>CM060987.1:19963943-24963943 GCA_030765065.1 Deroplatys truncata
TAAGGTTTTGAAAAAGTTATTATCCTAAGTGATTCCACGGTAGCTAGTGACTGAAGGTCACAGTCACTATTTGCATCACAGATAATAGTGGTGTCATCAGCATAACTTATAATTTTACAATTTTCTGAAGCATACATGTCATTTATGTAAAGTATAAAAAGTAAAGGGCCAAGCACTGAGCCCTGTGGTATCCATGTTTGACGATTTCTGCATCAGATTTAACTTTTGCTGTGTTAATTCCTTGTTTGAAACTTATTTCTGTGTATTGTATATTGTATGAATGAAACAATTAAAAGGAGCCAAGAAAGTCATTCAATTTGTTACCTATAGCTATTGAACATGGCTACCATTATACAGTGTTACTGAAACACTGGTACCACTGGTACACTCTGTAATGAGAGTGCTTTTTCTGAGAAAAGAATGATGTATGATACCAAAAATTATTATAGAGTACTCAGAGCAAGCTTATCAATAATATGGACAGTTATACCAACACATTTTATTACTTTGCTTCTTTTTTTTAAATACAACCAATGCTTACTAAGCACAAATATAGAAAATACAGAAAATTATTTTGCTTACCTTGACAGCTACAGGCATTTCCACAGCATCTCCAGCACGATGCCGAAAGAAACCCTGATACACCTCCCCAAATGCTCCTTGTCCCAAAGCCCTGTATAGTAGAATGATGCTTGATATTTCACATATATCTTCATTATGAAAAATTATTCTTCAAGAACATTTTATATTGGTACTTACTTTTGCCATCATGCATAGCACAATTACAAGTGAGCTCATTATATTTTGTCACAAAACAGTCTAATTGAAACAACTGTATTCTAGGAATGTTTGAAAATGGATAAAGAAATAAACAGATTCGGATGGCTGGAGTATTGCTGTACTGATTTATACAAGTGTTTGATTAACTAAACAGATAGGTACATATATTTCTAATTTTCAACTCTAAAAACAGCAAAACTTTTATGTTCATCAAAGTTTTTATTACACTTGGTACTATTTTTTTATAAAAATAATAATAATTATGATGATAATTATTATTGTTGTCAATGGGTTTCTTTACAAATTTCTACACTGTCAAAATTTCAGTTAAAAAGAAACAAAATGATATGTAATATATACTCCTTTAAAGTTTGAATGTAGTAAAAGTAATAGCAAAATGATTATAACTCAAGTAATACTTTATTGTTTCAGCTTAGTGAAACTATTTAATTCAAATTCTTTTATAATCAAAGCTTAATGTTAGAATTACATTCAGTGGATAGAGAAGATTATCATAATTAGGAGCCAGGAAACAGTAGGTAGTATTTAGCAAACAAAAAACTCAAGTAAAGAAAACTACAGTGCTCTAGAAAACTTGTACTGCATTCTGTTAACATAATATAAATCAACATAATACATATAAAAATATGCTTATTGCTTCTGCAATTACTGTAAGGGAGTACATATATCACATGTACACTCCTCCACCAGTTTATTACGGGGTTACAGAATACCTAACCTCACTTCTATGGAGCTTTTCCCTTCTCCAGTGTAATTATAAGCAAATAGCTTAATAATTGATTGTATGTTTACCTGCTACCTATCTAACAATGTTCTTGAAAGTTTATATCAATTGTCATCAATAATGTAGAAGGAATGCCACTTTCAATAGCCTCAACAGATGGAAATTACTAATTATTATAATATTTACTCAGAAGGTGCATATGTTATGTCTCTTGTACATTTTTTAGTTTTGCTGAAACTCATTACCTAAAAATTACAAATGTTTCTATGCTCCTTAAATACTGTCTTTCATCACATTTTGACATTCATGAGTAGGAACTTTACATCTAGGACAGGTGTTTTTACACCTTAAAAACCTTTTAACATTGATATCTAAGGGTAAGACATGTTATGTATTTCAGACTCAGTAAAGAGTTTGAATGACTCAGGAATTGCACATTCTTTGAATAAACTCAGGGCAACTGAAGGACACAATTATTATCTCTGCGAATGGCAGAGAAAAGAGTTAATATATTCATATTACTTTGACCAAGAAGCCTCTGAGGTAACCATAACATTATTAAGTTCTTAAAGTTTGCAAAAACAGAAAGAAGATGGATGCTAAGCATTTACAAGGATACCTAGTGCTTTAATAAATTAATTTAATTCAGAGGACATAAGATCTACATACTCCTTCAAATATTTCATCATGATGAAACTTTGGATCCATCTAGCATGTTTGTAAGCCTGTACAGATGTATACATGCATTCATGCACACACACAGAGGACTAAAAAGGCACCTTAGAATGAAATAATCTATAAAAAATGCTTAACAGGAGGGAAAACAAATGCATGAGAAAGATAACACTAGGATTACTACCTACTACTATTATCTTGTGAATTAATGTACAAAAAGGTGAAGGCATGGACAAATACAGGGAAAACTGGGGAAAAGCACTGCATACAGGCCAGTCAGCCCTTTGTGCTTCTACCATGACCCCCAGGAGGGAGGGATGAGGGGAGAGACCAGATTCACATGTTGATGGGTGCAAGCAAAGATGGGTCCCTAATGTTTCCGGACTAAATGCCTTCAACGCCGCCCAAAACCACTCTAAAGGGCCCCAAGCCTCCAGGGGTCTCCTGAAGGAGCTCCTGCCTGAAAGTACACAGAGACAGGTTCCAGCCGAGCAGTACCAGGATGATGTCAGGATAAAACTTCCACAGACACACAGCCACTGTCACCTGGTCTTACAACTTTGAAGCAGATGACAAGGAAGATGACGAGTACAGGAAATGGGGTGCAGGAGAGTCGTGGTAGAGCTGAACCATCCCAGCATTTGCCTGCCGACCTGGGAAAGCCAAGCAATGACTGGGTCCATTTCTAAGGTGGAAGCACCCACTAGACTTAAACTCCGTTATCTCTGATGGTAGGATGATGGCAGTGGAATGAATGGACCTACAACTTTTACTGGGACTCCGAATCACATTGGGCCTGGGGGAAACCTCACGTGAGCAAGTCAGAGGTGAAAGTATCGCCACCCCGGCCAGAAACAAAACCACTGCACTACCCCATAATTCTTTTAATTATGTGTTATGAAGTAATACTTTTGGTATGATTTTAACAAAACCTGGTACATTTGGATTATTCTAGAAACTGACAAAAATGATAAGCTCCCTTACATTCAATCTGTATTTTCAACCCCCAACATACAAATCAATATTCTTTGGCCTATCCAGATGAAACTTATATTAAAGCACCCAACGAAAATTATAAGCTACTTTACAACTCTAAAAAACTACCCCTACCATATTTTCAACCTCTTATGTAGAAATCTGTACTGTTTGAAGCATATGGTTAAAATATTGCACACAAGAGTTGTCAAAAATCATAGGTTATGTTTCAACTTCTAAAAACCACCTAATCCTTATTTTGAATTATATAGTGCCACTCAAAATTTTAAAAGCTATCCTTACTTTATTTTTAACCCCTTATAATCTTTATTGTACTAAGCCATGTACAAGTGAAAATACAATTAATATGATTGGCTTTCAGCCCTGGCTCTTTACCAGGGCTCATATTCATATTACAATATTTCCTTTTATCTACTTACTTTACTTCCCATTTCCTTAATCCTATTTAACCATATTTGCTGATCCATTCATTGACCAAATCCATTTGTTTTTAACTTTACTCAAGTATTGCCCTATACTCTATCTTTTTTAATCATTTCTATCTACCTTAAACCATTTCTTTTTAATAAACTCTTTTCTCCAAATTTCTGTACCTTTGCACTTAAATATTATATGTTCAACATCTTCATTTCCACCACATATGGTGCATTGGTTTTAAGGTATACTCTTCCTAAAGCCTCTTAGCCTCCATACTTCTGTTCTTACCCATGCAATGCTTTCTCGCTCATCCTGATTTGCCTTATCTACATATTTTTCACTTCCCCATGTGTTTTTTTATAGGTATGTCATAAACTAAGATCTCTTTTCGGCTATCATGCTAAATATGTTTTGTATTTCTATGTCATCTTACCACTCTACCACCTCTACCTATTCTTACCACTTTCTAAAAATTATTCACATTATTTTCCCTACTTCTCCATATCACTCCTAACCCATTGCTCTCCAAATTGTATCTCATCCCTCTTCTCTCTTTTACCCCTACAAAGACCAAATTAAATCTTCTCTCCCTTTCCTCCATTCTTTCCATTTTTTCCTTCATTACCTTTACTTCCTGTTTAGTTTCTTGCACTTCACTTCTAATATCCTCTTTGATTTCCTTAATCATCATAGTCAATTTGTCACACAGTCGTTTTTCCATACCTTCCACTTTATTCATTTTTTCATTGAGATTCCCCAACAATGTTTGAATATCCTTGGGTCCTGGATTAACTTCTACTCCAATCACCAACAATATCATTAGTACACTCCCAATGATCAATATATTAGTCATTTCCTCTCCAAAATTGTTTTCTTTTACCCCCAGAAATTTCATTCTCATGAACATTCCAATTCTCATTCTGTACACTGCAACACCCACACCCATTGTCACTTAACCCCTTTTTCCTTCACATTCACAAGCTCCTCATGCACACAACCTTCCTCTTTCACTGCTTAACCTCTTATAGATAAAACTATACTGCTTGTTCAATCATGGCACAAATTTTGTGCACTTGGATTATAGGACTGGCAAAAACTGTAGGATGCCATACAACTTCAAAAGGCTACCCATACTCATGTTTTCCAATCCTTCATGTCCATACAAATTGTCATATTTGACCAGTTTGCACAAAACTTTGGAGACTTGTGCTTTAGGTATAAGTACAAATTACAGACTACTTATGAGTTTCAAAAATCACCCCTATCCTTATTTACAACCCTGTGCTTATAGAATGTACAAATGCAATGCTGGGTAAGACAGCTATGAGGGGTAAAGAGGATTCACCAAACAATTGTAGAGTATTGTACAATAATTTCATAAAGAATGAGGGGAGGTAAATGAAATTAATTAATTTGACATTTGAGTTTAAAAAGCTACCCATACAGCTAGTAAATTATAAAGAATGGAAAAGTCAACTAATTACGTTTATTCCAAATAAGATTAACAAATGTAAAAACTTAGGCTTTCATGGGTGGTGTTAATCCAATAAAATGAAGTTTCCGGGCTTGTAGGCCATGGTCCAGTAGATGTTTTTAGCATCTAACATTTCACCCGTCTCTTTGTTGGGCATCCTCAGAGGTAGCTGACTCATGGCTGTAATAGCAAGAGTGACACTAGACATAGTGCCCATCATATTGTAGTGCGTATGTGTGTGCATTGTCACGTCAGACACATTATTGCTTAGTAGCAATGACATTGTTGGGTATAATTATTTTGATTGGGGTTTTGAATTTCGTCCGGTGCGGCATCTCTTCTCACCTCCTGGCCAGGGGTGGAGAGAGAGGAAAGGGGTTCAGGGCAAGTTGCGTTACTGGCTTCTTTGTCTGGTGGCATCAGTAGTAGCATGGGTCAGTTGTATGTGTCTCTTCAGGGTGAGTGGTTGTGTTGTAGCATGCGTGTCTCATGTAGTGTGGAACATCTCTCTCCAATGCCCCTGTTCTGTAATCTTTTGTGAACGATGTAGAGCCACCAAGGTAAATATATAATAAACCACACTTAATGTGAAATGGTGTGTATTTTGTTATGAATATCCCATGCCTGCTTTAAAATGTACCTTGCCCACCCGGCTACTTCTTCTTTCCTGTTAAAATTATTTTTATGCCTGTACATTTCAATGGCTTCTTGATAAATTCTGGCATGGTAACTGGGCTGTGTTGTCGAGAATCTCTGTGTCATTGAATCTTATGTCATATCCCCCCCCAGAAGAGTGTGTTCAGCCACTGCAGGTTTTTAATTTTGTCCCAGAAGATTAACTAAGCTGGAAATTCTACCCCTAGAAACTCTTTTGCTATAAGTTTTTGAAAAGTCACTCTTAAGTTTACCTCATACGATTGCATTCCTTTTTGCAGCACAAATACTTTTGTACCTGTTTCTCTCTCTCTCTCTCTCTCTCTCATGTTAAAAGGTTCAGCCATGTAACTTTATAATAATTGTAAGCTGTGCTGAGTTTAATAAAATTATCTGCGTTGCTAAGAACAATCTATATGCTATTGTTTTTCCTTGACTGTTTAACAGGTTATGGGCATTGATTACCACAAGACATTCAGTCCAGTGGCAAGATTTGATTCCATCTGACTTATTCTATCTATTGCATCTAAAACAATTTGACATCAGGACAGCCCTCTATAGAGAACTGACTAGTTATTTATATACAACAACCAAAAGGATATGAGGATGGCAGTAAATGAGTGTGCAGACTTAATCACTGCCTGTATGTATAAAAACAAGCATCAAGTTGTTGGAGTGGCTGTTCCACAATGGTGCTGAGCAAGTCCAGACTTTCGTCCAACAAAGCTCACTCCATGTCTTTGCTAATGGAGATTCAGAAAGACAATTTATTCTGACAATTCACATCAACAATGACTTAATTGCTGCAGCTGATGAAGAAACAATGAAAAGATTATTGAAAAGACTTCAAGAAGTTTGAAATAACATCAGAAACTTGAGCACTTACCTTGGTTTGCAGATTGGGAGACTGCTGATGGCCCCCTGGCCCCCTATTCCTTCATCAAGAAGTATACAGCAAAATAATCTTGCAGCAATTCAGAGTGTAAAGCCCAAACCCAGTTAATACCCCTGCTGACCAGTATCACCAACTATGTGTAGAGATTCACATAAGGGGAAATAAGAAGGCTCCAGAATTCCCATACTAGAGGCATGCAAGCAGGTGAGTGCAATAGATCATAGCCTCTCTAGCCAACAGCAGTGAAGATCCCTTGTGTACATTTATGAGTGTTTCTGATAAATGACAAAGCAAACAGACGAGCACTCGGCAATCTACATCATCCATATTCGCTTGCATACCTGAAGTAGCTGAAAGAAGGCTGTGTTTTCTTAAGTAAACATGAATGTTGAAGAAGATTCAGTTGTGTCTACCTCAAGCAAAAGCACAGACCCCAAATCTATCTGTGTTAAGACAATATGTGTTATTAAAGTAGATGCAGAAAATAGAATTAAAACTTAAGAAAGTCAACTACTAACCAATGTGTTAAGACAATGTATAGAATACCAAGAGAATAGCTTAATGAATTATGGATGGGTAAATAATTAGCGGAACATTTTGGAGAAAAATGGGTTAGGAGACATGTGGAGAAGAAGAGAAAATAATGTGAAAAATTTTTGGAAAAAGACGAGGAAAAGACTGGAAGATATAGAAATACAAATCATGTTCAGTGAGATTGCCGAAAAGAGCTCATTAGTTTGTTATAGGCCAATGAAAAATACATGGGGTAGGGAAAAATATATAGTCATAGTAAATAAAGAAGAGAGAGAATCTATTGCATGGGTAAGAACCGGAGCATGGAGGCTAAGAGGGTTAAGACAGGGTATTCCTCAGAAACAATGTCCGATATGTGGTGGTAATGAAGAAATTGAACACATAGTATTTAAGTACCAAGGAACAGAAAATTGGAGAAAAGAATTTTTTAATAAGAAGTGGTTGAAGGGGGATAGAAATATGCTTATGATTGAAATGATGTGCAAGAACGCTAGAAGCATTGGAGAGTTTTTGTGTAAAGTAAAAAATAAATGGCTTTGGACAGTGGATAGAGAAAAGTAAGAGGTAGCGTATCTTACTTTGAATGGAAAACTATAGTGAATGTGTGATGGTTAAGTAATCAATAAGTGAAAAGTGAAAAACAAGTGGAAATGGGACATGAAAAAACTGAAAAAACAAGATATTTTATTGACAAGAAATTGTAAAATGTAAATAATCTGTAGTGATTGTCTACAGAATGGTTGATGGGAAATTGTAAAATGTAAATAAACTGTAGTGATTGTCTACTGAATGAGTGGCCAGGGTCAAAGTGCAGTAGACAATCAAATTGTAAAACTCTTAGCACAATAAAAAAATAGTACAAAAATAGAACTACTAACCCTGCCTGGAATAAATCTGGAGAAGTATGAGACAAGAACACCATTATATACACAATATTTATTCAGTGATTCTCATATAAAGCTGTAAATATTTAAAAAAAGATGGTTTGGTAATCAATTCTTGTAAAACAGGAAAGTTTCCATGCTAATGCTCACACTGGTAGAGCTCACATAACTTATTAAATAAAGCAAATCTTTCAAGGTGAGCACTTTGAAACATATGCAGTGGACATAGACCATTTAATATGTTTAGCAGGCCATATTTAATTTCCTTAATTCAAATAGCTGTTGATTTTGGAACTAACTAAGGACATTCTGATGCTGCTAAGTGTGTGTCTATGTGTGTAAAGATCCAACTACATTGGTCTTATCAGCGACCTTTCCTTTGGAACTTATTGCCTATTGGTAATGGTGTTAACTCATGTCACTCTTGTTGTGGGGTTTCTTGCACTTTAGGTTTTTTAAATCATTAGGCCACACACACATTACTTTCTAACTCTGGGGAGGATAGGGATTAATCTTGGCTAGAGAAAAATTACCATCTCCAGCCGGGAATCGAACCCAGGACCCCTCACAGCAGGCAGTTGCTCTACCGACTGAACTACGGAGCTGGCCACTGCAGTAGTGTGGGAGGAAATAATGCCAGAAATATTAGAACTGACCTATAAAGAATTCGTTTCTGCTATTATGGATTTGTGGAAAGAAAATAACCACACAATTTTTTATAAAACATTTGGTACGAAACTTAAGGACTCTCCTTCTCATACACGAGGGGAAAAAAATTAAATTGAGTTTTATTTATGGACGCTCTTTAACTGTTGTGGTCCTTAGCATCCCATTCTATATTGGGTGTAAAAGCCTGGAAATGTTGCTCAGAGACCTCTTTTATCAGGTTTGAAGTTCTTTTACATGCCGTAAATCTATAACATGGGACCACTGGCTCTACTTCCCTTCCAAAGGAAGCTATGCTAGGAATTTTTACGCCAGAAAAAATCAGTCACCCTCCACCGGCTTTGAACCTGTGATCTCGGGAACTAGAGGCTAGCATGGTACCCCTAGACCATGGAGGATGACTACCTTAATGGCAGTGCATAAATAGGTAAAATACAGAGTGGTCACTGTATTGTGGGACCACAGATCGCATGTACTGTCTTCCACAGCAAAGAAAGTCCCTGGGGAATGAAGGGCAAAGGGGAAATTGCTGATTAGACACGATCCGAACCCTGCCTACTTGCTTATGTTACCCTTATTTATGACACACACGACAGCTCAGTTGAATAGTTTTACTCCTTGCATAGCATGCGTTCTCTGTCACACATTCGCTGTCCTTGTCGCACTTTTTCCAAACAGAGAAGGTTAGCACATTTGTCAGGGACTTTCTTTCCATTGGTGAACAGTATGTATGCACTGCAGTCACCTATGTATTTTTCCATTGTGCACTAGTGGTGAATGAACATGCTCAAAACTATGTTTATCACCTGTGTTATACTTGTACTGTGTCAGATACTACCTCCTGTTCATACTGTAAGCACTAGAGTTTGTGCATTGTGCATCTCAAAGATGAAAGTTTGTTCCAGACATTTGTGTTGCGTATGATTTGCTTAAGAGTGTTCTTGTTATTACTGCTGTTCTTGTCTTGGTATTAGCTCACTGAAATGCCTACTGACAAATTCATGCTTGAACAATGAATTTTTATGCATGATACATGTGTATGTAACATGAATCATGTAGACAGGTGTGTAGACAATTTCAGGAATAATTTCCTAGTATTCCAGTTCCAGGTAGAGAAAGTATTAGACATTTGGTTAATAAGTTTAGGACAAAGGGATTGCTAAACACTAAACTTAAAAAGCGAAAATGAAATGTTCTAATGAAGGAAAAAATTGACGAAATTGGTGCATCAATTTGAGGGAAACCCTAAAAAATAAAGTTTATAGGAACAATCCCCACACCAAAGACAAACTTAAGGGCAATATATGAACAGAAATTATGAGAATTATGCAAGCACTTATACAAGTGAATGGAAACTTCATCTGAAGATGCCAGCAATGCCTCATGCAGATGGACATCTCTTTCAATAGCACTTATAACAAGATTAGTAGTACTCATTACAGTGCATGCTACTATTACTGTAAGTAACATAAGAGATTTACAATGAAAAACCTCCAGCATAATAGACAGTGCATGGAGTATATATGCGATATATGGTGCTGGCATATGATGAAAGCTCTCTGTAAGAAAATGTCTTCTTGGCCTAAGTTGCAGAAACATTTTTGTGCCATATGTTTAGAAGCAACTTTAATTTATTATTAAGATTACCTACATTAAAGTAAAAGTAATGCTGGAATATTACAGTTACAGCTCACAAAAAGGTACTTTTGTTATGATCCTATAATTGTAAAGTAAAGTTTCAGAGGGCCTTGGAAGTTGGTATGTTCTTCTGCATTAGATATTTCATAAGTCATAGCTAGGGATCCCAAACTTTTGTTAGCAGGTTATTTCTAAGTATCCTGAAAATTAACAACAATGAAAACCCAATCAACTCTCTTTAAATTGTTTAAATGCATCAAGCTCAAGTCATGAAAAGAATTATTTACCACAAATATGTGAAATAACATGTTATGAAGAAATTATTTATGAAATAACATCATAACTTCTTTTTTGTTCCCTTCCCACGTAAAAATTATTTTAGGTTATCACTTAAAAACAACATGTCCTGCTGCTCGTTATGCTTAGTCAGCAGTGTTTTGCAAACATTGACACTATTACATATCATTCACCACAGTTGCTGTGATGGCAGCTTCTCTGTAGCAATTTGGCAGCACTTAACAGTTTGGCTTTGGTGGCAAGCACATCTCTGGCCATGTTTCAAATAAACAAGTTCCTGCAATTCATTCCTGTAAATGTTCTTGTATTGTGGTATTCTTCAATGGTTTGTGCATGAATTGCCCCAATTCCAGGGCAAAATTCCCAGTTATTTGGTCCAAAAGTTTCATCAGCTATTTGCAAATTATATCACTATAATAGTTTCCATTTGAAAATCAATATTCAAAAATATAAATAATAAATTACTTTTATGTAGGTATATAGTAACAA
The DNA here is from genome assembly GCA_030765065.1 of Deroplatys truncata. Classification (NCBI taxonomy): domain Eukaryota; kingdom Metazoa; phylum Arthropoda; class Insecta; order Mantodea; family Mantidae; genus Deroplatys; species Deroplatys truncata. The sequence continues at coordinate 19,975,088 of CM060987.1, forward strand.
TGGTTCATTTAGAGTTTTTAAAATACAATTCAGGGGAACATGTTTCACAATCACATGACTGCATTATCAGCTTCTTTTTCCTTGTTTACTCATTTATTTACATCATTAAGATTATTAATGCTAGGTTATACTGTGTACAACTGAAGTTATATCGAAATTGAGACATTTATATTTTCAGGATAAGGGAAAAGCTTGTAAAAGGCTTTATGTATTTAGAAAACTCTACATAGTTCAAGATTTGAATTTGGGTCCTCTGGAAGAAACAAAAATTTAAAACATTAAGGTTCTTTGAAAGAGGCTTAAAACCATGAAACTAATAATATTATTATTCATTTTATTGATTACTGAAAATCATGTTTTGAAAGCCTGTTGCTTTTATCATAACTTTGATTAGCAGCCAGTATCATTTGGTGTTGCAAATGGTCCTCCCAGCATCATTATGTGTTTTATTTACTGTTATAAACATTGCTCATATTATCTTTTTACAGTGATATTACAATTTTTTTATTTAGTAAAAATCAAGGGTCATAACATTTAAAGAATAAAATGCAATCAAATCTCAATGAAAGTCGCATAAGCTGGTTTACCAAAACATCTGATGATCCTAGTAACACTTGAAAAGCATTCCTGATAAAGCTATTTTATCAAAATTATATTTTAAGAAAACTGAACACAAGATAACATGGAAAGGATATAGGAAAAAAATGTAAGGTAAAACATAAGAAAATCACATATTTTAAAACAATGTAATGTACATTCAACAAAATTCATTAAGTATGACAAAATATAATACATTATTACAAACTTGATATTCATTGCATCGTGGTCGCTTTGTATAACTTTAATTGTTGCCTTTAACAACACACTAATTAAATAAAATTATATATTTAATTTATTTTAAAAGAAAGCTGAGCTAGCAATGATAAGTTGCCTAAATATTATTTTACACATCTTTTTTTTCATATACAGCAACACATAACAACAAATTTCTAATATTGAAGATATACTTTTAAAGCAAATATTACACTTTTATAACAACCTAAACAGTGTATAAAATTTTAGTTATCTTTATTAAGCTTTGAAAGAGCAATTTTCTGTTAATATACATATTAAAATGAAATCATATTTTGAGACTTGTAGACTTGACAACATACAAGTGATGCTTGGCTTACACAGTAAATGAAAATTCCATGATGAGACGGTAATTTGTATCACAAATTACTCAGAGGTAATTAACGATAATAATATGAATATGTATTTTTATGTAACATTGATTTCAGAGGTTTATTAATTGTAAATATTATTGGTAAATAATAATATACGGCTCTACTGAAACTGTCAACAATAACGCAATAATGCAATGAAGGGTTTGAGTTGTTTATCGTTACCGGGAACCAGGAAGTTACGTAATGTTTCGCGCCTTTTCAGTAAAAAAAAAGCTTCCAGAATATTCTATAAAAGTAATATGTATTAGTGGTTTTCATTGGATAGTAAAATAGACGCTAATGTTGGCGCGTTTTATAAGCCAATAGCATTTCATTTATAATCTTTAGGCGTATCTTGAGGCAAGTCTATAAATAAGCCAGGTCGAGTTAGCGGGTCTCCCAGTGTGCAACAAGATTCTCGACACATTACACATCGTCCCCAGTTCGGCAAGATTCTCAAAACATTATACATCGCCCAGCAGTTATACAAAATTCTCCGTTGATTCAGCAGTTCAACAAGATGTCGCCAATCAGTCCTTCATTTTCGTCATAAGTTACGCGCATCAGAAGTACGAGAAATCTTATAAAATATTCTACAGTTAAATATATAAAGTTGAAGTACGTGATTTAAAAGTGAGAGGTTATGACAAACAGTTTCAGTATGGCAAGTATTCAAATTAATTTGTGAAAGTGTTCGTGAACGTGTTCTGCAATAAAGATTATAAAACCAATTTCTTCGTCAGTATCATTTATAGACAAAAGATTCCTTTCCGCTTCACAACCTGCAAGAGTCAAATGTCTACCTAAATAGCTAGCCGGAGAATAATATACATAACCTTAAAACTAATTCATAAAAAAAAATTGCTACGTCAGAGGGAACTACGAGCCAGACCAACGAATGACGTCACACAAGATGGTTCCACGCGTGAGGTAAATAACATTACGTGAGAAACATTATCCACAACGTGGTGCTTTAAAACATATATACAATTTGTTGCTATCGCAAATTGGCGCATCAACGTGGAGCTAGATGACTAGGAAAGGATCAACATAACCAGGAATGCAGCGGTGAAATCATCTACAAGACCCAGATTCAAGAAACAACAGGGACGACAGACTTCGATGGTAATTCCGAGATTATGAGGCAACAAGGAATTCAACGCAAAAACATCGAAACGACGTAGATTCATCACAACACAACGCAGAAGCGACATCAAATCTAGGAGAATGGGGCAGAACGCTGGACATCAAAACTACAGCATCAGACAGCATCAAAAAGGTAATTAAATGATATTGAGGAGTGGTAGGATAATAAAAACAATGGCTGCAAGTAATACAGAAGAAACAATGATGGAGGGGGATAGTGTAACAGTTAGCTGTAATTCAATACAGGTTACAAAAAAAAGCTCAAACAATGTAATATTGGAGGGAGGAAATGTTAGTGCAGAAAGTAAGAATAGAATAGCAGGAAATATTAATTCTGATACTAGAATGATTATGGATATGATAAAAAAAGAAATGATGGAATTGTTGAGAAATATAAAGGAAGATATGCAAAAGAGTCATAGGGAATTAAGGGAAGATCTTAGTAAGAAATTAGATCAAGAAAGGGAAGATATGCAAAAGAGTTTTGAGGAATTGAGAGAAGCTATAAACAAAGATCATAGGGAATTTAGAGAAAATATTGGTAGGAGTAATGATGTATTAGAGCAAAAAGTAGATCAAAGCAGTAAAGAAATTGAAAAGAAAGTTATGAAGCTAGATAGTAGTATGCCAGAAATGAGAGATGAAAATGAGGAAGTAATAGCAAGTGAGACAGGAGAAATTGCAAAGAAAATGCTAGACATGAGCAGGGAAATAGGTAACAAAGAAAGTGAGGTTAATGTAGAATGCGCAGAGTTAGGAAGTCAAATGAGTAGTATTTCAAGTGAGGTAAGAGAGATAAATGAGGTTATGAATGTAGATGTGAATAAGGCGCAAGTTAATTTCAGAGGGGAAATATTAGAAATACAAAATGAGTCAGAAATGCAAAGAAATAAATTGTACCAAAATGTTCAAAATGAAAACTCCAGTCCAGTACAGTTTAGTACAGATTTTTCAGAGTATTCTCAGATTAAAATGATTGCAGAAGAATTGAAAATGAATGTTGTTAAAAGACGTGTTGTTCAAGAAACTGTAGATTGTTTTCAAGTATTATCAGGGAACGAAATTTCATATGAATACAAGAGGTTATTCATGAAGAAAAATTTGAAGGTTAGGTTACGGCTACGAGTAATGTTTAGCCACACACAATTTGATCCAGGAGGGTAAATAGCAATGAGATGTAAAGTAAATGCTGGATAGGTAAAGACGACTTGCAGAGAAATGTATTGGAACGTAAGAGGGTTAAATAAAAATGTAAATCATATGAATGGAGAAATAAATTGTGGTCATGACTAACTGTTTGAGAAGAAAATAAATAAATTAAATTTTTAGTATCTGTAACAATATTTGAAAATTAAGAATGCAATGATTGAAACTTAAGATGATATTAAAGTAAAAGTACGTAGATACAACTCCAAGATTTAAAAATTAAGAATGCAAAGATTGAAACTTAAGATGATATTAAAGTAAAGTACATAAATACCATTCCAGGAGTATTGTTAAAATAAAATTCAAAATAACAAAAAATGGTAAAAAAAAATTCAAAACAAATACTTATGTAGCAAACAGAAAATGTAAAACAATGCCTAGATTTAAGAAATGTAAATATATGTAGAGGGTAAATATTTTGGTAAATATGTATAGTAATTACAAGAAAATTCTTGAATTGATAAATTTTTGGTAACAATATGAGAAAGTAAACCATTTTTTTTTTTTGTAACACTAGTTAAATAATTTAGGGTAAAGTATTTGCTATAAAAAAAAAATTTATTGTAACGACAGATTAATATAAAAAAAAATTAAACCAAAGCCAGTAAGTAGTGGCGAGATAAAACATATGTCGTGTGTTAAACGCGTGTGAAGTGTTAAGTGAAAGTGAATAGCGTGTGTTACAAGATTTAGGAGACTAAAAACAAAATTATAAAATTTCTAAACAAGTTATAAATGTTTATAATTATGTTTCTAGTGGGGCATATGAGACGGTAATTTGTATCACAAATTACTCAGAGGTAATTAACGATAATAATATGAATATGTATTTTTATGTAACATTGATTTCAGAGGTTTATTAATTGTAAATATTATTGGTAAATAATAATATACGGCTCTACTGAAACTGTCAACAATAACGCAATAATGCAATGAAGGGTTTGAGTTGTTTATCGTTACCGGGAACCAGGAAGTTACGTAATGTTTTGCGCCTTTTCAGTAAAAAAAAAGCTTCCAGAATATTCTATAAAAGTAATATGTATTAGTGGTTTTCATTGGATAGTAAAATAGACGCTAATGTTGGCGCGTTTTATAAGCCAATAGCATTTCATTTATAATCTTTAGGCGTATCTTGAGGCAAGTCTATAAATAAGCCAGGTCGAGTTAGCGGGTCTCCCAGTGTGCAACAAGATTCTCGACACATTACACATCGTCCCCAGTTCGGCAAGATTCTCAAAACATTATACATCGCCCAGCAGTTATACAAAATTCTCCGTTGATTCAGCAGTTCAACAAGATGTCGCCAATCAGTCCTTCATTTTCGTCATAAGTTACGCGCATCAGAAGTACGAGAAATCTTATAAAATATTCTACAGTTAAATATATAAAGTTGAAGTACGTGATTTAAAAGTGAGAGGTTATGACAAACAGTTTCAGTATGGCAAGTATTCAAATTAATTTGTGAAAGTGTTCGTGAACGTGTTCTGCAATAAAGATTATAAAACCAATTTCTTCGTCAGTATCATTTATAGACAAAAGATTCCTTTCCGCTTCACAACCTGCAAGAGTCAAATGTCTACCTAAATAGCTAGCCGGAGAATAATATACATAACCTTAAAACTAATTCATAAAAAAAAATTGCTACATCAGAGGGAACTACGAGCCAGACCAACGAATGACGTCACACAAGATGGCTATCCACGCGTGAGGTAAATAACATTACGTAAGAAACATCCACAACGTGGTGCTCTAAAATATATATACAATTTGTGCTATACTACTTCAAATTGGTTCCACAACGTGGGGCTACAAATACACAAATACAACACTAATACTACTTCAATGATAATGCTTTTATGCCAATACACCACATGGTCACTTTGTGGCTCGGACACAATCACACATATGTGATTTTCTTGCACTGCGTGACCTTGGCATGTTCTACCAGCTCACTAGTGGTGAAAACCCACTCAAGGCTACATTTTATCAGCAATAATTTCAACTGTCAGCTGCTCCTTTCTGTTCATGCTGTAAAGACTAAAGTTTGTTCATTGTGCATCTCGAAAGTAAAAGCTTATTCAAAGAGCTGTTTTGTATCTGATATGCTTAAGAGTATTCTTATTATTGTTACTATTCTTGTGTTGTTATTAGTCCACTGAAATGCCTACGGAAAAATTTATGCTTGAGCAAAGATACATTAAATGTAAAAACTGAATCATGTAGACAATTTCAGAAGAACTTTCCTGGTATTCCAGTTCTAAATAGAAATACTGTCAAAATGTGTGGTTAATAAGTTTAGGATAATGGGGTTGCTATAAGCTAAACCTAGGAAGCGAAAAAAACCTGTTATAACAGAGAAAATAACTGACAAAATTGGTGCATCATTTGAACACTTTTCACAGAAGTCTCTTAAGATGTGTTGCACAGCAATTGGGTGTTTCAAAAATCTCTGTTCATACAGCTGCTAAACTTTTAGAGTGAAACCTTAAAAAGTGACTGTTGTTCATGAATTACAATCTCGTGATGAGGAATGGATCAATGCAGATGAACACCAGTTTCAACACCACTTATAACAAGGTTATAGTGCATGTTACTATTACTCATGTGTATGTAATGCGGGAGTTTTAGAGTGAGAAACCCCCTGGTGTAGTAGACAGTGCATGGAGTATGCATACACACGATCTGGGCTTGACCATAAAACAACCACTTTGTAGAAAGAGAGAATGTTATCTACTTTCAAACATCTGCAGCAGAATCTGCAAAAATTAATTTTAAGAATTAAAACTGCAAACCCTACCAAAAGGAGAGGTCTAATTTGAGCATAGAGAAAACCAGGGTGTTCTCAAACACTGGTGCAATACCAAACAAGGTATTTTAGCTTATGGTGGTGGTGATGGGGACCCTATTGTTGCTCCATTGTTGTTGCACCAATGGTAGAGAAGCTTCCACAACCACTGAAGTTCCTGTTATTAGCAAGAGGCCATTGTGAGAAGGTATTTCTTCTGTAAACATTTAGAGGCCTTCAAGTTCAAGGTGAGAACAAACCTTAGCAGCTTTGCTTTCTATAATACTGCTAATAAATTTAGCAGCCATTCAACAATGTTAACATCTGTGGTGTATCTTTACATTAATGATCTAGAAACATAATGGCAACAGCTGGGAAAATGGTGAACAATTTGTTTGGCATTGCCTAGTGGTAGGACGATACCCCTATTCTCTATACTCTATACCAGTGGTTTCCAAACTGTGGGTTGCGATCCTCAAGGAGGCCGCGGCAGTCTATCTGGGGGGTCACAGTGGATATTGGGAATTATTTATTTATTATTATTTGTTTGTGCTAGCAATCTTCCTTAGAATATGGCTACAATTGGAATTATTAATAAATCATTTTTATTGTTAACTATTATTATAACATGGGGAAAATGGAATTTAGTCACCTATTACATATTACATTTAAACAGAATCATGTTTTGTATTTAAGAAGCATATTAATACTACAATTTCACAGTAAATGCACATGTACAATTTTATGTAAATCATTAATTATTACACTGCACATCAGGATGATTAAGCAGCGAAGTGAATGGAGGGATCGCCAATAATTTCATTGTCGAAAATAGGATCGTGTGTGCAAGAAGTTTGGGAACCACTGCTCTATACCATACTGATATTGAGCACCGATACTTGACACTCACTTTATCAAAACTGTAAAGGCGATAGCTTGTTTACTGAATTATGTTCTTATTAGTTAATTTCTGTGTATATATACATGTAGCCAATTTTGTATTGCATGCTAATTCTGAAATTGTTTCTGTTTGACATTCTCCAATTGGCACCAATTTTTTTTATCTTGATAATGCCAAAGGTTATATATCCCCATTTGTTGTTGTTGTATTTATTGTGCTAAGAGTTTTACAATTTGATTGTCTACTGCACTTTGACCCTGGTCACTCATTCTGTAGACAATAACTACAGTTTATTTACATTTTACAATTTCTTGTCAATAAATTATCTTGCTTTTTTTTCAGTTTTTTTTTTCAGTTTTTTCATGTCCCATTTCCACTTGTTTTTCACTTTTCATTTATTGATTACTTAACCATCACACATTCACTATAGTTTTCCATTCAAAGTAAGATGCGCCACCTCTTACTTTTCTCTTTTCACTGTCCAAAGCCATTTATTTTACACAAAAACTGTCCAATGCTTCTAGCGTCCTTGCACATCATTTCGATCATAAGCGTATTTGTATCCCCCTTCAACCACTTCTTATTAAAAAATTCTTTTCTCCAATTTTCTGTTCCTTGGTACTTAAATACTATGTGTTCAATGTCTTCATTACCACCACATATCGGACATTGGTTCTCAGGATTTCCCTACCCCATGTATTATTTTTCATTGGCCTATAACAAACTAATGAGCTCTTTTCAGCAATCTCACTGAAATGATTTGTATTTCTATATCTTCCAGTCTTTTCCTCGCCTTTTTCCAAAAATGTTTCACGTTATTTTCTCTCCTTCTCCACATGTCTCCTAACCCATTTTTCTCCAAAATGTTCCATAAATTACTTACCCATCCATCATTCATTAAGCTATTCTCTTGGTATTCAATACATTGTCTTAACACATTACTTTTTCCTAGATTTAAAGTTCTGAACCAAAATTTCAAATCTCTTTCCATTATCTTCCCCTTAGTTGCCACCCTGCCCATGTGTAATTGTGCTACCTGTCTTACAATTGACTTCGGTAGCCCTAGTATTTCTCTACAAAACATCCTGTGCACCTCATTGATACTTTCCCATTCTCTAACTAATCCCCATATTTCTATAGCATACATCATTTTTGGCCCCACAACCATCTCATAAACTTTTTCCAGCCATTTAACATTTATATTAGGTACTTTATATTTGCAGCTTCTAATTGCTGCCACCGCCCCTTTACCTTTTGCCAATGCAAACTTCTTTTGTTTCTCCCATTTATTACCTCCATCTATTTTTACTCCTAAATAGATAGTCACGCACCACCCTGTAATCTTTATTCTCTCCCTTCCACTTTTCATATTTGCTTAATTTTTCCCCCCTTTTTGAATACCACAATCTGTGTTTTCTCTTGATTCACTTTTAACCTCCATTCTTTACAATATACATCAATTGCTTGTAATGATTGTTTTAAACCACTTACTGTAATAGATCCTACCACTAGATCATCTGCAAAAACAAGTCCTGGGATTTGGATGTTGTTAATTACTGGTGCATTATAATAAGAGGTTCTGTAAACTTCACTTGGTATATGAATGTAACAAGCTTCTTTAAATTTGTTGTATTGTATGACTTATCACAGTGTGAAAATGTTTATCTGCATATTTTATACACTGCTCTGTTGTTATTAGTATTTCCTACTTCAAAATAGTGACACACTTCACTCATGTTTTATTCAATATCACTGTTTTACATTGACAAAACAAAAATTTTAGTAATATGGTATACCTGTAAGCTACGCTCATGATCTGAGTTTGATTTGTGTATTCACAAACTAACAGATGGAAGGAAAGAACAAATATTTCCATGTGCTGTATTATCTCACATCTAGTTTTGATTTGTTTCTACTGGATTCAAAGATTTTGGTCACTGGAGTAGGTAAATGTAATGGCTGAGAATGACTCAACAAGCCAGGCTATTGCAGAAACATGATTTAGTACAACAGCTAAATTAGCTTTAATCACAACTCAGTTAACACTGCATGTTACAACTCCTTCCACCATTGTTTTGCATATTTTCATTTAGAGACAAGAGTCTATGGAATGGCAAGGTCTATCAAGAACTATAGTCCAGAAACTCTTTGGGGACACATGCCAAGCAATAACGTTAAGTCTCGGCTCTTTCATTCCTATCTAGCATAAAGTTAAATGCAAAACTTTCAATAACGCAAAACTTAAAAATTTAAAGTATCGAAAAAGTATTGTAGATTTATCTCAAAATATTAGACATTTTACTGGTCAGTTACAACCAAATGATGTTCCAATGGAAAAAATTGACTTTTCACTTTGCTATCAATATGGTCATCTACATTCATTCTCATTCTCGGTGTATTGTGAACGAGAATATTATACACCATTTTGCTTCCTGTTCTCATTTCCCTTCTGGCTTCCATTCTTTGGTTATTGTGAACCAGCCTTTAAGACAAATTGTTGGAATAGTAATTTGGAATCCCAGTATTGAGTTGTTGAAAGACATTACAGAGACCCTAATTGAATATTATATCGTAGTTGTAGTATCACTTAAGAAAATGTTTTAAACGATGACAACAGAATAAAGAAACTATGAGGTACTATCAAAAAGTTCCCAAAATGCTTCTATAAATAGAATTTCACCATACTTGTACCTTGTTCATCACCATAACCTTTGAAACACTTCTCCTGTGAGTGTATGATGCTGCAGCTGCCAGCACCTCTTCAAAGTATTGAACAACACCTGGAAGTCCTTTTTTACTTTTTCTACTACATATAGTAAGTAGGAGAAGTATTGCATTCCACCCAAAAATTCGATACTGAGATTTCACCCAAAATACATGTTTTGAGGTGTCCTGAATACAAATAAAGCATTTTTGGAAACATGTCCGTGTGTCTGTAAACAGTATAATTCAAAAACGAAAAGTTTGATAAACACCAAACTGGTATTTGAGTTTAGTATCTTCCAAGAACTTGACCCTCAACTACTTTTTACATGGAACATTCTCCAAAAATTTTGATTTTATACAAAATGGCACTAACAACTTTGATTAAAATACTATATATTAAACAAATTTACATGACAAATAAAATGCATATCTTAAATTATCTGGGAATAGCCTCTTCATTCAGAAAGAATTTTTTATAATCTTGTGTAACTTGTAAACATTAAGCAATAGATGAAAACGTACCACACAAAAAATGCATATATCTTTAAAAAAAATTTTTTTTTTTTTTTTACTTTTCTTTAGTTCACTTTAAATAAGTTTTTTTGTGGCATAATCCATTTCTAAGATATCCATTATTAAAGGTTAAAATTCTTCAATACTTTTCTTTCTTTCATTGATTTTCAGTTGTTTCTCGCGATGTCATGGAAACAGTATGGAATTTTAAGGCCAGCATATAACGTCCAGTTGTTAAACATTTGACTATCGCTGTTCTCTTTGTATCTATAAAGAAATGTGTAATGTAGCTGTTTCTGTAAAGGTTTATTTGGATTAAAATGCAGTAGATATAAAAATAAGCTTTAATAAGAATAGTTTGTATACACACTAATAAAGATAGAGGGTAGAGAAAGTCATGTGAATGTATCACATCAGATTTTTTAAAGCTCGTTCAGTGCCTTTTACAATTTTGCTTGAGTTTTTTTCAACTGTCTCAAATCTTTGACCTTTCAACTTGATTTTCATCTTGGGGGAGCAAAAATGATCATGAGGCTAAATCATAGTCACATAAGGCTAAATGGTGGATCAGGAACGATTGTTATTTTGTTTTTCCCCAAGAAAACTTGCACAATGAAAGCTGTATGCAGCTTTGCATTGTCATGATGTTTCCCATATTAAGTTCATCAGATAAAATCCTCTGGTTTGTGCCATATGCTAGTCCAACAATATTGCAGAGGTCATGAATGGTCTGCTTGCAATCAACAGCAGTGACATTTTTGGGTGCAATGCCAATTGATGGCTGCCCAGAATGATCATCACCATTCACCTTACGTTGCCATTTGGATCACATGTAAGTTTGGTTCTGGCTTAGAGCCTAGAGCACATCCAAATGCTTGCTTTAATGTTTCATGCATTTCTCCTGCAGTTTTTCCGAGTTTGAAACAAACCTTTGACAGATGCACTGCTCCTTCACATTTATCATTATGAAATTGCAATGTAAGCTGCAAGCAACAATGGAAAAACTGATCACAAACTTAAATATCTCCATTATGAATGAAGTTGCTTGGCACACAGGTAAAGGTACAGATTACAGAGGGGTCCCCGAAACTGTGACAGAGCACCACAAGTAGGTCAATGTGGCCCTTTGTGCTTCAAATGCAACCCCGAGAGGGAGAGGCCAGAAGGGTGGCCAGATCCGGGAGACGACGTGTGCAAACATGGACGGGGTCCCTAACGTTTCCAGATTGAATGTATCCGACACCGCTCAAGCCCACTTAAAAGCCCCCAATCCCTGGGATCTCCCTAAGGAAGCTTGCTCTGAGAGCACCCAGAGGGTGGGTCTGTTAGTAGTCCGACCAACCCTAGGGAGAAACCTTCATAAAGCGCATCATCCTCCATGGTGTAGTGGTTACCATGCTAGCCTCTAGTTCCCGAGGTCGCGGGTTCAAACCTGGTGGAGGGTGATGGATTTTTTCGGGCATGGCTTCCTTCGGAAGGGAAGTAAAGCCGGTGGTCCCATGTCGTAGATTTACCTCAAGCCTGATAAAGACACCTCTGGGCAAAATTACTGGTCTCTCATGCCCAATATAGAATGAGATGCTAAGGACCACAGCAGTTAAAGAGCGTCCATAAATAAAACTCCATTTCTTTTTTTCATAAAGCGCATCACCACCGCCCAACTACAGCATGCCAAACACCGGTGCCTGTTCCTTCAACCCTGAAGCAGATGATGATGAAGGAAATGATGGACAGGAAAGTCATGGTAGAAGAGAACCACCCCAGCATTCGCCTAATGGCATGGAGAAACCACAAAAAACCCATGGTCACAGTAGGCAGTCGCCAGGAGTCAAATCTGGGACTCACACATTACTGCGGAGCCATCTTGCTTGGTACTTGGCACTTTGATACAGAAGATGTATAAAGTCTTATTTAGCAGCATTTTTTCATATCACTGCTTGGCTGTGCATTTATGAATTTCAGTAACTTTGGGTAGCGCCTCATAATTGCTTCTTGCATTATACAGGAGTGAGGTTGCTAAGAAACATTCTCATTAATACTCTAACCTTATAAAATTAACTGCCTGAACAAGTAAGTACATGTATTGAACTTTCTGGTGCATGGCCTTCCATGATTAACTGCAGCTGCTAATTTCCCTTTGAAAAACAATGATTATACATTCCAGTACATGTGGGAAGCTTACAACTGCAAAGTGTGGTGATCAACAGTACTTGGTATAATAGGATATCACTTAATTCCCTGCTTTATGGTGGCATATCAAAATGTTTAGTAATGAATGCTTTATGCAATTCTGCTAATGAATAAGAGAAAACTTAAGAAACTGTAAAACCTATTAAAAACTAGAGGAGCATTGTATTTTTACTTTCTCTACTACATATAGTAAGTAGGCAAAATATTGTATTCTACACCAAAATTTGAAGTTCAGATTTCATCAGAAATACATGTTTTGAGACTCCCTGAATCCAAAAAACATTTTTTTAGAAAAGGTCCATGTGTGTGTGTGTGTGTGTGTGTCTGTAAACAGCATAACTAAAAAACAAAAAATGCTATAAATACCAAACTTGGTATTTAAGTATAGTACCTTCCAAAGATATGATATGAAGATTTTAAAAACAATGCCTCCAACCTAATGGCTTGCCTGACATTGCATGGGTACCTAACCTTTTAAACTTGAGTAACAATATCATTAATTTCACTTAACTCTCCCCATTCTTTATGCAATTATTATATAATGAACTAGAAGCCTTTTATGGTAAATCCTCCCCTTTACTGATTATAGCTGTAATTTTGCATGGCCTTGGATATTCCTAATAACAGATGAAAAATCCCTAATAATCACACAAAGTATGTGAAACATTGGTGTAATGTCTGACTTCCTTAACCTCTCCCATGCAGTTTTCAAAGTTCTGTAAATGTTGCAAAACCTATAAGTTCCTTTTAGGGATGGAACCATTGGCTGGAATGGTTGAATAACTTTTTAGATAACCACAGGAAGTGAAACTTTAAACTTTGTACCTTCTTTTCAGTCCCATATTTATTTAATAACGTAAAAACTATATAGTTTTCACATAATACTGGGACCCTCAACATACAACAAAATAGAGGTGAAGCCAGGCCACCAAGTTAATCAACTGCTTTGGAAAACTAAGCTTCTCAGTTATTAGTTTTGTATTTGTATTTATTGTGCTAAGAGTTTTACAAATTTGATTGTCTACTGCACTTTGACCCTGGTCACTCATTCAGTAGACAATCACTACAGTTTATTTACATCTTACAATTTCTTGTCAATAAATTATCTTGCACTCTTTTTTTCAGTTTTTTTTTAGTCCCTTTTCCACTTGTTTTTCACTTTTCATTTATTGATTACTTAACCATCACACATTCACTATAGTTTTCCATTCAAAGTAAGATGCACTACCTCTTACTTTTCTCTTTCCACTGTCCAAAGTCATTTATTTTTTACTTTACACAAAAACTGTCCAATGCTTCTAGTGTCTTTGCATATCATTTCAATCATAAGTGTATTTCTATCCCCCTTCAACCACTTCTTATTAAAAAATTCTTTTCTCCAATTTTCTGTTCCTTGGCACTTAAATACTATGTGTTCAATGTCTTCATTACCACCATACATCGGACATTGGTTCTGAGGAATACCCTGTCTTAACCCTCTTAGCCTCCATGCTCCGGTTCTTATCCATGCAATAGATTCTCTCTCTTCTTTATTTACTATGTCTATATATTTTTCCCTACCCCATGTATTTTTCATTGGCCTATAATAAACTAATGAGCTCTTTTCAGCAATCTCACTGAACATGATTTGTATTTCTATATCTTCCAGTCTTTTCCTCGCCTTTTTCCAAAAATTTTTCACGTTATTTTCTCTCCTTCCCCACATATCTCCTAAACCATTTTTCTCCAAAATGTTCCGTAATTTACTTACCCATCCATCATTCATTAAGCTATTCTCTTGGTATTCAATACATTGTCTTAACACATTACTTTTTCCTAGATTTAAAGTTCTGAACCAAAATTTCAAAGCTCTTTCCATTATCTTCTCCTTAGTTGCCACCCTGCCCATCTTTAATTGTGCTACCTGTCTTACAATTGACTTCGGTAGCCCTAGTATTTTTCTGTTATTTATAAAATACTGGTTGAATGATTACTAATATTAGCGGAACACAATTTTCTCTCTTTATACAATTATTTAGCATGCCCTATTAATAAATTTGGTTACAAAATACAAAAAAAATGAAGTAAAACTTTCTTACATGAGGGTTATTAAAATATTTCAGCATTAGTATCACAAGTGTGTTGTATCATTTTAAACAAATTCAATTGTTTTGTTTTCCTGTGTCTTAGTTGCCAAATGTATATATGAGCGCAGATCAAAAAGTAATGCTCAATAATTTTTTTCTGCCTTGGTATTGTAGCTGGAATATTGCAATTTCACACAGATATAGTTTGAAGTTTTCACTACAGAGGGTATTTTTTGTTTCATGTACAGTCTAGCAAGAGAAGCATGAACTACGCAACAAAGATGGCGTGCATTTTACTGTCATCCACTGTATGATGAAGTGCCACCCCACTTCTACATTACTACTTGTCAGCACCTAAACAACATCTTCCCCAGATGTTGGATAGGATGCAGAGTCCCTGTTGTATGGCCTGCTTGATCACCAGACTTAAACTCCCTAGATTTTTAATTCTGGGGGCATCTGAAAAGCGTTGTGTATGCTAAGCCAGTTCCTGATGTGCACACCGTTTAACAGCTTGTCCACATAACCTGTGACACTGTTCGGATACAGGCTGAAACATTTGGAAGAGTGAAGCAATCCATAATACAACATGTGAACACATTGCATCCCATGGAAACCACTTTGAACATCTGTTGTAACATGGATGCGATTCAGGCCATGTGCTGTGTACCAGGATAATTTGCTTTCATTGCACACACTGTGCATTTCCAAACACATGTTGATATGACCCTTTTTTCCTTCATTTCCAGTCAGGAATCACTCTCTGCAGATTTTTAAATGTAGTTAAAATTCACCCTGTATATTGCTTGGAATGAAATATATGTAGAATTTGTCTTATTTTGCATGAATTTTCTGTGGGGTGCAGCAATGTTTTCTACTTTATGGCATTCTCAGTGAAGATTTTGTAAATCTTTTTTAGTCTTTTGGTAATTTATTGATATTTGAATGTATTTTATAGCTATGTCTGTCAAAAAGAATAAAGCTTTTCAATTGTGAAATAATTATTAAAATTGGTTGAGTGATTTCTGAGATTACTCTACATACACAATCCACATACATACATATATATATATGAGGGTGATATTGAACATTTTTAGAATGTCATGTTTCTAAAATCAAGTGAAATTTGTTTATATTTGACTAACTACTTTCTAATGTTTTGCGAGTTGATTACCATGTAGTTTGTTCAATTTGCTTTAATAGTTTGTTAATTATCATTATTTAAAGATTTTGTGTTCACCCAAAAATTAATTTGACTAGAGAACATTTCTGGGCTATAGTTTTTTATGATTTTAAATTGTCATTAATGCCAAAACAATGTGAAGATCAGCTTAGAAGTGCATTTAGCAAAGAAGCCTCATCTAAAACAACAATTTATAGTTGGTACAGTGAATTCAAACAAGATCGTTTTTTATTTAAATGATGAATTTTGTGAAGGATGCTCAAGAACTGCTGTTACTGATGAAAGTATTGCTGCTGTTTGAGCACTGCTTGAAGAACATCGATGGACATCTTATGAATTTATTCGGGTGGCATGGGCATTGCTATGAGTCAAATCCAAAACATTTTACATCAACAGTTAGATGTGAGAAAACTTTGTTGTCAATGGATTCCACATAAACTGACTCCCGATCAAAAACAACAATGCAGAAAATTGGTGCAGAAAAACTCTGAGAAAATTCTAAGGTGGCACTTCAGATTTGCTTTAAAATATGATTACTATAGTCCATTCCAAACCAGAGTTCCCTCTGATGTAAACAGAAGCACGTGCTTCGGCTTGTCACGAACCCAAGAATATACTCTTACGTCAACGTAAGTAGTTCCTTAATACATGTATTGTATTATGAAATATTAGAGCAGGAAAGGTATAGAACTGCACATTTTATTGTAGTTATCATAAGAACTCATCGTTAAAGGTAATGGATATATACTAGCTGTTAAAAGATTACAAAACATGATTTTCGCCTGCTATTGCGCTAACGCCGAGGGCATCTTGCTAGTTAACACCAACCGTATGTTGACTGTCACTCTCTTACATATACAAGAAATGCAGCAATGAATTCCCAGAGGTGCTATCTGAGTACCAAATAAACACTTTGCGTAACACAGGATATATGATAAGCGAACAGTCATTCATAATACACTAACACACATATGCTCAGCTCAGGTCAAATCTTGTGATTTAGTCAGTTGGTATTTGAGCTCACATGGCAGAGGAAGGTACGTGTAGTGCGAACTGTTCAAACACACAAGCAGGAAACAGTTATAAAGTGGCTAAAAACAAACAATACTACATATATTCAACTCACTATTACAAAAATACCCGACACTTGCATTATTGTATATTACGAAACTAATGTCAGATTTTACAGGCGTTTCAGCGAGAAGTGTAACGAAAGCAGGGAATATAAACAGACATAATACAACATAGAAGAGGATGAAATGTGGGAACTTGTTTTAAGTGCGACAGTGCTGTGGAATTGTGAATAAGCTTGTCATTATTTTGGAGAGTAGTTCCAATTCTGATATGGCAGTTGAGTCATTTTTGGAGGATTCGGATTTGGGTGTTACACTTTTGCCCGAAGATTGTGATTAACATAAGTAAAACATTCATTGCCGCATACTTATAAAATCGATTGTTACCTCAGGTTGCATTTTGAACTATGATTCTCCCACAGGGCACCTTTTTATAGATTAAATAGTGTTCAAAAAGCACGTGGGAGGGGAACAAGCAGACATTATGGGCGGGGATTGCGAACTACTTTCGCGCGGATAATACAAAGAGTTTGTTTTCAGTGAAAGGCACTCTGGTTTGGAATGGACAGTAGTAAAGAATCTTGAATTTATTGTTATGATCCTGAAAAGAAAAGTCATTCGGCTCAATGGGTCTTTCGAACACAACCTAACCTTACAAAAGTCTCATGAATTTGCAGTGCTGGTAAGAAGATTGTTGCTAGTTTCTTTTTCTAAAATGGACCATATTGCTACTTTAGCATTAGAAGATAGATGTACCATTACTGCTGAGTGGCAAACTATTGCCTATTTAATGCAAAGTTTTTAAAAGTTTGTGAAGAATGCCCAAAAGGAAAAATAATGTTACATCATGACAATACATCATCGCATACAGATAACTAACAACCAAGTATCTGGATGCCCTAAAGGTCAGCACCATAGACCCTTCACCATACAGCCTTGACCTAGCACCTTGTGATTTCTTTTTGTTTCCAAAAATTAAAGATAAAATGAGTGGAATCACTTTTTTGTCATCAGATGAAGCAGTGGAACATTATAAAAACCTGGTTTCTGAAGTGCCTCAGGAAGAGTGGCATCATTGCTTTAAGAACTAGTTTCACTGAATGCAAACATGTACTGATGTTAAAGGGGAATATTTTAAAAAACAATAAAATCATTTTAAGTTTTTAAAACTAATACTTGTTTGTTTTTCTAAACATTTTCAGTGCTGCCCTTATATATATACAAGCTTTCTCACTTTATAAGTTAGTATAGATATCAGTGTATGAATCATGAAAGTGAAATCAATACATTGGTAATGAAGTTGATGACAGCAAAACTTTCTTATATGAGGGTTACTAGAGGGTTTGGTATCCAGAAACTTCAGTGCATACATCTATGAATTAGAATAAATGTTATTCAGATGTTTTGACACTGTTTCTGCATACGCGCGCACACACCACACTTGCAAATGAACATGCACACATATACACACACCTGCAGTATCTGATAAATGGAAATTAAAGATATAAATATAACATATGATTCATACCATTATGAATAGGATTGACTGTTACTTTTTTAAACTCTGCCATCTAGGTATATTGCTTGGAATAAAATGTAACTGGCTTTTGTCTTTATACAAATTCTCTGCAGATTGTAGCAACTAACTGGCATTTGTTTCTACACACATTCTCCGGGGAGTAGTAACTATTTTCTATTACCTAGCATTTTTAATGATAACTTTGTAACTCCTTTTTAACTTTTCAGTAATTTATGAATTGCAAATAGAAAGTATAGCCCATATCCATCAGAAAGAATAGGGCTTTTTAATTGTGAAAGAACTGAAAAAATCGGTTGAATGGTTTTTGAGGTTATCACATGCATGATCACAATTTTTTTCCCTTTAATATGTTAGTATAGATTACCAAATTTTGGATATGTTTAAAAGACTATGGAGTGAAGGAGAGAAAAAGCTACCCTTTTTGTATCTTCCAGGGATAAAACATGAAGATTTTCAAGAAAAATCTCCCACTCCACACTACCCTTTACATGAGAAATATTTTGTAATTTTTTATTTTCTTAAAACTGGCTCTCATGATTTTGATTAAAATACCATATGTTTAAGACATTTGCATGACTAGTAAAATGCATATCTTGAATTTTCTGGTGATAGGCTCATCATTCTGAATGACTTTTGTATAATTTTATGTAATGGATAAACTATAAGATATTGACAAAAAATGTAGATCTCTTTAGAATTACATAATTTATTTCAAATAGCTTTCTTTGTTGCATCAAAAAGTATGAAAGTGCAAAGTTGATGGCGCTTAAAATCTAGAGCTAAACTTTGAAGAATATCTCTCTCTCTCTCTCTCTCTCTCTCTCTCTCTCTCTCTCTCTCTCTCTCTCTCTCTCTCTCTCTCTCTCTCTCTCCGAGTTTCACTGCTATAAAGATCAGTTTGAATATGCAAACTGGACTTACTTTGGCAAAGGGTGAACCTGTCAAACATACATGTTAGTTTGTTGTTCTATGTGTTAGGCATAGGTTAGTGTAGGTACTATAGTTTTGTAAAGAATATGCGACGTTAATATGAAAATGGTAAAAGTGACACTGCTGTGTCTATTACTGCACCAGTTTCTGGCAATTTTATTGTTCCCTCACAAAAACATGTAGCATAAAAAACAATGGGCACAACAAAAGAAGACGGTAATTTTTTTGTGAAAAATTACAGACCCAAAACTTGTATTTCACAACACTATTTCAGAAGACTAAAGGGAAGGAAGCTATGACAGGAATAAGAATATGCAAATATAAACTAGAGATGTCAACAAAATGGTTGTAGAGAATGTATGAGGCATTGGTAGGTCAAAAATGATCTATGCAGTGGAAGTATGGTGGGGAGGAGAATTAAGTAAGAAAATTGACCAAATGTATAGAATGTTTTGTAAAGAATTAATTGGGCTACCAAGAGCAGCACCAGGTGAGGTTGCATTAGTAGAACTAGGAAGAACAGGAGGAAAGGTATAATAGTTGAAAGAATTTTAAAATTTTGGTTTAGGTATATGAAAATGGAGGAAGGTGAAATCTTAAAGATATGCCTGACTCAGCAAAAAGTTCTAAGAAACAAAAACAGCTGGTGGAAAGAAACCAAAAAAATAATGGAATCAATTGGAATGGGGGTTGTGTAGCGGTTTAATTTTAGAAACCACCTTCAAACTCTGAGGAAAGCACCCTTGAAGATCCTAAAAACCTTTGCTGTGCTATAAATGTGGTTCAAGTCACTGAAGTATGAATTTAAAGGTGGCATGGCTCACTCAGAAATGTTCTAGCCGATCTTCCTCCTTAAAATGGAAGTGAACTGTACACTCCAACCAATCTTTGCTACCTTCTTTCATACAATGTACAGAACTATGTTTTGCCCATTTCTTCTGAAGCTTTCTTTCAAATAACTTTTATCACCCACTTCCAAAATATTCTTATTATTGGTTTGAATTTTTCAATACTTTGTTACTTTTATTTTCCCTACTACTTACCTGTAGTATGAATGAATGAATGAATGAATGAATTAATGAATTTTTTCAACAATTTGGTTTACAATATATACAATGTATATTAATATATCATGTACCCCTACATCTTATGTACAATTTGTCTGGTACTTGCTTTCTTATTGAGCCACTCAGATTGTTTGGCTCCCAGGTGTTATTGCTCACTGAGTGGCCCTTGCCTCTTACTTTTCTAGACCATTTTTCCTGTACCTTCCTTAAAAATTCTCCCATGCCCTTGATTTTCTTTTCTTCTTTCCCTGTCAACATCTTTATAGCTACTATTTTTCTATCCATATTTTCCCATTTCTTCTCCATACTTTTTCCCTCCAGCACCTTATTTCCTTGCATTCTGTCATATAGTGTTGTGTACTTTCTCTTCCTCCACACAACTCGCACATCCCTCTTCCGTTGCCTCTCATCCCTCTTAAATACATTGATCCCATTCTCATCCTTGCTAAACCTTCCCTTTCTTGTTTATTACAACAATCAATGTGCCTCTCTCTTCCCTACTACTTCTTTATCAATTTATAAAAGCTTAATGATTGTTTATCTTCAAGGCTTCCCCATATCTCTTGTCATTCTATTTCTTCCACTCTGTTTCTTACTACTTTCCAAAATCTGTTTGTATTTCTTTGCTCCAACCCCCAGATATCCCCCATTCCAATTTACTCCATTATTTTGTCAATTTCTTTCCACCAGCTGTTTTTGTTTCTTAGAACTTTTTGCTGAGTCAGGCATATCTTTAAAATTTCACCTTCCTCCATTTTCATATACCTAAACCAAAATTTTAAAATTCTTTCAACTATTATACCTTTCCTCCTGTTCTTCCTAGTTCTACTAATGCAACCTCACCTGGTGCTGCTCTTGGTAGTCCAATTAATTCTTTACAAAACTTCTATACATTTGGTCAATTTTCTTACTTAGTTCTCCTTCCCTCCATATTTCCACTGCATAGAGCATTTTTGATTCTACCAATGCCTCATACATTCTCTGTAACCATTTTGTCGACATCTGTAATTTATATTTGCATATTCTTATTCCTGTTATAGCTGCCTTCCCTTTAGCTAACATATTCCTGCCATGTGCTCCCCATTCCCCGCTATTACTCAACCTTACTCCTAAATAGTCATATTCTTTGACTACTTCCAGTTCTTCACCACCTAGAAACCATTTTTCTTCCTTCTTCAGTTTATTTCCTTTTTTAAACACTATCACTTTGGATTTATTTATATTTACCTTAATTTCCTATTTTCCACAAAATTCTTGAATTTCATTTATTGCTTTTTGTAACCCTATTATCGATATGACACCTACCATAAGGTTGTCTGTGTATAATAAACCTGGAATCTCCTTATCCCTCATCACTGGACAATGTTTGTTTTTTATTTTTACCCCTTCTAATATATCATCTATGAATAGGTTAAATAATACTGGACTCAGCTTACATCCCAGTCTTAATCCTATTTTTTGTTGAATCGTCTCTGTGGTAGTGCTTTCTTCACTGTGTACACAGAACTTTACATCTTTATATATTTTCTTTATTTCTCTTACAAACTTGTTAATAACTCCCTTTTCCCTTAGTTTATATTCCAGAGCTTGTCTATTTATTTTATCAAAAGCTTTTTCAAAGTCAGCAAAAAACATATATACCCTTCCTCTTTTCCTATTCAAATATTTATCTATTATAGTCTTTATTATAAATATGTTATCTACAGTCTGTCTTCCTTTCCTAAAACCTGCCTGGAATTCTGATACCTTTTTTTCAGTTTCTACCCATTCCCTTAATCTTGTCAGCCAAAATTCCTGCATACACCTTCCATAATATAGATAGTAGATTTATTCCTCTATAGTTCTCAGGCATATTCACTCCTCCCTTCCCTTTATAAATAGGTACCATCATACTTATTTTCAAGCTTTCTGGTATGCCATTTTTTAATTTTATTTTGTTTAGTAATTCTAATTAGTAAGATATATGTGTACTTTTTATTTTTATTTTCTTCCTTTCTTTGATATGAGCAAGAAAATGTGAAGGTCAGGTGTGAGGAGCAGATTTTACAGTGGAAAGTAAATAATTAATTGCTTTAAGTTGGGAAAGCCTAGTTTCTTCCTTACTAGTTAGGTTTCTTGTCTGTAGGTGTGAATTCCATCAAGTCAGCTATGACTGACTAGGTTCATATAATTAGTTAGGTACGTATTTCATCAACACTTAAATAAACATAAATATCTAGTTAAACATTTAAAGTAAAAGGCTTAGATTTCCAATGTGATTTATCTATTAAATGTTAACCAGGTGAGGTTAAACCTTAAGGGCCAGTTTCACAATTTAAGCTTTGGAGTTTCACAGGGGCAACCAGGTTCAGCTTTACTGAGCTGGGCAATTCCACAGAACAGTAAAGTTACTAATGCTTGCACATCCACATCAAGTGAATTCCTATTGTTTATCTATGGTGATACGGTAATTTGTATCACAAATTACTCAAATGTAAATAATGATTGTAATATGAATATGTATTTTTATGTGACATTGATTTCAGAGGTTTATTAATTGTAATTATTATTGGTAAATAATAATATACGGCTCTACTGAAACTGTCAATAATAACGCAATAATGCAGCGATGGGGTGAGTTGTTTATCATTACCGGGAACCAGGAAGTTACGTAATGTTTCGCGCCTTTTCGGTAGAAGCTTCTAGAACATTTCCTAAAGCATATGTATTCGTGGTTTTCATTGGATATTCAAATAGACGCTAATGTTGGCGCGTTTTATTAGCCAATAGCAGTTCATTTATAATCTTTAGGCATGTCGAGGAGTGGGAGTATATAAATCCAGGTCCGAGGTAAAGCGCCCCGCAGTTCAACAAAATTCTCAATACCCTGCACGTCGGTCGCTCAGTTCATCAAAATTTCTAGCACGCTGTCTTCAGTTCGTCATAAGTTACGCGCAGCAGAATTACGAGAATCTATATTATTATACAGTTAAATATACACAAAGTTGAAGTATGCGAGTTAAAAGTGATAAGTAAGAAGTTATTACAAACAGTTTCAGTTTGGCGAGTATCCAGATCAATATGTAAAAGTGTTTGTGAACGTGTTCGGCAATAAAAGTTATAAAACCAATTTCTTTATTAAGTATAATTTCTGGATAAAAGATTCCTTTCCGATTCACACCCTGCAAGAGAAACATGTTCGACCCAAAGAGCTAGCTGGAGGACATTTAAAGTGAATTATTTCAAAACTGATGCAAATTGCTACGCCAGATGGAGCTACAAACCAAACAAGGAGTGACGTCACAAGATGGCAATGCATGAAATAAAAACAACATTAATACTACTTCAATGGCGATGCTGTTCCTAGAGCTTTTAGAGGTTATCCAGCAACATAAAGTTAAAATTACTGTGTCAGAATGTAGAACTTTACTTCTCAAGAATTCAGCATTTTCCTAGGAATTGTGAAGGAGCTTAAGTATTTAATAGAATGCAAGCAATCAGATATATTACTAAGGATAGAAAAATCAAGATATGAAGAGTACATTAGAAACAATTTTGATAGCTCTGCATGCTGTTAGTTTTGAGATGCCAGATAAATCTCCAGCTGCAATTAGCATGCTTTTACTTGCATAACCTCAATGTTACAAGAAGTATTGTTTCTGATGAGAGGGCTTTGTTACTGAAGTATAAAGCAAAACATTATATATAGATGTGACAGCAATGAATGCAACAATGTATACAATAAAAGCATGAAGTATAAATGTAAAATTAAGGGCATACCAAATTAAGTTTTGCTTCTTATCAGTCAGTTTTAAGTTTAATTGCTGGTACCATCACTGTGAACTGTTTACCTAATCGAAGTCTCTTATAGAATTCTCCATCATTCCATACCCAAAAATGGTTTGGGCGCATTCTGAACATTCTAGATCATCTTTGTTGCTCTTATGGGTTAAAATAATTTGTATTTCCTCAACACTAATATCATTTTAATCAGATAAACAATTATTTTTAGCTTAAACCACGGATCAATATAGTTTATCCTAAGCCATGTATAAGTTCAGCTTATCACTTGAACTACACCTGTAAGACTCCATTGTGGCTTAAGCCTCAACTTAAGCCCAATTTGAAGCTTAAACTGTGAAACCGGACATAAATCTACATTGAGTGAGTTTATTGCAGTGTTATGAATGCTGAAAAAGGAAGGTCAAGGAAGGGAAAATAACAGAACATTTAAATTACCAGCATTGAGAAATGCACTGAAACTGAAGGGGTTAGTATCAACCATAAATAGTTTACAAATACAATATTTATAGATGCCAACTATTAAGTTAGTATTTTGAGTTACACTAAAAGCTCTCTAGTCATCTGTAAATAGTATAATGCACATCTACAGGGTGATTTATGAAGAAGTGACACATTTCTCTCTTTAATTATTCTGTTCTAAATTCACTCAATGCCCCAATTTTAGCACCAAATTAAGCACAATGTTCTGGAGTTTCGATTGCATGTCACTAGAGTACAGATGTTCATGTTTTATTCGTAATTGTTAGTTTTATTGTTACCAACTGTTTTTGAGATTTTGTTCTAGTCAATGTGAAAATGAAGTACACATTAAATGAATGACTCTTTCATATAAAGCAATATGGGATTACGAATTCAATTACAGGTACTCAAAGGGCATACCAGAGAGAATTTGGTGTTCGAAATCCTCCCCAAAGAAACACAATACTGGGACTGGTAAACAAATTGGAAACAACTGGATCTCTGGTGAGTGAAAAAGGTGAAACTCATTCATCTAGGCTTTCCACAGTTGTTGACTTAAGAGCATGACTGGATCAATCACCCCAAAAAAAATTAACACATTTGCCGCAGGAGACAGGGTACAGCTACTCAATGTGCCAGAGAGCTGTGAAAAGTGCAAGCCTAAAGCCATATAGGATTATGGTTGTCCATCAGTTACAGGAACCAAATAAGGATAGACGACTGAATTATTGTCTTTGGTTTCAGGCGTTCATTGTGCAAAATCCTGCCATATTGTCCTTCACATGGTTCACAGATGAAGCTTGGTTCCATCTATCCGGCTATGTGAACTCAAATAACTCACGCTATTGGGCCAGCGAAAATCCACATGTTATTCATGAAGCACCTATGCACCTGGTTAAAATCGGAGTTTGGTGCGCAATATCCGCACAGAGAATAGTGGAACCAATTATTTTTTAAACAATATGAACACTGTAGAGTACTGAGGGATTTTCATGGAGTTTGCTGAGCAACTAGATGATGCAGAGCTGAGTCAAGGATATTTTCAGCAGGACGGCGCTACATGCCATACATCAAATGAATCCATGGCACTAATTGCAAGTTTCTTTGACGACCGGATAATTTCCAAGAACCAGCCACCAAGATCTCCAGATTTGATATTGCCGAACTTCTTTCTAAGCAGTTACATAACAGACAGGGTTTGTGCCACACGTCCCCAGACATTGGACAATCTGAAGCACAACATTACACAGGAGATTCAAACTACTGACAACAGAGTCCTCCGAGTGGCCAGTAACATAGAACGACGTGTTGAGTTGTGCCTTATGCAGGATGGAGGGCATTTTCAACATTTGCTATAGAGGTAAATAATCTCCCAAAATTCCTCTGCATTTCAGGTATAATAAGTTGTCGCTAGCATAACTAGTTTTGAAACAATCAAAGAAATAAGTGTGTCAGTTCTTCATAAATCTCACCCTGTAGAAGTTTCCTAGTGCCCAATGTAAACTGTCTCTGCAGTGTCCAATGGTACTGTAATATAAAATGACTACTAATTGGTCAATACTAATGACTGTTCCCTCATCAGTTTCTATATTGTTCCAAAACACATAATGTGTACAATAAGTATGAAATGTGTTAGACAAGAAGTGGCATGCATGGATAATATGCAAACAAATACAAAACAGAATCACTTTACTAACAAAGAAAAATGGAAGTATTTTATTTTCTGAAAAAGCTTCTTCACTGAATGCATCAAATTTATATTGTATTCATAAGACATGAAAACTGTCTTCTTCCTGCAATATAAATTTGAAATTCCAACATAAAAAGCTCAGTATAATTGCTTATCATTCCAGGAAAGGTATGTCTTTTTTTTTTAAAATGAATCTTTGAAACATATAAACTAAGGAAAAAAAAGGGTGTTGCTTAATTCCTGGTACATTAACAAACTTATGAGTAAAAAATGTTACAAAAACAAACAAAGGTCAATAAAAATAAGGTCTCATTAACACGGTAGGATTTAAGATAATGGTTGAATGTTTTATTTGTAGATCACATAAACAAACTAGTAAAACCAAACACAAGGAACTGAGGATAAAACTTTTACTACGTATGCACAACATATGGGTTCTTAGCTCACTTGAGAAGCCGTAGGTGATCACGGGGAATATCCTTTAAGTCACGAATAGTATATGTTCCTCCTCCAAACTCATAGTTTGGGTTGAATTCTGTCATCATGCTGTCAGATGCTTCTCTCAGTCGATTAAGCTGCAAGTCAGGTCCACTCAACATTCTTCTTCTTACAACCTGTGTCATATTGCGCTGGTACCGATTATCTGTTCACAAAAAGTAACCATTTGTTACATAGCTATTTTAAAATAACACACTGAAGTAACTTTTTGTTTTAAGTATCTAACAAAAAAGTTGGTGTTATAGGTAAGATGGTTTAGGCAGATCTGGACATGCAGGAGGTGTCCACACATTTAATAAATTTAAGCAATGTTAGGACAGATCCCAGTAGAAAAAGCTGGAAGTATGTGTAACATGTTTATTGTCAGTGTATGGTTGGGTACTAGAATTTGTTATTTATGTGGATATTTGCTAAACGAACACAAGGATAGCTTAGTACCATATCACTGTTATACAAACTATAATATTTGGTAGATAATCTATTGTAGTTTGATGTCTGTTAATTAGGTTACAGGGTACAGACCTTTGTTGCATATTCTCTAGAGGTTAGAAAAGGCCGGAGAACTGAAGCTGTTATAAAATGTAATGTACGAGGTGTGATAAAAAAATAACGGGAATTTTTTAATTTCATGAGCTTTATACATCTGATGTTCAAAACTTTTGTTTTATCTTGTTGGTACATGCATTCCTGATATTATGTTTGAATTTTCAGCTGTTTTGAATATTTAGTTTATTGTTTACAGTTGAAAAAGTTATATGTGTTTTTGAGTGCTCAGCAAATTTTTACTTTCGAAAAAGATGAATCAAAGAATTTGCATTAAATTTTGCTTGAAAAATGGAATAAAGTGCAGCACCGCATTTGAAATGTTGACTGTGGCTGTTGGAAAATCCACTATGAATAAGACAAGAGTTTATGAGTGGTATAAATGTTTCAAAAAGGATCCAGAAGACATTGAAGATGACGACTGCCCTTGACGCCCTAGCACATCAATTACTGACGAAAATGTGGAAGAAGTAAAGAAAATGGTTCTAGAAAATTGCCGATTCACCATCAGAGAGGTTGCTGATGATGTCAGTATATCCTTTGGCTCATGCCAAGAAATTTTTTTTTGGATGTTTTGGGCATGAAACGTGTAGTACCAAATTTTGTTACGAAGTTGTTGAATTTCGACCAAAAATAATGTCGCATAGACATCGCTCAGGAATTGCTGAATGAAGTCAAAAACAATCCAGAACTTCTAAAGAAGGTTATAACAGGTGACGAAACATGGGTATATGGGTATGACGTCAATACTAAGGCCCAATCATCCTAATAGACACTTCCTGAAGAGTCAAGACCGGAAAAAAAGTTCGATCACATGTGAAGGTTCTTCTCACTGTTTTCTTTGATTATAATGGGGTAGTGCATCAGGAGTTCCTGCCTTATGGTCATACCATCAATAAGGAATACCACCTGGAAGCTATACACCATTTGATGAAGCAACTCGAAGAAAATGACCAGAATTGTGGCACAATCACTCGTGGAAATTGCATCACGATAATGCACCCGCTCATACCTCAATGCTTGTTTGTGACTTTTTGGCAAAAAACAAAACTGTTATGCTGCCTCAGCCACCGTATTCACTGGACATGGCCCCCTGTGACTTTTTTCTATTCCTGAGGCTGAAGATAACCATGGAAGGATGACTTTTCGCCATCATTGATAAGATAAAAACAGAATTGCTGAAGGAGTTGAACACCATAATGAAAATTGAGTTCCAGAAGTGCTTCCAAGATTGTAAAAAGCACTGGCACAAGTGTATTATATCTGAGGGGGAGTACTTTAAAGGGGACAAAGTTGATGTTGATTAAATAGAAATTTTTTAAGAAAAACAGAAATTCCCGTTACTTTTTGATCACACCTTGTATTTGAGAACTGTCTGTCATCTATTGACTATCAGTGTAACTTTCTGGGATCTTGATATAGCAATTGTGGGAGATCTTGACAGCAGCAGGAATCAGTTGTTATAATATCTAAAAACTATCAGAAGCAGCTCAGGGAAACTAAGAAACAAAAAGCAGGGCTTCTAAAAAAGCAGCTATAAGCTATATTTGACTTGTTGGTGAAGTGGGCAGAAGAAAACGTACTTTATCTAAATGAAGACAAGACTGTCTCAGTGACATTCAGGAAAGCCAGAAAACCATCAATGTACCATATACAGGAAAAACCTCTAAAGTTTTGAGCTTCAAGTATCTACGAGGCTCAGTCCTTAAGTAATGCCTCCTATTTTTTCTCCTGAACTAAGTTAAGTGGGCAATTTAAATTTTGCGCAATTCCTCAAACCTTCTTCTCCACTTCACTACAATAGCAACTTCCTATGTCAACCAGTGGCAGCACTGCTGCCTGTTGAAAAATGATTGACATTGATGTTCATATTAGGTAGCCTTCTGTCATTGAATTCTTGAATGCGGGAGCTGAAACAACCATTTGCATTCAGAAAGTCTCACAAACAAAGGTGTACGGTGATGTAATGGTGGATGTCAACAAGGTTAGAAGATGGGTTTGTTGCTGTAATGAAGCTGAAGGGCCAACATTGTTGCCTCATGAACAGCAGTGGCAGACCCGTGACTCCAGTCACTCCACACAACATTGAGCGAGTGGATGAGACCATTTGAGGTGACCACCGGGTAACAACAGATGAATTGTTGCATTATGTCTCTCAGTAAAGGCAGTGTGGTGATGATTATTCATGAACTGGGGTACTGAAGAGTTTGTTCATGGTGTGTATCCCGAATGTTAATGGGCCAGAATAAGGAGACATGAAAAACAACAGCCTCCAAACACTTGCAACACTTCCATTTGGAGGGAGAGGAGTTCCTAAACAAAATTGTGACTAGAGATGAAATGTTGAATGAGAATCAAAGAGACAGTTCATGGAATGGCATCACACAACCTCTCCAAGGAAGAAAAAATCCAAAACTGTGCCATCGGCCGGGAAAGTGATGGCAACCATGTTTTGGGATACAGAAGGTGTGATTCTGGTTGATTTTTTGGAGCAGGGATGCACAATAAATTCTGTGCAATACATCAGCACCCCCAAAAATCTTAAAGCATGTCTACAGGAGTTCGCCCAACAAAAACCATGACAGATGTTCTGCTTTTGCATGGCAATGCAAAACCACACACCAGTCGTCACACCACTGAAGCGATTGTGGGAAGTCTTGCCTCATTCCCCATACAGCCCTGACCTAGCACCATCAGACTTCCATCTGTTTGGGCCACTAAAAGAAGTTAATCTTGGGATTCATTTTCAAGATGCAGAGACCGTGAAAACATCTGTGCGTCAATGGCTTCGGAAGCAAGACCATGCGTTTTACCACACAGGAATATATGCTCTCATTAAAAGGTGGACTAAAAGTGTGGAAAAGGACGGGGATTACATTGAAAAGTGACAATTTAATCCTCAATGTTGTGGCTTTCATGCTGTGTAATCAAAGTTTCAGTTTCTTGCAAATTACAAGAGAAAAACATAGGAAGCATTAGTTATTGACTGACCCTCATAGGAATCACTACAAGTACAATCTTCATTTTACATATCATCGTATGTAGGTATACTTTATTATCAGCCTGGAGAAGTACAGCACTTTTATGGCATTGTCAAAATACATTTAATTTATTACAATATTAGTATTTATATGTATATAAATTATAAAAAATTTTGCAAATAATTATACATCTTGAGTTAAAATTTTATATTTACTGTCAGAGAATGGCAGATTACTTAAGAGACTGTAATATTATTTGGAAGATGATTGTATAGGTTAATGCCTTGATGTGATATTATTTAAGACACCTGATAAGCCTATGAATGTTAAGATGCATGTTACTACAGAGGGTTGCCCCACTTAAGCTTGGACGACTTTGAATCACCCTCCCACTCTGTCATTGGTCAAACTGCTTATGTTTATTACTGCATCAGCTCACTGTGAGTGCCAGCTGTCTGCTAGGCCAGTCTGAGGCAAAGTTTACCTGTAATGCCTTCAACAATCGCTGACTTGTGGCAGGGGTACATTGTTGGGCTTTTTGATGCCATTTGCAGCCTTTCAGTGATAGTAGAAAGGTCTTACCATAAGTAAGTCGTGTGTGGGGCGTATAACACAGTTGCATAAAAATAGACCCCACCTGAGGCTCAATGTGCAAATAAACTAGCAAGAAAAAGGACACAACCAACACGACCTAAAGCAGTAGTAGCCAAGGTGAGTGCAACAGTGACTCAAGAAAACCCACCAACTCAAAGAAGCATTTCCAGCTGCATTGGAATATCCAAACGGACCATCTATCAGATAATACACAGCAATTTGGGTAT
Source organism: Deroplatys truncata (assembly GCA_030765065.1). Lineage (NCBI taxonomy): Eukaryota > Metazoa > Arthropoda > Insecta > Mantodea > Mantidae > Deroplatys > Deroplatys truncata. The sequence goes on from CM060987.1 coordinate 20,006,374, forward strand.
AGAACGGCACCATAAAGCACGCGGACACGCCTTGAAGGAGCGGCACATCAGAGAACCCTTCACCAATGCAAGAAAACTCTATGAACACCATCTGGCAGGTGAAAAGTCACAATGAGTGGTTTATCTAGGTTACACAAAATAACCCCGAGCCATTTATTACCATCAAGTGGGCCAAAAGGGGCACTCCAGCCTTATTTGGGAGAACAAGGAAAAGTTTCCCAAGGAATTCATGGTAGTTGCAGGTTATTAATCTCGGGGGAAATTAGGCATTCACAGAGTTGCCACAATGTATAAATTAATGCAGCCTACTATCAAAGGAATATTATGGATCCAATTTTTGATGAAGAGATTCCTCAGTTGTATGGTGAGGATGTCAAATGTTTGGATCCACATAGATAAAGCATCCAGTCACACTTCTCAATCTTCCCAGTATTACTACCACCGGAAAGTTATGGAAACAGGTATCAATGTGATACCATTTAAAAGGATCCCTGTGAAGTTATCAGATGCCTCGCCAATGGATTTTTGCAGATTTAGTCTGCTGAAACAGCGCCTTCCTTCGTGGCATCCCACCACAATCGAAGGACTCTGAAAAGCCTGCCAGGAGGAGTGGGCTAACATACCCTTCCTGTTCTTAGATGCAGCCTTCTTCAATGGAAATTGCACTGCAGAGCCATAGTTAAAGCCCGTGGAAATCATATTGAACACAATAGGTGGTGGCGAAAGGGAATCTCGCCATGAAAAAGCATAAGCAAAAATGTCCGAGCTTAAGTGGGGCAACCCTCCATACATGCTCTTGTATTATGATCATGTAGGGTTGAGTTCCTTTTGAAAAGATCCCTGTTTTGATGTGTAAAAGAAGTTGACTCAAGTATATACAAGGGTATGTCAAATAAGTTGTAAATGTCAATTTACCATATAACCTATATAAATTCTGCATGTGTATTTTTCCAGCAGATAGCAGCTTGTATGCTTGTCATAGTGGGTGCACAACATCATGTAGGTACCTGGTCAGTCAGTGGGAGCCAGAAGAATATGGTAACTGTGTTGCAGGAGTGCACATAGGAAGAACAGCGTATGGTTGTGCGATTTTACTTTCTCTACTACGTATAGTATTTTTGTATTTGTATTTTGTATTTATTGTGCTAAGAGTTTTACAAATTAGATTGTCTACTGCATTTTGACTCTGGTCACTTATTCAGTAGACAATCACTACAGTTTATTTACATTTTACAATCTCTTGTCACTAAATTAACACATTCACTATAGTTTTCCATTCAAAATAAGATGCACTACTTCTTACTTTTCATAGTAAGTAGGGGAAGTATTGTATTCCACCCAAAATTCGATACCGAGATTTCACCGGAAATACATGTTTTGAGATCCACTGAATCCAAAAAAAAGCATTTTTGAAAACATGTCCGTGTGTGTGTCTGTGTGTCTTATGTGTCTGTCTGTGTGTCTGTCTGTGAACAGCATAACTCAGAAACGAACAGTTGGATAAACACCAAACTTGGTATTTAGGTTCAGTATCTTCCAGAGATGCGACACGAAGGTTTTCAAGAAAATCCCCGCACCACAGAGTACCCTTTACATGGAACATTTTTCGAAAATTTTAATTTTCTCAAAAATGGCTCAATCGATTTTGATTAAAATATCATATGTTTAAGATATTTTCATGACAAATAAAATGTATGTCTTGAATTTTCTGGGAATGTCTCCAAAAGTATTCTTCATTGTGAATGACTTTTGGTAAACTGGTAAACCATAAGAGATAGACAAAATTTTACTACACAAAAAATGTAGATCGCATTAAAATACACAATTTATGTCATATACATTTTTGTTGTTGAGTGAACCATTTTGGAGATATTGCTTGTTATTCCCTTAAATTTTTCAATACTTTTCTCAAATGGGAATTCGTTATTCATTTTTTTGTCTTGGATATGCAAAGAGTATTAATCTGTGGCAAAGGGAATAGTGCTGCACCTAGCAACCAGCTATTAAGAGATATGTATGTGCTTAAGGGCTACTGTATTTCTATATTGCCCTTGTAAATGTATATTCCCCTTACATCTACAAGAAAATTAGCAATAAGATAGAGTCTGCAAATGTTTATCTCGATTAACATGAAGTAGATGGAGAATAAGCGTTTGTAAAAATAGTTTGTACAAGAGTAGAGAAAGTCATGTGAGTGTAACACATCAGATTTTTTTATGGACAAAAGGATTGTCCACAGAAGAAGAGCATCACAAAATGCATCTCGTGTATGGTGAGAAGTGGAAGGTGAAGCATCAGAGTTCAGAAGTGTCCTGGTCATCCTGCAGAGGTGTCAACTGGCACCACACTGCAGCGTGTGGAACAAATTGTTCGTAATGACAAGCGTGTGATGATCAATGACATAGTGCATGCTGCAGGTTGTTCACATGGAACTGTTTACTACATCATTCATGAGCAGCTGAAGCTTTGCAAAGTTTGTGCATGAGTGTCCTGCCAGTTCCTGTCTGAGGAACACAAAGTAACAAAATGGGTCAGTTCTTGCAGCTCCTCACTCGGTACACTGAGGAAGGAGAGGACTTCATGGCATGTTCTGTTACAGGAGACAAGTCTTGGGTTCACCACTTTCAGCCAGAATCCAAGCAATCCTCCATGAAATGGAAACATCCCACATCCTCAACAAAAAAAAAGTTCAAGATGATTCCATCAGCTGCTGCAAGGTTTTGCCATCATGTTTTGGGACACACAAGGTGTTATACTATTGGCACGCAAAATTGTATGCAAAAATGAGAGAAGTCAGTTGGTATGCAAAAATGAGAAAATGTTTTGAAGAAATTGCGATGAAATATGTTTCAAATGGGAACATAGGCATGAGAAAGGATTTCTGAAGATAAATGAAGACACATATTAAGGATATCAAGAAGTAGCTTAAGAGTTAGAGAGGAGCTTAACTTAGTAGCTTAAGAGACAAACATTCATTGGAACTATACAGGAATTTAAAAACAGATTGGAGCAGAGAGAATTATGTGAATTTATGTAATAAAATAGGGCAGCCGGTTTCATCAACTGATGTTAAAAATGCTCTAACATCTTGTTTGTTAACCCAGTGTTCAAAGTTTAACATAAGTTTAAAACTTTTGTGTTTCATCAAGCTTTTACAGCAAATTGTTAACTAACATACTGTTAATGTCAAAGACAACTGTGAACACTAGCTTTCGAGAAGGCTGTGACCGAACTACACTGCTTCTGAATGTGTTGCGATGCAATTTTGTCTACATTTCGCTGCGCTCTCTGTGTCAGTAGCAGACAACTATTTACATTCCTGGCAATTGCCATGTGATGTTCCCCATTGTTTGAGGTTAGAATCACGATGTCAACTGAAATAAATGTTTCAACATTTGAAATGCATTAATCAACACCTCGTTAGTAAGTATAGGTACATTATCTACTACGAAAAAGCTGATGGTCTTTAAAGGATAAAATTGCATCCTGGGACAAAATTTGCAAGTAATTTAATTGGAATGAATGCAATTCTTTTAAGACCAGTAAGCAACTGTGGCACTTTTAGGCTAACATAAAATGCAGCATCGGAAACATTAGGTGCAAAGAGCATGTAAAATGGTTTAAAACTGGTGGTGGACACTGCATTGAAACTAAAATGGATGAAAGTGCATTATCGCTGATTAATCAAGCAGACCGGAAAAAAAATAGTGTTTGATTCTTAAAGCAATTCCTTTGGAAACCTTCTGGATAAACCACAAAAGGTAGCTTTGGAAATACCAACATTATCACCCACCAAGTAAATGAAAAATGTTGGTAGTATAAAACCTAAGTATGTAATTAACACTTGTAGCTTAGGAGAAAAAGGCATGTTTCTGTTGGTAGTATTCTAACCTCTCATATTTACCGTAAAACCATGCTCATGACCCCTTGAACAATTTATATTGCTTTAAAAATGCCTCCTTTTGCAGGGTTTCAAATTTATTATGATGTATGACTACTCTTCTATTAGGAATGGCATTAAAAAATGTCAACTGTAGCAAACCCGCATCAATAGCTTGGTTTGTGGCACCCATTTTCCAACTTCTAACATTTGTTAAACACATTAACACAGGGGTATTGCAATGTTAACTTAACACTGACTTTAACACATTGTTAAACTTAACATTGTTTGATGAAACAGAATTTGTGTTAACTTTAGTGTTAAATAAGTTTAATATTGTGTTAAAATTTAGCATTTGCTAGTGAAACCAGCCCTAAGAGGGGATTATGACATTAACATATGCTCAATGTGTGTAGAAAATGAAGAAGTTCTGCATTGTGTTTTTAAGTGCAAAGAGAAATTAGCACAAAGAATGTTTAATAACAATAGGAGAGAATTTAATATAGCTTGTGGAAAATACTTAGGAAAGGTGTTTGAATAATGGTATAGAATTGTCAGATAGTGAAAGGAGGATAAAATGAGTTGGGGAGGGAATGAGATTGGTTATCTTGCATTAGTTAAACAGGATTCTTATACACCAATAACCAGGATGTCAGTGTGTATAAGGTCCAAAGGAACAGGAAAATCTTAAGGACAGAAATTAGCTGAAGGTGTGTAATGCATAAAGGAGGAAGGTTTATTATTGTATGAAATGTAACCAAATGTTGTATGTGACTAATGAACAATAAATTTCATACATTCATACTGCTATGGAGGAGAGCAAGCAATGCATGCTGGGATTCCTATAAAACCATTTTAGCTTTGCACTTGAGGAGAGAATAAGTTATACAACACTTGCTTTTCCACAGCTATCAAATTTATAACCAAGTAATCTATTTTAAGACCTTTTGTCACTGAACAGGGTTCCCACAAATGACGTGTTGAGTTTTGAATGTGTGTACGAGAGCAGTCCCAGAAGTACCCGACCTGACATATAGATAGCAGTTGTTATTTCAAACAAATGACTATGGTAGAAAGTACCACCCTTATAAAGCTTACGTTTGAAGTTTGATGATGCTACGTTGTTTAGTAATTGTTTGGCAGCCATCAATAGTGAACGCCCTCAGCAAATTTGTAAACATGGATAAAACTGGTCATCGTTATGTGATACAATACTTCCATTTGAAAGGTCTTAGTCCAACTAATATTAAAGCTGATCTAGATTCTACTCTGGGGAGTCTTCTCCTTCGTTTACAACAGTAAAATATTGGGTGACAGAGTTTAAGTGAGGCCGTACGAGTCGCCAAGACGAACATAGCAGTGGCTGACCAAATGAGTTGACCACGCCAGAAATTGTGAACAAAATCCACAATATTGTATTGGATGACCGTCAACTGAAAGAGTGTGAGCTAGCAGATATTGTAGGCATTTCAAAAAGTGCTGTATTGCATACTGACTGCAAATTTGGACATGAGAAAGCTGTGCACAACATGGGTGCCGCATTTACTCACAATGGAACAAAAACAGCATTGTGAGGATGTTTCAGTTGAGTGTTTGGTGATGTTTTGCTGCAATAAAGCCGAGTTTTTGTGTCGATTCATAACCATGGATGAAACATGGTCCATCACTTCACACCTGAAATGAAGGAACAGTTAAACAGTGGATTGAAAGGGGAGAATCGGCTCCAAAGAAGGTGAAGATAGATCAGCAGGCAAGGTCCTGGTGTCAGGTTTTTGGGGTGTGGCGTGGGATAATTTTAATTGATTATCTTCAAAAAGGAAAAGCAATCAATGGCGAGTATTATGTGAACTTATTGCAGTGTTTGTATGATGAAATCAAGCAAAAACGGCCGCATTTAGCAAAAAAGAAAGCTTTGTTTCATCAAGACAATGCACCAGTTCACACATCCATTATTGCAATGGCCAAAATCAATGAGTTAAAGTTCAAATTGCTTCCTCATGCACCCTATTCACCAGACTTAGCCCCCTCTGATTATTTTCTGTTTCCAAAGTTGAAGAAATGGCTTGGTGGTAAAAGGTTTGGCAACAATGAAGAGATGGAGCCTGCAGTTGATGGATATTTTGCAGAACTCGACGGTTGTTAACAGGGTATCGAAGTTATTGAACATTGCTGGGAAAAGTGTATTGAACTGAAAGGAGACTATGTAGAGAAATAAATTTTTTTTTCTAAAACTGTTGTGTTTGCTTTGTTAGGTTGGGTACTTCTAAGACAACCCTCGTAAGTTGCATTTAATACAATTTAGAAACATGAAACTAGTACTAGTGGAAAGAGGAACTCAAAAAGTTGTGTTACAGCACATTATAGATGTTCAGTGTGAGCTCCTTTGGTAATACAGCAAACATCAAGCCTGTAGTCCATTTCTGCCCAGGTGCATATACATTCTGCCTGCTTAAAGCACAGATTATGTTCACTTTAGGAGAGTTATGGATATGTTGCATGCAGATATGAGGATTTTCCAACCCTCCAGATCCTAATGTTATGTCTGTTCACTACACCCAAAAGATGGAAGGTGAACTCATCACTAAACACTATGGATTCAAAAAAAAACATTTGTTTCCATGTGAGTTTGCATACTCTCACAGAAAAAACAATGCAATTATTTTATCTTCTTTCTTTAAGCCCTTGTACATGATCAAACTTTTTTTTTTTTCAATTCAAGAGTTTACAAGAAAAATTGTCAAACATTTTTCAATGTGTGACAAGATGTGTGACAATGTCATAAATATGTATCTACAAGTTGTCGTTTTTTAAACTGAAACCTTTCAGAACACATTAATGAATAATTTATCACGCACAAAGCAATTTACTATTTGCATCACGGTATAATAGTTTGCAATGAAATCACATTACAATTATGGAATACAATGGAAATAGCACCAACTGATTGGTTAACTACACTACCTATATAACATTGCATTAATGTGCACTTAGTTCGGGAATCTGCCTGGCAATCATTTCTTCATATGCCTTCATCTGCTTCATCTTGTTGTAACCCACAGAGTCCTAGACATACAGACATGGCCAGCTTATGTATAACCTAATCAGTTCGCATAAAACATACCTTAGCCAGATAGCCATTTTTATTTACTTTTCACTTTCCACCATGTTGTAGATTTCAAGACGCACTGTAAATACTCACATTTCATTGGCTGAAGCCTCAAATCATTGTCAAATCTTTGAACGTTTCAGCATGTCCTTATTTGCTTTCAAGACTTTCAAATAGTTTAAAAGTACTGGAAGCAATTTGACAAGAAAAGTTGTAAAGTTGTGACAACTCTTGAGAAGTCTTGTAAAGTATTGAATTTGACAAAAATTTGATCATGTACAAGGGCCTTTACGAACTGCAGGATCTGCAATTGGTATGGATGAAATTGCAACTGTTTGTGTAGATCCTTCCATACAGTGGACTGAGACGGTAATTTGTATCATAAATTACTTTAATGTAAATAATTATTTACATATGAATATGTATTTTTATGTAATATTGATTTCAGAGGTTTGATAATAGTAATTATTATTGGTAAATAATTATATACGGCTCTACTGAAACTGTTAACAATAACACAATACTGCAATGAAGGGTTTGAGTTGTTTATCGTTACCGGGAACCAGGAAGTTACGTAATATTTCGCGCCTTTTCGGTAAAAGCTTCCAGAATATTCTATAAAAGTAATTTGTATTAGTGGTTTTCATTGGATAATAAAATAGACGCTAATGGTGGCGCGTTTTATTAGCCAATGGTAATTCATTTATAATCTTTAGGTGTATCTTGAGGTAAGCCTATAAATAGTGTAGATTCAAGTGAGCGTCCCCCAGTTCGGCAAGATTCACGAAGCATTACACATCGTCTCCCGTAGTTACACGTTGGCCGCTCAGTTCATCAAAGATTCGTGTACACTACGTGAATACATGTTGCCAATCGGTCCTTCAGTTCGCCAAGTTATGCGCAGTAAAAATCATTAAAGATCTAAAATATTACAAAGTCACTTATATACAAAAATTGGAGTACGTGAGTTAAAAGTTAGAAGCTATTATAAACAGTTTCAGTATGGCGATCATCTAGATAAATCTGTGAAAGTGTTAGTGCACGTGTTCGACAATAAAACATTATAAAACACATTTCTTCACTAGTAATTTTTTTGATAAAAGATTCCTTTTCCGCTTCACACCCTGCAAGAATTAAATGCCTACTTAAATAGCTGGCCGGAAGATAATATACATAACCTTAAAATCTTTCATAAACTAATTGATACAAATTGCTACACCAGATGGAGTTAAACGGACAAGACCAACGAATGACGTCACACAAGATGGCTACACGCGTGATGTAAACATTACGTGAGAAACATTATCCACAACGTGGTGCTATAAACATAAATAAAAACGTAAACTCAGCTACTTCAGGACTTAGGGATCTGTAGTGGTAATAGTGAAATTGTTAGACGCTGCACTTAGCTGCCATACCCAGGAATTTTCTGATTCCCCTCCATACAGATGGTTCTCCCACCACTTAATAATAATAATAATAATAATAATAATAATAATAATAATTATTATTATTATTATTATTATTATTATTATTATTATTATTATTATTATTATTATTATTATTATTTCATCCAGTTTATCACTCATCTGATTTTGGACATGTCAAAAAAATTACATCTTTACAAATCCTTTAAATCATATAGACATTTGTTTATTAGATGCACTTTCAATTTCGTTTTGAATTGCTGTTTAGAAACATCAGCTATAGATTTGATTTCCAGTGGTAATTTATTAAAAAGTGTGATTCCAGAAATATATTTACTTTATTTTTTTATTTATTTATTTATTTGTGCTAGCAACCTTCCTTAGAATATGGCTATACATCAGCCCAGGCTGTTATTTTGTCATATTCTACCCATGTTTCTTTCTTTATATACAACATAAAAAAATGATGATAATAATAATGATGATGATAATGGTAATAATAATAATAATAATAATAAATATAAATATAATAATTGTCTTAACATCTCATGATAAAGTATAATTCAATCTTTTTATTGACCATAACCATTTCTTTTTTACTTTAGACAGGTACTCTCCTACCTTTTTGTTATCCTTGTTAAAAATCTTGCTTAAGGCTACTTTTCTGTCTAGTTTTAACCATTTCCCATTTATGTCTTCCTTTCTGCAATGCTGTATACCTTTACAATCAAACACAATATGTTCCAAATCTTCTCTTTTCCCACATATTGGACACTGGTTCTGTGGGTACCCATTTCTCATTCCTTTTAGTCTCCATACACCTGCTCATACCCAAGCTACACTCTCTCTTTGTTCCTTATTTGAGTTGTCCACATACTGTTCTCTTGCCCATACATTCTTTATTAATATGTATGATTCCAAAGAACTTTTCTTCACAATGCTACTAAATGAATCCTGTATCTCTATGTCCTCAAATCTCTGCCAGCTTCTTTCCAGAAACCTTTGACATTATTTTCTCTCCTTCTCCAAATTTCTCCCAGACCACTGTTTTCCAAGTTAGTTTGTATACTATAGCTCCACCCATTTTTCTTTAAGCTCCTTTCTTGAAATTTCAGACACTGCCTCAACAAGTTCTTTTCTTCTAAATTTAATAGTCTGTACCAATATTTGAGAGCGCCCTCCATTATTACCCCTTTTCTACCCACTCTCTGCATTTTGATCAGAGCAAACTCCTTTACTGTGGCATTTGGCAGGCCTAAAACTTCTCTACAGAACCTCCTGTATACCACATCTACCACTTCCCAGCCTCCATCTACTCCCCATATTTCACTTCCATATAGCATTTTTGCTTCAACTACCATGTTATATATTTTCTCTTGCCATTTAACATTTATATCTAATATTCTATATTTGCCCCTCTAATCGCTGACATTGCCCATTTCCCCTTTGCCAATACCAGCTTCTTCTGTTCCTCCTATTTTCCATCCCCATCCATTTTGACCCCTAAGTATATACAATCTCTAACCACTTTATATTCCTTCTCTCCTTTCTTCCACTTTTCGTACTTGCCCAATTTTGCACCTTTCTTAAACACTATAATTTGAGACTTCTCTTGGTTTACTTTCAAATTCCATTCATCACAGTATTTATCTATTTGCTGTAAGGACTGCTTGATAACAAATATATATATATCCTTTAAAGGTACACTTTTTTTTTACACTATACCTAAAGTAGTCCAAGTTACCTCTTGTATTATCCATATCGATTTGGTTATTTTTAATTGGTTTATACTTATCTATTACATACATTATGATCTATGTGCATAGAGAGAGTAGATAGTAAGCAATTTATTGTTAATAAAGGTTTCCCTACACGATTCTCTTGGTTTTAGGCTAAACATGATTCTGATGCATTTCTTTTGGTATGTAAGTAATTTATCCATATGCATTTTCACAGCAGATTTCAATCCCATAGAGTATGTGTAAATAAAAACATCCATAGTATATTAGTTTCAATATGTTATCATCACTATGATTGTTGAAATATTTGAGTAGATACACTGTTTTACTGATTTTACCACATATATGTTCAATATGCTCAGCCCATGTTAGCTTGTTATCAACAATAAGACCTAAACATTTATGTGATTTTACATCCAGAATATTATTATTATTATTATTATCAACTTTTAGTGATACTTTACCATCATTTTTATTGAATTGCATCATTTTAGGTTTTTGCATGATGCAATGTAGGTTTATCGATTTGAAGTAATTCAGCAACCAGCAGGTGATATTGTTTAAGGTTTTATTTAATTCTTCTACTGTTTTATTCCTACATGCAGATGTAATATCATCTGCATAAGTTATCACTGAAGTATTTGGTGGATTTTTAATGTCATTAATATAGACAATAAATAATAATGGCCCCAACACAGTCCCTTGTGGTACGCCATACTTCACAGATCCCAAAAGTGATTTGATTTGTTGTATGTATCTCCCCTTTTTGTACGTTATTTCTGTAATTTGTTTTCTTCCAACCAGGTAACTACGAATTAGGTCCAGGGGTAATTCTCTTGTACTGTAGTTTTCCAATTTACTAATTAATATATTGTGGTTGACGCAGTCAAAGGCCTTAGATAAAAAAAAAGTAAGTGACCTGGGGTGGAGTAGTTCCTCCAGGTGCTGGAGGAGTGAGCCTTAGCCATAGTGGAGGGAGAAAATAGAATCTAAATTCACAACAATGTAAAGGATTTATCATTGTTTACATTGTTTGACACTTCCCTTTTGTTAATGCATTGTTGTCAAGGAAAAAAAAGTTTGCACGTGAAAGGAATAAATTGTAACTTACTTATTTTAAAGCAACAGGACAAGTGAAGGATAATTTGCATATGAAAGGAACACAGTGTATTTTATTTTAAAGCAACAGGGCAAAGGAAGGATAGCTTTAAAGTGGAAGGAGTACAGTTTATTTTATTTTAAAGGATTGGTGCAAGGCAAGGATAGCTTGCATGTAAAAGGAACACAGTAGAAAAATTAAATAGTGGTGGGGGCAATCATGTATTCACATGGTTATGGGTACAGTCACATGGTAGGAGACGAAACAGTGGTGGAGGCACCTTCTTCGGAAGCTAATCAGAAAATGGCTGGATATGACAGGTAATCACTGGGTCCCAACAATTTCACTATTATCTCTGTAGCTCTCTACTAGCTGCAGTGGTTGATTTTTGAGGACTGTGTGTGAAAGATCCATGGATTCAATCTACAGTTTCGTTGCTTACTTACAGGCATCTAAGGGTCCTCTTAGAAATGCACCCTCTTGTCATAAAATCAGAGTACCACTTATGAATTGAAGGCCCACTGGGTGGATATACACCAAATCTTGTTTGAAAATTCATTGAACAACAATTACAAATTCATTAATATGGTAATTGAGAACACAGAACACTTGCCTCTCCTCTATACCAGCCATTTTGTAACTTTCAATAATGCATAATGTTGTACATGATTATGCATCATTATTGCCAACTGTGATGGTACTATAACCAAAACGTTTTGAGTTTCTCTTTCCTTGGTACTAGTTTCATATTTCTAAGTTTTATTAAACGCATGCTATGCATGTTTGAAACTCAAAAGGTCATTTGTGGGAACTCTGTATTTTAAGAAATAGTTCATTATACATGCATTTTGTAAAACAGAATTAACTGACAACATACTTACAGAGGCATATGCATATGAATCCAAAAATTATCAAAATGAAGATTGCAGAGGCTGCTATTACATATATTATGGGAAAGTCATCTGGATCTGTGGAGAAAGAAGGCTCTTATAACTACAAGTAATAATAACATGAGTATATATAAGCAGCACTGTTGCAAAGTACATTAGATCTATAACTGAAAGTGTTAAGGGAAATACATGAAAAGTGGTTATCAAAAATGTATAATTAAGTTGTTAAACAAGGAAATAGAAAGAATGAAATCACTGTAAATGTCCACTGTATGATATTGTTATGTACATAGTTTGGTTTGATATGACAACATTAGAAATCTACACATTTAATAAAACTGTAACCATAAGTTATTGATAATTTTAAATTTTGGTGAGCAATAAGAACCTCGTTTATCCAAACTAGTTGGGACCAACTATAATTAAATGAACGTAAACTACTAATCTACACAACCATTTATTTTGGGAATAATGAAAATAAGAAGAAGAAGAAGAAGAAGAAGAAGAAGCTTTTTGGCACTTAAACTCAATATTGTACTCGCTTTTATAGTCAGAAATTGTCACAACATTGGTGAAACCATAAAGTTGTTAACAGCAGTTTCCGCATCATTAAAACTGACTATTTGGGAGAAAATATTCATTGTCAAGAATGAAGATAATATTGTACATTTTGAAATGCTGCCGTTGAATCTTTGCACTTGACAGTTCATGTGGCTTTGCATAACGTTCTTGATATTGTGGTTGCAGCGTTTTCAGAGTGGTTAGTAAACAGCAATAGCTGATTGTTCTCCTTACTATCGTGTCTAAGCCGCATACAAAAAGTGTACATAACTAGCAAACATCAACGAATAATAACTATTTCATATTATGTTTTATATTAATTGAAAATAATCCTGCATAAACATTGCAATGTGTGTAGAATAAATTACGCACTTTTGACAATATAGAAACAAAATAATGCAAATGTGCCTGCTACAATGAGGAGGAATAAAACAAATTATAAGATGTGATAATGAAGTTATTTTCACTCATGCTGCGTTCCAGATGGTTCAGGAACTTTGTCCTCTTTCTCTTGGAGTTTCACTCCCTGGTAAATAACAGTTCTTGTGATTAGTTCAAGAGCTGCTGCAGTTCGTTGTATGGCTTTATCAGCAGGAATAGAGGGATGACCATGAACCTTCACGTACTCCTCCTGTTTAAAGAATTCCCAGGCACTTCTTAACAGTTCCAATGCTGACTAATAAATGGCACATCTCGACGCAAAGGATTTTCACTTTGTGAGTCATCACTTGATGATTGGCATCGTTTTTGAGACATTGTCACAGTTTCTTGTATAAATAATATGAATGAAATATATATAAAAATATAAATAAATAAATAAATATACATACGTGTGTGTGTAAATGAACACCAACAATAAGCACAAATATAAACAACAATGAAAAATATTAGCTTGCAAAGAACAACTCAAAACACGTGGTTGGAAATATCTACATCTGGCAACAAAGCAGCTTCCATTCCGCATCCACTTTGTCATAGACCACCCGAAATGTTGCCTTGTGATTGGTTTAGGAAGTCTAACAGTTAAAGCTTTTCATCTGTTTTTTTGTGAGTGTACCAATTTAATTGCTGGCTGTCAAGTGCAATGTTTCAACAGTGGGGGTATAACTGTTGATGATGAGGACGAATGCCCTTGAAAACGTTCCAGTTTATAAACTTAACAAGTGAAGGTTTGTGTAAAGAACAGTGTGACTCATTCCAAATTCAACAAAATTTTATATTCTGCCTCTCCCTACTCATCAAATTCAGAATGGCTGTACTTCCAAAAGTTTTTGTGTATTTGTAAGATATTTACTAAACATATTTCCACTCTATGCAGCAATACTTTTACTATATAGCACTTATTTGTTTAAAAAAAAAGCATAATCTTTGTCTTTCTTAAAATCAAGCTCTATAGGGTCTCTTCCTGAATACAAACTAGCTTACTTAGGTAAAGGTATTAGCCAATCTAATTTGTCATTATTAGTATGCAGGCAAAGTCAGTATTTGGTTATTTAGTTCAAGAAAACTTATTTCAGTGAACCATTTATACTCAGCATATGGTGACAGAGAATCAGAGAGATGGACAGATGAATGGACCTAATAGTTAGGGTTACCAGATATCCAGAAAATACTGGGTATACCCTACATTTTTACCTTCTGTCCAGCATCTGGGGGGAATTTTTGAAACATGTGGAAAGTCCTAAATCTTGAGAAAGGAAAACATTCTTTAATTTCAAATTGATTAGTAACTCAAGAAAGATTAGAAAAATATTTGTTGAAAATAGTGGAATTACTTTGGTATTTCTCCACACCATTAATGTTGAGAGCATTTTTCACTGATGACACAGTAGACAGTAGACACAAGAAAGAAACAGGCCATTGTTTGATTCTATCATGTTCTAGTAAACTATAACTTTAAACATATAAGTTGTCTAGAGTATCATGATTACACAGGGTGGACCAAAGAATCAGGTGATTTTAAAGCTCGATTATTTCCAATATGCTCATGTTGATTCAACTGTTTACATTGTTGTCATGTTGTCATGCATGTAGCATTTGGTCATGATGGAGAACTGGACTGGTGCTCAACATGTGTTTGCAATTAAGGCTTATTACAGCAATGGTGATAGTTTTGTTGCTGCACAGTGTAGCCTTATAGTATCTGCTGTAATTATCTGGTGCCTTAATAGCAGAAACTCATGCTATCAAAACATGGCTTAAAATTTTGAAGAAACGGTGAAAAAGAAAAAGCCTCCAGGCAAAATAATAAGAGTGCAAACACCAGAGAATATGGTTACTGTAAGGTTTTAAACATTCAGCACCATGCCACTCTGTGTTCCTTGTTCTATCACGTTGCACTGTTTGCAGAATTCTGCACAAGGATCTCAGTTCCATCCTTACAACACAGATGGTTCAGGCAATAACAAAAAATGACAAAGACATATGATTTTTTACCAGAGACATCTTGAATTTGCAAATGATAATGAAAACATCATCCATAACCTAAAAATGAGTGATGAAGCAAATTTTCATCCATCTGGTTGTGTAAACAAACATAATTTCAATACTGGTCACCAACAACTTCTACATAGTGCCAAGGTCAATGTATGGTGTGCCATATCATCATTTGCAATCATCAGTCCCTTCTTTCATGAGGATGAGAATGGGAATTGTCTAACAGTAAATGCGCAGCATTGTTCTGCAATGATTGATAACTTTCTGATGGCTCAGACTGCCGAGCACCCACCAATCAGTATTTTTTATTGTGCTAAGAGTTTTACAAATTTGATTGTCTACTGCATTTTGACCCTGGTCACTATTCAGTAGACAATCACTACAGTTTATTTACATTTTACAATTTCTTGTCACTAAATTATCTTGCTCTTTTTTTCAGGGGTTTTTTTTTTTCCATGTCCCATTTCCACTTTTTTTTCACTTTTCATTTATTGATTACTTAACCATCACACATTCACTATAGTTTTCCATTCAAAGTAAGATGCACTCCTCTTACTTTTCTCTTTCCACTGTCCAAAGCCATTTATTTTTTACTTTACACAAAAACTGCCCAATGCTTCTAGCGTCCTTGCATATCATTTCAATTATAAGTGTATTTCTATCCCCCTTCAACCACTTCTTATTAAAAAATTCTTTTCTCCAATTTTCTGTTCCTTGGCACTTAAATACTATGTGTTCAATGTCTTCATTACCACCACATATCAGACATTGGTTCTGAGGAATACCCTGTCTTAACCCTCTTAGCCTCCATGCTCCAGTTCTTACCCATGCAATAGATTCTCTCTCTTCTTTATTTACTATGTCTATATATTTTTCCCTACCCCATGTATTTTTCATTGGCCTATAATAAACTAATGAGCTCTTTTCAGCAATCTCACTGAACATGATTTGTATTTCTATATCTTCCAGTCTTTTCCTTGCCTTTTTCCAAAAATGTTTTACGTTATTTTCTCTCCTTCTCCATATATCTCCTAACCCATTTTTCTCCAAAATATTCCGTAATTTACTTACCCATCCATCATTCATTAAGCTATTCTCTTGGTATTCAATACATTGTCTTAACACGTTACTTTTTCCTAGATTTAAACTTCTGAACCAAAATTTCAAAGCTCTTTCCATTATCTTCCCCTTAGTTGGCACCCTGCCCATCTTTAATTGTGCTACCTGTCTTACAATTGACTTCGGTAGCCCTAGTATTTCTCTACAAAACATCCTGTGCACAACATCTATACATTCCCATCCTCTATCTAATCCCCATATTTCTATACCATACATCATTTTTGCCTCCACAACCATCTCATAAACTTTTTCCAGTCATTTAACATTTACATTAGGTACTTTATATTTGCAGCTTATAATTGCTGCCATCGCCCCTTTACCTTTTGCCACACCAATCAGTAGGGACACATGGTTCCAGTAGGATGAGCGACCAGTCATACTACTCAGATATTTATAGGATGCCTCAGATGTTTGTTTGCCAGTCATCTCATTTCCAAGTACATGGGAATATTCCATGACTGGCAAGATCACCAGATTTAACAGCATGTGATTTCTTCTTGTGGGAGTACTTCAAAAATCAAAGTCTTCTGTCATCATCCACCACAAAATGTCAAAGGATTCAAACAAACAATTCATCATGAAGTGTCTCAAATTCCCGTCGAAATGTTACACTCTGATGGTTGATTTGTGATTGAGATACAAAGAGTGTGTGCAGAGAAATGGAGGCCATCTTAAGAATGTAGTTTTCAAAACTTGAATACTTTGTATATAAATCAAATACTATCTTGTTTGTTTTACATTTTTATAACTAATAGTTCCTCAAATATATTTCTGTAGTTTATATTAATAATTCAAAATCGTCCGTTTCTTTGGTCCACCTGTGTATTAAAGCCAGAAGTTTTATATAAAATATATTCTTCAGCAAGTATATTTTTAGGGATCAATGCTGTTACTCTTTTTATTGTATGAATACTTAAGAAAATATAAAACCATATATCATGTTTGAGTACTAATTTAGGTTTCAGTTTGATTTTCCTACATTTAACACTTCTCTATAATGTCCTACATTTTAGACCACTAGTGTCCTATATTTAATTAAGAGAATCTGATAACAAATAAAAATAAATTGAGTTTTGTTTATGGATGCTCTTTAGCTGCTGTGGTCCTTAGCATCCCATTCTATATTGGGTGTGAAAGGCCAGAAATTTTGCTCAGAGGCCTCTTTATTAGGCTTGAGGTTCTTTTATGTGCTGTAAATCTATGACACAGGACCACCGGCTTTACTTCCCTTGCGAAGGAAGTCATACTAAGGATTTTTATACCCGAAAAATCCATCGCCCTCCATCGGGTTTGAACCCGCTACCTCGGGAACTAGAGTCTAGCATGGTAACCACTACACCATGGAGAATTTGGTAACCCTACTATAGTTCAGCAACTTAGAAAAACACCCTTGCGAGTGGGAACTCCTCTGGTCATGTATTCTCTAACTGCCTTGGGTGGGCATGCATACCTTGAATCACTGCTTAAGCACCACATGCCATAATTTTGTTTTATTTTATTCTCACAAAATTGTTTATCAGTTAATCACATCATTATTATAATGATCAAACTGTAGAGGTAGGACTAAAGACACAAGAGCATTGCAACAAAAATGCTGTGTTTGTAAATTATTGCTACAGGCCATGCAAAGAGCAAGGTGCAGCAGATGTGAAAACAAATGTTTGCATATAACTAGTGATAGCATTTCACATATATGCTGCATTATCATGGGATGTCTTCCAAAAGTTAATTCACACTTTTTAGGGTATTTCATACCCTTCACTCCCCATCTATCTCTTCAAGGTAAAAGTTCCTCGCTAATTGATTTTCATAATACAAATTATTTAAATTGAAGTTTTAGAAAGAAAACTAGCAGCTTTAATTATGTTACAGGGAGACCAATCACATATCATCATCATTTCGAAACTGTGCTCTTTAACATATCTCTTACATAACTGGAATAAGGATTTTAGCTTTTGGGTTATCACAATGTGAACAAGATCCTAGTATATTTATCTACACTATAAAATTGCTGTGTTCAAAGTGACGTGACACTTATTTCCCCTGTATCAGCCCACTTCCTCTTTAGGACAGCTCATTGGATAACTCAGTAGCTAAAGGCAAAAGACAAGTAGAATGGGGGTGATTTATACCTCCTGAATACTCATGCAGTCTGTAGACCGAGGGATTTTACTAAGTTGTTATACTATAATAACATCACTTATGAAGATGCAATATAATGAATGGGCTAGGCAATAGAACACAAAACATAACGTTCTATAAAACTCACATATGCAAGAAGTCTTGTCATGACCCAAAAGCCATCCGCTAGGACAAAGACACTGAACCATACTCCGATATTCATTCAAAGCAACACAGCGATAGTCGCAATCGCAGGCTTTGTCCAGACCAGGAATGATGAGCACAGATCCTGGGCCTCGATGGACTCCTTCCTTCATATCAGTCAAATCTTCTGTCTGAGCATAGGAATAGCCTCCTTCTCCACCGAGCCTTCTGTCTGACCCCACATTTCCACCTGAAAATATGTTAAAACATCATACATTGTTCATTATTAAAAACACTGCAATGCTAGAAGGGCTATGCTGATTATTCTGATCAGTCAGCATTCAGGACTTCATCCTTCAATTTTTTAAGCAAGAATAAATATGAGTTTGTTTATTTTTATCTTTGTTTTATCATCAAAACGTTATCCAACATTGTGCTCACATTGTGCGCTACTGAAATTCGTTAATGCTCTTAGCTGACAATAGAGATAAGGTGTCTTTGAAATGCATTCAGGGTAAAAAAAAAGAAGAAGAAGAAAAAAAAATGGAAGTTTTTAGTATGTATGGCGCTTTAAAACAATTCTTGCAATTACATTACTTCACCTGTTTATACCTATATTAATGCTTTTGTTTTACTCTTGCTTATGTATAGATATTTCATATTTTAATTCTTTTGAATATTTGCCTTCACCTATGAAATATTGACATCTTGAACAGCAGTTTGTCAAGCATAATATATTACATAAATATTACACATTTGCTCATTTTTTGTTTTCTTATTACTTTCTCTACTATGTATAGTAAGTAGGGGAAGTATTGCATTCCACCCAAAAATTCGATACCAAGATTTCACTGGAAATATATGTTTTGAGACCCCCTGAATCCAAAAAAAGCATTTTGGAAACATGTCCGTGTGTGTGTCTGTGTGTTTGTATGTGTGTCTGTGTGTGTGTGTTTGTATGTGTGTCTGTGTGTGTGTGTCTGTATGTGTGTCTGTGTGTCTCTGAACAGCATAACTCAGAAACGAACAGTCAGATAAACATCAAACTTGGTATTTAGGTTCAGTATCTTCCAGAGATGCGACACGAAGGTTTTCAAGAAAATCCCCCCACCCCAGATTACCCTTTACATGGAACATTTTTCGAAAACTTTTATTTTCTCAAAAAAGGCTCAAATGATTTTGATTAAAATATCATATGTTTAAGATATTTTTATGACAAAATGTATATCTTGAATTTTCTGGGAATGTCTCCAAAAGTATTCTTCATTGTGAATGACTTTTGCATAACTGATGAACCATAAGAGATACACAAAATTTTACTACACAAAAAATGTAGATCATGTTAAAATACACAATTTATGTCATTTTTGTTGTTGAGTGAACCATTTTCGAGATATTGCTTGTTATTCCCTTAAACTTTCAATACTTATTTTCTTAAATGGGAATTCGTTATTCATTTTTTTTTGTCTTGGATATGCAAAGAGCATTAATCTGTGGCAAAGAGAATGGTGCTGCACCTAGCAACCAGCTATTAAGATTTATGTTTATGCTTAAAGGCTACTGTATTTCTATATTGCCCTTGCAAATACAAAACAAGGGGAACATAGTATGCCTTAAGCTATAGTCAAATATTTTAGAACTGGTCGCTATGTGTAAAATATAATTCTCTTTGCATGTCAAAAGATTGTTTCTGCAAATGTTTATCTCCATTAATACGAAATAGATGGAGAATAAGAGTTTGTAAAAATAGTTTGTACAAGAGTACAGAAAGTCATGTGAGTGTAACATATCAGATTTTTTTTTAGTGTTCCTTATTTTACTTTGCATATTAATGTAAGATGTCATATTAAGCCAGCGATTTGAATATTTAAAAAATACAAATTATATTATCATAGGTAATCCTATGAGTGATTACAAGTTTATTCATAGATTCTTGAGTACAAAGCATGAGCTAATGTATGGGATGAAACTAGTAACCTTAAGCAGAATTTATTAAGACTATACCATGAATGAAATGTAACCAACTATGTAAATAATAATTACTTTTTTACTTGCATTGTTTAAAATTAAATCACTATTGTATCAGCTGTCAGATCAAAAAATATTAAATGAATGAGCAACAAATGTATTACAAAATACTAAGCAATGCTACCAACAGTTGAAATAAGAAAATAATTAACTTCAAAATAATCTAAAACCCGAAGACAAAACAGACACATTTTTTTCAAGAACATAATTTATCTGGAAATTGACACTATTTCAATGTGTACTGATTAAAAACCCAAATGGATGACATAGTCTATTAATCAATTCATACTGATGATAGGGTCAGCAAGGAGGTGACATTTTATCCAATAAAATTCTTTCAAGCATGTTTTAAAATAAACAACCTTGATTGGTCAATAACCAAGGTACTGCTAAATGCTTTTGGTCAACATCAAATACACAGCATATGAATGAAATAGTCTTTGTAAAATATTTCAGAACTTTTCTGAAAGCCCAATGTTTTAATCCATGATGTTAAGGGGTGATATCAACTTGAATGGGCCTTACCAGCAAAACCACCACCACCTCCACCAGCTGTACAGCCCCCTCCACCACCCCCATAACCTCCTTCTCCATAAGAATTGGGTCGATTACTACAAGCTTTGCCTCCCACGCCACCTTCTAGAAGTGCTTGGCCAGTTACTGATCGAAATTCCTTGGACCTGTTTGCTCTCCAGCCTCCTCCAGCACCTATAACACACTTCATGTTTAGTTTCTTTCACAATAATGTAATTAGCCCAATGAATGAACTGAATAAATATATTACTGATAGAATAAGGAACACTTCAAACTTCACTAACTTATGTACAAAAAATTTGCAATTGTAGGACATGTTTTGAAGACAATGTACGAGAGCGGATCAAAAAGTAATGCACAATAAGTTTTTTACAAAAAAGTTTAATAGTTAAAACAACAACAACAAAAAATAAAAAATGAACTTACACCTTTTACCTACTTTTCAACATAGTCACCAATTTTCTCAACACATTTTTCCCATCGTGATACCATTTTCAATATGTCCTGTGTTTGTAGAAGTATGTTTCCTTGGAGTATAGCCATCTGCGGACTGCTGATTTCGCTTCTGCATTTGTCGTAAAGTGTTGGCTGGCCAGGAATTTCTTCATGGGACCAAACAGATGAAAGTTCGATCGTACAAGGCCGGATTGTATGGTGGATGCTGGAGCACCTCCCAACCAAATTTGGTTATTTTCTTACAAACAGCAGCAGCAACATGGGGGCAAGCATTGTCATGAAGAATTTTGGCATCGTCAGCATTCATGTTGTGGCATTTGTCACAAAGGGCATGATGCAACTTCACCAAAGTTTTCATATAGGCTGCAGCATTCACAGTGATCCCGTGTTCAGCAAAGTCCACCAATACCACACCATGCATATCCCAAAACACCGTCACAAGCACTTTCCTAGCAGACTGAGTCACTTTGAATTTTTTCTTCACTGGGGAACCAGCATGTTTCCACTCCATACTTGCCCACTTGGTTTCAGGCATGTAGTGGTATGCCCATGACTCATCACCAGTGATGTCAATTCCTTTCAGAAAGTCATGCCCTTCTGCGGTGTACCGCATTAGGTGATCCAAACTTGTCATCATTTGTTGGCCCTTGTGGTTGTCTGTCAGGTTCTTAGGCACCCAGTGAGCACTAACTTTACGAAATTTCAACATGTCATGAACAATATCATATACTGCACCATAGGAAATGTTGGACTGTTGCAATAAGGTTCGCAGTTGACATGCCAGTCGTTCAAAATTGCCACCTCAATGCCTCTGACATTCTGCAG
Source organism: Deroplatys truncata (assembly GCA_030765065.1). Classification (NCBI taxonomy): domain Eukaryota; kingdom Metazoa; phylum Arthropoda; class Insecta; order Mantodea; family Mantidae; genus Deroplatys; species Deroplatys truncata. The sequence continues at coordinate 20,028,739 of CM060987.1, forward strand.
GGTTGCAGCTGTTATTGGCCTCCCAGAGCATGGTGAATCACTAAGGCTTACACAGCCCTCTAGGAAGAATGCACACCACCTGGAGACATTGCTACGGTCCATATAATCATCCCCCTACACGCCACGCATGTCCCTGTGAATATCACTCGGTTTATACCCTTTGACTCACAAATATGGAACCACACCTCTCTGCTCTTCACACGTGGATGACAGTAACATGTGCACCATCTTTGTTGCATAGTTCAAGCTTCTCTCGCTAGAGCTGCACATGAAACAAAAAATACCCTCTCTAGTGAAAACTTCAAACTATATCTGTGTGAAATTGTAACATTTCAGCTGCAATACCAAGGCAGAAAGAAATTATTGTGCGTTACTTTTCGATCTGCCCTTGCAATAATAATAATAATAATAATAATAATAATAATAATAATAATAATAATAATAATAATAATAATATTTATTGTCCATAGACTTCATGTACAAATTTCAGATATTTTCAGAGATTTTACATTTGCAAATGGTACTGTTTTCAACATATAAACTATTTCAATTTTACAGATTTTTATCACCTATATATAACTTCTATTTACAAGTGTCATAAGTGATAAACTAAACTAATTATTTATTCTACCATTTTCAACTTAGAGACTATTTACACCTTTACATATCTTTATCCCTATATTTAATTTCTATTTTCATATAGTTACAGTTCATCTAATCTATGTATTTATACATTTTTGGGTTAGGTATGTTTTAAGTTTCATTTTAAAATTTCTTTCCTGTGTATAATTTAACAGTCATAGGCAATTTATTGTGTAATATCAACCCTTTGATTAATAGATCCTTACAAGTTGATTTAAGGTTAACATGTATTCTGTGGTAATTCTCCTTGCTCCGTAACTGTAAGGCATACTGTTACTTGACCCATTATTTTCCTTCACTGATGTAATGATTATTAGCTTATACACAATAGCCCTACCACTGTAAAAACTTATTATCCCTAAATACATTTCTACATGAATCACTGTTTGCTAGCCCACGTATGCATCAAAGCATTTTTTTTTTGCACCACTAACACCCTATTCATGATACCCTATTTCCCCATAATTCTATGCCATATGAGATATAAGGGTATATGATTCCAATGTATAGGTTTTATAACATCTTTGTATTTAAATACAATGATAGTTGCCTTAACGCAAACATATTAGAACTACGTTGATATTGTAATGAAAAGAAGCTAGAAACAGTGATGTGTATTGAATTTATTTAAAGGTGAGTCGGAATTGTTACACTAACATCACTTAAGTTTACTCACTTAACATGTTTCGGGAAACGGTTGTTCCCATCCTCAGAAGTTAATTCGACTGGCCCGTGTTGTTGGTGTTTCCGTTTTTTGGACTGGATCCTGTGGTGGCATCTTGTGGTGGAGAAATGTACTTCCAGAGAGGATTTGGTGGCGGCAAATCAAAATTCATTAGATGTGTGTTGTGTTTTAGAATGGTGATCTTCTCCCATGCATCTAATTCGGCTGCAAATTTGGCTGGTTTGACTAATGTAATGTTGGGTTTGATGTTGTGATTAGTGATCCAAAAATGGTGTGAAACTGCAGATTTGTCCATTTGTTTGTATTTAATACATCTCATGTGCTCCTTTAGCCTAGTTTCTAAGTTTCTTTTTGTCTTACCTATGTATACTTTATTGCAATCTAAACAATTGATTTTATAGATTCCAGCTTTTTTGTCTTGTGGAATGGGGTCTTTTAACTTGTTACAAAGTAATTTCTCTATGTTAAATTTGTTCTGTGGAGCTAGGCTGATTAATTTAAGAAGATTTTCATGAAACATAACATCAGCCTAGCTCCACAGAACAAATTTAACATAGAGAAATTACTTTGTAACAAGTTAAAAGACCCCATTCCACAAGACAAAAAAGCTGGAATCTATAAAATCAATTGTTTAGATTGCAATAAAGTATACATAGGTAAGACAAAAAGAAACTTAGAAACTAGGCTAAAGGAGCACATGAGATGTATTAAATACAAACAAATGGACAAATCTGCAGTTTCACACCATTTTTGGATCACTAATCACAACATCAAACCCAATATTACATTAGTCAAACCAGCCAAATTTGCAGCCGAATTAGATGCATGGGAGAAGATCACCATTCTAAAACACAACACACATCTAATGAATTTTGATTTGCCGCCACCAAATCCTCTCTGGAAGTACATTTCTCCACCACAAGATGCCACCACAGGATCCAGTCCAAAAAACGGAAACACCAACAACACGGGCCAGTCGAATTAACTTCTGAGGATGGGAACAACCGTTTCCCAAAACATGTTAAGTGATGTTAGTGTAACAATTCCGACTCACCTTTAAATAAATATTAGAACTAATCTTTTTATATACATAGTCAATATGAGCTTTCCAAGTAAGGTTGTTGTCTATGTGAATGCCTAATAAGTTGTGATTGTCAATGTTGTCAATTCTAGCATTATTTCAAAATAACAATATCAGCTTCTTTATTTATTTAACAATGTTCAAACAGGATCAATTTACTTTTAGATTTATACTATTTAGATATTTTGCAAACTCTTTTACAGAATGGGAAATTGTTGTCTCTAATTGCTTATGAGTTTTATCACTGCAAATCAATGAAGCATCTCTGTATAGGATATATGAGTTTTGGTCATGTTATTTGGCAAGTTATTTACATATTAGATATAAAAGTGGCCCCAGAACAGATGCTCAATATAGGTACTATATGTAAATATTTCATCTGCTTCATTCATAGTTTGTCCACCAACAGTACCATTTGCTTTTATATTTGGTAATAATAATTCTTCTTTTACATTATTTATGTCAGTAACTTGAACATTTGAATCAGACTTGAAATATTAAATATCATAGCTGGGGCTTAAACCATGGAGCTTCTTTTCTCCATATTGATTCTCTTGTGGCAGGAAGGAAAGATTGATAATAAATACGAGGTGTGATCAAAACGTTTCTGGAATGATGTCATAAATACATAACAGTTTGTTTTGTCTAATCTTCCTCGTCACCCTCGAAGTAGTCTCCGTGGGAGTTGATACACTTGTCCCAGCGCTTCTGCCACTGCTGGAAACACCTCTGGAAGTCCTCTACTTACAAACATGTTCAGAGCCTTCTGCGATTTGCGATGGATGACATCAATGTCCTCAAAACGGTGTCCTCGGTGCCGCATTTTAAGTCACGGGAAAGGAAAAAAGTCCGCTGGTGCCAAATCTGGAGAATAGGCGAAATGGGGAACAGTATTCATCCTATTTTTATCGAAAAATTGGTGAACAGAAAGGGCTTTGTGCACAGGCAATTTGTCATGTTGCAGGAACATGTCCAAATTGTCTTTCAAAATGCTTTGAACACTTCCAAAGGAGAGTCCTAATGAGTCAGAAAGTTCTATTATTGTAATGCGCCTATCATTTAAGACCATTTCCCTCATCTGATTGATATTTTCATCAGTTTTGCTGGAACAGGGTCGCCCCAAACGATCTGCATCTTTAATTGATGTCACACCACTTTTAAATTTTGAAAAGCACTCAAATGCTTGAGTTTTGCCCATAACTTCCTCCCCATAAGCCATTCTTAACATTTCATAAGCTTCTGTTGCAGTTTTACCGAGTTTAAAGCAAAATTTGATGTTCGTTCTTTGTTCTTCCTAATCTGACATTTTTGCTATGCGCAAAAATTGCAGCACATGCAAAACACGTGTTCACTTCAGAGCGTGTACCTCGTCACTGCATGGTCACAGGAAGTCACGTGACCTCTCATTTTTATCGGGAAGGAACACTGTATATATAGTCTGGGTAAGAATTAAAGAAATCTCAGCATCAGCATTGTTGTGAAGCCATTCCGGAAACTTTTTGATCACACCTCATATATATGTGTGTGTGTGGAATATTACTGTTGAGTTTTATTCCACAGAAAAGTAATTTGTGTGAATGAAGATTTTCATAACCTGTATTTAACATGTAATATGAGAATTAAAGTTCTTAACATGAGACTCTTATTTATATCCTATGCAATATATAACACAGGTGCATATTGTGATTTGCAGTTTATCTCAGGCCTAATTCCACCACAATTTTCTCCCCCTACTTATGACACATATATTTCTTTGCTTACTAAATCCTGATGACATATATTGTGCTCCAGTGGCTATGGACCAAGGTTATCAGGAAGTTGATGCCGGGCAGTTGGAGTAAACAACAATAACTGCTGCTTGTCAGCATAAATATCAGGCGCATTATTAGCAGATAAACAGAACCTTCTGGAAGCTTCTTCTCCCCCCTTCCTCCAGAAAGTGTGTTCAAATAATTCTAGAACGTTTGAGAACCTTGTGGAAACATTCTACTGGCTATATAAGTGAGCACTCCCACAGAAGTCAATGTGAGATGAGTTGTATTGGTCAGCAATTCTCCGAGCAAGTTGGTGACGGCTGTTGTGACCTGCAGTGAGTGCTACTGCAGAGTACCAGGTTGTGGAGGTCCTGTGTTTGACTCCCAGGTGAAGTGAATCATCCAATGTGAAGAGACAATGTCACGAAAGAGGGAAGGTACAGATAATTGAACTAGTTCACCTATACCCCTGCCGTTGAATCTTTGCATTTAACAGTTCACATGGCTTTGCGTAATGTTGGCTATATTGTGGTTGCGACGTTGCCAGAGTGGTTAGTAAACAACTACAGCAGATTGTTCTCCTTTCTATTGTGTCTAAGGTGCATACAAAAAGTGTACGTAAGTAGCGAACGTCAATGAATAATAACTATTTTGTGTTACTATTGTTAATTGCAAATAACTCAGCATAAACATTGCAATGTATGTAGAATAAAATACGTACTTTTGACAATATACAAACAGAATAATGCAAACGTGCCTGCTACAATGAGAAGCAGTAAAACAAATTATAAGCTGTGATTACAAAGTTATTTTCACTCGCACTGCGTTCCAGTTGTTTCAGGAATTTTGTCCTCTTTCTCTTGGAGTTTCACTCCCTTGTAAATAACAGTTCTCGTTATATGAGCAAGAGCTGCTGCAGTTTGTTGTATGGCTTTATCAGCAGGAATAGAGGGATGCCCATGAACCTTCGCGTACTCCTCCTGTTCAAAGAATTCCCAAGTCTTTCTTAACAGTTCCAATGCTAGACTGTTAAGTGGCACATCGACGCAAAGGATTTTTCACATCATGAATCACTGCTCGGTGATTGGCGTCATTTTTTTAGGCATTGTCACACTTCAAATCTTGTATAAATAATTGAATGAAAAATTATATATATGTATAAACGAACACCAACAATAACCACAAATATAAATAACAATGAACAATTTTAAGAACAACTCAACGCACATGCTAGAAATTCATAAACTGAAACACGTGGTTGGAAATAACTACATCTGGCAACAGAGCCGCTTCCAGTTCTACTTCTGCTTTGTCATGGACTACCCAAAATGTTGCCTTGAAGTCTAACGGTTAAAGTTTTTCATATGTTCTTTTTGTGAGAGTATCAACTTCATCGCTAGTGTCAAGTGCAACATTTCAACAGCAGGGGTGTAGAACAGTGACAGTTGAAAAACTGGACAAAGTCACAAGATTATCTCTTATGTTCTTTATGATGCTTCTATTCTGGTATACAAATTTCTTTACTTGATAACTGTTACAGCTATTCTTCCACAAGGTTCACAGATCTTCTCTACAGAGATTCACAGAGTATAAAAATTCTTTACACTTGTTCCTATGGCGGTTGCAGCAAATATTAGTGGCCTTGGTGCTAATCTCACTTTACCTAGACTATATAAGCAGTACTATTTCCCTTGCCTTAAATTAAAATATACTGCTTCTTTTCTTTTATGAAGGCTTACACACATCTTTCCCTAATGCAATCTTCTTAGCACCTCCCTTTTCTTTTTAACATTGTTGATTTTCTATAATATCTACTAATTTGCAGTGTCTTTCTCTTGTTTTCTTAGTGTTTAGTACTTTCTGTCAGCTATTCCTGTCTGAACACTTTTTCAACAATACTATCAACTCTTTCAACTCATTAAATGTACATATTCTTTTCTATCTTACTACAAATCACATATGCCCTTTTTACCATAATACACATTTTTAATCATAAAAATTAACTTATTTGCAATTACTTTTCTTAAAACTTAAACTGAGTTATATTTATGGATGCTCTTTAACTACTATGGTCCTTAGCATCCCATTCTATGTTGGGCATGAAGGACCAGAAATTTTGCTCAGAAGCCTCTTTATCAGGCTAGAGGTTCTTTTACGAGCCATAAATCTATGACACAGGACCACTGGCTTTACTTCTCTTCTGAAGGAAGCCATGCTAAGGATTTTTACGCCCAAAAAAATCCATCGCCCTCTGCCAGGTTTGAATCCATGACCTTGGGAACTAGAGGCTGGCATGGTACCCCTAGACCATGAAGAACGACAATTATTTTTCTTGATTTGCTTGACATGACTCTATATAAAGTTTCTACTTCTACACTTTTACTTTTGTATTTAATTTATTTTTACACAACAGTGAAGTTTAAGTGTTAGATCTACTAATTATTACTCATAAGTATGATTATACTTACTATGTTTTCCCAACAACCTGTATTTGGATGTAATGCTAATTGTTTAAGTAAATAATTTTCATTACCAACCTATGAGTTTTAAGTTTGCTCCCTTATTGTTTATAGAAATAATTGAGGACTGGAATTCTCAAAGGTGTTAAGTGACAAAACATTACTTTTAGTTATAATATAGTATAGTATAGTATTTATTGTGCTAAGAGTTTTACAAATTTGATTGTCTATGCATTTGGACCCCGGTCACTTATTCAGTAGACAATCACTACAGTTTATTTACATTTTACAAATTCTTGTCACTAAATTATCTTGCTCTTTTTTTCAGTTTTTTTTTTTCACTTTTCATTTATTGATTACTTAACCATCACACATTCACTATAGTTTTCCATTCAAAGTAAGATGCACTACCTCTTACTTTTCTCTTTCCACTGTCCAAAGCCATTTATTTTTTACTTTACACAAAAACTGTCCAATGCTTCTAGCGTCCTTGCATATCATTTCAATTATAAGTGTATTTCTATCCCCCTTCAACCACTTCTTATTAAAAAATTCTTTTCTCCAATTTTCTGTTCCTTGGCACTTAAATACTATGTGTTCAATGTCTTCATTACCACCACATATCGGACATTGGTTCTGAGGAATACCCTGTCTTAGCCCTTTTAGCCTCCAAGCTTCGGTTCTTACCCATGCAATAGATTCTCTCTCTTCTTTATTTACTATGTCTATATATTTTTCCCTACCCCATGTATTTTTCATTGGCCTATAATAAACTAACGAGCTCTTTTCGGCAATCTCACTGAACATGATTTGTATTTCTATATCTTCCAGTCTTTTCCTTGCCTTTTTCCAAAAATGTTTTACGTTATTTTCTCTCCTTCTCCATATATCTCCTAACCCATTTTTCTCCAAAATATTCCGTAATTTACTTACCCATCCATCATTCATTAAGCTCTTCTCTTGGTATTCAATATATTGTCTTAACACATTACTTTTTCCTAGATTTAAACTTCTGAACCAAAATTTCAAAGCTCTTTCCATAATACTCTATGTTTTAATTAAGTATTTCATTGATTCTTATACAAGAAACTATGTAAAACTACAGTATTCTTACAGGTCTATTTACCATATTAAATGTATATAAGTAACATTGAGATAAAAAGCATATAAATTAACATTTAAATCTGAAATTAGGCAAAGTGGTAATCTCACATTTGGATTTCCTCTGAAAGAGAATATGTCACTGAACTTCAAAATCATATTTTTCAAATAGAAATATACGAGGGTTGTTTGAAAGGTTCTCAGAATCACCAACAGAGGTCACTGCAGCTCAATCCGGATCTGGTGTAATAATTAGTCATCCTTCTTGAGTCAACATGTGGCGTATCAGTGCTCTGGTATACAGTTATGGTGCTGATGCCTCTGTATTGTTGTTCCCCTGTAGTGAATTTTGAAGATGGAAAAAACCGAGAATCGAGCAGTGATAAATCATAAAGAAAAGTATGAAATCAAATGAAATTCATGCCGATTTTAAGAACCCACTGTGGGAATCTGCTCCTTCATATTCAACTGTTGCCAAGTAGACCAATGAGTTCAAATTTGGTGGGAGAGCTTAGAAGATGATCCATGTAGTGGTCGGCCAAGATGGGTCACCAGCCCAGAAATGATTACAAAATTGCATGATATGGTTTTGGAGGGTCACTGACTCAAAGTGCAAGAAATTGATGATACTCTAGGGATATCATCTGAAAGGGCATAACACATTTTGACTGGGGAATTGGGTATGAAAAACTTATCTTGTAGGTAGGTGCCGCGACTATTAACACAGGATCAAAAATGAATCAGAGTACAAATGTCTGAACAAAGTTCGGCCCATTTTCAGAAAAATCCACAAGATTTTTTGCATTAGTATAGAACAATATCATTGTTTTGCATTGGAACAGATGAGACATGGCTCCATTACTATACCCCAGAGACAAAGCAACAATCAAAGCAGTGGAAACATGCTGATTCTCCATCACCAAAGAAAGAAAAGGCAATACGGTCAGCCATAAATGTCATGGCATCAGCGTTCTGGGATGAGAAAGGGATTCTGTTGATAGATTATCTTCCAATGGTCAAACAATTATGGAAGAATACTATGCTAACCTCTTGGATCAACTACAGCAAAAAATACACAAATAAAGGCCAGGTTTAATAAGGAAGAAAATCATACTCCATCAAGATAATGTGTGCCCGTGCACATGTGTCCTTGCCATGGCAAAAATTCATAAACAGAGGTATGAATTGTTGCCACGCCCACCTTATTCACCTGATATGGCTCCATCAGACTTCCATCTCTTCTCTAAGCTCAAAAATATTCTTCGTGGTCAGAGATTCTCTTCAAATGAAGAACTCATACCTGGAGTTGATGAGTATTTTACAGACCTGGGAGAATATCATTTTTGAGATGGAATAAAGGCATTGGAACACTTATGGACCAAATGCATTAGTGTACAGGGAGATTACGTTGAAAAATAAAAATATTTTGGATGAGGTGAGTTGTTATTTAGTATGTCATTCCGAGAACTTTTCAAACAACCCTTGTAACTTGAATGTCTTCATCATATTTATATAATTTGGCATTAATAATCCTTGAAGCATGCTGAAATCAGAACCACTGATATTAATAATGTTAATTTCCATCTCATCTGTGACATTATCAATATGGTGGTTAACACTTTTCAAGAAGCCATGACTGCTGGAGTTAACACCAGTGCCATCTATCGACATTAGTTTCAAATGAAAGATGATGAATAGGAGCATAGCAATTTTGAGAGGAAAATAGCCTTGGCTTAAAACACCTTTCTGCAGAAACATCTCAGTTTTGTAAATGTTAGCACTTCACACCTTGAGAATTACAGTCCTCATTTATTATCATGGAATAAAAATGTTTACTTTCAGTACTTACCTGCAGGGTTTGGGCCATTCTCAATGCCTGTTATACCCAATCGACTGTTATTCTGAATATGACCATAGTGCTGCACATTGTTTGTACTGGAAGTATCACCAACGCCACCTCCTCCTGCAGCTACAGCTATTGGCACTGATTCATTCTTCTTTACCTATGATGAAACCAAATTTAACATGCACACATTTGTAGGATAATTTTTAAGACAACGCACAGAATCCATATAACAGAGGTAAGCAAACTAATTAATATAAAAGTCTGATATTATGTTACATTCATATGACTGTCTCTGTGCATTATTATTTTTACACATCATCTATAAACTATATTTAAAAAAGTTAATTTTTCTATCTACTTCATGTTAATCAAAATAAACATTTATAAATTTCATTGCAAATACAAGAGGGATAAGGAAACATAAGTGATAGTCAAATGTTTGAAGATGGGTCATTATATGCTGGCCTTGAAGTACCATACTCTTTCCATGACACTGTGAGAAACAAATTGAATAACAAAAACAATGTAAAAGAATAACAAAGTATTGTTCAAATTCAAACAAATAATAATTGATATCTCAGAAATTATTATTATTACTCTATTTTATTGTACGTCACTTTAACTCCCTGGTCATATCGCAACAGATCTCTTACTGGATAACTCTTAGAATGATATGTGATGGACAGTTAGCCTTCTGGGTCTCATTCCTGTAACCACCCGCTCTGTTATGTGTCACAGAGACCCTAGTGCATAGGTACTGGAATTTCTGCTTCATGCCGTGCAGATAGCATTAGGGTGTCGTCCAGTCTAACTGGCATGGAAATGCCATTCTGCTTCATCACGTGTCCAAAGGGACCCCCAGCACATGGCAGCCAGATCTTCTGCTTCATGCCATGCAAATGGCATTAGAGTATCTATTTTTCATTTTACTATTGTTTTAGACTTAAGAAGGAACTTTGGGTCATGGTGTTAAATATCTAATCCGGTATTTACCTTGGCAACTGAGGGAAACCACGAAAAAACTTCAGACAGATTGGTCGGCCCACGGGATTTGAACCTGGAACCTCCCAAATCGGGTCACAGACATTACCATCTGAGGCATCCTGTTCAGTCTCAGAAATAACTGATGCCACAAAAAAGTTATTTAAAATAAATTGTGTGTTTTAAAGAGATCTACATTTTTTTGTGTATTACATTTTTGTCTATCTCTTATGGTTTACCAATTGTACAAAATTCCTTCCGAATGAAGAGACCTTCACAGGTCATTCCCAGAAAATTCAGGATATTAAATACATGTTATTTAAATCAAAATCATTTTTGAGAAAATAAAAAATTTCAAAAAATTTTCCATCTGAAGGGTAAAAGTAAAGGTAAAGGTAAAGTTACGTATGAATGAAGGGGCCCCTGAAATTGAAGCAGAGCACCATGTGCAAGCCAGCACTTCTACCTGTGACCCCCTGGAGGGAGGGATGAGGGGAGAAACCTGATGGGCAACAGATCCAAATGATGACAGGCACAAACACAGATAGCGTCCCTAATATTTGCAGATTGAATGCATCCGGTCCTGCACACAAGCCACCAAAACTCCAGCAGTCCCCCCATGATTGGAGCCCACTCACCCACATAATGAAATACTGAATGAAAGATTCTCTTTTTGTAACCTTAAGACCAAAGAGCCCATGCGCATATGTTCTTGAGGACCAGAATGTTAATAATGGCCTTCCCAGGTATAACCAGCAATCATCTGAGGAGGGTTGTCTGATTTTATGGAGGGAATTAGCCGAGATGATGAAGAATAACAACAAACTAGAGATGGGCAGAAAATAATGTAATGATTACCTTAATGTTATTGTTACAGAAGTAAAGAAGACAGTAACATTACCAAAGTAATGAAGATGATTACTGAGTCTGGTGACATCACTCACTGCATGTTCATTGGTATTGTTTATCAAGAACTAGTCACCTTAACTCCTTATGCAGTATCAATTTGCTCCGCAAGATATCGTGAGTTGCATTGTAATCTTATATGCCTCCGGTGTGAAAAATGCCTATTAATGATCAACTTGCTACATATATGCAACCAACTGAGATTATCTGCATGTTTTGTGATGTTATACAATAATGCATGTTTGGGGATTAAGTTTTCTCTTCTCTAGCAACATTGTCTTTCAAAATGTCATTACCAGGTTTTATCTAATGTTTTACGAGAATATTTAAATTATTATATGCTTAATTACACTCATGTTGATGTTGACAATAGTGAAGTATTTTCCTTTGCTACATCTGCATCATGTGATGTTTGTGTTTAGGATTCCATATAGCTCAGTTCAACAGTACAAACTGTGTATATGTGCAGGAATGCAGAAGCAAGTGAATACATTGTGTGATTATAAACCACAGCAGTAATGAAAGTGTTGCCACAGCTTGAGAAACTTCTTTTTAGATTGTGACGGTATTAATGTTTCTCACGTAATATTTGTATTTGTTAGCCCCACGTTGTGGAGCCAATTTGCGATGATATTCTTACAAATGTTTGTTTACATCACATGTGTTGAAGCCATCTTGTGACGTCATTCATTTGTTAGGTTCGTAGCTCCCTCTGGCGTTAGCAATTTGCATCAATTAGTGTTCGGAAGAATTTAAAGTTTTGTATATTGTCCTCCGGCTAGCTATTATCTTATCTTGGTAGTACATGTATCTCTATACAGGTTGTGAAATGGAAAGGAATCCTTTATCCAGAAATTATACTGATGAAGAAAATTTGTTTTATAATTTTTTTTTATTGCCGAACACGTTCACTAACACTTTTACATATTGGTTTAGATACTCGCCAAACTGAAACTGTTTGTAATAACTTCTTACTTATCACTTTTAACTCACGTACTTCAACTTTGTGTATATTTAACTGTATAATATTTTAGATCTTTAATAATTTTTTTGCTGCGTGTAACTTGACGAACTGAAGGACTGACTGACGACGTGTAGTGTACACGACATTTTGATGAACTGGGTGATCGACGTGTAATGCATTGAGAATTTTGTTGAACTGGGGGCGATCTACCACGGACTCGACTTTATATACTCCCACTCCTCGACATGCCTAAAGATTATAAATGAACTGCTATTGGCTAATAAAACGCGCCAACATTAGCATCTATTTTAATATCCAATGAAAAACATGAATACATATTGCTCTAGGGAAACATTCTAGAATGTTCTACCGAAAACGCGCGAAACATTATGTAACTTCCTTGTTCCGATAACGATAAACAACTCACCCCCTCGCTGCATTATTGCGTTATTATTGACAGTTTCAGTAAAGCCGTATAAACTTATTTCCCAATAATAATTACAATTAATAAACATCTGAAATCAATGTCACATAAAAATGCATATTCATATTACAATCATTATTTACATTTAAATAATTTGTGATACAAATTACCGTATCAAGATTGCCCCAAATAACAAAGTAAGTCTGTATCAACATTGTTTATACTGAAACATAGTTCAGCTAATTGTTACTGGTAACCTTGATGTAATGTAACTGAAAATGTGGTAACCATGAAAACAATTAACTTAATCGTTGCTGATAACTGTTACATGTAACTGTTAATGCACTGTAATTGACAGTTATAACTATTACCCAAAATAACCATTTGTCATATTCCTACAACAAACCCAACAGATTTAACTGTCCCAAACCTAGTTAGCCACTACCACCACAGGATGTGTTATCTTTCTTAAATTTTCTATGTTGGTTTAAAAGCACTGCTTATTTAGTTTTATTTTTATTTCTTTGACTTTCCTGAATGATGAATTCACATCCTAGGTAATTAAAATCAGACATCTCTTCAACTGTTTTATTATGAGTATAATCACAAAGGTGTTTATTAAGTAAATAAATGGAAAAGTTAGGGACAGTGAGGTGTTACACAAGCATAACATATTAAACTCAATACACTTTTGGCAAAATGGCTAAAGCCATTGGATTGGCAAAAAATGAAATATGTCAGCCCCTGCCTTATTGGTCTCTATGTAAATCAAAATTATTTTGGCTTCAACAGAAAATTCTGGCCTTGCAATGATAAATCCTTTGTTGACATTCCTAGCAGACCTAAACATGAGCTTTCTAGAGACCCACATTACCAGTGCTTTCCCCTGATGTTCAACATATTTACCATAGTCCTGATGATGCACTAATACTCCTGAACCTACAACACAGCTGCCTAAAATTGACACTGAAAGTAGAAAAACATAACCTATATAATATAACTATTATATAGGTTATTATTCTTAGCCCTGAAGATCTAGGAATGGTGACAAAGTGGCTTTGTCATTCACAGGAAACCTTCACCCATTGACAATTTATATCAAGTTCAACAGCTACAACTTGAAACACCACTCATTTTCACTTTAGGAGGTTGACATGTGAATGTTTTGGCATTAAAGATGCTTTACATGGTAGAATTTTGTCTAACTAAAACATTACAGAAAATATAAAAAAATGTACAAAAGCATTTATACATATGTACAAACTTATATACAGAAATATTTATTACATTATTAATCTATGCTTAACTGGTTGAACTATAACTAGATTTTATTTATATTTAAATGCTTTATATGGTCATAGGCTGTCTTCTATATATTCTTTTACTGAATAACATGCTTTTTCTGTGCGAATCCTTTTCAGTGTATTGAAAAATACATTTTTGTCTTTTATTTCTTTATATTTTTGTGGAAATTTATTACACATTTTTACTCCAGAATAAAAAGGACTCTTTTTAAATAATGTAAGTCTGTGGACAATTTTAGTTCTATAAGGACTCCTTTATCAGATCCTGCTATAAAACTTAAACTCATTAGGTATATTGTATATATTGTGGCTTTGTCTAGTTTGCACTGCCACTTCACTAATGTGATCTACTTCAATTTTACATGACAAATAAAATGTTTATCTTGAATTTTCTGGGAATAGCCTGTGAAGTCTTCTTCATTTGGAAGGTATTTTGTATAATCTTGTATAACTGGTAATTATTCAGTGATAGATAGAACTGTACTACACAAAAATGTAGATCTCTTTAAAACATACAATTTATTTCAAATAACTCTTTTTGTAGCTTTAGCCATTTCTGAGATATCCATTGTTAATGGTTAATGTTGTTCAATTAAAGTCCTGTCATCATTCAGCTGTTTCTCGCGATTGCATGGAAACAGTATGGAATTTTAAGGCCATATAACGTCCAGTTATTAAAACATTTGACTATCACTGTTCTCTTTGCATTTACGAGGGCTGATCAATAAAGACTGAGACTGATTTTTTTTTTCACAGATATTTATTACTCCATTTCAATGTTGACATGATCTTTTTCAAACTAGTCCCCTCGTAACTGAATGCACTTTTTGTTGTGTCTCTGCCAGTCCTCGAACACATGGTGCAGGCCATTCTTTGTCAGGTCTTTGAGAATCGCCTCACTTTTCTTTAGCACTGCTTCAGTGCTCTCAAATCGAATGCCCCGGAGCTTTGCCTTTAATAATGGGAATAAAAAGAAATCACAGGGGATAAGATAGGGGCTTTAAGGTGGATGCGGCACACAGGTAATGTTGAATTTAGCCAAAAATTCCTGGACTTGATTTGCGACGTGAGGCCGCGCGTTGTCGTGATGAAGTCGCCACCCATTCCGATGATGTTCTGGACGTTTCCTTGTAATGTGCTTCCTCAGTGTAGCCAATACTGACCTGTAGTAGCTGCTGTAACAGTAGTGTGAGGGGGGGACTGCATGCTGGTAAATCATTCCATTTCGAAACACCAGGCCCAATTTGCTTAGCACAGAGGACTCACCCTTCTTTGAAGTCCTTGAACCACCTAAACACCATTGCACGAGGTGGTGCATCTTCACCGTATGCTTGCTTCAGCTTTTCGAAAGTTTCAAGGCTGTATGATTTAAACGAAAATAAAATTTTATTGCGCTGTATTGCTCCTCTCGTGTCACCTCCATTTTGTGGTATGCGACATTCAAGTAGGGTCAACAATATACAGCATTACTACCAACCTACCATTATGAGAATGCTGTCGTTTATGGACATTATACATGAAACCCTGTTCTTTTCAAGTATTCATGGTAGAGGCATAAAATTATCAAGGAAACCACAGAAAAAAATCAGTCTCAGTCTTTATTGATCAGCCCTCGTATAATGAAAAGTGTAATGTAGCTATTTCTGCAAAGGTTTATCTGAATTAAAATGAAGTAGAAGGAGAAATATACTTTAGTAAGAATAACTTTATACCCATTAATAAAAGTTAGACGGTAGAGAAAGTCATGTGAATGTAATACATCAGATTTTTCAGGTTAAATTAATTTCTCTTCCAAGTTTCAGGAGCACAAAGTCCTTCTGTAACACATTTTTAACCATCTTCACTACAACTGGTGTCCATTAAAGGATAAAAACATAAAATCACTGATAAAAGCTGTGTCTTTTCTTGCGCTTGCAAGAATGATCAGCCGATGCAAGCAGAAAACTGTGCATGCATTCCTAAGGGAAAATTCTGCATTCTCTTGTGCTTTTCTGCTACTGACCACACTTAAGATTAAGATTAAGGGGATGGGGAGGGCAACAATGCCCTTAAGCACTATGACCATTGCTGATCTATTGTGCTTACCCTCATTTAGTCTTCTAAGATTCTTGCCTCCTTCATAAGCTGCAAGTCTCTTAGCTGGTATATTTTGAAACCCGTACAATTGCATGGTATCTTGATCAAAGTATTTAGCCCTAAAAGCTGTTAAAGCTTCACAGTTACACATCAGATGGGACGCAGTTTCATCCCCTTCCCCACATCTTCCTACATTTTGGATTAATCGTTCTACCAATTTTGTAGAGATGTCCTAGTCATTGACAGTGTTCAGTAATCATCCCCACTGTCCAATGAAGTGTACCTCCATTCATCTTAAGCAGTACCTGTGTCCGCTTCTTTTAATCTCTTTGAAAAGAGCTTTGGAATGCTTGTGTTCTGTTAAGGACTTTCAATATCTACAGGGAGGGCCAAAAAACTACAAACCGGCTGCGCAGTGTTTTTCCTGTCCGCATCCTTGGCGCTCATTGCCGTCTGCTGCTATCATAGAAAGGCACGGATGAAACCAAACAACATTTTTAAAACTACTTTTAAAGGCTTTACTTATCAAGTTTATGAAAGAAGATGCTGAAATTGGCCACCATCGTTGTCCATACATTTTTAGCACCTCTTTTGGAAACTATCCATCACACACTGTAGTTCACGTTGAGAAATGCTGGCAATTTCCTGGCGGATATTTTTGTTTAATTCTTCCAGGGTGTGTGGGTTTGTCTGTACACTTTATGTTTTAAGTAGAGGGGGGGTTAGGTCGGGGAACCGAGGGGGCCGTAAATCTCTACTAATAATTCTGTCCTCAAACGCATTTTCATTGTTCTCATCAAAATATTGGCCATATGAGCTATAGCAGAGTCTTGTTGAAAAAAGGCAAAATCACGCTCCCTGTCTGTTAATTCTCTAAAAAATCTGATGTGTTACACTCACATGACTTTCTCTACTCTTGTACAAACTATTTATACAAACGCTTATTCTCCATCTACTTCATGTTAATCGAGATAAACATTTGGAGACTCTATCTTATTGCTTATTTTCTTGTAGATGTAAGGGGAATATATATTTACAAGGCAATTTGGAAATACAGTAGCCTTTAAGCACATACATATATCTTAATAGCTGGTTGCTAGGTGCAGCACCATTCCCTTTCCCAAAGATTAATACTCTTTGCATATCCAAGACAAAAAAATGAATAACGAATTCCCATTTGAGAATATAAGTACTGAAAATTTTAAGGGAATAACAAGCATTACCTCGAAAATGGTTCACTCAACAAAAAAAATGTGTATGACATAAATTGTGTATTTCAATGCGATCTACATTTTTTGTGTAGTAAAATTTTGTCTATGTCTTATGGTTTACCAGTTATGCAAAAGTCGTCCACAATGAAGAATACTTTTGGAAACATTCCCAGAAAATTCGAGATATACATTTCATTTCTCATGACATTATCTTAAGCATATGATATTTTCATCAAAATCGTTAGAGCCATTTTTGAGAAAATTAAATTTTCTTGAAAACCTCCGTGTCGCATCTCTGGAAGATACTGAACCTAAATACCAAGTTTGGTGTTTATCCGACTGTTCGTTTTTGAGTTATGCTGTTCACAGACACACACACACACACACACAGACACACACACACACAGACACACACACGGACATGTTTCCAAAAATGCTTTTTTTGGATTCAGGAGGTCTCAAAACATGTATTTCCAGTGAAATCTCGGTATCGAATTTTTGGGTGGAATGCACTACTTCCCCTACTTACTATACGTAGTAGAGAAAGTAAAAAGGGGGCAAAATTGTATTCATGTATGCATGGCCTTCAACTATTGACTCAAAAAAATTGGCCCTATAAATTGGCCAGTCCTTTCATGAAGTTGTTAAGTAAAGCCTTTAAAAGTAGTTTTAAAAATGTTTTATGGTTTCATCTGTGCCTTTCTATGATAGTGACAGACAGCAACGTGCACCGAGGACACAGACAGGAAAAACACAGCACTACCGGCTAGTAGCTTTTTGGCTCTCTCTGTATTATGCTTTTCCCTGATTGTTCCATGAACAAGTCTGTAGGACAATCCAAGTCTGGGTTCAGGACCTATAAAAGGGCTATTCACCACTTTCTTTGATAGATTGTCTGCTCTTTCATTACCATGGATTCCCCTATGTCCCGGCACCCACATCAGTTCCACCAAATTGCATAAGGCAGTATCTTTAAGGTTTCCAGGCATTCCCAGACCAGTTTAGACTTAATTAGTCCACTTCCAAGAACTTTTAAGGCTGCTTGACTGTCAGAAAGAATGGTAGTGTGTCTATTTTTATAGTCCTTACTTAGACTTTACCATGTGATGTCAATATGGCATACACTTCCACCTGAAAGACAGTTGTATATCATCCGAGGTTGAGGATCCTTTTGCCACAGCCAAACACTCCTGCCCCTGTTCCTTCTTTGGTTTAAAGCTCCTTGTACATGATCAAATTTTTGTCAAATTCAATACTTTACAAGACCTTTCAAGAGTTGTCACAACTTTACAACTTTTCTTGTCAAATTGCTTCCAATACTTTGAAAGTCTTGAAAGCAAATAAGAATGTGCTCTAAATGATCAAAGATTTGACAATGATTTAATAGCTTTAGCCAATGAAATGTGAGTATTTACAGTGTGTCACAAAATCTGCAACATGGCGGAAAGCGAAAAGTAAACAAAAATGGCTACCTGGCCAAGGTATGTTGTATGCAAACTGATTAGGTTATATATAAGCTGGTCATGTCCATATGTCTAGGACTCTGTGGGTTACCACAAGATGAAGCAGATGAAGGCATATGAAGAAATATTGCCAGGCAGATTTCCGAACTAAGTATAAATTAATGCAATGTTATATAGTGTGGTTAACCTATCATTTGTGTTATTTCCATTGTATTCCATAATCATAATGTGCTTTCATTGGATATAATATGTGAAAGTGCTACATAATATCAGTATAGAACAGTATTTCATTGAACTGATATACCGTGATGCAAATAGCAAATTGCTTTGTGCATGATAAATTATTTATTAATGTGTTCTGAAGGGTTTCAGTTTGAAAAAAAACACATTTATGACATTGTCAGGTCTTGTCCAATCTTGTCACATATTGAAAAATGTTTGACAATTTTTCTTGTAAACTCTTGAATTGAAAAAATAGTTTGATCATGTACAAGGCGCTTTAAATCCATCAGTAAATCAGATTGGTCCCCTCTGGATCTTTGTGCTAATTCCTTGTTCCCATTAATTTCTTCCTGGGAAGGAAATAGTGAATTTCTTTTCTAGATATGATGTACTGTGTCAGTAGCAAAGCATCACAGGTCCAGAACTTGTGCTGTTTTGCAACTGCTTTCACTTTCTCTGTCAAATTCTATGAATGGAAATTGATGTTGTTTTGCACCACAAACTAATGCATGTATTATAAGGAACTTGATTCCAGTCATAACTCAATTCCAGTGGATTTGTGTAGTTTTGCAACCGATGTCTTCAATTCTTTCTTTCAGAAATTTATATAGTAAAGGATTAACTTATATTCATGTTTAAAGCATTATTACTTACCATATAAACAAATGTACCCCCTCCTCCTCCCCCTCCGCCATCTGTACTGGTGTTCCTTACTTCATGGAAAGAACTGCTGGCAAGAGCAGGAAGAGCCCCTTTGTCTATGTGTCTATGTATTTCACGCAAGGCACTTGGCTGTGCTTTGGGTAAGATACATGCACCTCTTTCCTATAAACAGAAAATAAAACAAATAAGTCAATCAGATTAAGCATTAAATTCTTAAATATAAGCCAGTGCATAAATTTTACACCAAAAAGGAAATGCTATTGCATCTTAGCACAAGTTCTTACTAAAACATTACTCCAATTTGACATCTTTGCATTTAAGGTTTTATTGTAATATACCGTATTTACGTGAATCTAATGCGCACCAAATGTAGTACTCAAAATTGTGGTGCGCATTAGATTTGAGTGCAAATCCGTTCCTTAGAATGCCAGTAACTTCATTCAAATTTTTCATTTATTACGTCATAATGGATTGCTGGAGTTAACATGCATCCAGAAACTCGCGACAAGCTAGCCACTCATTTATCATTGGCCTATTATTGAGTGTTTTTAGTTACAATATGAAGGGCAAGGGCAAACAGAGAAGAACGTCTTATAATGCTTTTTTAAAATGTAAAGTAATCCTTTATGCTAAAAAGAATGGTAATAGAAAAGCAGGAAGGAAGTTCAATGTATCAGAGAGCAATGTTTGCTTGTGGTGAAAACAGAAATTGACATTATTTGCTACTAAAGCTAGTAGGAAGAAATTTATGGGTCCTCGCAAAGGAAGACATCCTGAAGTTGAAGAAAAAGTATTCAAATTTGTGTGTGAAAGGAGACCTGTGACTAGTGACACTATATGAAACAAAGCTAAAGAGGAGGCTGAAGTTCTTGGTATTCTGAAACAAGAGTTTAAAGCTAGCTGTGGATGGGTGGGTCATTTCATTCAGTGGACGGGTTTATCTCTAAGACACCATACAACAATGTGCCAGAAGCTTCCTGCAGATTTTTGAGGACTACAAACGTTTCAGCAGTATATCATTTCACTTCGGAAGAAAAAAATTTTTTTTCCATGGGGAAAATAGGCAATGCTGATGAGATGCCAATTTGGCTTGATATGCCGTGGAACTACACTATTACTGAGAAGAGGACAAAGGAAGTTATCATCAATACAACAGGGTGCGAAATATAGTGTGTAACACTAATTTTGTTCTTTAACAATGTGTCACCTAACAATAGGGCAATTTCAGTTCTATAATCTGATGGTTTATATATAGGATAAATACATTGTTGTATTAAATAAATTTAAACAAAATACCTATCATATTTTCTGTCATTGATGTGCTTTACATTCGATACAAACCTTTATTTTCATAATTTTAAGTTTCAAACATTAGATTCGTGTAAATATGGTAATTATCGCAACTAGCTTATAGCTCTATTATTAAAACTATTTTAAAGAAATTTTAATTTGCATTACAATTCTAAAATAATGTGCTATATTAAGGAATTGCACAAAAACCCAAGAGTTTAAGAAATTCTGTTAATACATCTTCAAATACTTGTGTCCTGTTTCTGTAAAAGTGACTGTCATTTTAAAAGTCATAGAGAACAAAGCTCCTCATGGAGTGGATGGGATTTCTGAATGTGTTCTTAAAAACGTTCTCAGTGCCTTGAAGTACCTCTTTATTATCTGTTTAATGCTCACCTTTTGACAAGTGTCTTTCCTGAGCATATGAAAGTTGCAGGATAGTTCATTTGCATAAAAAGGGAGATAAAATAAAATTGAAAATCATGGAGAAATTGCACTTTGTCTTCCATCTCAAAAATATTATAGAAAACTTTGTACAGCAGCTATTTAAACTTTATGCTAAAATTTAACATGCTATCCTCAGCACAAAATAGATTCTGCAGCATTTATTAGTTTCATGAATATACATTATCTGTCAAAACTACATAATTCAGCCTAGTGCAAGAAAAGCAGTCATTCTGCGAGAGGTTAGCTTTTAAACTACTATAGCTTGTACCATCAGAAGGTTGCTGGCTTCAGGTGGGGAGCAGATTAACTCCAAGTTTGAATAGTATTTTTGGCATCAGAAATGGAAATTGAAAATTATGGCCATGGTCTTTTCCACATGCGTGCTATGTTAAACATCCAGCAAACATCTACACTAAAATACATACTAAATTCATGTCGCTACTCCTTTCCATTTAAACTTGTGCAATGTAAAAGTTGTGGTTTTATTATTTAAAGCAACTTCATGTTATGTGAAGGTAATGAGTGTTAAAAGTTAAATGAGCAGGTAATGGCTGTTTATTAAAATCATGATGCTAATACTATGAGAAATTGTATTTACAGTAAATATGAGAATTTCATAAGCATATTTCGATGCAGTCAGGAATAAAGGTGAATTTAAAGATGATACTGTACTTACTATTATGAATTATTTTACGAGATTTATACAGTGTGTTTTGGACCTCTACAACAAATTCTGAGGTACAATAGATGTCGCAGAGGGAAGCAGTTTTTGTTAAGCAACCACCCTCCTACAACGCATTGTTACAGAGTTATTCACCCCTGTTTGAAGCATATCCAGTAGTAGAGGTTTGAGAGGCACAGCCAGTACACTTTGACTCTCCATTTACAACCACTGAATCAAGTGACATCACCTCTTTCTTGTCCCTTACATCTGATTGGTCTGAGATGCACAGTCCAGTTTAACTCAGTGTTTGTTTACAAACAATGTTGAACCACATGATGTCAGGTTCTTCTTGTTCCTTACCCTACATACCATGTCATAAGCAGCAGTTAACAATCATTCATCGAGTATGCCTGACTTTGATTTATCTGAGTTTACCGACATGATGTGCTATGGACAGGCTATTGGAAACAACAGAGAAGCTCTCCATCTCTACCAAGAGTGGTTTTCTGGCAGACGTCACCTACACCACACAATGTTTGCTTGAATTTATCAAAGCCTTTGAGAAATGGGATCTCTTCATCCACAGCATGTTGGTGGAGGACAGTGTAATGTGAGGACAACTGTGTTTCACGAAGAGGTGCCTGAGAGATTCAACCACAATCCCTCAACTAGCATGCATGCTGTTGCCCATGCTATGGGCACAAGTCTATCATCAAGGTGGTGTGTGTTATATGAACAACAGCTCCATGCATGCCATCTCTAGGAAGTACAGAGACTGGAACTGAACGACTTTGCACCTTGTGTTCAGTTTGTCAGTGGTTTCTGCAACAAAGCACCGCAGATCCTACATTTCCTGCACATCTTGTTTACCGATGAGGTCTGCTTCACACAAGACAGATAATACTTCAGCAGCAAGAACAGCCATATCTGGGATGTTGAGAACCCTCATGCAGTGTTTGTTAGACATTACCAACAAAAGTATTCCATAAACATCTGGGCTGGAATCATTGGTGATCATCTACTGGGACCTTTCGTTTGAGACGGTAATTTGTATCACAAATTACTTTAATGTAAATAATTATTTTTATATGAATATGTATTTTTATGTAACATTGATTTCAGAGGTTTAATAATTGTAATTATTAATGGTAAATAATAATTTTCGGCTCTACTGAAACTGTTAACAATAACACAATACTTTAGCGAGGGAGTGAGTTGTTTATCGTTACCGGGAACCAGGAAGTTACGTCATGTTTCGCGCCTTTTCAGTAAAAAAGCTTCCAGAACATTCTATAAAAGTAATATGTATTAATGGTTTTCATTGGATAGTAAAATAGACGCTAATGTTGGCGCGTTTTATTAGCCAATGGTAATTCATTTATAATCTTTAGGTGTAGCTTGAGGCAAGTCTATAAATAGTGTAGAATCAAAGAGAGCGTCCTCCAGTTCGGCAAGATTCTCGACACAGTACACATCGTCCTCCAGTTCAGCAAGATTCTCGAAGCATTCACATCGTCCTCCAGTTCGGCAAGATTCACGAAGCACTACACATCGTCTCCTGCAGTTATACAAAATTCTCCGTACATTATACGTTGGCCGCTCAGTTCACCAAGTTACACGCAGTGAAAATCATTAAAGATCTAAAATATTACAAAGTCACTTATATATACAAAAATTGAAGTACGTGAGTTAAAAGTGAGAAGTTATTACAAACAGTTTCAGTATGGCGATTATCTAGATAAATCTGTGAAAGTGTTAGTGCACGTGTTCGGCAATAAAACAGTATAAAACACATTTCTTCACTAGTATTTTTTGGATAAAAGATTCCTTTTCCGCTTCACACCCTGCAAGAATTAAATGCCTACCTAAATAGCTGGCCGGAGGACAATATACATAACCTTAAAACTAATTCATATAGATTGCTACGCCAGAAGGAGTTAACAAATGACCAACGAATGACGTCACACAAGATGGTTCCACGCGTGAGGTAAGCAACATTACGTGAGAAACATTATCCACCACGTGGGGACACAAATACACACTAATACTACTTCAAATTGGCGCCCAACGTGGGGCAGTTCAAGTGAAGTAAACACAAAATTTGCAATGTACTCTCGCAAATTGGCGCATCAACGTGGAGCGACAACTAGGAAAGGAAGGCTAGACGACTAGGAAAGGAACAAGAATAACCAGAGAGGCGAAAGCAGCAGTGAAACGACCTATAGACGCAGATTCCGAGACAGAAGGGTAATTCAGCTACAAGAAAACATCGAAACGACGTAGATTCATCACGATACAACGCAGAAGCGACATACAAACCTAGGAGAATGGGGCAGAACGCTGGACATCAAAACTGCAGCATCAGACAGCATCAAAAAGGTAATTAAATGAGACTTAGAAGTGGTAGGATAATAAAAACAATGGCTACCAATAATACAGAAGAAATAATTATGGAGGGAGATAGTGTAACAGTTAGCTGTGATCCAATACAAAGTACAGGGAATAGCCCAGATTTTTTGGGATTTGAAGATGAAAATGTTAGTGTAGAAAGTGAGAATAGGATAGCAGGAAATGTTAATCTTGATACTAGTATGATAATGATGGAAATGCTGAGAAATATGCATAGGGAATTAAGAGCAGATATGAAAAAGACTAATGAGAAAATAGATCAAAACAGGGAAGATAGTATTAAGAATAATGAGAAATTAGAACAAAAACTAACTCAGAATAGTGAGAAATTAGAAAAACTAACTCAGAATATAGAAAAGAATAATAGGGAATTGAGAGAAGATATTGATAGGAGTTTAGAACAAAAACTAGATCAGAATAAGAGAGAATTGAGGGAAGATATTGGTAAAAGCTTAGAACAAAACAGGGAAGAGATTGAAAAGAAATTCATGGAGCTAGATAGTAGTATGATTAGAATGAAAAATGAAAATCAAGAAATGATAGCACATGAAATAGGTGAAGTTTCAAAGAAAATGTTAGACATGAGTAGGGAAATATCTAACCAAAAAAATGAGGTTAACAATAAAATAGAGCATGTTAATGTAAAATGTACAGAGATAGGTAGCCGAATGAGTAGCATTTCAAGTGAGTTAAAAGATATGATGGAGGCTACAAATGCAGATTTAATACAGGTGCAAGTTAATTTCAGAGGGGAAATATCTGAAGTTCAGAAGGAGTCAGAAAAACAGAGAAATAAATTGTCTGATGAAATTAAAGATTTGTCTAAAGATTTGAATCAAAAGCTAACTTCTGAAGTTAACAAACACCAAACTGTTCAAAATGAGAGTAATAAGAAATTGGAACAGACAATAGAAAATCTGCAAGGTACTGTAAATAGGTTAGAATTGAATTCAAGGGCAAATATATGTGATGTGCATGTGTTAGATGTACAAAATAATGATAGAGGTAGTTCCTCAGGTATGATAAATAATGTGAGTGATGCGGCAGCTTCATCTATAGCTAATGCTGAAACTCAGAGTGCACAAGTTACACTAGAGAATTTAAATATGGGAGTAGGGAATTTGCAAAATTACAATCATATCTTAAGTGATTTTCCACTTCCAAAATTTAATGAAAACTCCAGTCCAGTACAGTTCATTGCAGAATTATCAGAGTATTTTCAAATTAAAAAGATACCTGAAGCATTGAAAATGATAGTTGTCAAAAGATGTTTGGACCAGAAAACCTTAGATTGGTTACAAATGGTATCAGGGGGCGAAATTTCATATGAATCCTTTAAGAGATTATTCATGAACAGATTTTGGAATGTAACGGTACAGCAAAGAATACGAGCAATGCTTAGTCATGGTCAATTTAATCCACGAGAGGGAATATCGATGACTGATTACTTACTAAAACATGCAAGTCAGGTTAGAAACTTGTCACCTCCAATCAGTGAGGAAGATTTTGTGAGTTTGCTCGCAAGGCATTATCCTATCAGGATACAAAATTACTTATTGATTGCAAAACCACGGAACATCTATGAGATGACAGAATTAATAACAGCTTTGGAACAACAGGAAGAAGATATGTCTCGGGAGTGGGAACATAGATTTTTAGATGTACGAGATAGAAGAAATTACCAAGGTAGTTATCAACAAATAAGAGGACAAGACAGACATCATGAAATTAATACCAGACAACGGTATCAATCATATGTTCCACAATTTGAAAGATCAAGGATAGATAGGAGACCAGGGCGGCAGGAACAAATAAATTATGTCAGGACAGAAAGATTACCTGAAAGAGGGCAAAACTATGGAAGGAGGTATATTAGACAGAGGGGAAATTTCACTCACTGGAGGGAAAATAATAACCGTGAAAGATCTGAGGAACGGCAAGAAAAGTACGTGCCAAGGGGACATAATGTCAGAAATCGAGGATTTCGAACTCGAGGACGGGGAACTCAAAACAATGGTGGCGACACTGAGATAGATTTAGCGCCTGTTAGGAATGGCAGTCCCGTACGTGAACATGGAAATAACCAGGAAAACTGTTAACAGACTCCTGTGTAGTAGGTTCTCAGGACGTCTTTAATAATTCAGTATCCATTACCAATACAAATCATACACCTACACATACACCCTGTAATAAGATTACAGCAACAAAAGATAAGGGAGAAAATTTTGAGTCACCTCATGTTAGAATGGAAATTGCGAAGAAAGAAATCATTGCAACTATAGATTCTGGTTCATCAGCTTCAATTTGCTCACAGAAATTTTACATAAATTTGATTAATGAAGGTAACAAAATTATGGCTCTTCCCACTAGTAATTTAGTTTGTCGTGTTGCAATTGGAAGAACTGCACAGGTCATAAAAACACAAGCTCTACTTAGCATACTTATTGGCGGAGAGAATTTTGAGGTTATGTTTCTAATTGTAAACCATCTGATTTGTGACATAATTATAGGATGTGACTTCCTACATGAATATGAAGCATGTATAGATTTTAAACATGAAGAGTTAAAGATAACAAAAGAAGGTAGAGAAATAAGGGTACCATTTATAAAAGAAGAAATTTCTGTAATCGAAATGACAAAGGATGAGAAAGATATTTGTGACCAAGAATTTTTTGTGCAAATAACAGAAACTGATAGAAATAATCAAATAAAGCAGGTAGTCACAGAATATGAAGGGAATACCACGCCATATTTTCAACAGCTAGCAGAAATGCCAGAAGAAGTAGAGAAATGTGTTATCCAAACAAAAGACGACCATGTGAGCGAGACAAACAACAGCAGGAAAGAGAAGAGAAATGAGGAAATAATACACAAGTGTGAAGAAGCTTATAATCTTACGATAATGCAAAAACAAATCCTTCATGATGTTTTGATGAACAATAGTTCAGTTTTTAGTACTATCCCAGGCAGATGTAATGTATATCAGCATACATTTCAAGTAGAAGACGTACCACCATATAGGCATAAGTATGACAATTTACCTATAAGTCTTCGAGACAAAGCTAGACAATTAATAAATAGCATGCTAGAAAATGGGATTATTGAGCAAAGTAATTCTCAATACATAAATTCAATCTGCTGGAGTATTAAACGAGATGGTAGTTTGAGATTAACTTTAGACGGCAGATATGTCAACAAGTATATGAAACCAGATCATTTTCAAAGTGAGGGAATTGAACAACTAATTACAAAACTTTCAAGAGGGAGATTTTTGACATCCATCGACCTCACTGCATCATATTGGCAAGTGGAATTAGATCCGCAAGTGCGTGATTACACTTCATTTCAGTACTCAGGGATTCAGTATCGCTTTTGTGTAAATCCTTTTGGTTTAAAAAACTCAGGAAGTGGATTTTTGAGAGCCATTCACAATATCTTTGGAAATTCTGCAGATGACTTTTTAATAAAGTATATTGACGACTTCTTAATCATTAGTCAAACATTTGAAGAACACATGAATAATGTCCATTATGTGTTAAATAAACTACAACAACATGGTATGACTGTGAACATACTAAAATCAAAATTTTGTGTTAAGGAAATAAATTTTCTGGGTTATGTAGTGGATGAACGAGGTATAAGACCTGATCAGAAAAGAATAGAAGCAATAATGAGAATTCCGCCACCCAGGAACATAAAACAAATTAGACGTCTCTTAGGGGTATTGAACTTTCAGAGTAAGTTCGTACCAAGATATTCGGCGGAGATAGAACCACTACGGCAGCTACTCCGAAAGAACAATAAGTGGAGATGGACAGAGGAGCATCAAAAATGTTTTGAGAGAGTAAAGGAACTATTTGCTAAGTCCATATTACTTGAGAGGCCCAGAGAAGATTTGGAATATGAAATTTATGTCGACGCATCAATGCAAGGATACGCCGGAATTCTAGGACAGCGAGACATCAACAATGACTTTCACGTCATTAGTACAGCTTCAAGAGGACTTACAAATATTGAGAGGAATTCTTCAGTGACTCAGTTAGAAATTGGAGCACTATATTTCTCATTAATTCGTTTTAAAACCTATATTTATCAGCAAAAGGTGAAAGTATATTCAGACCACATCAGCTTAACTTTCATACAACGGTGTAGATTATGTAGTGGAAAACTTGCTAGATATATTCATGCAATATCTGCATTCGATATTGAGATTATCCACATTCCTGGCAAAAATAATACCTTCAGTGATTTGCTGTCAAGATTGAACTACAACCCACAAATTCCCGAGAATATTGAAAGGCCTAGAAATGAAGTCAAAATATTGACAATTGAAATTCCTTTAAGCAAAGAAATGATTAGAAAATTGAAAAATATGGGGGAAATTCAAAATGAGGATGCAAAATTATTTGAACTTAAAGAAAATGCACCATCGATTGAGGAGGCAAAGAAAGAAATTATAGCAATTCGAGGTGGGACATTATACAAAAAGCATGGAAAAGAAATGCCTAGTTGGAAGGTAATGGTTCCGAAAAGCATGGAAATGGAACTAATTAAGAATTTTCATGAAGGGTTAGCACACTCCGGGACGGACCGAACAACTTCTATGATTTTAGAGAATTTATACATATCCAAATTGCGTCAAAAAGTTCGGAAATTTATATCGTG
Organism: Deroplatys truncata; assembly: GCA_030765065.1. Classification (NCBI taxonomy): domain Eukaryota; kingdom Metazoa; phylum Arthropoda; class Insecta; order Mantodea; family Mantidae; genus Deroplatys; species Deroplatys truncata. Next base: position 20,057,996 of record CM060987.1, read on the forward strand.
CTGCAACCTGTGTCAGAAGGCAAAGCAAATAAATGCAGCATATGCATTTGAAACTAATTCGGTTATTAGAGATAAGCCGAGATGTGTAATTAGTATTGATATTCATGGTCCGATGCCTCCAAGTCAATTTGGAAATAAATATATATTTGTCTGTTATGATATATTCAGCAAATATGTAAGAATTTACCCTTTGAGAAAACCTACAGGTTTAGCATGTTTGAATAGACTACTTAAGTCATATGTGATAGAAGAAGGACCTATTCAATCTGTATTGAGCGATAATGCTTCGTACTTCACAGGAAAAAAATTTATGGATGGACTTAAAGAAAATGGCATTAAACAATATTTTTCGTCAAGATACAGACCGAACTCCAACCCAGTGGAGAGGGAAATTAAGGAAATTTCAAATTATTTAAGGGTGTTATGTCATCGAAAACACACTCAATGGTATGGATACGTGAACTTCGTTCAGAACCTACTAAATGAAACCATAAACAATGTGACAGGATATAAACCATGTGAACTTAAGTTGGGAAAGAAGATCAATACAATGTGTAAAACAATCCCAGGAGCCATTCCAGATGCGCATTCGATACCACCAACAGAAGAAGAGATGTTCCGAAAAGCATTTGAGAGGATGAAGAAAAAAGCCATAAAAAGAAAAATGAAACATGAAGAAAAGAAGAGAAAGGAATGGAGGATCAAAATAGGAGATTTAGTTTTGGTTAAAACCAAGAAATTGTCCGACAAAGAAAATAAACTTTATTGGCGAATGTTTCTCAAATACCATGGACCATATGAAGTTGTTGAAGTGTATGGAACTAACACATATGAGTTATGTAATCCAACAACTCGAAAAAGCATAGGAAAGTTTCATATTGAGATGCTTAAACCATACAACCATGAAGATCATGGTGAAATAAAAGACAATGATGATAAATAGTAAATGCTGGATAGTTAAAGGCGAAATGCAGAACAATGTATTGGAACGTAAGAGGGTTAAATAAAAATGTAAATCATATGAATGGAGAAATAAATTGTGGTCATGAATAACTGTTTGAGAAGAAAATAAATAAATTAAATATTTTTTTGTAACTGTAACAACATTTAAAAATCAAGAATGCAAAGATTGAAACTTAAGATGTTATATTAAAGTAAAGTACATGAATACTATTACAAGAGTATTGTTAAAATAAAATTCAAAATAACAAAAATGGTAAAAATAATTCAAAACAAATACTTATGTAGCAAACAGAATGTGAAACATTAAGATGTAAATATTTGTGTTGAGGGTGAATATTTTGGTACATATGTATAATAATTACAAGAAAATTCTTGAATTGATAAATTTTTGGTAACAATATGAGAAAGTAAACCATTTTTTGTAACACTAGTTAAATAATTTAGGGTAAAGTATTTGCTATAAGAAAAAAAAAAAAAAAAAAATTTATTGTAACGACAGATTAATATCAAAACAAATTAAACCAAAGCCAGTAAGTAGTGGCGAGATAAAACATATGTCGTGTGTTAAACGCGTGTGAAGTGTTAAGTGAAAGTGATAGCGTGTGTTACAAGATTTAGGAGACTAAAAACAAAATTATAAAATTTCAAAACAGGTTATAAATATTTATAATTATGTTTCTAGTGGGGCATATGAGACGGTAATTTGTATCACAAATTACTTTAATGTAAATAATTATTTTTATATGAATATGTATTTTTATGTAACATTGATTTCAGAGGTTTAATAATTGTAATTATTAATGGTAAATAATAATTTTCGGCTCTACTGAAACTGTTAACAATAACACAATACTTTAGCGAGGGAGTGAGTTGTTTATCGTTACCGGGAACCAGGAAGTTACGTCATGTTTCGCGCCTTTTCAGTAAAAAAGCTTCCAGAACATTCTATAAAAGTAATATGTATTAATGGTTTTCATTGGATAGTAAAATAGACGCTAATGTTGGCGCGTTTTATTAGCCAATGGTAATTCATTTATAATCTTTAGGTGTAGCTTGAGGCAAGTCTATAAATAGTGTAGAATCAAAGAGAGCGTCCTCCAGTTCGGCAAGATTCTCGACACAGTACACATCGTCCTCCAGTTCAGCAAGATTCTCGAAGCATTCACATCGTCCTCCAGTTCGGCAAGATTCACGAAGCACTACACATCGTCTCCTGCAGTTATACAAAATTCTCCGTACATTATACGTTGGCCGCTCAGTTCACCAAGTTACACGCAGTGAAAATCATTAAAGATCTAAAATATTACAAAGTCACTTATATATACAAAAATTGAAGTACGTGAGTTAAAAGTGAGAAGTTATTACAAACAGTTTCAGTATGGCGATTATCTAGATAAATCTGTGAAAGTGTTAGTGCACGTGTTCGGCAATAAAACAGTATAAAACACATTTCTTCACTAGTATTTTTTGGATAAAAGATTCCTTTTCCGCTTCACACCCTGCAAGAATTAAATATCTACCTAAATAGCTGGCCGGAGGACAATATACATAACCTTAAAACTAATTCATATAGATTGCTACGCCAGAAGGAGTTAACAAATGACCAACGAATGACGTCACACAAGATGGTTCCACGCGTGAGGTAAGCAACATTACGTGAGAAACATTATCCACCACGTGGGGACACAAATACACACTAATACTACTTCACGTTTTACCACCCTGTTTTAATGGAGGAGCTTATCTTGATGTCCTGCAAGACATGCTTCCACTGCTCATGGAGAATGTACCTCTTGTGGTTCGAAAGGACATCTGGTTCCAACATGATGGTGCTCCAGCACACTTCATCCAGGTTGTATGAAGACATCTGAATAACGCTTTCGGGGAGCAGTGGATAGGAAGAGGAGGACCTGTTGCATGGCCAGCTCAATCACCTCACTTAAGCCCATTAGATTTCTTTCTGTGGAGGCATGCCAAGAGTGTCATGTATGTCACTCCAGTTGAAAACAGGGAGGAATTGATTGTACAAATTGTCGCTGCTTTTGAGGAAATTCAACACACGCCTGAGTTGTTTGAACATGTTCGACAATCACTGCTATGGTGCTACAATGAATGTAATCCTGTTCAGGGTAGACACTTTGAAAACCTTCCATACTTAACTGTCCTCTGTTTGTTGTTGCGTGACCTGTTACATGATACACCAGTGAGCAAGTGCTGCCCAATAAAGATTTATAACTCCAAACCAATGTGTCAGAGGATGGTGGTTGCTTGACAAAACATGTTCCATTCTATGAGATCTAACCTTCCTCAGAGTTTGTCACAGAAACATCATGTATATGACTTGTACATTTTCTTCAGTAATTCAGAACACAAGATTCAAGATTCATGAACATTTCTATTTTGGTGAATCAGATGCATCAAGAAGTGATAAGTATTTTGTATATTGTATAGCAGAGTTTAAGAAGAAAGAAAGTTCACAATTTTAAAGAAAATCAAAAATTGTATTTCACAGATTTAAATTTCACAATTCAATTGTGTTATACTTTCAAGAATAGTCATGAATGTTACTTAAATTTTACTTGATTAAAATTGTTATATTTGTGTTTGTTTATTTTCACTAAGCTGTTTACAGAGTTCGTATTGCCTGGAGCTAACCCAGGCTCTATTCTAGGTCATACAAGATGCTCACACATTGCTGTTACAGATTAGGATTATACTTAACAATTAACAAACTAGTTTCTGCTACATACTTTGGTTTAATTTACTGACCACACTCATTTCTTCGTAATTCTAAATAAGAACTCTCTTAAATTAATAATCTGAGATTGTTTACAAAAATGTTTTTGAATTACTACTATTTTTTCCATCTTCAACCATTTATTTTGGATAAACTCTTTCCTCCAGACATCCATGCCTTTGCATTCTAATAAAATATGGATTGCATCTTCTTTATTCCCGCATATAGGGCAAATCTGTTCTTCTGTCCCTCCCTTATAATATTTTAACCTCCAAACTCCCAGTTTAAACCATGCAATACCTTCTCTTTGATCCCTATTTCACCTTTCAATGTACATCTCTTTCCATCATTACTTCCACAGCCCTTATAACATTTTAGAGAATTTTTTTTCTCCATCATTGCCCATAGATTCTGTTTATCCATGTCTTCCACTTGGATCTAACTAACCTCAAAATCCTGTCAACATACCCTCTCTTCTTAACCATATATCACCCAAACCATGTATTGTAATTTGGTTCCTGATTTCACCTAGCCAGTTCTTTGAGTGAATACACTTTTCTTGTACATTTAAGCAATCTTTCAAAATGTCCCCTGTGATAAGTGAAAATCTAAACCAATATTTCAGCACTCTTTCTATAATAATCCCTCTTAAACTCACTTTCCCTAATTCATAGCCCCTTCCTCTGCATCCCAGATCTCTATTCCATACAGCCATCTTGACTCCATAATAGCCTTGTAGATTCATTCCAGCCAGGTCACATTCATCATCAGAGCAATATATTCCTCTCCTTCTGTCCAAAGTTTCACATTTCTGATGAAGGCTCTCTTGCCCCTGGCTCTTGCTTCCTTCATCTGTCAGATCATCTCTCCTTTCTTTACTCTTTGGTTATAGTTTAGATCTTTATTAATAAATATATCAATGACGTTTAGCTTCTTTGTATTTTTGGTATGTCATATGTCAGTTGCATTGATGCAAACTTTACAATTCTCCTTCTCTCTATAGTCCTACTTTCCATTCTGAAAGCCCCTGCTATTTCCCAACAGTTTAGCTGCATTTTAAATTTCTCTCTCAGAATTAATTGCACTCCTACCACAGGCCATTTCCCTCTTCTCTCCTTCACTCCTGTAAAGACCACGTTAAATTGTCTGCTTCTCTCTTAGCTCTTTCTACTCTTGATTTCAGTTCTTCCATCTTTCTATACATTTGTTAAACTCTCTCCTTCATAAGTGATTTTAGTTCTTTTGCAATTGTAGTCATTTTATTGCTTAATTGTTGCTGTAAAGCTGTAAACTGTAATTGATTGATTGGTTGATTGAAAGATTTTTTTTTCAGTACTTCCTGCCATTCCTGAGATCCTGGATTCATTTCCACTCCTCCATTTATGTGCAGTATTAAAATTATACATCCCGGTTGATGCGGTAATTTGTATTACAAATTACTTAAGTGTAAATAATGATTGTAATATGAATATGTATTTTTATGTGACATTGATTTCAGATGTTTATTAATTGTAATTATTATTGGGAAATAAGTTTATACGGCTTTACTGAAACTGTCAATAATAGCGCAATAATGCAGCGAGGGGGTGAGCTGTTTATCATTACTGGGAACAAGGAAGTTACGTAATGTTTCGCGCGTTTTCGGTAGAACCTTCTAGAATGTTTCCCTAAAAGCAATATGTGTTCGTGGTTTTCATTGGATATTAAAATAGACGCTAATGTTGGCGTGTTTTATTAGCCAATAGCAGTTCATTTATAATCTTTAGGCATGTCGAGGAGTGGGAGTATATAAAGCCATGTCCGAGGTAGATCGCTCCTCAGTTCATAAAAATTACTAGCACATTACACGTCGTCAGTCAGTCCTTAAGTTCGCCGAAAGCATTCATATACTACACGTCGTCTTCAGTCAGTCAGTTCGTCAAGTTACGCGCAGCAAAAAATTATTAAAGATCTAAAGTATTATACAGTTAAATATACACAAAGTTGAAGTACGTGAGTTAAAAGTGATAAGTAAGAAGTTATTACAAACAGTTTCAGTTTGGCGAGTATCTAAATCAATATGTAAAAGTGTTAGTGAACGTGTTCGACAATAAAAATTATAAAACCAATTTCTTCATTAAGTGTAATTTCTGGATAAAAGATTCCTTTCCGTTTCACAACCTGTATGGAGATACATGCTCTACCAAGATAAGATAATAGCTAGCCGGAGGACATTTGAAATGAAATTAAACAAGCTAATACTGACACAAATTGCTACGCCAGATGGAGCTACAAACCAAACAAATGAATGATGTCACAAGATGGCAACGCGTGAAGTAAGCAGCACAACATAAGATCTACAAGTTCTAATAATTTACGTAAAAACATATTACGTAAGCACCATCTCTCGCAAATTGGCTCCCAAACGTGGGGCTACAATTAATGTTAAATAAATACAACATTAAGACTACTTCACGGTGCAGCTATGTTAATCTTTTCTTCCACTTCTTCCTTACTCCTACCTCTTAAGCCCCTTGTACACGATCAAATTTTGGTCAACTTCAATACTTTACAAGACTTTTCAAGAGTTGTCACAACTTTAAAAATTTTCTCGTCAAATTGCTTCCAATACTTTTAAACTATTTGAAAGTCTTGAAAGCAAATAAGGACATGCTGAAACATTCAAAGATTTGACAATGATTTGATGGCTTTAGCCAATGAAATGCAAGTATTTACAGTGCGTCACAAAATCTGCAACATGGCGGAAAGCAAAAAGTAAACAAAAATGGCTACCCAGCCAAGATATGTTGTATGCGAATTGATTAGGTTATACATAAGCTAGTCATGTCCGTATGTCTAGGACTCTGTGGATTACCACAATATGAAGCAGATGAAGGCATATGAAGAAATAATTGCCAGACAGATTTCCGAACTAAGTATACATTAATGCAATGTTATATAGTGTGGTTAACCTCTCAGTTGGTGTTATTTTCATTGTATTCCATAATCGTAATGTGATTTCATTGGATATAATACGTGAAAGTGCTACATAATATTGATATAGAACACATTTCATTGCAAACTGTTATACCGCGATGCAAATAGTAAATTGCTTTGTGCGTGGTAAATTATTTATTAATATGTTCTAAAGGGTTTCATTTTCAAAAAAAGATAACTTGTAAATACACATTTATGACATCAAGTCTTGTCCAATCTTGTCACATATTGAAAACTGTTTGACAATTTTTCTTGTAAACACTTGAATTGAGAAAAAGGTTTGATCATGTACAAGGGGCTTTATCCATCTTGTTCCAAAAAGTCCAATTCTTGCCTGTTACAGAGGGTTGCCCTACTTAAGCTTGGACAACCTTGAATCACCCCCGCACTCCTGTCGTTGGACAAACTGCTTATGTTTATTATTGCATCAGCTCACTGCAGTGCCAGGTGTCTGCTGAGCCCAGTCTGAGGTAAACTTTACTTGTAATGGCTTCAACAATCACTGACATGTGGCAGGGGTACATTGTTGGGCTTTCCAATGCCAGTTACAGCCTTTCAATGACAGTGGAAAGGTGGAAACAAAAAGGTCTTAACATAAGTAAGACGTGTGTGGGGCGTATAACACAGCTGCATAAAAATGGATTCCCACCTGAGGCTCAGTGTGCAAAAAAACTAGCAAGAAAAATGCCACAACCAACACGACATAAAGCCGAATAGCCAAGGTGAGTGCAACAGTGGCTCAAGAAAACCCACCAACCGAAAGCAGCATTTCCAACCGCATTGGAATATCCAAAGGGACCATCTATCAGATAATACACAGCAATTTGGGTCTAGAACAGTGCCATAAAGCACGTGGACACGCCTTGAAGGAGCGGCACATCAAAGAATATCTCACCAATGCAAAAAACTCTATGAACACCACCTGGCAGGTGAAAAGTGACAATGGGTGGTTTCTTTAGATGAAGCACGGGTTTATCTAGGTGACACAAAAAACCCCGAGCCATTTATTACTATCAAGTGGGCCAAAAGGGGTGCTCCAACTTTATTCGGAAGAACAACGAAAAGTTTTCCAAGGATTCATGGTGGTTGCAGGTTATTGCTCTCAGGGGAAACTAGGCATTCACAGAGTTGCCAACAATGTAAAACTTAATGCAGCCTACTATCAAAGGAATGTTATGGACCCAATTTTTGATGAAGAGATTCCTTGGTTGTATGGTGAGGATGTCCCAAATGTTTGGATCCACATGGATAAAGCATCCAGTCACACTTCTCGGTCTTCCCAGCATTACTCCCACCAGAAGGCTATGGAAATGGGTGTCAATATGATACCATTTAAAAGGTTCCCTGTGAAGTCACCAGAAGCCTCGCCAATGGATTTTTGTGGATTTGGTCTGCTGAAACAGTGCCTTGCTTCTTGGCATCTCACCACAATTGAAGGACTCTGGAAAGCCTGCCAGGAGGAATGGGCTAACATCCCTTCCTGTTCTTAGACGCAGCCTTCTTCAACGGAAATTGTGCTGCAGGGCCATAGTTAAGGCCCATGGAAATCACATTGAATACAATAGGTAATGGCAAAAGGGAATCTCGCCACGAAAAAACATAAGCAAAAAAGTCCAAGCTTAAGTGGGGCAACCCTCCGTATATGCCCATTACCACATCCATAGTTACTTACATCACTCTTACTTTCCAATTTATAGCTCTCACACTGCATGTCTTACTTCCTCCATTGCTGGCTTAGCATTCCCCAAATTGTTATATATTTGTATTTGTATTTTGTATTTGTATTTATTGTGCTAAGAGTTTTACAATTTGATTGTCTACTGCACTTTGACCCTGGCCCTCATTCAGTAGACAATCACTACAGTTTATTTACATTTTACAATTTCCCGTCAACACATTCTGTAGACAATCACTACGGATTATTTACATTTTATAATTTCTTGTCAATAAATTATCTTGGTTTTTTCTTTCAGTTTTTTCATGTCCCATTTCCACTTGTTTTTCACTTTTCACTTATTGATTACTTAACCATCACACATTCACTATAGTTTTCCATTCAAATTAAGATACGCTACCTCTTACTTTTCTCTATCCACTGTCCAAAGCCATTTATTTTTTACTTTACACAAAAACTGTCCAATGCTTCTAGCGTCCTTGGACATCATTTCGATCATAAGTGTATTTCTATCCCCCTTCAACCACATCCTATTACTTTCTCTACTACGTATAGTAAGTAGGGGAAGTATTGCATTCCACCCAAAAATTCGATACCGAGATTTCACCGGAAATACATGTTTTGAGACCTCCTGAATCCAAAAAAAGCATTTTTGGAAACATGTCCATGTGTGTGTCTGTGTGTGTGTGTGTCTGTGAACAGCATAACTCAAAAACGAACAGTCGGATAAGCACCAAACTTGGTATTTAGGTTCAGTATCTTCCAGAGATGCGACACGAAGGTTTTCAAGAAAATCCCCCCACCCCAGACTACCCTTTACATGGAAGATTTTTCGAAAATTTTAATTTTCTCAAAAATGGCTCTAACGATTTTGATGAAAATATCATATGTGTAAGATAATGTCATGAGAAATGAAATGTATATCTTGAATTTTCTGGAAATGTCTCCAAAAGTATTCTTCATTGTGAACGACTTTTGCATAACTGGTAAACCATAAGAGATAGACAAAATTTTACTACACAAAAAATGTAGATCGCGTTAAAATACACAATTTATGTTATATACATTTCTTTTGTTGAGTGAACCGTTTTCGAGATATTGCTTGTTATTTCCTTAAATTTTCCAATACTTATACTTTTTCTCAAATTCGTTATTCATTTTTTTTATGTCCTGGACACGCAAAGAGAATGGAATGCGCCACATAGCAACCAGTGTTAAAATATTTGACTATCGCTTAAAAGCTACCATATTTCCCTTGCATCTACAAGAAAATTACCAATAAGATTGACATCTCGATATCTCGATTAACATGAAGCATATGGAGAATAGGCGTTTGTAAAATTAGATTGTACAAGAGTAGAGAAAGTCATGGAGTGTAACACATCAGATTTTTTTTTATTTATTGTGCTAAGAGTTTTACAAATTAGATTGTCTACTGCATTTTGACCCTGGTCACTTATTCAGTAGACAATCACTACAGTTTATTTACATTTTACAATCTCTTGTCACTAAATTAACACATTCACTATAGTTTTCCATTCAAAGTAAGATACACTACCTTTTACTTTTCTCTTTCCACTGTCCAAAGCCATTTATTTTTTACTTTACACAAAAACTGCCCAATGCTTCTAGCGTCCTTGCATATCATTTCAATTATAAGTGTATTTCTATCCCCCTTCAACCACTTATTAAAAAATTCTTTTCTCCAATTTTCTGTTCCTTGGCACTTAAATACTATGTGTTCAATGTCTTCTTTACCACCACATATCGGACATTGGTTCTGAGGAATAACCTGTCTTAGCCCTTTTAGCCTCCATGCTCCGGTTCTTAACCATGCAATAGATTCTCTCTGTTCTTTATTTACTATGTCTATATATTTTTCCCTACCCCATGTATTTTTCATTGGCCTATAATAAACTAATGAGCTCTTTTCGGCAACCTCACTGAACATGATTTGTATTTCTATATCTTCCAGTCTTTTCCTTGCCTTTTTCCAAAAATGTTTTACGTTATTTTCTCTCCTTCTCCATATATCTCCTAACCCATTTTTCTCCAAAATATTCCGTAATTTACTTACCCATCCTTATTAAAAAATTCTTTTCTCCAATTTTCTGTTCCTTGGTACTTAAATGCCATGTGTTCAATGTCTTCATTACCACCACATATCGGACATTGGTTCTGAGGAATACCCTGTCTTAACACTCTTAGCCTCCATGTTCCAGTTCTTACCCATGCAATAGATTCTCTCTCTTCTTTATTTACTATGTCTATATATTTTTCTCTACCCAATGTATTTTTCATTGGCCTATAACAAGCTAATGAGCTCTTTTCGGCAATCTCACTGAACTTGATTTGTATTTCTATATCTTCCAGTCTTTTCCTTGCCTTTTTCCAAAATTTTTTCACATTATTTTAGATTGTTATATATGTATTTGTTGTTTAAAAAGATTAATAATAATAATTCACAGCTCTGCAGTGAATATATGCATTTACCGACATACCCCAACTCTCCATGATCCTTTAAGCCTATGTTTTAACCATACCACCATCTTTATTCACATAAATTTGGGAACTGGTGTGAAAGGGTGCAGCAATTCTTACAAGGTTTGGACAACAATATAATCTTTACTAGTTAGTGTTTATGAATTCACTGGACAAAGAGGACACAATATTGACTTTTCCTGTGTTAACTGTCTCATTACAAATGTGCAGCCTGAACAGAACTTTGGTTTTTAAATCCATGTTGTTCATTTAATAATAGCTCAGAAGTTATATTTGGGTACACCCAGTAAGACTTCAATGAACATAATTTTGTGAGCAAAACTTAAGTGTTCATGAAGACAAATAACTGCTCAGAAAACAGAAAAGAAGCAAAAAAACTCACTGCAAGCATAATGACAACAGTACACCATCGAAAGCATCTGATTTAAAATAATGGAATCAGTTATTCTTCTGTCCATGCATGATGACTATAGGCTGAGTAACAATAAGTGAGAATAGAAACCAGAATGAGAACATTAAAATGCATGTATTGTCGTATGCCTCACTTATTAGTATTATTTAACTTCAGAGGAGAGCTACTCGCTTATGAGAGGGATCGTTGAACAAACAAAGAACTTTAAACTCGAGGCATCGACGAGGACGCAGCTAAGTTAACGTTACAAAATAGTCTTACACCAACATATTATCTGGCTGAAGGGAGAGGAAAGGAACTCTATTATACCATAATTAAAAGTTAAAAGGCGTGGATAGCACACAATTTATTGGATGAAGTTAGTTACATACCTTTGCCCATTGCCTGCCGACGAGGACATCGTGTGTTAGCAGTTGCCCGACTCTCTTACCCGAAGCCTACTCACAGAATGAAGCTACGCCAAGTTGGCGTCAGTAACGCCATATCCCCCCCAATGACACACTGCTTCCCCTGAATCGCCCCTACTCACAGATAAACTGCCACGCTTTGGCGTCCAGAGAGCGTATTACCATTAATATAATCTGTGCACATGCCACATCTCCCCCTGGCCACCGACATAAGGAAAACATAACGTTAACTTAGCTGCGTCCTCGTCGATGCCTTGAGTTTAAAGTTCTTTGTTTGTTCAACGATCCCTCTCATAAGCGAGTAGCTCTCCTCTGAAGTTAAATAACACTAGTAAGTGAGGCATACGACAATACATGCATTTTAATGTTCTCATTCTGGTTTCTATTCTCACTTATTGTTACTCAGCCTATAGTCATCATGCATGGACAGAAGAATAACTGATTCCATTATTTTAAATCAGATGCTTTCGATGGTGTACTGTTGTCATTATGCTTGCAGTGAGTTTTTTTGCTTCTTTTCTGTCCTCGTCGACATAAGGAAAATAAATATAATAAACATGAAAAGAACAAAACAAAATGACATACACATGTGTGATGAACCAAAATATAACAACAATATACATGTGTGGTAAGTACCCGGCGCCTCCACCAATTTGTCATATGCCTCACTTATTAGTATTATTTAACTTCAGAGGAGAGCTACTCGCTTATGAGAGGGATCGTTGAACAAACAAAGAACTTTAAACTCGAGGCATCGACGAGGACGCAGCTAAGTTAACGTTACAAAATAGTCTTACACCAACATATTATCTGGCTGAAGGGAGAGGAAAGGAACTCTATTATACCATAATTAAAAGTTAAAAGGCGTGGATAGCACACAATTTATTGGCTGAAGTTAGTTACATACCTTTGCCCATTGCCTGCCGACGAGGACATCGTGTGTTAGCAGTTGCCCGACTCTCTTACCCGAAGCCTACTCACAGAATGAAGCTACGCCAAGTTGGCGTCAGTAACGCCATATCCCCCCCAATGACACACTGCTTCCCCTGAATCGCCCCTACTCACAGATAAACTGCCACGCTTCGGCGTCCAGAGAGCGTATTACCATTAATATAATCTGTGCACATGCCACAGTATTATGTGAGCATTTCACAATTAATGGGAAGCTTTCCTGGACCCTGGGAACAGGCAAGAAGACTTTGTCAAATTTTAATTTTCAATTCTTATTCCTGGGACAGCATCTTAGATCTATATTGTGCATATTAGATTCTTTGCTTTAGAAATGACTTAAGGTGGCTATGACATGAAACAGCCACTAGAGCTCTCTCTAGTCACAAGCTGGAAAATGAAACAGGAGGAAATTCTATTAAAATATTGTTATATTTTACATTTAATTTTTTAATACCTTTATGTTTTGTGAATGGAGGATGAGATTAATTCAAAATTATTATTTTTCGCATCCTGATTCCCTCAGATTCATTGAACATTGGTTATTTTGGTAAAAGTGTCATTTGTAGTTTGTTATCTGCAACTCATGCCTCAAAAAACAATAACAAAAACTACAAACAACTGCAAAAACCAGTGGAAGTTAGCAAAGAACAATAAATAAAAACAAGTAACCTTAATATGTAATATATAGAAGTGGTTACAAATATCAATTTCACTAAAATAGGTTAAATACCTCAGAACTAGTTTCAAGGAATCACTTCCTCATCGTCAGCTGATTGCAACTGGTTGGCTTTCCTCTGATGGTTACAGATGCCACTTTGTCTCTCTAGTGGTGGTTCTAAAGTTTAGTGATCAAATTTTTGTCCATAGGAATGTCGAAATTCATTAACCTTAAACGAAATTTCCAAAGAAATGTTTTCTCCCAAATGTTTAATTCAGTAGATTTTTGTGCCTGCTTGACAAGTGATACTGTGTCCTCAATCTCATGTCCTTGTATCTAAACATGTGCTGCAACTGCTGATTTTTCTTCTTCCCTGGATTTGATGTTTCAAAAATGTTCCTTAAGCCTCGTTTCTATGTTACGCTTAGGTTGGCCAATATAGATTTGATCACAATCCTTGCAATCTATTCTATAAATCCCAGATTTTTTTTATGAGCTGGCATTTTTTCTTTTTGGTTTGCATTTATGAGGAATTTTATGCTGAATTTATTTTCAGGGATGAGTGCCACGTTGCTATCATTGAAAAGTTTTTGGAATTTGTTATGTGCCCATGGGTGAAATGTGACTTTTTTGTATGTTGGATTTTGTTTGTGTGGTTTGAGGGTTGTATTTTCTTTTATCAATTTTTATTGCTTGAATTTTTTGATTAACTTATCCACCATATCTGTTTTGTAACCATTTTTATAGCTATTTTTAAAATTTCTTGGTATTCTAGGTTGTATTCCTTTTCAATGAGGGGGATGTTCACCAATCTATGGGTCAAACTGTTAAAAACTGCAACTTTGTGTGATGGGGTTGTAACTACTGTTTTTTATACAGTTATCCGTATAGATGTTTTTTCTATATATTCCAAAAGCTAATCTATTGTTCTCCTTCATGATTTTTAGGTCCAGGTAGGGGAGCTGGTTATCCAATTCAGTTTCCATGGTAAATTTAATATTACTGTCTTGCAAATTCAATAATTTAAGAGCATCTTGTATATGTTTCTTGTTAACTATTGTGAATACGTCGTCGACATATCAGGTCCAAGTTTTAAATAACCAAGGAAAGGCTTTTACTACTCTTGTCTCAAGAGCACTCATGAATAAATTAGCCAGAAAGGGCAACATTGGACTTCCCATGGCTAGGCCTGTGTGTTGTTCAAAATATTTTCCTCCAAAGCTGAAGAAGGTTTGCTCTATGCACAGTTTTGTCAAATTAATGAGTTCTTCAATTTCTGTTGGGTTTTTATTGATGGCAGTTAACCAATTTTTTAATACATCTAGCACCCTATCTTTAGGTAGGCTTGGAAACAATGAAACCACATCAAAAGTGAGGCAATATTTTAATACCTGAATAATTTCAATTGTTACTTGTAATAGGTAAATTCAATAACAGCCCACTTTGAAACAATATGTATGTAATAATTATTTTAATTCTATATAACAGTCATTGCAAATGCTTATTTTTATTTTAAATATGTTTTATTAATGTTATGTGAATACTTTATATATTCTAATAATGCAAGAACTGTGAGAATAGTAAATTTTAGGTTGCTAACAATTAGTAATAATGAGGTAATTGTAGTAATAATGTGTTTGGAATTTGAAAAGTACTGGTCATGATTAAAGCGATGATGACATAGTTTCAGTGACAGTTTTAAAATTAGCCACTCAACAGCAAAGAAAAGTTTTAAGTTAAATACAGAAATTCTATTGGATTAGAATTGGCCAATTAGAGACTTGCATTACGAAAGCTTAAGGTTTTGACCGTTGAGGTTATTCAGTTCCTGGCAAGACATGGTAGTGTGTAGATGGAAAAATGTGTTGTCTACGGGTGATTAGTGGTAATAGCGAATGCTGTGCCATCTATCAACAGATAATGAAGGCAGGTAGATTGTACGGCACCCTAATGCCATCTGCACGGCACTAAGCGCAAGATCCGGTAGCTATGCATTAAAGTCTCTGTGGACACGACTGACATACGCTAAGTGAATATGTATAAGTTTCTCACAGTTCTTTTAAAAGTGTAGTGGTTTATACATATGTGCACGAAGTTAAAATAAAAGCAAAAAATTTAAAAGTTTAATTCTGTGACATCTATAATAATTGTCATTACCACACCCTGCATAAGAATCCTGACTCTAAATTAAGACTGACGCAGCCGAGGCAAATTCAAACAATAATATTATGTAAGCATTAAATTCAATCTGACGCTCAAAGCAACTATTAATACATAACAACTCTTCAAGTTTGTGTAAACATTTATTATGCAACATTACGTAACAGCAGCTAATCATCTTCAAGTTAATGCACATACGTAGGGCTAACTCAACAAGTAGCTAAAAATAATACGTGAGCCAACTCCGTAACCAGCATCATTCAACTTCCAATACTGGCATCCCAAACGAGGAGTCAACCACTTTCTTCAAGTTGACTCCCATATGCGGGGCAAACTCCTCCAAACAACTACCAACAAATTACCTTCTCAAAAGATACTAAAGTATCTCCATCTCCAAGTTGAAAGTCTTTTTTAGTGAAATCTTGAAAGTCAATTTCAGTGAAATTGCATATTTGCAATCACTTCTATATATTATATTTAATCTTTTCACTATGTCTTTTGATTTAAAAGTAATGAAAAACTTTAATGTGCTCTATTAATAAAGGAATGATGCTTGGTATGAAGTGTTATTCTGTAGTATGGCTAGAGCAATTGGAATTAGTAATGGATCTGCATTTAGAAAACTTCTATCTAATTTTCACATTCGTCAACCTGAATTATGTTGACTGATTTGGAAGTAGGTAAAAAAATATCATTGGTCAGCTACAAACGAATAACATTCTAATGCAAAATCAATTTTCCACCTGGCTATCAATATGGTCATCAATATACATTCCTGTTCTTGTTTCCAGAGTATTATGAAACAAAATGTTGTATGCTGTTTGGTTTCTGATCTCATTTCTATCTGGTTTCTATTCTCGGGTTATTGAGAATCACCCTTGCCATAATGTAATTTATATTCTTACCGTTTTACAACCATTCCTTCCTTCTTGGCCAACTAATATATACAAGTTCTGTCCTTGATGTAGTTCCACTACAGTTCGCACTACTGCGGCACGACTAATAGCTTCTGAAGATCCACCCAGTCCTCCACTTGCTCCCTTGGCAATTATTCTGGAAAAGAAAATTATATAACATGGTGAAAATGCATAATAAGATTTATACATGCTTCTTACAGGATAACAGTGCAACATGAAAATATACTGCTGGAAGTCTAGCATTATAAAAACATATTTTTACTTTCTCTACTATGTATAGTAAGTAGGGGAAGTACTGCATTCCAACAAAAAATTCAATACCGCGATTTCACCGGAAATACATGTTTGAAGACCCCCTGAATCCAAAAAAATCATTTTTGGAAACATGTCCGTGTGTGTGTCTGTGTGTCTGTGAACAGCATAACACAGTTAACGAACAGTCAGATAAACACCAAACTTGGTATTTAGGTTCAGTATCTTCCAGAGATGCAACACGAAGGTTTTAAAGAAAATTTCCCCACCCAGACTACCCTTTACATGGAACATTTTTCAAAAATTTTAATTTTCTCAAAAATGGCTCTAATGATTTTGATTAAAATATCATATGTTTAAGATATTTTCATGACAAATGAAATGTTTATCTCGAATTTACTGGGAATGTCTCCAAAAGTGTTCTTCATTGTGAACGACTTTTGCATAACTGGTAAACCATAAGAGACAGTCAAAATTTCACTACACAAAAAATGTAGATCGCGTTAAAATACACAATTTATGTCATATACATTTTTTTTGTTGAGTGTCCTATTTTCGAGATATTGCTTGTTATTCCCTTAAATTTTCCAATACTTATACTTTTTCTCAATTACGTTGTTCATTTTTTTCTGGTAATGCAAAGAGAATGGAATACTCCACATAGCAACCACCTCTTAAAATATTTGACTATTGCTTAAAGCCTCCCCTTGCATCTATAAGAAAATTAGCAATAAGATTAACATCTCGATATCTTGATTAACATGAAGCATATGGGGAATAAGCGTTTATAAAAATAGTTTGTAACAAGAGTAGAGAAAGTCATGTGAGTGTAACACATCAGATTTTTACTTTCTCTACTACGTATAGTAAGTAGGGGAAGTATTGCATTCCACCCAAAAATTCGATACCGAGATTTCACCGGAAATACATGTTTTGAGACCTCCTGAATCCAAAAAAAGCATGTTTGGAAACATGTCCGTGTGTGTGTCTGTGTGTGTGTGTGTGTGTCTGTGTGTCTGTGAACAGCATAACTCAAAAACGAACAGTCGGATAAACACCAAACTTGGTATTTAGGTTTAGTATCTTCCAGAGATGCGACACGAAGGTTTTCAAGAAAATCCCCCCACCCCAGACTACCCTTTACATGGAACATTTTTCGAAAATTTTAATTTTCTCAAAAATGGCTCTAACGATTTTGATTAAAATATCATATGTTTAAGATAATGTCATGAGAAATGAAATGTATATCTCGATTTTTCTGGGAATGTCTCCAAAAGTATTCTTCATTGTGAACGACTTTTGCATAACTGGTAAACCATAAGAGATAGACAAAATTTTACTACACAAAAAATGTAGATCGCGTTAAAATTTATGTCATATACATTTTTTTTGTTGAGTGAACCATTTTCGAGATATTGCTTGTTATTCCCTTACAATTTTCAGTACTTATATTCTCAAATGGGAATTCGTTATTCATTTTTTTGTCTTGGATATGGAAAGAGTATTAATCTGTGGGAAAGGGAATGGTGCTGCACCTAGCAACCAGCTATTAAGAGATATGTATGTGCTTAAAGGCTACTGTATTTCCAAATTGCCCTTGTAAATATATATTCCCCTTACATCTACAAGAAAATTAGCAATAAGATAGAGTCTGCAAATGTTTATCTCGATTAACTTGAAGTAGACGGAGAATAAGCGTTTGTATAAATAGTTTGTACAAGAGTAGAGAAAGTCATGTGAGTGTAACACATCAGATTTTTTAATATATTATGGTATTTATTAAATAAAATGCTTTCTCTTTAATTTTCATCCCAAATGTAATTTTTCTTTATTCTTAAAGTATAGAACAATATGCAATCTTATATATAACTACTGAGAGACCTGTGGTGCTCACAAGCCTGGCAGAACAGAATGAAGTTCAACTCATCTGGGTGCCAGGTCATAGTGGCATAGAGGGAAATTAAAAAGCTGATGAACTTGCAGGACAAGGAGCAGCTTCACAATTTATTGGGCCAGAGCCAGCTCTAGGAACATCTTAATGTTTAGTAAGAGAGGCTATTAAGAACTGGTCCAAAGTAGAACATCATAAAACCTGGCTTAAAACTCCAGGAAACAAACATGGTAAACTATTTATTAGAAAAACATGTAAGAAAAGAGCTGAAAGCTTACTTAAATGTAACAGACTCCAGCTGAAAACAATTATTGCATTTCTCATTGGGCATGCTCCTGTGAAAAGGCATCTTAACATGATGGGAGTGTTTCAGGGTAACTTAGATTGCAGATTGTGCAGGAAATAAACTGAAACATCCCAGTATATCACATGTTCCTGTGAGAACTTGGCTCATAGGAGATATATTGCTTTTTGGGGAAATGTTTTTAGAACCAAAAGAATTTCAAACCATATCTGTTATGAGACTGTATTCCTTGGTAAAGTGTGCAGGTATAATGAATTGGCTTTATAACAATACAGGTAGCACTATAAGCTCAAGGCCGAAATGCATCTGGAGCAATGACAGAAGTCTGTATCGTATAAGAGAAGAAAAGAGAAGAAGGGCCTGTGGTGCTGACCACATAAATTCCTCATACTGGTTAGATAAACACCCACCTCTGCTGTATTCATGTGGACATTTGGCTGGCAAATAAATTGGTAGGCCCTGACCCTTTATGGGTCATCATGTCACAAGTTGTTATTGTGAGAATTAGTCAGAAAATAATGCCTCAAATTTTTTTTATCCTTAAATAAATTGTTTATGTGAAAAATTTGACTGTTATACAATGGCTGGCATTGATATACGTATAAAGCGGCGTTCTGTGATAAAATTCTTGAATACAGAAGGTGAAAAATGTTTACAGGATGCAAAAGTAGATGTCAGCTCTGTTAGGTGATGAGTTCATCACTGTAGAAATGCTAAAGGGCGAACATTGTTGGTTGAAAAGAAGAGAGGCAGGCCAACAACTGCAGAGACTCCACACAATATTAAGCAAGTTGATGAGATCATTCGTGAAGACCACCAGGTAACAACAGATGAATTGTGTCTCATGCTCCACATTGATAAAGGCAATGTGATGGAGGTTACTGAAAAAACTGGGGTACTCAAAAGTTTGTGCACGATGGGTACCAAGAATGTCAACCAACCACAATAAACAGACAAGAAAAACAATAGTCTCCAATCTCTTGCAGTGCTTCAGTATGGAGGGAGAGGCGTTCTTGGTGAAAACTGCGACTGGAGATGAGACTTGGGTTCTGAATCGAAGAGGAAGTCAATGGAATGGCATCATGCATCGTTGCCAAGGAAGAAATAATTCAAAGCTGTGCAATAGGCAAGGAAAGTTATGACAACAATGTTTTGGGATGAGGAGAGTGTCATTCTGGTTGAAGTTTTTATTCAGGGCTACACAGTAAATTCTTTTCAGTACATTGGCCCCCTCAAGAAGCTTAAAGCATGCTTTTGATGAGTTCACCATGGCAGATGTTCTTCTTTAGCATGACAATGCAAGACGAATCTTCACACCACTCAACCGATTATGCAAATTGGAAAAATTGATGAAATCTCGACATAAAATTTTTGAGTGGAATACAACAATTCTCCTACTTACTACACATAGAGAAAGTAAGAGAAACAAGAGTTTTTTTAATTTTGAAATTTCACCAAAACATTTTTTCAATGAGTTCCTGGAACCACAACAAGAGGGCTACAACTCATCTATATCAAAATCAACAGCAAATCGGCAGTGGAACTTAGGTTGAAAATGAAGACAATTGATCTCTGAAACACCTCCTAATGTTGGTGTAAGTGGTGTATAATGATCACTAATTGACTCAAATTCTTCCCAAATTATAGTTTTCAATTTCAGGTTTATTTTCCTTTCCTTTTTTACTTTCTCTACTATGTATAGTAAGTAGGGGAAGTATTGCATTCCACCCAAAAATTTGATACCGAGATTTCACCGGAAATACACGTTTTGAGACCTCCTGAATCCAAAAAAAGCATTTTTGGAAACATGTCCGTGTGTGTGTCTGTGTGTGCGTGTGTGTGTGTGTGTGTCTGTGTGTGTGTGTGTGTGTGTGTGTGTGTCTGTGTGTCTGTGAACAGCATAACTCAAAAACGAATAGTCGGATAAACACCAAACTTGGTATTTAGGTTCAGTATCTTCCAGAGATGCGACACGAAGGTTTTCAAGAAAATCTCCCCACCCCAGACTACCCTTTACATGGAACATTTTTCGAAAACTTTAATTTTTTCAAAAATGGCTCTAACGATTTTGATTAAAATATCATATGTTTAAGATAATGTCATGAGAAATGAAACATATATCTCGAATTTTCTGGGAATGTCTCCAAAAGTATTCTTCATTGTGAACGACTTTTGCATAACTGGTAAACCATAAGAGATAGACAAAATTTCACTACACAAAAAATGTAGATCGCGTTAAAGTACACAACTTATGTCATATACATTTCTTTCGTTGAGTGAACCGTTTTCGAGATATTGCTTGTTATTTCCTTAAATTTTCCAATACTTATACTTTTTCTCAAATTCGTTATTCATTTTTTTTATGTCCTGGACATACAAAGAGAATGGAATGCGCCACATAGCAACCAGCGTTAAAATATTTGACTATCGCTTAAAAGCTATCATATTCCCCTTGCATCTACAAGAAAATTACCAATAAGATTGACATCTCGATATTTCGATTAACATGAAGCATATGGAGAATAGGTGTTTGTAAAAATAGATTGTACAAGAGTAGAGAAAGTCATGTGAGTGTAACACATCAGATTTTTTGGGTTGGGGCGGTTTTTTAAATATGCCCTAATGCTTAGACAAGAACAGCGATTTAACCAAGGAGGTATATCTTTATTTAAAATTTTTATATGACAATAATTCATTAGATATTTGGATTAGAATCTTGCATAAAGATCTTTAACTTAGTAATTTCATCTAATTTTATTTTTTTCTGAATAAGTTTATCTTCGTGTTAGAAACACAACTGTGTAGCTAATGAGGGAATGAGTTCATCTTCATCTCCAGTTCATCTATGCATGGGCTACATGGTCTGAAACTTAGTTCTACAAAACCAGCTCATCAGTAGCAAGCACCTCTTGTTCTGGAAATATCAGCAAATGCACATTTAGGTGATTTATCCATTTTAAAACACTGATGAAGTACTTATTGATTAAATCAGCTATACACAATATTTTTTTTTACTTTCTCTACTACGTATAGTAAGTAGGGGAAGTATTGTATTCCACCCAAAAATTCGATACTGAGATTTCACTGAAAATATATGTTTTGTGACCTCCTGAATCCAAAAAAAGTATTTTTGGAAACATGTCCGTGTGTGTGTCTGTGAACAGCACAACTCAGAAACGAACAGTCAGATAAACACCAAACTTGGTATTTAGGTTCAGTATCTTTCAGAGATGCAACACAAAGGTTTTCAAGAAAATGCCCCCACCCCAGATTACCCTTTACATGGAAAATTTTTCGAAAATTTTAATTTTCTCAAAACTGGCTCTAACGATTTTGATTAAAATATCATATGTTTAAGATATTTTCATGACAATTAAAATGCATATCTCGAATTTTCTGGGAATGTCTCCACAAGTATTCTTCATTGTGAACGACTTTTGCATAACTGGTAAACCATAAGAGATAGACAAAATTTTACTACACAAAAAATGTAGATCGCGTTAAAATACACAATTTATGTCATATAAATTTTTTTTGTTGGGTGAACCATTTTCGAGATATTGCTTGTTATTACCTTAAATTTTCCAATACTTATACTTTTTCTCAAATTTGTTATTCATTTTTTTTTGGGTCCTGATAATGCAAAGAGAATGGAATACTCCACATAGCAACCACCTCTTAAAACATTTGACTATCGTTAAAACCTACCATATTCCCCTTGCACCTACAAGAAAATTAGCAATAAGATTAACATCTTGATTAACATGAAGGATATGGAGAATAAGCGTTTGTAAAAATAGTTTGTACAAGAGTAGAGAAAGTCATGTGAGTGTAACACATCAGATTTTTTCACTGATGTTTGTGGCTTTAATAGAATTTAACATTTAACAATTATTAAAATAATAATAATAATAATAATAATAATAATGATAATAATAATAATTTATTAGATTTCAGTGTTAGGTATTAAAGAACAACAAAATATTTGTAATTTGATTTTTAGTTATTGTCCATTCCAATATTTATTTTTGTACTATCAAGGGAACGGAGAGGGAACTGTTGCACTTTTATTTAGGTACATTTTATTTTGCTTTTGCATTATTTTAGAACTTGCATTTGACAACAGAAATGCTATTTGTGATAAATTTATATATCTTACTTTCCCCTGCATAGGAATAGAGTAATGTATATTACTTGCATTAAGTCTGCTGCAAGATAGCAACTAATGATTTCTATTAACCCCCTCTTAGAATTGCTTCTATCACAGAAACTGTATACAATAAATGAAATTAAAGAAAAAGTAAGCTTAAAACATACTGAAGACTTTATTTTGTATTAAGTTTAACAAAGGCAGAGAAACAAAGAAAAAGTTTTTTCATAACCTCCATGATAGAGTAGGTAGGTTAAGGGATTATGAAAATAATATTGCTTTAGTTCCTTTCAGAATTAGGAGTTATATTTTACACATACCTTCCTTCATTATATTCACATTACTTATACGTTTGTTTAAACATAAGGTTATTTTAAATGACCAATGAGCATGTTTGTGAGGTACAGGGACTATAACTAAGGTATAAGAAGAATGATGACCTTGAGCATTCAGTGAAATGAAAAATCAACATATTCTTTCTCTTAATAACAGTAAATCTATAAGAACTATTTATTACAAAAACTATATATTATACAGGATGAGTCAGAATAGCACAGAATAATTTTAAGGCATGATTCAGGGATTATATTTTAGTATTTTCTTTTGGAGAATATATGTCCGTAAATTTCTTTTTATCATGCTAGAGGACATTAATGTTTTTGAAACACTGCATTGGATTAGATGAAATCATGTCAAAAAGATCCCTGTTTCCCCATGGCATTGAAATATTGCTTATGTTTATTTTTCTTTGCATTTTGGACTATTGCTTGTGTTCTATTTTTAACATTGTTTATATTACCATTAACCTAAAACCTGCCATTATTATTTAAGTGGTAAGGGATTCTGTCACATATTATACAGCTCTTTGTGACTGTCATTCCTACAAGAGATATAGATAGGCAATCTCAGCTATTAGGATATATTATAGTGGTCCATGTACTGGAAGGACTTTAGTTTTACAGCCTATTATAAAAATGTTCCACTTTATTTACGCAGAAGTAGCAGACATGCATTACATTTATGGTGCTGCTTGGGGAAATGCAAAAAGGGCACGAGACCTTTATGCTGAGCTGTACCCAAAAAGACATTGCCTCATCACAACACCTTTACCACCATGCATCAACGAATGTGAGGAACAAGAACTTTCAAAAAACAAGTGCATCATTCAGGAGTCAAAAGAAATGTAAGAACTGTGGCTCTATGAGAGGAGGTTCTTGACTGAGTTCATAATTCTCCGTCCACAAGCACAAGAGAATAGTGCATGCCACGCATACAAGCCAGTCTTCAGTTACTAAAATTCTGCACGAACAGCAATTACATCTGTATCATCTCAAGCAAGTTCAAGCATTGGGGCCAGATGGCTTTCCATCCTGGTTTGTCAAGTGGTTTCTTCATAAATGCATTAATCAACCAAGATTTCCTACAACCACATTGTGGATAGACAAAGGCTTTTACAGGAGAGGGTATGTTTAACACACACAACAGTGACATTTGGGTGCAGGAAAACCCTAGAGCTATTAGAGTTACAAATTACCAATGCTGGTTTGCAGTGAACATTTTCGCTGGCATTGGAATGACACACTCAGAGGGCCTATTTATTACTTCTACTTTTGACATGCCACATTTACCTACAGTTTTTACAACATACTTTGCCAGAAGTTCTGGAAGATGTTCCTTTAGGAATATGCCAGTTAATGTGGTTCCAAAATGATGGGGCATCTGCACATTATTCTGGTGATGTAAGCAATTTTGTAAGTGTAACACATCCTGATTGCTGGATTGGTAGAGGAGTAATGAAATCATGGCCAGCATATTCATCAGATCTAACCCCTTAGATTTTTTCCTTTGGGAACATGTTCAGACTCTTGTGTGTGAGATGGCGGTTATAGTGAAGAGGAGCTGATGGTCATGATCTTTGTAGCATGTGATGCTATTCGTGATATGCCAGGTATTTTTTAAAGAACTCGGCAATCATTATAGCGATGCTATCAACTATGCCTCGAAGTCAATTGTCATCATTTTTAATATTTTTTATAAAATTTATGCACTTGCTCAATTCTTGTTTTGCTTTTAGTTGTACTATGTTTGAGGGCTTTTAAAAACATATGTTTGCATCATTTAACACTGTTTTAACTTTTCTCAAGTAATTTATATAATGGTGGAGAACATTTGACCAACAATAGTATTTGTATAACCTGTATTTAAAGCTGCAGATCGGTTAAAAAACGTTTTGACTTACTTCAAAGCACATGGATTTACTGCTATATACTTAAATATAAAGATTCACAAGTTACTAAATCAATTTAAGAGAGTTTTGCATTGTTTAAAACTAAAGATATTAGCTACTCTTATTTCAAACTCTCCCAATCTCTTATAGCAAAAGCTGCATAGTGACCTGTTCAGTGGAATTTCATCTAACCCATTGCAGTGTTTCAAAAATGTTAATGCTCTCTAGCTCAGTAACAAGACGTTTATGGGCATACATTCTCTAAGATACTCAAACAGGACCCAAGAATCACGCCTTAAAATTATTCTGACTCACTCTGTATATATAGATAACTCATGGACATCATTCTTCATAGAAATTTATAGAATGCAACTGACGTGTAATAGCCTCCTTCAGGTGCTGTCCAGCGTTGCAGCCCTGTGCCAACAACAGTGACACTTGTTGGTGAGTGAATGTAAGCTGAGGAGCAATCTGATGGCGTTGGACCGTTTCGACCTTTCTTTCCACATGTGCCCAGTATGTACACTGAAGAGAAGCAGAAAAGCAACACAAAGATGTAATTATATTGTGCTCTCATCAAATAAATATATAACTCATGAATACATTTTGTTAACATTTTTAAACAACAAGCAAAGTTTAGAAAATAAACAAACAAGTGTTCACAGTGAATTAATTTAAAAGCTTTACTTTATATCACTGATAGGATTACTCAGTTGGTTATTATTAGTATTTACTGGTCAATGGAAATGATCCCATGGCACTACAGCCCTTTTCTTTCTTTCTTTTTTTAAGGTGGTCAAGGTAGAATATGCCAAGAAATACTTAAATTGTTATAACTTATAGTAAAACAATATTTCTTTAAGCTCTGTTTGCCAAATCTTCTAATTATTATGTTTTATATTGATTCTGTTAATAAGTTTGCAAAGCATTATTTCAAAATGATACAAACTTTTGCCTACAGATCATTTTCTTGAAGAAAATAGCACATACATAATGGAACAGCAATTGCTTTTATT
Organism: Deroplatys truncata; assembly: GCA_030765065.1. Classification (NCBI taxonomy): domain Eukaryota; kingdom Metazoa; phylum Arthropoda; class Insecta; order Mantodea; family Mantidae; genus Deroplatys; species Deroplatys truncata. The sequence goes on from CM060987.1 coordinate 20,084,194, forward strand.
AAATAAATATTACAATCTTATGTTTTACAAAATCAAAAGTGCATATAACTCTTAAAAGAAATATTACACCTATTGGTTTCATATTTCACCAAAAGATAATCATATGAATTTCAAGATGCAAGGAAAATGACCAAGACCATGAGTATAATGAGTGCATTATAGGATAGTAAAGTCTAGTCTACTTATTAGAAGGTTATTTGTTTAAGTATCTGTATTAAGTACTACAGAGAGAGCTAAAAAAGTACAAACCAGCTGCGCAGTGTTTTTCCTGTCTGTGTCCTTGGCGCCCGTTGCCGTCTGCCACTATCATAGAAAGGTGCGGATGAAACCATACAACATTTTTAAAACTACTTTTAAAGGCTTTACTTACCAACTTTATGAAAGGAAATGCCAAAACTGGCCACCGTTATTGCCCATACATTTTTGTCACCAATTCTTTTCGAGTCAACAGTTGTAGCCCGTGCATACGTGAATACAATTTTGTCCCCTGTTTTTAGAGAATTAACAGACAGGGAGCGTGATTTTGCCTTTCTTCAGTAAGACTCTGCAACAGCTCATATGGACAATAATTCGATGAGAACAATTCAAAGTATGTTTGAGGACAGAATTATTAGTAGAGATTTGTGGCCCTCTTGTTCCCCCGACCTAACCCCTTGCAATTTATATCTCTGGAGTAACTTAAAACAAAGTGTACATGACAAACCTACACACCCTGGAAGAATTAAAACAAAATATCCACCAGGAAATTGCCAGCATTTCTTAATGTGAACTACGGCGAGTGATGGATAGTTTTCTAAAGAGGTGCCAAAAATGTATGGACAATGACGGTGGCCAGTTTCAGCATTTCCTTTCATAAAGTTGGTAAGTAAAGCCTTTAAAAGTAGTTTTAAAAATGTTGTATGGTTTCATCTGCACCTTTCTATGATAGCGGCAGACGGCAACGAGCGCCAAGGATGCAGACAGGAAAAACACTGTGCAGCTGGTTTGTAGTTTTTTGGCTCTTTCTGTAGTTACATTATATATAAATATAACTAAATAGGAACTTAAAAGGAAATCTTAAACTAGGCAATTCAATCCTGGAATATTCAGGGTCAGTTAAATATGTAGGTCTTGTACTGGATAAAAAACTGACATGGAATGATCACATTGACACTACTTTCCATAGAGCTAGATAGTCACTCGTATCCATCAAATGCACTATTGGAGCAATCTGGGGCATGAAGCCACACATCAGCCATTGGCTATATGTTGCAATGGTTAGGCCTCAGTTATCTTATGGTGCCATCGTTTGGTGGTGAAAAACACTACAAACTACTGCAACAGGTAAATTTACCAAGTCACAGAGAATAGCATGTCTTTGTATTGCAGGGGCCTTCAGAAGTACTCCAACCATTGCATTGGAGACACTGCTGAAACATTTATTTACAGATGGAGGTCAGGTTACTGCCTACCATTTAGTGCAAACAGGGAACTGAAGAGATAGCTGTTCAACAACTGGACACACCTCTACCTAAATTTCTTTCCCTCCATTTGAGGTGATCTTGGGTCTCAAGAATACTAAATGGAAGAAATTACACCTGATAAAGAATGTGACCAATTTATGTAGTTCAAAGACAGACCTGTATTGGGAAACAATTGTGCGCAGACATATAACAATGGCATTTTTCCAAGGAAGAATATTAGTATAAGCCTTGAGAAATATTGCACAGTTTTTCAGGCAGAAGTATTTGCTATCCTGAGCTATACTCTACAAGACTTTGAGAGTAGTTATAGCACAAATTGTATATATGCTTCACTTTAACTGCCCCACGTATGGGAGCCAATTTGGAGTAGTATTTGTAGCACCACGTGGTGGATAATGTTTCTCACGTAATGTTGTTTACCTCACTAGTGCAGCCATCTCGTGTGACGTCATTCGTTGGTCTGGCTCGTAGTTCCCTCTGACGTAGCAATCTATATGAATTAGTTTTAAGGTTATGTATATTGTCTTCCGGCCAGCTATTTAGGTAGGCATTTAATTCTTGCAGGGTGTGAAGCGGAAAAGGAATCTTTTATCAAAAAAATTACTAGTGATGAAATGTGTTTTATAATGTTTTATTGTCGAACACGTGCACTAACACTTTCACAGATTTATCTAGATGATCGCCATACTGAAACTGTTTATCATAACTTCTCACTTTTAACTCACGTACTTCAATTTTTGTATATAAGTGACTTTGTAATATTTTAGATCTTTAATGATTTTCACTGCGTGTAATTTAACGAACTGAAGGACCGATAGGCGACATGTAGTCACGTATTGTACACGAATCTTTGATGAACTGAGCGGGAGACGATGTGTAATGCTTCGTGAATCTTGCCGAACTGGGGACGATGTGTAATGTGTCGTGAATCTTGCCGAACTGGGGACGATGTGTAATGTGTCGTGAATCTTGCCGAACTGGGGGACGCTTGACTTCGAGCATGGCTATTTATAGGCTTGCCCCAATATACACCTAAAGATTATAAATGAATTACCATTGGCTAATAAAACGCGCCAACATTAGCGTCTATTTTACTATCCAATGAAAACCACTAATACATATTACTTTTATAGAACATTCTGGAAGCTTTTTTTACCGAAAAGGCGCGAAACATTACGTAATTTCCTGGTTCCCGGTAACGATAAACAACTCAAACCCTTCATTGCAGTATTGTTATTGTTAACAGTTTCAGTAGAGCCGAAAATTATTATTTACCATTAATAATTACAATTATTAAACCTCTGAAATCAATGTTACATAAAAATACATATTCATATGTAAATAATTATTTACATTAAAATAATTTGTGATACAAATTACCGTCTCATATGCCCCACTAGAAACATAATTATAAATATTTATAACTTGTTTAGAATTTTATAATTTTGTTTTTAGTCTCCTAAATCTTGTAACACACGCTATTCACTTTCACTTTACACTTCACACGCATTTAACACACGACATATGTTTTATCTCGCCACTACTTACTGGCTCTGATTTAATTAATTTAGATATTAATCTGATATCACAAAATTTTTTTTATAGCAAATACTATACCCTAAACTATTTATTTACTAGTACCAAATTGTTTACTTTAAGCTGTTGACAAAAATTTATACATTTAAGATTTTTTTGTAATTATTATACATATGTACCAAAATATTCACCCTCAACACAAATATTTACATCTCTTAAATCTAGACATTGTTTCACATGTTCTATTTACTACATAAATATTGGTTTTAATTATGTTTACCATTTTTTTTTTTTTTTTTTTTTTTATTTTATCTTAACAATACTCTTGGAATAGTATTTATGTACTTTACTTTAATATAACATCATGCTTTATTTCACATGTTCTCTTACTAGTAAAATGTTATTTTCCTCTCAAACATTTAATCATGTCCAAAATTTATTTCTCCTTTCCTATGACGTACATATTTATTTAACCCTCTTACGTTCCAATACATTGCTCTGCATTTCGTCTTTAACTATTCAGCATTTATTATTTATCATCTTTGTCTTTTGTTTCACCATGATCCTCATGGTTATATGGTTTAAGCATCTCAATATGGAACTTTCCTATGTTTTTTCGATTTGTTGGATTACATAACTCATATGTATTAGTTCCATATACTTTAACAACTTCATATGGTCCATGGTATTTGAGAAACATTCGCCAATAAAGTTTATTTTCTTTGTCGGACAATTTCTTGGTTTTAACCAAAACTAAATCTCCTATTTTGATCCTCCATTCCTTTCTCTTCTTTTCTTCATGTTTCATTTTTCTTTTTATGGCTTTTTTCTTCATCCTCTCAAATGCTTTTCGGAACATCTCTTCTTCTGTTGGTGGTATCGAATGCGCATCTGGAATGGCTCCTGGGATTGTTTTACACATTGTATTGATCTTCTTTCCCAACTTAAGTTCACATGGTTTATATCCTGTCACATTGTTTATGGTTTCATTTAGTAGATTCTGAACGAAGTTCACGTATCCATACCATTGGGTGTGTTTTCGATGACATAACACCCTTAAATAATTTGAAATTTCTTTAATTTCCCTCTCCACTGGGTTGGAGTTCGGTCTGTATCTTGACGAAAAATATTGTTTAATGCCATTTTCTTTAAGTCCATCCATAAATTTTTTTCCTGTGAAGTACGAAGCATTATCGCTCAATACAGATTGAATAGACCCTTCTTCTATCACATATGACTTAAGTAATCTATTCAAACATGCTAAACCTGTAGGTTTTCTCAAAGGGTAGATCCTTACATATTTGCTGAATATATCATAACAGACAAATATATATTTATTTCCAAATTGACTTGGAGGCATCGGACCATGAATATCAATACTAATTACACATCTCGGCTTATCCCTTATAACCGAATTAGTTTCAAATGCATATGCTGCATTTATTTGCTTTGCCTTCTGACACAGGTTGCAGCACGATATAAATTTGCGAACCTTTTGACGCAATTTGGATATGTATAAATTCTCTAAAATCATAGAAGTTGTTCGGTCCGTCCCTGAGTGTGCTAACCCTTCATGAAAATTCTTAATTAGTTCCTTTTCCATGCTTTTCGGAACCATTACCTTCCAACTAGGCATTTCTTTTCCATGCTTTTTGTATAATGTCCCATCTCGAATTGCTATAATTTCTTTCTTTGCCTCCTCAATCAATGGTGCATTTTCTTTAAATTTAAACAATTTTGCATCCTCATTTTGAATTTCCCCCATATTTTTCAATTTTCTAATCATTTCTTTACTTAAAGGAATTTCAATTGTCAATATTTTGACTTCATTTCTAGGCCTTTCAATATTTTCGGGAATTTGTGGGTTGTAGTTCAATCTTGAAAGCAAATCACTGAAGGTATTATTTTTGCCAGGAATGTGGATAATCTCAATATCGAATGCAGATATTGCATGAATATATCTAGCAAGTTTTCCACTACATAATCTACACCGTTGTATGAAGGTTAAGCTTATGTGGTCTGAATATACTTTCACCTTTTTCTGATAAATATAGGTTTTAAAACAAATTAATGAGAAATATAGTGCTCCAATTTCTAACTGAGTCACTGAAGAATTCCTCTCAATATTTGTAAGTCCTCTTGAAGCTGTACTAATGACGTGAAAGTCATTGTTGATGTCTCGCTGTCCTAAAATTCCGGCGTATCCTTGCATTGATGCGTCGACATAAATCTCATATTCCAAATCTTCTCTAGGCCTCTCAAGTAGTATGGACTTAGCAAATAGTTCCTTTACTCTCTCAAAACATTTTTGATGCTCCTCTGTCCATGTCCACTTATTGTTCTTTCGGAGTAGCTGCCGCAGTGGTTCTATCTCCGCCGAATATCTTGGTACGAACTTACTCTGAAAGTTCAATACCCCTAAGAGACGTCTAATTTGTTTTACGTTCCTGGGTGGCGGAATTCTCATTATTGCTTCTATTCTTTTCTGATCAGGTCTTATACCTCGTTCATCCACTACATAACCCAGAAAATTTATTTCCTTAACACAAAATTTTGATTTTAGTATGTTCACAGTCATACCATGTTGTTGTAGTTTATTTAACACATAATGGACATTATTCATGTGTTCTTCAAATGTTTGACTAATGATTAAGAAGTCGTCAATATACTTTATTAAAAAGTCATCTGCAGAATTTCCAAAGATACTGTGAATGGCTCTCAAAAATCCACTTCCTGAGTTTTTTAAACCAAAAGGATTTACACAAAAGCGATACTGAATACCTGAGTACTGAAATGAAGTGTAATCACGCACTTGCGGATCTAATTCCACTTGCCAATATGATGCAGTGAGGTCGATGGATGTCAAAAATCTCCCTCTTGAAAGTTTTGTAATTAGTTGTTCAATTCCCTCACTTTGAAAATGATCTGGTTTCATATACTTGTTGACATATCTACCGTCTAAAGTTAATCTCAAACTACCATCTCGTTTAATACTCCAGCAGATTGAATTTATGTATTGAGAATTACTTTGCTCAATAATCCCATTTTCTAGCATGCTATTTATTAATTGTCTAGCTTTGTCTCGAAGACTTATAGGTAAATTGTCATACTTGTGCCTATATGGTGGTACGTCTTCTACTTGAAATGTATGCTGATATACATTACATCTGCCTGGGATATTACTAAATACTGAACTATTGTTCATCAAAACATCATGAAGGATTTGTTTTTGCATTATCGTAAGATTATAAGCTTCTTCACACTTGTGTGTTATTTCCTCATTTCTCTTCTCCTTCCTGCTGTTGTTTGTCTCGCTCACATGGTCGTCTTTTGTTTGGATTGTAAATTCCTCTACTTTCTCTGGCATTTCTGCTAGCTGTTGAAAATATGGCGTGGTATTCCCTTCATATTCTGTGACTACCTGCTTTATATGACTATTTCTATCAGTTTCTGTTATTTGCACAAAAAACTCTTGGTCACAAATATTTTTCTCATCCTTTGTCATCTCGATTACAGAAACTTCTTCTTTTATAAATGGTACCCTTATTTCTCTACCTTCTTTTGTTATTTTTAACTCTTCATGTTTAAAATCTATACATGCTTCATATTCATGTAAGAAGTCACATCCTATAATTATGTCACAAATCAGATGGTTTACAATTAGAAACATAACCTCAAAATTCTCTCCGCCAATAAGTATGCTAAGTAGAGCTTGTGTTTTTATGACCTGTGCAGTTCTTCCAATTGCAACACGACAAACTAAATTACTAGTGGGAAGAGCCATAATTTTGTTACCTTCATTAATCAAATTTATGTAAAATTTCTGTGAGCAAATTGAAGCTGATGAACCAGAATCTATAGTTGCAATGATTTCTTTCTTCGCAATTTCCATTCTAACATGAGGTGACTCAAAATTTTCTCCCTTATCCTTTGTTGCTGTAATCTTATTACAGGGTGTATGTGTAGGCGTATGATCTGTATTGGTAATGGATACTGAATTATTAAAGACGTCCTGAGAACCTACTACACAGGAGTCTGTTAACAGTTTTCCTGGTTATTTCCATGTTCACGTACGGGACTGCCATTCCTAACAGGTGCTAAATCTATCTCCGTGTCGCTACCATTGTTTTGAGTTCCCCTTCCTCGAGTTCGAAATCCTCGATTTCTGACATTTTGTCCCCTTGGCACGTAATTTTCTTGCCGTTCCTCAGATCTTTCTCGGTTATTATTTTCCCTCCAGTGAGTGAAATTTCCCCTCTGTCTAGTGTACCTCCTTCCATAATTTTGCCCTCTTTCAGGTAATCTTTCTGTCCGGACATAATTTATTTGTTCCTGCCGGCCTGGTCTCCTATCTATCCTTGATCTTTCAAATTGTGGAACGTATGATTGATACCGTTGTCTGGTATTAATTTCATGATGTCTGTCTTGTCCTCTTATTTGTTGATAATTACCTTGGTAATTTCTTCTATCTCGTACATCTAAAAATCTATGTTCCCACTCCCGAGACATATCTTCTTCCTGTTGTTCCAAAGCTGTTATTAATTCTGTCATCTCATAGATGTTCCGTGGTTTTGCAATCAATAAGTAATTTTGTATCCTGATAGGATAATGCCTTGCGAGCAAACTCACAAAATCTTCCTCACTGATTGGAGGTGACAAGTTTCTAACCTGACTTGCATGTTTTAGTAAGTAATCAGTCATCGATATTCCCTCTCGTGGATTAAATTGACCATGACTAAGCATTGCTCGTATTCTTTGCTGTACCGTTACATTCCAAAATCTGTTCATGAATAATCTCTTAAAGGATTCATATGAAATTTCGCCCCCTGATACCATTTGTAACCAATCTAAGGTTTTCTGGTCCAAACATCTTTTGACAACTATCATTTTCAATGCTTCAGGTATCTTTTTAATTTGAAAATACTCTGATAATTCTGCAATGAACTGTACTGGACTGGAGTTTTCATTAAATTTTGGAAGTGGAAAATCACTTAAGATATGATTGTAATTTTGCAAATTCCCTATTCCCATATTTAAATTCTCTAGTGTAACTTGTGTACTCTGAGTTTCAGCATTAGCTATGGATGAAGCTGCCGCATCACTCACATTATTTGTCATACCTGAGGAACTACCTCTATCATTATTTTGTACATCTGACACATGCACATCACATATATTTACCCTTGAATTCAATTCTAATCTATTTACAGTACCCTGCAGATTTTCTATTGACTGTTCCAATTTCTTATTATTCTCATTTTGAACATTTTGGTGTTTGTTAATTTCAGAAGTTAGCTTTTGATTCAAATCTTTAGACAAATCTTTAACTTCATCAGACAATTTATTTCTCTGTTTTTCTGACTCCTTCTGAATTTCAGATATTTCCCCTCTGAAATTAACTTGCACCTGTATTAAATCTGCATTTGTAGCCTCCATCATCCCTTTTAACTCACTTGAAATGCTACTCATTCGGCTACCTAGCTCTGTACATTTTACATTAACATGCTCTATTTTATTGTTAACCTCACTTTTTTGGTTAGATATTTCCCTCCTCATGTCTAACATTTTCTTTGAAACTTCACCTATTTCATTTGCTATCATCTCTTGATTTTCATTTTTCATTCTAATCATACTACTATCTAGCTCCATGAATTTCTTTTCAATTTCTTCCCTGTTTTGTTCTAAGCTTTTACCAATATCTTCTCTTAATTCCCTATGACTCTTTTGCATATCTTCCCTTAATTGATCTGTAATACTCTTACTAATATCTTCCCTATTTTGATCTATTTTCTTTTCTAATTTCTCATTATTCTTTTGCATATCTTCCCTTAATTCCCTATGCATATTTCTCATCATTTCCATCATTATCATACTAGTATCAAGATTAACATTTCCTGCTATCCTATTCTCACTTTCTACACTAACATTTTCATCTTCAAATCCCAAAAAATCTGGGCTATTCCCTGTACTTTGTATTGGATCACAGCTAACTGTTACACTATCTCCCTCCATAATTATTTCTTCTGTATTATTGGTAGCCATTGTTTTTATTATCCTACCACTTCTCAGTCTCATTTAATTACCTTTTTGATGCTGTCTGATGCTGCAGTTTTGATGTCCAGCGTTCTGCCCCATTCTCCTAGGTTTGTATGTCGCTTCTGCGTTGTATCGTGATGAATCTACGTCGTTTCGATGTTTTCTTGTAGCTGAATTACCCTTCTGTCTCGGAATCTGCGTCTTGTAGGTCGTTTCACTGCTGCTTTCGCCTCTTCCTGATTATTCTTGTTCCTTTCCTAGTCGTCTAGCCTTCCTTTCCTAGTTGTCGCTCCACGTTGATGCGCCAATTTGAAGTTGTTATAGCACAAATTGTATATATGCTTCACTTTAACTGCCCCACGTATGGGAGCCAATTTGGAGTAGTATTTGTAGCACCACGTGGTGGATAATGTTTCTCACGTAATGTTGTTTACCTCACTAGTGCAGCCATCTCGTGTGACGTCATTCGTTGGTCTGGCTCGTAGTTCCCTCTGACGTAGCAATCTATATGAATTAGTTTTAAGGTTATGTATATTGTCTTCCGGCCAGCTATTTAGGTAGGCATTTAATTCTTGCAGGGTGTGAAGCGGAAAAGGAATCTTTTATCAAAAAAATTACTAGTGATGAAATGTGTTTTATAATGTTTTATTGTCGAACACGTGCACTAACACTTTCACAGATTTATCTAGATGATCGCCATACTGAAACTGTTTATCATAACTTCTCACTTTTAACTCACGTACTTCAATTTTTGTATATAAGTGACTTTGTAATATTTTAGATCTTTAATGATTTTCACTGCGTGTAATTTAACGAACTGAAGGACCGATAGGCGACATGTAGTCACGTATTGTACACGAATCTTTGATGAACTGAGCGGGAGACGATGTGTAATGCTTCGTGAATCTTGCCGAACTGGGGACGATGTGTAATGTGTCGTGAATCTTGCCGAACTGGGGACGATGTGTAATGTGTCGTGAATCTTGCCGAACTGGGGGACGCTTGACTTCGAGCATGGCTATTTATAGGCTTGCCCCAATATACACCTAAAGATTATAAATGAATTACCATTGGCTAATAAAACGCGCCAACATTAGCGTCTATTTTACTATCCAATGAAAACCACTAATACATATTACTTTTATAGAACATTCTGGAAGCTTTTTTTACCGAAAAGGCGCGAAACATTACGTAATTTCCTGGTTCCCGGTAACGATAAACAACTCAAACCCTTCATTGCAGTATTGTTATTGTTAACAGTTTCAGTAGAGCCGAAAATTATTATTTACCATTAATAATTACAATTATTAAACCTCTGAAATCAATGTTACATAAAAATACATATTCATATGTAAATAATTATTTACAATAATTTGTGATACAAATTACCGTCTCAACTTAAGAAAGGTTACCATGGTAAATGACTTCTCATCCTCACAGACAGTCAAAGTGCTTTAAAGGTACTCTCTTCAGACCAGGTAAAATCAAAACTGGTTTGGGGATGCCCTAATTACCCTATCATCTCACAACAGGCTTGAAATGGGGCATCAGGCATCTATGGAAATGAAAAGGCTGACCAACTGGCAAAAAAGGGTACTGAAATAGCCTATGTTGACCCTGAATCCATGGTTGCAATCAGTACACGTGCTGCCAAAACCTTGGTAAAAGCATGGATTAGGAAAAAACACCAACTCAGGTGGTAAACTTATCCTGGATAAAGACAAGCCAAGAAACTGGTCTTAGGCCCATGCAACACTCTTCTCTCATTTCTCCTAAGATTGGATAGAACAGCAATAAGGAAAGTAACTGCATTAATTTCTGAACATGGAAACATCTATGTAAAGTAGGACTCTACAAAGATGAACCCATTTGTAGAATGTGCAAAGAGAATGAGGAAAGTTCCTCAAAAATTAAATTGAGTTTTATTTATGGATGCTCTTTAACTACTATGGTCCTTAGCGTCCCATTCTATATTGGGCATGAAAGATTGGTAATTTTGCTCAGAGGCCTCTTTATCAGGCTTGAGGTTCTTTTACGTGCAGTAAATCTATGACATGGGACCACCGGCTTTACTTCCCTTCCGAAGGAAGCCATGCTAAGGATTTTTATGCCTAAAAAAAATCCACCACCCTCCGCCAGGTTTGAAGCCGCGACCTTGGGAACTAGAGGCTAGCATGGTACTACTAGTCCACGGAGGACAACCACATCCTCTTTGACTGTCCATTCCTGGCAAGAAAGAGACTTACTCTTTCTGTAACCAGGGAAGATCTAGGAAAGGATGTTGACATTGAAACCAAAATACTACAACTTGTTTAGGGAACAGATTTTGGGGAACGATGACAGCATCCTTTCCAGTGGGGCTGCATAATAAGCCTTTAGGCTGACATGCGGGAGGTCAATAAAACTCCAACACTAATCTAATCTTGGTAAGTAGAAGATGTTTGAATAGGTGAGGGCATACCTGTTTTATTGATGAAGTCTGAATGGATTTCTCCTTCATTTCCACCATCTAAAATGAAAACACCAAGATAAAAGTCTGGAGTTTATAACATTAAGGTTAATTAGCAGTTTGAACATGATTGACAATGTTTAATTGGTATTGCCCAAATATATATGATTGTTTTATAGGTACTTACTTACCAGATGGATAACAATATGTTGAATTATAAATATAACTTTCTGATTCGTTCTGAGGTACACCTGAAACAGAAAGATATCACTTCATTCTCAGCTTTACCTTAAGATTGTGGACGTGAATTAAAACCTTCTTAAAATGAAACAATATGAGCACATCATACATTTGTATTTGAAAATTTTAGAGTTATAAATGTTAGATAGAGTGCCTAAAATTCTAGAGGAAGCATGAGGAACTGGAACCAGTTATGTGAAATGCAAGGAATCAGCTGAACCTTGCTGAATGCTTAAAATGAGGGGTGTATCCTTTACAGAGTTTGTAATTTGTCATTAAGTTTTTTATGCAAGATAAAGATGCCATAGTCTGTGGAAGAAGAACCTGTGCTTTCCCCAGAGGCATAGCTAAGGAGGGGGTTTTGGGGGTTGGGACCCTTCCCCCTTGCTAAACAAAATGTAAAACTTAATGGCAAAAATAGCTTTTTTAAAGTGATAGCATCTTTCTATTTTGCGGGAAACAGATAATTCCTATTCATGTCACTGGTAGCACTATATTTATGCTACATGTCTTAGACAGTATCGCCAAAGGTTACAGAAACTGTATTTTAGATATGTACATATATATTAAGATATCAGGGCATGTTTTTGTTCCAGTGCTAAATGTTAGTGCAATATCTCCCAGTTAGAGCATAAAAGAAACCCCATTTTATAGTGAAATAAAATTTCCTGCAGCAGTGATATAAAATCTTCACAGTGGTCATTAATTTACACGTCACAACACATTTGCCTCTAAGAATTTGCAAAACTTCCTATCCTAATTTTAATTCCAATTGCAGCACCTTAATCTATGAATATAAAATCTATTTATTTAAATATTTCAATGCAGGATTAATACATATTTATCATTTGAATTGATATAAATTGTGTAAAAATGGATCCCTATACATAAACCCCCCTTAATATTTTTCTGGCTATGCTACTAGCTTTCCCCTTCTTTTTCAGTTTATACTCCTGTGCCAGAAATTGTTAGGCTTATAACTATGGGAATGGGGACCAGTCACTGAAGTTGCATACAACTTATAGTATATAAGCTGCAAAGTGGCAAAAAGGTATGGTGACTAGAGTGTGCCCTTAATAACTATAGTCTCTAAATATTGCAAACCTAGACTTTATATTTAAATAACTTAAAGTTAAATATGAGTGATTTACACTCTTTAAGCTTAAGTTATACAGGGAGAGCCAAAAATCTATGAACTGGCTGCACAGTGTTTTTCCTGTCTGCATCCTTGGCGCTTGTTGCTGTCTGCCGCTATCATAGAAAGATGCAGATGAAACCATACAAAATTTTTAAAGCTACTTTTAAAGGTTTTACTTACCAACTTTATGAAAGGAAATGCTGAAACTGGCCACTGTTATTGTCTATACATTTTTGGCACCTCTTTAGGAAACTATCCATCACTTGCCATAGTTCACGTTGAGAAACGCTGGCAATTTCTTGGTGGATATTTTGTTTTAATTCTTCCAGGGTGTGTGGTTTTGTCTTGTATGCTTTATGTTTTAAGTTACCCAAGAGATAGAAATTGCAGGGGGTTAGGTCGGGGGACTGAGGGAGCCACAAATCTCTACTAATAATTCTGTCCTCAAACACACTTTCAATTGTTCTCATCAAATTATTGGCCATATGAGCTGTTCCAGAGTCTTGTTAAAAAAAAAAAAAAGGGCAAAATCACACTCCCTGTCTGTTAATTATCTAAAAACAGGGGGAAAAATTGTATTCATGTATGCATGTGCTTCAACTATTGACTTGAAAAAAAATTGGTCTTATAGCTCTTTTGCTATCTTTTAGATTTCTTAGCCTGAGCACTTCCTGTGGCTTGAAATTTATTGTAAAGTTCATGGATTGTTTTACAGCCTGGAACTTTTACACCTGGAAACCACGTCAACAGCATGACCTTGTTTATAGCAGCAGTGCATTATCATGTTTCCACACGCCCAGTAGAAAAACATCGCGCAGCTGGTAATATTGTTCATGAAGTACCCCTTCATGAAAAAATTGGTGTATGGTGCGCCATGAGTGGAGAATGCATTATAAGGCCAATTTGTTTTGAGTCAACAATTGACAACCGCACAAATGTGCTACAGTTTTACCCCCCCTTTTTTACTTTCTCTACTACGTATAGTAAGTAGGGGAAGTATTGCATTCCACCCAAAAATTCGATACCGAGATTTCACCGGAAATACACGTTTTGAGACCTCCTGAATCCAAAAAAAGCATTTTTGGAAACATGTCCGTGTGTGTGTCTGTGTGTGTGTGTGTGTCTGTGTGTGTGTGTGTCTGTGTGTGTGTCTGTGTGTGTGTGTGTCTGTGAACAGCATACCTCAAAAACGAACAATCGGATAAGCACCAAACTTGGTATTTAGGTTCAGTATCTTCCAGAGATTCGACACGAAGGTTTTCAAGAAAATCCCCCCACCCCAGACTACCCTTTACATGGAAGATTTTTCGAAAATTTTAATTTTCTCAAAAATGGCTCTAACGATTTTGATGAAAATATCATATGTTTAGGGTAATGTCATGACAAATGAAATGTATATCTCGAATTTTCTGGGAATGTCTCCAAAAGTGTTCTTCATTGTGAACGACTTTTGCGTAACTGGTAAACCATAAGAGATAGACAAAATTTTACTACACAAAAAATGTAGATCGCGTTAAAATACACAACTTATGTCATATACATTTCTTTTGTTGAGTGAACCGTTTTCGAGATATTGCTTGTTATTTCCTTAAATTTTCCAATACTTATACTTTTTCTCAAATTCGTTACTCATTTTTTTTATGTCCTGGATATGCAAAGAGGATGGAATGCGTCACATAGCAACCAGCGTTAAAATATTTGACTATCGCTTAAAAGCTACCATATTCCCCTTGCATCTACAAGAAAATTACCAATAAGATTGACATCTCGATATCTCGATTAACATGGAGCATATGGAGAATAGGCGTTTGTAAAATTAGGTTGTACAAGAGTAGAGAAAGTTATGTGAGTGTAACACATCAGATTTTTTTTAGAGAATTAACAGCCAGGGAGTGTGATTTTGCCTTTTTTCAACAAGACTCTGCAAGAGCTTATACGGGCAATATTTCGATGAGAAAAATTGAAAGTGCGTTTGAGAACAGAATTATTAAGAGATTTGTGGCCCCCTCAGTCCCCTGAACTAACCCCCTGTGATTTCTATCTCTGGTAACTTAAAACAAAGTATATAAGACAAACCCACACACCCTGGAAGAATTAAAACAACATATCCACCAGGAAATTGTCAGCATTTCTCAACGTGAACTACGGCGAGTGATGGATAGTTTCCTAAAGAGTTGCCAAAAATGTATGGACAATGACAGTGGCCAGTTTCAGCATTTCCTTTCATAAAGTTGGTAAGTAAAGCCTTTAAAAGTAGTTTTAAAAATGTTGTATGGTTTCATTCGTGCCTTTCTGTGATAGCGGCAGATGGCAATGAGTGCCAAGGACGTAGAGAGGAAAAACACAATGCAGCCGGTTCATAGTTTTTTGGCTCTCTCTGTAGAACTACTTTAGCATAGAATTTGTTTCATAGACTCTTGCTTGGGTCCTCAATTACATGTTGACTGTGAGATCTCCAATCTGCAGAAGCAGATGATCCTGGTGGACACCTGTTGTACTTATTATGCATCCTTCATTGGAATTTCAATATTCATTACCCAGATATGTTTTAACAAATACCTTTTTCTGCTACCTACCTCAAAAGTGTAATACTGTCGAACTGATTTGAGTTATGAAATTTTGTCTTTTGTTTTTGCATACTATTCACAAAAGAAAATAAATAAATTACAAACATTTTATTCATTTATTTAACAAATTGATTGTTATTGTACTGCTGATTCCTGTATGTCATGTGGAATAACACTTTTGTCACTTTCCGAGCTCGTGTTATTTAAATTTTAATTTAAGAAACTTGTATGTTACAATATTGTAAAATGGCGACCACCCAGAACCTTGTTTATGTATGAGTATTTTCATGGCAACAGGCTCTAGCAACACAGTTTTCACTAAATTGATTCTTACTAACTCCACTTCTAATTATCAGGAGACTTTGGTAATTAATTCATATCACATACACTTTAAAACTGACAAACTACAGACACAATGACATACTTTTGAGGTAGGTAGCAGAAAAAAATTATCTATCCAATTTTTATAGAAAAGCTCTTTTTTGAACTTATGAGTTTTCTCATAAATTAAAAAATGTGTCACTTTCTATACTCTTGTATAAATAACTATTATCACTCTCTTAATACATTTTGCCTTTTCACAGACAAACACAGCTTCAACTCATTCCCTATTTCATGGTTTGACTCACTTATGTCCCTTTCTCCTTTCCAACAAACTCCAACTCATAGTGCAAAAACTAAATACCCTAGATGTTTAGTATGTCAGTATACATGATGATTCAAAAGGTTGTGTAAGAGGAGTGAAAATACAGCAACTTTTAAAAAAACAATTATGGTCTAGGAAGTAATCCTAAGTCAATGCAAATTTCTGAATGTCAGAAGCTACAACAAATTTATATTGTACACACACTTGAAGTGGGAATTAATTATCATCAAATACTTATATTGGATGACATCAAGAAAAGAAGAAGAAGAGAAAGTAACAAACATAAAAGAATCTAAATTAATAATATATTTAAAAACAGTAAAATGTAATAAAGGTAATAATAGAAAAACTGAACAAAATCTCAAGAAAAGATATAGGAAAACATCAATAGGAAGGATTTTAAAAGTATAATATGTAAATAAAATAAGTAGAGAAATAAAGTTAAATAAATCACAAATGCTATAAATAAGAGAGATCAACAATAGGTTATCCATTGTCAAAGAAACAAAGGGCAAGAAAAAAAACCCAACAAGCCTAAGAGAGAGGACCATAGTAACATTTTATGAAGCACATGCCAGAACTACACAGAAGAGAAGATTCCTGCACAAGAAAGAAGCAGTAGTGTACAAATATTTGGAGGGCAGCACAACATTAATTCCATGGAATCTACAAATAGTTAAGGATGGGAATACTCTGCAAAATACATTGAGAAACATTATATACGAGGGCTATTTTTTTTTCAACCTCCGATGGGTGATAATTAAAAGACAAGAGCACATAGCCAAATAAATTTATTACCAAATGTTAGGTACAAATGTGTTTACTTTTCAACATAATCACTATTAAGGTTGAGGCATTTGTCATACCTGTGGACAAGCTTTTCAAACCCCTCTGCACAGCATGTTGCCGCCAGTGAGTTAAGATAGGTACGGATGTTGGTTTGAAGGACTTCATCATTCTCCAACTTCCGCCCTCCCAGCCACTTTTTCAGTCCAGGGAAGAGGTGAAAATCACTTGGTGCCAAATCAGGACTGTATGACGGGTAGTCGAAAACATTCCATCGAAATTCCTGAAGAATTTGTTGGGTAACACGAGCACTGTGAGGACGGGCATTGTCATGAATCAAGACAACCTCAGACGTCAGTTAGCCTCTTCGTTTGTTATGTATGGCTCTGCACAGTTGTCGTAATGTCTCTGCTTGAAGGAACCGAATCACACTACGCAACTCATATTTGGCGAGAGAGTTAATCTTCTGTGCCAAAAACGAGGCTCACAATGGCATGGTGAAGTTGGCTATGGCCGAGGGTAGAGTGGGGGACATGAGCAGTCGCCCTCCATGCACAAACAGTTTCCACCGCTCGTGTGGTTGTGCTCCTGCGTGATTGGAGGTTGAAAAAAAAATAGCCCTCATAGTATCCACACGTAAGAGAAGTACTTGAACTTAGATTTTTCATGAAGTATATTTTAATTTATAGAGGCAGTTATTTAAAAAAGAAAGTAACTAAATATATTAAGCTCATGCCTCACAAAATAAAATAAGAAATTGCAGAACAGATTCCGGAACGTAGCTAGCAATAGAAATCGTTCTTGAGATTTTGTAATGAAAGAATCAATTTGAAAGAAAAGGAAATCAAAGTTGTATTAATAAATAAATATGTAAACTTGAAAAATTATAAAATTAAAATTCACAAGGTTGTACAAAAAACAAAGAAAGAGTCTCATAACTCCCAGGCAAAACAAATCAAACTACTAATAAATAATTTATTTTAAAAAAGAAAACCTGTTTATTCTTTAGTAAAATCACATAGCAAAACTATTCCTGGAGTGCCACGAAGCTATAAAATCCGCTGCATAATTGGCATACATCACATTAATCAGCCACATTCTTAAAGCAACAATTGCTCAACAATTTTGTTTTACAAAAGTTACTCAAGGTGACAACCATTCAGTCAGCACAGGTCTAACATCGTCATAGAAAATTCAGCACAAGTACATCACACATCTCAACAAATGCTGCAACTATCCTGGCCTTTTCTTTTTTTAATTCCATTTATCATTTTGTAAAATACCAATGATCTCATTTCACTACTCCTTGCCCTCAGCTCTTGTTTATCGATGTCCTCAAATCTCCTCTGGCAATTTTCCAGAATTCTTGTATCATTTCATGTCTTTGCTCCCACATATTACCTAGGTCTACTCTTGCTAACAGCTCTTTAATTTTACTCAACCAACATTCATGGTTCAGATGTTTTTCTTGGTAATCTAAACATATTTTCAAAATATTATCTTTTGACAACTGACTTAACCTATCCCAATACTTCAAAGTTCTTTCCATCATCATTCCTCTAAGGTTAACTTTCCTCATTTCTAGTAATGGCCCTACATTAGCTGTGATCTGGGGCACGCCCAGCATTAACTTGCAAAATGCTCTTAAGATCATATCCATTTTCTCCCATCCTTCTTCTACTCCCCATATTTCTACTCCACACATCCATCTTGATTCTAACACTGCTGTGTACAATCTCTCAAACCACTCTGCCTTCATCATGTGGACAATATACAAACATGTTCTTACTAATCCCAGTGCTGACTTCCCTTTCACTAATGCCCATTTTTTTAGTTCAATTGTCCAATTCTCGCTCTATACACAGCTATATCCACACCCATTGTTACTTAACCTCTTCTCGTTGCAACATCACGAGCTCTTTCCCAACACAACCGTCCTCTCTCACTGCTGGCTTAGCATCCTTCTTTTTTTTTTAGTTTACCCCAGTCCCTTTTTTGTATGTAGTGGAGATTATAAAATATGTAATCATATTTTTTTTTCTATATATTAGTATTTGAGTACACATAAGCAGAAACAAAATAATATCTTTGGCACTTAGTAACACTATAATATTTTTCATCTTGCTTGATGTATCTCTGATAAAATGCTAAAATTTGCCTTTATTTTGTTTATGAAATTTACAACCTCTTTCTAGCACAAGCAGTACTAATAGCTAGAATGTATTAACATGTTTGAGGCCTTTTAAAATTCAAGTAGTAGATGATAAAAAACCTTTCAGTGCCACAGTTATGCAAATGCAAGAAGGTTCATCATTAAAAACCATTTTCAGTGTACAGATCTTAATTTATAACATGTAATTATAAAATGTAAATAAAAATGCATTACCTATGCCAAAACATTCTCTGCTCATTGAAATGTCATCCACTGCAACCTCACTTTGTTTTGAGTAGCCTTTTACTGCATTGAACTGTAAATAATACCTGAAAACATTTAAAAATATTCATTTGCTTATTTTAATTAGAGGGTGAGGCATATTTATATAGAAAGAATATAATCTGTACTTATAATATGGTCAAAACTAGCAAAAACTTATTATGAAAAAAATATTTTGTGCGGCATAACTTACAGAGATAATAGGTGATAAAAAAAATCTAAAAGTTCTTCAGCTCATGAATTCAAAGTTTACTCACCATTTGATTTTAATACAGCAATATTAGCTTTGTCAACAATACAATTATTACTAGAAAAAGAACAGGTCTAATTAGATGTAATACAGAAATCCTAATTTATTATATGAGTAGGTGCCTAAACTAAATTTTGAAATTGTAAACATAGTATATTCCATAAGAAAGCTTATAAACTAATTCATTTCTAGATATTCTTCTACTGAATAAAAACAAACCTGTATTAGGAATTTTTTCAAATCTTTTTTGAAGACTGTTAGGGTTTTAACTTTTTTTAAATATATAGGGAGCTTATTAAACAATTGCATGCCTTATAATATAAACTTTTTTCATATAGGCTTCTTTTATGACTTGTAATGTGCAGTTTAGATTTATTTCTTGTATTATAGTCATGAATATCGACATTTGTATTAAAACTATTTTGCTGCTTATACATTGTTACCAGAGTTTCAAAAATGTATAGTGAAGGAATGGTCAAGATATTTAACAGTATGAAGTAAGGTTTGCAGCTTGTGTTGCTGTAAAGGTTTAACATTATTCCTTTTTATTGCCCTTTTTTGTATTATAAAGATTCTAATTTTATAACTGGACTTTCCCCAAAATATTATACTATATGCTAAATGAGTATGGAAATATGCAAAGTAGGCCATTTTTAGTACGTCAAGATTAACTGAAGTTTTAAGGGTATATAATGCAAAACATGTTTGGGATAATTTTTTAGATAGTACATCAATGTGGATTCCCCAGACAAGGTTAATATCAACCCAGATTCCAAGAAATGTAATATTATTAGACATTGTTACCAATTCATTTTCATTTTCATAATGTAGAGTTGAATTATTTTAGAATGTAGAATTATTTTTAAATCATCCAATATCTATAGGATTCATTATTTTTCTGTCATGAAGGCCATATGGGGGCATACAGAGTATGGGAACCTTAAAATTGATTAGAGTGAATGGGAAAAATACAGCGAGGTACAATTTTTTTTATTTGCCTTTTTAATACTCCATGACTCCAACTTCGCAACTTGCGCATCACCACCAAACCACAATGCACATGCCTTGTTTGGTACTGCTTTTATCATGTGAAATGTTTAGTTAAAACTGAAAGTGTGTTTACCATATATCTTAAATAACGTTCATATGCACAAATGATCCATCCCTGCAATGCTGGAAACCAGACTATATATTAAAGAATGGCTGAAAAGTCATCAAAGTGCCACAATGTTCCAGGGTTCATTAGGACAAAAATACACCATGTATGAAAAATCCACTTGAAACATTCTGTAATGATCTACTGTTAAATAAATAGAAGGCTAGCAAATTATTACCATTTTTATATTCATTAATTGAAACTTTAGCACAAACAATATGGCAAGCTACAAAACATTGCATTAAGAGATTGGTTCATAACAATATATTTTAAGTTCATTAAGTTACTCTGAATAAAGTTGAAGTCGTATAATGTAAACTTATAATAATTTTTTGCTGAAGTTTAAACCTTCCATAAAATTTCAATTACTTTGAAGAAATCTGTTTGAGAATAAAGGTTTTTATTAGGAATGGGAAAGCATGGCCAAGAAAAAGCTTATCATGAGCACTGTGTAGTTGCATACATATCAAGCAATTGGTAGTAAATATGGCAACAAAGGGAATTAGCACTGGTATAATAATTTATGACTTAGAAAACACAGGCCTTATGGCACTGATGTTGCTATGTAACAACATAGAATGGAGTCCTGGTAGTCATTTGTTTGTGATATCATCCATACAATTATTATTTATGCTGCAATAACTATTTAACACATGCGAGGTATGTTCAAAAAAAGACTGAACTTTTGGTATAAAATCTGTGTTGCTCATTTTAGAATACTTTAAGCTTTGTCCCCTTCAAAGTAGCCTCTCTAGTGGAAATACACTGTTCTCAATGTTTCTTCCATTTTTGGAACATACTTTCTGGTATGATGGACAGGTTTGTTGTTACACTGTCTTGAATCTCCTCTATGGTTTGGAAACAAAGTCCTTTCAAAGTGGTTTTAAGTTTGGGCAACAGAAAAAAGTCTGATGAGGCTAGGCCTGGGGAATAGGGTGAATGGGGCACAATGGGGGTCTGATGTTTTGCCAGATAACTGTAGACAAGGAGCGATGCGTGAGCTCACACATTCTCATGCTACATCATCCCAGTCTGGTTTTTCCACAATTCACACCTCTTCCTATGCACAGCATCCCTCATATGTGCTAAAGCTGCCTGGTACAACTGTTTGTTTGTCATTTGATCATGTGGTACTAATTCATGATGGACACAACCAACATCACCTTGATCTTTGACTGACTCATGCATGCTTTTTTACTTTCCCTACTACGTATAGTATGTAGGGGAAGTATTGTATTCCACCCAAAAATTTGAAACCGAGATTTCACTGGAAACACATGTTTTGAGAGTCCCTGAATCCAAAAAAAGCATTTTTGGAAACATGTCCGTGTGTGTGACTGTGAACAGCATAACTCAGAAATGAACAGTCGGATAAACACCAAACTTGGTATTTAGGTTCAGTATCTTCCAGAGATGTGACATGAAGGTTTTCAAGAAAATATCCCACCCCAGATTACCCTTTACATGGAACATTTTTCGAAAATTTTAATTTTCTCAAAAAGGCTCTAACGATTTTGATTAAAATATCATGTATTTAAGATATTTTCATGACAAATAAAATGTATATCTGGAATTTCCTGGGAAGGTCTCCAAAAGTATTATTCATTGTGAACGACTTTTGCATAACTGGTAAACCATAAGAGATAGACAAAATTTTACTACACAAAAATGTAGATCGCGTTAAAATACACAATTTATGCCATATACATTTTTTTTGTTGACTGAACCATTTTCGAGATATTGCTTGTTATTACCTTAAATTTTCCAATACTTATACTTTTTCTCAAATGGGAATTCCTTATTTTTTTTTTTGTCCTGGTAATGCAAAGAGAATTGAATACTCCACATAGCAACCAGCTCTTAAAATATTTGACTATCGCTTAAAACCTACCAAATTCCCATTGCATCTACAAGAAAATTAGCAATAAAATTAACATCTCCATATCTCGATTAACATGAAGCATATGGAGAATAAGCATTTGTAAAAATAGTTTGTACAAGAGTAGAGAAAGTCATGTGAGTGTAACACATCAGATTTTTTTTGGATGAGGAGACCCCTTTCCCCACCGACTGTAACAACTGCATCTTTGTTTCAACATCATACCCATAAACCCACATCTCAGCTCCTGTTAAGATGTTTTTAAGAAAGTTCTCATTACCATTTGTGGTGGCAAACAGTTCCTGACTGATTTCAACATGGTTGTGTTTCTGATTGTCAGTGAATGAATGCAGCACGAATTTTGCACTGACACAATGCATCTGAAGCTCTTCAGTCAAAATTTGATGACATGATCCTATGCTGATGCCCACTTTGTCAGCAACTTCTCAAACAGTTAAATGAAAATTTCCATGAATCACATTAGAAACTCTCAACATGGTTGTCATCAGTTGATGTGGAAGGCCGCTCATACCTGGGATCCTCACCGATCCACATTCTGCCCTTTTCAAAATGCTTAAACCACTCATAGCACAGTGTTCGACTTATACAGTCCTCCCCGTATGCTTAATTAACCAATTGAAATGTCTCTGTAAAAGTTTTACCAAGTTTATAGCAAAGTTTCACAAACACATATGTTTTTTAAGCTCTTTCGTTGTCACTAATCTGATGAACAGCTTGTGCATGTGCTCACTTTAGCAGCTGTTGCTTGGTGTGACTAATAGTCATAGCGAAATGAGACAAATGCAGTGTTACCAACCAAACACATTGAATCCTGCTATATGTCGAACAAAATTTCACTACATTCCGTGTTTCTGAGGTTGTGGGTTCAAACCCGGCAGAGGGCAATGAATTTTTTCGGGCGTAAAAATCCTTTGCATGGCTTCCTTTGGGAGGGAAGTAAAGCCGGTGGTCCTTGTCATGGATTTATGAACGTAAAAGAACCTCAAGCCTGATAGAGGACTCTGAGCAAAATTACCGGTCTTTCACGCCCAATATAGAATGGGATGCTAAGGACCATAGCAGTTAAAGAGCATCCATAAATAAAACTCAGTTTAACTACATTCCGTTACAAAAATACTACATTATATCATTCTCACAAGTCATAAAAAATTATTATAGTCCCTTTTTTGGTAATTTAGGCTATTTTATTGGCATTAATTTATCTTTTGATTAAGTGAATAATTAAGTGAAATGCATTTAATTATTGTGCATCTTTTAGTAAAATGTAAATAGATTTTACCTGAGAAATATTTGTGTTGTCAGTAGCTTTTAGATTGTTTATTTGTTTCTGCTTTCACAGTATTTGTAAACAGCACTTCTTTTTGTCCCCAAAACAATATTACATTCTGTGTACTTTGCTTTTGCACTATCTTTTCTAACTGGTTGTAACCACTTCGAAAAAATATCTTCCTTCAACCACTCATTGAAAAACAAATGCTTTTTTACTTTCTTATCTTTCAACAATTCTCCATGGTATTTTCTTTTTTTCTTAGCGGTGGAGCACCCTTTATAACAAAATCTGCAGTATATGACATAAGACCAAGGTGTAAAAAGTGTTTTCCCTTGGGTGAATATACTACTGTTTTTTTAAACATAAATTTATCTATTATTAAATGCATACATGAAAACATAAGGAGAGCTTATAGTGGTAAACAGATCCTTATCTTCTCAGATAGCCAGGCTGCACTTAAGGCTGTAAGTAGTCATAAGGTAATGCCAGGGCTGGTTTTAAACTACCTAAACATACTCACAAACTTGGCAGAACAGAGTGAAGTTCAACTCATCTGGGTGCTGGGTCATAGTGGTATAGAGGGAAATGAAAAAGCTGATGAGCTTGCAATACATGGAGCAGCTTCACAATGTATTGGGTCAGAGCTGGCTCTAGGAACAACCCAATGTTTAGAAAGAGAGGCTATGAAGAACTGGACAGAGTAGAACATCATAAAACCTGACTTGAAACTCCAGGAATCAAACATGGTAAACTATTTATTAGAAAACCATGTAAGAAAAGAGCTGAAAGTTTACTTAAATGTAACAGACTTCAGCTGAGAACAATTATTGCATTTCTCACCAGAATGCTCCTATGTAAAAGCATCTTAACACGATGGGAGTGTTTCAGGGTGACTTAGATTGCAGATTGTGCAAGAAAGAAACTGAAACAGCCCAGCACATTATATGCTCCTGTGAGGACTTGGCTTACAGGAGATATGTTGTTTTGGGGAAAATGTTTTTAGAACCAGAATAATTTCAAACCACATCTGTTATGAGATTGTATTCCTTGGTAAAGGGTGCAGGTATAATGAATTGGCTTTAAAACGATACAAGTAGCACAATAAGCCCAAGAGGAATGATGGAAATCTGTATCAAACAAGACAAGACAAGATGCTTTACTACTCATTTATTCTATAATTGGTAATACTTAAAATGGCAAAATTAATTTTGTAGAATATAATTTAAACTTTGTACATGTTTTTAGTAATAAATATAAATTTATTTTTTAAAATTGAAATTGACGAAAGTCACTATATTTTTTCACTTTTTCATTTTTCACTGCAATGTCTCCCAAAGGCTCAAATTTTGCTATGGGTAGCAGAATTCTGCTAATGTAGGCAACACTGGGCAAATAGCACTAAACCTGCTGCTAGGTAGCTGCAGTGCACTTCCTCTGACAGTTGACACACTATTCAGAAGCTTGCTCTTTTTTTGAACACACCTCATTTAATCCTGGGGATAACAACAGTAATTAACACTTAACATATTAATTAACCAATAGGTACAAATAAGGGAAGACAGCTTGCAAAACTGAATATCACTTGATAGTCAATGGTAAAATTGCACATATGTGAGTGAAAATGTTGTAGGTAACAACCACTAGTTGAACCAGTAAATAAATTGAGTTTTATTTATGGACGCTCTTTAACTACTATGGTTCTTAGCGTCCCATTCTATATTGGGCGTGAAAGACCCGTAATTTTGCTCAGAGGCCTCCTTATCAGGCTTGAGGTTCTTTTATGTGCCGTAAATCTACGGCACGATACCACCGGCATTACTTCCCTTCCGAAGGAAGCCACGCTAAGGATTTTTATGCCCAAAAAAATCCATCGTCCTCCGCCGGGTTTGAACGCGCGACCTTGGGAACTAGAGGCTAGCACGGTACCACTAGTCCACAGAGGGAACCAGTCATTGTGTCTACATGGTGGTTCTTAAATAGCACAATCCGTAATATAGAAGGAATAATATTTATTTCTCACACTCACAATTACATAATTAAATTGTGTACGTTTTAGACCAATAGTATTTGAAAATATTAGGCTACTTACGCTATAAATTCACTTGTTGGTTGCCTACCTATGCTAATTTATGGTCTCAGTCACACAACTCATGGTTTTCCATGTATTGATGACCCATTGTCTACTTGCTTACATTATCTAGTTCATCTGACTTTAGCCTCATATTCTTTGCAGTCATTCTTAATCATTTCTCTTTGACCTTACCCAAATAATTCACCATAGCTTGTATATTTCTCGTAAGGGGGTTCAGACCCCTTCAGCTGCCGTGGTGCGGCCACTGTGGATCCTGAGCACTTGCAGTACATCTGACATTACTAGAAGTATGCTGGGCCAAACATCCGAGCCCCACCCATATGGGTGTTGTTTGGATTGGGTTGGACTCGGCGAAGCAGTGGTTTCTGATACGTCTGTGCAGGGTTGTGAGATACCTTAAGGTCCTCCAATACTGCCCTGGATAGCCAATAGACAGCATGCTAGTTTGCTGTTGGCTTTACCGAGGTTATCGGTAGTCATCCCTATGGATGATGTGCATCCTTGCGTAAGCGGGGGGGGGCTTTTTAGACTTCAGGTATTACCCTCATGGGAAACTCCACAGGGAGGAGAGTCACTCAGCTGATGCCTTCCCCCTGTGTTAGGAGGGAAGCATGGGCTTTTGCTCTTGCTCTGGTAGACCTTCACGTAACATAACATATAGCTTTTATATTTTTATCCCTTTTTACAGCCAGAATCTTCCTTATTAATACTTCCCTATCCAAGTTTTTCCATTTCTGTTGCCAAACTTCTTCTCTTCATGTCTTTGTTTGATTACAATATAATAAACACTGGAAGCCTGTGTTCACTTCACCACACATTGGACATTTTGCTACATCCCTGTCATGCCTTTCAAGTTTCTAACTCCTGTTCTCACCCATACAAACCTTTCTCGCCCTAGTTTATTATATATTTCTTTTCCCTGTCCCATACTGCTTTTATTTTTCTATATATCCTTAAAGAGCTTTTCTCTCTTGTAGTGCCAAATATATCTTGTCCGTCAATATCTTCTAGCCTTAACTCTACTTCTTTGCTATGCTTCTAACGATGTTCTGCATTTATCCACACATCTCCTATACCTATCTGTTCCATAACTTCCTGAATTTTTAATAACCATGACGCTTTCCACTTTTCTTTCTCTTGTATATGAAACATTCTTTGAACATTTTTTTATCTTTCAGATTGGAAATTCGACATAAATATTTCATAGCTCTAGTGATTTATATAGAATGCATTTATTTATTCATTTCAAAATTAATGATGCTAGCCACAACTTATTATACCTCAAATGTAGACTACCTATCTTTGGGAGATTATTAACCTCTATGGAAAATGTTGAAGATGTCCTCCTTCCTCATAAAGCTTAACTAAACACATTCCTTGTTACTGGTCACTTGTTTTAGTTATCAATATCATTAATCTCCTGTGTGATGTGCTTCAGATCATCCAATGTCTGAAGGTTTGTAGCGTAAATTCTGTCTTTTCCGTCCATAGGAAGAAGTCTGGTGTTGTCAAATCAGGAGATCTTGGTGGCCACAGGTTCTTGGAGATTATCCACTTGTCAAAGAAATTTAAATTTTTAAACATGGATTAGTTTGATGTATGGCATGTAGCGCCACCTTGTTGAAAATATCATGATGCAGTTGCTATGGCCGAAGGTGAGAGATAAACAAAGATAAACTGCACTCTTGCCCAGCACATAAATACCAAAAATGCTATCTACAGATAACCAGAATCTCCTGGAACTTTCCTTCTCCCACCTCCAGAATGTGTCTCTAGAAAGTTTTGGAGGGGTAAACAGAGATAAATCACTCTGATACTCAGCGTAAACACCAGAAGTGATATTGACAGATAACAAGAATATTCTGGAAGTTTCATTCCACCTGCTTCCAGAATGTGTCCAGAAAGTTCTAGAATGTTCTGTGGAAGATTCCATTGGCTATATATGTGAGTGTTCTTGAGAGTGAGTGTTGATCAGAGAGCAGTTAGCAATTGCATTTCTGGTACAACAAAAAGTGCTGTTCTCCTAGTGAGTTTGTGATGACTGCAGTGATGTGCAGTGAGTGCTGCTGCTGGAGAGATTGGAGAAGTCTTGTGTTCAACTTCCCAGCAAGTGAACTATCCAGAAGAAGGCTATGCCATGCATTTTTCGTTATGCCACTACGTCACAAAGAAAAAGAAGTGACAGTGAATGGTTGAATTAGTTCACATTAACAAAGTGACAGTGCGAACTGGACAAAGTCACAATATCCATGACCCAGCTCTACATCGTCCAGTTGCTCAACAAACTCCATGACACGTCCACAGTCTAGTCATAAATGCTGGTCCCACTATTCTCTGTGCAGGTATTGCACACCAAACCCCAACTTTAACTGTGTGCATAGGTGCTTTGTGAATGACATGTGACTTTTGGATGGCCCAATAGCTTGAATTCTGTGAGTTCACATAGCTGCATAAATGGAACCATGCTTCATCTATGAAACATGTGAATATTCCAGGATTTTGTATGATGAACACCTGAAACTGAACACCTGAAACTAACAACGATACTTCACTCTTTTTTCCTAATGTGGTTTCTGCAACTGAGAACAACCCTATATGGTTTTAGGTGAGCTCCAGGTGCACCTGGTCTCCTGTGTGACAAACGTCTTAATGACTTACAGGATGACCACTCCAGTTGTGTCTTGATGTCCACACAACAACCATGGGCAGTCTAGATGAACGATGTGTGAATTTTTCATTCACCAGAGTTCCACTTGTTTCCAATTTTTTTACCAGTGCCAGTAATGTGTTTCTTTCAAGGGGATGTGAACAAAAATTCTCTACTGTATGCCTTTCAAGTGGTTGTAATTGTAGCAGGTGGCCCAAACAAGCCATTCTTTGCAGTTTTATATTTTCCGCACACTTAGGTGCAAAAGAAGTTGCCATATCACTGATGTTCAAAAGGGCAGTGCTGGTACAAAGCAAAAGGTCGCTGTGGTAGTGCTGCTTTCTGCAGGTGTTTATGTGATAGTTTCATACTGATAAGCATTGCGTGGTCACCTGCATGCAGTTTGAGCCAGGTCATTCAAACAAAAAGTTAACATTTGCCAATAACGAACACATGGATATGGTTACAGTCTGAGTGGAGATGCTCCAAAATCCAGTTGAGGCTCGAAGGCCACCATCATTTTCAGATGTGGCATCTGTTTTCTGTGCATGTTTTTTCTTTTGGCGTACAGAGATGATATTAAGAAATGATGGACCATTCTAGGTAGAACATGGGCTTGAGAGGTAGGCATGTTTTTGCACATCCTTATTATGAATAATGCATTAATAGAAATTAATTTAATTCTAACACACTTTTAAAGCTACATAAATATAATAAAAGTACAATTTTGTTTAATCTTGTTAACTTTGCGGCACTAATTGGTGCCATACAGTTGTACTGAGTATAGATTTAACTGTCATGGAATTAAATGGCTCAAATGTGTGCTCAGGTTTGCATGCAATCCTGAATTCTTGTTAATGGGCAAATGTGTTATTAAATAACCAATAATATCCCCCTCCACACGCACATACACACACACACACACACACACACACACACACATAGGTACTCTCACAGTCAATACACCAGACCCTGGGCATGCTGTAAAATGTTTTTGTTTAAAGACAACTTTCTGGAGCCCAGCAGGAATTGAACCCAGAACACCTCATATAGCAGGTAGTTTCTCTACCAAAGGAGCTCTGGGACCAGTAATAGCAGTTAAAGTGTTCATTTTCAAGCATTGGTCTTTCATTTAGCAGTCTCCTATCTATCGGTATGGAGTCTCCTTTGCAGTTCTGCTTAGGCAAACTTTTTGGTATCTGCACTATCTGGGATAAATTAACTGGAACTAAGGATGGCTTATATGGGCACCTGGTATTTATAATCCAGTACTGTTTCACAAGGAAGAGCCATTGATTTTATGTGTATGCATTTTCACAGTGACTAGACAAAATATCCAGATCAGCTGCCAACCGTAAAAGCCAATAATAGGGAATAAAGACTAAACATCTACACATCTCAAGACAGAGAATCTAGACTCCCAAATATTCCACTTAATTTGAGATTAAACTCAAGACATTGGATGATTTTCAGCTGAATAAATAAAGAAATATATTAGTTCTATACAAAATCTCTCTGTATATTCCTATGTAAAAACATAATACCTGAGCAACTTTAAGCAAAATGTTGCCTTAAATTAGGGAGTGAGGGCACAAAAATAAAAGCCCATAAGGCTTGTGTTGTTTTATAAACTGTAGATTCACTAAAGGATCCAAGCAGCAGCCTACTATATGAGAATGCATACAGCTCATTTTGGTGTAGCCAACTTTGTTTGCTTATTTGACTATAAGTAAAGTCCAGTTCAAAAACAAATATGTATGTGCTAATGCAGGAACAGCTGCATATTTAAGTAAACAATATTAAACTTTGCTACCTCCTGTGGAAGAATTGCCAGTGTCCTACAGAGATGCTCAAAGTTATTTTTTTAGTAGACCAACTGTCAAATGGAAGCAAGACTGGACCGTTAAAACATCAAGCAAACTTCACATAGTTAGGAAAGGCTCCACAAAACTCTGTACATTGCATACTCTAAAAAGAAAAGATCAACTGATTACATCACATTTATGAATGGGCCATTCACGCCTAACACATACTTTCTTACTCGCCAAAGAAAATGCTCCTCACTGCTGTATCACCATCAAACACCTCATCACTAAATCCAGAAGTTATGCCATAGAGAGAAGAAGACATAACATCCCTGAGATATATTTTTAGCTTTAAACAACCCTACTCATTTCAAAAACATTATTTTTTTCTTGAAAGACATTAAACTGTATAACAAGATTTAAATATAACACATCAAATAAAAATGTATAATAGGTAATAGGTTATGCTGTTCTAGCTGTGTTCATGACTTAACAATGTAAAATATGTTTATAATAATGTATTACAATTATTGTATTATTTAATCAATGTAAAGTATACAATGTATTATTATTGTACTCGTATGTATGGATATGACACAATATGACTTAGTAGTCAAAGCAACTATAAATAAAGAAAAATAACGGCAATAACAATATTAAACTTGAACAACTATTACAATCTATGTACCAGTGACTTAATATTAATTATAGTTTAGCATATATAGCTGATAAATATGACATGGAAATATTTATAGCAAAAACAAAAGTAATGGCATTCTGTGGTAAAGAATCTGTATACAGCAAAATTTGTATAAATGACAAAATGTTTAAAAGAGTTAATGAATTTAATTACCTTGGTTTTAAACTTTTCTATTCACCCCATCTAGACACACCACAAAAACTCTTCTTTAAATTCAATAAATCTGTTGGCATTATCAACAGTATAATGAAATCTTCTTGGTCCAAAAACGTACCCGCACTCACCTGTACAAGACCTTGGTAAGACCTGTCCTCTATTATGGCAGCAAAGCTTGGACCATATGAAAGTATGATGAAAATAGAATTTCTACCAGTGAAATCAAGTTTATGCACCAAATAACAGGTTAAATTAAATGGGACCATCAATGAAATGAAGACATCCTACAAGAACTGGGAATGGAACCTGTCATTCAGTATATTTATCAATATCAAGAAATTGGTTCCAGCAATTCAAGTATATGCCCAGAAGCAGGATCCACCACGCAATCTTGAATTACAGGCCATCAGGGAAAAGGTTACTGGGTGGCCCTGTGGCAATAGAATTTTATGTAGACTGGAAAAGTCCTTCTAGGACTATCACCTGATGATGACGATTTTTTGTGATAAATCATAACTCAAGACAATAAGTTTTATTTTAGTAAATTGACGACACTTCTTTCAGTCCATGAAATTCAAGAATTGTGAAAGAGAAGTATTATATGACACTGTAATATTTAAGTTCATAAACCTCTTCTTAATGAAAGTTATCTGAATCAAAAGATTCTTTTAAATTTTAGGTTCAGTAACCTCATGGTAAAAGAGTAATAGTTTATATTAATGGTATTAAAAATCAGCCAGCTATTGGAATGTAATAATGTTGGTCTCACAAGTTACTGTGGTCGAAGAAGACAATGTGCAAAGAAAGTCCATAAAGGCTGGTGTTCCCAACACAAAGCTTCCCCGTGACACTCCTCTCATTCCCTGACCCTTCCATGACAAACAGTTTAAAGTACAGGCAGAAGGACAATGTACTTATTTATTTCACATACTAATTCCACATGGTGTACAATACTTATGAAACTGTTTAAATTACATGCTTCTCTTTTACACTACTGGTAGTGAAAGTATTCAGAACTTGCTTGTGTCTATTAAAATTTGTTATATAACAAAGTTTTGAGCTTATGATTTATTTAAGAAGTAGTTATATTTGATTAATCTATGATTTCAAACTATAGAGACAACAAATGCCCCTGTGCCCTTTAGTATAAGCTGCCAGAGCTCTAGAGTTATATAAATAGAAAGCAATATGTTAATTTTAACAATTATATCAGCCAAACTCTGCAAATAAAGCATGGTGTTCCACAAGGCACATTCCTATATCCCATTCTTTTCCTAATATATATCAATGACTTAGGAAATCTAAACTTGATGGGTAGGATATTTTTATTTGCAAAGTATATTAAAAGGATTCCAAAATTATAGTAGTTATCAATAAACACAACAATCTAAATGCTTATTTCCTAGCAAATACTTCAATCCTGAGTGCTGAAAAAAACAAAATACAGTTTAATTAATTGTTCTTCTACACAAGCCATGTATAGGTTAAAGTTGGAAAGATAGAATCAACTAAAAATTCAAATACACAGCCAGGATTTGAGTCATGGATTTTCAGCTTTCCTTGCCATTGCTTTAACCAACTGAGCTCCCACTTGCAGAAGATTTTAAATGTGTGCAGCAGTATGCAGCTGAGCATTATCATGGAAGAAACAACCCCAGAACTCAACATGTCACATTGTTTGTTCTGAATTGCCCTCCTAAGTTTGGTTAGGATCTGACAGTACATGTCAGAGTTTACTGTTGTGCTTCATTCTATGAACTCCACCAACAACAGACCATGTTTTACCCAAAAAATAGTTGCCAGAGCTTCTTTGTTGAAAATGTTTAAAGGCATTTTTGTGATTTTGTAGACATATGCAATCTGTGCTTGGGTATGCACAGGAGTACTATTTTTAAAAAGAATAAGAAATAATTGCTTGGGGAGATGTATTATGTGTGAAAAATTAGGTAGTATTTTCCATTGTGTAAAGAGAATCTAAAAACATAACAAAATGGAGAGCTGATATATGGAACAAAAAATGTGATAATTTAAACAAAGAAATAGTAGCAATTAAAATGCTGGCAAGCCCAAGTGCAGAAAGAATTAAAATGATGTGGAAATGATTAGGAAACGTAAGAGAAAAGTGGATAAGGAGCCTAAGAAAAGGGCAACAAAATGCTTAAAACCTGGAAAGTGCAGAGATAGTGTAGTAGCTTTATCCCATACATACAACCTAGGGGTTGAAGTATGGGAGAGCTAGTTCAAAAATTTTTAAATGTATGTTATATTTGTAATATTGTATTATAAAAAATGGAAATAAGTCTACATACAAATAAGACACACATAAGCTCATTACAGTCTCTTCCATTTATTTATTGATAATATACAGAGATTTCATGTAAAAACTATTCTGCAAGGACAGTGCTTTGATTCTCTACTCCTATGTCTCCCCTCCTATGCTTCAATGTTGTTTGAAAGCAGCACAGCAGTTGAGGTTCGCCAAGATGGGACAGTTGAGTTTAGAGCAGTGCATTTTTGTGTGTAAATGTTACCAGAATTTTATTTTCTGTTCGCTAGTCAATTGCCTTCTTCCAGAAAAGCAATTCATGATATTGCTAATAAATTTGATTCTATTGCACCAGTACAATAGTACAACAAAAAGTATGCATGGCTAGTTTTAACAGGGGACAAGCTAGACAAAATTGGTGCAAACCTTGAACATTCGCCAACATAACTCATGAAATTAGCACAAGTAGGGTTTTCAGTAGATTCTATACATAAAGCAACAAAATTATTAAACTTCAAACCGTAAAAGTGTACACATGTCCATTGTCTAAAACAGGGCAAGAGTGCATTATGGTAAATTTTTTACTTTCTCTACTACGTATAGTAAGTAGGCAAAGTATTGCATTCCCCCCAAAAATTCGATACTGAGATTTCACCAGAAATATATGTTTTGAGGCCTCCTGAATCCAAAAAAGATATTTTTGGAAACATGTCCGTGTGTGTATCTGTCTGTGTACAGCATAACTCAGAAACGAACAGCCGGATAAACACCAAACTTGGTATTTAGGTTCAGTATCTTCCAGAGATGCGACACGAAGGTTTTCAAGAAAATCCCTCCACACCAGATTACCCTTTACATGGAACATTTTCAAAAATTTTAATTTTTCAAAAATGGCTCTAACGATTTTGATTAAAATATCGTATATTTAAGATACTTTCATGGCAAATAAAATGTATATCTTGAATTTTCTGGGAATGTCTCCAAAAGTGTTCTTCATAGTGAACGACTTTTGCATAACTGGTAAACCATAAGAGATAGACAAAAGTTTACTACACAAAAAATGTAGATCGCATTAAAATACACAATTTATGTCATATACATTTTTTTTTGTTGAGTGAACTATTTTCAAGATATTGCTTGTTATTCCCTTAAATTTTCCAATACTTATACTTTTTCTCAAATGGGAATTCGTTATTCATTTTTTTGTTGTTGTTGTCCTGGTAATGCAAAGAGAATGGAATACTGCACATAGCAACCAGCTCTTAAAATATTTTACTATCGCTTAAAGCCTACCATATTCCCCTTGCATCTACAAGAAAATTAGCAATAAGATTAACATCTCGATTAACATGAAGCATATGGAGAATAAGCGTTTGTAAAAATGGTTTTACAAGAGTAGAGAAAGTCATGTGAGTGTAACACATCAGATTTTTTTTTCATATGTCAATGAGGATTTAATGAACCCAACACATTCTTTCTGATGGGGCCTGCTTTCAGTTGAGCAGCCTTGTCAACAATCAAAACATGCACTGCTAGTGGACCAAAAATCCAGCATGTACAGGGTGATAGAAAGCTAGAGTTTTGTGTGTAGTTAGGGCAAGACATATTATCAATCCTATTTTTAATGAGATGATAATAGTTGCAGAAAGGTACAGAAAGGACCTACTGACCCCTTTTTTTCAAAAGTTACAGAAGAAGAGAAATCATATGGCCAGTTTCAACAGGATTCTGCAACTGCTCATCCAGCATAGAAGTCCATGACTAAAATTAAGAAAGTGTTTGAAGAGAGGGTGTTTAGTGCTGGTTTATGACCCTCTCACTCACCAGATTTAACAGAATGTGATTTTTATCCATGGAAATGCCTGAAGAAAAGTGTTTATAAAACAAATCCTCACACATTGGAGGAACTAAAGGGAAATATCACAAATGAAATCAGAAACATTACAGTGACTGAACTTGCATGTGTCAAGCTGAATGTGTTTTTCCAATACAACGTCTGTTTAGCCCAAAAGCGACTGAACAGAATGGCTGCATTCGGAGGTCATGGATTCAATTTCCGCAGCCAACCTTCCTGACTCACAGGTTTTTCTGGGAGTTTACCTGGATCACTAGGTGAATGCTGGGAAGGTTCATTAGATTCTCAAATTTCCTTTACCTACCTCCATTTCATATCCATTCTCATTTCACTTCATCTTTTATCCACTTGGATGTTTCAGGATTGCAAGTGTCAGCGGGAGTCTCAATGCTGCATGACAGGGGAAAAGGATGCTTTATGTAACACTGTCCCCCATAATGAGGGCAGTCCCTGGCCCCCCAGTGGGATGTGCAAGCCTGCAGGAGGGGAAGGGGGCTGGTTGTACCAGCTGCCATCTGGGGAGTTTCAATCTGTAAAATGTAGGGACCCTGCCATCTGCTCTGCCGTGCCTCTTGTTCCAGT
The DNA here is from genome assembly GCA_030765065.1 of Deroplatys truncata. Taxonomy (NCBI): domain Eukaryota; kingdom Metazoa; phylum Arthropoda; class Insecta; order Mantodea; family Mantidae; genus Deroplatys; species Deroplatys truncata. Next base: position 20,120,168 of record CM060987.1, read on the forward strand.
TACCCTCTGTCTGCTCTCACCTCACCCTTCCCTCCCAGCTGCCCTGTCAGGGGCTTAGGCACAAAAATCTTCATAGGTCAAGGTGCTATGTCCCCTTCTGCTCCTAGTCCTAGCTCAAAGGGGACAACATTTTCAACATCTTCTATGAGGTAAGGTTTTATATACAATATTAAGAGTGAAGTTCAACTACATTATCAGATGGCCGCAACATGTCCAGCTACCAAGAATCAAAACACTGCTCATGCAGAGTAGTTTTTGCATAAAAGCTCTGTAGTCCTTTAATATTTTGGTGTTCTGAAAACTCTGTTAGATGGAATTTAGCTTCCAGGCTGTCAAGGTACACCTGAGAACTGGTCAGTGCATAGTGATATCAGTTCAAGACAGTATGCAGCTTCAGTCATAGATCCTGTTAAAATTAATCCTTTCCTACAAGATTTGTTAAAACTGTTGAACCTGTAAGAACAATCCATTTGTTTCAAGACAGAAGTAGAAGAGTGAGGATATTTGTCCTTTCTGGACATCAAAATAATCAGGGAACAGCAACACTTAACGTTTGACATATTTAGAAAACCAACCAATACAGACAACTACATAAAAAGCAATAGTTTGAATCCCACATAACATAAACAGGCATCTTTGAACAGCATAACTTATTGTCTTGTGAACATCCCCTTATGAAATTGGAAGACTACAAAGAACAGTATGAGTACATCATGTCCATAGCAACTACCAACAGTTAGAAAGAAAAAAAAACACACAGATAAACAGACAGTAATATTCTAAAGACAAAAGCAGACATCAAATGTCACAAAATTGAGCAACCAAAGAGAACTTAAGCAATACAGAAAATTCACATATCACCCCAGAGCCCATCATAAAGTCAGCAGGATTTTCAACAATTACAACATAACCTTAGCTCCACAAAATAAATTTAGAATGCAAAAATTACTATGCACAAACCTAAAAGACCCAGTCCCCAACATCAATAAATCTAGTATATACAGTGCATTTGTTATATTACTGGGGAACAAATCACTGGGCCACAGCTCTATTACACTAGGGGGTTTTCCGTTCTAAAACTCCTGCTTTACTTAATTATGAGTACTAAGCTTGTTATAAGTTTCGCTGAAAGCAGTGTCCATCTGCACTGGGACATTCCTGGCATTCCTCATCACCAGGTTGTAATTCTTGATTTATCACTCTGTAGGGTTTCAGTTTTAAACGTTTAGTAGCTCTACGAACAAAGGCTTTTGAAATACTTACTTATTATGCAACATGTCTCATACACTACTTCGGAGAGCATTCAAATGATGCGCCAATTTCATCAATTTTTTCCTCTGTTAGAACATTACTTTTTTGCTTCTTTGGTTTAGTGGACAATGCTGTTGTCCTAAACTTATTAACCATACATCTAACAGTTTCTCTATCTGGAACTGGAATATCAGGAAATTTCTCCTGAAATTCTCTACATACCTCTATACATGATTTGGTTTTTACGTATGTATTACACATATAAATTCTTTGTTGAAGCATGGGATTTTCAGTTGGCATTTCAGTGGACAAATAAGAATAACCTAATGTAAATCACACACAACACAGATGTATTGAATAAACTTTCTCTTTTGAGATGCACAATGAACAAGCTCTAGTCTTTACAGCTCGAACTGAAGGCAGCACTGACACTGTATAATACAGCTGATAAGCTGATACGGTAATTTGTATCACAAATTACTTAAATGTAAATAATGATTGTAATATGAATATGCATTTTTATGTGACATTGATTTCAGAGGTTTATTAATTGTAATTATTATTGGTAAATAATAATATACGGCTTTACTGAAACTGTCAATAATAACGCAATAATGCAGCGATGGGGTGAGTTGTTTATCATTACCGGGAACAAGGAAGTTACGTAATGTTCGCGCGCTTTCGGTAGAAATTTCTAGAATAGTTCCTAAAGCATATGTATTCGTGGTTTTCATTGGATATTAAAATAGACGCTAATGTTGGCGCGTTTTATTAGCCAATAGCAGTTCATTTATAATCTTTAGGCATGTCGAGGAGTGGGAGTATATAAGCCAGGTCCGAGGTAGATCGCCCCGCAGTTCAACAAAATTCTCAATACCTTACACGTCGGTCGCCCAGTTCATCAAAATTTCTAGCACGCTGTCTTCAGTTCGTCATAAGTTACGCGCAGCAAAATTACGAGAATCTAAAGTATTATACAGTTAAATATACACAAAGTTGAAGTACGTGAGTTAAAAGTGAGAAGTTATTACAAACAGTTTCAGTGTGGCGAGTATTTACATCAATATGTAAAAGTGTTAGTGCACGTGTTCGACAAAAAAAGATTATACAACAAATTTCGTCATTAAGTGTAATTTCTGGATAAAAGATTCCTTTCCGCTTCACAACCTGCAAAAGAGATACATGTTCGACCCCAAACAGCTAGCCGGAGGACATTTGAAATAAATTATTTCAAAACTGATACAAATTGCTACGCCAGATGGAGCTACAAACCAAACCAACGAATGACGTCACAAGATGGCTTCAACACACGTGATGTAAACAAACATTTGTAAGAAATCCATCGCAAATTGGCTTCCAAATGTGGGGCTAACAAATAACAAAAACATATATACAATATGTCCCATTACAAATTGGCTCCACAACGTGTGGCTAACAAATACAAAACACAAATATTACGTAAGAAACTTTACCGTTACAAATTGGCTCCCAAACGTGGGGCTCAACAAATTATAAATAACTTTGAAGTATACTACTTCATATTGGCACCCAGAACGTGGGGCATAGTGACCAGGAAAGGATCAGCATAACCAGGACGTGTAACAAATGCAGCAGTGAAATGAACTACAAGACGCAGATTCCAGGAACGACAGACTATACGGATGATTGGACATCGTAATTCCGAGATTACAAGGCAACAGGGTAATTTAACTACAAAACAACAAGACGACGTAGATTCATCATAACACAACGCAGAAGCGACATACAAATCTAGGAGAATGGGGCAGACAGCTGGACATCTAAGCAACATCAGCAGATAGCATCAGAAAGGTTAGAAAAGTGTGATTTTAATTTAAAAAAAAAAGTGTAAAACAAGAAACAATGATGAAAGGGGATAGTGTAACAGTTAGCTGTAATTCAATACAGGTTACAAAAAAAAGCTCAAACGATGTAGTATTGGAGGGAGAAAATGTTAGTGCAGAAAGTAAGAATAGAATAGCAGGAAATATTACTATTGATGCTGGTATGATGAAGGAAATGATGGAATTGCTGAGAAATATGAATGAGAATATGGAAAAGAATAGTAGGGAATTGAGAGAAGATATGCAAAAGAATTATAGGGAAACGAGGGAATATATTAGTAAGAAAATAGATCAAAACAGGGAAGATCTTAGTAAGAAAATAGATCAAAATAGGGAAGATATTATTAAGAGTGTAGAACAAAAAGTAGATCAGAGTTATGAGAAATTGAGAGAAGCTATAAACAAAGATCATAGGAAATTAATGGAAAATATTGGTAGGAGTAATGAGATATTAGAGCAAAAGGTAGATCAAAGCAGTGAAGAAATTGAAAAGAAAGTTATGAAGCTAGATAGTAGTATGCCAGAAATGAGAGATGAAAATGAGGAAGTAATAGCAAGTGAGATAGGAGAAGTTTCAAAGAAAATGCTAGACATGAGCAGAGAAAGAGATAACAAAGAAAGTGAGGTTAATGTAGAATGTACAGAGCTAGGAAGTCAAATGAGTAGTATTTCAAGTGAGATAAGAGAGATAAAAGAAGTTATGAATGTAGATGTAAATCAGGTGCAAGTTAATTTCAGAGGGGAGATATCAGAAATACAGAATGAGACAGTAATGCAAAGAAATAAATTGTACCAAGATGTTCAAAATGAAAACTCCAGTCCAGTACAGTTTAGTACAGATTTGTCAGAGTACTCTCAAATTAAAGAGATAGTAGAAGAATTGAAAATGACAGTTGTTAAAAGATGTGTAATTCAGAAAACTTTAGATTGTTTTCAAATGTTATTAGGGGACGAAATTTCATATGAATACAAGAGGTTATTCATGAACAAAAATTTGAAGGTTAGGATACAGCTACGAGTAATATTTAGCCACACACAATTTGATCCAGGAGGGTAAATAGCAATGAGATGTAAAGTAAATGCTGGATAGGTAAAGATGACTTGCAGAGAAATGTATTGGAACGTAAGAGGGTTAATTATTTATCTGTCATTTGAAAAGAGAAATAAATTATATAAAAAAAAAAAAAAGAGAAATGTTTAAAAAAAAAATATATATATATATAAATAAATAAATTTTTAGTAACTGTAACAACATTTGAAAATTAAGAATGCAAAGATTGAAACTTAATATGATATTAAAGTAAAGTACATAAATACTATTCCAAGAGTATTGTTAAGATAAAGTACAAAATAACAAAAATGGGTAAAAATAATTAAAACAAATATTTATGTAATAAATAGAACATGTGAAACAGTGCCTAGATTTAAGAGATGTAAATATATGTAGAGGGTGAATATTTTGGTAAATATGTGTAATAATTACAAAAATCAAATGTATAAATTTTTGTCAACAACTTAAGAAAGTAAACAATTGGTAACAGTAAATGAATAATTTAGGGTAAAGTATTTGCTATAAAAAATTTGTGATGTCAGATTAATATCTAAATTAATTAAACCAGAGCCAGTAAGTAGTGGCGAGATAAAAAAAAAAAAAAAAAAAAAACATCGTGTGTTAAATGCGTGTGAAGTGTTAAGTGAAAGTGATAGCGTGTGTTCCAAGATTTAGGAGACTAAAAACACAATTATAAAATTTCCAAACAAGTTATAAATATTTATAATTATGTTTCTAGTGGGGCATATGATACGGTAATTTGTATCACAAATTACTTAAATGTAAATAATGATTGTAATATGAATATGCATTTTTATGTGACATTGATTTCAGAGGTTTATTAATTGTAATTATTATTGGTAAATAATAATATACGGCTTTACTGAAACTGCCAATAATAACGCAATAATGCAGCGATGGGGTGAGTTGTTTATCATTACCGGGAACAAGGAAGTTACGTAATGTTCGCGCGCTTTCGGTAGAAATTTCTAGAATAGTTCCTAAAGCATATGTATTCGTGGTTTTCATTGGATATTAAAATAGACGCTAATGTTGGCGCGTTTTATTAGCCAATAGCAGTTCATTTATAATCTTTAGGCATGTCGAGGAGTGGGAGTATATAAGCCAGGTCCGAGGTAGATCGCCCCGCAGTTCAACAAAATTCTCAATACCTTACACGTCGGTCGCCCAATTCATCAAAATTTCTAGCACGCTGTCTTCAGTTCGTCATAAGTTATGCGCAGCAAAATTACGAGAATCTAAAGTATTATACAGTTAAATATACACAAAGTTGAAGTACGTGAGTTAAAAGTGAGAAGTTATTACAAACAGTTTCAGTGTGGCGAGTATTTACATCAATATGTAAAAGTGTTAGTGCACGTGTTCGACAATAAAAGATTATACAACAAATTTCGTCATTAAGTGTAATTTCTGGATAAAAGATTCCTTTCCGCTTCACAACCTGCAAAAGAGATACATGTTCGACCCCAAACAGCTAGCCGGAGGACATTTGAAATAAATTATTTCAAAACTGATACAAATTGCTACGCCAGATGGAGCTACAAACCAAACCAACGAATGACGTCACAAGATGGCTTCAACACACGTGATGTAAACAAACATTTGTAAGAAATCCATCGCAAATTGGCTTCCAAATGTGGGGCTAACAAATAACAAAAACATATATACAATATGTCCCATTACAAATTGGCTCCACAACGTGTGGCTAACAAATACAAAACACAAATATTACGTAAGAAACTTTACCGTTACGAATTGGCTCCCAAACGTGGGGCTCAACAAATTATAAATAACTTTGAAGTATACTACTTCAAAGCGTAACCTTGAGTGGGCCATTCACCACTGGTGTGCTGGTGGAAAAATATCAGTCACTGAAGTGAAAGCCAACTACACATATATGTGATCTATGGTCCGGCTATAAATCAAACACATGGTCTAAAATAAACTGTTCCGACTGCAGTCAAATCTAAGTTTGGCAAGCAAAAACACATCCGAATAGAAAACTAAAAGAACACATGAGAGCCATAAAATACAAACAGATTGACATATCTACTGGTTCATTCCTTCTGGCCAACCAATCATAAGATCACAACCAACACAACACTCCTAAAAGCTGAATTAAATGCATGGGAAAAAATACGTATTCTAAGAAACAAGTAATGCCTAATTAATTTTGATTTGTTGCCACCAAAGCACCTCTGAAAGTTCATAACACCTCCAATAGATGTCACCACATTGAAAAATTCTACAACAAATTCTTCCACTGAGAACTAATTGGATACCTTGTGAGAATGCGTACAAATAGTAGCCAAAACATCAAGGTGTTTGTATGTTTAATGTTTCAAATTTCCAGCTCATAGTCACTTATATTATCTCTTTTATTTGTAGGCTGAGCTATAAATGGTGAAAACTTGATTCAGGCTGATTCAAATATAAGGGTCATTCAAATGAAACCCGGTCACTTGTGTAAAGTAACGGTAACAATTTTATTAACTCAAAAATAGTCACCAAAACTGTTGGCACATTTATCCCATTGCGACACTAGCCGGTCGATTCCATCTTTGAAGAAGCTAGTAGGCTGCTGTCAGATCCACACCAGGATCCATTCACACACTTCATTGTCCGTTGTGAATCGATGTCCGCGAATAGCTTGTTTTAGAGGTCCATAAACATGCAAGTCACATGGTGAAAGGTCTGGACTGTACTGTGGATGTTTCCACGTTTACCATCGAAACTGCTGCAATGTCGTCTTCACCGCATTGGTAGTGTGTGGGCGGGCATTATCATGCAGGAGAATAACGCCATTGGACAACATGCCTGGGTGTTCCGACTTGATGGCTCGTCTAAGGTTCTGTAAAGTGGCTTGATAACGCTGGGCATTGATGGTGGTTCCCCGTTCCAGGAACTCGACAAGCAGTGGGCCCTTGTGGTCAAAAAAGGACATCATGACCTTACCAGAACTGGTGTGCATGGTCTTTGATTTCTTTGGAGGTGGTAAAGTCACATGTTTCCACTGCTTGCTCTGACTCACTCCTCATTGTTCCTGCTTACTTGCCTTCATGTTCAGTAGTGGACGATAACTTGTGTGACCACCTTCTCTTCGGCGTGAAGCCACACTGTCGCTATGCAATGTCAAACGTTGTACACGCTCTACCAACAGATGGTGCCACCATACATGCAGTTATGTGGTGGCACCTTACGTGTAGTGCAAAGTTAGACACACTGACCAGGTTTCATTTGAATGCCCCTCATACATTCCCTATCAAGGATTCACATTATTTAAATATTTTCAATATGCAGCAACACAGATAAACAAAACACATCTAAGTAAATGACTAGAGGCAAATTATTCAGTGACATAACCTAAAGACTTGCTGCAGCATAATTCATTGTCTGTAAATAATAAAAGAAGCCCTGTTTATCAGCAAGCTTATTCTAGCTAGGATTACCAACTATACTCTATTTCCCAGAAAATGATCCAAATCCTGGGTCCCGTACTCTGCAGCATTTATCCCATATTTTTCATTTGAATTATTAGTTCTAACTTGGGTTAGAACGTACAGGGTTTTAAATAAGTTAACATGTCCCATAACCATGAGTCTAACTGGAGGAAACTTTGAGAAATTTAACTTGAGTTTGGTTGCATATTTAAACCAGTGCTTCAATTTGAACAAAACTTGTCAATAGAGTCTTGGATGCCCCTTTAAAATCAGAGTTGTAGTTTAAACAACTTCAAAATCTTCTTAAGTGTATCCAGTGTCAGATATTATATCTCAGGAAGGGAATGCATCAGAAAAATGGCTCAAGGTTTTCAATGCTTGGCAAAAAAGAAACGTGTGTGTAAATAATTGGCTTTATACTTAGCATGCCAAGATCAAGCACAGAAACAGAAATTTTTTTTTTCTAATAAACAATAAGACATGTAACAGAAGCAGTGTAGACCTCTAAAAGCAGAGTTTCAGGTGACTGTAAATTTTATTTATTCATGTAAAGAACTTTTTACTTTTGTAAAAGTAGATGGAGCAATACAAAAGGAGGCACATTCTGTTGATAAGTACAAACAGTGATGTATTTATGTTAAGATGGCACAATATATTGCAATTTATTTACAGCAATAAATCTGTGATGTAATAAATAAATGTTTGGTAAAAAAAGGTCTTTTCACAGAATGCATTAGAGCACTTGCACTTTCATTTCTGAAAGTTGGCAACCCTAGTTCTAACAACAAAGATGCTACAGGTATTTTTGTTTACATCGCAGAGAAGCTAATCAGTATTCCCTCTCTGCATTTGATGGATTGGGAGCATTTGTTTCCCCCTCTACATTTGATGGGTTTGGTAAAAGTCAGTCAGAAGTCACATTTATTTGTTTATTAATCCACTTATATAATTTTCTTGTTATTATTTCAAGCACATTGTATATATGGTTTAAGATGGTTAAAACAAAAACAAAAATACTTACTTGTGCGTGATATTTGGAAGAGTTACCACATGCCGATACCAGTCATCATGCCCTGTTGAGAAGCTCCAAAATAGTCTACGTTTTTCAGTTCCATGTGTATGCATTTCTACAACTTGAAGTTCTAAGCCTCCTCTGTGAGGTCCAAATTGGTGATAGTGAAAACGAATCTGTATAAATAATACACAAACAATACATATCAATAAAATAACCATGTTTTAAAATTTATTCCTTTCAAATGCTATTTTATATTATTTAAATCAAATATACAAGCAATACTGTCTCCAAATCTCGAAAGAAAAAAGAAAAATAATGACATTTTGGAATAAAAACTATGCCAGATCCAAAATAATGCTTGATAATGTTCCTTTAAAACAAGCATTTTAAGCATTTGGGTGGTGAAATAGGCTTCCACCCAGAAAGGTATATAAATATAAAATTATCAACATTTCAAACAATATGTGGGACAATTCACAAAACACTTGAAAAATAAAACAAGAAGGGATACTAGAATAAAATATTGTGAAACAATGGCTAAACCTATATTAATGTATGGATCTAAGATATGTATATGAACTAGAAAAGTTAAAAATAAAATACAAGGAGTAGAGATTAAATTTTTAAGAAAAACAAAAGGTTGTACTTTATTGGACCAAATAAATATTGAAATAATTAAGAAAAATTAAAATTAAATACAATAAATTAAGATATAATACAATATATGAGGGCAGTCCCAGAAGTACCCGACCAAACAAAGAAAACAGAAAAATTTTGGGAATAAACATCTTTATTTCTCTACATAGTCTCCTTTCAGCTCAATACACTTTTCCCAATGATGTTCAATATCTTCAATACCCTGTTTATAGTGAGAACTGTCGAGTTCTACAAAATTGCCATCAACTGCAAACTCTACTTCTTCATTGTTGGCAAATATTTTACCACCAAGCCATTTCTTCTACTTTGGAAACAGAAAATAATCAGACGGGGCTAAGTCTGGTGAATAGGGTGCATGAGGAAGCAATTCAAACTTTAACTCATTGATTTTGGCCATGGCGATAATGGATGTGTAAACTGGTGCATTGTCTTAATGAAACAGAACTTTCTTTTTCACTAAATGCAGTCGTGTTTGCTTGATTTCATCATTTAAACACTGCAATAAGTTTGCATAATACTCGCCATTGATTGCTTTTCCTTTTTGAAGATAATCAAAGAAAATTATTCCATGTGCATCCCAAAAAACTGATACCATGACCTTGCCTGCAGATGGAACTGTTTTTACTTTCTTTGGAGCCGATTCTCCCCTTTCAATCCACTGTTTTGACTGTTCCTTCGTCTCAGCTGTGAAGTGATGGACCCATGTTTCATCCATGATTATGAATCGATACAAAAACTCGGCTTTATTGCAGCAAAACGTCACCAAACACTCGACTGAAACATCCTCACAACACCACTTTTGTTCCATTGTGAGTAAACGCGGCACCCATCTTGCGCACAGCTTTCTCATGTCTAACTTTTCAGTTAGTGTGCGATGTACAGCACTTTTTGAAATGCCTACAATGTCTGCTAGCTCGTGCACTTTCAGTCGAGGGTCATCCAATACCATTTTGTGGATTTTCTTCACAATTTCTGGCGTGGTCACCTCATTTGGTCGACCACTGCGATGTTCGTCTTGGCAGCTCATACAGCCTCACTTAAACTCTATCACCCAATATTTGACTGTTGTAAACAAAGGAGCAGACTCCCCCAGAGTAGATTCTAGCTGAGCTTTAATATTAGTTGGACTAAGACCTTTCAAATGAAAGTATTGTATCACATAACGATGGCCAGTTTTATTCATGTTTACAAATTCACTGAGAGAGTTCATTATTAATGGCTGCCAAACAATTACTAAACAACATAGTGTTGTCAAACTTCAAACTTAAGCTTTATAAGGTTGGTACTTTCTACCATAGTCATTTGTTTGAAACAAGTGCTATATATACGTCAGGTCGGGTACTTCTGGGATTGCCCTCATAGGTCTTAATGGTTGCATTAATTATCTACAATTAGAAACCTTCTGGTAAAAAGACAGGTAGACCATGTAGAAGATGGAAGGACTGCAGTGAAGAAGGAACAGACAAAGATGTTTAAACTATGGAGTAAAGATGAAGAAGAAGATGATGATGAAATGCTATTTCTACCAATGCATTCAAATAGTCATGAAACAATGTTTTTCTTGTTGTGTATTTGCTGATATGCCATGAATTATATCCCTAACCCTGAGTTTTAAAGTGTCATAAATATCTGATGTGGCTAAGACTTAGTGTTTGAAATACCCTCAAAAGAAAAAGGTGAAAACTGGCGGTTTGGAAATGAAGCTAGCTAAGAAATGCTTACATAGGATCAAAATGAACCTCCTCCTCCATAAAGTGACATACGAGGTGTGTTCAAAACAGGACTAAACTTTTGAAATAGTGTGTCAACTGGCACAGGGAACATGCTGTGGCTACTGAGTCAACCTAGCGGCGGTTTACACAACAAACTGCCATTTATCTCGTTTTGCTATGACTGTTAGTTGCTGAAATAAGCATGGGCACAGCTACTCTTCGGATTAGTGACAAAGTGACAATGAAAGTCCTAGAAGAACAACATGTGTGTGTGTGAGTTGCACACGGTACTATGAATGGTTTAAGCATTTTGAACATGGCAGAATGTCGATCAGTGAGGATCCCAGGCCTGGACCACATCAGCAGATGATGACCATGTCAAGGTTGTCCATCAGGAATTTGTACCAGATGATAAACAAGAAGACTACAAAGAATTTTGACATGTTTGAAGGATACTGTGAGCAGGAAGAGGACTGAATTGTGGAAAAACCAGACTTGGATGTTGCATCATGAGTTCATGACAATGCGCTGGCTTGCATCGCTCCTTGTCTGCAGCTATCTGACAAAACATCTGTTGTGCCCCATCCACCCTATTCTCCGGACCTAGCAGACTTTTTCCATTTCCCAAACTTAAAACCATGCTGAAAGGACATCATTTCCAAACCTTAGGGGAGATTCAGGACAATGTGACAAGAGACCTGCACACCATTCCAGAAAGTGTGTTGAAGGAGGCTTTCCAAAAATGGAAGGCATGTTGGGAACGGTGTATTGCCAATGGAGACTACTTTGAGGAGGACAGTGTTTAACATGTTTTACAATGACCAATAAGATGTTATAGCAAAAGTTCAGTATTTTTTTTAACACACCTCATATAGGGTTCACCATTTCTCCATTTTATTGAAGGTAGACTGGTTCTTGAACAATCTTGTGATTTTACAGCTACATTCACTTTACACTTCTGTTCTGTCACTACTTAAAAAGTATGTATACAGAAAACCTTACTTAACTGAAATGGTGGAGGGTGAAGAAAAAGTAAGTAAGTAAGAAAGAAAAAATATGTGTTACACTCACATGACTTTCTCTACTCTTGTACAAACTATTTTTACAAACGCTTATCCTCCATCTGCTTCATGCTATGGAGATAAACATTTGCAGAAACTATCTTATTGTTAATTTTCTTGTAGTTGCAATGGGAGTGTGGTAGGCTTTAAGTGATAGTAAAATATTTTAAGAGCTGGTTGCTCTGTGGAGCATTCCATTCTCTTTGCATTACCAGGAGAAAAAAAAAACTCTGATGTGTTACACTCACATGACTTTCTCTACTCTTGTACAAACTATTTTTACAAACGCTTATTCTCCATATGCTTCATGTTAATCGAGATATCGAGATGTTAATCTTATTGCTAATTTTCTTGTAGATGCAAGGGGAATTTAAGTGATAGTAAAATATTTTAAGAGCTGGTTGCTATGTGGAGTATTCCATTCTCTTTGCATTACCAGGACAAAAAAAAATGAATAACAAATTCCCATTTGAGAAAAAGTATAAGTATTCGGAAATTTAAGGGAATAACAAGCAATATCTTGAAAATGGTTCACTCATTAAACAAAAAAAAAAAAAAAATGTGTATGACAGAAATTGTGTATTTTAACGCGATCTACATTTGTTGTGTTGTAAAATTTTGTCTATCTCTTATGGTTTACCAGTTATGCAAAAGTCATTCATAATGAAGAATACTTTTGGAGACATTCCCAGAATATTCGATATATACAATTCATTTGCCATAAAAATGTCTTAAACTTATGGTATTTTATTCAAAATCGTTAGAGCCATTTTTGAGAAAATTAAAATTTTTGAACAATGTTCCATGTAAACGGCAATCTGGGGTGGGGAAATTTTCTTGAAAACCTTCATGTTGCATCTCTGGAAGATACTGAACCTAAATACCAAGTTTGGTGTTTATCCGACTGTTCGTTTCTAGTTATGTTGTTCACAGACACACACACATGGACATGTTTCCAAAAATGCTTTTTTTGGATTCAGGGGGCCTCAAAACATAATTTCCAGTGAAATCTCGGTATGGAATTTTTGGGTGAAATACAATACTTCCCCTACTTACTATACATAGTAAATAAAGTAAAAAAGAAAGAAAAGAGAGTAAGAATGAACAAAAAATTATGAGATGCTCAAAATCACCCTGGCAACATCGCTCCAACTAAGGGGCGACATTTCAGGCTACAGGCAGGTGGTCAATTGCCGCCCCCTCCGAAGTTATGAAAAATAATTAGGTTACTGGTTATTATTGCTCTATCAAAAAAACAAAAAAGAAATTAATATTTAATTTTTAATACAAATATTTAAAATTTAAGAAATAAATTATGACTTTCTCTTAGGCTAAATGTGTTGTTAAAATTCACAACTGTTTCAGGCAATCTTGCCCCCCCCCTCCCAGTAGAAACTGAAATGATGCTCCTCCTCCAACAATTGACAGTGTTCTTTTGCCCCAACCCTAAATTCCAAAACAGGTACAGTAAAAGCTGTATTAAGCAACCACCAATGGTTCCAGTAAAAATTGGTCTTTCAGACGGGTCATTGCTTAATAGGGGAGAAGATGGTTTTACACCTGTACTACATTCAACTAAATATTCATGTAATATAAAGGACTTGAAAAGTAAATTCAGGAACTTGGAACCCTTGGTGTGGAATGCAAGGGTTGGATCCCTTAAACTCATATTTCCTTGGGGATTACCTATATTTCAATAAGCAAAATTAACAATGGTGCCAGATATCGTAAAGTCTGGGTTTAGGAAAAGAACTCTTTCAGTTCTTAGAGAGAGAAGGAGAGAGGGGGGATAAAAAAATAGATTCACGTTCTTAGTTACACACAAGACGTGTCTTTTGTCAAAAGTCAACTCCTACTCCAATAAAGCTATGTTTAACGATATGTATAATAAGTTCATACTAGGTATACATCTCATGTTAATTATGTTGGACATGGAGAGAAAACAACCACTTGAGATTTGTGTGATAAAGAGATATGAGTTACGTGGTCAAACTGTACATCTGCTCAGGGACAATAGGTTCAAAGGAAATTTGTAAAAAGGGAAAGGGGCAGAGAAAGAAAAGGGTCCTATCTATGTGTGTTTGGAATAGGCATGCTGAAGACCTGTATTATCACCTTGAAAAACAACTTTAAAAATTCTAAAATGTTCAATCAAATAAAAAGGTGACCTTTGAAAAAGGGTATAAACAAAGAAAATTGCTTACCAAAGGCTGGTTGCTGGTCAGAGAGTGGGGTGGTCTTTAAACATAGGTAAAAATATATTGATTATGTGGCTGTTTAAATCAGTTCCTGCAAAAATGGGTCTCTTAATAGTGGCAGCCATTAAGAGAGTTTTCACTGTACTTGGTATTGCATGCAGTTAATCCTCAGCCCCTACCACACATTTCAAGAAATATTGTACTGTTATAACAAGTGTTAACTGCTTGCAGACAGACACACACTGTTATTTTACTGTTGGTGTTGGTCATTGTGGTTTATTTATGTTTAAGATGTCACAAAAAGAAAGCATGTTATAAGCATTGAACAGAAACTCAAAGCTGATAGGGATTCAAAGTATTAGAGGTAAGAAAGCTTACAAATTCATATTTAAATCTTTATGGGAAATATTCAATTATGACACTATCAGTAACACAATTTTTGTTTTTGTTTTTGTGGAACAAAGCAGTGAATCAACCCAGCAGATATAATGCTTATCAAACAGTGGCATGATATAGCTGCTCGCAAGCATTCAAGAAGAAAGCTCAGAAACAAATTATTAATTTTATGACATAGTTTTTGTAAATACTGTAAACCAAAGTAGTTTTTATTAAACTTTATTACATCCATTTGGAATACAGGCATTTTCTTCCTTTCACTGCTTAAGATCATTACCATTGATTATCCAAAATAATGCGTTATCCAAAATGGCTCTGCCAACTTTAGTTCAGTTAAGCAGAATTTTACCGTAATCAAAGCACGGTAAATTAAGAATATCTCACCCTACATATTTTTAAATAATTCCTGAATAACTTACTCTGCATGAGTTGTAAAATGGTGAATGCACGTTGCTGTGGTAACATGGAGGTGGATGAAACACTGGACTTTGCAATACAGCTTCTGCTCCCATTTTTCCAGCAGACATATCTACATCAACGTATGTTCCTGCAAATATTGAAAAAGTGCTTAAAATATGTTTCAAAGTGGTCATTCCATGCTTCTTAACCACTGATTGCTAATACTCTACTTCAGACTTCTTTAAACTATCTATGTGTGTGATAGTAAGTAAATGTCCATTACTTATCTAATTTAAATCAACTGTCAGACACATATGATTGGTGGCATGTTACGAATTACTGTTTAATCATTAACATTTTGTATATACCTGATTCATTCTGGTAGGTGTGGTCTACTCTTGGGCTAGTGGGTCCTTTTGGACCTTTTTTTCTTGTCCAGTTCATTACTTTGTCATTCAGATTAAACCATCCACACCAACCATCTTCAAAAGTACACCATGAATAAGAAGGAAGTTTTTCTGCAACAACGAAATGGTACACATGGAAATGAGAAAATTAGAGAAACTGTGTGAATAATTAAATAGTAGGGATGATGTGGTAAAGGTGGTGGTGATAGTGGTAGCAGCGCCAGTGGGGTTGGTGTATAATACAATAGACTCTCAATTATTTGCAGGTGAATTAACTGCTTTGCAGATTATCGACAGCAGTTTTAGCATTCTTTTTGTTTTTTATTCTATTAACAGTTTGTGTAGTTTGTATTCTAAAGCAATTTCTATGACTCTCGAACTGTTTTGGTGGACTGTGATTCACTAAGGACTGTACAGTAGTACCTCTCACTGAATAAGTTCATTTTTATAGCACTTTATTTTGCGGTTGACTGGACACTATCAGGTCACATGGTGTTAACTAATAAAGAAATTTTTATGAATGTATGGGGCGGGAAGAATGGTTGAGACAAATCCAATGGTGATGATCCAGTCATCCCACATCTGTCATTCAGCAGCTCTTGAATGGACAGACAAGTTACAGATTACCTTGAAGGACAACAAGATTCATTGCTGTCTGACATATTAATGCTTTGTAAATTAAGAAGAGTGATATGGAAAAAAAAAGAAGAAAGAAATGTGTTTCTTTAAAACAAAAGTCAATTAGGCTTTTTCATTAAGATTTAAAAGATCTTACTGGCATGTTTGTGTGTAAATAGAGGAAAATATAGAGCATAGTTTTTGAGAAGTGTAAATAGCCTATTTTTGGTAAGAAAGTACTACAGTATTGTTTAAAATACTTGACATGCAAAATGGATTTATAATGGATGCTTTAATTAAGTAAATTTAGACAACAGAAAATTCTAAAATGTCTTCTAAAAATGGTGAGTTAAATACTAAATTTTGCATGTAACTATCATAGTATGTATAATTATACTTTGCATTACTACATTCTACAGGTGTTCTGATAATTTTTAGGTTAACTGCTGTTTTCCATTATCTTTAGTAGTGTTTGCCTCCATTACCATGGATAACTGAGTGTCTAATGTAGTCAAGTGAAAATCCCAATAAATGGTTGCTGTGGAGCAGTGTGGTGCTTGGGATGGCAGCAGTGTCATTGGTGGTGGTGATTATAAGAGTCAAGTGATAATCCCAAGGAATGGTTGCTGAACAATAATGCTAGTAATGATGGTGGTGGTGCGGGTTCTAGTGCTGGTGACAGCAATGCCAGTATTGCTGATGGTGGTGGCAGTGCCAGCGGTGGTGGTTGTGGTGATATATAATAGTCAGGTGATAATCCCAAGGAATGGTTGCTGTACAGCAGTGCCAACGGTGATGATGGCAGTGCCAGTGATGGTGGTTGTGATGATATATAATAGTCAAATGATCTTTTTACTTCAATCCCCATTTTAGCCTGTATTTTGGTAGAGTAAATCAAATATTATTATTTTATGGCTGATTATGTAATCAGGACATAAAGTATATTGTATGGGATATTTTTAAATTAGACCAACAAACTTCGGTATCAGATAGATAACCTCATTTTAGCACCTCTTTTTAAGATGTCTCATGGGTTGCAATGCTTCATTTCAGTGCAAGAGAAGTTTAAGTGATTAAATTGGTTGATCCTACAGGAAGGAATTGAGGTAATTAGGTATGTGAAAAATGAATACACAAATTATTAATGTGGTGGTGATGGTGTTGGTGTTGTTGTTTATTCACTATAAAATATAAAGAATTCATATAAGGTTTCATCAAAAAACAAGGTACAAAATATACAAAAGGTATTAGCAAAAGAATCAAAGTATAAATAACAGAGGATTACAATTATAAATTTTTAACTCCTTCACATTGTATTACAAAGTATTACCAAATAGCAACAACAACAAAACAAAGCAAATAGCAGTAGGTTATAATCTTAATTTTATAAATCAATTAACATCATAGAATTTGTATGTCGACAACAATTTTTGTACTTTAGACTTAAACCTTTTTTCTGGTAATATTTTGAGTGATTTAGGAATTTGTTGCACAGTCACTCCTTTGTGCAACACACTATTAATGCCCTCAGAGAGTCTGTGATGCAGTAAATGTAGTGATTCAACTGTTCCGCTGTTGTATAAATTAATTATTTTGTTGAAACAATGTCTGTTTTTATGAATAAATGGGACCATTTCTAAAAGTATACATGCATGGCGAAGGTAGTACATTAAATTCTTAAAAAATTGGTATTATTTGGAAACTGTTTTATCAGTCTTAGTATTTTCTTTTGGAGTTTGAAAACCATTACAGATAGATTTGTCCCCCAGAAGGGTATTCCATATGAAATCATTGAGTAAACATCCAAAATATACAGTTCTTAACCATTTTTTTGCTACCCACTTGTCTTAGGATTCTTATTGCATAAGTTAATCTACTTAGTTTGTCACATAGTCCTAAAATATGCTCTTTTCATGACAATGAAGAGTCAATTACAATGTTGTACAATTGAAAATGTTCTACTTTTGGGATTACTTACTACAGAGTTTTCAAAAGAGGGACTGAATGCCAATGGCACGTGTGTTACCAGGTGGTCACTCAACTAAGTACTGACCACACCCAATACTGTTTAATTTCAGTGATAGGATGAGAACTGATGTTTTCAGCATGATATGGCCATTGATATTCTGTTTAATGACTCAAAATACACATGATGAAAAACACAAACTTCAGTGTTCAATAAGGAGTATAGATCTATTACTTTACTGTCTTGTCACTGTAACAGGTGCTGAAGAGCACATCTACAATTTATAGACAAGCAGTGCATTGGTATGCTGTACTTTGTGATACGGTAATTTGTATCACAAATTACTCAGATGTAAATAAGGATTGTAATATGAATATGTATTTATATGTGACATTGATTTCAGAGGTTTATTAATTGTAATTATTATTGGTAAATAATAATATACGGCTTTACTGAAACTGCCAACAATAACGCAATAATGCAGCAAGGGGGTGAGTTGTTTATCATTACCAGGGAACCAGGAAGTTACGTAATGTTTCGCGCCTTTTCGGTAAAAGCTTCTAGAATGTTCCCTAAAAGAAATATGTATTAGTGGTTTTCATTGGATAGTAAAATAGACGCTAATGTTGGCGCGTTTTATTAGCCAATGGCAGTTCATTTATAATCTTTAGGCGTATCTTAAGGCAAGCCTATAAATAAGCCAGGCCGAGGTAGCGTGTCCCCCAGTTCAACAGAATTCTCAGTACTCTACACATCGTCGGTCGGTCCTTCAGTTCAAGTTACGCGCAGCAGAATTACGAGAATCTAAATTATTATAAAGTTAATTCTACACAAAGTTGAAGTACGTGAGTTAAAAGTGATAAGAAGTTATTACAAACAGTTTCAGTTTAGCGAGTATCCAGATTAATTTGTAAAAGTGTTTGTGAATGTGTTCAGCAATAAAAGTTATAAAACCAATTTCTTCGTCAGTATAATTTCTGGATAAAAGATTCCTTTCCGATTCACACCCTGCAAGAGATACAAGTTCTACCAAGAAAAGATGATAGCTAGCCGGAGGACAATATACAAAACTTTAAATTCTTTCGGAAACTAATTGATACAAATTGCTACGCCAGAGGAAGCTACGAACCAAACAAGGAGTGACGTCACAAGATGGCAACGCGTTAAGTAAAGCAGCACAACATATGATCTACAAGTTCTCATTTCTTACACTATAAATATTACGTGAGAACTTGTAGATCATATGTTGTGCTGCTTTACTTAACGCGTTGCCATCTTGTGACGTCACTCCTTGTTTGGTTCGTAGCTTCCTCTGGCGTAGCAATTTGTATCAATTAGTTTCCGAAAGAATTTAAAGTTTTGTATATTGTCCTCCGGCTAGCTATCATCTTTTCTTGGTAGAACTTGTATCTCTTGCAGGGTGTGAATCGGAAAGGAATCTTTTATCCAGAAATTATACTGACGAAGAAATTGGTTTTATAACTTTTATTGCTGAACACATTCACAAACACTTTTACAAATTAATCTGGATACTCGCTAAACTGAAACTGTTTGTAATAACTTCTTATCACTTTTAACTCACGTACTTCAACTTTGTGTAGAATTAACTTTATAATAATTTAGATTCTCGTAATTCTGCTGCGCGTAACTTGAACTGAAGGACCGACCGACGATGTGTAGAGTACTGAGAATTCTGTTGAACTGGGGGACACGCTACCTCGGCCTGGCTTATTTATAGGCTTGCCTTAAGATACGCCTAAAGATTATAAATGAACTGCCATTGGCTAATAAAACGCGCCAACATT
This sequence comes from Deroplatys truncata, assembly GCA_030765065.1. Classification (NCBI taxonomy): domain Eukaryota; kingdom Metazoa; phylum Arthropoda; class Insecta; order Mantodea; family Mantidae; genus Deroplatys; species Deroplatys truncata. The sequence continues at coordinate 20,140,027 of CM060987.1, forward strand.
AGCGTCTATTTTACTATCCAATGAAAACCACTAATACATATTTCTTTTAGGGAACATTCTAGAAGCTTTTACCGAAAAGGCGCGAAACATTACGTAACTTCCTGGTTCCCTGGTAATGATAAACAACTCACCCCCTTGCTGCATTATTGCGTTATTGTTGACAGTTTCAGTAAAGCCGTATATTATTATTTACCAATAATAATTACAATTAATAAACCTCTGAAATCAATGTCACATATAAATACATATTCATATTACAATCCTTATTTACATCTGAGTAATTTGTGATACAAATTACCGTATCATATGCCCCACTAGAAACATAATTATAAATATTTATAACTTGTTTAGAAATTTTAAAATTGTGTTTTTTAGTCTCCTAGATCTTGGAACACACGTTATCACTTTCACTTAACACTTCACACGCATTTAACATACGACATATTTTTTATCTCGCCACTACTTACTGGCTCTGGTTTAATTAATTTAGATATTCATCTGACATCACAATTTTTTTTTATAGCAAATACTTTACCCTAAATTATTTAATTACTGTTTCAAAATTGTTTACTCTAAGTTGTTGACATAAATTTATACATTTAAGATTTTTGTAATTATTACACATATTTACCAAAATATTCACCCTTTACATATATTTACATCTCTTAAATCTAGGCACTGTTTCACCTTTTCTGTTTGCTACATAAGTATTTGTTTTATTTATTTTTACCAATTTTTATTATTTTGTACTTTAACTTTAATATCATATTGAGTTTCAATTATTACCTTCTTCTTTTCAAATGTTGTTACAGTTACTAAAAATTTAATTATTATTTTTTTTTTTATAATTTATTTTTCTTTTCAAATGACATATATAAATAGTTAACCCTCTTACGTTCCAATACATTTCTCTGCAAGTCATCTTTACCTATCCAGCATTTACTTTACATCTCATTGCTATTTACCCTCCTGGATCAAATTGTGTGTGGCTAAACATTACTCGTAGCCGTAACCTAACCTTCAAATTTTTGTTAATGGATAACCTCTTGTATTCATTTGAAATTTCATCACATGATAACATTTGAAAACAATCTAAAGTTTCTTGAACTACACATCTTTTAACAAATTTCATTTTCAATTCATCTGCTATCTTTTTAATTTGAAAATACTCTGACAAATCTGTACTAAACTGTACTGGACTGGAGTTTTCATTTTGAACATCTTGGTACAATTTATTTCCTTGCATTACTGTCTCATTCTGTATTTCTGATATTTCCCCTCTGAAATTAACTTGCGCCTGATTTACATCTACATTCCTAACCTCTTTTATCTCTCTTATCTCACTTGGAATACTACTCATTTGACTCTGTACATTCTACATTAACCTCACTTTCAGTATTAACCTCACTTTCTTTGTTACCTATTTCCTTGCTCATGTCTAGCATTTTCTTTGAAATTTCTCCTATCTCACTTACTATTACTTCCTCATTTTCATCTTTCATTTCTGGCCTACTACTATTTAGCTTCGTAACTTTCTCTTCAATTTCTTGACTGCTTTGATCTACTTTTTGCTCTAATACCTCCTTACTCCTACCAATACTTTCTATTAATTCCCTACGATCTTTTTTTATAGCTTCTATCAATTCCCTATGATCCTTATTCATTTTCTCATGAATCTTTTTTATCATATCCATAATCATTCTAGTATCAGAATTAATATTTCCTGCTATTCTATTCTTACTTTCTGCACTAACATTTCCTCCCTCCAATATTACATTGTTTGAGCTTTTTTTTGTAACCTGTATTGAATTACAGCTAACTGTTACACTATCCCCTTCCATCATTGTTTCTTCTGTATTACTAGCAGCCATTGTTTTTGTTTTCTAAAAAAAAATTACGATACCTTTGTGATGCTGTATGTTGCTGTTACTTTGATGTCCAGCGTTCTGCCCCATTCTCCTAGATTTGTATGTCGCTTCTGCGTTGTGTTGTGATGAATCTACGTCGTCTTGTAGTTGATCTCGGAATTACGATGTCCAATCATCCGTATAGTCTGTCGTTCCTTTTGTTTTTGGAATCTGCGTCTTGTAGATCATTTCACCGCTGCATTCCTGGTTACTCTGCTTCATTCCTGGTCATCGTTTTCCTTTCCTGGTCACTTCGCCTTCCTTTCCTGGTCATCTTCGCCCCACGTCATGGGTGCCAATTTGTAACGGTACAAATGTTACAAATTGTATGTTGCAAATAAATGTTTGTTTACATAACTTTAACTGCCCCACGTTGGGCGCCAATTTGTAACGGTAATGTTTCTTACGTAATATTTATAGTGTAAGAAATGAGAACTTGTAGATCATATGTTGTGCTGCTTTACTTAACGCGTTGCCATCTTGTGACGTCACTCCTTGTTTGGTTCGTAGCTTCCTCTGGCGTAGCAATTTGTATCAATTAGTTTCCGAAAGAATTTAAAGTTTTGTATATTGTCCTCCGGCTAGCTATCATCTTTTCTTGGTAGAACTTGTATCTCTTGCAGGGTGTGAATCGGAAAGGAATCTTTTATCCAGAAATTATACTGACGAAGAAATTGGTTTTATAACTTTTATTGCTGAACACATTCACAAACACTTTTACAAATTAATCTGGATACTCGCTAAACTGAAACTGTTTGTAATAACTTCTTATCACTTTTAACTCACGTACTTCAACTTTGTGTAGAATTAACTTTATAATAATTTAGATTCTCGTAATTCTGCTGCGCGTAACTTGAACTGAAGGACCGACCGACGATGTGTAGAGTACTGAGAATTCTGTTGAACTGGGGGACACGCTCCAGCAATCCAGCAATCCAGCAATCGAGAACAGGTCGCCCAGGTTCACCTGGGCGGAATATAATCGCCACAGTACCTAGCCGCCTATGCGGCTTTGCCTGTGCGATATAGAAGGATAAAAAAGAATGTGCACAAGCTTTTGATTTTTTGTCTGTCTTGGGCGGAGTTTAGCTTGCTGCGCTACCATTGGCTGGGTCTCAGTGTCCCCTCATGGGCGGACTAGCGACCACGTGGTGACCAAGCCCAATGCTGCTTAACTTGGGCGACCGCTTGTGTGGTCGTCAAGTTAAGCAGGCCGGCATGGCAGCAAAGCATGATGGGAATGTAGGTAATGGGATGGGGGTACTCAAGTTGGCGGCAGGGCGGGTCGTTGCTAAATGGTCACTCATCCAGCTAGCGACCGGGCCCAATGCTGCTTAACTTGGGGAAGTTTGTGAAGTGAGGGATTGGCAGACCTCAGCCTCGGGGGCCCAAGCCGTCTTTCGGCAACCGGTAGCTCTTCCTCCGCCGCGGCGCCTTATGGTCATAGCGCCCCAAAGAGTTAACCAGCTGGTTGGTATGGTAGGCGAGTTTCGTGTACATGGTGCGGGTTCTCTCCCGCACCACGTCCACGATGTATGGGAGACCGGAATGGGTATGTAGGATATGTGATGGGAATCTACGCCCAGTATCATAGATCATCCGAAGCGCCCTGCTCTGGACGGTTTGCAGTCTGCGGATGGTGGTCGCTGCCGCCGATCCCCAGACCTCGCAGCCGTAAAGAATCAGGGGCGGGATAATCGCCTGATATAGGCGTAGTTTGAGGCGTATGGGCATTGTGGGGACACGCTACCTCGGCCTGGCTTATTTATAGGCTTGCCTTAAGATACGCCTAAAGATTATAAATGAACTGCCATTGGCTAATAAAACGCGCCAACATTAGCGTCTATTTTACTATCCAATGAAAACCACTAATACATATTTCTTTTAGGGAACATTCTAGAAGCTTTTACCGAAAAGGCGCGAAACATTACGTAACTTCCTGGTTCCCTGGTAATGATAAACAACTCACCCCCTTGCTGCATTATTGCGTTATTGTTGACAGTTTCAGTAAAGCCGTATATTATTATTTACCAATAATAATTACAATTAATAAACCTCTGAAATCAATGTCACATATAAATACATATTCATATTACAATCCTTATTTACATCTGAGTAATTTGTGATACAAATTACCGTATCATTTGTCATACCTTTTCAAAGCCAGCTGGCCGCTTCCTGATTTGAGCTGTTGTGCTGCGTATGTGTGCTGCAAGTCTTCTTCCAAACCAAAGGGGTTTCATAAGCTATAGACTTTACCTAGCTCCATAAAAAGAAATCAAGGGGAGTCAGGCAAGGTAAGTATGGTGGCCAGTCATTGGGCCCAACCCAAGCTATCCAGTGAGCAGAGAATGTATTGTCAAATGGACATGTGCTTCAATGTCAAAATAAGCTGGTGCACCATCCCCCATAATGGGGGGGGTTCTGGCCCCTTCAGCTGCTGTGATGTGGGCACTGCAAACCCTGGACACTCATTGTACTTCTGACGTTACTAGAAGTACGCTAGTCTGAACATTCGAGCCCCTCCCGAAAGGGAGTTGTTTGGATTGGATTGGACTCTGCAAGGCAGTGGTTCCCGATACCCATGGGAGATTGGGTATGCCTGGCTGGTTTATCTACCCAGGTGGGGTTGTGAGACGCCCCGATGTTCTCCGGCACCAACCATGAGAGAGAGCTGGTAGATGGTACTTAGATATACTGTCGGCCCCACCGAGGTTGTTCGGTAGTCTCTCCCAATAGGGTTTTCCCTATTGGCCTGACGTGTGTAAGTGGCATATCCACTTCCGTCCCTGTGTGGAAGAGATGAGGGAAGGACGGTGTCCTAACTCAACCTCCACTTTACGGGGGGGGCAGCTTGTATAAAATAGGCACTGTCTCTAATGGAAAAAATCTGCGAGACTTGTCTCCCGGGTTGCGAGTGCATGGACTCTGAGTAGTCAGACCCGGTCCCATGTTTACAGGTGCCCCATCATATTGAAACCACATTCCTTGTCTGATATTAAGAGTAAATGGGTGCAGTAGCTTAGACAGAACTTTTGGCAAAAATATTAGGTAAGTATTGACATTGAGTTGTCGCGGCAAAAGATATGGCCCGAAAAGGATTTCATTCACAATCCCTACCCACACATTGACACCAAATCTCATTTGATGTGCTTGTACAAACATGGCATGGAGGTTTTCGAAAGTCCAAACAATGGAATTACATGAATTAATCTGACACATGTGAAGTATGCTTCATAACCACGTGGGTTGCACAGTATGGTTGGGTTGCAATTTAGTTCAAACACCAAATACAAAACTTTGTTTTACCTAGACATCAGGATCATCAGAAATAATGCACACAACAAACTAACGTTCAGCATTTACAGAAAACCAACGCACACAGAAAATTATATTAAAAACAATAGCTACAATTCTACAAGCCACAAACATGCAATTTTAAAAAATAGTATTACAAACAGGTTAGTACATATACCAATGGAGAAAGAGGAATACCAGAAAGAATACCAACACATTATCAACATAGCCACTATGAATGGATACCAGAAAAAAACAATAGATAAGAAGATAAAGTTTGAAAGACAGAAATACATCCAACAAACGACTACTTTACTAAGACAACAAAAACCACAAGCATACAGGAAATTCACTTATCACCCTTGGACACATCATAAATTTCAAAGGATTTTCAAGAAATACAGCATCACCCTGTCTCCACAGAATAACCACAATATACAGAAACTACTATGCAAAAGAACAAAAGACCCTATCCCCAACGATAAATCAGCTGGTATATATCAAATTGTTTGTAATGACTGTAACCTGGTATACAAAGGAAGAACCAAAAGAAATCTTGAAATAAGATTAAAGAGCATATGAGATGCATTTACCAAAAGCAGACTGATAAATCAGGAGTAGCACATCATTTCTGGTCTTCAAACCATGACATCACTCCGAACATAAAACTCTTAAAACCGATCAACAGCAGCAATGAATTGGACATCTGGGAAAAAATACATATCGTCAAACACAGGAATCACCTAATGAATTTCGAACTGCCGCCACCTAGCAGCCTTTGAAGGTTCATCAATACAGCATCAGAGAACACCCCTAGCCACACACATTCCCCAGACAATGACCGGCAAAAATCAGTTGAGGACATGCTGACAATGGAAGCAAACTGTCTCCCGAAACGCGTTCAAGTAAGAACATTTTAGTGATGTAGTGTAACAACCTTCAACTCTCTTTATTTTAAATTGGTTTTGTTTGTTAAGTTTTAAAGTCCTTTAACCTGGTGATGTCTTATCAGATGACGAATGAATGAAATGGGTGAAATAATGCTCAAATGAGCCCAGGGTCCATAGAGCTTACAGTTAGATTAGATGATAGGAGGATGGGGAATTGTTGGAGCTTTGTTGACCTCCTGCACATCAGCCTAAAAGGTTTATTGTGCAACTCCATTGGAAAGTGAGACGGTAATTTGTATCACAAATTACTTTAATGTAAATAATTATTTTTATATGAATATGTATTTTTATGTAACATTGATTTCAGAGGTTTAATAATTGTAATTATTAATGGTAAATAATAATTTTCGGCTCTACTGAAACTGTTAACAATAACACAATACTTTAGCAAGGGGGTGAGTTGTTTATCGTTACCGGGAACCAGGAAGTTACGTCATGTTTCGCGCCTTTTCAGTAAAAAAGCTTCCAGAACATTCTATAAAAGTAATATGTATTAGTGGTTTTCATTGGATAGTAAAATAGACGCTAATGTTGGCGCGTTTTGTTGGCCAATGGTAATTCATTTATAATCTTTAGGTGTAGCTTGGGGCAAGTCTATAAATAGTGTAGATTCAAAGCGAGCGTCCTCCAGTTCGGCAAGATTCTCGACACAGTACACATCGTCCTCCAGTTCGGCAGGATTTACGAAGCATTACACTTCGTCCGCACATTACACGTTGGCCGTTCAGTTCGTTAAATTACACGTAGTGAAAATCATTAAAGATCTAAAATATTACAAAGTCACTTATATACAAAAATTGAAGTACGTGAGTTAAAAGTGAGAAGTTATTAGAAACAGTTTCAGTATGGCGATTATCAAGATAAATTTGTGAAAGTGTTAGTGCATGTGCTCGACAATAAAACATTATAAAATACATTTCTTCACTAGTAATTTTTGGATAAAAGATTCCTTTTCCGCTTCACACCCTGCAAGAATTAAATGCCTACCTAAATAGCTGGCCGGAAGAAAATATACATAACCTTAAAACTAATTCATATAGATTGCTACGCCAGATGGGTTAGCAGGCGACCGACGAATGACGTCACACAATATGGCTGCACGCGTGAGGTAAACGACATTAAGTGAGAAACATTATCCACCACGTGGGGACACAAATACACACTAATACTACTTCAAATTGGCTCCACAACGTGGGGCTCGACAACAAAAAGACATTACATAAAGCAAGTTCTCTCGCAAATACGCGTGATGTAAAAACAATATTTGCTACTTCAAATTGGCGCATCAACGTGGAGCGACAACTAGGAAAGGAAGGCTAGACGACTAGGAAAAGTAGCAGAATTAACCAGGAAAAGGCGAATGCAGCAGTGGAACGATCTACAAGATGCAGATTCCAAGACAGCAGGGTAAATCAACTACAAAAACATCGAGACAACGTAGATTCATCACAACACAACGCAGAAGCGACATACAAACCTAGGAGAATGGGGCAGAACGCTGGACATCAAAACTGCAGCATCAGACAGCATCAAAAAGGTAATTAAATGAGACTGAGAAGTGGTAGGATAATAAAAACAATGGCTACCAATAATACAGAAGAAATAATTATGGAGGGAGATAGTGTAACAGTTAGCTGTGATCCAATACAAAGTACAGGGAATAGCCCAGATTTTTTGGGATTTGAAGATGAAAATGTTAGTGTAGAAAGTGAGAATAGGATAGCAGGAAATGTTAATCTTGATACTAGTATGATAATGATGGAAATGATGAGAAATATGCATAGGGAATTAAGGGAAGATATGCAAAAGAATAATAGGGAATTAAGAGAAGATATTGATAGGAGTTTAGAACAAAAACTAACTCAGAATAATGAGAAATTAAGGGAAGATATTAGTAAGAGTATTACAGATCAATTAAGGGAAGAAATTTGTAAGAATAATGAGAAATTAGAAAAGAAAATAGATCAAAACAGGGAAGATATGCAAAAGAGTCATAGGAAATTGAGGGAAGATATTGGTAAAAGCTTAGAACAAAACAGGGAAGAGATCGAAAAGAAATTCATGGAGCTAGATAGTAGTATGATTAAAATGAAAAATGAAAATCAAGAAATGATAGCAAATGAAATAGGTGAAGTTTCAAAGAAAATGTTAGACATGAGCAGGGAAATATCTAACCAAAAAAATGAGGTTAATGTAAAATGTACAGAGCTAGGTAGCCGAATGAGTAGCATTTCAAGTGAGTTAAAAGAGATGATGGAGGCTACAAATGCAGATTTAATACAGGTGCAAGTTAATTTCAGAGGGGAAATATCTGAAGTTCAGAAGGAGTCAGAAAAACAGAGAAATAAATTGTCTAATGAAGTTAAAGATTTGAATCAAAAGCTAACTTCTGAAATTAACAAACACCAAACTGTTCAAAATGAGAGTAATAAGAAATTGGAACAGACAATAGAAAATCTGCAAGGTACTGTAAATAGGTTAGAATTGAATTCAAGGGCAAATATATGTGATGTGCATGTGTTAGATGTACAAAATAATGATAGAGGTAGTTCCTCAGGTATGATAAATAATGTGAGTGATGCGGCAGCTTCATCTATAGCTAATGCTGAAACTCAGAGTGCACAAGTTACACTAGAGAATTTAAATATGGGAGTAGGGAATTTGCAAAATTACAATCATATCTTAAGTGATTTTCCACTTCCAAAATTTAATGAAAACTCCAGTCCAGTACAATTCATTGCAGAATTATCAGAGTATTTTCAAATTAAAAAGATACCAGAAGCATTGAAAATGATAGTTGTCAAAAGATGTTTGGACCAGAAAACCTTAGATTGGTTACAAATGGTATCAGGGGGCGAAATTTCATATGAATCCTTTAAGAGATTATTCATGAACAGATTTTGGAATGTAACGGTACAGCAAAGAATACGAGCAATGCTTAGTCATGGTCAATTTAATCCACGAGAGGGAATATCGATGACTGATTACTTACTAAAACATGCAAGTCAGGTTAGAAACTTGTCACCTCCAATCAGTGAGGAAGATTTTGTGAGTTTGCTCGCAAGGCATTATCCTATCAGGATACAAAATTACTTATTGATTGCAAAACCACGGAACATCTATGAGATGACAGAATTAATAACAGCTTTGGAATAACAGGAAGAAGATATGTCTCGGGAGTGGGAACATAGATTTTTAGATGTACGAGATAGAAGAAATTACCAAGGTAGTTATCAACAAATAAGAGGACAAGACAGACATCATGAAATTAATACCAGACAACGGTATCAATCATACGTTCCACAATTTGAAAGATCAAGGATAGATAGGAGACCAGGCCGGCAGGAACAAATAAATTATGTCAGGACAGAAAGATTGCCTGAAAGAGGGCAAAACTATGGAAGGAGGTACATTAGACAGAGGGGAAATTTCACTCACTGGAGGGAAAATAATAACCGTGAAAGATCTGAGGAACGGCAAGAAAATTACGTGCCAAGGGGACATAATGTCAGAAATCGAGGATTTCGAACTCGAGGACGGGGAACTCAAAACAATGGTGGCGACACTGAGATAGATTTAGCGCCTGTTAGGAATGGCAGTCCCGTACGTGAACATGGAAATAACCAGGAAAACTGTTAACAGACTCCTGTGTAGTAGGTTCTCAGGACGTCTTTAATAATTCAGTATCCATTACCAATACAAATCATACACCTACACATACACCCTGTAATAAGATTACAGCAACAAAAGATAAGGGAGAAAATTTTGAGTCACCTCATGTTAGAATGGAAATTGCGAAGAAAGAAATCATTGCAACTATAGATTCTGGTTCATCAGCTTCAATTTGCTCACAGAAATTTTACATAAATTTGATTAATGAAGGTAACAAAATTATGGCTCTTCCCACTAGTAATTTAGTTTGTCGTGTTGCAATTGGAAGAACTGCACAGGTCATAAAAACACAAGCTCTACTTAGCATAATTATTGGCGGAGAGAATTTTGAGGTTATGTTTCTAATTGTAAACCATCTGATTTGTGACATAATTATAGGATGTGACTTCCTACATGAATATGAAGCATGTATAGATTTTAAACATGAAGAGTTAAAGATAACAAAAGAAGGTAGAGAAATAAGGGTACCATTTATAAAAGAAGAAATTTCTGTAATCGAAATGACAAAGGATGAGAAAGATATTTGTGACCAAGAATTTTTTGTGCAAATAACAGAAACTGATAGAAATAATCAAATAAAGCAGGTAGTCACAGAATATGAAGGGAATACCACGCCATATTTTCAACAGCTAGCAGAAATGCCAGAAGAAGTAGAGAAATGTGTTATCCAAACAAAAGACGACCATGTGAGCGAGACAAACAACAGCAGGAAAGAGAAGAGAAATGAGGAAATAATACACAAGTGTGAAGAAGCTTATAATCTTACGATAATGCAAAAACAAATCCTTCATGATGTTTTGATGAACAATAGTTCAGTTTTTAGTACTATCCCAGGCAGATGTAATGTATATCAGCATACATTTCAAGTAGAAGACGTACCACCATATAGGCATAAGTATGACAATTTACCTATAAGTCTTCGAGACAAAGCTAGACAATTAATAAATAGCATGCTAGAAAATGGGATTATTGAGCAAAGTAATTCTCAATACATAAATTCAATCTGCTGGAGTATTAAACGAGATGGTAGTTTGAGATTAACTTTAGACGGCAGATATGTCAACAAGTATATGAAACCAGATCATTTTCAAAGTGAGGGAATTGAACAACTAATTACAAAACTTTCAAGAGGGAGATTTTTGACATCCATCGACCTCACTGCATCATATTGGCAAGTGGAATTAGATCCGCAAGTGCGTGATTACACTTCATTTCAGTACTCAGGGATTCAGTATCGCTTTTGTGTAAATCCTTTTGGTTTAAAAAACTCAGGAAGTGGATTTTTGAGAGCCATTCACAATATCTTTGGAAATTCTGCAGATGACTTTTTAATAAAGTATATTGACGACTTCTTAATCATTAGTCAAACATTTGAAGAACACATGAATAATGTCCATTATGTGTTAAATAAACTACAACAACATGGTATGACTGTGAACATACTAAAATCAAAATTTTGTGTTAAGGAAATAAATTTTCTGGGTTATGTAGTGGATGAACGAGGTATAAGACCTGATCAGAAAAGAATGGAAGCAATAATGAGAATTCCGCCACCCAGGAACGTAAAACAAATTAGACGTCTCTTAGGGGTATTGAACTTTCAGAGTAAGTTCGTACCAAGATATTCGGCGGAGATAGAACCACTACGGCAGCTACTCCGAAAGAACAATAAGTGGAGATGGACAGAGGAGCATCAAAAATGTTTTGAGAGAGTAAAGGAACTATTTGCTAAGTCCATATTACTTGAGAGGCCCAGAGAAGATTTGGAATATGAAATTTATGTCGACGCATCAATGCAAGGGTACGCCGGAATTCTAGGACAGCGAGACATCAACAATGACTTTCACGTCATTAGTACAGCTTCAAGAGGACTTACAAATATTGAGAGGAATTCTTCAGTGACTCAGTTAGAAATTGGAGCACTATATTTCTCATTAATTCGTTTTAAAACCTATATTTATCAGAAAAAGGTGAAAGTATATTCAGACCACATAAGCTTAACTTTCATACAACGGTGTAGATTATGTAGTGGAAAACTTGCTAGATATATTCATGCAATATCTGCATTCGATATTGAGATTATCCACATTCCTGGCAAAAACAATACCTTCAGTGATTTGCTTTCAAGATTGAACTACAACCCACAAATTCCCGAAAATATTGAAAGGCCTAGAAATGAAGTCAAAATATTGACAATTGAAATTCCTTTAAGTAAAGAAATGATTAGAAAATTGAAAAATATGGGGGAAATTCAAAATGAGGATGCAAAATTGTTTGAATTTAAAGAAAATGCACCATTGATTGAGGAGGCAAAGAAAGAAATTATAGCAATTCGAGATGGGACATTATACAAAAAGCATGGAAAAGAAATGCCTAGTTGGAAGGTAATGGTTCCGAAAAGCATGGAAAAGGAACTAATTAAAAATTTTCATGAAGGGTTAGCACACTCAGGGACGGACCGAACAACTTCTATGATTTTAGAGAATTTATACATATCCAAATTGCGTCAAAAAGTTCGCAAATTTATATCGTGCTGCAACCTGTGTCAGAAGGCAAAGCAAATAAATGCAGCATATGCATTTGAAACTAATTCGGTTATTAGAGATAAGCCGAGATGTGTAATTAGTATTGATATTCATGGTCCGATGCCTCCAAGTCAATTTGGAAATAAATATATATTTGTCTGCTATGATATATTCAGCAAATATGTAAGAATCTACCCTTTGAGAAAACCTACAGGTTTAGCATGTTTGAATAGACTACTTAAGTCATATGTGATAGAAGAAGGACCTATTCAATCTGTATTGAGCGATAATGCTTCGTACTTCACAGGAAAAAAATTTATGGATGGACTGAAAGAAAATGGCATTAAACAATATTTTTCGTCAAGATACAGACCGAACTCCAACCCAGTGGAGAGGGAAATTAAGGAAATTTCAAATTATTTAAGGGTGTTATGTCATCGAAAACACACTCAATGGTATGGATACGTGAACTTCGTTCAGAACCTACTAAATGAAACCATAAACAATGTGACAGGATATAAACCATGTGAACTTAAGTTGGGAAAGAAGATCAATACAATGTGTAAAACAATCCCAGGAGCCATTCCAGATGCGCATTCGATACCACCAACAGAAGAAGAGATGTTCCGAAAAGCATTTGAGAGGATGAAGAAAAAAGCCATAAAAAGAAAAATGAAACATGAAGAAAAGAAGAGAAAGGAATGGAGGATCAAAATAGGAGATTTAGTTTTGGTTAAAACCAAGAAATTGTCCGACAAAGAAAATAAACTTTATTGGCGAATGTTTCTCAAATACCATGGACCATATGAAGTTGTTGAAGTGTATGGAACTAACACATATGAGTTATGTAATCCAACAACTCGAAAAAGCATAGGAAAGTTTCATATTGAGATGCTTAAACCATACAACCATGAAGATCATGGTGAAATAAAAGACAATGATGATAAATAGTAAATGCTGGATAGTTAAAGGCGAAATGCAGAACAATGTATTGGAACGTAAGAGGGTTAAATAAAAATGTAAATCATATGAATGGAGAAATAAATTGTGGTCATGAATAACTGTTTGAGAAGAAAATAAATAAATTAAATATTTTTTTTGTAACTGTAACAACATTTAAAAATTAAGAATGCAAAGATTGAAACTTAAGATGTTATATTAAAGTAAAGTACATGAATACTATTACAAGAGTATTGTTAAAATAAAATTCAAAATAACAAAAATGGTAAAAATAATTCAAAACAAATACTTATGTAGCAAACAGAATGTGAAACATTGAGATGTAAATATTTGTGTTGAGGGTGAATATTTTGGTACATATGTATAATAATTACAAAAATCTTAAATGTATAAATTTTGTCAACAGCTTAAAGTAAACAATTTGGTAGTAGTAAATAAATAGTTTAGGGTATAGTATTTGCTATAAAAAAAATTTTTGTGATATCAGATTAATATCTAAATTAATTAAATCAGAGCCAGTAAGTAGTGGCAAGATAAAACATATGTCGTGTGTTAAACGCGTGTGAAGTGTTAAGTGAAAGTGAATAGCGTGTGTTACAAGATTTAGGAGACTAAAAACAAAATTATAAAATTTCCAAACAGGTTATAAATATTTATAATTATGTTTCTAGTGGGGCATATGAGACGGTAATTTGTATCACAAATTACTTTAATGTAAATAATTATTTTTATATGAATATGTATTTTTATGTAACATTGATTTCAGAGGTTTAATAATTGTAATTATTAATGGTAAATAATAATTTTCGGCTCTACTGAAACTGTTAACAATAACACAATACTTTAGCAAGGGGGTGAGTTGTTTATCGTTACCGGGAACCAGGAAGTTACGTCATGTTTCGCGCCTTTTCAGTAAAAAAGCTTCCAGAACATTCTATAAAAGTAATATGTATTAGTGGTTTTCATTGGATAGTAAAATAGACGCTAATGTTGGCGCGTTTTGTTGGCCAATGGTAATTCATTTATAATCTTTAGGTGTAGCTTGGGGCAAGTCTATAAATAGTGTAGATTCAAAGCGAGCGTCCTCCAGTTCGGCAAGATTCTCGACACAGTACACATCGTCCTCCAGTTCGGCAGGATTTACGAAGCATTACACTTCGTCCGCACATTACACGTTGGCCGTTCAGTTCGTTAAATTACACGTAGTGAAAATCATTAAAGATCTAAAATATTACAAAGTCACTTATATACAAAAATTGAAGTACGTGAGTTAAAAGTGAGAAGTTATTAGAAACAGTTTCAGTATGGCGATTATCAAGATAAATTTGTGAAAGTGTTAGTGCATGTGCTCGACAATAAAACATTATAAAATACATTTCTTCACTAGTAATTTTTGGATAAAAGATTCCTTTTCCGCTTCACACCCTGCAAGAATTAAATGCCTACCTAAATAGCTGGCCGGAAGAAAATATACATAACCTTAAAACTAATTCATATAGATTGCTACGCCAGATGGGTTAGCAGGCGACCGACGAATGACGTCACACAATATGGCTGCACGCGTGAGGTAAACGACATTAAGTGAGAAACATTATCCACCACGTGGGGACACAAATACACACTAATACTACTTCAAATTGGCTCCACAACGTGGGGCTCGACAACAAAAAGACATTACATAAAGCAAGTTCTCTCGCAAATACGCGTGATGTAAAAACAATATTTGCTACTTCAAAAGCATGCTTTCATTGTTTCAAAATCTGTTCCCTGAACAAGTCACAGTCAGCATTCTTTCCCAGATCTTTGGTTATAGAAAGAGTTAAGTCTCATTCTTGTCAGGAAGAGGATGTGCAAGGCAGTTTCCTCATCCTTTTGCACATTCTACAAATGGGTCCTACTTTATGCAGATGTTTCCTGAAGTGACCATGTTCAGAAATTAATGGAACTATTTTCCTTATTTCTTTCAGGAGAGATGAGGAAAGAATGTTGCATGGACCTAAGATCAACTTCCTGGCTTGTCTTTGTCCGGGATAGGTTTGCCACCTGAGTTGGTACTTTTCCCTAATCCATGCTTTAGCAAGGTTTTGGCAATATGGGTACTGACTTCAATCACAGGTTCAGGCCCAACATAGGGTATCTCAGTATCCTTTTTTGCCAGCTGAGAGCTTAAAGTTACTCGACATTCATGTTCTCAGGATAATTGAAAACCCCAGGAAAAACTTTATCTCAGCAACTCACCCTAACCGAGATTTGAACTTGGGACCTCTTGAATGTTGAGGCAGACAATAAAACTGTTGTCACAATGGATAGTCTCCTGGCTTAGTAGCATCAACTTTTTCTACATGATATGAATGCAACAGCTGTTCTGCAAAATGTAGTAATTGGTGAGCAATAGCTCAAGTACTCACTGAAGGATTGTTCTTTGCACACCACAGCATTGGTTCCTCAGCCTCAGGAGTTAGCATGGAATGCTCCCATCCCTGCTTGTCTGTGTAATGCATCCAGTTCACATAGTCTGCGATAAATGCTGTAAAATGTACTGCAGTGAGGAGCCCATCATTTTGGAAATTGTTCCTGGTAAAGTCTCTGAGATGCATGACCAGAACCAGATACCTCCCCATATTACACATGCATGTCTGCTAATTCATTCTCTGTTTGTCGTAGTTAACAAATTTCACTGTTCTGCATATAAGCAAGGAAGAACTGCACTCTACTGAGTAGAATAGTCAACAGAATGAGTGGATGAATGAAATTGAGCACAAGAAAAAAACTGACATGGGTGGCCAAGCTTGTTAAAAGTACAGACTCATGAGCAGGAGCTCCGCAGTTCAAATCCATTCAGGATCATCCTCCCTGACTGACATTTTTTCCAGGTTTTCCTCAGTCTCCATAACTGGCAAATGCCAGGGAGATAGCTTAAGCTTAGGCCTGGAAACTTTCCTTCCCAATTTTCTTTCCTAATGTAGTTGGAACAGTCATGTCACTGAGGCTTATAAGAAAGTAAATTCTTTAAAATCCCCTCTTTCAAATGTTTAAATACAACCCTGCCTAGGAATCTAAGAAAGACTTCGGTAAACACAATGGTGATACCCCACTTCAATTATTGTGATTCCCTCCTCACAGATTTAATATCTGATCTGTCACATAAATTACAGCTAGCTCATAATACGTGTGTATACTACAGCTGTGATGTACGTCATTACAATCATATAACACTATTTCTGCATAAGTTGTCATGGTCATTGACCATAGAAACATTCATTGTTATTTACTTATCTTTAAACTTATTCACACCTCTTCCCCTACATACCTAGCTTCTCGCTTTAAAAATGTGTCCTCATCTCACAATCTTCAACATGCTCGCAATATTTTCAATACCACTTCACCGAGCATCTTTATACTCATCATCTTTTACTGTGAAGGTTGCTAGGCAGTGGTGGTTGCTTGTAAGAGCACAAGAGCATGTGAACACCCTAATTTTTGATAACTTGCAGGTTTATTAGTTACTTTTTCTTTGAATGCTATTACACAAAACAGATGTGGTAATTTAAAATTGACCATGCCTCTCCACTAAACTCAATGAGACATGGCAACACAGTCACGAATACATCTTGACTTGTGCACGTTTTTAGGAGCTTTTGTGCATGCACAACTGATATGATGTAATTACCTTATGAGTGAAATACATACGGATCATGCACACTTGAAGACATACACTGGCCCTTAGCATCCATCTCTCAGCAACAAGCTTATGTCAATACCACTAGGTGGTAGTACACTACTGCAAAAGTTTCGTTCATCCAAGAGTGTAAGGGCAGAAAGTTAGGAACCCCTGTTCACTTTTCAGTTTGGCATAAATTGCACTAGGTGGTAGCATACACAACACTTATACCAATTCACTCACGTACAATGAAATTTAGATCTGATGTGAGTATATGGATAGAAAAGCCTATTTGCCATATATGTTATGGCTTTCTGGATGAGTTTTGGTATATTATATTATGATACTAAAGACTTGAATCATGAAGTGATAGAGACATTTGCTTGATTGAAAAACAGACGCATAGATTTTCTTTATAAATAGTGTCAGCCATGATGCAGTATAGTTTTCTCTGTTTAACATGTACCTACAATGCAGTGTAACATGTATTTATATTGATTAACATTTGTGTGGACTGTATGGAGAGACACAATGTTTTATAAGCAGAACTTATGCCATTTTTCTGCTTCAGAAAATGAGACTTGGTGAGAGCTAGTAAATTACTAATATAAATATTTGGCTTACAAAAGAATGCAAATGGAGAGTAATGAAAGCTTACACATTACTTGTTGTTTCCCCAAACTGGTCTTAATTATATGCAAAACAATAAAAATCCACAAAACAACCCTTTGTTTATAACAAAGTTATGCATTATTATTATTATTATTATTATTATTATTATTATTATTATTATTATTATTATTATTATTATTATTATTATTATTATTATTATTATTACACTAGTCTGCATTTTCAAACTTTTTGTCACATGATTTCTTAAAAGTAGATGTTCTGGAATCAAGTTTTTATGCTGATTCCAGAAATAACTTTTGTTTTTTTTCTATCATGTCAGGTTTTTACACAAAATAAGTAATGTTTTGACAATTTTACTAATGAGCGTAGAAAAGTATTCAAATACCATTTCACACAAGGTAAGTTTTTATTCAAGAAACATTTCAAGAATACTCTCAAGAACTCCCTCTAATTTATTTCATGACTACATTCTAACAAAACAAGAAGCCAAAGTGCTTCATTTAATTTTTTTCAACCTTTCTCTTCTTTGCAGATCCTTGAAGATGACTGTCACTCCTCAACATCCAACAGTAGTCGGCCATCATAGTTTCATTCCATCTCCCCTGCTACCTATAGTATATAGTATAGTATTTATTGTGCTAAGAGTTTTACAAATTTGATTGTCTACTGCATTTTGACCCTGGTCACTTATTCAGTAGACAATCACTACAGTTTATTTACATTTTACAATTTCTTGTCACTAAATTATCTTGCTCTTTTTTTTAATTTTTTTTTTGTTTTTTTTTTTTTCATGTCCCATTTCCACTTTTTTTTTTTTTCACTTTCCATTTATTGATTACTTAACCATCACACATTCACTATAGTTTTCCATTCAAAGTAAGATGCACTACCTCTTACTTTTCTCTTTCCACTGTCCAAAGCCATTTATATTTTACTTTACACAAAAACTGTCCAATGCTTCTAGCGTCCTTGCATATCATTTCAATTATAAGTGTATTTCTATCCCCCTTCAACCACTTCTTATTAAAAAATTCTTTTCTCCAATTTTCTGTTCCTTGGCACTTAAATACTATGTGTTCAATGTCTTCATTACCACCACATATCGGACATTGGTTCTGAGGAATACCCTGTCTTAGCCCTTTAGCCTCCATGCTCCGGTTCTTACCCATGCAATAGATTCTCTCTCTTCTTTATTTACTATGTCTATATATTTTTCCCTACCCCATGTATTTTTCATTGGCCTATAATAAACTAATGAGCTCTTTTCGGCAATCTCACTGAACATGATTTGTATTTCTATATCTTCCAGTCTTTTCCTTGCCTTTTTCCAAAAATGTTTTACGTTATTTTCTCTCCTTCTCCATATATCTCCTAACCCATTTTTCTCCAAAATATTCCGTAATTTACTTACCCATCCATCATTCATTAAGCTCTTCTCTTGGTATTCAATACATTGTCTTAACACATTACTTTTTCCTAGATTTAAACTTCTGAACCAAAATTTCAAAGCTCTTTCCATTATCTTCCCCTTAGTTGGCACCCTGCCCATCTTTAATTGTGCTACCTGTCTTACAATTGACTTCGGTAGCCCTAGTATCTCTCTACAAAACATCCTGTGCACCACATCTATACATTCCCATTCTCTAACTAATCCCCATATTTCTATACCATACATCATTTTTGCCTCCACAACCATCTCATAAACTTTTTCTAGCCATTTAACATTTATATTAGGTACTTTATATTTGCAGCTTCTAATTGCTGCCATCGCCCCTTTACCTTTTGCCAATGCAAACTTCTTTTGTTTCTCCCATTTATTACCTCCATCTATTTTTACTCCTAAATAGATACAGTCACGCACTACCCTGTAATCTTTATTCTCTCCCTTCCACTTTTCATATTTGCCTAATTTTTCCCCCTTTTTGAAAACCACAATCTGTGTTTTCTCTTGATTCACTTTTAACCTCCATTTTTTACAATATACATCAATTGCTTGTAATGATTGTTTTAAACCACTTACTGTAATAGATCCTACCACTAGGTCATCTGCAAAAAGAAGTCCTGGAATTTGGATGTTGTTAATTACAGGTGCACAGTTATTATTCCTTCCAATTTCTAGTAAGACATCATCTACGTATAAATTAAATAAAACTGGGCTTAACTTACATCCTTGCCGAAGGCCTTTCTTTTGTGGAATTTCGTTTGTTACACAGCCTGTCTCCACCCTTACACATAAGGTGTTCTCAAAATACAGTGCTTTTAGAATATTCACCAATTGCTGACTTACTCCCTTACACACTAATTTATGCCACAGAAGTTGTAGCTCAATTTGATCATAAGCTTTCTCCAAGTCTACAAAAGCTATATACAGTTTACCCCTTTTTTCTTTTAAATATTTGTCTGCTAATGTCTTTATAATAAATAAATTATCAATTGTTCTCCTTCCCTTGCGAAAGCCCATCTGTAATTCCGAAAGGATATTATATTCTTTAACCCAAGATTGTAATCTCGCTGCCAAAATGCCCGCAAAAAGTTTTCCTATATTCGGTAATAATGCAATACCTCTGTAGTTATTAGGTTTATCGACATTGCCCTTGCCTTTATATATACCTCCTCTCCATTTCCTTAATATTTTGGTGAAAACGTTCACCCTGCTCTTCACTATAATGTCCCAGATTTTCTGGAAAGTAGTCGATTTTTGAATGCAGAAAATGCACCTTTACACTCTGCTACAACCCATCTTCTTGAAATTTTCCAACATTGTTTCGACAATGGCCTTGTAATTGGGATCTTTGTTATTGCCTAAGAAGTTTTCAGTAACTGATCAGAAGACGGTCCATGCTTCTATTTCTCTCTCATTCATTGTCTTCTCAAAATCTTCATCCTTCATCAATTTCTTTATTTGAGAACCAACAAAAATTCCAGTCTTTAATTTGTCTTGTGTAATGAAGTGAAATTTCTTTTAAAGGTACTTGAAGCAGGGTCCATCCTGTGGTAGAGCCCTTACAAATTGCTTCATCAAGCCCAATTTTATGTGTGGTGACGGAAGCAATATCTTTATATCTCTATATTTTTTAAGTGAAATTATGAAAAAATTGTACATGATAGATAAAACACTAAAAGCAGTTCTGAAACCAGGATAAAAAAGTGAGTCAGAATCACTTATTAGCATTTGTATAAATTTGTTCATTAATCAGTATACATATTCTATTTTGCATTTTCAAGGCTATCTGACTCTAACATTTTGTGAACACCCACTGTTGCTAGGCTCCTGAATTCACTGCCACAGGATGTCAGAGGATGTCAAATTTTATATGCTTTTCGTCATAGGTTGCAGGTTTTAGTTAAAAATAATTGTTAATTTAGAGGAAATATCTTTATTTACATTGTATATACCAGGTGTTAAAAAAACAGGTCTTCCATGTTTTGAGAGCTGGTAGTGTGGACCAAAGCAAGAAAAAAGTCCAGTAAATATGGGTTCTAAAATACATACCTTAAGAGCTATGGGCATTTGTTCATCTTTACTACTGTGAAATATCTCTTCCACTACAAGCTCTTTGCTATTACCTATGTATGACCTACAGCAGACAGTAAACAAATGAGGACACATTACTCTGTTATTGTCCATGGATACAGCATGCACTAAACATCTGTAAACCATATTCACAGTTCTGGGTAAGTGCAATGCTTATTCTTATTAGTTCTAATGGAATCAGCTTGCATAAGTTTGTGAAATACTTTTACATTGTAGTTTTAT
The DNA here is from genome assembly GCA_030765065.1 of Deroplatys truncata. Taxonomy (NCBI): domain Eukaryota; kingdom Metazoa; phylum Arthropoda; class Insecta; order Mantodea; family Mantidae; genus Deroplatys; species Deroplatys truncata. Next base: position 20,161,389 of record CM060987.1, read on the forward strand.
CTTGAAATCTTTGGGGTATGCAACCCCATTAATGATGTACAAATACTAAAAGAAGGCGACATCAATGTCTGCCAGAGCATCCATGACCAACCTGCAGTCTTTTAGAGAATGTGTGATTCCCTAAGACGTCGGACAGAATCATGCTTTACTATTAATGGACACCATTCTGAGCACCTCCTTTAGCGGTGGTTTGCAAGTGCAAGTCATCTATAATTGCAAGCAGATTACATTAGAAGCTTGCTGTTTCAGTGTAACAGAGTAATGTGTAATACTTTTTTTTTAACAGCCTGTATAATGTATATATATTTTTAAGATATTTATTACTATTAACTTGGTTTCTCTATTTTAAATTATGACACATCACTGTTACTAGCATCTCAATCTTCAAAATTAATTAGTAGTTTCTCTATATTTTCAATCAACTTAAGTTTATTAGTCTTCTAATATTTGAGTCATTTCTGTTTTTGTGTTCCTTTGGATATTGTTTACCTGTACCATCAATGTGTTTGGGATATTGTATTCAGGATATTTCTAGTGGTTGAGTGGAGAGAAGGCCAAATGGTTCTTAGCTCTGCCACAATAAATAAATAATCAATAACAGTGGCAGCTGCTGAGGTATTCTATTGGCAGTGCCAAAAAAGAAAAGTAAAAATAAATTCCTCAAATAATATATATTTACCAACTTTGTGCAGTAGCATCAAAAGTATCAGGTAATTGACAAGAATTGAATGTGCTTTCATTTTAGGCCATGTATGTCCAATATCAGTTATTCCGGTCTTATACAATTGACATCTCCCTTAAATAACACACAAGGAAAACTAAAATTAATAGCACTGTTTTCCTCATAGCCACAATTCCATTTGTTCTTTAGATAAATTTCCAGACTGAATTTATGACATTGATTTTTGTTTGCTGCTGCAGATTTAGATTCGGGAGTAGTCTTCGCAATGTTTTCATCTGAATATTTTCACTGAGAGTCCTGTTGCTAAATAGAGTTTCTAATATTTCACTTGCTTTGTTCATGTTTGTAACCTTCACACACAACTGAATATTCATTTAAAGAAAACACTCTATACTGTTTTAGTTACCTGACTTTGCAGTGAACTATATCTTTGGACTAAGCTGTTACTACACAAACACATAAACTACACAGAAATACTTGACAATTGTTTTGAAAACAGGTGCTCAACACTGGTGAATACGTTAGTTTTTTGTTCTGTGGTGCATAAGATATCACATATTCAACCAAAACTCCTGCTGCTATGAAATATACAAATATTGAAGTAACGTCTTTGGTTTCAAAAACCTAACGACATAATTATATTCAAAACCATACAAATTTATTTATAAGCATATTTGGTGTATTATTGCATTAGATTTAATTAAACATTAATTTGTGCCTCTAAATTCATTAGCATTAACTTGCAGCAAGAGGTAACACTGCATTAAATATAGGCTAACAACAGAATATGTATTCCATCATTATCGCTTGGTTCTGTGCTTTACTGTGCTCTAGCGGGTGGAACGCAAGCATTTTGGCTCTACCTCTCCCATAAGAACCATGCAGAAATGTACACCCTAACCTTATACATTGTGCTTATGAGCGCAGACACTGCCAATCTGGAATTGGCTCCAAGCTTCAGAAAACTACCACAGAGCATGCAGCAAATCAGAAGGAAACAACACAAAAAATCTGCAGGGTACAATGTGTGAGTAATAAAAGCATAGGAGGTTTAACACTGCATCATCAAAATGTACAATATATAAGCAATAAAAGAACGCTAATAGAAATCTTGTTAAAAGAGATAGAGCCAAATGTATTAGTATTTACCGAACATGGTTTAAAAACAGAGGAAATAATAGTAAACAATTATGAAGATTATATTTTAGGAACATACTACTGTAGACAAGAACACAATAGTGGGGGAGTAGCAATTTATGTGGATGAGACAATAAAATTTAAAGAAGTAGATTGTAGCGAATTTCTAGTAGAAATGACATGTGAACTAGCAGCCATAGAAATATTCTTGAAAAAACAAAACATTGTACTAATAGGAGCATACAGGTCCCCAGCAACAAATGAAAAAAATTTTATTAAAAACTTAGAATATTTCCTAAACACAATTCCTGAAAATAAAATAAAAATAGTAATGGGGGATCTAAATATTGATTTACTAAAAGAAAATTCAGTAAAACATAGATTAATAGAAACCTTAACTAGGCTAAACTTAAAAATTGGCATAGACGAACCCACCAGGGTCACAAAACTAACAGAAACTTGTATCGATAATGTATTTACAAATCTAATAGAAAATAAGTGGGAAACTAAGATAATTAAAGCAGGAATAGGTGATCATTTTGGACAGTTGTTAAAAGTAAACATAAAAAAAAGAAACCTTACAAAACAATTTTGAATATAAAAGACAAATAGATAATGAAAGTTTAAATAGATTGAGACAATTCCTCGCACAGGTAAGATGGAACGAGATTTATGAATCAGAAAGTGTAAATAAAAAATATGAACATTTTAGTAATATATTGCATAAAGGCTTAAATACCAAAATACCACTGAAAAAAGTAAAAATCAAGACGGATTCAATGGGTGCCCAGTATGAAAAATGGATGACAAAAGGGATACAAATTTCATGGGAGAGAGTGAAATTTTTAAATTCTATGAAATGTGTAAATATGAGTGATAGATCATTAAAATATATTGAAAATTACAATAGAATATTTAAATTAGTGTGTGAAAGTGCAAAGATGAGGTATAATTGGGAATTGGTAGTAAACTCGGAAAACAAGACAAAAACAATATGGAATATGGTAAATAGGATACACAAGAAGGGAAAACATAAAAAACAGGAAAATATTACAATCAAAGAAAATGACATTGAAATAAACAACCCAAACAAAATATGTATTAATTTTAATAATTACTTTATAAATATTACAAAACAAATGACAAATGGTCAAAAAAAAAAGCAAGTAAAAATAATAGTATCCAGTCAAGTAAAGTCAATGGGAATACTAGAAGTATCGGAGAAAAGTGTATTACAAGAAATTGATAAGCTTAAGCCTAAAAAAAATCTGACAGTTTTGATGAAATGTCAAACAAAATCATAAAAGATATTAAAATGGAAATTGTTCAAGTGTTAACAAACATTATAAACACATCATTAATGCAAGGGACGTTTCCTGACACTTTAAAGAAAGTAATTGTAAGGCCATTATTTAAATAAAAGGGAAGCAAAACGAATATAGAAAATTATAGGCCAATTACATTATGCTCAACTATTTAAAAAATAATGGAAGGTGTATTTTTAAACAATTGCAAAATTATTTTACGAAATTAAACATAATATCAGAATGGCAATTTGGGTTTCAAAAGAAGAAATCGACAATGCATGCGATCAGTAAAGTTAATAATTATATAATTGAAGCACTAAATAAACAGGAGAAAGTAATAGCTATTTTTTTGGACTTATCAAAGGCATTCGACTGCGTAAATATAGATATACTTATATACAAATTAGAAAATTATGGGGTTCGTTGTTTGGTACATAAATGGATTAGTTTGTATATTAAAAACAGAATGCAGTGTGTTGAAATAAACCATAGAAATATTACTGGTGTTGTAGAAAAAATTAAATCAAATTTTCAAATGGTTCGGCAAGGAGTACCACAAGGATCGAAATTAGGTCCTTTTTTGTTTCTAATATATATTAACGATATTTTTGAATTAGTACAAAAAAAGGAAATATAGCAATTGGATATGCAGACGACATGACAGTAGTAATTAAAGGTAAATCAACTACTGAGGTAGAATTAAAAGCAAATGATTTAATGAAAAAAATTAAACAATATTATATAACGTTGATATTGAAAAGAAGCTAGAAACAGTGATGTGTATTGAATTTATTTAAAGGTGAGTCGGAATTGTTACACTAACATTAACACTAAACTTAAGTGATGTTAGTGTAACAATTCCGACTCACCTTTAAATAAATATTATATAAATCTGGACATGATTTTAAATATTAAAAAGACAGCCTGGATAAATTTTGAATTAAAAAAATGTAATCTAAATAGTATACAACTGGAAATAGAACGTGAAAAAATACCAGAGATTCAACACACAAATTTTTAGGAGTTATAATAGACAAACAGCTAAATTGGAAGCCATATATAACTCATATAAAAAAAGAAGATAAATACAGGTTTATATATAATGAGACAGGTGAGGAAAACCATGGATGATGAAACACTTAAACAGGTATACTAGCTTTTATTTATACACACATAAAATATGGAATAATATTGTGGGGAAATATTACAACTACACAAGTGCAAAAGGTATTTAAATTACAAAAAAAAAGCAATTAGAATAATAGGTAATGTTGAAAATAGACACACATGTAAATCAATGTTTAAACAATATGGTATATTGACTGTTCCTTGTATACACATTTATGAGACGATAAAACATCTTTTGGAGGAAAATGAGCCAAAATGCTGGTATACACATGTATAACCTAAGAAACAATGATGATTATTTCAGAACAGCAATTAAAGGTACATTAAACAGATGTAGTATAAAAAATATGGGAAAAGAACTTTATAATAAGTTACCTGAAAAAATAAAATTGATAAAAAATGCTGATCAAACTGTGAAAGAAATAAAAAGGCACCTACTAGTAAATGCATTTTATAGTCTGGAGGAATTTAAGTGTGGGACTGGTAATCAGAAATTGTAAATAAATTATATTTGTAAACATTGTAATAGTAAATAATTATTGTACTTGACGAATCCACAACATGTAGATGTTCTCATGGATGAAAATAAATTGAAATTGAAATGTGCCCATTCAAATGAGAGAATACATAATGGAAAACTGATTTATGTGCAATTCCTATACACTTCTCTTTCTTTCCTCAGGATACAGTGGCATTACCCCACAAGCCATCCCCTGATCAATAATTTCATGCATCATCCATGTTCAGTGCAGCAAGAACAGGTGTGAAACACTACAAAAAAATCTGATGTGTTACACTCACATGACTTTCTCTACTCTTGTACAATCTATTTTTACAAACGCTTATTCTCCATATGCTTCATGTTAATCGAGATATCGAGATGTCGATCTTATTGGTAATTTTCTTGTAGATGCAAGGGGAATATGGTAGCTTTTAAGCGATAGTCAAATATTTTATCGCTGGTTGCTATGTGGAGCATTCCATTCTCTTTGCATGTCTAGGACACAAAAAAATGAATAACGAATTTGAGAAAAAGTATAAGTATTGGAAAATTTAAGGAAATAACAAGCAATATCTCGAAAACGGTTCACTCAACAAAAGAAATGTATATGATATAAGTTGTGTATTTTAACGCGATCTACATTTTTTGTGTAGTAAAATTTTGTCTATCTCTTATGGTTTACCAGTTATGCAAAAGTCGTTCACAATGAAGAATACTTTTGGAGACATTCCCAGAAATTTCGAGATATACATTTCATTTCTCATGACATTATCTTAAACATATGATATTTTAATCAAAATCGTTAGAGCCATTTTTGAGAAAATTAAAATTTTCGAAAAATGTTCCATGTAAAGGGTAGTCTGGGGTGGGGGGATTTTCTTGAAAACCTTTGTGTCGCATCTCTGAAAGATACTGAACCTAAATACCAAGTTTGGTGTTTATCCGACTGTTCGTTTTTGAGTTATGCTGTTCACAGACACACAGACAGACACACACACGGACATGTTTCCAAAAATGCTTTTTTTGGATTCAGGAGGTCTCAAAACATGTATTTCCGGTGAAATCTCGGTATCGAATTTTTGGGTGGAATGCAATACTTCCCCTACTTACTATATGTAGTAGGGAAAGTAAAAGAAGAAAAAACACAAGAAGACAACATATGGAATTAAACAAACTTGCTGATCTACAGCAGTAATCAAATGGGGTGAATGCATGTAGAAGTAAACAAACTGTGTTTGGAAGAATAAACCAAGTCGGGGGAGCATTAATGATAAACACCTCTTGTACTGCAACAAGTGCTTTCCCTCTTCTTTTGGTATATTTTGTGTGCGTTCTTGTGTATTTTTGGGTTAATAAATTGAATAACTGTAACATTAATCCTGTATTTATTCAAGTTTCACCTGCCTAATTACTTCAATCCTTCCCATAAGATCAACCAATTTAATCACAGAAAGCCCTCTTAAACTAAAATGAAGCATTACAGCCCATGGGATCCTTAACAAAGTGTTTCAAGGAATGTTATCTAGCTGCAGGAGTGGCTCTGGGTGTAGTGCCTCCATGCCATGACACTACCTTAATAAAATGAAATAGGTATGTATTTGAAATTATTTGTATACTCCATGATTATATCAAGAATACGGTCATGCTCATTATTCTTAAAGATGCAATGAAATTGCTTGTCTAACAATAGAAAACCATAAAAGCTGAAGGAAGGAATTGCATATTGGGAGTTTACAACCTTATTATATTATTATTATTCTATGGATCCATGCCACTTCTGTCCTGGCATGGATTCATAGCACTCTAGACTTTCAGTCTAGATTCTAGCAGGATTGGAGCAGCAAGAGGATAGCCCATACTCGTGCCACTTAGTACCTGTCACAGCTTATCTTGGCAGCACATATATATCATAAGTACCAACTTTATTGTACACTTATGACAAAGTGTGTTATACTGAGAAGTGAGAAATAAGGTACCCATTGCTTGCAGTATAAAAGTTAGCAGAAAATCGTACTTTCTTATATCATATTCGTCACTAATTTTCCATTGTTTATAATTAAAGTTAAATTAATCATTTTTATAATGTTGCCTGCACTGCCAGCAGTCCAGTAGAGAAGTAAAGAGTCTACAGACAGCACCTGCATCTGATCAACTGTGAGTTTGCATGCGTGATTTGAACAGGAACTGTGGTGTTTGGCTTAGTTTCATTAATCTGTATACTTGCACTCTATAATAGTGCCTCTATTTCTGGTTAAGGTTCTGGTCAGACAATAACTGGGAGTCAGGGCAAATTTTCTTATTACAACCTTTGGTTAACAGCTAACTAGGAGTTATTCTTAGCAATGAACTGACCACCACCTCGGGTAGCGGTTAGGGTACTAAATTGGATAAAACCATACAAAAATGGCATGGTGGTTATGGTGGTGGTATATTTATTGTATGATATAAGAATTTCAGGAAAGTATTCCTGGCACTACCACTGCATTCATGTTTTAATGCCACTGACTAGTTGATCCCAAAGTTTGTCAGGTCTAATTTAGAAACACCCTGTATATCAACTTTAATATTAATAGTTCAATCTTTGGCTTCAGTGTAGCAGCCTATATATACATTAATATCAATTACCTAACTAAGATGAAACATTACCAGAAAAATTATAGTTACAGCTTTATTTTACATCTGTATAGATAATGGAAGTCAGAGTTACTAAGCAGGGAGGTTTACCTTTTGCAGGATTACTTTTTACTTTAAATATTAGAGCAGGTGCAGTAAACTGTCTTAAAAACGTACCACAATCCTGGAGCTCATCTTCTCCACCTGGACAATCTGCATTGATGTCACAAACAGCATCATTACTGATGCATGCACCACTATTGCATCGAAATTCTGATTCAGAACAAGAGTTGCCATGTGGAATTTCTGTAAACAAGCATTTCAAATTATTAAAAGTTATATAAAAATAAGGAGACTTTTCTACCTTCTATCATTTAGTGGGTATATAAACTATTCTTATGAAAGCTTATTGTTCTAGTTCATTTTCATCAAGATAAACTTTTGCAGAAATAGCTACATTACACATTTTGTTGCAGATACAAAGGGAACAGTGATAGTCAAATGTTTAACAACTAGAGGCTATTTGTTGGCCTTAAAGTTCCATACTGTTTCCATGAGATCGCAAGAAACAACTGAAAATTAACAGGACTTTAAAGAATGACAAGCTATAGAATGGTTCAAACCATTGATTATGGATATCTTGAAAATAGCTTATGCCACAAAAATGTTATTTGAAACAAATTGTGTGTTTTAAAGAGCTCTACATTTTTTGTGGAGTGTGTTTTTGTCTATCGCTTAACATTTACCAGTTATACAAAATTATGCAACATTCCTTCCAAACGAAAAGGACTTCACAGGCTATTTCCAGAAAAACAAACTTTATATTTTATTTATCGTGCAAACATCTTAAATATATTGCATTTTAATCAAAATCGTTAAAGCCATTTTTGAGAAAATCAAACACTTCAAAAAGTGTTCCATGCAATAGGTATTTTGGGTGAGGGGATTTTCTTGAAAATCTTTGTGTCATCTCTTTGAAAGGTACTTAATTTAAATACCAAGTAAACTGAGAAGTAAAAAAACTTTAGAGAGGTTTACACCTTTCCATAACAGAATGGGATCCCAATAGCGGCCAACAAGGAGATTGGGATTTTGGAATTGTGAAGGCCAAACCGGCTGCTTCACAATTTCACAATCTTGGACTGTACCATCTTTAGAGAAAGATATATAAATGTTAAAGGATAAATATACGAACATAGAAATTATAATAATGGGGACTTTAATGTAAGAATAGGGGAAAGAGGCAAGCAGAGAAAGTAACTAAAATTATTAGAGAAAATAATGTGAGTAAAATATGGAAGGGTGTAAAATCAATGTATCTAAAGAAATAGAGATTAGGAGGAAAGAAAGTTCATGGTATGGAATGAACAGGAATAAATGGATATGGATGGTTATAAGAAGAAAATAATGTAAATACAAAAAATATAGCAATTACTAATTGTATTAACATGTAATAGTAATCCGAGAAGGCATCTAATATGTAATAACTTAATGCTCAATAGATTAATATATCATTATTATAACCAAAGGAGGGGAGATGACTATAAAATGGCCAGGGCCAGAAGCAGTCACTCCCAATATGATAGTAATTATTTTGGCCAATAAGTATTAGGTGCATTACATTACATTACAAATACCAAGTTTGGTATTTATCTGAGTTTTCATTTTTGAGTTATACTGTTCACACATGCACGCATGCACATGTGCGTGTACAGAGGCCTTTTCCTAAAATTGCTTTTTTGGATTCAGGAGGCCTCAAAGCAAGTATTTGCATTGAAAGATGTATTTCCAGTGAACTCTCAGGATCAAATTTTTGGATGGAATGCAATACCTTCTCTTCCTTATTATGTATGTGGTAGAGAAGGTAAAGATCAATAATAGCTAAACAAAGACTTCCTTTCTTTATTTCCTTCTTACTTTATTTTGGATTATTCTCATCCTTTTGAACTTAAACCTTAGAGGACTAAAACATTAATACCTTGGGTTCAAATATCTGTCTAGGGGCAAGTGATCTCTGGATAAAAGTATACCCTTGTTAGAGGGATCAACAAAGCATAGGGACTTGCAACAAATTAATATTAATGAGTAAGATAGCACGACAATGTAGAAAATTGTGTGCCTAAATATTTACTAAATTATTTATTTATTAGTGCCAAGCTACAAACTAGGTTATGGCTTGGAATCAACACTTCTTCTTCTCTAAATTAAATTAAATTGAATTTTATTTATGGATGCTCTAACTACTATAGCCCTTAGCATCCCATTCTATATTGGGCATGAAAGACCAGAAATTCTGCTCAGAGGCCTGTTTACCAGACTTGAGGTTTTTTACATGTCCTAAATCTATGACATGGTACCACCGGCTTTACTTCCCTTCCGAAGGAAGCCATGCTAAGGATTTTTATGCCTGAAAAAAATCCATTGCACTCCGCCAGGTTTGAACCCATGACCTCGGTAACTAGAGGCTAGTATGGCACCCCTAGCCCACGGATGACTTTCTTCTTTACTAAGCCATAACTACAGATCAATAGTAAATGCAATGTACAGTTCTTAAAATCTGTAATGATACGGTAATTTGTATCACAAATTATTTAAATGTAAATAATGATTGTAATATGAATATGTATTTTTATGTGACATTGATTTCAGATGTTTGTTAATTGTAATTATTATTGGTAAATAATAATATACGGCTTTACTGAAACTGTCAATAATAGCGCAATAATGCAGCGAGGGCGTGAGTTGTTTATCGTTATTGGGAACAAGGAAGTTACGTAATTTTTCGCGCGTTTTCGGTAGAACCTTCTAGAATATTTCCTAAAGCATATGTATTCGTGGTTTGCATTGGATATTAAAAGAGACGCTAATGTTGGCGCGTTTTATTAGCCAATAGTAGTTCATTTATAATCTTTAGGCATGTCGAGGAGTGGGAGTATATAAAGCCGAGTCCGTGGTAGATCGCCCCACAGTTCAACAAAATTCTCAATACCTTACACGTCGGTCGTTCAGTTCATCAAAATTTCGTGTACACTACAAGTCGTCAGTCAGTCCTTCAGTTCGTCAAGTTACGCGCAGCAAAAATCATTAAAGATCTAAAATATTATACATTTAAATATACACAAAGTTGAAGTACGTGAGTTAAAAGTGATAAGTAGGAGGTTATTACAAACAGTTTCAGTTTGGCGAGTATCTAAATCAATATGTAAAAGTGTTCGTGAACGTGTTCGGCAATAAAAATTATAAAACAAATTTTCTTCATCAATATAATTTCTGGATAAAAGATTCCTTTCCGCTTCACAACCTGCACAGAGATACATGTTCTACCAAGATAAGATGATAGCTAGCCGGAGGACAATATACAAAACTTAAAATTCTTTCGAAAACTAATTGATGCAAATTGCTACGCCAGATGGAGCTACGAACCAAACAAATGAATGACGTCACAAAATGGCTTCAACACTGATGTAAACAACATTACGTAAAGCAATTTCTCTAGCAAATTGGCTCCACAACGTGGGGCTAACAAATACAAAAAAACATATTACGTAAACAAGCATCTTCCGTTGCATAATTGGCACCCACAACGTGGGGCAAGATGACCAGGAAAGGAACAAGAGTTACCAGGAAAGGATCAGAATAACCAGGAAGTAGCAGAATTAACTAGGAAAGTAGCAGAATTAACCAGGATGTGGAATGAATGGAGCAGTGAATTGATCTACAAGACGCAGATTCCAGAAACAACAGGGAGGACAGACTACATGAATGATTGGACATCGTAATTCCGAGATTACAAGACAACAGGGAAATTCAAACTACAAAACAACAAGACGACGTAGATTCATCACAACACAACGCAGAAGCGACATACAAACCTAGGAGAATGGGGCAGACAGCTGGACATCTAAGCAACATCAGCAGATTGCATCAGAAAGGTTAGGAAAGTGTGATTTTAATTCTAAAAAAAAAAAAAGGGTAAACAAATTTAAATGTTACTGAGGAGTGGTAGGATAAAAAAAACAATGGCTACCAATAATACAGAAGAAATAATTATGGAGGGAGATAATGTAACAGTTAGCTGTAATTCAATACAGGTTGCAGAAAATAGCCCAGATTTTTTAGGATTTGAGGATGAAAATCTTAGTGCAGAAAGTCAGAATAGAATAGCAGGAAATGTTAATCTTGATACTAGTATGATTATGGAAATGCTGAAAAATTTGAATGAGAATATGAAAAAGACTAATGAGAATATGAAAAAGAATAATGAGAATATGGAAAAGAATAATAGGGAATTGAGGGAAGATATGCAAAAGAATAATGAGAAATTAGAAACATTAACTCAGAGTAATGAGAAATTAAGGGAAGATATGCAAAAGAATAGTAGGGAATTAAGAGAAGATATTGATAGGAGTTTAGAACAAAAACTAGATCAGAATAAGAGAGAATTAAGGGAAGATATTGGTAAGAGCTTAGAACAAAACAGGAAATCAATTGAAAGTATTGGTAGGAGGAATGAGAAATTAGAGCAAACAGTAGATCAAAGCAGTGAAGAAATTGAAAAGAAAGTTATGAAGTTAGATAGTAGTATGCCAGAAATGAGAGATGAAAATGAGGAAGTAATAGCAAGTGAGATAGGAGAAGTTTCAAAGAAAATGCTAGACATGAGCAGGGAAAGAGATAACAAAGAAAGTGAGGTTAATACTAAAAGTGAGGTTAATGTAGAATGTACAGAGTTAGGAAGTCAAATGAGTAGTATTTCAAGTGAGATAAGAGAGATAAAAGAGGTTAGGAATGTAGATGTAAATCAGGCGCAAGTTAATTTCAGAGGGGAAATATCAGAAATACAGAAAGAATCAGAAATGCAAAGAAATAAATTGTACCAAGATGTTCAAATTGAAAACTCCAGTCCAGTACAGTTTGGTACAGATTTGTCAGAGTACTCTCAAGTTAAAAAGATAGCAGATGAATTGAAAATGAAAGTTGTTAAAAGATGTGTAATTCAAGAAACTGTAGATTGTTTTCAAATGTTATCATGGGACGAAATTTCATATGAATACAAGAGGTTATTCATGGTATGGCTACAAGTAATGTTTAGCCACACACAATTTGATCCAGGAGGGTAAATAGCAATGAAATGTAAAGTAAATGCTGGATAGGTAAAGATGACTTGCAGAGAAATGTATTAGAACGTAAGAGGGTTAACTATTTATATATGTCATTTGAAAAGAAAAATAAATTATAAAAAAAAAAAATAATTAAATTTTTAGTAACTGTAACAACATTTGAAAATTAAGAATGCAAAGATTGAAACTTAATATGATATTAAATTAAAAGTACGTAAATAAAATTCCAAGAGTATTGTTAAAATAAAGTACAAAATTACAAAAAAATTGGTAAATATAATTAAAAAAAAATATTTATGTAGTAAATAGAACATGTGAAACAGTGCCTAGATTTAAGAGATGTAAATATTTGTGTAGAGGGTGAATATTTTGGTAAATATGTATAATAATTACAAAAATCTTAAATGTATAAATTTTGGTCAACAACTTAAGAAAGTAAACAATTTGGTAACAGTAATTAAATAATTTAGGGTAAAGTATTTGCTATAAAAAAAATTTGTGATGTCAGATTAATATCTAAATTAATTAAACCAGAGCCAGTAAGTAGTGGTGAGATAAAAAAAAAAAAATATCGTGTGTTAAATGCGTGTGAAGTGTTAAGTGAAAGTGATAGCGTGTGTTCCAAGATTTAGGAGACTAAAAACACAATTATAAAATTTCCAAACAAGTTATAAATATTTATAATTATGTTTCTAGTGGGGCATATGATACGGTAATTTGTATCACAAATTATTTAAATGTAAATAATGATTGTAATATGAATATGTATTTTTATGTGTCATTGATTTCAGATGTTTGTTAATTGTAATTATTATTGGTAAATAATAATATACGGCTTTACTGAAACTGTCAATAATAGCGCAATAATGCAGCGAGGGCGTGAGTTGTTTATCGTTATTGGGAACAAGGAAGTTACGTAATGTTTCGCGCGTTTTCGGTAGAACCTTCTAGAATATTTCCTAAAGCATATGTATTCGTGGTTTTCATTGGATATTAAAAGAGACGCTAATGTTGGCGCGTTTTATCAGCCAATAGTAGTTCATTTATAATCTTTAGGCATGTCGAGGAGTGGGAGTATATAAAGCCAAGTCCGTGGTAGATCGCCCCACAGTTCAACAAAATTCTCAATACCTTACACGTCGGTCGTTCAGTTCATCAAAATTTCGTGTACACTACAAGTCGTCAGTCAGTCCTTCAGTTCGTCAAGTTACGCGCAGCAAAAATCATTAAAGATCTAAAATATTATACATTTAAATATACACAAAGTTGAAGTACGTGAGTTAAAAGTGATAAGTAGGAGGTTATTACAAACAGTTTCAGTTTGGCGAGTATCTAAATCAATATGTAAAAGTGTTCGTGAACGTGTTCAGCAATAAAAATTATAAAACAAATTTTCTTCATCAATATAATTTCTGGATAAAAGATTCCTTTCCGCTTCACAACCTGCACAGAGATACATGTTCTACCAAGATAAGATGATAGCTAGCCGGAGGACAATATACAAAACTTAAAATTCTTTCGAAAACTAATTGATGCAAATTGCTACGCCAGATGGAGCTACGAACCAAACAAATGAATGACGTCACAAGATGGCTTCAACACTGATGTAAACAACATTACGTAAAGCAATTTCTCTAGCAAATTGGCTCCACAACGTGGGGCTAACAAATACAAAAAAACATATTACGTAAACAAGCATCTTCCGTTGCAGTAAGTGCTTATCAATTGACCATGTCCATTGAATTTCAACCTTATGCATTTCCATAATGACTGAATTAATGATTTCCTAAATGCTATTTATTCATTCATTTTAAATAATTTTGTCTGGAGGGTGGGTAAATATGCTATAAGAACAATTAAATTGAGTAATATGGTCATTTCAAAAATTAGGAAAGCAATGAATCCTTTATTTGTGATACCTCAATGAAAATTATCATTAAATAAATATAACATAAGATAACAATAATATGATATAAATATGATATTACTTTAAATAAAGGGGTAATAATTTAATTGTGCTAAAACCCCTTTTCCACTTTTTAGGTGTGGTGGAAAGATTTCTGAGTGTGTGCATGATGTAAGCAGAGCTGCACAACAGTAAATAGCAACATGTCGTTCTACTAGCATTTACATACATCTTTTGTGTTGCATCCTTGAGGAATATTGAACTAATGTACAAAGTATTTAATCTGACTTTTTGTTTTGAGTTAGCTGTTCACCATGTACATGTGACATAAGTTGTGTGCTTTAATGGCATCTACATTTTTTGTGCAGTAAGATTTTGTCTATCTATTATATGGTTTATCAGTTACATAAAATAGTAATAATAATTTATTATTGATACAGTAAATTGTTTTGTACAGCACTAAATCAACATTGCACAGGTGAATTTCATAACAATAGTAAAATATAACAAAGAAAATATAAAGCAACAACTTTTAAGATACTTAATATGACATACAAGATATGAAAGAACAAAATTTAATTACAATAGTAACATATGTACATACCTACACATCACAATGGCTGTTCACCCTCAGTTTAATAATTACTTACAGATCATCTAGATTATACAAACATTTGTTAATTAGATACTCTTTTAATTTATGTTTCAAACAATTTTCAAAGTGTTGCCTAAATTTTTCAGTGCCACTGGCAATCTATTAAATAAAATTACTGCTCTCGTATTAATGTCCCTTTCAGAGATACTTTTATTTGTACTGTGTCTAAAATAATTGCAGTTATTTCTTGTATTATTGTCATGTACTTGATTGTTCCTTGTTAATACTTGCTTTTCTATTGCACATATTGTGGCGTAAGGCTGACGATGATGCCATTAGTGCCCTCATGAGTCGTCATGCAAATGATAGGGGAACGTAGCACAGGATGGCCTCAAGAGGGTTACAGGTTGTGACAGTAAGGGCAGTAAAAGGGTTCCATTTTAAGGCATGTAACTTCTAATCCTTATCTTTCTAATCTTTAATTTGTCTAATATAACCTAAACTACATTTCAAAAAGAAAGAATTAAACAGCTGATGGATTTACCTGCATGGTAGAGGAAGCCCATCTGTCCATCACCGTTGGGCCTAGGGCCTATGTCAAGATTGCAAATTAGCACTAAATGAATTTAAAGAACTGTCTAGCAAAGGTTCCTGCTAGACGCGTGGTTGGTCAAGAGAGCACCGTCAAAAATCCCTAAGTTTAAATACACGACAAAATGTTGATTAATGCCTGGCTGGTACCTGACATAAGTATATGTCAGCAAAACTATGTAACTCACCCATGAGTTGGACATGAAGGGATCTTTTACCCTAATCTACATGTCACCTAATCTCTGTTTACTTCAACATCCGGGAAATAACTGGCAAAAAATGAGAATTTCCTGGAGTTGCTTAAACAAAGCTTGTCCTGAATATCTTAAACTGTATAAAATGATATTTATGAAGATCTGTTAAAATAAAAATTATAAGCGTCACAATATTATAGTTCTGTAAACTTACAGAGAATAAATACTGAAAAGTTTATTGTTAAGGAAGGTTTTATTTTTGGGTCTCTGGACCACTGCGCACTGGACCAATTACTTATTACGATAGCCCGGATGTTAGGTAAAATGCCTTTTTGTACTGGCCAGTAATAAATCAAAAGTCATGTAACTATAACCTGTTTTGAGATATTTGGAAGTGATAAAGCCAGTTTTTATTTTGCCTGTTTAAGGTTTTGCTGCCTATTTGAACTATAAATGCCATTTTTTGCCTTTTGTTTTAAAATTATTTATAATTTTTTTTACAACATTCAGGGAGCTCTAATAATGGACACCACTGATACGGTAATTTGTATCACAAATTACTTAAATGTAAATAAGGATTGTAATATGAATATGTATTTTATGTGACATTGATTTCAGAGGTTTATTAATTGTAATTAATATTGGTAAATAATAATATACGGCTTTACTGAAACTGTCAACAATAACGCAATAATGCAGCGATGGGGTGAGTTGTTTATCATTACCGGGAACAAGGAAGTTACGTAATGTTTTGCGCGTTTTTTTTTGTTGAGAAGCTTCTAGAACATTTCCTAAAGTAATATGTTTTCGTGGTTTTCATTGGATATTAAAATAGACGCTAATGTTGGCGCGTTTTATTAGCCAATAGCAGTTCATTTATAATCTTTAGGCGTATCTTGAGGCATGCGTATAAATAAGCCAGGCCCGAGGTAGCTTGCCGTTCAGTTCATCAAAATTTCGTGTACACTACACATCGTCAGCCAGTCCTTCATTTCGTCAAGTTACGCGCAGCAGAATTACGAGAATTATTATAAAGTATTATACATTTAAAAAAATTACACAAAGTTGAAGTACTCGAGTTAAAAGTGATAAATAAGAAGTTATTACAAACAGTTTCAGTTTGGCGAGTATCCAGATCCATATGTAAAAGTGTTTGTGAACGTGTTCGACAATAAAAGTTATAAAACCAATTTCTTCATCAGTATCATTTCTGGATAAAAGATTCCTTTCCGATTCACACCCTGCAAGAGATACATTCTCGACCTAAATAGCTAGCCGGAGAACATTTAAAGTGAATTATTTCAAAACTGATTCAAATTGCCACGCCAGAGGGAGCTACGAACCAAACAAGGAGTGACGTCACAAGATGGCAACGCGTGAAGTAAACACACAACATTATTTGTAATACCGTTACACCACTTAGATATCCTTTACGTTGGAATATGACCATCTTGTAAAGTTTGCTATCTGCTAAGGGTTCAGCATTTCTCTTTGAACATGGGTTCCCAGTACAGTAGGTAAGTACTGTAGGGAAAACATTTTAACAACCATTAAAACATTTTGACAATCACTGAACAGTAAACTTCACAGTTATGTTTCTGAATTTGGTGCCAGTGTGTTTTCAACTCATGGAACAGTTTTACTGTGTAAGGTTTGTGAAAAGATAGCCATGAAAAAAAGTATTTTATGAATCAAAACATGTTAAAAACAATAAAGCACAAATCTTCCCTTGTTTCAAAGAGTCTGATAAGAAAATAAGGTTACTTCCAAAAGATATTGCCACATCCAGCAGACAGTCATGATTTTTATTTGATTTGTGAAAATCATTAGTTGATGTTTGGCAAATTCTAACACAAGAACAATTACAGTGATACCTTGTGGTAATATGAAACAATAAAAATGTACATTTTGTATGATTTTTAGACCAAATATTGGTTATTACATATATTTATTCCCCTGCAGGTTTGAGGTTAGAATAGGCCTGCAGTAATACCTACTTGTCATAAAAGCTGACTAAAAGGCAGGATAATGCCAACAGAGTGTGGAAGGGTAGTTTGTGGCAAGACTTCACTCATTAAACACCACAAAGCTAGATGACGGCACTGTGACATGGCAAAGAAGTACTGCCATAAAATAAGTGCTGCCCCCACTCCTTTTGGGTACAAATTGAGTTTCTAAAGGCTAAGAGAAGGACTCTGGCAGAAACTGAATGGGTAGAGGAAGCTCATAGCCCAGCTAAGGCAACTCCTTTAAGGGAAAGAAACCCAACACAAATATCCCATAAGCTGGGAGATGGGAAAGTGATGACCCCACCAACAAGCTTTCCCTGCAACAGATTGGTTTCTTGTCCAAGGGAGACTTCTTAAGCTCATATTCCTCAAAGAAAATGATTCCTTAAAACAACAATGGTATCAACAATTGAAAGAATGGATCTAAATAGGTAGATTAGCAAAACAAGCATTTCTTTACACTCCATGGGGTAAAAGATCAATAGGAAGACTTTGACTTTAAAGTTTATCCTTGAGGTTATTTTCTACTTGGTGAAGAGGATTATGTGGCAAACAATTGATAAGTTTGTTGGCATCTAAACTTCTGAATGTACCAACATCATCAGCTGCAACTGGTCTACCCATGGGCAAATCCACACAAAAACCAGAAACAGACCTTCCTTGGCAACAACCCAAAAGCTGGTTTTGGTACAATGGAATCTCCAAAGGATGACCATACAGATGCACCAAAATCAGTTGAGAATCAACAGCCACAACTTTCATCTGATGAAAGATCGATTAATCTTGGGATTTGTTACAACTCCCACTAAAAAGACACAATTCTGGCATAAAATATTGCGAGTGCCTGCTAAGTTACCTATGGATCAGCAGCAAGCACCTCCCATCATCTATCTAGCCTGGGTTAACTAATGGCTGGTTCCCCTCCAGAACAATGGGCTTGCAAAACAATAATCAGTGTGTCATAAGAGTCCACTATGTGGCATGTTCTAGTAGGTTCCCCCTCTAGAAAGTTTTGCTTTGTATATATGAGGAACTGTTCAGTTCTGTTAATCAAGAAGTGACAAAGCAAAAAATCGACATCAGTGTAGTTCAACAGCTCAGTTGTGATTTGATTCCACAGATTAGTTGTGTTGTATTTTGAGTGTGTATCAAAAATGACTCAAGTGTACTGTTTGTGTTACATTGAGTGCCTAGTGATAAATAAAGTGTGATTTGCTGTAACTGGTGTTCTCATTTGTTACAATATTATAGTTTTACTTTCTGTGATTTTGTGGTATCTATTGTGAAAGAGCATTTAATGCTATTTTTGCTTTCTTTTACAAGAATGAGTGCAGTTATTTTTCATTAAAGTATGACACAAGTCATTGTCATACAGAAGACTTCAAAGGCAATTTGATTTTGATTTTTTTTTATTATATATATAAATGGCACTATAAACAATATAAAATTTTATAATTCATTAGGCTCATACAAGCATATGATAAAAGGAATTTTTTCAGTTTGCATTTAAATGTTATGCCAGATGATGGTTTTTATATTATATTCTGTATTGTATTGTACAGCACTTTTATGGCATCATCAAAATACATTTAATTAATTACAATAGTAGTATTTATTCGTACATAAATTATAAAAATGTTCACAATTAATTATACATTTGAGTTAAAATTTTATATTTATATAATCATTGACAGAGAATGGTAAATTACTTAAGAGAATGTCTTTACAGCTGTCTTAAATTTATTTTACTAAAACCTTTAACATTATTTGGAAGATGATTGTATAGGTTAATGCCTTGATGTGATGTTGACTTAAGATGTATGTTACTACATGCTCTTTGTTGTCCTCCGTGGTGTAGTGGTTACCATGCTAGCCTCTAGTTCCTGAGGTCGCGGGTTCAAACTCGGCAGAGGGCAATGGATTTTTTCGGGCGTAAAAATCCATAGCATGGCTTTCTTTGGAAGGGAAGTAAAGCTGGTGGTCCCGTGTCGTAGATTTATGACACATAAAAGAACCTCAAGCCTGATAGAGGCCTCTGAGCAAAATTTCCGGTATTTCATGCCCAATATAGAATGGGATGCTAAGGGCCACAGCAGTTAAAGAGCATCCATAAATAAAATTCAAATTAATTACTACATGCTCTTACATTAACATCATGTAGGGCAGAGTTCCTTTTGAAGAGATCCTTGTTTTGATATATAAAATAGGTTAATTCAAGTATATATATATATATATATATATATATATATATATATATATATATATACATGATAGGGCTAATATTGATAGCACTTTAAAAATTGCCTTACTATCTGAATGTATCGGTGCTTGTTTTATTATATAACAAAAAATAATTTATTCATTTGCGCTTTCTATGGTGTGTGTGTGTGTGTAATAAAGCGATAATACTATTGGCATAATGAAATTAAAATCATTTTTTTAAAACAACACATATTCAGATTCCTTAGAAATATTCATGTCACTAATTCAACTAATGTTGCCAGTGGTACCATGTATTATTTTGTATAATAGTGCAATTTGGTATTATACCAAAAATACAGTTGAGGTTTTAAACAATGCCACGGCTATACTTATTACTCATAATTTTAACAAAAATACTGTGGATATTAGACATTTCTAGCATACCTGATGTGGGAAGTTGAGGGATGAGTATGTTAAAAGTGGAGAAATAGCACAAATCGATGTCACTTTCCACCAATCCTCTTTCTAGCAATTTACTTACAAAAAACTTGTATCATGTATTATGCTTGATACCCAGGCAGAAATACTGTTGGAGTTACACATCCCTAGTGTATCCCTTAAGGGAGAGGGTGAGGTGTCAGAACCTTAATAATACCAAATCCATGGGATTTTGAGTGCCAATTAGAAGCATCGGGGATCAGATTTAAGCTCTTAAGAGGTGCAAGGAGGTGAAGCATACTTCAAAACATTCTGGTATATGCTAAAAATTTATGAGCTGTATTGAGAAATGGCAAAGAGAACAGCAATTAATATCAAATGACAAACTAATGAAGTCCTGTTTCCCCACAGTATGTAGCAGAATAGAAACAAAAATAATATTAACATCCAACATATCAACATTTTTAACTTGTCATGGAAACATAGATGCATACTTTCATAGATTTAAAATAACTGATAACTCTATGTGTAAGTGCAAAGAGAATGAACAGACCATAGAACACCTACTATATGAATGTACTTTATTAAATAATGAAAGAATAAACTTAAAGAGAAAGGTAACAAAAGTAAATGGAATGTGGCCACCTGAATTAAAAGATTTAATTAAAATACATAAAACACAGTTTATCATATTTGTTAACAAAATTAACTTGATAATTTAAAAACTGAGTAATATATTAGTTATTTACAGTAACATTGGAAGTAAAATGTATTATTTTTTGTAAAATATTCGTGCATAGAAGCAAACCCTAGCATGTAGTATTATCAAAATGTAATGGAACATGCTGTAATAAATAAATACAAAAACAAAAAAGAGCTGTATTGAAATATTGCAGACATTTCTAGAACATTCTCAAATATTCTGGAACAATCTAGAATATTCTGAATACATTTATAGGCAAACATTGATTTAACCTTAGTCATGGCCACCTTTAACTTACCGTTGTATTACAGTTTGAGTGTTGTGTTTATTACTTTCTCTACTACATATAGTAAGTAGGGGAAGTATTGCATTCCACCCAAAAATTCGATACCGAGATTTCACCGGAAATACACGTTTTGAGACCTCCTGAATCCAAAAAAAGCATTTTTGGAAACATGTCCGTGTGTGTGTCTGTGTGTGTCTGTGTGTGTGTGTGTGTGTGTGTGTGTCTGTGTGTGTGTGTCTGTGAACAGCATAACTCAAAAGCGAACAATCGGATAAGCACCAAACTTGGTATTTAGGTTCAGTATCTTCCAGAGATGCGACACGAAGGTTTTCAAGAAAATCCCCCCACCCCAGACTACCCTTTACATGGAAGATTTTTCGAAAATTTTAATTTTCTCAAAAATGGCTCTAACGATTTTGATGAAAATATCATATGTTTAGGGTAATGTCATGACAGATGAAATGTATATCTCGAATTTTCTGGGAATGTCTCCAAAAGTATTCTTCATTGTGAACGACTTTTGCATAACTGGGAAACCATAAGAGATAGACAAAATTTTACTACACAAAAAATGTAGATCGCGTTAAAATACACAACTTATGTCATATACATTTTTTTTGTTGAGTGAACCGTTTTCGAGATATTGCTTGTTATTTCCTTAAATTTTTCAATACTTATACTTTTTCTCAAATTCGTTATTCATTTTTTTTATGTCCTGGACATGCAAAGAGAATGAAATGCGCCACATAGCAACCAGCGTTAAAATATTTGACTATCGCTTAAAAGCTACCATATTCCCCTTGCATCTACATGAAAATTACCAATAAGATTGACATCTCGATATCTCGATTAACATGAAGCATATGGAGAATAGGCGTTTGTAAAATTAGATTGTACAAGAGTAGAGAAAGTCATGTGAGTGTAACACATCAGATTTTTTTTACATATATCTGTATCATTTATTATATTTGTACATGTTTGTGAGTTTCAAATACATGTTTCCTTTAAAATCTATTGTGTTTCATTCAAACCCAAACTTCTATAATAAAGAAGCTACATTTGAAAGTGTTAAACTTAACAAAATAGCACCAAAAAAAAGCTCTAAGTTTCCAGTAGAAAGTAGTCACAATTTTTAAAAAATTCCTAACGTGAGGCATTCACATCACTTTCTCTACTCACTCTCTCTCTTCTACAAACTATTCTTACAAAACCTTATTCTTCTATCTGGTTCTTGTTAATAGAGATAAACTTTCATTATACATTTACTATTTTTGCAGATATAAGAAAAATACAGTAGGCTAAAATGATAGTCAGATTTTTAAAGTGTGTTGCTATGTGATGGTTTTTAAATCCTATGTCTTTGTATGACCTTGGGAAAAAATGAATAGTGACTTAGCATTTGAAAAAGTATAAGTATTTGTGAATTCATGCTAATAACAAAGAATGTCTCAGAAATGGTTAATATCACAAAAACATTTGACAAACAGTATGCTTTAACAAGATCTACATTAACTCTACATTTTCTCAGGCTTATAGCCAGGTAAGGTTTGAAACTGACATTTAAAAGGTATTTATAATCTTCGTCATCAGGATATAGAATAAATTTTTATCCTGAAGATAAAGTCATATAAGATATTTGTCATGCAAATATTCTAAACATATGGTATTTTAATCAAAATCGTCAGAGCTATTTTTGAGGAAATAACAAATTTAAAACATTTTTTCATATGAAGGATAGTTTAGGGTTGGGGTATTTTCTGGAAAATCTTTGTGCCACATCCTTGGAAGACACTATAGTAGAGAAGTAAAAAAGAAATTATGACCCAGAACACAATACTAGTGATAACTTGAATAGTGTGTTGTTAAAGCATGTACGCTTGGATTGAAGAGCTATGCACTCTCATTAGACTTATTCGTAATCAATCTGTTAAAAGCATTACAAGCCAAACTTTATTTACTTAAACAAACATAGCATAAAAACACCAACAATACAGATATCCTATCCTGCTAAAATATTATTTTCAAGCAAACATAAGGTGTAATCTATGGATTTTAAGTCTTGTAATAAATACTAAACAAAATAGGCACATTTATACTTTAGAATTCTCAGTTCATCTGGTGGATTGTGTGAGAATTTGAGAGCATGCTTGCTTAAACAGCTAAATCTTTAAAAGCAATTTTCAAGTTTTCTGCTGTTAGGGGAGGGTGGGGTAATGCCACCACCTTAATGAATAAATTGTTCTTATGCTTAAGATAACGGTTAAAATCAGAAATTAAAGCAGTTTTGTGACACCATGTTATTCACCTTCAAACATAAGTGTACAGGATTAGCGTTTGCTTTGTTTTGAATGTTAACGATAATAATTAAAGTGGATGCAAAGTGACGGAATTACCCCAGGTAGTAGAACAATTCTACTACTGGCACAGGGCAGTTTCACCATTGTTATAGAGTACTGGCGCTTGAGATACAAGCATTTTTCAAAACAGGAAAATAGAATATTTTGATGTAAATATAATTATTTAGTAAATTATAGTGATTTTAATAATGAAAACATACGTTGATATTGTAATGAAAAGAAGCTAGAAACAGTGATGTGTATTGAATTTATTTAAAGGTGAGTCGGAATTGTTACACTAACATCACTTAAGTTTACTTACTTTACATGTTTCGGGAAACAGTTGTTCCCATCCTCAGAAGTTAATTCGACTGGCCCGTGTTGTTGGTGTTTCCGTTTTTTGGACTGGATCCTGTGGTAGCATCTTGTGGTGGAGAAATGTACTTCCAGAGAGGGTTTGGTGGCGGCAAATCAAAATTCATTAGATGTGTGTTGTGTTTTAGAATGGTGATCTTCTCCCATGCATCTAATTCGGCTGCAAATTTGGCTGGTTTGACTAATGTAATATTGGGTTTGATGTCACTGCACTATTTCCAAGTGTCCCTACAGATCAACTCCTGCGTCAATTAAAGAAATGGCTACAGCAGACTAACCTACTTGAAGAAGAAATAGAAGACCTCATACAACTTACCAATTTATGCATTGCACAAAATTGTTTTAGTTTCAATAAGAAGTTCTATCAACAACCAACTGGTCTAACCATGGGCAACCCACTTTCACCCTTCTTGGCAGATTTATTTATGAGCTACTTAGAAACACACATAACAACTTCCTTTCCATACATGTTTAAAGTTTGGCATAGATATGTTGACGACATCTTCGCTGTTGTCCCTAATAGGTTCATACAAGACTCCTTAGCCTTACTAAACCTACAGAATGATGCGGAAGATGCTTACGTACTATTTGTAGCGTAAATTATTAGAACTTGGAGATCTTATATTGTGCTGCTTACTTCACGCGTTGCCATCTTGTGACGTCATTCATTGTTTGGTTTGTAGCTCCATCTGGCGTTAGCAATTTGCGTCACTGTTAGTGTTCGTTTGATTTCATTTCAAATGTCCTCCGGCTAGCTGTTTGGGTCGAACATGTATCTCTATACAGGTTGTGAAGCGGAAAGGAATCTTTTATCCAAAAATTACACTTAATGAAGAAATTTGTTTTTATAATTTTTATTGTCGAACACGTTCACTATCACTTTTACATATTGATTTAGATACTCGCCAAACTGAAACTGTTTGTAATAACTTCTTACTTATCACTTTTAACTCACGTACTTCAACTTTGTGTATAATTAACGTTGTCATACTTTAGATTTTCGTAATTTGTGAATTTATAGCTGACGTATCTCATACAAATATTTTGACGAACTGAAGAACTTAAGACGACGTGTATTGCACTAAGAATTTTGATGAACTGACCGACCGACTGACGACGTGTAATGTGCTTGGAATTTTTGATGAACTGGGGGCGATCTACCTCGGACTTGGCTTTATATACTCCCACTCCCCGATATGCCTAAAGATTATAAATGAACTGCTATTGGCTAATAAAACGCGCCAACATTAGCGTCTATTTTAATATCCAATGAAAACCACGAATACATATTGCTTTTAGGGAAACATTCCAGAAGGTTCTACCGAAAACGCGCGAACATTACGTAACTTCCTTGTTCCCAATAATGATAAACAGCTCACCCCCTCGCTGCATTATTGCGCTATTATTGACAGTTTCAGTAAAGCCGTATAAACTTATTTCCCAACAATATTTACAATTAATAAACATCTGAAATCAATGTCACATAAAAATGCATATTCATATTACAATCATTATTTACATTTAAGTAATTTGTGATACAAATTACCGTATCAAGAACCAATCAATAAAATTCACCATAGAAATAGAAAAAGAAGGCATGCTACCATTTTTAGACCTAAAAATCATCAGAGAACAAAAGAACCTAACCTTTGGCATATACAGGAAGCCAACACACTCTACTAATTACATAAAAAATAAGAGTTTCAATCCAACCACACACAAACATGCAGTACTAAACAGCCTAACACATAGACTGGTATATACCCCCTTAAATAAAAAAGAATACCAGTTAGAATACCAGCATATAGTAGACACAGCAATACATAATGGGTACAACAAAGCAACTATTGACAAAAAAATTGCAAAATTCAAATGACAGATGCACATCAGAAACACAACAAATCTCAGCCAGCAAGATAAAGAGCTAAAGTTCAAGAAATTCACATACCACCCAGGAACATTTCACAAATTTAAGAAGATTTTCATGAAACATAACATCAGCCTAGCTCCACAGAACAAATTTAACATAGAGAAATTACTTTGTAACAAGTTAAAAGACCCCATTCCACAAGACAAAAAAGCTGGAATCTATAAAATCAATTGTTCAGATTGCAATAAAGTATACATAGGTAAGACAAAAAGAAACCTAGAAACTAGGCTAAAGGAGCACATGAGATGTATTAAATACAAACAAATGGACAAATCTGCAGTTTCACACCATTTTTGGATCACTAATCACAACATCAAACCCAATATTACATTAGTCAAACCAGCCAAATTTGCAGCCAAATTAGATGCATGGGAGAAGATCACCATTCTAAAACACAACACACATCTAATGAATTTTGATTTGCCACCACCAAATCCTCTCTGGAAGTACATTTCTCCACCACAAGATGCCACCACAGGATCCAGTCCAAAAAACGGAATCACCAACAACACGGGCCAGTCGAATTAACTTCTGAGGATGGGAACAACCGTTTCCCGAAACATGTTAAGTGAGTAAACTTAAGTGATGTTAGTGTAACAATTCCAACTCACCTTTAAATAAATGAAAACATAGTTTTTCAATAATGCAAATGGAAGAGTGTGGGATTAGTTTAACACATTATTACTGCAAAGAAAAACCTTGTTTATTAACATATGATTTTATGCCAGGAGAAACACATTTTAGGGTTTGTTAAGTAATATTTTAAATCATTTTTTGATGAAAGCATCAAATACAGCAAATATCATTTGCTTGAATGATTATAACGATTAATGGCTAGTAAGTAGTCTGGGAGCATATTATTTTGCACAATAGTACATATATAGTTTTCTGGTGTATCACTACACTCTGAATGAGCCCAACTTGAGCATAGAACACAGTGATACCATAATTTATTAGCATCAAATTTGCCGCAAATGATGCAAACTTCATTTTCATCTCCCACAAGATCAAAGGTATTATCATCTTTGTTGTTGTCACACAGATTTTTTTCATCAATTTCATCTTCAGATGATGTAGAGTCAAAATGAATTTGCCTCCTGCAGATTCTTTTAGAAATTGTTGAAGTTGGTTTCTTTGTTGATATTCACTTTCTTTTAATTCACAACTCCCTTTCTTCCTTTTTTCCTCTTTTCTTTTTTCATGCCCTTTTCTTTTTTACTTTCTCTACTACATATAGTAAGTAGGGAAATTATTGTATTCCACCCAAAAATTTGATACCGAGATTTCACCGGAAATATATGTTTTGAGACCCCCTGAATCCAAAAAAAGCATCTCTGGAAACATGTCCGTGTCTGTGAACAGCATAACTCAGAAACGAACAGTCAGATAAACACCAAACTTGGTATTTAGGTTCAGTATCTTCCAGAGATGCGACACGAAGGTTTTCAAGAAAATCACCCCTCCCCAGATTGCCCTTTACATGGAACATTTTTCGAAAATTTTAATTTTCTCAAAAATGGCTCTAACAATTTTGATTAAAACATCATATGTTTAAGATATTTTCATGACAAAATGAATTGTATATCTTGAATTTTCTGGAAATGTCTCCAAAAGTATTCTTCATTGTGAACAACTTTTGCATAATTGCTAAACCATAAGAGATGGACAAAATTTTACTACACAAAAAATGTAGATTGTGTTACACAATTTATGTCATATTCATTTTTTTTTTTTTTTTTTTTTTTTTTGTTGAGTGAACCATTTTCGAGATACTGCTTGTTATTCCCTTAAATTTTTCAATACTCATTTTCTCAAATGGGAATTTGTTATTCATTTTTTTGTCTTGGATATGCAAACAGTATTAATCTGTGGCAAACAGAATAGTGCTGCACCTAGCAACCAGCTATTAAGAGATATGTCTATGCTTAAAGGCTATTGTATTTCTATATTGCCCTTGCAAATACAAAACAAGGGCGACATAGCAGGCCTTAAGCAATAGTCAAATATTTTTAGAACTGGACGCTGTATGTAAAATGTAATTCTCTTTGCATGTCAAAAGATCGTTTCTGCAAATGTTTATCTCGATTAATATGAAATAGATGGAGAATAAGAGTTTGTACAAGAGTAGAGAAAGTCATGTGAGTGTAACACATCAGAATTTTTCTTTTCTTTTCATATTTGCTTCTTTGTTTGTTTGCCTTGCCTCCTTTTTTATCTTGGCATTCTCTATCATTATGGAATGGCTATCATTATGATTGAACATTGTTTTCTACCAGTTGTAAGTAAATTATGCTCTATTTCTGTTGTATGAAACACTGGCGACAATTCTTTTATGCTTGACTGAAAATACACAGTTCCCAATGAAATAGATGGCTGTGGATTCAAGGGATCTACAAGCATTCTAGAAGGCACAGAGGTTTTCTCAGAGATAGGTTTTGTCTGAACATTTTCATCTCCATCTTTACCATCAGTAAATACCCAAAGATCCACAAGCTAGGCTGGAGCAAAGTCATGTTCTGAGAATTTATTAGGCTAGAATGGATAAATTCCAGAAGCACTGAATCCTTAGACTACTTTTTTCTATTGTTACAGTCCTAATATATGTTTTGTTGAATATTGCAGCAATATTATATGTGGTTATTTTTTTATGCATATGTGTTTTCATGAAATAATTATACTCCTTGTTGAAAACGTTTTTCAAGGGACTGTAAGAGACTTTATCCAAGGGCTGGAGTTTTGGGGACTTGTGAGGCGGTATTGACACAACATGAATGTGATTGTTCTTACAAAATTCATATCTAGCTAACGTAATGTGGCTACCATGGTTATCTACTATCAACAAAACTGGTTCATCTTCTGAAGGCTTTGTAATCTTCTGAAAATGTTCAAGTCACTCAAAAAAATATATCTTGTTGGACCAACCATTGTGTGAACATTTATAGTTTGCACCAGCAGATCCATCCCTTTCTAAAAGAGGTGTCATGCATTTTCTGGGGAAAATAAACATAGGTGGTGTGTAATTACCAGAAGCACTCATTGTACAACGCCCTTTGGCAACACTTAGACACGGTGCATAAGGTGGCACCAACCCATGTAGTGACCATGATCTCCTTGTAGGGGAGGTCTCTGAAGCTACAGGGTAAATCAGCGAGCATATGCTCAGCCAACCACTTGATTTAGCTCGAAGTCATTCACCTATTTTACTAACAAGAATAATACTCCGGAATATCCTGACACAACACTTGAAATTCCATCAATCCTTTCCTAAACTCCACTAGGGGACAGGCTGGGCCTTGGTCAAGCTTTCTCCCAGCTCCTAATAGTTACTCCACTGGTTACCGTATTGCAAGCCAGCTATTATTCTCTCCATGGAATGGTACCACAGCAAACCTACTCTTTCCTACTCCAGTGGAGAAGCTTTTAGTGGGTATGCCAACCATTGGTGAGTCCCACATTCTCAGTCGTAACTCCCATCTAGGCTGAGGTTAGTGATTAAATTATTTTCTCCTCCACTCAAAAAAAAAAAATTATACAAGTAATTGTTATGTTTCTATCTGTTTCCCAGTTTGTCATTTCTTTGACCTGTTTTTGATCTTTTTGCACTAGGATTTTCCCAGGTTTCTGTACTGCTGAAATACCTGTTTCATCCATATTAAAGATTCTGTTTGAAGGAAACTCTTAGTTATTACATTGATTACTGAGCAGCTGTACTTCATCCTTATTAAATGCTGTCACTCTACTAAAGCTAGCAGCCTCAGGTTCTCTCAGATTAATTTTGTGTCACCCAAGAAAGCTCCTTAACCAATCCAATCCAGCCATTTTGTTATCTTTGTTAAAATTATGCTTCACGCCATTCTTTTCAGTCAGGTCAAAAGCTAAACATTTCAATTCAGTGGCACAAATTCCATAAAAAATGTGTGCTGATAGCGCCACATAATCAGCAATTTGTCTTTCCTGCTCTGCAGAAAACATGGGTTTGCATCCTAATGAAGGTATGTTCCTGTCATTTGCTTTGATCTTATTGCGCTGAGTACTTCTGAGAATGTTAAAACATCATGAAACCTTCTTCACTGAATTTCCATTCTGCAGCACTTCTATCACTTCTTTAGGCTTTCTGCAGTCCATTTTGTTCTCTCTGTAGTCCAAACTCATGAATGCACAATTTGTTAACTAAACATGAGCTCAGCTTGTAGAGCGAAATAATGTAACATTTTCATAAGGTAAAACTGCCACATGGTGACATTGCAACACAGAAAGTGACGGCATTATCCCACTCTGACAATATAGTAGTTTTGTCACAACAATCACGAGAATATGACTGTGTTAACTAATACTATTATGCTAAAATGTGCCTCAAATCAGAGTTTTTGTACTATGAGAAGTTAAAGTTAATAACTATACGATACTTATCATGAGTTTAGCAGAGGAGTAAAATTAGAAAAGTTGTGAAAATTTTACACTTTTTATTATAGCCACTGAAATAAACACAACACCTGTAGCCGCTCAACTGAAGAAGGTTTTTAGGGACTGCCACTAGGGCTCAGCACTAACAAGAGAGGCCACTGCTTAACAATACGAGAGTAAAGGGGGGTGGCAGCATTCTTCCACAGTGAGGATATTACACCACTTTACCCTACCATTTGATATACCTAAAGATGCCTATCATCTATTACAGCCTTATAAATATGTAACTGATTATGGAGAATCATTTAAAGTACAAGTCACTGTCTTCAAAATTAACAAATAATTAAACACATTAGTTTGCAAACAAGTGGCACAGCCTGAATTTATTTTTGGTAAGGGTTTAATACTTTTAGTTGCATTCATTACTGCAAATTACCCATTAGTGTTACTTTATCTGTCCATCTGTAAGTGTGATGCAACTTATGAACTACTGCATGTACAGAGCCAAAATTTTATATGCATAAGTTGGAATAAAATTTGTTAAGACCTTTCAAATTTGATTAAAACTGGTACAAAATTATGGGAAGTTCACATAGCATGTCTCCTGAAAATTGAATGAGCTGCTTCAGGTATAGTGTTAAAATTGTATGTTAAGAGCCAGAAGAAACATTTCTTGACTGAACTGAGACTTTGTAAAAATCATAAAAAAATAAGGGTAGTTTATTTAGAGAGCAAGCTAAAATATACAATTTTAAGATTATTTCTAAAACATTCCTTATAATAAATATTACAATGGTGTTGAATTATTTCCATCACAAAATGAGTGCTTCTGAAAAGCATATTGTGAATAGGATGGGCTGGGTGGTCGTAGATAGCGAGCATGTTCAGCTGTATTTGGCACATGATTGTTTGGAGAGAGAGGGATTTTAAATTTAGTTATGGATGCTGTTTAACTGCTGTGGTCCTTGGCATCCCATTCTGTATTGGGTGTGAAAGACCAGTAATTTTGCTTATAGGCCTCTTTATTAGGCTTGAGGTTCTTTTACATGCTGTAAATCTACAATACGGGACCACCAGCTTTACTTCCTTTCTGAAGGAAGCCATTCTAAGGATTTTTTCAGAGAGAGGGAGGAGGCACTCCCAGCTAAAGAAGCATTTTGGAAAGCTAATTGAGAAACAGGGCAAAACTTCGAGATTTGACCTACCCTCAGTAGCATGCAAAGCTTCTAGAAGTCTCTTGTGGGTATAAAGAGGAGTTTATTGACTATGGCAGCAGCTTGTTGATGTAATGTATGCTGCAATGTGCTGTTTACTCAGCAAGTTCTGTATGATATGTGTCAATGCATGAGAGAGAGAGAGAGAGAGAGAGAGAGAGAGAGAGAGAGAGAGACAGAGAGAGAGAAGAGTATAGAAGAGGTGTCCTGTGTTTGAAGCAACCAGAAGAGAGAGAAGGAATCCTCATTCAACACTAAAGTGAGTAATCAAAGAAGAGAGAAGGGAAGTCCTGTGTTCGACACTCTATTGAGTAATTTAGTGGAAAGAGACTTCTTTGCACACAGTAGAAAAAAAGTGAAGAATGACTTAGAGTAAACTAGAAAGTCACTATATATTTGTGATCTTATTTAAAATCATTTACTGATAAACCCAAAAAGAAGAAATGGGATATAAAAATAAGTCAAATGTTAAATGAGGCTGCAAAAATCCACAATACAAGGAAAAATGCTCAGTAGTAAAGAGTTGTGCAAGAATGGGACATATAACCTCAGAAAATTGGTGTACTCATTTTAATGTGTTATTAATGTTAAAGCAGAAATATATTATGTACTTGGTAATCAGCAAGCTATTGGTGACTTAGACATGGAAATTACTGATGCAGAATTTTGCATCCAACTTAAGTGGTTAAAGTTAAATAAAGCAAGTGGTGTTGATGGCATTTCAAGAGAATTTTGGAAGATATGGTCCTGAGATGATACCAGGAGAGAGTTGGTATTAAGTTACTTAATAAAGTTTTGGAAGCAAGGTAAGTACTCAAGGCATGGAGAAAAGTATGGTAGTGCCTATATATAAGGGAAAAGGGAATGTAAATAACCTAGATAACTACCGGGGATGTCTTATTTCCATTTTAGGAAAGCTTTTTTCTGGAACTCTAGTCAATAGATTTCATAAATGGAGAAGAAATTGTCTGAGTTTCAAACAGGATTCAGGGCAGGAAAGAGGACTGCATACAATATCTTTGTAGTGAAGAAAATTGTAGGCAAATACTTGAGCAATAAAAGGGGAAGTTTTTACGAGGGCAGTCCCAGAAGTACCCGACCTGATGTATATATAGCGGTTGTTGTTTCAAACAAATTACTGTGGTAGAAAGTACCAACCTTATAAAGCTTAAGTTTGAAGTTTGACGATGCTACATTGTTTAGTAATTGTTTGGCAGCCATTAATGGTGAACTCTCTCAGTGAATTTGTAAACATGGATAAAACTGTCCATCTTTATGTGATACAATACTTTCATTTGAAAGGTCTTAGTCCAACTAATATTAAAGATGAGCTAGATTCTACTCTGGGGAGTCTGCTCCTTCGTTTACAACAGTAAAAACATCCACAAAATGGTATTGGATGATTGATGAAAGTGTGCGAGCTAGCAGACATCATAGGGATTTCAAAAAGTGCTGTACATCGCACTAACTGAAAATTTAGACATGAGAAAGCTGTGTGTAAGATTGATACTGCATTTACTCACAATGGAACAAAATCAGCATTGTGAGGATGTTTCAGTCGAGTGTTTGGCGATATTTCCCTGCAATAAAGCCGAATTTTTGTGTCAATTCATAATCATGGATGAAACATGAGTCCATCACTTCACACCTGAGATGAAGGAACAGTCAAAACAGTGGATTGAAAGGGGAGAATCGGCTCCAAAGAAGGCAAAGACAGTTCCATCTGTGGGCTAGGTCATGGCGTCAGTTTTTTGGGATGCACATGGGATAATTTTCATTGAATATCTTCAAAAAGGAAAAGCAATTGATGGTGAGTATTAAGCAAACTTATTGTAGCATTTGAATTATGAAATCAAGCAAAAATGGCCACATTTAGTGGAAAAGAAACTTTTGTTTCTCAAGACAATGCACCAGTTCACACATCCATTATTGCCATGGCCAAAATCAATGAGTTAAAGTTCGAATTGCTTCCTCATTTGCCAGACTAGCCCCCTCTGATTATTTTCTGTTTCCAAAGTTGAAGAAATGGCTTGGTGATAAAAGATTTTCCAACAATGAAGAGGTGGAGTATGCAGTTGATGGCTATTTTGCAGAACTCGACGGTTCTCACTATAAACAGGGTATTGAAGCTGTTGAACATCACTGGGAAAAATTTATCAAGCTGGAAGGAGACTATGTAGAGAGATAAAGATTTTTTTCCCAAATTTTTGTGTTTTCTTTGTTAGGTCGGGTGCTTCTGGGACAGCCCTCATACACGGAATTTATTGATTTTGAGAAGCCATTTGACACCATAAATAGAGAAGTGTTTTGGGTAAAATTAAAAAGCAAAGGGATCAGTAGTGTACTTATAGAATTTTTACAAAAAATATACTGAGACATGTTCTGTATTAAATTTTCAGGGGATAAAATAACAGACTATATGCAGAGTAAAACTGGAGCGACACAAGGTTATAAATTAAGTTCAGTGTTGTTTAATCTCTTTATTGATGTCATTATGGAGGATATTCAAACAGAAATCATGCAGTTACCAGTAATTAATAATAAAGAAATATCAGGGTTACTTTTTGCAGACAATTTATTGATTGGATCTATATTAAGCGGAGGTTTGGGAAAGACAACTGAAGTAGCAATAAGTTCTGAAATAAAAGATAATGGTATTCAGAAGAGGGTACCAAATGTGAAAAGATGAGAAATTGCAGATGATTGGGAAAAAATTGAGGTGGTAAGGAAATTTGATTATCTAGAGACAAGATTATGTTTGCATGGAAGTTGGAATGAACAGAAAAAAATGGCAATAGCCAAAGGAAAACCAGCCATGAGTGTTGTAAGAGGATGCTTAGGAAACTACCAAATATAAGAGTTAATTGGTTAACTTCACAGCCACATTTGAAGCTAGAATGTTATGTGGGGTAGAAATACAAGGTGAAGATGATGCTTGAAAAGATGTTAATAAAATTAAGAGAGCTTTTTGTATTGAGTTTACCAACAGCATTACCGAATAGGGTAGTGCAGCTAGACAGATATTCCAATAACAGCAAAATAATCATAAGAATTTCAGTAGAATGTAGTTTCCAGACTGTAGGCTGTGGTTCAGTCAAATATCACCTGATGTTTCGCCAATAACTCTGTTTACAACTCTAGTTGTAAAGCAGCTAGGAGTCACTTACTCTGAAGATGCCCGATGGAGTTACGGGCAAAACGTCGGTGATATCTCATTGACTGGACCACGGTCTACAAGCTATAAACTACATTCTACTGGATTGATACTGCCTGTGAAAGCTTAAGCATGTATAAATCATAAGAATTATTAAACACCTATATAGAATTTCCACATTGAAGGACAGTGGTATTAATAAAGAATGCTTTCGTATTCTAGCAAAATGGAAGTGGAAAGGATCATGGTTCCTCAAAATTCAGCAAATTATCCAACAGATAGGGATGGATGAGTCATGGATTAATAAGGAGTATAAAAACAAACGGTTCTGGAAAGAAGCAATTCTGAGACAAAATGATATTAAGAGGCAAGAAATATTTGGTGTTATGAGAGAAGAGGGTTCTTTCAAGCTGTATATGGAAATAAAAACAATATGGGACAGGGAAAAATATATAGAGATTTGTGTTAAAGCAGGTAGAGA
The DNA here is from genome assembly GCA_030765065.1 of Deroplatys truncata. Classification (NCBI taxonomy): domain Eukaryota; kingdom Metazoa; phylum Arthropoda; class Insecta; order Mantodea; family Mantidae; genus Deroplatys; species Deroplatys truncata. The sequence continues at coordinate 20,196,696 of CM060987.1, forward strand.
AGGTTGTGTGTGAGCAAAAACTGGAGTCATTGCTTTAAAAGGTCTACGACATGACAAAGATTTGTTAAACTGTTCAAAGTGTGGAGAAGTAAACATAGCTTTTTATTGTATATTACACTGCAATCAAACAAAGGTATGGATAGAAAAGGCATAGCAACAAAAAAGGAATAATTTAGATGGGCAAATTTTAATTAGGAAAATTTTCAGTGTAAAAGGAGAAAAAATATAAAGAGTGCAGGAAACTATTTGAAACTATTTAGGTAAAGTGAGAGAAGAATAGATAAGAGAGAGCATGAAGGAAGGGGAATATCAGAAATATAATAGGGTGGTTAAATACAAATAGGGATAGATATGTAATATAATTGCGATACTCGCCAATACACAAATAACCTGCAGATGTATGTATTGGGACTAAATATATTTAGGCAAGCAACTTTATAAAGGCAATGTTGAGAGTAGATAAGAATATTTTAACTTCTGTTTTTAGTGAGAATAATAATTTGTACTAGAGTTATATTTTATGTAACCATAGTTATGAGACTGTATTAGACGGAATTAAATTAAATTAAATTCAATATAAACCTACTTAGGTATATTTCTAACTGGACCAAGGTCCAAAGTCCTTATCTTTCACTCTATTAGCAACATGAAATGCACAGCAACATTATCACAATTACAGCTCCAAGGTAGGAGTCTTGATGGTAGCAATCAAAGTTCGAATATTCCATATGAGGGTAACACTGAACATTTTTAGAAAATCAAACAAGAATTAGTTTTAAAAATTTTAAATGATTTTATTGTTTTTCTAAACATTCCCCTTTAATGTAAATACATTTTTGCATTTGATGAAACCAGTCCTCAAAACAATGATGCCACTCTTCCTGAGATACTTCAGAAACCAGGTTTTTATAATGTTTCACTGCTTTGTATATTACTAAAAAGTGATTCCATGCATTTTATTTTAATTTTTGGAAACAAAAAGAAATCATAAGATGCTAGGTCAGGGCTGTAAGGTGGAGGGTCTTTGGTACTGACCTTTAGGGCTTCTAGATGGTCAGTTGTTAGTTTTTCTGTATGTGATGATGCATTGTCATGATGTAACATTATTTTTCCTTTTGGGCGTTTTAAACCAACTTTTCAAACATTTGTAATAAACAGATATTTGTGTATCAATCAGCAGTAATAGTACGTCCATCTTCTAATGTTATAGTAGCAATATAGCCAGTTTTAGAAAAATAACTAGCAACCATCTTCTTACAAACATTGTGAATTCGTTGGGCTTTTGTAGGCATGGGTTCTGTTTGAAAGACCCATTGAGCCGGTTACTTTTCCTTTCAGGATCCAAGATTCATCACCAGTAATGATATTCCAAACCAAATTTGAAGAGTCACCTTGGAATTTTTCGAGGGTTTTTCTGACACCAATCAATGCATTCTTGTGTTTGATCAGGAGTCAGTTTATGTGAAATCCATCTACAACAAAGTTTTTTCACGTCTAACTGTTGATGTAAAATGTTTTGGATTTGGATTTGACTCATACCAATGACCAATGTCCTCAAATAAATTCATAAGATATCTGTCGATCTACTTCAAGCATTGCTCGAACGGTGGCAATATTTTCATCAGTAACAACAGTTTTTGGGCAACCTTCACAAAATTCATCACTAAGAAAAAACTGATCTCTTTTGAATTTGCTGTACCAATTATGCATTTTTGCTTCTGATAGGGCTTCTTTGACAAATGCATTTCTAAGCCAATTTTAGCATTATTTAGGAGTTAATGATGATTTAAAATCATAAAAAATTATAGCTGTAAATGTTCTCTAAGCAAATTTATTTTTGGATGAACACAAAATTTAAATTTGTAAGGGTTAATATAAATAATTCAAACATAAATAAACTGAATAAATGAAAACAATGTTGTTTTAACATATAACAATCTAAAAACACCTTTAAATTATGATAATTAACAAGCTATATGGCAACCACTCTCAAAACTTTAGAAAGTAGCTGTCAAATATAAGCAAATTTCATTTGTTTTTAGAAACATGGCATTGTAAAAATTTTCAGTATCACTCACATATTTGTGTTTCACAGGAGATTTGTAATGGAGGTCAGCCTCCAGGAGTCAATAGCAAAAAAATGTTATAGAGCAGGAGCTCAGTAATTGAAACATTTCATGCAGATCACTTTGAATAGGGGGCAGGGGTCAACTAACACTACAAAATAATAGAAATAATTTGTTGTCAAACTTTAATACCGGGAGGTTCTTTCTTTAGTGCTATGTGAAGTAAGGTTTATACTCAGTCTGTCTGATATACTTTTTAATGTTTTCCTGTGGGACTGTGCCACCGTGCAAACATATTCTATACATGATACACTTACAAAATACTTACCTCGAAAGCAGTCTACAAGTGTGATATTATCTATTGCCAAATGGGATGGAAAGCTATTCTGTGGCAGCACCTCCAAGATAATGTTGAATTCTTTACTGATTCTACCAATTTTAAAGCTGTATTTTTCCCACCTGTAATGAAAAGTAAATCAAGTAACACAAGTATCTTTACACTCCTTGAAAACATAAAGCTAACTTTAAGCTTTATTAATGGCTGTTGACATTACAGATTACAATAACCGCACTTTCATTTCAACAAAGAATGTGGGAGGCCTACTTTAATTTTGTTTAGTATATTGTTGTTGTTCCTGCATTGCTATAATTGATACTACATTTAACCCAATGATAGATGACCATATCTAAAACGTCGCATTGGCCTTCCCTGGATATCTAATTCACTCTAATTTATGGACTAGGTTTTCAACATGATTCAGCAACCTTATTGTCCTCTAGTGACAACAACTATACATACTAAAGTCCTCAGATTGATAAATCAATAGTTCATAATGTCATGTCCTTTATGTATAACATTTAACTTTTCTGACATCTCAAATGAATCACTCTGCATAACACAAGGCTTTTAGCAGGGAGAACCTACAATGTAATATAAAATATACATAAATAAAATTTAAGACCTTAACTTTTACCCTAAAGCACTTTTTACTCACTCATTGAATCTATTCTTGCAACAACAATATAGAATACTTTTTTCAAATTCTTAGTAGTTTGCACATTTCTCCAACTGATCCAAAAGAACTGCTGCTCTTCATGATTTCCCTGTTTCTCTACACCATTTTGTTTATACTTGCTAATATGTTATCCTGTTGGTCACTAAACATGATGTCTATGCTCTGATTTCTGAACATCTGCAGTTGATAAAGAACTAAAAGTGAAAATGGTTTTTTCATGTCACTATATTCCTATACTTAAATGGTTGAGATCATCAAATCCTGTTTTGCTCCAGACACTACCCTCAGAAGACAATAAGAAGTAAGGCCAGCAGAGCAATTTGATTTTCTTTTTATACCCAGTTAGCCATTCAATAGTATTACACTGCGCCGATGAGAAACATAATGTCTATACTACTATGTTTTTTACTTGGATATGTTGATTGTTGTTAAATCCAGCAGTTTAGGACATGGTTTGCCACTCCTCATAACTGCCAAATTTTCACCAAATGTTAGGTAGAAAACTTTTTGTTTCTAAGTTCATCTAAAGTTTGCATGTTGACTATGTTTTTACAGGTTTACACCGCTAATAAGAACATGAATTTATTTAAGTAGTTTTATGCAATATATTCAACACTGCTGAAGCTCACTAAACAGTCTAAATGAAAATAAAGGCTGTGGCAACAATAACATTCACTGAAATTGTTGTGTGACCAGTTATTCTTAGGCTTGATACATTGTGTGTGAGGAAGAAGGAAGAACTGCAAGCTGTGAAGGAACAGCACACATTGTCATCCCACCTCCCATACCAGACACCATCTCATAACATCCCATGCAAAAATACTCAAAATTGTGACGGTAATTTGTATCACAAATTACTCAGATGTGGTTAACGATAATAATATGAATATGTATTTTTATGTAACATGGATTTCAGAGGTTTAATAATTGTAATTATTAATGGTAAATAATAATTTTCGGCTCTACTGAAACTGTTAACAATAACACAATACTTTAGCAAGGGAGTGAGTTGTTTATCGTTACCGGGAACCAGGAAGTTACGTCATGTTTCGCGCCTTTTCAGTAAAAAAGCTTCCAGAACATTCTATAAAAGTAATATGTATTAGTGGTTTTCATTGGATAGTAAAATAGACGCTAATGTTGGCGCGTTTTATTAGCCAATGGTAATTCATTTATAATCTTTAGGTGTATCTTGAGGCAAGTCTATAAATAGTGTAGAATCAAAGAGATCGTCCTCCAGTTCGGCAAGATTCTCGACACAGTACACATCGTCCTCCAGTTCGGCAGGATTCACGAAGCATTACACTTCGTCCGCACATTACACGTTGGCCGCTCAGTTCACCAAGTTACGCGGAGTGAAAATCATTAAAGATCTAAAATATTACAAAGTCACTTATATACAAAAATTGAAGTACGTGAGTTAAAAGTGAGAAGTTGTTATAAACAGTTTCAGTATGGCGATTATCTAGACAAATCTGTGAAAGTGTTAGTGCACGTGTTCGACAATAAAACAGTATAAAACAAATTTCTTCACTAGTAATTTTTTTGGATAAAAGATTCCTTTTCCGCTTCACACCCTGCAAGAATTAAATGCCTACCTAAATAGCTGGCCGGAAGACAATATACATTACCTTAAAACTAATTCATATAGATTGCTACGCCAGAAGGAGTTAACAAATGACCAACGAATGACGTCACACAAGATGGTTCCACGCGTGAGGTAAGCAACATTACGTGAGAAACATTATCCACCACGTGGGGACACAAATACACAAATACACACTAATACTACTTCAAATTGGCTCCCATACGTGGGGCAGTTAAAGTGAAGTAAATATACAATTCACACTAATGTTCTCTCGCAAATTGGCGCATCAACGTGGAGCGACAACTAGGAAAGGAAGGCTAGACGACTAGGAAAGGAACAAGAATAACCAGAGAGGCGAAAGCAGCAGTAAAATGATCTACAAGACGCAGATTCCAGAAACAAGAGGAGCGACAAACGACGTGGATAAGTGGACGCAAAAACATCGAGACAACGTAGATTCATCATAAAACAACGCAGAAGCGACATACAAACCTAGGAGAATGGGGCAGAACGCTGGACATCAAAACTGCAGCATCAGACAGCATCAAAAAGGTAATTAAATGAAACTGAGAAGTGGTAGGATAATAAAAACAATGGCTACCAATAATACAGAAGAAATGATTATGGAGGGAGATAGTGTAACAGTTAGCTGTAATTCAATACAGATTACAGAAAATAGCTTAAACAATGTAGTAGTTGAGGGAGGAAATGTTAGTAAACAAAGTCAGAATAGAATAGCAGGAAATGTAAATTTTGATGCTAGAATGATGATGGAAATGATAAGAAATTTTTTTGAAACGTTAAGGGAAGATGTGAAAAAGTATAATGAGAATATGCAAAAGAGTTTTGAGGAATTGAGAGAAGCTATAAAAAAAGATCATAGGAAATCAATTGAAGATATTGGTAGGAGTAATGAGATATTAGAGCAAAAGGTAGATCAGAGCAATGAAGAAATTGAAAAGAAAGTTATGAAGTTAGATAGTAGTATGCCAGAAATGAGAGATGAAAATGAGGAAGTAATAGTAAGTGAGACAGGAGAAATTTCAAAGAAAATGCTAGACATGAGCATGGAAATAGGTAATAAAGAAAGTGAAGTTAATACTAAAAGTGAGGTTAATGTAGAAGGCGCAGAGTTAGGAAGTCAAATGAGTAGTATTTCAAGTGAGTTAAGAGAGATAAAAGAGGTTAGGAATGTAGATGTAAATGAGGCACAAGTTAATTTCAGTGGGGAAATATCAGAAATACAGAAAGAATCAGAAATGCAAGGAAAGAAATTGTACCAAGATATTCAAAATGAAAACTCCAGTCCAGTACAGTTTAGTACAGATTTGTTAGAGCATTCTCAAGTTAAAATGATAGCAGAAGAATTGAAAATGAAAGTTGTTAAAAGATATGTTGTTCAAGAAACTGTAGATTGTTTTCAAATGTTATCAGGGAACGAAATGTCAAATGAATACAAGAGGTTATTCATGAACAATTTGAAGGTTAGGTTACGGCTACGAGTAATGTTTAGCCACACACAATTCGATCCAGGAGGGTAAATAGCAATGTGATGTAAAGTAAATGCTGGATAGTTGAAGACGACTTGCGGAGAAATGTATTGGAACGTAAGAGGGTTAACTATTTATATATGTCATTTGAAAAGTGAAATAAATTAAATGATAAAATAAAAAAAAAAAAAAAAGAGAAATGTTTAAAAAAAAAAAAAAATAAATAAATAATTAAATTTTTAGTAACTGTAACAAAATATTTGAAGATTAAGAATGCAAAGATTGAAACTTAAGATGAGATTAAAGTAAAAGTACGTAAATACAATACCAAGAATAAAAAAATTAAGAATACAAAGATTGAAAATTAATATGATATTAAAGTAAAGATACGTAAATACAATTCAAAGAGTATTATTAAAATAAAATTCAAAATAACAAAAAAAAAAAAATGGTAAAAATAATTCAAAACAAATATTTATGTAGCAAACAGAAAAGGTGAAACATTGTCAAGATTTAAGAGATGTAAATATATTTGCAAAGTACAAAATAACAAAAAAATTGGTAAATATAATTAAAAGTAATTGAAACAAATACTTATGTAGTAAATAGAACATGTGAAACATTGTCTAGATTTAAGAGATGTAAATATTTGTGTACAGGGTAAATATTTTTGGTAAATGTTTAAAATTACAAAAATTCTTGAATGATAGATTTTTTTGGTAACAATATAAGAAAGTAAACCATTTTTTGTAACAAAAAATTTATTGTAACGACAGATTAATATTAAAACAAATTAAACCAAAGCCAGTAAGTAGTGGCGAGATAAAACATATGTCGTGTGTTAAACGCGTGTGAAGTGTAAAGTGAAAGTGATAGCGTGTGTTACAAGATTTAGGAGACTAAAAACAAAATTATAAAATTTCTAAACAGGTTATAAATATTTATAATTATATTTCTAGTGGGGCATATGTGACGGTAATTTGTATCACAAATTACTCAGATGTGGTTAACGATAATAATATGAATATGTATTTTTATGTAACATGGATTTCAGAGGTTTAATAATTGTAATTATTAATGGTAAATAATAATTTTCGGCTCTACTGAAACTGTTAACAATAACACAATACTTTAGCAAGGGAGTGAGTTGTTTATCGTTACCGGGAACCAGGAAGTTACGTCATGTTTCGCGCCTTTTCAGTAAAAAAGCTTCCAGAACATTCTATAAAAGTAATATGTATTAGTGGTTTTCATTGGATAGTAAAATAGACGCTAATGTTGGCGCGTTTTATTAGCCAATGGTAATTCATTTATAATCTTTAGGTGTATCTTGAGGCAAGTCTATAAATAGTGTAGAATCAAAGAGATCGTCCTCCAGTTCGGCAAGATTCTCGACACAGTACACATCGTCCTCCAGTTCGGCAGGATTCACGAAGCATTACACTTCGTCCGCACATTACACGTTGGCCGCTCAGTTCACCAAGTTACGCGGAGTGAAAATCATTAAAGATCTAAAATATTACAAAGTCACTTATATACAAAAATTGAAGTACGTGAGTTAAAAGTGAGAAGTTATTATAAACAGTTTCAGTATGGCGATTATCTAGACAAATCTGTGAAAGTGTTAGTGCACGTGTTCGACAATAAAACAGTATAAAACAAATTTCTTCACTAGTAATTTTTTTGGATAAAAGATTCCTTTTCCGCTTCACACCCTGCAAGAATTAAATGCCTACCTAAATAGCTGGCCGGAAGACAATATACATTACCTTAAAACTAATTCATATAGATTGCTACGCCAGAAGGAGTTAACAAATGACCAACGAATGACGTCACACAAGATGGTTCCACGCGTGAGGTAAGCAACATTACGTGAGAAACATTATCCACCACGTGGGGACACAAATACACAAATACACACTAATACTACTTCAAATTGGCTCCCATACGTGGGGCAGTTAAAGTGAAGTAAATATACAATTCACACTAATGCTACTTCAAAATCGAAGTCCAAAGAACTCACTGGACACAAAGTTTGATGTAAGAAACCAACAGTGATGGAGCCACTCATCATGCTGTGCTGTGTAGGGTGTTTGGAAAAACAATAACATACTGAACTGCCTAACTGTATTTTATGTTGAATTGTATTTATTTATTGTGCTAAGAGATTTACAATTTGATTGTCTACTGCACATTGACCCTGGCCACTCATTCAGTAGACAATCACTACAGTTTATTTACATTTTACAATTTCCCGTCAATGCATTCCGTAGACAATCACTATAGATTAGTTACATTTTACAATTTCTCGTCAATAAATTATCTTGTTTTTTCAGTTTTTCATGTCCCATTTCCACTTGTTTTTCACTTTTCAGTTATTGATTACTTAACCATCACACATTCACTATAGTTTTCCATTCAAAGTAAGATACACTACCTCTTACTTTTCTCTATCCACTGTCCAAAGCCATTTATTTTTTTACTTTACACAAAAACTGTCCAATGCTTCTAGCATCCTTGTACATCATTTCGATCATAAGTGTATTTCTATTCCCTACAATCACTTCTTATTAATAAATTCTCTACTCCAATTTTCTGTTCCTTGGCACTTAAATACTATGTGTTCAATGTCTTCATTACCACCACATATCAGACATTGGTTCTGAGGAATACCCTGTCTTAACCCTCTTAGCCTCCATGCTCTGGTTCTTACCTATGCAATAGATTCTCTCTGTTCTTTATTTACTATGTCTATATATTTTTCCCTACCCCATGTATTTTTCATTGGCCTATAACAAACTAATGAGCTCTTTTCGGTAATCTCACTGAACATGATTTGTATTTCTATATCTTCCAGTCTTTTCCTCGCCTTTTTCCAAAAATTTTTCATGTTATTTTCTCTCCTTCTTCACATGTCTCCTAACTCATTTTTCTCCAAAATGTTCCATAAATTACTTACCCATCCATCATTCATCAAGCTATTCTCTTGGTATTGTATACATTGCCTAACACATTACCTTTTCCTAGATTTCCATTATATTTCCCTTAGTTGCCACCCTGCCCATCTTTAATTGTGCTACCTGTCTTACAATTGCCTTCGGTAACCCTAGTATTTCTCTACAAAACATCCTGTGCACCTCATCTATACATTCCCATCCTCTATCTAATCCCCATATTTCTATACCATACATCATTTTTGCCTCCACAACCATCTCATAAACTTTTTCCAGCCATTTAACATTTATATTAGGTACTCTATATTTGCAGCTTCTAATTGCTGCCATCGCCCGTTTACCTTTTGCCAATGCAAACTTCTTTTGTTTCTCGCATTTATTACCTCCATCTATTTTTACTCCTAAATAAATACAGTCACACACCACCCTGTAATCTTTATTCTCTCCCTTCTACTTTTTATATTTGCTTAATTTTCCCCCCTTTTTGAATACCACACAAAGTTTTAGACCTTACAGTTTAGGTCCCCGTGAAAATTGCAGACTACTCACAATTTTTAAAAGCTACCCCTATTCTTGTTTTTAACCTCTTACTTATAAATGCTCACTGCTTGATCTGTAGGGATAGAACTGTGCACACTTATAATGTACAACCAATTTAAATTATGGACCACCTTAAAATTTCCAAATTTGCAGCTGAGTCAAGCACTTAGACCAATAAGCAAGCAAAATGTATGCTTTGTACACATACTGGAATCTCCCCTATCATTCTACTCATTCCTCAAACCTTACAATGGAAGTATGAGACCTATCATGCCCAAACCCACCTGAATTTTCTGTTTCTGTTTTAATGCAAGGTGTTGAAATTGGAGCTCATATCCTTCAATGGCACCTCAGTGCATAATTCATATGAACATCCCTGCTTCAATGTAGTACATAGAGTTTGAATAATTGGATTGGAGCACCCTGTCTCCAACCCTCCTCCAAGACATGGAAGCTGAAAATTTGAGCCCCTGCCCCTACACCCTCATTACAATCCAGAAAGCAGACTGACAATCCAGAAGATTGGACTGTCCAATTGAACTAGTTAATAGAAATGTTATTTCCATGTAGTGTATATGGAAGATTTGATTTTGTTTTTGAAGGTTTGCGGCTAAAACTAGCAGCTGATGTTTTGGGTGTGACCTCACGATACATCACAGGAATTTTAGGGTGTGTTTTGACATGAGGGGTCTGATACTTCCATTTTTAGTAAGAAACAAAAAGTCTGTGGTTGTACATTGCAAATGAGAGATTTATTAAAAGGTTTGTAAACATGGAAAGAAATTATAGTAACATAGAATATGCGGACATGCACTTCATGCATGGTCAGGCTGACAGTGTGCACTCATAGCTGTACATTGGTGCTTTTCCTAACAGAAGACAGCTTGACTGAACACTCACTAGGATACATCAACTCATTTGAGGGAACTGGACATTTACAAACCAAGGACACCAAGTAGACCAAGATCCATAACATTTGACTTTTGCAGATTGACTTTCCGCCAGCAGATGGAACAAGTGACTGCCTTAGATCCCCATAGTTAAACAACTTTTTGATTAACCTGTTGTTGGTCAACGTGTGAGCACTTTGCTCAGTTTTGATTTCAAAGTGTGTTATGTTGTTTTTCAGTGAAGTCAATAGAATGAGATTCTGCAGTCCTGTGTGAATTAATTGGAATAAGGTAAATTTTGCTGCATTTTCCCAAACAATTGTCAGCACTGTGCTTATAATGAAATCAAATCTCTGGCCATTGTTGCTTGTTGTTTCACATGTCAATTGTTGTGCGGCAGTTGGTTTTCAGTTTAAATGTACATTTATTTGGATATGGTCGAGGTTTATAGTTCTCTTGTAATATTTGTAAATTTCGGTCTTTGATGGATACAACCCCCAGGAAGCGAAGTGCAATTCTGGCATTAACACAAAATATTTCTATGGCGCAAAGAGAGATAGCTACAAGTTCGGTGTTAGTATAGCCACTGTACATAGAATTATTCATCAGTACAAAGAGACTGGCTCCATTACACAAAAGAAAAAGGGAAAATGTGGTCGTAGAAAGAATACTTCATCAACTGATGACCGCTTTCTCCTTAGGAAAAGCAAAACAAACCCTAGACTCACTGCTGTGGACTTGGCTTGTGACCTGAGGAACAGGGGAGTGATTCTAGATGTATCTAATGTCTGTCATAGACCTATAGCAGTTGGAGAAAAAGCGCAAAAACCTGTGAAAGAAACAACTTCTTACACAAGCAATGCATAAGAAATGCCTCTTATGGGTGCATGCTCATGGAATTGGACACTGCAAGACTGGAAAGAAGTTCTTTTCTATGATGAGACTCATTTTGAAATGCAAGGTCAGAGGGTTCAGTATGTGCGCTGAGCAAATAATGAACCTGAAAATTCAGCACATTTTCAACAGACTGTAAAACACCCTGAGAAGAAAATTTTTTGGGGCTGTTTCACCTATGAAGGACTAGGACCTTTAATTCCAGTTGAAAGCATGATGAAAAGCGATCAGTACATCACAGTACTGGTGAGAGTTGTTCGTGAACTCCAGAAAAGTTTTCCCAAAGATGACAAAATGTTTCAGAAAGATTTAGCACCTGTCACACTTCTAAGAAAGTGAAGAAATTCTTCAAAGATAACAATATTCATGTGCTTGACTGGCCAGGGAATTTGCCTGACATTAACCTCATAGAAAATTTGTAGGCTATTTGCAAAAAGAGACTTGCAAACTTTGACTGTTGCACAAAAGAACGTTTGATATTAGCTTTAGTTCAAGTGTGGTTTCATGATGATGATCTCAAAAATGTGTGTTCCAATCTTGTGGAGTCAATGCCTAATCGTGTCATGGAACTTATAAAACAGAAAGGAGGACATATTAATCGTAAAGCGGAAATAATTTATGATTAAATTCATGAAAGCACGTAAAATGTTACGTTATGGTTCTGTTCTGATTAATTCACACAGGACTGTATATACCTTTCAATGCTTAATCATGGAAGAAGTTGGTTTAAGTTCAGGAGTGTTCAAATATTACATTCTCCTACAGATAGCAGAAGATGTGGTACGTGTCAATGAACTGAGCACATGGCTCACATGTTGACTGTGTTACATGATCATGATAATGTTTCTGAGGTAGTATATTATATTGTTGTTGTTCCACTGCATTCAGAGCTATTCTGTAACTTTCTGGTTAAGAAGATTGTTACTATTACTCTTTAAGATTAAGAACCACTAAAAGCACATCCATTTTCAGCTAGTAGTAGTGGTATTACTAGTGCTAATAAGACGGTCTCAGCTTTTTTTGTGGGGGGGGGGCTTTCTATCTATATCACCTTTATTTCATCTTTCCTTATGTCTAACACATTCATTCCATTCATATCTCCCTTAGAGCTGTCACATAGCTATTACACTTAAACAAACCAAATACGATTCTTAAGAAGACAAATATTCAAATACATTCTTTGTCGCACTTGAAAAATCTTTTGATACTCAAACCTTTATAACTACTTATAGAAATATGGCATGTCTACTATGGATGAAAGCAATGTCATAATATGCAGTTAACATCTAAATTCTGATTACATACGTTACTTTCCAGTCACAAATCTGATACATCTCACTTTTGTTCGCACAATCAGGGCATGCTTACAATTAGAAGTGAAGGCATCTTTGATATACTTGTTCGCAAATATCTATTACATAAAACTATTCCGATAGGTGTAACAAAAAAAAATTATAGGGCAAGAATGGAACTTCTGTTTTGTTATCCATTTACTTTAAATATCAACCAGGAGGTGCCCCATGGGCAAGAGCTAGATTTATTACTGTTCTGTCAGCAAGGCAGAATCTTCATCCTTATGTTCCAACCATCTGTTAATCAAGGTTGCCAATCAACCAACTCAATTTATACAGTCAGCGCCATTAAATGAATGGCAGCACACAATACAAAAATTTTATGCTTTGTGTTACATGGGTAATTCATAAATTCAATTAGCTTAATTAGTGTCACCAAATGTACAGTAAGCTAAGATTTTAAAATAATGCACAAAAAACGTATCTAAGATAAATAAAATAAGTGTATTTAAGTTAATATAAAGAAAGGCCTTCGGCAAGGATGTAAGCTAAGTCCAGTTTTATTTAATTTATACATACATGATGTCTTACTAGAAATTGGAAGGAATAATAACTGTGCACCAGTAATTAACAACATCCAAATTCCAGGACTTCTTTTTGCAGATGACGTAGTGGTAGGATCTATTACAGTAAGTGGTTTAAAACAATCATTACAAGCAATTGATGTATATTGTAAAGAATGGAGGTTAAAAGTGAATCAAGAGAAAACACAGATTGTGGTTTTCAAAAAGGGGGGAAAATTAGGCAAATATGAAAAGTGGAAGGAAGAGAATAAAGATTACAGGGTAGTGCGTGACTGTATCTATTTAGGAGTAAAAATAGATGGAGGTAATAAATGGGAGAAACAAAAGAAGTTTGCATTGGCAAAAGGTAAAGGGGCGATGGCAGCAATTAGAAGCTGCAAATATAAAGTACCTAATATAAATGTTAAATGGCTGGAAAAAGTTTATGAGATGGTTGTGGAGGCAAAAATGATGTATGGTATAGAAATATGGGGATTAGATAGAGGATGGGAATGTATAGATGTGGTGCACAGGATGTTTTGTAGAGAAATACTAGGGCTACCGAAGTCAATTGTAAGACAGGTAGCACAATTAAAGATGGGCAGGGTGCCAACTAAGGGGAAGATAATGGAAAGAGCTTTGAAATTTTGGTTCAGAACTTTAAATCTAGGAAAAAGTAATGTGTTAAGACAATGTATTGAATACCAAGAGAATAGCTTAATGAATGATGGATGGGTAAGTAAATTATGGAATATTTTGGAGAAAAATGGGTTAGGAGATATATGGAGAAGGAGAGAAAATAACGTAAAACATTTTTGGAAAAAGGCGAGGAAAAGACTGGAAGATATAGAAATACAAATCATATTCAGTGAGATTGCCGAAAAGAGCACATTAGTTTATTATAGGCCAATGAAAAATACATGGGGTAGGGAAAAATATATAGACATAGTAAATAAAGAAGAGAGAGAATCTATTGCATGGTTAAGAACCGGAGCATGGAGGCTAAAAGGGCTAAGACAGGGTATTCCTCAGAACCAATGTCCGATATGTGGTGGTAATGAAGACATTGAACACATAGTATTTAAGTGCCAAGGAACAGAAAATTGGAGAAAAGAATTTTTTAATAAGAAGTGGTTGAAGGGGGATAGAAATACACTTATAATTGAAATGATATGCAAGGACGCTAGAAGCATTGGACAGTTTTTGTGTAAAGTAAAAAATAAATGGCTTTGAACAATGGGAAGAGAAAAGTGAGAGGTAGTGCATCTTACTTTGAATGGAAAACTATAGTGAATCTGTGATGGTTAAGTAATCAATAAATGAAAAGTAAAAAAAAAAAGTGGAAATGGGATATGAAAAAAAAAACTGAAAAAAAGAGCAAGATAATTTAGTGACAAGAAATTTAAAATGTAAATAAACTGTAGTGATTGTCTACTGAATAAGTGACCAGGGTCAAAATGCAGTAGACAATCAAATTTGTAAAACTCTTAGCACAATAAAAATACTATACTAAAAAAAAGTTAATATGCTCCTTAAAATACAAGTTTCAACCATTTATGGAAATTTTTGGAAAATAAAAAGTATTAAATTAAAATCCTGCAGAATCGGTAAACTTTGGAAAGCAAGATCTTGATATCGTTAACCACACGATGGTATAGTGCATAGCAACTGGTTAGCAACTTTAATAAGTTGTTAAACTTTAACCAAGTATTACAGTCTAGGTGTGATTGTCAAGTCACTGGTGGTTGATCCTCTACGTTTCTTAAGTACTGACTAACTACTGTTAGTTTTGCAGTGTAAGGTAAAGGTTTGATTATGAAATGGAATGTCAATGGTTCCAGGAAGTTAAAATTGAATTTCTCACACCATTTAAATTTTAGAAGATGATGGTACGTCAGTCCAGAGGAGAATACTGAAAATTTAGACAAGCACAGTGAAGAAGTCATTGTTAAGAAAATGTCACTCTAGTAAAAGAAAATAACTTTGCTCATATGTTAAATATGGTGTTCTGTAATGTGAAAATAATGCCCTTATTATATTATTTAATATAAGATATTGCAATAAGTATATGTTCCAAAACTTCAAATTACAAGAGCTTATTTAAGGGGACAAATACTCTGAAATGCTAAAAAAATCACATTTTTTGTTTTAGGCAGCAATATAATCTCTATTATTTCCAATTTCAGAAAATATATAGTTTTGGGGTGTTAAGAGGCTTTTAAGGCAATTAAATACCATTTAAATGTTAGTCTGCATTCCTTTAAAGCTGTCATGCAACACCCCCTTTTTAGAACATTTTTGTATCTTTCAACAACGAACAGCTATATAATGCCCAGCGAGCAGTTCAGCAATTAACAAAAGAGGGCAGGACCAAGAGAAGGCAATCAGAAAAGCTGAAGCAATCCAGGAATGAAGGTGCAGATGATTATGACCCTGGAATGTACTGAATTGTGTCAGAATTTCAATGCTCAAACTTTAAATTCAGTTTTCTCAAAACAACATTTTTGGATACTTATGTACCTTTTTCTCAGAAAGTATGAGAGGTAGAGAGCTGAAATTTTCAGTACACATATACAGCACATAATTAAACTTTCTGAACTGAATCATAATTTTATAATGTGTATTAGTGACATTAAGAAAGCAACAACTTTGCAAATTTTCCACATTTTTACTTGTTTGACTTTGCAAATAATTTTTTTTCGATTTCTAGTGAACTGATATACACAACTAAATAATTGAGATTCAGAAGATAGCTGATTATACTAAGAACAAGCATGCAAAAGTGTGATTCTGTATTGCAAGTAGTATCAGAGAAAAAGGTACATGAATTCACATGTTTTAAGAGTAAACTTCATTATTTTTCTGCCGAATGAAATCATTTTTATGGACTCAACTACATAAGCTATCAGTACAAACAACCACTTAAAATAATTATCATGGTTTATAGAATAATCCATATAAATTTCAGTAAAATCCATTGAGAACTTTAAGAGCAGTGATAATTTAACACACCTAAGCACAATTTCCATGTGTTCAGACTACCTTGTCTCCTTAAGTAACTGTTGAATAGCAGTAAATAGTATGATGATGGTTGGTACTTTGTGGTCCTTGCAGGATCCTGATGAACTCAACCAATGCTTGGTTATGGACAAAGCTGGGTTTACTCGTGACAGTATTTTATATACTGTGACATATGTGTTGATGTCAATTCTCATGTACTGCAAGAGACATGATATTGTCAATGTTTCGTGCTCAATATCCTGGCAGGAATACTCAACAACCATCTATGTGGACCACATTTTCTCCCACTTCTTGCGCCTTTAGCAGAATGATTTTCCAAACTTACTGGAAGATACTCCATTGAAACAACTCAGATGTGGTTTATGCAGATTAGTATAGCAGCACATTTCCTTCTATATGAGAGTTGATATTGAAACTGACAATTTGAGAAGCTGTGATTAGGCAGAGGAGGACCTGTACCATGGGATGCCAAGTTACAGGATTTAAATCCTTTGGATTTTTGTGTATGGGTTATGCAAAGGTCTAGTTTAGTGAAGTATTGCAGCATAAGATTATAGATGCTTTCCAAAAATGAAGTATGACCTAGGATTGCCTAAGTGTATTTGCAGATCTTTACGAGTTGTATTTAAGTGCATGGTCAGCATTTTGAACACCTGTTGTAAAAGTCTTCACTTGATGTTCATTAGTACAAACTTCACTGTTGTTCAAATAAAAGATTCTTTTGTACATGTTCAATCTTATTTCTGTGCTGTTCAGGTCAAAGTTATTAATTTTACTGCTCTTTTCTGATAAATTAAAGAAATCTGTCACTGTTTTTGCTGGAATTAGCCCTCACATTGTATCCATGTGCTTGGTTTAGTGTCAACTCCAACTAGTATTATCGCATGAACAGTTAATTTGTGGACCTATATATGTACACTGCCGTTTGTGAAAATTGCAACACCAAGAAGGATTTTACTGAATAACTCCAAACTTGGTGGAGGTGTAGAAGAGTGTGCAAGCAATAAGTGATTAGGTTTGCAGAGAGATGGGGTACACGTAGGCTGAGCAAAGCCCCCTCGTGTTGGTCCGACAAGGTCAGTGTTGCACCCAGTGCAGTCAGTGCAGAGCTGTCAAACAAGATGGAAACAATAAAGGAAGTGCCAGTATGCCTCGTCGACGTCAAAGGGAGCCATATCGCCATTGAGTGAGTTCGAACGGGGCAGAATGATCGGTCTCCGGGAAGCGGGTTTGTCATACCGTGACATTTCGGCTACTACAGTGCTGCTACGACAGTGATGCGTGTGTGGAAGCAGTGGGTAGATGAAGGTCGTACGCAGCGAAGAGCGGGTACTGGACCACGGAACATGACCACAGCACGGGATGATCGTCATATTGTCCGCATGGCCATAACGGACCGTACAGCTTCATCCACAGTGTTGGCTCGACGCTGGAGCTCTGCATCAACGGTTCGTCGCCGTCTGCTGCAGATTGGACTGGTCGCATGCATGTCATTACTTCGGCTTCCATTGTCCTGGTACCACAAGCTCCTCCGACTGCAATCGGCACGTGAACACCGTCGCTGGGGTGCTGAGTGGCAAAATGTAGTATCTTCGGACGAGTTCCGCTTTATCGTGTCCTACAGTGATGGTCGCATACGTGTCCGGTGGTGAGCGCAACCTGGAGGGCTGCATTGTTGAGCGGCATAGCGGACAAACACTAGGTGTTATGGTTTGGGGCGCCATTGGTTACAACAACCAATCTCGCCTCCTACAAATTGAGGGCACTTTGAACAGCAACCGGCACCTAACGGTGCTTGTAGAGCCTGAGGTACCCCCCCCCCACTTCAGGCATCTCCACAGGCCACATTTCAACAGGACAATGCCCGGCCACATATTGTGAGAAATGTACAAGCCTTCTTCGAAGAGCGACGGGTACCATTGCTTCCCTGGCCTGCACGTTCACCTGACAGTCGCCCATCGAACATGTCTGGGATATGGTTGGTGCGTCACGGTCCTCCAGTAACCAGTGTCAAGGATTTGTGGGCTCAAATACTGCGTGGAGGGAAATCCTTCAGGAACTTATTCAGAACCTTTTTGATGCAATTCCACGGCGTATAGCAACACTAATTTCAGCGCATGGAGGCCACACCAAATACTGAATATTAGGGCTCAAAGGTCATGTATAGCTTTGAAAAGTTTATCATTTGTTACTTGACATGTACCTAACCTGTGGTATTAAATTCGTTGGATTCATGCGTTTCCTTCTTGGTGTTGCAGTTTTCACAAACGGCAGTGTCTTCTCATAGTAAAGTTTTTACAATTTCTTATGCATGCTTGTACATGGGTCCAAATTTAAACAAAAAAAGGTTAAAAATCATTTAAATATAAATTAGCTGATTGCACTGAGTATGAGAGTGAAACACAGCACAAGTACAAAATAAACGTGTTTGGTACCTCTTGACTGTGTCCAAGCACCGGAAGCTGAGCTGACCCCATCAGAAAAATTTTGAATCCACAGTTTCTTTCCTTTCATAATAGATTTGAATCTTTATTGAGGCAGAGACTTGATGCATACAAAGAAGTTGATACCCGTTTTGGGATTCTCAATAAGTTAAATACACTTACTAATGAATAAATAATTGCAGCAGCTCAAAACTTAATAAAAACACATAACAATGATTTAGATAATCAATTGGGAAATAAAATTATTCACTTCAAGGCTTTCTAGAACGAGGTTCAAAAAGAGGAGGAGGAAAAAGTCATTAGTCAGGAGAGGTGGATTATAAGCTCTTCTGAAGGAAAAACAAAACTGTCAGATATTGTTTACCTAATATTGAGCTAGCTCTAAGAATTTGCCTGACACTTATGGTCACAAACATCAGTGGACAAAGGTGAATTTCAGAACTGAAGTTAATCAAAATCACGCTTCAAACCTCTATATTAGAAGACAGGCTCAACATTTTGACATTGTTCAGTATTGGAAGTGATGCTTTATGACAGCTAAGTTATGAAGATATTATAAACGATTTCATTAGTACAAAGTGTAGGCGCAAACCAATTAGCTACTGAGATTATTTGACACTTTCATTTTAAGTCTGATTCTTTGGAATTTTAATTAAATGTAAGTAAAATTCACTTAATTGTTACATTCCATTTTACATTCTCTACTACGTATAGTAAGTAGGGGAAGTATTGTATTCCACCCAAAAATTCGATACCAAGATTTCACTTGAAATATATGTTTTGAGACCCCCTGAATCCAAAAAAAGCATTTTTGGAAACATGTCCCTGTGTGTGTGTGTGTGTGTGTGTGTGTGTGTGTGTGTGTGTGTGAACAGCATAACTCAGAAACAAACAGTCGGATAAACACTAAACTTAGTATTTAGGTTCAGTATCTTCCAGAGATGCGACACGAAGGTTTTCAAGAAAATACCCCCACCCCAGATTACCCTTTGCATGGAACATTTTTCGAAAATTTTAATTTTCTCAAAAACGGCTCTAACGATTTTTATTAAAATATCATATGTTTAAGATATTTTCATGACAAATGAAATTTATATCTCGCATTTTCTGGGAATGTGTCCAAAAGTATTCTTCATTGTGAACGACTTTTGCATAACTGGTAAACCATAAGAGATACACAAAATTTTACTACACAAAAAATGTAGATCGCGTTAAAATACACAATTTATGTCATTTACATTCTTTTTGTTGAGTGAACCATTTTCGAGATATTGCTTGTTATTCTCTTAATTTTTTCAATACTTATTTTCTCAAATGGGAATTCGTTATTCATTTTTTTGTCTTCGATATGCAAAGAGTATTAATCTGTGGCAAAGAGAATGGTGCTGCACCTAGCAACCAGCTATTAAGATGTATGTCTATGCTTAAAGGCTACTGTATTTCTATATTGTCCTTGCAAATGCAAAACAAGGGGAACATAGTATACGCCTTAAGCGAAAGTCAAATATTTTTAGAACTGGTCGCTATGTGTAAAATGTAATTCTCTTTGTATGTCAAAAGATCGTTTCTGCAAATGTTTATCTCGATTAATATGAAATGGATGGAGAATAAGAGTTTGTAAAAATAGTTTGTACAAGAGTAGAGAAAGTCATGTGAGTGTAACACATCAGATTTTTTATTTTGCACATGCTTAGCATTTTTTCTTAAATTTGCAATATATTAGTTTTAAAATTGAAACACTGATTTTTGCATATTTGCGAACAAGGACATGAATCTCAATTTTGCATTCTTTTCTAAATATACTTAGTTGTTCATAGCAATGTTGATAAATCATGTTGAATATCTGCATGATTTTCAGTTCTTTTCATTTTTATCCATAAATTCCAACTACATATACTAAAATTTCCTACAACTTAGGTAATAATGAACTTTAAATGTTTCTTTTCTGCTTTTAGTCAGAAAATTGTTCTAAAGTGTAATGTTGCAGGGTAATTTTCACATTTCTCTCTAGGCGGTATTCCATACCCAGACCCTCCGGTAGAGGCTAAACCACAGGTTCAATACGAACCTGATTGTACAACTATATATAGGATCAGGCAGAAATCATAACTACATGTACCTTTCAAAATATTCCTGCAGTATTGATTTTCAACTCGTTACTTAAAAATCTTACATGCGTTTTTTCTACCAATTATTCTTTAAGCTATTCTGTACAAAAGCTTATTCCTGCGTATACAGAATGTATCTTTATTAATGTCGTATTTGGGGGACACGTTCCTGACATCAACACAGTAAAACAAGTTCCTATGTACATGGGTCTGGAAATCAACCGTTTCGTTGTTATAGGTCAAAGAAGATGTATTGCATGAGTGAACAGATGGATATGCATTACACGCATTGCCATGCACACGGCAATGCAGCACGAGAACGTGAACTTCATGCAGAAAGGTACCCTGACAGGCCGTTACCGTGTGCAAGAACATTCGCACGAATTCACCAACACTTGAGAGAGAATGGCGCATTTGAGAGGAGTACTAGGGATGTTGGGAGACCAAGAGCGGTGCGAGGCATTGAGCTTGAAGAACGAGTTCTTTGTGCTGTGGATGCAGACCCATCACAAAGCACAAGACGTATGGCTGTAAGGGAAAGAGTTAGTCATATGACTATCTGGAGAATTCTGCATGAAAATCTTTTGTACCCGTATCACCTTCAACGTGTGCAAGGATTAAATGAGGCGGACTTTGAGCCAAGAAGACGATTCTGTCAACGCATGTTACAGCAGTGCGCTGTGTTCATCAATTTCCTAGTCTGTATCTTATTCACGGATGAGGCTGGTTTTACTCGCGACGGCATCTTCAATTTTCATAACACTCATAACTGGGCTTTTAAAAATCCTAATGAAGTACGACAGGACAACCATCAACAGAAGTTCTCTCTCAACGTTTGGGGTGGAATCATTCATGATCACCTTATTGGTCCCTACTTCTTCCCTCCGCCTCTGAATGGACAAACCTATCTCCAGTTTCTCAGAAATGAGTTGCATCACTATCTGATAATGTGCCTCTGGACATCTTCTGTTCTCTCTCTTCTTCTCTCTCTCTCACACCTTTTTCTAAAAATGCTTTTTGTACTTAGGGAGTCTCAAAACACATATTTCCAGTGAAATCTGGTATCAAATGTTTGGGTGGAATGCAATACTTCCTCTACTTACTATAGGTAAGTGGTAGAAAAAGTACACATCTCCACTGCTTGACATGTATCTTCTGAACAAAACTTTGATATCTACAAATGGGTCCTGAAAATTATCGATTACCTTGCAACTTTAACAACTTACTACTCCACATCTTCAACATCTTACAAACTGCGTACTAATCTAGAGGAAGAGGGAGAGAGGGAGGAAGAAAGGGACATGGAGGGGAGAGAGAGAGCAAAAAGAAAAAAACTTACGCTTTAGAACCCAGCAAATATTACAGCAATGGGACAAACATTGTCTTCTGTTGTGTGTTTGAAGCCTAATCTTATGTTTTAGCTAGTGTCAGAAGGAATGTAATAAAATGTAAAGTCTGAATTTTAATTCTAATTGTGATATTACATTCTCATTTCTTTACTCTAAATTAACTTCCACAATACTCCATATTTTAGAATTTTCTCTATCAGTGTTTAAGTGGTTATGTATAGTTCGTATGCAGGATGGAAATAAAAACACTGGACATAGAAATTTAACATGGGAAATCTGCTTTTCAGTAATACTCTCTCCCTGTTTTAATTTGAAAGAAAAATTGTACAATCTATTGTAATAAGACTTAAAAATCTGATGTGTTACACTCACATGACTTTCTCTACTCTTGTACAAACTATTTTTACAAACCCTTATTCCCCATATGCTTCATGTTAATCGAGATATCGAGATGTCAATCTTATTGGTAATTTTCTTGTAGATGCAAGGGAAATATGGTAGCTTTTAAGCGATAGTCAAATATTTTAACGCTGGTTGCTATGTGACGCATTCCATTCTCTTTGCTTGTCCAGGACATAATAAAAATAAATAACGAATTTGAGAAAAAGTATAAGTATTGTAAAATTTAAGGAAATAACAAGCAATATCTCGAAAACGGTTCACTCAACAAAAGAAATGTGTATGACATAAATTGTGTATTTTAACGCGATCTACATTTTTTGTGTAGTAAAATTTTGTCTATCTCTTATGGTTTACCAGTTATGCAAAAGTCGTTCACAATGAAGAATACTTTTGGAGACATACCAGAAAATTCGAGATATACATTTCATTTCTCATGACAATATCTTAAACATATGATATTTTAATCAAAATCGTTAGAGCCATTTTTGAGAAAATTAAAATTTTCGAAAAATGTTCCATGTAAAGGGTAGTCTGGGGTGGAGGGATTTTCTTGAAAACTTTCGTGTCGCATCTCTGGAAGATACTAAACCTAAATACCAAGTTTGGTGTTTATCCGACTGTTCGTTTCTGAGTTGTGCTGTTCACAGGCACACAGACAGACACACACACAGACACACACACACACAGACACACACACACACACAGACACACACACGGACATGTTTCCAAAAATGCTTTTTTTGGATTCAGTGAGTCTCAAAACATGTATTTCCGGTGAAATCTCGGTATCGAATTTTTGGGTGGAATACAATACTTCCCCTACTTACTATGCGTAGTAGAGAAAGTAAAAATGAATCAGAATACAGTATTTAAACATTTATTTGCTAATCCTTTTTATTAGCAATGATTCATTAGTGTTAACATCTTTAGTTACTTTTTAGACGTATGAGAGTAATCTAAGCTTCCATTATCTGTTTTTCATACAATAATTCTCATTTGTTACAAACTTGAAGTGACTCATGGCCCACAATAATGAAACCAAATTAATGGTGTAAAGAATACAACCTGTCATATGTTTATTTCCTCTCAAATAAACAACAAATAAATTGCTGATTTTTGAATGTAGTGGTTTTTTAATGTTTCATAAAATGTTCTAATAAAATTTATCTCTAAAACAGGGAAAGAGTATCTCGGAAAAATTTATTCTCCATGTTGAATCCCTATATCCAGTGATTTGATTTCCATCTGTATACGAGACGATATTGAAAATGTTTAGAATGCCATGTTTCTAAAAACAAATGCAATTTATTTATATTTGACAGCTACTTTCTAATGTTTTGCGAGTTGACTGCGAGTAGTCTGTTCAATTTGCTCTAACAGTTTGTTAATTATCATCATTTAAAGATTTGTGTTCACCCAAAAATGAATTTGACTAGAGAACATTTCCAGGCTATGAGTTTTTTACGATTTTAAATCGTCATTAACGCCTAAACAACGTGAACATCGGCTTAGAAATGCATTTGGCGAAGAAGCTCCATCTAAAGCAACGAGTTATAATTAGTACAGCGAATTCAAAAGAGATCGGATTTTTTTCTTAATGACGAATTTCGTGAAGGACGCCTAATAACTGCTGTTACTAGTGAAAATATTGCTGCTGTTCGAGCAAGGCTTGAAGATCGACGGCATCTTATGGATTTATTCGGGCGACATTTGGCACTGGTATGAGTCAAATCCAAAACATTGGCTAAGGTATTTTAGTTATATAGGAAAATCGCGTCAGGAAGTAAACAAACGTAGCCATTTTGCAAAAAATTACATGCAAATTGGGTACTGCCAACGTAAATAAAAATGTGAAATCGGCTAAAAATGCGATGCGCCGTTGTTACCGCTATTTGTTGTTGTTCTGCGATTTTGTTGAAACGCAACGCGTGCAAATTAACAGTGCGTATTTAATATAAAGCAAAATGGTTTGCACGGGATGTGAGAATACTGTCTTTAGCATTCTAACTCAACACGTGCTATGCTTATATAAAAAAAACTAACCTAAACCTAACTTTTCGTGAATTGAGAAACGTAAGCTTATATAAAAAACTAACCTAAATCTAACCTTTCGTGAATTCAGAAACGTAAGCTTATATAAAAAAAACTAACCTAAACCTAACCTTCCGTGAATCCATAAATGTAAGCTTATATAAAAAAAAAACTAACCTAAACCTAACCTTTCATGATTTCAGAAACGTAAGCTTATATAAAAAAAACCAACCTTTAGTGAATTCAAACGTAAGCTTATATAAAAAAACCTAACCTAAACCTAACCTTCCGTGAATCCATAAACGTAAGCTTATATAAAAAAAAACTAAACCTAACCTCCCGTGAATTAGAAACGTAAGCTTAGGAACGCACGCGAGCTTCGCTCGCGTGCTTTGATGTAACCAATGGTAACAAATTAAAACAAGGATATATATATATATATATATATATATATATAAAGGTAATTCAGAAACCTATGCTTATATAAAAAAAACTAACCTAAACCTAACCTTAACCTTTCGTGAATTCAGAAACATAAGCTTATATAAAAAAATAACCTAAACCTAACCTTTCGTGAATTCAGAAACGTAAGCTTATATAAAAAAACTAACCTAACCTTTCCTGAATTCAGAAACGTAAGCTTATATAAAAAAACTAACCTAAACCTAACCTTTCGTGAATTCAGAAACGTAAGCTTATATAAAAAAACTAACCTAAACCTAACCTTTCGAAAGCTTACATAAATAAAAAATCTAAAGTAAGCGTAACCTTCCGTTAATTCATAAAGCACAGGTTGTCTAAGATCCCTGGGCTACACTCTGTGGTCGTTTCCGCATTCGCGGCATTAATTTTCGTTTTGGCGGCATTAATTTGTTATATGTTGGCAGCATAAACATATGACATACGTGACATGTGTTGAGCTAGTGCATGGCATAGTGTGACATCTGTTGGACAATATAACACATCATATTCATCGCCGTGGGGCACACTGTAAGATGATATTGTCCAAAACAACGGCTACAACAAACACATTGATTGGTGCAGAAAAATCCTGGAATAGTTCCAAGGCGGCACTTCAAATTTGATTGGGAATATCATTACTGATGATGAATTTTGGATTTATTGTTATGATCCTGAAAAGAAGACTTAATCGGCTCATGGGCCTTCCGAACAAAACCTAAGCCTACAAAAGTCCGAAGAATTCGCAGTGCTGGTAAGAACATGGTTGCTAATTTTTTTTTGTATAACGGGCTATATTGCTACTATAGCAATAGAAGATAGATGTATCGTTACTGCCGATTGATACACAAATGTCTGTTTATTGCAAGTTTTTTTTAAAAAGTTCGTGAAAAACACCCAAAAACAAAAATGTTTACATTATGACAACGCATCGTCGCATACAGCAAAACTAACAACTGAATAAGAGGTATTGCATTATTATCGAATATAGGAAAACTTTTTGCGGGCATTTTGTCAGCGAGACTACAATTTTGGGTTGAAGAATATAATATCCTTTCGGAATTCCAGATGGGCTTTCGCAAGGGAAGGAGAACAATTGATTATTTATTATAAAGACATTAGCAGACAAATATTTAAAAGAAAAAAAGAGGTAAATTGTATATGGCTTTTGTAGACTTAGAGAAAGCTTATGATCGAATTGAGCTACAACTTCTATGGCATAAATTAGTGTGTAAGGGAATAAGTCAGCAATTGGTGAATATTCTTAAAGCACTGTATTTTGAGAACACCTTCTGTGTAAGGGTGGAGACAGGCTGTGTAACAAGAGAAATTCAACAAAAGAAAGGCCTCAGGCAAGGATGTAAGTTAAGCTCAGTTTTATTTAATTTACACATAGATGATGTCTTACTAGAAATTGGAAGGAATAATAACTGTGCACCAGTAAGTAACAACATCCAAATTCCAGGACTTCTTTTTGCAGATGACCTAGTGGCAAGATCTATTACAGTAAGTGGTTTAAAACAATCATTACAAGCAATTGATGTATATTGTAAAGAATGGAGGTTAAAAGTGAATCAAGAGAAAACACAGATTGTGGCATTCAAAAAGGGGGAGTAAAAATAGATGGAGATAATAAATGGGAGAAACAAAAGAAGTTTGCATTGGCAAAAGGAAAAGGGGTGATGGCAGCAATTAGAAGCTGCAAATATAGAGTACCTAATATAAATGTTAAATGGCTGGAAAAAGTTTATGAGATGGTTGTGGAGGCAAAAATGATGTATGGTATAGAAATATGGGGATTAGATAGAGGATGGGAATGTATAGATGTGGTGCACAGGATGTTTTGTAGAGAAATACTAGGGCTACCGAAGTAGCGCAATTAGAGATGGGCAGGGTGGCAACTAAGGGGAAGATAATGGAAAGAGCTTTGAAATTTTGGTTTACAACTTTAAATTTAGGAAAAAGTGATGTGTTAAGACTGTATAGAACACCAAGAGAATAGCTTAATGAATGATGGATGGGTAAGTAATTTACGGAACATTTTGGAGAAAAATGGGTTAGGAGACATGTGGAGAAGGAGAGAAAATAACGTGAAAACGTTTTGGAAAAAGGCGAGGAAAAGACTGGAAGATATAGAAATACAAATCATGTTCAGTGAGATTGCCGAAAAGAGCTCATTAGTTTGTTATAGGCCAATGAAAAATACATGGGGTAGGGAAAAATATATAGACATAGTAAATAAAGAAGAGAGAGAATCTATTGCATCGGTAAGAACCAGAGCCTAGAGTCTAAGAGGGTTAAGACAGGGTATTCCTCAGAACCATTGTCCGATATGTGGTGGTAATGAAGACATTGAACACATAGTATTCAAGTGCCAAGGAACAGAAAATTGGAGAAAATAAGTTTTAATAAGAAGTGGTTGAAGGGGATAGAAATACGCTTATGATCGAAATGACGCAAGGACGCTAGAAGCATTGGACTGTTTTTGTGTAAAGTCAAAAATAAATGGCTTTGGACAGTGGATAGAGAAACGTAAGAGGTAGCGTATTTTACTTTGAATGGAAAACTACAGTGAATGTGTGATGGTTAAGTAATCAATAAGTGAAAAGTGAAAAGCAAGTGGAAATGGGACATGAAAAACTGAAAAAACAAGATAATTTATTAACGAGAAATTGTAAAATGTAAATAATCTGTAGTGATTGTCTACAGAATGCGTTGATGGGAAATTGTAAATAAACTGTAGTGATTGTCTACTGAATGAGTGGCCAGGGACAAAGTGCAGTAGACAATCAAATTGTAAATCTCTTAGCACAATAAATACAAATACAAACAACTGAGTATCTGGATGCCGTAAAGGTCAGAACTATGGACCCACCGCCATACAGCCCTGACCTAGCACCTTATGATTTCTTTTTGTTTCCAAAAATTAAAGCTAAAATGCGTGGAATCATTTTTTCGTCATCAGATGAAGCAATGGAACATTATAAACACCGGTTTCTCGGGAAGAATGCTTTAAAGACTGGTTTCATCAAATGCAAAAATGTATTGATATTAAAGGGAGATATTTTAGAAACAATAAAATTATTTAAAAGTTTTAAAACTAATCCTTGTTTGTTTTTCTAAACATTTTCAGCGTGCTCTCGTACACATATAAATACATTTTAAACAAAGAATGTCGTGTGCAATTCTGGGTGAGGCAGTTA
Source organism: Deroplatys truncata (assembly GCA_030765065.1). Taxonomy (NCBI): domain Eukaryota; kingdom Metazoa; phylum Arthropoda; class Insecta; order Mantodea; family Mantidae; genus Deroplatys; species Deroplatys truncata. Next base: position 20,225,006 of record CM060987.1, read on the forward strand.
CTTAAGGAATAAACTACATATATATAATTTAATGTGCTAACCTGTTGTTATTATTTCCAGGTATTTCTTGAATGACCCACGACGTGTTACGATTAACTTCAACAACCACTTTGAAGCTGCCCATATTCATGTTGCTCATATGTAGCGTGAGTTCTAGCCTACAATGTTCTGCAGTGCTCTCATATTTGGGACTCCAGACATGCATTTCTTGTGTTGTTGGACCTATCATGTGAAGCAGAAGAAAATGACCTGGAAAAGAAGAGATTATCTAAGAACATCATGCTAATGTATGTGCATTGTGTGTTTAATATATTTTTAGAAAAGTTTATAAATAACAAGAATTAAGAAAAATGCGGAGAGATATACGAGGGCGGATCGCAAAGTAACGCACAATAATTTGTTTACAAAAACGTTTAATACTTAAAACAACAACAAAAATCCACTTACAACTTTTACCTACTTTTCGACATAGTCACCAAGTTTCCCAACACATTTCTCCCATCGTTATACCAGTTTCAATATGCCCTGTTAGTAGAAGTCCGTTTCCTTGGAGTATAGTCATTGCGGACTGCTGATTTCACTTCCGCATCTGTCGCAAAGCATTGGCTAGCCAGGAATTTCTTCATGGGGCCAAACAGATGAAAGTCCGACGGTGCAAGGTCCGGACTGTATGGTGGATGCTGGAGCGTCTCCCAACCAAATTTGGTAATTTTCTGACGAACAACAGCAGAACATGGGGGCGAGCATTGTCATGAAGAATTTTGACATCGTGAGCACTCATATTGTGGCATTTGTCACGAAGGGCACGACGCAACTTCACCAAAGTTTTCATGTAGGGTGCAGCATTCAGCAAAGTCCACCAATACAACACCATGTATATCCCAGAACACCGTTACAAGCACTTTCCTATCAGATTGAGTAAATTTGAATTTTTCTTCACTGGGGAACCAGCATGTTTCCACTCCATACTTGCCTGCTTGATTTCGGGCGTGTAGTGGTATGCCCACGACTCATCACCAGTGACGATTCCTTTCAGAAAGTATGCCCCACTGCGGTGTACCGCGTTAGGTGATCCAAGCTCATCATTTCTGGCCCTTGCGGTTGTCTGTCAGGTTCTTAGGCACTCAGCGAGCACTAACTTTACGAAATTTCAATATGTCATGAACAATATCGTACACTGCACCATAGGAAATGTTGAAGTGTTGCGATAAGGTTCGCAGTTGCACACATCGGTCGTTCAAAATTGCCGCCTCAATGCCTCCGAAATTCTGCGGGGTTGCAGCTATTACCGGCCTCCCGGAGCGTGGCGAATCACTAAGGTTCACACGGCCCTCTAGGAAGAATGCACATCACCTGGAGACATTGCTACGGTCCATACAATCATCCCCATACACGCTATGCATGTCCCTGTGAATATCACTCTGGTTATGCCCTTTGGCCCACAAATATCGAACCACACCTCTCTGCTTTTCACACGTGGACGACAGTGACATGCGCGCCATCTTTGTTGCGTATTTCACGCTTCTCTCGCTAGAAGGGTACATGAAACAAAAAATAACCTCTGTAGTGAAAATTTCAAACCATATCTGTGTGAAACTGCAAAATTCTAGCTGTAATATCAAGGCAGAAAAAATTATTGTGCGTTACTTTCCGATCCGCCCTCGTACAAGAGAGCTTCAGAATGTCCGAGGATCAGACGTAGCAAGAGAGGAGAATACTTTAGTTGCACAGACTGAAAAAAATGATGAATTTAACTTTGCACTAATATCAGTATTAAGAGAAAAACCCCATTCACAGTGAAAAGTAAGCATAAACGCAAGAGTTTGTATCCATGTTGTTTAATGGAAGCATTCACATATTTTATATAGCAGATGCTATTCCAGAACTATCTGGTTGTAAAACGTCGTCGTTTCTGACGCTCTCCATATGGTCTATGGCCTTCTGAGGATACCTCATTCCACCAAGCGACGATTCGATCCACTTCTGAGGTGGAGGTAACCAGAAGGCGGAATCCGTTGCCCACGATGGTAGGGTGATGATGATGGCGGTGGAATGAGAGGACCTAAAGCTTTTACCGTGGACTGCGAACCACGTTGGACCTTGGGAATACTTCACATGAGCAAGTCAGAGGTAAAGGTGTGGATAGGACCGACTTAAATGGAATGTAAAACATTGTGAACACCCAAAAATATATACTCACGAGCCGCTGCTGCTCCCTAATAAACATTTTTCAAAAATCTAAGAGATAACCTGACTTACTAAATTTAGCAGATAGCGGCGCCGTGGCCGAGTAGTTAGACCGCTCACGTGCCATCAAGGCGGCCCGGGTTCAATCCTAAGGACCAGCATGCGGGATTTGTGGTAGATGAAGCGGCGTCTGGGCAGGTTCTCTTCCACCCACCCTAATTCATTCCCCCAATTGCTCCATCATCACCTTTTTTCATCCATTTCGCCTTCATTTCATATCTTTTTCCTCACTCTCATACCTGGCTACGGGGCCGATTCACCGTTCCGGGTTCTTCATTCTCTGAATCAGTGTTCGTCTGCTCCTCGACAGGCTCCTGACCCTAGGTGCAGTTATAAGTACTAGGTGGTGTAAGCCCTTTATTCGAGGAGTAAACAGAGTAAGTAAGTTTTAGCAGATATGGCGTTGCGTATACCTAGCTTCTCACAGCTCCCCCCCTAGTCACAAGTGAACCTTCCTGATTTTCATTTTTTACATACTTTTTACGCGATGAGATTAATTGTTCTAAAATAGCTTAGAGTATTTTGGGTGCTTAAAACCAATCCCACCCTAAATTCGCTGTAGTGTCATCTGCAAGACGGCAGATGTTGCTCTGATGTTTACTTAGTTTCTATTTGCTTATAAAGACTGGATGAATTTTCATATTGGATATACCCATTGGTTAAGTTATTCAATTTAAAATTTGCGGCACGCTCGGAAAACTTCCGCATGCAATTTACGGATCTAACAACCCTTGCCATGTTCTTGCGTAATGCTATAAATTAGAATATTAGTGAATCGTACAATTAGTAATGGAGATGTTAGGCATGACCGACTAGATGCAACGCTGCAACCAGTTAAAGCAGTGCAAATCGCGATCGAGGAAGTTTGCGTTTTCCATTGTTGAGAACACGATAAAGTTTATGTATATCTCATCACTAGAAGATTTTAGTATAAACTGCTTTATAGAGGTAATATTTCGTGAACCGTGACTTTTCACTGATTTCTCAAGTCGCGGGAAGAACGCCCGTTTTTACTTTCTCTGCTACGTATAGTAAGTAGGGGAAGTATTGTATTCCACCCAAAAATTCGATACCGAAATGTCACCGGAAATACGTGTTTTGAGACCCCCTGAATCCAAAAAAATCTTATGTGTTACACTCACATTACTTTCTCTACTCTTGTACAAACTATTTTTACAAACGCTTATTCCCCATATGCTTCATGTTAATGGAGATATTGAGATGTCAATCTTATTGATAATTTTCTTGTAGATGCAAGGGGAATATGGTAGGTTTTAAGCGATAGTCAAATATTTTAACGCTGGTTGCTATGTGGCGCATTCCATTCTCTTTGCATGTCCAGGACATAAAAAAATGAATAACGAATTTGAGAAAAAGTATAAGTATTGAAAAATTTAAGTGAATAACAAGAAATATCTCGCAAACGATTCACTCAACAAAAGAAATGTATATGACATAAATTGTGTATTTTAACGCGATCTACATTTTTTGTGTAGTAAAATTTTGTCTATCTCTTATGGTTTACCAGTTATGAAAAAGTCGTTCATAATGAAGAATACTTTTGGAGACATTCCCAGAAAATTCGAGATATACATTTTATTTGTCATGACAATATCTTAAACATATGATATTTTAATCAAAATCGTTAGAGCCGTTTTTGAGAAAATTAAAATTTTCGAAAAATGTTCCATGTAAAGGGCAGTCTGGGGTGGGGGGATTTTCTTGAAAACCTTCGTGTCGCATCTCTGAAAGATACTGAACCTAAATACCAAGCTTGGTGTTTATCCGACTCTTCGTTTTTGAGTTATGCTGTTCACAGACACACAGACAGACACACACACGGACATGTTTCCAAAAATGCTTTTTACTTTCTCTACTACGTATAGTAAGTAGGGGAAGTATTGCATTCCACCCAAAAATTCGATACCGAGATTTCGCCGGAAATACATGTTTTGATACCTCCTGAATCCAAAAAAAGCATTTTTGGAAACATGTCCGTGTGTGTGTCTGTGTGTGTGTGTGTGTGTCTGTGTGTGTGTGTGTCTGTGTGTGTGTGTGTCTGTGTGTCTGTGAACAGCATAACTCAAAAACGAACAGTCGGATAAGCACCAAACTTGGTATTTAGGTTCAGTATCTTCCAGAGATGCGACACGAAGGTTTTCAAGAAAATCCCCCCACCCCAGACTACCCTTTACATGGAAGATTTTTCGAACATTTTAATTTTCTCAAAAATGGCTCTAACGATTTTGATGAAAATATCATATGTTTAAGATAATGTCATGAGAAATGAAATGTATATCTCGAATTTTCTGGGAATGTCTCCAAAAGTATTCTTCATTGTGAACGACTTTTGCATAACTGGTAAACCATAAGAGATAGACAAAATTTTACTACACAAAAAATGTAGATCGCGTTAAAATGCACAATTTATGTCATATATATTTCTTTTGTTGAGTGAACCGTTTTCGAGATATTGCTTGTTATTCCCTTAAATTTTCCAATACTTATACTTTTTCTCAAATTCGTTATTCATTTTTTTATGTCCTGGACATGCAAAGAGAATGGAATGCGGCACATAGCAACCAGCGTTAAAATATTTGACTATCGCTTAAAAGCTACCATATTCCTCTTTCATCTACAAGAAAATTACCAATAAGATTGACATCTCGATATCTCGATTAACATGAAGCATATGGAGAATAGGCGTTTGTAAAAATAGATTGTACAAGAGTAGAGAAAGTCATGTGAGTGTAACACATCAGATTTTTTTTGGATTCAGTGAGTCTCAAAACATGTATTTCCGGTGAAATCTCGGTATCGAAATTTTGGGTGGAATACAATACTTCCCCTACTTACTATACGTAGTAGAGAAAGTAAAAAGCATTTTTGTAAACATGTCCATGTGTGTGTCTGTGAACAGCATAACTCAGAAACGAACAGTCGGATAAACACCAAACTTGGTATTTAGGTTCAGTATCTTCCAAGGATACGACACGAAGGTTTTCAAGAAAATCCCCCCACCCCAGATTACCCTTTACATGGAAGATTTTTCGAAAATTTTAATTTTCTCAAAAATGGCTCCAACGATTTTGATTAAAATATCATCTGTTTAAGATATTTTTATGACAAATAAAATGTATATCTTGAATTTCCTGGGAATGACTCCAAAAGTATTCTTCATTGTGAACGACTTTTGCATAACTGGTAAACCATAAGAGATAGACAAAATTTTACTACACAAAAAATGTAGACCGCGTTAAAATACACAATTTATGTCATATACATTTTTCTTGTTGAATGAACCATTTTCGAGATATTGCTTGTTATTCCCTTAAATTTTTCAATACTTATTTTCTCAAATGGGAATTCGTTATTCATCTTTTTATATACTGGACATACAAAGAGAATGGAATGCTCCACATAGCAACCAGCTCTTAAAATATTTGATTATCGCTTAAAGCCTACCATATTCCTCTTGCATCTACAAGAAAATTAGCAATAAGATTAACGTCTCGTTTTTGAGAAAATTAAAATTTTCGAAAAATGTTCCATGTAAAGGGTAGTCTGAGGTGGGGTGATTTTCTTGAAAACCTTCGTGTCGCATCTCTGGAAGATACTGAACCTAAATACCAAGTTTGGTGTTTATTTGACTTTCGTTTCTGAGTTATGCTGTTCACAGACAGAAACACACACAGACACACACACACGGACATGTTTCCAAAAATGCTTTATTTTTGGATTCAGGTGGTCTCAAAACATATATTTCCGGAGAAATCTTGGTATCGAATTTTTGGGTGGAATACAATACTTCCCCTACTTACTATACGCAGTAGAGAAAGTAAAAATGCTTTATTTGGATTCAGGGCATCTCAAAACATGTATTTCCGGTGAAATATTGGTATCGAATTTTTGGGTGGAATGCAATACTTCTACTTATACGTAGCAAAGAGAGTAAGAATATATACTTATTTGACTTGTATGAGCTTGGTGGTGTAACACATTTGCCTTATATTAATAACTAAATAGCTGTTATGGCATAGTAATACTTTAGTGCCTCATAGTGATCTTACTAGGCAGCCCATACCTTTTAACATCTTCAAAGCAGCAGTTCTCTAGGATCCATTCCCCAGTTAAACAATAAAATATGTGTGTTTAAAATAAAATAAATTCTGTTCATTATAATTTTAATATTCTATAAATTGAATTGATTTCCTTTGTTTCAATATGTGTCGCTTTCACGTTACCTGCAAAAAATCAAACTCAACAGTTCTACCGTCTGTTGCATTGCCCGCAAACACGCTCAAGGTCCTGACACTAGTGTTACCATCCAATCGGCATTTAATTACACACGATTAACAAGATAAGATCTTTTTTCAGAGTTTTGAAATTATAGTGTGGTAGAGCAAAAACAGTTCGTATGCAATTTAACTATAATGGTAGTAATTAAGATGTTCGTATGAAAATTATGAAACCCGCTACCGCTCGTTTCATTAATATACTCGAGTCTTATTTACTACCATTAGAGTTTTGTGGCATAAGATACTATTAGTATGTATGTATTTGGGAAACCGTTTCCGAAGTTTCACTCTGATAACTTAAAAACTGCATCGTAGGAGCATTTTAAATGCTGAAAAATATCTAAATATTACAAATGAGAAAAACTCACGGAAAATTTACTCATAAAAACTGACCTGAAATACTGCTCAGGTATTTTTTATTAAACAGGGTACATTTTTACTCAAAATGAATAATTTATAAACCGATTAACATATTAATTTTCCTGAAATCCTTCTCTAAATGTTGGGGAAAAATGTGAGAAGAAAGCCCCAAACGCCCTCCGTTTAGGATTATTTGAATCGTCACGTAACTCATTTTCTCTCTGTTTACAAAAATATTTACGTGAAAACGTTCCTACAGAGTCGAATATAATAATAAGTTAAAAAGCCTAAATTGTAATTTTTGATCATTTTTGGCAAATATTCTCCGATCGATCCCTTTATTGCACTTCAGCCATCTCAGTAGGTCCATTGTGTCGTACGAGGCACTTGGGAGAAAGGGGTCGACGGTGCGCGCCAGCAAGGATCCCTAACAATTCCAGAGTGATATCAATCCTAACGCCTGCGCTATCATCAACCCTGAGACCCCGGAAACGAGGGGCACCAGCCAGAACTGGGAGAAAACTTTAACACAATGCAAACTCCACCGTCTCATCTCCACGCACCAATCGCCGCCGCCTGACCCTGCAATTCTGATACATATGGAGGTGAACCCAAAGAAAGGAAATGACACGGGAAGTTCTGGTAGAGGAGGAACCATCCCAGCATTCGCCTATCGTCCACAAAGAGCCCAGCAAAAACAAGGTCAGGTTGGCCGGCCTAACGGTATTCGAACTCGGGATCTCCCGAATGCGAGCCTCACACGTTACCGCAGAGCTGTCTCGTTCAGCTATTATTACTAGCCATAGGAACTTCTAGGCATTAAAATCAGGAAGAAGGAAACTGTACACTGAACTATAGGCAGGGACTCACAGCCGCCATCCATAGTTGTCTTTCGGCGTTTGCAGACGGCACTCGGACCGGTTTTTACCTGTCTATCAGTAGCCTTGGCCTCTGTTGTTTTTCATTATTTGTGGTTATAATGGCTTGAGTGTAGATACCTGCTTCAGAATTCCTATACCTGATTATTACGTAACAAACTTGACGAATAGACACATCGTGCCATACGGCTTATTATAAACAAAGCCATCCTGATGGAAGGGTTTCGTTGTTCTGCAGAGCAATCGTATTGCTTACAGGGCCTCTAAAATTCATTATTGGTTCGCCCAGAGGCAAGATATTTCATTTCTGACTCTCCAGGCATCTGGCCTCAAATCCCACCAGGACTGTCCTCCCTCACTGACGGTTTTACCAGCTTTTTCTCAGTCCCCATAACTGGTAGATGTAGGGGAGTTACCCTAAACTTAGGCATGGAACGCTTCCTTCCCAAGCCCTCAAACGCTCCACCGCCTGTCGTGCCTTATGCAGTAATAACGGCGTTAAACACTACTAAAAACGAAAAAAATTATTATGTGTTATATTCGCATGACAATCTCTACCCATTCTTCAATAAACTGTTGTTACAAAAGTTTATTTTTCTATCTACTTGATGTTAATCTAGATAAACATTTGCAGAAATCTTTTTATTACATACTTCATTATAGGTATAATGGGAATAGGTGAATACAGTAGGCTTAGGAGATAGTCAAACGTTTTAGGAGCTGGTCGCTATGTGATCGCTTTGAAATTCCTTTATCTATGTATAACAGAAAAAGTCTGATATGTTACATTCACATGTAACTCTATCGTTTATTAGTGGGTATATAAATTACTCTTACGAAAGTTTATTTTCCAACATACTTCATTTTAATCGAGATAAATATTTCCGTAAATAGCTACATTACACATTTCGTTATAGATACAAAGAGAACAGCGATAGTCAAATGTTTAACTAGACGCTATATGCTGCCTTAAAATTCCATACTGTTTCCATGTCATCACGAAAAACAACTGAATATTGATAGACTTTAAAATAATGACTAAGTATTCAACAATACGAACCATTAATAAAGGATATTGCATAAATAGCTGATGCTACCAAAACATTATTTGAAATAAAACGTTTTAAAGAGATCTAATTTTTTGTGTGCAGTACATCTTCGTCTATCGCTTAACGTTTACCAGTTATGCAAGATTATACAAAATAAAGCCGGCCCTCGTAGCCGTAGTCGCTGGAGTGTATAGCTCCGGCGCTCTGCCAAGCTGAGGGTCGCGGATTCGAGTCCCGCCGTGGGCATGGGTGTTTGTGTGTTTATGTGTGCTGCGGTAATCAGCGGTAACGAAAAACAGTAAAACACGGTATCTTAAACTGGATAAAACAGGGAACTCTAAACAACAATAAAGAAGCTTCATAGTTATTCCTAGGAAATTCAAGATATGTATTTTATTTATCACAAAAATATCTTTAATATATGGTATTTTAATAAAATCGTTTGAGCCATTTTTGAGAAAATAAAAATAATCCAAAAATGTACCATATCAAGTTTGGCATTTATCCATAATTTCGTTTGTGAGTTATGCTGCTCACAGACACATGCGCGCGCGGACCTTTTTCTAAAAATGTTTTTTTTGTATTCAGGGATGCTCAAAATATGCATTTCCGGTGAAATTCTGGTATCGAATGGATGGGTGGAATACAATACCTTCTCTACCTGCTATGTACTGGTAGAGAAAGTAAAAAGGTTTTTTTGTGTTCGGGGGACCTCAAAACGTGTATTTCCGCTGAAACCTGGTATCGAACTTTTGGGTGGAATGCAATACTTCCTCTACTTGTTATAGGTGCTCAATTCTATTAGGAGTGATCAGTAGCACTTTTCGTATAAGTCAATAACGCACGACAGCTAATGAGTTATGGAACACGATTCTAGTCGCTTGGGAATCTCTTGCAAAATGCTGCATTTCTGTGACTGGTCGCCATCAATATTAACATTGCCTGCGTGATATCGAAGTTGCTGGAACTTCTGCTAATGTATTTCGAGTTTTTTACTTTCTCTACTACGTATAGTAAGTAGGGGAAGTATTGTATTCCACCCAAAAATTCGATACCGAGATTCCACTGGAAATATATGTTTTGAGACCCCCTGAATCCAAAAAAAGCATTTTTGGAAACATGTCCGTGTGTGTGTGTGTGTGTGTGTCTGTGAACAGCATAACTCAGAAACGAACAGTCGGATAAACACCAAACTTGGTATTTAGGTTAAATATCTTCCAGAGATGCGACACCAAGTTTTTCAAGAAAATCCCCCACCCCAGATTACCCTTTACATGGAACATTTTTCGAAAGTTTTAATTTTCTTAAAAATGGCTCTAACGTTTTGATTAAAATATCAAATGTTTAAGATATTTTCATGACATATGAAATGTATATCTCGAATTTTCTGGGAATGTCTCCAAAAGTATTCTTCATTGTGAACGACTTTTGCATAACTGGTAAACCATAAGAGATAGACAAAATTTTACTACACAAAAAATGTAGATCGCGTTAAAATACACAAAGTATGTCATATACATTTTTTTTGTTGAGTGAATCATTTTCGAGTAATTGCTTGTTATTCCCTTAAATTCTCCAACACTTTTTCTCAAATGGGAATTCGTTATTCCTTTTTTTATGTCCTGGACATACAAAGAGAATGGAATGCGCCGCATAGCAACCAGCGCTTAAAATATTTGACTATCGCTTAAAACCTACCGTATTCCTCTTGCACCTACAAGGAAATTAGCAATAAGATTAACATCTCGAGTAACATGAACCATATGGAGAATAAACGTTTGTAAAAATAGTTTTTAAAAGAGTAGAGAAAGTCATGTGAGTGTAACACATAAGATTTTTTATATTAAAAGGAGATCAAATGTATCCGCAAGGTATCAGCATAACGTTTTTTTAGACAGCATGGCGTAAAAATAGAACTTTTAACATAGTGCACAAGAACTAAACCATTTACATAACCGCACTAGTGCGATAACATTTTTTTCGATTCCTAAACTTAAATATGTTCATTTGCTGTTAGAAATCTGTATCGAAATGAAGTCCATTTCGATACAGATTTCCGCGGTTGCGCGCTGTCCTACTCAGAGCCACTTAAAAACAGTTTGTACAATAATATGAATTTATATTAACTTTATTTCACTGTTTTCCTTCTTTACAATGAAATTCTAATAAATCTCTGCTCACATTTTACAAACTTTTAATAAAAAACGGTAATACAACTTAACTTTAAATTTAACTAACTTGAGTAATACAGCTTTTTATACTTGGATATGTCAGTTCCATGTTTTACATTATGAGTAGTCTTCAATACCGAATAATGCGTCCACAAGGTTGGGGATTTCATTGTTTATGAAATTTCTTCAAAGTAAACTATGAGCAGATTTTCTGACAATGAAGTTACATTTTTTCTTTCTCGCCAAACCATGAACTTGTCATACAATTTCTTTGATTTTTCAGGAAGTAAATTCTTGCTTACATTCCTCGCCTCCTCCAGGATATCAGGATGTGTGGAACTAAATTCCACCTCTTCAAACTCACTAATAAACATTTCTGTCTACATCTTGTAAAATCAATACCTGCGACCTTGAATCCATATTCACTTGTTATCGAAACCCATCTAAAATACGTATCGAGAAATTGATTCATCACATTTTTATTTTCTTCCGTATGCATCTAAATATTAATTATTTATTGTATATCTAAATGTTGTAGAAAAACTATTGTATGCAACCCTCGTATAATGGTTATTAAGACGCTCGTGAAGTTTTCGACGCGAGGGAGAGATAGATTCCATTATGGGATCGTTGTATAAATAGCTATTATAGCACTCCATTGTAACTAACTTTGGTGTTAAGTCCAATCACATGGCAATTACCCTTCTATTTTGCGCATGTTTATAATTCGACTTGGTTTGATTAGGTTTTACTTTTAATTATGTCTTTTTACATGATTAATTTCTCATGGCGCTCGCATTATCTGTTCACAATACAAATCGTCATACTTCAATTTATCGCAACTCTTTGTAGAGTTAACCTATGCCTTATATTGGCAGCCTTTGCTTTCTTTGATTTATAACGTTATTCGTTTATCTAGTATAATCTACATAAGGATTAAATTGCGGCAATTATTAATTCTGAAGAAACTGGTAGAGCCAGGGAAATTACAGAAGCAGCAGAAAGAATAACACTAGAAAGCAATATGATATAGCATTTAATCGCCTCACTGGCTGGTCTAAGACAAAATAATTTCACTGAAAATGACTGCTAGCGAATCAACAAAACATCTGAAATTTCGCTGTACACGAGAATTGATCTCGTTTTTAACGCCATTTCTCTTGTTTCAAGAATCTCGCTATACACCTGAGTTGATCTCGTTCTAAACGTGATTTCTGTAAGCTTCAGAAATCAATGTAATATTATTTTGTTTATATTTTACAGATTCGAGCGCATATATAAAAATAGTATATATGCCACACGTGTTAAATCGCAAAATAAAACCCTACTTTTAGCACTTGTATCATAATCTACTATTATAACTATATTGAACTTAAACCACGTTGAGTGGACTTGAAATTCCCTATGTTACCAATGTTAAAATTTGAATCTTTATGTACCATTTTATCATTAATAATTGGTCACAGCTTACTGAAATTTTAACTCCATGTTTATGAAATGTTAAAAATTAAATGCATACTAGGATATTGTATTATCTTAAATTGATACTATAAATATTGTTTTTACATTTTTGTTAACCGTAATCAAGAATTCATCCAAAATTGCAGTGGGTAAACTCTCATGAGGATAATCTTGTGTTAAAGGTTATACGTTTATAAAAGAAATTTACAACGCAAGTCTTAGTTTCGAGTAAAGTAAATGAAACAATACATATAGTATACATAGCCCAGTCATAAGCTCTGTCCTATGATGAAGAAGCGATATGTCTTAAAATAAAAGGCGCAAAAGATATAACATATATATTTTAATTCAGTAACTAATGAACATTTCTTACACTATAAGTCATTCAAAATGATCACCTCTCGCCTTTACACAGGACCTTAATCTGTTAGGACAGTCTGCTACTGCAGCATGGATGACATCTAGAGGAATTTCCTGCGCTGCCTGCTTCGATATCTCGCTTTAGAGATTCCAAACTGGAGTGAGGTTTAGCACAGGCCTTAGTCTCCAAGATATCCCAAAGCCTATAGTCCAGGTCTGGGCTGCCAGAGGGCCAGTCTTCTGCTGCAATGAATTCTGGAACATTGTCCCTGAGCTGTGCTTGAGTTGTTCTACCAAATCATCACTGATGCTGGGTGGTGCCCTCTCTGGACACGAGGACTGATATTTTAGCTTCCTCTGAGCTTATTGTACTTCTCCTCCACTGTGAAAATGTTATCATCTGTAAAGAGATTACATTCTGAGCATGCCACTGTAAGAGCTTCTTGCATGCCTGATCTTCTTTAGGTTCGAGGTTAACAAATGTCCCACTGACCGTCGATAAGCTCTCATATGAAGGTCTTCTCTGATAATCCTAGACATGGATTTGTCGGATACTTTTAGCTCTCGGCTCATTATTGTTTGCTTCCGGAGTGGGTTTCGACGTATTCGTTCTCTTGCTGCTTTGACCACTCCTGAAGTCCTTATGGTACATGGCCTGCCAGATCTTGGTAAGTCTTCAATAGAGGAAGATTGAACGAATCTCTTGACAGTTGGGTAAACAAAATTCAGTAGGTTTCTTACCACACTTATAAAGAGCAATCACTGCAATTCTGTTTTCATTTACACCCCTTCCATATTTATTGTTGATGTAGGAAACTACACAAAGCAAATGTGTTTAGAATAATAACCCTGCTACCATGGCGACGTGTAACAATACCGTTAAATCATTTATTACTTTCTGTACTACGTATAGTAAGTAAGGGAAGTATTGTATTCCACCCAAAAATTCGATACCGAGATTTCACCGGAAATACATGTTTTGAGACCCCTGAATCCAAAAAGCATGTCCGTGTGTGTGTCTGTGAACAGCATAACTCAGAAACGAACAGTCGGATAAACACCAAACTTGGTATTTAGCTTCGGTATCTTCCAGAGATGCGACACGAAGGTTTTCAAGAAAATCCCCCACCCCAGATTATCCTTTACATGGAACATTCTTCGGAAATGTTAATTTTCTCAAAAATAGCTCTAACGATTTTGATTTAAATATCATATGTTTAAGATATTTTCGTGACAAATAAAATGTATATATCGAATTTTCTGGGAATGTCTCCAAAAGTATTCTTCATTGTGAACGACTTTTGCATAACTGGTAAACCATAAGAGATAGATAAAATTTTACTACACAAAAAATGTAGATCGCGTTAAAATACACAATTTATGTCATATACATTTTTGTTGTTGAGTGAACCATTTTCGAGATATTGCTTGTTATTCCCTTAAATTTTTCAATAATTTTTTCAAATGGGAATTCGTTATTCATTTTTTTTGTCTTGGATATGCCAAGAGTATTAATCTGTGGCAAAGGGAATAGTGCTGCACCTAGCAACCAGCTATTAAGGGATATGTCTATGCTTAAAGGCTACTGTATTTCTACATTCCCCTTGTAAATACAAAACAAGGGGAACATAGTACGCCTTAAGCGATAGTCAAGTATTTTTAGAACTGGTCGCTATGTGTAAAATGTAATTCTCTTTGCATGTCAAAAGATCGTTTCTGCAAATGTTTATCTCGATTAATAAGAAATAGACAGAGAATAAGAGTTTGTAAACATAGTTTGTACAAGAGTAAAGAAAGTCATGTGACTGTAACACATCAGATTTTTTTTTACTTGTTAACAAACTTTGTGGAACCAGCATTGCTTCCGATACCAATAAAGAAAGGAACAGAAAAAGCCCTCAGGTTTCTTTATTTTCATGCTTTTATGATTTTTTACCTAAAATCAGTAGTTCAAAAATATTTTTAATTAGATAGTAAAATTATTTGATAAATTGCCTTTCTTGGGCCCTCATTAGCGACGGAAAGCGACGGAAGTGATGTCTTATATTATGTCCAACAGATGTCACTGTATGTCATTCTCTAGCTCTAACGTAATGCTGGCAACATATGAATAACTAATGCCGCTAAAGCCGGTAAGATACTCAGCCTCAAGGCGTCGGCGTGAGATTGAGGGTCCTCAGCCTCAAAGCGTAGCCGAGGGATGTTTTTTTAGGAGAGGAGTGTAGCAGTTGCGACGACAGGGCGTAGCCGAGGGATCTGCGCGTCTAAAACTCGAATGATTCACGTTTGCAGAAATTCCTTACTTCGCGGATTTCACTTCTTACTTAGGTTGGCACTTCCCATTCAGCGTCTGTTTTAGCGGGAAGATGACTACGTTTGTTGTGCTCATATCGCAATTTTCCTATAAAAGTAAAACACCTAAAACGGGAAGGTAGGAGGGCACAAGGTATTGGCGAGATCACATCTACTTCTACAAGGTAATTCATTCCATTATTTCTTACTTCAGCAATTTCTAGGTGGGCCCAAGAAAGGCAATTTAGCCAAATTTTTAAATATGTTTATTATGTAATATTAAAGTTTACATATTTTTACTTTCTTTACTACGTAGTTACAGTAATTAGAGGAAGTATTGCATTCGATTAAAACAATTCAATATGGAGATGCCACCAGAAATACATGTTTTGAGGCACTCTGAACCCCAAAAATTATTGCTTTCTCTTCTAGGTATAGTTAGTAGGGAAAAAATTGCATTCCACCCAAAAATTCAACATCAAGGTTTCACCGGAAGTAATGTATTGAGGTGCCCTGAATCCAAATAAAGCATTTTGGAAACATATCCACGTGTGTCTGTCTGTCAGTTTCTGAACAGCATAACTCAAAAACGAAAAGTCGGATAAGTACCAAACTTGGTACTTGAGTTTACTATCTTCCAAAGATGCGATATGAAGATTTTTCATGTAAATCCCCCCATCGCGGATTACCCTTAACATGGAACATTTTTAGAAAATTTCGAGTTTCCCAAAAATGGCTGACGATTTTGATTAAAATATCATATGTTTAGGATATTTTCATTGCAAATGAAATGTATATCTTGAATTTTCTGGGAATGTCCCCAAAAGTCCTCTTCATTCTGAATGACTACGCATAACTGTTAAACCGTATGAAATAGACAAACTTTTACTGCACAAAATATGTCGAACTCGTTAAAACACACAATTTATGCTTTACACGCTTTTTTTGTCGAGTGAACTATTTTCAAAATATATTCCTTGTTACTTGTTTCAATTTTCCAGTACTTGCAAAGAGAATGAAATGCTCTACATAGCAACCAGCTCTTAAAACATTTGACTATCGCTTTAAAGCCTACCAATTCCCCTTGCACCTACAAGGAAAATAGCAATAATATAGTTTCTGCAAATGTTTATCTCGATTAATATGAAGTAGATGGAGAATAAGCGTTCATAAAAATAGCCTGTACAAGAGTAGAGAATGTCATGTGAGTGCAACACATGATTTTTTGTAGAAAAAATGTCCATGTGTGTGAACAGCATAGCTCATAAACGAACGGTCCGTTAAATACGAAACTTGGTATTTAAGTTTAGCACTTTACAAGGAGGCGACACGAAGATTTGAAGAAAATTCGTCCCCCAACTACACTTTAGATGGAAAATGTTTTGTTATTTTTTTATTTTCTCAAACATGGCTCTTACAATTTTGATTACAATAACATATATTTAAGTTATTTTCAATTTACTGGCAGTAGCCTATGAAATCACCTTTATTCTGAATCACTTCTGTATAAGTGGTAAAGTAAGGAATGGATAAGATAGTACTACACAAAAATTGTAGATCTCGCCGAAACACACAAATTATGTCAAATCAAATTTTTGTTGCATTAACCATTTCCGAAATATTCTTTGTTATTGGTTTGAATTTTCAGATTTTCTCAACTACAAATTGCTATTCTTATTTCCTTTTCTTTCTTTCATGCAAAAGAGGAATTCTAGCACTGTCGATAGAAAATTGTCCTCGTTAAAAGTAATACACGTACTTAAAGTTAGGTTTCCCAAAGAGAAGTGAAGTGTAAGATTCATTCTCTCTCTTGCGTTGACGAATATCCCCTGTCTTCCGCTCAGGCCTAATGGAAGGAAATTTAATTATGTGTGCATGGTCTCATTTTGAGAATCCAATTCAATTAAAGGGATGGGCTGAGGTAGATCTCTGAATTAGATAATCGCTGCAGATCGATGTGCATGAGGTGAAATGGCTGCAGTAAGTGCTCAAATCATGTCGATGCTAGAGATCTAAACACGCACTGCCAATAAAGAAATTTACAGAAATCATAGTGACGATGGCAAGTGATTATCTCCATAAATAAAACATAGCAGTATCCTGTGAGTAGCCATATATTATCCGTTACAGTGAATTGGGTATTTGTAATACATTAGTGACAGAAAATAAATATCGGGAAAAAGAGAAAAGGCTTTTTGGTCGACCACACGAGGGCGATTCTGAAAAATTTTAAATGACATGTTTCTAAAAACAAATGCAATTTTTTTATATTTAAAGATACTTTCTAATACTTTGCAAGTTGATTGCCATGTGGTTTGTTCTATTTGTTCTAATAGTTTGTTAATTATAAACATTTAAAGATTCTGTGTTCACACAAAAATTATTTCACTACAGAACATTTCCGGACTATAACTTTATTCGATTTTAAATCGCCATTAACGCCTAAACCCTGTAACCACCTGCTTCTGTACAGCATGAAGCAGGTAGTTACAGGGTAACTGTCCGTCTTTCTGTGTGAGGGCGGCGGTTGGACTGGACGGCACCCTAATGCCATCTGTACGGCATGAAGCAGGTGGTTACAGGGATGAGACCTAGAAGGCTAACTGTCCGCTTTTCTGTGTGAGGGCGGTGGTTGGACTGGACGGCACCCTAATGCCATCTGCACGGCATGAAGCAGGTGGTTACAGGGATGAGACCTAGAAGGTTAACTGTCCGCCATTATATGGGGGCGGCGGTTGGACTGCACGGCACCCTAATGCCATCTGCACGGCACGAAAGCAGAAGATTCGGTTGCTATGCGCTAGGGTCTCTGTGACATGTAACGAAGCAGGTGGTTACAAGGATGGAACCTAGAAGGCTAATTGTCCATCACATATCGTTCTAAGAGTTATCCACCAACAGATCCGTCGCGATATGACCAGGGAGTTAAAGTGACGTAAAATAAAATAGCGAGAGAAAAAATGTGAAGATCGGCTTAAGAATGCATTTGGCGAAGAAACCCCATTTAAAAAACTCTGATGTGTTACACTCACACAACTTTCTCTACTCTTGTACAAACTATTTTTACAAACGCTTATTCTCCATCTACTTCATGTTAATCGGGATAAACATTTGCAGACTCTATCTTATGGCTAATTTTCTTTTAGATGTAAGGGAAAATATATTTACAAGGGCAATATAGAAATACAGTAGTCTTTAAGCACACACACATCTCTTAATAGTTAGTTGTTACGTGCAGCACCATTCCCTTTGCCACAGATTATAACTCTTTGCATATCCAAGACAAAAAAAATGAATAAGAATTCCCATTGTAGAAAATAAGTATTGAAAAATTTAAGGGAATAACAAGCAATATCTCGAAAATGGTTCACTCAACAAAAAAAATGTATATGACATAAATTCTGTATTTTAACGCGATCTACATTTTTTTGTGTAGTAAAATTTTGTCTATCTCTTATGGTTTACCAGTTATGCAAAAGTCGTTCCCAATGGAGAATACTTTTGGAGACATTCCCAGAAAATTCAAGATATACATTTTATTTGTCATGAAAAATCTTAAACATATGATATTTTAATCAAAATCGTTAGAGCCATTTTTAAGAAAATTAAAATTTTCGAAAAATCTTTCATGTAAAGGGTAATTTGGGGTGGTGGGATTTTCTTGAAAACCTTCGTATCGCATCTCTGGAAGATACTGAATCTAAATACCAAGTTTGGTGTTTATCCGACTTTTCGTTTCTGAGTTATGCTGTTCACATACAGACACACAGACACACACACGGAAATGTTTCCAAAAATGCTTTTTTTTGGATTCAGGGGGTCTCAAAACATATATTTCCGGTGAAATCTCGGTATCGAATTTTTGGGTGGAATACAATACTTCCCCTACTTACTATACGTAGTAGAGAAAGTAAAAATGTATAATTGGTACAGCGAATTCAAGAGGGATCAGTTTTTCCTTAGTGATTAATTTCGTGAAGGACGCACAAGAACTGCTGTTACTGGTGAACGTATTGCTGCTGTTCGAGCAATGGTTGAAGAAGATCGACAGACATCTTATGAATTTATTTGGCCGACCTAGGTCATTGGTATGAGTCAAATTCAAAACATTTTACCTCAACAGTTAGGCGTGAGAAAACTTTGTCGATGGATTCCACATTAACCGACTCCCGATCAAAAAGAACAACGCATTGATTGGTGCAGAAAAACAAGGCGGCACTTAAAATTTGGTTTGGAATATCGTTGCTGGTGATGAATCTTGGAGTTATTATTATGACCGTGAAAAGAAAAGTCAATCGGCTCAATGGGTCTTTCGAACACAACCTAAGCCTACAAAAGTCAGAAGAATTAGCAGTGCTGGTAAGAAGATAGTTGCTAGTTTTTTTATAAAACGGGTCATATTGCTACTACAGCATTAGAAGATAGACGTACCCTTACTGCCGATTGGTACAAAAATGTCTGTTTACCGCAGATTTTTTAAAAGTTCGTGAAAAACGCCCAAAACCAAAAATAATATTACATCGCGACAACGCGTCGTCGTATGCAGCAAAACTGAGTATTTAGATGCTCTAAAGGTCAGCACCAGGAGCCTCCACCATACAGCCCTAACTTTAGCATCTTGTGATTTCTTTTTGTTTCCAAACATTAAAGATAAAGTGCGTGGAATCACTTTTTGGTCACCCGATGAAGCAGAGGTACATTATAAAAACCAGGTTTCTGAAGCGCCTCGGGAAGAATGGCATTACTTTAAGGACTGGTTTCATCGAATGCAAAACTGTATTGATGTTAAAGGTCAGTATTTTGGAAAGTAATAAAATCATTTAAATTTTTTAAAACTAATCCTTATCTGATTTTCTAAAAGCGTTCAGTGTCGCCCTCGTAAGCTGATTGCATGTGGCGTAACTGAACTAACGAGAGAGCCTGGAAACTACGAACGACTGCGCGTTGTTTTTTCACTGGGCGTGTGGAAACATGATAACACACTGCTGCTATAAACAAGGTCGTGATTTTGCTCTGCACTGTGAAATGCAGTATTGAGTTGACGGTGATGTGATGTAGCTCAGTTATTACGAGTTATTTATTATTTTGTCCTGTACGTTACGCCTTAGCCATCCCACTCGGTATGTAAAGGGTAATTGGGGGTGGAGGAATTTTCTTGAAAATATTTTTGTCGTATCCTTGGAAAACACTGAACTTAAATGCCAAAGTTTGTTATTTATGCGACGTTTTGTTTTTGATTTATCCTGTTTACACACACACACACACACACACACACACACACACACACACTTACAGGGGTACCTTTTTCTAAAAGTGATTTTTTTTAATCTCGATATAGGGATCTCTACCTACTATGTACACTCGTTTAAACCAAAAGTAGATATCCCTTCGAGTGAGCGCGCGGTTTACAACCGTCAACTTCTGTGCGCCGCTTCGGTTAACTCTATAATACAAGCCACAAGACACTGATTTGAGCCACCTCCACACCGTGCGTGGAATAGTGGTTAAGCTACACTATGTGATCAAAAGTATCCGGACACCCCACAAACATACGTTTTTCATCTTAGGTGCATTGTGCTGCAACCTACTGCCTGGTACTCATTATCCGCGACCTCAGTAGTCATTGGACATCGTTAAACAGCAGAAAGGAACGCTCCGTGGAACTCACGGACTTCGAACGTGGTCAGGTGATTGGGCGTCACTTGTGTTAGAAGTCTGTACGCGAGATTTCCACACTCCTAAACATTCCTAGGTCCACTGTTTCTGATGTGATAGTGAAGTGGAAACGTGAAGGGACATGTACAGCACAAAAGCGTACAGGCCGACCTCGTCTGTTGACTGGCAGAGACCGCCGACATTTGAAGAGGATCGTAAAGAGTAATAGGCAGACATCTATCCACACCATCACACAGGAATTCCAAACTGCATCAGGATCCACTCCAAGTACTATGATGGGCGTGAGGTGAGAAACCTTGGATTCCATGGTCGAGCGGCTGCTCATACGCCACCTTCACGCAGGAAAATGCCAAACGACGCCTCGCTTGGTGTAAGGAGCGTGAACATTACACGATTGAACAGTGGCAAAACGTTGTGTGGAGTGACGAATCACGGTACACAATGTGGCGATCCGATGGCAGGGTGTGGGTATGGCGAATGCCCGGTGAACGTCATCTGCCAGAGGGTGTAGTGTCAACAGTGAAATTCGGAGGTGGTGGTGTGTTATGGTTTGGTCGTGTTTTTCCTGCACCCCTTGTCGTTTTGCGTGGCACGATCACAGCGCAGACCTACATTGATATTTTAAGCACCTTCTTGCTTCCCACTGTTGAAGAGCAATTCGGAGATGGCGATTGCATCTTTCGACACGATCGACACCTGTTCATACTGCACGGGCTGTGGCGGAGTGGTTACACGACAATAACATCCCTGTAATGGACTGGCCTGCTCAGAGTCCTGACTTGAATCCTATAGAACACCTTTGGGATATTTTGGAACGCCGACTTTGTGCCAGGCCTCACCGACCTACATCGATACCTCTCCTCAGTTCCGCACTCCGTGAAGAATGGGCTGCCATTCCCCAAGAAACCTTTCAGCACCTGATTGAATGTACGCCTGCGAGAGTGAACGCTGTAATCAAGATTAAGAGTGGGCCAACACCATATTGACTTCCAGCATTACCGATGGAGGGCGCCACGAACTTGTATGTCATTTTCAGCCAGGTGTCCGGATACTTTTGTTCATGTAGTGTATTTAACTTTTATGCAAGCAGTTCGAGTTGGATTCTCCCTAGTGGATTGTAATGCTTTACGTTTACAACACGTTTTACTGTAATATAATTAAATAATATTGCTTTTGTTACTTCTTTTTACTTATAAATATAATTACAATAATGTGAAATTTGTGGTTATAAAATTAAATTCACTGAAAATGAAACCTCCTCCCATGGCATGGTTGTCATCTACTGGAATGATGGATTACTAAATAAACGCCACAAACATAATAAAATGAAGAAAACCTGTTATATTTTTATTTACGTATTTAAAATGAAGGGTAAAATAAAGTTGAATAGCTCCATGGAGACTTGAACCAGCAACAGCGAGCTAACTCTCTACCGCTGAGCTAACGGTGCTGCATTGTAACAAGCTTTAGCCATGCTTTACTTGTAAACATAAATCAAATAAAGCGTGTTTTGGTTTCAGTGTTGAAACACTCTTAACATCTGTCTATTTGAAAATCTCGTATACGAATTATTTTCTAGTAAGACTTTCTTTTATTATAGTTGTGTTACCCAATATATCTACTACAGGAATATACGCAGCCTTGTGAACAAAGCCTGGTTGTCCCCAGTGCTTACGGAAGTAGGCGATTAGAGCTCCATCTCTTAGACGTCGGCTAGTTTTAAATTGACAAAGTGTACGCGATAAAGAAAGTAAAAACGAATAGGGATTTGTCATTGGCAAAAATAAGTATTTAAAAATTAAAGTTAATAACAAAGAACACCTCAGAAATGGTTAATGTGAGGCAGTATTTTAATACCTGACTAATTTCAATTGTATTGTATAATAGGTAAATTCAATAGCAGCCCGCCTTGAAACAATATGTATGTAATAATTATTTTTTTAAAAATTGTATGTAACAGTCATTGCATATGCTTATTTTTATTATAAACATGTTTTAATAATGTTATGTGAATACATTATATACTTTAATAATGCAAGAGCTGTGAGAATAATAGGTTTAAGTTGCTAACAATGAGGTAATAATGAGGTAACCTTGTGGCAATAATGAGTTTTAGAGTTTGAATATTACTACTCATGATTATAGCAACGATAATGTAATTTCAGTAACAGTTTAAAATTAACCAATCAACAGCAAAGGAAGGCTTTAAGTAAAATGCAGATATTCTATTGGACTAGACTTAGCCAATCAGAGACTTGAAATACCGAAGCTTGCGGGTTTTGACCGTTGGAAGTTGCTCAGTTGCTGGCAAACCTTGGTAGTGAACAGATGGAAGATGTGTTCTTTACAGAAATATTACGCGTGAATCGTGAAATATGTCTACGCGTTAGCTAAGTGAAAGTATTAAAGATTCTCACAGTTCTTTAAAGTGTAGTGCTGTGTAAAAATGTGCAAGGATTAATAAAAGAAGTGAATTTAAAAACTTAAATTCTGTGATGTCTACAATCATTGTCATACCGCACCTTGATTAAGATACATGACTCTACAATCATTGCTGACGCAGCCGAGGCAAATTCAAACATAAATAATATGTATAAGCACTTTTAATAACAAAGTTAAATATTATAGTGTAAAACTTGGAGTGTAACAACAAAATTACATCTTAAAATAAGCTTCTCGTACGTAGCAGCATATTGCGTAATAACAGTAATTATTACGTAACCAAACAAAACAAAAGCAGCACAACATAATCTTCATCAAGTTTAAAAATATATATTTACGTGAACCAAATACTCTCTCAAGTGCCATAAATAAAATTATTCGACAAAAACTGTGCAATTTAACGAGATCAACATTAAGTTTAAATACCAAACTTTTTATTTAAATTCCATTCCTTATAATTGGTAGATGGCTAGACTTCTTCTGAAACTTCTCAGATAATTCTATATTAGTGAAGAACAGTGATAAAGAACATTAGCGTATCACGATGAGATAATACAGAAATATCACTTCCTTGTTTCCATTGATGACTAGTCACCCATTTATGAGTGTTTACTGTCGGAAAGAGCTTGCTTTCCAAGAGATTACTTTACACAAAGTACGAGAAACCTCAAGCAAAGAGCCCTGCTTTATAACGTCTAGTGATTGCGCTAGGTGTTGGGAGTCAGGGTAGGCAGACGGATAGGACTCCAGTACCGCACGTAGGCCATACTGAGCCCTTTGTGCTTCCAACGTGACCCATAGGAGGAAGGAATGAAGGGGAGACTCGAAGGGCGACCAGATCCGGACGACGATATGCGCTAGCAAAAACGGAGTCCCTAACGATTCCAACATGTCACCAATCCTGACACCTGCTAGTCCTGTCTTAGCCACCCGCAGCCGAGAATCCCGTGAATAGACGATCCACTCCCAGGAAGAAAGGGGCCTCAGCATTCCCACCAAGGGCCAGGGAGAAATCTTTCTATAGCGAAAATTTCACCGTCCTGCCGCAACACCCAACCGCCATCGCCTGGTCCTACAGCTCTGAAACAGATAAAACAATGTTGGGAACAGGAAATTTGTGATCTGGAGAAACCACGAAAAAAGAAACATGATCGGAGTGGCCGGCCCGACGGGAATCGAACCTGGGATATCCCGAATGAGCCTCAACGTTACCACGGAGCCATCTCACGTGATCGCGCGAGGTGTTACTGACCCTCCAAAGAAAATCAGCTGCTGGGTTTCACCTATTCCAAAGATGCGACACGAAGATTTTCAAGCAAATCCCCAATCCCAAACTATGCTTTACATGGAAATTTTTCGAATTCTTTTATTTGTTCAAAAATACCTTAAACGATTTTGTTTAAAATACCATATATTTAAGATATTCACACGACAAGTAAAACGCATATGTTGAATTTTCTGGGAATAGCCTGTGAAGTCCTCTTCATTCGGAAATAATTTTGTATAATTCTCTATTACTGAAAATTCATATAAAATAGACAAAAACTTACTGCGCAAAAGTGTAGATCTATTTAAAACACACAAATAACTTTTTTGTGGCATCAGCTGTCTCCGAGATAGTGTTTGTTATTGGTTAGAATGATTCATTACCTTGTCACCTTTTAGGTATTGCCATTTTGTTTTAAGTATTGCCAAGCTTCAGTTGTTTCTCGTAATGTCATGGAAAGAGTATGGAATTTTAGGGACAGTATATAATGACTATTTTTGACTATTTTGTTTTTCTTTCTTTTTTTTTACTTCACTAACTACGTGGTGATATCGTGACGGGTCCGTTAGGAGATGCCTCGTGGCTCAGCGTGTGGTGGACAGTTAGTCTTCTAGGTCTCATCCCTGTACCATATAATTTTTCTTTGTCACTGTCCACATAGGCCTTAGTGCTAGGCAACTGTACTTTTGATTCTGTGAGGAGCAGATGGCAGCTTCGACACGTGTCCGCAGATACCCTAGTGTTAGGCAACCGTACCTCTGCTTCTATACATGATGGGCAGACGGCAGAATCGTCACGTGACCACAAAGACCTTAGTTCTAGAAAGATGTACCTCTGCTTCTACACGTGGCGGGCAGATAGTGCTTCGTCACGTGTCCACAAGGACCTTAGTGCTAGGCAACTGTAGCTCTGCTTCTATACGTGAGGGTCAGATGGCATCTTCGATATTTGTCCACAGAGATCTTAGTTTTATGCAAGTGTTCCTCTGCTTACGGGCAGATGGCAGCTTAGACCATGTCCACAGAGACCTTTGTGCTAGACAACTGCCTCTGCCTCTGCTTCCGTGACAGGCAGATGGCAGCTTCGGCACTTTACACAGAGACCTTAGTGCTAGACAACTGCCTCTGCCTCTGCTTCCGTGACGGGCAGATGGCAGCTTCGGCACTTTACACAGAGACCTTAGTGCTAGACAACTGCCTCTGCCTCTGCTTCCGTGACGAGCAGATGGCAGCTTCGGCACTTTACACAGAGACCTTAGTGCTAGACAACTGTGCCTATGCTTCCGTGACGGACAGATGGCAGCTTCGGCACTTGTACACAGAGACCTTAGTGCTAGACAACTGTGCCTCTGCTTCTGTGACGGCAGATGGCAGCTTCGGCACTTGTCCACAGAGACCTTAGTGCTAGACAACTGTACCTCTGCCTCTGCGACCGGCAGATGGTAGCTTCGACACGTACACAGAGACCTTAGTGCTAGACAACTGTACCTCTGATTAAAATAATGAGTCGAAATAATATTAAAAGCCTTCACTACATCATGATGGTCAAAGGATGGACGATCGTTTCAAGGCTGCTAAGGCCTCATCATCCGCGATTTAAAGTCGACTAAACTCACACTCCAAAACCAAAGCCATAATATTATTTCGACTCATAATTTTAGTAAATTTGACACTTTACTGTTAATACTGTCCCAATTGCAACAAAAATAACTGTACTTCTGCTTCTACATGTGATGAGCAGATGGCAGCTTCGAAACGTGTCCAAAGAGACTTTAGTGCTAGGCAATTGTACCTCTGCTTCTGTGACGGGCAGATGGCAGCTTCGATACGAGTCCAAAGAGACCTTAGTGCTAGGCAATTGTACCTCTGCTTTTGTAACGGGCAGATGGCAGCTTCGACACGTGTCCATAGCGACCTTAGTGCTAAACAACTGTACCTCTGCTTCCTTAACAGGCAGAGGGCAGCTTCGACACGTTTCCATAGAGACCTTAGTGTTAGACAACTGTACCTCTGTTTTTGTAACGGGCAGATGGCAGCTTCGACACGTGTCCATAGCGACCTTAGTGCTAAACAATGTACCTCTGCTTCCTTAACAGGCAGAGGGCAGCTTCGACACGTTTCCATAGAGACCTTAGGTCTAGGCGGCTGTACCTCTGCTTCTGCACGCGACGGACAGAGGGCAGCTTCGACACTCGTCAACAGAGACCTTAGTGCTAGGCAATTGTACCTCCGCATCTGTGACGGGCAGATGGCAGCTTAGGCAATTGCCTATAGGGACCTTAGTGCTAGGCAACTGTATATGTGCTTCTACATGTGCCGTGTAGATGACATTAGGGTACCGTCCTCCTGCTTTCATTATTTGTGGATTGACGTAAAGCATTCACTATTACCATGTGTTTTCATTTTTACTTTCTCTACTACGTATAGTAAGTAGGGGAAGTATTGTATTCCACCCAAAAATTCGATACCGAGATTTCACCGGAAATATATGTTTTGAAGCCCCCTGAATCCAAAAAAAGCATTTTTGGAAACATGTCCGTGTGTGTGCGTCTGTCTGTGAACAACATAACTCAGAAACGAACAGTCGGATAAACACCAAACTTGGTATTTAGGCTCAGTATCTTCCAGAGATGCGACACGAAGGTTTTCAAGAAAATCCCACCACCCCAGATTACCCTTTACATGGAACATTTTTCAAAAATTTTTCTTTTCTCAAAAATGGCTCTAACGATTTTGACTTAAATATCATATGTTTAAGATATTTTCATGACAAATGAAATGTATATCTCGAATTTTCTGGGAATGTCTCCAAAAGTATTCTTCATTGTGATCTACTTTTGCATAACCTATGCATTTTTGTTGTTGGGTGAACCATTTTCGAGATATTGCTAGTTATTCCCTTAAATTTTCCAATACTTATACTTTTTCTCAAATAGGAATTCGTTATTCATTTTTTTGTCCTGGTAATGCAAAGAGAATGCAATACTCCACATAGCAACCAGCTCTTAAAATATTTGACTATCGCTTAAAACCTACCATATTCCCCTTGCATCTACAAGAAAATTAGCAATAAGATTAACATCTCGATTAACATGAAGCATATGGAGAATAAGCGTTTGTAAAAATAGTTTGTACAAGAGTAGCGAAAGTCATGTGAGTGTAACACAGATTTTTACTATTGTTTTAGACTTGAAGTGTAACTTTGGGTTGTGGCATTAAATATCCAATCCGGTATTTACCTTAGCGACTGAAGGAAATCACAAAAAAAAAAGCTAGTCAGATTGGTGGACTCAAGGGATTTGAATCCGGGATCTCCCGAATATGGACCACGCTATTTTCTTTGTATCTATAACGAAATTATTTCTGCAAGCTTATCTTAATTAGCCTTAAGTAGGTAGAAAAATAAGCTATTGTAAGAATGGTTTGTAGAGACTTTGTAAGATAAACAACAGTGGGTAGGTGGTTTATTGTTGAATTAGAGCATAATGGTAACATTAACGAAGCCTGGTAAAGTAGTTTTAAAATCTGCAGCCGTTTGTTTCTGTGTCTCCCACGCGCGTATCACTGATTGAAATTCTAAGAGAAACTTGGGCGAAATTTGGCACGCCGATGCCTTCTCTGTATGGGTTCCCAGAATCGAGGGCAATTTGGAGTTCAGCGAATATCAGCGTGCATACGTGTGACAAAGTGCGCTACTGCCATTAATTATATTTATCTCTCGGGGGGATTATCGATAAGATTCCACTAACAGGATTGTTACCGAGGTAATTAACACAAATTAAAGGCTCATTACGTGCCCTAATATGAATATAATAACATCATGTGACCCTTCTTTCTAGTCATGAACAAAGCACTTTAAAAACAAACAATAAAAGGAGAAAAGAAGCTTTTCTACAATTGTTAATATATTTTAGGCATCTATTGATATAATTATTATATACAGAGAATGTTCGTGTGTGTGTGTAGGGTAACTTTGATAATTCTTTCACTGTTGAAGAGCCCTATTCATCCAGATGGTCAAAGGCTATATAAAGTTTCCAAAAATTTAAAAACTTGGGAGTTACGGGTTTCTTTTCCATATTGATGTCATCAAATTTCGATCCCTTTTCGTTGAATATGAATATCACAAGCTACTTTTGACACTTTATTGTGAATTTGTTCGATTCTTACTTTCTCTGCCACGTAGGTAAGTACATACCAGGTGTATTGGTATTGCATTCCACCCCAAAAATTCTACATCGAGATATCACCAGAAATACATGTTTTAAGTCCCCCCTAAATAAAGAAATTAGAATCATGTGTGTGTGTGTTCGTCAACAGCATAACTAAAAAGTGAACAGTCGGATAAATACCAAATTTGGTATTTAAGTTTAATATCTTCCAAGGATTTCACACGAAGATTGTCAAAAAGAAAACCTCACCCTCAAATAACCTTTACATGGAACATTTTTCAAAATACTTTAGTTTATCAAAAGAAGCTCCAACGGTTTAATTAAAATACGAGGGTAAGTCAATAAGTATCCGCACATAATTTTTTAAAATCTATTATAACAATAATAGAAACTTACAATTACTCCATTTTAACGTAGTCCCCCTTGCTTCTCAATGCAGGTGGTTTTTCGGTTAAGCAGTGAAAGAGTACGTTCTGAGTAGCTAAATTTTCCCTTATTCTAATCGGGTGAGAAGAGAATACGCTTTGTTAGTGTACCGTTAGGTCGCCTGAAAATCACATGTGTAGAAAATGGTCAATGCTCCCGATAGCTTCGGGCATCCAAAAAGAGAGAAGGCAGAAATCATGTGATAGCGAAATGGGGAGATTGGGAATTTTGAAATAAAGAGACAAGAGAGTTTAGAAGACACACTTTTCTTCGTGATAGTTCCTTGGAGGTTGTTCTAAAGCAATGTGTCGACGGATAGGGACGGTAGTATGGAGCGCAGCAATAAAGAAATGCGCGTGTGTGTGTGTGTGGCTAGGTAACATCAGGAGTCAGATGTTAAAACCGGGAAATAAACGGGCAGGAAAATGAATCAGTCGTATTAACCACTAACCCTAGATCCAAGATCCATGCAAACCCCTGAGGTAGCATCGAACCCGGGATCATTTCTGCAAATTACATGCCGCAAAAATTGGCACACAGAGTACCATCGCAGCAGCAAACCATGTATTCTTCCTTCACTTCTTGGTCTGTGATGAAGCGACATTCAAAATGTAGGTTCCCATTTAAAAAAATTAAATTGACCCCAAAATGGCCATCATAACGTCTTCCAAATAAAACACGACTAATGATATTTGCCTTCCTCCACAATATCAAGCAACTTTTATTAAAGACATTTCTCTCTACAACGCTTAGTTTTGGAGATATTGCAGTCTCAACTTAATTGGTCCACCCTGCATATATACATAAACTAAAGTAAACTAGACTAAAGTAGACTAAATTAATATATATATATATATATATATATATATATATATAAAGCTGTCATACGGTAGCTAAGTGGCGAGACACAGCAGACGCTGCGTCAGATGGCATTCAAACTGAGAGTGCTTTATGGTATTTATATTTAACGTTATTGTAGCCCCACGTTTGGGAGCCAATTTGAAGTAGTTTATTGCTTACGTAATATGTTTTTACGTAAATTATTAGAACTTGAAGATCTTATATTGTGCTGCTTTTGTTTTGTTTGGTTACATAATTTTAACTGCCCCACGTATGGGAGCCAATTTGTGAGTGTAATACTTGTTATATTTATTTATTTATTGTAGCCCCACGTTTGGGAGCCAATTTGCGATGGTAAATTTATAATGTTTGTGTATTTGTGTTTACTTCACGCGTTGAAGCCATCTTGTGACGTGATTCATTTGTTAGGTTTGTTAGCTCCATCTGGTGTTAGCAATTTGCGGCAGTATTAGTTTTTTTTTGTTTGAAAGCAAAATGCTACTGTTATTTTATTTAATTTTGGTTCTTTGTCCTCCGGCTAGCTATTATCCTTTTGGTCAAGCACTTCTCTTTATACAGGTTGTGTAAACGGAAAGGAATCTTTTATCCAAAGATAACACTGATGAAGAAATTTGTTTTACACTTTTATTGTCGAACACGTTAACTATCACATTTACACATTGATCTTGACACTCGCCAAACTGAAACTGTTATAATAACTTCATTACTGATAATTCTTAATTCGCGTACTTCAACTTTTTGTATAATTAACTTTATAACACTTGAGATTTTTCATAACTCTGTTACGCGTAACCTGCAAATTGATATCCGAAGTGTGCCGTACAAATACTTTCGATGAACTGACGGGAATGCGACGTGTAGTGTACAAAGAATTTTGATGAACTGACGGGGTCTTTACCTCTAACCTACCTTTTATACTCATACACCCTGATATGCCTAAAGATTATAACTGAGCTGCAATTGGCTAATAAAACGCGCCAACATTAGCGTCTATTTTTATATCCAATGAAAATTATGAATACATATGCTCTAGGGAAATGTTCCAGAAGATTCTAAAAGAAAAACGCGCCAACATTACGTAACTTCCTCGTTTCCAATAATGATAAACAGCTCACCCCCTCGCTGCATTATTGCACGCTATTATTGTCAGTTTTAGTAAGGCAGTATAAACTTACTTCCCAACAATAATTACAATCAACAAACATTTCAAATCAATGTCACATAATAAAGCATATTCGTACTATAATCATTCTTTACATTTAAATAATTTGTGATACAAATTACTGCATCAAAACCCGAGCGATTACTCGGCACTTCCACCAGATATGTCACACCCTCCGTGTGTAGTGCTTATCATGCTAGCCTCTAGTTATCGAGGTGGCGCGTTCAAACCCGGCGGAGGCCGATGGATTTTTTCGGGCGTAAAAATCCTTACCATGGCTTTCTTCGGAAGGGAAATAAAACCAATGGTCCCATGTCCTAGATTTACGGCACGTATAAAAAACCTCAAGCCTGATAAAGAGGTCTCTGAACAAAATTATCGGTCTTTCAAGCCCAATATAGAATGGGACGCTAAGGACCACAGCAGTTAAACAGCGTCCATAAATAAAACTCTGTTTAATTTAATTTGTGTTGATTGTTTTAGGGTGATGGCTACGCTGTGAGTCGTGAGGGTTACTACCCCACAGTGAACTTGTCCCGCGCTACTATACCGCAAGCCATGACTCAACAGACCTCTAAATATCCACTCATAGATGGGTTCCCACATAGGAAGAGGGAAGGAACCTCAGTAAAATAGGGGTAGGTAGAGTATGTATACCCGCTGGCTGATGCCCTTGAGTTTAGGAGACATTAGTCCCTTCCCACTAGCAACTGAAGCCACAGGGCTATTTAAAGTAGATCTAATGTACAGCTGACAGCATCTTGGAGTGTCCTACACTCGCGAAATGTTAAAGTATCACAACGGACTATCAAGTGATGCAGGTTCGCGTAGCAACACGACTACGTGCACTGAAATCTGGGGTTTTTAAATGATTCCGACTTTACCTCATGCCAAACATTAACGTCCTCAAAGCCGTGTCAGCCGAATCTACGCACATGGCCAGTAACGACCGCGAACGAGCCCAGGGTTAATGGTATTCCAATCAGCACTTCCTTAAATTTGACTTCCGGGTGTCTATCAACTGTTCGAACCTGCTAAATTCTCTTTTTACTTTCTCTACTACGTATAGTAAGTAGGGGAAGTATTGTATTCCACCCAAAAATTCGATACCGAGATTTCACCGGAAATACATGTTTTGAGGCCCTTGAATCCACATAAAGCATTTTTGCATACATGTCTCTGTATGTGTGTGTGTGTGTGTGTCTTTCTGCGAACAGCACAACTCAAAAACGAAATGTTTGATAAATACCAACATGGTATTTGAGTTTAGTATCTTCCAAGGATGCGACACACATTTTTGATTTTCTCAAAATTGTTCTAACGATTTTGATTAAAATATCAAAACATTTTCATGGCAAATGTAATGTATACCGAATTTTGTGGGAATGTCTCCAAAAGTGCTCTTCATTCTGAATGACTTCCGCATAACTGGTAATCCCTAAGAGATAGACGAAGTTTTACTACACAAAAAATGTAGCTCTCGTTAAAACACACAATTTATGTTGTATAATTTTTTTGTCGAGTGAAACATTTCCGAGATATTTCTTGTTATTTGTTTGAATTTTCTAATACTTGTACTTTTTTCTCAAATGGGAATTGTTATTGGGTTTTTACTTTCTCTACTACGTAGAGTAAGTAGAAAAAGTATTGTATTCCAACCAAAAATTTGATACCGAGATTTCACTGGAAATACATGTTTTGAGACCCCCTGAATCCAAAAAAAAAGCATTTTTAGAAAAAAGGTCCGTGTGTGTGTCTGTGAACAGCATAACTCAAAAACGAGAAGTCCGCTGAATACCAAACTTGGTATTTACGTTCAGTATCTTTCATAGATGCGACACAAAGATTTTCAAGAAAAATCCCCCCAACCCAGCTACCCTTTACATGGAATATTTTTCGAAAATTTTGATTTTCTTAAAAATGGCTCTAACGATTTTGATTAAAATATCATATGTTTAAGATACTTTCATTGCAAATGAAATGTGTATCTTGAATTTTTTGGGAATTTCCCCAAAAGTCGTGTTCATTCTGAATGGCTTTCGCATAACTGGTAAACCATAAGAGATAGACAAAATTTGATTAAACAAAAAAATTTAGATCTCGTTAAAACACACAATTTATGTCATATAAATTCTTTTTGTAGAGTGAACCATTTCCAAGATATTCCTTGTTATTTGTTTGCCTTTTCCAATACCTATACTTTTTCTAAGATGGGAATTCGTTATTCGTTTTTTTAGTCCTGGACATACAAAGAGAATGGAATGCTCCATGTTTAAAAAGCAGATGTTTAATTCAAAAACCATCCCGCAGATTAATTACATACAAGGTAGCGCACAAAACGTCATTTAATTATGAGTAAAAGCGCAGTTTTGAAGTTTCAAACTGCGCTAGCGCATGCTGAAGTTCCAGGAAAGTCCGATAGATGGCATTACATTTTGGATGTAACTATACGGTGTTCCTAAATAGCTGTCTTGTTTGTTCGAATAGACAACCCAAGTGACATCAGGGATAATAAATTATTTCTTCTGCCCGCCTTTGTGGTGTGGAAATAGCGTGTCTGCCTTACATTCAACAGGTCCTGAGTTCGAATCTCGTTTAGGGTGAGTCATCCGGATTAACTTTTTTTCGGGATTTTCCCTAATCCTGAAAGTATTAATGTCGGGTAACTTTAGGCTCTATGGATCCCTCACTTAGGCACCATTTCAGCCATTTTATTCATTTATCGTCCGATATGACGTAACCGGTTAAAGGACGCTAAATTTATACATATGAGAAAGT
This sequence comes from Deroplatys truncata, assembly GCA_030765065.1. Classification (NCBI taxonomy): domain Eukaryota; kingdom Metazoa; phylum Arthropoda; class Insecta; order Mantodea; family Mantidae; genus Deroplatys; species Deroplatys truncata. The sequence continues at coordinate 20,258,905 of CM060987.1, forward strand.
CATTGTGCACTCACGTGACTTTCTCTACCCTTCTACAAACTATTTTTACAAACGCTGTTCTCCGTCTACTTCATGTTAATCGAGATAAACATTTGCAGAATGTATCTTGTTGCAAGTGCAAGGGGAATATGGTAGGCTTTAAGCGATCGTCAAATGTTTTAAGAGCTGGTTGCTATGTGGAGCATTCCATTCTCTTTGTATGTCCAGGACATAAAAAAATGAATAACGAATTCCCATATGAGAAAAAGTATAAGTATTGGAAAATTCAAACAAATAACAAGGAATATCTCGGAAATGATTCACTCCACAAAAAAATGTATTGAACACAAATTGTGAATTTTAATAAGATCTATATTTTTTGTGTAGTAAACTTTTGTGTATCTCTTACGGTTTACGAGTTATGCAAAAGCCATTCAGAATGAAAGGACTTTTGGGGACATTCCAAGAAAATTCAAGATATACATTTCATTTGTCATAAAATATGGGGTGAGGGATTTTCTTGAAACTCTCAGTGTCGTATCCTTGGAAGATACTAAACTCAGTTTTGAGTTATGCTGTTCACAGGCACACGGACATGTTTCCAAAAATGCTTTATTTGGATTCAGAGCACCTCAAAACATGTATTTCCTGTGAAATCTGGTATCGAAATTTTGGGTGGAATGCCATACTTCTCCTTTTTACTATATGTAATAGAAAAAGTAAAAAAAAAATTGTTTGAAATAAAGTGTGTGTTTTAAATAGATCTATATTTTTTGTATAGTACGTTTTCGTCTATCACTTAACCTTCACCAGTTAAGATTATACAAAATTCCTTCCGAATGAAGAGGATTTCACAGGCTATTCGCAGAAAATTATAGATATATATTTTATTTTTTGTAAACATTTTTAATATATCTACGGTATTTTAATTAAACTCGTTACAGCCAATTTTTAGAAAATAAAACAATTTGAAAAATGTTCCCTGTAAAGGATCTTCTTGTCGCATCTTTGGAAGGTACTGAAGCTAAATACCCAGTTTGGTATTTATCCGACATTTTTCTAAAAGGGTTTTTTTTTGATTGAGGGGGGCTCAAAACATGTATTTCCGGTGAAATCTCGGTATCGAATTTTTGGGTGAAATGCCTATTATATACATGATAGATAAAGTAATAAGGTTCCGTAAGAACGGTTTGTAAAAACTATATAAAATAAACGATAATGGGTAGAGAAAGTTATGTGACTGCAACACATACGATTTTTACTTTCTCTACTGCGTATAGTAATTAGGGGAGGTATTGTATTCCACCCAAAAATTCGAGACCGAGATTTCACCGGAAATATGTGTTTTGAGGCCCCCTGAATCGAAAAAAAAGCATTTTTGAAAACATGTCCGTGTGTGTCTGTGTGTCTGTCTGTCTGTGAACAGCATAACTCAGAAACGAACAGTCGGATAAACACCAAACTTGGTATTTAGGTTCAGTATCTTCCAGACATGCGACACGAAAGTTCTCAAGAAAATCCCCCCACCCCAGACTACCCTTTACATGGAACAGTTTTCGAAAATTTTAATTTTCTCAAAAATGGCTCTACGATTTTGTTTAAATATCATATGTTTAAGATACTTTTATGACAAATGAAATGTATATCTTGAATTTTCTGGGAATGTCTCCAAAAGTATTCTTCATTATGAACGACTTTTGCATAACTGGTAAACCATAAGAGATAGACAAACGTTTACTACACAAAAATGTAGATCGCGTTAAAATACACAATTTATGTCAAATACATTTTTTTGTTGAGTGAACCATTTTCGAGATATTTCTTGTTATTTCCTTAAATTTACCAATACTTAAACTTTTTCTCAAATGGGAATTCGTTATTCATTTTTTTTGTCCTGGTAATGCAACGAGAAGGAATACTCCACATAGCAACCAGCTCTTAAAACATTTGACTATCGCTTAAAGCCTACCATATTCCCCTTGCATCTACAAGAAAATTAGCAATAAGATTAACATCTCGATTAATATGAAGCATGTGGAGAATAAGCGTTTGTAAAAATAGTTTGTACAAGAGTAGAGAAAGTCATGCGAGTGTAACACATCAGATTTTTTTTAAATGTTGTCACCAATGAGTTACTTGTCGCGATTTTATGGAAAGAGTATGGAATTTCAAGGCCACCATATAGCAACCCTCCTCCTGTTTTCATGTTATACGTAGTAATGAAACGAAGGTGGATAGAGAAAGTAATGTGAATGTGGCAGTAGTTTAGAGAGACTATCAGTAAATGTAATCTGGAATCCGTGTTAATGTTGGAGGTTACTGCGGGATGCTAGCGACCGGACAGAGCAGGCAGCCTGTTGCCTTGGAGACGGGAGGAAATTGATCCAGCACAGCTGCTACCGCCAGCGAGCCAGCCAGGAGCAAGCGAGCGAGCTCCCTGTCTTCCACCTGATAATCGATACATCCACATTAACATGCTATCATTCGATTACTTTCACCTACTCAATCTCTTCTTCCGAGCATTACCCATATTTCCTCTAATGAATACACAGTAACGCCATCTCCATACCTGCACGCTTTTTAACACAGGATATGTTGCATTCACATCGTTTTCTACACTCACTCTTTGTCTATTTCTTGTTAATCGGGATAAACCTTAATTACAAATTTCGTTGAATGTATAAGATCGATACAGTAGTCTGAAGCGATAGTCAGATTTTTAAAAATCCCATCGCTATGTGACGGCTTTGATTTGCTTGACCACAAGAAAACACAAATAGACACTTACCACTTGAAAAGAGTATAAGTAATTGAAAATTGAAACCAACAACAAAGAATATCTCGGAAATAGCTAACGCCACAAAATGTTATTATTGTGTGCTTTCAGAACGAAGAGACTTCAGAGGCGGTGCAAATATCTTAAACATATGGTAGTTTAATAAAAATCTTTAGAGCCATTTTTGTAAAGGGTTGTTTGGGGTGGGGGATTTTCTTGAAAACCTTCGTGTCACTTCCTTAGAGGATGAACTTAAATACCAACTTTGGTATTTAACCAAGCTTTCGTATTTGAGTTATGCTGTTCACACGTCCACATTCACCCAACTTTTTCTAATAATGCTTTTCTTATTAAGGTAACCTCAAAACGATTTGCATTGAGCTCTCACTGTGAAATACAATTCTTACTCTACTTATTATAGGTAAATAGTGGAGAAAATAAAAATGATGATATGTTACATTCACATGACTTCTCTGCCCTCTGTTGTTTATTAGTGGGTACACAAACTATTATTACGAAAGTTTATTTTTTAATCGCGACAAACTTTTCCGGAAACAGCTGCATTACACGTTTCTTTATAGATAAAAAGAGAACAACGATAGTCATATGTTTTGCAATTGGAAGCTACACGCTGAACCTTAAAATTTTATACTCTTTCCATGACAATGCGAGAAACAATTGAAAATCTACAGGACTTTAAAAGAATAGTTAAGTATTGAACAATTCGAACCATTAGTAACGGATATCTCGGAAATGGCTGGTGCTACGAAAAAGTTATTTGAAATAAACTGTAAGTTTTAAACACATCTAATTTTTTGTTTAGTGTGTCTTTTGCTTAACATCTATCAGTTATGCAAGATTATACATATTTCCTTCGAATGACGAGAACTTCACAAGCTATTCCCAGAACATTCAAGATATAGATTTAATTTGCCATGACAATATCTTAAACATATGGTATTTTCATCAAAATCGTTAGAGCCATTTTTTAGAAAATAAAACATTTTGAAAAATTTTTCAAATAAAGGATAGTTTGGGGTGGGAGGATTTTCTTGAAAATCTTTGTGTCGCATCTTTGGAAGATACTGGACTTAAATACCAAGTTTGGTGTTTATTCGACTTTAGGTTTTTGAGTTATGCTGTTTACAGACAACACATAGACATAAACACGGACCTTTTTACTTTCTCTACTACGTATAGTAAGTAGGGGAAGTATTGTATTCCACCCGAAAATTCGATACCGAGATCTCACAGGAAATATATGTTTTGAGGCCCCCTGAATCCAAAGAAACATTTTTGGAAACATATCCGTGTGTGTGTGTGTGTCTGTGGACAGCATAACTCAGAAACGAACAGTCGGATAAACACCAAACTTGGTATTTAGGTTCACTATCTTCCAGAGATGCGACACGAATGTTTTCAAGAAAATTTTCCCACCCCAGATTACCCTTTACATGGAACATTTTTCGAAAATTTTAATTTTCTCAAAAATGGCTCTAACGATTTTGATTAAAATATCATATGTTTAAGATATTTTTATGACAAATAAAATGTATATTTTGAATTTTCTGGGAATGTCTCCAAAAGTATTCTTCATTGTGAACGACTTTTGCATAACTGGTAAACCATGAGATAGAGATAGTTTTACTACACAGAAAATGTAGATCGCGTTAAAATACACAATTTATGTCATATACATTTTTTTGTTGAGTGAACCATTTTCGAGATATTTCTTGTTATTCCCTTAAATTTTTCAATAATTTTCTGAAATGGGAATTCGTTATTCAATTTTTTGTCTTGGATATGCAAAGAGTATTAATCTGTGGCAAAGGGAATAGTGCTGCACCTAGCAACCAGCTATTAAGAGATATGTATGTGCTTAAAGGCTACTGTTTTTTTATATTGTCCTTGTAAATATATATTCCCCTTACATCTACAAGAAAATTAGCAATAAGAAGAGTCTGCAAATGTTTATCTCGATTAACATGAAGTAGATGGAGAATAAGCGTTTGTAAAAATATTTTGTACAAGAGCAGAGAAAGTCATGTGAGTGTAACACATCAGATTTTTTTGTCCTGGTAATGCAAAGTGAATGGAATACTGCACATAACAACCAGTTCTTAAAATATTTGATTATTGCTTAAAACCTAGGAATTCCCTTTGCATCTACAAGAAAATTAGCAATAAGATTGATATCTCGATTAACATGAAGCATATGGAGAATAAGCGTTTGTAGAAATAGTTTGTACAAGAGTAGAGAAAGTCATGTGAGTGTAACACATCAGATTTTTTGGGGGGGATTCATTTCTAATTGCTCTGGGCATATCGGAGGCTTTGTCTGAAACATTCGATGCTATTTTTACTGTTTGCACTTTTATATTGTTTTTTTCACTTACATTCACTCTCACATCCAACTTCCAGATTATAGGGAGAGTAAGGAATAATCCTAATTAAAGAAAAATTCCCACTCCCCGAGCGAGAATCGAAGCTGGAACTTCCGAGAGAGAAGCCAGCTCGCTGATCACTCGACCATGTAGTCAGTCGAAGACTGCTGTTCTTTTCTTCGTTTTCGATACGTTTTTAAATCCCATGTCTAGTTAGTGTGCGTTAAATGCGCATCCTACTCGGAAAATCGTGTATTTATGCCTTAACACCTCGATACTGTGTTTCGTCTGAAAGTTTAAGCTACTTCAAATCTACCGCGGGATGACTCAGGCGGCAACGTCTGAGGCCCGCATTCGGTAGCTCCCGTGTTCCATTCCCGACGAATGCCCACTTTGGCCCATGAGTTTTTTTCGAGGTTTCCCTGGGTCGCCAGGCGAATGGTGGGGTGGTTCATTTTCTACCACGACTCTCCTCTCTCTCATTTCCTGTACCCACCAGTCCCTCTCAGGATTGTAGGACCAGGCGACGGTGTTCGCTGGATTGCGGCTGTGCGTTCTGTGAAAGCTTCTTCCCTGGCATCGCTGCGGAGTCTGCCTCAGTTAGGTCTCTCCTCTGAGTAGTCTGTCTCGGAGGGCCCGCCGGAGGTTTGCGACTTGTGTCGGGCCTGGGTGGCGTTGGATGCGTTACATCTGGAAACGTTACGGACCCCGTCTGTGGTTGCGCCCGTCGTTATCTGGATTTGGTCGTCCTTCAGGACTCTCCCCACATCCCTCCCTTAGAGGGATCACTGGTATAAGCAGAAGGGGCCGACTGGCTGCGTGCGATGTCCTGACCCGGTTTCAGGGCCCCCTTCTTTACCTTTACCCTCTATATGGAAACATTTTCGTTGTTTTGGATTTTCTCAAAAATTATTCCAACGATTTTGATTAAAATGTAATATGTGGAAGATATTTGCATGACAATAAAATGTAAATCTTGTAAGATTTCTACTCGTATAACTAGTAAACCGTAACAGATAAGAAACTTACTGTACAAAAAACGTGGACCTCCTTAAATCGCACAATGTATGTGACATACAAATTTTTGTGGCGTTAACCACTTCCGAGATATATATTATAGGTTTAAACTGTCAAATAACTTATACCTTTTAAATTGTAAAATGGCTACTCTTTTCCCCCGTGATAGAAAGAGAACGGAAATTCATAAGCATCACATAACGACCCGTTCTTAAAAGGTTTAAGCCCATTCCCCTTAATCCCCTTGAACTTACAGGGAACTATGAAATAAAACCATTGCTCTCGATTATCGATATGGATTTATCTCATTAGAATGCAGTAGATACAAGGATATAAGCTTTTGTAAGAATAGTTTGTTGAAGAATTTATAGAGAAAGTCTTGTGAATGTAACACGTCAGGTGTTTAATAAACGGAGCTCACCTGTTTTCACTCTCACATTCGTACTTTGCTGGTAAAGGTAAAATTTTACGTATCACAGAGCACCAACGTGACCCCTTGGGAGGGAAGGAGACCCGAAGGGCGCAAGCATGGACAGGGCCCCTAACGTTCCCAGATAGAACGCATCCGACGCCGCATGGTCCCTGCCCACAAGCCACCAACCTCCAGGGTCCTCCGAGCGGAGCCCCACGCTGAAGAGAGATCTGAATGGTACCGCAGCGACGCCAGGGAAGAAACCTTTACAGAGCACAAGCCACCATCAGCCGCAGCCCGGCGAACACCGTCACCTGGTCCTACAACCTTGAAACAGGTGACAAAGAAGATGATGGGAACAGGAAATGAGAGGAAGGAGAGTCGTGGTGGAAGGTAGCATTCGCCTGGTGACCCGGGGAAACCACGATAAACCCACTGGGCGGTCACCGGGGATTGATCTCGGGACCTCCCGAATGGGGCCAAAGACCAAACCGCCTGAGCCTCCCGCTCGGTTCGTAGTTTGCTGAGTCTAAGCAGGACGGAAAATGATCCTATTGTAAACAAAAATACCAGCCCTCAGGAGAATGAAGATGCCTTCTTCAGAGGCAGTCTTCAAGATTCTTAAATAATAAAACGGCTTTCTAATAAGGACCACAGATGACAGATTATTTAGCCCGCATGACATGTGTTAAACGTTGCTTAGATAACGTCTTCAAACTGAAAAGCGTTTTATTTAGCACAGATTTGTGGCTATTCCTTCTGCTCTCTCTGTTAGTTGAGTACCCTTTAAAAAATAGATCATATCAGGCGAGGAATCAAATGTATAAATGTGCCAGGGATTTAAAGCGGTATGGTTAGGGTAGAGCGTATAGGGTACGCAACGAAGAGGGTATCTCGCTACGGGAGATCTATTGCGGCTACCATCCCCAGGAGGAAAGGATGAAGCCACAGGAGGCTACAAGCAGCAGCCAGACAGGCCACAGAGACGTGTGGAAGTCTTTAACAGTTCGAAGACCCGTCGCACTACTGGAGCTGCTAGCATCCCATTCTATATTGGGCGTTAAAGACCGGTAATTTTGCTCAGAGGCCTCTTTATCAGGCTTCGGTTATTTTACGTGCCGTAAATCTACGACACGGGACCACCGGCTTTACTTCCCTTCCGAAGGAAGCCATGCTAAGGATTTTTATGCCCGAAAAATATCCATCGCCCTCCGCTGGGTTTGAACCCGCGACCTCGGTAACTAGAGGCTAACCTGGTACCACTACACCACGGAGGACAACTAGAGAGGACGATGAACGACCCGTCGACCAAGCAGCCTTCTAGTGTCGGATAGTACTCTTTTCTTGTAGCAAGCATCCACGCCTTCTGCCCCGCACCACCACACACCACAAAACCTAGAAGACACCTGAAACATGAGAAGGAAACGGAACGAAAGGGAAATGATGAAAAGGAAACCGTGGCAGAGAGAAACTACCCCAGAATTCACCTAACGACCAGGGAAAGCTACGAAAAACCCAAGGTCAGAGTAGGCGATCCACGGGAATCGAACCCAGGACCTCCGAATGCAAGCCTCACACGTTACAGTGGATCCATCTAAGGTTATAGTTACTTTATATTCATCCTATAAATTAAAATCCTCATCAGCCAATGTTAACCAATCGTGATTTGAACCCGGCAGGAGACAATCGTATATCTTGTAGGCAATCGCAACAATATTTTCCATCATAACCAAAAACAAGGTATTTCGTTAAACACCTAATGTGTTACATTCATATGACTTCTTCTACCCACTATCGTTTACTGTTTACCTTCTTTACTGCTTATCTATAGCAAGTAGAGAAAACACTACATTCCACCCAAAAAGTCGATATCGAGATTTCACCGGAAGTACACGCTTTGAGGCTCCCTAGATCTCCCAAAAAAAGCATTCTTAGAAAATGGTCCATGTGTATGTTTGCGTGTGTCAGCGAAGAGCATAGCTAAGGAATTTGGTATTTAAGTTCAGCATCATCCACGGATGCGACACGAAGATTTTTAAGAAAACCCCCTCAACCCTATACTACCCTTTACACGAAAATAATTTCGTTACTTTTTATTTCTCAAAAATGTCTCTAATGACTTTGATTAAAGTACTATATGTTTAAGACATTTGCATCACAATTAAAAGGTATGAAAACGTCTCTAAAGTCCACCTCATTCTGAATAACTTTTGTATAATTCAAAAACGGTAAACACCTACTACACAGAAGTATAGAATTCGTTAAAGGACACAATGTGAAATAAATGTTGCGTTAACCATTTCCGATATATTTTTGTTATTGGTTTGAAGTTTCAAATACTTATGCTTTTTTTCAAGATGTAAGTCGTTTATAATAATCGTAGTCACGCAAAGAGCATGGGATTTCAAAGCCATCACATAGCGACGCTCTTTAAAAATCGGACTATCGCTTTATTCTACTGTATTTTTCTTATACTAAACGAAGTATGTAATGCAGAGGTGGTGAAAACGTGACTCGCAGGCGCCGTTCCCTCTCTGCCTCATTCCCATTTGTTTTTAACGTGCTGCTGAGTGATGCAGTGCGTGTTGCATATTTGGTGACTCGCGGAAGGAAAGCGTTTTTGCTACCCTTGGTGTAATGGTAGTACCGGATATTCCTAAATCCGTCACAAGTGTTTCTTTTTTCCCGCGTACGTTCGGGTGCGTCTTTAATAGTTTGTCGTACCGCCACCCGGGGTCCGTCGTGCTCTCCCTGCCTTGCGATTGTTCGTGGGTTAGAGGTAGCGCCACCGTTGCCGCCTGGTGTCTGTCCTAAAATCGCGAAGTGAGTTGTGTTCCGGAACTCTGACATGTGCGGTGGGCTTCCATGGTAAGATCGTCTGCAGCACTTATACGCGTGATATAATTCGCTTGGCCTTTACATTTCTGCTTATTCCTGCTCGTTTCTGTGTCAGCTCTCTGTCGTGGGTTTATAATTGCTGAGCCGTAAGTTGGGAGGTAATTACTTAATTAGTAATACCGTTTTAAACTGTAAATGTGTAGTTATGCGTTTCTGAGCCGAATTATGGGGCGGTTGTATTTCTAACAATGCGTGTGCCTTTAATGTGTTGTTATGGCAGAATTGTAAGCATACCTGCAGCAATACAAACACTACAAACTGAAGATGTATGTTAAGCAAGAAGCTTTATGAAAGGAATCTGTAAACCCGACTATCTGTATTTATTTATCAGCATTGATCATGATGCAGAAACATATAGAGGGTGCCAAAATATGTATACACACTTTGACAGGATATATAGAATATATATATATATATATACTGTGACACTGCCAAGTAACATAGCTCGATGAAACTTGAATCATACATAGAGGGAACTGCTACAGTAGGCAACTAAACGAAATATGCAATGAGACGAACAGAAATGCCACTTTTATTCATAGACCATAAAGCTACACCAAAGTCAATACGACATATGATGGCTCTCTAGATTTACAGAAACAGATAGATGGTGCTTAAAAGGGTGTATGATCACCACGGACAGCAATGCATGCTCTGCATCGTGCTCCCATGCTGGCCACAAGGTTGGTAAGCAGTTCTTGTGGTAGGGCGTTCCATTCCTCCACCAGAGCTGTTGACAACTGTTGGATGGTCGTTGGTGCATGTGGATGTGCTGCAATGCGTCTCCCCAAAGCATCCCACACGTGTTCGATGGGATTTAAATCGGGGGAACGGCCAGGCCAGTCCATTCGCCGAATATCCTCTCGTTCCACCTGCGCTGTTCCAATGCGATCGCGCATTGTCATCCATAAAAATGAAGTCAGGGCCGACTGCACCCCTGAAAAGACGCACATGGGGAAGGAGTACAGTATCACAATAACGCTGACCAGTGAGCGTACCGTGTTCAAAGATTTGGAGGTCGGTGCGCCCATGCAACATTATGCCTCCTCAAACCATAACACCCGGACCACCAAAACGATCATGTTCAAGGATGTTCCTGGGTTCATTACGTGTTCCCACGTGGCTGCAATTGCACCTTGCCTGTTGCACAATGTAGCGGTCATCTGCTGCTGTAGTTGAGCGTGGTCGACCACCACCTCTCCTTAGGACAGCAGTGGCTGTGGTTTGGAAGGTTCCCCATGCACGTGAAACAATGCTGTGAGCAATTCCAAACTCCTGAGCAACATCGTCACACTTCGCCCTTCTTCCAGTTTCCTCATGATTCTTCCCCATGTGAATTCATCCAAATGGTGTCTACGGGCCATGTTGCAATGAAGAACACACTACAGTGCACCGTAACAGCTCGCTAATTGCCACACACCGTCTTGTCCTGTTTTGTTAACTGCCCCGTGTTGCGGGACCAGACCCATTTGGCACTATAGGCTCGCTACACTCACGCCATGCGACGTCCAGCTTGCTGTGTACACGTGTGAGAGACCTCTGGCAACATGCTGCCGCACCTTCATCTACTTCCACCAAGTAGTTCAGGCCTGTCAGTCCTTAGGGTTTGCACACCAGTGTATAACTATATATATTTAAAAGTTGGAGCGAAAACAACAGTAATGTGTAGTATGATGTTCTGTAAACAATTGACAAATACGTTATGCTACCGTTGCTACGCGTCGGGTAAATCAACAATGAACAAATTAAGCCAAGATTATCGTATGATGTTTGTAAACAGATGTGACTCACATTACGTTACGCTAGCGTTGCTACAACAAAATGGAAGCCAAGATTATCGTTTAAACAGCAGAAAGCAATTTTGAGGTGGTACTGGAAAACCGAGAATGTTGTTGAAGTTCAACGGCAATGGAGATGTCTGTACAGAACAGAATCGCCAACGCGAGTAACAATTACACGCATTCGAGACAAATTTTAGACTCATGGTACAGTATGCGATATACCTATGGGGAGCTCTTAAGAATGCTGTATACCAGCTACACTGGCAGAACTTCGGGAAGAAATTGAAACGGCACGTGCTGCAATCAAATGTTGCTCGATCAGTAGTTCAGTACTCAGAAGTGTATCGACACCGTTGGTGGACATTTTGAGCAACTGTTGTAATTGTAAAAGTCTTAAGCTCCTTGTACACGATCAAATTTTTGTCAAATTCAATACTTTACAAGACTTTTCAAGGGTTGTCACAATTTTTCTTGTCAAATTACTTCCAATGCTTTTAAAGTCTTTGTAACTCCTGAAAGCAAATACGGACATGCTTTAACGGTAAAAAAAAATTGACAATGCTTTGATGGCTTTGGCCAATGAAATGTGAGTATTTACACTACGTCACGAAATCTGCAACATGGCTGAAAACGAAAAGTAAACAAAAATGGCTACCGGCCAAGGTATGCAAGACTGATTAGTTTATACATAAGCTGGACATGTCTGTACGTCGAGGGCTCCGTGAATGACCACAACAAGATGAAGCAGATGAAGGCATATGAAGAAATACTTGTCAAACAGATTTTGAACTAAGTACACATTAATGTAAAGTTATATAGTGTGGTTAACCTATCAGTTGGTGTTATTTCCATTGTATTGTATAATCGTAATGTGAGTTCATTGCATATAATACGTGAAAATACTACATAATATTAGTAAAGAACAGCATTTCATTGCAAACTTTGTAAATGTTATTGTTTCACGTATGGAAAAGCCGATTTGAAGTAGGATTTGTATTGTATTTCAACTGTTGGGGAGCCGAACTTGTAGTAGTTGCAACCGCACGTATGGTAAAAAGTTTCCGATAGCCTTCGCACCAAATGCGCTTTCAGGTGGCCTTTGCCCCAAGTTTAAAAAGAATATTAACTTTGTAATTTGACTGTTTCTTTAAATATTAAATATTTATGTTTGCCTCGGCTGCGTCAGTATTATTGTTAAAGACACGTTTCCCTTAGCAGGGTTGTGATGCGACAAGAATGTAGGCTTACACAGATTATAATTTTACTTCGCTTCTTTTATTAATGCTTGACACGATTTAAATAACACTTAACTGATATGGAGAGAGAGCTGTGAGATGTTTTTATTAAATACTTGCACTTTTTAATACGTAAACTATTTGTCGTCTCACATGAATACATATTATATTTCTTGAGAACAATTTTTGCGTCTGGTTACAATCACTGTCTGCAGGCAACTGAATTGATTTCAACCGTCTAAACTTGTAAATTTCTGTATTTCAAGTCTCTGATTGGCTAATCCTACTCCAATAGAATACCTTCATTTAACTAACTAACTTTTTCTGGTTGTTGATTGGCTATTCTTATAAACTGTCACTAAAATTACATTATTGCTTCCAAGAATCACAAGTAACATTTAAACTCTCAAACTCATTATTGCCTCAAGGTTACCTCATTGTTAGCAACTTTTGACCTATTTCTCACAGCTCCTACATTATTAAATTGCATAATACATTCATATAGCATTATTACACATGGATACAATAATATAAACATATACAATGACTGTAATATACACTTTTTATATATTGTTACATACATATATTGCTTTAAGGCGGGCTGTTATTGAATTTATATATTTATATAATTAGACTGAAATCATTTAAGTGTTAAAAATACTGCCTCAACTGTTATACGTGAAGCAAACAGTAAATTGCTTTGCGCGTGATAAATTATCAATGTGTTCTGAAGGATTTCAGTTTGGCAAATAGACAACTTGTAAATACAATTTATGACTAATAATTGAATTACTGGGTAAATTGCTTTTAGGTGGTCTTCAACAGCGATGGAAGTGATGTCTCATATGTCCTACAGATGTCACTCTATGTCATTCTCTAGCTCTAACGCAATGCTGGCAACATATGAATAAGTAATGCCTCCAAAGCCGGTAAGATACCCAGCCTCAAGGCGTAGCCGAGGGATCTGCGCGTCTAAAACTCGAATGATTCAGAAATTCCTTCCAAAAGTCAATACAAAATGATAAAGTAGTAACAACAACATCGCTTATTTCGCGGATTTCACTTCTTGTTTAAGTTGGCAGAATGTGTATTAGCGGGAAGATGGCTACGATGTGTTCATATCGCAATTTTCCTATAAAAGAGACACCTAAAAGGGGCGGGCAGGTGGACGCAGGTATTGACGAGATCACATCTACTTATAAATTCACTCTTAAGGTAACTGACTCCACTCCTTCTTGCTTTTTTCAGTGAAGACCACCTAAAAGCAAAATAGCCGAATTACTAATATCCGGGCTTGTAGGCCGTGGTCTAGAAGGCATTGTGGATACCGACGTTTCGCCAAGTACAGCGCTTGGCATCTTCAGGATGAATATGCCTTCTAGACCCGGGCCTACAAGCCCGGATAGTAGTAATTCAATTATTAGTCATGACGCCAGCCGTGAAGGCCTCAGTATGTACAAACATTTATGATATTGTCAAGTCTTTCCAGGCCTTATCAAGTCTTGTCCAATCTTATCACATATTGAAAAATATTTGACAATTTTTCCTGTAAATTCTTGAATTGAAAAAAAGTTTGATCGTGTAGGTACAAGGGGCTTAAGATGATCAGTGCTCATAATTTTCTGTTTGTGTGAATTCAGCTTTGTTATATTAACATAGGTTTTTCTTTGCTTGTGTCGATGTTCTCTGGCTCGTGTTATCTTATTTGTTGAGCGCCTCTTGTTTAATTATTTTTAAATTTGGGTTCTTTGTCCTCCGGCTAGCTATTGTAACTCAGTTAAGCAAGTATCTCTGAGCAGGGCGTGTAAACGGAAAGGAGTTGTTGCTAAAAGATAACACTGATAAAATAATTTGTTTCTACACTTTTATTGCCGTCACACTAAATTAATAATTCACATATTTAATCTTTATACACGCCTGACTGAAACTTTGATATTTCCGAATGTAACTACAGTCGTTTTAGTTGCCGCGTACCAATTACTTCGCGTACTTCACATTTTGTAACTAACTTTGCGACGTGTACCTTTCGAGAGATTCTTCAGGACTGCGTGACGTGCACCTCGTGAGAGATTCTTCCGAACTGCGTGACGTGTACCTCGTGAGAGATTCTTCAGAGCTGTGCGATACTTGCTTATGGCTCGAGAATATATACTCCTTCACCTCGAATTGCCTAAACATTATAATAGAGCTGCTATTCGTTACCAAATCGCGCCCACTTTAGCGTCTGTTTTGGTCAGCCAATCACTACTACTAACATATCTACGCTACCCTGACGTTATTTGTTTGTCTCTTCTTAGTGATAAACAACTCACCCCCTCGGTTTATTGTTACCCACTTCTATTGCCAGTTTCAGTGAGGCCGTGTAAACTTATTTCCTAACAATACTTATGGCTAATAAACATCTAAAATCCTGTACATACAATAATATTAATTTACACTACAATCACTCTGGCATTCACAGTGTTGTGATATAAAATATTACCTCACTTGAAGCAAAGCATCCTCTGTATTTGCTAAATTATATTTTCCGTGTTATTCTTGTGATAGCCTCTGGGTTTGTATACCTGGACTGGACTGGGCTGGTGTAATGAACGGAGGGGGCACCTAGAACTACGACCCTCAAGGGATATATTGTGCGTACACCCCGGGAGGAATGGATGATATAAGGAAACCGCAGGAGACACGGGTTGCAGAGCGAAGCCCGCGCAAGTAGACAGAGACGTGCAGAGTTCCCTAACAGTTCCAGCATGACCACCCCGCCACGGGAGACCCGCTCGAAGACGTACCTCTTGGTGCGGGCGCTGCGGACCCCGAGCACTCGTGGTACTTCTGACGTTACTAGAAGTACGCCGGGCCGAACATTCGAGCCCCTCCCGAAAGGGAGCTGTTCGGATTGGGTTGGACTCGGCCGGGCAGTGGTTCCCGATATCCATGGGAGATTGGGTACGCCTGGCTGATTTTCCAACCAGGCGGGGTTGTGAGCCACCCCGATGTTCTCCGGCACAACCATGAGCGAGAGTTGGTAGACGGCATGCTAGATTGCTGTCGGCCCTACCGAGGTTTTCGGTAGTCCTCCTCGCATAAGCGGTATTGGCCTCATGGGAAAACCCCATGGTTGAGGTGGCCAGTCCTGGGCACAGAAAGGGGGCTTGGACTTTGGCTCTTGCCCTGGTAGAACCTTCGCTCACAGTGGGACCGGGAAAACATTTCCAAAGTGCAAGCTTCTGCGCCATCTGCCCGATACCACAGGATTCAACCTGAAACATGAAAGGGAAATGAAATGGGGAAGAGAGGAGAACCGTGGTAGAATACACCACTCCAGCATTCGCCTTGATCGACCAGGGAAAACCACGAAAAACCCTGGTCAGAGTGGGCGGCCACCGGGAATCGAACCCGGAACTTCCCGAATGCGAGCCACACACGTTACCACGGAGCCATCTCGCTCGGTATATATATATATATATATATATATATATATATATATATATACCTTAGCTCTCCTTGATTAAGAACACAAGGGTAGGATAGCTTGTGGAAGTGGTGCAAAGTTTATCTACATTACCATGAAATAAACATAAGTTTGTAGAAGAGTGAGTAGGGAAGTCATATGAATGTAACATATCCGACTTTCCTTTCTCGTGGAATCTATAAGTAGATAACGTTATGGTGTTTGGGGAGTAGAGAGATTTGATTCGTATTCGCTCGTAAAAGAGAAATGCTTGCATAGTGTGAGATGCATATGGCAGCCACAGGTGGCTAATGCTGAAGTTTAGAGAAAATGTTCAACAGGGAGGGTTGTAATCCACCCACGCTGAGAAAGCTGACACCCTTGCGGAACCGTAGCTCAACTACTTCCTCGGCAGCAAACGAAACTAAAAGTCCGTAGTAAACTAGCTAGCTGCCCGAAGTGGGACGGGTAGCTTTTTAAACTCCAATGACGAACTAATTCCATTTACCTCTCGCTGTCCTTTATGAAATTATTTATTTACTTACTCCTTCAACAGGACACTGGCCCCAATTACAGAAGGGTTAAACAAATAAAAAAACATACCAGGTGTTAGAAAAGGTATTCCATATTTTGAGAGGTGGTAGTATGGACCAAAACAAGACAAAATGTCCAATAAACATGGGCTCTAAAATACAGTGTGTCCATAAAAACACTGTCATACTTTGAACTGATATTGCGTCGCTTTGGATAGTCGTATTTGGGTGAAGTTGGTGACATTGGAGAGAAAAACTCAAATATGTTTGTGCATGTGAACAGTGGACAACAATGAACGGGATCGCGGGAATCAAACACAGAAACTAAATTGTGATTGGTCGATATGGGTTCATTGTTGGATATTTAGCAGGCAGGTTACATGTGAATGTTTGCCTTCAAAATTGTCTTGTTATTAAAGAAGTTTTATGGAGTTACGGCGAACCCACAAGAACGTAGTTGGTGTGTTTTGGAATTTCATAGCACGCAGAGTCAGTGTGGCTTTAGGCGAAGGTTTCAACATCAAGCTCCTACACACACAGTCAATTTTGAAATGGTACCGTGATTTTGTGGATCCAGGCTGCATATGTCATCAAAGGAAAGGTCATTCAGGGAGATCATCTGTCAATGCTGGAGGCATTTGTACGTAGTCCTAAGAAATCTGCCCGTAGAGCTGGTTAGCAGTTAAACATCCCTAAATCCACTGTATCTAAAATCCTGCGTACACGACTGAAGTTTCACCCCTACAAACTGCAATTACTGCATAAGTTGAAACCTGATGACCCTGCAAAATGATTAGATTTCTCTGAACATTTATTGGTAGTAATGGAGGATAATGAAGATGTCAGAAAAGATAATTTTCAGTGATGAGGCAACATTCCACATTAGTGGGAAATTGAACAGGCATAATGTTAGAATTTGGGGGAGCCGAAATTCACATGCCATTTTGGAAGTTTAAAGAGACTCCCCTAAAGTGAATGTCTTTTGTTCCGTATCGAAACGTCAAGTCTATGGCCCATTTTCCTTTCGGGAGGCCACTGTCAACGGCGCAACTTACCTTGACATACTCACTGAATGGTTATTTCCAAAAGGAAGAAGAAGAAGGCAACGAATTTATTTTCCAACAAGATGGAGCACCTCCTCACTGGAATTTACATTTTCGGGAACATCTGAATGAGCGGCTCCCAGGAAGATACATTGGACGCGACGAAATGTCTTCTACAAGTGGCAGCCGAGGTCACCTGACTTGAAGGTCTCTGACTTCTTTGTATGGGTTACATAAAGGATTATGTCTATGTCCCCCATTGTCTCAAAACCTGCAAGAAGTGCAACTTCATATCACTGCTGCCATCCAGTCCACTTCATCAGATATGTTGGAGCCTGTGTGGTGTGAATGGGAATATCGCTTTGATGTCTGCAGCGTCACTCGTAGGAGCCACATTCAATGTCTATGAGATATAGTAAAAAATACTTGAGTTTTTCTTTCGAATACTAACAATGTCACCCAAATATGACTGTCCAAAGTGATTTAATACCTGTTCAAAGTATGACAGTATTATATTCCTATAATCTGTGTTTCAATTTGCCTAGAATCTAGGAAGCCTTTTCTCATGCATTTTCCTGTTCACTATTGGCGGTTGGTACAAACTAAATATGGCGGGATTTTGTAATCTGCGAATACAAAGTATAAAGGAAGCGGTAAAAATTATTACGACGCATAATACGAGATGAAACAGGTAGGCCACCAGCGATTATACTAAAGGTACAAAAGAAAAAATCTGATGTGTTACACTGACATGACTTTCTCTACTCTTGTACAAACTATTTTACAAACGCTTATTCTCCATATGCTTCATGTTAATCTTATTGCTAATTTTCTTATAGATGCAAAGGGAATATGGTAGGCGTTAAGTGGTTGCTATGTGGAGCATTCCATTCTCTTTGCATGTCCAGGATATAAAAAAACAAATAACGAATTCCCATTTGAGAAGAAGTATAAGTATTGGAAAATTCACATAAATAACAAGAATATCTCGGAAATGGTTCCCTCCACAAAAGAAAAGTCCATGACATAAATTGTGTGTTTCAACGAGATCTACATTTTTGTGCAGTAAAATGTTGTCTATCTCTTATGGTTTACCAGTTATGCGAAAGTCATTCAGAATGAAGACTTTTGGAGACATTCTCAGAAAATTCAAGATTTACATTTCATTTGCCATAAAAATATCTTAAACATATGACATATTAATCAAAATGATTAGAGCCATTTTTGAGAAAATAAAATTTTTCGAAATGTGCTCCCTGTAAAGGGTAGTCCAGGGTGGGGGTATTTTCTTGAAAATCTTCGTGTCGCATCTTTAAAGATACTGGATAGAGACACAGACATACACACGGACCTTTTACTAAAAACGCTTTTTCTGGATTCAGGGGTCTCAAAACGTGTATTTCCGGTGAAATCTTGGTATCGAATTTTTGGGTGGAATGTAATACTTCCCCTACTTACTATACGTAGTAGAGAAAGTAAAAAGAATGGCTCGTTCTAGCATTGTAATTACCAAATCCCACTCTTGCATACAACTTTTCTTAGATAATTTAATTTGGCTTTCTCGAAATAATTAACTAATGACAACAACCCTCAGTTACCTCAATTAAATTACCGAAAAACTATTAGCAATCTTTTATTCTTGAAGATAGTTGCTAAGCATCATCCTTTAGATTGCGCGCCGTTTCAGATGCATAAGTGCAGTCACTTGTTTGAACGATTATATAAACAAACTAGTGTTAACATTTTCTGTAAAATGAATAAAACTGAAATACGAAAGGCTTCTTTTCCTTCGTTTTTGATGGTTAAAGATTGGGCTGCTGAATTTAAGGGTGGTCGTACATTCATTCAAGCTGTTGGGCGCTCAGGGCGTCCCAAAACCACTACAATCGACAGATTACGACAAAAATTCACAACGCCGTACTCAGTGATCGCCGATTGAAATTACACCAGTTGTTTGACATTGCAAAGACTTGACGGACCATGCCCACAGCATTTTATACCAAGTTTTGTGAATGAGAAAGCTTTCCGCTCGATGGGTGCCAATTTAACATTGAATCAAACACGGTTCGAATGAACACTTCTCAAATGTGTTTAGATTTGTTAAATGCGCTTTCAGTAGTTTCTCGGACGTTTAATAACAGTAGTTGAAACATGGATTCATCACTACACGCCAGAGACGAAGGAGCAGTACGTATGCAGGAAACACCTGGTATTTTTCTCGGATTTTCATGGTATGGTGCTCATAGACTAAGCACCTACAGAAGTTAGAACCATCACCGGGGAGTATTATAATTCACTACTGAATTAATTGAAGGATGCTATTCAGACTAAACATCCACACCTTGTGATAACGCGCCTTCACACAGGTCTGGGATGGTTGGTGCATGACCTTCGCTTCCAAGTGCTTCCACATCCGCCATATTCACCGGATTGACCGATTGCTTTTTGTTCCCAAACCTGAAGAAATGACTGGATTCACGAAGATTCATATAATGAGATTGACGCTCAGACATACTTTTATTTTGCACATTTGGACAAAAATTATTTTACTGAGGGTATTAAAATGTTGCAAAGGCGTTGGACCAAAGATGTTGATTTACTAAGTGACTTTGTTGAAAAACTCTTAAATCTTGTGTTTTCTGGTCAGTCCAAGAACTTATACAATGCCTCTGCTATGTAAGAGGTAAAAGAAGAGGATTATAAAACGGAGGGGGACATCTCGCAAACTTAGAACTACATAGATCCATTGTGGATACCACAACACAAGGGGAAGGGATGAAGTGAAGGAACTACAGGAGGGTACACGTCTCAGAGACACAGTCTCACTACTGGAGCCGCCTAGAGAGGGTGATGAACGACCCGTCGACGAAGCAGCATTTTAGTGTCCTGGGAAGCGCTGAGCATCCGCGCCATCTGCCCGGCACCGCCATACGCTACAAACCACCTGAAGGATGAGAAGGAAACGGAATTAAAAGGAAATGATGGATGGAAATCGTGGTAGATGAGAAACCACACCAACATTCACCTACCGGCCGGTAAAACCACGAAAAACCCAAGGTCAGAGTGGGCAATCGACGGGAATCGAACCGGGATCGATTTTTACACGTTATCGAGGTAAAAGGAAGTAAATATATGTGCGTATATTTTCGGGGTGTGTTTTCACAGGATTTTAAAATGAAACTCGACTATAATTAAGGTCACTGAGCTGTTAAACAACGTATTTTTATAACTCAGCCCGAAGAGCAAAAATTCTGCCAATTCACAAGAAGTCACGCCGTGTTTCATCTGTTTTGTGCAGACAGGCAGCGAAACAAACTCTGTACAGATACCAAGGCCTAAGAATAGAGAGAAGAATGGAGGAGTTGGCCAAGACGACCGGACTAAATAGATTCATTGATCGGACCTTCCGTCCATTCTGAAAATAAAGTGCAGGGCCGCGCGCCTCCACTCATTCTTACTCCTATTATTATGACATATGACTAGCAATATGAAGCCACGCCCCATCATCGTCTGTAGAGTTCGGAGGTGCTAAACAACTTAAAATAGGAGCAAATAGAACAAGTTCCAAATAGGCACTAATATACGCACTATCGTTATTCATTTACCTCTTAAAAACAAGTTTTGACATGACAGAACAGCAAAGAAATATCAAATAGTCACATACTGCATATTAAATTTACCAAACCCCACTATTCGCTTAATGAAGTGTAAATTATTTATTTAAGTTGGCACTCTTGAGTTAGTATGTATTGTTTTATGGCCAACCCTATTATCAGTTTTCAAGTAATTTCTCTCTTGAATGCATTTTACACCCCCACGCTGATGTGTAATTATTATCGAGTCTGTTATGTGTTATTGTTAGAGAGGCTATTCTTGGTTTGAATGAAGTAACTAGTCTTTTACGTCAGTACTATGTTTACGCCCACGTGGGAAGTAGAAGACAATAAAGCCATCGTATTAATGAACAAACCGATGAGTAAATACTAAAATGCTCCATTTCCCAGTAGTAAACCAATAGCTTTTTACTTTCTCTACTACGTATAGTAAGTAGTGCATTCCACCAAAAAATAATATACCAAGATTTCACCGGAAATACATGTTTTGAGGTGCCTGAATTCAAATAAAGCATAAAGTCAGATAAATACCTCACTTGATGTTTGAGTTTAGTATCTTTAAAGCATACGACACCAAGATTTTCAAAAAACTCACCCCACCCCAGACTACCCTTTACATGGAACGTTTTCGTCCTCATGGTGTAGTGGTTATCATGCTAGTCTCTAGCTCCCGAGGTCGCGGGTTCAAACCCGAAGGAGGGCGATGGATTTTTTCGGGCGTAAAAATCCTTAGCACGACTTCCTTCGGAAGGGAAGTAAAGCCGGTAGCCCCGTGTAGTAGATTTACGGCACGTAAAAGAACCTCAAGTCTGATAAAGAGGCCTCTGAGCAAAATTACCGGTCTTTCACGCCCAATATAGGTAGAATGGGACGCTAAGGACCACAGCAGTTAAGCGTCCATAAAATGGGAACATTTTTACATTATTTTAGTATTCTCAAAAACAGCTCTAACAATTTTGATTAAAATATGATATATTTAAGATATTTTTATGACAAATTAAATGTACATCTTGAATTTTCCGTGAATGTCCCCAAAAGTCCTCTTCATTCTGAATGGCTTCTGCAAAGGTTTATCTCGATTCACATAAAGTAGATGGAGAATAAACGTTTGTAAAGATAGTTTGTACAAGAATAGAGAAAGTTATGTGAGTGAAACACATCAGGTTTTTAGAAAAATGTCCATGTGTGTGTGCCTATGAACAGCATAACTCAAAAACGAAAAGTCGGATAAATACCTACCAAACTCGGTATTTCGGTTCACCATGTTTCAAAGTTGCAACACGAAGATTTTCAAGAAATCCCCCACACCAAATTATCCTTTACATAGAACATTTTTCGAAAATTTTGATTTTCTCAGAAATGACTCAAACGGTTTTGATTAAAATATCATATATTTAAGATATTTTCATGGCAAATCAAATGTATTATCTTGAATTTTCAGGGAATGTCCCCAAAAGTCCTCTTCTCTGAATGACTTTAGGATAACTGGTAAACCATAAGAGATAGACAAAATTTTACTACACAAAAAATGTAGATCGCGTTAAAATATACAATTTATATCACATACATATTTGGTCGAGTGAACCATTTCTGAGATATTACTTGTTATTTGTTTGAATTTTCCAATACTTATACTTTTTCTCAAATGGGAATTCGTTATTCGTTTTTTTTTTTATGTTCTGGACATGCAAAGAGAATGAATACTCCACATAGCAACCAGCGTTAAAACATTTGACTATCGCTTAAAGCCTACCATATTCCCCTTGCACCAAAAAGAAAAATAGCAATAAGATAGTTTCTGCAAATGTTTATCTCGATTAACATGAAGTAGATGGAGAATAAGGTTTGTAAACATAGTTTGTACAAGAGTAGAGAAAGTAACGCGAGTGCAACACATCAAATTTTCTTATGTAGCTGATCACTTACTCTATTGTATTGTGCTAAGTAGTCACTAATTTTATTATTACACAAAGCAATGCAACTACTGACGTTAGGAAAGGAATACCGCCATTACAAACTTCCTCAGACATGGTGTCAACAATGCCTCATTGGCACAGAACCCGGAATATTATTCTAAATATTAAACTTAACATAACACCAATAAAAAATCTGATGTGTTACACTCACATGACTTTCTCTACTCTTGTACAAACTATTTTTACAAACGCTTATTCTCCATCTACTTCACGTTAATCGAGATAGACATTTGCAGACTCTATCTTATTGCTAATTTTCTTGTAGATGTAAGGGGAATATATAATTACAAGGGCAATATAGAAATACAGTAGCCTTTAAGCACATACATATCCCTTAATAGCTGGTTGCTAGGTGCAGCACCATTCCCTTTGCCACAGATTAATACTCTTTCCATATCCAAGACAAAAAAAATCTGAGGTGTTACACTCACATGACTTTCTCTACTCTTGTACAATCTATTTTTACAAACGCCTATTCTCCATATGCTTCATGTTAATCGAGATATCGAGCTGTCAATCTTATTGGTAATTTTCTTGTAGATGCAAGGGGGATATGGTAGCTTTTAAGCGATAGTCAAATATTTTAACGCTGGTTGCTATGTGGCGCATTCCATTCTCTTTGCATGTCCAGGACATAAAAAAATCTGATGTGTTACACTCACATAACTTTCTCTACTCTTGTACAACCTAATTTTACAAACGCCTATTCTCCATATGCTTCATGTTAATCGAGATATCGAGATGTCAATCTTATTGATAATTTTCTTGTAGATGCAAGGGGAATATTGTAGCTTTTAAGCGATAGTCAAATATTTTAACGCTGGTTGCTATGTGGGGCATTCCATTCTCTTTGCATGTCCAGAACATAAAAAAATCTGATGTGTTACACTCACATGACTTTCTCTACTCTTGTACAATCTATTTTTACAAACGCCTATTCTCCATTTGCTTTATGTTAATCGAGATATCGAGATGTCAATCTTATTGGTAATTTTCTTGTAGATGCAAGGGGAATATGGTCGCTTTTAAGCGATGGTCAAATATTTTAACGCTGGTTGCTATGCGGCGCATTCCATTCTCTTTGCAAGTCCAGGACATAAAAAAATGAATAACGAATTTGAGAAAAAGTATAAGTATTGGAAAATTTAAGGGAATAACAAGCAATATCTCGAAAACGGTTCACTCAACAAAAGAAATGTATATGACATAAGTTGTGTATTTTAACGAGATCTACATTTTTTGTGTAGTAAAATTTTGTCTATCTCTTATGGTTTACCAGTTATGCAAAAGTCGTTCACAATGAAGAATACTTTTGGAGACATTCCCAGAAAATTCGAGATATACATTTCATTTCTCATGACATTGTCTTAAACATATGATATTTTAATCAAAATCGTTAGAGCCATTTTTGAGAAAATTAAAATTTTCGAAAAATGTTCCATGTAAAGGGTAGTCTGGGGTGCGGGGATTTTCTTGAAAACCTTCGTGTCGCATCTCTGGAAGATACTGAACCTAAATACCAAGTTTGGTGTTTATCCGACTGTTCGTTTTTGAGTTATGCTGTTCACAGACACACACACAGACACACACACAGACACACAGACACACACACAGACACACACACGGACATGTTTCCAAAAATGCTTTTTTTGGATTCAGGGAGTATCAAAACATGTATTTCCGGTGAAATCTCGGTATCGAATTTTTGGGTGGAATGCAATACTTCCCCTACTTACTATACGTAGTAGAGAAAGTAAAAATGAATAACGAATTTGAGAAAAAGTATAAGTATTGGAAAATTTAAAGGAATAACAAGCAATATCTCGCAAACTGTTCACTCAACAAAAGAAATGTATATGACATAAATTGTGTATTTTAACGCGATCTACATTTTTCGTGTAGTAAAATTTTGTCTATCTCTTATGGTTTACCAGTTATGAAAAAGTCGTTCATAATGAAGAATACTTTTGGAGACATTCCCAGAAAATTCGAGATATACATTTTATTTGTCATGACAATATCTTAAACATATGATATTTTAATCAAAATCGTTAGAGCCGTTTTTGAGAAAATTAAAATTTTCGAAAAATGTTCCATGTAAAGGGTAGTTTGGGGTGGGGGGATTTTCTTGAAAACCTTCATGTCGCATCTCTGGAAGATACTGAACCTAAATACCAAGTTTGGTGCTTATCCGATTGTTCGTTTTTGAGTTATGCTGTTCACAGACACACACACAGACACACACACAGACACACACACAGACACACACACACAGACACACACACACACAGACACACACACGGACATGTTTCTAAAAATGCTTTTTTTGGATTCAGGAGGTCTCAAAACGTGTATTTCCGGTGAAATCTCGGTATCGAATTTTTGGGTGGAATGCAATACTTCCCCTACTTACTATACGTAGTAGAGAAAGTAAAAATGAATAACGACTTGAGAAAAAGTATATGTATTGGAAAATTTAAGGAAATAACAAGCAATATCTCGAAAACGGTTCACTCAACAAAAGAAATGTATATGACATAAGTTGTGTATTTTAACGCGATCTACATTTTTTGTGTAGTAAAATTTTGTCTATCTCTTATGGTTTACCACTTATGCAAAAGTCGTTCACAATGAAGAATACTTTTGGAGACATTCCCAGAAAATTCGAGATATACATTTCATTTCTCATGACATTATCTTAAACATATGATATTTTAATCAAAATCGTTAGAGCCATTTTTGAGAAAATTAAAATTTTCGAAAAATCTTCCATGTAAAGGGTAGTCTGGGGTGGGGGGATTTTCTTGAAAACCTTCGTGTCGCATCTCTGGAAGATACTGAACCTAAATACCAAGTTTGGTGTTTATCCGACTGTTCGTTTTTGAGTTATGCTGTTCACAGACACACACACACAGACACACAGACACACACACACACACACACACACACACACACACAGACACACACACGGACATGTTTCCAAAAATGCTTTTTTTGGATTCAGGAGGTCTCAAAACATGTATTTCCGGTGAAATCTTGGTATCGAATTTTTGGGTGGAATGCAATACTTCCCCTACTTACTATACGTAGTAGAGAAAGTAAAAATGCATAACGAATTTGAGAAAAAGTTAAGTATTGGAAAATTTAAGGGAATAACAAGCAATATCTCGAAAACGGTTCACTCAACAAAAGAAATGTATATGACATAAGTTGTGTATTTTAACGCGATCTACATTTTTTGTGTAGTAAAATTTTGTCTATCTCTTATGGTTTACCAGTTATGCAAGAGTCGTACACAATAAAGAATACTTTTGGAGACATTCCCAGGAAATTCAAGATATACATTTTATATGTCATAAAAATATCTTAAACATGTGATATTTTAATCAAAATCGTTAGAGCCATTTTTGAGAAAATTAAAATTTTCGAAAAATCTTCCATGTAAAGGGTACTCTGGGGTCCCCAGATTTTCTTGAAAACCTTCGTGTCGCATCCTTGGAAGATACTGAACCCAAATACCAAGTTTGGTGTTTATCCGACTGTTTGTTTCTGAGTTATGCTGTTCACAGACACACACACACACGGACATGTTTCCAAAAATGCTTTTTTTGGATTCAGGGGGTCTCAAAACATGTATTTCCGGTGAAATCTCGGTATCGAATTTTTGGGTGGAATACAATACTTCCCCTACTTACTGTATATAGTAGAGAAAGTAAAAATCTGATTTGTTACATTCACATGAATTTTCTACCCTCTCTCGCTTATTAGTGAGTATACAAACTATTCTTACTAAAGACTTCATTTTTCTATCTACTACATCTACTAATCCAAATAAATCTTTACAGAAGCAGCTACATTACATATTTCGTTATAGATACAAAGAGAACAGCGATAGTCAAATGTTTAACAACTGGACGCTATATGCTGGCTGATTAATAACGAATATCTCGACAATGGCTTATGCCACAAAAAACTTATTTGGAATAAATTGTGTGTTTTAAAGAGATCTACATTCTTGTGTAGTACGTTTTCGTCTATCGGTTTACGTTTATCGTCGCACAAAAACATACAAAATTCCTTCCGAATGAAGAGGACTTCACAAGCTATTCCCAGAAAATTCAAGATATACATTTTATTTGTTATGTAAATATCTTTAATATATGACATTTTAATCAAAATAATTACAGCCATTTTTTAGAAAATAAAAAATTTCGAAAAATCTTTCACGTAAAGGGTAGTTGGGGTTAGTGTATTTTCTTGAAAATCCTCGTGTCGCATTTTTGGAAGGTACTGAACCTAAATACGAACTTTGGTACACACATACCCACATGCACGCGGAACTTTTTATAAATTATTTCTTTATTCAGGGATATCAAAACATGTATTCCCGGTGAAATCTCGGTGTCTACCTACTATGGATTAACACTTATTGTTGTGGAGATACATTTTCTTACAGATATGCAGACAATATACTGAAGAGAATGTTGTGAGCATGGAAATACATGCCCTCAAGACTGGTGTATGAATTGGCCATTGAAGAAGTGAGGTACCATCCACCTCTAGTACAACGGTTTACTGCAGCAGTTGCGAGAAAAGAATCTCATCCAGCTGAAGCTATGACCACCAAACAATGGACAAACACAAACCGTGAGTTAAGACACACAAGCACACGCTTTGTCATTCTTGGATTCCACCATAGAGTACGAGGGGCACTATTTATATTTTGAGACTAATAGATAAAACAAGGTAATTTCAGATTGAAAACTGCTTTATTGTTTTTCAAAATATTCTCCTTTATGATCAATACACTTTTGCATCCGTTTGAACCATTTGTCAAAGCATTTATTCCAGTCTTCTTGAGACACCTCCAAAACATGGTTTTTGAAAGGATCAATTGCTTCTTCTGCCAACGCAAATCGTTGTCCACGAAATTTATTCTTGATGTTCGGGAACAAAAAGAAGTCATTGGGTGCCAAATCAGGACTGTATGGCGGATGACCCATCAATTCGATTTTTTGAGCCTTCAAATACTCTGTTGTTAGACGAGATGTGTGCGCGCTCGCATTGTCTTGATGAAGAACGATCCTACGGTTCTTGTTGGTTTTCCTTAGTTCAACGAAGCTTCCGGCAAACAAATGGTTGTGTACCATTCAGCATTGACCGTTTTACGTTCCTCTAAAGGCACTGTTGCCACATGACCAGTTTTGCTGAAAAAGCAGGCGACCATCTTGAAACACCCATACAGTCGACTGCTGTTTACGTTCCAGCTCATACGCATAGATCCATGATTCGTCACCTGTTACAATCTTATATACGTCTTTTGAGGCACCGCCATTGTATTTCTTGAGAATTTTTGTACACCAATCGACACGAGCATCTTTTTGAGATTGCGTCAATTTATGTGGGATCCAACGAGAGCAAACCTTTTTCACGGCTAAATAATCATGCAATATTTTATATATGCTGGTGGAACTAATGCCTAGGTTGTCTCAATCTCACAATATGTCGCATGACGATCTTTCATTATTAGTTTTTGCACAGCATCAATGTTTTCTGGCACAACTGATTTTGGACGACTTTCACGAACTTCATCATTGAGTGAACGGCGGCCACGATTAAATTCATTATACCAGCGTTTTACAGTGGCAAAGGATGGAGCCTTGATCGATGCACTCTTGTCTTGATAATCCACGTCGAAGGTCGTAATAAATCAATGCACCAACATTTTCACGAGTTAATTCCATGTTTTTGTTGACACACAATTTTCAAGTTAGTGTAAACAAAACAAATGACGCTCTATTAACAATATGTTTGAAGTAGATTACGGCCAAAAGTGTCAAACCTGCCGTTGGAAACATCATATGGCACCTACAACATTTAGGGTTGCCAAGGCTCAAAATATAAATAGTGCCCTCGTATCTATAGAAAATAAATACATGACCCAGGGCCTGACTGCAAGTGTACACTCGGTCAAAGTAAAAGTTCGCGATGCACAACCGTCAACTTCTGTGCGCCGCTTTGGCTAAGTCTGTAGCATAAGCCACAAGGCTTTTGATTTTCCATAGCTCCTTAATACAGTTAATATTGCTTGCGCTCGTCATTTTACTTAAAACATAATTACAGTAATTGTGAAATTTGTGGTTTTAAAATTAAATTGACTAAAGGCCGGCTCTACAATGTCCCGATAAGCTTGCCTAGAGTTACTCTACAAATAATTAATGCTTCTGTCATAAGCAACGCTCTCGTTCTACAACCGCACGGCTTTCTCTGGATAGCAATGCTACAGTATAACTTGTGATGTGTTAAGTTTGCCATTCTGAATTCGACAGAAACGCCACGTTTGAGGAGTTCTTAAACTAGAAAACAAACGAGAATAGCCTTGTGAAGCAGACAACAAAGAAAATGAAAGTTACTGTTTATCGCATGTTTTCTTTTACCCTCGTTTTAGAATAAAATGAGAGTGACGGAGCGAAATAGGCTGAAAACTACACTCATGACGATTGCGAATAGTTACCGTTAAACTTCGTAGAGACATATAAGTTTACACAAAAATAAAAATTCTAATGTAGCAACTTGGGGAGGGGGGTATGCTGGGAAACAATCGCGTCAGATTTCACATAACTTCTGTGTTGAGTATTCCTTATGCTCCTTCTGCTACACCGAAACCTTATTACAATAATATAAACGGAGAAGTGATGTATTTGGGTTAATCTCAGCGATCTATCACATGCTAGTGGGTATATAAATTATTCTTATGAACGTTTATTTTCATATCTATTCATCTAATAAAGATAAACATTTCCGAAAATAGCTGCACTACATATCTCGTTATAGATACAAAGAGAACAGCGATAGTCAAATGTTTAACAACTGGACGCTATATGCTGGCCTTAAAATTCCATACTGTTTCCATGACATCGTGAGAAACAACTGAAAGTCGATTGTAATTTAAAAGAATGGCTAAGTATTTAACAGTTCCACACATTAATAACGAATATCTCGGAAATGGCTGATTCCACAAAAAGTTATCTGAAATAAATTGTGTGTTTTAAAGAAATCTACATTATTTGTGTAGTACGTTTACGTCTATCACTTAACGTTCACCAGTTGTAGAAGATTATATGAAATTCTTTCCAAATGAAATGGACTTTACATGTTGTTCCCACAAAATTAAAAATACACATTTTATTTGTCATTAAATATCTTTAATATTTGGTATTTTTATCATGATAGAACCAATTTTGGGAAAATAAAAAAATTCGTAAAACGTTCCCTGTAAAGAATAGTTAGGGATTGGGAATTTTCTTAAAAATCTTTGTATAGAATCCTTGTAAGGTACTGAACCTAAATACCAAGTTGGTAGTTATCCTACTTTTCGTTTTTTAGTTATACTGTTCACAGACACACACACATGGACCTTTTTCTAAAAATGCTTTTGGGGGGGGATTCAGGGAACCTCAAAACATGTATTTTCGGTGAAATCTCGGCATCGAATTTTTGGGTGGAATGCAATACCTTCTCTGTATGTGGCAGAGAAAGTATAAATCTGATGTGTTGCTCTCACATGGTTTTCTCTACCTTCTATCTTATTAGTGGGTATACAAATTATTCTTACGAACGTTTATTTTCATATTCTATTCATTTTAATCGAGATAAATCTTTCCAGAAACAGCTACATTACACATTTCGTTACAGATACAAAGAGAACAGCGATAGTCAAATGTTTAACAACTGGACGCTATATGCTGACCTTAAAATTCCATACTGTTTCCATGACATCGCGAGAAACAACTGAAAATCAACTGTACTTAACGAATATCTGGGAAATGGCTGATGTCACAAAAAAGTTATTTGAAATAAATTGTGTTTTAAAGAGATCTACACATGTGTAGTCCACTTTATTCGGAAGGAATTTCCAAGGAAATTCAAAATATACATTTTATTTGTCATGTAAATATCTCTAATTTATGGCATCTTTATTAAAATAGACAGAGCCAATTTTTGGAAAATACGTTCCAGGTAAAGAGTAGTTTGAGGTGAGAGGATTTTCTTGAAAATCTTCGTGAAAATGTTTGGAAGGTACTGAACCTAAATACCAAGTTTGGTATTTATCCGACTTTTCGTTTTTGGGTAATGCTGTTCACAGACACACACACACTCGGATGTTTGTCTAAAATTTTTCTTTTTTGGATTCAGGGAGCCTCAAAACATGTATTTTCGGCGAAATCTCGGTATTGAATTTCTGGGTGGTATGCAATACCTTCTTTACCTACTATGTACGTGCTAGAAAAAGTGAGAAGACGTACGTCCAGCAATTTTCTAATGCATTCCTTTATTTTGGGGTTATTAATTTGGGTGAACTGTATGTCCACCTCCTTAGCAAAAATCTGGAGTAGTACGCCTTCCGCCCAGAGGGCTCGGATTCGATCAACCTTCGGCAAAAGCTTGCAAAGTTTTCTATTGATCTGAAAAGATGGGATTGACGAGTTCATTGCATTCCTCAACTGTGAACATTCTCGCTTCAGATGTGGTAATGAACAAAGGTAACGCTACAGGTGGTAGCAAGAGTGTTGCAGGTCGTTGCACGAGGCAGCAGACAGCTTGGGAGCAGCACAGCGATTGTTGACAATGGATGGTTTGGCCCCCTCTGCCTCGTTACGTTTCTCCTTGAAGCTTGGCCAGCAGGATTTTCGCGGGCCAACTCTGTCGCTTGTGTTTCTAAATATAAAACCCATCAGATTGTGGAGCTTCGCCGTCAGCTCTGACGTTGTTTTCCTTCCGCCAAGACATTTGTATCGCGAAGGATTTGGGTATAATTACCTTCTTACAATAGTTTATTCTTAGCGGTGATCTTTTGTCTTCTGCAGTCCACCTTCCCCACACTGTTCAACCAGCACGTTTCAGATTAGTGGTACAGTTTGAATGATTTGTTTAGGAAGGGCATATTCTAATCTGAAAACAAAATTAATTTACAAATACTTATTTATGATACAAGTGTTTAAAGTGGAGCTGTTTTATTTTGAAATCTGCAATCCCACGACCAAAATAAAATCACTTTTAATATATGTTGTCATATACTATATTTTAGACAAATTATAAAAAAATCCAGCTAAAATTTATCTAGAAATAGCAGTTACATTCAGAATTGCATAATGGTGAGCTCTAGTATGTTGTTGTTTGGCCTTCGTTGTTGTTTGACCTTCATAGCACCAGTGCTGACAACATAACTGCAATCCATAAAAAATTCGATGTCGAGATTTCACTGTAAATATATGTTCTGAGGCTTCTGAATAAAAAAGAAAGCATTTTAGAATAATGTCCGTGTGTGTGCGTGTCTATGAACACACAACTCAAAAAACGAAATCTCAAATAAATATCAAACTTGATACTTAAGAAAAAACCCACCCCTAACTATCCTTTACATTTTTCGATCTTTTGATCTTCTGAAAAATTGTTACACTATTTTGGTTAAAACACCATGCATTAAAAATATTTCAAGATTAAAAGCTCTTGTAATCTTGAATTTTCTGGGAATAACTTGCAAAGTCAAATTCGGAAGGAGATTTATATGTATAATATTGCATAACTGGTAAAGTTAAGTGTTACACGAAAGATGTAGATCTCTTTAAAACACACAATTTATTTCAAATAACTTTTCTTGTGGCATAAGGCATTTCCAAGATATCCGTTATTAATGGTTCCATTGTTCAATATTTAGCGATTCTTTTAAAGTCGTGCCAACATTCAGTTGTTTCCCGCGATGTCATGGTAACAGTATGGAATTTTAAGTCCAGCATATGGCGTCCAGTTTCTTAAATATTTGACTGTCGCTGTTCTCTTTGTATCTATATCTAAACGTGCAATTAATCTATTTCCGGAAAGATTTATCTCGATTAAAATTAAGTGGATAGGAAAATAAACTTTCATAAGAATAAGAGAGGTAGAATTAGACGACAGAAAGTCCAATGCCATAGCTTGGATTTGAACCACGGATCTACCGGTGTCCGTCCGGTTGCTCTAGCCACTGAACTACCATGCCACCATGCCAGTAGGACACTAAATTCCCCAACTGATTGTTACCGGCTTTAATGGTGTACCGGTATGTTGCCATGGTAGCTGTGGCAGTATTTTATATCACAACAATGTAAATGCCAGAGTGATTATACTGTAAATAAGCATTATTGTATGACATTGATTTGAGATGTTTGTTAATTATAAGCATTGTTAGGAAATAAGTTTACACGGCCTCACTGAAACTGACAATAGGAGCGGGTAACAATGAGCGAGGGGGTGAGTTGTTTATTAATTAGAAGTGGCAAGCAAATGACGTCAGAGTAGCGCGCGTTTCTGTAGAAATGGAAGGAATATTTTCCCTAAAGCATATGTGTTCGTAATTTTGATTGGATATAAAAATAGACGCTAATGTTGGCACGTTTTATTAACCAATAGCAGCTCTGTTATAATGTTTAGGCATATTGGGGTGAGGGAGTATAAATTATGAAGCCAAGAGACCAACAGAATCATACAAAGGTTATACGTCGCTCAGTTCATCAGAATCATTCGCGGGTTACACGTCGCACAGTTTAACAGAATCTCTCGCGTCGTAAAGTTAGTTATAAATGTGAAATACGCGAATTAATAATGTGCAGCAAATAAGTGATTATAGTAACATAAAAAAATACAACAGTTTCAGTCACGCGTGTATCAAGAGTAATTATGTGAAATGAATAAAGTGTGACGGCAATAAAAGTGTAAAAACAAATTCTTTTATCAGTGTTATCTTTTAGTAACAACTCCTTTCCGTTTACACACCCTGTTTAAGAGATATGCTCGACTGAGAAATAATAGCTAGCCGGAGGACAAAGAACCCAAAATTCAAACTATATAACAGGCGCTCAGCAAAAAGATAACACGAAGTGACCGCAACATAGCTCAGTGGTTAGAGTAACCAGACGGAGACCAGGAGACCTCTGGCTCAAATCCCGGCTACGGCATTGAACTTTTCAGTCGTCTGACTCTACCTTTCCAGCCCTGTCCAACACACGGCTTGTGTGGAAGAATAATCAATTCTATTTCATAACAATAATTTGTATACACCTTAATAAGCGTTGGAGAGTAGAGAAAGTCATGTGAACGTAACATATAAGATTTTTCTTTTTATGATATTAGTATAGATTATTCGGTATTGAGTTTAATCATCAACCGCTGCGGTAGTGTGTGACTCGCATTCGGGAGATCCCGGGTTCAAACCCCCGGGGCCGACTAACCTGACCGAAGGATCTTTAGCGGTTTTCCTTGGTCGCTAGGTGAATGCTGGGTTGGATAATTTCATCCGCGAATTTTCCTAACATTTTCCTTTCATCACTACATTTCATCTTCTTCTTCTTCTTCACCGCCATATCAGGCATTAGACTGATCACCCATTCTGGATATGCTATGATCCAGAATTTGCTTGCTCCTCAACAGACTACTGATCGAAGCAATGCTTTGTGAGTCCTTGGGGGGGGGGTGTAAGCACTACAAAGAAAAGAAAAATCCGCTGAAAAAGAAGTGTTTATCTTTAAGGTTCACCGCTGCTTGAACTATTCTGGTACATATACCATCTCTTGAGAATACTTCATGTTGATTTTCTTAGCGTTTTGGTATCAAAGCTGCCTGAAATTTTATTTTCACGATATTCACAGGTCACTAGAGTGATAACCTTCATCAACACAGCAGCTGTACTAATGCCTCTTCAATGGCATATGGACCCTAATCAGTAACGGAACCAGCATTGTTTGGTAGCCATGCTTTATTATGCGTGTGTGTGTTTCTACTTTCTCTACTACGTAGAGTAAGTAGGGGAAGTATTGTATTCCACCCAAAAATTCGATACCAAGATTTCACCGGAAATACATGTTTTGAGACCCTCTGAATACAAAAAAAGCATTTTTGGAAACATGTCCGTGTGTGTCGGCGTAGGGAAGTGGCGACCCCATCGCCCAGTGGGAAACCACTGCAAACAGCCACCCGAGTATTGGCGGGAAAACCAAAACCTTATGGGACTGGGAGGAAATGCCCAACCCTACCTCAAGAACTGAGGCTCCCTTAGTACCCTGGGGGTAAACAGGGACCTTAAGCGTTGGGCTAATCCCCCACCTTAAGTATTATTGGATTCAAAAGGATAAAGTGAGCCTCGGAAAGGAACAGAATAGACGAAGACTTCGCAAGAAACATGGTTTACGAATTGGAACATGGAATATAAAAACACTAGTTGGTAAGGAGGTAGAGATGATAGAGGAAATGAAGAAATATAAGATTGGAATATTAGGAGTTAGTGAAACAAGGAAGAAGGGACAGGGCACTCAAACACTACATGGTAATTATGAAATGAGATATATAGGTGTCCCATGGAAAATAAGAGCAAAGGAAGGTGTAGCCATAATTGTAACGGAAGAATTAGACAAAAAAGTAACATCATGGGAAGGATTTAGCTCGAGACTGATGACAATAGATATGGAATTGGAGATTCCTTTAACTATTATTCAGGCTTATGCACTCACTGAGGATGATGAAATAGAAGAAAAGGAAAAGTTTTTTGAAGATCTACAAAACTTAATAAACAAGGCAGAAAGAAAGAAAAGGAAAGTAATTGTAATGGGGGACCTAAATGGAAGAGTAGGAAATGATAGGAAGAAAAGCAGAAAGGTCTTAGGCCCTTATGGAGGAGAAAGTACAGTAAACGGAAATGGAAATAGAATAATAGATTTGTGTATTGGCAACAGATTTATTGTAGCTAATACATTTTACAAACATAAACGTATACATCAAATTACGTTCAAATCTACTCAATATGAGAGTATAATAGACTATTTCCTACTCCCGAAAGAAATAAAAAATGTCTGTAGGGATGTAAAAATAATAAGAGGGGCAGAACTAGCTACAGATCACTTTCTCCTGGTGGCAGATATGACCTTCGCAGGTGAGAGATGCAGGAGGCGAATGGGCTACCAGAGAATAAGGTGGGAAGAGCTGCAAGAAAAAACTAAAAGAGAAGAATTCTGTATGAAGTTGGAACAAAAATGTAGCGAAAGAAGTATTCCTGAGAAAGAAGAAAATGAAGTAGAAGCTAAATGGAAATCCCTTAAGGAAGATATTCTGATAGTTGGTGAGGAAGTATGTGGTATGAAAAAAGTGAGAGAAGGGGTCAAGGCAACTAAATGGTGGAATGAAGATGTACAAAAAGCCGTGAAGGAGAAGAAAAAAGCTTGGAAACAGTACTTAACCACCAAAAATATAGAGCATAAAGAAGAATATGATAAAAAGAAAACGGAGTGCAAAATAGTGGTGAAAAGAGCAAAAAGACAAACGTGGAAAGAATTCGGTGAGAGTATGGAAGATAACTATATACATGACAATAAGAAATTCTGGAAGACCATGAGATACCTAAGAGGGAAACATGGCAGAAAAGTGTATAGTATAAAAGACAAGGAAAATAGATTGAAAACAGAAACACAGGATGTACTAGAGGTATGGAGCAGGTATTATGAAGAGAAATTTAGGAATGAGCCTGTTATGATGGAAACAGAGATCAATTGGGAAGAAGAAGGGACAGATACAGATATGGACAGGGATTTAGAGATTGATTACTGGGATGTACAGATAGCAGTGGGGCAAATGAAAAGCGGTAAGGTAGCTGGAGTAGATGGAATAGTCCCTGAGATGATTAAAGCTGGAGGTAAAACCATGATTAACCAGATGAAGGAGTTGTTTAGAATAGTATGGAGAGAGGAATATATCCCGAATGAATGGAATCAAAATATAGTAATCCCCATATATAAAAAGGGAGAGTCTTGTAAATGTGAGAACTATAGAGCAATTTGCTTAATAAGTACGGTGATGAAGTTATATACAAGGATTCTGGAAAGGAAATTGAGAAGGTATGTGGAAAAGGATCTAGAAGACGAACAAGCAGGTTTTAGACCCAGTAGACAGACTCAGGACCAGATATTTGCGCTAAGAATCATCACAGATAAATGGATAAGTAAAAATAAAACAGCATACCTTGCATTTTTGGATCTACAAGCAGCCTTTGACGCTGTACCAAGAGTAGAGATATGGAAGGCACTATATAAGAAGAAGGTACCCTTAAAATTAATAAGGGTAATCAAATCTACATTTAATAATGTAGAGGGCATAGTAAGGCTGAAGGGCAGAGCATCAAAACCTTTTAAGATAGAAAAAGGTGTTAAACAGGGAGATAGTTTAAGCCCATTATTGTTTACAGTATTTTTGGATGAAGTAATGAAAACTTGTAAAATGAGAACAAGCAAGGCACTAGTGGGAATGTGGAATTTAAGACCTATATACTGCCAAACTTTAGCTTATGCAGATGATATCGTGCTTATATCAGATTCAGAAAATAAATTACAACAAGCAATAATAGAATGGATAGAAACATTACAGGAAAGGGGGATGACGGTTAATCTTAATAAGAGTAAAGTAATGATGGTAGCTAGGACAGAAGACCAGATAAAGGAGATCAAGATAGAAAAAGAGGGAAGGCAGTTAGAGTTAGAGCAAGTGGAAAGCTATGAGTATTTGGGAACAGTGATAAACCAAACGGGTAAAATACATGAAGAAATAAGAAAGCGTGCAGAGAAAGCTACTAAAGCGTATTATACACTAAGTAAATGTGTTTTTGGGAAAGAAGAAGTAGATAAGAGGACAAAAACTAAAGTATATAAAACAGTTATAGAACCAATACTTATCTATGGAAGTGAAAGCTGGATAACAACAAAAAGTGAATTAAGCATGGTGAATGCAACGCAAATGAAATGCTTAAGAAGAATAGTTAGAAAGACACGACAAGATAGAATAAGGAATGAAAGGATAAGAGATGAACTCAAAGTGCCATCGGTAAATACGAGGATAGAAGAAAGACAGTTTACATGGTATGGACATGTAAAAAGAATGGATACAGACCGGAAAGTACGCCAATTTTTAGAAGCAAGACCATTAGGAAGGAATCCGAAAGGAAGACCAAGGATAACCTGGGAAGAAGTGATTAAAAGAGCGGTGGCTAAAAGAGGAATGACTTGGGATCAGTTTAATAGACTGGTAAAGGATAGGATGGAGTTTAAAAAATGGATCCGAGGCAAACCCCTGACACCTCGATAGTGGTAGAACAGGGAAGTTGAAGAAGAAGAAGAAGTCCGTGTGTGTGTGTGTGTGTGTGTGTGTGCGCCTGTGAACAGCATAACTCAGAAACGAACAATAGGATAAACACCAAACTTGGTATTTAGGTTCAGTATCTTCCAGAGTTGCGACACGAAGGTTTTCAAGAAAATCCCCCCACCCCAGATTACCCTTTACATGGAAACTTTTTCAAAAGAATTTCTCAAAAATGGCCCTAACGATTTTGATTAAAATGTCATATGTTTAAGATATTTTCATGACAAATGAAATGTATATCTCGAATTTTCTGGGAATCTCTCCAAAAGTATTCTTCATTGTGAACGACTTTTGCATAATTCTAAACCATAAGAGATACACAAAATTTTACTACACAAAAAATGTAGACCGCGTTAAAATACACAATTTACGTCTTATACATTCTTTTGTTGAGTGAACCATTTGCGAGATATTGCTTGTTATTCCTTTAAATTCTCCAATACTTTTTCTCAAATAGAAATTCGTTATTCATTTTTTTATGTCCTGGACATACAAAGAGAACGTAATGCTCCACATATCAACCAGCTCTTAAAATATTTGACTATCGCTTAAAGCCTACCATATTCCCCTTGCATCTACAAGAAAATTAGCAATAAGGTTAACATCTCGATTAACATTAAGCATATGGAGAATAAGCGTTTGTAAAAATAGTTTGTACAAGAGTAGAGAAAGTCATGTGAGTGTAACACATCAGATATTTTTATTCTGTTCAAGATGCGTAAGACCACAATGGAACACTATTAATAAGCTCTTGCTTCATAACCACAAACTAGATGAAATGATGTATCAGCTTAAACAATTGAAATATAGTGATTTACCATCACTTATGCAAATTAAGCGTTGTTTTGTGATGTTTAGGAGCGCCAGGAAGTAACCAATAATTAACCTTGGTTTCTTTCCCGGAGATATCTCACATATTGATCCCAATTGCTGAGAAAGTTTCGTAATGATATCTCACTACGCAACTAGTTGCATAATGAAGCTTCTATTACGAAACGATTTTCGTAATGTAACACTTATTATGAAATTGGTTGCGTATTGTGAAACATACATAAATGATAAACTATTATTTATTAATAATAATAACATCGGGATTTATTAGTAATTAAACTATCTATAACAGAATTAGCTGCGTTTGCAATATCTTCGTCAGAACTCATTTTTCAAAGTTTACTTAATTCACCTAGTACTCATGTTCTTCTGTTATAAACAAAAACCTAACAAACAAATCGTTTATCAAACCATGCATTGCCCACTACACACGCGTATCAACTATTTATCAATGTAGTGTATTGTTTCAGTGATTCCTAATACTACACCTGAAAGAAAAATTTAATTTACCAAAGTAAATTAAAAAACATCTATATTACATAAGTAAAGTAGATAAAACGTTGTACGATACACATAATATCGTAAATTAGTATTACATACTTGTTCTGCTAGTTATATGTCTTTATTCGTAAAGGAATCATATACAATATCGTAACAGGTATTTGTGCCACGTGGAGTAAATTCATTTTACTCACAGTTATACTCTTCTCTCTCTTCTCTTTAACTGATTACCTTCTTCTTTGTAGGACTTAAACCTCCGAGGACTTAGAAGTCAATGTCTTGGGTCAGTAGTCTGTCGAGGAGCAAGCAGACTCTGGATCCTAGTATATCCAGTATGGGTGATCAGCCCAATGCCTTGTATGGCAGTAAAGAAGAAGGAAATGAAATGTATAGGTAGTGATGAACCGGACGATAGGAAAATTCACGGATCAAATTATTCAACCCAGCATTCGCCTGGCGACCGAGAAAAATCGCAAAGAAGTTTTCGGTTAGATTGCGATTTGAACCAGGATCTCCCGAACGTGAGTCGCTCAAGTTACCGGGGCGATATATTCACAATAGGTGAAACATAGGCATGGACTATGACAGACTGGATGGCCCGTCAAAGCTTGCTAACCATCAGTCGATGACGTAACGGACGGCCACGTATAATGCATGGCAACTTACCATGTTCCAGAATAACGATTTGTATTTGAGCCTTGACGCGTATTGTAATTTTCCACGAGTTGTAATTATACATTTAGTAATGCTACATCCAACAGTACCAGAAAATCCAACATTATTACCTGCCCCTCCTGACTATTTGCTCGTGAGAGAAATGGAGATATGTGAATTCCTATAATATCGGGGAAATGGGATATGTTAGTTCACACAATTCTGTAAGCTGGTTAAGCAATCTGAGCCTAAAAATTATAACTCTGTCAAACAGCTAGGTATTAAGAATTGCTGAAAATTGATTAAAACAAATATGTCAGTTACAGCTTTCAGTAACGTCTTCATCAAGAAACGGCCATTCAAACATGTGCGTCAATTACTTTCCTACGTGACATGTTTTTGAAGTGCCGTTTTAATATTTTGCCACCGCAATGAGGCAGTCGAGATTTTGAGCATGCGCAATCACTTACTTCATTCATTAGGGAGCCAGAAGCTGCTGTGAGCGGTCGTCACTTTGTGTTTTCCTGTTGTTAGAGTGTTTCGAAGTGTTCAAAACAACCGAACGACTGTAAAGTCAAATCAGTAATTCGTTTGTTGAATGCGAGGTTTATGCCACCTGTGTGAGGTTTATGGGGAAACAATAATGAGTGATGGAGTGTGAGGAAGTGGGTTGATAGCTTGTCGAAGATCGTGAAAATGTGCATGATAAGACGCGGATCGGCCGACCGTCTGTAATTACAGATGGTTTGGTGCAAGTTGTGGAAGAAAACATTCGCGAGGACAGACGTTTCACCACATCGGTGTTGCCTTCGCATTTTCCACAGATTTCAAGCTCAGTCCTCTACAACATTGTGACAGAACGCTTAGGATTTCGGAAATTGTGCTCAAATGGGTGCCCAAAATCTTACTGATGAGTACAAGAACAGTCGATCTGCCGCTGCACTGGCTGTTCTCACGCGATGTGCTGAGGAAGATGATGATTTGCTAACGCACATTGTTATAAGTGATGAGACATGGGTGTCTCACATCACTCCTGAATCAAAACAACAATTCATGGAGTAGAGGCACACAACATCCCCCGAGAAGAAGAAACTCAGATAGATGATATCCAATCGCCACATCATGTACACGGCTTTCTGGGACAGACAAGGTGTTTTTCTGGTTGAATTCTTGCCCAGGAATGCGACAATCAACAAAGACGTCTATTGTGAGACATTACGAAAGGCGTGGAATCCAATTGATTCATAACAATGCCCGAACACACAAGCCTAACAAACTGAAGATCTGATCGCATCCTTTGGTTGGGAACAATTCGATCACTCTCCCCACAATACCGATTTGGCACTTACTGATTTTCATCTATTTCTTCATCTGAAGAAATTCCTTGGTGGAAAACATTTCAACGGCGATGATGTGAAACGAGAAGTGCAGACTTGGCTTTCATCACAGGCGGCATCATTCTTTGACGAAGGCATACAAAAACTGATTTCCCTTAATGACAACTCCGGAATAACGTGGGTGAGTATGTGGAGAAGTAGTATTAGGTGATAAATGATAATAAAGTATTCGGAAAATAATGTTCCGATATTTTTACTTTCTCTACTACGTATACTAAGTAGGGGAAGTATTGTATTCCACCCAAAAATTCGATACCCATATTTCACCGGAAATACATGTTTTGAAACCCCCTAAATCCAAAAAAGAAGCATTTTTGGAAACATGTCCGTCTGTGTGTCTGTCTGTGAACAGAATAACTCAGAAACGAACACTCGGATAAACACCAAACTTGGTATTTAGGTTCAGTATCTTCCAGACATGCGACACGAAAGTTCTCAAGAAAATCCCCCCACCCCAGACTACCCTTTACATGGAACAGTTTTCGAAAATTTTAATTTTCTCAAAAATGGCTCTACGATTTTGTTTAAATATCATATTTTTAAGATATTTTCATGACAAATGAAATGTATATCTCGAATTTTCTGGGAATGTCTCCAAAAGTATTCATTGTGAACGAATTTTGCATAACTGGTAAACCATAAGAGATAGGCAAAATTTTACTACACAAAAAATGTAGATCGTTAAAATACACAATTTATGACATATACATTTTTTTGCTTAGTGAAGTATTTTCGAGATATTTCTTGTTATTCCCTTAAATTTTCCAACACTTACACTTTTTCTCAAATTCGCTATTCATCTTTTTTGTTCTGGTGATGCAACGAGAATGGAATACTCCACATAGCAACCAGCTCTTAAAACATTTGACTATCGCTTAAAGCCTACCAATTCCCCTTGCACCTACAAGAAAATTAGCAATAAGCGTTTGTAAAAATAGCTTGTACAAGAGTAGAGAAAGTCATATGAGTGTAACACATCAGTTATCGGTACTTACTTTACTAACACACCTCGTATTTGACGCTCACAAGTAACATCTGCTTACAGATTAACACTGATCACAGGCAGTAGTCAGGCGTCATCACCATGGAAGTATGACTTGATGACTGTGAAGCCTCAGGTTCAAAACTTAGATGAATTTTGGGATTATATTATTCACACATAGGTTAACAGTACCATGTTTTGTATAGACGCTAACAAGAAAATAAGCCAAACAGACAGACGTTGCAGAGATGAGATTTCTAAGAAAGGTGGCAGGCTATAACAGAACAGATAAAAAGAGAAATGAAGACACCAGAAAAGAACTAAATGTATACAGCTTGAATGAAAGAATAAAAGAACATCAAATAAACTTCTTTCGGCATGTACAAAGAATAGCAGGTCATCGGATCCCAAAACAACTACTGAAGTATAGACCAACAGGAAAAAGAACTGAAGGACGTTCCAACAAAGAGATGGAAAGATCAATTCACAATTTAAGATCGGAACAGGCCAATAGGCCTAAACCATGCAAATGGTGATGATGACACATATGCAAGTGAAAAAAATACTTTCCCACCAGACATGTGGTCTTCTTTTTCTACATACTGCCTGGGAAGCAGCAGGCGTTAATGCTGATTTTTGCTTCATCATGTGCATACATAGTAGGTAGAGAAAGTACTGCATTCCACCCAAAAATTTGATATCGAGATTTCACCTGAAAAAGTTATTTTCTTGGAAGTTGTTATCCCCACGTTTGGGAACCCAACTTGAAGTTGTTTTAGTTTAACTGCCCTACGTATGGGAGCCAACTTGAAGTTTCAATTGTCTTACGTTGTTTATTTATTTAATCAGCTCCATGTATGAACGTCAATTTTTAAGTGGATTGTTTATTACGTAATATGCTGCTACGTGTGAGAAGCCGATTTTTTAAGATGTATTTTACTTTCTCTACTACGTATAGTAAGTAGGGGAAGTATTGTATTCCACCCAAAAATTCGATACCGAGATTTCACCGGAAATACATATTTTGAGACACCTTGAATCCAAAAAAAAAAGCATTTTTGGAAACACGTTCGTGTGTGTGTCTGTGTGTCTGTCTGTGAACAGCATAACTCAGAAACGAACAGTCGGATACACACCAAACCTGGTATTTAGGTTCAGTATCTTCCAGGGATGCGACACTAAGGTTTTCAAGAAAATCTCTCAACCCCAGATTACCCTTTACATAGAATATTTTTCGAACATTTCAATTTTCTCAAAAATGGCTCTAACGATTTTAATTAAAATATCATATGTTTAA
The DNA here is from genome assembly GCA_030765065.1 of Deroplatys truncata. NCBI lineage: Eukaryota > Metazoa > Arthropoda > Insecta > Mantodea > Mantidae > Deroplatys > Deroplatys truncata. The sequence goes on from CM060987.1 coordinate 20,302,876, forward strand.
CATATTTTCATGACAAATAAAATGTATATCTTGAATTTTCTGGGAATGTCTCCAAAAGTATTCTCCATTGTGAACGACTTTTGCATAACTGGTAAACCATAACAGATAGACAAACGTTTACTACACAAAAAATGTAGATCGCGTTAAAATACACAATTTATGTCATGTACACGTTTTTTGTTGAGTGAACCGTTTTCGAGATATTGCTTGTTATTCCCTTAAATTTTTCAATACTTATTTTCTCAAATGGGAATTCGTTATTCATTTTTTTGTCTTGGATATGCAAAGAGTATTAATCTGTGGCAAAGAGAATGGTGTTGCACATAGCAACCAGGTATTAAGAGCTATGTATGTGCTTAAAGGCTACTGTATTTCTATATTGCCCTTGTAAATATATATTCCCCTTACATCTACAAGAAAATTAGCAATAAGACAGAGTCTGCAACTGTTTATCTCGATTAACATGAAGTAGATGGAGAATAAGCGTTTGTAAAAATAGTTTGTACAACAGTAGGGAAAATCATGTGAGTGTAACACATCAGATTTTTTCTTACGCTCCAAGTTTTAAAATATTATACTAACTTTGTTATTAAACTGCTTCTATAGATAGCATTTATGTTTATGTTTGCCTCGGCTGCGTCAGTCTTACTTTAGAGACATGTTTCTCTTAATCGGGGTGTGGTACGGCAAGAATGTAGGCTTACACATATTTTAAGTTTAAACTCACTTCTTTTTATTAATCCTTGGCACAAATTAAATAGCACTACACTGATATTAAGAGCTGTGAGATTCTTTAATTTAACACTTGCACTTTGTTATCACGTATACTTAATTCTCGTTACACACAAATACGTAATATTTCTTTAGAGAACACATCTTCCATCCGGTCACTACCAAGGTCTGCAGGCAACTGAACATATTTTAACCGTACAAAACTTTTAACTTTTTGTATTTCAAGTCTCTGATTGGCTAATCCTAGTCCAATAGAATACCTGCATTTGATTTAAGCTTTTTCTGGCTGTTGGTTGGCTATTTTTAAACGTCTCAAAATTTATATTATTATTGCCTTAATCATGACTAGTAACTTTTAAACTCTCAAACTCATTATTGCCTCAAGGTTACTTTATTGTTACCTCATTGTTAGCAACTTTAAACTTACTTTTCTCACAGCTCTTACATTATTAAAGTACGTAATGTATTCACATAACATTATTGAACGTGTTTACAACAATATAAGCATATGCAATGACTGTTATTTACATTTTAAAAATTATTACATACGTATTGCTTCAAGGCGGGTATTATTGAATATATATATATATATTATATAATACAATTGAAATCATTCAGGTGTTAAAAAATACTGCCTCAACCTTAAAAACATATTTTGAGCCCCCCAAAAAGCATTTTTAGAAAATGATCCGTATGTGTGTGTGTGTGTGTGTGTGTGTCTGTGAACAGTATAACCCAAAACCGAAAAGTAGGATAATAACCAAACTTTCTATTTGAATTCAGCACCTTCTAAAGATGCGACACTAACGTTTTCAAGAAAATCTCCGCATCAAGTTACCCTTTACATGGAACATTTTTCGAAGTTTTTATTTTCGAATAAATAGCTGTAACGATTTTGATTAAAATACCATATATTAAAGATATTTCCATGGAATAATGTTGTATAACTGGTAAACGTTAAGCGATAACGAAAACGAACTACACAAAAAAGATAAATCTCTTTAAAACACCCAAAATATTTCAAATAACTTTTTTGTGGCAACAGCCATTTCCGAGATACCCGTTATTAATGGTTTTCGAATTGTTCAATACTTAGCCAACTTTTAAATTCCTTTCGGTTTTTAGTTGTTTCTCGCGATGTCATGGTAGAGTGTGGACTTTTAAGGCCAGCATATAGCGTACATTTCCAAAACATTTGGCTGTCACTATTCCCTTTGTATCTATAACGAAATGCGTAATGTGACTATTTCGGAAATATTTATCTCGATTAAATGAAGTATATAGGAAAATAAACCTTCGTAAGAATAATTTGTATAGACACTAATAAACGAAGGAGGGCAGAGAAAGTCGTGTGAATGTAACACATCACATTTTTATCCTAATATTTTAGAGGCTTTGTAGAGAATAAAAACAACTGCATTTCTAAAACGACTCACTGGAGGAAGTAACATCTCATTTAGAATAAACAAGAAGACATTAAAGAAAGAATAATTTCTATAAGAGGCGATAAAGTAATGTTACAATGGTACATTGTAAGATTCCATTACGTTAGGAAAGTGTCCTATAAAAATAGAATATTGAGACCGCGCGCACGAAGTTACCTGAGGGCCACGGTAAGCGCATCCCGACCGGCCTTCAGAACAATAGGTGCATAACGAACGTATTACGTTCCGCTTCCCCGCAGCTTTTACTGATCCAGAATATTCCTTTCAGTTGTTTCTAGTAGCTTCCCATTCTAGAACACTCGGCTTTGTATGCGGGGTATATATAAGGGGATGTTCTGCCCAGTGAGGAAGTTCAGTTGAGTCGGTTAGTTACGAGGCTACGAAGTTAAATGCAGTCGAAGACTGGACAGTGCCGAATGTAGTTCAGCTGTGAGTTGTGACTCAGCAGTTCAGTTGTGATTCCATTCGACGGATCACTTGTGTTCTGTTCTGAGTGTGCGTTAAAAGTGTCTCAATGTAAAGTTTGTGCCACGCTGAGCACCTTAGTGACAAAGTGTGTTAAGCAGCAACTGGGGTTCTCATTTATTACAATATCGTGGCGCTGCGACTATGGCCCAAGGTTATCGGGAGGTCGGCGCCGGGTGATCCGAGTAAACAAGATAACTGCCGCTCGCCAGCGTAAACACCAGGCGCGCTATCGGGAGATACCTAGAACTTCTGGAAACTATTACTCCCCCTCCTCCAGAAAGTGTGTCGAAATAGTTGTAGAACGTTGGAAAACCTTGTGGAAATACTCCACTGACTATATAAGCGAGCGCTCTCGCGGCGGTCCACTCAGTGCGAGGTGGGGAGCAGAGTCAGTCAGTGATTGAGTTAGCGAGTGCGTCTCTGGTGCGACATCAAGAGCGATTCTCTGAGCGAGTTGGTGACGGCTGTTGTGACGTGTAGCGTGTGCTACAGCGGAGCGACAGATTGTTGAGGTCTTGTGTTCGACTCCCGAGTGAAGCGAACATCCGGTGTGAAGAGGCTGCGTCATGAAGGAAGTGAAATGACGGAGAATTGAACCAGTTCATCTTAGTGAACTGGCATTAGTGAAGTGAACTTCCAGTGAGGTTGAACTAGGTAACTTAAAAACAAACCAGTGACATTGAAGATGAGAGAAGTGATAGTTAAAAACTGGAAAAAAGTCACGCTGGTGTCAGAAGTGGGATATAAAAGCCACGATGGAGGACACACTTAAACAATATTAAATTAAATTAAGAGAGTAAAGGAGGAAATTAAGAGTGTAAATGAAGAAATGAAATCCATAATGGAGGAGATGAGAAGCAAAATGAAGTGTGAAAACAGAAATGAAGACCGAAATGAAGGAAATAAAATTTGGAATGGAGAAAATGGAGAGTGAAATAAAGAATGTAAATTTAAAAATGGAGAAGATGGAAACAAAAATGGCATTTTCAGAGTGGACAAATTGAAATAGATTTCGGTGTAAGATAAAGGCAACGGTGTTAACATTGAAAGATGACTTTGTAAAAGATTTAAAGGAAATTAAATCTGATGTGGAAACGATATTAATGCAGCGGAGGAGCGCCTAGATCAGCGGACGGAAGAAAACAAGCTGCTAGATGCCGCAATGGACGAACGTCTGGATCAGAAGATGATGGAGAGTGCTATGGTCCTATACCCAATCACAGTGCGACCTGTGAAGGCGGAGACCCTGAGGAGGGAACAGCTGGAGGATCGAGACATAGGGCCAATCCTGAAGGATAAAGAATCTGACGTACGACCCGCATGGGCGGATGTTTCCTCCAGAAGCCCGAGTTATAAGAGTTGTTGGACGCGACGGAACAGTGGCGAGGAAGAGAGTGTGGGACGTAACTAGGGTGAAACAGCTGATGCTCCCGAAGAAAACGGCGAAGGAAGACTTCAAGTAAACCTAAGCAGTATCAGGGGCACCTGGAGGCGAACAAGACTTTGACGAAGTTACTTCACCGATTCTGTTTGTTGTATCTAGCGACGTGAGAGGTGGTGCTCGCCATGTGACATCCATGCCCACAGGTCCTGGGCCCCTGTCATGCATTCGATGTCAACCCCGAAGGAAGCATCTCTTAGGAGGGAGCTGTGTGACGCAGGCTATGGCCCAAGGCTATCAGGAAGTCTGCGCCGGGCGGTCTGAGTAAACAAGATAACTGCCGATCGCCAGCTATAATACCGGACGCGCTATCGAGAGATAACTAGAACCTTCTGGAAGCTATTTCTTCCCCTTCATCCAGAACGTGTGTCGAAATAGTTCTAGAAGCTTGCGGAAAGATTCCACTATATAAGCGAACGCTTTCGCAGCAGTCGAGTCAGTGCGAGGTGAGGAGTAGAGCCAGTCAATGAGCGATATCAAGAGCGAGTTGGTGATGACCAGGCCTAGGACATGACTTTAGGTTAAGTTGACTACTATTATATTGCTACTTTGTTTACAAGCGAGCGGAGAGGAGAGAGGCAGGGCGCTACTGAGTTTGTACTGTGTACGCTATAAGTATATGTGGGCACAGAAGTAGTATACAATTCTGTAGTAAACTTAAGCTTTTATTACAAAGTATAAATAAGAGGAACAAAATAATAAATCTGAACTGTAGCAGATGAAATAACCAGTTTCATGTGTGATTTACATGTCATGGACAACTATTACAATGGATTACAATATGTTTTCTGAATGTATCAAAAGTAAAACCTCTTCTCAAACCCAAAAAAGTTTCTATCTTGAAAAGCTCTGTTCCACATCACATGATGTTCCTAGTGCAAAACGAAACCGACGAACGTCACACGCCTCTGGGAAACACATGCATTTTCATTATTTAGAATAATGTTATTCTTGACATTAATAATATTATTAATACGGCACATAATTCCATATCCTGGTTTTTATCTAAAACACTCTTCAATTTCTGCTGCGCTATTTCAGAGCAGAACATTTTTTCTACTTCTGTAAAGTGTTGTGTCAAATTACCGACAAGTTTCAAAAACTCTGGTATTGCCATCTATGACAAATAACATATACGTAAAGTAGACTCACGGAACTTTCATAGCTATACATTTCTCCAGAAACGTTTTAAAAACTGAATTTTGCAGCTTATTAAATGGGATATTTGTGCTTACCATCATTTCAGACGAATCTCTGTAAGCTTCGGTTTGGCTACTGGGTTCGTGGTTTCTGATGTGCATAATATATCCTCACCCCCTCATTTCTAGGAAGCAATGTAATATTTTGTAAGTGATTTTTAGATTTACAGTATCTTGCAATAAAAAAACATTTCTGTCCCCTTTTATTTCAATCTGGCATGCTTTGCAAAATATATTTTCCCCTCTTACATCAAAATACTCGCGTCCATATTCATTTACAAGTAACACACTCTTCTTACTGGTTGCTTTCGGCACGTTTTGTCAGCTATCAACGGCCGAACACCAAGTTCTCTCTGGTATGCCCTTTGAGTAGCTGTAATTGAATTCGTAATCCAGTATTGCTTTACAAGGAAGAGTCGTTCATTTAATGTGTAGTCCATTTTCACGTTGACTAGAACAAAATGTCAAAAACAGTTGCCGACAATAAAACTAACAATTACGAATAAAACATGAACATCTGGTGAGAGGCAATCGAATCTTCAGAAGATTCTGCTTAATTTGGTGCTAAAATTTGAGCATTGAGTGAATTTGGAACAGAATAATTAAAGAAAGAAATGTGTCAGTGCTTCATAAGTTATCCTGTATAAAGAGACGAAATATCACATTTTGACAATGTTCGCCATTTAGTGGACGGACTTACCTTTGGAGTTACCGGTGGAGTCCGTGCGAGGGGCGGATGTGTAGGTAGGGAGCACGTCCTGAGCCGTGACGACACGGAAGCCGTGCGGGTAGCTGCCGTTCCACTTCCAGGCGCAGAGCTCCTCGAAGCCGCAGCGCAGTCCGGGCATGGCGGAACCGCCAGCATCATGCAGCAATAGCAGCAGCCAGGGTACTAGCGTGGCAGGCAGGATCATCCTCCCTGTAACATTAATGTCATTCTCAGTTCTACAAGTTCGCATTTTGTCATTCAGCGTTTTGTTATCTTTTCTGTAATTTCACTTTCCCCAGTAGCTAGAGTAAATACTGTATTCCATCCAAAATATTAGATGTCAAATTGAAGTACATGTTTTCAGGCCACTGAATCCAATAATTTAATTTTTAGAATAAAATGCCCATATGTGTGTCTGTGAACAGTAAAAACTTAAAAACGAAGTCGGATAAACACCAAACTTGGTATTTAAGTTCAGTAACCGAGCAAGATGGCTCAGGGTAATTTCTGTGGCCCGCATTCGGGAGGTCCTAGGTTTCATTCCCGTGGCCGACCTTCCTGACTTATGGTTTTTTCGGGGTTTCCCCGGATCGCTAGGCAAATCCTGGGAAGAATAATTACATCCCTTGAATTTCCTGCCAATCCATATCATCTCCATTCTCATTTCACGTCACCCTTTGCTTGGGGTGTAAGTTTCGGCGGGAGGTCTTGGCGTGTTCATGACAGAGAAAAGGATGCTCTGAGGAAACCTTTGGTCCTCCGGACTGCGAGAGGTCTCCGGGTCCCAGACCCCTCAGGGAATGTGTAAGCCCACAGGGGAGAAGGAGGCCGGCTGCACCAGCCAGTACCCGGGGAGTTCAAATCTATAAATGGCAGGGACCCTGCCCTCTGCATGTCGTGCCTCCTTGTCCGGCCGACGCCACTTCAGGGATTAGGTACAAAAGATCTGCGCAGATCGAAATGCTAAGTCCCTCTACACTTCTATTCCTATCCTGTCCTATCCTAAGTCAGTAGCTTCCAAAAAGGTGGCACAAAGGTTTTACAGAAAATCCCCACTCCAACTACCCTTTAGATGGAACATTATTTTTTTCGAAATTTCTTATTTCTCAGAAATGACTAACGATTTTCATTAAAATACCACATATCAAAGATATTTACATGACAAACAAAATGTATATTTTGAATTTTCTAGGAATAGCCTGCGAAGGCCTCTTCATTCGGAAGGAATTTTAACACTTCACATTACAAGCGTACCCTCTTCATTACAACTGATGTTAACGTTTACTGGCTTCTACGTCGCACCTGGCCTGTTAGCTGAATAAATTGATAACTTCTGTTTGTTATACACAATGAATGTAAAAAGTTACAGTTTCAAAAACTGTCTCCAACCCTCCTCAACATTTCTCTCGCCTGGTCTCCATTGTAATCCTAATAACAAAAGACTTTCTCGCTGGCTGACTTTTCTACTGAATAGATACACAATTTTCCGAAAATATTTAATTTAAAAAATTATACCGTACATCTTATTAAAGGTAGAGAATTCATACTGAGCAGATAACAGTACACTAGTTTTCTCTGACTAAGAAAAAAAAACATTGTTGCATTCTACCCTTTAGTTTATTAGTTACAGCGTGGTAAGCATAGAAACAGTAAATATCGGTTTTTTACTGAAAAACCCGCTTTCTTTAGAAATTTGTGTACACAAAAATCTATAAAGGCTCTAAAAATGATATAATCTGATAGATAAAAATATTCCGCATAGGATGACGTGTTCAAAGCTGAAATGTATAACAAATTAATATTTACAGTATTAGCAATTGGGACGACGGGAGAGTAGAAAAGGACGAAGCTAATGACAACATGTATGCGTTACAAGGGGCACTATTTATATTTTGAGCCTTAAAATTAAATTAAATTGAGTTTTATTTATGGACGCTCTATAACTACTATGGTTCTTAGCGTCCCATTCTATATTGGGCGTGAAAGACCGGTAATTTTGCTCAGAGGCCTGTTTATCAGACTTGAGGTTCTTTTACGTGCCGTAAATCTACGACACGGGACCACCGGTTTTACTTCCCAACCGAAGGAAGCAATGCTAAGGATTTTTACGCCCGCAAAAATCCATCGCCCTCCGCCGGGTTTGAACCCGCGGCCTTGGGAACTAAACGCTAGCACGGTACCACTAGTCCACGGAGGACGACATTTTGAGCCTTGGCAACTCTGAATGTTGTAGGTGCCATCTCACGTTTCTAATGCAAAGTTTGACATTTTTGACCATAATATACTTCAAATATTTTGTCAATAGGGCGTCATTTGTTTTGTTTACACTAACTTGAAAATTGTGTGTCAACAAAAACATGGAATTAACTCGTGAAAATGTTCGTGCAATGATTTATTACGACCTTCGACGTGGATTATCAAGACAAGAGTGCATCGATTAACTAACTTCCACATTTGGCGACGAAGCTCCATCCTTTACCACTGTGAAACGCTGGTATAAGGAATTTCATCGTGGCCGCCGTTTGCTCAATGATGAAATTCGTGAAGGTCGTCCAAAATCAGGTGTTGTGCCAGAAAACATTGATGCTGTGCAAAACCTAATAATGAAAGATCGTCATGCGACATATTGTGAGATTGCGGCAACCCTAGGCATTAGTTCCACCAGAATATATAAAATATTGCATGATTATTTAGCCGTGAAAAAGGTTTGCTGGTTTGCTCTCATTGAATCCCACGTAATTTAACGCAATCTCAAAAAGATGCTCGTGTCGATTGGTGTACAATAATGCTCAAGAAATACAATGGCGGTGCCTCAAAAGATGTATATAAGATTGTAACAGGTGACGAATCGTGGATCTATGCGTATGAGCCGAAACAAGATGGGTGTTTCAAGATGAAGCAAATCCAACAAAAGTTGTTCGCGCTCGAAGCACTTCGAAGCAAATGGTCGCCTGAATTTTCAGCAAAACTGGTCATGTGGCAACAGTGCCTTTAGAGGAACGTAAAACGGTCAATGCTGAATGGTACACAACCATTTGTTTGCCAGAAGTCTTCGGTGAAGTAAGGAAAACCAACAAGAACCGTAGGATTGTTCTTCATCAAGACAATGCGAGCGCGTACACATCTCGTCTAACAACAGAGTATTTGAAGGCTCAAAAAATAGAACTGATGGGTCATCCGCCATACAGTCCTGATTTGGCACCCTGATGTTCCCGAACATCAAGAATAAATTGCGTGGACGATGATTTTCATAGGCAGAAGAAGCCGATGATGCCTTCAAAACCCATGTTTTGGAGGTGTCTCAAGAAGACTGGAATAAATGCTTTGACAAATGGTTCAAACACATGCAAAAGTGTATTGATCATAAAGAAGAATATTTTGAAAAACAATAAAGCAGTTTTGAATCAGAAATTACTTTGTTTTAATTATTACGCTCAAAATATAAATAGTGGCCCTGGTATACAGACACAGAGATATCCCATTACCGGTTAAGGTAGTAAACTCTTCACCAGGTCGCTGAAAAAACACTACATTTACAAACAGAAACAAACGATTCATTGTAATAAATATATTGTATGCTCATGCAAACAAAACAGAATAATGCAACTGTTTATTAATTCCTTGTAATTTGTGATTGCACTGCTGCTGCTGGACCTCATCTAAATCGCAGGACTTCAGTTATTTTCACCACTTGGTAGGAATGTCTTTGAGCCCAGTCGTATCCTTTGTTGACACACTTCTAAAAGCCTTTTTCAAGCCAAAGCATTTGGCCTTTTTTTTTCATACAGAATGAGTAGCCGGGGGCGCTCAGTAAAGCGGAGACGTATTCGTCACATGCAAAGGAAGTATATTTTATGAATACGACATGTTCAAAGTCACCTCAGTTCGTACGGATTAGTTCTTTAAACATATCATGTCAAAGTTTTATTGCACCTCTGAATATTCTGGGTGTACGATTTGAAGCAGTTATTATTCTTGTATTGTTAGTTTTATTTGCACCACGCTTTGGGAGCCAACTTGAAGAAGGTTTGTTGCTGCTACGTATGGAAAGCCAGTTTGTAGAAGATGTATTATATTTCGACTGTTGGGGAGCCGAACTTGAAGTAGTTGCAACCGCACGTATGGTAAAAAGTTTCGGGTAGCCTTCGTCCCAAATGTACTTTCCGGTGGCCTTTGCCCCAAGTTTAAAAATATTAACTTTGTAATCTTTACTGTTTCTTTAAATATCTCGTATATATTTATGTTTACCTCGGCTGCGTCAGTATTTATATTTTTTTAGAGACATGAATGTCTTAGCAGGGAGTGGTGCGACTGAAGAATATATGCTTACACACATTATAATTTTACTTCACTCCTTTTATTAATGCTTGACACGATTTAAACAACACTTCACTGATATAGAGAGAGAGCTGTGAGATTGTTTTATTAATTACTTGCACTTTTTAACACGTAAATTATTTTTATCTCACACAAAATACGTATTAAATTTCTCGAGGACGCATCATGCGTCCGGTTAGGAACACTGTCTACAAGCAACGCGTCCAGTTATGAACGCTGTCTACAAGCAACTGACTTCTGAATTTGTAAATTTTGCTATATTTCAGTTTCTGATTGACTAATCCTAGTCCAATAGAATACCTTCATTTAACTAAAGCTTTTTCTAGTTGTTGATTGGCTATTTTATAAACTGTCACAAAAAATTACATTATTGCTTCCAAGAATCACAAGTAGTATTATTTAAACTTTCAAATTCATTATTGCCTCATTGTTACCTCATTGTTAGCAACTTTTAACCTATTATTCTTACAGCTCCTACATTATTAAATTACGTAATACATTCACATAACATTATTACACATGTATAAAATAATATAAACATATAGAATGACTGTAATATACACTTTTTATATATTGTTACATACACATATTGCTTCAAGGCGGGCTGTTATTGAATTTATATATTATATAATTAGACTGATGTCATTTAAGTGTTAAAAATACTGCCTCAGATTCTTAACGAGAAATTAAATGCCCTATCCCGTGAATTTTAAATCATATAAATTCACGATCTATTATCTTAAACATATTTAAGATTAACTAACAGAAATTGTTACAGGATGTAGATGAATGCCTTCTAAGCCCACTGATCTACCTTTATAGAATAAGTTTATATATTAAGGAAGACAGGATTATCCTCGCTTTATTACTCTATTTATTTTACTCGCTTTAACTACAGGGTCATATCGCGACGGATCTGTTAGTGGATAACTCTTAAATCGAGGTGTGGCGGACAGATAGCCTTCTAGCTCTAATCCCTGTAACCCCCCTTTCGTCGTGTCAAGAGACCCTAGCGTTTAGCAACCAGATTTTCTGCTTCGTGCCGTGCAGATGGCATTAAAGTGCCGTCCAGTCTACTGCTTTCATCGTCTGTGGATAGATGGCACAGCACTCGCTATTACACCTATTTTTCATTTTTACTATTGTTTTAGACTTAAGGTGAGATTTCAGGTTGTGGTATTAAATATCCGAATCCGGCATTTACCTTAGCGGCTGAGGGAACTGTACATCGCAAACTCACCTTTTTTCGCATTAGCAAAACAGCCATACCTTACTAACTCATGATCGATCGCATAAATAGCCGCTGAAGTTTTCGAGAGAGATCTAGAATGTTCGGCAGGCGGGGAGAAAGAGCCTTCCAGAGCAATCCCGTTATCTCTCTTCTGGGGTTTACGCTAGGTAGAAGTACTGCTCTGTTGATTTATCTCGTCACCGGGCCAGTCGTCGATTGGCACCTTACGAGTAAATAAAGGCCCATAGCTGTGTCACAATACTTTATCATTGTAGCTTCAATACTTGCATTTTCAATAGATTTTTATTTTCACTAATACGTATAGTAGGTAGAGAAGGTATTGCATTCCACCCAATAATTCGATAACGAAATTTCACCGGAAATACGTGTTTTGAGGCTCCCTGAATAAAAAAAGCACTTTTAGAAAAACGTCCGTGTGTGTGTGTGTGTGTGTGTGTGTGTGTGTGTGTGTGTGTGTGTGTGTGTGAACAGTTGGTGTGGGTTGCAACTTCGGAGTTAATGTATGTTGTATTCCAGATTGTTATACAGTGATTCTTCAGTAACTGCTTTCCCCTACTCAATGAAATGTGTTGTAATCTATGGTGGTTCTATAGCTTGCGACTGTTTGGGCTAGACAGCCAGCCCTTTCATTTCCCTGTAGCCCAGTATATCCTTTGACCCAATGGAAGCTGACTGAGGTGTGTTTATCCGCTATTGCCAGTAATGCTGCTGTAGGGTCAACTTTGATTGCGTAGGATGAGCTAATGCCCATTCACAATGAAATGTAAGCGTGAGAAAGTGTATTGTCTTTACGTTGTTAGCCCCACGTTGGGCGCCAATTTGAGAAAGTTAATTTTAGGAGTATTGTAGTTCATATGTTGGGGAGCAGAACTTGTAGTAGTTGCAACCGCACGTATAGTAAACAGTTTCCGGTAGCCTTCGCCCCAAATGTACTTTCAGGTGGCCTTTGCCCCAAGTTTTAAAAAAATATTAACTTTGTAATTTGACTATTTCTTTAAGTATTAAATATTTATGATTACCTCGGCTGCGTCAGTATTTATTTTAGAGACATGGATATCTTGACAGGGTTGTGATGCGACAAGAATGTAGGCTTACACAGATTATAATTTTACTTCACTCCTATTATTAATGTTTGCGATTTAAATAACACTTTACTGATATAGAGAGCTGTGAGATTCTTTTTATTAATTACACTTTTTAACACGTAAACTTACTTTTCGTCTGACACGAATACATATTTCATTTCTTGAGGACACTTTTTGCGTCTGATTAGTAACTCTGCAGGCAACTGACTTTTGAGTTTGTAAATGTTTCTCCTTTTCAGTTTCTGATTGACTAATCCTACTCCAATAGAATACCTTTATTGAAATAAAGATTTTTCTGGTTGTTGATTGGCTGTTTTATACACTGTCACTAAATTACATTATTGTTACTCCAAGAATCACAAGTAGTACTGTTAAACTTTCTTAGTCATTATTGACTCAAGGTTACCTCATTGTTAGCAACTTTTAACTTATTATTCTCACAGCTCCTACATTATTAAATTACGTAATATATTCACATAACATTATTGCACATGGATACAATAATACAAGCATATACAATGACTGTTACGTACATTTTTACAAATTATTACATACACATATTGCTTCAAGGCGGGCTGTTATTGAATTTATATATTATATAATTAGACTGAAATTATTTACGTGTTAAAAATACTGCCTCAAGCGCAGACGCAGCATAAGCCCTAAGCTTTGCATCCATGCTATTTAATGGAAGCATTCTCATAAAGAACGCAACGCAAGAGTTTGCAAACTCCAAACTTTATGTTTGCGTTGCGTGCATAGAGGAAGAATTCTGAATTTCTTTCTCTTTGCATTTCCCGTTATTCAACAGCAGACGATCGCGATGCGAGATTTACGCCGTCTGATGTACACGCATACTCTTCCATTAGGCCGTGCCACACAAGTTGTTATGAATCACCATACCTCATTTCCTTCAAGGGGTTATGGTAGTCTCCTTACTGAATCCTCCTGATTTAATGGATGAACCCAGCTTCTGCGCCTAGATTTCTTGGCTCACAAATAGTAAGGCGTAAAGAGATAATGCATGTTGAATTAATATAACTTGCTGCAGTTTACATGCTTGCACAACTATTTCAAATATGTTGGTCAAACATTCGTGTGTCGTCCTCCGTGGTGTAGTGGTTTCCGAGATCGCGGTTTCAAACCCGGCGGAGGGCGATTGATTTTTTCGGGCGTAAGAATTCTTAGCATGGCTTCTTTCAGAAGGGAAGTAAAGCCGGTGGTACCCGTGTCGTAGATTTACGGCATGTAAAGAACCTCACGCCTGATAAAGAGGCCTCTGAGGAAAATTTCCGGTCTTTCACGCCCAATATAGAATGGGACGCTAAGGACCATAGCAGTTAAATAGCGTCCATAAATAAAACTCAATTTAATTCAAACATTCGTGATGTCATTAATGCTATGGGCGGCAGTTGGGTGTGCATTCTTTGTGACCTGTTTATTTATAAAATATTGAGTAAACTTTCTTAATTGGTATTGTTGGTTATATTCAATTTGAAACTTAGGATGCTCTTGGAAGATTTCCGCAATTGGTTTAAGGATTTAGAAGCCCGTGCCAACTTATTGCGTTATGCCTAGGCTTCTCTCACGCCTGCGCTTATGCTGCGTTATGTTAGCGCTTACATTTCATTGTGAATGGGCCCTTTACTCTTTCTTTGATGTACTATCCAGTTTATTGCCATTTTAATTCCGCTGAGTTTCGCTTAATATATGGTAACTGTTTGTTCAATGTTATGGTTCCAATGTGTATTTCTTATACTGCCTTCCAGGGTCACAATGTGTCACAAATTCTCCATAATGTATAAATTCATTTCTCTATCAAGTAGTTAGCAGCTAGAGGAGGTACTCCATTTCATTCAAAACCTCGATATGGAGATTTTACCAGAATTACTTGCTTTGAGGCCCCCAAAATTTAAAAAAAAAACAAATATCGCATAAATATAGGGTCTTTCAACAAGGGTGTCCTATTTTTGACATGTGATAGCTGCGTTGTTATTGAGATACAGCAGTCATTTTTTTCATGTGATTACAGCTTTTATTGATAAATAGCCATGGAACGTTACAGCATTCAGCAACGCGTAGAAATTGCGAAAATTTATTATCAAAATGGATCATCTGTTCGCCAAACCTTCCGTGTATTGCGTGAAGTTTACGGTGTGCATAATCGTCCCTGCGAGAGAACGATTCGGCGTTTGATCGACAAATTTGAAAGAAGTGGTTCTGTCAGCAACCAAAGAACGCCTGTACGTAATCGACGTAAGCGCTCCAACGAAAACATAGGCGCCGTTCGTGAGAGTGTACGCGAGAACGGAAACAAATCAATTGCTCATCGAGCGCAAGAATTGGGGCTTTCGCCGACCACAACTTGGCGAATTCTGCATCTGGACTTGAAGTTTCACGCTTACAAAATGGTGTTAACTCAAGAACTAAAGCCCAACGATCATAGGTTGCGAGTATATTCGCTGACTGGGTATGGAGCAATTGGAAGCTGACCCGGGTTTTTGTCGAAAAATCATTTCAGTGACGAAGCCCACTTTTGGAAGGAAGGCTATGTTAACAAACAAAATAGCCGCTATTGGAGCAATCACAATCCAATGCAGATTCAAGAACGACCACTTCATCCCCAAAAGGTTACTGTGTTGTGTGGATTTTGGTATGGTGGAATCATTGGTCCATATTTTTTCCAAGATGAAGATGGAAAAGCTCTAACTGTCAACGTTGAAAGATGCCGGGCTCTTATAAGGGACTATTTTTGGCCTCAATTGGATGGTATGGATCTCAGAAACATCTTGTTCCAGCAAGATCGTTCCACATGTCATACTGCTGTCGAAACAATCGATCATTTGAAGTAGAAGTTCATAGGTTTCATCATTTCCCGTGGTGGTGATGTTAACTGACCCACGAGGTCATGTGATTTAACGCCGTTGGATAGCTTCTTGTGAGGTTATGTTAAATATCGAGTTTATGTCAACAAGCCAGAAACAGTAAATGATCTTATGAATAACATCACGCGTGTTATTCCTGAAGTTGGACCTAATTTACGTTCTTCTATCATTGAAGGCGTAACCCAACGAAGTCGCGGCGGTCACTTAACTGATGTTCTCTTCCACACGTAATGACATTAATTATGTTCCAAAATAAAAAAAAGAAATAAACCTCTATCATTTATAGAACGTGTTTTATTTAAGTTCAAAAATAGGACACTCTTGTTGAAAGACCCTATATAAAACTTGGTATTTCATTTCAATATCTTTAAAAAATGCATTAAGATTTTCAAGAAAATCCCTCACACCAAACATATCCTTACATGGAATGTATTTAGAAATTGTTCATTTTTTCAAGAATTCCATATATAAATTTTTGTACTTAAGGGACACTGGGGCTGAATATCAGAACTTTTTTTAATTTTAAAGCTACTCACTTGAAAATTGACACACTTAATATAAGTAAATAAAGAAATGACTGTGCATGTTTCAAAGTTATAGCTCAAATAGTTTCTCATATAATACAATTAAATATTTTTAGTTAGCGAAGAAGGTGCAAACTTTCTAAAACTGCCTTGCGCATTCGAACTCGTCAGAGAAGTAATTATGAGAGTGACATTTTCTAATCCTTTAGTACAGTGAAAATAAATGTAAGGATTTGAAGTTGATATTATTACACATTTTGTTTTTATGATGGTTGGTGTTAAAATTCTCCATGTTCTTCAGTATAAACTAAACTTTTGTGAGCCAATGAATAAAGCAATCATACAATGCATGCTTGAATTTTTAAATAGTTTATTTTAGATTGTATATGCAAATTTCCACACAAATCAGAGCAAAAATGAAATGTAAGGAACAAACTTCCTTCCAAATACATAAAAATCTGTTGTGTTACACTCACATGACTTTCTCTACACTTGTACAAAACTATTTTTACAAACGCTTATTCACCATAGGCTTCATGTCAATCCAGATAAACATTTGCAGAAACTGTCATTTTCTTGTAGGTGCAAGGGGAATATGGTAGGCTTTAAGCGATAGTCAAATGTTTTAAGAGCTGGTTGCTATGTGGCGCATTCCATTCTCTTTGTATGTCCAGGACATAAAAAAACTAATAACGAATTCCCATTTGAGAAAAAGTATAGGTATCGGGAAATTCAAACAAATGACAAGGAAAAACCCGGAAATGGTTCACTATACAAAAAAATTGTAAAACACTGTGTGTTTTAAGGAGATGTATATTTTTTACGCAGTAAAATCTTGTCTATCTCTTACGGTTTACCAGTTATGCGGAACTCATTTAGAATGAAGAGGACTTTAGGGGACATGCCAGCAAAATTCGAGATATACATTTCATTTTCCATGAAAACGTCCTAAACAAATATTTTAATCAAAATCGTTAGAGCCATTTTTGAGAAAATCAAAACTTTCGGAAAATGTGTCATGTAAAGGGCAGTCTGGGGTGGAGGGATTGTCTTTAAAATCTTGGTGTCGCATCCCTGGAAAATACTAAACCCAAATGCCAAGTTTGGTATTTATCCGACTTTTCTTTTTTCTGCTGTTCACAGACAAACACTCGGACATGTTTCCAAAAGTGCTTTATTAGGATTCAGGGCACCTCAATATATGTATTTCCGGTAAAACATCGTTATCGAATTTTTGGGTGGAATGCAATACTTCTCCTACTTACTATACGTAGTAGAGAAGGTAAAAATGAGAAAAATCACATACGGAAAGGGTCCAGTGGGGTTATAAGGGAACGCACGGATGATTTAAGCAAAGCATGTCGCTGGGGTTTTAAAAATGTCGGATCACGAAAATGTTTGGGTAAAATGATCAACAGGTGTCTATAGAATATTTATACACAATTAAAAATCGACAACTATGAAATTTTCATCCCAAAACGCAGTCCCAATATCCCTTTAAGATATTTATGTGACAAATAAAGTACACATCTTGCATTTTATGGAATAGCCTGTGAAGTCCTCTACATTCGGAACGAATTATATATAATTGACCAATCATAAGAGATGGACCAATAAGTCTTCTTCTTCAACGGATAGCCACCCTCTTTGTAGGACTTACACACCCAAGGACTTAAAAGTAAGTGCCTTGGGTCAGTAGTCCGTCGAGGAGCAAGCAAACTCTGGATCATTACATATCCAGGATGGGTGATCAGCCCAATGCCTTCGGTCAGTAGCCTGTCGAGGAGCAAGCAAATCCTGGATCATAGCATATCCGGGATGGGTGATCAGCCCAATGCCTTCGGTCAGTAGCCTGTCGAGGAGCAAGCAAACTCTGGATCATTACATATCCAGGATGGGTGATCAGCCAATGCCTTCGGTCAGTAGCCTGTCGAGGAGCAAGCAAACTCTGGATCATTACATATCCAGCATGGGTGATCAGCCCAATGTCTTGAGTCAGTAGCCTGTCGAGGAGCAACCAAATCCTGGATCATAGCATATCCGGGATGGGTGATCAGCCCAATGCCTTCGGTCAGTAGCCTGTCGAGGAGCAAGCAAACTCTGGATCATTACATATCCAGGATGGGTGATCAGCCCAATGCCTGGTATGGGGGTGAAGAAGAAGGAAATGGTATTTATCCGACTTTTCTATTTTGAGTTTATACTGTTCACTCACACACACGCACACACACACATACACGCACAGACGTTTTTCTAAAAATACTTTATTTGGATTCAGAGGTCACAAAATACGTATTTTCGGTGAAATCTTAATATAAGATTTTTCGTTGGAATGCAATACCTTCTCCACCTACTATGTATGTGGTGGAGAGAGTAAAAACACAAAACATTTGTTTGCAAACATCAGCATACTGTTCACAAACAAATTTAAACAGGCTTTAAACAGTTTGCATGCTTTCGTTTGTTTATTTGCTTGTTCGTGTTGACTAGGCCTAACGCTCCGTCAATCGTATAAATGACACCTTGGCCGGTATTCGCCTCTTCAGCTGAGAACCGTAACGGAGCTGTTTTAAGATCTAAACGCTAGGAAGCATTAGGTAATAGATATGCCGCAGAAACATAACGAGAATGGACGTGTAGGGGAGACAGACGCACGGATGTGCAGCATTAGTATTCCCTCGCTGTACTTGAAGATGGTGCATCAGCAATGATTACCACCACCAACCCGCTCAATCACTTGAATAAAGTGGCCACAATTGCATGCACAACATGAAGGAAGTGAGCATCTGGGTGAATTCTATTGCAACTTCTATTTGGAAAAGAACTAAAAACAAAATCTGATGTTACACTCGCATGATTTCTCTACTCTTGTACAAACTATTTTTACAAACGCGTATTCTCCATATGCTTCATGTTAATCGAGATATCGAGATGTTAATCTTATTGTTAATTTTCTTGTAGATGCAAGGGGAATTGGTAGGCTTTAAGCGATAGTCAAATGTTTTAAGAGCTGGTTGCTATGTGGAGCATTCCATTATCTTTGTATGTCCAGGACATAAAAACATGAATAACGAATTCCCATTTGAGAAGAAGTATAAGTATTGGAAAATTCAAACAAATAACAAGGAATATCTCGGAAATAGTTCACTGGAGTAAAAAAGTATAGGACAAAAATTGTGTGTTTTTACGAGATCTATATTATTTGGGTAGTAAAATTCTGTCAATCTCTTACGGTTTACCAGTTAAGTAAAAGTCATTCAGAATAAAGAGGGCTTTTGTGGACATTCCCAAAAACTTCAGGATATGCATTTCATTTGTCATAAAATATCTTAAACAGATGATATTTTATGACATTTTAATCAAAATCGTTAATCATTTTGAGAAAATGAAAATTTTCGAAAAATGTTCCGGGTAAATGGTATTCTAGGTTGGGAGGATTTTCTTGAAAATCTTTGGTCGCATCTTTGTAAGATACTGAACCTAAATAGCAATTTTGGTATTTATCCGACTTTTCGTTTTTGAGTTATTCTGCTCACAGACACACATCCACACAGACCTTCTAAACATGATATTTTTACTTTCTCTACTACGTATATAAGTAGGGGAAGTATTGTATTTTACCCAAAAATTCGACCGAGATTTCACCGGAAATATATGTTTTGAGACTCCCTGAATCCAAAAAAAGCATTTTTGGAAACATGTCCGTGTGTGTATCTGTGAACAATGTAACTCAGAAACGAACAATCGATAAACACCAAACTTAGTATTTAGGTTCAGTATCTTCCAGAGATGCGACACGAAGGTTTTCAAGAAAATCCCCCACCCCAGATTATCCTTTACATGGAACATTTTTCGAAAATTTTAATTTTCTCAAAAATGGCTATAACGATTTTGATTAAAAATCATATGTTTAAGATATTTTCATGAAAATGAAATGCATATTTCTAATTTTCTGGGAATATCTCCAAAAGTATTCTTTATTGTGAACGACTATTGCATAACTGGTAAGCCATAAGAGATAGACAAAATTTTACTACACACAAAATGTAGATTGCGTTAAAATACACAATTTATGTCATATACATCTTTTTTGTTGAGTGAACCATTTTCGAGATATTGCTTGTTATTCCCTTAAATCTTCCAATACTTTTTTTTTTTTGTCCTGGACATACAAAGAGAATGGAATGCGCCACATAGCAACCAGCTCTTAAAACATTGACTATCGCTTAAAGCCTACCATATTCCCCTTGCACCTACAAGAAAATTAGCAATAAGATTAGCATCTCGATTAACATGCTGTTCACACATATACACAGACAATGTTTCATGTTTTGTAGGGGATTTTCTTGAAAATCTTCGTGTCGCATCTTTTGGAAGGTGCCTAATTTTAATACCAACTTTGGTGCTGATCCGAATTTTTGTTTTTAAGTGTTTTTGAATGCTGTTCACTGACACAAGGACAACACAGGGACCTTTTTCTAAAAAATATTTTTGATTCAGGGATCTCAAAATGTGTGTTTCCGATTAAATCTCGGTATCTAACTTTTTGGGTGGAATGCAATATATTCTCTACCTGCTAGGTACGTGGTAGAGAAAGCAAAAATCCATTTCTGAAAATTGTTATCTGGATTAACACTAAGTAAATAGAAGAATAGGCTTTCGTAATGGTTTGTTGAAGAACGCATGAAGAAAGAGTTTTTGGCCGGATAAGTGAACATCCAGAAAGGGCACTGACCCGTCAAGAGTCACGGGAATGGAGGGAAGATAGAGCAGTGTTTATGGGACTGACCTCGCATCGCCCACAATGCGCCGGCCTCTGTATCAACAGGCAACTTTGGGTAACCTCACTTCTACGCAGTTCCTTCGATGTACGGCTAAAAATAGCCGCAGCTTTTTCATGGACACCCATGTTACTACTGGAAGGTACTTCATCTTCTGCATACGTCTGTTTCTTGTCTGCTTAAGTCTTCCAGAAGCGTTTCTTTCTCCGAGAAGAGTTTGTTGTTACCTTCATTGTGAATTCTGGTCGTTTTCGTCCTAAACTTCGCTTTTAAACAAGCCATGCTTGTGTAATAATCATAGTCTTGTCGTTTGTCAGCGATTTCGCGTCGTATGTCTAAATTTAAATCTCAGGAGGTAGTAAGGACTCAACCGTGAGCAAACAGGGAAGATTTTATTGACAGCTCACAACTCCTACAGAAGTATACTTAGCACTTTACTGGTGACGTGCAAAAATTATAACTTTATTGACATAGTGTCTCACAGACACCCACTCTTTTAAACTGTATAAGAAAATTGTTACGTCAGGATGTTTTAATGCTATGTTTACTTTCTTTATCACGTACCAAGTAGGTACCGAAGGTATTGTATTTCACCCAAAAATTTGATACCAAGATTTCAGCAGAAACACAAGTTTTGAGAACGCCTGAATGAAAAAAATATGTGTTACACTCACATGACTTTCTCTACTCTTGTACAAACTATTTTTATAAACGCTTATTGCTAATTTTCTTGTAGGTGCAAGGGGAATTTGGTAGGCTTTAAGCGATAGTCAAATGTTTTAAGAGCTGGTTGCTATGTGGAGCATTCCATTCTCTTTGCATGTCCAGGACATAAAAAAACGAATAACGAATTCCCATTTGAGAAAAAGTATAAGTATTGGAAAATTCAAACAAATAAAAAGGAATATCTCGACAAAAATAAATATATGACATAAATTGTCTGTTTCAATGAGATCTACATTTTTTGTGTAGTAAAATTTTGTCTGTTAAGGTTTACCAGTTATGCAAACTTCATTCGGAATGCAGAGGACCTTTGGGGACATTCCTAGAAAATTGAAGATATACATTTCATTTGCCATGAAAGTATCTTAAGTATATGATAGTTTAATCAAAATTGTTAGAGCCATTATTGAGAAAATAAAAATTTTCGAAAAATGTTCCATGTAAAGAATAGTCTGGGGTGGGGGAATTTTCTTGAAAATCTTCGTGTCGCATCCTTGGAAGATATTAAACTCAAATACAAAGTTTGGTATTTATCAGACTTTTCGTTTTTGAGTTATGCTGTTCATACATACAGACACGCGCACGGACATTTTTCTTCATTATCTTTCAAAGATGCGACACGAAGAGTTTCACGAAAATCGCTAACACCAACTACCCTTTACATGGAACATTTTTCGAATTTTTTTATTTTCTCAAAAATGGCTCCAACGGTTTTGATTAAAATACGATATATTAAAAATATTTACATGACAAATAAAATGTATATCTTGAACATTCTGGTAATACTCTGTGAATTGCTCTTCATTCGGTAAAAAAATTATATTATCTTGTGGAACTGGTCAACGTTGAACGATAGAGGAAAACATACTACACAAAAAATGTAGATCTCTTTAAAACATACAATTTCTTTTTAATACAGTTTTTTGTGGCATAAGTCATTTCTGAGATATCTGTTATTAATGGTTCGAATTCTTCAATCTCTGACTATTCTTTTAAAGTCGTTTCAACATTCAGTTGTTTCTCGCGATGTCATGGAAACAGTATGGAATTTTAAGTCCAGTTATTAAACATTTGACTATCGCTGTTCTCTTAGTATCTATAACGAAATGTGTAATGTAGGTATTTATGCAAAGGTTTATTTGGATTAAAAGTAGACAGAAAAATCTGATGTGTTACACTCACATGACTTTCTCTACTCTTGTACAAACTATTTTTACAAACGCTTATTCCCCATCTAGTTCATGTTAATCGAGATAAACATTTGCAGACTCTTATTGCTAATTTTCTTGTAGATGTAAGGGAATATATATTTACAAGGGCAATATAGAAATACAGTAGCCTTTAAGTATATACATATCTCTTAATAACTGGTTGCTAGGTGCAGCACCATTCCCTTTGCCACAGATCAATGCCCTTTGCATATCAAAGACAAAAAAAATGAATAAGGAATTCCCATTTGAGAAAATAAGTATTGAAAAATTTAAGGAAATAACAAACAATATCTCGAAAATGGTTCACTCAACAAAAAAATGTATATGACATGAATTGTGTATTTTAACGCGATCTACATTTTTTGTGCAGTAAAATTTTCTCTATCCCTTATGGTTTACCGGTTATGCAAAAGTCGTTCACAATGAAGAATACTTTTGGAGACATTCCCAGAAAATTCAAGATATACATTTTATTTGTCATAAAAATATCTTAAACATATGATATTTTAATCAAAATCGTTAGAGCCGTTTTTGAGAAAATTAAAATTTTCGAGCAATCTTGCAGGTAAAGGGTATCCTGGGGTGGGGGATTTTCTTGAAAACCTACTTGTCGCATCCCTGGAAGATACTGAACCTAAATACCAAGTTTGGTGTTTATCCGACTGTTCGTTTCTGAGTTATGCTGTTCACAGACAGACACACAGACAGACACACACACACGGACATGTTTCCAAAAATGCTTTTTTTGGATTCAGGGGATCTCAAAACATGTATTTCCGGTGAAATCTCGGTATCGAATTTTTGAGTGGAATACAATACTTCCCCTACTTACTCTACGTAGTAGAGTAAGTAAAAATAAGCTTTTAAGAGTAGTTTATATAACCATTAATAAGCGATAGAGGGTAGAGAAAGTCTCGTGAATTTATCACATCAGATTTTTACATTAAAGCTAGTTGATTACAACGTTTTACGGGTAGATTTTTTAAACTTTAATTACAATACAATTAATTTCATTTAACTATCCCCCTCGTTAATTAAATCTCTCACGACACTATAAAGAACAAAATAAAAACACTGAGAAGACGCTATGCAAAGGCACTGTTGAACATTCTCAAATACCACGGTTTGTAATGAAGATTTCTCGTGAAAGCAGCTGACTTTCACGTTGCCACATTCGGGCTGCCTATTTATAGAGAAACTCTCAGTTGGGAAGAAATAATGACAGTTTAAGTAATGTTCAATATACTGCTCTTTATTCTTACTAGTTAAAGAGCGTCCATATATAAAACTCAATTTAATTTTAATTTCATAAAACTTAGTAAGAAAATAAGAAAGACAAAACAAAAGAAAGGCCAAAATTAACATACAAAGAAGAAGAAGAAGCGGTACTTCCTCTGGTTTGATTCGTTGCTGTTATCCACACCGAGTATCATTTTTATGTCAGTTTTTGTTTGTCTGCTTATAGAAACATCACAAACTTCGCATAGAAGAAAATGGGGTACTACAAGTTATAATAAGTGAATATCGAACATCAAAGTATTATTACAGAATGTATGGATATAATCTCGACTTATATATTACTCTATGTTAGCAAGGTTGGAGCCCATAGAGACTATTGCAGTCAGTGTGATTATGTTGAATTCTTTTGTGTTATTTTATACCAATGCACAATAAATAATCATATGAAGATAAATAAGAGGAAGAATAAGTGGTATTTAGTCAGGTTTGATACTGTTTATGTCATCACAGTCTAATATAATAAGTTCGAAATGTTAATGTTTACTTTCTCTACTACGTATGGTAAGTAGGGGAAGTATTGTATTCCACCCAAAAATTCGATACCGAGATTTCACCGAAAATACATGTTTTGAGGCCTCCTGAATCCAGAAAAAGCATTTTTAGAAAAAGCCCATGTATGTGTGTGTGTGTCTATGAACAGCATACCTCAAAAACGAAAAGTCGAATAAATACCAAACTTGGTATTTAGGCTCAGTATCTTTCAAAGATACGACACGAAGATTTTCAAGAAACTCCCCCCCCCATCCCAGACTACCCATTACATGGAACACTTTTCGAAAATTTTTATTTTTTCAAAAATGACTAACGATTTTGATTAAAATATCGTATGTTTAAGATATTTTCATGACAAATGAAATATATATCTTGACTTTTCTGAGAATGTCCCCAAAGTCTTCTTCATTCTGAATGGCGTTTGCAAAACTGGTAAACCGTAAAAGATGGATAAAATGTTTGTACACAAAATATGAAGATCTCGTTAAAACCCTGAAGGTAGTCGTGTCCTCGATGCGAAACAATTAAGTCTCTTCTTTCTCCGGCTAGCGTTGAGCAGTGTCGACTCTGTAAAGTCTACAGGGGGTGGTATATATATTGCGATAATAAAAACATCGGATCTGGTAAATATTGGCTTTATTATACTGTTATGTTACACATTCAGGAACGCGAGCCACCTATCCGTCAATTATCCGCGACTTACATCGAGATGATTTGTTAGTCGGCAGTATTAAAAAGTATTGCAATGTTTTCCCTACGTTCATAGCCACGGCCTAACTTCTACGGTGCGGAGTTCAGCTAAGTCTGAAGTTAGCTGTATTCCGGCGCAGAATTCAACTAAGAGTGAAGTTACGTGTATTTTGTGAATTTCGCCATGTCTGATTTCATCCCTACTCCCCATATATCACGTGATTATTTTGTTCGGTTTTCAATCATGTGACCATCTCCTGTTTTCGTATTAGTCAGTTTGTATTCTTGTCTCTCCATTTACTGGTTAAAATTTCAGTTCTGTTCAGCTTTCTCTTCCCACGGTACTATTTACAATTAGTTTAATTTATACTGTAGCACGTACATATATTCATGGCTTTAATCCTTTTCTTTGCACAAACGTCATGTTTCTTCCGCTTTGAAAAGAAATAGCACTTTCCGAGACTTATTTTCCACAGACCTTATTTAATGGCTCAGTGCATTTGTATACGTACCGATAGACCTTTCCTGTCCCAAGAAGAGGGATGGGCAGGTGATTCGAACTTTACTTCCTCAAACAATTGCAATATTTTGTATGAACGTTTTTCCTATCTAGTTATAATATTAAATACAACATTTTACATCTT
Organism: Deroplatys truncata; assembly: GCA_030765065.1. Lineage (NCBI taxonomy): Eukaryota > Metazoa > Arthropoda > Insecta > Mantodea > Mantidae > Deroplatys > Deroplatys truncata. The sequence goes on from CM060987.1 coordinate 20,328,794, forward strand.
TGTTTAATCTATATACAATTAAATCAAATACGGGGCCTAGTTGAACCGTATCAACCCACAATTTATGTCATATACATTGTTTTTTTCGAGTAAACCATTTCCGAGATATTCCTTGTTATTTGTTTGAATTTTTCAATACTTATACTTTTTCTCAAATGGGAACTCGCTATTCGTTTTTTTTATGTCCTGGACATACAAAGAGAATGGAATGCTCCACATAGCAACCAGCTCTTAAAACATTTGACTATCGCTTAAAGCCTACCATATTCCCCTTGCACCTACAAGAAAATTAGCAATAAGATTAACATCTCGATTAACATGAAGTATTTGGAGAATAAGCGTTTGTAAAAATAGTTTGTACAAGAGTAGAGAAAGTCATGTGAGTGTAACACATCAGATTTTTTCCCATAAAAATACTGCTGTTCTGCAGATTCTTGACTTTCATCTTCCACACAACTTCCTTCTTCTTCTGTATGAATGCTATGAGAACTTCCAATTTCAAAGACACTATCTAACAAGCTTAAAACATCACTACTAACCTCGTCTAACCACTGTGATATTTTATCTTCGAAGCCAGGATCATCCGGAATGGACCAAGACGGCCAGGCATTGTGAGAGTTCAAAGAAAATAAAATTATAATTCTTTTTCTCATGCATAATTTTTTGTGACAGCTATGAAAATTCTGTTACATTCACATGATTTTCTCTACCCTCTATCGCCCATTAGTTGGTATACAAGTTATTCTTATCTAATTTTATTTTCCTATTTATTTTAATCGAGATAAACCTTCCCGGAAATAGCTATTTACACATTTCGTTATAGATACAAAGGGAACAGCGATAGTCAAATGTTTAACAACTGAACGCTATATGCTGGCCTTAAAATTCCATACTGCTTCCATGATATCCCGATAAACATCTGAAAATCGACTATAAAAGAATGGGTAAGTATTGTACAATTCCAACCATTAATAAATGGTATCTCGGAAATGGTTGATGTCACAATTGTGCTTTTTAAAGAGTTCTATATTTCTTGTGAAGTACGTTTTCTTCTATCGCGTAACGTTTACTAGTTTACAAGATTATACAAAATTCCTTCCGAATAAAAGGACTTCAAAGGCTATTCCCAGAAAATTCAAGATAATAATTTTATTTGTCATGTAAATATAATTAATATATGGCACTTTAATCAAAATAGTTATGGCCATTTTTGAGAAAATCAAAAGTTTCGGAAAATGTTCCATGTAAAGGGTAGTTTAGGACTGGATGATTTTCTGAAAAGTTTGCGTCGCACTTCAGAAGTTACTGAACCTAAATACCAAGTTTGGCGTTTATCCACCTTTTTTGTTTGTTTTGAGTTATGCTGTTCACACACACACACACACAGTCAGACACACATTGTGATCTTATTAAACAATGCTTTTTTGGATTAAGGGGCCTCAAAGCATGTATATACGGTGAAATGTCGGTGTCAAATTTTTAGGTGAAATGCAATACCTTATCTACTTTCTATGTACGTGGTATACCAAGTAAAAATTACACACGAGAGTCAAGTATTTCGGGGAGTCACGAATGTACCACGAACATGTTTCTGATTTAGAATGCGTGCCCTTTTCTTCACTTAAGCTCCGCCACATATTAATACCCCTACCAATGTTCCTTCTCGCATGGTCCAATTTAAAAACCCTACTATGCATCTCTTACCTTGTTGCTAAGCCGTACTTTTTAATTTACAGAACTTCTGCCTACGTGACTTTGCAAAGGTAATAAACATAACTTTCACTGCATTCCAGGAACTTTTATACCAATATATTTCCTTAGCATGTCTCGCTAGTTGCCTTTTTCATTCCGGACAAATCATTCAACCGGGTTATTAGATTATGCATTGATTTAATATACATAAATTATTTATTGCAATTATTTTTTTATCTTCCTGTCATTTCTTTATTTAATTATTCATATCTCTCTGTCAATAATTATGGTGGTGTCCTGTTCACAAGCACAGGGAAGAATATCTAAACTTTTATGCATTCAGGGGGCATATAAATACGTATTTCCGGTGAAATCTCATATCGAATTTTTGGATGGAATACAATATTTGCTCTCACCTATTACAGGTATGTAGCAGAGAACGTAATAAGGCTAACTTGAGGCACAATCTAACAGCTCCTAAACGAGGATGTATAGAAACTGCGAGCAGGCCGCGTGTTGAGTGGTACGTGACAAATAGGCATCATGAGGTCATGTGTTAAGTGATGAATCTGACCCACTCAATAAAAATGCGTCTTTTGTTAACGAACCTAGTGTCTAACATTCTTCACTTCAGCTTCTCAATTTCAAGTTACGCATACTTACCCGTTTAGGATTAACAAAATATCTGATGTGTTGCATTTACATTACTTTCTCTACTTATTCTTCTATTTACTTCATATTAATCCAGACAGACATTTGCAGAAATGGTTTTATTACATATTTCCTTGTGGGTGCCACGGAATTAGGGGAATACAATACTAATTAAGCGATATCCAAATCTTTTAAGAACGAGTCGAGAACGAGTCGTTGTGTGGTGACTTTGAAATTCAGTTGTCTTTGCACGGTAACGAGGAAAAAAAATGTCTGATTTGTTACATTCACATGACTTTCTCTGCCTGTATAGTTTATTATTGGGTATGCAAATTATTCTTACGAAAGTTTATTTTTTCTATCTAGGTTATTTTAATCGAGATAAACCTTTGCATAAATAGCTACATTACACATTTCGTTATAGATACAAAGAGAACAGCGACAGTCAAATGTTTAACAACTGGACGCTATATGCTGGCCTTAAAATTCCATATTGTTTCCATGGCATCGCGAGAAACAACTGAAAATCGATGGGACTTAAAAAGAATGACAAGTATTGAATAGAGCCATTAATAACAAATATCTCGGAAATGGCTGATGCTACAAAAAAGTTATTTTAAATAAACTGTGTGTTTTAAAGAGATGCATATTCTTAGTGTGGAACGTTTTCGTCTACCGGTTAATGTTTACCAGTTATACAAGATTATACAAAATTCTTTCCGAATACAGAGGTCTTCAAAGGCTAGTCCCAAAAAATTCAAAATATACATTTTATTTGTCATGTAAATATCTTTAATATATTCAATTTTAACCAAAATCGTTACAGACAATTTTTAGAAAATAAAGAATTTCGAAAAATGGGCCTTGTAAAGCGTAGTTTGAGATGGAGAATTTTCTTGTAAATCTTTGTGTCACATCTTTGGAAGGTACTGAATCTAGATACCAAGTTTGGTATATATCTGACTTTTCGTTTTTGAGTTATGGTCACAGACACACGACGGAAGTTTTTCCAAATACGTTTTGGATTCAGGGGGCTCAAAACATGTATTTCCGGTGAAATCTCGGCATGGAATTTTTAGGTGGAGTGCAATACTTCTCTACCTACGTTTCGACACGGCACACAGAATTTGATCATTTAGGGCGAAGAAAGCAGTCGTGGATAAAAAGGGAGAAATTTGAAAGGGGATATACCACACACACATATACACATACATACAGACATATAAATCAATATTACACAAGAATTGCATATAACAATATAATTCACCAAGAAAGATGTTAGAATATTTAGCAGATTGTAACTTAGATAAGTAAGGGACAGGCTAGCTAGCTAGCTAATTCCAGGTAAAAGATAATTCTAGGTAGAGCCCACCTTTCACCAAGCTAATGAGCAAGGCACTGGAAGCAATAAGGAGAAATAGAAAGAGACAGATATAGAAGGGAAAGAGACAGAGATATTGAATCTGCTCCCGGACGCGTCACTGGGAAATGTTACATTTTGAGGCGCAAAGGTAGGCGTCACGAAGTTTGGGTATAAAAAGGGGAAGAAAGCCCCAAATTTTCACTCTCTTATAGAATCTCGTCGACACACAGTGATACTCTCTGGACGACGGATGCACGTGTGTGCATATGGGTGGGGAAGTGTATGCAGTTAGATTAGGCTCTTAGCTATTATTATGGTGGGAATTGTTATAATGGGAACAGCTAGCCGCCCATAAGTATGGATTTGATAATAAGCCAAATTTTTTTTCTCAGGGAAATGCAGTGTATTTTAATTTGCCTCACCTACGAAAACCCTGAGACCAGTGAAATTAAGTTAGATAGGTAATGATTAGGAATGGTGAAATCAGCAGCCGCTGAGCAACAATAGCCGGAGACCTGGACACGTCAGCAGAGGGCATCAACCAGAGGAACAGTGTTTTTCCACTACTAAAGACGCACAACGTTTTCCCGCTACAAATTCCAGAATAAAGGTATGTCAGGCAAGAAGCTTAACTACAGCAAGGAATACAGGAAGTGGTACAAAGTCACGAAACATATCGCATCAGATACATAAATGTTGATGTTATCTTATTCCCATAGCCCTGACAATGGAAACTCACTAACTGCCTCCTTTGGTGAAATCCAGCACTCCATGATAACCCTCAGGGCTCGGATTCTGATGATATGGCATCATCTTTTAATCGATGCACCAAGCATTGCTAAAATGTATATAAATTCTTATCATGGGCCCCAGATTATGAAAATGTGTATGTTTTCCCCTCTATTTTACGTTGCTTTGACTACATGATTATATCGCGACAAGTCTGTAATACCTCGTGGCACGGTGTGTGGCGGACAGTTAGCCATCTAGGTCTCATTCCTGTACCATACCATCATCCTTCGTCACGTGTCCATAGAGACCTTAGTGCTAGGCAACTACATCTCTGCCTCTGTGGTGGGCAGATGGCAGTTTCGACACGTGTCCACAGAGACCTTGTGCTAGGCAATTGTACCTTTGCTTCTATGACGGGCAGATGGCAGCTTTGACACGTGTCCACAGAGTCCTTAGGCTAGGCAACTGTACCTCTGCTTCTGTGACGGACAGATGGCGGCTTCGACACATGACCACAAACCTTAGTGCTAGACAACTGTACCTCTGCTTCTGTGACAGGCAGATGGCAGTTTCACGTGTCCACAGAAACCTTAGTGCTAGACAACTGTACCTCTGCTTCTGTGACAGACAAATGACAGTTTCACGTGTCCACAGAAACCTTAGTGCTAGACAACTGTACCTCTGCTTCTGTGACAGACAAATGGCAGTTTCACGTGTCCACAGAAACCTTAGTGCTAGACAACTGTACCTCTGCTTCTGTGACAGACAAATAGCAGTTTCACGTGTCCACAGAAACCTTAGTGCTAGATAACTGTACCTCTGTTTCTGTAACGGGCAGATGGCGGCTTCGACACATGACCACAGACTTTAGTGCTAGACAACTGTACCTCTGCTTCTGTGACGGGAGATGGCGGCTTCGACACATGAGCACAGACCTTAGTGCTAGACAACTGTACCTCTGCTTCTGTGACGGGAGATGGCGGCTTCGACACATGACCACAGACCTTAGTGCTAGGCAACTGTACCTCTGCTTCTGTGACGGGAGATGGCGGCTTCGACACATGACCACAGACCTTAGTGCTAGACAACTGTACCTCTGCTTCTGTGACGGGCAGATAGCAGCTTCACGTGTCCACAGAAACCTTGGTGCTAGACAACTATATCTCTCTTCTGTAACGGGCAGATAGCGGCTTCCACACGTGTCCACAGAGACCTTAGTGCTAGACAACTGTACCTCTGCTTCTGTGACGGAAGATAACGGCTTTGACACGTGTTCACAGAGACCTTAGTGCTAGGCAACTGCACCGCTACTTCTATGACGGGCAGATGGCAGCTTCACGTGTCCACAGAGACCTTAGTGCTAGACAACTATACCTCTGCTTCTGTGACATAAGATAACGGCTTTGACACGTGTTCACAGAGACCTTAGTGCTAGGCAACTGCACCGCTACTTCTATGACGGGCAGATGGCAGGTTCACGTGTCCACAGAGACCTTAGTGCTAGACAAGTGTACCTCTGCTTCTGTGACATAAGATAACGGCTTTGACACGTGTTCACAGAGACCTTAGTGCTAGGCAACTGCACCGCTACTTCTATGACGGGCAGATGGCAGCTTCACGTGTCCACAGAGACCTTAGTGCTAGACAAGTGTACCTCTGCTTCTGTGACATAAGATAACGGCTTTGACACGTGTTCACAGAGACCTTAGTGCTAGGCAACTGCACCGCTACTTCTATGACAGGCAGATGGCAGCTTCACGTGTCCACAGAGACCTTAGTGCTAGACAACTATACCTCTGCTTCTGTGGCAGGCAGATAGCTGCTTCGACACTTGTTCACAGAGACCTTAGTGCTAGGCAACTGTACCTCTGCTTCTGTGAGGCGATTTTTGGATTTAGGGGGCCTCAAAACATGTTTTTCCGATAACATCTCGTTATTAAATTTTCGGGTGGCATGCAATACCTTCTCTATCTACTACATGTTGTCGAAAAAGTAAAAATCGCTCTCCTATTCATGTCCCAAACTAGCGATGAGATAGTTCAGTTTTCCCTTTTATGCATAATGAGTTCTTGCAGTTAGGTTGACATTGTCATAGGTTGTGAAGTCTCCTTCATTCCAGTTGTACAATCTAAGAACTCAAGAGTTAACGCTACATTAACGCTACAACGAATCGCACGGAGAATAGTGGGACCAATTTTTTTAAAACAATGTGAACACTGCAGAGTACCGAGGAATTTTCACTGGGTTTACTGAGCAACTAGACGATTTAGAGCTGAGTCAAGGGTATTTTCAGCAGGACGGCGCTACATACCATACATCGTTACCTACTTCAAAAACAATTTGTTTTAATTTTCTTTTAAAAAAGCTTCAAGCAAGAAAATGGAATAAATATATTTTTAATAATTTTAGAAATTATCTCGTTATTCTTAAAACTAATTCTTCCTAATTTTATAGCTTAATTTATGACTTTCTGTACAGTACAGTGATAGAATAAATAAACATCCGTGTTTAGGCTTTTTTTGTAATTATTACTTCATGTTAGGTCATCATAATCCGGGCCCTAGTCATCATACTGTGAGTCTAAAACTCGTGTGACAGCAGGAACCCAGAGTGTACATAACATGTCTCGTTGACATGTCAGAGGCAGATTTGGGTGCTACGTAATGGCTTCTGTGTCCTCACAAGCTTGGAAAATGCTTCTTTATTCCTGCCCTAATTCAACACAAGGCCTCCTAATTTTTTACTTTCTCTACTACTTAACTGTAGTAAGCAGAGGAAGTATTACATTCCACCAAAACATTCGATCCGAGATTTCACCGAAAATACATGTTTTGGGGCTCCCTAAATACAGGGTTATTTATGAAGAACTGACACATTTCTTTCTTTAATTATTCTGTTCGAAATTCACTCAATGTCCCAATTTTAGCACGAAATTAAGCAGAATGTTCTGGAGTTTCGATTGCCTGTCACTAGATGCGCAGATGTTCACGTTTTAATCGTAATTGCTAGTTTTATTGTCGGCAACTGTTTTTGAGATTTTGTTCTAGTCAACGTCAAAATGGAGTATACATTAAATGAACGACTCTTCCTTGTAAAGCAATGCTGGATTACGAATTCAATTACAGCTGCTCAAAGGGCATACCACAGAGAATTTGGTGTTCGGAATCCTCGCCAAAGAAACACAATACTGGGACTGGTAAACAAATTGGAAACAACTGGATCTCTGGTGAGTGAAAAGACAAAACTCGTTCATTTAGGCTTCCCACGGTTGTTGTTGACGTAAGAGCACGACTGGATCAGCCACCCAAAATATCATTAAGACGTCTGTCGCAGGAGACAGGGTACAGCTACTCAATGTGTCAGAAAGCTGTGAAAAGTGCAGGCCTAAAGCCGTATAGGATTACGGTTTTCCATCAGTTACAGTAACCAGATAAGGATAGACGATTGAATTATTGTCGTTGGTTTCGGGCGTTCATTGTGCAAAATCCTGCCATACTGTCCATCACATGGTTCACAGATATGAAGCATGGTTCCATTTATCCGGCTATGTGAACTCAAATAACTCACGCTATTGGGCCAGAGAAAATCCACATGTTATTCATGAAGCACCTATGCAACCGGTTAAAATCGGAGTTCGGTGCACAGTATCCGCATAGAGAATAGTGGAACCATTTTGTTTTAAAACAATGTGAACCCTGCAGAGTACCGACGGATTTTCATGGAGTTTGTTGAGCAACTAGACGATGTAGAGCTGAGTCAAGGATATTTTCAGCAGGACGGCGCTACATGCCATACATCAAATGAATCCATGGCACTAATTGCAAGTTTTTTTGACAGCTGGATCATTTCCAAGAACCTGTGGCCATCGAGATCTCTGGATTTGACATCGCCAAACTTCTTTCTATGGGGTTACTTAAAAGACAGGGTTTATGCCACACGTCCCCAGACATTGGACGATCTGAAGCACAACATTACACAGGAGATTCAAGCTATTGACAACAGAGCCCTCCAACGAGTGGCCAGTAACATGGAACGACGTTTGAGTTGTGCCTTATGCAGGATGGAGGACATTTTCAACATTTGCTATAGAAGTAAATAATCTGCCAAAATTCCTCTGCATTTCAGGTATAATAGGTTGTTGCCAGCATAACTCGTTTTGAAACAATTAAAGAAATAAATGTGTCAGTTCTTCATAAATAACCCTGCAGAAAAGCATTTTTAGAAAAAGATCCGTGTGTGTGTGTGTGTGTGTGTGTGTCAATATATGTGACCGAAAGATGTTTAATGTACACCCTAAATAACCTTTCAGATGGAACATTTTGGAATTTGTTTATTTTTCTAAAAATGGCACTAAGGATGTTTTTATTAAAACAGCAGAAATTTCAGATATTTACACGAAACACTTGTTATTTAATTTTATGTAAATAACCTGTGAAGTCCCCTACATTGGAAACAATTTTGTATATTTTTGTATAACTGTTTAAACCGTGAGAGATAAAAGGGGCTTATTACACAGAAAATGTAGATCTCGTTAAAATACACAGTCTGATTCAAATAATTTAATTTTGTAACATGTATTTCTGAGATATCTGTTATTATTTGTTTAAATTTGTCAGTATATGTTCAGGCAGTATTTTTAACATTTAAATGATTTCAGTCTAATTATATAATATATAAATTCAATAACAGCCCGCCTTAAAGCAATATGTGTATGTAACAGTATATAAAAAGTGTATATTATAGTCATTGTATATGTTTATATTATTGTATACATGTAATAATGTTATGTGAAAGTATTACATAATTTAATAATGTAGGAGCTGTGAGAATAATAGGTTAAAAGTTGCTAACAAAGAGGTAACCTTGAGGCAATAATGAATTTGAAAGTTTAACAATACTACTTGTAATTCTTGGAAACAATAATGTAAATTTTGTGACAGTTTATAAAATAGCCAATCAACAACCAGAAAAAGCTTTAGTTAAAAGGTATTTTATTGGACTAGGATTAGCCCATCAGAAACTAAAATGGAGCAAAATTTACAAATTCAGAATTCAGTTGCTTGCAAACAGCGTTCCTACCGGACGCGAGATGCGTCCTCGAGAAGTATAATACGTTTTCAGTGTGAGACAAAAAATTGTTTACATGTTAAAAAGTGCAAGTAATTAATAAAAGAATCTCACAGCTCTCTATATCAGTGAAGTGTTATTTAAATTGTGTCAAGGATTAATAAATGTAGTGAAGTAGAATTATAATCTGTGTAAGCCTACATTCTTCAGTCGCACCACTCCCTGCTAAGACATTCATGTCTCTAAAAAAAATATAAAATACTGACGCAGCCGAGGCAAACATAAATATATAATATTTAAAGAAACAGTAAAAATTACAAAGTTAATATTTTTTTAAACATTTTTTGGGACAAAGGCCACCGGAAAGTACATTTGAGGCGAAGGCTACCGGAAACTTTTTACCATACGTGCGGTTGCAACTACTTCTAGTTCGGCTCCCCAACAGTCGAAATATAATACATCTTCTTCAAACTGACTTTCCATACGTAACAGCAACAAACTTTCCTCAATGTCATTTGTTTACAGTAAGATCGCCTTCAGTTATTTCTCACAATGTTATGGAAATAGTACGGAATTTCAAGGTCAACATATAACGGCCCGCTTTTAAATATCTGACTATCGATTCGGTTTCCTCTACCTCCCTCGTACCTACAACGAATTTTGTCTTTTGAAACTATTTCTACAAACGTTTATCGAGCTTAGCATGAAGCAGATAGACAAATAAGTTTTTGTACGAACCGTTTGTAGGAACTATAGATACAACTCTTATGCGTTACATTCACATGAATTTCTATACCCTCTAGTGGGTATACAAACTATTCTCACGAAAGCTTGTTTTTCTATCTAATTCATTTTAAAAGAGATAAACGTTCTCAGAAGTTGTTACATTTTACATTTCGTTATAGATAAAAGGGCAACAGCGAGCGCCAAATATTTAAGTACTAGATGCTATATGCTGGCCCTAAAACTCCATACTGTTTCCATGACAGCGAGAAACAACTGAAAATCGACGGGATTTCAAAAGAATGACAATGTATGGAACAATTCGAAGGATTAATAAGGAATATCTCGGAAATAGCTTATATCACAAATAAGTTATTTGAAATAAATAGTGTTTTAAAGAGATCTGCATATTTTATGTAGTAAACATTTACCACTTATGTAAGATTCTACACAATTCCTTCCGAATGAGAAGAACTTTGCAGGTTATTCCCAGAAAATTCAAGATGTACATTTTATTTGCCAAATAAATATCTTTAATAAAAATGGTTAGAGCAAATTTTGAGAAAATCAACAGTTTCGAAAAATGCTCTATATAAAGGATAGTTTGGGGTGAGGATTTTCCTGAAAACCTTCGTGTTGCATCTTTGGAAGTTATCGAACTTAAATAGCAAGTTTTTGAGTTATGCTGTTCACACATACATTTAGAGTATTCAGGGGCCTCAAAGCATGTATTTCCGGTGAAATCTCGATTTCTAATTTTTGGGTAGCTTGCAATACCTTCTCTAAATACTATGCACGTGGTAGAGAAAGTAATAAGCGATAGTGGGTAGAGAAAATCAGGATAACAACAGGATTTCCTCTGTGGATGGGCAGAATTATACATCTAGCTTCTAGCTCCCCCTGCAACAGACTCCAGCAAAGTCAACAGGTTGATGGATTACCTTCCACAATCCGAAACTCGAGCCATTCCTCTATATGCGCCTAGAGTGAGATGCATTTTGTACTTGGATTTAAATAAAGACTCGAAGATCGTGACAGCATTTGAAGATGTGCGAACTTTACTTTGGAGTGGGCGAGTTCGCGGGCGTGGGCGAGCCTGGGACAGGGAAGCTCGTGCAAAAGGGCAGACTTGCGGGCTTTTATATAAATTGCCTGCTTGCACAGATTAGGAGTAAATATTGTGTTACGGAACCGGGAGAGACGGCAATTTCGTTACGGAGCGCACGGAGGCGTCGATCTGCTTTCTTTGTCTATCTCTAATGAATAAAGGATGTTTGAAATCAACAAGAGGTGCTGCTGATTGCTTAGTTTCGATTCTGATGCACGCCCGGTGATGAGTATCGGTCGTTAATGGAGCAAATGTGATACTATGACAGCATTCCTGGTTGTGAGAGAGAAATAGTTACTTACCTAACTGTATAGGAATGTAGTTTTTTCGGACCGAATCATGAAAATTACACTTTCTACAGTTACGTAGAATATTTTGTTTCATACTAAGTCGAAATACTTTATATATTCGTTAAATATTCTATGTATATCGATGGCTAACCGGCAGAACATCTCACTTGCCAGTTTTTGAGAAATGATTTTCTTATCGTAACAAACAAGGAAAATCTAGACGCACATCCTGGCAAAACACCTTAAGCGACTCTTTAACATTCACAGAGAAAACAGGGTTTACGTTTTATCTTAACGGTTTTTAAATATTATTTTAGTGACCAACAAATAATCTTGACACTTGCCCTGTTCCCAACCTATTATCGTATTTTTTATTCCCAAGTGGTTCATAAGATGAACTGATGGTTGCCAAGATACTTATTTTAGTCCCTATTCTTAGCAATCGGGAATAAGATAATCCACTTTATCACTTTATTTCATTATCGGGTTTTGTAATAGATAATATTATAGTGAATAATAATTATGGTGCAATACTGTTTAAATACAACAGAATTATGAACAGTGATAACAACTTTACAGCAATTAATTTGTTTTGTTATGATCAGTGAGTGACCCTCACACGATAAGATAACATAAGCCACGCATATCCTATCCAATAAAACGTCTTCCATATTAACGAAACAGTGCAATTTCATCTGAGATACATGCGAAACCTACTTTCTATTCCTATAAACAATATTAATGCCCAATTTCAAATTGATGGACAAGGATAAAAACACTTTTTGTCTCTCCAGAAAAAAATACGATTTGGCGGATATCTTTTAACAAATAGCCGTCGATATTATGTTTGTGATACATGTTGGTAACCTTGGGGCTTGGCAATTGGCGCCATTGTCGGAGTAAGTATCAACTATTTCAACGTATTGTTGACCATGGGAATGTAGGAGTTTAGTAGCATTATGAAAAGAAATATCTCTGCAAGTAAATCAGTTCAGGTGAGCTATTAAGTCATATTCAAGTTTTAAAATTATTATAGAATCGTGAAATAATGTAATACGGAAGAAAAATGCTTATGAAAAGTTATTCTCGTAATAGATTTATCATTATGTATCTATATATTGGTGTTGGAGTAGAGAAAGTGACTGAACGTGAAAGTTCAATTTGACGTGTTGGTTTGGAGACGGAAAAACATGGAATTAGTATGAAACAAAAGACCTTATTGAACTCATAGAAAAGCTTAAATGTACCTACATGCCTCCCTCTAACAGTGAACCAGAAGAACAAAGTTTGGATACACTACGCCTGAATTGATAGTAATTTATAACTGGATAAATTTTCATGATTATGGCACGAGTGTCGTATTAATATTATCCACGAGTTAGATATAACATTTATGCAAGCTTAGTATTATAAACTGTAGAAAATAAATCATTAAATAATTCGGAATACATAGCTGACATAAGTACGGGGGTTTTCATAAGCTCGTAAATGAGACGTTAGGTTATCTCCGTGCATTTCATTTGTTATTACCTGGCATGTAGAACCATTAAGCTACTTGCGTGCATTCCTTTCCTGGGGGAGAAGTGAGCAGGTGTTAAGGACTGTGATGTAGCACAGTATGGTAAATAATTATATAATCAATTCCTAATTACCTTATGTTTAATAATGTACAGAGGTTTTTGCATCTTCGTTGCTCAGGGAAAAGAATATAGTAAAATTACTTCATCTTCTCTCTAAAAGTCACATCACTGCTACAGGAAATACGCCATTATTATTGGCAAGCGTGGCATAATTAACTATTATGGAGGATATAAGATTGCATAATAGTTATTTATGATGCAAGGTTCAACCTAGAATTTTATTTTGCGATCCTACAGTGGCGTACACTATTTTAAACAGCCCTGAAATTTGTAGTATAACAATAAAACAATATTGTATTGACTCCAGGCTTATATGCAAGTAAGAGAAATGGCGCCTAGAGCGAGATCAACAGATGTGTACTATTGTGTTACCTTACACGTCAGTGAAGCGACTGTATACTATATCATACTGTTTTCTGTATTTTCTTTGATAATATTTTCAATGTTACCGTTGACAGCTTCCAGAATTTTGACTGGCTCTTGGAATAAAATTCCATGCGTATTCGCAACTGCCGATTATCGATTATTCAAGTCATGTCATCCTCCGTGGACTAGTGGTACCGTGCTAGCTTCTAGTTCCCAAGGTCGCGGGTTCAAACCCGGCGGAGAGCGATGGATTTTTTCGGGCGTAAAAATCCTTAGTATAGCTTCCTTCGGAAGGGAAGTAAAGCCGGTGGTCCCGTGTCGTAGATTTACGGCACGTAAAACAACCTCAAGCCTGATAAAGAGGCCTCTGAGCAAAATTTCCGGTCTTTCACGCCCAATATAGAATGGGACGCTAAGGACCATAGTAGTTAAAGAGGGTCCATAAATAGCAGACATTTAAGGCATTTCAAAAAGTGCTGTACATCGCATACTAACTGAAAATTTAGACATGAGAAAGATGTAAGATGGGTGCCGCGTTTACTCACAATGGAACAAAAGCAGCATCGTGAGGATGTTTCAGTCGAGTGTTTGGCGATGTTTTGCTACAATAAAACCGAGTTTTCGTGTCGATTCATGACCATGGATGAAACACGGGTCCATCACTTCACACCTGAGATGAAGGAATAGTCAAAACGGTGGATTGAAAGGGTAGAATCGGCTCCAAAGAAGGCGAAGACAGTTCCATCTGCAGGCAAGGTCATGGCGTCAGTTTTTGGGGATGCGCTTGGGATAATTTTCGTTGATTATCTTCAAAAAGGAAAAGCAATCAATGGAGAGTATTATACAAACTTATTGCAACGTTTGAATGATAAAATCGAGCAAAAACGGCCGCATTTAGCGAAAAAGAAAGTTCTGTTTCATCAAGACAATGCATCAGTTCACACATCCAATATCGCCATGGCCAAAATCAATGAGCTAAAGTTCGAATTGCTTCCTCATGCACCCTATTCGCCAGACTGAGCCCCCTCTGATTATTTTCTGTTTCCAAAGTTGAAGAACTGGCTTGGTGATAAAAGATTTGCCAACAGAGAAGAGGTGGAGTTTGCAGTTGATGGCTATTTTGCAGAACTTGACGGTTCTCACTATAAACAGGGTATCGAAGCTATTGAACATCGCTGGGAAAAGTGTATCGAGCTGAAAGGAGACTATATAGAGAAATAAAGATGTTTTTCCAACATTTTTGTGTTTTCTTAGTTAGTCGGGTACTTCTGGGATAGCCTTCATATTAATATGGAAGCTTCTATGTGCTCAAGCCATGTGGTTCTTTACTTTGCAAATATATACAAGTTTGTTTTCTCCTTTTGCTTTGAACAGCTTTTTCTGTGAATGACATTTTCTGATATAAATGACACGTTTGTTCGGAAACAACAGAAGATAGTTAAATCAACTTTTAGGGTAATAATAGAAACCTCTAAGTATTGTTGTCGATCTACTTTGGTGTAGAAGCTGCTCTCGATGCTACAACTTTGTTGTCCTTCCCATCCCTGCTTCAAATTATTATAACATTTGTACACTACTCTGATGATTTTTATGATTTCATCATATCGTAGTTCGTTCCGTGTTGTCTCGTGTGCCAACTGCTCTAGTGGTATAGCTGAGTTCTTTATCTGAAGGTATGCGTGAGTGGATTTTGAAAGGATAACACCAGTTTAGATTGTTGATACATTTTAATGTAGACTAAAATGTTCAGTTTGAGAAGAGTCGCGGGCTGTTGAATTTACGAATTAATTACTTCTATAACTATAATTAAACGAAAACCCAGCGGGATGTCTTTGGCTCGCATTCGGAAAGTCTCGGGATCGATCCACGGCGACCGCCCACTCTGGCCCATGAATTTTTCGTGGTTTCCCCGGGTCGCCAGACGAATGCTGGGGTGGTTCATCTTCTACCATAACTCTCCCTCTCATTTCCTGTACCCAACATCTTCCTTGTCATCTGTTTGGGGTTAGTGTTCCAGGCGACGGTGTTCTGTGTGTTGCGGCTGGGCCGTGGCTTGCGTTCTGTAAAGGTTTCTTCCCTGGCATCGCTGCAGTACCCTCAGTAAGGTCTCTCCTCAGCGTAGGGCTCCTCTACGGGGACCCTGCAGGCTGGTGGCTTGTGGGCAGGGATGCGTTCTATCTGGAAACGTCACGTTGGAACACAATGGACTGGCTGGCCTGCTTTTGGTGCTCTGCCGCGGTTCCGAGATGATCTCCGTGATACGTACCTTTACCTTTATAGTTAAACGAAGCGTCAGTTGTCGTAAGTCGCTTAAATATCGCTCTC
The DNA here is from genome assembly GCA_030765065.1 of Deroplatys truncata. NCBI lineage: Eukaryota > Metazoa > Arthropoda > Insecta > Mantodea > Mantidae > Deroplatys > Deroplatys truncata. Next base: position 20,344,751 of record CM060987.1, read on the forward strand.
AATAGCCGCTAAGACTTTCTAACGCGGGTGCGCTACACAACTTACACACGAGAGTCAAGAACCTCAGGAGTGTCACGAATGTATGCACAAATGTGTGTCTGATTAGACTTCACAAACTTTTCTTAAGCCCCCACATATCAATACCCCTTCCAATGTTCCTTCTCGCGCGGTCCAATCCTAAAATCCTCCGCATGCGTCTCTTACCTTGTTGCTAAGCCGTGCATTTCACTTTTCTAATTTACAGAACTACTGCCTACGTGACTTTACAAACGTACTGAACTAAATCCTGCATTTCAAGAATCTTTAAGTTAAGGTATTTCCTTAAGATGACTTGCTAATTACGTTTTTCTTTCTGGACCAATCATTCATCTAAGGCTCATTATACTAAACAACGATTTAATATACAGAAATTATTTATTGCAATTATTTATTTATCTTATTATCATTTCTTTAAGTATTTACATCTTCCCGCCAATGATTACGGTATCCGTATTAATAAGATGTTTAGTTATTTTTAAATAAATAGTTGCTGACAAATTTTAATCAAAATATGGCGTAACTGAGAAAAATTCTATATTTCTTAACAAACAAATCTATTGTGTAAAAGTATATCAATGAACTTAGAGGGCATACATCTACACCCTGTAAAAATATCAGTCTTATATATTAAATACGTTTCGAGATAACGGTACATGAACTTAGTAAATGTAACATTGGTGCAATAGGTCTTTTAATTTCCCCTTAATGCAGCACAGTCGAGAAATGCATCTGATAAACTCAAATGCCCGAAAGCCTTGGCGACTGTTCGGGGTAACCACTACTTGAAGGCGGCTGTTGAGGTCTAGAATACGAAACAATATACAATTATGAAGGGCGGATAAACAGTGTTGAATGTTTGGGACAGGATAACTGCCTAAGATAGTCAACACATGGCCGCCAACCCCCTGATTTCTTTTGTGATAGAAGTATAGTAATGGATCATGCAGACTGTGATGGTCGAGAAACGTCTTGCAGCGTCATGAAAGTATAACCAGAAGTAAGAAAGGGCTGCCCAATGTCGCGACAACAATTGCAGATTGGCAAGCTTTACGAGGTCAAGGGAAAAGAATAAAACTAGTGCTTATTTTGGAATACTAACCATAAGTGACAAATATATGACCACCGAAAGTTAACCAAAGTAAACTTCAACCTGGACAATAGACAATCCTAAGACTGAAAAAAATCTGATGTGTTACACTCACATGACTTTCTCTACTCTTGTACAATCTATTTTTACAAACGCCTATTCTCCATATGCTTTATGTTAATCGAGATATCGAGATGTCAATCTTATTGGTAATTTTCTTGTAGATGCAAGGGGAATATGGTAGCTTTTAAGCGATAGTCAAATATTTTATCGCTGGTTGCTATGCGGCGCATTCCATTCTCTTTGCAAGTCCAGGACATAAAAAAATGAATAACGAATTTGAGAAAAAGTATAAGTATTGGAAAATTTAAGGGAATAACAAGCAATATCTCGAAAACGGTTCACTCAACAAAAGAAACGTATATGACATAAGTTGTGTATTTTAACGAGATCTACATTTTTTATGTAGTAAAATTTTGTCTATCTCTTATGGTTTACCAGTTATGCAAAAGTCGTTCACAATGAAGAATACTTTTGGAGACATTCCCAGAAAATTCGAGATATACATTTCATTTCTCATGACATTATCTTAAACATATGATATTTTCATCAAAATCGTTAGAGCCATTTTTGAGAAAATTAAAATTTTCGAAAAATGTTCCATGTAAAGGGTAGTCTGGGGTGGGGGGATTTTCTTGAAAACCTTCGTGTCGCATCTCTGGAAGATACTGAACCTAAATACCAAGTTTGGTGTTTATCCGACTGTTCGTTTTTAAGTTATGCTGTTCACAGACACACACACAGACACACACACAGACACACAGACACACACACAGACACACACACGGACATGTTTCCAAAAATGCTTTTTTTGGATTCAGGAGGTCTCAAAACATGTATTTCCGGTGAAATCTCGGTATCGAATTTTTGGGTGGAATGCAATACTTCCCCTACTTACTATACGTAGTAGAGAAAGTAAAAAAATTATATACGCCAGATTTAAAGAATATAAAAATATTTATACAATGATTATTCTTATTATACATGTGTTACTAAGCACAAATTTGGTGTATACTTGACTTTATTTTTTATTTTCTCTACCACGTACCTAGTAGGTAGAGGACATTGTATTCCACCCAAAAATTCGATATCAAGATTTCACTGGAAATATATGTTTTGAGATTCCCTGAATAAAAATTCTGATGCGGTGCATTCACATGACTTTCTCTACCCTCTATCGTTTATTAGTGAGTATACAAACTAGTCTTACTAAAGCTTATTTTTATATCTACTTCGCTTTAATTCTAATAAGCCTTTGTATAAATAGCTACATTACACATTTCATTATAGAGAACAGCGATAGCCAAATGTTTAACAACTGGACGCTATATGCTGGTCTTAAAATTCCACACTGTTTCCATGACATCGCGAGAAACAACTGAATGTTGACAAGACTTTAAAAGAATGACTGTGTTGAACATTCGAACCATTAATAACGGATATCTCGGAAATGGCTGATGTCAAACTAAAAGTTATTTGAAATAAATCATGTGTTTTAAAGAGATCTACATTTCTTGTGTAGTACGTTTTCGTCTATCGCTTAAAGTCTCTAGTTCCTGAGGTCGCGGGTTCACACCCGGCGGAGGGCGATGAATTTTTTCGGGCTTAAAATTCTTTAGCATGGTTTCCTTCCGAAGGTAAGTAAAGCCGGTGGTCCCGTATCATAGATTTACGGCACGTAAAATAACCTCAAGCCTGATAAAGAGACCTCTGAGCGAAATTTCCGGTCTTCCACGACCAATATAGAATGGGACGCTAAGGACCATAGTAGTTAAAGAGCGTCGATAAATAAAACTCGATTTAATTTAATTTAGCTTAACGTTTACAAGTTCTACAAGATTATACAAAATCCCTTACGAATGAAGAGGTCTTCTAAGGCTATTCCTAGAAAATTCAAGATATACATTTTGTTTGTCATGTAAATATCTTTAATATGTGGTATTTCAACCAAAATCGTTGGTGTTATTTTTTATAAAATACTCCATATGAAAGATAATTTGTTATAGGGGGGCTTTCTTAAACGTCTTGACTGACTTTTCGTTTTGAAGTTATGCTGTTTACACGCACACACGCGGACCTTTCTCTAATAACGTTTTTTTTTATTCAAGGTTTTAAAACATGTATTTCCGGTGAAATATTGGTATATACTTTTTGAGTGGAATGCAAAGCCTCCTCTACCTACTATGTACGTGGTAGAGAAAGTAAGAAAACGCATTTTTAGAAAAAAGATCCTTATGTGTGTCTGTGAGCGTGTCTCTCTGCCTGTCTTACTGTCTGTGGGCACTATCACTCAAAAAAATCTGATGTGTTGCATTCATATGATTTTTTTTTTACTATCGCTTAGTACTGTATAAAAATTATTCTTATGAAAATTTATTTTCGTAACTACTTCATTTTAATCGAAATAAACCTTTCCGTAAATAGCTGATTACACATTTCATTATATACACAAAGTGATATTAGAACTGGGCGCTATACGCCTGGCCTTAAAATTCCGCGCTTTTTCCATGACATTGCGTGAAACAATTGAAAACCGGCAGGAATTTAAAAGAATGACTATTGAACATTCGAACCATTAACAACGAATATCTCGGAAATGGTTAATGCCACAAAAACGTTATCGGAGATAAATTGTGTACTTTAAAGAGATCTACACTTTTTGTGTAGTACGTTTTCGTCTATCGCTTAATGTTTAGCAGTTATACAAGATTGTACAAAGAACTTTAAAGGCTATTCCCAGAAAATTCATATATACATGTTATTTGTCATATATATAAACATTTTTATATATAGTATTTTAATCAAAATCATAAGAGTCATTTTTGAGAAAATAAACAATTTCAAAAAGTGTTCCGTGAAATGGGCAGCCGGAGTGGGGGATTTTCTTGAAAATCTTCGTGTGGCATCTTCGAAAGATACTGAACTTAAATATCAAGTTTGATATTTCTCTGACTTTTCGTTTTTGAGTTATGCTATTCACAGACTGACGGACAAACTCGTAAAGGGATCTTTTTCAATTATTTTCTATTCAGGGGGCCTCAAAACATGTATTTCGGGTGAAATCTAGGTATCGAATTTTTTAGGGGAATACAATACCTTCTGTACCTATGTACGTGCTAGAGAAAGTAAAAGTTGTATATTTACTTTGTCACAAAGACAGAATATTTAGCATTAAATAGCGATCAGTTTGCTTCTCTTTCTGTTAGTGACCGACCGAGATACGTAGATAAACATTTTCCTTTAATGATGCGGTTTTCCCGACTTGCCATTTATTATCTTCCGTTCAATCTTTCACCCATGAATTATTTCATAAGCCAGTTGTCAAGGGAAATTAACTGAAGTGTAACTATCAACGAGAACAGCTCTTAACGTTTTAGTCCCAAAACAAATAAATATTAGAACATCGTTTTCAGCCATGTCAGTATTAAATCACCCTGGGGATTTTTATCATAAATGCGGTTATAGTAAGTAGATATACAGCCTTATTTCAAATAAGTTTCCTCGAGTTATGCATACTTAGACCAGATTTCACCAAAGTGAATTAATTTTCGTACAGTTGGTTTAAAATACTAAGTGCGGAAAACTATTGTGTAGAAAATTGTAGAAGAGAAAGTCAGTAACAAAGTGAGTATTTTGAGGTTAGAAGCCAGAACGTTTTTACTGTGCTACATACGTCAACATTAAATCCGTCATGTGGAAGCTGTTTGTGGCGTGTCAAATGTAAACAGAACGCACTCTTGTACAATACTAATCACTGTCGTATGAGTGTCGGATATGAAGTATACTGGATGGTAAGGTAATACCGTCTTGTTTAATACAGTATGCGTATGTAATGTCTCATTGTGTACCATATTCATTAGTTGAAACAGTACGTACAGTGTGTTCCACACCTACCCGGATGTCTTACTGTTTTGAACAAAGTGAGCAGCGAAATGGGTGGGAAACGCAAGCATTTCACCTGAATATCTGTAAGGTACTCGCCAGACACTCGCCAAATCAATCCGACTCTTATTGGTTTGATGTCAGAATTCTGGCACTCATACCCTAACCAAGTGGTCGATTTCCGGCTTAGGAGCGACAAATCATATAAAATTGCAACTTAAGTTTAAGTGCATGAAACATATAAGGGCATACTTTAATTACAAGTAATTAATAAAGGACAGTGGTTGGATGAAATTGGCTTGTAAACAATGTCCTCTGTATTATATACGTCATTTGAAAGGAACAAAGGATATAGACAACAAACCGAAAATTATTGCCCTTGATGAGCAAGGTTATAGCGCACCGAGGGCTGCAGAGCTATGCAATATCTCCAAGAAGAGCGTCAAACTGGTGGAAAAAATACCACGAATGTGGTTACTGGACACGAAAACCAGGTGGCGTATTTAATTATAAATGCATAATGCAGTCCGCATGGCACCAGAAGCTTCAAAAACATATCACAACGGGATACAAAGTAAACTTAAAAGACACGTAAAGAAAACAGTTTAATAAATAAAGCTTTCAGGAGAGGTGAAAAGGTATTTTACATTGAATAACTCATTTAATATGTTAGAACATTATGGGATTATTATTATTATTATTATTATTATTATTATTATTATTATTATTATTTTCTATTAACAATAATTGTTTTGCAAAGCAAAGCAAAATTTTGAATTAAACAATATCACAAACAAGCATGATAAGGAACTGAATTATACGAAATGAACCACCTGAAACGAAAATTCATTACAAAAACGTCCTCAGAAGATATATTTCCGGTGAAATCTGAAGTAGAATTTTTGGTTGGAATCAGTACGTCCTCTGCTTACTGTAAATATGCAGTAAAGAAAGTAAGAATGTTGTTGATGCTCTGCCAACACGTGTGATGCCTTTGGTATAAATCGGTTAACAATTCTTGGTACTCTGTTTCCACGTATTCTCATCTCAATTGCATCAAAATGCATGCATTATACTCTGGAGTTGAAATTTGCCTCTAATTATATCATTTGTGATGTGATGTAATCTGCTGCTTACAGCCACACTTCGAAGAAACCTAATTTCCACAGCCTGTAATCTTCTTCCACCAGCGATTCGGTTTTTATCTCCATATAGCGCTGTTTTAGTTCTCAGGACGGTATGAATTTGAATTCATTTATTTGTATAACTTTATTTACATGATTTTTATAACAATATTTCCCCTAGAACTAATTAAACCCATGTACAAATTGTCTGCTCTCTAAACCTATTTTGTGCTACTCAATTTACTTGGCTCCCTGGCCTTGTAGCTCACTGAGTAGCCCTTTACCAACTTTCGCCACTTGCACTCCTTCCCCTCCCCCTGTTCTTTGTTGTCCTTTCCTTGCATCTCTTACTTTCCTAATCCATTTCTCTTTTACTCTCCCTAAAACCTTCCCCTTGTCTCTAGATGTCTTTTCTTTTTTCCCTGCATTTTATTGTTAGTATTATTATGTCCATTCTTTCCCCATTTTCTCATACTTTTTCTCTCCATATCATTAGTTCTTTACACTCTGACATGTTGTGTCCTTTTTTCGAAGGGAAAGAAATCTTGGCAGAAAATCCTGAGGCTTCCGATAGGGTTTTGCATTAGTCTGTCAACTTCTTCACGTAAATCTAATATAATCATAAGTTACAGGAAAATAATGACCGGACGTCAAATTTATGAGCCATTTTGAAACCCAGAATCACTTGTAAGTGCAACTCAGCAATGACTGAACTGACTTTTAAGAAACTCTGCGGGCTTGCCTGCTTTAGAGTTACCTGTACCTAATAGTACCACGCATTTCATTTACGAGGCGTATTCCAGAACTAAGGTCCGGTGAACAATATTTAAAGGATGGTGCGCCTGAATGACGTTTCACGCCTTCAACGCTATCTACCGAGTCCTGAGGAACCTACCAAGTGTTGGTGAGATGCAGTAGGCGTTTGCCAGTCGGTGACAGCAGATCGCAATGGCCACGACAATCGTAGATCCCGCCAGTTGTGAAGTGCGCGGTGTGATTAGATTTTTGCTGGTAAAAGGATCGTCAGTTGCGGACATCCATCGTGAGTTATGTCTCGTGTATGGATCGGACATAATGAGTGACAAACAGGTTCGACACTGGTGTCGAGAATTTCGAAATGGCCACACAAATGTGCACGATGAATAGCGGAGTGGTAGGCCCAGTATTCGGACCGACGACATCGTTGAGCAAGTGAATCAAAAACATCGAAGCGATCGGAGTTTGACGATTAGCGGTCTGGCTGATGAATTCCCAAATCTTGCTCGAACCTCACTTTACAAGATTGTCACCGAACAGTTTGGATATAGTAAACTTTGTGCGAGGTGGGTGCCAAAACTGCTTACCGGTCAGCACAGAATGCGCAGTGCACGACAGTTTTTGAAGCGCTATAGACAAGAAGGAGATGGTTTGTTTTCCCACATTGTTACGGTCAACGAGACATGGACAGTGTACACCAACGCAGAATCGAAACAACAGTCAATGCAGTGACGACGTGCCGGTTCATCCAAACGAAAAAGTGTGCAATCGCCGTACACAAATCGTAAAATGATGACTACCGTCTTTTGCGACGAAAAGGGCGTCCTTTTGATTGATTTCATAGACCGTGGGTCAACAATTACAGTTGACGTGTACTGTGCAACGCTTACCAAACTGAGACGTGCGATCCAAAATCGACGAGATTTTGGGGAATCGGGAAACTGTCATCTGGCATCATCCTCCTGCACGACAACGCACGCCCACACACCGCTGCCAAAATCAAAGAGCAGATTCAAAAGTTTCGTTGGGAACTCTTTGACCACCCTTCATACAGTCCCGACCTGGCACCAAGGGACTATTTCCTCTTCTTGCATTTGAAACGGTGGCTGGGTGGACAACGATTTCAAACGACGATGAACTCAAGACGAGCGTTACCAACTGGTCTCCCAGGCGGCAGACTATGCCGAGGGATTAAAGAAGCTGGTGGAGCGTTGCAGCAAGTGTATAGATGTGAACGGTGATTATGTGGAAAGTAAAGTATATGTAGGTACATAGTACTGTCAACAAAAACCTTGTCTCATGAGCGATGTTTTGTAATTATGACCAAACGGACCTTAGTTTTGGAATACGCCTCGTATAACCGAGTCATATATCGAGTATATGCATAGTTCCTTTGCACTGCAGTGGCCTCGTTATGTCTCAAATAACTCGTTACCGCGAACGATTCATTCAACACGGCTTGGGTGATCGCCTGTGAGTGTTAAACTGTCAGTTGCTACCTTCTTTTTCTCAGTAAACACTAGAATTTGTCCATTGTGCATCTCAAAACGAAATTTTATTCAAGATATATGTTTTATGTATGAACTACATTAGATTATTCTTATTAGTACATTGAAATGCCTACGGAAAAAAATTTGTGCTTGAACAAAGAGTTTTTATGTGCGTAAAACCGTAAACATAAAGTTTATAATAATAATCCCCAAACTTAAAGAAACTTAAGGACAATATTAGGAAAAAAATGGAAATTACGCAAGAAGAACTTAGGCGTTGACTGAAAATTTCATCCGAATATGCCAGAAACGTCTCAATGCACATGGGCACCACTTATAACAAGGTTAATACTATAATGCATGTTACCATTACTAGTAACGCAGGAGTTTTAGAACAGAAAGCCCCCCCCCCAGTGTAATAGACAGTGCACGGAGCACGCATACGTGCGATCCGCGGCCCGGCAATATGGAACGCGCTGTATATACTGATATGAGTGTGGGAAGTGCATTATTACAGAATCGTGGAATAGTTTAAACAGACGAGACAAAGTTGATATTCTGATAAACATTTCCACACATGCATTGCACATATTTTTTGCATGATCATGTGTTTTATTATTTTGAATTAATCACTAATTAAAAAAACTTTCTAATGAGCTTACCCATTGTCGCCTCGGATTTACAGTAACGCAATGCTGCCTTTTCAATAATTATAACTCTATTCTGCATTTTCAAACATTTTGTCAGATGATTTCTTAAAAGCAGGTGTTCTTGAATCAAGTTTTTATGCTGATTCCAGAAGTAACTTCTTTTTTTTCTATCACATCAGGTTTTTACACGAAATAAGTAATGTTTTGACAATTTTACTAATGAGCGTAGAAAAGTATTCAAATACCACTTCACACAAGGTAAGTTTTTATTCAAGAAACATTTTAAGAATACTCTCAAGAACTCGCTAATTTATTTCATGACTGCATTCTAACAAAACAAGAAGCCAAAGTGTTTCATTTAATTTTGTTCAAACTTTCTCTTCTTTGACTTCCTTGCAGATCCTTGAAGAATACTGTCCCTCCTCAATATCCAACAGTAGTCGGCCATCATAGTTTCATTCCATCTCCCCTGGTACCTCCTCTCCATTTCCTTAATATCTTGGTGAAAACGTTCACCCTGCTCTTCACTATAATATCCCAGAAAGTAGTCGATATGTGAATGCAGAAAATGCACCCTTACACTCGTGTTACAACCCATCTTCTTGAAATTTTCCAACACTGTTTCGACAATGGCCTTGTAATTAGGATCTTTGTTATTACCTAAGAAGTTTTCAGTAACTGATCGGAAGGCGGTCCATGCTTCTATTTCCCTCTCATTCATTGTCTTCTCAAAATCTTCATCCTTCATCAATTTCTTTATTTGAGGACCAACAAAAATTCTAGCCTTTAATTTGTCTTGTGTAATGAAGGGAAACATCTTTGAAAGGAACTTGAAGCAGGGTCCATCCTGTGGTAGAGCCCTTACAAATTGCTTCATCAAGCCCAATTTCATGTGTAGTGGCGGAAGCAATATCTTTATATCTCTATATTTTGAAGTGAAATTGTGAAAAAACTGTATGTGATAGAAAAAAAACTAAAAGCAGTTCTGAAATGAGCATAAAAAGTTATTCAGATTCACTTATTAGTTTTCAGCCATCGGATATCATGCAGACTAGTGTAATTAATACAATGGCTTAGTAACATACGTACTTAATTTAGGAGTCATTGAATCAATAAAGTTAGATGGTTGATGCCGTGACCCAAAGCAGGTTGTTTGGAAGATAATAGAGATTCAGCATTTCAAAAAGAATGTGAAGTCGCAGACGTGGATTATGAAGACGCACATATTGAAGAGGCATAAAAAATTGGGTGCGCGTCAATAATTCCTGAAAAATCTAGAATGAGGCATGAAATGTTCATTCACCTTTAATTGCAGTCAATTAGTTTTCAATAATATTTGAAGTAACATAACTTCTGTTCGAAGTGTGGCATTCACGGCAATGTGTTATTACTGATTATTAAAAATATGTAAATTAAGTTCGAGTGTATTTTACTTCCCGTTCTAGTCTACATATATGGTATGTTATTACAGCCACCAAATTCATGTTGGTAGACATGGGTTTCCTTGGAAACGAATTCATTTGTTGGAATTATAAATTTCCTTCTGTGTAAATAAAAAGAAAAACTTTAGTAAGCTATACGATATTATGCAAATCACGTATTTATGGAGATAATATTTGAAACATGGTTATACAGCGATTCACTGTCTGAATCATGTGTACAGTCAAAGAAGACCAAACGAAGCTAAGATGTGCGATGAACGCATCTAAAAATTAAATTAATTTTTTTTATCGTGTTTCATCTCTTCATGTCTTTACTAGCACTAAACCGTCTCCGTGGCTCTCTGTGTGACTGATGTAGGGGAATGGGGGTCATCATCGATCTGGTAACTTCACTCCTGTTGAATGAGAGTGCAAGCGTTTGCAACATAGATTTCCTTTATATTCCATGGTAATTTGAGAATAACAGTTCAACACAGTAACATCAACATCACACAGGTTACGTGTCCCTGATGGATACGATGTGTGCCTATATATATTTTCTTTCCCGACGTTGCACTGGTAATTTTTAACTCGAATGACGAATGAATTAATCCCGTTCTTTATGAAATTATTGTACAATGATCTATAAGACTTTTACCGCGGATCCTCCCCTTTACATATCTATTTATACAGGATGATTATGAAGAACTGACACATTTATTTCTTTAATTATTTCAAAACGAGTTATGCTAGCGACAACAGAGGAATTTTGGGAGATTATTTACCTGTATAGCAAATGTTGAAAATGTCTTCCATCCTACATAAGGCACAACTCAACACGTCGTTCCATGTTACTGGCCACTCGTTGGAGGACTCTGTTGTCAATAGCTTATATAATCTCCTGTGTAATGTTGTGCTTCAGATCGTCCAATGTCTGGGGACGTGTGGCATAAACCTTGTCTTTTTAAAACCCCATAGAAACAAGACCGGCGATGTCAAATCCGGAGATCTCGGTGGCCACAGGTTCTTGGAAATTATCCGGTCGTCAAAGAAACTTGCAATTAGTACCACGGATTCATTTGATGTATGGCATGTAGCGCCGTCCTTCTGAAAATATCCTTGACTCAGCTCTACATCGTCTAGTTGGTCAACAAACTCCATGAAAATCCGTCGGTACTCTGCAGTGTTCACATTGTTTTCAAAAAAATTGGTTCCACTATTCTCTGTGCGGGTATTGCGTACCAAATTCCGATTTTAACCGGGTGCATAGGTGCTTCATGAATAACATGTGGATTTTCGCTGGTCCAACAGCGTGAGTTATTTGAGTCACGTAGCCGGATAAATGGAACCATGCTTCATCTGTAAACCATGTGATGGACAATTGGTAGGATTTTGCACAATGAAAGAGGAATCCAACGGCAATAATTCAGTCGTCTATCCTTATCTGGTTCCTGTAGCTGATGGACAACCGTAATCCTATAGGGCTTTAGGTCTGCACTTTTCACAGCTCTCTGACACATTGAGTAGCTGTACCCTGTCTCCTGCGACAAACGTCTTAATGAGTTTTTGGGTGACTGATCCAGTCGTGCTCTTACGTCAACAACAACCGTGGGAAGCCTAGATGAACGAGTTTTGCCTTTTTCACTCACCAGAGATCCAGCTGTTTCCGATTTGTTTACCAGTCCCGGTATTGCGTTTCTTTGGGGAGGATTCCGAACACCAAATTCTCTCTGGTATCCCTTTGAGTAGCTGTAATTGAATTCGTAATCCAGCATTGCTTTACAAGGAAAGTCATTCATTTAATGTGTACTCCATTTTCACGTTGACTAGAACAAAATCTCAAAAGCAGTTGCCGACAATAAAACTAACAATTACGAATAAAACATCAACATCTGCGCATCTAGTGACAGGCAATCGAAACTCCAGAACATTCTACTGAATTTGATGCTAAAATTGGGGCACTGAGTGAATCTCGAAAAGAATAATTAGAAAATGAAATGTGTCAGTTCTTCATAAATTACGCTGTATAATTTGAAGTTGTAAATAAATTTACACATTAATCTTGAAAGTTCCGTCTAAGAGCAGCATACGCAAACCAATCAAAGCTCTTCAGTCTCTACAATGTCGCAAAAATATTACATTCTAAAATTATCTCATTAATTGCCAACATATTTGAAAAATATGCTTCGATTTCACAGCAATTGGATGCTTTAAGTTCATAGCCACCTATATTTGTTGCAGTCAAACAGAAGAAAGTGTTTATTTATCGGTGGTACGTTGTTCATAGTGTTGGTAACCATGTCACCAAAGGATGTACCACAAGCTTAAAGTTATTATGTCGCATTTTCGCGAATATAATGCGCACCTTTTTTGTCCAAATCCAGTAATCAAAAATGTGGTGCGCACTAGATTCAAAGACACGTTAGATTCGACTGCAAAAGTTCTGTAGTTCGCCGTAACTGCACGCACCTTTATCATATCTATCTTACGTCACAATGCATTGTTGTCATTCTCTACTACGTTATTTTTATAGTGGCCTAATATTGCACGTGACGTTGGAATTAGGTAGTCAGGAAATGAAGGACAAACAAACAGAACATCTTATAACACTACTTTCAGGTTGAGGTTTTTTTTATGGATGCTCTTTAACTGCTGTGGTCCTTAGCGTCCCATTCTATATTGGGCGCGAAAGACCGGTAATTTTGCTCAGAGGCCTCATTATCAGGCTTGAGGTTCTTTTACGTGCCGTAAATCTACGACACGGGACCACCAGCTTTACTTCCCTTTCGAAGGAAGCCATGCTAAGGTTCTATACGCCCGAAAAAAAATGCATCGCCCTCCACCGGGTTTGAACGCTGGGATCAGAAGGCCAGCGCCTAACCAACTGAGCCACTCAGACAAACACACATGCATAAAGGAATATTGAAGTGGATTATATTTGTAGTTGGTAGATGCTTCATGTTTATATGCACCACGTATGGGAGCCAATTTGTCGCGGTCACTTCGTGTTATCTTATTGCTGGGCGCCTGTTATTGTATTACTACTTTGAATGTTGGGTTCATTGTCCTCCGGCTAACTATTATTTTCTCGGTCGAGCAAATCTCTTAAACAAGGTGTGTAAACGGAAAGGACTTGTTACTAAAAGATAACACTGATAAAAGAATTTGTTTTTACACTTTTATTGCCGTCACTTTTAATTAATTTCACATACTGACTCGTGATACACGCCAGACTAAAACTGTTATATTTTCTAATATCACTATAATCACTTATTTACTTCACATTATTAATTCGCGTGTTTCACATTTATAACAAACTTTAAGGCGCGAGAGATTCTGTAGAATTGCGTAACGTGTACTTTATGTATGCTTCCGTTGAACTACACGACGTATAACTCACGAATACTTATGTTGAACTGATCGACGTATTACACACGAATGCTTCTGTTGGACTGGCGAAATCTGCCTCTGACTTTAGCTTTTTATACTCCCACACCCCGATATGCCTAAAGATTATAACGGAGCTGCTATTGGTTAATAAAACGCGCCAACATTAGCGTCTATTTTATATCCAATCAAAATTACGAACACAAATGCTCTAGGGAAAATATTCCCGCTATTTCTAATAAAAGCGCGCCAATCTGACGTCATTTGTTTGTCTCTTCTAGTTAATATTCAACTCACCCCCTCGCTCATTGTTATCCGCTCCTATTGTCAGTTTCAGTGAGGCCGTGTAAACTTATTTCCTAACAATGCTTATAATTAACAAACATCTCAAATCAATGTCATACAATAATGATTATTTACACTACAATCACTCTGGCATTTACATTATTGTGATACAAATTACTGCCACAATATGAACATTTTTGTGTTGAAAAATGATGTTAATTTCGACATGCCTATAGTATTATCATTCCAAGGAAACACAAACAGATTATTATTTTTAATAAATTAAATAGGTATACGAGTAGCAATATTACTAAAACAAAATCAAAATATAATTACTATTGCAGTATTATGCAGACATTCGCCTGGGTTATACTATAATGAAAAAAGCTGCACTCATTTTTGTAAAAGAAAGCAAAAATAACAATACATGCTCTTTCACAACAGATTTCACAAAAACATGGAAAGAAAAAAAAGAGAATATTTTATGCCAGCATTTTGGCATTTGTTTAGTAAAAATTGCAACAATTGCCAACATTAATCGATCTCTACGTCGACGACACTTTAGATTGTTGATTCTCAAATGGTTTTGGTGCAACTGGATGGACATCCTTATTCGGAGACTCTATTGTAACAAAACCAGTTTTTCGGTTGTTGCCGCCGTTCCTGGTTTTTGTGTGGATTCGCCCATGGGTATACCAGTTCCGGCCATGAAGTTGGTACATTCAGAAATTTAGATGCCAGCAAACGTATCGGTTGTTTGCCACACAATCCTTTCCACCAGGTGGATGGTAAGACATGTTGAGCAACAGCCTACAAAGTGTCTCGAGAAATTCACTATCACTAGCTTTAAATTCAGCTAGAAGTGGGGACCAGGTACGTACGGAGGTTTAGCGCTGCACCTGCAAGATCTTTTGTGCCTAAGCCTTTGACAGGGTACCCCCGGGAGGGAGGGATAAGTGAGAGGAGACAGAGAGCGGTCTTACCAGGTGGTACGACAGGGCAGAGGGCAGGGTCCGTGCCTTTCCATATTTAAACTCTCAGGATGGCAGCTGGTATAACCGGCTTTCACATCCCACTGGGAGGCCTGGGATTCGGAGACCGCCGCCATTCCGGGGGCCGATGTGTTACATAGAGCATCCTTTTCCCCTGCCATGCAACGTCGAGACTCCCGCCGACACTTGCAACCCTGAAACAGCCAAGCAGATGAAAGGTGAAGTGAAATGAGAATGGAAGTGAAATAGAAGGACAGGAAATTCGGGGATGTAATGAACCTTCCCAGCATTCGCCTAGCGATCCGAAAACAAAAACGAAAATCCCATGGGTGAGGAAGGTCGGCCGCTGGAATTGAACCCACGACCTCTCGAATACGAGCCACACGCGTTGCCGCCTGAGTCATCCATTTGGTTAAATACGGCTAGTTAGCCCTTACGTTAGCACGATGCTTGAAGTTGAAGACAAGTCGCCTGGTGATTATGCACAACGGCGATCGTTGTAATAGTGGCCCTGCAACCTACATAAATCTACAGAGACGCGCAGAAGTCCTTAACATGTTCTAGCTCCAAGACTGGAGCTGCCCAAGACGACGATGAACGGCCGTTGCATCCAGGCAGCCCTCTGATGTGCACACATTGCGAAACCTGTAAGAACAACTGAAGATGAGAAGGAAACGGAAATGAAGGAAAGGATATCGTGGTAGATGAGAAACCAGTCCAGCGTTCGCCTATCGATAAGGGTAAACCACGAAAAACTCACGGTCATAGTGGATGGTCGACGAGAAACGAACCAGGGATATCCCGAATGCGAGCCTTATACGGTAACTATGAGGCAACTCGCTGGGTTGAAGGTTCAATATTGAAATATCTTCCGAAACATAGAGATTAAGATTATATACTCTAATTTTTAGCTGGCATTCTCCTATGCTCGTTATATTGCCATCGTCAATTTGATTGTGACTATTTAGTTTACGTGCCACAGTGAACTAGACACTAATCCATCCAATATAAGCCATTCGTTACCTTTTTTTTATTTTCAAAGTATATAGTCGCTTTAACATATTAGTCATATCGCGACTTTACAACTTTTAAAATAATTATTTAACAATGAAACAATGAGATTATTTAACATACTGGCCGTTTTGAACAATTACAATGAACTATATATAAAATTGTGACACTGTAACTAATCAAACTGATTGAACATTATATACTTTTATATCAATTTATGGCTTTAAAAAATTCAACTATCTTAGGGTACATCGAATAATTGAGTGCTGTTTGTAAATCATTGGGTACGTGGTTAGTGTTGTCTCCATTGATCGTATTGTGAACATTCCACGATTATGAGTTTCGTCGTTAACACTGGAGGCAGATGAGTAGTTGGCCCTTTCAAAGGAGATTGAGATAGGTGTTGTATTGTATTTCTACTGTTGGGGAGCCGAACTTGAAGTAATTGTAACCGCACGTATGGTAAAAAGTTTCCGGTAGACTTCGCCCAAAGTTTAAAAATATTAACTTTGTAATTTTGACTGTTTCTTTAGATCTTATATATTTATGTTTGCCTTGGTTGCGTCAGTATTATTGTTAGACATGGATTTCTTTGCAGGGAGTAGTGCGGCTAAGAATGTAGGCTTACACGGATTATAATTTATACTTCACTCCAATTATTAATTCTTTAAACGATTAAAATAACACTTCACTAATATATATATATATATATATATATATATATATATATATATTGTTATTATATTTTATATTATATAATTTGACTGAAATCATTTAAGTGTTAAAAATACTGCCTCAAGATAACTGTGCATGATCTTGGTATGACCCATTCTCAGTCAGGATATTAAAACCTCATCTTGTCTGGAAAGAGAATTACTGGGAAGATGTGTCGATGTTATATCACGGAGTTTGCTTCTCGTGGAGTCAAGCCACTGTTGGTAGAGCTTCTTTTTAATGGTTGAGATGACATCATGGGCTTGTCTAGTTATAGTTGGGTCACTTAGTCGCTTCTTTTGCTGCCTGATCGGCCAATTCGTTGCCTTGTATTCCAATGTGGGATGGAATCCATACTAAGACACTTGCTTTCCTTGCTTATTGGCTCTATGAAGTAGTGATTGAATTTCTTGTGTAAGAATATGGCTTGATGACAGATTGTTTATTGCAAGTAGTGCACTTTTAGAACCTGAGTATATAACAAAAACTTTGAACATCGAGTATTCAAAATATAAATCTCAGCTTGTTTAATTGCAAACAGTCCACTTGAGAAGACGGTATACAAATCAGGAAGTCTGTATAACATAGTATGGTCTGGATAAACAACAGCACAAGCATTTCTATCATCACACTTTGATCCATCTGTGTAAATTGCTGTATGTTTTTCATATAAACTGAGCAATGTGTGTGTTCTTTGTAGATGATGTCTTGAGTCTTTCTATCTATTTTAATTTAATTGAGATAAATCTCTGCACAAATAACTTCATTGAATATTTACTTATAGATATGAGAGGGATAGAGAAAATCGAATCGATAGTGAAATGTTCAAAAGCGCGTCGCTATATACTGGCTTTTGAAGAAGATGTTATGTTAGTAGAATTATTTAGCTTCTTGTTTGGGAAGCCAATTTGAAGTAGTTTTGTTCTTGGAGTTACTTTGTTTAAGAAGTTTGCAACACGCTTTGGGCATGGGTTTGAAGTTGTTGATTACGTAATAGTTACTGCTATTACGCAATATACTGCTACGTATGAGAAGCTGATTTAAAGATGTGTTTTTGTTGTTACACTTCAAGTTTTACACTATAATATTTAACTTTGTTATTAAAACTGCTTCTATATATTATTTATGTTTTAATTTTGCCTCGGATGCGTCATTAATGTTTATAGAGTCATGTATCTCTTAGACAAGGTGCGGTACGACAATAATTGTAGACATACTCAGAATTTAAGTTTTTAAATTCACTTCTTTTATTAATCCTTGCACATTTTAATAAAGCACTACACTTTTTAAGAGCTGTGAGATTCTTTAATACTTTCACTTAGTTAACGCGTAGACATATTTTACGGTTCACACGTAATATTTCTGTAGAGAACACATCTTCCATCTGGTCACTACCAAGGTTTGCCAGCAACTGAACATTATTTCAACCGTTAAACCCACAAGCTTCGGTATTTCAAGTCTCTGATTGGCTAATTCTAGTCCAATAGAATATCTGCATTTTACTTAAAGCTTTTCTTTGCTGATGATTGGCTAATTTTAAACTGTTACTGAATTTACATTATCGTTTCTCTAATCATGACTAGTAACATTCAAACTCTCAAACTCATTATTGTTACAAGGTTACCTCATTATTACCTCATTGTTAGCAACTTAAAACTTATTATTCTCACAGCTCTTGCATTATTAAAGTATTAATATATTCACATAATATTATTAAAGATGTTTTACAATAAAAATAAGCATATGCAATGACTGTTATATACATTTAAAAATAATTAACTATATACATATTGTTTCAAGGCAGGCTGTTATTGAATTTGCTTATTATAAAAATACAATTGAAATTATTCAGGTATTAAAATACTGCCCCACTTTCAATGACATTGAGGAACAAGCGAATGTAAACTTAGCAGTAAAAAAGTTTAGAGTTTTTGAAAATACAAAAAAAAAAAAAATATCTCGCAATTGGTTGATATCACAAAAGTTATTTGACAAATTGTGTGTTTTAACGAGACATTTTAACATTTCGTTTTTGTTTGGATACTAGCTTTTATCTATCTTTTATGGCTTACCAGTAACACAAAAGTATTTAAAATGAATTCAGAATGGACATATTCACAGAGTATTCGCATAAAGTGCAATATATACATGTTTTCTTATTCGTGCAAATATCTTAAACGTCTGAAATTTTAGTCAAAATCGTTACAGCCATTTTGGGGCGGTGGAAATTTTTTGAGGAAAATTTTCGTGTCGCTTCTTTGGAAGCTGCTGAGCTTAAATACCAAATTTGGTATTTATCCGGCATTTCAATTTTGAGTTATGTTGCTCGCAGAAACACACAAACACACATGCTTTGGGGGGGGGGGGTTAGTAGACCTCAAAACATTTATTTCCAGTGAAATCTCTATGTCAAATTTCTGGATGAAATGCAGTACCCACTTCCTCTACATACCGTAGGTATGCAGTAAGAGAAAACAAAAATGTCAACTTAGTGCGTACAGTGGACAATATATTTTGTGGCAAGGTAGAATCAGACGACTGGAAAATGCAATGCCATAGCCGGGATTTGAACCATGGATCTCCCGTTCTCCGCCCGGTTGCTCTATCCATTTTGACCTAATAGTGGTTGAAACTATGAAGCCTAGACTTAAAACACTTACAGCATTGTAAGTCGACATTGGGGTATGTTATCTCAATACAATTTGAGATCTGCTTGTGGTTTACCGGGAAAAATGCGAATCAGTTGGGGAACTTAATGTCCTACTGACATATTGCCATGGTAGCTCAGTGGATAGAGCAATCGGATAGAGACTGGGAGATCCGTGCTTCAAATCCCGGCTATGATATTGAATTTTTCAGTCGTCTGATTCTACCTTTCCAATCTCGTCCTACACACGGCTTGTGTGGAAAAACAGTTAATTCCAACATTTTTTGTCAAACCTTACATATGTTTTGATTATCAAAGCAATAAAAAAGAAATGTAAAAACACAATAGAAAGCAAACAATTACGTAAATATCTTGCGTTGCAGATTCATAGATAATGATGATGATTATTATTACTATTACCACTATATGAATATTCATTTATATTGTGTCATAACCAAATGGCATCAATTTCATCTGCCACTTAATTGACTATCCCCTGTACCAAATATAAAATCAAAAATATTTTTGGAGTAACGGTAATTTTCCTTGCCATAGAAGTCCATGAACTCAGTTGCGATTTTGCTCTTCTTTTAGAAGTTTTACAACATCAGGGTAGTAAATAGCCAACTCATGTAGCATTCCAAAAGTCAAGGTACGCGGAATACTATTAAACAGAAGCATTTGCAATGGGAGAAAAATCGACACATGACGTCATGCGTCGAAAAATCGATATATGAAGTCAAGCGTCGAAAAAGGCGTTCTGTTCACGGTAGACATATCATTGGGTTATTTTGGTTTCACCCGCAAGGTTGTGGTTTTATCGTTTTTTCTTTGGTTTATTTCTGAAAGTCAAATGAACAGGGTGTCGTTTTGGGGGCGAGGGCTACCTCAGGTGCGTTTAATCCATTTTTACGTTAACTCAAGAGCAAAAGACAAAAGAAAAATTAATTTTCGCTAATTTTTTCCCTCCAAATAATTCACTTTGTTTTCGGAAAGTACCCTAGGAAAACTGTAAATAAATATGCATAAGGTAATATAATATTCATGAGTATCAAAACTACCATTCTTATATAATTTGAAATTTTAGCAACCATTACACTTGCTTGTAACAATAAATAATTACAATTTGAGGAAATCCATCATATTATATAAATTTACTTGAAACAATGTGTACGAGGGCTGTCCCAGAAGTATAAAGAAAACACAAAAATTTGGGGGAAAAACATATTTATTTCTCCACATAGTCTCCTTTCAGCTCGATACACTTTTCCCAGCGATGTTCAATAGCTTGGATACCCTGTTATAGTGAGAACCGTCGAGTTCTGCAAAATAGCCATCAACTGCAAACTCCACCTCTTCATTGCTGGCAAATCTTTTACCACCAAGCCATTTCTTCAACTTTGGAAACACAAAATAATCAGAGGGGGCTAAGTCTGGCGAATAGGACGCATGAGGAAGTAATTCGAAATTTAACTCGTTGATGTTGGCCATGGCGATGAAACAGAACTTTCTTTTTCCTAAATGCGGCCGTTTTTTGCTAGATTTCATCATTCAAACGCTGCAATAAGTTTGCCTAATATTCGCCATTGATTGATTTCTTTTCCTTTTTGAAGCTAATCAATGAAAATTATCTCACGCGCAACCCCAAAAGCTGATGCCATGACCTTGCCTGCAGATGGAACTGTCTTCGCCTTCTTTGGAGCCGATTTTCCCCTTTCAATGCACTGTTTTGACTGTTCCTACGTCTCAGGTGTGAAGTGATGGACGTATGTTTCATCCATGGTTATGAATCGACACAAAAACTCGCCCTTACTGCAGCAAAACATCGCCAAACACTCGACTGAAACATCCTCACGACGCTGTTTTTGTTCCATTGTGAGTAAACGCGGCACCCATCTTGCGCACAACCTTCTCATGTCTAAATTTTCAGTCAGTATGCGATCTACAGCACTTTTTGAAATGCCTACAATGTCTGCTTCCTCGCGCACTTTCAGTCGACGGTCATCCAATACCATTTTGTGGATTTACCTCACAATTTCTGGCGTGGTCACCTCATTTGGTCGTCCACTGCGATGTTTGCCTTGGCAGCTCCTACGGCCTCGCTTAAACTCTGCCACCCAATGTTTTACTGTTGTAAACGAAGGAGCAGACTCCCCCAGAGTAGAATCTAGCTCGGCTTTAATATTAGTTGGACTAAGACCTTTCAAATGAAAGTATCACATAACGATGACCAGTTTTATCCATGTTTACAAATTCTCTGAGAGAGTTCACTATTAATGGCTGCTAAACAATTACTAAACAACGTAGCATCGTCAAACTTCAAACTTAAGCTTTATAAGGGTGATACTTTCTACCACAGTCATTTGTTTGAAACAACAACCGCTATATATACGTCAGGTCAGGTACTTCTGGGACTGCCCTCATAGATGAGAAATTACCTCAGCATTCGCCTACCGACAAGGGAAACCGCGAAAATCTCAAGGTCAGATCGGGTGGTTGCCGGGAATCGAACCAGGAACCTCCCCCTCACTGCGGGGCCATCGCTAGTTCTTCTTGATTTAAATTCGTATGTTTTTATGCCTAAGGCTATTTTACCGTCTGTATTCTTTTCAGGATAAGTGGCTTGTTCAAGTCTCATTGAGGAACTAAATCAATAATTTTATAATGAGGAACATTAAGGCAGGACATGCATTGCTTGTGTTGAAGGAAGCGATTGACTTGCTCATTCAAGGAGGCACTTCAACTTTATCAATTAGAAAGGCCAGTGGTAATGAGGTTTGTGTCTCACCATCAAGCTGCTAGGAATTACCATCACAGAGGAGAAAACATTGGCTGAATAAGAAGTTCGCTAAGAATAACCAAGTCAGTTAAACTTTTGTATACTTAGCCGAATAATTGAAGTAAGGAAAGTTAGTGCTGTTTGAACTTTGTGGGCGCTTCCACTTCCTCTTATAATAAAAAGTATTTAACATGAAGGGATGTAAATTGGATCTTCTTGATTATAGCGTTGTCTAAAGTCGATATTGGACAGTTACAAATGATGACTGATAATTCGTTGTTCTCTCACACATGTAGGCTAAGATTGGAAAGATAGCGTCAGACTAAAAACAATTTTATGCCATAGCCGGGGTACGAACCACAGTACAAACAAACTTAGGCACTGTAGAGAAAGAGAGGGGGAGGAAGAAGTAATTCAACGGAGGGGTGTTCCCAAGGTCACGGGTTCAAACACGGCGGAAGGCGATGGATTTTTTCGGGCGTAAAAATCCTTCGGAAGGGAAGTAAAGTCGGTGGTCCCGTGTCTGATAAAGAGGTCTCTGAGAAAAATTACCGGTCTTTCAGGCCCAATATAGAATGGGACGCTAAGGACCATAGTAGTTAAAGAGCGTCCATAAATAAAACTTAATTTAAATTTTAACGGAGGGATAAACCTCGCGCGCTGCGATCTGCACAGATCTATTGCGGCTACCACCTCCCAGGAGGCTACAGGCCGTAGGTACCCAGGCCAAAGAGACGCGCAGAAGTACCAAACATTTCCAAACTCGCAGACCCGTCCCACTGTGCGAGCCGCCGAGAGAGAAGAGCGACGGACCAATCAAGCAGCTCTCTGGTCCACAGGAGATGCTCTTTCCACTGGGCATGCATCCGCGCCACCTTGAGACTAAAAAGGCCCCCCGTCGCTTACGCGAGAATGGAAGTGGATACGCCACTTACGCGCGTCATCCCGAATAGTGGCCACTACCGTAAACCACGGTAAGGCCGACAGCAATCTAGCATGCCGTTTACCAACTCTCACTCATGGTTGGTGCCGGAGAACATCGGGGCGTCTCACAACCCCGCCTGAGCGGAAAACCAGCCAGGCGTACCCAATCTCCCACGTGTATCGATCCACTGCCCCGCCGAGTCCAACCCAATCCGAACAGCTCCCCATCGGGAGGCGCTCGAATGTTTGGCCCAGCGTACTTCTAGTAACGCCCGCACCACGGCAGCTGAGAGGTTCGTAAACCCCCCCCTTACGGGGACCTAGAAGCACACCTGAAAGATGTGAAGAAAACGAAATGAAAGGGAAATGATAGAGAAGAAACCACCCTAGCATTTGCCTGCCGATTCTGGGGAAATCACGAAACATCCATGGGTCAGAGTGGACAGTCGCCTGGGATCGAACCCGGGACCTCCCGAATGCGAGTCTCATACGTTACTGCTGCGGCACCTCGTTTAGTAACTTAGGCCCGGTTTCATGGCTTAAGAAACACTGGGACTGAATGTTATAACTTTCTTAACTTTAAAGCTATTTACTAGAAAATTGGCACACGAAATAAAGAAATTACTGTACAAGAGCTCAAAGCTCTAGCTCAAATAGTTTCTCAGAGAATACAATTAAATGCTTTATCAGCGAAAAAAATGCGAATTTTCTAAACTGCCTTGCACATTCACTTCAGAGAAGTTTGATAGTGACGGTTTTGATTTAAGTTGATGTTATTAATTGTAAAGAAATCAAGGTTTGTTTTTAAAGATGTTGGTGTTAAAATTTTCCCTGTTTTTCACTTATAAATTCATTGTTTCTAGCCGAAAATAAAGCAATCATACAACGCGTGTTTGAATCTTTAATTAGCATAGGTTACGTTATGTATGAAAATTTGCATACAAATAAGAGAAAAACAAGTGTAAGGAATAAATTTAATCGCAAAAATGTAAAACTGAGAAAAAAACACGTACAAAAAGGGTGCAGTGGTGTTTAAACGGAGCACATGGCTGATTTGAACATGTCGCTGGACTTTTAAAAATGGCGGGGCGTGAAAAATGTTAGGCCCAAATGATTCACAATTGTCTATAGAATATTTATATAGTACAATTTAAAAATGGAAAATTTTGTCAGTTTCACTTACAAACTCAGTCCGAGTGTCCCTTAAGTTGAAGCTTCAAATAGGGCTTAAGCTACACGGGAGCGTATTCAAGCTGTACTTATACGTAGCTTGGCTTAAATCTCACTGAGCACTGCTTTAAGCCAAGGAGTCGCCATGCTGTTCGAAGAAAACGACATTAGTGGTGAAGAAATGCAATTTACGTTAACTATATGCACAACAGAAGACGACCTCGAATGTTAAGAATCCGTCCAAACCATATTCGTATGGGATGACGAAAATTCTGGGAGAGATTTTGATTTAGTAAACAGTCGCCCATGATAGTATGAGGGCTATTTTTTTCAACCTCCGATCGCACAGGAGCGCAACCACACGAGCGGTGGAAACTGTTTGTGCGTGGAGGGCGACTGCGCTGTCCCCCACTCTACCCTCAGCCACAGCCAACTTCACCATGCCATTGTGAGCCTAGCTTTTGGCACGGAAACATGGCCGCTACGATTGACTCACCCGTCAAATGTGAGTTGCGTACTGTAACTCGGTTCCTTCAGCAGAAGGGAATAGCGCAGCTGATATTCACCGACGAATGAATCGGGTATACGGTCCCCCTGTATGAGTGATGGTGCAGGAAGTTTAACGAAGGCCGGACCGATGTTCACGATGAAGGAGGTCAAGGACGCAAGTCTGTAGCTACAGATGACATTGTTCAGCAAATTGACCAAGAAGTTTGGAACGACCGAAGATTTACCATAAGCGTGTTGAGTGAGAAATTTCCTGCATTTTCAAGATCATCTGTTTACAAGATCGTAACAGAGCACTTGCACTATAGGAAATTGTACGCTCGATGGATTCCGAAGATGTTGTCTAGGACCACAAAAGTCGCCGAATGGCAGCAGCGTTGACGTTTCTCACCGTTATGAGGCTCAAGGTGGCGATTTGTTAATGAAAATTGTGACTGACGATGCGACTTGGTCATTATGCAATCCCTGAAACAAAAGAACAATCTCGTCAATGGGTGCACACACACTCACCAAACAAACCCAAAAAGTTTAAGCAAACCTTCAACGACAACAAGATGATAGCTACAGTTTTTTGGGACCAAGAAGGTGTGTTACTGGTGGAGTTTCTGGAACGAGAGTCTACGATCAATGCAACGTTTATTGCGAGACATTACAACGACTGCGGAGAGCCATACAGAACAAACGAAGAGGCAGGCTGACGTTTGGGGTTGTCTTGATTCATGGCAATGCCCGCCCTCACAGTGGTGTCACCCAACAAATTCTTCAGGAATTTCGATGGGGCGTTTTCGACCACACGCCGTAGAGCCCTGATTTGGCGCCGAGTGATTTTCACCTCTTCCCTGGACTGAAAAGTGGCTGGGAGGGTGGAAGTTCGAGAATGATGAAGTACCTGTCTTAACTCACTGGCGGCAACATACTGTGCAGAGCGGATCGAAAAGCTTGTCCACGGGTGTGACAAATGCATCAACCTTAATGGCGATTATGTTGAAAAGTAAACACATTGGTACCTAACAATTGGTAATAAATTTATTTGGCTGTGTACTCTTGTCTTTTAATTATGACCCACCGGAGGTTGAAAAAAAATCTGATGTGTTACACTCACATAACTTTCTCTACTCTTGTACAACCTAATTTTACAAACGCCTATTCTCCACATGCTTCATGTTAATCGAGATATCGAGATGTCAATCTTATTGGTAATTTTCTTGTAGATGCAAGGGGAATATGGTAGCTTTTAAGCGATAGTCAAATATTTTAACGCTGGTTGCTATGTGGGGCATTCCATTCTCTTTGCATGTCCAGAACATAAAAAAATGAATAACGAATTGGAGAAAAAGTATAAGTATTGGAAAATTTAAGGGAATAACAAGCAATATCTCGCAAACGGTTCACTCAACAAAAGAAATGTATATGACATAAATTGTGTATTTTAACGCGATCTACATTTTTCGTGTAGTAAAATTTTGTCTATCTCTTATGGTTTACCAGTTATGAAAAAGTCGTCCATAATGAAGAATACTTTTGGAGACATTCCCAGAAAATTCGAGATATACATTTTATTTGTCATGACAATATCTTAAACATATGATATTTTAATCAAAATCGTTAGAGCCGTTTTTGAGAAAATTAAAATTTTCGAAAAATGTTCCATGTAAAGGGTAGTCTGGGGTGGGGGAATTTCTTGAAAACCTTCGTGTCGCATCTCTGGAAGATACTGAACCCAAATACCAAGTTTGGTGCTTATCCGATTGTTCGTTTTTGAGTTATGCTGTTCACAGACACACACACAGACACACACACACACACACACACACACACACACAGACACACACACGGACATGTTTCTAAAAATGCTTTTTTTGGATTCAGGAGGTCTCAAAACATGTATTTCCTGTGAAATCTCGGTATCGAATTTTTGGGTGGAATGCAATACTTCCCCTACTTACTATACGTAGTAGAGAAAGTAAAAATAGCTCTCGTACAACTTATTGATTATACAATTAAAAATAAAACCGACTAGTAAACAAAACTTAACTTTAAATTTATGTTCTATCTCTAACGTATAATTTACTAACAAATCCATTCTCAGCATTGAGGTTATATGCAAGTGGAAGCATCTAATTATTGCAGCTGGACATTCTTCCGACATCTCAAAATCTACAGCATGCAGAGCTGTCAAAATTGTTTCTCACACTTCACATCAAAATTTTCTTCTACGTTTGGTTGTTCTTACTCTATAACAATCTGTTCGATTGTTTCAACTCTATCACATGTTTATACTGCGTGACAATTTCTAGGGGAATGCTGACTTCTTGAGAAATAAAGTTTGCAATGTGTTTTGACTCTGATTTTTTATAACTTTAACTATAATATGTTGCTGGATAACCTACAAAAGCTTATTTTAGGAACAACGTCGCCATAAACAAACGAGGGAATTCACTCGATGCGCAAGTGTTACCAAATTTACTATTCCATAGAGTTGTTCAGCTCAGTAAAGCCGAACATGGTTGCCCTACTGTGAAACTCGCAAAGCTTAAACTGTGAAATCGGTCTTTAGAAAGAGTATGCATTCTGTTTTGCTATTCGATATTTCGTTGTCTTTATCTCTCGCGGACACGATTCCTACCAGTCCAGTCATAAGTTCTGTTCTATGATTAAGAAGTGATATGTCTTAAAATAAAAAGACACAAAAAGATATAACATATATATTTTAATTCAGTGACTAATGAACATTTCTTACACTATAAGTCATTCAAATGATCACCTCTAGCCTTTACACAGGACCTTAATCTGTTAGGACAGTCTGCTACTGCAGCATGGATGACATCTAGAGGAATTTCTTGCGCTGCCTGCTACGAGATTTTTCCTCCTACGAGATCTCGCTTTAGAGTTTCAAAACTGGAGTGAGGTTTAGCACAGGCCTTACTCTCCAAGATATCCCAAAGCCTATAGTCTAGTTGGTTCAGGTCTGGGCTGCCAGAGGGCCAGTCATCTGCTGCAATGAATTTTGGAATATTGTCCCTGAGCCATGCTTGAGTTGTTCTAGCCTTATAAGCTGGGGCTGAGTCTTGCTGAAAGACCCAATGGCTTCCATTGAAGAGTGTGGTGTTCAAGGGTCTCACAACACTCCCTAGGATGTTCTCTTGGTACCGTCTGGCTCCTGGTTTTACTCCTAGATTGCAGAAATGGAGAGATGTTACTCCATCACTGATGCTGGGTGGTGCCTTCTCTGGACACGGGGGACTGATATTTTAGCTTCCTCTGAGCTCCGTGCATATATTTTATCATTTTGCTTGTTGTACTTCTCCCCCACTGTGAACATTTTCTCATCTGTAACGAGATTACATTCTGAGCATGCCACTGTAAGAGCCTCTTTGATCTTGCGTGCCTGATCTTCTTTAGGTTCGAGGTTAACAAATGTCCACTGACCGTCGATAAGCTCTCATATGAAGGTCTTCTCTGATAATCCTAGACATGGATTTGGCGGATACTTTTAGCTCTCGGCTCATTATTGTTTGCTTCCGGAGTGGGTTTCGACGTATTCGTTCTCTTGCTGCTTTGACCACTCCTGAAGTCCTTATGGCACATGGCCTGCCAGATCTTGGTAAGTCTTCAATAGAGGAAGATTCAACGGATCTCTTGACAGTTCGGTAAACAAAATTCAGTAGGTTTCTTACCACACTTATAAAGAGCAATCACTGCAATTCTGTTTTCATTTACACCCCATTCCATATTTATTGGTTGATGTAGGAAACTACACAAAGCAAATGTGTTTGGAAAAATAATTCTGCTACCGTGGCGACGTGTAACAATACCATTAAATCATTTAGTTGTAGAGCTACAAACACAGAGGACAGAACATATGACTGGACATATACCAAAACTCAAATGTGGAAGAAGCATTAGAAGGAACACTTTTGTTTCTCAAACTCTTTAGACATCTACTTGTAGACTTTTTAAATTCCATCAAGTGCCTTTCATTTAATTTTACTTATTTTAGATGATTAATGAAAACTTACATTCATTAATTTTGATGATCTCGGTTTACTGATATAATATGAAAGTCTAGAGATCAATACTTTGATGAGTGGAACAGAAATGTGGATAAATGTGAAGGGACTTAAACTCTAAAATAATGTATGGAACGATTCATTAAAATGTGAATAAAAAAAATCCACTGATGCGTTATATTCATATGACTTTCTCCACTCACTCTTCCACATACTATTCCTGCAAACGCTTATTATTTTATCTACTTTTTATTGATCCAGATAAACTTTCAATTCAGATTTGCACATTTCGTTGTGTGATAAAGTTTTAAAGAGTGGGTTGTTATGTGTTGGCTTTGAAATTCCATGCGCTCTGCATGACTACAAGAAAAAAATCTGATCTGTTACACTCACATGACTTTCTCTACTCTTGTACAAACTATTTTACAAACGCTTATTCTCCATATGCTTCATGTTAATCTTATTGCTAATTTTCTTGTAGATGCAAGGGAAATTGGTAGGCTTTAAGCGATAGTCAAATATTTTAAGAGCTGGTTGCTATGTGGAGTATTCCATTCCCTTTGCATTAACAGGACAAAAAAAATGAATAACGCATTCCCATTTGAGAAAATTATTGGAAAATTTAAGGGAATAACATGCATTATCTCGAAAATGGTTCACTCAACAAAAACAATGTATATGACATAAATTGTGTATTTTAACACGATCTACATTTTTTGTGTAGTAAAATTTTGTCTATCTCTTATGGTTTACCAGGTATGCAAAAGTCGTTCACAACGAATAATAGTTTTGGAGACATGCCCAGAAAATTCGAGATATACATTTCATTTGTCATGAAAGTATCTTAAATATATAATATTTTAATCAAAATCGTTAGAGCCATTTTTGAGAAAATTAAAATTTTCGAAAAATGTTCCATGTAAAGGGTAATCTGGGGTGGGGGAATTTTCTTTGTGAATGACTTTTGCATAGCTGGTAAACCATAAGAGATGGACAACATTTTACTACACAAAAAGTGTAGATCGCGTTAAAATACACAATTTATGTCATATACATTTTTTTGAGTGAACCATTTTCGAGATATTGCTTGTTATTCCCTTAAATTTTCCAATACTTATACTTTTTCTCAAATTCGTTATTCTTTTTTTTTGTCCTGGACATGCAAAGAGAATGGAATGCGCCACATAGCAACCAGCGCTTAAAACATTTGACTATCGCTTAAAGCCTACCATATTCCCCTTGCATCTACAAGAAAATTAGCAATAAGATTAACATCTCGATTAACATGAAGCATATGGAGAATAAGCGTTTGCAAAAATAGTTTGTACAAGAGTAGAGAAAGCGATGTGAGTGTAACACATCAGATTTTTTAAACCAATGCGGTTTACAGGACAGTGGAATGATGTTTCTTCATTTGTTCCGGACCATCATAGTGATGAAGCTCTTCAAAGTAACAGCGACCACGTGTCACTATCTCCCTGGTCATCACCCCTTACAGACAAGAAGATGTATCTCCGCTCGCGATTTAAGTCACGGTCGATAATTGTGACAGAGTAAACGGACCAGCATATGTGAAGATGCTTGCGGCAGTTCATTTTCGGAGTTTATATCGAGTTTTGGAGCAATTACAAGAAAATCTTATATGATACACTCACATGACTTTCTCTACCGCCTATCGTTTATTAGTGGGTACACTAACTAGTCTTACTAAAGCTTATTTTTCTATATTTTATCATTTTAATCCAAATAAAGCTTTGCTGAAATAGCTACATTACACATTTCGTTATAGATACAAAGAGAACAGCGATAGTCAAATGTTTAACAACTGGACGCTATATGCTGCCTTAAAATTCCATACTGTTACCATGACATCGCGAGAAACAACTGAATGTTGACAGCTTAAAAGAATAGCCAAGTATTGAAGAATTCGAACTATTAATAACGATATCCGGAAATGGCTGATATCACAGAAAACGTTATTTGAAACACATTGTGTGTTTTAAAGAGATCTATATTTCTTGTGTAGTACGCTTTCTTCTATCGCCTAACGTTTATACAAAATATATTCCGAATGAAGACTACTTCACAGACTATTCCCAGAAAATACAAGATATACATTTTGTTTTTAATGTAAATATACTTAATATATGGTTTTTAATCAAAATCGTTAGAGCCATTTTTAAAATAAAACATTTCGAAAAATATTCCAAGTAAAGGGAAGTATCGGTTAGAGGGATTTTCTTAGAAATCGCCGTGTGGCAACTTTGAACTGAAATAGCAAGTTTGATGTAATGCGACTTTTCGTTTTTGAGTTATACTGCTTACAGACACACGCAAGGACCTTTTTCTAAAAATCTCATCTGATGCATTCATATGACGTTTTCTACCCTCTACCGTTTATTAGTGGGTATACAAATTATTCTTACTCAAGCTTATTTTTACTTTCTCTACTACGTATAGTAAGTAGAGGAAGTATTGTATTCCACCCAAAAATTCGATACTGAGATTTCACCGGAAATACATGTTTTGAGATCCCCTGAATCAAATAAAAGCATTTTTGGAAACATGTCCGTGTGTGTGTGTGAGTGTGTGTGTGTGTCTGTCTGTCTGTGAACAGCATAACTCAGAAACGAACAGTTGGATAAACACCAAACTTGGTATTTAGATTCAGTATCTTACAGAGATGCGACACGAAGGTTTTCAAGAAAATACCCCCACCCCAGATTACCTTTTACATGGAACATTTTTCGAAAATTTTAATTTTCTCAAAAATGGCTCTATTTTGATTAAAATACCATATGTTTAAAATATTTTATAGACAAATAAAATATATATCTTGAATTTTCTGGGAATGTCTCCAAAAGTATTTTTCATTGTGAACGACTTTTGCATAACTGGTAAACCATAAGAGATAGACAAACTTTTAGTACGCAAAAAATGTAGAGCACGTTAAAATACACAATTTATGTCATATACATCTTTTTTGTTGAGTGAACCATTTTCGAGATATTGCTTGTTATTCCCTTAATTTTTTCAACACTTATTCTCTCAAATGGGAATTCGTTATTCATTTTTTGTCTTGGATATGCAAAGAGTATTAATCTGTGGCAAAGAGAATGTTGCTGCACCTAGCAACCATCTATTAAAAGATATGTCGATGCTTAAAGGCTACTGTATTTCTATATTGTTGTTGCAATTACAAAACAAGGGGAACATAGTACGCCTTAAGCGATAGTCAAATATTTTTAGAACTGGTCGCTATGTGTAAAATGTAATTCTCTTTGCATGTCAAAAGATCGTTTCTGCAAATGTTTATCTCGATTAATATGAAATAGATGGAGAATATCAAAACAGTGACAGAGAGAACTGACAGCTGAAAAACTGGACAATGTCACAATATATACAGTGTGAACTAACTGAAGTCTCAGTGAAAGTTGAAACAGATCAAAACAGTGACAGTGAGAACTGACAGCTGAAAAACTGGACAATGTCACAATATATACAGTGTGAACTAACTGAAGTTTCAGTGAAAGTTGAACCAGATCAAAACAGTGACAGTGAGAACTGATAGCTGAAAAATTGGACAATGTCACAATATATACAGTGTGAACTAACTGAAGTTTCAGTGAAAGTTGAACCAGATCAAAACAGTGACAGTGAGAACTGACAGATGAAAACTGCACAATGTCACAATATATACAGTCTGAACTAACTGAAGTTTCAGTGAAAGTTGAACCAGATCAAAACAGTGACAGTGAGAACTGACAGCTTAAAAACTGGAAAAAGTCACAATATATACAGTGTGAACTAAGTGAAGTCTCAGTGAAAGTCGAACCAGATCAAAACAGTGACAGTGAGAACTGAGAGAAGTGACAGCTTAAAAACTGGACAAAGTCACAATATATACAGTATGAACTAAGTGAAGTTTCAGTGAGAGTTGAACCAGATCAAAACAGTGAGAGTGGGAACTGAGAGAAGTGGTTGTTGAAAAACTGGACAAAATCACAATATATACAGAGTGAACTAAGTGAAGTTTCAGTGAAAGTTGAACCAGATCAAAACAGTGACAGTGAGAACTGAGAGAAGTGACAGTTGAAAAACTGGATAAAATCACAATATATACAGAGTGAACTACGTGAAGTTTCAGTGAAAGTTGAACCAGATCAAAACAGTGACAGTGAGAACTGAGAGAAGTGACAGCTTAAAAACTGGACAAAGTCACAATATATACAGTATGAACTAAGTGAAGTTTCAGTGAAAGTTGAACCAGATCAAAACAGTGACTTTGGGAACTGAGAGAAGTGACGGTTGAAAAACTGGGCAAAATCACAATATATACAGAGTGAACTAAGTGAAGTTTCAGTGAAAGTTGAACCAGATCAAAACAGTGACAGTGAGAACTGAGAGAAGTGACAGTTTGAAAACTGGACAAAATCACAATATATACAGAGTGAACTAAGTGAAGTTTCAGTGAACGTTGAACCAGATCAAAACAGTGACAGTGAGAACTGAGAGAAGTGACAGTTGAAAAACTGGCCGTAGTCACAATATATACAGAGTGAACTAAGTGAAGTTTCAGTGAAAGTTGAACCAGATCAAAACAGTGACAGTGAGAACTGAGAGAAGTGACAGTTGCAAAACTGGCCGTAGTCACAATATATACAGAGTGAACTAAGTGAAGTTTCAGTGAAAGTTGAACCAGATCAAAACAGTGACAGTGAGAACTGAGAGGAGTGACAGTTGAAAAACTGGACAAAGTCACAATATATACAGTGTGAACTAAGTGAAGTGTCAGTGAAAGTTGAACCAGATCAAAACAGTGACAGTGAGAACTGAGAGAAGTGACAGTTGAAAAACTGGCCGTAGTCACAATATATACAGTGTGAACTAAGTGAAGTTTCAGTGAAAGTTGAACCAGATCAAAACAGTGACAGTGAGAACTGAGAGAAGTGGTTGTTGAAAAACTAAACAAAATCACAATATATACAGTGTGAACTAAGTGAAGTTTCAGTGAAAGTTGAACCAGATCAAAACAGTGACAGTGAGAACTGAGAGAAGGACAGTTGAAAAACTGGATAAAATCACAATATATACAGTGTGAACTAGTGAACTCTCAGTAAAAGTTGAACCAGATCAAAACAGTGACAGTGAGAATTGAGAGACAAGACAGTTGAAAAAAACTGGATAAACTCACAATATATACAATGTGAACTAAGTGAAGTTTCAGTGAAAGTTGAACCAGATCAAAACAGTGACAGTGAGAACTGAGAGAAGTGACAGTTGAAAAACTGGACAAAGTCACAATATATACAGTCTGAACTAAGTGAAGTGTCAGTGAAAGTTGAACCAGATCAAAACAGTGACAGTGAGAACTGAGAGAAGTGACAGTTGAAAAACTGGACAAAGTCACAATATATACAGTCTGAACTAAGTGAAGTGTCAGTGAAAGTTGAACCAGATCAAAACAGTGACAGTGAGAACTGAGAGAAGTGGTTGTTGAAAAACTAAACAAAATCACAATATATACAGTGTGAACTAAGTGAAGTTTCAGTGAAAGTTGAACCAGATCAAAACAGTGACAGTGAGAACTGAGAGAAGGACAGTTGAAAAACTGGATAAAATCACAATATATACAGTGTGAACTAGTGAACTCTCAGTAAAAGTTGAACCAGATCAAAACAGTGACAGTGAGAATTGAGAGACAAGACAGTTGAAAAAAACTGGATAAACTCACAATATATACAATGTGAACTAAGTGAAGTTTCAGTGAAAGTTGAACCAGATCAAAACAGTGACAGTGAGAATTGAGAGACAAGACAGTTGAAAAAACTGGACAAACTCACAATATATACAATGTGAACTAAGTGAAGTTTCAGTGAAAGTTGAACCAGATCATAATAGTGACAGTGAGAATTGAGAGAAGTGACAGTTGAAAAACTGGACAAAGTCACAATATATACAGTCTGAACTAAGTGAAGTGTCAGTGAAAGTTGAACCAGATCAAAACAGTGACAGTGAGAACTGAGAGAAGTGACAGTTGAAAAACTGGACAAAGTCACAATATATACAGTCTGAACTAAGTGAAGTTTCAGTGAAAGTTGAAACAGATAATAACAGAGAAGTGAGAGAAATGACATGAAAAACTGGAGAAAGTCACAATATATACAGTGTGAACTAAGTGACGTTGTAGTGAAAGTTGAAACAGATAATAACAGAGAAGTGAGAGAAATGACATGAAAAACTGGAGAAAGTCACAATATATACGGGGTCTTTTTAAAACACACAATTTATTTCAAATATTTGTTGTTAGGCATATGCCATTTCCGAGATTTCCGTTATTAATGGTTTGCATTGTTCAGAATTTTTCATTCTTTAGTCGTGTCGATTTTCAGGTGTTTCTGTCGATGTCATGGAAACGGTGTGGAATTTTAAGGCCAGCATATAGCGTCCAGTTGTTAAACATTTGACTATCGCTGTTCTCTTTGTGTCTATAACGAAATGTGTAATGTAGCTGTTACAGTAGATAGAAAAAGTAGATGAAGAAGATAGAAAAATAAGCTTTAGTAAGAATATTTGTATATCCACTAATTAACGATAGAGGGTAATAAACACTAATAAACCTTCACATGTTAATAACACATCAGATTTTTACTTTCTCTACTACGTATAGAAAGTAGGGGAAGTATTGTATTCCACCCAAAATTTCGATACCGAGATTTCACCGGAAATACATGTTTTGAGACTCCCTGAATCCAAAAAAAAGCATTTTTGGAAACATGTCCGTGTGTGTGTCTGTGTGTCTGTCTGTGTGTGTGTCTGTCTGTGTGTCTGTCTGTGTGTGTTCCTGTGAACAGCATAACTCAGAAACGAACAGTCGGATAAACACCAAACTTGGTATTTGAGTTCAGTATCTTCCAAGGATGCGACACGAAGTTTTTCAAGAAAATGCCCCCACCTCAGAGTACCCTTTACATGGAAGATTTTTGGAAAATTTTAATTTTCTCAAAAATGACTCTAACGATTTTGATTAAAATATCATATGTTTAAGATATTTTTATGACAAATAAAATGTATATCTTGAATTTCCTGGGAATGTCTCCAAAAGTATTCTTCATTGTGAACGACTTTTGCATAACTGGTAAACCATAAGAGATAGACAAACTTTTACTACACAAAAAATGTAGATCGCGTTAAAATACACAATTTATGTCATATACATTTGTTTTGTTGAGTGAACCATTTTCGAGATATTGCTTGTTATTCCCTTAAATTTTTCAATAATTTTCTCAAATGGGAATTCGTTATTCATTTTTTTGTCTTGGATATGCAAAGAGTTATAATCTGTGGCAAAGGGAATGGTGCTGCACCTAGCAACCAGCTATTAAGAGATATGTATGTGGTTAAAGGCTGCTGTTTTTCTATATTGCCCTTGTAAATATATTTTCCCCATCATCTACAAGAAAATTAGCAATAAGATGGAGTTTGCAAATGTTTATCTCGACTAACATGAACTAGATGGAGAATAAGCGTTTGTAAAAATACTTTGTACAAGAGTAGAGAAAGTCATGTGAGTGTAACACATCAGATTTTTTACTTTCTCTACTACGTATAGTAAGTAGGGGAAGTATTGTATTCCACCCAAAAATTCGATACCGAGATTTCACCGGAAATGCATGTTTTGAGACACCCTGAATCCAAAAAAAAGCAGTTTTGGAAACATGTCCGTGTGTGTGTGTGTGTGTGTGTGTGTGTGTGTGTGTGTGTCTGTGAACAGCATAACTCAGAAACGAACAGTCAGATAACTACCAAATTTGGTATTTAGGTTCAATATTTTCCAGAGATGCGACACGAAGGTTTTCAAGAAAATCCCCCCACCCCAGATTACCCTTTATATGGAACGTTTTTCGAACATTTTAATTTTCTCAAAAATGGCTCTAACGATTTTGATTAAAATATCATATGTTTAAGAAATCTTCATGACAAATGAAATGTATATCTCGAATTTTCTGGGAATGTCTCCAAAAGTATTCTTTATTGTGAACGACTTTTGCATAACTGGTAAACCATAAGAAATAGACAAAATTTTACTGCACAAAAAATGTAGATCGCGTTAAAATACACAATTTATGTCATATACATTTTTTTTGTTGAGTGAACCGTTTTCGAGATATTGCTTGTTATTCCCTTAAATTTTTCAAACCTTATTTTTTCAAATGGGAATTCGTTATTCATTTTTACTTTCTTTACTACGTATAGTAAGTAGGGGAAGTATTGTATTCCACCCAAAATTTCGATACCGAGATTTCACCGGAAATACATGTTTTGAGAATCACTGAATCCAAAAAAAAGCATTTTTGGAAACATGTCCGTGTGTGTGTCTGTGTGTCTGTGTGTCTGTCTGTGTGTCTGTGTGTCTGTGAACAGCATAACTCAAAAACGAAGGGTCGGATAAACACCAAACTTGGTATTTAGATTCAGTATCTTTCAGAGATGCGACACGAAGGTTTTCAAGAAAATCCCCCCACCCCAGACTACCCTTTACATGGACCATTTTTCGAAAATTTTAATTTTCTCAAAAACGGCTCTAACGATTTTGATTAAAATATCATATGTTTAAGATATTGTCATGACAAATAAAATGTATATCTCGAATTTTCTGGGAATGTCTCCAAAAGTATTCTTCGTTATGAACGACTTTTTCATAACTGGTAAACCATAAGAGATAGACAAAATTTTACTACACGAAAAATGTAGATCGCGTTAAAATACACAATTTATGTCATGTACATTTATTTTGTTGAGTGAACCGTTTGCGAGATATTGCTTGTTATTCCCTTAAATTTTCCAATACTTATACTTTTTCTCAAATTCGTTATTCATTTTTACTTTCTCTACTACGTATAGTAAGTAGGGGAAGTATTGCATTCCACCCAAAAATTCGATACCGAGATTTCACCGGAAATACATGTTTTGAGACCTCCTGAATCCAAAAAAAGCATTTTTGGAAACATGTCCGTGTGTGTGTCTGTGTGTGTGTGTGTGTGTCTGTGTGTGTGTGTGTCTGTGTGTGTGTCTGTGTGTGTGTGTGTCTGTGAACAGCATAACTCAAAAACGAACAGTCGGAGACGCACCAAACTTGGTATTTAGGTTCAGTATCTTCCAGAGATGCGACACGAAGGTTTTCAAGAAAATCCCCCCACCCCAGACTACCCTTTACATGGAAGATTTTTCGAAAATTTTAATTTTCTCAAAAATGGCTCTAACGATTTTGATGAAAATATCATATGTTTAAGATAATGTCATGAGAAATGAAATGTATATCTCCAATTTTCTGGGAATGTCTCCAAAAGTATTCTTCATTGTGAACGACTTTTGCATAACTGGTAAACCATAAGAGATAGACAAAATTTTACTACACAAAAAATGTAGATCGCGTTAAAATACACAACATATGTCATATACATTTCTTTTGTTGAGTGAACCGTTTTCGAGATATTGCTTGTTATTTCCTTAAATTTTCCAATACTTATACTTTTTCTCAAATTCGTTATTCATTTTTTTTATGTCCTGGACATGCAAAGAGAATGGAATGCGCCACATAGCAACCAGCGTTAAAATATTTAACTATCGCTTAAAAGCTAGCATATTCCCCTTGCATCTACAAGAAAATTAGCAATAAGTTTGACATCTCGATATCTCGTTTAACATGAAGCATATGGAGAATAGGCGTTTGTAAAATTAGATTGTACAAGAGTAGAGAAAGTCATGTGAGTGTAACACATCAGATTTTTTTTATGTCCTGGACATGCAAAGAGAATGGAATGCACCACATAGCAACCAGCTCTTAAAACATTTGACTATCGCTTAAAACCTACCATATTCCCCTTGCATCTACAAGAAAATTATCAATAAGATTACATCTCGATATCTCCATTAACATGAAGCATATGGAGAATAAGCGTTTGTAAAAATAGTTTGTACAAGAGTAGAGAAAGTCATGTGAGTGTAACACATCAGATTTTTTTTGTCTTGGATATGCAAAGAGTATTAATCTGTGGCAAAGGGAATGGTGCTGCACCCAGCAACCAGCTATTAAGAGATATGTCTATGCTTAAAGGCTACTGTATTTGTATATTGCCCTTGTAAATATATATTACCCTTACATCTACAAGAAAATTAGCAATAAGATAGAGTCTGCAAATGTTTATCTCGATTAACATGAAGTAGATGGAGAATAAGCGTTTGTAAAAATATTTTGTACAAGAGCAGAGAAAGTCATGTGAGTGTAACACATCAGATTTTTTTGTCCTGGTAATGCAAAGTGAATGGAATACTGCACATAACAACCAGTTCTTAAAATATTTGATTATTGCTTAAAACCTAGGAATTCCCTTTGCATCTACAAGAAAATTAGCAATAAGATTGATATCTCGATTAACATGAAGCATATGGAGAATAAGCGTTTGTAGAAATAGTTTGTACAAGAGTAGAGAAAGTCATGTGAGTGTAACACATAAGATTTTTTTACAATCCTTTTGCTGATTACTCGTATTCTCCACATTTTCAATCACATAGGCAGTAATATTCGTTTATAGTGGATGTGAACTAAAACGATATAATAGGATCTCATAAAACATCAGTTCCACGGCAATAAACCACCCAGCATTTACTACCTTCTCTGCTTCCCAGCTAAGGCACAGCAGCTATTATCGCATTTCGGTATATTTTAAGGATGCGACATTTCATGAGAAATTTTGTTATTTTTATGCTTTTTCTATTCTATAAAAATATTGGAGACTTGTCTTTAAAATACCGTAAGCTTGAAAAATCCTATTGGCATGAAAGTATGCATATCTTGAGCGTTCAGATCTCGTGATGTCCTCTTCGTTTTCGCTTCATTTAACTGGGAAACCGCACAAGATAAATGAGGCTACTACAGGATAAATAAATCATTTTTCGTAGCATTAGGAATTTCAAACTATTCGTCCATTTGCGCTTCAATTATACAGGACAATGTACACACATGGTTCATCAATAAATAAAGCTCAAGAAGGGAGCAAAAAACAACACTGTTCTAGACGAAAAATAAAAACACGCAAAGTCACACAATAAAAATGTTGAATATTTCGGGGTTTCCCCTTCATAAACAGATTTAAACATTAAAAACACACTTGCCGAACGACTCCACTGGTAAATAATAAATAAGATTTCTATATTTTTTACCAAGTTGGCATGAAGTGGTAGAAAAACATTACTTATGAACTCACGACGGGTAAGAAATTACCTTTACTATTACATATTTATTTTTTCTACTACCTATACCGGGTGTAAGAGAAGCTACTCCATTAATTTAAACCAGTTTCAGATCTCATTATTTGGGACACATGTAACTTCCATTCTCTTCCATGACCATTTCCTGCAAATATTTTAGGATTTTCGAGAACATAAAACAAACATGCTGGTAACATTGCAGGATTTGCTGACCCATATGAAAGGAAGTGT
Organism: Deroplatys truncata; assembly: GCA_030765065.1. Taxonomy (NCBI): domain Eukaryota; kingdom Metazoa; phylum Arthropoda; class Insecta; order Mantodea; family Mantidae; genus Deroplatys; species Deroplatys truncata. Next base: position 20,385,188 of record CM060987.1, read on the forward strand.
CACGTTCACTTTCAAAACCAGTTGGAGGCACCACGTAAACAGGCTTCACTTTCGCTTTCATAGTGGCGTGGGTCTCATGAGGGTAAACAAACAAACCTTTCGTATGGGCTATCTCCTAGTAATTGCATCTGAAACTTCCAATGACGCATTTTGTAATTTAAACTCACAATCTACGGAGATTTTTATCAGCTTGTTCAACCTTAAACTTAAATATTTTGCAATTGATACTGCTGCAATGCAATCAACCAAATCATCTTTCTGACGTGTAAACACAAAACTAGATGGTGAGGCAGTATTTTATATCATAACATGCTGTGAATGCCAAAGTGATTGTAGTGTAAATTAATATTATTGTATGTACAGTATTTTATATGTTTGTTAGCCATAAGTATTGTTAGGAAATACACGGCCTAACTGAAACTGACAATAGAAGTGGGTAATAATAAACCGAGGGGGTGAGTTGTTTATCACTAAGAGGAGATAAACAAATGACGTCGGGGTAGCGTGCCTTCTTTTTTTAGAAATGGAGGGAATATCTTCCCTAGAGCATATATGTTAGTAGTAGTGATTGGCTAACCACAGACGCTAAAGTGGGCGCAATTTGGTAACCAATAGGAGCTATATTATAATGTTTAGGCAACTCGAGGTGAAGGAGTATATATTCTCGAGCCATAAGCAAGTGTCGCACAGTTCGGAAGAATCTCTCACGAGGTGCACGTCGCAGTGCTAGTTACAAAAATGTAAAGTACGCGAAGTAATTGGTGCGCGGCAACTAAAACGATTGTAGTTACATTCAGAAATATCACAGTTTCAGTCAGGCGTGTATAAAGATTAAATATGTGAATTATTAATTAAGTGTGATAGCAATAAAAGTGTAGAAACAAATTTTTTATCAGTGTTATCTTTTAGCAACAACTCCTTTCCGTTTACACGCCCTGCTTAGAGACACGTGCTCGACTAAGTTATAATAGCTAGCCGGAGGACAAAGAATCCAAATTAAAAAATAATTAAACAATAAGCGCCCAACAAATAATATAACACAAGCTATTGAGAACTGCGACAATGGTTATACCCATATTGGAAGCCGAAGGCATTCCTTCCGTTTTATGTCGCCTTCTGTGATGTAGTGGTTACCATGCTAGCCTCTATTTCCCGAGGTCGCGGGTTCAAACTCGGTGGAGGGCGATGGATTTTTTCGGGCGTAAAAATCCTAAGCAAGCCTTCCTTCGGAAGGGAAATAAAGCCGGTGGTCCCTTGTCGTAGATTTACGTCACGTAAAAGAACCTCAAGCCTGATAAAGAGGCCTCTGAGCAAAATTACCGGTCTTTCACACCCAATATAGAATGCGACGCTAAGGACCATGGCAGTTAAAGAGCGTCCATAAATAAAACCCAATTTAGTTCCATTTTACACCGTTCTAGTAAAAGCCAATAGCATGCCAGTTGTACATGTTATTTCGTCAAAACATTACATCACACTTTCGTGTCGTGTTTGCATGGATTAAGGGGCGTGTGGAAAACTATACCGCTATCACCCTCCAGTTAAAGAAATGTTCAGATTCAGATTGCGTGACCTACTTCGACTATTTGCAGTGTTGCCGAGCTCTGCAGCCACATTTCGTCTGCAAAGGGTGTTGGAAATGTCCTTTTATGTGATTAATTATTTAAAAACAAACTGTGTGATGTCACACAGTTACTACCGAAACTATGTTAAAAATAGGTTACTCTATTCAAGTAAAAAACTATTATATTCATACATTCTCGTTGAATTGAACATATAATAAGAAACAAAAACTATTTTTTTTCGAAAACGATTGATCTAAGAACAAAATGCTATTATAGATTTTTGTATGTTATATTTTTGCGAAGTACATATTTTAAGGAATGTAATAAATACCCCTCCACCCGATATATAGTACTGCAGCATTGTATTTAACCGTAAATTCAATATCGAGATTTCACGGGAAGTGCTGTTTTCAGGTACCCTGAATTTACAAAAAAAAAAACAAAAACATAAACAAAAAACAAAAAAGAACGAAAGAAAAAATCTGATGTTATACTCACATGACTTTCTCTACTCTTGTACAAAGTATTTTTACAAACGCTTATTATCCATATGCTTCATGTTAATCGAGATGTTAATCTTATTGCTAATTTTCTTGTAGATCCAAGGGGAATATGGTAGTACTTAACCGATAATCAAATGTTTTAAGAGCTGTTTGCTATGTGGCGCATTCCATTCTCTTTGCATGTCCAGTACATCAAAAAATGAATAACGAATTCCCATTTGAGAAAAAGTATAAGTTTTGGAAAATTCATAACAAGCAATATCTCGAAAATAGTTCACTCAACAACAATAAAATGTATATGAGATAAATTGTATATTTTAACGCGATCTACATTTTTTGTAAAGTAAAATTTTGTCAAACTCTTATGGTTTACCAGTTATGCAAAAGTAGTTCACAATGAAGAATACTTTTGGAGACATTCCCAGAAAATTCGAGATATACGTTTCATTTGTCATGAAAATATCTTAAACATATGATATTTTAATCAAAATCGTTAGAGCCATTTTTGAGAAAATTAAAATTTTTGAAAAATGTTCCATGTAAAGGGTAATCTGGGGTGGGGGGATTTTCTTGAAAACCTTCGTGTCGCATTTCTGGAAGATACTGAACCTAAATACCAAGTTTTGTGTTTATCCGACTGTTCGTTTCTGAGTTGTAATGTTCACAGACACACACACACACACACGCACACACACACACACACACACACACACACGGACATGTTTCCAAAAATGCTTTTTTTGGATTCAGGGGGTCTTAAAAGATATATTTCCGGTGAAATCTCGGTATCGAATTTTTGGGTGGAATACAATACTTCCCCTACTTACTATACGTAGTAGAGAGAGTAAAAATGTACTTTTGGGAAAAGGAACGCGCGTACTTGTAATTGGGTGAACAGTATCACTCAAAAACGAAATGTCAAATAATACCAAAGTTGGTATTTAAGTTCAACATTTTCTAAGGATGCGACGCGAAGGAAAATCCCATCACTCAGAACTGCCCTTCCCATGAGTATATTTTTTCTTTGTTTTTGATTTCTCAAAAGATAGCTCTAACGATATTGATTAAAATGTTAAAATGTTGTTGAAGATATCTGCATGACAAAATGTATACCTTGAATTTTATGGGAATAGCGTGTGGGATCTTCCTCATTCTTAATGACTGTTGCATAATGTTGTACAACTGATGAAACATAACAGATGAACAAAAAGCTTACTACCGAAAAATGTAGTTCTTATTAAAAAAAACACAATTTATGTAAAACACTGTTTTGGTGTTCTAAAGATTTTTCGATATAAAGTGCTATTGGTTTGAATTTTCAAATATTTCATACACCTCTTTGAAGTGCTAAGTAGCCATTCAATTCTTTATCGTGGTCATGTGAAGACAGGTTTTCAAAGCCAGCATATAGTAAACCACTCTTCTCCTGAATCCCTCTTACAGTTACAACGAAATGCGTAATAAAACCATTTCTACAAACGATTATCTCGATTAATACGTACACTAGATAGAAGAATAAGCTTTCGTAATAATAGTTTCTAGAGGAGTGGGTAGAGAAAGTCATGAGAACATAATACATCGACATTTTTACTTTCTCTACTACGTATAGTAAGTAGGGGAAGTATTGTATTCCACCCAAAAATTCGATACCGAGATTTCACCGGAAATATATGTTTTGAGGCCCCCTGAATCCAAAAAAAAAAGCATTTTTAGAAACCTGTCTGTGTGTGTGCCTGGGAACAGCATAACTCAGTAACGAACAGTCGGATAGACACCAAACTTGGTATTTAGATTCAGTATCTTCCAGAGATGCGACACGAAGGTTTTCAAGAAAATCCCCCCACCCCAGATTACCCTTTACATGGAACATTTTTCGAAAATTTTAATTTTCCCAAAAATGGCTCTAACGATTTTGATTAAAATATCATATGTTTAAGATATTTTCATGACAAATTAAATATATATCTTGAATTTTCTGGGAATGTGTCCAAAAGTATTCTTCATTATGAGCGACTTTTGCATAACTGGTAAACCATAAGAGATAGACAAACTTTTACTACACAAAAAATGTAGATCGCGTTAAAATACACAATTTATGTCATATACATTTGTTTTGTTGAGTGAACCATTTTCGAGATATTGCTTGTTATTCCCTTAAATTTTTCATTATTACTTTCTCTACTACGTATAGTAAATAGGGGAAGTACTGTATTCCACCCAACAAATCTACACCGAGATTTCACCGGAAATACATGCTTTGAGACCCCCTGAATCCAAAAAAAGCATTTTTGGAAACATGTCCGTGTGTGTGTCTGTGTGTGTGTGTCTGTGAACAGCATAACTCAGAAACGAACAGTCGGATGAACACCAAACTTGGTATTTAGGTTCAGTATCTTTCAAGGATGCAACACGAAGGTTTTCAAGAAAATCCCCCCACCCCAGAGTACCCTTTATATGGAAGATTTTTCGAAAATTTTAATTTTCTCAAAAATGGCACTAACAATGTTGATTAAAATATCATATATTTAAGATATTTTTATGACGAATAAATGTATATCTTGAATTTCCTGGGAATGTCTACAAAAGTATTCTTTATTATGAACGACTTTTGCATAACTGGTAAACCATAAGAGATAGACAAAATTTTACTACACAAAAAATGTAGATCGCGTTAAAATACACAATTTATGTCATATACATTTTTTTTGTTGAGTGAACCATTTTCGAGATATTGCTTGTTATTCCCTTAAATTTTTCAATACTTATTTCCTCAAATGGGAATTCGTTATTCATTTTTTGTCTTGGATATGCAAAGAGTATTAATCTGTGGGAAAGGGAATGGTGCTGCACCTAGCAACCAGCTATTAAGGGATATGTATGTGCTTAAAGGCTACTGTATTTCTATATTACCCTTGTAAATATATATTCCCCTTACATCTATAAGAAAATTAGCAATAAGATAGAGTCTGCAAATGTTTATCTCGATTAACATGAAGTGTATTAATCTGTGGGAAAGGGAATGGTGCTGCACCTAGCAACCAGCTATTAAGAGATATGTATGTGCTTAAAGGCTACTGTAGTTCCAAATTGCCCTTGTAAATATACATTCCCCTTACATCTACAAGAAAATTGGCAATAAGATAGAGTCTGCAAATGTTTATCTCGATTAACATGAAGTAGATGGAGAATAAGCGTTTGTAAAAATAGTTTGTATAAGAGTAGAGAAAGTCATGTGAGTGAACACATCAGATTTTTTTTTTCTCAAATGGGAATTCGTTATTCATGTTTTTTTTTGTCTTGGATATGCAAAGAGTATTAATCTGTGGCAAAGAGAATGGTGCTGCACTTAGCAACCAGCTATTAAGAGATATGTCTATGCTTAAAGGCTACTATATTTCTATATTGCCCTTGCAAATACAAAACAAGGGGAACATAGTACGCCTTAAGCGATAGTCAAATATTTTTAGAACTGGTCGCTGTGTGTAAAATGTAATTCTCTTTGCATGTCAAAAGACCCTTTCTGCAAGTGTTTATCTCGATTAATACGAAATATATGGAGAATAAGAGTTTGTAAAAATAGTTTGTACATGAGTACAGAAAGTCATGTGAGTAACACATCAGATTTTTATTTTCTCCTCTGTGATATCCTTTACGGACGTTTATAACTCGACTTAAAAGCACAACATGGGGACCGATCTTGGAACTCCTGTTTGTTGTGTGTGTGTGTGCGCGCGCTCCTGCGTCTTGTATGCAGAACGTGAAAAGAATGGTTGGAGAATTTCAGCTGGAATAGCAGTAATTTCTCTGTGAATCATGTTTTTCAGTTCTTCAAGGCTTTGTGGATTTCTTCAGATATTACTAGAAAAAGCAATCTTACACAGACAAATCCGGGGATCTGAGAGGACGAACTTAGGACGTGATTTCCGAAGAACTAACGCACAGCCGCCATAAAAATTTTAGCGGTGTGTGATGTGACATCCTCCGGCTGAAACATGGCTGGCTCTTCAATCAGAAATCTTGCAGAGCACCGCTAGCAGGCCGCAGCTATCCTTTTTCCTTCTAACGTGACCTCTGGGAGGGGGAGAGAGACTCGAAAGGCGACCACATCCGGACGACGACGTGCGCAAGAAAGAATGGGGTCCCTAACGATTCTAGATGGAACACATCCTGAGGCAGGTTAACCACGGTAGCCTGGGGGAGCCCAGGGAAGGAATTTTTTTTATTTATTTATTTATGGATGCTCTTTAACTGCTATGATTCTTAGCGTCTCATTCTATATTGGGCGTAAAAGCCGGAATTTTTTCTCGGAGGTCTCTTTATCGGGCTTGAGGTTCCTTTAGGTGCTAAATCTAGACATGGGATCACCGCTTTACTTCCCTTCCGAAGGAAGCCATGCTTAGGATATTTATGCCCGAAAAAAACCCATCGCCCTCCGGGTTTGAACCCGCGAATTCGGGAACTAGAAGGAGTCCTTGGCGGTCCAATCAAACACCAAGGAGAAATCTTTCCGCCGTCCTGCCGCAATAAGCCGAACGCCGATGCCTGGTCCTTCAACCCTGGGATGGTATTGGAAATGATGGACAGGAAATTCGTAGTAGAAGACGAACCACCCCAGCCTTCACTTATTGACCCGGGGAAACCACGAAAAAACCCATGGTCAAAGCGACCGTCTGACGGGAATCGAACTCGGAAGCTCCCGAATGCGAACATCACACGTTACCGCGGAACCATCTCGCTTGGTTGTCAAAAAAACTCTTAACATCTGGACCTACCGATAATGCCTGTAACTCTTCTTGTAGCATTTGGACTGTCGCTGTTCTTATCAAATAATTTTACAGCTATAGCACGACCAAATACATATCCCATCCCATACAGGACCTCTGCAACAAACTTTGTGGAATGATAGGTCTCACAAGGTTTTATCAAACAACAGATGTTAACAGATTCGTTGTTTAGGAGTCCCATTATTGAGCAGGCAAGATCCAGAGGCTACATAAGCTTATTTATTGCTGTATGAATAATGCAAACAAAATGAAAAATCTGATGTGTTACACTCACTTGACTTTCTCTACTCTTGAACAAACTATTTTTACAAACGCTTATTCTCCATATGCTTCATGTTAATCGAGATGTTAATCATATTGCTAATTTTCTTGTAGATGCAAGGGGAATTGGTAGGCTTTAAGCGATAGTCAAATATTTTAAGAGCTGGTGGCTATGTGGAGTATTCCATTCTCTTTGCATTACCACGACAAAAAAAAATCTGATGTGTTACACTCACATGACTTTCTCTACTCTGGTACAAACTATTTTTACAAACGCTTATACTCCATATGCTTCATATTAATCGAGATATCCAGATGTTAATCTTATTGCTAATTTTCTTGTAGATGCAAGGGGAATTGGTAGGCTTTAAGCGATAGTCAAATATTTTAAGAGCTGGTGGCTATGTGGAGTATTCCATTCTCTTTGCATTACCACGACAAAAAAAAATCTGATGTGTTACACTCACATGACTTTCTCTACTCTGGTACAAACTATTTTTACAAACGCTTATACTCCATATGCTTCATATTAATCGAGATATCGAGATGTCAATCTTATTGGTAATTTTCTTGTAGATGCAAGAGGAATATGGTAGGTTTTAGGCGATAGTGAAATATTCTAACGCTGGTTGCTATGTAGCGCATTCCATTCTCTTTGCATGTCCAGGACATAAAAAAAATGAATAACGAATTTGAGAAAAAGTATAAGTATTGGAAAATTTAAGGGAATAACAAGCAATATCTCGAAAACGGTTCACTCAACAAAAAAAATGTATATGTTATAAGTTGTGTATTTTAACGCGATCTACATTTTTTGTGTAGTAAAAGTTTGTCTATCTCTTATGGTTTACCAGTTATGCAAAAGTCGTTCATAATGAAGAATACTTTTGGAGACATTCCCAGAAATTTCGAGATATACATTTCATTTTTCATGACATTATCTTAAACATATGATATTTTCATCAAAATCGTTAGAGCCATTTTTGAGAAAATTAAAATTTTCGAAAAATGTTCCATGTAAAGGGTAGTCTGGGGTGGGGGGATTTTCTTGAAAATCTTCGTGTCGCATCTCTGGAAGTTACTGAACGTAAATACCAAGTTTGGTGTTTATCCGACTGTTAGTTTTTGAGTTATGCTGTTCACAGACACACACAGAGACACACACACACACACAGACACACACACACACAGACACACACACACACACACACAGACACACACACGGACATGTTTCCAAAAATGCTTTTTTTGGATTCAGGAGGTCTCAAAACATGTATTTCCGGTGAAATCTCGGTATCGAATTTTTGGGTGGAATGCAATACTTCCCCTACTTACTATACGTAGTAGAGAAAGTAAAAATGAATAACGAATTTGAGAAAAAGCATAAGTATTGGAACATTTAAGGGAATAACAAGCAATATCTCGAAAATGGTTCACTCAACAAAAAAATGTATATGACATAAATTGTGTATTTTAACGCGATCTACATTTTTACTTTCTCTACTACGTATAGTAAGTAGGGGAAGTATTGCATTCCACCCAAAAATTCGATACCGAGATTTCACCGGAAATACATGTTTTGAGACTTCCTGAATACAAAAAAAGCATTTTTGGAAACATGTCCGTGTGTGTGTCTGTGTGTGTGTGTGTGTGTCTGTGCGTGTGTCTGTGAACAGCATAACTCAAAAATGAACAGTCGGATAAACACCAAATTTGGTATTTAGGTTCAGTATCTTCCAGAGATGCGACACAAAGGTTTTCAAGAAAATCCCCCCACCCCAGACTACCCTTTACATGGATCATTCTTCGAAAATTTTACTCTTCTCAAAAATGGCTCTAACGATTTTGATGAAAATATCATATGTTTAAGATAATGTCATGAGAAATGAAATGCATATTTCGAATTTTCTGGGAATGTCTCCAAAAGTATTCTTCATTGAGAACGACTTTTGCATAACTGGTAAACCATAAGAGATAGACAAAATTTTACTACACAAAAACTGTAGATCGCGTTAAAATACACAATTTATGTCATATACATTTGTTTTGTTGAGTGAACCATTTTCGAGATATTGCTTGTTATTCCCTTAAATTTTTCATTATTACTTTCTCTACTACGTATAGTAAATAGGGGAAGTACTGTATTCCACCCAACAAATCTACACCGAGATTTCACCGGAAATACATGCTTTGAGACCCCCTGAATCCAAAAAAAGCATTTTTGGAAACATGTCCGTGTGTGTGTCTGTGTGTGTGTGTCTGTGAACAGCATAACTCAGAAACGAACAGTCGGATGAACACCAAACTTGGTATTTAGGTTCAGTATCTTTCAAGGATGCAACACGAAGGTTTTCAAGAAAATCCCCCCACCCCAGAGTACCCTTTATATGGAAGATTTTTCGAAAATTTTAATTTTCTCAAAAATGGCACTAACAATGTTGATTAAAATATCATATATTTAAGATATTTTTATGACGAATAAATGTATATCTTGAATTTCCTGGGAATGTCTACAAAAGTATTCTTTATTATGAACGACTTTTGCATAACTGGTAAACCATAAGAGATAGACAAAATTTTACTACACAAAAAATGTAGATCGCGTTAAAATACACAATTTATGTCATATACATTTTTTTTGTTGAGTGAACCATTTTCGAGATATTGCTTGTTATTCCCTTAAATTTTTCAATACTTATTTCCTCAAATGGGAATTCGTTATTCATTTTTTGTCTTGGATATGCAAAGAGTATTAATCTGTGGGAAAGGGAATGGTGCTGCACCTAGCAACCAGCTATTAAGGGATATGTATGTGCTTAAAGGCTACTGTATTTCTATATTACCCTTGTAAATATATATTCCCCTTACATCTATAAGAAAATTAGCAATAAGATAGAGTCTGCAAATGTTTATCTCGATTAACATGAAGTGTATTAATCTGTGGGAAAGGGAATGGTGCTGCACCTAGCAACCAGCTATTAAGAGATATGTATGTGCTTAAAGGCTACTGTAGTTCCAAATTGCCCTTGTAAATATACATTCCCCTTACATCTACAAGAAAATTGGCAATAAGATAGAGTCTGCAAATGTTTATCTCGATTAACATGAAGTAGATGGAGAATAAGCGTTTGTAAAAATAGTTTGTATAAGAGTAGAGAAAGTCATGTGAGTGAACACATCAGATTTTTTTTTTCTCAAATGGGAATTCGTTATTCATGTTTTTTTTTGTCTTGGATATGCAAAGAGTATTAATCTGTGGCAAAGAGAATGGTGCTGCACTTAGCAACCAGCTATTAAGAGATATGTCTATGCTTAAAGGCTACTATATTTCTATATTGCCCTTGCAAATACAAAACAAGGGGAACATAGTACGCCTTAAGCGATAGTCAAATATTTTTAGAACTGGTCGCTGTGTGTAAAATGTAATTCTCTTTGCATGTCAAAAGACCCTTTCTGCAAGTGTTTATCTCGATTAATACGAAATATATGGAGAATAAGAGTTTGTAAAAATAGTTTGTACATGAGTACAGAAAGTCATGTGAGTAACACATCAGATTTTTATTTTCTCCTCTGTGATATCCTTTACGGACGTTTATAACTCGACTTAAAAGCACAACATGGGGACCGATCTTGGAACTCCTGTTTGTTGTGTGTGTGTGTGCGCGCGCTCCTGCGTCTTGTATGCAGAACGTGAAAAGAATGGTTGGAGAATTTCAGCTGGAATAGCAGTAATTTCTCTGTGAATCATGTTTTTCAGTTCTTCAAGGCTTTGTGGATTTCTTCAGATATTACTAGAAAAAGCAATCTTACACAGACAAATCCGGGGATCTGAGAGGACGAACTTAGGACGTGATTTCCGAAGAACTAACGCACAGCCGCCATAAAAATTTTAGCGGTGTGTGATGTGACATCCTCCGGCTGAAACATGGCTGGCTCTTCAATCAGAAATCTTGCAGAGCACCGCTAGCAGGCCGCAGCTATCCTTTTTCCTTCTAACGTGACCTCTGGGAGGGGGAGAGAGACTCGAAAGGCGACCACATCCGGACGACGACGTGCGCAAGAAAGAATGGGGTCCCTAACGATTCTAGATGGAACACATCCTGAGGCAGGTTAACCACGGTAGCCTGGGGGAGCCCAGGGAAGGAATTTTTTTTATTTATTTATTTATGGATGCTCTTTAACTGCTATGATTCTTAGCGTCTCATTCTATATTGGGCGTAAAAGCCGGAATTTTTTCTCGGAGGTCTCTTTATCGGGCTTGAGGTTCCTTTAGGTGCTAAATCTAGACATGGGATCACCGCTTTACTTCCCTTCCGAAGGAAGCCATGCTTAGGATATTTATGCCCGAAAAAAACCCATCGCCCTCCGGGTTTGAACCCGCGAATTCGGGAACTAGAAGGAGTCCTTGGCGGTCCAATCAAACACCAAGGAGAAATCTTTCCGCCGTCCTGCCGCAATAAGCCGAACGCCGATGCCTGGTCCTTCAACCCTGGGATGGTATTGGAAATGATGGACAGGAAATTCGTAGTAGAAGACGAACCACCCCAGCCTTCACTTATTGACCCGGGGAAACCACGAAAAAACCCATGGTCAAAGCGACCGTCTGACGGGAATCGAACTCGGAAGCTCCCGAATGCGAACATCACACGTTACCGCGGAACCATCTCGCTTGGTTGTCAAAAAAACTCTTAACATCTGGACCTACCGATAATGCCTGTAACTCTTCTTGTAGCATTTGGACTGTCGCTGTTCTTATCAAATAATTTTACAGCTATAGCACGACCAAATACATATCCCATCCCATACAGGACCTCTGCAACAAACTTTGTGGAATGATAGGTCTCACAAGGTTTTATCAAACAACAGATGTTAACAGATTCGTTGTTTAGGAGTCCCATTATTGAGCAGGCAAGATCCAGAGGCTACATAAGCTTATTTATTGCTGTATGAATAATGCAAACAAAATGAAAAATCTGATGTGTTACACTCACTTGACTTTCTCTACTCTTGAACAAACTATTTTTACAAACGCTTATTCTCCATATGCTTCATGTTAATCGAGATGTTAATCATATTGCTAATTTTCTTGTAGATGCAAGGGGAATTGGTAGGCTTTAAGCGATAGTCAAATATTTTAAGAGCTGGTGGCTATGTGGAGTATTCCATTCTCTTTGCATTACCACGACAAAAAAAAATCTGATGTGTTACACTCACATGACTTTCTCTACTCTGGTACAAACTATTTTTACAAACGCTTATACTCCATATGCTTCATATTAATCGAGATATCCAGATGTTAATCTTATTGCTAATTTTCTTGTAGATGCAAGGGGAATTGGTAGGCTTTAAGCGATAGTCAAATATTTTAAGAGCTGGTGGCTATGTGGAGTATTCCATTCTCTTTGCATTACCACGACAAAAAAAAATCTGATGTGTTACACTCACATGACTTTCTCTACTCTGGTACAAACTATTTTTACAAACGCTTATACTCCATATGCTTCATATTAATCGAGATATCGAGATGTCAATCTTATTGGTAATTTTCTTGTAGATGCAAGAGGAATATGGTAGGTTTTAGGCGATAGTGAAATATTCTAACGCTGGTTGCTATGTAGCGCATTCCATTCTCTTTGCATGTCCAGGACATAAAAAAAATGAATAACGAATTTGAGAAAAAGTATAAGTATTGGAAAATTTAAGGGAATAACAAGCAATATCTCGAAAACGGTTCACTCAACAAAAAAAATGTATATGTTATAAGTTGTGTATTTTAACGCGATCTACATTTTTTGTGTAGTAAAAGTTTGTCTATCTCTTATGGTTTACCAGTTATGCAAAAGTCGTTCATAATGAAGAATACTTTTGGAGACATTCCCAGAAATTTCGAGATATACATTTCATTTTTCATGACATTATCTTAAACATATGATATTTTCATCAAAATCGTTAGAGCCATTTTTGAGAAAATTAAAATTTTCGAAAAATGTTCCATGTAAAGGGTAGTCTGGGGTGGGGGGATTTTCTTGAAAATCTTCGTGTCGCATCTCTGGAAGTTACTGAACGTAAATACCAAGTTTGGTGTTTATCCGACTGTTAGTTTTTGAGTTATGCTGTTCACAGACACACACAGAGACACACACACACACAGACACACACACACACACACACAGACACACACACGGACATGTTTCCAAAAATGCTTTTTTTGGATTCAGGAGGTCTCAAAACATGTATTTCCGGTGAAATCTCGGTATCGAATTTTTGGGTGGAATGCAATACTTCCCCTACTTACTATACGTAGTAGAGAAAGTAAAAATGAATAACGAATTTGAGAAAAAGCATAAGTATTGGAACATTTAAGGGAATAACAAGCAATATCTCGAAAATGGTTCACTCAACAAAAAAATGTATATGACATAAATTGTGTATTTTAACGCGATCTACATTTTTACTTTCTCTACTACGTATAGTAAGTAGGGGAAGTATTGCATTCCACCCAAAAATTCGATACCGAGATTTCACCGGAAATACATGTTTTGAGACTTCCTGAATACAAAAAAAGCATTTTTGGAAACATGTCCGTGTGTGTGTCTGTGTGTGTGTGTGTGTGTCTGTGCGTGTGTCTGTGAACAGCATAACTCAAAAATGAACAGTCGGATAAACACCAAATTTGGTATTTAGGTTCAGTATCTTCCAGAGATGCGACACAAAGGTTTTCAAGAAAATCCCCCCACCCCAGACTACCCTTTACATGGATCATTCTTCGAAAATTTTACTCTTCTCAAAAATGGCTCTAACGATTTTGATGAAAATATCATATGTTTAAGATAATGTCATGAGAAATGAAATGCATATTTCGAATTTTCTGGGAATGTCTCCAAAAGTATTCTTCATTGAGAACGACTTTTGCATAACTGGTAAACCATAAGAGATAGACAAAATTTTACTACACAAAAACTGTAGATCGCGTTAAAATACACAATTTATGTCATATACATTTGTTTTGTTGAGTGAACCATTTTCGAGATATTGCTTGTTATTCCCTTAAATTTTTCATTATTACTTTCTCTACTACGTATAGTAAATAGGGGAAGTACTGTATTCCACCCAACAAATCTACACCGAGATTTCACCGGAAATACATGCTTTGAGACCCCCTGAATCCAAAAAAAGCATTTTTGGAAACATGTCCGTGTGTGTGTCTGTGTGTGTGTGTCTGTGAACAGCATAACTCAGAAACGAACAGTCGGATGAACACCAAACTTGGTATTTAGGTTCAGTATCTTTCAAGGATGCAACACGAAGGTTTTCAAGAAAATCCCCCCACCCCAGAGTACCCTTTATATGGAAGATTTTTCGAAAATTTTAATTTTCTCAAAAATGGCACTAACAATGTTGATTAAAATATCATATATTTAAGATATTTTTATGACGAATAAATGTATATCTTGAATTTCCTGGGAATGTCTACAAAAGTATTCTTTATTATGAACGACTTTTGCATAACTGGTAAACCATAAGAGATAGACAAAATTTTACTACACAAAAAATGTAGATCGCGTTAAAATACACAATTTATGTCATATACATTTTTTTTGTTGAGTGAACCATTTTCGAGATATTGCTTGTTATTCCCTTAAATTTTTCAATACTTATTTCCTCAAATGGGAATTCGTTATTCATTTTTTGTCTTGGATATGCAAAGAGTATTAATCTGTGGGAAAGGGAATGGTGCTGCACCTAGCAACCAGCTATTAAGGGATATGTATGTGCTTAAAGGCTACTGTATTTCTATATTACCCTTGTAAATATATATTCCCCTTACATCTATAAGAAAATTAGCAATAAGATAGAGTCTGCAAATGTTTATCTCGATTAACATGAAGTGTATTAATCTGTGGGAAAGGGAATGGTGCTGCACCTAGCAACCAGCTATTAAGAGATATGTATGTGCTTAAAGGCTACTGTAGTTCCAAATTGCCCTTGTAAATATACATTCCCCTTACATCTACAAGAAAATTGGCAATAAGATAGAGTCTGCAAATGTTTATCTCGATTAACATGAAGTAGATGGAGAATAAGCGTTTGTAAAAATAGTTTGTATAAGAGTAGAGAAAGTCATGTGAGTGAACACATCAGATTTTTTTTTTCTCAAATGGGAATTCGTTATTCATGTTTTTTTTTGTCTTGGATATGCAAAGAGTATTAATCTGTGGCAAAGAGAATGGTGCTGCACTTAGCAACCAGCTATTAAGAGATATGTCTATGCTTAAAGGCTACTATATTTCTATATTGCCCTTGCAAATACAAAACAAGGGGAACATAGTACGCCTTAAGCGATAGTCAAATATTTTTAGAACTGGTCGCTGTGTGTAAAATGTAATTCTCTTTGCATGTCAAAAGACCCTTTCTGCAAGTGTTTATCTCGATTAATACGAAATATATGGAGAATAAGAGTTTGTAAAAATAGTTTGTACATGAGTACAGAAAGTCATGTGAGTAACACATCAGATTTTTATTTTCTCCTCTGTGATATCCTTTACGGACGTTTATAACTCGACTTAAAAGCACAACATGGGGACCGATCTTGGAACTCCTGTTTGTTGTGTGTGTGTGTGCGCGCGCTCCTGCGTCTTGTATGCAGAACGTGAAAAGAATGGTTGGAGAATTTCAGCTGGAATAGCAGTAATTTCTCTGTGAATCATGTTTTTCAGTTCTTCAAGGCTTTGTGGATTTCTTCAGATATTACTAGAAAAAGCAATCTTACACAGACAAATCCGGGGATCTGAGAGGACGAACTTAGGACGTGATTTCCGAAGAACTAACGCACAGCCGCCATAAAAATTTTAGCGGTGTGTGATGTGACATCCTCCGGCTGAAACATGGCTGGCTCTTCAATCAGAAATCTTGCAGAGCACCGCTAGCAGGCCGCAGCTATCCTTTTTCCTTCTAACGTGACCTCTGGGAGGGGGAGAGAGACTCGAAAGGCGACCACATCCGGACGACGACGTGCGCAAGAAAGAATGGGGTCCCTAACGATTCTAGATGGAACACATCCTGAGGCAGGTTAACCACGGTAGCCTGGGGGAGCCCAGGGAAGGAATTTTTTTTATTTATTTATTTATGGATGCTCTTTAACTGCTATGATTCTTAGCGTCTCATTCTATATTGGGCGTAAAAGCCGGAATTTTTTCTCGGAGGTCTCTTTATCGGGCTTGAGGTTCCTTTAGGTGCTAAATCTAGACATGGGATCACCGCTTTACTTCCCTTCCGAAGGAAGCCATGCTTAGGATATTTATGCCCGAAAAAAACCCATCGCCCTCCGGGTTTGAACCCGCGAATTCGGGAACTAGAAGGAGTCCTTGGCGGTCCAATCAAACACCAAGGAGAAATCTTTCCGCCGTCCTGCCGCAATAAGCCGAACGCCGATGCCTGGTCCTTCAACCCTGGGATGGTATTGGAAATGATGGACAGGAAATTCGTAGTAGAAGACGAACCACCCCAGCCTTCACTTATTGACCCGGGGAAACCACGAAAAAACCCATGGTCAAAGCGACCGTCTGACGGGAATCGAACTCGGAAGCTCCCGAATGCGAACATCACACGTTACCGCGGAACCATCTCGCTTGGTTGTCAAAAAAACTCTTAACATCTGGACCTACCGATAATGCCTGTAACTCTTCTTGTAGCATTTGGACTGTCGCTGTTCTTATCAAATAATTTTACAGCTATAGCACGACCAAATACATATCCCATCCCATACAGGACCTCTGCAACAAACTTTGTGGAATGATAGGTCTCACAAGGTTTTATCAAACAACAGATGTTAACAGATTCGTTGTTTAGGAGTCCCATTATTGAGCAGGCAAGATCCAGAGGCTACATAAGCTTATTTATTGCTGTATGAATAATGCAAACAAAATGAAAAATCTGATGTGTTACACTCACTTGACTTTCTCTACTCTTGAACAAACTATTTTTACAAACGCTTATTCTCCATATGCTTCATGTTAATCGAGATGTTAATCATATTGCTAATTTTCTTGTAGATGCAAGGGGAATTGGTAGGCTTTAAGCGATAGTCAAATATTTTAAGAGCTGGTGGCTATGTGGAGTATTCCATTCTCTTTGCATTACCACGACAAAAAAAAATCTGATGTGTTACACTCACATGACTTTCTCTACTCTGGTACAAACTATTTTTACAAACGCTTATACTCCATATGCTTCATATTAATCGAGATATCCAGATGTTAATCTTATTGCTAATTTTCTTGTAGATGCAAGGGGAATTGGTAGGCTTTAAGCGATAGTCAAATATTTTAAGAGCTGGTGGCTATGTGGAGTATTCCATTCTCTTTGCATTACCACGACAAAAAAAAATCTGATGTGTTACACTCACATGACTTTCTCTACTCTGGTACAAACTATTTTTACAAACGCTTATACTCCATATGCTTCATATTAATCGAGATATCGAGATGTCAATCTTATTGGTAATTTTCTTGTAGATGCAAGAGGAATATGGTAGGTTTTAGGCGATAGTGAAATATTCTAACGCTGGTTGCTATGTAGCGCATTCCATTCTCTTTGCATGTCCAGGACATAAAAAAAATGAATAACGAATTTGAGAAAAAGTATAAGTATTGGAAAATTTAAGGGAATAACAAGCAATATCTCGAAAACGGTTCACTCAACAAAAAAAATGTATATGTTATAAGTTGTGTATTTTAACGCGATCTACATTTTTTGTGTAGTAAAAGTTTGTCTATCTCTTATGGTTTACCAGTTATGCAAAAGTCGTTCATAATGAAGAATACTTTTGGAGACATTCCCAGAAATTTCGAGATATACATTTCATTTTTCATGACATTATCTTAAACATATGATATTTTCATCAAAATCGTTAGAGCCATTTTTGAGAAAATTAAAATTTTCGAAAAATGTTCCATGTAAAGGGTAGTCTGGGGTGGGGGGATTTTCTTGAAAATCTTCGTGTCGCATCTCTGGAAGTTACTGAACGTAAATACCAAGTTTGGTGTTTATCCGACTGTTAGTTTTTGAGTTATGCTGTTCACAGACACACACAGAGACACACACACACACAGACACACACACACACACAGACACACACACACACACACAGACACACACACGGACATGTTTCCAAAAATGCTTTTTTTGGATTCAGGAGGTCTCAAAACATGTATTTCCGGTGAAATCTCGGTATCGAATTTTTGGGTGGAATGCAATACTTCCCCTACTTACTATACGTAGTAGAGAAAGTAAAAATGAATAACGAATTTGAGAAAAAGCATAAGTATTGGAACATTTAAGGGAATAACAAGCAATATCTCGAAAATGGTTCACTCAACAAAAAAATGTATATGACATAAATTGTGTATTTTAACGCGATCTACATTTTTACTTTCTCTACTACGTATAGTAAGTAGGGGAAGTATTGCATTCCACCCAAAAATTCGATACCGAGATTTCACCGGAAATACATGTTTTGAGACTTCCTGAATACAAAAAAAGCATTTTTGGAAACATGTCCGTGTGTGTGTCTGTGTGTGTGTGTGTGTGTGTCTGTGCGTGTGTCTGTGAACAGCATAACTCAAAAATGAACAGTCGGATAAACACCAAATTTGGTATTTAGGTTCAGTATCTTCCAGAGATGCGACACAAAGGTTTTCAAGAAAATCCCCCCACCCCAGACTACCCTTTACATGGAACATTCTTCGAAAATTTTACTCTTCTCAAAAATGGCTCTAACGATTTTGATGAAAATATCATATGTTTAAGATAATGTCATGAGAAATGAAATGCATATTTCGAATTTTCTGGGAATGTCTCCAAAAGTATTCTTCATTGAGAACGACTTTTGCATAACTGGTAAACCATAAGAGATAGACAAAATTTTACTACACAAAAACTGTAGATCGCGTTAAAATACACAACTTATGTCATATACATTTCTTTTGTTGAGTGAACCGTTTTCGAGATATTGCTTGTTATTTCCTTAAATTTTCCAATACTTATACCTTTTCTCAAATTCTTTATTCATTTTTTACTTTCTCTACTACGTAAGTAAGGGGAAGTATTGCATTCCACCCAAAAATTCGACACCGAGATTTCATCGGAAATACATGTTTTGAGACCTCCTGAATCCAAAAAAACCATTTTTGGAAACATGTCCGTGTGTGTGTCTGTGTGTGTGTGTGTGTGTGTGTGTGTCTGTGTGTGTGTGTGTGTCTGTGTGTCTGTAAACAGCATAACTCAAAAACGAACAGTCGGATAAGCACCAAACTTGTAATTTAGGTTCAGTATCTTCCAGAGATGCGACACGAAGGTGTTCAAGAAAATCCCCCCACCCCAGACTACCCTTTACATGGAAGATTTTTCGAAAATTTTAATTTTCTCAAAAATGGCTCTAACGATTTTGATGAAAATATCATATGTTTAAGATAATGTCATGAGAAATGAAATGTATATCTCGAATTTTCTGGGAATGTCTCCAAAAGTATTCTTCATTGTGAACGACTTTTGCATAACTGGTAAACCATAAGAGATAGACAAAATTTTACTACACAAAAAATGTAGATCGCGTTAAAATACACAACTTATGTCATATACATTTCTTTTTTTGAGTGAACCGTTTTCGAGATATTGCTTGTTATTTTCTTAAATTTTCCAATACTTATACTTTTTCTCAAATTCGATATTCATTTTTACTTTCTCTACTACGTATAGTAAGTAGGGGAAGTATTGCATTCCACCCAAAAATTCGATACCGAGATTTCACCGGAAACACATGTTTTGAGACCTCCTGAATCCAAAAAAAGCATTTTTGTAAACATGTCCGTGTGTGTGTCTGTGTGTGTGTGTGTCTGTGTGTGTGTGTGTGTGTGTGTCTGTGTGTGTGTCTGTGTGTCTGTGAACAGCATAACTCAAAAACGAACAGTCGGATAAGCACCAAACTTGGTATTTAGGTTCAGTATCTTCCAGAGATGCGACACGAAGGTTTTCAAGAAAATCCCCCCACCCCAGACTACCCTTTACATGGAAGATTTTTCGAAAATTTTAATTTTCTCAAAAATGGCTCTAACGATTTTGATTAAAATATCATATGTTTAAGATAATGTCATGAGAAATGAAATGTATATCTCGAATTTTCTGGGAATGTCTCCAAAAGTATTCTTCATTGTGAACGACTTTTGCATAACTGGTAAACCATAAGAGATAGACAAAATTTTACTACACAAAAAATGTAGATCGCGTTAAAATACACAACTTATGTCATATGCATTTCTTTTGTTGAGTGAACCGTTTTCGAGATATTGCTTGTTATTTCCTTAAATTTTCCAATACTTATACTTTTTCTCAAATACGTTATTCATTTTTTTATGTCCTGACATGCAAAGAGAATGGAATGCGCCACATAGCAACCAGCGTTAAAATATTTGACTATCGCTTAAAAGCTACCATATTCCCCTTGCATCTACAAGAAAATTACCAATAAGATTGATATCTCGATATCTCGATTAACATGAAGCATATGGAGAATAGGCGTTTGTAAAATTAGATTGTACAAGAGTAGAGAAAGTCATGTGAGTGTAACACATCAGATTTTTACCTTCTCTACTACGTATAGTAAGTAGGGGAAGTATTGTATTCCACCCAAAATTTCGATATCGAGATTTCACCGGAAATACATGTTTTGAGACCCCCTGAATCCAAAAAAAGCATTTTTGGAAACATGTCCGTGTGTGTGTCTGTGTGTCTGTCTGTCTGTGTGTCTGTGTGTCTGTGTGTGTGTCTGTGAACAGCATAACTCAGAAACGAACAGTCGGATAAACACCAAACTTGGTATTTGGGTTCAGTATCTTCCAAGGATGCGACAAGAAGGTTTTCAAGAAAATCCCTCCACCCCAGAGTACCCTTTACATGGAAGATTTTTCGAAAATTTTAATTTTCTCAAAAATGGCTCTAACGATTTTGATTAAAATATCATATGTTTAAGATATTTTTATGACAAACAAAATGTATATCTTGAATTTCCTGGGAATGTCTCCAAAAGTATTCTTTATTGTGAACGACTTTTGCATAACTGGTAAGCCATAAGAGATAGACAAAATTTTACTACACAACAAATGTAGATCGCGTTAAAATACACAATTTATGTCATATACATTTTTTTAGTTGAGTGAACCATTTTCGAGATATTGTTTGTTATTTCCTTAAATTTTCCAATACTTATACTTTTTCTCAAATTCGTTATTCAATTCTTTATGTCCTGACATGCAAAGAGAATAGAATGCGCCACATAGCAACCAGCGCTTAAAAGATTTGACTATCGCTTATAACCTACCATGTTCTCCTGGCATCTACAAGAAAATTAGCAATAAGATTGACATCTCGATATCTCGATTAACATGAAGCATATGGAGAATAAACGTTTGTAAAAATAGTTCGTACAAGAGTAGAGAAAGTCATGTGAGTGTAGCACATCAGATTTTTTTTATGTCCTGGACATGCAAAGAGAATGGAATGCGCCACATAACAACCAGCGTTAAAATATTTGACTATCGCTTAAAAGCTACCATATTTCCCTTGCATCTACAAGAAAATTATCAATAAGATTGACATCTCGTTATCTCGATTAACATGAAGCATACGGAGAATAGGCGTTTGTAAAATTAGATTGTACAAGAGTAGAGAAAGTCATGTGAGTGTAACACATCAGATTTTTTGTGTAGTAATATTTTGTCTATCTCTTATGGTTTACCAGTTATGCAAAAATGTCGTTCACAATGAAGAATACTTTTGGAGACATTCCCAGAAAATTCGAGATATACATTTCATTTGTCATGAAAACATCTTGAACATATGATATTTTAATCAAAATCGTTAGAGCCATTTTTGAGGAAATTAAAATTTTCGAAAAATGTTCGATGTAAAGGGTATTTTGGGGTGGGGGGATTTTCTTGAAAACCTTCGTGTCGCATCTCTGGAAGATACTGAACCTAAATACCAAGTTAGGTGTTTATCCGACTGTTCGTTTCTGAGTTATGCTGTTCACAGACAGACACACACACACAGACACACACGGACATGTTTCCAAAATGCTTTTTTTGGATTCAGGGGGTCTTAAAAGATATATTTCCGGTGAAATCTCGGTATCGAATTTTTGGGTGGAATACAATACTTCCCCTACTTACTATACGTAGTAGAGAAAGTAAAAATCTGATGTACTACGTTCACATGACTTTAGTGGGTATACAAATTATTCTTACTAAAGCTTATTTTCCTATCTATTTCTTAAACGAGATAAACCTTTCCGGAAATATTTCGTTATAGACACAAAAGGAACAGCGAGAGTCAAATGTTTAACAACTGGACGCTATATGCTGGCCTTAAAATTCCATACTGTTTCCATGACATCGCAAGAAACAACTGAAAACTGATAGGACTTCAAATGAAAGACAAAGTAATGAAGAATTCGAATCATTAATAACGGATAGCTCGGAAATGAACTTATGCCACACAAAGTTATTTGAAATAAATTGTATATTTTAAAAAGATCTACATTTTTTGTCTTGTATGTTTTCGTCTATTGCTTAACGTTTATCAGTTATACAAGGTTATACAAAATTCCTTCCGAATGAAGAGGACTTCACAGGTTAATCCCAGAAAAGTCAAGATATGAATTTTAAATGTAATGTAAATATCTATATGGCATTTTAATTGAAATCTTAAAGCCATTTTTGAGGAAATTAAAAATAGGAAAAATGTTCCGTGCAAGGAGTAGCTGGAAGGGGAGGGATTTTGTTGAAAATCTCCGTTTGAAAATCTTGTGAAAATCTTCGACTTTTCGTTTTTCAGCTATGCTGTTCGCACCCACGGACCTTTTTCTAAAAATGGCTTTTTTGTATTTAGGGGACCTGAAAACATATATTTCCAATGAAATCTCGAAATTGAATTTTGAGTGGAATGCAACACGCCTTTGGGCGTCAATTTGAAGTAGTTTGTATTGAAGGAGTTGTATTATATTTCGACTATTGGGGAACCGAACACTTGAAGTAGTTGCAACCGCACGTATGATAAACAGTTTCCGGTAGCCTTCGCCCCAAATGTACTTTCAGGTGGCCTTTGCCCCAAGTTTAAAAACTATTAACTTTGTAATTTGACTGTTTCTTTAAATATTATATATTTATGTTTGCCTAGGCTGCGTCAGTATTTTTTTGTAGAGACATGGATGTCTTGACAGGGTTGTGGTGCGACAAGAATGTAGGCTTACAAAGATTATAATTTTATTTCACTCCTTTTATTACTGCTTGACCCGATTTAAACAACACTTCACTGATAGAGAGAGGGAGAGAGAGAGGGAGAGAGAGAGAGAGCTGTGAGATGTTTTTATTAAATACTTGCACTTTTTAACACGTAAACTTATTTTTCGTCTCACACGAATACGTATTAAATCTGTCGAGGACGCATTTTGCATCCGGTTACAATAACTGTCTGCAGGATACTGAATTGATTTCAACCGTCTAAACTTGTAAATTGCTGTATTTCAAGTCTCTGATTGGCTAATCCTAATCCAATAGAATACCTTCTTTTAAATAAAGCTTTTTCTGGTTGTTGATGGGCTATTTTATAAACTGTCACTAAAATTACATTATTGTTACTCCAATAATCAAAAGTAGTATTATTAAACTCTCAAACTCATTATTGACTCAAGGTTACCTCATTGTTAGTAACTTTTAACTTATTATTCTCACAGCTCCTACATTATTAAATTACGTAATGCATTCACATAACATTATTGAACATGTTTGCAATAATATAAGTATATGCAATGACTGTTACATACATTTTACACATTATTACATACTCATATTGCTTCAAGGTGGGCTGTTATTGAATTTACATATTATATAATTTGACTGAAATTATTTAAGTGTTAAAAATACTGCCTCAAATTACGTGGTAAAGAAGGTAAAAATATGCATTTAACCTAAAAACCGAAGTCTAATTATCACATGGAAAGCTTTTCCCATGCAGCTATTTATTGTAATGAACACGAAATTGCTATTAAAACTTGAGGGTAGAGGTTAGAGAAAGTCCTATGCGCTCATTAGATCTTTCTTTTATGAAAATATAGAGACATTACACGATATTTCCCACGAGGCAACTGGCAGCACCTAAGTCCTACATGGCACTGTGCTAGTAGCACGTCAATGAACACTTGCACGGTGAGACTTGCGAGGTATTTCTAATATTAGTATCTTACAGCACACCTTGAGCTACGAAAAAAGAAAACAAATATTTAACATCTGCAGTCTTCTATGATTATTATCGCTTAATCTTGCCGTAGATTTACGACACACAAAAGAACCTCAAGCCTGATAAAGAGGAACAAAGTTTCCCGTCTTTTACGCCCAATATAGAACAGGACGCTAATAGCCAAAGTAGCTAAGAGAGTACATAAGAAAAAACTCAATTTATTTTTAATCTTGCCATTGTTTTAGTAGGTGCTTAAAACAGTATGTAACGCATATTTCACTCAAGGTAAAGGTGCGGACGAACAGACAGATCCCCGCAACCGGAGCAGAGCACAGCACTTAGGCTCCCAGCGCTTTGTGCTTCTACCGGGACCACTGGGAGGAAAGGATGAGGGGAGAGACCCGAAGGGCGACTACATCCGGAAGACGACGTGCGCAAGCATGGACGGGGTTCCTAACGGTTCCAGTTCGAACGCATCCTACACTGCCCAATACCACTCACAAGC
Organism: Deroplatys truncata; assembly: GCA_030765065.1. NCBI lineage: Eukaryota > Metazoa > Arthropoda > Insecta > Mantodea > Mantidae > Deroplatys > Deroplatys truncata. The sequence goes on from CM060987.1 coordinate 20,410,095, forward strand.
CCCTAACCTCCGGCTGTCTCCCGGAGAGGCCCATATCGAAGGTGAGTCCTCACTCAGCAGTACCGATCAACGCCAGAAAGAAACCTAATTCACCGCCCAGCCACAACAAGCCGAACACCGTCGCCTGGTCCTACATCCCTGAAACGGATAACTATGAAGGAAATGAGGAACAGGAGAGTCGTGCTAAAAGAGGAACACTCCAGCATTCGGCTGCCGACCCAGGGAAGCCACGAAAAACCCATGGGTTAGAGTGGACTGTCGCTGAGAATCAAACCTGGAACCTATCGAATGTGAGCCTCACACGCTACCACGGAGTTGTCTCGCTCGATAAACCTAAAGGTACATATGTGGCTTATTTTATTACTTTCTCTACTACGTATAGTAAGTATGGGAAGTATTGTATCCCACCCAAAAATTCGATACCGAGATTTCACACGAAATACATGTTTTGAGACCCCCTGAATCCAAAAAAAGCATTTTTGGAAACATGTCCGTGTATGTGTGTCTGTATGTGTGTGTGTGTGTGTGTGTGTGTGTGTGTCTGTGAACAGCATAACTCAGAAACGAGCAGTCGGATAAACACCAAACTTGGTATTTAGGTTCAGTATCTTTCAGAGATGCGACACGAAGGTTTTCAAGAAAATCCCTCCACCCTAGATTACCCTTTACATGGAACATTATTCGAAAATGTTAATTTTCTCAAAAATGGCTCTAACGATTTTGATTAAAATATCATATGTTGAAGGTGGTTTAATGTTGTAATGTTATATTTAATTTGTTGAGCCCCACGTTTAGGAGCCAATTTGCGATGGTAAATTTATAATGTTATTTGTGTATGTGTTTACTCAACGTGGTAAAGCCATTTTGTGACGTGATTCTTTGTTAGGTTTGTAGCTCCATCTGGTGTTAGCAATTTGCGGCAGTATTAGTTTTTGTTTGAAAGAATGCTACTTTTATTTTATTTAATTTTGTTTCACTGTCCTCCGGCTAGCTATGATCTTTTTGGGTCGAGCACTTCTCTTTATACAGGTTGTGTAAACGGAAAGGAATCTTTTATCCAAAGATAACACTGATGAAGGAATTTGTTTTACACTTTTATTGTCGAACACAGTCACTATCACATTTACACATTGATCTTGACACTCGCCAAACTGAAACTGTTATAATAACTTCTTACTGATCACTTTCAATTCGCGTACTTCAACCTTTTGTATAATTAACTTTACCATACTTGAGATTTTTCATAACTCTTATACGCGTAACTTGCGAATCGATAGCCGACGTGTAATATTTCTGCTGGACTGAAGGCGACGTGTATCATACAAATATTTTCGACGAACTGAAGGACTGAAGGCGTGTAGTGTACAAAGAATTTTGATGAAATGACGGGCTCTACCTCTAACTAGCTCTTTTATACTCATACACCCCGATATGCCTAAAGATTATAACTGAGCTGCAATTGGCTAATAAAACGCGCCAACATTAGCGTCTATTTTTATATCCAATGAAACTTATGAATACATATGCTCTAGGTAAATGTTCCAGAAGATTCTAAAGGAAAACGCGCCAACATTACGTAACTTCCTCGTTTCCAATAATGATAAACAGCTCACCCCCTCGCTGCATTATTGCACGCTATTATTGTCAGTTTCAGTAAGGCAGTATAAACTTACTTCCCAACAATAATTACAATCAACAAACATTTCAAATCAATGTCACATAATAATGCATATTCATACTATAATCACTCTTTACATTTAAATAATTTGTGATACAAATTACTGCATCAATGTTTAAGATATTTTCATGACAAATGAAATGTATATCTCGAATTTTCTGGGAATGTCTCCAAAAGTATTCTTCATTGTGAACGACTTTTGCATAACTGTTAAACCATAAGAGATAGACAAAATTTTGCTGCACAAAAAAAGTAAATCGCGTTAAAATACACAATTTATGTCACTTACATTTTTTTTGTTGAGTGAACCATTTTCGAGATATTCCTTGTTATTCCCTTAAATTTTTCAATAATTTTCTCAAATGGGAATTCGTTATTCATTTTTTTGTCTTGTATATGCAAAGAGTATTAATCTGTGGCAAAGAGAATTGTGCTGCACCTAGCAACCAGCTATTAAGAGATATGTATATGCTTAAAGGCTACTGTATTTCTATATTGCCCTTGTAAATATATATTCCCCTTACATCTACAAGAAACTTAGCAATAAGATAGAGTCTGCAAATGTTTATCTTGATTAACATGAAGTAGATGGAGAATAAGCGTTTGTAAAAATAGTTTGTACAAGAGTAGAGAAAGTCATGTGAGTGTAACACATCAGATTTTTTTTGTCCTGGTAATGCAAAGAGAATGGAATACTCCACATAGCAACCAGCTCTTAAAATATTTGACTATCGCTTAAAGCCTAGCAATTCCCCTTGCATCTGCAAGAAAAATAGCAATAAGATTAACATCTCGATATCTCGATTAACATGAAACATATGGAGAATAAGGTTTGTAAAAATAGTTTATACAAGAGTAGAGAAAATCATGTGATTGTAACACATCAGATTTTTTTTGTTTCTTTCTTTCCCCTTCCACTTCTAATGCATTAAGACCTCTCCAGAAGTAAATCTTGCTAGTAATGTCCGACGAGCTACTTCCTGGCACAAGACATGGGTAAGGTTTCTCCAATATGAGGCAGAAAGCAGTGTGCTAAAAATTAATATGGCTGTACTCGTCGCCCCAAATGCGAAATAATAACCAATCATGTTTTAAAGAATGTTGTTTTTCAGCCAATGACGTCCTTATTCACTCAAACTTTATCCAAATCTCTTTACCATCTCCTTCTTATGTGATAAACATAGCTACTCATTTTTGCTTTCTCTACTACGTATCGTAAGGGAAGTATTGTATTCTACCCAAAAATTCCATTTCGATATTTCACTGGAAATATAGCTTTGAGGCCCTCTGAATCTCAAAAGAGCTTGTTTAGAAAAAGGTCCGTGTGGGTGTGTGTCTGTGAGAGCATTACTCAAAAACGAAAAGTCGGAGAAATACTAAACTTGCTATAGATTCAGTACCTTCTAAAGATGCGACACGAAGATTTTCAAGAAAATCTCCCACCCTAAACTACCTTTCACATGGAACATTTTTCGAAATTTCTGATTATCTAAAAAATGGGCCTAAGATTTTGATTAAAATACCATATATATATATATATATTAAATATATTTACATGACAAATAAAATGTATATCCTGAATTTTCTGGGAATAGCCTGTGAACTCCCCTTGTATAATGTCTTATAACTGGTAAACCTTAAACGATAGACGAAAACCTACCACACAAAAATGTAGATGTCTTTAAAAAGCACAATTTATTTCAAATAATGTTTCTGCGGCATCAGCCATTTCTGAATATCCGTTATTAATGTTTCGAATTATTCAATATTTAAACTCCTGTAGATTTTCAGTTGTTTCTCGCGATGTCATAGAAAAGATATGGAATTTTAGGGGTCAGCGTAAAGCATCTAGTTCTAAAGCATTTGACTACCCTAGCTATTACCTTTGTATCTGTAACGAAATGCGTAATGCAGCTATTTCCGGAAAGGCTTATCTCGATTAAAATGAAGTAGATAGAAAAATAAACTTTCGTAAGAATAATTTGTATATCCACTAGTAAACGATAGAGGGTAGAGAAAGTTATGTGAATGTAACGCATAAAAGTTTTTAATATTTTTCCACTACTTATTTTACGTCGCTTTAACTATGTGGTCATATCGTGACGGATCTGTTAGGAGATACCTCGTGGCTCGGTATGTGGCGAACAGTTAGTCTTCTAGGTCTCATTCCTGTACCATACTATTTTGCTTCGCCATGTGTCCACGGAGGACTTAGTGCTGGGCGACTGTACATTTGCTTCTGTGACGGGCAGATAGCAGCTTTGTCACGTGTCTACAGAGACCTTAGTGCTATGCAACTGTATCTCTGCTTCAGATGATGGCATTAGAGTGCCGTCCAGTCTATCAGCTTTCATTATCTATAGATGGCAGAGCATTTGTTATTACCATCTATTTTCATTTTTGCTGCAGTTTTAGATGTAAGGTGGAACTTTAGGTGATGTTATTAAATACCCAATCCGGTATTTATCTTCACAACTGAGGGGAACCGAGAAAAAGCTAGTCAGATTGGTCGGCCCATGGGATTTGAACCTGGGACCTTCCGAATGCAGGCCACAAATGTTACCGGCTGAATTATTGGTTATTACTTTCTCTACTACGTATAGTAAGTAGGGGAAGTATTGTATTCCACCCAAAAATTCGATACCGAGATTTCACCGGAAATATATGTTTTGATGGCCCCTGAATACGAATAAAGCATTTTTGGAAACATGTCCGTGTGTGTGTCTGTGAACAGCATAACTCAGAAACGAACAGTCGGATAAACACCAAACTTGGTACTTGGTTCAGTATCTTCCAGAGATGGGACACGAAGGTTTTCAAGAAAATCCCCCACCCCAGATTACCCTTTACATGGAACATTTTTCGAAAATTTTAATTTTCTCAAAAATGGCTCTAACGATTTTGATTAAAATATCATATGTTTAAGATATTTTCATGACAAATGAAGTGTATATCTTGAATTTTCTGGGAATGTCCCCAAAAGTATTCTTCATTGTGAACGACTTTTGCATTACTGGTAAACCATAAGAGATAGACAAAATTTTACTACACAAAAAATGTAGATCCCGTTAAAATACACAATTTATGCCATATACATTTTTTTTGTCGAGTGAATCATTTTCGAGATATTGCTTGTTATTCCCTTAAATCTTCCAATACTTATTTTCTCAAATGGGAATTCGTTATTCATTTTTTTTGTCTTGGATATGCAAAGAGTATTAATCTGTGGCAAAGAGAATGGTACTGCACCTAGCAACCAGCTATTAAGAGATATGTCTATGCTTAAAGGCTACTGTATTTCTATATTGCCCTTGCAATTACAAAACAAGGAGAACATAGTAGGCCTTAAGCGATAGTCAAATATTTTTAGAACTGGTCGCTATGTGTAAAATGTAATTCTCTTTGCATGTCAAAAGATCGTTTCTGCAAATGTTTATCTCGATTAATAGGAAATAGATGGAGAATAAGAGTTTGTAAAAATAGTTTGTACAAGAGTAGAGAAAGTCATGTGAGTGTAACACATCAGATTTTTTAATATTATGAACAGGTCAGACAGAAAATTGTCTTGCACTGCAACTAAATGAAAAGCACCATTCCGACACTATACACAAATTAAGAAAGGATACTTTGTCGTTTACATTAAACATAATAAAAAATGAACAAACCCATCCAATTCCTACAGATCTGATAACTGTGTATTCAATGATTGTGTTCTTATATAAGTTTGTTATAACAAAGAAAATCATAACCTATAATGTTGGTGATTACGTCCTTACAATACTGCATGTCTGCTTCTAGTTTTCCACGGCAGATGACAGTAAACAATTCTAAAGATTTAAGTTGCACTGATCAAACAAACGAAGTGCGACCACATGATTCTGATTTGTTTGCAAACAACGCCATTATTTAAGATGGTTACATGACAACTAAAATGTATATTCTCAATTTTCTGGGAATAGCCAGTGAAGTCTTCTTCATTCGTTAGGAATTTCATATCATTTTGTGTAACAAGTGGACCATAAGAAACAAGGAAAACCATACTACACAAAAAATGTAGTTCTCTTTAAAACATGCAATTTATATTAAATAACCTTTTTGTCACGTCAGCTTTTCCAAGATATCCATTGCTATTGGTATGAAATGTTCAATACTTTGTCACTTCCTGAAGTGCTGTCTTACTCAGTTGTTTCTCGTGAAGTTAATAAACCGTATCATTTCAAGGCCAGCATATAGCGACCCGCTTTTGAATATTTCACCATCGCATCGGTTTCCTGTATTCTCTTGCATGTTCCTACAACGAAATATATAATGAAATTATTTCTGCGAACGTTTATGTCGATTAACATGAAGTAAATACAAAAATAATGCTTTTGCAAGAATATTTTGTAGAAGCTATATAAAAGTAAGGATAGTGGGTAGAGAAAGTTACGTGAATATGCTACATAAGATTTTTTTTCCAACATGAAGTTATACCTGTGTAGAAACATTTAGTTTACGAAGAACCTGCTTATTGGTAAACAAGATACAACGGCATTCGATACACAGCTTCAAAGGTTTAACAATATGCCTAACCTTTTGTACTAATGAAAAGAATGAAAGTGTTACGAGTATAAATGCTAAAATCCCTAAAATGAATGCAATTTAACAATTCAATTTGTAAAACAATGGAGGAGAAACTTGGAAAGAATTAACATGTATTTTTTTTTTTTTTTTTTTGGGCTACTGATACGTTTACACATTCAGGTCTTGGGAGGGAAAATTCTCTCAGTAAGATAACACCAAACTTTATCAAACACATTGTAAATTATGCGGAGCATACGTGAAAATTTTTAGAATGCCATGTTTCTAAAAACAAATCGAATGTGTTTATATTTGACAGCTACTTTGTAATGTTTTGCGAGTTGATTGCTGTGTGGTTTGTTCGATTTGCTCTAATAGTTTATTATCGTTATTTAAAGATGCTGTGTGCATCCAAAAGTGAATTTGACTTGAGAACATTTTCGCGCTATGACTTTAAATCGTCATTAACACCTAATCATTGTAATGATCGGCTTAGAAATGCACTTGACGAAGACAACAACGAAGGCAACAATTTACAATTGATGCAGCGAATTCAAAAGAGATCTGCTTTTTCTTAGTGATGAATTTCGTGAAGGACGCCCAATAACTGCTGTTACTGATGAAAATATTGCCGCTGTTCGAGCAATACTTGAAGATATCTTATGTATTTATTAGGGCGACATTGGGCATTGCTATGAGTCAAATCCAAAACATTTTACATCAACAGTTAGACGTGAGAAAACTTTGTTCTCGATGGATTCCACATAAACTGACTCCCGATCGAAAACAAGAACGGATTGATTGGTGCAGAAAAACTCTGGAAAAATTCCAAGGCGGCGCTTTAACTTTGGTTTGGAATATTGTTACTGGCGATGAATCTTGGATTTATTATTATGATCCTGAAAAGAAAAGTCAATTGACTCAATGGTCTTTCGAACAAAACTTAAGCCTACACGAGTCCGACGAATTTGCAGTGATGGTAAGAAGATACCCTCCACCATACAGCCCTGACCTAGCACCTTGTGATTTCTTTTTGTTTCCAAAAATTAAAGATAAATGAGTGAAATCACTTTTCGTCATCAGATGAAGCAGTGGGGCATTATAAAAACCTGGTTTCTGAAGTGCCTCAGGAAGAGCGGCATTATTGCTTTAACAACTGGTTACGCCGAATGAAAAAATGCTTTCATTTAAAGGGGAATATTTTGAAAAAAAATAAAATCGTTAATTTTTTTTAAAACTAATCTCTGTTTGATTTTCTAAAAAAGAAAATTCACCGGGAATGATGTTTTGGGGCCTCCCTGAATTAAAAAAAGGATTTTTTATAAAAGGGTGTACGTGTGTGTATGTGGCCCTTTACTTTTTATACTTTACATAAATGACATGTATGCTTCAGAAAATTGTAAACTTATAAGTTATGCTGATGACACCACTATTATCTGTAATGCAAATGATGATTGTGACCTTCAGTCACTAGCTATCAAGGAATCGCTTAGGATAATAACTTTTTCAAAACCTTAAGCCTCATGAACAACTCTCAAAAGACTAATATAATTAAATTTGAACTAAAAAAAATCTGATGTGTTACACTCACATGACTTTCTCTACTCTTGTACAACCTAATTTTACAAACGCTTATTCTCCATATGCTTCATGTTAATCGAGATATCGAGATGTCAATCTTATTGGTAATTTTCTTGTAGATGCAAGGGGAATATGGTAGGTTTTAAGCGATAGTCAAATATTTTAACGCTGGTTGCTATGTGGCGCATTCCATTCTCTTTGCATGTCCAGGACATAAAAAAAATGAATAAGGAATTTGAGAAAAAGTTGAAGTATTGGAAAGTTTAAGGGAATAACAAGCAATATCTCGAAAATGGTTCACTCAACAAAAGAAATGTGTATGACATAAATTGTGTATTTTAGCGCGATCTACATTTTTCGTGTAGTAAAATTTTGTCTATCTCTTATGGTTTACCAGTTATGCAAAAGTCGTTCACAATGAAGAATACTTTTGGAGACTTTCCCAGAAAATTCGAGATATACATTTCATTTCTCATGACAATATCTTAAACATATTTTAATCAAAATCGTTAGAACCATTTTTGAGAAAATTAAAATTTTCGAAAAATGTTCCATGTAAAGGGTAGTCTGGGGTGGGGGAATTTCCTTGAAAACCTTCGTGTCGCATCTCTGGAAGATACTGAACCTAAATACCAAGTTCGGTGTTTATCCGACTGTTCGTTTCTGAGTTATGCTGTTCACAGACAGACACACACACACACAGACACACACACGGACATGTTTCCAAAAATGCTTTTTTTTGATTCATGGGGTCTTAAAACATGTATTTCCGGTGAAATCTCGATATCGAATTTTCGGGTGGAATACAATACTTCCCCTACTTACTATACGTAGTAGAGAAAGTAAAAAGAAAACAGATGCTATGCTGCATATTAACCTTGCAGGTACAGTGATAAAGGAATCCCCCTCACACAAATTCTTAGGTATACAAGTTGATAAATACATATCATGGACTAATCACATTGATAACCTATGTAACAAAATTAGTAACGGCCTGTACCTGTTGAGAGAGTTGTAACATAAATGTTCTCAAAACTATATATTATGACTTAATTTACTCGCCATCCAATATGGCGTAGAAGTGTGGGGTGGCTGTAGTAATACCCTCATCCATAGGGTTCTAGTACTCCAAAAGAAATGTATCAGAACAACGTTCAATGTGATTCCTGTAAGGAAGTCTTCAGAAGAGAAAAACTAGTGTCTTTGTACATATATACAGTAATCTGTCTGATTGAACTGCACAACCCTAAAACAAATAGTGAAATACATGGTCACGACACACGGTGTAAATTGAAATTGCACCAAAATAGTTATCATTTAAAATCTATAAACAAAGATCCTTTTATAATTGGTTTATATATGCACAACCGACTACTAACTGAAGTAAAATGTGATATTACCAGCATCAGATTCAAACAGTGTAAAAAAATATCTTTGAAACAATTCTGTATATAATATTAATGATTTTCTTCTTTGTACTTAACAATGCTTGAAAGAGCCTTTATATAATATTCATACTGTAACCTTTCAATAAAGTGTAAACAATCATGTATATGTTCTAAACTGTAATTTAACTTTTTATCTTTGTACTTGATAATGCTCGAAACTTATAATAGCGTCTATGGGCAATAAATTATTATTATTATTATTATTATTATTATTATTATTATTATTATTATTAAATTTTGGTTAAATACCAAACTTTGTATTCATGTTCACCATCTTCCAAGCACGCGACACGAAGATTTTAAAGAAAATCCCCAAGCCATATTGTTCTTTACATGAAAAATGTTTCGTTAGTTTTTGTTTTCTCAAAAATGCTCTAAAGATTTTGGCTAAAATATCATATGTTTAAAATATTTGCATGAAAAATAAACTGTATGCGTTGAATTTTCTGGGAATAGCCTGTGAAGGCTCTTTATTCTGTTTTGTATGCGTATAATTGGTAAACCGAAAGAGATTCATAAAATCTTGCTACACAAAATAGATCTCGTTTCACTGCAAATACAGGTTTTGAGGTTCTGTAAATAAAAAAAAAATCTGATCTGTTACACTGATATGATTTTCTCTACCCTCTAACATTTATTATCGTGTATAAAACTATTCTTACGATAGCTTATTTTTCTATCCACTTCATTTTAATTGCGATAAACATTTGCAAAAACAGCTACATTGCCATATTTCGTTATAAACGCAGAGGAAACAGCGATAGTCAAATGTTTAAGAACTGCACGCTATATGCTAGCCTTAAAATTCCATATGTTTCCATGACATCGTAGAAACAACTAAATGTCGACAGGACAAAGTACTGAACATTTCAAAGCATTAATGACGGATATCTTGGAAATGGCTTATGCCACAAAAAAAAGTTATTTGAAATAAATTGTGTGTTTTAAAGAGATCTACATTTCTGTGTGGTACGTTATCGTGTATCGCTTAACTTTTACACAAGATTATACAAAATTCCTTCCGAATGAAGAGGACTTCACAGGCTATTCCCAGAAAACTCAAGATATACATTTTATTTGTCAAGAAAATATCATTAGTATAGTATGGCATCGTTAGAGTCATTCTTAAGAAAATCAAACGTTTCGAATAATGTTCCATGCAAAGGGTAATTGGTGGTGATGGGGAATTTTCCTGAAAATCTACGTTTCACATCTTGGAACATGCTGAACTTAAATACCAAGTTTGGTGTTCCAAACATTTTGTTTTTGAATTATGCTGCACACACACACACTTTTCGCTTTTCTAAAAAGGTTTTTTGGGGGTTCAAAGGGACCTCGAAACACATATTTCCGGTAAAATCTCGGTATAGAATTTTTGGGTAGAATGTACTTTCTGTACCTACTATACGTGGTAGAGGTAGTAAAAATGTAAATGTGGAATGAAAGTTTATCTCGATTAACAAGACGTATAAAGAAAAATAAACTTTCGTAAGAATAGTTTGTAGAAGAGTGAGTAGAGAAAATCATGGGAATGCAATAACAGATCTTTTTGGTGTTGTTTTACTTTGCAGTAGTTCGAGTCTTGTCTGCACCTAGGCTGTCAGTTTAAAATGTCAGAAATATGCTGCAGGAGATAGCATTTGTTTGATGGATGCAGAAAATCAATGCATAATGAAAGCTTTACAAGCTCATCAAAAAACAAGCTGCTAACGACGTAAAACGAATTAACGACGTTTCTACGTAACAAGGCATTAACACTACTGGCGTCTTAAATGAAGAAAAACTGCTATTTAGGCAATAAGAGTACTTCTTTGGGAATTAACGGCAATTCTTTGCTCGATTCCTAGCAAGCTGTTCAGCATCACAACAAAATATTTCTGTTTTAAATATCATAAAGGAGTAGAAATAAATGGAAAGTTCTTAAAATTAAAACTTTCCTTTGGAAAATGATACATTAAAGAACACCTGTTCAACAAATTAACACTATGGTTTCAATTCTCGATTAAAGTATGTACCTACGTATAAACAAATTTCTGCGCAATTCGGTCCGGGATTTTTCCACGCAAACGCTGAGGATTCAGGGTATCTTAAGTGCCATATGTATAGTTTGTGCTAACCGTTTGATAAATATGTGATCGATTTCCCGTGCGATATTCGGATTCCTCACGAAAAGATTGGGAGCTGTAGCTGCTGCAAAGTGTAAAGGTCAAAGATTTTTGACACTTTCATTCTTTGCATTACAGTTCGATATGTTGAACGCCGCTTGACCCAAATTAGTAATTCGTTGGTGATTTAGTTGAAACATCACAGATGGACGAGGTCGTACTTCTTTTAATACGAGAAATAAGTAGATAACTTGGAGGAGAAGATTCCATAGGAGATGGAGAGGAAAGGTCAAGTGGCGATTAGGTGCAAATAAAATGGCAAAGCGGAAGAAAGAGGAGCAAAAAAATAGTGCGAAAAGGAGCCAAGAAGCAGCGAAAGAGAAGGATGAAGAAGCGTAAATAAGTACGACGCAAAAAGGGAGAAGTAATATCAATCTAAGCAAACAGACCGTATCTTTAAAACAAAGGAATGACGCTAGTGGTGTAAAACTGTCAAAATGGGTGAAAACTTTAACATCACAGCCAGTAAAATCTCGTTTACCGTTCAGTTAGCGTGACAGCTATTATTGATGATCAAAATTGACGTATTTTGGCTTATCTCATGCGCAGTTATTGGTTATGTAGGTTAATTTTGATTATTTTTACCGAAAATTAAATGAATTGGTTGTAGAAAGTAAGTTAAGTTGTAGCTTCCGAAGAGACATAATGCATGTTTTTTTTATTTTTTTAATTTATTTTGACAAGAGGGGTTGGACTCACCAAACCGTGAAGGTAATTTTCAGCGATTGTGTAGGGGTTCCTCCATGGTGTCCCGGCTAGCACGAGCTCCGTCCCGGGAAGACGAGATGGTGTATGTGTGTTTGTCAGTCACCGCCCAGATCTCCAGCACACGCACTGTGTCCTTACAATCAGGTCACCCGGTGACCACCCGCTCCAAAGCGTTTCTCTCCATTAAAAATACGTCTGGCACGCGACGGAAAACGTACAAACGGCAAAGTGTCGCGCCGCGGAAGGGGTATCTGTCAAGCGAGCACCAGCCCGGGTCCCGGGGGTTAGCTCGAGATGCGTCGGCCTGGCGCGCTCTGTCGGGATGCTGGGCTACTACCTCCACCCTCTCGGATCATCGCGCATGTGCAGCGTTTGGCTCTCTCGGTCGGTAAAACTGCGTTTACTCGTCTCGCCGGCCACGGCAGCACTGCTCAACAATCCGCGTGTGTACATTACACAAAACAAGGGATTCCCCACGACATGCAACGCCACATAAAATTCTTAACAACAAATCTGAAGGTTACATTCACATGACTTTCTCTACCCTCTATTGTTTATTAGTGGGCATATAAATTATTCTTACTAAAGTTTGTTTTTCTATCTACTCCATTTTAATAGGGATAAACCTTTGCAGAAATAGCTACATTACATATTTCGTTACAGATACAAAGAGAACAGAGATAGTCAAATGTTTAAGAACTGGACGCTATATGCTGGCCTTAAAATTCCATACTGTTTCCATGTCATCGCGAGAAACAACTAAATGTCAACAGGGCCTGAGTGTTAATACAAGTGTTGAACAATTCGAACCATTATTAACGGATATCTAGAAAATGGGCGATGCCACAAGAAATATTATTTGAAGTAAATTGTGTGTTTTAAAGAGATATTTTTTGTGCAGTGCGTTTTCTTCTATCCATTAAAGTTTACCAGTAATAGAAGATTATAAGCATCGGTGATGAAATAATTATCAAAATCGATTGAGTGGTTTTTGAGATTACCCTACATACACAAACAAACAAACAAACACACTGGCACACATTTCCCCACTTAATAATATTAGTACACGTGCACGGCTTTCACTGAAGCGGAATAAGGTTTATATGCTTTTGTCGCGTGCATAAGTTGGTTTTGCTGACTTTTACTTTATCTAACACGTACATAGTATATAGAGAAGATATTGCATTCCACCCAAAAATTGTATATCGAGATTTTACCGGAAATATGTACATGTTTTGAGGCCCCCTGGATAAAAAAAAAGGAGTTTTAGATAAAGGTCCGCGCGCGCCTGTGTCTGTGAACAGCATAATTCAGAAACGAGAAGTTGGATAAACACGAGGCTTGATACTTATGTTGAGTATGTTCCAAAGATGGACACGAATGTTTTCAAGAAAATCCCCTCACCTCAAACTACCTTTTACATGGAACATTTTTCGAAATTTTGTATTTTCTAAACAATCGTTCTAACCAATTTCATTAAAATACCACATAAGAAAGTTATTTACACGACAAATAAAATTATATTTTAAATTTTCTGGGAATAGCCTATGAAGTCCTCTTCATTCGGAAGGAATTTTGTATAATCTTGTATAATTGGTAAACGTTAAGCGAAAACGTACTACACAAAAATGTAGACCTCTTTAAAACACAAGTTTATTTCAAATAAGTATTTTCGTAGTATAAGCCGTTTCTGAGATATCGGTTAATAATGGCTAATTGTTCATTTCTTGGTCATTCCCTTAAAGTCCTGTCAACATTCAGTTGTTTCTCGCGATTTCATAGAAACAGCACGGAATTTTAAGGCCAGCATATAGCGTCCAGTTAAACATTTGACTATCGCTGTTCCCTTTGTGTCTATAACGAAATGTGTAATGTAGCTATTTCTGTAAAGGTTTATTTGGATTAAAATGTAGTAAACAGAAAAATAAGCTTTAGTAAGAATAGTTTATACTCATTAATAAACGATGGAGGGTAGAGAAGTTAATGTGAATGTATCGCATCGGAGTTTTAGAGAAAAGTCCGCGCGCGCTTGTGTGCCCGTCCATGTTTGAACAGCACAACTCAAAAACGAAAAATCGATTCCAAGGATGCGACACGAATATTTTTAAGAATATCCTCCATCCCAAACCACCTCTACGAGAGACACTACTTATATTTTGAGCCTAATAATTAAAACAAAGTAATTTCTGATTGAAAACTAATTTATTGTTTTTCAAAATATTCTCCTTTATGATCAATACACTTTTGTATCCGTTTGAAGCATTTGTCAAAGCATTTATTCCAGTCTTCTTGAGACACCTCCAAAACATGGTTTCTGAAGGCATCAACGGCTTCTTCTGCCAACGAAAATCGTTGTCCACGCAATTTATTCTTGATGTTCGGGAACAAAAAGAAGTCATTGGGTGCCAAATCAGAACTGTATGGCGGATGACACATCAAGTTGATTTTCTGAGCCTTCAAGTACTCTTGTTTTTAGACGAGATGTGTGTGTACTCGCATTGTTTTGATGAAGAACGACCCTACGGTTCTTGTTGGTTTCCCTTACTTCACCGATGACTTCCGGCAAACAAATGATTGTGTACCATTCGGCATTGACCGTTTTACGTTCCTCTAAAGGCACTGTTGCCACATGGCCAGTTTTGCTGAAAAATCAGGCGACCATTTGCTTCGAAGTGCTTCGAGTGCGAACGAGTTTTGTTGGATTTGCTTCATCTTGAAACACCCATACAGTCGACTACTGTTTACATTCCGGCTCATACGCATAGATCCATGATTCGTCACCTGTTACAATCTTATATACATCTTTTGAGGCACCGCCATTGTATTTCTTGAGCATTTTTGTACACCAATCGACACGAGTATCTTTTTGAGATTGCGTCAAATTATGTGGGATCCAACGAGAGCAAACCTTTTTCACGGCTAAATAATCATGCAATATTTTATATATGCTGGTGGAACTAATGCCTAGGGTTGCCTCAATCTCACAATATGTCGCATGACGATCTCTCATTATTAGTTTTTGTACAGCATCAATGTTTTCTGGCACAACAACTGATTTTGGACGACCTTCACGAACTTCATCATTGAGCGAACGGCGGCCACGATTAAATTCGTTATACCAGCGTTTCACAGTGACAAAGGATGGAGCTTCGTCGCCAAATGTGGAAGTTAGTTGATCGATGCACTCTTGTCTTGATAATCCACGTCGAAAGTCGTAATAAATCATTGCAAGAACATTTTCAGGAGTTAATTCCATGTTTTTGTTGACACACAATTTTCAAGTTAGTGTAAACAAAACAAATGACACTATTGACAGAATGTTTAAAGTCGATTATGGTAAAAAATGTCAAACTTTCCATTGGAAACGTCAGATGCCACCTACAACATTCAGGGTTGCCAAGGCTCAAAATATAAATAGTGCCCCTCGTACATAGAAAAAGTTTTGTTATTTTCTATTTTCTCAAAAATGGCTTTTGATTAAAATACCATATGTTTAAGATGTTTGCATGATAAATGAAATATATATCTGAATTTTCTTGGAATAGTTTGTGAAGTCCTGCTCACTGGATAATTTTTGTACCGTAAGAGATGGACAGAATCTTACTGCACAATAAAATTTAGATCTCGTTAAAGCATACAGTTAAATGTCAAATAGCTTATTTTTAGTTAATCATTTCCGAGATATTTATTTATTATTATTATTGTTGTTGTTTTATTTATACTCCAGCTTTAACTACAAGGGTCATATAGGAGGCCTTTTACCTTTGAAAATATTGCCTATTGGCAGTGGTGTCAACTTGCATACAGTTGTTTTTGGATTTCTGACTTTTGTTTGGGTTTTATACATTAGATCATACACACATTCATACTTCCATACTTCTGGGGAGGATAGGAAATAATCTTGGCTAGAGAAAAAGTTCCCACCCCAGCAGAGAATCGAATCCGGGAACCCTCGCACAACAGGCAGGTGCTTTACTGTCTGCGCTACGGGGCCAGCAAGATATTTCTTGTTAGTGGTTTAAATTTTTAAATACTTACACTTTTCTAAACTGGTAGGAATAAGAAGGAATCTTAAAGGAGGGAAAACATTGCACCTCGACCCTAATGGAGAAATATTTTCAATGCGCAAGCATCCACGCCATCTGCCCGACACCGACAGCAACGCAAAACCTGAAAACACGCCTGAAACGTGAAAGGGAGAGGTGACATGAGAGGAAATGGGGGAAAGGAGAAGTCATAGTAGAATACACCACTCCAGCATTTGCCTTTGTCAACCAGGGAATACCACGAAAAACCTACGGTCAAACTAGGCGGTCAGCGGGAGCTCCCGAATGCGAGTCTCACACTTTACCGCGGAGCTATCTCGCTCGGTTTCTCAACTGGCAAGTTGCCATTCCCTACGTAGAGTAAGTAGGGAAAGTAGTATTGTATTCCACCCAAAAATTCGATACCGAGATTTCACCGGAAATATATGTTTTGAGACCCCCTGAATCCAAAAAAAGCATTTTTGGAAACATGTCCGTGTGTGTGTCTGTGTGTGTGTGTGTCTGTGAACAATATAACTCAGAAACGAATAGTCGGATAAACACCAATCTTGGTATTTAGGTTCAGTATCTTCCAGAGATGCGACACGAAGGTTTTCAAGAAAATCCCCCCACCCCAGATTACCCTTTACATGGAACATTTTTCGAAAATTTTAATTTTCTCAAAAATGATTAACGATTTTGATTAAAATCTCATATGTATAAGATATTTTCATTACAAATAAAATGTATATCTCGAATTTTCTGGGAATGTATCCAAAAGTATTCTTCATTGTGAACGACTTTTGCATAACTGGTAAACCATAAGAGATAGACAAAATTTTACTACACAAAAAATGTAGATAGCGTTAAAATACACAACTTATGTCATATACATTTTTTGTTGTTGAGTGAACCATTTTCGAGATATTGCTTGTTATTCCCTTAAATTTTTCAATACTTATTTTCTCAAATGGGAATTCGTTATTCATTTTGTTTTGTCTTGGATATGCAAAGAGTATTAATCTGTGGCAAAGGGAATGGTGCTGCACCTAGCAACCAGCTATTAAGGGATATGTCTATGCTTAAAGGTTACTATATTTCTATATTGCCCTTGCAAATACAAAGCAAGGGGAACATAGTACGCCTTAAGCGATAGTCAAATATTGTTAGAACTGGTCGCTATGTGTAAAATGTAATTCTCTTTGCATGTCAAAAGATCATTTCTGCAAATGTTTATCTCAATTAATATGAAATAGATGGAGAATAAGATTTTGTAAAAATAGTTTGTACAAGAGTAGAGAAAGTCATGTGAGTAACACATCAGCTTTTTTTTTTCTGGTCATGCAAAGAGCATGCAATTTCAAAGCCATCTCATAGCAACACGCTCTATAAAAATGTAACTATCGCTTTACCTACTGTATCGTACAACGAAATGTGTAAATTTGTTGCAAAAGTTTATCTGGATGAAGAAGAAGAAGAAGGTGATAACATGATAAGTTTCTGTAAATATAGCTTGTAGGAGAGTGAGTGTGTGTTGCACCGAGCGGGAACGTCTGTGACGATTCCCGGTGACCGCCCACTCTGATCATGGGGCTTTTCGTTGTTTTCCCCTGGTCGCCTAGGCGAATGCTGGGGTGGTGTATTCTACCACGATTTCTCATTTAGTCCCTCCCTTTCTTTTTTTCAGGTCCTGCGGTGCTGGCGGGTCGGGCAGATGGCGTAGATGTTGTACATTGGCAAGATTTCTTCCCTTGAACGCAGGGTGCGTTGTCCCGACCCTTAGGTCGCCCTCTCTCGGGGTTCTTCGTCTCTACTAATGTGCAGGTGTTCAATCTGGAAATGTTAGGGACTTCTGTGCGACTCTGCCTGCAGACCTCCTACGACTTGTTCACCGCATCTCTGGAGGGTGTAGCTACAATAGATGAGGCTGGTCGCAAGGTGTCCCCTCGGTAAACACGTCCTACACCCTGAGTCTGTGCTGCACTGCAGGGGCGGCTTAAAGATGCTTCGCCATTACATTTGAGTTCTTCCACAGCTTCCCCTCTTGTCGGCAGTCCGCCTGAGATCTACTTGTATTTTACGTGACTCTAATTGGTGTCACGCAAGATGCACATTCCTGGGACTGGGGATAGATAGTCCACATTTCCATTCAGTTTTTATATTGGCCAATTAGAACGAGATGGCGCCGCAGTAATGTTTGCGACTCGCATTTAGGAGGTCCCGGGTTCCACCACCGACGACCACCCACTCTGACTTATGGCTTTTCGTGGTTTCCCCGGGATGGCAGGCGAATGCTGGGGTGTTCCTCCTCTACCACGACTTTCCTGTCCCTCACTCCATGCGCTCGTCAAATCCTTCATTGTCATCTGTTTCAGGGTTATAGGACCAGGGCGATGGTGTTCGGTGGGTTACGGCTGGTCGGGACCCACCTCTGAAGTGGGTCCCACCAGGGGGGACCGCTGGGGGTTAGGAGCTCGTGGGTGGGGTCAGGCGGTGTTGGATGTGTTCTATCTGGAAACGTTAGGGACCCCGTCTGTGCTTGCGCCCGTCGTCATCCGGATCTGGTCGCCCTTCGGGTCTCTCACCTCATGCCGTCCTCCCTTGGCTCACACTGCGGCCATTGCGGCCTACTTGCGGTGCTCTGCACCCGGTTTTGGGAACCCTCTGTATATATACCTAGTAAGTTTTTTCATCCTCTAGATTGGTAACTAGGCAACCCTCAATTTTACAGACGGTGCGAAATGCAGGTGCTGACATCGCATTCACCAGCCCGCTGATTAGGGCTACGGTGGTGCTCGTTGTTAACGTGCTGGAAAGCCATGGTGAAGGTCGGAAGTTCAAATCACGCCTCCGAATAAATAAGGTTTTATTCATTTCCTGCATTTATTTATGATGTTCATTAAAGCATATTCTAACAAGTAACAATGTGTGTTTTGATGAAATCCACATAATTAAACTAATTTAGTGAAACAACACGTCCATGCCAAACTATCAGTTCTCGTTAAATTTACTAAACATAAAAAGTACCTTCAAGTGGCAGTATTTGAAGCTAGGACCTTCACCACTGAAGCGCATACTGTTGCACTATGAGTGCAAGCCACTGCACGTACAGCGGTACAAAGCAGTCACTTCGGCCGAAATTGATACGAAGTGATGCAGTGGACAGTGTTTACGGCATAGCCTGTAAACTCCAGGACTGTATAGCTTCTCAATCCGCAGGCTGAGAAGACTCACGCGGTATATACATATATTACTGTGGCGAATGGGGAACCTGCAAAACAAATGTTAGTTTGTCGTTCTGCGTATTAGGCGGAGGTTGTGAGGTTAGTGTACGTATGGATTTGTAAACAATTTGCGGTGTTAATATGGAAATGACAACACGTGTCCCGATTGCACCAGTCTCCGGCAGGCTTAGTTATTTATTTATTTTAAGTTTAACGTCCTTTAACCGCGTAGGTTATATCGGACGATGAACGAAAGAAGTGGGTGAAATTATGGTCAAATAAGTCTGGGGTTCATAAAGCTTAAAGTTATCCGACGTTAATCTTTTCAGGATAAGGGAAAACCTTGGAAAAGCCTTATACAGGTAACTCGCCCTAATTGAGATTCGAACTCGGGATCCCTTAAATAGGAGGCAGACACACTAACCCCACACCACAGAGGTGGGCTGCGGGTTTATTGAAGTGGGAGGATGTATGGCGGACATAACAAAAGAAAAGAGTAATTAGTTCTGTATCTCACAACTCTACTTCGACTACCTCTGTGGTCTGATGGTTAACACGCAAACCTCCTAATCCCAAGGTTCCAGGTTCGGTTCCTGGTTGGAGGATGGAGATGTTTCTTTGTCCAGGATTATTTCCTATCCTCCCTAGAGTTTGGAATTATGAAAGAGAGTTTGAATATGTGTGTGTGTGTGTGTGTGTGTGTGTGTGTGTGTGTGTGTGTGTGTGTGTGTGTGTGTGAATTCAAAGACAACCTAAAGATAAACACAAACAGCAAACGAGTGAACAGCATTACTATCACCATTGTTCCAAAGGCAAAAGCAGCCGATATGACCTAGATCTAGATGTTAAAGGCCACACAAAATGGCGGGGGTGGGGGGTTACTGCTTCAGAAGAACCGGCGATACATAGGTCCGTATGTTGGGTTAAAGAAACAAGCAAAGATTGGCGCAAATTAGATTTTAAGGTTGAATGGAAAATTTCCAAGTGAGCCATATCTCCTTTAAATTCATATTCCAACAGCTTGAAGCACATTTAACTACAGCAAAAAGTTTGCATGAGCTTCAAGGTCTATAGAAAAAAATCCGATGTCTTACATTCACAAGACTTTCTCTACGCTCCAAGGCTTATTAGTATGTACACATTTTTCTAACGAAAGTTTATTTTCTTAGCTACTTCATTTTAATCGAGATAAACCTTTCCGGAAATAGCTACATTACACATTTCGTTATAGCTACAAAGAGAACAGCGATAGTCAAATGTTTAACAACTGGACGCTATGCTGGCCTTTGAATTCTGTACTCTTTCCATGCAATCGCGAGAAACAACTACAAATCCACAGCACTTTAAAAGAATGGCTAAGTATTGGACAATTCGAACCTTTAATAATGCATATCTCGGAAAAGGCTAATGCCACAAACAAAGTTATTTGAAATAAACTGGTGTTTTAAACAGATCTACATTTTTTCTATAGTACGTTTTCGTCTATAGCTTAACGATTACCAGATATACAAGATTATACAAAATTCCTTCGGAATTAGATCTTCACAGGATATTCCCAGAAAATTCAAGACAGAGATTTTATTTGCCATGTAAATAACTTTAATATATATCTAGTACTTTAATCAAAATCGTTAGAGCCATTTTAAAGAAAAAAATCGAAAGATGTTCATATAAAGGGTAGTTGGAGGGCGAGCTTTTCTTAAAAATCTTCATGTCACATCTTTGGAAGATACCCAATTTAAATACCCAGTTTGGCATTTATCCGAATTTTCCTTTTTGAGTTATGCTGTTCACAGACGCGCGCGCGGACTTTTTCTAAAATATATTTTTTTATTTAAGGGACCTCAGAACATGTATTTCCGGTGAAACCTCGATATCTATTTTTTGGGTGGAATGCAATACCTTCTTTACCTACTATGTACGGGACATTGCATTTCAAATCCTCCGAAATAGAAGCAAAATAGACCTGATATTTTTTAAACGAAACGAAACTTTTTGCATTTGGAGACAAGCCCGATACAATGCTTAATGCTAACTCTTAAAATTCAGAACATCATAGTTTTGCAATTAAAACTGTTGACATTTATCGTATATTCCTAAAATTCCCAACTTCAAGCTGTTATAACTCTGAAACCTTTAAATATGATTATTTAAATCGAACTTTATTTTGATCCCCTAAACTTTAATTTCATACCCATAAGTAAATGTGTTCTTATTTTTATTTAAGTGAAGAAAATTCTATATTTTCAAGTGTAGACGTACGGATTAAGTAAAATAATTGCATTAATATGGTAAGATTTTATAATTTAAACATAATCAAACATATTTTACTGTAATGGTGACTAATAAGGATTCGTCTAAAATAATTAAAGAAGTAAATTAGTTATGCGCGGGAGCATTATAACACGTTTGGTTTGAACTGAAGGTCAAGCAAGCTGCTGCGCGTAAGATTAAACAATGAGAACGCTTACTAAGGAGTATGCGGTTCTGAGTACTTCCTCACAGATCCACGGAGCGCATGGTGATCATCGTGCTTCAACCACGTAAATCGCTGCGTTTATTCACTTTTTTGTGTAACAACTACGAACACGCGAGCATTACCACTTTACCTATATTGCCGGCTTCTCTTAATGACACTATGGATTATTCTCAATCTGATATTTTAGTTTTATAGAAATCCAGAGACGCTTAAAATAAATAAAAACTGTATATATATTTTTGTGAATATTATAAAAAAAATCTGATGTGTTACACTCACATGACTTTCTCTACTCTTGTACAAACTATTTTTACAAACGCTTATTCTCCATCTACTTCATGTTAATCGAGATAAACATTTGCAGACTCTATCTTATTGCTAATTTTCTTGTAGATGTAACGGGAATATATATTTACAAGGGCAATATAGAAATACAGTAGCCTTTAAGCATACACATATCTCTTAATAGCTGGTTGCTAGGTGCAGCACCATTCCCTTTCCCACAGATTAATACTCTTTGCATATCCAAAACAAAAAAATCTGATGTGTTACACTCACATGACTTTCTCTACTCTTGTACAATCTATTTTTACAAACGCTTATTCTCCATATGCTTCATGTTAATCGAGATATCGAGATGTCAATCTTATTGCTAATTTTCTTGTAGATGCAAGGGGAATATGGTAGCTTTTAAGCGATGGTCAAATATTTTAACGCTGGTTGCTATGCGGCGCATTCCATTCTCTTTGCAAGTCCAGGACATAAAAAAATGAATAACAAATTTGAGAAAAAGTATAAGTATTGGAAAATTTAAGGGAATAACAAGCAATATCTCGAAAACGGTTCACTCAACAAAAGAAATGTATATGACATAAGTTGTGTATTTTAACGAGATCTACATTTTTTGTGCAGTAAAATTTTGTCTATCTCTTATGGTTTACCAGTTATGCAAAAGTCGTTCACAATGAAGAATACTTTTGGAGACATTCCCAGAAAATTCAACATATACATTTTATTTGTCATGAAAATATCTTAAACATATGATATTTTAATCAAAATCGTTAAGGCCATTTTTGAGAAAATTAAAAATTTTGAAAAATGTTCCATGTAAAGGGTAATCTGGGGTGGGGGGATTTTCTTGAAAACCCTCGCGTCGCATCTCTGGAAGATACTGAAACTAAATACCAAGTTTGATGTTTATCCGACTGTTCGTTTCTGAGTTATGCTGTTCACACACACACACACACACACACACACACACAGACACATACACGGACATGTTTCCAAAAATGCTTTTTTTGGATTCAGGGGGTCTCAAAACATATATTTCCGGTGAAATCTCGATATCGAATTTTTGGGTGGAATACAATACTTCCCCTACTTACTATACGTAGTAGAGAAAGTAATAACTAGTATATCCTGTAATGAAATATGGACCTTTATCTACGGAATGAGATTTGGTACAAAGTTCTGAAATAATGGTTTCCGGAGCTATGTGCACTTAAAATGCGACAAAATTAATTAAAATGATACGTTTATCATTTAATAACGATAGGGTAGGTGTTTCCATGCAACAAAAATGTTACTTTAATATGGATTTCTCTAATTTTTATGTGACTTCTACAAAGTATTCTTACCTGCAGGGTAGGTCGGGAATCGGTTACAGTAGAATGCCGATGAGTTTTTAGTCAGCATAAAAAGCAATATAAGCTATCCCCATGAGTAGAGTGCACTCTCTCCGTACCGCTCAGTGTCTGACAGGCGCCCTGTCGCTGTCGCCCACATCGCCGGCGTTGTGTAATATTTATTTTGTAAACGTCAAAACCAGCGAGAACTCTCACAGATATGTGCATTTGCTGAAGTGTCCAGAGTAGGGTTTTAGGGCCGATGACAGCTGGAGTAAGCTATTTGGGCCTTGTGTCAGACGGACTTAGTTATTATGTCCCTCTAGCTCCTCCCTTCAGCCGTTAGCGTGTAGCCTCTAATTTGGATAGGATCCGGGTTTAAAAAATTCAGATCGCTACAATATGTTGGCCTTAAAATGTTTAGTCTTTGTCAAAATATTGAACAACTCAAACCAAAATAAGGGATATCTTGGAAATGCCTTATGCCACATAAAAAGTTAGTTTAAATAAATTGTGTATTTTAAACAGATCTATATTTTCTTGTATTTTTGTTTTGTCTATCTCTTGTGATTTACCCGTTATACAAAATTCGTTCCGAATTGCGAGGACTTCATAAGCTATTCTCAGAAAATTGTATTTGTCATGTATATATCTTAAATATATGTGTTTTAATCAAAATCTTAGAACCACTTTTGAGAAAATAAAACATATTGCATTTTTTCCGTATAAAGAGTAGTTTAGGGCGAGGGGATTTTCTTCAAAATCCCCGTGTTGTACCTTGGAGGATACTGAACTTAAATAAATAAATAAATAAAGACCAAACTTGGTGTTTATTGAACATTGTTCGATTTTGAATTGTGCAGATCACAAACACATGAACGTTTTTCTAAAAGTGTCTGATTTTGGATTCAGATGACCTCAAAATATGCATTTTTGGCAAAATCTCGATATCGAATTTTTGGGTTGAATACTACAGGTAGGTGAGAAAGTAAAATTTGATCCGATCCTAATTTCTAAGAAGATCGAATTTAAGTTTCCTCAATTTGACCGCGTTCCATGCACTATCTAATACGAAATATGTAATCGAATTGATTTCAATTCCCCATGGAAATGTGGTCATTTCTTTCTTGCTTAACATTTTTATATAACGAAAGGAGTAGGGATGAAAATTAAAATACTGCTTGTACTTCCGTACCGTACAGCACATCAAAGAAATAAAATAAACAAACACGGTGTTTGTACACTCGCTTCCATTTATGCCGTCACCACAGCTTCGGGAGGCATACCAACTTTCTCAGGTTGCGCGTATATAGCAGGAAGGAATTTTTTTTTATTTGTTTATTTTAAAAGTTTATAGTCACTTTAACATATTAGTCATATCGCGACTTTACAACTTTTAAAATAAATATTTAACAATGAAACAATGGCAGTTTTGAACCATTACAATGAACTAGTATAAAATTGTGACACTATAATTAATCAAACTGATTGAACATTATATACTTTATATAAATTTATACTTTTGAAAAATTCAACTATCTTAGGGTACATCGAATAGTTGAGTGCTGTTTGTAAATCATTGGGTATCTGGTAGTGTTGTCTCCATTGATCGTATTGTGTTTCGTCGTTAACATCATGTTACACTGGTGGCAATGGTGGTTGGTCCTTTGAAAGAAGATAACTGTGCGTGATCTTGGTATGGCCCATTCTCAGTCGGGATATTAAAACCTGATCTTGTCTGGAAAGAGAATTACTGGGAAGTTGTGTCGAAAAACTCGATATTATATCACGGAGATTGCTTCTCTTGGAGTCGAGCCATCCTGTCTTCCACTGTTGGTAGAGCTTCTTTTTAATGGTTGGGATAACATCATGGGCTGGTGTAGTGGCGCGTTCTGCCTTTGTTGTTCGACCTAGTAGTGACGTGTATTAATGAGAGTAAAAAGTATAATGTATTTTAGTTTTACGTTATGTTGCCATTAAAAATGCTTTTTCTAGGAGATATGTGCAAACAGAGTTTTATTTAGTTAAATATGGTTACAATAAGTGATAACGAATAAAGCTATTGTTCAAAGCTATGTGTATATTCACATGCGAATAATCTAGAATTGTGCACACAAAACAGAACGCCACTGGATGATTAAAAAGATATGCCACCTGTGAAGGGTCGTAGAATGCCGCCTGAAGCTTCGGTGTCGGTATAAATAGAAGCGAATGTACCTTCCGTATACTATTGTATTTCTCCCTCACTCAATTAACAGCTATATACATACAAGTTTACGTGCATTCAAATGTCATAACGCCAAATGACCAATTGTTCCAGTGCTTAGCACACTGTCTTCTGATTCAACGCTTGAAAACTACAATTATGATCGCATCTACTACATTATATTCTTATATGCAAAAACGCAAGAGCCTAATCCATGAGAATATAAAGATTTGGTAGGTTACATTCATACGACTTTCTCTAGCCACTCTTCTAAAAACTGTTCTTAAGAACGCTTATTCTTTTATCTACTTCATGTTAATCGAGATAAACCTTTGCAACTACAACATTTCATTGTAGGTACAAAAGGGATACATTAAGCTGAAGTTATACTAAAATCTTTAATAAATAAGTTACTCTCTACTGGACCATGGGAAACGAACACTTCAAAAAAGTATTAAGTATTTAAAAATTCAAATCAATAATAGAAAGCATCTCCTAATGGTTAGTGCCACAAAAAATTATTTTACATAAATTGTGTATTTTAACACAGCGAAGTGTGTATTTTCCGTACAGCAAGTTTTTGTTTATCTATTTCGACTTAACATCTATACAAAATTAATTCAGAAGGAAGAGAATTTCACAGGTCGTTCGCAAAATGTTCAAGATATACACCTTATTTGTCCCATAAATATTTGAAACATATGTATGCTAATCAAAATTGTTAAGAGCAATTTTTAATAAAATCTAAAATAACGAAACATTTTTCATGTAAAGGGTCGTTTAGTGGAGGGGAGGGGATTTTCTTAAAAAGCTTCGTATCGCAACCTTGGAAGATGCTGAACTTAAATACCAAATTTGGTATTTATCCGACATTTCGTTTTGAATTATGCCGGTCTCTCTCTCTCTCTCTCTCTCTCTCTCACACACACACACACACTCACTCAAACAGGTTCAACCATTAATCCTGCCAAAATGGGGACTCTGCCAATTATTTGTAATATATGATATGATCTGCTCTATCATAAACTAATTTCGGTTATTATGCAGAACTAGAGTCGCTCGAAAAAAATCAACGAATTCCGGTGTTAATGCTAGATTCTTTTATGCTGATTACGTTTTTACCAATAACAGTTAGAAAGTGGAATATGGTTTGCACAAAATTGAATGTCATTATTAGGAACTCAACCCCGTTCTTTGGCCTTCCATAGTTCAATCCGATTTGAACGGCCGGAACCGACTATGACATTGGCTTTATAAGAGCAAATTCCGTTTTCATACTTTTCATAAAGAAACTTTATAGTCACCGTGTGGGACTAATTAAGTACACAAATTATTTTGTTAGACATTATAAAGCACTTATTGTTTTAGCTATAATTTTCATGATAAATGATTGTGATGATACATACCTAAGTAGTTGTCCTGCGCCAGTCTGCCACTGACGTTCTCAGGTAGATATTTCCAGCTCTTGAAAATTCTCCGCTTGCTTTTACTTTTTCAGTAATTTATTTCCATACCCCTACTGTGGTGGCTTAACTCAGACGAAAATCTTCAAAAAGAACATCCTTGTTCTCTATAATCAAGTTTATTAATGTAACTTTATCAACGTCAATCGACATTTGTAACTTTTATTGTACTATTTGCTGTGTCAACAAAATTGCCGCGGACCCAAGGTTACTCTAACTTGCTCTAACTCTACCTGTGAGCTCTACTAACCGCGCACCGGCGTAAACGTATTAGTTCCTTTCGATAACAAGCGACGTTGAGTGTATTAGGTTATTCAATCTAAAAATCGATTGCAATACAATGGTTGGAAATTTAGAAGATGATTAGCTTTGACAAGATTTTCATGTTTATGAAACGAGATTTTAGGGCTTATAATTTCGCAACTTTTTGACCGTCATTAAAGGTGAAATTAATGTTTATGAAACATAAAATTGTCAATAACATGTTGGCAACTTGCCGGATTTTACATAATTGTCGGGCCTGTCGAGATTTAGGAAATAGGCCCATTGCCCATAGGTGAGGTCTCGGTGAATGAATGAATAAAATGATGCTATAAGAGGAACTCGGGGTCCATATAGCTTCGACATTCCTCTTTTGAGTTCCCCCGGAAAAGAAAACCTTATCCAAGTAACTGAACTCAGTGGAGGTTAACAGTGAATACGTAGTGACCTCAAAACTTTAGTAAACTCTCGTCATTTTCCAATCACTTACATTGTTTACCTTATTTCTGGAGAGAAATTTAAGCAAACCTAGAGAAAAACTCTTTACAGAAATTTGGTAATCCTGCGTTACAGCTGATGGTGGTCGACAGCAAACGCGGGAACGCAAATCCCTAATCCATAACGATACATCAGAAGTAGAATTTGCACTATTTCTAGTGCATTCTCTCTTAAAATGGCAGTGCATATAAAACGTAGTGCAAATAGTGAAATAAATTCTGGCAATTTAACAAGCGTTATCCATTACATGCCTTGTCAAATTCATGCAGAAGGCGAAGCAAACATTTCGAAATATTTTAAACCATACATAAAGAAGAACAGCGATGCTGATGAAAGTAAGTTAATAACATTTAAGAGTCATTACTATTTTATGAAAGCATAACATAAAGGCTTAGGCAGCTGTGATATTCAGTAATGTTGCTGCCAAGGTGTCCAGTAGTTGCACATTCAGGCCAATTAGTACGATTGCATGCAAGAACTACCCAACATTTAAAAACTCATTCATTCACATTCTAGCTTTGAAATGTTGCATGCAAGTTGTGGCATAGCTATGCTACAACTGGTCATTTTAAGTATAGACAAGTGCATTATTTGCAAATATAAAGTAGACTGATTCTACTTAACAGCATTCTATAGATACTAAACTAGTAAAGACAATGGCTTTAATAATTTTTGTGAGTTAGGCATAGGTCTTAGGTATTGCCTATATGAATAGTGCATTCTATAACAAACGCTTGCTTCCATTGCCCAACCATATCAACACAATTAGCATAGGTAGTGATGTAATAGATACTGTGTCTGCCAAGGGTTGTAAAGAGGGGTTGAATTTGTATCTCAATTGAGGTAAGCTGCTTATGTAACGTTATACTTGGGTCTTTCTTTAAACTTGAAAAAAACATAAATGTCAGGTAGCTGTTTGTACATTGGGCTTATTTGAGCACTCAGCCTTATCAATTATTCATTTACCTCTGTAGACCTTTGGTAGAAAGAGAAGTAACAAAAAAAGCCCACATATAGCAATCAAATATTTTCTTTTGTCATAAAAATCAGCCATTCATCCCATTTCTGGTATTTTGTTTTTCTTTTCCTTCTCCTTTCTCTGTCAGTATTGTTTTGGTTTTATTAGATGCAGGGATTACCGCATGTTGTTCAATGATTTAACTTCTTATAAAATTTGGTCCTTCAAATCCAACTCATCTTGTTCACTCATTCATTGCAGGGTCAAGTTGTTTACATATGAACGATGTAACATATGTGCAAACTATTTCTCAAAGGTTTACCTTGATTAACATGAAGTAGATAAAAATACAAGCTTTTGTAAGAATAGTTTGTAAAAGCTATATAAAAGTAAATGACAATGGTTAGAGATAGTCATATGAATGTAACGCATGACTTTTATCTTATACTCTCTTAAGTACTGGGTGAGAATTGAAGCTGGCACTGAACTGCGCCACCAAGAATGGTGGTGTTAGCTTGGATGACAATACTGATAATAGTGATAAGTATTAGGTTCATTATTCATCTAAGGATATTGTTTTTCTGCTTACATATATAAAATACCTAGAAAATTATGCAGAAAATCACAGAATTAAAGTTTGTTTTTATAACAATAATAGGGATAGTGTAAATAAACACTTATTTAAATACAGTAGTTTATAGTCTACCATACTGTAATATTACGCCTCCCTTTATTTCCTCTCTCACATTCCCTTCCCACATTCATTGCCGCAGCCCCTCTCTTCTCTCTGTGCAATGTCATGTATGTTTTGGAAACCAGTAGTAAATCTGCTTTTTCTGGCTTCTTAATAAACAATACGGCAAAGGTTTAACAGTACATAAATTTGACTTCTTCCTTATGCTTTCAAAACAATCTGATTTTTACTTTCTCTACTAATAGGGGAAGTATTGCATTCCACCCAAAAATTTGATACCGAGGTTTCACCGGAAATACATGTTTTGAGGTGCACTGAATGCATATAAAGCATTTTTGGAACCATGTCCGTGTGTGTGTGTCTGTCTGTGAACAGCATAAATCAGAAGCGAACAGTCGGATAAACACCAAACTTGGTATTTAGGTTCAGTATCTTCCAGAGATGCGACACAAAGGTTTTCAAGTAAATCCCCCCACCCCAGATTACCCTTTACATGGAACATTTTTTGAAAATTTTAATTTTCTCAAAAATTGCTCTAACGATTTTGATTAAAATATCATATATTTAAGATACTTTCATGACAAATAAAATGTATATCTTGAATTTTCGGGAATTTCTCCAAAAGTATTCTTCATTGTGAACGACTTTTGCATAACTGGTAAACCATAAGAGATAGACAAAATTTTACTACACAAAAAAATGTAGATCGCATTAAAATACACAATTTATGTCATATACATTTTTTTTGTTGAGTGAACCATTTTCAAGATATTGCTTGTTATTCCCTTAAATTTTCCAATACTTATACTTTTTCTCAAATGGGAAATCGTTATTCATTTTTTTTTTTTTTGTCCTGGTAATGCAAAGAGAATTGAATACTCCACATAGCAACTAGCTCTTAAAATATTTGACTATCGCTTAAAGCCTAGCAATTCCCCTTGCATCTACAAGAAAATTAGCAATAAGATTAACATCTCGATTAACATGAAGCATATGGAGAATAAGCATTTGTAAAAATAGTTTGTACAAGAGTAGAGAAAGTCATGTGAGTGTAACACATCACATTTTTATTATGGTAACTCATTTACCTGCACAAATAACAAAGGAAGATTGTTTTAACTACTTAAATGTTCATCCTATCAAGATTTAGTAAAGAAGAAGTTTATCAGAAACAACTCATTTACCTGCACAAATAACAAAGGAAGATTGTTTTAACTACTTAAATGTTCATCCTATCAAGATTTAGTAAAGAAGAAGTTTATCAGAAACAAAAATCAATATTAAGTTAATCTTTTTTTTAACTTTACGATCTATTAGAACTCCCTCTACCTACTTCAGAGTAAGTAAGTAAATAAGCTGTTTTCTAAATGGACCTAAAGTATTTATACACCAAGTTATATGCTGGTTTTGCATAAAAAGGTAACATATTCTTTAAAAGCACGATTTTTGGCTTCAAGGTACGTGTTACACAGTTTAATTTAACCAAAATGAAAAATTAGAAGATAATTTTTGTTTCATTTTATTATGTGTATGTATAATCTGCTAATTGTTAGAAGACCTTTTCATGAGTTAAGCCAGAATTATGATGAACTTAACGTTGAGGCAGTATTTTTAAACACTTAAATGATTTCAGTCAAATTATATAATATATAAAATGTATGTAACAGTCATTGTATTAATGTTTATATTGCTGCATACATGTTTAATAATGTTATATGGATGTATTAGGTAATTTAATAATGTAGGAGCTGTGAGAATAATAGGTTAAAAGTTGCTAACAATGAGGTAACCTTGAGGCAATAATGAATTACAAAGTTTAATAATGCTACTAGTCATTCTTGGAAACAATAATGTAATTTTTGAGACAGTTTATAAATAGCCAATCAACAACCAGAAAAAAAAAGCTTAAGTTAAATAAAAGTATTCTATTGGAGTAGGATTAGCCAATCAGAAACTGAAATGGAGCAAAATTTACAAATTCAGAAGTTAGTTGCTTGTAGACAGCGTTACTAACCGGACGCAAGACACGTCCTCGAGAAGTTTAATACGTATTCAGTTTGAGACGAAAATAGTTTACGTGTTTAAAAAGTGCAAGTAATTAATAAAGAATCTCACAGCTCTCTATATCAGTGAAGTGTTATTTAAATCGTGTCAAGCATTAATAAATGAGTGAGGTAAAAATTATAATCTGTGTAAGCCTACATTCTTACCGCACCACTCTCTGCAAAGAAATCCATGTCTCTAACAATAATACTGATGCAGCCGAGGCAAACATAAATATATAATATTTAAAGAAACAGTCCAATTACAAAGTTAATATTTTTAAACTTGGGGCGAAGGCTACCGGAAACTTTTTACCATATGTGCGGTTGCAACTACTTCAAGTTCGGCTCCTCAACAGTCGAAATACAATACAACTCCATTTTTAATGTAACGTGACTTAACTTAATGAGACGTGATGTGTAAGTCTTAAAACATTGTATTAAATGGAGCTATTTAGGGTTGACTTAACACAACATAACTTAAGAGTTTGGAAATGCCAAACTTTTCCTTCACATTGTCAAGTTTGGATGTCACGCGACTAATTTGAACTAATCGGCGAGTAATAGTGCCAGGAGTAATAAATTGTGCTTTTCTAAGTAACTATTTGCATCAACTCTTTCCCTCTGTTCTCTTGTTTTGCCCCAGAAGCAGAATAGATTCAACTTGATTGCTATAAACAAGATCATTAGAAGTTCTCTTAGGCTTCTATGGTCAGCGTTGTTCATGTGGCTGTTTTCTGGATGCTGCATGTCATTGTTCCTCATTCTTTTTTGACCTCTTATTCAGGTCTAAACGTTGGAGTAAAGAACGATGACGCAGGCAACCAGTAAACAGCCACATGAAAGATCATTAGAACATCTCTCTTAGCAGTAAGTGTATAAGCAACTTGATATAGTGGATGATTTTGTTTAATCAAAGCTTCAGGACTAGATCTGATATATACAATAAGTCATGCAGCTTTTAAAAATCCAACATTGAAACAAAAGATGGAATTAATTGCAGAAACAATGAATGGTAAGTATATTTGGTATACACACACATTCTCATTAGAAATATTTTAATGAAAACAGAGTTAAAATGAATATGTTTATCAATATCACATTCTGAATACTAGGTAATAGAAAAACTGATCATGGTTATGTGATACAATACTTTCATTTGAAACGCCTTATTCCAATTAATATTAAAGCTGAGCCAGATTCTACTCTGAGGGAGTTTACAACAGTAAAATATTGGGTGGCAAGGCCGTACGAGCTGCCAAGACAAACATTGCAGTGGTCAACCAAATGAGGCCACCCCAGAAATTGTGAAGAAAATCAACAAAATTGTATTGGATGACCGTTGACTGAAAGTGCACAAGTTAGCAGACATCTTAGGCGTTTCAAAAAGTGTTGTACATCGCACAATAACTGAAAATTTGGACATGAGAAAGCTGTGAGCAAGATGGGTGCTGCATTTACTCACAAATGGAGCAAAAGCAGCTTGTGAGGATGTTTCAGTCGAGTGTTTGGCAATGTTTCGCTGCAATAAAGCCGAGTGTTTGCATCGATTCATAACCTAGATAAAACATGGATCCACCATCACTTCACACCTGAGATGAAGGAATAGTCAAAACAGTGGATTGAAAGGGGAGAATCGGCTCCAAAGAAGGCGAAGACAGTTCCATCTGCAGGCAAGGTAATGGTGTCAGTTTTTTGGGATGCGTGTGGGATAATTTTCATTGATTATCTTCAAAAAGGAAAAGCAATCAATGGCGAGTATTATGCAAACTTATTACAGTGTTTGAATGATGAAATAAAGCAAATTAACTCATTTAACGAAAAAGAAAGTTCTGTTTCATTAAGACACTGCACAGTTCACACATCCATTATCGCCATGGCCAAAATCAATGAGTTAAAGTTTGAATTGCTTCCTCATGCACCCCATTCACCAGACTTAGCCCCTTCTGATTATTTTCTGTTTCCAAAGTTGAAATGGCTTGGTGGTAAAAGATTTGCCAACAGTGAAGAGATGGAGTTTGCAGTTGATGGCTATTTTGCAGAACTCGATGCTTCTCAGTATAAACAGGATATCAAAGCTATTGAACATCGCTGGGAAAAGTGTATCGAGCTAAAAGGAGACTATGTAGAGAATTGCATATATGAGGGCAATATTTTTAGAATGCCATATTTCTAAAATGAAATGAAACTTCTTTATATTTGACAGCTACTCTCTAAAGTTTTATGAATTGTTTGTGTGTAGTTTCTTAATTATCATCATTAAAGGATTTTGCGTTCACCCCAAAATAAAGTTGACTAGAGAACGTTTCTGGGCTATGGTTTTTTAGGATTTTAAATCATTAATGTGTAAACAGTGTGAAGATCGGCTTAGAAAGCTTTGCCGAAGAAGCCTCATCTAAGACAACAATTTATAATTAGTACAGCAAAAGGTTTTTTTCTTCCTTTCTTTCTTAGTGATGAATGACGCCCAAGAACTTTGTTATTGATGAAAATATTGCTGCTGTTCGAGCAATGCTTGAAGATTGACAAACATTTTGTGAATCTATGTGGGCGACATTGAGCATTGGTATGAATCAAACCCCAAAAAATTTTACATCAACAGTTAGACGTGAGAAAACTTTGTAGATTCCACATAAACTGACTCCTAATCAAAAACAATGTATTGATTGGTGCAGAAAAACTCTGGAAAAATTCCAAGGTGGCACTTCAAATTTGGTTTGGAGTATTGTTACTGGTCATGAATCTTGGATCCTGAAAAGAAAAGTCAATTGGCTAAATGGGTCTAAGCCTAGAAAAGTCCAATAAATTTGCAGTGCTGGTAAGATGATGGTTGCTAGTTTGTTTAGATGCACCATTACTGCTGATTGATACACAAATGTCTGTTTGCTGCTAATGTTTGAAAAAATTCATGAAAAATACTCAAAAGCAAAAATAATGTTACATCATGACAACACATTACCACATACAGCAAAACCAACAACTGAGTATCTAGATGTTCTAAAGGCATCACCACAGACCCTCCACCATACAGCCCTGACCTAGCACCTTTTATTTCCAAAAATTAAAGATAAAAAATTACTTTTTCATCATCAGATGAAGCAGTGGAACATTATAAAAACCTGGTTTCTGAAGTGACTCAGGAAGAGTGGCATCATTGCTTTAAGGACTGGTTTCATCGAATACAAAAATGTATTGATGTTAAGGGGGAATATTTTGTAAAACAATAAAATCCTTTAAATTTTTTAAAACTATACTTTGTTTGATTTTTCTAAAAGATTTCAGTGTCGCCCTCGTATGAAGAACATTTCGAAACGGAGCTCTTGAAGAAGGTTACTGCCATCTCCATACTGTATTCGCTGTTTAAAAATGTTTCTTACTCCACATGTTTGTGCTCTTTCTTTTAATTTTTGTTAGAAGACCATATCCACTAAGTAGAAAAAGTTGGCTACTTTGAATATCCGCCATTGTACTGAGTATAATAACCACCAATCAAAATCATTCTAGACCTCCTAGTTTGGCATTTTTTACTTCATACCATATCCAATCACTTTAATTCAAGTTCATCATAATACCAGCATTACATATGTTAACACTGTAACTGAAAGAAAAAAAAAAGTTGAAAGTAATACTCTGTGTGGTTCAAACTTGGTCATAATATTCAATAATTGCTTTCTGCAGTTTTTATTTATTTATTTTTTGCTGTAGTATTCCACTATTTTAACACTGTAAGATAATCCTGATAAATGACAACTGCAATAAATACCTGTGATTTTCATTGTTATATACGGGTTTGAAATTCACATGCCTGAATCATGTTCTTACTATACATTAATATAACCTGTATTCTTTTCCCATAATCCTCTCATTCCCATGACAGGAGGGTTTGTGACCCTCATTTATTCTAATATTTCTGGCCTTCATTACATATGCAACATGGTCATAGCTATTAAGCAAAGTGCTTCTTGGAATACATTATCTATACCAAACAAGTTTCATTAGAATTTGAGCTGAGTTCATGCTGCATTAATTTTTCAGAAATTCATGAAAATTGTGTATCAGTTGTCTTTTTAGATATTATACAATGTGAAAAATAAAATAGGAAGCTGTAAGTACATTATAACAACTCAATTTGGTATCTGTGTTAATGCATAACAAATTAATATATTTCAGCATTTATCAAATGAAACCTTTGGTTTGACACATTGACAGCTGATACTTTGAAACAACATAACATTTTGTTATTACAGAGAGAACAAAACTAGTGCTTTCAAGTTTAAAGGAATTGTAAACAAAACAGTGTGCAAGAGAGCATCTCACTGGCTGGTGGACAAGCTACAACTTTTTCCGCTTAGCATATCATCTCTTCTGGCACATAAAACAGTTCAATTCATGGAACAAAATGTGTTTCTTCAGATTCACGTATAACCAAATGAACCGTTACAGCAAAGGGTTTGAGAGGCTATGTGCAGGCACTGTAGTTTGTTTCCGGATGTTGTCAATCTACTCCTTAGGCAGTATTTCAATTGTATTTTATAATAAGTAAATTCAATAACAGTCTGCCTTGAAACAATATGTGTATAATAATTATTTAAATTGTATGTAACAGTCATTGCAAATGCTTATTTTTATTGTAAACATATTTTAATAATGTTATGTGAATACATTATATACTTTAATAATGCAAGAGCTGTGAGAATAATAAGTTTTAAGTTGCTAACAATGAGTAATAATGAGGTAACCTTGTGGCAATAATGTATTTAAGAGTTTGAAATGTACTGGTCATAATTAGAGCGATGATGACGTAAATTAGCCAATCAACAGCAAAGAAAAGTTTTAAGTTAAATGCAGAAATTCTATTGGACTAGAATTAGCCAATCAGAGACTTGCAATACCGAAGCTTATGGGTTTTGACCGAGAGTTACTCAGTTGCTGGCGAAACTTGGTAGAGTAAAGTTGGGAAATGTGTTCTCTATGGGTGAATAGTAAAAACCAATTGACTAATTTTGAAGATTTAGAAGCTAGTAACAGTGATGTGTCATAATTTAAGATAAAGAGAGTTGGTTGTTACACTACATCACTAAAATGTTCTTACTTGAACAAGCCGTCTCCCGAAATGCGTTCAAGTAAGAATATTTTAGTGATGTAGTGTAACAACCCTCAACTCTCTTTATCTTAAAAAAAAGAAGTAAAAACCAATATACGCGTTAAGTGATAGTATAAAAGATTCTCACAGTGCTTTAGTGTAGTGGTTTATAAATATGTGCAAGAATTTAAATAAAAGAAGTTAATTTAAAAGTTTAATTCTGTGATGTCTACAATAATTGTCATACCGCGCCCTACCTAAGATACATGACTAAAGTAAGACTGATGCAGCCGAGGCAAATTCAAACATAAGTAATATTTCGTAAGCATAAATTTAAACCGCCCAAAGCGTGTTACAAACTACATAAAACAATTCAAGTTTACGTAAACATATATTATGCAACAATAGCAGCAAAATTAACCTCTTCAAGTTAGCTTCCAAGCGTGTGGCTAACAACAACAACAGTAAAACAGTAGAAGAAAACAACTACTACAAGTTGGCTCCCAATTGTGGGGCAGATAAAGTAATTTACATAATTTATTACACACCAAAATACCTTCCTTCACTCCTTGCCATAAATTACATTGAGTTTTATTTATAGATGCTCTTTAACTGCTATGGTTCTTAGCGTCCCATTCTATATTGGGCTTGAAAGACCGAACATTTTGCTTAGAGGCTTGTTTCTCAGGCTTGAGGTTCTTTTAGTGCCGTAAATCTACAACATAGGACCACCGGCTTCACTTCCCTTCTGAAGGAAGCCATACCAAGGAGTTTTATGCCCGAAAAAATCCATCGCTGTCTGCCGGGTTTGAACTCGCGACCTCAGGAACTAGAGGATAACACTAAACCACAGAGGATACACTTCTTGCCATGGTTGAGAAAATATTACTTTCAAGAGTGCCATGGCTGAGATTTTTCTGCCACTATGGAAAACCTAAATGCAGAAAATGGA
The DNA here is from genome assembly GCA_030765065.1 of Deroplatys truncata. NCBI lineage: Eukaryota > Metazoa > Arthropoda > Insecta > Mantodea > Mantidae > Deroplatys > Deroplatys truncata. Next base: position 20,447,745 of record CM060987.1, read on the forward strand.
AAGAAAATTGTGTTAAATGTTTTTCACAAATTCTGTGAAAGTATCCAGCTTTAATTGACAATGAATAGAGTTGGCTGTTGTTTAGCAATAATTGAACTTCTTTGTTAGTGATGCAGAATTGTTGCTTGAATTGTGTGTTTGTTTTCTAACCTACAGTGCTAATCATTTTCTTAGCATGTTGACTCTTAAAAGGTTAAAGCAAAGGTGATAACTGATACTAGTCATTAAATTAATGATTTCTAAAACCTGAAGTTAAGAACAGTCTAATCCAGTACCTTTAATCACGGATGCTGAATTGTCCAGGTACACCTTTTATTTGTCTACTCTTCGTATTATATGTTAGAAGTTAATGATGTAACGCAAAATTTAGGAATAAGACATACAATGTTTAAAAGTGAGTGATCCCCAAGCTGCACAATGTACCGTATTCGCATTCTGTCTCAAGGAATTTCCCATCATTCTCCACATGGTACTGCCATGTGCTCGGCAGAGTGCTACATGAACTTTTGTTTAGTTCTTCTTTAAACTTAGAGTGAAAAAGGATAAAACCATATATAGCATTAAAGTCATATTTAAAATAAGAGTGACTCATGCTCTGTTTAGCCCCATTATGCTTATAAATTATTTTGTTTTTTCCTAGCTCTTCATGCCTCATTCCGAGGATACCCTCTAGAAGGAAAGGTGTTACAGTTACCAGAAGGATACCGAGGCGTTGTTTTGCAAGAAGCTACCAAGTCTGCAGTAACTGGAGCCGAGCGCAATATGCACATATCACACTGTTTTAAGTCGTTTACTTATTGGAATTGGGATAAACCACCATCAAAGAATGACTCACTACTTGCTGCATTTGATTGGATTGACATCTCACAAGCGGTAAGTAAAGGCAGTTTTATTACTCTGGGAAGATTGACTTATGGGGAGTAGGGCACTAGTTCTTGTTTGGGCCATTCTATAAATCAGCCAATGATTTTAGAAAAAGGAAACCTGCCGACTCAGGTTTTGATCAAATTTGGTATGAATATTTGTGATGCTGTTTTAGGACAATGATAAAAATGTTCTGTTTATATATTAAACCATACTTGAACAATGGGCTTTTGAAGTTAAACATATCAGCCTACTGATGTTACAAGAAAATTTCCCTTTTGTGCTGTGGGCTAGAGTGTGGAGCTCTGATTCCGGTCTGCAAAATACACAAATATTTGTCGGGTTTGGGCTTGGAAATAGTAAAAAAAAAAAATTTATTACATTCAACATATGCATTTTAATTGTCATGTAAATATAAACATATATTTTAATAAAAATCATTAGTACCATTTTTTAGAAAAAAAAGAGTAATGAAAACATTTCCATATGAAGGGAAAGTGAAGATGAAAAAGATTAATTTATCACATTTTTTGGTCCGCAATGTTGTGTTGCTCTGAGTAGCACACTTATCACAACATGCAAACATTCATAGCAGTATTAATACTAGTTATAATAAATCAATGCTCACTTTGGCCAATTGCATAGCAATTGCAAACTCTGCCTCCCAGGACATGCTGGGGAGAATGTAGTAATAGGGGCAACATGTCAATAAGGCAGTAAGCTGTCAACATGCCCCTTATTACATGTGCATTCCAGGACGTCAGCTGTTGGCCCTTATCTCTGTAAAGTGGCTCCTCACTTGGTCACAAGGACATGAGTGTATCCCTTATCTAACACCCCCAGCAGAGGAAAAAATTCCGATGTTGGTATTGCAAATTGTACCTGGGACTTTCCACACTGCAGCTCTTCCTGAAACAGTCGGACTGGGCCGGGTGGTACAATATAACGTAATCTCAAGCTTGGTTCTTTGGGCTGAGCCTAAGCATTTCAGTAAGTGCAGACCTCTATTGGGTATAGGACCGGTGCCCACTCTGCACCATAAGGAAAGTGAGGAGCTGCGTTAGGCAGCGATCCTGGTATTGATGCAGAACCTCTTCACTTCCCAGTGTCAATTAGATGATTTCACACCTCTGCCATGTGTAAGTGGATATGAGGCAGGCATTCAGGTTGGCAGGTCCAGGCCTTTCATGGGCTGTAGCACCACGGGATTACAAAGTTCATAAATAAAAAAGAATTGAGGGAGGGAGAAATATGTGGATTGTTGTGATAAATTTGGGAGGGAAGGATGTATTAAGGTGGTTCACAACCAACAAGAATGGTAACCAGAACGAGAAAGTTGAAATACATGTATTCAAATGGGAGTGTTCACAATCGACGGTAAGCCCAGGAACGGGAAAGAAGAGTTGCCCAACTTTTAACATTCTCGTTCCCGGGCACAGCATATTAGACTCTTCACTCTAGAGATTATTCTAGGTGGCCGTTACATGAAACAGCTGCTAGTGCTCTCTATAGTTGAAAACATGAAACTGGAAGAAATTAGTAGTAAATATCCTTCCTAACCTCATTCCGGCACATGCAAATGCAATGAGCATTGGTTCTTCTGGTGAAAGGGTCATTTGTAGTTTGTTTATATGCAACTCAAAACTGGCTATTACCTCAAAAGCTACATAGAACAGCAAAAACCGGTGGAAATTAAAAACAACAATAAACAACTTTAGCGTATGCCATTAAATAAAGGAATGAAAGCTTAATTAATTTTGAAGATTTAAAGCTAGTAACAATGATGTGTCATAATTTAAAATAAAGAGAGTTGAAAACATGCTGATGATGGGAGCAAACCGTCTCCCAAAATGCGTTCAAGTAAGAACATTTTAGTGATGTAGTGTAACAACCTTCAATTCTGTTTATTTTAAAGAATGAAAGCTTGGCACAACTAGAGGGATCAGAAATGTAATGGATATGCATTTAGATAATGTTTACTGTATCGAATTTTGACATTGGCTAACCCCCATTACGTTGGCTGAATTGGAAGTAGGTGAAAAAATATCATTGGTCAGTTTAAAACAAATGAAATCCCAATGTGCAAAATCGACTTTCACTTTATGATCGATATGGTCATCGATATGCATTTCCGTTCTCGTTACCGGACTGTTGTGAACCAATATCTTATGTGGTGCATTGCTTCCTGTTCTGGTTACGGTTCTCGGGTGGTTGTGAATCAGCCTTTATGTATGTATGGGGAGCTAGAAGCAATATCCTATTGTTTATTACAATGTGATGGGATGAAGAAATGGTGGGAGGGTATATGGGAAATAAAATGGGACAAATTATAGAAAGAAATTATAGCATTTAAAATGTTAACTGGTATGGGCAAAAACAAACAAAATGATGGTAGAATATTTGGGAAAAGCAAGGGGGAAATGGATTACAGCAGTTAAGAAAGATGAGAGAATTGAGTTATAAATAGTTAAATAGTGGAATGTAAATAGTAGGGGGCTTCATTATAGAGTTAATCCTGGGGTTCTATGTAAGGAAGCCACATATAAATGGAACTTCGACTTATTAGATTGTAAATTTAGTTTAGTACTTTAGTTGTAACTACAAAAATGTTTGTTGTTTTGCATGTATTGAATATTTATTAAATTGTGTCAAAGGCTAGAATAAATATTAAGTTTAAATAAAACAAAAAGAAAAAGTGTGTGTGTCTGTGAACAGCGTAACTCTAAAACAAAAAGTTGGACAAATACCAAACTTAGTTCATAAAGATGAGTTGGAATTTTAAAACACTAAACTTCACTGTAAACAAGTACCTAAATTAAATTGAGTTTTATTTATGGACGCTCTTTAACTGCTGTGGTCCTTAACGTCCCATTCTATATAGGGTGTGAAAGACCGGTAATTTTGCTCAGAGCCTCTTTATCAGGCTTGAGATTCTTTTACATGCAGTAAATCTACAACACAGGACCACCGGCTTTACTTCCCTTCCGAAGGAAGTCATGGTAAGGATTTTTGCACCCAAAAAAACCATTGCCCTCCGCCGGGTTTGAACTTGCAACCTTGGGAACTAGAGGCTAGCTAGCATGGTACTACCACGTAGGACGACAGTTTTAGTAAGGTGATGTTAGGTGCAAACTTGTGGTTGGTAGACCAGAAATGGTAGGCTACTATGGATTTTTCAATCTAGTTATATCTTATGGCTCTCATCTTTGTTTGTCCAATGTATATGTGTTTGCAGTCAGAGTAGTTTGTACTATACACATTTGATGTCATGTTGATATCTAGTGGATTTTTCTTATCTGTATGTTGCAATTGTTTTTTGGAGCTACGGTTATTGTGTATTTCTTGCAGTTCTTGCTGAATTTATGTACACCTAGATGGTATGTAAATGTCCTGTATTGTTTTTGTTCTTTTTGCTAGCTAATTTTGTGATATCTTTTTGTTTTTCTCTTTTTACTTGGCTATTTTTCTATCTATTGACTCTTTATTGTATGATTATTAGCTGCAGCTGTAAGGATGTGTTCCTCTGGTTTCATGGGGATGTTCACTAGTCTGTAACATAAACTACAATTCAAACTGATCTTTATAAATTATCAATACACACTGTTTCTAATACTTCTACTGAAATGCAATACCGAACTAGGTATTTAAGCTCACTTTCTTGCATATATCTTGAAGTTCTTAGAAAAGCTTGTGAAGTCCTTTCCATTCGGAAGGAATTTTGTGTAACTGGCTGAGTTGGTAGTGTAGTGCAGCATTGTCGTGGTAACTGTCCATTACAGTTAAACTAGAGCAGTAACTATAAGTAATAGCACAAATAAAACTTATAAGAAACATTTACTTTGTTTAGTAACAGCAAAAGTCAGTATGAGACTTAACACGTTTTGTTCAAACTAATTTTGTAACACACATAATAAGATGTTTTCAAGAGATAATCTATTTCTTGAGTTATGGCTGTGTGCACCATTCACATTAAACAAACCCTTCAGTGACCTTCAGCTTACTGTGGTAACCTGGCAGATGCTCACCTTGATTAAGCACACCGTTCATTGCAGGTAAACTCTACTGAATGCATCTGGATGCACATCACATGTCTCTTTTTCACTTGTTCTTCCTCTTTGCTGAAGCGCATGCATATACTTAAGCAAGCAATGGAGGAAAGCAAAAGCAAACCCAAGTTTCTCTAACATGCAATTCTTAAGAAAAGATAGAAGCAATAACTTGAAGGACACATGGGAAATGCTGGCATTACAATTGATTAGAAAACTATGCTAAACTATTACATATTTTTTATCTTTCATTTCACACTTAAGTTCTATTTAACTTAAGTCGACATTCACCCACTGAAAGAGAGGCAGAAAAGAAAAAAAAAATTATCCCTGGACAGGATTTGAACTCGGAACCTCTTGAATATGAGGCTCACACATTACCCCCACACTATGATGACCATTCCAGATTCCACCCTTCACCACCTCCTTAGGTTGCAGGATTCTTTAATCTGTGCAATTGATGTACCTAATATTCCTCAAAATGTACTAATTACACTAATTCCATTTATTGCTCTCTTTATTTCTGTCTTATTTTTTGGTACTATGCTCCATCTAATATAATTATTATATGAAAAGCCGTGATTGTGTGGATTTTCTTCACATCTTGGATCAGGATATTTAAAGCATCTGTCACACAAAAAGCATTAAAAATTACAAAGCACATCAAAGTAACTTATCAGTATGCATTCATTAGTGAAAATGAAGTGTTTCTCTTGTTGGAAATTCTAACCTACACCGTTGCCATTTTAACACAAGTGAAGTTGGAGATAATTAACGAAAACTGGTCGTTCATGGCCGGTCAGATTTAACTGCGGTAAAATCCTTGATAAACTTTTACCATCATCGATGCACCACAAATGATCGTTCACCACGGTAAAGTCCATATTTTACAATGGTAAAATCTTGATCGGGAATGGTGTACATGGCCATTAGTGTTTATGTTGATCATTGCAGAAAACCCTTCTCAGAGGTACAAAGTAGTGAAGTGAATATGAACTGTTAAAGCTGCTGAGATACCAATCCACAATATTCATTCTTTCTCTGTAGTCAGAACTTGTTTAATTCTTCACTGCTGAATTGTAGTTGTAAACATTTGTCAGTATACAACTCAATCAACTGGTCGTGAAAAGAAAGGGTTTATCACCCATCTCAAACCTAAATTGTCTTTGTGAGGAATATAATCAATTATCTGCAATTTTAATTGATCAGATAACAGCTTTGAGAGTGATCTTATGTCAAGAGTTAATTTTAAATACAAAATTATAAAGGCTGGTTCACAATAGGCCGGTAGTGTGAATGGGAATGCTTATTGATGACCATATTATAACAAAGTGGAAAGTCAATTTTGAACATTGGGATTTATAGGAAATGCTAGTACACAGTATAATATGGTTAATGCATGTAGAAAATGTAGTGATACAGTTGATGTTCTTGCTTTTCAGCTCCACTCTCCAGATGATACGTGACCTGAAGAATACTCTTGGTAGCCGGAAGATTTTGAATCAATACCTGAGAATTTGTACAGTTTTATAACTCACGACTTATGTATCTTATTCTTCTAATAAAGATAAATAAAAAAAATGAGTTTTGTAATAAGGTTTAATTTTAAGGTTTCCATACTGTATGCACCTCAACCTTGTTATGAAATGGTATTCAAGGATGTACAAGAGGAAGCTTGGCCAGCTACTGGGCCATCGCTGGGCAGAAAGTATGGGCTAGGCTAGGCACCTGGCTTGTTTAATAGCAGATACAGTTCTGGATGAAATGTTATTAAACAGTAATGCAAATAAATGGCTAGCATTACAGTTGACCTTGAAATTATGGGCTATCCATTCAGTGCATCTATAGAGAAACACCTCTGGTAAACACGATTTATTCCCTGAATCTCCTGTTAGTACTTTTGATATCTTAGCAAATTCAGAGTGGAAATAATTTCATATTTTCTGCAGTCTCTTTTGTATATGCAACATGTCCAGATAAACCTTACATTTTAGTGATGTTTTCAGTGTTATAATTCCAACTCGAAATAGGGATATAATTCAAACACATCACTGTCTAATAAACCTTATGCAACTGGAAAAACACAAGATTAATCTTGGGTGGGTACCTGGACATAAGGGAATTTTAGGCAATGAAAAACATCTGCTCAAAGATTTATTAGACCTGAACCAGTTTTTGGCATACTCTTAAACTGTGTTCAAATAATCATTGTTGAGTGGATTAATCATAACCACCAACTGCTTGGGTCCAAACAGAGGGATGCAAGCACAGTAAGAGAATGAGCAGTATATCCTCACTCATTGAAGATGTACTTAACCTCAACAGATCTGGTAATCCAGCTCTTGATGGGACATTGTAGATTACAGAAATATCTCATACAACAGAAATCTATAGAGAAACCAGAATGTATCAGAATTTATATAGGTAAAACTAAGAAACCAAATTAAAAGAAAACTTGAGATACACCAAACACAAACAGACTGCTGAACCTCACTTTCACACCATTTCTGGACAGCACTCATATTGTGGCTGACTAGTACATTTCTTCACCTCCAGATGTCACCATTTCTGATGATAACAAGTAGCTCTTGAAACCACTCAAGACAAATAAATGTTAAGTGATGTAAGGGTTTCAACTCCGACTCATTATTTTCCATAAATTTAAATATTTCAGTGTTTTAAGGAGTTATCTCAATTTTCCTCCTGTAGAAACTAATTGCACACAATGACAGATCAAGACAATTATAATAAAAAGTTGTGCATAAACCAAAGTCATCTCATGTAAAATGATGCAAGAAATGTTTCTTTTGAACATATAGAAAATTCCTTTACTTTATTGTTATGTACAAGGAAATGAAATACTAATTTAAAAATACTTGTTTTCTTAAGTAAAAAGGGATTACCAGATCACTTTTATGCTCTGGTATTTAAAAATGTGCTGTCAGTCTCTCTATATCTGCTAAATCGTCTGCTATTTCATCAACTTTAGTTCCTATTTTTTTAGCAACCTCTTGCTTCTCTGAAGTTGGAAGACCCAGAAACAGCCACACTAGTTCTCCATCTATGATGCCACGTGCTGGGTTACTCAGTAGTTTTGTTGCACTTTTGTATGTTCTGAAACAAAAAATATCAAATTCTTACATGATGTGAGTAACAATCCTGGTCTGTTTTGCACCTAAAATATATTTAAATTTTGTATTTTCCCTCCTATTTACAGTAGGGTTATAAAATTCTGCGTATATATAAGGGGCATTCTAATACTTCTCAGCCTGGCCAAGAACATACAAGATTTAAGAGAAATACAGTAAAATCTCGTTAGTACGTTTTTGCGGGGACCCAAGGATTTGGACGTCATAGACGGGAAAACATGTTAACGAAAATACATAATCTGCAACTTAAGAACATATTTATGTAATAAAATCTAATAATACATCTTACCTCAAAAACGGATGTGAAATATAGACACTATTTACATTGGTTTGAAATACATATCGATAGTTGATTGCTTTGTTGGTTTTGATGCCAAAATTTTACTGTCCATCTTGTTTAGTAAAGTCATTACATCATCATCAACTTCGAAACTGCACACATATCGCTTCACTATGTCCATTGCCTGCATGGCTTCTGGCTCAGGATCTGGTTCATCGTCACTTTCGTCTCCCACTAATGCTTCATCTTTCACTTGTTCTTCAAGTATTTCATCTATCGTCGCTGTTTCACACACTGGAATTTCATTGTCAATGTTTACATAGTTTTCGAAAGACACGCCGGCATCGTCTGCTATTTGGCGCCATTCTTCACTCTCGGAAAACTCATCTTCCTGCGTAATTTCATCACCAAGAACTCGGCAAAAACCGGCTTTATTAAAGCAGTTCCTAATGGTATCTTGCGTCACACAATCCCAAGCAGTTCTAATAAAATGCATGGCATCTAAGACGGTGATTTTTCTTGTCGTCGATTTCAGTGCAGCCAACCTTCTCTGTACCAGCCTCTTACGATACGCATGTTTCATGCACCGAATTATGCCTTGATCTAAAGGTTGTAGCTTACTCGTGCAGTTTGCTGGGAAGAAAATGATCTTTATGTTTCTTAAATTTGAAACAGTAGGTGGATGAGCAGCACACTGATCAATAAACAGTGCAATTTTCCTGCTTCTTATGCCCAGTCTTGCGTCCCATGCTCGTAAGAAATTTTCAAAGACGGCAGAAGTTATCCAGGCTTTTGTGTTGGAAGTGTACTTACATGGAAAAGATCTCACATTCTTAAAACATCGCGGATTGCGTGCTTTTCCAATAACCAGTGGTACCAATTTCTCCATTCCGCTTTCGTTACAGCACAACAAAACTGTAATCCTCTCCTTGTTAAGTTTCACACCGTGGCACTTAGTGCCCTTAAAATCCAGGGTTTTGTCTGGCAAAAGATGGAAAAATAGTCCTGTTTCATCTGCATTATACACATCATTGGGGCTATAGTCTTTCAAAATTGACGGGGGCGTTGTATTTTTCCACATTTCTATGTTTTCACACAGTGTAGCGTCAATATCTACGGCAGCAGCCTCACCTCGCAAACATCTGTAGACTAAGCCATGTCGATTCTTGAACCTTTCAATCCAGCCATTGGACGCTTTGAAATCATCCAGTCCCATCTTCTGTGCTAAATGTGTTGCCTGAGCTCGAACCACAGTACCGTCTATTGGCACATTTGAAGCTCTAGCTTGTGTAAACCACTTTAGCAGAACATCTTCTAATTCTGGAAACTGGCCAGGGCGATTACGTTTTCTTTTAGCATTTTTTCCTTCTTCAAAAGCAGTTTCAATTAGTTTATGTTTGCTAACAATTGTGTTTAAGGTTGATGGAGGAATGTTTAACTTCCGCGCTATATCCACACGTTTCATATTTGGATTGCGATCTACTTCCTCAAGGATTTTCAGTTTTTCACTGTTGGTTATTTGCCGCACTTTCTTTTTCTCCATTGCGAACAAAAAGTTAAAATACTTTTACGTTTCGTCAACACTCAACAGCATAAACTAACCACACCAAGCCACTGTTAAACTAAAGCGCCACCGCAGAACACCAAAGAGCGTCACTAAAGCATCCCCCCCCACACACACACAAAACGCGTCCCACTAATACGTACATGCATGGTATTGGCTGCCGGTTCCACCCCGCCTGGTTTGACCAAAGTAGCGAATGAGAACGTCTAACTTTGAATGTAGTAAATCTACTCCCGCTGGACCGTTACTTTTATGTTCTCAAAAATGACTATTAATACCGACCGACCAAGCATTGGCATTGGCCAAAAAAGCGAACGAGGGCATCAAACTTCGAACGTAGTAAGCGGGAGCGAGAAAACGTACTAAACGAACGTTATTAATGCATTTGATGCATTTTGTGCCGGGACTTTTATAATTCAACGCAATACACGGGAAAACGTGTTAATGAGGAACGTGCTAACGAGATTCCACTGTATTTCTTTTATTTTCCAACATAGTCACACTGTAAATCAATAATGACTTTCCATCTTTTTAATGCCATCATAAAATAACAAAGTAGTAATAACACAAGGTATATGCTTCATGCATGAGAAAATTATTGAAGGATATAAAATGTTGGGACTTAATATTTACTTTAACAAAACAGAATATTTATCATCAATAATGAACAGGGGTGAAAAATTAGGGTTATTAATGAGGAAATCAGAATGGTCAATAAATTTTAAGTATTTGGGATCAATCACAGAAGCAGATGGAACTAGCAGATTAGAAACAGAAAAAAGAATCAGCAAAGGAAAGAAAGCGATAGGAATGTTGAACTCGAAGTAGAATTGAATTCCTCAGCAATCTTCTGCCATGTCTTGCTTTTTTGCTGTGAAGATACAGCGTCGGATTACCTTCTTTCTACAATGTCTTTGTCTCTCAGCACCAACTCTAATTGGTTTCTTTGCTGCTTGCTGAAATGTTTTCCTTTTGGCATGCTTTTGACGTAAGTATTATAACTGTATAACTAATACTACAAACTCTAACTAAATTTACAATCTACTTGTTTTTAAACTAAATAATTAACAAATGTACTATTCAAAACTTGCAAACTTTTATGCTCAGCAACTATTGTAAATAAAATAACGAATATGGAAATGGTGGCTGGCTACGTGATCACCCACATGCTCGTTTACACATTCCTTTGAACATCCAAGTGGTTGTGAAATAGCTGAACCATATCGCCACATGTGCTTTGGAAATAAGAAAGTGCTTAGTTGCTTAGTGTTGAGCATATAAGTACCATCTATGAATACCAAATTTTCTTATCAAAGGGAAATACTTATTGGTTAAGCATCACCTTTCCATATAAGCGACGACTATGAATCCTTAGTAATTTATGAATTGATATCAGGTGTTTTATAGCCCATGTCCATAGAAAGGATAGGGCTTTTTTAATGGTGAAAGAATTATCAAAATCGGTCAAGTATTTTCAAGATTCTACTATATACACACAGACGAATTTTCTCTTTTTATAATATTAGTATGGATAAAGAGCTAGAAATTTGCATTAAGAAAATTAACTATCAATGTAACATATTGCTTGTATTTCATATCCTACCTAAATGATTTAGGATTTAACCCAGATGTATGAGGTATATGGCTGACTAGTACATTTTGCAACATGAGAAGACGTCGATATGACTTCTCTGGTACAGGTAACACATAGCCCAGTCCTCCATCCAAAGTAGCTGAAAGCAGAAATATAACATTTTCACAGCACATATGTATATGAATTACAGCTACAGTTCCCTGTAAATGGTATACTAGAAAGGTGTTTAAGGATGCTTAAAAAACATATAAGTATGTTGATATTTGAAAAGAAGCTAGAAACAGTGATGTGTATTGAATTTATTTCAAGGTGAGTCTAAACTGTTACACTAACATCACTTAAGTTTACTCACTTGACATGTTTCGGGAAACGGTTGTTCCCATTCTCAGAAGCTAATCCGACTGGTCCGTGTTGTTGGTGTTTCCGTTTTGTGGACTGGATACTGTGGTGGCATCTTGTGGTGGTGAAATGTACTTCCAGAGAGGATTTGGTGGCGGCAAATCAAAATTCATGTGTGTTGTGTTTTAGAATGTTGATCTCCCATGCATCAAATTTGGCTGGTTTGACTAATGTAATATTGGGTTTGATGTTGTGATTAGTGATCCAAAAATGGTGTGAAACTGCAGATTTGTCCATTTGTTTGTATTTGATACATCTCATGTGCTCCTTTAGCCTAGTTTCTAGGTTTTTTTTTTTTTGTCTTACCTATATATACTTTATTGCAATCTGAACAATTGATTTTATAGATTCCAGCTTTTTTGTCTTGTGGAATGGGGTCTTTTAACTTGTTACAAAGTAATTTCTCTATGTTAAATTTGTTCTGTGGAGCTGATGTTGTGTTTCATGAAAATCTTCTTAAATTTGTGAAATGTTCCTGGGGTATGTGAATTTCTTGAACTTTAGCTGTTTATCTTGCTGGCTGAGATTTGATGTGTTTCTGCCGTTTGAATTTTGCAATTTTTTTGTCAATTGTTGTACCAATTATTTATTGCTGTGTCTACTATATGCTGGTATTCTTGTTTATTTAAGGGGGTATATACCAGCCTATGTGTTAGGCTGTTTAGTACTGCATGTTTGTGTGTGGTTGGATTGAAACTCTTATTTTTTATGTAATTAGTAGAGTGTGTTGGCTTCCTGTATATGCCAAAGGTTAGATTCTTTTGTTCTCTGATGATTTTTAGGTCTAAAAATGGTAGCATGCCTTCTTTTTCTATTTCTATGGTGAATTTTATTGATTGGTTCTGTAGGTTTAGTAAGGCTAAGGAGTCTTGTATGAATCTATTAGGTACAACAGCAAAGATGTCGTCGACATATCTGTGCCAAACTTTAAAAATGTATGGAAAGGAAGTTGTTATGTGTGTTTCTAAGTAGCTCATAAATAAATCTGCCAGGAAAGGTGAAAGTGGGTTGCCCATGGTTAGACCTGTTGGTTGTTGATAGAACTTCTTATTGAAACTAAAACAATTTTGTGTAATGCACAAATTGGTAAGTTGTATGAGGTCTTCTATTTCTTCTTCAAGCAAGTTAGTCTGCTGTAGCCATTTCTTTAATTGACGCTGGAGTTGATCTGTAGGGACACTTGGAAATAGTGCAGTGACATCAAAGGAAACTAATCTGTCTTCTGGTTCGAGTTCCAGGGATTTTATCTTCTGTATTAAATCTTCTGAATTCATTATGTTTTTGCTATTGAATTTTGGTAGTGAAGAGAATCTCTGAACTAACCATTTTGCAGGTAGGAGAGTCAATATTGCTGACGATTGGTCTCATCTTATTACCTGGTTTGTGTATTTTAGGTAGAGCATACATTCTTGGTAAAATGGGGTGGTCTGGTTTTAATCTAGATTTATCAGTGTCTGTTATAGTTTTGCTTTCCTGGATGGTTTGATTGAAGGCTTTTAAATGTAGTTTTAATGGCTCTTCTTGAATTTGTATGTAATTTTCTTGTTGCAGCATATTTTCTACTCTGGCAATATAATCATCTTTTTGAAGTACAACTAGTTTATTTCCTTTGTCAGCTTTCATGTATACTACTGGTTTTGATTTTAATGTTTTGATCACATGTTTGGTTGGGAAATTGTTATGATTATCTGCTTGTATTTCTTGGAGAACCATTTCACATTCTTTTTTTATAGTGGTTTTACTATTTTCATTTAAGTTGTAAGTAGCAATCTCAATGTCTGCGACTATTTCATCGGTTGTTTTTGTGTAGCCAACACATGTTTTTAGGCCAAGGTTTTAAGTGATGTTAGTGTAACAATTTCGACTCACCTTGAAATAAAAAATATAAGTATGTTTTATAAATTTCAATTCCTTTCTTCAAAATTTGCAAGCTTCTGAATAATATTCTCCATAGGTTTATACATACACTTGTAATTAACCAGGTCTTGATTAACTGAGCCTCACTCCAGTAGAATGGTTGGAATACTTTAAAATGTTATTTGAAGAGAGCGGTGACATTAAAGTAAAACAAAGGGTGGATTTTGGGACATGCTACATAGAGATATTGGATAGTGATGTGAGAGTTGAACAGATAGTTAGACAAGCGAAATTAATGAGAAAAAACAATACAACAGGAATAGATGTGATCCCCCCAGAATTTACAAAGAATGGTTTAATGATGTAAATAGAGTAAAGATATTTGCAAAACTGTTTAATTTAATTAAAACAAAGGGATATGTACCAGAACAATGAAGGAAAGCAATAATCCATCCAATATATAAAGGCAAGGGAAGTACACACAAACCAAATAGTTACAGAGGTATAGCTCTTATTATCAAATGTTGGAAAAATCTTTACAGGAATTTTAACAAATAGACTACAAATGTGAGTAGAGGAATACAAAATTCTCTATATTTCTAAATGGGTTTTCGTAAGGGGAGAAGAACTGTAGATAACTTATTCATAATTAAAATGCTAGTGGACAAGCATCCGAAAGAAAAAAGTGTAAAATTGTACACGGCTTTTGTAGATCTAGAGAAAGCATATTACCGTATTAATTTAAAATTGTTATGGTTTAAACTCTTGAGCAAGGGAGTTAGCAGGCACATGGTGAATATTCTTAAAGCTTTGTACAAGGAGAATACATTTTGTGTGAGAATAGGAGCAGGAATGGTAACAAAAGCAATAAATCAAAGAAAGGGGTTAAGACAAGGGTGTAAATTAAGACCTGTGCTTTTTAATCTGTTCATAGATGATATACTTACTGAGATAGGGAAACATAATAATTGTCTGCCGGCAATTAATAATTTAACAATCCCAGGGCTATTATTTGCAGATGATTTAGTAGTAGGATCCGTCTCGATAATTGGGCTAAAGCAATCCTTGCAGCAAATAGATAACTACTGTGAAGAATGGAAACTGAGAGTTAACCAGGAGAAGACTCAAATTATAGTTTTTAAAAAAGGGGCAAAATTGAGCAAGTATGAAAAGTGAAGGAAAGAAGATAAAGAATACAAGGTGATTAGAGAATGTGTATATTTAGGGTTAAAATTGACGGGGGTGGGAGATGGGAGAAACAGAAGAAGTTGACTTTAGCAAAAGGGAAGGGAGCATTAGCAGTGGTTAGAGGGTGTAAATACAAGTTACCACACATAAATGTAAATTGGCTGGAAAAAATATATATGGTAGTTGAAGCAAAAATGTTATATGGAGCTGAGATATGGGGACTGGATGGTGGATAAGTACACAGGATGTTTTGTAGAGAAGTGCTAGGTTTACCAAACACAACAGTAAAGGAAGTTGCTCAAATTGAATTAGGAAGAGTGGGAAGGAAAGATATGATTATGGAGAGAGCCCTTAAATACTGGCATAGAATACTAAATCTAGGTGGAAGGAATTTGTTAAGACAATGCCTAGGTTTCCAGGAAAAGAATTTAAGGAATAGTGGATGGAGTTACAGTATACAAACTATATTACAGAAAAATGGACCGGGCGATATCTGGAGAATGAGAGAAAATAATGTGAATGGGTTTTGGAAAGAAGTTAGGAGGAGATTGGAAGATATAGAAATACAAGAGTTGCTTAGGAATATAGGGGATAAAAGATCATTAGAATCATATATACAAATAAAAAATACATGAGAAAGAGAAGGATATGTGGACAAACTGAATAAAGAACAAAGAGAGAGAGAGTATTGCTTGGGTTCGAGCGGGTGTGTGGAGGTTAAAAGGGATGAGAAAAGGTTTCCAACAGAACTTGTGTCTAATATGCAGAGGGAAGGAAGATTTGGAACATATAGGGCCGGTTTCACCAACAGATGCTAAATTTTAACACATTGTTAAACTGATTTAACACAAATTCTGTTTCATCAAACAATGTTATCTTTAACAATCTGTTAAAGTTGGTGTTAAGATAACATCCCCATACCCCTGTGTTAAGACGTTTACCAAATGTTAGAAATTGGAAAATGGCTGCCACAAACCAAGCTGCTGATGTAAGTTTGCTACAATTGGCATTTTTGAATGCCATTCCTAATAAAAGAGCATTCGTACGTCATAATAAATTTTAAACCCTGCAAAAGAGGGAATTTTTAAAGCAATATAGACTGTCCAAGGGGTCATAAGCATGGCTGTATGAGAAATGCGAGAGGTTAGAATACTACCAACAGAAGCATGCATCTTTCTCCTATGCTGAGTGTTAATTACGTAAGGTTTCCAAAGCAATTCTTTCAAGAAACAAACAGTATTTTTTTCGGGTCTGCTTGATTAATCAGCGATAACACGCTTTCGTCCACTTTAGTTTCAATGCAGTGTTTACCACCAGTTTTACACCGTCTTAAACGCTCTTTGCACCTAACGTTTCTGGTGCAGCACTTTTATGTTAGCATAAAATTGCCGCAGTTGCTTACTGGACTTATGAGAAATGCATTCATTCCAATTAAATTACGTGGATTCTGTCACAGGCTGCAATCTTATCCTTTAATGTAAGAATGTCAGCATTTTCGCACGTCTATATTTATTAACAAGATGTTAATTAACGCATTTCAAATGGTAAATCATTTATTTCAGTTGACATTGTGATTATAACCTCAAACAATCGGAACATCAAATGGCATAAATAGTCGTCGGCTTCTGACACAGAAAGTGCGGCAATACATAAGACAAAAGTGCATCGGAGTATGTTCAGAAGCAGTGTAGTTCGGCCACTGCCTTCTCGAAAGCTAGCATTCGCAGTTGTCTTTGACGTTAACAAAATGTTAGCTAACAATTTGCTGTAAAAGCTTCATGAAATGCAAAAAATTTAACCTTATGTTAAACTTGAACACCTTGTTAACAAACAAGATGTTAAAAGTATTTTTAACATTGACCCATAGTGTCTGAATGTAAAGGGATAGAGCTTTGGAGGAAAGAGTGTTTAAGTGAGAAATTGTTTAAATTAGACAGAAAAGTACCTTTAATTAAACTTTTTAGCAGACAGCAAGAAGACAGGTGAGTATTTAACTAAAGTTAGGAAGAAATGGTTGTGGTTCTTAAGAAGAGAAGAAAATGAGGCTTAAGATTGCAATGGTGTGAAAATAAAAGTTTAGTGGAACTAATTCGAACACTGCACACGTTTAAATCCTCATCATTATTGTTACTATTATTCATGAGCAATGTTATGAAGATTGGTGTATAAATAACATTAGCAACATTGTATCAATGTTAATATTATAATTATTACTATTATTATCTTTGTAGTGGTAGTAGTAGTAGTTGTAGTACTAGATATAAGGAAAATTGGGTTCAGAGTATGACTATGATAACAGCCTGGGCTGATGTTAGCCATATTCTGTGTGGTGGCTTAGTACAAATAAATACAAAACGGAGCCTCAAGGGAATTGCTGGGAAAGAAACATACATATTTTTGTATCAGGTAGTGCTAGGCAGCATACATCAACAAAACTGAATGGTACTGTAGCTAGCTAACTAATGAGCTATCAGAAGAAACTCCCAAGGACACAGGTTCAAACCTGGCAGAGGCAATGGATATTTTTTTGTTTTGTTTTTAGGCATAAAAATCCTTAGCATGGCTTTCTTCAGAAGAGAGGTAAAGCCGGTGGTCCCGTGTCATAGATTTATGACACGTAAAAAAACCTCAAGCCATGAAGAGGCCTCTCAGCAAACTTTCTGATCTTTCACACCAAATATAGAATGGGATGCAAAGAACCATAGCACTTAAAGAGCAAACATAAATAAAACTCCCCCCCCCACAAAAAAAAAGGTAACTTCAATCGAAAATGACGACGTCCTCAGGCTCAATAAATAGAGCTGACATTACTGTTGATATGGTTATCAATCCTGAAGAGGAGCACGAACTGATGAGAGCACCCCAAAAATATCACATCTGAAGGTGATTGAAACTGCTATAGCCTACACTGAACAGCAATTAGAGTCTAAGGTGCTTATCTACTGTTCCTACAGCACTGGAGTTACATTATAGTAGTGTTCTAAAACAAGTGAGACGTCAGCCTAAAACATATAAAAGACTTTTTCAAAATGTAGTCTTCTAATCTAATATTGTAATCAGTTTATCTTTTATTTAAACTGTATAAAGCATTCACTGTACATTTTAAGGAATTATGTTTACACAATAAAGAATTACCTGCTATAAAGTTTTAAGCGATTGTTTTCATTTACGACCAGCAAGTTATCTCTCTGTTATATGAATTTTTCACTATGCGAGGTAATGTCAGTCTCAATTAGCTCAGATAATCACAAGTTTACTGTATATAAACTTCTTAAAATGATGGCTGGTTGGTTTACAATGCTTCCATGCCGTCAATGACTTCTGGGGAAACTTTTCCACTAAGCGATATACGGATCTCATTTATTAACTGGAGGCATCCAGACAATGGAGCCCATTATCTCAATGAGAGGGTGATAATAGTAAATGATGATGGAATGAGAGGACCTACAGTTTTTACAGTGGACTCCAAACCACTGGGTATTCCACATGAGCTAGTCAGAGGTGAAGGCTTGGATAGGGCCGACTTAAAATCGGGAATCAAACAACGGACCCTCAGCATGAGAGCTGTGAATAAAACCACTGAGCCATCCTGGCGCATAGCTTCTTAAAGTGATAAGGTAGTCTTATAAGAAATCCAATCCACTACTGTTGTCTTCTTCTTCTTTTTTTTGGACAATTTGATATACAAAAAGATAAATAAAACAAAGGAAAAGAAGTCCACAAAAGCAATAACCACCCTCATTGCAGAAAAGAATACAAATAGCACAATCAGGAGGTTTATTTTTCAACCAAAAACGTTTAGAAAATTCAAAAAGATCTTCAGAGAACAAAATATCTTAACTCACACAAACTCATACTTGATAAGAAAAAATGATAAATTCAAAAACAAGAGATAACATGCTATCAAACAATGGATCTGGAATAGATCAAATTAATTGTATGGATTGTGAAAAGTTTTATAAGGGAAAAAACAAAAGAAGTCTAAAAACCAGAAAGAACACTAATTGTTAAGTTAAACCATGAAGATAAGTCAGCAGTGGCATCTCACTTTTGGAATGAAAACCATAACCTGGGCCCAAATCCAAAATTACTTAAAAGCATAACAGACCACAACAAACTCACATGGGCAAACATTTTAATATGGAAACACAAGGACCACTTTTTAAATTTTAAAATCCCACCATGTGATATCTTGCTGAAGAAGTTCATTGTTCTGCCACCAGAGAGAACACTGCAGAGAACTATTGCCAGCAATGGCACTCGATTCCCTGAGATTGAGAATGAAAGCAAGGTTTTCCAAACCTAGTTCCTTATAAGTAAAGTGTGACATAGGGTGGCATACACCAACCTATAGTAAGCTCTATTTCCATAGTAAACTACTATTCAAATCAACACTAGGTGACTTCCATATGAGAATAAACTACTTGTGAAGTGTTTTACTCCTTTCAGATATTCCCAGAGTAAATTACCACAGAAGTAAATGTCGGAGAGCGCCATCATGTAGTATGTTACTACAGAAGTAAATAGAGCACAAATATAGATTAGAATTTACTCTTGCAACCTGGATGGAGTAACTCAGCTGCCGACTGAACTAGAGTACCATATTTGGAGGAAGATATTTTGACTTGTTCATGGATTACTTAGATTACATTGATGATCTCGACAAAGAAAACAATGGGAAGTGAGTGCATTAGTAAAGATAAAGTAAGATCCATATGATATTAATACAGAGAGAGAGTTCAAGGAACATTTCGGTATTAGGAAAGAATCTTTTACATTCCTTTTGAACCTGCTTGGAAAGCATTCACAACAAAACTCAGACAGGAATTCAGCTGTATCACCCTAAGTGCAATTGTTATGTGTGCTGCGAGTGTTTCGTACTGAAACATTTCAGATAGTTACAAGCAATGTTATAAACGTCCACCATAAACCTCCATTGTATCTTTCATCACATTGTTAGAATGACTTTGAGGTTAAGAGCAAGATACATCAATATACATGAATGTTCAGAAAATAAAGGCAATTCTTTATCACTTCTGCACACATTGTGGGTGCAACTGACTGCATGCATTTTTCTATTTTCAGTCCATCCAGTGAAAATGACAAACTTTTCTGAAATTGGAAAGAGTATTTCTCCATCAACGTGCAAGTGATCTGCGACACAAATATAAAGATTAGGAACATTGTTTCCAAAGAATTTTAAGCTGCTCTTTGGTATATTTCCCGTCACTCGAAGCATTAAACTTGTCCATCATGACTTTCCATGCATTTCTCTTCCAGCATCTTTACATCATGTTTTTTTGTACTCTATATTGTTTAAATGGATTTTCATTATCTCTACCAACAAACATTTATTCTCTTTCACTAACAATCCTTCCCATTTTTCTATCGCACATAACCTTATCCATGATCACTTCAAGTAAATCGTGCAAACAAAACAATACTCCAGGAGTAATGAGCTCTTCTGTAGTCGTAGCTAAAAGAGTAAATTGCTCCTGTAGTATGGATTTCTTTAGTAAACATTATTTCCGAAGTAATATATGCCAACATGGTGCATGCTGCCCATAGTGTTACAACTGACTCTAATATACACGATGGACCATTTAAGTTGAAACTGTACAATATCTCCAAAACTAAGAGTTCTAGAAAGAAATGTCTTGAATAAAAGTTGATTGATATATGGAGTAAAATAAATACCATTGACCCTAATTGTAGGTTCCCATTTAAAAATCTGTACAGGGTCATTATTCACAAGTACCTCTTGTTTTTCAATACCTCTGGGGTTGGTGCTTGCTAACAATCATTTTGCAAACTTCTAAATTATTCTGAACTCCTTTTCTATTTTATTTTATTCAGATATCAGAACAGAAATTATAAGGTATACCATTATACAGAAGAACAGCAGAAAGAAGTATCAGAGTGAATTAAAATTCTATTATTGCAGCAGAAAGACTGATTTAAAACTATACTTGACTTACCTATGTACATAAAACTTTAGGATATGGAATTTATTTGTTACAGTGTTGTATGTATTGTATTATTTGCATATATTTGGTATTATCATCGTGATTATCATTATTATGGAATTAGAATTTGTTCCTTGTTAACATATATATGTATTCAGAAGTTAAACTCATTTTTTAAGAATAATAATCATAGCCAACTTTAACTAAATTTATAACTGAGGAAAATTTATATAAATTACTCTAGATGACCATGGAATAAACAAAATTATTATTTATACAAAGAAATAATAACAAAACTAAAGGTATGGCCAATAAATAAGTCTTCTTCTAGCAAGAAGAATCATTATTCCATAGGCATTCAAACTGTACAGATCACCATTCCAATAGCATTAAGATTGGGAAGACCTACTTATACACTATAATACTCATAGATATCTAGTTTAAACAAGTTGGAAGTAAATATTATAACCAATTCAAAATAATTGTAATCAATGAAAAAATATATTTAATAAAATAAAATTTATGTTGGGAAATAATTAATTGTTCAAATTAATTTAAAATAAGGAATCCTACCTGTTACAATGCCCTGTAGATAAATTTAAGAGATCTCATCGCTAAATTAACCCAATATTTTATAAAAAAAACTGCTACATTATAATGCACTAAGTATCTAATTCAGCGGTATCTTTTATAGATAATTTTAGGTGGTAATCTGAAACTCTCCCCTATATTGTACATTATTTGCCTTACTTTAAGCTTATCCTGCTTTTGATATATGTATCTTAATGGATAAGTTATTCACTTCTACATTTTTTGCATATACAGTAGAATCTCGTTAGTACGTTTTTGCAGGGACCTAAGGATTTGGACGTCATAGGCGGGAAAACGTGTTAACGAAAATGCAAAATCTGCAATTTAAGAACATAGGTAATAAAAATGTAATAATTACTACGTCTCCATGGGCAATTTAAATCAATTTTGAGTACAATTTCATACTGAATACGATCCGCGTTTCCATGTTAAATTCAATATGTTTAAATGGATTTGGATACACAAAGCCTGAGAATAAATAATTCAAGCTTTTATTTTGGTCAACTTGGATTTTTTAGGTTATGAATGTTTTTGAGAAAATAAATTGCGAATTGTGGAAGCGGCAATAGTGGTTTTGCTGTGTGTTTTATTACACACGTGATAACAATTTCTGCTAAAAAAGAAAAAATTATGAGCGTGCATCGTGTTACGAGTACAATAGATGATATTATCTTTGGTGTATACAAGACGATTTGAATACGGAGGTGTTTCCATGCAACAAATTTCGTTCCGGTCCTCTTCTGATCCTATTTTCCAAGAGAAAAGTTTTGTTTTAGTATTTTTCCCTTCTTTAAAAGCAGTTTCAATCAATTTAGGTTTGCTAACAATCGTTTTTAAGGTTGACGGAGGAATGTTTAACTTCCGCACTATATCGACATGTTTTATATTTGGATTGTGATTACATCAAGGATTTTCAGTTTTTCACGGTTGGTTATTTACCTACTACACTTTCTTTTTTTCATTGTAAATGAAAAGTTAAAATACAATCTACGGTTGTTTGGTCATCACTCAACATTAGAAACTATCGTTAGCGTTTACCGCGTTTACCACGCCAAGGTAAAGCATTCTCTAACCCGCCATTCCCGCCCACAGAAATCGTGTCACACAAATATTTAAATGCATGTATGTGATTGGCTGCTGATTTTCACCCCGTGACCAAGGATTGACCAAAGTAGCAAATGAGGACGTCAAACTATGAACGTGTTAAACGCCTACTCCCACTGTGCCGAATTGCCGATCAAGGATTGGCCAAAACAGCGAATGAGGACGTCAAACTTCAAACGTAGTAAGCGGGACCGGGAAAACGCACTAAGCAAACATTATTTATTATATTTGGTGATTTGGTACCGGGACTTTTATAATTAAACGTAATACACGGGAAAACGTGTTAATGAGGAACGTGCTAACGAGATTCCACTGTATTCATTAAAGTTTTAGGCACTGAACTTTGTCCATTAATTTATATTTAGGTAAATTATACATTTTTGGTGACATATTTTGTCAATAATAGTCACATTTTTCTGGTCCCCCATGTACAAAATGTGTTAATTTACTTACTCATTGATACTTATGTTTATGCTATGTTAAGATATATTAAACATGTTTTCTGTATACTGTATTCTTGCTGTCACAACACAAAACAGTAGGCATGCTGGGTGATGATGCATCAATATTTTGGAATGCATTATTGCTACCATATGGTCATTCTTCCCCAAGTTGCATCTGATGATACTGATGACGGTGATGAAATAGTAGGTCTAAATAATGAGTTTTCCCAGTGTGCATACCGCAATTCAAGCTCTAAAAATTACACTATGATTTCTATAATTGCAAATCCTAAAATAAATGACAGCATTTCTGTGATTAAAACATATAATTGCCAAGTGTATGACTGTATGGAAAAATCAAAGCAAAGACAAATTGACAATTCTTTTTAAACCAGTATAAAGCACCAGTACCCAATCTTTTTTTGATTGAATTATGAATAACAGTACTCGCATGCATATAAATAGTCTAAATAGTGTATTCTGTTTCTTATTCATATGTTTGTTTCATTTATTGCTTTCTTATATTAAATAAATTATAATTAGAGTAATAATCTAATTAAGTTCTAGGGCAGAGGTGGTGGATGCAACGGCCAGGTGGCAGGCCTTGGGCCAGCAATGGGCTGTTGAAGAAATTAAATTCAGTTTCATTTATGGATGCTCTTTAACTGTTATGGTTCTTTGTGCCCCATTCTATACTGGGCTTGAAAGACTGTGAATTTTGCTCAAATTGAAATTGACATTCTTTATGGACACTCTTTAACTGCTGTGGTCCTTAGTGTCCCATTCTATATTGGGCATGAAAGATCGGTAATTTTGCTCAGAGCCCTCTTTATCAGGCTTGAGATTCTTTTACGTGCCGTAAATCTACGATACGGGACCACCAGCTTTACTTCCCTTCTGAAGGAAGCCATGCTAAGGATTTTTACACCTGAAAAAAATCCATGGCCTTCCACCGGGTTTGAACCTGCGACCTCAGGAACTAGAGGCTAGTATGGTAACCACTACACCACAGAGGATGACAATTTTGTTCAGAGGCCTCTTTATCAGGCTTGAGGTTCTTTTATGTGCTGTAAATCTATGACATGGGACCACTGACTTCACTTTCCTTCCAAAGGAAGCCATGCAAAGGATTTTTATGCCCCAAAAAATCCACTGCCCTCCGCTGGGTTTGAACCTGCGACCATGGAAACTAGAGACTAGCATGGTACCCCTAGATCACAGAGAACGACAACGGGTTGTTGCGCCATGGAGGTTTAGTTTAGTAATCTAATTAAATAGTTTCATAAGAAAATTAACTTTTACATTTTCTCATTTATACATTTTTTTAACCATATCCCTTTGAAAAGATACAGTGCTTTTCCCTCACACTGTGGCCATCGCTTGATGGCTTGTACACCAGCCGCCTTGGCTCAGTCTACCACCGAAAAAGGTTAATTAACCGTGCAACCGCGTCACGTTCTCATAGTTACAATTACAATGACAATAAGCACATAACTTATCAAAAGAGATATTAAAAATGTTGTCCTCCTTTATCCACACATTTCTGGCATCTTCTCAACATCTCTTATGATAAGGTATGTGCTTATTGCAACATAAGCATGTGAGGCAGTTGAGGGAATATTTTAACTGTTTCAGCAGGAGTCCGAGCTGTGGTCACAGTGTGAAGGAAAAGCACTATATAACTGAGGTTATACTATACAAACAAACTAAATCTTGAAGCATAGATATATGAAATACAATTTGTAAACTTACCAAACATGGTTATGTGTCTAAGTTCTGCACCTTGCAGGTGTTTTCTATCCGCCATGTTTTCTGTAACCTTACATCTTATTCTAAAGAAAGTGTTGACATGTTGACCAAGATGAAAGTCTGCTTTTCTAAGCAAGCGCTGTCCTGCAATACAAAGCACACATTACAAAGTTTTTACAGTTACCTGATTGTTTATAAAGGGAGGAGTGGAAATGCTTTCAAAACAGCATTGTTTTCTGTGTAAAATACCATTGATAAACATATGACTGCCTTATCTGCAATCATGTTTTATAAACTAAAACGCTCCTTACCATTAAAAACAACATTTTCTGTAACTTTAAGGTCTTATTATCTTTTAAACAGCACTATATCTTTATTAACTGTGTTTATATACAGACGGGCAATAGAACACAATAATGCAAGCAAGCAAAAGCTTAATTAGAATTGCTGTCAGAGAATGTGTTTAGTTCAATGTATACAAAGTATGGAGCATCTCAGAAATGTTTTGTTTTTAACTTTTAATTATGAAAATTAGCAATGCATGGCAAGCAACAATGAGGTTTTCTGTCGCATTCTTCACACCAATCTAACAATACTAACATTACATCATTCAAGGCAACAGAGGTGCTCTGAGTGAAAAAAAATCAAATCTACTTCAATTAATCCATACATTAAAAATTATTGCAGACCACTGGTCGCATGATAAAATTTCTTATAATCGCTTTATAAACTACGAGGGGCACTATTTATATTTTGAGCCTTGGCAACCCTGAATGTTGTAGGTGCCATCTGACGTTTCCAGTGGAAAGTTTGACATTTTTTACCATAATCTACTTCAAACATTTTGTCAATAGAGCGTCATTTGTTTTGTGTACACTAACTTGAAAATTGTGTGTCAACAAAAACATGGAATTAATTCATGAAAATGTTTGTGCAATGATTTATCAGTTCCACCAACATATATAAAATATTGCATGATTATTTAGCCGTGAAAAAGGTTTGCTCTCATTGGATCCCACATAACTTGACGTAATCTCAAAAAGATGCTCGTGTCGAATGGTGTACAAAAATGCTCAAGAAATACAATGGTGGTGCCTCAAAAGACGTATATAAGATTGTAACAGGTGACGAATCATGGATCTATGTGTATGAGCCAGAACGTAAACAGCAGTCGACTGTATGGGTGTTTCAAGATGAAGCAAATCCAACAAAAGTTGTTCGCACTCGAAGCACTTCGAAGCAAATGGTTACCTTCTTTTTCAGCAAAACTGGCCACGTGGCATCAGTGCCTTTAGAGGAACGTAAAACAGTCAATGCCGAATGGTACACAACCATTTGTTTGCCGGAAGTCTTCAGTGAAGTAAGGAAAACCAACAAGAACCGTAGGATCGTTCTTCATCAAGACAATGCGAGCGCACACACATCTCATCTAACAACAGAGTATTTGAAGGCTCAAAAAATTGAATTGATGGGTCATCCACCATACAGTCCTGATTTGGCACCCAATGACTTCTTTTTGTTCCTGAACATCAAGAATAAATTGCATGGACAACGATTTTCACTGGCAGAAGAAGCCGTTGAAAACCATGTTTTGGAGGTGTCTCAAGAAGACTGGAATAAATGCTTTGACAAATGGTTCAAGCGGATACAAAAATGTATTGATGATAAACGAGAATATTTTGAAAAACAATAAAGCAGTTTTGAATCAGAAATTACTTTGTTTTAATTATTAAGCTCAAAATATAAATAGTGCCCCTCGTAATACAAAACTAATCTTTGCAGTAAGTTAATATTTAGTGTGCCCTTTATTGACTTTTGGAAAAAAGTCACAATGGTCTGTGGGAAAATTTCATCAAATATCTACTGGCATTTAACGTGTTAAGAAAAACAGAAATCTGCTGGTCCCAACTTGTAAATGTTGCAAAAATTGTACAAAAATGCATTCACAAAATTTCAGTGTCCTTTGTAATACACATCAGTCATTCCCTTTATAAAATTTCACTCCTATACATATTTAAAATTTATTTAATACCATCTCTTCAGAAATTTTGCTGTTGAAAATAGTAAAGAATCTCACCTCCGTAACTTTCTCTTGACTCCGGCTGGTACATATACAGCTCCAAATTCTTCTCTCCATCAGCTACCAGAAACCCCATTTGTGCATTGTCAATCAAAAACTCACATGTGTAAACTTCTGATGGTCGAAAATCCTATGCAACACAAGTGTTCTGCATTAAGTTTGCAAGATGCATATAATAGAATATTCTTAACTTTCACTAGGCTCACTGGCAAAATTAAAAATTACAGCTGTGAGGTACAACTATAAAACTTATGAGGTAGGAATACTTATACTTTTAAAACATCAATGAATTTGGTCTACTTTTAGAATGTCATGAGCATAGACAAAGCCTATTCTAATTACCAAATGGAGAATAAACTATTATTATTATTATTATTATTATTATTATTATTATCCCGAACAATTTTTTTTAAAAAATAAATAGCATTTTTAATGCACTATATTGTGATAACTGGTTTTTACAACTGAATGGCTGTCTAAAGCCACAGTTTTTCAGAAAACTGAGGCAGTATTTTAATACTTGAATAGTTTCAATTGAATTATATAATATGTAAATTCAATAACAGCCCGGCTTGAAACAATATGCATGTAACAGTCATTGCATATGCTTATATTATTGTAAATATGTTTAATAATGTTATGTGAATGCATTGTGTAATTTAATAATGTACGAGCTGTGAGAATAATAAGTTTAAAGTTGCTAACAATGAGGTAACCTTGAGGTAATAATGAGTTTGAGAGTTTAAATGTTACTAGTCATGATTAGAGCAACGATAATGTAAATTTTGTGACAGTTTAAAATTAGCAAATCAACGGCTAGAAAAAGCTTCAGTAAAATACATATATTCTATTGGACTAGGATTAGCCAATCAGAGACTTGAAATACAAAAAGTTAAAAGTTTATACGGTTAAAATATGTTCAGTTGCTGGCAGACCTTGGTAGTGACCG
Source organism: Deroplatys truncata (assembly GCA_030765065.1). Lineage (NCBI taxonomy): Eukaryota > Metazoa > Arthropoda > Insecta > Mantodea > Mantidae > Deroplatys > Deroplatys truncata. The sequence goes on from CM060987.1 coordinate 20,475,568, forward strand.
GATGGAAGATGTGTTCTCTAGAGAAATGTTACGTATTCGTGTGAAACGAAAATTAACTATATGCGTTAACAAAGTACAAGTATTAAATAAAATAATCTCACAGCTCTTAATATCAGTGTAGTGCTATTTAATTTGTGCCAAGGATTAATAAAAAGAAGTGAATTTAAACTTAAAATCTGTGTAAGCCTACATTCTTGTCGTACCATGCCCTGTCTAAGAGATACGTGACTCTAAAACAATACTGAGGCAGCCGAGGCAAACATAAACATAAATACTACCTATAGAAGCAGTTTAATAACAAAGTTAATATAATATTTTTAAACTTGGAGCGTAACAACAAAAATACATCTTCAAAAAACTCAGCTTCTCATACGTAGTAGCATATTACGTAACAAATAATCTATTTCAAATTAACACCCAAAGCGTGGTGAAAACAATCCAAGAACAATATCTTCTTCAAATTGGCTTCCCAAGCGTGAGGCTAATAACTTATGTAACAATAAATTACGTAAATAAATTACGTAAACTAACTTCTTCAAGTTGGCTTCCCAAACGTGGGGCAAATACTGTTACAAACTTCAATTTGAGAAAAATATCTTCTTCAAAACATAAAGTATGCATATTTCAGTATATCATGTGACAGCCTACTGATGAGAGCTTATAATGCAATACCACTGATTTTTGCAACATTTTGGAAACCTCTTGCAGTTGTAAACCTTACTTCATTGCCTTTAAAGTGCTGACAGTGCCATGTATTTATATCTTAGAAACCATCTGTTTTATACATAAAGATATTCACCTGTTTAATTTTATCTGTGAAATTCATACTCATTTCACTCGTAATTGTAATCAGATTCATATACGAAATAATAGAACTTGTAAGAAACATCAGTCAGTTTTCCACACTGGAATTCTACTATACAACACAATAACAAAAAATCTGATGTGTTACACTCACATGACTTTCTCTACTCTTGTACACACTATTTTTACAAACGCCTATTCTCCATATGCTTCATGTTAATCGAGATATCGAGATGTCAATCTTATTGGTAATTTTCTTGTAGATGCAAGGGAAATATGGTAGCTTTTAAGCGATAGTCAAATATTTTAACGCTGGTTGCTATGTGGCACATTCCATTCTCTTTGCATGTCCAGGACATAAAAAAAATGAATAACGAATTTGAGAAAAAGTATAAGTATTGGAAAATTTAAGGAAATAACAAGCAATATCTCGAAAACGGTTCACTCAACAAAAGAAATGTATATAACATAAGTTGTGTATTTTAACGCGATCTACATTTTTTGTGTAGTAAAATTTTGTCTATCTCTTATGGTTTACCAGTTATGCAAAAGTCGTTCACAATGAAGAATACGTTTGGAGACATTCCCAGAAAATTCGAGATATACATTTCATTTCTCATGACATTATCTTAAACATATGATATTTTCATCAAAATCGTTAGAGCCATTTTTGAGAAAATTAAAATTTTTGAAAAATCTTCCATGTAAAGGGTAGTCTGGAGTGGGGGGATTTTCTTGAAAACCTTCGTGTCGCATCTCTGGAAGATACTGAACCTAAATACCAAGTTTGGTGCTTATCCGACTGTTCGTTTTTGAGTTATGCTGTTCACAGACACACAGACAGACACACACACGGACATGTTTCCAAAAATGCTTTTTTTGGATTCAGGAGGTCTCAAAACATGTATTTCCGGTGAAATCTCGGTATCGAATTTTTGGGTGGAATGCAATACTTCCCCTACTTACTATACGTAGTAGAGAAAGTAAAAAGACAAACGATTCAAGCATGTAGTACAGAAATTCTTAATATCACACTGTTTCTACAGCACAAAGGAGTTCTCTGAACACCTCAAAAACTCCACCAATAATTGTCAAAAGTGCAAACCATGTATTTGTAAATTATGCTCCGTGCAGTGTAAATAATAGTATGTTTTTCTTATGTATCCAAGCTATGTATTCCAACCAATACTTGACGAAACCTAATTCTGTATAAGAATATTATGGTGAATAAAGATGACTATGACTATGGCCATAATGCACTGTCAGCTGGTGTACGAGGTCTGTTCAAAAAATTCCGGAACTTTGTCCACAACATTTTTCTATGCTTAGCTTTTACTTATTGTGCATGGTCTCCTTCAAAATACTCTCCTCCACAATTGATACACTGCTCCCAATGCGTTTCCCTTCCAGAAGCAGTCTTGGTACATCTCTTTCTGGATTGCGTGAAGCACCGTCTGCAAATTTTTTTTTATCTCATCTATCATTGCAAATCTTTGTTCTTTCAACGGGATTTTCAACTTCGGAAATAAAAAAAGGTCTGCAGGGGCCAGGTCTAGAGAGTATGGAGGATGAGGCAGCATAGTGATATTGTATTTTAGGCCGTTTCCTTCTTATATTTTCTCGCAGGCATCGCAATCTTCGATTGGCACGCACAATTTCGTTGACGTTCCTGACATGAGCGTCGTCAGTAGACATCGAAGGGCGTCCTGAACTAGGGCCATCTATAACTTCCATCTGGCCATTTTTAAACCATGTGAACCATTCGTAACACCGAGTATGGCTTAAGCACTCATCAACAAAGGCTTCCTGCATCATTTGGTGTGTCTCTGTACAGGTTTTCTGGAGTTTCACGCAAAATTTAATGATGCTCCTCTAACTCTGCCATCTCAAAATTTGCAAACTGTGTGACACAACATTCTACTCAATACAGTACTGAACAATAACTAACAGACATAGAATAATGAAACTTCCGGCAGTTACACATTAAACACAGGCGTGTGCAGGGATGCCAACCGCATTTTGCTCCAACACTCTATTGGCGTGAAATTACAAATGTTCCGGAATTTTTTGAACAGCTGCTATCCTATAAAATCATCTGCATATCTGATGTCTTTGCAATTTTGTTTTAATCGTGTAATTTTTATAATATTTGTATGTGTACATTGTTATAGTTTTCTTTTTTGTTCAAATTAACAAGTTAAATATTATATTGAATAATGAATTTTCTGGCAACTGCATGCAAGATGAGGCAGTATTTTAATACCTAAATAATTTCAATTGTATAATAGGTAAATTCAATAACAGCGCGTCTTGAAACAATATATATGTAATAATTATTTAAAATGTATGTAACAGTCATTGAATATGCTTATTTTTATTATAAACATATTTTATAATGTTATGTGAATACATTATATACTTTAATAATGCAAGAGCTGTGAGAATAATAAGTTTTGAGTTGCTAACAATGAGGTAATAATGAGATAACCTTGTAGCAATAATGAGTTTGAAAGTTTGAAAAGTTACCATTCATGATTATAGCAAAGATAAGAATCAATAGCAAGGAAAAAGTTTAAGTAAAATGCAGATATTCTATTGGACTAAGAATTAGCCAATCAGAGACTTGAAATACTGAAGCTTACGAGTTTTAACCGTTGAAAGTTGCTCAGTTGCTGGCAAGCCTTGGTAGTGAACAGATGGGAGATGTGTTCGCTACGTGTGAATCATAAAATATGTATATGCACTAAGTGAAAATATTGAAGATTCTCACAGTTCTTAAAAAGTGTAGTGCTTTATAAAAATGTGCAAGAATTAATAAAAGAAGTGAATTTAAAAACTTAAATTCTGTGATGTCTACAATCAGTCATACCGCGCCCTGCCTAAGACACATGACAACAAACATTACTGACGCAGCCAAGGCAAATTAAAACATAAATAATATATAGAAGCAGTGTCAATAACAAAGTTAAATATTATAGTGTAAAACTTTGAGTGTAATAACAAAAACACATCTTGAAATCAGTTTCTCATACGTAGCAGCATAATGCGTAATAACAGTAACTATTACGTAATCAACAAATTCAAACCGACGCCCAAAGCGTGTTCCAGGAACTCCTTAAATGCAACTAAATAAATATTACGTAAAATACAATTACGTAAGCATACATCTTCAAGTTAAATATATTATGTAATAACTACTTCAAGTTGGCCTCCCATATGTGAGGCAGTTAAAATTACGTAACCAAACAAAACAAAAGCGGCACAGCATACATCTTCTTCAAGTTTAAACAATACAAAATCAACATAACCATCTTCAAGTTTTAAAAATATATTATGTAAAAACAATACGTAACAAAACAACTACTTCAAAGATTGCTGTTAATGTGTTCAGAAAATAAATATCACATTATAAGTGTGAGAATGGTCTACGCACTTCTCTGGTTATTCGCAGCATCTTCATGTATGTACTGTATTTATCCAAATATTGCACAATGTTTTTTTCCAAAATTGTAGTTTTGAAAACCACAAGTCATCTTGCATTTGTGATTTAGATTTTCCAATTAGTGTGCAGGGAAAAGTAAGTTTCAAATTTTGCGGTTATGGGATGGATGTCAGCATGGAGTAGCAAGTGGGAATTGTGGAAGGTTGCTGTGAAGGTCTGGCAGATTTTGTACATTTCCTTTTGCAGTGTAAATTTAGCAATTTATCAGTATACCTAAAGGGATTATAAGGTTTCTGTTTGGCAAAAGATTTTCTTTTCAGGCTAAAATACGTAGAAATTGCAGAATCTGTTTTCTACATCTATAGCTGAAATATTTACGTTTCCATGGGAAATTCAAATCGATTTAAGTACACTTTCTGTATTGAATACTGCATGGAAACGCAGATCTGGATCATGTTGAGATGTTTTGAACCTTGGATCTGATCCTCTTAGAAAATAGGATCAGGTCGAAATTTGTTATACGGAAACACCTACTGCATTGAAATCATTTTAAATACACCAAAGACACTATCCTCTACTATACTCGTAACACGCTGCATGCTCGTCATTTTGTTTTTATTAGCAGGAATCGTTAATCACATGTGTAATAAAACACACAGCAAAGCCACTTTTATCACTTCCGTAATTCACAATTTATTCTTCTCAAAAACATTCACTAACTGCAAAACCCACTTAAAATATACAGAAAAACAAATTAACATATGTTTAACAGGTTTGGCAAACTAAATCTAAGTTTACCAACATAAAAGCTTGAATTATTTTATTCTCGAACTTTGTGTATCCAAATCGTTCTCAATACGTATTGAATTTAACATGGAAATGTGGATCATATTCAATATGGAATTGGACTCAAATCGTCTTCAATTCCCCGTGGAAACATAGTGATTGTATTGGTGTATGATGGTTGCGCAGTAAAAGGCAGATTTACATTTCCGTGCCCCCATCCCTGCGTTCTCCAACCATCATGTGCATTTTTTTGTGAATCATAGCTCATTACAACAATGCATTGACAAGTGTTAAATAGAAATTCACATCCACCATTATCATCATTTTTGCCGCTGATGCCATCATCTTAGTGTATGAGGTAAAATCATGAAACAGTTACACTGCTAAATTCCGAAATTAGGTTCTGGACAATGAGGATTGTCTTGTATTTGGATACATACAGTATTTTATTGCTGTCCAAATGAAAGATTGTTACATTTTAGTTTAATATAAAGAAAAAGTAGCCAATCACTCAGAGAAAGAACATTGTATTGCAAAGGAATCTTAAAACTCTTCTTGTTCCTTAAGAAGTAACTTGCGATAATTATACTACGAGGGCTGTAAATAAAGTAGTGGCAACATTGATAGAACACAATATTTGTTGAACTCACAAGTACAATTGCATTACATTCCTTCAATGTAGTCACCCGCAAAGTTCCTGACCTTTTGCCAAATGTAGGGCAGCTGTTGGGGACCGTTGGCAAGGCGATCTCTGTTGATGACTGCGATGGAGCGCCCTACTGCGCGGACTACAGATGCCACGTCAGGAAATCGGCGGCCTCGGAGGGGTTCCTTCAACTTCGGAAACAGGTCAAAGTAACAAGAACTCATGTCTGGTGAGTACAGAGGATGTTCCAAAACCTCCCAATGCCACCGTTGCAATAAGAGTTGGAAATTGTTTGCGACATGACAACGCGTCAACACTATGGGGTGATCATCTCGCAATAAACGTGGACGTTTGCGCCGCATAGCTGGACGAAGATGTTGCTCCAGAAATCGGCAATAGTAGTCACTGTAGACGGTTTGTCCCTCAGGCACAGCATGCCTAAGAATAACCCCCTCGTAATCATATGCCACAATCAGCATCAGCTTCATCCGACTGGCTTCCTGTTGAACTTTCTGTGGACGTGGTGAACCTGGGTGACGCCATTCATTCGACTGACGCTTCAATTCCGGCTCATAGGCTCATGCCCGCATATCATCAATGGCTACAATACGCTGCAGAAATGCGTCTCTTCGTTGTGGTATCTGTCCAGGTGGATGCCAGCCAGTGCATACTGATGCCATTTCTGTACCTCAGTGTGTCGATGTGGAACCCAACGTGATGCAATTTTCCTCAGGTGAAGACATTTCGTCAGGAAATGCCACACAGTTTGATGACTGAGACCAACCTCTACGGATAACTCCCCGACAGTCCATTGATGGTCCATGGCAACGAGACCACTCACAATGTCAAGCTGATCTTGCGGAATGGACGGCCAACCTTGCGGTGCAAATCCGCAGTCTCAGTCTGACCTGCACGAAATGCCTTGACCCATCGTGCAACCGTCCTGTATGGCAATGCATTCCCGCCACAGGCTTCACGTAATCCTAGATAACATGCTGATGCATTTTTGCCACGGGCAACCTCGATTTTAATCCACGAACGCTGATCGTCTTTGGTAAACATGCTTTAGAGTGGTGCACTTGACACTGTTCACTTCAACGCTACACAGCAACAACACACTCTTAACTGGCAGCCCGACCAATGCACACCACACATCGACACTAGTCACCTGATTGCTCCCATATCCTATTGGCTCATACCCGCTCTCCTGTGAATGTGGGGACCATGTTGCCACTACTTTCTTTACAGCCCTCGTATGATGCACCAAATGATGAAATTAGGATTTCTTAAAATCCCAGCAAAAGCATGACTTATAAAATAACCTGGCAAATTTAGCATAGAGAATATTTTGCAAATGACACATAAGAAAATAAAATGACTTACCCTGCTAACCAGTGACAGAGTGCGATATTCTTCTTGAAAGCGCAACAGGCTAATGGATTTGTAAACATCTGCAACTAATATCAAGCTCTTTATGCTTAACAACTGATGGATGTAAATATTAGTGTCAATAAATGCCACACCCACCAAATCGTTATCCTTCAACTGCCATATATAAATCTGCAAATAAAATGAAGAATGATACATTTTTTTTGAAACCTCCTCTTTTTAGGAGATTAAACACTAGAGTTCTATAGATTAGTAAAAAGGAAATGGGGAAGAGAAGGGTGTGTGGATTATAGTAATAGAGCTGAAAAAGAAGTGTTTGCATGGATGAGAATAGGATTAATGTACCTAAGAGGGCTAAGAGGCAGAAAAAGCGGAATTTGTGAACTATGCGGAGGTAGTGAAAACACAGAGCATTATATGACAGAATGCAAAGAATTAGCAGAATGGAGACAAAAAGTATGGGAGGAAAAATGAGAAAAAATGGATGGAAAAATAGTAGCAATTAAAATATTAACAAGAAAAGAAAAATAAAAATATGGGGGAGTTCTTGAAGAAAGTAAAGGAGAAATGGATTACAAAAGTAAGAGAGATAAGCGAAATAGAAGAGCAAACAGAGGAGGGAAAGGATAGATCATAGGTGATTAAGGGTAGCAAGGGCTGCTCAGCTGAGCCATAACGCCACAGTGCCAGGCTAAAGGAGCAGTATAAGGTAGAACATAGCTGGCAAGAAAATTTGTACATAGGTTAAGTTAGTTTACAAGTGGAATATTGAAAAAGGATTGTGTATAAAAGATGTACAAATAAAGTTTATTCATTCATTCAGGAGATTAAAAACAATGGTGTAATTTAATAATTTGGGAAGAATAGAGTCAATTAGTGACTACTGAACACCACTTACACTAGTAACTAGGAATTTGTTTCAGAGATTATTTGTCTCCATTTTCACATATGTTCAACTGCTGATTCATTCTTGATATTGATGTAGGCAAGTTGCAACCCTCTTGTGATCATTCCACGACCTGGCTAAAAAATCTTTCAGTGGAATTCCAAAATTGAAAACTATGTCTTTGTTTTCCCAAATTTAGATTTGTTCCCAAGTCCTGTTGCTTTGTGAACCTCTTTACCAATAAGGATGTGTATAGATGTTCAATGTAAAAATGCGCCTCAGGGAGTATGCAAAACGACTATTTCTTTTGGTCTTTTGTATTATTTTCATATTATACTGGTCTTTAACAATAAAATAGAAGTATTTGTAGCTATTTTATATCATAAATATATCAATTTATTTCAGTACTGTTGTAGTGGTTTTTTTTTTTTGTTAAACAAAAAGCAAAATCCATCCAACTGCAGTCAAATGTAACCATGTCAACATCCATATGTGCATCACATGGTTTATTTTACATGGGATCTCCCCATCCTTTACCACTGGTACATTTAACTGCAGTTGTTAGGATTCAAACTCATGACATTAGGTTTTGAAAGGATGGCTAGTCCATTTCATCTTACCTTAAACATCAAAGTGGCTGTGAAAGAGGTATAAAAACCAGTATAGGAATTAGAGGAAGAGTGGCATAGATAGCTAAATAAATTGCACATCTTGCAATGGGTTGTTTTAAGATTATAGAAGTGGAATTGATATTATGATTTTTATTCCAAAAATGAGTGGCAGTGTTAAATTTTCCATTTGTTTATACTTTGGATTGGATTGTGAAGCGGAGGGGATTCAGCACCAATCCAGGAATGAAGATATCCTACAACACCCCACAAAGGGGCACCCCCTGGAGAAGGGATGAGGTAAAGGGAAACACCAGGCAGCCACAACCAGGAGCGATGGCACAGCAATGACAAAGCCCCTACAGTTTCCAGATATAGATGCCCCAGCAGCCGGACAGGCAGACAGAAGACCCCTCCCCAATAGGGTCCAATGTCCCCCTTGGGGGCAGTTCTTATACCTCGGCAACCAGCCGAAGGCTTAAGGACAGAGAAACTTCACAGAGAGCATTCTTTTTTTCTGTCACACTGCATCAAAAATCCATCACCAACACTTCCAAACCTGAAATAGACCACACGGGGCGAAGGATGAATGAAATGATTAATGGAACAAAATGGAGGGACAGGAAATTTGGGGGGTGAGAGAAACTACTCGAACATTTGCCTTAAGACCTGGGAAAACCCCCAAAAAAAACATGGGTCAGAGTGGACAGCTGCCGGGGATCAAACCCAGGGCCTCCAGAATGTGGGCCAAAGATGTCACCGCCTGAACCATCCCACTCGGTTGTTTCAATTTAAATTGCCTGAAGTGTTCTTTAGCTGTAATTTTCGCATTCCTCTTTATTTTCCTTATGTAGAACTGTTCACAGCTGTTCCATTCAGTTTTATATATGCCAGACTTTCTGTTTGGGGGAAGTATGCTTTTTCTTGAATTCAGAATGTTTTTCAAGGAAACTGACTGGTGTTAATTGAATGCTGTTCTTTGAAGATTTTGTTGAGGTGGTCAGAAGTACCATTGGGTATCATTATTTCACCACTGGGTATGCTGATGTTCTGGAACAGTGATTACAGAGAAATTTTCTGGAACTGTTTCTGAGATGCTAGAAACAGATCTAGAAAAGTAACCAATTGATATGTTGGTTGTGAATTATCAATTAATCTCGGTAAAATGGCACTTGTACCCTTCACAAAGCAAAGCAAACTAGGGGAGCTGTTAGAAATCAGTATTGGAGGGACGACAGTGCAATTCTTTATCCACATTAAATACCTAGAGCATGCAGGCCTTATGGATATACAAACATGTGGTAAAGCTAGAGGGCTGAAACTTAAAATGGTGTACTGGATCTACATCACTATGTCACATCCATTATACAGCATGTATCTTAATTGGTGTCATATATTTGGGGGACGTGTTCCTGACTTCAAAACAGTAAAAAAAAGTTCATATGTACATGGGTCTGAAAATCAACTGTTTCGTTATAGGTCAAAGAAGATGTATTCCATGAGTGAACAGACGGATATGCACTACACGTATGGCCGTGCAGACGGCAATGCAGCACGAGCACATGAAATTTATGCAGAAAGGTACCGTGACAGGCAGTTACCGTGTGCAAGAACATTCGCACGAATTCACCAACGCTTGAGACAGAATGGCGCATTTGAGAGGAGTACTAGGGATATTGGGAGACGAGGCATTGAGCTTGAAGAACGGGTTCTTCGTGTTGTGGATGCAGACCCATCACAAAGCACAAGACGTATGGTTGTAAGGGAGTCATACGACTATCTGGAGAATTTTGCATGAAAATCTTCTGTACCTATATCACCTTCAACGTGTGCTAGGATTAAATGAGGCGGACTTTGAGCCAAGAAGACATTTCTGTCAATGCATGTTACAGCAGTGTGCTGTGTTCATCAATATCCTAGCCTGTATCTTATTCACGGATGAGGCTGGTTTTACTCGTGACGGCATCTTCAATTTTCATAACACTCATAACTGAGCATTTGAAAATCCTAATGAAGTACGACAGGATAACCATCAACAGAGGTTCTCTCAACGTTTGGGGTGGAATCATTCATGATCACCTTATTGGTCCCTACTTCTTCTCTCCATGTCTGAATGGACAAACCTATCTCCAGTTTCTCAGATATGAGTTGCATCACTTAACTGATAATGTGCCTCTGGACATCATCCAACAAATGTGGTGTTTACACGATGGTGCTCCAGCTCATTTTAGTATGATAGTTCGTAAGTTTTTGAATGATCAATTTCTGCAAAGATGGATTGGTCAAGGGGGATCCATTGCATGGCCTGCTTGATAGCCTGATTTGAATCCAATGAACTTCTTAGTCTGGGGAAATTTGAAGTCCTTGGTTTATGCAACTCTTGTACCTGATGTTGACATTTTGAGAGGATGTATCCAAACAGGATTTGACCAAATACGAAACACACCAGGAATTTTCAACAGTGCGTGCCAGAGCATGGAACACAGACTTACTGCATGCATCGAAACAAGAGGAAGCCACTTCAAACTTTTTGTAACTTTCGATTTTGTGTTGTTACTCTGAAATAAATGATTTTCAGACCCATGTTCATATGAACCTTTTTTACTGTTTTGATGTCAGGAACACGTCCCCCAAATATATGACACCAATAAAGATACACTTTGTTGTATGCTGCCTTCATCTAATGGCCCAGGGTGAGGCTTGCAGTTTGCAGGACTCAATTTTCTATGTTGCAGAGAATTACAGGCACTTTTGTTTAACTACTCCTACTGCAGCTTTGGAAACTTTCTTAAACCTCCCACCTTTACATCTCAGGAAAGAAGCACAAGCTAGATTCAGTTATTACAGACTTAAATGTAATGGAATTGAAAATTTATTTCAATCTACCTTGAAATATCAAACAAATACGAAAAGCTAAAAGAGCCGGTCAAGACTATGGAACAAGTTATCAACACCCCTCAAGTGCACGAAGTTGTGAAAAGCAAATACATATGGATAAATCCCAACGCAAAATCTAAGATGGCGGCAGAGCGAAACAAAGACAAAGTGATACAAAGTGAAGTGTTGTTAATGGGTGACTCACTGATAAAACATGTGAAGGTGAAGGAAGTGGACATCCAAGTGTTTCGTGACATAAAGGCTGGACAGCTGTAGAAGAAGATCGAATAGGAGTGTAGCAACCAAAAGCAGTTATATTGCATGTTGGCACTAACGATATCCAGAACTCCAACAATCTGGACGAGGTGATGGCAGAAATATACAGCACCATCAGAGAAGTGAAGAAGTTTCCTAAAGCACGTATTATGGTGAACTCGGTGATAAAATGTAGGGATGTTCATGAAAAATACATTAACAAAATTAACAGCAGCTTGCGCTGGGTTTGTCAGAGTTTGAATGCAATTTACTGTAACGTTAACAGGTTTATAGACTACAGATGCCTAGGAAGAGATGGGTTACATCTGAATTTCAAGGGTTCATTTTTACTTAGCCCAGCCATAAGTAGACTAGTTGAAATTTGTAAACATCAGCAGGGAAACTAACTGGTAGCTCAGATGGTGATATAGCCAGACCATTACACAATAGTTCGGAGGTGGTAAGTAGCAGACAGATTCCTCAAAGTGTGAAAAGTAAAAAAGCCAAGCCTAAGACAGTGGAAAATGCCATCAGGATTTTCCATCAAAATGTACAGAGCTTTAGAAAATAAACTATCATTTGAAGTCTTGCTTGATTCAGGCGAAATTGATCGTGATATAATTTGCCTTACGGAACACTGGCTGGATAGCAATGAAATCTAATCCCTAAGTCTTGATAATTATAAACTTGCATCACACTACTGTAGACCTAGAAAAAAACATGGCAGTTTGTGCATAACAACTAAAGTAAATTTAGAAGCTAGGGAGATACCAAAAATAAGAGCTGAAAGCATAGAATCACACTTTGAGGCCAGTGTAATAGAAGTAGACAAACATAACATGGTTATTATATGTCTTTATACGGCACCAGATAGTGACATCAACATATTAATAACAAGTCTAGGTGCCATTCATAATTTGCAACCACCTAAAGATATTGTAATAATAGGAGACTGGAACATTGACTTCTTCCCTGGTAAATTATGTAAAATAATGCAAGAATTTATGTTACTCTATAACCTAATGCTCATAAATATACCCACTAGGGTGACAACCCACTCGGCAACTATCATTGATCAATAGTTAATAAAGCAAGGCTGCCTTAAGGTAGAAAACATTACAGTAGTAGAAACAGGGCTTTCTGATCACAGAGCACAGACATTTGAAATTGTTTTGAACACTTGCAAATACGAGTGATGGGTATAGAATAGGACGTATTAATAATACAAGTATATTCAAAGATCTGCTAAAAAATGAAACATGGGAAAAAGTATATGAGGCAGTGGACATAAATGAAGGGTTCAAAACATTTGCTAATATAATAAAGTATTACGTAGACATTGTGATGCCAAATAAGCGAATAAAAATAGGGGGAACGTCCAAGCCATGGCTAACAAAAGGAATCATAAAATCATCTAGAAGGTTAAAATGTCTTAGTCAACTTAACAAAACCACAAATTCAGAGAGTTTCAAGCTATATTTTAATAAGTACAAAAAGGTATATAAACAGGTTCTAATAGCTGCAAAATGATACCATACAGAAATGACCATACAAAGCTCCAAAAATAAATCAAAAACTATTTGGCAGATAGTGAATAAAGAATTAGGAATTAGCTCAGAAAAACATAAGCCCACCATTAGAAATAAAGAAGGTGAGCTTATCTCGGACCCAAAAGAAGTGGCAAGATATTTAATGATTACTACATTTTTTTGTTTTAATCAAGTCCGGTTCTAAGGGGCCATTCACAATGAAAATTAAGCATTAACATAACAGCGCAAAACTTAGACATAAACTTAATGCAATGTGTTATCATTCACATTGACAAATGTAAACTTAAGCAGCAGACAATCGCAAGAGGGGATTAAACAGCTGAGCTAATATGGTGACCTGTAAAGCGATCACCCTCAAAAGAGGTTATGTACATGTATCAAAATGACCCAGTTAAAGGATGCTAAAGTCTCAAAAAAAGCATCACCCACAATCACAGTTTGTTTTGCTGTGATTTTTATAAATAGTCCAGTGATTCCTGGCCCATGATCTTACACTAAAAGTGCATTAGTGAGTCAACATATGGCAATGAAAAATCTGATGGGAGATGGCAGAATGATCATGTGATAAGAATTGCTCTGTGATTGGCTAGTTTCTTATGTTTTACGCAGATATAAACTTAAAAGCTTGGACCTTGTAGGCTTCCAATGTTTACATCTAATTCAATGTTGTTGTTGTTAGTGTTGGTGTTCACCAATGGCAATGGGGATTAATTGATCTGCATCATTTTCCCTCTGGCTTCCCAATATAAAGTCTGTAAGTTATCACTTTTAAGGCCTTTGCATTTGGCGAGATGTTGTTTGTTCAGGATGACATCTTCATAGAGAGTGCACTTGGGTGTAGGTAGGCATCATATCTTGTAGACATGTTCTGCGAGGCAATCGTGGCCAGTTGCCATCCTAAATAAGGCCACTGCAGTCTTCCTTGGCATTTTTTGTATATCAACTCTATCTTTAATGACTAATTTTGAAGATTTAGAAGCTCGGAACAGTGATGTGTCATATTTAAAATAGAGAGTTGAGGGTTGTTACACCACATCACTATGATATTCTTACTTGAACGCGTTTCGGGAGACGGCTTGTTCCCATCGTCAGCAGTTTCTCTCAACTGATTTTTGCCGGTCATCGTCTGGGGGATGTGTGTGGTTTGTGGTGTTCTCTGGTGCTGGGCTGATGAACCTCCAAAGGCTGTTGGATGGCGGCAGTTCGAAATTCATTAGGTGATTCCTGTGTTTGACAATATGTATTTTTTCCCAGATGTCCAATTCATTGCTGCTGTTGATCGGTTTTAAGAGTTTTATGTTTGGAGTGATATCATGGTTTGAAGACCAGAAATGATGTGCTACTGCTGATTTATCTGGCTGCTTTTGGTAAATGCATATCATATGCTCTTTAAGTCTTATTTCAAGATTTCTTTTTGTTCTTCATGTGTATACCAGGTTACAGTCATTACAATCAATTTGATATATACCAGCTGATTTATCGTTGGGGATAGGATCTTTTGTTCTGTTGCATAGTAGCTTCTGTATATTGTGGTTATTCTGTGGAGACAGGGTGATGTTGTATTTTTTGAAAATCCTTTGAAATTTATGATGTGTCCAAGGGTGATAAGTGAATTTTCTATATGCTTGTGGTTTTTGTTGTCTGAGTAACGTAGTCATTTGTTGGATGTATTTCTGTCTTTCAAACCTTTTTATCTTCTTATTTATTGTTTTTTTGTGGTATCCATTCATAGTGGCTATGTTGATAATGTGTTGGTATTCTTTCTGGTATTCCTCTTTCTCCATTGGTATATGTACTAACCTGTTTGTAATACTATTTAAAATTGCATCTTTGTGGCTTGTAGGATTGTAGCTATTGTTTTTAATATAGTTTTCTGTGTGTGTTGGTTTTCTGTAAATGCCAAACGTTAGTTTGTTGTGTGCATTATTTCTGATGATCCTGATGTCTAGGTAAGGTAATTGGCCATTTTCTTCTTTTTCCATTGTGAATTTTATAGATCTTTTTTGTAAATTTAATAATTTCAAAGCATCTTCTGAAAGTTTTTTTGGAACAATAGCAAAAATATCATCTACATACCTATACCAGGTTTTGAATAGATGTGGGAAAGATTTAGTAATATGGGATTCAAAATGGCTCATATATAGTTCTGCTAAAAATGGTGAAAGGGGGTTTCCCATAGTTAGGCCTGAGGTTTGTTTAAAGATTTTGTGATGGAATGAAAAGAAATTCTGGTCCAGACATAATTTTGTTAGTTCCAGGTAATCTTCTGTTTGTACTCTAGGTGTGCCATTGTTTAATATCCAATTTTCTAGGAGTGGTAATAATTCTTATTTTGGTATGCTTGGGAAGAGTGCAGTGACATCAAATGATACCATCATGTCTGTGGGTGATATATTTATATTTGAAAGGTGACTGGTTAATTCTAATGAATTTTTTATGCTAAGACTTTTGAACATAGGCATGGAGTTGAAGGTATTTGAACGCCATTTTGCTAGTTTATATGTGGGAGAGTTTATGTTATTCACTATGGGCCTCATTTTGTTGCCGAGTTTGTGTATTTTTGGTAGTGCATATAACCTAGGTATGATGGGAAAATCTGGTTTAATTCTGGATTTTTCGGCTTTTGTTAATGTTTTGGTTTCTATCAATGTGTTCTGGAGTGACTTGGTGCATTCTTTTAATGGATTTTTGCTGATTTCTATGTACTCTGGGTTATGCAGTAATTGCATAACTCTAGATTCATAATCTTCTTGGTCTAATATCACTAATGTGTTTCCTTTGTCTGCTTTGGTGGTACTAGCAAAATGGCTTTCAAATACCTTCAACTCCATGCCTATGTTCAAAAGTCTTAGCATAAAAAATTCATTAGAATTAACCAGTCACCTTTCAAATATAAATATATCACCCACAGACATGATGGTATCATTTGATGTCACTGCACTCTTCCCAAGCATACCAAAATAAGAATTATTACCACTCCTAGAAAATTGGATATTAAACAATGGCACACCTAGAGTACAAACAGAAGATTACCTGGAACTAACAAAATTATGTCTGGACCAGAATTTCTTTTCATTCCATCACAAAATCTTTAAACAAACCTCAGGCCTAACTATGGGAAACCCCCTTTCACCATTTTTAGCAGAACTATATATGAGCCATTTTGAATCCCATATTACTAAATCTTTCCCACATCTATTCAAAATCTGGTATAGGTATGTAGATGATATTTTTGCTATTGTTCCAAAAAAACTTTCAGAAGATGCTTTGAAATTATTAAATTTACAAAAAAGATCTATAAAATTCACAATGGAAAAAGAAGAAAATGGCCAATTACCTTACCTAGACATCAGGATCATCAGAAATAATGCACACAACAAACTAACGTTTGGCATTTACAGAAAACCAACACACACAGAAAACTATATTAAAAACAATAGCTACAATCCTACAAGCCACAAAGATGCAATTTTAAATAGTATTACAAACAGGTTAGTACATATACCAATGGAGAAAGAGGAATACCAGAAAGAATACCAACACATTATCAACATAGCCACTATGAATGGATACCACAAAAAAACAATAAATAAGAAGATAAAAAGGTTTGAAAGACAGAAATACATCCAACAAATGACTACGTTACTCAGACAACAAAAACCACAAGCATATAGAAAATTCACTTATCACCCTTGGACACATCATAAATTTCAAAGGATTTTCAAAAAATACAACATCACCCTGTCTCCACAGAATAACCACAATATACAGAAGCTACTATGCAACAGAACAAAAGATCCTATCCCCAACGATAAATCAGCTGGTATATATCAAATTGATTGTAATGACTGTAACCTGGTATACACATGAAGAACAAAAAGAAATCTTGAAATAAGACTTAAAGAGCATATGATATGCATTTACCAAAAGCAGCCAGATAAATCAGCAGTAGCACATCATTTCTGGTCTTCAAACCATGATATCACTCCAAACATAAAACTCTTAAAACCGATCATCAGCAGCAATGAATTGGACATCTGGGAAAAAATACATATTGTCAAACACAGGAATCACCTAATGAATTTCGAACTGCCGCCACCCAACAGCCTTTGGAGGTTCATCAGCCCAGCACCAGAGAACACCACAAACCACACACATCCCCCAGACGATGACCGGCAAAAATCAGTTGAGAGAAACTGCTGACGATGGGAACAAGCCGTCTCCCGAAACGCGTTCAAGTAAGAATATCATAGTGATGTAGTGTAACAACCCTCAACTCTCTATTTTAAATCTATCTTTAATATTCTTATAATCTTTATCTTTTAATTTTTCTTCTTCATCAAGTCTCTGCTGTCTTTTGAAATGTTGTTTAATCTTATTTAATTGTTTATTTATTTCTATTTGTCCTACAGGTTTTATTTGTTGTATTGCACCTTTCTTTGCTAATTGATCATGTTCATTGCCCAAAAGTCCGACATGAGCTGGGATCCATTGTAGAGTGATGTGATTTCTAGTTTCAACTGGTTTGATTAGGCTTCTTATTTCTTTAATATTTCTTGTTGTTTTATTATTGTAATTTACTATTCCATCTACGGCTCATTTTTAGTCTGATAAGATGACTATATTTTGTTTTATGTATGGTCTGTATAGAATGTTCTGTAATACTGCTTTTATAGCTGTTAATTCTTCATCATAGTGGTTTGACGTTTCATCTAATGTTAGATACTGTGCAAAATGTTTACAGTATACTCCTGCACCGGCATTTTCTTTACTGATGAGGGATCCATCTGTATATATTTGGAGCCATTCTTTTTCTAGGCATCTTTTATTTTCCGTAGCTATTGCTATGGCTCTCATTTCATCTTGTATATTGTTTTGTTTGTGTATTGTATATATCAGGTCATTCCGATGTTGATATCAATATATTCTATTGGACTCGTTACCTCTGTTGCAATTATATTCTTGTATTTTAAGTTATTAATATATGTTCTGAAGCTTATTTGAGTTTTTAAATTACTTATAGTATTTGCTGTGTGGTACCACTTGTATCTGTTTCTATTGACTTGCAGTTTTTGTGCTAGAGTAATTGCTTTCAACTCATGTTCCAATTCTATAGCCATGTTTTTTGTGAAGCTTTGTAGTACTGTGATTGGTGTTGTTTTCACAGCTCCTGTTATCATTCTTAGTGAATTATTTTGTGAAATTTCTAGTTTACTTTTAAGTCTCTTGTTTACTGTTGCTAGTAGTTCTCCTCCATACAGTAGGTTAGGTTTTATGTATGTTTTATATGTATTATTAAGGAGGTCCATGTTTCCAACCCATTTTATTCCTGATATACATTTTAAAATGTTGTTCAATGTTTATTGAATAATTCAATGTTTATCTATATGTTTATGTGATTCATTGTGATTGGTTCCATTACAACACATAGCATCTAGCTTTTATGTTTACGTTATTCTTAAGGTTAATTTGCATGTAAATGGAGCCTAAGGCTGGATCAATTATAAAAGAATGCACTCTTTTAAATACTTAACCTGATGTAAACATGTACTCACTTTCTGTCCAACCGCAGAAACCAAAAATCCTAAAACATGCGTAATAGCAGTTACAGGACCCTTCTGCTCCTTGGAATACACCATTTTGAAGCGATTCTTGGTGAGAGGTTGTCCAGGTTCTGGCACCACCTCAATAATGTCAAATATGAGTATCTGAAAGATGCAACAAAAAAATCACTTTTTCCTTCTAAATGTTTCAGTGCTTTAGCATTTCTAAAATTGTGTTAAAGTATTCTGCATAAGGTAAGTGAACATAAAACATACAGTTATGCTTGTGGAAAAAATCTGATGTGTTGCACTTACATGACTTTCTCTACTCTTGTACAAACTATTTTTACACACACTTATTCTCCAAATACTTATGTTAATCCAGATGTTAATCTTATTGCTAATTTTCTTGTAGGAGCAAGGGGAATTGGTAGGCCTTAAGCGATAGTCAAATATTTTAAGAGCTGGTTGCTATGTGGAGTGTTTCATTCTCTTTGTGTGTCCAGGACATAAAAAAAACGAATAACAAATTCCCATTTGAGAAAAAGTATAAGTATTGGAAAATTCAAACCAATACCAAGGAATATCTTGGAAATAGTTCAATCAACAAAAAAAGTCTATGTGACATAAATTGTGTGTTTTAATGAGATCTACATTTTTTGTCTAGTAAAATTTTGTCTATCTCTTACGGTTTACCACTTATGCAAAAGTCATTTAGAATGAAGAGGTCTTTTGGGGACATTCCCAGAAAGTAAGATACACATTTCATTTGCCATAAAAATATCCCAAACATATGGTATTTTAATCAAAATCGTTTAGAGTCATTTTTGAGAAAATCAAAATGAATGACATCAAGCTACTGTAACACACAAAAAAGCACCTAACAAATAAATTATAACCTATGAAATCGCACTAGTAGATGATGTCATCAGACTCATAGTTATTAAGTAGACAATGGCACATCTCAAAAGGAAAAGCCAGCTAAGTGCACCAGAAAAAAATACAGTCAACTGGTAATGGGAAGAATTATCCCAGAAGTGTGTCTTGGATTTTTACGTTTGATGTAAGTGAGGCACATGTGTCTACATGTTACTAAACACTTTACAAATACAATACTACTGCCCCAACTCTGGGGCATAGCAGATTACTAGTGATGTGTAAATAAGTGCCCATTCACAATGAAATGTAGTGCAGACGTAACACAGCACAAGACTTTGCACGCATATTATTTAGTGGAAACATTTACACAGAGTCACGGAAGCAGACTTTGTAAACTTCAATCTTTATGCTTGCATTGCATGCATAGAAGAAGAATTCTGCATTTCTTTCTCTATACATTGCCTGTTATTCAACAGCAGACAATTGCGATGCCAAATTTTATGCTGTCTGATGTACTGCTCTTCTGTCTGACCGTGCCACACAAGTTGTTGTGAATCACCATCCCTCATTTCCCTCAAGAGGTTATGGTAGTTCTCCTTGCTGAATCCTCCTGATTTAATGGATGAACCCACTATCTACTGTGCATTCCTAAAACCAGAGTGCCTCTCACTGCAAACAAACTCTTTGTATTATCCGCACGAAAGTAGTTTGCAATCCCTGCCCCTAATGGCTGCTTGTTCTCCTCTCACGTGCTTATTGAACATTGTTTCAATCTATAAAAAGGTGCCCTGCATGAGAATCATAGTTCAAAATGCAGCCTGAGGTAACAATTGATTTTATAAGTATGCAGAAATGAACATTTTACTTACATTAATCACAATCCTCGGGCAAAAGTGCAACACCCAAATCCAAATCCTCCAAAGATGATTCAGCTGCCATATTGGAATCAGAAATACTCTCCAAAATAATGACAAGCTTATCCGCAATTCCACAGCACTGTCGCACACAAAACAAGTTCCCACATTTGATTCTCCTATTCTATGTTCTATTATGTCTGTTTATATTCCCTGCACGCTTTGGTTACACTTCTCACTGAAACGCCTGTAAAATCAGATATTAGCTTCGTAATATGCACTAATCCAAGTGTCGGGTATTTTCCTAAGAGTGAGTTGAATATATTAAAATTTGTTTGTTTTTCGATACTTTTTAACCGTTTCCTGGTTTTGTGTTTGAACAGTTTATTCACACTACATGCACCTTCCTCTGCCATGAAAACTCAAATACCAACTGATTAAATCACAAAATTTGACCTGAGCTGAGCATATGTGTGCTAATGTATTATGATGTCTGTTCGCTTATCATATTTCTTGTGTTATGCAAAGTGTTTATTTGGTACTCAGATAGCACCTCTGGGCATTCATTGCTGCATTTCTTGTATATGCAAGAGAATGGCAGTCATGTATACAGTTGATATTAACAAGCAAGATGCTCTCGCATTAGCGCAATAGCAGACAAAAATCATATTTTGTAATCTCTTAACAGTTAGTATATATCCATTATCTTTAGCAATGAGTTCTTATGATAATTGCAATAAAATATGCAGTTCTATATCCTTCCTGCCCTAATATTTCATGATATAATAAATGTATTAAGGAACTATTTACATTGGCATAAGAGTGACAAGCAGAAGCATGTGCTTTTGTTTACATCAGAGGGAACTCTGGTTTTGAATGGATAGTAGATTTCTTGGCTCTCACAAATTATAAAGTGCAAAGAGATAATGCACAATAAATATAGCTTGTGCAGCTGTATCATTATATATAAAACTTGCTGCAGTTTCCATCTTGCACAATAACTATTTTCAATATTTTGGTCAAACAATCATGGTGTCAGTAACGTGGGCATCACTTGTGCATATGTATTTTTTTTTGACCTATTTATTTATAAAATATTGACTGAACTTTCTTATTTGATACTATTAGTTATGTTATTCAATTTGAATCTTACAGTACACTCGGAAGATTTCTGCAATTAATTGACGGATCTAGAAACCTGTGCCAACTTTTGTGTTACACCTTCCACTGCATTGTGAATGCTCTTCCCTAATGCCTGCGCTTATGCTGCTTTACGTTAGTGCTTACATTTCATTGTGAATGGACACTAAGTCACCTTCTTAAGTACCTGCTGACTGCCACAAAGTGCTTAAACAGATAAAAATATATCTGCTATAAAAATGTAGGTTTGATTTGATATAGATGAAGAAAAAGAAAGAATGAAACATGTTTTGTTAATTCTCAAACTGGTAAGATCACTACTTACCCTGCCTCTGCTAGTTATGTCCTCTCCATAATTGTAATTTGTGCCTAAAGCTATGTAACCTTTAAGTCCACTTCTGGTACCTTCATAAGCTAAACTCACATTCTTGAGACATGTTACATGCTCCCATTCATCCAATTCCATCTTTGTGTTTGGAATAACCTGTAAACAGAAAAGAAGAAATATGTATTACTAGCCAACCTTAAGCCAAAGCAAGAACCACGGAAAATAAATAACGTAAAACTTGCATATTAATCAGGGCTTACAAACTACTTAAGAATTGTATACTTACAAGAAACACTCCTCTTGCTAGAAACTGGGATTTCATTCAGGTTACTGGGAAGGTGTTCTCAGATATTGAAATGGTTTTGACCTAGAGGGTATTTAGGGCCTTTTGAGCATAAAATTTCAAGTTGTTGGCCTATACTTGGCATGTAGAATCACTCGCCAGAGTGCTAGCCTGTTGCATACATTAACGCTGATAGCCTCTTTCCCCTCCATGATGTGCTAAGAACAAGGTTGACCACTCAGAACCTCAACATTTGAAAATGGCTCTGAATATCGTTCTGGACAAAAATCAATTCAATCTGAGAAGCCACCATCTGCGCAACCCAAACAAAATCCCAGTTTTGAATGAGTGCAATTTTACTCATTAGATAACTGCTTTCTTATACCTAAGAAACACAATCAAATGATTGACACATTATCTTACTAGCCATGGGCTCTAATGGCACACAGTTCTTGCAAACCATAGCATCCATTTACATTTTGTTACAGCCTAAGACAGAAAACTATGAGGAGTTGCATTCACATGACTCTCTATTCACTCTTCCTCAAACTATTCTAACAAAAACTTATTCTTCTATCTATTTCTTGTTGAGATAAACTTTCATTACAAATTTCATTGTACGAGGGCAAGTCAAAAAGTCTTTTCCCCTATTTTTTTTAGCCAAATTATGAATGTAAAACAAAAACCAACATATACATTCGAAGTAGTGAACTTTTCATGGGCCGGTCCTCATAGAGTTTCCAGCTGCTGCCGGTGGCAGTGCTGCTGTCAGTGCATTCAAAATGGCAGGTGTGCTTAACACGTCCATGGCTTACGAGTAACAAAGTGTGATCCGTTTTCTATGGAGTAAGGGACGAACGCCCATCGAGATCCACAGAGAAATGCAGCCACCATATGGGGAAAGGTGTCTTGCTTTGAGAAATGTTAGATGGTGGTGTTCTGGGTTCGAAAATGGCTGTGCAAATCTGCATGACAATGAGCATGCGGGGAGATTGCGTGTATCGGTGACTGATGACAATATTGCCCGCGTGGATGCAATGGTGAAAGCAGAGCGCCACGTGCACATCAGAGACATTGCTCAGGAGCTCGAAATTTCTTTTGGGAGTGCTTTCAATATCATTGACGACTGCTTAGGGTACAGGAAGGTTTCATGTTGATGGGTTCCTAAGCAGTGGATGACGTGATGAAAGGCAAACGAATGATTGCTTCTTTGAATTATCTGTAATGATATGCCAAGGAGGGTGACAATTTCCTGGATCGCATTGTTAATGGCGATGAAACGTGGATACTGCATTACACGCCGGAATCAGAACAGCAGAGTAATGTGTGGAAACATCCGCAGTCTCCCATGAAAAAGAAATTTCATACTGCGCCATGTGTTCACAAAGTGATGTTAACAGCATTCTGGGATTGCCATGGAGTGTCGTGCTGGATTTCATGTCACGAGGTGCCACCATCAATGCCGACAGATATTGTTCCACACTGTCACTTCTGCGGGCTGCGATTAGAGAGAAGCGCCACGGGATTCTCGATGTTGACAACATGATCATCCTCCACGACAATGCGAGACCACATGTGGCAAACAAGACTGTTGGCAAGCTAAGGAACCTTCACTGGGAGTTTCTAGAGTATCCACCATACAGCTTGGATATTGCCCCTAATGATTTCCATCTTTTCAGTCCGCTGAAGAAGTTCGTGGCAGGACAGCGATTCACTTGTGATGACGAAGTCAAGACAACAGTGTGATAGTGGTTCCGTAGTCAGATAGTTGACGTCTACCGCAGCGGCATTGCAAAATTAGTGCTGCGATGGGACAAATGTCTGAACTGGCTTGGAGACTATGTGGAAAAATAGTGAAAGGTACAAGGAATAATATCTACATGTTTAGTTGGCTGTATGTATCTTATGTTACCAGAAAAAAATAGGGGCAAAGACTTTTTGATTTACCCTCATAGTATAAGAAGAATGCAGTAGGCTAAAGCAATAGTCAGATTTTTAAAGAGTGGGTTGCTATGGATGACTTTGAAATTCCATGTTCTCTGCATGGCCACAAGAAAAAATGAATAGCATCTTACCATTTGAAAAAAGTATAAGTATTTGAATACTCAAACTAATAACAAAGAATATCTTGGAAACGGTTAGTGCTACAAAAAAAAACTTTGACATAAATTGTGTGCTTTATCAAGACTTAAAGGCATTCAGACAGAAGAGGACTTCATATGCTTCTCTCAGAAAATTCAAAATATATATTTTGTTATAAATATCTTAAGCATATGGTATTTTAATGAAAATCGCTAAAGTCACTTTTTTAGAAGATAAAAAAAATTTAAATTTTCTATGTAAAGCATAGTTTGTAGTGCAGGGATTTTCTTTAAAATCTTCATGTTGCATCCATGGAAAATACTGAAGAAAATCAAGTTTAGTATTTCACACTCCCTTCTCTCTCTGTCTCATTCACACTCACATGCACAGAAATTTTTCTAAAAATTATTTTTTTAAATTCAGCAAGGCTCAAAAGTGTATTTCCAGTATCAAATTTTTGGGTGGAATGCAGTACTTCTTATAGGTAAGTAGTAGGGAAAGTAAAAACGTGTCTCTTTTGTTAATATAGAGTCAACTGAAAAATGCAATGCCACAGCCAGGATTTGAATACGGTTCTCATGCTCTCTGTGCAGTTGCTCTAACCATTGAGCTACTGTGACAACATGCTGGTGGGACACTGAATTCCCCAATTGACTCAAGTTGTTTCCCAAACAGACCACCAAGGCATCTCACTAGAGATGACAATCTCAGTAGTGACCTGCAATCACAAGTACTTCAGTGCTGGGTGTTTATGGGTTTCTTAAGGTTTTACTACTAAAACTGTGAGATGTTTTACTCTAGTGTTTTCAATACTTCATTTTTTAAAGTGCTGTCGCTATTTACTTGTTTCTCACAATGTCATGGAATTTCTAGGCCAGCGTATAGCGTCCTGCTTTTTAAAGATCCACCTAACATTTCAATCTCCTGTAACACCTTTATGCCTACAACAAAATGTTTAATGAAACTATTTTTGCAAAATTTATTTTGATTAACATGAACTAAATCAAAAAGATGCTTCTGCAGGAATAGTTATTACAAGCTATATAAAAAAGATTCTGATATGATACGCTCACATTAGTTTCTCTGCTATCATTTATTAGTGGGTATATAAACTATTCTTACTCAAGCTTATTTTTCTATATACTACATTTTAATGCAAATAACCCGTAATAAACATGTATTAAACCAAAGAATACCACTTCCTAAGCTACACACAGATTTCCAGTCCATATTTTATACTTCACAACATGAGCTAAAAAACAAAAACGGAAACTTATAGCCTACAGCCATAGAACACAAATTTACATGAGAGAGTTGACTTTACAGCTCATGTCGTTATTACTGAATGCTCATGTGCATTTACTGCTGGTTACTAGAGGTCACTAGTGGTACAATCAAATTTTAAATCTGCACACTATGCATTTTGTTGCAGCCCAGTGAAGGGGTACCATGATCACGATGAAGGATAGTCACACAGATAAGCTCTGGCCTATCATAGAACTATATACCAATTAATGCAGTACTATACTTTTAAGTTACAATATAATGCAACAGAATTTAATGCTTTGTCGTGTCCATAGTGAAAATCTGTAACACTTTGAATCTGGCCACAAAGCGTTAAGAAGGCCTCCGCTCCTGTGCATTTTATGGGTAAACCATAAAAGTGGCAAGCATGCATGTGGATGTTTCGTTCACTTATCCTGATAAGGTAAACATTCAACAAATCTCAAATCAGTTGCCCCTGGACTTACCTGAAGATTCATTTCCCCATTTTATCAGTGTTTCTATAGGTCTGAGTTGTTAAAAGAGACATTAAACACTTACAAATGCACAACTATACAGGTAAGTCAAAATGATGGATCCGATTTCCTAAATTTATTCTGTGAAGTCTAATGAACGTATCGTAATGTGCGACATGCGCAAAGGAAGGTAAACTCTCACAGTTTAGTTTGCTGCATGTTTTCGTTTTCTACTCCACTGCTAGCGTGCGCAGGTAGCAGTTAAAGAAAATGGCGGTGATTGGAGAACAGAAGTCGTTCTGTGTGCTTGACTACCATGTAAACAACTCTGTGATTAGTGTTCAACGGCATTTCCGTACCAAGTATGGAAGAGACCCACCTACTGGAAAGACCATTTGTAAGTGGTATGTAATGTTCAGAGATACGGGCTGCATATGTAAGCGAAAATCGACTGGCCATCCTTCGACTGAGGAAGAGACAGTGGAACGTGTACACACATGCTTCGTGCGGAGTCCACAGAAGTCAACCTACCAGGCAGCAAAACTTAAGCTTCTGGAGAAAACTGTATGGCGGATTCTGAGGAAACATTCACAAATGAAACCCTACCGCTTACAACTGGTACATGCCTTAAAAGCCACTGATTATGGTGCACAAGCATCCTTCTGTGCTGATTTTCTCGCATTAATGGAAGAGAACAGGTTATCCGAAAGGGTAATTTTCAGTGATGAAGAGACTTTTCACCTTTCTGGGATTGTGAATAGACTGCTAATCCCAATAAAGTTGTGCAACACCACCGCGATTCTCCCAAAGTGAATGTGTTTTGGGCTATTTCCCATGAAAAGATTTATGGGCCCTTTTTCTTCCGTGAACGTACTGTGACAGGACATGCTTTTCCTGATATGCTGCAACAATGGCTCCTTCCGCAGCTCGAAGGGGATAGTGCAGATTTCATTCTACAACTGGGTGGTGCCCCTCCGCATTACCATGGCACCGTTCAGAACCATCTCAATAAGGCATTGGAACAACACTGGATAGGCCGTGCATCTCAGGAGGATCAAATCTCATTCGTTGGCCACCTCGTTCCCCCGACTTCAACCCCGTGTGATTTCTTCTTGTGGGGTTACGTAAAGGATCATGTTTACATACCACCACTTCCAACAACATTGAATGACCTTCGTGCCCGCATCACAGCAGCCATTGTAGAGATTGGCCGCAACATACTACACAAGGTTTGGCAGGAGTTAGACTATACGCTTGATGTATGTCGTGTTATGCGAGGTGTTCACATAGAACATTTGTGATATGATTGATAAAACTTTAGAGTTTACCTTTCTTAGCACATGTCTCATGTTATGGTATGTTCATTAGACTTCACAGAATAAAGTTATGAAATTGGATCCATCATTTTGACTTACCCTGCATTTTCCTTTCAAATTAATTCTAATGTGAGCTCACCTCCCAAGATACTGGTGAGAAGAGTAAAACACTGAAACGTTCTTGTGCTGGAAACAGGAACCGGTCATCTCTCTCCTCAACAGTAAGCTCCTGTTGACAAGCATTACAGTTGTTAGTAAACAGAAGGGAACTGCTAAAAATGAAGGCTTATTTTGCTTGGAAGTAATCTTTAAACATATCATGCACATGTAACATTTTCATGTTTTCATTTTGTTTTGCTTTACGTTAAAACAAGAGAGCTTGAACCACAAAATCACCATCAGTAATCACCATCTTAGCTCTAGTGGTTACCTTTTTATCCTTTTATGGTGTGGAAGAGAACACACCTACATCTATTACATCAATATAAATATTAGTAGGTTTTGGGGATGATATAAGATATGGTTTTGTAAAAGAAAGGTATAATAGTGGAAAGAATTTTGAAATATAGGTTCAGATGTTTAAAATTTGAGGACAGCAAATAATAAAAGAATGTTCGAAGTAAAGAGATGGAGTGGGAAGAGAGAGTTGGTATAAAATAAACTGCGTTTTATGTATGGACGCTCTTTAACTGCTGTGGTCCTTAACGTCCCATTCTATATTGGGTGTGAAAGACAGATAAATTTGCTCAGAGGCCTCTTTATCAAGCTTGAGATTCTTTTACGTGATGTAAATATACGTCATAGGACCACCGGCTTTACTTCCCTTTGGAAGGAAGCCATGCTAAGGATTTTTACACCAAAAAATGTATTGCCCTCCACCAGGTTTGAACCCATGGCCTCAGGAACTAAAGGCTAGCATGATAACCACTACACCATGGAGGATGACAAAAGAGAGTTGGTATGCGAAGGTGGGAAAATGCTAGAGGAGATTGGAATGGGGGACAGGCAGAAAGGTGACATAGGGAAAGCAATGTCAGAGGATTTTGAAAAGAAGTAAGAGTGGAAGGTATAGAGAAGCAGGACATTTGAGCATTTCAGAACTAAAGTTGCTTAAATCTGTATAAAACAGTAAAATAAAAATGGAGACGGGAGAAATATATAGATAGTGATCAATCTGAAAAAAGAGGACTTGCATAGATACGTAGTGGGACATTATTCCTAAAAGGATTAAGGAAAAACTTTACAGAAAGATGTACAGGATGCGGCATTGGCATTTGATGGTCTTAACAAACCTGTTGTGGAACACTCAAAACAAATTAAAAGAAAACACATATAGTGAAATGCAGTTTATTAATGTTGCATTACTTTTTAAAAACTACAATTTGTATGCAGCCTCCATGGCAATGAATCCATTCCTGCAATCTGCTGTGATAGCTCTGCATGACTTGCCCCAACAAAACAGGATCAATGGTCCTAATTTCCTCCTTACACTTTCTTCCAGCTGGATGGTGTACAGCTAGTTGCCATACATCCTATTTTTCAAATAACCCCATAGGAAGTAATCAGCTGCAGTCAGATCAGCAGATCTTGATGGCCAGACTGTGTCTCCTAATCGTGAAATTGTGTGTATGGAAACATGTTTTGCAAACAAATCACTGAACCAGAGCAGTGTGCGCTGTGGCACCATCTTGCTGAAACCATTATTCATCATCAAAATTAATTCTGTCATCAATTTCCAACACTGTAAGTATTTGTTGGTACGTTCTGAGTTGACGGTCACAGTACAACCACCTTCTTCGAAAAAGTATGGGCTGATAATTCCAAAGGCAGAGACACCACACGAGAGCGTTACTTTTGGATTATGCATGGTTTTTCTCAACACTTGTAAGGGTTGTTCATCACTGCAATAGCAAAAATTCTGTTTATTTACATAACCAGAGAGGTAGAAATAAGCCTCATCCAACATAATCAGTCTGTTCTACAAAACTGCAATCGAGGAAGTTTATCAGCTGGTTTATAACTCAATGCACAAATTGAAGTTTGTATGGATGAAATTTGAGGTCACAGTGTAGGATACAGCAAAAACATCTATCTGATAGATTCAAAGCTATTGACTGACCCTTGCAGAGCGAGTTGGACTTTACTACACAGCTTCTCTAACTCTCGCAATGTTCTCAGGCGTGTGGACTGTTTTTGCACTACCAACAAATTTCTCATGCACATTGCCAGAATTAAAAAAATACACTTGATGAAAGTGGAGTCAACGTAAACACTCTTACTAGCTTCACTCACTTATTTATTTTGCAGAACATGTATCAAGAGCATGAGCTTGCATCATCAGCTGCCTGTTAACTGTCAGATGAACTCCACAGGCAGCTGATGATGTGATCTCATGCTCATGATACATGTTCTGCAAAATAAATGAGTGAAGCTAGTAAGAGTGTTTACATTGACTCCACTTTCATCAAGTATATTTTATTAATTGCTTCACTGTGTGTGATTCCGCCACTTTTTGGATATTGCCAGAATTGTTAAGTTTACTCACCCACTTTAGGATAGTGTTTTGGGATGGAATTCTTTCATGCCGTGCAATATTATATTCATTTCCAAATCTTCTTCGCACATGAGTGATTGATTTCAACTTAAAAAAGTTCTTACTGCAAACACATGTTCTACCACACACCAGTTATCCATATTTATCTTTCACAACACAGAAAAACAATTGCTTGGTTTAGGGATCTCATTAGCAACACTGCATTACATCACTATAACAGCCAGAAATGAATGCATTTTAAAAACCATCATATCCCTGTATTTCGTGTGAGAAATTAGATGACACTTTGCATTATTTAATAGAGTGTGAAATGGTAAAAATGTGGAGAAATGGTATCTGGGATGGAAAATGACATAAATTACAAGATACAAGGTACATCCAGAAAGTAAGTTCCGTTTGGTAATAAAATTAAATTGTGTACAGATATACAGAAAAAATATTTATTGCACAAAATTCTACAACTCTTAAACTACTTTTCCACATAACTGCCGAAATTTTGCAGGCATTTGTCATAGCGTGGCACAAGTTTTTGTATACCTTCTTCATAGAAGTTTGTCGCCTGTGTCTTCAACCAGTTGGAAACATTTTCTTTCAGCTCTTCGTCATTGTTGAAGTGTTGACCGCCAAGGAAAGACTTGAGATGTAAGAACAGATGAAAGTCGCTAGGAGCGAGATCAGGGCTGTACGAAGGATGGTCAAAAACGTCCCAGCCAAATCCCTGTAGGAGGTTTTGCGTCACATTTGCAGTGTGTGGTCGTGCGTTGTCGTGAAGAAAAACAATACCTTATGACAGCAATCCTCGGCGCTTATTCTGTATTGCGCGGTAAGAAATCAATGAGTAAGATGCCTTTCCAGTTCCAGAACACTGTGCACATCATTTTTCGAGTTGTCAAGATTTGTTTCAGCTTAACCTTTGCTGGGGATGAAGTGTGCCTCCATTCCATTGATTGCCGCTTGCTTTCAGGGGTGTCGTAAGAAACCCAAGTTTCATCTCCTGTGACTATCTGTGTCAGAAATTCTTCGCCGCCTTCATCATAACGGGTCAAAAACTGAAGTTCACTACCCATCCAGTTTGTTTTGTGTTGCTCAGTAAGAATCTTTGGTACCCAACGAGAGCAAAGTTTACGAAATTTAAGTTTTTCGGTAACAATTTCATGAATTAGTGATCGTGAGATTTGGGGAAATTCCATAGCGAGAGCACTAATTGTAAACTTGTGGTTTTCCTGGATCTTGTCATCAATCGCATGAACCAGTTCTTCTGTAACCAAAGATGGACGCCCACTTCGTTCTTCATGGTGCACTTCACTACGTCCTTCATTGAACTGTCGGACCCATCTTCTCACCATTGAATCACTCATCGCATTTTGTCCGTAAACTTCGCAAATTTGCCGATAAATTTCAATTGGTTTCACTTTCCTAGCATTCAGAAAACAGATCTGATTTCACAAGCGGCGGGATTTTCAATCAACACCGACATTGTAAACAAGCACAACAAAGCATACGTGGCTGACAGCGATCTCAAAATGGCGCACGTTTCTTCTCCTTGATACAGAGCGTCTACCGCGCATGTGCGGAACTGCGATCGCAGTGCTGCAGCGGAGAGAAATTGAAACGGAACTTACTTTCTGGACGTACCTCGTAGTAGCAGTTAAAATGTTGGCAGACATGAGGGTAGAGAACATTAATAACAACATGGAGGATTTTCTAGGGAAAGTAAGGGATAAGTGGATGAGAAGTTTAAAGGAGCATGGGAGCATACATAGTTGTGTTGAAGTATTGCAGAGTTTGCAGGTTAAAGTATGGGAGAGCCTTGGTACAATACTACTAGATTTGTTTTAAATGGTTTGTTATGCTGTTTGTACTTTGTTATACTTTCATTCATTGATAGTAGATTTAGCTATACTGCTGCTAGCCTTGTTTATTACCTCTTAAGTTTCACATTACCTTGTCCTCTCCATTAAATTTGTAGTACTTATTTGTGGGTTCTGCAAGACTAGTCACCACACAGTACGTCTTGCTTTCCAAATGGTAGGTAGCAAAATGTGGAGTGCATCGCAGTGGTACTTTTCTCACTGGCCAGGGAGCATCATATGAAAGATGTGTAGGAAGCACACAGATCCGTAGCTCAGACTGCAAAATGCATACAGAGAGAAAAAAAAAAAATTATTATTATTGTTATTATTATTATTATTATTATTATTATTATTATTATTATTATTATTATTATTATTATTATTATTATTAATTATTATTAATAATAATAATGACAGAGACATAAATTTTCAAGTTAATTAAAACTTGGTTAAAATATATGAATGTTTTTTTTAAACTTCTTTTTAGGAGATTAAACACAATGGTACAATTTAATAATTTGGAAGAATTTGAGTCAATTATATCCCTGCCAATGAAACGTTGCACTTGACAGCTAATGATTAAGTTCATACACTCGCAAAAAAAAGATGAAACGCTTTAACCGTTAGACTTCCTAAATCAATCACAAGACAGCATTCCGGGTGGTCAATGACAAGAAGTGCCTCCATTGCCGGATGTAGCTATTTCCAACCAAGTGTTTCAGTTTGTGAATCTCTAGCACATGCGTCGAGTTGTTCTTTGCAAGCTAGTATTGTTCATTGTTATTTATATTTATGGTGATTGTTTGTTAGTTTTGTTATTGTTGGTGTTCGTTTATGCATATATATTTTTATATACATTTCATTCATATTATTTATACAAGATTTGAAGTGTAACAATGTCTCAAAAATGACGCCGATCACCAAGTGATATTCACAAAGTGAAAATCCTTTGCGTCGAGATGTGCCATTAATAGGCAAGCATTGGAAATGTTAAGAAGTACTTGGGAATTCTTTGAACAGGAGAATGAGAACGTCAAGGTTCATGGGCACCCCTGTATTCCTGCTGATAAAGCCGTACAACAAACTGCAACAGCTCTTGGACTAAGCACAAGAACTGTTATTTACAAGGGAGTGAAACTTCAAGAGAAAGAGGACAAAATTCCTGAACCATCTAGAACGCTGCATGAGTCAGTTGGTATTTGAGTTTTCATGGCAGAGGAAGGTGTGTGTAGTGCGAATAAACTGTTCAAACACAAAAGCCGTAAACGGTTAAAAATGGCGAAAAACAAACAATACTTAATATATTCAACTCACTATTAGGAAAATACCCAACATTTGCATTAGTGCATATTACGAAACTAATATCCGATTTTACAGACATTTCAGTGAGAAGTGTAATCAAAGCTTGCAGGGAATATAAACAGACATAATAGGACATAGAATAAGAGAATCAAATGTGGGAACTTGTTTTGTGTGCGACAGTGCTGGGGAATTTTGGATAAACTTGTCATTATTTTGGAGAGTAGTTCTGATTCTGACATGGTAGCTGAGTCATCTTCGGAGGATTTGGATTTGCGTGTTGCACTTTTGCCCGAGGATTGGATTAACGTAAGTAAAATGTTCATTTCCGCATACTTATAAAACTGATTGTTACCTGAGGTTGCATTTCGAACTATGATTCTCACGTAGGACACCTTTTTATAGATTGAAACAATGCTCAAAAAGCACGTGAGAGGGGAACAAGCAGCCATAGGGATAATTTGTGCGGATAATACAAAGAGTTTGTTTACAGTGAGAGGCACTCTGGTTTGGAATGGACAGTAGTTCAGTCACTGCCTTCTTTAAAACTGTTGTTTACAGTTGTCTTTGACCTTAACAAGATGTTAGCTAACAATTCACTGTAAAAGCTTGATGAAATGCAAACAAGATGTTAGGTATTTTAAGCATTCGTTAGTGAAACAGGCCCTAACACTAATAATGAATCAGCAGTCAAATATAGATTGAAAATGGAGACAATTGATCCCGAAGCATATATCTTATTGGTTTAAGTGGTGTGTAATGGTCAATAATCGACCTAAATACTTCCCAAATTAGATTAATGTTATTTAAAGTTGAGAATTAAAAAGCTTAAAACAATAACTATATAAAATATTTTCTTGTGAGTACACAAAGTTGTGCTAGAGTATCTGAAATATTTGCAATATATCTTTAGCACATACTTATTCAGTCTATTTATAAACCATAAAGACCAGTTTGGATGTGTATGAACAAAGATGAGGCAATTCTGTTGTACCTTCATTTGTTTTCATCTGTATTTTACAGCAGATATATTGAGTGTGTTTGTTGTACTAATCTGCTGAGGGTTTCTCTGAGTCAAGAAACAAAAATTACACTTTGTACTTTCAAAGTGGAGTAGTGACTCAAGTCAATGGATATTTTGTTTCAAGAGTTGAGCAATCTCTGAGGTATTTTCAGTGCCAGTGCACTTTACCACCCCACTTTACCAAGAATGTATGCTCTACCTAAAATACACAAACCGGGTAATAAGATGAGACCAATCGTCAGCAATATTGATTCTCCTACCTACAAACTGGCAAAATGGTTAGTACAGAGATTCTCTTCACTACCAAAATTCAATAGCAAAAACATAATGAATTCAGAAGATTTAATACAGAAGATAAAATCCCTGGAACTCGAACCAGAAGACAGATTAGTTTCCTTTGATGTCACTGCACTATTTCCAAGTGTCCCTACAGATCAACTCCTGCGTCAATTAAAGAAATGGCTACAGCAGACTAACCTACTTGAAGAAGAAATAGAAGACCTCATACAACATACCAATTTATGCATTGCACAAAATTGTTTTAGTTTCAATAAGAAGTTCTATTAACAACCAACTGGTCTAACCATGGGCAACCCACTTTCACCCTTCTTGGCAGATTTATTTATGAGCTACTTAGAAATACACATAACAACTTCCTTTCCATACATGTTTAAAGTTTGGCACAGATATGTTGACGACATCTTCGCTGTTGTCCCTAATAGGTTCATACAAGACTCCTTAGCCTTACTAAACCTACAGAACCAATCAATAAAATTCACCATAGAAATAGAAAAAGAAGGCATGCTACCATTTTTAGACCTAAAAATCATCAGAGAACAAAACAACCTAAACTTTGGCATATACAGGAAGCCAACACACTCTACTAATTACATAAAAAATAAGAGTTTCAATCCAACCACACACAAACATGCAGTACTAAACATCCTAACACATAGACTGGTATATACCCCCTTAAATAAAAAAGAATACCAGTTAGAATACCAGCATATAGTAGACACAGCAATACATAATGGGTACAACAAAACAACTATTGACAAAAAAATTGCAAAATTCAAACGATAGATGCACATCATAAACACAACAAATCTCAGCCAGCAAGATAAAGAGCTAAAGTTCAAGAAATTCACATACCACCCAGGAACATTTCACAAATTTAAGAAGATTTTCATGAAACATAACATCAGCCTAGCTCCACAGAACAAATTTAACATAGAGAAATTACTTTGTAACAAGTTAAAAGACCCCATTCCACAAGACAAAAAAGCTGGTATCTATAAAATCAATTGTTCAGATTGCAATAAAGTATACATAGGTAAGACAAAAAGAAACCTAGAAACTAGGCTAAAGGAGCACATGAGATGTATTAAATACAAACAAATGGACAAATCTGCAGTTTCACACCATTTTTGGACCACTAATCACAACATCAAACCCAATATTACATTAGTCAAACCAGCCAAATTTGCAGCCGAATTAGATGCATGGGAGAAGATCACCATTCTAAAACACAACACACATCTAATGAATTTTGATTTGCCGCCACCAAACCCTCTCTGGAAGTACATTTCTCCACCACAAGATGCTACCACAGGATCCAGTCCAAAAAACGGAAACACCAACAACACGGGCCAGTCAAATTAACTTCTGAGGATGGGAACAACCGTTTCCCGAAACATGTTAAGTGAGTAAACTTAAGTGATGTTAGTGTAACAATTCCGACTCACCTTTAAATAAACTATATGTTGTTGTTGTTCACCAATGGCACTGGGGATTAATTGATCTGCATCATTTTCCCTCTGACTTCCCAATATAAAGTCTGTAAGTTATCACTTTTAAGGCCTTTGCATTTGGCGAGATGTTGTTTGTTCAGGATGACATCTTCACAGAGAGTGCACTTGGGTGTAGGTAGGCATCCTATCTTGTGGAGGTGTTCTGTGAGGCAATAGTGGCCAGTTGCCATCCTAAATAAGGCCCCTGCAGTCTTCCTTGGCATTTTTTGTATATCAACTCTATCTTTAATATTCTTATACTCTTTATCTTTTAATTTATCTTCTTCATCAAGTCTCTGCTGTCTTTTGAAATGTTGTTTAATGTTATTTGTTTATTTGTTTATTTATTTCTATTTTTTATTGTTTATTTTTATTTCTATGCTTCCCACAAAAACCTATATTTAGTACACAAATTATGGCTTTATTGTGGTAAGTCATGTGACCTCTCATTGTTATCAGGAGGAAGTTCTGCATATACTGTCTGGGTAAGAATTAAAGGCAGCTCAATGGCAAAATTGTTGTGGTCATTCTGGAAACTTTCTGATCACATCTCGTAGTTGCCATTAATTTGGAGTAGCCTGTACCAGCCAGAGTGAGGAATTCAAATTGTAACTTTCATGTCCATTTGGTTACATGGTGGTGGGGGCATGAATAGATACTAGCAACAAATGTATGCCATTGACTATTGAAGTTGTATGAGAAACAAAGAGGTATGCTCTTGGACCTCTTTCTTCCAGTAGCATCATCACTCAATCATTTCAGTTTGGATTCGGTTGAAAGCTTTTGCTCAGATCCATCGTTTTCCCACAATCATCATTATTTTTACCCAGTCCTTTGGAAAACAATAATTCAAGGTATGACTGTAGTATTTTACCCAATTCTTGCTATCAGAGGAATCATATTTATACAGTTAAGAAGTGTAGTATGAGGGTTGTTTGAAAAGTTCTTGGAATCACTAACAGAGGTCGATAGTGCAATCCAGATCTGACGTAATAATTAGTCATCCTTCTTGAGTAAGTATGTGGCGTATCAGTGCTCTGGGTATACAGCTGTGATGCTGACACCTCTCTATTGTTGTTCCTGTATAATGGTTTTGAAGATGGAAAAAACAAGATTTGAGTAGTCATAAAGTATTTCATAAAGAAAGGTATGAAAACAAATGAAATTCATGTCAATTTTCAGAACACGCTGGGGGACTCTGCTCCTTCATATTGCCCAGTAGACCAATGAGTTTAAATTTGGTTGGGAGAGCTTAGAAGATGATCCACGTAGTGGTCGGCCAAGATGTGTCACCACCCTAGAAGTGATTACAAAAGTGCATATGATTTTGCAGGATCGCAAACTTAAAGTGCGAAAAGTTGCTGATGCTCTAGGGATATCATCTGAAAGGGCATATCACATTTTGACTGGGGAAAAACTTATCTTGTAGGTGGGTGCAGCAACTGTTAACACAGGATCAAAAATGCATCAGAGTGCAAATGTCTGAACAATGTTTGGCCCATTCTCAGAGAAACCTGCAAGATGTTTTGTGTCTGTATGTGGCCACAGATGAGACCTGGGTCCAGTACTATACCCTGAGACAAAGCAGTGGGAACATGCTGATTTTCCACCACTAAAGAAAGCAAAGGCAATACCATCAGCTGGAAAGGACATGTCATCAGTGTTCTGGGATGCGAAAGGGATTCTGATGATACATTATCTTCCCAATAGTCAAACAATTACGGGAGAATACTATGCTAACCTCCTGGACCAACGACGGTAAAAAATATGCAAAAAAAAAAGGCCAGGTTTAGCAAGGAAGATCATCCTCCATCAAGACAATGCATGCCTGCACACATGTATCCTTGCCATGGCAAAAATTCATGAACAGAGGTATGAATTGTTGCCACACCCATCTTATTCACCTGATATGGCTCCACCAGACTTCCATCTCTTCCCTAAGCTCAAAAATGTCCTTGGTAAACAGAGATTCTCTTCAAATGGAGAACTCTTAGCTGGAGTTGAGGAGTATTTTGCAGACCTGGAAGAATCTCATTTTCAAGATGGAATAAATGCACTGGAACATCGATGGACCTAATGTATTAGTGCAGAGGGAGACGACATTGAAAAATAAAAATATTTTATATGAGGTCAGTTGTTATTTAGTATGTCATTCCAAGAACTTTTCAAACATCCCTTGTACATACTTTCATACTCTTCCTATGGACAAAGTGTGAGGTAATACTAAATTTTTATGCACATATTCCAATGTAATGGGAAGCATTAAGCATTACATTACAAAAAACTACAAGCAACAATGGAGAATACAATCATAACTCTAGAACAATATGGAAATAAATACAAGAAAAACTCAATATCAACTATTCACAATGCAGCATAAAACAGAAAATATATGCCTGCAAATCAACAACAAAAAACTACAAGAAGCAACTACAACAACGAATCTAGGGATAGAATTAGATCAAAAACTATCAATGAAAGAACATGTAAACAATGTAACGAATAAAATCAATAAAAAGAACAACATTTTAAAACGTTTAGCAGAAATAAAATGGAGTGGAAACATGGACCTCCTTAATAATACATATAAAACATACATAAAACCTAACCTACTGTATGGAGGAGAACTACTAGCAACAGTACACAAGAGACTTAAAAGTAAACGAGAAATTTCACAAAATAATTCACTAAGAATAATAACAGGAGCTGAAAAACAATACCAATTACAGTATTACAAAGCTTCACAAAAAATATGGCTATAGAATTGGAACATGAGTTGAAAGCAATTACTCTAGCACAAAAACTGCAAGTCAATAGAAACAGATACAAGTGGTACCACACAGCAAATACTATAAGTAATTTAAAAACTCAAATAAGCTTCAGAACATATATTAATAACTTAAAATACAAGAATATAATTGCAACAGAGGTAACGAGTCCAATAGAATATATCGATATACAATATCAGAATGACGTGATATATACAATACACAAACAAAACAATATACCAGATGAAATGAGAGCCATAACAATAGCTATGGAAAATGAAAGATACCCAGAAAAAGAATGGCTCCGAATATATACAGATGGATCCCTCATCAATAAAAAAATGCTGGTGCAGGAGTATACTGTAAACATTTTGCACAGTATCTAACATTAGATGAAACGTCAAACTACTATGATGGAGAATTAACAGCTATAAAACATTTTATATATACCATACATAAAACAAAAACTAGTCATCTTATCAGACTCAAAATCAGCCATAGATGGAATAGTAAATTACAATAATAAAACAACAAGAAATATTAAAGAAACAAGAAGCCTAATTAAAGCAGTTGAAACTAGAAATCATGTCACTCTACAATAGATCCCAGCTCATGTTGGACTTTTGGGCAATGAACATGCAGATCAATTAGCAAAGAAAGGTGCAATACAACAAATAAAACCCATAGGACAAATAGAAATAAATAAACAATTAAATAACATTAAACAACATTTCAAAAGACAGCAGAGACTTGATGAAGAAGATAAATTAAAAGATAAAGATTATAAGAATATTAAAGATAGGGTTGATATACAAAAAATGCCAAGGAAAACTGCAGTGGCCTTATTTAGGATGGCAACTGGCCACGATTGCCTCACAGAACATCTCTACAAGATAGGATGCCTACCTACACCCAAGTGCACTCTCTGTGAGGAAGATGTCATCCTGAACAAACAGCATCTCACCAAATGCAAAGGCCTTAAAAGTGATAACTTACAGACTTTATATTGGGAAGCCAGAGGGAAAATGATGCAGACCAATTAATCCCCAGTGCCATTGGTCAACAACAACAACATATTCCAATGTTTGAACTGTGAATCAGTAGCCAAAATCTTTACTCTAGAAGTACACCTTACATTTTACTCCAGAACACTTACCTTTTTATTAAAATAGAGGAATCCCTGAGGACAGTTAATATTATGAAATGCAGCAAAACAAGTCACTGTACCATCTATACCCATAGGATGAGTCCGAAGTTCGCCTCGTGAAGTTAAGAACAGCCAGTGCGGATATGGTCCACATATGAAAACCTGTAATTCATAACATGCATATAAACTAAAACTTGAACATACTCAAATACAGGTAAGCTATACATGAACACCTGTGTTCAACATAGCATATGTAACACAATTAAAAAACTAACAGAAAAAGAAAAAACAAAAATTAATACTATATACTCAACCGAGAGAGAGAGAGAGAGAGAGAGAGAGAGAGAGAGAGAGAGAGAGAGAGAGAGAGAGAGAGAGAGAGAAGAAAAGGGGAAGGAAAATGAAGTGCAAAAGCAATAGGAATAAAATATCAAAAGTTGTGGATCAAACAGCTCTACTATTTGTATTTACTGAAAATTGCATCATACATCATGAAATGATTGCAATAACTTATTTTATAATTTTTACTTTCTCTACTATGTATAGTAAGTAGGGGAAGTATTGTATTCTACCCAAAAATTCAATACCGAGATTTCACCAGAAATATATGTTTTGAGACCCCCTGAATCCAAAAAAAGCATTTTTGGAAACATGTCCGTGTGTGTGTCTGTGAACAGCAT
The DNA here is from genome assembly GCA_030765065.1 of Deroplatys truncata. Classification (NCBI taxonomy): domain Eukaryota; kingdom Metazoa; phylum Arthropoda; class Insecta; order Mantodea; family Mantidae; genus Deroplatys; species Deroplatys truncata. The sequence continues at coordinate 20,516,090 of CM060987.1, forward strand.
AACTCAGAAACAAACAGTCGGATAAACATCAAACTTGGTATTTACGTTCAGTATATTCCAGAGATGCGACACAAAGGTTTTCAAGAAAATCCCCCCCACCCCAGATTACCCTTTACATGGAACATTTTTCGAAAAATTTTAATTTTCTCAAAAATGGCTCTAACGATTTTGATTAAAATAGTGTATGTTTAAGATATTTTCATGACAAATAAAATGTATATCTCAAATTTTCTGGGAATGTCTCCAAAAGCATTCTTCATTGTGAACCACTTTTGCATAACTGGTAAACCATAAGAGATAGACAAAGTTTTACTACACAAAAAATGTAGATCGCGTTAAAATACACAATTTATGTCATATACATTTTTTTTATTGAGTGAACCATTTTCGAGATATTTGTTATTCCCTTAAATTTTCCAATACTTATACTTTTTGTCAATGGAAATTCGTTATTTATTTTTTTTGGCCTGGTAATGCAAAAGAATGGAATACTCCACATAGCAACCAGATCTTAAAAATTTGACTATCGCTTAAAGACTACCATATTCCCCTTACATCTATAAGAAAATTAGCAATAAGATTAACATTTTGTAACGGTATTACTTACAAATATTTGTTTACATCAGTGTTGAAGCCATCTTATGACGTCATTCATTTGTTTGGTTTGTAGCTCCATCTGGCGTTAGCAATTTGCGTTTCCTAGTATCAGTTTTTGAAATAATTCATTTTAAATGTCCTCCGGCTAGCTATTATCCTGTTGGCCTGGGGTCGAACATGTGTCTCAATACAGGTTGTGAAGCGGAAAGGAATCTTTTATCCAAAAATTACACTGATGAATAAATTTGTTTTATAATTTTTATTGTCGAACACGTTCACTATCACTTTTACATATTGATCTAGATACTCGCCAAACTGAGACTGTTATAATACTTCTTACTGATCACTTTTAATTCACGTATTTCAACTTTTTATATAATTAACTTTACCATATTTTAGATCTTTCATAATTCTGCTGCGCGTAACTTGTGAATCTATATCTGATGTATGACGAACTAATACTTTCGACGAACTGACTGACTGAAGACGACGTGTAGTGTATGAATGCTTTCGGCGAACTGAAGGACTGACTGAAGACGACGTGTAGTGTATGAATGCTTTCGGCGAACTGAAGGACTGACTGACTTTACCTCTAACTTGGCTTCTATTTATACTCCCACTCCCCGATATGCCTAAAGATTATAAATGAATTACTATTGGCTAATAAAACGCGCCAACATTAGCGTCTATTTTAATATCCAATGAAAATTATGAATACATATGCTTTAGGGAGAACACATTCCAGAAGTTTCTACCGAAAACGCGCCAACATTACGTAACTTCCTTGTTTCCAATAATGATAAACAGCTCACCCCCTCGCTGCATTATTGCGCTATTATTGACAGTTTCAGTAAAGCCTTATAAATTTAGTTTCCAACAATATTTACAATCAATAAACATCTGAAATCAATGTCACATAAAAATGCATATTCATATTACAATCATTATTTACATTTAAGTAATTTGTGATACAAATTACCGCATCAATTTCGATATCTCGATTAACATGGTGCGAATAAGCGTTTGTAAAAATAGTTTGTACAAGAGTAGAGAAAGTCATGTGAGTGTAAGACATAAGATATTTTAATATAGAGTCAACCAAAAAATTCAATGCCGCAGCTGGGATTTAAACACGGTTCTCCTGCTCTCTGTGCGGTTGCTCTAACCATTGAGCTACTGTGACAACATGCCGGTGGGACATTGAATTCCCCAGTTGACTCAAGTTGTTTCCCAGACAGACCACCAAGTCATCTCACTCGAGATGACAATTTCAGTGGCAACCTGCAATTGCAAATACTTCAGTGCTGAGAGCGGGAGAACCGTCTTCAAATCCTGGCTGTGGCACTGAATTTTTTGGTTGACTCTATATTAAAAACTTGCCAAGACAGGCTTAAGTCTCTCTAAAAAGTATAATTAATTTCAGTTATTTATATATATAAATAATAAAAATTATTTTCTAATGTTTATAAAAGGTAACTTCATTAAGATCTTAATTTAACACACTTTTAGATTTCTCTTTATATGATATTTATGCACTATTCATACATCTGTTAATTGTTCTTACTTGTGATAAAACAGTTTGAAAGAACAATTTAACACTAGAGTATGGTTAACAGAAAGTCCAGCATTAAAAGTATTTTGAAGCACTGCAAGTTGCTTTTAATACACAAGAGCAATTCGGAAAGTAAGTTCTGGTCTCATCATTCATGAGCAGGCGGTAGCAGCAGCAGCAGTGCTATTCTTGATTCACTGTACAGCTTGGTTCAGTATGCTCTTGCCAGTGTCAATGTGAGGTTGCATTTGACTATTTCTTTCCCAGGAAATGCTTGTAAAATGCATGCAGGAACAGAAGCTCCTGTCAAATGTAAAGTATGTGCAGTGATACATTTCTTGCCCCCATTCCCCCAAAAGAAAGGCAAATGGCAGAAGCAATTCATTATACGATTACTGCAGTGTAATTTTGAAGTATTGGCATAGATGTTTAAATTTAGAGGATAGTAATATATTAAAAGAACGTATACTGTTCCAAAAAGCCGTCTTAGGAGAAGAGAGTTGGTTTGGGGAGATGGGAAATGTGCTAAAAGAAATTGGCACGAGTAATATTTTCCCATTAGATAACGATAACAACAGTGGGTTTTGGAAAGAAGTGAGATTGAGGGTGGAAGATATCGAGAAACAAGAGATATGGGCTACTTTTGAGGATAAAAGGTCATTGATCTCGTATAAATCAGTTAAAAGAAATTGGGGAAGGGAGAAGTATGTAGATATATGCAATCAATTTGGCAGAATAGGTCTTGCGTGGATGCACACAGGAGTAATATTTTTAAAAAGGAATGGATATGATTGTTCAGGGAGATGTATTATGTGTGATGAATTGGGTAGTACATTTCATTGGCTAATAGAATGTGATAAGGTTAAAAGGTGGAGAGAGGTTATATGGAATAAAAAATGGGACAAGCTAAATAAAGAAGCAGTAGCATTAAGAATGTTGGGAAGCACAAAAGCAGAAATAATTAAAATGATGGGGACATTTTTAGGCAACACAAGGGATAAGTGGATAAGGAGCTTAAAAAAGGTACAGCAGAATGGGCAAAGTTTGGAAAAAGGCGAGATGGTATAGTAGCTTTATCCCATATATACAGTCAAACTCAATTTAATTTAGGGGCTAAATATGGGAGAGCTACAGAACCGAAGCACTAGATTTAAGCTTTAGATGTAAGTTTTATTTGTATTATTGTAATAAGGATGAAAATAAATATTACATTACATTAATGCAGTGTATGGGAACATTATGAGTGAGCGTACTGTTTGATGGTGTCGCCAATTACAAGTTGGATGCACTAACATGCATGATGAAGACTGAAGTGAGCGATCATCTATTGTCATTGATGAACTTGTGGATGATGTCATCATACGTAATTGTGATTTAAAAATTTCAGAACTCTATAAGCACCACAGAGCTCCATGAGTGAACACCACTAACCACACACATTCCCCGGACTAACCAGCAAAATCAGTTGGAAACAAGCTGATGATGGGATCGAACCGTTTTTTGAAAACGTGTCCAAATTAAGTACCTTTTAGTGATGTAGTGAAGCAACTTCCGAATCTCTTTGTTTTAAAAAAGAAATTCTTAATATCACACTGCTTCTACAGCACAAAGGAGTTCCTTGAACGTCTCAACAACTCTAGCAATAATTGTCAAAATCATGTATTTGTAAATTATGCTCTATGCAATGTAAATAATAGTTTATTTTTCTTATGTATCCAAGCTATGTAAATATATGTATTCTATTATTGTAACCAATAACTTCTGTAAAAGAATATTATGGTGAATAAAGATGACTATGACTTACCCCATTATAGCCAGCTATATTACTAAAATAACGTAGCTGAGACAATCTTATATCATAATGTTCCATAACATCCATAGGTTTCTTTCTTGATCTAAAACAGAAAATGAAAACCAGTAGTAAATATTATCTTTACTTAGAAATTACTGTCCATTCCAAACCAGAGTGCCTCTCACTGTAAACAAACTCTTTGTATTATCCATGCAAATGTAGTTTGCAATCCCCGCCCGTAATGCCTACCTGTTCCCCAATCACGTGCTTGCTGAACATTGTTTGAACCTATACAAAGGCGCCCTGCGAGAGATTCATAGTTCAAAATGCAACCGGAGGTAACAATTGATTTTATAAGTATGCGGAAATGAACATTTTACTTATGTTAATCACAATACTTAGGCAAAAGTGCAACACACAAATCAGAATCCTCCGAAGATGACTCAGCTGCCATATTGGAATCAGAACTACTCTCCAAAATAATGACAAGCTTATCCACAATCCCACAGTACTGTCGCACACAAAACAAGTTCCCACATTTGATTCTCCTCTTCTATTTCCCTTAACACTTTGGTTACACTTCTCACTGAAACGCCTGTAAAATTTGATATGAGTTTCATAATACGCACTAATGTAAGTGTCAAGTATTTTATTAATAGTGAGTTGAATATATTAAGTATTGTTTGTTTTTCACCACTTTTTAAGAGTTTCCCACTTTTGTGTTTGATCAGTTTATTTGCACTACACGCCTTTCTTTGCCATGACAACTCAAATACCAACTGACTAAATCACAAGATGTGATCTGAGCTGAGCACACGTGCGCTAGCGTATTATGAATGCCTGTTTGCTTATCATATTTCTTGTGTTACGCAAAGTGTTTATTTGGTACTCAGATAGCACCTCTGGGCACTCATTGCTGCATTTCTCGTGTATGCAAGAGAATGGCAGTCATGCATACAGTTGGTAATTAACAAGTAACATACTCTCAACGTTAGTGCAATAGCAGACGAAAATCAAATTTTGTAGTCTCTTAACAGTTAGTATATATCCATTACCTTAAGCAATGAGTTCTTATGATAACCACAATAAAATTTGCAGTTCTATACCTTTCCTGCCTTAATATTTCAGGATGCAATACATGTATTAAGGAATTATTTACATTGGCGTAAGAGTGTGTTCTTGGGTTCATGACAAGCAGAAGCACGTGCTTTTGTTTACATCAGAGGGAACTCTGGTTTGGAATGGATAGTAGTATACTTGCCAACTTCCTGAAATTGAAACCCGTAAAACCTTCCCTTGTCCAGCAAAGCATAATAATTTTATAACGACATGCAGAATGTGTAAAATCTTCAATGCAGTAAATGTATACAAATTACATGCAAAATAAATTGGAATTACATCTTATAAGAATTTTTGAAGACCTCGTAATATTGCTTATTTCTGTCACACATGCTGAAATTCTTCCAAGTACAGTGGAATCTCATTAGCACGTTCCTCATTAACACGTTTTCCTGTGTATTACGTTGAATTATAAAAGTCTGTACCAAATCACCAAATATAATACATAATGTTTGCTTAGTGCGTTTTCCCAGTCCCGCTTACTACGTTTGAAGTTTGACATCCTCATTCGCTGTTTTGGCCAATCCTTGATCGGTACAGTGGGAGTAGGCATTTAACACGTTCATAGTTTGACGTCCTCATTTGCTATTTTGGTCAATCCTTGGTCACGGGGTGGATACCGGCAGCCAATCACATGCATGTATGTAAATATTTATGTGACACAATTTGTGGGGGCGGGATAGAGAATGCTTTACCTGGCGTGGTAAACGCTAACGATAGTTTCTAATGTTGAGTGTTGACCAAACATACCTAGATTGTATTTTAACGTTTCATTTACAATGAAAAAAAAGAAAGTGTAGTAAATAACCAAAAGTGAAAATCTGAAAATCCTTGATGTAATCACAATCCAAATATAAAACATGTCGATATAGTGCGGAAGTTAAACATTCCTCCGTCAGCCTTAAACACAATTGTTAGCAAACCTAAATTGATTGAAACTGCTTTTAAAGAAGGGAAAAATACTAAAACAAAACTTTCCTCTTGGAAAATAGGATCAGAAGAGGACCGGAACGAACTTTGTTGCATGGAAACACCTCCCGTATTCAAATCGTATTGTATACGCCAAAGATACTATCGTCTAATATATAGAAATGGTTGCAAATATACAATACTGATTGCAATCAGCTGACGATGAGGAAGTGATTCCTCGAAACTAGTTCTGAGATATTGAACCTATTTTAGTGAAATTGTATATTTGCAACCATTTCTATATATTATCCTTAATCTTTTCACTATGTCTTCCGATTTAAAATTAATACTATCGTCTATTGTACTCGTAACACGATGCACGCTCATAATTTTGTTTTCTTTTTTAGCAGAAATTGTTATCACATGTATAATAAAACACACAGCAAAACCAATATTGTCGCTTCCACAATTCACAATTTATTTTCTCAAAAACATTCATAACCTAAAAAATCCAAGTTGACCAAAATAAAAGCTTGAATTATTTATTCTCAGGCTTTGTGTATCCAAATCCATTTAAACATATTGAATTTAACATGGAAACACGGATCGTATTCAGTATGAAATTGCACTCAAAATCGATTTAAATTGCCCATGGAGACGTAGTAATTATTAAGATTTTTATTACCTGTGTTCTTAAATTGCAGATTTTGCATTTTCGTTAACACGTTTTCCCGCATATGATGTCCAAATCCTTAGGTCCCTGCAAAAACATACTAACGAGATTCTACTGTACCACAATAATCACATATTAAAGCAAACAACACCACTTCCTAGTCTATATTTTATGCTTCATAACATGCAATGTAAACAAAAACTGTCACAAAATATGGTAAACATATCCTACAATCTTAAAACAGAAGTAAGATAAACAATTTGCATGAGGGAGTTGATTTTATAATTCACATTGTCCATTACTGAATGTTTGCAATCATTTACTGCTCATTACCAGAGGTCACTAGTGGTGGAATTAAATGTTAAATCTGCATGTTGTGTATTTTGTTATGGCACGTGAAGGGTAATCATGATTGTAATGAAGGATAGATGCACATATAAGCTCTGGTCAATCGTAAAACTGTATACCAATTAGCACAGCATCAGTCTGTAATCTTAAGTCACAATATAATGCAACAAAATTAAATGCTTTATCATGTCCATCTGTAACACTGAATCTGCCCACAAAGCCATAAGTGTAAAACGACCTCCCCTCCCATACATTTTATGGGCAAACTGTGAAATTCGGCAAGTATAAATGTGCATATCTTATAAAATTGTGATACTAAGTTTTGTAATCAAATGCTATCCTTAGATAGAGAAAGTAAAAATGAATGGGAAGGCAGGTTGAACTACGTTAGCATAACATACCTTGCCCGTCTTTCCCTGATGACTATGTTATGCGTCAAGCGTCTGAACTGCATTTTCAGATTCCCTCGAGAATAGCGATAAGCTTGATATAAGAGAAGATCATCATCTAGCCTGATGACCAGCAGAGGTCGGGTGCCGTGATGTCCAAGCGCTACCATGAGAATCTCTCGCACTTGATATTCTGGTTCGGGAGCTGGAGGCTGGGATGCTGTGGTTACTGCTGTGGGAATGACCCTTAAAGTATCAATCAGAACTCTGGCTCCCACGCCCAAGTTGCGCACCAAGTAGCTTAATTTGAAATCTGGCAATGTATAGATTTCCAAATTGCCATTGTCTCGCACTACAAACACCCAATATGTAGGCTTTATCTCCTGCATGTACCTGTGCCACCTACAACAAAATAATGTTATTAATGATAGATGAGACGACTTAACATACTCTTACTCTACGTAAAGTAGGAGTCGAATTTGTAACACTTGCATCACTCGTTTATTGAAAAAGGGAAGACATGTTACATCTTCTCCCATCTTCAGTTGACAGTTGACTGCTGGTATTGCTCTTCATGGTGAGCATGAAGAGCAACACCGGCAGTCAACCAGAAACTGAAGATGGGAGCAATTAGCTCCAGAAACATGTCTTAACTTTTTTCAATAAATGAGTCGTGTAAGTGTTACAAATTTGACTCAACTTTATCTATATTATTAGTACACATCACTGTCACATAAGTTCACCATACTTAACTTAACAAAAAAAAAAAAAAAAACTCTACTCCTTCTGTTACTCTCAGTTTTGAAGACATGTTTCACACACCATTGTCTGCATCATCAGCTCATTGCTGACTGCTAGCATAGGCTAACTTTTTGTATAGGAACTATTAAGTTCTGCTAGTAAGGCTTGATGAACTTGAAAATCAGGTTATCCTCAGATGTCAAAGTTCATGCAGTTGTCATTGAACTTCTTCGTAACGATCTACTCCATATGCTGAGGCTGGTGGCCTTATTAACTGGTTTTAGTAATTTAATTTGAGGCAGTATTTTTAACACTTAAATAATTTCCGTCTAATTATATAATATTTAAATTCAATAACAGCCCGCCTTAAAGCAATGTGTGTATGTAACAATATATAAAAAGTGTATATTACAGTCATTGTATATGTTTATATTATATGTAAATGTTCAATAATGTTATGTGAATGTATTACGTAATTTAATAATATAGGAGCTGTGAGAATAATAGGTTAAAAGTTACTAACAATGAGGTAATAATGAGGTAATCTTGAGGCAATAATGAATTTGAAAGCTTAACAATACTACTTGTGATTCTTGGAAGCAATAATGTAATTTTTTATGACAGTTTATAAAATAGTTAATCAACAACCAGAAAAAGCTTTAGTAAATGAAGGTATTGTATTGGACTAGGATTAGCCAATCAGAAACTGAAATATAGCAAAATTTACAAATTTAGAGTTCAGTTGGTTGTAGACAGTGTTCCTAATCGGAGGTGAGATGTGTCCTCGAGAAATTTAATACGTATTTTGTGTGAGACAAAAATAGTTTACGTGTTAAAATGTGCAAGTATTTATAATAAAAAAATCTCACAGCTCTCTCTATATTAGTGAAGAGTTATTCAAATCGTGTCAAGCATTAATAAAAAGGAGTGAAATAAAATTATAATCTGTGTAAGCCTACATTCTTCAGTCACACCACGTCCTGCTAAGACATTCATGTCTCTAACAATAATACTGACGCAGCCGAGGCAAACATAAATATATAATATTTAAAGAAACAGTCAAATTACAAAGTTAATATTTTTAAACTTGGGGCGAAGGCTACCGGAAACCGGGTACTATACGTGCGGTTGCAACCAACTTCAAGTTTGGCTCCCAACAGTATACAACTCCTTCAATACAACCTACTTAAAATTGACGCCCAAAGCATGGTGCAAATAACGTAAAGATATAATAACTACTTCAAATTTCTCTGCTGATCTCATGGTTTCTGTCCCAGAAATGTGCTGATTTATTTGTATGCTTATATAAAATGTGATAGAAATGTTTTTGGGGACAAGTTTCCCAAATCTAGAAGCTTGTCAATACTTTATCATAGCTCAAATTTCAGTTTTATCCATTTTATAGGAAATGTTAACACTAGCTTTGTCTTCACACAATTGTATGTCTGAAACCTTACAGAGAGCCATCTAAAGGCAAGATACTTAACAACTATTGCAGTAATTTGACCATCTTCGTGATATCTCTGAGTCAGACCAAGATCTTTTAGAATGCCCCTCATATTTGCTATATGCCAACACTTTCAGTTGTCACCACATTATACTTAAAATTCTGTTAAATTTCTGAAATTTTGAATAAAATAATTTAGCTAATAATAAATATCACAATATGCTCAACTAATATATAACTGCCCACTTCTATGGTATGGATGCCTCACATTCAAGATGTGAAACTCAGTTAGGGTTTATTTTCAGGACAGGAGAGGTTCCATTATCCTGAGAAGACGAATGTCAGTCAACAATAAGTACTAGAGACCCCGGTGCCATTTGAGCGTTATTTCAAGCATTTTGTTCATTTACTATTGGTATGACCTACCCAGTTAAAGGAAGTAGGAAGTTAAAACAAAAATACACACCAGAGAACTAACAGAAAGAAATATTCATTTCCATTTTTCTCAAAATATTGTTTTTTCTTATGTGCCCTTTTTAAGTCAACTATCTGAATTGTTAGAACCCTTCTCTAGAAAATAAAAATAAAGAAAAAAATTAATACATAAATGACAAATCAAATTAAATACAGGGCTGTTCACAGTGAAACAAGTATATTAGAAGATGAAATGAGTCAGTTAATTTAGTTAGCTAGCTGAGCATGCAGAAAATATGTTGCAGCCATAATCTAAATTAGTAAAGACATGTTTTGACTCATTTCATCTTATAATATAAATGGTAGTTTACAGTGGAGAAATTTCCTGAGAATATTCACTTTTCATTTTTAATCAGGGTGTCTACTGCTTGAAGGTTTAAAGTTCCAGTATATTTCCAGTGTAAGTTTTGATAAAGTTCCAGTACTGCAGTAAAAGTACAGCAGTACTTAAATGTGTGTTGTGGCTAGCTTAACATCTTTACTGGTTTTATTTGTTTCCACAGCCACACTATGACTACAGAGTGTTTTGTTTTGGGAAACATTTCTTTCATGAGTCCGTTTTCAGCTGTTTCTTAGGGACACCACTTTTTTAAGAGTTGAATTGAAGAAGAAATTGACATAGAACATCTAAAAAATTGGACTGTCTTGTGGGTTTTGAAAATCTAATATCAAAATATTGGGAAGCAAGAAGGAGAATGATTTCATTATAATAACACCTGAGTGTGCATGTATGCACACAACCATAATATGAAGCTGTGTTTATTACCACCTGCCATATCTGATGTTGAACAAGTGGCTCTACGATTTATACTCTGTGAGGTTTAACTTGGCAGGTTTTTTACTGTCCTTGTCTCACACAGAGTGCTGTCCTTGTCTAGCAGAGGGGGTGGGATGGCAACTAGTTCTTTTTGCGATTTGTGGAAATTCCAGACCCGTAGAAGCTCGCAACCCTCCCACTTCTATTGTATGCTGACTGAAGGGTGCAGTGGCATATGAGCTGTGGAACTGTGAGTTTGTTGTTTTATGATTTTACATGATACGCAAGATATTTTCTTTGTTACAACATATGGATATAATGTTTAATTATTTTCTAGTAGTTTTGGTGGTATTTGTATTCTTTCAAATTGAGTCTCGAGGGAAAGTTCTAAAAGCAGATGGTAGTTAAAGTTTACAGCTTCTTCAGTGATGAATGTAACGCATTGAAATGTGGAAAGCCGACTATTTCAGTGACAAGTATAGTTGACAGAACTGCTGCTGCTATGGGTATTTCTGCTTGTTCCGTCCAGCGAATTTTAAAAAATGCAAAAATGCTGAAGCTAGTGGCGGTAGGTTGCAAACTTCAGACAAGAAGCGCCCAAATAGGGGATTGCAATAAAACAGAGATACTCATTCACGGCAGCTGCTATTAAGCGAACAATCTATTTGTTATATCGTACAGACTTTTTGCCTAGTTTGCAGGACATTTATGAGGCTTTAAAAGTTCAAGACTTACTGAAAGGAAGTGTGTGGTCATTAGGAAAAATTATTAAAAAGCTTCATTTCAGTTAAAGTAAAAATTTGCAAGGAAGACGCTTTTTAGTTGAACGAATGAATATTGTTTCTAAACGATTTCAGTTTTTAAGACAAATGAAGGAACTGAGGGCTACTGGTAGGTCTATAGTGTACCTGGATGAAACGTGGGTAAATATAAACCATACGAGAAATAAGATGTGGAAGTGTGACGGTGATGAAAATTATTTCCCTCTTAAAACACCAATAGGCAAAGGAGCGGTTTATAGTTGTACATGCTGAATGTTCAATGTAATGACTACCATGAAGAAATGGATAACATTTTCAAAGATTGGTTTGTCAATAAATTGCTACTTAACATTCCTTCTAATAGTGCCATCGTTATGGACAATGCCCCTTATCATTCCATAGATATTAATAAGCACCCATTTCATCTTCACTCAAATCCCATATGCAGGAATGGCTCCGTAATAGAAATATTGAGTTTGATCCACGAGTGACAAAACCAGTGCTATACCAGTTAATTAAATTGAAAAAATACAGTTTCAAAGTTTATGAAATTGGTACACTCACAGAAATGCATGGATATACTATAGTACGGTTGAACCTTATCATTGTTATTTTAACGCTGTATAACTTATATGGGCGCAAGTCAAGAACGATGTTGCCAAACATACTATTTCATTTAAAAGTGGTGATGTAAAAGCGTTGTTTGATAATGTGATTACAAAAGTGACTCCAGACAACAGGAAAAGGGCCTGTGAGCATGTGCAAAACACTGAACAGCTTTACTGGGAGAAAGGCGGTCTGGTAGATGAAATTACAGACAGATAAATCATAAATTTAGAAGAATTGGAATCGGAAGATGAGTACAAAGATTCGTTTGAAGTTTCTGACGGTAAATCGGAGAATGAACAACAACCGGTCGGAGAGGAGGAAGGGCACCCCACCACTGTTGCGTGTTTGGTTGGTGTATCTGCTTTACCTGTGTCACCATAGAGAGAGAGCAAGATGGTATTCTTTCTCTGTCTAAAAGGGACACGACTACTTAAACCTCACGGACTATAGTTAAATTTACTCTGTAGTCTGCATGATTTTTTTTTTTTTTTTTAATTGTTCCATTTATACCCCGCCTTTAACTACATTAGTCTTATCGGCGGCCCTTTCTTTGGAACTTATTGCCTATTGGCAATGGTGTAAACTTATATTCTCTTATCGTTGGGCTTCTTGCACTGTTGAATTTTAAATCATTAGATCACACACATTCACACTCTCATTCATACTTCCAGACTCTGGAGAGGATAGGGAATAATCTTGGCTAGAGAAAACTTCCCAGCCAGGAATTGAACCCGGGACTCCTCACACAGCAGGCAGGTGCTCTACCAACTGAGCTACAGGGCCAGTCCATGAAATTATTGTACAATGATGTAGAAGGTTTTTCATACCGATATCTCACCATTACCTCTTAGAACACTAATTGCATAAAACTCTCCTGCGGTTAGAATTAATTATGGGCCAAAAATTCACTGATATTTACACAAACAGAAATGAAATATCAGCAGATTTTGTATTTCTTATATCAGCCTCCCTCCACATTCTACCCCGCAACAGTCTTCAAAACTCTGGATATGTTGTATAGTCTCTAAAAAAATGTTTAGGGGTGAAAGGTTATTCAAAAGTTTCAATCATTTTAACATAAGATGAAAAATTATGGAACAATAAATATCATGCAAACAATAACATTAAAAAAATACTTATTTGATTAACAAGATCTTCCATGAACCAATCACCTGAAATCAAATTAGTCGCTAAGCATGCTGGATATTCATCTAATTTTTCCAGGAATCACTAATTCCAGTATATCCAGTACGTAAAAAAAGTTCAAGTGTATTTCCAGTATCAGTAGACACCCTGTTAACATACACCTTTGGTATTTATACAGCCTTTTGCTCACATGCACTCGCATATAGAAAGTCATGAATTCTGGGTCCCATGTGAAATCTAATAATAATCTAATGCAATACTGTCTCTACCTTAGGTAAGCAATACATAAAGTAAAAATGAAAGACTCTAATGAGAATATTACCAAGGTATATCAACAGTTGGCGCTGAAACCTTGTTAGGAGCAGGTTCTACTGGTTTTGGGGCTTCAAATAGTGGCACATCTGTTTCTCCATATAGCATTTCATCCTCGTCATCAACTTCCCTGCAAAAATCACAATTATTATTAAAGTCTAAATAAACATGGAACAGAAATTATACATTGAAACCAAATTTAAATTAAATTTTCTTGAGGCTACAGTCAAATAAACACTCAAATGTTCCTGCATATAAGTGAAACCTTTTGAGTGTTTACTCAGTCAAGAAAAGTTAATTATTAAGTCTGTTGCACAATTGTTAGCAACTTTACTCATTTCTACAAAAGAGTGACACTGCGAGATGAAGCAAGAGAAGAGTTTAAACCAGAGGGTTACTCTTACACTAAATTTTTCAGAAAAGTAATAGTTTACATAAAATTTAGGACTAAGTATATATGATAGAGCTTAACCTGCAAAACGGTTAAACAGACTTTACAAAATAACTTATGATAGAAGAGTGATTTCATATAAAAAACCAGAAAAATGTAATAACGAAAATATGTAGATATAACCCTCTGGTTGTAATATCACAATATACCATTTCCACTTCCACCATCATCATCAGTACCTTCCATGCTCAAATAATGAAGTGCAGTAAAAGTCCATTAAACGGACCTTATTAAGGGTAGGTTGTATGTTCTTGGAATGAACTCCTGTTTTACATTCCATGGTCAGTCACTAAACTATGTTGTACAAAACCAAAATAGAGCCTATCAAGAGCACAAGCACAGAATAAGTTATCCCATGCTTTCATGCAGTGATAACTTGTTATTCAGAGTATAAAGAGAAAATAGCTCTGCTTGAATACTAGACACAATTTCTCCGATACAAAAATGAAGATCTTTACAATGTTTTTGAGAACCAGAAAGCTTAAGACATTATATCATAGATGTGATCTGCTAAATGAATACGTCAATGAGATTCACATTGCCGAGACGATTTGAAGGTTTTTAATTAATTTTGAAGATTTAGAAGCTAGTAACGTGATGTGTCATAATTTAAAATAAATCACTAAAATGTTCTTACTTGAACGCGTTTCGGGAGACGGTTTGTTCCCATCGTCAGCATGTTTTCAACTGATTTTGCTGGTTATTGTCTGGGGAATGTGTGTGGCTAGTGGTGTTCTCTGGTGATGGGCTGATGAACCTCCAAAGGCTGCTGGGTGGCGGCAGTTCAAAATTCATTAGGTGATTGCTGTGTTTGATGATATGTATTTTTTCCCAGATGTCCAATTCATTGCTGCTGTTGATCGGCTTTAAGTTTTATGTTTGGAGTGATTTCATAGTTTGAAGACCAGAAATGATGTGGTGCTACTGCTGATTTATCTGGTTGCTTTTGGTAAATGCATCTCATATGCTCTTTAAGTCTTATTTCAAGATTTCTTTAGGTTCTTCCTATGTATACCAGGTTACAGTCATTACAAACAATTTGATATATATACCAGCTGATTTATTGTTGCGGATAGGATCTTTTGTTCTGTTGCATAGTAGTTTCTGTATATTGTGGTTATTCTGTGGAGAGTGATGTTGTATTTCTTGAAAATACTTTGAAATTTATGATGTGTCCAAGGGTGATAAGTGAATTTCCTATATACTTGTGGCTTTTGTTGTCTGAGTAAAGTAGTCGTTTGTTGGATGTATTTCTGTCTTTCAAACTTTATCTTCTTATCTATTGTTTTTTTCTGGTATCCATTCATAGTGGCTATGTGGATAATGTGTTGGTATTCCTTCTGGTATTCCTCTTTCTCCAATGGTATATGTACTAACCTGTTTGTAATACTATTTAAAATTGCATGTTTGTGGATTGTAGGATTGTAGCTATTATATTATATATTATATAAAAAATATAATTTTCTGTGTGAGTTGGTTTTCTGTAAATGCCGAACATTAGTTTGTTGTGTGCATTATTTCTGATGATCCTGATGTCTAGGTAAGGTAACTGACCATTTTCTTCTTTTTCTATTGTGAATTTTATAGATCTTTTTGTAAATTCAATAATTTCAAAGCATCTTCTGAAAGCTTTTTTGGAACAATAGCAAACCTACCATCTACGTACCTATACCAGGTTTTGAATAGATGTGGGAAGGATTTAGTAATATGGCATTCAAAATGGCTCATATATAGTTCTGCTAAAAATGGTGAAGTTAGGCCTGTGGTTTATTTAAAGATTTTGTTACGGAAAGAAAAGAAATTCTGGTCCAAGCATAATTTTGTTAGTTTTAAGTAATCTTTTGTTTGTGCTCTAGGTGTGCCATTGTTTAATATCCAATGTTGTGACAAATCTGCAGTAGCTCACAATATTTGGTCAACAAAACACAAAATTAAACCTGAAATAAAGCTTTGTGTTTGCTCAAGACGTGTAATAGCAGCAGAGACAGGGGAATTTTCTACTTGGAACGGAAAAAAAAAACTAAATAACATACGAAAAATGTCACATGATGAAATGAAATCACCAATCAGATATTAGCTTAGTGACGTAATGATAGACCCACGCTTGTAACCCTGCAAAATATTAATCAATGATAAAGCAGTAACCTCATGTATCGAGTGGGGAATAGAAGAGTATAAATAATGCATGTTTGCTACAAATTTCACACATTCACTATCTAGACACAGCATTCCAAATCCACATCTGTAGGGATAAGAAGTTGGCGTGCAAATTGTGACCAAGATAATGAGCTTTATTCCACGGGAAGTTGAGTGTTCTCAGCAAAGTGCCGAAGAGCTTTTAGAACCTCAAAGGCACTAGTTATTGCACAATCAGGAATTATTTAGTGTTGCACACATGAATATAAAAGCATCAAAGAATTATGTTGCCGATTCGTAGCGCAAAGTGAAGAAGAATCGCATTACTCGCGAATAAATAAGAAGTGTGCAAGTGACCAGGAATATTTACAGTGTTGTGATAAACATAATAATGAATAAATTTCATCTTAAGTGGACGTGCAATGCCTCCTAAATTATCCTGAGTTTCCTTTTCCCATACCGAGATCTATGGCACCCATCCTTTCCTGAGAGGCAGGATCCTTGTTCCTTTGCTGAGGCAAAACTAGCCAGTGCAGAAGCTAAAAACAAACCACAAAAATCATAACTCATTGTTCAATGGAGAAGGCAGAGGAAGATGAAAGCCATGTCAAAGGGACCTTTAAACAGGTACAGTGACCATCCACAAATTCAACATTATCTCTCTGCCACCTGTGCGATATTTCTTCACTTTGCTGTGACCCATGGGATTTGAACCAGTGACTGGCCGCACGCAGAACCAACCAGGTCCCTGGCATAGACTTCTGCGAGAGGCTGCTGACATACAGCCTCATCTGTGTGATAGATTTTACTCAGCAAAGTGATAATATGGACATTTCTGCATATTACAGTCGCATGAGTCATTTGTGTGAAGTTGTACTGAAAAAAAAAAATGTGCCAAAAGCACCAGAAAAAAAAAACTGATGTTTTTTTTTTTTTAAAAGTCATAGTAATGCAATTGTGTGTAACATCTAGCATTATTACAGGTGTTCTTATTTATTATTTTACTAAATTTAACTGTTCTTATTATGAAATTGCCTTTGTTTTATATTCTTTCTGGTAATTGACTGTCAATTAGTCCAGATTAATGAGGTTCCAGTAGTTCTTTTGCCGACTATTGGTATGAAATGCAAAAGGTATTAATATATAGAAAAAGAATCTAACATGTTAAATTCACGAAACTTTCTATAGCCAATATTGTTTATTTTTATATAGGCCCTATAAAGTATTCTTGGAAATGCTTGTTTTTTCAATCTACCATGTTAATCAAGAAAAATATTTGTAGAAATACTTTCATTAAACATTTCGTGTACGTACAAAGGAAAAACGACAGGCTGAAGCGATAGTGAAATCTTTACAAAGTGAGTCACTACATACTGGCTTTGAAATTCTATACTCTTTCCATGACATTGGGAGAAATAACTGAATGATGACAGCACTCCAAAAGCTTACAGTATTGAAAAATTTAAGTTAATAACAATAATATCTCAGAAATGACTCATGTCACAAAAAATTATTTGTAATCAATTTAAGGTCTTTTAAAGTGATCTGCATTTTTTGTGGAGTAAGACTTTGTTTATGGTTTAGCAGTTAAAAACTTTTTACAAAATTCATTCAGAAAGAAAAGGAATTCACAGGTTACTTCAGAAAATGTAACATATTCACACTCTCATTCATACTTCCAGACTTCCACCCTGATACGGTAATTTGTATCACAAATTACTCAAATGTAAATAATTATTTTAATATGAATATGTATTTCTATGTAACATTGATTTCAGAGGTTTATTAATTGTAAATATTATTGGTAAATAATAATATACGGCTCTACTGAAACTGTTAACAATAACGCAATACTGCAGCAAGGGAATGAGTTGTTTATCGTTACCGGGAACCAGGAAGTTACGTAATGTTTCGCGCCTTTTCGGTAAAAAAAGCTTCCAGAATGTTCTCTAAAAGTAATATGTATTAGTGGTTTTCATTGGATAGTAAAATAGACGCTAATGTTGGCGCGTTTTATTAGCCAATAGCATTTCATTTATAATCTTTAGGTGTATCTTGAGGCAAGCCTATAAATAGCCAGGCTCGAAGTCGGTCGCCCCGCAGTTCAACAAGATTCTCAGTACACTACACGTCGACCCCCAGTTCAACGGAATTCTCAGTACACTACATGTCGCCAATCAGTCCTTCATTTCGTCATAAGTTACACGCAGCAGAAGTACGAGAAATCTTATAAAATATTCTACAGTTAAATATACAAAGTTGAAGTACGTGAGTTAAAAGTGATAAGAAGTTATTATAAACAGTTTCAGTTTGGGCGAGTATTCAGATTAATATGTAAATGTGTTAGTGCACGTGTTCGACAATAAAACATTATAAAACACATTTCTTCACTAGTAATTTTTGGATAAAGATTCCTTTCCGCTTCACAACCTGTAAGAAAAACATGCCTACCAAGATCAGATGATAGCTAGCCGGTGGACATTTAAAACTGATACAAATTGCTACGCAAGAGGGAGCTTCGAAACAGACAAGGAGTGACGTCACAAGAATGGCTTCCACCAACACCGAGGTAAACAAACATGGTAACTAATACCGCCGCAACCCCCCACTCGGGAATCGAACCCGGGACCTCTAGCACAACAGGCAGGTGCTCTACCGACTGAGATACGTTGCCGCCAGGTTAGAATTGTTCATTACTTGGTCATTCTTTAAAGCCCTTTCAGCATTCACTTGTTTCTCGCGATGTCATGGAAACAGTATGGAATTTGAAGGCAGCATATAGCGTCCAGTTGTTAAAAAGCAGTAATTTTATGTAATTTTTTAGGGGAAAAAAATTGCATCATTATCTATCTCTCTCTTTTTCTTTCAGGTCAAATGTAAGTGTACAGTATTTAACCCTTTATAGCCTGGTGTATCAGATTTCTTATAAAGGTGCTTTTTTAGGTTTTTAATGGACTTTTTTTTTCTAATTTCATATTATACCAACCTTCAGCAGTAAAATTAAGCTATTTTATATTGTAAAAATATTAATTTTTGTCAATAAAACTGTAGTGTTGGTTTTTTAATAATAATAAGCAAACTCCTTGCAACTGCAGTCAAATGTAACCCTGTCAGCATCCAAGCATGTCATCACACCGATTATTTTACTTGGGCCCTCCCCATCCTTTGCCACAGGAACATTTGACTGCAGTCACTGTGCACTCAAACTCACAATGTTTGGTTTTGAATGGATGGCCAGTCCATTTTGTGTCGTTCTAATGATCATGGCTATTCACATCACTTTAGTTGTGGTGCCAGTGAAAGGTATATAAAAGCCAGTTTAGGAATTAGAGGAAGAGCAGCATATGTAGCAAAATAATTCTGGCAATAAAAGGTTAATTGAATACCAAAGGTACTCATCTTAATAACTAGACATTAAATATGAAAGCCCAGCTCCATGGAGTGGGGGTAGCATGTCTGCCTCACATTTAAGAGGTTCTGAGTTCTAATCTCAGTTAGGGTGGGTTACCTGGATAACATTTTTTCCAGGTTTTTCCTTATCCTGAAAAGATGAATGTCAGGTAACTCTAAGCTCTATGGATTCCCATCTCATTCAAGATCTGATATGACCTACCCAGTTAAAGGGCATTACAAAAATAATTACATGTGCAATAAATTCTGAATAATTATTCATAACACATTCAACATAGAAATATGATAAATAAATACACACTTTTTTGAAGTTTCCTCAACTTTTAACTCTTGCTTTGCCCTGACTTCTACTTCTTCTTCAGGCATTGAACTTGAAAACAAGCCACTGACATCTCGGTAGGCGCACAGTGTTGTGATGTAAGGTTTCTGAAGGCAAATAGCACAACAGTTTTATAGTACTGGATGAACTGAATTAACACAAATAACTGCTATTCTTGATAATTAAAGTATATCCTTTGATTATCTACATAAATTAAACATCAAAGTGATGAGGAAACTGTAATAATTACCAGATTATGTGGCATTTCATTCTAAAACTTATGGTACACGACTGTGAGAAAAATAATAGATTTATGAAAAGTTAAATAATTACTGATCATAATTTAAAAATCAAATGCTAAATGCAGAGGTAGGTCATGCAGCAATAATAATACCCTGCATTCATTTATTAATTTGCTTTAACATTTGTCTTTCTGTATATTATATCTCTGTACAGATTCTTTTCTTTTTTAAATTATTTTGTGCCTATTGCTGCAAGGTAGAGTTGTGTGCAAATAACATTAACTTAAACAAATCAGTTATTTCTAGATTATTTTGAGATAATACCCAGGAAGTCTTGATGTGCCTACGTCAATTCTTATCATTACTGATAGCACATATTTTTAATTACTGTAGTGCCTATTTGCCTGTTTATTTT
Source organism: Deroplatys truncata (assembly GCA_030765065.1). Lineage (NCBI taxonomy): Eukaryota > Metazoa > Arthropoda > Insecta > Mantodea > Mantidae > Deroplatys > Deroplatys truncata. Next base: position 20,536,690 of record CM060987.1, read on the forward strand.
AAGTTTTTAGGGTCTATTGCCCCAAACTCTATTCATAACTAGGCATCATTATTTTGCTTAAAGTGCTTTTGCAAGCCAATAAAATATACAGCTTTCATGAAAAGAATTGCGGCTTGGTCACTGTTATAATCCTACCAGATGAATCCCCATAGTTTTCTATGTATGCTTATAAAATTATAATTATTAATCATCACTTTTAAGTTTTCAAGCATTATGTTTGTACCTGGTGAATGAAAGTGAAATTACTGTAATAATTAAAATGTCTGTTTGATAATTTGTATCTAAGATGTGTATTGTGTTATTGTCCACAACTTTTCTGTAGATAGGAGGAGACCCATATTTTAGCACTATAATGAAAGTCTCATCGTGGATAGACATTACAGTTTTTATATATCTGGTGAGGGAATTATTTTCGGTAGTACAGTAGTCCTGCATGTAAGTGAAACCTTTTGAGTGTTTAGTCAGTCAAGAAAACTTAATTATTAAGTCAGTTGCAGAACTGTTAGCAACTTTACTCATTTCTACAAGAGAGTGTGACACTGCAAGATGGAGCAAGAGAACAGTTTAAACCAGATGGTTACTCTTGCACTCTTCAGAAAAGTAATAGTTTAGATAAAATTTAGGACTAAATACGAGTGATGATTGCTGAAGTAGTATTGTTCTTCAATTTGTAGATAGTAGGTTGCGTAATTATTTGGAGGAGTTTGCCCCATAGTTGTACACCAATTTGAAGAAGGCAATTTAGCGATGTTTTTTATGTTAGATGTTTCTTGTAACCCCCATGTTTTGCGTCAATTTGCGGTAGGTTTTTGGTTACATAAATATTATTAAGGTTACGTAATGAAGATACACTTTGATGTTTGAATTTTAGGACGCCAAACTTTATAGTGTAGATGATGCTTGCTTTTATGTAATATTATTAAAGTTATTTGCCTCGGCTGCTTTCAGTCGCACTATAGAAACACGAGTTCTTTTAGGGTTGTGATAAGACTCAAATTATAAGATGCCACACAATTTATTTCTTAATTTTTTACTTCTTTTTATTTCACTTTATATTTGCACATTTTTATAAACACAACACTTTATAAAAATAAAACTGTGAGCACTTAATACATTTTTGGCGGAGAACACAAATTTTATCATTTATACTTTACAACATTTTTGCCCACGACTTTCACGTCTACTCTCTACAACTTCATGTCCGCGACCATTACGTCTGCTGTTCACTACATCTTGCCCGAGACTGACTAGATTCAACGGTACAAACCTTTAGCGTCGGTAATGCCATTCTCTTATTGGCTAATTCTAGTCCAATAGAATTTAAGTATTCAAACTAAAAATCTTTCTTTACTTTTGATTGGCTAATTCCAAACTGTAAGCGAAATTACGTTATTACCGATCTTTTTCATAACCAGTACTTTTAAAACTCCAAACACATAATTGTCACCAAAATTACATTATTACCTCATTATTAACATCCTAAAACATAGTATTCTCACAGTTTTTGCACTATTAGAGTATATAAACATTAACATATTACTAATAAATATGATTACAATAAAAATAAGTATTTACAATGACTTTACATACAATTTATATAATAATTATATACATATTGTTTTCTAGGTGGGCTGTTATTGAATTTAATTAATAAAAATACAATTAGTATCATTTAGGCATTAAAATACTGCCTCATTGCTAAGTCCATGACTTTGACGAGAGATAGCGTTCTAAACACAGGTTTCTTGTTTGCACCCAAGTCTTACATCTGTTCTGGGTATAATCGCAGAAATTCATTGTTCATTTGTTTCTTAGAACATTGTTGAGAGCGTCTAAAATAAGCAGATATGTATTGCTTCGTAGAAAATGGAGAAAAGTGAATTTTGTGTTGTGATAAAGCACTACTTTTTGCGTGGTAAGACGGTGAAGGAAACAAGAAAAGCTGAACAAATATTATGGGGACTCTGCTCCATCACATAGCATGGTTCACAAGTGGTTCACAGAATTTCGATGTGGCCATTCGAGCACAAGAGATGCTGTGCGCACAGGATGGCCGGTTAAGGTCACAACAGAAAAAAGGTGAACAAAGTTCATAATATTGTGTTGGAAGACCGTCAAGTGAAAATCCATGAGATAACCAAGACCATAAACAGGTGTATAACATTCCGTACAAATTTTTTTGGGTATGAGAAAGATGTCAGCAAGATGGGTGCCGTGACTTCTCACAGTTGAGAACAAGCGGAATTGTGTGACCATTTCACAGGGATGTTTGAACATGTTCCAGCACAACCCAAATGAGTTTTTGCAGCATTATATCACGGTTAATGAAACTTCGATCTATTACTATAAACCTGAAACCAAACAACAATCAAAGCAGTGGATTTCCTTCGGCGAACCTGCTCCAAAGAAAGTGAAAACCATTCCATCAGCAGTAAAACTCATGGCAGCTGTTCTTTTGGGATTCACAAGGGGTGATAGACATCCACTACTTGGAAAAGGGTAAAACGATCACAGGTTCATATTATGCTGCAATGCTGGATCAGTTTTATAAGGAATTGTTAATGAAATGACCCCATTTGGTGAAGAAAAAGGTTTTCTTTCACCAGGATAATGCACCCGCACACAAGTCAGCCATTGCCATCGCAAAATTTGTGGAATTGGGCTACGAACTACTACCTCACCCACCATATTCTCCAGATTTGGCTCCAAACGACTTCTTCCTCTTCACCAACCCGAAAAATTGGCTGGCTGGAATGAAATTCACGTCCAGTGAACACATCATGGCAGAAACTGCCTCATATTTTGCAGACTTTGAAAAATCATATTTTTTGGAAGGGTTAAAAAAATTGGAGAAACATTAGACAACAGGTATTGAATTGAAAGGAGACTATGTTGAGAAATAAAACTGATATTTTCTTTAAAAAGTCACTGGCTTATCAATCCACCCTTGTATATATGATAGAGCTTAACCTGCAAAATATTTACGATTAAACACACTTTACAAAGTAAATTATGATAGAAGAGTGATTTCATATAAAAAACCAGAAAAGTGTAAACAAGAAAATGTGTAGATATAGCTCTCTGCTTCTAATATCACAATATACCGTTGCCATTGCCACCATCATCAGTATCTTCCATGCTCAAATAATGAAGTACAGTAAAAGTCCATTAAACCAGATCTTATTAAGGGTAGGTTGTAGGTACCTGGAAAAAACTCCTGTTTGACATTCCATGGCCAGTCACTAAACTGTGTTGTACAAAACCAGAATAGAGCCTATCAAGAGTACAAACCACAGAATAAGTTATCCCATGCTTTCAAGCAGTGATAACTTGGTTATTCAGGGTACAAAGAGAAAATAGCTCTGCTTGGGTACTGGACACAATTTCTCCGATACAATGAATATCTTTATATGTTTTCAAGAATTACAAAGCTTAAGACAATATTATATCATAAAGGTGATCCGTTAAGTGAATACAATGTCTATGAGATTCAAGTTAAAGGACACCTCACCGAAATGATTTGATGGTTATTTAAATCAGAATAATGTACCTAAAATATTATCAGCATAATACATATTGAAATGGAAACAGTGAGTTTAATACTACCTAAGATAAAGCCAAAACACAATGTACGATACATAGCAGTGTAAAGAATGAGGTTAAGTTATAATTACATAACACAAAATACTTAAAATCACAGAAAATACTAGGGGTGGCGTGCACCAACCTCGAGTAAGCTCTACTTTCGTAGTAAACTACTATTCAAGACAACACTCGGCGACTTCCATGCGAGAGTAAACTACTTCCGAAGAATTTTACTCTTATCATACACTCCCAGATTAAATTATTGTAGAAGTAAATGTCGGAGAGCACCATCATGTAGTATGCTACTACAGAACTAAATCGAGCACAAATATAGATTAGAATTTACTCTTGCGACCTGGATGGAGTAACTAACCTGCTGATTGAACTAGAATACCGTATCATATTTGGAGGAAGATATTTTTGATGCGTTCTTGGGTTACTTAGATAACATTGATGATCTCGATGAAGAAGACAGCAATTACTTAGATTACATTAATGATCTCAATGGAAAAAAAAAAAAAAACCAACAACAACAGAAATGCGATAGTGCTATGCGAGAACCACATGATACTTATACAGAGAGAGAAAGTTCAATGAACATTTCGCTATTAGGAAAGAATCTTATACACGCCTTTTGAACCTGCTTGGAGAAAATTTCAACAAAACTCAAGACACAAATTCAGCTCTATAATCCAAATTGCAATTATTGTTATGCGTCCTATAAGTGTTTCGTACCGGAGTATTTCAGAAGCTTGAGCCGGCATTACAATGAATTTAACGTAATGTGACAGTCTTACACTGTATTAAATGGAGATATTTAAAATTGACTTAACGTGATGTAACTCAAGAGTTTGGCAAAGTCAAACTTTTCCTTCCTGTTACGTCAAGTTTGATTTCACATGGTAATTAAAACCAATTGGCACTAGCTCGAAGTAATAAAAGAACTATGAATCAATAGTCATTCCCATTATGTTAAATGCACGCCAATTATTCCTTTAGTTTACCAGCATTTTCAAGTTATGTTAAGTAAAGTTCATCATAATCCTGGTATTGCAGGCGAGCTTATAAATAAACGTTCACCATGTGTCTGTTGGCCGTGTATTTCACTGCGTTGTTAGAGCGCTTTTGAGGTTAAGAGCAAGCTACCTGCACATATAAATATACACGAGTGTTAAGAAAATAAAAGACAATTCTTCTTCATGTTCACAGATTTCCCACACATTGTGTGGGGAATTGACTGCATGCATGTTACTATTTTGTACCCATCCGTGAATATGGTGAACTATTCCAAAATCATAAAGGGTATTTCTCTATCAACATGCAAGTGATCTGCAGTGCAAAATGAAGATTACAAACATTGTTTACAGAATTTTAAGCTGCTCTTCAGTACGTTTCCTGTTGCTAGAATTATTAAACTCGTCAATCATGACTTCCCAGCATCTTTATAACACATGTTGGCTTTTTTGCACGTTAGCGTTACTTGGGTTTTCATTGAAAATGTTAATAAAAGTAACCTCCCGTGAATCGGGAACCAAAGCTTTTATATATATATAAAATCTAACCTCCCGTAAATCAGAAACATAAAAAACTAATAAACCTAAAATAAAAAGTAATTAAGAACACACATTGCAAGTGTTGGGGCTTTGAAGACCAACGTAATGCAGGTTATCGCACGTTTTTTACACTCATATTGTTTAAATGGATTTTCTTTATTTCTACCAACAAACATTTATCTCTTTCGCCGACGTTTCTCCCCTTCTCCTATCGCACATAACCTTATTCATGATTGCATCAAGTAAATCGCGCAAACAAAACAATACCTTCGGGAGTAATGAGCTCTTACTTCCATAGTCGTAACTAAAAGAGTAAACTGTAATTGAGCTCTCCAACGTTACTTTCGGGTAAATTGCTCCCATAGTAACCTACTTCCGTAGTGGGGACTCCTTTAGTAAACGTTACTTCCGAAGCAATTTACTCCAACATGGTGCATACCACCCTAGGTGTAGCAATAAAGAAACCGGACTGATGCTTTAACTCTTTATTGAAAAAAACTTACACAACTAAAATGTTGTCCCTTTCAATTTAGTCCCCTCCCTGATCCCTGCACCGCTCCATGGAATTTTCCGCTGTTGGTAACACTGCTGCAAGTCTTTTTCTGTTATGCTGTTGAGGAGTCTCGTCGCTTTTTCCTTCACTGCATCCACGGACTCAAACCTGGTTCCTTTGAGCGCAGACTTCATTTTTGGCAAGAGAAAAGTCACATGATGCTAGGTCAGGCGATTACAGTGGATGTTCATCACTGCAATGTTGTTTTTTGCCAAAAACCTCTACACAGACATTGCATTATGAGCTGGTGCATTATCCTGATGAAGAATCCAAGAGTGATTCTTCCACAGATCTGGTCTCGTTCGTCACACACATTCATGGAGGTTCTTCAGAACAGATGTATAATAAACTTGATTGACAGTCTGACCTTCATGCACCCTTCAGGCAGTCTTCTCGAACAATTCTACCGACCTTCTCCACATTCTCTTCAGTTTTCGAAGTGGAAGGACGGCCCGATTTCGGATCGTCTTCAACGTCTTCCCTACCAACCTTGAGCCTCTTAACCCACTCAAAAACACTGATCACCATTAACTTGTTTCAACATATCATAAGTTTCTGTGGCGAGTTTTCCAAGTTTTGTGAGGAATTTGATGTTAACACATTGTTCTACTTTAGAGCGTAGCATTATTTCAACGGAGCTCAATACATGACCCGTTTCTAAGAAGGCTCACAGCCAGACTAACCATCACAGCGGCATGAAATTTTGTATAAGTGTCAGGGAGAGTCCCAAGGCCAATCCCCCACTTTTTCTTTGTCATCGATGAAGCCGGAAATGCACACAACAATCACTCCTGTTTCTTTATTGCCACACCTTGTATACATATTTCTTAGTATTTACTTTTAGAAAGTACTTGTTTACTTGTAAGACCCATTTCCCACAGGTGCCATGCTGTAGTTAGTTGTGACCACTGTTTACATGCTAATCATGCCACTGCTGCCTCTCCACTGGAAGTCCATATCCATATAAATACTTCAGTCTTAAATGTCTCAGCTCTAGTAATGACCAGTATGAAAAATTGACACTTTAGTGCAAAATTTCAGAGATAAGAATATACTTACTAAGCTAATAGAAGGACGAGTCACAATCAGCCGACCTTGTCCTCGGCTCTCCCTGAGACTTAGAAGAATAACATCTCCAAGTTCACTAAGAATGACCACATGCGGGTCAGCTGATGATGCATGAACAATTGGGCAGCCTAAGTCCAATGGGATATGCTGAATTTGATCCAGTCCTTGCAGTAACCGTACACCCATTTGTGACACCTAAAACATATAGTAGAGGAAATGCTAAGAAAAATCAATACTTCCCCTACTTATTATACGTAGTAGAGAAAGTAAAAAAAAACCCTGATGTTATACATTCACACAACTTGCACTACCAGACAACACATACAGCCCTTAATAATATTCATACACAAAGTGATTATTCTATCCACATTACGTTACACACAATACTTAGGAATGATTTTCAAATTAAGCAAGATATGTTACATTGATATTGTAATGAAAAGAAGCTAGAAACAGTGATGTGTATTGAATTTATTTAAAGGTGAGTCGGAATTGTTACACTAACATCACTTAAGTTTACTCACTTAACATGTTTCGGGAAACGGTTGTTCCCATCCTCAGAAGTTAATTCGACTGGCCCGTGTTGTTGGTGTTTCCGTTTTTTGGACTGGATCCTGTGGTGGCATCTTGTGGTGGAGAAATGTACTTCCAGAGAGGATTTGGTGGCGGCAAATCAAAATTCATTATTTGCCGCCACCAAATCCTCTCTGGAAGTACATGTCTCCACCACAGGATCCAGTCCAAAAAACGGAAACACCAACAACACGGGCCAGTCGAATTAACTTCTGAGGATGGGAACAACCGTTTCCCGAAACATGTTAAGTGAGTAAACTTAAGTGATGTTAGTGTAACAATTCCGACTCACCTTTAAATAAAAGATATGCTTAGTTACAACATACAGAAATAGTACTAAAATCTTTATTCATGGTAACAAGCTCTTATGATGGAAACAAAAGAAGGAGGGGGGTGGAGAAAGGCAAGAATTGCAAACTTTAAGGCATGACCGTTGACAGCATGGAATATTTCAACCTGGAAAATTTTTGCAAAATGACTAACACTACAAAAACGTTTGGCATAAATTGTGTATTTTAATGAGCTGTAAATTTTTTCTGCAGTACGTTTTTGTCTATCTTTCAAGGTTTCCTTGTAATTTAAAATGAAACAAAATTCAATCAAATAAAGAGGACTTCACAGACTATTCATAAAAATTTCAAGATATGTATTTATTTGTATGTCAATATATTACACATGGCATTTTTAATCAACATCATTAAGAGCTGTTTTTGAGAAAACTAAAAATAATGAATATTTTTCCATCTAAAGAGCAGTATGGAGGGTGGAGATTATTTTGGAAAATCCTTGTGTTGCATCCCTAGAAGATGTTCAAGTTAAATATACAGTTTGGTATTTAACTGACTTTTAGTTTTTGAGTTATGCTGTTCACAGATACACAGATCTACACACAAATGGATAAACACATAAATTGAATCGCATACGACTTTTGCTAAAAATACTTTCATTTTAGATCAGGGATCCTAAAACATTTATTTCTGGTGAAATCTTGATATCACATTTTTGGATGGAATAGAATATTCCCTCTTACCTACTATAAGCAGTTTGCAGAGAAAGCAAAAATATTTGCTGACAGTATTTATGAATTCATTTTCTTGAATGGAAGAATATAAACAGTGATATGTAGTACAATAAATAATTTTGCAAGTCTGAATTGTTTTAACACTTACATCTCTTTCTCTCTCACAAACACACACTCATGTATGCATATTCAATAGAGAGGAGAGAGAGAGACAAGAACAAGAGAAAGGGAGGGGAGGAGAGAGAGAGCGAGAGAGAGGACGAGACACAGAGACAGAAGCAAGAGATGAAGAGGAGGGAGACAGAGAGGAGAGAAGAGCAAGAGAGAGACAAAGTACAGGGGAAAGTAAGACTAAGAAAAGAGAGGGGCAGAGAGGAGAAGAAAGGAGGGAGAGAGAGAGACATAACAGAGAGAAGAGGAGAGAAGAGAAAGACAGAAGAGAGACAGATAGAAAGGCAAGAGAGATAGAGACAGAAGGCTACATAAAGTTTTCTTTTGCTCACCTTCTGTCAAATATAGGTTCTCAAATTGCAACAGTTTATTATGCAAGGCGTTCATACATACTTACCTGTATTATGTACTTGTTGCTTCCTAGATTACCAGCATAAACAGTGGGGCCTTGGGTACTAAACCCAGAGTTGTCAACCTCATTGATTTCTTGTCCTGTTTGAAGAACCTTTAATATAAATTTAACAAAAAACAACAATGAAGTTGCCATTAATATACATTTAAAAATTAGTTAATACATAAGACAATATAATTTTTGTAAGATAATTTTCAGAAAGGGAAACTTGTGCATAAATTAAGCTGCAATGTTGGCACATTGTTAAAGTTGTACAAGGTGGAGCAAAATGTACACAGAGTGTGGCAGAAACAATAATCATCTTTGAATTAATGGCTACTTTGTATCTGGGGGGATTTTTGTGTCAGGATTGTAGAGTGAACCTTGGAAATGAGTTCACCAGTTTGTATTCTCTCTCCAATATGTTAGTTATGGACCACTGGATAGTGAGGGAGCACGTTGTGCTGTACATCAGAACCAGTTCCATTACGGAAACCCAAAGCACATTTTGATGTGCTGCAATATCTAAGGATGCTATTCATTGTTCGGTGCAACAACAGAATCAAGATGGTAGCATGACAAACAACTTACCGCCTGGACGACCTCATTCTGTATACACAGCACAAAACATTGCACAAGTATAGGCATCTGTGTAACGGGGTCCATAAGAGTTGGCAAGGAAGCATGCCAATGCTTTAAGGATATCGAAGCAAAGCATGAGGCGAATTTTCAAAAAATGAAAGTGTTCTCCATTCTCGTTACTTTAAGGTAACGTAATAGAAATATAAATAATTATTAGGAATTACAAATATTTTTCACTTTAAAACATGCTTATTGTTTCTACCACACCCTGTACTATAACAATAATAATGAATTATACAACACCTAGTAAATAACCTCTTCCTCTAGTTTCGGAAGCATATAATTTATTGTAGAAGCTATCAACTCAAGTGTTGGCATGTCATGTGGAATGTCTGCAACTCCACAATTAGCCCACCTCTGTGGTATGAGGATAGCATGTCTGCCTCACACTCAAGAGGTCCCAGGTTCCAATCTCGGTTAGGATGAGCTACTCAGATAAGGATTTTACTTTCTCTACTACGTATAGTAAGTAGGGGAAGTATTGTATTCCACCCAAAAATTCGATACCGAGATTTCACCGGAAATACATGTTTTGAGACCTCCTGAATCCAAAAAAAGCATTTTTGGAAACATGTCCGTGTGTGTGTCTGTCTGTGTGTCTGTCTGTGTGTCTGTGAACAGCATAACTCAAAAACGAACAGTCGGATAAACACCAAACTTGGTATTTAGGTTCAGTATCTTTCAGAGATGCGACACGAAGGTTTTCAAAAAAATCCCCCCAACCCAGACTACCCTTTACATGGAACATTTTTCGAAAATTTTAATTTTCTCAAAAACGGCTCTAACGATTTTGATTAAAATATCATATGTTTAAGATATTGTCATGACAAATAAAATGTATATCTCGAATTTTCTGGGAATGTCTCCAAAAGTATTCTTCGTTATGAACGACTTTTTCATAACTGGTAAACCATAAGAGATAGACAAAATTTTACTACACAAAAAATGTAGATCGCGTTAAAATACACAATTTATGTCATATACATTTCTTTTATTGAGTGAACCGTTTGCGAGATATTGCTTGTTATTCCCTTAAATTTTCCAATACTTATACTTTTTCTCAAATTCGTTATTCATTTTTTATGTCCTGGACTTGCAAAGAGAATGGAATGCGCCGCATAGCAACCAGCGTTAAAATATTTGACCATCGCTTAAAAGCTACCATGTTCCCCTTGCATCTACAAGAAAATTAGCAATAAGATTGACATCTCGATATCTCCATTAACATGAAGCATATGGAGAATAAGCGTTTGTAAAAATAGTTTGTACAAGAGTAGCGAAAGTCATGTGAGTGTAACACATCAGATTTTTTTTCTGGAGTTTTCCCTTATCCTGATAAGATTAATATTGGGTAACTATAAGCTCTATGGATCTCGGGCTCATTTGAGTATCATTTCACCAAAGCAAGAAATGAGTGTCTGAAACAGTTGTTGCAATCTGTTCATGCTGATATTGGCTGCATGGGCAATACTGAAACCATGAGGTGTCAAGATTCCTTTACTTCTTAGTTCAGGTACAAGGTATATAGTAACATCCAAAGATATCGTTCTAAGTTAATAGTTGCCCTGCGGATCTTTGATAAAGCCCATAATGATGATACACTGCATCACCCTGATCCTAGGACTGTGCAGTGGAATTTTATGAAACAATACTACACTATGAATACTGGAAGTTTTGAAAAGGTAGAATCAGATGGAAAAATTGCCATAGCTGGGATTTGAAGTATGGATCTTGGCTTAATATGCCACTGCTCATCTGAGCTACCATGGCAACATGCTGGTACAACATTAAATTCTTCAACTAACATATTTTTCCTGGTAAACCACAAGGTGTTCTCAAATTAATTTTGAGATAACATCTCCAATCATCCTTATAATCTCATAAGTACTTGAGTTTCAGGCTTCACAGTTAAGCACTATTAGGTGAATCAATGTTAATTAATTGTTCTTTCACACTTGCCATGTGTAGTCTAAAATGGGAAAGGTAGAATCAAATGGAAAAACTCAATGCCATACCTGGGACTTGAACCACAGATCTTTGGCTTATTGTGCCATTACTCTAACTGAGCTACCACAGGGAATTTTAATGTCTTGCCAGCATGTTGACATGGTAGCTCAGAAGGTTAGCGGCATATCCATGGTTCAATCCATGGCCATGGCTCTGAATTCTTCCATCTGATTCTACATTTTCAAATGTAGCCTATAGAGGATGGAAGGTGACCTATGATCATCCTTGGACAGGATGACTTTTTGTAATGAAAAGAACAAAATATCTTAGTTGAGTTTTGCTGTTTTTAAAGTAGTTTTTGAGAAAAAAAAGCAAAAATTGTTTAATATTAACTTTATTTTAAATGATTTTATGAAACTTGAATGTTTTTTTCAAATATTTCTTAGAAGAGTTTGAAAGATAAATTTTTTTTTGCATGTTTAAATACATTTTGAATTAAAACAATTTGTACTCTTACTATTATTATAAGCTTTCAAATTTGTCTCAGTTAAATCTACATCATTAGCCTCAACACTGTAAGATCGACACTTCAGCTGTTTGCTTATAAAGAAATGCATTTCAGCTTGTTTATTGTGCTTATATCTTGTTTTTGAAAGAGCAGATTATCAGTTACAAAATGGCTCACTTTACTAATGCCAAATATCTTGAAATGCTACTCATTTACAGTGAACACGTTATAATGCGGCAAGAATTTATTGAGAAAGATTTCTAAATAGAGGAGCACCACACCATAGGACATTTCTTTTCATCTGTCAAAGAGTTCTAGATACAGGAATCGTATCTCATGTTGAAGGAGTTGGTCAAAGAAATGTTGCAAAAGAAGAAGAAATCCTTTGCTTGGGAGAAGAAGATCCTGGAAGCAGCAGCTATGGTATAGCTTGCGCTATCAGCGTAACCCATTGAACTGTTATGAGAACATTAAAAAATGAATTCTACGCCCTTATCATACTCAGTGCATCCAGTATCTCTCTGAAGCAGATTATGCACCAAGGGTAGCATTTGTTAAATGGTTTCTTCAACAAGGAGGGGACTTTCTCCCTAAAATTCTTGTAATGGAGAAGCAATGTTTACCAGAAATGGGATAATTGATTACCATAATGCACACACCTGGGCTTACAACAATATATGCAGAATAAGACAAAACAGCTTTCAGCACAGATTTTCTGTAAATGTATGGGCAGGAATCATAGGAAACACATTAATTGGTACGTGGATTCTTCCTTGGGTTTTGACAGGAGCCATCTATCTCCAGTTTCTTCAAGAAATGTTACCAGTTCTGCTTGAGGATGTTTCCTGGCAGTAAGAAATGATATATGGTTATTACATGATGGGCAACTCTGCACATAAGTAGAGTCGTGTGTGGCCATCTATGCAACAGCTACATAGAACGCTGGATTGCTCGGAATGACCAATAAGATGGCCATCAAGATCGCCAAATCTAAATCCAATTAATGTTTTTCTTTGGGATAATACAAAGACTTGTGTATACACTACAGAAGTGCCTGATGTGGAAATGTTGCAAGAAAGAATACTTCAAGCAGAAGAAGAAATAAACAAACAAACTGGACCTACTTCATAAATTACAGAAAATGTTCTGAAGCATGTGTATTGGCGATGGGTGCACATTTTGAGCAAGTTCTCTAAGCATTAAAAAGAAGTTTTCATTGATTTGCTGTTCTCATCTTGCTTTAATTATTCACAGTTTTATAATTCACAAAGAAAGGAAGCATAATCTTGGGTTTCTCAAACTTTTACTTACCTTTATAAATAAGTGTTCCTATTAATAATTTGAGTAATATTGTAAATGTTTCCTCAGTTCCGTATTCTGTATGATGTTTAGGTTATGTTACAATCATGTATAGTTTTCTGTTTATTTGTATACAAAAGTATTTAATTGTTCATTGCCACAGCAGCAGAAACTGAAGAATTAAAAGTTAACCTGTTAATGTAAAGTGAACTGCTGAATTTGCTGTGTTGTAATATTGTGGAAAATAAAATAGTAATTATCTCAAGAATGGAAAGCCTTACGGAAAAAGATTTATAAAGGAAAACCACTCAAAACAAGGTGCTCTTGCATAGTTTAAAAGGTTGATCATAGGTCACCTTCCATCCCATATAAAGCTTGTGTGGAAGAACAATGAATCAATAGAAGTTCTGCTTGTTGACAAATCTGGTTAAATGAAATTGTGCTTCATTCAGCAATTATTTCACAAAGTTGTGCAGAGAATGGCATTCTAATCTGCCAGTGATTTTGACATAACTGATGAACAATTTGCAGTTTATAAGAATGGAATGCAAATCTGCTTTCAATTCGCAGTGAAGTGACTGTTAAAGAGAGTTTTTTTTGCATGCTATTTGGGATGCAACACAGCGAATGCCAGACACATGTATTTTTTAAAATAAATATTTTAAAAATAAAAATGTTTTGAATTCAGAGAAATACATAAGTATGCATTTACTCAGCAGTAATATTACACATAATTAACAACACCCACATCCATTTAATAACACTATATATAATTATATAACATTTTTCTTTCTTTTTACTTTCTCTACTACGTATAGTAAGTAGGGGAAGTATTGCATTCCACCCAAAAATTCGATACCGAGATTTCACCGGAAATACATGTTTTGAGACCTCCTGAATCCAAAAAAAGCATTTTTGGAAACATGTCCGTGTGTGTGTCTGTGTGTGTGTCTGTGTGTGTGTGTGTCTGTGTCTGTGAACAGCATAACTCAAAAACGAACAGTCGGATAAACACCAAACTTGGTATTTAGGTTCAGTATCTTCCAGAGATGCGACACGAAGGTTTTCAAGAAAATCCCCCCACCCCAGACTACCCTTTACATGGAACATTTTTCGAAAATTTTAATTTTCTCAAAAATGGCTCTAACGATTTTGATGAAAATATCATATGTTTAAGATAATGTCATGAGAAATGAAATGTATATCTCGAATTTTCTGGGAATGTCTCCAAAATTATTCTTCATTGTGAACGACTTTTGCATAACTGGTAAACCATAAGAGATAGACAAAATTTTACTACGTGAAAAATGTAGATCGCGTTAAAATACACAACTTATGTCATATACATTTCTTTTGTTGAGTGAACCGTTTTCGAGATATTGCTTGTTATTTCCTTAAATTTTCCAATACTTATACTTTTTCTCAAATTCGTTATTCATTTTTTTATGTCCTGACATGCAAAGAGAATGGAATGCGCCACATAGCAACCAGCGTTAAAATATTTGACTATCGCTTAAAAGCTACCATATTCCCCTTGCATCTACAAGAAAATTACCAATAAGATTGACATCTCGACATCTCGATTAACATGAAGCATATGGAGAATAGGCGTTTGTAAAATTAGATTGTACAAGAGTAGAGAAAGTCATGTGAGTGTACCACATCAGATTTTTTAGTAATGGTTTACACCTGTTATTACCATATGAGGCACCACAGGCAATGTACAATGATGATACATGAAATGAAATGGTAATTGGGAAGGAACATTCCAGGCCTAAGTTTAAGGTACCTCCTGATACGGTAATTTGTATCACAAATTACTTTAATGTAAATATTGATTGTAATATGAATATGTATTTTTATGTGACATTGATTTCAGGTGTTTATTAATTGTAATTAATAATTGGTAAATAATAATATATGGCTTTACTGAAACTGTTAACAATAACGCAAGAATGCAGCGGTGGAGTGAGTTGTTTATCATTACCGGGAACAAGGAAGTTACGTAATGTTTCGCGGGTTTTCGGTAAAAAAGCTTCTAGAACATTTCCTAAAGTAATATGTATTAGTGGTTTTCATTGGATGTTAAAATAGACGCTAATGTTGGCGCGTGTTATTAGCCAATAGCAGTTCATTTATAATCTTTAGGCGTATCTTGAGGCAAGCCTATAAATAGTGCAGGTTCAAGGGAGCGTGTCCCCCAGTGCAACAAGATTCTCAAAACATTACACATTGTCCCCAGTTCAACAAGATTCTCAACACATTACACGTCAGCCCACCAGTTCTACAAAATTCTCCATTCATTTATTTCGTCAAGTTACGCGCAACAGAATTACAAGGACTATTATAAAGTATTATACAGTTAAATATATAAAGTTGAAGTACGTGAGTTAAAAGTGAGAAGTTATTACAAACAGTTTCAGTATGGCGATTATCCAGATAAATCTGTGAAAGTGTTCGTGAACGTGTTCTGCAATAAAGATTATAAAACCAATTTCTTCGTCAATATCATTTCTAGACAAAAGATTCCTTTCCGCTTCACACCCTGCAAGAGATACTTGTTCTACTAAGATAATATGATAGCTAGCCGGAGGACAATATACAAAACTTTAAATTCTTTCGAACCCTAATTGATGCAAATTGCTACGCCAGATGGAGTTAAACGAACCAAACAAGGATGACGTCACACAAGATGGCATCGCGTAAAGAAGAAAACATATATGTGCTCTCGTAAATTGGCTCCCAAACGTGGTGCTATATATTAATGTTAAACACATAAGTAACATTAAAACAGCCGCACTCCCCAGCATTTTATGAGGACTGAGAAAAACCTGTCAGAGAGGACAGTGCTGGTGGGAATATATAGTTACTAATCAATTTACTAATAATTGCCATTATTGCAATTCAAAGCTATTACTTTCCTTCTAAAGAACAGTAATGTAAAAATAATGTTTGCCTCTGTTGCAGGCACTGTCTTTAAATTTTCTTTTCCTTTCCTCATGGATGATTCTACGTTACAATGACTTACTGGCTCTGTACCATTATGCCACTTCATGATATATTTCCACTACAATATTGTAAAGAATTGATAGCAAACAATTTGTTCATTTACTGACATTTTTTACATTTTACTACAATAAAGTTATAACTTGCTCCGCCTTCTAATTTGTTTTTATTAGTTTTTTTTTTAAAAAATATTCTGTTAAAATTGTTTGTATCAGCTATTTCATCTGCTTACTTGTAAGAATACAATGGATTTGAAAAATTGTAATATGTATTAACACACAACTAAAAGATATACTCACCATAGTAGATTCCAGCTGACCAAGGATCATAAATGCATGAGTATTTTCTTGATCATCCCCAGAGTCTTTGTTGCCGATAACTGTCCACATATCTATACAGCCTGGTAGCTCAAATGTAGTTACAACCTAATTGCAAATAAATATATCATCTTTTCAAAGAGTTGCTATGTTTGAAAACAGAAAGCAACTGTCAGTTAAGACAGTGACAAAAGCATACAAACCAAGTTCTCTTCACGTGGGTCATCGTATTCAACACTTAAATTCATTACATCTCAGTATCAAGCTGTTTTTAAGTGATGAACATTTAGGTGAATTTCTTTGAACTACCTTAACTAATCACCAACCAAATTTCAAGCAATTGGTAGCTCAAATGGACACCCCAAAAAATGTAATGTATTTTGTGTAGTATAAAGATGTTCAGTGCTGTACCTATTTAATGAAATATGGTCTATAATCTAAATGTTCAGCAATTAAAAATACTTTTATGGTCTACTATGGGTTTCCAAAATTAAGTGCAACTCTCTTCAAAGTTTTAGCCTGAGTTTGGTGCTCCCAAGTGCCAGGTAGTTGGCCACCCTGGTTTATATCAACCTCAGATTGGTTTTTACAGAACACTATTTGAGTCGAATTAACACTTATCTGGCTTTATCTATCTTTGTTGCTATAGAATACTGTGACTGTTTGGTTTTCACTGTCACTTCATAATGTGATTTAGCTCAGTTCTCACTGTCACTTCACTACTATGCTTCACTCGGAGCATCAAACACAAGACTTCTCTAAACACTCGCAGTAGCAGCACTCACTCTATGTCACAACCATTGTTCAAACCTCACTCATAGAATGCACTGAATAACCAGCACTTTATGGAACAACAACTCACTATCTCACTTACTTACTGGCAAGCACAATCACTTATATATAAGTATGAAAGTTTCTGGAAGCTCCATGAGAGGGGAGAAGGAAGTTTTCAGAAAAAATTAATTATCTCTTGATACACTTCTGGAATTTATGTTGGGGGAGAGTGCTTTTCCTTATCTCTTCACCTGGTCAGTGCCATCCAAGTAATAACTTCGGCACATAGCTGCATCACAAATATGTTTCTCCGACATGCTGTCTGCATCCTAAGCCAAGGGTGTATACAGGAAACATTGACTGGTTTTTGTTTATTACCAAGGACGACATTTTGTCCCAGCATGGACGGATTTTAGATTGATAGTTGCTTGCCCGTATTGACTCACAGAGGCTATGAGTTCAAAGGTACTGACTGCACTGTGAAAGGAAAGGACAACCTATTTGTGCTGCGTTGGAGAGTGAACATACATTTCATTTGCTTAAGATTCAATTAAATTAACAGCATACAGCTGTAACCTGGTATACATAGGAAGAACCAAAAGAAATCTTGAAATAAGACTTAAAGAGCATATGAGATGCATTTACCAAAAACAGACTGATAAATCAGCAGTAGCACATTATTTCTGGTCTTCAAACCATGATATGACTCCAAACATAAAACTCTTAAAACCGATCAACAGCAGCAATGAATTGAACATCTGGGAAAAAATACATATCGTCAAACACAGGAATCACCTAATGAATTTCGAACTGCCACCACCCAGCAACCTTTGGAGGTTCATCAGCCCAGCACCAGAGAACACCACTAGCCACACACATTCCCCAGACAATAACCAGCAAAATCAGTTGAAAACACGAAATCAAAATATATGTTATGCATATACATATTATATGGCAGTGGTAAACTATAGAAATGTTGCATGTTTGTTCCATCGATCTATACCACCAAACAGTCGCATGCTGTTGATGGATTGCTCTTATCTAGTAGTAAACAGAGGACTCTATACACCAGTACCAGTCAACCTTGCGGCAAATTCGGACAGTGTCATCCCTGTTTATTACTAAGGTTCAAATAACAATGGGAAGATTAGAGGGAGAGTACCGCAGTATGAAGACATAAATGTTGTTTGTTTACAGTATGTAGGTGCTAGATTTAATGGCAGCCCCAGGCAATAAAATAAATGTTATCTCATAAATGACGTTACTGGTTAAATTGTGAACTTACTGCACTTGTATCACAATATACAGGGAGACCCAACAAACTATAAACCGGCTATGCAGTGTTTTTCTGGCTTGCGAAAGTGGCGCATGTTGATGTCTGCAGCCATCATAGAGTGGTGCTAATGCCAAAAATTTCCTTAACTACATATATTTAAACACCAATATTATGAAAGGAGGTGCTGAAACTGACCACTGTCATTGTCATATTTTGGCACCTCATCAAGAAACTTCCATCACTTGCTGTAGTTCAGTTGCAAAGTGCTAGCAATTCCCTGGCAGATATTTTGTTTTAATTCTACCAGGGTGTGTGGGTTTGTTTTTGTAATCTTTGTTTTAATTTACCCTAGAAATAAATGAGGTTAGATCGGAGGACCAAGGGGACCACAAATCTCTGCTAATAATTCTGTCCTCCTCAAACACACTTTCACTTTTCTCATCACAATATTGGCCACATGGGTTGTGGCAGAGTCTTGTTGAAAAAAAGGCAAAGGCATGCTACCTGCCTGTTAATTCTCTACAAAATGGGGACAAAATTGTATGTACATATGTGGAGACATCACCTGCTGACTCAAAAAAATGGGCCCTATAATTCGTTCTCCACTCATGATGCACCAATTTTTTCATCATGGAGGGGTACTTCATGAACAATATTGGATTTGCCAGAGCTTGAGTAACAACTATTTTTGTATACACATATATCCAGTCGAACCAGACCTTGCCCAAGAAAAACATTAAATATGGCTCTAGTTTGCACTATTGAGGCTCCACTCCACTCATCTAGGGCAGGACCACCTGTTTGAAGAGCATGTGCCATAGTTATTTTATATGGTTTTAACTTCAGCAATTTGGTAGCTCTTTGCAGAGGGCCACAGAAAATGTCTGCTGTTATGAAACACAGCTAAGCGATGTTGCCTAATGTTTCTTGGGTAAGAACCCTACACTGTCTGTTAGGTTTCTTAGACTGAACGCTATCTGTGGCCTGAAATGTATTACACAGATTATGGATTGTAGTATAGCCTGGAATCTTTACAGCCAGGAATCGTTCTGCAAATTGTATTTGCACTTGATGAGCTGACCGCGTTAACATATACGAATCATACATAAATACACACTGGACAATAGTAAACATATATGAGAGGCCTAATTGTGACTAAATAGAGGACACAATAATAAATAATTCGTAACATCTGCACTACATTGCATCATGGTCAATGCAATATTGCAGAACAGAGCAAAGCCTTGATTGCAGCAGCGGCAGAAAACATGCACAGTGGAAAAACACTGCGTAGCTGGCTAATAGATCACTGGATCTCTCGGTACTGTACTATGACCTGGTTTCTGTTGCAATAAATGCAAAAAATGCTAACCTTGGACTACCTTTTACAAATGTTGACAGTAGTATACCTGAGTGAGATTGAAAGCATAAATGTATTCTGCTAGAAAGACTGGATAGTTCACTGGTTAGTATGATTGAGGATTTAAAGACTATGAATATGAAGGGATGAAATGAGAAGATAACTTATACAGACACCAATGCTCACCAGGGTTATAAAACCAATCATAAAAACTTATAAAAAGATCATATTTACCTGAGGCCTTACAGAGCGTTGCAGCACACAGAGAGCACCATTTTTGCCATAACCTGATGTTGTAAACAGTTCTATATCTGGATCTTCTATATTTGAAAATTCCTCCGACAAAAACGCTGGTTCTCCCATTGAAATGTTACCACATGGTCCTATGTTCAGCAAACTGTCACAAACCTATGGCATTAAAAGAGTTGCACAGTATATTCTGTTGCTTTCTTAAACTGAAAGGATGAGGTATATTATCACTTTATAGCAATTGTTGCTTGAATTACCTCAAAAACATATGAAGCAATTTGTACTGATGTCTGTGCCTCACTTCCATAAACTTCTAGCTCATCCAAGTCCCGGATGTCTGCTACATCAGATGCCATCCAGTCTCCTATGAAATAATGCAATGCTTCTGATGAGATCCACAATATTCATTTATAAACATGAATTATGAACAGTTTCTGTTTAGCAGGTGCATAGACAAATTAATGATCTGAGTTATTCCTTACTCCTAGTACAGTAGAATGTTGATTATCCATCACTCGGTTAACTGTGTGGGTGCGTGTGTGTGTGTTCTTTTTTTGTAATCAAAGTTCCCTGTATGCAGCAAAAATTAACTTGTTTTGAAACAAAAGTCTAATCATACTTCCTTTTCACAGCTAATGTTCGAGCTTAAACTATGTCTGGTTAAACACTGTTTAAGAAATGCAGATGTCTAACTTAAACATTATTTAGCTAGACAGTGTCTAAAGGTTTAAAGAAATTACTGTTTCTACAACCGGCTCATTATCTTTTAGAATCATAAAAATAAATTCACTTTAAATAATGGTTCCATTTTTAATTTATGAAATTAAGGACTGTTGCACTATACACCACTAAAGTAAATGAATACAAGTATTAAAATCATGTTAAAGGGTAAAATAGAACAGCATGAACTAGATACGAGTTATTAGGCTTGTATTATTACTTTAAGCTTCATTCCTGCTGCCTTAAAAAAAAAAAACTGCAAATAGTCTTGAATGATCTGAGTTCACACTTTTAATAAAAAAAAGAAATATGGTAATAATAGGCAAATTTCTCCAATAATCTGTGTTTTCATTGCTCTATTTCTCTCAGGTTTCACACCCTTCACTATTTAAACTGATAACAGACAAGTTTTGTAAATTTACCTAAGGTGTCCAGCCTTTTCTTTTTTGCAGGCTGCTGTTGTGCTTCTTGTGCTTTTGATTTTTCTTCTGATGGCAGCAGAGTACTTTGCTCTTTCTCAGTAAAGCGTAGCAACAGAGAGTTACCTAATCTGGAGCCCAAGAATAAGTAGTTCTCTTCACAAATACATGTCTGCAACACAAATGGTAAAAGTATAATCAGATCTAGGAATTAAATGTAGTGATGGAACAAGTTTTAAACTTGCAATTGTTTAACAGAGAGGTTGGATTAAAAACGTGTGACATTGGATTACTTGGAACTAAAATGGAAAAACGTGGTTTCTATGAGAAAACCTTTCAGGGCACTAAATATACTGAACTTCACATGTAAGATAAGAGAAAAGATGGGACTGTACTTAGAACTTTTAAAGAACATTTACTGCGCCCACATCACAATCAGCGAGTTCAATGTTTATCACCAAAGGACTTTCATCCACGTGTTGCATTTTCCGAATGGCTGCTTCATCAGTTTGCACAAAATCCAGATTTTGTAACAAATCTGTTGGTGTTGGACGAGGCCTGTTTCATGTGAAGTGGCATTATGAACTTTCACAACACACACAAGTTGGCAGTGGAGAACCCCAGAATTATACAACAGCAGAATTTTCAGCATAGATTCTTGATTAACGTTTGGGCCAGATAATTGGAGACCATTTTATTGGACCATTCGTCCTTCCACCACACTTGACTGGTATATGGTATCGGCGGTTTTTGAAGTCACAATTGCCTAACCTGTTGGAGGACATTCCATTGGAGATAAGGAGGAAGAAGTGGTTCCTTCATGACAGTGCACCACCCCAAATCACTCTTGCAGTCCGTCGTCACTTGACAAAGACTTTACCAAACTGTTGGACTGGTCAATTTGGACTTGTGACTTGGCCTGCCAGATTGCTAGACTTGAATCTCCTAGATTTTTATTTCTGAGGGGACATGAAAAACAAAGTGTACAGGGGTGAAATAGAAACTGCGGATGAGCTGCACCAGTGCATTTTCTTGCCTACTGAGGAAATTAGAAACAACCCAGGGGTCTTCACCAGGGTCCATCAGAACTAGTTAAGAAGTGTGAAGCCTGTGTACAAGCAAACGGTGGACATATGGAACACTTCCTGTAAACTCTTATTTCAAATTCACATCCTGGAGGTAAGTTCAGATATTTTAAATTAATCCCAATGTTTTCATATAATTGTGAATACTAATAAATGCTAGTGATTAAAGTCATGGTTATTTTTTGTTTCTAAAGCTATCAAGTAAATAATGATAGTCCACGAATGTGGAATTCATTAAACACGAAGAGCAGTATCAATTGTTTACCTACATTTTTTTTAAATATTTTGATATCTATCACAAATACTCACACACACAAATATTATCAGTAATGTCAGTGTTGCAAATTTCCCAATTCAAGTTTTTTTGCACTCATAAGCTTATTGTTAAATCATATTGGAGTAACTGTTGCAATTGCAACAATTGCAACCACGTTTAACAGGACAGTTAGGCACACAATCTCACGATACACAGCGGCATGGCGACTACACAGAGGTGGTCTCTTTGCCCGACAGCCAGTACGTTGTGTTCCATTGACATCCGCACATCGGCGGCACCGTTTCCAATGG
Organism: Deroplatys truncata; assembly: GCA_030765065.1. Lineage (NCBI taxonomy): Eukaryota > Metazoa > Arthropoda > Insecta > Mantodea > Mantidae > Deroplatys > Deroplatys truncata. Next base: position 20,559,774 of record CM060987.1, read on the forward strand.
TCCCAAGAGCATCAAAATTGGACCAACGAAGAATGGGGTCACATGCTCTTCTCAGATGAGAGCAGATTCAATTTAAGTAGTGATTCTTGATGTACCCTCATCTGGCGAGAGGTGGGAACACGTAATGAACCCAGGAACATCCTTGAACATGATCGTTTTGGTGATCTGAGTGTTATGGTTTGGGGAGGCATAATGTTGCATGAGTGCACTGACCTCCAAATCTTTGAACATGGTACATTCACTGGTCAATGTTATTGTGATACTGTACTGCTTCCCCATATGCCTCTTTTCAGGGGTGCAGTCGGCCCTGACTTCATTTTAATGGATGACAATGCACGACTGCATCGAACAGCGCAGGTGGAGGATCTCTTGAAACGAGAGGATATTTGGCGAATGGACTGGCCTGCCCATTCCCCCGATTTAAATCCCATCGAACACGTGTGGGATGCTTTGGGGAGACGCATTGCAGCACATCCATATGCACCAACGACCATCCAACAGTTGTTAACAGCGCTGGTGGAGGAATGGAATACTGTACCAGAAGAACTGCTTACCAATCTTGTGGCCAGCATGGGAGCACGATGCAGAGCATGCATTGCTGTCCGTGATGATCATATACCCTTTTTAGCACCATGTATCTGTTTCTGTAAATGTAGAGAGCCATCATATGTCGTATTGACCTTAGTGTAGCCTATGGTCTATGAATAAAAGTGGTATTTCTGTTCGTCACATTGCATATTTTGTTTAGTTGCCTACTGTAGCATACCCTAGCAGTTCCCTCTATGTATGATTCAAGTTTCATCGAGCTATGTTACTTGGCAGTATCACAGCATGCAAAGATTACTTTTGTCCTTAGGTTTTGCAAACCAACAGAAAACAAGATACTGCCCGTTGCTAGGGAGAATCAATACTTAAGAAACATTTTTCACAAGATGGCTAGAAGGAGAAATGATAACACATATTAAACATTAATTAATCTTCATTCAACAAAAATACTGATGAAAAAAGGACCATAATGTATACAGTAAGATACCTAAGGTATTGGTATAATAGTAACTACCAAGAGTCAAAAACGGTTGACAAGTAAAAAGTGAATTTGGTATACTCGCCATATAGCTACATGTGAAGACACGTGTTGTTTATTAAATGTGTATTATCTTTAATTGTTACTAAAAAGAATTAACAATTGTTTTCATAAAGTTATTAATATGAATTTCCACTCATAATTATTTTCATCTATACTTAGTGCTTGAGAATAAATCTTCATTGAGTAAAACAAAACTTAATTTTATCATTGTTGCCAATCAAATATACAACACCAACTGCATGGTAAGACTTGAGTTACATCGATTTGCCGCATCAGATTTAAAGAGCTGTAAAAACTGAAGGTAAAGAACCCTGAGAAAAGGAACTCATCCAGGAAAGATATGTAACAAATCTTATGCTACATTCTTACATAGCCACTGCTGCATCTAAATAACAACAACCAACACGACAGGAACATGGAGCCATCTTTACCACCACAGGCAAAACAGGAAAATAAAATTTAATTCTTTTTACCTCAATCTCTCTCCTGAGGATGTCTGATAGAACAGGGTGTTAAGTCCTTAAACAATGTATCATTTTTACTAGCAGCCCCACATGCTCCAGAGTCGAGTGCTGGGCACATATTAAGTCATATTTAATGTAAAAATATCTGAATCCTTTTTAAGCATTCTTTGAAGCATCTGTAAATCATAAACCTTTCTTCCATGCTCTGTAATTGTACATGTTTCATTTAGGTGTGTGATGGACTCTAAAATTAACTTACACATGTAGTCAGGACACTTGCAGCAGCCTTTTCAAAATGAAAACTTCGAACACTTCGCATGCTGTCAGCGTACAAAGTAAGTACATACAGTTCACCTCCTTTCAGTGAAATAACCAGTCGGTCATGTGAGATGAACGATGCCTGTGCTCCTTCCAGGCTCAGCTTTACTCCTTCTTGAACCTCTGAAATAAAATTAATTTTTTTCCATCTCATTTACTTATTTAAGAAGCAGATACAGTTCTTAATGATGATGATAACATTTACTTAAACTACAAGAAAATATGTCAAATATGCATTACACTTTTAGTGCTAGAGCATACACTAACAAATGATGTAACAAATTTCTGCAATACCTTTCTGCAGAAAATGGTGTGATGAGGGTAGATCATCAATTTAATGTTTGGGTCAAAACAGTGGTTTCCCCTCAGAATATATGCTATCAATAACGGAATAAAAGCTTCGTACAACTAGAGGAATTGCAAACGTAATGGATCTGCATTTAGATGTTTACTCTATCGACTTTTGATGTTGGCAACCCGCATTATGCTGGCTGAATTGGAAGCAGGTGAAAAAATACCATTAGTCAGTTAAAAACAAATGAAATCCCAATGCACACAATCAATTTCCACTTTGTGATTGATATGATCATTTATATGCATTCCCCTTCTCGTTACCGGGTTACTGTGAACCAAAATCTGGTACATATGTTGTATTGGTTCCCATTCTCATTTCCATTTTGTATATGATTCTTGGGTTATTGTGAACCAGCATTAATTTAAGGGGACCAGGTAGTCTGGAAATTACACCTTAAGTGTGTTAAATTACCACTGCTCTTAAAATTCTCAATGGTTTTTCCGGAATTTTTTTTTAATTATTCTATAAATCATGACATTTATTTAAAGAGAGAGAGTTTACATGGATAGCTTGTGTAGTTGAGTCCATAAAAATTATTTCATTCAGCAGAAAAATAATAAAATTTACTCTTAAAGCATGTGAATTCATGTACCTTTTTCTCTGATACTACTTGCAATACAGAATCACACTTTTGCATGTTTATTCTTAGTATAATCAGTTCACTAGAAGTTGAAAAAAAATTACTTGCAAAGTCAAAAAAGTAAAAATATGGAAAATTTGCGATGTTGTTGCTTTCTTAATATCACTAATATACATTGTAAAATTATATTTGTGGTTCAGAAAGTATAGCTATGTGTTATATACAGGTACTGAAAATTTCAATTCTGTGCCTCTCATACTTTCTGAGAAAAAGGTACGTTAGGTATCCAAAAATGTTTTGAGAAAACTGAACTTAAAGTTTAAGATTAAAATTCTGACACACTTCAGTACATTCCAGGGTCATAATCATCTGCACCTTCATTCCTGGATTGTTTCAGCTTTTCTGATTGTCTTCTCTTTGTCCTGGCCTCTTTTGTTGATTGCTGAGCTGCTCGCTGGGCATCTTTCATTGTTGAAAGATACAAAAATGTTCATGCATGAGAGCTTTAAAGGAATGCAGACTAGCATTTAAATGGTATTTAAATGCCTTAAAAACCTCTTAACCCCCAAAAAGTATATATTTTCTGAAATTGGAAATAATAGAGATTTTATTAGTGCCTAAAGCAAAAAGTGTGCTTTTTGACCATTTCAGAGTATCTTGTCCCCTTAAAGTGAATTATTGTGTTGTGATTGCTACAGACCTCAGCATGTCCTATTCTGAACCCAGATAAGTTTTAGTGTAAAGTGATTTGGTATCTTTCACTTTGTGTGTTAGCTCGTCCCTAGTGCCATGACTGGGTAAAGTAAACTTAGTTAAAAAGCGAGTAGCTCTAATTATGATACTATTTTTGATTTATCATTATTTAATGATAAACACATCATGCAACACACTTCAGCTGTAAAATATTAGAATTTGAAATGGTAAATGGCTGCTGTTTTGTTTCTTATGAGCTCATGCAAAGGGTTTGTAACATCAAGACAGTATAATGAACATGCTTTTTAAACAGTTGACTGATAAGTCAGCTTCAGTATGCAGGAATAATCTGTAGAATAGCCACAACAATAAATGAAAGGGTAAGAATAGGTCATGCAGTATTACACATTAGCTTTTATTGACACTTATGTACATCACATACTTTTTCATCTTGATTTTAAATATTGTTACTGTCTCTTAACACTCCCCAAAATGACCTATGACCTTCAAGGTTTACCTATTCCACCAAGCAATGACTGAACCCATTTCTGAGGTGGATGCACCCAGTAGGCAAAGTCCATTACCTCTGATGGTGGGGTGATGATGAGAATGGTGGTGGAACAAGAGGACCTACAGCTAAACAAGTACATGTAAAAATACTTACTTAATGGGAAATTGGTGCTGACATCAGTGATACTATTGAGAGAAACTCCGTATGGAGGAACACTCTGATTCAGGTATATAAGTGAGTTGATAGCCATAATCAAAGTTCCACCGAGAGGTTTACGCACTGGTATAGCCTGTGTACAGTCAAATGGTAAGTTTGATACAGACCAAATAATTGGATGTACCTTCTGTTGAATGTTAAGAGAAATAGCCACCATGGAACATGTATCCTGTCGAACTGCTATTCTCCTGAAATTAAAACCATCAGCAAAATAAACTCTCAATTCACTAAACTTTCAAATCAAATTTATTTTATTTAACAGACTTAGGTACTAGTAGAAGAAGAACACTAGATAACTTCTGAGACACTTAATAACTAAACCTTTTTCACTACAAGCTGAAAGGAGAAGTAAAAAAAACCACGTGACAAGACAGCATCTCATTAGCTGGTGGACCAACTACAACCTTTCCCACTTAGCATGTCGTCTCTTCCTCTACATAAAACAGTTCGGTTCAGATTATAACATTATGTGGTTATTCTCGTGCAGAGAAATTTAAAACACTCATTATTGTAACAGTTCAATTTATGAAACTAAATGTGTTTGTTCAGATACACCTATAACTAAATAAACCATTATAGCAGAGGGTTTAAGAGGCTATGCGCAGGCACTGCAATTCGTTGCTGGTTTCCGGCTGAGAATCTTCTGCCACTGTGGAAAACATAAATGCGGGAAATTGCTTTTAACAAAGCCTGTGAAACGTACCCACCTTTAATCAACAATGAATATGGTTGGCCATTGTTTAACAATAACCGAACTTCTTTGTTAGTGATGCAGAATTGTTGCTCGGATACAATGGGTCGCGTTTGTTTTCTGTTGTGTTTTAACCTATAGTGCTAATTATTATTTAACTTGTTGACTGATAAAAGGTTAAAGCAAAGATGGTATACTGATATTAGTAATTAAACGAATGATTTCTAAAGCCTGAAGTTAAGAACAGTTTAATCCAATACCTTTAATTACAGATGCCGAACTGTTCAGGTACAACTTTTATTTGTCTACTTTTAGTATTATGCATTATAAGTTTAGGATGTAAGATGTAAGGCAAAATATAGGAATAAGACATACAATGTTTAAAAGCTAATGATCCCCAAGCTATGCAATATACTGTATTCGCATTCTGTCTGAAGCAATTTTCTCTCACGGGTACTTACTTCCCGTCATCCTCCATGTGCTCGGCGGAGTGATACATTTAAGTTTTGTTTACTTCTCCTTTCAGCTTATAGTGAAAAAGGTATAGTACTAACAAAAACATTTTGCTTATGGCAATTTTTCAAATAAACAGCTTGGCACAGTATAAAATGGCCCCTCTCCTGCAACTACCTGTAGGCTTCTATAGAAATACTTCTCAAATAACCATGTTTTGAAAGCAATGTTTACAAGAACTCCAAATTATAGTTGTATATTTGAGAAGTTGGTTTTGCAACAGTGTCGCACTTTAATTTATGAGGGACTAGTTTTAGGAACCACTGATTCTATTTTCAACCTCAGGGATTCGACTGCCACTGCTAGTTAAGGTTGGTTCACAACCAACGAGAACGGTAACCAGAATGAGAACAAGAAAGTTGAAATACATGTATTCAAATGGGAACATTCACAATCGATGGGAAGCCTTCCCGGGCCCCGGGAACAGGAAAGAAGGGTTACCCAACTTTTAACTTTCTCGTTCTCATTCCCAGACACAGCATATTAGATCCATATTGTGCATATTAGACTCTTCTCTCTAGAGATTATTCTAGGCGGTCATGACATGAAACAGCCGTGCTCTCTATAGTCACAAGCTGGAAACATGAAACTGAAAAAATTAGTAGTAAGTGTGCTTCCTAACCTTATTCCGACACCTGCAAATCCAATGAGTGTTGGTTCCTCTGGTAAAAGGGTCATTTGTAGTTTGTTTATATGCAACTCAAAACTGGCTATTACCTCAAAAACAATGGCAAAAGCTACAAAGAGCAGCAAAAACCGGTGGAAATTAAAAAAGAACAATAAACAACTTTAATGTATGCCATTAAATAAAGGAATGAAAGCTTGGCGCAACTAGAGGGATCGGAAATGTAATGGATATGCATTTAAATAATGTTTACTCCATCGAATTTTCTCGTTGGCTAACCTGCGTTATGTTGGCTAAATTGTAAGTAGGTGAAAAAATATCATTGGTCAGTTAAAAACAAATGAAATCCCAATGTGCAAAATTGACTTTCACTTTGTGATCGATATGCATTCCCCATTCTCGTTAATGGGCTGTTATGAACCAATATCTTGTATGGTATATTGCTCTCCGTTCTCGTTTCCATTTTGGTTACTGCTCTCGGGCAGTTGTGAACCAGCCTGTACAGTTGCCTGCAGCCTTGTTTATGGTGTGTAACACTGAACTTCAGTAGACATCTTAGTGAAGAAGCACATCATGTAGGGTCACTAGTAGAAATTGGCAATGTAAACATGAAAGGGCTGATGATGAAACATTGTTACCTTGATAGTTATATGCCAGAGGAGAATAGTTTAAAATGTTGCCTTATGCACCAAGAAAAACATTTGAGCCTTGTCAATTGGCTGAGCAAAGTTAAGGGTCAACTAAAGAAGAATGGTTGAGGTGACATTTGTTTGCGCAATTTACTTGATGCAATCATGAATAAGGTTATGTGTGATAGGAAAGGGGAGAAACGTCAGCGAAAGAGATAAATGCTTGTTGGTAGAAATAAAGAAAATCCATTTAAACAATATGAGTATAAAAAACGTGCGATAGCCTGCATTACACTAGTCTTCAAAGCCAGTGAAAAACCACCAACACTCACAACATGCGTTCCTAATTACTTTTTATTTTAGGTTTATTACTTTTTTACATTTCTGATTTACAGGAGGCTAGGTTTTATATATATAAGCTTAGGTTCCTGATTCATGGGAGGTTACTTTTATTAACGTTTTCAATGAAGACCCAAGTAATGCAAAAAGCCAAAATGTGTTATAAACATGCTGGAAAGTCGTTACTGATGAGTTTAATAATTCTAATGACGGGAAACGTACCAAAGAGCAGCTTAAAATTCTGGAAACAATGTTTCTAATCTTCATTTTGCATCGCAGATCACTTGCGTGTTCATAGAGAAATACCCTTTCTGATTTCGGAAAAGTTCATATTCACAGATGGGTACAAAATAGTAACATGCGTGCAGTCAATTCCACACACAATGTGTGAGAAATCTGTGAAAGTGAAGAAGAATTGCGTTTTATTTTCCTAACACTTGTGTACATTTATATGTGTAGGTACCTAGCTCTTAACCTCAAAAGCGCTTTAACAACACAATGAAATACATGGCCAGCAGACGTGTGGTGAACGTTTATTTATAAGATCGCCTGTAATACTGGGATTACGATGAACTTTACTTAATGTGCCATGAAAATGCTGGTAAACTAAAGGTATAATTGGCATGCACTTAATGTAATGGGAATGACTCTTGATTCATTGTTCTTTTATTACTTCGAGCTAGTAGCGATTGGTTCTAATTACCATGTGAATTTAAACTTGACATAACAGGAAGGAAAAGTTTGATGCCAAACTTTTAAGTTACATCGCGTTAAGTCAATTCTAAATATATCCATTTAATACAGTGTAAGACTGTCACATTATGTTAAATTCATTGTAATGCCGGCTCAAGCTTCTGAAATATTCCGGTATGAAACACTCATAGAACGCATAGCATTAATTGCAATTTGGATTATAGAGATGAATTTGTGTCTGAATTTTGTTGAAATGTTCTCCAAGCAGGTTCAAAAGGCATGTATAAGATTCTTTACTAATACCGAAATAATAAAATACTTTCTCTCTCTCTGTATAAGTATCATATGGTTCTCGCATAGCACTAACGCATTTCCGTTGTTTTTTTTTTTTTCGTCGAGATTATCAATGTAATTTAAGTAATCCATGAACATGTCAAAAACGTCTTCCTCCAAATACGATACGGTATTCTAGTTCAATCGACAGTTAGTTACTCCATCCAGGTCGCAAGAGTAAATTGTAACCTATATTTGTGCTCTATTTAATTCTGTAGTAACATACTACATGATGGTGCTCTCTGACATTTACTTCTGCAGTAATTTAATCTGGGAGTATCTGAAGAGAGTAAATTCTTCGGAAGTAGATTACTCTCGCATGGAAATCGCAGAGTGTTGACTTAAATAGTAGTTTACTAAGAAAGTAGAGCTTACTCCAGGTTGGTGCACGCCACCCTTTAAGTTTAAATTGCTTCCTCACACACCCTGTACACCAGATTAAGCCCCATTGGATTATTTTCTGTTTCCAAACTTGAAAAAATGGCTTGGTGGTAAAAGATTTGCCAGCAATGAAAAAGTGGAGGCCATGGTTGATGGCTACTTAGAGGAGCTCCACAGTTCTCACTATAAATAGAGTATCAAAGCAATTGAACATCGATGGTAAAAATGCATCAAGATAAGAGAAGATTATGCAGAGAAATAAAGATATTTTTCTCAAGTTTTTTGTGTTTTCTTTGTTAGGTTGGGTACTTCTGGGACTACCCTCATAATAAACAGAAACGCGACACTGTGCACGTTATCAATAAAATGTGTCTCACGCTAGGTACTGCTTTGACAAATGCATGCACCGCCCAGTTCAACACGAGCTGACCACACTATATCATTGTTTCCTTAACAATGCTTCAGTAAGCTATATGTAAAGCAAACATCAACATTATAAGGAAGCTCTAGAATTTCCTAAGCTATATATCACAACTATAACTCTTTCATCACTTACTTACCCTGGAAATGTTTTAACTGGCTCATATAAAATGAGTAATGTTGGTTCATAATATCCGTGAAGAAACTGAACGTCAATCACATTATCCATTTTTTCCTCCAACTCTTTGAGAACAATCATATATGATGCCAGTACGGGAGCTTTTGAATTAGTTGTGTTGTTGCTTGGTTTTGTCTCCAACAGCGCTAAATCAGGATCATCCAAAGTTGTATCACGGCGAAAGGGAAGAACCACTAATTTCCTGCCATAAACCAACATAACAGCACATCTCCCTTCTGGATCAACTCGAACCATTGGAATGTGATAATGTTGTGTCCATCCACCCTGAAAATAAATACTCATTCATTACAACAAGAAGTGTTAGGTGCCCACCTCTGAATTACTAATGGAAGTCACGGAAAGGAGCAAAAATCTGATGTGATACAGTCACATGACTTTCTCTACCAACAACAAATTCACATGTATCCATTATATATTATGGTGTTTACATAAAAAATATATTCGCTTAGGAATGATTTCAAATAAAGCAACACATGCTTGATTATGCATGTGGAAACAGTATTCAAATGTTTATTCAGGGTAGCAATAGAAAAACATATCTGTGTTACGCTCACATGACTTTCTATACTCTTGTACAAACTATTTTTTTACAAACGCTTATTCTCCATTCATGTTAATCGAGATATCGAGATGTTAATCTTATTGCTAATTTTTACTTTCTCTACTACATATAGTAAGTAGAAGTATTGCATTCCACCCAAAAATTCAATACAAGATTTCACAGGAAATACATGTTTTGAGGTGCACTGAATGCATATAAAGCATTTCTGGAAACATATCCGTGTGTCTGTCTGTGAACAGCATAACTCAGAAATGAACAGTCGGATAAACACCAAACTTGGTATTTAGGTTCAGTATCTTCCAGAGATGCGACACAAAGGTTTCAAGAAAATCCCCCCACCCCAGATTACCCTTTACATGGAACATTTTTCGAAAATTTTAATTTTCTCAAAAATGGCTATAACGATTTTGATTAAAATACCACATATTAAAGATATTTACGTGACAAATGAAATGTGTATCTTGAATTTTCTGGGAATAGCCTGTAAAGTACTCCTTACTTAGAAGGAATTTAGTATAACCTTGTATAACTGGTAAATGTTAAGCAACAGACGAAAACGTACTACGCAAAAAATGTAGATATCTTTAAAGCAGACAATTTATTTCAAATAACTTTTTTTTTGTGACATCAGTCATTTTCAAGATACCCATTGTTAATGGTTCGAATTGTTCAATACTTAGCCATTCTTGTAAAGTCCTGTCCATTTTCAGTTGTTTCTTGTGATTGCATGTAAACAGTATGGAATTTTAAAGCCAGCATATAGCATCCAGTTTTTGAATACTTCACTATCACTGTTCCCTTTTTATGTATAAAGAAATGTGTAATCTAGCTATTTCCAGAAATATTTATTTCGATTAAAATGAAGTAGATAGGAAAATAAACTTTTGTAAGAATAATTTGTATACTACTAATAAGCACTATAGAGTAGAGAAAGTCATGTGAATGTAAAGCATCAGATATTTTTGTAGTAAGTTTTTGTCTATCTTTTAAACCTTCCTTATAATATGAAATTATACAAAAATCTATCAAATAAGCGTGATTTGACAGGTTATTCCCACAAAATACAAGATACACATTTCATTTCTCATGTCAATATATTCAAGATTTGGAATTTTAATCAAAATTGTCAAGAGCCATTTTGAGGGAAAAAAAATTAACAAAAATGTTTACATAAGTCCTGTCCACACTGATTAACATTTAACAAAACTTGTAAGTGCAACATGTTAACAGTTTACATGTTGGCTAAATTTCAATCACAGAATTGACTTAACATGTTAACCGAAAGAGTTGTGCTTGACACTTTTAACATGTTAGATGTTTTCCGCTTTTAATGGAAAACTTGTTAAGTCAATTCGCTATCTGTGTATGTGATTGGGTGAACTTCAGAAGTTTTCAGACTGTAAACCTGGCAGCTATTGTGATTCCTTCATGCTATTGTGTTCGGTAGTTCATGTTGACTCGTTCTGTGCTTATATCTTTGATTTGGCTTGCTTCATGTGAAGTTATAGAATGGACAAAAAAAAAGACACTTTCATTAATAAAATCTTTGTTGAGGCTATCATTATGGAACATTGTAATATATGTAGTAAAAATCTGATGTGTTACACCCACATGACTTTCTCTACTCTTGTACAAACTATTTTTACAAACGCTTATTCTCCATATGCTTCATGTTAATCAAGATATTAAGATGTTAATGTTATTGCTAATTTTCTTGTAGATGCAAGGGGAATTGGTAGGCTTTAAGCTATAGTCAAATATTTTAAGAGCTGGTTGCTATGTGGAGTATTCCATTCTCTTTGCATTACCAGGAAAAAAAAAAAGTATAACGAATTTGAGAAAAAGTATAGGTATTGGAAAATTTAAGGGAATAACAAGCAATATCTCGAAAATGGTTCCCTCAACAAAAAAAAAAAAAAAAATGTATATGACATAAATTGTGTATTTTAATGTGATCTACATTTTCTGTGTAGTAAAATTTTGTCTATCTCTTATGGTTTACTAGTTATACAAAAGTCGTTCACAATGAAGAACACTTTTGGAGACATTCCCAGAAAATTCAAGATATACATTTCATTTGGCATGAAAATATCTTAAACATATGATATTTTAATCAAAATCGTTAAGAGACATTTTTGAGAAAATTAAAATTGTCGAAAAATGTTCCATTAAAGGGTAATCTGGGGTGGGGGGATTTTCTTGAAAACCTTCGTGTCGCATATCTGGAAGATACTGAACCTAAATACCAAGTTTGGTGTTTATCCGACTGTTCGTTTCTGAATTATGCTGTTCACAGACACACACACGGACATGTTTCCAAAAATGCTTGTTTTGGATTCAGGGGTCTCAGAACATGTATTTCCGGTGAAATCTTGGTATTGAATTTTTGGGTGGAATACAATACTTCCCCTACTTACTATACGTAGTAGAGAAAGTAAAAAGGGTGGACAAATATACCAAACTATGTCAATTTATTGTTGTTCCAGAGGCAATATCAGAAAAAAAAAAATAATAAACTCACTTTGCTAGAGAATTGCAAAAAGGCTCAAGTCTGGCAGCTGGAATGGCTGCTCTCAAATGTGTGTCCTTTTTGTGAATTATAGGTTAGAAACCTTGCTCAAAACAAAGTTGAAGTCACTTTGACTTGTTCTCAAGAAATTGAAGTCAAACCTGCTCCGAATTTTAAACTCATTCAAAATACTTTCACTCCTGTGCCGATTAACAAAATAGAGCCTCATCACCTTCCACTTTTATTTTTATTACATACTAGATACAAATAGCAATTGTCAAATCCTAATCACTGGAGTCCATTTTGCTTTTAGCTAAGAGATTTTGTTGTCCCAACAAGTCAACTGGTGTGGAGAGAATGTTAAACGTTCACAGTTACAACATGTTGAAGGCATTTAACCTGTTGAATGTAACAGTTTGTTAATTGTTGAATGTTAACTGTTGATATGTTGAACAGTATGGAGTAGTCTGGGATGGGGGATTTTCAATTCTTTGTGACATATTCTTGTAAGATATTGAGCTTAAATATCATGTATTGTATTTAACCAACTTGTAGTTTTTTAATTACGACATATGCACACGCACGCACAAACCTTTTTCTATACAACTCACCTACATCAATGAATCAGCAGTCAAACTTAGGCTAAAAATGCAGATTAGTTGTTAGTATAAATGGTGTATTTCATTTCATTTCATAAAGGAACTAATCAACTCAAATTTTTCAAGCATTAGTTTATTAATGTTTGGTGAAGAGAAGCAACAGGATAAAGAATTGATAACTACTCATGCAGCATGAAAGTTGCTTTTGGTGTCCCATGCATAAAACAGCAAACAAATGTGAATGCAAAGTAAAACCAAATAACTACTAAAAAATGCCTTGTGATTCACAGTATAACATTTCTACTAAGTTATTCTGCAAAGTTTTTTTCATAATCACAATCTATGCAAACATAACTGCCCCTGTCTTTGCAATTTTAGGTGGCATATGAGGCCACATTGTGAAAGGCGATTCTAAAATGGGGTAAAATTGCTTTTTTTTTGTTTACTTTTTCTTAGATATACGTGCACTAAAGGCTGGCTCACAATAACCCAAGAATATGAAGCAGAACATTATCCAACATTTTGGTTCACAACCCTGGGAACAACAATAGAAACAAAAATTGATGACCACATCCATAGCAAAGTCGTTTCTAACACTCCCCATGTGGCCTATGGGCTTTGGAGGATACCTCATTCCATCAAGTGATGATTGGACATGTTTCTGGGGTGGTGGCACACACTGGGTGGAATCTGTTGCCTCCGATGGTAGGGTGATGATGGGGATGGTAGTGGAATAAGAGGACTTACAGCTTTTACTGTGTACTCTGAACCACAGTGGGTCTTGAGATACTTCACATGAGCAATTCAGAGGTGAAGGCATGGTTAGGACCACCTTAAAATTGCCACTGCAGGGCCAGGAATCAAACTTCAGCCTCAGTACGAGAGCCGGAAATGAAACCACTGCACTGCCCCCTCGATAGCAAAGTAGAAAGTCGATTTTGCATATTTGTTTGTACCTGACCAATGACTATTTTCTCCTGCTTCCATTCAGTCAACATAATGTAGGTAGCTAACACCAAAATTCAATAAAGCAAGCATTTTCTGAATGCAGATCCATTAATAGTTCCAATTTCTCTAGTCACAGCAAGCTTCATTCCTTTATTCATAGCGTACATTAAAGTTGTCTGTTGTTCTTTGTTAATTTCTACTGGTATTTGCTATTGTTTTTGAGGCAATAGCCAGTTTTGAGTAGCATATAAACAAACTACAGGTGATGCTTTCACTAGAAGAACCAACACTCAATGGAAATGGGGGAGTCAGGATCTGTGGTCAGGGCACACACTTGCTGGAATTTCTTACAGTTTCATTTTCCCAACTTACAACTAAAGAGAGCTCTAGCAGCTGTTTCCTGTCAGGGCTGCCTTGAACAATTTCTACAGTGAAGAGTGTAATATGAATATTAGGGATCCAATATGCCATGCCCAGGAATGAGAATGAGACAGTTATAACTTGACAGCATCTTCTTTCCCGTAACTGTTAATGCTCACATTATAATACATGCATTTTAACTTTGTCGTTCTTGTTCTGGTTACCATTTTCAGTTATTGTGTACCAGCCTTAACTTTTGTCCAGAAAAAAGTTGTTAAAAGCTGGGAACCAACCCGCATATCTTCCTCTTCAAAGTAGTGCAATGACAATGTCTTGAGATCATGGGCTTCTGGATCATACTCCACCACACTAAGTTTGGCATCACGGAAGCTGATCAGCAATGAATCACGTGAAGAACCAGTAAGGCTTACTGCTTGCATAGACATCACATTTCCAAACAAAGAATACGTTGCCAAACATTCCAGTTTCATCTTTGGTGGATGTTTATCTGAAATTCACAATCAAAGGTTTGCATTTTCATCATAGTCGATAACACAAATCTAAACTAAATACAGATCTAAATAATTGGTCCAAAAAAAATCACAAAGGAAAAGATGCTTATAGTGTTTTCATTTTCGCCAGTCCACTCAATTCCATTTTTCCCTGCTTTGCAACCATCCCTCCACTCCACTCAGTTCCCCTCTTGTAGTGACAGTAGTATTGTTGTGACAGTAGAGTCTGGATTTAACTCTGCTCTCAAGCTTTGGGGAAAACAGGGATTGGAGGGGAAACTGTAGAAAGAGACGATATATAGAATGACAATGGGGATTACCATGTGTGACCTTGACTGGATTGGCTAGAGTAAAACCATTATAACTATATGGTCAAGTTAATACTGAGAGAACATTTGCAAATATGAATGGCACAAAAAAATTACAATTCTAAAAAATAAAAATGACGGTAGTGCATTGATTTTCTGGAAATCAGTAATTCAGAAAGTTCCGAAACATAAGTGAAAAGATTTGGTTAGCAGAGTGCAAAACTGTTCCCAGCTTTAAAAGCTCCATCCTTAGCTGCTATCTCAAAAGACAAGTACCATAATTGTACTACGTAGACTTAAAAATGAAAGAAAAAATCTTATGTGTTACACTCAAATGACTTTCTCTACCCACTATCATTTATTCTTATGTAATTTCTACAAATTATTCCTACAAAAGCTTATTTTTCTATCTACTTCATCTTAATCAAGATAAGCCTTTCAGAAATACTTTCATTATACATTTTGTTATAGGTACAAGAAAGAAACTACATTGGTAGTCAGATGTTTAAAAGTGGGCTGTTATATCCTCTTTCTATGAAATTGCAAGAAACAACTGGATACCTTAAGCACATAAAAACAAAAAATCATGAGTGTCAGAACATTAAAACCAATAATAATGGATATTTTGGAAATGACTGATACTACAAAAAAAAGTTATTTGAAATAAATTGTATGTTTTACACATATCTTCATTTTGTTTAGTACATTTTTGTCTATGTCTTATGGTTTACCCATTATATAAAATTCCTTCACAGGCTATTCCCAGAAAATTAAGATACACATTTCATTTGTCATGTAAGTATCTTAAATATATACTATTTTAATCAAAATCGTTGAAAGCCATTTATGAGTTTTTGTTTTTCAGTGAGGGTGCGCACATGCACTTGAGGACTCTTTTCTAAAACTACATTTTTTATTAAGGGGGACCTCAAAATATGTACTACTGGTGAAATCTCGATATTTAAAATGAAATAATAATAAAAAAAGTTAAATAACATTATGAACATGTTGAATTCAAAGTACATTCTTTTTTATTATGATCTGTAAAATATGTCTGTATTTTAGTTTACTGCAAATATAATTATTTTGAACCACGCTAGTGAAACCTGTAGAGCAACAGAAACTATACAATGATTCAAGCAGTTTATTTTTAGTATTAATTGACATCTGGAATACTGGTCCTCTGGATATTATCAATCCCAATTAATCCACAGAAGAGCTCTATTGTACACTTAGTTCATAATAGAGGTAATTCGTGATCTTCATGTGAAGATGTATAGTAATGTAAATGCTGTATTACACATTTTGCAATTTACATATGTGGTCTATACTTAGATTGCAATTTAGTTTTAGGTAATTAATATTACAAGGAATACTTAATATGACCAAGTATGTGCATTGACATGATGTTAATATAAACCATGCAAAATCTAAATGCTAACAACACTGCATTTGTCTCGATGGAGAAGTTATTGCAATTTAACAAATTAGGTATTAAAAATGGCCTCTACACATTTTTGAATGACTACATAATCAGACAAAATTCTTCTTTGTTTCTTTTTTCATTTAACTAAAATGTATGTTTTTCTCAAATTCTCAGAGTTGAAAAACACAAGAGGGATGAAAGGAAAGCGAGTCTGTCAGAGATCCACAGAGGAACAGAAGTGACGTATGAAGGGAGGTAGTGTTTTGAAAAGGGCCAGAAGTGGATCTGAAATGGATTATAGAAAATGCAAATAAGAATGCACAGATAAAGTGGGAGGGGGGGGGGGCGTACAATGTAGAAAACACCCATTACTTATCATACATTTGCATGGTACATGCATTACCTTAAGTACATTTCATTAGAAATGTATTCCCATTATGAAATGTATTTATTTACCTACTGGAAATGGCGCGAGGTTACATTATTAGAGGTTATGTGGTACATAACTTAGCCAAAGGTTATTTCATCACAATATGAAGAGGCCCTCATTTATACTGCAATTGTACTGCTCAGTCTTACATTGGGTAAATTATATTTTTGGTTGAATTAAGGAATGTAATGAATAGGCAACATGTCACTATCAAATAACAGCTGGTGTGTTGCTAACAGTTAATACATAGGTATGGCAGTAAAAATCGTAATTAAAGTAAATAATAATTGTAACTGTAAGAATAATTGTCAGTCCAACCAGATCTTCACGTGAATAAGCAGCCAATTAAAATGCGGAGATAAACGAAAGCAAATAATACCCACTAGTAATGTTAGTAAACAAATAATAATTGTAACTTTAAGAATAATTGTCAGTCCAACCGAGTCTACTTGCTCTTTTATGATGCAGATGTTAGCCTTAAAAAAGGCTATTTTTGCATCAGTTTGCTTAAAGAAACTGCACAATCGTAAACTCACCCGGTTGGTCATTTTGAACCGCAATGACTTCTCCCTTCACCTTCTCCCTCCGGCGGCATGATTATCTACTGCCAACAACACTCATATTCTGCAGTACTGCTACTTGCGTATTTTTAATTAAGTAAGTTGGCAGCTTACAGCGACATAGGACAGGGAGAGGCTGGCAGCAACATTATCCTACTTCTTATATATGTTAAGGGTCTATGTATTATATGAAAACCATGTATCTTTTGTTATTAAATAACATATGTAAGTCAGACGTTTGCATTCCCAACATCTGACTTATCTACAGGTTGGTAGCCTGTAATAAGGACATGAATCATTACTCATAATCCTCATGAAAGATTAGTGTGAAGGTAGAACAGGCAAAGATGTCTAAAACATGGAGTGAAGATGATGATGAAATTACTATGGGATAAAAGGAAATGTACAAAGGTTTAAAATGCCACCTACTGTGACCAACTAAAACATTACTTGTCCATTCCGATCAATATTCGTTCCAAAGGGAACACACAGGCTCTGCAGTATTCCCGAAACTTGGAAGACTGTAAGGAGAGGTTAAGGAAGTCAGACATTCTGCCAAATTTCACATCCTTTTGCATTAATATCAGGGTATTTTTCAGCCATCATTAGGGATAGCTGGGCTGTACGAAATTACAATCATAAGGTGTAAAAGGGAGGAATCACCATAAAAACTCTTCTAGATCACTGTATAATAATTTCATAAAGAAAGGGAGGGGTTACTTTAATTAAATCAGTATTAAAGTTTAAAAAGCTACATTGTAACACTGAGCAGCCAGCTGGTGTACTTATAATGGGTTTATATATTACATCCATATTTTGCTTATAAAATTGGAGAAGTGTGTCAAACTCTTCTTTAAAAATGTCACCCAAAATGTCGATAGTCTTTGACATACCATGAAATATAACCTACACTTATTAATGTAATTATTATTACTCTACTAGGTATAAATGCTGGCTACATAATTCACCTGAGTACACTTCTTTTTTATTTGCAGGATCGACATCTGGAATGAGTCTAAAGACTCTAATTATATTTGCACCGGCAACGACCAGCGATTTTTCACTTCTATTGAAGAAGTGGCATGTAAGAGCGTGTTCCACGCCGGTGGCAGGGTGAGTTATTTTACATATAGAATACATTATGTACTAAAGACAAAGAAAATGATTAAGTTTAGAATAATGGTGTAATTCACTTCCACTGCTCCTGGTTGTGTTCTTTTCAATAAGCATTTGCAGCAAATGCTTTATTAGCAAAAATAAACAGCTATTTATGTGGTTGCTGATCGGCGATTTATCGGTTTCACTTTAATGTGGTTGAAATTCATTTTTCTTATAAGCAAATCATACATTAAACACTTTTAAAGTCCATTATTAACCTCACAGCAGTCATTTACACATGTTTGTCCCCACGATATGAACGAAATTTTGTTGATTATTGTTTACAAGCATAAGGACTAGCGCTTGCAGAAAGCCAACCGAAGTTGCCCGACGAAGTTCGAGCGAATGCCGAAAATGAACGAAAGGGAACGATCTTCCAGGAAGGGGGAAGGTGTCGCGACCTCTGCCATGCTGATTGCTGTTCTGACTTCTGTGCTTGAAACTTGAAACTAAACTAAGATGGAAGTCAGCTGATAAAATAGCAATGCCGAAAATATAAAAATAAACCAGAATTTTCGTATCAACGAGCAATTGTGTAAATGTAGAGGTTTATAGTGATACCTTATTTAATATTGAGTACCAAATAACGCGCATTCGATGTTTAAAACTGGAACATGACCTGAAAACCTAGTAAGGTAGAAGACAGGTTATGAATTGAAAGTTTAGTTGGTTTTAATGAGGAATTGAAATATATATATATATATATATATATATATATATATATATATATATATATATATATATATATATATATAGCGAAAACAAGCTAACCTTAAATATAAACTATAACTTAGTATGTTAAGGTGTTAAAATGTGTTCGAATTAGGGACTGTATTTCGAAAACTTTATTTTTATGGATTGCACACTAATATCGTAAAACGAACAAGAGAACTCGTGCTCAAAGGTTATGTCTGATACCTATTTCAATTTTGAATGTGATGTAATGATAATAGTTTGGGATCCATAGTTTGATTTTGGATGTGTATTAGTGTTGTGCTCAAACACTATTTCCTGCTGTTATACCAAATAAATAAATTAGGACATAATGGTCTTTTCATTGCAAAATAACTTAAAAGCATTTCATAAACAGAAAATTCTCCATATGTACTGTGTATCTTTGGGAATTTTTTGTCAATCTGCGTAACTCGGTTAAGCGCTGGCCTTGGAAGCACAAATAGTTACATAAAACTTGTGTATTACCACATTATTGCTGAATGATTTCTACATATCGAAATGTCAGCTACCATATTTATGACAAAACACCCAACTTAAATTATATAAATGTGTAATATGTATTGCATGGCAAAATATCTGCTGAAAGAGTTATTCTTTTTTAAGTATCTACTTTATTTACATACACCTCATTTGTGAAGTCAATAGTGGGAGCTGGCTTGTAAAACAACTTCTTGGTTTCATTACTTGATAGTATTGAGTAATGCTATCTCTGTTTTAAATGTTGTCTCATATTCACACTTCTAATTGGGCAGCACTATGGCCTCTCACAAAAAAGCCTGGATTCAATCCTAGGGATCAGAGGTGGGATTTTGTGGTAGATAAAATGGCACTTAGAATGAATGTTCTCTGGTTTTCCCCACCATAATTCCATCAATTGCACCATCTTCATCCCCCCTCCCACCAGTCTCCAATCTCTGTAAACCTGTGAAGTTAAAAGGGACATTAAAATTAAAAATACTATGGAGGACAGAGAGCAATACTAATGAACGAGTGTCTCATCCAGCCCCCAAATTTATAAACCAGCATGTGCTGTTACATTCTTTCTGCAGTCAACATATGAAAAAACAATTAATACTGGCACACTAAACGACATGTTAAAGTGATTGACAATTATGAAGAGTGGGTGTGATATGGTTAAACACAAAGAGACATTGTTATTATTTAGAGACATTGCATTCACATTCATATTTAATAATACTGTATAACACATTTGTATGGTATTTTAAGGAACATGTGCCTACATTAATATACATTTGAATGGCCTACCCAATTAAAATGTTCATTAAATTCTAACCTCTTGAATGTCTGTTATTACAATCTATTGGAATGATCTTATAGGTAATTGCACTTAAGTCACTTATGCATACACAAAGCCAGTTCTAGTTAATAAAACTTACAGTTATTGAATAGAAAATACACTTTGATTCCTTTTCCTGGGAAAGGTTCTATATATAACATTTGATATAACACAGTGGAGGTCCTACAGCACATGGGAACCTTAAATTTATTGACAGGTCATATGGGAAAAAAGCAAATTGAGCCCATACAGTGATGTTTGTTTGTTTGTTTGTGTTTGTTCATTTGGTTCCACTGTGAGCAATGCTCAAGGGAAATTGAACACATCATACAATTATGAAGTATGCAGAGTAAGTAGGAATATACCCAATGCCAAGAACAGCCTTTGGGGGGGGATGTTCCCCTCCCCATCATGTCTTATCTAAGAGAGAAAAATTTGTAAACCATCACCATTTCAACAGTAAACTTCTCGACACGCATTACAGTAGGACAACAATAGCAAATAAGTGTTAATCACCATCACATGCAATCTGCCCTACATAAAGTGTTTACATGAGGTTGATACTATTATGATGATTAATTCACTTTGAATAAGCTCGAAATTATAACTTTATACTTTGTTATGCTTAAATTTCAATTTCCCATGTAATTTCTATTACCTTGAAGACATGTTTGAGAAAGACCACTTGAAACGAGAAATTCGCATTATTACTGCATGGGTATTATTTGGGAGGACAGTATACAGGGTGGAAGGTACTGCTTGAACCGTATGTTAATCATGGATTCTATATAATGAGTAGTGCAAATATGTCCAATACAATTTTTGTCATTAAACCTACAAAAATGAAACACAGTGTTTTATGTTCCTTGTGCCTGTGTCTATTAGCCATTTTATTACAGTTCAAGCAATATCTTTCACCCTGTATAAGAAAACATTTAGAAGATGGTGGAGTTTGCATATACATAAAACATTATAACATATAAAACTGGGATGCAACAGATCCATCTATCCCATTGACATTTTTTGTGTAGCCCATTTTCCTCTGTTGCTTAAATTTACCAGTTACACAAGAGTATACAAAATTCCTTCCGAATGAAGAGGACTTCACAAGCTGTTCCCAGAAAATTAAAAATAAACATTTTATTTTTCATGTAAATATCTTGAATACAATGGCATTTTAATCAAAATCGTTTGAGTCATTTTTCAGAAAAAAAAAAAATCGAGAATTCTTCCGTGTAAAGGGTTATTTTGGGTGGGGAATTTTCTTGAAAATCTTTGTGTCACATCTTTGGAAGGTACTGAACTTAAACCGATTTGTACTATGTATGTACAAATTCCTGCTTTGAAACGCATGGCTTTATGTATTCACTTTCAATTGCCAGTCGAAATGTGCGCGCCAACGTTCCACGTTACGTATTTGACCACAGCCAATGGGAGCAAAATGTGCCGGAATGGACTACCTTCCCCCTTGAATTGGAAGATCGTTACCTTTCGTTTATTTTCGGCATTCGCTCGAACTTCGTCGGGCAACTTTGGTTGGCTTTCTGCAAGCGCTAGTAGCATAAGGTGCTTAAGGATGTGCAACCTAACATTGTAAACCAACTTTTCACGAATCAAAATTATATGAGTCGGAATAACCAGGAAATGTTGTGTTTTTATTAAACGAAATTCTTACTATAAGTAATGAACTACATTTCTGGCTTTCAAACTTGAGTTTTTATCCACAAACTGCGTGACAAAGTAGTAGTTTAAAGTATTTCCGTTGGTATATGTGTAAGGCTGTGTTCTAGCGGTAGTATGTAACATTCATTTGTCTTCAATGAAATTCCTGACGATAATTTAAATGAGTGTGCGAATTGCGAAAGTGCCGTGATTGTTTTACGAGTTATGGCAGAAACGGTTAAACCAGAAGTTATTAAAAAAACTCAAGAATCTTTGGGAAAGTACATAAGGAAACCACCATTAACAGAGAAATTACTCAAGAAGCCTCCATTCAGATTTTTGCATGACATTGTGACAGCGGTTAGTATAGAACAAGTAATAATAACAGAATTTGGTATTCCATGAAGAATGGTGTATTGAATGACTTATACAGAAATTCCGATAGTTGCTGATAATGAGTCCTAGCCTTAAGAAGACAGTTTCTTGTTATAGGTAGCTGCCATGCCTCCTGTGCTAGGAGATGCATTCTCCCCAAACGATCATTGCTGTATGTTCTTCCTTGGTAGAAAGAATGCAAGTTTCAAGGTCCCGGGGCTCTGCAGTAACGTATTCCATTTCTAGCATCAGATCTTATACGTTCTCTCTTTCTCTCTCTGTCTACAACTGTGCATGAAATGTCTCTCTTAGCAGACAGAATCTTTCATTATTGCTGCCTTCATAAATGCAGCTTGTGGTCCAAAACTTGAATTTTCCTCAAGAAGCCTTCGTTGAACACATTTAATACTTGGAATGCATCCACAAGAAAGTCAGCTTAACTCGCTATGAGATGTCTCTGAGGAAATTAATAACTTGAGGCTCTTCAGATTGAAAAGTTAATTAAAGTCTACCTTTAAGTTCATAAAACTTGTGTAATATATGTATATAACATGTGATAGTCACCTTACATCAGCATGAATGAGCATCTGGATGTATTTAGAATCCGTTATATATAGAATAGAGATTAAAACAATCTTGTTTTTAGAGCGCCTTATTTTATAAAATGAACCATTTTTACTGCTTGTGGTGTTTTCACAAGTGTTGGAGTAAGGAATTTTGAAATTAACTTCTCTATGAAGAAAACGCATGTAAAGATGATTTCAGAGTTCATTTTCTTCACTAAGGCCAAAAGCTATAAATTCTCAAAATAATTGTTTATTAGATTGAAAACAAAGTGTGGCATAGGTATAGAAATAGAACAGGCTCAGAGAGAAGTACAGGAATATGAAAGTAATAATAATTATTGGAGATGTTAATATTAGAATAGGGAGGGGGATGTGAATATAGAATGAATATGTTGTGGAAATGAAACATGTTATAGAAGGGAACAATTCAGACAAAGTAAAGACAAGTGTATTGATAAGTCAAGTGATAAATTTATTTGAATTTTGAAGTGAATGCTCTAGATATATTGAATGGTAAATATGGAGAGGATTTGGAGGGAGAGTTTACCTTTGAACGAATAAGGTTGTTATGGCCGATCAGCACAGTGTACACAATAAGTATTCTTTAAGGTATTATTCAATAGTTGCCACATCCCACTGGTAGTGGAGTGCTAAAGATGATCGGAGAAAGTAAGGGAAGTGAGATGGGAAAGGGAAAAGAATACTAAGCAGTATGTTGAATTTTAAATGAACTGTTAACGTAATGAAGCAAACTCAACACACATGATTGTTAAATGCTGTAAGCTTGGGTATGATCGGCAATAGGAGGCAGGGCTCAACGCTGATTATGCCCAAATGAATTGTAATAGCTCAACACTCAGTAAAGATAAAGATTGAAAACATCTTGTTCATTTGTTGCTATGAAGAGCTCTTAAGTAACTGTTTCAAGTTCATCATGAATGAATCTCACAAATACTTACTATCAATGCTTTACTTTTGACTTTCCATAAACTCCTCCATAATATGCTATGAGCACTTCAATAATTTGACCCAATATTTTTAGACATCTTGAATGTACCTACTGTTAGCATTGTTTGATGAGGGAATTTCATGATTTATTTTTCAAAAAAGAACAGCACTGCAAGGATGTGACCTGCCAAAGAAAAGAGTTTCCTATCACTGGAAAGTAGATTATACATCATCAAATTAGTCCCTTCTGTTTTACTTAAGTTTCAAAAAGGAGGATTTGAAGTTACGACCAAAGAGGAAAAAGCTTCCAACAAATGCGCATTTATCCTGAAGTCAGAGACTTAGATTTTCTAGTGAATTAGGAAGATAGGAACATCCAATATTTTATCACAGAAAGCTTGTGTTTGGACTAAAATGCTGCCCTTTTCTTCTAGGAGCTGTATTTGATTATCATTTAAAATACATCATGGTTGGTTCACTCTTTATCAAAAGGCAGTGTCCAAGCTTGAAAAGAGTCACTATTTTGACATGTAGTAGCTAGGTCTATCTGAACTTTAAGTGAGGCAGTTTACTGATGAACGCGTGACCGAATACAGAGAGAGCCAAAAAACTATGAACCAGCTGCACAGTGTTTTTTCTGTCCGCGTCCTTAGCGCTTGTTGCCGTCCTCCGCTATCCTAGAAAGGCATGGATGAAACCATACAACATTTTTAAAACTACTTTTAAAGGCTTCTAACTTTATGGAAGGAGATATTGAAACTGGCCACCATCATCCATACATTTTTGACATCTCTTTAGGAAACTATCCATCACTCGCCATAGTTTACATTGAGAAATGCTGGCAGTTTCCTGGTGGATATTTTGTTTTAATTCTTCCAGGGTGTGTGGGTTTGTCTTGTACACTATGTTTTAAGTTACCCCAGAGAAAGAAATCACAGGGGGTTAGGTCGGGGAACCGAGAGGGCCACAAATCTCTACTAATAATTCTGTCCTCAAACTCATTTTCAATTGTTCTCATCGAAATATTGGCCGTATGAGCTGTTGCATAGTCTTGTTGAAAAAAGGAAATATCACGCTCCCTGTCAATTCTCTAAAAAAGGAGGGCAAAATTATATTCACATATGTACGGGTGTGAATTGTTGACTCGAAAAAAAAATTGATCCTATAACTCCTTCTCCACTCATGGCGCACCATACACCAATTTTTTCGTCATGAAGGGATACTTCATGAACAATATTATCAGCTGTGCTGTTTTTCCACTGGGGTGTGGAAACATGATAGTGTACTACTGCGATAAACAGGATCACACTGTTGACATGGTTTTGCTCTACAGTGTGAAGTGCAGTATTGAGTTGATGGTGATGTCATGTAGTTCAGTTATTACGACTTATTTATTATTTTGTCCTGTACTTAAGTCACAAAGTATATTATGGCTCAGTATATGTTTTCTACTGCACAGCGTGTATTTATTTATTATTCGTATGTGTTAACTCAGTCAGCTCGCCAAATGAAAGTACAGTTTGCAGAAAGATTTCCAGGTGTAAAAGTTCCAGGCCATATAACAATTCATGAACTTTACAATAAATTTTAGGACACTGGAAATGTTCAGGCTAAGACATCTAAAAGAACGGCGAAAGAGTTATAGGGCCAATATTTTTCGAGTCAGTAGTTGAAGCTTGTGCATACATGAATACAATTTTGCCCCCTGTCTTTAGAGAATTAGTAGCCAGGGAGCGTGATTTTGCCTTTTTCAACAAGACTGCAACAGCTCATATGGCCAGTATTTCGATGAGAACAATTGAAAATGTTTTTGAGGACAGAATTATTAGTATATATTTGTGGCTTCCTCGGTCCCTTGACCTATTCCCCTGCGATTTCTATCATGGGATAACTTAAAACATAAAGTGTACAAGACAAACCCACACACCCTGGAAGAATTAAAACAAAATATTCACCAGGAAATTGCCAGCATTTCTCAACGTGAACTATAGCAAGTGATGGATAATTTCCTAAAGAGGTGCCAAAAATGTATGGACAAAGACGGTGGCCAGTTTCAGCATCTCCTATCATAAAGTTGGTAAGTAAAGCCTTTAAAAGTAGTTTTAAAAACGTTGTATGGTTTCATCCGCGCCTTTCTATGATAGCGGCAGACAGCAACAAGCGCCGAGGATGTGGACGGGAAAAGCATAGCGCAGCCGGTTTGTAGTTTTTTGGATCTCCCTGTACATAATGAAAAATTAAACCTAAGAGGATGTCAGTGTAACAGTGGGAGTTTAACTCACTTTAGCAAAACAACAGGTTTGGAATGAGACTTAAAGTCAGACACTTTAATGTTAAAGTTAGATTGAGAAAATTTTGGACCCCATTGGTAAAGCTGCTCCTGTACTTTTAGTTACAAAATTGTTGTTACGGAAGATTGGGGTAGGTGCCAGTGTCGAAGTACAGCCTATTCCTTCTTTAACAGAAGGGTGTAACTTCATGCAGTGGAACAATTAATGTATCTACAAAACTTGATTTGTGATTTGATTTGTAATCTTATTAGATGTACTATATATTCTAACTCTATCGAGTTGAATTGGTCTTCCACCAATTCAAGGTAGGAGCAGGTTGCGAATAGGATTACTTGGATCATCCAGTTTTATGTTGGCAACATTTGTGAAGTAAATGTTTTTGTTGCCCTCAAAGTAGTATAAACATCACCTCTGCAATATCAGCATGATGTTCTGTTAGGAAATTATGGCTTTGGGCTTAAATGCTGCCTACACATTCAATGTTTGCTTCTTTCTTCAACATGCGCTTTACAAATGTTATAGGAACAGCTCTATTGGTCCAAGTCCTGCAGGTGTTCGTTTGCAGGAGTCTTAGAAAGCATGATATTGAAATGCCTAGCATACTTCCAAGGGGGAAGAGAATGTAACCCCCTTGGTTACATGGAATATCTCATGTAGATTTTGGGATGACAGCATACTGGAAGTCTATGATGCCTACATTTAGTATCTACACTTGTTTTTTAAAATTTTTGTCAGGATATAATGCCGGGATTTTGATCTACACCGATGGATCTAAATGCACCAACAGTGTTGGATATGCCTATGTTTATGGAACCGAACCCCATACATTCAGTTTTCATAGAGCACTTCCATTTTCCATTTATAGTGCAGAACTGTATGCCATATACCGAGCCATTTTGTATGTGCACCATTAAAATTTTGATGACTGTCTCATTTTGAGTGATTCCCCTAGTGCACTTCAGAGCCTTGTGAACTTAACAACTACCATCCCACTGTACAGTGCATCCAAAATGCCTTCATTGTTTTACACACTTCTGACATTAATGTGTAGTGTACTTGGATTCCTGGACATGTTGGCTTGCTGGGAAATGGACTGGCAGCAAAGGCAGCAACTACAATACCCATTGTTGCAATATCTTGTGTAACGTCAGAAGATTTTAGGCTTAGAGCAGTGTTACTGTATTGGCGCGAAGAGTGGTCAGCGCTCCGCAGAAATAAGCTTAGAGTAGTTAAGATGTTCTGATAAACTGGGTAACTTCTTCTCATGTATCTCGCTTGGAGGAGGCAATTTTGGGTTGGTTGCGTATTGGTCACTGTAATTGCACACATGGTTGCCTTTTTAAGGAAAACCCTGCTCCTCTTTGTCTGTTGTACAGCGAAGATCTGTTAGCCCATCATGTGTTGATGGAGTGTGTTTCTCTAGCACATTTTCGAGACCCTTTGTAACTGCTGCTCAATCTTGCAGAGGTCTTTGTAGATGACAATTAAGCATTTAAAAAGTTTTTAAGTTTCTGTCAAAGGTAAACTTTCAAATAGGGATTTAGTCTGAGGCAGTATTTTTAACACTTAAATGATTTCAGTCTAATTATATAAAATATAAATTCAATAACAGCCCGCCTTAAAGCAATATGTGTATTTAACAATATATAAAAAGTGTATATTACAGTCATTGTGTATGTTTATATTATTGTATCCATGTGTAATAATCTTATGTGAATATATTACGTAATTTAATAATGTAAGAGCTGTGAGAGTGATAGGTTAAAGGTTGCTAACAATGAGGTAACCTTGAGGCAATAATGAGTAAGATAGTTTAATAATGCTATTAGTCATTATTGGAGCAGCAATAATGTAATTTTATTGACAGTTTATAAAATAGCCAATCAACAACCAGAAAAATAGCTTTAGTTTAATGAAGGTATTCTTATTGGAGTAGGATTAGCCAATCAGTAACTGAAAAGGAGAAACATTTACAAATTCAGAAGTCAGTTGGTTGCAGACAGCATTACTAACCAGACGTAAAAGGTGTCCTCAAGAGATTTAATACGTATTCATGTGGGATGAAAAATAGTTTACGTGTTAAAAAGTGCAAATAATTAATAAAAGAATCTCACAGCTCTCTATCAGTGAAGTGTTATATAAATCGTATCAAGCATTAATAAAAGGAGTGAAGTAAAATTATAATCTGTGTAAGCCTACATTCTTAGTCGCACCACAACCCTGCTAAGAGAAACGTGTCTCTAACAAAAATACTGACTCAGCCGAGGCAAACATAAATATTTAATACTTAAAGAAACAGTCAAATTACAAAGTTAATATTTTTAAAAATTGGGGCAAGGCTACCGGGTACCATACGTGCGGTTGCAACTACTTCAAGTTCGGCTCCCCAACAGTTGAACTACAATACATCCTACTGCAAATTGATGCCCAAAGCGTGGTGCAAATAACGTAACAAACCAACTTCTTCAAATTGGCTTTCCATACGTGGGGCTGAAACTTACTTTTTCAAGTCATATGGATATCATGTTTTTTAAACCTGTCGACCTAGTTTTGTAAATTCATCTTTATCTCTGCCTTTTGCCATGACATTTTGTATTAATCTTTAACTCTGGCTTTTGCCATGATCTGTTTTATAAGGGCACTAATGACCTTGTAGTTGAAAGCCCTTAAATATACATCTCATCACTACCATCATCATAGATCTAGAGATAGCAGCAGATAATGCAATATTGTAATAAAAATTATATTACTAGATTTCTGTATATATTGAAGAGCACCTGAATAGCTGTGAGCAGAAACTTTTCTTTTGTGACATTTAGTTTGAAGAAAGCTGTGAATAAATCTGATGTATTGCATTCATCTACTCATTCTTCTACAAACTATTCTTACAAATGCTTAGAGCCATTTTTTTAAAAAAATAAAGAATAATGAAACATTTTTCACGTAAAGGATAGTTTGGGTTGGAGGATTGCCTAGAAAATCTTTGTGTGACACCTAGGAAGATACTGAACTTAGGTACCAAGTTTAGTATTTAAATGACTTTCCGTTTTTGAGTAGACAACATTACCTCAATTAAATTATTAGTCAGGGGAAGGAAATATTGCATGTGGTGGAAGGCAGTTATGACATTGATCTTTAATGTGATGTGTGATATTGGGCAGTGTTTTCGATCTCTTTCTCCCTCCTCTCATCAGAGAAGCTTTTCTAATGTCATCCGTTTTTCTTGCTGCTTCTTCAGGGCTGAAATGAACTTATAGGTGTTATGTGGAGTACCATTGGTAAGCTATTTGGTGTATTTGAAAAAACTGCTTGACTTAATTACCTTTTCCTTTTGTTCATTTGTCATTTACAGTGGCAGAAATTTTGCAGCACATTGATTTGTATTTCAGGTTTTTTTAATTCTTACCATATTTTCTGCCTTATTTGAAACACTCGTGTTCTTGTAGGTAATATGTAAAGCTCTTAAATTCCTTCCCATAATAAGTAATCCTTTTCTCATTCTTCATTTTCTTTAGACTGGGAGATTGTCATGCTTCCCTAAAATCTTGCATACCAAAATTTAAAAATTGTAGAGTGATGCAATTAAGAAATATGCTCAACATTCTCTTAAGTGGAAAAGGGAGCACCATTATTGGGAAGCATTAGTGGACTGTTTTGGAAGTTTGGTTTATTTTCAGATAGAACAACTACATAATCAAAATATGACAGTTTTCTTGCATTGTACATTATGATTGAACCTATATACTAGTTTTGTAATCTTCTTAAGTCACATTATGCAGAACATCTTTTTCTGTTTTATTTATAGGTTATCCGTGAGACAGGGTTTCTAGATGGAGTATTTACTGCAGAAGAGCTGAATGCTGAAAACATAAAGGATAAAGATGGCAAAGTAGCATTTCTTCAAAAAGCAATTGATGCAGTCAGTACGTATTTCAAAATTTTGGAGATTACAGTCTAGGTATTGGTGTTATGAAATGAAATTGTTTATATTATTGTTGTTGTTGTTGTTGTTGTTATTATTATTATTATTATTATTATTATTATTATTATTATTATTATTATTATTATTATTATTATTATTATTATTATTCACACTTCTATGTTATTTAATGATCATCAACCATACATAGCATAAATCCTTTTATGATCATGTCAGGCAGAAGAGGAAGTATGCCCTATGAAATTGAAAGGTATTGTAAAGAATCGGGACTGAAAGTGAATGTTGAAAAAAATAAAAATCATAGTATTTAAAAAAGGTAATAAACCAAGAAAAGATGAGAGATGGTTTTCTCAGGGCATGGAAGTTCAAACTGTTAAGAATTTGGTTTATTTAGTGTAAAATTTAATAGCACAAGAGGATGGGGGGAAGCACAAAGTATTGCCCAAAGCAAAAGAACAGTCGACATTAAAGCTGCTTGGTAAATGTTTATCCAGAGACAGATAAAAGTGTTCATCTTCAATTTATTTAAAGGTGAGTCGAAATTGTAACACTAACATCACTTAAGTTTAAACTTAAGTGATGTTAGTGTTACAATTTCGACTCACCTTTAAATAAATTCAATACACATCACTGTTTCTAGCTTCTTTTCATTACAATACATATGTTCATCTTCAGTTTAAAAAATTCTAGCAGCCAAATTAATGCAGATAAAATTGTCCTTTTTAATACACAGAATGAACAAATGGTATTACATTTTATGTGTTGTTCCATTTTTTAAAATCTTTCACTTTATTAGTTTTTTAATGTTCTGAAAATTGCACCGATTTGTCAGCCTTTTCATCTATGGTGTTTACAAAATTATTTTATATGCACTTAGTAGTGCAATTTTTTGTGTATACTATCTGATATTTTCATCGATGTATGATTTAAACCGGTGGAGAAATAAATTTGTGGTTGTAAAATTTAGGCATTAATGAGGAAGTTCAGAAAAAAACGTTGAAAATCCCTGACTTTGACATTTTATTCTTCCTACAAATGAAAACCTATTTGCATTGCAAAATCGTATATCGCGCAAAAGACATCACTATATAATGCATGAAAAATAATTCTGCAAACACCATGTACAAAAAAATTGAAAAATCAGTATATTTTTCAAACAATTGTAATACTTGACTAATTTTGAAGATTTAGAAGCTAGTAACAGTGATGTGTCATAATTTAAAATAAAGAGAGTTGAGGGTTGTTACACTACATCACTATAATATTCTTACTTGAACGCGTTTCGGGAGACGGTTTGTTCCCATCGTCAGCATGTCCTCATCTGATTTTGCCGGTCATCCCCCAGACGATGACTAGCAAAATCAGATGAGGACATGCTGACGATGGGAACAAACCGTCTCCCGAAACGCGTTCAAGTAAGAATATTATAGTGATGTAGTGTAACAATCCTCAACTCTCTTTATTTTAAATTGTAATACTATTTGTTCTTTCTGTCTATTAAAAATGAGAATTTTGTCTCCATTAATTTGGCTACTAGAATTTTTAAAACTATGTACAAATACTTTTGTCTCCCTCTACATATAGCTCCTATGATGAATGTGAGATAACTTTAACAAATTTACCACGCATTAGTTGAATCAAGGTGGCTTTATGGAATTGAAATTTGGGGATTACTCATAAAATAAGAGTCGGATAAGATGAATGTATAATAGAATAGAATGGCCTTATAATCATATTACGTTTACAGTTGAGCAGTGCTCATAAGCAGGTGATATGCCAAAAAGAAATCTTAAAACTAAAAACAAACTAACATTATAAAAGTACAGACAGGATATTTCAGGATCTTGACACATTACATCCTCATTATAGAACTGGTGATCCAATAGGTGTACCATTACTGTTGGATTTAAATGTTGTCAGTTGTGTTTTAGCTTTACTCTATATTCACTCTTAGATTGACCCGCAGCAAAACAAACCTATGTGGTCTGTGCACCATGGTACAACACGGTAGCCATGTGTGCAGGAAAGTAGTTCCATGCTAATAATCTGAATTTTAGAATGAATTTATCCTTAAATAGCATAATATTCTATACAAATACCTAAGGTTTTATTTAACGCTGATTTATGCCGTAAAACAGAGCTACAAGTCCCATGATGCAATTTGTATGAGTCACCTGACATCCAGGGAGGTGCAGAATATTGTTTACAGCTAGAAACCAGCAGTTGTGTTTAGTATCATGCAGGATGGTGAATTTGCTTTTGTGTTTTTGTCAAATTACGTAAAGCATAAGCCGTGCAAACCATTGACTAGCGGTGAAAAAGCAATAGTGTTGATCTTTATTATAAGTTAGAAATATCCAAATGTGAGAAATATCCAACACTTTCTGTGAAAGAAATGGTGAAATTAACTTCTGAGTTCACCGGTGTTTCGAGTACAAGTATAAACAGTGCTTGTGAAGAAAAATTTCAAACAGGAAAAGTGGTTACACCCGGAAAAAAAGTAGACAGCATATGAAATACGCGATGCAAGAATGTAGTGATTTTGAGAAGAATGCAGTTCACGTAACTGCACAATTTCTTTTTTAAAATTAGATGCCAACAGTTAATAAAGTGCCGCTTCCAGAGAGCACATAAATTAAGTTATCACATTCCTGTTACTTTATGTTTCGCTCATTTATTTTAGAATGGACTCTTATTATATGTGCAAATGTTTATTTTGTTGCAACTATCAATCTGATCACCTTTAACCCTTAACAGAATGTGCTAGTCACTGTTTCAGTTGTCGAAATAAGGACATTTCGTAGCACTTGTACTCGCCACATGGTCTGAAAGCGTGACAGTGCTTCTAGCGCAAATGGCGGAAGGATACATTATAAAGGTGCACTTGTCACCTGGGGTTATCCATGTGTAAAATGTCAATAATATAAAACTCTATATACTCAAAGTAAATGTAAGAAAATTACAAAATAATTATGTAAATTTCGAAGGGAAAAAATGCCCTAAAATAGAAAATGGTATAAAATGGCCAAACAATTACACAATTAATGTGCATTATCTGGGACCCATGATAGGGATTCCTGCACATGTTAGCAATGCATGTGATGCAACAATTAAAAGATGACATGGCATCAGAATCAGGGCCCTGGTAATAACTCATGTGCATATGTTCACTGGTTTCAGAGGCTGTAACAGGTGTCCCTCTTACCGTTCGGCCAACAAAAGTTGTTGCAGGACACGAACCCACTAAAACTAATGAACTGCTACAAGCCATTGGGAAAGCCTTAGACAGCAAGGTAATTGTGTGCATGTGTGAGAATACTTTTTTTCTTAATCTTTTTAGGCTTAATTGCAATGAATTTATGTGTACACTTAGATTGTTAATTTAAACATGCTCAAACATATACAAAATGCTCAGAAAGAAGGTTAACTATGTTATAGCAATCATAATGGGAAGTATCTAAAATTACAGCATTCTTTACTTGAAGTTCATACTAAACATTTTTCTAAAAGATTATTAGGAATAAGGTACCCAAACATTACATGCTTATTTCACCTATGCTGTGCCCAGGGAGCCGGGTGATGATGCGTTACTGCTTCATTACTGCACCCACCACCAATGTGCGTACGTATTAACGATATTTTTGAATTAGTACAAAAAATGGAAATGTAGCAATTGGATATGTAGACATATGACAGTAGTAATTAAAGGTAACTCAGGTACTGAGGTTAGAATTAAAAGCAAATTAGTTAATGAAAAAAATTAAACAATACTATATAAATTTGGATATGATTCTAAATACTAAAAAGACAGCCTGCATAAATTTTGAATTAAAAAAAATTAATCTAAATAGTATACAAATGGAAATAGACGGTGAAAAATATACCAGAGATTCAGTACACAAATTTTTTAGGAGTTATAATAGATACGCGGCTAAATTGGAAGCCATATATAACTCATATAAAAAAGAAAATGAATATTGGTTTATATATATAATGAGACAGGTGAGGAAAACCATGGATGACAAAACACTTAAATGGTTATACTGTGCTTTTATTTACTCACACACAAAATATGGAATAATATTGTGGGGAAATATTACAACAGATGGAAAAGGTTTTTAAATTACAAAAAAAAAAGCAATTATAATAACAGATAATTATAATGAAACAGAAGTACTTTTTATTGTGATGTTATCATATCATAATTTAAACTGAGTCGTTATATGTTAATTCCCATCACATTTGCGCTAGATGTTAACTAAGGAGCGCTTTCGGGAGATGTTTCTCCCATCTTCAGCTACAGCCAATTGCACTCTTGACACTCTTGACACTTTATTTACACAGAAAGTAGAAAGGACCCTCCTATCTTGTAATTAAATGGGTTTATTTTGTGCAAGACAGCAAATATACTAGAATACTGAATTTATTAAGAATGTTCAGAATTGAATGCGTTAACAAGTATTTGCTGTAATAAGAGCAAGAATATGAACTTTGTGGTGTAACTCAGAATACACAGTACTATCATAAGTACTGTCAGTACTTTCAATGCATATAACTACTAAATAAAACTATGCAAGCCCCTTAATAAACATATATTCGGAAAGAACACAAAAACTGCTACAGAATGAACATACTCTTATTTAAAATGATCACCATGTATGCCAACACAGCAACAAAGACGTTGGCCTATCAATTCGAAACTGTTTGAAGGGAAATCATGGATTTTTCAGTAGACTAGCACTCCTGCACACAAAGCAAAAACCATGCAACATGTCCCACAGTTCATCGCTGCTGCTGACTGGCCTAGTGGAAGTCCAGACCTCAATCTATTGGACTATTCTCTATGACAGAAGCTCGAGGCGATGGCATGTCAAAAACAACACCAAAATATTGAGATGTTAAAAAATCAATCACGCCAGCTGTCAAGAAACTCCACTGGACACAATTCGTGCAGCTATTGATGATTGGTCTCAACGTCTTTGCCGCTGTGTTGCCGCTCATGGTGATCATTTTGAACAAGAGTATGTTCATTCTGTAGCATTTTTGTGTTCTTTCCGAATATATGTTTATTAAGGGGCTTGCATAGTTTTATTTAATAGTTACATGCATTGAAAGTACTAACAGAACTTATGGCAGTACTTTGTAAGAAAGTATTGCAATGAGAAGTTTTAGAAAATTCTGTGTCTCGTGCACTTCTGTAAAATAGCAAACACCTTAAAAGCAATTTCACCACATTAAGCTTTTATTGTAAGTGACTATGCCATTTAAGTTCAATAAATGTCTTTAAAGTCCATTTGACCAATCCATCTATAATTGCTCCACAGTCCATTTGCCATTTATGCGAACCCTTAAAACTGGGCAATACTATATTACTCTTTTATACTTAACACCAGTCACTACTAATGCTTTTCCCTAAATTAACTAATTGGCATTGTTAAGATGAGATAAATGTATGTTACCCCTTATTTAAAAGTTCTCTTCTGTATTGGCCATGAGTTGTACTGATGACTAGAGGAACCACTGTTGTGCTAGTAATGTTGTCTGGTAGAGTAAACATAACCTCAATAGAGTTTCATTAATTTTTTTTATTATTATTTATTTATTTATGGATGCTCTTAACTGCTATGGTCCTTTGAATCTCATTCTGTATTGGACGTGAAAGACCGGTAATTTTGCTCAGAGGCCTCTTTATCAGGCTTGAGGTTCTTTTACGTGCTGTAAATCTACGACACGGGACCACCGGCTTTACTTCCCTTCCAAAGGAAGCCATGCTAGGAATTTTTACACCTGAAAACATCCATTGCCCTCTGCTCAGTTTGAACCCGCAACCTCGGAAACTAGAGGCTAGCATGGTAACCACTACATCACGGAGGATGACAAGCCTCAGAAGATGATGAACTTCCTCGGCTTGCCTAGAAGACGAGCATAACGAGGAGAAGCGGTCCCATCCGTTAGCGTAGTTGTTGATATGTTGCTGATGATGTTCCAACCGATAAATGTTTTGACTGAGGTCTCGACTTTTATGCGCTTAGGCAAAAGATGGGAGATAATGGAGGCATGCTCACTCAAATGCAGTCTTCACCCATGAGCTAGTTTGATAATCAGTGGTGGTCACAGAGTATACGAGGGTGGTCTGAAAAGTTTCCAACCTAATAAAGATACAAGACATTTTTTTCAGAATTTTTTTTTTTTTTTATTTATCAACATAGTCTCCTTGTAACTTGACGCACTTCTCCCAACGATGCTCCCATCTCTGTAACCCGTCAAAATAGTACTCCGCATTTTTCTCTGCAAAATAATTGTTGACGAAGGTGATTGCCTCTTCATTTGACGAAAATCTCTGTCCTCCGAGCGCAATTTTCAGATGAGGGAACAAAAAGAAGTCGCTTGGGACTAGATCTGGTGAGTAAGGCGGATGGTCAAGCAGTTCAAACCGTAATTCGTGGATTTTCGCCATTGCAACTGCTAGAGTGTGAGACGGTGCATTGTCTTGGTGAAACAGGATTTTCTTTTTCTGCAAATGTGGCTGTTTTTCCACAAGTTCTGCCTTCAGCTTGTCAATTAATGATGTGTAGTATGCTCGTGTAATGGTTTTTCCTTTTTGAAGATAATCGATTAAAATAACTCCACGACTATTCCAAAAAACAGTTGCCATCACTTTCCCAGCCGAAAAAACAGTTTTTGCTTTTTTTGGAGCCAGTTCCCCCTTTGCAGTCCACTGTTTGGACTGTATTTTTGTTTTGGACGTATAATTGTGTATCCAAGTTTCATCTACAGTAATTAATCTGTGCCAAAACTCGGATTTATTGCGCCTAAACTGCACCAACAGAGCGTTGGAAATGTTCATTCAAACACGTTTTTGGTCAGACGTGAGCAAACGTGGCACCCAATGCGCGGACAGCTTTCTCATGTCTAAATGTTTATTTAATATGTGACAAACACATTCTTTCGACATGTTCATAGACTCTGCTATCTCTCTCACTTTAATGCGGCAGTCGTCTAGCACCATTTGGTGAACTTTGGCGATGTTTTCGTCAGTAGTTGCAATTTTTGGACATCCCGAACATTCATCGTCTCCCAAGCTCTTACGGCCACATTTAAATTCAGCTGCCTAAAATTACACTGTGGTAAATGATGTTGCAGAGTCCCCATACACAGAATCCGACTCATCTTTGATTTGCGTAGGTGTATTGCCTTTCAAAAACAAATATTTAATGACAGCTCGATACTCGATTTTGTCCATTTTCATAAAAACACTCACATCACCTCACTCAAATGACTATTACATAACAACTGAGCATCCAAAATGGCTGAAACTTTGGTGAGTAACTGTCAACAGATAACAACAAAATTCATTACCTTTTATTTACGAGTGCTGCCATCTTCATGTTGAGGTCGGAAACTTTTCAGACCACCCTCGTAGCACCGCACTCAGTTGTTGACAGCTTACGCTCTTGAGACTTAGTTCCTCTGCCAGCTGTTGCTATACTCATTATACAACTGTGGCATTGCATATAATATCATACCTGTTTTGAAAATATCGTGATTTTGTTCAGCTTCCAGTGTCACTTCACTAAAGTGACATAATTCAACTTTCACTATAACTTCACTTTTCTTCAAGATGTAGCCATGCAACGAAACACTTGCGAAGCAGCCTCTTTTTCTTTCCGCTTCACTCGCTGGTGAGTCAAACACAGGACAACTCTAATCTCTGTGGTAGTAGCACTCACTGTATATCATGTCATCACAAACTCACTTACAGAACTGTACTTGATGTCGCATTAGAAATACACTGACCAGCTCACTTCCTCACTAACTCACTCAGTGAGCGAGAACTCCTTCCTTATATAGCTTTTGGAAATTTGCAGAGACTTCTAGATGTTCTGCCGCTGGGGAGATGGGAAAACTTCCAGAAGAGTCTGGTTACCTGTTGATACCGCTCTGGTGTTTACTCTGGGCAAGAGCACTACCATGCATACTTATATCTTGACTAATTTTGAAGATTGAGAAGCTAGTAACAGTGATGTGTCATAATTTAAAATAAAGAGAGTTGAAGGTTGTTACACTACATCACTAAAATGTTCTTACTTGAATGCATTTCGAGAGATGGTTTGCTCCCATCGTCAGCATGTCCTCAACTGATTTTGCCAGTCATTGTGTGGGGAATGTGTGTGGCTAGTGGTGTTCTCTGGTGCTGGGTTGATGAACCTCCAAAGGCTGTTGGGTGGCGGCAGTTCGAAATTCATTAGGTGATTCCTGTGTTTGACGATATGTATTTTTTCCCAGATGTCCAATTCATTGCTGCTGCTGATCGGTTTTAAAGAGTTTTATGTTCGGAGTGATATCATGGTTTGAAGACCAGAAATGATGTGCTACTGCTGATTTATCTGGCTGCTTTTGGTAAATGCATCTCTTATGCTCTTTAAGTCTTATTTCAAGATTTCTTTTGGTTCTTCCTATGTATAATAGGTTACAGTCATTACAAACAATTTGATATATACCAGCTGATTTATCTTTGGGGATAGGATCTTTTGGAGCAAACCGTCTCCGAAAACGCGTTCAAGTAAGAACATTTTAGTAATGTAGTGTAACAACCTTCAAATCTCTTTATTTTAAAAAATATTTATATCTATTTATCTCTCCAACTACCTGGCACCAACCTCCCGATGAACTTGCACTGTAGCCCCTGCGTCACATTATTAGGTATGGTCTGCTATTGTATGGAAATGGTTCTCGCCTGAAAGATATTTTATTATTCCACAAACAGAAGGCCATAAGAATGATTAAGAGGTCCCCACTTGACTCACCCCGTAGATCTTTATTTGTAAAAGGAGGAATCTGTTTATAATTTATATTTTCTTTATATTTTAATGCTTTTAAACAAAAAATATCACAACCTATGACGTCAGGAACACTTTTCATTCCTACAGTACAAGATATGATATGATATGATATCTTTATTGAGTGTTGAGCTAATACAATACATTTGGGCATGATCAGCGTCGAGCCCTGGCTCCTTTTGCCGATTGTACCCACGCTTCCGCATTTACAAGGCGTGTGTGTTGAATTAGCTTCATATCACTAACGTTTCTCATTTAAATTCACTATACTGCTTACTGTTCTTCTCCCCTTCCCATCTCCCTCCCTTGCTTTCTCCGCCATCTGTAATACTCCACTATCAGCGGGAAATGGGAACTATTAGATGCAATTTAGAGAATGTTTATTTGTACCCCATACTGATCGACCATAACACTTGCTCGTTCATACTAAGAAATGTACCTCTCCCTCCTAGCCCTCTCGTATTTACCGTCCTTTATATCTAAATCATTCACTTCACGATTTCATAAAATCTATCACTTGCTTAGCAATACCTTGTCTTTACTTTGCCTAATTTGTTCCCTTCTATACATTCTATAGTCACTCTCCCTCCCTATTCTATTTTCTTCATTATTACTGTTTCTGTTTTCCCATACTTCTCACAGAGCCTGCACTATTTCTATATGTATGGCACACTTTCCTACTCCATAAATCTATTTCTGTTGGCTCCTTTAACGGTCCCGCTTTGTTTCTGTCCAAAATCCGTAGACTCCCATTAGGTGTCAACACAATGCTTTCTTCTTCCACCAATTTGCCACTCTGAAACCACGCCTCTGCCCTGCCCGCAATCAAATCACGTGTCGATTGAACTCCCTCCCTCCTCGATGATGCCACTTTCCTAACTTTGCCAGCTGTTGTCCATACATCACTCTGATCTGACGTCACTGCCTCGACTCCTAATCCCCTCTCTAACTCAGCCATCTTCTTCCCGCCAGCCCCACGTAGCAGTGACGTAACTTCCATTTTCCTTGTTTCGCCAGCTGATGCCCTTGCGTCACGTCTCGTGTTCGAGACCTTGAGGGGAGAGGTCGTGTCAGGACGTTCCAAGTACACGCAGGTATAAACAAGTAGCGGCCATGGGGGTGGAGTTGATGGTTTACCGAGCAAGGATCGGAATGCGGACGGGTAGGGGATCGTGGATAGCAGGTAGTCAGGTATTAGGCAGGACGAACGTAACGTCCAAGTGTTATTTTATGGCATTTGTTTTAGTAACTTTGCTCGTGATAGGAGGTGTTGAATTAAACCCAGGACCTGTGACTGATGAAGGATGTGGGAGCTGCAACAAAGCTTTAAGGACAGGACTACAATGCAGCAGCTGCGCGAAGTGGTACCATTTTGGCTGCCAAAAAATTAAGAGGGACCAGAACATCGAAGAAAACTGGGAATGTAAGGACTGCAGGGGAACTGAAACGGTCATCGCAAATCAGAAGAAACTGGAGAAGCTGCAAGAAGAAGCACGGGTGTTACGCGAGAAGCTCCAACGCGCGGAAGAGAAAATTCGGAAGTTAGAAGAAGAGAATAGCCAACTCAGGGAGCTCAGGAAAGGAAATGGACAAGAAAAGGGGAAACCATGTTTGATAGTCGGAGACTCTATTGTGAGAAATGTGGGGAACCCGAATGCAGAGGTAGCTTGCTATCCTGGCATAAGGACTGAAGGACTGCTGGGGGAAATCGAGAAAAAGCAAGAGGAGATGGAAGACAGCTATAAGACGATTGTATTGCACGTTGGGAGCAATGACCTGCGGAGAAGTGTAAACTACGTGATGGGAGACATGTACGACTTAGTTAAACGGACAAGGCAGCTATTTCCCTCAGCGAAGATCGTCGTTAGTGGAGTTTTGAGACGACGCGATGTCAACTGGAGGAAGATAATGCAGGTAAACGACTTGTATGCATGGGTAGCGGAGCGACTGGGCGCGAAGTTTCTGGACCCAAATTCGTGGATTGAAGACTGGGACTACGGACGGGACGGTGTGCACTTAAACCGGAGTGGATCTTTGAAGTTGGCAGCTTTGTTCGGGAGGGTGACGACGTGGAGCGATGGCAGCAAGCGGCAGAAGCAACAGTGACAACAACCTCGGAGGAACGAAGATTCACAGGTAGGAGCTGGCTTTTTAAGGCTGTTACAGGTAAATTGCCGTAGTATTATGAATAAAGTTGTAGAGTTTTGGAATTTAATGGAGATATGTAATCCAAATGTAATTATAGGTACGGAGTCATGGCTAAATGTTGATATAAATGATGCGGAAGTTTTCAGCTCAGATTACAGGGTGTTTAGGAGGGACAGGGACGGAAGGGGAGGGGGAATTTTTATTTGCGCTAAGTCAGAGTTACAAAGCAAAGCGCTATGGGTAGAAGAGGATGTAGAGATTATGGCAATTGAAATTATTGATCAAAAAAACGAAGGTAATAATATAACAATAATAGCTTGCTACAGACCACCTAGCGAAACTAATCACAAAACGTTGCATAAATTAATAGAAAAAATCTCTTCCGTAAAGGGAAACGTTATTGTAGCAGGGGATGTAAATCTGCCAAATGTAAACTGGAAAGGTCAGTTAATAGGAGGCGAAGACCAAAATATTGTTAATTTTCTGGTTTGGGAACAGGGTTTGTTGCAAGTCGTTAACACAAGTACTCGGCAATCAGCCTTACTAGATGCATTTTTATGCAGGCCTCAGTCTTTGTTTGCAGAATGTGAGGTCTTGCCAGGTATCAGTGACCACCATTGTGTGCAATTAGAAGTAAACTGGGGGGGACGATTAAACCGGTTTGAATTAGAACAAACATCAATTAGCTGGAATTTCCAGAAAGCGGACGGGGCTGCTATTCAGAATTTCCTACGCGAGCAATATTGGTCCTTCGTAAAATCTGCCACTAGTGTAAATGAAGCCTGGGCTAGTTTCAAAACACTTACTTCGGGAGCAATTATGAAACATGTACCTTTTAAAGTTATGAAAAATAACGCTGATCCAGAATTTTATACAAAACGTATTAGGTCACTTAAAAGGAAAACAAGGCGCGCGTATCATAAAAGGAGGAAATCAGAATGGCATTTTATTAAATTTAAAGAATTAACCAAGAATTTACAAAACGAAAAGTTGCAAGCGCAGGAGCGGTTTTTAGAACAAATTTTAAATAAGGAAAGTGATGGATGGAAAGCATTTTACAATTATGTGAGGAGACGCAGGGGTAATAAAGAAGGCATACCAGATTTCAAAGTTAACGGGACTGCCGTAATAAATGATAAGGAAAAGGCGAACATATTAAATGCACATTTTGTATCGGTCTTTCATCAAATGGATGATAGTCCTGAACGGGAAAATAGGAGTGGTGGAGAATCGCTTTTTCAAATAATGGCGCCAAAATTACGTAAAAGGATCAAGATGCTACAGAATCGAAAATCAAGAGGGCCGGACAACGTACCTACTGAAATATTAAAAATAGGGGGAGAAGCCATGATTCCCTACCTAATGCTATTGTTTAACATGTCAATTAACAACTGTGCACTACCGGAAGACTGGAAATCCGCTATTGTAGTTCCAATATACAAAGGGGGTAATAAAACAGAAATAAATAATTATCGGCCTGTTAGCCTAACGTCGGTAGTGTGTAAAGTAATGGAGCATCTAATTGCAGAATACATACGGAAGGATTTAGAAAACAAACAGTGGTTCAACAAAGCGCAACATGGGTTTAGATCCGGGTATTCATGTGAAAGTCAAACAACTTCATTAATTCAAGATTTGGCAGATGAGGTGGATGCAAAGGGAAGGACTGATGCAGTGGTGATAGATTTTTCTAAAGCTTTTGACGTAGTGCCACATAGTTTACTCATCCGGAAACTAGCAAATGCGGGACTTGATAATCGCGTTGTATTGTGGGTAGAACAATTTTTGAAAGGGAGGACGCAAAGAGTAAGAGTAGGTAGAGAACTGTCAGAAGGGGGGACCGTAAGTTCGGGCGTGCCCCAAGGCTCGGTACTGGGCCCGTTACTGTTTCTTATCTTTGTTAATGATATCCATATAAACATTAAATGCCAGATAAGACTGTTCGCAGACGATTGTATTATTTACAATAAGATTAGGAATTCCATGCATGAGACTGCTCTTCAGGATGACCTAAATGAAATCAGGTGGTGGGCCGAAGCAAACAAAATGACAATTAATGCTGGGAAAAGTAAGTCCATTGTTTTTAGCAGAACTAAGGGGAAGATTATACATAACTATCAAATGGGCGGGGAACCAATTCCACAGGTGGACAGCTGCAAATATTTGGGAGTGTGCTTGTCAAGTAATGCTGGATGGGGGGAACAGATAAATAGTACATCTAGGAAAGCGTGGAAAGCATTGCATTTCGTAATGAGAATACTGAAAAAGGGGAGCGCAAAGACCAGGGAACTAGCCTACAAATCTTTAGTGCGGCCGGTTATGGAATATGGAGTAGCATGTTGGGACCCATACAGAGTCCATCAGATTGATTCCTTAGAAAAAGTGCAGAGAAGGGCTATAAAATTCATAAGGAGAGGTAAAGATTTTGGGTTTACAAAAGGTGAAGAGAATGAATGGGAACCGCTAAAAGTTAGGCGTAAAAAACATAGATTAGTTGCGTTATTTAAAGCTTATACTGGTTCAAATGCTTGGGCGGATGTTAGAGAAAGGTTAGAGAATCCAGCACACTACGGTCGAAACGATCATCTGTTTAAAATTAGGGGTAGAAAGTGCAGAACCGACGTGGGAAAATTTTCTTTTGTTAATAGAACCATTGAGGAAGGAATGAATTGCCTGTAGCAGCCTTTCAGGGCTGTCCTCTGACCTTAAAGCAGTTCAGAAATAATATTAGCAGAATAAATGTTGGTTAATTAACTAGTGTACTCATTTCACAAACTATACTATTAAAGTTG
Organism: Deroplatys truncata; assembly: GCA_030765065.1. Taxonomy (NCBI): domain Eukaryota; kingdom Metazoa; phylum Arthropoda; class Insecta; order Mantodea; family Mantidae; genus Deroplatys; species Deroplatys truncata. Next base: position 20,603,787 of record CM060987.1, read on the forward strand.
ACACTACCAGGTTGAAAATACTGGTAACTAAATATAAGGACCAATTGTAAATAGTTAAGTACCTCGAAAATAGTTACGTGCTTTGTAAATTGTTAAGTACTTTGTAGATAGTTAAGTAAATTGAGAATAGTTAAGTAAATTGTGAATAGTTAAGTAAATTGTGAATAGTGAAGTAAATGGTGAATAGTTAAGTAAATTATAAATGGTTCAGTAATTAGGGATTTTAAAAGCTTTGTTAATATTTAAAATTAATCATTTTGTATTGTTAGTCTTGTTTATTATTATTATTATTGTAAGCTAGTCATGGTGATGTAAATTTTGTACGGTTTAATTCTGCCACCGGGAAGTACCCAATTGCAGAATAAATAAATACATACATACATACATACTTTGATCTGACATTCTGACTGCGTCCTGGCCACGCCTACTCTCTATCACAGTCATCTTCTTTCTGCCAGCCCCACGTGCCGGTGATGTAACTTCCATATGTCGATCCTTATCCTCTGGTCTCCAATCGCTCTTTGGACTTCCTCTGCATTCCTTCTCTCTGGTCTCGAATGTATTTTGTTGAATCATATCCTGCTTCTGCGATCTGCTGTTCCTTGTGTCACTTTCGTATCCCATCACCATATGCCCATCGACCCATAATCGTAGATTCTTTATGAAGGCCCGTATCCCTTCCATTCTTGCCAGCATCATTTGTTGTATTAAATCCTTCTTCAAAGCTCGTTGTTCCACCGATAGATCTCTATTTATAAAGATATTTGTTCCTTTTAATAACTTTGATTTCTTCAATACTTCATAAACAAACTGCACTGATGTAAATCTTGCAACTATCATTCTGGCTCCTCTTGATCTCCCCACTCTAAAAGCTTCTCTAATCTCCCAGCCCTGAAGCTTCAACCCAAGCTTTCCTTCTATAATCTCTCTGACCTCATCTACAGGCCATACTCCATTCCTTTCTTTCACTCCTGCTATAACCAAATTAAATCTTCGGTGTCTCTCTTCCAGCAGCTCAACTCTTCTTTTAACTTTCTGTACCTCATTTCGTATATCTTGCATTTCATTTTTAATCTCTCCCTTAATATCTATTAAGTCCTTTTCCATTCCATTGAGTTTATTTCCTGATCTCTCATCCATATCTTTAATGTATGCAAACGTTTGTTCCACAACGTTTCGATCCCCATTTGGCCCAGGGTTGATTTCAACTCCACCAATTACCAATAGTATACCTATTACACATGTGAGAAGAAACATGTTTACCATCTCTTCTACACCTTTGTTTGTTTTAAAATCCTTCCATTTTAATTTATTAAATGCTCCAATTCTTGCTCTGTGCACCTCAATACCAATTCCCATGGTTACTTAAGCCCTTCTTTCTTCCACTCCAGGAGCTTCCTCCTCACACATCCACTCTCTTCCACTGCTTGCTTAGCACTCCCGTACAAGATATAATAATTAGATTGTCTCATAAGTAATGTAGCCTTTTAAGTTTGGTGTTTTATAATATAGAATTGGTTTTCTTTGGTCCCCAATGCTATTTACAGGATGCCATGGCTAGTATTGCGTATATTGCGAGAATGTGTCAGTCATCAATTGTTAATACACAATCACAAAATGGAAGTTACAAAGTTTGAGATTAGAGTCCTAAAGCAGTACTGGAAACAGAATTATAAAGCTCCTGCCGTGGTTCGAAAAATATGTGAAGTGGAAGGAGAAGGTGCCATTAGTGAGCATGTGGCACAACGATGGTTCAACGTTTCAACACTGGAGGAGAAAAAACTAAAGATTTATCACATTCTGGAAGATCTAAATTATGGAATACTGAGAATACACAACAAGTTTTGGAAGAGAATTCGCAAGAGGTACTCTTAGGCTGTCAGAAGAACTTGGTCCATCAAAAGATACCATACATTACCAGATTAAGAAATTTCGAAAATCAAACAGAAGTTGTTGATCTGTAGCTCATGAACTGACTCCTCAACAAGCTCAACGTAGAGTGAATATCTGTCGTTAGCTTATCAGTAATCCCATGGATGATAGATTTATCAGGAAAATTGTCACACATGATGAAAAATGGGTCTATTACCGCAACCCTGGTGCCTCAAAAGAGTGGCTCAGTCCCCGTCAACCTGACAAAATCATCGTTTAAAAATCAGTTCGGCCCCAAAGTAATGTGTGTGTGATGGAATTTTGAAGGAGTGATTCACTGGGAGTTTGTTCCAAATGGGCGTGCAGTTAATGCATATCTTTTTTCTCAACAACAGGAACAAATTCATGAAATTTTGAGATGGAGATACCCAGCATTAGTTAACCGAAGTAGAGTTCTCTTGCAGCAGGACAATGCAATATCCCATACCACACGAACAACCATGACAAAAATTCAGGAATTGGAAGGAGTTAACTGCATCCACAACCAGCATACAGCCCTGATCTTGCGCCTTCAGATTACCATCTGTTTTGATCCATGGCCCATTTTTTGCATGGAAGAAATTTTGAAAACATTAAAACTGTGGAAGCAGGTCTCACAAATTCTTCAAAATTTGTTGCATCAAAAACCAGAGACTGGTACCATCGTGGGATAATAAACCTCGCTTAAAGATGGCTAAAGACCTAAGAATCTGATGGTCTCTACTTTAAAGAATAGTTTAATTTCTTGTCAGAAAATGTTCCAAATAAAGTTTTGCTTAAAAACCACATTACTTATGAGACACCATCTAAATTAATATTCATACACATCCTTCATACTAGGTAAGATACATAGTAATCATGTTTTTAATGCAATTAATATAAATAATGTGCTTCCTAAGGGAATAAAAATTTAAATATAAGACAGTACAAAAATCAGTTACACTTATGTTTGAAAGAGAAACCATTTTATAGTATATAGGGCTATTTTAATGCAATTTCAAATTTTTAATTTAGGTGATATTTTAATTTATGTATATCAGAATCCATGTGCTTTAAGACTGTTTAACGCTGTATGTCTTGTACTGAATTGTTGACAAGGCCAATCACATATTGTACATAAAGGTTAAAATAAATACTGATATTAATGTGTATATTGATGGCAGACTCAGATTTTCCCTTAGGTGAATAGTATGTTTACAACAATGCTTCTCAAATTAAACCCTACTAAGTAATGTAAAATGTTTTCTTTTCAGCTCAGCAGTGTAGAGTATGCTGAGCAACTTAATGGAAAGCCCAAAAAAGAGAAGCCCAGTACCAGGGCTTCAAAAGAGGTAAGCCATATTCAATATAAACCTTTAGATTACACACATTTTATTGTTAAGGAGTAATCTGACATGCAGAGATTATTTACTGCCCTTTCCTGCTTGATTACAATTCATTTGTAATAAAAGAACATAACATCATATAAATTTCTACCTCTCGGATACACATATGCACACGTTCACATGTGCGTGTGCGCACACACACACACTGGCTAGTATACTGAACAGTGGTTTGGCATGCATAAATTTGTTTACTGCCTTTTTGTGCTTTATTGCATATCATTCTTAAACCAGATTACAAATAAAACTAAGAAGAAAATGTTTGTGAGGCTCATGCACTGGGTGAGGAAAAACAATGTGCAGAAAATTGTGGAGAAATGGGTAATACTAAAATAAGCATTTTGAGGTTAGGAACCAGAAGCTTTTTTGCTGCACTACGTCCATAAACACATTGCATCAGAGTTACTGATTGTGAAACCTGTTTGTGACATGTCAGATGTAAACAATACACATTCCTGTACTGTACTATAATCCATCCAGCCCGAGAATGGGTCCTAACATAAACAATGCCAGTAGCATCACTCCGCACATGACATTTTGTGATAGCATGAAGGAACTTCCTCTCTTCCCCCTCAGCAGCTGCTCAGCTGTTTACTTTTGGGATTTCAAGAAACTGCCATTTTTACCTCCCAGTGTTATCTTAACCATGTGCTATCTTTCACTGCACCAACACTGAGTGTTAAAGAAATACATACTGCTATACTTGTTAAGAGGGGTGATGGATGAAATTTCTATTTTACACAATTTTAAAGCTATATACTTACATTTTTTGTACACATATTTGGAGTGTTATGTGGAACTACAGAGTTTCATTTTTGTATGTCAATGAATTTTTGGATTATTGAAAATTTTCTTTCAAAAATTGTACAAATTTCAAAATGAAATTCACTCCACACTATTTTGAAAGAAAGTTTGAAATTGTTTGTACAAAACCAGAAGCTCATTTACAAAAACTTGACACATGGGTTTTGTAATATCTTAAAAGTAAAGGAAATTAAAAACAAAATATGATCTGCATAGCAAAAGTTTTGAAATTTTTGCAGTCACTACACACATTTTATTTTTTATCTCAAAAGTACTAAGTTAATCCTGAATCCCATGCGTCAGTATTTTTGTTGTGCTTTATAGAATGTACAGTAAAAATTTCAGTCATCTGACACCTAATTTGTGGATGTAATTTTGTTTTGAATGAATAAAAGTGTAGCAAAGGTTAAAGTGAGGAAAAATGAGTTTAAAAGTTTGCGTGCAGTTAACCAGAAATAATGACTTGCAGGCCTTCATAGAAGTGTCCAGCTTAGATGTGTAATTTGTACTCTCATTACAAGCATTGCAAATCAGTTGTAATTTATGACATAACCAACCTTTCAGTGCCAAGTCCTATATACAAACACTTTTGATTGTGGCCATTACACTTTAGTTCATTCACCAGTGATGACAGTAAAACTGGTGTCCACCAATATATATTTACACTCTTCATTATTTACAACAGGTGTATGTTCACAATTAACCTACAGCTGTTTCTGCTCTAAATTTTTCTTTTGTATACCACATTCTTGCTCATCTAACCTTTCATCACTGTATTATTTACATTATTTACACTTGTTTCTGGCTCATGTATATGAAACAACATATAATTTGATGCTACACAACCTCTACTGACAGAACTGCTGTTAATGCAGCGATTTCATCGCCTGCCACGCCTTCTCAGGGACATTTAAGGAGTGCAGACCTTTAACTATGATGTAATTAGCGCAACTTCCAGGCATTTTGTGAAATTTTGTCATTTTTGGTCACATTTTCACCCGTTTCCCCCCCTAAACTCAATGTACAGTTTCAAGAATGCTTAAAAAGATGTTGTGAAGTGTCATTTATTAGTAAAAACTTATGTGTTAATCGGATTCCTCAGGTAATGGCATGACACCCAGCTTAGCATCAGAAGTGATGATACTGCTTGAATCGTCCTCCAGGTTTATAACCAGCCTGTCTACAACTTGATCGTAAAGCATTCACAGACACACCAGTTGCTTCCAAAGCTAATTTAATGACATCCTTAACCCCTTGTGGCATGGTGTACCATATTTGATACAAGGATTTCTTTTAAGGTTTTAGGTTTTTTTAGGGGTTTTTTTTTCTCTCTAATTTTATACTATGCTAACCTACAACAATAAAATACAGGTATTTATAGCTGTTTTATATTGAAATTAATATTAATTTGTTACTTTCTCTACTATGTATAGTAAGTAGGGGAAGTATTGTATTTCACCCAAAAATTTGATATCAAAATTTCACCAGAAATACACGTTTTGAGAACCCCTTAATGAAAAAAAAAAATTAGAAAAAGGTTCATGTATGTGTGTTGTGCGTGCGTGCGTGCGTGGTTTTTTCCCCACACCAAACTACTCTTTACATGGAAGATTTTCCGAAAGTTTTGATTTTCTTAAAAATGGCTTTTGATTAAAATACAATATATTAAAGATATTTACCTGACAAATAAAATGTATATCTTGATGTACAGCTGCTAAACTTTAAGCAATAGATGAAAACGTACTACACAAAAAAATGTAGAACTCTTTAAAATACCCAATGTATTTAAAATAAGTTTTTTGTGGCAAAAGACATTTTTGAGATATCTGTTGTTAAAGGTTCGAATTGTTCATTGTCCTTTCAATATTCAGCTGTTTCTCGTGATGTCATGGAAACAGTATGGAATTTTAAGGCCAGCATATAGCGTCCAGTTGTTAAACATTTGACTATCGCTGTTCTCTTTGTATCTATAATGAAATGTAGAAGACATAAAAATAAGCTTTAGTAAGAATAGTTTGTATACCCACTAATAAATGATAGAGGATAGAGAAAGTCATATGAATGTATCACAGCAGAATTTTTCAATAAAACTGTAGTGGTTTTTTGTTTTTAAGTAATAATTCAAAATGCATGTAACCCTGTTAGCATCGAAGTGTGCCATCACACCAGTTATTTTACTTTGACCCTCCCATGCTTTATCACAGGCACATTTCACTGCAGTTGCAGGGACTCAAACTTGCAATGGATGGCCAGCCCACTTTGTGTTGCTTTACGCCGCTATTTGAATCGTTTCAGTGGTGGATGTGAAAGCTGGTTTAGGATTTGAGGAAGAGCAGCATATGTATTTAAAAAAAATTTTGTTGGTTAACAATGCTGTCCATTGCTGGAATCATATCATTGCTGCTGCTGTGTCAAACTTTCGTCCCGTAGGAGTTCTTTTACATGCTAGTAAATATACTGGCATGGCTGTCGCTTTAAAAACCATCGGTATGGGCAGGGTTTCAACCCTTGACCTTGCATTCAGAAGGCCAGCACCTAAGCAACTGAACCACCCAGACCAACAGCGGCGTAAGTAGCAAAATAATTCCAGCTATAGGGTTAACCACAAGGGTAGGATAACACTTAAACAAAAGGTTGAACACATTCAAAACTGATTTTTTCACCACTTTTAAGCACTTAAAGGCCTTTTCTACTCTCTTACCTGCCACACACTTAGCCATGATCAAATATAAACTACTGCATTAGCACGACTGTTGCTTCCCTCCAGTAAACAGTGCAGAATGCTGATGACTGCATGGCCATGGTAATAAATAGAAGCTAGTTATTTAAATTATATTTAAATGAAACAATTATTAAAATACTATTGTTATTCATCGTCTTTATTATTTGAAGTACAAAAAAGGGTGCTAATACATGCAGTACAGTAACAAACTATTTTCATTCGCTTAAAAGGTGTGCTTGTGGTGGTGGCACATGCATTTGTTTACAATAAAGGCTGGTTCACAACAGCCCATTAACGGGAACGGAAATGCATGTCGATGATCATATCAATCATAAAGTGAAAGTCGATTTTGGGCAGTGGAATTTCATTTGTTTCTAACTGGCCAATGATATTTTTTCACCTACTTCCAATTTAGCCAACATAATGCGGTTAACCAACGTCAAAATGACCCTTTCACCAGAGGAACCAGTGCTCATTGCATTTGCGGGATGAGGTTAGGAAGCACATTTACTACATTACTTTTCTTCCAGTTTCATGTTTCCAGCTTGCGACTATAGAGAGCTCTAGAAAGTTAAAAGTTGGGCAACTCTTCTTTCCCGTTCCCTGGGCCCAGGAAGGCTTCCCATCAATTGTGAATGCTCCCATTTGAATACATGTATTTCAACTTCTCATTCTGGTTACCGTTCTCGTTGGTTGTGAACCAGCCTTAAGACCTTTTCTGGGCCTGGATGGAGTATAGCCACTGTCACTAGGTGTGTCTGTTGTAATGGTGTGGTAATACCATCTTGTTCACTACAGTATGCGCATGTAATGGTTATTATCTCATTGTGTGCCAGTACTCAGACAGTACACACACACACACACACACACACACACACTTGTTGTGTGATTGGCAAATGAAGATGTTTCATAAAGTCAAATTTCAATATGTTCATGGAGTGCTGTTCTACTGCTAACCTCAAAATGCTTAATTTGGTACTGCATTTTTACTCTGAATTTTCTCTACTTTTTTTTTCTGCATCCTGTATATAAATTACCTGTTTTTATGAATGTTAATATCAGATCCACTCTTTCAGATTATCTGAGATGGCATTTAATTTATCTAACCATTGTTAAAGAAAGCACACCGTTTAAGAAACCTTCACGTCTTCATATATCATTTCATGCATGTTCATTACTTGGTCAGCATGATCAATGCTGATTGAACATCAGTTTTGACATCCCCTGTTAGCAGGGATCAGCATTCTTACTTCTTCATTACTTACAAAGGGAATAGCAATGTTTAAGAACTGGGTGCTATGTATGGGCCTTAAAATTCCATGCTTCTGCATGCAGTCGTAATGAACAACTGAATATCAAAGGAACTTGAAAATAATGACAAAGTATTAAACAAGTCAAACCATTAACAACAAATATCTCGGAAATCGCTAATGCCACAAAAACCTATTTGAAATAAATCATGTGTTTTAAAGACATCTACATTTTTTTTGTCCGGTACGTTTTCGTCTGTCGTTTAATGTCTTACCAGTTATACAAGGTTATACAAAATTCCTTCCGAATGAAGTGAACTTCACAGGCTATTCCCAGGAAATTCAAGATGTACATTTTATTTGTAATGTAACTATCTTTAATATATGATATTGTAATCAAAATTGTTAAGAGCCATTTTTGAGAAAATAAAACTTTTCGAAAAATGTTCCATGTAAAGGGTAGTTTTAGGTGGGGTGGAATTTCTTTAAAATTTTCATATCGCATCTTTGGAAGGTGCTGAACTTAAATACCAAGTTTGATATTTATACTACTTTTCATTTTTGAGTTAATGCTTTCACAGATACACATACAGGCCTTTTTCTAAAAAGCTTTTTTTATTCAGGGGGCCTCAAAACATGTATTTCTAGTGAAACCTCAGTATCAAATTTTTTAGTAGAATGCTACACCATTTTACTTACTAAGTATGTGGTAGAGAAAGTTGAAGAAAAGAAGAAGAGGGAGAGGAAAGTAATTTTATTAAATCTGAATGCAGAAATAAATTTAAAAGTGCTTTTAAGAAAAAATATTTGATATATACTTTACAGAATTTCTGAGTTGTAAATTACTAATTTTTTAAGAATGTCAAATACTGTGTTTATCTGAGATGTAATCATAATAGTTTGCAATCAAATTTGTATGTTTTAATATCAATTATATATTTTGACCATTATCAATTTAAATCTGTATTTTGAGTGTATTTACATTTGTAACTGTTTGGCTATGCTTAAAACATGTACCACAAGTCTTCAGAGAATAATGAAACATTAATGTTGATGTTAATCATGCTTTAAAAATATAAAATATTTTTCCATTTCTTTTGGAGGTTAACTCAATTTGGAAATACATAAAAGCATTGGTTTACAATTGGTGAGTGTCATTAATAAATATGTTAACTTCAAAATGTTCAGAGAAGCAAGCCATCAGGATCAACAAAGCAGACAGCACAAGACCGAAATCAGGTACAGGAGAGGTCAAAATCCAGAGATGCAGAAAAAAGGAAAACAGATGTACAAAAGAAAGTTCCTTCAGATACAAAGATGCAAAAGCAGAAAAGTTCTAGAGCCAGGAGTGACAACACTAAAGAAGAGCTGACAACTAGGTTTGTACATGATTTTTGACTTCCTAAGAATTCAAATTTATGTTATCAGGGCTAGTAAATTATTCTCTTCATCCTTATTCTGTATACGGAGCCGGACTGATGCTGTAACTATTTATTGAAAAAACTTACACAATGAAATGTAGTCCCTTCCTCGATTCCTGCACTGCTCCATGTGAATTTTCCACTGTTGGTAGCAGTGCTGCAAGTCTGTTTCTGTTATGCTGTTGAGGAATCTCGTTACTTTTTCCTTCACTGCATCCATGGACTTGAACATGGTTTCTTTGAGTGCAGACTTCACTTTGGGAAGAGAAAAAAGTCACGTGGTGCTAGGTCAGGCAAATACGGTAGATGTTCCATCACTGGAATGTTGTTTTTCGCTAAAAACCTCTTCACAGACATTGCGTTTTCGCCGGCGTGTTATCCTGATGAAGAATCCAAGAGCGATTTTTCCACAGATCTGGTGTCCTTCATCGCACACGTTCATGGAGGGTCTTCAGAACAGTTGTATAATAAACTTGATTGACAGTCTGACTTTCAGGTACCCAATTCTCGAACAATTCTAGCAACCTTCTCCACATTCTCTTCAGTTTTTAAAGCTAAAGGACGGTCCGATTTCGGATCATCTTCAACATCTTCCCTGCCGTCCTTGAGCCTCTTAACCCACTCAAAAACTTGCATATGAGATAGACACTGATTACCATAAACTTGTTTCAACAAATCGTAAGTTTCTGTAGCAGGTTTTCCAAGTTTTGTGAGGAATTTGATGTTAACATGTTGTTCTACTTAAGAGCGTAGCATAATTCCGACAGAGCTCGGATATACAACCCGTTTCTAAGAAGGCTTGCAGCCAGACTAACCACCACAGTGGCATGAAATTTTGTACACGTGTCAGGGAGAGTCCCAAGGCCAATTCCCCATTATCTCCTTGTCATCGACGAGGCTGGAAATGTACACAACAATGACTCCGGTTTCTTTATTGCCACACCTCATATTGAGCCCTTGTTAAGACTATGCCCCCAATGAATTAAGTAATGTAATTAAATATAAAGTTCACGTGTTCTTTTATCCTGCTTTGTTTTTTACTTTGACTTTTGGGCATACAAAAAATATGTAATAGAAGCCAGGATGATTAGCTGAAGCTTGTAATTAGTAGTATTCTGAAAAGCAGGTCTAAGGATATTCTTCGGAGTTCCACCCATGAAATTACAGTTTTAAAGTTCTTACTTCTTCTTTGTTGCCTTTCATTTAAATGTTATGTTTCACATTGCAGTTTTGCTTCATGTCACAATGTGTGTATAAAAGCTTAATTGGGGTACCTTGATTCACAGGAATTTTTGCAAACAAATTTTGGGACTAACAAAGCCTCACCTAATGGGGTTGCACTAACAGAACTAGGAAGAGAAGGGAGCAAAGATTGTTTTAGGATAAAGAATTTAGCAGAACAATACGTCTTAAAACAACGCTTGAATTTACAGAGTAGGTATAACATGGGTTAACAGAATTAAAGAGTCATGAATAGTTTAGGGGCTACTTGGCAAGATAGAGAACAAAAAGAAAGAGGTTACTGGAGAGAAATTAACAGAGAATTGAAGATATTAAAATTCAGGAGATATTTAGTAGTTTCTACATTGAAAACTTAATGAGAATCTATGGGGATTAATATGCGAGGGCAGATCGAAAAGTAATGCACAATGGATTTTTTTACAAAAAAAGTTTAATAGTTAAAACACACACAAAAAAAAATCACAAATGAACTTACACCTTTTTCCTTCTTTTCGACACAGTCACCAAGTTTCTCAAGACATTTCACGTGATACCAGTTTCAATATGCCCTGTTCGTAGAAGTCGGTTTCCTTGGAGTATAGCCATCTGCGGACTGCAGATGAAAGTCCAACGGTGCAAGGTCCGGACTCTAAGGTGGATGCTGGAGCACTTCCCAACCAAATTTGTTGATTTTCTGACAAACAGCAGCAGCAATATGGGGGCAAGCATTGTCATGAAGAATTTTGACATCATCAGCATTCATGTTGTGGCGTTTGTCACGAAGGGCACGATGCAACTTCAAAGTTTTCATGTAGGCTGCAGCATTCACAGTGGTCCCATGTTCAGCAAAGTCTGCCAATACAACACCATGCATATCCCAGAACATCGTCTGTGGCTGGATTTCTCCTGTCCGATGTTCGCGGCTTACCTGGCTGCCGCCTCTGCGTTGACTCCAGATGTTCGAAGTATGCTGGTAAAGGAAACATAGATCTCGGGTGTGGTAAAGGAAAGATTAGACGTTCTTTAGTTACTAAAAGACGACACTGCAGTTTCTTTTATTTAGCTTCTTCTGGTGGTACACAACATTGATATTGCCGCCGTTAAAACACTGTCCACTGCTGTTGAAACACGGCGCGGATATGCCGCGAAGTTTATATATACTTATTATATCTCTTTACGTGTAGCGATTCTTATGTGTGTTGCGAAAACTGTCTTAATTCACTTTTGGCGTGATATCTCTCAAACATCCTGCAGCATCTCTCCCTGCCTGTAGTTTAGCAAAATGACCCCGAATTTGTTCCTAACAGATCCATTTATAGTCGCAGGGTTCTAGGGCTGCTTCATTTCCTATTGGTCCATTTTTAGCGCCACTCAACGCGTCTCACTATTTCATATAAACTTATAGGGACCTCATTGGTCCAAGTTTAACATAAATCGCGGCTTTTCCTAAATTTACCGTTTAGTTTGTTGTCTCTCCCACTTGGTCACGGCGAATTATCATATAAAGGAACAAAAGCACTACGCTCTCGCTGTATGAACAATGCCTCTGCTACCAGAGAGACATCGTAAAACTAGACTTTCTGCCTTCGAAGGCACTATTCCTGCAGCTAAAACATTTCGTCGTGGACAGTATTTTAACATAGCGCTTAAATTATTTACATTAAACGATTTATAACTCCTCTAATATTAGTAACATAAATATAGACATATCGTTAAATCACCCTTCTTAAGCTATACAAGCAGTAAAAGAAAAAGATATGTACATAGCATAGTTTAACATCAATAAAAATTAATTAATCAAATTATCAATAATTACATATCTCGGGCTCGGCCTAGAGTGCCGTTTCACGTCACAAGCACTTTCCTAGGCAGATTGAGTCACTTTTAATTTTTTCTTACTGGGGAACCAGCATGCTTCCACTCCATACTTGTCTGCTTGGTTTCAGGCGTGTAGTGGTATTCCCACGACTCATCATCAGTGACAATTCCTTTCAGAAAGTCATGTCCTTCTGCGGTGTACCACGTTAAGTGATCCAAGCTGGTCATCATTTGCTGGCCCTTGTGGTTGTTTGTCAGGTTCTTAGGCACCCAGCGATTACTAACTTTACTACATTTCAACGTGTCATGAACAATATCGTACACTGCACCATAGGAAATGTTGAACTGTTGCAATAAAGTTTGCAGTTGCACACGCCAGTCGTTCAAAATTGCCGCCTCAATGCCTCTGACATTCTGCAGGGTTGCAACTGTTACCAGCCTCCCAGAGCGTGGCGAATCACTAAGGTTCACACAGCCCTCTAGGAAGAATGCACACCATCTAGAGACATTGCTACGGTCCATACAATCGTCCTCATACACGCCACGCATGTCCCTGTGAATATCACTCGGTTTATACCCTTTGGCCCACACACCTCTCTGCTCTTCACACATGGACGACAGTAATGTGTGCCACCTTTGTTGCGTAGTTCACACTTCTATCATTAGAGCTGCACATGAAACAAAAAATACCCTTTGTAGTGAAAACTTCAAACTATATCTGTATGAAATTGCAACATTCCAGCTGCAATACCAAGGCAGAAAAATATTATTGTCCATTACTTTTCGATCCGTCCTCGTATTATGGGTTCGTATTCTCCTAACTAAATCATGGTATAAAAGTTTAGGGAAGCACTGCCATAGTACATTTAAACAGAATCTTCATCTTGCAAAAGAAAATTATCAAAACAATGTGCAACATGAAACTGGCTGAATTGAGTAGAACAGTCCTCCACTCTGAAGCATTCTTACCATGTATTCACTTTTTGTGTATAAAGTTGTCTCACTAGTAGCCGAAAACCCCTTGCACAGACTAAAGAACAGTGAAATCCATACCTATTCTACAAAAAACAGTAATAATATTCACAGAAAATCAACCAATAAAAATAAAGTATATCATGGCCCATGTATCATTGGCTCAATAACATATAATAAATAACCCTCCTATATTAAAGGAACTAAATGCAAAATATTTAAAAGTAAACTTAAAATGCTTATATATGCCAGATAAAATGTGATGTAATAATTAATTTTACTGCTAATTATTATATTTACTTTGATTTTATTAACCAGGACAAAGTGCAAAACTCATAAGAGCCATTCCACATCAAGTCACACAAATTTTCACAAAATTTGACCATCATGTCTCTGATTCACTTCAAATTTTGTCCATGGGTTACAAAAACAAAGTGAATTATGTTTTAAAGTCTTATTTTTTTAAATCGTAATATCTTATAAAATATTGCACAATTGACACAGTAATTTGTATCACAAAAATGTAAATGTCAGAGTGATTGTAGTGTGAATATGCATTGTTGTGTGACATTGATTTGAGATGTTTGTTGATTGTAATCATTGTTGAGAAGTGGGTTTATACGGCCTTACTGAAACTGACAATAATAGCGTATAACAATGTAGCGAGGGGGTGAGCTGTTTATCATTATTAGAGATGAGCAAATGACGTCAGAGTGGCATGTTTTTCTTAGAATTTGCGGGAACATTTTCCCTAGAGCATATGTTTTCGTAATTTTCATTGGATATAAATATAGACGCTAATGTTGGCGCGTTTTATTAACCAATAGCAGCTCGGTTATAAATCTTTAGGCATATCGGGCGAAGGAGTATAAATTCTTGTCAGAGTCAAGTTTCACGGAGTCCAACAGAAGCATTCGCGTATAAGACATCGATGAGTTCAACAGAAGCAGTCATGGTGAATACATCGCACAGTTTATCGATTTGCAGGTTACGTGTAGCAAATTTATGAAAAATCTCTCATGTCGTAAAGTTAATTACACAAAAAGTTGAAGTATACAAATTAATAATGGGCAGTAAAGAAATTATTATAACAGTTTCAGTTTGGCGAGTGTCAAGATTAATAGGTGAAAGTGAATAATGTGTTACGACAATAAAAGTGTAAAACAAATTCTTTTATCAGTGTTATCTTTGGATAAAAACTCCTTTCCGTTTACACACCCTGTACAAGAGAAGTGCTTGACCAAGAAATCATAGCTAGCCAGAGGACAGTGAACCCAAAATTAAATACAATAACAGGCGCTCAGTAAAAGATAACACGAAGTGACCGCGACAAATTGTATTCCATACGTGCGGCAGATAAACAGTAGCATCTTTCGAACACAAACATTAATACCGCCGCACAATCCAACTTGTGAAAACCGGCACACCTCTCTCTACCTTTAAATTAGAATATCTCACAGGCGATAAGTGATAACAATTATGTTGTAAAGTGCAATGCAAAGCTTAACATTTATTATAAATGATATAATTAATTATTTACATCAGTTTTCAAAATCCAAACATTTAAAAACTATATATCCCTATTAACCTGCAGGTTTAAATTTCTATAAAAATTATAAATAAATTCCTTGTAGTTTTTTGTATATATTTGCATAAAACAAAGATGGGATCTGTATAGTTAATTTTACATAAAGTAACTAGAAAGCAGTGCGTAGCAGGATTCCAACATGGTGCAGTAGGAGAATAGCAGCAGCAGTCTATCATTGGATGCCTTGTCAACTGTTCATAGCACTTTAGTTGCACTAGTTTGTTCACATGTAACTTAAATTTGGCATACAGTTGAGAAGCATTTGAACTTTCAATCTTATTCAAATGACAATTTAAATGTGCATTTTTTTTCCCTTCAGGCTCGAATGAATACCATCTGGTTATTATTGCATTATTGGTTGATGCAATAAATTAACTTAACTCTAAGGTACCAGAGATTGCTTTCGCATTGCTGTATCCAGCCTCAAAATGATTACTATGTTCAGAACCACTTCTGGATCATTCATCATCGCATTGGTACTTTGTAGTACAGAATCACTGTTAGCAGTGAGTGGTACATTGGGAATTTTTTCTTCGACATGCATCATATAGAGTGGCGTGCACCAACCTAGAGTAAGCTCCACTTCCGTAGTAAACTACTATTAAATGCAACACTTGGCGACTTCCGTACGAGAGTAAACGACTTTCGAAGTTTTTTACTGCTTTCATATACTCCCACAGTAAATTATTACAGAAGTAAATGTTGAAGAGCACCATCATGTAGTATGTTACTATGGAAGTAAACAGAGCACAAATGTAGGTTAGAATTTACTCTTGCTACCTGGATGGAGTAACTCATCTGTCGATTGAACTACAATATCGTGTTGTATTTGGAGGAAGATATTTCTACATAGTCATGGATTAGCCAGATTATATAGATGATCTCAACGAAGAAAACAACCGGAATGCGATAGTGCGCGAAAGGCGGGATCCGTATGATACTTATACAGAGAGCGAGTTCGAGGAACGTTTCGGTATTAGAAAAGAATCCTTTACATTCCTCTTAAACCTACTTGGAGAACACTTACAACAAAACTCAGACAGAAATTCAGCTGTATTGCCTAAGTTGCAATTGCAATGTGCCCTGCGAGTGTTTCGTACTGGAACATTTCAGATAGTTGCAGGCGATCTTATAAACATTCACCGTATAACTGCTGGTCTTATCTTTCATCGTGTTGTTAGAGCGCTTTTGAGGCTAAGAACAAGGTACATTATGCCCACAAATGATGATGAGTGTTTAGAAATTCTTTGCTTCCGCAAGTTTCCCTTTTTTTTTGTGTGTGTATTATTTGATTTTGTAGTGAAAATAAGCTGTTATTTGATGGAGAAATAAAATGGTAAAGTTGAGAGTTTTCGACGTTTAGGCCTTAATTCCGCATTTTCGGCTTACATTTTACTTCACAAATTTATTTCTCCACAAGTCACATGTCAATGAAAGTGTATGATGTATACACAAAAAAATGCTCTACCCAATTCATGAAAGATAATTTTGAAAACCATGTACAATAAAGTTGAATGTTGGTATATTTTTTAGAAATTTATAAAACTAAAAATGAACAATCTGAAAAACCGCCAAAACACGAAAACTGTCTTACCATTTAATTTTTATGTCCAAAAAATTAACTTTTCCTCCATTAATTTGGCTGCTAGAATTTATTGAAGTGGAGACGAATACCTGCTTGAGGGGTGTATAATACTTTTGCAAGATTTTGCACAGTGTTTAAAAGAGGCCAGTTTATTCTTTTGATGAACTATTTATTCAAATATTGAAATATCCATTTACTGATTTTGTCATTTTTTTTAAATTAAAGTTTTTGTGCAGCAGTATGCAAGTACTTTGTTATTATATGTAGTTTCTATATGCAAGTTCAGGGTTTGTACTGTGTTTAACAATTGTACCAACATTTGTAATGGAAAGTCTATCGTATACAAAAATAATACTGTAATATTCCATTATATTCATATAGCACCAAGAATACAAACAATTTCAGATTACAAACACATTCATTATATACTTTTTACATTCATATAGCACCGACGATGCAATCACTTTTAGGTTAAATATATTCTGTTATATAGTACAGTACATTCGTATAGCACCATCAATGCAACAATTTGGGGTTAAATATATTCCATTATATAGTTCAGTGCATTTGTAAAGGGTCATTTACAATGAAAATTAAGCATTAATATAACTGATTAAAACAAACTTAACATGGTGCGTTGTCATGTGTGTTGACAAATGCAAACTTAAGGAGCAACCAATCGCAAGTGAGCATTAAACAGCTGGGCTAATATGGCGACCTGCGAAGAAACCACTGACAAAGACGTTAAGTATGATTTATCGAAATTAGCAAGAGCTAGTTACCCGGTTAAAGGACGTTAAACCTACAAAACAAAACATCACTTACACTCACAATTTCTTTTTCTGCAATTTGTATATACCCCAGTAATTCATGGTCTGTGATCTAGCGAGTCGCCGCATGGCAATGGAATTCTGATGGGAGATGGCAAAATGGTCATGTGATGAGAATCGCTTTCTGATTGGCTAGTTTCTTATTTTTTATGTAACTTGCAAGCTTGGATCTTGCAAGCTACTTAAGTTTACGCAAAATTCAATTTTAATTTTTATGTTTATGTAATTAAAAGTGACTGGTTCCATTATAATACATATCATATTTAAGTTGACATTATGCTTACTCTTAATTTTCATTGAGAATGGGACCTTTGAGGTTAAATTTCTGTAAAATAAGTTTTGCTGAACCTAACAAACTTTATAATATCTTGCCTTATCACAGAAGTTACGAATTATGCTTCCGTGTAAAATTTTGGTTGCAAACACCTGTTCATTCTGACATTTCAGACAAAATTTCACTCACTTCGCTTGCTTGATCCAAGTAAGTGACCAAGTTCACTGAACTTTCTATGGGAATCGAGGATAATTTGTTCCTCAATGAATGCAGTATATCCATTCTCAGAGTATGCGCTTCCTCTTGCATCTCTCTTTCTCGTTGCATGATGGACATTTTCTCTTCATGTTCTTTATGAAGAAAGTTCAGTCTCATCTCATGCAGTTCCTCATGCCGGCAGTTTATGTTGCTCTCCTGGCCACTAGATCGTTTCCTGTTTTTATCTTTACCTCCAAGACCTGTAATACATAAAAATGCAAGATCTCATTACTTACATATACCTATCCGTTTAACTTTATCAGAAGTAATAAAAGCGAGCTAGTTTTTCACTTAACACATTTTGAACTTCCACAAACATTCATGGAGACATCAGGGTTAATATCCACTGAAACATCAAAACTTGGGCCCATTTCAACCTCTAAATCAACAGTAGTACCATCGTATTCTTCAGTGTTCATGCAATTCTCGTCATTTCTATATCATCGTCACATACTGAGTTGATTCCTTGGAATACTTGAGGAATTATTTCAATAATTATTTTTGAAATATCATCTACATATGTTGTCTGTGCACCACCACCAGTTTTAAATTTTTCACGTGTTTCCCTGGCTTTCTGTTTCTTTCCAAAGAATTTTAAGTTGCTCTTCGGTACGTTTTCCGTCGCTTGCAGCATTAAACTTGTCCGTCACGACTTTCCAGGTATTTCTCTTTTTATCCAGCATCTTTACATCATGTTTTTTGCACTGCATACTATCTACATGGATTTTCATAATCTCTACCAGCAAACATTTGTCTCTTTCGCTGATGTTTTTCCCCGTTTCCTATCACACATAACCTTATCCATGATCACTTCAAATAAATCGCGCAAACAAAACATCTACTCCGAAGTAATGAGCTCTTACTTCCATAGTCGTAACTAAAAGAGTAAATTGTAATTGAGCTTTCCAATGTTACTTCTGGAGAAAATTGCTCTCCAAGTAACCTACTTACGTAGTGGGGACTTCTTTAGTAATTTACTCCAACATGGTGCACGCCACCCATAGTTTTAGATCTGGTGACAAAGTTAAGTTCTCCATTTTTACTTTCTCTATGTATAGTAAGTAGGGGAAGTATTGTATTCCACCCTAAAAATTGATACCGAGATTTCACCAGAAATACATGTTTTGAGACCCCCTGAATCCAAAAAAAGCAGTTTTGGAAACATGTCCGTGCGTGCGTGTGTGTGTTTTTTCCCTTAAATTTTCCAATACTTGTACTTTTTCTCAAATTCATTATTCATTTTTTTTGTCCTGGTAATGTAAAGAGAATGGAATACTCCACATAGCAACCAGCCCTTAAAATATTTGACTATCGCTTAAAGCCTACCAATTCCCCTTGCATCTACAAGAAAATTAGCAATAAGATTAACATCTCGATTAACATGAAGCTTATGGAGAATAAGCGTTTGTAAAAATAGTTTGTACAAGAGTAGAGAAAGTCATGTGAGTGTAACACATCAGATTTTTTTTAATAAGTTTGTAAGCATATTGCGAGTAACTAAGCCTAACGATTTCTGCCTTGTGTTATGCTTGGAAACATTAAATGGATTAAAGCAATAGTCATAGCTTCATTTCTTCAGTTCATTCATTATGTGCTTTCAGAAACCACATAGCTAAAATTGAACTTCTAACTCAAAAAGCTGAACACAAAATAACATTTAAAATGAAACAGCGGAGAGAGGCTTCAAGAATATCAGATTCCAGTTGTTAAGTTACCCAAACATCGGAAGTGATAGCCTATCATGTTCGTACTGCATAACGCATCAGCCAGCATGTTGCTGCGGTGTGACGCTCTCAGTCAGCAGTGAATGTTATAAAACCCTACATGCTAACACAAATAAACTGTTTAAAAGCGTACTTCTAAGGAAGATCCCATCCTCATATTGACAGGTTTAAAACAAAATATATCACAGATTCCTACTGTATTTTTTCCAGATTTTAATATGGGGTTAAATATGATATTGTGGTTTAAAATATTCATGCTTAAAAAGTGATTGTTGTTTTATTCCAAATAAATAATATTTTGAATAAGGAAAACCACTATGTTTTTATCTACAAAACGATGTATTGTTCTTGTCTCTAACCATTCTGTATTCCGAGAATAAATTGCTTTTATGTAACATGCGTGTATAAGAAAAATGTTAAGTATGCTATAAATCCCAAAATAATTTGATTTTCCGCAAAATATAAAATACATGTCCATTTTGATTTAGATTGAGTCACACTTTTTTTACACTCACCTTCACTAATTAAAGTTACATAAAACAGGAAACGTTTTCGAGGGCATTCGTCCTCATCGTCAGCGACTGGGTGACTAAAGGTGCTATTTCTCCCGTGTCCTCTTCTTCCTCATCCTGTGAATTCTGACCCTGTTGCCATCTGGTGATGGGGGCACAAAGTTTTAGCACATTGTTTACAGGCGGGATTTCAAAATTAATGACATTGTTGCTGTTTTTGACGATGTGTATTTTTTCCCAGATGTTCAATTCTATTGGTGTGGTGAGGGGTTTTAACAACTGTATACTTTGGCCAATGTTGTGGTTTTCAGTCCAAAAATGGTGTGATACAGCGGATTTCTCTATTTGTTTTAGTTTTATGTTTCTTTGGTATTCCTTAAGTCTGGTTTCCAAGTTTCTTTTAGTTTTTCCTATGTAGTATTTCTCACATTCCTCACAACTGATCTGGTAAATTCCGGATTTTAGTGTGTTTGGGATGATATTTTTGAGAGGTGTGTTTAGTAAGTTCTTCAAGCTGAATTTGTTCTGTGGAGCTAGTCTAATGTTAAATTTGTTGAAGATTCGTTCAAATTTTCTAAAGGCCCAAGGGTGGTATGTGAATTTCTTGTATTTCCAATTTGTTTGAGAGAGGCGTTAGAGTGGTGGAATGTGAAATTGCATTGAGTTTTTTCTTCTCTATCATGTTGCTTATGAGATCTGAGTTGAATCCATTAGTTATTGCTATTTTTTCTATATGTTGTTCTTTTAAAAATGCCTCTTTACTCAAGGGGACGCTATGCAACTGGTGGATTAAACTTCTAAAGATGGCTAGTTGGTGCGAAGTTTGGTTGGAACCATTTTTCTTTATGTAGTTGTCCACATGTGTGGGTTTTCTATGTATACCGAATTTAAAGCTATTTTGATCTCTGGTTATAATAAGGTCCAGGAAGGGTAAGGTGTTGTTCTCTTCAATTTCGATTGTGAATTTAATGTTGTTGTCCTGAAGGTTCAACAGTTTCAAAGCGTCTTCTGTTAGTTTCTGTGGTATAATGGAAAACATATCATCAGCATATCTCCGCCAAAATTTATATATGTGGGGGAAAGCTTTCACTATGTGGACTTCAAGGTGGCTCATATATATAGTTCTGCCAGAATGGGGGACAGTGGGCTTCCCATTG
Source organism: Deroplatys truncata (assembly GCA_030765065.1). Classification (NCBI taxonomy): domain Eukaryota; kingdom Metazoa; phylum Arthropoda; class Insecta; order Mantodea; family Mantidae; genus Deroplatys; species Deroplatys truncata. The sequence goes on from CM060987.1 coordinate 20,625,216, forward strand.
CTGGTCCTTTTGATTGTTTGTAGAATTTATGATTAAATGTGAAGAAGTTATGTCTAGTGCATAATTCTGTAAGGTTAATGATGTCATCTATTTCTGTGGAGTTTATTGTAGTCTGATCTTACCATTTTCTAAGTAGTGTAGGGATTTTTTCTATGGGAATTCTGGTGAAAAGTGCTTTGACATCAAACGATACCATTATGTGGTTTTTTGGGATGTTGTAGGTCTGCAGGTGGTTTATTAATTCGAGGAGTTTTCAATTCCCAGGTTTTCAAACTTTTTGTAAGTTTTCAGTTTGTTTACTAACCACTTAGCAATGTGGTAAGTAGGTGAGTTAATGCAATTGATAATGGGTCTCATACTATTGTCATCTTTGTGTACTTTTGGTAAGCAGTATAATCTTGGTAAAGTGGGGTTAGCAGACTTAAGAAAGTATTATTTTTCAGATGTTGTAAGGGTGTTGTTAACAGAGAGAGCCTTATTTACAACATTCATGCATCTAGTTAAAGGGTTCTTGGAGATTTCTTCATAGTCCGGGCTATTTAGCATCTGGTTTACTCTATGGTTATAGTCATCCAGTTCCAGGATTACAAGAGAGTTGCCTTTATCTGCTTTCATGATGAATACTTCACTGTTAATAACGCTTCTGTATTTAGTCTTTAACATGTCCATTTATTTTATATGTGGAACACACAAACTAAATTTCAGAAAATTTAGAGAAAGATATTTTGTGTGTGTTCAGTTTGATGTGGAATGACTCATAACTGTTGTTTTTCTATTTGTATATAGTGTATGACTGAATGTATTCTATATTGTGAGTGAGAGTTTGGGTATCTTTGACTACCGGAATAGTATATGTGAAACATGTAGTAACTGCTGATCTAAAACTTGACAATGTCAGATCGGCAATAATAAAGATTATTATTAATAATTATAATTAGATGAGTTAGGAGGGGGGAGCTGCATTGGCTAGAACAGGTGTAGTGAAATTTAAAGGGATAAGAGGGGGCAGGAATTTAAAGGAATGCCCAATGTTTGGAATGCAAGATAATTATTGCCATACAATTCTTGAATTAAAACAAACCAAAATAATGAGGGAAAAATTGAAGCTTGTGAAATGCACCAATTTACCGTCGGATATAGTGGGGAAAATATTGCTGAACTTAAAATCAGGGAAGAACAATGGAATTTGTGGAATATTTAAGTAAAGTGCAAATGGATGAGGAAAATTAGTAAACAGGGGAATCAGAACTTTTAGAATTCTGGTTAAAAGTGGAAAGAGATTGAGTTTATCCTCAAGTGTAAAGTGATCCCGGTAGTAGAATAACCAGTGTTGAAGCTGTCTGGGCCACTTGGTTTTGTAGCAACTCACGTGAATGGGTCAAATATTAGAAAGTAGTGGCAAGTTTATTTTGTATTACTAAGAGTTTGTAAAATACTATTATAAAAAAATCTGATGTGTTACACTCACACGACTTTCTCTACTCTTGTACATACTATTTTTACAAACACTTATTCTCCATATACTTAATGTTAATCGAGATGTTAATCTTATTGCTAATTTTCTTGTAGATGCAAGGGGAATTGGTAGGCTTTAAGCGATAGTCAAATATTTTATGAGCTGGTTGCTATGTGGAGTATTCCATTCTCTTTGCATTACCAGGACCAAAAGAAAATGAATAACAAATTTGAGAAATAGTACAAGTATTGGAAAGTTTAAGGGAAAAACAAGCAATATCTCAAAAATGGTTCAGTCAACAAAAAAATGTATAAGACATAAATTGTGTATTTTAACGCGAACTACATTTTTTGTGTAGTAAAATTTTGTCTATCTCTTATGGTTTACCAGTTATGCAAAAGTCATTCACAATGAAGAATACCTTTGGAGACATTCCCAGAAAATTCAAGATATACATTTTATTTGTCATGAAAGTATCTTAAAATATGATATTTTAATCAAAATCGTTAGTTATTTTTGAGAAAATTAAAATTTTCGAAAAATGTTCCATGTAAAGAGTAATCTGGGTTGGGGGGGGGGGTTTTCTTGAAAACCTTCGTGTCACATCTCTGGAAGATACTGAACCTAAATACCAAGTTTGGTGTTTATCCGACTGTGCATTTCTGAGTTATGCTGTTCACAGACACACACACGGACATGTTTCCAAAAATACTTTTTTTACTTTCTCTACTACGTATAGTAAGTAGGGGAAGTATTGTATTCCACCCAAAAATTTGATACCGAGATTTCACCGGAAATACATGTTTTGAGACTTCCTGAATCCAAAAAAAGCATTTTTGGAAACATGTCCGTGTGTGTGTGTGTGTGCGTCTGTGAACAGTATAACTCAGAAATGAACACTCAGATAAACACCAAACTTGCTATTTAGGTTCAGTATCTTCCAGAGATGCGACACGAAGGTTTTCAAGAAAATGGGGTACCCCAGAGGACTTTTTACATGGAACATTTTTCGAAAATTTAATTTTCTCAAAAATGGCTCTAACGATTTTGTTTAAAATATCATATGTTCAAGGTATTGTCATGACAAATGAAATGTATATCTCAAATTTTCTGGGAATATCTCCAAAAGTGTTCTTCATTCTGAACGACTTTTGCATAACTGGTAAACCATAAGATATAGACAAAATTTTACTGCACAAAAAATGTAGATCGCGTTAAAATACACAATTTATGTCATATACATTTTTTTTGGTTGAGTGAACCATTTTTCAGATATTGCTTGTTATTCCCTTAAATTTTCCAATACTTATACTTTCTCTCAAATTCGTTTATGGTCCTGGTAATGCAAAGAGAATGGAATGCGCCACATAGCAACCAGCGCTTAAAATATTTGACTATCACTTAAAACCTATCATATTCCCCTACCATCTACAAGAAAATTAGCAATAAGATTAACATCTCAATTAACATGAAGCATATGGAGAATATGCGTTTGTAAAAATAGTTTGTACAAGAGTAGAGAAAGTCATGTGAGTGTAACACATCAGATTTTTTTGGATTCAGGTGGCCTCAAAATATGTATTTCCAGTGAAATCTCGGTATCGAATTTTTGGGTGGAATGCAATACTTCCCCTACTTACTATTTGTAGTAGAGAAAGTAAAAATTGGATGTATTATGTTGACAGTAAAGTCATTCATTAATTTTTTTTTCAGTAAAGGCATAATTATGTGGTGTTCTTTACAGAAAATCAGAACATGAACCTAAAGAAAAGCCAGAAGCAGAAGCTATACCTGAACCTCAGCCACAACCAGAACCTACTGTGGAAAAAGAACTAATTACAAGTGAACCTACAGTTGTAAAAGAAGATGAGCAGATCTCTAACACCAAAGAAACAGAATCTCCTGTTCTGAAAGTATGTTTAGTTTCTGGACCATTTAAGATCTCAATACTGCAAGTTTCTCTCTCAATTAACAACAAAGCAAAGCAACATCCAAAAAGTGGCGGAATGCAGTGAAGCAATTAATAAAATACACTTGATGAAAGTGGAGTCAACTTTAACACTCTTACTAGCTTCACTCATTTATTTTGCAGAACATGTATCGTGAGCATGTGCCCACATCATCAGCTGCCTGTTGACTGTCGGATGAGCTCTCGAGTTGTATTGTTGAAAGCCTGGGGTGTCCTCTGGTGGCCTATGAATGAAACTAAGTAGAGGGTTGTCTGCTTCTGGCAAACCAAAGTTCATGATGCGGTTTTCAAACCTCTTTATGTAAATCTTCTCCCATATTTCAAGCTCTTTGGGTTTTTGGGCTGGTTTCAGCAACTGGATATTACCCAAAAACCCAAAGAGCTTGAAATATGGTTGATTTATATAAGTTTGAAGACCGCATCATGAACTTTGATTTGCCAGAAGCAGACAACCCTCTATTTAGTTTCATCCATAGGACACCCCATGCTTTCAACAATACAACTCGAGAGTTCATCCTACAGTCAACATGTTCTGCAAAATAAGTGAGTGAAGCTAGTAAGTGTTTAAGTTGACTCCACTTTTGTCAAGTGTATTTTTTAAAGTAAAGTAGTTTAAAATATAGATGCCCACCTTGCACATGTTAAGGTATTATCAAATTTCTGTTTACATGGCACAAACATTGCTTGATCAAATATACTATCCATATAAGTTGGTGAAAGATTAGCTTCATTTGTCTTCTTAATGGTAAAGAAGAAGTGAGGAGCATCATTTCAAATCATAGTATGTCCAAAAAACAAAATTTTACAGGAGAAGCAAAACACTGATTACTCCTAACTTGGGCAGTTTTTCACAAATTGTAAACTGTGAAGTTATTGTGTTTGAGGCTTACTTCTAGAAACATGAAAAGGTGAAATGAATTTGCAATCGTGTTCTTCAAATTTGAGGAAAATGTATTAGACTTCTTTGATCCAATAACTGGTAAAATATGCAAATAAAGATAATTAATAAGGTAAGTACATAAGTAACCAATTATTTTTGTTATTATTATAAAAGAGCATTTGTTAATACAAAATTAAAATTTTCGCAATAAACTTTCTGATGTATAGGATGTTCATAATGTTCCTCTTGATGCCATTTGACTTTAATAAGATTATATCAAACTTATAAATAAGTTGTTATTATATAAGTTATAAGACTTGTGTGTAAACACGGTCATATTAGGATCTTTATTGGGTTTCGTAGAAAAAAAATAAAAGGAAGAGAGTCATAAACTTGAATGTTGAGTAGTACTGTATTAAATTATAAGATTTCAAAAAATTTTGGCAGGTTCTGATTAATATCTGTAACAAGGCTTACAACCTTGGTATTCTTTTTTAAAGTTTATTTTTACATACCTTGCCTCAGATTTAAGTTGATTGCCATGTTTGGTTTTCTTTTCCCTCTTTCGCCTTCCTCTTGAATTATCACCAACAACAGTAATTCCTTCCTCCATAATCAAAATAGCTGTTCCTTCACACACAACTCACAAGTAAATGATAACTATCATTATTGAACATGTAGTATTGTTGGGAAAAGTGCACTGGTTGTCAGTATAATCACTGAACAAAGTAACTTATCAGTTTCATGCAGTCTTAAAGTTGGACACAATACAATTTCAAAAACATACTCTAGAGGACTAATATGATTAGAAACAACAGCTAGTTTTTAGGAGCTATTCACAGTGTTAGTGAATACGATTTGTTAAAATCTGACTTCACAGCATGAAAGATCACTTCGGAAACTATACGAAAATCTAACAAATTCAATTTTGTCCATTGGTGGACATAATATGATTTGAAACGATACTCCTCAAGTGCTAGTAATAGAATTGAATAATCATGAAACATATCCTCGTTTTAATCATCTTTGAATACATAAGCAAAGTAGAACACCACTGGTTTAGACAGATTATATATTTGTAGAATTTGCTTCACTGTCACTAGCTTCAATTGCACTTTCATCTTCACCTTTTTTCCGACTGAACATGACAGCTGTAGATGTTGTAGAAGTGGTGTCATTTGATGTGTCCATAATGAAGCTGCTTAGATTGTTAAGTGTTCATTACCGTTTTCATGCATTTGATTATGTGCATGTTTTCCCAAACTTGTAGTTCTGTTGGATTAGTGGTGCATATCAGGATTCTGACTTTGGTGTTGATCGTGGCTTGTGGTCCAAAAATGGTTTGCCATGGCAGATTTGCCCCTCTGTTTGTTGGATATACATCTGAAGCATTCTTTCCTTCTGATTTCAATATATCTTTTTGTTTTACCAACATACACCAAGTCACAATTTTCACAGTTATTTAGGTAGATACCAGATTTTTCTTCTTGTGGAATTTTATCTTGACGGGAAGCTAGTAGGTTCTGAATTGTATGTTTATCCTGTGATGCCAATGGTATGTTGCATTTTTTGAAGATTTTATTAAATTTGTGATTAAGCTGAGAATGGTATGTGAATTTTCTGTAATGCTTTTTTTGTTTCCAGAACTTTTATACTTTGATGGGGACTATATTGGTGTTGTAGCCACTTACTTCTGGTATGTGAAGGATGTGGTTGTATTCATTTTCATATTCCTCTTTGCTGCAGGGAAGGTTGACAAGTCTGTGGGCAAGGCTGTTGAAAATGGAGTATTGATGAGATTTTGGATTGAAACTGATACTCTGTATGTATGGGTTTTCTAAAAATGCCAAATGAGAGGTGCTTTTGTTTCCTGAAGATCTTTAAATCCAAATATTGGAGGAACCAGTCTTTCTCTATTTCCAGTGTGAACTGTATAGAGCTGTCTTGTAGGTTGAGGAGTTTTCGAGCATCATCTGTGAGTTTTGTAGGTACTATGATACTATTATCACACACCAATGACACCACTTCCACGCCTTACTATACCTATGGAGCCAAATTCCTGTCATGCTCAGTCAGAAAAAAGCTGAAGATGAAAGTAGGCGGTGCTTTCGAAACATGTTTGATTAATTTCAAGGACATAAAGTTTTAGTGTATCCACCAATTCAAGATTCAATTAAATTATATGGATCAGCTTTTTGCTCTTCTGGGGTTTTCCATTATTGTGAGAAGACATATATTAGGTAGCTTTCAGCTATATGGAGCTCGGGCACATTTTAGTACTTATTTCACCCATTTGATTCTTTATCTCTGTCAACACTAATGTGGTACTAAATTATTTCTGTATAGGTAGTCATTGCAATTAGCATAAAATGGGTTGAAAAAAAAAACATCTTTATATGAATTGTTAAAAGTGATACGGTAATTTGTATCATAAATTACTTAAAGGTAAATAATAATTGTAATATAAATATGTATTTTTATGTGACATTGATTTTAGAGGTTTATTAATTGTAATTATTATTGGTAAATAATAATATAAGGCTTTACTGAAACTGTTAGTAATGGCGCAAGAATGCAGCAAGGGGATGAGTTGTTTATCGTTACCGGGAACCAGGAAGTTACGTAATGTTTCGCGCCTTTTCGGTAAAAGCTTCTAGAATATTCCCTAAAAGTAATATGTATTAGTGGTTTTCATTGGATAGTAAAATAGACGCTAATGTTGGCGCGTTTTATTAGCCAATAGCAGTTCATTTATAATCTTTAGGCGTATCTTAAGGCCAGCCTATAAATAGTGTAGATTCAAGAGAGCGTTCCCCTGTGTGCAACAAGATTCTCAACACATAACACGTCAGCTCCCAGTTCAACAAGATTCTCATGTCGGTCTCTCAATTCGTAAAGTTACGCGCAGCAGAAGTACGAGAAATCTTATAAAGTATTCTACAGTTAAATATACAAAGTTGAAGTACGTGAGTTAAAAGTGATAAGAAGTTATTATAAACAGTTTCAGTATGGCGAGTATCAAGATAAATATGTGAAAGTGTTCGTGAACGTGTTCTGCAATAAAAATTATAAAACCAATTTCTTCGTCAAAATCATTTCTAGACAAAAGATTCCTTTCCGCTTCACACCCGGCAAGAGTTAAATGTCTACCTAAATAGCTAGCCGGAGGACAATATACATAACCTTAAATTCTTTCGAACCCTAATTGATACAAATTGCTATGCCAGATGGAGTTAAACGAACCAACAAGGAGTGACGTCACACAAGATGGCAACACACGTGAAGTAAACACAAATATTTGCTCTCGTAAATTGGCTTCCAAACGCGGAGCTACAATTAATGTTAAACACATAAGTAACATATAAACCGCCGCAAATGTTGCTAAGAAATAGTATCAGCGGAAGGAAAATAATGTGACTGTCACTCATTAGATTTTTTTTGGGGGGTTCCTTCACTTTCTTTCTATAAAAACCTATTTTTCTTTAAAATTGCTTATGTAAAAACTATTTAGTGTCTTTAGAGGATTTAAAATTCCCAATTTATAATGTATTTCAATACATAATTCCAAAACCTCATAAGTTTGGAAAACAAACTTTTAAAAGAGAGAACAAAAATTCATACATAATGAAACGAAGCAGTGCAAACAGCAGACCACAGTCTAAAATGAATTATAACACATTTATGTAAGTGAAACAAAACTATATATGTAAACTAGTTGACTCATTAATTTTATGAGGTAAAAATTGTTTATTTTGAAGAAACTGCATTTTGTCAATTATGGTTGGTGTTTACACAGTGTTAAGGTCAAACACTTTTTATATGCAGTAATTTTATGTATATGTTTGCTCTCTATTGTGTATTTTGATCATTTATAAGATTTTTAGAGCTAGATTTTGAAGAAGACAATCTATGAGGTTTTGCAATCATTTGCTATTCAGCTTAATTCCTAAGTATTTATTGCTCAACTGTTACAAACACCAGTAAAATGAAAAATTACCAAAAGGTGAGGTTACAAGATTTAAAATTTAAGATGACTATTTCACTCATGCCACAAATGGGAGATAATGACCAATCACGTTTAATGGACTGTTTTGAAACCAATCACGGCCATGATTCTACTCAATGTTTATCGAAATATCTTATCACCTCCTTTGGGCTCCTCCTTTGCTTAATACTCCAAAGAGGTTGGAGTGTCAGTTTGCAGTGACTCAGCTACCAACAATCAGTACCACTATGTTTAAACATACAAATGGCAAAAACGAGATTAACACTTCAAATGAATATATAGACGAGAGTATTAATTAGGCATGCCAATTCTAGCTCAGCGATAAGGAAGAGCTTCATTTGTAATTCTTTAGGGGTATTCTCATCACATAAATGATCATTGTTTCATATTCTTTGGAGTTTAAAACCACTGCACTAACCTTTTTCGCGGTAAGTTTTGGAGCAGTTTTTCCCTTGCATAACTCACCTCTTGAAACTCCTGATCTTCAAATAGATTGAACTTTACATGATATTCCTTAAAATACATTTCTTGTAGTATTTTAGGAATTCAAATTGAGGAGTGCAATGAATACACTGTAAAATTAACAAGATAATTTTTTTAATTAATTTTCATAATAAGCCAATAAATTAAAACAAGTCAACATTTATCCATCTTTTTATGTAAAGAAAGTCATAACCTGTAATGTTGATAATATGATCGTATAGGTTTTATTTGTTTCATACTTTCTCTAATAGAAGCATTCTTACAATCATAGATAAAAGAGTAGGGAATTCCTTCTGCAAGTTGCATACACCAGATGGCAGAATATAATACCTATATGATCAAACAAACAAAACGTGACCATACAATTCTAACTTGTTTTCAAAAACAATGCCACTTATATTGCAAATAAATATAAATATTTTATGATTTAATTATAATAATCATGATTTTTGGGTAAATCACTTCATTTTATTCGTAAAATCGTCTTAGCAAATGCCACTCATGATTTCCAAATCCTCTAGATAAATTCTCTTTATCTTCTAAATAAGTCACTTCGTGACTCAAGAATTTATTGGTATTTGAAAACCACTCAAGACATTACTAGAGATAATTTTAAGTCATGTAAAACATATTCCTACAATAGTTTCTTTGTTTTAATATGGTTTCCAAGTTGTCAGTTAAACAGAACATTTGCATCCCTGTCCATTAGTTAAGTAAGGGCATTAATGTAAATAATGACAGTAATTAAATCACAGAATGAGACAGATCCATGATGATTACATTACTTTTCTTCCTATCATACTTCTGTGTCTAGCCGCACTAGCAAAGGCAAGGAATTTAGTAAGCTTTTCTCTTTGACAGGAAGCTGAGGGCAAAAGACCAAGTTCAGCTCGTCCTGGACACCGTAGAGCATCAGCAAGTAAGTGTCAGAATATTTATGAACAGATATAGGAAATCTCATACAGTGGAACCTCATTAGTACATTCCTCATTAACACGTTTTCCCATATATTATGTTGAATTATAAAAGTTCTGCAACCAAATGTATTAAATAATGTTTGTTTAGTGCATTTTCTTGGTCCTGCTTACTACATTCGAAGTTTGACTCCTCATTCGCTGTTGTGGCCAATCCTTGGTTGGTCCAGTGGGAGTAGGCACTTAACACGTTAGAATTTTGACATCCTCATTCGCTACATTGGTCAACCTTGATCACAGGGTGGAGACCAGCAGCGAATGACATGCATGTATGTACATATTTGTGTGGGCGGGATAGAGAATGCTGCAGTTTGTTGTGGTAAATGCCAACGATGGTTTCTACTGTTGAGCGTTATATGAATGGATATGTAGAAGTTCCAAAGTCTGTTGCTGGTAGTGTGGGTGAGGTAAACTTAGCCGTCAGTTAAGATATATTCATTCATTCATTCATTATCTGTTTACCCTCCTCTTATGTAGGACTTACAGGCGGGTGCCTGGGGTCAGAGGCCCGTCGAGGAGCAGACACTCATGGATCAGACAGAATATCCAGGATGGGGGATCAGCCCGATGCCTGGTATGGGATGAAGGAAGTAGATGAAGCGAAATGTTGGTGAAATGGATGAAAGGAAAGGTGATGATGGAGCAGTTGGTGGAATGAATGGCGGGGGAAACCGGAGATCCCGGAGAAAACCCGCCCAAACGCCGCTTCATCCACCACAAATCCCACATTCAGGTCCCTGGGATTGAACCCGGTCCGCCTCGGTGGGAGGCGAGCGGTCTAACCACTCAGCCACGGCGCTGCCCCAGTTAAGATATATGATAATCTAAATTTAATTTCCAACATCAAAAGCATATTTAATCCCTTTTAGTGATTATTTCTGTGATGATATATGTTCAGTTAGTGTAATGTACAAATACCGTAATATATGAGACTTTTTGATCCACTGAAACCATGCATTGCTGATTTGAGCTTGGGCTCACTTGTAAATTTAACTTCAGTATTGTATGTCATTGGGTCATTATGTCTGACTTGAGAGAATTGTTTCCCAAGAATTTGAGTGAATTTGTATACCTGTATCCTGATAACACGTGCTGAACTCTTTAGTTGATAATGAGAGCTTGTCTCATTCAACTAATCCAGTATTTGTCCAGTTTAATCTAGCCCTTTTTACTTTCTGCTACTTATCTATAGTAACTAGAGGAAGAATTGTATTTTATAGAAAAATTTGATATTGAGAATCCACCTGAAATACATGTGCGTGCGGGTGCACTTGCTTGCTTCCGAATGAAGAGGACTTCTTACACTGTTCCCATGTAATTCAGGATATACATTTGTCATTGAAGTACCTTAAATGTGTGGTATTTTAATCAAAATTGTTAGAACCATTTTTGTAAAAATAAAAAATTTTTCCTTGTGAAGGGTAATTTGGGATAGGGGCGATATTCTTCAAAATATAGGTATTGTATCTTAAGAAGATATTGAACTAAAATACTAAATTTTATATTTATCTGACTTTTAGCTTTTGGTTGATGCTGTTCACACACAGTTTTTATCTAAAAGTGCTTTTTTTGCATTTTAAAACATGAATTTCCAGTGAAATCTCAGTATCAGATTTATGGGTGAAATGCAACACTTTCTTTACCACTAGATACGTGGTAGAGAAAGTAAAAGGAAGGAAAATAAAGAAAATATTTATGTTTTAACAGACTCTGAGTCATCCATGCTGCAGGTATGTAAATACAAGCAATTAGATTATTGCATTTATAGTTTTTTAATCAAATGCTACCTAATACTCATTCTAGGAAACAAGGGAAAACTTAAATAAAAGGCTTAACAAAGGCAACTTAGCTTGAATGTAACTGGAATTTGAAGTTTTCTAACCAGTGTGAAATGCAAGAATATTGCCACCAGGTGCTTAAAATGAAACTTACTTTATATTATGTGTAGGGACAGGAATTTTATGCTTTAATAATTGCTTTGGGCAGTGCCATGTCTGAGTGGTTACACCACTTGCCCCTCACCAGGCGACCAAGTTCAGTCCCAGGGACCTGCACGTGGGATTTGTGGTAGACAAAGCAATGTCTGGATGGGTTTCCCCGACCATGTTTCATTCCTCTGTCCCCAGTCAGGCATCTACCCCGGACGTTGTCGTACATCCTGGAGAGTGTGAGTCCTCGGTTCAGGTGGCATTAAAGGCTGGTTCACAACAGCCTGGTAACAAGAATGGGAATGCATATCAACGACCGTATCGATCACAAAGTGAAAGTCAATTTTGCGCATTGGGATTTCATGTGTTTTTAACTGACCAATGATTTTTTTCACCCACTACCAATTTAGCCAACATAACGTGGGTTAGCCAATGTAAAAATTCGATAGAGTAAACATTATCTAAATGCATATCCATTACACTTCCGGTACCTCTAGTTGTGCCAAGCTTTCATTCCTTTATTTAATGGCATACATTAAAGTTATTTATTGTTCTTTTTAATTTCCACCGGTGTTTACTGTTCTTTGTAGCTTTTGCCATTGTTTTTGAGGCAATAGCCAGGTTTGAGTTGCATATACATAAACTACACCTTTCACCAGAGGAACCAACGCTCATTGGATTTGCGGGTGTCGGTATGAGGTTAGGAAGCATATTTACTATTAATTTCTTCCAGTTTCATGTTTCCAGCTTGTGACTATAGAGAGCATTAGCGGCTGTTTCATGTCACAGCTGCGTAGAATAATCTCTAGAGTGAAGAGTGTAATAATGACAATATGGATCTAATATGCCTTGCCCAGGAACGAGAACAAGAAGGTTAAAAGTTGGGCAACTCTTCTTTTCTGTTCCCGGGTCCCGGGAAGGTTTCCTGTCGATTGTGAACACTCCCATTTGAATACATGTATTTAAACTTTCTCGTTCTGGTTACCATTCTTGTTGGTTGTGAACCAGCCTTAAGGAGGGAAGTCTCTGGCCCAGTTGGCCTGTTCCAAGCTTGTAGTTAGTAATAATTCCTTTAATATTTATGCATTGCAAACTTCCATAATATTCACTTAAATATGTCCATATAAAAGTATTAACACATCATATTGACTTAAAATGACAATTTAAGGGAATTTTATGTAATCTCTCCAAATTATTGTGAAAGCTATATGGATTATTTAACTGATAAAAGTTTATGATTAATATTGAAGAATTAGGATATACCACTGTAAACTAGCTTTGTCGCTCATTTTTACTTTTGGCATGATTACACGAAAGCAAGGCCTACATCATATAGAAGCACCACACCACAAAATTGAAGAACCTGAAGTTTCAATTGGAGAGAGATTGTGAACCTGTAGGAATATTTTCAAACTTGAATTTCTAAAACTAATAATGGTTGAATATTTTGATAACTGCTTTCCTTTATGTAAATTACTAGGTTACATTTTTATAAATGTTAAAAGATATTGAACAATAAAATTTAAAATAAATTTAATATTATGCATAAATATAACCACCACACTTAAACTTAATTCCAAGAACTCCTTAACAGCCACTTTCATACCGCAAGGGAAAGTTATGACCAAGTAAAGCAGGAATTCACCAATGTGACATGAGTAGTGTGGGCAATCCGAATAAAACAATCGAATTATTCAGTAGTTTCTGTTAGCATTCAGTGTTTCATTCGCTTTACCGATTGTACTGCTGAGCTTCAAAGCTATAATAAATTTAATTTGGTTTTAAACAATAAAGTTGCAAATTATAAGATCCTGCCATCTATAATGCTACTTTTAAAATAACAATTGCTTTCCCATGTGAGTGCTTTAAATTCATCCACCAACATCGAGGCCGATTTCTAACATACAGATAAAGCTGCCACCTGATGAGAGGTTTTTAAATCTCTGATAACCACCAAACCAATCGACAATATGAAGCACAGCAAGATTAATGAATAGTGTAATATACTCACCTGCCAAAGATAATCACAGGTTAAATACAATTATAGCTATGAAGGAATGAGTAAATTATTAGCTTCATTTGCAGGGGGAACAAGAAATTAACTACTCTTGGGGCTGTCGACTTCCCAAATTACAATACTAATTTACTTAAGTCCTCACTTATTTTTAACCTGTGTTAATTACACATCAAAATATATGTCAGCTATTAAAAAGAAAACTATCACTGCATAAGTTTGGTTACAAAAAGAAAATGAATAAAGTAAATTAAAAATGTTTAATTAGGTTATAATACCATATGTGAATTTTGCAGGTTAAATGGTACAAAGTGTGCAATAATCCGAGTAGAAAAATATTGTTACCGAAATTTAATATAATGTTTGTATGTTGTATGCATTTATTAATTATCTAATCAACTAAAAAGAAATAAAGTCAAACTGCTATTATGGTTAACCACATCAGTCCAATTTCAAATATTATAGGTACCTCTCAATAGGGATGGGAAGAAAATAATGTAATGGTTACCTTAATGTAACGGTTAACAAAATAAGGAGTATAAAGTAACTAGTTATCCAATAACAGTTAACAAAATAAGGAATACAAAGTAACTAGTTACCCAATAATGGTTACCAAAGTAACAAATACAAAGTAATTAGTTACCCAATAATGTTTACCAAAGTAACTAGTTACCCAATAATGCTTACCAAAGTAACAAAGACACTTAGTTATCACGTCAACGGTTACCGAGCCTGGATGACGGCTCACTCCATATGCATGGCAATGGTATCGCTCATCAGGAACTATTTACCTCAATATTCGTTTACAACTTGAATCATTCTCACACGGAGTTGCAAGTACATATTTGTTTATTACAGTGTGTTGCTTATTGCTTTGAATATAGGTCATGGGTCACAGATGACAGGTCAGTGAACACTCAGGCAGCAAAGCTGTATGTGTTGCGTTAAGATGGTTATTCATTTACGACTATAGGTGCACGAGTATTTATACATTGCAGGAGATGGGTATGAATGAACAATTAATGCTGTTTAATAGCAAAATATGCGCGGTACACTAAACTCAAACAGTGACATCATTCATATTGAAACATAGTTACTTCTAATCGTTACTGGAAGCCGTTAATGTAATGTAACTGCAAATGTGATAACCATGAAAACAAATAACTTAATCGTTATTGGTAACTGTCACATGTAACTGTTAATGCACTGTAACTGTGACAGTTATAACCATTACTCAAAAATAGCTGTTTGTCACATCCCTACTTCTCAGTGCAGAACATAACCTAACTCGGTATAATTATAATACACATTATGAATAAACTGTGCAACTAGTAATTGTATAATGCACGTCTTTTAGTTTAACAATTTAGTTCAAAAATTTTTAGTTTAACAATTGCCCCTTTAGCGCCAAAGTTGTGTATGTGAACCACACCAAAACTGCATGTTTATATCTATGTTACAAATACCATTATAACACAATGTAGAACCAAATACAACCATACAATCGAGTGTACAGCTATCGAATGAGTATCATAACTCATTGTTATGAATACCATTCAGCATGTTTATACGAATGCCAAACCAAATGAAAACATTTGGTTGTTACCGGAAACCACAATTTACCAAACGATTGTATAAAACATTCGGTTTGCTCATCGCTAGATATGAGCTATTTATTGTGTTGCATGTGAGCTACCGTCAGTATTGCCAGCTTTCAAGATTTACTCAGTAGCACATGTTGTTTGGAAATATTCTATTTTTAAATCAAATATGAAGCTAAAAATATGTTTATAAAATATAATGTAAAGCAAGCAAATGTGCGGTATAGTTTCCAAACTGCTGAAATATTATGCTTATTAACAAAACAGGCAACATATGCATTATATGCAACATAAAGTATTGTTGAAATTGTTGATAATTTACTTATTAACTTACATACCAAATGATCATACCTTTTGATAGCATAGAAAAAATATGTATTTGCATTAAAATCCTGTCCCTAAATTATGTGCTACATTTTTACCATCATTATCATCCACTTAATTTTGAATAAACCCTATTCTGGATAAGATCTAAAATTGAAATGATTTACTCAGACTGTATTGATTATATAGGTTGACATTCCTTCTGGAATATCCATGCTAATACTCCTCTACATTGTAAGTGCACTGTTGAGATGACTTGCTGATTCTTAATATAACTTTTGCTACTCACTGTTTATATAGTGCCATCAATTTAAACAGGCCCGCTCCTCATGCCACATGGCGCCTGTCCGCCGACACTTCATTCTCCATGCTGCCGGCAGGAATGCAGAAGGCTAACGTAGTAACATTTATTCATTACAAACTTTTAATGTGTGTCTACATTGCTTACCTGTTTCAGAGAAGATGTTGAAAATGTTCTCCTTGTGCTGTGAGACAGGCGTTAGTGTCTCAACAGGTTTGCATTCACACTTTGTAACTCTTCTTGTGAGGGGTTGGCTATTTCTTCCCATATGTCATGTTGCAGTACATTTAATGTTCAGGGGATTTGTTTTATAAGTTCTCCACAAATAATAATCGCAGGGTGTTAGGTTAGGGGACCTAGGGGGCCGCTTCCCTACACTAATTACTCTCACCAAACACGTCGGCAATAGCATGCAATGAAGTCCGAGCTGTATGGGATGTAGCCGCATCTTATTGAAACACTCTAGTATTTATTCTTCATCAGTCAGTCGAGTGAAAAAGGCTCCAAAATTATGGCTTGGTACCGTTCTGCATTAATGGTTTTGTGAAAGAAAATAGGGCCAATGATACTCATCGCACTCATGCCACATCATACGCCGACCTTAGGATCATGTAGCTTACTTTCCCGTATGAATCTCAGATTTACTGTTGCGCAGTAGCAATTTCTTATATGTTAATGGTCCATTAAGATGAAGCCACATCTTGTCACTGAATAACACTACTTGCAGGTTTATGATACCAACACGCACAGACTCAAGAAACCAGGCCCGAAACCTTATTCTAGTCTGGAGATCTCTGTCCTTTAAGGCTCGCACCTCTGTTGTTTTGTATGGTTGCTATTTTAGAATTTTTTGTGGCCTTCTATGCTGATCCATAGTTGTCACCTACTTGCTGTGTTAACTTAGAGACTTTCGGGGCGATTGTTCTAATCGAGCACTGATATCGTTAAGCTTTTCTTTTGTGAGCACATGGCATCTTCGCTTTTCTTTCTGGTCTAATACCAATCCTGTAGTATTGAATTTGTGGAATATTTTATGCACTGTACATCTATTGAGTGGATCAATGTCAGGAAACCTTTCCCCAAATGCTCTATGACACTGAGCAGGTGATGCGTATTTTATGAAATGACTACAAATGAATATTCGTTGTTTGGACTAAATTGCACCATGAACCCAAGCAAATAAACTGTTATTACTCGCGCAAAACTTCTGGAATCGTGACCTTGATTGCCATCCCAGCTGCCGAACCTAGGAATGGTTTATGTTTAGCTTTATCAACGAAAGTGATATAATACCTTTGCTTACTCACAGTACGTAACACATACAGTCTGCATAGAAAGTGTCTGCATCTGGTTGTAATTTTAAAGAGAGCTGCAGTATCTAAATAGTACTTATTTTATATTTGTTATATTTATAACCATGGCTCCTATGTTTTCAAAGTTAAGTGGTAAGGTGTTACATAGTCAAAGTAGGGAAATAATTGCAAATGTATCGACTTCATGAAGCAAGAAGCAGAGATGAAGGAAGAAATTATATCCGAGTTCCACAAAAGCCTTATGAGAGTGAAAGAAAGAGTAGTCAAAGCAACTGGTGTTTCACCGAGTTCCATTTCCAGAGTTCTCAAAGATAAGAGAAAAAAACATATGGATGAAAGAGTACCATTTGACACACCTGGGAAGAAACATAAGGTCCCTAAACGTATTACAGAAATAGACGATTTCGAATGCGTCATTCGGCGCACGATTCACAATTCCTATGTGGAAGAAAAAACTGTGCTAACAGTAAGCAGATAGCTCATCCAGCTGAAAGACAGCAGAAACTTTCAAGGTGGTGCTACAAATCTCAGAAAAATTATTAAAGATTTAGGGTTCAAATGGAAGAAACTGAAATCAAATAGAAGAGTTCTAACAGAAAAGCAAAATAAATAAATAAAATTAAAAAATAATAATAAAATAAAGAAAGTAAAAATAAAAAGTAAATGTTGCCATGATAGCTTAGTCGGTTAGAGCAATGGCACGGAAAACCTAAGATCCGTGGTTCAAATCCCGGCTATGGCATTGAATTTTTCAGTCTGATTCTACCTTTCCAAATGACTATAATTTTATATGTACTTATATCAGTGTGTACTTATATCAGCATCAATTTTCAAGGTGGTGCTACAAATTTCAGAAAAATACTATAATGTATGAAGATGAGTCATACATACACAGCAGTCATACAGCATCTAAAAGTTGGAGTGACGATAGCGAATTAGGTTTGCAGGCACCTGTTGCCAAAGGGCAAATACTTATTATCGTTCGTGCTGTTGGAATGATCGGCTTCGTTCCAAATGCCCTTCTTTTACAAGTCGCAACAAACAACAGGAGATTTTCATCAAGAAATGAATACAGAAAATTACATGAAGTGAATCAACGCTAGGTTGATACCTAATATGCCTGCTGGGTCTGTTCTGGTCATCGACAATGCTTCACAATGCGTCAACACTCAAATTCACAAACCACCTACCTCAACTTCCTTGAAAGAAGAAATGAGAGCTTGGTTACTTAGACATAATAAAGCTTTAGATGAAAGCATGAGTAAAACAAAGCTATATAACTTAATTAAAGCCAACAAACAGCTTCAGAAGTCATACATACTTGACCAGATAGTAATACAACATCGCCATAATGTACTTAGACTGTCATCGTATCACCCAGATCTAAACCCAATCGAATTAATCTGGGCTGATGTCAAAAATGGGTGGCATGCAGAAATATCACTTTTAAATTAAAATATGTGGAGCAGTTATAACGCCAGCAATTTGCTGAAATTGGAAGGCCAGAATGGGAAAATGTATGGCAACATGCTGAATAAATTATGAATCATTATTCCGAAAAATACGGAATTGCAGAAAATCAAACAGAAATAATTCTCATGCAGGATAATGGTGCAGAAAGTAGTGACAGCAGTGATGACGGCAATTATGTGAGTGATTTCGCAGAAGAGGAAGGGTTGTTAGATGTGGAAGAATTGGAGGCAATGATTGACAGCGTTTTTTATATTAAGCGCTTTTTACAGCGTGGATTTTAATATACTGTATATAACTAAGTTTATCAGCGCAACACAGTGCATAACCGTTGTGGATATTTGACGATGACTGTCCCACGCACTCCTGAAGCATGCAGACGACCGGTCACCATCGATCTGGTAAGCAACTCGCATCATAGCTCTCATTAAGATTTTCACGTGTCTAGAACTGTTGCGCCGATTATACACAACGTATCAGCAACACGATCAATGGTCCACTGCCTTGGGCGAGCTCACAGTGCTTCACATGCTGTGAAATAATTCTACTGCCGGCCGCATGGGGAGTGGAGTGTTGGTGGATGGGTGCTGTGTGTCATGTCGTCATGGTGCCACAAGGGGTGGGCGCATTTAAACTGATGGCACTGTATATACTAAACTGAGTAGCTATTCTGTGAGGAAAAGGCACTTAGTCCTTGACCTCATTTTGAGCGAATAAAAGTTATCTTGCTTTTATGCATATGCAAGTAAACATCTCTAATAATACATATCAACTAATGATATACAGTTCTGCAATGTGCATTCCTTGGCTTTTAGTTTGAGTATTCATAGTGTTGAAAATGAATGAGGAGTAGGAAAACTCATTTATGCTCTTCACTTAAGTAGCATTATCTGGACATGTTTCAAGAGTCTCTTGCTCTCATTAGCTGCTGATCTACTGGCTGGTGGTTGTTTGATTGTCCTGTATCTGCCTGTGTTGACCATCTGTGGTGGTATCTGGTGAGGGTTTGATGTACTTGCTGAGTTTGTCTTCTGCTGGGATGTCAAAATTCATTGTGATATTCTTGTTCTTCCAAATGTAGATTTTCTCCCAAGCGGACAGTTCCATAGGTTTTGAGACTTCTTTTAACAGCTTGACATCCGGGTCTATTTTGTGGTTTTTCTTCCAAAAATGATTTGCAACAGCAGATTTTTTAATTTGTTTTTGGTGAATGTTCCTGAAGTGTTCTTTTCTGCGCGTTTCAAGAACACTTCAGGAACATTCACCCAAAAAAAAATTGAAAATCTGCTGTTGCAAATCATTTTTGAGAGAAAAACCACAAAATAGACCCGGATGTCAAACTGTTAAAAGAAGTCTCAAAACCTATGGAACTATCCACTTGGAAGAAAATCTACATTTGGAAGAACAAGAATATTGCAATGAATTTTGATATCCCAGCAGAAGACAAACTCAGCAAGTACATCAAACCCTCACCAGATACCACTACAGATGCTCAATGCAAGCAGATACAGGACGATCAAACAACCACCAGCCAGTAGGTCAGCAGGTGACGATGAGAGCAAGGGACTCTCGAAACATGTCCAGATAATTCTACTTAAGTGAAGAGTGTAAATGAGTTTTCCTACTCCTCATTCACTTTCATTTTAAATACTTCACTATCAACCGCTTCTACATTATTACTGATAATTCATAGTGTTCCTTGGCTGAGAAGTAAGAAAGAAAAAGTATATGATTCCCCATAAGGCTGCAAGACTTTTCAAGTATATTGCATTTATTTTTGTTTGATCATAGGTATTACAAACAGAGCTCCAACAGCACATGGGAGAACTAGTGAGAACATGAAGGACTTGGAAAAAGACAGTAAAGATGAAGCAGAAAATTTAAAACCGCCCCTTGCTGCTGTAGAAGCTGAGGATGAAAACATACTTTCAGCTGCTCAACCTCAGATGCTTGGAGGAGATAAAAGGTAAAATTGGCTGTGCCTGTAAATCAACATATGGATTTAAGATGTGTTCAATGCCTCTCCTCCATTCCAGCGAGTAAAGGACACATCAAATGAGTGTGTTTTAAACAGGACAATCTAATAATAAGTAAAAATTTGAAGCCAGTAACAGTGAAGCATATTCACAATTTATTCTCTTTTTTTTTTTTTTGGAGAGAAGTCACAATGCTGCACTTATGTTTTTTAAAATTGAAATCGAAAAGGACATGTTTATCATCAGCTTCCTTTTCCATGCTTGTTTACTTGTATATTTGCATTGTAAGGTGAAGAAGTTAAGATGTTATAGTGAGAAGCCCCACGTATGTGCGTCACTTTGAAGAAGTAGTTAGCCCCACGTTTTGGCGCCACTTTGAAGAAGTTATGTTCTTCAAACTTATGGAGATGATGAAGTTTGAGTTTTAATTTAAACTGCTCACGTAATGGAGATACACTTTGAAGTTCGTAGATGCTTGGGACGCCAAACTTTGAAGTAGTAAAGATGATGCTTGTTGTTACGTAATGTTATGTAATGTTACACAATGTTGCGCAATGTAATTTTTACGCAGAAACTTGAAGATTTTTGTACTTAATTTGTTGCTTTGTGTGTAGGTTTCAATTAATTATGCTTATGTAATATTATTTAAATCTTCCTCGGCTGCTTCAGTCAAACTATAGAGAGATAAGGTCTTGTTCAGGTCGTGATATGACAAAAAATTAAAGACGTCACAGAATTACTTTTAAATTTCACTTGTTTTTATTTCTTTATACTTGCACATTTATAACACTGCACTTTATAAAAGAAACTGCGAGAAACTTTACACATTCTTAATGTATTTACTATAAAATCTTGCTCGTGACTTTTCCATCTGCACGCTATGAAACCTGGTCCGCGACCTTTACATCTGCACTCTATAACATCATGCCCGCGACTGACTAATTCCAACAGCTTCGGTAATGTCAGTTTCTTATTGGCTAATTCTAGTCCAATAGAATTTAAGCATTCAAGCTAAAACTTTTCTTTACTGTTGATTGGCTAACTCAAAACTATAAGCGAAACTACGTCACTACCAATCTTTTCATAACCAGTACTTTTCAAAATTCCAGACACATTATTGTCACAAAATTACATTATTACCTCATTGTTAACAACCTAAAACATATTATTCTCACAGTTTTTTGCACTATTACAGTATATAAACATTTACATAACATTAATAAAATATGTTTTACAATAAAATATGTATTTGCAATGACTTACATACAATTTAAATAATAATTATATACATATTGTTTTCATGTTATTAGTACTGCATCACGTGGCCTTACCAATATTGAAAGGAATGCATCAGTAACAATGTTAGAAATTGGAGCATTATATTTTTCACTATGAAAATTTAAAACATATATATTTCAGAAGAAAGTGAAAATATATACAGATCATATTAACTTAACTTTCATTCAGAAATGTAAGTTATATAGTGGCAAGTTAGTTAGAATGATTCTTGCTATAATGGAATTTGATGTTGAAATTGTCCATATTCCAGGAAAACAAAATACATTTAGTGATTTAATTTCAAGGATCAATCACAACAAACAATTTCCTGAAAGTTGTTCAAGACAACAATACGAAATTAAAGTGCTTACAGTTGACATTCCAATGAGGAAAGAATTGAAGAATTAATTCAAGAATATTAAAGAAGAGCAAGACAAAGATATTAAACTAGCAGGTTTAAAAGAAAAAGCTCCGATAGAAGAGGCACAGAACAATACAATCCCTGTTAAAGATGGAGTACTTTACAAAAACCATGGAAAAGAAATAAAGAGGTGGAAAACATATATTCCAACAAGCATGGAATTTGAAATAATAGAGCACTTTCATTTAGGATGAATGCATGCAAGTACAGAGAAGACAACCCTAACCATTTTGGAAAATTTATACATCTCAAAATTAGGACATAAAGTTAGAAATTATATACATCATGTTGTGACCTCTGTCAGAAAGCAAAACAAATTAATGTTGCCTATGACTATACAACAAATTCAGTACTTAGAGATAAACCAAGATGTTTATTGAGTTTAGATTTACATGGTCGCATGCCAGCAAGTACATTTGGATACAAATTTTTATTTGTATGCTATGACGTATTTAGTAAATATGTTAGAATTTATGCACTCAAGAATGCAACCAGCATAGCATGCATAAACAAGCTAATAAACTCATATTTCCCAGAGGAAGGAATAGTTGAGGCCATACTTTGTGATCATGCATCAGTGTTAATAGTTGTAAATTTACGAATGGAATTAAAGATTTATGAGTCAAACAATATTTTTTATCAAGATACCAAACGCCAATCCAGTGGAAAGAGAAATTAAAGAAATTGCAAATTATTTACGTGTAGTATGTCATAACAAACAGAGCAGTTGGTACTCATACATCAGTATTATCCAAAATCTTTTAAATCAATCCATAAATGCAGTTACAGGATTTAAACCAATTGAACTTCACCATGGAAAATTGTACAACACATTGAGCTCTAATATACCAAAAGTTATTGAAGACCAAACAACTAAATTACCAGAGAAAGAAGAAATCTTCAAATTAGCATTTTCAAAATTACAAGCAAAAGCCCTCAAGAGAAAACAAAAACATGAAGAAAGGAAATGAAGAATTTGGAAAATAAAATTAGGAGATCAAGTATTAGTGAGGAACGAAGGATTATCAAATAAACTTCGTAAAGAATATTGGAGATTATTTTTGAGCTACCATGGTCCTTATGAAGTAATAAATATATTTATTTGGAACAGATACATATGAACTTAGAAACAATAACACAAACAAAATAATTGGAAAATTCCACAAACAAATGTTAAAGCCATATAAAAGTAAACAATCTGAGGCACAATAAAAGACAGAAATTAATGTTGGCTAATTTTGAAGATTTAGAAGCTAGTAACAGTGATGTGTCATAATTTAAAATAGAGAGTTGAGGGTTGTTACACTACCTATCACTACATATCATAGTGATGTAGTGTAACAACCCTCAACTCTCTATTTAAAAAAAAAAAAGAAATTAATGTATAACATAAAAGGGGAAAGCAATGTAATTTAAAATTGTAAAGTACTATGTAAATAATAATTTCTTTTACAAATAGCAAGTAATAAATAAAAAAGGAAAATTTTTAGAAACAGAAGCATTAAAAATCCATTGTTAGTAGAAAATCTAAGTAGCAATTACATTTATATTATAAATTAAAATTTAGGAAACAAATTGTAAACAAAGGGTAACAAAGGGAACGCCACTTTGAGAATGTTATTGAGCCTCGTTGTATTTGTTGCCAACTTTGAAAAAGCTATTTAGCTGGATGCTGGATATGAGATGTGAGAATCCCCGTGTATGTGCGTCACTTACGAAGAAGTATTTTAACTTACGTAATGAAGATACACTTTGATGTTGTTTGATGCTTAGGACGCCAAAACTTTATAGTGAAGATGATGCTTCTTTTTACATAATATTATTAAAGTTATTTGCCTCTGCTGCTTCAGTCGCACTATAGAAGCACAAGTTCTTGTAGGGTTGTGATAAGACAAGAATTAAAATACATCACAGAATTTACTTTTTAATTTCACTTCTTTTTATTTCTCTTTATACTTGCACATTTATAAACACAACACTTTATAAAAGAAAAACTGTGAGCACTTTATATATATTCTAGTGGAGAAACACAATCTTACCCGCGACTTTCACGTCTGCTCATTACAACATCTTGCCCGCGACTTTTGCGTCTGCTCTGTATAACACCTTGCCTGCGATTGACTGAATTCAACGGTAAAAATCTTATAGATTTGGTAATGCCAGTCTCTTATTGGCTAATTCTAGTCCAATAGAATTTAAGTATTCAAACTAAAAATCTTTCTTTATTGTTGATTGGCTAATTCCAAACTGTAAGCCAAATTACGTTATTACCGATCTTTTCATAACCAGTATTTTTTTTAAAACTCCAGACACATTATTGTCACCAAAATTACATTATTACCTCATTATTAACATCCTAAAACATATTATTCTCACAGTTTTTGCACTATTAGAGTATATAAACATTTACATATCACTAATAAATGCATTTACAATAAAAAAAAAGTATTTACAATGACTTTACATACAATATAAATAATAATTATATACATATTGTTTTCAAGGTGGGCTGTTATTGACTTTAATTATAATAAAAATCAAAAAATTTAATTTACACATTAAATTACTGCCTCAAATCACAAACCATATTTATGGAGAAGGAAAGGTAGAATCAGATGACTGAAAAATTCAATGTCATAAGCAGGATTTTGTTTTTGCTTTTTGTTTTTGGCATGGTTTCAGCTAAAACGTCTTTAAAATATGTCTTGATTAAACCACGTTCCTTTGAAAATACTCTCTCCATGGCAAAGATTTTATTATTTTATCACTAATTTGTTTAAACTGTTAATTTTAAAATTAACAATTTTAAAATATGTGCTCATTGAATGGAAAAAATAATGAAATATACAATTATTACATTATAAAACTTCACATGCAAGCACAGAAGAACATAAAAGCTGTAAAAGTTATTTCCGTGTCACAAGTAAAAACAAACTAACTGAGCAAGTGGTGCTGCGTTAATGCATGTCACTCACATTCAGGAGATCACAGTTTGATTTCTGACCCATGGGTTTTTTTGGGTTTTTCCCAGGTCATCAGGTGAATGCTGGAATGATTTCTTTCGGCCCCCAATTTCCTGTCCCTCCATTTCGTTCCATTCATACTTCACCCTGTTAGATCTGTTTCAGGGTTGGAAGTGTTGGCGATGGTGTTTTAGTGTGGCTTGGCAGGGGAAAAGGATGCTCTCAGTAAAACTTTCTCCATCCCTCGGCTTTGGGCTGGTTGCCAGGGTAGATGGACCACACACCTTCGGAGCAGGATGTTGGACCCTCTGCGTGTGGCAGGGGTCCCTGGTCTGCCTGTGCAACTATCAGGGAGTCTCAATCTGGAAATGGTAGGGACCCTGTCATTGCTGTGCCATTCACTCCTGGTTGTGGCTGCCCAGTGCCTCACTTGCTCCTCTCTCCCAGGGGTGCTCCTTGTGGGTCATAGGTACAATATCCTCACTGGGTTAGAGCAGAGTTCCCTCTGATGATAATAATAACAAAAAAAAACAACTAAATATACATTTGCATACAAATCCAATGTCCAGTAACTAAATCACATTAGTGAAGCAACAGTGAAAACTGAACAAAGTTGAATATTTTCTCCTGTGCAATTAACTCTGCTGCTCGTTGAACACTCTTTAATAAATAAACATTGTTCTCTATGGAGGGTTGCTCCACTTAAGCTCAGACGTTTTTGCTTATGTTTTTTCATGGCAAGATTCCCTTTTGCCACCACCTATTGTCTTCAGTATGATTTCCATGGGCTTTAACTATACCTCTGCAGCGCAATTTCCATTGAAGAAGGCTGCGTCTAAGAACAGGAAGGTGGATGTTAGCCCACTCCTCCTGGCAGGCTTTCCAGAGTCCTTCAATTGTGGTCAGTTGCTGAGAAGGAAGGCACTGTTTCAGCAGACAAATCTGTAAAAATCCATTGACGAGGCATCTGGTGACTTCACAGGGATCCTTTTAAATGGTATCACATTGACACCCATTTCCATAGCTTTCCAGTGGTAGTAATGCTGGGAAGACCAAGAAGTGTGACTGGATGCTTTATCCATGTGGATCCAAACATTTGGGACATCTTCAACATACAACCAAGGAATCTCTTCATCAAAAATTGGATCCATAACATTCCTTTGATAATAGGCTGCATTAATTTTTACATTTTTGGTAACTCCGTGAATGCCGAGTTTCCCCTGAGAGCAATAACCTGCAACCACTATGAATCCCTTGGAAAACTTTTCCTCATTCTCCCAAATAAAGTTGGAGCACCCCTTTTGGCCCACTTGATGGTAACAAATGGCTCAGGGTTTTTTTGTGTCACCTAGATAAACCCATGCTTCATCTAAAAAGACCACCCATTGCCACTTTTCACCTGCCAAGTGGTGTTCATAGAGTTGATGCAGTAATTTGTATCACAAATTACTTAAATGTAAATAATGATTGTAATATGAATATGCATTTTTATGCGACATTGATTTCAGATGTTTATTAATTGTAATTATTATTGGGAAATAAGTTTATATGGCCTTACTGAAACTGTCAATAATAGCGCGCAATAATGCAGAGAGGGGGGTGAGCTGTTTATCATTATTGGAAACGAGGAAGTTACGTAATGTTGGCGCATTTTTCCGTTTAGAACCTTCTGGAATATTTTCTCCCTAAAGCATATGTATTCATAATTTTCATTGGATATTAAGATAGACGCTAATGTTGGCGCGTTTTATTAGCCAATTGCAGTTCAGTTATAATCTTTAGGCGTATCTGGATGCAGGAGTATAAATAGGGTAGGTTAGAGGTAGCTTCATGCCAGTTCATCAAAATTCTTTGTACACTACACGTCGTCTTCAGTTCGTCAGTTCGTCAAAATATTTGTATGAGATACGTCGGCTATAGATTCACAAGTTACGAAAATCTAAAGTATTATAAAGTTAATTATACACAAAGTTGAAGTACGTGAATTAAGAGTGATTAGTAATGAAGTTATTATAACAGTTTCAGTTTGGCGAGTGTTAAGATCAATGTATAAATGTGATAGTTAACGTGTTTGACAATAAATGTGTAAAACAAATTTCTTCATCAGTGTTCTTTTTGGATAAAAGATTCCTTCCGTTTACACAACCCTGTTTAAGAGATATGTTCGACCAAATAGCTAGCCGGAGGACAGTGAAACAGAATTGAATAGAAATTAAAAGTTAAATTCTTTCAAACACAAAACTAATACTGCCGCAAATTGCTAACACCAGATGGAGCTACGAACCTAACAAAGAATGACGTCACAAGATGGCTTCAACACACGTGATGTAAACAAACATTATAAGTAATACCGTCGCAAATTGGCTACCACAACGTGGGGCTACAATAATGTTAAATAAT
The DNA here is from genome assembly GCA_030765065.1 of Deroplatys truncata. Lineage (NCBI taxonomy): Eukaryota > Metazoa > Arthropoda > Insecta > Mantodea > Mantidae > Deroplatys > Deroplatys truncata. The sequence continues at coordinate 20,652,973 of CM060987.1, forward strand.
TTATAACATTAATACCGCATTAGAGTTTTCTTGCATTGGTGAAGCATTCTCTGTTGTGCTGCTCTTTAAAGGCGTGTCCACATGCTTTATGGCGCTTTTCTAGACCCAAATTGCTGTGTATTATTATCCGATAGACAGTCCCTTTGCATATTCCAATGCGGCTGGAAATGCTTCTTTAGGTTGATGGGTTTTCTTAAGCCATGTTGCACTCACCTTGGCTACTACTGCTTTAGGTTGTGTTGGTTGTGGCCTTTCTCTTGCACACTGAGCCTCAGGTGGGGAATTCATTTTTATGCAACTGTGTTATATGCCACACACACAATTTACTTATGGTAAGACCTTTTTGTTTGCACCTTTCCACTATCATTGAAAGGCTGTAACTGGCATCGGAAAGCCCAACAATGTACCCCTGCCACAAGTCAGCGATTGTTAAAGCCAATACGACTAAACTTTGCCTTAGACTAGCCCCGTAGACAGCTGGCACTCACAGTGAGATGATGCAACAATAAACATAAGCAGTTTGACCAATGACAGGAGTGGGAGGGCAATTCAAGGTCGTCTGAGCTTAAGTGGGGCAACCCTCCATATATCATGTTCTTCCCAGAAATGTTACACTCCTGCTGATGTATCTATTTATGTTTTATATTTCAAAAGTGGTGTGTATTCCCACATTCCTATTGGTTTTCCCAACACCCACAGTTAATTCTATTAATTCCAGCCTTATTTCTCATTAATGTGTTGTCTATCATGTTTGATTTTAATAAAGTATCTATACTGAGTATATTTTGTGGTGCCAGAGCAATGTTATAGTCTCTAAGTACTGTTGAAATAATTGTGTTGCTCTTGGATGATATGTAAACTTCTTGTAGGTAACTTGGTTGTTTTCTGGAGTTAGTGTAGTTACCAGTTAAGTTTCAGCTTGTTTGTTGTATGTTGTTTATAACAAATCGCTGACTTGCAGTGAATCCAAGGGAAATAATGCAACATCTCCAGTTCCTAGAAGTGCTCATCCTCAGGCAAACATGAGGCCACAGACATCCTTACGCCCTCGTAGCGCACGTCCTCCCAGTGCACGTCCAGCTGCTCCAAGAATCAGGGACAGAGGAGAAGTTGTGCTGCAGGAAGAAGCTAGGTAAGATTTTCTCGTTTAATAATCATTAATTAATATTGCATCAAGTAAGGATGACATTTTAAAACTTGTGAAAAATACGAATTTTGTTTGTGGATTTGCAGTAGCAATAAGATGTTCAAAATCAAGCAGTCATGCTGTGTCCATACCAATCAAAAGAAAAATGAAAGAAAAGATTGTTTCAGTTGGTAAACATCACAAGTTTGTATTCAGTATTTGTTCCCCTTGCAAATTCTTACTACATTTGATGCTTAATGAGACAAATTCTATAGTGATGTGTCATCTCTCTCACTGAAGTCAATAAATCACACAATTTCACACAAATTTTATAGTCCTATGATTAGCTTTGGGAAGAGTACTTCAGTAAAGATAACAATATTTTCTTCAACTTAATAAAGCAAATATTGTTTAAAGCTTTTATACTGGCTGAATAGATTTATAATTAATTAGTTTTGATTTGTGCTGGTTGGTCAACCTCGATTATGAGCGGCAGTCGATAACTAATGCCTCCTATTCTTTTTTTCTCTTGTAATTTGCAAGAAACTTAAATTTTGATTACACAGCATGAAACCCACAACATTGAGGATAAAATTGTCACTTTTCAATGTAATCCCCATCTTTTTTCAGAGTTTTAATCCACCTTTTAATTAGGACATGTACTCCTGTATGGTAAAGCACATGGTCTTGCTTCCAAAGCCATTGATGCACAGATGTTTTCATGGCCTCCGCATCTTGAAAGTGAATCTCATGATGATCTTTAGCGCCCCAAATAGATGGAAGTATGATGGTGTTAGGTCAGGGCTGTATGGAGGATGATGCAAGACTTCTCATCCAATGTTCACAGTCGCTTCAGTGGTATGACAACTGGTGTGTCATTTTGCATTGCCACGCAAAAGCAGAACATCTGCCATGGTTTTTGTTGGGCGAACTCGCTGAAGACATGCTTTTAGAGGGTGCTGATATATTGCAGAGAATTTATTGTTCATCCTACTGTGAAAAATCAACCAGAATCAGACCCTCTGCATCCCAAAACACAGTCTTCATCATTTTCCCAGCCAATGGACAGTTTTTATGTTTTGTCTCACTCACAGTTTTGTCCACGAACTCCTCTCCCTCCAAATGGAAGCACTGCAAGTGTTTGGAGGCTATTGTTTTTCGTGTCTCCTTATTCTGGCCCATTAAATTCAGTGAAGTGAGATTGAGGGTGGAAGATATCAAGAAACAAGAGATATGGGCTAGTTTTGAGGATAAAAGATCATTGATCTTGTATAAATCAGTTAAAAGAAATTGGGGAAGGGAGAAGTATGTAGATATATGTAATCAGTTTGGTAGAATAGGTCTTGCGTGGATGCGCACAGGAGTAATATTTTTAAAAAGGAATGGATATAATTATTCGGGGAGATGTATTATGTGTGATGAATCGGGTAGTACTTTTCATTGTCTAATAGAATGTGATAAGGTTAAAAGGTGGAGAGAGGTTATATGGAATAAAAATGGGACACGCTAAACAAAGAAGCAGTAGCATTAAGAATGTTGGGAAGCACAAAAGTAGAAACAATTAAAATGATGGGGACGTTTTTAGGCAACACAAGGGATAAGTGGATAAGGAGCTTAAGAAAGGTACAGCTGAACGAGCATAGTTTGTAAAGTGGAGAGATGGTATAGTAGCTTTATCCCATATATACAGCCTAGGGGCTAAATATGGGGGAGCTAGAAAACTGGTGCACTAGACATAAGTTTTAGATGTAAGCTTTATTTGTATTATTGTAATAATGATGAAATAAATATTACATTACATTACATTACATTACATTACATTACAATTCAGTGTACCGACCATGAACGAACTTTTCAGTACCCCAGTTCATGAATAATTGTCACCATACTGCCTTTACTGAGAGACGTAATGCGACACAATTCATCTGTTGTTACCCGGTGGTCATCTCAAATGATCTCATCCACTCGCTCAATGTTGCGTGGAATTACTGCAGTCACGGGACTGCCGCTTCACTGTTCATCAGCCAACAGTGTTGGCCCTTTAGCTTTGTTACAGCGATGAACCCATCTTCTAACCGTGCTGATATCCACTGTTGCATTACCATACACCTTTGTGAGGCTTTCATGAATGCAAATGGGTGTTTTACCTTCCACATTCAAGAATTCAATGACAGCACACTGTGTAATACGAACACTGATATCAGCCATTTTTCAACAGGCAGCAATGCTGCCACTGGTTGACGTAGGAAGTTCCTATTGTCGTGGAGTAGAGAAGGTTTAAGGAATTGCGCCAAATTTAAATTGTTCACGTAACTTAGTTCAGAAGAAAATAAAAAAAATCTGATGTGTTACACTCACATGACTTTCTCTACTCTTGTACAAACTATTTTTACAAACGCTTATTCTCCATATGCTTCATGTTAATCGAGATAAACATTTGCAGAGTCTATCTTATTGCTAATTTTCTTGTAGATGTAAGGGGAATATATATTTACAAGGGCAATATAGAAAAACAGTAGCCTTTAAGCACATACATATCTCTTAATAACTGGTTGCTAGGTGCAGCACCATTCCCTTTCCCACAGATTAATACTCTCTGCATATCCAAGACAAAATTATCTGATGTGTTACACTCACATGACTTTCTCTACTCTTGTACAAACTATTTTTACAAACGCTTATTCTCCATCTATTTCATGTTAATCGAGATAAACATTTGCAGAAACGATCTTTTGACATGCAAAGAGATATACATTTTACACATAGCGACCGGTTCTAAAAATATTTAACCGTCGCTTAAGGCCTAATATGTTCCCCTTGTTTTGTATTTGCAAGGGCAATATAAGCACATACATATCTCTTCATAGCTGGTTGCTATGTGCAGCACCATTCTGTTTGCCACAAATTAATGCTCTTTGCATATCTAAGACAAAAAAATGAATAACGAATTGCCATTTAGAAAATAAGTATTGAAAAATTTAAGGGAATAACAAGTAATATCTCGAAAATGGTTCACTCAACAAAAAAAATGTATATGACATAAATTGTGTATTTTAATGCGATCTACATTTGTTGTGTAGTAAAATTTTTTGTCTATCTCTTATGGTTTACCAGTTATGCAAAAGTCGTTCACAATAAAGAATACTTTTGGAGACATTCCCAGGAGATTCAAGATATACATTTTATTTGTCATAAAAATATCTTAAACATATGATATTTTAATCAAAATCGTTAGAGCCATTTTTGAGAAAATTAAAATTTTCGTAAATCTTCCATGTAAAGGGTACTCTGGGGTGGAGGGATTTTCTTGAAAACCTTCGTGTCGCATCCCTGGAAGATACTGAACCTAAATACCAAGTTTGGTGTTTATCCGACAGTTCATTTCTGAGTTATGCTGTTCACAGACACACACACGGACATGTTTCCAAAAATGTTTTTTTTTTTGGATTCAGGGGGTCTCAAAACATGTATTTCCGGTGAAATCTCGCTATCGAATTTTTGGGTGGAATACAATACTTCCCCTACTTACTATACGTAGTAGAGAAAGTAATAGAAGGCATTACTTATTGACTGACCCTCGTAGAATGCTTTAATAACTAACCACGTTAATATTGTTACTATGTTTAAGAAGGAAGGCTGTTATTCATGTCACAGCATCTGAAAACATAGAATTCAGGAGGTAGCAACTGATTCTGTTAATCACTTTTCTCGCATCAGATGTCACAGATACTGTTTATATTTTCTTTGTACTTAGGCCTACTTACTCTCATGAAAATGAAAGAAACTAGGTAAGGGTGTCGAATTTCAGTTAATACGAGATTGAAATTCAGTAAATTGAGTTTGTAGAAAAATACAAGAACATCATAGAAAATTAAAACAAGAAAGAAAGAAACAGAAGGCATGACTCTTAAAGAAAAGGATGCAATTTGGCAGAAAGATGTGGTTAGCTTCCTGGTAGGCTATTTATTTATGGGCTGAAGTTTCAGACCTTTGAAATTGCATATTGTACAGAGTGGTCGCTGTATGATGGGGTCACAGATCACATGTATGCATGATGCTCCACCTACACTGCAGTAACCTCAGTATCTTTCCACTGTGTGCTAGTGACAAATTGAATTGAGTTTTGTTTATGGATGCTCTTTAACTACCACATGGAACCACTGGCTTTACTTTCCTTCTGAAGGAAGCCATGCTAAGGATTTTTACATCCAAAAAAAAACCCATCACCCTCTGCTGGGTTTGAAGCCACGACCTCGGGAACCAGAGGCTAGCATAGTACCCCTAGACCACGAGAAGACGACGTGTTAGTGGTGAATGACCCACTCAAGGCTATGCTTATCAACTATGTTATACTTGTACTGTCAGTTGCAACCTCAGTTCATGCTGTAAGCACTAGAGTTTGTGCATCTCAAAGGTTAAACTTTATTCAAAACATTTATGTTGTATGTGATTTTCTTAAGAGTGTTGTTATCTTTTATGTTCTGTCTCGTTATTAGTCCACTGAAATGCCTACCGACAAATCCATGCTTGAACAACGAATTTTTATGCATGATACTTATGTAAAAACAAAATTGTGTAGACAATTTCAGAACAAATTTCCTGGTGTTCCAGTTCCAGGTAGAGATACTGTAAACGTCTGGTTAATAAGTTTAGGACAATGCAAATCGCTAAACCTAAGAAGTATAAACAAAATGTTCTAATGGAAGAAAAAGTATAGTAGTACAAAGTATATTGCTGTATGGAGCAGAAACATGGACAATGAATAGGCAACAAGAAAGCAAATTATTAACAACAGAGATGGATTTTTGGTGGAGAGCTTCTCAAATCTCAAGAAGGGATAAAATTATAAATACAAGAATTCAGGAAATAATAGAAGAGAGAAGGTTAAAATGGTTCGACCATGTGAAAGCAATGGGAAACAATAGAATAGTTAGAATGGGAAGCTGAAGGAAACAGAGGACGGAACAGACCAAGAGAACAATGGAATGGATTGAAGAAGCATGGAGTCTAGAGGACTAACAGATGAAGGTGCAGAATAATAATAAAAGAAATACAGAAACAACTGAGGTCATTATGGCTCAGACTTGTGAACTGGAGTGCTGCAGTTAAAATCCTGCCAGGACCGTCCTCCCTGAGTGAGGTTTCTTTCCCAGTTTTCCTCATTCAAATGCAAATGCCAGGAATGTACCCTAAACTTAGACCTGGAATGCTCCCTTCCCAAATTTTCTTTTCCAATTATAATTTCCTTTAAAGTTTCACCAGTTCCATCGCTGTGGCAATTATGTAGTAAGAACGAGTGTTGAACACTACTACTGAACACAAACAGCAGATAATTTGCTTTGTTATTTGTAGAATCCTAGTTTACATTGACAGCTTACCTCAGTTTTATGCTTATCAAGCCCAATTTTACTGTTTTTTAATGATAGAATAGGGTTGCCACCCTTCATCTGTTTGACTCTGGGACAGAGGGAAGAATGAGAAGCTCTAGATGTAAGAAGGCATACCTACATGTATGGCAGCTGGAACAGGAGCAGACCATTACAGTGAAACTTATTAAAGGAATAGAACTGGACTTAAATTAGATACAGGGTTGTAAAAAAAACATTAGGTAGTTGTGCAAGAACATTTCAAACCTCGCCCCCAAAAATTGCTTTTCTTATGTACTATTCTGTTTTACAGAAGGAAATGAGATTCCTTGTTACAGGGGACACATCCTAACTCAGGTACTAAAAAACAAAGATGGCTCATGCATGTCAGGGTGGTCATCATTCTGACTTGGGTCACTAGATATGTAACCAGAGAAATTACTAGACAACCTATTTACTACAAAGATGCACTATTTTGGTCTTCTGCTAGTATTATGAGCCATAGTCATATATATACTCTTCTGTAATATTCATTTCTTTGGTGCAAAAGTTTGGTCATCACCTTCCTTCTCCACCATAATCACTGATTACTAAGGCCCAGATTTTAATGACAAGTCATATTTTTTCCTGAACTTTAAGGTGAATTTTACAACAATTTATGCGCATGAATGCAGGTATTGTAGTGTAGAAATGTTTACTTTCTCTACTACGTATAGTAAGTAGGGGAAGTATTGTATTCCATCCAAAAATTCGATACCAAGAGTTCACCGGAAATATATGTTTTGAGACCCCCTGAATCCCAAAAAAAGCATTTTTGGAAACATGTCCGTGTGTGTGTGTGTGTGTGCGTGCGTGCGTGCGTGCGTGTGCGCATTTTCATGCCAAATAAAATGTATATCTGGAATTTTCTGGGAATAACCATAAGAGATAGACAACATTTTACTACACAAAAAAATGTAGATCGCGCTAAAATACACAATTTATGTCATATACATTTTTTTTGTTGAGTGAACCATTTTCGAGATATTGCTTGCTATTCCCTTAAATTTTTCAATACTTATTTTCTCAAATGGGAATTCGTTATTCATTTTTTTTCTCGGATATGCAAAGAGTATTAATCTGTGGCAAAGAGAATGGTGCTGCACCTAGCAACCAGCTATTAAGAGATATGTATGTGCTTAAAGGCTACTGTATTTCTATATTGCCCTTGCAAATACAAAACAAGGGGAACATAGTACGCCTTAAGCGATAGTCAAATATTTTTAGAACTGCTCGCTATGTGTAAAATGTAATTCTCTTTGCATGTCAAAAGATCGTTTCTGCAAATGTTTATCTCGATTAATATGAAATAAATGGAGAATAAGAATTTGTAAAAATAGTTTGTACAAGAGTAGAGAAAGTCATGTGAGTGTAACACATCTGACTTTTTTTTTATTGTGCATATAGTCATATTTACACCTTTTTTTACTAATAGGTAATATTTTGGTCTACTTTTGCCAAAATGCATATTTTGTCGTATCTTAATGGACACAAGAATAAAAAGATGAAAATATTGCTTACATGAACAACGTTTCAGGTGATGTCACAAATAAACACTACAATTACTACAACATTTTGCTGATAAATAAAGCTTTGTTGTAAACAAGCAGCATAACAACTAGTCACTGACGTAACATACTGTTGCGCAGGATCGGCAAAATACTCTCGAAGCCAACAAAGACGGCTTCTGATGTAATAAACATCACACTATATAGTTTTTTATACAAACTCAGTCTGGTTCAACATGCTGAAAGTAAAATGTTCCAACAGCATGAAGTTGCGAGGTTTTGTTTGTGATTTTGGAGAGAAGTTCTTCACCACTGACTAGGAAACATTATTTTGTGAACTATGTGAAGTTGAAAGTTAATGCAGAAAAACATTTCAATGTGCAACAACACTGTAATACCGCTAAACACAGCAGCTGTGTGAAGAGAAATGCCGAAAATGATAGCAGACAAACACTGTTATTTGAGTAGACAGGTCAATCTTCAAAAATAAGTGCTAGTTAGTTTCAAACACTGCAAAAAGTAAGCTCTATACTCACAATTTGTTCTGAGGTGTAATGAAGTTATAATGGTGTACAAGTAAATCAACAAAAATGTTTTTAAATAAACTTTTATAAAGTCATGTTTTATTTTTTAAGGTCATATTTATATAAGTTTTAGGTAATGAATGCTTGCATATTTCGCTGGTTTTAGGTCATTAAAATCCAGGCCCTACTGATTACCTATAAAATGGATGTACCTTAAGTGTTAAATTAAGCACTGAACTGGACTTAATTTATGTAACATACATATGCTATTAAACATTGCAAATTACTGTACTGTACGAGGGTAATCCCAAAAGTAAGGTCTCCAAAGCACTGGGATCGCAGGGAAACTATTTGTGTGGATGTTGGCCATACTGCTTTTTTCCTTCCTCCCTCCACTCTCTTCAGAAACCACCGCACATCCCTTAGCGCCCTCAGTCTTGGCTTGGCAGCCAGTTATAATGGAGCTCCGTTAGTCACTACCGCCAGGTGCGAAGTTCGCGCAGTTATTCGCTTTTTGAGTGCAAAAGGGGTTAAACCTGTCAAGATTCATCGACAGTTGATGGAAATGTATGGAGAGTCTTGTATGGATGTCAAAAATGTCCGCAAGTGGTGTAGAGAATTTGCAAATGGTCGCACAGTAATTCATGACGAGGAAAGTAGCAGGAGACCATCCATTTCTGACGAAACAATCGCAAAGGCTGAACAAATTATGCTTCAAGATCGGCGGATCACTCTCAATGAGCTCTGCATTGTTCCTGAGATTTCTCGAAGCACTATTCATTGGACTTTGATTGAAGAGTTGAAATTTCGGAAGGTGTGCGCAAGATGGGTCCCAAGAATGCTGACAGAAGATCACAAAAGGCAACGCACTGAAACTTCCCACCAATTTCTTCAATGCTATGCAGATGAAAAGGACAACCTTTTGGATTCAATAGTCACGGGTGATGAAACCTGGGCTTTCCACTTCACACCTGAGACCAAACAACAATCACGTGAGTGGCAGCATTCTGGTTCACCCAAGCCGCGAAAATTCAAGAGAACACAGTCTGCCGGTAAAGTCATGGCAACTGTGTTTTGGGATCGAAAGGGGATATTGTTGGTCGACTTTATGGATCCTGGGACAATAATAAATGCCGACTCAAGACGGGCAATTCAGAACCGTAGAAGAGGAATGTTGAGCAAGGGCATAAGCCTTCTCCATGACAATGCTCACCCCCACACCGCCTGTCAAACCATGAATCTTCTGCAACAGTTTGGATGGGAAACCATCACCCATCCACCCTATAGTTCGGACTTAGCACCCAGTGACTACCACTTATATCCCAAGTTGAAAGAATACTTGGCTGGAAGGTGCTTCGGTGACAACGATGAAGTGAAAAATGACGCCCATCACTTTTTCAAGAGCATGGCGGCAAGCTGGTATGACATGGGCATACAAAAAATGCCACAGCATCTACAAAATGCATCGACCGAAATGGCGATTATGTGGAAAAATAGACAAATGTTAAAGCTTCAAAACTATGTACCATTTGTTGTCAATAAAAGTTTCTTTGTATTTTAAAAAAAATTGGAGACCTTACTTTTGGGATTACCCTCGTAGTAGTAAGAAGAATAACTTATAGTTACGTTTTAATATGATTTCGGCGTACTTACCTAAGCCAAACAATTGGTCTTTTTCTACACAATTTTTTTTCCTCTAAAAATAAAACCCCACACAAACAGATAACACATCAAAAATTGCAAAATCAATTCAAATTTCTAGTTAATTGTAAAGGTAAGACCTAATAATCAATAATAACCTAACCCAATAATAATTAAATGCTCATATAATTAGCATAATTATTATAACTATAACTAATATAGTATAGTTAATATTATTATCAGTGCATCAGTTGGTGACTAAACAGTCCATGTGTAAAGTTTGAACACCTGTGAGTGTAAAAACAGGGTGCCAATGCAACAGATGTAATATAACTAATCTTGCTAATACATGCTACAGGTGTGTATTTGCAGAGGACTTGGCAGTTATGAATGACCCACGACCCAAATATTTCAAATTCAGGTTTCCTTTCCTTTATGTGTTTGTTGCCTTGTGAAAATAATACAATTTTAAGACATTCATCAGTCATATACCATTCTGAAATGATTTCAGTGTAACTACAGGAAAGGTGAATGTGATCACAGAGAATGAGACCTTCAAAGAACAGGATGAAGATGAAAATTTCATGGTAGTGGAGCAGCAAACTGCTGTGATAACAGAAGCGCAGGTGAGCTCTTTGTTTGCTGTTATGCAGCAATTAACACTTCTATTTTTTAAGTGGAAAATAATTATAAAATGCATGACGATAGGCTAGCAAAATAATAAAATTCATATAAATAAAGCCTGCTACCAGTTTAACATCAGAGATTCAGACAATTGTAAATGTGATGCAATTAGCTTAGAAAAGCTTTTCATATTTCATAATATCTTGATAAAATGTGTATTTTCATAAAAAAAAAAAAAACTTCATTGTAATTTTGCACATTGATGTGTTACATTTGCATGACTTTCTCTGATTCAGATTTATTCACCATTGTAAAAAAAATTACAAGGTTTGTCAACAAAACATACAGTACATAAAATATATATTTACAAAGATTTAATAAATTTTATTTACAGGAAAGGTATTACTAAACACTTGCAATAATTCTGTTTTATACTCTTCTACTGAATAGAAGGCAATTTTGACAAAATATGTTTTAATTTCCTTTATAATTTTCCCCTTTAATGCTTTAATTGCACAAGGAAGTGGTTATATAAATCCTTTACATTACTCTCAATACATTTATTTCCAAGAGAAGCTCTTAATCTACGTATAAAATAATTTGTTGTGCTCATGTACATTCACATTTTTATCTTCTTTATGGGTCCCAATTACATACAAACATTCATATATGTACAAACTGGGGAAAATTAATAAATCAAGTATTTTAAATGCATTTCTACAGGAATTTCTTATTGGTAATTTTTTTACTTTCTCTACTACGTATAGTAAGTAGGGGAAGTATTGCATTCCACCCAAAAATTCGATACCGAGATTTCACCGGAAATACATGTTTTGAGACCTCCTGAATCCAAAAAAAGCATTTTTGGAAACATGTCCGTGTGTGTGTCTGTCTGTCTGTGTGTCTGTGAACAGCACAACTCAAAAACGAACAGTCGGATAAGCACCAAACTTGGTATTTAGGTTCAGTATCTTCCAGAGATGCGACACGAAGGTTTTCAAGAAAATCCCCCCACTCCAGACTACCCTTTACATGGAAGATTTTTCGAAAATTTTAATTTTCTCAAAAATGGCTCTAACGATTTTGATGAAAATATCATATGTTTAAGATAATGTCATGAGAAATGAAATGTATATCTCGAATTTTCTGGGAATGTCTCCAAACGTATTCTTCATTGTGAACGACTTTTGCATAACTGGTAAACCATAAGAGATAGACAAAATTTTACTACACAAAAAATGTAGATCGCATTAAAATACACAACTTATGTCATATACATTTCTTTTGTTGAGTGAACCGTTTTCGAGATATTGCTTATTTCCTTAAATTTTCCAATACTTATACTTTTTCTCAAATTCATTATTCATTTTTTTTATTTCCTGGACATGCAAAGAGAATGGAATGCGCCACATAGCAATCAGCGTTAAAATATTTGACTATCGCTTAAAAGCTACCATATTTCCCTTGCATCTACAAGAAAATTACCAATAAGATTGACATCTCGATATCTCGATTAACATGAAGCATATGGAGAATAGGCGTTTGTAAAAATAGTGTGTACAAGAGTAGAGAAAGTCATGTGAGTGTAACACATCAGATTTTTTTTTTTTATCATTCATATCGTATTACTCCTTTCTGCATTCAAATATTGTGAGCATATATTTCATTTTGTTGATCCCCATAAAATGAACCTATAATTTAAGTGTGAATGTATAAGTGCATAGTATACTTATTTAATTTTGAAGATTGAGAAGCTAGTAACAGTGATGTGTCATAATTTAAAATAAAGGGAGTTGGAGGTTGTTACACTACATCACTAAAAGGTTCTTACTTTGAACGCGTTTCAGAAGAACGGTTGATTTTGGCCATGGCGATAATGGATGTGTGAACTGGTGCATTGTCTTGATGAAACAAAAGCTTCTTTTCCACTAAATGCAGCCATTTTTACTTGATTTCATCATTCAAATGCTGCAGTAAGTTTGCATAATACTTGCCATTGATTGCTTTTCGTTTTTGAAGATAATCAATGAAAATTATCCTACGCGCATCCCAAAAAACTGATGCCATGACCTTGCCTGCAGATGGAACTGTCTTCGCCTTCTTTGGTGCCAACTCTCCCCTTTCAATCCACTGTTTTGACTGTTCCTACATCTCAGGTGTGAAGTGATGTACCCATGTTTCATCCATGGTTATGAATCGACACAAAAACTTGGCTTCATTGCAGCAAAACATCGCCAAACACTCAACTGAAACATCCTCACGATGCTGCTTTTGTTCCATTGGTGTAAATGTGGCACCCATCTTGCGCACAGCTTTCTCGTGTCCAAATTTTCAGTCAGTGTGTGATGTACAGCACTTTCTGAAATGCCTACGATGTCTGCTAGCTCGCGCACTTTCAGTCGATGGTCATCCGATACCATTTTGTGGATTTTCTTCACAATTTCTGGGGCAGTCACCTCATTTGTTCGACCACTGCAATGTTCTTCTTGGCAGCTTGTACGACCTCACTTAAACTTGCCACCCAGTAATTTATTGTTGTAAACGAAGGAGCAGACTTCCCAAGAGTAGAATCTAGCTCAGCTTTAATGTTTGTTGGACTAAGACCTTCCAAATGAAAGTATTGTATCACATAACGATGACCGGTTTTATCCATTGACTAATTTTGAAGATTTAGAAGCTAGTAACAGTGATGTGTCATATTTAAAATAGAGAGTTGAGGGTTGTTACACTACATCACTATGATAATCTTACTTGAACGCGTTTCGGGAGACGGCTTGTTCCCATCATCAGCATTTTCTCTCAACTGATTTTTGCCAGTCATCGTCTGGGGGATGTGTGTGGTTTGTGGTGTTCTCTGGTGCTGGGCTGATGAACCTCCAAAGGCTGTTGGGTGGCGGCAGTTCGAAATTCATTAGGTGATTCCTGTGTTTGACAATATGTATTTTTTCCCAGATGTCCAATTCATTGCTGCTGTTGATCGGTTTTAAGAGTTTTATGTTTGGAGTGATATCATGGTTTGAAGACCAGAAATGATGTGCTACTGCTGATTTATCTGGCTGCTTTTGGTAAATGCATCTCATATGCTCTTTAAGTCTTATTTCAAGATTTCTTTTGGTTCTTCCTATGTATACCAAGTTACATTCATTACAATCAATTTGATATATACCAGCTGATTTATCGTTGGGGATAGGATCTTTTGTTCTGTTGCAAAGTAGTTTCTGTATATTGTGGTTATTCTGTGGAGACAGGGTGATGTTGTATTTTTTGAAAATCCTTTGAAATTTATGATGTGTCCAAGGGTGATAAGTGAATTTTCTATATGCTTGTGATTTTTGTTGTCTGAGTAACGTAGTCATTTGTTGGATGTATTTCTGTCTTTCAAACCTTTTTATCTTCTTATCTATTGTTTTTTTCTGGTATCCATTCATAGTGGCTATGTTGATAATGTGTTGGTATTCTTTCTGGTATTCCTCTTTCTCCATTGGTATATGTACTAACCTGTTTGTAATACTATTTAAAATTGCATGTTTGTGGCTTGTAGGATTGTAGCTATTGTTTTTAATATAGTTTTCTGTGTGCGTTGGTTTTCTGTAAATGCCGAACGTTAGTTTGTTGTGTGCATTATTTCTGATGATCCTGATGTCTAGGTAAGGTAATTGGCCATTTTCTTCTTTTTCCATTGTGAATTTTATAGATCTTTTTTGTAAATTTAATAATTTCAAAGCATCTTCTGAAAGTTTTTTTGGAACAATAGCAAAAATATCATCTACATACCTATACCAGGTTTTGAATAGATGTGGGAAAGATTTAGTAATATGGGATTCAAAATGGCTCATATATAGTTCTGCTAAAAATGGTGAAAGGGGGTTTCCCATAGTTAGGCCTGAGGTTTGTTTAAAGATTTTGTGATGGAATGAAAAGAAATTCTGGTCCAGACATAATTTTGTTAGTTTAAGGTAATCTTCAGTTTGTGCTCTAGGTGTGCCATTGTTTAATATCCAATTTTCTAGGAGTGGTAATAATTCTTCTTTTGTATGCTTGGGAAGAGTGCAGTGACATCAAATGATACCATCATGTCTGTGGGTGATATATTTATATTTGAAAGGTGACTGGTTAATTCTAAAGAATTTTTTATGCTAAGACTTTTGAACATAGGCATGGAGTTGAAGGTATTTGAAAGCCATTTTGCTAGTTTATATGTGGGAGAGTTTATGTTATTCACTATGGGCCTCATATTGTTGCCAAGTTTGTGTATTTTTGGTAGTGCATATAACCTAGGTATGGTGGGAAAATCTGGTTTAATTCTGGATTTTTCGGCTTTTGTTAATATTTTGGTTTCTATCAATGTGTTCTGGAGTGACTTGGTGCATTCTTTTAATGGATTTTTGCTTATTTCTATGTACTCTGGGTTATGTAGTAATTGCATAACTCTAGATTCATAATCTTCTTGGTCTAATATCACTAATGTGTTTCCTTTGTCTGCTTTGGTGTATACTACAGGTTTTGACTTTAGAGATTTGATAATTTTTTGATGTGGTACGTAGTGGTGTTTTTGGGCTTGTATCTGGTCCAATATTGGTTCACACTGTGATTGTATTAAACTTTTATCCTTATCTGTAAAGTGGTTGGAGGCTATTTCAATATCAGCAATAAAGTTTTCTGTATTTTTTGTGAAGTTGAAACAGGTTTTTAGGCCATTGTTCAAGACAGATAGCTCAGTGCTGGTGAATGGTTCTTTTGAGAGGTTAACTACATATCGGCCTACATCGGTTAACTACATATGGTTTTATCCATGTTTGCAAATTCACAGAGAGTTCACTATTAATGGCTGCCAAACAATTACTAAACAACGTAACATCGTCAAACTTCAAACTTAAGCTTTATAAGGGTGGTACTTTCTACTACAGTCATTTGTTTGAAACAACAACCACTATCTATACATCAGGTCGGGTACTTCTGGGACTGCCCTCGTACAACATGTTTAAGATATTCATATGACAAATAAAATGTATACCTTGAATTTTCTGGATCTGTGAAGCCCTCTTCATTCGGAAGGATTTTATATAATATTGTATAACAGGTAAACCATAAGAAATAGACAAAAGCATACTACACAAAAAAGTAGATCTGTTTTAAACACACATAATTTTTTGTGTAACTTTACTATTTCTAAGATATCCATTGTTATTGGTTTGAATTTTTAAGTATGTCATTTTAGTAAGGCACTGTCACTGTTTAGTTGTTTCTCGTGATGTAATGCAATTTTAGGCCAGCGTATAGCTACTGATTTGAAACCATTGATTCCGTTTCCTCTAATCCATCTTATGGCTTCAACAAAATGTATAATGAAACCTTCCTCAATAGATTATCTCAAGTAACATGAAGTAGATAGAAAAGTAAGCTTTTGTAAGAACAGTTTGTAGAAGTGATATAAAATAAATGATAGCGGGTAGAGAAACTCATGTGAATGTAAGACATCAGTTTTATTTGTTCACACCAACTAGGTGATACCAAAGTTGAATTATTGTGAAGCAGAATAGTAAAATCATGTGTACAATTTTCTATTTTCACATTTCACTTTCTGATTGTTTGCTCAATTGTCACATAACCTAAGGTCAATATCCTAGACTTATTTCACTGTGGATATTCCATTTCATCAATATCCCAAAAGTTGAGCAGCATGGAATTTAACATTAATTAGAAGAAAATAAGTAAATACTTAAGCATATGCTTACATAATACTTTTTTTTCAGTCACCAGAACCTAAAGCTGCAGAAGAGGCTAAGGCTGTGGATGATGCACAACATGGCCATCTAGTAGCTCAAATATTAGAAACTAAGAAAGAATTAGAAGACGATAGTCAACAGGTTCCTTTAAAGAAGGTGGAAATTGTAAGTATAAAAATGTATACTTTGTTTTAACGAGCAGTGGTTGGTCTGATCTTCTGTTATTTAGATCCTATTCAGCAACTATTGAGAATTAAGCAGTACTATTAATTTATAGTGTATACAGGCATTTAATTCTTTAGCTGCCGTACGCTGGTTCAATCAGCTTGTACTAGTCTGACGTGCACTGCCAGGCCTCATGTCTCTACTATCCGTTAAAAGGTTATGCCTACTTTGAGAGGAAGTGCCTGTGAAGAAACTTTTGTGCTTTTTTTAAATTAATTTTTTTAAAGATAGGATTGTGTGGTTTTCTGTAGATAAGAGCTGAACTTTTTCCATTTTATCCAGAATCAAAAAATTGACTTAATGCGGATTATTTTATAACAAGTTATCCCTTAGATGGAAGTCATTTAATGCAGAATGTGTTATAAAATTACTGATGATGATTGCTGTTTGTGCTGAGCGTCTAGTTTTGGTGTATCTTTTAAATCTAGAGTACTCACCGGAGTCGGAGATCTGGAAGCGTCGATGTATATCTGTGTTTGTATTTCTCCATCGCCTCTCTTTCTGCTCATATATTTTATTGTGGATGAGCTATGAGAGCTTTAAATTGTTGTTTCAGGTCACAGTATGGAAAGGTATTGTGAAATAAGATTGCAAATTCTCAGAAAATTGTAATTTATTCTGAAAAAATGTGTCATTGCAACAGAATAATAATTGTTTCACAATTACTAATTATTTTCTCACTCAATGACTTTATTTTCCAAGAGATTACTGATGCACATCCTGAATATTACTTTTAATGTTGCTTATTCATGATCCCATCTGCAAATGGCGTCAAGATGTCTCTGGCAAAACCTTATATAGTACTTGTCGTTGCTATGGTTACCAATCAATAAGTATTGTTGTCTGCCCCCTCTACATAGCAATTCAAGTAATACAATTTTTTATTTAAAGGTGAGTTGGAATTGTTACACTAACATCACTTAAGTTTACTCACTTAACATGTTTCAGGAAACGGTTGTTCCCATCCTCAGAAGCTAATCCGACTGGCCCGTGTTGTTGGTGTTTCTGTTTTGTGGGCTGGATACTGTGGTGGCATCTTGTGGTGGTGAAATGTACTTCCAGAGAGGATTTGGTGGCGACAAATCAAAATTCATTAGATGTGTGTTGTGTTTTTGAATGGTGATCTTCTCCCATGCATCTAATTCGGCTGCAAATTTGGCTGGTTTGACTAATGTAATATTGGGTTTGATGATGTGATTAGTGATCGAAAAATGGTGTGAAACTGCAGATTTGTCCATTTGTTTGTATTTGATACATCTCATGTGCTCCTTTAGCCTAGTTTCTAGGTTTCTTTTTGTCTTGCCTATATATACTTTATTGCAATCTGAACAATTGATTTTGTAGATTCCAGCTTTTTTGTCTTGTGGGATGGGGTCTTTTAACTTGTTACAAAGTAATTTCTCTATGTTAAATTTGTTCTGTGGAGCTAGGCTGATGTTGTGTTTCATGAAAATCTTCTTAAATTTGTGAAATGTTCCTGGGTGGTATGTGAATTTCTTGAACTTTAGCTCTTTATCTTGCTGGCTGAGATTTGTTGTGTTTCTGATGTGCTTCTGTCGTTTGAATTTTGCAATTTTTTTGTTAATAGTTGTTTTGTTGTACCCATTATGTATTGCTGTGTCTACTATATGCTGGTATTCTAACTGGTATTCTTGTTTATTTAAGGGGGTATATACCAGTCTATGTGTTAGGCTGTTTAGTACTGCATGTTTGTGTGTGGTTGGATTGAAACTCTTATTTTTTTATGTAATTAGTAGAGTGTGTTGGCTTCCTGTATATGCCGAAGGTTAGGTTCTTTTTTCTCTGATGATTTTTAGGTCTAAAAATGGTAGCATGCCTTCTTTTTCTATTTCTATGGTGAATTTTATTGATTGGTTCTGTAGGTTTAGTAAAGCTAAGGAGTCTTGTATGAACCTATTAGGGACAACAGCAAAGATGTCATCGACATATCTGTGCCAAACTTTAAAAATGTATGGAAAGGAAGTTGTTATGTGTGTTTCTAAGTATTTTTCCCTGTTTTCTCAATATTCTTGAGGCTTTAACTATCCAAAATATATACAACTATTGTCTAGCATGAATAAAGAAATGTTGCAATCTTTATAACCTACTAACAGAAATTAACAAATATATAAAATGTTTGGTATTGTTAAGCAAAGTCTCCATTTTGGATTCCATTCCCTTTTAATTTTCAAAGAATATCTCCCTTCCGAAATCCTCAGACTTTTCAGAAAGAAATTACAGATTCAGGCTGAAAACAAGCACAGTACCTATGAGAAAAAAAATTAAAATGAACTTCTTAATTGCGTATCAATTACATTTATTAACACATGAGAAACAGAACTCGCCAGTAACTGGAGAAAGATCTCAGCCACATTATAATCCCAATTTTTCTTAACAAGTTCACTATATAGCCTTGTCCTACACACAACTCGGGTGAAAGAGCAATTAATTATCTGTTATAAATAGTTACAGTTAATTATGGAGTTAAATTAACTTAATTTAAAATTGAAGGTTCTTTGCATGTTTAAGTAGTTAACATGTTATTAAATCTGCACTAAATAATAAACACTAAGTAATGTCTTCATCACTGTTGGTCAATGTATCACTGTCATTACCTAACGTATTAGCATTGAGCATCACATTGCTCAAAATATCCTAATAGTTTTCATTGCTTGCCAACTTTTATGGTTTGCCTATAAAATGTACAGGAGTGGAAGTGTTTTTACTTTAAGGCAAAGGAGGCATGTTTATGTCTTTGTGGGCAAAGTGAAAGTTATGGATTTTCACCATGGACGTGACAAAGGATAAAATTCTATTGCATTATATTATAACTTAAGTTTAGACTGAATGTACCACGCTAAACGGCATACAGTTCTTTCTGTGATAGACCAGATCTTATCTGTGTGTCTATCCTCAATGATCATGGTCCCCTTCACTGGGCTGCAACAAAATAAATAGCATGCAGATTTAAAATTTGATTGCGCCACTAGTGATCTCTAGTATCCAGCATTAATGGCTCAAATATTCAGTAATGGATAACATGAATTGTAAAGTCAATGCCCTCATGTAAATTGTTTACTTTATTCACATTCTATGGCTGCGAGATATAAGTTTTCCATTTTTTGTGACAGTTTTGAAAGCTGTGTAGAACCTACGAAGTGCTGTGCTTTGCTTTAATACATGTTTATTGTTGTATCAGGAAGAATTTCAGTATGTGTGGCCAAAAGAAGCAATACTATCAGATCTTCAGGGATTCTTATAAAACAGAATTCCCATTTATTTGACACAGAATTTTTGTACATTTGCTGCTGCGAACATTTTACGCATTCTAAGTTTCATGTCATCACAAAATTATTGCACTTTGCTAGATGAGGGAACGTTTTATGGGTTTCAATTTCAGGAAGTTAGCAAGTATGCTTTTATTTATTTATTTTTATTATTCATCCTTTGAAATACATTTAAAGGACATGTCCAATTACAAATATAAAATAATTTAACAAGTACAGCTTATAATTTTACATTACTTCTTTACATTGCATTTACATTAAGTTTACCTTAAATATCATTTTCACTTTACATTGCTTTACCATGTCTAAATTCGTCTATACTATAAAATTCATTTTCTATTACGTATTTCTTTATTGTTTTCATCATTACATTTGGCTGGTTTATGTTCTTTATTTCTCTAGGTAATTTATTGAATAATTCTCTTCCTCTAACTTCTAGGTACGATTATTTAGAGTTCCTCTTAATGTTATTCTATAATAATTGTCATTGTTTCTTAAATTATGGTTATGTATACTGGAATTTATATTATCACAGTTTTTATGCATTCATATATATATATATATATACATACATACATGGCACTGTTAACAAGTTTTGATTGATTTTTTTGAAGATTTAGAAGCTAGTAACAGTGATGTGTCATAATTTAAAATAAAGAGAGTTGAGGGTTGTTACACTACATCACTAAAATATTCTTACTTGAACGCATTTCGGGAGACGGTTTGTTCCCATCGTCAGCATTTTCTCAACTGATTTTGCCGGTCATCGTCTGGGGGATGTGTGTGGCTAGTGGTGTTCTCTGGTGCTGGGCTAATGAACCTCCAAAGGCTGCTGGGTGGTGGCAGTTCGAAATTCATTAGATGATTCCTGTGTTTGACAATATGTATTTTTTCCCAGATGTCCAATTCATTGCTGCTGTTGATCGGTTTTAAGAGTTTTATGTTTGGAGTGATATCATGGTTTGAAGACCAGAAATGATGTGCTACTGCTGATTTATCTGGCTGCTTTTGGTAAATGCATCTCATATGCTCTTTAAGTCTTATTTCAAGATTTCTTTTTGTTCTTCATATGTATACCAGGTTACAGTCATTACAAACAATTTGATATATACCAGCTGATTTATCGTTGGGGATAGGATCTTTTGTTCTGTTGCGTAGTAGTTTCTGTATATTGTGGTTATTCTGTGGAGACAGGGTGATGTTGTATTTTTTGAAAATCCTTTGAAATTTATGATGTGTCCAAGGATGATAAGTGAATTTTCTATATGCTTGTGGTTTTTGTTGTCTGAGTAACTTAGTTATTTATTGGATGTATTTCTGTCTTTCAAACCTTTTTATCTTCTTATTGTTTTTTTCTGGTATCCATTCATAGTGGCTATGTTGATAATGTGTTGGTATTCTTTCTGGTATTCCTCTTTCTCCATTGGTATATGTACTAACCTGTTTGTAATACTATTTAAAATTGCATGTTTGTGGCTTGTAGGATTGTAGCTATTGCTTTTAATATAATTTTCTGTGTGCTTTGGTTTTCTGTAAATGCCTAACGTTAGTTTGTTGTGTGCATTATTTCTGATGATCCTGATGTCTAGGTAAGGTAATTGGCCATTTTCTTCTTTTTCTATTGTGAATTTAATAGATCTTTTTTGTAAATTTAATAATTTCAAAGCATCTTCTGAAAGTTTTTTTGGAACAAAGCAAAAATATCATCTACATACCTATACCTGGACCAAAATTTCTTTTCATTCCATCACAAAATCTTTCAACAAACCTCAGGCCTAAATCTTTCCCACATCTATTCAAAACCTGGTATAGGTATGTAGATGATATTTTTGCTATTGTTCCAAAAAAACTTTCAGAAGATGCTTTGAAATTATTAAATTTACAAAAAAGATTTATTAAATTCACAATAGAAAAAGAAGAAAATGGCCAATTACCTTACCTAGACATCAGGATCATCAGAAATAATGCACACAACAAACTAACGTTCGGCATTTACAGAAAACCAACGCACACAGAAAATTATATTAAAAACAATAGCTACAATCCTACAAGCCACAAACATGCAATTTTAAATAGTATTACAAACAGGTTAGTACATATACCAATGGAGAAAGAGGAATACCAGAAAGAATACCAACACATTATCAACATAGCCACTATGAATGGATACCAGAAAAAAACAATAGATAAGAAGATAAAAAGGTTTGAAAGACAGAAATACATCCAACAAATGACTACGTTACTCAGACAACAAAAACCACAAGCATATAGAAAATTCACTTATCACCCTTGGACACATCATAAATTTCAAAGGATTTTCAAAAAATACAACATCACCCTGTCTCCACAGAATAACCACAATATACAGAAACTACTATGCAACAGAACAAAAGATCCTATCCCCAACGATAAATCAGCTGGTATATATCAAATTGTTTGTAATGACTGTAACCTGGTATACATATGAAGAACAAAAAGAAATCTTGAAATAAGACTTAAAGAGCATATGAGATGCATTTACCAAAAGCAGCCAGATAAATCAGCAGTAGCACATCATTTCTGGTCTTCAAATCATGATATCACTCCAAACATAAAACTCTTAAAACCGATCAACAGCAGCAATGAATTGGACATCTGGGAAAAAATACATATTGTCAAACACAGGAATCATCTAATGAATTTCGAACTGCCACCACCCAGCAGCCTTTGGAGGTTCATCAGCCCAGCACCAGAGAACACCACTAGCGACACACATTCCCCAGACGATGACCGGCAAAATCAGTTGAGAAAATGCTGACGATGGGAACAAACCGTCTCCCGAAACGCGTTCAAGTAAGAATATTTTAGTGATGTAGTGTAACAACCCTCAACTCTCTTTATTTTAAGTTTTGATTCTTAAACACGCCCCTGCAAGTTTGTTTGTTTTCCATTTTGCTTATTATTCTAATGGACTTTATCCATTTCTCTTGCTGTAATATTTCCCCATCTTACATGCGAATATATAAAAGCATAATAGACCTGTTTCATTGTTTTATTGTTCATTAGTTTAGTTTAGTTAATTGTCTCATTACACAAATGCCCTTATTTATCTTTTTACTTTCTCTACTATGTATAGTAAGTAGGGGAAGTATTGCATTCCACCCAAAAATTCGATACCGAGATTTCACCGGAAATACATGTTTTGAGACCTCCTGAATCCAAAAAAAGCATTTTTGGAAACATGTCCGTGTGTGTGTGTGTGTCTGTGAACAGCATAACTCAAAAACCAACAGTCGGATAAACACCAAACTTGGTATTTAGGTTCAGTATCTTCCAGAGATGCGACACGAAGGTTTTCAAGAAAATCCCCCCACCCCAGACTACCCTTTACATGGAACATTTTTCGAAAATTTTAATTTTCTCAAAAATGGCTCTTAACGATTTTGATTAAAATATCATATGTTTAAGATAATGTCATGAGAAATGAAATGTATATCTCGAATTTTCTGGGAATGTCTCCAAAAGTATTCTTCATTGTGAACGACTTTTGCATAACTGGTAAACCATAAGAGATAGACAAACTTTTACTACACAAAAAATGTAGACTCAATTTTTGAAGATTTAGAAGCTTGTAACAGTGATGTGTCATAATTTAAAATAAAGAGTTGAGGGTTGTTACACTACATCACTATGATATTCTTACTTGATGTAGTGTAACAACCCTCAACTCTCTATTTTAAAAAAATGTAGATCTCGTTAAAATACACAACTTATGTCATATACATTTCTTTTGTTGAGTGAACCGTTTTCGAGATATTGCTTGTTGTTCCCTTAAATTTTCCAATACTTTTACTTTTTCTCAAATTCGTTATTCATTTTTTTATGTCCTGGACTTGCAAAGAGAATGGAATGCGCCGCATAGCAACCAGCGTTAAAATATTTGACCATCGCTTAAAAGCTACCATATTCCCCTTGCATCTACAAGAAAATTAGCAATAAGATTGACATCTCGATATCTCGATTAACATAAAGCATATGGAGAATAGGCGTTTGTAAAAATAGATTGTACAAGAGTAGAGAAAGTCATGTGAGTGTAACACATCAGATTTTTTTTTTTTTAAGTGATGCTACATGAGATTGCCAATTTAAATGTTTATCAATTATTACTCCAAGAAAATTAGTGCAATTTATTTCTGATATGTTTTCCCCATCTATACTTAGTTTAATACTACTTAGTTTAATACTCGAGTGAAGTTTTGTTAATTCAAAGTTAATACATGCTGTCTTTTGTGTATTTATTATATCTAAATTAGGATAATATTGTTTTATAATTTTTAAAATTGAATTTGCTGTAATTTCAACCTCTTTTGCTGTTTGACCTTTAATTATGACAGTCATGTGGTCTGCATATCCAATTGCAATGCCTCCATTTTCTTGTATGACCTCAAAAATTTCATTTATATATATAAGAAATAAAAATGGCCCCAATTTTGAACCTTGCAGGACCCCTTGTTTTACTATTTTGAAATCTGACTTTATCTTTTTTATGATGCCATTTGTATTTAGATGATTTATTTTGACACATATGTTGATATCCAATCCAGCGCTAAACCTTGAATACCACTTGTTTCTAATTTATTTAGTAATATTTTTATATTCATACAATCAAAGGCATTTGATAAATCTATGAAGATAGCCACCACTGATTCATGGTCATTTATTGCATTTACAGTTATATTATTTGCCTTTTCAATCGCATTTATAGTTTACTTGTGCTTTAGAAATCCATATTGCCATTTTGATATAACATCTAGTTTTTTAAGATAATTTTTCAACTGTGTTATATATAAACCTTTCATTGCTCCATGATCCATTGCATATTTTTTGTGTTAATATTGGTGCAGTTTACACATTGTTTCTCTAAATTGTATGTTGCAATATAAAGAAGGATAACCACAAAAGTTATCACCTCATTTTAGTGTTTACCTCTATAGAGCAGTTAGAAGACAGGGTGCTTCCAGTCTGCTGCAATTAGCAATGCTAACCATAAAAATGAAGACTATCTTATCTGTTTTCCAGCTTTCATAAAACTTATCAGTATTACATTTGTAATTATAAATGCATGTTCTTTTGTAACTGTTCATATTTACTTTTAATTTATCTACAGTTGATAAGTAGCAAAATAATTCCCAAATTAAGAATTACAATTGAAATAAAAACAATATTCACCTGGCTTTATAAAGTTGACCTATCTGCTGTTAATGCAGGAATGGGAGAATGGTCGACGGAGGGAGAGGGAGGTTGCTGTACGTGAAGTGGACCGTCTTCAGACTTCCATTCAGACACTAACCCGAGCTGCAAATCCATTGGGCAAGCTAATGGATTTCCTACAAGAAGATGTGGATTCAATGCAGCGAGAATTAGAATCATGGCAGTCTACAAATGCTCAGCTTGCAGTTCAATTGAAAATGGAGCAGAGGTATGTTTTTGTTTAGCTGGCTTATCTACCATTGCAAGGGTAGTTTTTAAATCTCAAATAATGATTTAATTTCAATTACACTCCCCCTCTGTGCTCCTTATAAAATTATTGTACAATGAATGCTCTAGGAGGTTTTCTTATACTGAGTCCTCCACTTTACCCCATAGAAATGTAATTTCTTAAATCCTCCATGGTATTTAACACACCAAAAATCCCCTGATATTCACAGAAATAGGAATGAAACATAGGCAAATTCTGATGTCCTTAACACCCACCCTCAACAATGTTCCGGATTTTGGAAATTTTGGAAAACGATCACATACATCTCCTTGATCGTCAACCAGAACACCACCACTGCACGTCACAAGAGGAAATTTGAACAACTTGCATCCACTACCAAACTGCCTACTACCTTGGACATCAGTCGGACGGTAGTAAATCTGTCAGATCACCAATTATCACCAGCAGAGACTTCACTACTTGCCAAAGGGGGCAATTACACAGTTACCACATCTTCTCTACCAGACGAGGATATCATCTCCAATATTGAATCTGGTATCCGCACACTTCCCACATCCGCAGCCGAAGAGATCCGCCGTGAAACTGCCAGGATTCTTCAACGTACTAAGGTTCCACCCAGCAACCTCTCAAAACAGGAAAGAACAGCTATTAAGAACCTGAACGCCAACACAGACATCGTCATCTGTTCAGCAGACAAAGGCAATTCTACTGTCATCCTCAACCAGCAGGACTATGTGCTAAAAATCAAGGATCTTCTGAAACCAGATACATATCGCGAGATACAACGCGATCCGACAGCACGCATAGTACGTAATACCAACCTTCTGATCAAGAAGTCATCTCTACCAGAGGAAGACAAACGACGCATCACAAAATCCGAAGCCTTGCCTCCCAGACTGTACGGCCTACCCAAGATCTACAAGCCGGATGTACCACTCAGACCTATTGTCAGCGGTATTGGATCTCCTACATACAGCGTTGCGAAATATCTAGCCAACCTGCTGCAACCGCATGTAGGCAACACTGATACCTACATAAAGGACTCTTCACATTTTATTGAGAAACTCCAAAATCTTACTTTGCAGCCTCAAGACATTCTCATCAGCTTTGATGTTGTCTCTCTCTTCACCATGGTCCCTGTCAACGACGCCATCACTCAACTGAAGCAAATTTTTCCTGACGACATTGTAGCTCTTTTTCATCACGTTCTTACCACCACCTACTTCCAGTGGAATCATTCTTACTACAAACAAATCGATGGGGTGGCCATGGGCAGCCCACTCAGTCCAGTAGTAGCCAACTTCTTTATGGAATCCTTTGAAGCCACAGCTCTGAACACCGCATCTCACAAACCGTCTGCTTGGTTCCGCTACGTAAATGACACCTTCGTTGTATGGAGTCACGGTGAGCAGCCTCTGCTGTGTTTTCTTCAACACCTCAACAGCCTCATTCCGCGCATCCAGTTCACCATGGAAAAAGAAAAAGACGGTCAGCTGGCCTTCCTGGACGTGCTGGTCAGCAAAATAAACAACGGCAAACTTGGACACACGGTATATCGCAAGCCCACTCACACAGACCGTTATCTCAACAAAACCTCCAACCACCATCCGAGACATAAACGGGCTATGATCCAAACTCTTCTACACCGCGCTTCCCGCATTTGTGAGCCTCATCTACTACCACAAGAGCTGCACTATTTGGAACAAGCCTTACAAGCCAATGGCTATTCTGCACAAGAAATAAAGAGAGCCTTCCAACCACCCAGACGTCAGCCGATCTCTGCTAAGCTGACCCCACCTAAGAGCAAAGGCACGGTATTCCTTCCCTATGTTCAGAACGTCACCGACAGAATTGAACGCTTCCTGCGACACCATAATATCAAGACGGTTTTCAAGCTTACTAGAAAGCTCAATAGCTTACTACGCTCAGCCAAGGACCCGAGGGACCTCCTCTCCTCGGCTGGCGTATACCGGATCCCCTGCTCATGTGGTGCAGTATATATTGGCACAACGCTACGCAGTATCAACACCAGACTAAACGAACACAAGAGATGCTGCCATCTAGGACAATTTGAAAAGTCAGCGGTCGCTGAACATGCTATAGAAGCGGAGGGGGATCATGTCATCAAGTTTCAGGACACCAGCATTCTATCTAACATCCCACACTACCATGCTCGACTACAGCGCGAAGCCATAGAAATTTATAAGCATTCCAACAACTTCAATAGGAAGGAAGAAGCCCTCAAGCTTAACAAAACTTGGTACCCCACCATCGATGACATTAACAGACAGTCAAACAGCGCGAACCAATCAGAATCTAGTAGCGCCGAGTATGCAGCTAGGCCCCTCCCACCTACCGCACTGCCTCAGTGAGCCCCAAGCCAATCAGAAGACCCCCCCTCCCACGTGTATAAATACTGCATCCCGGACAGTCGACGCCTCAGACACAACTGTACCTTCACCAAGAAGACTTCGACCACGCCACCGATGATGTCCACCGCAGTAGTGGACGAAACGTCTGGATCCAATTACTCCAGCAGACCACGGCAAATCAGCCCGGAAGACTCTTTTAGAATTACGAACACCGGCCGTGAAAGCTTACGCTTATTCATTACATTGTTTTATTTCAGATTAAATTTTTGGGTGATTGGTTCTTGGAAGACATTAATAAAATAAGTATTTTCTTAAGGTTATTGTTTTGCATGATATCTGTTCTTTCATAATGTTTCATCTTATGCGAAAATGACTGAAACATTTGGATAATTTTTCACTCCTAACATTTTTTTTTTTTACATGTTGTACAACATTCCAGAATTTTTAAGATTGTTGCTGTGGAGGCTAAGATAAATACAAAATCTGCTGATATTCATTCCCATTTATGTGATTATAAGTGAATTTTTGGTCCATTATTATGACTAGCATGAGTTTTATCAAATTACAGTTCTCAGAAGTAATGGGGAGAAATCAGCTAAAAAATATTCTAGATAGTTATGCAATAATTTCATAAATAGCGTAGAGAGTAATTTAATTAAATCATTGTTCGGGATTTAAAAAGCCATCCGTTCAGCATCGGGTATGGCAGCTACTGTCCATTCCAAACCAGAGTGCCTTTCACTGAAAACAAACTCTTTGTATTATATCCGCGCGAAAGTAGTTTGCAATCCCCGCCCATAATGGCTGCTTGTTTCCCTCCCACATGCTTGTTGAACACTATTAAATCTATAAAAAGGCGTGAGAATCAACCTGAGGTAACTATCGATTTTATAAGTATGCGGCAATGAACATTTTACTTATGTTAATCACAATCCTCGGGCAAAAGTGCAACACCCAAATCCGAAGATGACTCAGCTGCCATATCAGAATCAGAACTACTCTCCAAAATAATGACAAGCTTATTCACAATTCCACAGCACTGTTGCACTTAAAACAAGTTCCCTCATTTTATCCTCTTCTATGTTGTATTATGTCTGTTTATATTCCATGCTCACTTTCGTTACACTTCTCACTGAAACGCCTGTAAAATCCGATATTAGTTTCATAATATGCAATAATGCAAGTGTTGGGTATTTTTGTAATAGTGAATTGAATATATGAAGTATTGTTTGTTTTTAGCCACTTTTTAACTGTTTCCCGCTTCTGTGTTTGAACAGTTTATTCGCACTACACGCTCCTTCCTCTGCCATGTGAGCTCAAATACCAACTGACTAAATCACTAGATTTGACCTGAGCTGAGCATACGTGTACTACGTACTATGAATGACTGTTCGCTTATCATATATCCTGTGTTACGCAAAGTGTTTATTCGGTACTCAGATAGCACCTCTTGGAATTCATTGCTGCATTTCTTGTGTATGTAAGAGAGTGGCAGTCATGCATACGGTTGATATTAAACAGGCAAGATGCTCTCAGCGTTAGCGCAATAGCAGGCAAAAATCATATTTTGTAATCTCTTAACAGCTAGTATATATCCATTACCTTTAACGACGAGTTCTTATGATAACCGCAATAAAATGTGCAGTTCTATACCTTTCCTGCTCTAATATTTCATAATACAATACATGTATTAAGGAACTATTTACATTGGCATAAGAGTATATTCTTGGGTTCATGACAAGTCGAAGCATGTGCTTCTGTTTACATCAGAGGGAACTCTGGTTTGGAATGGACAGTAGTAATAAACACAGCTTGATATTATGGCTTTGGAAACAAATAAAACAGTAAAGATGTTAAGCTAGCCACAACATGCATTTGAATACCGCTGCCTTTTTAGTACAATATGACTCGACACAGTACTGGAATGTTAATCCTTCAAGGCAGTAGACACCCTGTATGAACAGTGTGTGGTGGCACGTGATGGTACACATGTTTAACACAGTTTATACCAGTACTAACATTTCAGTGTCGTTTGTTTTACCACATAATGTATATTTCTTATAGTTATTGTATTGTAGTACTTATATTATGGTAATGTTTTTCAGTCTCACTGAAGAATCAGTTAAACCACTGAAAGCACACCTGCAACAGCTAGATCAAGCAGTTGAAGAGCAGCTGAACCAACTTAGTGCCCTGAAAGCCTCTGTTCTTCGTAATGATGAACGAATTAATCGCCTTCTTGCTGGACATGATGGTAAAGTCATTAAGTAATACTTAAAGCTTCTCAAAAATAAACTTTACAGTGAAAAAATAAATATATTTTGAAGCAACGTTACCTTACATTATAGAAAGGTGGGATGTATATACATTCATTACTGAACTGCTATAATATCATTGTACTTAATATGTATAAAAAAAAAGTTTAAGATCAGTAATTAATTTTATGTTGTAAAATATGGAACACGTTTGTAAGTTAACAATACAGAAACATAATAAATTTCCATTTAAGGAATATGTTAATTATAAAAATTGAAAGTGCCATAAATGTAGAGAATACAAAAACAATATGATACCATATGCGATAAAACATCAAGCAAAGATATTAATTTTTTTGTAAAAGTCTGGTGAAAGCATTGTGAAGCAAAAATAAGATTTATTAAATATCCAAAAAGTAATCACACACAGTAAAGCAATTAATAAAATACACTTGATGAAAGTGGAGTCAACCTAAACACTCTTACTAGCTTCACTCACCTATTTATTTTGCAGAACATGTATCATGAGCATGAGCTCACATCATCAGCTGTCTGTTGACTGCCAGATCAACTTTTGAATCATATTGTTGAAAGCCTGGGATGACCTATGAATGAAACCAAATAAAGGGTTGCCTGCTTCCGGCAAATCAGTTTGAAAACCACATAATGAACTTTGATTTCCCAGAAGCAGACAACCCTTTATTTGGTTTCGTAGGCCACCAGAGGACACCCCAGGCTTTCAACAATACGACTCAAGAGTTGATCCGGCAGTCAATAGACAGTTGATGATGTGAGCTCATGCTCATGACACATGTTCTGTAAAATAAATAGGTGAGTGAAGCTAGTAAGAGTGTTTAGGTTGACTCCACTTTCATCAACTATATTTTAAGGTTTATTAAGTCAGCTTATTTGCTTAAGGCCTTCATAGAGTCCTTGAATGAAAAGTAAACAATCTTAAACAGAACACAAAGGTCAGCATGCACCATGCTGAAGTAAATTACCTCGGAAGTAATTTACTCTCGTATGGAAGTCACCGAGTGTTGACTTGAATAGTAGCTTACTACAAAAGTAGATCTTACTCTAGGTTGGTACACACCACCCAAAAGGTTTCAAATGTTTTAATAAGTCCATCAGCAGCACTTTTTTGGAGCTGTGAAACAAAATGCATTAAGTCCAGGATACCTAGAATAGCATTACGTGCTGGAAAAAAAAAATTGTCTTTTAGTTTTTGCAAAAATGAACTCCCTTTTGTGATAACATAAGCAAGTAGAAGGAGAAGTGAGATCACTTCTTCCAAAACATTTGTACAAGAGCTATCAGCTGCCTCTGTTCAGATGGCAGCAAAATCGTTAGCATACCTATTTATAGCGCTGGTATCGGTTTGTTGGGTGTTGCATTGGAGTATTCTTGTGTATGTGGTCACTGTGCTTGCTACATTGTGGTGAATTTTAGTTGTTAATCTTGATGAATCTTTTAGTTTTTAGAAACAAACGACATGCCTGTGTGTTTCATGCATGGTTGTAGATCTGGATATGACAAATCTAAAGATACAGTTCTTAACCTCCAAAGGATAAACTATTGTTTTCTAAGTAGGAGAGGACTGTACCAAGAAAGGATGAGTCTTTCTTATAGTTACGTGTGTGATTCACATTTTTCGGAAGAACTTTTGGTAAAGGTACACAAATTTGTGGTTACTGGAGAAATTGTAGAGATCACAAGGCAAAAATGGAAGTTAATGCAGTTCTACATCTCTTTCCTGAATAATTATCATGACCAATACACTCCCACCACCGAAAAGATCTGAAAGAGATACGAATTTAGAAAACAATGGGAATAATGCGGAATGCTCCCATGATACCATTGTTAATCTTCCCGTTGCAGAAGATATCAATAGAACCTTTGGTAATAAATAACTTTAATGATAATAAAGTAGACCTATTAAAGAAAAGGTTAAAGTAGCAACAGTGCAATACAATTGACTATAAAATAAATTGAAAGTGTCCAATGCCAAGGTTCTAGTACATGAAAGGAAAATAAATGTAAAGAATAGTAATATCAATGAATCTGTTGGAATGACATACCTGAGTAAAAAACAAAAAATTGTTGTTGATATAATTTTGAAGAAATTGCAGACAACTAAAAAGCAGGGATTAGATAGAACAAAAAATTTCTTTTAGATAGCCTGCTTTTAAGAATGAAGTCACCCAAAGGAGACAGACATTGTTTAAATCATGATCTTCTTCCCCTTAAACCAGAATCACATTAAGGTCATAAATGTCCTTGTGGCATTAACATCCATGCTGTAAATGTAGTATCTAAATTTTTAAAGGATAAGAATGAAAACGATGTTGAATTTTAATTTTTGACGAAGTAAATTTGAAGGAGATTCAATTTGATTGTAATTCTTTGAAAGTGGATGGGTTTGTAGATTTGGGGGATTTTACCTCCGAAAAGAGTAGGAATGAATTGCCCAACCACACTCTGGTATTTATGTATGTTTGTATAATTGAGTGCTACATGTAGTTAATGTAACTCCTGGGGACATTTTGCACAAATTTTAATGCCAGTTATTCAAATAGAACATTCAGGTGCTATAATACTTGCTTTTACATAGGATGGTAGTCTGTCTAATAAGAAATCGTGGAACTGCTGTTTGGGAGTATGTGGCATATGTAATAATGTTAAATGTACAGTATTCCATCCTACTGATACAATCAAGCAAAGCTGGGCGTTTTCAGACTTTGCGCACATAATTAAATGCATAAGAAAGTTTCTTATAGCAATGAAACCATACTCCTGTACTATTGATGACTTTATGAAGCAGATACCTCGTTTGAGTTTTCTGGAATGAGAGTATGTATCAATCCAAATGCATTTCAAAAAATCTGATGTGTTACATTCACATGTCTTTCTCTACTCTTGTACGAACTATTTTTACAAACTCTTATTCTCCATCTATTTCATATTAATCAAGATAAACATTTGCAGAAATGATCTTTTGACATGCAAAGAGAATTACATTTTACACATAGCGACCAGTTCTAAAAATATTTGACTATCGCTTAAGGCCTACTATGTTCCCCTTGTTTTGAAATTGCAAGGGCAATATAGAAATACAGTAGCCTTTAAGCATAGACATATATCTTAATAGCTGGTTGCTAGGTGCAGCACCATTCTCTTTGCCACAGATTAATACTCTTTGCATATCCAAGACAAAAAAATGAATAACAAATTCCCATTTGAGAAAACAAGTATTGAAAAATTTAAGGGAATAACAAGCAATATCTCGAAAATGGTTCATTCAACAAAAAAAAATGTATATGACATAAATTGTGATTTTAACGCAATCTACATTTTTTGTGTAGTAAAATTTTGTCTTTCTCTTATGGTTTACCAGTTAGTTGTTCACAATGAAGAATACTTTTGGAGACATTCCCAGAAAATTTGAGATATACATTTTATTTGTCATGAAAATATCTTAAACATATGATATTTTAATCAAAATCATTAGAGTCACTTTTGAGAAAATTAAAATTTTCGAAAAATGTTCCATGTAAAGGGTAATCTGGGGTGGGGGATTTTCTTGAAAACCTCCCTGTCGCATCTCTGGAAGATACTGAACCTAAATACCAAGTTTGGTGTTTATCCGACTGTTCGTTTCTGAGTTATGCTGTTCACACACACACACACACACACACACACGGACATGTTTCCAAAAGAAATTTTTTTTTGGATTCAGGTGGGTCTCAAAACATATATTTCCGGTGAAATCTCGGTATCGAATTTTTGGGTGGAATACAATACTTCCCCTACTTACTATATGTAGTAGAGAAAGTAAAAAAAAGAAATTTAATGTAAATATTAGGCTAACACCATAATAAGTAGAAGGAGAAGTATGATCACTGTAGTAGTTCATGTGTTCTGCCACACAAATGTCATTGCTATTAGTTTGAGGTGTAGTGTTAATACATACCTTTAGGGTATAGCAGGAAATGCACTGGAGAATGTTTTTGGTAAATGTTCCTGAAGTGTTCTTTTCTTGATTCAATATTTCTTTTGGTTTTCCCAATGTATTTCATGTTGCAATCTAGACATTCTATGGCGTATATTCCGGACTTTTGTTCTGGAGGGACTTGATCTTTCAACTTTGAACTTAGAAGATTTTTAATGCTGTGTTTGTTATATGGGTGCAAAAACAGATTGAAAAATCTGCTGTTGCGCATCATTTTTGAGGGAAAAACCACGAAATAGACCTGGATGTCAAACTGTTAAAAGAAGTCTCAAAACCTATGGAACTATCCGCTTGGGAGAAAATCTACATTTGGAAGAACAAGAATATTGCGATGAATTTTGATATTCCAGCAGAGGACAAACTCAGCAAGTACATCAAACCTTCACCAGATACCACCACAGATGGTCAACACAGGCAGATACAGGACAATCAAACAACCACCAGCCAGTAGGTCAGCAGCTGAGGTTGAGAGCAAGGAACTCTCAAAACATGTCCAGGTAATGCTACTTAAGTGAATAGTGTAAATGAGTTTTCCTACTCCTTGTTCACTTTCATTTGAAATACTTCACTATCAACCACTTCTACCTTATTACTTATAATCACTTTGTTGAATTTTATCGTCAATTCAAAGTCTCCATGCCCAATAATATTTGTTAGTTGGTCTGTTGTAATTCCATGTTTCACCTCTATTTTGCCCCTGGGTTTCTTCACGTGTTTTATTTTGGAGTATCCAGTAATCAGTATCATCTTTCTTGTTTTTTGTTCCTTATATTCTTGACTTTGCCACTTGTATTTATTTTGCATTTTATACCAAGTTGCTGTCATTTCATCTTCTTCATTTTCACCACCACTATCTTCATTTACTTTATCTTAGACATTTAATCTATTTTGTATATCAAAAACGTATATTCTTTATGCTTCAAGCTGTTGTCTGAATTGCTGGTAGTCGAGTCTGGGCTTTGTTATCAGGGAGCTGACTTGTCGCTCAGAGATGTGAATTTTTATCTCCCAGCTGAGGATGGAAATTTTTCTTTAATTAGAATTTTTCCCTACCCTCCATAGAACCTGGAAGTGTAGATGTGAAAGTGAATGTACATATGAAAATAAGTTAAAAATAATCAAAACCTACACTTACCTCACCTAATGGTCCAAAGAGTAAAAACACCATCAAATGTTTCAGTCAAAGCCCACGATATGACCATAGCAGTTAAAAGGGGCTATAGAAATGAACCCCTGTTTCCCCGCAAAACAAATCCTTCATTTTGATTCTGAAAATAAACAATGATTTCATATAGTATTCCACCCAAAATTTTTCTAATATTTCACCAAAAATATGTTGAACCCAAAATAAGCATTTTTAGAAATAGATTGTGTATGTGTGTGCATACATGTAAAACAAAAGTCGGATAAATATCAAACTTATTTAAGTTCAGTACATTCCAGAGTTGTAACTCGAAAGATTTTCATGAAAATCCTTCCCACCCCAAACTATGCTTTACATGGAACATTTTTTGAAGCTTTTGATTTTCTTAAAAATTGCTTTTAACAATTTTTATTAAAATACCATATATTAAATATATTTACATGCCAAATAAAATATATATCTTGAATTTTCTGGGAATAGCCCATAAAGTCCTCTTCATTCAGAAGGAATTTTGTATAATCTTGTATAACTGGTAAACATTAAGCAATAGACGTAAATATACTACACAAAAAATGTACATCTCTTTAAAACAAGTTTTTGGGCATCAGTCATTTCTGAGATATCCATTAATAATGGTTCACTTTGTTCAATACTTAGCTATTCTTTTCAAGTCCTGTTGATTTTCAGTTGTTTCTCACAATGTCATAGAAAGAGTATGGAATTTTAAGGCCATCATATAGCATCCAGTTCTAAAACATTTAACTATCATTATTCCCTTTGTATCTATAATGAAATATTAATTGCTGCTATTTCTGGAAAGGTTTAAAATGAAGTAGATAGAAAAATAAGCGTAAGTAAGAATAGTTTGTACACCCCCTAATAAACAATATAAGGTTAAAGAAAGTCATGTGAATGTAACACATCAACATTTTTTTCATTATTTTCATTTCTGCTATTTTCTTCATCTCTGAAGTTCACTTGCGTTTTACTTTTTGTTTTTTGGACCATACTGTAGTTATCATACTGTAGCAATTAACAAAACTTAACACGAGTAATATTAAACTAAGTATAGATGGGGAAAGCATATCAGAAATAAATTGCACTAATTTTCTTGGAGTAATAATTGATAAACATTTAAATTGGCAATCTCATGTAGCATCAGTTAGAAAAAAGATAAATAAGGCATTTATGTAATGAGACAATTAACTAAAATAATGGACAATGAAACAGGTCTATTATACTTTTATATATTCGCATGTAACGTACGGAATTACGTTATGGAGAAATATTACAGCAAGAGAAATGGATAAAGTCTTTAAACTGCAAAAATTAGAATAATAAGCAAAATAGAAAACAAACAAACTTGCAGGGGAGTGTTTAAGAATCAAAACTTGTTAACAGTGCCATATATGAATGCATAAAAACTGCGATAAATATAAATATGCAAAAAAATTCCAGTGTACATAACCATAATTTAAGAAACAATGACAATTATTATAGAATAACATTAAGGGGAACACTAAATAATTGTGCCATAGAAGTTAGAGGAAGAGAATTATTCAATAAATTATGTAGAGAAATAAAGAACATAAACCAGCCAAATGTAATGATGAAAACAATAAAGAAATACGTAATAGAAAATGAATTTTATAGTATAGACGAATTTAGACATGGTAAAGCAACATAAAGTGAAAATGATATTTAAGGTAAACTTAATGTACATGCAATATAAAAGAAGTAATGTAAAATTATAAGCTGTACTTGTTTAATTATTTTATATATGTAATTGGACATGTCCTTTAAATGTATTTAAAAGGATGATAATAAATAAATAAATCTTCATTTAATTTCAATAGTTTACTCTGCATCTTAACGCTGCATCTTGCTGCTAGTTTTTCTGCATAAAATTATTGGAAAAATTAGAGGGTGTACACAAATGATTATAAGAGTTATAAACTTACATTTTTTCTCTGCTGTTGTTTATGGTAATAAAATAAACAAAACATGGCAGTTTGCATACAAAAGGCTTTTTGTGTCTTGGAATTTGCAAAACATAATTCAGTGATTACAGTTAAGTGAGCATATAGGAGAAAAGTTGGTCATAACACCCCTTTTGGTAACAGCATTTATATGTGGTACAATCAGATCCAAACGATGGGATGTGTCTGTAAAGGAAAGAACACAGATGACAGCATGTATCAGATGAAAATGTGGAGATAGCCATAATGGCTTTCATGCATAATCCTAATATGGTGGGCAAGTCAAGAACTAGCAATTCCAACAATAACGCTGTGGAAGAAGATGTTAAGAAAATGTGCCACTGTTACTTGCGGACCTATCTGAGTTGAGATGGAGGATGTTAAATAGACATGCTAGTAACAGTGTGGCAAGAAATGGACTACTACCATTTGGATGTATGCCATGTCACAAATGGATCCCATATTGAATATCTATCATTTGTGTTACGGTAATTTCCACAGTTAATCTTTCAATTTAAGTTTTGATTCAACATTATATTGCATATAGCAGAGAACATTTTTGAGTTTAAAACATGTATACGTAATCATTTATGTACTTCAGGCTCTCGCCACATTCTTTTCTAATTGAAAGCATGGAATGAATTAATTTTGAAAACAGATATTCTGTGTTTCTATAAATTTTTACGTTGAAAGTATTTAGTTTGTTCCATATAACATTTGTTACTTGAACAAGCATGCTAAACAGAACAAAATGGATTGGATTATTATACTACACAGAAATGAAAAATCCAATGTTACATTCACATGACTTTCTCTACCGTGTTTCATTTATTAA
The DNA here is from genome assembly GCA_030765065.1 of Deroplatys truncata. Classification (NCBI taxonomy): domain Eukaryota; kingdom Metazoa; phylum Arthropoda; class Insecta; order Mantodea; family Mantidae; genus Deroplatys; species Deroplatys truncata. The sequence continues at coordinate 20,691,115 of CM060987.1, forward strand.
TGAGTATAAAAACTTATCTTAGCAAAAGCTTATTTTTCTATTTCATTTTAATCTAGATAAACCATTGTGGAAGTAGCTAAATTACACATTTTGTTATAAATGCAAAGCGAATAGTTATAGTCAAATGTTTCAGAACTGGACACTATATGTTGACCTATTATATTCTATCCATGTAGTTGCGAGAAACAACTGAATTCAACAGGGCTTTAAAAGAATGACAAAGTATTGAACATTTCGAACCTTTAATAACGGATATCTCAGAAATGGCTTATGCCACAAAAAAAGTTTGAAATAAATTGTGTGTTTTAAAGAGAGATACATTTTTTGTATAGCATGTTTTGTCTATTGCTCAATGCTTACCAGTTATACAAGATTATATAAAAGAGTTAGGTGAAATACATGGTGTGTTAAACAAAACATTGTTTGTTGTAATTCAATGGTTTTCTGTATGGTTATGTACATTAAATATTTGTAATGCCCAAGATGAGAGTTCTGTATAGCTGGAAAGAGATGAGGAATAGTTGAGGAAAATATAGTTTTGTCTTAAGGTATTGCACAATGGTGTTTAAAAGATGCCACCATTTGTAAGTCCCCATATTTGTAGAACTACAAGAGAGAATAATACCTAGTGTAGTCAGTAATCTTCATGGAAGCCATAGAATGTTAAAACCACCTCCTGCATAATCTTTTGATGTAATTTGGCATCAAGAGGGTTTTGCCGCCATTAAGCAAAACCAAACAAGTATGACATTGCCCAATGTGTTCGCCAAGAGAACTGGAAGACCTGGATGCTGGACTGAAGCTGGGAATTCTTCCCCTTGTGAGGCAAGAGTATTTGAGCATCTCTATATCTACCTATATGCCCTCCAGTATATCAATGATAACACAAGTCTGCTGAAACATTTGACATATTTAAACTTGATAGAGATGTTTCAGTAAGCTCCCTAGTTTTATTAATGTGGGTACCTGGGTAGCTCAGTGGTTTGGTTTACGGCTCTTATACTCAGGATCTGTAGATTGGAGTGGATGGTAAAAGCTGTAGATCCCCTCATTCCATCACCAACCCCACTGTCATCCTACAATTGAGGCAATGTACATCACCTGCTTGGTTCCTCCAACTAATAAATAGGTTCAGTCATTGCTTGGTGGGATAAGGTTCTCCAAAGGTTGGTAGACCATAAGAGGAGAGTTGGAAACAACAAGAACTTATATTAGTGTCTTGCTATTCATCTCCATAAACTAAAGGACTGCTAGTTTTGAATGAACCAAACAATTTAACAGTGGGGCTTCAACATTGGCACTATTTTTGGATACAGAAGCTGTATTTGACTGGTGTTGGCACACTAGACTAATTTACAAACTGCATAACCGTTTCTTGGGCCTTCAAAATTTCATGTACCGGTTACAAGGTTTTATGGAAAACACACTTCTACATCCAGGTGGGTGGTTGTTGTACAACTTTCCTATGGACACCAGGTGCAAGGTCACTATGTATGCTGATGATACTGCAATCTATGACGACAGCAAACACCTATTTTTCTGCCCACTTGAAATGCAGGAGTACATAGATTACTTCCTTTCGTGGCAACACGACTGAAAAATTAAAGTAAATCCTACAAAAGTCAACTGTTGTATTTTTCAAAGCAGCTGCGCCTTCCGGCTATGACCTAACAGTTGAAAGTCAAAGGTTGCACTGTCATCAGCATGTCATATATTGGCATCACTATGGAAAGGAAGTTAATGTGGAACATCCACCTACAAGATGCTGCCAACAAAATGTGGCAGCAACTAAAGTTATGCGTCCCCATCTTCCATTGCAAGGAAGTGAAATTAAAAACTAAGCTTGTATCATATAAATCCATCTTGTTGATGGTCCTGTACATGTTTGTGATCTGGGCCAACCCTCCAAATCACTGATGCTCAAAATAAATACATTACACAACTTCTCACTTTGAAAAATTCTGACATACTTCTTACATCCAACCTCACTATAATAACTGAACTTAACATGCCAGCTCTGGAGGAGGCAATTGCCCACATAGCTATTCTGATGTGGGCGCAACATCACACAAATACGCTGATATGCAACATTGGCAGTAGTGAGCCCAAGCACCATAAACATCGTAGGGTGAAGGTGTTTTATAACAGTTCACTGCTGCTCCGCACGCACCCTTCCAGGGGTCCATGTAAATAAAATACCAAACAGTGTAGTGCTTTTCAATGTTTAGTTTTCTCATGTGTTGTACCTATGTAAGTAATGTATCTTTCTGTGTGTGTGTTGGTATGTGTATGCATACAGTGTGCATGTGATTTATACATATGTGTATATGAATGTATTTAACGAAGGAAAAAAACAAAAATTATGTCAAGTACACATCCCCAATTATGCAAATTGAACAAAAAACAACAGTAACCAGCTGTTCTCGCTGGGTCAAAGAACGGGACTTTGTATGGGCTGGTTGAAAAGCCTCAATTATGTTTGCACAAAAGCGCAAACCTGCACATAATGTGAATATTTGTTTTGTAAGCTGGCATCAAATCACCAAGTCTGAATAAAAAAAATTCTTAAAATCGTTAGTTTTGAATGAAAAATGAAGGACAATGCAACATCCTACAAATAGAAAAGCAATAATTTAACTAAGACATTTATTAATGACTTAAAGAATGGTGCAGCTCAGAGTAATTATTTGGGGTACACATAATATTATTTATACAATCTTACCATTATAAACAAGTAGTTACTGCATTCAGTATTGTGCATAATTGACTTATTATGGAATGTGTGGCAGTAATATCAATGACGTATTTCGTATAGCAATGATATTATGTTGGTATTCTAAGTTTCTGTGACTTATAAAGAGAAGGTGAAATAATTTTGTGATATTCTTTTCTCTGAGCAACGAAGTACAAAAACCTCCATACATTATTAAATATAGAATAATTAAGATCTGAATTTATAATTACTTACCATGTTGTGCTGATAATAGGCTACATCACAAGTCTGTAGCACCTGCTCACTTCTCTCCCAGAAGGAAATGAGTGCGAATGGCTTTCTTGCTTTTACTGGTTCAGTATGCTACATAATAGTAAATGAAATGCAGGAGAGAAGCTTTCATTTCATCTACAAACATATGAAGACCCTCTTGCTTATGTCAGCTTTGGAGGCCAGATTATTTCACCAGGATTTAAACCATGGATCATTGGTTTTCTGTGTCATTGCTCTAACCAACTGAGCTACTTTGGCAACAGTAGCATTCAGACTATTCTACCTTTCCAACTTTAGCCTACACATGGCATGTGTTGAATAATTAATTATCCATATTGACCTAATAGTGGTTAACTATGAAGCCTAGGACTTAAAGTACTTATGAAATTGTAACTTGCCATTGGGGTATTAAGAATTGAGAATTTGAGAGTGCTTTGTGGTGTACCGGGAAAGATGCAAGTCATTTTCGGGAATTTAATGTTGTACCAGCACATTGCCATGGTAGTTCAGCTGGTTGGAACAGCAGCATAGAAAGCTGAAGATCCATGGTATAAATCCCAGCAGTGGTTTTGAATTTTTCAGTCTGATTCTACCATTCCAACATTTTATTCAGTTTCACAAAATCTTAAATGTATCATTAATCGCTCATTAGAAAATTTAGGGAAAGAACATTATAATGTGTTACCTAAAAAAATAAAAGATATATGAGGGCTGTCCCAGAAGTACCCGACCTAAGAAAGAAAACACAAAAATTTTGAGGAAAAAACATCTTTATTTCTCTACATAGTCTCCTTTCAGCTCAATACACTTTTCCCAGCGATGTTCAATAGCTTCAATACCCTGCTTACAGTGAGAACCGTCGAGTTCTGCAAAATAGCCATCAACTGCAGACTCCACCTTTTCATTGTTGGCAAATCTTTTACCACCAAGCCATTTCTTGAACTTTGGAAACAGAAAACAATCAGAGGGAGCTAAGTCTGGCAAATAGGATGCATGAGGAAGCAATTTGAACTTTATCTCATTGATTTTGGCCATGGCGATAATGGATGTGTGAACTGGTGCATTGTCTTGATGAAACAAAAGTTTCTTTTTCGCTAAATGCAACCATTTTTGCTTGATTTCATAATTCAAACACTGCAATAAGTTAGCATAATGCTCGCCATTGATTGATTTTCCTTTTTGAAGATAATCAATGAAAATTATCCCACACACATCCCAAAAACTGATGCCATGACCTTGCATGCAGATGTGTCTTCGCCTTCTTTGGAGCCGATTCTCCCTTTCAATCCACTGTTTTGACTGTTCCTTCATCCCAGGTGTAAAGTGATGGACCCATGTTTCATCTATGGTTATGAATCAACGCAAAAACTTGGCTTTATTGCAGCAAAACATCACCAAACACTCGACTGAAACATCCTCACGATGCTGTTTTGTTCCATTGTGACTAAACGCGGCACCTATCTTGTGCTCAGCTTGCTCATGTCCAAATTTTCAGTCAGTATGCAATGTACAGCACTTTTTGAAATGTCTACAATGTCTGCTAGCTGGCACACTTTCAGTCGACGGTCATCCAATACCATTTTGTGAATTTTCATCGCAATTTCTGGCGTGGTCACCTCATTTGGTCGACCACTGCTATGTTCATCTTGGCAACTCGTACGGCCTTGCTTAAACTCTGCCACCCAATATTTTACTGTTGTAAACGAAGGAGCAGACTCCCTCAGAGTAGAATCTAGCTCAACTTTAATATTAGTTGGACTAAAACCTTTCAAATGAAAGTATTGTATCACATAACGATGACCAGTTTTATCCATGTTTACAAATTTGCTGAGAACATTCACTATTGATGGCTGCCAAACAATTACTAAACAATGTAGCATTGTCAAACTTCAAACTTAAGCTTTATAAGATTGGTACTTTATACCATAGTCATTTGTATGAAACAACAAATGCTATCTGTCAAGTCGGGTACTTCTGGGACTGCCCTCATAGAACAAATACACATAAACCCTCAAGAAATATTTAATAAAAAATGCATTCTCCAGCATTGATGAGTTTAATACAAAATAAAATTAGAGTATAAATGCTGTAAAAATCTGTTTATATTAGAAATGTAGTGTAGAGAGAAAGTAAATATTGTAAACATATTTTTGTAGTAGGAAATGTAATTATTAAAATATTGTATATGAAAATTGTAAAACATGCAATTCTAAATAAACATTGTTTTATATGTATAGTTTACTGCTGAATTGTGATGTATCCTATGTGTTTGGAGCATACGGAGGAAATAAAGTGGAATTACTATATACTTTTATGTTCAAATATGCCCTAATAGTGAACTTATGGTGAAATCTTGGTAGTATCAAAGCATTTAATTGAAAGTAGTATGCTTGAAGTGGAATACAGAAACTTGTGCAGTCCACTCTTCTATAAACTGTTTTTATGGAAGCTTATTGTTCTATCTACTTTATTTGGATCAAGATAAACATATACAGAAATGGTTTCATTACACATTTCTAAGAGATAAACAGGGCTGAAGAGAGAACCAAATTTTTAAAAAGCAGGTAACGAAATCTATGTTTTGTGCAGTAAGCTTTTGTCATCTCTTATGATTTACTACTTATACAAAAGTATACAACATTAATTAATTATGAAGACAACTTAAATTGCTGTTCCCAGAAAATTCAAGATACAAGCTTTATTTGCATATAAATATATTAAACATTTGTTATTTAATCAAAACTGTTAAGAGCCATTTCTGAGGAAATCAATTTTTCTTGTAAGCAATAGTTTGGGGTGAGAGGGGTTTTCTTGAAAATTAAAGTTTGGTGTTTACCCGACACTTTGTTTCTGAGTTACGCTGTTCACATGGGGGGAAATCGAAGGAGTCAATGCAATAAATTTTCGAGGTTTTCAGTGCCAAAAAAAGAAGAAAATGAACAAATAAAAAAAGAATTGAGCAGTTAGGTAGTACACAGCAGTTGATCAAATATGTAGAAGATGTAGGAGAGCAAAATAAGCTGTATCCCACAGTTCTTAGGGTTAGATACGTTAATCAGAAATTCATACACTGAAATGATTTCAAGAAGTTCCTATTAAGAGACTTGCAGATTTTGCAAAGGACGTAAAGATTTAGGAGATTAAATGAAAGGAAGCACATCTGGCTGCAGTGCATAGGACATTTATTGCCCTCCCTTACTACTTTTAAAAAAAACCTGATGTGTTACATTCACATGACTTTCTCTACCCTCTATCGCTCATTAGTGGGTATACAAATTATTCTTACAAAAGTTTATTTTCCTATCTACTTCATTTTAATCAAGATAAACCTTTCCTGTAATAGCTACATTACACATTTTGTTATAGATACAAAGAGAACAGCGACAGTCAAATGTTTTAGAACTGGACGCTATATGCTGGCCTTAAAATTCAATACTGTTTCCATGACATCACGACAAACAGCTGAAATTCGATAGGACTTTAAAAGAATGGCTAAGTATTGAACAAATCAAACCACTAATAATGGACATCTTGGAAATGGCTGATGCCACAAAAAAGTTATTTTAAATAAAATGTGTGTTTTAAAGTGATTTACATTTTTTGTGCAGTACATTTTCATCTATCATTTAACGTTTACCAGTTATACAAGATTATACAAATTCATTCCAAATGGAGACACTTTGCAGGATTCCCGGAAAATTCAAGATATACATTTTATTTGTCGTGTAAATGTTTTTAATATATGATATTTTAATCAAAATCATTAGCTATTTTTTTAGAAAATTAAAAATTTCGAAAAAATTTCCATGTAGAGGTAGTTGGGGGTAGAGGGATTTTGTTGAAAACCTTCATGTCACGCCCTTGAAAGATACTGATCTTAAATACCAAGTTTGGTGTTTATCCAATTTTTTGCTGTTCACAGATGCACACAAGACCCTTTTTCTATAAATGATTTTTTTTATTCAGGGGGCCTCAAAATATGCATTTTTGGTGACATCTCAGTATCAAATTTTTGTGTGGAATGCAATATCTTCGCTACCTACTATGTATGTGATAGAGAAAGTTAAAACAAAACAAAAAAAAAGTAGTAGTAGTAGCAGGCAGATATGTATTTTAATTTTATTTTAAATCCAACTCCAAAAATATATGTGGTACATTTTTCAACAAATCACGATTCAACATTGAGAATAAAAAATCTTCCTTGGCTGAACCAGTTCAGTCAAAATTTGATTCACACCAGATCAATACGTTTTATTAATTCACCAAATTCTCCACTCTTAAGAAAAATAGTTTGTCCCCAGGGTAAACCCAATCTGTAAGAAAAACATTTGAGAAACCTTAAAATTAAATAGTTAAGATGTGCATACATTTAGACAGATAAGGTGTGTGCAAAGAAAAGTCTTATTGAAGTAGGTGATAGAACAGCACAAATCTATATTTTTTATCTTCACTTTCTTTCTTAAGCACCTCACTTTACCTCAAATTAGCATGCTTGTCTTGTATAAGCTGTAATTCACACTGGAGTTACGACGTTGCAACAGCATGCTGCAGCGCCCTAAAATATACCCCACACACAAGCCTCGTACAGCTATGGTATCCCCGCTGACTTTCCTACATATGAGGTTCAGTTGAAAACTTCTCAGAATGACCCATAGATTTCAGTGGCTTTCCAAAGCAGTTTTCTTTTCAAGACTAGACTTATAAAACAAGATCAGCCAATCACATCTCCATAGTTAACTCTAGCAAATATGAAATAAAAGGTATATTACATAGTGCTGCCAAAACGTACAAGTGTCTCCAATTTGATATCAAAGCATCACTTAACTTTTCTCAGTTCAAAAACAAACTCTTCAAATACCTACTCAAGCAGCACTGTAATTCCTAATAACTTGACAACAAAAAAACTTTGTGGTGTGTGTTGAAATATTTAACAAATGTCTCATGCACACACACACACACACAAACACACACTCTCTTTAAATAGGTTTAACCTCTTTAAATAAGTTAAAATAATGTATGTGTGCATACATATATAGTTTTTTTTTCTCCCGTTTGTTCCTTTACTTTGTGTACTCTTTTATGTGTATTTATTCTTTTGTGTTTTGCTTACTGCCTCAATTGTAAGGGGCAGTCCCTACCCAGAGCAGCATGCTCATTGGGACCTTCTTTGTAAATAAATATGTCGTGGAAATATTTATGCAATAATATGAGGTTCAGGAATTAAGTAGACATAGCATAGCTGTTTGTTACAGTTGCAGACGTTCGTAGGCACCCAAATTTTGAACATTGTGCAGTTATTAGATACCTTGTAAGGAAGAGTATGAGCAGCAGAAACCACTCTAGGGGACTCTGCACCATTACTTTCAACCATTTCCCAAGTGAACTGTGGAGTTTAAACATGGCCGTGAAAGCTTGGAAGATGATGCACACAACAGAAGACTGAAATCCGCCACGACAACAGAAATTACCAATACAGTACATGACAGGGCTCTGTAGAATCATCAAATGAAGGTGTCCAAAATTGTTGAAGCTCACTTTTTAAGGGGAATGTGTGTTTCACATTTTGAGAGAAGAGTTGGACATGAAAAAATCTGATGTGATACATTCACATGACCTTATCTACCCTCTATTGCTTATTAGTGGGTATACAAATTATTCTTACTCAAGCTTATTTTTCTATCTACTACATTTTAATTCAAATAAACCTCTGCATAAATAGCTGCATTACACATTTTGTTATAGATACAAAGAGAACAGCAAGTGAACTATTTAAGAACAGGGCTCTATATGCTAGCCTTAAAATTCCATACTGTTTCCATGCAATTGCGAGAGACGCCCGAATGCTAAAAAGACTTTAAAAGACTGACCAAGAAATGAACGATTTGAACCTTTAATAATGGATATCTCGGAAACAGCTTATGTCACAAAATTACTCATTTGAAATAAATTATATACTTTAAAGAGCTCTACATCTTTTGTGTAGTACATTTTCGTCTACCGCTTAACGTGTACCAGTTATACAAGATTGTGCAAAATTTCTTTGGAATGAAAAACACTTCATAGGCTATTCTCCAATAATTCAAGATATAAGTTTTATTTTGTCAAGTAAATATCTTTCATATATATTATATTTTAATCAAAATCGCTGGAGCCATTTTTTAGAAAAAAAATGTTCGTAACAAGTAGTTTGTTGAGATCTTTGTCGCATCTTTGGAAGGTATTGAACTTAAATATCAAGTTTGGTATTTATCCAACTTTTCGTTTTTGAGTTATGTTGTTCACGGACATGTTTCCAAAAATGCTTTATTTGGATTAAGGGGTCTCAAAATATGTATTTCCGGTGAAATCTCGATATCGAAATTTTGGGTGGAATGCAATGCTTTCCCTACTAACTATACATAGAGAAAGTTAAAAAAAAAAAAATTGCAAAATGGGTACCGCGACTGCTGACTCTGGGTCAAAGTGCAAATTTCTGTGCAAAATTTGGCTCTTTTAGTGATCCCACCGACTTTATGCGTCGATTTGTAACAAATAAACATGGATACACTACTACACACTTGAAACAAATCAGCAATCTAAGCAAGGAAGCACCAAGATTCTCCAGTACCAAAGGCAAAATGTGTGAAATCGGTTGGGGAAATATTGACGTTGGCTTTCTCGATTGCCAATTTGCGTCACTAGGTAATTGATTGTTTTCCCCCTGGAAAAATCTATATTGGAGAGTAGGTATTGTGCTAACATTCTGTAGCAATTGGATACCAAAATACGCGAGAAAACGTTGGGCATGGCAAAGAAGAAAGTCTTCAATCAAGAGAGTGCTGGCTCTCAAAATGTTGCAATGGCGAAAATCAACGAAGTGGAGTATGATTTGCTCACAGCCACCTTATTCCTCTGACTTGGCTCCATCAAGGTTCCATCTGTTCCCTAAACTTGGTGGAAAGAAACTTTTTGTCTGATGGAGAACTTAAAACACCAGTTGAGGTGTAGTTTTCAGTCCTGGGGGAATCACTTCCGCGCGGGATACAGACCACGCAGCATAGCTGGACCAAGTGGATTGATGTCAACAAACTAAAATGAAATTGAGTTTTATTTATGGACGCTCTTCAACTTTTGTGACCCTTAGCATCCTATTTTATGTTGGGCGTGAAAGACCGGCAATTTTGCTGAGGCATCTCTCAAGCTGGAGGTTCTTTTACGTGCTGTAAATCTACGACACGGAACCACAGGTTTTACTTCCTTTCCGAAGGAAGCCATGCTAAGGACTTTTACGCCCGAAAAAAAATCCATCGTCTTCCACCGGATATGAACCCGCGATCTCGGGGACCAGAGCTACCATGGTACCTCTAGAGCGCGGAGAACGACGTATTGATGCCAAGGGAGGCCTTGACAACTTCACAAGTGACGTTTGTATTTCATTAGCAACACTGTACTTCCTTTTTATTTAGTTTTTTTTAAATTAAACATATAATGTTATGTTAGTCTCATTTATTAAGTGTGTATTAAAGGCAATTATTTGTTTTGTTGTATAAGCTTAAGCTATCAAACAAAAATATCCATTTTACTTCATTTGTTATGATAGACATTTCGTATGTTCACAATAAAGTGTCAAAATACCATTTGATATTCAACGAAACAACTGAAATTATGTGGCATAAATATGAACCGCTCCCCTACAGTTTTAACATGTTTGGAATCATTTTATAGTCTATGTCCATCCAGAAGAACAGTGGTTTTCGATGATGATTGATGAAAGAAGTAAGAACTGTCAACCTGCTAAGTGATTTCCCAAATTCACACATATAAACATTTTCTCTCGTTTTCATTCCGTGAAATTGCAGAAGGACCCTCAAATTTATTTATAGGAGGGGATAGATAACCTTAGCCTCGCTGGAAACTAGTAGGAATAATTAAAAAAACAAAATACACTTAAGATATTTGAAAAAGGTTGATATTAAACTTAGAGTCGAGGCAAAATCGCCGTTGTGTTTTATGCGAAGGTATCATTTTCATTCCTGCGCTTATGCTCAGAATTTTAGTCATTGCCCGAGATATTATCTGCAGATGGGTGTTAGTTTCGGTTGAATACAAAAATCTACCTATATTTACACTCATTTTTACTGCATGTACCTTGCACGTTATATATTTGAAGTTATATTAAGACACATGTGTAGCTGGCACTAATATAGCTTAGTTGATTTAGACTGCAAGAGAAATCGTCACTTAGAATTTGCTGATTGCGTCTATGGATAACGACGGCTCTGCTTCCGAATTTGTAAAGTAAACAGAAAACAGTCTTAGGTGTGTTTTTATTGCAGCTTGACTACTGACAGGGCTCTTCATGTCATCCGATAGAGATTTTATATATTGTCCACCTCCTCCTCCTCTACCACCTCTATTTTTGCCAAATCAGTTCAACTGTCGAGAAGAAGATTATGGGCCTTGCTCCTGTAAACGAAATCCAGAGCAGGAACTTATAGAAGCTCGGAATAGGTTGTGGGAATTTGAAGGAACAGCAGAACCACCGAATGTGTCCTACTATAGATACATAGAACCAGTTTTGCAGGATGGACCAACGTAAGATTTTCATTGTGTTAATAATTTTGTGTTATATTTCATTTAACCAAAAATGTTAATAACTGCTTTTGATGCAGGTGTGGCCTAGTTGCACTGAGCATGGTCTCGTCGTGTACTTCTCGTCCATTGTCAGTAGAGCAACTTTTTGAAGAAGCCAAAAACCGTGGATTTACAAACCATGGGGAAATGTTTTCAGTAGACAATATGGCTACATTAGCAAGAGAGATGTTTCGACACAGGTGCCAAGAAGTGGAAGTGCTCTCTGGTGGCTTGGGTCAAGATAAGGACTACATAATTCATCAGTTATCTGTGGGCAGTATTCTTCTTGTTCCGTATCCTTTGTTATGAAATAGATTCCATTCTCCAAAGTGCAGTAACAGCATTATATGCTTCATTTTGGTAGAAAAATCATGCATTATTTGGACTAGTCACCTGGTTTAATTTAATTTTTTTTTCCTTTCTTGAGTGCCATGCTGATTTCAATGCTCACAACATTGATTAATAAATAGGTCTTTTCAGACAGATGTTATAAGCATTTTTATTTCAGTAATGATGTATGGGATGGTAGAAACAGTAACGTGGGAAGTTAAGTTTTGCTCTTGGTATGCATATAAGTGATGTGTGATGCACTCATTGCTTACTAGATATATCAAGCTGGCAAATTGACATTTGATCGGGTCCCTGAATGTTTACACTTACTGCTGCTAGGATTCCTCAATCATACAATTAAGTCATGTACATTCCATTGCTGTACATTGTATAATTGTCAAAGTGAGTGGTTAATCGCAAATTATAACAATATTATGTAACTTAGAAAGAAATCGTGAATATATTTTTTGGAGTTATTTTAGCATATTATTACATGTTTGAAAATTCTGACTGATAATCTATAATGGACCCAATTTTAAGTGACATTTAGATATCAAAACTTTGGTCACAACTACTAATTCTAACACAATTATACAGCAATAATAGCTTGACGTGTTATATTCATATGACTTTCCCTACCCTCTATATATATACACACAAATTATTCTTATGAAAGTTTATTTTCCTTTCTACTTCATTTTAATTGAGATAACCTTTCCAGAAATAGCTGCATTACACATTTCATTATAAATACAAAGGGAATAGCGATAGTCAAATATTTTATTAGGATGCTATATGGTGGTCTTAAAATTCTATAGTCTTCCCATGTCATTGCGAGAAATAATTGAAAAATGGCAGAACTTTAAAAGAATGGCTAAGTGTTGCATATTTTGAATCATTAATAAAGGATATCTTGGAAATGATTGATGCCACAAAAAAGTAATTTGAAATAAGTTGTAGTTTTAAACAGATCTACGATTTAATCTATCGTTTAATGTTTACCAGTTATGCAGGATTATACAAAATTCCATTCGAAAGAAGGGGACTTCGTGGCTATTCCAAGAAAATTCAAGATATACATTTTATTTACAATGTAAATATCTTTAATATATGGCAATTATAATCAAAATCGTTAGAGCCATTTTTGAGAAAAATCACTGTTTTTGGAAATTGTTCCATGAAAATTAAATTGAGTTTTATTTATGGACGCTCTTTTAACTGCTGTTGCTGTGGTCCTTAGTGTCCCATTCTATATTGGGTGCGAAAGACCGGTAATTTTGCTGAGAGGCCTCTTTATCAGGCTTGAGGTTGTTTTACATGGCGTAAATCTATGACACGGGACCACCGGCTTTACTCCCCTTCCAAAGGAAACCGTGTTAAGGATTTTTACACCCAAAAAAATCCATTGCCCTTCATCAGGTTTGAACCCGCAACCTCAGGAACTAAGGCTAGCATGGTAACCACTACACCATGGAGGACAACAAATGTTCCATGTAAAGAGTAGTTTGGGGTAAGGGAATTTTCTTGAAAATCTTCTTGTCTCGTCTTTGGAAGATACTGAATTTACTTTGGTGCTTATCCGACTCTTCGTTTCTGAACTGTGCTATTCACACATACATGCAGATGTACGCAAGCACATTTTTCTAAAAATGCCTTTTTTGGATTCAAGGGTCTTAAAATGTGTATTTTTGGGGTGTTACATTCACACAACTTTCTCTAACTTCTTTCACTTATTAGTGGATATACAAATTATTTTTACGAAAGTTTATTTTCCTATCTACTTCATTTTAATCAAGATAAACCTTTCCATAAATAGCTATTTTACATATTTCATTATAGATACAAAGGAAATAGCAATAGTCAAATGTTTTAGAACTGGACGCTGTATCTTGGCCTTAAAATTCTATACTCTTTCCATGACTCATGAGAAACAATTTTGAAAATTGACAGGAGTGTAAGAGAATGGCTAAGTGTTGGACAATTCAAACCATTAATAATGGATATGTCAGAAATGGCTGATGCCACAGAAAAATTATTTAAAATAGTGTGTTTTAAACAGATCTACAGTTTTTGAGTAGTAAGTTTTTGTCTATGGCTTAATGTTTGCCAGTTATGCAGGATGATATAAGGTTTGTTCCAACATACGGTTCTGAACGGGTTCCGAACTAACTCCAACACATGCTAATGCACATGCGCCAGTCCGGTACGCTCACAGAACCAATTCTGAATTCTGTGTGGTTGGAACACTACTTGAACCGTTCGCGTTCTGTCACGGCCTTCTTCGTTGCACGGTCAATCAGAAGACGATCAAATATCTATGTTTACAGCGTTGATGAATGAAATCAAACTCCGCCATACACGTTCATCGTAAGCGTTTCTTTCATACTGATTCCAGTCCTAATATTCGAGCAAAAATAAATCGCGTTCGTTTATCGGCTTAAAGCCATTGATACTGAGTTGTTGCGAATAACAATTGTAATATATAGATATTATATTTAAACCAGAACCCGGAAAAAGTAATTTAACACAATTCCAATTTAACATTAGGTTTCCTGGTACAGAAACTTCTAAACACAATGTTTAATTTAAAACTCCAATACTCTGAGACAATGACACTCCACATAAATTCTATTCCGAACGTAATGCAAATAATACAAAACTACATAGTACCAATGTATGCTTATGATCAGGGTTAGGATTTTTAGTTGCAAATTTCAGATGAAAAAAGGAAGGGAAAAGGTGTTCAAATAAGGTGAAAAAAGGCACAATAAGGTGCTGGTTTATTTAAGGGGATGCACAACTGAAATTGCTATTTTCTAAACTATCCATTCAATTGGGCTGAAATTTTTATTTCTTTATATATAATTGTTTTGTGAATTATAACCCAGTCTTAATAATTCTCAGAACTGTGCGGTTGAGGTTATTGTCGTCTCTACCTGCCTAGGCTTCGTCTCCATGCAGACAGATGACGTCTCTCACAGCAACAAACTCACATTCACGAACAGCAGGCTACTGATTCTTGTGGGATAGAATCACTCATTGTCAATTGCATTAGTGCGGGCTACTTTATAGCAGTAAAGTGAGAGAAAGAGGTTTTCGTCGAACACACAATTATTTTCCATTGTTGCGGGTGTGCTTTCAATTCCCGTGCGGCGTTTACTTACTATTCGCACGTACACAGCAAGCTGAGGAGACGTTAATTGAAAGTTAAAGAATAAATTGGAATGAAACTTAAAAGAAAAAAGGGGATTATGGGCATGGTTGGGGGAAAATGGTATAAAGGTGCCAAAAAGGGGTAAAGGTCCCACAATAACGGAATAACGTTTAAATGGAAATAATCCTCTTCTTCGGAAGTCGATGCATCATTAAAAAGATCACTGTCACCTTCTAAATCACTCATTATTGTTATCTTTGAACGCTGTTTTGCTCCCTGGCTTTGTTAGACGTTTGTTCTTTTCCTCAAGTATGTCGCCATACTACTCAACAGCGAGCAACTGCTTACCAAACACCTTTGCTATTCCGTATTGAGAAATAAACACGAATGGAGGAATAAATTACATTCAAATTTATTTTCTACTGAATACAGAGAGTATGTCGCTTTTTCAATACTCTCTGTCGGGTTTGTTCCAAGCGATTAGAATCGATTCTGAATTAACTGAGTATGCGCTGTAGACCATACAATCTGCGCATGTCTGGAATTTTCAGTTCCTATTCTTAATCATGAACCGATTTCACTCGTTCCGAACTAGTTCCCAAATACGTTGGAACAGCAAACTGGAAATTCAGAATTGGTTTTGAACTGATTCTCTGTTGTGTTGGAACGCCACTTAGCTACTGCGCACACTGAGATAATTCGGAATCGATTCTGAATCGTGTGGGAACAAACCTATAAAATTCCTTCTGAATGAAGAGGATTTCAAAGGCTGTTCCCAGAAAATTCAAGATATACATTTTACTTATAATGTAAATGTCTTTAATATATGTTATTTTAATCAAAATTTTTGAAAAAAATTCCATGTAAAGTGTAGTTGGAAGTGGGGGATTTTCTTTAAAATCTTCGTGAACATATTTGGAAGATACGCTGCACGCACACACATGCCCAAGCATACTGAGATAGTCGATAGTGATTCCAAGGCAGAATATTAGAGCAATATATATATAAAAAACAGGAGGAAAGCTAAAATAATTAGACTTCTGAAACAGTCATTCGCAGGTTTGGGACAGGAATTAATTTTGTAAGCGTTATTAGATTGTCGAAAGTTGCACAGGTTCCTTTAAGTTCTATTATATTACCTCCATCATTATTCTTAGACATAGTTTACATATAGCTTTACTTTTTTTTTTAAACGTGAATGACATCAATGCTGGCTTAAATATATAATGTAACTGATATTAACACAGTATTCATGCGTCTAATCTATTTTGCTATTAACCTTTATAAAATAACAGCGAAACTTAACCTTATATTTCAAAATTTCCTATTTTCCTACTAACTTATAGGAAGTCGAAAACAAAAAATCTTAATAGTTAATACTCTGAAATCACCCAACATATTTCCACACTAATCTACAAGGGTATATTAAAGGGAAATTCTGCTTAAGACGGATACTTTCCATTTTTTGTTTGTTTGTAGGAGGGTTTTCTTCTAAACGTAAGCATTCATTAATAACTTCATTCACACTACACAGAGCATGTTAAAAGCAAAACCTATATAATTAATATTCTGAAATGTTTTAGTCTAGCAGAAGCCCTACAGTGATGCCAAGGTGAATGCCCAAACATTATTTATATATTAGGAATAAGGTCTCGAAAAATAAATTTGGATAGAGGGATGATGAAGTTGGGAAATGATTCAAGTTAACTAAAATTGCACTATGACTCTATTTTCTATCACACTTATGCTTTGTAATAATTTCTAGCAGTGCCACAACCTCTTCCTGAGTTTATAGTCTTTTTTAACTCAACACACATGTTGTAATTGTTTCTTAAACGTAACTGTCACAAATTTCAATGTAGTGGAGTAAGCCTTACAGGTAAAACCTCCGTGCCATCAAGCGCCTGCCAGCAATAAAATGAGTATGATACTGAATTACATCAGGTAAACCATTTCATTCCTGCTTTAATCAGTTTTGAATGTTTTAACAGCAACACTAATACAATATGTGTTAATGTATGTTAGAATCAAGAGAGATTCCAGCATTCTCCACTACCAACACATTCTTATAGTATATGCAAAATGTATTTTTCCATTAACCTAAATCATATTGAGAGTGAATTCCCACATAATATAATACTCCGAAATGCTGTAACGTATTTCCAAACTATGCTACACATATAACACATATTTTACACTACCTCCAATAACTATATTAACAGTAAATCTTTACGTATATATTGTAATGAAAAGAAGCTAGAAACAGTGATGTGTATTGAATTTATTTAAAGGTGAGTCGGAATTGTTACACTAACATCACTTAAGTTTACTCACTTAACATGTTTCGGGAAACAGTTGTTCCCATCCTCAGAAGGTTAATTCGACTGGCCTGTGTTGTTGGTGTTTCCGTTTTTTGGACTGGATCCTGTGGTGGCATCTTGTGGTGGAGAAATGTACTTCCAGAGAGGATTTGGTGGCGGCAAATCAAAATTCATTAGATTTGTGTTGTGTTTTAGAATGGTGATCTTCTCCCATGTATCTAATTCGGCTGCAAATTTGGCTGGTTTGACTAATGTAATATTGGGTTTGATGTTGTGATTAGTGATCCAAAAATGGTGTGAAACTGCAGATTTGTCCATTTGTTTGTATTTAATACATCTCATGTGCTCCTTTAGCCTAGTTTCTAAGTTTCTTTTGTCTTACCTATGTATACTTTATTGCAATCTGAACAATTGATTTTATAGATTCCAGCTTTTTTGTCTTGTGGAATGGGGTCTTTTAACTTGTTACAAAGTAATTTCTCTATGTTAAATTTGTTCTGTGGAGCTAGGCTGATGTTATGTTTCATGAAAATCTTCTTAAATTTGTGAAATGTTCCTGGGTGGTATGTGAATTTCTTGAACTTTAGCTCTTTATCTTGCTGGCTGAGATTTGTTGTGTTTCTGATGTGCATCTGTCGTTTGAATTTTGCAATTTTTTTGTCAATAGTTGTTTTGTTGTACCCATTATGTATTGCTGTGTCTACTATATGCTGGTATTCTTTTTTATTTAAGGGGATATATACCAGTCTATGTGTTAGGCTGTTTAGTACTGCATGTTTGTGTGTGGTTGGATTGAAACTCTTATTTTTTATGTAATTAGTAGAGTGTGTTGGCTTCCTGTATATGCCAAAGGTTAGGTTCTTTTGTTCTGTGATGATTTTTAGGTCTAAAAATGGTAGCATGCCTTCTTTTTCTATTTCTATGGTGAATTTTATTGATTGGTTCTGTAGGTTTAGTAAGGCTAAGTAAGGAGTCTTGTATGAACCTGTTAGGGACAACAGCGAAGATGTCGTCAACATATCTGTGCCAAACTTTAAACATGTATGGAAAGGAAGTTGTTATGTGTATTTCTAAGTAGCTCATAAATAAATCTGCCAAGAAGGGTGAAAGTGGGTTGCCCATGGTTAGACCAGTTGGTTGTTGATAGAACTTCTTATTGAAACTAAAACAATTTTGTGCAATGCATAAATTGGTAAGTTGTATGAGGTCTTCTACTTCTTCTTCAAGTAGGTTAGTCTGCTGTAGCCATTTCTTTAATTGACGCAGGAGTTGATCTGTAGGGATACTTGGAAATAGTGCAGTGACATCAAAGGAAACTAATCTGTCTTCTGGTTCGAGTTCCAGGGATTTTATCTTCTGTATTAAATCTTCTGAATTCATTATGTTTTTGCTATTGAATTTTGGTAGTGAAGAGAATCTCTGTACTAACCATTTTGCCAGTTTGTAGGTAGGAGAATCAACTAACGGCATAACCCTTACGAATTTGCCAGTACCTAACTTATACAAATTGTAATATTAACAAGTATGCTTTACTATGTTCCTGAATGCATCCAACATCAGAAACCGTCTATATAAATATCACAAAATTCCTCAAACTAATTTAATAGATACTTTAGATTTTATTATACACAGAAATCAGATGGTGAATGCAAGAAAAGTATAGCAGAGAGCTTATTTTAGAGATCTAATGTTACAAGTTTCCACCTAGATGACGTGAAATCACGCATGAAAATGTTGCCAACCATACCAAATTGTTAACAAACTTCAGATTAACTACCCTACAGCTACCTTGTGCTCGTAATATGGTACAGGTAGCAATAACTACAAGTTAGAAAACCTCAGCTTTTACCGGAGATCGTAATACAAGCCCTAAGTTGCAAATATTGCACATTTTGCTTTAGAGACCTTGACTAACACACACCCCACCCTCCACCCTACCAACTCTACTCTACTTTCTAACATAGATAACATTTCTCTAATGTTTTGCCTGCTGTTCTGCAGGAAAGTTTGTTGTAATAGTGGCATTTACTAACTAATAAACTAACTGCAAGTTTTTATATGTGATGCTGGTTAGCATTCTGCTAGAAGTTTATGGAGTAGTTGAGCACCTCTTTTGGATCGTCCTCCGTGGTGTAGTGGTTACCACGCTAGCCTCTAGATCCCGAGGTTGAGGGTTCAAACCCGGCGGAGGGTGATGGATTTTTTTGGGCGTAAAAATCCTTAGCATGGCTTCCTTCAGAAGGGAAGTAAAGCCAATGGTTCCATGTTGTAGATTTATGGCACTTAAAAGAACCTCAAGCCTGATAAAGAGGCCTCTGAGCAAAATTACTGGTCTTTCACGCCCAAAATATAATGGGACACTAAGGATCATAGCATTTAAAGGGTATCCATAAATAAAACTCAATTTAATTTTTAATTTTGGCACAAAAATTGTCATTTTGCAGGAACTTGTTTTATTGCTATCATTGATGGTGATGCACCAGCTTGTAATATCTATAAGCAGTGAATGCACTATACCAATGGTATATACTACATTAGAACACACAGGGAGGGACTATAGCCCCCTCTTAATTAAATAAAAAATCTGATGTGTTACACTCACATGACTTTCTCTACTCTTGTACAAATTATTTTTACAAACTCTTATTCTCCATCTATTTCATATTAATTGAGATAAACATTTGCGGAAACAATCTTTTGACATGCAAAGAGAATTACATTTTACCATACCGACCAGTTCTAAAAATATTTGACTATCGCTTAAGGCGTACTATGTCCCCCTTGTTTTGTATTTGCAAGGGCAATATAGAAATACAGTAGCCTTTAAGCATAGACATATCTCTTAATAGCTGGTGCTAGGTGCACCACCATTCTCTTTGCCACAGATTAATGCTCTTTGCATATCCAAGACAAAAAAATGAATAATGAATTCCCATTTGAGAAAATAAGTATTGAAAAATTTAAGGGAATAACGAACAATATCTCGAAAACGGTTCACTCAAAAAAAATGTATATGGCATAAATTGTGTATTTTAATGCGATCTACATTTTCTGTGCAGTAAAATTTTGTCTATCTCTTATGGTTTACCAGTTATGCAAAAGTCGTTCACAATGAAGAATACTTTTGGAGACATTCCCAGAAAATTCAAGATATACATTTTATTTATCATGAAAATATCTTAAACATACGATATTTTAATGAAAATCATTGGAGCCATTTTTGAGAAAATTAAAATTTTCGAAAAATGTTCCATGTAAAGGGTAATCTGGGGTGGGGGGATTTTCTTGAAAACCTTTGTGTTGCATCTCTGGAAGATACTGAACCTAAATACCAAGTTTGGTGTTTATCCGACTGTTTGTTTCTGAGTTATGCTGCTCACAGACACACACACGGACGTGTTTCCAAAAATGCTCTTTTTTGGATTAAGGGGGTCTCAAAACATGTATTTCCGTTGAAATCTCAGTATCGACAATACTTCCCCTACTTACTATACGTAGTAGAGAAAGTAAAAATTTGGCATTTGCAATACTTAAGGTCATGATGTTGCTTTGTTTGGTAAAACCAAAACCAACACTTTTATTTCCATCCTATTTATTTAAAGCAGATGAGTATCAATTCGTTCACAGTCAGTGATTGAATTTATCTTAGCAGTGGACTGTATCTCGGAAGATCTCCACTAGCTCGAGAAGAAAAAGAAACAGATAGGCTGAAGCAAAGATGCTTTACATTTACTAGTAAATAATTTCTGAATAAGAATTAAGCTCTCAAACAATAGGAGCAAAACTAAGTAATCAAACTACTTAAATATTATTTTTAAAAGGCTTGTTTATTTAATAAATCGTATTAAGTTTTCTCAAAATTTAAATAAATATATGCATCCAAAGGATGATCCGTGGATCACTTATACGATGTTCGAAAATCTAGAAAAGTTTTGGGCACTGTTAAGGTATGTTTCAAAATGTATTAGCTACTCCCTGAAGGAATCCTGATTCCACCACTGTTGGAACACTAGTGCAATGATAAAGCAGCATCAGCTGGTATTATAGACCCTAACAAAAACTAACTTAGGGTAATTCTAGGAACCTTAGGAATCAGTGATTTTACAGGAGCTCTCAACTGTGCACTTTAAGAATGATACAATTAATACTTCATAGTTAAATATGCAATACTTCAGAAAAAGTAAAGAAATTCCGTAAAACAATTGAGATACTAAACACAGGAACATATTGTTGCTTACTCCATACCTGAAATTTTCATTCTTACAGCTGCAACTCGCACTGCCATGCTGTGCAAGTGTAATGAATAGATCGGATGTCAGTGACCTTGTCTATCTTACAATTTTATTCCGCTTCTTTTGCTGCTGCCAAGTTACAATGAGTGGAATTTTATTCATGTTAGAAGTGTAATTATAGGTTGGGACAGCAGATGGATAAGGAGAGAAGCAATCCTACCCTAGGAAGAAGGGGTAACTTAAAGTGGTTTCATTTAAATTTAAAGGAATTGTAAATAAAACCATGTGACAAGAGAGCACCTCATTGGCTGGTGGGCAAACTACAACATTTCCCACCTAGCATGTCGTCTCTTTCTCTACATAAAACAGGTTCAGATCATAAAATTTTATGGTTATTCTCATGCAAAGAAATTTGAAAAACCCATTATTGTAACAGCTCAATTTATGAAGCAAAATAGGTTTGTTCGGATTCACCTATAACTAAATGAACCATTATACCAGAGGATTTAAGAGGCTATGCGCAGGCACTGCAATTCATTTCCAGTTTCCGGATAAGCCGTCAGTGTACTTTTGCAACATGCTCTGCTACTGTGGAAGACATATGCGGGAAATGGAAAGAAGACAATTGTATTGAATGCTTTTTAACAAATTCTGTGAAAAGTACCTACTTTTAATCAACGATGAATATGATAGCCCATTATTTAGCAGTAATTGAACTTCTTTGTTAGTGATGCAGAACTGTTGCTCGAATTGCTTGGTTCGCATTTGTCTTCTGTGGTTTTCTAACCTATAGTGCGAATCATTTTCTTAACTTGCTGACTCATAAAAGGTTAAAGCAAAAGTGGTATACTGATATTAGCCATTAAATGAATGATTTTCTAAAATATGAAATAAAGAACAGTTTAATCCAGTACCTTTAATCACAGATGTCAAACTGTCCAGGTACACTTTTACTTGTCTGCTCTTAGTATTATGTGTAGAAGTTTAGGATGCAAGGCAGGGTATAATAATAATAATAATAATAATAATAATAATAATAATAATTTATCCGTCATTAGGTAATTACATAAATTACAATAGTCTTTGTCCTATATCCTAAATAGAGCTTAAAAATTATACTTATTAACTATGTACAAGACATCTGACACAATTCTTTTTGACATTCATGTACACTATAGCATGGGTATTCTATCAGTCATTTATACATTCTGCCTTTAAATCTATTTAAACTGCAATTTTTTATTTCAATGGGCAAGCTGTCATATAATTGAATTCCAATGGTTTTATAAAATTTGGCTGTTTTCTGGAGTCTCTGAAAAGGCATTTCTATTTTGTTATTATTTCTTGTTTGATATGTATGTTTTTCATTTCTTTCTGTGTGCATATCTACATTTTCTTTAATATAAACTAAAACATCATATACATATAAGTTAGCAATTGTGGGAATTTCGACAGTTATGAATAGAGGTTTGCAATGCTGTTTTTTATGAGAAGAAGTTAACATTCTCACAACTTTTTTTTGAATAATAAGAACTTCAGCAATCCTCGAACTGCTGCCCCATAGTATTAAACCATATCTATCTATATATACTTTGGAAAAAAGAAAAATAGACTGCCCTTGCATATTCTTTTGGCACTAATTTGTTCAGGTTAGCTAGCATAAATACTGTACGAGATAATTTACTACATACAAAGTCAATGTGTGTGTTCCAAGAGAGATTATTGTCAATATTTATCCCCAGCAGTTTTACACTTTCAGCTGTATTAAATTTACCCTTGCATTTTTTTAGGAATAAGACATACAATATTTAAAAACTAATGATTGCCAAGCTGCACAGTATACTGTATTCGCATTCTGTGTGAAGCAATTTCCTCTCATGGGTACTTAGTTCCTGTCATCCTCCACTTGGTGCTGCCATGTGCTCAGTGGAGTGATACATTTAAGTTTTGTTTACTTCTCCTTCCAACTTATAGTGAAAAACATGTAGAGGTGTTTGCCTATATTGACAAAGTCCAATGAAGAAAGAAAAGAAGTGTCTACTGATAGTAGTGGTGGCTTACAAGTCTTCTCCAAGAATTCTGTTTGTTCTCAACATTGGCATACATACTAGAGATCTGCACGGCCAAAATTCTTAGGTTTGCCCCAGTTCCGGCATGAACCAGGCCCAAAACCCCTATACCACCTGGCCCAGGCCAAATTGTCCAAATTTGTTTCAAATAAAATTATTTTGCAGTTATTGTTACTGTTATCATCATTATTATTAGCAGTCCTTGAAGCACGGCTTCGTGCAGTGTGAATGAGCTTGGTTTCAATTTCCAGTACTGGCATGGGGATTTTTTTACCCCTTGCTTGAAGGTCTAGTAAGGGATACACTGAGGTCCTTGGGACCAATTAAGGAGCCACTTTACAGAAATAATGGTACCTGAGATCCTGGAATCTGCATATTTATGGCATACTGCCTTATTGAGCACATGCTCCACCTTTACTGCCCTCTGTCCAGTTTGTCCTGTGTGTGGATGGAGGGAAGGAGGCTGAGTTTACAGCTGTTGTGATGTTACCTGGAATTGGCTGAAGCGGCATTTATTTATTAATACTACCGTGTATGTGCGTATGCTGCGATAATTGTACTATTTTGAGCATCTCAACATCCTGGACCAAAAAATACTTGTGCACTCTCTTACAAATAGAACATTTGAGAAAGTCATCTGCTTTTTGTAATTATTCTGGCTTATGTCTGTTTCTTTTTTTTCATTTGGTGTTCTTTATTTCTTGACATGCACACGCAACTCTCCACTTGTAAACAGCACTATAATTTGCAGTAACAATGTTATTCACAATAGTTGGATTCTCATACATTAGTTTGTTAAAAACATTCAACTTAATTTGTTTCTTACTGAATGCTTCACTATTGCATCTTTATTGTCACTCACCAAGCTAACAACACTTGTAGAAGAGCCTTGTTTATTGCCTTACTGATGTTTACCATGAAGAGGGGTGAATGACTCCATGCAAAATAGTTTAAATATTAATATTATTTACTATTTCACAATAATCAAAAGTTTTGAACTACAGGGTGATTTATGAAGAACGGACACATTTCTTTCTTTAATTATTCTGTTCAAAATTCACTCAATGCCCCAATTTTAGCACCAAATCAAGCAGAATGTTCTGAAGTGTCGATTGCCTGTCGCTAGATGCACAGATGTTCATGTTTTATTCATAATTGTTAGTTTTATTGTTGGCAACTGTTATTGGGATTTTGTTCTAGTCAACGTGAAAATGGAGTACACATTAAACGAAGACTCTTTCTTGTAAAACAATACTGAATTACGAATTCAATTACAGCTACTCAAAGGGAACACCAGAGAAACACAATACTGGGACTGGTAAACAAATTGGAAACAACTGGATCTTTGGTGAGTGAAAAAGTCAAAACTCGTTCATCTAGGCTTCCCACGGTTGTTATTGACATAAGAGCATGACTGGGACAGTCACCCAAAAAATCATTACGACAGTTGTCGAAGGAGACAGGGTTGAACTACTCAATGTGTCAGAGACCTGTGAAAAGTGCAGGCCTAAAGCCGTATAGGATTACGGTTGTTAATCAGTTACAGGCACCAGATAAGGATAGATGACTGAATTATTGTCATTGGTTTCAGGCGTTCATTGTGCAAAATCCTGCCATATTGTCCATCACATGGTTCACAGATGAAGCTTGGTTCCATTTATCCGGCTATGTGCACTCAAATAACTCAGTATTGGGCCAGCGAAAATCCACATGTTATTCATGAAGCACCTATGCACTCAGTTAAAATTGGAGTTTGGTGCGCAATATCTGCACAGAGAATAGTGTGACCAATTTTGTTTTAAAACAATGTAAACATGCAGAGTACCGACAGATTTTCATGGAGTTCGCTGAGCAACTAGACGATGTAGAGCTGAGTCAAGGATTTTTTCAGCAGGACGGCGCTACATGCCATACATCAAACGAATCCATGGCACTAACTGCAAGTTACTTTTTGACGACTGGATAATTTCCAAGAACCTGTGGTCACCGAGATCTCCGGATTTGACATCGCCGTACTTCTTTCTATGGGGTTACTTAAAAGACAGGGTTTATGCCACACATTCCCAGACATTGAATGATCTGAAGCACAACATTACACAGGAGATTCAAGCTATTGACAACAGAGTCCTCCGAGTGGCCAGTAGCATGGAACGACGTGTTGAGTTGTGCCTTATGCAGAATGGAGGACATTTTCAACATTTGCATTAGAGGTAAATAATCTCCCAAAATTCCTCTGCATTTCAGGTATAATTAAGTTGTCGCTAGCATAGCTTGTTTTGAAACAATTAAAGAAATAAATGTGTCAGTTCTTCATAAATCACCTTGTATGTTTGATTAGCATACTTCTTGAGAAACCACAAATGATCGCGCATGTTTAAGCTGCTGTATGTTATGGTGTGTTTAAGTTTCCTGCATTTTGCAGGCTAGTTAATGATTCAATTCAGTTCATTTATTGCACCAGTAGACTATTTACATAGTCTATTATAAGTATTCATGTATGTCATAAAATGCACAATTTACGAGCTAATTCTTTAACTCTTTAATGAATTTGGAACCTGTTATTTGTATAATCGAGGAAGGTAATTTATTGTATAATACTTTACCAATGACATAAGGATTTTTTCAAAAAATTTCTTACTTTTTCTTTCCCTATACATGTTATCTTTTGTTCTTGTGTCATATGTATGTTTATTGCTATTGATCTCTATATCTGATTTTTGTCTGACTAAAAGAATAGCTCTAAAAATATACTTGGCTGTAGTAAAAAGAAATCCATTATTTTTGCATGAAATTGAAGGCCTATTTACCATAGTTAGAATGATCCGATTTAGGTCAAATATGTGCTGTTTTGTTCGATAACTTGTTGCCATTTTGAAGGTAATTTCATTATGCCTCTCTCATAGAAGCCCTCGTCCCTATTGGCAAAAAATTGAGACAGTCTATTTTCACAAGCCTCTCTTGAAGTGAATTTTTCACCAGAAAAGGCATTCGCCATGGACAGGAACAGATGGTAATCACTTGGTGCAAGGTCTGGACTATAAGGTGGATGCATAAGAACCCCCACCAAGCTCTTGGAGCTTCTGGCGAGTCACTATCGATGTATGTGGCCTGGCGTTGTCCTGATGGAACACAATTCCTCTCCTATTGGCCAAAGCTGGCCGTTTCTGGGTGATTGCTTCCTTCAGGTGGTCCAGTTGTTGACAGTACAGTTCCGAGTTAAGAATTTTGCCGTAGGGGAGCAGCTCATAGTAGATGATTCCCTGCCAATCCCACCAAACACACAGCAAAACCTTCCTGGCCATCGATCCTGGCTTGGCCACTGTTTTAGTCGGCTCACCGCGATTCGACCACGACCGTTTTCGCTTGACATTGTCGTAAGTGGTCCACTTTTCATCACCAGTCATAAGCACTTCAGAAATGGGTCGATTTTGTTGCGATTTGCTGATGGAAATTCGGTCCATGAGGTTTTTTTGCGTTAACTCATGTGGCACACATACATCGAGCTTCTTTTTGTATCCAGGCTTATTCAAATGGTTCCAAATGGCTATTTATGCAATCTTTAGCTCTTGGGCAATCGAAACAGTGCATACATGACGGTTGGACTTGAAAATTTCCATGATTTTATAGACATTTTCGACAATTGGCCTTCCAGTGCGTCGTGCATCTTTGACATTGAAATTATCGGAACGGAATCAACGAAACCAAAATTGCGCGTGATTGGCTGTTACAGTATCAGGACCATAAACACTATTCACATTTTCAGCCGCCTGGCTTGCATTTTCGCCTTTATCGAAGAAAAACTAAAATATGGCGTATTTTCTCTTTGCTAGCGTCCATCTTTGACGCGTGCTCAAACAAAACTGACTCAGCCAATTACCAAACTGCCGCAAACCTTTGTTTTAGTACGAAATCTCATCTTTCTAACGCCATCTAGTGTAACCCAATCGGACTTATACAACGCGAGATACAGGTAACTAAAGCCATCTATTGGAAAAATAATGGATTTCTTTTTACTACACCTGATATAATGAAACCACAGTTAATATTCTTTCTTTTTTAAATACCTCCGTACAAGAATCCCTGGATTTTAATGAGCATACAATTCTTAGACACCTCTTCTGTAGTACTAATAACCGCTTTAGATTATCTTTATGCGTTGTGCCCCATAATTCAATGCCATAGTTCAAATGAGTATGGATAATTCCATAATAAATCAGTTTTAAATTTGGTTTTTCCAAATAATGAGCCATATAGTTCAACAAATAGACACCTTGCTAATTTTATTAGATATATAATTTACATGCCTTGTCCATGATAAAGTTTTGTCTATATGTAGCCCTAGAAATGAGTGGTCATCAGAGGTGTCAATTTCTTCATTTCCAATTTTAATTTTTATATTCCTATATAGAAATTTATTAATTTTAAAATATATTACACTTGTCTTATCTAGATTATTAATTAAGTTATTATTAGCAAGAAATTTAAGTATTATATTTGTACCTTAATGTATATTAGTAATTAAATTATTGAGTGTCTTTCCCCAGCAAATAATTGATGTGTCATCAGCGTATGACACTGTTTTAACATTATTAATAACAGATAAGTCATTAGTATACAATCTAAATAATAAAGGCCCAAGCACAGACCCTTGTGGGACCCCATAGTTTACCACCGCTAATGAGGATTCATATTTTGTCTCTAATTTATTGTTTCACATACTATTTCTGTACTTTGAACCCGTCCTTGAATCATGTGCTTGCTTGAAGGTTTCTAAGAGTGGAACGATTTTAGATATATTCAAATTTTTCACAGAAAATAAATTGTAAGGATCAGAAGGAAAGATATGTAACTACCTTAACTGCTGGCAGCTATGATGCGGATGCTAACCATTCTCCTTGCTGTCGACGAGGTCACAAAGCACACTGGGCTGTTGTTTCAGGAGTAATGTTGTCATCATCTCCGCAGCGCAGCTGTCATATATTAGCCAGACAAGGCAAGAGCCGTCACCTGGCAGTGTGGTCTTATGATGATCTTCGGGACAGTAATGAGAACCTGGTTGAATTGGATCCCGGAAGAGCTCGGGATGGTCGGAATTACGTACTTCCTGCCGGAGGTGTTGCAGCTGGTCTTGGTGGCAGGGCCATACTCCTACATGGGCTAGGAGCCGAGCAGTTTATATCATCTGGATTGTTGTGAGAGAGAATAAAAAACAATCTTGTGAGAAACTCAAAATCAACGGCCATCCATGAAAACAAAATAGCATGCATTTAAACAATTTTTCCCCTCAAACTATGCTCCTGGGTACAAGATACGCTTATACTGTTCATAGGGTTGACGTAAACTAGTAGTAACTATAGTGCCTACAAGAGTACATTAAGAAGTGAATTTGTTTTTATAAAGAGTATGTTTCATAATTTTTCAACCTTTTCCTATTCATTTCCTGATGAGTATTTTTTGCAGTTAATGTTTCTGAACTGTTGTCTGATTTGTGAAGTATAGAGCAGAAATAGTATAAATTGATATGCAGTTCTAAGATTTTATCTGAAGGCAACTTTGTTTAGAAATAGGTATGGCGTACCTGGTGCACAATACTCAGTGATGAAAATATCAGCATAGCATGAGGGTGAAACAGAATGCTGATATCGCACCTTGCGAAGAGAATGTCACAAGTTCAATAATTGTAGTCTTGCAGCAATACATGAAAAGTATAAACATTCTGATAATGTCAGTTTTTTTTTCAGAGTTACTTTCCATTTCAGTGATATTTGCATCCAGTAGTGTATATGAAGTGGTTAATGACTTTCAGTAAATTAGAGATCACATTTATTTCAGCTTGCAATTTTTTGCATTTGTTGCATCCTCTTCTCAAGTTGTGATATTTAGTTGCATGTTGGTCCCTCCTATTTTCTTTAAAGCCAAAATATAAAGTGGAGCATAAGTGTATGTGTTATAAAATGTGATATTATTGTGCAAAGAATTTAAATATTATAGAAAATAACTATTTTTATCTTTGTAAATGTAACTTGTAAAACTGTAAACTTTTTTCAGTGATTATATCTGCAGCTTTTCTGGGCTACTATTAACATCACTGTCTTGCTTCTCATGTCTTTTTTGTTTTTTTTTAATATATATATTTTTGTTAATGTCCTTGTTCCAGTGATTTTCAAAAGTTTATATAGTTTTAAGGCTGCTTCACAATAATAGAGAATAGAAACCAAATGAGAATTACAGAGTTAAAATACATGTTCTATAGTGTGAGCATTCATAATTAACAGGAAGCTTTCGCAGGTATACCAGGAACAGGAAAGAAGGCTTGGTCAAATGTTAACTTTCTTGTTCCTGTTCTTGGGGACAGTATATTAGTTCCATATCATGCATATTAAACTCTTCACTGTAGAAGTTGTTCAAGGCAGCTGTGACATGAAACCGCTACTAGAGTTCCTTGTAGTTGCAAATTGGGAAAATGAAACTAGAAGAAATTCCAGTAAATGTGCGTCCTGACTCCTTCAGATGCATTGAGCATTGGTTCTTCTAGCAAAAGCACTTCTTGTAGTTTGTATATATGCAACTCAAAACTGTCTCGCCTCAAAAAAAAGAAAGGGGGGGGGGAGAATCTGATGTGTTACAAGGTGTGTCCATAAAATAAGATTCCAATTTTTCTTCACATAGAAAACACGTTTATTTGCAATGGATGTTACATTGATGGAAAGTCTGGACTTTCAGCTACTTTTCGACATAATCACCATTGCAATCGATGCACATTTGCATGCGCTATGGCATTTTTTGTTTACTCTTGTCATAAAACTCTCCCGCCACGTTGCACAGATAGCACTCGACCTCGTTTTTCAACTTGTCGGCGGTCTGGAAATGCGTTCCACCCAGCTGTGACTTCAACTCAGGAAGCAGATGATAATCACTAGGTGCTAAGTCTGGGCTGTAGGGGGAATGTGTGAGGATGTCCAATCTGAATTGGGCCAGGAGCAGAATGGGGATGAGCATTGTCGTGATGAAAACACACTCTCTTCGTTAGAATTCTCTCCTTCGATTTTGAATGGCACGACACAGGACTTTTTAAAGTCTCACAGTAGCGAACAGCTTTTATTGTTGTGCCGGTAGGCATAAACTTGCACAACAATACACCTTTTCTGTCCCAGATCACAATGGCCATCACTTTGCCGGCAGATAATGTTTGTTTGAACTTTCGCGGCATCAGTGAATTTGAATGCCACCACTGACGAGACTTGTAGTTTTAAGTGTCGTGTAGTGTACCCAGGTTTCGTCGTCAGTGACAGTTGAATGCAAAAATTCATCTTGTTCTGCATAGCACTCCAAAAATCGTGGGCCGCTTCAACACATTGCTGTTAAGCATTTTGGGGACCCACCTTGCACACCCTTCCGATAATGCAAATGTTCATTCAAAATCTTGTCAATTGTATGCTTACTAACTTCAGAGCTCCATATACGCAGCTCACAAACTGTCACACACTGATCTTCAAGCATTTCTTTCTCTACTTTTGCAATTGTTTTGGCCGAAACCGAAGGCCTACCACAACGCTGTTTGTCATTGACATCTATATGGCCAGCCTTGAACTCTGACCCACTTTCGCATGCTTTTGACGTCCATACACTTTGGACCATAGACCTCGCATAACTGACAATGAATGTCAAAGAGTAGTGCCTTTGGCACTCAAAAAACGTATCACTGCATGTCACTCGCACCTGGCGGGAGAAGCAAAGGGTAGCTCCATCGTGAACAGCTGCCCAGCTAAGACTGAGCATCGCAGCAGGCTGGGTTTGGTGGGGATTTGAAGGGGGAGAGCCAAGCCACACGCCAATATTGCCGGATCTCGTGTAAAAGCATTCCTCATGGCTCCAGCATCTTGGAGAACCTTATTTTATGGACACGCCTTGTACATTCAAATGACTTTCTGTAATCGCTATTAGTGGGTATACAAATTATTCTTACAAAAGTTTATTTTCCTATTTACTTCATTTTAATCCAGATAAACCTTTCTGGAAATAACTGTATTATACATTTCGTTATAAATACAAAGGTAATATCAATAGTAAAATGTTTAAGAACTGGACGCTATATGCTGGCCTTAAAATTCCATACTGTTTCCCTGACATTGTAAGAATTGACAGGACTTGAAAAGAATAAGTATTGAACAATTCAAACCATTAATAATGGATATCTCGGAAATGGTTGATGCCACAAAAAAAGCTATTTCAATAAATTGCGTGTTTCAAAGAGATCTACATTTTTTGTGTTGTGCGTTTTCATCTATCACTTAACGTTTACTGGTTATGCAAGATTATACATTTCCTTTCGAATAAAGAGGATTTCACAAGCTATTCCCACAAATTTCAAGATATAAATTTTATTTATCATGTAAAAATCTTTGATATATTCTATTTTAATCAAAATCATTTGAGCCATTTTTCACAAAATCAACAAATTCAAAAAATGTTCAATGTAAGAAGTATTTTCTTGAAACTCTTTCTGTCACATCTTTGGAAGGTACTGAATGTAAATAACAAATTTGGTATTCATCCGACATGTTGCTTTTGAATTATGCTGTTCACACACATACACAGGATATTTTTCTAAAAATTATTTTTGTTTATTCATGGGGGCTTCAAAACGTATTTCCAGTGAAATCTCAATATCAAATTTTTGGGTGGACCTTCTCCACTTCCTATGTATGTGATAGAGAAAGTAAAAAAAATAGTACAAAGAGCAGCAAAAATCAGTAGAAATTTATGAAGATCAGCAAATAATTTTAATGTAGCCATTAATAATGGAATGATGCTTGATACAACTCAAGGAATGGGAAATAGTAATGGATTTGCATTAGAAAATGTTTAGTGTATCAAATTTTGACATTGGCTAAATAGGAAGCAGGTGAGAAAATATAATTGGCCAGTTTCAAAAACAGATAACGACTCAATGCCCAAAATCAACTTCCTACTTTGCTATTGATATGGTCATTAACATGCTTTCCTATTATCTTTCCTGGGTTATTGCGAACCAAAGTTTTGTAATGCTGTTTTGCTTTGTGTTCTAGTTTCCATTCTCAAGTAAAGGCTGGTTCACAACCACCTGGTAACAGTAACCAGAACGGAAACAAGAATGGGAAGCAAGAAACTTTTATTCACAATAGCCCGGTAACAAGAACGGGAATGCATATTGATCACAAAGTGAAAGTCGATTTTGCGCATTAGGATTTCATTTGTTTTTAACTGACCAATGACATTTTTCCACCTACTTCCAATTTAGCCAAGCCAACGTCAAAATTCAATAAAGTAAACATTATCTAAATGCATATTCATTACATTTCCGATCCCTCTACTTATGCCAAACTTTCATTCCTTTATTTAATGGCATACATTAAAATTATTTATTGTTCTTTTTTCATTTCTAGCAGTTTTAGCTTTTCTTTGTAGCTTTTGCCATTGTTTTTTAGGTAATAGCCAGTTTTGAGTTGCATATAAACAAACTACAAATGATCCCTTCACAAGAGGAACCAACGCTGATTAGATTTGCGGGTGTTGGGATGAGGTTAGGAAGCACATTTACTACTAATTCCTTCCAGCTTCATGTTTCCAGCTTGCGACTATAGAGAGCACTAGTGGCTGTTTCATGTCACGGCCGCTTAGAATAACCTCTAGAGTGAAGAGTCTAATATGCACAATAGGGATCAAATATGCTGTGCCCAAGAACGAGAAAATTAAAAGTTAGGCAACTCTTCTTTCCCGTTCCCAGGGCCCGGGAAGCTTCCCATCGGTTGTGAACATTCCCATTTGAATACATGTATTTCAACTTTCTCGTTCTCGTTCTGGTTACCGTTCTCGTTGGTTGTGAACCAGCCTTAACTATGAACCAGTCTCTAGCAGTGTTAACTGGAAAGCTTAAAGCACTAAAGTATGCTGTTGAAAATTAAGATACACATGTGGAGTTAGGAAAGAATAACTTTCAGAGGAGAACTACTATCAGATATAAAGACAGCAGTGCATAGCTTGTGTAGGTCAGTGTCAGAAATTTCTTGTGCACTATCAGCAACATGCATTGCTGAGCTAACAGATGTTAAAGTGAGAAGAACTGAAATTCTCTTTAACGTAGTCACCAGAAATGCATAATTTGTACACAAATCTATTTGTTTGTTTCTTGCCATTATTTTACTTCATAAACCCTTGTGATACAAAACATATGTCTCTTAGTTTATGCTGTATTTATTATCATGCCTTATAACACTCTAACGTGCAAGAAGAAATTGATGAAAGCAGTAGTGGTGTCCTATAACTAGGGACCTGTGAAAATCTGTTATATTTAAGGATTTTGGTTTTCGCCCCATTAGCATTAGTTTTAAAGGATTTCTGAGATTTTAAAGATGCCTATGTAATGAAACATTCTAGGAATTTTGGAATTCTAAGAGATTTTTAAAAGGCTTGAGGAATAATTTCTCTTATGGAAATCAAATACCAAAATACCATTTGAATTTTTGTTAAAGAAGAAATATTTTTATTATGCCACCTACCTAACACGTAAAATAGCTGTATATAAACTATAAAGAAATATCTGAAATGTTATGTTCATATGACTTTCACTATCCATCTTTGAAAAAATAGGTTACTGAGACTTAGACTTGTGGATGGGATGTCTACACTTCAAAACCTGCCAGGACCATCCTCCCTGATAGTTTTTTCCAGGTTTTGCTGTCTTCATAACTGGCAAATGCCAGGGAGGTACCCTAAAACTTAGAAATGTTTCCCCCAAATTTCCTCATCAGTGTACACCACCTGTTGTGCCATATGTACAGGGAGAGTCAAAAAACTACGAACCGCCTGCGGAGTGTTTTTCCTGTCCGCGTTCTCTGCGCTAGTTGCCATCTGCCGCTATTATAAAAAGGCGCGGATGAAACCATACAACATTTTTAAAGCTACTTTTAAAGGCTTTACTTACCAACTTTATGAAAGGAGATGCTGAAACTGGCCACCGTCGTTTTCCATACATTTTTGGCAGCTCTTTAGGAAACTATCCATCACTCGCCAATTATTTTCAAGGCAACAGTTGAAGCCTGTACATATGTGAATACAATTTTGCCTCATTTTTTAGAGAATTATCAGCCAGGGAGCATGATTTTGCCGTTTTTAAACAAGACTCTGCCACGGCTTATACTGCCAATATTTCGATGAGAAAAATTGAAAGTGTATTTGAGGACAAATTATTAGTACAGATTTGTGGCCCCCTAGGTCCCCCAACCTAACCCCCTGGGATTTCTATTTCTGCGGTAACTTAAAACAAAGTATATAAGACAAACCTACACACCCTGGAAGAATTAAAACAAAATATCCACCAGGAAATTGCCAGCATTTCTCATTGTGAACTATGGTGAGTGATGGATAGTTTCCTAAAGAGGTGCCAAAAATGTATGGATGACGACGGTGGCCAGTTTCAGCATTTCCTTTCATAAAGTTGGTAAGTAAAGCCTTTAAAAGT
Source organism: Deroplatys truncata (assembly GCA_030765065.1). Taxonomy (NCBI): domain Eukaryota; kingdom Metazoa; phylum Arthropoda; class Insecta; order Mantodea; family Mantidae; genus Deroplatys; species Deroplatys truncata. The sequence continues at coordinate 20,726,320 of CM060987.1, forward strand.
AGTTTTAAAAATGTTGTATGGTTTCATCCACGCCTTTCTATGACAGTGGCAGATGGCAGTAAGCGCATAGGACACGAACAGGAAAAACACTGTGCAGCCGGTTCGTACTTTTATGGCTCACTCTGTAGTAAGAATGGTGGTTAAACACTTCTACTTCAACAAACTATTCTAACAAAAGCTTATTCCTCTATCTACTCCATGTTAACCAAGATAAACATTTGCAGAAATGAGTTTATTACACATTTCTTTGTAGGTACAAGGTGATTAGGGAAATACAGTAGGCTTAAGCGATAGTCAAATCTTTTAAGAATGAATTATTTATTGTCTGCTTTGTACAATGGAGTTGTTTATTATTTCTCTTCCCCTTATATTTAACATTCTGTTGTATTATAATGGGGAAGTATAATGCATCCACTATTTACTTTTTTGCCTTGTTACCCTTTTTTCATATTTTCTCCAATTTGCTTCACGTTTGTTTTAATCATTATATGTCCCTGCTTTCTCCATATATTAATTTGATCTTATATTAAAAATCTAACCTTTAGCTCTATTGGTAAATTTTTCCATTTCTGTAATATTAAATTCTCTCTTCCTCTATCCATATCCTCGCATTCCAGAATGTAATGCCAATTGTTATATGATCCATTACATTTAGTACATCTCTCCCCCTTCTTCTCCCTGTTAGACCACTTAAACTCATTACACCTGTCATCACCCATACATACCCCATTCTGGCCTCGTGGCATACTTCGATGTATCTTTCTTCTCCCCATTCCGTTTTAAAATATTTATAATCTATTAATGACCTTTTTCCTTGAAACTACTTATAATTTCTTGCTTTTCAATATCCTCCACTCGTGTTCTAATTTCTTTCCAGAAACTCTTACTTTTGTTGTTTCTTTCTGCCCACGTTTCCCCCATCCCTATTTCTTCCAATGCTGTCTGTATCTTGTGCATCCAAATTTCTTTTTCCCCATTTTCTCCAGTACAACCAAGCATTGCTTTAGTATCTCATTTTCCTCTAGTAGCTTTATTCTGAACCAGTATTTGATTGCCCTTTCTACCATTTTAACTTTTGCCGCTATCCTTCCTAGCTCTGCTTGTGCTACTCCATTTGGTGAACTTCTTGGTAATCCCAGGCTTATTTTGCAAAAATTCCTATGCATAGCATCTACATTTTTCCAGCCTCCATATCTCTGCTACGTATAACACCCTTGCTTCCACCACTGTGCTATATATCCTTTCTAGCCACGTACTTTGCATTTCTGGTATTTTGTTCACACATGCTCTGATTACCTGAATTGCTTATTTCCTCTTTGCTAGTACATTTTTTTCTTCTATTCTCCCCAATCCCCTGCACTATTGAGCCTTACTCCTCGATAGTCAATTTTCCTCTCTACTTCCAATTTCATTCCTTCCCAATACCAATTTATGGTCTTTCTTAGTTTATATCCTTTCTTAAAGATCATGATTTTCAATTTCTTTTAATCTTTTAAGAACGTGATGGCTTTGAAATTCCGTTCTCTTTGCATGACCACAAAAAAAAAAAAAAAACAAATACTGATTTTTCTGTTAAGAAAAGTATAAGTATTTGAAAATTTTAACAAATAACAGAATATTTCAGTAATGGTCAACATTACAAAAAATGTTATGTGGCACAAATTGTGTACCTTTAATGAGATCTACATTTTTTGCATAGTAAGGTAAGTCTATGTCTTACAGTTTATACCAAAGCCAATTAGAATGAAGAAGACTTCACAGGCTATTTCCAGAGAATTGAAGAATATATATTTTATTTGCAATGCAAATATCTTAAGCTTATGGTATTTTAATCAATTTTGTTAGCCATTTTTGAGAAAATTAGAAGTAATGAAAAATGTTCCATGTAAAGGGTAGTTTGGCTTCAAGTTTTCTTGAAAATCTTCATATTGCATCTTTAGAAGTTACATAAGAAGAACTTAAATAGTGAGTTTGATATTCATCAGAATTGGTTTTTGAGCAATACTGTCATACACACAGATCTTTTTCTAAAAATGCTTTTTTAGATTCAGGGAGCCTCAGTAAATGTATTTCCAGTGAAATCTTGATGCTAAATTTTTGGGTGGAACACAGTACTTTCTCTACAATGTAAGTATGTACTAGAGTAAGAAACACTAGGTCATCAAAGAAAAGGTAGAACCAGAATGAAAAATTCAACGCCATGGTCCAGCTATGGCAGTGAATTTTTACTTTCTCTACCTTGTACATAATAAGTAGAGAAGGTATTGCATTTAGCCCAAAAATTTGATACCAAGATTTCACTGAAAATACGTGTTTTAAGGCCCCCCTAAATCCAAAAAAGGCCCATGTGTGTCTGATCAGCATAATTCAAAAACACAAAGTTGGATAAGTACCAAACTTGGTACTTATCCCCCCCATCCCAACTACTCTTTACATGGAACATTTTTTTTAATATTTCAGTTTTCTAAAAAATGGCTCTAATGAGTTTGATTAAAATACTGTATATTAAAGATATTTACATGACAAAATGTATATCTTGCATTTTCTGGGAATAGCCTTTGAAGTCCTCTTCATTCGGAAGGAATTTTGTATAACCTTGTGTAACTGGTGAACATTAGCAACAGACAGAAACATACTACACAAAAAATGTAGATCTCTTTAAAATCACACAATTTATTTGAAATAAGTTTTTTTTATGGCATAAGGTATTTCTGAGATATCCATTATTAATTTTTTGAATTGTTCATTTCTTTGTCTTTCTTTAAAGTCCTTTCAACATTCATTTGTTTCTCGTGATGTCATGGAAACAGTATTGAATTTTATGGCCAGCATATAGCTTCCAGTTCTTAAACATTTGACTATTGATGTTCTCTTTGTATCTATAACTAAATGTGCAATGTAGCTATTTCTGCAAAGGTTTATTTGGATTATTAGTAAATATAAATATAAGCTTTAGTAAGAATAGCTTGTATACTCACTAATGAACAATAGAGAGTAAAGAAGGTCATATGGATATATCACATCAGATTTTTCAGTCTGGTTCTACCTTTCCAACTTTAGCCTACACATGCCATGTGTGGAATAGCAATTAATTTATACACAAATGTTTTGTTTGTCTTGTATTGATAAACATACTGTAGCTGAATTAAGTTTTTCATCAGTTCATTTCTTAAGATGTCCCCTATCAAATTTAATTGATGTGCCCAATAGTGAATGTGTACAGCCTGCTCTCCAAGAAATACCTTTAGTGAACTGAAGCGTTTGGCCCGTCACTCACCAATCCCAAGATATAATTAATAGATTACTTTTGCACTTAATTAACAATTGCCCTGGCATATGGTTTTGCATCAGCTGCTCCCAAAGTATGTACATTGGCAACATAACATTTTTGCTTCATGTTAGCTCAAGAGGGCAAATGAGCACAGAAGTATACATCTACCCATCCAGTCCATTGTTTCATCACATAAAAACATAACCGTCTGCTTGTTTCACTAGCCTCAGCATTACTAAGTACATACTTATCTCTCAACAATCTAACTTGTGGCAGATCACCATCTGTTAAACATAAAGAACAGTGAGGAAGAAAGACAAAGAATGACAATAATAATTCTACACTCGTCACAAATTCATTCAACCATTCTTTAAGAGGTTTTTCCAACTTCTTCAGAGTATACTCGCTTTCATGAAGGGGGTCTGTACTTTTTTTACAAAATTATCCCTTGTAGCAATACCTTTGTTTGTTTGTTTGTTTGTTTGTTTTTTTGCAGGTTGCAGTTCAAGATACTTTTCTTCTCTTAAGACCAAAAGCTGTATCAGTTGTGGATAATTTTTCTTTTTGTCATTTTAATTTTTCACTTTGCACATGCTTGCTGCATGTAACTTTCTGGACCTACAATATTGGACAGTTAAAATATTTGCACATTACAGTTTTTGAATCGGATGAATACAGAATGTAGCGGAACTTATTACATTTCTTCTAATATGCACTTCATAGAGACATTACAAACAAAAAGGTATACTAGCATTTTGTTCTGTAATAAGTCGTTTTGGGGGGGGGGATTATTTTTCCAAATTAGATGGTTTATTCCACAAGAATGTATGAAGGTATAATTTGTTACTTTTAAAATGGGTAGAGTAACCTATTTCTGACCTAGTTTTGGTAGTAACTGTGACTACAAAAGGTTTTGAAATAATCATTTTCTGAACACCGTTTTGCAGACTAAGGTCAAGGTAGGCCAGTGTGAGAACCGGCTCCTGGATATAAACAAAACAGCATACCTAAACTGGGAGGTGGGGGACTAGTGGCTTTGTTTTCCACACAACCCTTAATCCAAACACGACAAAAGGGTGTAATGTTTTGGTGAAATTACAAGTACAGGTTGTAACTATTGGCCTACAATAACACCATGGAAGTAATACCTTCATTGTCCATTAAGTGTTTCGGAGTCGCTGACTGAAAAATGCACCATGTTTATGTCAGCTCCACTAGAAGTTGAATCATTATTAGAGTAACATTGTACTACGCATTGACACTCACAAATTTAGTGGATAATCATACACACAGCATAAGGTTTACAAGATGCCAGCATTTTCAAATTGTGAGTACCTGGATATGTTAGAGAAAAATGTTTATCCAAACTCATGAACCACATGCCATACAGCAGAAATGAAATCTGTATGTGTGCTGACCTACTTTTGGTTTTGAAAGGGAGAGTTGCATTCCTGCTTGCAGCTACTGGTCGGCTGCCACTGCAATGTTGCTTAAATGTGCGTTTTATGTTCTTGAAAAATCTAAAATATCATAGCAGAAAACGGTCATAGAGAAAACTGAAGCATACAGAATATATCCTATATAATGAGATCTGTAACTTATTTAGATTAATTTAATGACTTCCCTTCCTCCGGGTATAATTCATCATTTGTAAACTGATTCCTGTACCTTTGAAGCAATGTTCACTGTAGGCATTTTAACACCTACTTACTCCAAAGCTTTTCTCAGATTGACAGTTACTACTCACTTGGAGACAGATGGAGGTCTGATATGCTACACCTTGTCTTGATGTGTACAGAAGTAGTGGAGTGGGGCAAAAGAAGTTGACCTGGAATCAATGTGAGCCAGTAGGTATCTGCTTGTTAAAATTTAAGAAGAAGAAGGCAACATGTTACATTCACATGACTTTCTCTATCCATTCTTCAACAAACGTCTTACAAAAGCTCATTCTTCTATATACTTCATGTTAGTGCAGATAAACATTTGCAAAAATTGTCTTATTGCATATTTCTTTGTACACGCAAGAGGAGTAGAAGAACACAATAGGCTTTAAGCAAGTTAAATCTTTTAAGAGCAGGTTGCTATGTAATGGCTTTGAAATTTTGTTCTCTTTCTATGTCCAAGAGAATAAAATTGGATGCGTCACATAACAGCCAGTACATACAGTATATATTCGCTGTGGTTATATTATATGAATTTCTCTAACCCTCTCACTTATTAGTGGGTATACAAGATTCTTATTAAAGTTTATTTTGCTATCTACTTCATTTTAATCAAGATAAATCTTTCCAGAAATGAATGCATTACAATTTTTTTATAGATACAAAGGGAACAGCGATAGTCAAATGTTTTAGTACTAGATGCTATACACTGGCCCTAAAGTTCCATGCTCTTTCCATGATATCACGAAAAACAATTGAAAATCAACAGAACTTTAAAATGTTGAACAATTCAAACCATTAATAATGGATATCCCAGAAATGGCTAATGCCATGAAAAAAGTTATTTAAAGTAAATTGTGTTTTTTAAAGATTATTTACAGTTTGGTGTAGTACATTTTTGTCTATCACTTAATGTGTACCACTTATACAAGATTATACAGAATTCCTTTCGAATTAAGACTTAATAGACTATTTCCAGCAAATTCAAGATACCTATAAAGTTTGTCATTAAATATTTTTAATATATAGCAGGGGCATCATTTCGTGGTACAGAGAGGTCAACCGCCCCCCCCCAAAATTAAAAGAAATAATTAGGCTAATGGTTATTATTGCTCTACCAAAAGCAAGGTTATGAGAACTGTACTTTTAATATAAATATTTCAGAAGTAAGATATGGCTTTTTCTTAGGCTAAATGCATCGTTAAAATTCACATGAAAATTTGTACAACTACTTCAGCCAATCTTATCCCCGTCCCCAAGCAGAAAGTTAAATGACGCTCCTGATATATGGTATTTTAATAAAAATTGTTACAGCCATTGTTTAGAAAATTTAAAAAAAATCGAAAATTGTTCATTTCAAGGATAGTCTGGGGTGGGGGATTTTCGTGAAAATCTTCGTGTCGCATCTTTGGAAGGTACTAAACCCCGACTTTTCGTTTTTGAGCTATGTTGATACATACACGAAGGTTTTTCTAAAAATACTTTTAGCGCCTCAAAATAGTATTTACGCTGAAATCTCGGTGTCGAATTCTTGGGGTGGACTGCAAATCTATCACTAACTACCTACTATTTACGTGGTAAAGAAAGGAAAAACTGAAAAGTATATGAAGAATGGATCTTTCAAGCATGGAGTTTTTGAGAAACGGAGAAAATGACAGATTATTTAGGACGCCTGCGAAAGCTACGTGTAAGTTCATAAAAAGGTGTGCTGTTGCTGTTTGTTACACTTTTGATAAAAATGGAGGCTGTTATGATGCGTCATATTTTACATTCCCTGTAGCATATTGTAAACATTGAGTAATAAGAAGTAGAATCAGATGACAGAAAATTTCAATGCCATAGAATAGTCTTGAGTCTATACTTTTTCAACCTTGTTCTATATATGGGTTGTATGGAAGAATAATTAATTCAATGGATAATTGTGTAAGAACGCATTACTTTAGCCCTGCTATAAGCACTGTTTGTCAAATTTTGTACTGTAACGTGTATTTTGAATTTAATTTTAGGACACAATCTTTAAAAATATCAGGAAAACTTGCTAGAACTTCCAGACCAACAGGTTAATACGTACTAATGGGCATTATGGTTGCCTAAGGTTGGCATGATTTAGGAATATTCTTCGGTGAAGAGCAGCGTGACAGCTCTATACTCTAGTTACCTTGGCGTGACAGTAAGGTTACCATTAATGTCAGTAGCAGTACCCCAAATTTACGTTTTCGCACATTACGAAAACCCGGTCAAATTACTTAAAACGCTATAGGTGTTAAACCAATTTAAGCCATAAAAAATTTGCTAATCGGTTCAGTTGAAATGGGAATTATATTGCTTACGTTGTACAGTAGTCCCAAAAAGTACGTAAAAGTGCTCAATTTACTTATGCCAAATTTTGCCGTAAGTCAAAATTTTAACCGGGAAGTATAGCCACGGCCATCAATAAATATTTCCCTATCTATTATTACGGCTAGTTATTCATGATTCATATATTGGACACCAGGTGTCGTATTCGTAGTCATATCAGATTCAGGTCTGTGAACCTCTCGAATGGAAAGAAATTTATATAATGGAGGAATGGTAAGGAGTGTAATTTTTAAACAAAATTATGGTAAAAGAAATGTTATTACCTGTAGAGCTTAAAAATTACGTCAGTTTTTGATTCCGCGAGGATTTAATCGCTCACTGATGTTCATTTTATTGTTACATCCATCGTGATACGATTTATAACCTCCCCTGTCAGATGAGATTCAGGTTATAAAGTAACTTAAGCTGTTAACCACTGTTTATGCTATGAAATGCTCTTGACATGTTTGAGTTTTCGTTACGTGAGATATCTTGATAATAATACAAAGATAACGATGACATTAGGAGTTATGATTTATTCATTTATCCAAATTAGCCATGGATCCGGCTGAACCTTGTAATTGTCGAAACTCGTACGGTCGTACCAAGCTCGATATTTTGAGAGAATTTGTCAAAGCGGATTTGAAATTAAGAGAGAGAAAGAGGAAGGCAGACAGACAGACACAGAGTTTCAGCCTCAAAAAGTTGTCTAAAACCTCTGTATCCTGAAAGTTTCATTCATTTGATGTAAGTGAAATGGCCTGTAATATCTTTTAACTCTGGTGTTTAACTTGTAGTTAATCTTTCAACAATTTTGCAGTCTAAATCTCAGATCTGTTTGCTATTATTCACAAGTAGATAAATAAATTGGCCCATTTTTGGATATTGCATACAAGGAAAATCTCTTTTGTGCCAGTGATAGAAATCCTTTGTGATAAAAATGCTGTATGCAGAAAGCTAGATACCATTTGAACTGCATGATATTTAAATCAAAGCCAAAATGGAGTACAGCAGCTCAATTTGTGAAGCAGATGAATATTCCTACATGAATGTAGCCAAGCTCTATGAGAACCTACTCTTGCACCTTTGATTCCCATCTCTGATCCTCCAACTTCAACTTATAGCAGGCAATCCGAGCCATCCAACTAGTCAGTTATTACAAATAGATATTGCTTCCCTGTATTTTAAATGGGAAATCTGTTGCTGCATTTCAAACCTTGTATTAAAACTGGTGCTTAATCTTTTTGCATGCTTGCTTCAGTTATGATAATCAGTTTTTTATGATAGGCTTCAACATAAAGGATGTGTTGCTTTCTTTGTTAGTAAGTCCTTTGTAGGTTTCTGCTTCAGATATATGCCATATTTGTAAAAAAGGATTATAAATGTTCATATTTTCACAAAATGTAAAAAATATCGGTAGAACTGCAATTTTTGTAAATCTAGATTAAGTTACTGCTTCGGTTATCTGGCTTTATATTCTTTTGAAGATAGAATACATACCTTCAACCTTGAAATACAAATGTTTTACAGTACCATTTTGAAAATCTATTGTTGTTCTTTCCCTTAGATCTGAAGAATGGCTGCCGATCCATTTGATTTTCCTCCCGAACTTTGTGCTCAGCCTTTAGCACTCATCGGCCTTACTGGGTTAGATACATTAAATAATGCTGTTCACAGAGCAATTTGGGATGCCTTCAGCAACAGCAGAAGACAGTACAGATCCTTTGTGCAGTTCAAGCTTTTGGATGCTGCATATGAATTTCCACCAATGAAACCAAAGGTAAGTGATGCACAAAGCTTATTGAAGTATTGTAGATTTGTAAAATAAAAATAGAGTGATTTGTACTTTTCTATAAAATCAGATAAAACTGCATAGGCTCGTAGGTAAATTGTAAGATTTTTGGGAATATTATTTATATTGCTTTTGTGAAATGTTTTCTACAAGAACATTAATTTCTTTTTCATCTAATAATTTAAATTTGTTTAGGATTATAATTTAAATTTAATTTTATAAAGATTATTATGTCTTGCTCAAATTCTTCTTTGTTCATTTGGTCCCACTGTGAGCAATGCTCAGGGACATTGAACATGTCATTCAGTTATGAAATATGCAGCATAACTAATAAACATACCCAGCACCAAGAACTTAACTAATAACGTACTCAATAACAAGAACATTTCCTCCTCTCCTTCTCTCTCTCTCTCTCTCTCTCTCTCTCTCTCTCTCTCTCTCTCTCTCTCTCTCTCTCTCTCTATACCATGCATTATTTAAGAAATGAAAATTTGCAAACCATCACCATTGCAAGAGTAAACATCTCAACATGCATTACAGTAGTACAATAACAAATAAGTGTAAGTCACCATCATATGCCATCTGCCCTATGTGTTGAAATTTATGTGTTGCATGACATATTAAAAAATTTCTCCATAGTATATGGGGAGTGAGTATGATGTTATGTTGATTAGGCTTGCCTAATAGTTTTAAGTAGCATGGAAGGTTATTACAAATTGTTATTGCAGAATAGTAACATCCTTTTTGGAACAGTTTTAAGCTATTTGCTCGTCTATGCAAATCGCCTGCATGCCTTGTATTGTGGTCATGCACAGCAAGGTTCATTGTGAAGTTATCATAATTATCTGTAAGGTAGCTCAGGAGAGAGTATATGCATTCACCAGTGAGAGTAAGAATTTTTGGGGTTTTGAACAAGGGTCTACAGGAATGACGGGACCTAACTGAATCAGATTTTCACAAAACCATTTGGTGCATCATTCTAAAGCACAGCCACCCAAATGGAAAATTTGAAGATTTATTATCTGATTCAATTGGGCAAAGTACAGCACATTACAATTATTATTACATGTATTGGTACCATTTTGAGATCAGACAAATTTTATAAAGAATAAAACAGAGCGAATTTTGCAAAATATATTTTTTGCCCATTTTGTTTGCATAATTACAATTTTCTGTAGTGTGTCACAGTACATTAGCACAGGAACACTGGCTGCACCTGTTAGTGTGTGAAATTTGAGTAACAGTTCTATACTTACCTAATGGTAAAAATGCTAAAAAAATAGTGACTTTAGGAATGAAAAGGTATATTATAGTAGCTTTAGAAGTAGATGTGAACACTTAGAAGACCTATAACTGTCCCTTTTTTAAAACACTTTCTTTTATACTGGAATAAGTAGGAATAAGTAACATCCCATCAGTATTTAAACTGTACGGGCCACTATTCCACTAGCATTAATATTGTGCAGACCTGCTCATACATTTCAATAATTATGAATAATGGCATTTAACTAAGTCCTTGGTAATTATTATAATTAATCCAAAATAATTATAATTGATGAAAAAATATTTTAATAAAAAGAATTTGAGTTACAAAGAAGAAAAATTTGCATCAAATTATTTAGTTGATGGAATCTTACCTGTTACAATGCTCTGAGGTGAATATAGAGTAGTCATCACTCAAACTAAATTCTAAAGATCCCAATGAAGCATATAATGCAGCTGCAAGTGCCAATTGTAAACTCACTGAGATAAAGATGCCAGTAAATGAAACTACTTGCTAGTGAATGAATGCAAAATTCACTTCATTTTCCTCACTTTAAATAAATTCACTCATGCCCGGCTAAGTAATAAAGCATTTTTAGAATGGTATGTTTTTGGAATCTTCCCATTTTGAAGTTTTACAGCAAATTACTGTATTTTAATGGATCTGTGGACTTGTAAGTACCAAAAATAATAAAACTTATTTATCAGCTGTCTTTGATCAGGAATGTTGTTTAATGTGGGTAAATTGCCTTTCTTGGGTCCGCATTAGCGACAAATGATATCTTAGATGTCCAACAGATGTCGCTGTGTGTCCTACAGATGGCACTGTATGTCATTCTCTGACTTTAATGCAATGCTGGCAACATATGAATAAGTAATGTCGCCAAAGGCAGAGATATATCCCCAAATTTCTCGGTTTGGGTTTTTTTTTATATAAGCTTATGTATGTTTCTGAATTCACGCAACGTTAGCCTTGGGTTAGGTTTTTTTTTATATAAGCTTATAAGCTTAGGTTTCTGAATTCATTTTTACTTTCTGTACTACATATAGTAAGTAGCGGAAGTATTGCATTCCACTCAAAAATTCGATACCGAGATTTCACCGGAAATACATGTTTTGAGGCCTCCTGAATCCAAAAAAAAAAGGATTTTTGGAAACATGTCTGTGTGTGTCTGTCTGTGAACAGCATAACTCAGAAACGAACAGTCGGATAAACACCAAACTTGGTATTTAGGTTCTGTATCTTCCAGAGATGCGACACAAAGGTTTTCAAGAAAATCTGCCCACCTGAGATTGCCCTTTACGTGGAACATTTTTAAAAAATTTTAAGTTTCTCAGAATAGTCTTTCATTACTGTCTTCGCGCTATTCTGACATCCTGTGCACACCATTTTCTTTTCTTTGTGTACAGCTTGCTCTGAATGCATAGCGCTCTTTTTAAGCGGCTATAACATATGAATAAGAAGAAGTACCAACACATCCCTTACTTAGCGGATTCCCAGATTCTTACTTCAGTTGGCACTTCCGAATGAGCGTCAGTATTACCGTGAAGATGGCCACGTTTTTTCTAGTTACTTTCCCAATTCCCCTATTTCAGTATGGCACAAAAAACTGGCGTTCTGGCAGGCGCCTGATGTACAATAGTTCGCATCTACTTCCACATTCCCTCATAAGGTAATTTATTTCATTATTTCTCGGTTCCTTATACCTAATATAGGTGGGCCCAAGAAAGGCAGTTTAGCCAAACATGTAAACTAGAAACCATTCAAAAGAGAATAAATATTTTATTTATTCAAAAAGCTACACTAGGGTGTGTCTGGCCCAGCAGTCACACTTTAAGTAAGAAGAGATGTGGTTGTTTGCCGTTTTAAGAAGTCTGTCATTAAATGGATAGAAGTAGTTCTCAAAAGGTTTAATTTTAAACTTGAAATTTGAAAAATATTAAAATATTCCAGGAGTGCATAATGCAACAGAAAGGCATACTAACTTAATGTTAGCAAGGTATTTGCATGGTAAAGGCTGATTCCATTATAATGTACGTTCATAATTAACAGGAAGATTTCCCGGTCCATGAAACAGCAAAGAAAGCTTGGTAAAAGTTTTACTTTCTCATTCCCATTTCTGGAAACAGTATATTAGATCCAAATTGTGCATATAAGCCTCTTCACTTCAGAAATTATTCAAGGCAGCCATGCCAAGAAACAAATGTTACAGCTCTCTCTAGTCGCAAGCTGGAAAAATCAAATTGGAAGGGATTCTGGCAGATATGCATCCATACTTCCTCAGATTCTTCTAGTGTCATTTTGTACTTTATGTGCAACTAAAAACTGGCTGTTGCCTCAGAAAAATAGCAAAAGCTACAAAGAACAGCAAAACTTAGTAGAAATTAACAGAGAACAACAAATGACTTTAATGTACACTATTATAAAGGGATGGCCATTGGTGTGACTAGAGGAATTCCGGAAAAGTAATGGATCTGCATTTAGAAAATGTTTACTCTATTTTGACATTAGCTAATGTGCATTATTCTGGCTGAATTGCAAGCAGGTGAAAAAGATCATTTTTAATTTACAAATGACATACGAATGTACAAAATCAATTTTCCACTTTGCTATCGATATGCATTCCAGTTCTTGTTCTTGGGGTATTGTGAACTAGCCTTAAATCATTTCATCAAGCATCTTTATTATAGTAACTAAAAGTGTAGGACATACTTCATAGTGGATGATAGATAGCATGACTTAGAATTCACCCCAAGGAGAGGGTAACTGGAATCTAGTAAAGATGGGTTGATATTTTGGGTGAGGTTTAAGGGATGAGGTATGCACATTAAGGGAATAGCTACTGGCTAATCACTATATTTAAATGTCAACCCAAAATATCTTCCTAGAATTAGGTGGGACAATTGCAGTTACCTGTGTGGAAGAGGTCCCGATGATCGTATCTGGGTGTGCTAAGTCCACAAAGCATTGCAGAGTATGTCAAAGGTATCAAAACATCACAAAGAGGATGAGCATGCCAAAATTCCTCTATATACACTTGTGGCGCTAGGTCAGCAACTTCTGGGGACAAAGCCCCAGTCATTAAACCAGGGTTCCAGGTACCCTCTTTGCTGACATAAAAGTCCAGGCAATAACATGCCCTACCTTATATTTCATATGCTAATTTTGTTATTTCTCTCTTAATATTTTACATTTTATCCATCTTATTATGTTAAAACTTTTCTATTTTAATTGTTTGTAAAGAATGTGCTGCTCCAAGACTGTATTTAATAAGTTACTATGTGTATCCAATTAAATTTAAGACACTCAATAATATGGCGCCTCTTTGTGCAAGATTTACTGAGAGACTAGTATATTTTAAAAGTTGCAACAAATTTCAGAAATAACAGGAAAATAACAGAGATGCATCTTGTTTCCAGAGGAGTACTTATGACTGGTTCATCCCCAAAGGCATCTTGAAGTGCAATTGGATGAAGAAGCATTTGAATGAGATTCCAGCAGTGGTTGTCATTTTTTATGAACTTGACTGGGATGACACTTTCTGGAAAGAAAAGAGCATGGAATGTGCATCCCGGGTGCAGTCTGTAAGGTATTCACTTGTTTTTATGAGAACAAAGCAATAAAAGAAAGTGTAAATGTAACAGTTTTTACAAACAAGGTTCACCATTCCTTACTGATAGAGTTTTATGAAAATTTGAGCTTCAACTAATTAAAAGCTATTGCTTTCAGTGGCTTTTCAAAGGTTTTTTTTTTTTTTTTTTGTTATATTATTTGCAGAAATTCTGAATTAGAGTCAAGCCTCGATCCATCTCTATTCTCAAATTATTCATTTTTAAGCACTTGCAATTTGCATATAGTTGCTGATACTTGGGACAGCTTGTACCAGCCTGAGTGAGGATTTAAAACACCAACATTCACACCCATTCGGTTATGGTCGGTGGTGGCGAGCGCAGATACGAGGGTGGTCTGAAAAGTTTCCGACCTAATAAAGATAAAAGACATTTTTTCAGAATTTTTTTTTTTATTTTTCAACATAGTCTCCTTGTAACTCTACACACTTCTCCCAGCGATGCTACCATCTCTGTAAGCCGTCCAAATAGCACTCGGCATTTTTCTCTGCAAAATAATTGTTCACAAAGGTGATTGCCTCTTCATTTGACGAAAATTTCTGTCCTCCGAGCGCAATTTTCAGATGAGGGAACAAAAAGAAGTTGCTTGGGGCCAGATCTGGTGAGCAAGGCAGATGGTCAAGCAGTTCAAACCGTAATTCGTGGATTTTCGCCATTGCAACTGCTGAGGTGTAAGACGGTGCATTATCTTGGTGAAACAGGATTTTCTTTTTCTGCAAATGTGGCCGTTTTTCCGCAAGTTCTGCCTTCAGCTTGTCAAGTAATGATGCGTAGTATGCTCCTGTAATGGTTTTTTCTTTTTGAAGATAATCAATTAAAATAACTCCATGACTATCCCAAAAACAGTCGCCATCACTTTCCCAGCCGTAAAAAAAGTTTTTGCTTTTTTTGAAGCCGGTTCCCCCTTTGCAGTCCACCGTTTGGACTGTATTTTGTTTTGGGCGTATAATGGTGTATCCAAGTTTCATCTACAATAATTAATTGGCGCCAAAACTTGGATTTATTGTGCCAACAGAGCATTGGAAATGTTCATTCGAACACGTTTTGGTCAAACGTGAGCAAATGCGGCACCCAACACGCGGACAGCTTTCTCATGTCTAAATGTTGGTTTAATATGTGACAAACACGTTCTTTTGACATGTTCATACTCTCTGCTATCTCTCTCACTTTAATTCAGTGGTCGTCTAGCATCATTTGGCGATGTTTTCGTCGGTAGTTGCAATTTTTGGATGTCCCAAACGTTCATCATCTCCCAAGCTCTTACGGCCACGTTTAAATTCAGCTGCCCAAAATTTCACTGTGGTAAATGATGGTGCAGAGTCCCCATACACAGAATCCAACTCATCTTTGATTTGCGTAGGTGTATTTCCTTTCAAAAACAAATATATAATGACAGCTTGATACTCGATTTTGTCCATTTTCATAAAAACACTCACACCACCTCACTCAAACGACTGTTACACAACAACTGAGCGTCCAAAATGGCTGAAACTTTGGTGAGTAACTGTCAACAGATGAACAACGAAATTCACTAGCTTTTATTTAAGAGTGCTGCCATCTTCATGTTGAGGTCGGGAACTTTTTAGACCACCCTCGTAGATGTTAGCAATGCATGTATGTCATTGGCTATTGAAGCTGATGTGAGAAACATAGAGGCAAGCATATTCTTCTCAGACTTCTTTCTTCTGATAGCATCATCACTCACTCATTTCAGTTTGTGATTTGGTTGACTGTTTCTGTACATGATTTTTACACTTTTGCTACCCATCATTTTGTAACGGTATTACTTATAATGTTATTACTTGTGATGTTTGTGTATGTGTGTTTACTTCATGTGAAGCCATCTTATGACGTCATTCATTTGTTCGGTTTGTAGCTCCATCTGGTGTTAGCAATTTGCGGCAGTATTAGTTTTTGTTTGAAAGAATTTTAATTTTATTTTTTTATTTAATTCTGTTTCACTGTCCTCCGGCTAGCTATTATTTCTCGGTCGAACATGTTTCTTGATCAGGGTGTGTAAACGGAAAGGAATCTTTTATCCAAATATAACACTGATGAAGAAATTTGTTTTACACATTTATTGTCGAACACGTTAACTATCACATTTATACATTGATCTTAACACTCGCCAAACTGAAACTGTTATAATAACTTCTTACTGATCAGTCTTAATTTGCGTACTTCAACTTTTTGTATAATTAACCTTACAACACTTTAGATTATTCATAATTCCGCTGTGCGTAACTTGTGAATCGATACCCGACGTTTGCCGTACAAATACTTTCGACGAACTGACTGACTGAAGACGACGTGTAGTGTACACAGATTTTTGATGAACTGGACTGACTTTACCTCCAACCTACTGCTTTTATACCCATACACACCGATATGCCTAAAGATTATAACTGAACTGCAATTGGCTAATAAAACGCGCCAACATTAGCGTTTATTTTAATATCCAATAAAAATTATGAATACATATGCTCTAGGGAAACGTTCCAGAAGATTGTAAACGGAAAAATGCGCCAACATTACGCAACTTCCTCGTTTCCGATAATGATAAACAGCTCACCCCCCCTCGCTGCATTATTGCGCTATTATTGTCAGTTTCAGTAAGGCGGTATAAACTTACTTCCCAACAATAATTACAATCAATAAACATCTCAAATCAATGTCACATAAAAATGCATATTCATATTACAATCATTATTTACATTTAAGTAATTTGTGATACAAATTACTGCATCATATGCCCCACTAGAAACATAATTATAAATATTTACAACTTGTTTGGAAATTTTATAATTGGGTTTTTAGTCTCCTAAATCTTGGAACACACGCTATCACTTTCACTTAACACTTCACACGTATTTAACACACGACATGTTTTTCCTCTATCTTGCCACTACTTACTGGCTCTGGTTTAATGTGTTTAGACTTTAATCTGACATTACAAATTTTTTTTTTATAGCAAATACTGTACCCTGAATTATTTAATTACTGTTTCAAAATGGTTTACACTCTTATATTGTTGACAAAAATTTGTGCATTTAAGAATTTTTGTAATTACTATACATATTTACCAAAAAATATTCACCCTTTACATAAATATATTTACATCTCTTAAATCTAAGTACTGTTTCACATTTTCTGTTTGCTACATAAATATTTGTTTTAAGTACTTTTACCCCATTTTTGTTGTTTTGTACATTATATTCACAATACTCTTGGAATTATATTTACGTACTTTTACTTTTAATATCATATTAAGTTTCGAATTTTACATTCTTAATTTCAAATACTGTTACAGTTACTAAAAAAAATGTTATTTTTCCCTTTAAATATTTCTTTCTTTCTTTTTTTTTTTTTTTTCTGAAATTATTTCTGTTTTCTCATGCCATATATATTTAGTTAACCCTCTTACGTTCCAATACATTGCTCTGCAAGTCATCTTTAACTATCCAGCATTTACTTTACATCTCATTGCTATTTACCCTCCTGGATCAAATTGTCTGTGGCTAAACATTACTCGTAGCCGTATCCTAACCTTCAAAAATTTGTTCATGAATAACCTCTTGTATTCATATGAAATTTCGTCCCCTGATAACATTTGAAAACAATCTAAAGTTTCCTGAACAACACATCTTTTAACAACTGTCATTTTCAATTCTTCTACTATCTCTTTAATTTGAGAGTACTCTGACAAATCTGTACTAAACTGTACTGGACTGGAGTTTTCAATTTGAACATCTTGGTACTTGTTAATTTCAGAAGTTAGCTTTTGATTATTTACAGGCAAAACTTTAACTTCTTCGTACAATTTATTTCTTTGCATTTCTGATTCTTTCTGAATTTCAGATATTTCCCCTCTGAAATTAACTTGCACCTGAATTAAATCTGCATTTGTAGCTTCCATCATCTCTCTTAACTCACTTGAAATGCTACTCATTCGGCTACCTAACTCTACATTTTACATCAACATGCTCTATTTTATTGTTAACCTCACTTTTTTGGTTAGATATTTCCCTGCTCATGTCCAACATTTTCTTTGAAACTTCCCCTATCTCATTTGCTATCATTTCTTGATTTTCATTTTTCATTCTAATCATACTACTATCTAGCTCCATGAATTTCTTTTCAATTTCTTCCCTGTTTTGTTCTAAGCTCTTACCAATATCTTCCCTTAATTCTCTCTTATTCTGATCTAGTTTTTGTTCTAAACTCCTATCAATGTCTTCTCTTAATTCCCTATTATTCTTTTGCATATCTTCCCTTAATTTCTCATTACTCTGAGTTAATTTTTCTAATTTCTCATTATTCTTTTGCATATCTTCCCTGTTTTGATCTATTTTCTTTTCTAATTTCTCATTATTCTTACCAATATCTTCCCTTACTTTCTCATTACTCTTAACAATATCTTTCAGCATTTCCATCATCATAATAGCATCAAAATTAACATTTCCTGCTGTTCTATTCCGACTTTCTTCACTAACATTTTCTCCCTCAAGTCCTACATAGTTTGAGCTATTTTCTGTAACCTGT
This sequence comes from Deroplatys truncata, assembly GCA_030765065.1. NCBI lineage: Eukaryota > Metazoa > Arthropoda > Insecta > Mantodea > Mantidae > Deroplatys > Deroplatys truncata. Next base: position 20,744,816 of record CM060987.1, read on the forward strand.
ATTGAATTACAGCTGTTACATTATCTCCCTCCATAATTATTTCTTCTGTATTATTAGTGGACATTATTTTCTTTATCCTACCGCTCCTGAGGTACATTTAAATTTTTTTTACCCCCTTTTTTTTTTTTTAGAATTAACATAACATTTTTCTAACCTTTCTGATGCTATCTGATGATGTAGCTTTGATGTCCAGCTTTCTGCCCCTCTCTCCTAGGTTATATGTTGCTTCTGCGTTGTATTAATGATGAATCTACGTCGTTTTGGTGTTCTGTTGTTGAATTTCCCTGTTGCCTTGTAATCTCGGAATTACGATGTCCAATCATCCGCGTAGTCTGTCGTCCCCGTAGTTGTTTCTGGAATCTGCGTCTTGTAGATCAGTTCACTGCTCCATTCGTTCCACATTCTGGTTAATTCTGCTACTTTCCTGGTTAATTCTGCTACTTTCCAGGTCACTCTGCCCCTTTCCTGGTCACTTTTCCCCACGTTCTGGGTGCCAATTTGTAACGGTTTAATGTTGTATTTATTTAACATTATTGTAGCCCCACGTTGTGGTAGCCAATTTGTAACGGAATTTGAAGTGGTTATTATTAATGTTATTTATTTAACATTATTGTAGCCCCACGTTGTGGTAGCCAATTTGTAACGGAATTTGCTTATAAATGTTTGTGTATTTATGTTTACTTCATGTGAAGCCATCTTGTGACGTCATTCATTTGTTCGGTTTGTAGCTCCATCTGGTGTTAGCAATTTGCGGCAGTATTAGTTTTTGTTTGAAAGAATTTTAATTTTATTTTTTTATTTAATTCTGTTTCACTGTCCTCCGGCTAGCTATTATTTCTCGGTCGAACATGTTTCTTGATCAGGGTGTGTAAACGGAAAGGAATCTTTTATCCAAATATAACACTGATGAAGAAATTTGTTTTACACATTTATTGTCGAACACGTTAACTATCACATTTATACATTGATCTTAACACTCGCCAAACTGAAACTGTTATAATAACTTCTTACTGATCACTCTTAATTTGCGTACTTCAACTTTTTGTATAATTAACCTTACAACACTTTAGATTATTCATAATTCTGCTGTGCGTAACTTGTGAATCGATACCCGACGTTTGCCGTACAAATACTTTCGACGAACTGACTGACTGAAGACGACGTGTAGTGTACACAGATTTTTGATGAACTGGACTGACTTTACCTCCAACCTACTGCTTTTATACCCATACACACCGATATGCCTAAAGATTATAACTGAACTGCAATTGGCTAATAAAACGCGCCAACATTAGCGTCTATTTTAATATCCAATAAAAATTATGAGTACATATGCTCTAGGGAAACGTTCCAGAAGATTGTAAACGGAAAAACGCGCCAACATTACGCAACTTCCTCGTTTCCAATAATGATAAACAGCTCACCCCCCTCGCTGCATTATTGCGCTATTATTGTCAGTTTCAGTAAGGTGGTATAAACTTACTTCCCAACAATAATTACAATCAATAAACATCTCAAATCAATGTCACATAAAAATGCATATTCATATTACAATCATTATTTACATTTAAGTAATTTGTGATACAAATTACTGCATCAATTTCTTACCTTCATAATTGTTTTTTCAATTTATTTACTGGCTCTCTTGGAAAATGATGAATCAAGATTCAACTGTACAGCTTGGGTAACCGTGACAATGTGCTGCTCTTGCGATAAGAAACCAATAGGGGCAGCGAAGGTTGTTAAACAATGGATTTGTGAGCAGGAGGTCTGCTGTTCAAATCCTGCAAAGACTGTCCTCCCTGACTGAGGGTTTTTCCAGATTTTCCTCAGTCTACATAACTGGTGAATGTTGGGAAGGTACCTTAAACTTAGGTCTGGAATGTTTGCTTGCAAAACTTCCTTTCCCAATTTTCATTTCATGTATATTCAGTATCTGCCAGCTGTGGCAGGGAGTTAAGAATTTTCATTTTTGAGTTATACTATTCACATACACTCACATTCAAAAATCCTTAACATGGCTTCCTTCAGAAGGGAAGTAAGGGCCCATTCACAATGAAATGTAAGTGCAGATGTAACATAAGCGCAATACTTTGCATCCATGTTATTTGATGAAAGCATTCACATAGAGTCGCGCAACACAAGAGTTTGCCAACTCCAAACTTTATGCTTGCATTGCGTGCATAGATGAAGAATCCTGCATTTCTTTCTCTTTGCATTGCCTGCTGTTCAACAGCAGACGATCGTGATGCGAGACTTTAGCCGTCTAATGCACATGCATGCACTCTTCCATTAGGTTGTGCCATACAAATTGTGGGTCAACATCTTTCATTTCTCTCTAGAGGTTTGGTAGTCTTCTTACTGAATCCTCCTTTCATTTAATGGATGAATCCAGCCTCTGCGCCTAGAGTTCTTCGCTCACAAATCATAAGGTGCAAAGAGATAAGAAATCTAACTTGTGCAGCTGTATCATCACGTATATAACTTGCCGCAGTTTCCATAGTACTTGTGTAACTATTTTCAAAGCTTTGGTCAAACAGACTTGATGTCACTAATGCTACGGACAGTAGTTGTGCGTATGTATCTTTTTTTTTTGTTTTGTGACCTACATATTTAAAATATTGAGTGAACTTTCTTATTTGGTATTATTGGTTATATTATTCAATTTGAAACTTACGGTGCACTCAGAACATTTTCGCAATTACTTTAAGGATCTAGAAGCCCGTGCAAATTTCTAGTGTTACGCCTACGGCTGCATTGTGAATGGTCTTCCCTCATGCCTGCGCTTATGCTGCATTGCATTAGTGCTTACATCTCATTGTGAATGTAGCCTAAAGCCAGTGGTCCTATATTGTAGATTTACGGCACACAAAAGAACCTCAAGCTGATAAAGAAGCTTCTGAGCATAATTTCTGGTCTTTCATGCCCAGTATAGATGGAATGCTAAGAACAATAGCAGTTAAAGAGCATCCATAAATAAATCTCAATTTTTAACACTCATATTCTCTCTCCCTCCCTCCCTCCCTCTCTCTCTCTCTCTCCCCTCCCCACATACTCTTTGTATGACCATGAGAGGAAACAAAATAGCAACTTAGCACTTGAAAAAGTACAAAGCATTTGAAAATTCAAATCAATAACAAAGTGGTAAATTGGTTGTGTGAATGTAACAATTTTTTACATTTTTTTATTTCAGTGCTAAGTACATAATTTAAAATAAAGAGAGTTGAGGGTTGTTACACTACATCACTACACTATTTTAGTGATGTAGTGTAACAACCCTCAACTCTCTTTATTTTAAATTATGACACATCACTGTTACTAGCTTCTAAATCTTCAAAATTAGTCGCTAAGTACATACTTTACATTGGAGTCTACTTTTTTGGCCTTGGCCATTCTCGGGTAGACCACTCTTTTTCATTTAACATAAATTTGTCTCTAAAGGTTATTACATTATATACTCATCTATTTGTCTCTGCCATTTCAATATCCCTCTCCATAGGAATTCCCCTAAGTCTCTTACGTGGCTTTTATCTTTAAAAATCTTATTTAATCCTATTACTTTATTTATCCTTAATTATTTCTTTTTTAACAACTCATTTCTACATTCATTAGTTCCCATGCATTCAAACATTATGCAAGATTCACTTTATTCTCCCCCACTTGAGCAAAGCCCCTTTGTAACTTCCCCCTTCGAACCTTTTAACTTCTGAATCCTTAATCTAAACCAGGCAATCCCCAATCACTTGTTTCTATTACAGATTTTGACATATAATTCCTTTTTCCTGCCTTCTTTAACTGTGTTATAGAATTGTAAGAACTTCTTTTCCCTTATTTGAGCAATTAAAATCTGCCTATCCATATCCTGCAACAGTGCTCTAATTCTCTTCCAATACCTCCATCTAGATTCAACCATGGCACAGTAAATTGTTTCAAACCACTCTACCCTCATTTACAGACATTTCCTCACTGTGCTCATAGCCACCTTCCCCTTTGCTAAGGCAATTTTTTATTTGTTTTTCCCAGCTTTCTGTACTATGAGGCAGTATTTTTAACACTTAAATGATATCAGTTCCAATTATATAATATAAAATATAATAACAGCCCGCCTTAAAGCAATATGTGTATAATATATAAAATGTATGTAACAGTCATTGTATTATGTTTATATTATTATGTACATGTATAATAATGTTATGTGAATGTATTACGTAATTTAACAATGTAGGAGCTGTGAGAATAGAAGCTGAAAGTTGCTAACAATGGGGTAACAATGAGGTAACCTTGAGACAACAATAAATTAGAAAGTTTAATAATGTAACAATAATGTAATATATAAATCAGTTAATAAATAGCCAATCAACAACTAGAAAGGCTAAAAGTTAAATAAAAGTATTCTATTGGAGTAGGATTAGCCAATCAGAAATTGAAATAGTGGAAATATACGAACTTAGGCGGTAGACGCCAGACGCTACAAGGAAGCATTCCCGAGCAGTTCAATTTTATACGAATTCAGTGTGAGACATAAAAATTCATTACGGCGAGAATAATATAAAGTTTACGTGTTAAAAAGTAATTAACAATAATCTCACAGCTCTATAGTATTAATAAAAAAAAGTGGAGTATAATTATAATTTGTCTAAGCCTTGTTCTTCAGCCACACCAGCCCTGCTAAGAGATACATGTTCTGAAAATTAATACTGACGCAGCTGAGGCATATATATATAATATTTAAATAAACATTAAAAATACAAAGTTGATTTTTAAACGTGGGGTGAAGGCCACCAGAAAAGTGAACATGGGGCGAAGGCCACTGGAAAGTTTGTATCGTACGTGCATGGTCTAAACAACTTCACGTTTGGCTCTCCAACAGTGGAGGCTACAACATCCTCAATTTGATAGCTTGACTGCTAAGTAAATTCCCTTACAATTTGAATTTTCTTACCTTAAACATACCACTTTCCATTCTTACTCAGTTTTGTTTTGTTTTAAACACCATTATTTTGATTTTGTTGTGGTTCACTTTCAAACCCCACTTCCTGCAGAAGCATTGAGTCTCATTCATAGCTAATTTCAAACCAATATTGATCCTACCATCAAATCATCAGAAAAGACCAGAAATTTCTATGTTCTTTATTACTGGCATATGATTATTGGTTAGTTTAACTTGATCCAAAATGTTGTCAATAAATAGGTTAAATAGAACTGGGCTTAATTTATAACGTTGTCTTAAGCCTCTTTCTTGCAGGACCTCCTTCGTAACTTTACTAAATTTACATTTAACCTAGAAGGTTTTTATCCAAATCAATGAAAATTCCATACAGTTTGCCCCCTTTCTTTGCTAAATATTTACTTATTAATTTGTCAATCACCAGTATGTTGTCAATTATTCTTTTGCCTCTTCTGAACTCAGCTTGGAATGGAGATAGTCTGTTGTTATCCTCCACCTACTGTTGTAACGTTGTGCCAATATACCTGTAAAACTTTTGCCCATATTAAAGCTATACTCTTATAATTATTCTGATTGTCTTATTACCTTTCCCTTTATAAATAGGAAATATTATTGCTGTATGCCAATTGTTAGGCACTTTTTTTCTTACTTTTATTAAGTTTATTAACCTAGTTAAACACGACAATCTTTCCTGATCCTCATACGAAATTTTCAGAAATTCTGTGGGCAAGCCATCAATTCCTACTGCTTTACTTCAAATTTCTGATCCTCTCCTATATCAAAAGGTCTATCCATTTCCTCCACATAAGAATTGTGTAATTCCATTCTCCAGTTATCTACATCCTCCCCCTGCCTTTCAAACAGGCTCTGAAAATAAGTGTTTCCCTGTCTCTTCTTGGTACATCCTCTAATAACTTTCTAAGCTTGTTGCACTCCCCCTGTTCTGATTCTCTCTTCAAATTCTAAGGCCTTTGCTCTCTCCCACTCTTGTTTCTTTTGCTTAAGCAACAAACTCTCTTTTAAATACATCATAACCTCTCTTTCACCTTTCTCACTATCCTCCCTCCATTTAATCACTGCATCTCTGACCAACCTTCTCATCTCTATACATTCATCATTAAACCACTTATCTATTTTCTTTACCTGCTTATTTCTGATCTTCATATTTCTGCCTGCCCATTTTAAAAAATATCCATATAGCTGTATTGCTGACTCACTTCTCCCCATATATGTAATTAAATCTGTTCCTTATATACATAGTTTGCCTAATACTGAGTTCAGCAAATAACCAAAATCATTTTCACTCACAAGATTCCATCTGTAGGTAGCTTTCAATTTTGTGTCTAACTTCTTTATTATTCACATTCACTTCCTTATCATTTCCTATCCTCCAATGAACTCATAAAGGAAAATGAGCACTGGAACTAGATATATTCATCGTTTTAAATTTACTTACTCTATCCAATATTGCTCTTCTACACATAATATTTGTATTTATTGTGCTAAGAGTTTTACAATTTGATTGTCTACTGCACTTTGATCCTGGCCACTCATTCAGTAGACAATCACTACAGTTTATTTACATTTTACAATTTCCCGTCAACGCATTCTGTAGACAACCACTACAGATTATTTACATTTTACAATTTCTCATCAATAAATTATCTTGTTTTTTTTTTCAGTTTTTTCATGTCCCATTTCCTCTTGTTTTTCACTTTTCACTTATTGATTACTTAACCATCACACATTCACTATAGTTTTCCATTCAAAGTAAGATACGCTACCTTTTACTTTTCTCTATCCACTGTCCAAAGCCATTTATTTTTTACTTTACACAAAAACTGTCCAATGCTTCTAGCGTCCTTGCACATCATTTCGATCATAAGCGTATTTCTATCCCCCTTCAACCACTTCTTATTAAAAAATTCTTTTCTCTGATTTTCTGTTCCTTGGCACTTAAATACTATGTGTTCAATGTCTTCATTACCACCACATATCGGACATTGGTTCTGAGGAATACCCTGTCTTAACGCTCTTAGCCTCCATGCTCCGGTTCTTACCCATGCAATAGATTCTCTTCTTTATTTACTATGTCTATATATTTTTCCCTACCCCATGCATTTTTCATTGGCCTATAACAAACTAATGAGCTCTTTTTGGCGATCTCACTGAACATGATTTGTATTTCTATATCTTCCAGTCTTTTCCTCACCTTTTTCCAAAAATTTTTCATGTTATTTTCTCTCCTTCTCCACATGTCTCCTAACCCATTTTTCTCCAAAATGTTCCGCAAATTACTTACCCATCCATCATTCATTAAGCTATTCTCTTGGTATTCTATACATTGTCTTAACACATTACTTTTTCCTAGATTTAAAGTTCTGAATATAGTCAACCACACTTTGACCTTGTGGCAGGAGTTCACGTTGGCTCCCATTCCTCCTGGATCTCTGTTGTTTTCTAGACATTCTTGCCGGCTGCAGTCGAAGAGCTGAGCTCTCCTATCCTATCTAGTTGGAGAACAACTCTGGGATTTTGTGGGTGAAGGCAAAGTAATAACTGATTTTCCTATAAGGTTGATCTATTGAAGAATTACATCCACTCAGGCAGTTAGCAATTTTCTCTTATGAAGTGCTTATTAAATCTTATAGCTTAAACCTTCCTGCTACCATTTTATGTTGACCTAGCTAATTCATCACATGATCTTCCCACCCACACATACAGCATCTTCCATCTGGTTGTACAATCTCTTGGTGTTAGTTTGTGTGCTACTAACATAGCAACCGGTATTAGAATCAGTGATGTAATTAAATTGTGCAATCAGGTGGAAGATCGTGTGACGAATTAATTAGGTCCACAGAATAACATGAAATGATAGCAGGAAGGTTTAAATTATAAAATTTAATAAGCACTTCATAAGGGCAAATTACTAGCCACCTGAATAGACATAAGCTTATGGGAAAATCGGTTATTATTTTGCCTTCACCCACAAAATCCCAGAGTTATTCTCCAACTAGATATGATAGGAATTCTCTTTTCAGCCTTTTGACTGGCAGCCAGCAAGAATATCTAGAAAACAATGGAGATCCAGGAGGAACGGGAGCCAATGTGAAGTCACACCACAACCTACGTTATTTGAAAGGGTATATTCACCAGTTGTGTCCTCACCCCAACCGTTCAAAATTATCAACTCATTGCTTTCACAAAACTCCACTAATGTAATACCTTTCTTGTTTACAACTTTGTCCTTACTGTGTCTTGAACACCCTCTGCTACTTTCTCTTCCCTCCACCCCCTCCCCCCCAACATGTTCAGCGCAGCAATTTCCATCTTTCCAATCCTCCTCGCATTGAAGTACCAACTAACGCATCTTCCCATGTAGAGTAATCTTCTTTCATCCTGTTTAATTCCTCTCCTAAATGCCAAAAAAAATTCTGGAATATGGAACTTTGAACTCCCTGGGGGATTGTAGATGATACCCAAATCACAATCTTAAATAAAAATCCACATTAAACCACTAACTTCTGATTTTTTCTCATTCACTTTCACTTCATTACTCACAAACAAGCCCAGACTTCCTGATGTCCTCCCTTTCTTTCTCTTTCTTTCACCACGTTTCCCTAAAAATTCAAAACCCTGCTGCACTTGTGGTTGCTGATCTTCTATCCAAGTTTCAACTACTGCTAACAGTACCTAACTTTTAACAGAATTTCGATAATATACCCATAACCCAGCACTTTAAACAAAGGCTCACAATTCCAGAAACCAAGTTTTATAAGCCTTTCCCCTGCTTATTTGCTATTCAGAACCTGAATATTTCTAGTTTACTCCTACTTCTCAATATTCTCCTCACTTCATTAATTTGCCTTCTTTCTTCATGTTGCGTCTCTGTATTGCTACTGCCTCGTGATACCTGAAGAATATTTCCCCCTAGACATTAAAATGAAAGTTGATGCTGTTGATTCACATGTCTGTTGATCTTAACCCGCTTCCCCTTCCCGCCAGTTGTTGCATTTCTCTTGCTAGTTCACAATCCAGTGTAACCTTCTGCAATGCTGTTTTCATTACCAGCTCCTTTGCTTGACCTTGATCACTTGCTACATCCAAACATGTGCCAGCCACTTCTCCCTCAAATCCACGTGTGCAGCACTGGCGTTTGGACTTCTCGACTCCTCACTCTGTGTGATCATTTCAGTTTGTTCCTCCAGAACATTCCTTGAATTGTTTCATTCCACAGCTGTTTGGCTGTCGATAAATAAATGTAAATTATGAATGTAAGCTCACTTTCCTTCTGACCTCACTTGTTTCATTCATTGTAGTAATTCTCATATCAGGGTTCTCTGCTGCATGGAAAGGTGTTGATAAAAATATCTGTTCCCTTAAGTTACTTTATTCTTTTAAATATTTCATATATTGTTTGTGTTAATACAAATCTTATTACTATCATCCTTCTTCCTCTTTGTTTTGCTAATCGAAATGCTTCTGCTATCTCCCAGCCTTTTAATTCCAACTCTTAATTTACCAAGATCTCCCTCACCTTCTCTATGGGCCATATCCCTCTTCTTTCCTGCAAACTTGATATCACTAAATTAAATCTCCTATGTTTGTTCTTCAGTGTTTCTGCTTTTCTGTTGATACCCTGGACTTCAGTCTTCACTTGCTGTAATTCTGTCCGTATCTCTTCTTTAATTTCTGTTCCTAGATTACTCATTTTATTTCCCAATCTTTCTTCCATTCCATTTTGTTATACTTCTTGATTACCCTTAGTCCGTGGATTAATTTTTACCCTTCCAGTAATTAGTAACAATCCAATCACACTCAAAAGAGTAAAAATATTCACCATCTCTTCTTTGTTTACTTTCTTGCTCATGTGGTAGCTTTTAATATTACTAAAAAGCCCAATTCTTCCTCTGCACACCTCTGTACTGACACCCAGTTTTGTTACTTCCCTTCCTTAAATATCCTGAGCTCTCCTGATATGCAACCTCACTCCTCCACTGCTGGCTTAGCACTCCCCGAAATGTGACATGTAAAAATCCTTGTGTTTATCCTTGGAAGAAGCCGGAATTAAATTCCAAGTTTGGCATTTAACCAAGTTTTACTTTCTCTACTACGTATTGTAAGTAGGGGAAGTATTGTATTCCACCCAAAAATTTTGTGTGTGTCTGTGAACAGCAAAACTCAGAAACGAACAGTCGGATAAACACTCAAACTTGGTATTTAGGTTCAGTATCTTCCAGAGATGCGACACAAAGGTTTTCAAGAAAATCCCCCCACCCCAGACTACCCTTTACATGGAACATGTTTCGAAAATTTTAATTTTTTCAAAAATGGCTCTAACAATTTTGATTAAAATATCATATGTTTAAGATATTTTCATGACAAATGAAATGTATATCTCGAATTTTCTGGGAAAGTCTCCAAAAGTATTCTTCATTGTGAACGACTTTTGCATAACTGGTAAACCATAAGAGATATACAAAATTTTACTACACAAAAAATGTAGATCGCATTAAAATCCACAATTTATGTCATATACATTTTGTTTGTTGAGTGAACCATTTTCGAGATATTGCTTGTTATTCCCTTAAATTTTCCAACAGTTATACTTTTTCTCAAATTCGTTATTCATTTTTTTTGTCCTCTTAATGCAAAGAGATTGGAATACTCCACATAGCAACCAGCGTTAAAATATTTGACTATTGCTTAAAACCTACCATATTCCCCTTGCATCTACAAGAAAATTAGCAATAGGATTAACATCTCGATTAACATGAAGCTTATGGAGAATAAGCATTTGTAAAAATAGTTTGTATAAGAGTAGAGAAAGTCATGTGAGTTTAGCACATCAGATTTTTTGAGTTACGTCTCTCTTCCTGTCATACACACATGTCAGATTGGGTGGCTCAGTTGGTTAGGCATTGGCCTTCTGATCGCAAGGTCACGGGTTCAAGCGTGGCCCAGACTGATGGTTTTTGAGTTTGCATCAGTTCCATGTCAAATAAATTTACTAGCAATGTAAAAGAACTCCTGCAGGATGAAATTCTGGCAATTGACATGGTCGTTAACGAAGGATTTCTTTACACACACTTTTGAGTGGAACACAATACTTGCTCTACTTACTCTGGTAAGCAGTAGAGAAAGTAACAGACCTAAGTGTGAATAATGTATAGATCAGCTGTTTCTGTGTCAACTAGTGTTCATATGTATGATGTGATTTTATTTTCATGGTTAAATGAATAGGCAGAATAATTGGAATTGAGGCAGTATTTTAATACTTGAATAATTTCAATTGTATTTTTATAATAAGTAAATTCAATAACAGCCTGCCTTGAAACAATATGTATGTAATAATTATTTAAATAGTATGTAACAGTCATTGCAAATGCTTATTTTTATTGTAAACATGTTTTAATAATGTTATGTGAATACATTACATACTCTAATAATGCAAGAGCTGTGAGAATAATAAGTTTTAAGTTGCTAAACAATGAGGCAATAATGAGTTTGAGAGTTTGAATGTTACTAGTCATTATTAGAGCAACAATAATGTAAATTCAGTAACAGTTTAAAATTAGCCAATCAATAGCAAAGAAAACGTTTTAAGTAAAATGCAGATATGCTATTGGACTAGAATTAGCCAATCAGAGACTTTAAATACAGAAGCTTACGGGTTTAACGGTTGAAATAATGTTCAGTTGCTGGCAGACCTTGGTAGTGACCAGATGGAAGATGTGTTCTCTACAGAAATATTACGTGTGAACCGTAAAATATGTCTACACGTTAGCTCGGTGAAAGTATTAAAGAATCTCACAGCTCTTAAAAAGTGTAGTGCTTTATTAAAATGTGCAAGGATTAATAAAAGAAGTGAATTTAAAAACTTAAATTCTGTGTATCTCTACAATTATTGTCGTACCACACCTTGCCTAAGTGATACATGACTCTACGAACATTACTGATGCAGCTGAGGCAAAAAAAAAAAAAAAAAATTAAAACATAAATAATATATAGAAGCAGTTTTAATAACAAAGTTAAATATTATAGTGTAAAACTTGGAGTGTAACAATAAAAATTACATCTTAAAATCAGCTTCGCGTATGTAGCAGCATATTGCGTAACAACAGTAACTATTATGTAATCAGCAACTTCAAACCGATGCCCAAAGTGTGTTGCAAGCTTCTTAAACAAAGTAACTCCAAGAACAATACTTCAAGTTAGCTTCAAATGCATGAAGTTTAATAAATTACATAAAAAAAATATTATGTAAGCACACAACTACTTCAGAATCCATTGATTGAAGTCTGTTACTTGAACCTAAAACATGCATAAATAGTTCATAGAATGCAAACCTTTCAGCTAAATCTGTATGTGTGCTATGCCATAGCAGATGTAAAATTTGAGCATTTTTTCAATAAACAGCTAATACTGACAGATACAAAAGTAATTCTGGAATGAAGGATGAGAAGGAACCATGTATGCGCAATTTCAGCGTCTAAAAGTGAAAAGTGCTTATAAATAAAATATTAGGGAGGTTAACAGTGAATTTATGACATTTCTTTATTTGTTTACATTCTGCGTTATTCTTCAGGTACTTCATACAAATTAGTTAAATTTGTATAGTTTTGGGGTAATAAAATGAGTTGTTAATGTAGTATAAATAAAATTACAGGGCAGCTTTAGAAGGGAGAAACACTCGCATTGGTGTTCTGTTGATACAGCAGACTGCACCACTTCCTACTGAAGAGGACAAATTAGCAGCTGAAAGGGCAGAAGCTTTGTGTGCAAGCTGTGAGCTTAATGCAAAATCTCTGTTCTTCCTTCCCCATGGAGATCATCTGCAGGGTTACACTCACAGGTAATATAGCACATAGTGGTGGACTCGATAACATTTATTAATTAATACCAAGAAAATAAGGAGAATGGGTTCTCTTTGGCTGACAAATATTTCTAGGTGTGTGCTCTTACTTCTCTGTCAGCAAGCAAATTCAAAAGAAATATTACTAATTTGAATGTGTGTAAATTCTGTTTCAGATTAGAAAATGCATTTTATGATTTGGCACAAAGCTATTATCATCATGAAGCTCGGAACATCAAATCTCATAGAGATTACTTAAATAAGACAACTCATCAGTATCTGTTTGTGAGACATTCATTCAAAATGGGCTTCTTGAATGAACTAAAGCAGGATGGAAATATTTCACTTAAGTATGACTTTTTGTTCTCTCTCCCTACTTACCTCTCACCCCATCTATAGGCTGGTTCACAACTGTCCGAGAATGGTAATCAAATCAAAACGAAATGAGAACGGGAATCAATACACCATACAAGATATTGGTTCACAACAGCCTGGTAACGAGAATGAGAATGCATATCGGTGATCATATCAATCACAAGGTGAAAGTCCATTTTGTGCATTGGGGTTTCATTTGTTTTTAACTGACCAGTGATATTTTTTCACCTAATTCCAATTTAGCCAACATAATGCGGGTTAATCAAAGTCAAAATTCGATAGATTAAACATTATCTAAATGCATATCCATTACATTTTCAGCTTATAGTTGTGCCACGCTGAAGAATAGATTTTTGCTTACGTAATTATTATTACATATATTTGCAAATGTGTGCTGTTATGTAATTATTAAGCTCCACGTTGAGGACACCAATTTGAAGAATGAAATTGAGCCTTGTTTTCTTTGTTGCCAACTTTGAAAAAGTTGTTTAGCTGGATGCTGGATATGAGGTGTGAGAATCCCCACGTATGTGCGTCACTTACGAAGAAGTTATTTATGTTACGTAATGAAGATACACTTTGATGTTGTTTGATGCTTAGGACGCCAAAACTTTATAGTGAAGATGCTGCTTGTTTTTACGTAATATTATTAAAGTTATTTGCCTCGGCTGCTTTCAGTCGCACTATAGAAACAAAAGTTCTTTTAAGGTTGTGATAAGACAAGAAATAAAATATGTCACAGAATTTACTTTTTAATTTCACTTCTTTTTATTTCTCTTTATACTTGCACATTTATAAACACAACACTTTATAAAAGAAAAACTGTGAGCACTATATGTATATATTCTAGCAGAGAACACAATTTTTACCATCCGTACTTTACATCATCTTGCCCGCGACTTTCAGTCTGCTCTTTACAACATCTTGCCTGCGACTGACTAAATTCAACGGTAAAAATCTTATAGCTTCGGTAATGTCAGTTCTCTTATTCGCTAATTCTAGTCCAATAGAATTTAAGTATTCAAACTAAAAAATATTTCTTTACTGTTGATTGGCTAATTCCAAACTGTAAGCGAAATTACGTTATTACCGATCTTTTCATAACCAGTATTTTTTTTAAAACCCCAGACACATTATTGTCACCAAAATTACATTATTAACTCATTATTAACATTCTAAAACATATTATTCTCACAGTTTTTGCACTATTAGAGTATATAAACATTTACATATCACTAATAAATACGTTTACAATAAAAAATAAGTATTTACAAAGACTTTACATATAATATAAATAATAATTATATACATATTGTTTTCAAGGTGGGCTGTTATTAAATTTAATTAAAATAAAACATAATATCATTTAGGCATTAAAATACTGCCTCAACGCTTTCATTCATTTATTTAATGACATATATTAAACTTGTTTGTTGTTCTTTTTAATTTCCACCGGTTTTTTGCAGTTCCTTTGTAGTTTATGCCATTGTTTTTGAGGTAATAGCCAGTTTTGAGTTGCATATAAACAAACTACAAATGACCCTTTCACCAGAGGAACCAACACTCATTGGATTTGCGGGTGTCGGGATGAGGTTAGGAAGCACATTTACTACTAATTTCTTCCATTTAATGTTTTCAGCTTGCAACTATAGAGAGCACTAGTGGTTGTTTCATGTCCAGTTGCCAGAATAATCTCTAGAGTAAAGAGTCTAATATGCACAATATGGATCTAATATGCCATGTCCGGGAATGAGAAAGTTAAAATTTGGGCAACTCTTCTATTCCATTCCCGGGGCCCAGGAAGGCTTCCTGTCGATTATGAACGCTCCCATTTGAATACATGTATTTCAACTTTCTGATTCTCGTTGGTTGTGAACCAGCCTTATTACTTATATACATGCACCACACCTGCATTCTTTTTCTTTGGATCAGCAGGACCTCAATGAATGTATCGGGTCATCCAGTTATCAGTCAACCCAAATTATGGTGGCAGCTGTCACACACCAATACGCATGTCCTGCACTGCAACTACTACTGTATTAACTTAAGAGTCTTCCTAGCATGCTAATTTAAGAGCTAAAACTAAGTCGATTAAAGACAAAAACAATACTCACTTTTTAAATTTCCCAAAACATATTTCGAAGGCTGCTTTCCTCCATTGTGAACCAGAGATTGACACTAGTCAATGTAAGTGCTGTTTTTTGTCATTAATTGATTCAGTTTTAACTCTTAAGTAATTTCAACAACATTGACCTTAAGTTCCAGTACATGAAGATATTTGCCAGCAACTGAAACAGCATGGCATAAGCTTTCTGTACATGCTCCAATGAGCATAATTATTCTATTGCCTAACGAGTGTTAAATTATGATTTGTGTATTCATACAGAACCAGTTCATTCCCTGAGGATATTATTTACTGGTAGGGAAACTTCCAGGTGGAGCTATAATTCATGAATTAGTAACCTAATAAACTTAAGAAAATGGGAAGCGTTCAAAGATAGGAAGTAAAAATATGATGTAAAGGGGTTACAGAAGAAACTCTTATGAGATTGTACACAGTCTGGAATGTTTTCCCAAAAATACATGTTCTCACCAAACAGAAATTTCCTACCACTATGTACAAACAACTACAGAATTAGTTAAGACCGTATAAAACTAAAAGCTTGTCTACGAATTGGGCTGTTCATACACTTTTAGGATGTCTGTTTCATAATCGACAAAAGATGGCAGCATTTAACCTGAAACTTTTAATTTTAACTGTTAGCTTATTATTTTTCAAGTATAAGTTCAGTTATTGTAATGTAAGAACTTACGTCAGTGATACTATGTTTAAGGTAGATTTTGTGAATGGATTTAAAGTAAAATGCTTGCTGGAGATGTTGGTCATAATCTAATTCAGCTTTCTGATAGAATGTGGTTCCATATATTGGGCATGTTAATTCACAGAACTGTCAGTATTAAAGTTACAAAAAGAGTTTATCTACTTCATAAGGAGCCCATTTATGATCAGAAAATAATGGGTCATCGAGAAGTTGCTCCACATCTCTCGTTCAACTAAGATTCTCCAAGAGACAGAAATTCCGGTTGCAGCACTGGCTGCCACAAGTGTATGGTTATAATGAGGAATTTATTTTTTATTATCATCCTTTTAAATACATTTAAAGGACATGTCCAATTACAAATATAAAATAATTTAACAAGTAGAGCTTATAATTTTACATTACTTCTTTTACATTGCATATACATTAAGTTTACCTTAAATATCATTTTCACTTTACGTTGTTTTACCATGTCTAAATTCATCTATACTATAAAATTCATTTTCTATTAAGTATTTCTTTATTGTTTTCATCATTACATTTGGCTGGTTTATGTTCTTTATTTCTCTAGGTAATTTATTGAATAATTTTCTTCCTGTAACTTCTATGGCATGATTATTTAGTGTTCCCCTTAATGTTATTCTATAATAATCGTCATTGTTTCTTAAATTATGGTTATGTACACTGGAATTTTTTTGTATATTTATATTTATCACAGTTTTTATGCATTCATATATATGTGATACGGTAATTTGTAACACAAATTATTTAAATGTAAATAATGATTGTAATATGAATATGTATTTTTATGTGACATTGATTTCCGATGTTTATTAATTGTAATTATTATTGGGAAATAAGTTTATACGGCTTTACTGAAACTGTCAATAATAACGCAATAATGCAGCGATGGGGTGAGCTGTTTATCATTACTGGGAACAAGGAAGTTACGTAATGTTCGCGCGTTTTCGGTAGAACCTTCTAGAATATTTCCTAAAGCAATATGTATTCGTGGTTTTCATTGGATATTAAAATAGACGCTAATGTTGGCGCGTTTTATTAGCCAATAGCAGTTCATTTATAATCTTTAGGCATGTCGAGGAGTGGGAGTATATAAAGTCGAGTCCGTGGTAGATCGCCCACAGTTCAACAAAATTCTCAATACATTACACGTCGGTCGCCTCAGTTCATCAAAATTTCGTGTACACTACACGTCGTCAGTCAGTCCTTCAGTTCGTCAAGTTACAAGCAGCAAAATCATTAAAGATCTAAGATATTATACAGTTAAATATACACAAAGTTGAAGTACGTGAGTTAAAAGTTATAAGTAAGAAGTTATTACAAACAGTTTCAGTTTTGGCGAGTATCTAAATCAATATGTAAAAGTGTTCGTGAACGTGTTCGGCAATAAAAATTATAAAACAAATTTTCTTCATCAATATAATTTCTGGATAAAAGATTCCTTTCCGCTTCACAACCTGTAAGAGATACATGTTCGACCCAAACAGCTAGCTGGAGGACATTTAAAGTGAATTATTTCAAAACTGATGCAAATTGCTACGCCAGATGGAGCTACAAACCAAACCAATGAATGACGTCACAAGATGGCTTCAACACTGATGTAAACAACATTACGAAAAGCAATTTCTCTAGCAAATTGGTTTCCACAACGTGGGGCTAACAAATACAAAAACTCATTACGTAAACAAGCAACATACCGTTACAAATTGGCACCCAGAACGTGGGGCACGATAACCAGGAAAGGAGCACGATAACCAGGAAAGGAACACGATGACCAGGAAAGAAGCATAGTGACCAGGAAAGGATCAGCATAACCAGGACGTGGAACGAATGCAGCAGTGAAATGAACTACAAGACGCAGATTCCAGGAACGACAGACTACATGGATGATTGGACATCGTAATTCCGAGACAACAGGGAAATTCAAACTACAGGACGACAAAACTACGCAGATTCATCGAAGCGACATACAAACCTAGGAGAATGGGGCAGAAAAGCTGGACATCAAAGTAACATCAACAGACAGCATCACAAAGGTTAGAGTATCTTAATTTTTTTTTAGAAAACAAAGGGTAAACAAATTTAAATGTTTCTGAGGAGTGGTAGGATAAAAAAAACAATGGCTACCAATAATACAGAAGAAATAATTATGGAGGAAGATAATGTAACAGTTAGCTGTAATTCAATACAGGTTGCAGAAAATAGCCCAGATTTTTTAGGATTTGAAGATGAAAATGTTAGTGTAGAAAGTGAGAATAGAATAGCAGGAAATGTTAATCTTGATACTAGTATGATTATGGAAATGCTGAAAAATTTGAATGAGAATATGAAAAAGACTAATGAAAATATGGAAGATATGCAAAAGAGTCATAGGGAATTAAGGGAAGATCTTAGTAAGAAAATAGATCAAAACAGGGAAGATATGCAAAAGAATAATGAGAAATTAGAAAAGAAAATAGATCAAAATAGGGAAGATATTAGTAAGAGTATTACAGATAAATTAAGGGAAGATATGCAAAAGAATAATAGGGAATTGAGGGAAGATATTGGTAAAAGCTTAGAACAAAACAGGGAAGAAATTGAAAAGAAATTCATGGAGCTAGATAGTAGTATGATTAGAATGAAAAATGAAAATCAAGAAATGATAGCAAATGAAATAGGTGAAGTTTCAAAGAAAATGTTAGACATGAGCAGGGAAATATATAACCAAAAAAGTGAGGTTAATAATAAAATAGAGCATGTTAATGTAAAATGTACAGAGCTAGGTAGCCGAATGAGTAGCATTTCAAGTGAGTTAAAAGAGATGATGGAGGCTACAAATGCAGATTTAATACAGGTGCAAGTTAATTTCAGAGGGGAAATATCTGAAATTCAGAAGGAGTCAGAAACACTGAGAAATAAATTGTCTGATGAAGTTAAAGATTTGTCTAAAAATTTGAATCAAAAGCTAACTTCTGAAATTAACAAACACCAAACTGTTCAAAATGAGAATAATAAAGAACTGGAACAGACAATAGAAAATCTGCAAGGTACTGTAAATAGATTAGAATTGAATTCAAGGGCAAATATATGTGATGTGAATATATCAGATGTACAACATAATGATAGAGGTAGTTCCTCAGGTATGACAAATAATGTGAGTGATGCGGCAGCTTCATCTATAGCTAATGCTGAAACTCAGAGTGCACAAGTTACACTAGAGAATTTAAATATGGGAGTAGGGAATTTGCAAAATTACAATCATATCTTAAGTGATTTTCCACTTCCAAAATTTAATGAAAACTCCAGTCCAGTACAGTTCATTGCAGAATTATCAGAGTATTTTCAAATTAAAAAGATACCTGAAGCATTGAAAATGATAGTTGTCAAAAGATGTTTGGACCAGAAAACCTTAGATTGGTTACAAATGGTATCAGGGGGTGAAATATCATATGAATCCTTTAAGAGATTATTCATGAACAGATTTTGGAATGTTACGGTACAGCAAAGAATTCGAGCAATGCTTAGTCATGGTCAATTTAATCCACGAGAGGGAATATCAATGACTGATTACTTACTAAAACATGCAAGTCAGGTTAGAAACTTGTCACCTCCAATCAATGAGGAAGATTTTGTGAGTTTACTCGCAAGGCATTATCCTATAAGGATACGAAATTACTTATTAATTGCAAAACCACGGAACATCTATGAGATGACAGAATTAATAACAGCTTTGGAACAACAGGAAGAAGATATGTCTCGGGAGTGGGAACATAGATTTTTAGATGTGCGAGATAGAAGAAATTACCAAGGTAGTTATCAGCAAATTAGAGGACAAGACAGACATGAAATTAATACCAGACAACGGTATCAATCATACGTTCCACAATTTGAAAGATCAAGGATAGATAGGAGACCAGGTCGACAGGAACAAATAAATTATGTCAGGACAGAAAGATTGCCTGAAAGAGGGCAAAATTATGGAAGGAGGTACATTCGACAAAGGGGAAATTTCACTCACTGGAGGGAAAATAATAACCGGGAAAGATCTGAGGAACGGCAAGAAAATTACGTGCCAAGGGGACATAATGTCAGAAATCGAGGATTTTGAACTCGAGGAAGGGGAACTCAAAACAATGGTAGCGACAATGAGATAGATTTAGCGCCTGTTAGGAATGGCAGTCCCGTACGTGAACATGGAAATAACCAGGAAAACTGTTAGCAGACTCCTGTGTAGTAGGTTCTCAGGACGTCTTTAATAATTCAGTATCCATTACCAATACAAATCATACGCCTACACATACACCCTGTAATAAGATTACAGCAACAAAAGATAAGGGAGAAAATTTTGAGTCACCTCATGTTAGGATGGAAATTGCGAAGAAAGAGATCATTGCAACTATAGATTCTGGTTCATCAGCTTCAATTTGCTCACAGAAATTTTACATAAATTTGATTAATGAAGGTAACAAAATTATGGCTCTTCCCACTAGTAATTTAGTTTGTCGTGTTGCAATCGGAAGAACGACACAGGTCATAAAAACACAAGCTCTACTCAACATACTTATCGGCGGAGAGAATTTTGAGGTTATGTTTCTAATTGTAAACCATCTGATTTGTGACATAATTATAGGATGTGACTTCCTACATGAATATGAAGCAAGTATAGATTTTAAACATGAAGAGTTAAGAATGACAAAAGATAATAGAGAAATAAGGGTACCATTTATAAAAGAGAAAGTTTCTGTAATCGAGATGACAAAGGATGAGAAAAATATTTGTGACCAAGAGTTTTTTGTGCAAATAACAGAAACTGATAGAAATAGTCAAATAAAGCAGGTAGTCACAGAATATGAAGGGAATACCACGCCATATTTTCAACAGCTAGCAGAAATGCCAGAGAAAGTAGAGGAATTTACAATCCAAACAAAAGACGACCATGTGAGTGAGACAGACAACAGCTGGAAAGAGAAGAGAAATGAGGAAATAATACACAAGTGTGAAGAAGCTTATAATATTACGATAATGCAAAAACAAATCCTTCATGATGTTTTGATGAACAATAGTTCAGTATTTAGTAATATCCCAGGCAGATGTAATGTATATCAACATACATTTCAAGTAGAAGACATACCACCATATAGGCACAAGTATGACAATTTACCTATAAGTCTTCGAGACAAAGCTAGACAATTAATAAATAGCATGTTAGAAAATGGGATTATTGAGCAAAGTAATTCTCAGTATATAAATTCAATCTGCTGGAGTATTAAACGAGATGGTAGTTTGAGATTAACATTAGACGGTAGATATGTCAACAAGTATATGAAACCAGATCATTTTCAGAGTGAGGGAATTGAACAACTAATTACAAAACTTTCAAGAGGGAGATTTTTGACATCCATCGACCTCACTGCATCATATTGGCAAGTGGAATTAGATCCACAAGTGCGTGATTACACTTCATTTCAGTACTCAGGGATCCAGTATCGTTTTTGTGTAAATCCTTTTGGTTTAAAAAACTCAGGAAGTGGATTTTTGAGAGCCATTCACAGTATCTTTGGAAATTCTGCAGATGACTTTTTAATAAAGTATATCGATGACTTCCTAATTATTAGTCAAACATTTGAAGAACACATGAATAATGTCCATTATGTGTTAAATAAACTACAACAACATGGTATGACTGTGAACATACTAAAATCAAAATTTTGTGTCAAGGAAATAAATTTTCTGGGTTATGTAGTGGATGAACGAGGTATAAGACCTGATCAGAAAAGAATAGAAGCAATAATGAGAATTCCATCACCCAGGAACGTAAAACAAATTAGACGTCTCTTAGGGGTATTGAACTTTCAGAGTAAGTTCGTACCAAGATATTCGGCTGAAATAGAACCACTGCGGCAGCTTCTCCGAAAGAACAATAAGTGGAAATGGACAGAGGATCATCAAAAATGTTTTGAGAGAGTAAAGGAACTCTTTGCTAAGTCCATATTACTCGAGAGGCCCAGAGAAGATTTGGAATATGAGATTTATGTCGACGCATCAATGCAAGGATATGCCGGAATTTTAGGACAGCGAGACATCAACAATGACTTTCACGTCATTAGTACAGCTTCTAGAGGACTTACAAATATTGAGCAAAATTCTTCAGTGACTCAGCTAGAAATTGGAGCACTATATTTCTCATTAATTCGTTTTAAAACCTATATTTATCAGCAAAAGGTGAAAGTATATTCAGACCACATCAGCTTAACTTTCATACAGCGGTGTAGATTATGTAGTGGAAAACTTGCTAGATACATTCATGCAATATCTGCATTCGATATTGAGATTATACACATTCCTGGCAAAAATAATACCTTCAGTGATTTGCTATCAAGATTGAACTACAACCCACAAATTCCCGAAAATATTGAAAGGCCTAGAAATGAAGTCAAAATATTGACAAATGAAATTCCTTTAAGCAAAGAAATGATTAGAAAATTGAAAAATATGGGGGAAATTCAAAATGAGGATGCAAAATTATTGGAACTTAAAGAAAATGCACCATTAATTGAGGAGGCAAAGAAAGAAATTATAGCAATTCGAGATGGGACATTATACAAGAAGCATGGAAAAGAAATGCCTAGTTGGAAGGTAATGGTTACGAAAAGCATGGAAAAGGAACTAATTAAGAATTTTCATGAAGGGTTAGCACACTCAGGGACGGACCGAACAACTTCTATGATTTTAGAGAATTTATACATATCCAAATTGCGTCAGAAAGTTCGGAAATTTATATCGTGCTGCAACCTGTGTCAGAAGGCAAAGCAAATAAATGCAGCATATGCATTTGAAACTAATTCGGTTATAAGGGATAAGCCGAGATGTGTAATTAGTATTGATATTCATGGTCCGATGCCTCCAAGTCAATTTGGAAATAAATATATATTTGTCTGTTATGATATATTCAGTAAATATGTAAGAATTTACCCTTTGAGAAAACCTACAGGTTTAGCATGTTTGAATAGACTACTTAAGTCATATGTGATAGAAGAAGGACCTATTCAATCTGTATTGAGCGATAATGCTTCGTACTTCACAGGAAAAAAATTTATGGATGGACTGAAAGAAAATGGCATTAAACAATATTTTTCGTCAAGATACAGACCGAACTCCAACCCAGTGGAGAGGGAAATTAAGGAAATTTCAAATTATTTAAGGGTGTTATGTCATCGAAAACACACCCAATGGTATGGATACGTGAACTTCGTTCAGAATCTACTAAATGAAACCGTAAACAATGTGACAGGATACAAACCATGTGAACTTAAGTTGGGAAAGAAGATCAATACAATGTGTAAAAAAATTCCAGAAGCCATTCCAGATGCGCATTCGATACCACCAACAGAAGAAGAGATGTTCCGAAAAGCATTCGAGAGGATGAAGAAAAAGGCCATAAAAAGAAAAATTAAACATGAAGAAAAGAAGAGAAAGGAATGGAGGATCAAAATAGGAGATTTAGTTTTGGTCAAAACCAAGAAATTGTCGGATAAAGCAAATAAACTTTATTGGCGAATGTTTCTCAAATACCATGGACCATATGAAGTTGTTGAAGTATATGGAACTAATACATATGAGTTATGTAATCCAACAACTCGAAAAAGCATAGGAAAGTTCCATATTGAGATGCTGAAACCATACAACCATGAAGATCATGGTGGAACAAAAGACAAAGATGATAAATAGTAAATGCTGGATAGTTAAAGACGAAATGCAGAGCAATGTATTGGAATGTAAGAGGGTTAAATAAATATGTATGTCATAGGAAAGGAGAAATAAATTTTGGACATGACTAAATGTTTGAGAGGAAAATAACATTTTATTAGTAAATAGAACATGTAAAACAGTGCCTAGATTTAAGAGATGTAAATATATGTAGAGGGTGAGTATTTTGGTAAATATGTATAATAATTACAAAAAAATCTTAAATGTATGAATTTTTGTCAACTTAAGAAAGTAAACAATTTGGTAGCAGTGATTAAATAATTTAGGGTAAAGTATTTGCTATAAAAAAAATTTGTGATGTCAGATTAATATCTAAATTAATTAAACCAGAGCCAGTAAGTAGTGGCGAGATAAAAAAAAAAAATATATATAAAATAAAATAAATATGTCGTGTGTTAAATGCGTGTGAAGTGTTAAGTGAAAGTGATAGCGTGTGTTCCAAGATTTAGGAGACTAAAAACACAATTATAAAACTTCCAAACAAGTTATAAATATTTATAATTATGTTTCTAGTGGGGCATATGATACGGTAATTTGTAACACAAATTATTTAAATGTAAATAATGATTGTAATATGAATATGTATTTTTATGTGACATTGATTTCCGATGTTTATTAATTGTAATTATTATTGGGAAATAAGTTTATACGGCTTTACTGAAACTGTCAATAATAACGCAATAATGCAGCGATGGGGTGAGCTGTTTATCATTACTGGGAACAAGGAAGTTACGTAATGTTCGCGCGTTTTCGGTAGAACCTTCTAGAATATTTCCTAAAGCAATATGTATTCGTGGTTTTCATTGGATATTAAAATAGACGCTAATGTTGGCGCGTTTTATTAGCCAATAGCAGTTCATTTATAATCTTTAGGCATGTCGAGGAGTGGGAGTATATAAAGTTGAGTCCGTGGTAGATCGCCCACAGTTCAACAAAATTCTCAATACATTACACGTCGGTCGCCTCAGTTCATCAAAATTTCGTGTACACTACACGTCGTCAGTCAGTCCTTCAGTTCGTCAAGTTACGCGCAGCAAAATCATTAAAGATCTAAGATATTATACAGTTAAATATACACAAAGTTGAAGTACGTGAGTTAAAAGTTATAAGTAAGAAGTTATTACAAACAGTTTCAGTTTTGGCGAGTATCTAAATCAATATGTAAAAGTGTTCGTGAACGTGTTCGGCAATAAAAATTATAAAACAAATTTTCTTCATCAATATAATTTCTGGATAAAAGATTCCTTTCCGCTTCACAACCTGTAAGAGATACATGTTCAACCCAAACAGCTAGCTGGAGGACATTTAAAGTGAATTATTTCAAAACTGATGCAAATTGCTACGCCAGATGGAGCTACAAACCAAACCAATGAATGACGTCACAAGATGGCAACGCGTGAAGTAAACACACATACATAAACATCACAAGCATCAACATTATTTGTAATTCCGTTACATATGGCAATGTTAACAAGTTTTGATTCTTAAATACCCCCCTGCAAGTTTGTTTGTTTTCCATTTTACTTATTATTCTAATGGCTTTTTTTTTTTTTTTTTTTTGCAGTTTAAAGACTTTATCCATTTCTCTTGCTGTAATATTTCCCCATAACGTAATTCCGTATCTTACATGCGAATATATAAAAGCATAATAGACCTGTTTCATTGTCCATTATTTTAGTTAATTGTCTCATTACATAAATGCCCTTATTTATCTTTTTTCTAATTGATGCTACATGAGATTGCCAATTTAAATGTTTATCAATTATTACTCAAGAAAATTAGTGCAATTTATTTCTGATATGTTTTCCCCATCTATACTTAATTTAATACTACTCGGGTTAAGTTTTGTTAATTCAAAGTTAATACATGCTGTCTTGTGTATTTATTATCATATCTAAATTGGAATAATATTGACTAATTTTGAAGATTTAGAAGCTAGTAACAGTGACGTGTCATAATTTAAAATAAAGAGTTGAAGGTTGTTACACTACATCACTAAAATGTTCTTACTAGAACGTGTTTTGGGAGACGGTTTCAAGTAAGAACATTTTAGTGATGTAGTGTAACAACCTTCAACTCTTTATTTTAAATAGCATAATATTGTTTTATAATTTTTAAAATTGAATTTGCTCTAATTTCAACCTCTTTTGCTGTTTGACCTGGTTAAGAAATCTGTTAGGTTCACGTATGTCATTCATGAAAGGTAAAGGTATTGTAAATAAATAAT
This sequence comes from Deroplatys truncata, assembly GCA_030765065.1. NCBI lineage: Eukaryota > Metazoa > Arthropoda > Insecta > Mantodea > Mantidae > Deroplatys > Deroplatys truncata. The sequence goes on from CM060987.1 coordinate 20,770,810, forward strand.
ATGAAACTCACCTGTTTATGGATGATGTTGAAAATGTTTACCATTTTCTTGAAGACACAGATTCACTCAGTTTAATTTATTTTGAAACACTGTAATTAAAATATCTTTCGTTACAGATGTTGCGTAATCTGTAATTGCTGTTTTCAACTCATCAATTGTTTTGGGATTATCCTTTTAGACCAAAGCTTTAGCAGCTCTCCAAAGTAAATAATCAGGAGCCACATACCTTGAGAAATTACTCTTTCCCCAAAAATTTCTACTAACAGCCCCATAGGTTGTGATGCATGAGCAGTGGCATTGTCTTGTTAAAAAATATGCACTGTTCACTTCATCTTTATTTAGCTGTGCAATAAACGGAAAAAGAATATCAGAGCAGTAAATATTGAAATTAACTGAGGTGTGGAAAACAAATCGCCCAGTAATTCTTGAGCAAGAGATCTCACAGCATACTGCAATTTTCTCCAAATGTAAAGGGATTTCCTGTATTTTGTGAATTTACGCATCTGGATTAAGTGAAACCAAGCTTCATCAGTGAAAAATGTCCTACCTAACATGTCAATTCCATGGTGCACCATAAATCTCTGAAACCACTCACACTATTGCACTCTTTTCCTGTGATCTGTGGGTGTTAATTTGTGGATGACTGACACTTTGTATGCATACAAACTGAATTCTGTTTTGACTGCTTTGTATGTGGAGCTGTAAGAAATATCACATTATTGGGTCAATTTGTTTATTGATTTCTGTGTATGTTTACTTTCTCTACTATGTATAGTAAGTAGGGGAAGTATTGTATTCCACCCAAAAATTCGATACCGAGATTTCACCGGAAATACATGTTTTGAGACCCCCTGAATCCAAAAAAAGCATTTTTGGAAACATGTCCGTGTGTGTGTCTGTGAACAGCATAACTCAGAAACAAACAGTCAGATAAACAGCAAACTTGGTATTTAGGTTCAGTATCTTCCAGAGATGCGACACGAAGGTTTTCAAGAAAATCCCCCACCCCAGATTACCCTTTACATGGAACATTTTTCGAAAATTTTAATTTTCTCAAAAATGGCTCTAACGATTTTGATTAAAATATCATATGTTTAAGATACTTTCATGACAAATAAAATGTATATCTTGAATTTTCTGGGAATGTCTCCAAAAGTATTCTTCATTGTGAACGACTTTTGCATAACTGGTAAACCATAAGAGATAGACAAAATTTTACCACACAAAAAATGTAGATCACGTTAAAATACACAATTTATGTCATATACATTTTTTTTTTTGCTGAGTGAACCATTTTCGAGATATTCCTTGTTATTCCCTTAAATTTTTCAATACTTATTTTCTCAAATGGGAATTCGTTATTCATTTTTTTGTCTTGGATATGCAAAGAGTATTAATCTGTGGCAGAGTGAATGGTGCTGCACCTAGCAACCAGCTATTAAGAGTAATGTCTATGCTTAAAGGCTACTGTATTTCTATATTGCCCTTGTAAATATATATTCCCCTTACATCTACAAGAAAATTAGCAATAAGTTAGAGTCTGCAAATGTTTATCTCGATTAACATGAAGTAGATGGAGAATAAGCATTTGTAAAGTTTGTACAAGAGTAGAGAAAGTCATGTGAGTGTAACACATCAGAATTGTTTAGCATTCTATCCAATATATCTGCCAGTTTTTCTTCTGTTAAGACACTTAGGGTCTACCACTCCTCTCGGTATTGTGCATGGAACCCACCTCTTGAAATTTTTTAATTAAGTTATGCACAGTATGTCATTGCAGTAGTTTTGATAGGAAACTTAGCAATGGGATTTTGTTTCACTTTCTCACTTTGACATTTAGAAAAAAAATGTCTTCCACTAGAAACACGTGTTCCTCTATAGAGTATACTGCTGTCCCCTCACGTACAAGTCAGTACTCACAGCACAATATCAACTCATCTGCTGGCGATAACGTGCTGGAAAGCATAACACCTGGTCGGAGTGGAATGGGGAAAATCTAGGAGTACGAACCCTATTTCGAGTGGTAGTCACCAGCACGGTGTGGAGGAAGTTGTTGAGACCCATTAGGAGTGTAGGATATGTCATAGATAGCTGATGACACCGGCAATAGCCAGCGAAAACATATAGCTAGGTAAGCAGCTAGAATAAGTGAAGTGTGACTCATTTCTTCATTAATATTTGGAAATTTCTTCACTGTGACCAGTCCCCAGCTTTTATCATTAACTCAGTTGTAGGTTGACTTTTGGAGGTGAATGTGGTTGTGGAGGGCCTCATAATGTTTCATTTCTGTAATGGTTGTCCAGTAACACATTAAGTAAAACAGTTGGAAAGAAATTTAAGTTTATATCGTATAAATTATTTGCCCAAATCTGAACAATATGACCAGCAATGAAGAGAGGCAGCAGTAAAGAAACAAAACTGTATTTGTGGTTTCATTGGTCACCAATTAAAGTCTAGCAACATTGTGATCTGATTTTGGTAACTTTAAGTGGATATTTTAGAACTTGACATGTTGGTAGTAATCACTGTTCTTTGTGACGCTGAAACATCAGTTGTAAATTTAAGAAAATATTTGCACATTTAAAGAAATATTATATTGAGTTATTACAAGAGGCCAACTTAATACTCTTAACTATGCATAAATAAAACATTAACTTTTTACATGAGTTTTTGTGGATGTCCAAATCTCTCTCATTTGTTTCAGAAAACTTGGTTAACTAAAACACCGGTGTTCATTTATTCATAATTTAAAGAGAGAATCATAGTACTGCTATCCTGATTTTATTTTTTATTTTCAGGCATTATTCACAATCTTACACTAATTTATTGGAAGTACGTATGACTGACACCAATGCCCTGGAAATAAAAACTGTAGCAGGATTTATAAATTACAAGCTCTGCAAACTGATGTTCCAGTTAAGTCTCCCATTGGATGCCATCAGCCAGTTTCGCAAGCATATTGAACTTTTCAAATCATATGTAGGCCCAAAGGAATTGGCCTTTGAGCACTATGCTTGGATGTCAAAACAGTAAGTTTAAAAACAGTCATGACAGTTGTAGGTAATTAACTTTTGAAATAAATAAATAAATATATGTACAGTGCAGTTAAATGTTATGTTATCATTAATATACCAAAATAAATACTGTGGGGCTCTGCTTTTAACAAATATTCAGTAGGATCTTTGAATAAAAATGGCTTGGGCATGCATTAAATTCACCTTCAAGGTAAAGGTTCATTATAAATTAGTTATGCAAAAAGGAACTTAAATTGTGAAGAAAATATAAACCAGATTTAATTGAATAATGAAGCAAACACATCAATACACTTTGAAGTTTCACGTACTAGAACTACAAATGTTCAATGTGAAGCAGTATTTTTAACACTTAAATTATTTCAGTCTAAGTTATAATATGTAAATTCAATAACAGCCCGCCTTAAAGCAATATGTGTATGTAACAATATATAAAAAGTGTACATTACAGTCATTATATATGTTTATATTATTGTATACTATTGTATACATGTTCAGTAATGTTATATGAATGTATTACGTAATTTAATAATGTAGGGGCTGCGAGAATAACAGGTTAAACATTGCTGACAATGAGGTAACCTTGAGGCAATAATGAATTTGAGAGTTTAACAATACTACTTCTGATTCTTGGAAGCAATAATGTAATTTTAGTGACAGTTTATAAAAATAGCCAATTGACAACCAGAAAAAGCTTTAGTTAAATGAAGGTATTCTATTGGAGTAGGATCAGCCGATCAGAAACTGAAAAGAAGAACATTTTACAAATTTACAGTTTAGTTGGTTGCAGACAGCATTACTAACCAGACGCAAAAAGTGTCCTCAAGAAATTTAATACGTATTCGTGTGAGACAAAAATAGTTTACGTGTTAAAAACTGCAAGTAATTAATTAAAGAATCTCACAGCTCTCTATATCAGTGAAGTGTTATATCTGTAAGCCTACATTCTTAGTCGTATCACAACGCAGCCGAGGCAAACATAAATATATAATATTTAAAGAAACAGTCAAATTACAAAGTTAATATTTTTTAAGCTTGGGGGCAAAGGCCACTTGAAAGTACATTTGGGGCGAAGGCTACCGGAAACTGTTTACTATACGTGCAGTTGCAACTACTACAAGTTCGGTTCCCCAACAGTTGAAATATAATACAACTCCTTCAATACAAACTATTTCAAATTGACGCTCAAAGGGTGGTGCAAATAACGTAAAGAAATTATCTACTTCAAATTGGCGTCCATACGTGGAGCTAAAGACAATAAATAACTACTTCAAATGTCACTTCCTTTTGTAACACAGCATATATCTAATCTGTAAGCAAGTTTGTGTAAAATTTTATGCATCATATTATGGTCAATGGTTGTTAGTGTTACTGTTTCTCCTATCCAAACTTGCATTGAGTTTCCTTTGAATAGACGTGGCTGATCATGATTCATCAAACAGCAGACAACAAAGAGCACACTTCGCATCTGTATTCGTCTCCTTGCATGGTGACGAGATTATCATCACATCATAGCATGCTGCACCGTAGTCTATTGAGTGTATAGTAAACCTGAGGATCTCACGGAACATTTTAAGTGCATTAGATCTTGCCACTACCCTTGGTTCAACAGCCTTAAAGTAGTTCACTAAGTTCAAAGGAGTTGTAAACAAAATCTTGTGACAAGCGAGCACCTTCGGCTGATGGGCAAACTACAACTTTTCCTGCTTAGCATGTCATCTCTTCCTCTATATAAAACAGTTCGATTCAGACTGTGACATTTTGTGGTTATTCTTGTGTAGAGAAATTTTAAAATGCTATTATTGTAACACCTTAACTCATAAAACAAAATGTGTTCATTCAGATTCACCTATAAGTAACTGAACCGTTACAGCAGAGGGTTTAAGAGGCTATGCGCAGTTGCTGTAGTTCATTTCCAGATAAGCCATCAGTTTACTTCTTGCCATGTGTTGAGAAAATATTACTTTTGAGAATGTCATGGCTAAAAATCCTCCGCCACTGTGGAGTAACATAAATGTGGAAACTGGAGAGAAGACAATTATGTTAAACATTTAAGTACACACCTTTGACAATGAGTGTGGTTAGCAATAATTGAACTTTGGGTAATGTTGCTCCAGAGGTCGACGTGTCATGGATGGTGCCTCGCAACGTCAGTCAGGCTACCCTGTAGAAAAAAAAACATCGCTAAAATTCCGCAAATGTGTGGCATTTGGCTTTTTAAATGCCGCAAAGTTGTTTAAGCACTTCTGCTTATGTATTCTGGTGTGATTTATTGAATTGGTTATGTATTCTGGTGTGATTTTGTCAACAATCAACATGGAGAACTTACACAACATTGCGGAGAATGAGATCTTAAATAATGACGCTATCCTAATGGAAAATTGGGACATAGAACAACTTGCAGAAGAGCTAGCAGGCTTATGGGGCAGTTCGGCACTTCTCAGGAGCTCTTCAACTCATACTTGCATGAGTTTATGTACAGGAACAGCTGTCCCAATCGGAGTGTTTCAGAATTTTCTTGTGACACTCTCCGAGAATTATCCTGCGGCATCTTCGCAGCTCTTCTGGTTCGTCTTCTTCCTCAGAACTTCCTTTTCATATTTCTTTTCTTCCAAAATTTCATATTTCTTCATTGTCTATCCTCCAGAACTTATTTTTCTTCTATATCTGTCTCACAGAACATCTACATCTGTCTTCCTTATATACATCGATACAAAACAGCCTTTATTAAGGCTAATAATTCCATTGTGAAAGAGCATATATATCCTTGGACATAATTATAGTAGCATTCATTTTTACTTAGTTGTATTACATTTGCTTACTGCGTCATGGGAATTATTTAGTTCTGTTGCACGGTAATTTTCAGTTGTATTACATTTATTTATTATAGTAGTGCACAAGCGCTAATGGTCATTATTAAATGCCAAGCATTAGACAATAATAATTTTTTTTTTCACTGCTTCGCACTTATTATTCAATTTTATTTAATTTATTTATTGTTTCGCGGTTAATATTCAGTTTTATTGCATTTATTCACTATTTCGCATTTTTCTATTACGACAGAGTGTAACAGTTTGCAACAATACCAAACTGTTTCCGGTTTTACTACCTCGGCAGCATTTTTTTCATTTAACAGTTGGTACCTGACATTCCACATTTACATCATCCGCCATGACACGACCTCTGGAGCAACATTACTGAACTTTGTTGGTAATGTTGCAGAATTGTTACTTGGATTGTTTGCATCACATTTGTTTTCTGTTATGTTCTGTAACTCGGTGACTTATAAAAGGTTAAAGCAAAGGTGGTATACTGATACTAATCATTAAATGAATGATTTCTAAAGCCTAAAGTCAAACACAGCTTAGTTCAGTATCTTTAATCACAGGTGGAATGGTATAGGGTGGCGCACAAATAGTTGACACATTTAACATTGTCACAACACTTTTATTTCTGAAATGAAAATTTTACACACAGGTAGTATGGTCCATGGAAATGCATTTCACTTTATTGTGTGTTCAATATGTGCTCCATTGCAACGGACAACTTCACGAACGCAAGTACACGTATTCCTAAGAACTTTGTGACACAATCTTCATTTATTTCGTTGCACAATTGCACTATCCGGGCATGCATTTCCACAATATCCTGTGCTCTCAAAGGGGAAAAAAAATCACATGGGTTTCAATCTGGACTTGAAGGAGGCCAAAAGAATCCTCCATGATGGCGCTGTGGGTAACAATGGTACACACATGATTGCCGAATATTTCCTGTAGAAAAATGAGGCAGTATTTTTAATACTTGAATAATTTCAATTAAATTATATATTTCAATAACAGCCTGCCTTGAAGCAATATGTATGTAATAATTATTTAAAATGTATGTAACAGTAATTGCAAATACTTATATTATTGTAAACATGTTTTATAATCTCAATTTTTGAAGATTTAGAAGCTTGTAACAGTGATGTGTCATAATTTAAAATAGAGAGTTGAGGGTTGTTACACTACATCACTATGATATTCTTACTTGAACGTGTTTCGGGAGACGGCTTGTTCCCATCGTCAGCATTTTCTCTCAACTGATTTTTGCCGGTCATCGTCTGGGGGATGTGTGTGGTTTGTGGTGTTCTCTGGTGCTGGGCTGATGAACCTCCAAAGGCTGTTGGGTGGCGGCAGTTCGAAATTCATTAGGTGATTCCTGTGTTTGACAATATGTATTTTTTCCCAGATGTCCAATTCATTGCTGCTGTTGATCGGTTTTAAGAGTTTTATGTTTGGAGTGATATCATGGTTTGAAGACCAGAAATGATGTGCTACTGCTGATTTATCTTGCTGCTTTTGGTAAATGCACCTCATATGCTCTTTAAGTCTTATTTCAAGATTTCTTTTTGTTCTTCCTATATATACCAGGTTACATTCATTACAATCAATTTGATATATACCAGCTGATTTATCGTTGGGGATAGGATCTTTTGTTCTGTTGCATAGTAGTTTCTGTATGTTGTGGTTATTCTGTGGAGACAGGGTGATGTATTTTTTGAAAATCCTTTGAAATTTATGATGTGTCCAAGGGTGAAAAGTGAATTTTCTATATGCTTGTGGTTTTTGTTGTCTGAGTAACGTAGTCATTTGTTGGATGTATTTCTGTCTTTCAAACCTTTTTATCTTCTTATCTATTGTTTTTTTCTGGTATCCATTCATAGTGGCTATGTTGATAATGTGTTGGTATTCTTTCTGGTATTCCTCTTTCTCCATTGGTATATGTACTAACCTGTTTGTAATACTATTTAAAATTGCATGTTTGTGGCTTGTAGGATTGTAGCTATTGTTTTTAATATAATTTTCTGTGTGCGTTGGTTTTCTGTAAATGCCAAACGTTAGTTTGTTGTGTGCATTATTTCTGATGACATCAGGATCATCAGAAATAATGCACACAACAAACTAACGTTTGGCATTTACAGAAAACCAACGCACACAGAAAATTATATTAAAAATAATAGCTACAATCCTACAAGCCACAAACATGCAATTTTAAATAGTATTACAAACAGGTTAGTACATATACCAATGGAGAAAGAGGAATACCAGAAAGAATACCAACACATTATCAACATAGCCACTATGAATGGATACCAGAAAAAAACAATAGATAAGAAGATAAAAAGGTTTGAAAGACAGAAATACATCCAACAAATGACTACGTTACTCAGACAACAAAAACCACAAGCATATAGAAAATTCACTTTTCACCCTTGGACACATCATAAATTTAAAAGGATTTTCAAAAAATACATCACCCTGTCTCCACAGAATAACCACAACATACAGAAACTACTATGCAACAGAACAAAAGATCCTATCCCCAACGATAAATCAGCTGGTATATATCAAATTGATTGTAATGAATGTAACCTGGTATATATAGGAAGAACAAAAAGAAATCTTGAAATAAGACTTAAAGAGCATATGAGATGCATTTACCAAAAGCAGCAAGATAAATCAGCAGTAGCACATCATTTCTGGTCTTCAAACCATGATATCACTCCAAACATAAAACTCTTAAAACCGATCAACAGCAGCAATGAATTGGACATCTGGGAAAAAATACATATTGTCAAACACAGGAATCACCTAATGAATTTTGAACTGCCGCCACCCAACAGCCTTTGGAGGTTCATCAGCCCAGCACCAGAGAACACCACAAACCACACACATCCCCCAGACGATGACCGGCAAAAATCAGTTGAGAGAAAATGCTGACGATGGGAACAAGCCGTCTCCCGAAACGCGTTCAAGTAAGAATATCATAGTGATGTAGTGTAACAACCCTCAACTCTCTATTTTAAATGTTTTATAATGTTATGTGAATACATTACATACTTTAATAATGCAAGAGAATAATAAGTTTTAAGTTGCTAACAATGAGGTAATAATGAGATAACCTTGTAGCAATAATGAGTTGAGAGTTTGAAAGTTACTAGTCATGATTAGAGCAACGATAAGGTAAATTTATAACAGTTTAAAAATAGCCAATCAACAGCCAGAAAAAGCTTTAGTAAAATGCAGGTGTTCTATTGGACTAGGATTAGCCAATCAGAGACTTGAAATACAAAAGTTTACGGGTTTGGATGCTTGAAATATGTTCAGTTGCTGGCAGACCTTGGTAGTGACCAGATGGAAGATGTGTTCTTTAAAGAAATATTACGTATTTGTGTGAAACGAAAATTATGTATACACAATAACAAAGTGCACGTATTAAATAAAAGAATCTCACAGCTCTTGATATCAGTGTAGTGCTATTTAATTTGTGTCAAGAATTAATAAAAAGAAGTGAATTTAAAACTTAAAATCTGTGTAAACTACATTCTTGTCGCAACGCACCCTGATTAAGAGAAACATGCCTCTAAAGTAATACTGACGCAGCCGAGGGAAAAACAAACACAAATACCATCTATAGAAGCAGTTTAATAACAAAGTTAAATATTATAGTGTAAAACTTGGAGTGTAACAACATAAAAATACATCTTAAAATCAGCTTCTCATACGTAGCAGCATATTGCGTAACAACAGTAACTATTACATAAACAACAAATTCAAACTGACGCCCTAAGCGTGTTGCAAACTTCTAAAACAAAGTAACTCCAAGAACAATACTTCGTCGAGTTAGCTTCCCAAGCATGAAGCTAAATAATATTTTACGAAAATATATTACGTAAACAAACCAACCACTTCAAGTTGGCTTCCCAAGCGTGTGGCTAACAACAGCAGTAAAACTTCAACTACAATAAACTACAATAGTTGAAGAACTAAACTTCTTCAAAAACCAGTACAGCATTAGCCGTATGAGGTGTTGCGCCATCTTGCATAAACCGCTGTGTGTTCATGGAAGTTTGGTGGCAAGAAGATGTGGCTAAAAGTCATTTTCCAGCATACACTTGTATCAGTCAGCATTGACAGTTTCGTTGAAAAACACTGGTCCATTAGGCCATGACTGGATAGAGCTACCCACACTGTCACTTTTTCCCCACGCATCATTTCATGAACATTCTGCATTTTTTCTCTACCCCAAAATTGAACATTTTGTTTGTTTATTGTTCCATTGAGGTGAAAATAAGCTTTGTCTGAGAACCATGTGTTGAATATTATTTCATGTTTTGCTCCTGCCCATAATGAATACTTCAGTCTTCTCTCTGTTTGTTCTGCTCAGTCAGTTTCTGTAACACACTCATTTTGTAAGGGAAGAGCTTGAGATCAGATAGAATAAAGAATTAAAGTATAAGAGATGAACTCAAAGTGCCATCGGTACGAGGATAGAAGAAAGACAGTTTACATGGTATGGGCATGTGAAAAGAATGGACATAGACCGGAAAGTACGCCGATTTTTAGAAGCAAGACCATTAGGAAGGAATCTGAAAGGAAGACCAAGGATAACCTGGGAAGAAGGGATTAAAAGAGCGGTGGCTAAAAGAGGAAAGACTTGGGATCAATTTAATAGACTGGTAGGGGATAGCATGGAGTTTAAAAAATGGATCTGAGGCAAACCCCTGACACCTCGATAGTGGTAGAACAGGGAAGTTGAATAACAAGAAGAAGAGCTTGAGATCACTCTATAAAATTGTTTGTACGAATGATGAGATATCCCCATTTCCCTTGCTGTCTGTTGGGTAAACTTGTTTGGACTTCGTTGTATGGCGACCCATAGCACTACAGTGTTTTCTGGAGAACAAACAGTCTGTACCCAAGGTTGTTTCCCTTCCAAAAACTGCCTTCTTCAAGTTTTGTCATTAATTGGAGAATTGTGTTCCTTGATGGAGCCCAACGCATGTGAAATATTGCCCTAACTCTTCTCTGCGTTGCTGTGACACTTTTCAATTCAGCATAAAGGAGAACTGCCTTAACATGTAGAACAGATAAACGTCCATACTCAGCCATGGCGAGACACTAACTGTGAAACAAGCGACTGGCGATATTGCAGCTACACAACCTCTACTGACATTTCCATGAAACAAAACACTTTGGAGTGCATATTGAACATGTGATGAAGTGAAATGCATTCCCATGGACCATACTACCAGTGTGTAAAATTTGAAAACGTTCATTTCAGAAATAAAAGTGTTGTGATAATATTAAATGTGTCAACTATGTGTGCATCGCCCTGTAGATAGAGCTGCCGAACTATTGATGTACCACTTTTATTTGTCTCCTTTCAGTATTATGTGTTAAAAGTTTAGGATGTAAGGTAAATTATAGAAATAAGATACACAAAATGTTTAAAAGCTAATGATTTTCAAGCTGCAGAATGTTGTGTATTCGCATACTGTCTGGAGTAACTTCCTCTCACTGGTGCTTAGTTCCCATCATACGTCCACATAGTGCTGCCATGTGCTTGGCAAAGTGATACATTAGGTATAGTGGCATAGTTTTGCATAACTAATTTATATTGACCCTGTATTTTAAGTGTATGTTAATGCCTAATGCATTACATATGTCCTCCCAAGGAGCTATTTGCATTGACTGTGTTTTCTTTCTTTCACTATTTGCTTGTTCCTTTACTTGAAGTGCCAGGGAATAATATTCCTACAGAACAAGACTGCTGTTTCTGCCATAGGAAATTATTTATGCGTACAGTAAATGGCATTATCATGTAATTTACCTAGAATATGAAATTATCTGTAAAAAGGAATGGTTTGTAACAGAACTCTTACTTTACAGATTTAGTGTGTTTGGTGATATATTTGATGAAGCAATCAGACAAGGCCTTCCAGCTTTACAAACTCAACATCCTGGATTCTACTATCAGCAAGCAGCACAGTATGCCATTGATAGAAAAACAGCTTGCTTAGAGCTTTGTAAGGTATTGTTATATTAAATTCTGTTGTCATCAGCTGAAGATCACATTTATATATTAGGCTTTAAGGACCACAGTTATAGAGTTTAAAGTAGTTTGGAAATGGCAGCACTAATTTTTACTTTTTCTACCACATTCATAGTAGGTAAAGAAGCTATTGCATTCCACCAAAAATTCAGCAGCGAGATTTCACCAGAAATAGTTGTTTTGAGGCTCCCTTAATGCAAAAAAAAATTATTATTAAGGCTGGTTTACAACTGCTCGAGAGCGGTAACCAGAATGGAGACAAGAATGGGAAGCAATGCACCATGCAAGATACTGGTTCACAACAGCCTGGTAACGAGAACAGGAATGCATATTGATCATAAAGTGAAAGTCGATTTTGCGCATTGGGATTTCATTTGTTTTTAACTGACCAATGATATTTTTTCACGGACTTCCAATTTAACCAAGCCAACATCAAAATTCGATAGAGTAAACATTATCTAAATGTATATGCATTACATTTCCGATCCCTCTACTTATGCCAAGCTTTCATTCCTTTATTTAATGGCATACACTAAAATTGTTTATTGTTCTTTTTTCATTTCCACTGGTTTTAGCTGTTCTTTGTAGCTTTTGCCATTGCTTTTAGGTAATAGCCAGTTTTGAGTTGCATATAAACAAACTACAAATGATCCCTTCACCGGAGGAACCAACGCTGATTAGATTTGCGGGTGTCGGGATGAGGTTAGGAAGCACATTTACTACTAATTCCTTCCAGTTTCATGTTTCCACCTTGTGACTATAGAGAGCACTAGTGCTGTTTCATGTCACGGCTGCCTAAAACAACCTTTAGAGTGAAGAGTCTAATATGCACAATAGAGATCTAATATACCGTGCCCGGGAATGAGAACGAGAAAGTTAAAAGTTGGGCAACTCTTCTTTCCCTTTCCTGGGGCCCAGGAAGGCTTCCCGTTGGTTGTGAACATTCCCATTTGATAACATGTATTTCAACTTTCTTGTTCTTGGTCTGGTTACCATTCTCGTTGGTTGTGAACCAGCCTTTCGAAAAATGTCCACGTGTGTGTGTGCGTGAGTGTCATAACTAAAAACAAAAAGCTGGTTAAATACCAAACTTGATATTTAAGTGCACTACCTTCCAAAGATGCGACATGAAGATTTTCAAGAAACTCCCCAACCCCAAACTACCCTTTGCACTGAACATTTTTCAAAATTTTTTATTTTCTGGAAAATGAATATAAAGATTATGATTAAAATACCATGTATGAAAGATATTTACACGACAAATAAAGTGCATATATTGAATTTTCTGGGAATATCCTTTGAAGTCCTCTTCATTCACAAGGAATTCTGTATAATCTTGTATAACTGGTAAATATTAAATGATAGAAGAAAACATACTACACAAAAAATGTACATCTCTTTAAAATACAAAATTTGTTTAAAATAACTTTTTTTGTGGTATCACCATTTCTGAGATAGCCAGGGGAGAAAAGAGGACTTCATGAGCTCTTCCCAGAAAATTCAAGATATACATTTTGTCATGTAAATATCTTTAATGTATGGTGTTTTAATCAAACTTGTTGCAGTAATTTTTGAGAGATTGCAAGCATTTCGAAAAATGTTCTGTGTAAAAGGTATTTTAGTATTGGGGGGGGGGGGGGTAATTTTTTTTTTAAAGTGTTGTGTTGCATCTTTGGAAGGTACTGAATCTAAATACCAAGTTTGGAATGTATCCAACTTTTCTTTTTTGAGTTATGCTACACAAAAAAAAAAAAAACACACACAAACACACACGCACGCACGCTCGCTCGCTCACTCTCTTTCTAAAAGTATTTTTTTGGATTCAGGGGTCCTTAAAACATTTATTTCCAGTGTAAACGTGGTGTCAAATTTTTGGGCGCAATGCAATACCTTCTGTACCTGCTATATATGTGGTAGAGAAACTAAAAATGAAAAGTTGGTTAAATACCAAACTTGTTTTTGTTCAGGATTTTCCAAGGATGGAACTCAAAAATTTTGGAGAAAATCCCACTCCACCCTAAAACCCTTTACAGGAAAAATATGTGTTATTTTTGATTTTCTCAAAAACAGCTAAACATTTTGATTAAAATACCATATTTACATAAAATGAAGGAACTAAACACAATGACGCTTAATGCATTAACAGATGATAGATCAGGCAACACACTCTTATTCTCAAAATTTTGAGTAAGTGAAGCAGTAACAGTGTGTTAAGTTGTCTCAATTAAAATACCACATGTTTTAAGATATTTGCATGGAATGTAAGATGTATGTATATCTTGAATTTTCTGTGATTAGCCTGCGAGGTCCTCTTCATTCTGAATTACTTATGCACAGTGCTTTTCCTTCACACTGTTGTCACACACAGCTGCTCGGACTCCTGCCGAAACAATTATAATATCCCCACAACTGCCTCACGTTCTCATAGTTGATAATTGCACTCAATATGCCATTAGCCAATGACAGGTAGAGTGTGCTAGTCAGTTGGCCAATCAAAGCCGTACTACACTGATAGTATTTCATGGAAGTACTCTACAGTGGATCCCAGCTCATGTCAGACTTTTGGGCAATGAACATGCAGATCAATTAGCAAAGAAAGGTGCAATACAACAAATAAAACCTGTAGGACAAATAGAAATAAATAAACAATCAAATAACATTAAACAACATTTCAAAATACAGCAGAGACTTGATGAAGGAAATTAAAAGATAAAGATTATAAGACTATTAAAGATAGAGTTGATATACAAAAAATGCCAAGGAAGACTGCAGTGGCCTTATTTAGGATGGCAACTGGCCACGATTGCCTCACAGAACATCTCTACAAGATACGATGCCTACCTACACCCAAGTGCACTCTCTGTGAATAAGATGTCATCCTGAACAAACAGCATCTCACCAAATGCAAAGGCCTTAAAAGTGATAACTTACAGACTTTATATTGGGAAGCCAGAGAGAAAATGATGCAGATCAATTAATCCCCAGTGCCATTGGTGAACAACAACAACAACAACAGTATTTCATGGTGGTGCACTTCAACTCATCAAGTTAACAGGACATACTAGTGCAAGTTCCATTAAACCATATTTGAACATAAGCAAGGAACATCATTTCAGTATGATTGACAATTTGCGAGGAAAAGTTAATTGCACCAATAGTAGTAATCAAACTGTCAGTTCAAAAACCCAAGGATCAGTTACAAATTACAACAACTGCACAATCAATAATTACTATTAAATGTATTCCCTAGCCTCATTAACTGTAACTTAGTTTATTGTTTTATATTTTGTTCAATAAAGTCATATCATTTATAGATCCCATGCAATTGTTTCCTTTTGACAAACACGCACCATAATCTACGCTGCAGTGACTAACAAACATGGTTGGCGCTAAACTAGGTAAATTCATAATACGCTTTATGGCGTGATTATCTAGCCGAGTAACACTTGTGCTACTGGTTTTACATGACAATTTAATTTTGGTTTCAATCTCATGCATCTTTTCATAAGATAATTATTTCGGGAGCAAAAGTCTCGAAATAATTATCATGAAAAGAAGCATTTGTTAACCTCAATTAAATTGGTATAAAACTATCAGCACTAGTGCTAGTGTAGTGGTTACCATGCTAGCATCTAGTTCCCAAGTTTGCAGGTTCAAACCCGGCGCAGGGTGATGTACTTTTTTGGGTATAAAAATCCTTAGCATGGCTTCCTTCAGAAGGGAAGTAAAGCCAGTGGTCCTGTCATAGATTTACGGCACATAAAAGAACCTCAAGCCTGATAAAGAGGCCTCTGAGCAAAATTACCGGTCTTTCACGCCCAATACAGAATGGGATGCTAAGGACCACAGCAGTTAAAGAGTGTCCTTAAATAAAACAAAAAGAAACCTCTCTATCCACTTATTTCTGGTATCTTCTCAGGAGATTTTCATTCATACTCGAGAGTTCAATATCTGAAATTGATTGAATTTCTTGCCTGATATTTTCTTTTAGTTCTTACAATGTATTGAGTTTGTTGCCCATGCATTATTTTTCATATGATCATCACTGTCAGGTAAATTTCTGTAATTAGATTTTGCAAAATGATAGAGTAATTGACCCATGCTTAACTTGTCTCCAATTACAGTAGAATCTCGTAAGTACGTTTTTACAGGGGCCCAAGGATTTGGACATCATAGATGGAAAACATGTTAACGAAAATACAAAATCTGCATTTAAAGAACATATGTAATAAAATCTAATACATCTTACCTCAAAAATGGATGTGAAATATAGACACTATTTAAACTGGTTTGAAATACATATCTATAGTTGATTGCTTTGTTTGTTTTAATGTCGAAATTTACTGTCCATCATCAACTTCAAAACTGCGCACAAATCGCTTCACTATGTCCATTGCCTGCATTGCTTCTGACACTGTAGGTACTGGCTCAGGATCTGGCTCATCATCACTTTCATCTCCCACTGATGCTTCTTCTTTCACTTGTTCTTCAAGTATTTCATCTATCGTCGCTGTTTCACACACTGGAATTTCATTGTGAATGTTTACATATGCTTCGAAAGACACGCCATCGTCATCTGCTATTTGGCGCCATTCTTCACTCTCGGAAAGCTCATCTTTCCATATTTCTATATTTTCACATAGTGTAGCGTCATTATCTAGGGCAGCAGCCTCACCTTGCACACATCTGTAGACTAAGCCATGTCGATTCTTGAATCCTTCAATCCAGCCTTTGGACGCTTTGAAATCATCCAGTCCCATCTTCTGTGCTAAATGTGTTGCCTGAGCTCAAACTACAGTACTGTCTATTGGCACATTTGAAGCTCTAGCTTGTGTAAACCACTTTAGCAGAACATCTTTTAATTCTGGAAACTGGCCAGGGCGATTACATTTTCTTTTAGCATTTTTCCCGTCTTCAAAAGCAGTCTCAATTAGTTTACGTTTGCTAACAATTGTGTTTAAGGTTTGATGGAGGAATGTTTAACTTCCACGCTATATGCACACGTTTCATATTTGGATTGCAATCTACTTCTTCAAGGATTTTCATTTTTCACTGTTGGTTGTTTGCCGCACTTTCTTTTTCTCCATTGCAAACAAAAAGTTAAAATACAATTACGTTTTGTCAACACTCAACAGCAGAAACTAACCACCCCAAGCCACCACTAAACTAAAGCATTCTCTATCCCCCTCCCCCCAAATCGCGTCACACAAATATGTACATATATACATGCATACCATTGGCTGCCGGTTCCACCCTGCCTGGTTTGCCCAAAGTAGCGAATGAGGATGTCAAACTTTGAATGTAGTAAATCTACTCCCACTGGACCGACCAAGCATTGCCCAAAATAGCGAATGAGGGCGTTAAACTTCGAACGTAGTAAGTGGGAGCGAGAAAATGTATTAAACGAATGTTATTTATTGCATTTGGTGCCAGAACTTTTGTAATTTAACGTAATACATGGGAAAACGTGTTAATGAGTAACATGCTAATGAGATTCCACTGTATATGGTTATGTTTTGCCACAAAATAACACATATTGGAGTACAGAGAAATCTGATTTATACACAAGATTCCTTTGCATGATGCTAAAATTGGTGTGCAGTAAATGCATGCAGGATAATAGGACCTATACTTTTTTAACGTCAGTCTGGATTTTTCCAACAACACTTTGCTATCATGCAGACAGCTGTAGAATCATTAAATTTAATTCAGGAAATTTTTGAAGGTAGTATTATAGCCCTCACGGTCCCTTGATTTAACTGTGTATGAATTTTATCCATGGGAAAACTTGAAAAATAAAGCATGTGCAACAAACCCCATACATTGTAAGAACTAAAAGAAAACATCAGGCAAGAAGTTCATTTAATTTCTGATATTGAACTCTCAATGTGAATGAAAATTTCCTGAGAAGATGCTAGAAATATGCGGATAGAGGACACCATTGTTAAGGTATGTGCTTATTAACATTGTAATTGCAACTGTAAATATGGGAATGTGAGGTGGTTGTGGGGATGATATAACTATTTCCGTGCGAGTCCGAGTTGTCGGCTGGCACTTAAGCCACTGTGCAGTTGCCACAGTGTGAAAGAAAAGCACTTTTAATTGGTAGACCATAAGAGATGGACAAAATCTTACTACATAACAAATGTAGATCTCGTTAAATCACACAGTGTATGTCAAAATGTTTGTGGCATTAACCATTTCTGAGATATTCTTTGTTATTGGTTTGAATTTTCAAATACTTATACTTTTTTCAAGTAATAAGATGCTATTTGTATTTTCTTCCAGTGATGTAAAGAGTATAGAATTTCAAAGTGACCACATAGTGACTCGCTTTTTATAAGGATATTTTTAGAAGAGATTGCAGAGATAATCATGTGAATGCAAAACATCAGATTCATTGTTTTGCTGTGTTCTTAATTTAGAACCCATGTTCACTGTTGCAGAGTATCATTACATATCCAGAACCTGATCCTCTTGTTGGATCTACGCATCTGGAATTCTATGGTCAGAGAGCATGGCGTCCTGGTAAGCTTAGTGCAGAGCCTTCTGATGCTACAAAAGAAAAGGCAGGCATTCAAGCAATACAGTACTTAGAAAAATACAAGATCAACCATTCAGTAAGTGAAATTTTTAATTAATTATAGTTTTAAGGACATACTTAGTTCTTTCAAAACGTTTTTCTTATTTGACCAAATTTGATGAAATGTTTTAGGATATATTCATGCAAACTTAATGATTTAACAAGGTTTCAGCATTATGGATTGAATTATAAGTGTTTTGTTTTGAAAATGGTTCTAAATTTGACCCCTATTTTATGAAGTTAATATTAACTAAAGTTCAAGTGATTTGCATATATTGTGCATCCATCCTCTTGTTAGTGTATCCAGCTATTTGCTGTCAGCTGAAGTAGAATGTTTGTTACGTAATTATGTTTATGTAAATTATTAGTTGCTTTAAGGAGTTTGCAACACGCTTTGGGCGTCGGTTTGAATTTGTTGATTACATAATAGTTACTGTTATTACGCAATATGCTGCTACGTATGAGAAACTGATTTCAAGATGTATTTTTGTTATTACACTCCAAGTTTTACACTATAATATTTAACTTTGTTATTAAAGCTGCTTCTATATATTATTTATGTTTGAATTTGCCTCGGCTGCGTCAGTAACGTTTGTAGAGTCATGCATCTTAGTCAGGGTGCAGTATAACAATAATTGTAGACATCACAGAATTTAAGTTTTTAAATTTACTTCTTTTATTAATTCTTGCACATTTTTTATAAAGCACTACACTTTTTAAGAACTGTGAGAATCTTTAATACTTTCACTTAGCACGTATACATATTTTATAATTCACACGTAATATTTCTGTAGAGAACACATCTTCCTTGTGTTCACTACCAAGGTTTGCCAGCAACTGAACAACTTTCAACGGTCAAAACCCGTAAGCTTCAGTATTTCAAGTCTCTGATTGGCTAATTCTAGTCCAATAGAATATCTTGCATTTTACTTAAAGCTTTTCTTTGCTGTTGATTGGCTAGTTTTAAACTGTTACTGAATTTTACATTATCGTTGCTATAATCATGAGTAGTAATATTCAGACTCTCAAACTCATTATTGCTACAAGGTTACATCATTATTAGCAACTTAAAACTTATTATTCTCACAGCTCTTGCATTATTAAAGTATGTAATGTATTCACATAATATTATAAAACATGTTTACCAAAAAATAAGCATTTGCAATGGCTGTTACATACAATTTAAATAATTATTACATACATATTGTTTCAAGGCGGGCTGTTATTGAATTTACCTATTTATATAATACAATTGAAATTACTCAGGTATTAAAATACTGCCTCACAGCACATACTTCCACTATCAATTTCTTCTCTTTACAAATGATGGATATAATACACAATTTATTTAAAGGTGAGTCGGAATTGTAACACTAACATCACTTAAGTTTACTCACTTAACATGTTTCGGGAAACCGTTGTTCCCATCCTCAGAACAACGGTTTCCCGAAACATGTTAAGTGAGTAAACTTAAGTGATGTTAGTGTTACAATTCCGACTCACCTTTAAATAAATTCAATACACATCACTGTTTCTAGCTTCTTTTCATTACAATAATACACAATGTTTGTAGTATATCCTGTAGCCACAGACCAAAGAAGATGAGTGTTCAATATATTGTGACAGTTATATTTCTATTTCATAAGGTTGTCATAAATGCAATTTTATGAGGCAAGGTTGTTCAGAACAAAGTTTGTTTAAGAGGAATGAAGAAATTGGCTTTAGAAATTCTGACAGATCATTTCCCAGATGCTTATGTAAGCAGCGGAGTATTATGTGATTTTAAGGAGAACATTTTCCAAATATTTGCAAATGTATTG
Source organism: Deroplatys truncata (assembly GCA_030765065.1). Classification (NCBI taxonomy): domain Eukaryota; kingdom Metazoa; phylum Arthropoda; class Insecta; order Mantodea; family Mantidae; genus Deroplatys; species Deroplatys truncata. The sequence goes on from CM060987.1 coordinate 20,791,122, forward strand.
ACCTATGGATGGATTATGCAAATCATGCTGACACCACTTATGTCAGTGTTGGTGTTTAAACTTAGAGTTTTTGACAGTTTGCCTTCTGCCTATCACATGCCTAGCTGGACTCTGTGACGCTTGGCTCTTTAAATTACTTTTTGTTAAGGTTTCAACTTCGTGTTGGCACGAAGAAGATGAAACACAACACCGTCAACCAGCTTCAGTTCCCCAATGCAGCCCTTTCATTTTGTGATCAGTAATATAATATGGCATAATGCATAGGGAAATTAAAGTAGATTTTGGGACCAAAGTTACAAGGAATAATTTGCCACCCTTCACCACTACTCCTTCCTGGCCACCCCTCTGCCTAGCCTTCCGTCTGGAAACCTGAACCATGTTCCTGTCCTTATGCCTTCAGTGAGGGTGTCGCATCATTTTGCAGATTTGTCCAGAGTTGCAGGATTTGTAGGTTTTAGCTGAACTCTTTTAGGATTTGTGATTGGAAAGTTTATGAGGATGTGTTCCAGATCGTATGTTGTGCATAAATGTAATGGAAATGACTCCAAGTATTGATTTTTAAAGATAAGTTACAGTCAAATATTTGAAATTTTGAATAATTTCTGTTGCCTAAAATGTCATACTTCTGTGTGTAATTATTTTTTTTAAAAAGTGGGGCTTTGAGTTATTCATTCATTTCATAAATATACTACAAAAATTAATACAGTTTGGATAAGTTTTACTACTAAAAGTAGGGGCAATACTGCAGAGAAATAAGGCTTTGAGAATAGTATTCATTCGAGCTAAATCCCTCTTTTGGGCTCATTTAGGCATTTAAATATCCTCATTTTTATCACATTTACAAGCAGAATTCAGTCAAATCCTTTCATTCAGTAATTGAAGGCATATCAGGCTAACCAAATCTAAAATACAGAATTTTTGACAAAAAATTTTAAAAAATCGATTTTTTAAACTTGGAGTATTCCATAATTCTTCATTTAACATGAAATTTTATGTCTAATCCAGAAATTAATATGCAATCTCTAGTTGTATATTTACTTGGTAGTGCATAAACTAACCTACTTAGTGACTTTTCCCATAATTTTTTTGTGTGCAAAATTTGAGTTCCAGAAATGGGTTTATGCTTGGTGACGCGACACCGTTGTGTATCTCTGTAACAAATCTGCTTAAGCTATTGATGCTTATGTGATATTTTTGTTTTTTAATTGTGTAATCAAATTAGTACATTTAAGGGACTTTATGTATAATGAGGCTTAATACAGTTATTGTATTGCTTCACTTTATTCTTTGTTACACATAGGAGTGTAATTTGCACAAAACGTCCTCTTCTCTCTTTTATTCTTTGCACTTCAATGTCGAACACAGGACTTCTTCTCGCCTATTGTCGTCGTCCATGTTGTAGTGGTTACCATGCCTGATATAGAGGCCTCTGAACAAAATTACCAGTCTTTCACGCCCAATATAGAATGGGATGCTAAGGACCGCAGCAGTTAGAGAGTGTCCATAAATAAATTTTAAAAAAATCCTCAAACTTCTCACCTATTGCTTGCAGAACCTGCCGAATAACAGCTCAGAGCACTGTGCATTGCATCAACAACAAAACCTACTGTCACTGTGAATACACTTTTCTTTATAGCCTCACTAGCTTCTGGAAACTTTGTGTGCCCCCATGGATTGGAGAGGTGAGTTTTGAAGCTATATCATCTTTCTTGGCTAGTCTTCTCAGTGTTTCCTTGGCCAGGAGCACCTCTCTCTCCAACCAATCATGTGCTGGCTAGTGCTAAAGTACACACCCACAGAGGCTCGGATTCATCACAATACCAATATATATTTTAGGAGGTTGTGAGTAACTGCAATAGTTACGTAAGAATCTGAAGTGTTACAGTCACATGACTTTCTCTAGCCAATATCATTTATTTTATCTCTCTTCCACAAACTTCTTACTAAAGCTTATTTTTCTACCTATTTCATGTTAATCAACATAAATGTTTTATCAATAGTTTCATGACACATTTCATTGTAGTTAGATGGAGTCTGAAGCAGTAGTTGATATTCTTTTCACCGTAACATACTCTTTAAAACAAAGCATTGCACTTGTCGCATTGAGAACTATAGCCGTGTACAACTTACTGCACTTAAGATGTAAGAAGCATGCAAGAAGTGCAAAGGCGGACCAATTCTGCATTTTAATTTTAATATTGTTTTCTTTATTGATTAATAAAGATAGAGGAAATATTCATTGGAACCAAATATTTTATAATATGGAGATTTCACTAGAAATTCATGTTTTCAGACTACCTGAATCCAAAAGAAAGCTGTTTAGAAAAAAGCCAAATAAGTAAAAAATTTGATATTTAAGTTCAGTATCTTCTAAAGATGCGACATGAGTTTCAAGAAAATCCCTTAAACCTAAACTATCCCTTAAATGGGTAAACTTTAAATATTTTTGTTTTTCTCAAAAATAAGTTAATGATTTTTATTAAAATACCATACATTTAAGATATTTACATGAGAATAAAACACATATCTTGAATTTTCTGGGAATAGCCTGTGAAGTCCTCTTCATTCGTAATTCGAATTGTTTGATACATATACATTCTTTTAAAGTGCTGTGGATTTTTGCTTGTTTCTCCCAATGTCATGGAAACCGTATGGAATTTTAATATAGCGTTCAGTTGTTAAACATTAGACTATCGCTGTTCCCTTTGTATCTATAACGAAATGTGTAATGTAGCTATTTCTACAAAGGTTTACCTTGGTTAAAGTGAAGTAGATAGGAAGCTAAAATTTCGTAATTTGTATACCCATAAGTAATGCGAGTGTATTATTAATGTTGTTTGTGTATGTTTATATTTACTTCACGCGTTGAAGCCATCTTGTGACGTCATTCATTTGTTAGGTTTGCTAGCTCCATCTGGTGTTAGCAATTTGCGGCAGTATTAGTTTTTTGTTTAAAAAAAAATGCTACTGTTATTTTATTTAATTTTGGTTCTTTGTCCTCCGGCTAGCTATTATCCTTTTGGTCAAGCACTTCTCTATATACAGGTTGTGTAAACGGAAAGGAATCTTTTATCCAAAGATAACACTGATGAAGAAATTTGTTTTACACTTTTATTGTCGAACATGTTAACTATCTCATATACACATTGATCTTGACACTCGTCAAACTGAAACTGTTATAATAACTTCATTACTGATAATTCTTAATTCGCGTACTTCAACTTTTTATATAATTAACTTTATAACACTTGAGATTTTTCATAACTCTGTTACGCGTAACTTGCAAATTGATATCCGAAGTGTGCCGTACAAATACTTTCGACGAACTGATGGGAATGCGACGTGTAGTGTACAAAGAATTTTGATGAATTGACGGGGTCTACCTCTAACCTACTCTTTTTATACTCCTTCACCTAGATATGCCTAAAGATTATAACTGAACTGCAATTGGCTAATAAAACGCACCAACATTAGCATCTATTTTAATATCCAATGAAAATTATGAATACATATGCTCTAGGGAAATGTTCCAGAAGATTCTAAAAAAAACGCGCCAACATTACGTAACTTCCTCGTTTCCAATAATGATAAACAGCTCACCCCCTCGCTGCATTATTGCACGCTATTATTGTCAGTTTCAGTAAGGCAGTATAAACTTACTTCCCAACAATAATTACAATCAACAATCATTATTTACATTTAAGTAATTTGTGATACAAATTACTGCATCATATGCCCCACTAGAAACATAATTATAAATATTTACAACTTGTTTGGAAATTTTATAATTGGGTTTTTAGTCTCCTAAATCTTGGAACACACGCTATCACTTTCACTTAACACATCACACGCATTTAACACACGACATATGTTTGTTTGTTTTTTTTTATCTCGCCACTACTTACTGGCTCTGGTTTAATGTTTTTAGACATTAATCTGACATCACAATTTTTATAGCAAATACTGTACCCTGAAGTATTTAGTTACTGTTACAAAATTGGTTTACTTTCTTATATTGTTAACAAAAATTTGTGCATTTAAGAATTTTTGTAATTACTATACGTATTTACTAAAATATTCACCCTTTACATAAATATATTTACATCTCTTAAATCTAAGTACTGTTTCACATTTTCTGTTTGCTACATAAGTATTTGTTTTAATTATTTTTACCCCATTTTTGTTATTTTGTACTGTATATTCACAATACTCTTGGAATTATATCTACGTAATTTATTTTAATATAACATAATGCTTTATTTCAAATGCTGTTACAGTTACTAATAAAATATTATTTTCCGTTTAAACATTTAGTTATGTACAAAATTTTATTTCTCGTTTTACATGACGTACATACATAATTAACCCTCTTACGTTCCAATACATTTCTCTGCAAGTCATCTTTAACTATCCAGCATTTACTTTACATCTCATTGCTATTTACTCTCCTGGATCAAATTGTGTGTGGCTAAACATTACTCGTAGCCGTATCCTAACCTTCAAAATTTTGTTCATGAATAACCTCTTATATTCATATGAAATTTCGTCCCATGATAACATTTGAAAACAATCTAAAGTTTCCTGAACAACACATCTTTTAACAACTGTCATTTTTAATTCTTCTGCTATCTTTTTAATCTGAGAGTACTTTAACAAATCTGTACTAAATTGTACTGGATTGGAGTTTTCATTCTTAACAGCTTGATACTTGTTAATTTTAGAAGTTAGCTTTTGATTATTTACAGGCAAAACTTTAACTTCTTCGTACAATTTATTTCTTTGCATTACTGATTCTTTCTGAATTTCAGATATCTCCCCTCTGAAATTAACTTGCGCCTGATTCACATCTACATTCATAACCTCTTTCATCTCACTTGAAATATTACTCATTCTACTACCTGACTCTGTACATTTTACATCAACATGTTCACTTTTAGTATTAACCTCACTTTCTTTGTTACCTATTTCCCTGCTCATGTCTAGCATTTTCTTTGAAACTTCTCCTATCTCACTTGCTATTACTTCCTCATTTTCATCTCTCATTTTTGGCATACTACTATCTAGCTTCATAACTTTCTTTTCAATTTCTTCACTGCTTTGATCTACTTTTTGCTCTAATATCTCATTACTCCTACCAATATTTTCCATTAATTTCCTATGATCTTTTTTTATAGCTTCTCTCAATTCCATATGACTCTTTTGCATATTCTCATTATGCTTTTTCATATCTTCCCTTAACGTTTCAAAAAAATTTCTTATCATTTCCATCATCATTCTAGCATCAAAATTTACATTTCCTGCTATTCTATTCTCACTTTCTGCACTAACATTTCCTCCCTCAAATACTACACTGTTTGAGCTATTTTCTGTAACCTGTATTGAATTACAGCTAACTGTTACACTATCTCCCTCCATAATTATTTCTTCAGTATTATTAGTGGACATAGTTTTCTTTATCCTACCACTCCTCAAGTACATTTGAATGTTACAATTTTGTTTTCTAAAAAACAATTACGATACTCTGACCTTTGTGATGCTGTCTGTTGCTGTTACTTTGATGTCCAGCTTCCTGCCCCTCTCTCCTAGGTTTGTATGTCGCTTCTGCGTCGTATCATGATGAATCTACGTCGTTTTGGTGTTCTTTATTTGAATTCCCCTGTTGCCTTTTAATCTCGGAATTACGATGTCCAATCATCCACATAGTCTGTCGTTCCTATAGTTGTTTCTGGAATCTGCGTCTTGTAGTTCAGTTCACTGCTCCATTCGCTCCACGTCCTGATTCCTTCTCCCTTTCCTGGTTATTTCACTCCTTTCCTGGTCACTGTGCCCCACGTTCTGGGTGCCAAATTTGAAGTAGTATTAATGTTTGTATTTGTTAGCCCCACGTTTGGGAGCCAATTTGTAGTAGTATTAATGTTTGTGTATTTGTGTTTACTCAACGTGTTGAAGCCATCTTGTGACGTCATTCATTTGTTAGGTTTGCTAGCTCCATCTGGTGTTAGCAATTTGCGGCAGTATTAGTTTTTTGTTTAAAAAAAAATGCTACTGTTATTTTATTTAATTTTGGTTTTTTGTCCTCCGGCTAGCTATTATCCTTTTGGTCAAGCACTTCTCTATATACAGGTTGTGTAAACGGAAAGGAATCTTTTATCCAAAGATAACACTGATGAAGAAATTTGTTTTACACTTTTATTGTCGAACACGTTAACTATCACATTTACACATTGATCTTGACACTCGCCAAACTGAAACTGTTATAATAACTTCATTACTGATAATTCTTAATTCGCGTACTTCAACTTTTTATATAATTAACTTTATAACACTTGAGATTTTTCATAACTCTGTTACGCGTAACTTGCAAATTGATATCCGAAGTGTGCCGTACAAATACTTTCGACGAACTGACGGGAATGCGACGTGTAGTGTACAAAGAATTTTGATGAACTGACGGGGTCTACCTCTAACCTACTCTTTTTATACTCCTTCACCCAGATATGCCTAAAGATTATAACTGAACTGCAATTGGCTAATAAAACGCGCCAACATTAGCGTCTATTTTAATATCCAATGAAAATTATGAATACATATGCTCTAGGGAAATGTTCCAGAAGATTCTAAAAAAAACGCGCCAACATTACGTAGCTTCCTCGTTTCCAATAATGATAAACAGCTCACCCCCTCGCTGCATTATTGCACGCTATTATTGTCAGTTTCAGTAAGGCAGTATAAACTTACTTCCCAACAATAATTACAATCAACAAACATCTCAAATCAATGTCACATAAAAATGCATATTCATACTACAATCATTATTTACATTTAAGTAATTTGTGATACAAATTACTGCATCAGTAAGCAGTAGGAAAGCCTTTTGAATATAACATATGAGATTTTTCTTTAATAAATAGTGTTTAACACCTGTTTTTACTGCATGACACTATAGGCTGTGACTGCTGATGCATAAAATGAAACATAATTGAAGATGCACAAATTACAATTGTTATTATTGTAGCTTCACTTTTTAACCAGAACTTACTGGGACATGTTTCGGAGACTGTTGTCTCTATCATCAGCCTGGACTCACTGCCGTGCTTCCTCTTGTGACTAATACATGGCATTATCTGGTTGGATGTACTGTATAATGAGATCCTTTTCACATGGGATATTAAGTGCAACTAGAACATAATTTTAAAATTTTTTCTTTCCTAAATTTAAATATTCAAAAAGTGGCTAAAATTGTAAAGCTTTATATTTCCATCATGTTTTGCTTTTGTTCCAGGTGATAATCATTAGCTTACTAGGAAATGCAATTACACAGTTTAAAACATATCGCTGCCCAAGAATGAGAAGGCATTTAGGTAAGTATTAATGTGCCTATGGATCCAACTTTCTTGATGTCTGACACTACTTTTGAGTCACATATGTGTTGAAACCTTCCCTGCATAAAAATTTTATTTCTTGCTATTATAATGTCCGCTAGTTTCTGTTCTTTTTATATTAAAAGAGCCAATATGTATTCCACGTAACTTTCTCTACCCACTACTGATTATTTTTATTCTTCTAAAAACTATTCTTATAAAAGTTAACTTTTCTGTCTACTTCATATTAATCAAGGTAAACCTTTGCAGAAATAGATTTATTGCGTATTTCGTTAAGGTACAAGGGGAATAAAAGAAACTGTAGCAATAGACAAATGCATAAAATCAGATCACTTTATGCTGGCCTTGAAATTCCATATTCTTTCCATGACATCACAAAAATATCAGCCTTCAAAAAATCACTTAAGTATTGAATAATTTAAACCAATAGTAATGGACATCTTGGAAATGGCTGATATATCAAAAAAATAATTTGAAATAAATTGTGTGTTGAGAGATTTATACTTTTCATGCGATAACTGTTTGTCTATCTCTTATGATTTACCCATTACAACAATTATTCAAAATTCTTTCCAAATGAAGAGGGCTTCACAGGTTATTACCAGAGAATTCAAGATATACATTTTGTCATGTAAATATATTAAAGTGTTACACCCATTTTTGAGAAAATAATAGCAAAAAATTTTCCATAAAAAGGATAGCTTGGGGTGGGGGATTTTCTTAGAAATTGTTGTCATCTTTGGAAAACACTGAACTTACATAGCAAGTGTGGTATTTATCCAACATTTCATTTTTCAGTTGTGCAATTTAATTTTCTCTCTCTCCTCCTTCGCTTCCTATCTTTCTCTCTCTATTTTTACTTTCTCTACTACATGTAGTAAGTAGGGGAAGTCTTGCATTCCACCCAAAAATTCAATACTGAGATTTCACCAAAAATACATGTTTTGAGGCCCCTTGAATCCCAAAAAAGCATTTTTAGAAAAAGGTCTGTATGTCTGTGAACAGCATAACTCAAAAACGAAAATTTGGATAAGTACCAAACTTGGTATTTAGATTCAATTTCTCTCAAAGATGCGACACAAAGATTTTCAAGAAAATCCCCCCACCCCAGAATACCTTTTACATGGAACATTTTTAGAAAATTTTGATTTTCTCAAAAATGGCTCTAACAATTTTGATTAAAATATCATATATTTAAGACATTTTTATGACAAAATATATTTTTTCAATTTTCTGGGAATGTCCCCAAAGTCTTTCTGAATGGCTTTTCCATAACTGGTAAACTGTAAGAGATAGACAACATTTTTGTACACAAAAAATGTAGATCTCGTTAAAACACACAATTTGTCATATTCATTTTTTTTGTCAAGTGAATCATTTCCGAGATATTCCTTGTTATTTGTTTGAATTTTCCAATACTCATGCTTTTTCTCAAATGGGAATTCATTATTCATTTTTACTTTCTCTACTCTGTATAGTAAGTAGGGGAAGTATTGTATTCCGCCCAAAAATTTGATACCGAGATTTCACCGGAAATACATGTTTTGAGACCCCCTGAATCCAAAAAAAGAATTTTTGGAAACATTCCGTGTGTGTGTGTGTGTGTGTGTGTGTGTGTGTGTGTGTGTGTGTGTGTGTGCGTGCGTGCGTGCGCGTGTGCGTGTGCGTGTGGGTGTGTGAACAGCACAACTCAGAAACGAAGTCAGATAAACACCGAACTTGGTATTTAGGTTCTGTATCTTCAAAGGATGCAACACGAAGGTATTCAAGAAAATCCCCCCACCCCAAATTACCCTTTACATGGAAGATTTTTCGAAAATTTTAATTTTCTCAAAAATGGCTCTAACGATTTTGATTAAAATATCATATGTTTAAGATATTTTTATGACAAATAAAATGTATATCTTGAATTTCCTGGGAATTTCTCCAAAAGTATTCTTCATTGTGAACGACTTTTGCATAACTGGTAAACCATAAGAGATAGACAAAATTTTACTACACAAAAAATGTAGATCGCGTTAAAATACACAATTTATGTCATATACGTTTTTTTTGTTGAGTGAACCATTTTCGAGATATTACTTGTTATTCCCTTAAATTTTTCAATACTTATTTTCTCAAATGGGAATTCGTTATTCATTTTTTTGTCTTGGGTATGCAAAGAGTATTAATCTGTGGGAAAGGGAATGGTGCTGCACCTAGCAACCAGCTATTAAGATATATTATGTGCTTAAAGGCTACTGTATTTCCAAATTGCGCTTGTAAATATATATTCCTCTTGCATCTACAAGAAAATCATCAATAAGATATACTCTGCAAATGTTTATCTCGATTAACATGAAGTAGATGGAGAATAAGCATTTGTATAAATAGTTTGTACAAGAGTAGAGAAAGTCATGTGAGAGTAACACATCAGATTTTTTTATGTCCTGGACATACAAAGAGAATGGAATACTCCACATAGCAACAGCTCTTAAAACATTTGACTATCGCTTAAAGCCTACCATATTCCACTTGCACCTACAAGAAAATTAGCAATAAGATTAAGATTCTCGATTATCATGAACTAGATGGAGAATAAGCATTTCTAAAAATAGTTCACACTAAAGTAGAGAAAGTCATGTGAGTGTAACGCATTAGATTTTTTTTTATTATTATTCATAGGAACCCAAAACATATATTTCCGGTGAAGATCTGCATCAGATATTTGGGTGAAATGAAGTACTCCCTCTATCTAATAGGTACATGGTGAAAAAAGTATAAAAGCAGATAAAGTTTGAGCATGCTTAATTTCATCTTGGTGGGCTGTGTACCTTTCTGCGATTGTCTTTGCATGAGTTTATCTTTTGAGGTTTTTTGATTGGAAACACGATATATTTTTTATAAGTGATACAACTGAAGAATGGGAGAATATATGCCAACCAGTCAAAAAATTTTAATTTTGTTATAAAAAGAGAGAAACACTAGAGGAATGGAATTCAACAGGGACAGATATTTTAAATAGTCTGTGTGTTGAACAGCTGGAATAAGGTCCTTAGGGTGCCGTGACAAACAACTGAAGACAAGCAGGCCTATACACACAGTCCACTCTAGAGAGTTTTGGTGGACCTTTCTCCTCTGCATTTATTTGTGTAAGAGTTCACTAGGGTAAGTGTGCACCAATTCTGGATATTAGGGGGGGCGCGTTGCTTTTAAATTATGAGGGCTCTCCAAGAAGTACCCAACCTAACAAAGAAAACACAAAAATTTTGGATAAAGCATCTTTATTTCTCTGTATAGTCTCCTTTGAGCTCGATACACTTTTCCCAGCGATGTTCAATAGCTTCGATACCTTGTTCATACTGAGAACCATCGAGTTCTGCAAAATAGCCATCAACTGCAGACTCCAGCTCCTCACTGTTGGCAAATCTTTTAGCACCAAGCTATTTCTTCAACTTTGGAAATAGAAAATAATCAGAGGGAGCTAAATCTGGCGAATAGGGTGCATGAGGAAGCAATTCGAACTTAAACTCATTGATTTTGGCCATGGCGATAATGGATGTGTGAACTGGTGCATTGTCTTGATGAAACAAAAGTTTCTTTTTCGCCAAATGCGGCCATTTTTGCTTGATTTCATCATTCAAATGCTGCAATAAGTTTGCATAATACTTGCCATTGATTGCTTTTCCTTTTTGAAGATAATCAATGAAAATTATTCCACACACATTCCAAAAAACTGATGCCATGACCTTACCTGCAAATGGAACTGTCTTTCCTTCTTTGGAACTGATTCTCCCCTTTCAATCCACTGTTTTGACTGTTCCTTTGTCTCAGGTGTGAAGTGACACAGAAACTCAGCTTTATTGCAGCAAAACATGGCCAAACACTCGAATGAAACATATTCACGATCCTGCTTTTGTTCCATTGTGAGTAAACGCGGCACCCATTTTGCACATAGCTTTTTCATGTTTAAATTTTCAGTCAGTTTGCGATGTACAGCACTTTTTGAAATGTCTACGATGTCTGCTAGTTCACACACTCAGTCGACGGTCATCCAATACCATTTTGTGGATTTTCCTGACAATTTCTGGCATGGTCACCTTATTTGGTTGACCACTGCGATGTTCATCTTGGCAGCTCGTACGGCCTCGCTTAAACTCTGTCACCCAATATTTTACTGTTGTAAACGAAGGAGCAGACTCCCCCAGATTAGTTTCTAGCTTAGCTTTAATATTAGTTGGACTAAGACCTTTGAAATGAAAGTATTTTATCACATAACGATGACCAGTGTTATCCATGTTTACAAATTTGCTGAGAGCATTCACTATTGATGGCTGCCAAGCAATTACTAAATGACGTAGCATCATCAAACTTCAGATTAAGCTTTATAAGGGTTGGTACTTTCTATCACAGTAATTTGTTTGAAACAACAAGCACTATCTATACATCAGGTCAGGTACTTCTGGAACTGCCCTCGTACACTCCCTTATTTTAACCAGGAAAAAGGAAGTCCACTTTTTACTTTCTCTACTGCGTATAGTAAGTAGGGGAAGTATTGTATTCCACCCAAAAATTCGATACCGAGATTTCACCGGAAATACATGTCTTGGGACCCCCTGAATCCAAAAAAAGTATTTTTGGAAACATGTCCGTGTGTGTGTCTGTGTGTGTGTCTGTCTGTGAACAGCATAACTCAGAAACGAACAGTCAGATAAACACCAAACTTGGTATTTAAGTTCAGTATCTTCCAAGGATGCGACACGAAGGTTTTCAAGAAAATTCCCCCACCCCAGATTACCCTTTAGATAGAAGATTTTTCGAAAATTTTAATTTTCTCAAAAATGGCTCTTAACGATTTTGATTAAAATATCATATGTTTAAGATATTTTTATGACAAATAAAATGTATATCTTGAATTTCCTGGGAATTTCTCCAAAAGTATTCTTCATTGTGAACGACTTTTGCATAACTGGTAAACCATAAGAGATAGACAAAATTTTACTACACAAAAAATGTAGATCGCGTTAAAATAAACAATTTATGTCATATACATTTTTTTTGTTGAGTGAACCATTTTCGAGATATTGCTTGTTATTCCCTTAAATTTTTCAATACTTATTTTCTCAAATGGGAATTCGTTATTCATTTTTTTGTCTTGGATATGCAAAGAGTGTTAATCTGTGGGAAAGGGAATGGTGCTGCACCTAGCAACCAGCTATTAAGAGATATGTATGTGCTTAAAGGCTACTGTATTTCCAAATTGCCCTTGTAAATATATTATCCCCTTACATCTACAAGAAAATTAGCAATAAGATAGAGTCTGCAAATGTTTCTCGATTAACATGAAGTAGATGGAGAATAAGCGTTTGTAAAAATAGTTTGTACAAGAGTAGAGAAAGTCATGTGAGTGTAACACATCAGATTTTTACAGTGGTGATACCTTCCTAGGAGGAATGGGACCCAGAGAAAGGGTTTCCTCTGAAAGCTTGGACCCAGTGTGGTTCAGTGATGGCTCCCAACTTGTAGGCAGGACAGGAACTGGAGCCTGGGGCTCTAGAACCAGGCTTGCCATTTCTCTGGGAAGGTATGCCACTGTTTTCCAGGCTGAAATATATGCTATCTTAACCTGTACAATGCACATTTTAAACATGCCAGGCAAATGGGCAGCTGTAAGTATCTACTTGGATAGTCAGGCAGATTTGAAAGCCCTTAAAGTGGTGAAAATCATGTCTAAATTAGCAAGTGTGGAATTGGTGTGGAAATGTCAAAGGATGCTGGATGGACTCTGTACCAGCTGTCCAGCCACCCTTGTTTGCGTCCTTTTACATGCAGGTATTAGACACTGTGCTAGCTGTTCAATCACCCTTGTTTGGGTCCCTGGACATGCAGGTAATGAGGTGGTAGACATGCTTGCAAAGAGGGGCTTCATTTTATAGGACCTGAGCGCTGCTGTGGCATGTCTTCCAGAAGTGTCAAGTATGAGATAACTCAGTTAACTTGTAGGGCTCATCTTGAGTATTGGAGTAAACAAACAACTGCCAGACAAGCCCATGAATTAATTTTGGATCCAGGTGGTAAGCAGAGTGAGATTTTATGGAATCTAACTAGATCTAAGCTCACAGAGTTTGTTGTTTATCTTATGGGCCCCAACACGCTGCACAGACATAAGACCCTTAATGCAGGAAATGGGAAGGGTAAATGAAACCTCTTATCATATTCTATGTGAGTGCGAAGGCTTTGCCAAGCAGAGATATGTACCTTTTATTGGGACCATCAGCTTTGATTAATGCTCAGTCTAAGAGGCACAAAGTACTCTTAAGAGCCTATGTGCAGATTTGTTTGAGGCTACTTAAATACTTTCTCTACTACGTATAGTAAGTAGAAGTATTGTATTCCACACAAAAATTCGATACCAAATTTTACCGGAAATACATGTTTTGAGGCTTCCTGAATCCAAAAAGGTATTTTTGAAAACATGTCTGTGTGTGTGTCTGTCTGTGAACAGCATAACTCAGAAACGAACAGTCGTATAAACACCAAACTTGGTATTTAGTTTTGGTATCTTCCAGAGATGTGACACGGAGGTTTTCAAGAAAATCCCCCCACCCCAGATTACTGTTTACATGGAACATTTTTCGAAAATTTTAATTTTTTCAAAAATGGCTCTAATGATTTTGATAAAAATACCTAATATTTAAGATACTTTCATAACAAATAAAATGTATATCTTGAATTTTCTGGGAATGTCTCCAAAAGTGTTCTTCATTGTGAACGACTTTTGCATAACTGGTAAACCATAAGAGATAGACAAAATGTTTACTATAATAACTATTTTTACAAATGCTTATTCTCCATATTTTGCTTGTTAATCAAGATGTTAATCTTATTGCTAATTTTTTTGTAGATGCAAGGGGAATTGGTAGGCTTTAAGCAATAGTCAAATGTTTTAAGAGCTGGTTGCTATGTGGCGCATTCCATTCTCTTTGTATGTCCAGGACATAAAAAATTGAATAACGAATTCCCATTTGAGAAAAAGTATTGGAAAATTTAAGGGAATAACAAGCAATATCTCGAAAATGGTTCACTCAACAAAGAAAAGTATATATGACATAAATTGTGTATTTTAACTTGATCTACATTTTGTGTATGTCTTATAGTTTACCAGTTATGCAAAAGTCGTTCACAATGAAGAATACTTTTGGAGACATTCCCAGAAAATTCAAGATATACATTTCATTTGTCATGAAAGTATCTTAAACATATGATATTTTAATCAAAATCGTTAGAGCCATTTGAGAAAATTAAAATTATCGAAAAATGTTCCATGTAAAGGGTAATCTGGGGTGGGGGGAGTTTCTTGAAAACCGTGTCGCATCTCTGGAAAATACTGAACCTAAATACCAAGTTTGGTGTTTATCTGACTGTTCGTTTCTGAGCTATGCTGTTCACAGACAGACACACACACACGGACATGTTTCCAAAAATGCTTTTTTTGGATTCAGGGAGTCTCAAAACATATATTTCCGGTGAAATCTCAGTATCGAATTTTTGGGTGGAATACAATACTTTCCCTACTTACTATACGTAGTAGAGAAAGTAAAAACAGGAGCAAAGATTTCTTTTCTGATATAGAACTTATCTAATTTAGAGATTACAAGAATAAGGACTTGTAATTCAGGGACTATCTGACTTTCATGTTTTGCATGTGCCATAATTATTATGGAATTAACATGGTTGCCAAATGGCAGCAATAATGCTGAATATGATTGTAGTTTTCTTGTTTCAGTTGTTCAGATGGCTGAAGAATATTACAGTTCTAAGGACTATGGAAAGGCACTGACGTGAGTAAATTTTAACTGCAATAATGAGTGTAAATGTAAAACATAAACTTGTGGCAGTGAATTTATTTAGCAGTTTAGCTACTTAAGCTCCATTTTCCTATCATTTACTTAAAAAAATCAAAATACCAATTTTAGGAGTATATTCAGATCATCTGTATATACAGGGTGGACCATTTAAGTTGGGACTGTACATTATCTCCAAAACTAAGCATTGTAGAAAGAAATGTCTTTAATAGAAGTTGCTTGATATTATGGGGGAAAGTAAATGCCATTAGTCGTGTTTTGTTTGGAGGATGTTATGATGGTCATTTTATGGTCAATTGATGTTCCAAACAGTTAACTCAGTGGTGGATAATCAAGGTTCTACTGTATGCTATGTTCTTTAAAAATCTTAATGAATTTATTATTTATCAAAGGGTGAAGACATGGATATGTAAAAAGTAACAGACAATGAATGGGATAATTCAAGTATGATTTCTTTTCTGTAGTTCTACTTGCAAGTAAAGAATCATTCTTAAGGCTGAAATGAATTAGTGTGAAGAAAAACAGGGGAATAGGTTTGCATTTATATTTAAAGGAGCAAGCTATCATAAAATTTTAAGTTTTTGTACTTAGATCATGCGTGTTGGTTGCACCATGCAATACTTTTAGCTCATGAGTATTACATGTCCAATAGCAAGTGACAATAAAAGGCTGAACTTCACTGTTGCCTGTGGTTGCATGTAGGAGTGACTTGGCTGAGTATCTGTAAATAAAGTAATTTCTCTTGTATAGCAGAAACTTTAAATATAATAATTTTGCAACATTTTAATTTTGCCTCCAGATAACCTCATGAAAATACAATAATACCCTTCTTGTTTATCATAATAGTAATGAAATTACATCTTGCCTTATGGATTTTTCTCTCTAAATTGCTTCCAGTTTTCTTAGTTTCTCACTTTCTTCCTCCTTTGTGCTGGTGTAGCTGGAATAACAGCAGTTTCCATTGTGATTATTAATTTTCCTAATATAAAACAGAATGTAACAGCACAGGCGAACAATAAACTACTCACATTGAAGCATTGTCTGTTTGCTCACATGATAATTGCATCATCCCATCTGCAATCACTGATTGGCTGCAAGAAAATGTTGGATTTAATCTCGGTGTATTTTTCATACTGTTATAACAGTATGCATCTTATTTAGCAAATTATCGAACAGTTTTGTACATGGAGAAGGCACATGTGTCAAAACCTCATTTTTTGCAAAAAGTGGAGATGTCGGGGTTTGCATTTAAGCGCTTCATATGTCAAAATAAGTTACACAAAGAAGTACTGTTAACAGTGGTCACTTTCATAGTTAATTAAATGAGTCAATATTAACACTTAAAAGTCTCACTTATATGGAGGGTTGTCCCACTTAAGCTCGGACGACTTTGAATCACCCTCCCACTCTGTCATTGGCCAAACTGCTTATGCTTATTGCATCAGCTCGATGCGAGTGCCAGCTGTTTGCTGGGCCAGTCTGAGGCAAAGTTTACTCGTAACGGCTTCAACAATCGCTGTCTTGTGGCAGGGGTACATTGTTGGGCTTTCCGATGCTGGTTACAGTCATTCAATGATAGTGGAAAGGCGTAAACAAGAAGGTCTTACTATAAGTAAGTCCTGTGTGGGGCATATAACACAGCTGCATAAAAATGGATTCCCACCTGAGGTTCAATGTGCAAAAAAACTAGCAAGAAAAAGGTCACAACCAACATGACCTAAAGCAGTAGTAGCCAAGGTGAGTGCAACAATAAATCAAGAAAACCCACCAACCCAAAGAAGCATTACAATATCCAAAGGAACCGTCTATCAGATAATACACAGCAATTTGGGTCTAGAATGGCAACATAAAACACGTGGATACGCCTTGAAAGAGCAGCATATCAGAGAACGCTTCACCAACGCACCACCTGGCATGGGAAAAGTGGCAGTGGGTGGTTTCTTTAGATAAAGCATGAGTTTATCTAGGTGACACCAAAAAAAAGAGCCATTTATTACCATCAAGTAAGCCAAAAGAGGTGCTCCGACTTTATTCGGGATAACAAGGAAAAGTTTTCCAAGGAATGCATGGTGGTTGCAGGTTATTGCTCTTGGGGGAAACTCGCATTCATAGAGTTACCAACAATGTAAAAATTAATGCAGCCTACTATCAAAGGAATGTTATGGACACAATTTTTTATGAAGAGATACGTCACTTGTATGATGAGGATGCCCCAAATGTTTGTATCCACATGGATAAAGCATCCAGTCACACCTCTCAGTCTTCCCAGCATTACTACCACTGGAAAGCTATGGAAATGGTTGTCAATGTCATACCATTTAAAAGGATCCCTGTGAACTTGAGGCAGTATTTTTAACACTTAAATGATTTCAGTCTAATTATATAATATGTAAATTCAATAACAGCCCGCCTAAAAGCAATATGTGTATGTAACAATATATAAAAAAATGTATGTAACAGTCATTGTATGTGTTTGTATTATTGTATCCATGTGTAATAATGTTATGTGAATGTATTACGTAATTTAATAATGTAGGAGCTGTGAGAAATAGGTCAAAAGTTGCTAACAATGAGGTGACCTTGAGGCAATCATGAGTTTGAGAGTTTAATAATGTTACTTGTGATTCTTGGAAGCAATAATGTAAATTTTGAGAGAGTTTAAAAATAGCCAATCAACAATCAGAAAAAGCTTTAGTTAAATGAAGGTATTCTATTGGATTAGGAATAGCCAATCAGAGACTTGAAATACAGAAATTTACAAGTTTAGGCGGTTGAAATCAGTTCAGTTGCCTGTAGACAGTGATTGTAACCGGATGCAAGATGCGTCCTCAAGAGATTTAATATGTATTCGTGTGAGACGAAAAATAAGTTTACATGTTAAAAAGTGCAATTAATTAATAAAAAGAATCTTACAGCTCTCTATATCAGTGAAGTGTTATTTAAATCGTGTCAAGCATTAATAAAAGAAGTGAAGTAAAATTATAATCTGTGTAAGCCTACATTCTTAGTCGCACCACAACCCTGCCAAGACATCCATGTCTCTAACAATAATACTGACGCAGCTGAGGCAAACATAAATATATAATATTTAAACAAACAGTCAAATTACAAAATCGATATTTTTAAACTTAGGGCGAAGGCTACCGGAAACTGTTTACCATACGTGCGGTTACAACTACTACAAGTTCAGCTCCCCAACAGTTGAAATATAATACAACTCCTTCAATACAAACTACTTCAAATTGACCCCCATACATGGTGCAAACTCCTACAAAGACAATATTTACTTCAAAGTCACCAGATGCCTCCCCAATGGATTTTTGCAGATTTGGTCTGTTGAAACAGCGCCTTGCTTCTCGGTGTCCCACCACAATTGAAGGATTCTGGAAAGTGTGCCAGGAGTAGTGGGCTAACATCCCCCTTCCTGTTCTTAGATGCAGCCCTCTTCATTGGAAATTGGCTGCAGAGCCATAATTAAAGCCCGTGGAAATCGCATTGAACACAATAGGTGATGGCGAAAGGGAATCTCGCCATGAAAAAACATAAGCAAAATCATCTGAGCTTAAGTGGAGCAACCCTCCTTATCTGTTAAAATTGAAGCAGGCTTTTCGAGACATTCACCTCGAGCCTCTTCTATTAGCTGACTGAAGTTGGTCCTCATGTCGGGCTGGTATATGATGGATATTTTACAATACCTGAAGATGTCAATAGTGGAATTATTGGAGAGGAAATTAATGTTCTAAAACATATTTAACACCATTAAAACTATTTATGCGGGAAAGAATTACGTATTATTAAAATGTAAACAAATGTTATAAATTTTGAAACACTGGTAACTACTGACATCTTCAAGTATTCTTGCTTCTTTGGTTATATTTAAATTTATTTTGAATTCTAAGGTCTGTCAAAAAGGGCTCAGTATAAAGGAATCCTTTTTCCATGTATAATTTAATTTGTTTTACATAGATTGTTGACACACATGCTGTGGGACTATCGTTGCGAGAAGTGGTGGTCCCTTTTGACGGACTTAGTGCTGCGAGCTATTAGCTGTGCATATCTCTCTGCAAGTATTAAGGACTACATTATCTTAGCACTAGAAGCACTGGGCAGCAATTCACACCTTACACAAGAACAGAAGAGCAGAATTTACAGCAATTTTAACAAAATATTGAAGGTACAGGAGCCTTCTTTCCTATACTTTCTATTTGTATTTATACGTTTCTTTACAAAGGATGCAATGCTTTTGGTCCTTAAGCTCATTTTTTGCACTTTGATTATATTTCTCATTCACTCAAGTCTGATGCATATGTGCATTTTGGAAACAGATGCAGAAAACGTTACTTAAAAATTCTGATGTTTTGCATTCACATTACTTTATATTTCCTACTGCTTTTTCAAGAGTCAGGATATCCTTGTTCAATCCATTTCCTCCATTCTAATCTATCCTCACTTAGCCTTTTCAGTTCTACCATTGTCTTTCTGTATTTCTACCTAATTCTTTCAATTCTCTCCTCCTAAATCGTTCGTGATTTCCCTCTACCTAACCTTCCTTCCACACACATTTCAAAGACCTGTTTCAGTTTTCTTTCTTCACCAATCTGTCTTACATGTCCGAACTATTTTAATTGTCTCTCCTCTATTATACGAACCATTGCTTTCTTCTGCCCTATCTTTATCCTAACCCTAACGTATTCTACCTCTTCTGGTTTTCCTCGTTATTCTTCTCAAATATTTCATTTCCAGTGCTGTAAACTTACTCAAATGGTTATCTTGTAATGACAAACTTTCAGTTCCATATAGTACTATTGGCTCCATTATTGCATTATAAATGTTGAGTTTTGTTTTATAATTTATTTCCTTTTTTTCTGTTATTGTATTACTCATTCCATAATAGGCTGAGGTAGCTTTTTTAATGCTATTCGGTACCTCCAGTTCTATTCTCCCATCGTTATTTATTATTGTGCGCAAATACTCAAAATTCTCCAATATTTACCCTTCACATTCTGTTTTTGATTGTGTCTCTTATTTCGACAGCCACATTACCTTACTTTCCTCCATGTTTATATTCATTCCTTTCCTTTTTTAGTTCATCATTCCATCCCCTTACTGCCTGTTGAAGTCCCTCAGATTATTTGCTATTAATACATCATCCACATATAACAGTGTAACTAACTATTCTTACAAAAGTTTATTATTCCAACTACTTCTTGTTAATCAAGATAAACCTTCATTACACATTTACACAATTTGTTGTAGGTATAAGAAGAATACAGTTGCCTAAAATGATAGTCAGATTTTTAAAAGAATTAGGATAAGGATTTGTGGACAAAGGGAATAGCTAGCAAGGAATCTATTGTGCATACACCCCTGTGAGGAACAAATGAGATGAACCGTGGGAGACATATGGGCTGTAGGATCGGCCGACACAGGCGATAGAGATTAGCAGAGTTTCCTAATAGTTACGGGCTTGACCACCCAGCCGGAGAGTACGCAGTGGTGACCCTCCCAAGCCACTGGAGGGTGGCTCACAGGCTCCCCTGCAGCAGAGACTGGGGAAAGCTCAACTCAGCAGTGAAGGCTTGAACAGGTGCCATCTGACAGGGCCAAGACAGATTTTTAAAAAGTGGGCCACTGTATCATATGTTTGAATTTCCATGTTGTTTGCATGACCATGAGAAAAAATGAATTGCAACTTACCATTTGAAAAAAGTATGAAGTTATAAAAATTGTTATTAAAAGTCTTAAAACAAACTGGGCTTTCTGGCCGTGGTGTAAATGATAAACCATTGCCTGACGCTTCACCCGACATTCCGGCAGGCATCTTCAGAGGACACACACCACTCTGCTCATTATTCAGTAACCGGCCTGTATTTATAGCAGGGACAGTACAACCCGCACTGTTTCTGGTTGGATGACGGTTAATCATTGCACTGCTGGACCTGGAATTTGACAATTGGAGCAGGTGTACGGGCTGAAGATGCCCACTGGAATGTTGGGTAAAACATCAGGTGATGTTTTATCATTTAGACCTTGGCGAAAAAGCCCAGTTTGTTTTAAGAATTTTTACAATATTGATGCCAGCCGTGAAAACTTAAGTATGTATATAAAAGTATGAAGTATTTGAAAATTCAAACCAATAACAAAGAATATTCTGGAAATGGTTAACACCATAAACATTTTTATTTGATATAAATTGTGTGCTGTAACAAAATCAACATTTTTTGTGTACACTTATGGTTTATCATTTATACAAAACTCATTCAGAAGGAGGAGGAATTTACAGGCTATTCCCGTTAAAGATATGCATTTTATTTGGCATGAAAATATCTTATGGTACTTTAATCAAAATTGTCAGCACCATTTTTGAGAAAATCAAAAATAATAAAACATTTTCCATGTAAAATATAATTAAGGATTTCTTTATCTTCATGTTGCATCCTTGGAGGACACTGAACTTAAATACCAGTATGGTATTCAACCTACTTTTTGTTTTTGAGTTATGCAGTTCACAGACACACATAGACCTTGTTTCTAAAAATTGCTTTTTGTGTTTTCAGGGAGCCTCAAATCTTGTATTAAAAGATCAAATCTCTGTATCAAATTTTTGGGTGGAATGTAATACTTTCACTACTTATTATAGATAAGTAGTGAGAAAAGTAAATAGGCATTTACCAGGCTTGGATATTAGAATAATAACACTTTGAAGTAGTGATAGTTCAGAAGATAATGTCAAACTTTTTTGCTCTCTACTATGTATAGTATTTGAATGAATGAATTAGTAAATTTATTGTACAATGTGATTTACAATTGTTTATGCAACATATATCTCTCGTACTCCTACATCTCATGTACAATTTGTCTGGTGCTTGTTTTCTTATTCAGCCACTCAGATTGCTTGACTGCAAGGCCTTATTCCTCACTGAGCAGCCCTTCATTCTTTGCCTCTCTTACTTTTCTAGACCATTTTTCCTTTACCTTCTTTAAAAATTCTCCCATGCCCTTGATTTTCTTTTCTGCTTTCCATGACAACTATTTTTTTATCCATATTTTCTCATTTCTTTTCCCACACTCTTTTCCTCCAGCTGTTACATTCCATCAATAGTGTTCTGTACTTCTCTTCCGTGCTAAACTTTCCCTCTCTTGTCTACTGCAGCAATCAACATACCTCTCTCTTCCCCACTCCTTTATCAATTTATAAAAGCTTAATGAATTTTTATCTTCAAGGCTTCCCCATATCTCTTGTTGTTCTATATCTTCCACTCAGTTTCTTACTACTTTTCAAATGTTTTTGTATTTCTTTCCTCCAGCCCCCATATATGCCCCATTCCAATTAACTCCATTATTTTTTCGGTTTCTTTCCACTAGCTGTTTTTGCTTCTTAGAACCTTTTGATGAGTCATGCATATCTTTAAGATTTCAGCTTCCTCCATTTTCATACATCTAAACCAAAATACTATGTATAGTAGGTATGGGAACTATTGTACTCCACCCAAAAATTCACTGTCAAAATTTCACTGTAAATATATGTTTTGTGGCCCTCTGAACCCCAAAAAAGCATTTTTAGAAAAAGTTCTATGTGTGTGCGTGTGAGAGGGAGAGCAGCATAACTAAAAAATGAAAAGTCGGATAAATAGCAAACTTGGTATTTAAGTTCATTATCTTCCAAAGATGAGACATGATTTTCAGAAAAATCCCCCACCCCAACTACCCTTTATATGGAACATTTTTAGAAATTTTTGATTTTGTAAAAAATGACTAATGATTATGATTAAAATACCATATATTAAAGATATTTATGTGCCAAATAAAGTGTATATATTGATTTTTCTGGCAATACCTGTGAAGTCCTCTTCATTCGGAAGGAATTTTGTATAATCTTGTATAGCTAATAAATGTTAACTGATAGGTGAAAATGTACTACACAAAACATGTAGATCTCCTTTAAACACACAATTTATTACAAATAACTTTTTGATGACATCGGTCATTTCCAAGACCTGTTATTAATGGTTTGAATTGTTCAGTAATTAGCCATTCTTTTAAAATCCTGTCAGTTGTTCCTCACATTGTCATGGAAGGAGTATGGAATTTTAGCCAGCATATAGCGTCCAATTCTTACACATTTGACTATCGCTGTTCTCTTTGTATTTATAACGAAATGTGTAATGTAGCTATTTCTGGAAAGTTTATCTCAATTAAAATGAAGTAGATAGGAAAATAAACTTTCTTAAGAATAATTTGTATACCCATTAATAGGCAGTAAAGGGTAGAGAAAGTCGGTGAATGTAACACATTAGATTTTTTTCATTAAAATTTATGTACATAAAAAACTAAGAACAAGGCAGTGTATAATCTATCCCAGGCAAAATAGATAGGCATCAAGTATTGTAAAATAAAATAAAATAATTGTTATAGAAAAGTGTTCCTGATCCAGAACCAGACATTCCGCAAGAAGAGTGCAACCATGCCAGAGAGCTGTGGGTTGCTGCTGTAAATGCTGAGCCATTGTCTGTGGCTGTTGATATGAGTAACATTATGCCATGTGTGGAAAGTAAAGCACGTTTCACTCTGGCTGAGTATAAAGCAGATCAGCAAGTAGACATAGAGGTGTTCGTCAGGTAAGTGTCTACAGTAGAACTTCTCTTTTATGCTTTCTGGGTTCACAAAGCTAAAGCTCTAATTAGAATATGAATTAAAATTGCAAATGTATACTGATGTGCACAGTTGTTTATAACACTTTGTATACACAAGTTGAGATTTTTATTATTATGGCTTCACTTTTACATCAGAACTTACTGGGACATGCTTCGGGGAGGGTTGTCTCCATCATCAGCCTGGATTCACTGTCACGCTTCCTCTTGTGACTGGTAGATAGCATTATCTGGTTGGACTTACCATGCAATGAGATCCTTTTCACATGGGACATCAAAATTTAATACAGTGGAATCTCGTTAGTGCATTTTTGCAGGGATTTGAATCTCATAGGCGGGAAAACGTGTTAACGAAAATACAAAATCTGCAATTTAAGAACATAGTTTTGTAATAAAATCTAATAATTACTACGTCTCCATGGGCAGTTGAAATATATTTCAAGTACAATTTTATACTGAATACGATCCGTGTTTCCATGTTAAATTCAATATGTGTTCAAATGTATTTGGATACACAAAACCTGAGAATAAATAATTCAAGCTTTTATGTTGGTCAACTTGGATTTTTGAGGTTATGCATGTTTTTGAGAAAATAAATTGCGAATT
This sequence comes from Deroplatys truncata, assembly GCA_030765065.1. Classification (NCBI taxonomy): domain Eukaryota; kingdom Metazoa; phylum Arthropoda; class Insecta; order Mantodea; family Mantidae; genus Deroplatys; species Deroplatys truncata. The sequence continues at coordinate 20,815,605 of CM060987.1, forward strand.
ATGGAAGTGATAATTGTGGCTTTGCTGTGTGTTTTATTACACATATGATAACAATTTCCACTAAAAGAAGAAAACAAAATTATGAGCGTGCATCGTGTTACGAGTACAATAGACTAATGTATCTTTGACGTATTCAATACGATTTGAGTACGTCAGGTGTTTCCATGCAACAAATTTCATTCCGATCCTTTTCTGATCCTATTTTCTAAGAGGAAAGTTTTGTTTTAGCATTTTTCCCTTCTTTAAAAGCAGTTTCAATCAATTTAGGTTTGCTAACAATCGTGTTTAAGGTTGACGGAGGAATGTTTAACTTCCGCATTATATCCACATGTTTCATATTTGGATTGTGGTATACTTCAAGGATTTTCAGTTTTTCAGTGTTGGTTATTTACTACACTTTCTTTTTTTCATTGCAAATAAAAAGTTAAAATACAATCTACATATGTTTGGTCAGCACTCAACAATAGAAACTATCGGCGTTTACCACGCCAAGGTAAAGCATTCTCTATCCCGGCCACATAAAACGTGTCACACAAATATTTACATACATGCATGTGATTGGCTGCCATATCCACCCCGTGACCAAGGATTGACCAAAGTAGCAAATGGAGGACGTCAAACTTTGAACGTGTTAAGCGCCACTCCCACTGGACTGACCAAGGATTGGCCAAAACAGCGAATAAGGATGTCAAACTTCAAACATAGTAAGCGGGATCAGGAAAAATGCACTAAGCAAACGTTATTTATTACATTTGGTGATTTGGTATCGGGACTTTTACAATTCAACGTAATAAACGGGAAAACGTGTTAATGAGGAACGTGCTAACAAGATTCCGCTGTATATTGTGCTTCTTCTTATAAATGAATAATTTTTCCCAAATGGAGAGTTCTGCTGCTGTACTAAGGGCCTTTAAAAGCTTCAGTTTCTCTTCTAGGTGATGAGCTGTGGACCACAAATGCTCTGCAGCTGCTGATTTTTCCATTTGTTTACATTACTCATGTGTTCTTTAAACCTTGTGTCTTCCTCTTTGCCTTCCCTATGTACACTTTCTTCCAATCCTGACATCCAATTTCATAAATACCAGAAGTTTTTCCCACTGAAATTCTGCCCTTTGTATTGTCCTGAGTGAGTTTTTTTAAGGAATGTTTGTTAACTGCGGCTAAGGTTATACAATATGTTTCTTCTTTTGGAATTTCTTTATCTTTTTGTTTACTATCTCTTTGATAAAACCATTTTTATGGATGATTTCCAGGTTCTTGTTGTATTCTTTTTTGTACTCTAGTGTGTGTTCGTTGGTATGTTCAAGTTTGTGAAGGTAAGGCTGTTTATTATTGCATATTTGTGTTCCCTGTGGCAGTTGTTTATGTTGGTACTGATAACCTAACTCCTCCCTATATCAGCATGACCTGTTCTGTTTGCGAGCATAATTCTAGCCACAGGATTGGCAGGTACTTTACTTCCCGTAAAATACAGCTGAACTGCTGAAGGGTGACATTACAACTTAAAGCTTCTATTTTCATGCTACACTATCATGTTCTGAATACTGGTTTGATTATTGCTGCTCAAAAGTGGCAATAACTTTAACCTTTGTCTCCATATAAATGTCATAGCTTGTCGTCCAGGTTATGACACATACAAACAATTCTTGACCTCTTCCACTACAAGACTGAATTATGTTATTGGTTTGTCCTTTCCTTGTACAGCAAACATGGTGAAACTGCTTCAGAGAGGTGGTATTCCAACCACCCCTTCATTTCATATTGATTATATCATTCATTGGTTCATTTTTGTTTCCCTGAATTGTTTTCAAGCCAGTCACAAAAGGAACTCATACTGGATGGGAGGTGTCAAAGGTTGGTTGCATGAAGGTGCCTTACAGAAGGAAAAGCACTATTGCAATCTATCTAGGTGAACGTATCACCTTTTTTATGTGTATAAGTGTCCATAGTCACATGAATTTTAAAATCAAATTTACGTATCACCTTTACTAACCTTGGTTGCTACAGAACATATTCCTCTGACATGTCTGCATCCTCAGCTATGGTCGACTGCCAGAAACGTCAGTTCCTGATCTTGGATTTCCTCTGCTGAACTTGTAATGTTATCCTCAGCAGGAATTTTTAACTTCATTAAATCTGCTTCATGTTTCTTTAAGAATATCTTCTTCCATATGTCCAGCTATTTTTGACGTTGAAAATATTTGAAAAGATAGGTTTTATTTTCCAAATTCTGGTTGTGATTCCAAAAGTGTGCAGATACTGCTTGTTTTTATACATTTTTATATTTTGTATGTCTGAGGTGTTCTTTAAGATGGATGCTAATGTTTGTTTTAGTTTTACTTATGTAGATTTTGTTGCAGTCTTCACATTTGATTTTGTGAATCCTGGTTTCTTTGGATGGTGTGATTTTTTCAAGTTATATTATACTTATTATATAGAGATAGAACTTCTATTTTTTTAATGAGTGATCACAGTGCTTCTCTAATTTAGATAGCAGAGCTCATACAAATTGTTGATCCATGAATAGTGCTAAATTATCATGATGGTTGTTCAGGAAACAGCAAACAAAACTAAAAATCAACAGGAAAATGCTTGTTCAGTGGTACTTTAATCAGCAGGTTTAGAATACTTTACCTTAGAAGGCATTTTGTTTAATGTGTTTGTAATTAGCATTTTGAGTGTTTTCAGAATTTTATTAACCTGATGTAGATATGGTGAAGTAAATTGCTCTACCTTTCCATCCTTTTAATTTACTTTTGCTATTAGTGTTTCATATTCTTCAACAAACTAAGCTTCTTTTTATTTCTAACCTATAGAGGTCAGTGTCAAGATATGTATATAGGCAGAGGTTATTCTAAAATCTAAAATTTTTTATCATAAGATTTAGATTATGTTACATGCGTAAGAAGTGAACCTATACACATAATAAACATATTTTTTTAATAAAAGTTCTGTGAGCATGCATGCATGTGAGAGCCTTCCTCATTGTCAGCTGACTGTAGCTGTAGCTTGCCCCTAATGATCATGACGGCTCACTACTTGTCCCTCTGTTGGTGGTGGTAAGAATTTGGTCCATTGGGATCTCAAAGTTCATTAACCTTTATATAAAAATTATGAGGGGCATTCAAATGAAACCTGGTCAGTGCGTCTTGCACTACACGTAAGGTGGCACCATATAACTGCGTGTATGGTGGCACCATCTATTGATAGAGCGACTACAGCATGTGCAACGTTTGACGTTGCATAGCGATAATGTGGTTTCATGCCGAAGAAAAGGTGGTCACACAAGTTATCATCCACTACTGAACATGAAGGCGAGTAAGCAGGAACAACGAGGAGTGAGTCAGAGCAAGCAGTGGAAACATGCGATTTCACCACCTCTAAAGAAATCAAAGGCTGTGCGCACCATTTCTGGTAAGGTCATGATGTCCTTTTTTGACCACAAGGGCCCACTGCTTGTCGAGTTCCTGGAACGGGGAACCACCATCAATGCCCAGTGTTATCAAGCCACTTTACAGAACCTTAGACGAGCCATCAAGTCGAAACACCCAGGCATGTTGTCCAATGGCGTTATTCTCCTGCATGATAATGCCCACCCACACACTGCCAATGTGGTGAAGACATTGCAGCAGTTTTGATGGGAAACACTGGAACATCCACTGTACAGTCCTGACCTTTCACCGTGTGACTTTCATGTTTATGGACCTCTGAAACAAGCTATTCACGGACATCGATTCACAACGGACGACGAAGTGTGTGAATGTATCCAGGCCTGGATCTGACAGCAGCCTACTAGCTTCTTCAAAGATGGAATCGACTGGCTAGTGTTGCAATGGGATAAATGTGCCAACAGTTTTGGCGACTATTTTTGAGTTAATAAAATCGTTACCATTACTTTACACGAGTGACCGAGTTTCATTTGAATGACCCTTATATTTTTTCCAAATACAGTAGAATCTTGTTAGTACGTTTTTGCAGGGACCTAAGGATTTGGACGTCATAGGCGGGAAAACGTGTTAACGAAAATGCAAAATCTGCAATTTAAGAACATAGGTAATAAAAATCTAATAATTACTACATCTCCATGGGCAATTTAAATCGATTTTGAGTACAATTTCATACTGAATACGATCCGCGTTTCCATGTTAAATTCAGTATGTTTAAATGGATTTGGATACACAAAGCCTGAGAATAAATAATTCAAGCTTTTATTTTGGTCAACTTGGATTTTTTAGGTTATGAATGTTTTTGAGAAAATAAATTGCGAATTGTGGAAGCGGCAATAGTGGTTTTACTGTGTGTTTTATTACACATGTGATAACAATTTCTGCTAAAAAAGAAAAAAATTATGAGCGTGCATCGTGTTACGAGTACAATAGACGATATCATCTCTGGTGTATACAAGACGATTTGAATACGGAGGTGTTTCCATGCAACAAATTTCGTTCCGGTCCTCTTCTGATCCTATTTTCCAAGAGAAAAGTTTTGTTTTAGTATTTTTCCCTTCTTTAAAAGCAGTTTCAATCAATTTAGGTTTGCTAACAATCGTGTTTAAGGTTGACGGAGGAATGTTTAACTTCCGCACTATATCGACATGTTTTATATTTGGATTGTGATTACATCAAGGATTTTCAGTTTTTCACTGTTGGTTATTTACCTACTACACTTCTTTTTTTCATTGTAAATGAAAAGTTAAAATACAATCTACGGTTGTTTGGTCATCACTCAACATTAGAAACTATCGTTAGCGTTTACCACGCCAAGGTAAAGCATTCTCTATCCCGCCCACAGAAATCGTGTCACACAAATATTTAAATGCATGTATGTGATTGGCTGCCGATATCCACCCCGTGACCAAGGATTGACCAAAGTAGCAAATGAGGACGTCAAACTATGAACGTGTTTAACGCCTACTCCCACTGTACCGATCAAGGATTGGCCAAAACAGCGAATGAGGACGTCAAACTTCAAACGTAGTAAGCGGGACCGGGAAAACGCACTAAGCAAACATTATTTATTATATTTGGTGATTTGGTACCGGGACTTTTATAATTCAACGTAACACACGGGAAAACGTGTTAATGAGGAACGTGCTAACGAGATTCCACTGTATTCAGTTTGGTGCTTTTTGTGCATGCTTGATTAGTGTCGATCAGTTAACAATTTCATGTTCTTTTGTCCAAAAATGTGCTGTTGCTGACAGTTTTTCCTCTTCTCTGGATTTGATGTTCCTAAAGCATTCCTTAAGTCTTGTTTCTGTTTCATTTGACCTTTATAAATACTTTCACAGTGCTTGCAATCTATCCTCTAAATCCTAGATTTTTTCATGAGGGAGTATTTTATCTTTTTGGTTAGCTTTTATTAGAAATGTTATATTGAATTTATTTTGAGTGCTGTGTTGCTTTCTTTGAAGATGTTCTGAAATGTTCTATATGATCATGGACATTATGCAACCTTTTTTGACACAGAATTTACATTTTGTGATTTTTAGAGTTGCTTTTTTTCTCTTATCATTAAGCTCGCTGTTTCTTATGTTTGACCTAGTCGTAAACATAAAAGCTCTGCAGGTTGCAAGCTTCTTATTTGAATATTAAGTTTACAGTTATGTTTGTGTTAATATCAGGCAATGCATTGATAACATAATAACAATGCTCATCGCCCCCTTTCCCAAGGGCTTACTTTGGTAAGTACAGGATTGGTGTTTCCGGGGATCCCGAGCCACCAGTTCTCCAGGTTTTGGGGATCGAGTTAGGGTCAACAGCCCTGCCTATAAAACTGTAACATTCTTTATCCTTTGTGCGTGGACAGACATTTTTAGAAAAGCTTGACAACAATTGTTGATTCTGAATGCAGATACTCTGGCAACAATGAAGCTGGAGGTGAACAGCAAAGAGAACAACCTTGGTGTCAAGCTAGATGATGACAATGTACTGCTTGGATCCTATTCAATGGAAAACTGTCTTTAATTGATAAGTTTGCTTTATGCAATGAAATGGAAGAGTTTTAGAAAGTAGAGAAGTTTGAATTGTCATTGTAAGAGTATGCCAAATGAGAAGATGCACTTAGAGCATCTCTTGCCTGGGAAGATGCATTGTGGATGAAATGTAAAAAAGACAAAGTGAGAGAGCAAGAACAGCAGCCATAAGAGAGAGATGCAGATGAGGCAGAAAAATTGATGATTGTTATGTAGTGAGGGTATCCAGCCATCCAACAAGGAGAGCTACAGTAACGTGTAGAGGTTGTGTGGAATTCAATCTACGCTAGTGGACTGGAAGTATGCTGAGCCTCAGGGAAAGAATGATGGAGTGTTGATGGCAACAAATCCTTGGACTGCCTGCTGAAGTATGGTGGACTTGTCAGACCTATGCATGTTGAAATTGGAGATTTATGGCAGAAGCTTCTGAGCTGGATGGTATTCAATAACCCAGTGTTTTCATTCATTATTGTCTGCTTGTTCTGAATTTTCTTAAATATTTTGCTACAACTCTGTATTGAATTTGTATGTTTCATTTTGGTTTCTTATGGTGTTCCAAGTTTTGTTGTTTTGTACCAGGATGTGAATGAATATTTAGTTTGTTCAGTATTGATTGGCACTCCCCCTATAACTGCTGCAAAGTAGCAGTTTGAAATGCGTGTCAATGTATGCATGAAGGTAGACTATAGTACTGTCTACTGCCACCAGATGATGTTGCTGCTTCCCATAGGTAGAGCATTGCAGTAGCAATTGTTCCGGCTTGTGAGTACATTTCTGGACATCGATAAAGACAGCATGGAAGCAGACAAGCATGGGCAATGGTGGACAGTGTGGTTTCTCTGAAGGGAAGGAGTGACTGCTTCAGACGTCCAAAAGAGGTTAGTAGCCATGTGTGGGGAGACAGCACCAAGTTGCAGTATCAGAGTTCAGAGATGGCAGGGACTGTGCTGAAAAACATAAAAGCACTGGGCTCCAGTAACTGCACGCAAGCCAAATAGTGCCCAGCATGTTCAGTGACTTGATAATGGAGATTAGGCGAGTCACATTTGATGAACTAGAGAAGGCAACAGATCTATTGCGAGAACCCTCCACACCATCATCCATGAGAATTTGAAGATGAAGAAGATCTGTCCACAATTGGTGACCTATACCCTCACCATTGAGCAGAAACAAGCACGTGGAGATATGCCAACAGTTGGTGCAACAGTACAGTGCAGAGTCCTTTGAGTGTCTTATCACCGTCGATGAGTCATGGTTCTTCCACAAGACTCCAGAAAAGAAATGCTAGTACAGTAGAATCTCATTAGCACGTTTTGGACGTGTTAACGAAAATGCAAAATATGCCATTTAAGAACATAGTTATGTAATAAAATCTAATAATTACTATGTCTCCATGGGTAATTGAAATCGATTTTGAGTACAATCCGTGTTGAATTCAATATGTGTTCAAATGGATTTGGATACACAAAGCCTGAGAATAAATAATTCAAGCTTTTATGTTGGTCAACTTCGATTTTTGAGGTTATGAATGTTTTTGGGAAAATAAATTGCAAATTATGGAAGCGACAAGAGTGACTTTGCTGTGCGTTTTATTACACACGTGATAACAATTTCCGCTAAAAAAGAAAAAAAAAATTATGACCGTGCGTCATGTTACAAGTACAATAGGCAAATGTATCTTTGGCATATTCAATACGATTTGAATACGGTAAGTGTTTCCATGCAACAAATTTTGTTCTGATCCTATTTTCCAAGAGGAAAGTTTTGTTTTTGCATTTTTCCCTTTTTTAAAAGCAGTTTTAATCAATTTAGGTTTGCTAACAATTGCGTTTAAGGTTGATGGAGGAATGTTTAATTTCCGCACTATATCCACATGTTTTATATTTGGATTGTGATCTATTTCAAGGATTTTCAGTTTTTCACTATTGGTTATTTACTACACTTTCTTTTTTTCATTGCAAATGAAAAGTTAAAATACAATCTACGTATGTTTGGTCAACACTCAACAGTAGAAACTATCGTTGGCATTTACCACGCCAAGGTAAGGCATTCTCTATCCCGCCCACACAAATCGTGTCACACAAATATTTACATACATGCATGTGATTGGCTGCCGGTATCCACCCCGTGACCGAGGATTGCCAATGAGGACGTCAAACTTTGAATGTGTTAAGCGCCTTCTCCCACTGGACCGATCAAGGATTGGCCAAAATAGTGAATGAGGAGGTCAAACTTCAAACGTAGTAGGCAGGACCGGGAAAATGCACTAAGCAAACGTTATTTATTACATTTGGTGATTTGGTACCGGGACTTTTATAATTCAACGTAATAAACGGGAAAACATGTGTAATGAAGAACGTGCTAACGAGATTCCACTGTATATGAAGTGGAAGCATACTGGGAGCCCTTGTTCCAAGAAGTCACAGCCGGATTGTACATGCAGAAACAAATGACTCTGTTCTGGGATCAGGAAAGGATAATTCTGGTGGATTGGCTCCCTCGCAATACGAATGTCAACAGTGCCGCTACCGAAAATGGGGCTATGGTGTTCTTCTCCAACACAACAATGCGCAGCCACATGCTAGTTGCCAGACCATTGCCACCGTGCATGAACTAGGGTTTACTGTGCTGCCACATCCCCCATATTTGCCGGATATGGCTCCTAGCAACTATGGCCTATTTAACGCAATGAAAGAGAAGTTTGCCACCAATGATGAACTTTATGCAGTTGTCCACCATTGGCACCGGAATACCCCCAAAGAATGGTTTGCTACGCAAATACGGAAGCTGCCAGAACAATGGCAAAAGTGCATAGTGAGGCAGTATTTTTAATACTTGAATAATTACAATTATTTTTATATAATATGTAAATTCAATAACGGCCTGCCTTGAAACAATATGTATGTAATAATTTGTAAAAAAATGTGTGTAACAGTCATTGCATATGCTTATATTATTGTAAACATGTTTAATAATATTATGTGAATACATTACATACTTTAACAATGCAAGAGCTGTGAGAATAATAAGTTTAACGTTGCTAACAATGAGGTAACAATAAGGCAACCTTGATGCAATAATGAGTTTGAGAGTTTGAATGTTACTAGTCATGATTAGAGCAACGATAATGTAAATTCTGTGACAGTTTAAAATTAGCCAATCAACAGCAAAGAAAAAGCTTCAAATAAAATGCAGGTATTCTATTGGACTAGAATTAGCCAATCAGAGACTTAAAATACAGAAGCTTATGGATTTTGATGGTTGAAATATGTTGAGTTGCCTGCAGACCTTGGTAGTGACCGGATGGAAGATGTGTTCTCTAAAGTAGTATTATGTATTCGTGTGAATCGTAAAATATGTATACGCATTAACTAAGTGTAAGTATTAAAGAATCTCACAGCTCTTAACATCAGTGTAGTGCTTTATTTAATTTGTGCCAAAGAATAAATAAAAAGAAGTAAAATTTGAAGTTTAAAATCTGTGTAAGTCTACATTTTTGCTGCACCGCACCCTGCCTAAGAGAAACATGACTCTAAAACAAGACTGAAGCAGTCGAGGTAAACATAAAACATAAATACTATCTATAGAAGCAGTTTAATAATTAATAAATAATATTTTTTTTAAACTTGGAGTGTAACAACAAAAATACATCTTCAAATCAGCTTCTCATATGTAGCAACATATTATGTAAGAACAGTAACTATTACGTAATCAACAACTTCAAATTGGCTTACCAAAGCATGGTGCAAACTCCTTAAACAACGTAAATTTCAAGAACAATACTACTTCAAGTTGGCTTCCAAAGCAAGAGGTTAATAAATTATGCAAATAAAATTATGTAAGCAAAACACATCTACCTCAATAGACATTGGCAGGAAATACGTATAATATAATCTGTATTCTTTTGTTCAGTAAATGGTTCCTGTGAACACAAAAAAATTGTAGTGTCAATAATTTTTCATAGTCAGAGTAGGGCTCTGATGACCTCAGCAGTTTTGCACCACTCAAAAGCTATTTCTAACTAAAACTGCTTATGTTATGTTTATTGTAATTTTCATTGTGAATGACCTTTAATAATCTACTTTTATTACTTTTTTCATTATTTTTTGCAGGAGCACTTGTCCTCATGAACTACAGTTTAGGAAATTGTCAATACACTTAAACAATCCATCATACAGCTCGGAGTTTACAGTTTGTGAAGGAGAGACTGAAATGTTAAGGTTTCATTGCAATCAAGTGCAACGTTTTGTTTGTCAGTTCCTACCCAATTTGCAAGATGTAGGCAAAGACATTCAGATTGGTTCTGTAATCCTGCACATAGGTTCAGAAAAGGAGAGGAGTATTGTATTGCGTTTCACTGGAGCTGGAGCAGAGACTTCTCCTAATGACGGAATCAATATGGAACTTCAGCATTTCAGGTGAAACATAAAGTAAACTATTGTTTAGGAAAAGGCAGGTATATCTGTACCAGTGCATTATTAGTATTGTAAGGATCATGGTTTCTTAAAGTGAAGGAGCAACAGATAGGCATGGAAACTCATGGATTAATACGGAGTATCAAAACAGAATTTCTGGGAAAAAGTAAACTTAAGAATAGAGGATATTGAAACACAATAAATATTTGGTACTATGAGAGATGAGGAGAGTTCTCTGAATCTGTACAGGGAGATAAAATTAGAATGGGACAGTTAAAAATACATACTGATATCTGATCAAGTAGATTGAGAATGATTTTCATGGGCTAGAACTGGAACTATAAATTTAAAAGGTTTAAGACACAACAAGGCTTTACTATAATGTTAAATGTGAAGAGAAACAAACATAGACTTCCATTGTTTTTTTTATACCACAGTCAAACAAAGTTGTGGCAAGAATAGGCATGCGAACATAAATGGAATAATTTAAATACGGAGTATTAATTAGAAAGTCTTTAACTGTAAAAGGGAAGAACAAATAAAATCTGATGTGTTATATTTGCATGACTTTCCCTGCCCTCTAGCGCTTATTTTTGGGTATACAAATTATTCTTAAAGTTTATTTTCCTATCTACTTCTTTTTCAATGAGATAAACCTTTCTGGAAATAGTTGCATTTTACATTTCATTATACAGGGAAAGCCAAAAGACTATGAACCGGCTGTGTCGTATTTATCCTGTCTGCGTCCTCAGCACTCATCTGCCGCTATCATAGAAAGGTGTGGATGAAAGCATACAACATTTTTAAAACTACTTTTAAACGCTTTACTTAACAACCTAATGAAAGTGTGTTTGAGGACAGAATTATTAGCAGAGATTTCCCCTCGGTCCCCCTACCTAACCCTGTGCGATTTCTATCTCTTGGGGTAACTTAAAACAAAGTGTACAAGATAAACCCACATACCCTGAAAGAATTAAAACAAAATATCCACCAGGAAATTGCCAGCATTTCTCAACGGGAACTACGGTAAGTGTTGGATAGTTTCCTACAGAGGTATCAAAAATGCATGGACAACAACGGTAGCCAGTTTCAGCATCTCCTTTCATAAAGTTGGTAAGTAAAACCTTTAAAAGTAGTTTTTTAAAAATGTTGTGTGGTTTCATCTGCACTTTTCTATGATAGCGACAGACGGCAACGAGCGCCAAGAATGCAGACAGGAAAAACACTGCGCAGCCAGTTCTTAGTTTTTTGGCTCTCTCTGCAGATACAAAGGGAATAGTGATAGTCAAATGTTTTAGAACTGGATGCTATATGCTGGCCTTAAAATTACTCTCTCTTTCCTTGACATCCCAGAAACAACTGAAAATCGACAGAACTTTAAAAGAATGGCAAAGTATTGACAAATTCAAGCCATTAATAAGAATAACGGATGTCTCAGAAATGGCTGATGCCACAAAAAAAGTAGTTTGAAATAAATTGTGTATTTTAAAGAGATCCACATTTTTTGTGTAGTATGTTTTCACCTATCGCTTAATGTTTACCAGTTATACAAAATACCTTCTAAATGAAGTGGACTTCACAGGCTATTCCCAGAAAATTCAGCTGCACATTTTATTTGTCATGTAAATATCTTAAATAGACGGTATTTTAATCAAAATCGTTAGTTATTTTTGAGAAAATAAAAAATTTCGAAAAATGTTCCATGTAAAGGGCAGCTGAGGGTGAGGGTATTTTCTTGAAAATCTTTGTGCATCTTGGAAGATAATGAACCTAAATATCAAGTTTAGTATTTAACTGACTTTTCCTTTCTGAGTTATGGTGTTAGCACTCATACGCACATGGACCTTTTTCTTAAAATGTTTTTTTTTTTTATTCAACAGGACTCAAAACATGTATTTCCAGTGAAATCTTGGTATGATTTTTTTGGTTGGGTATGCAATAACTTCTGTACCTACTAGTCATGGGGTAGAGAAGGTAATAAAAATTGTAGGGAAGTATTTGCGCAGAGTTATAGAGAAATGGATAAGAATGATCAAGAGGAAGGTAGATGGTGGGGCAATCATATCAAGCAGTCATTTTGTGGCCTGAATACAATCGTGTGTATGTGTGATTCGCTTGCACTGCAGCATCCTCGGTATGTTCCACCAGCTCACTAACATTGTCCTCCATGATGTAGTGGTTACCATGCTAGCCTCTAGTTCCCGAGGTCGCAGGTTCAAACCCAGTGGAGGGCAATGGATTTGTTTTGGGGTGTAAAAAATCCTTAGCATGGCTTCCTTCGGAAGGGAAGTACAGCTGGTGGTCCCGTGTTGTAGATTTACGGCATGTAAAAGAACCTCAAGCCTGATAAAGGGGCCTCTAAGCAAAATTACTAGTCTTTCACACCCAATATAGAATGGGACACTAAGGACCACAGCAGTTAAAGAGCGTCCATAAATAAAACTCAATTTTACCATCTCACTAACAATGAATGATCCGCTGGGCTACACTCTATCAGCTTTGAACGTCAGCTGTCAGTTTCTGCCTTCTGTTAGTGCTGTAAAGACCAGAGTTTGTTCATTGTGCATCTCAAAAGTGAAATCTTATTCAGACATCTGTGTTGTGTGTGAATTATTTCAGAGAATGCTTATTATTGTTGCTATTCTTGTTATTAGTCCTTTGAAATTCCTACCAAAAACTTCAGGCTTGAACAAAGAATTTTTATGTACAATACATATGTAAAAACCGAAAATATGTAGATAGGCATTTCCTGGTATTCCAGTTCCAAACAGAGATACTATCAGATGTGTGATTAATAAGTTTAGAACAATGGGGTCACTAAACACTAAACCCAAGAAGCAAAAAAATGTTCTAACAGAAGAAAAAATTGACGGAAATGGAATATCATTTGAATGCTCTCTAAAGAAGTCTCTAAGATCTGTTGTACAGCAAGTGTGTTTTTGAAAAACCTCTGTTCATACAGTTGCTAAACTTTTAAAATTGAAACCCTACAGAGTGACTATTGTTCATGACTTATAATCTCGTGATGACGAAGAATGCCTGGAATGTCTTAATGCAGATGGACACCACTTATAACAAGGTTAGTACTTGCAAGAATTATTTTCATTGTGGCACACATGCTCTTGTAAGTCCACTAATTTTTACTTTCTCTACTACGTATAGTAAGTAGGGGAAGTATTGTATTCCACCCAAAAATTCGATACCAAGATTTCACCGGAAATATATGTTTTGAGACCCCCTGAATCCAAAAAAAGCATTTTTGGAAACATGTCTGTCTGTGTGTGTGTGTCTGTGAACAACATAACTCAGAAACGAACAGTCGGATAAACACCAAACTTGGTATTTAGGTTCAGTATCTTCCAGAGATGTAACACGAAGGTTTTCAAGAAAATCCTCCCACCCCAGACTACCCTTTACATGGAACATTTTTCGAAAATTTTAATTTTCTCAAAAATGGCTCTAACGATTTTGATTAAAATATCATATGTTTAAGATACTTTCATGGCAAATAAAATGTATATCTTGAATTTTCTGGGAATGTCTCCAAAAGTATTCTTCATTGTGAACAACTTTTGCATAACTGGTAAACCATAAGAGATAGACAAAATTTTACTACACGAAAAATGTAGATCGCGTTAAAATACACAATTTATGTCATATACATTTTTTTTGTGTTGAATGTATCATTTTCGAGATATTGCTTGTTATTCCCTTAAATTTTTCGATACTTATTTTCTCAAATGGGAATTCGTTATTAATTTTTTTGTCTTGGATATGCAAAGAGTATTAATCTGTAGCAAAGAGAATGGTGCTGCACCTAGCAACCAGCTATTAAGATCTATGTCGATGCTTAAAGGCTACTGTATTTCTATATTGCCCTTGCAAATACAAAACAAGGGGAACATAGTATGCCTTAAGCGGTAGTCAAATATTTTTAGAACTGGTCGCTATGTGTAAAATGTAATTCTCTTTGCATGTCAAAAGATCGTTTCTGCAAATGTTTATCTCGATTAATATGAAATAGATGGAGAATAAGAGTTTGTAAAAATAGTTTGTACAAGAGTAGAGAAAGTCATGTGAGTGTAACACATCAGATTTTTATATTTACCTCAAATGCATTTTGGAGACATCTTGTCTCCATCGTCAGCTAAGAGCTGCTGACAGATATTTTGGTCCTTGAGGTGTCACTTGTGGCTTGATGTATTTAGTGATGAGATCCTTATTGGTTTTATAAGGTTAGTACTCATTATAGTGTATGTTAGGATTACTCATGATTGTGTAACGTGGCAGTTTTATAATGTAGTAGATAGCACATGGAGCATGCACACATGGGATCGGTGCTGGGCCATAAAGTGACTGCTCTGTAGAAGAGTAGTAGGCTAGATAAGTATAAATAAGAATAGAATAAGGCAGTAAAAATTATGATAGTCACCAATACGCTAATACCTGCAGTTGAGTGTATTGGTACTAATAAGCATAGGCAAGCAGCTTCAGAGAAGATATACTTTAAGAGATAAGTAAAATTAGCTTACATTAATATATGAAAAAGAAGCTAGAAACAGTGGTGCATTTTTTAATTTACTTAAGGTGAGTCAAAATTAGTTCACTAACATCACTTTTAAGTTTACTCACTTAACATGTTTTGGGAAACAGTTTGTTCATGGATGAGGAAGGAAAAACAGTTAAAGTTCAAGAAACTCACATATCATCCAAGAACATATTACAAATTTAAGAAAATTTTCATGAAACATAACTTCAGCCTAGCCCCACAGACCAAATTTAGTATTGAGAAATTACTTTGCAATAAGTTAAAACATCCCATACCACAAAACAAAAAGGCTGGAATCCACAAAAATCAACTGTTCTGATTGCAATAAGATATATATAGGCAAGACAAAAAGAAACCTGGAAACTAGTCTAAAAGAGCATATGAGATGCGTAAAATACAAACAAATGGACAAATCTGCAGTTTCACACCATTTCTGGATGACTAACTATGACATCAAACTGAATATTACACTAATCAAACCAGCCAAATATACAACAGAATTACACATCTTCATTTTGAAACACAGCCCACAATTAATGAATTTTGATTTGCTGCCACCAAGTCCACTCTGGGAGTACATTTCAGCACCACAATAGACAATCAACACAGGCCAGTCGGACACCTTCTGAGGGTGAGAACAAACCGTTTTCCGAAACATGTTAAGTGAGTAAACTTAAAAGTGATGTTAGAGTAACTAGTTGCAACTCACTTTGAGTAAGTTCAAAGATTAGCTTAGTTTATATTTATTTTGTAATAGATTGTATTCAATAGTAAGTTATGTATTTTAAGTTTTATAGGCCTTTGATGTAGTCACCAGTGTTGTTTACAACCTGTTCCTAGCAATGTAGAAGCCATTGGATCCTTTCGGCACTGCCTTATCTCTTGATAGTGCTAAGAGAGCTGTTGGTTGCCTGTAAAATGTCTTCAAATCTACGTAAGCAAATCATGTGAAGCAGCTCTTTCATCTTAGAGATGAGATTGAAGCTGCAAGGACTTAAATCCAGAGATTATGGAGGGTGATAGAGCACATTCCAGCCCCAGTGATTTAACAATGCAGACACAACTGCTGTATGTGCCTTAGCATTGTCATCCAGAACAAACAATGGGTGGGTTATCAATGAAGTGTTATTTTCTTCTCAGAACTGCTAGCAGATTGTTTTTCAAAAATAAACAGCTGTACTCTGCTTTAATGATCTGCCTGGGGGAACAGTATGCTTTAAAAAACTTTAAGTTTTAATTATGGATGCTCTTTAACTACTAGTTCTTAGCGTCTCATTCTGTATTGGGCGTGAAACGCTAGAAATTTTGATCAGAGACCTCTTTATTATGCTTGAGGTTCTTTTTTATGCCATAAATCTATGACGTGGGATCACCGGCTCTTCCGAAAGAAGTCATACTAAGGAGTTTTATGCCCAAAAAAAATGCATCACCCTCCGCTAGGTTTGAACCTGCGGCCTCGGGAACTAGAGGCAAGCATGGTACCCCTAGACCACAAAGGACAACGTGTGCTTTAAGATAACATCATACCAACCATAGACAAGAATCAGCATTTCCTTTACATTGGCAGAGGTCTGCTGAACTGTGTGTTTTTGTGGTGGCCCATGATGACACCCCTCTTTTGATTCGTGTTAACTGTGGTTCATAAGATTTGTCCCAGGTCTCATCAGTGGTAATGATACGCCTTAAGAAGTCTTCTCCTTCGCACTCATAGCACTGCAAGTGTGTACAAGAAACGTCATATTGCAGCCATTTCTGCATGCCCTTTAACTCATGGGTACATATTTTGTTGCAATTTTCTGCATTTTAGGTGGTCCTTCAGGATGTGAAGCACAGTTGAAGGTGCCAATCCTGTATCTTGTGCTAACTCATGAATCGTTGTGTTCTGATCCATCTCCACTAACGCGGATACAGTCTATACATCTTCATCGCTTACTGGTGGGTGACCCAATCAAGGCATGTCCAATACACTTCCGTGTAATTAGTAAATATTGAGTCGTTAGTAACACTACATCACTTGTTTTTATAACGAATACATGTTTCAGGAGCTAATTGCTCCCATCCTCAGTTCCCTGTCAACTACCCGCATCCTTCGTCTTAGTTGTTAGCTTGCTCTCTGGTGGCAGTTGGAAGAACTTCTTCAAAAGTAAGTCTCCTGGCGGTGTTTCAAAATTATAAGTGTGGTTTCTGTTCTTCCAAATATAAATGTTTTCCCAAGTTGTAAGTTCTGCTTTTCCTGAGATGTTTTTAAGTATTTTTGGGTTTCTGTCTATGGTGTGTTTGTCTCTCCAAAAGTGCCAAGCTACTGCTGATTTATCTTCCTGTTTTTGTTTTATGTAACTGAAGTGTTCTTTTGTTCTTGTTTTTATATTTCTCTTGGTTTGCCCAATGTATATTTTTTCACAGTCATTGCAGTTGATCTGGTATATTCCTGGTTTGTTCTCATGTGGGATGTCATCTTTTAGTTTGAAGTTTAGTAGGTTTTTTATGGTATAATTGTTTTTTGGGGCCAAAGAGATGTCATTTTGCTTTAAGATTCTCTGGAGTTTGTAGAAAGCTGTTGGGTGGTATGTGAATTTTTTGAAGATCATCTTTTCTTTTTCAGTAGGGATGAGTGTGGTAACTTCTTGTGTTTTCTTTTTGCTCACGGCTCTGTTTATTTTCTTGTATATTGTTTCTGGCCTGAATCCGTTTTCTGTAGCTATGTCTAATATCTTGTTTAACTCAAGTGTGTATTCCTCTTTGTTCATAGGGACGTTGATCAGTCGGTGTGTCAGACTGTTGAGTGCTGCATGCTGGTTGGGAATGGGATTTAAACTGTTTTGTTTTATGTAGCTATTTGTATGTGTGGGTTTCCTGTAGATGCCGAATGTGGTTTCCTTTCTTGATGATTTTAAAGTCAAGAAAGGGGAGTTGTCTTTTTCCATTGTGAAGTTTATGGATTTTTCTTAAAGGTTCAATAATTTTAGTGCATCTTCCAAGTGTTTTTCCGGAACTATTGCAAAAAAAGGCAACGCAGCTACACTACAAGTCTCTTGCAGTCCTTGATGACACTATCGTGCCATGTGATCTCTAGCACACAGAATTTTTAACCAGCTTCTCTGTTCATGCTTTGAAAACATTGTGACTGTTTCTCGCGACCACTTGCTCACAACCACTCATCTTATTGTTGCCACTTGAATGGATGTGAAGGGGGTAGGGCAAGTTCATGCGCTGTGAGGGAGGGGAAGCAGGTAAGCAACCTGTGGTGAAAATCACATTGCCTGGCTGCAGCATGGTTGCCACTACTAAAAGATCACTCCACAATTTTAAACTTCTTATGAAGGTTCAGACTACCTTTCTGTTTCTGTGGTGGTGCAGTTATAAAGTTTATTAAACTGCACAAGTAGCAATTTAGAGAAAGCAGTAATGCAATTCAAGCTTATATCTGAAAATGAAAATCAAAACTTGTTAACCGGACAGTCTGCTAAGTTTAACATTTAAAAATAAAAGCCTGTAAATTAACAATGTATTTTAATAAGACACTTTGTTCAATTGCAGGCAGCTCCCCAAGAACTCTTATGATTTTGATAACATTAAGCCTCTTGGAACTGCCAAAATTGTACCTAGGGATTCCAAAATGAACTTGGAAGTAAAGCATGACTCCCCGGCTCTACTTGGAGAGTGGTATCCCATCAAATTGGTGCTATTAAATGAAGAGGATTGCAAAGTGTATGGTGTGACAGTTAATGTTAGTTTACAGTCAAGTGGAGAAGAACCAAATATTGAACAATCAAGTAAGTGGGAGCTTATTTTATAATTAAATAATTTTTACCTTTAGGTTTAATTGAAGCATGTACTACTCAGAACTCCAATGAAGATGCTGTCATTTGTACAAAATGTGTATGCAATAAAATATGTTGTTTAAAATAAAGAGAAATGAAGGTTGTTACACTACATCACTAAAATGTTCTTACATGAACGTGTTTCGGGAGACGACTTCCTAAGCCAATCACAAGGCAGCATTCCAGATGGTCAATGACAAAGTGGCAACTGGAAGTGGCTCTGTTGCCGGATGTAGCTATTCCCAACCATGTGCTTCAGTTTGTGAATCTCTAGCACGAGCGTCGAGTTGTTCTTTGCAAACTACGGCTATTCTGCACTTAGAGTGCCGTTATTGAGAATGCTTATAAAAGCAAAAGGAAAGTGAATAAATTACCTTAAGAGTGAGTTTAGAAGTAGATGTGATCTCTTCAACAGCTGGTGCCTACCTTTATATTTATCTATTTTATATATATATATATATATTTCATTCATATTATTTATTTATACAATATTTAAGTGCGACAATGTCTGAAAAACGTCTATTGCCGAGTGATGATTCACAAAGTGAAAATCCTTTGGCCAAGGTGTGCTACTTAATAGTTGGGCATTGGAACTATTAAGGAGGACCCGGGAATTCTTTGAACAGGAAAACGAGTACGTGAAGCTTCACGGCCATCCCTCTATTCCTGCTGATAAAGCCGTACACTGCCACTTCAACCCTATCGAATTTGTGGAGCAAATTAAGGCTTATGTGAGGGAGAACAATAGTCATTTACCATTACCAAGGAAGAAAGGCTTTTACGGGAAGGTGTGGCGATGGTGGACATGGCCTCGAGGAAGAAGAAAGTAGATCATGTGAATAAGCACAAGAAATAGATTGTTAGTGAGTGTAAACCATTAATATTATGCCTTGGTGAAGATGATGACGACCATGATGCTTCCGATGATGATGATGATGATGATGATGATGATGATGACAAGGATTTGGATGGAATTGAGCCATTGCAGTTTTAAATCGGTGAGTGAAAATAACTTTGTTATCGGATGCTTATAATTTGTTTTATTTCTCCTCATTGTAGTAGCCAAGTTTGCATTATTTTGTTTCTATATTGTCAAAAGTGCATAATTTATTCTACATACGCTGCAATGTTTGTGGAGAGTTATTTTCAATTAAAAATAATAATACGACAAAGTTATTATTCATTGACATTCGCTACTTACATACACTTTTTGTATACGACTTAAACACGATAGAAAGGAGAATAATCAGCTGTTGTATACTAGCCACTCTGGCAACGTTGCAACCACAATATAGGCAACCTTACGTGAAGCCACACGAACTGTCAAGTGCAAAGATTCAGCGGCAGGGGTATAGGCATGATTCTGGACTTTTAACGGGAAAGGTGAGAACATTCAGTTTATAGATAAGTGGAAAAATACTGTGATATAAAATCAGTTAGCTCAATCCAACGCATATGCCAGAAGTGACGAGGACGGGGACATAGCACAGGTATGACATCAACATGGTTATAGGTTGCAGGTAGCTGGAAGGCTGTGAAAGGGTGACACTATTAGACGGTAATTCTGATTCCAAGAGAAGGTTCACTATTTTTAATAACAAATCTGGACTACATTGCAAGAGGGAGAGAGACAGCTTGGGGTTTTACTTGGTCAATGGAAGAAGACTGGCATTGCATCTTCAGGCCTAGGGCCTGTGTTAAAGGTGGAAGTTAGCACAAAATAAATTTAAGGAGCTGACCACCACAGAATCCTGCTAGATGAGTGATAGACCAATCTCGAAGCATCAAATATCTTTAAGTTTAAATGCTGAGGAGTGTGCTGACTAGTACTTTAGCCAGCACTGATGTATCCAAATGTCAGCATGAATTGCATAATCCACTCATGTGTCAAACATGAGATGATCATTCCCTAAAAATCATGACATCAAATTGCTGCTTACATAAGCATCCGGGAAATGATTCTCAAGAATTCTAAAGCCAATTTCATGGATTTACTGAAACAAATTTTGTTTTGAATATCTCAGACTTTATAAAATTATATTTATCGTATTCTTGTAAAACTATTAACTGTCACAATATTTTGTTTTTCACATCTTAATGGAAATTCTTTAAACTTATCTTTGAGGAATTCAGTAAGGAAAAAATGAATATTAAAATTTGGAAAAGTAGAATCAGACGACGAAAAGTTCAATGCCATAGCTGGGATTTGAACCATGGATCTCCAGGTTTCCGTCTGGTTGCTCTAACTACTGAGCTATCATGGCAACATGCTGGTACAACATTAAATTCCCCAACTGATTCACATTTTTCCCGGTAAACCACAAGGAGATCTCAAATTGTATTGAGATGACATACCCCAGTGGTGACACACAATGCTGTAAGTACTTTAAATTAGTACATAGTACTGGTTGAAATCCCTGCTATGGCATTGAATTTTTCAGTAGTTTCCAACTTTGTCCAACACATGGCTTGTGCGGAAGAACAGTTAAATCCAGTATTAAAATTTATTTACGGATAGGTTAAAGCTGTTATAATGTGAAGCTAAATCTGAAATGTTGTGAGGCCTTTAAAATTAAAAAAGTGTTGAACTGATTTTTCCTATAAACTCAAGACTAGGTAGGGTATTACCTTAACATAATCACTGTGGCACTTTGAAATGGAGAAAAATGTTATCACTGAATGAAAAATTATAGTTGGAAGTAGTATACTGTGAAGTGCTGAACCACACTTCTAATTAATGTAATGAGCATATTTTAAGTTTTATCAATAATGTTACAGTGTTTATATGTATATCAAACAAATCAGAAAGTAAGCTCTTCAAAATTGGGGTGCATCTTGTGCACAAGAGTTTGATTTCCTTTTCTTAAATGTTGTGTAACTTGCATATCGGTATAGGTCATACAGCGGAGGGGGACACCTCACACACCACGACCTCCCAGGAGGAAGGGATGAAGTAATGGAACCAGAGGAGGCTACAGTGTAGGCAGACAGGCCACAGAGATGCACGGAAATCTGTAACTTTTCCAAGCTAGACCCATCCCACTGTCAAGAGAGGGTGATAAATGACCCATTAATCAAGCAGCCCTCTGGTGTCCACGGAAAATACTCTTTCCATTGAGCATGCATCTGCCTGGCACCGCCATACTCCACAAAACCTAGAAGCACACCTGAAAGGCCTCTAGTTTCCAAGTCTTGGGTTCAAACTGGCAGAGGGTGATGGGTTTTTTCGGACATAAAATCCTTAGCATGGCTTCCTTTGGAAGGAAAGTAAGCCAGTAAAACAATCTCAAGCCTTATAAAGAGGCCTCTGAGCAAAATTACTGGTCTTTCATGCCCAATATAGAATGGGAAGCTAAGAACCACAGCAGTTAAAGAGCATCCATAAATAAAACTGAGTTCAATTTTTTTACGCCTAGAAGATGAGAAGGAAACAATGTAAGGGAAGTGATGAAAGGAAATAGCAGTAGAGAAGAAACCACTCTAGCATTCACCTGTCAACACTGGGAAACCATACATGCTGACGATGGGAACAAACCGTCTCCCGAAACGTGTTCAAGTAAGAATATTAAAGTGATGTAGTGTAACAACCCTCAACTCTCTTTATTTTAAAAACCATTAAAAACCCTTGATCGGAGTGTGCGATCGCCAGGATTGAACCCAGGACCTCCCAAATGCAAGTTGCACGCGTTACTGCAGTGCCATCTCACTCGGTTAACTTACATAACACTGGCATGTGTCTGATGCATTTAACTGCTGCTGGTGCAACCACTCATACACCTTGCGTTGCGTCAAGAAGCCAGAGAGTTAGATGGAGACAGTCAAGTGATTGGTCTGAAGATCATAGTCATTAGTAACATGAAGGAGCAATATACATTTATTTATGATAATATACATAACACAATGATTCAAAATGTTACAGAATAAGCAGCCATTCACATTGGTTTGACAAACATGGGCATAAAATTATAATGTAATCATAGAAGTTTGCAAGCTGCAAGTTTTCATGTTTATATCGAACTTAATAAACTAGCCAATCAGAGAGCAATTCTCATTGCATGATCACTCTGCCATCTCCGTCACCATGTATTGACTCACTAACTGCCTTTCTGTGTAAGATCATGGGCTAGCTCATTCTTGTTCGTTTTGATACCTGTACATAATCTCTTAGTAGTGATGGGACAATACCGCTATTTTTCGATACTTGATACCGATACTGATTTTTGAGCACCGGTACTCAATATCTGATACGCTATAAAAAAAAATTCTGATGTGTTACACTCACATGACTTTCTCTACTCTTGTACAAACAATTTTTACAAACGCTTATTCTCCATATGCTTCATGTTAATCGAGATGTTAATCTTATTGCTAATTTTCTTGTAGGTGCAAGGGGAATATGGTAGGCTTTAAGCGATAGTCAAATGTTTTAAGAGTTGGTTGCTATGTGGAGTATTCCATTCTCTTTGTGTGTCCAGGATATAAAAGAAATGAATAACGAATTCCCATTTGAGAAAAAGTATTTGAAAATTTAAGGGAATAACAAGCAATATCTCAAAAATGGTTCACTCAACAAAAAAAATGTATATGACATAAATTGTGTATTTTAACGTGATCTTTATTTTTTGTGTAGTAAAATTTTGTCTATCTCTTATGGTTTACCAGTTATGCAAAAGTCGTTCACAATGAAGAATACTTTTGGAGACATTTCCAGAAAATTCGAGATATACATTTCATTTGTCATGAAAATATCTTAAACATATTATACTTTAATCAAAATCATTAGAGCCATTTTTGAGAAAATTAAAATTTTCGAAAAATGTTCCATGTAAAGGGTAATCTGGGGTGGGGGGGTTTTCTTGAAAACCTTCGTGTCGCATCTCTGGAAGATAGTGAACCTAAATACCAAGTCTGGTGTTTATCCGACTGTTCGTTTCTGAGTTATGCTGTACACATACACATACACGGACATGTTTCCAAAATGCTTTTTTTGGATTCAGGGGGTCTCAAAACATATATTTCCGGTGAAATCTTGGTATCGAATTTTTGGGTGGAATACAATATTTCCCCTACTTACTATACGTAGTAGAGAAAGTAAAAATGTAAAGGCAATAGCTTGTTCACTGAATTATGCCCTTCTTAGTAGTCTGCTGTGTATAAACACATGTAATCAATTTTGTATTATGTGCTAATTCCAAAATTGTTCCTGTTCAAATTCTCCAATTGGCAGCAGTTTTTTTTTATCTTGATAATACCACTAATAATAATATCCTAAGTTAGTCAAGACTGATGTGATGTTGATACATATTCTATTTGCTTCCTTTTACACACAACTATATTGCTGAAAGGTTTCTTTTTAAGGGTTTTCTATTCATAGAAAAACATATACTAGAAATTCTTCTTTATTCTGCAATCTTGAAAATATAAACAAACATATATTTTACATGAAACTCAAACAACTAAAAATAACAAATGTTTCTATTCGCTGTATTATCCTACATTTTAAGTTCTGATTTGTTTCTGCTGTATTCACAGATTTTGGTCACTTGAGTGAGTTACCAAGCCAGACTATTACAGAAACATAATTTAATGCATCAACTAAATCAGCTTCATTCATAACTCGGTTAATGCTAATGTTACATTAGTACCTCTGCTCCTTCCCCTATTGTTTTACATGTTTTCATTTAGACACAAGAGTCTATGAAATGTTGCATTCATTCACCCATAGGAAATGCAGTCAAAGTCAATAAAGAACTATAGTCTAGCAACTTTGGGGACACGTGCGAGGCAATAACGTGAAGTCTCGACTCCTTTCATTCCTTATCTAGCATAAAGTTGAGCGCAACAACTTTCAATAATACAAAACTTAAAATTTAAAAGCATTGAAAAAATATCAAAGATTTATCTCAAGGTATTAGACATACTTCAGACCACCGAGTATCAAGAGTATTGAGGTATCGACAGTATCGAAGTCCCATCTCTACCTTTTAGTCATGTGTATTATTTGTGGTTGTTTTGCAGACTGCCATATTAGCTCAGCTGTTTCTTATTCTCTTGTGATTGGCTGCTGTTTATGTTACTGTTGGTCATTAGTAGGGCTAGGATTTTTATCATAGGGCATATATTGTTTGGTAGGACTGACATGCTCCTTAAATACATATAAATGCTTCTAATGAAGCAGTGAAATGAATTAACCTAATTTGTTAAGTCATATTTTTGCATATATGGCCATATTCGTCATATTTTCACTCTTTCAAAAAGAAAAGAACTTTCTCATGCAATTTATTTCTTTCTCAGAATTGCGCACCCCATTTTGTTTCCTCGAAAATGGCAAGTATCTACCTTCCTTCCCTGTTTCCTTTGAATTTACAATATGGACTTCACCCTTATGCATCAGTGAGTTTGTGTAAGCTATTGTTACTCTATGAGCAGGTAGCTGATTAAGTCATTCTGGACCCTGGACTGCAGACAAGTGTCTAATTCACTCATTGTGTTATTTAGTCTTATTGAAGTCGTAAGTGTGTGCAGTACAGTTCAGAAAAAATGCCTAAAGTGAAGCAAAATGTTCAAGTAAAACTAAAAAAGTTTGTGTCTCAATATGGTGAGAAAGCATTTTCAAGATGGTAAAATACTGTATTGTAAACTGTGCGATGTAAGAGTGACTGCGGAGAAGTCATTTAACGTTCAGCAGCATGTGGTGACAGATAAACACAAACGCGGAGTGCAATGGATTGAAAATGAAAAAACACTACAGCAAATGTTCCTAGGGGAATCCCGCCAGTCTTATTCACCATTCTGCGAAGAACTTTGTAAAGCTTTCCTTTGTGCTGATATTCCCTTAAGAAAACTAAACCATCCAAAATTTCGTGCATTCTTAGAAAAATACACAGGCAAATTTCTTCCTGATTCTTCCACATTAAGATAGAACTTTGTAAGCCGAAGCTACAAAAAAACAATACAACAAATCAGACAACAGCTTGTAAATAAAAAAAAACTGGGTATCAATTGATGAAACGAGAGACTCTATGGGAAGATATATTGCAAATGTCATTGTATGAACTTTGGAAGAAGATGTTCCAGGCGAAAAGTTTCTAATAAACTGTGAACACTTAGAAAAAATAAATTCTTCCGCCATTTCTAAGTTGTTCGACAGATCTATGGGTGCCATATGGCCGGAAAGTGTTAAGCATGACAATGTACTTCTCTTCGTAACGGATACTGGTGAAAGCTGCCAATTCTCTAAAAGCATTGTACAGTAAAATGGTGCATGTGACTTGTTTAGCTCACGCCTTGAACCGAGTTGCAGAGGAGATTCGTAGTAAACTCAGCGACTGACAAATTTATTGGGTGTGTCAAAAAGGTATTTTTGAAAGCCCCTTCACATGTTGCAGCATTTAAGTTGTTAGCTCCAGACATTCCCTTGCCACCATCTCCCATTTTGACAAGATGGGGGTCCTGGATTGATGCCTGCAACTATTACTGCCAGAACTTCAACGTTGTGAAAAGCATCATTGATTCATTCAATAGTAGTGAAGCTACTTCAATAGGACTAGCTCAAGAATTAATGTCTAATGGTGAAATTTCAGGCAAACTTTTATACATAAAATCAAATTTTGGACTTATTTCTGCTGTCATAACTGCTTTGGAGGAATCAGAAGTGCCACTAGTGAAGCAGATAGAACAAGTGAAAAAAGTTGTGAATAAATTAGAGGGTGTTTGTGGTAAAGTGGGAAAAGAAGTGTCAAAGAAAATGGAAAAGGTGTTAGAAAAAAATGAAGGATATCATACACTGTGTTCCATTTCAATGATTTTGTTGGATGAAAAGTTCTCTCTTAATCATTTAGATTTAGATTCAAATGATATTGTTCATTTTAAATATGCTGCTCTTGTGTCAGCTGAAGTCGAAAGGAACTTTTTGAAGTACAAGGCTTTGTTGGCTGACAATAGGAAATCTTTTTCATTTGAAAATTTGCACAAGGTATTCATTGTGTATTGCAGCTCGGAGCTTACATGAAGTAGAATGAGGATGTAGAAAGCACATAGGTTAACTATGTTCCTATAATGCTACTAAAAATCATAGTGGAATGTCAAATTGCATAGTTTAGCTTGCTTCTCATGTCATTTTATTCTCAAATAAATAGTTCATTATCAAAACTGACTTACTAATTTATTTTACAATAGAAATTTTACCTCATTTTAATATTGTTAGGTCATATTTATTATGTTGTTGTGCATATTTTGGTAAATGTTTGGTCATAACAGCATATTTTTTGGTGCATATTATGGTGATTTTTAGGTCATAAATATCCTAGCCCTAGTCATTAGAATATAAACATATTGCATTAACTTTATGCTTAAGTTTTATGTTGTCAGTGCTTAATTTTCATTGTGAATGACCCTTAACTTTTAACTTCAATTTTGCAGGATAGCTCATGTGGTTCTTTTTCATTTTTGTTAGACAATTAAAGTGATTTCACTTTAATTTCAAAGGAGCTGTTAACAAAACCACATGACAAGGAAACATCTCATTAGCTGGTGGTCAGACTATAACTTTTCCTGCTTAGCATGTTATCTCTTCCTCTGCATGAAACATTTGTTTCTGGTAGTAACATTTCATGGTTATTCTTGTGTAGAGAAATTTAAAACAAAATCATTGTTTTAATGGTTCAGTTTATGAAACAAAATGTGTTCGTTCAGATTCGTCTATGACTGGGTCATTAAAGCAGAGGCTTTATGAGGCTATGAGCAGGTGCTCTAGTTCGTTTCCAGTATCCAGATAAGCTGCCAGTGTATTCCTTGCCAGGAGGTGCATGTGCTGAGAAAATATTACTTTCAAGAGTTTCATGACTGAGCCATTGATCGTTGTCTTAGGAAACATAGGGCATTTCAGCGTGATAGTCTTGACCGGGGAGGCCTAGAAGGATGAGGACACTGCAACGGTAGGCGGCAGTTCTTCAGGCAGTTGACAATGACCCTAGTGTCAGCACAAGATGAGTAGCTTCAACAATGAATATTGACCACAGTGTTACACAAGGTCCAGCTGTATCCATACCATTTACAGCATGTGCAGGCACTATCAGCAGCTGATTTTCCTGCACAGAAACGTTTCTGCAACAAGGTGTCAACCCTAATTTTAGTGCAACAGTGCTGTTCACAGATGAGGCTGTGAATTGTAAATTATCACAATCGGCATGTATGGGCTGACATCAATCCTCATGCAACTGTTAAAGCAAGTCATCAAACAAAGATTTTCTGTCAATGTTTGGGCCAGCATTGTTGGTGACTGTTTGGTAGGGCCTCACATTTTTCCACCCAGGCTAAACGGACAAAGTTACCATAATTTTATAGAGAATGTTCTACCTGATCTGTTAGCAGATGTGCCTTTGGCTGTTTGACAATACATGTACTTCATGCACGATGGAACACCTCCTCATTTTAGTGTTAATGTCCATCGGCTTCTAAATAATAGATTCGGTGACATGGATAGGTAGAGGTGGACCAATTGCCTGGCCTCCACGCTCCCCAGATCTAAACCCACTGGATTTTTATTTGTGGGGGCATTTGAAAGCTCTTGTGTATTGAACCCCAGTACCAGATGTTCGGAGTCTTAGTACCCATATTATGGAAGGCTGCGAAACTATATGCAATACTCCAGGGATACATCAGCGCATCCGGGTTTTACTAAGATGGTGGGTTGATATCAATGCTCAGGAGGGCATATTGAACATCTCCTGTGAGAAAGAGTTGCAGGTGGTATGCTGGTACGTTCTATTCTTGTGTGTTTCCCATGATTAATGAGTTGTAACATGGTAACAAAGCATTTCCAGACCCATGTTCATATAACATAATTTCTTCCTCTATGTGTGAAGAATTTGTGCCATAAATTTTTGTTACA
The DNA here is from genome assembly GCA_030765065.1 of Deroplatys truncata. Taxonomy (NCBI): domain Eukaryota; kingdom Metazoa; phylum Arthropoda; class Insecta; order Mantodea; family Mantidae; genus Deroplatys; species Deroplatys truncata. Next base: position 20,844,256 of record CM060987.1, read on the forward strand.
TCCTGTAGATACAAACTGGCACTAGCGTCAACCACATAAATGAAGGCAGATGCACAGTAGCAAGGACTTTGCATGTGACCACTGTGTACTGCCTTGTTGCACAAAACGATTTTATCTTATATTATGCATATGTAAATACTTTTTTATGTGTATGTATTGCTGCACCTTATAAGCGCAGAACATTTTTAGAGGGACAAAGTCCTATAAAACTGGGATGTGTCTTATACATCTGTAAATTTGATACTTATGCAGGGTGTGAAGTATTTACTATGAAGATGCTTATAAACTAACAATATGATGTACTGTGACCTTTTGTTCAGCACAGCTTAGTGATGATATAAATAAAGAACCACTTCAAGTCCCACTTCATTTGGTCATTGGTGATTTGGATAAAGAAGCCTCATTACTGAAATACTTCTATATTCGAGCTCACCGTGTAGGAAATCGCAGGTTACTTATCAAGGTTGGTAAGGCACATCAATGTTACTGTTTATAAATAAGGTTCAAAATGATCAAATAGAAATACCTGCAGTATGCGCCAAAACAAGCAACACTGAAATGTTAGTTCATGGGTTAATAGAATGTATACCAACTATTGTTCATAAGGTTTCTGAATATTATTAAATGTATGAAAAAGGGTTGCGATAAGGATACAAAAACCAATGTAACCCACACACTGTGTAGTGCTTTCTGTATAACATCATCAGGCCATTGAAACCCAAAGGGCAGCATGCACCAACCTGGAGTAAGTTCTAGTTTCGTAGTAAACTACTATTCAAGTCAACACTCAGCGACTTCCATGTGAGAGTAAACTACTTCCGAAGAATTTTACTTCTTTCAGATACTCCCAGATTAAATTACTGCAGAAGTAAATGTCAGAGAGCACCATCATGTATGTTCCTACGGAATTAAATAGAGCACAAATATAGGTTAGAATTTACTCTTGCAACCTGGATGGAGTAACTAACCTGCCAATTGAACTACAATACCATATCGTATTTGGAGGAAGACATTTTTGACATGTTCAGGGATTACTTAGTTACATTGATGATCTTGATGAAGAAAAATGGGAATGCGATAGTGGTGTGCAAGAACCATATGGTACTTATACAGAGAGAGAGAAAGTTCAGTGAACGTTTCGGTATTAGTAAAGAATCTTATACATGCCTTTTGAACCTGCTTGGAGAACATTTCAATAAAACTCAGACACAAATTCAGCTCTATAATCCAAACTGCGATTATTGTTATGCGCCCTATGAGTGAATATTACAGAAGCTTGAGCTGGCATTAAAATGAAGTTAATGTAATGTGACAGTCTTACATTGTATTATATGGAGATATATAGAATTGGCTTGATGCAATGTAACTTAAAAGTTTGGCAATGTCAAACTTTTGCTTCCCATTATGTCAAGTTTAATTTCACATGGTAATTACAACCAATCGTCACTAGCTCGAAGTAATCAAAGAACTATCAATCAAGAGTCATTCCCATTACATTAAGTGCATGCCAATTATACCTTTAGTTTACCAGCATTTTCATGTCACATTAAGGCAAGTTCATCGTAATCCTGGTATTACAGGCAATCTTATAGATAAACGTTCACCACATGTCTGCTAGTCGTGTATTTGATTATGTTGTTAGAACGCTTTTGAGGTTAAGAGGAAGGTACCTACACATATAAATATACACGAGTGTTCAGAAAATAAAAGGCAATTCTTCTTCACTTTCACAGATTTCCCACACATTGTGTGTGGAATTGACTGCATGCATGTTACTATTTTGTACCCATCCATGAATATGGGGAACTTTTCCGAAATCAGAAAAGGCGTTTCTCTATCAACATGCAAATGATCTGCGATGCAAAATGAAAATTAGAAACATTGTTTCCAGAATTTTAAGCTGCTCTTAAGTATGTTTCCCATTGCTAGAATTATTAAACTCGTCAATCACGATTTTCCAGCTTTTCTCTTCCAGCATCTTTATAACACATTTTGGCTTTTCTGCATTACTTTGGCCTTCATTGAAAACGTTAATAAAAATAACCTCCCATGAATCAGGAACCTAAGCTTATATATATATATAAAACCTAACCTCCTGTAAATCAGAAAAGTAAAAAACTAATAAACCCAAAATAAAAAGTAATAAGGAACGCACGTTGTGAGTGTTGGCGGTATCTCACTGGCTTTGAAGACCAACATAATGCAGGTTATCGCACACTTTTTTACACTCATATTGTTTAAACGGATTTTCTTTATTTCCAGCAGCAAACATTTATCTCTTTCGCTGACGTTTCCCCCCTTTTCCTATCGCACATAACCTTATTCATGATTGCATCAAGTAAATTGTGCAAACAAAACAATACCTTTAGGAGTAATGAGCTCTGACTTCCATAGTCGTAACTAAAAGAGTAAATTGTAATTGAGCTCTCCAACGTTACTTTCGGAGTAAATTGCTCCCGTAGTAACCTACTTCCATAGTGGGGACTTCTTTAGTAAACGTTACTTCCAAAGCAATTTACTCCAACATGGTGCATGCCACCCTAAGGGTAGCGTGCATCATGTTACTTCAGAAGTAATGTTTATTAAAGAAATATGTACTGTGGAAGTAAGTTACTATGGGAGCAGTTTACTCTGGAAGTAATATTGGAGAGCTCAATTACAATTTACTCTTTAGGTTAAAACTACGGAAGTAAGAGCTCATTACTCCTGGAGTATTGTTTTGTTTGCATGGATTACTTGTAGCAATCATGGATAAGGTTATGTGAGATAGGAAAAAGGGTGAAAACATCAGCAAAAGAGATAATACTTGTTGGTAAAGGTAATAAAAACCCATTTAAACAATATAGAGTGCAAAAAACATTATATGAAGATGCTGGAAGAAAGATGCCTGGAGAGTTGTGAGTCATGATGCACGAATTTAATGCTTCAAATGAGCAGCTTAAAATTCTTTGGAAACAATCTTGTTAATCCTCATATTTACATCACAGATCACTTCCGTTTTGCTGTAGAAATTCTCCTTCCAATTTTGGAAAAGTTCACCATTTTCACCTGATGGCCACAACGTAGGAACATGTATGCAGTCAATTACACCCACAATGTGTGGGGAATCTGCAAAAGTGAAGAAGAATTCCTTTTATTTTCTGAAGATTCATGTATATTTATTTATATCCTTGCTCTTAACCTCAAAAGCACTCTTAACAATGCAGTGAAAGATACGACCAGCAGGTGTACGGTGAACGTTCATAAGATCTCCTGTACTACCTGAAATGTTCTGGTAAAATTAAAATGAGTTTTATTTATGGACGCTCTTTAACTGCTGTGGTCCTTAGCATCCTATTCTATATTGGGCATGAAAGACCGGTAATTTTGCTCAGAGGCCTCTTTATCAGGCTTGAGGTTCTTTTACGTGCCGTAAATCTATGACACGGGACCAGCGGCTTTACTTCCTTTCCAAAGGAAGCCATCCTAAGGATTTTTACGCTCGAAAAAATCCATTGCCCTCCGCTGGGTTTGAACCTGTGACCTCAGAAACTAGAGGCTAGCATGGTAACCACGGAGGACGACAATGTTCTGGTATGAAACACTCGCAGGATGCATAACAAGTGCAGTTTGGGTGATAAAGTGAGCTCTCCACAGGTTCAAAAGGAATGTAAAAGATTCTTTCCTAATACCAAAAAGTTCCATGAACTCTCTTGCTGTATAAATATCATAAGAATCTCACCTTACTTGTATATATGCACTATCACATCCCCATTCTTTTCTTCGAGATCATCAGTGCAATCTAAGTAATCCATGAACACGTCAGAATATCAACGTCGAAATACGATACAGTATTTAGTTCCATTGTCAGGTGAGTTACTGCAAGCTGCAACAGTAAATTTTAACCTATATTTGTGCTCTATTGTGTTGTAACATACTACATGACGGTGCTCTCCGACATTTATTTGTATAGTAATTTACTCGGAGTAACTGAAAGGAGTAAAATACTTTAGAAGTAGTGTGCTCTTGTATGGAAGTCACCAAGGTTGACTTTAAAAGTCGTTTACTACAGATGTAGAGGTTACTGTAGGTTGGTGCATGCTGTTCTAAAAATCTGTTGTTGATGTTGCCATCAAGATGAAGTTTCATTTCATATCTATATGTTGCAGAAGAAACCTTGATCCTCATACATCATAGACAACACTCGGCTCCAATACTGCAATCAGGCTCGCTCATCCCTTCCTGTTACACGCTGAGCAAATCCACTCAGTTATTTAAACATCTGCCAAACAGACGTATTGTCTGAACCAAGTTTCACAGACTACACTTTGGTGACTCTTTTAATGCCTGTTGGAGTAGTAGTCCCTCATTCTTGGGCGACCAGTTGTCCCCTTTCATTGATATAGGATGATGCCATATGATTGATGGAACTTGCCAATACAGCTAATATTGTTTTGTTATTTGGTGCCTCCTTATTAAATCTCTCCTTGTACTGTTGTTTAACGTGAAGCAAACTCAGTCCCTTCTGTTGTCTTGTATGACCAGAAATAATGTTCCGAGATAAACACCTTTTCTTCTGTTGTGAGAACCATAATTACAGAAATCAACACAAAACTGAATTTATAATGGTAAAACTATTATTTACAAAATATAAATACTTCATTGCTATGGAAACTTGCACAGCAAATAATCATTTTCAGTATCATTTGTTTTGCTGCTTACTGTAGAAGATTTCTGATTACTGATACAGATTTCAGATTGATTTAAAAGGCCCCTAACTTTTGTCTTTCATATTGAGGGTGACCATCTTGGAAGCAATGATGCTAACATGTTCATTTGAAGTTATATATAATTTTATTACATATAATACTAGGATGAAGTAGTAGATTTATTATGTAATTTTTATTTTTACGTAATCTTGAAGATGTGTTGTTGTTACGTATTTTTAAACTTGAAGGTTATGTTGTGCTGCTTTTTGTTTTTACGTAAACTTGAAGATCGTTATTTCTTCATGTAATATATATGTTTAGACTTGAAGTTGGTATGCTTACATAATTGTATTTTACGTAATATTTATTTAGTTGCATTTAAGGAGTTCCTAAAACACGCTTTGGGCTTCGGTTTGAATTTGTTGATTACGTAATAGTTACTGTTATTATGCAATATGCTGCTACGTATGAGAATCTGATTTCAAGATGTGTTTTTGTTATTGCACTCCAAGTTTTACACTATAATATTTAACTTTGTTATTAAAACTGTTTCTATATATTATTTATATTTGAATTTGCCTCGGCTGCGTCAGTCTTGTTTGTAGAGTCACGTATCTCTAAATTAGGGTGCGGTGTGACAATGATTGTAGACATCACAGAATTTAAGTTTTTTAAATTCACTTCTTTTATTAGTTCTTGCACATTTTTATAAAGCAGTACACTTTTTAAGAACTGTGAGAATCTTCAATACTTTCACTTAGTGCGTATACATATTTTACGATTCACTTGTAGTGAACACATCTTACATCTGTTCACTACCAAGGTTTGCCAGCAACTGAGTAACTCTCAACGGTTAAACCTGTAAGCTTCGGTATTTCAAGTCTCTGATTGGCTAATTGTAGTCCAATAGAATATCTGCATTTTATTTAAACTTTTTCCTTGCTATTGATTGGCTAATTTTAAACTGTTACTGAATTTATCTTATCTTTGATATAATCATGACTGGTAACTTTTCAAACACTGTAACTCATTATTGCTACAAGGTTATCTCATTATTACCTCATTGTTAGCAACTCAAAACTTATTATTCTCACAGTTCTTGCATTATTAAAGTATATAATGTATTCACATAACATTAATAAAACATGTTTACAATAAAAATAAGCATTTGCAATGACTATTACATATAATTTAAATAATTATTACATACATATTGTTTCAAGGCGGGCTGTTATTGAATTTACTTACTGTAAAATACAATTGAAATTATTTAGGTATTAAAATACTGCCTCAAGGATTGCATAAAATACAATATGCAACACAAGTATAATGTAAAATTAGTGCGTGTATGCTAGTCACCTGTATCCGTAATCTAGGATTATGAACTTATTATATATAAAATTGGTTGAGATGCTGGATTGGAGTATTTCTGATGGTTTTATTATAGGTGGAGTACACAGTAATTTTAGGATCAGACTCAAATGCAGTGGAAACTTCGTGCCTGAGGGAGGAAATGGTCACCATCCCAGTGGTAAAGCCATTTGACATCACAGCAAAGTTCTTCTCTTTGAAGTTTGATGCTTTAGGGAAAGCCTTTTGCAAGGAACCATTTATTGTCATGCCTCACGTTAAATGTGCTTCACCTTGGCCTCTCATTATTGAAGATTCCTCTGTTGAATTGGTAAGTAACAACTTATGATACTCTGGTCAAAAAAGTTATTCTTTTTAATTATTATACTTTTTAGAGACCTTAGCCTGGTCTTGGCAAGTTTTTGCAGTCAACTGAAAAATTCAATACCACAACCAGGATTTGAGCACAGTTCTCCCGTTCTCCGTGCGGTTGCTGTAACCATTGCGCTACTGTGACAACATGCTGGTGGGACGTTGAATTCCCCAATTGTCTCAAGTTGTTTACCAGATAGACCACCAGGCATCTCACTAGAGATGAAAATCTCGATGGTGACCTGCCATCGCAAAATAAGGGTTTTTAGAAAAATCTGTGCATGTGTATATATGGTTTTTTTGTTTGTTTGTTTTTGGTGTGTGTGTGCATGCATTAAATATTAAATGTGGCATTTAAGTTCAGCATCTTCCAAAAGATGCAACATGAAGAGATTATCCCTCCATCACAAACTGCTCTTTACATGGACATTTTTTCATTATTTTTAGTTTATAAAACAGTCTTTTATGTTACATTTATGTGACTTTCTCTACCATCTAGCGCTTATTAGTGGATATACAAGTTATTCTTACAAAAGTTTATTTTCCTATCTTCACTTTAATTTTTTTATTACTCTATTTTATTTTACATCACTTTAACTCCTTGGTCATATCGCAACGGATCTGTTGGTGGATAACTCTTAGAATGATATGTGATGGACAGTTAGCCTTCTAGGTCTCATCCCTGTAACCATCCGCTCCGTTACGTGTTACAGAAACACTAGTGCATAGCTACCAAATCCTCTGCCCCATGCTATGCAGATGGCATTAGGGTGCTGTCCAGTCAAACCGCCGTCCCCATATAAAGGCGGACATTTAGCCTTCTAGGTCTCATACCTGTAACCACCTGATTCATGCTGTGCAGATGTCATTAGGGTGCCGTCCAGTCTAACCGCCACCCTCACACAGAAAGGCGGACAGTTAGCCTTCTAGTTCTCATCCCTGTAACCACCTGATTCATGCTGTGCAGATGTCATTAGGGTGCCGTCCAGTCTAACCGCCACCCTCACACAGAAAGGCGGACAGTTAGCCTTCTAGTTCTCATCCCTGTAACCACCTGCTTCATGCCATGCAGATGGCGTTAGGGTGCCGTCCAGTCTAACCGCCACCCTCACACAGAAAGGCGGACAGTTAGCCTTCTAGTTCTCATCCCTGTAACCACCTGATTCATGCTGTGCAGATGTCATTAGGGTGCCGTCCAGTCTAACTGCTTACATTGTCTGTAGATAGAAGGCATAGCATTCGCTATTACCACTTATTTTCATTTTACTATTGTGTTAGACTTAAGGTGGAACTTTGAGTCGTGGTATTAAATATCCAATCCAGTATTTACCTTGGCGACTGAGGAAAACGACGAAAAAACCTCAGACAGATTGGTTGGCCCACAGGATTTGAACCCGGGACCTCCCAAATGTAGGCCACAGACTTTACCGCCTGAGCCATCCCGTTCACTTTAATTGAGATAAAACTTTCTGAAAATAGGTGTATTACACATTTTGTTTTAGATATAAAGGGAATAGTGACAGTCAAGTGTTTAAAAACTGGACATTATGTACTGGCCATAAATTCTTTGCTCTTTCAGTGCAATACGAGAAACAACTAAATATTAAAAGGATTTTAAAAGAACAACAAAGTATTGAATAATTCAAACCATTAATAATGGATATCTTGGAAATGTCTGATGCCACAAAAAAACTTATTTGGAATAAATTGTGTATTTTAAAGAGATCTGCATTTTTTGTATAGTACATTTTTGTCTATCGCTTAACGGTTAGCAGTTATACAAGATTAAACAAAATCTCTTCTGAATGTAGTGAACTTCCACAGGCTATTCCCAGAAAATTCAAGATAAACATTTTATTTGTCATGTAAATATCTTAAATTTTTTTAGAAAATAAAAACTGTGTAAAGGGTAGTTTGAAGATTTTCTTGAAAATCTTCGTGTCACATCTTTGAAAGTTACTGAACCTAAGTACCAAGTTTGATATTTATTCAACTTTTGGTTTTTAGTTATGCTATTCCCAGATGTACATGCACGCATGGACGTTTTTCTAAAAATGCTTTTATTCAGGAGGTCTCAAAACATATATTTCTGGTGAAATTTCGATATAGAATTTTTGGATTGAATGCAATAGCCTCTCTACCTACTATGTAAATGGTAGAGAAAGTAAAAATGGCTGTAATGATTTTGATAAAAATACCATATGTTTAAAATATTTGTATGACTAATAAAACATATCTTCAATTTTCTGTAAATAATCTGTGAAGTGCTGTAATTCTTAATGAAAGTTGTATAATTTTGTGTAAGAGTTAAAACCATAAGAGATAGGCATAATAAAACAAAAAATGTAGATCTTGTTAAAACAGGCACATATCAATATGCACAAATTTAAATTTTAATTACTCTAGCTTCACTTTCTACAGTAGAACTTACTGGAACATGTTTCACATTCTCCCAGTCTAGACTGAGTGATTCTAGGCTGATGTTGGAGACAACAGTGTCTGAAACGTGTTCCAGTAATTCTAGTGTAGAAAGTGAAGCTAGAGTTGACTAATTTTGAAGATTTAGAAGCTGGTAACAGTGATGTGTCATAATTTAAAATGAGAAAATGCTGACGATGGGAACAAGCCGTCTCCCGAAACGCGTTCAAGTAAGAATATCATAGTGATGTAGTGTAACAACCCTCAACTCTCTATTTTAAATGAAGCTAGAGTAATTAAAATTTAAATGTATGCATGTAAATGTCAAAATATAAAAACTTGACTGTTTTTTCTCAAAAGAGAAAAATTCAAGCAATTTATGTTTTGTTTGTTTTTGTGTGTGGGGTAGGGGGGGTTAACCATTTCTGGGATATTTGTGATTATCAGTTTAAAGTTCTGAATGCTTTATATGTTTTGAAGTCCTTGGACAGCATTTATTTGTTTCTTGCATTGTCCTGCAAAAAGTGTGAAATTTCAAAACCAGTGTATAGTCACCCGTTTTTATAGTTTTGACTATCGCTTCAGTGTCCCCTGTCTTTCTTATACCAGCAACATAATGTGAAATGAAAATATGTCTGCAAATATTTACATTAATTAACATGAGGTAGATAGAAAAAATAAGTTTTTGTAAGAATAGTGTGTAGAAGGTACATAAAAATGAAGGTTAGTGGAATGTAACACATGTTTTTTTACTTTCTCCACCACAACCTAGTAGTAGAGAAGTATTGTGATCCATCCAAAAAATTTGATATTAACTATTCACCAGAAATGCATGATTTGAGCCCTACTGAAATTTTTTTAAAAAAAAAAGCATTGTATGTGTTAGAGGGGGGGGATTGTTTTGATAATCTTTGTATCGCATCTTTGGAAGATGTGGAACTTAAATACAAAGATTTTCTCCCTCTTGCTCTCTTTTTTCCTAAAAATGCTTTTTTCTTTTTACTTTCTCTACTACGTATAGTAAGTAGGGGAAGTATTGTATTCCACCCAAAAATTCGATACCGAGATTTCACCGGAAATATATGTTTTGAGGCCCCCTGAATTCAAAAGAAAGCATTTTTGGAAACATTTCCGTGTGTGTGTCTGTGTCTGTGAATGGCATAACTCAGAAATGAGCAGTCGAATAAACACCAAACTTGGTATTTAGGTTCAGTATCTTCCAGAGATGCAACACGAAGGTTTTCAAGAAAATCCCCCACCCCACACTACCCTTTACATGGAAGATTTTTCGAAAATTTTAATTTTCTCGAAAACGGCTCTAACGATATTGATTAAAGTATCATATGTTTAACACATTTTTATGGCAAATGAAATGTATATCTCGAATTTTCTGAGAATGTCTCCAAAAGTATTCTTCATTGTGAACGACTTTTGCATAACTGGTAAACCATAAGAGATAGACAAAATTTTACTACACAAAAAATGTAGATCGCGTTAAAATACACAGTTTATGTCATATACATTTTTTTTGTTGAGTGAACCATTTTCGAGATATTGCTTGTTATTCCTTTAAATTTTCCATTACTTTTACTTTTTCTCAAATGGGAATTTGTTATTCATTTGTTTTTGTCCTAGTAATGCAAAGAGGATGGAATAATCCACATAGCAATCAGCTCTTAAAATATTTGACTATCACTTAAATACTACCATATTCCCCTTGCATCTACAAGAAAATTAGCAATAAGATTAACATCTCAATATCTCGATTAACATGAAGTATATGGAGAATAAGCGTTTGTAAAAGTAGTTTGTACAAGAGTAGAGAAAGTCATGTGAGTGTAAAACATCAGATTTTTACTTTCTCTACTACGTATAGTAAGTAGGGGAAGTATTGTATTCCACTCAAAAATTCGATACCGAGATTTCACCGGAAATATATGTTTTGAGACCCCCTGAATCCCAAAAAAGCTTTTTTGGAAACATGTCTGTGGGTGTGTGTGTGGGGGGGGGGGTGCGTGGGTGGGTGGGTGTGTGGGTGTGTGTGTGTGAGAACAGCATAACTCAAACGAACAGTCGGATAAACACCAAACTTGGTATTTAGGTTCAATATCTTCCAGGGATGTGACACGAAGGTTTTCAAGAAAATCCCCCAACCCCAGGATACCCTTTACATGGAAGATTTTTTGAAAATTTTAATTTTCTCAAAAACGGCTCAAACAATTTTGATTAAGATATCATATGTTTAAGATATTTTCATGACAAATAAAATATATATCTTGAATTTTCTGGGAATGTCTCCAAAAGTGTTCTTCATTGTGAACGACTTTTGCATAACCGGTAAACCATAAGAGATAGAGAAAATTTTACTACACAAAAAATGTAGATCACATTAAAATACACAATTCATGTCATATACATTTTTTTTGTTGAGTGAACCATTTTCAAGATATTGCTTGTTATTCTCTTAAATTTTTCAATACTTATTTTCTTAAATGGGAATTTGTTATTCATTTTTTTTGTCTTTGATATGCAAAGAGTTATAATCTGTGGCAAAGGGAATGGTGCTGCACCTAGCAACCAGCTATTAAGAGATATGTATGTGCTTAAAGGCTACTGTATTTCTATATTGCCCTTGTAAATATGTATTCCCCTTACATCTACAAAAAATTAGCAATAAGATAGAGTGTGCAAATGTTTATCTCGATTAACATGAAGTAGATGGAGAATAAGCGTTTGTGAAAATAGTTTGTACAAGAGTAGAGAAAGTCATGTGAGTGTAACACATCAGATTTTTTTATTGAGGTATATGGTAGAGAAGGTAAGGAGCCCTAGCCTTCTGTTTCTAGAAATTTTAGAAATGGCATTACATTTATGTAGTTTCTGAGATTATTCTGAACAAACTTCTAAAGTTTACTTTGCAGTATTAACATGATTTAACACTGATGGGATACTATCATGTGGAAGATAACATTAAAATTGTCAAACAAGTAGTACCTTAATTTGACTTTTTCAGATAGCAATAAAATAAACCAAAAAATAATACCAGTGCTAATTTGACTTTTTCATATGCATCAACATTCATTTTATTTTCATAAAATTTAAGTTATAAATATACCATTTATAAATGGTTAATGAATGTGTTTTAATTTCAGTCCAATCATGTGGTCTCCATAGATGCTGAACTATCATCACAGCTACGAAAGTTGAAGTTGAAAGTTGGTGAAACTGGAACAGATGCATTTTGTGTTACTGTCTGTGAGTCAAGCGAGCAGCCTGTTGCTCTTGGAGTGTATACTCTGAAATGGAGAAGGTAACATGATAAAATATTTAGAAAATGGAGCAAGTTCTACAAATATGCAATCTATATATAGTTACTAATTATGTAAGTTATATCTTTAGAATTTTTTCTTTTTTGATTCATTTATACGTCCCCCTTAACTTCTGTGGTCACATTGATGCTTTGATTTAGAAACAACTGATAGTGTTTGTAACTCAATTGTAAGTTTGTAATGTTAATTTTATTAATTCTTGTTATGATAGTCACACTTAGGGCTGGTTTCACTTTTTAAATTTGAGCAAAGCATTAGTAAGCTATGGATGCTGCTTAAGCAAGGCTTAAGCTTTGTGAGTTTCACAGCAGGGCACCCAGGTTTGGCTTTGCTGAGCTGAACAATTCCACGGAACAGTAAAGTTGGTAATGCTTGCATGTGCACACCGAGTGAATTCCCATGTTTGTTCCTAAAATAAGCTTTTGTAAGTTATCCAGCAACATAAAGTTAAAATAACCTAAAAATCAGATCAAAACAGAACTTTACTTCTGAAGAAGTCAGCATTCTCCTAGAAATTGTAAATCAGCATAAGCATATAATAGAGTGTAAGCAATTAGGCAAATTACTATCGAGTAAGAAAACTCAAATGTGAGGAAAAACTGCAATATGAAGGGTGGATTAGAATGATATGAAACAATTTTGATAGCTCTGCATCCTGTAATATTTTGAGATGCTGGAAAAATCTCCACCTGCAATTAGCATGCTTTTACTTGCATATAACTTCAATGTTAAGAGAAGCACTGTTTCTTACAAAAGGACTTTGCTACTGAACTATAAAGCAAAGGTGCAACAAGGCAATGAGTGCAACAATGTGTACAATAAAGGTATGAAGTATAAATTTGAAATTAAGGGCTTACCAAATTGAGTTTTGCTTCTTAGCAGTCAGTTTTGCGTTTAATTATATCATAATTTATGATACCATCATTGCCAACTATTTACTTAATAAAAATCTCTCGGTTAGAATCCTCGGTTATTCCATATTGGACGCATTCTGAATATTCTAGATCATCTTCTGTTGTGCAAATGGATTAAAATAATTTGCATTTCCTCATCACTAATATAGTCTTCTTCAGATGACATAGTGAGTCCACAGTTCAGTGCAGTTTAAGCCAAGCTGCATATAAGCTCAGCTTTATCACTTGAACTATGCACTATAAAACTCCATTGCAGCTTAAGTCTGATTCGAAGCTGAAGCTTAAACTATGAAACCTGGCCTTAGAGATTCTGCGGAAGGTAGGGAATATTGTAATTAAAGAAAAAATTCACTAGTCCAGCTGAAAATGAACCTGGATCTTACAGCTTGAGAAGTCAGAATGCTGACCATTCAATCATAAGACAGTCATATATTTCTGGACTCATTTGTGTCACTAAATAAATCATGGAATTAATTACAATCTTCAGCAAATGTGTTTTCAAAATATTGATACTTAAAATCAAAATCCATCTCTATGTATTTTAAATGGGGATTTTGAAGACACTTATACTTATTATGCTGTAACAGGTGATAAGATTTTTGCTCAATAAAGTGTTATTCTCCTTGGTATTACAAAAATTCATAAGTTTGTAAAGAATTTCTCTTGTAGTAGACAGAAAATGGTTTTTGTAGTAATTCATGAATAGTACATATTTTACAGTGCTCTTAATAGTAAACAATAATTTAAATTGAAAGATGATGCCAAGGAACAGCTAACTGTAACTAACCAAACAAATTTTAAAATTTTTATCATGGTTTGCCAATGTACAGCATGCCCTTGCAGTATCCTTGCCTGCCATTTTAACAGCATCTGCCTTAACGGATCAACAATGTTCTGCTGTTGGATCATAATTAATTAAAATGATTCTTTACGTATTTGAGTTAACATCAACAAAAAAAAAATTTCGTATTGCATTCACTTGACTTTCTTTACACACTATTTTTGTACACATTATTCATAACAATAGCTTATTCTTCTATTTCTTGTTAGTCAAGATAAACTTTTATTATACATTCACACTGTATAAGGAGAATACAGTAGGCCAAAGCAATAGTCAGATTTTTAATAAGTGGATGACTATATACTGACCCGATTACTTAGAAATTCCATGGTTTTTACATGAGTAAAAATGAATAAGGACTTACCACTTGAAAAAGCTCTTGAAATAAATTAAAAAAAGAAGTATTATTTTCACTTCGTAAAATCATTCATCATATCTTAAATAAGTTTTCATCATAATGTTCAATCTGTTTGTTAATAGTATGTAATTGTCAAACTATAATATGCTCTGGACATGCGGTTTCTCTCTCTTTTCTGGAATTTAAGAAATAAATATCATTTGAAAAAAGTATAAGTATTTGAAAAAATCAAACCATAACAAAGAATATCTCAGAAATGGTTAAAGCCACAAAAAATTTTATTCAACATAAACTATGTGCTTTAACAAGATCAACATTTTTTGTGCAGTAAGGTTTTCTTCATGCCTTATGGTTTACCAGTTATACACAAGTCCTTCAGAATGAAGAGGACTTCACAGGCTATTTCCAGAAAATTCAAGATATACATTTTATTTGTCATATAATGTATCACTACAGCCATTTTTGAGAAAATAAAAGTTTTAAAAAATTTTCTAACTAAAGGGTACTTAGGGTTGGAAAGATTTTCTTGAAAATTTTCATGTCGCATCTTACTTGAATACCAAATTTGTATTTGTATGATTTTTTGCTTTTGAGCTATGCTGTTCAAATGCAGACCTTTTTCTGAAAATCTGATACATTCACACAACTTTATGTAACCTGTATCTTCGTTAGTTGGTATACAAACTATTCTTAGTAAAGCTTGTTTTTCTGTCTACTTAATTTTAATCCAAATAAACCTCTGCAAAAATAGCTACATTACACATTTCTTTGTAGACACAAAGAGAGCAGTGATAGTCAAATGTTTAAGAACTGGACGCTATATGCTGGCCGTAAATTACATACTGTTTCCATGACATCGTGAGAAACAACTGAAAATCGATGAGGTGTTAAAAGAATGACAAACATTGAATAATTGGAACCTTTAATAACAGATATCTCAGAAATGGCTTAGGCCACAAAAAAACTTATTTTAAGTAAATTGTGTGCTTTAAAGAGATCTATATTTTTTGTATGGTACATTTTCGTCTATTGCTTAATTTTTACTAGTTATACAAGGTTATACAAAATTCCTTCCGAATGAAGACTTCACAGGCTATTCCCAGAAAATTAAATATCTTTAATATGTTGTATTTTATCCAAAACCGTTAGAGCCATTTTTAAAAAATAAAAAATTTCCAAAAATGTTCCATGCAAAGGGAGGGGTAAATTTAGGGTGGGGAAATTTTCCTGAAAATCTTCATGTCGCATCCTTGGAAGGTCTGAACCTTAATACCAAATTTGGTATTTATCCAACTTTTCATTTTTAAGTTGATGCAGTAATTTGTATCACAAATTACTTAAATATAAATAATGATTGTAATATGAATATGCATTTTTATGTGACATTGATTTCAGATGTTTATTAATTGTAATTATTATTGGGAAATAAGTTTATACGGCCTTACTGAAACTGTCAATAATAGCGCGCAATAATGCAAAGAGGGGGGTGAGCTGTTTATCATTATTGGAAACGAGGAAGTTACGTAATGTTCGCGCGTTTTTTCCGTTTAGAACCTTCTGGAATATTTCCTAGAGCATATGTATTCATAATTTTCTTTGGATATTAAAATTGACGCTAATGTTGGCGCGTTTTATTAGCCAATTGCAGTTCAGTTATAATCTTTAGGCGTATCTGATTGCAGGAGTATAAATAGGCTAGGTTTGAGGTAAAGTCAGTCAGTCCTTCAGTTCGTCGAAAGCATTCATACATTACACGTCGTATTCAGGCCAGTTCATCAAAATTCTCAATACATTACACGTCGTCGTCAGTTTGTCAGTTCGTCACAAGTTACGCGCAGCAGAATTATGAAAGATCTAAAGTATAGTAAGGTTAATTATATAAAAGATTGAAGTACGTGGATTGAAAGAATTATCAGTAAGAAGTTATTATAACAGTTTCAGTTTGGCGAGTATCTAGATCAATATGTAAAAGTGATAGTGAACGTGTTCGACAATAAAAATTATAAAACATATTTCTTCATCAGTGTTCTTTTTGGATAAAAGATTCCTTTCCGTTTACACGACCCTGATCAAGACACATGTTCGACCCAAGATAAGATAATAGCTAGCCGGAGGACAATAAACAAAACTTCAAATTCTTTCGAACACTAACACTGATGCAAATTGCTAACACAAGATGGAGCTACAAACCGAACAAATGAATGACGTCACAAGAAGGCAACGCGTGAAGTAAACACACATACACAAACATCACAAGCATCAACATTATAAGTAATACCGTCGCAAATTGGCTCCCATACGTGGGGCAGTTAAAATTATGTAACCAAACAAAACAAAAGCAGCACAATATAAGATCTTCAAGTTCTAATAATTTACGTAAAAACATATTACGTAAGCAAATAATGTTACAACAAATTGTCTACCACAACGTGGGGCTACAAGAATGTTACTTCAAAGTTATGCTGTTTACAGACACACACACAGACACCTCGACTTGTTTTCAAAAAGTACTTCATTTGGACTCAGGAAGTCTCAAAACATGTATTTCCAGTGAAACCTCAGTGTCGAATTTTTGGGTAGAATGCAATACTTCCCCTACTTACTATACATAGTAGAGAAAATAAAAATGCTTTTTTTTTTATTCAGAGGGCCTCAAAACATGTATTTCCAGTGAAATCTTGGTATCAAATGTTTGAATGGAATGCAATACTTCCTCTACTTACTATAGGTAAGTGTAGAGAAAGTAAAAATTCTGATTGTGAAAACAGAGTGTGCCTTTGGTTATACCACTGCGTATATGTAGAAATGGATCTTAAGACTAAAAGCTGGTTCACAACCAACGAGAACAGTAACCAGAACGAGAACGAGAAAGTTGGGATACATGTATTCAAATGGGAATGTTCACAACCGACGGGAAGCCTTCCCGGGCCCCGGGAACGGGAAAGATAGTTGCCCAACTTTTAACTTTCTCGTTCTCGTTCCCAGGCACGGCATATTAGATCCCTACTGTGCATATTAGACTCTTCACTCTAGAGGTTATTCTAAGCGGCCGTGACATGAAACAGCCACTAGTGCTCTCTATGGTCGCAAGCTGGAAACATCAAACTGGAAGGAATTAGTAGTAAATGTGCTTCCTAACCTCATCCCGACACCCGCAAATCTAATCAGCATTGGTTCCTCTTGTGAAGGGATCATTTGTAGTTTGTTTATATGCAACTCAAAACTGGCTATTACTTAAAAAACAATGGCAAAAACTACAAAGAACGGCTAAAACCGGTGGAAATGAAAAAAGAACAATAAACAATTTTAATGTATGCCGTCAAATAAAGGAATGAAAGTTTGGCATAAGTAGAGGGATCGGAAATGTAATGAATATGCATTTAGATAATGTTTACTCTATCGAATTTTGACTTGCCTAAATTGGAAGTAGGTGAAAAAATGTCATTGGTCAGTTAAAAACAAATGCCCAATGCGCAAAATCGACTTTCACTTTGTGATCGATATGCATTCCCGTTCTCGTTACCGGGCTGTTGTGAATCAAAATTTCTTGCTTCCCGTTCTCGTTTCCGTTCTGGTTACCGTTACCGGGTGGTTGTGAACCAGCCTTAAGGACCATATTATTATATTATACTTGAAGTTAATATATTTAAGTTTTTGGAGTTGCATAATTTTTAAAACTCATGGTTTCTTGTGTGAACTTAAGATTATACATAATAATCACTATATATGTGTCGTAATTTTATTTTAACTTACTACTCTCAAATTTTGATATATGGGGTTGTAATCAGTGTTATCTTTTTGCAGAGAGAGTGAGGAAGGAAGTGTAACAAGCAGCACAGTTACTATGCCTACAATACGTGTAGAGAGCACACCACTCTATGTTGACATGGTGTTGCCTGCTCATGGATGGGTCAGGACACCAATGGCAGTTTCGTACAACATTCACAACCTTACAACAGATCTGCTGGACTTAGAATTAAACATAGAGGCAAGCGATGCTTTTATGTTCTCTGGGCATAAACAGGTACGTATATGTTTGAAGAACTTTGTTGACTAACAAACTAATTATAGTGAAAGCAGAATCAGAGAACTTAATGCTAACTTCTAACATACTTGTTAACTGTTTCAAGGACTATTGCCTCAGCTGCAGTTGCTTCTTGGATATCTGGTGAATTATTAATGTGTTATAAAATTCAGTACTCTTTCTTGGTTTTTTTATAATGTATATTTTCTTCCATTTTGAAAATTCAGCTGGATTTTGAGGGCATTGTAGTGAGTTTACCTGCTATATTTATTGCATGATTCTGTACTCAGAAGTGGGTGGCAGTTACTGATTTTGCTGCTTGGTTTAATTGTATACATATTATGAAAGTAATCCTTTGCCCTTTTTTTCCTAACCCCCATTTAGTTTCTCATATTTATATATTCCAGTATTCGATTCAATAGATGCCAAATTTTTTTATGCTGTCAAATTTTTGTGTTCAAACATGCACTCATTAGGATTTTTGTGTTGTATTTGTTGTGTGCGGATAAACTTGTTTTGTTGGATGAATTTTGTGCTCAATTTGCTGTTGTGTCCATGGGAGATAACTGAACCTGTTGTACATTCTCTTATCTTCAATGTTCTCATATTTGGAGGTATTTTTTTATGGTCCTTCACAATGGCATCTGGATAAACATGATACAGAAACTAAGTCTATCCACCTGATTGTTTATATATGTGAGAAGACATAATTATTTTCATTTGAGGTTATATTTGTGTATTTATTGTAATATTTGTTTATTTCCCATGTCACTATGATAATTGTGAATTTGTCTTTATTATGAAATTAACCATTGACTTAATCTAACCTATATTTCTGTTTTGGGAGATTGAATTTATTTGTGTAAAGGTTAAACATGGCAGACACTAATAAAACTGACCTAAGAGAAAAAAAAAATAAAGGCAGTAGTGTGCATGGCCATGAATCATCAAATTTGTTGCCATAGAGCTAAAAAATTTATTTTCTAACAAATTCAATAGCAGCCTAGGAGGTACATCATTAGAACCCAAGCTGGATGCTGGTATTCTGAAATAATAGTCAGGGTAAATTATTTGTGCTCCAGCTAGGAGATGATATTTTGGAGTGACTGCGAAATGTAAAAAGGTTCTTTCACAAAGAGTAAAGTGAAAGAGGTATGTAATTCTACACAACATAAATAAACAAAAAAAAGTTGAATTTATTTCTTCTTCAATACGGCTGCATCAAGTCCCACAGATCTTTCTGTGTCACGCCTTGGGGTATAAGAGAAGAGTTGCCATCACTCACTGCCGAGGCATCATTTTAAAAACAAATTTAATTATCCATATTTTGCATGATCGCCCACTTTAAAGACTTACTACCACTGCAAGCAAAATAAAAGTGAAAAAATTCACTGTGCGACATGATTCAAATACTGTTTGTTGTCTTGAAATATTAAGGCTGCTTCACAATAATTCAAGAATGGAAACCAGAAACAGGAATCATAACGGAATACAATGGTTTAGTTCACAGTGCTCCAGCAAAAAGATTGGGAATGCATACCTATGACCAAATGAGTTTGAAAAGTGGAAAGTTGATTTTGTGTATTGGGAACTCATTTGTTTCTAACTGACCAATGCTATATTTACTTTCTCTACTACATATAGTAGGTAGGGGAAGTATTGCATTCCACCCAACAATTTGAGGTAATGTTGCTGCCAGCCTCTCCCTGTCCTACGTCACGGTATGCTGCCAACACACTAAATTAAAACATCACTAGAAATATGCAAGTGGCAGTAACGCATTATGAGGATGATGTTGGCATTATGTATAAATGCCGACAGGACGGAGAAGACCACGGGAAAGTCGTTCAAAATGGCTAACTATTACGCATTATTTGCTTTCATTTATCTCAGCATTTTAATTGGCTGCTTAATCACGTGAATATCTGGTTGGACTGACAATTATTCATAAAGTTATTATTATTTACTTTAATTGCATCTTTTACTGCCATATGTATTAACTGTTAGCAACACCCAGCTTTATTTGATAGTGGCATGTTGCATATGCATTACATTCCTTAATTCAACCCAAAATATAAGATTGAGCAGTCCAATTGCAGAGTAAATGAGGGCATCCTCATATTGGGGTGAAATAAACTTTGGCTAAGCTATATACCGCATAACCTCAAATAATTATTACATCATAACCTCGAGCAATTCCCCAATAGGTAAATAACCTTAAAATGTACCATATCGTAATATTCGCTTATTTAACCAACATGCAGTTCCAGTACTAGTGTGACTGACAAACGCTATACTTTAAATATCCTGTAGCACCAAATACCATTCATTTTAGAAAATTTATGAGAATTTGCCTAAAAACCCTGTCGCAGGCCCCCTTTTTCCTGATCATGAATATTGGCTTTTCCTACGATTCGTTCCATTTACACTTAGGTCCATTCCGTGCCTACCGTAATTCGACACATCTGTTCCTGCATGTAACTCGCATTCATTCTCCACACTGCCAACATACACATCATTCTAGTGTTCTTAATTGCTACAATGTTGGTATGATTTAACGAGGTGCTGTAGGACAGGGAGAGGCTGGCAGCAACATTACCCAATTTGATAATCAGATTTCATAGGGGTGTGTTGTCACACCAAAGTTAGTATTTAAGTTAACTACCTTCCAAAGATGTGACACAAAGGTTTTCAGGAAAATCTCTACACCCCAAACTACCCTTTATATGGAAGAACATTTTTCAAAATATTTGATTTTCTGAAAAACGCCTCTAATGATTTTGATTAAAGTACCATATATTAAAGATGTTTACATGAAAACTAAGACATATAGGTTGAATTTTCTGGGAATAGCCTAGTAAATCCTCTTCATTTGGAAGGAATTTTAATATAATCTTGTATAACTGGTAAACGTTGAGCGATAAACAAAACCGTACTGCACAAAAAATGCAGATCTCATTAAAACACACAGTGTATTTTAAATAACTTTTTTGTGGCATAAGCTATTTCAGGGATATCTGTTAGTAATGGTTCTTATTGTTCAATATTTGGTCATTCTTTTAAAGTCCTATTGACATGCGTTGGTTTTTCATGATTGCATAGAAACAGTATGTAATTTTAAGGCCAGTACATAGCATCCTGTTCTTAAATATTTGACTATCGATGTTTCCTTTGTATCTATAAGGAAGTGTACAATTTAAGTATTTCTGCAAAGGTTTATCTTGATTAAAATGAAGTAGATAGAAAAAAATCTGATGTGTTACACTCACATGACTTTCTCTACTCTTGTAAAACTATTTTTACAAACGCTTATTCTCCATATGCTTCATGCTAATCGAGATGTTAATCTTATTGCTAATTTTCTTGTAGGAGCAGGGGAATATGTTAGGCTTTAAGCGATAGTCAAATCTTTTAAGAGCTGGTTGCTATGTGGAGCATTCCCTTCTCCTTGCATGTCCAGGACATAAAAAAAATGAATAACAAATTCCAATTTGAGAAAATGTATTGAAAAATTTAAGGGAATAACAAGCAATATCTCGAAAATGGTTGTCAATAAAAAAAAATGTATGTGACATAAATTGTGTAGTTTAACGCAATCTACATTTTTTGTATAGTAAAATTTTGTCTATCTCTTATGGTTTACCAGTTATGCAAAAGTCGTTCACAATGAAGAATACTTTTGGAGACATTCCCAGAAAATTCAAGATATACATTTTATTTGTCATGAAAGTATCTTAAACATATGATATTTTAATCAAAATCGTTATAGCCATTTTTGAGAAAATTAAAATTTTCAAAAAATGCTCCATGTAAAGGGTAATTTGGGGTGGGGGGATAAAAAAATGTATGTGACATAAATTGTGTAGTTTAACGCAATCTACATTTTTTGTATAGTAAAATTTTGTCTATCTCTTATGGTTTACCAGTTATGCAAAAGTCGTTCACAATGAAGAATACTTTTGGAGACATTCCCAGAAAATTCAAGATATCTTAAACATATGATATTTTAATCAAAATCGTTAGAGCCATTTTTGAGAAAATTAAAATTTTCAAAAAATGCTCCATGTAAAGGGTAATTTGGGGTGGGGGGGATTTTCTTGAAAACCTTAGTGTCGCATCTCTGGAAGATACTGAATCTAAATACCAAGTTTGGTGTTTATCCGAATGTTCGTTTCTGAGTTATGCTGTTCACAGACGCACACACGGACATGTTTCCAAAAATGGTTTATTTGGATTCAGGGGGGCCTCAAAACATATATTTCTGGTGAAATCTCGGTATCGAATTTTTGGGTGAAATACAATACTTCCCCTACTTACTATACGTAGTAGGGAAAGTAATAAGCTTTCATAACAATAATTTGTATATCCACCAATAAATGATAGAAGGTAGAGAAAGTCATGTGAGTGTAACACATCAGAATTTTTTAACTTGCATAATGTTGGTTAATCAATGTTAAAATTCAATACAGCAAACATTTTCCATTACTATTTCCAATTCTTCTAGTCCTACAAGTGTTATTTCTTTATCAATAGCGTACATTAAAGTTATTTGTTGTTCTTTATCGCTCTCTCTCTGCCATCTTTTATTTTGTACATTTTATTTCCACTTTAGATCCAGGATTTTTTCTTATCTGTTCTGACTCTTTGAGCACTCTTCAAGCCTTGCAACAGTTTCTCGGCTCCTCCACCCTTGTCATGAAAATTCAGAACGTCTCCCAGTTGCTTTGTCGCAGATACCAGTTAGTTTTTACATGGACCCCCGGCCATGTGAGCAATACCGGCAATGAGAAGGTGATGCGGCTGCAAAGTCCGCCTGCCATTTGTCGGAGAATTCTACAGCGGCAATACTTCCGGTATATGTTTCTGACCTGGCAAGAGTCATGGGAGGCGTTAAATTAAATTGAGTTTTATTTATGGACGCTCTTTAACTACTATGCGTCCCATTCTATATTGGGCATGAAAGAGCCTTAATTTTGCTCAGAGGCCTCTTTATCGGGCTTGAGGTTCTTTTACGTGCCGTAAATCTACAACACGGTGCCACCGGCTTTACTTCCCTTCTGAAGGAAGCCATGCTAAGGATTTTTACACCCGAAAAACTCCATCGCCCTTGCGCCAGGTTTGAACCTGCGACCTTGGGAACTAGAGGCTAACATGGTACCACTAGTCCACGGAGGACGACTGGGAGGCATTGAGTGGCACACAGCTGCGGACTATTAGGGACACTGTCCAATCCTGGCCCACTTCTTGCAGGGAATCACGACAATCCAAAGTTATTCTGACTCGTCTACGCCTGGGTCATACCGGCGCCACTCATGGACATCTTTTGCGCAGTGACCTGGCCACTGTTTGTCCGACATGCGATGTGCCCCTCTCTGTCTCGCATGTTTTACTTGATTGTTCGCGATTCGCTTGTTAGCGCCAGTCCTTTGGCCTAGGTCCGACCCTGCATTTTGTTTTAGGTGACGACCCCATGGCTGTCGATCAAGCACTTCAGTTTGTTTTAACTATTGGATTTTATATGCAGGTGTAAGTTTCTTCTTTATCTTCTGTTTTTAAACATACAGACCTGTGCCTGTATAGTTTTTAGCTTCCTTTTACCTTTTAAACGTATGACTTTTAGGTTTTTATGGTTTTAAGTTTTGACTTTAGGCTTATGTTGTATTTTAGCTTCCTATATGACTTTTAGGTTTTTATGGTTTTAAGTTTTGACTTTAGCTTGTATTGTATTTTAGCTTCCTATATGACTTTTTGGTTTTTATGGTTTTAAGTTTTGACTTTAGCTTGTATTGCATTTTAGCTTCCTATATGACTTTTAGGTTTTAATGGTTTTAAGTTTTGACTTTAGCTTGTATTGTATTTTAGCTTCCTATATGACTTTTAGGTTTTAAGTTTTGACTTTAGCTTGTATTGTATTTTAGCTTCCTATATGACTTTTAGGTTTTAATGGTTTTAAGTTTTGACTTTAGCTTGTATTGTATTTTAGCTTCCTATATGACTTTTAGGTTTTAATGGTTTTAAGTTTTGACTTCGGGCCCTAATGACCTAGTTGTCAACAGGCCCTTAAACCTCACTCACTCACTCACTCACTCACTCACTCACTCACTCACTCACTCACTCACTCACTCACTCACTCACTCACTCACTCACTCACTCACTCACTCACTCACTCACTCACTCACTCACTCACTCACTCACTCACTCACTCACTCACTCACTCACTCACTCACTCACTCACTCACTCACTCACTCACTCACTCACTCACTCACTCACTCACTCACTCACTCACTCACTCACTCACTCACTCACTCACTCACTCACTCACTCACTCACTCACTCACTCACTCACTCACTCACTCACTCACTCACTCACTCACTCACTCACTCACTCACTCACTCACTCACTCACTCACTTTATTGCTCTGTGTTAATTTCTACCAATCTTTGCTGCTCTTGGTAGTTTATAATATTGTTTTTTGAGGCAATGGCCAGTTTCTAGTTGCATATAAACAAACTACAGATTATGCTTTTGCTAGAAGAACCAACACTCAATAAATCTGAGGGAGTAACATGCACATTTGCTGGAATTTCTTCAAGTTTCATTTTCCCAGCTTGCAACTACAAGGAGCTCTAGCGGCTGTTTCATGTCAGGCTCTTTATACAGTAAAGAGTCTAATATGTAGGTGGCGCTGTAGCCAAGTGGTTAGACCACTCACCTCTCACCAAGGTGGCCTGGGTTCAATCCCAGGGGACCGCATGTTGAATTTGTGGTGGACAAAGCAGCATCGGTGGTTTTCTCTGGGTTCTCCAGTTTCCCCCACCAATTGCTCCATCTTTCCTTTCATTCATCTCACTGTCATTCCACATCATCTCTTTTCTCGCTCTCCTACCAGGCTTCCGAGTTATCACCATCTTGGCTGTGCTCTCTGATCCATAGTCTGTGCTTGCTGATAGAGAAAGAAGGAGAGGAAGAGGAGGAGGAGAGTCTAATATATATAATATGGATCTAATATACTGTCCTCAGCAAAGGAAATGAGAAAGTCAAAATTTGACAAGTTTTCTTTCCTGTTCTTGGGACCCAGGAAAGCTTTCCCTTAATTGTGAACACTCACGTTGCAATATGTGTATTTTAACTTTATCATTTTTGTTCTGCTTACTGTGAACCTTAAAATAAAAATGTTATCTTACAACAGGAAACAAATAGCTTTAGCGTTTTAGGAACATATTTGAAAACTGTTTCCAATCAAAGACTTTGACTATCATATTTGAATTTGAAGTGTTTAAAATTAGCAAGAATTTGTGGTTTTGTAGTATGGTATAAAATTATTTATTGTCAGAAAATAAAAAGTATATAAATGAGTGTTTAAGCAGAAAAAATATAATAAATATTAATAATATAAACTGAGAGAGTGAAATTTGAAATCAGGAGTCTTGAATTTTATACTTGTACTGTTTAAAAAAAATTAGAGTCTAAATAAATATGGTTAATTTTAGTTACAGTTGTGTATTCTGCCAGAGTCTGTACGCCAGCTGGACTACAACTTGTATCCACTATTATCAGGACTTGTAGCTTTGCCTCGACTAAAGCTTACTATAATGAATCGCTCCAGTACAAGCACAAATCATTTGCAGCTGAGTGAACTTATTGAGAGATCTCTTCCTTCTCATGTCTATGTAATGGTAAGTAAGCTTTGGAATACATGTACAATGTTAGGTAACTTTGTTTATACATAAGTAAGGAGTAATGCAAATAAATTTAAAATTAACTCATTTTTACTTTCTCTACTACGTATAATAAGTAGGGGAAGTATTGTATTCCACCCAAAAATTCGATACCGAGATTTCACCAGAAATACATGTTTTGATACCCCCTGAATACAAAAAAAGCATTTTTGCAAACATGTCCGTGTGTGTGTGTGTCTGTGAACAGCATAACTCAGAAACGAACAGTCGGATAAACACCAAACTTGGTATTTAGGTTCAGTATCTTCCAGAGATGTGACATGAGGGTTTTCAAGCAAATCCCCCCACCCCAGATTACCTTTTACATGGAACATTTATCGAAATTTTTAATTTTCTCAAAAATGGCTCTAACGATTTTGATTAAAATATCATATGTTTAAGATATTTTCATGACAAATGAAATGTATATCTCGAATTTTCTGGGAATGTCTCCAAAAGTATTCTTCATTGTGAACGACTTTTGCATACCTGGTAAACCATAAGAGATAGACAAAATTTTACTACATAAAAAATATAGTACGCCTTAAAATACACAATTTATGTCATATACATTTTTTTTGTTGAGTGAACCATTTTCGAGATATTGCTTGTTATTCCCTTAAATGTTTCAATACTTATTTTCTCAAATGGGAATTCGTTATTCATTTTTTTTTGTCTTGTATATGCAAAGAGTATTAATCTGTGGCAAAGAAAGTGGTGCTGCACCTAGTAACCAGCTATTAAGAGTTATGTCTATGCTTAAAGCCTACTGTATTTCTATATTGCCCTTGCAAATACAAAACAAGGGGAACATAGTACTCCTTAAGCGATAGTCAAATATTTTTAGAACTGGTCGCTATGTGTAAAATGTAATTCTCTTTGCATGTCAAAAGATCGTTTCTGCAAATGTTTATCTCGATTAATATGAAGTAGATGGAGAATAAGAGTTTGTAAAAATAGTTTGTACAAGAGTAGAGAAAGTCATGTGAGTGTAACATATCAGATTTTTTAAATATGCTCAGACACTTCAGATATAATATGTTTAAATTAAATTTTACAAAAAAGAAACTGCACTTTCAGCCGTTATTGTACTGGGTTTTGACAACTTTAAATGCTTTAAATGGCAACATACCTTAATTATTTGTGTACCATGTGCATCTTTTTTGAAAATTAGGATGTGCATCTTATTTGAATTTGTTATGTTGGAAGCTCTTGACTCTCATAGTCCTACAAGTGTATTTCTGGTATGCGAGTGTACGAAGTATAACGGTTTAGCAATAGCGTCAGCATCAGTCTGTTTGTCTCCAGGTGGCCCTTAGTGTATGTGATAGTTCTGATTTAGATATCATTCATTTTTTTGTGACCAGTGTTCACATTCACACCTTGGTGGACTTAAAAGGATTATTACTATAAGATACACTTATTAACTGCTGCAGAAAAATTGAAAATTATCAAAGAAGCAGAAGAAATAGCAAATCATTCTGTAGGAAGAAAATTTAATGTTTTAATGTTCCAGAATCATGTAAGGGATTGGAGGTAAAAGAATCTGTTTTGCACTCACATGACTTTCTCTACTCTTGTACAAACTATTTTTACAAACGCTTATTCTCCATATACTTCATGTTGATCGAGAATTTGGGATGTTAATCTTATTGCTAATTGTCTTGTAGTTGCAAGGGGAATATGGTAGGTTATAAGCGATAGTCAAATATTTTAAGAGCTGGTTGCTATGCAGAGCACTCCATTCTCCTTGCGTGTCCAGAACATAAAAAAATCTGATGTGTTACACTCACATGACTTTCTCTACTCTTGTACAAACTATTTTTACAAACGTTTATTCTCCATATGCTTCATGTTAATGGAGATATCGAGATGTTAAACCTATTGGTAATTTTCTTGTAGGTGCAAGGGGAATATGGTAGGTTTTAAGCGATAGTCAAATATTTTAACGCTGGTTGCTATGTGGCGCATTCCATTCTCTTTGCAAGTCCAGGACATAAAAAAAATGAATAACGAATTTGAGAAAAAGTATAAGTATTGGAAAATTTAAGGGAATAACAAGCAATATCTCGCAAACGGTTCACTCAACAAAAGAAATGTATATGACATAAATTGTGTATTTTAACGCGATCTACATTTTTGGTGTAGTAAAATTTTGTCTATCTCTTATGGTTTACCAGTTATGCAAAAGTCGTTCACAATGAAGAATACGTTTGGAGACATTCCCAGAAAATTCGATATATACATTTTATTTGTCATGACAATATCTTAAACATATGATGTTTTAATCAAAATCGTTACAGCCGTTTTTGAGAAAATCAAAATTTTCGGAAAATGTTCCATGTAAAGGGTAGTCTGGGGTGGGGGGATTTTCTTGAAAACCTTCGTGTCGCATCTCTGAAAGATACTGAACCTAAATACCAAGTTTGGCGTTTATCCGACTCCTCGTTTTGAGTTATGCTGTTCACAGACACACAGACAGACACACACACACGGACATGTTTCCAAAAATGCTTTTTTTGGATTCAGGGAGTCTCAAAACATGTATTTCCGGTGAAATCTCGGTATTGAATTTTTGGGTGGAATGCAATACTTCCCCTACTTACTATACGTAGTAGAGAAAGTAAAAATGAATGAGTTCCCAATTGAGAAAAAGTATAAGTATTGGAAAATTCAAATAAATAACAAGGAATATCTTGGAAATGGTTCGCTCAACAAAAAAAAAAAGTATATGACATAAATTGTGCATTTTAACAAGATCTACATTTTTTGTGTACAAATATTTTATCTATTTCTTGCAGTTTATGAGTTAGCAAAAGCCATTCAGAATGAAGAGGACTTTTGGGGACATTCCCAGAAAATTCAAATTATACATTTCATTTGTCATGAAAATATCTTAAAGTTATGATATTTTAATGAAATATGTTAGTCACTTTTGTGACGGTATTCTTACAAATGCTCTTACTTGTGATGTTTGTGTATGTGTGTTTACTTCATGTGAAGCCATCTTGTGACGTTATTCATTTGTTCGGTTTGTAGCTCCATCTAGTGTTAGCAATTTGTGGTAGTATTAGTGTTTGAAAGAATTTTAAGTTTTGTTTACTGTCCTCCGGCTAGCTATTATTTCTCAGTCGAACATGTCTCTTGAATCAGAGTGTGTAAACGGAAAGGAATCTTTTATCCAAATATAACACTGATGAAGAAATTTGTTTTACACATTTATTGTCAAACACGTTAACTATCACATTTATACATTGATCTTAACACTCGCCAAACTGAAACTGTTATAATAACTTCTTACTGATCACTTTTAATCCACGTACTTCAACCTTTTGTATAATTAACCTTACAACACTTTAGATTATTCATAATTCTGCTGCGCGTAACTTGTGAATCGATACCCGACGTTTGCCGTACAAATACTTTCGACGAACTGACTGACTGAAGACGACGTGTAGTGTACACAGATTTTTGATGAACTGGACGACTGAAGGCGACGTGTAATGTATTGAGATTTTCGATGAACTGGGCATGAAGCTACCTCTAACCTACCCTATTTATACTCCTTCATCCAGATACGCCTAAAGATTATAACTGAGTTACTATTGGCTAATAAAACGCGCCAACATTAGCGTCTATTTTAATATCCGATGAAAATTATGAATACATATGCTCTAGGGAGAAAATATTCCAAAAGGTTCTCAACGGAAAAACGCGCCAACATTACATAACTTCCTCGTTTCCAATAATGATAAACAGCTCACCCCCTCGCTGCATTATTACGCTATTATTGACAGTTTCAGTAAGGTCGTATAAACTTACTTCCCAACAATATTTATAATCAATAAACATCTGAAATCAATGTCACATAAAAATGCATATTCATATTACAATCATTATTTACATTTAAGTAATTTGTGATACAAATTACTGCATCATATGCCCCACTAGAAACATAATTATAAATATTTACAACCTGTTTGGAAATTTTATAATTGGGTTTTTAGTCTCCTAAATCTTGTAACACACGCTATCACTTTCACTTTACACTTCACACGCATTTAACACACGACATATGTTTTTTTTTTTTTTTTTTTTTTTTTTTTTTTTATCTCACCACTACTTACTGGCTCTGGTTTAATTTGTTTAGACATTAATCTGACATTACAAGTTTTTTATAGCAAATACTGTACCCTGAAGTATTTAATTACTGTTGCAAAAAATGGTTTACTTTCTTATACTGTTAACAAAAATTTATCAATTCAAGAATTTTTTGTAATTATTAAACATATTTACCAAAAATATTCACCCTCTACACAAATATATTTTCATCTCTTAAATCTAGACAATGTTTCACCTTTTCTGTTTGCTACATGAGGATTTGTTTTTACCCATTTTTGTTATTTTGTACTTTATTTTAACAATACTCTTGGAATTGTATTTACGTACTTTTACTTTAATATCATATTAAGTTTCAATCTTTACATTCTTAATTTTCAAATACTGTTATAGTTACAAAAAAAAATGTTTTTTTCCTTTTTTTTTTTTAAAAATTTAATTATGTCCAAAATTTTCTTTCTCCTTTCACATGACGTACATATTTATTTAACCCTCTTACAATCCAATACATTTCTCTGCAAGTCATCTTTAACTATCCAGCATTTACTTTACATCTCATTGCTATTTACCCTCCTGGATCAAATTGTGTGTGGCTAAACATTACTCGTAGCCGTATCCTAACCTTCAAATTTTTGTTCATGAATAACCTCTTGTATTCATATGACATTTCGTCCCCTGATAACATTTGAAAACAATCTAAAGTTTCCTGAACAACACATCTTTTGACAATTGTCATTTTCAATTCTTCTACTATCTCTTTAATTTGAAAGTACTCTGACAAATCTGTACTAAACAGTACTGGACTGGAGTTTTCAATTTGAACATCTTGGTACTTGTCAATTTCAGAAATTAGCTTTTGATTATTTACAGTCAAAACTTTAACTTCTTCAGACAATTTATTTCTTTGCATTACTGACTCCTTCTGTATTTCTGATATCTCCCCTCTGAAATTTACTTGCGCCTGATTCACATCTACATTCATAACCTCTTTAATCTCTCTTATCTCATTTGAAATGTTACTCATTCTACTACCTGACTCTATACATTTTACATCAACATGTTCACTTTTAGTATTAACCTCACTTTCTTTGTTACCTATTTCCCTGCTCATGTCTAGCATTTTCTTTGAAACTTCTCCTATCTCACTTGCTATTACTTCCTCATTTTCATCTCTCATTTTTGGCATACTACTATCTAGCTCCATAGATTTCTTTTCAATTTCTTCCCTGCTTTGATCTACTTTTTGCTCTAATATCTCATTACTCCTACCAAAGGCTTCCATTAATTTCCTATTATTCTTTTGCATGTCTTCCCTTAATTGATCTACAATACTCTTACCAATATCTTTCCACATTTCCCTATACATATTTAGCATTTCCATCATTATACTAGCATCAAAATTTACATTTCCTGCTGTTCTATTCTCACTTTCTGCACTAACATTTCCTCCATCAAATACTACATTGTTTAAGCTATTTTCTGTATCCTGTATTGAATTACAGCTAACTGTTACACTATCCCCCTCCATAATTATTTCTTCTGTATTATTAGTGGACATTGTTTTCTTTATCCTACCGCTCCTAAGGTACATTAAAAAAAAAATTTTTTTTTACCCCCTTTTTTTTTTTTAGAATAAAAATCATACGTTTCTAACCTTTCTGATGGTATCTGCTGATGTTGCTTTGATGTCCGGCTTTCTGCCCCTCTCTCCTAGATTTGTATGTCGCTTCTGCGTTGTATTATGATGAATCTGCATTGTCTCGATGTTTTTGTGTCCACTCATCCGCGTAGTCTGTCGTTCCTGTAGTTGTTTCTGGAATCTGCGTCTTCTCGATGTTTTTGTAGTTGAATTCCTCTGTTGCCTTGTAATCTCGGAATTACGATGTCCAATCATCCGCGTAGTCTGTCGTCCCTTTTGTTGTTTCTGGAATTTGCGTCTTGTAGATCATTTCACTGCTGCATTCGTTCCACGTCCTGGTTCCTTTCCTGATCACTCTGCCCCACGTTCTGGGTGCCAATTTGTAACGGTATAAATGTTTACGTAATATGTTTTTACGTAAATTATTAGAACTTGAAGATCTTATGTTGTGTTGCTTTTGTTTTGTTTGGTTACATAATTTTAACTGCCCCACGTATGGGAGCCAATTTATAACGGTATTAATGTCATATTATTTAACATTATTGTAGCTCCACGTTGTGGTAGCCATTTTGATGCGGTATTACTTATAATGTTTGTTTACATCATGTGTTGAAGCCATCTTGTGACGTCATTCATTTGTTCGGTTTGTAGCTCCATCTAGTGTTAGCAATTTGTGGTAGTATTAGTGTTTGAAAGAATTATAAGTTTTGTTTACTGTCCTCCGGCTAGCTATTATTTCTCAGTCGAACATGTCTCTTGAATCAGAGTGTGTAAACGGAAAGGAATCTTTTATCCAAATATAACACTGATGAAGAAATTTGTTTTATACATTTATTGTCAAACACGTTAACTATCACATTTATACATTGATCTTAACACTCGCCAAACTGAAACTGTTATAATAACTTCTTACTGATCACTTTTAATTTGCGTACTTCAACTTTTTGTATAATTAACCTTACAACACTTTAGATTATTCATAATTCTGCTGCGCATAACTTGTGAATCGATACCCGACGTTTGCCGTACAAATACTTTCGACGAACTGACTGACTGAAGACGACGTGTAGTGTACACAGATTTTTGATGAACTGAGCAACTGAAGGCGACGTGTAAGGTATTGAGATTTTCGATGAACTGCCCTCAAGCTACCTCTAACCTACCCTATTTATACTCCTGCATCCAGATACGCCTAAAGATTATAACTGAACTGCTATTGGCTAATAAAACGCGCCAACATTAGCGTCTATTTTAATATCCAATGAAAATTATGAATACATATGCTTTAGGGAGAAAATATTCCAGAAGTTTCTACCGAAAAACGCGCCAACATTACGTAACTTCCTCGTTTCCAATAATGATAAACAGCTCACCCCCTCGCTGCATTATTGCGCGCTATTATTGACAGTTTCAGTAAGGCCGTATAAACTTATTTCCCAATAATAATTACAATTAATAAACATTTGAAATCAATGTCACATAAAAATGCATATTCATATTACAATCATTATTTACATTTAAGTAATTTGTGATACAAATTACTGCATCACTTTTAAGAAAATTAAAATTTTAAAAAAATGTTCTATGTAAAGGGTAGTCTGCAGTGGGGCGATTTTCTTAAAAATCTTCATGTTGCATATCTTTGAAAGATTCTGAACCTAAATACCAAGTTTGGTATTTATCCCACTTTTCGTTCTTGAGTTATGCTGTTCACACACACAGATCTTTTTCTAAAAATGTTTTTAGGGGGCCTCAAAGCATGTATTTCCTGTTAAATCTTGATATTGAATTTTTGGGTGGAATACAATACTTCCCCTACTTACTATACATAGTAGAGAAAGTAAAAAGGACAAGTTGCAAGCAACCAACCACAATAGATGATCTTTCTGAGGATTGCTGGTCAAGTATCCAGAAGCGGAGGATAGACTTGGAGCCTTCATAAGTTCGAGACACCAGTTTGGTTATCCTGTGACCACAGAAATGTGCCAGCTTCAAGCAATGAATATTACGCGAGAGATTGCCGTTGTACAAATTTTAAAGTAAGCCTGGGTGGATTCTACATTTTTACTTTCTCTACTACGTATAGTAAGTAGGGGAAGTATTGCATTCCACCCAAAAATTCGATACCGAGATTTCGCCGGAAATACATGTTTTGAGACACCCTGAATCCAAAAAAAGCATTTTTGGAAACATGTCCGTGTGTGTGTCTGTGTGTGTGTGTGTGTGTGTGTGTGTCTGTGTGTGTGTGTGTCTGTGTGTCTGTGAACAGCATAACTCAAAAACGAACAGTCGGATAAGCACCAAACTTGATATTTAGGTTCAGTATCTTCCAGAGATGCGACACGAAGGTTTTCAAGAAAATCCCCCCACCCCAGACTACCCTTTACATGGAAGATTTTTCGAAAATTTTAATTTTCTCAAAAATGGCTCTAACGATTTTGACGAAAATATCATATGTTTAAGATAATGTCATGGGAAATGAAATGTATATCTCGAATTTTCTGGGAATGTCTCCAAAAGTATTCTTCATTGTGAACGACTTTTGCATAACTGGTAAACCATAAGAGATAGACAAAATTTTACTACACAAAAAATGTAGATCGCGTTAAAATACACAACTTATGTCATATACATTTCTTTTGTTGAGTGAACCGTTTTCGAGATATTGCTTGTTATTTCCTTAAATTTTCCAATACTTATACTTTTTCTCAAATGCGTTATTCATTTTTTTTATGTCCTGGACATGCAAAGAGAATGGAATGCGCCACATAGCAACCAGCGTTAAAATATTTGACTATCGCTTAAAAGCTACCATATTTCCCTTGCATCTACAAGAAAATTACCAATAAGATTGACATCTCGATATCTCGATTAACATGACGCATATGGAGAATAGGCGTTTGTAAAATTAGATTGTACAAGAGTAGAGAAAGTCATGTGAGTGTAACACATCAGATTTTTTTGTATGGTGCGGGTTTTCAATTTATAGGCATACCACAATAACACAATGCATTATCATCTGTTTATTTTGAGATGCTGTGTGATACCTCCATCGAAAAGAAAGGCTCAAAGACTGTGGCAATACATAAGCTAATTGCAAAAAGCAACACTGTACCGTTACGTT
Source organism: Deroplatys truncata (assembly GCA_030765065.1). Lineage (NCBI taxonomy): Eukaryota > Metazoa > Arthropoda > Insecta > Mantodea > Mantidae > Deroplatys > Deroplatys truncata. Next base: position 20,879,152 of record CM060987.1, read on the forward strand.
GGCTATGCTTGCTGATGTTAGGAAACTTCATTTCATTTATAATTACACGAATTCATGAGATTGTCAAGAGAATGCTAAGTACAAAAGAAGCTACATTGTACAATACAATACATTAAGTTCTACCTATGTACAGTCCTACTCTTATAAGCTATTACAAAAAAAAATGTATGTACAAAGTTGGTCCTTAAGCTAATATCTACAGTTTTGTATAATAGAAAAATTTAATAATTTATACTACAAAAAGTGTAACAATATTAAAATTTAATCATTTATAAACTTGTATATTTAATGATATCTTTAAATCATATATTTTTTCAGTTCCCTTTTAAGTTGTTTTATATTTTTTTATTTGTTGCATGTGTGTTGGTAGTTATTAAAAAACATAATGCAGCAACAGTGGGTTTCATCTTGAACAATTAATTCCATTAATTGACCTAATAGTGGTTGGAACTATTGTGAGCCACCATTGGGGTGTGTCATTTCAATATACTTTGTGATCTTTGTGGTTTACCGGAAAAAATGTGAATCAGTTGGAGAACTGAATGTCCTGCCTGCATGTTGCCATGGCAGCTCAGTAGTTAGAGCAACTGGACAGAGATCGGGAGATCTGTGGTTCAAATCCCAGCTATGGCATTGAATTTTTCAGTTATCTGATTCTACCTTTCCAATTGTAATCTATGTGAAGTTATATGCAAATGTGTGTTACCCCTTGTGAAATTGTTACAAATCTGGCTGTTAAGTTTTGTATGATTTCATTATTTTTAGATACATTATTACAAGATATATAGTGAATAGAGAGTTAGAATAATTTTTTGAAATAATTTCTGCAAGATTCCTGTGCTTTTAGACCTACCATTAGCCTAATTGCTCTTTTCTGTAATATAAAAAGTCTTGGTGCACTTTGTCCCCAAACTGTAGTTCCATATGAAAATATGGGTATATTAACCCATGACAGATATTCATTAAGATGTTCTTATCAACAATTTTTGCCATTCATTTTAATAAGAAAATACTTGAACCTACTTTGTTGCAGACTTTATCTATTTTTTTGTCCCATGTAAAATGTTTGTCCAATATTATTCCTAAAAACTTAGGCATTATTTGCCTCATTAAATTCTGCATTATTTATATCAATATTTAGTTGCGTTTCATTTCTGTTTTGGATTGTCTGAAAATGATGAATCCTGTTTTCTTTATATTAATGTGCAGGTTGTTTAACTTAAAAAATTTCACAGTTTGTTTTATATTTTGCTTTGTATCTAATTTATGTAAGCTTTTGCTGGTATTTGCTATGGAAATCATCTGCATATGCAATAATTTTCCGTTTTGTGTCAACAGTATATCGTTCATATACACTGGTGTGCAAAACCTAAGGGCGAAAGTAATCTTCGCATGCTGTGGCACTGCCAAGTAACATAGCTCGATGAAACTTGAATCATACATAGAGGGAACTGCTACAGTAGGGCAACTAAACAAAATATGCAATGAGATGAACAGAAATGCCACTTTTATTCATAGACCATAAGCTACACTAAAGTCAGTACGACATGATGGCTCTCTAGATTTACAGAAACACATATATGGTGCTTAAAAGGGTGTATGATCACCACGGACAGCAATGCATGCTCTGCATCATGCTCCCATGCTGACCACAAGGCTGGTAAGCAGTGCTTGTGGTAGGGCGTTCCATTCCTCCACCAGCGCTGTTGACAACTGTTGGATGGTCGTTGGTGCATGTGGATGTGCTGCAATGTGTCTCCCCAAAGCATCGCACACGTGTTCGATGGGATTTAAATCAGGGGAATGGGCGGGCCAGTCCATTCGCCGAATATCCTCTCATTCCAAGAGGTCCTCCACCTGCGCTGTTCGATGCGGTCGTGCCTTGTCATCCATAAAAATGAAGTCAGGGCCGACTGCAACCCTGAAAAGACGCACATGGGGAAGGAAGGCTTGAAGTCATCCAAATGGTGTCTACGGTCCATGTTGCAATGAAGAACACCACTACAGTGCATCGTAACAGCTCGCTAATTGTCACACACCGTCTTGTCCTGTTTTGTCAACTACCCCGTGTTCCGGGACCAGACCCATTTGGCACTATAGGCTTGCTACACTCATGCCATGTGACGTCCAGCTTTCTGTGTACGTGTGAGAGATCTCTGGCAACATGCTTCTGCACCTTCATCTACTTCCACTTCTATGTTACTTTACCCATCTCGTCCTTAGGTTTTGCACACCAGTGTGTATTATGAGTAGCAGGGTCCCTAATACTGAGCCCTGTGCCACGCCATATTTCACCATATGTATATTTGAGTAGTGCTCCTTTATGTGCTGATTACTGTTATGCGTAATTTTAACTTGTTGTGTTCTGCCACCTAAGTATGAACTTATTAGTTTAAATGATACTCTGCAAATCCCATACTGTTGTAGTTTATTTAATAATATTTCATGGTCTACGCAACGAAAGCCTTACTAAGGTCCATGAATATGCAACTATTTTGTTCCGTATTTTCTAGGGAAAAGTTGCTAACCACATGACGAAAAGCTTTAAATGAATAGAGGGGATGGATATGTCATATCGGTCTTCATAGCAATGATTAACCGATCAATTAGAACTAAAACGTTTTCATAGCAACAATAGACGCAAAAACCTTGTTGCCGATACTGTAACACGTGATTAGCATGACGTGCCTGGCGAGTGAAATAACATGAACTGTACGTCTTATCTTCTGCTGTCATGCAGTTATAAACAGTGCCTTCCTTTAGCCACAGCTTGCAGTGTATTTGCACCAGTTTAGAGATTGCCTTGTACTGAGAAGTTATTTTGCATCATTCTATTTGTACGGTTATTTGCTTTGTGTTTACTTGTGTTTGTGAGCATTTGTAATTGTGTTAAGACTTCAAATGGATTTAATATCCAAAAATAGTGTAAAGACAGCGAACCAAATGAAAAACTGAGTGTACTCGGTAACTGAATAAAACTGTATTTGGTAAAGGTATCCCAATTAAAGGACAAGCATAAGAAACAATATTCTCTGTAAGAGAATCAGTGGCATTTACCCATTAGAATAAGTATCAATATTTCACAGGTGTGTCTCTTCTGTTAACGCAGACCTGTATAGTGATATATTCTTACATATTCTATTCTTTGTATGTAGATTCATTATTTTATAATTGTCTTCATATGCGCATATATAAACAATAACCACCCTACAATGCAATGCAGGCATAACCCAATCACCTTCATACACATAATTCTAACATGCTCTCCACGTGGTCACGATAAGCAGCAACATCGCCTCTCTCTCTATACGAAATGTCAATCCCTTTCTTCTTTGGCAGCGAATATAATACTTTTACTCCCCAGTTAATGCTTAGGGAGAATTAACACACATCACGCTGCATGGACACATAGAACTAATGGAACGCAAATACTGCATTGCTTCGTCAATGTATCAATACAACCGTGGATGGGAAGGGATAATAAACTTTGCCCTGCACCGAGGCTACAAGTATATGTGTATAAGACCACACTAAAGATAACTTACAACCAAGATTTCATGTAGCAAAGAGAAAATTGGCCGCAGTTACGTTTAATTTTTTTCCCAGTGATGGGTGCCTCCAAGAAAAAAAATTGAAGAGATAAAAATTGCACATTTTTGTAAGTTCTTTCATTTAATACTTCTTAAACACTGATATATCCAAGGAATTATATATTATTAGTGAATCATTCTAATTTGTAAATAATTTTTTTGTCAAACTTGGTCTAATGGGACAGAAAGCTGTTACACAGGTATTTTTATTTTCAATCTACTTTCACTAAAAAGAAAATCCCAGGTCACCTGTAACATCAGTGTGACAATGGCTCCTTGTAAGTTAGTTTTCATTCAGGGCTAGTAACTCTACAAGCTCTAAAATCCAGATCCAGTCTCTCAAGGTTTCCTAACCTGAGAGAGAATTTTGATCACTGAAATTTTATTTCTTGTTTTTCAGCCACAAGGAAAAGGTGATGTAGTAGCTGCCAGGGATATCTCATTACAAGTTAGCTAATTGATTGGTAAGTCACATATTCTGAACATAATTATCTTATTTGAGTACGCTCAGCCATAATAGCAAATACTTAAATACCATAAAAATTCCTCTGTTAGTTGTTTGTTAGTAATTGGTTTGTAATACACCATATTGTGCATGCTAGCTTTCAGCTCTTATGTGCTCTGTGCAACAGAGAATACAGCTTATGGTTTGTATACAAGAGATTAAAGCTGAATACCATGGTCACATTAAGAACCTGCAAGTAAAGCATTGGTGCTGAAACTGGAAAAAATTAAATTGAAGTTCATTTATAGATACTCTTTAACTACTATGGTTCTTAGCATCCCATTCTATATTGGGCATTAAAGGTCAGAAATTTTGCTCAGAGCCCTCTTTATCAGGCTTGAGGTTCTTTTATGTGCCATAAATTTACAAGACAGGACCACCAGCTTTACTTCCCTTCCGAAAGAAGCCATGCTAAGGAGTTTTACTTCTGAAATAATCCATTGCCCTCCACCAGGTTTGGACCTGCAATCTCGGGAATGTGCTGAAACTGATGTGTATATGATGAGTTCATTAGACATCAAAGGCTTTCATAGACACACAGTGGTTACCATGCTAGCTTTAGTTCCCGAGGTCACGGGTTCAAACCTGGGCGTAAAAATTCTTAGCATGGCTTCCTTCGGAAGGGAAGTAAAGCCAGCGGTCCCATGTCGTAGATTTATGGCATGTAAAAGAACCTCAAACCTGATGAAAAGGTCTCTGAGCAAAATTACCGGTCTTTCACCCCCAATATAGAATGGGATGCTAAGAACCATAGTAGTTAAAGAGTGTCCTTAAATAAAACTCAATTATTATAGACACACAATAAAGATAATTAAAGCTGTGATACACTTCCAGATCTTCTTTTAAACATTAAATAAAACACACAGTTATGCTCTTATTCATACTTCCTAACTCTAGACAGGATAGGGAATAATCAGTCCTTGCTAAGGAAAATTTTCTGCTCAGGAACTCTAGTACTGGACGGTATACTAACATACCAACAAGCAGGCCAAGGAGTCAAATCAACCATGTGTAATTGTTAGTGTGTTTATTATTTGGTCAAGCACTGTTATTTTTAATGCAATTTTGTTAATGGTTGAGTTAAAGAGTAAATTAGAATAAAGTCCTTATTAATCTGTTTCAGCATATATTATTAATATACATAAATACAAAGAAGCCAATTAACCACACAGTGTTTTCATATTGATCCATATAAACATATGCTTATGTCATTTGAGAGTGTAACAAATTGTATTTGTAGCACCACGTGGTGGAAGCCAATATAATGGGAGAATGTTATGTTGATTTCTGCGTTGCCATCTTGTGTGACGTCACTCGTTGGTTTGGTCTGGTCCGTAGATTCCTCTGGCGTTAGCAATTTGCATGAATTTTAAATGTCCACCGGCTAGCTATTATCTTATCTAGGTAGGCATGTTTGTCTTACAGGTTGTGAAGCGGAAAAGGAATCTTTTATCCAAAAATTACTAGTGAAGAAATGTATTATATGTTTTATTGTCTCACACGTGCACTGACACTTTCACAGATTTATCTAGATAATCGCCATATTGAAACTGTTTATAATAACGTCTTATCACTTTTAACTCACGTACTTCAATTTGGTATATTTAACTGTATAATCCTTTATAAGATTTCTCGTACTTCTGCTGCGCGTAACTTTATGAATTTAGAGACCGACATGAGAATCTTGTTGAACTGGGAGCTGACGTGTTATGTGTTGAGAATCTTGTTGAACACTGGGGGAACGCTTACCTCAGACATGGCTTATTTATAGACTTGCCTTAAGATACGCCTACAGATTATAAATGAAATGCTATTGGCTAATAAAACGCGCCAACATTAGCGTCTATTTTACTATCCAATGAAAACCACTAATACATATTACTTTTATAGAACATTCTGGAAGCTTTTTTTACCGAAAAGGCGCGAAACATTACGTAACTTCCTGGTTCCCGGTAACGATAAACAACTCAAACCCTTCATTGCATTATTGCGTTATTGTTGACAGTTTCAGTAGAGCCATATATTATTATCTACAAATAATAGTTACAATTATTAAACCTCTGAAATCAATGTTACATAAAAATACATATTCATAATAAAATAATTATTTATATTAACGTAATTTGTGATACAAATTACCGTCTCATATGCCCCACTAGAAACATAATTATAAATATTTATAACTTGTTTGGAAATTTTATAATTTTGTTTTTAGTCTCCTAAATCTTGGAACACACGTTATTCACTTTCACTTAACACTTCACACGCATTTAACACACGACATATTTTATCTCGCCATTACTTACTGGCTTTGGTTTAATTAATTTAGATATTAATCTGACACAAAATTTTTTTTATAGCAAATATTTTACCCTAAATTATTTAATGACTGTTTCAAAATGGTTTACTCTCTTACATTGTTAACAAAATTTAGGCATTCAAGAATTTTATAATTATTACACATATTTACATTTCTTAAATCTAGGCATTGTTTTACATGTTCTGTTTGCTACATAAGTATTTGTTTCAATTATTTTTAATTATATTTTTTTTAAATCTTGGAATTATATTTACGTACTTTTAATTTCATATCATATTAAGTTTTAATCTTTGCATTCTTAATTTTCAAATGTTGTTACAGTTACTAAAAATTTATTTATTTATTTTTTTTATATAATTTATTTCTCTTTTCAAATGACATATATAAATAAATAGTTAACCCTCTTACGTTCCAATACATTTCTCTGCAAGTCGTCTTTAACTATCCAGCATTTACTTTACATCACATTGCTATTTACCCTCCTGGATCAAATTGTGTGTGGCTAAACATTACTCGTAGCCGTAACCTAACCTTCAAATTATTGTTCATGAATAACCTCTTGTATTCATTTGAAATTTCATCACATGATAACATTTGAAAACAATCTACAGTTTCTTCTACCATCTCTTTACTTTGAAAATACTCTGACAAATTTGTACTACACTGTACTGGACTGGAGTTTTCATTTTGAACATCTTGGTACAATTTATTTCTTCGCATTACTGTCACATTCTGTATTACTGATATTTCCCCTCTGAAATTAAGTTGCACCTCATTTACATCTACATTCCTAACCTCTTTTATCACTCTTATCTCACTTGAAATACTACTCATTTGACTTCCTAACTCTGCGCCTTCTACATTAACCTCACTTTTAGTGTTAACCTCACTTTCTTTGTTATCTATTTCCTTGCTCATGTCTAGCATTTTCTTTGAAATTTCTCCTATCTCACTTACTATTACTTCCTCATTTTCATCTCTCATTTCTGGTATACTAATATCTAGCTTCGTAACTTTCTTTTCAATTTCTTCACTGCTTTGATCTACTTTTTGCTCTAATACCTCCTTACTCCTACCAATATCTTCAATTGATTTCCTATGATCTTTTTTTATATCTTCTCTCAATTCCTCCAAACTCTGATCTAATTTCTTACTAATATATTCCCTCGTTTCCCTACAAATCTTTTGCATATCTTCTCTAAATTGTTCCCTCAATTCTCTTTTCATATTTCTCAGCATTTCCATCATCATACTAGCATCAATAGTAATATTTCCTACTATTCTATTCTTACTTTCTGCACTAACATTTCCTCCCTCCAATACTACATTGTTTGAGCCTTTTTTTGTAACCTGTATTGACTTACAGTTAACTGTTACACTATCCCCTTCCATCATTGTTTCTTCTGTATTACTAGTAGCCATTGTTTTTGTTTTCTAAAAAAAAATTTACAATCACCTGACTTTGTGATGCTGTCTGTTGATGTAGCTTTGATGTCCAGCGTTCTGCCCCATTCTCCAATGTTTGTATGTCGCTTCTGCGTTGTTTAGTGATGAATCTACGTCGTCTTGTTGTTTTGTAGTTGAATTCCTTGTTGTATCGTAATCTCGGAATTACGATCGAAGTCAATCGTCCCTTTCGTCTCTGGAATCTGCGTCTTGTAGACCATTTCACCGCTGTATTCCTGGTTACTTTGCCTTCCTTTCCTAGTCACTTCGCCTTCCTTTCCTAGTCACTTCGCCCCACGTCCGGGCGCCAATTTGAGAGTGTAACAAATTGTATTTGTAGCACCACGTGGTGGAAGCCAATATAATGGGAGAATGTTATGTTGATTTCTGCGTTGCCATCTTGTGTGACGTCACTCGTTGGTTTGGTCTGGTCCGTAGATTCCTCTGGCGTTAGCAATTTGCATGAATTTTAAATGTCCACCGGCTAGCTATTATCTTATCTAGGTAGGCATGTTTGTCTTACAGGTTGTGAAGCGGAAAAGGAATCTTTTATCCAAAAATTACTAGTGAAGAAATGTATTATATGTTTTATTGTCTCACACGTGCACTGACACTTTCACAGATTTATCTAGATAATCGCCATATTGAAACTGTTTATAATAACGTCTTATCACTTTTAACTCACGTACTTCAATTTGGTATATTTAACTGTATAATCCTTTATAAGATTTCTCGTACTTCTGCTGCGCGTAACTTTATGAATTTAGAGACCGACATGAGAATCTTGTTGAACTGGGAGCTGACGTGTTATGTGTTGAGAATCTTGTTGAACACTGGGGGAACGCTTACCTCAGACATGGCTTATTTATAGACTTGCCTTAAGATACGCCTACAGATTATAAATGAAATGCTATTGGCTAATAAAACGCGCCAACATTAGCGTCTATTTTACTATCCAATGAAAACCACTAATACATATTACTTTTATAGAACATTCTGGAAGCTTTTTTTACCGAAAAGGCGCGAAACATTACGTAACTTCCTGGTTCCCGGTAACGATAAACAACTCAAACCCTTCATTGCATTATTGCGTTATTGTTGACAGTTTCAGTAGAGCCATATATTATTATCTACCAATAATAGTTACAATTATTAAACCTCTGAAATCAATGTTACATAAAAATACATATTCATAATAAAATAATTATTTATATTAACGTAATTTGTGATACAAATTACCGTCTCACAGTCATGTACACAATGTAATACCTTACACAGAGAAGTAAAACAGTACATACCTGGGAACAACATTGACCCTCACAACTTGTATGAGGTGTGATAAAAAAAACGGGAATTTTTTAATTTCGCGAGCTTTGTACATCCTATGTTAAAAACTATTGTTTTAGTCAAAAAAGTTATGCGTGTTTTTGAGTGCTCGGCAAATTTTTACTTTTGAAAAAGGTGGATCAAAGAATTAGCGTTAAATTTTGCTTGAAAAATGGAATAAAGTGCAGCATTGCATTCGAAATGTTGACTGTGGCTTTTGGCAAATCTACTATGAGTAAGAGAGTTTACGAGTGGTATAAATGTTTCAAAGAGGGTGGAGATGACGTTGAAGACGATGACCTCCTTGGACACCCTAGCACATCAATTATTAATGACAATGTGGAAGAAGTAAAGAAAATGGTTCTGGAAAATCGCTGAATCACCATCAGAGAGGTTGCTGATGATGTCGGCATATCCTTTGGCTTATGCCAAGCAATTTTTTCGAATGTTTTGGGCATGAAATGTGTTGCAACAAAGTTTGTTTCGAAATTGTAGAAATTCGACCTAAATGACATCGTGTAGACATCGCTCAGGAATTGCTGAATGAAGTCGAAAACTGCCTGAAGAGCCAAGACTGAAAAAAATTTGACAAGCTTGATCACATGTGAAGGTTCTTCTCACTGTTTTCTTCGATCAATGGGATAGTTCATCAGCAGTTCCTGCCTTATGGTCATACGGTCAATAAGGAATACAACCTGGAAGTTATGTGCCATTTGTGTGAAGCAATTCGAAGAAAACGTTCAGAATTGTGGCAAAACCACTGGTGGAAATTGCATCATAATAATGCATCTGCTTACACCTCAATGCTTGTTTGTGACTTTTTGGCAAAAAACAGAACCGTTATGCTGCCTCAGCCACTGTATTCGCTGGACATGCCCCCCTGCAGCTTCTTTCTATTCCCAAGGCTGAAGAGAACCATGAAAGGACAACGTTTTGCCACCATTGATGAGATAAAACCAAAATCGCAGAAGGAGCTGAACACCATAACGAAAAGTGAGTTCCAGAAGTGCTTCCAAGATTGGAAAAGGCGCCGGCACAAGTGTATTATATCTGACGGCTATTGCTTTGAAGAGAACAAAGTTGATGTTGATGATTAAATAAAAATTCTTTAAGAAGAACAAAAATTCCCGTTACTTTTTGATCATACCTCATATATGCCTAAAACTAAAATGAGTATTTAATACAAGTATTAGTTCATTTAGGTTTAAATGAAAAAGGTTGTAGCCAAATTTCCCTCTTTTAGGTTTGTTCTCCTGTCAGTCAGAACATTGTTATAGAAGGAGTCAATATTTGAATGTGGCCTACGCACTGCTTTAAGACACTTTTCTGCAAACACAGGTGTGATAGACTCAAGGAGCTTCCACTATATCAGTAGTACACTGTGACATCTGCACGCGGAAGGTTTCTTTCAGCTCATCAAAGCCTGAGTGGCCACACCCTGCACACGAGGGATCATATCTATTACAGTTACTATTCTGGGATGAAAGATGCCAAGCCCCTCAAATATAAATTTGCTGCTATTAGAGAGTTCAGTTTAATTTTGTTCCTAATTTCTTCCTTTACTCTTCATTTCAATTCCATATTCACCATTCCAGATTTCATTTCTGTCTCTCTCTTCTCCATTTCCTCCATTGTGGTACTTAAATCCCACTTCTGACACCATTATGACCTTGTTCAGTTTTCACTGACACTGCACTTTACTTTGTGATGTAGTGGCATAATGAAACATGTGCGAAGCACTTCTTTTTTTCTTCCACTTCTGTATTGCATCGATCACAATAGCAGCACTTGCTGTGCGTCACAACTGTCATTGCAATGTAGAACTAGCACTTTATATCACATCTAAAACAACTCACTATCACAAGCACATTTGCTTATATACCTATAACCACTGGAGCTGTGGAGGGTTCTTGGGAGGCGGGGCAAAAAGCTTCCAGAAAGATCCTGCTATCCCTCAACAGCACTTTTGTAATTTGTCAGTGGGGGGGGACTCCTCCTTATCCCTATTTACTTCTCCAACCACCCAGTGTTGCATCACAATATGAATAGAAAACTGTTGTTTGCAGATCAAATTACCAAATTATTTAAAACTATACTGAGGAATGACTCAAAATGTAAAGATTGCGGCTTTAATGGAAAAACAGTAAAATTTATGAATAAAATTGTGTTATCACAATTGCAAATTATACATGCCCCTAGTTATTGGTCAATATCGGATGCCTGACAAATGAATGCAATAGTCTTAGAAAAATAAAGATTTTGTTCCGTGCTTCTAAATGGAAGTGCTAATGCTGTAATTACATAGTGGAGGAGGGGGGAAATTAACTCCTTTACTATTACATACTTAGTTGTATGAAATACACATTGTCTTTCTTTTTTTTTCAGGTTGCTGCATTTTTCTTTATTTGACTTAAACCTGCAAGCCATCAGTGTATGTGCAGTATTCTTCTAAGACGATTACTTATATTATGAATTGCATAATATATTTTACTTAGTAAACTAGTTCTAATACCTCTCTGTGATAATACTTTTTGACTGTTGTGATTTAGCAGTAAAAAAAAAGAGGAAAATTAGTATTATATGGTGAAGCTAACAAAGGTCTGTGGCAGGTCTCAAAGAATAATGCGTAACATATGTGAAGAAATATGTAAATACAAAGGGTGTTTGTACTAAACAAATTCCATGAAAAAAGGAGAACAACACATAACGTAAATCATATTCGTCAAGTCAAAGCTGAAAGCTGAATATGCCTCAGTGCTTAGGAATACCAGTGTATGGAATATAATTGTAAGTAAGTGCAATGCAGAAGAGAAGTCAATAGAATATAGATAAGTGATGTTTTCTTTTGTAAATATTGTAATTATATGTGAAAATATGGTACATAGTATGTGTTATTAATTAAAAAGAATTGTAAGTGAATAATTATTGATAATTTATATCAGAAGGTCATAGTGAACTTGCTAAAGAAGGAAATGGTAGCTTATAAGAATGTTATTTCAAACATCTCAGAAAATAAATAAAGATGGTTTGAAAAATGTATTTAGTTATGGTTAAGCATGTCAAATTTTGATCTGTTTTCTAAAAGTAAAATGATCATGATATGGATGATATAAATAAAAATTTCCCCTCTTCACCGAGCAGCTTATGCGTTGCGATCATCTCATGTCACCTGAGTAAACAAATACACCTATTGTTCAGTGGTGATTTAAATCTCTGCACTTATACAGGATGAGTCCTTAAAGCCTGTACCTCAAATATCTCTGAAATAAAAAATCTTATGTGTTACACTAACATGACTTTCTCTACTCTTGTACAAACTATTTTTACAAACTCTTATTTTCCATCTATTTCATATTAATGGAGATAAACATTTGCAGAAATGATCTTTTGACATGCAAAGAGAATTTCATTTTACACATAGTGACCAGTTCTAAAAATATTTCACTAACACTTAAGGCCTACTATGTTCCCCTTGTTTTGTATTTGCAAGGGCAATATAGAAATACAGTAGTCTTTAAGCATAGACATATCTCTTAATAGCTGGTTGCTAGGTGCAGCACCATTCTCTTTGCCACAGATTAATACTCTTTGCATATCCAAGACAAAAAATGAATAACGTATTCCCATTTGAGAAAATAAGTATTGAAAAATTTAAGGGAATAACAAGCAATATCTCGAAAATCGTTTACTCAACAAAAAAAATGTATATAACATAAATTGTATATTTTAACGCAATCTACATTTTTTGGGTAGTAAAATTTTGTCTATCTCTTATGGTTTACCAGTTATGCAAAAGTCGTTCACAGTGAAGAATACTTTTGGAGACATTCCCAGAAAATTCAAGATATACATTTTATTTGTCATAAAAATATCTTAAATATATGATATTTTAATCAAAATCGTTAGAGCCATTTTTGAGAAAATTAAATTTTTTGAAAAAGTTCCATGTAAAGGGTAATCTGGGGTGGGGGGATTTTCTTGAAAACCTTCGTGTCGCATCTCTTGAAGATACTCAACCTAAATACCAAGTTTGGTGTTTATCCGACTGTTTGTTTCTGAGTTATGCTGTTCACAGACACACACACGGACATGTTTCCAAAAATTCAGGGGGTCTCAAAACATATATTTCCGATGAAATCTCGGTATCAAATTTTTGGGTGGAATAAAATACTTCCCCTACTTACTATACGTAGTAGAGAAAGTAAAAAGGCAGGTGAGGGGCTAATTAAACTAGATGACGTAGGCCATTCAAAAATGTAAGCAAGTGTGATTTTCAACATAAGCTTAAGTTTTTTAAAAGTATTATTTTTGACACAATTAATACAACGAAGGAGACAAAATCTTTGTTTTTGTGACTGGAAACCCTGTACATTGGAATCTCCTTAGCACATTCCTCATTAACACGTTTTCCCGTGAATTATGTTGAATTATGAAAGTTCCAGCACCAAATGTAATAAATAACATTTGTTTAGTATGTTTTCTCGCTCCCACTTACTACATTCGAAGTTTGACATCCTTTTCGCTGTCTTGGCCAATCCTTGGTCGGTCGAGTGGGAGTAGGCGCTTAACACATTGAAGGTTTGACGTCCTAATTTGCCACTTTGGTCAATCCTTGGTCACAGGGTGAAGACCGGCATGTATGTACATATTTGTGTGATGTGATTTGTGTGGGCAGGATAGAAAATGCTTCAACTTGGTTTTTAGCTTGGCATGGTAAACGCCAATGATAGTGTCTACTGTTGAGTGTTGACCAAACATACGTAGATTGTATTTTTCTTTTCGTTTACAATGGAGAAAAAGAAAGTGCGGCAAATAACCAACAGTGAAAAACTGAAAATTCTTGAAGAAATAGGTCACAGTCCAAATATGAAACATGTGGATATAGCACAAAAGTTAAACATTCCCTTGTCAACCTTAAACACAATTGTCAGCAAATGTAAACTGATTGAAACTGCGTTTGAAGAAGCGAAAAATGCTAAAACAAAACTTTCCTCTTGGAAAGTAGGATTGGATCGAAATTTGTTGTGTGGAAACTCCTACCGCATTCAAATTGTATTGAATATGACAAAGATACTATCTTCTACTGTGCTCATAACTTGCTGCATGCTTGTCATTTTGTTTCTTTAGCGGAAATTATCACGTGTAATAAAACACACAGCAAAGCCACTTTTATCGCTTCCATAATTCACAATTTATTCTTCTCAAAAACATTCACTAACCTTAAAACCTGCTTAAATTATACAGAGAAACAAGCTTATGTTTAACAGGTTTGCCAACATAAATCAAATTTTACCAACATAAAAGCTTGAATTATTCTTGTGCTTTGTGTATCCAAATTGATCTCAGTATGTATTGAATTTAACGTGGAAACACAGTGTATTCAGTATGGAATTGGACTCAAATCAATATCAATTCTCCATGGAAACATAGTAATTATTAGATTTTATTACCTAATTATGTTCTTAAATTGCAGATTTTGTATTTTCATTAACATGTTTTCCCATCTATGACGTCCAAATCCTTGGGTACTTGCAAAAATGTATTAACGAGATTCTATTTTATTATTTCCAATGCAATTGATAACACCAAAAATAATATTAAGAACAGCTTTTGTTGCATTGTGATACATCAATCACCTTGCGATTAACTGCAACATGAAGTACACAATTGAGACTCATGATGCAGATGAACCTTGAACTATCTGTGTCCTTACTAACATGTGCTCCCAAAAGTCAATTACTCTCAGGGAAATAGAATACAGAATGTTACATAAATACCACTCCTGCTGAGCGTCCATGGTTCAATTCCTGACTCTGGAGTGGCTATTTTAAGCCAGCCTTCACCTCTGACTAGCTGATGTGAAGTATCCCCAAGGCCCACGGTAAAAGCTGTAGGTCCTCTTGTTCTACTGCCATTACCTTTATCATCCCTTCATTGGAGGTAATATACTCTGGCCGTTGGGTGCCTCCAGTTAGTAAATGGGGTTCATACATCACTTGGTGGAACAAGGTTGCTCCAGAGGTAATCGACTCTATGGGGAGCATTGTACAGACTGGTTCACAACCAATGAGAATGAGAAAGTTGGAATACATGCATTCAAATGCGAGCGTTCACAATCAACAGGAAGCCTTCCTGGGCTCCGGGAATGGCAAAGATGATGTGCTCAAGTTTTAACTTTCTCTTTCTCATTCCCAGGCATGGTATATTAGATTCATATTGTGCATATTTTATTTATTTATTTATTTGTGCTAGCAATCTTCCTTATAAATATGGCTATACATCAGCTCAAACTGTTATCTTGCCATATTCTACCCATATTACTTTCTTTAATTATAACATAAAGATGATGATGATAATAATAGTAGTAATACCAAAATAATAATGTAATAATACTAATATTATAATAATGGTAATATAATTACATAACTTAACATCACATGATAAAACTAATTCACAACTCTTTTTATTGTCCATAACCATTTCTGTTTTACTTTGAACAGGTACTCTCCTACCTTTTTACTATCCTTGTTAAAAATATTGCTTAAGGCTACTTTCCTGTCCAGTTTTAACCATTTTCCATTTACAGCTTGCTTTCTCCAATGCTGTGTACCTTTACAATCAAAAATGATATGTTCTAAATCTTCTCTTTCCCCACATATTGGACACTATTCTATGGGAACCTATTATTATGCATATTAGACTCTTCACTGTAGAGGTTATTCTAAGCAGCCTTGACATGAAACGGCCGCTAGTGCTCACTATAGTCGCATGCTGGAAACATGATACTGGAAGAAATGATTAGCATATGTGCTTCCTAACATCAGACCCTGACACCCACAGATCCATTGAGTGTTGGTTCTTCTAGTGAAAGGGTTATCTTAGTTTGTTTATACACAACTCAAAACTTATTGTCTCAAAAATGGTGGTAAAAGCTACAAAGAACAACAAAAGCCAGTAGAAATTAACAAAGAACAATAAACAAGTTTAATTATGCGATTAAATAAAGGCATGAAAGCTTGGTACAACTAAAGGAATTGGAAATGTAATGAATATGTAGTTAGATATAGTTTACACTATCGAATTTTGACATTGGCTAACCTGCATTATTTTGGCTAAATTGGAAGTAGGTGAAAAAATATCATTGGTCAGTTAAAAACAAATAAATCCCAATACACAGTATCGACTTTCCACTTTGTGATTGCATGATCGATATTGAAACGGCAACTCTAGGCCGAGCCCAAGAACTATAATTACAGATAACTTATTAATTAACTTTTAGTGATGTTAAATCGTATTATGTAAATATCTTTTTCTCATACTGCTTGTATATTTTAAGAAGGGTGATTTAACATTATGTATCTATCTAGGTTATTAATATTAGTAGAGTTATAAATGGTTTAATGTAAATAATTTAAGCGCTATGTTAAAATACTGTCCACGAGGGAAAGTTTTAGCTACAGGAATAGTGCTTTCGAAGGCAGAAAACCTAGTTTTATTACCTCTCTCCGGTCGCTGTGCTATTATTCCTACAGCGAGGGTGTAGAGCCTTTGTCCCATTATTTGATAATTCGCCGTGACCAAGTGAGTGAGAAAGACAACCTTAACGGTAAATGTAGGAAAAGCCGCGATTTATATTAAAATTGGACCAATGAGATCCCTGAAAGTTTATTCGAAATAGTTAGACGCGTCGAGTCGCGCTAAAAACGGACCAATAGGAAAGGAAGCAGCCTCAGGAGCCTGAGACTATAAATGAATCTGTTTGGGGAAAATTCGCGGCAGTTTTGGTAATGTGTAGTCAGGGAGAGATGCTGCAGGATGCGTGAGATATCGCGCCCAGAAAGGAATCAAGTCAGCTTTGTAATGTCAGCTTAGTATTGCATTTTATTCGGCAGTTTATGTCATGTGTGGTCAGGGAGAGATGCTGCAGGATGTGTGAGATATCGCGCCAAAACAGGGAATCAAAATAGTTTTAGCAACACACCTAAGATCCGCTACTCTGAAAGCGACAATAAGAATAGTTATATTTCGTGACATATCCACGCCATAGTCTAACAGCGGTGGACAGTATTTTACAGCGGCAATACCAGTTTTGTATACTACGAGTGTTAAATTAAATAAAAAGAAACGGCAGTGTCATCTTTTCATAAACAAAGCAAGTCTATGTCTTCCTATATCACCACCCGAGATCTACATTTTCCTTTACCGAGGATAAGTCCATGCTCCCATATAATTTAAGGAAAATTACTGCAGCTAGCCGAGGATAAATTGAAGAACCAACACGCTGAGAACTTCTGGAAGCAACGGGAGAAGCATCAAGGTAAGCTACAGCAACGGATGAGGAGGTGATCGCCGCAAACTGGCGCCCAACGTGGGGCTCGAAGGGAAGAACGACACGAACGGAGGACTAGGAAACAACGAACAGACGAAGAATCTTCAGAGGAAAGGGGCACAGCAGAACAAAAATTACAACGCGAACTTCTAGTCTACCTACGTGGGACAACAAAACAGCTGAGAACATCGCTTCTAGAACTTCACCAGGATTCGAACCCGGAACGCATCAGTTAACATTGAAAAAAAATACAGGTTAGAACTTTTATTCAAAAACAAACAAAAAGGCATGCAGAGTAGTGACTCAGTTTTGTGAACACATGTTATTGAGAGGGGGTAAAGTCATTATTAGGGAGGTAGAACTTGCTAACGGAACCATGAGTAGGTCAAGGGAAGATTTGGAAGAACTGAATGGGGAGGCTATTGTCAGCATAACAACAGATGGAGAAAATATGGGTGCAGCTGAAGTAGAAGTTAGGGAAAGGCAATCACCGATTGAGCAGGTCATTGACGCAGGTCAAAACCAGCTGCTAATATTGCTTCAACATTTGAGCGCAAAGATAGATGAGCAGAGTAAGGAGTCAAAAAGAAATTTGAGTGAACAAATTAACAATTTAGAAGGGAAATTAAATGAGCTGAGTAAGGAGTCAAAAAGAAATTTGAGTGAACAAAATAAAAATTTGGAAGGGAAATTAAATGAGCAGAGTATACAGATAGGTGAATATGTCAGAGAGGAAAACAGGAAGATGAGAGGGGAATTAGCTCAGGAGATGAGGGAATATTTAGGTGAACAGGTCACCCGATTACAAAGTCAATTGGACTCCAAATTCAGTCAGCAAGGGATGGTAGTGCAAGAAATTCAGGCAGGACAACTATGTCTAAGAAACGATGTAGAAAAACTAAGGAAGGATGTAGAAACAGAATTAAGTGTTACCAGCTTAGCCATAAAGGAACAATTGGATGATGACTTAAGAGCTGTAAATGTTTCTTTAGAAAAAAAACAAAGTACCTTAGATCTAACATTCAAAGGGAGTTCAAAGAATTTAGAATAGTGTTAGAAAAGGATCAGGGAAAGATGAATGAACTTTCGTCAAAAATGACTGAACAGCTCTCAAATCATCATGAAATTGTGAAGAGGGTGGAAGAGCATGAAAATTGTGTAAAGGAGTTAAAACGCTCTATTGGTAGACTAGGGATAAGTGTGAGACAGAGTGATGATAGCTCACCCAGTGAAACTAGCACCACTTTTAGGGAGGTAAATGGAGGCCAAAGTCCAGCTGCCGACCCATATAATTTTAATTCAGGGCACCAATGTACATCTAACCATGCAAGTAATGCAAACTACCATTTATTAAATGAGATAGGGGTACCTACTTTCGAGGAAAATTCGGCTGATAATCCTAAACAATACCTAAAGGACCTTGAGGAGTATTTCCGTTTGAAGCAGATTCCGGACGAGCTAAAGATGTTAATCGTTCGTAAAGGTTTACGTCAAAGGGTTCTCCAATGGGTAAGATTGACTTTGGGGGAGAATAATAATTTTGAATATTTCAGAAGGGCATTTTTGAATAAGTACTGGAGTACTAATACTCAGAACCAGGTGAGATCTATCCTAGTTAATGGCAAGTACGATGAACGCGGAAACCTAAGCATGGTAGATTATTTGCTAACTAAAGCACAGAGTAGTAGACTAATCGAGCCACCCATAAGCGAGAGGGATTTCATTAATATGATTGTACCACATTATCCAGAACGTATACACCATTACCTACTCATTGCGAAGCCAAATTCTATTCCCGAATTGATTGAGTTGGTATCATCATTCGAGACAAGTAGTAGGAACCACGTACAAAACTATACAGTTCGAACATTACCGGATAATTCAAGGAATGCGAATTGGAGAGGAAACGCGAGAGGGAACTATAACCCCAGAGAGAGATACTGGAACGACGTACCTCAATCCGGGAACAGAAACTGTCAAAATAACCGTTTCAGGAGGGAAGGTGATAACCAATATCACATAAATGCTATACAAACCAGACCAAGATATAGTGGCCGTTTTAATTATAGGAGAGGCAGAAACAATGAAAACAGATCCAGAGAACATTATTTTTCTGACCGAGGGGAAAGTGATGTAGGAGAAAGGTATGACGAAAATTATCCAGAAAGAAACGAAAGGAGAGAGAGACATTCCCGGGGACATTTTAGAGGAAGCAGAGGAAACTATAGGCAAATGCAGAGAGAGGGAAATGTGGAAGAGACTAGCGGAGCACCAAATAGTGTCGATAACCCGGAAAACTAAGACAGGATCCATTCAAGAGCTCGGAGCGGATTCTAAGCGCGCAAAATTCTCAAATAAACAGAAAATGTGAAACAGGGCTCAAAAATGAATTTATACTGGGAGAACTGATAACTACTATTCAAAATCACTCGGAAAAGGATCTGACAGATTCCCCTAGCATAAAAGTAGTATTATTGGATGAAGAATATAACGCTTTAATAGACTCTGGAGCCAATGTGAGTGTATGCAGCCTGAGGTTATATCAGAACCTGGTAAATAAAGGAATTAAGCTAATGACATTACCCATAAGGAACACGGTATGCCGGGTAGCAGTTAACAAAGAGGTTACCCGAATAAAAATGCAAGTAATGTTGAACATGAAAATAGGAGAAGAAAATTTTGAGTTTATTTTTCTGGTAATCAATAATTTGATTTGTGACATTTTGATTGGGTGTGACGTTTTGTTTGAATTAAGAGCTAGGGTTGATTTTGCTGATAAAGTTTTGAAAATAGAGAAGAACAGAAAAACATTAGAAATCCCTTTTGTAGAGGGTATGAAGCAGGATACTTATAACAAAACCCAAGGAGAAGAAGATATAGCCGAAGAAAGATTTTTCGTACAATTATTACAAACAGGTAGGAGTGAGAAATTAATTGCTATAGTACAAGGGGAAGAAACCGATGAGATGCATGCGTTCGCTGACAGGTTTTACAACGGGTATACGGAGCACAATGAGAAAGATTATGGTTACGCCCGAAATAAAGAATTCCAAGATACCGGCAGCCAGGTAGAAGCAGTAGAGGAGAAAGTGACCCTTGCCGAGAACCTCACAGAGACACAAAGGCATCTATTAAGGCGAATGTTACAAGAAAACAAAGCGGTATTTTCGGACGTCCCAGGCAAGTGCAAAGCATACAAACACAGTTTTAAGGTACAAGATATTGCACCCTTCACACACAAGTATCGGGATATTCCGATTGCATTAAGGGAGAGAGCCAAACAAGTGATCGATAAAATGTTGAGAGACCAAATAATACAAAAGTCAAATTCTCCATATAGCAGTCCATTATGTTGGGTGACGAAACGCAATGGCGAACTTAGGATGACAATAGATGCTCGAAGGATAAATAAATATACACAACCAGACAGATTTCGGAGCGAAAGTGTAGAAAAATTGCTGTCAAAAATAACCAAAGGCAAGTATTTCTCCACTATTGATTTAACGGCGTCATACTGGCAGATTGAGCTTCACGAGGATGTTAGAAAGTATACTTCTTTTTTATTTTTTGGGAAACAGTTCGAATTTTTGAGAATGCCTTTTGGTATGCTTACGTCATGTAGTGGACTATTAAGAGCCATCGATAAAATATTTGGCGACTCAGCCGACGAATTTTTGATCCAATATATCGACGATTTTCTAATAGTTGATGAAAATTTTGATGAGCATATTAAACATGTGGATTATGTGCTTAGAAAGCTGAGAGAAAACGGTATGACGGTGAACATTAATAAATCCAAATTTTGCATCCGTGAGGTGGAATTTCTAGGTTATGTAATTAATGATAGAGGAATAAAGCCAAACGAAGAAAGAGTAGCGGCTGTGAGAAGAATACCAGCGCCCAAGAGTGTTAAGCAGGTTAGGTCGTTTCTTGGAGTGCTAAATTATCAAAGCAAATTTATCCTGAGGTACGCCGCAGAAATAGCACCTTTGCGCGAATTGCTTAAAAAGAAAGTGCGATGGAAATGGGACGAGGTACACCAGAAAGCTTTTGAAAAGATAAAAGAACTATTTGCGAAATCAATTCTACTAGAGAGACCCAAGGACAACCTACCATATGTAATTTACGTGGATGCTTCAGGTCACGGATATGGGTGTGTCCTAGCCCAATCAGATGAGGAAAATCAACTGCATGTGATAAGTACCGCTTCAAGAGGTTTAAGTCAAATAGAGAAAAATGCTTCGGTCACCGAATTAGAGATCTGTGCTGTGTATTACGCACTACAGAAATTTAGATCATATATATATCTACAGAAGGTTATTATATACACAGATCATGTGAGTCTTTCATTTATGAAACGTTGTCGGCTTACGAGTACTAAATTATCTAGGTACATCCATGAGATTCTTTCGTATGATGTTGAGGTGAAACACATTCCAGGAAAAACAAATGTTTTTAGCGATTTGCTGTCTAGGTTACATAACAACAGTGAAATACCGGAGAGAATAGAACGCCCTAAAAATGAAGTAACATTAATGAGTATTGAAATACCCTTGAGTAAAGGATTGATAAAAGAATTAAAAGGAATAGGGGACCAGCAGCGACGAGATGAGAAGTTAAATAAATTAATAAAAAAGGCCCCAGAAATAGATGAAAATATCAAGGGAAACATAGGGTTAAAAGGGGGCGTGTTATATAAACTACATGGCAGTGAAATACAGAAATGGAAGACATATATACCTAAGAACATGGAGAATGAACTCATAAGCACGTTCCATCAAGCTCTAGCACATTCTGGCTCAGAACGCACCGCTTTAATGATCCAAGAAAACCTGTATATTCCAAAATTACACCATAAAGTAAGGAGAATAATTTCGACATGCTTACAATGTCAAAAAGCAAAGCCACTGAATATACAATACGAATACGAGACAAACTCAATACTAAGAGAAAAACCAGGAATGTTAGTGACCTTGGACTGTCATGGTGAGATGCCCCGTAGTAAATTTGGATTTAGGTATATAGTGGTGTTAATAGATGTATTTTCAAAATTTGTGAAAATTTACCCAGTCAGGAAGATTACAAGTGAAACATGCCTAAGGAAGATAATGAAGTCGTATGTTCCACAATTTGGAAAGATGAAGGCAATTTTATGTGATAATGCTTCAATATTTACCAGCAGAAAATTTGTAGACACCTTAAAAGAAAACGAAATCACGTTGTATCATTGCTCAAAATACCACCCACAAAGCAATCCCTGCGAAAGAATAATACGGGACATTTCGGTTTATTTGAGAATTTTGGCCAATAAAAAACACAGTGATTGGGCAAATCACTATCAGCGCATCGAAAGTATTTTAAATGAAAGTGTGAGCCCTACTACCGGTTATAAGCCCATCGAGCTGATGAAGGGGAAATTAATGGAAACACTTGAAGGGGAATTACCACAGACACTAGAAGCTAAAGATCCGAAAGCACTAACGGAAGAAGAGATGTTTAAGAAAGCTTTTGAAAGAATGGCCAATAAGGCGCAGAAAAGAAAAGAAAAGTTTAAGAAGAAGAAACGAAAACACTGGTTGATCAAATTGGGAGACTTAGTATTGGTACGGGACAAGAAAAAGTCTAGCATTCTGAACAAAAGGTATCATAGAATGGAAAATTTATTTAAAGGTCCATACCGGGTGATTAACATTTTTGGCTCGGATACATTTGAGTTACAAGAAATAAAGAATTCCAAGATCGTAGGGAGATACCATAAACAGTTGCTCAAACCGTACAAATGTTTAGAGAATGAGAAGGGTGAAGAATATAATGAAAAGAATCAGGTTAGTTTTACTCGAAATGAGGTAACACCCCTGTGAACAAATAGTAAAGGTAATACACCCGATAAATAAGGATGTAAAGAAATAAATAAAGGCATAATAATTATGTACCAATATGTATGTAAATAGATTTAATTTTAGAACTTAAATTGGGTATTAGAGTATTTGTATGCGTCACAAGTTATTCGTGTGCGGGAAATGTATTGTGTATAAGAATGTCTCTCGGAAACCTGTTTTTAAAGGGAGAGTGTAGAGTGAATGACCCAAATATAAACATCACCGGTTTGTCAGAGCCCTTGTGAAGGAGCAGGTATAGCGAAGGGTCTCTGTCAACAAAACAAACGAACAAAGGCCATAATCAGAGGAATTATTCTGTAAAAGAAAATTGTATCAAGTGTTGAAAAATTTATTCTTTTCCAGAACAGGGCAATTTGAAACGGCAACTCTAGGCCGAGCCCAAGAACTATAATTACAGATAACTTATTAATTAACTTTTAGTGATGTTAAATCGTATTATGTAAATATCTTTTTCTCATACTGCTTGTATATTTTAAGAAGGGTGATTTAACATTATGTATCTATCTAGGTTATTAATATTAGTAGAGTTATAAATGGTTTAATGTAAATAATTTAAGCGCTATGTTAAAATACTGTCCACGAGGGAAAGTTTTAGCTACAGGAATAGTGCTTTCGAAGGCAGAAAACCTAGTTTTATTACCTCTCTCCGGTCGCTGTGCTATTATTCCTACAGCGAGGGTGTAGAGCCTTTGTCCCATTATTTGATAATTCGCCGTGACCAAGTGAGTGAGAAAGACAACCTTAACGGTAAATGTAGGAAAAGCCGCGATTTATATTAAAATTGGACCAATGAGATCCCTGAAAGTTTATTCGAAATAGTTAGACGCGTCGAGTCGCGCTAAAAACGGACCAATAGGAAAGGAAGCAGCCTCAGGAGCCTGAGACTATAAATGAATCTGTTTGGGGAAAATTCGCGGCAGTTTTGGTAATGTGTAGTCAGGGAGAGATGCTGCAGGATGCGTGAGATATCGCGCCCAGAAAGGAATCAAGTCAGCTTTGTAATGTCAGCTTAGTATTGCATTTTATTCGGCAGTTTATGTCATGTGTGGTCAGGGAGAGATGCTGCAGGATGTGTGAGATATCGCGCCAAAACAGGGAATCAAAATAGTTTTAGCAACACACCTAAGATCCGCTACTCTGAAAGCGACAATAAGAATAGTTATATTTCGTGACATATCCACGCCATAGTCTAACAGCGGTGGACAGTATTTTACAGCGGCAATACCAGTTTTGTATACTACGAGTGTTAAATTAAATAAAAAGAAACGGCAGTGTCATCTTTTCATAAACAAAGCAAGTCTATGTCTTCCTATATCACCACCCGAGATCTACGTTTTCCTTTACCGAGGATAAGTCCATGCTCCCATATAATTTAAGGAAAATTACTGCAGCTAGCCGAGGATAAATTGAAGAACCAACACGCTGAGAACTTCTGGAAGCAACGGGAGAAGCATCAAGGTAAGCTACAGCAACGGATGAGGAGGTGATCGCCGCAATATGCATTCCCGTTCATGTTATTGAGCTGTTGTGAACCAAAATCTTGTATGCTGCATAGATTCCTGTTCTCGTTTCCATTTTGGTTACCGTTCTTGGGCGGTTGTAAACTAGCCTTAAACCAACCAAGCATCATTTGTAACACAAGCTTCTTTACTGCATATAATTTATTAACACTTGTATTGCACAATCATACCTGAATCAAAATTTTCACCTGTAAAACTGTAAAGCAAACATAATTACAAACCTATTATTTAAATAACAATCCTTGAATATATAATGAATATCAACCAACATGTTTCAAAGTAAAGTTTTTGAAATCAGGTAACATCTTGGCATATTAGGCTTTTAATATGGAAATTAAACATAAATTAAAAGAGGAATACTATAAAATAACAATTTAAATACAAAAATAAACATTACCAGCAATAATTAATATTTATTGATTTGGAAATGAATTGTATAATTAACAAACAAATGTTATGAAGCTTAATAGGTGTTAATTGCTGCACAAACCACAGAACAGGTTGTCTGTTTCAAGTATTTGTTAATTAAAAGCAGCAATAAATACTATGAGAATTCGGTAAATATGAAAATATGTTTAAAATGACCACTAAGTAAAGAATTATGTAATTAGCTGTGTATGTGGCAAAAAATATAATTATTTTAGAAAATGAAGCAAGATATGAATACAATATTCAATTTGCTCCTGCTATGGTTAAAGGTTGGTTCACAACCGCCCATGGTAAGCAAAATGTAAATGAGAACAAGAAGTAATGTTGTTGACCAATGGCACTGGGGATTATTTGATCTGCATCATTTTCCCTCTGGCTTCCCAATATAAAATCTATAAGTTATCACTTTTAAGGCTTTTACATTTGGTGAGATGCTGTTTGTTCAGGATGACATCTTCTTCACAGATAGTGAACTTGGGTGTAGGTTGGCATCGTATCTTGTAGAGATATTCTGCGGGGCAATCATGACTAGTTCCATCCTAAATAAGGCCACTACAGTTTTCCTTGGCATTTTTTGTATATCAACTCTATCTTTAATATTCTCATAATTTTTATCTTTTAATTTATCTTCTTCATCAAGTCTCCTTCTTTTGAAATTTTGTTTAATGTTATTTAATTGTTTATTCATTTCTATTTGTCCTACAGGTTTTATTTGTTGTATTGTACCTTTTTTTCTTAATTGATCCATTTGTTCATTGCCCAAAAGTCTTGACATGAGCTGGGATCCATTGTAGAGTGACATGATTTCTAGTTTCAACTGCTTTAATTAGGCTTCTTATATCTTTAATATTTCTTGTTGTTTTATTATTGTAATTTACTATACCATCTATGGCCGATTTTGAGTCTGATAAGATGACTTTTTTGTTTTATGTATGGTCTATATAGAATGTTCTGTAATGCTGCTTTTATAGCTGCTAATTCTCTATCATAGTGGTTTTACGTTTCATCTAATGCTAGATACTGTGCAAAGTGTTTTACTGTATACTCCTGCACCGGCATTTTTTTTATTGATGAGGGATCCATCTGTATAATATACAAGAAGCAATGTAGCATACAAGATTTTGTTTCACAACAGCCTGTTAACGAGAACGGGAATGCATATAGATGATCATGTCAATCACAAAGTGGAAAGTCAATATTGCGCATTGGGACTTAATTTGATTTTAACTGACCAATGATATTTTTTCACCTACTTCCAATTTAGCCAACATAATACGGGTTAGCCAATGTCAAAATTTGATAGAGTAAACATTATCTAAATACATATCCATTACATTTCCAATCCCTTTAGTTGTACCAAGCTTTCATTACTTTATTTCATGGCATAATTAAAATTGTTATTGTTCTTTGTTAATTTCTACCAGTTTTTGCTGTTCTTTGTAGCTTTTGCCATCGTTTTTGAGGCAATAGCCACTTTTGAGTTGCATATAAACAAACTACAGGTGATCCTTTCACTGGAAGAACCAACACCCATTGATCTCCAAGTGTCAGGATCTTAGGTTAAGAAGCACGTATATACTAATTTCTTCCAGTTTCCAGCTTGCAACTATAGAGAGCACTGGCAGCTGTTTCATGTCAAGGCCATCTAGAATAACCTCTACATGAAGAGTCTAATATGCACAATATGAACCTAATATTCTATTCCCAGAAATGAGAATGAGAAAGTTAAAACTTGGGCAAGTCGTTTTTCCCATTCTCAGGACCCAGGAAGGCTTCCTGTCGATTGTGAACGCTTCCATTTGAATAATTGTATTTAAACTTTCTTGTTCTTGTTACCATTGTCATTGTTGTGAACCAGCCCTAAGTCATTATACCAGAATGGAGTAAATGAGACAATGGCCAGTATGGAATAACATACTACTGGTGGAACATCTGTGGCCCGCAGTTGGGAGGTCCTGGATTCAAATCCTGTGGCCTGATCAATATGACTGGGCTTTTCTTATGGTTTCTCTCAGTCGCCAAGGTAAATACTGGATTGGATATTTAAAACCACAACCCAATGTTCCACCTTAAGTCTAAAACAATAGTAAAACAAAATAGATGGCAATAGCAGATTTTCTGCCATCTATACATAGAAATTAATAAAGGTAGGTGGACTGAATGGCACCCTAATGCCATCTGCCAAGCATGTGTAGAAGCAGAGAGAGTTGCCTAGCACTGAGCTATCTGTGTTGAAGCTGCCATCTGCCCATCGCAGAAGCAGAGGTACAGTTACCTAACACTAAGGTCTTTGTGGTGAAGAAGTATTTGTTCTTCAAATTTGCTTACGTAAATATTATTACGTATATTTGCAAAAGTGTGCTGTTATGTAATTATTTAGCTCCACATTGAGGACACCAATTTGAAGAATGTTATTGATTCTCGTATTTATTGCCAACTTTAAAAAAAATTACTTAGCTGGATGCTGGCTGGATATGAGATGTGCGTCACTTTGTATGTGCGTCACTTTGAAGAAGTATTTAACCCAACGTTTTTAAGATACACTTTAATGTTGTTTGATGCTTGGGACGCCAAACTTTATAGTGAAGATGTTGCTTGTTTTACGTAATATTATTAAAGTTATTTGCCTCGGCTGCTTTCAGTCACACTATAGAAACACAAGTTCTTTTAAGGTTGTGATAAGACAAGAATTAAAATACGTCACAGAATTTACTTTTTAATTTCACTTCTTTTTATTTTTCTTTATACTTGCACATTTATAAACACAACACTTTGGAAAAGAAAAACTGTGAGCACTTTATATATATTCTAGCGGAGAACACAATTTTTACCATCCGTACTTTACAACATCTTACCCGCGACTTTTACGTCTGCTCTGTATAACATCTTGCCCGCGACTGACTAAATTCAATGGTAAAAATCTTATAGCTTCGGTAATGCCAGTCTCTTATTGGCTAATTCTAGTCCAATAGAATTTAAGTATTCAAACTAAAACTTTTCTTTACTGTTAATTGCCTAATTCCAAACTGTAAGCGAAATTACGTTATTACCGATCTTTTCATAACCAGTATTTTTTTAAAACTCCAGACACATTATTGTCACCAAAATTACATTATTACCTCATTATTAACATCCTAAAACATATTATTCTCACAGTTTTTGCACTATTACAGTATATAAACATTTACATATCACTAATAAATATGTTTACAATAAAACTAAGTATTTACAATGACTTTACATACAATATAAATAATAATTATATACATACTGTTTTCAAGGTGGGCTGTTATTGAATTTAATAATAATAAAACACAATAAATATCATTTAGGCATTAAAATACTGCCTCAGCGGATACTTGATGAAGAAAAATGGTACAGGGAGTAGTAACCTAGAAGGTTAATGTCTGGCATACATTGAGCTATGAGGTATCTCCTAATAGATCCATTTAGATATGACCACATTTTTAAAGCAGCGTAAAATAAATATTAAAAATCTGATGTGATACATTCACATGACTTTCTCTACCCTCTATTGTTTATTAGTGGGTATACAAACTACGAGGACAATTCCAGAAGTGCCCCAGACCTGAGGTATAGTTAGCGGTTATTGTTTCAAACAAATGACTGCTCAAATGTACCAACCACCAAATATTGGGTGGCAGAGTTTAAGTGAGGTCATACAAGCTACCAAGATGAACATCGCAGAGGTTGACCAAATGAGATGACCATGCCAGAAATTGTGAAGAAAATTCATAAAATGGTATTGGATGACTGCTGACTAAAAATATGCAAGCTAGCAGACATCGTAAACATTTCAAAAATTGCTGTACATCGCATACTGACAGAAAATTTGGACATGAGAAAGCTGTGCGCAAGATGGGTACTGCATTTACTCACATTGGAACAAAAACAGTGTCATTAGGAAGTTTCACTCAAATGTTTGGAGATGTTTCTCTGCAATAAAGCTGAGATTTTACTTTGATTCTTAGCCATGGATGAAACATTGGTGCGTCACTTCACATTTGCAATGAAGGAACAGTTAAAGCAATGGATTGAAATGGGAGAATCACTCCAAAAAAGGTGAAGACAGTTCTATCTGCAGGCAAGGTCATAGCATCAGTTTTTGAGGATGCGTGAGGGGTAATTTTCATTGATTACCTTCAAAAAGGAAAAGCAATCAATGGCAAGCATTATGCAAACTTATTGCATAGTTTGAAGTGACAAATTCAAGCCTAAACAGCCGCATTTGGCGAAAAAGAAAGTTTTGTATCATCAAGACACACCAGTTTACACATCCGTTACCACCATAGCCAAAATGAGTGAATTAAAGTTTTAATTGCTTCCTCATGCACCCTATTCGCCAGGTTTAACCCACTCTGATTATTTTTTGTTACTAAATTTGAAGAAATGGCTTGGTGGTAAAACATTTATCAACAATGAAGCAGTGGAGTCTGCAGTTGATGGCTATTTTGCAGAACTTGACGGTTCTCACTTTAAACAGGGCATGTGAGGCAGTATTTTCAACACTTAAATAAATTCAGTCTAATTATATAATATGTAAATTCAATAACAGCCCGCCTTAAAGCAATATGCGCATGTAACAAGATATAAAAAGTGTATATTACAATCGTTGCATATGTTTATATTATTGTATACATGTGTAATAATTTTATGTGAATGTATTATGTTATTTAATAATGTAGGAGCTGTGAGAATAATAGGTTAAAAGTTGCTAGCAATGAGGTAACCTTGAGGCAATAATGTAATTTTTGTAACAGTTCATAAAATAGCCAATCAACAACCAGAAAAAGCTTTAGTTAAATGAAGGTATTCTATTGGAGTAATTAGCCAATCAGAAACTGAAATATAGCAAAATTTACAAATTTAGGCGGTAGAAATCAAGTCAGTTGCTTGTAGACAGCGCTCATACCTGGACGAGTTGTTAGCAGACCGTGTTACTATCAGACGCAAAACGCGTCCTCGAGAAGTTTAATACGTATTCAGTGTAAGACGAAAATAGTTTACGTGTTAAAAAGTGCAAGTAATTAATAAAAGAATCTCACAGCTCTCTATATCAGTGAAGTGTTATTTTAATCGTTTAAAGAATTAATAAATGGAGTGCAGTACAAATTATAATCTGTGTAAGCCTACATTCCTCAGCTGCACCACACCTTGTTAAGATATTGAAGTCTCTAAAAAAATAAATACTGACGCAGCCGAGGCAAACATAAATATATAATATTTAAAGAAACAGTCAGATTACAAAGTTAATATTTTTTTTAAGCATTTTTTTGGGGCAAAGGCCACCAGCAAGTAAATTTGAGACGAAGGCTACCGGGTACCATACATGCAGTTGCAACTACTTCAAGTTTGGTTCCCCAACAGTTGAACTACAATACAACTCCTACTTTAAATTGGCTTTCCATACCTAGCAGCAACAAAACATTCTACTTTAAATTGGTTCCCAAAGCGTGGGGCAAATAACAATACAACAAAATAAACAACTTCATATCGAAGGTATTGAACATCGCTGGTAAAAGTGTATCGAGCTGAAAGGAGATTATGTAGAGAAATAAAGATGTTTCTTGTGTTTTCTTTGTTAGGTCGGGTACTTCCGGGACAGCCCTCGTATTCTTACTAAAGCTTATTTTTCTGTCTACTACATTTTTATCCAAATAAACCTTTGTAGAAATAGCTACATTATACTTTACGTTATAGATACAAAGAGAACAGTGATAGTCAAATGTTTAACAACTGGACTCTATATGCTGGCCTTAAAATTCCATACTGTTTCCATGACATCGCGAGAAACAACTTAGTTTCAGCAGGCCTTTAAAAGAATTACAAAGTATTGAACAAATCCAACCATTAATGTTGGATATCTTGGAAATGATTTATACAACAACAAAAAGTAAATTGAAATAAATTGTGTTTTTTAAAGAGATCTACATTTTTTGTGTTATATGCTTTAGTCTGTCGCTTACATTTAACAGTTATACAAGATTATACAAAATTCCTTCTGAATGAAGAGAACTTCACGGGCTATTCTCAGAAAATTTAAGATATACATTTTATTTGTCATATAAATATCATTAATATATGGTATTTGAATCAAAATCTGTACAGCTATTTTTGAGAAAAATAAATGATTTCAAAAAATGTTTCATGTAAAGGGTAATTGGGGTGGAGAAATTTTCTTGAAAATCTTAATGTCGATTCTTTGGAAGATACTGAACTTAAATGCCAAATTTGGTATTTATCTGACTTTTCATTTTTACTTTCTCTACTACGTATAGTAAGTAGGGGAAGTATTGTATTCCACCCAAAAATTTATACCGGGATTTCACAGGAAATATATGTTTTGAGGCCCCCTCAATCCAAAAAAAAACATTTTTGGAAACATGTCCGTGTGTGTCTGTCTGTGAACAGCATAACTCAGAAATGAAGTCGGATAAACACCAAACTTGGTATTTAGGTTCAGTATCTTCCAGAGATGCGACATGAAGGTTTTCAAGAAAATCCCCCACCCCAGATTACACTTTACATGGAACATTTTTAGAAAATTTTAATTTTCTCAAAAATGGCTCTAATTATTTTGATTAAAGTATCATATGTTTAAGACATTTTTATGGCAAATAAAATGTATATCTTGAATTTTCTGGGAATGTCTCCAAAAGTATTCTTCATTGTGAACGACTTTTGCATAACTGGTAAACCATAAGAGATAGACAAAATTTTACTACACAAAAAATGTAGATTGCATTAAAATACACAATTTGTCATACACATTTTTTTGTTTTTTTGAGTGAACTATTTTCGAGATATTGCTTGTTATTCCCTTAAATTTTCCATTATTTATACTTTTTCTCAAAAGGGAATTCGTTATTCATTTTTTTATCGTGGTAATGCAAAGAGAATGGAATACACCACATAGCGACCAGCTCTTAAAATATTTGTCTCACTTAAAGCCTACCAGTTCCCCTTGCATCTACAAGAAAATTAGCAATAAGATTAACATCTCGATTAACATGAAGCATATGGAGAATAAGTGTTTGTAAAAATAGTTTGTATAAGAGTAGAGAAAGTCATGGGAGTGTAACACATCAGATTTTTTAGTTATGCTCTGACATTTTTGAGTTATATGGTACTCGCAAACATGCACACAAACCCTTTTACTAAAAAAAAATTGTTTGTATTCAGGGTGCCTCAAAACGTGTATTTCCAGTGAAATCTTGGTATTGAATTTTTGGGTGGAATGGAATAGGTACCTTCTATACCCATTATGTACGTGGTAGAGAAAGTAAAAATAGGTTAAAACGCAAGAATCCGGCCACTAGTCATAATATACCGGCTGAATAGCCTAAAACTTGCAGCGCAAATATTTCGGAAATTGAAAGTGCTATTGCCGTGCAGTTTTCACAGCATTGATTGGTAGTCAGGGGCTCGTACATTTAGCCTATAAACAAATTTTAATAATACTGAGAAATTGTATTTTTTGAGCAAACGTACAATTTTTTTAAATGGAACAATGCCTAGTTACATCAACAGAATAAAGGTAGGGTAAATTAGAATGTCAATGGTCTTTGTTGCAGGATTCTAGTGCAAGTGGTTTACGAGAAATCGTATTTTGAAGCGTTTCCACCCCGACAATTGTTTGTCCCATTCAACCTGCTTAGTTGCTAGGTACAATGTTATGTTTGTTTGCATTGTGTTTTCTGTTCATTGATTGCATTGCGACTTTCTGGTCAGTTAGTGACAGTTCAAGCAGTAAGTCGTGAGTGGAAGATGGGGTTTACTGATGCAGAAAAAGCCGACATGCTCATGGTGTATGGAGAGTGTAGGAAGAATGTAGTTCGTTCCTGTACGGTGTAGGTGGAAACGTATCCCAATAGACGTCAACCATCTCGGCAATTATTTTTAACCAATTACGTGAAAGTGGTACTGCAACACCTAGAAAACGTAACAGAAACAAACAAGTGACTGGAGAAGAGGCAGAAATTAATGTTTTGGCTGCCGTTACAGTAGATCCGCAAATTAGTTCCCGCACAATCACATGTGGAAGTGGCATAAGTCAGGCAAGTGTACTGCGCATTCTCCATCGACATAGGTGCCATCCCTATCACATCTCTCTCCATCAAGAGCTGCATGGAAACGATTTTGAGAATCGTGTTAACTTTTGCAAATGGGCATTAAGACATGATACTCCAGATTCATCATGCGTCTTGTTTAGTGATGAGACAACAATTACTAATCATGGCCAGGTAAACCGCAGAAACATGCACTATTGGTCTGTTGACTCCCCGTTGGTTTCGTCAGGTGGAACGTCAGCGTCCATGGAATTTAAACGTGTGGTGTGGGATAGTGAACCATCAGCTCATAGGCCCTTTCTTCATAGAAGGAACAATGAACTCGCACAAGTATCGCAGCCTCCTGACAGACCATCTGCCACAGATGCTAGAGACGTTCCTTTGCAGAGTAGGAGGAAACTGTGGTACCAACATGATGGCTGTCCACCCATAGTGCACGAAGTACTACAGCTTGTCTTAACGGATTGTTTCCAAATCGTTGGATTGGACGAAGAGGACCTGTACCTTGGCCGGCACGACCACCGGATCTGACCCCTTTAGACTTTTTTCTGTGGGGAAGGCTGAAAGACACTGTCTACAAGGATGTACCAACTACACCAGACGATATGAAACGACGTATTACTGCTGCCTGCTCTGAAATTTCCGCTGAAATGCTAGAACGTGTGCAGCAGTCTTTCCATAGCAGACTGGAAGCGTGTATTGAAGCTGCCGGTGGTCATTTTGAACACAACCTTTGAAGGGCTATGTTCTCTTTACTTGTAAGAATCCACAGAAGTATTGTAATTCCCTTTTGTTTTTCTTTAGTTTGTGCTACCACAGGTTGTGCAAGTGTCGGTGCGTAAAAGTTTCAAAATAAGATTTCTCGTAAACCACTTGCACTAGAATCTTGTAACAAACGCCACTGACATTCTAATTTACCCTACCTTTATTCTGTTGATGTGTCTAGGCATTGTTCCATTTAAAAAATTGTATGTTTTCTCAAAAAATACACTTTCTCAGTATTATTAAAATCTGTTTATAGGCTAAATGTACGAGCCCTGACTACCAATCAATGCTGTGAAAACTGCACATCAGTAGCACTTTCCATTTCCGAAATATTTGCGGTGCAAGTTTTAGGTGATTCACCCTGTATTGTATTACGATTTTTAACCCTAATTTGCCAAAAATCTTTTATCAAGTCACAAATTTTAAAAGCGTGCTCAACCTTCAAATGAGTTATCAAAATTCAGGGTTCCCAATGGAAGAAAAGCACATTGTTGTAATGGAGGAAGAGGAAGCCATGTCATGAGGACAAATGTAAACACTAGTTAGCGTCAGAACAAACTAAGAACAGTACGCAACATAAAATCCATACCCAATATTACAGAAAGCTGAAGCCCCTGAAGAAGCTAGCAACAGTGCTTCCAGGTATATCGTGGAAATCGAATGGGACCAGTTGCCCTAAACCGGACTTTGAAGCTAACCATTGGTACAGAAGAATACTTAAGAAACTTTGCTCCTATGCTAATAAGTCATTGCTATAAAAAGGGAACAGTTTGAGTACCGTTTTACTTTGAAGAATAATGAACAAAGACTCAAAAAAGGGGGGGGGGGTTGTCTCGGCTAACGGGACATTGGTCACCTTACATTTGCTTGTTGTTTTAGACTGACAGTTCTAAGTCACTTTTCTATTTTGCAATACATTAAAACTGGAAGCAACTCGGACGGACGTGCAACTATGACCTAGTGGCTACCATGCTAACCGCTTTGGTCTCCCTGCAATGTTTATTTGCACGTAAAAGAATCCCGTATTTTGAAAGAGAAGATCCCTGAGCTAATTTGTCAGCCATTTCACATCAACAGCGTCCTGCTTCTCTCCCGTGGGTCTATCTATGGGCTAATAACCTACCATGCACGTTTAGTGGCGGAATCAGTGACAGAAACAACCACTGGAGTACCACTACACGTCAACGGCCTGACAAGAAACTAACTCTGAAGTTAGGGGGCTGGGCTTTAGAACAAACAAATAACAATAAACAACCAACTTGAAGTAATGCAGGTCAATTTGAAACAGCAAAAGAAAGTGCTGCTTAAGGTGCGTTGCAAAATGCTACAACCACCTTGTTTGTTATAGAAAGGAACAACAAATATACAAGAAATAGAACATATGCATGAAGATTATTTATTTATTTATTTATAAATGTTTTAACATTTTGTAATGCATATGCTGTGTATTTTTCAACATTCAGATATGAAGCGACTTTTACTAGATCACTGGTGTTGCAAAATGGTACAATACAACCATCTCACCTTAATAGCCACTTAGGAGCCTTGTTTAAACACAACCTTACAAATTGATCACACATGCTGTCTGAAAGTTTTTGGAGCGTGGACACCTCTATATTTTCCCAAGCAGATATGATGTGACTTTCAACTCTGTGATATTAGGGTACTGTTTGCCATCAGCATATACTAAGCGACATAATGTGCCCCATAGGTTCTCCATGGGGTTCAGATCTGGCGAATTTGCAGGCCAATCCATTACATGTACTTCATTATATAGAATACATTCCCAGGTGGAGTTTGCAACATGAATACTAGCATTGTCCTGCTGAAAAATCCAAAATGGATCTCCACTCGCTTCCCCAAAAGGTAAAAGATGAACTTCCAGCAGATCTTGGTATCACTTGCTTCCATTCGACCCGTTGGGAATGCAAGGTGTGTTGTGCCACGAGTACCAAACCCGGCCCAAACTATTAATGAACCTCTTCCCTGCTGGCATTTGTAAAATGTGTTCCTTTTCGTAAGTCAAGCCAATAGTAGGCTGTCCCATCTGGCGCATCTAAATTGATTTTTTTTTTCATCACTAAACACTACTTGATTCCATTGTGTTCTCCAGGACACGTGTACTTTCGCCCAGGATACCCGTCTTTTCTTATGCAGTTCATAAGCCGAGGCTGCCGTTTCTTTTTCTTGTACAATAAGAAATTTTTCCGTAATACATTCGGGATAGCGTAGACTTGTATACGCGAATGTTTGGATCTTGAGCCAATCTTCACAAGGAGGTCCTTCCTGTACTTAGTTGTTTGATTACGATTCTCTCATGCCTTGTATAAGTTTCCATGGCCTTCCAGAGGACTTCTTAGTGCGTAATTTGTCCCAAGGTTCAAAAAATTGTTTGCAACCGAAGGAGATCTGAGAATCTTTCTTGTTATTTCTCTAGATGATAAACTTTCCTTACTATAAGCGATTATTTGCCCTTTCTTCTCGCCTGATAACGCGGTTTACGTCCCATGTTCATGAACGACTTCCTTCACCACTATAAACTTCAACTCGATGTACCTGCGCCCTCTACGGCTGCTATCATCGGTGGTTAAAACGGGGAGGGGTGGGTAAGGCACATGGTCTCCTGATCGTGTTACTGTACGGCAAAGAGGTCAACTGTTCCCGTGGTGTGACATGAATACAGGCACGTCAAACATATTGCATGGGATATTTCGATGCAAGCTTATTAGATATGAGGGCGGATCGAAAAGTAACGCACAATAATTTTTTCTGCCCTGGTATTGCAGCTGGAATGTTACAATTTCACACCGAGGTAGTTTGAAGTTTTCACTACAGAGAATATTTTTTATTCATGTGCAGCTCTAGCGAGAGAAGCGTGAACTACGCAATAAAGATGGCGCGCATGTTACTGTCGTCCACGTGTGAAGAGCAGAGAGATGTAGTTCGATTTTGTGGGCCAAAGGGTATAAACCGAGTGATATTCACAGGGGCATGCGTGGCGTGTATGGAGATGATTGTATGGACCGTAGCAATGTCTCCAGGTGGTGTGCATTCTTCCTAGAGAGACGTGTGAACCTTAGTGATTCGCCACGCTCCGGGAGGGCGGTAACAGCTGCAACCCCGCAGAATGTCAGAGGCATTGAGGCGGCAATTTTGAACGACCGGCATGTGCAACTGCGAACCTTATCGCAACAGTTCAACATTTCCTATGGTGCAGTGTACGATATTGTTCATGACACGTTGAAACTTCGTAAAGTTAGTGCTCGCTGGGTGCCTAAGAACCTGACAGACATCTACAAGGGCCAGCGAATGATGACGAGCTTGGTACACCGCAGAAGGGCATAACTTTCTGAAAGGAATCGTCACTGGTGATGAGTCGTGGGCATACCACTACACGCCCTAGACCAAGCAGGCAGGTATGGAGTGGAAACATCCTGGTTCCCCAGTGAAGAAAAAGTTCAAAGTGACTCAATCTGCTAGGAAAGTGCTTGTGACAGTGTTGTATTGGTGGACGTTGCTGAACACGGAACCACTGTGAATGCTGCAGCCTACATGAAAACTTTGAAGTTGCGTCGTGCCCTTCGTGACAAACGCCACAACATGAATGCTGACGATGCCGAAATTCTTCATGACAATGCTCGCCCCCATGTTGCTGCTGCTGTTCGTCATAAAATCAGGAAATTTGGTTGGGAGGTGCTCCAGCATTCCCATACAGTCCGGATCTTGCACCGTCGGACTTTAATCTGTTTGGTCCCATGAAGAAATTTCTGGCCGACCAACAATTTCCGATAGATGCGGAATTGAAATCAGCAGTCCGCAGATGGCTATACTCCAAGGAAACGGACTTCTACGAACAGGGCACTGGTATCACGATGGGAGAAATGTGTTGAGAAACTTGGTGACTATGTCGAAAAGTAGGTAAAACGTGTAAGTTCATTTGTGATTTTTGTTGTTTTAACTATTAAACTTTTTTGTAAAAAAAATATTGTGCGTTACTTTTCGATCCGCCCTCGTGCTTACGTTGCGCTAGAGCTGAAAACCGCAGTGGTTGTATCATTTTGCAACGCACCGTTCGAACCTGCAAGCACTAAGTTTTATTGGCACAACCTCTGAAGTTGTTGATGGCGCAGTCCTAACTTCATATCCTGCAAACACCAGATCTCCCGAATACGAGCCTCACTCGTTACCGCGGAGCCAACTCGCTTGGTCTTCCTCTGAAGAACTTAGGACTTAAATACTGAATTTGGTGTTCATAAGTCTTACATTTTCACGTATGCCTTCGGCAAACTTACAAGAAGGGGGAGGAATCTATGCAAAGTATTCTTACAAAAGCTTATTCTTCTATCTATTCTTAATCGAGATAAACTATACAGAAATGGTTCCATTAACATTTTCTTGTAGGTACAAGGGAGATGCAGGAGGCCGAAACGATAGTCTTATCTTTAAAATGCGGTTGGATATATGCTGTCCTTGAAATTCCTCTCTCTGCGTGGCCACGAGAAAAAACTGAGTAGCTACTTAGCGCTTCAAAAAGTGTAAACTATTTGAAAAGTCAAACGAATAATAAAGAATGTCTCGGAAATGGTTAATCTGTAAAAACCACGTTTGACATAAATTGTGTGCTTTAACGAGATCTACATTTCTTTGTAGTAAGATTTTGTCTATCTCTTAGATTTTACCAATTATAAAAAAATAATTCATAATGAAGAGGATATTCGCACAAATTTCAGATAAGTATACCATACATTTTGTCATGCAAATATCTTGAACATAAGGCGTTTTAATCAAAATGATTAACAGTTTTGAGAAAATCAAAAGTAACAAAAAAAGTTTTCATTTAAACATTATTTGGGGTGGGGGGAGTTTTCTTGAAAATTTTCGTTCTCCATCTTTGCAGACGCTAAACTTAAACACCAATTTTTTGTTTAACCGAATTTTTGTTTTTGAGTTATGCTGTTCAGACACACATGTATCTTTTTCTAAAAATGCTCTGTGGTATTGCATTCCACCCAAAAAATTCGATACAGAGATTTCACCGGAAATACATTTTTGAGGTCCACTGAATTAAAATAAAACTTTTTAGAAAAAGGTCCGTGTGTGTTTGTGAACAGCATAACTAAAAAAACGAAAAGTCCGATAGATGCCAACTTGGTATTTAGGTTCAATATCCTCCAAAGATGCAACACGCAGATTTTCGGAAAAATCCTCCCATCCCAAACTACCCTATTTATGGAATGTTTTTCGATTTTTTTTTATTTTCTCAGAAATGGCTAATGATTTTGATTAAAATTCATATATTAAAGATATTTACACGATAAACAAAGTGTATATCTTGAATTTTGCAAATAGCCTGTGAAGTTCTCTTCATCTTTTAGAACTGGTAAACGTTAAGCGATAGGCGAAAACCTACTACACAAAGAAATGTGAATCTGTTTAAAACACGCAATTTATTCCAAAAAGTTTTTTTGTGGATAATCCATTTCCGAGATATCCGTAATAACGGTTCGAATTGTTCAATACTTTTTCTTTTGAAGTCCTGTCGATTTTCAGGTGTTTATCTTGCATGGAAAGAGTAGAGAAATTTTAAGGCCAACGTAAAATGTCCAGTTCTTAAACATTTCACTGTGTGGCTATTTCTGCAAAGGTTTATCTCGATTGAAATGAAGTAGATAGAAAAATAATCTTTAGTAAGAATAGTTTCTATACCCACTATAAACGATAGAGGGTAAAGAAAGTCTTGTGAACGGAACACAAGATTTTTTTGTGTAGTACGTTTTCGTCTATCGCTTAACGTTTAGTAGTTATGCAAGATTATACAAATTTCCTTCCGAATGAAGAGACAAGCTATTCCCAGAAAATTCAAGATATACATTATATTTGTCATGTAAATATCTTTAATATATGATATTTTAATCAAAATCGATAGAGCCGTTTTTCAATATCAAAATTTTTTTAAAAATGTTCCATATAAAGGGTATTTTGGGATGAGGGAATTTTCTTGAAAACGTTTGGAAG
Source organism: Deroplatys truncata (assembly GCA_030765065.1). NCBI lineage: Eukaryota > Metazoa > Arthropoda > Insecta > Mantodea > Mantidae > Deroplatys > Deroplatys truncata. The sequence continues at coordinate 20,919,387 of CM060987.1, forward strand.
ATACTGAACTTTACTGCCAAGTTTAGTATTTATTCAACATTTCGTTTTTTACTTATGCTGTTCACAGACCACATACATACATGGACAGTTTTCTAAAAATGATTGCTTTTTATTCAGGGATTCTGAAAATAGTATTTTCGGTGAAATCTCGATATGGAATTTTTGGGTGGAATGCAATACGTTTTCTACCTACTGTGTACGGGTGAAGTAAAAATACCAGTTTTCCCTCGGTTAGTTGAGAGAAGATGATGAATATCCTGGTAGACTTCGCCTTGCTTCTTGAGGATTAGTAGCTCAGCATCGCAGACCATTACTTGACCCCTGAGAGGAAGAGATTAAGGGGAGACCCAAAGGGCGACCAGATCCGGCCGACCACGCGCGCTAGTGAGGACGGGGTCCCTAACGATTTCAGAATTGTACCCATCCTGACGCTGGCGCCATCAACCCAGGGGTCCCGGATACGAGCTGGGGGGAAGAGACACCAGCTGGCCATCAAGCGCCAGGGAGAAATGTTTACACAGCGCAAACTCCAATACCACGCACCAATCGCCGTCGCCTGGTCCTGCAACCCTGAAACAGTTAAAAGGAAATCATGGGGACTGAAAAATCGTGGTAGAATAGGAACCACCGTAGCATTCACCTACCGACCTGGAAAAACCATGACAAAAACACGGCTTAACGAGTATTGAACCCGGGGCCTTTCGAATGCGAGCCTCATACTTTACCCCGGAGCCAACTTGCTGGTTTTCCTGTGAAGAGCTTACGGCTTAAATACGGAATTTGGTGTCCATAAGTCTTGAAATTTTCATGTATGCCTTCTGCAAAACTACTAGAAGTGCGTAAAATGTCTACACACACCTATACAAAGTAAGCTTATGCTTCTATATTTTCTTAACCGAGATAAACGTATACAGAAATGGTTTTATTATGCATTTTCTTGTAGGTAGAAGGGGGACGCAGGGCGCCGAAGGATAGTCTGTTTAAATAGCTACTTAGCACTTCAAAAAAGTGTAAAAGATCTGAAAAGCCAAACCAATAAATAATAAAGAATATCTCGGAAATGGTTAACCTTCAAAAAAAAATTTATGTGACATAAATTATTGTGTCCTTTAATGAGATCTACATTTGTTTGTGTACTAAGATTTTTCTCTATCTCTTACGTTTACCGATTATACAAAAGTCATTTAGAATGAAGAGGAGATCAAAGGCTGTTCGCAGGAATTTCAAGAAATACATTTTATTTTTCGTGCAAATATTTTAAATTATGGTGTTTTAATCAAAACCGCTAGAGCCATTTTTTAAAAAAGAAAAATATCGAAAAATTTTCCATGTAAAGGGTAATTTGGTATGGGGGATTTTCTTGAAAATCTTCGTGTACCATACTTAGATGTTGAACTTCAATGCCAAGTTTGGTACTTATTCAACTTTTCATTTTGAGTTATGCTGTCCACAGGGGAGCCTCAAAATAGGTATATCGTGTGAAATCTTGGTATTCAATTTTAGTCTTCCTCTACTCACTATAAGTAGGTAAGTAGTAGGGTAAACAAAAATATGAAGTACTTGAAAATTCAAATCGATAACTTAGAAACTCGGAAATTGTAAATGCTACAAAAGGCGTGTTTAACACAAATCGCGTGCTTTAACAAGATGTACCTATCCAGGGCCGCCCACGGGCGGGGGGGAGGATCATGGTGCAAGTGGCGCCATCAGGAACATTTTGGGGGGAATTCAAAATTTTGGGGAATAAAAAAATATTGATGTAAATTAATGCAGTTAATATAAACACATTGACGCAGTAATTTGTATCACAAATTATGTAAATGTCAGAGTGATTGTAGTGTGAATATGCATTGTTGTGTGACATTGATTTGAGATGTTTGTTGATTGTAATTATTGTCGAGAAGTGGGTTTATACGGCCTTACTGAAACTGACAATAATAGCGTGCAATAATGTAGCGAGGGGGTGAGCTGTTTATCATTATTAGAGACGAGCAAATGACGTCAGAGTGGCGCGTTTTTCTTAGAATTTGCTGGAACATTTTCCCTAGAGCATATGTTTTCGTAATTTTCATTGGATATAAATATAGACGCTAATGTTGGCGCGTTTTATTAACCAATAGCAGCTCGGTTATAATCTTTAGGCAAATTGGGGCGAGGAAGTATAAATTCAGTGTCAGAATCAAGTTTCATGTAGTTCAACGGAGGCATTCATGGAGTATGCATCGCGCACAGTTCAAGGTTACGCGTCGCAAAGTTATGAAAAATCTCTCGTGTCGTATAGTTAATTACACAAAAAGTTGAAGTACGCGAATTAATAATGTGCAGTAAATAAGTTATTATAACAGTTTCAGTTTGGCGAGTGTCGAGATTAATAGGTGAAAGTGAATAATGTGTTACGACAATAAAAGTGTAAAACAAATTCTTTCATCAGTGTTATCTTTGGATAAAAAAACTCCTTTCCGTTTACACACCTGTATAAGATAAGTGCTTGACCGAAAAATCATAGCTAGCCGGAGGACAGTGAACCCAAAATTAAATACAATAACAGGCGCCCAGTAAAAGATAACACGAAGTGACCGCGACAAATTGTCTTTTATACGTGCGGCAGATAAAAATGAAACATCTTCCAACTACCAACAAATACCCCCGCAACATTTATTACAATTTTTAATGGAGTACTGTAATTGTCAACTTAGTTTGTAAATCTAAATGTGCGGTAACCCCCCCAAAGTAATTTGAAGTATAAATCGTACTGTATGGTATACTGTGGCATATCAAATGAAAATTTTTGGAAATGTATAACAGGAACGGCGGCGCCGTGGCCGAGTGGTTAGACTGCTGGCCTCCCACCGGGTTCAATCCCAGGGACCTGCATGTGGGATTTGTGGTGGAGGAAGCGGCGTCTGGGCGGGTTTTCTCCGGGTTCTCCGGTTTCCCCCGCCATTCATTCCATCAACTGCTCCATCATCACCTTTCCTTTCATTCATTTCACCAACATTTCGTTTCATCTACTTCCTTCATCCCATACCAGGCATTGGGCTGATCACCCATCCTGGATGCTCTGTCTGATCCATGAGTGTCTGCTCCTCGACGGACCTCTGACCCCAGGGACCCGCTTGTAAGTCCTGGAGGGTGTAAGTCCTACATAAGAGGAGGGTAAACAGATAATGAATGAATGACTATAAAAGGAACTGTAACATTATAGGTAGTTATGTAGTTGTTCAGGATGTATAGTGTTATTACACTAACTATATTGGTCTATTTAGATAGAGACAATAGAATACATTAAAATACCAAGCAATCTGTCAAATATTTTTGTTTGTAATTTTTGCTTTCAATTATTTGTTTAAGCTTTTGTATACCGGCATCTATAGTACCTATAAGACAGGTCCTTTGCGAAGCTCTCCAGCAACATAGAAAAGGGACTAAATAGTTTAAATTCAGTTATCAAAAAATTTGGGGAGGGGGAGAATGATAGTTTTGGGAGGGATGGGCACCCCCTGTACCGACCTACATTTTTTGTGCAGTAAGATTCTGCCTATTGCTTACTGTTAACCAATTATATAAGTCATTCACAATGAAGAGGAGTTTACAGGCTATTCCCAAAAAATTCAATATATACATTTTATTTGTCATGTAAACGCCTTAACTATAAGGTATTGTAATAAAAATGGTTATTCAATTTTGAGAAAATAAAAAACTTAGAAAAATGTTCCATATAAAGGGTAGTTTGGGATACGGAATTTCTTGAAAATCTCATGTCGCATCGTTTGAAGATACGTATTTATCCGTTCGTTTTTTAGTTATGCTGTACACAGACACACGCATATAGACCCTTTAGGCACGTGACAGAGAAAGTAAAAAACTGAATGCAGCTCAGCTAATGAAGGAAGTTGACGAGAAGGTGTAGAAGAAAAATAAGAGGAAGAAGACGAGAATATAAGCGGGTATCCTAATATCCCATCGTTGCAAAATGCTGCATTAGAAATTAAATTTGGAACCTCCAGTTCTCAAATTTGCCCTGAAGCTTTATAAGAAAGTGAGAGCGAGGTTACAATCGATAGAGGAATCGAAGAGGGGTTGGAGGAGAGCGGCAAGCGAGCGAGACCAGCTGGTTTGCTCAGGCAGACAGGCCCAGTGCAGGTTTGGACGTCATGCTATCAGAAGGCAAGACGTTTCTCCTGCGATCCGGCATTTTCGTCGGTCTTGCTTCCGTCGTTACAACCATCATATACCTTACTCCTGTTCCAGGTAAGCTCTTTACATTCTCACATGTTTGACTAGTTAATTATACATGGAATGTTATAAACATTTATAAAATAACCAAGCATTTTATTGACAGCGTAAATGTTCTGGGATTCGTGTAAATAGGAGGTTATTGCATGTATACAGTATGGAAGTGAATTCATTCTGAGAGAATATTGGTAAAACAAGTCCAATACATTTTTTTTAATTCCATTTTTACCCCACCTTTAACTACATTGGTCTTATCAACGGCCTGTCCTTAGGAACTTACTGCCTACTGCAATGTTGTTAACTCGTATTCTTTTGTGTAGTAAACATAACGTTGAAACGTTGAGTTTCTTGTACATTTTGGGTTTTAATCATTATATCACACGTACATTCACACACTCATTCATACTTCCAGACTCTGGGGGAGGATAGGGAGTAATCTTGGCTAGAGAAAAATTCCCATCCCCAGCCGGGAATCGAATCCGTGACCCTTTGTACACCAGGCCGGTGCTCTACCGACTGAGATACGGGGCCGGCCAATACGGCTTATTTTTCTTTGTGATGAAGGTTTTAGACAAAAAGGCTTGTGATACTGATTTCCACGTATTATGACAACTTTTGTTCGTCATAACAAAATGAGGGTTATGTAACAATGACGATTTCAATGAAAAGGTAGTAAGTTTTCCTTGACATGAAAACTTAAAATGTACCCTAAGACTTGCCCACAAATGCGGTAAAAACATTGAACATATCTTGGCGTCTTTTACTTTTTCTATTAGCTATAATAGGAAAGTAGGGGAAGTATTGCATTCCACCCAAAAATTCATTACAGAGATTTCACCAGAAATACGCACTTTGGGCCTTTGAATCTAAAAGAGACTATTTTTAGAAAAAGGTCCGTTGAGTGTGTGTGTGTGTGTGTGTGTGTGTAAACTGCACAACTCAAAAACGAAATCTCGAATAAATGCCAAACTTGACATTTAAGTTCAGTATCTTTCAAAGATGAGACATGAAAATTTTCAAGAAAATCCCCCACCCCAAACTACCGTTTACATGTAAAAGTTTTTTTTCCCAAAAATGGCTCTAAATATTTTGGTTAAAATACCATATAGTATAGATATTTACATGACAAAAATGTATACTTTGATTTTTCTGGGAATACCCCGCTAAGTCCTCTTCATTCTGAACGACTTTTGCATAACTGTAAACCGTAAGAGATAAATAAAATCCTACCACATAAAAATGTACATATCGTTCAAGCACACAGTTTGTTAAACATTTTTGTGGTTTTAACCCTTTGAGGGATGCTACTCGTTATTAATTTTGAATTTTCAATTACTTGTAAATTCCTTTTGGTCATGTAAGGAGCATTAAATTTCAAAGCCATCACGTAATGCTTTTTAAAAACATGAATATCGCTTTAGCTTACTGCATCCTTTTTATACCTAGAACGAAATGTATAATCAAAACTTACCTGATTGACAAGAGATAGAAAATAAACTTTTGCAGGAATAGTTTGGTGAAGAATGCTTAGAGAAAGCCATGTGAATCAACAATTTTTTTCTCGTGCCCTTGAAATAGTATAGAATTTCAAAGCCATCACAGCGACACGCAACATTTGACCATCACTTCAGCCTTCTGTATTCTTCTTGTATCTACCACGAAATGTGCAATAAAAACATTTATGCAAAAGTCAAAAATATACAGAACAGCTTTTGTGAGAATATGTTAGAAGAGTAGGTAGAGAAGGTTATGGGAATGTAACACATCAGATATTTAATTTCCAAGGCTGAACCATCTCTGCGCCAATTTGACATATTGTAAACCACAGAACAGCCAACAGAACTGCAGTTTTCATTTGTTTACATAAAGAGCTCATGGCCAACTATACTGGCTTGCTGCTAAGGCCATGCTTAGTATTATTACGCTTCTATTAAGTTGGCGTTTATTGTGATCAACGAGAAATGGATAGACAAACATTATCTGATGTTGCATTCACATGACTTTCTCCATCCACTATCGTTTATTTATGGCTTCTATGAAATTTAATGTTTTATCTACTTCATATTAATTGAGATAAACCTTTGCAGAAATAGTTACATAACACATTTTGTTGTAGATACAAGGGGGGGTAGTGGAAACCGAATCGATAGTCGGCTTTTAAAAGCGGGAAGTTATAAGTAGGCTTTAAAATTCCATAGTGTGTTCGTGACACCGCGAGAAACAACTGAATAGTGACAGCACAAAATATGACAAGAATTGAAAAATTCAAACCAATAACGGATATCTCGGAAATGGCTAATGGCACAAAAAGATTACTAGAAATAAATAGTGTGTTTTAAAGAGGTTCTGTATTTTTTGTGCAATACGTTTTTGATATGTGTACTTATGGTTTACCAGTTATGTAAAATTTCTTCCGAATGAGGAGGATCTCACAAGCTATTCAGAAAATTTATTTATCAAGTAAATATTTTAAATATATGGTATTTTAATCAAAATGTTAGCCATTTCTGAGAAAAATAAACAATATCGAACATTTTTTTATTTAAAGGGTAGTTTGGGGTGGAACGATTTTCTTGAAAACCTTCGTGTCACATTTTTGGAAGATTTATCGAACATTTTGTTTGAATTATGCTTTTCGTAGACACACACACACACACACACACACACACACACACACACACGGGTCTTTTCTAGTTATGCTTTCTTTTTATGTATTAAGTGGACCTCAAAACCTGTAGTTATGGTGAAATCTCAACATCAAACCTTTGGTGGAATACAATACCTACTTCCTGTTACCTACTAGAGTTGGGTGACCGGACGTAAAACGGATACCCAAAAACTTACCCATAATGCGGTACACATATTGAAAATATTTTGATAATTTTTTTAGTGTAAAATCTTAATCGGAGCCAACAACGTACCACATATTTTGATCACCTACACATCAAACAAACTTCTTTGATAATGTGTGCACTAATACCCTTCTAATGCAGAATGAAATGAAATTTGGGTTTTATTTATGGATGCTCCTTAACTCCAATGGTCCTTAGCATCCCATTCTATATTGGACATGAAAGACCGAAAAATTTGCTCAGAGGCCTCTTTATCAGGCTTGAGGTTCTTTTACATGCCGTAAATATACGACACGGGACCACCGACTTTACCTCCGTAAGGAAGTCGTGCTAAGGATTTTTACGCCCGAAAAAAATCCATCGCCCTCCGCTGGGTTTGAACCCGCGACTTCGGCAGCTACTGATACTGAATGAGTAACCCATTTTCTTTTAATAGTTTTTTTCTTTTCTAACTTCCATCTTTAACAGTTATATTCTTATACATTTTCTCTGCATATGTTTTATTATATTTTTGTGACACTATAACCTAATCATACATTCTTCGCGTGAATTTGCGTAAACACTATATTAAGAATAATACCTACAGGGGCGGCGCCAGCTTGTGAGTTTTGGCACTCGTAACTAAATTGAGCTCGCCCTTTAGCCCCTTCCCTGCCAGGATAAAAACAAATAGCAAGTGAATAATTATTTTAAAGCGCGTGACAAAGTAATTATTCAAAATAATGCGTGTACATTTCATAAAATAAGTCTGTTAAGTGCTCAAATCTACGGACAGAACGTTGTAATTAATGCCCCCAGTTGGCCTAGTTTTAAAAATTCAAAATATATGAGAAAGAGGGAAAGCCTTTCTTGGAAATTATTTTGTACTTTACTAGGTTTCTTGAGTTTCGTTTGGGATTTCAGGAATTGTCGAAGAGACAACAATAGTGTAACCATTGCAACCATTTCTGCATCAAATAACGGATGTGAAAGAGCTATTTTCGGTTGAGATGATAAAAACGTAACAGAGAAGTAAAACAAATGCTGTTCGTCACAGTAGTCTTAGGATAGGGTAAAACAAGCGGAGGAGGCTTAGCACTTCGATCTACGTAGATCTTTACTATTTAGGCTCCTGCCGGGAGACCGAGGACGGCCGGACCAGTAGGCAGAGGGCAGGGTGCCTATTTACAGATTTGAACTCCCCGAGTGGTAGCTGGTACAGTCGGCTCCCTCCCCCTGTGGGCTTACATACCCCCCTGCCATGTACACGCCGAGACCTCTCGCCGACACTTGAAACCCTAAAAGGAACCAAGCAGATGAAAGGTGAAGTGAAATGAGAATGGAGATGAAATGGAGGGACAGGAAATTTGGGAGATGTAATGATTCCTTGCCAGCATTCGCCTAGCGATCCGGGAAACCCTTGGGCCAGGAAGGTCGGCCACGGGAACCCGCTCCACGACCTTCCGAATGGGGCCACAGACGTTACCGCCTGAGCCATCCTGCTCAGTCACCATAGTCTTATGTTATTCCAGCTAAAACAACACGTTTTAAGATATCATGAATCCAAAAGAAATGATTTTTAGAAAAAAGTCCGTGGGCATAACTCAAAAACGAAAAGTCGGTTAAATATCGAACGTGGCAATTAAGTTAAGCGTCCTCCAACGGTGCGATACGAAGATTTTCAAGAAAATCCCCTCATCCCTAACCACCCTTTGCATGTAAAATTATTGTTATTTTTGATTTTGTCAGAAATGGCTTTAACGAATTTGATTAAAATACCACATGTTTAAAGATATTTGCATGACAAATAAAATCCATAGCCTGTGAACTCGTCTTCATTCTTGAATGAATTTGTTTATAACTCGTACACTGTAAGAGATAGAAAAGCGTACTGCACAAAACATGTAGATCTCTTTAAATCACACCACTTATATCAGATGCATTTCTTGTGGCGTTTGGGGGGCGGGTCGGGAATAGGATAGGATTAAACGTGGAGTAGAAAGGAGAAGTTAGGGGTGTGTTGGGGTTCCGCTGTTGCACCCCCGTTAGTACGCGGTAGGATAGCTGCCAGCTTATTGCGCTGCCAGAGGAGCAAGGGAATGTCCGGCTGACGACCATGACCGAGGCCCTGGTCGCCACACACGGGGAGTTTCGTGGAAAGGAATTGGAAGGGATTGTGAGGTGCTTGTCTTTTATTGCATTGATTTAAATGTTGAGTGCCCCTCGAGAGGTGCGCTCAGTTTTGGCGTGGGTAGTTATATCTGGAATTAGGATAGAAGTGAGCGGCTTCTTGTGCCATCATGTAGGCGTTCGTTCGTTCCTGCCCACTGTTCAGGCTGGAGAGCACGGAAGTCCACTAGGTCAGCAAGACCTGATGTCGTGTGCCTAACCTCCTCCATGCAATCTGTCGGAGCTGGCGGTGCTGATGTCGGTGGCAGACTGGCGATGGATTCCCCAGGCCACTGATTGAGGAGTTGGTGTCGTCTAATCGCTGCAGGTGGTGAATGTGTTGACTGTGGATGAGAAGGCAGCGGTGATGGCGTGTAGATCTTGTAGTCCAGTTTCCAAGGCGGCGAGTCGGCGGAGGAGTCGGCGAAGATGATCCGTGTTGGCGGAGTTGACGGCGGTATTGAGTGTTGTGACGAGTTCTTCCTGTTGAGACATGCGGGACCCGATGCTGAGGACCTCCGTGTGGAGATCCAGGACCGCATCTCGTAGGGTGGTGTGGTGTGATGGCCGGAGCTGGAAGTGGCGTTGGCGTCGGAGGAGCGGCTGGAGCTGTGTAGATGGTTTCTGGCGGTGGCGGTCGATGGCTTCTTGGGTATAGTGGGCACTGCTCCTGCCCGGTGAAGTGGCCGTGGCGTTGCAGGAGGCGCAGTACCGACGTCGGCGGCGGAGGTCGTGTCCGGTGCACTGTGTCGTCAAACTCGGTGCACCGCAGTAGTGGCACCTGGGTGGTGCAGCAGCATCTGCGGCATGCCAGGTGGCTTTTCGATCGGCTAGCCTATATGCGAAGAACCTGCCCTAACAAGGGCAGGCCGGACCTTAAGGCAGCCTCACGGTCTGCCGGAACAGCCAATGCCAGGCGGACGAAGGTGGTAGGTCCTCGAGACGTGATGATGCGCGTGGCCTTCAAGGTAGAAGGCCACCGATGTTGGGCTGCGGTGAGTATGAATCTTGTAGGCAGATCCCGAGGAACTCCAGAAATCACTGCGCTGCACCGTGATGACGGCAGTGGTGTAGGATGCTGTGATGGTGGCTGCTGCGTTAGATGTTGTGATGAGAGGTGCTGTGCTGTTGGCGACTGCTGCGGCTGGAGGTAAGGTGTGGTGTTGACTGGAAGAGAGCGGTGAGGCTGCTGGTGCCGTGGCGATGCAGTGACCGCTGCCTAAAAAGGCCCAATCACCGGCGGCGGTGCGGTCCATTGCAGAGATATCTATTCCTCATTATAGGTTTGAACTGTTAAGTTCAAAATCGCTATTCGTTTCTTTTCTCGTCATGCAAAGAGAACGGAACTTCAAAGTCATCACATAGCGACCCGCTCTTAAAAAAATTATATCGCCTAAGCCTACTGTATTCCCCTATATTCTAGCACCTACAAGGAAGTGTCTAATAAAACCATTTATGCAAAAGTTTATCTCGATTAGCAGGAAGTAGATAGAAGAGTAAGTTTTTGTAAGAATAGTTTGTTGAAGAATGGTTAGAGAAAGTCATGTGGTTGTAAAATGTAATATTTTTTTTATTTGTTGTCACCACTTCACGTGTAACCTAATTATCGTAGTTTTCGGAATGATTTCCCGTTTCACTTGAATCCATCATAGTATCCTTACGTTGTTAATGGAGTCTTTTCGTTACTTACCTATTCCCATGAAGTCAGGATAGCTTATTATTTATTTTATATTTTAAAATATAGTTTCTCAGCGGTAACATGGGAAACCAATGGCCCAATACAGGCACCTCGAAGCAGTTTATTTTGTATTGGACGAATCTGCACGTTTATCATATAGCAGTTCGTGATTTGATTTCATGCCGTTTGTCTTTGTCTATAACGTTCTTTATCAGGCGGCCAAAACCCTCACTTACTGCTTGCACAATATCTATGAAGAATTATAGGTTGTAAAATTAAATTAAATTTTATTTACGGATGTTCTTCAACTACTTAGCGTCCCATAATACAGAGTGTTCCGAAACTACTCGTTCAAATTAATACAGGTGGTAGAGAACATCAAAACAAATATATTTCGATATGGAACACATGATCTTTGAAGTCAACTTGTAATGTTAGGGCACTGTTGGCGAGTGGTGCTGATTGGGGATGTATACAGACCTTCAAACCTGCTCTGTGTACGAACGGTTGCCTCTGAGATCTGCTTGGAAACGCTCTGATTCAGTCGCAATCATTACCGCCTTGTGACAACAGTGAACATGGAGCGGTTATGCATGTTACAGATCGGAATCGAACAGTGAGAACTCCCGAAATGGAAGACGAGACTCTGCGACATGTTGAAGGCACTCTATTTACAAGTACACGACGTATTGCATACATTCTTGGTGTCAGACGTAGCCTTGTGTGGAATGTGTTACATAACCAACAGCTTCAGCCTTTCCAGCACTGGCACCTGAAGATTTTCCCAAACACGTGGAGTTCGCACAATGGTTTTTACAACAGACTGTCCTGCACCCCTTATTTCCGGTCGAGGTCCAGCACACAGACGAGGCTTTGTTCACCCGTGAAGGCTGTTTCAATGTCCACATTTCGTGGTCATCAACGGCGATTCGGTGTTAATGTGTCGGCCGGCATTCTCGGTGATAGGTTGAATTGGACCATACATACTTCCATTCCGCCTCAACGGACGGAGCTATCGCATCTTCGTGGAACATGTGTTGCTAGAACTGCTGGAGGACGTACTTCTGAATGTTAGACAAAGGATCTTCTTCCAGAACGATGGGGCGCCAGCCCATTTCAGCATAGCTATGAGGAATCATCTGAGAGTCACCTTCGGGAATCGATGGATCGAGTGAGGTGGCCCTGTGGCCTGGCCACCCACGTGCCTGGATTTCTTCCTCTAGGGGCATATGAAGCCGCTGGTGTATGACACCGATGTGGAAACAGAAGACCTCGTCGCTAGAATTGCCGTCGTGTGCTGGTATCATGGCGGACATGCCAGGAGTCTTCGAACAGACAGTCAGTGGTCCGACGATGTACTGCGTGCATACAGGCAATGGTCGCGCATTCGAGCAGTTCCTGTGAATGCCACTGCTGTAATTAGCATGCTAAACTACCTTCTGTGTAAATCGTCCCTAGCATCGGAAATTGCCGTCAGGGACCATATGTTCCTTATCGAACTCTTTATCGGGTTTGAGGTTCTTTTACGTGTCGTGAATGTACGACACGGGACCACTGCCTTTACTTCCCTTCCGAAGGAAGCCATGCTAAGATTTTTATGCCAGAAAAAAAAATCAATCGCCCTCCGCCGGTTTTGAACCCGCGACCTCAGGAACTAGAGGCTAGCATGGTACCTCTAGACCACGGAGGACGACATAGATTGTAATGCATATAAAACATTGGTAAGGACAATTTTTAGGCAGCTGAGGTATTTTCATATTAGAAGCTAGAAGGAAAAATAGTGTACGTAACAAACTTAGCGCTATATGCAACTTCATCGAACCCTTGGGCACCACAATATTCAAAGTGCATCAATAGAATATAGTCAGCATGGTCCATATAAGCCTTTAACGTATTAATCATAGATAGCTGCTGTCCAAAAATAATGCGGTGTTGGAAAGAAAATTGTGTTGCATTCGCTTTGGATTGGATTGTAACGCGGAGGGGATTCGGCAGCGATCCAGAAATGAGGATATTGTAGCGACGCCCCACGAGGGGGATGAGATGAAGGGAGACACCGGGCGCCCGGAATCAGGAGAGACGGCATAACAATGACAGGGTCCCTAGGTTTCAGATTGAGACGCCCTGGCAGTCGGACAGGCAGATGGAGGATCCCGTCCCACACAGAGTCCAACGCCCCCCCCAGGGGGCGGTCCTTATATCCCGACAACTAGCCGAAGGCGGAGGGACGGAAAAAGTTTACAGAGAGCATCCTATTCCCCGTCACGCTGCACCGAAGCACCATCGCCGACCCTTCCAACCTGAAACAGACCAAATGGGGTTAAGGGTGAATGAAATGGATAGGGAACGAAATGGAGGGACAGGACATTCGGGGGATGAAAGAAACCACTCCAGCATTCGCCTGGCGACGCGGGAAAAAAAACGAAAATAATATCCATGGGCCAGAGTGGGCGGTCCCCGGGAATCGAACGTGGGACCTCTCGAATGCGGCCAAAAACGTTATCGCCTGAGCCATCCCGCTCGGTGCATTCACATTACTTACGCTATTCACTCTTATACAAACAATTCTTACAAAAACTTCTTGTTAATCGAGATAAACTATAATTACAAATTTCATTGTAGATATAAGAATATAGTAGGTAAAGCGATAGTCAGATTTTTATAAAGCGGATCGGTAGGTATGTGACGGCTTTGAAATTCTATGCACGAATACCGAGTTACCGTTTAAGAAGAGTAAGTATTTGAAAATTCAAGCCAATAACAAAGAATATCTGTTAACATTAAAAAAGAATTGACATAAATTATGTCCTTTAACGGAATCTACATTTATCTATCTCTTACGGTTTACAAGAGGTCATTCACAATGAAGAGGACTTCACAGGTTAACATTTGCAAGGTATACATTTCATTTGGCAGGCAAATATCTTAAACACACGGTATTTTAATCAAAATCGTTAACCATTTTTAGAAAATAAACAACAAATACTTTTCAAGTAAAGGAAGTTGGGTGGGGAACTTTCTTGGAATCTTCGTGTCGCTTCTTTGGAAGAAGCTGAACTTCTATGCCAAGTTTGGTACCGATTTTTCCTTTTTCAGTAATGCTGAGATGGTCATCCACATCACTTGGATCTTTTTCTAAAATTCCCATTTTACTTTCTCTACTACGTATAGTAAGTAGGGGAAGTATTGTATTCCACCCAAAAATTCGATACCGAGATTTCACCGGAAATACATGTTTGAGACACCCTGAATCCAAAAAAAAGCATTTTTGGAAACATGTCCATGTGTGTGTCTGTGTGTCTATGTGTCTGTGTGTCTGTCTGTCTGTCTGTCTGTGAACAGCATAACTCAGAAACGAACAGTCGGATAAACACCAAACTTGGTATTTAGGTTCAGTATCTTCCAAAGATGCGACACGAAGGTTTTCAACAAAATCCCCACACCCCAGACTACCCTTTACATGGAACATTTTTCGAAAATTTTAATTTTCTCAAAAATGGCTCTAACGATTTTGATTAAAATATCATAAGTTTAAGATATTTTCATGCCAAATAAAATGTATATCTTGAATTTTCTGGGAATGTCTCCAAAAGTATTCTTCATTGTGAACGACTTTTGCATAACTGGTAAACCATAAGAGATAGACAAAATTTTACTACACAAAAAATGTAGATCACGTTAAAATACACAATTTATGTCATATACATTTTTGTTGTTGAGTGAACCATTTTCGAGATATTGCTTGTTATTCCCTTAAATTTTCCAATACTTATTTTCTCAAATGGGAATTCGTTATTCATCTTTTTGTCTTGGATATTCAAAGAGTATTTTAATCTGTGGCAAAGGGAATGGTGCTGCACCTAGCAACCAGCTATTAAGAGATATGTATGTGCTTAAAGGCTACTGTATTTCTATATTGCCCTTGTAAATATATATTCCCCTTACATCTACAAGAAAATTAGCAATAAGATAGAGTCTGCAAATGTTTATCTCGATTAACATGAAGTAGATGGAGAATAAGCGTTTGTATAAATAGTTTGTACAAGAGTAGAGAAAGTCATGTGAGTGTAACACATCAGATTTTTATTTATTCAAAGGGTCTCAAAACATGTGTTCTTTTTTATCCAGGGGACCTATAAACGCGTATTTCCGGTGAAATATCGATTTAGAATTTTTGGTTGCAATTCAATACTTCCTCTACCTACTAGGCACGTTGTAGAGAAATGAAGCATCAGTAAAGCTACTATATATTTGGAAATTTAGTAATGATAATTTTCTTGTACGTAAATATTATTAAAACACGTATTCACAAGTGAGATAATGCCTTGCTTTGTGTAACATTCAAAGAGTAACGGGATGTTAACATATCAATTAATGCATCATACAACTGTATGGGTTTTTCTTGGATAGTGAGAAATATGGTTTCAGTCCCACGTATGGAAAGCCAATTTGAGAAGATTGTATTGAAGGGGTTGTATCATATTTCAACTGTTGGGGAGCCGAACTTCTAGTAGTTGCAACCGCACGTATAGTAAACAGTTTCCGGTAGCCTTCGCCCTAAATGTATTTTTACTGTTTCTTTAAATATTATATATTTATGTTTGCCTCGGCTGCGTCAGTATTTATTTTAGAGACATGGATATCTTGGCAGGGTTGTGATGCGACAAGAATGTAGGCTTACACAGATTATAATTTTACTTCACTCCTTTTATTTATGCTTGATACGATTTATATAACACCTCATTGATAGAGAGCTGTGAGATTCTTTTATTAATTAATTACACTTTTTAACACGTAAACTTATTTTTGGTCTCACACGAATACTTATTATATTTCTTGAGGACACTTTTTGCGTCTGGTTATTAACGCTGTTTGCAGGCAATTGACTTCTGAATTTGTAAATGTTTCTGCTTTTCAGTTTCTGATTGGCTAATTCTACTCCATTAGAATACCTTCATTTAGCTAAAGCTTTTTCTGTCACTGAAATTACAATATTGTTACTCCAAGAATCACAAATAGTATTGTTAAACTATCAAACTCATTATTACCTCAAGGTTACCCCATTGTTACCTCATTGTTAGCAACTTTTAACTTATTATTCTCACAGTTCCTACATTATTAAATTACGTAATACATTCACATAACATTATTAACATGGATACGATAATATAAACACATACAATGACTGTTACATACATTTTACAAATTATTACATACACATATTGCTTCAAGGCGGGCTGTTATTGAATTTACATATTATATAATTAGACTGAAATCATTTAAGTGTTAAAAATACTGCCTCAATAGTATGAATAGTTATCGGTCTTCCACGCGCCAGAGTGAACATTTAAAAACAAAATCGTCTTTATATACTGAATGGTTCCAAACCGAGCACTTGCCATCTTTTAATAATCTTTTTAATTTGATCTATTTTTGATTGTTAAACGTCGCCTTAACTTCTTGATCACATCACGACAGTTGTTATAAGTATCCAGACAGTTGACTTTAGTTGCGCAGTCGCCTTCCTGTACCACCTGCTTGAGGAGTTTGTTGAAAGATAACCTTAGTTGTGTAGCCATCATCCTGTACCATCTATTTTTACTTTCTCTACTGGTAAGCAGAGGAAGAATTGTATTTCACCGGAAATACAAGTTTTTAGACTGCCCGAATAAAAAAAGAAAGAAAAGCAATTAGATAAAGGAACAGTTGTGTATGAACAGGTAACTAAAAACGAAATTACGATAAATACCAAAGTTGGTACTTCGGTTCAGCATCTTCCAAGGATGCGACACGAAGATTTTCAAGTAAATCTCCTCTCCCAAAACTACTCTTTGTATGGAACATTTTTCGAAATTTTCGATTTTCTCAAAAATGGTTCTAACTATTTTGATTAAAATACTTTATCTTTAAGATATTTTCATAAACAAAATGTGTATCTTGAACTTTCTGAAAATAGCTTTTGAAGTAGTCTTCATTTTGAATTACTTTAGAATAACCAAGATATAGACAAAATCTTAATAGACAAAAAATGTAGATCTCTTTAAAATACACAATTTATTTCAAGTGGCATGAGCCAATTAGAGAACCATTTTATTGGTTTGAATTCTCTAATACTGGTTTCGCTAATCATTCTTTCAATGTGATGGAAAAAGTACGGAATTTCTAGGCCACCATATAGCGATTAGCTTTTAAACATCTGACTATCGACTCGGTTTCCTCTGTTCCCCTTGTACGTTCAACGAAATGTGAAATGAAACTATTTCTACAAACGTTTATTTCGCTTAACATGAAGTAGATAGAAAAATAGCCTTTCGTAAGAATAATTTGTAGAAGGTATATAAAAATAAAGAGAAATCCATGTGAGTGTTGTGCGATGAATTCATTTGTATCGAGTTTCTGGCGGAATATGAACTTTAGTATCTGGAGCTGCTAGCATTACTTTTGTACCTTAGAATTTCCCCCTAACCATTTGAGTCAACGCGTTTATGTAGGCTTGTCAAAATACACATTCGTGCATTTATAGTGCTTATCGCAAATCACTTAAATAAAAATGGAATTGCTTTATTACATTTCTATTGTTCCTTTTGATATCTATTGTAACACTGGATATCACAGAACACGCAAGCATTTTCTGATTTTATGATCAGCAGTATTCTTTCTTTCCACGAGGCAATAAAGACCGAACACAATGAATAAAATTCAACATGACTTTTAATTGTGGATAAGCTTGAGTACAAAATAGATACACGTAGAACAGCCAATACCACGCTGCCTTAAACTTTCTGTGATGACTGTTACTAGATGGATACTGAGGTAGAGATGAGACAAATATCAGTTTTTTTTGGACTTAAAATTAAATTATCTTCACGGAACCTCTGACTCAAGTTCAGTGCCTTTACCTCAGACTTATTTCCTCTAGAAGACGAATATTGTGTGCAGCTCCAAGGAGTAGAAATAAAGGCTAGTTCACAACAACCGAGAACGACAAAGTTGAAATACATGTATTCTAATGGGAGCGTTCACAATCGACGGGAAGCTTTCCCGGGCACAGCATATAAGATCCATATTGTGCATATTAAACTCCTCAGTGTAGAGCTTATTTCAGGCGGACGTGGCATGAAACAGACACTAGCGCTCTCTCTAGTCGCAAGCTGAAAACATGAAACTGGAAGAAATTCTAGTATATGTACGTCCTAACCTCAGATCCTGACATCCACAGATCCATTGAGTTGGTTCTTCTAGCGAAAGAGTCATCTATAGGTTGTTTATATGCAACTCAAAACTGGCTGTTGCCCTCAAAACTACAAAGAACAGCAAAAACCAATAGAAATTTACAAAGAACAATAAACAAATTTAATGTATGCCATTAAATAAAGGAATGAAAGCTTGATACCACTAGAGGAATCGGAAATTTAATGGATCTGCGTTTAGATAATGTTTACTCTATCGGATTTTGACGTTGGCTAACCCACATTGTTGGCTGAATTAGAAGCAGGTGAAAAAATATCATTGGTCAGTTAAAAACAAATGAAATCCCAATGCGCAAAATCGAATTTCCACTGTGTTCGATATGCATTCCCATTGTCGTTATCGGGCAAAATCTTGTATACTGTATTGCTTCCTGTTCTCGTTTCCATTTTGGTCATAATTAGGTATAAAGGGGAAAAGGATCATTTCATTTTAAATAAACAAATTGCCCATTACTGCTTCAGGCGAGTGCTATTTTGTCTTTCTAAAATACCTTTATCAGAAAAAGCCTGGGTGACGCAACCTTGTCGAAGCATCAAACGCAACAAAACAGGGACCGAGAACCGAAAAAAAGTTAATTTAAATAAGTGTTGACACCAACGAATAATTAGCCAATCATCTGTGGCCAACGAATTAATACATTTTCAAGGCACAGTGGGAAAGAAAGAATTCTACAATGTTTTTACTTCGCAGAGGCTAATGCATGGCTTCTTGTACGCCGGCCTCGTAGCAGCTCGGACTCCAGCCGAAAGTTATATCCGCGCAACGCCTCACGTTCTCATATTCACAGCTAAAATTACAATTATATAGCACATACCTTATCACAAGAGTTGTGGAAATGACCTTCTCTATCCACACATTTCTGGCATCTTCTCAGGAAATTTTCATTCGCACTGGACAGTTCAGTATCCGAAAGTGAGTGAATTTCTCGCCTGATGTTTTCTTTTAGTTCTTACAATGTATGGGGGGCTTGTTCCATACATATATATATATATATATATATATATATATATACACCCCCTCAAGAAAGTATTAGTCTGCAATTAAAAAAAATCTAGCAGCCAAATAACTGGAGGGAAAAATCTAATATTTTTTTGCACATAAAGATCAAATAATAATACGATTTAGGTGTTTTGGCGGTTTTTCAGATTGTTCATTTAACAGTTTTATACATTTTTGAAAAATATGCCAAAATTGCAACACTTTTGTACGTTGTGTTTTCAAAATTATGTTGCATGCATTGAGTAAACAACATTTTTGTGTATTACTTGATTTTGCAAGGAAAATGGGATTTTATTTGACGGAGGAATGAAATGTCAAATTTGGGAATTTTCCAACGTTTTTGCCGCAATTCCTCATTTTCGGCTCACTTTTCTCCACTCCATTTCTCCAGTTTAAGTCACATGTCGATGTGGGGGTGTATGCACAAAAAATGCTCTATCCAATGCATGAAACAAATACGGGGCGGCAGCGTGGCCGAGTGGTTAGACCGCTCGCCTCCCACCGAGGCGGCCCGGGTTCAATCCCAGGGACCTGCATGTGGGATTTGTGGCAGACGAAGTGGTTTCCACCAACTGCTCCACCATCACCTTTCCTTTCATCCATTCACCAACATATCGTTTCATCTAGTTCCTTCATCCCATATCAGGCATCGGGCTGATCACCCATCCTGGATGCTCTACCTGATCCATGAGTGTCTGCTCTGACCCCAGGCACCCGCTTGTAAGTCCTACATAAGAGGAGGGTAAAACAGATAATGAATGAAAAGAATGAATGAAACTAATACCATTTTATCTTTGTCTAAAAAAATTATTTTTCCCTCCATTAATTTGGGTGCTAGAATTTTTAAAGTGAGGGAGTGTATGTCATTCTTGGAAGATACTGAACTTAAATACTGTTTTGTATTTAACCGACTTTTCGTTTTTTAATTATGCTATTCACAGACACAAATACACACGGACGTCTTTATAGAAATTCTATTTTTTGATTCAGGGAATCTCAAAATGTGTGTTTCCGATGAAATCTCAGCATCGAATTTTTTGGGTGGGATGTGATATTTCCCCTATTTACTGTAGATAAAATAGTTTTTGATTCAACATTTGTAATGACATTAAGCAAACGGATAGTACCAAAATATAAATAATCAGTTGCCTTATACGGCATTGCATTGGTACATTCTATAATTATGGGGTTGAAAATAGGTACAGCGATAATTTTGTCATACGTAGTGCTAATTTGTACTTGTACCTAAAGGTAAATGTTCAATGTTTTGGTCAAATAGTGACGATTTGTACACCAGGGACTGGAAAGTGAGTATGGGTTGCCTTTTGAAATTGTATAGTAATGTATCATTTTCGCTAAGTTCTATACCCCAAGTTCTCTGATTGACCAAGTGGTAGTGTTTTATCTATAAGGGGTTGAAAGTATAGTAAGGGTAGCTTTTAAAAGTTTCGAGTAATATATAATTCAAAATAAGGATTAGTGGTTTTTGGAAGTTGTAACGTAACCTATGATTTTTGCCAAATCCTATTCATAATTGTGCAACACTATGGCAATATAATTTAAACAGTGAAGATTTCTACATAAGGGGTTGAAAACATGGTAGGGGTATATTTTTAGAGGTGTAAGGTAGCTTGTAGTTCTCGTTGGGTCCTTTAGTATAAGCGTACCAAGTTTTATTTAGATGGGCCAAAGAATGTGATTTGTGTGTTAGGGATTGAATGGCTTATCAGTTTTGTCACTTCCTAGAATTAAAATGTACCCGATTTTATAAAAATAATACTAAAAATATTACTGTATAAAACTTCACTGAAATGTGAGGGAAATATGGCGATATAAACGATACACACCCCCTAAACTCCCTTAAGTCAATTTTAAAATATTTAAGTTTTCCCATTTACCCCTATGGGCTCGAAGTTATTAAAAACCTTCCATATTCGCCAAAAGCAGCCTCTAAAATCCATATTCAAGAATCGGAATTGAAACTTCGTGACATGAATATGAAGAAGAAACCCGTAACGAGTCAGTTTTCAACATTTTGAAAATATTATATAGACTGTGACCTTCTGGAAGAACAGGATTTTTAAACGATCAAAGAGCTATTAAAATCGGTTGAGTGATTTTTGAGGAATCCCCCCCCCCTCCCAGCCACACACAAATTTATGAGCAGCATTGAAGCGGAATTGGGGTGATTCTTAGCTTGAGTATTCCAACTTGTTTGTGAACTGGAAAAGTGCACTTTGCAGCACGCAAAAGTGTGGTTAAGACCTACGCTTCATTTAGATGGTTTGTAAAAAGCATTTGTTATATATATGTTCAACGCTTCGAGCTCTCTTCCTGTCATAAGGCAGCAGTGCAAACTAGCTTATGCTAAGCAGTTGTTTTTCTTTCTTATTCTGCGGTTTTCCCACATTTTTATAGCTGTAGTGCCACTTGCTCATACAGTGTGATCAGCGCTGGTATGTGGTACACAGTTTTATTTATTTTTTAAGCGATGTGTGTGTTACAGTTTTGAAAAGTATTCACGTTCCTACGCTAAGCACATTGATCTAGCACAAGTATATATCCGAGTACTTTAAATCAGAATATGCATAAAATTAAGGTTTTTGCTTTTTCTATTACGTGCTTACAGTGAGTAGAGAAATGTTGTATTCCACCCAAAAATTCTATACCGAGTTTTCACCGGAAATACATGCTTTAAAGCCCCATGAACCCAAAAAAGTGTATGTGTGACTCTGGACACCATAACTCAAAAAGGAAGAGTTCGATAAATACCAAACTTGGTATTTAAGTTCTATATCTTCCCAAGATGCGACACGAAGATTTTAAAGAAACATCCCCTCATCCCAAACTAGCTTTCACATGGAAAATATTTCGTTATTTTTGATTTTCTCAAAACGATTTTGATTAAAATACCATATACGAGGACTGATCAACAAAGACTGAGACTGATTTTTTCCTGTAGCTTCCGTGATAGTTTCGTATCTGTAACATAAACAGGCGGCAGCACTCTCGTATTGGTAGGTTGGTAGTAACGCTCTATTTTGTAGACCCTACGTGCATTTCGCATACCAGACAATGGAGGTGACGCGAGAGGAGCAGTACAGCGCAATCAAATTCTGTTTTCGTTTAAACCATACAGCCACCGAAACTTATGAAAAGCTGAAGCAAGCGTACAGTGGAGATGCACTACCTCGTGCAACAGTGTTTAGGTGGTTCAAGGACTTCAAAGAAGGCCGACTTGTCACTGTTAAGCAAGGTGGGCCTGGTATTTCGGCTTCTGCTGTGACTGAAGTTAACAACACAGCTGCATCATTATGATCCTGAAGGAAAACAAGCCAGCACAGTGTGGAAATCGCCAGGTTCTCCAACACCAAAAAAGGCAAAAGTTGTTCCATCTGTAGGGAAAGTGATGGTGATCACATTTTTTGACTGTAATGGAATGATTTACCAGCATGCAGTTCCCCCTCACACTACTGTTACAGCAGCATACTACACGTCAATATTGGCTACACTGAGGAAGCACATTGCAAAGAAACGACCAGAGCTTTCTCGGACTGGGTGGCGACTTCATCATGACAATGCACGGCCTCACGTCGCAAATCAAGTCATGCAGTTTCTGGCTCGATTCAACATTAACTGTGTACCGCATCCACCTTATAGCCCCGATCTTGCACCCTGTGACTTTTTTTTATTCCCATTACTAAAGGCAAAGCTTAGGGGTATTCGATTTGAGAACTCTGAAGCAGTGCTCAAGAAAAGTGAGGCGATTCTCAAGGACCTGACAAAGAATGGTCTGCAGCACGTGTTCAAGGACTGGCAGAGACGCTATAAAAAGTGCATTGAAGTGGGAGGGGACTACTTTGAAAAAGATCATGTAAACGTTGAATTGGAGTAATAAACATCTGTGAAAAAAAATCAGTGTCAGTCTTTGTTGATCAGCCCTCGTATTTAAGATATTTTCATGAAAAATGAAATGTACATCTTGAATTTTTTGTGAATGGCCTCTGAAGTCCTCTTCATTCTGAATTACTTTTTCATAACTGGTAAACTGTAAGAGAGAGACAAAATCTACTACACCAAAAATGTAGATCTCGTTAAAACAGAATTTATGTTGAATAAGTGCTTTTGTGGAGTTAACCATTTCCAAGATATTCCTTGTTATTGGGAGTCATTTTTGTCTCTTGGTCATACAAAGAGAACGGAATTTCAAAGTCATCACAACGACGAACTCTTAAAGATTTGACTGTCATTTAAGTCTGCTGTATTCCCCTATCCCCATTGTACCTACAACGAATTATGTAATGAAGCTTCTACAAACGTTTATTTGGATTAACATGAAGTGAATGGGTAGAGAAGGTAATGTAAATATAACACATGATAAAATATATATTCTTTGAAACTACTGTATTATTGCTGCTGCAGTTCTTCTTGCAATTGCAGCATTACTATGTAGACAACAAAGTCACGTAAAAAGCATTTACTCTATTTTTAACAATGGCAAACACGATATTGCGTATACTGAAAGTTTCCATAGGCTTTGAGGTCCAATAGGGTACTGAAGGATAAAGCTGTAAAACGTGCCCTGTTTTGATATATTTAAAGTCATTGGAAGATAAATGAACAACAAAGATTTTAAAATTGTATTAATCATTCTGAAAATAAGCCTTATGATTAGACGAAATAGTAAAATGTTTCTCGATAAAGTCTGAAGTCTGCATGCCGAACGATTAAGATTATTTATTCCCCCCATGGATGGGTAATAAAATGGAGAATTAAATAAACTAGCACAACCTTCGAAAATGTTTTGCATTCACACGACTTTCTCCATTCATTCTTCTACATTTCTTAAAACAGTCTTTTTTACTTTCTCTACTACGTATAGTAAGTAGGGGAAGTATTGTATTCCGCCCAAAAATTCGATACCGAGATTTCACCGGAAATACATGTTTTGAGACCCCCTGAATCCAAAAAATGCATATTTGGAAACATGTCCGTGTGTGGGTGTGTGTCTGTGAACAGCATAACTCAGAAACGAACAGTCGGATAAACACCAAACTTGGTATTTAGGTTCAGTGTCTTCCAGAAATGCGACACGAAAGTTTTCAAGAAAATCCCCCATCCCAGATTACCCTTTACATGGAACATTTTTCGAAAATTTTAATTTTCTCAAAAATGGCTATAACGATTTTGATTAAAATATCATATGTTTAAGATATTTTCATGAAAAATGAAATGTATATCTCGAATTTTCTGGGAATGTCTCCAAAAGTATTCTTCATTGTGAACGACTTTTGCATAACTGGTAAACCATAAGAGATAGACAAAATTTTACTACACAAAAAATGTAGATCTTCTTAAAATACACAATTTGTCATATACATTTTTTTTGTTGAGTGAACCGTTTTCGAGATATTGCTTAATCTTTCCAATACTTAACTTTTTCTCAAATTCGATATTCATTTTTTTTGTCCTGTACATGCAAAGAGAATGGAATGCGCCACATAGCAACCAGCGCTTAAAATAGTTGACTATCGCTTAAAGCCTACCAATTCCCCTTGCATCTACAAGAAAATTAGCAATAAGATTGACATCTCGATATCTCGATTAACATGAAGCATATGGAGAATAAGCCTTTGTAAAAATAGTTTGTACAAGAGTAGAGAAAGTCATGTGAGTGTAACACATCAGATTTTTTTTTATCTACTTCTTGTTAATAAACTTTCATTACACATTCCGTTGGAGGTGTAAGAATAATAGAGTAGGCTAAAGCGATTGTCAGATTTTTAAAAAGCGTGGCGCTATGTTATGGCTTTGAAATTCCATGCTCTTTGCATGACCAACAGAAAACGAATAGCGAATTACCACTTGATAAAAGCAGAAGTATTTGAAAATTCAAACCAATAACTAAGAATATCTCGGGAAAGCTGAACACCACAAACAATAGTTTGACACAAATTGTGTGCTCTAACAAGATCTATATTGTTTATGCAATAAGATTTTGTCTGTCTCATAGTTTATCAGTTATACAAAAGTAATCCAGAATGAAAAAGACTTCACAGGCTATTCCCAGAAAATCAAGGTATACATTTTATTTGTCATGAAAATATCTTTAACTTCTGGCATTTTGATAAAAACCGTTAGAGCTGTTTTTGAAAAATAAAAAAATAACTAACTTTCCACATAAAAGGTAGTTTGGGGTGGTGGGGGACTTTCTTGAAAATCTTGGTGTCGTATCTTTGGAAAATACTAAGCTCTAAAATGTCAAGTTTGGTATAAACCCAGCATTTGTTTTGGGGTTATGTTGTTCAGACACACACGACCTTTTTCTAAGATGATTTTTTGTTGTTGGATTCATGGGGCCTCAAGACATACATTTCCATTGAAATCTCGATATCGAATTTTTAGGTGGAATGCAATGCTTCTAGGAAGGATGGTAGAGAAAGTAAAAGCTTTTGTGAGAATACCTCGTATAAAAAAATGAAAATAAATGACTTTGAGTGGAGAAAGTGAGGTTAATGTATCAGATACGTCTGTTCTTATATTTAATTTTTAAACTAAACAGGTCGTAAGCACAAGGAAGAGCGTATGAAATGAATACACAGATGAACTCCGAGGCCTGTAGTACTGAAGCTTCCTGAAGAGTGAAGAAAACCCCTAAGTGGATACGCATTTCATTCAGGGCAGTTTGATCAAACAAGGATTCGAACTCGGCTCGCAGCGTGGGATGTAAGAACGTTGGATAAACGATGAGTTCGCAAGAAACTGTATCGGATACATTAATAGCGCCAAAGAGCGCCGCTTCTATTTTCTGTCAGGTAAAGCAAGGTCATTGAACATTTTACATCTAATGAAGGTCAAAGCTCTGTACGCTCCAGGCTGTATTTGTGCGTAATAATTGCCTCGCTTTGTTGTGTTGCACAAGCGCGCAGCATCCGAAGGAGAGAGAAGAGAAGAGAAGAGAGAAGATTGGCCCATAACTAAAAAGCTGGGAGGATTTTATAACTGCTGCAATTTTCTGGGGAGCTAACCTCGAAAACGTAGCAAGTCCATTGTAAAGCAAAGCACACTTGAAATCAGTGAATTCAACACAAATAAGCTCACTTTGTTGAAAAAATAAAACTATCCGTAGAAAGAGAAAGAAACAAAAATGCTTTGTCTGCAACATTATTTTGTCTTCCTGTTGCTAGTCAGCGAATCTACAACAGTATATTGCGATATGAGAGTAGGAAGTACATTATTACAGAATCGAGTAATAGTTTTTAAAAAACGAGACGAGAATATTCACGAGATTCTGTTATGCATTTCACACTATTTTTTGCACGATCGTGTGCTTTATTATTTTGAACGAATTATAAATTAAAAAAATTCTAATGAGCTTAACCATCGTCACTTCGGATATCCGGTAATGCAAGCTGCCAATTCAACAATGGCTTAGTAAGACACGTACTATACTTTAGGGCGCTTTGAGTCAATTGTTGGATGGTTGATGCCGTGACTCAAAACGAGTTAATTGAAAATAATAGTTTGGTTGATAATAGAGATTCAGTATTTCAAGCAGAATTTGAAGTCGGAGGCGTGGATTATGAAGATGCAGATATGGAAGAGGCATGGAAAACTGGATGCGTGTCCTTGGCTTCTGAAAAATCTAGACTAAAGTAAGAAAAGTTCAATCAGTTTAATTAGTTTTCAATAATGTTTGAAATAATATAAGTTATTCTGTTCGAAGTGTGCCATTTACTGCTATATGTTGTTATTGATTATTAAAAAGATATAAATGAAGACTTCAAGTGTGTTTTACTTCCTGCCCTAGTGTATATTGTATGTTATTAGTCACCAAATTTGTTGGTAGACATGGGTTTCCTTGGAAATGAATCCATGTATCTGAACTCTACATGTCCTGTGTAAATATCATCGGGAAGACGTAGAAAATACACGATCCTGCAAAAAGGATTTTTCTACCCTATTGAAGTTAATCACAACACATACTTATATACATTTGCTTTTAATAACTGGCAGCATTAGATAGAGGTACCACGGTAATTTAATTATGCTATAGTGCACAGTAGGCTGAAACAAGCCATCAGTTCGACAGAAGCAATGAAATTATCAGTTAATACCTCAAAATATACATGGAATTAACGTATAACAACGAATACTATGGAAATGGCTAGGGCTACAATAAGCTATATTTGATGTAAATTGTATACTTTAACGAGAGACATCTCTTTTCCTAGTATGTTTTTGTCTATATTTTGTGGTTTCCAAGTTAAATTCAAGAAAAACAAGACTTCAACGGCTGCTTACAGAAAATTCAAGGAATTAGTTTCCTTCAGTGTCAAACTGGTGTCGTAAACTTGTGACAGTTTTAATCAATATCGTTGGCCAGTTTTGAGTAAATAAAAATGACGAAAATTATGTAAATTATTGTTATGGGGCGAGGAATTCCATAAAAAAATCCTTCTCCCGCGTCCTTGAAAGATGCCTACTTAAATGCGAAGTTTGATATCTATTCGATTCTACATTTTGGAGTTTAAATACTGTGTGCGCGTGCTAGTCCCGCCGTACTCTTCCACGTATTCGTCAGGCACTGTAGTCATAACAGGTTTCGCGAAATTTGATAGGCTTGTTGGTGCACGTGCACGCTAGTCTTGCAGACGAGCGAGTTCAATTGCTTTGCTTGTTGCGTAGTAGCTAGGCACAAGCAAACTTGAAGTGAAATCTTTACCTACACCTCCAGCTGCAGGTAGGAGTGTTTAGCAAGCAATGTCGGCAAAATATGTATATTCACTAAATCTTTTATCTTAAAGCGTGCATTGGGCCCATTTCTACCCCAAAACAGTTTTATCTGGATCCAATTTTACCATCTGGGGTGGAGGGATTTTCTTGGAAATCTCCATGTCCCTTATTTGGAAGATATTGAACTTAAATACCAAGTGCTGCCGTCTCGATAATAGTTGCAGTAGAGTTTTGTACTGGTAAGTAGCAACACTAGCACATCTGATGAGTGAGTGTTTAAAGTTTCATGCAGCTGGGTAGGTGTGTTGAGATTCTATAGTACTTTCCATGAGACTCTGTGTGTAGTGTGTGGCGATTTTACGATGGATCCAAGATCAGAACAGAGAGTGTGCATCAAATTCTGTGCAAATCTCGGGAAAAAGTGCTATGGAGACCCTCGCAATGATTAAACAAGTGGCATGCTCAGTTCAGGGTCGGCCGTACAGCTATTGAAGTCGATGCTCTCACCGGTAGGCTCGTCAGCTGTACAAGCTGCATGCTTCTCGTATTCTTTAATACCAAGAAAGAATTCGTCCCACCAAATCAAACTGAATTCCACGTATGACGAAAAACAACATGACGGTTGTCCCCACCGTACTCGCCTGATTTGGCACCCTGGGACTTGGCTCTATTCTCCAAACTGAAAATCAAGTTGAAAGAACGTCGGTTCAACACAAATTCCAGAAGAAACGCTGTCTGTGATAGACACTCTCAAAGAACATGACTTCCAGGATGTATTTGGAAAATGGCAGAATCGCTGGGACCGATGTATACGTGTGGAAGGGAACTACTTTGAGGGTGACGGCGGTCATTAGTCTCAAAAGTAAGTTTTTGACTAGCTGGCAACATCAGTCCCGAATATTTTGGATACCACCTAGTATGCTGTTCACGGATACACACGCGCGCGCGGACCTTTTTCTAAGAATACTTTTTGGATTCAAAGCACCTCAAAGCATGTATTTCCGGTGAAATCTCGATATCAAATTTTTGGGTGGAATGCAATACCTTCTCTACCTATTAGGTACGTGGTGAGAAAAAAAACATAAAAAGATATACATCGCTTCTCTAATTTTGAAATGATTTAAGGAATCTTCCCTACTTTCACACTAGGAATACACGGACTGATCACGTCAAAGCAAGCTTTCAGATGCACTGCCCGAAGCAAACGGGGAAAGCCTCGCTTCACTCTGAACTTGCATCGTCAACCACGTAGGAGTGGCAACAAAGCATCACAATGACCCAAACAGACAGTAATGGTGTATTGTTTATCTTACTCGTATCTCGATTTCACTCTCTTAAGTGCACATTCGACCCAAAGAAAGGAATCGCTTACATAGACCTGCAGAATAAAACTTCTGCCACTTGTCTGGATTTGAATGAGGACCATATATTACTGGTTCTCTGCTATGTGATATTTTCTTATAAACATGAACAGAGTATTTAAATATGTAGTAGAAATTCTTAATTTATCGCAATTATTTCGGCATGCAACGATCACATTTTTACTTTCTCTACCACGTATGTACCTAGTAGGTAGTGGAGGTATTGCATTCCAACCAAAAATTCGATACCGAGATTTCACCGGAAATGCATGTTTTGAGGCCTGAATAAAAAAAGTTAGAAAAAGTTCTACACGCGAGTGTTTGTGTATGTCTGTGAACAGCATAACTAAAAAACGAAAAGTTGGATAAATACCAAACTATTTAAGTTCAGTATCTTCCAAAAATACTAGGATATCTAAAAGAGAAAAAAATTAGAAATTAAATTATAAAAGAAATACGAATGTTCAAAAGTCAATTTTAGATTTTATTCAACACAAACAATTACAATACTATAGGCATGCTAAAAGAATGGAAGATGAAAGGTTACCCAAAAGAATAATGGAGTGGACGCCAACAGGAAGGAGGAGAAAACAAAGACCGCATAGCACGCGGATTCAAGGAATTAGAGAGGTAAGGATGGATTGTGAAATTGAAGATTTATGGTCCAACGGACGAATGGAGAAAAACGATAAGAAGGTTTTAAAAAAAACTGTAGTCTTGGGTTCCGGAGAAGTGTTTGCACATTGTAAAACTGGAAATGTCTTCCAAAGATGCAACAGAAATATTCTGAAAAAACTCCCCCCACTACAAATCTTTTACATGCCACATTTTTCGAAATATTTTACTTTCTCAAAACATGGCTTTAACGATTTTGATTAGAATACCCCAAGATATTTACATAATAAATAAAATCTATATCTTGAATATTCTGGGAATAACCTGTGAGGTAGTATTTTAATACCTGAATAATTTCAATTGTATTTTATAATAGGTAAATTCAATAACAGCCTTGAAACAATATGTATGTAATAATTATTTAAATGGTATGTAACAGCATTTCATATGCTTATTTTTATTGTAAACATCTTTTATTAATGTTATGTGAATACATTACATACTCTAATAATGCAAGAGCTGTGAGAATAATAAGTTTTAAGTTGTTAACAGCATGAGGTAATAATGAGGTAATCTTGTGGCAATAATGAGTTTTAGAGTTTGAAAATTACTAGTCATGATTAAAGCAACGATAATGTAATTTCTCTATCAGTTTAAAATTAGCCAATCAACAGCAAAGAAAAGCTTTAAGTAAAATGCAGATATTCCATTGGATAGAATTAGCCAATCAGAGACTTGAAATACCGAAGCTTACGGGTTTTGACCGTTGAAAGCGTTGCTGGCAAACCTTGGTAGTGAACAGATGGAAGATGTGTTCTCTACAGAAATATTACGTGTGAATCGTAAAATATGTATACGCGCTAAGTGAAAGTATTAAAGATTCTTATAGTTCTTAAAACTGTAATGCTTTATAAAAATGTGCAAGAATTAATAAAAGAAGTGAATTTAAAAACTTAAATTCTGTGATGACTACAATCATTGTCATACCGCACCCTGCCTAAGACACATGACTCTACAAACATTATTGACGCAGCCGAGGCAAATTCAAACATAAATAACATATAGAAGCAGTTTTTAATAACAAAGTTAAATATTATAGTGTAAAACTTGGAGTGTAACAACAAAATTGCATCCTAAAGTCCACTTCTCGTACGTAGCAGCATACTGCGTAATAACAGTAACTATTACGTAATCATAAAAAATTCAAACCGACGTCCAAAGTGTGTTGCAAACTCCATAAAGCAAATAAACATTACGTAAAACCATATTACGTAACCAAACAAAACAAAAGCAACACAACATAACCTTCAAGTTTACGTAAACATATATACGTAAACAAATACACCTTCAAGTTGGCTTCCCAAGCGTGGAGCTAAAATATCATCTTCAAGTTTAAAAATATTTTACGTGAAGCAACTACTCTCTCACCTGTTAAGTTTTTATTCAGAATGAATTTTGTACAATCTTGTGTAACTGGTAAACGTTAAGCGATAGACGAAAACGTACTCCACAAGAAATGTAGGTCTCTTTAAAACACACGTTTTATTTCAAATAACTTTTTTGTGGCACAAGCCATTTCCGAGGTATATGTTAATAGTTAGAATTGCTAGTCCTGTCGATATTTAGTTGGTTCTCGCGATATTATGAAAACAGTATGGAATTTTAATGCCAGCATATAGCGCCTAGCTCTTAAACATTTGACTATCGCTGTTCTCTTTGTATCTATAACGAAATGTGTAATGTAGCTGTTTCTGTAAAGGTTTATTTGAATTAAAATGAATTAGATACACAAATAAGCTTTCATAAGAATAATTTGTATACCCAATAATAAACGATAGAGAAAGTCATGTGAATGTAACATCAGAGTTTTTGATTTAGAATTAATTTTAGTTGCTAAATTATATTAACCTTGTTTCTAAGTTACGCTTGTATTAAAATTTGACTTTTTACTTCTGGTTCTTACATGTTTCAACAATAAACGCATCAGTACGGTCAAATTACGGGGTGCCTGGATTTTTCACATTATGGAAGGATCTTTTCTTTTTACTTTCTCTACTACGTATAGTAAGTAGGGGAAGTATTGTATTCCACCCAAAAATTCGATACCGAGATTTCACCGGAAATACATGTTTTGAGACCCCCTGAATCCAAAAAAAAACATTTTTGGAAACATGTCCATGTGTGTGTCTGTGAACAGCATAACTCAGAAATGAAAGTCGGATAAACACCAAACTTGGTATTTAGGTTCAGTATCTTCCAGAGATGCGACACGAAGGTTTTCAAGCAAATCCCCCCACCCCAGACTACCCTTTACATGGAACATTTTTCGAAAATTTTAATTTTCTCAAAAATGGCTCTAACGATTTTGATTAAAATATCATATGTTTAAGATATTGTCACGAGAAATGAAATGTATATCTCGAATTTTCTGGGAATGTCCCCAAAAGTATTCTTCATTGTGAACGACTTTTGCATAACTGGTAAACCATAAGAGATAGACAAAATTTTACTGCACAAAAAATGTAGATGGCGTTAAAATACACAATTTATATCATATACATTTTTTTTGTTGAGTGAACCGTTTTCGAGATACTGCTTGTTATTTCTTTAAATTTTCCAGTACTTATACTTTTTCTCAAATTCGTTATTCACTTTTTTATGTCCTGGACATGCAAAGAGAATGGAATACTCCACATAGCAACCAGCTCTTAAAACATTTGACTATCGCTTAAAGCCTACTAATTCCCCTTGCATCTATAAGAAAATTAGCAATAAGATTAACATCTGGATATCTCGATTAACATGAAGTAGATGGAGAATAAGCGTTTGTAAAAATAGTTTGTACAAGAGTAGAGAAAGTCATGTGAGTGTAACACATCAGATTTTTGTAAGTTGTTTCCCGGGATTAGTTGTGAAATACTCCAGACGTGAGGGGAATCCTGAATAATCTGTGTCTTAATGGTATGATGGGGATTGGAGTACCCTGGAAGTTATGAACATAGTTTAGTAATTATACTGGGTGTATCGCTTACAGGGATTGAGAAATAAGTGTTAAAGTAAAGGTACGTATCACGGAGGGGCGCAACCGAGGCAGAGCACCGCACGCAGGCCTATCGGTCCATTGTGCTTCCAACATGACCCCTGAGCGGGAGGAGTGAGGGAACAGACCCGAAGGGCGACCAGATCCGGATGTCGACGGGCGCAAGCATGGACGGGGTCCCTAACGTTCCCATATAGAACACATCCGACCCCGCACGGTCCCTGTCCACAAGCCACCAACCTCCATGGTCCCCCGGAACGGAGCCCTGCACTGAGGAGAGAACTAACTGAGCGGTAGCGCAGCGACGCCAGGGAAGAAACCTTTACATAGCGCAAGCCACCGCACAACCGCAACCCGACTAACACTATCGCCTGGTCCTACAACCCTGAAACAGATGACAAGGAAGATGATGGGTACAGAAAATGAGGGACAGGAGAGTCGTGGTAAAAGATGAACTATCCCAGCATTCGCCTGGCGACTCGGGGAAACCACGAAAGACCCATGGCCAGAGTGGGAGGTCCCGAGTGCGGGCCACAGACGAAACCGTCTGAGCCCGCTGGGTAAATAAGTGATAAATTCAAATGTAAGTAATACTTATTAAGATAACTTTACATAACGTGATGTAAAATCTCTGAGGAGTTTTGAAGAATTGCCAATTTACTGGATGTCTGCGCAGTTCTCGTAGTTGCTGTACAAACATCTAACCCATATTCAATCTCCTGTCAAGTGTAGCATTTATGGAGTGACTAGGGCAGCTATATTTGTAATGCATTGTCTCAGTTCCTCCAAAGTATTAGTCTACCTCCTTGGTACAAAGCATCCTTCATTAAAGTCCCAATAAAAGTTCAAGAGGGGTCAGACTGGATCCTCCTCTTCCGATCCAGTATCGAGAAAGTTAGTATCCAAGAAGTCATGCATCCGTTGATGAAAATGGGGTGGGATATTCTGGTGAAAAACAGATTCATCACCAGGCATTCACTTTGGGAGTGTATCTCTCATCTTCAGTACAACACACAGATTCTCTCACACAATATCAGTTGTGACTGTTGGTTTTCTTTATATGAGTAAAAAGTAATTTTGTTGGAGAAAATGTCAGTCAATTTTTAGAAGCCTTTCTGACCGGACGATCGGTTCGTTTTTATCTAATGACGAAGCTGGATCTTGTAAGTATATAAATGTAGACGCTATTGTATAGCCCTATGAATTGTTGATCTACAGATATGAAGCTCGTCACTAGCTGTTTGTTTCGAATTCTATGGACTCCTAGGAAATGCCGTTTTCACACGTTAGACTGCCTCCTTGTGTACTCTAAGTTTCGCAGGCCTACCAGTCTGCGGTAGCAAATACTGTTCTCTCCCACATGAGAATTGTTTTAGGTCCAGGTGGATCCACATTCCATGTACGACGAATACAGCGTTGTGCACGGAGTAGTACGCATTGAACCTTTTGTTGTGAGGTCCACATGCTTACCGTATCGTTCTACAGAATGGCGCCAGGCTTGTTTAGTTCCATAGCAACAAACAAACGAACGAAAGTTCTCATGCGCATGCGTATGACCATGTAGCAATTTTCAAACTATTGTTGCATGAATTTAGGCTTTACCTCCATAGACAACCGAATCCAGAAATCAAGAGTAAGTCGCCCAGGTTTACCTGGGCGGAATGTAAAATCGCCACAGTACCTAACAGCTGCTGCGGCTTTACCTGTGCGATAAAATAAGTTTTCAGTTTTCGCAAGCTTTTGTGTCGTGTGTAGTGGGCGGAGCTTCGCTTCCTGTGCTGCCATTGGCTGAGTCCTGGAGGACCACCCGAGTGGATAAGCGTTCGGTAGCAACCAAGCCCAATGTTGCTTAACTTCTACAACCGCTTCCGTGGTTGTGAAAACAAGCAGACCGGTTGGCAGCGAAGCAAGATAGGATGTAGGTAAAGGATTGGGATCACCAAGTTAATAAGAGGGCGGGTCACTGCTAAATGGTAACTCGTCCAACTAGCAACCAGGCCCAATACAGCTTAAATGCTGGTTCACAACCAACGAGAACGGTAACCAGAACGAGAACGAGAAATTTGAAATACATGTATTCAAATGGGAATGTTCATAATCGACGGGAAGCCTTCTCGGCCCCCGGGAACGGGAAGAAGAGTTGCCTAACTTTTAACTTTCTCATTCTCGTTCCCGGGCACGGCATATTAGATTCCTATTGTGCATATTAGACTCTTCACTCTAAAGGTTATTCTAAGCGGTCGTGACATGAAACAGCCACTAGTGCTCTCTATAGTCGCAAGCTGGAAACATGGAACTGGAAGGAATTGGTAGTAAATGTGTTTCCTAACCTCATCCCGACACCCGCAAATCTAATCAGCGTTGGTTCCTCTGGTGAAGGGATCATTTGTAGTATGTTTATATGTAACTCAAAACTGGCTATTACCTAAACGACAATGGCAAAAGCTACAAAGGACAGCTAAAACCGGTGGAAATGGAAAAAAGAACAAACAATTTTAATGTATGCCACTAAATAAAGGAATGAAAGTTTGTCATAAGTAGAGGGATCGGAAATGTAATAAATATACATTTAGATAATGTTTACTCTATCGAATTTTGACGTTGACATAGCTAAATTGGAAGTAGGTGAAAACATATCACTGGTCAGTTAAAAACAAATAAAATCCCAATGCACAAAATCGATTTTCACTTTGTGATCGATATGCATTCCCGTTCTCGTTACCGGGTTGTTGTGAACCAATATCTTGCATGGTGCATTGCTTTCCGTTCTCGGGCGGTTGTGAACCAGCCTTAACTTGGGGAGAGTAGAGATGAATCGGTAGACCATATGCAAGCGGTCCCATGGCGTCCTTGGGTAGACGGTCGCTCTTCTGTCTTTTAGGGGCCCTGTGGTCGTAGTGTCCCACGGCGTTTACCAGCTGATTTGCATGGGTTGCAAATTTGGTGTGCATGGTGCTCTGTCAGGAACTCGAGGCTTGCATGGTAAGCACTACACCACGGAGGACGACTTGTTTTACGCTGATCAGTCATTCTGATTAGGTCACTATACCATTTTAAATGTATTTTTTTAGGCGACATGACCTAAAAGTAGAACTTTTAACATAGTGCACACAAGCTAAAAACTTTATTGTCGCACTAATGCAATAAACTTTTTATACCATTCCACAGTGACCAACTTTGGTTTCAAGTCCAATCACTTGGCAATTACCCTTTGTATTTGTACGCGTTTAATAATTCGACTTGGTTTGATTAGGTTTTACTTTTCATTGTCTTTGAATAATTTCTCATGGCGCCTGCATTATCTGTTCACGATACATATCGTCATCCAATAATTTATCACAATTCTTTGTAGAGTTAACCTATACATTATGTTGGCAACCTTGTGCTTTCTTTGATTGAAATATTATTCTTTTATCTAGTATAACCTATATAAAGATTAAATGGGGCAGTTATGAATTCAGAAGAAACTGAAATGGAAGAGCTAAGTGAAATTTCAGAAGCAGCAGAAAAATAACACTAGAACTACTTACCCCCCAAAAAATCCAAAAAGCAACATGATATAGCATTTAATCGCTTCATTGTCTTGTGTAAAGCAAAGCGTGTTGAAAATAATTTCACTGAAAATGACTGCTAGCGAATCGCAAAACATCTGACAGCTGGTTGCACACGAGAATTGATCTCGTTTTTAACGTCATTTCTCTTGTTTCAAGAGCATCGCTATACACGCGATTTGATCTCTTTCTAAACTTGATTTCTCTTGGTTTCAGGAATCAATGTAAAATATATTATCTTAATATTTTACAAATTCGAACTCTGTCTAAAATAGTATACGCCACATGTGTTAAAATTGCTTTTATTTTGCTCTTAGGATTGCGAAACTGAGGTCCTACTCGCAAAATAAAACCCTACTTTTAACACATGTATCATAATCTTCCATTAGCGGGTTCAATTTAGGCTTTCTGTAATGGTTTTATTTATAACTCTATATTTCCTTGTTTTTCCCTTAAATATTTCATTTTTGAGGATATCCTACAATTCTAATAGTATAGATTGTAGTATAGAAGCTTTATTTTATTTTGATATTTCGATCCATATGATTGGTGATTCATTCGGTACGAATTGTCAGAAATACATGTTGTAGAGTAAAAGTGTATAGAATCAAGTGCAGCTCTCAGAGGAAGGTAACGCGTTTTTGGGATGAACTTCAATCCAGTGAACGCCTTTTGATTCAGAATTCAGACTTCGTCTAAGTACGTAAATAAACAAGTTGGAAATTAGATTTTATCGGAGACGCATCTGTCATTTAGTAGGCCGCATATATCAAATAGAAAATCGCAGGGATCAACTGATTCACCTGGTGTGTGGCGGACAGTTAGCCTTCTAGGTCTCATCCCTGACCATGCTATCTTGCTTCGTCACGTGTCCATAGAGACCTTAGTGCTAGGCAAATGTACCTCTGCTTATATAGGTGATGGGCAGATGGCAGATTCGACTCGTGTCCACAGAGGCCTTAGTGCCAGCCAACTGTACCTCTGCTTCATGTCCGGAGAAAATTACATTAGTGTGCCGTCCAATCTACCTGCGTTCATTGTGTGTGAATAGAGGACAGAGCATTCGCTAGTATCTACCATCTCTCTTAATTTTCACTACTATTGTTTTGGACCTAAGTGGAACTTACGTCTTGGCGTTAAACATCCAAATCAGTTGGCGACTGAGGGAAACCATGAAAATAAAAAAAAAACTGTCAGATTGGTCGGCTCACGGCATATGAACCGGGACCTCCCTAAAGTGGCTCATA
Organism: Deroplatys truncata; assembly: GCA_030765065.1. Classification (NCBI taxonomy): domain Eukaryota; kingdom Metazoa; phylum Arthropoda; class Insecta; order Mantodea; family Mantidae; genus Deroplatys; species Deroplatys truncata. The sequence goes on from CM060987.1 coordinate 20,957,101, forward strand.
GACGTTACCATCTGAGCCATCCTGCTCGATAAATAAAATTTTACTTTAATAAAAATGCATTTTTGTGTGGCGCGTGCAAAAATTAGGATATGTAACAGATACACTTATTTATTGGCGCATTAGCAATTTACAGGCATAATTTATAATTCTTACTGCCTAGAATAATATGCATTTGCTTGCAAGCAAAATGCATGGAAACCTTAATAGTTATTTATGCAACGATCCTATAATGGGAGGCGCGAGTGACGAGTAACTTTTGACGCGAGCGAGCGTGAAAACTTCACGAGCATGTTAATAACCATTATATGAGAGTTGCACACAATAGTTTTTCCATGACATTTAGGTATATAATAAATATTTAATATTTAGATGCATACGAAAGAAAATAAAAATGCGATAAATAAATTTCTCGATACGCTCTAGATGCGCTTCGATAACAAGTGAATATTAATTCAAGGTCGCAGGTATTTTTATTGATGCAGGTGGTGACATTACAACTTTAAAACGACATGGTAGTTGGAAATCCACAACAGTTTCTAAAGGTTATATCGATGAATGACTTAAAAATAAACTAAAGATATCAGATACAATACTAAAGTCCATAGAAAATAAAAACATTCAAATATAAATTCACCATCTACTTCAACATAGTTTCATAAGGGATCATTGACAGAAATTACCTTTGCAAATTGCACCATATAAAATGTATATGTTAACAAGGTATATATAAGTTAATTTTGTGTCTTTTTTGAAGTCTTTGTTACTAAACGTTTGTAAAATGTAAACAGATGTTTGTTAGAATTTAATTGTAAAGAATGAAAACAGTAAATTAAAGTTAATACAAATTCATATTATTGAGTAAGTGGCTCCGATTAGGACAGCGCGCAAGCTCAGAAATCTGTGTCTAAATGAAAATCTGTATCGAAATGGAGTTCATTTCGATACAGATTTCTAACAGAAAATTAACACATTTACGTATAGGAGTCAAAAAACTGTTTTGTCACATTAGAGCGTTTTCACGAACCTAAAGTTCAACCAGAAATAACTTAATTCTTACGATAACGAATCTTTTAGAAAACGATTAATGATAAAAAAAATTACAATACGAAATTGTGTACTGTAATCAATTCTACATTTTTTGTGGTAAGTTTCTATCTTTCTCTTACGCTTTCCCAGTTACAGAAAATTCAACCAGAATGAAGGGCGTTTTAGAGGCTGTTTGTAAAAAATTCAACAGATGCATTTTATTTGACGTGGCAATCTCTTAAATGTAAAATTGTGTAATGAAAATAGATACATTTTTAGAAAATGAATGCAACGGAATACAGTTTACCGTTGATCTGTGGGTGGTTTATATTTGAGTTACTATATTTGAATGTGTTACTTTTTTGTGCAGTGGTGTTTTCTTGTATTGGTATTTTTTTCTCGCTTCCTCATATTTTTGTCGTATTATTATTATTATTATTATTATTATTATTATTATTATTATTATTATTATTATTATTATTAATCTTTCTTGCTATTCTGTGTGTTAAAATAGCACGTACTGTCTAAATACCCGTGCGATTGATAGGGATCTATGTATGTATAACGTTGTGTAAATAAATACGCTCGTTCATTTATTATATATGCCGGGCGAGTCTTCTCAGTCTGCGAATTGAGAAGTTACGCAGTCCCGGCGTTGTACAGGTTATGCCGTAAACACTGTGCACTGCGTCGATTCAATTTCGGCCGAAATGACTGCTTTGCACTGCTGTTCGTTCAGCGACTTCCACTTACAGTGCAACAGTGTGCGCGTTGGTGAAGGTGCCAAGTTCAAATACTGTCACTTGAAGGTACTTTTTATGTCTAGTAAATTTAACAAGAACTGATAGCTTGGCACAGAAGTGTCGTTTCACTTAATTAGTTTAATTATGTGAATTTCATTATAACATAAATTGTTAACTTGTTAGCATATGCTTTAATGAACACCAAAAATAAATGCAAGAAATGAATAAAAAAGCACATTTATTCGCAGCCGCGATTTGAAATTCTGACCTTCACCTTGACTTTACAGCATGCTATCCATTACACTACTAAACTGTATTCACTCTTAGGTTGATCCGCGTCAAAACAAACCCCAGGTGACCAGTGCACCGTTATAATGTATCCTTCCGCCATTCGCACTAGAAATACTGCCACACTTTCAGACCATGTGCGGTGACTAGCATATTCTGTTTAGGGTTAAATATGAGAAGATTGATAGTTGTAGCAAAACAAACGTTTGCAAATATAATAATAGTTAATTCTAAAATAAATGAGCGAAAAATAAAGTAACAGGTATGTGATAATTTATTCGCTCTCTGGAAGCGGCACTTTATTAACTGTTGGCGGCTCATTTTAAAAAAGAAATTGTGCACTGTTACGCGAAATGCATTCTTCTCAAGATCACTACAGCTTGCATCGCGTATTTCATATGCTTTCTTTTTTTCCGGGTGTAAACACTTTTCTCGTTTCAGATTTTTCTGCACAATCACTGTTTATATTTGTACTCGAAACACCGGTGAATTCAGAAGTTAATTTCGCCATTTCTTTCGCGGAAAGTGTTGGATATTTCTCACATAACTTAATATAGATTCAACATTTGTTTTTCACCACTAGTCAATGGTTTGTGCGGCTAATACTTTACGTAATTCACGAAAACACAAGAGCGAATTCTCCGTCGTCCATAATACTAAACACAACTGCTGGTTTCTGGCTGTAAACAATATATTGCGCCTACCCGGATGTCAGGAGACTCATACGAATTGCATCATGGGACTTTTAGCTGTATTTTACGGTATAAATCAGCGTTAAATAAAACCTTAGGTATTTGTATAGAATATTATACTATTTAAGGATAAATTCATTCTAAAATTCAGAGATTAGCATGGGACTATTTCCTGGGTGCATTGCTACCGTGTTGCAACACGGTGCACTGACCACGTGGGTTTGTTATGCCGCGGATCAACCTAAGAGTGAATATAGTGTAGATCTAGTTAACAACGAGCACCACCATAGCACTAATCAGCGGGCTAGTGAATGCGGTGTCATTACCTGCATTTCGCAACGTCAATAAAATGCAGGGTTGCCTAGTTACCAATCCGCAGGATGAGAAGACTCACGCGGTATATCACACAAGAAAAACGGAGTTTTTATAAAAGTAGGTAGTGTTATCTTTTGCACATCCAAACTCACCGAGAAATAGATAGTACACTGTGCACGCAGTTAGCAACAAAAAGTGGTTCAATATTATTTTTGCATGATCGTGTTTTTTGGGGGGGGATCTTGCCGATGATATTTACACAGAAGGAAATGTAGAATTCCAACTCAATTTGTTTTCAAGAAAACCTGTATCTACCAACATAAATACAGAATAAACAGAATAACTTTATTTTTCAAACATTACTGCTAAGCAATTAACTGTATTTAAAGGTGAATGAACATTTCGTATCTCCTCCTAGATTTTTAGGAATCAATGATGCGCATCCAATTTTCCACGCCTCTTCAATATCTGCGTCTTCACAATCCACGTCTCCCAGTTCAAATTCTTCTTGAAATACTGAATCTCTATTATCGTCCAAACAACCCGCTTTGAGACGCGTCATCTACCGTCAGACAATTGACTCAACGCCTCTTAAATTATAGTATTTTACTGAGTTATATATTAGTTATAGCTGTTGAATTTACAATTGTGTTACTAGAAATCCGAGGTGACGATGGGCAAGTTCATTAAAGTCATTTATTAATTATTCATTCAAAATAATAAAACACACGATAGTGAAAGAGATAATGTGCAATACATGTGTGTGAAATACATAAAGAATCTCAATTTCATCTCGTCTTTTCAAACTATTCCTTGACACTAATAATGCACCTCCTACGGTCTATCACAATAGATCTGAAGTCTTGTCGTACTGTATAAAACCTCCATATTTCACGAGAAATATTACTAGATATACATTTACTAATTGAGAGATTAACTCACTTCATCTACTTAATGGTCCGCAGTAAAATATTATTTATTCTCATAAAATCTCTTCATCTCTTTTTTACACCAAACACGTATATCCAAAACTACCGTTAGCGCAGCAACGTCTTACCTAAAATATAGGATACAGGCCTAAAAGATTACTGATGCGTAAGGCGCTGAACTAGTAACACCACAACAAGAATGGGATTCTGTTAACGGAATGTGAACCAAACGCAAGAATGTTGCCCAAATGCAATTGTTGCAGGACACTACATGAATACATAACTAATTTATAAAGTTGTAATATTACTAAAAATAATTACCTTTTGGCAAAAAACTATTCCTTCATTATCAATAATTAGGAAGTTGGTTAGTTTGTGGATAACTTCATGCTTTTGGGAAGAATTCTGGTGTTACATTCACATGCCTTTCTCTACACATTCTTGTACACACTATTCTTATAAAAGTCATTTATCTACGTACTTCATCTTACGGCCTGTATTACGATCTCCGGTTAAGGTTTGGGGTAAGATTTACCTGAGAGTTACGTACTGCGACTGTATTACAATCTTTGGTTAAGGGCTACCCGGGAGTTATTTTTGGAGGTAAACTAACCACCACCTCAAGTGGTGGATAAAGATGATACCTTGGAGTTAACTCGTATTTCCGAATGAAACATGGCGTACCACCGGCAGAGATTGATTATTGAGAGTGATTCAGAATATATTTTCAAGTTTTTGGAAATGTTATCTATACATTAGAATAGTTCACTCCAACACCCAGTCTTAAATATTACTGTCAGGGCGTAAGGAACTAACCATTGTGCTTGGATTGTTTTTGGAAGGCCAAACATTTTAGGTTAAATGACAAGCAGTGTGGGCAAAGGTAAACGTATTTTGCGTGTTAGTTTATATTTAGTGGTTTTTAAAATTGTCGAATGGCTTTTCACGTTAGTTTTAAGTGATATTCATGAAATGTTTGCGTCAAAAGACTATGGTTTTCGGTTATTAAAGTGATATTCGTAAAACTTTTACGTCAAAACTCTTAACACTATTTTTAACGAAACTTTGAAGTGTGGCATAGTTTTCCAAATAGAATAACCAAGGAACGGTATTAGAAAGATGCAACAAACTTAAGAATATTGTGTTGAACTTAAATGTCAGGCAACATGTGTAAATCCGAATCAACATTAGAACCATCGATGTTGCTTTTCTATAAATATAATAGCTTTCGCGAACGGAAAAGCTAATAAAAAGGTATTATAACTATTATTTACGGTATCCTATTGTAGCTCAGTAATCCAATAACGTACTAGAACCGCATCTTGTGTGCTCAATGACATGTATATAAATTACGTTTTAGGTTATGTTCATGTCAAAATTCTCTAAAAAAATCTCCAAAGCCGTTCACAATCTATAATAGTCTGTCCGCTCGCCTTGTTACTAATGACCAATAATGACGCTATAATGTTGCAGATTACCACGAGATAGCGTTGTATAAACAGTGAAATCGCTCAGAAAACTATTGCCAAGGAGAAATACATATCTCTTTGGTGTTGCCAACTTCTCGCCCAGCATCATAAACCTTAGGGTTACTAACCATCGGTTGATATGCGTTTGTAATACGCGGCAATGCACCTAACCTTCAGGTAGCGATAACTGATAGGTTACAAACCATGACTTTTAACCGGAGATCGTAATACAGGCCGTTAATCGAGATATACATTTACAGAAATGATTTTATCACACGTTTCCTTGTAGGTCCAATGTGTTTAGGGGAATACAGTAGGCGTAAGCGATTGTCAAATATTTTAAGAGAGCTGATCGCTTTGAAATTCCGTTGTCTTTGTATGATCACGAGAAAAAAACGAATAGCGATTTTATAGTTGAAAAGGTGTAGTATTTCACAATTCAAATCCTCAATAAAGAATATCTCGAAGGTAAGATTTTGCCTATCTCATTCGGTTTACCAGTTACGCAAAAGTCATTCAGAATGAAGAGGACTTCACAGGCTATTCCCAGAAAATTCATTTCTCATGAAAATATCTTAAACATATGGTGTTTTAATGAAGATCGTTAGAGCCATTTTTGAGAAAAACAAAATTTTCAAAAACTTTTCCATGTAAACAGTAGTGTAGTGTGGGGTGGGGAGGGTTTTCTTGAAAATATTTTGTCGCCTCCTTGGAAGCGGCTGAACTTAAATACCGAGTGTGGTTTTTAGCCATATTTTCGTTTTTGAGTTATGCTGTTGACACACACATGCACGAGACTTTTTCTAAAAATCTTGTGTGTTACATTCACATGGCTTTCTCTACACTGTATCGTACAAATTATTCTTTCTAAAGCTTATTTTCTGTCTACTTCATTTTAATCTAGATAAACCTTTGCAGAAACAGCTACATTACACATTTCGTTATAGATACAAAGAGAACATCGATAGTCAAATGTTTAACAACTGGACGCTATATACTGGCCTTAAAATTCCTTACTGTTACCATGCAGTAGCGAAAAGCGACTGAATGTCCACAGGACTTCAAAAGAATGACAAAGTATTAAAAATTCGAACCATTAGTAACGGATATCTCGGGAGTAGCCTATGCCACAAAAATGTTATTTGAAATAAATTGTGCGTTTTAAAGAGATCTACAATTTTTTGTGTATTACGTTTTTGTCAATGCTTAAGGTTTACCATACAACATTATACAAAATTCCTTCCGAATGAAGAGGACTTCATAGACTATTTCCAGAAAATTCAAGATATACATTTTATTTGCCTGTATATATATTTAATACGTGGTATTTTAACCAAAATAGTTAGAGCCATTTTTGAGAAAATAAAACATTTTGAAGAATGTTCCATACAAAGGGTAGTTTGGAATGGGGGATTTTCTTCAAAATCTTCATGCTGCATCCTTGGCAGGTCAAAGATCCGAATGAGATTGTATATGAAGCTTTTAACATATTTACACACATTTTGCATAAGTGTAATGATAAAACAAAACATGAAAATGGAATTTGTGTATCATAATATACTAAAAGAAATCATGACCGTAACAGTTGGGAGAAACAGTCGAAAACGCAATAAAATGGCATTTTGGCATAGGCTATTGTCATTCCTTTGCCTTAATGCACTGAAGCAATACTCCTGACAACGCCGCATTGTTGTGAACTCTCGAACGAGCGAATATATACCCATTTCCCACGAGTGGGCATGTGAACCAGAACTCGAGCATAGTTCGGTATATTCGTTACTGCTTTTCGAACGAGCTAGGTTGGGAGAAACGAGCCAGTCTCATTATACAGAGTGGGCCATTTAAGTTGAGACTGTACAATATCTCCAAAACTAAGGTTGTAGAAAGAAATGTCTTTAATAAAAGCTGCTTGATATTATGGGGGAAAGTAAATGCCATTAGTCATGTTTTGTTTGAAGCACATTGTGGTGATCTTTTGAGGGTCAATTTAATTTTTTAAATCGGAACGTGCATTTTTTATGTTTTCTTACTTCTCATAAAAAACTAAACAATGATTGTATAAAACACTTTTAAATTGTTCTTACACCAACGTAAATAACAACGAAAATTCTGAATGGCTGTGTGGAAGAGCACAATGAATTGGACCGTCCATGGATGGCCATTTGAGGGTTAAGTTTCGTTTCGTAATTGGAAACCAACATTTTTTATTTTGTTTCCTTATTCCTCATCACAAAATAAACAGCTTTTTGTAAACCATTTTCTAGTGAGAAAACAACATACAAAATGTCCATATCCATTTAAAAAATTAAATTGATCCTAAAATGACCATCATAACATCCTCCAAACAAAACACGAATAATGGCATTTACTTTCCCCCATAATATCAAGCAACTTTTATTAAAGACATTTCTTTCTACAACGCTTAGTTTTGGAGATATTGTACAGTCTCAACCTAAATGGTCCACCCAGTATACCATATGAAACGATCGAGTAAAACGTATGTCCTTCACAGCTCTACTTAGCACAATAAAGGCTACGGTAAATGGTCAACTATAAAACGATATTTACAAAGGTACATCGATAATGTTAATATTAACTCATCGCTTTGTTCATTAATACGATGACTTTGTTTTCTGGTGTCCACGTGGGCGAAAACACAGTACTACCTAAAAGACTAGACTTATTTCATTGCAATCTAAACAGCCTGTTCAATAACAATGCACAAGACTCGATAATTGCAAATCAGCTGGGAGTTTTCAAGAGAAATTACTTAAAAACTGAAAATGGCCTTTGCCATAAAAACATTATATGGTCATTGAAGAGTATAAATTTCAAGAAATAATGTCTATAGTTTACGCTTCATTAAGAGAATAGTGGAATTTAGTAAATTTAATATGCGGTATGTGGCTATTTGATATTTCTACATGTTCTATCATGTCAAAATGTGTTTTAAGTGGTAAATGAACAAATGATTGTGCCTACTTCAATGCTTGTCATTACTGATAATGCGCATATTAGTGCCTAAAACAAAATAAAATTAATTCAGTGATTGTTAAAGAATTTCTAGTCGTGAAAAAAATTGTGACAAATTAAATTGCCTATTTCGTTTGATTTCTAAAATATGCCAATTACTTTATTTTCAAGCAAGAATCTTACCTGTGATGTTATTTTATTTATTTAAAAATCTGTTATTATAATAAAAGTTTTCCATTTGAGAAAGAATAGCTCACAGATTGATTTTTTTAAATTACAAAAAGTAACAAATGTTTATAGAATTATAAGTCCCTCTGAAAATTGAAACGCTAATGGTGAAAATGCAGCAAAACAACTAATATCAACAGATATGCAGAATATCTTTAAGTTCATGTTACAGATGATGTGGTGATGCGGCAGAGAACGGTCCTGTATTCAGTTCCTGTCACACACATTACAACATCTCACGGTCGATAACAACGCGTGAGCTTGGTCACAGTTCTGCTAAATCAGGAGGGATAGCGGCACATATACTCAACATTTGTTGCAAACCTATACAAAAAATCTGATGTGTTACACTCACATGACTTTCTCTACTCTTGTACAAACTATTTTTACAAACGCTTATTCTCCATATGCTTCATGTTAATCGAGATGTCAATCTTATTGCTAATTTTCTTGTAGATGCAAGGGGAATATGGCAGTCTTTAAGCGATAGTCAAATATTTTAAGCGCTGGTTGCTATGCGGCGCATTCCATTCTCTTTGCATATCCAGGACATAAAAAAATGAATAACCAATTTGAGAAAAAGTACAAGTATTGGAAAATTTAAGGGAATAACAAGCAATATCCCGAAAATGGTTCACTCAACAAAAGAAAAGTATATGACATAAATTGTATATTTCAACGGAATCTACATTTTTTATGTAGTAAAATTTTGTCTATCTCTTATGGTTTACCAGCTATGCAAAAGTCGTTCACAATGAAGAATACTTTTGGAGACATTCCCAGAAAATTCGAGATATACATTTCATTTCTCATGACAATATCTTAAACATATGATATTTTAATCAAACTCGTTAGAGCCATTTTTGAGAAAATTAAAATTTTCGAAAAATGTTCCATGTAAAGGGTAATCTGGGGTGGGGGACTTTCTTGAAAACCTTCGTGTCGCATCTCTGGAAGATACTGAACCTAAATACCAAGTTTGGTGTTTATCCGACTTTTCGTTTCTGAGTTATGCTGTTTACACACGCGCACACACACACACACACACACACACACACGGACATGTTTCCAAAACTGATTTTTTTGGATTCAGGGGGTCTCAAAACATGTATTTCCGGTGAAATCTTGGTATCGAATTTTTGGGTGGAATACAATACTTCCCCTACTTACTATACGTAGTAGAGAAAGTAAAAATCAGATGTGTTGCATGCGAATGACTTATTAATCAAGATAAATTTTTGTAGCTCATTTACACATTTCGTTTTAGGGATAAGACTGATACAGTAGGTAAAGCGAAGTCAGATTTCTAAACAACATGTCGCTATGTGATGACTGAAATTCCATGCTCTTTGCATCACCGCGAGAAAAAACATGTGTTCGAAAATGTAAATCAACAACAAAGAATATCTCGAAAAAGCTCAACGCCACAAAAACTTTTATTTCGTATAAATTGTGTACCTTAAAGAGATCTACAGCTTTTTTTGTATGTGTAGAACGATTTTGTATATCTTTACGGTTTATCAGTTATACGAAAGTTATTCAGAATGAAGACGACTTCACAAGCTATGCGTATAAAATTCATATATCTTAAACATATGGTGTTTTTAACAAAATCCATTTTCAAGAAAATCAAAAATAACGAAATGTTTTTCACGTGAAGTCTAGTTTGGAGTGGGAGGATCTTCTTGAAAATCCTTGTGTCGCATCCATGCAACACGCTGAAGTGAAATATCAAGTTTGGTATTTAACCAACTTTTCATTTTTACTTTCACTATTACGTATAGTAAGTAGGGGAAGTATTGTATTCCACTAAAAAATTCGATACCGAGATTTCACCGGAAATATATGTTTTTAAACCCCCTGAATGCAAAAAAAGCATTTTTGGAAACATGTCCGTTTGTGTGTCTGTGTGTGTGAACAGCATAACTCAGAAACGAACAGTCGGATAAACACCAAACTTGGTATTTAGGTCCAGTATCTTCCAGAGATGCGACACGAAGGTTTTCAAGAAAATCCCTCCACCCCAGATTACCCTTTACATGTATAATTTTTCGAAAGTTTTAATTTTCTCAAAAATGGCTCTAACGATTTTGATTAAAATATCATATGTTTAAGATATTTTTATGACAAATAAAATTTTCTGGGAATGTCTTCTTCATTGTGAACGACTTTTGCATAACTGGTAAACCATAAGATATAGACAAAAGTTTACTACACAAAAAATGTAGATCGCGTTAAAATACACAATTTATGCCATATACTTTTTTTTGTTGAGTGAACCATTTTCGAGATATTGCTTGTTATTCCCTTAAATTCTCAATACTTATTTTCTCAAATGGGAATTCGTTATTCATTTTTTTTGTCTTGGATATGCAAAGAGTATTAATCTGTGGCAAAGAGAATGGTGCTGCACATATCAACCAGCTATTAAGAGATATGTCTATGCTTAAAGGCTACTGTATTTCTATATTGCCCTTGCAAATACAAAACAAGGGGAACATAGTACGCCTTAAGCGATAGTCAAATATTTTTAGAACTGGTCTCTATGTGTAAAATGTAATTCTCTTTGCATGTCAAAAGATCGTTTCTGCAAATGTTTATCTCGATTAATATGAAATAGATTGAGAATAAGAGTTTGTAAAAATAATTTGTACAGGAGTAGAGAAAGTCATGTGAGTGTAACTAATCAGATTTTTCACTTATGCTGTTCACAGACAGACACACAACGGACCTTTTGCTAAAATGTTTATTATTTATTTAATGAGGGACTCTTAAAACATGTACTTCCGGTGCAATCTCGCTATCGAGTTTTCCTTTACTTACTATAGAGAAAACATAAAAGGGTTCCGTGAGATAACAGTAGGGACCATGGAAGAAAAGGTGTATGATCTGGAATAGAACGTTCAATCCAGCGACTTGTATGTTCAGTGTTAGGACGGCTATTATGTGATGGAGCCCCATCTTGATATAAAATGAAGCTTTCGTTCTCAATTTTATGGCAATAATCACTGTCATAATTGAAGATACACTGCAACGGCACCGATTCCTTCCGCAAAGAAAAGTGCTGCACTTTCACGAAGAAGCCAGGGTTTCTTTCACTATTAGATGAGGATGTTTCGTGCCCCAAATGCGTACACTGTTGGAGAAATACGAAAAGTGACCTCATCACTAAAAATGAGTTTGCTAATGAACTTGCTCTTAAAAATCCTCTCATTACAGGAAACAACAATTGAGAGGTGGAGGTTTGAGCTCGTGCAACTGCTGCAGTCCGTATGGTTCTAACTTTCTTGCCGCCATGTTGTTTTCATTGTTGCGCGGTTAAAACAAGCACACCATGGCGCTTACTATGAATGCAAAATTGAAATTATGCTGTATCTTCGGAGTACTTTCTACTGTGTCTGACTCAGTCCTTATGTCATCAATATTTTAGTCAGCACGTAAGTGCGCTTATTCTCACAGCAGCGGTAAGGTCAACTTCCGAAGACACTAGTAGCAGCAGCAGTAGCAGTTACCAGAGAAAAACTACAATCTTCCCAAAACGTTTACGTTTTAAAAATTGACCATCAAAGTTGAAAATGAAAACTTTGTGAAAAATTCATGTATTTCCTATGAGATGTACACCGGCGTGATCCCTTAGATCACAAGTGTTTTTCTCTCCGTAAGGTTTCCACCTTTAGGTAACCAACTTTTCACTCCGTATCAGTTCTATGTGAGACTGGCCTGAAAAATAATACAGGTACGTGCAAACTAACAGATGAACGATGTTAATCTATGTGAAATGAAGGGGTGGTTCAGATACCACCTCTACGAAATAGTTTCGCTACGATTGGTATACAAGGAAAGCGTAAACCAATTATCTACAATATAATTCGGTCTTCTAGAGGAAGAGTGAACTATCATTTGCATATGTTGTTAAACTGCACGACAGCTACGACATTTACATATATGAGCTTTCATCAGCGACATGGAGACGAAGGTTAAGTTGTTATCGCTACTAAATGACACTAAGAAAACGGTAGTGTAGCATCAAAATATAAGGTTTAAGTTGTGATGTTACCCTTCGCCAACTCGGCCAGGCCATACTTTGGGAGAAATAAAGTACCCTGCCAATCCAGTGGCTAGAGTTATGCTCGGAAAACAGAAGTGGTCCGCTGGTAGTAGGTGGAGCTATGTTTCGTCAGTACCAATAAACAGCTCTGCCATTATGGGCCACATTTTATGCACGCCAGTATACAATATACGAGCGCAGTTCCAGAAGTACCCGACCTGACGTATATATAGCGCTTGTTGTTTCAAACAAATGACTATGGTAGAAAGTACCACCCGTATAAAGCTTAAGTTTGAAGTTTGACGATGCTACGTTGTTTAGTAATTGTTACTCAGCCATTAATAGTGAACTATCTCAGTGAATTTGTAAACATGCATAAAACTGTCCATCGTTATGTGATACAATACTTTCATTTGAAAGGTCTTAGTCCAACTAATATTAAAGCTGAGCTAGATTCTACTCTTGGGGAGTCTGCTCCTTCGTTTACAACTGTAAAATATTGGGTGGCAGAGTTTAAGCGAGGCCATACGAGCTGCCAAAACGAACATCGCAGTGGTCGACCAAATGAAGTGACCACGCCAGAAATTGTGAAGAAAATCCACAAAATGATATTGGATGACCGTCGACTGAAAGTGCGCGAGATAGCAGACATCGTAGGCATTTCAAAAAGTGCTGTACATTGCATACTGACTGAAAATTTCGACATGAGAAAGCTGCGGACAAGATTGGTGCCGCGTTTACTCACAATGGAACAAAAGCAGCGTCGTGAGGATGTTTCAGTCGAGTGTTTGGCGATGTTTCGCTGCAATAAAGCCGAATTTTTCCGTCGATTCATTACCATGGATGAAACTTGGGTCCATCACTTCACACCTGAGGCGAAGGAACGGTCAAAATAGTGGACTGAAAGGGGAGAATCGGCTTCAAAGAAAGTGAAGACAGTTCCATCTGCAGGCAAGGTCATGGCGTCAGTTTTTTTGGGATGCGCGTGGGATAATTTTCATTGATTATCTTCAGAAAGGAGAAACAATCAATGGCAAGTATTATGCAAACTTATTGCAGCGTTTGAATGATGAAATCAAGCAAAACCGGCCGCATTTAGCGAAAAAGAAAGTTCTGTTTCATCAAGACAATGCACCGGTTCACACATCCATTGTCACCATGGCGAAAATCAATGAGTTCAAGTTCAAATTGCTTCCTCATGATCCTGTTCACCATATTATGACCCTCTGATTGTTTTATGTTTCCAAAGCTGAAGAAATGGCTTGGTGCTAAAAGATTTGCCAACAGCGAAGAGATGGATTCTGCGAGTGATGGCTATTTTGCAGAACTCGATATTTCTCCCTATAACAGGGTATCGAAGCTATTGAACATCGCTGGGAAAAGTGTATCGAGCTGAAAGGAGACTATGTAGAGAAATAAAGATGTTTTTTCCCTAAATTTTTGCGTTTTCTTTGTTAGGTCGGGTACTTCTGAGACAGCCCTCGTAGCTTTAAGGAGTATGCAAAAATTTTATTCTGTTTTTTTTTTCAAGTGGAGGAGAAAATGATTTAATCACTGACCCCAGCCCCGATGGGAGTCGGGACTGAGAGTGTGGAACTCGCCAATAGTCAGCATACCCACTAAAAACTCCTCCACCGGTGGAAAAAGGAAGAAGGTAAAAGTGGAATGGCGTGGCTTTGTGCGGTCCCGCATAGCACCCGCGTTAGTATGCGAAAGATGGATGTCTCCTTCGGCGGTTGCTTGGGGCCTCCGGTATGGCTGTCTGCTGGAAGTAGGCCCGAAGTTGGTGCTGCTGCTCTTCCAGGGATCTGATGGCGATGTCGATGGAATCTAGGTGTTGTGTGATGGTGTCTGTTGCTGAAGCTGAAGTCTGGATGGAGTTGTCGATGGTGCCGAGTCTAGTAGAAAAGGTCTCGAACTGCCCAGCTAGAAAAACGTGCTGAGCAGCTGAGGTGTCTTGAAGGTCCCTGATGAGTTCCTCCAGGGCTGTAAGCTTCGTCGTCATGTTCAGGAACTCCGCGTAGAGATCCTGAATGGCGTCGCGTAGGCCCTGGACTTCCTCGATGATCGCTACTGAAGATGATGGTGTCGGCGCTGGTGATGGAGCTGGTGTCGGCGTCTGTGGAGATGATGCTGGCTGCGATGAATGTGCTGGCGACTTCTGCGTTGCCTTCCTGCGAGGATGCAGGGGGCAGAGCGCTTGGCCGGTGAAATGTGTTGACCCTCCACAGGTCGCACAGTAGCGGCGTCGGCGGCGAAGGTCGTGCTGCGTGCACGAAAACGTGGTGCTGGAAGCGCCACAGTAGTGGCACCTTGGTTTCGCCGTGCAGGAGCTCTCGTTGTGCCGGTAGGCACAGCAGCGTCGGCAGGGGACCTGGCGTTCCATTCGGCTGGCCTCGATGCGTAAGCACCTCCCTAACAAGGGCAGGCCCGCCCTTAAGGCCGCTTCCTGGTCACCAGGGTCTTTGAACTCGATCCTGACGAGGCTAGTGGGTCCCTGTGCTCCGTAGATCCGAGCGACCTTCACTGTTGGTGTGCTGCGCTGATGAGGAACCTGACTGGCAGGTCCCTCGGGACCCCTCGGATCACAGCACTGTACGTCCCATGAGGCACAGGCTGTATCTGCGCTGGCTGGACAGTATCCAGAATCGGCGGCGTTGGCTGCGGTGAAGCTGGCGGCAACTGCGGAGGCAGTCCCGGGGAAGCTGCGCTGGCACGTGGCGAAGCGGCGGTCGATGCGTAGGTTGCCCTAGGCTGCGGAGACTGCGGCGAAATCTCCTCGGCGGGTGCCGGAGGAGATGAAGAGGTTCCTCCTGCCTTAACAGGAGCGGCGACAGAGCGACCCTTCTTCCTCGCCATCTCGGAGCTGTTGTAAATTCTGTCAAACATACACTCGGTCAATTTAAAACTGGCCGACGTCTGAGAGATAGAGCTAAAATCGGTTACTTCTGCGAGTGTTCGCGACAGACAGGCTTTGTTCACAAGACTGCGCATATTCTTGTAGTAGTTATAGTGGGGAGCACAACTATAATCATAAAAGTCTTCCGATAAAACAATTCATATATTAGATTCGATGTTTCAGAGTGTTTCAACAGTGAATATTTGAAACCAAAACACAGTTTATTGATTTATGGTTCTCAAGTGGAGTATAACTAAAGCTCGTTAAAATGCCACGCTTCGCTTACTGCAACACTCTTAGCTCAGTGGTAGAGAGTTAGCTTACTATTCCTGCTGTTACAAATTCAAATCTGCGTGGAGTTACTAAACTTTTTTCCCTTTCATTTTAAATACATGAGTAAAACTACAGCGAGCTTTCTTCATTTGTTTTTATGTATGTGGCGTTTATTTAGTAGTCCGTCATACCGATAGTATGGCAAACAATTTATTGATTGGGAAGAGGTTTCATACTCAATTTAATTTTTATACTTCCATTTATACCCCGCCTTTAACTACATTGGTCTTATCGGATGCCTTCCTTTGGAACTTATTGCCTATTGGCAATGGTGTTAACTCGTATTCTGTTTTTATTGGGTTGCTTGCACTTTTTGGGCTTTAATCGTAAGATCACACACACAGTGAGTGTGAACTCATTCATACTTCCAGACTCTGTGGAGGATAGGGAAATCCTCTTGGCTAGAGGAAAATTTCCACCCGCAGCCGGGAGTCGAACCCGGGACCCCTCGCACAACAGGCAGGTTCTTTACGGACTGAGCTACGACGCCAGCTCAATTAAATTATATAACCACAAATTTCACCATAATTGTGCGAAGAGGAAGTATTGCGTTCCACCCAAAAATTCCATCGGAAATATGCGCTTTGAGGCTATCCGAATCCAAAAGGAAGCTTTTATGGAGAACGGTCTAAATTAAATTAAGTTTTTATTTATGGACGCTCCTTTAACTACTATGGTCCTTAGCGTCCCATTCTATATTGGGCGTGAAAGACTGACATTTTGCTCAGAGGCCTCTTTATCAGACTTGAGGTTCTTTTACGACACAGGACCACTGGCCTTACTTCCCTTCCGAAGGAAGCCATGCTAAGGATTTTTATATCCAAAAAAAAAAATCCATCGCCCTCCTCCGGGTTTGAACCCGCGACCACGGGAATTAGAGGCTAGGTACGCCTAAACCACGGAGGACGAGATTTGTTGATACGCTCAGCTTCTAAACACCTTAACAAAGATGTTGACACACATTTCATTTTTAAAATATCTTTTCGTTTTACAGTATTTGTTACACTCTAATATCGGATGTTCTTCCAAATTCTAAACTTATCAGAAGAAATTTATTTATAATTTTATTGTATCAATAGATGGAAGATAACTAATTGAGTGAGTCTGGTATTTTGATAATTGCATCACAACTGGATGGCGCAATACTATACTGCAATATGAGTGTGAGAAATGCATTATTACAATATCGAGAAATAGTTCGAAAAGACGAAACGATCCGAGATTCTGTTATGATTTCACACATATGTATTGCTCAGTATTTGTTACACGATCGTTTATTATTTTGATTGAAGTATTAATAAAACAAGTTCTAGTGAAATTGCCCAATGCCAGCTCGGGTTTCTGGTAACGCAATGCTGCCAATCCAACAGCTATCTGTGTAATACGATCGCTTGTAAGATACTATAATTTAGGAGGCTTTGAGTCAACTGTTTGATACTTGATGCCGTGACTCAAATCGGGTTGTTTGAACAATAATATATCTTATTTCAAGAAGACTTTGAAATCGACATGAATTATGAAGACGTAGATATTGAAGAGGCTTGGAAAATTGGGTGCGTGTCATTGATCCCTAAAAACCTAGAATGAGGTATGAAATGGTCATTTACCTTTAGTTCTCAGTAATGTTTGGAATAAAGTAAGTTATTCTGTTCGAAGTATAACACTCATGTAGTGGTTATTACTGATTATTAAAAAGATGCAAACCATGTCTCTTAGTGTATTTTACTTACCGCCCTAGTGCATTTTGTATGTTATTATAGCACCAAATTTATGTTGGTAGACATAGGTTTCCTTGGAAACTACGTCATCGGAAGATGCAGAAAACGCACGATCGTGCAAAAATGTTCACATCGTTAATAATGGTTATCAGAAAAGTAATTGTCCATATCTACGGACTTGGTGATTTTTCTTGCAAACTCTGTTCAGGCTTGACGCTTTTTGTCACGTGGATGTCGGTAACACCTGTCACTATCGGTGGGGGAGAACAGAGATGCTTATGGAAACTATGGGGCCATGCTGTGACTAACTTTCCTCGTTCTTTTTTTCTCACCAAAACTACTTTCTCTGCCGGCTGACTCTCTTCATTCAGGTCACGGG
Source organism: Deroplatys truncata (assembly GCA_030765065.1). Taxonomy (NCBI): domain Eukaryota; kingdom Metazoa; phylum Arthropoda; class Insecta; order Mantodea; family Mantidae; genus Deroplatys; species Deroplatys truncata. The sequence continues at coordinate 20,975,141 of CM060987.1, forward strand.
AAAGTAGTCCACTGAAGTAAGTACTTGAGAAACCCCGCGAGTTGCCTATCGCTGTCATGTTGCCTTTTGTCTGGTGAAGTGTTAATAGAATGTGGGCAGATTTATAACTTTGTCTAGTTTCTGAGTAGGTTTACGAGACTAACCTAGTGCACTTGTATTTGAACCTTAAGGCTTCTGGTTCGAATACCAGTTAGACGAACATATCGAAGCAAAGGGGGTCGTTTTTTCGGGCGTAAAAATCCTTAGCATGGTTTCCTTCGGAAGGAAAGTAAAGCCGGTGGTTCCGTGTCGTAGATTTACGCACGTAAAAGAACCTCAAGCCTGATAGAGGCCTCTGAGCAAAATTACCGGACTTTCATGCCAAATATAGAATGATACGCTAAGGACCTCAGCAGTTAAAGAGCGTCCATAAATAAAAAAAAAACTGAATTCAATTTGAAGCAAATGGGCTTCCAGTTGTTGCTCTACTGGCTAAAGGTAGCTAAAGGAATCTTACTCCTTGTTACGTCATTTGTCATCCAATGTTAGTATAAATGTATTACTTACTATATGTTATGCTTTTGTAGACAGTCATCTTCAAGATGGCACTTTGTTGTTGGGTAACCATGGCTCTGCTAACGTTTTATTTAAACTGAAGAAAGCTGTTAGAATTAGAAGATCAAATGTACTGAACACTGTAAACCTTTATTTAAATCTCTCCAAGTACTTGCTCTGCCTTCTATACATAAATATTCTCCAGTGTTTAGTGAGTGCATGTAAAAGGGAATATCAATTTTAAATTGAATTCCTATTATCAGAACTATGAAACCAGAAATTGTAATATCAGAAATGATTTTTATAATTATGTGACGACTTAAAAGAATTTGAATTTCATGTGTTTAAAGTTGTATAATAGCCTACCAACAGGCCTCAAAGTCTTGGCTGTGCTCAGTTCAAAACATTCATTAAACATGAGTTATTTAATCATAACATTTATAATGTAAGTGAATATTCTACTGTTGTATCCAGTTTTAAGTAATTAACGTTACTATGCATATTGTGTAAGTGCACTAACAGTAAATAAGCAAAATAAACACATTCACAGCTCGCGTCAACTTGAGCCAATGACGGTAGATCATCTGCAGTAATACAACAGGTGCTGATAGATTTTTCGGTAATAGGTTAACAAATGCTTGTTGTCATGATTATATTGAGACCTTCGGGCTCGAAATAATTATCATGAGAACAAGCACGAAAACGACAAAAGTCAGCAAGGCATTCAAGATTAGAAAAAATTAGGAATAGTGTTATCAGTAAGGAATGAGTATTAAGAATGCTGTGGAAGCATATTTTAGATATAAATAACCAACCTGGTATGGACAGACCAAAAGAATGACTGAGAAAAAAAATAGCCAGAAAAGTTTGGTAATGGTTTCGGGGAGAAGAGGAAGAGTAGACCCAGAAATACTTGTATGCAGGAAATAGATGGATAAAGTATCTTTATTAGTTTCAAATTATTGAAGTTATTACACAAGTATTTAGTGCATGGGTCATTGACCGTACATGCATATTTAAGATACAAATATGGTAACAAAATAAAGAACAGAAAAAGAAAACAAAACCAAAAGAACAAGAAAAAGAAAAATAGAGATAAATTACCTTTGTCTAACTGAACAAATTTGACCTAGCTACGCGCACTTTAGCCAAGAAATTGCCCATGTTTTGATAGTTCCTCTGGTCAGCCAGTAGATCCCAACATGCCAATCTCTTTCTTGAGGGACTTAAGAATTTTTCTTTGAGTTTAATTGTTCGCTGGTTCTCCCCCTGTGCACATTCCCCCAAAATATGTACCCAGTTCTCGTCCAAATCACAGAATGGGCAGATTCTCCTGGCAGAATCGTCAGTCATTTTCTGTGCCCTCCAGTCTAAACCATGCCATTCCTGATCTTTCCTTTCTTCCTAAGTTAAGTATATATGCCTGTTTACCCCAATTCAATTTTATTTCATTTGCTAGACTTAGAGAAGGTTTAATTTTACAATCCGATTCTACTTCCTGTTGGTTGACGTCTCTTAGTCTTCTTTTGACACCTTTCCATACGTTTTTGTCATTTGTTTTAGCTCTTTGCCATACTGACTCCATGCCTATTCTCCTCAAACCCCTTTCCAAATCAGCTGCCCAAAACTTAGGAGACAGGTTTTCTCGCTGGTATTTATAACATTTGGATCGTATTGTGTAGTTATCCTCCTCAGCCAGTACTTCACTGCTCTTATTTTACAGTGTATTGTGTCTTTATAACATCCCACCTCCCTCAATACCCCCGAATTTGATGTGCCTTGTGAAACTCCAAGAACTCTTTTCCAAAATGCTACCTGTGTTTTATTTACATGCTCTGCTCTTTCCCATCCCCAGATTTCACTTCCGTAAAGGCGAGGATGAAAGCAAAAGGACTGGAGGGGGAGGAGGAATGAAATGACAGGCATGAGTGAAGAAGAAAAATAAAACTTTAAGAAAAGAAAAATTTGCAAACGTTGTAATTCCATAAATAAATAAAACAAAACGCAAGAGTTTGAAAGCTTAGATTACCCAAGAAAAATTGTAAACAAGAGGGAGATTCGGTAAGATGATAATGTCAGAACGATGCAAATTTGTTGTACTTTTGGTATAAACATTGAAGTAATTATAATGTGAGAGCGATGCAAATTTTTTTGTATTTTTGGTATAATCACTGAAGTGGCTTATCTGTTTTATCTTTCTGAAATGTACATTCATTTTATTAGCTCTTACTCCAAGCGGAACCACAAATCTGAATTACATAAAATACAACAGAACAATACGTTTTGTAATGAGGCAATGTTTAAGTTGAATTGCAATTTTACTATTTTTGTTTATTATTTCATTTAAATGTTATTTGTTGTCTTCATTGCAGTAATTTAGTGTACAGTTGTAATTAATGACAGTTACATGTTGTGCGTTCTAGGTATAAAAACGAATGTAGGAGAAAAATGTATCAGTTATTAGTTTTTGAGCATCATGCTTTAAAACTATTAAGTTCAATTCTGATTGGTGAATAAGACATGAAAGAAGCTGGCGTGTAATTATAACCTAAGTCTTGTCAAAATGAAGTTATCGTAACTGATTCGCAATGATTTGAAAATGTTCGCAGCTGATTCGCAATTGTTTGATTGTAAGCTAAAGAAACGAAGAAAACTTTCTTAAAGAACATAGCAGGCCATGCTGTGTTACGATATTGGTATGCAATAAAAACTCAATTACAAAGATTGTATAAAATACTTAAGTTATTTTCATATTATTAATATTGATTATTAAACGTTTTATTCAGTAAATATTTTGGTAAATACCATTCGAGAGTTCGATATTAGTAAGCTAATTGCCCTATCGCACGTAATGCATGCATTCCTAGATATTTTCTAGGTATTTCTGGTTTTATTGGCCGTGGATATTTAAAAATCACATCTTGGAAAGGACTTTTAATTAAAGAATATGTAACGAAAGCTGTTCCTCTCATTGTTTTTCAAATGTAACCCTAGGAATTTGTTTGAGTACTTAAATATCTTGTAGTTTTATTTTAAATACGAAATGTTACAATTGTCTTTCCCTGGCTCAGATGTTCGTGTCCTTGAAAGTCAATGCCTTTCATGTGTATTGCATTTAGATTGAATGTTTGACCATTCTTTTGTAGCTGCTACTCCTTCTTTTATCTTAGTTTTGGAATAAATGAACATACGTACTACCGAATAAATATCACGGTAGTTGTGAAAAAGAAGATTAGTGTAAAGACAAAACTACAGATACATAACTCAATAATAAAACCGATAGTACAATATGGAACACAAAACTTGATACTATTAGACAAACATAAAAGCAAAGTAACAGCAGTAAAGATGAAATGCTTATGAGCAAGTGTGGGAAAGACTAGACGGAATAGGATTAGAAAATGAAAGAATAAGAGAAGAGGTAAAATAAAACAATTCAACGACTGAAGATGTCTGGGCAAGTCTACAGAAACATTGAGGAAAGTATAATTAAGCATGCAACTCCTAAATAAGCTATAAACTTAATGATAAGATTGTCTTGAAATGATGACGAGAGTAGAAGGAAAAATAGGAAGAGAAAGACCAAGAATTAAATGAGAAAACACAATAGAAGGAATAGCACAAAACCGAGGGAAAACAGTGTTGGAAAAACAGAATTTGTATGGAATACGTGGAATAAGTGGACTCACGAAAGAGGCGAACCCGGCATCTGACAGCAAAGGGTTTGAAGAAGAAGAAGAAGAACAACAACAACAACAAATAAAACAATGGGGGGCATTCTGGAATCTTCCAGAAGCAATTGGAAGTGTAAGGTATCGAAACAGTCACATTATTGATCTGACAAATGAGAGAAATTTTATGTCATAGCATACCTGACTGATACTAATAGGTGTGTATTTGTGTATCAAGTAATGGAGCGCCGTATTACTTGTGTATCATCGAGAGCAGCGCCGAACACTAATTACAGAACTGGGGCTAAACAGTCTATATCTCCATCCAATCATTCACATTACGCATAGCCCTCGCAGCCCAACAACAAGTCTCCAAATCGAAACCGTTGAAGCATCTCTGGCTTTCAGAAGAAAACAGCTCATATCTTACGTACCCAAAGTAGCATTCAGACAGCAGCCACAAACATATGAACCTCTTTTTTCCCCCCTTCACAACCTCATCTTCCAATTATTCATCATTCCAATGAAGATAGAGCTCATCCAAATACCTTCATGATACCACTAATACTGGACGCATCAAATGGGCCTGGATGTCCACCACAGAGAATCCAAATATCACAGCACAGACAAAAAAGGAACTCGGCAAAAAATAAAAATCAGGCAGTTACGTAGATGTTTGTATTGAACTTTTCCGAAAGTTGAATGTATTATGCACAAGGCAAACACTTATTCACAGATGGCTCAAAAACAGAATCGCAGATGTGGATATGCAGTGACCATGGTCAGCAATTGCATCGCTTCCCATCGCGTAACTGAAGTTTCTTCTTCTCCTGGTAAGCATTGTCACATTTTATAAATGCAACACCAAATACTCCCTAGTTTTTACTGATTCCAAAAGCTCCCTTTAAGCGATAACAGATCGCTTTCACGCACTACCCTTTGGTTTCATGATATTCACCACATCTTTCGGTCTGTTTTCACCGAGGGTTGCATTATTGTTCTTGCCTGGGTCCCGTCACATATTAGCATCACCGATAACGAAGTAGCGGATTCGATGGCTAAAGCAATTCTTCAGAACTCCGTTGATTATTGCATTTTCACGTGGATTTAATGTCATATCTCAAGAGACTCAACGTAACAACTGGACATTTCAGCTTTCTTCTCCCAACAGAAAACCTCACGCAACTAGCAATATAACGAAATTGAACCTCTTGCATACTATACCATGAAACGCCAAGATCAAATCACAGCAATAGGGATAAAAAACCGGTTAATACGTTGTCAAATATTACTTCATACAGTTACTGTCTCACAACTAAGTACGTTGATCGCTGTATTGTCACGTACTATAATATTAACATATATGTCACTCATTGTAATTCTTAATGTGTTCCAAAGGTAAACGAGAACAGTACACACTACTACTTGCTGTACTACCTTGTAAAAGTCGCTATAAGACCTAAGATGTTTCAGCGACTATAACAGTTATTTAGCAACAAGTGAATAATCTTGATAAGTGCGGCACGAGTGAATGTCGCACTCACTATCATTTGTGCGACAATTTTCGTATTAAGGTAATTCACAAGTCCAATACAACATTGGCGTTATAAATTGTAGTAAATGAATAATGAAATAATTCAGTATTCATGCTAGGCGTCTCTCCCTGCATTTTATTTGTTATTACCTGGCGTGTTGAACTAACCAAGACAGTTTCTTACATGCATACCGTTCCTGGGAGAGAAGTGAGCAGGTGTTGCGGACTGTGATGTAGCCTATTATCAGCATAGAATGGCAAATCATTATAAAATCAGATCTTAACATAACATAACATCTCAATCTGTAGACCCTATAGTGAGCTAGCCCAGCTTAAAGAAAGCTAGTCTACTCTAGGATGTAGATTATGTCATAAATACTGAGGCAGTATTTCATATTACAACACTGTGAATGCCAGAGTAATTGTAGTGTAAATTAATATTATTGTATGTACAGGATTTTAGATGTTTGTTAGCCATAAGTATTGTTAGGAAATAAGTTTACGCGACCTCACTGAAACTGACAATAAGAGCGGGCAACAATGAGCGAGGGGGTGAGTTGTTTATTAATTAGAAGAGACAAACAAATGGCCTCAGGGTAGCGTGCCTTTCTTTAGAAATGGAGGGAATATCTTCCCTAGAGCATATATGTTAGTAGTAGTAGTAGTAGTAGTGATTGGTTGACAAAACAGACGCTAATGTTGGCGCGATTTGGTAACCAATAGCAGTTCTATTATAATGTTTAGGCATTTCGAGGTGAAGGAGTATATATTCTCGAGCCATAAGCATGTGTCGCGCAGTCTTGAAAAGTCATTCGCGAGGTACACGTCGCAGTTGGTTACAAAATGTGAAGTACGCGAAGTAATTGGTGCGTGGCAAATAAGTGATTATAGTTACATTCGGAAATATCACAGTTTCAGTCAGGCGTGTATAAAGATTAAGTATGTGAATTATTAAGTGTGACGGCAATAAAAGTGTAAAAACAAATTATTTTATCAGTGTTATCTTTTAGTAACAACTCCTTTCCGTTTACACGCCCTGCTCAGAGATACTTGCTTAACTGGGTACTAATAGCTAGCCGGAGGACAAAGAACCCAAATTTTAAAATAATAAACCAATAACAGGCGCCTAGCAAATAAGATAACTCGAGCCGATTACCGCGACAATACATAATTACATTGTGTACTTGTATGTAAATAAATTGTAGTTCTTATGTAGAGTACGTTAAAAAAATTTAAAACAAAATTATTTATACTTAATATAGTTATAAAATTTGGTAACATTTTATAGTCAGTTATTTTTTTGAATGAATGAAATCCTCCTTTGTATTGAGATATCTTTTTAATGCTAACTTGAATTTATTTTTATTAGTTTTCAGGTCCTTAATATATGATGGAAGTGAATTAAATAATACTATACCATTGTGGTAAGCCCCTTTTTGGAATACTTGTAGGTTATTGCTTGGCCTGTGTAAGTCCTGTCCATTTCTGGTTTGTTTGCTGTGTATGTCTGAATTTTTTGTGAGCACTTCTGGGTGGTCAACCATGGTTAAAAGTACAGCTAAAATATACTCGCAGGCTAATGGTAGAATTCCAAATGTTTTGAATAGTGGTTTACAATGAGTCGATTTCTTTACACCTACCATTATTCTTATTACCTTTTTTGCAAAAGAAATATTTTTTTTTGCGTCTACTGAATTTCCCCAAAATGTTATTCCATAAATCATAATTGATTGAAAATAAGCATAATATACTGTTTTAGGATGCTTTTATTTGTGAAGTGAATTAATGATCTAATTGCAAAACATGCAGAGCTTAGTTTTGGTAGGATGTTGTCAATATGGTCTATAATAAGACCAAGAAATTTTATGCTACAAGTTTCAGTAATTTCATTGCCTTTACGTTCAATTCTTGTCTGCAATACTTTTATGTTTTGTGCGAAAATTGATATACTTAGTTTTTTCAAAGTTTATATGAATTTTGTTACTATCGAACCAATTATTTAGCACACTGAAAATACCGTTGGATAACTCTGAGAGGCGACTGATGTGTTAATTATACAGTATTTAATAACATACAGGTTTTACATCTCCGTTGCTCAGAGAAAAGAATATCAGAAGATAGTTTCTTCTCTCTATAAGCCACGGCAACTTGGAATATCCTTATTGCGTCATTGTTATGGGAAACACTTCATTATTGGCACACGTGTCATAATGAGCCAATTATGAATATTGAATATAGTAATATGTCTATAAACGTAGAATTGTGTAAACAAATAAATAAAACATATCTAAGCTCTGGCTTCTGCTTGCACGCAAATGTTCAGTTGATTTTATTCTGTGAAGTTTTTAAGGTTTATGTTAATTTTGAGTTTCTGTAATTTTTCATTAATCTTCAGATTTGATTTTGACTATGATTTAAAATGTTGGTGGTTTTTAAATACCTGCCTAACTCTTTTTCGTGTCACCATTAGGACGTCCTTTGTGTGTGACCTCAAAATTACCGTTGAGAGGTAAACAAACAAAGCTGGAAACTCAAGGTTAAGAACCATTTGGGATTGTCACTTTCACCGAGTTCGCTTTCATACGGCTCCTCAGAGGAGTAGAATTTGAAAGTGAGTAACTTGCTGCGAAGTCATAAGTTTCTTATTCAATCCAAACAAGAAACGCGCGCGGCGTATCAACACCCTAGCTCAAAAGCGAAACCTCGGTTAAACATCAAACTTGGAAAATTAAATGAGTTTTATTTACGGACGCTCTTTAACTACTGTGATCCTTAGCTTCCCATTCCATATTGGGCGTGAAAGACTGGTAATTTTGCTCAGAGGCCTCTATCAGGTTTGAGGTGTCTACGACACGGGACTTTGCTTCCCTTCCGAGGGAAGCCATGCTAAGGATGTTTACGCCCGAGAAAATCCATCGCCCTCCGCCGAGCTTGAACCCACGACCTCGGGAATTAGAGGCTAACATGGTAACCACTTCACCACAGAGGGCGATGCCAAACTTAGTATTTAAGTTCAGTATCTTTCAAAGACGCGACACGAAGATTTTCAAGAAAATACCTCCATCCCAAACTACCCCTTACATTTTTCGAAATTTTCGAATTTCTCAAAAATGGCTCTGACTTTTTCTTTAAATACCACATATGAAACACATTTACAAACATTTCTTGGTCAGTCTCTTAAAGTTCTGTCAACTGATGCAGTAATTTGTGTCACAAATTATTTAAATGTAAAGAATGATTATAGTATGAATATGCATTTTTATGTGTCATTGATTTAAGATGTTTGTTGATTGTAATTATTGTTGAGAAGTAAGTTTATACTGCCTTACTGAAACTGACAATAATAGCGTGCAATAATGCAGCGAGGGGGTGAGCTGTTTATCATTATTAGAGACGAGGAAGTTACGTAATGTTGGCGCGTTTTTCTTTAGAATTTGCTAGAACATTATACCTAGAGCATATGTATTCATAATTTTCATTGGATATAAAAATAGACGCTAATGTTGGCGCATTTTATTAGCCAATTGCAGCTCAGTTATAATCTTTAGGCATATCGGGGTGTAGGAGTATAAAAAGGGCTAGGTTAGAGATAGACCCCGTCAGTTCATCGAAAATCTTTGTACACTACACGTCGTCTTCACGTCAGTTCGTCGAAAATATTTGTATGTTACACGTCGCCTTCAGTCCGTCAGTTCGTCGAAAATATTTGTATGCTACATGTCGCCTTCAGTCCAGCAGAAATATTACACGTCGGCTATCGATTCGCAAGTTACGCGTATCAGAGTTATGAAAAATCTCAAGTATTGTAAAGTTAATTATACAAAAAGTTGAAGTACGCGAATGAAGTTATTATAACAGTTTCAGTTTGGCGAGTGTCAAGATCAATGCGTAAATTGTGATAGTGAATGTGTTCGACAATAAAAAGTGTAAAACAAATTCTTTCATCAGTGTTATCTTTGGATAAAAGACTCCTTTCCGTTTACACAACCTGTATAAAGAGAAGTGCTCGACCAAAAAGATCATAGCTAGCCGGAGGACAGAGAACCAAAAATTAAATAAAATAACAGTAGCATTCTTTCAAGCAAACACTAATACTGCCGCAAATTGCTAACACCAGATGGAGCTAACAAACCTAACAAAGAATCACGTCACAAAATGGCTTCAACACGTGGAGTAAACACACATAAACAAATAACAGTATAAATTTACCATCGCACAACATTCAGTTGTTTCTCGCGATGTCCTGGAAACGGTATGGAATTTTAAGACCAAAATATAGCGTCCTGTTCTTAAACATTTGACTATCGCTGTTCACTTTGTATCTATAACGAAATGTGTAATGTAGGTATTTATGCAAAGATTTATTTGGATTAAAATGAAGTAGATAGAAAAAAATTTCTGATGTGTTACATTCATATGACTTTCTCTACTCTTGTACACACTATTTTTACAAACGCTTATTTTCAGTCTACTTCATGTTAATCGAGATAAACATTTGCAGAAACTATCTTATTGCTAATTTTCTTGTAGGTGCAAGGGGAATATGGTAGGCTTTAAGCGATAGTCAAATGTTTTAAGAGCTGGTTGCTATGTGGAGCATTCCATTCTCTTTGTATGTCCATGACATAAAAACAACGAATAACGAATTCCCATTTGAGAATAAGTATAATATTGGAAAATTCAAACAAATAATAAGGAATATCTCGGGAATGGTTCACTGGACAAAAAAATGTATATGACGTAAATTGTGTGTTTTAAGGATATTTACATTTTTTGTGTAGTAAAATTTTGTCTATCTCTTATGGTTTACCAGCTATGCAAAAGTCGTTCAGAAAGAAGAGGACTTTTGGGGACATTCCCAGAAAATTCAAAATATAAATTTTATTTGTCATGAAAATATCTTAACTATATGCTATTTTAATCAAAATGATTGGAGTCATTTTTGAAAAAATAAAAATTTCGAAAAATGTTCCATGTAAAAAGAAATATCGGAAGGATTTTCTTGAAAATCTTCGTTCGCATCTTTGAAAGATACTGAACCTAAATACTAAGTTTGGTATTTATCCAACTTTTCGTTTTTGAGTTATGCTGTTCACAGACACAAAGACACACATACGGACCTTTTTCTAAAAGTGCCTTTTTGGATTAAAAGGACCTCAAAACATGTATTTCCGGTGAAACCTGGATATTGAATTTTTGGGTGGAATGCAATACTTCCCCTACTATACGTAGTAGAGAAGTACGATATAAAAGATAGAGGATAGAGAAAGTCATGTAAGTGTATCATAAGATTTTTTTTATATCCTCTTCATACTATTCTTACAAAAGTACGTTTTGCTACCTACTTCCTGTTTAGTCGAAATAAACATTTGTAGAAATGGTTTTATTACACATTTTATTGCAGGTGTGTATCTTACTGACTTGAGTTCGTAACTTGTGTTCCTATCTACATCTAGTTAGTGTTCGTATTTACCTGTTTGTTATAAATACTGCACTACAACAAAGTAATAAGATTATAGAGTTTGGCCCAAAAAGCGCTAAACTTAAAATAGGCAGACACCAAACATTAAATTTACTAAATTCCACTAATGTGGCTCTTAATGGAGCCTCTATAAACATTACTTCTTTAAATATGCACTCTTCAGTTACTGTATATTTTTACTCTCTCTACTACGTATAGTAAGTAGGGGAAGTATTGTATTCCACCCAAAAATTCGATACCGAGATTTCACCGGAAATACATGTTTTGAGGCCCCTGAATAAAAAAACGCATTTTTGGAAACGTCTGTGTGTGTGTGTGTGTGTGTGTGTGTGTGTGTGTGTGTGTGTGTGTGTGTGTGAACAACATAACTCAGAAATGAAAGTCGGATAAACACGAAAAAGTTGGTATTTAGGTTCAGTATCTTCCAGAGATGCGACACGAAGGTTTTCAAGAAAATCCCCCCATCCAAAATTACCCTTTACATGGAACATTTTTCGAAAATTTTAATTTTCTCAAAAATGGCCTTTACGATTTTGATTAAAATATCATATGTTTAAGATATTTTCATGACAAATGAAATGTATATCTCGAATTTTCTGGGAATGTCTCCAAAAGTATTCTTCATTGTGAACGACTTTTGCATAACTGGTAAACCATAAGAGATAAACAAAATTTTTCTACACAAAAAATGTAGATTGCCTTAAAATACACAATTTATGTCATATACAGTTTTTTTTGTTGAGTGAACCATTTTCGAGATATTACTTGTTATTCCCTTAAATTTTCCAATACTTATACTTTTTCTCAAATTCGTTATTCATTTTTTTTGTGCTGGTAATGCAAAGAGAATAGAATACTCCACAAAGCAACCAGCTCTTAAAATATTTGACTATCGCTTAAAGCCTGCCATATTCCCCTTGCATCTACAAGAAAATTAGCAATAAGATTAACATCTCGATTAACATGAAGCATATGGAGAATAAGCGTTTGTAAAAATAGTTTGTACAAGAGTAGAGAAAGTCATGTGAGTGTAACACATCAGATTTTTTATGACAAACCCTGTTATCAGTTTTAAGGTAATGTCTTTCTTAAATACGTTTTACACTCCCACGCTGGTTTGTAATTATTATTGAGTTGGTTATATATTATTGTTAAGCAGGCTATTGTTGCATCTGCAATAAATAAGCCTAGTGTTTTTAGGTCAGTACTGTGCTTTCGCCCACTTGGGAAGCAGAGAACAATATTCATCGTATTGATAAACAAAGGGATGATTTAATACTAGAATGATCGGTTTCAGTCATAAAGCCATACTTTCTATAGTTGACCATTTACCGCACGCTTTATTGTGCTAAGTAATCCTATTTTATTATTACACGAAACAATCCAACAGATGACGTTAGAAAAAAATGTCGGTATTACAAACTTCCTCAGGGGAAATATTAATTGCAATACTACGGTTAACATCACATTAAAATAATTAATAATAATCACCAATTAGAAAAATAATGAAATTCCGATAGGCTCTTATTATAATATAAAATAAGACACAATAGGACCCTAGGCTACGAAAACGCACACACTATGAAAATAGGTAATTACAGGCACTATAAAATTAGTATATTTTACTGCAGTAAGCATGAAACATATTTACGAGATACAAACCCTGCGATTCTAAACGAAGGAACAAAATAGGCAAATGCCGAGTTTGTTATAAATACAGCATTTAAATGTATTCCACCTCATTATTTCTGACATGAATCTTTCACAAATATTAGTATTTAAACTGTCTTTTTATCAGCATATATAATGTATTACCTATCTATAAATTTTGTAGGATTCAAAGTGTAATATTACAGGAGATGATGCTGTAGTTATTAAAGAGTTGCATAACTTGATGCAGTATTTTATATCATAACATGCTGTGAATACCAAAGTGATTGTAGTATAGATTAATATTATTATATGTACAGGATTTTAGATGTTCGTTAGCCATAAGTGTTGTTAGGAAATAAGTTTACACGGCCTAACTGAAACTGACAATAGAAGTGGGTAACAATAAACCGAGGGGGTGAGTTGTTTATGACTAAGAAGAGATAAACAAATGACGTCAGGGTAGCGTGCCTTTTTTAGAAATGGAGGGAATATCTTCCCTAGAGTATATATGTTAGTAGTAGTGATTGGCTGACCAAAACAGACGCTAAAGTGGGCGCGATTTGGTAACTAATAGCAGCTCTATTATAATGTCTAGGCAATTCGAGGCGAAGGAGTATATATTGAGTCATAAGCAAGTTTCGCACAGTTGCGAAGAATCTCTCACGAGGTGCACGTCACACAGTTCTGAAGAATCTCTCACGAGGTGCATGTCGCAGAGTTAGTTACAAAAATGTAAAGTACGCGAAGTATTGGTGCGCGGCAACTATGACGACTGTAGTTACATTCAGAAATATCACAGTTTCAGTCAGGAGTGTATAAAGGTTAAATATGTGAATTATTAATTACGTGTGACGGCAATAAAAGTGTAGAAAAATTTTTTTATCAGTGTTATCTTTTAGCAACAACTCCTTTTCGTTTACACGCCCTGCTTAGAGATACTTGCTCGACTGAGTTATAATAGCTAGCCGGAGGACAATGAACCCAAAATAATAAAACAAGAGGCGCCCAGTAAATAAGATAACACGAGCAATGAAAACTGCGACAAACTTTATGCATCACCAACATTCCAATGCTATTTTTCTTGAGGTTTCAGGTTTCCACCACTGCAAAGCAAACACACCTTGAACCACTTCATCGGTGAACATTGTTGTAATGAAGTGTTGAGTTTTTGTTTGGAATTTCATGTGTGTTGATTGTAGTAAAGTTACTGCATATTTTTCCTGGATAAACAGAAATGTGCATTCACGCTGGGATGGATGTAAAATATATTCAGAGTTGTTGTTTAATTCTGTATCAACAACGAAAGCCAGAAAATGTGCTACAGCCAACGTTTTTTAAACCCTAGGTTTTGTGCCATTAGTTCCAGATTTCTGTAACATTTGCAATTCCTCCAAGACATGTCTAGTTTTTTTTTTGCACGCTTTCACTTTTCGTACAGTAGCACAATCATTTCTCTGGGTTAGATCAAGGCATTGGTTGTAACACATGCAAAATTCCTCCGAATTTCGCTTTATTTGAAGGTCGCTAAACTTTCTCTTGATGGAATCTTGAAGCTTGCCTATCTTCGCAAATCTCCAGAAATAGTAGCCAGTTTTTAACGCAAGTCTCAACACAGCTAGACAACATGTTTCATCAAATTTCTTGAGGCAGGATCAATGATGCCCGCCTTCACTCCAAATTTTGAATTCCCAAAATCAGTATCGTAGAAGTATTTCACAACTTCTGTCACATGTTCGATATCAAAATTTCACCGAAAATAAACCTTTTTAGCTTCCCTGTGTGTGTGTGTGTGTGTGTGTGTGTGTATCAGAGAGAGAGAACAGTATAGATCAAAATCGAAATATAAAGGAAATAACCTTGGTATTTAAGTGGAACATCTTTCAAGTTTACGAAACGAAGATTTTCAAGGAAATCTCACCTCAAACTACCCTTGGCATGGAAACATTTTACTTTCTCTACTACGTACAGTAAGTAGGCGAAGCATTGCATTCCACCCAAAAATTCGATACGTAGATTTCACCGGAAATACATGTTTTGAGACCCCCTGAAACCAAAAAAAAAAGCATTTTTGGAAACGTCCGTGTGTGTGTCTGTGAACAGCATAACTCGGAAACAAACAGTCGGATAAACACCAAACTTGGTATTTAGGTTCAGTATCTTCCACAGATGCGACACGAAGGTTTTTAAGAAAATCCCCCCACACCAGATTACCCTTTACATGGAACATTTTTCGAAAATTTTAATTTTCTCAAAAATGTCTTTAACGATTTTGATTAAAATATCATATGTTTAAGATATTTTCATGTCAAATGAAATGTATATCTCGAATTTTCTGGGAATGTCTCCAAAAGTATTCTTCATTGCATAACTGGTAAACCACAAGGGATAGACAAAAGTTTACAACACAAAAATGTAGATCGCGTTAAAATACACAATTTATGTCACATATATTTTTTTTTGAGTGAACCATTTTCGAGATATTGCTTGTTATTCCCCTACTTTTTCTAATACTTAGACTTTTTCTCAAATGGAAATTCGTTATTCATTTTTTTTGTCCTGGACATGCAAAGAGAATGGAATACTGCACATAGCAACCAGCTCTTAAAATATTTGACTATCGCTTAAAGCCTACCATATTGCCCTTGCATCTACAAGAAAATTAGCAATAAGATTAACATCTCGATATCTCGATTAACATGAAGCATATGGATAATAAGCGTCTGTAAAAATAGTGTGTACAAGAGTAGAGAAAGTCATGTGAGTGTAACACATCAGATTTTTTCTGCACCTTTGCACCTAATTTTTGCACATGATGCAGCTTATAGCGGTTCTTGTTCAAATTTTCAGTAGAAATTCTAGAGAATTGATTTTAAAAACTGACACATGATATCTGCTAGAATTGAGAATTACTCAAGTTATGATATTACTGGTATGAACTGTGACTAGGGCTTTTCAAGTCTGGCTGGGAAGCCTATTTACAACATATTAATCAACATCAGTTGTCTAATGTTTAAAAATTGATCCATCTATTTCCAAGACATCGTAACACAATTGAATTACGACAGAACTTAAGAATTAGACAAGCAATATTGAAAAATTTAAACCAATAATAACGGATTTCTCAGAAATGGTTGGTGCCACAAAAGCGTTAGTTGAAATAAATTGTGTATTCTAAAGTGATCTACATTTTTTCCTATTTATTTCACATCGCTTTAATTACATGGCCATATCGCGAGGGATCTGTTAGGAGATACCTAGTGGCTCGGTGTGAGGCGAACGGCTTTCTACAGAGTGAGCCAAAAGACTCCGAACCGGCTGCGCGGTGTTTTCCCTGTCCACGTCCTCGGCGCTCGTTGCCGTTTGCCGCTATCATAGATATGTGCGGATGAAACCATACAACATTTTTAAAACTATTTTTAAAGGCTTTACTTGCCAACTTTATGAAAGGAGATGCTGAAACTGGCCACCGTCGTTGTCCACACATGTTTGGCACTTCTTTAGGAAACTATCCATCACTCGCTGTAGTGCACACTGAGAAATTTCCTCGCGGATATTTTGTTTTAATTCTTCAGGGTGTGTGGGTTTGTCTTGTACACTTTTGTTTTAAGTTACCCCAGAGGGGTATTTTATGAACAGTATTACCGCCTGCGCTGTTTTTCCACTGGGCGTGTGGAAATATGATAAAAAACATGATAACGCGCTGCTGCTACAAACAAAGTCACGCTGTTGTGGTTTTGCTGTGCAATGTGAAGTGCAGTTTTGAGTTGACGGTGATGTAGTGTAGTTCAGTTATTACGAGTTATTTATTATTTTGTCCTGTACTTAGTCACAAAATATATTATGGCTCAGTATATGTTTTCTACTGCACAGCGCGTATTTATTTATAATTCGTATGTGTTAACTCGGTCAGCTCGCCAAGTGAAAATACGATTTGCAGAAAGATTTCCAGGTGTAAAAGTTCCAGGCCGTACAACAATCCATGAACCTGACAGTAAATTTCAGGACACAGGAAATGTTGAGGCTAAGAAACATTAGACGACATCGGTCATCATTTGGAAAATTCCCCCCAAAAATTCCATTATGGATAGTTTCCTAAAGAGGTGCCAAAAATGTATGGACAACGACGGTGGCCAGTTTCAGCACTTCTTATCATAAAGTTGGTAAGTAAAGTATTTAAAAGTAGTTTTAAAAATGTTGTATGGTTTCATCCGCGCCTTTCTATGATAGCGGCAGACAGCAACGAGCACCGAGGACGCGGACAGGAAAAACACCGCGCAAGCGGTTCGCAGTCTTTTGGCTTACTCTGTAGCTCTACCATACCGCCTTGCTTCGTCACGTGTCCACAGAGGCCTTAGTGTTATAAAACTGTACCTTTGCTTCTGTGACGGGCAGAGGGCAGCTTCGAGACCTGTCTACGAGATTATAGTGCCAGGCAACTGTATCTCTGCTTTTACACGTTCCGGGGAGATGCCCTTAAGGTGTTGTCCAATCAACCTGCTTTCATTATCTGTGAACAGTTGGCAGAGCATATGCTATTAAATCTATTCCCATGTTTACTATTGTTTTAGATCTAAGGTGAAACTCTGGGTCTGTGGTATAAATAATACAATCCGGTATTTATCCTAGCGACTGAGGGAAACAATTAGATTGGTCAGCCCATAGAATTTGAACCCGAGACCTTCCAAATGTGGACCACAGATGTCAAAATCGAGTATCCTATACGTGTGCAATAATATACAGGATGTTTCAGAAATACTTTTACAAACATAGGGTATGGGTTCCTCACACCAAAAGAAGGAAAAAAGTTCGTATGAACATACATCCCACAATCCTTGGTTTTCGCGTTATTCTTGTCACAATGAAAGTGTGAGTTCAACGGCCTTCGGGGTCCAACCTCAAAACCTCATAACCTCATTTCTCTATGCATTCATAGAAGGCGTTGACCCATTGTACTACATAGGGTAGATGGCGAAGTGTTGCCATGGAGACTTGTTTACGTTTGTCATTTGTCATTAGTCTGTCTTCAACGTTTCAATTGTGTACATGTAGTGAGTTAACTGCACGTGTTTCGTTCCACCATGTCTGAATATTTATTTCGTGAACAGGCAAACATGATTTTTATGTATGGTCGCGCGAATGGTAATGGACGCGAGGCTGCACGGCTCTATCAGATGGAGTTTCCAGACCGAAGAACAGATGTTAAAGTGTGTCGAAGACGATCCAGGTATCAGTACAAGACAATTAGCTGTGGCATCTGGTACATCACACGTGCCAGCATGGAGGGTATTTCACGAGCAGCTCCTGTATCCATATCATATTCAACGTGTGCAGGGCCTTTCGCCTGCCGATTATCCACCACGAGGTAACTTTTGCCGATGGTTTGTAGCACAAACAGCCAATCCATTGTTTGTCTCGTCAGTTTTGTTTACAGACGTAGCAACGTTTGGGAGAGATGGAGTTACTAATTTCCACAACGTACATGTATGGGCAGATCGTAATCCTCATGCTGTACTTCAGGCTAGACATTAGCAACGGTTTAGTCTGAATGTGTGGGCTGGCATTGTAGGTGACTGGTAGGTCCATACGTTTTACCAGCACGTCTTATTGGTGCTGTCTACAGGGACTTTATCCAGCACACTCTTCCCGACTTACTTTAAGAAAAAGCATGTGGTTCATGCATGATGGGGCTCCGGCACATTTTAGCCGCATTGTTCGAGATGCACTGACTGATATCTACCATGACCGATGGATAGGGAGAGGAGGACCAGTTCCATGGCCTGACGTTCTCCCGACCTCAATCCTGTGGAGTTTTACCTCTGGGGGCATCTTAAAACATTGGTTTATGGAGCAGCCATCCCGGATGCAGAAACGCTTCATCGACGTGTCATGGAAGCCTGCGAAACCATTCGACACCATCCCAGAGATTTTTACAGGGTGCGACATTCCATGATTCGACGAGTACAGGCATGCATAGAAGCAAGAGGAGGACATTTCGAGCATTTCTTATGAGTTTTGTGTGTTATAAGTGTACCACTGTGTTGAACACCTAACGAGAAAACAAAGGATTATGGGACATATGTTCACATGGACTTTTTTCCTTCTGGTGGTGTAAGGAACCCATACCCGAAGTTTGTAAAAGTATTTCTAAAACAGCCTGTATATAGTGTATTGCCCATAGACTCAATTACAAGTTTCGAGCATCTCAAGTACAAAGATAAAAACTTAAATTACAGTTTAGAAAATATACGTGTTTGTTTACACTTTGTATGAATATTGTATACAGGCTCTTTCAAGCATTATTTTATACTACTTTTCTGTTGCGATTTAAATTCATTTGTATTTCTATTTTAAGTTGATTTTCATTATTGCGATATGTTAACTATAGATCGTCATTATTATTGTTAATTTAAATTTGTTAATTGTATAAGTATACTTTGTCTATATGGCAGCCCTTAATTGAGGGAAGTGTTATAATAAAACAAAGAAGAAAATCATTAATATTATATACAGGATTGTTTAAAAGATATTTTGTTACACTCTGTTTGAATCTAAAGCTGTTGCTTTCACATTTTACTTCAGTTGGTAGTCGGTTGTGCATATATAAACCAAATATAAAAGGATCTTTGTTTATAGATTTTAAATTATAACTATTTTGGTACAAGTCCAATTTACACCTTGTGGTGTCGTGGCCATTTATTTTGTTTTAGATTTGTGCAGTTCAGTCAGACATATTACTTTATATATGTACAAAGACAATACAGTAAATAGTTTTTCTCTTTTAAAGACTTCCTTACAGGACTCACGTTTTCCCATTTTGAACATTGTTCTGATACATTTCTTTTGGAGTATTAGAACCCTCTGGATGAGGGTATTACTACAGCCACCCCATACTTCTATGCTATATATTATTATATATATCAATATATTATTTCATCAGTATTTACAGCTATTGAAAACAAACGCTATAGAAAATGTTTGAACATAATTTTACCTTAGCCATTAAAAGTGAGAGCAGTAATAAAAGAGCAATGGTTCCAGACAATAAAGATAAAATTGAATTTGAATCGAATTAAAACAGTATTGTTGTATCCAGTACTAACCTTTTGATTGCTTTGCTTCTCTTGTTTCTTACCTTTTCAATTCCTTGTAGCACCTGAGGGAAAAAATATGTTTTTTAATAATCTACGGAAAATCATCTTATGGTGCAGTTTTGAAAACTTTGAAACCAAAGTAGTTTTGTATTTCAAGGATATCTTATTTACATAATTTTTAAATACAGCATTATTTTAGAATAAACACAAAATTGTGGAGTTACTTCGATATTGGATTATGGTGAAAATAGAAGCTTTTAACTTACGAAATCCGTTTGTATTTTTTTTATGCTATCCACAGTAATTCTTGGTTAATGAAGAAAGTTTTGGTGTAGTAGATGTAAGTTTTAGCCCGAGTGAATTTTTTGCTGCGTGCCCACTCTCATCAGGGTTTAACCGCAGGATGATTATTTTCAGTGGGAAATGATGGTTAAGGATGACGGTTTATTTTTTGGTAGTAATGAAAAAAGGGAGGAAGCATGTAGCTCCTGGAGCTGCCTGTTAGGATGCAGCGGCCGTTCTACACCCTGGTGTGTGTGTGTGTGTGTGTGTGTGTTTGTTTATCAATTTCTTTGGTTGGGATTGAATTTTGAGACCAATCATCTCTTGGGTAGGATTACTATGGAGTTCAGCTTTAGCTGCTGTTGGTGTGACTCCTTGGTTATCTGGTGTGCTCGCATGCCATGCGGGGAACCCGATGACGCCGAAGACGGCGAGTTCTAGGGTCGTAATCCCCAAGTGATCTGACCACGATACTCTGATGGTTTGGTAAACTGGCGTAAAATTTAGTAGCCCGGCGCCTAATTTCATCTTCCACATATGGAAGAGATAAGGTTTCGTGTAGTAATCTCACGGGGAAGGAGCGGCCGACAGAATAGATGGACCGGAGTCCCCTATTCTGCGCCCGTTGTAGCCATAGCAGCCATGCCCCAGACCTCGCAGGCATATAGCATAAGGGAGACTATCAGGACTCGGAAAATGTGTAACTTTAGGCGAACAGGCATCCCGGATCTCAGCATCGGGTACAAGGAGGCAATCGCCCCCCTGCGCCCGGGTCGAGACGTCTCGGACGTGCTCGCGAAAAGTTATACCTTTATCCCACTTCACTCCCAGGTAGGTTATAGAATTCCTCCATTCAATCCTTCGGTCTTGGAATTGAAATGTGGGGCAGTCTGCGGGGATGTGGCGCTTCATTAGCAGCACGGCGGACATGCGCCAACGCCGGCGCCACTGCTGGTTGAGGCGGAGGTGTGTCTGTATTGGGTTAAAGGCTCTGATTAGGTTTTTGTTTGAGCAGTACAGCAGCACGTCGTCAGCATACTGGGCCATTTCGATTTGCTGCTGCGTTGGAAGGTCTGCCATGAAGACACTGAAAAGCGTCTTCCTGGCAGACCCTTGCCCACTCTTTTATGCGGTCGTTCTTATATAGTCGTTTTTGACGGGTTTTGGCGAATTTTGGAAGGAATTGCTGCCAACGTGAACCATTCGAGTTTAGGCGCACAGGTCTCTCGGCTACGCCCTGTTGTCGCTTCGCAATAGCAACTGCTATACTCCTCTCCTAAAAAAACATTCCTCGGCTACGCCTTGAGGTTAAAGGCCCTAAATGGTGTTTTCAGCTATGTTTGGATTTCAAATGTTGGCAGCGGAAAGACAACGCAACCAACGTTCCCATGATGCCACGGGTGAGCTGCATGTGATGCGACTTCTGAGTGCCAATAATATGGAAAACAAAAGTGACAAAATATGCCAAATACTCATGAAAATAAGTACACCACCATGTTATTTGTTCTTTACAATGTGTAAAAATGTGTTGAAGTCAATAAAAGGCATGCAGCCTATGCGTGTGTTATGTGTATATAGTGAGAGCGGCCATAATCCAATATCAAAGTTTTTCGAAAATTGTATACTTCTTGGTATTTATGTTTTAATAAAAAGTATTTCTAAAGGAATATGCTTCGTCTTGTTTGCTTTCCTGAAAATCTACAAAAATAAGCTTTTTACTACACGCTTTCTAAAACAGCTGCTTATCGGATTGTTAACGTGCCAAAAAATAGTACTGTCATGGAAACCTTTAGCGGTGTCATAAACAATGTGATGACATGCTCGTTCACAAGAGAAACACTGCACCAGTAAATGTAATATATTCCTTCTCATACTGCTGCCGAGATTTTGCTGCCATCTACATCCGCGTCTCATATTGTTACGGCCAGACCTTTCTAGGAGGCGTTGGCACGGTTCATAGTGTAGGGTTTAGACGACTGTCAGAATATGTCAACCAATGACTGACTTGACTATGCCTAATATATTTATTCAGTACTTATAATACATTGACTTATTTTTATTTAGTATACTTTAGACAGGCGGCGCCGTGGTCGAGCGGTTAGACCGCTCACCTCCCACCGAGGCGGCCCGGGTTCAATCCCAGGGACCTGCATGTGGGATTTGTGGTGGATGAAGCGGCGTCTGGGCGGGTTTTCTCCGGGTTCTCCGGTTTCCCCCGCCATTCATTCCACCAACTGCTCCATCATCACCTTTCCGTTCATCCATTTCACCAACATTTCATTTCATCTACTTCCTTCATCCCATACCAGGCATTGGGCTGATCACCCAATCCATGAGTCTGATCCATGAGTGTCTGCTCCTCGACGGGCCTCTGACCCCAGGCACCCGCTTGTAAGTCCTGGGGGGTGTAAGTCCTACATAAGAGGAGGGTAAACATAATGAATGAATACTTTAGACAGTTTTTACTAAAAGGAGGGAACGATTATGCTTAAGACGACCGTTTGCAGTTTTCCACAGAAACCACTAGCCATAATAAAAGTTGTTTTCTGATTGGAGAAAGAACGCACTTAAACTCTTAATATTACTCCAAGTTTTCGGAAACAATATCTTCCATAGTGTGTTTTCGGCGATTTCAAGCCTTTTATGAAGTTTGCAGAGCATCGTTCTTGAACAAATAGTTTGCAATAGAAACTCTAAAAAGTTATTTGTACTATCCATGTTCCCGTCCAAAGATGTAAGTACTATTTTGTTGAATAGCTGGATTACACGTGTTTCATTCCTCTAAGATAATTGTTGTGGATGGCCTTCAGTGTTGCAATGTTTTGTTGCGCGGTTTCAGAAACTCTTGTGCAGGACATAATTGAATGCTGGCGACACAATCCTTTCACTAGAGTTTAATATAGGTTATATAGTGTTAAAAGTATCCTGTGATTGTTTTGCAGATGTGGACTTCGTCACATGTGAGAGGCCGTGCAACGAGCTTGACTGGCCGATGATATGTCGAATAAAACTGACTTTGGAGGTGTATCAGACTCTCAGCAGGTAAGCTTGATTAACTGTACCTCGAATATTTATGCTGTATTGGTGAGCTGCCTTCCCAATCGCTGCCAACTTCCCCTCATTTACCTACCTCCGACGTAGGATTGAGTGGACGAATTCCATCTCCTATTTGGGTGTTCAGTTAGATAGGCGTCTAACTTTCCGGGGTCACATCGTGGATCTCTCGCGTCGGGGCATGGCGGCTACGGCCTCCCTGTACCCCATGCTGGGATCCGTGATGCCGTTACCGCTTAAGTTGCGTCTCTTTAGAGCACTTATAATCCCCGTCCTGCTCTACGCCTGCGAGATCTGGGACATGGCCGCAGACTCCAGTCTGCTCCGACTGCAGCGGGTACAGAATAGGAGCCTTCGAGCCATCTATTCTGTATGCCGCGCTTTCCCCGTGAGACTACTCCACGAAGCCTCATCTCTTCCATACCTGGAGGATGAAATTACGCGCCGGGCTAGAAAACTATACGACCAGTTGCCATTCCATCGGAGTGCCCTCGTTCGGTCTCTAGGGGACTATAACCCCCGGTAACAAAGGAGTTACTCCAACCAGCAGCAAAAACTGAACTTCTTATAGTTCTACCATGAGTTGCTTGGTAAATTCAAAATTTATCCAAAACAATTTCGAAAATATCATCCACCAGTGGTGCACTAGGGCCGTTGCACCCTAACCTGCAGTCGTCGAGGAGCTCAATGCTACCTCCTATCACCCCCATAACTTCAGTCTCAACCGCCATCCTGCCTACCTACCAGTGGTTAAACCCTAGCAAAGGTAGGTACGCTTTATAACACTTCTTCGGGCTGCCCTCAGCCTGCCAACATGCTTCGGGCCTTCCCAAAACCAATTCATACGAACCTTTTTCTGTATAATGCATTTACAAAAACATTTTTAACAGCGTTTCATTTCCAATAGTCGTGGACAAGTTCAGAAGTACCTACGCAGCCATCAAATTCTGATACTATAGCTTGTTTCAACCTAAAAAGACAGTATGGAGGTAAATGGAATATCTTTGTCTCTATCTAATGCATACATGTTACCATTAGCTTGTCCTTTTCTACTCTCGCGCTGTCACCAGATTGCTAATAAATAATAACGTGCTATAAATATTCATTTGTTATAAATTTCAGCTTTGAACACATCCTATGCAGAATATTTTTCTCTATCAGATTGTCATTTTTAAGCCTTCAGGCATTTTTGTGGGCACAAATTTCTGAAGAAAATTTTTCAGTAAAGTCCGATATTTGCTGTTTCTATTATTATCTCACAATAACTAATAAAATAAAGGGTAGAATGCAACAATATTTTTTCTTAGCTAGAGAAAACTAGTGTGCTGATACCTACCTAGTTTGAATTATCTCCATTTAATAAGATGAGCGTTATAATTTTTTTAATTAAATATTTTCGGAAAATTCTATATCTATGCAGCAGGTCAGCCAGCAAGAAACATGTTTGTTGTTGGGTTTACAACAGGGATCAAGCGAGAGAAAATGTTGAGAAGGGTTGGAGACAGTTTTTAAAAGAACCCGGAATCCTGTAACTTCTTGCATTCATTGTGTATAGACAAACAAAAGTTATTCATTTATTCAGCTAACAGGCCAGGCGCGACATAGTAAAGCTCGTAGGGAAATGGGTACGTTTGTAGTGCGAAATGTTATGTAGGTGATTTATTTAATATGTTACGTAAATATTTATGCTTATGGAGGAAGAAGCCAGGAATAGAGGAAATGTTGATAAACTAAGAAGAGTAATAATGAGTGTTAGGTTAATTATCATTCAAGTAAAATGAGTGTTAGCAAGGCAGTAAAAGAAACAGCTAAGACTAACAGGGTCTTCAGGAATAGTAGTGTATAGGATAAAAAAGGAAAGAATGAAAGGACCTCTAAGGACCCACAAAAAGGAATTTGGAAAAAGATGGGAGAAGTAAAAACGCGATAAGTTAACGCAATATAATGAAATAGCGCTAAGCGGAATGTGGCACATTGCGGGTGAAAATTAAATGTCCTACAGTAGCTTTAAATAGTGGTAGATATTTCACCATTTGGTGATGTATCATTTACAAATTGTAGATCCATCGCAATTGGGGGCCAAATTTGCGAGCGTAGGTAGGTATAGTATATCTGGCAACATTTAACCTGTATTGCCTTTTAAGCGTGAGACGCGACATAATAGCCCATGTCAATAACCTTCCTATTACTGTACGAGGTCCAGTTGGACCCTAATTTTAAATATAATAAATCTTTAAGTTAGAGATTCGAAATGTTTGCAATGTGTGGCAAAATGCAAATACTACTAAAAATACTACTTGTGTTCATGTGAAGTTTACTGAAAAAATCTGATGTGTTACACTCACATGACTTTCTCTACTCTTGTACAAACTATTTTTACAAACGCTTATTCTCCATATGCTTCATGTTAATGGAGATATCGAGATGTCAATCTTATTGGTAATTTTCATGTAGACGCAAGGGGAATATGCTAGGTTTAAAGCGATAGTCAAATATTTTAACGCTGGTTGCTATGTGGCGCATTCCATTCTCTTTATATGTCCAGGACATAAAAAAATGAATAACGAATTTGAGAAAAAGTATAAGTATTGGAAAATTTAAGGGAATAACAAGCAATATCTCGCAAACGGTTCACTCAACAAAAGAAATGTATGACATAAATTGTGTATTTTAACGCGATCTACATTTTTTGTGTAGTAAAATTTTGTCTATCTCTTATGGTTTACCAGTTACGAAAAAGTCGTTCATAATGAAGAATACTTTTGGAGACATTCCCAGAAAATTCGAGATATACATTTTAATTATCATGACAATATCTTAAACATGTGATATTTTAATCAAAATCGTTCGAGCCGTTTTTGAGAAAATTACAATTTTCGAAAAATGTTCCATGTAAAGGGTAGTCTGGGGTGGGGGATTTTCTTGAAAACCTTCGTGTCGCATCTCTGGAAGATACTGAACCTAAATGCCAAGTTTGGTGTACATCCGACTCTTCGTTTTTGAGTTATGCTGTTCACAGACACACAGACAGACACACAGACACATAGACAGACACACACACGGACATGTTTCCAAAAATGCTTTTTTTGGATTCAGTGAGTCTCAAAACATGTATTTCCGGTGAAATCTCGGTATCGAAATTTTGGGTGGAATACAATACTTCCCCTACTTACTATACGTAGTAGAGAAAGTAAAAATTCATTACATAGGACTGCCTCTGCGTCTTGTGGTTAACAGGCTAATCAGGTCCAGAGGTCCCGGGTTCGATTCCCGGCTGGAGGCTGGGAATTCTTCCTTAGCCGGGATTATTCTCTATCCTCCCTAGAGTCTGGAAGTATGAATAAGTGTGTGAATTTAATGTAATAACCAAAAGTAATACCAACCCAAAGATGTACACCACAGTAAGCGAACGAACATCATTGCTGAAGAGCAATTGTTCCAAAGGTAAAAAGCCACAGATATGACCTTAGATGTTAAAGGCGACTAAAATGGAACATTAAAAAAATTCACCACACAGGGTCTTTCTAAGAAACGAATCATGCAACTAAAATAAACTCATTTTTTAAAAATTGCTCAGACATGTCAAATTTAATACTTTGAAAGGACAGTTTTACCACGTTATTGTGCAAGTGTGACGTTATCGATAAAGTTTTAAATGACTGCACATTATTTTTTCAGTGTTTTCTGAAATATAGGCTTGGTTGATATAGGAGCAGTTTAATTGTTGGTTGTTTAATAATTCTCTGCACAGTTTACACATCTGTCTACTGCAACAAATGAAATCCTAATTATTTAACACGGCGTTCAAAATGCTCCCCAGTGGCTAAGTCGAAGTGAGAATTCTTGTTGAACATTTTCAATCACTGCTGGTAGTATATCTCTCCTCATTTTTAACTCTTCCATATTAGCAGGCCTCGGAACCAAGACCCTACATTTCAAATATCCCCACAAAAAGTAATAAAGTGGAGAGAGGTCTGTTCCCATAGCAACCAAACCTACAAATGAAATTGTTCATACAACATTTTTTTTTAGAAAAACAATGAAAACATATATGTTGCCATTTAGCATTTGTTGATGACGGCACATCCTGCACAAAAAAATGGCTGAACGTTTTGTTTATTTTTGTAGACTGTTACTTTCAGAATATTAAATCTGACATGTCAGATAAAGTTTTAAAAAAAAATTGTGATACATTCACATGCGTTTCTCTACCCTTTATCGTTTATTAATGGGTATACAAATTATTGTTACTAAAGCTTATTTTTCTATCTACTTCATTTTAATCCAAATCAACCTTCGCAGATTTCGTTATAGATACAAAGGGAACAGCAATAGTCAAATGTTTAACAACTGGACGCTATATGCTGGCCTTAAAATTCCATACTGTTTCCATGACATCGCGAGGAAGCACTAAATATTGGCGGGATTTTAAAATAATGGTAAAGTATTGAACAATTCCAACCATTAATAATGGATATCTCGGAAATGGCTGATGCCACAAAAGTTATTTGAAATAAATTTTGTGTTTTAAAGAGATCGACATATCTTGTGTAGTACGTTTTCGTGTATCGCTTAACATTTACCAGTTATACAAGTTTATACAAAATTCCTTCCGAATGAAGGTAATTTCATAGGCTATTCCCAGAAAATTCAGAATATAAGTTTTATTTGTCATGTAAATATCTTTAATATATGGTACTTTAATAAAACTCGTTAAACTTTTTTAAAAAAAACAAAAGTTTCGTAAAATGTTGCAGTAGTGCTTGGAGTAGGGGATTTTCTTGAAAATTTCTGTGTCGCATTTTTGGAAGGTACTGAAATTAAATACCAAATTTTATGTTGACCCGACTTTTCATTTTTGAGTTATGCTGTTCAGACACACAGATCTTTTTCTAAGAATGTTTTTTATTCAGGGGGCCTCAAAACATCCATTTCCGGTGAAATCTCGGTATTGAATTTCTGGGTGGAATGCAATACCTTTTATACCTATTATGCACGTGGTAAAGAAAGTAAAGATGGGGTTAAGTTTTACTTTTTTTTGCATTATCCATTACTTATGAAAGATCCTGTTTGTCATTTTAAAAAAATTAGACGAGGTACACTTTGACCCCACATAGCGGTTAACATGTGCTTACTTGAAAGATTTTTGCATCTTGAGGATTTGGCTGTCCTGCCTTGTTCTGCTTTAAATGTTGAATTCTGAAAAGATATCGTTGGAATTGTGTGGAAACTTGAGGTAGAATTCAATAGTCGTTATACCTACGCCGCTATATCTCCGGCCCTGACGTTTCATGAGGGTAAAGAAAGAGACAGGTATATGGCCACCTTTAGCAATACTAGCGCTGTGAATTTCCATGCTAAAGGAAGCTATTCTGATTCGCTTCAACAGATAAATGGGGACTGTAATTTGATTTCTTTTAAGTGTGTAATAAATATAGTCTACTGTTGTTGCTTAGAGCTTTGCTGAACATAAACCACAACACGAAAGAAAAGAATAAAAGATCCGGCAAGGTTTGCAGTGCTGAGTTGACTCGCACAGCAAAGGGTGGAAGTTGTCTGCTAGGACCAATTACAGGCTCCCTCTCCGGTGCGTACAGTGCAGTTTGGGCTGTGTTGCCCATGAAGCATATGTCGTCAGTAGCTGTTTGCTTTAGTCCAGGTGAAGTTTGTTTTCTGTGTGCATGCAATTTACTGTGTTGCCCTTGTTTAAGTTTCCTGTAAATGCTATCTCCATACTTTAAATACTCTAACATAGGCAACTATTTAATCGTTTGCATTTTACGAAGAGATGGCACAGGGTAAGAATTGGCAACACTACCTCTCTCGGTCGCGCTAAATGTCAGAGCGAGATAAAACGGCGGTACTATAGTATGAATTACGGGCATGTCAAAGGCGAAAGTTACAGTATATGGTAGCATTTAGATAGGTACATGAGTCGTAGTCAAGATTAAGTTGAAATAAACTTTAAAAGTAATTTGTGTTCAGAGACTGAAGATGCTGTACAAGTAGAACAGGAAATTTCTGTCATACAAGAATGAGAAAATTCGAGTATGACATCAAATACATAAATATCTATGAGGCGATAATAGAGTCCGTGAACAAAAGAATAGTATGGTATGGCTGGCTAGCTACCCACCAAAAACACGCGTCACACCATGCACAACATAGTTAGGTACTGTACCTCCAGGTTTAACAGCATCATCTCTAACAGTCCAGTCGGTGAGTGAAACTTTCAAATTATTTATTGATGAACATAATACAAGTCAACGGCGTCCGTCTTTGTATTTTCCACCGCATGCTTGTATTTTTCTATAACGCACTTGCAGACCGAACACACTCGGGAGCATTCAGTTATTTCACAGTACAGCAAACAAGAATAACAACTAATTCTTATTATTTCATTAAGAAATAACAGTTTAGAAACAAAACTGACGCAGCCACGCTACGTCCTCCAACCATTGAAGCAATACTTTTGCCTCACGGTTGCTGCTTTTCTCCTCCTAGATTTTTTTTTATACTTTGCCACGGCTGCTCGAGCATGAGATTCTAATCACTGGGTATGCGTGAGTGTATGTACATAGAAACATGAAGGCTTTCTTGGAACCCTTTTATTCACCATTAAAATAAGACTTAGATTTGCCGATCACTTTTAAATTCTTACGATGTTACTGTGTCTTTTCCAAGACCGAAGATTATCAATTACATCTGATAGTCCGACCCTCTTGCAAGTTCGCACCCAGTCTTCGGACCTCAACGAGACCGTTGTTCCGCACTCCAAGAGTGCCCCAGCGAGAATGTTCTCCCCACACGCGCGATACAAAGAAAGGACTCCTAACTTCCCCTCTCTCCCCTTAAACATTTCGTACCAAAACTCAGCGTCATGAAGCTTCTAATGACCTTCACATCCTGGCCAGTGCAACTGCACCCATTAATTCCAAGAGAAACTGGCTTCAGCGGTTTTACCCTTTATACCTGGGGCTGGTCCCTAATTAGCTAAACTGTGCCTGTCTGGTCTTTCTGTCGCTTTTAAGAGTCAACAATTTTCCCAATTATTCTCCTTTTAATACATGTACTGATTTTAAATGTTTTATTATTTATTTTATTTCGCTATCCTTCCCAGATTATTTAGATAATTATTGACTTTATAATTTCGGCTTCAAAACAAATAAAATCGGAATATACTATCCCGGCACCTTGGTTACCACACCGGAACATATATTCAAACTTTACGTTTATTCAGCACATTTACATTTTATATATCAATTTTTTCAGATAAAATAATTACAAACTACACAAAGTCTACAAAATATTAAATAAAAGCAGGAATAAAAGAAAAGGAATATAAATTATTAGATTAGAGTAAAGGTGTAAACAAAATTTGATTACAGTTCTAAATTCTATATTTATGTACACTTGCTGGAAACCAGAAAACTTAGCAAATGGGAACCAGCTATTTAACAGTTTAGGAACAACTGATTGTGAAACCAGTGCAAAAAGCTACAAGTTTTAGTAAAGCAAAAGCTTCAAACCAGCCATGGGAATGTATCAGCTGGCCATGTATGACTCTCAGTATAGCCAACATTAATTAAATAGAAGCACTATTAACCGTGAAGTATTCTTCATGATGGTAGATTGAGCCACACGTTTTGGCACTCACCTTCACTAATTGAATGTTGTACAAAACGGAAACGTTTTCTAGGGCATTCGTCCTCATCGTCAGCGACTAGATGACACCTGTCCAAAAATACCATTCCAAACACATTAAAATCCGGAATTTACCAGATTAGTTGTGATGAATGTTAGAAATACTGCATAGGAAAAACAAAAAGAAACTTGAAAAACAGACTTAAGGAACACCAAAGGAACATAAAACTAAAACAAATAGAGAAATTGCTGTATCACCATTTTTGGACAGAAAGCCACAACATTGGCCAAAGTATAAAATTGTTAAAACCCCTCACCACACCAATAGAATTGAACATCTGGGAAAAATGCACATAATCAAAAACGGCAACAACGTCATTAATTTTGAAATACCGCCTATAAACAATGTGTTAAAACTTTGTGCCCCCAACACCAGATGGCAACAGGTGCAGAATCCGCAGGAAGAGGAAGAAGAGCATACGAGGGGCACTATTTATATTTTGAGTGTAATAATTAAAACAAAGTAATTTCTGATTGAAAACTGCTTTATTGTTTTTCAAAATATATTCCTTTATGATCAATACAATTTTGCATCCCTTTGAACCATTTATCAAAGCATTTATTCCAGTCTTCTTGAGACACCTTCAAAACATGGTTTTTGAAGGCATCAACGGCTTCTTCTGCCAACGAAAATCGTTGTCCACGCAATTTATTCTTGATGTTCGGGAACAAAAAGAAGTCATTGGGTGCCAAATCAGGACTGTATGGCGGATGACCCATCAATTCGATTTTTTGCGCCTTCAAATACTCTGTTGTTAAACGAGATGTGTGCGCTCGCATTGTCTTGATGAAGAACGATCCTACGATTCTTGTTGGTT
The DNA here is from genome assembly GCA_030765065.1 of Deroplatys truncata. Classification (NCBI taxonomy): domain Eukaryota; kingdom Metazoa; phylum Arthropoda; class Insecta; order Mantodea; family Mantidae; genus Deroplatys; species Deroplatys truncata. The sequence continues at coordinate 21,006,964 of CM060987.1, forward strand.
TTCCTTACTTCACCGAAGACTTCCGGCAAACAAATGGTTGTGTACCATTCGGCATTGACAGTTTTACATCCCTCTAAATGCACTGTTGCCACATGGCCAGTTTTGCTGAAAAAGCAGGCGACCATTTGCTTCGAGTGCGAACAACTTTTGTTTGTTTTGCTTCATCTTGAAACACCTATACAGTCGACTGCTGTTTACGTTCCGGCTCATACGCATAAATCCACGAATCGTCACCTGTTACAATCTTATATACGTCTTTTGAGGCACCGCCATTGTATTTCTTGAGCATTTTTGTACACCAATCGACACGAGCATCTTTTTGAGATTGCGTCAAATTATGTGGAATCCTACGAGAGCAAACCTTTTTCACGGTTAAATCATGCAATATTTTGTATATGCTGGTGGAACTAATGCCTAGGGTTGCCTCAATCTCACAATATGTCGCATGACGATCTTTCATTATTAGTTTTTGCACAGCATCAATGATTCCTGGCAAACAACTGATTTTGGACGACCTTCACGAACTTCATCATTGAGTGAACGGCGGCCACGATTAAATTCGTTATACCAGCGTTTCACAGTGGCAAAGGATGGAGATTCGTCGCCAAATGTGGAAGATAGTTGATCGATGCACTCTTGTGTTGATAATCCTCGTCGAAAGTCGTAATAAATCATTGCACGAACATTTTCACCAGTTAATTCCAGTTTTTGTTGACACATAATTTTCAAGTTAGTGTAAACAAAACAAATGACGCTCTATTGACGAAATGTTTGAAGTAGATTATGGTAAAAAAATGTCAAACTTTCCATTGGAAAGGTCAGATGGCACTTATAATATTCAGGGTTGCCAAGGCTCAAAATATAAATAGTGCCCCTCGTACGGGAGAAACAGACCTTTAGTCACCCAGTCGCTGACGATGAGGACGAATGCCCTCGAAAACGTTTCCGTTTTATACAACATTTAATTAGTGAAGGTGAGTGTCAAAAAGTGTGACTCAATCTACCATCATTAATTTTAAATCCCCCAACAGTGGAATCGCTATCTAACGAATAAAAGTGTCGCACAATTCGTCACCTAAGTAATTGCCACACCATCGGAGCGCCCTCATTCGGTCTCTTGGGGATTATAACCCCAGAAAACGCATGCGAGCACATCCGGTAACAACGGAGCAATTCCATCAGTAGCAAGCGTGAGGTCGTATACAATCCATCCGAGAGATGCTTGGACTTCAACATTGCTGTAACAACCCCAAATTAATACTAACTTTTGAAACTATATTACACCAGCGGTGCACAAGGGACATTGCACCATGACCAACAACAGCTGGAAATAATTTTTGCTACCTCCGTTCAACCCCTCTCTACCTCAATTACACACACACCCGCCCTCCTATAACCCCCACAGCACGTCTTAACGTGGTTAAAGCCCTATCAAGGGCAGTTACACATGTAGCACACCTTCGGCTTCTCAGCCTGCCAACATGTCGTCTAGTTTATACTCTAGTTGTGTAATCCAAGTTTTAGAGAAAATCCTACAGGTAAATTTGGCGACTCTTTTAATACTCTGTTGCTTGTACTTTATTCACAGATCATGTGGTGACTGTCCCAGAAATGCATCACATTGCTTTAGAAAATACTGCATCACAGCTGATGGGTTTCAGAGAGGTCTTCTGACAGCCAATAGGCAGCTACCGGGTCCTGTTATACAGGTAGGTAATATATGGGCTCCAATAATATTATAAAAACTTTTGTGTTCAGGTAGTTCAGTTTTCAGCACGGTATTTACTGCCGTGGAACTAAGATAGGTAAATGAGTAGCGTTCCCTCGCTGCGATGGGTTGACTGGGAAATATGGCGAATAAAGGTGCACTCGGTCAAAAGGTCTCTTGAGCAGTTAAATGTTTTCAAGTCCTCTTGAGTGAGCCCGCGGTTCACAACCGTCTAATTCTATAATACAAGCCACAAGGCACTGATTTGGACTACTGCCACACCTTGCTTGATGTGGAGCAGTGATTAGGCTACTTAACTTCTACGCAAACATCTCAAGTTCAATTTTCCGTAAGGATTTGTTATCTCTTATTTTTTACCTTATCCATACTCGTGGGAGGCAGTTTGAAATCTCGTGTATGAATTATTTTCTCGGAAAACTTTTGCCATGGTTATGTTCCCTATTGCAACTACTACAAGAATATACGCAGTCTTCTGAACAAAGCCTAGCTGTCCCGAGCGCTCATGGAAGTGCCCGATTAGAACTTCGTCTCTCAGACGCCGGCCAGTTTTATGAGAGGCATTCAAATGAAACCTGGTCAGTGCGTCTAACTTTGCACTACACGTAAGGTGGCACCACGTAACTGCGTGTATGGTGGCACCATCTATTGGTAGAGCGACCGCAGCGTGTGCAACGTTTGACGTTGCATAGCGACAGTGTGGTTTCACGCCGAAGAGAAGGTGGTCACACAAGTTATCGTCCACTACTGAACATGAAGGCGAGTAAGCAGGAACAACGAGGAGTGAGTCAGAGCAAGCAGTGCAAACATGCGACTTCACCACCTCCAAAGAAATCAAAGGCCGTGCACACCAGTTCTGGTAAGGTCATGATGTCCTTTTCTTACCACAAGGGCCCACTACTTGTCGAGTTCCTGGAACGGGGAACCACCATCAATGTCCAGCGTTATCAAGCCACTTTACATAACCTTAGACGAGCCATCAAGTCGGAACACCCAGGCATGTTGTCCAATGGCGTTATTCTCCTGCATGATAATGTCCGCCCACACACTGCCAATGCGGTGAAGACGACATTGCAGCAGTTTTGATGGGAAACACTGGAACATCCACCGTACAGTCCAGACATTTCACCGTGCGACTTTCATGTTTATGGACCTCTAAAACAAGCTATTCGCGGACATCGATTCACAACGGACGACGAAGTGTGTGAATGGGTCCAGGCCTGGATCCGACAGCAGCCTACTAGCTTCCTCAAAGATGGAATCGACCGGCTAGTGTCGCAATGGGGTAAATGTGCCAACAGTTTTGGCGACTATTTTTGAGTTAATAAATTCGTTACCATTACTTTACACAAGTGACCGGGTTTCATTTGAATGACCCTTATAAATTGACCGAGTGTACATTGCGAATTTGATTGTGCAAAGTAACTTGAAGGACTGTAGCCTTCAAAGCCTACTCATCCAGTGTTGTATAATAACCTTAGTTATGACTTTACAGCGGCTTGCTCTCACTTTCTGCCAGTATTATTGCTATGGATCGGAAGTTGACATTCCCAAATGCAATGTAGTTGCTATGAAAGCAAAAGGAAACTCAATGCTGAAAGAAATTGCTAAAAGCACTAGTGCAGGAAGTAAAACCACCACAATACAGACACTCACTTACGAAAGTTCCAATATCAATTCCACCATTTAACTTTATCATAGTTTTCAACGTGGAAACTTCCGACCACAAACTTCCTGACTCATCAGTTTACTACTTCTTAGAACGAAATACGCCAATACATTCTCATTTATATCTACATCTTTTTACTTTCTCTGCTACGTATAGTAAGTAGGGGAAGTATTGTATTCCACCCAAAAATTTGATACCGAGATTTCACCGAAATATATGTTTTGAGACCCCTGAATCCAAAAAAAAAAGCATTTTTGGAAACATGTCCGTGTGTCTGTCTGTGCACAGCATACTCAGAAATGAACAGTCGGATAAACACCAAACTTGGTATTTAGGTTCAGTATCTTCCAGAGATGCTACACGAAGGTTTTCAAGAAAATCCCCCACCACAGATTACCCTTTACATGGAACATTTTTCGAAAATTTGAATTTTCTCAGAAATGGCTAACGATTTTGATTAAAATATCATATGTTTAAGATATTTTCATGACAAATAAAATGCATATCTTGAATTTTCTGGGAATGTCTCCAAAAGTATTCTTCATTGTGAACGAGTTTTGCATAACTGATAAACCATAAGACATAGACAAAATTTTACTACACAAAAAATGTAGATTGCGTTAAAATACACAATTTATGTCATATACATTTTTTGTTGTTGAGTGAACCATTTTCGAGATATTGCTTGTTATTCCCTTGAATTTTTCAATACTTATATTCTCAAATGGGAATTCGTTATTCATTTTTTTTGTCCTGGTAATACAAAGAGAATGGAATACCCCACATAGCAACCAGCTCTTAAAATATTTGACTATCGCTTAACACCTACCAATTCCCCTTGCATCTACAAGAAAATTAGCAATAAGATTAACATCTCGATATCTCGATTAACATGAAGCATATGGAGAATAAGCGTTTGTACAAGAGTAGAGAAAGTCATGCGAGTGTAACACATCAGATTTTTCTTTTAACCATTTGTAGAATGAAGTACCTGTATATACCAATTCATACCTCTGTTGTGATTTCTCCACCATTAACTGATCCCATCCACTTATCCAAGCCTCTTCGATTTCCACATCATTGGACACGTCGCCCAGTACTTTTTCCATGATGAAGTGAAAATAAATCAAATTGCTAACATAACTATAAAACAAAATAATATGGCGACACGAACAAAACTTCGGTACCCATAACAACACATACATGCGAACCACCTTCTAGAATGTAACATATATTTTCAATAATATATAAATGTCTCAATGTATTTCAATTTATATAAATACCCATCATGCAAAAAATAGCATGCAATACACGTTTGGCAAGCGCCTCGTTTTTTCAAACTCTTTCCTCGATCCGTATCAAGGGCTCACCAAACTAGTATGCAGTATACTATACCACTTCAGCCTCTACGTCTGAAGCCTGTATCACACTTCTTTTTTGAGAGGGGAGGCCATTAACTTTATTTTGTTGACCGGTCTTAGCAGTAAATTCTTTTTGCCAATGCTCCAAAAGCAATGAATTTACTTTTCCAAGATTTATGACGAACATAGCATATTGAAACACCATCTAACGCATTACAAAATCTGATGTTATATTCGCATGATTTTGTCTATCCACTGTCTTTTATTTTTAAATAGTTTCTACAAATTATTTTTACTAAAGCCTATTACTTTCTCTGCGGCGTACATGCATAGTAGGCAGAGAACATGTTGCATTCCACCCAAAAATTCGATATCGAGATTTCACCAGAAAAGCATGTTTTGAGGCCCCCCTGAATCCATATAAAGCATTTTTAGAAAAAAGTCCGCGCGCGCATGTGTGAACAGCACAGCTAAAAACGAAGAGTCTGATAAATACTAATTACTTACTGGTGTTTAGGTTCGGTACTTTCCAATGATGCGACACGAAAATTTTCAGGAAATTCAAGAATTTTGTTTCTCTAAAAGGGGTCTCATAAGAATTTAGATTTAAGTTTCGTATATTAGAGAGATCTACACAACGAATAAAACGTATATCTTGAAGCTACTGGGAATGTCGTGTAAAGTGCTCTTCATTCTGAAGTAATTTTCTATAATCTTGTACGTACACAGTTTATTTCAAATAATCTTTGTGGTATAAGCCATTTTCGAGATATCCATATTTAATGGTCCAAATTGTTCAATACTTTCATTCCTTTAAAGTCCTTTTGATATTCAGTTATTTCTCACGACATCATGGAAAGGGTGTGGAATTTTAAGGCCAGGAAATGGCGTCCAGTTCTTAAACATCTGACTATCGCTGTTCCCTTTGTGTATATAACGAAATGTGTAATATAGCTATTTCTGTAAATGTTTATCTCAATTAAAATAAAGTAAGTAGGAAAATAAAATTTTGTAAAAATAGTTCGTTCACCCATCAACAGACGAGAGAGGGTAGAGAAAGTCGTGTGAATGTAACACATTAGATGTTTTGGTTATGCTATTCCCAGACTCACATATGTACCTTTTTTCTAAACATGTTTTTTTTATTAAGCGGGCCTCAAAATATGTATCTCCGTATCGAACTTTGAGTGGAATGCAATATGTTAAATAATTCATGCTTACAGGTTGAATAGCTTATAGGGAAAGTGTGCTTAAATTTAGACAAATTAACATTGTCAAAATGGAGAGTATTTAAGCAACCGATAGACTGTCGAAACAAAAGTGGTTTGTAGCTAATGTTTGTTTGGAAACATATAGGTATGCGAGAACGACATCCTTCTGGTAGACGTGGTGAACAGAGTTCCTGGACAAGGATTTGGAATACACTGGCGAGGACAACCCCAGAAGGAGACTCCAGTCATGGATGGTGTTCCTATGGTAACGCAGTGTCCTATACCGAGCTCCACAACATTTCAGTACAAATTCAGGGCTTCCAGAGCAGGCACACATCTCTGGCACGCTCAGACAGGTTGGCAACATAGTTTAATTTTAAAACAAAGTCCTTTCTGCACTAAAAGAATAAGGGGGTTAAGCTATGTTATGCTGCCTTCTATTTTCAGAGACTCACTTTACTTGCTTTCAATTCGCTGGTATTTCATGAATTATTGTTCTATAAGTAAAAAATATTGTTTCCTTCCTTCTAAATTTACAGGCAAGGCCTTCGATTGTGCCTCATGATCTCTTGTTAGCTAAACTACAATATTATGCAATTTCTGGGAATAAAATTAAACTGTTTCTCTTATTTTATTAACCGTAGGCTGCATGTTTCCGTTGAAGGTAAAATATCTAAAATTAAATGTCAAAATGTGGTGTTCCCCAAGGCTCCGTATTAAGTCCCATTTGTTTTTATTAATGGTAAATGATTTGCCGTGTAACGTTTTCGCTTTTCTGTGCCTTTTGCTTATGATAAATTGAGTTTTATTTATGAACGCTTTCTAACTGATGTGGTGCTTAGCGTCCCATTCTATGCTAGGCGTGAAAGGCCGGTAGTTTTTCTCAGAGGCCTCTTTATCAGGCTTGAGGTTCTTTTACGTGCCGTAAATTTATGATACGGGATCACCGGCTTTACCTCCCTTCCAAAGGAAGCCATGTTAAGGATTTTTACGCCCCAAAAATAAATCCATTGTCTTCCGCAGGGTTTGAACCCACGACCTCGGGAACTACATGGTAACCCCTACACCACGGATGACGACTTTGCTTATGATGCTACATTTCTAAGTTAACATAGTGATTTAAGTAAATTGAAATATTTGACTAATAATGCCTTAATATAGGATAAAATCAGTTTTATTCTCATAATTGTTTACTACATGAAAACAAAATTGCACATATCTTATTTACTAGTAATGTTAATTATGGCAGTAAATATTTTAAATTTCTTGGTAATGTAGTAGATAGCATACTTGCGTGGGAGGACCATATCAGCAAACAATTATCAGAAGTAATTTTTAATGCGGAACTTGAAAAAGACATCAAAATAGCATTTTTTCATACTTCCACAGCCTTCTGATATATGGACTATTTTATGGAGTGATAGCACTCGTGTTTATAAAACAATAAAACTTCAAAAATAAATAAATAAATAAAACAAGAACGATAACCAATTCACCAATGAAGGGACACTGCGGGCTGTTGTTTATAAAGGAATAGACAATTACAGTTAATAAAGTGTAATTTTTCAAGCTTTAAATTGTGTTAAAGAAAATTTTAAAACGTTAACTCGGAGTAATAATCACTTATATACGGAATACTAAAGGTAGCAATTTGTTCGCTGTACAATAGATGCTAGTGTATCTAAATCATATTCTAGTAATAACATTTATTTATAATTACTTTTACTTCCTTCCTGACTCCATGTTTTCATACAAGGTTGCAACATAATAACCAGAAGAATTTAATTTTTTTCAGAACAAAGTGTTGTATTGGTAGTCTCTTTGGATGTAAGATACATCGCACAGACCAAAAATTGTCCTATTTTATTTAGGGATCTATGAAAATGTATGTTTGATGAAGACTCGATATCGAATTTTTGAGTGGAATGCAACACGAGTGCTTGATCTATTAGGTACGTGGTAGAGAAACTAAAAAGCCTATTCTTCTATCTACTTCAAGTTTTCGAGATAAAAAATTGTAGAAATGGTTTAATGCATATTTTGTTAAGGTACAAGGGAGGGTTTAAGTGATAGTCAAATTTTTTAAGTGAAAAAAATGAATAAATTGCTAGCTTTAGCGAGATCTGCATTCTTTGTGTAGTACGATTTTGTCTATTTCTTACGGTTTAACAGTTTGCAAAAGTCATTTAGCATGAAGAGGACTTCAGAAGCCATTCTCAGAAAATTCAAGTTATTGTAACGAATGAGAACACCAGTTGCTGCAAAAATAACACAACTTCTTTCTTTAATTACAACTCACAACTGAACTGTCCAAACTCTTCAACTTCTTAACTGTCCAACCGGACGCTAGCAGCCCCTCATATAGGCCCCGCATACAAAACGGAATTTTCTAGAAAGAAGGCTACTCAAACCTGCCGAAAGCAATCTTCTGGAGCAGAAATTGACCAAACTGCGAGGAAATGGCACATAATGAGCTTGTTGCGCGAGCCATTGTTCTGAAGGGCCAGCTGAAAGACCTACCCAGGTGGCCAGGTAATCGGGCCGGCATCGCTCATGCCTGTGGCCTGCAAGTAACATTGCGCGTGTGGTCACAATATATATTTCATTTGTCATGAAAATATCTTAAACATCTGGCATTTTAATAGAAAATTATCAGCCATTTTTGAGAAAACAAATTTTCGAAAAATTTTCCATATAGAGGGAGGTTTGCGGTGGGAGAATTTTCTTGAAAATCTTCGTATCGCATCCTTGAAAGATGCAGAACTTAAACACAAGTTTGGTATTTAACCGAATTTTCGTTTTTGAATTATGTTGTTCACACACACCGACATGTGAGGCTCAAAACATGTATTTTCAGTGAAATCTCGGTATCGAATTTTTGGATAGATTACAATAGTTCCTCTTACTTGCTATAGGTAAGCTGCCAGGCTGCACTTTGGGCTCTGAAGTCATAAGGTAACGTCAGGACTGGTTTTTAACTGCCTAAAAATGCTCACAGCCTTAGCAGAACAGAATGAAGTTAAACTCATCTGGGTGCCGGGTCATAGTGGCAAAGAGGGAAATGAAAAAACTGACGAGCTTGTAATACAAGAGCAGCTTTACAATTTTTGGGCCAGAGCCGCCTCTAGGAACATCTCGATGTTTAGTAAAGAGAGGTTTTAAGAACTGGTCCAAAGTAGAACATCATAAAAACTGGCTTAAAGCTCCGGGAAAAGCCATGGTAAACTATTTATTAGAAAACCATGTAAGAAAAGAGCTGAAAGCTTACTTAAATGTAACAGAGTTCAGCTGAGAACAATTATTGCATTTCTTACACAACATGTTCCTGTGAAAAAGCATCTCAACATGATGGGGATGTTTCAGGGTAACTAAGATTGCAGATTGTGCAAGAAAGAAAGTGAAACAGCCCAGCACATTATATGCTGTTGCGAGGTCTTGGGTTACAGGAGATATATTGCTTTCATTATCTGTTTAACCTCCTCTTATGTAGGACTTACACCACGCAGGACTTACAGGCGGGTGCCTGGGGTCAGAGGCCCGTCGAGGAGCAGACACTCGTGCATCAGACAGAATATCCAGAATGGGTGATCAGCCCGATGCCTGGTATGGGAGGAAGGAAGTAGATAAAACGAAATGATGGTGAAATGGATGAAAGGAAAGGTGATGATAGAGCAGTTGGTGGAATGAATAGCGGGGGAAACCGGAGAACCCGGAGAAAACCCGCCCAGACGCCGTTACGTCCACCACAAATCTCACATGAGGGGCCCTGGAGATATATTGCTTTTGGCAAAATGTTTTTAGAATTACAAGAATTTGAAAATCTGTTAAGAGACTGTATTCCTTGGTAAAAGGTTCAGACAAATGAATTGACTTTAAAACGATCAGAGAACATAATAATCCCAAGACTAAAGTGCGTCCGGAGCTGTGACGGAAATCTGTATCGGACAAGACAAGACAAGACAAGATTGGTAGGTGGTAGAGAAAGTGAAAGGATAGAAAGAAAAGGACACTAGTGGAGTTGCGGGATGCAAGGCCCACAAAAGAGGTAATGAAATAATGAAACGAATGTGCAGATGTGCTTTGGAATCTAAATGCTATAGCTACCTGATATTCGTCCTAAGGAGTGCGGAAAAACTCCGAATAAAATCTTCATTCAGGCTACTTAATCCAATCGGAATTATAAACTAGGACAACGGGCTTTGTTTGTGTACCAGCATAGCTGCTACCTCCTGTTCTTCATGTGTATCTCATTAAGAATTACCGAAATTCAGTAAAAGTGATGCAATATAATATATTTTTCAGGAGTACAACTGACGGATGGTATATTTGGTGCCTTAATAGTACGGCAATCGCTAAGAACAGACCCACAGAGTCACCTCTACGACGTGGACGATGTCTCTCATGTCGTTATCATTAATGAATGGAGCCATGGTTTCGCGATTCAACGGCTGTTGGAGCCTGGACCAGATGGCGCAGGAGAAGCTACTAGTCTGCTTGTAAACGGACGGGGCACCTCTGAGGTATGTGCTTTTCTTGCCGTTATCTGTAAAGAGAAAACACGCTTCTTCCAAACACATTGTTCTATGATTAGCAAAACCAAGAAAAACGGCAATATTAGAAGTTTTGTAGCATTAATGCCGGGTTTCACCAACCTTGAGCAAATTTAGCTTAAGGGGTGGCAATTTTTGTCGTATCGTCAACGACAATCACATGAAAATGACGGTTAACTATGACGTCTCGTTAAATACTTTTGTGAAGGTTGCCAATATTAATTTTGCTACATATTTTTGCATTGGCTGAGATTGTGGCTTCGAAAACAAAACAGAAGCACAATGCCTATGTTTAAACTACGCCACGCCCCTTGGTAACCACTGTCACCAGGTACAAAAGACCATTTCCCTGTCTCGAACAGCATTCTTAACCAACTGCTGTCGAATATAAACTGTCACCAGCTGAACCTGACCAGCGTACCACAATATTGGTAATTAGTAAACTTGTGCAAACCGTCTGAATATACAGGATGATTTATGAAGAACTGGCACATTTATTTAATTCCGTTCTAAATTCACTCAATGCCCCAATTTTAGCATCAGATTAAGTAGAATGTTCTGGAGTTTCGATTGCCTCTCACTAGATACGCAGACGTTCATGTTTTATTCGTAATTGATCGTTTTATTGTGCAACTGTTTTTGAGATTTTGTTCTAGTCAACGTGAAAATGGAGTACACATTAAACGAACGACTCTTCCTTGTAAAGCAATACTGGATTACGAATTCAATTACAGCTACTCAAAGGGCATACCAGAGAGAATTTGGTATTCGGAATTTTCCCCAAAGAAGCACAATACTGGGACTGGTAAACAAATTGGAAACAACTGGATCTCTGGTGAGTGAAAAAGGCAAAACTCGTTCATCTAGGCTTCCCACGGTTGTTGTTGACGTAATAGCATGACTGCATCAGTCATCCAAAAAAATCATTAAAAACGTTTGTCGCAGAAGACAGGCTACAGCTACTCAGTGTGTCAGAGAGCTGTGAAAAGTGCAGGCCTAAAGCCGTATAGGATTACGGTTGTCCATCAGTTACAGGAACCAGATAAGGATAGACGACTGAATTATTGTCGTTATTTTCAGACATTCATTGTGCAAAATCCTGCCATATTGTCCATCACATGCTTCAGAGATGAAGCATGGTTACATTTATCTGACTATTGGGCCAGTGAAAATCCACATGTTATTCATGAAGCACCTATGCACCCGGTTAAAATCGGTGTTTGGTGTGCAATATCTGCACAGAGAATAGTCGGACCAACTTTTTTTGAAAACAATGTGAACATTGCAGGGTACCGACGGATTTTAATGGAGTTTGCTGAGCAACTAGACGATGTAGAGCTGAGCCAAGCATATTTTCAGCAGGACGCTACATGCCATACATCAAATGAATCCAGGGCACTAATTGTAAGTTTCTTTGACGACCGGATAATTTCCAAGAACCTGATGCCACCGAGATCTCCGAATTTGACATCGCCGGACTTCTTTCTAAGGGGTTACTTAAAAGACAGGGTTTATGCCACACGTCCCCAGATATTGGACGATCTGAAGCACAACATTACACAGGCGATTCAAGCTATTGACAACAGAGTCCTCCAACGAGTGGCCAGTAACATGGAACGACGTTTTTAATTGTGCCTTATGCAGGATGGAGGACATTTTCAACATTTTCTATAGAAGTAAACAATTTCCTAAAATTCCTCTGCATTTCAGGTATGATAACTTGTCGCTAGCATAACTCGTTTTGAAACAATTAAACAAATAGTGTGTCATTTCTTCATAAATCACCCTGTACTATATACTTCGGCATTGTGCGCATTGGATAAATGAATGGGCACATGAGTTCAGTCAATGCTGTCTACAACGCCAGGAAAATTTGCAATTGCATAAAATTCTTGAATCACTGTGGCCGTAAGAAAGCGATTGCTGCGGTTTCTTTCTCCAATATCTGTACACTGTGTATTTCGAAACCCCGTTGCAGTCACCATTAATACGGAATCATCCCCTGGAAAAATAAGAGTTTACCAATAAATGTTGAATCGGTAAAAGTAACAGATTTCTTTTCGTAGGGTGTTCTATCTCGGTTCAGTATCTTCCAATATTTTCAACACTCCTATTTGATAGTTTGTAACGAGTCACAAATTTTACGTAGATATCGTTATTTCTATCCCACATAATACGTTCTGGACCCATACTTTCAATAAACTCGTTGAACAACATTTCAGTACCGAAAATATTCATGTTCAGTTACTGGAATGAAGGTAAATGCGATGCCGTTTTTTCCAAGAGCTAGAGTATGTACATAACCTTTAAACTAGAATTGACGGACCGTCAATGATTTGAAGACAGGAAAATGGAGCCTAAAAAACTTGACGGAAACTTCGGCTGTCAAAAGGATGACGCACATTGGTGAAACCCGGCATAAGGCTCCCATTGTTTCCAACACCTGAAACGTAAGTTCAACTAAACATAATTTAATGTCAAATAAAAAAATCTGATGTGTTACACTCACATGACTTTCTCTACTCTTGTACAAAATATTTTTACAAACGCTTATTCTCCATATGCTTCATGTTAATCGAGATTTTAATCTTATAGCTAATTTTCTTGTAGATGCAATGGGAATTGGTAGGCTTTAAGCGATAGTCAAATATTTTAAGAGCTGGTTGCTATGTGGAGTATTTCATTCTCTTTGCATTACCACGAAAAAAAATGAATAACGAATTCCCATTTGAGAAAAAGTATTGGAGAATTTAGGGGAATAACAAGCAATATCTCGAAAATGGTTCACCCAACAAAAAAAATGTATAGACATAAATTGTGTATTTTAACACGATCTACATTTTGTGTGTAGTAAAATTTTGTCTATCTCTTATGGTTTACCAGTTATGCAAAAGTCGTTCACAATGAAGAATACTTTTAGACACATTCCCAGAAAATTCAAGATATACATTTTATTTGTCATGAAAATATCTTAAACATATGATATTTTAATCAAAATCGTTAGAACCATTTTTGAGAAAATTAAAATTATCGAAAAATGTTCCATGTAAAGGGTAATCTGGGGTGGAGGAATTTTCTTGAAAACCTTCTTGTCGCATCTCTGGAAGATATTGAACCTAAATACCAAGTTTGGTGTTTATCCGACTGTTCGTTTCTGAGTTATGCTGTTCACAGACACACCTATGGACATGTTTCCAAAAATGCTTTTTTTTTGGATTCAGGGGGTCTCAAAACATATATTTCCGGTGAAATCTCAGTATCGAATTTTTGGGTGGAATACAATACTTCCCCTACTTACTATACGTAGTAGAGAAAGTAAAAATCAGATGAGTTCCTTTCACATGAGTTTCTCTATCCTCTAGCACTTATTAATGGGTAGACAAATTATTCTTACGAAATTTTATTTTTCTAGCTTCTTCATGTTAACTTTCCGGAAATAGCTGCATTACACATTTCGTTATAGATACAAAGAGAACAGCGACAGTCAAATGTTTAACAACTGGACGCTATATGCTGGCTTTAAAATTCCATGCTTTTTGCGTGCAATCACGAGAAGCGACTAAATGTCGAAAGGACTAGAAAAGAATGCAAAGTATTGAACAATTCGAACCATTAATAAGGGGTATCTCTAACCTCGAAATCCAGAGGTTCCGGGTTCGATTCCAGGCCTGAGGGATGGGAAATTTTCTTTAGCTAGGATTATTCCTATCTTCCTTAATGTCTGGTAGGATGAATGTGTGTGAATTTAGTGTAATAACGAAAAGCACCAACCCAAAGACTAATACCAATGTAAGCGAGTGAATATTATTCCTTAAGAGAGATTGTTCCAAAGGTAAAAGTCGCCGATATGAACTTAGATGTTAAAACTGGTATATAAATGGAACATAAAAAAAAGCTGTTTTGATAAATTTCCAAGTGAACAATAGAATGGTCTCCAACACTGACTAGAAACACAGAAGAGCATCCTTTATCGGCAAATATACCCGATACTAATGAGTTGCTGTCGCATGTTTCTCCTTTAGAACAATCTGAAGAGGAGTTCATAAGGTTAATAGTCGTCCTCCGTGGACTAGTTCCCGAGGTCACGGGTTCAAACCCGGCGGAAGGCGATGGATTTTTTCGGGCGTAAAAATTCTTAGCATGGCTTCCTTCGGAAGGGAAATAAAGGAGGTGGTCCCGTGACGTAGATTTACGGCACGTAAAAGAACCTCAAGCCTGATAGAGGCCTCTGAGCAAAATGTCCGGTCTTTTACGCCCAATATAGAATGGGACGCTAAGGACCTTAGTAATTAAAGAGCGTCCATAAATAAAACTCAATTTAATTTTTAGTTGCAGTTGCATGTTTTCTCCTACAGAAGAACCTGAAAAGGAGTTCATAACGTTAATCGCCAGCGAGTTATCTTAATATATATACAGAATGTTTCAGAAATACTTTTACAAACTTCGGGTATGGGTTCCTTACACCACAAGAAGGAAAAAAATTCATATGAACATATGTCCCATAATCCTTTTTTTCTCGTTAGGAGGTATTCAACACAGTGGTACACTTATAACACACAAAACTCATAATAAATGCTCGAAATGTCCTCCTCTTGCTTCTATGCATGCCTGTACTCGTCGAATCATGGAATGTCGCAACCTGTCAAAATCTCCGGGATGGTGTCGAATGGTTTCGCAGGCTTCCATGACACGTCGATGAAGCGTTTCTGCATCCGGGATGGCTGCTTCATAAACCAATGATTTAAGATGCCCACAGGATTGAGGTCGGGAGAACGTGCAGGACTGGAACTGGTCCTCCTCTGCCTATCCATCGCTCATGCTAGATACCAGTCAGTGCATCTCGAACAATGCGACTAAAATGTGCCGGAACCCCATCATGCATAAACCACATGTTTTTTCTTATTTGCAGGGGCATATCTTCGTGAAGTAAGTCGGGAAGAGTGTGCTGGATAAAGTCCCTGTAGACAGCACCAGTAAGATGGGCTGGTAAAACGTATGGACCTACCAGACAGTCATCTACAATGCCAGCCCACACATTCAGACTAAACTGTTGCTGATGTCTAGCCTGAAGTACAGCATGAGGATTACGATCTGCCCATACGTGTACGTTGTGGAAATTAGTAACTCAATCTCTCCCAAACGTTGCCTCGTCTGTAAACAAAACTGACGAGACAAACAATGGATTGGCTGTTTGTGCTACAAACCATCCGCAAAAGTTACCTCGTGGTGGATAATCGGCAGGCGAAAGGCCCTGCACACGTTGAATATGATATGGATACAGGAGCTGCTCGTGAAGTACCCTCCATGCTGTCACTGTGATGTACCAGATGCCACAGCCAATTGTCTTGTACTGATACCTGGATCGTCTTCGACACGCTTTAACATCTGTTCTTCGCGTTCCGGCGTACAAACAACTCTTGGTCTTCCTCGATCAATAGTCCGTGGTGCAACGGTTCCTGTCTCAGCAAGGCGACGATAAACAACGATAAACGTTGGATGACTTGGTTGTCTTCGGTCTGGAAACTTCATCTGATAGAGCCGTGCAGCCTCGCGTCCATTACCATTCGCGCGACCATACATAAAATCATGTCTGCCTGTTCACGAAATGAATATCCAGCCATGGTGGAACGAAACACGTGCAGTTAACTCACTACATGTACACAATTGAAACCTTGAAGACAGACTAATGACAAATGACAAACGTAAACAAGTCTCTATGGCGACACTTCGCCATCTACTGTATGTAGTACAACGTAGGTCAACGCCTTCTATGAATGCATAGAGAAATGAAGTTTTGAGGTTGGACCCCGAAGGCCGTTGAACTCACACTTTCATTGTGACAAGAATAGCGCGAAAACCAAGGATTATGGGACATATGTTCATATGAACTTTTTTCCTTCTTTTGATGTGAGGAACCCATATCCAAAGTTTGTAAAAGTATTTCTGAAACATCCGGTATATATATATATATATATATATATATATATATATATATATATATATATATAAGTCGGTGTATGTATGTGTTTCCTTTCTTTCTTTCTTTCTTTCTTTCTTTCTTTCTTTCTTTCTTTCTTTCTTGTAGGTTTCTACAACGTTGCACAGATTTTAACAAACTTGTAACAGATAACCTTTGACACAAAGGTAAAAATTGTGGCAAAAATTACTGTCTAGCTTAGAATTCGAAATTTCTCCCCATTTCACACGATTAGTTATTTAGTTTGATGCTATGCCTACAAAAGCTCACAAGACCATCCATATCTTTCTTAACGATAGTCGTCGAGCATTGCCAACATAGTAATAACAATTTACTTAGGCTTTCAGGGCCTCACGAGTTCACATACTCGATCTCCTCTCTGACATTGATCATGGACTAATTAACACAGTCAAGTAATTAAAACAGGTATCTCACCTATGATAACGGCAATAAACCAGACAAAATACCAGTTCTGCGTTATCTTTATATGATTATTTATTGTGTATAGACTTAAAGTAACACAAAAGCATTCAGTATAATTGCGTTGACTACGAAAGTCTCTCTATAGTCCTCAAACTTGCTAACATAAGAATAATAAATAAGTCGAAGCTAATATCCATACCTTCTGCTATCATAATCTGATATTCGGAGATTCTCACATAATTTGTGGTTTCTCATTTTTTGTAAGCAGTTGGTTTCTTTCTCTGTGGGAACATAGTGATGTTTTTATAAGCAGAAAAAAAAGCTGAGCGACATATAAATCACGGGCACAGATAACAAGAACAGCATCAAACCAGTCGAAGTATCACTTCTTTTTGCTATTCTTTACTTTGTATATTAATTTTGGCCTTCACTTTATTTTGTCTTTCGTGTGTTTTCTTACCGATTTAGTGGTTTTTGGTTACTGAGAATGAACAATGTTATATTTATATTGCTTAAAACTGCTATATTTCTTCCCAACCGAGATTTTCTCTATAAATAACGACAAGGCATTCCCACTGTGACAGCGTGGAACCGTTACTCAGTTGCATTCACGAGAAATCACCATTACAAACTGTGCTATTTTTGGTTGTTTATCATTGCTTTTGCTTAGTGTTTTCTCGGTATTTGAATTTATTTGTTCTTGAAAGTTTTAATTAACTCTTTTTAAATGCCTCCAAAGAAACGCAAGGATGTTCAGCAAGTGCAGCCTAAACTGTAAAACCAGGGCATCGCCGGGTATTTCAGCTAGTGCATTAATACAGAGCGGTCCCTCAGCCATCTGGCTGGTATTCGCGATGCGTGTTCCGCGCGCTATATTCAGTGTATCCGTTTATTATTCTCATTATTGACTCTGATACCATATTATTACTGCTTTTATGATGATTATTACAATATATTGATTACCTACTGAACAAACATAATTAATTATTATTTTATCAGTACTAACCTTTTTCACAGTCGATGTTGAAAGTGGTGTCCTTCGGCAGATAAACATTCTTGGCACCTTCTGATGAAATTACCATTCACACGCATACGTTCTTGTTGCGTAATTTCCCTAATTTCTGTTATTATATTGTTTTTAAGATCGTCTATGGTGCGAGGATTATTCCTATAGACTCTATTTTTTGAGAATTCCCCACAGATCAAAGTTTTGTAGACCTATGTACTGAGGTTTTTGAAACACTGACTTGTTGTGCTACACGTCGTAAAGATTTATTCGGAGACCGTTCATATGCTTCGCCAATTTCATCAAGTTTTTCTTCCGTTAGAACCCTTCGTTTCTTTTTACAGCTTACAACATTAAATGATCCCGTTCTCTTCACTTTATTCACTAGATATCCAACTGTTTCTGTACTCGGAAGTGGAACACCAGGACATTTATCGTGAAATTGCCTACACACCTGTCTACAGGAGACGGTTTTCACATATGTGCCATACATAAAAGTCTTTGTTCAAGGGAAAATTTGATACCATTTCTGGGTTGCAATAATCGATAATTCAATCACACACAAATACACACGCGTGTCGCGTCTATACACAAGAAGCAATAACAGCTGACTGAAGCCCGCTGCCACATGTCCGATAAGTGGAAGAGCCCGTGGCCTTGAGTTCATTCAGACGTGTCGCACAAGACTGCCATGCAATTCCCGGACAGAGCGCTGTATAATAGGAAATATGACAGGTGACTTGGATTAAACTGACTTCAGTGAACCAGAGCTATGTCTGTTTGCAGACTCCCAATGATCATCAAGCAAACAGTGATGACTGTTAGTCACAAAACGAGCTTAAGTATCTTGCATTTAACTCCAAACAATTGAGGTTCAGTTTCTGAATCGCTTCTTCCCGACTCAATTGCGTCTCCGGTAATAACTGAATTTCTGTTATCTCCAGAGATGGACTCACTTCTCCTTCATCTAACTGCTTCGATAAAATAAAGGAATTTGAAGTAATGTTTTGTAGTTTTCATGGGCAATATGTTGCCAAGTGCGAAGGAGTGATACAAAAGTTAAGGGGCATAGTGAGCTCAAAGTTTCCGAAATTCTTCACAAAGTTGTCTCTCTATACGTGAGGATAGGAGCCGTCATTACCATAAGGCGCTTGAAATAAAAGTGAAAACAGAAAGCTTGCCACGAAGAAAAACCTTTAGTTAGTTGCCTGAATATATTTCTTTCTATTTTACATTTAATCGACGCTTGCCTAATAAGAATAATACTGGCGTGGAGTAGTGGTTAAGCTACTTAACTTCTACGCAAGCAGCTCGAGTTTGATTCTCCATAGTGGACTGTTATCTTTTATTACTCCCTCGGTCACCTACACGGTACGTAGAGAAGGTATTGCATTCCACCCAAAAATTCTATGCCGACATTTAACCGGAAGTATATGTTTAGAGGCCCACTGAATCCAGAAAAAGCATTTTTAGAAAAAGGTCCGTGTGTGTATGTGAACAGTTGGACAAATACCAAACTTGGTATTTAGGTCCAGTATCTTCCGAAGATGCAACACGAAGATTTTCAAGAAAAGCCCCCACCTCAAACTACCCTTTACATGGAACACTTTTCAAAAGTTTTGATTTTCTAAAGAATGGCTCTTAACGATTTTGATTAAAATACCATGCATTACAAATAAAATGTATATCTGGAATTTTCTGGGAATACTCTTGTGAAGTCCTCTTCATTGGGAAGAATTTTGTATAAACTTCTATAACTGGTAAACGTTAAGCGATAAGCAAAAAAATACTACACAAAAAAGTAGATCTCTTTAAAACATACGATTTATTTCAAATAACTTTTCTTCTAGCAATAGCCATTCCCGAGATATCCGTTATTAATCGTTCAAGTTGTTAAATACTTCCTTCTTCTACGGTCCTGTCGATTTTCAGTTGTTTGTAGCTCCGTGTTGCCTTTCGTCAACCAAACGTAGTAAAGTAGTATTAGACCTCCTCGCTGTTACGAGTGCGTGCGGGAAGCCTACAACTACAGACCGCCTGGCGCATTGCAGCATTAGCAATGAAACTAATAATACTAACGAATCTTTAGTTCCTATTCCATCACTTACTGTATCACCTGTCTCAGGAACACCGATCACCACACTCTTAGTACCTCAGAGCTGCCTTCTGGTTTAACCTGTTATCGGTTTTTTACTTTCTCTACTACGTATAGTAAGTAGAGGAGGTATTGTATTCCACCCAAAAATTCGATACCGAGATTTCACCGGAAATACAAGTTTTGAGATCCCCTGAATCCAAAAAAAAGCATTTTTGGAAACATGTCCGTGTGTCTGTGAACAGCATAACTCAGAAACGAACACTCGGATAAACACCAAACTTGGTATTTAGGTTCAGTATCTTTCAGAGATGCGACACGAAGGTTTTCAAGAAAACCCCCCCCACTCCAGACTACCCTTTACATTGAACATTTTTCGAAAATTTTAATTTTCTCAAAAATGGCTGTAACAATTTTGATTAAAATATCATATGTTAAAGATATTTTCATGACAAATGAAATGTATATCTCGAATTTTCTAGGAATGTCTACAAAAGTGTTCTTCACTGTGAACGATTTTTGCATAACTGGTAAACCATGCGAGATAGACAAAATTTTACTACACAAAGATGCAGATCACGTTAAAATACATAATATATGTCATATACATTTTTTTTGAGTGAACCATTTTCGAGATATTGCTTATTATTCCCTTAAATTTTCCAATACTTTTTCTCAAATTCGTTATTCATTTTTTTGTCCTGGTAAGGCAAAGAGAATGGAATACTCCAAATAGCAACCAGCTCTTAAAACATTTGACTATCGCTTAAAACCTACCAATTCCCCTTGCATCTACAAGAAGATTAGCAATAAGATTAACATCTCGATTAACATGAAGCATATGAAGAATAGGCGTTTGTAAAAATAGTTTGTACAAGGGTAGAGAAAGTCATGTGAGTGTAACATATCAGATTTTTTTACGCATAGTAAGTAGGGGAAGTACTGTATTTCACCCAAAAATTCCATACCGAAAGCTCCCCTGAACTCGAAATAAATTTGTAGATAAAGATCTGCGCGCGCAAAGATGCGAACACGAAGGTTTTCAAGAAAATGCCTGACCCAAACTACCCTTAACAGAACACATCTGAAAAATGCTCTAACGATTTGATTAAAATACCATATGTTAAAGATGTTTACATGACATAAAATGTATATCTGGAATTTTCTGGTAATAGCCTGTGAAGTCTTCATTAGGCAGCCATTTTGTATAACCTTGTATAACTAGTAAACGTTAAGCGATAGACGAAAACGTACTACAATATATTAGATGTCTTTAAAACCACACTTTGTTTCAAAAAACTTTTTTGTGGCATCAACTACTTATGAGATATGCGTTATTAATGGTTCGAATTGATCAATACTTTTGTCATTCCTTTATAAATCTGACGACATGCAGTTGTTTCTCGCGATTGCATGGAAAGAGATGGAATTTTAGGTCAGCATATAGCGTCCAGTTCTGAAACCTTTAACTATCGCTACTCCCATACCGTGCAACTCGCATTCGGGAGGTCCCGAGTTCGATTCCCGTGACCGCCCACTCTGGTTCATGGGTTTTTCCGGTTTTGTTTCAGATGTCAAGTGAGCGGTTTCTCTCATCCCCTGAATTTCCTGTCCCTCCAAATCATTTCATTCCACCTTCACGTTAAGTCTCTTGCAGGATTGGAAGTTTCCGCAATGGTGTTCCGGTGCGGCGTGGCAGGGAAAAGGATGCTCTCTGCGAACTTTCTCCGTTCCTCGTCCTTCCGCTGCTTGCCGGGATATAAAGACTGCCCCTTGAGGGGGGGTTGGACCCTATGTGAGGGGCAGGATCCCCGGTCTATCTGTCAGACTGCCGGGGCGTCTCCATCTGTAATCTGTAGGGACCCTGTCATTGTTGTGCCGTCACTCCTGGTTTCGGCCGCCCGGTGTGTCCTCTCACCTCATCCTCCCTCCCGGGGCGTTCCCTAATGGGGCTTAGGTGCAATATCCGCATTCCCTGAATCCGTACCGGGTTCCTTCCGATTCCTTTCCATTCCATCGCTGTTCTCTTTGTTTCTATAAGGCAATGTGTACTGTAGCTGTTTCTAAAAAGCTTTATCTCGATTAAAATGAAGTAGACAGAAAAATAAGCTTTCGTAAGAATGGTTTGTACTTATACCCACCAATAAACGATAGAGGGTAGGAAAAGTGATGTGAATGTGACATATTTTTAGCTTTGTAAGTGAAGTTCGGGCAATTTATGTTAAAATAAATGTTCCAGGGTAAGGAGACTCCGTTATCTACATTCACTGTGTCTCCTGGTAAACGTTATCGTTTCCGTTTGGCATACGCCGGAGGAGGAAGAGGCTGTCCTATCGTGGTGCATGTGGAACATCACCAGCTGAAGGTAATTGCTCTGGATGGTCATTCCGTCACACCACGGGATGTTTCTCATCTGCAGCTTACCACAGGTATGTTATTGTCATCATATCGGCAGAGCGTTTATAAATGGTAGTCCATTTTCTAGTTTTATTTGATCTCAGTTCCTGCTGGTGGTTCCATTTGTGCCGTCTTTTCCGCTAAGCACCTCGGAGATTGAAGATGTTAATATATTTGGCTTCACATATTAGGGTTAATTGGATCTGGTCGACTGTAAACCTCGAGCGCTTCTGTTCATCATCGCTGTGACGCTTACAAGGAAAGTGCCCTAACTGAATATGCCTGATTTCTTTCTAAATCTGTATATACGAGGCGTGTTTTTAAAGTAGGTACCGATAATTTTTATAAAAAAGTAATAGAATATTATTTTCCAAATACTTTATTATTATTCATTATCTTACAATACTTCTCCACATCGTCACCGCCGTTATTCACACACTTGTAACGGGAAACCGTTTTTGTATGCCTTAGTCAAAGAATGATGAAAGCCAAGTCTGCGTTTCTTGTTTTATAACAGCATCGTCGTTGAAATGTTTTCCACCAAGGAATTTCTTCAGATGAACAAATAGATCAAAATGCTTGGTGCCAAATCCGGGCTGTACAGAGTGTGATCGAATTGTCCCCAACCAAATGACGCGATCAGATCTTGAGTTTGTTTGGCTGTGTGTGGCCGGGCATGTCATGAACCAAAAGGATTCCACGCCTTTTGCATTGCATGGCGGAGCTTTCGTAGTGTCTCATAATAGACACCGTTGTTGATTGTCGCATTCCTGAGCAACAATTCAATCAGAAAAGCACCTTGTCCGTCCCAGAAAAACGTGCACATGATCTGCTGAATTGGCATCGTCTGTTTGAATTTCTTCTTTACGGGAGATGTGTGCCTCCATCCCGTGGATTATTGCTGTGATTCAGGAGTGAAGTGAAACACCCGTAACGATGTGCGTTAGCAAATCATCGTCTTCCTCGGCATACCGCGTGAGAAAATTCATTGCAGCGGCAGATCGCTTGTTCTTGTACTCATCGGTACCTTCAGATCTGGAAGTCCTCATCCGGCGTTCTTGGACAGCCTGCAGACTTCACCGGACGCCACACGAGTGAGAACTCTTGCGGCATGCAAACTGGTTTTACTGGAGCCAGTAGGTCCATGACCGCCTTTGAGCATAGAGTGCCAGTGTGGGAGACCGCGATGGCTCTGGAGGTTGGCTGCGTTTGGAGCATAACAAAGAACTTCCGTGCCAACAAAACCAATATACCTTCCCACTTAAAGGTACCGAATCCTTGTATACGACCCTCAAGTCAAAGTAAATGCACTTGTCAACTATCGTGAACACCTGCAGACCGAGAGAAGACCCCAGGATGTAAACTTCGTAAATCTTACTCACCAGAACGTCAATCGTTACTTGTGACAGCCTCATGTTGCAGCAGCTAATCATCTGCCCAAGTGAAGTCCAAAGTGCACTCCAACATTTCAATACGAAAAAGGCTAGGGGCTAAGGACGGGTCGGAAATTGAACTATACACAAATGAATGCATTGATTTAATGTAGCGCATGTGCTCATTAGTGAAGCCAATAAAAACAAATCTATACTAATAAATACTATAAAGAGAAAATTTGTATGTGTCAAAAACCACTCAACGGATTTTTATAAATCCTTCAACAATGAAACGCTCTATTCTTTCTAACGGACATGCAGCTATAAAACACTTAATTTCAATTCATAGATTACTAAAAGACCAAAAGCTATTTAAAAAGCCTTCGCTGAAAATATCGTATAATAGAAAAGTGTTCTTCCTTCACACTGTGGCCACCGCGTAGCTTCTCGCGCGCCGGTTTCCGCAGCTCGGACTCGCACCAAAACAGTTATAATATCCCCGCAATCGTCTCACGTTCTCATAGTTACAAATACAATGATCATAAACACCTATCTTATCATAAGAGATTTTGAAAATGTTCTTCCCTGTCCATATATGTCTGACATTTTCTCAGGAAATGTTCTTTCACACTGGAGAGTTCAATATCATTGTAACTACAAATGTTGGAATGTGAGGCCGTTGTGGAGATATTATATATGTTTCGGTGGGAGTCCCAGCTGCAGCGCCTAAACCGCCGTACGGTGGCCATAATGTCCAATTGACATTACTGACCTAGCTAGGCAAATTGAAGTAAGCATTGTTACGTCTTTCACCATATTCTACCCATAGACTACAGCTGTTGGTTGTAGCCTTCATGGGACCATTCAAAACTTTCAACATTCAAGAGATGGACTCTTGGATGTCGAATCATTCATTTAGGACTATTACTGCCTATCAAGTAGGAGAATTGATGCAAAGGCTCATGTTAAATGCGCTAACCTCCAAATTGCTATGAATGGATTCAAGAAATGTGGCACCATTCCATTCAACAGGAATATCTTTCAGGAAGACGAATTGATCCTATTAGAAAATCAGCATAGAGACTCTGATAATGAGGGCCAGCATCAAGGAGGAGCTCAGACGAAGCAGACAGTGTCATCTTTTGAAGTGCGTCCACTTCCAACACGGTGACAATGTTCTAGCACAACAGGAATGCTGCTGCCATAACCAGCTTGCCTTTCAAAAAAGATTTAGAAGAAACATTTAAAAAAAATTAAACAAATCTAAAAATACTGTCAGACAAAATATTGCGTTGTCAGCGCTGTCATCAAAACCGCCATCACCATCTTCATCTAGGCCTACAAATGCGGCTGCCAGAACAAAAAGGTTTCCTCTAAAAACATACGAGGAAACGGAACCACAGGCAGCGATGTGCTGCTTCTTCCTCATCTAAAGATGATTGTGTTCCTCTCGTCTCTTCCGATAACGAGGATAGTGCAAAGCAAGAATGTGTTTACTTCAATCGCCCTAGGATTTGGATAAATGTGCTGAACAGTGGATTCGTTGCATTAAATCCTTCGATGGTCACATGAACTTTGTGCTGGTGTTTATAAAAAGGGGTGGAAGAGCTTTATTTGTGAAGTTTGTAACTAATTTATGATATAATTGTTACATTCTGCTTTCACTTTATTAAAAATAATAAGTCATAATTTCTTTTTTATATCGATTGTCAAGTCTACTTCCCTATCCAAAATTGGGAACCCTCATAGAAAACCTATGAAATCAACACATTTTCATTGTTATGGCTTTTTCTAAATATAGGAATTATTGCAAATGTGTATTTTAAACACTGAGTAGAATACATTTTGCTATAACAAGGATACTTTGTGCTCATAAAATATTAATGGAAATACTACAAAATCACATTTTCAAAAAAGTATCCGATATTAAGCCATTCTCCTCTACGCCACAGAGTAAAAACAAACGCCGGTTACATTCTATTCCAAACAATATACATAGGTGGCCATGATATAACACTTTTAGCAAACAGAAGACACCTTAAAAAGCGACAATCTATCCTGATGATAACTGTACAAATTGTATGCTAGATTTGTATACTTAATTGCCATTTATCAATGTAATGTGTAGGGCTAGGATATTTATGACCTAAAATCACCATAATATGCACAAAAAAATATGCTGTTATGACCAAACATTTACCAAAATATGCACAATTACATAATAAATATGACCTAACAATATTAAAATGAGGTAAAACTTCTATTGTAAAACAAATTAGTAAGTCAGTTTTGATAATGAACTATTTATTTGAGAATAAAATGCACATGAGAAGCAAGCTAAACTATGCAATTTGACATTCCAGTATGATTTTTATTAACATTATAGGAACATAGTTATTTTACATCCTCATTCTACTTTATATAAGCTCTGAGTTGCAATACACAATGAAGACCTTGTGCAAATTTTCAAATGAGAAAGATTTCCTATTTTCAGCCAACAAAGCCTTGTGCTTTGAAAAGCTCCTTTCTACTTCAGCTGACACAAGAGGAGCATATTTAAAATGAACAATATCACTTGAATCTAAATCTAAATGATTAAGAGAGAACTTTTTACCCAACAAAATCACTGAAATGGAACACAGTGTATGATACCCTTCGTTTTTTCTAACACCTTTTCCATTTTCTTTGACACTTCTTTTCCCACTTTACCACAAACACCCTCTAATTTATTCACAACTTTTTTCACTTGTTCTATCTGCTTCACTAGTGGCACTTCTGATTCCTCCAAAGCAGTTATGACAGTTGGAATAAATCCAAAATTTGATTTTATGTATGAAAGTTTGCTGAAATTTCACCATTAGACATTAATTCTTGAGCTAGTCCAATTGAAGTAGCTTCACTGCTATCGAATGAATCAATGATGCTTTTCATAATGTTGAAGTTCTGGCAGTAATAGTTGCAGGCACCAACCCAGGACCCCCATCTTGTCAAAATGGGAGATGGTGGCAAGGGAATGTCTGGAGCTAACAACTTAAATGCTGCAACACGTAAAGGGGCTTTCAAAAATACCTTTTTGACACACCCAATAAACTTGTCAACGTCACTGAATTTACTAGGAATCTCCTCTGCAACTCGGTGCAAGGTGTGAGCTAAACAAGTCACATGCACCATTTTACTGTACAATGCTTTTAGAGAATCGGCAGCTTTCACCATATAAGGTGCAGCATCCGTTACGAAGAGAAGTACATTGTCATGCTTAACACCTTCGGGCCATATGGCACCCATAGATCTGTCGAACAACTTAGAAATGGTGGAAAAAGTTACTTTTTCTAAATGTTCACAGTTTATTAGAAACTTTTCGCCTGGACCATCCTCTTTCAAAGTTCCCACAATGACATTTGCAATATATCTTCCCATAGAGTCTGTAGTTTCATCAATTGATACCCAAAGTTTTTTATTTACGAGCTGTTGTCTGATTTGTTGTATTGTTTTTTTCGTAGCTTCAGCTGACAAAGTTCTTTCTTAATTGGAAGAATCAGGAAGAGCTTTGCCTGTGTATTTTTCTAAGAATTCGTGAAATTTTGGATGGTTTAGTTTATTTAAGGGAATATCAGCACAAAGGAAAGCTGTACAAAGTTCTTCGCAGAATGGTGAATAAGACTGGCGGGATTCCACTAGGAACATTTGCTGTAGTGTTTTTTTCATTTTCAATGCACTGTACTCCACGTTTGTGTTTATCTGTTGCCACATGCTGCTGAACATTAAATGACTTCTCTGCAGTTACTCTTACGTCGTACAGTTTACAATAGAGTATTTTACCATCACTTGAAAATACTTTCTCACCATATTGAGACACAAAGTTTTTTAGTTTTACTTGAACATTTTGCTTCACTTTAGGCATTTTTGTGAACTGTACTACACACGCTTACGACTTCAATAAGACTGAATAACACAATGAGTGAATTAGACACTTGTCTGCAGTCCAGGGTCCAGAATGACTTAATCAGCTACCTGTTCATAGAGTAACAAGCTTACACAAACTCACTGATGCATAAGGGTGAAGTCCATATTGTGAATTCAAAGGAAACAGGGAAGGAAGGTAGATACTTGCCATTTTCCAGGAAACAAAATGAGGTGGGAAATGGGAAATGTAACACGGAATAAATAAATTGCATGAGAAAGTTCTTTTCTTCTTGAAAGTGTGAAAATATACGAATATGACCATTTACTTACTAAAATATGCTCTATCAGAGAGAAATGGTCATATATGCAAAAATATGACTTAACAAATTAGGTTAATTCATTTCGCTG
This sequence comes from Deroplatys truncata, assembly GCA_030765065.1. Taxonomy (NCBI): domain Eukaryota; kingdom Metazoa; phylum Arthropoda; class Insecta; order Mantodea; family Mantidae; genus Deroplatys; species Deroplatys truncata. Next base: position 21,035,063 of record CM060987.1, read on the forward strand.
TTTCATAAGAAGCATTTATATGTATTTAAGGAGCATGTCAGTCCTACCAAAAAATATATGCCCTATCATAAAAATCCTAGCCCTAGTAATGTGTGTAATGAAGCAGTGTCAAAACCTCCGAACGACTTTCTGCTTTACTTTGGTCTTCAGAAGCGATGAAAGTGATGTATTACATGCCCATCTGATGTCACCTTATGTCATCCTCTAGCTCCAACACAATGCTGGCAACATAGGAATAACAAATACCCCCAAAGCCAGTAAGATACCGCCAACGGTCTCGGCCTGCGTTCCTAACTACTTTTTATTTTAGGTTTATTAATTTTTTAAGTTTCTGATTCACGGGAGTTTAGATTTAGTATTTTTTTATATAAGCTTAGGTTAACTACCTACCACAAATTATCTACCAGTGTTACTGCAAAGCAACTTCTTTATTAAACTTTTAATGCAAATAACATTTTAATACACAAATTTCGCTATAACAATAAAAAAATTAAACTTCTGGTGGAAAGTCTAATAACAATGCGTTCTTGTCAGCGGCAATACAAAATGAAGAAGAAGACCACCACATCGCTTTTTCCGGGAATTTCACTTATCATTTAGGTTGGCAGTTCCCATTGCGCATGTGCGATAGCGACAAGATGGCTGCGTCTTTTGTCTTCACATCGTAAGTTTGCTATAAAAGTGAAACGCCTAAAATGGGTGGGAAGGCGGGTACCAGATATAGAAGAGACATCTACTTCTAAACTCACTCCTAAGGTAATTTATTCCCTTTCTTTTAGCGTTTATTAACGTTTTCAATGAAGACCAAAGTAATTAAAAATAGTCGTTACTTATAGGCTTTGCAGCACTTCCAAAAATTGCGTTGACTAACAGGGAAAGATTATGGAAGTCTTACGTTGCGCGGATCTTTCACATCCTTTTGCGTGAATATCAGGTGATTTTTCATTCGTTATTAGCAATAGCCGGGGCTGTATGAAATTATAATTATAAGGAGTAAAGGGGAAGGATTCACCATAAACATTTTCAAGATCACTGTACACAAATTTCATAAAGACGTGGTGACAATGTAATCTTTAGAGTTTAAAAGGCTAACCAACTGGTTTAATAAAGGAAAACATTTCTTCTGAGTAATGTCCTTTCAGAAACATTAACATTTGTAACTTTTAAACTCTCTCTTGAACGTTTCTCTAGATTGACGTGTTTTATTTGATTTTCAGGTGAGAGGGCCGACGTGGTTTTAGCAGCGGACCAGCCGGTAGGGTCGTATTGGCTAAAGGTGGACACAGCGGAGGACTGTGACACTCATCCTGTTCACGGATCTGCTATTCTTCGTTACGAGGGTTCGGTTTCCGACAAGCCAACTTCCGACGACAGTAATGAAAGAGGCAACAACCTTGTTGACAACGATGTCAGTACACCCCTCACGGTAAGACTGAAGCTTTCATACTTTCTGGAATCTTGAGTTTGAACTGACATTAGCATTTTGTAATCAGCAGGACCTACCCTAAATATTAATATGTTTATCATATTTTATAGAACATCATTTGAGACGAATTTACACTTAACCAGCTTCACTAACCATTGTTGCTATAGAACAACTTTCATAGACATGTTGCCTGAATCCTCAGCTATGATCCGACTGCTGGAAAAGTTGTTGGCCCATTTTTTAATTTTAATCAATTACTCAGCACGGCTAATGCTATACAAGTTGCAGATATAAGGTAAAAGTAGGTATCAAGGAGGGGCCCCGGAACCGGGGCAGAGCACCGCAAGTACTAGGCCGTAACTGCCCTTTATACTTCCAACGTGACCTCTGGGAGTAAAGGATGAGGGGGAAGACCCGAGGGCGCAAGCGTGGACAGGGTCCCTAACATTTCCAGATAGAACGCATCCGACGCCGCCCGGTCCCTATCCACAAGCCACCAACTTCCAGAGTCCGGAGCCCACTCGGAGGAGAGACCTAAATGAGCGGTACCGCAGCGATGACAGAGCGCAAGCTACCGTCCAGCCATAACCTGCCGAACACCGTCGCCTGGTCCAATAAATTCTAAAGCTGCCCCTTATCTTGCAAGTTTATCAGCTTTTTCATTTCCCTCTATGCCACATGACCTGGCACCCATATGAGTTGTACTTCATTCTGTTCTGCCAGGCTTGTGAGCATGTTTAGGCATTTAGTGTTACCTTATGACTATTAAGAGCGTTAAGTGCAGACTATCATGGCTATCGTGTCCCAGTTCAAAGTGTGAATGTTGGCCCCTGATCTTGCATTACCTTTGCTGGACCACTGGTGAACTTTAAGCATGTTCTCCTCGCCAAGAATTTCAAAATTCATCATATCCGCTTCATGTTTCTTTTTGAACACACACTTGCCAACTTTTACGATTTTCCCGTAAAATGTGCGAGAGCAGAGGCATTTTTACGACTTTATTCCAAAGGAAGCGTTTTAATGGCTTTGTGGGCAGATTCAAAGTGTTACAGATTTTCACCACGGACCTGAGAAAGCATTAGATTGTGTTGTAACTTAAGATTACAGACTGAATTTACCGCGTTAATTGGTATACAGTGCTATGAGAGACCAGAGCGTATCTGTGTGTCTGTCCTTCATTATGATCATGGCCCCCCTGCAAATGCATAGCGTGTGGATTTAAAAATTGATTGCTACACTAGTGATCTTTAGTAACCAGGACGCTAACATTCAGTAATGAACGATGTGAATTATAAACTCAACTCCCTCCCATAAATCATACAGCCATCTTATTCGCGTTCTGTGTCTGCGGAATAAAATATTCTCATGTTTACTTTCCCTACTGCTTATCTACAGTACTTAGTAGTGGTATTGCATTCCACCCAAAAATTTAATACCGAGATTTCACAGGAAACACGTTTTGAGATTCCCTGAAACCTAAAAGAATTTTTATAAAAACATGTATGTGTGTGAACAGCATAACTCAAAATCGAAAAGTCGGTTAAATACCAAACTTGGTAAAATTCAGCGTCTTTCAAAGATGCGACACTAAAATTTTCAAGAAAATGCACCCACCCCAAACTACCCTTTGCATGGGAAATTCGTCTAACAAGTTTTATTTTCTCAAAAATTGATTTAACAAGTTTTATTAAAATACCACACATTAAAGACATTTTCATGACAAATAAAATGTTGAATTTTCTGAGAATAGCCTATGAAGTCCTCATTCGGGAGGAATTTTATGTAATTGGTAAACCTTAGGAGGTAGCCAGAATCTTACTACCAAAAACGTAGATCTCGTTAAAGAACACAATTTATGTCAAACTGCTATTGTGGAGTTAACCATTTCGGAGATATTCCTTGTTATTGTTTTGAATTTTCAGATACTTACACTTATCTCGAATGAAAATTGGTATTCCTTTTTTTTCTCTCTCGTGGTCGCTTGCTTTATTCTCCTTGTACTTACAAAGCAATATGTAATAAGCCATTTCTGCAAATGTTTATCTCTCTTAATATAAAGTAGCTGAAAGAATGAGGTTTTGTAGGAATAGTTTGTTGAAGAATTGGTAAATTGAAAATAGTTTTATTTTATGGACGCTCTTTAACTACTGTCGTTCTTAGCGTCCTATTCTACATTGGGCGTGAAAGACCGGTAATTTTGCTCAGAGGCCTCTTTATCAGGCTTGAGGTTCTTTTACGTGCCGTAAATCTACGAGACGGGACCACCGGCTTTACTTCCCTTCCGAAGGAAGTCATGCTAAGGAATTTTACGTCCGAAAAAATCCATCTTCCTCCGCCGGGCTTGAACCCGCGACCTCGGGAACTGGAGGCTAGCATGGTAACCACTACACCACGGAGGACGACAAAGAATTGTTAGAGAATGCCATGCGTGTTACGTTGTTCTGCCTTGTTGATTCGATCACCTTTCAATTCACATTTACACATTTCGCTTTAGAATACAGTAGGTAAAGCGAGTCAGATTTTAAAAAGCGCATCACTATGCTCTTTGCGTGACCACGAGAAAAAGAAATAGCGACTTACAGGTTGAGAAAAGTAATGTATTTTAAAACTCAAACTAATAAGAAATATCTGGGAAACGATTCACACCACAAACAATGCTTGTTTTTGGTTCATTTATAAGCCCCGGATTTTTAGGTTCTAAAAAGTTAAAATTAGGTTCTATGTATCAGTGTATTAGGATTTTATAGGATCTTATATGTTTAATTTAGGAATTTATATGATCCTTCGCATATATATATATATATACATACATACTTATATACATACATATATTCATACAAATCACTGGGCACTTTGTTTAAAACAATAACTTTAAATTGTAAAAAGTTAAATTAACTCAAATTCAAAAATGTCGTGTTAGAAAATCCCTATAACGGAAGAAGCAATAATGCATACTACTCAACAGCGCTATTAAAATGTTTGCCTCTAGTTTTCACCTATTGTTGCGGCATGTAAACATCACACGTTTCAGAAATGCCGCGTGCCACTGAGCACCTCTTTCGACTATAGCTAGAAAATGATAACTGGAGGCGGCGAACGTTTCAATTACTTTGTTATTGTGACGGACGGTTTAATTAAAGTTTATTATTGTAAGGTACTGCGCAAGATTTCATAATCTAATTATTTAATAGTTTCCTTATTCGAACGGTCTCCCTTCGATTTAAAAATACTTTTATATTCATAAATCTACTCTTATTTACTTAAATAACCGAATTAGGCAGTTTTATGTTCTATCACGAAAAATAGTTTTTATTAGGTCCTAACGTAAAATTAGGTCAATTTAGGCTCTATAAAATTGAAGTATATTACTCGTTGGTAACTAAAACATTAAAATAAACCGAAGTTTGGAGTGTAGGAGGTCAGGAATAAAATAGGTCAGAACCTAAGAATCCGGGGCTTATATCATTTCCATAGCCTCCATTAACAGGTATAGTCATATTGGGGACTTTGACTGAAAACGTTTGATTTTACTCTTTGAACTTGTAGTTTAGGTTGCTGTAGGTTGTCGTTTTTAATTTATTTTCACCACACACATTCACTCTGAGATACATACTTCCAGAATTTATGGAGGGTAGAGCATAATCATAATCAAAAGCAAATTCTTACCCCCGGTAGGGAATGGAACCCAGGACCTCCGGGTGAAAAGTCAGTTCGCTGGCCACTCGACCGCGGAGGCAGTCGGAAAAAAAATGTATTTGAAATAATCGTATGATTTAACGAGATCTAATTTTTGTATATCTCTTACGGTTTACCGATTATGCAAAAGTGATTCAGAATAAAGAGAACTTCATAGGCTATTCACTGTAAACTCAAGATATACATTTTATTTATCATGAAAATATTGTGACTTCGTCCAGTTTTTCCAACTGTCTCTCTCTCACTCACACACCAACTCACCGTCACCGTTTAGTTGTTTTATCTAATTCAACTTCACCTACTATGTTGTCGCTTCACCTAAGTGAACTAGTTCAGTTCTCCATCACTTCACTTCCTTCGTGACGTAACCTTTTCACTTCAGACAGTTCACTAGCTGGGGAGTAGAACACAAGACCTCCACAAGCACTCGCTGCACGTCACCAACTCTCTCGGAGAAGCGCTCTTGATGTCGCACGTAGTGATGGGTCGAAGGAGTCGGAGTCGTTTCAAAGGAACGCTTCCTCCTTTGGAAGTGTAAAGTAACCATTCCACTATTCGGAACTGGCACTTCCTTACTTCCAATCACTTCCAACTCCGTCGTAGTTACTTCCACAACAGTTTTACTTTCACTCCGCCGGAGTACTTCCAAGGCATTTACATCCAACTCCGACGGAGTTACTTCCACAACAGTTTTACTTCCATTCCGCCGGAGTACTTCCAAGACATTTACTTCCAACTCCGTCGGAGTTACTTCCACTTCCAATTGCATCATTCCATCAATTCCATTGGCAGTACAACGCATATCCCGTTATACGTATTATTTAGAAGTCGCCATGACATTGCATATCATTTCCTTTATTGGTAAATGAGATGGTATTAATGCAGCCTGCGTCACGTTGCAATTTGAGAAAAAATGTTCAAGTAAATTAAGTCAATTCTGACTCAAGTACTGATGAATTCGGGTTTGTCATTTATGCAAAATTTATGTTAAATGCCCTATTGAATATGACAAACGCAATGAACGCCTTTAGTTGAACGTTAATACAGACTTCTAAAAAATACGCATAAACTTTCACCCCCCCCCGATGTATGGTTCAATACCAATTATGCTTCCACGAGAAAAACCATTTTTTTTTTAGTTATATTTCATCTGCTCGTACTTCCCACGTCATGTAGTCGTGATTTTAATAAGGAAATATTGCAGTAAGTTGAACGTTATGTACAGAATTTCAAAAGCACGCAGAAGCCTGTTTTTTCTGGTGTAATCATTTAATTCCGATTATGCTTCTATGAGAAAATTCCAATTTCTAGTTACATGTGCGCTTACTACTTCGCACGTATGTAGCAGTTATAATAATATAATATTGCAGTATGTCTGTAGTCAAATATTGCATTTTAACTCCCTAAAGCAACATTTTATGTTGATTGCGAGGTTTAGCCTTAAAATTAATAGTGAGCCCTTTACGTGAACAGCACGAATTATGCTTAATTACCCATTCAAAATATATTTTTCATTTGTTTCATTGTCGCTGTGAGCAAAATAACTTTTTGAAACAAGAAAAAAACTTGAAAGCGCCATAATTAGGACAAAGCTACAATAGTATTTAATTATGAATTGCCATACGTCACATAACCTCATTTTAAATCAGCTGAAGCTGATAAATTACTTCCAGTTTCGCCAACCTCATTTCTGTTGAAAATGTTGGTACTCTACATTGCGCATTTTCCTTATCCGCTGCGTTGTTGGCTGTGTGCCATGACGTAGATTAGTAGTCGCTAACAGCAAAACATCTGATAATTCTGCATATACAGCTGTAGCTAAGATGAACAATTTTTAATTTAACCGGTCGGAGACCGGGAGATCCGTGGTTCAAATCCCGGCTTGGCATTGAATTTTTCAGTCATCTGATTCTACCTTTCCAACCCTGTCCAACACACGGCTTGTGTGAAAAAACAATTAATTCCAATTTGCAATTCGCATTATTCTGTATTTGATAACCTAGTTGTTTTAATCATAAAGTTAGAGTAATACCTTAAGAATTTAAACTATTAAACTGCCTTAAGGCAGTAAACTTTGTCCCGCAGACTTACGGTTCAGAAGGATAAATAAAATAAATGTAAATCGGAGCATACCACTTTTTATTAAATTTTCAAAATATTCCGCTTCACAATAACATAAAAAACAGCTCCTAGAGATTATGAGTATATTTAAATTAACTTCCCGAAAGTAATGTTTTATATTTGCTGAAACTACATTTATTGCAAAAGAATTTACCTCCACACTGTTCATAACCTAGATGTTTAACACACAATAAAACAATATTTTACGAAGTATCTAGGCATACGTTTCAGTCTTAAAGCCAGTGTTGCGTTCCGTTAATTATATTTGCTTTACAGCAAATGGAATTACAAATTATTCATGTACGTTGGGTCTACATCACTACATATGATATTACCAATATTACTTTGTAGTTCATTATACAACGGGGATAAAAACACAACATACTAGCGTAGAACTACAAGCCATTAAATCACAAACACTTGCTTATGTGACAGAAGACATTAATTGTTAAAGACATGTGTGGTATCCCGTTGAATATATTTGTAATGCTTCCTCTTCATAGACTAGGGGAAGTCATTCCGGAGTAAAACAGTGGCAGTATTTTCACCAATACTCCGGAATGAGGAAGTGGAAGTACTTCCAATGGAACTACTTCCACCAGAGGCCGGAACTACTTCCTCGGAGTGGAACTGGAACTACTTTCTTGAAACGACTCCGACTGCGGAGTGGAAGTGTTGGAAGTAGTTCCGGTAAAGTAACGCACTCGACCCATCACTAGTCGCACGCTCACCGACTGACTCACGCTCGACTAGCATCGCGAGAACGCTCGCTTATATAGTTACTGGAATCTTTCCTCAAGGTTCTCGAACGTTCTAGAACTATTTCGACACACACCCTGGAGGAGGGAGTGAGAATAATCTTTCAGAATGTTCTAATTATCTGCCGATAGCGCAACCGGAGTTTACGCTGGCGAGCGGCAGTTATTGTTGTTTACTCCGACCGCCCGGTTCCGATCTCTCGATAACCTTGGGCCATAGCCGCACAATATCTTAGATATGTGGTGTTTTAATCAAAATCGTTATAGCCATTTTTGAGAAAATAAAAAAAAAATCGGAAAATGTTTCTTGTAAACGGTAGTTTGGCGTTGGGGGATTTTCTTAAACATGTCACATCTTTGAAAGATACTGATGCAATTAAATACCAAACTCCTTTTAGTTTGCGAGTTTTGAGACGCACACAGACGTGTGCGCGCTGACCTTTTCCCAAAATACTTTTCTATTTATTCAGAGGGTCACAAAACATATTTAGTTCGGTATGGAACTTTTGAGTGGAATGCAATCAGTCCTCTACCTATTAGGTATGTAGTAGATAAAGTAAAAGTTTGGATCTGGACTGCTAATTGGACGTTTTTTAATTAGAAAGTATCAGTGTTGATTGTTTTATTTGTATATTGTCCAGGTGCTGACAACCACGAAGGTACAGTGTGGTGCAGGTGACGTGGACAGGCTATGTCTGTTGGATGTAAACATCCCGGACGAGCTACCTGCAGAACTCTCTAAGCAACAACCAGATGTGACTCTGTATCTGTCCTTCAGCTTCAAGCAGATTTCAAGCGAGGCCAAGCTCCACCAACCAGGTAAAGTCATCGACCTGTCTCATCAACAAGTGATCTCAATTCTTTAATATTTTAATCGAAATTGTTCTTGAACCACCTGTATGTTTCAAGATTAGATCACATTTATAATCTGGTAGTTAATCAGCAGTGTAGTGTTGTTGTTATACATGATGACAATGATTTCAATGGCATATATGCTTTAGAAACCACGAGTTATTTTATTTTACAACAGTTTCATAATACTACATTATGCAACAAGACTATAACAGTAGTAATTAAGACGCGAGTGTATTTATGAAACGAGCAATAGCGAGTTTCATAATTTGCATTAGAGCGTCTTGATTTTCAAGTTGTACACCATATGTGGTTTTTGGGTGACCACACTATAATTTCAAAATTTTGAGGTTTTACAAAAATACCTTGCCTTATTATTATGCGTAAGTAAATGTTGATCGGATGGCAGGACCTTGAGCGTGTTTGCGATTACTACGGCAGATGGCAGTACTGTTCAGTCCCGCCTATATATTTATTTTTGTAGGTAATGTGAAAGCAACACATATTGAAGCAAGGGAAATTAGAATATTAAATTTGCAATGGACAGAATTTATATTATTTTAAGTAGATACACATATTTTATTGTTTATCTGGGTACTGGATCCCAGTGGACCGCTGCTTTGAGTGTGTTAAAGGTATAAATTAAATTAAATTGAGTTTTATTTATGGACGCTTTTTAACTGTTGTGGTCCATAGCGTCCCATTCTATATTGAGCGTGGGAAATTTCATTCAGAGGCCTCTCTATCAAGCTTGAGGTTCTTTTACGTGCCGTAAATCTACGACACGGGACTACCGGCTTTACTTCCCTTCCGAAGGAAGTCATGCTGAGGATTTTTACGCCCGAAAAAATTCCATCGCCCTCCGCCGGGTTTGAATCCGCGACCTTGGGAACTAGAGGTTAGCATGTTAACCACTATACCATGGAGGACGACATGTGTTAAAGGTCTGGGAGAGCTGCGCGGCCGCCGAGTAAGATCATAATGAGTCGCTGAAGTATTATGGATGCCATAACAGTTGTTACGTCACATATAATCAGCATATTATATTGTGGCCGACCAAAATAGTTATGTACTTATGATACAAGTGTTAAAATTGGAGTTTTATAAACCAACCCCTCCACTTTAGCATGCGTTGTTATATACTAGTTTTAGATAGCCACTAACATTAAATTATAGTGTCCCAGGCGAAATGTGTATGGAAATAACAGTATGCATTCGGACATGCGCAATGGTGAGCTATAGCCTGTTGTTGTTTAGCATTCGTCATAGCATCAGTGCTAACAACATAATCTCTTCCACAATCATAACATTCTATAATGTACAGGCTGGCCCACATAAAGTGTTACAAGCGAATATATCTTAAATGAATTTAAAAAAAACACTAAGAATTTAAAATAAATCTTTTTGGAGCAAGGAGCTATCCAATTAGTGATATGGAAATTATTTCTACAGGGCCCATATGGGGCCACCGCAGAATTTTAAATGGAATCATGATACTTTTTTTGTATATTATGGTTCCCCTCAATAAACTAATCAACTTTTATTAAACCATTTTTATAACCCATTGCTTAGCTGTTATACGATGTTTATGTAGTATACAGTGGCAGAAAAGAGTACTCGACGAATAAGCGAGTCGATAAATACCCAGGCGATTGCTCCAAATTGCTTTATTATCTAATGCAACCCTATGGTGAAATTTCCAAAATTCGTCATTCTTAGCCAATTGCTTTCAAATTTTAACTAAATACTCAAATGTTACCTTATAAATGACTACAAAGTTTCACATTATTATTATTAATAATTATTGTTTATATAAGTATTATTAGTTATATAAAATGTCCTACACGTCAAATAATTCAAATTCGTACAATACAAATGTTGCTGACATTAGCTAAGATATTGGTAAAGCACTCAAATCGGCCTTTTTTCCATATTCAACTATAGACAAAAAAATTCTTCTATTCTACAGAAAAATCTCCCAAAAATTTAATTTATTTCATAATTTATGCAATATTAGGTGGAGACGATTCACATATTTTGAAAAGCGCACTTTGAAGCTCTTTTTCTATGCCTTCTGCGCGTAGCTTACGGATGGTGAAAAATTGCATCACGAGAGAGACCTTTTATGTGCTGAAAAACGTGAAAAATGTTCTTCCTAAGAAACCACGTTTAAAGATTCGCATGCCATATTTTGTGTTTCTGTGCTTGATATGGGGTCACGAGGTGTTCCATTAAGGCCGTAAATGGAAAATACTACGACATAATATGTTGCTATAGGCTATAAATTATTATTAGAAAATGAAAAAATAAAAGTGTCTTGACATTCTATTTTCAAGCAAAGTCTCACCATAGGGTTGCCTTAAATGCTCACAGTAGTGAACATCCGTGAACATCTAAGCACTTGTTGATTCTTTCTGAAAGCTTTTCTCTAACTGTTAACTAAATACAGGAGCCATGTAAAAATTATGGCATTTCTGAAGAGCCACTCAACATGATCCACTACATAGAGTTTAGATGGCTTTGAGACCACAATACCCATGTCCTTCCATTATTTCCTCCCCGAGTTCACGAGGTGTACTGACTTACATTTTTGTATTCATTCCATGAAACTGAAGGATGTTTTTTGTGTGTATGAAGGAAGAGTGCTGGTGCCCCAGATGAACAACATCACCTTCACGTTTCCTCCGTCTCCGCTGCTGACCCAAGCTGATAATGTAGCAGCCGACTTGATGTGTTCACGAGGAGACGAGCTGCCTTCTCGCTGCAACGGCCTCGGTGTCTGCGAGTGTGTCCATGTCATAGACCTGCCTCTGGGAGCCATCGTCGAGATTGTTTTGGTAGATCAAGGTACGTCTCCTACATATATGTTGTAGAACGCTGTTGAGGTCGCTCTCGGAAGTTTCATTCAGGATGCTAACAGGCAACTTGTCTACGTTCTTCTTTGGCCAACGGACAGCCTGACTATGGACATTTCGTCGGCTGTCTTTTCGCCTACATTTATTTTAGTCATTAGGAAAATTTGCACAAGGACGTTTCGTCAATACAAAACATACCAAGCGGCACAAACAAGCCGTCTTTTGCAGTTTTAGGTTTCCCGCATACATAGGTGCAAAAGAAGTTGCAGCATCACTGATGCTCAAAGGGGCAGTGCAGATACAAAGCGAAAGGTCACTGAGGCAGTGCTGCTATCTGCATGTGCTTACGTGGTAGTTTCGCATTGATAAGCATCGTGTGGTCACCTCGTGTAGCTCGAGCCAGGTCGTTCACACAAAAAGGTAACGTTCACCAATAACGAACACACGGACATGGTTACGATCTGTGCGAAGACGCCTAAAATGCAGCTGAGACTCGAAGTATGTGTTATGGACATTTTCAGACGCGGCATGAGACTCGAAGTATGTGTTATGGACATTTTCAGACGCGGCATCTGTCTTCTGCGCATGTTTTTTGACGTCCATAAAGGATATTAAGAAATGATTCATCATTGCAGGTGTGGAAAGACCTATCTGCTATGACCTAATGTTTCCCGGAATGTTATCCTTAGAGGCGTTAACATCAATACACTTAAGTCCACCAAAGCGTGCATGTTCTTGCACATCCTTAAGGCAGTAATAGAAGATAATTTAATTGTAAGGAACTTTTAAAGCTACCTAAATATAATACAAATAGAATTTTGTTTAATCTTGTTAACTTTGTGGCACCAATTGATCATTAAATAACCGATAACACACAAACACACACACACACACACACACACACACACACACACACACACACACACAGAGAGAGAGAAATACTCTCACATTAAAAAACCAGACCCTGGGCATACCGTAAAATGTTTTTGTTTTAAGACAACTTCCTGGAGTCTAGCCGGCAACGTTCCTGAAACACCTCATATAACAGGCAGTTTCTCTGCCTAAGGAGCTCTGGGACCAGTAATAGCAGTTAAAGTGTTCGTTTTTGAGGCAGTATTTTATATCACAATACTGTGAATGCCAGAGTGATTGTAGTGTAAATTAGCATTATTGTATGACAATGATTTGAGATGTTTGTTAATTATAAGCATTGTTAGGAAATAAGTTTACACGGCCTCACTGAAACTGACAATAGGAGCGGGTAACAATGTAGCGAGGGGGTGAGTTGTTTATCACTTAGAAGAGACAAACAAATGACGTCAGAGTAGCGCGCTTTTCTTTAGAAATGGAGGGAATATCTTCCCTAGAGCATATGTGTTCGTAATTTTGATTGGATATAAAAATAGACGCTAATGTTGGCGCGTTTTATTAACCAATAGCAGCTCGATTATAATATTTAGGCATATCGGGGTGAGGGAGTATAAATTTCGTGCCAGAGACGGGTAACGCGCAGTTTTACAGAATCATTCACAAGGCAAACGTCGCGCAGTTCAACAGAATCATTCACGGGTTACACGTCGCGCAGTTCTACAGAAAAGATGTGAAAGATGTGAAATATGTGAAATGCGCGGCAAATAAGTGATTATATTTACATTCGAAAATATAGCAGTTTCAGTCGGGCGTGTATCAAGAGTAATTATGTAAAACGAATAAAGTGTGACAGCAATAAGTGTAAAAATAATTTTTTTATCAGTGTTATCTTTTAGTAACAACTTCTTTCCGTTTACACACCCTGTTTAAGAGATTTGCTCGACTGAGTAATAATAGCTAGCCGGAGGACAAAGAACTCAAAATTCAAAATAGTAAAACAATAACAGGCGCTCAGCAAATAAGATAACACGAACGTTACCGCGACATTTTCAAGCATTGGTCTTTCATTTAGCGATCTCTTCTCTGTCGGTATAGACTCCCTTTTGCGTTGTGCTTAGGCAAACCTTTTGGCATCCGTACTATCCGGAATAAATTAACTTCAACGAAGGACGGCTTGTGTGGGCCACGTGGTATATATAGGGTAGTTAAATTATACTCGAACCCACTCGCGGCCTCTCTCTACTGCGCGAGACGGCCGGCAGTCGCCGGGAAATTACGCCGGCTGAGGCGAACTAAAATCCTTACCTTATAATAGATTCTGAAAATGTTGACCTTCTGCTCTCAAACAGGCAGCATATCTCGTGTAAATATTCTCGCTCACTCTCCGAAGCTCAGCAGCAGGAATTCTTGTGATTTCTTGCACAATGTTTTTCTCTAAGTTCCTGTAGTGTACGAGGATTGGAACGATACACTGTCTTTTAAAGAACCCCATAAATAAAAATCACAACTCGTTAGGTCAGGAGAACGAGGGGGCCACAAATCAACACTAATTATTCTGTCATCAAACACCTCTCTTATTGCATGTAAAGATTCGACAGCCATATGTGCTGTTGCAGAATCATGCAATAATTATCTCTCGATTTCGTTCCATTCATTTCATTTATCCTTCACCCGTTAGGTCTGTTTCAGGGTTGGAAGTGTTGGCGATGGTGTTTCGGTGCAGCGTGACAGGGAAAAGGATGCTCTCTGTGGAAGTATCTCCGTCATCTGGCTTTCAGCTGGTTGCCGGGGTTAAAGGACCGTCCGTTTGGAGCGGGTGTTGGTCCCTCTGTCTGCCTGTCCAAATGTCGGAGCGTCTCAGTCTGGGGAATGTAGGGATTCTGTCATTGTTGTGCCATCACTCCTGGTTCCGGACGCCCGGTGTCTCCTCTCACCTCTGCTCCCTTGTGGGGGCAGAGGTACTATATCCTCACTGGAGTAGTGCCGAGCACCCTCGATTATTATTAGGAAAAAAAGTTATGCTGTACGAACATATTTTGAAGAACTAGAATAAGAATATTTAGTCTAGTAATTTCACCGTGTCTGTAATTATATAACACATTGTAATTTCTCTACTCCTCCTCCTACCAACGGAACCTACTCCAATTTCCCAAATCCAGCAGCTAATATTTTACAAAGAATTCTCGACTGCTCCATTATTGCATTATTGAAATAAACGATAAATAAGAATATCAAAATTCTTCCATTAGGAAGAATGGAATGGAGAAAATAGTAGGGAATAAATATTGCAAATCAAATGTACATTTCACACTTCACTATTTCCATTATTTCTCGTTAATTTGTTCTTCCTCGGCCTCCACTTCAGTCTTGGGCTTATTGTGCTGCCTCTATTATTTTAAAGTCAATTCGGTATGTTTGCACCCTTTACCAAGGAATACAGTCGCATAATAGATATGGCTTCAAATTCTTCTGGTTGTAAAAACATTTCTCCATTAGCCAAGGCCACACAGGAGCGTATAATATGCTGGGCAGTTTCAGTTTCTTTCTTGCACAATCTGCAATCTTAGTTACCCTGAAATACTTCCATCGTGTTAAGATGCTTTTTCACAAGAGCATGTCCTGTGAGAAATGCAATAATTGTTCTCAGCTGAAGTCTGTTACATTTAAGTAAGCTTTCAGCTCTTTTCTTACATGGTTTTCTAATAAATAGTTTACCATGTTTGTTTCCTGGAGTTTTAAGCCAGGTTTTATGATCTGCTTTGGAGGAGTTCTTAATAGCCTATCTTACTAAAGCAACGAGATGTTCCTAGAGCCGGCTCTGGTCCAATAAATTGTGAAGCTGTTGCTTGTCTTGCAAGTTCATCAGCTTTTTCATTTCCCTCTATGCCACTATGACCCGGCGCCCAGATGAGTCGAACTTCATTCTGTTCTGCCAAGCTTGTGGGGATGTTTACGTAGTTTAAAACCACTTTTGACGTTACCTTATGACTGCTTAGAGCCTTAAGTCCAGCCTGGCTATCTGAGAAGATTAGGATCTGTTTAACAGTGTAAGCTCTCTTTATGTTTTCATGTATAAAATAAGCTTTAGTATCACGTCAGATTTTCTTTGTGGCTTTAACCATTTCCCAGATACTCTTTATTGTTGGTTTAAATTGCCAAATACATTACACTTTTTTTAAGCGCTATAATCTATTAGTTCTTCTCGTCGTCATGCAAACAAAATGGAATTTCAAAGCCATCATATAACGACCCGCTTTTAAAACATTTGACTGTCTTTTCTCTTGTACTTACAACAAAATGTGCAACAAAACCATTTTAGGAATAATTTTAGAAGAGTGAAAGTCATGTAGATGTAACACACATTTTTCCTATTTTTTTTCTTCAGAATTAAAGTCCAGTGTATAAATATGTGACCTTCTCAACGTCTTGCCTAAAATTTGTAATTAAGATTCTATCTAGTTACCATTAAGTCTTCAATTGTAACGCCCTTTCTGTGTGGTTCCCGAACACAACACCTAGTGGGCAAAGTGAGGATATTCAGACATGGTGTGCATCCCATAGTTTCTTGGAAACATTAATTACTAATGACAACTCTGGGCAAATGTCAACAAATTTCTGTCGCTCAAATAACTGTCACAGTCTCATATTTTCCAACTACTGGGTTGCAGGAGGAAGCGAGTCCGGTCACGTGTTCCATCTTCATGGGTACAGCTTCTATGTGGTCGGTGCTACAGCGCTGAAAACGCCGATACCTCTGACACTTTTGAAGGACATGGATCGACGAGGAGCCCTGCTCAAGAGAAATCTACACAATCCCCTTCTTAAGGACACGATAGCTGTGCCTCGTAACGGCATAGCAGCTCTTCGCTTCAAGGCTGACAACCCAGGTGTGTAATGTTTTGGTAAGGTGTTTCTACACCTGGACCTCCATTACATAAAATATAGTTACGTCATTTCTTGCTTTTGCTCATCTTTAGTGATAACATTAATATATTTTAAGTGTAGAATAGTATTTAGGAAGAGGTCTTTCAGAAACGTTCATAGCCATAGCAATAAACTTAAAGCTCTGTACGTAACCCTTGATAACACATACTATAAATTGTAGCAACTTCATTATCAGGATATACCCAAACTTATACAAATGTTTTAAAACAAATTATTTTTCTATTTTCTGTCAGATGTCGTTATTTGGGAAGCAGAAAATGTACCTTATTTAGCTTTAAAATAACTACATATAACTCAGGTTGTACCAACTGCAATGCGTTTGTTGCAGAGGCCTTCCTATGCTTTTCAAAGTGAAAAATCTGATGTGTTACTCACATTATTTTCTCTACTCTTGTACAAACTATTTTTACAACCGCTTATTCTCCATATGCTTCCTGTTAATCGAGATGTTAATCTTATTGCTAATTTTCTTGTAGATGCAAGGGGAATATGGTAGGTTTTAAGCGATAGTCAAATATTTTAACGCTGGTTGCTATGTGGCGCATTTCATTCTCTTCGCATGTCCAGGACATAAAAAAAATGAATAACGAATTTGAGAAAAAGTATAAGTATTGGAAAATTTAAGGAAATAACAAGCAATATCTCGAAAATAGTTCACTCAACAAAAAAAAAATGTATATGGCATAAATTGTGTATTTTAACGCGATCTACATTTTTTGTGTAGTAAACTTTTGTCTATCTTACCAGTTAGGCAAAAGTTGGTCACAAAGAAGCATACTTTTGGAGACATTCCCAGAAAATTCGAGATATGCATTTCACTTGTCATGAAAATATCTTAAACATATGATATTTTAATCAAAATCGTTATAGCCATTTTTGAGAAAATTAACATTTTCGAAAACTGTTCCATGTAAAGAGTAATCTGGGGTGGGGGATTTTCTTGAAAACCTTCGTGTCGCATCTCTGGAAGATACTGAACCTAAATACCAAGTTTGGTGTTTATCCGACTGTTCGTTTCCGAGTTATGCTGTTCACAGACAAACACACGGACATGTTTCCAAAAATGCTTTTTTTCGGAATCAGGGGGTCTCAAAACATATATTTCCGGTGAAATCTCGGTATCGAATTTTTGGGTGGCATACAATACTTCCCCTACTTACTGTACGTATTAGAGAAAGTAAAAATTGGAGAAACAAATTTTTCCCTTACTGCAGTACATTTAAGTTAGTTAAATAGCTTCGCAGATGCAGGGTTTCATTAAAAGTACGTGATGAGCATTTAATATTCGGGAAAACGAAAATTACATGACACTTATACGGAGGGCTGTTCACGATCTATGGTATTAATATCAGAGGAGCACAACAGCTCCGCAGTGAAACATGTAGAACCGAATGAAAGTTCAGCAGTATGTGTGTATCACTGTGTTTGTGTGCTCTTGTTCTTGCTGCGGCGTCAACAATATAACCATTCTGATAAGGGTATATTATTGCCCTTTCCGATGCAAAATATTTGTATTCAACCAAAAAGGTCGGGACTTATTCCAAAGGGCAAGAAACGGAGAAATCGACGATCGGCCACCAGTCGCATTTGGAAGATGAAGAACCATGCCTCTGGACCAAATCCTGCGACTCAGAGGGGCATTGCACTGTAATTAGGTATCTCTGTTACTACTGTGAACACCATAATCAACCAGGATTTGAATCTAGAGAAGTGCCATAAGAGCCGGGGATATAAGCTGTTGCCTAAACACATTGCAGAAAGTTGTATGAACGATACCTAGCTGGTGAAAAGTGGATTTTTGTTAACTTTTTAGATGAGGCATGTGTTTATCCAAATGATGAAACAAACCTGGGTTATATATTACTGGCCAAGAGCGAAAAAAATTGAAAATTGTTATAATGAAACTAACGAAAATTTCCCCAGTGGTTTCATGGTAATAGCAAGGTACAGTTACAATGTTCCATACAGAAATCCCTGACCTCTATGGTGCGGGTGTAAATAAAGTCTGCTTGCATCAGGATAAGACATCAAATTATAGGTCTGCTTCAACCTACAAATGTTAGGAGAACATAGAGAGACAAGTGGGAATACCTTTCAGAGACATACCCGTTAAATCATCTAATACTTCACTGATGGAGTTTTGTGCATTTGGGCTACTGAAAAGAGCCCTTGAAGCAGACGGCCGGGAACTTTTGATAGTCCCTGGAAAGCTGCTAGGAGGAATGGAATAAACTGCACATTTTGTAGCAGTTCGCTCCAGTGGAAGCTGTGCTGCATATTGATAGTTCAAGCTAAAGGCTGCCAGATAGAACATCACTGCTGGTGGAGGCGTGGTTTTTCATACGGTAACTGGGTCTTAAGTTTGTTACCATAGATTGCAAACAACCCTCTATAAATGATATTGATGCAACTCACAGTTGCTTAACCTACAATAATAATAAAAATAATAATAATTGATTGCAGCATTTAAATACAGTGTACAGTACACGTCAATTTGGTGGGTACATATGGTCAAAATTGAAGTATACAAGGACATTCTGCAAATTAATTACTGCTATAAAATGAATTATCACACAAGCATGATTTGACTTTACATTTAAAGTTATTTTCATTCAATTCTTTTACATAAGTTGAGTATCTGATGCTGTGAATTAAATAATTATTAACTTGTTCTAATGTTGAACATGGTACATTAAGTTTTCATGAATTGCTGGTACTGTAATGAAGATCACTATTCGGTGAATAATGTTCAATATTCTTGTGTACATACAACAGACGTTCAAGTACAGTATGTGATCAAAAGTATCCGGACACCCCCACAAAAATACGTTTTTTCATCTTAGGTGTACTGTGCTGCCACCTACTGCCTGGTACTCATTACCGCTACCTCAGTAGTCATTAGACATCGTGAAACAGCAGAATGGGACGCTGGTGATTGGGTGTCACTTGTGTCATAAGTCTGTACGCGAGATTTCCACACTCCTAAACATCCCTAGGTCCACTGTTTCTGACGTGATAGTGAAGCGGAAACGTGAAGGGGCATGTACAGCACAAAAGCGTACAGGCCGACCTGTTCTGCTGACTGACAGAGACCGCCGACATTTGAAGAGGGTCGTAAAGAGTAATAGGCAGACATCTATCCAGACCATCACACAGGAATTCCAAACTGCATCAGGATCCACTCCAAGTACTATGAGTTAGGCGTGAGGTGAGAAACCTTGGTTTCCATGGTCGAGCGGCTGCTCATAAGCCACACATCACGCAGGAAAATGCCAAACGACGCCTCACTTGGTGTAAGGAGCGTCAACATTACACGATTGAACAGTGGCAAAACGTTGTGTAGAGTGACGAATCACGGTACACAATGTGGCGATCCGATGGCAGGGTGTGGGTATGGCGAATGCCGGGTGAACGTCATTTGCCAGCGTGTGTAGTGCCAACAGTGAAATTCGGAGGTAGTGGTGTTATGGTGTGGTCGTGTTTTTCCTGGAGGGGGCTTTCACCCCTTGTTGTTTTGCGTGGCACGATCACAGCGCAGACCTACATTGATATTTTAAGCACCTTCTTGCTTCCCACTGTTGAAGAGCAATTCGGGGATGGGGATTGCATCTTTCAACACGATCGAGCACCTGTTCATACTGCACGGGCTGCGGCGGAGTGGTTACACGACAATAACATCGCTGTAATGGACTGGTCTGCACTGAGTCCTGACTTGAATCCAACAGAACAGCTTTGGGATGTTTTGGAACATCGACTTCGTGCCAGGCCTCACCGCCTACATCCATACCTCTCCTCAGTTCCGCACTCCGTGAAGAATGGGCTGCCATTCCCTAAGAAAACTTCAGCACTTGATCGAAAGTATGCCTGCGAGAGTGAACGCTGTCATCAAGGCTAAGGGTGGGCCAACAGCATATTGACTTCCAGCATTACCGATGGAGGGCCACGAACTGTACGTCATTTTCACCCAGGTGTCCGAATACTTTTGATCACGTAGTGTATATAACAGTTGTATACTGTTAAAATTCCCTGTCTAAATACGGATTTACAAGATCTTTCTAGCTGGCCCCGTAGCTCAGTCGGTACAGCACCTGAATGCTGTGTGAGGGGTCCCGGGTTCGATTCCCGGCTGGAGGTCGTAGTTTTTATCTAGCCAAGATTATTCTCTATCGTCCCCAGAGTCTGGAAGTATGAATGAGAGCGCGAATGTGTGTGTGATCTAATGAAAATACCTAAAGTTTACCAGTAGCCCAATGACAAGCGAATACGTGTTAACACCATTGTCTATGCAATAATATGTTCTAAAGGAAATGCTTCCAATAAGACTATTGTAGCTACAGGTGGGGTATAAATGGAACTTAAAAAAGAGGTTCTTGAAGATACGTTGGTAATAGTACGAATAGCCTTCTTTTGCGACAGTAAAATTTCCTTTAATCTGCTACCATGTCCATAAAACATACTTATATATGCTTTCAAATAATGCATAATAAATCTGTTTCAAGTAATTCACCAGAATTTTACTATAAATACTTCTTAAGATATATACCACTCGTGATAGTCTTTTGCTAACATAACCTATGTGGTCATTCCAATTTAATTCTGGGTTTAAAACATTGCTAGTAGCTTTACATTTTGATTAGCCTAGCTTCCTGGACTTGTCTAAGGCTAAAAACAATTTTTTGTGTCTTGTGTGTGTTTACCAAGAACCCATTATAGTGAAACTATCTATTTATATCATTCATCGTTATAATAATCATTAAGAATATCAATATCATTATGTGCGTAATGAAAGTTGAGTCATCTGCATATAAGCACTGCTCTAAGAGGTGCAATATTAGGTAAATCATTTATCATAATAAAAAGCAAAAACGGTCCCAGAATGGATCCCTGAGGAACGCTATACTTGAAGAGTGTTAAACAACTGTTCCAAATTCTATTCCAGGATTTACAGACGATGTGCTTAAATTGGTGCTCTGGAAAATAGAAATGCTCGTTAGCTTGCTTTTAAAATGAATCTTAGACATGCAGTGTTAAACCGTAAATAATATATTACGGCACAAGTGCGGTAAGTGCATCATTGGAGAACGAGGAAGATTTTGAAAATACGAGATGTAGTCGAGTGCAGTCTACTTCTGAGATTCTTCAATGCACTTAACGTACGCGTATTGCATACTGTAAGTGTGTTACACGATAGTCAGGAAGAATAGCCGAGCGAGGTATCACCGTGTTAAGAGTGCCACTCGCAATCCGGAGGTCCCGCATTCGATTCCTGGCGACCGCCCACTCTGATCCATGGTATTTTGGGAGGTTTTCCCGGGTCGTCAGAAGAATGCTGGAGTGGTTTCTTTCAGCCCCCGATTTTCCCGTCCCTCCATAATTTCATTCATCCTTCACCCCGTTAGATCTGTTTCAGGGTTGGAAGTGCCAGCGATGGTGTTTCAGTGCGGCGTGGCATGGGGTAAAAGGATGCTCTCTGTGGAACTTTCTTTGTCCTCGTCTTTCAGCTGGTTGCCGGGATATACGGGGCGGGGTGTTGCATTCTGTGGAACGGTCTGTCCGACTGTCGCGGCGTCTCAATCTGGAAAGTGTAGGACCCTGTCATTCCTGTGTCGTCACTCCTGTTTCTGGTCGCCCGGTGTCTCCTCTCACCTCCTATTCCATCCCGGGCGTCCCCTTGTGGGGCATAGGTACAATATCCTCGTTTGAGCAGTGCTGAGTCCCTACCGATCAGAAAAAAAAAAACAGGAACACTACTTACGTGAAAAATAAAATGAATTACTAAGACTTATTTAACTTGGTGGATCCAGTAGCAAGGTCACCGGCATTAACTGGGGATCGATTATCGATGCCTGGTTGTTTAGCTTAACAAATAGTAACTTGCAGGTCATACTAGCTGCTATATGAATTAATTCGTAAGCAAATATTAACAATAAAAAGGAAGTAAAGACTAGATAAGATTTAAATCGTAAAATTCAAGTCTCAAATACGAGTATATTCCATGTCTGCAATAATAATTTTATCAAAAATTAGAGGATGTAATATAGATATGTGCAGTAAAATAGACTAAATACGCAGTTAGCTTAGGTTACCAGCACTGTATGCAGGAAATTAACTTTCCACTGTGACAGCGGGGAGTGGATAAAAACACTGTCGTCACTGACTACAGGCTTTACGGACTGAAATGCCTTGCGTATCTCTACCTACGTGGTATAGGTCGCGCCACGGATTTTGGCGTGTGAAAATTTTAATGAAAAGCTACGATGCGAGTCATTTACCGCATAGATGTGTGACACATACGGTGCTGCATCTCGAAGAATGGTGCAAGTTGAGACGGGAGTTGTATACAGTGGAAGGAACCACGTGCTACTTGCAAGGGAGGTATTGAAACATCAGGGGGCTGGCTGACTGGACTAGCCCTGAAGCTCATATGCCAATATCCCTGGCGAGACCTATAAGTTAAAATTAGTAATGGCTCCAAAGCCAAGGGGCGCCAAATCAGGCCCGAAAGCTCCGCAGTTTTCGTTCTTTGTTTATTTATTTACTGTTTTTTTTTTTTTCGTTATTAAGACTCCTCTGAAAGCAGGGAGTATAAAACAGATAAACTTATTTATTTATTTCATTTTAAGATATTTTATTTTTCTTATGATCTCTGCTATATTGAAAATGGGCGAGAGCAAAAAATAATCTGATACATGAAACGGTTTTGATTTCGAAGTGAGTAAACAAGCATGAAAAGTTGTTCATAGGAGGGAAGGTTACGAGACGTACAGATATGATGCAAGTACATGATGAAATAGGAGGTAAACAAATAAAACATTGGCATATTCTAGGTCTTTAATCATTTACCCCAGGCATGGCGAGACTGTAAGCCTGCCCCGAAGCACCTTGATGCAACCGGGATAGCAAAGCTATGGAAGGGGGAGAATTTGGAAGGCAGGCGGGGTAGTGGTAAACAAAGAACTGATTCAGTGGTGTCCTGCACTCTGTATTTAAAGTAAATTAAGCTTCTCCGATGTCGTTTACAATGAGAGATTCGAAATTGGGAATTATGTAGTTTACTGCTAGACGTAACTGGTCATGAAGATGTTCGTTCGTCTGTCGGGATCTGTATTTGCGTTTTACTAATTTAATCATGGAAAATAATAATATTCACAGATGTACGTTGTACAAAACATTGCTTCCATGGAAATTGCATATGATCGAAGCTTCGGATAGTTATTGTCGCATAAGATTTTAAAACATTCCACTCCTATTAAATCCTTGCATCTGACTTTCATGATTTCGACAGATTGTAAATGTATCAGCTCCTTTTTCAGATTGATTCTGGCCTTTCTTACGTCTATGTTTAATGGATAGACATACACTGATATATCATATTTATAAACCCTGAAATCACGAAATCTGTAATCACAAAAGTCACTTTTAAGTGTTAAGAGAATACTCATTAAATACTGAATTTATCTGAGGAGAAATTTGAAAGGAGATTTAAACATGGAAAATAGTACACCTGCCCCTCTTTCAAGTGATATACCCAGAGTGAAAGTGTGTTATGAACGCCTGCACTGAGCTATACTTATCAACAATATTTTGATTGCGTCGTTGAAATGTAGCTTGTTTAAGTGCGTACATATATCGCATAAGAAAGCTAAGTCGCAGACCCATACCTCGCTATTTAGTTCCTAAATTTCCATTCCCTAAAATAAGTAAACAATAAAATTACAATAAAATGACCTTAAAGCATATGAGAATAATGTAAATGTAAAGCTAATATAAATTGCCTTTTCTTTCATGAATCCGGGAAATGCATCTCTGGGGTTGAAGAACCGACGTAACATTGCACCTCTGTTAAGCCATATAACATCACACAAATACTTAATATCTTGTAATGATTCTCCCATATTTTTAAGTATACATACTTCGAAACTGTAGGTGTTTCAAAGCAGTTCCTTTTATTTTGTTCACAACACAATCCATCACTATTGTAGTGTAACTGACATGGCACAAAGTGCTTCTTGATGCAACAGACAACGCCAAGCATAAAAATTGCTCGAAATACCTTTATCAGCGTCTAATACTAATTTCGACCACTGTAAACAATATCTTTCAGTACTAATTTTAGAGCTTTAAATATTTCCTCGTCAGTAGTACTGCCTTTTAGTGGGACTAAAGCGAGTCAATACTCTTCAACATTAGGTTCCTTATCAACACCTCGAATGAAAATGGCCAATTGAGGTGTCACATCTGTACTCTCGTCCAGTGCAAGAGAAAACTTTACAAAGTCAGCCATTTTCAAATCCGTCTGCCTTATTACGTCGGCAGAAAGCAATTCAACTTTCTTTGCAATGGTTTGTCGGAAAATATGCCAACACTCGAAATTATGGACCTGTTGAGGACATAAAATCCCAGAAATTTTTATTAAACATGTTTTAATAAATTCTCCTTCCTGAAATGCCTTAAGGCCTTTGCAATTTCCCAGGTAACAATATAAATAGCGTGATTTCTTTTCTCTGGCATAGTTTGAGTCTTTGTAGTTGGTTTAGGTCCATTGTTTTCTATCAATTTCAAAATTTCTTGCGTTCTTTCGCGACCTGTGAACACATTGAAAATTAGCAATCTTACCTGTAGTTTAAATAAGAAATAAAGTCTCATAAAATAAAATGTTTAATAATAATAATAATAATAATAATAATAATAATAATAATTACAGACCCAACTTTCCTTGTAACTTGGCATATTCGGAATGATAAGCATTGTAATGGCGTTCATGTTGAATTGCATTACTCCGCTTTGGGATATATTAAACATTTTGCATTGCCACCATCCTCAACGAAACACTTCTCCCATTCCATGAAATGTTCTGCTCTTCGAATGTTGCTTCGCAAGCGGCATTGCAAGCCGCCACTGTTTGACGTAGTACTGACCACTCTGACATGAGGAGGAGGTGGAGGGGCGGGAGAAGCTACGGAGGGGTAGTGCGCGAGTCAACTGAGGTGCAAATTGACTCGCGAAGCACTGTTTCGCCATGGCTGATTTACCCCATTTACAGTGAAATCAGGACAGTATGTAAGTACATATGTAGTTTCAAGAGTCATGTTTAGTTCCGCTTTACAAGACATGAATGCTCCTATGTTCCATCCAGTTTTGCGCCGAATATATCATTGTATAAGTTTTCCATGGTATTGCGAAAAAAAAACTAGCACAAATTTGGGGTTTCGTAACCCTTCTTTACCATCAAATGTTTTTTACAAATATAATAAAGGTACTCCTGTTCCTTTTATGCATTCACTGCTAAGTCCCTGTTTACCTCTCCCAGAACTGAATTCACTGTTCGTCTACTGCGTCCATCCTATGCAGCTTTTCCAAGCGCAGAGAACTTTCTAATCGCTGCAGTGACGCTCTTTTGGACTCTTCTCTGATTTTTGAGTCGTAGTAAAAATCGCCAATGCCTTTAGCTTTAATGTGAGAGGGAATTTCATTAAGATAAGTAATACTGCATGACGTTGATCCCTCCTTAAAGCTGATCGTTTCTACTAGCGCCAACGTAGAGGGCAAGGTACACTATTTGCATTTCCTTAGGGACGTAGACCAGTGTCCTTGCCAGTGTTTTGCAGCCTTCAAAATGCCACTGCTACAGATATGGCAACAAATCACGTCAGTTAACCGCCCAAGAAGTCCAAGCTGCTAGCTTGTCTCGGTGTGGTCGCTCGTAACCTGCAGGGCTGTCGACTATCTCGCGCACATCCTGAAATCCCAGACGTACAGGTTGCCTGAAATAATGATACCATTATACCTAACCCTACTATCCTAGAAACTAAGCGAAATCTACCTAACGTACTCCAGCATTCGCTTACGGACCTGAGAAAACTAAAATTCCCATGGTTAGGTTGGTGGGTTCTAATTAAGAATATTCCAAATGTGATCCTCAGTCACTATGACCGGTATCATCTCTGTCGTAATAAATTTTACCAACGCAATAGAGTGCTTCTGACACAAAATGGTGTCTGAAATTCACAATATGAGGCATTTATGACCTCGCTTATTTAGCTGTTGGAAAAGCTTTTATAGGAATAGAACGCTCACTAAATTCTCTGTATCATTCATCTATACATTCCTATTACAAAGTGAACATAAACGTATTTTTCAATGGAAAGATCCGGGATTTAATGTTTAAACCCAATGTACACTCGGTCTAACTTCAAAGTCCCTTCGTGAGCGTGTGGTTCACAACCGTCAACTTCTGTGCGCCGCTTTGGTTAACTATAATACAAACTACAAAGCACTGATTTGGTCAACCTCCACACCGTGCTTGCCGTGGAGCAGTGGTTAAGCTACCTAACTTCTATGCAAACAGCTCCGGTTCGATTCTCCGCAGTAGTTGTCTTTTATTTTTTACAACTCGTTTTACTGTAATATAGTTAAATAAAACTGTTTGTGTTACTTCATTTTACTTACAAATATAACTATAATAATGATTAAATTTGTGGTTATAAAATTGACTGGGTATGAAATCTCCTCCGACCGATAAATTGTCATGGTTATCATCTACCGGTACGATGGATTACTAAATGAACGCCACATACATAAAAACAAAGAAAACCTGTTATAGTTTTATTCATTTATTTAAAATGAAAGGAGGGAAAGAACTTGTAGCTCCATAGAGATTTCAACTTGCACCCTCAGGAAGAATAAGCTAACCTTCTATCTCTGAGCTAAGAGTGCTGCAACAAGCTTGGTGTTGTAACGAGCTTTAGCCATACTCCAATTGAGAATCATCAAGAAATAAAGTGTGCTTTGGTTATAAATATTCAGTGTTGAAGCACTCTGAAACAGCTATCAGTTTGAAATCTCGTATATGAATTATTTTCTCAAAAGACTTTTGCGATTATAGTTGTGTTCCCCGATTATAACTAGAAGAATATATGCAATCTTGTGAACAAAGCTTGGCAGTCCGAGCGTTCACAGAAGTACCCGATTCGAGCTCCATCTCTCAAACATTGGCCACTTTTAAAATTAAAGGAGTGTACCTGATAACCATGATGCGAAATTTGTTGAATAGTTGTGTGTAATAGCTGTATCACTACCATGCAAAGAATATATGTTGTGTGTGCTTTTAGGTTACTGGTTACTGCACAATCAACATGCGTCCTATTGGACGAACGGCTTCGATGTTATTCTACATGTGGGTCAGCCAAGCGATGTTCCTGCTATACCAAAGGACTTCCCAAGATGTGGTAACTGGATAGGACCCGAATTCTTTCTCATCTGAAAACCCACTGCCTTGTCTGAAATCAGTCCCCACTGCCGTTCAAGGACTAGGTCAGATGGTCTGACCCGATCTCAAAACAACAATTGGAACACACAGCGACACCACACATGTTATGGTAGGAATGCGCACACTGCAGTTTAAACTGCAAACCGGCTGGAATCGTTAGGCAAATAATATTGTGGAATCCAACTTTTATTGCATTCAGTATAAAGATACAAGCACAGTCATGAAGCTGCATGCATTGAGAAACTGCATCGGTTTGATACTAGCGCTCCTGGTGGCTAGCTGCAAGATCATTTCAACAGACGATAAGATATACTTATCGTATTCTTTTGAAGAAATAAACATTGTGGAGCATCTTTAATTTAATATTTTAATTAAGCATAATAAATTCCATCATAAACAGGAAGACACAAGAAATAATAACAATAGTTATTTTCAGGTGTGTGGGTATAATGACATTTACTGTAACCATGAATGACTGTTTTCATTCATAAATTGTGCCAGCCACAACTATGTCATTAATACTTACATTTTTACATTTTAATGATGGAATGTCTTGTAAACTCCTCTTATTGGACATTTAGGAAATTGGAAGAAGGATAAATATGACCTATATTTCTTACTGTTAGCACAATTTATAGCACTACAAACGTCCCCCCTTGCCCATTGTTGTTATTCGTAACGTCTTTTTCTCTGAAACAACAAATTAACACAGCTGTGAGGTTGCTTAAAACAAGACCTTCTTCAATACTTAAGCCTTAGTACGAAAACAAAATGGCCGCTGAATCGGTTAAATCAAAGCAGCTCAATAATGCAGTAAAAACATATCGCATCACTTCTGTAATTGTTGTTACCCTCCCAATAAAAATAAAACGCGTGTATAGTACTGAAAAGCATTTCAATGCAGAAAACAATGAAAAACGGAAATATAATTTAAACAAGTGAACGTAATAATGGTGTAAAATGAATGTGATAACATAACGTACATACAATATCATACGCACGTTGCCACTTGGTTTTACAAGGTGTTGTAAGTTACCTAGGGGAATTAAAGGATGTTGGATACAGTTGATGAATTGCACACGTGCTACTCGTATTAATTTTCTTTGTTTTGTTAGGTACTATACTAACAATGCTGAAACTTGCAACCAAGTTTACCAAGTATACTGGCAAATAAATTCAACCAGTCTTGTGCTGTTTGCTGACCTTGAATATTTTATGCAATAGCTTTATGTATAAAGTTAGATTATGGATAATAAAAATATTCTTAGGAATAACCTACATAACACTATCTACATCTGAGAGAGTGCTGTTTCCTACCGTTCCCAGTATATTTTGAGTTTAGACAAATTTCATCTCATATAATAGAAATCACTTTATCTTGGCTTTGAAGCAATTTGCTTTTTCCATCAACAATGCTTTATATAAAGCTTGCATTCCTGGACTAATGGGGCCAATCTAACCAACGAGTTGTTTAACGTATACATGGTGTAGCAGTCAGGACATACTTTGTTTCTCTCCTTGCCTGATATGTACCAAGAAGAAATCGTTCTCCGTGGTCTAGGGACACCATGCTAGCCTCTAATTCCCAAGGTCGCGGGTTCAAACCCGGCGGAGGGCGATGCATGTTTTGCGGGCGTAAAAATCTTTAGCATGCTGTCTTCGGAAGGGAAGCATGGCCCGTATCGTAGATTTACGGCACGTAGAAGAACTTCAAGTCTGATAGAGGCCACTGAGCAAAATTACCGGTCTTTCACTCCCAATATAGAATGGGACGCTGAGGACCACAGCAGTTAAAGAGCGTACATAAATAAAACTCTGTTTATTTAAATGAAGGAGACATTATTGCAGCCATATTGCTTCCATATTTTAATGGTATATTTTATTTTTTTCATTGCACGCAATTGCAATCATTCCACCAAAAACCTTATTTTAATAGCCCTTTCTGCATCTAAAACATTGTTGACTAATGCCTTTTTCAAAAGAATCGATTACTATCATATCTGGTACATTCAACATCATAGCTCTCGCTGCTGTAGCTCTGAAGATAAGTAGTAAACATTCAAATTTGGTCCATCTATTACAAATTAAACCCTCCGGACCCTCTTATTTTAGAATCCATAACTTTTCTGGAGAAACGTTTAAGTCTTTATGAAAAACCTTCACATCCAAACTAGTGGTAACTTAAAACTTACTGTGGGAGAGGGTACATCACCAAATGCATCGTCCTTCACATTCATGAATAGTATACGAGTATAACTTTATTTGACTAATGAAACGAAGGGTGAAATGTCTCTTTACATAACCTCAATTTTGAAGCTCTCAAAATTACGTCATTTTCGCACAACTTTTAAAACTTTTCTTTCCTCTGCTAACCACTCGTTCTAAACAACATGATTCTACTCTATCTTTAGATACCTTCAGTGTGAAACGAAGATTGGTTAGGAAATATGTTAGGATAGGCATCATCTAGGAGTTTAAGCCTTTTTTTTTTTAGAAATATTAACTGGTTCATCATCTAATACTGGAAATATATCCTATTTTATTATAAACTTATCCTCAAAATTTTTGATACATACATGAATTATCTGACCTTCAAAATTGGACGATGGATAAATCTTGTCCATTTTTCTGTCAAAACTTTGTCCTTAGAAAACCTAAATGCTGAATTACCATAATTGGGTTTACATCCAGGAACACATACTACATACACAAAAACACTAACTCTTTACACTTTGTTTCACTTTTCACAATAGTCTCAAAATCTCGGGAAATACAGTGCTGTATGCTATGTGCATTTATTTACAAGTCAACGGACGGCGGCGCCATTTTGTTAAATATCGATATTCGTATTAAGGTCTGATATATTACAGAGGGTCTTGATTAAAACCGTTCCTCTAATAGCTCGCCGCTAAGTGCGCTGTAGTCGCACCAACTATAAAAAAACACCTCAAGCTTCGTAAGTATATCACAGAAGACTGTGATACAAGTTTGAATAAGGCTGTAATAAATATAACACATTCCGGCCGTTTAAAAGATCTCACCCTTCATTCCTTATTAATAGGACATTACAATAGTAATGATATTATTCACCCATGGAAACATATCCCTTCGTTTGCTTTGGTTAATTTGTAAGATGGAAAGTTAGAGAATTTATTAATTTCCAGCAACAGAATAATTTCATTTAAATACTCAAGCGAGATGTCCTTCGTTTGTTCCTTCTGCAACATACTGCACAAGTGACCTAAGAGGAGAATGTATGGTTTTCTATCAGAAGAGGTCAAGAACTCCTCTCTCTCTCTCTCTCTCTCTCTCTCTCTCGCTCTCTCTCTCTCTCTCGCTCTCTCTCTCTCTCTCTCCCTTTCTCTCATCTGTTTCAGGGTTGTAGGACCAGGCGACGGGGTTGGTGTGTTGTAGCCGGACGGATGAATTTGTGTTTGGAAAGATTTCTCCTTGGGGTTTGGCGGTACTCCTGGGGAGAGTCTCGTCTACATCTTGTGGGTGGCTGAGACAAAGCTAACCGGCTTAGCGACCCCGTCCTTGCTAGCACACATAGTCGTCCGGAATTGGTCGCCTTTGGGTGTCATCTTCACCTTATGCTCCCAAGGGTCAAGTTGAAGCACAAAGGGCCTACCATGGCCTATGTGTAGTGCTATGCTCCAGTTACTGGAAGTCCCTTCACCTGGCTACTCCTGTCCTAAAAACCTAGATACTGTAATCTCCTCACTTTTGTAACAGCTTTATTTGTCATAATGGTTCTTATGGCCGTAAATACACATCTGAAACGTTTATAATACAGAGTATGTCAAAAAAAAGTGACACACGCTTTTACGAACACAAATTATTTATTGTGTGTTGATACTGAACTTAATTTTTCTTCGCAGGTTTAATATAAGCTTTCTACACCTGTTCAGCAACTTTCGGTTCTCAAAATGATTGCTGTTAGCAGCCAGACACACATCACAGCAGCAAATGATTGCTTGGATAATGTTCGTCAATGTGTCTTTGGGGATTTCTACACATGCTGCGTTATTTCTTGACGAAAGGCCACAAACTTGGGTGATTTTCTGCAATACACGGTATCTTTCATAGTGCTCCAAAGGTAAAAAGTTCAGAGGTGTCAAACGGACCTGGAAACTCAATACACCTTTTCGTCCTGTCCATCATTCCTATAGAAAGTCGGCACGCCTCGATGATAGCGTGAGGATACTCGTTGTGTTGGTAGAAAAACTTAAGTTTCCATAAAGTGTACGCATAACTAGAAAAATGGATGTACTTAGCATTTCCAGATACCTGGTGCCAATAACTATACCTTTAAAGATGACGGTCAACACCGGACATTCACTCTCAGTAGAGTTTTATGCCTTGTCGACATGAACGTGTGGATTTTTCTGATGCCCAGTAAACACAGTTATGGCAATTCAATGTTCGGTTAAGTCTGAATTGGGCCCCATCAGACCACACAATCTTCATCACAAACTCTTCATCCTCATTAAAAATATGCTGAAACCATTCACAAAACTTCATTCGGCAATCAGACCGTCCTCATTTAATGCGTGCAGTAATCTTTGTACTTAAACTTTACACTTAGCGGCTTTCAGAATGCGTCGTACACTCGCAGGATATCCCCAATCTCATAAGCACGTTTATAACGCACTTCTGAGTCGACGTTGTATAGCCAAAGAAGCAGGACTTGTAGCTGTTCGAGATTTTCGGATCTTCCCTTGTGCCATCACAAATGGTACTGTGCGTCTCAAACTTATTACAAAGCCGTGTAATTATCAAGCGTGTTGGAGATCGTGTTGCAAACTCACGCCTCCACGCACGCTGAACTTCAGCGACATTTTCAAACTTGAATCAGTCAATCTATCTCCTTATAAGGAGCTTAGGGCATTCACAAAATATTTCCATCGGACCCTATTTCTTGCCAACTTCTGTACTTCATTCCGTGTTTTCCCTTCTTTAGTAATTTCTTCGTTAACTGTTCTCTTCTATGTGTTTCTTGGTCTTACTCTACTACCCTGGGGATTCCAATCCAAAGCATTTTTCCACTGCTTTATCTTCTATTCTTAGTGTATGTCCTATCCGCCTCCAGTTTCGTTTTTTTCTATTGCAATTTATTTTTGATTTGTCATTTTCCATAATTCTACGTTTGAAATTGTATCTGGCCATCCTATTCTTATAATTCTTCTCAAAAATCTATTGGCAAATGGTTTGTAATTTGCTTTGAGTGATGTAATCTGTCACGTTTCACAGCCATATAATAAAACTTATTTCACACTACTATTGATAATGTTAATTTTAGCAGGCACGTCTTGATATAGGTGATGTCAAATTTCCAGATTGGATATAATAGGACAAAAGGACCACTTGCTTTCTTTGTTTTTATGTTAACATTTCTTTTGTCGCTTGTTTTAATCTTTCAGTTTCTAATAGTGTTCTTATATTCCAGCAGCCTATTTTCCAAACTTGAACCACCACTTTAAAATTTCCATACATCAAGTGTGCTCCGGCCATTTTGGTTTACTATCATACATCACATGTTGATCGGATGCCGATATCTGTGGAAGAAACATCACACTAAACATTCCACAGATAATTCAATGCAAAAATGTGTATAGATTCTGTTGACGGACCCTGCGTGATGAAAATTGCAAAAGAGTCTTAAATTTCTGTAATTTATTTCGAATATACGTAGTATCATATGACATCTGATAATTCAGGGCTGTAATTGTGTTTTAACGTTGCAGATTCATATACTGAAACACATGCTTGTAATCGAAAAATGTCCGTAATGTAGAAAGCAATGGCAAATGTGACTGGTGTAATTAGTTTAGTAGAACGTAAGATTGAAATCTCATTAAGGAGAGTCCAAATGGTACCTTTTGTGAATGTTTTTCTTTACATTTTCAAGTTTTGATTGCACGTGAAGATTTTAAATCTTCTTCTCATCTTGGTACGCTAACTGTAAATAGGTGTTGTTCTGAGATAGGGTACTATTTTAATTTGTCTCTCATCAACAAGGTAGCTATGTTTATACAGGTCAGCACAAATGATTTACTCAATTTCATTGCCATGTACAAGGGCTTACACTATTGAAATAATACCAATGAAAACATAAGCTCCCAAAGTTTTGAAGTTACTTGGCCACTCAAATGAAAAATGCCCTCGTCGCTAAAAATCGGTCTATTACAAATGTGTTGTCGTTCTTTTAACATATTCTAGAATTCAGCACAGAACTGATGGTACCAATTGTGGCACGGTATAACTGATGAATGTTGTTGCTCGCTAAATATTTGTTACTGTTTTCATAACAATGATGTGGCGTTCGGGAATTCTCAGGGTTCTACCTAAAATGACGTTAAATTAAGAACCGTGCCAAATCTTTTATTATTGTTGTGATGAGACTGTTTTCCTCCCTTTTTACAGGTTTGTTTTGTTTGTTTTAATATTATAATGCTTAATGCTGAATGTAATACATAATGATGAAGTTTCCAAAATTTACTTAAATTTTCTTTCTAGGCAACAAAATCTTAAGAAGAATACTATTGTTACGTTCCTGATTTTATTTACGTTGCAATTATTTTTCGAGCCGCGTAGTTTGCAGTTAATTATTGTAGCGAAGCTAGCATCAAGGATCGATTTGAGTGTTGAGGGATTACATCAGATTTGTTAATCAGTAAGCAAATGTTGAAACTCGGTTACTTCAACACTGTTATGCACTGGTATGCGGATTCAGCATTGTCTAAGGTATTTATACCCGGAGGGTTAGGCCATGTGGTCTGTCACCTGCCTTTTGACATTCTCCGGAGGTCATACTCGACACAAAAAAGCTGTAAGGGGGCCACACTCGCTCTCTCGCTCTCTCTCTCTCTCTCTCTCTCTCTCTCTCTCTAACTAGTTAACATTTTAGCAGTTCTCTCGTCTAGACAGCAGCTACCACAGGTAAGATCTCAAGCCTTAAGTTCTGCTCGCATAGGCTTTCGCTCCTGCCTCAGGTTGCCCATCTGCGGGTATTATTTACTTTATATATAAATACAACCTCTAGTTTTGATACATCCCCTACGGTTTTATTCACTACCCCTACTCCGGAACGTCACCCCGGTCCACCTAACCACCCTAGTACCGAAGCACCCCATCTCTGAACTACTCCCGTTCCGAGTGTAAGCAACTACTGGAGTAACCACCCCTAGTAGGAAGGTTACATTATTTTGTATATCTGTTACAGTTGGTGAGGAGCTATAAGTACCTAACTCTGCCTCATAGAAGATCCAGTTCAGGCACTCCTCTACGTGAAATTAATTTCTCGACGCGTTCTCGCGGAGCTATATATATTTATTCTTCACGGAGACTTCCCAATTAACTAGCCATGATCTCGTGGTATATACTCGCTCAACCTCGCAATATAACTAATATTGCTTCTCTCTTCTTCGAAGATCTGCTGCAAAACTTCTCTTCGGTGATTACGTGTCTATCTGATGCTCCCAAAGTCACAATAGCATTTTGTTTTTACCGTGTTGGTTTTCTTAGTCTGTGACGAGAATTGCTTTGTTGTGGCTCACGTTGTAGCGACCTTCACTAATTTGTGTTTATTATTTACATGTTTTAACCATACAATTATTTAAATCATTCCCATCACTACATGTCCGCTCTTTTCTTGAGATTTTGTTTTACTTGGAATTAATTGACCTAATAGTGGTCAAAACTATGAAGCCCCGGACTTAAAGTACTTACAGCACTGTAAGTCGCCATTGGGATATGTCACGTCAATACAATTTGAGATCTCCTTGTAGCTTACCGGAAAAAATGCGAGTCAGTTGGGGAATTTAATGTCATGCCGGCATATTGCCATGATAGCTCAGAGTATGGAGCAACCAGACGCAGAGCGGGAGATCCGTGGTTCAAATCCCGGGTATGGCATTGAATTTTTCATTCCTCTGATTTTACCTTTCCAACTTTGTTTTACATTTGCTTTCTTTCCATATATATTCATTCATTAATTGTTTACCCTCCTCTTATATAGGACTTACACCCCCCAGGACTTACAAGCGGGTGCCTGGGGTCAGAGGCCCGTCGAGGAGCAGAAACTCATGGATCAGACACAGCATCCAGGATGGGTGATCAGCCCGATGCCTGGTATGGGATGAAGGAAGTAGATGAAACGAAATGTTGGTGAAATGGATGAAAGGAAAGGTGATGATGGAGCAGTTGGTGGAATGAATGGCGGGAGAACCCGGAGAACCCGGAGAAAACCCGCCCAGACGCCGCTTCGTCCACCACAAAACCCACATGCAGGTCCCTGGGATTGAACCCGGGCCGCCTCGGTGAGAGGCGAGCGGTCTTTCCATATATAAATAATTTTAAAGTGTCACATTTTAAATTTTACATGGTTATATGACGTTCTTATTTCTTGATGTGACACTATAAATTTTAACGTTTCCCTTTGCATTCTTATAATTTTATATTCTTACTACCTTCCTTCTTATAAACAATTTTTATTTACTTAATTTTGTCAGGCTTCTTAATTAAGTGTACTTGGATTAATTCTCGATACAATAATTGTAGGTGGTATGGTTTCGTTCTGAAACGTTTACGCAGCGCTTTCCACGACTCCCTATGGTATACTAAGTTCTAATTGCCGGTACAGCAACTTGGCACATCATCACTGAAGTTTCGAACGAAAACTTCGGGCGTACAGTGGACTTGTTATACAGACACTTTCTGTGGCTATAAATTTGGAATACCAATCACGTATTGCCTTCTTCTGTTGTTTCCTTATGATGTCGTGTACGGAAATGTCCTTGTACACTGGTTACTAACCTTGTTGCGTGGAATTTAACTATGCAATTATGTACGTTCTTCGCCTGTCGCCGCCACCTAGCGCTCAGTGTACTAAGATACTCCCATGGTAATTTAACGGGAACTTAAAGAGTTTGTCTGTTCATTGGTATGTTTCAATACTGTGTCATACAGTGTGTCTCAAAGTAATGTATACGCTCTTTGAAACACTTTCTCAGCAAAGAAGTGATTCAGAAATAACTTTTTTATTAGTTTCCTCGAGACTATATTCAGAATGCCACTTAAAGCAGGAGGTGGAAAGAATAAAGTGTACAGTACTACAGCCAGCAAGGAAGCATGATGATTTGCTGCATAAAGTGGCTTTGCTGTGGGGGAAAAAGGATAAAATAATTATTTGAAACTAATTTATTTCTAATCAACATCCTTACTCGGTACTGTAGATTTATCTGAAATTATCTTATATCTAAAACTAAGCATTTTGAATTATCATAATGAACTTTCACAATAAGAACCTGTTTTAACAACTGTTTTCAATATAATTAAATATCATCTTCAAGGTTTGGACCTTTTTCAAGATCCGTCTCCATTAATCAAACTCCCCTCTCCATTTACGCCTATGCCTTCCTATATTTGTTTCTGTAATGTTTTTATTCTGTTAATATTCTTGGTAATCTTCCTTCATTCATCCTTTGAACTGGTGTCTCCAGTTTTCCTTGTTTTGGTTAATTCTTTTCACGAGTTTAAATATCTCCAATTCACCCCTTATTTCCTGTCTGTAATAGCGATGCAACAACAGATCCTAAAATGTCATTTCTACTGATTCAATCTTTCTCTTCTGCTTTCTGTTTAGGGCCTATGTTTCACTTGAATATAGAAGTACAGACTATCATTGTTTTATAAACTTTTATCTGCGTCTCCTTCCTTGTCTTAGTACTCTCCTTTTGTGCCACACATGACATTAAATTTATGGAGTTTATTGTCAACATCTCTTTTATCTAATACAGCAGTTAAATCACACCCCAGGTATCTAAATATTGGAACTTGATCTACTATTTCTTTATTTATTACGTGGGTTTCACCTTGACGTCGGTGAGAGGGCTCGGTACTCCAATGAACCAGACGACGACTCATGAGAAGTATGGTATGTCCATCTTTCTGAGGAGTAAGAGGCGAGGAGCAAGCTAAGAGTAACCCACATGGACAGAGGTGGCTCGGCAGCCGTGGTGAAGACATCTTTAGGGTATGGTAAGCTATACTATAGCTTACTATACTAGCTTGGAGGCAAAAAGATGACAACCCCATCACCTGGATTTTCTATCGTAGGGCTCGTAGTCCAACCTAATAAATTTATTTTACTGATAATACACAGAAATTAAGCCGGATGGATCATAAATAGGTGGTGAGGCTTGTGGTCTTGACAGGCACGTGGGTTGGTTTTCTGCGCAGAGAACCTTTTAGCCAAACATGGTATTTTATACCTACCATAAAAATACTGTGAAATATAAGACTTTTTTCTGTTTGTGATATAAGTATTGTATATAGTAATGTAAACCAGTGTGTTTCATTTGTTAATGTGTTTTTATGTTGGTTTCAAACTGAGAAATAAAATTGTTATTTTTTCTTTCTTGCCTTTGATTTACTCTTCGATTTAGGTTATAGGGTCAGATTTACCAATATTTCTTCAAGGTGGTAAGTCTTAAACACATATTCACAACCGTACTGCGATGTTGGGCAGCAGCTTCACCGGTCTACACAACAGTTGGTGGACTGAAGGTACGTCCAAGATAAAGCAGTTTTATTTTAAAAGTATGTTATATTTCAAGTAAGAGTAGAAGTACAGAGGTTTTCCCTCACACTGCGGCCGCCTCGAATCGATCCACCGCCGAAGGAGTTACAATAACCTTGCGACCGCCTCACCTTCTCATAGTTACAATTGCATTGATAATAAGCAGATGCCTTATAAGACATATTGGAAATGTTGTTCTCTATCCACGCGTTTCTGCCATCCTCTCAGGAAGATAATCCTTTACTAATTACCCTATCTTCAAAAAAAATCCTGAATTAAATTAGACGACTCCTCAACTGCATGCACGAGAGCACTACCTTGTTGGGAAAACCCAGACTGACATTCAATGTCGGTCAACAGTTCGAAAAATAGTGTAAGTCATTGCTATACCTTTCTGCATGCATTGTTTGTTAAAAAAATCTGATGTGTTGCACTCGCATGACTTTCTCTACTCTTGTACAAAATATTTTTACAAACGCTTATTCTCCATATGCTTCATTTTAATCGAGATGTTAATCTTATTGCTAATTTTCTTGTAGGTGCAAGGGGAATATGGTAGGCTTTAAGCGATAGTCAAATGTTTTAAGAACTGGTTGCTATGTGGAGCATTCCATTCTCTTTGTATGTCCAGGACATAAAAACTCTGATGCGTTACACTCACATGACTTTCTCTACTCTTGTACAAGCTATTTTTACAAACGTTTATTCTCCATCTACTTCATGTTAATCGAGATAAACATTTGCAGACTCTATCTTATTGCTAATTTTCTTGTAGATGTAAGGGGAATATATATTTACAAGGGCAATATAGAAATACAGTAGCCTTTAAGCACATACATATCTCTTAATAGGTGGTTGCTAGGTGCAGCATCATTCCCTTTGCCACAGATTAATACTCTTTGCATATCCAAGACAAAAAAATGAATAACGAATTCCCATTTGAGAAAATAAGTATTGAAAAATTTAAGGGAATAACAAGCAATATCTCGAAAATGGTTCACTCAACCAAAAAAAATGTATGACATAAATTGTGTATTTTAACGCGATCTACATTTTTTGTGTAGTAAAATTTTGTCTATCTCTTATGGTTTACCAGTTATGCAAAAGTCGTTCACAATGAAGAATACTTTTGGACACATTCCCAGAAAATTCAAGATATACATTTTATTTGTCATGAAAATATCTTAAACGTATGATATTTTAATCAAAATCGTTAGAGCCATTTATGAGAAAATTAAAATTTTCGAAAAATCTTCCATGTAAAGGGTAATCTGGGGTGGGGGATTTTCTTTAAAACCTTCGTGTCGCATCTCTGGAAGATACTGAACCTAAATACCAAGTTTGGTGTTTATCCGACTGTTCGTTTCTGAGTTATGGTGTTCAGACAAATACACACACGGACATGTTTCCAAAAATGCTTTTTTAGGATTCAGGGGATCTCAAAACATGTATTTCCGGTGAAATCTCGGTATCCAATTTTTGGGTGGCATACAATACTTCCCATGCTTATTATACCCAGTAGAGAAAGTAAAAAAACGAATAACGAATTCCCGTTTGAGAAAAAGTATATGTATTCGAAAACTGAAACAATTATCAAGGCATACCTCGGAAATGGTTCACTCCACAAAAAAAATGTATATCGTATAAATTGTGTTTTAACGAGATCTACATTTTTTGTGTAGTAAGATTTTGTGTATCTCTTACGGTTTACCAGTTGTGCAAAATTCATTCAGAATGAAGAGGACTTTTGGGGACATTCCAAGAAAATTCAGAATAAACATTTCATTTGCCATAAAGGTATCTTAAAATCTTAAACATATGGTATTTTAATAAAAATCGTTAGAGTATTTTTGAGAAAATCAAAATTTTCGAAAAATATTCTATGTAAAGGGTAGAAAGGGGTGGGGGGATTTTTTTTTTAAAATCTTCGTGTCGCATCTTTGAAAGATGCTGAACCTAAATACCAGATTTGATATCCGAATTTTCGTTTTTGAGTTATGCTGTTCAAAGACACACACATATACAAACCCGGATCTTTTTCTAAAAATACTTTTTTACTTTCCCTACTACGTATAGCAAGTAGGGAAAGTATTGCATTCTACCCAAAAATTCGATACCGAGATTTCACCGGAAATACATGTTTTGAGACCCCCTGACTCCAAAAAAGCATTTTTGGAAACATGTACGTGTGTGTGTGTGTGTGTGAACAGCATAACTCAGAAACGAAGAGTCGGATAAACGCCAAACTTGGTATTTAGGTTCAGCATCTTCCAGAGATGCGACACGAAGGTTTTCAAGGAAATCCCACCACCCCAGACTATCGTTTACATGGAACATTTTTTGAAAATTTTAATTCTCTCAAAAATGGCTCTAAAGATTTTGATTAAAATATCATATGTTTAAGATATTTTCATGAATAATGAAATGTATATCTCCAATTTTCTGGGAATGTC
This sequence comes from Deroplatys truncata, assembly GCA_030765065.1. Lineage (NCBI taxonomy): Eukaryota > Metazoa > Arthropoda > Insecta > Mantodea > Mantidae > Deroplatys > Deroplatys truncata. Next base: position 21,075,890 of record CM060987.1, read on the forward strand.
TCCAAAAGTGTTCTTCATTGCGAACGACTTTTGCATAACTGGTAAACCATAAGAGATAGACAAAATTTTACTACACAAAAAATGTAGATCGCATTAAAATGCACAATTTATGTTATATATATCTTTTTTTGTTGAGTGAACCATTTTCGAGATATAGCTTGTTATACCCTTAAATTTTCCAATACTTATACTTTTCTCAAACTCGTTATTCATTTTCTTTGTCCTGGTAATGCAAAGAGAATGGAATACTCCCCATAGCAACCAGCTCTTAAAATATTTGACTATCGCTTAAAGCCTACCAATTCCCCTTGCATTTACAAGAAAATTAGCAATAAGCCATCTCGATATCTCGATTAAAATGAAGCATATGGAGAATAAGTGTTTGTAAAAATAGTTTGTACAAGAGTAGAAAAAATCATGTGAGTGTAACACATCAGATATTTTTTTTGTCCTGGACATACAAAGAGAATGGAATACTCCACATAGCAACCACCTCTTAAAATATTTGACTATCGCTTAAAACCTAGCAATTCCCGTTGCATCTACAAGAAAATTACCAATAAGATTAACATCTCGATATCTCGATTAACATGAAGCATATGGAGAATAAGCGTTTGTAAATGTAGTATGCACAAGAGAGAGAAAGTCATGCGAGTGTAACACATCAGATTTTTTTTTACGTACTGGACATGCAAAGAGAACGGAATGCGCCAAATAGCAATCAGTTCTTAAAAGATTTGACTGTCGCTTAAAGCCTACCAATTCCCCTTGTACCTACAAGAAAATTAGCAATAAGATTAACATCTCGATTAACATGAAGTAGATGGAGAATAAGCGTTTGTAAAAATAGTTTGTACAAGAGTAGAGAAAGTCATGTGAGTGTAACAAATCAGATTTTTGGAAACATGTCCGAGTGTGTGTACGTGAACAGCATAACTCAGAAACGAACAGTCGGATAAACACCAAACTTGGTATTTAGGTTCAGTATCTTCCAGAGATGCGACACGAAGTTTTTCAAGAAAATCCGCCCGCCCCAGATTACCCTTTACATGGAACATTTTTCGATAATTTTAATTTTCTCAAAAATGGCTCTAACGATCTGAAATATCATATATTTAAGATATTTTCATCACAAATGTAATGTATATCTTGAACTTTCTGGGAATGTCTCCAAAAGTATTCTTCATTGTGAATGACTTTTGCATAACTGGTAAGCCGTAAGATATAGACAAAGTTTTACTACACAAAAAATGTAGATCGCGTTAACATACACAATTTATGTCATACCTTTTTTTCTTTCTTTTTGTTGAGTGAACCATTTTCGAGATATTGCTTGTTATTCCCTTAAATTTTTCAATACTTATATTTTTTCTCAAATTCGTTATTCATTTTTTTTGTCTTGGTAATGCAAAGAGAATGGAATGCGCCACATAGCAACCAGATCTTAAAATATTTTACTATCGCTTAAAGCCTACCAATTCCCCTTAAATCTACAAGAAAATTAGTAATAAGATTAACATCTCGATATCTCGATTAACATGAAGTATATGGTGAATAAGCGTTTTTAAAAATAGTTTGTACAAGAGTAGAGAAAGACGTGTGAATGTAACACATCAGATTATTTTTTTGAATTCAGAAGGCCTCAAAACTTATATTTCCGGTGAAATCTCGATATCGAATTTTTAGGTGGAATGCAATACTTAACCTGCTTACTATACGGAGTAGAGAAAGTAAAAATGTAGGTCCTATTATTCTGTATGCGTTTTTCCACACAATTCTATGCAATTCTGTAACTTGTTCAGCTCTATAACAATAATGGTGCATGACTTCATAAAACCACAAGTAAACATTGAAGCAATCAATTATTTTTTTATGTTTATAAGGCAAAAGTATGTTTTGAATAAAAAAGATAACGTATTTGCTGATTTTAAGGCTTTACTTTTGCCCTTTACTGTTTCACAGCGCATCAAACTTTGTGTAGGTACTCTTCTGTGTCAAGTTCCCTCATGTTTGTCTATAAACGTACACCTTTTATATTTTACTGGTTTACACTCGCAAACCGGAAGCATTCTCGAAGAATGGAGCAGTGCGGAAGTGTGTCCAATATGCACAAGAGGTTAAAGGCAGAACATCGTGGCATTATGTTCTTGTTATAAAGCATACGTAACCAAAACTGAACAGTCGTCTATGTGAAACAATAGGAAGATGATCCTTACGATATCTAAATAGTTTCAGAAAAGATCAGTTACTATGTTTCTACAGTTGATCAATTGATTGAGAAGCATACAGAGTTAAATGTCAACAAATTGTTTGACATTTTTACTCTCTCTACTTGCCAAGTAGTGCACGCCACCCAAAAATTCGATACCGAAGATTTCACCGGAAACATTGTTTTGAGGTTCCCTGAATATACAGTGTGTGCCATTTAAGTTGAGACTAAGCGTTGTAGAAAGAAATGTATTTAATAAAAGTTGCTTGATATTATGGGGGAAAGTAAATACCATTAGTCGTGTTTTATTTGGAGGATGTTGTTCTCCAGAGTGACCTTAAAATGACCACCACAACGTCCTCCAAATGCAACACGACTAATGGCATTTACCTTCCCCCATAATATCAAGCAACTTTTATTCAAGACATTTCTTTCTACGCTTATTTTTAGAGATATTGTACAGTCTCAATTTAACTGGCCCACTCTGTGTGTGTGTGTGTGTGTGTGTGTGTGTGTGTGTCTGTTTTTTTGGGGGGGAGGGAGTTTTATTTATGGACGCTCTTTAACTACTGTGGTCCTTAGCGTCCAATTCTACATTGGGCGTGAAAGGCTGGTAATTTTGCTCAGAGGCCTCTATCAGGCTTGAGGTTCTTTTACGTGCGGTAAATCTACGACACGGGACCACCGCCTTTACTTCCCTTCCGAAAGAAGCCATGCTAAGGATTTTTACGCCCGAAAAAAAATCCATCGCCCTCCGCCGGGTTTGAACCCGCGACCTCGGGAACTAGTAGTCACTATACCACGGAGGACGACTGAAGTGTGTGTGCGTGCGCTCAGCATTTTTTCAAGGATACGACGCTAGTATTTCCAAGAAAATCCCCACCCTAAAGCATGCTTTACGTGGAAAGTTTTTCGTTATTGAGTTTGTAAAAAAAATGTCGCATTTTGATTGATATTTGAATGACAAATTAAGTGTAATACTTTGAATTTTCTGGGTATAGTGAGAAATCCTATTCATTCCAAGTGACTTTTGTATAACTAATAAACCCTAAAATATAAACAAAATATCAGCTACACAAAATAGAGGTCGATAATTTCTGGAATATTCTTTGTTATTGGTTTGCATTTTCAAGTACTTATATATTTTTTTTTAAATGATAACTTCGCTACTCGTTTTTTCTCATTATGCAAAGAGCATGGAATTTCAAAGCCACAATAGAGCTATCCGCTTTTTAAAAATCTTTCGCTTTAATCTTCTTATATCTACAACGAAATGTGTAATGAAAACTTATCTCCATTAACAAGAAGAACAGAGGTTTTGTAAGTATTGGTTTATAGAAGAGCGAGTAGTGAAAGTAATGTGAATGCTACACTCAGAATTGTTTACTACCTAAAGGCATCAAACAGCGAACAGGAATGTGATGACAGAAATGGAGTGAGGCTAAGGAAAGACTGAAGTTATAAAATGTGCGTTGGAACTTGGAATAACTGCCTTGCGCATGTTTCAAGAAAGGGTGGTAACCATATTATGACTGACTATGATAAGGTAGCGGAGGGAACACCTCGCTCCTCCAACTTTTGTGCTTACAACCCCCAGGAGGAAAGGATGAACTGAAGGAACCGCAGGAGGCTATAGGCCGCAGGAAGACGGGTTACAGAGACACGCAGAGGTCCCAAACGATTCCAAGTTTGAAGTTCATCACTTGTTTAGAACCGTATTGTTTTTATTTAACCAATTGGCTGGTATCCATTTAAATACAAAACCTAAATTTTAACGCATAGAAAGGGATTATACAGGGTGATTTATGAAGAACTGACATATTTGTTTCTTTAATTGTTTCAAAAGGAATTATGCTAGCGACAACTTATTATATCTGAAATACAGAGGAATTTTGGAAGATTATTTACCTCTATAGCAAATGTTGAAAATGTCCTGCATCCTGCATAAGGCACAACTCAACACGTCGTTCCATGTTACTGGCCACTCTGTTGTCAATAGCTTGAATCTCCTGTGTAATGTTGTGCTTCAGATCGTCCAATATCTGGGGACGTGTGACATAAACCCTGTCTTTTAAGTAACCCCATAGAAAGAAGACCGGCGAAGTCAAATTCGGAGATCTCGGTGGCCACAGGTTCTTGGAAATTATCCGGTCGTCAAACAAACTTGCAATTAGTGCCATGGATTCATTTGATGTATGGCATGTAGCGCCGTCCTGCTGAAAATATCCTTGACTCAGCTCTACATCGTCTAGTTGCTCAGTAAACTCCACGAAAATCTGTCAGTATTCTGCAGAGTTCACATTGTTAAAAAAAATTGATCCCACTGTTCTTGTGCGGATATTGCGCACCAAACTCCGATTATAACCAGGCGCATAGGTGCTTCATGAATAACAAGTGAATTTTCGCTGGCTCAATAGCGTGAGTTATTTGAGTTCACATAGCCGGATAAATGGAACCATGCTTCATCTGCGAACCATGTGATGGACAATATGGCAGGATTTTGCACAATGAATGCCTGAAGCCAACAATAATTCAGTCGTCTATCCTTATCGGGTTCCTGTAACTGAAGGACAACCGTAATCCTATATGGCTTTAGGGCTGCACTTTTCACAGCTCTCTGACACATTGAGTAGCTGTACCCTGTCTCCTGCGACAAACGTTTTTAATGATTTTTTTGGGTGACTGATCCAGTCGTGCTCTTACGTCAACAACCGTGGGAAGCCTATATGAAAGAGTTTTGCCTTTTTCACTCACCAGAGATACAGTTGTTTCCAATTTGTTTACCAGTCCCAGTATTTGTCTCTTTGGGGAGGATTCCGAACGCCAAATTCTCTCTGGTATGCCCTTTGAGTAGCTGTAATTGAATTCGTAATCCAGTATTGCTTTACAAGGAAGAGTCGTTGATTTAATGTGTACTCCATTTTCACGTTGACTAGAACAAAATCTCAAAAGCAGTTGCCGACAGTAAAACTAACAATTACGAATAAAACATGAACATCTGCGCATCTAGTGACAGGCAGACGAAACTCCAAAACATTCTGCTTAATTTGGTGCTAAAATTGTAGCATTGAGTGAATTTCGAACAGAATAATTAAAGAAAGAAATGTTAGTTCTTCATAAATCACCCTGTATTATAGCATCTTGATAACAGGAGGCTCAAAATGTACGAAAGTGTGTTTCATAACAAAACAGTTTGTATTGTCAACTGAACAGAGTACCAGCGGTAAGTAAAACCTGTTGAAAAAATATTAATGCAATTCGCTTTAGTAAGTGCCTCTGTATCCCAAGAGAGTGCAGTTGAACAGTTGTTGATTTAAGAAATGCATGTACATACAAGAACCAACACCGCTTGTGAAAGCTGCTTGTTATAAACAGGAAGGGAAACATAATGTGGCAGAAACAAACAAAGCAAGTACTGAGGTTCGCGGATATGACGACGATAGGAATTAATGAATGGAAATAGGTTGTAGTAATAAAAGCAACGAGTAGCTTACAGCTCTGTTGCTTCCCTATCACTTTTATAAATCTTTAAAAGCGGTAACGGCTTTCAATTTTGTTTTCGGAGGATTTTACGTTCTGGTTATACAAGTTACGAAGAAACAATGTGCAGAAAATTGTGGAGTAGGAAGACAGTACCAATATCAGCTCTTTGAGGTTAGGAACAAGGGCTTGCAGAAGCTTTTTACTGCACTACATGCGCCAACATTAAGTCAGAGTCTTGTATATCGCACAGAATATGACAAATATTTTAGTACACGCTCTTTAAAACAGCTGCTTGTCGGGTTCGAATTGAATTTTCCTCAGGATTTTCACCCATATTTTCAGTCACAAGCTTGTTTAGAAACGAGCGCTCAGAATAAGCACTGCCATCTACATCCCATCTAGTATTGTTACGGTCAACGCTTCTAGGAGGCGTTGGTACGGTTCATGGTGTAGGATTCAGGCGGCTGTGAGAATGTCAACAAATGACTATGTCCTTTATATTTATACAGTACTTATATTTATGCATTTAATCTAATATAATTTAGAGAGCTTTTACAAACAGCTATTGTGTGCAAAAGCTTTAGCTTGATACATAAATAGCGATTTTGCTGTGTTAACCGTTTCCAAGATATTCCTTGTTATTGGTTTGTTTGAATTGTCAAGTAATTTATACTTTTTATTTTCTCTACCACGTATCTAGTTGGTAGTGGAAATGTTGCATTCCACCCCAAAAAACGACACCAAATTCTAGAGGAAATACATATTTTGAGGCTACCTGAATAGAAAAGAAAAAAAGAAAAAGGTTTGTTCGTGTGTGTGCGTGTGTATGCGAGCAACATAACTGAAAAACAAAATGTCCGATAAATACCAAACTTGGTATTTAAGTTTTTACTTTCCAAAGATGGTACTCGAAGGTTTTCAAGAATATACCCTTACCCCAAGCTACCCTTTATATCAAAAATTGTCCTCAAAACGCTCTAACTAGTTGATTAAATACCATATATGTAAGATATTTAGTTGACAAATAAAATCTATATTTTGAATTTAGTGAGAGTAGTGTTTGCGGAGCTGTTCATTCAGGAAGAACTCTGTATAATTTCGTATATCTGGTAAGCGATAAGAGATAAACTCTTTAAAACGCACAATTTATTTCAAATATTTTTGTGTCAACAGCCATTTCCGAGATATCCGTTGTTATTGGTTTGAGTTTTTCAGCATTTTTGTCATTTTTTAAGTGTTCGTCATTCAGTTATTTCTCACATTGCCATGGAAAAGAGCACAGAATTTTAGGACCAGAAATGAGCGGCTGTACTTGAAATCTTGACTAACGCTTCAGTTTATGTATTCATATATACAATGAAATTTTCTGCAAGCGTTTATCTGAATTAAAATGAAGTAGAGAAACAGATAAGCTTTTGTAAGAAAGTTTGTAACAGCTGTATTAAAATAAACGATAATGGATACAGAAAGCTATTTGAATTCAACACAGCTTTTTTTTTCAACTGCTAAGTCGCTATTCGTTTTTTCTAGTGGTCATGCAAAGAGAACGGAATTTCAAAGCTATCACATTGAGACTCTCTTTTTAAACACTAGACTATCGTTTCAATCTCCCGTATTCTCCTTGTGCTTGCAATAAAATGTATAATAAAGCCATTTCTGCAAAGGCTTATTTCCTTCATTCAGAAGCAGCTAGAAGAATAAGCCGTTTATACATAGTTTGTAGAAGAGTGGGTAGAGAAAACCATGTGAATGTAGCACATCAGATGTTTTTATTAGTATATAAACATTACCTTATCAGAGCTGACACTACATAAGAAAGAAATAAAAAATCAGATTATTACATTCACATGACTTTCTCTACCCTCTATCGCTTATCTATTACTGGGTATATAAACTATTCTTAAGAAAATTTATTTTCCTATCTACTTCATTTTAATTGAGATAAACCTTTCCATAAATAGTTACATTATACATTTCGTTATAAAGGGAATATCGACAGTCAAATGTTTTAGAACTGGGCGCTATATGCTGCCTTAAAATTCCATATTGTTTCCATGACGTCGCGAGTAACAGCTGAAAATCGACAGGACTTTAAAAGAATGGCTAAGTATTGAACAATTCGAATAAACGATAACCGATATCTCGGAAATGACTGATGCCGCAAAAAAGTGGTTGGAAATAAATTGTGTGTTTTAAAGAGATCTACACTTTTTGTGTAGTACGTTTTCGTTTATCGCTTAACGTTTACCAGTTACACAGGATTATACAAAATTCCTTCCTAATGAAGAGGACTTCACAGGCTATTTCCAGACCATGTAAATATCTTTAATATATGGTATTTTAATCAAAATTATTAGAGCAGTTCTATAGAAAGTAAAAAAAGTTCGAAAAATGTTCCATGTAAAGGGTAGTTTGGGGGGGGGCGGGTTTGAAAATCTTTGTGTCGCATCTTTGGAAGGTAGTGAATTTAAACAGCAAGATTGGTATTTATCCGATTTTTGTCTTTGAGTTATGTTGTTCACAACACACACACACACACACACACACACAGAGACCTTTTTCTAAAAATGTTTTATTTGGATTCAGGTAACCTCAAAACATGTGCAATATCTGTATAGAATGTTTTGGGTACTACATAGCACTACCTTTTATGTACGTGGTAGAGAAAACTAAAAATTAAAATGTGAGCTGCGTGGAAATCGTAAACCTTACCGCAAGTTCTACTATTTGAAAACAAAGAAGAGTAGGATTGTAACTATAGAATGTTTCGGGTTTAACCTCAAACTGGGAATGACAATACTGATGGAACGCGTACGCTTTGGAATATGAAAGTAGGCAAATGCAGTAAGAAATAACCTGAGATAACACTCCAGGAAACACTTGATACCTATATGCATTACATTTTTTAAGAGATTTTATTTTTGCTGTTTAACAGAGTGAAAGTGCTTTCTCTTTGTATTCTTAAACTCGTATTTATTGGTATCATGTAACTTTGCGTGCTAGCATCGGCATTATAGATAACCACAGACTGGAATAAAGCAAGAAAGGTTTGAAATAGCAACCGTTTCTCATTTATACTAATATACATGAATGTTTGTTAATACCAGGGTTCTGTATTTTGATGATCTAAAAAGGTTTGAAAGTTACCTATAAAATGACTGAATAATTGTAAAAATCTGTTGTGATACATTCACATGACTTTCTCTACCCTTTATCTTTATTAGTGGGTATACAAACTTTTCTCGCTAAAACCTATTTTTCTGTGTACTACATTTAATGCAAATAAACCTTTGCAAAAATAGCTACATTATACATTTCGTTATAAATACAAAGAGAACAGCGATAGTCAAATGTTTAAAAACTCGATGCTATATGTTGGCCTTAGAATTCCATACTTTTTCCATAGCATCGCGAGAAACAACTGCAAATCAATGGTACTTAAAAAGAATGACGAGCATTGAACAATTCGAATCATTAATAACGGATATGTCAGAAACGGCTTGTGCCATAAAAAAACTTATTTTAAGTAATTGTGTGTTTTAAAGAGATGTACATTTTTACTTTCTCTACTACGTATAGTAAGTAGGGGAAGTATTGTATTCCACCCAAAAATTCGATACCGAGATTTCACCGGAAATACATGTTTTGAGAGCCCCTGAATCCAAAAAAAAAAACTTTTAGAAAACATGTCCGTGTGTCTCTGTGTGTGTGTGTGTGTGTGTGTGTGTGTGTGTGTGTCTGTGAACAGTATAACTCAGAAACGAACAGTCGGATAAACACCAAACTTGGTATTTAGGTTCAGTATCTTCTAGAGATGCGACACGAAGGTTTTCAACAAAATCCCCCCACCCCAGATTACCCTTCACATGGAACATTTTTCGAAAATTTTAATTTTCTCAAAAATGGCTCTAACGTTTTGATTAAAATATCATATGTTTAAGTTATTTTCATGACAAATGAAATGTATATCTCGAATTTTCTGAGAATGTCTCCAAAAGTATTCTTCATTGTGAACGACTTCTGATAACTGCTAAACCATAAGAGATAGACAAAATTTTTCTGCACAAAAAATGTCGATCGCGTTAAAATACACAATTTATGTCATATACATTTTTGTTGTTGAGTGAACCATTTTCGAGATATTGCTTGTTATTCCCTTAAATTTTCCAATACTTATACTTTTTCTCAAATTCGTTATTCATTTTTACTTTCTCTACTACGTATAGTAAGTAGAGGAAGTATTGCATTCCACCCAAAAATTCGATACCGAGATTTCACCGGAAATACATGTTTTGAGACCTCCTGAATCCAAAAAAAGAATTTTTGGAAACATGTCCGTGTGTGTGTCTGTGTGTCTGTGTGTCTGTGTGTCTGTGTGTGTGTCTGTGTGTGTGTCTGTGTGTGTGTGTGAACAGCATAACTCAAAAACGAACAGTCGGATAAGCACCAAACTTGGTATTTAGTTTCAGTATCTTCCAGAGATGCGACACGAAGGTTTTCAAGAAAATCCCCCCACCCCAAACTACCCTTTACATGGAAGATTTTTCGAAAATTTTAATTTTCTCAAAAATGGCTCTAACGATTTTGATGAAAATATCATATGTTTAAGATAATGTCATGGGAAATGAAATGTATATCTCGAATTTTCTGGGAATGTCTCCAAAAGTATTCTTTATTGTGAACAACTTTTGCATAACTGGTAAACCATAAGAGATACACAAAATGTTACTACACAAAAAGTGTAGATCGCGTTAAAATACACAACTTATGTCATATACATTTCTTTTGTTGAGTGAACCGTTTTGGAGATATTGCTTGTTATTTCCTTAAATTTTCCAATACTTATACTTTTTCTCAAATTCGTTATTCATTTTTTTTATGTCCTGGACATGCAAAGAGAATGGAATGCACCACATAGCAACCAGCGTTAAAATATTTGACTATCGCTTAAAAGCTACCATATTCCCCTTGCATCTACAAGAAAATTACCAATAAGATTGACATATCGATATCTCGATTAACATGAAGCATATGGAGAATAGGCGTTTTTTAAAAATAGTGTGTACAAGAGTAGAGAAAGTCATGTGAGTGTAACACATCAGATTTTTTTATGTCCTGGACATGCAAAGAGAATGGAATGCGCCACATAGCAACCAGCGTTAAAATATTTGACTATCGCTTAAAAGCTACCATATTCCCCTTGCATCTACAAGAAAATTACCAATAAGATTGACATCTCGATATTTCGATTAACATGAAGCATATGCAGAATAGGCGTTTGTAAAAATAGTGTGTACAAGAGTAGAGAAAGTCATGTGAGTGTAACACATCAGATTTTTTACTTTCTCTACTACGTATAGTAAGTAGGGGAAGTATTGTATTGCACCCAAAAATTCGATGCCGAGATTTCACCGGAAATACATGTTTTGAGACCCCCCGAATCCAAAAAAAGCATTTTTGGAAACATGTCCGTGTGTGTCTCTGAACAGCATAACTCAAAAACGAATAGTCGGATAAGCACCAAACTTGGTATTTAGGTTCAGTATCTTCCAGAGATGCGACACGAAGGTTTTCAAGAAATTCCCCCCACCCCAGACTACCCTTTACATGGAAGATTTTTCGATAATTTTAATTTTCTCAAAAATGGCTCTAACGATTTTGATTAAAATATCATATGTTTAAGATAATGTCATGAGAAATGAAATGCATATCTCGAATTTTCTGGGAATGTCTCCAAAAGTATTCTTCATTGTGAACGACTTTTGCATAACTGGTAAACCATAAGAGATAGACAAAATTTTACTACACAAAAAATGTAGATCGCGTTAAAATACACAACTTATGTCATATACATTTCTTTTGTTGAGTGAACCGTTTTCGAGATATTGCTTGTTATTTCCTTAAATTTTCCAATACTTATACTTTTTCTCAAATGCGTTATTCATTTTTACTTTCTCTACTACGTATAGTAAGTAGGGAAAGTATTGCATTCCACCCAAAAATTCGATACCGAGATTTCACCGGAAATACACGTTTTGAGACCTCCTGAATCCAAAAAAAGCATTTTTAGAAACATGTCCGTGTGTGTGTCTGTGTGTCTGTGTCTGTGTGTGTGTGTGTCTGTGTGTGTGTCTGTGTGTGTGTGAACAGCATAACTCAAAAACGAGCAATCGGATAAGCACCAAACTTGGTATTTAGGTTCAGTATCTTCCAGAGATGCGACACGAAGGTTTTCAAGAAAATCCCCCCACCCCAGACTACCCTTTACATGGAAGATTTTTCGAAAATTTTAATTTTCTCAAAAATGGCTCTAACGATTTTGATTAAAATATCATATGTTTAAGATATTTTTATGACAAATAAAATGTATATCTTGAATTTCCTGGGAATGTCTCCAAAAGTATTCCTCATTGTGAACGACTTTTGCATAACTGGTAAACCATAAGAGATAGACAAAATTTTTCTACACAAAAAATGTAGATCGCGTTATAATACACAACTTATGTCATATACATTTCTTTTGTTGAGTGAACCGTTTTCGAGATATTGCTTGTTATTTCCTTAAATTTTACAATACTTATACTTTTTCTCAAATTCGTTATTCATTTTTACTTTCTCTACTACGTATAGTAAGTAGGGGAAGTATTGCATTCCACCCAAAAATTCGATACCGAGATTTCACCGGAAATACATGTTTTGAGAATCACTGAATCCAAAAAAAGCATTTTTGGAAACATGTCCGTGTGTGTGTCTGTCTGTGTGTCTGTGTGTCTGTGTGTCTGTGTGTCTGTGTGTCTGTCTGTCTGTGTGTCTGTGAACAGCATAACTCAAAAACGAACAGTCGGATAAACACCAAACTTGGTATTTAGGTTCAGTATCTTCCAGAGATGCGACACGAAGGTTTTCAAGAAAATCCTCCCACCCCAGACTACCCTTTACATGGAACATTTTTCGAAAATTTTAATTTTCTCAAAAACGGCTCTAACGATTAGGATTAAAATATCATATGTTTAAGATATTGTCATGACAAATAAAATGTATATCTCGAATTTTCTGGGAATGTCTCCAAAAATATTCTTCATTGTGAACGACTTTTGCATAACTGGTAAACCATAAGAGATAGACAAAATTTTACTACACAAAAAATGTAGATCGCGTTAAAATACACAACTTATGTCATATACGTTTCTTTTGTTGAGTGAACCGTTTTCGAGATGTTGCTTGTTATTTCCTTAAATTTTCCAATACTTATACTTTTTCTCAAATTCGTTATTCCTTTTTTTTATGTCCTGAACATGCAAAGAGAATGGAATTCGCCACATAGCAACCAGCGTTAAAATATTTGACTATCGCTTAAAAGCTACCATATTCCCCTTGCATCTACAAGAAAATTACCAATAAGATTGACATCTCGATATCTCGATTAACATGAAGCATATGGAGAATAGGCGTTTGTAAAATTAGATTGTACAAGAGTAGAGAAAGTCATGTGAGTGTAACACATCAGATTTTTTTACTTTCTCTACTACGTATAGTAAGTAGGGGAAGTATTGCATTCCACCCAAAAATTCGATACCGAGATTTCACCGGAAATACATGTTTTGAGACCTCCTGAATCCAAAAAAAGCATTTTTGGAAACATGTCCGTGTGTGTGTCTGTGTGTGTGTGTGTGTCTGTGTGTGTGTGTGTGTCTGTGTGTGTGTGTCTGTGTGTCTGTGAACAGCATAACTCAAAAACTAACAGTCGGATAAACACCAAACTTGGTATTTACGTTCAGTATCTTCCAGAGATGCGACACGAAGATTTTCAAGAAAATCCCCCCACCCCAGACTACCCTTTACATGGAACATTTTTCGAAAATTTTAATTTTATCAAAAATGGCTCTAACGATTTTGATTAAAATATCATATGTTTAAGATAATGTCATGAGAAATGAAATGTATATCTCGAAATTTCTGGGAATGTCTCCAAAATATTCTTCATTATGAACGACTTTTGCATAACTGGTAAACCATAAGAGATAGACAAAATATTACTACACAAAAAATGTAGATCGCATTAAAATACACAACTTATATCATATACATTTTTTTTGTTGAGTGAACCGTTTTCGAGATATTGCTTGTTATTTCCTTAAATTTTCCAATACTTATACTTTTTCTCAAATTCGTTATTCATTTTTTTATGTCCTGGACATGCAAAGAGAATGAAATGCGCCACATAGCAACCAGCGTTAAAATATTTGACTATTGCTTATAACCTACCATATTCCCCTTGCATCTACAAGAAAATTAGCAATAATATTGACATCTCGATATCTCGATTAACATGAAGCATATGGAGAATAGGCGTTTGTAAAAATATATTGTACAATAGTAGAGAAAGTCATGTGAGTGTAACACATCAGATTTTTTATGTCCTGGACATGCAAAGAGAATGGAATGCGCCACATAGCAACCAGCGTTAAAATATTTGACTATCGCTTAAAAGCTACCATATTTCCTTTGCATCTACAAGAAAATTAGGAATAAGATTGACATCTCGATATCTCGATTAACATGAAGCATATAGAGAATAGGCGTTTGTAAAATTAGATTGTACAAGAGTAGAGAAAGTCATGTGAGTGTAACACATCAGATTTTTTTCCTGGTAATGCAAAGAGAATGAAATACTCCACATAGCAACCAGCTCTTAAAACATTTGACTGTTACTTAAAGCCTACCAATTCCCCTTGCACCTACAAGAAAATTAGCAATAAGATTAACATCTCGATTAACATGAAGCATATGGAGAATAAGCGTTTGTAAAAATAGTTTTTACAAGAGTAGAGAAAGTCATGTGAGTGTAACACATCAGAATTTTTTGTGTGATACGTTTTCGTCTATCGCTTAACGTTTACAAGTTATAGAAGATTGTACAAAATTCCTTTCGAATAGAGCGGACTTCGTAGCCTATTCTCAGAAAATTCAAGATATAAATTTTATTTGTCATGTACGTAAATATCTTTCATATACGGTATTATAGTCAAGATTGTTAGAGCCATTTATTTTTAGAAAATCAAAATTTTCGAAAAATGTTTCATGTAAAGGGTAATTGGGTTGGGAAATTTTCTTGAAAATCTTCGTGTCGCATACGAAAGTCAACTCATATACTAAATTTAGTATTTATCCGAGTTTTCGTTTTTGAGTTATGCTGTTCACACACAGACACACACACACACGGACATGTTCATTTGGATTCAGGGGGCCTCAAAACATGTATTTACAGTAAAATCTCGGTACTTAATTTTTGGGTGGAGTACAATATTTCCTCTACTTACTCTACGTAGTAGAAAACGTAAAAAGCCAATATAAAACTGAGATGTATTTAATTGATTAAAATTGCTATACAGAAGGTTATATATGAACTTATATATGGGTATTACCGCTATATAAACAGAAAAAGTAGGCGTTAAGAATAATGAGAAAATTTAGAGAAGTAATTCATAATTACTTGTTCCATATTCTTCGTTAAGAATCCGAAAAGAAAATTATTTTTGAAGGAGATCTTACAAAAATGTAGTTTTAATTCTGTTGAGTTCTCAGATTGTAGACAATTCGTTGCAAATGAAGAAGATTGAATTGGATTGTGAAGCGAAGGGGATGCGTCACTGATCCAGGGAATCCGAATATTCTACCTACGCCTCTCTAGAATTACAGGTATATTTATATAAATTTATTATAATAAGTAAGAAGTAAATTAATTGTAATCAGGCGCCCTCGGGAGGAAGGGATGAGGTGAAGGGAGACATCAGGCGGCCGGAACCAGGAGTGAGGCACAGCAATGGCAGGGTCCCTACATTTCCACTATAAACGCCCCGGTAGACGGGCAGACACACTGGGGACCCTGCCCCACATGAAGTCCAAGGCCCCCCGGGGGCGGTCCTTATAAACCAGCAACCAGCCGAAGGCCGAGGGACGGAGGAAGTTAAGTGAGAGCATCCTTTTTCCCTGTCACGCTGCGCCGTAACATCATCGCCACACTTGTAATCCTGGAACAGACCAAACAGGGTGAAGGATGAATGAAATTATTAATGGAACGAAATGGAGGGACGGCAAATTCTGGACGATGAAACAAACCACTCCAGCATTCGTCTGACGACCTGGAAAACCCCTTAAAAACCCATGGATCAGAGTGGGCGCTCGCTGGGAGTCGAACCCGGGACCTTCCGAATACGGGCCACACACGAAATGAGAAGACTTCACAGTCTATGACAATAGCAACCTGACTGTACGCAGTCATTAACGCAAAAGTTGGAAAACTGACCTGTCTCATCCCTAATTTGGGACATGAATGATACCTGCTCTCGTGACAACAGCCGCAAGTAACCCTTTCTAGACTAACCATTAAATAGGAATGTGATTATTGTTCCAAGAATATACAGTTACTCTTATTTCTCAGCGGAACAGTGGAATTTCGGATGTTTTAAAACTTATCCTTATGTAACTGAGCGAGATGGCTCCGCAGTAACGCGTGAGACTCGTATTCGGGAGGTCCAAGGTTCGATTCCTGGCGACCACCCACTCTGAAGATGGGAATTTTTTTGCTATTTCCCCAGGTAGGCGAATGCTGGGGTGGTTCCTCTTCTTCCACGACTTTCCTGTACCCATCATTCCCTTCCCAATGAGAAGGGATGGATTTTCGAGCCTGGAAGTATTAGGGACTTCCGCGCGTCTCTGTGGCCTGTCTGCCAACGACCTGTAGCCTCCTGTGGTTTATTCACTTCATCCCTTCCTCCTGAGAGGTGTTAGCCACAACGGATCTATGTAGGTCGCAGTGTGCGAGGTGTCCCTCTCCGTTGTATCACCTATACCAGCGATGTGCAGATGCTGAGAAACTGGCAGCAAGCGGTTAGGCAGGCACATTGTATTGATAGGTTTGTGACGTCACAGTCCATTGTGCTCTAGTGCTCCGTATGCAGGTTGCATTAGTTGCCCTATACAAAATGTGCATCACATACAATTTCTCTTTGCCAAGTTTTTCCTTACGTTTTTATTCTAAAGTGCGGGTGTTTAAAGGTAAGGCCACGGATCGCGCGTATGCCAAGTACTGAGGTCACTGCGGTACAGCGTGCTACGCATATAAAGGGTCGTTAAATTATATTCGAACCCACTCGCGGCCTCTCTCTACTGCGCGAGACACCCGGCAGTCGCCGTGGAAATTACGCCGGCAGAGCGGACTAAAATCCTTACCTTATAATAGATTCTGGAAATGTTGACCTTCCGCTCTCAAACAGGCAGCATATCTCGTGTAAATATTCATTTTGCAATCGCTTGACAGAAGAAGAGAAATCGTATGGTTGGTTACATCAAGATTCTACAACAGCACATATGGCTGCCGAATCATTACATGCAATAAGAGAGGTGTTTGATGACAGAATAATTAGTGTTGATTTGTGGCCCCCTCGTTCTCCTGACCTAACGAGTTGTGATTTTTATTTATGGGGTTCTTTAAAAGACAGAGTGTATCGTTCCAATACTCGCACACTACAGGAACTTAGAGAAAACATTGTGCAAGAAATCACAAGAATTCCTGCTACTGAGCTTCGGAGAGTAAGCGAGAATATTTACACGACATATGCTTCCTGTTTGAGAGCAGAAGGTCAACATTTCCAGCAGCTATTATAAGGTAAGGATTTTAGTCCGCCTCTGCCGGCGTAATTTCCCCGGCGACTGCCAGCTGTCTCGCGCAGTAGAGAGAGGCCGCGAATGGGTTCGAATATAATTTAACTACCCTTTAGCTCGTCTGTGGTCTTATCTTAAAATGGTCGCACTGTATTATCTGATTTAAAATAGAATTTGTGTGTATACGGCTGCCCCTTATTAGGGCAAGTGTGAATTTTCTTTTATAACAGTAAACTGATAGTATAATTATTTCAGATAATTATTTATAGTAATGGCAGGCCAATGGAAATATCTGAAACGGTAACTTTCCGTGACTGTACCTGTTGTTATTGCCAGTCCGAGGGTCATCGCAAGCACACTGCAGTAGCTGCCCGTGGGCTGTTACAGCGAGTCAAGCCTTGCACATTTTACCTATAGCTGAACATATTAGCTTAGCATTATTATTATTATTATTATTATTATTATTATTATTATTTATTAGATACTTTCTTTACACGTGCATGTTTCTTTCAATAGACAAAATGTAGACATCAAAGCTATAAAGGTGCACAGTCACAATGTTAAATTTACCTCAAGATCGGGTTTGTTTTTCATTAAGCACAATTAAGGTGAATACTACAGATGTAACGTGTCGTCTGTTGAGAAGACTTTAAAGTTAGAACCTCCATGAAAACATTAACAAAAATTATCATTAGGTAACCCTGGCGTTATGAAATTATTTCGTTTTACCAGAGCTCATTAATGCAGTTAACGAACATCGCGTGCGGAAGTACTTTGCAGTACGATTTCTCTAACGCTGGTGTAACCGGTAAAGGCAAATAAAAAGAAAAGAAACGCGGAAGTTTTTCTCAACGATATAAACCGCACTAACGCCACAATAATTAGGGAACATTTTTTTCAGACACCACAATCAAGCATAAATCCCATTGTAAGTACGTTTGAAACACCAGTTAACATTCAGTCGTAAAGCGTCCTTATACCATATTAGAGCTTGGTTGATGGTTACAGAGGCGGCTCGTAGCCCAAACGATAGATGAAGCTCTTTTCACACAAAACAAGCCATGCCACTTATCTATTTCTTGTAGTTATGTTGACTCTCCTATCCTTTCGGTTGGCGTATTCACTATCCCACGAGCTTTTAAAATATGCGATGTAACATTTCGCAGCTTTTATCTATGTGCCGATACACTAAGAATTGGCTTAGGTCTGCCCGTAAATATCACAGCTCGTCCTCAATCCACCGCGTAAAAGTTTTTTGTAACACGCAACATATTATTTCATTTTACGGATTCCTTGTAAATCGCCAATGGTTTAAATGTTTTTAAGATATAAAATATTGGTGATTAATTCACACTAGCGAACTTCCAAGACCATACACGCAACAAAATAATCGCTACGGACGAAAATATTCTGTTACCCAGGGAAAGATATGTTTGCAAGTATCAGAGACCACCGAATAGCCTCTATAAGGGTCTCTCTAGTCCAAAAAATCCATAATTTTATCTTCACCGTAGCCTCGAAGCAGCAAAGTTTGTGGGAGTATACAGCATTCATACAGTCCAAGCTTGAGTTGGTTGTCATGGCAACCAGACACAAACAGTGCAGCTGAGCCGAGAATAGTTGCACCAACTCTCTGTACCTGATCATGGACTAACGCTTTCCTATTTCGCTCGCTTACAAACCATTTCCGTTATTCCCTGTTACTGTCGCGGTAACACTTCGGAATGGGCGATGTTCACTCTTAAGGTAGTGATTCGTAAAATTGTATTCGAATACACTTAGTAAGAAAACGTCTGAAGTGGCGCTTCACTAGCTTCAACTGACGAATCACCTCTGTGGCTAACAACAAACAATTGGACTACTCCGAAGAGTAGGAGTAGGAGACAGAAGAAGGGCCTCCAGAAACTGGAGCAGAGCACCAAAAGTAAGCCACGATGGTCCTTTTTTGCTTTCAACGTCACCCCTGGGAGGGTGAGAGGGAGGGAAGAGGAGGATACCCAAAGGACGACCAAATCTGCACGACGATATGCGCTAGCATGAACTGGGTTCCTAACGATTCCAGATGGAGCACTTCCTGGCGCGGCTATCACTGCCTAATCCCAATGCTGCACGGAAGACAAGCTATGAAGAGTAGGGCCCTAGCAGGGCCACCAAATGCTAGGGAGAAACCGTTGCAAAGCGCACAAGCCATCGTCGACGCCTGGTCCTTCAGTTCTGAAACAGATAAAAGCCAATCATACACAGAAAATTCGTAGTAGAAGAGAACAGCATTCGCGTACCGACCCGGGGAAACCACGAAAAAGTCCATGGTCAGATTAGCTGGCCCGACGAGAATCGAACCCGGAACCCCCCGAAAGCGAGCTTCACATGCTGCCGCGGAGTAATCTCGCTCGTTTATTCTGGAGATACACACCCGTGTAGAAAACAGCACCACTTGAACGTCTACCAATACAGCAATAATAAACTTGGGCTTCACATAGCTGTTTACATATTCCTAACATAAGATTGATGCTTTTCAGCGGCTGGGGTTGAGACATACGGTTTTTACTTGTTCTAGAGGAAGTATTGCATTCCGTCCAAAAATTTGATACTGAGATTTCATCGGAACTGCACGATTTGGACATAACTTTGAGGCAGTATTTTATATCACAACACTGTGAATGCCAGAGTGATTGTAGTGTAAATTAACATTATTGTATGACAATGATTTTGTATGTTTGTTAGCTATAAGCATTGTTAGGAAATAAGTTTACACAGCCTCACTGAAACTGACAATAGCAGTGGGTAACAATGAAGCGAAGGGGTGAGTTGTTTATCACTTAGAAGAGACAAATAAATGACGTAAGGGTAGCGTGCCTTTCTTTAGAAATGGAGGGAATATCTTTCCTAGAGCATATGTGTTTGTAATTGTGATTGAATGACAAAATAGACGCTAATGTTGGCGCGATTCAGTAACCAATAGCAGCTCTATTATAATGTTTAGGCATATCGGGGTGAGGGAGTATAAATTCTTGAACCAAAAGCAAGTACAGAATCATTCACGAGGTAAACGTCGCGCAGTTCTACAGAATCTCTCGCAAGGTACACATTACGCAATTCTACAGAATCTCTCGCGTCGTAAAGTTAGTTACAAAATGTGAAGTAGGTACGCGACAAGTATTACGATAGTAATTACATTCGGAAATATAACAGTTTCAGTCAGGTGTGTATCAAGATTAAAGATGTGAAATTAATTAAGTGTGACGGCAATAAAAGTGTAAAAACAAATTCTTTTATCAGTGTTATCTTTTAGTAACAACTCCTTTCCGTTTACACGCCCTGCTCAGAGATATTTGCTCGACTGAGTAATAATAGCTAGCCGGAGGACAAAGAACCCAAAATTCAAAATAGTAAAACAATAACAGGCGCCAAGTAAAAAAAGATAACACGAGAGATTACCGCGACAACTTAAAAACGTAATGTTGGATGAATACTAAACTTGGTATTTAGAGTCAGTACCTTCCAAAAATGCAAAACGGAGATTTTCTTGAAAATTTCCCCATCCCAAGCTACCGTTTACACGGAACCATTCTTGAAATGTATTTTGTTTGTCAAAAAATGGCTAAAATATGTTATAAAAATGCTCTCCTTTTAAGTATACGAAATGAAATATATATCTGAATTTTCTGGGAATAGCCTGTGAAGTTGTTTATTCGAAAATAATTTTGTATAAGTGGTAAATTTTAAGAGGTAGATAAAAACGTACTCAACATAAAATATACAACTTTATAAAACACACAATTTATTTCAATAACGTTTTTTGTAGCATCAGCCATTTCCAGAATATCCGTTATTAATGGTTTGAATTATTCACTTTTAGCCATACTTTCAAAGCCTTGTCGACATTCAGTTGTTTCTCATGGTTGCATAGAAAGAGTGTGGAATTTTAAGGCCAGAAAACAGCGTACATTTCTTAAACATTTGACTATGGCTATTCCCTTTGTATGTTTAACGAAATGTGTAATGTAGCTGTAAGGTTTATCTGGATTAAAATGAATTAAATAGAAAAAAAATCTGATGTGTTACACTCACATGACTTTCTCTACTCTTGTACAAACTATTTTTACAAACGCTTATTCTCCATATGCTTCATGTTAATGGAGATATCGAGATGTCAATCTTAATGATAATTTTCTTGTAGATGCAAGGGGAATATGGTAGGTTTTAAGCAATAGTCAAATATTTTAACGCTGGTTGCTATTTGGCGCATTCCATTCTCTTTGCATGTCCAGGACATAAAAAAAATCTGATGTGTTACACTCACATGACTTTCTCTACTCTTGTACAATCTAATTTTACAAACGCTTATTCTCCATATGCTTCATGTTAATCGAGATATCGAGATGTCAATCTTATTGGTAATTTTCTTTTAGATGCAAGGGAAATATGGTAGCTTTTAAGCGATAGTCAAATATTTTAACGGTGGTTGCTATGTGGCGCATTCCATTCTCTTTGCATGTCCAGAACATAAAAAAAAATGAATAACGAATTTGAGAAAAAGTATAAGTATTGTAAAATTTAAGGAAATAACAAGCAATATCTCGAAAACGGTTCACTCAACAAAAGAAATGTATATGGCATAAGTTGTGTATTTTAACGCGATCTACATTTTTTGTGTAGAAAAATTTTGTCTATCTCTTATGGTTTACCAGTTATGCAAAAGTCGTTCACAATGAAGAATACTTTTGGAGACATTCCCAGGAAATTCAAGATATACATTTTATTTGTCATAAAAATATCTTAAACATATGATATTTTAATCAAAATCGTTAGAGCCATTTTTGAGAAAATTAAAATTTTCGAAAAATCTTCCATGTAAAGGGTAGTCTGGGGTGGGGGGATTTTCTTGAAAACCTTCGTGTCGCATCTCTGGAAGATACTGAACCTAAATACCAAGTTTGGTGCTTATCCGATTGCTCGTTTTTGAGTTATGCTGTTCACACACACACAGACACACACACAGACACACACACAGACACACACACACACAGACACACAGACACACACACGGACATGTTTCTAAAAATGCTTTTTTTGGATTCAGGAGGTCTCAAAACGTGTATTTCCGGTGAAATCTCGGTATCGAATTTTTGGGTGGAATGCAATACTTCCCCTACTTACTATACGTAGTAGAGAAAGTAAAAATGAATAACGAATTTGAGAAAAAGTATAAGTATTGGAAAATTTAAGGGAATAACAAGCAATATCTCGCAAACGGTTCACTCAACAAAAGAAATGTATATGACATAAGTTGTGTATTTTAACATGATCTACATTTTTCGTATAGTAAAATTTTGTCTATCTCTTATGGTTTACCAGTTATAAAAAAAGTCGTTCATAACGAAGAATACTTTTGGAGACATTCCCAGAAAATTCGAGATATACATTTTATTTGTCATGACAATATCTTAAACATATGACATTTTAATCAAAATCGTTAGAGCCGTTTCTGAGAAAATTAAAATTTTGAAAAATGTTCCATGTAAAGGGTAGTCTGGGGTGGGGGGAATTTCTTGAAAACCTTCGTGTCGCATCTCTGAAAGATACTGAACCTAAATACCAAGTTTGGTGTTTATCCGACTGTTCGTTTCTGAGTTATGCTGTTCACAGACAGACACACACACGGACATGTTTCCAAAAATGCTTTTTTTGGATTCAGTGAGTCTCAAAACATGTATTTCCGGTGAAATCTCGGTATCGAAATTTTGGGTGGAATACAATACTTCCCCTACTTACTATACGTAGCAGAGAAAGTAATAAGCTTTCGTAAGAATAGCTCTTATACCAACTAATAAATGACAGAGGGTAGAGAAAGTCATGTGAATGTAACATAATATTTCTAGAAAAATGTCCCTGTGAATGTGTGTGAACAGCTTAACTCAAAACGAAAGTCAGATAAATACCAAACTTGGTATTTAGTTTCAGTACCTTCCAAAGATGTGATACGAACATTTTGAACAAAATTCTTTCCCCCCCCCCGCCCTTTACACAGAACATTTTTCGAAATTTTCTAAAAAATACCTCTGACGAATTTCATTTAAACACCATATATTAAAGTTATTTAATGAAAAATAAAATGTACACAATGAATTTTCTGGGAATAGCCTGTGTTGTATAATATTGTATAACCGCTAAACGTTAAGCGATAGACGAAAACGTAATACACAAATGCTCGTATTGTAGGTCTCTTTAAAACACACAGTTTATTTCAAATAACTGTTTTGTAGCATAAGCCATTTCCGAGATATCCGATTGTAATGGTTCGATTTGTTCAAGACTTTATCATTATTTTAAAGTTGTTTCTCGCGATACCATGGAAAGGGTATGTAATTTTAAAGCCAGTTTATAGCGTCCAATTCTTAAACATTTGACTATCACTTTACCCTTTTTATCTATAACAAAACCTGTAATGCAGCTATTTTCACAAATGTTTATCTCGATTAAAATGAAGTAGATAGGAAAATAAACTTTCGTAAGCATGTTTGTATACACATTAATAAGCGATAGAGGGTAGAGAAAGTCATGTGAATGTTACATATAAGAAATTTGTTTCATATTTTCATGTTTCTTCTTCAATTCATTATTCACTTTAAAACTGTTTTAAACTAAGCTGAAGAACTATTTAAAATGAATGTAATATAGGAGTTTAAAGCTAACATTTTAAAAACAAATAATCTGCAAAATAATAATAATAAATAATGATATTTTTTTACATTTTGTCATTCCAGTTGCCTGGTGGATGTTAAAAAATATGCTATATAATTAGTTTCTTTTCAAGTGGCATGAAGTAAAAGAAATGATTCACGTATTATGATATGAGAAGCTATGCAGTCAACGTCCTCATTGTGGAATTAATGTATTTTCTGTTAAGACGTCTGTGACCCACTAGCCTTGTTGGGAGAGGACCTTGAATTCTCCTCCTTCCTTGAAACGGAAGAGAATCAGCTGCTGCAGTGCTCGCTTGTCTAGTGTGGACTGTGCATGCGGCGTGAGCAGGACCGGTAAAGGAAGGTAAGCGCGTAGTTTGTTTATATGTGCCGACGTTCATTTGTCACGAGTTGCGACTACTCCAGTATCTGTATCAAAAGGTTGGTAATACAGAACGCACTGTTTTAACACGCAACAATGAGCGATATTCTTTATACGGAAATGTAATGGAAATTCCACTTGCATTTGTAGCGAGCTTTAGTAGAATTAACCACTACGTGTTTCAATCGCATCTTTAAATATTAAGATGTTAAGCAAATACGTCGTATACACGAACCAGGTATGTTAATGCGAGTTTTAGTGTTTAACAACTGCCAGTTCTGCACTCAACGTGCGTAACATTATTAAAATAACGTAAACGGTAAGGTAATTCTGCTGTTCATAGTATGCAATGCTATAATATGAGGTAAGCACTTCAGAATTTGTCTGGTTACATTCAAAACCTTGAACCGTATTTATTTTACGAATAGATTATATAAGTGATACCGTAATTATCGTTATCATCTTCGTAACAGGTGATAGTCCTAGAAGGACAGTTTCGGTCTACATAAAATTCTCCCGCCATCTCTTTACAGGGTGGCCAGGGTCTCTTCCCCGATGGCGCGTAGTTCAAAACAGAAGTGTCAAGGGCCAACATTTTACTCGTTCGTTTCATTGGTACATAATCAGACTCGCTCGTTTCCACTATTGTTCCGTATCCGTCAATAGGTCTGCGATTAAACACTCACGCAATTGAATGCATCTTTTATTCGTGATCAACATTTTAACAGACTTCTTAAACATTTCAACACAATTTAACAAATTGCAACTCAACAAAATCAGCAGAAATATGTTCTCCAACGAAAAAAAGTCCGCCATTGGTGCCATGCACATGCATTGCATCCTAGCCCTTATGGGACCTTTCCTTCTGTTGCCAACACTGCAGATCAAAACACAGCCAAGGTACACCTTTAAGTGCAGCAAACATCTGAAACGGAAAAAAGAATACTTAGTTTCTGATTCACGGGAAGTTAGGTTCGGTTAGTTTATATATATATATATATATATATATATATATAAACTTAGGCTAATTAGCAACCAGTGGTTATATCAAAGCACGCTCGCTTCGCTCGTGTGAGTTCTTATGATATTTATGATTCACTACTTATGTAAGCTTTAGTTTCAGATTCACAGGTTAGGTTAGTTTTTTTATATAAACCTTGGTGTCTAATTCCGGAGAGGGTTAGGTTAGTTAGTTTTTTTGTATAAACTTTGGTTTCCGATTCAAGGGAGGTTAGATTGGATTTAGTATATATATATATATATATATATATATATATATAACCTTAGTTAATTAGCAACCAGTGGTTAGATTAAAGCACGCGAGCGAAGCGAGCGTGCGTTCCTTAACGAAGCTTATATTCTTACCTTTTATTCAGATGGTGGATACAGGGAAGCTCCGCGAATTCATCTTCTTTTTCCCAAAATCTGCGAGTAAACACCAACATTTGATGCTCACAGCCGTCACAATCCATTTTCTTAACCTGAATCTAATCTTAAGATTATTCACCGTTACGCTACACTTTGCCGCCTGTTTTACCCTCATTTCCATACATTCCATGCGTTGGCTGCATTACTTCGCGAAATTTCGCTTTGTGAAGTTGGCAGAACGTACATCAAGCTGTCGCCAGATTTGCCTACATAAGGGAGGCAACTTTTCGGGGTAGGTAGGAGGGCCTCTTCCATTAGTCGAGACATCTACTATGAATCGATTCTGTAAGTATTATGCATGTTATAGCGTTATTGACGTATACGGAACTTTGTCCCCCTCTGGTGGGAAATGGATATTTACCTATTAGTTCGAGTATTCGCTCGTTCGAGAGTTCACATCATAGCGTAGTGGTTGGCGTATTGCTTCGGTGTGTTTGGGCAAATAAACAATATCATATGGGATGTAACTGTGTTTTCGACTTTGTTTCTACCTAGTGTTGTGGTCAAAACTTCTTTTACTGCATTATGTTACAGAAACTCCATTTTGTCATGTTCTATACACCTGAGCAAAACATTAAATTATGTCCCAAAATAAATATCCTACAAGTTTTATGTAAAATTTCATTCGGAACTTCTGTGAGACAAAATCACTCATGTGTATAAGCATTTAGCTAAATACACATCACAAATGTTATATAACATAATAAGTTAGTTAATGATTAAACATTCTTTAAATTCTAGAAATTGTACAATGTCATTAAAGTAAAGTATGCTACTGCCAGCCTTTAACACAAATTAAGGTTAATTAACTTAAACGTTGTTGCTTAACCTACTTTAATGCTATATACAATGATGTACCTAAAATTGCGTTTTGTTTTAGAAAGATACAAATCAACAAACCTGAGAATAAATTCGGTAATGACAATTTCTAACGGAAAATTAACGATACTTGAGAGCACCTTATTGCTATAAATATGCAGTACAAATCTCAAATAGTATAAAAACAAAATTAAAGAAAGTTTTTCTTAAAGGTCAATTTATGAACACTTCACATTATTATTATTATTATTATTATTATTATTATTATTATTATTATTATTATTATTATTATTATTATTATTACCTATATAATTTTATAGGCAATAGTCCCGAAGCGCTGCCAACATCGCTTCTTTCGGTTTATCTTCGAACCGATAAACTCCTTCATTTAATTTTAAGAAAAAAAATTCACTTGTACCACTCGACTCCATACCGGAATATCACGCGGCAACAAGGCCAGTGTAACAGGCTGAGCCTTCCCCTTGAGTCTGGTCACACTGGGTCGTCCTCCGTGGTCTACGGGTACTATGCTAGCCCCTGGTTCCCGAGGTCGTGGGTTCAAACCCTGTGGAGGGCAATTGATTTTTTCGGGCGTAAAAGTCCTTAGCATGGCTTCCTTTGGAAGGGAAGTAAAGCCAGTGGTCCCGTGTCGTAGGTTAACAGCACGTAAAAGAACCTCAAGCATGATAAAGAAGCCTCTGGGCAAAATTTTCGATTTTTCACGCCCAATATAAGAATGGGACGCTAAGGACCATGGCAGTTAAAGAGCGTCCATAAATAAAACTCAATTTTGGTCACACTGGGCATTCAAACGGGAAATGAGATATACTCGTTCGGTATACCAAAAGGAATGGACTGAGAGCGGGACACCGTTCGAGTTCCGATATACCTAACTTCTCGTTATACGAACTCATTTGTGTTCGAAGGAGTGAATGGTACAAGTTAATGACCAAAACTCGTTAGATGGACACCTGTAATTCAAGATTGCTCGGGGGATCCTGCTTCTGGGCATACCTTGGCGTGCTGGAACAAATTTTCTTGATATTGATGAATATCTTGCATGACAGATTTCATTCCCAGTTGTAGGATCTCTTCATTTCGTTGATGGTCTCATTTAGTGTAGCCTGCTGTTCGACGCATAAACTTTATTTCTGTTTTCATTACACCTTCGTAAGGTCCAAACTTTGCTGCCATAACAAGGACAGGTTTTGTACAGGCAAGTCGGTTCTACAATCTGCCGATAAAGTTATAGATATACCGGATTTCTTAGGATTGGCGTACTACAATCTCTGGATAGCACTACTCGGAAGATATCTTTGCCGACAGGTTTTCGGCTAGTTGGAGCACCCGATACGTCCATTTTCACATTCAGGACTGACACAGTTCTTGTCACTAGCAATAGTAACCATGGCGAATTGGACGACGACGAGGAAATAATGATGTTTATGCATAACAGGAGAAAGTCTAAGGTCACAAGAGGGAGACAAAATTATTTCCATACTTTGGACGAAGTTGAAAACAAGCTTGCTTTTATAAAACACTAGCTGCTTACCCGACGTTTCACGGGTAGCATTTTAAACTCAAATAACGTTTTAGTTCATTGCATATACTTCCGACGTTATTTATGAAATCTTGTACAATCTAGAGAATTTTTTTATTTAATCCTCCTCTTTGTCCTTGCAATTGTAATTTCGTACAGTCCTGGCTATTCCTAATATCGGAAGAAGCATTCTGATTTTCAGCAAGTGGAACGTCTGTCTTTCTTAACCTCTCCCCCGACAGTCTTCGCAAGCATGTTCTTTTATAACTCCGATATGCTCGTATGCTAATACACAGGAAAATCCATATTAGTATTTTATTAATTTATGAATTGAAATTATAAATTGTTTTATACAGTATGTAACATTCTTATTCGTACACAGAACAGCCCCAAATTTTATACAGTTTTCCTATTCGTACATTTGTTAAGAATGACCACTGCGTCGTAAACAGCTTCAACACGCGCGTGTTTCAAAGGTCACTTAGACCTCAGCCGTCGCGTTGTTTATGTTCTGTTAGTAGTGATCGAAATGGGTAAGCAAAAGGAGCTTAGTTCTGATCTGAAGCAAGTAATTATAAAGTTGTCACTTAGAGTGCATTCTCTCAGAAAAATAGGAGACACAGTAAATAAACCACATACGTAGTCAAAAAATTTAGGGAGCAAAGTTCTACAAAGAATTTACCAAGAAAACCTAAAGAAAGCAGGCTGAATGCACAAGAGGAACGTTTCGTTATAAGTCGAATCCGAGAAAATCCAAAATTAAATGTTTCTCAATTACAACCATTAGTAGAAAATGTGTCTGGAAAGATGTCTGACCAAACTGTTCGTCGTGTCTTATGGAAGTATGGATGCCATGGCCGAACACCAAGGAAGAAGCCTTGTGTAAGTGCAGCAAACAGGAAGAAACGAGTTGCATTTGCTAAAGATCACATCCATAAGTATCAGAACTTTTGGAATAGCATGATATAGTTAGACGAGACTAAGATAACCCTCTTTGGGTCAGTTGTTATAAACAGAGTCTGGAGAAAAGCAAATTCAGACAATGACCCCAGTTAAACATGGTGGTGGTTGGGTTCCATTATGCTCTGGGCCTGTATGTCATCTAACGGTGTCGGTAATATACAATTTATTGATGGATTATGAACAAACATGTGTATTCTGACATTTTAAGGAACAATGTAAAGCAGAGTGCCCAGAACATGGGCAGGCACCTGGTTATAGCTTTCAGCAGGATAACGATAGTAAACACAAGGCAAAACTGAACATGAATTGGTTGATATGGAATGTACCCAAACTACTACAAACACCTCCTCAGAGTCCAGATTTGAATCCAATCGAGTATCTGTGGACAGTTCTGAAGAAACGAGTCCGTAAAAGCAGAGTAAAACATAAACAAGTTCTTAAACGTATTGTGGAGGAAGAAATGTAATAAAATCAGCCCAGGAGAATGGAAAAACCTGGTAACCTCTATGAAGAGAAGGTGCGAGGCAGTTATTAAAGCCAAGGGGTACCAAACAAAGTATTAGATTATCAGTGGTGTCTGCGTTATTAAACTATTACTTCTAATGTACGAATAGAAAAGTTGTACAAATATGGTCAGGTTTCTTTTACAATTTTACTTAATTTAGTTTGTAGGTAAGTTAGTATTTAGTTAATTCCTAATACAGCATTTGTTATATTGTTCAACATGTATGAAATAAATATTAATTGAACTGTTCTTCTAACAAATATTAAAGTATTTTCTCAGAAAATTGAAGTGGATTTTTCAGTGGTGAAAGAATTATCAAAATCGGTTGAGCGTTTAAGGGATTAACCCAAATACACATACATACTAATTTTCTCCCTTTATGCTATTATTATAGTAGAGATTTCGGCTTGGCATAAGGAAATGAGAAATACATCAGCAAATAGTCACCAATACAGAGCTAGTTATGTGCACTCTTACGCGATTGTCTCCCAGCATTTTTCCCCCTCCAGGCTACCGCATAAATTTTGTATGTTTCTACGAGGTTTTGTCTGTTTCGCAAGACAATTCTAGTAAGCTTTCTAGTTTACAAATTCCCCAATAGTGGCGCTTCCGTCGAATACATAATGGCAAACTTAACACATCACAGGTTATCCTATTGAATTGCTATCCAAATGAAGGCGTGTGATTGTAGAACGTTGCTTATCGACCAGAAAAGTTTATTTGGAGAGTAAC
Source organism: Deroplatys truncata (assembly GCA_030765065.1). Taxonomy (NCBI): domain Eukaryota; kingdom Metazoa; phylum Arthropoda; class Insecta; order Mantodea; family Mantidae; genus Deroplatys; species Deroplatys truncata. Next base: position 21,106,301 of record CM060987.1, read on the forward strand.
TATAGGCAAGCTTATTAGCACACTGTAGAACTGGCCCTAAGGAAAGTTTCATTATACTGTTGATAATGCCAGCAGATTTACGGAATTTACAGTTTTGGTGATATGTCTAGGTTGGGTAAAAAGGAAAGTTTATAATCAAGGTATTAAAATTTTGTCATTAATACAAATTCTGTTGCATATAGGTTATTTGCCACAGAATGCCATTATTTTGTTTTCGTGGATATTTCCATGTGATATTGTGGCGTATTATTAATTTCATTGTCATTACCAGACACGCTGTTGTGATGTATTGTTGTTACCAGACGTAGCATTATTGGGCCTTAGATATATTTCGGCTTAACGGTCCCTCTTTTTGGTGCAGATCACGCCAAAGGGAGAGATCTGTTTGAATCTGTCTGGTGTGACGTAAGTCACACAGGCCAAAGCCAGACAGGGTTAGTGGGGGAGAAGATAGCGTCACTCGAGTGGAAGTGGTCGCTGGAGCCAGACGTGTGTGTGAGGACGGTCTAGATCTGTGGCATCTACCTCCATCCTGTTTCCTTTGTTAATTACCTAGAGTCCCCAAACGCTTTTGTGAATAAATCCCAGGTAATGTGTGTTATGCAATCTTTCAATGTAATATAAAACCCACGCCTTCCTCTTAATTCTACACACCAAGCTCCCGGACTTTTACTGCCAGCAAGTTGCGCCCCCTCCCTCCATGAGCGTGTTGGGATGACCTAAATTGATCATTTTCTGGTAACCTTTTTGGCCTTCATCTCACCATATAACAATACTTGTCAGCTTTTAATGTTAAATTACAGATTGTTCGTTGTAAATCATCTTCTGAAGTGACTAGCAAGATCAAATTATCTGCAACAAAAATCAGGGGATTTGGGTGTAAATATCGATTTATAGCTATATGACCGTGCCGTGTTTTTAAATTCGTATTATTGCATTTATATAAATATTGAATAAGAGATGCGAGAGAGGACATCTTTGTTTTTGATTTTCTCGTCAATTTCAACAGAAATGTAAGCTTTTTGGTATAGATTAGACACACTGATAATCACTTGATTAAGGATATTATCATGTACTAATACGTCGCCCTCCGTGGCCATGTGGTTACCATTCTCTATAGTAAGTTCTCGATGTTTCTTTATCAAAAGTTTCAATGTGAAGTATCAATCACAAGATCATTTCCTAAATCCATTTTGCCCTTCACCAAATATCTTTATAATATCTGTTTAATGTATTTTGGATTATGTTGAAGAAAATTTCACAAGCGTATTTCGTAAACTAATTCCTCTATAATTATTGCAGTCTTTCTTATTTCCTTTCTTATAGATTGGTATCACAATTGCATTCCACCAACTTCTCGGAGGTTCTGCTCCATTCCAAAGCAAATTTAGAAAATTTAAGTCTTAATAAGAATGGTTAAGCTGCATGTTTAAAGCGCTCGATGTTTATATTCTCATCACCCGGAGCTTTATTACTTTCCATGTTTTTAAGTGCTGTTGAAAGATCTTAGAATGGAGCCTGTATCAATTTTGTGAGTATTGTAGTATAGGAGTAGTATCTTGACACTATAACTTTTGATAACTTAACCATACGTTTTACTTTTTCTACTTCTTATAGTAAGTAGGGGAAGTATTGTATTCCACCCAAAAATTCTATACCGATATTTCACCGGAAATACATGTTTTGAGGCCCCCTGCATAAAAAAAGCATTTTTGGAAACATGTCCGTGTGTGTCTGTGCATGTGTCTGTGTCTGTGTGAAACGAAGACTCGGATAAACACCAAACTTGGTATTTAGGTTCAGTACCTTCCAGAGATGCGACACGAAGGTTTTCAAGAAAATCCCCCACCCCAGATTACCCTTTACATGGAACATTTTTCGAAAATTTTAATTTTCTCAAAAACAGCTCTAACGATTTTGATTAAAATATCATATGTTTAAGATATTTTCATGCCAAATGAAATGTATATCTCGAATTTTCTGGGATTGTCTCCAAAAGTATTCTTCATTATGAACGACTTTTGCATAACTGGTAAACCATAAGAGATAGACAAAAGTTTACTACACAAAAAATGTAGATCGCGTTAAAATACACAATTTATGTAATATACATTTTTTGTTGTTGAGTGAACCATTTTCGAGATATAGCTTGTTATTCCCTTAAATTTTCCAATACTTATACTTTTTTCTCAAATTCGTTATTCATTTTTTTGTCCTGGTAATGCAAAGAGAATGGAATACTGCACATAGCAACCAGCTCTTAAAATATTTGACTATCGCTTTAAGCCTGCCATATTCCCCTTGCATCTACAAGAAAATTAGCAATAAGATTAACATCTCGATATCTCGTTTGTACAAGAGTAGAAAAAGTCATGTGAGTGTAACACATCAAATTTTTGGAGCGATTTATTGAGTCGGGCAGTATTTGCTTTCTTGGTTTATAACTTTTACGATTTTATATACCTTGGAATATCATTTTCTAAGAAAGAAACAAAATCATTCTAATTTTTCCCGTGTATTTCATCACTTCACATTTAGTAATTGCTCTTTTCCGTTGATATTCAATGTTGTCTTCTTCCTTGTGCTGATATACAGTACTTTTCCTTCACACTGTGGTAACCGCATGGTGGCTCCCGCTCCAGCCGCCACAGCTCGGACTCCCGCCGAAATACTTAAAACATTCCCGCAACCGCTTCACGTTCTCATAGTTACAGTTTCAATGATAATAAGCACATACCTTATCATAAGAGATGTTGGAAATGTCCTTCTCTATCCACACATTTCTGGCATCTTCTCGGTAAGTTTTCATTCACACTGGAGAGTTCAATATCCAAAATTGAGTGACTTTCTCGCCTGAAGTTTTCTTTTAGTTCTACCAACGTATGGGGTTTGTTGTATACACCTTATTTTTCAAGTTTCCCAGACATAAAAATCACATACAGTTAAATCAGGGGATCATGAGGGCCATAATTTCTTACTAGTTACACTATCTTCAAAAATTTACGGAATTAAATTAAATGACTGTATGTGCGATAGCAAAGTCTTGTTGGAAAAATCTACACTGTCATTCAACGTCGGTCAGCTGTTCAAAAATGCCATTCCTGTATCTCTCTGCATTTATTGTTTGTTCAAAAAACACAGGTCCTATTAATCTGTATGCATTTACTGTACGCCACTTTTCGCGTCATGCAAGGGAATATCGCGTGTAAAATCGGGTTTCTCTGTACTCGAATATGTCATTTTGCGACGAAACATAGCCATATAAATGGAGTCATGCTTCGTCAGAGAAGAATATTAAGCACGGGTCAATTACTCTATCACTTCGCAAAATTCAGCTTTACCCGACTTTGAGATCACAATTTCACTCAATTTCGGAAATTGAATTCTCGAGTATGAATGCAAATTTCCTGAGAAAATGCCAGAAATGTGTGAATAGAGAATGACAGCATTTCCAACATCTCGCATAATGCCTGCACTTATTGTCATTGTAATTGTAGCTGTAACAATGAAGCGGTTGCAGTTATAATAGAACTGTTTCGGCGGGAGCCCGAGCTGCAGCTGCCGGTGCGCGAGAAGCCATGCGGTTACCACAGTGTGAAGAAAAAACACCCTATAATTGCATTTTATTTTAATTTTATTTGTGCTAACGTTTTCATTCTTGACATTTGTTTGATGTTATTTATTCTGGAAAATGTTCATTTCCAGGTTGTTGTAATATTCAATTTTCACTTTCTCTACTGCGTATACTAAGTAGGGGAAGTATTATATTCCACCCGAAAATTCGATACCGAGATTTCACCGGAAATACATGTTTTGAGACACCCTGAATCCAAAAAAAACATTTTTGGAAACATGTCCGTGTGTGTGTCTGTCTGTGTGTCTGTCTGTGAACAGCATAACTCAGAAACGAACAGTCGGATAAACACCAAACTTGGTATTTAGGTTCAGTATCTTCCAAGGATGCGACACGAAGGTTTTCAAGAAAATCCCTCCACCCCAGATTACGCTTTACATGGAACATTTTTCGAAAATTTTAATTTTCTCAAAAATGACTAACGATTTTGATTAAAATATCATATGTTTAAGATATTTTCACGACAAATAAAATGTATATCTCGTATTTTCTGTGAATGTCTCCAAAATATTCTTCATTGTGAACGACTTATCCATAACTGGTAAACAATAAGAGATAGACAAAATTTTACTACACAAAAAATGTAGATCGCGTTAAAATACACAATTTATGTCATGTACAGTTTTTTTGTTGAGTGAACCATTTTCGAGATATTGCTTGCTATTCCCTTAAATTTTTCAATACTTATTTTCTCAAATGGGAATTCGTTATTCATTTTTTTGTCTTGGATATGCAAAGAGTATTAATCTGTGGGAAAGGGAATGGTGCTGCACCTAGCAACCAGCTATTAAGAGATATGTATGTGCTTAAAGGCTACTGTTTTTCTATAGTGCCCTTGTAAATATATTTTCCCCTTGCATCTACAAGAAAATTAGCAATAAAATAGAGTCTGCAAATGTTTATCTCGATTAATATGAAGTAGATGGAGAATAAGCGTTTGTAAAACTAGTTTGTACAAGAGTAGAGAAAGTGATGTGAGTGTAACACATCAGATTTTTATTATCGTAGGAAGGCAGCAAGACATATTAAATATTTGATATTTTGGATGTTAAACGCAGATAGTGGTAAACTGGACACAATTTTAGGTGTAATTCTCAATGCCTGATTCGGCAAAACCACAAAATACTTTTTGAGATCTTTTAAGGTGTTTTTTTTGTGTTAAAACATAAATTTGTCTTCATTGCGAAGGAAAATATCTGCCATACATTATTGGTGAAATAATGTCATGTCTCCGCCTTAAGCCTGCTGATATTTTTGTAAACAAAATAATCTGTTGCATTCACATAACATTTCTACTCACTCTACTACAAACTCGTCTTACAAGCTTATTCGTATGCCTATTGTTAATCGAGATAAATTTAAACATTTCCTTGTAGGTATAAGAAATAGGTTATATAGCGATAATGAGAGTTTTTAAGAGCGTGTCGCTATGCGATGCTTTGATATTCCATGCTGTTTGCATGACCATGAGAAAAAGAGAATAGTGACTTACGACTTGAAAAAAGTACAAGTATGTCAAAAGTGAAATCTTTAATAAAGAAATATCCGGAAATGGTTAACGCCACAAAAATTTGTCGGTCTCCATGGTGTGGTGGTTACCATGCTAGCCTCTAGTTACCGAGGTCGCGGATTCAAACCCTCCGGAGGGCGATGGATTTTTTCGGGCCTAAAAATCCTTAGCATGGCTCCATTCAGAAGGGAAGTAAAGCCGGTTGTACCGTGTCGTATATTTATGGCACGTAAAAGAACATCAAGCCTGATAAAGAGGCCTCTGAACAAAATTACCACGTCCAAATAGAATGAGACGCTAAGGAACACAGCAGTTAAAGAGCGTCCATAAATAAAACTCAGTTTAATTTGCCACAAACATTTTGACATAAATTGTGTGCTTTAACGACATCTACATTTTTTCTGTAGTAAGATTTTATCTACGAGGGCTGTCTCAGAAGTACCCGACCTAACAAAGAAAACGCAAACATTTTGGGAAAAAAACATCTTTATTTCTCTACATAGTCTCTTTTCATCTCCATACACCTTTCCCAGCGATGTTCAATAGCTTCGATACCCCGTTTATACTGAGAACTGTCGAGTTCTGCTAAATAGCCATCAACTACAAACTCCACCTCTTCACTGTTGGTAAATCTTTTACCATCAAGCCATTTCTTTAACTTGGGAAACAGTAAATAATCAGAGGGGACAAAGTCTGACGAATAGGGTGCATGAGGAAGCAGTTCCAACTTTAACTCATTGATTTTGGCCATGGCGATAATGGATGTGTGAACTGTGCAGTGTCTTAATACAACAGAACTTTCTTTTACGCTAAATGCGGCCGTTTTTGCTTGATTTCATCATTCAACCGATGCAATAAGTTTGCAATGGCACTCGCCATTGATTGCTTTTCTTTTTTGAAGATAATCAGTGACAATTATCCCACGTGCATCCCAAAAAACTGACGCCTTGTCTGCAGATGGAACTGTCTTCGCCTTCTTTGGAGCTTATTATTTCCTTTCAATCCACTGTTCTGACTGTTCCTTCGTCTCAGGTGTGAAGTGATGGATCCATGTTTCATCCATGGTTATGAATCGAAGCAAAAACTCGGCTTTATTGCAGCGAAACATTGCCAAACACTCGACTGAAACATTCTCACGACGCTGCTTTTGTTCCATTGTGAGTAAACGCGGCACCTATCTTGCGCACAGCTTTCTCGTGTCTAAATTTTCAGTTAGTGTACAATGTACACCACTTTTTGAAATGCCCACGATGTCTGCTAGCTCGCGTACTTTCAGTCGACGGTCATTCAATACCATTTTGTGGATTTTCTTCACAATTTCTGGCGTGGTCACCTCATTTGGTCGACCACTGCGATGTTCGTCTTGGCAGCTCGTACGACCTCGCTTAAACAGTGCCACCCAATATTTTACTGTTGTAAACAAAGGAGCAGACTCCCCCAGAGTATAATCTAGCTCAGCTTTAATAATTAGTTGGACTAAGACCTTTCAAATGAAAGTATTGTATCACATAACGATGGCCAGTTTTATCCATGTTTACAAATTCGCTGACAGAGTTCACTATTAATGGCTGCCAAACAATTACTAAACCACGTAGCATCGTCAAACTTCAAACTTAAGTTTTATAAGGTTGGAACTTTCTACCACAGTCATTTGTTTGAAACAACAACCGCTATCTATACGTCAGGTCGGATACTTTTGGGAATCCTCGTATCTCTTACGCTTTAATTATTATACAAAAGTCATTCTGAATAAAGAGAAAATAAAAAATAACGAGAAAGCTTCCATGTAAAGGGTGGTTTGGGTGGAAGGTTTTCTAAAATTTTCGTGTCCCTTCCTTGGAAAATGTTGAGCTTAAATACCAAGTTTGATATCTAGCCAACTTTTCGTTTTTAAAGTTGTGTTGCTTATAGGCACACACGCGCACGCGGAGCTTGTTCTAAAACAATGTTTTATCCGGAGAGCCTCAAAACGTGAAATCTTGATTTTTGGAGGAATGCAAGTACTCCATCTACTTATTATAGGTAACTAGTAGAGAAATTTACCGAAAGTGACATTTCACTTGCTGTATTTTGCATGATTATTTTACAGGTGCATACAGAGCAATAACTTTTAAGAGTGAAGAAGTTTTTTGTAGACGAATACCAGATTACAACAGGTTTTCTATAGTATTTAAAAATAAACAAAACGTCGGATTTAGTGATAGTTGTTTAGCTCTTTCCCTGACTGTTTATTTAGTAGAGTTAAGGTGTAATTGAAGCGTGTCCCTTTTCAAAGCGATTTATTGTTGTACTTTACGTATAACTAAAGCAATTAATGCGACTAACATTTTGCAACGTGATCAGTACTAACCTCAGGTTACCAATATCTCGAAAATTATGACATAATTTCTGTTTTTATTTTCTCAAACACATACCTAGTAAGTAGAGGTGTTGCATTGCAGCCAAAACTTCAAACAAACAAACAAAAATACCGAGATTTCACCGGAAATAGATATTTTGAGAACCTTAAATCCCCCTGAACAAGACATTTTTAGAAAAAGGCCCGAGTGTGTGTGTGTGTGTGTGTGTGTGTGTGTGTGTGTGTGTGTACGTGCACACAATCCAAAAAGAAAAGACTGATAAATACCATACTTGGTATTTAACTTCAGCACCTTCCATAAATGCGACTCAAAGATTTTCAAGAAATTCCCCCACCCTAAACAACCCCTTATATGTACATTTTTTATTTTCTCTAAAATGGCTCTAACGATTTTGGTTAAAATACCGCATAATAAAGATATTTACATGATAAATAAAATGTATATCTTCCATTTTACAGGAATTTTGTATAATGTTGTATAACTGGTAAACGTTGAGCGATAGACGAAAACGTACCACACAAAAAGGTAGATCTCTTTGAAACACATAATTTATTTTAAATTACGTTTATTAGCATCAGCCATTTCCTACATATCCGTTTTTAATGGCTGGAATTGTTCAACACTTAACCATTCTTTTAAAGTCCTGTCGACTTTCAGCTGTTTCCCGTGTTGTCGTGGAAGAGTATGGGATTTTAAGGCCCGCATATAGCGTACAGTTCTAAAACATTTGAATATCGCTATTTCTTTTGCATCTATAACGAAATGTATAATGTAGCTATTTCTGCAAAATATGTCTAGATTAAAATGAAGCAGATAGAAAAATAAACTTTCGTAAGAATAGTTTTTATACCCATTAATAAATGATGGAGGGTAGAGAAAGTAATTTGAATGTAACACATCAGATTTTTCAAATAATGAATTTCGTGGTGCATATCCAAATAATTATCATGCCATCTCCACCGTTGTAACTATCAAATACCAATATCCTAATGACTACGCATGACAGAATAATACCATGGGTTCAATATTGTCGATGCCATTTGGTCCCGGTTTCAATTTCCAGTTGAGGGGCGATTTTGCTCTAGCTAAGATTATTTCTATTCTACCCAGGGTCTGGAAGTATGAATAAGAGTTTGACTGTGTATATGATCTATATATAAAGCCCAAAGACGAACCAGAAATCCAATGACAACGGTATACGAGTTAACACCATTGCCGATAGCTGGGCAATATGTTCCAAAGGTAAAAGGTTGCCGATATGACCATTGTAGTTAAAAGTAGAGAATAATGGGGAAAAATCCAATGTGTTACATTCACATGACTTTCTAGACTTTATCGTTTGTGTGTATACAAATATTTTTACGAAAATTTATTTTTTCTATCTACTTCATTATAATCGAGATAAGTATAGCAAAAATACCTACATTACACATTTCGTTATAGACACAAAGAGAACAGCGATGGTTAAATGTTTAAGAATTGGACGCTATATGTTGGCCTTAAAATTCCGTACGGTTTCCATGACACCTCGAGAAACAACTGAATGTCGACAGGACTTTAAAATAATAACAAAGTATTGAACATTTTGAACCATTAATAACGGATATTTCGGAAATGACTGATGCCACAAAAAAGTTATTAGATATAAATTGTATGTTTCAAAGAGCTCTACTTTTTTGTGTGGTACATTCACAGACACACACACGGACCTTTTTCTAAAAGTGCTTTTATAGGGTTCAGGGTACCTCGAAACATATATTTCCGTTGAAATTTGGACACTGAATTTTTGGGTGGAATACAGTACTTCCCCTACTTACTATATGTTGTAGAGAAAATAAAAATATTATCTTTAGTTAACTGAGAGCATAGCGCGAAGTGACTTATCTGACTAATATCGAACTCACGAGCGGTATTTGTTAAGATCATTTACCGAATAAATAGATTAATAAACAATATTAGCAAAATGAAAATAAGATAGGCATTTCGTATAATATTATTTAATCGAGTTTATTACATACCAATATCATAACAGAGCACGGCCTTCTATGTTCTTCAAAAAAATTTCTTCGTTTCTGTAACTTAAAAATCAGAAACAATGGCGAATCAATTGCGACAATTACCAAACAATTACGAATCGGGTGTGACAATCTCATTTATACCAGATTTCATGATAAACTACTGAGATTGATTCAAACTAACATGGGCTGTGAATTGGATAGTTAAATATTGAAAACCTGACACATAATCCAAACAGTTGACGTTATAGTGCAACATAATATTCATTTTGGCTTACTACCGGCATTAGAGTTTCACATAAGATAAGTGTTCACTTAATTTATTTATGCCGATAATACATATTACTTCCTTGATTGTTTCAAATTTCTGATCTATTTCATTTACCCCTTCCGTAAAGGTACGTATGTGTAAATTACACCCGTTCATGATGCAAGGAAACACTTATGAATGCTGTTGCTTACGATCTGTCTCAGGAGACATGGGCACTTGCATAAAAATCGAATGTGTTACACTCACATGACTTTCTCTACTCTTGTGCAACCTATTTTTACAAACGCTTATTCTCCATATGCTTCATGTTAATCGAGATGTTAATCTTATTGCTAATTTTCTTGTAGATGCAAGGGGAATTGCTAGGCTTTAAGCGATAGTCAACTATTTTAACGCTGGTTGCTATGTGGAGTATTCCATTCTCTTTGCATTACCAGGACAGTAAAAAATGAATAACGAATTTGAGAAAAAGTATAAGTATTGGAAAATTTAAGAGAATAACAAGCAATATCTCGAAAATGGTTCACTCAACAACAAAAAATGTATATGACATAAATTGTCTATTTTAACACGATCTACATTTTTGGTGTAGTAAAATTGTGTCTATCTCTTATGGTTTACCAGTTATGCAAAAGTCGTTCACAATGAAGAATACTTTTGGAGACATTCCCAGAAAATTCAGAACATACATTTCATTTGTCATGAAAATATCTTAAACATATGATATTTTAATCAAAATCGTTAGAGCCATTTTTGAGAAAATTAAAATTTTCGAAAAATGTTCCATGTCTGGGTTGGAGGGATTTTCTTGAAAACCTTCGTGTCGCATCTCTGGAAGATACTGAACCTAAATACCAAGTTTGGTGTTTATCCGACTGTTCGTTTCTGAGTTATGCTGTTCACAGACACACAGTCACACACACGGACATGTTTCCAAAATGCTTTTTTTGGATTCAGGGAGTCTCAAAACATGTATTTCCGGTGAAATCTCGGTATCGAATTTTTGGGTGGAATACAATACTTCCCCTACTTACTATACGTAGTAGAGAAAGTATAAATTAGCATTCCAAAGGTTTTAAAAAATGAACATTTAACGCCAAATGGCTTAGCAAATGTCGGAGTTAGATATCCCAATGTTAAGAAAGTGAATGGCGTTGATTACAAGAATGGATTGCTTTCTCTGGAATAGTTGCCTAGAGTAGAGAAAGTAACATTTCATTCCAAATAGGGTTTTCGAGATTTCACCGGAGATGCTTATTTTGAGAACACAATAAAATGAAGCACTTTAGAAGAAGTTCGTTGGATGTGGCTGTGTGAACGCCCATGTTCAGTTAGCCTGCCGTTCTGTTTAACTCTCATCTGTTTGAGAAAAGCCTTAAACTGAGAATGTTATTTGCTTTCTCAAAAGCGTACCTTATAGTAGAGGTCGTATTGCGTTTCACCCAAAAATTCTTTATCGAGATTTCACCGTAAATAGATGTTTTGAGGCCCCCCCTGAATAACAAACAATAGTATTTTTAGTAAGCGTTTCGTGTCTCTGAACAGCATAACTTAAAACTGAAATCTCGAATGAATAACAAACTTGGTATTTAAATTCAGTATGTTCCAAGGATGCGACACGAGGATTTTGAAGAATATTCCTCCACCGCAAGCTATTCCATAGAGCATTTTTCGAAATTTTTTATTTGCTCCAAATTGGCTCCAGCGATTTTTTATTAAAATACCACATGTTTAAGATATATTCATGACAAATAAACTTCGACATTTTCCTCTTTGTGTATCCTTCACAGCGATGAAAATCGTGTGTTATATGTCCAACAGATGTCACTCTATGTCATACGCTTGCTCTAACGTAATGCTGGCAACATATAAATAACCAATGCCGCCAAAGCCGGTAAGATACTCAACCTCAAGGCGTAGCCGAGAGATTGAGGCCCTCACCGCAAAGCGTAGCCGAGGGATGTTTTTTAGAAGGAGAGGAGTGTAGCAAGTTGCGGCCGATGCGAAGCGACGACAGGGAGTAGCCGAGGGATCTGCGCGTCTAAAACTCGAATGATTCACGTTTGCAGAAACAACAGCACATCGCATACTTAGCGCATTTCACCTTTTATATAGGTTGGCAGTTCCCATTTGCATGTGATTTAGCGAAAAAAATGGCTACGTTTGTTGTGTTTCTAACGCGATTTGCATATAGAAATAAAACACCTAAAAGGGACGGGCAAGTGGGCACCAGTTATTGAAACGATCACATCCACTTTTAAACTCACTCCTAAGGTAATTTATTCGCTTTCCTTTTGCTTTTATAAGCATTTTCAACGGGGATAAACTAAGAGGAGATTTGCCTTAAACTTATATATTTTTAATTTTCTGGAAATAGCCCGTGAAGTACTCTTCATTCTCATGATTTTGTTTTTATAGTTGGCAAACTGTAAGTGATACTGGATTGCACAAACATTGTAGATCTCGTTAAAGCGCACAATTTATGTCAAATAAAAGTTTTAGTGCCGTTTTCCATTTTCGAGATTTCTTCTTCTTCTTTTTTTGTTTGTATTTGCAAATACTTATACTTTTATCAAGTGGTGAATCGCTAGTTCTTTACTACTTTGTATTCCATCCAAAAATTTCATACACAGATTTGACAAGAAATACACGTTTTGTGACTACCTGAATAAATTAATAAAAAAGAAAAATGTCTACATGCACGCATGTGTGTCTGTCTGTGAACAACATAACCCAAAAAGGAAAAGCGATTAAATATCGAACTTAGTATTTAAATTTAATACAATATAAGGATGCGATACGAGGATTTTCAAGAAAATTTTCTCAACTCAAACTACCCTTTACATACAAACATTTTTATTATTTTTTGATTATCTCACAAATGGTTTTAATGATTTTGATTTAAATACCATATGTTAAGATAATATTTGCATTATAAATAACATGTATATCTGAATTTTAACGAATAGCTTGTGAATTTGTCTTCATTCTGAATGACTTTTTTTTTAATTGGTAAATCGTAAGAGATTGACAAAATCTTACTGCATAAAAAATATAGGTCTCCTTTAAGCACAAATTAATTTTAAGTGAAGTTTTTGTGACAAGCATTTCGAGATTTACTTTGTTTTGTTGGGTTGAATTTTCAAATAATTATACTTTCTTTAAGTGGTAGATCGCTATTCTGTTTTTTTCTACTGGTCATGCAAAGAACATGGAATTTTAAAGCCATCTCATAGCGATCCGCTTTTTAATAATCTGGCCATTGCTTAGTGCACTGTATCCTTCAACGAAATTTGTAAATATGTAGTGAAAGTTTGTGTGTAGTGACAAGAAGTAGATATAAGAATACGCCTTTGTAAGAATAACTTGTAAAATAGTGAGTAGAGAAAGTCATGATGAATATCAGGTAACTTCAACGCCCTGAGTTCAGTTGCGCATGCATTTTAGATTTGCAGTATTGTATTATATTATTTATATTTTTAAAGAACGTCAAACCTCAGAAAAGAATAATAAAATAAAGAAAGAAAGAAAAGGAAGTGAAAGGGCATATAGAGTGTCAACCACATTTTATTCAAATGAGGGTTACTCTCCTTGCTTTACACGCCATATCATGTCTACTTGGGGACGTTGACTTAGAACTTGATACAAAGAGAGCAGTATCTCCTCAAGTGGGTATTCCGTTCTATTTGCAGGAAAGCGATGCTGATACCGCTACTTTCATGACAACTGGTAACCGCAGAAACAACTGCTGACCCAATAATAGAGAAACTTGACTTGCTTTTGTTTTATCTCGGTCTGTACCACATTAAATCTCGTCGCTGTCTTCAATTAATAACTCTAGGTAAGTTTCAAAGCACCAAAATTGCTACTAGCAGGCATATTGACATGAATAGTCAAACAAAAATTATGGCTATACTTTTTCTACCCATTATTCCTAATTAAAGAATGTCTGAGGTACAGGATTGTCGCCTCCTTTTGTTTGTTTGTTTGTTTGTTTGTTTCTTTCTTTCTTTTTCAATTCAACATCCTTTAACTTGATAGGTCATATGGAACGATGCATGAATGAAATGGGTGAAATGATGCTCAAATAGACCCGGGGTTCCTGGAGCTTAGAGTTACCCGATATTCATCTTCTCAAGAAAAGGGAAAACCCCGGTAAAAACCTTGTCCAGGTAACTCATCCTAACCGAGATTCGAACTCAGGACATGTTGAATGTGAGGTAGACACACTATACCCACAGGTCGGAGGTGGGCTGCCAACTCCTAACTCCTACATAATTACGGGAGCATACTTTGATAACTGATGATTTGAACGTTTGTACGATACCACTAAACATACGATAAACAGCGAAATGAAACGTATCTGACAACGCTACCTTATTTTTTTACTTTCTCTACCGCGTACATAGTAGGTAGAGAGGATATTGCGTTCCACAAAAATATTTGATACCGAGATTTCACCAGAAATACATGTTTTGAGGCCCCCTGAATCCAAACAAAGCCTTTTTGGAAACATACCCGTGTGTATGTCTGTGAACAATATAACTCAAAAGTGAAAAGTCGGATAAAAACCAAACTTGATTTTTAAGTTCAATAGCTTCCGAGGATGCGACACGAAGAATTTCAAGAAAATCCTACCGCCCCAACTACCCTTTACATGGAACATTTTTCAAAATTTTTGCTTTTTTAAAAAATGGCTTTAACGATTCTGATTAAAATATCACACATTAAAGATATTTACATGACAAATAAAATGTATATTTTGAGTTTTCTGAGAATAGCCTGTGAAGCCTTCTTCATTCGGAAGGAATTTTGTATAATCTTGCATAACTGGTAAACGTTAAGCGTTAGACGAAAATGTACAGCATAAAACATGTAAATATCTTTAAAACATATAATTTATTTCAAATAAGTTTTTTTGTGGCATAAGCCATTTCTGAGATATCCGTTATTAATGGTTCGAATTGTTCACATTTGGTCATTCTCTTAAGTCCTGTTAACACTCAGTTGTTTCTCGCGATGTCATGGAAACATTATGGAATTTTAAGGCAAGTATATGGCGTCCAGTTCTTAAACATTTGACTATCGCTGTTCATTGTATCTATCATCTCTCTCATCGCTCAACTGTTTATCTCATTATAATAGTAGGCCAGGAAACATTTCACAAATCTTTTAGCAGTGGAATTAAAGGATAGGAAATAATTCTAAAAATATTGAATGTAACAAAATTGTAATGTCAGAAGTGGGATTCGAACCCACGCCCACAGAGTGGACTGCGACCTGAACGCAGCGCCTTAGACCGCTCGGCCATCCTGACTATTGGCAATATAGTGACAGTTCTGATAATAAAACATGAGGCGCACACTACGGTATGTAAACGAAAGACTGGTCGTGATAAAATGATGGCATTTATCTATTGCTGGCATTAGTGTATTTCCATTAAGCTAACTCACCTGTCGGTGACATTACTAATATGTCCAATTCTTGACCCATCCGCTTCAAATTTTTATGTGATAATGGGCACGTG
The DNA here is from genome assembly GCA_030765065.1 of Deroplatys truncata. NCBI lineage: Eukaryota > Metazoa > Arthropoda > Insecta > Mantodea > Mantidae > Deroplatys > Deroplatys truncata. The sequence goes on from CM060987.1 coordinate 21,121,618, forward strand.
CTCTACAAAAAAAAATACCAAGTTTGTAATCTCCAAGTTAAACCATTTTTTAAAAGTTTATTATTTACTAAGAATGTTAGATTCCAATTTTTCACGTCTTCAAAATACTCCTCGCGATATGCGATCACTATACTGTTATTTGTTTATCAAAATTTAAATTATCCACCATTAAAACATTGGGCTTTGGGGGGGGGGGGTATGTTCACTACTTTATCTGTAAAACTCCTCAAATATTGATCGGAGAGATAGGCTAGACCTAGACAGCTTGTGAATGTTAAAGATATTTAATTCGGCTTTGTTACATTACTTTGGTCTTCACTGGAAACATTAACAAAAGTAACGGTTAAGCGGCCCTTCTTATATAGTCGTTTATGGCGACTTTTGGAAGGAATTGCTGCCAACATAATCATTCGAGTTTTAGATGCGCAGATCCCTCGGCTACGCCCTGTCGTCGCTTCGCAGAATCCCTCGGCCACGCCTTGAGGCTGAGGGCTCTCAATAGTGTTTTCAGCTATGTTGGAATTTCATGTTGGCTTTGAAGACCAACGTAATGGAACTTACCGACGTTTTTAGTGAAGACCAACGTAATGCAAGTTACCGACGTTTTCAGTGAAGACCAAAGTAATGTAGTATTGCCTTTAATTCCAATGCGTTATTCCATTTTATTACTCTTCGCATTCTATAGCTTCATTACATTTTTCACTTAGCAAGTCTTCGACTCCTTTGGGAATTTGTACGTCTCTGATACGAACATATGTTGCGGGATTACTGTGGTTTGTGAATGACGGAAAGAGAACGTTATCTAATGCAGTAGCTGTAAAACCATGTTTTTAGACAGCAGGAGCTAAAACTATAACCTTTAACACAAGACACACGAATAAATATCACTAGTGTGATAAACCTTTTATGCCACTCTATTGTTATCATCTTTAGTTTCAAGTCCAATCACATGACAATTACACTTTGTATTTGCACATGTTTATAAATGAACTTGGTTTGATTAGCTTTTACATTTCATTATGTCTATTTAAATGATTAATTTCTCATGGTTGTCGTATTATCTGTTCACATAATTTCAAATCGTCATACTTCAGTTTATCGTATTTTTCAGTACTAAATGGTGTTTGGTAATGGGTTAACCCGTTCCTTGTGTTGACAGCCCTGTAGTTTCTTTGATCTGAATCAATATTCCTTTAACTATGACTTGATTAAAATGGTGGCAGGTACGAATATGGATGAAATTGAATTCCAAGAGCCAGACGAAATTCTGGAACCTGCCGAAAGGTAACATTGGAATTGCTACCAAATGCAGAAAAGAATATACCATATAATCGCTTCATTGACTGGTGTAAGGTAAGCACTGCGAGCGAATCAATAAAACATCTACATTCTCGCTGCAAATGTCTGTTGATCTCGCTCTAAGCGCTATTTCACTTAGTCGCCTATAGGCCTGGAATCAATACAGTATTATTTTACTGTTATTTAAAAAATTTCGGGGTTGTCTAAAAAATAGTGTATGCCACATGTTAAAAGTGATAAAACATTAAAATGTTCCGGGTTGGAAGGCTGTGGTCTAAGGGTAAAATTATTTACACCCGAAGTTTCGGTCAACTCTTTGGTTGCTATCTTCAAGAAGGTGACACCCTGGGCAACTTAACAACGCCTGCAAACTAGGTGGCAGATGTTTCACAGTTTACAGCTCACGCCAAGGTCAGAACTGGTTCATGATTGGTGGGTCTGCAGTGGCGTACAATCGCTGGTATCCACGTGCGGTTGAGCTTAAAATTTTCCTCCTTTTTATTACAGTTGTTGGGATGTTTATATATTTCAATTGTTTCTCTATGAAGTCCAGCAGGATGATGTTTTATTGAAGTTAATACTTTGGTATCTTCATATAGGGTACAATGACCCATAATTAACAAAGTTTTCGGCGACTGCAGAAAAATCTGGGACCTATCCTACACAGCATTCTTCTGCCAACCAGGGAAAACCATGTAAAACTCAAGGTAAGAGTGGCCGGTTGATGGGAATCAAACCTGGGAACTCCCGAATGCGAACTCGTATGTTACCGCGTAGCCATCTCGTTCAGTCTCATCCCATCTAATAAGCGGTCAAATCCATCACGGGTAGGTGTGCTTACTAACACTCAATCGTGCTGCCCTCAGCCTGCTAAAACTGGACTGGACTGGACTGGACTGGACAGGACTAGACTAGACCAGACCAGGATAGACCGGACCTCATTTCCTTTCTTCTTCACAGTAAACTATAGGTCTGCATGGGCCGAAATTCTTAGGTCCGACTCCTCTCAACCCGGGCCGAGCCCGAGAATGGGTTATCCAGGGTCGGCAACCTAAGGATGTAGTTCATAGAAGATCTCGTGCGAAATATGGGGCACTGAAAATGGATCATTTGTCATTTGCATACCTTTATTAACGCACGAAGGACAAATTAGGACATGCCATCAGCCAAGTCCACATGTTTAAAATACACTCGTCTTAATGTGATGTTTGGCAATCCATTTCATCACTCAATTTCTTGATGTCTGGCTCATAATTGGTTACACCAAGCCGGATGCAAGAGTTCAGATGTTAATTTCTTAGCTGTTTCTATACTTATTGTTTATATACTTCAAGCTTGAAAATTTTGATTCACACAGACAAGTAAGGCAATATAATGCCTTAATTTTCAGAGCTATATTATTCAGTATTGGATGTTTGTCACTAGGCACACAAGACCAAAACCTGTCTTCATTTTTTTTGTCCAGTAGCTCTCTTCAAACACAAGTCGTTTTACGTAGTGACGATTTCGAGTTCGGCTGCAGCTCCATCTTCATTAAAACATTTTCCAATGGAAGGGCACAAATCTTCTGGTATATATGGATTTGAGATAAACTGAGCCAGTGACTCGATTTTTTTTTTTAAGTCTGAGCATTGGATTTCTAACTCATCTCTAAGCTTTGTTAACATTTCTATGTATCTGTCATCTCCTATATAAGATTTGATATTTTCTTCTGTTTCAACATGTTGTTTCAACTCACCTTCACTCACATTCTTTTTCAACAGATGAAGTTTTGCACTAAATGCCTTTATCTCTGACATCATTTACAGAATGTTCTTGTTCTTGCCCTGGAGTTGCATATGTACCTCGTTGAGTTTTTCAGTCAAATCAATTAATAATGCTAAGTCTCTTAGCCACAGAGAATCTTCTAAAATAGAGTCGTTTTCACTATGTTCTTTCAGAAAAGAGATCACAGCTGGCAGAAGCTCATAGAAGCGACTCCTTTGCTAAGCTAGCACACTTCTGTGCGAAGAAGCAGTTCTCCTGGTTCATTTCTTCAATCTGCTGTTTGAATTGTCTATTTTGAAATGATGGGGTCGTATCTGATTCACAAGTTTCACGACAACCTTCATGATATTTTTACATTTAAAAATTTGGCACATTGGGCTGTTAGTGAATTGTGCAAGTGGTAAGAAATAAAATGCGGAAGCATCTCATCTTTCTGGGCCAGTGCATTGAAACGGTTATGTCGCCCTGTGAAAGCAGGAGCCCCAGCAGTTGCTATACTATTTTTACTTTCTCTAATACCCATAGTAAGTAGGGGAAGTATTGTATTCCACCCAAAAATTCGATACCGAGATTTCACTGGAAATACATGTTTTGAGACCCCCTGAATCCAAAAAAGCATTTTTGGAAACATGTCCGTGTGTGTGTCTGTGTGTCTGTCTGTGTGTGTGTCTGTCTGTGAACAGCATAACTCAGAAACGAACAGTCGGATAAACACCAAACTTGGTATTTAGATTCAGTATCTTCCAAGGATGCGACAAGAAGGTTTTTCAAGAAAATCCCCCCACCCCATAGTACCCTTTACATGGAACATTTTTCGAAAATTTTAATTTCCTCAAAAATGGCTCTAATGATTTTGATTAAAATATCATATGTTTAAGATGTTTTTATGACAAATAAAATGTATATCTTGAATTTTCTGGGAATGTCTCCAAAAGTATTCTTCATTGTGAACAACTTTTGCATAACTGGTAAACCATAAGAGATAGACAAAATTTTACTACACAAAAAATGTAGATCGCGTTAAAATACACAATTTATTTCGTATATATTTTTTGTTGTTGAGTGAACCATTTTGGAGATATTGCTTGTTATTCCCTTAAATTTTTCAATACTTATTTTCTCAAATGGGAATTCGTTATTCATTTTTTTGTCTTGGATATGCAAAAAGTATTAATCTGTGGGAAAGAGAATGGTGCTGCACCTAGCAACCAGCTATTAAGAGATATGTATGTGCTTAAAGGCTACTGTATTTCCAAATTGCCCTTGTAAATATATATTCCCCTTAAATCTACAAGAAAATTAGCAATAAGATAGAGTCTGCAAATGTTTATCTCGATTAACATGAAGTAGACGGAGAATAAGCGTTTGTAAAAATAGTTTGTACAAGAGTAGAGAAAGTCATGTGAGTGTAACACATCAGAATGTTTTGTGTTAGGATCTCGTTGCAAGTAAGGAAGTCTTTCTTTCACAGATTAGAACATATCTTCGCCTCGTGTACGCCCTTTTAAAGGAATAATTTTCAGGAGCTCTTCCTTTACTGTTAAGTCATTAAAAACATTCAGGCGAACAAGGCTAACTGTGCTGTATCACTGATATCTGTAAATTCACCCAAACCAGTGATAAGTAATCGCATAGCGTCCCAAATCACTATTCAAAAGACAAGTAACATTTCCTGACATGTTTTCAATAGTCTAATAACTGTTCGGACTGACAAATGAAGAGAATTATATGTGGTTTGTTTTGAAGGTTTTCAAATAAAGTATCTGCAGCTTGTGTAAAACATTAAGAAGCAAGCGTGGCAGCTGTATTTCTGTAAGTGAATGTTGTTAAACAAGATTGTTGGTTGCCTAATCGATTTTTAAGCTGCTTAACCTTCTCCTATTTGAAATTTCTGTTCGGAAGAAACACAACATGTTTTTTCGAATGATTTGTGTTAAAACGTCTCTCCACATTACCGTTTTTCACACGGCGATGTTGGCACATAAACACACACACTTGCAATTTACTTCAGTAAAAAAGTAATCATGTTCTATATTATTTCTGAATGGAAATGAATAACAAGTTTTCAGCTTTTTAGCAGGATCGAGTATTCTTCTTGTAGGTGAGGCAGTATTTTTAACACTGGAGTAATTTCAATTAAATTATATAATATGTAAATTCAATAACAGACCGCCTTGAAGTAATAATTTTTAAAATGTATGTAACAGTCATTGCATATGCTTATATTATTGTAAACATGTTTAATAATGTTATGTGAATACATTGCGTAGTTTAATAATGTAGGAGCTGTGAGAATAATAAGTTTAAAGTTGCTAACAATGAGGTAACCTTGAGGAATAATGAGTTTGAGAATTTAAATGCTACTAGTCATTATTAGGACAGCAATAATGTAAATTTTGTGACAGTTTAAAAATAGCCAATCAACAGCCAGAAAAAGCTTTAGTAAAATGCAGGTATTCTATTGGACTAGGATTAACCAATCAAAGACTTGAAATACAAAAGTTTACGGGTTTGGACGGTTGAAATATGTTCAGCTGTCTGCAGACCTTGGTAGTGACCGGATGGAAGATGTGTTCTCTAAAGAAATATTACGTATTCGTGTAAAACGAAAATTATGTATACGCATTAACAAAGTGCAAGTATTAAATAAAAGAAGCTCACAGCTCTTGATATCAGTGTAGTGCTATTTAATTTGTGTCAAGGATTAATAAACAGAAGTGAATTTAAACTTAAAATCTGTGTAAGCCTATATTCTTGTCGCACCACGCCCTGATTAAGAGAAACGTGTCTCTAAAGTAATACTCACGCAGCCGAGGCAAGCATAAACATAAATACTATCTATAGAAGCAGTTTAATAACAAAGTTAAAATATATTTTTTAAACTTGGAGCGTAACAATAAAAATACATCTTCAAATCGGCTTCTAATACGTAGCAGCATATTACGTAACAAACAATCCACTTCAAACTGATTCCCAAAGCGTGGTGTAAAACACAAACAATAAACTCCTAAAGACAATATCTAACCTCATAGGCTACTCGAAATAAATCAGACACACACAGTCCTAATGTTGACACCAACAAAGTCGCACAATAAGGCAAAAAATAAAAATAAAACAAAGGAGAGTAACTGCCCGAACACACACTACTTCAGGGTCAGATTTTTCAAGATTCCCAGGTTGCACTCTGCAGGAGGACGAACTAGGTGGGAGTGAGCAGTGTGGTGCCTTTCAGCTGCTACAAAACCAACTCCGTGGTTACCATGGCTGATTGCGCCTCGCTGGCTTGACCAATAAACAAAACAGCCGGCTTTGCTAAAATTTCTCCGCGAGCTATCTAATATAGCATGACGATCGCGGTCGGCGCCCTGCCGTCTCTGGATTATACTGTACCACTCGGCCCGAGCCCGGTTGTCTAATTTTTAATTAAATAAAATTAAATTTGCATTATTATTATCATTAATCCATGCAGCACAGCTGCCTACAGTGCGAAGGGACTGGCTTCGATTTCCGGTACCGACATGGGACTTTTTTCCCTTGCTGGGGACTGGTAAGGAGTGCACTCAGGTCCTTGGGACCAGTTGAGGAGCCAGTTTACAGAAATAGTGGAGGCTGCGGTCATGGAATTCGCACACTTTCTTATAGACCACATGTCACTCCTAGGCCATAAGAATAATTGCTAGATCTTTACCCGATTCTTCCTGCAGACCTTCATTTGTCAGAAAAGCAATTTTAACTGTTTATACGGCATATACTCTTGATCTTTTAACGTTTTTAAACAAAAATATCTGTAGGCTAACTAAGAAGCAATTTTCATTCTCACAATACAAGGTACAACACAAACATCACTTTCAAGTTTAAGTAAAATATATAATACGTTTTTAATACAATCAATGTATATTACGTGCTTCCTGAGATAATAAGAATTTTAAACTTAATACAGTATAAGATTCAATCAAGTTTAAGGCTAAAGGAAAACCTATTTTATAATGTACATGAATGTTTTTGATACCGTTTCCAAGTTCTAATTTGTTTTTAATTTATTTTATAGACAGCTTGTTGTTCAACTTCCTAATTTAACTTAGTCATAAGACGATAAACCTTGTATGTTTTACTTTTGTGCTCTATGACATGGGCAAGTATTTTATACTTAGTGCCTCAATAAATATTATTATTATGACTGCACTCTGTCGAGGATATGCTTGGTGTGGGTGGCCGGAGGGAGACAGAGTTTGCAGCTACCGTGCTGGTGTAACGTTATCCGCAATTGGCCGAAGCGAAAATTCATTTCTTCTTACTACTGCTATGGATGTGTGCATGTTGCAATAATTGTGCTGTTCCAGGCTTCTCAACATCGCTGACCAAAACATGAGATAGATTGTTTTCGTCTTTATTTTGCCATTATAGAGAAAAGTTATAGTTACTTTTTCTAAAGTGGCGTAAATGATTTTGATTAAAATACCATAGTTTAAGCTATATATTTTTATGACAAATAAAATGCTATGTTGAATATGATAGATTGATTTTTCTTCGTGTTTATTTTCAAACCCGATGCCGACAAACATTTTTCAAATTAAGTCTCGTTCCGAACCCCTGAAGACCTCGCCGTGGGCGTGCTTCAGTTGTGATCATCACGTGCTCGTAATTGATGTTTGTTTTCTGTAGAACCGGAATCTCTGGAGGAGAGAGTACTCCATATGCTACGTGACATGGTCTGCTTATAAGTAAAGAGTTGACTGCAGGAGATGCGCTGTTGCGAGTGACGTACGCAAATGTGGACAAAACTGTGTTCCATGTGTCATAATGGGAACTTAACCTACATGCGTGTTCCACAAAGTGGGAGATATTAGGTTGAGAACCCTCGATATCGCATGCACGACCTTGAGAAGAAGAGCTCTCTGCGTGCGTGCTCATGTCCAAACAAGCAGATAAGTTGTGTTTTGCAACATTTGTTGGGAGTACTTAGGCTGACAATGAGGCGGCAACGTCTGTGGCCCGCCTCCGGGACGTACCTCCATGGATCCCCAGCGACCGCCCGCTCTAGCCTGTGGGTTTTTCGTGGTTTCCCAGGGTAGACAGGCGAATGCTGGGACAGTTCATCTTCTACCACACTCCCTTATCTTCCTTGTCATCTGTTGCAGGGTCATAGGATCAGCCAACGGTGTTCGGCGGGTTGCAGCTGGGCGATGGCTTGCGCTCTGTAAAGGTTTCCTCCCTGACATCGCTGCGGTACCGCCCAGTTAAGCCTCTCCCTCGTGTGGACTCCGCCCCAGGGACAATGGAGGTTGGTGGTTTGTGGGCAGGGACCGGGCGGGATGCGTTATATCTGAAAACGTTAGGAACCCCATCCAGATCTGGTTGCCCTTCGGGTCTCTCCCCTCATCCCTCCTTCGCAGGAGTCACATTGGAAGCAAAGGGGCAGTTACGGCCTCTTGCGGTGCTTTACCCGGTTTCGGGGCCTCTCCGTGATACGCACCTTTACCTTTACTTAGCCTGTGAGGGATAGAAACGCAAATCTCTTTACTTTCTCTGCTGCTCACCTACAGTGTAGGCATAGGCTATACAACGGAGGGGGACACCTCGCACTGCGACCTACATACATCTATTGTGGCTAACATCCTCTAGGAGGAAGGGATGAAGTGAAAGAACCACAGCAGGCTACAGGCAGATAGACCACAGAGACGCGCGGAAGTACCTAACATTTATAGGCTCGAAGACCCGTCCCACTGCTGGAGCTGCCAAAAGAGGGCGATGAACGACCCACCGAACCAAGCAGTCCTCTGCTGTTCACGGGGAATACTCTTTCCTTTGAGCAAGCATCCGCGCTATCTGTCGGGCACCGCCATACGCCACGAAACTAGAAGCACACCGGAAAGATGGGAAGGAAATGATGGGAAGGAAATCGTGATAGATGAGAAATAACCTCAGCATTTGCCTGATATGATCAAAACACATTTATCCTCGAAAAATGGCGTACCATATGTTACCCATCCTAATACGTCCTGTACATCTCGCCCTGCAAAACCTTGCTTTGCCTGCTCCCATTGTTTCCAGAACAAGCATGCGAAAGAGGCTTCTCTCAACACGAGGCAGCGGCTGTGCTGCTGGATGTTTGCAATGAAGGACTTGTCCTTGTGCAGATAGCTAAGAGAGGTCGTCGACCCGCTCTCAAGAAACTCTTGGCTATAGCAACCTGCTCTAAACTCTGCTCTATGTAACTTCATCCCTTATCTCTTGACTGTCACGTGTACTCATTGGCCTACTGTCGTGGAATATGTTGCGATACAAACTAGTTTCTTAATGGTCAACAAGATCATTTATCTTAGCGATTTGAAGAGAAATGTCAAATTTACATTTTCCGTATAAATAAAATATTTTACGAGTTAATACATCTGATATGCATGTGAATTCCTATCAACAAATAGATAGGAGGATCCTTCGGTTTAAACCTGTCTCTCAGGATAACGAAACCACGTACATCTATCATGTCAGTCTGGATTTATCGCCTGAATTGCTTAATGCATCGCCGTTCATAGGTGTACATTAGCCAGTCAGAGGAAAGGTTAGGAAAGGGAGCGCAGAAGAATACGTGTGAGCAGGGTAAGGTTATAAGACGGCGGTTTAGAATCTGTTTTGACCTCATGAAATAACACTGAACGTTCTCATTTACAGGAGAAGAACTATGGGTATAAAGAGCGAGGGATGCAGTGCTGTGGTGTTTCCATTGTTGCCAAATGTTACTGCCCTGCTGTTACTAGCGGGGGCGTTTTTGCTGTTTAATTGGCCAAACATAGCTGTAAGACCCGCTGCCATAAGACCAGCATCTCTTCATCATTCATCGCATGGTAAGTGACCTTTCTCAAGCCAGTTTTACCTTTCCTTACCTGTAAGAAATGTGCGTGCAGGTGAAAGGAAGGAAAAACGGAAAGAAATTTCATCTTTAGCCCTTGGGGACTTTTGCACTCAATAAAACGAAAGCTGCGAGTTCCGTTTAACTAGAATGATATATACTATACATTTTGCTCAGGAGTTGCTGATCTATGACCTGTTCATCTCCATTTCATACAGTCACAGGGTCGCCTAGATCGGCATACCGGTTCCAAAATGAACATTTTTATTAAAAAGTTTTTTTACCCAACCATGTACTTATAGTAAACAGAGCAAGTATTGCATTCCAGCAAAAAATTCGATACCGATATTTCACCGGAAATACATGTTTTGAGGCCCCTTGTATACAAGAAAGCATTTTTAGAAAAAGGTCCATGTATGTGTGTGTGTGTGTGTGTGTGTGTGTGCCTGGACAGCATAGCTCAAAAACGCAAAGTCAGATTAACACCAAACTGGTTATTTAAGTTGAATACCTTCAAAAGATGCGACACGAAGGTTTTCAAGAAAATCCCTCTACCCCAAACTATTCTTTACATGTTACATTTTCCAAAATTTGTTATTTTCTAAAAAATGGCTCTAGCATTTTGAGTGAAATACCGTATATTAAATATATTTGCATGACAAATAACATTTATATCCTGAATTTTCCGGGAAATAGCCTTTGAAGTCCTCTTCATTTGAGAGGAATTTTGTAGAACCTTGTATAACTGCTAAACGTTAAGCGATAAACGAAGACGTACTGCACAAAAAATGTAGATCTCTTTAAAACACACAATTTATTTCAAATAAGTTTTATTGTAATATGAGCCATTTCCGAGATATCCAATATTAATGGTTTGAATCGTTCAATACTTAAAAAGTCCTGTCAACATTCAGTTGTTTCTCGCGATGTCATGGAAACAGTATGGAATTTTAAGGCAGCATATAGCGTCCAGTTGTTAAAACATTTGACTATCGCTGCCCTATTTATATCTATAACGAAATGTGTAATGTAGCTATTTCTGTAAAGGTTTGTTTGGCTTAAAATTGTAGTAATATTTGTGCTTACGTAATATGTTTTTACGTAAATTATTAGAACTTGAAGATCTTATATTGTGCTGCTTTTGTTTTGTTTGGTTACATAATTTTAACTGCCCCACGTATGGGTAGCCAATTTGTAGTAACATTATTGTATTTTTTGTTAGCCCCACGTTTGGGTGCCAATTTGTTATGTATTAATGTTGTTTACGTCATGTGTTGAAACCATCTTGTGACGTCATTCTTTGTTAGGTTCGTAGCTCCATCTGCTGTTAGCAATTTGCGGCAGTATTAGCTTTTGTTTGATTTCATTTCAAATGTCCTCCGGCTAGCTATTATCCTGTTGGCTTGAGCACGTATCTCTATACAGGTTGTGTAAACGGAAAGGAATCTTTTATCCAAAAATTACACTGATGAAGAAATTTGTTTTACACATTTATTGTCAAACACGTTAACTATCACATTTATACATTGATCTTAACACTCGCCAAACTGAAACTGTTATAATAAATTCTTACTGATCACTCTTAATCCACGTACTTCAACCTTTTGTATAATTAACCTTACAACACTTTAGATTATTCATAATTCTGCTGCGCGTAACTTGTGAATCGATACCCGACGTTTGCTGTACAAATACTTTCGACGAATTGACTGACTGTAGACGACGTGTAGTGTACACAGATTTTTGATGAACTGGCCGACTGAAGGCGACGTGTAATGTACTAAGAATTTTGATGAACTGGCCGCGATCTTTTTTTTTTTTTTTTTTTTTTTTTTTTTTTTTTTTTTTTTTTTTTTTGGGAAAACAGGAGTAAAGGTTTGAAGGAAAAACAAGAGTATGTATATAGGTGTAGAAACGAAAAAGGAGGAGGAAAAGAAGGATCTTGTACTGTGGTGGCGCAATTTAATTGGGGCATAGTGGTGATCATGTTGCTGGTACCGCCGAAGCAAACCTGCTGTTTGTGGGTGATTACTAAAAGTGGCGGAAAAATCCGCTGTGGAGGTCAGGTATCTGTCATGGCGATTGCCCTGACAGGGACCTGTAACAGTGGTGAATTAACAGGAGATGCAGGCTCCAATCCCGGGCCTGTTACCTCCGGGAGTTGGCACGTTGATGATGATGGTATACTGGATGAGGTGGTTGGTGCAGGCTGTCAATCTGAGCACGGGTTTCCAGTCTGGTCTCGTTGATGCGTGTGATAAGGCCGTCGAAGTGTGTCTTCATGGCGTTGAAAATCTTCTCGTATTGATGTTTAGAACTCGTTTCCATGTCCTCGGTGCGTCTGTTTATTAGTTTCAAGCATTCTTGTCGTTCGTTGAAGTGGCTGTTCATGTTATTGATCAGACGCTTCTTGGTAACGTTATGGGATTCGTCTATGATGTCGGCGACTCCATTAAACTTCGCGCTGATCTGCTCTTCCAGGGTATTCAGCCTGCTGGAAAGGTTTAGCATCTCAGCGTGGAGGTCCTGGATGGCGTCGATGATGGTTGTGTTGGTTGTAGTTTGCTGCTGGAGGAGTTGGTTTGTGGCTACTAGTTGTTCCTGGATCTGAGGCGAGTCGCTGGATGAAGTGATGTTCGGCGTCGTAGGTGTGCGGTTCTGCGGTGTCTCTGAGGATTGCGGCGTGGCTCTACGAGGATAGAGTGGGCAGACGGCCTGGCCGGTGTAGTGCCCCTTGCCCCCACAGGAGGCGCAGAAGCGGCGGCGGTGTGTCAGGTCGTGTGCCCTGCAGTCTGCGGTGAAGTTCCCGCTACCACAATAGTGGCAGCGGGGAGCGGCGTCGCATGACGCGTCTGTGTGCCCGTAAAGGCAGCAGCGGCGGCATGGAGTTGGTCGCACACTGCGGCTGGCCTCAATCACCAGGGTTTGCCCTAATAAGGGCATTCCTGCGTGTAGGGCCGCCGAGTAGTCGTCTTCCTCCATAAAGGTTAGTCGGACCAGCGGTGTGGGACCTCTGTCGTTCCGAATCCTAGTCGCTTTGGCCGCAGACGGCCAAAAGCGCTGGGCGGCGGTGAGCAGTAAAGCGTCCGGGAGTTGACGGTGCACTCCCCGGACAACAGCGGAGTAGCGTGCAGGCACGCTGGTCAGTGGTGTGTTGCTGGCTGTGCTGGCTGGAGAGATGGCGCTGGGCGCTTCGATTGGCTGTGGCGGCGGCGGAGAGGCTGGAAGCTTTTCTTCGTCGGCGGCGGAGCTAGTAGTCGCTTCCTCTCGAGGAGGAAGCTTGGAGGCTGCGGCGGTCTTCTTCCTACCCATCTTGACTCGACGAGAGCTCGAAGCGAAGTCCCTCTGACTTGGCTTTTTATACACCCACTCCCCGATATGCCTAAAGATTATAACTGAGTTACTATTGGCTAATAAAACGCGCCAACATTAGCGTCTATTTTAATATCCAATGAAAATTATGAATACATATGCTCTAGGGAAATATTCCAGAAGGTTCTCAACGAAAAAAAACGCGCCAACATTACGTAACTTCCTCGTTTCCAATAATGATAAACAGCTCACCCCCCCTCTGCATTATTGCGCGCTATTATTGACAGTTTCAGTAAGGTCGTAGAAACTTACTTATCAACAATAATTACAATAAACAAACATCTCAAATCAATGTCACATAAAAATGCATATTCATATTACAATCATTATTTACATTTAAGTAATTTGTGATACAAATTACTGCATCAAAATGAAGTAGATAAATACATTTTAGTAGGAATGGTTTGTACACCCACTAATAAACGATAGAGGGTAGAGAAAGTTACTTGAATGTATCACATCAGATTTTTTAAACGTATTGTGGCCTTTCAGTTGTTTCTCGCGATGTCCTGGAAATTTCCTGGAAATTCGGTTTCCTCTATCCCCCTTGTACTGACAACGAAATGTGTAATGAAAGTATTTCTGCAAAAGTTTATCTCAATTAACATGAAATAGAAAAACATTCTGTGTTACATTCACGTGTCACTATACCTTATTAACGGGTATATTAATTATACTTACGAAAGATTATTTTCCATCTACTTCATTTTGATCGAGATAAATCTTCCCGGAAATAGCCGCATTACACATTTCGTTATAGATACAAAGAGAACAGCGATAGTCAAATGTTTAACAACTGGACGCTATATGCTGGCCTTAAAATTCCATACTGTTTCCATGGCATCGCGAGAAACAACTGAATGTTGACAGTATTTTTAAGTATTGAAAAATTCGATAATGGATATCTGAGAAATGGCTGATAACACAAAAAATGTACTTTAAATAAATTCTGTGTTTTAAAGGCATCTACATCTTGTGCAGCACGTTTTCGTGCATCGCTCAACGTTTACCAGTTATACAAGATAATATAACTTCTTTCCGGATGAAGTTGCCTTTAAGGCTATTCCCAGAAAATTCTAGATATAAACTTTGTTTGTCATGTAAATATCATTAATATATGGTACCTATTTTAATAAAAAATCATTAGAGCGTTTTTTCAGAAAATCAAAAATTTCGGAATATGTTTCATGTAAAAGGTTTTGGGGTGGGGATTTTCTTGGAAATCTTAATGTCGCATCTTTGGGACTTACTGAGCTTAAATACCAGAGTTTGGTATTTATCCTACAAAAATTGTTGAGTTATGCTGTTCGCAGAAACACACGCACATGCACACAGACAGACACACACCACACACAGAACCTTTTTATAAAAAAAAATTTTATTTTGGGGTCCTCAAAACATGTATTTCTAGTGAAATCTTTATATCGATTTTTTTGTTGTTGGAATGCAATGCCTTCTCTGCCTACTAAACAATAGTTCGTAGAAGCTATAATTGTAAAAGTAAACGATAGTGGATAGAAAAAGTCATTTGAATGTAGGAAGCCAGATTTTTTTTTTCAGTTACTACCATTAGTTATGAAGTACAGAGGAGACTGTCAAAGTTTTGTCACTTTTGCTCTAGCTTACGAAATTCTGAAGATCTTGTTCATATCTTAGCAATGCGACAGTATATAACGGCACATTATGTGTAGCCTCTTCAGCTAGCCATACTTTCTCCACAAACACTCTCAACATACCTTACATGATTGTTGCTTCCAGAAGTGTTTATGGACTGCTCTCGTGTGTGTGTCGCTGGAGAAGAGCCGAGAAACTGCTACTTCAAGGCCACTCTTCAAGTTAACATTTCTCAACAGACAAGGTAAGTAGTGGCAATTGATTTTGGTTTTAGACATCCATCACTTTTAAGTATGTCTTTTATTGTATATAGATAACTTATGTACAAGCATGATATATTGGAAAAGGGATATTTCGCTATAATGCATATAGCTGTTCTTCTCGGATAGACATTTGCTTGCGTGTCTACCCTGCTTCTACTATAGCAAAGCGGCAACGAGCTAAATGACTCCACGGTAACGTTTAAGGCTTGCATTCGGGAGGTCCGGGTTCGATTCCCGTCGGTCGCCCACTCTGACCTTGGGTTTTTCGTGGTTTTCCCTGTTCGGTAGACGAATGCTGGAGTGGTTTCTTATCCGCCACGATTTCCTTTACATCATTTTCCATCCATTCGTTTCCTTCTCATCTTTCAGGTGTACTTCTAGGTTTCGTGGCGTATGGCAGTGCCGGATATATGGCGCGGATGCATGCTCAAAGGAAAGAGCACCCCGTGGATACTAGAGAACTGCTTGGTCGTTCTACGCCCTCTCTAGGCAGTTCCGGCAGTGGAGTAGGTCTTCCGCGCGTCTCTGTGACTTGTCTGTCTGCGGCTTGTTGCCTCCTGCGGTTCCTACAATAGATCTATGTAGGTTGCAGTGCGCGAGGTATCCCCCTCTATTGTATAGCTTTACCTACATAGCAAAGCGACAAAATAATATGTACTGCTACCTTCACTTTCCTTCCGCAGCCGGGTTGGATAAACACCTTGTTATATGTCTACCTTTAGCAGTGCTCAAGATGCTACTGCGCATGCGTTTTTTGCCCCACTTCTCATGTTCAGTGACAATGTCTCTACTCGACTATCTCCGTGCAATAATGAGGCATGTGTATATCGCCCACCGATACGAGCACGTACGCTGTTATCTTTCTTCTGAGTGTGCGGGTGTTTGTGGTAGAAGCGTTAGTGTATATGTGACTTTTAGAGCTGCGTATTAATACAATTAAATATGGGTTGTTCGAGCGAGTTTAATACGAACGGTAGAACTTTCAACGCCGTTCTGTTTTTAATAAAAATTCATTATCAAAACTAACCTTCGAATAAGAAACGACACGTAAATATCTCCTAGATCCTTCTCAGAAAGACAGAAAAATATCAAGAAAATTACAAAGTAATTGTTACTTAAAGTAAGTAGTCCTAAGAAAATACTTGGCTGTTACTACTGCGGTGAAAGTCGGTAGAAGACTCAGAGGCTAAAACTATGAAGCTCATCGAAATAGAAGGTTGTATTTAAAATAGAGATATGCTTTATATCTTAGTAAGACGCAGGATTATCATTGGAAACATAGAATCAGACGACTGAAAAAACTTCTGCAAATAGCCCGTGATTGAATTGTGTATCATTTGTATGACTGATAAACCATAAGAGGTAGACAAAAATAGAGATCCAGTCAATTTATGTCAAATATGTTTTGTGGTACGAACCATTTCCGAGATATTTCTTGCTGTTGGTTTGAATGTTCTAATATTTAAAATTTTCTTAAGTGCTAAGTCGCCAGTCATTAGTTTCCCGTGATCATGGCAAAGAGTATGGAATTTTAAAGCCAGTATATAGCGACTCTCTTTATTAAGACTTGACTACGGTTTTAGCCTACTGTATATCACTTGTACTGTCGATGAAATGTATAATGGAACCATTTCAGATAGACAAATAGGTTTAAAAAGAATAGTTTGTAGAAAGTATTAAAAAATAAACGATAGAGAGTAGAGAAAGTTGTGTGACTAACACATCAGAAGCTTGGTGTATCGATAATCAATCCAAAATCTAAATTGTGACAACAAGTTTGGAAACACCAAGCTATTTGCAAAGTGCTCTCTACGTGAAACTTTAAACGCTAAATTGAATTTCATATGAACCGTAGTTAACCGTGATAGTTTTAATTTGATTAGTCTTAGTTTATAAAAGCTGTATTTGGCATTTTGTATTTTCAATGTACGCGGTGTTCCCTAATCTGCCGTCCACTTTATTGGAACAGACAACCCAAATGACAACATCAGGGATGGTAAAATAACTAGGGTTTTATCAGTACTAGAGCTAGCACAAATATCCATTGAGCGCGGAGTCAACGTAACTACCACCCTGCCTACTGTGTTTTTCAAATGGGATGATGTTTGTCCTTGAGCGCGGCCAGAGCGGCAACCAATCGGAGTTCCGCTGTGTTGTCATATTGCATTCGCCGTAAGCTAAGCATGACGTGCGCTAGGCGAATCTGTTTCTAATAAATATAATTTGCGCTAAGACAAAAATTCAAATTTTGCAAAAAGCAACCCACTAGAAGGTACGGAGTAATTTTCGTAACAAAACCGTAAAAACCACATATTTTTAGCTCAAATAGTTTTCATAATACAAACGAATAAACATACCCATATGTTATATCATAACCACGTAAGCACTGTAATGGTCACATTATTTGTATGTATGGATTATTGTATACATTATGTATGTATATTTGTAATTATATAGCACTACTGACTTGATGGTGATAAAGAATTATGTTGAAAAACCAAGGCGTTTGTTAAAGCTGAGAGAGAGCAAACAGCCCACCCAGCTCACTTGTGTTACTTGTAGAATGCTGAATCTGCAGAACGTGAGCCGTCACATGTTTATTATTGCGTGTTGTTTCTAAATCTGGGTTGGAGTTTATTTACCCTACACAGTTAATATCAGTATTCAGTTGTTGTTCAGAGAGCAAGCAGCAAGAGTAAAATAGTGCAGTGGCTTATTGTGGTGAATTTAGTGGCGAGTCAAAGAGGCAGGTATTGCGAAGTCAAACTCGAAATATTATATTTAGGGTCTACTCGTTTTTTAAAAAATACAATGAGGAACACAGAAATCAACTTGATTTCAAAAATCCTCAACACTACTAAAGCGTGTGGTGTCGGTAAAGCAAGTGTGTCTAGCATTTGCGGAGGGGCAAGATTAAAAGCACAGGTAATTCATAACCTATAATTATATAACACTTAAAAAATATGTATGTAACATGCGAGTATATTCCCAATTATGAATTTAAACACCAGGAGAATTATAAAAGTTTAGAAAATTCAGTTTGGGTTGCTGTACTTCGACCATTCTAGCGCCAGGCCGATGTGTGAGTGAGAGGGAAATATGAAAAGAGTGGGGGTAACGAGGCGGCAACGCTGTGCACGCAAATGCACCTCATTTGCTGCAGCTCAGAACTCTTCCCATTTGAAACTAATAATAGTGCATTGGTACTGAATACACGGACCCAGGGCTGCATAGTCGACGGTCAATAGTTGGTTTGCGTTACTGGTAGTTAGAGTTGCTCCCTGTGAGCTCTGTGTTTATGTTCTGTTCGCTACTGTTTACAGTTCCAGGTTACCTGTGGCACCTTCTCCTCTCCGCACTGTCGATAAAAAATTCGCTGTGTGCACATATTGTAAGCCAAAGAACATTTGTCCTAGCTCTGATCATTACATTACGTAGGACTCTTGCTTCTAGAAAGGTAGAATTAGACGACTGAAAAATTCAATTCCACAGCCGGGCTTTGAACCACGGATCTCCCGGTTTCCGTTCGGCAGCATACCGGTAGAACATTAAATTCTCCAGCTGACTCGTATTTTCCCGGTAAACCACAAAGAAGGGCTTACATTGTACTAACATTTAGCTTTGATTCTTACATCGACATACCGTATGTGTATTATTAATTGTATAGTATTATTATGTTCATAATATTGTGAACGTACACGCCAAGTTACCTTGCGGACAGCTGATGAGCGTATCCCGGTGCGGTACCTGGGTGGGGCTTTAGGCCGGCCCTTCAGAACAATGGCTCGCGCAACAAACTCATTATGTGCAGCCTCCCCGCGATTTGCGTAATAACTAGATTTTCGGCAGGTTCGAGTAGCTTCCCCTTCGAGAGTGTTCCTTTTTGAATGCGGGGCCAATATAAGAGACTGCTCTTGTCCGGACATTTAGTCCCGTTAGTTAAGATGTTACAAAGTAAGAGAGTTAAGGAAGCTGAAAGTGGACAATGCGGAGTGCAGTTCAGTCTGAGTTGTGTTCGACGGATCTGTTGTGTTCTGTCCTGAGTGTGTGCCAAAATGACTCAAGTGTAATGTTTTTGCTACACTGAGCACTTAAGTGATACATTAAGTGTGTTTCACAGCAACTGGTGTCTCCATTTGTTACAGTATGAATACTAATGCAACATTCGTAGAAATAACAGTAAAATAATAATATTCTGAATCAGACATCTGAAGATTACCTGCTTTGACCTACATCTGCAACTGTGCTTTGTGTACAAGTGGCTAGGGCGGCGAGTTTTTAACGTAGAGGTTCGCTGCCCTCTGTAGAGTTTTGTATCTGTAATACATACTGTACTTTACGTATACATGTATGTACCATCGCTGAAACCGTTGCAACACACAACCAACATCATCGGCGCGCCGTGCGCAACTACGATATGCAGGGAGGCCCAGTGAACTATGAACCGCCTGCGAGTGTTTTTCCGGTTCGGATATCGACGCGCCTTGAATGGCGCTAATACAACGATACAATTTCCTTAGCTATGTTTAAAGACTGTACTTATCAACGTTGTGAAAGAAGATGCTGAAACTGACCACCGTCATTATCCATACATTTTTGGCACCTCTTTAAGAAGCTATCCATCACTCGCCGTAGTTCACGTTGCAAAATTCTGGCAATTTTCTGGCGGATATTTTGTTTTAATTCTTCCAGGGTGTTTGGGTTTGTCTTGTGTACTTAACGTTTTATTTTACTCCAGAGATAAAGTCGCAGGGGGATAGATCGGGGGGACCGAGGGTGGCCGCAAATCTCTACTAATAATTCTGTTCTCCCCAAGCACACTTTCAGTTGTTCTCACCGAAATATTGATTGTATGGGCTGACAGAGTCTTGTTGAAAAAAGGCAAATGCAAGCTCCCTATCCGATAATTCTTTAAAAGTCGGGTGCAAAACCGTATTCATGTACATACGTGTGGGCGTCAACTGCTGGCTCGAAAAAATGGGACCTATAATTAGTTCTCCGCTCATGGCGCACCATACATACTTTTTTTCCTTATGGGGGTACTTCAAGAACAATATTATGCTTGTCAGAGCTCCAGTAACGATTACTGTGTGTAAAAGGTAAAGGTACGGGCGAACGGAGGGAGCCCCCGAAACCGGGGCAGAGCACCGCACCCAATCTAACCGGCCCCTTTTGCTTCTACTGTGACCCCCGGGAGGGAGGGATAAGGGGAGAGACTCAAAGAATGACCAGATCCGGATGACGGCGGGCGCAAGCACAGACGGGGTCCTTAATGTTTCCTAATTGAACGCTTCCCATGCCGCCCAAGCCCCTGGACGACGTCGGGATGAAACTGCTACAGAGCACACACCCACCGTCCAGCCGCAACTGGCCAAACACCGTCTCCTGGTCCTACAACTCTGAAACAGATGACAATGAATATGATGGGTACAGGAAATGGGAGCAGGAGAGTCGTGGTAGAATATCAACAATTCCAGCATTCGCCTGCCGACCCGGAAACCACGAAAAGCCCATGACCCAGAGTGGGCGGTCGCTGGGGATCGAATCCGGGACCTCCTGAATGCGAGTCGCAGGCGTTAACGCGGCGCCACCTCGCTCGATGATTACTGTGTGTACATACCTATCTATGAAGGCGGGAGCAGGAAATATATTAAATATGGGTCTAGTTCGCCAGTGTATACACTTTGAGACTCCACTCGACTACGTACAGGATCATCTGGTTGAAGGGCATGTGCCACAGTTATTTTATATGGTTTTAACTTCAACAGTTTAGTACCTCTTTGCACCGAGCCATACATAATGCCTGCCTCTTGTGAAAGACACCTAAGCCATTTCTGGGGAAGTCTTCAAATGCTGAACGATGTCATCTAATGTTTCTTCGTTAAGAACCCTACTGAACACTACCTGTGACCAAAAATGTATTATGCAGATTATAGATCGTTGTACGGCCTGAAACCTTTACACCCGGGAATCGTTCTGCAAATCGTATTTACACTTGACTGCGTTAACACATCGAATCGTACATAAATACACGTTGTGCAATGGAAACATACTTATACTGGGCTAATTGTGACTAAATATTGGACACAATAATACATAACTCGTAACAACTGCGCTACAGCGCATCATGGTCAACGCAGTACTGCAGAGCATAGCAAAGCTAGCACCAGTAGCGTGACCTTGATTGCAGCAGCGGCGGAAAACACTTGTTCATACGCCCACTGGCAAAATACCGCGCAGCTGGTTCATGATTCATTGGGTCTCTTGGTATAACTTTAACATATGGACGGGGATTTGGCAACACGTATATAATACTTATGTACTTTCTTTAAGAAATGTTTTGTAATATCGATTATAATGAAAGTGACATTTATTATTTTTTACAGGGTTGGCGAATCATGTGAAAGCAACACAACCACGAGATGCCCTCAGAGAACCATGTTGAGCATAAACGGACAACTGCCGGGATTTCCTATATCAGTAAGTGCAATTCAACAACAATTTACTGAAGATTGCTGTCGGTAAAATCACTGTTTTAAGGCAGCTGACTTCTACAAAGTGAACATAGTATACGACATACAGTTGGAGTCAGGGGCGTATGCTAAGAGTGTTTTTGGGGAGGAGTGAAATGGATTAATGGAGACACACAAAGTCAGCCATATCTTCACTCCATAGTCACTTTTAGATATTTTTATTTATGTAAGAGGGATATCACCTGCGTCTCTGAAGAGAAAACAATGTTGTTCATTGTTATTATCTCAGACTAGAAGTTCTTTAGACATAAACCTTAGGCCCCATGTATGCAAGCGATTTCATGTTGCGGGACAACTGCGACACGATCTGAGAGTACATTGAGTTCATGGAAGCAGTTATACCGCGCGACTCGACAGTCGCACAGTATTCTGTATCGCGCGACCTTAAAAACACGTCGCGTTGCCGCATTGTGAGCGGGACAGTTGAGTCAGTGCTGCCACTTTGGGAAACCCAGAGCTACATTTTGATTTTTCAGTGCGATTTGTACTTTCACGTGTTGTGAAAGTGATCGAATCTTCCTCGTTCAGACTTTTATCAAGTACGAGGGCGGATCGAAAAGTAACGCACAATAATTTTTTTTACAAAAATGTTTAATAGTTAAACCAGCAAAAACAAAAACAAAAAAAACAACAACAACAAAATCACAAGTGAACTTACACCTTTTACCTACTTTTCGACATAGTCACCAAGTTCAAAACATTTCTCCATCGTGATACCAGTTTCAATATACCCTGTTCGTAGAAGTCTGTTTCCTTGGAGTCTAGCCATCTGTGGACTGCTGATTCCACTTCCGCATCTGTCGCAAAGAGTTGCCTGGCCAGGAATTTCTTCATGGGACCAAACAGATGAAAGTTCGACGGTGCAAGGTCCGGACTTTATGGTGGATGCTGGAGCACCTCCCAACCAAATTTGCTGATTTTCTGACGAACACCAGCAGCAACATGGGGGCGAGCATTGTCATGAAGAATTTTTACATCGGCAGCATTAATGTTGTGGCGTTTGTCACGAAAGGCACGACGCAACTTCACCAAAGTTTTCATGTAGGTGCAGCATTCACAGTGGTCCCGTGTTCAGCAAAGTCCACCAATACAACACCATGCATATCCCAGAACTCCGTCACAAGCTCTTTCCTAGCAGATTGAGTCCCTTTGAATTTTTTCTTCACTGGGGAACCAGCATGTTTCCACTCCATACTTGCTTGCTTGGTTTCGGGCGTGTAGTGGTATGCCCACGACTAATCACCAGTGACGCCTCCTTTTAGAAAGTCATGTCCTGTGGGATACCGCGTTAGGTGATCCAATCTCATCATTCGCTGGCCCTTGTGGTTGCCTGTCAGGTTCTTAGTCACCTAGCGAGCACTAACTTTATGAAATTTCAACGTGTCATGAACAATATCGTACACTGCTCCATAGGAAATGTTGAACTGTTGCGATAAGGTTCGCAGTTGCACACGCCGGTCGTTCAAAATTGCCGCCTCAATGCCTCTGACATTCTGCGGAGTTGCTGCTGTTACCGGCCTTCCGGAGCCTGGCGAATCACTAAGGTTCACACTGCCCTCTAGAAAGAATGCACACCATCTGGAGACATTGCTACGGTCCATACAATCATCCGCATACACGCCACTCGGTTTATAACCTTTGGCCCACAAATATCGAACCAACTTATCTGCTCTTCACACGTGGACGACAGTAACATGCGTGGCATGTTTGTTGCGTAGTTCACACTTCTCTTGCTAGAGCTGCACATGAAACAAAAATACCCTCTGTATTGAAAACTTCAAACTATATCTGTGTGAAATTGCAACATTCCTGCTGTAATACCAAGGCTGAAAAAGTTATTGTGGGTGACTTTTCGATCCGCCCTAGTTTATATATGGAACATTTTATAGGAGACTTTTGTATTAAGAGTTCAGTTTGAGATCTTGCCTCAGGAAATTACAAAGATCATGACGAGAAGACTCGATTCGTCTGTGTTCTGGTGGTTAGCATGCTAGCTTTCAAATCCAGAGGTCCAGGGTTCGATTACCGGCTTGAGGATGGAAATTTTTCTTTAGTCAGGATTATTCCTCATCCTCGCTTGAGTCTGCAAGCATGAGTGAGAGTACAAATGTGGGTGTGTGCAAATTTAATTTTTATAAAGAAAACCCTGAGTAAACAAGCGTAAACGAGTATCACTGCCGATGAGCTGTTGTTCCAAAGGTAAAGTCGCCGATATGACCTAAGATGTTAAAGGAGGCATATCCTATAAGAACTCCTAAACATACTGTCCACGAAGCTTGTATGTTATCGGATTACATTCCGTCAAACTAAAAGTGACTCGTCTCTTGAGCAGTTGAATTTGTTCTAAGTCCCTTCGAGTGAGCGCGCGGTTCACAACCGTCAACTTCTGTGTGCCGCTTTGGCTAACTCTAATACAGGCCACAAGACACTGATTTGGAGCAGTGGTTAAGCTACTGTACTTAACGCAAGCGGCTGTTATCTTTTGTTTTATCCAATATAGTTAAATAGTATTGCTTGTGTTACTTCATTTTACTTACAAATGTAATTGAAATAATGATGGAATTTGTGGTTATAAAATTAAATTCACTGAATATGAAACGTCCTCCCGACTAATAAATTAATGTCATAGTTGCCATATACCGGTATGGCAGTCTACTAAGTAATATGTCACATGCATAAAATTCTGATCTGTTAAATTCACATGACTTTCTGTATCCTCTAGCGCTTGTTAGTAGTTATACAAACTATTCTTGCTAAACCTTATTTTTCTATCTACTTCATTTTAGTCCAAATAAACCTTTCCAGAAACAGCTACATTACACATTTCGTTATAGATACAAAGAGAACAGCGATAGACAAATGTTTAACAACTGGACGCTATATGCTGGTCTTAAAATTCCATACTGTTTCCATGACATCGCGAGAAACAACTGAATGTTGACAGGACTTTTAAGTATGACCAAGATGTGAAAAATTCAAACCATTAATGACGGATATCTCGGAAATGGCTTATGCTATTTACCTGATCGGTAGGCTAATGTTGGGGTGGTGTCTCATCTGCCACGATTTCTTTCCATCATTTCCCTTTCATTTCGTTCCCTTTTCATCTTTCAGGCGGTGTCGGTAAAATGGCGTGGATGCTTGCTCAAAGGAAAAAGTACTCCCCGTGGACACTATAGGGCTGCTTGGTTGGGCGGGTCTTTCATCGCCCTCTTTGGGCAGCTCCGGCATTGGGACGGGTATTCGAGCCAGGAATTGTTAGACTTCCGCGCGTCTCTGTGGCCTGTAGCCTCCTGTGGTTCCTTCACTACATCACTTCCTCCTGGGCGGGTGGCAACCGCAATAGATCTCCCGTAGGTTGGAGTATGTGAGGTGTCTCCCTCCGTTGTATACCCCATACCTCTACTCTAAGATATCAGAATCATCATAGATGTGTCTTATCAAAGAAGAGTGACGATCTTCTTTTCGGGTTATCAGCGTTATATTCGATAAAAGTCAGGAAGACTGCTCAAGCCTCTTCGTGTCCAGCTTGTCAAAGTTGAGGCGACTTTTTAGTAAATCCTATTACACATATGGCGATTAATGATCGGAGATGACACCGAAGAGAAAGCGCTTTGCATGAACATCAAGACGTCGCTGGATTACGTAACTCTCCGTTATACCGAGCGGAGAAACGCGTAACGACAGCCTCTGCGGTCTGGTGGTTAGCATGCAAGCCTTCTAAATCAAAGGTGCAGGGTTTGATTCCCGGCTGGAGGGTGGCAACGTTTCTTTGGTAATGATCATTTCCCTAGCCTGGAAGTATGAAAGAGAGTGTGAATGTATCTCGGAATTTCCAAAGAGAAAGTAAACGAGTGAACATCATTGTCAATTGTTCCAAAGACAAAAGCTGCCGATATAATCTAGATGTTAAAGGCTGTATATAATTGGGGGGGGGCTTTCTGATGTGTTACATTCACGTGAATTTCTCTACGATCTATCGTTTATTATTTGGGGTATGCACATTATGTTTACGAAAGCTTGTTTGCTTACCTACTTTATTTTAATCGAGATAAACCTTTGCAGAAATAGCTGCATTACAAAGGGAACAGCGTAGTCAAGTGTTTTAGAAGTGGACCTATATGCCGTCCTTAAAATACCTTACACTTTCCATGCAAACGCGAGAAACGAAACAACTGAATGCCGACGGCACTTCAAAAAATGACAAATTATTGAAACATTCAAAACAGTAATAACGGATATCTTGTAAACGGCTGATGCGACAGAATAGTTATTTGAAATAAATTGAGTGTTTTAAATAGATCTACATTTTCCGTATAGTACGTTTCCGTTTATTTCTTACAGTTTTCCAGTTATACACAATTATAGTAAATTTTATCCTAATGAGGTGGCCTCATTCGCAGGCTATTCGCAGAAAATTCATGATATACATTTTATTCCTCACGTAAATATATTAAATATGCTATTTTAATCAAAATAATTAGGGCGATGTTTGAGAAAATAAACATTTCCGAAAATTTTCCATATAAAGGGTCGTTTGCGGTGGGGAGATTTTCTTTCAAATCTTCTTGTATCTTTGAAATATATTGAACTTAAATACTGTGTCGTATTTATAATTTGGGGGTTTACATTATTCTTCTACATTGCCAATTCAGACCCATTGTTGTTTATGTCACCCTTGGCTGGTAGCTTTGCTAGCCACGAGTAGTGGGGGATAGCGTTCTGTCTCAGGATTCCGTGAGTAACGGATCGCGTGTGTAAGCAGGGCTTTCGATCGGTCGGCACCTCCTCACACCTTCCATTTTTAATAATTTAGAACCCCAAACGGTTGTGAAATAAAGCTGGGAATGTGCGAGTAGATTTGTGTTATGGATTTTGTGCAGTAAAAACCCACGCCTTCCTCTTAACCTCCACACCACGTTTGTCCTCTGCAGCCAAGTAAGTATACGACCCCTCATTGTACGTGCTGGGTACTCAAAATTAATGTAATTTTCATGTGAACGTTTAGGTCACCTACCCAGCATGTAACAATACTAAGTTTGATATTGATCCGAGACTTCGTTTCTGAGTTCTGTTGTTCACACACACACACACACACACACACACACACACACACACACACACACACACACACACACTGGGAGCGTTTTCTAAAAAAATCTTATGTGTTACACTCACATGACTTTCTCTACTCTTGTACAAACTATTTTTACAAACGCTTATTCTCCATCTACTTCATGTTAATCGAGATAAACATTTGCAGACTCTATCTTAATGCTAAGTTTCTTGTAGATGTAAGGGGAATATATATTTACAAGGGCAATATAGAAATACAGTAGCCTTTAAGCACATACATATCTCTTAATAGCTGGTTGCTAGGTGCAGCACCATTCCC
Organism: Deroplatys truncata; assembly: GCA_030765065.1. Taxonomy (NCBI): domain Eukaryota; kingdom Metazoa; phylum Arthropoda; class Insecta; order Mantodea; family Mantidae; genus Deroplatys; species Deroplatys truncata. The sequence continues at coordinate 21,148,708 of CM060987.1, forward strand.
TTTCCCACAGATTAATACTCTTTGCATATCCAAGACAAAAAAATGAATAACGAATTCCCATTTGAGAAAATTAGTATTGAAAAATTTAATTGAATAACAAGAATATCTCGAAAATGCTTCACTCAAAAAAAATTATATGAAATAAATTGTGTATTTTAACGCGATCTACATTTTTTGTGTAGTAAAATTTTGTCTATCTCTTATGGTTTACCAGTTATGCAAAAGTCGTTCACAATGAAGAATACTTTTGGAGACATTCCCAGAAAATTCGAGATATACATTTTATTTGTCATGAAAATATCTCAAACATATGATATTTTAATCAAAATCGTTAGCCATTTTTGAGAAAATTAAAACGTTCGAAAAATGTTCCATGTAAAGGGTAATCTGGGGTGGAGGGATTTCCTTGAAAACCTTCATGTCGCATCTCTGGAAGATACTGAACCCAAATACCAAGTTTGGTGTTTATCCGACTGTTCGTTTCTGAGTTATGCTGTTCACAGACACACACACACACACACACGGACATGTTTCCAAAAATGCGTTTTTTGGATTCAGCGGGTCTCAAAACATGTATTTCCGGTGAAATCTCGGTATCGAATTTTTGGGTGGAATACAATACTTCCCGTACTTACTATACGTAGTAGAGAAAGTAATACTTTTCTTTAAACCAGGGGGGACTCAAAACATGCATTTCTCTTGAAATTTCGGTACTGAATTTTTGGAAGGAATAAAATATTTCGTCTAACATACTAGCGGCTTGGTAGTATGTTAATTAATATTGCATATATTAGTAACTAATTGACAGAAACAAGCACCTGCCGTTACACAACTAACGAGAAACGACAGATACTAGTATTTTATTTTAAAAGAGCTCCCACAATATATAAATATGCTGGCAAGCTTCTGTGTGTAGTTAATTAAAACGGCACACTTGCTGTCCACTGGTTAAGCAATTGCTTGCATTGTGTGCAAACTAAGGCAAGCACTGTTGCGACCCTGAATTACAAAGCTGTGAGCTTTACATAGTAATTAAACCTCTATGGAGGTTGCGATATGCGGGAGGTCACTAAAGTGCAAGTTTGACATTTTTTCCACCATTATGGAATAAGTCACTAGAATCTGGTGATATTCGTGTTGTTAGGTTCCATTCATAACCGGCAACTCCTCCGCAAATACACATCTGTTACTTGTATTGGGAAGATTAGTTATATTGTATCTGTTACGTTGGCTACCTATTTTCATATTCGCAGGTGTTTAAAGTTTGCACGCTGACCATTTAGTCACCAACTGACGCACTGATATGACATTAATTATATTAATTGCATTATACATTATTATATGAATTATATTACTATTTATATTAGATTAGTTATAGTTATATTGGACAAATTATACTATGATTTAAGTATTAATAATTATTATTAGCTTAGGTTATTACGTTTAATAATTAGGTTTTGCCTTTGCAGTTACACTATGTGATCAAAAGTATCCGGACATCCCCACAAACATACATTTTTCATCTTAGGTGCATTGTGCTGCCACCTACTGCCTGGTACTCATTATCCGCGACCTCAGTAGTCATTAGACATCGTGAAATAGCAGAGTGGGAAGCTCCGTGGAACTCATGGACTTCGAACGTGGTCAGGTGATTGTGTCAGAAGTCTGTACGCGAGATTTCCACACTCCTAAACATCCCTAGGTCCACTGTTTCTGATGTGATAGTGAAGTGGAAACGTGAAGGGACATGTACAGCACAAAAGCTTACAGGCCGACCTCGTCTGTTGACTGACCGAGACCGCCGACATTTGAAGAGGGTCGTAAAGAGTAATAGGCAGACATCTATCCAGACCATCACACAGGAATTCCAAATTGCATCAGGATCCACTCCAAGTACTATGACAGTTAGGCGTGAGGTGAGAAACCTTGGATTCCATGGTCGAGCGGCTGCTCATAAGCCACATATCACGCAGGAAAATGCCAAACGACGCCTCGCTTGGTGTAAGGAGCGTCAACATTACACATTGAACAGTGGCAAAACGTTGTGTGGAGTGACGAATCACGGTACAAAATGTGGCGATCCGATGGCAGGGTGTGGGTAGGGCGAACGTCATCTGCCAGCGTGTGTAGTGCCAACAGTGAAATTCGGAGGTGATGGTGTTATGGTGTCGTCGTGGTTTTCCTGCACCGCTTGTTGTTTTGCGTGGCACGATCACAGCGCATTGATATTTTAAGCACCTTCTTGCTTGCCACTGTTGAAGAGCAATTCGGGGATGGCGATTGCTTCTTTCAACACGATCGAGCACCTGTTCATACTGCACGGGCTGTGGCGGAGTGGTTACACGACAATAACATCGCTGTAATGGACTGGCCTGCACAGAGTCCTGACTTGAATCCTATAACACCTTTGGGATGTTTTGGAACGCCGACTTCGCGTCAGGTCTCACCGACCTACATCGATACCTCTCCTCAGTTCCGCACTCCGTGAAGAATGGGCTGCCATTCCCCAAGAAACCTTCCAGCACCTGATTGAAAGTGTGCCTGCGAGAGTGAACGCTGTCATCAAGGCTAAGGGTGGGCCAACACCATTACCGATGGAGGGCGCCACGAACTTGTACGTCATTTTCAGCCAGGTTTCCGGATACTTTTGATCACGTAGCGTAGCTAGAATTTTGAATTGTTTTTGCAATTGTTGATATAATCGTTGTCTATGTAGGGTTTTATTTCTAGAGGGAGAAGCTCTGCATAGAAGAAAACCAGGAAGTTTAATTTTTTGGTTTACGAAGTCATATAACACTTGGTTATAAGTTCTTCATGCTATTGCAGTACAGAAATTTCCAACATTTAATAGCATAACAACATACGTAGGTTATATAAATTAAGTCCATGACACGGTTTAGTGCTTTGACACTTAAGGTGCATCCAGTTTATAGGTTATCGCGATTTTGGCGGAGAATGAAGGTGATGAACAAACCTTTGCACTGAGGAAAAGAATATTACAGAGCAGTATATGTGATATGACTCACAATACTGGCAGAAGACCGAAATATGCCTTTTGTAAATACAATGTCTGGTGATATTTCTTGTTATATATCTAGTGACTAGTTAGAACGTTGACCACCCTGACATGCGCCTTTAGCCATCTTTGTTTTTTAGAAGCCTGATATAGACTGCGTCTCCTATATCAGCGTTCCAGCAAAATGTGATGTGCATTACCTATATTATCTACAAATAATCACAAGAAAAGGAGCTATCACATGACCTCTACTCACTCTTTTACAAAATATTCTTACAAAAGCTTATTCTTCTGTCTGCTTCTTGATAAACTTTCATCACACATTCCGTTGTAGATGTAAGAAGAATGCAGTAGGCGAGCGGTAATCAACAGCTTGTTACTGTGTGATGGCTTTGAAATTAATTCCGTGCTCCTTGCTTGACCACGCAAACTTAAAAAAAAACAGTAGTACCTAACCACTTAAAAAAAGTATATGCATTTGAATCTTTAAACCAATAACAAACACTATCTCGGAAACGGTTAACGAAACAAAAAAATTATTTGGCATAAATTGTGTGCTTTAACGAGGCCTACATTGTTTTCCGTAATAAGATTTTGTATATCTCTTATGGTTTACCAATTACATAAAAAACATTATTCAAAATGAAGATGAACTTCATAAGCTGTTGCCACAAAGTTTACGATAACATTTTTATTTGTCATGCAAATATCTTAAAAATATAGTGTTTTAATCAAAATCGATACAGCCATTTTTGAGAATATCAAAAAATAACGAAAATATTTGCATGTAAAATATAGTTTAGTGTAGAGAAATTTTCTTGAAAATCGTATCCTTGGAAGAAACTGAACTTAAATACCAAATTTGGTATTTATTTCACTTTTTGTCTTTGTGTTATATTTACAGGTAGACACTCAAATGAATCTTTTTCTAAAAATGCGCTTTTAGATTCAGGGGCTTCAAAACATGCGGCCATACCCCAGATCAGATCTCGCAGCTGTAAAACATGAGAGGGATAATCACGGCTCAAAACAGGTGTAACTTTAAGCCAATGAGCATCCTGTACCTTCGCATGGGTTACAGAGAGCCCTTGGCCCCCTGCGCCCAAGTAGACAGGTTTCAGACGTGTTCTCTAAAGGACAGACCTTTATGCAGTTTCACTCACAGATAGGGGAGAAATTCAGTCCTTCGGCCTTAGTACTGAAATGGGCACAGTCTGCAGGGGTGAGGCGCTTTGTCAGTGTCAAGTGTGGCTGTTGTCCGCGTTAACGCCTGCACCACCCTTGGACGAGGCGGAGGTGTCCTTTTACTGGTGTGAAGGCTCTGAGGATGGATGTGTTTATTGTTGTAGAACAGCAGCATGTCATCAGCATACCGGGTTATACTGATATGCAGCTGAGTGGTAAGTGTGCCGTGTAAACACCAATAGTGTGGGGGATAGCACGAGTCTTCTGGGACACCGCCTCTTGCCTGTCTTAGTGTCGATTTTTTCCCGCGACTGTGAGCTTAAACGTATGGAATCTAAAGTAATTGTGTAGGGAGTTGATAAGTAGAGTTGATGGCCTCAGCTGGATAAGCTTGTATAGGAGATCCGCGTGCCAAGACGCAGAGAAGGCCTTCTCAACACCCAAAGACACCGTGGCGGTCAAGGGACCTTTCTGGAAATTCAGGGCAGCTCCCTCCTCTACCCGCACCAGTTCTGGGGTTTCAGTGCCTAGGAGGAAACCCAAATTGGTGATTGGGAGTGGCTTGAATTCTGCCAATACGGAGGGTTGTTCACGATCTATGGTAGTAATATCAGAGGAGCACAACAGCTCCGCAGTGAAACATGTGGAACCGAATGAAAGTTCAGCAGTATGTGTGTATCACTGTGTTTGCTCAGTTGTGTGCTCTCGTTCTTGCTGCATCAAATGGCGTCAGAAATAGAACCATTCTGCTAAGGGTACATTATTGCCCTTTCCGATGCAAAATACTTGTATTCTAAGATTATTAAGCAGTGCAAGAGGCGTGATTTTAACATATCCAAGAAAGTGATCTCATGTGCATTCAACAGAAATGGTAAGGCCACACCACGACTTATTTCAAAGGGCAAGAAAGAGAGAAAACTACGACCGGCCACCTATGGCACCACGGAGATAATTTGGAAGGTGAAGAACCATGCCTCTGGGCCAAATCCTGCAACTCAGAGGGCCATTGTACTGTAATTACGAATCTCTGTTACTACTGCGAACACCATAATCAACCAGGATTTGAATATAGAAAAATATCATAAGAGCTGGGGATATAAGCTGTTGCCTAAACACACTGTACAACGTGCCACTAACTGCAGAAAGCTGTATGAACGATACCTAGCTGGTGAAAAGTGGAAGCTTGTTGTCTTTTTAAATGAGGCACATGTTTATCTAAGTGACTGCAACAAACCCTGGGCTATATATCTAGTACCGACCAAGGAGAGAAACAAATTGAAAGTTGATTTCATGGTAATAGCAAGGTACAGTTACAATGGGAAATTAAACCATTCGTCGTGTAGGTACATAAAACTGTGAAAGTCAACTCTGTATACATATTATCAGACTAACGTCCGGATACCAGTTTTCCATACAGAAATGCCTGCACTCTGTGGTGCAGATGTAAATAAAGTCTGGTTGCATCAGCATAAGGCATCAAGCCATACGTCTGCTTCAACTACAAATTTTTGGAGAACATAGAGAAAGAAATGGGAATACATTCCATACCTTTCAGCGACATTCATGTTGTCATCTGATGCATCACTGATCGAGTTTTGTGCATTTGGGTTACTGAAAAGAGCCCTTGGAAGCAAACGGCCACGAAATTTGGATTGGCTCTGGAAAGCCTGCCAGGAGGAATAGAATAAACTGGACATCCATGTATTTCTTAGCAGCTTGGTCCAGTGGAAGCTGTGCTGCAGATTGATAGCTCAAGCTAAAGGCTGCCAGATAGAACACGACTGCTGGTGGAGGCGTGGTTTTTCATAAGGTAAGGGGGTCTTAAGTTTGTTACCATAGATGGCGAACAACCCTCTGCAATGGGGACAAGTGAGCTAGTACATGTCTCTCGAGGACATTCCACACGGTTAACAGGAGGCTGATGGATCGGTAGTTCGCAGGATGTACCGGGCTTCAAAATACAGATTACCCGCGCCTCTCTCCACTCTCGTGGTAAGCGCTCCGGGCGAGGCAAATGTTGAGGACATAACGAAGAGTATGGCGTTGAAGGAAGATTATGGAGTATGGAGGGTGTCAGCCCGTCATATCCCGTAAGCTTTATAGGTTTGAGACGCCGGAGTGCGCCATGAAGCTCACTTGGGCGATTGGCAATAAGCCATTTCACTTCGAGAATATGCTGGCGATTACATTTGCTTTGGCTTGAAAGGTCAAAGGCCAGGCCATGGGGAGGTGGTTGAATTCGGGGATTTCGAAAGCTTTTAGCCATCCTCTTTACGTCGCCACTTTCAACACTCAGTTTGTCATCGTGTCCTCGTACCTTGCACCTGGTGCTCACACAGGCTGTAACGGACCCGCCGATGCAGACGTAGGATGACGCTGGTAGAAGCTAGGATATACTCTTATATGAGCTCCTTTACAGGCTGTGCTATCTTTTCTTATACTATCATTGATCGATTTGTTCTCCATATTTGCTTTACCTTATATAGTGTTTGAGTTACAACAAAAAGTCGTAAACGTATTTCCAGCAATAAGCATGATATAACATATTTGCTTTCACTGTGCATTTGAAAGTTGCTTGAGGACGTTTCTCCAGCTTGCATATTACGTCCTTCAAGAGGAATCTTGACATGCATACTTTGTTGATTCCTACCACTTCCGCTTGCGACTCCCAAACAGTAACACTTTGACACAAAGGGTAAAATGCATGGTCTACTGTATAGACAGACTTTCCTCATTAACACCGTTAATAATAGACTATAATATCTTTGTGTGTTTACAAATTCACCATTTATTTTCAATAAACAGTTAACTTTGCAAGATAATTGCAATATATGGGCTGCATGAATGTCCCAGTTCATATTATTAGGAGTAGGAAACGGTGACCCCATGGAGAAAGGGAGGGGAGGGGAGACCCAAGGGCGACGATGTGCGTAACCATGGACAGGATCCCTAAGGATTCCAGATAGAACGCATCCGGACAGCCCTGCCCTCAAACCCCAAGGCCCAGCGATGCCCTCAGAAAGCAGGTCCGTCATCAGTCCAACTAACGTCACGGAAATACCTTTCCAAGCGCATATCTACCGTCCAGCCGTAACACACCGAACGCCGTCGCCTTGTCCTACAACCCTGAAACAGATGAAGGAATTCGTGGTCAGAGTGGCCGGCTACTCAGCAACCACACCAACATTCGCCTACCGACCCGGGGAAACCACGAAAACACTCGTAGTCAGAGCGGCCGGTCCGACGGGAATGAAACCCAGGATCTCCCGAATACGAACCTCACGCGTTACTGCGGAGCCATCTCGCTCGATACTTCATATTAATTTACAATGAACGAAATAATTTAGGCTACGCGAGATGTCCATACAGTTTGAGCCACGTCGGAATTTACTAGAGGCTATGACATAAGCTATATAACTTTCTTAAACGTAATCTTTGTCTACCAACAAACTGCACGCAATGTTTTGAGGCAGCATTCATCATTTCAGGTGTGCCAACATGATACTGTTGTCGTGGATGTTGAAAACCGCATGCCCGGCTTGGAAACTGCCATACACTGGCATGGAATGCATCAGTTTGGCTCACCATATATGGATGGTGTTCCGATGATAACGCAATGCCCAATACAGGCTGGTACCGTCTTTAGGTACAAATTTCAAGCTGGCAATCCTGGAACTCATTTCTACCATGCTCATTCTGGTAAGGATATTTTACAATTTATTTCATTATTATATATATTTTAATGCATTAAGCAATATTCGTCCACAGGTTTCTAGTGGAATGCATACAAATGACAGAATGACAACAACGAGAAACTCCACACGGATTATACTGCAAGCCAAACGATATGACATAGTTACTATAGCTCCTTGCATTCATATTACAGTGACTTTCTTTCCCACGGCGGCTCACGAGCCGGCCGCCACACCTTGGACTCCCGCCGAAACAGTTATAATATCCCCACAGCCGCCTCGCGTGTGATAATAAGCGCACACCTTATCATAAGGGATGTTGGAAATGTCCCTCTCTATCCACACAATTTTCATTCATACTGGAGAGTTGAATATCTGAAATTGAGTGAATTTCTCGCCTAATGTTTTCTTTTAGTTTTTACAATGTATGTGCATTTCTTGCGTACACTTTATTTTTCAAGTTACCCCACATATGAAAATTGCATGCACCTAAATCAGGGGATGTTGAAGGCCACAATATTTTACTAATTACCCTATCTTCAGAAATTTGCAGAATTAAATTTAATGACTCATAAGCTGTATGCGCGGTGTCAGAGTCTTATTCGTTCATTCATTATCTGTTTACCCTCCTCTTATGTAGGACTTACACCCTCCAGGACTTACAGGCGGGTGCCTGGGGTCAGAGGCCCGTCGAGGAGCAGACACTCATGGATCAGACAGAACATCCAGGATGTGTGATCAGCCCGATGCCTGGTATGGGATGAAGGAAATAGAGGAAACGAAATGTGGGTGAAATGGATGAAAGGAAAGGTGATGATGGAGCAGTTGGTGGAATGAATGGCGGGGGAAACCGGAGAACCCGGAGAAAACCCGCCCATACGCCGCTTCGTCCACCACAAATCCCACATGCAGGTCCCTGGGATTGAACCCGGGCCGCCTCGGTGGGAGGCGAGCGGTCTAACCACATCCAATGTCTATCAGCTGTTCAAAAAACGGTGTAAGTCATTCCTGCACCTCCTTGCATTTATTGTTTTCTTTTAATATAGTTCCTATTACTCTGTATGCATTTACTGCATACCAATTTTCGCGTCATGCAAGGGAATCTCGTGTATAAAATCGGATTTCTCTGCACTCAAATATCTGTTATTTTGCGACAAAATATAGCCATATAAGTGGAACTGTGCTTCGTCAGAGAAAATTATAAAGCGCGGGTCAATTACTCTTATCATTTCACAAAATTCAATTGCAGAAATTTATCCGATTCTGATGATCACATGATCTAAAGTATGCAACAAATCCCATACATTAGAAGAACTAAAAGAAAACATCAGGCAAAAACTTCACTTAATTTTGGATATTGAACGCTCCAATGTGAATGAAAAATTTTTCCTGAAATGCCGCCAGAAAGAGAAGGGTAGAAAAGGACAGCATTTCCAAAACATCTTATGTTAAGTTTTGTATTAATTTGTAACTGTAACTATGAGAACGTGAGGTGGTTGCGGGAATATTATAACCGTTTCGGCGGGAGTATGCGGCGCGCGAGTAGCCGTGCGGTGGCCACAGTGTGAAAGAAAAACATTGTATCAGCATATCTTTCAAGATCGATGAACCGAACTACTGGTACACAACACAATATAATTTCATTATAAAATCCCTATCATGTACCTTTTGCGTTGCATCCATGGGTAATATGGGCAGCTTTTCATGAATAATAATGAAAATAGTAGGATTATTATAGAACACACGCGGAACCTTTGTTTGGACGCGTGGCCCAGCACAGTGGGAATTTTTATGGCACCGGGAAGCACACTTTGCCGGCAGAGCCGGTAATTCATAACCTCAAAACCCTAAATTTCACATGCAAATTATATCTATAATAATCATAATTTGCATGAGAAATTTACGCTTATCGTGATAGAAGGTCCGAAACGATTCCTTGTGCTGCCACATATCTGTCACAACTTTTAACAAAATGTGTATTAAGACTCATTAATTCTTGATGGCTATGTAAATAAAACCACGCTTCGTCCATAAAAAATGAAACACGGGTTAGTAGAGTGATCATTAACATTATCCAACACCAAATTGCAGAAATTAGCTCTACTCACATTATGCTTGGTTGCAATTCCTGCACTACACTTATCGTATAGAGGGTTCATTTTAAAACTTCAGTAGTATTCCAAGTCGAGGTTTGAAACTCCTAATTCCTGTGGAAGCTTTCTCACAGATTTCTTTCGGCTTTTTTCTAACTTTTTTCCGATGTCATCGAGTTTTCTGTGTAAGATAATGTCGAGTTATCAAGAAAACATCCAGTTTGCCTAAATCTACTCACAAGATTGCGAACTGTTTCTCTGTGAGGCGCAGGAACAGCAAGGAAACTGTCTATAAATTGCCGTCTCGCATCTTTACAAGAGTTCGTTGTCAGATAGGAATCATACATGAAGATTCTGTGTGCTAAAGCATGTCCACTAACACACTATAATCTAACACAACGGTCTCACAACGTATCAGCCTCTGTGCAACACAGAGTTCAGGTCAACTGACGGCACACGGAGAGGAAAACGAACCGGTTAGAAGCAGCACAGTACAAGGTCAAGCATTTACTCGGAATACGGCCACGCTCCAAACGAAGGCTCTGTAGCGTAAAGTAATATCAATGTTTAAACTCTTATGCGTTTGGAAGAATTAAGTATCGCTTATCTGCTTATGTTTATATCCAAAACTATTATTTCAATTCTCATTAGCTTTGCAGCATGCCGATGGATTGTTTGGACCATTAATTGTGAGGCAGCCAAAACGAAACGATGTAAATGCAGAGTTATTTGACTGGGATCTGGAAGATCATGTGATGATGATATTCCCTTGGACGGAATCAATAATGGCGTATAACCTCAATTTGGAAAATGTGCCGAAGATTTCTTCACTTCTTGTGAATGGTCAGGTGAGTAATACCTCCTTCTACTCGTTATATTCTCGTATTTCTCATTGTATCTATGTTTTTATTCTTTATGATGTATACTCGGTCAAACTAAAAGTGGCCGGTCTCTTGAGCAGTTATGTTTTTTCAGAGTCCCTTCAAGTGAGCGCGAGGTTCACAACCGTCAACTTTTGTGCGCCGCTTTGGTTAACTCTATAATACAAGCCACAAGACACTGATTTGGGCTACTTAACTTCTACACAACCCGCTCGAGTTTGATTCTCCATAGTGGACTGGTATCTTTTATTTTTTACAGCTCGTTTTATTGTAATGCAGTTAAATAATATTGCTTGTGCTACTTCATTTTACCTGCAAATATAATTATAATTATGGTGAAATTTGCGGTTATCAAATTAAATTGAGTATGAAACTCCTCCCGACCGATAAATTAATTACTACGTTTCCATGGGCAATAGAGATCGATTTGAGTCCAATGCCGTATTGAATACGATACGCGTTTCTATGTTAAATTCAGTACGTATTGAGATCGATTTGAATACACAAAGTTCGATAATAAATAACTCAAGCTTTTATGTTGGCCAACTTGGATTTACGTTAGCGAGCTATTAAACATGTTTTAGTTTGTTTCTCTGTATATTTTAAGCAGGTTTTGAGGTTAGTGAATGTTTTTGAGACGAACAAATTGCGAATTATGGAAGCGGTAAAAGTGGCTTTGTTGTGTGTTTATTACACATGTAAGTAACGATTTGCGCTAAAAAAAAAAGTAAAAAAAAAAAAAAAAGACTATGTGCAGCGTGTTACAACTAGTACAGTAGAAGATCGTATCTTTGGCGTATGCAACACGATTTGCATACGATAGGTGTTTCCATGCAACAAATTTCGATCCTTTGCTCTTCCTACACTACTTTCTAAGAGGATCGGATCCAAGGTTCAATACGAACTCAATATGATCCAGATCCGCGTTTCCATGCAGTATTCAATTCGGAAAGTATACTCAAATCGATTTCAATTCTCCATGGAAATGTAGTGAATGTCATGATTGCCTTCTTCCGGTATGACGGACTACGAAATAAACGCCACATACCGATGGAAGGAATACTGTTCCGCCATTTATTCATTGGACTAGCAACCAGTATGGCACACAGAAGCAAACGAAAGGGGGAAGCATTGGTTTACCTAGTTTTGTTCCCCATTATAACTACAAGAATGTACGCAGTCTTGTGAATACAGCCTGACTGTCCCGAACGGTCACGGAAGTACCCTATTCGAGTTCCGTCTCTTACGAACACGTAAAATAGTTGTAGCGATTATTTAAAAATGACAAAAAATTTGAAGTTTATTTAATGACACCAGCAACTGGCAGAGTAATATCAGCGCCGTACAAGTGCCAAAATTTTGTTCCGCTTTCACACTGAAATCAGAGCGAGAGGCTCAAAAATATCATTTAAATACCTCTTATTTTATTACTGATATCAAACGCCTAAAGGTATTCAGAAAAAAATTGTATGTTGTATTCACACGAATTTCTAGTTAAGACAGTGTCAGTTAAGTGAATGCTTTGTGACGCTGAGGAACATGCTAGGACACAAAGGGGAACTCCCCTAGCAGTGTAAGGGAGTCAGACAAGGTAAAAAGCGAGATTCTAATAAGGACAGAGATAGAGGAAGAGAGGGTATTCAGTTAGCACTATCTACATACCTAATTGTACGCCGGGCAGTCGGAGATAAACAAAGATAAGTCTCGCGCTCTCCCGCCGTAAACTACAGAAGTGGATAACCAGAACATTCTGGACATTTCTTTCACTCCGCCTCCAGAACTGTGTCCATATAGTTCTAAAATGTTCTGTGGAAGATTCCATTGGCTATATAAGCAAGTGTTCTCGCAAGAGGAGTCAGTCAATTGAGTCGGTCAGTGAGTGAGTAAGCAAGTTGGTGAGCACGTTTCTGCTGCGACATCAAGTGCAGTTCTCCGAGCGAGTTGGTGACAACTGATGTGACGTGTAGCGAGTGCTGCTGCGGAGCAAAGATTGTAGAAGTCTAGTGTTCGACTCTCAAGCGAGTGAAAAATCCGGAGGAAGAAGCTACGTCATAAATAAGTGAAATGACGGGGAAATTTAACTAGTTCACATTAGCGAAGCGACAATGTGAACTCAGTAAAGTCCCAGTGAAAGTTGAACCAGATCAAAACAGTGACAGTGAGAACTGAGAGAAGTGACAGTTGAAATATATGAGTATACACTGTGAGCTAAGTGAAGTCCCAGTGAAAGTTGAACCAGATCAAAACAGTGACAGTGGGAACTGAGAGAAGTGACAGTTGAAATATACGAGTATACACTGTGAGCTAAGTGAAGTCCCAGTGAAAGTTGAACCAGATCAAAACAGTGACAGTGGGAACTGAGAGAAGTGACAGTTGAAATACATTTATAGTGTAAACTAAATGAAGTCCTGGTGAAAGTTGAACCAAACCAAAGCAGTGACATTGAGAAGTGACAGTTGAAAAACTGGACTGTCATAATATATATATATATATATACACAGTGTGAAGTAAGTGAAGTCCCAGTGAAAGTTGAACCAGATCAAAACAGTGGCAGTGAGAACTGAGAGAAGTGACAGTTGAAAAGCTGTACAAGGTCACAATATAATACGCTGCCCGGCATCCACATAGGTAAAACAACGCGTTGGTGATTCTTAATCATGATGGATAACGTCCGATCTGTGGGTACGATCTCCAACTCCACATTATGCCCAGACTTGAACCTATATATTGAGGTGTGAGCTTGGCCTCCGTGGAGAGCTTCTTGTGGAATGATGTGTGTGTCAGACTGGCATACCTACCTTCTCCGAGTCTCTGAAGAGTTCAACAGTGTGTTGTCGGTGTGATCCTCAAAGTATTGTTGCAGTAGCCGAAGGAAGTTTTTTCCAGTAAATTATTTGCTTCCTCTGACTGAGGGTGAAACCTTTCCTCCACAACTGTTATATAGCATTCTTAGGAGCCGTCACTTGATTACAAGGGCTCTGGTACATCGCACTAATTAGATTGACTGTGCTACACTACTCATTGTTCTGTACTCAGTCAATGATACATCTCAAACATCTAGTGCGATCTTTAAGTCCCTCCGCACCGTGGATTAAGTGGAGATATGGGCAGGTCATGGTAACCCTGACTCCATGCATTTTGTGATGCTACAATGGGGAGTGATTGGAATTTGGAGAAAGTAGTAGAAAGAGGAAACAACTAAATAAACTCGTGATTAACTTATTCATAGAAGATGTTGAATATGCTCCCCATTTTGTTAAAATCACAGATTCACACGTTTACCCTTATTGTTAAGCACTTTGGTTAAAGCTTATTTTGTCACTAAATTAGTGTAAATTATTATTGCCAATTTCAGTTCATCTATTGTTTTCGGAGTATGTTTATACAATGTTGACTTTGCAGCACCTGCGGCGGTATCTCCGTCGGTTTTATTCTAGACCCACGCTGGGCGGCCCATTTGCGGCGGTATTTGACGATTTTGCGGTACAGGATTTGCAGGAATGGTCCCGGGTTCGGTACTAGCTTAGGGATTTGCATGGATCTTGGATCTCGGGTTAGTGGTGAATACGACTGTTTTGTTTTCCTGCTCGTTTATTTCCCGTCACCGCTTTAAAATTTAATTTCTGCTATTACTTCGACACACACACGCATTTCCTCATTGCTACGCTTCATATCCTCGCATCTATCCGCCGACACATTTTCTAAGAACCATCTCCAAGGAACTCCACGACCAAGTGTTTCTTCTCAACTCTCCTATTTCTCTATTTCAAATTTTCTATCTCCCCATTCCACTATCACCTGATTTCTAGCTTCTTTCATTGGATGCCTAGAGCTATCGGGTTTTGGCGAACATTGACCTTTTCCTACACGTCTGCTTTTCAAGCAACCTAACGGACACTTAACAATAGAGGGAAAAACCACCCGTTCCCGGCTACTGATGGCACTGTCTAACCAGCATGCACAGTAGCTTCCCAGTCTTTTTCAATACTATTCCTAGTGTTATTAAAATTTATTTTCCCTATGATTGTAATTTTATTTAGCTACTCAAAACGTACTGCTTCACACCGCAAAAGAAATAATCGTGGTCTACCACTTCTTGCATTGTAGTGAAAAAGACCAGTTCCACGAAATTTATTAACTCGTAAACAGCATCTCAAATTAGTAATCTGAAATTTTGAAACTGCTCTGTAAAGTTTTGTTTCACTTTTTCTGCATAATTACCACTTCTCTTAAAAGAGCATTCTCCATTAAAAACACACGCTGTTCAACATAAAACATTTTCAATTTAACTGAAATGAAAACACACGTGTACACTTGCAGAGGCAATCAGACACTGACCATCATTCACAATCCTTGTTATAGGGGAAACAATTTAATGGCAGTTCCCAAGACTTCAAAGTGGCTAACTTTACTGTAGTACTGCCAACCTTACAATGGGAATTACTAGTTTCAAGTGAGTAAATAAAATGTTGTTTTAATACAACACAAGTTGATTAGATCACTTCCCAACACTAAATATCACACACTATGGTATTTAATGGGAAATTGTGTTGTAAAAACAAGAATTAAAAAGTGTAGCACGCTTAAGTAAACACTAAAACTATTCCAAATAAACGCCCACGTGAAGCACAATGGCCTCTACCCAACCAAGGATTATTTGTTTTAAAGTCAACAGTCGACCCCTGCTAGATAAGACCAGCCGTAACAGCTGCAATTAATACCAACTACGACCATATCTTTACCACTTGTATATTTTAGGAGCAGTTGTTGGTATTGATGTCAAATAAGCAAACGAATATCACCAAAGGTAACCAGAGAAAATATGTCACAGTTGGGTTTTAGTGAATTTCAATAGTTTGCATTTCCAATATATGTACAATAGGGATGATACTTTGGGCACGGAATGTAACCCTTGTGTCCTTGACAGGCATTAACAATAGCTCGCTACCAACCCTTTTGCGGAGGGCGATGGCTTGTTTTCGGGCGTAAAAACCCGTAATATGGCTTCCTTTGGAAGGTAAGTAAAGCTGGTGGCCCCGTGTTGTAGATTTACGGCACTAAAATAACCTCAAGCCTGATAAAGAGGCCTCTGAGCAAAATTACGTTTTTCATATAGAATGGGACGCTAAGGACCATAGCAGTTAAAGAGCGTCTATAAATAAAATACTCAATTTAATTTGATTTACCAACTGTTTTGGCAGTGTTCTGGCCCGTGTTACTGTGGAGGGTCTAAAAGAACACATTGTATTTGCAGTACTGTTTATTTGCAACCCTTTATCAAAGACACACTTAATGAAAGACCTAGCATTTTCTTTAATTCATGAGTCGTAACTTTTTATGTTTTGCGAAAATATTTACCATTAACATTCTGATATTCAACATGAGAGTACATTATTTGCAGTTATGCTACTTTAAGTATAGCTTTAGGTAGAAGATGTACAAACAGTGTGTAGACATCTTGTGGTATTTTTACATATTACTGATCTGTATTGCTGTTGACAGGGTTTGGAATATGGATCTCCAGCCAAATTTTCGGTCAATGCAGACGGCAGATACCGCTTCCGCATAATTAATGCCGCATCTCTGGACTGCCCCATTCGACTTCAAATAGACAAGCACATGTTGACTGTAATTGAGTCAGATGGAGCACCAGTTGAGCCTATTGCTCTCCCTTACATACTGCTATATCCAGGTGAATTCTAGTTAAACTGCTTCTCTTGGGAATGCCAATGGTGTTGGAAGTAGACGTGGTGTAGCACGTAACTGGGCACAGTAGTTTTATGTCTCAATGTCTTAGATGCTTCTGCAACCCTGTTCAGCACCGAGACTTTATACAATAAGTAAATTATATGGGTTTAATGGAAGGGGTTACATAATTATTTGCCGTCAGTTTTTACTTGGTGGTGTAATCAACATCCCCATCCCTTAAAGATGAGAAGGAAACATAGGACACAACTAGCACATTGAGAGAGCCATCTAAACAGAAAGGTATTTTAGACTTTCAAGCTTCATACAGTTCAGAGAAAGTTCTAAAATACGTAAGAACGCACACCAGTAGCCGCTCGTGAGTAGCACTTTGGGTTTTCACAACATTTTAGAGTCAGATAGCTCTGAAAATGTGAAATAGTATCTGCTGCATAATGGTTATGATTATGAACAAACTAATACAACTGCAGCCGCTCCTAACAACAATGGAACGATGATGATAATAATAATGCATAAGTTGTCTGACGAAAAAAGGGGTGTTTTATGGATGTTTGTTATTGTGTGCATAACTAAGCAAGCGTTTTAAGGCAAGAATGAAGTAATGAGTAAATTAAATTGTAGTTGAGAGTATGGATGATCTGGAATAAGCGGGAGAAGTTTCCGCGCTCGTGCAAGTACTGTATTACTCTAATACAGGCACTGTCTGCCGCATTGTGCTGCCACCTAGTGGCATTAACGTAAAACTTATAGTGATAGTATGGAAACGCAACGCGGGAGAGGCTTCGTGCACGATCCGTATGTATTTAATCCATATGGTTGCGCATGCGCAATAGCTCCTTAAAACATGCATCCTGTTGCCACATTTCATCGAGTTTGGAGGAGTAGCATGGTAGATTTAAACGCCGTAGATTTTAAATTGTTTCATATACCTTACGTTTAATAGCATTCAAAGAAAAAATAACCAATAAATTTGCAACGTGTCAAAAGGTTCATGTGCTCTTGCGTTCTTATACAGCAACCGCTACTGCTTGACAAAAAAAAAAGTTAATATTATTTAACCTAAATTGGGTTTGTGTATATAGAAGAACATGGGATCTAGTTCATTACGTCATGGCGTCAGTTTTTTTGGGATGCGCGTGGAATAATTGTCATTGATTATCTTCAAACAGGAAACGAAATCAACTTAGCCCCCTCTAATTATTTTCTGTTTCCAAAGTTGAAGAAATGGCTTGGTGGTAAAAGATTTGCCAACAATGAAGAGCTGGAGTCTGTAGTTGATGGCTGTTTTGCAGAACTCAATGGTTTTCACTATAAACAGGGTATCGAAGCTATTGAAAGGTGTATCGAGCTGAAAGGAGACTATGTAGAGAAATAGAAATGTTTTTTCCTCAAAATTTTGTGTTTTCTTTGTTAGGTCATGTACTTCTGGGACATCCCTTGTATTACGATGTGGTTATTTCCCATTTGTCCTTTACCTACCATACCTGAGCGATAGGTACATGGGAGAAGAAGGATAAGGATTAATAACACTGTGACTCCATATTTGCAGTGGATGAAACTCGAGAAAAAAAAATGTAAAATTAATTTTTATTCAACTGGCACTAAAACTAGAACTTTTAACACAAGATACACGAATTAACAGTTGTACTCTATCGCACTAGTGCAGTAAAATTTTTATGTGACTTCATTGATACCAACTTTGGTTTCAGGTCCAACCATATAGTAATTACGCTTTGTATCTGCAAATCTTTAATAAATTGACTTGGTTTGATTAGCCGCTACATTTCATTAGTATGTTGTTTTGCATGATTAGTTTCTCATGGCGGTCACATTATCTGTTCACAATTCAAACCATCATACTTCAATTTATCATACTGCCTTGTCCAGTTAATCTGTTCCTTGTGTTATGAACGGCAGTCCCATGTCAGTAGCTTTACTAGCATTTAAAAGAACTGCGGGACGAAATTCCGGCACACTGGCGACACTGATTAGATCCCGGCAATTGACAGCATCGTTAACGAATAAGATATTTTGCTTTCTGTTCCTTGTGTTAACAGCCTTGTACTTTCTTTGATCTTAGTTGTTATTTTTTTATCTCTGACCTGAATATTCAATAAAGTGGCGGCAGTACGAATATGGATGAAATAGAATTCCAAGAGCTGGACGAAATTCTGGAAGCTGCCGAAAGCGTAACATTGGAATTGCTACCAGGAAACAGTATGGTATAGCATATAATTGCTTCACTGACAGTAAACACTGCAGTAAATCAACAAAACATAAACATTTTCACTGCACACGTCTGTTGATCTCGCTCTAGGTGCCACTTCTTTTAGTTGCATGTAGACCCGGAATCAATTATTATTATTATTTTACAAATTTCAGGGCTGTCTAAAGTTGGTGTATCCCATATAACGTGTTAAAATTAATTTAATTTTGCTCTTAGGATTATGATGCAGTAATTTGTATCACAAATTACTTAAATGTAAATAATGATTGTAATATGAATATGCATTTTTATGTGACATTGATTTCAGATGTTGATTAATTGTAATTATTATTGGGAAATAAGTTTATAGGGCCTTACTGAAACTGTCAATAATAGCGCAATAATGCAGCGAGGGGGGGTGAGCTGTTTATCATTATTGGAAACAAGGAAGTTACGTAATGTTGACGCGTTTTCGGTAGAAACTTCTGGAATGTTTCCTCCCTAAAAGCATATGTATTCGTGGTTTTCATTGGATATTAAAATAGACGCTAATGTTGGCGCGTTTTATTAGCCAATAGTAATTCATTTATAATCTTTAGGCGTATCTGGACGAAGGAGTATAAATAAGCCAAGTCAGAGGTAGATCGCGGGCAGTTCATCAAAATTCTTTGTGCAATACACGTCTTAAGTTCGTCAGTTCGTCAAAATATTTGTATGAGATACGTCGGCTGTAGATTCACAAGTTACGAAAATCTAAAGTATTATAAAGTTAATTATACACAAAGTTGAAGTACGTGAATTAAAAGTGATCAGTAAGAAGTATTATAACAGTTTCAGTTTGGCGAGTATCCAGATCAATATGTAAAAGTGATAGTGAACGTGTTCGACAATAAAAATTATAAAACAAATTTCTTCATCAGTGTAATTTTTGGATAAAAGATTCCTTTCCGCTTCACAACCTGTATAGAGACACATGTTCGACCCAAGATAAGATAATAGCTAGCCGGAGGACATTTGAAATGAATTATTTCAAAAACTGATACTAGGAACCGCAAATTGCTAACGCCAGATGGAGCTACAAACCAAACAAATGAATGACGTCACAAGATGGCAACGCGTGAAGTAAAGACACATACATAAACATCACAAGCATCAACATTATAAGTAAATACCGCATCAATTACTACACTCGACCTACAGCTTAGTTTTGCAAACATTGCTACCGGTAAAATAAAACTTTTTAACACTTGTATCATAAATAATAATTAATAGATTGGGTAGTATTTATGATGAAATAGTTATCTACATATCTCAAAACAGAAAACTGTAGCCACCTTTTAAGTCAAGCATGTTGGGAGCGAACCTCTATCCACCAGCAAATCTGTAGGAGTGCGATGGCAGAAGGTTACCATTTCAGAGGCTACTTTTCTCCATGCCTGCTTACATAAGAATAGTTTGTAGAACAGTAAATAGAGAAAATAATGTGAATGTAACACTTTTGTAATATGAGAGAACTTTTCATAATGATAATAACCACTATAATGTTGCCCACAGTTTTATACCTCCACCTTGATTTGCAACTCATTTGGACCTACCTGTATGTGCCATAAATTACTGTTCAGTTTTGTGAATTAAAATTTTTCCAGAGGGAGATAGATTGCTTTAAAATATAGTCATTTTACAAGTTTCTTAGAGTATCAAAAGAAAAAGATTATGCCCCAGAAATTGAACATTATAATTAACTAAATGTAATTTCACAGTCACTTAAATTTATTTGTCAGAAATAATATTTTCAAAAGCTTCATGGTCAATTTCTTGTTTCATAGAGTTTCTGTAAACTGTTAATGTTTTAAGTTGATCTACTTACTTCAGGAGTATTTTTAATGCAATGCATCCCTGAAAATAAAAAAATCCACAGTTTTCTTCTGATTGCTTTGACTTTGTTACAATTTATTCAGAACATAAAACATATAGTACACACAAAATTTTAATAAGTCATGTCAAATTCTTATAAGATATTAATTTTTTTATTCATAATTAATCACTTTTTGATATGGTAATATGAAATAAATGCACCTTGAAGCCAAAGATTTGTTGCATTACTCCCAACTTATTATTTGAGCTTAGTAGACAAACTTAAAGAAACTGTTGTGCAGGCATTTCTTAATTTTGATTAGTCTAAGAGAAAAAAATATTTTTGTATACATGTTATTCAATTTTTCAATATTTTCAATGTGAATTATGGAAAATAATTTCAACTAGTGAATATTTTTAACTAATGCAGAACAATTTTTAAATCCATAGTTCTGAAGCTATCCTGAAAATTTGAAGTTAATAAACTATAAACTGTGGTGCAAGAAGCATTTTGAGTAGTGAAAAATGCTGAGAAAAAGGAATTGAGATAAATGGAGTTTAAAGTTGAATGCTCTGCTTTACCTAAAAGCCTATTTGTGGTTTAAAACTTTTTGATATTAAAAAACCAATTGTGTAGCATGAAAGTACAAGTTATAAGTATAATAAAAATGCAAAAAAAGTTGAAAATTTTCACATTTGTTTTTGGATTTTTTTTTCGATGCATTGTCTTAATGAACACCAATATACAATGAAGGAGAAAACAAACAGTGGTAGTGCTTTTTTTCCACCTCTATAGAGCATACAGTATAATTTTTAAAGGAAAGATTATCACAGTTTCCTGATTAAAATGATGGTCCTCTTAAGATAACTCCAACTCTGAAAGCAAAGATATGGTGTCAGTAATTGCACTGCACTTACAGCATTGTAATCTTGCAAGATGCAAGATTGTGTTTTATACCTTCATTCATCTTGGTGGACTGCATCAAGGAGGGAGAATACTTAGGCAATGACAGTAACAATAGTTTACGTGGCAGCAACTTTACCAGCTGTAAACAAGAACCAACCCTTACGTTACAGATAAAACAAGTAGTAAATGGTTGATGAATTGCGTTCACATGACTTTCTCTACTCACTCTTGTACAAAATATTATTGCAAGAGCCTATTCTTCTATCTACTCCTTGTTAATTGACATAAAACTTTCATTCCAATTTACACATTTTGTTGTAAATAGGATATAGCAACTGTCAGATTTTTATCCTTTTCTAGCCTAATGATGTCATATGGTGCCATTATGTATATTTATGATGAAAGTTGGATAAAAGTTTTGACTTTCAAGGATTAGCTTTCAATAATTCTCTTATGCTTATGATATATACCCCCTTGAATTTGATATTAACATAGCCTAAAATAAAAAATAAACAAATTATTTCCTTTCCTTTAATATAAATTCAAAACATGTGTTCAGTTACAGTGCTAACAGCATTCACATATGTCAATTGCCGTTTATATTACATGGATCCGCCCCATCTTCACCCTGACTTAGTAACACTGCAACAGGGATTCGAAATCCTGCCTAGTGATGTTTGTTGCTGAGCTATAAATCCGAGATTAAGGCAAGCTCTACATTTTTTGTGTGGTACAATATACTATAGTCTTTTATTTATAACTACAACAAAGTACACACAACAAAACAAAAAGAAAACGTAGCACTACTGTTCCAAGACTTTCCCATATGTTAACACCGAGGTTGTATGTATAGTAAAGAGCCTCTACAATTCCTTATCACAACTATGTATACTCTCATGCTCCCACTTATCCCTTACCTCCCTCAGAATATCCATCTTAATAATGTTCCCTAACTTTGTGACTGCCAACATTTTAACTACTACTGTATCTTGTGGAAATGTATCCCATTTTGCATCCCAGACACTATCTCACCACTTCACACTCTACTGCTATATGTTTTATCTGGTTTGTAATTTTTAAATTTGATTGTGATACATTTTAATAAATTGTACTTAATTTTGTACAGGTGAGAGATATGATGTTATTGTTACTACCAATCAACAACCGTCACTCTACTGGATAGGAATCCAAGGACAGCACATGTGTGAAGCTTACAATCAAGTAGCATATTTACAGTATCACGATGCTGATGCTGTTAATAGTTCCATGGATTTGGATGTAAGTGATATAAATTACTTTAAACTATAATGAGAATTCAGGAAGAAGTGCATAGCTTAGGCAACGTTTTCTTTTTATTTGTATGTTTTCCAAAATCATATTTCATATTTCTCTCACTAAGTATTATTACTGACAGCTTTGCTAAATACTAGGGCATAAAATGATCATGAATTTAGTTATTTATGTAAAATTTGTTCAATATTACAGTAGGACTATTTGATCACCCCTTCCCTGATTTCTGTTCATGTGCTTTATTACGATTGCTACAGAGCAAAAGAGCAATGATCAGTGGTTGATGATCACTAGCTTGGAAGTTGAGGAAAAATCCTTTTCTTTTCGAATGTCCAAACGGGAGGCATAACATAATACATAGTCTGACTTTTAAAAGAAAAAACATGAGAGGTGGTGAATGGTAAAAGGGGAAGGCCGATACTATGAAAATGTAAACAAAGGTTGCCACGCTGGTTACATGGTGAATCATTTACTCTGCAAGTCAGTTATTGCTATACAGCTTAGTTTGCTTGGGTGTTCATTTGCGTTGTGTATATTGTTAGCCTAATTTGTTAAAACTCTTATAAAATACATAGTTATGGAATCAGGACTTGGTAGGGATAAGCGTTAGAGGTGGACAAAGATTCAGGACCCAAGACAAAGATCAGTTTCCAGTCAGGGTGCTACATTGCATAGCCAAGCTAGAGAGTTTGTCTTTTCTCTTAGGGAATTCTTTGAGCAGGAAGAGGAGGATATGCTCCTTCACAATGAACCTCTTATTCCTTTCAACCAAGTGAAGAAAAGGTCTGCATGTGCTCTTAAAATAAAAGAGATGACCATTTCTAGATATATATTTATTACCTATATAGAATATATTTATTTTATATATGTAATATATATATTAGCCTTAAAGTAGGCTAATATAGGTTACATCTGCAATGTTATTGCTGATACGGGAGATATCCGAATGCTTGTTTATAATACTGGGAACTTGGTGGGATAAGGGGCAGGGAGATAGGAAGGCACCTGCTATATGTAGCAGCATTGCATACTCCATGTGGACAAACTGATGACTGTCAGGTAATGGCTTTTAAAAATCAGACTATAAGGTCATGTAGGACAGTAAATGGTGGGTTTGCTTTTCAACATTTTGTTTGCATATTGGTCCTTTCTTAAGCCTTTTTTAGGTCTTATCAGCCTTTTTCACAACTTCACTTTTGACTGCATTTTTACTACTCTTTCTCAATTCAAACAGATGACAATGATTTATACAATTCTCATAACAATAAAAAAAATATAATCCTAAAGTTTCATACTCGAAGTTTCAAATGCTATGTTTTATAGCACTAGAATTTTGTATTTTTTAAGTATAGAACATTTAACACTTATTTCAAAGAATAATGTTTAGATATTACATGATAAATTAAATACTATCTGGGGCAGATAGCTTTGTGTTTGTTTATCAATGGCCAAAGGAGGAACTACATGTGTTGTGAGTAATGGTTTACCAGCTGCTATGCATAAACACAATAACAGCAACACCAATCCGAGCGCAAAGTTATATATCCTGTGTAATGCATCAATTTTTCACTGCAATATGTGTGTATTAATGTCTATCAAGAGTCCATAAATAACTCAATTTGAGGGAAAATGAATACATTCTTTTTTAACAATGGCTCATGTAATGATGTTGCCTGATGTCAAGCATTATATTCATTATTTAAATATGTAATTGAAACTAAGATTATAAGAAATAGTAATTAGTTTGTATCATATGTTTACAGTCTTTTTTCCAGCTATTAGGCCCATTTTAGGTTATTTTTAAGTCTTTTTATAGGTCCTTTTTAGACAATTTATAGGTCTTCAACTTCTGAGCCTTAATGATCACATATTTCAGTATTTCTTACTTATAATGCAGAAATATAAAACTTACACCTTGTACAAAGAAACATTTTTTAGTAGCAAAACCTTCTACATGGACATGTGTTTACACAACTGTTACTGATAGAAACCAGTTGCTATCTTTAAAAATTTGCTGGAAACTTACATATGTTGCAGATATTGGAGCGAATAAACGCTTTTTTAGAGAGTAAAGGAAATTCAACACCATGTCAAAAGAGTTAATCTCATGTATGTCAGTTACATACCACCCTCACCCAACTATATTGGCCTTTCTAGAGTGTACATTTCTGCGATCTGCACTGCCTGCACCTGCTTGCCCCAGTAGGTAATTTTGCGGTTGGCCAACCTATGCATAGACAGGAGTTTTCCTCAATGCTGGACAAGCCAAGAAAAATCCATCTTATACTACCTGACAGTATAGGAGTGAAGGTTTAGAGAGCAAGGCAGGATTGGGAAACCTGTCTCTCATACTCTTGACTGCTGATAGTGATAAACATACTAAGTGTTATTTCATGCATGACCTTACAATGCTTATCACTGTTAGATTTAAGTTGTTTTCCATAATTATGCGCTCCAAACTGCTAAGGAAATAATACAGTGTCACCACCTTGGAACTATTTGAAATGCTTTCATTGGGATTATTCCATCCACTACATTGAACAACCTTTATCAACGTTTTTAAAAAAGTTTGAGATATTTCCAAAATTTTCAGATTTGCAAGTTGATATACATTTTTAAGTGTTTTTAACATTAGTACCAGTTTTTTTAAATGTTTTAATATTGTTTAATACTTACAAGTTTTCAAACCTTTTACAGTTTTTCTATGTTATTACAGGTTTTCAACCTGATTAAACATTGTTGATAATTTTACAGGAGTGTAATATTTGAATGTCAAAAAATGCACAATAGTGTGGAAACCAGGAATGAAATTTGGTGAAGTGTATAAGATTAAATATTGTGAAATTGTGGAAAACTATTTAAAAACATTGAAAATGCTTTCAAAAAGTATTAAGAAAGAAATCATTCTCACTACTAAAGAGTTTCTACTGCGTTTTATCATCTAGATCAAGGGTCGTGAAAATGCCTTTTTCTCTCGAGTCATCAAATATGCAACACGCACTACACCACTCAGCAGCACATGGAAAACAAATGAATAGACGGCTAGAAAAGGAGTTGTGCCTGCGAGTCACAGTGCCTCGCGAGTTGTGCTTTTGCCACCACTGATTTAGATGATGAATAGGGCCTGATTCTTAGGTTCTAACCTACTCTTTCCTTGCCATTTAATGAACCATTTTCAAGAAATTAATGTTTCACATGAACCATTTTCAAGAAATTAATGTTTCACACTTCCTGACACTAAATATATTAATTTCGTAGGATGTGCAAATACCTAATTACTGTTTTTAGTTCTTCAGGTGATGAATATGTAATTACCCAAGTCTCCCCTATTGTTGCTTCCCTTGCATATATTGATGCAGTAATTTGTATCACAAATTACTTAAATGTAAATAATGATTGTAATATGAATATGCATTTTTATGTGACATTGATTTCAGATGTTTATTGATTGTAAATATTGTTGGAAAGTAAATTTATAAGGCTTTACTGAAACTGTCAATAATAACGCAATAATGCAGCGAGGGGGGTGAGCTGTTTATCATTATTGGGAACAAGGAAGTTACGTAATGTTCGCGCGTTTTTTCCGTTGAGAACATTCTGGAATATTTCCTAAAGCATATGTATTCGTGGTTTTAATTGGATATTAAAATAGACGCTAATGTTGGCGCGTTTTATTAGCCAATAGTAATTCATTTATAATCTTTAGGCGTATCTGATTGCTGGAGTATAAATAGGGTAAGTTTGAGGTAAAGTCAGTCAGTCCTTCAGTTCGCCGAAAGCATTCATACACTACACGTCGTCGTCAGTCCTTCAGTTCGCCGAAAGCATTCATACATTACACATCGTATTCAGCAGTTCATCAAAATTCTTTGTGCAATACACGTCGTCTTAAGTTCGTCAGTTCGTCAAAAATATTTGTATGAGATACATCGGCTATAGATTCACAAGTTACGAAAATCTAAAGTATTATAAAGTTAATGATACACAAATTTGAAATACGTGAATTAAAAGTGAACAGTAAGAAGTATTATAACAGTTTCAGTTTGGCGAGTCTCTAGATCAATATGTAAAAGTGATAGTGAACGTGTTCGACAATAAAAATTATAAAACAAATTTCTTCATCAGTGTAATTTTTGGATAAAAGATTCCTTTCCGCTTCACAACCTGTATTGAGACAAATGTTCGACCCCAGGCCAACAGGATAATAGCTAGCCGGAGGACATTTGAAATGAATTATTTCAAAAAGCTGATACTAGGAAACGCAAATTGCTAACGCCAGATGGAGCTACAAACCAAACAAATGAATGACGTCATAAGATGGCTTCAACACTGATGTAAACAAACATTTGTAAGTAATACCGTTACAAATTGGCACCATACGTGGGGCAGTTAAAATTATGTAACCAAACAAAACAAAAGCAACACAACATAAGATCTTCAAGTTCTAATAATTTACGTAAGAACCATCTCTCGCAATATCAGGCACATAAATATATACCAGAAGCTGTTCGCCATTTGGAAAATGTGATCCTGCCACTTAAAGAGGCTTTGGCAATATTTCCAGAAAAGAAGTACCTGGACCAATGGGAGTTGTATGTTCTTTGAAGCTGCAGAAATTTTTTTTAAATACAATCCTGGCTTTAAAGACACGAACTTGATTTGTTCAGTACTGCAGGGAGAAAAATATACATAAAATTAGTGCTAGAATCTGCAGCATTAGCATCTAAGTTGTATGCTGCAATGACGTTATAATGTGTAGAGGGAATGTTTTCTTCAATATGAGAATGTCATAATAAGAAATCAATAATGCCAAAAAAAGGCAAGAGAAACAAAGAAATATATTATGTGTGTATTTTCTTGTGGGTAGTTTTTGATAGGGTAAACTCTTGTGAAATATATCCCTTTAAATAAATCTTATACTAAAATAAGAAAAACAAAAAGCGATAATAGGAAATTATTTATGCCAGACAATTATTTGGTTGTGGTTTAGTTTTCTACTGCATTATTAACAAATACAAACAAAAGACAGTAACATATATTTTGTGTATTTTATAATGGTTATTGATAAAGTGTACTTTTGTGAAATAAGAAAAACTGAAAAATTATTGCTTTCAGCATTTATTCAAAGAATGCTACTTTTAGCATATGAAAACCTAAATATAGATGTGTAGCCCAAAATAAGAAACATGGAAAATTATTGGTGTCAGTAGTAATGAACCACAAATAAAATCTAAAAAAGCTATTTTAAATAAAACAAGAACTGAAAATTTGGACCTTAGTGATGAACTATGTACTATATGCAATCTAACAAAGTGCCATAAAGGTTTAATCACTGATGTATTGCATTTCAGGACTTTATTAGTGAAATGATGCCTACATGTTCAGGTGATTCTCATCCAGCATGCAAACCAACTCAGCTCAAGTTGTATCAGAAAACAAACATGGATATTACAGTGCAAAAAGCTTCAAATACAGTTCACCGTATCTATCAACCATATGGTACAGTTTTGTATGATGGCCTGGATGACACAGACCTTGATTTTGGTTTCAGCTTTGATGATGTACCATATTATCCAAGCTATCTATGTGAGTGTTCTTTGAAATATTGTTCTTTTTATACACTGTTATAGGAAATATTAGAATATTGGTTTTGTTGATATGGATATGGGTGGAAAGTTTTGTTGTTTTACATTCATCTGCATAACTACTAAAAACAAAAAAACAAAAATTGAGTTTTATTTATGGATGTTCTTTAACTACTACGGTTCATAGCATCCCATTCTATATTGGGCGCAAAAGACTGGAAATTTTGCTCAGAGGCCTCTTTATCAGGTTTGAGGTTCTCTTATGTGCTATAAATCTACAACATGGGACCACTGGCTTTACTTCTCTTCTGAAGAAAGCCATGCTAATGATTTGTATGTCTGAAAAAAGTCCATTGCTCTCCACCGGGTTTGAACTGACTTCATGAGCAAGAGGCTAACATGGTACCACAGAGCACAGAGGACAATGCATAGGTACTAAGTAGGTCCTAACAAATACATAATAAATCCTAGATTAGATTCTTGATAGCCTTCATGTTGCATTCTTGGAAAATGCTGAAGTTGCAAAGTTTCATATTTAACAACTTTTTGTTAGGTGCACACAGAAACACACACACCCACACACACGCACACACAGACTTTTTTCTAAAAATAGTTTTTTAGCTTTAGAGAGTCTCAAAACATATATTTGTGGTGAAATCTCTACATCAGTTTTTTGGGTGGAATGCAATACCTCATCTACTTATTGCAGTTCAGCAATAATTTAATTTATTTATTCTAAGTAAAATGTTTGAGAAATGGCTTGGCTATAGCCCTAGCTTTCGCACAAGCCATAATCCCCTGATAAATACTACTTATATAATATAACTACTTATATAAACACAACATATTCACAACATACCATAAAATATTAACAGGAAGGGAATAATTGAAAATTAAATCAGTTTCCTTTTCACCTCAGTTCTTCTCTGTAGATATTTTGTTTATTCATTCTAAAAAAACACAAATAAAACGTTCATTTCTTAAGCTTATTATGCCTCTAAGGACATTACAAAATTATATAAACCAAATCAGAACCTAAATTTAGTTATCATCTTTCCTTACTGTCCATAGTGATTTGTTCTTGATTTTATACAGATAGTCCCCAAGGTTCCTGATTTGTGTTTTGTCCCTTTTTAATCTCACACACTTCCCAGGTATTTCTTACTCTTGCCATTCATTTGTTCCAGGGCATTGAAATAGAATATGTGCTGGATTTTCTGAATTCTTGCATATAGTACAGATTTCATTTTCAAAGTTACCTCTAAAACTCCTTAGGTTCCAAATTCTTAATCTAAACTATGTCATTCCCCCCTCTCTTCTGCCTACTGCATTTATTGACATATGATTCTTTCTTAGCATCCACTTTATCACTTGATAGAATGTCAATGAGCTCTTCTCCCTCATTATAGAGAATAGCATTGTTGAATTATGTCCTCAAATCTATCTTGGTGCTGCCTAAAAAAGTCTTTCACTAATTCACCTCTTCTTAGCCATACATCACCCATTCCATTCCATGTCAATTCATCTCTATCGCTGTTTACCCAATACATTTCCCCTGGTCTGGACTCCTGAAACTATAAACATTCTTTTAAGAGAGAATTTCTGACATCTGTTGCATCCTGAACCAATATTTGAGGACTTTCTCTATTACCCATCCTCTTACACTAACCCTTCCCATTAGGAAGTATTAGAGAAAGTAAAAAGCACTCTCTCTTCAATCTAATAATGACTTGTCCGATATTATTGTGCTCAAAATCCTCTGCATCCCATAAGAAGTTTGCCAGACATGACCTCTACAGCACAAATTATCTTACCAACCCTCCAAAATCAGTAACTTTCCTTATTTACTTGGGTAATCATCCCATCAATTTGAAATCACATGTTTAAATGCTTTCCAATTAAATACAGTAAGATAATTACATTATGTTGAACTGTTTCCAGTTAGCAGCAAAGGATCAGTGGCCATTGCTCAAGTGAATCATCTTACATTCCTGTATCCATCTGCACCAGTTCTCAGCCAACCAGAAATTTTGTCAGAAAACAAAATCTGCAGAGATGGAAATAAAGCAAAACTCTGCGATATGCAGAAGAATTTTTGTGAATGCTTCCATGTGATTTATCTTCCAGTAAATGCTTCTGTCGACATAATTCTCATTGATGAAGGTATGTTTTAAATTTAATTTATTTAAAAGTGAGTCGGAATTGTAACACTAACATCACTTAAGTTTACTCACTTAACATGTTTCGGGAAACCGTTGTTCCCATCCTCAGAAGGTTATCACGACTGGCCCGTGTTGTTGGTGTTTCCGTTTTTTGGACTGGATACTGTGGTGGCATCTTGTGGTGGAGAAATGTACTTCCAGAGAGGATTTGGTGGTGGCAAATCAAAATTCATTAGATGTGTGTTGTGTTTTAGAATGGTGATCTTCTCCCATGCATCTAATTCGGCTGCAAATTTGGCTGGTTTGACTAATGTAATATTGGGTTACATTAGTCAAACCAGCCAAATTTGCAGCCGAATTAGATGCATGGGAGAAGATCACCATTCTAAAACACAACACACATCTAATGAATTTTGATTTGCTGCCACCAAATCCTCTCTGGAAGTACATTTCTCCACCACAAGATGCCACCACAGTATCCAGTCCAAAAAACGGAAACACCAACAACACGGGCCAGTCGTGATAACCTTCTGAGGATGGGAACAACGGTTTCCCGAAACATGTTAAGTGAGTAAACTTAAGTGATGTTAGTGTTACAATTCCGACTCACCTTTAAATAAATTCAATACACATCACTGTTTCTAGCTTCTTTTCATTACAATATCAACGTATGTTTTAAATATTATGTATAACTTAGTTAACTGATTTCTTGTTGTTTTCCTTATTTTTTATGATTTAATATCCTTTATAAAAACAGAATCTAATCTAATAAAGCCTCAGATCTACAGAAATAATGAATAGAGTGATGATGGTTAATGAGTTCTCAAATGAGGTTATGACCCCTGAGAATTATCCAATATTTTATGCACCTAAGTGTAAATAATAACTGTTATTCTATTTTTCTTTCTTTCTTCGTTTTTTGAGGAATGGGCTACAAATGGTGTATGGCAAAAAGTGAGGCAAAGCAAAAAGTGCACACTAATCTTCTTTAATTTAGGCTAATATCAGGGAATCTGTAGGGAAGTGAGCTTCTAATTTAATGTCATTTTATTGAAACAATAACATTTCATTTTGTAACTGCAAAATCAGGTTAACCAATTTTTTTTTACAGTAGGCCATGAAAATGGTTTTGCTCTATAAGTTTAGCAAACTTTAAGACAGGGGACAGTAAGTGTTTTCTTGGCATTTTTTCTCTGTTGAGAAAAAAATTATGGTTAGCCCTGTATAAAAATACAGAGCTAACTTTTTGTGATAGCTTTCACAGTCCCATGCAATCTAATCGGAACAAGGTAAATTTTGCTGCATTTTCCAAAACAATTGTCAGCACTGTGCTTATAATGATCAAATGCTCTCTGGCCATTGTTGCTTGTTGTTTCACATGTCAATTGTTGTGTGGCAGTTGGTTTTCAGTTCAAATGTGAATTTATTTGGACGTGGTCAAGTTTTATAGTTCTCTTGTAATATTTGTAAATTTCGTTCTTCGATGGATACGACTCTCAGGAAGTGAAGTGCAATTCTGCCATTAGCACAAAATACTTCTATGATGCAAAGAGAGATAGCTACAAAGCTTGGTATTGGTGTAGCTACTGTACACAGAATTATTTGTCAGTACAAAGAGACTGGTTCCATTACACCAAAGAAAAAGCGGAAATGTGGTTGGAAAAAGATAACTTCACCAACTGATGACCGCTTTCTCCTTAGGAAAAGCAAAACAAATCCTAGGTTCACTGCTGTGGACTTGGCTCATGACAGAGGAGTAAATCTAGATGCATGTCCATCATCAACTTTTAGCAGTTGGAAGAAAAGCCCGAAAACCTGTGAAGAAACACGTTCTTACACAAGCAATGCGTAAGAAATGCCTCTTATGGATGCATGCTCTTGGAATTGGACACTGCAAGACTGGAAAAAAGTTCTTTTCTATGGTGAGACTCATTTTGAAGTGCAAGGTCAGAGGGTTCAGTATATGCACCAAGCAAATAATGAACCTGCAAATTCAGCACATTTTCAACAGACTGTAAAACACTCTGAGAAGAAACTTTTTGGGGGTCGTTTCACTATGAAGGACTAGGACCTTTAATTCCAGTTGAAGGCATGATGAAAAGTGATCAGTACATCACAGTACTGGTGAGAGTTGTTTGTGAACTGCAGAAAAGGTTTCCGGAAGGTGACAGAACTTTTCAGCAAGATTTAGCTACCTGCCACACTTCTAAGAAAGTGAAGAAATTCTTCAAAGATAACAATGTTTGTGTGCTTGACTGGCCAGGGAATTTGCCTGACATTAACCTCATAGAAAATTTGTGGGCTATTTGCAAAAAGAGACTTGCAAACTTTGACTGTTACACAAAAGGATGTTTGATATTAGCTTTAGTTCAAGTGTGGTTTCATGATGATGATCTCAAAAATGTGTGTTCCATTCTTGTGGGGTCAATGCCTAATCGTGTCATGGAACTTATAAAACAGAAAGGTGGACATATTAAGTATTAAGAAATGTAAAATGGAAGTAATTTATGATTAAATTCATGAAAGCATGCAAAAATGTTGTGTTATTGTTCTGTTCTGATTAATTTGCATGGGACTGTAATACAGTTGAAATGATGGAGAGAAAAAATTAAATCTGTATATTTTGAATATTTAATGAACTTGCTCTGACTGTAAGCATGTTTACCCTGTAAAAATTCTGGTTTTCTGTGAGAAACCATTTTTAAGCACTTGAGGTTGGAATTGAATTGGACAATGCCAGTTATTGTTGTTTACTATCACTCATTTGTCTTTTCAGGAAAAGGAAACACTGAAAAAAATTTGATCTATGTAACTTCTGAGATTATTATGAATTACCTGATATTCTCTTCATTAGAGCATGAAATTGGACAGAGTCAACAGATTACTAAAAACCCCAAATGCACACAGAATGTTAAAAATCAAAATGTTACACAGTACAAAGAAGGATCTTAAACAAATTTTATTACTCCTGAGACAAGAAACAACATTAAACAGTTCCACATTTACATATTAGGGCACAAAATATCCAGAGCAACTGCATGTGTCACTAACTGTTACAGTCTTACATAATTTGTGTAACACTGGAAAATTATTGACAGATTTTCGTATATTCTTTGACTACAATGTGCAACATATACTGTCATGCATACAAAATTAAATTACTTTTTTTTAATTTTCTTATTTTTCTTCTACCAGAACATTTGTATATAA
The DNA here is from genome assembly GCA_030765065.1 of Deroplatys truncata. Taxonomy (NCBI): domain Eukaryota; kingdom Metazoa; phylum Arthropoda; class Insecta; order Mantodea; family Mantidae; genus Deroplatys; species Deroplatys truncata. The sequence continues at coordinate 21,182,495 of CM060987.1, forward strand.
GAAAGAAAAGATTTGTATACATTAAGTGAAATACATAAGTCATTTTGTCTAAAAAGATATACTGGTTTGGTATTAAACATGGATTATCTTGTATTTAAAATGCTTAATCTGACCTGTGTATTTCAAATGAGGATTTTTAAGAGTATTCTATTGTCAAGATAGCAAGCTTTTGGCTTATTTTGAAGGTTTACTATTCTAAATTGTTCCAAAAACTATAAATAATTAACATTTAAGGTGTTAAAATTAAAGTTTAAGTCCATAATTTATCCATAGTGGAATGTTTCCAAAGTGAAGCAGCAAATGCTTCTGAAATACTTGGAACGTTTGTTAGCTAAAAGTAAAATACAGTGTGATAAAATATATACATAATGGACTGCAACTTGATGTGGGGATAAATCAGCTGTTTTATTTAAGTTTTACTATCATTAGAATTGAAATAAGAGTAGCAATTCTATACAGTAGCTGTAGTGGTACTCATGTCTTTATAGGTCATTATCAATCATGGCTTCCATGGTGTAATGGTTAACATGGGCACCTAGTGCAAGTTGACTTCCTGATTAGTCCTTAATGGTTAATCATATTCTCATTTGTATGCTATTTTGTCAATGATCATAATTATTATGCTTTTTATTTTACATTTATATTGATGAATTGAGAATGGTAAGTCAGGAGTCACCATCTAAGATATAATGCAAAATATAGTGCATAAAATATAATGCAATCCTACCATTAAAAGTTAATGAAGTTTTGGGGAATCTCATAGATTTATAAAAAATCCTATCTCACAATGCAACTGTTTGATACCCACTTGGTAAGTATATCTCAAGATACTGAAAGTTGATGACATGTTGTTGGGAGAAGGTACCTTCTATCTCACCACATGAAATTGATCACTCTCAATGTGTACCTTTTCTCTGAAATTATTCATCCCAGAGCAATGAAATTTTGACAGTTCTTTTGTTTAATGCATGTGCATGAAGTGACATTTTTTTGGTTTTCTAGCTATATTATGAAGACCCTCATGATGTTTTTTCTTTTAAAAAGTTACCAAAAACAAGGGTCATTATTAAAACATTTTTCATAATTACATTTTTAATCCATTATTCTTAAAAATGTCAGTTTGTTGGCAAATAGTGTAAGTGTATATGAAAAAAATTTAATTGTTCTACTGTGAATGATTCTTGAGAAAAGGTACATTGAAAGTGATGAATTTATCATGGCAGAGATAGAAAGTACCTTCCCCCATTAAAATAAATTAAGAGTAAAAATTTAGTCAATTAATGACAAAGAAACTACATTCACTTTTTAATTTTCCCAGAACATGCTTCAAGGCTAGCTCCCTCCGTTGTCAGCCAGAGACATCAACTGATCTTGGGCGAAGATGATTCATCCGTAGAGTGCTTGGCAGTGGTTCTAGGAACTTGTACAATAGGTCACTCTCAGGAATATCAAAATCAAAGAATCTGTTCTTGTTCTTCCAGATGAAAATCTATTTCCATGTTGACAATTCTTGCTTTCCTGTTGTGCGTAATAATAATTTATCCAAATTGATGTCATGATTTCTCATTAAAAATGGGTGGCACTGGTGATTTTTTCTAGATGTTTGTGTTTTATACTAATAATACTCCTTGGCCCTTGTTTACAAGTTACTCTTTGTTTTTCATATATAAATTTGGTTGAGTTATTGCATTCTATTTGATAAATCCCAGAGCTTTTATTAAAACAGATACTGTCTTTAGTGGTACAGCCAAGTGTTTTATTAATTGACTCAATTTTTATTCTTAATGGGTAGGCATGCTTGCAAAATGTAAACTACAAATAGGTAGATAGGTTCACACAAACCTTTTATACTTGTATAAGACCAGGCCTGAATTACAATTTATGGTTTATGTAGACATTTATCATTGTTGTACAAATTGTTCACATGGGTCATGTACTATTAAGTGTTCAACCTTACAGGTCATGTCATTAGCAATCTTTGCTGCAAAGGGAAGTGAACAGATTCAGTTTGAGTTGCATATTTAATGGTCAAGGATTATTTACATTCACAAACTGGGCCTTAGAACTACAATCTAAAAAGTTAAAGTTGGAAGTTTTATCGGCCTGTTCTTGCAGCATATCTTGGATATCAAGCTAAAACTCTAACCATTTGATATGGCTACTTGAAACATACAAGAATACCTTACACTGATTCAGTGATTATTACAAAGAACATGTTAACCTTTGATCAAATAAGAGAAAAGTAAAACGGTCAGCCTATCTGGTTCAGTATTCTTGGAAAGCATATACAATATGTCATATATTTAAATATATGAAGAGTCACATACTAAAACATACCTCACTTATGTCAGATGGTTAAGATTAGGTAACATTTTTCGGAGATATTCGTCTCCATCTTCAGCTGTTTGGTGGCTGATGACTGACTGCTGTTCCTCATCTAATGTGTTATGACCTTGATGCCCTCTAGTGGTAGTTCTGTATAACTTCATTAGTTCGTTCGGCAGTGGGACCTCAAAATTCAGCAAATGAACTTCTTTTTTGTAAATATAAAAAGTTCATTTGTTGAACTTTGTGTACAAAAAAACTTTTCCTGATCTTAACCATCTGACATAAGTGAAGTATGTTTTAGTATGTGACTCTTTATATATTTTAATATGTATATTGCTTCACTTTCAATAGTGCTTTGAATGTTAATAATTTTAATATGTTATATATTTATTCAACTCATGATAGCTACTGAGAAACTATTTTTACATTAGCTACACAATTGTTGTTAGTACAGCAATTTATTTTATGAAGCTTCCAAAAATATAATCAGATGTGATAAAATAAAAGCAGAGAAGCCCTCCTTATTTCAGTTTCATCAAGGTATTCAATATTTTTTTCCAGCACTTACAGCATTTATTTCAAAAATTCTTTTTAGTCACATGGCACTAAAAGTAGAGCTTTCAACACAAGGCACACAAATTAAAACTTGCATTAGTGCGATAAAATTTTTATGTCACTCCATTGTTACCAACTTTGGTTTCAAGTCCAACGACATGGAATTACCCTTTGCATTTGCACATGTTTAATAAATTGACTTGATTTGATTAGCTTTTACGTTTCATTATGTCCTTTTACATGATTCATTTCTCATAGTGGTTGCATTATCTTTTCCAATTCAAATCATCATACTTCAATTTATTGCAATGCATTGTCTATTTAGCCTATTCCTTGTGTTGGCAGCCTTGTACTTTCTTTGATCTTGAATCATTATTCTTTTATCTATGCCCTGAATAATTGATAAAATGATGGCAGGTACGAATATGGATAAAATTGAATTCCAACAGCCCGATGAAATCCTAGAAGCTGCCAAAAGGCTAACATTGGAATTGTTACCAAAAAATAATCCAGAAAACAGTATGATATAGCATATAATTGCTTCATTGACTAGTGTAAGATAACATTCTCGCTGGACACGACTGCTGATTTCACTCTAGGTGCCATTTCTCTTAGTTGCGTATAGGCCTGGAATCAATATAGTATTAATTTATTATTATTTTACAAATTTCAGGGTTGTTAATAACTGTCTAGAAAAATACTCTTATGGTGGTAAACATAAAATCAGTTACAACAGAAAAATTGCTCCAGGTATCAGTTAAAAGTGAAAGGGAAAGAGTCTTGCTTCATGTAGAATAAAATATAAGAAGAAGAAGAAGTAGTAACAACCAGTCTACATCTTTTCTTTCGCAGAATTGTATATCTTAATTTTTAAACATTGCTAATTATGAACAGTGAAAGGTAAAATAAATAAGAAAATACATTAATAAGCAATGTATATATTTGTTCTGGTATAGAATTAGTAAAATGTTACACAATTTTTCAAATTTGCATAGACAGTCATAATATAATTTAAATTTAACATTTCCCTATCTCTATATACTTTACCTAAAAATGATAACCAACATTTATTCTACTGTTTTCTCAGGATTGGATAGCAACTATTCAACAACATTCCACGTTCACGGCTACAGCTTTCTTTTCTTGGGCTCCAAAGCAATGGAGCACTCTCCAACACTTGATACCATAAAGCAAATGGATGCCTCTGGACAGCTTCTTAGGAACTTGGTAAATCCTCCAAGGAAGGATACTGTGGTTGTTCCCAAGAATGGTTATGCCATTCTTCGTTTGTTCACAAATAATCCAGGTGAGCATTTACTCTGAATAAGTAGTTATTCTCATTTAAGCACACAATATATTTTCATACCTTTTAAACATAGGATTCAAGCATTTGTCTTCATTTTTAGTTCCTTATGGTACAGCTCTTGTTCCTAATAATGCTTTTAGAGTTTGATTTTGTTTTAATAATTGGATAAAAGCAACGAATCCTTACATTCAAGTTTTTATAAGTTCTGGAATTTAAAATGGCTATTGATCGTAAACATGGGTTTATGAGGATGGATGTAGTTGTTTGGGTAGTGTGGAAAGCAGTTGTGGTCTGCAGCAATTTTAATTCTTGAAGTAACAAACAGATAATGGAAATATTCCTTTCATATGTTCAGTAAATTGTTGTATAATGTGATAACAGCATAGGGGAAGATTTATTTTATAAACTACTTTTATGTGTTTCTTCCTTTTTGTATTATCTAGGTATGCGTAAATGTAAAGCACGAGAGCTATCCAGAAAGTCATTTTTTTGGTATTAAACAAAACAAAGTATAGGAAACAAATGATGTTATATTCATTTGAAAGGAACACTTAAATACTACTTTTCAACGTAGTCGCCATACAAATTTAGGCACTTATAAACAAGCTTTGAAACTCCATTGTCATAAAATTCTGCCACCTGAACTTCAACCAATTAGTCATGCCCTGCCTCAGTGCAATGATTTCATGCAACAAACTTTGTGAAATTTGTGGAAAACTAAACGAGAGCTCCATTATTGTGAATCGGCAATTTTCTTGAATCTTCTCATCAACTTTTGCGACCAATTCATCAGTCACAATGCTTGGTCATCCACTGTGCTCTTCATCATGAGCATTAGTTCATCTATTTTTAAACCTAATGCACCAATGGTACCTTTAGTGATTATGTTGTTTCCGTACGCTTCACAGTTGCTGATAAATTTCAGTTGGTTTATAGTTTTTTGCCAACAAAAACCTTATTACTGATCACATCTCACAACTCGTAGGATTTTCACTTGAGGCACACATTTTAAATTTTTATTGTGAAATAACAGGGCATGACATGAACCTCACACTGGCACAGCTGGATGCTGAGAAAAGGACAAATGCTCAGATACCAAGATGACCATTTTAGCCCCACCCATTGCTGCTGCAGATGAAAATGTAATACACTTTCTGATAACCCTTGTAATAGGGAAAAGAATGAGATTGCATTTCAGATGAAAAAGAGAGTTCAAGATATTTACACAAAGGGAGAAGTTGAAGTCACTGAATAGCCTGCTACAGTTACTATTTTGTCATCCTCCGTGGTCTGGGGGTACCATGCTAGCCTCTAGTTCCCAAGGTTGCAGGTTCAAATGCAGCAGAGGGCGATTTATTTTATTGGGCATAAAAATCCTTAGCAAGGTTTCCTTCAGAAGGGAATTAAAACTGGTGGTCCCATGTCGTAGATTTACAGTACATAAAAGAACCTGAAGCCTGATAAAGAGGCCTCTGAGCAAAATTTCCAATCTTTAACATCCAATATAGAATGGAACGTAAGAACCATAGTAGTTAAAGAGTGCCCATAAACTTTGAAAAGCAAAACTCCGTTACTGTTTTTACTGTCATAAGTACTGTTCATTTTTCAGAATGTTAAAATATGCTGGCACTTAAGAGTTGTCCATAATTTAACAGTCAGCAGAAGTATTGCTCAGTGAGCAAAGCAGTGACTCACCTATGTTTCACACCCCTGAGGAAGTTAACTTTTGGAGCATTTGTCTACATCTTCTATGGTTTCTGCATTTTGAAGTGATAAAAATGCCATTATACGTAGTGTTTTATGTTCTTACAAAATATTTGTTGCTGTTTTTGTACTTATATTACTGTCTCCAGCTTGTGTTGTATAATAATAACTTCCCAAGTTAATATTTGTGTAGAAAACTTTCATGTACACACTCAGACCTTTTCCCTAAATGTTGTTTTTATTAGTGATACAGAAAACCTTTATTTCTGCTGAAATTGCAATAGTTAACTTTTAATTTGATTATAGCACCTACTTCCTCTACTTCAGGTAAGCAACACAGAAAGTAAAAATCCTGCTGCAAAAACTAAAATCCAAAAATTGACTTTTTTTGTTAGCAGATGGCTGTTGTCTGAACCTAATGTTAAATAAAATCTAATGTGTTACACTCACATGACTTTCTCTACTCTTGTACAAACTATTTTTACAAACGCTTATTCTCCATCTACTTCATGTTAATTGAGATAAACATTTGCAGACTCTTATCTTATTGCTAATTTCCTTGTAGATGTAAGGGAAATATATATTTACAAGGGCAATATAGAAATACCGTAGCCTTTAAGCACATACATATCTCTTAATACCTGGTTGCTAGGTGCAGCACTATTCCCTTTGCCACAGATTAATACTCTTTGCATATCCAAGACAAAAAAAATGAATAACGAATTCCCATTTGAGAAAATAAGTATTGAAAAATTTAAGGGAATAACAAGCAATATCTTGAAAATGGTTCACTCAACAACAAAAATGTATATGACATAAATTGTGTATTTTAACGTGATCTACATTTTTTGTGTAGTAAAATTTTGTCTATCTCTTATGGTTTACCAGTTATGCAAAAGTCGTTCACAATGAAGAATACTTTTGGAGACATTCCCAGAAAATTCAAGATATACATTTTGTCATAAAAATATCTTAAACATATGATATTTTAATCAAAATCGTTAGAGCCATTTTTGAGAAAATTAAAATTTTCGAAAAATGTTCCATGTAAAGGGTAGTCTGGGGTGCGGGGATTTTCTTGAAAACCTTCGTGTCGCATCTCTGGAAGATACTGAAGTTAAATACCAAGTTTGGTGTTTATCCGACTGTTCGTTTCTGCGTTATGCTGTTCACAGACAGACACACAGACATGTTTCCAAAACTGCTTTTTTTGGATTCAGGGGATCTCAAAACATGTATTTCCGGTGAAATCTCGGTATCGAATTTTTGGGTGGAATACAATACTTCCCCTACTTACTATACGTAGTAGAGAAAGTAATATATATTATCATGGTATTATCTAAGTGAAGCCATTTATTTACAGATATTTAGGCTTATGGTTAGCATGAGGTTATAGAAAAACAATATTTTATAACATAGTTTATAGAATTGCTGTACCATAAAAATATAAATGCTTTTCAATTACTATCAAAACTGGACTTTTGGCCTATTCCATTAAAAAAACAAGAAAAAAACATATGCTACCTCATTTCGCTATCAATTAAAGTTATCAACGTAATTTACTATTTACTAATGTAATACATTTGGTACCTATTGATTTATAGTTATGTAATTTTTCAATTTTTATTGCCATCATTCAAATATTTTACTGTCTATGAAGTCTTCTTTTTGTAACATTTTAAGGGTTCTCATGTTCAATACCAAGATTCTGTGTATTATTATGGCTAAAATTATTCAGAAATGTTAAGTAAGATTTCCAATTCACCTTGTGTTCCTGACTAAATTCCCTATCCTGAAGATTTTTTCCTAGATTAATTTAACTAATTGGAAAATGTGTGCCTTTTTGATTGGCAAAAGACAGAAGTTCATTTATAATTTAAATTTTTGAAGCAAGGAAATTTAAAATTAGTGTTTATAAGTGCACACTTAAAGTAATTTTGATTTCAGGTTACTGGCTCTTTGAATCTCAATCATCTAGTCCAGCCACGGGTCGAAGCTTAGAGTTTGTTATTAAAGTTGGAGATCAGAAGGATGTACCACCAGTACCTCAACATTTTCCTCGCTGTGGAATTTTCAAAGGACCAAACTTCATATTTTGATTCCTGATGTAGTTATGTGTACTATTGTTAATTTATTTAATGCTTCTTGTACAGTTCAATAAAAATGTTTTTCTAGATAAAAGTGTTGATAATGATTCACACACATATATATATATATATATATTTAACTACTTTTGATATTGCATAAATGCCATTAAATTATTCTTCGAATTGTAGGTTAAAATTAGCATTTCTCTTAGATAGGTGAGTATAAGATTAGAGAAAGTGACAATTCTCTGTTCAGGAACATATTAAGAGAAGCAATGGAGAGCATAAAGACCTTGATCACTCGCTAAAATGTTGATTTACATCAATAGCAAACACCAAATTTGAGGGAGATAAGTGTATTCAACTTCTAAAATGACGGCGATGATGATCACCACCACCACTATCAACATAATCTTCATTATCATCATCATTGTCATCACCACCACCCCATATGTCATCCTCCATGGTCTAGTGTTACCATGCTAGCCTCTAATTCCCAAGATGGGTTCAAACCCTGCGGAGGGTGTAAAACTCCTTAGCATGGCTTCTTTTGGAAAGGAAGTAAATCTGGTGGTCACATGTCATATGTTTAAGGCACATAAAAGAACCTCAAGCCTGATAAAGAGGCCTCTGAGCAAAATTTCTGGTCCTTCAAACCCAACATAGAATAGGATGCTAAGAACCATAGTAGCTAAAGAGTGTCCATAAATAAATAAAAAAACAAACAAGAAGAAATACCACCACCATTTAATAATAATAATAATAATAATAATAATAATAATGATGATGATGATAATGATATTAATGGTGGTGATGGTAGATAATTGATAAATAATAATAATAATAATAATAATAATAATAATAATAATAATAATAATAGATAAATAATAATAATAATAATAATTTATGGAAATTCTTCATACAGTATACCTGTAAACTATGCTCGTGACGCGAGTTTGACTTGTGTAAACGCAAACTAACAAATGGAAGGAAAGAACATATATTTGCATGTGCTGTATTATCTGACATCTTAAGTTCTGATTTATTTTTGTTGGATTCACAGATTTTGGCTACCGGAATAGGTAAACATGTTGGCTGAGAGTGAGTCACCAAGTCAGGCTGTTGCAGAAACATGATTTAGTGCGTCAACTAAATCAGCTTCATTCACAACTCAGTTAACGCTGCATGTTACATGAGTTTGTACCTCTACTCCTTCACCCATTGTTTTACATGCCTTCATTTAGACACAAGAGTTTATGAAATGTTGCACAGGAAACGCATTCAAAGTCTATCAAGAATTATAGTCCAGCAACTCTATGGGGATGCGTGCAAGGCAATAACGTGAAGTCTCGACTCCTTTCATTCCTTATGTAGCTTAGTTAAATGCAAGTTAGTTAAACACAACATCTTTCAATAATGCAAAGCTTACTTATTGAAAAAGTATCAAAAGTTTATCTCAAAGTATTAGACATACTTCAGTACCACCGAGTATCAAGATCTCATCCCTAATCATAATCAACTTCATTATTATAATACCGCCACTATCATCAGTACCTTCATCATCACCGCTATAATCACCAGCATTGTCATCAATATAGCAGCACCATATATCAATACTTACTGCTATTATTATCAACATCATCATCATCAGTTTTGCTGCTGTCTCCATACTTGGAAAATAGTTGCCTATTTCACATATCAAATTCTAATCTTTTACCGCCATGTTAATATTATGATCATCCTGTATGCCATCTATCCCCAGGTATGTGTAGCATCTACCTATGCATGTCTTTAGTGTTTTAAAATGTAACTGTTCTAATTTATTCCTTCATTAAGATTCTAATATCATTATCATTACAATTTTGAATTTACTTTTAAAGCAAACATTTGTCATTCCAAGTTGTTATGGTTATTAGCAATCTTAATTGTGCTGCTCCTTTTTAATTGCATCATAGTCACTGCCTATAACAAATTATTTGTCCTTCATAAATAAGTTTATAGTGGTTATAGTACATATTATCAGTTTCCTTAACCTTTATTCAACATTTCCATTGCTGTTTCTCTTCATTGGCTCATTGTTAGTGTGCTATTGTTTATCTCAAGTTGGTAAAAGTTATGCATTGTTTATTAAATTATTATTAGTCACCTAAAATTCTTTCTGATTCCTGAAGATCTTCTTCATTTAAAACTGTAATTATAGTGTACCTATGTTATAAGACTATAAAATAATAAGCATTCCATTTTCTTAAAGTGCTTTGTCTTTTCTACAACTCCTTATGTAACTATGTATATGTAATGTGTATGTGAAGATTAAGACAATGTACTGTAATGGTTTTAGTTAGGTATTTGTTTCTTGAGGGAGAATATTTCAGTCCTTCATATGTATTTGTGTGCTGAAATAATATAATAATATGAAACAAAAATTAATTTTTTTTAAAATTCTGTATAAACTCGTATTATTGCTGTGTCCTTAAGTATTACAGCATGTTCCATTTATCTTGATCATCCATTTTAGCTTTTATATGCAAGAACAAAATGAAAACTTTTTCATATAAAAGTTGCAAAACTGAAAGACAATCATTTAACAGTCCTATTTGATACAGGCAGGGAATCGGGCTTGTACCCTTGTAAAGTGGTTTCACTTTCAGTTCAAAGTAAACAAAACCACGTAACAATGGAGTACCTCACTGGCTCGTGGGCAAACTACAAATTCTCCCACTTAGTTTATTCATCCGTTAAAGTGGTTTGGTACAATGTACATTCACTATTGGACACGTCAAGCTATAAACATAAACAATAATAGGTTTTTGCAATATATACAATATGTTTTTACATTATACACAATAGGTATTTACATGCTAAATACTATGGTTCATGATATACATTTGTGTTCAAGGAAATCATTAATAGAATAAAAGGAGTGGTTAACTAGATGTGCCTTGAGACTGGATTTCAGCTGGTTTACATTTTTAATTGCTTGATATTACTTGGTAAATTATTATAAAGTTTAATGCCGGAGAATAAGATAGCATGTCATCTCTTCCTGTGCATAAAGCAGTTTGGTTCAGATTGTAACATTTTATGGTTATTCTTGTGCAGAGAAATTTAAAAATCCCATTACTGTAACAGTTCAGTTTATGAAACTAAATGTGTTCATTCAGATTCAGCTGTAACTAAATGAACTGATATAACAGAGGGTTTATGAAGCTATGCGCAGGTGCTGCAGTTCATCTCCAGTTTCCGGATAAGCTGTCAGTATACTCTTTGCCATGTGTTGAGAAAATATTACTTTCAAGAGTGTATGGCTGAGAATCCTCTGCCACTGTGGAAAACATAAACGTGGAAAATGGAAAGAAGACAATTGTGTTAAATGTTTTTAACAAATTCTGTGAAAAATACCTACCTTTAATTGACAATGAATAGAGTTTGCTGTTGTTTAGCAATACATGAACTTCTTTGTTAGTGATGCAGAATTGTTGCTTGGGTGGCATTTGTTTTCTGTTGTGTTTCTAACCTAGTGCTTGTTGGCTCATAGAAGGCTAAAGCAAAGGTGGTGTATTGATATTAGTCATTAAATGAATGAGTTCTAAAACCTGAAGTTAGGAACAGTTTAATCCAGTACCTTTAATCACAGATGCAGAACTGTTCAGGCACCACTTGTATTTGTCTACTCTTAGCATTATGTGTTAGAAGTTTAGTATGTAAGGCAAAATAGAGCAATAAGAGATAAAATGTTTAAAGCTAATGATCCCCAAGCTGTGCAATATACCATACTTGCTTTCTGTCTGGAGCAATTTCCTCTCGCGGGTACTTAGTTCCCGTCATCCTCCACATGGTGCTGCCATGTGTGCTACATTAAGTTTTGTTTACTTCTACTTTAACTTAAGAGTTAAGCAGGTATAGTATTGTTTATGAATGTAATACAAGCACTGACTCATTTTCTTTTAATGACACTACCAATTGCTTATTCAATAGTTCTACAAAGCTTGTCGTTATCATATAAAAATGTGTTTTAATATATGTACTCATCTACTAAAGAAAGTATTTAAAAATGAAACAGAAATTTTTATGGTAGAGAGATCAGAAATAGTAAACGTTTTGACCATTTACAGTATAAGAGAAGTCCCATGATTACACAAAGTACAATATTGATGTTCCAGTGTTGCCTGCTAAATAGATTAAAGTCATTTGCAAAACACTGCTACATGTTCTCTATAATTACCAGAATAAATATTTTTGTATCTCCAAAGTAAAAGGGTAAGTTTAGAAGATGTGGCAGAATAATTTATTGTCCTCCATGGTTAGTGTATGTGCAGAATATTTTTGGTGCAGAACATAACATGCACATAATGTCTTATCCTTTGGGCATCCATCATGGTGGTACTGTATGATCATTGTGTTCCCTAAATGTACAACCTAAACAAGAATAGAAAGAATTATTCTTACGAAGGTGGAGCACTTCTGGTCATTTTGTTAGTATTACAGAAATAAAGCCCAGTAGTCATATTACCATCCATCTCACATAAGATCCTAATTTGCCACATTCCATCTGCCTGAGACATCCTGAGTTCAATCCAAATTTAAGTTTAAATGGTATGAAGAACAGGCAGAATTGTATCACCATGCTGTGCACATTAGTGGCATATATATAACCTCACTTATATGTTATTCATTTTTAAGTTTTTCACAGATATACACTAACGTTTTAGGCACTGAACTTTGCCTCTCAATGTTTAGCTCAATTATGCATTGTTTTTTATGGTTATACATTTTCTCATTAATATGTCATAATTTTCTGGTCCCATGTAAGAAATATATTCATTTACTTCCTCATTTATGCATTATGTTAAGATATATTATGCATGGTTTCTGTATACTGTATCCTTGCTGTCAGAGCTCAAAACAATAGGCATGTTGGGTGAGGTATTAATATTTTTGGAACACATTATTGCTGCACAAGTTTTAACAATACAGTTGAGCAAAAATCATTCTTACCCATTGCATCTAATGATATTGTTGATGACTGTTGGAGAAGTAGATCTAAATAATGAAAGTGTTCCCAATGTACTCAAGAAATTAAACAATGATTTCTATCATTGTAAAACCTAAAAGATGCCAGAATTTCTGTGATTAGTGCATATATTTGACTAGTACAGGGTGAGCCAAAAAACTATGAACTGGCTGCGCGGTGTTTTTCCTGTCTGTGTCCTCGGCGCTCACTGCCATCTGCTGCTATCATAGAAAGGTGCGGATGAAACCATACAACATTTTTAAAACCACTTTTAAAGACTTTACTTACCAACTTTATGAAAGGAGATGCTGAAACTGGCCACCGTCGTCTATACATTTTTGGCACCTCTTTAGGAAACTATCCATCACTCGCCGTACTTCAGGTTGAGAAATATTGGCAATTTACTGGCAGATATTTCGTTTTAATTCTTCCAGGGTGTGTGGGTTTGTCTTGTATACTTAGTTTTAAGTTACCCCAGAGATAGAAATCGCAGGGGGTTAGGTCAGTGGACCGAGGGGGTCACATATATTTACTAATAATTCTGTCCTCAAACACACTTTCAATTTTTCTCATCGAAATATTGGCCATATAAGCCGTTGCAGAGTCTTGTTGAAAAAAGGCAAAATCACGTTCCTTGGCTGTTAATTCTCTAAAAAAAGGGGGAAAAATTATATTCACATATGTACAGGCTTCAACTGTTGACTCGAAAAAAATTGACGACTGATGGATAGTTTCCTAAAGAGGTGTCAAAAATGTATGGACAACGACGGTGGCCAGTTTCAGCATCTCCTTTCATAAAGTTGGTAAGTAAAGCCTTTAAAAGCAGTTTTAAAAATGTTGTATGGTTTCATCCGCGCCTTTCTATGATAGCGGCAGATGGCAACGAGCGCCGAGGACGCGGACAGGAAAACCACCGCGCAGGTGGTTCGTAATTTTTTGGCTCTTCCTGTATATGCCTGTGTGGAAAAATCAAAGAAGCAAAGGAAAATTGAGTTTTTTAAAAACCAGTGTAAAACACCAGTACTCTGAATTATTTAGTTGTTGATTATTATTATTAATCCTGAATAACAGTACTGGTATGCATCTAAGTACTCTAAATAGTGTATTGTGTTTATTAACTAGTCATGTGTGTTTTTAATTTACTGTTTTCTTATATTAAATAAAAGATAATTACTTTAAGTAATAATCTAATACAACATTTTCAGTTCCATGAGAAAATTCACTTTTACGTTTTCTCATTTATACAGTATTTTAGCTGTGTCCCAAAAACATATTACTGAGGTTATACTACACTGTGTCAAAAGTATCCGGACACCCCCACAAACATACGTTTTACATCTTAGGTGCATTGTGCTGCCACCTACTGCCTGGTACTCATTATCGCGACCTCAGTAGTCATTAGACATCGTGAAACAGCAGAATGGGACGCTCCATGGAACTCGCGGACTTCGAACATGGTCAGATGATTGGATGTCACTTGTGTCAGAAGTCTGTACGCGAGATTTCAACACTCCTAAACATCCCTAGGTCCACTGTTTCTGATGTGATAGTGAAGTGGAAATGTTAAGGGTCATGTACAGCACAAAAGCGTACAGGCCGACCTTGTCTGTTGATTGACAGAGACCACCGACATTTGAAGAGGGTCGTAAAGAGTAATAGGCAGACATCTATCCAGACCATCACACAGGAATTCCAAACTGCATCAGGATCCACTCCAAGCACTATGACAGGTGTGAGGTGAGAAACCTTGGATTCCATGGTCGAGCAGCTGCTCATAAGCCACACATCATGCAAGAAAATTCCAAACGATGCTTCGCTTGATGTAAGGAGCGTCAACATTACACGATTGAACAGTGGCAAAACGTTGTGTGGAGTAACGAATCATGGTACACAATGTGGCAATCTGATGGCAGGGTGTGGGTATGGCGAATGCCCGGTGAACGTCATCTGCCAGCGTGTGTAGTGCCAACAGTGAAATTCGGAGGTGGTGGTGTTATGGTGTGGTCATGTTTTTCCTGGAGGGGGCTTGCACCCCTTGTTGTTTAGCATGGCACGATCACAGTGCAGACCTACATTGATATTTTAAGCACCTTCTTGCTTCCCATTGTTGAAGAGCAATTCGGGAATGGCGATTGCATCTGTCAACACGATCAAGCACCTGTTCATACTGCATGGACTGTGGCAGAATGGTTACATGACAATAACATCCCTGTAATGGACTGGCCTGCACAGAGTCCTGACTTGAATCCTATACAACACCTTTGGGATGTTTTGGAACGCTGACTTCGTGCCAGGCCTCACCGACCTACATCGGCTGCCATTCCCCAAGAAACCTTCCAGCAGCACCTGATTGAAAGTATGCCATGAGAGTGAACGCTATCATCAAGACTAAGGGTGGGCCAACACCATATTGACTTCCAGCATTACCGATGGAGGGATCCACGAACTTGTACGTCATTTTCAGCCAGGTGTCCGGATACTTTTGATCACATACTGTATATATAATTTCCGAACATTTCTGAGGTACATCGGTGAAGTCATCTAAATGAACTTAGGCAGAAAATTACAATAGCAGCACCACCTCTGGCACCATTGGTCTGCAGACAGGGCACAGTTGTGACTCTCCCTCCAGTATCTAATGTTGTCTAAAAAGTGTGTCTCTAGATGTTATTCAGAAAGCCTACCTTTGATTCCTTGTTTGAATGAACATTATTGTACCATAAGTATTTCTAGTGTTTCATCTCTCTTTGGAAATATGAATACCAAATAACTCTGTATCATGTATTCATTTTCATTCCCATGAAGGTACTAAAGTCAGCTGGATGTTAAACAATAGAGAGGACAGCTAGAAACAGCTGAAAGTCTGCCCTCATCCTGCATGTTGCAAGTTTGTGAATAAGGATTAAATTGAAGTAGGCCGGATCTAGGGAAAGAGTAATATGTCAGCATTTGAGGTTGTATTGGTTTTTTATGCTTAAAGAACTTATGGGAGGGAGGAATAAGTTGACACATTAACCCAAAGAAGAATAAGTCATCGAGCCCTTAACAAATCCAAGGTATATAAGCCCAAGTGACCATGCAAGTGCACTACTTACAGCCTCCCAAATCAGGTTCACTACACTCTATTGCACTCTGGTACTGAAGTGAAGCTTCTCAGTATTTTAAATATTCCTATTTTGTTTTATTTTTAGTTATTTTAGTGTGCATATCCTATGGTACTCCTTTTAGTTTCAGTTAGCTTTGGTTCAACTGAATTATTTACTTTTTGTTAAACCATAGATAAAACAACTAATCCATCACCTTCTGTTTCTTATTAACACATATGCTTTAAAATCAAAATATTCAAAATATGGATTAGCTACTCTTCATTTATTATAAATGTTAATATTTTTATTAGAACAATTTCTTTGAAAATGTTGTGTGTTTGAAGTGTGTACATACTACACTTATGCTGTTGAATAATTTCAGAATATGTTCTAACTGAAATTTATGTGGTACTTACTGTAGCAGTTTGTGAGTATACATTTTGGGTGTTCACAAAATTTTGGAGTCAGACAGTACTGAAAATGTGAAATGGCATCTGGTGCATTATTGTTTGTTTGTTTGTTTTGTTTAAGGGCGTTCAACTGCTAGGTCATTAGTGCTCTTGAAAGCAGATTATGGCAAAAGCCAGAAATAAAGATCAGTACAAAATATCATGGCAAAGGCCAAAGATAAAACTGAATAAAAAAATCAAAGCAAAATCCAGAGATAAATATCAACATAAAAATCATAGCAAAAGCCGGAGATAATCAGTATAAAAACATAGCACAAGTCATAAATAAATATAAATATATAAAACTAAACCGATCAGTATGAAACACCTTCTATTAAGATGACTAAATCCGCATTTGGAAATTTACTCTTGACAAATAATTAAAAATCCTATCAACCACTTGCTTATCATTTGCTAAGACCTCTGCAAGACTGTCTGGCAATTGCAGAGAGTCCCGATGATGTGCTAGAGCAATGCTAGAGCAATACACTCTAGCAACACGTGATGGACCAAAAGACCTTCGCCGCAAAGCGAACAAATAGGAGCAGGGTCACCCTTAAAAAGATAACCGTGTGTAAAATTGCAGTGACCAATATGCAACTGAGCCAAAATCACCTCCTCACGATGAGATATACGAGAGGAAGTTACCCAGCTTATCAGAATGTCCTTTACCACTCTAAGCTTATTTCCGCAGAGAGCTAACCACTCCTCGTGCCAGCACGAGAGAACTGCTCTCCTCACAACAAGCCTGCAGTCTTCCAACATTGCCTGGGGTATTGTAACACTGGGTTCTGTGATTGCTGCCTTAGCTGCCAAATACGCAAGTTCATTCCTCAGCAAGCCAACACGACCAGGTATCCAAGCACACTCCACATTAACACCAGAAGCGTATAAAACATGGAGGGCATCCTGGATTTGCTGAACAATGGGATGGTAGTTGTACAGCTCACGAAGACTCTGAAGTGCACTAAGGGAATCACTCAAAATGAGACAGTTATTATAGTTAGATAATTATAGTTATGATTATGAACAAATTGATACAATTGCTTTCAACAACAATAATGATAATAATAATAATTAATAAATAAATAAATAATAATTAACAATAATAATGCATAAGTGTCTGATGAAAGAAAGGGTTGTTTTGTGGATGTTTGTTGTTATGTACATAATTAAGTGCAGTGTTTTGATGCAGTAATTTGTATCACAAATTACTTAAATGTAAATAATGATTGTAATATGAATATGCATTTTTATGTGACATTGATTTCAAATGTTTATTGATTATAAATATTGTTGGGAAGTAAGTTTATACGACCTTACTGAAACTGTCAATAATAGCGTAATAATGCAGCGAGGGGGTGAGCTGTTTATCATTATTGGAAACGAGGAAGTTACGTAATGTTGGCGCGTTTTTCCGTTGAGAACCTTTTGGAATATTTTCTCCCTAGAGCATATGTATTCATAATTTTCATTGGATATTAAAATAGACGCTAATGTTGGCGCGTTTTATTAGCCAATAGTAACTCAGTTATAATCTTTAGGCGTATCTGGATGAAGGAGTATAAATAGGGTAGGTTAGAAATGCATCTTATCCCGCCATGAGGACTGAACGCCCCTATGACGACCACCGCGCTAACATGGAACACGAATAGGTAACTGAAACTCACATTCTATGTTTCCTTTCAGGACGAACCCACACCAACAGAGACGACGGCACCGACCCGACACGTAAGTAAGCATGGTCACTTCTACTCTATCACTAAGCACGACACCTAACACAAAATTCCACCTGCATGAGCATGAATACCTCACTAACATACACCAGGCACCAGCACTGGGCCACGAGCCAAGTGATGGCCCTGGATCCACCTCTGCCTGTCTACCCCCTGGTAGGCCGGCGTCTTTCGTAGAGTTACCCACTAACCCCAGGTTGCGCAAGCGGTACCTGGCACCACTAGCACCACTCCCTCTCCCATCCATTAGCTGTAGTTAGTGCATGGTAGGGGAGGCGATGTAGATCCCTTTCGGATGATCGTCACCTGGTGTGGCGGAGGAGGGGCCACACCAAATTAAAAAAAAAAAAAAAAATATAGCTTCATGCCCAGTTCATCGAAAATCTCAATACATTACACGTCGCCTTCAGTCGTCCAGTTCATCAAAAATCTGTGTACACTACACGTCGTCTTCAGTCAGTCAGTCAGTTCGTCGAAAGTATTTGTACGGCAAACGTCGGGTATCGATTCACAAGTTACGCGCAGCAGAATTATGAATAATCTAAAGTGTTGTAAGGTTAATTATACAAAAGGTTGAAGTACATGGATTAAAAGTGATCAGTAAGAAGTTATTATAACAGTTTCAGTTTGGCGAGTGTTAAGATCAATGTATAAATGTGATAGTTAACGTGTTTGACAATAAATGTGTAAAACAAATTTCTTCATCAGTGTTATATTTGGATAAAAGATTCCTTTCCGTTTACACACTCTGATTCAAGAGACATGTTCGACTGAGAAATAATAGCTAGCCGGAGGACAGTAAACAAAACTTAAAATTCTTTCAAACACTAATACTACCACAAATTGCTAACACTAGATGGAGCTACAAACCGAACAAATGAATGACGTCACAAGATGGCTTCAACGCGTGATGTAAACAAACATTATAAGTAATACCGCAACAAATTGGCTCCCATACGTGGGGCAGTTAAAATTATGTAACCAAACAAAACAAAAGCAGCACAATATAAGATCTTCAAGTTCTAATAATTTACGTAAAAACATATTACGTAAGTATAAATAATGTTACTACAAATTGGAACCCAGAACGTGGGGCAGAGTGACCAGGAAAGGAACACGATGACCAGGAAAGGATCAGAATAACCAGGAAGAAGTGAGATGACCAGGAAGGGGCGAATGGAGAAGTGAACTGAACTACAAGACGCAGATTCCAGAAACAACAAAAGGGACGACAGACTACGCGGATGATTGGACATCGTAATTCCGAGATTAAAAGGCAACAGGGGAAGTCAAATACGGAACACCAAAACGACGTAGATTCATCGTAATACAACGCAGAAGCGACATATAATCTAGGAGAGAGGGGCAGAAAGCTGGACATCAAAGCTACATCAGCAGATAGCATCAGAAAGGTTAGAAACGTGTGATTTTTATTCTAAAAAAAAAGGTGTAAAATTTTAAATGTACCTTAGGAGCGGTAGGATAAAGAAAACAATGGCTACTAATAATACAGAAGAAATAATTATGGAGGGAGATAATGTAACAGTTAGCTGTAATTCAATACAGGATACAGAAAATAGCTTAAACAATGTAGTATTTGATGGAGGAAATGTTAGTGCAGAAAGTCAGAATAGAATAGTAGGAAATGTTAATTTTGATGCTAGTATGATGATGGAAATGCTGAGAAATTTTATAGATCAAATCAGGGAAGATATGGAAAAGAGAAATGAGAGAATAGAAAAAAAAATAGATCAGAGTTATGAGAAATTAAATCAAGCTATGGAAAAAAGTCATAGGAAATTAATGGAAAGTATTGGTAGGAGTAATGAGATATTAGAGCAAAAAGTAGATCAAAGCAGGGAAGAAGTTGAAAAGAAAGTTATGAAGCTAGATAGTAGTATGCCGAAAATGAGTGATGAAAAGGAAATAATAGCAAGTGAGATAGGGGAAGTTTCAAAGAAAATGGTAGACATGAGCAGGGAAATATCTAACCAAAAAAATGAGGTTAATAATAAAAGTGAACATGTTGATGTAGAATGTACAGAGTCAGGTAGTCGAGTGAGTAGTATTTCAAGTGAGCTAAGAGAGATGAAAGAGGTTATGAATGTAGATGTGAATCAGGCGCAAGATAATTTCAGTGGGGAGATATCTGAAATTCAGAAAGAATCAGAAATGCAAAGAAACAAATTGTACGAAGAAGTTAAAGTTTTGCCTGTAAATAATCAAAAGCTAACTTCTGAAATTAACAAGTACCAAGCTTTTCAAATTGAAAACTCCAGTCCAGTACAGTTTAGTACAGATTTATCAGAGTATTCTCAAATTAAAGAGATAGTAGAAGAATTGAAAATGACAGTTGTTAAAAGATGTGTTGTTCAGGAAACTTTAGATTGTTTTCAAATGTTATCATGGGATGAAATTTCATATGAATACAAGAGGTTATTCATGAACAAAAATTTGAAGGTTAGGATACGGCTACGAGTAATGTTTAGCCACACACAATTTGATCCAGGAGGGTAAATAGCAATGAGATGTAAAGTAAATGCTGGATAGTTAAAGATGACTTGCAGAGAAATGTATTGGAACGTAAGAGGGTTAATTATTTATATGTCATTTGAAAAGAGAAATAAATAAAAAAAAAAAAAAAGAGAGAAATGTTTAAAAAAAAAAAAAATAATAAATTTTTAGTAACTGTAACAACATTTGAAAAATAAGAATGAAAAGATTGAAACTTAATATGATATTAAATTAAAAGTACGTAAATACAATTCCAAGAATATTGTTAAAATAAAGTACAAAACAACAAAAATGGGTAAAAATAATTAAAAACAAATACTTATGTAGCAAATAGAACATGTGAAACAATGCCTAGATTTAAGAGATGTAAATATATTTGTGTAGAGGGTGAATATTTTGCTAAATATATGTAAGAATTACAAAAATCTTAAATGTATAAATTTTTGTCAACAATCTAAGAAAGTAAAAAAAAAAAAAAAAAAAAAAAAATTGCAGTAATTAAATAATTCAGGGTACAGTATTTGCTATAATAATTGTAATGTCAGATTAATGTCAAAACACATTAAACAAGAGCCAGTAAGTAGTGGCGAGATAAAAAAAAACAAAAAAAAAACATGTCGTGTGTTAAATGTGTGTGAAGTGTTAAGTGAAAGTGATAGCGTGTGTTCCAAGATTTAGGAGACTAAAAACCCAATTATAAAATTTCCAAACAAGTTGTAAATATTTATAATTATGTTTCTAGTGGGGCATATGATGCAGTAATTTGTATCACAAATTACTTAAATGTAAATAATGATTGTAATATGAATATGCATTTTTATGTGACATTGATTTCAGATGTTTATTGATTATAAATATTGTTGGGAAGTAAGTTTATACGACCTTACTGAAACTGTCAATAATAGCGTAATAATGCAGCAAGGGGGTGAGCTGTTTATCATTATTGGAAACGAGGAAGTTACGTAATGTTGGCGCGTTTTTCCGTTGAGAACCTTTTGGAATATTTTCTCCCTAGAGCATATGTATTCATAATTTTCATTGGATATTAAAATAGACGCTAATGTTGGCGCGTTTTATTAGCCAATAGTAACTCAGTTATAATCTTTAGGCATATCTGGATGAAGGAGTATAAATAGGGTAGGTTAGAGGTAGCTTCATGCCCAGTTCATCGAAAATCTCAATACATTACACGTCGCCTTCAGTCGTCCAGTTCATCAAAAATCTGTGTACACTACACGTCGTCTTCAGTCAGTCAGTTCGTCGAAAGTATTTGTACGGCAAACGTCGGGTATCGATTCACAAGTTACGCGCAGCAGAATTATGAATAATCTAAAGTGTTGTAAGGTTAATTATACAAAAGGTTGAAGTACGTGGATTAAAAGTGATCAGTAAGAAGTTATTATAACAGTTTCAGTTTGGCGAGTGTTAAGATCAATGTATAAATGTGATAGTTAACGTGTTTGACAATAAATGTGTAAAACAAATTTCTTCATCAGTGTTATATTTGGATAAAAGATTCCTTTCCGTTTACACACTCTGATTCAAGAGACATGTTCGACTGAGAAATAATAGCTAGCCGGAGGACAGTAAACAAAACTTAAAATTCTTTCAAACACTAATACTACCACAAATTGCTAACACTAGATGGAGCTACAAACCAACAAATGAATGACATCACAAGATGGCTTCAACGCGTGATGTAAACAAACATTATAAGTAATACCGCAACAAATTGGCTCCCAAACGTGGGGCTACAATAATGTTAAATAAAAAGAACATTAATCCGTCGCAGTTTTAAAGCAAGAATGAAGTAATGAATAAATTAAATGCTAGTTGAGAGTATGGATGGTCTGGAATAAGCGAGAGAAGTTTCCACGCTCGTACACGTTACCTACTTCTGCCATAGTGCTACCATCTAGTGGCATTAATGTAAAATTGTAGCGATAGTATGGAAACTGCAGGAGAAGCTTCGTATGTGCCTTCAACCCATATGTATTTGGCACATAAGGTAATTACATCATACTAGTTGCACTAAAGCTCTTAAAACATATGCAAGTGAAGATGTGCTACCAACCCTATTGCCACATTTCATCAGTTTAGAGGAGTAGTGTGACAGATTTAAATGCTGTAAATTTTAAATTATCTCATATATGTTACGTTTAATAGCATTCAAAGGAAAAATAATAAATCCACAAGGTGTCAAAAGTTAGGGTGTTCACATGCTCTTATGCAGCAGCCACTACTGGGTAGTTACAATTTATAAAACAAAGTTAATATTTAAAATTAATATATACCTACTTTAAATGTGAAAAAAAATTAAACTTTGATATAAAACATAGTTCCTGATAAATTATTTGTAATAATCCACTTGCCTTTTGACATTACACCATCTCTGTCTACACCTGGTTATGGTGAAACTTAATAATAAAACTTTAGTGTGACATACCTCAATTTCCTCAGCATTTGCTTCATGTATTCAGCATGTTGACATAGCACTTATGGACAGTTCAGAATCCTTAATGAAACGTTGAAAAGAATGTTATTGATAACAAGTTTATGATATGTTTCATTAATGATCATAAAACAGCTCACAGGGCAAGCACTTAGGTCAGTGGAGCTGTAATGTTATAAAAGTTTCTTTTTAGACTGAGTTCAGGTTATAGATTTGTATGAAAATAGTTGGCCATACTGTGTCCTTTGGCTGCAGCACCCTTCCAAAGCATTGTGGCTGTTGGAATCAGTATGGTTTTAACCATATTTAATAGTAACTTCTTAGCCAGCTGAAAATGAAAATAATTTGCTGTTCCATGTTAGGCCACTGTCATTTGTTAACAGAGCACCTGCATTCTTCAGTTTTGTCATTTGTTCAACATAAGCAGTGTTCAGATTCATCTTCTATGTCAACATCTGTATTCAGTGTGCCACTAAACATTAGCACACTAACATTTATTTTAGTACATAACAGTCAAGAAGTAATATTTGTTTTGTTATCTTTTCACCCAACTCAGCATTTCTGTGTCTTTATTGTAAGGATATAAAACACCACCCAGATTTTCAGGATTAGTAGTGTTCAGTCTGTTTCACTACTGAAATCAAGCAAATTTTGAAACGAAATGTTTGATAAAAAGTTTCTCTTCTAGTATAATATTAGTATTATAACATTCTGTCTACCAATGCACGTAAACATCACTAGATGAGGCAACAATTAATATTTATATGATTCAGTGGCATTTGACTACACATATGTTCTGAATAGCAATATGAAGTTAATTTAAGAGTCAGTTTTCACAGTATTTTTGTTTTAGTGATTTTGGTACTGTATTTCCTTGATAGCAAGAAGTTTCAGCCATCCCAGCTATCTTTTCCTGCTTTCCTTTGTAAGTTTCAAAATGTGTTTTTCTGCTTCAACATGTAAAGTGAACTTTGTGGTCCTCTCTGTTGGTATAAGTAGAGTTGTAACTGAGTGAGATGGCTCCATGATAACGTTTGAGGTTTGCATTCAGGAGGTCCTAGGTTCAATTCCTGGTGGCCACCCATTCTGACCGTGGCCTTTTTGTGGTTTTCCCTGGTTGACATAGGAGAATAACAGAGTGGTGTATTCTACCACAGACTTCCTGTCTCCCTCATTTTTTCTCATTTCATTTTCCTTTCATGTTTTAGGTTGACTCTGGGGCTGTGGTTTGGCTAGTGTTGGACAGATTGCACAGAGGCTTGTGATTTGAACTTCTTCTTGGCTCTGTTAGATGGAAGCCTGTTGAGCTTCCACTGCTGGGTCATGTTTACCTGGTCCCATTAAACAGATGTCACTGAGCAACCCTCCCATGATATGAGCCTGGAACTGTTAGGGAACTCTGCGCATTGTTGACTTGTGCAGGCCTCACTCTACAACTCATGCATTTCCTGCAGCTCCCTCACCTCATCTGTTCCTCTTAGGGGTGTACACAAATGATAAAGAGGCCTCTAGCAAAATTACTGGTCTTTTCACTCCCAAAATAGAATGGGATGCTAAGGACCACAGCAGTTAAAGAGCGTCCATAAATAAATAATAAAAAAAAAACCAAAAGATCCATTGGGAGTCGAGTTGCTAGGTTCCTCCTAAATTAACTAAGTCATATTCTATCCTAAGTAGAGTTATAAAAATATATATAATACCAAAATACGTTGTATAATACTATATTAATCCTAATATAATACATTCAACCTTCAGTACCACAATGATCACATTGTGCATGACCACTAGACGACTTGTCTTTATCTCTCAGCATTGTGCTAGAGCATGACAGTGCAATAATCGTGGTTAACTTAGCAGAATTTAAAGCTAGTGATGGTAATTTTTCTTGGCACACTTTATGGGCTGTTGTTCACATGTCTCACCTTCTACCTAGTGCAGAGAATTGTGTAGTAAACAGTAAATAACTTTGCTGACATTTAAACTTATGAATGTACCGCCATCAGCAACCATAGCTCAGAACCAGCACAGAAGCCAGGAACAGGCTTTCTGCAGCAACAACTGAAAAGCTGGTTTCATTACAGTGAAATCTCTGATACAGGTATGACCATATATATACAGCAAAACCAGTTGAGAATCAACAACTGCAATGATCATCTGATAAAGGGATTGGTTAATCTTTAAAACTGTTGAAGCTCTTAATAAAAATGTTACAATTTTGACATAAAATATTCTAGAGTTGCTCTCTGTATTTTCATGTAATCAGTTAAAAAGCAATACTTAATGTTGGTTTTGTTTTCTTTTGCAAGAATAAATGCAGCTATTTTTTAGCCAAGTCAGTCATGCAAAATAGTTATAATCATTTTATTATTATATTTAATTTATTAGTATTACTACTTGTGTAATTTATTTAGTAATAAATAATAACTATTTATTTGTGTTCCCTTGGTGTGTATGTATGACAAAGCTATAGTGCTATTGGCATGTCAAAACTAACATAATTTTTCAAAATAAAGCATATTCATATACCTTACAAACATTCATGTCACCAATCCAACTAATGTTACCAATAATACAACATATTATACCAGAAATGCAGCTCTGGTTTTAAACAATGCCAATTCTCTAGATATAAAGCTTCATATTTCAAAAGTCTCATTTGAACAGCAATGTTGATAAGTCTGATGATTTGAGGAATTTTGCTGACACATTTGACTTTGTAAGTTTCAGCAACATTACCTTTAATTTTCCAGTACATTAAAATCATTTCTAACTAATCCAGTTCGTTAACCTTTGATTAACATTTTGGGCTGTCTTTGACATTAACACCGTGGTGCAGTCATAGTGACCGCTCATTTTGGTGTGGGTGTAATACTCATAATTTTATTATTTTTTTAATAACCTGGTTGGGTATGAAGGAGGACACATTCTAAGGTTAAGGAATAAAGAGAGAAACCATTTTTATTTATCATTCTTAGAAGTCAATAAAACTGTACAAACATTTGTAATTATATTTTAGAACGATGTTTCAATGTCCATAAAATTGGAAATATGAGTGTATTATCACTTTTATGTTCTTAAGGAACTAATAACATAGAAAAGATCAATTATTTTGGTGTAAACAAAATCCCCCAAAAAATGATATATTACAAAGTTACAAGTTTTCACAACAGAATTTATAAACTGGTGAGCAACACTGCATGCATATTGGTTTCTATAACAGACATGAGAGATCTTCCTTTTCTTGCTTGCTGGGCAAATTCTGCTTGTTTTCTGGTCATAAAGGCCATAGGTCATTAAGGCTGAAGTACATAGGCATTTATTGTGCTTATGTCCAGTAAATGGTAAAACAAGCACATTGGCCACTGTCAAGTTCATCGGCTGCAGGAGTATATAGAACACTTTTTGTCCAGCTCATCCACTCCTTTGGTGGAATTATAGTAGGGTATGATTTCCGGCTTTTCATTGAAGGAATCTTCAGCTGGACTGTGATGCATGGATAATATAAGAACTGCCTTGTTTACTTTTGGCACATGAAATAAGAGAGTGATGTGTTTCATAAAGCCATACTAATAAGAACCTACAGACCTGTGCTTTTCTGGCTCAAATGAATGTGGAATATCTCTCTTTCTCTCTTTTTAGAGTTCCAACAAACATCAATCCTCTCTTTCCCAGTTCCTCTGCAACCTGAATCGAACTTAACCAGTTGATTAGTGCCATAGATGGTTGACAAAGTCATAAGGTAGACTGAGTAGGAATTGAGAATTTCTTTTCCTCATTAGATAAGGTTTCTCCCTCAGAGCCCTTTCCAGTATACAAATAGCCATTGTAGAAGTAACTTGTTTTTGCATTGCATAAGGCATTATTTTGAAGCCATTTTTATTACCCTTTTTAGGCATATAGACTACAGATGAACATCTTCCATGAAAAGCAACTAGCTATTGATCCACAGTAGCACACATGCCTGTATTGAAGTATTTCTGAGAATTTTTCACAATTTTCCTGAACACAAAAGAAACTGCAGCCATTTTACCATCTTTGAGTTTTTCTTGTCTGTTTGAAAAGTCATCAAAATGTAAGCAATTCAGCAGCATGAGAAAACGGTTCCTGGACATGAAATTTAAATATTTCATGGCTGAACCATCAGTTGCAAAGAAGTAATGTGCATTTTCATGATTTGATTTGTGAGCAGAAGAACACACAAGAAGTCCACAAAAATACTAGAAGTTTGTCCATATCCAGGTTTTGAAGTTCAGCTATAGTCTGGTCAGAATACTTCTGTCTTACAAGTTCTATTTTGGCATTTTTCCATTGCAGAATATGTTTTAGAACTTCATCATCAAAATATAGATGCCATGAAGAAAATGGGTCTATTAGTTGTGCATCATTCAGCTTTGTAGTTGGAAATTTCATTTAAAATAAAGACAGTTGGAGGTTGTTACACTACATCACTAAAGGGTACTTACTTTAAACGTGTTTTGGGAGAACAGTTTGCTCCCATCGTCAGCTTGTTTCCACCTGATTTTGCCGTCCGGGGGATGTTTGTGGTTAGTGGTGTTCTCTGGTGACAGGTTGATGAACTTCCAAAGGCTGCTGGGTGGCAGTAGTTCAAAATTCATTAGGTGATTCCTGTGTTTGACAATATGTATTTTGTCCCAGATGTCCAATTTGCAGCTGTTCTTGATCGGTTTTAATAGTTTTATGTTTGGAATGATTTCATGGTTTGAGGACCAGAAATGATGTACTACTGCTGATTTATCTGTCTGTCTTTGGTAAATGCATCTCATATGCTCTTTAAGTCTTATTTCCAGATTTACCCTTATGGGAAAATCTACGGTCAAATTTCCTTATGATACTAAGCAAGAAAATGAGTGCCAAAGCAAAGAAACTAAACAACTTAATATTCAATCAAAAAAATCCTCTGGAACACCAGAAAATAAATCTCTAGACATAATCATAAACAGAACAAGATCAATGACAATAGGAGCAAACCATTCTCCTAAAACACATTTAAAGTAAGTAACTTTTTAGTGATGTAGTGAAACAATCTCCGACTCTCTTTATTTTAAATTATGACACATCACTGTTATTAGCTTCTCAATCTTCAAACCCCCCCCCCAAAAAAAAAATTGGAAATTTCATTATTATGTTATGGCAAGTAGTTATAACAGCACAGGTTGCAGGTGCTTTTGCCCATTTGTACTCATTTATGCAACAAAAGTAATTGCTTCTTGGCAGATCATCGCTTGATTCATATTGATCTTCTAAACTGGAAGAAAGACTGTATGAAAGACCACACCATGTTAATTAAAGGTTAAGGGTTCCTTTGTCCACTTTTCATTTGCAAGCACGAGTATGGCCATGAGAAAGGTATGTGACATAATTATGACTGTATGCAAGTTCGAAGTTCCCATTGGTTTTATAAATATGCAGAGGAACAATATATTCAGCTTATTTTGAGCTATTCATAGCATTAAAAGTGTGAAACAAATACTTTTTTTTGTAGCAAATCTATTGTTTGAGAAAGAAAGCAAAATTACTACAGCACATCTTCCAGTGTGTCATATTGAGTCACCACATAATCTGTGAAGATTTATGCTGGTTGTGTGTTGGTCCAATGGCCTGTTTTTAATGATTTACCCTGGACACATGTACATAGATAAGATAATTCATTGGATTATGACGAAATAACTACTGATAAAATTAGCAAACCTTTAAGTCATATATGTAACTTCTCCTTTGTAACAGGAATTTTTCCTGACAGGCTAAATTATTCTATAGTTAAACCATTATACAAGAAAGGGCAAAAGTTACAACTGTCAAACTATAGACCAGTATCATTACTAACTGCTTTCTCCAAAGTATTTGAAAAACTTATGTTAAAACGAATATGTCACCACTTAATTAAAAATAATATTTTAGCAAAGGAGCAGTTTGGATTTAGGAAAACCATGTCAACCAATGATGCCACCTTCAACTTAATGAATGAAATTTTGAAATCACTTGATAATAAATGTAATACACTAGGAATATTCTGTGACCTATCAAAAGCATTTGACTGTGTAAATCATAATATACTCTTATCAAAATTATCATATTATGGCATTAAGAATAAAACATATCAATGGATTGCATCTTACCTATCAAACGGACATCAAAAGGTCATAATAAATATGGCAGATAATTACAAAATATGTTCCAAATGGTCAGAAATAAAGCATGGTGTTCCACAAGGTTCGATTTTGGGTCCATTATTGTTATATGTCAACGACCTCCCCAGAGTAATAAATGAACATGCTCACCCAGTTCTCTTTGCTGATGATACACGTATTATAATTAAAGAACACAACTTCAGTCGCCTCTCAGAGTTACCCAACGGTATTTTCAGTGTGCTAAATAATTGGTTCGATAGTAACAAAATTCATATAAACTTTGAAAAAACTAAGTATATCAATTTTGGCACAAAAAATAAAAGTATTGCGGACATAAGAATTGAACATGAAGGCAACGAAATTACTGAAACTTGTAGCATAAAATTTCTTGGTCTTATTATAGATCATAATATGAATTGGAAAGACCATATTGACTACATCCTACCAAAACTAAGCTCTGCATGTTTTGCAATTAGATCATTAATTCATTTTACAAATAAAAGCATCCTAATAACAGTATATTATGCTTATTTTCATTCAATTATGACTTATGGAATAACATTTTGGGGAAATTCAGTAGACGCAAAAAAAATATTTCTTTTACAAAAAAAGGTAATAAGAATAATGGCAGGTGTAAAGAAATCAACTCATTGTAAACCACTATTCAAAACATTTGGAATTCTACCATTAGCCTCTGAGTATATTTTAGCTGTACTTTTAACTGTGGTTGATCACCCAGAAGTGTTCATAAAAAATTCAGACATATACAGCAAACAAACCAGAAATGGGCAGGACTTACACAGGCCAAGCAATAACCTAGAAGTATTCCAAAAAGGGGCTTACTACAATGGTATACTATTATTTAATTCACTTCCATCATATATTAAGGAACTGAAAACTAATAAAAATAAATTCAAGTTAGCATTAAAAAGATATCTCATCACTCACACCTTCTATACAGAGGAGGATTTCTTTCATTCAAAAAAATAATGACTATAAAATGTTACCAAATTTTATACCTACATTAAGTATAAATAATATTGTTTTAAAATTTTTTAGCTCTAACGTACTCTACATAAGAAGTACAATTTATTTACATACAAGTACACAATGTAATTATGTATTTATGACATAATCTACATCCTAGAGTAGACTAGCTTTCTTTAAGTTGGTCTAGCTCACAATAGGGTCTATAAATTGAGATCTTATGTTATGTTATATAAGATGATTTGTTGTCACATACGCTTACAAGTTTTTGAGGAAAGGCTCCAGAAACAGGTGACTCGTCAAAGGCAGTTTAACAATAATTACATGATGCAGAATTTGGTTACATAAATATATAATTTGATTACATGAGTAAAGAAGCTAATTACATAAATATAAAATTTGACATATACAACTGTAATATTGCAGAAAAGTTACAAAAAAAAAAAATAGCGTTATGGGAATTTATAAAGCTGGATTGTCATTCATATATTCAGCTACTGAATAGTAGGCCTTGTCAATTAACAAATTTTTTACTATTTTGTTAAAATGTTTCAGGTTTTATATTGCTCTAATATCGCTAGGTAACTTATTGTAAGCTTTTATACCACCATATAGCAAATTTTTTCATATAATCCTGTTCTGTGCATGAGTGGTTTCAAGTTATTTTTGGTTCTTGCTTCATGACTGAGATGAATTTGTGAATTATATAGAATTTCAAAGTTTATGTTTATATATTTAATTAATTCATATAGATATTGTGATGGAAGAGTTAGTATTTTCAGCTTTTTGAACTGGTTTCTACATGATTCTTTAGGTTTTGCTAGTGTTATTATATGGGTTACTCTTTTTTAAAGATTGTTTCCCAGCCAGTAGCATTACCATGTATGTCATTATGGAATGGAAGTAGCTAAAGTAAACTATTTTCCTTGTTTTTATGTTGGTTAATTCTGCTATGCAGTTCATCTTAAAGCAAGCACTATTTAATTTTTTAGAGATGTATTGGATGTGGTCATCCCATTTTAATTGCTTGTTTAAATAGATACCTAAAATTTTTGAAGTGCTCATGTGGTTTACTGTGTCCGTTAGGCTGTTGTTTACACAATCTTTATTTTGAGTATAAAAGTGCATGATGGATGTTTTAGTAATGTTTAGTTTCAAATCATTGCTGTTAAACCAGTTTTTTATGTACTCTATAGTTTTGTTTGCACTGTGTTGTAGTTTCTCATAGTTTTGCCCATTTAGTAAGATAGATGTGTTGTCTGCATACATAATTGTTTTCTCAGTTAAACAATTTGGAAGGTCGTTAGTACATAGTATAGAAAGTAGGGGCCCTAAGACACTTCCTTGAGGAACTCCCGTTTTTATTACTTTCTAATTTGATTTAATAGTACCTGTTTGATTATTAGAAATGACTCTTTGTTTTTGATCTTTAAGATAATTTTTGAACCATGTTAGTTCTGTGTTTCTAATACCGTAAAATTCTAATTTGGCTAGTAATATACCATGGCCAATGCAGTGAATGCTTTAGAATTGTAACATATTAGGATGGCTGTTTGTTGTTTTCCATTTATCATTTTTGATGTATCATTTACTAAGTTTATTAGGGCAGATAATGTTGAGAGCTTTTCCCAGAACCCATGTTGGGAACTACTTAACTTGTCAAAATATTCTAGATATGAAATGAGTTCTAAGTGAACGATCTTTTTGAATATGATGGAGAAAGTAGAAGAATAGGGAATTACCAGAAGTTTTTAAATTCAGTTTTTCCTTCTTTGTGTATGGTTTTACAAAGTATACCTCATTCTTTCGGAAAAACTGTCCACTGCAAAGAAATTATTTATTAATTGACACAGTGGGCCACTTCCTGCTTTATTTCTTTGATTAAGAATGGGGGAAGTTCATCCCATCCACACAAAGTTTTAGGCTTAAGTTTAGTTATTATTTCAATAATTTTATCAGGAGAGACATTTGAAAACTGAAATGTGGGGTTTAGCATAATTTTTATTAGTTAGCATATTTTTAACTGTCCTTCTACATAAAACAATAATTGAATTTAGCAGATAATTCTAAGTTGTGTTATAAACCAAACATTTAAAATTCAGTTTATATATCTAAGTGAAATGGGCTTTGAATATTCAACTATCTGAATTCACTGAGAAAAATTTGATGTATTGCATTCATATGACCTTCTCTACTCACTATTCTTACAAATGCTTATGTTTCTGTCTACTTCTTGTTAATCAAGTTAAACTTTCATTTCACATTTTTTTGTAGGTATAAGAAAGATACAGAAGACTGAAGTGATAGTCAGATTTTTAAACAGTAGGTCACTATGTAATAACTTTTAAATTTTATGCTCTTTGTATGATCAAAAAAAAAAAAATTAATAGTGACTTAGTATGTGAAAAAAGATTCAAGTATTTGAAAATCCAAACCAATAGCAAAGATTATCTCAGAAATGGTTAACACCAGAAAATATTTTATTTGATATCATTGCTCACTTCTTTTTGTTCTCATTGCTTTCACTGATTTATTACAATGTGGAAGGAGTACCCAGAAAGGTTACAAAGGAAGGGTTGACAAGGTCAAATTGCTGACAAGAGACTATCCATTAAATGATCTGAACAATATATGTACATTGAAAACTATTTATATATTATACAGAATGAGTCAGAATAACACAGAATAATTTTAAGGCATGATTCAGGGATTATATTTTAGTATTTTTTATAGGAAATGTATGTCAGTAAACGTCCTGTTGTCAAGCTAATTAGTATTTTTTCAAACACCACGTCAGGTTGGATGAAATTTTGTAAGGCAGATCCCTGTTCCCCCATGGCATTGGAATATTGTTTGTTTTGTTTTCTTTGCATTTTGGAGTATCACTTGTGTTCTGTTTTTAACATGTTTATATCACCATTAACTTAAAACTTGCATTTTGTTATTTAAGTGGTAAGGGATTCTGTCGCATATTATACAGCACTTTTTAGTTCCTACAAGAGGTGCAGGTTATCAATCTCAGCTATCAGGATATGCTAAAGTGCTCCGTTTACTGGAAGAACTTTCAATTTTACAGCATATTATAAAAATGTTCCACTTTACTTATGCAGACATGCATTGCAATTTTTGTGCTGCTCGGGGAATTGTGAATATGACATGAGATCGTTATGCTGAGCTTTACCCGTCGAGAAATTTGCTTCATTACAGCTCTTTACTGCCATATATCAATGACTGTGAGAAACAGGAACTTTCCAAAAACAAGTGTACAAGTGTATCATTCATAAGTCCAAAGAAATGTAAGATCACTGATTCTAGAAGAGGTGGTTCTTGATTGAGTCTATAATTCTCCATCCACAAGATTAAGAGCAATAGCATGTGCCATGCATACAAGCCAGTCTTCAGTTACTAGAATTTTGTGGAACAGCAATTACATCTGTATCATCTCACCCGAGTTCAGGCACCAGGCCAGATGACTTTCCATCCTGACTACAGTTTGTCCAGTGGTTTCTTCATAAATGCTTGATCAACCAAGATTTCCTACAACCATATTGTGGATGGATGAGAATGTTTTTACACGAGAGGGCATGTTTAACACACAAACAGTCACATTTGGGGCAGGAAAACCCTAGAGTTACAAATTAACAACACCAATTTGTTGTGAACATGGGCTGGCATTGTGAATTTACTATTTCTGTTTATTACTTCCACATTTTCCTGGCCACATTTATCTACAGTTCTTACAACATACTTTGCCAAAATTTCTGGAAGATGTCCCTTTAGGAATATGCCAGTTAATGTGGTTCCAAGGCATTGGAACACCTGTACATTGTTCCAGTGATGTAAGGGATGTGTAGTGTAACCTGATCACTAGATCGGTAGAGGAGTACCGAAATCATCGCCAGCACATTCACCAGATCTAACCCCTTTGGATTGTTTTGCTCTGGAGACATGTTTGGACTCTTGTACTCGTATACGAGACAGCAGTTAATAGTGAAGAGGAGCTTATGTTCAGGATCTTTGTTGCATTTGATGCTATTCATCATGTGCCGGATATTTTTGAAAGAACTTGACAATCATTACAATGATACTATCAACTATGTCCAAAGTTAAAGATCCTCATTTTGAATATCTTTTATAAACACTTATGGACTTGTTCAATTCTTGGTTTAACTATGTTTGAAGCCTTTTAAAAACATATATGTGCATCATTTAACGTTGTTTTAACTTTTCTCAAGTAATTTGTATAATAGTGGAGGGAATTTGACCAACAATAGTTTTATTTGCGTATATTATTGACAATGACCCATATTCACAGCCGCAGATTGGTTATAAAAAGTTTTGACTTCAGAGCACATGGATTTAGTGCCATTAATCAAATAAAGATTCACAAGTTAGTAAATCAATATAAGAGAGTTTTGCATTGTTTATAATTAAAGATACCGGCTACTCTTATTTCAAAACTCTCCCAATGCCATGTAGCAAAAGATACGTAGTGACCTGTTTGGTGGAATTTCATCTAACCCAATGCGGTGTTTCAAAATTGTTAATGCCCTCTAGCTTAATAATAAGATCTTTATGGGTATACAATCCCTAAAAGAAAATACTCAAATAGAACCCCAGAATTGCACCTTAAAATTATTTGGAGTTATTTTGACTCGCCCTGCATAACAGAGAGAATAAGTTGGAAAGGCAATTCAATCTACGTAATCTCTTGAAGTCTCTTATGTCACAAATAAATGCTTTAATGCTCTTTTGCATGATGTCACTAATGCTGTCATCATACAACTCACCAATGGAAATGTTGGCAGTCCAAACAACACGGAAGGGTGAAGAAGATATCTGACGAGAGCCAGTCAACCGATCAGCTGAGGTTGAGGAGGATATCTCCTTGAAACATGTTCTGTTGGTGACAAGTAAGTGGAGCAGAAAGTGTTTTTAAAGGTTGACTAAAGTTTTCAAGTTTTGGTTATTGTGCTCTGCTGTTTTAAATACTTCCTTTGCAGTTTTAATTTTAGGTTGATAAATATTTGTACTTTTTTATTACTTAATAATTAGGTAACCAAATATTTTATATAAGGATATTTCTTTGATGAAGGTAAGAAATAAAACCAATTCAATATATTTCCAACAATTTTATTGTTAACTCAAAAATATAGAATGTACAAATAAGATGAATAAGGCAAGAATAAAGTGATACGGTGCTAAGACCGTTCCCTAAGCTTAAAGGTATAACAAGTATACATTTAACAAAACTCTAGATTTGTATTTCATAACACAAATTATTCTTTCTGTGCAAACATTATAGACTAGTCTTTTTAATTCTTTTTAAATTAGATGACTTTCATGATTATAGAATTTCTAGAACCTGAAACAGGCTGCAATTATACTCTAATTGTGGTAAAAACTAGTACAAATGAATGCAAATTTTATGACTTATGTAATATATGAATGATAAATGTTTGTTGAAATACTTTAACTTAAGGTTTTATGTGCTTTTGATGGTGTTCAATTAATATACAATATAATTAAGGTATTTGTTGCATTTTTTCTAAATATTTTAGGTAACATACATACATACACATAGAAAATATTTACAACTTGGTAATACATAATACACAACATATTAACAGACAGTTACACTACTTCATTTTAATGATTGATATTATTTAGGATACTATGTTTGCAACCAAAACATGAGAGAAATTGTGCTAAAAGGATTCATTATACCAAAATATTATTTTCAAGTATTAGATATCATCTAGAAATATGATTTTACAATTCCAAAAATATAATCTGTATACCCGTCTCCCAGTAAATGGAATGGGAGAAATGCTTGGCACATTTAATTCTAAATAAGATTATAAATCAACCAGAATATATCATCTTAAACACTGATGTTTACCAGAATAAAATAGAACAGTCATTTAATAAAAAAATAATGAGCGTCCTTATAGTATATAAAGTATAAATAAAGTAAAAGCTACCTGAAGGTCTTTGGGGATATAACTGATGGTAATTCATAGCTATTTTCATACTCATAAAATCATGAAGACTTATTTTCATTCAACTATAGGATTTTGAAGACGTTTATACTGAAAATAATATACCTTTTATTGAAGTTTTACTTTGTGGGAAAAATTTATGTGTCAAGATTTTTATGTTCAATGCATTTAGCACCAACAATGGATACAACTTTGTAATCCAGAATAACACAATCCTATTCTAAACCACATGGACAGGGGATATAGAAAAGGGGGTTTAAGGAGCTGGAGAATGGCCCCCCCCCCCCAGATACTTAAAACTGTAATATTGAATATGACAGAACATTTAATCCTTTCTTTTGGGAAATTACCTTTCCATATGTTGGCTGGCAACAATGCTTAAATGACTTGCCCTGCTCATTTTACTATCTGCACAGTTTAGTCACACATAGTCTCAGAGCACCTCGTGTAGGTGTAGTGAAGTGAGTGGGTTCTCTCTGTAGTCTAATGGTTAACACACCTGAGTAATTGACTTAAAAGTCAGCTCTTCACAGAGACGTAGGTAGCTAGGGAGGGGTTTGAACCCCCCTTGCTAAAAATTGTAAAAATTAATAGCAAAAATAGCTTTATTTAAATAATAGCATCTTTTTAGGTTGGCTGGAACGAACTACTTCCTAATCATATCGCTGGTAGCACTATATGGTGCATGTCCTAGATAATATCGCCAAACGTGACTGCAACACAAACAGTAGTTTAGATAGCGTGCGTACTACCATTTTAAGATATCGGGAGCATGTTTTTGTTCCGTGCCAAATTTGAATGGTTTCCAAATGAGTGCAATATCTCCCAGTTTAGTACATAGCTATAAATCCTATTTGTAGTGAAATAAAATGGCTGGCAGCAGTAATATAAAATATTTCGCAGTGGTCTCATGCCACAACACATGCCACTTAAAATATGCAAAACATCCTATCCTAATTTTAATTCCAATTGCTGCACCTTAGTTTGTGAATATAAAATCAACTTCTTTAAATATTTCAGCTCAAGATTAATTCCTATTTATTGTTTGGATTGATACAAATTGTTTCAAAATGAATCCCCATACATAACCCCCCATTAATATTTTTCTGGCTACGCCACTGATTCTTCATAATATGTGAGTTAACCTAAGTGGAGTATGAATCCTGACTGGGAGTTTTGTCTCTAAGCACTTCTGTTTGCCTTTTGGTCCCATAAATACATAAAAGGTTAGTTGCTGGTCTCACTGATCTATCAAAGCTATATTTAGTCAGTATTCAGTGACCCAGTTGTACTCCCCTTCACATTATTCTTGAATATTGGAATAAACAAACTACAAATTACTGCCAGCAAGTTAATGAATTCATTTTGGGTTCAGATGGAAAGCAGAGTAAGATTCTTTTGAATTTAACTAGATCTAAACTCAGAGGTGTCATTGGCTATCTTATCGTCCATAGCATGAATGAATGAATAATTTATTGTCTACTTTGAACTTAACATGCAATTCATACAATGGAGTTGCTTATTATTTCTCTTCCCCTTATATTTAACATTCTGTTGTATATATAATGGGGAAGTATAATTTTCCACTATTTACTTTTTTGCCTTGCTACCCTTTAATCATATCTTCTCCAATTTGCTTCACGTCTCTTTTAACCACTTTAACCTAATTTTTCATAAATATTTTCCTACTTTCTCCATATATTCATTTGATCTTGTATTAAAAATCTTCCTAACTTTTAGCTTTATTGGTAAATTTTTCCATTTCTCTAATATTAAATTTATTCTTCCTTTATCCATGTCCTTGCATTCCAGAATATAATGCCAATTGTCATGTAATCCATTACATTTAGCACCTCTCCCTCCTTCTTCTCCCTGTTAGACCACTTAAATTCATTACATCTATCCTCGCCCATGCATACCCCATTCTGGATTCTTTGTGGCATACTTTGATGTATACTGCATAGACATTTGCACATAATGGGACTTATGCAGGAAACGTGAAAGGAAAAATGATCCCTCCCAGCATATTATACTATGTGAGTGTGAAAGTTTTGCCATGCTTTTGTTGCTTTTTCTTGGACCCTGAATATATAAGATGGAAAAACCTCAAGCACATGGTCCATTTTATTGGAACCATTGAATTTGATTGAAAGTTCAGTTTAAGAGGCTCAAAGGTCTCTAGGAGACTACTTGCAGGCTTCAAAAGAGGCCACTCACTTCATGCGTAAATCTCTAAAAGCGAACCATGGGATGAAAGTATGGTTCATTTTGTGTGTTTCAGTTATTCTGTTTCAGCCCACTGCTAATGCATTCTCTGCATATGCCACTGAACATGGATCTTTCATGTGGCTTTTATTAATATTTTTTAATTTTCCAAACAGACCTATTATAATAACAGAATATACTGCTCTGCTGTTAAACGCTAGCTCCGATAACAAAATATAACGTAAAAATATACACCTACTTTAAAAGTTACAATATATTGATAATTCACTAACTTCCATAGCACTTATATATTGTATTTATATCTCTCCACACAAATTTAAACCACATTTTGGTTGTAAAGCACTCATACTGAAATAGTTCAATAAATATTAGTGCACATGACAAAAAAAAATGATGTAGGTAATTCGTTCTGTACACAACCTTGTGATGTTAAAGGTGCCTTCATGTTTACTCATGAGCTTTAAGAACATGACAGTCTTTGTTTTTTTTATGCTCATGATGATGTTTCTAAGATAGGTACCACTCATAAGAATGTAATGGTTATAACCGCATGACATCATGGTGATGATGGTGAAATCTTTGGGTTCTCATCACACTTGGTCAGGCCATGCAAATGGAGCTAATGATAATGGCAGCTGTCATTTTGCTGGACACTGCTGTATTCCAGCCAAATCTGAGCCTCATTGCTTGTACAAATGTGAAATGAAGGCCTTTTAAATACATGACAAAAAAAAAATTCACACGTTTCTTATACAGCTATCACTTCACAAAAGTGAAGTTTATCCAAAACATCTTGGCATAATAGGATGAAATGATTAAAACAAACACATTTTTTTTTTTACTTCATGATCAACAAAAATCAAAGAACATCCAAGATGCCAAAACATTTTGGAATGAGATGTACTCTGGTAAAAATAATGAAGAGCATGGCGTGCCCTGTAGGAAGTATGTCACCTTTCTCAGTGTAAACTGATTGGTGGCAAGAAGTCTCCACAGCGAGGGAAGTTCTGTGGAACGGGAGGTAGATCTCCATGGGTGCCCACATGCATAATCAGATTCATTCCTATTACAATGTGGAACAGGAAGTGACAGTGGAACAGCCAGTATCCTGAAAACACATCACATCATGCCTTACATTGACATTCTCTACCCAATATCTTATATTTTTATGTAACTTCTAGAAAGCTTATTTTTCTATCTACTTAATGTTAATTGAGTTTAAACATTTGCAGAAATAGTTTCAATGTAGGTACAAGGGGGATAGAGGAAACTGAATCAAGTGTCAGATGCTTCCAGTATATGCTGGTCTTAAAATTATGTACTCTTTCCATAACATTATGAAAAACAACTGAATAGTACAGTACTATAAAAAATCTCAAGTGCTACATTGACATGACTTTCTCTACCCTCTACCATATATTATTGGGTAGGCAAACTATTCTTACTTTTCTATCTACTACATTACAATTGAGATAAACCTTTGCAGAAATAGCTACATTACACATTTCGTTATAGGTACAAAGAGAACAGCGATAGTCAAATGTTTAACAACTGAATGCTATATGCTGGCCTTAAAATTCCATACTGTTTCCATGACATCGCGAGAAACAACTGAATGTTGATAGGACTTGGTGAGAATGACAACATTTTAAACAGTTTGAATAATGCATATCTCGAAAATGGCTGATGCCACAGAAAGAGTTACTTTAAACAAATTGTGTGTTTTAAAGAGTCTACATTTTTTGTGTAGTACACTTGTGCCTATCGTTTAACATTTACCACTTACACAAGATAATACAAAATTCCTACTGAATGAAGACATCACAGGCTATTCCCAAAATATCCAAGATATACATTTTATTTGTCATGTAAATATCTTTAGTATGTGGTATTTAATAAAAATCTTTAGAGCCATTTTTTAGAAAATTAAAAATTTCAAAAAATGTTCCATTTAAATTATAATTTTAAGTAGGGGAATTTTATTGAAAATCTTTGTGTCACATCTTTGGAAGGTACTGAACCTAAATACCAAATTTGGTATTTATCTGACTTTTTCTTTTTGAGTATGCTGTTCGCACGCACGCACGCACGCACGCACGCACACACGCACGCACGCACACACACACACACACACACATATATACATGGACCTTTTTCCAAAAATGGTTTATTTAAATTCAACAGGCATCAAAGAATGTATTTCCGGTGAAATCTTGAAATCAAATTTTTTAGTGGAATGCAATACCTTTTCTACCTACCATGTATGTGGTCGAGAAAGTAAAAACTGACAAAGCATCGCAAACTTCAAACTAATAGTATTGGATATCTTGGAAATGGTTTATGCAACAGAAAAGCTATGTAAAATGAACACAGTTTTTGTGTAGTATGCTTTTTGTCTGTCTCTTAAGGTTTATCAGTTAACAAAACTACAGAAAATGCCTACTGAATGAAAAGAACTTCACAAGATTTCCCCGGAAATTCAAGATGTACATATCATTTGTCATGTAAATATATTAAATCTGGTATTTTAATCAAAATCATTAGAGCCATTTTTGGGAAAATAAAAAATGTTAAAAAATGTTCCATATAAAGGGTAATTTGGGGTGAGGGGATTTTTTTTTTTAAATCTTTGTGTTGCATCTTTGGATGATGCTGAATTTAAATACTAAGTTTGGTATGTATCCAACATTTCAGTTTTGAGCT
The DNA here is from genome assembly GCA_030765065.1 of Deroplatys truncata. Taxonomy (NCBI): domain Eukaryota; kingdom Metazoa; phylum Arthropoda; class Insecta; order Mantodea; family Mantidae; genus Deroplatys; species Deroplatys truncata. The sequence continues at coordinate 21,223,790 of CM060987.1, forward strand.
GTGCTGTTCTCTCACATACACATGTGAGCCTCTCTTTAAAACTGCTCTTTTGGATTCAGAAGTCCTCAAAGTGATATCTTGATATAATGGAATACAATGCCCCCTCTTACCTATTACATATGTGGTAAAGAAAGTAAAAAAAATTAAGGTGCTTACCTGGATTATTGGCACGGAATCTGAATACAACATAGCCATTGTTAGGAACAGCAATAGTGTCCTTTGCAGGTGGCAAGTTGAACTCTCTGTTGAGCAGACCTCTTCTGTCCAGATCAAGAGCGTGCTTCAAACTAATTTTCTTGATATTTCTGTCCGGTGAGCGGCCCATACCAATCACATTGAAAGCATATCCGTGCAAATGGAAGGGATGACTCAAATTTGGCTGTTGTACTGGAAAATACAAATTAATTCCATTAGGTTTGTGTTTAAGTTTCAAGTACCTACTTAATATTCTATAAATAAGAATGCATTTGCTATAAAGTACATAAAAAATAATTTGCTTTGTAAGCAGGATCCAATAAGTGCTTCGTCTAGAGTTACCAAAATCCTCTTCCATAAAAGTTGAATAGAAACAAAGGGGGCTAAATTATGTGGATTGTCAACAAAACTTAAATAACCTCAGCAAAGTAGAACTTCTGTTCCTTGAAACTAGATACACATTTTGTAATGTGTATTGCTGAGTATTACTATGCTATTGTATTCTGCATTTACTACACTCTTTTTCAAGGCAAGACTGATGCAATAATTTACATTAAATATTCTTTTATTAGTTGTTTCATTAATTTAAATTTTCTGTTACAAATCTTAATTTCTTGAAATATTTGTACATGGAGCTATGTTTCTTAAGGTCTAAGAGCAAGTGAAGAAGGAGTGTGGGTTGAAGAGGGTGTAGCATACTATTTAGAATGCAAGGAACTGGATTAATGGAGGGAAAAGGTATGGGAAGCTAAATGGCATAAAATGGAATGCAAGATTGTGGCGGTAAAAATGTTGATTGGGAAACAAGAAAAAAGGAGCAGAGTAATAGGAAATTTTTAAGGAAGATTAAAGAAAATGAATCATGAAAGTAAGGTTCAAGAGAGCAGAAAGAGATGAGGGAGAGAGGTAGAGAGAGTCACAGAGTTAGAAGGATAAAAGACTTTTTCTTGAAAGATTTGTACATTGGCAATATAATTTTATACTGCACATTAACTGCAGTTTCTAAACTCAAAGCCTGCAATGCTTAAAGGGCTGTACAAATGAAAAAATCTTATGTGTTACACTCACATGACTTTCTCTACTCTTGTACAAACTATTTATACAAACGCTTATTCTCCATCTACTTCATGTTAATCGAGATAAACATTTGCAGAGTCTATTTTATTGCTAATTTTCTTGTAGATGTAAGGGGAATATATATTTAAAAGGGCAATTTGGAAATACAGTAGCCTTTAAGCACATACATATCTCTTAATAGCTGGTTGCTAGGTGTAGCACCATTCCCTTTCCCACAGATTAATACTCTTTGCATATCCAAGGCAAAAAAATGAATAAAGAATTCCCATTTGAGAAAATAAGTATTGAAAATTTTAAGGGAATAACAAGTAATATCTTGAAAATGGTTCACTCAACAAAAAAAAATGTATATGACATAAATTGTGTATTTTAACGCGATCTACATTTTTTGTGTAGTAACATTTTGTCTATCTCTTATGGTTTACCAGTTATGCAAAAGTCGTTCACAATGAAGAATACTTTTGGAGACATTCCCAGGAAATTCAAGATATTCATTTTATTTGTCATAAAAATATCTTAAACATATGATATTTTAATCAAAATCGTTAGAGCCATTTTTGAGAAAATTAAAATTTTCGAAAAATCTTCCATGTAAAGGGTAATCTGGGTGGGGAGATTTTCTTGAAAACCTTCGTGTCGCATCCTTGGAAGATACTGAACCTAATACCAAGTTTGGTGTTTATCCGACTGTTCGTTTCTGAGTTATGCTGTTCACAGACAGACACACACACACACACACACACACACACACACACACACACACACACACACACACACACACACACACACACACACACACGGACATGTTTCCAAAAATGCTTTTTTTTGGATTCAGGGAGTCTCAAAACATGTATTTCCAGTGAAATCTCGGTATCGAATTTTTGGGTGGAATACAGTACTTCCCCTACTTACTATACGTAGTAGAGAAAGTAAAAAGAAGATGTATCTTAAATATGACAAAAACTGAGGCACTGATAGCTGAAGTTTGAATAAATGACTAATTTTGAAGATTTAGAAGCTAGTAACAGTGATGTGTCATAATTTAAGATAAAGAGAGTTGAGGGTTGTTACACTACATCACTAAAATATTCTTACTTGAACGCGTTTCGGGAGACGGCTTGTTCCCATCGTCCCATGGGAACAAACCGTCTCCCGAAACGCGTTCAAGTAAGAATATTTTAGTGATGTAGTGTAACAACCCTCAACTCTCTTTATCTTAAAATTTGAATAAATGTTTGATACATGCAATGGCAATGTAACAGTTTTGGGAGTTAGAATTAAACCAAGTGGGTACTTTCACTTGCTGAAACATGGGACAGTATATACAAACATTCCTTAACTTTAAAACCACATAACATTTTATTTGAATTGCTTATTTACTTGTTGACATGTTTTTTAGAGTAGTTTATTTTGTTTTATACATTTCCTAACAGCTGTTGCAGGAGTGTAATTTTGAATCACACAAATAAACATATTAGTATGCCAGATTATATTAAAAGTATTGCAAAATACAACTCATTTTCCTCAGATGTAAGATAATTGTGTTTAATATACAGGATTCAAGAAATTAGTTTATTTAATACATAGAATGTTCGATCCCTGGCAACTGCCCACTCTGATCAATGGGTTTTTCGTGGTCTCCCCAGATCGACAGGCGAATGCTAGGGTGTTTCCTCTTCTATCACAACTCTCCTGCCCCTCATTTCCTGTACCCATCATCTCCTTCATTATCAACTGTTTCAGGGTTGTGGCTGGGCAGTGGATGTGCACTTTATACAGGTTTCCTCCCTGGCATTGTCGGGATTGCTCCATTAGGACCCACCTCTGAATGGGACACATTGGATGGGGGACTGCCGAGGGTCTTGAGGCTTGTGGGTGAACTTGAGTGGCATCAGATGCATTTGATCTGGAAACGTTAGGGACCCTGTTTGTGCCTGCACCCCTCATCATCCAGATCTGGTCCCCTTATTCCTCCCTCCAGGAGTCACAGTAAAAACAAAACAAGCCATTGCGGTCTACTTATGTGCTCTGTCCCAGCGGAGGGCCCCTCCGTTCAACCATGCTTTTACCTTTAATGCACATCCATTTTCTGTGTGATACATTTAGAAAACTAATTTTGCATGATACACAAGATAAATTTAGTAACAGTTTTATAGCAAATGATATCTTACCTTCATCTACGAGCACCACTTCAACGACAGCATTGAGAGGTATATCCACTTTATGAGTGCACATACAATTAGCTCCACAGTCAGCAGGTCGGTTGTCGCCATTACAGAACTGTTCTGGTGGAATGTCATCAATCTGAGATAGAGGTGGCGCAGGCGGGAATACAAATGAAATTTCATCCACTAAACTTATCACGTGGTCTCCAGTAGGTGCAACTGCATGTGAAATAGAAAAACAAAATATTTAAAGAAATATTCATATACAATGTACACAGTTATAAGTTGTGTTAATCAGTCAATGACAAAGGCTTAGTGTTTGGAGAAATGAAAAGAGAGGGCAACAAGCAGATTGAATCATGTGGATGGTAGAATACTACTGAAATTGCTCATAAGCTGGACATTGTGAATTGATGATACTGTTATGATTTATACGTTTTTGGTGAACATAATGTAAATACTCTTTAAAATTGCATTGTATACCAAGCGTTTGAGAAATTTCTATTTAACTGCTTGCATGTGCAGTCAGAGGGAAGCACTTGCACAAGTGTAGGTATCAAGACAGCCGTTAACAAGCATCCATACAGGACACATGATGTAGGCTTCATCAAAGGTGACATGCCCCAGGTGGGGTGACCAGGAGGTTAGGGTTTGGACATGTATGTAAGAATTGTTGTAATAAATAGTGCGTGGTGCAAACTTATATTTTTTAACTTGACTTGTCTTATATCTGTTGGATGCAATAAATAAACAATAAATAAGAATGAAATAAATCTTTTCTCTGCTCTGCTTTTCCACCAACAACTTTAGGTCCACACTGGCTTTCTCTCTCATCCCAAGTGACTGCTAACTTTGAACTATGATTTAACTTTCTGTAGAAATGTAGGAGTAGGCATTTTCAGGTTGCTGCTACAGTCCTGATTCGACACCCCAGCAAAGTAGCTTGGAGTATTGGATTCAGCCTAAATACTGCATAATAATGTATATCCTACAATACTTTTGAAATATTTTTACATGATTTACTTTTTCACTTATGATATTCACGTTGTTAATATATGTATGTAATAGAACAATTTACTGACTTTAGATAATATTCTTAGAACAGGTCTCTACTTTCAGTTACCTAGGATGTCATATAAGTACTGAACGAATGAATGATGACCTGGAAATGAACATTGTAAAATACAACAGACTGAATGGATGTATTAAGAAACATTTTGGAAGGAGTATGAGAACTGAAATAAAACAGAGTTTGTATAATATAGTATCCAAGCCAGTCCTGAGATATGGAAGTGAAACCTGGATGCTGAGAAGCCGGGATAAATGCCATTTAGAAGCAGCACAAATGTATTTCATGTGTTATCTAGTGGGGAAGACTAGAAGAGACAGAGTTAGAAACCAAGACATAAGAACACAGTTGGGAGTTGAGAATATAGTAGATGAAATACGTAACTACCAGAAGCAATGGAAAGAGCATGTTATGAGAATGTCACCTTGTAGATTACCTAAGCTAGCAATGTATTATAAACCTAAGGGAACTAGAGACTTGGGACAACCACGAAGACGATGAAGTGATCAACACAACTGATATTGAAAATTAGCCTCGGAACACCTTATACCTTGGAAGGAAGAAGAAGATAATATTCTGTTTAATTAGATTTAAAATTGCATTGAAATAGATATTAGAGTGCAACTAATGGAAACTTTATTTACTCATAAATATAGAAAAGTATTTTCTTACAAAATCAAACCTTCATGTAGGTAACAGACACGAATATTCACTTACACATAAATCCAGAGAGTTATTTTACAGTGTGATATATAAGAGGTTGCGATTCTGTCAGCAGTATAAGTGTTTACCATTATAAAATTCAAAATAATACATGTGGCTTTTTGGGTAACTTACCCAAATAACGGTTGTATGTATGAGGCTGGAAAAGTTCTTCTGGTCTGTACACCAAGAATCTGAATGGTAAGAAAATCTTTACATCAGGACGTTCTTGCAGCAGACCCTCGTCAATATGTCTGGCATATTTCAGTTGATTCACACACACAGCATCATCTCTTGGTCTGTTACATATGGCATCTAGTGGGTTGAGAACCTGAAATAAAATATGTATTTTAAACTAATTGATTGCAAGAACAAACTCATAATTATTGTGGTATGTTTGAGAAAATATAATGGACAAATTATAGTTAACAAATTAAATAAAAGTATTGGATTTGTAAAAGAAATAATGGAAAGAAAGCATTCACTATTGCATGCTTGTCTAAATGTTTAGACTCATTTAGAACAGAAAGAGGGAAGAAGAGAAGTTACAATAATATTTAAGATAAATTACGCCATATTAACAGAAAATAACGCAAAAACTTTGATGTGTTGCATTCATGACTTTCTCTACTCACTCTCCTACAAACTATTCTTACAAAATTTATTCTTCTGTCTACTTATTGTTATTCAAGATAAGCTTTCCTTACACATTTGCACATTTCATTGTAGCAGGATGCAGAAGGCTAAAGTGACAGTCAGATTTTTAAAAAGCATGTTGCAATGTGATGGCTATGAAACTCCATGCTTACCACCAGAAAAACAAAAAGTGACTTACCACTTGAAAAAAGTATTAAGTGGTTTACCTGTTATTCAAAAGTCACTGACAGTGACTTCGTATGCTATTCCAAGAACATTCAAATTTATTTAATTTATTCTTTATACAAGTATCTTAAACATATGGCATTTTAATCAAAATTATTAGAGCCATTTTTGATGACGTCAAATGTAACAAACATTTTTCCATATGAAGGGTAATTTAGGATAGGGGTTCTTTTTCAAATTCTTTTTCTCACATCCTGTAAGATGCTGAACATGTATATAAGTTTGGTGTTTAACCAACTTTTCGTTTTTGAGTTATGTTATTTTCATACAAATACAATTTGTTTTTGCATTCAGGGAGTTTCAGAACATGTATTTCCAGTGAAATCTTAGTATTGAATTTTTGGGTGGAACGTAATACCTTGTATACTTACAAGGTATGTGGTAGAAAAAGTAAAAGGGTAATATAAAGCATATACTCACAACACCCTGTGGTAATCCAACTTCATATGTAGGTTGTGGGCTGCTTGGTTGGTAAGGTCCACGGGCGTAGCGCAGAATAGCAAGTTGCTGTGCTCTTTCAGTACCACACTCTCCTAAACCACGCACCTGTATCCAATAAGCTCCAACTGGCTGTTCGGCTGCTATCACAAAATCGTACCGCTCTCCTGCAACATGCACAAAAATTTATGGTTTGTTAAACTATAAATGGCTTTTATTCATTTCTTTAAAATGTGCTGGTGCGAAAAGTAATACAAGAACATCTGCTGGTCTTTAGTGATAAGTTCTTAATAATATTTTAAGATGAATTGCTGCAAAACATTAAAATGATCACTGTGCCAAAATGAAAGCAAGCTGACTGGCTCAGACAGTAACATGAGAGTAGCAAATATAGGTATAATACCCAAAGTAAACAAGTTTTTAATTGATTAGAGCAGCCAAAGTTTACATTACAGAGTTACCTATACTTCTAAATTTACTCCTTTGTTAGAGATCCTTAAATTGTGTCAAAATGATTGATTTTCCTTTATTAAACATTTTCTTTTAGTATTATAAAAATGTTTAGGTTTAATATCATTATGAGTGTGTTGTTCCCTCTATTCTCTCTTCTTTTTTTTTGTTTTTGTTTTGTTTTGTGCACTAGTTATTAAAGAGTGCGAAGACAGCTGTTAGTTGAATTACTAATTATTCAGCTTTGAAAAACAGGTGTAAGAATTAATCATGTGCTATTGATGTATAACAGGTATGATTAGATTAGATTTATTATGCCAATTACATAATAGAATGCATAAGCAATGTTATTAGACATTGTTATACAAAGGTCAATCACAGAGCAATATCATAAAAATCAACAATACTGTACAATGCTGCAGTGAGCAATGTAGTTCTGATCTTACTTTTACATGAGAAATTTTAATGTGAGGAGACAAATGATTAAATAATTTAATAAAGGTAATATGAAAACATTTCTGTGTTTTGCTATATTTACATGTATTTATATATAGATTACAACTATTTCTTGTAGAGTATTTATGAATTGAGTCACAGTTGTAAACAAATATACACTTTTTTGACACACAATAGGCAAACCAGAATGAAAATTGAGGCCATTGTCTTACAGCTCTCTATGCAACAGAGAATTTTGATGTGCTGAAGTGTGGCTTCCCCATAAAAGAATATCATAATTTAAGCGACTATATATATGGCCCAAATACAGTAATAAGACACTTAACTGTTATATAGTTTTTAAGAACTCAATATGAAGATACCAGAGCTGATTTCCTTTGCAATATAGTTAACATGAGTTAGGCAACCTAGTCCGGATTCAAGATAGATTCCTTGGAATCTTACAGGGTTATCAGTAATCAAACTGTGACCTAATTTAAAATTCTATTTTCAGTTTTATTAATATTTAAAGATAAATTATTAGCTTGGTACCATATTTTTTATCTTATTAGAACAATTTTAAATAGATATATTGACGGCTTCATTATTATATCCAGTAACATTGATTTTCCAGATCATCAGCAAACATACAGGGTTGCTCATGATGAATATAGGAGGGGAGATCATTAATATATACGTAGAAGATTATACTAATCAAATGATAACAGGCTAGTCAGCAGTACTATGTACATATTTTATAATACATAAGGAAGAAAAATTAGAAATCAAATCTAAAGTCAGCAGACCAAAAAAAATCTGATGTGTTACAATCATATAACTTTCTCTATCCTCTATTGTTTAGTTTTATATAGTTTTTATGAACTACTCTTACAATAGCTTATTTTCATATGTAGTTCATACTAATTATGATAAACCTTTGCAGAAATAGTTTCATTATACATTTTGTTATGTTTTAAAAAGATCTAGATTTTTTGTGTAGTACGGTTTTGTCTGTCTCTTAAAGTTTACCAGTTATACAAAATGACTGCCAAATGAAGAGCACTTTACAGGCTGTTCTCAGAAAATTCAAGATATACATTTTATTTCTCATCTAATTGAGAATTTTATTTGTATTATAATCATAATTCTTAGAGCAATTTTTGAAAAACTAAAAAGATTTAAAAATTTTCTATGTAAATTTTAGTTGGGATAGAGGGATTTAGTTAAAAAACATTGTGTTACATTTTTGGAAGATACTGAACCTAAATACCAAGTTTGGTATCTATCCAATTTTTCATTTTTATTACTGGTGAATACATGTGAATACTTCTTCTACCTATTAATTACATAATAGAGAAAGTAATTAAAAGATTGATACTCTGTGTGCATAAAAGGTTATAACAAAGTAATAAGTACATACATATATACAAAATATAAGAATTTTACACCATTTCATATGGAGTATTAACTTTCAGAAAGTCTTATCAAAGGTTTTCCTCCGTGGTGTGATACGGTAATTTGTATCACAAATTACTTAAATGTAAATAATGATTGTAATATGAATATGCATTTTTTATGTGACATTGATTTCAGATGTTTATTAATTGTAATTATTATTGGTAAGTAATAATATACGGCTTTACTGAAACTGTCAATAATAACGCAATAATGCAGCGAGGGAATGAGTTGTTTATCGTTATTGGGAACAAGGAAGTTACGTAATGTTCGCGGGTTTTCGGTAGAAGCTTCTAGAATGTCTCCTAAAGCAATATGTATTCGTGGTTTTCATTGGATATTAAAATAGACGCTAATGTTGGCGCGTTTTATTAGCCAATAGCAGTTCATTTATAATCTTTAGGCATGTCGAGGAGTGGGAGTATATAAAACCGAGCCCGAGGTAGATCGCCCCGCAGTTCAACAAAATTCTCAATACATTACACGTCGGTCGCCCAGTTCATCAGAATTCCTAGCACGTTACACGTTGTCTCCAGTCAGTCAGTTCGTCGCAAGTTCCGCGCAGCAAAATTATTAAAGATCTAAAGTATTATACAGTTAAATATACACAAAGTTGAAGTACGTGAGTTAAAAGTGATAAGTAAGAAGTTATTACAAACAGTTTCAGTTTGGCGAGTATCCAGATCAATATGTAAAAGTGTTTGTGAACGTGTTCGGCAATAAAAGTTATAAAACCAATTTCTTCATTAAGTATAATTTCTGGATAAAAGATTCCTTTCCGATTCACACCCTGCAAGAGAGAAATGTTCGACCTAAATAGCTAGCTGGAGGACATTTAAAGTGAATTATTTCAAAACTGATGCAAATTGCTAACGCCAGAGGGAGCTACGAACCAAACAAAGAATGACGTCACAAGATGGCTTCAACACTGATGTAAACAACATTACGTAAAGCAATTTCTCTCGCAAATTGGTTCCACAACGTGTGGCTAACAAAAATACAAAACACAAATATTACGTAAGAAACATTTTCCGTTGCAGGTGTAGTGGTTACCGTGCTAGCCTCTAGTTCCCGAGGTCGCGAGTTCAAACCCGGCGGAAGGCGATGGATTTTTTCAGGCGTAAAAATCCTTAGCATGGCTTCCTTCGGAAGGGAAGTAAAGCCGGTGATCCCGTGTCATAGATTTACAGCATGTAAAAGAACCTCAAGCCTGATAAAGAGGCCCCTGAGCAAAATTACCGGTCTTTCACGCCCAATATAGAATGGGACGCTAAGGACCACAGCAGTTAAAGAGCGTCCATAAATAAAACTTAATTTAATTTAAGCCTGTATCAAGTCTGTTAATAGCAGTACATCATTGTTGTACCTGAGAAAGAGATGACTGTGTTGACGGTGACAGGGTGCACTGGTTCTCCATCTGTAGCAATAATCGTTAGCGGATGTCCTTCTATTGTAAGCTGTGCTGGACACACTGTACCAAACGAGTTAATCATACGGAATCTGTAGCGTCTGCCTGGAGTCATGGTGAACACTTCAAGGGGTGTATTGGTCACAAAGCCAGTGTTTGGATCCTACAAACATCAAGTTTACAAATAAGTTAGCTAAATATGCTGATATCACTGTTGTAAATGTTCACAATAATTTAACAAACATTAAGAGAATAATCAGTATTGCTAGCATAAATACAAGTAAATTATGTAATGATGAGTATTGTTGACTATTTGAACTTATGTGAATGTCATCAGAAAATGGAACAATAAGATGAAAGAGTGTGTTGAATTATGCCCAATCGTAGCAATGAAATAACCATATCTCTTTACAGATCTGTATTTGTCTTCTGAATTACTGACACAATGTGCATTTCAATCTCAAATTAATCAAATTCGTCTGTCGCAAGGCAGCTTGAAAAGGTTAAGCATTCATAATACAGACATACATTGTTGTTGTTGTCATTATTATTATTATTTATTTAGGAATTATCTACCATACAGTAGTTTTCCTACAACCCATTCATAGTTTTATTTCTCCATAAATTCCTATCCTCTGGATCCTCAACTGTTAGTTCTCTAGACGCCATGCTTCTTTAGACCCCATCCGTCCATTGTTCTCTTGGTTTTCCCCGTTCTCTGTTCCTTCAGCTTCCCATTCTATCACAAGTCTTACTATTCTATCATTTCCCATTCTTTTCACATGGCTGAACCATTTTAATCTTCTCTCTTCTACTATTTTCAATACATTCTTTTTACATCCATTTTTATCCCTTCTTGAGATTCAAGAAGTCCTCTGCCAAAAATCCATCTCTGTTGTTAATTTCTCTTGTTGTCTATTCATTATCCACATTTCTGCTCCACAGAGATATATACTTTTTACTACTGAATTATAAATGAGCTTTTTAGTTTTATTTAAAATGTTTCTGCTCCATTATATCAAGTTCAACATTCCTGTCTTTTTCTTCCTTCATTTATTTTTTTTCTATTTATAATCTACTAGTTCCATCTGCTTCTATGTTGATCCCAAATACTTAAATTTATTGACCATTCTAATTTCCTCATTGATAACCTCTAATTTTTAATCTGTTTTCATTGTTGGTAATAATAAATATTCTGGTTTTGTTAAAGTTAATATTAAGTCCCACATTTTATATTCTTCAATTAATTTTCTCATAATATGAAACATCCTCAATATCTTGTGTTATAATTACTTGGTTGTCTGCAAAAGGTGGTTGTCGTCATTATTATTATTATTATTATTATTATTATTATTATTATTTTGTAAGCCAAGTTTAAGGGAATCATATTCAAATTAAAATAAAATTTTTAAGTGAATTAGCATTTGAAAACAGAACAGGAATAAAATCCATAGTATAGCTTTTTAAACATGCAACAAAACAAAAATGCTGGAGTATTTTTAATTGCAATAATATTTATCATTCTATATAGGAACTTAGAGCTATGTGCGATTTCATGATGTCAATGCACTCTGGTAATGGTTTATTTGGATTGGCAGAATAATTATTTTTAAAATTTTGGTTTACAAATAGGTACTCCTTATACACAATGAAAAATAAAAATTATTATTAACAATAAAGCTAAAAGAGTAAGATTTTATTTGCTTATAATTATATTAAGCAGCGAGATTTTTATTGTAATTTGGTAGTGTTTTCATAGCAACAACTGAAACTGAATGGGTAAAACACAAGCTCCAAATTTTAAGCATAGTTATTCATTTGTTCAGGGAGAGTTTGACATCTTCTTTAACAAATACTGAGATTGTATGCATTTTATACTATTAGAAGAATAGAATTCATCAGTACTTTCAACTCATATGAATATTAAAATAAATGCCACATTAGAAATGCATATTTTATTTAATTTATTTATTTAACTAGCAAAATAATTAGTACAACAAGAGTGGAAAGCTTGAACATTGGAGTTGTGTAATATTTTTGGACTAAATGTTTGGTATATGATTGCAGTAACTGTACAGTTAAGTGAATGGAAATGTGCCAATGGTTCTGGATTCCTATAGTGCTTTTCTTAATTTAATGTTGGCAGAAACTCCTTTTCATCTGTGTTCCACACCAGCCCTGGATGAGCCAATCTCTTATTGGTTTGAATTTAAGTCCAACACACACACATTAACCTATAAACAAAGGTCAAGACCTAGGTGAGTGGTGAAAGGGGAGGAGCGCGAAAATATTTCACATGAGTGTCTTGAAAGAATGTTTCATAATGATGGTCCACAGTGTTCTTGGATGACTCCATTTCTTATTGGTTTGATGTCAAAAGTGTGGCACTGTAATATTAACCTATGAATACAGGTTGGTTTAGGTTCAGGGACAAAGGAAATAAGGGGAGTAAGACAAACATTAAGCGGAGTGCTAGAACCAGGTAAAGGACGTGAAAGAGGAGGTTTAGTACTTTTTTACCAATATAATATTAATCAGCATGATTCCATGCACTCGACTCTACATTTTGGCAAGTTTATATCTAATCACAGTTTATGTGTAAATGATATATTTCACATTTGAAGGTGCAAATGTATCCTTACCTGGAACTGACCCTTGCCGTTGATGAGAACAGTGTCGGGATCCTGACCAGGCTTCACTGCCAGTCTACCAGGATATCTCTCATTAGCATCTTCGTGCATCCAGTCACTGATCAACATTACATGGGTAGTCAGATCGAAGTCATACAAGTGACTGTTGGGATCCTGAGAAGGTGCTTCTCGTACAATAATACTGCCATATAGACCATCAAGTTTTTGTAGACCTGTAATATAACAACAATACACCTTAGTTTGTCTGACTATTGAAACAGGATAAGACACAAAGAAATAAGTTAACATTTATATAAAAATTGAATTAACTACATCAAACATAAGCTGAAGTACACAAGGTTAAGCTCCAGGCTATCTTTTACCATTACATTTTGTAGAAAAGAAACTCAGAAAAGGCATTAAAGTATTACAGGTAAAAGAGATCTATGCAGTTGATCTGAAATTCATTTTAACAACAAAATTAATCATACTGGCAGTGATTTTTCTTTCATTATATATTTCTAGCAAACTCAGGAGTTTTTGTATTTGTTATAGTTTTAAAGATGATGCAAATGAATACTTGAATTTGGTTCATGATGAGCAAACTTGTTTTTTTTAACCACTCTGAGATTAATTTCATGCTGTAATGATATGCTAATTTAAATATAAACAAAAATATGCTATTCCTAAAATATAACCTTTGAAGCACATTGCTTGCTGTATCCATAAGAAAGGAAGTGCAAACTTTTTCAAAATATTATATGTTTAATTAACTTTCTGCATTTTAAAAAAGTAAGCTTCTTTAAAGTAAGTTATTGCTTTGTTAAATCAAGTCTCACATTGATATTAAGATTTAAAGCTCACGAAGTTTACAAAAGGTTAAAAAACTTTCACTTGCATTTTTTCTAAAGTAAGAGGTGCATTTATAACCCTTTGCTTCTGACCCCTACTCAACAAATGATTTTACTTTCAAGTAACTGGTTCAAAATACATTTAGTGCTAGTGAGTCAACATTTAAATGCCTAGGCAGAAAAAGAAAATAACAATGATGATGGTAATGATGACTAATGACGAGGATTATTACAATTGATGATTATTATTATTGTTGTTGTTCTCTAGTTCTTGAGGTCATGAGTTCAAACCTGGCGGAGAATGATGGATTTTTTTGGGCGTAAAAATCCTTAGCATGGCTTCCTTTGGAAGGGAAGTAAAGCCGGTGGTCCCGTGTCGTAGATTTATGGCACATAAATGAACCTCAAGCCTGATAAAGAGGCCTCTGAGCTAAATTACCAGTCTTTCACACCCAATATAAAAGGGATGCTAAGGACTACAGCAGTTAAAGAATGTCCGTAATAAAACTCAATTTAATTTAATTGTTGTTGTTTACAATAAAATACTTATGTACTTTTTCTGAATTATTTATGCAACATTAAATAGGAATATATGCTATGGTCTAAAATAGTCTTAAACAATCAGATGCTAGAACATTAAAACATTTTATTTATTTGGGTGTGTATTACATATGTATGAAGAAGGGAAAGAAGTGAAAATTAAACTGGGAAAATTTCATTATATGTGTGGAATAATCAAATTCATTTCATCAAAAAGATACCATGTTGAAATTTTACAAAATCATGGCTGTGTATGGTTCAGAAAACTGGGCACTGAGATCTGATGGGAGACATAATGACACAGCAGAAACAATATTTTTTAGGAGCGTAGCTGGCTATACCCAACAAGATGAATAAGGGATACTGTCGTCAGATATGAATTAGAGCTTTTTAGTCTAAATGGAAAGATACAACAACAAAAATCTGATGTGTTGCATTCACATGACTTTCTCTACTACTTTCTATGAACAATTTTTACTGCTGGTTAATCAAGATAAAATTTCTTTACACATTTACACATTTCATTGTAGGTATAAGAAGAATAGAATAGATTAAAACGATAGTCAGATTTTTTAAAAAGTGGGTCTCTACATAATGGCTTTGAAATTCCAGGCTTTTTGGTTGACTACAAGAAAAACAAATAGTGACTTACCATTGGAGAAAAGCAGTATTTGGAAAATTAAACCAATAACAAAGTATAGGTCATAAATTATTAATGCCACAAAATGAGTTATTTGACATAAAATGTGTGCTTTAACGAGATCTAAATTTTTCAGTAGTCAGATTCTGTCTATCTCTTTGGTTTAGTATTTATATATAGTAAGTCATTCAGAATGAAGAGCACTTCACAGCTATTCCCAGAAAATTCAAGATGTTCATTTTATTTGTATTGTAAGCATCTTAAATATGCCATATAGGTATTTTAATCAAAATCCTTAAGAGCCATTTTTGAGAAAACCAAACATTTTGAAAAATGTTCAATATAAAGGGTAGTTTAGGGTGAGGGGTTTTCTTGAAAAGATTGTGTTCACTTTTTTGGAAGATACTGAACTTAAATACCAAGTTTGGTTTTTATCCATCTTTCTGTTTTTGAGTTATGCTGTTCACACACACACATTTTTCTAAAAATTAGTTTTTTACTCAAGGGCCTCAAAACATGCACTTCCGGTGAAATCTCGATATCGAGTTTTTGGATGGAATGGACGACTTGGGCATCATAAAGTGATCGTCCGAGATGGAGATGGCAAGATGACTTAACATGAACCTATTTATAGAAATGGATCTGTTGAACCATCGTGTAATGGATGGTGATTCTTAGCTATTTCAGCAATTGACGTTAATCAATATTATACTTCAACGAGTGATAGGTAGGTACTAAATGCTATAAAGCAGCAGATATATACACGTTGGGGGATTTCATTTAATCCTGCTTGCTGCTCCGGTGGAAAAACGTGCTTTGCTTTAGTTGTTTTAAAACGGCTGTTGAATAGAAAAGTATATAGATACATATTAGAAAGTAGGGCGGTATTAATGTGGGTTGATTTCCTCCTTTGTTCGGCATGTCATTAATAAGAACAGTGCACTTTAAGAGATTAGCATTGCGTCTGATATAATACCTAAGGCAATCGAATCTGTGCAGCTATTACAACAAATTGCCCTATCATTCACGCTATTATTGTCAACTAACCTTGCAGCATTGAAAAGAGAAACGCTTTAGACATTTTATGTTATTTACATGGTGCATGACGCGCCGGAGAAAGTTTTACGGTTTTAGATATCACTGGAATTGATGACTCAAAAGAAGCGGCAATTCATCTTGGCCCGTTAAGTGTGAGCAGATAGATCTAATCAATGAATTATCGTTTCAAAACTGAAAGTGGTCTCATGCGGCTCCGTGTCAGGTCTTCGGCATACGTTTTGCTGTAGGACATCAGAAACCTGTTCTAAGCAAGCATTTTAAAGCTGTAAAGCTAGACTGTAGCACTGTGTTTGAAATGAGCATTTGAACTTAACTTGCTGTCTACGTTTTGACGTTCTT
This sequence comes from Deroplatys truncata, assembly GCA_030765065.1. Taxonomy (NCBI): domain Eukaryota; kingdom Metazoa; phylum Arthropoda; class Insecta; order Mantodea; family Mantidae; genus Deroplatys; species Deroplatys truncata. The sequence continues at coordinate 21,240,125 of CM060987.1, forward strand.
GTTTCTGAGATATACTTTCAATACAGCAGGAATATGTTGGCACTAGTGAATAATTTTGGCTCATATTTACCCCCTTTAAAACCGAGATTACAATGAACTTTACTTGGTGTGACATAAAGAAATGCTAAACTAAAGCCCTAATTAGGATGCACGTAACATAACGGGAATTACTCTGATTAATAGTTGTTTTCATTACTTCATGCTTCTGCCTGATGCATTGGTTTTAATTATGTGACAACAAATAAAGTAACGTGAAGGAAAATATTGACATTAATAAACTTTTAAGTTACATCGCGTTAAGTTACATTAGATCAAAACTAAATATTTCCATTCAATATGTGTTAAACTTTCACTTTAGTCGCCTTAAGCCGGGATTACAATGAACTTAACGCATTGTGACTTAACGCGACGTAATGTGAAAGCCTAACACTTTGTGTTAAAGGAGCTATTTAGGGTCGACTTAACGTGATTTAACGCGACATAACTTAAGAGCTTGGCAATGTCAAAATGTTCCTTTCCGTTACGTTAAGTTTAACTCACCGGTAATTAGAACCAATCAGCGTAAAGCAGTAGCATGAAGTAATAAACCTAACTACCAATCGAGAATCATTCTCCTACGTTAAATGCATTCTAATTAGACCTTCATTTCATAACTTCACGTTACATCCCGTTGCGTTAATTCACGTTAAGTCAAGTTCATGGTAATCTCGGCTTTAATATGTTGCCAAATACTCATTATTGTCTGCAACATAAGGAGCTGGTTTAAGCAATTTCCTTCGTCAGTATAAAGCAACATTTTCAAGCATACAGGTTGGAATATTCACGTACATATAAGCTGAAATATATACAGGGTGCCAAAACAAAACAAACATTGTGAGAAAGCTGTAGAATAGAAAGACAGTACCAAAGCTTTTTGTGAGGTTAGAAGTAAGGGGTGCAAATGCAGTAAAATAACAGGAGCGCTACATGAACATAATTGAAATCTGACTTTATTTTATATATGGACGCTCTTTAACTGCTATAGTTCTTAGCGTCCCATGTATATTGGAAGCGAAAAACCTGAAATTTTGCTCAGAGGCCTCTTTATCAGGCCTGAGGTTCTTTTACGTGCCGTAAGTCTACGACACGGGACCACCGCTTTGCTTTCCTTCCGAAGAAAGCCATGCTAAGGATTTTTACGCCCGAAAATATCCATCGCTCCCTGCCGGGTTTGAACCCGCGACCTTGGAAACTAAAGGCTAGCAGCTACACTAGACCATGGAGGGCGACGACAAAACGGTATTACCGTACCATCCAGTACGCTTCTCATCAGTGATGAGGATGGTTCTTACGTAATATGTTTTTATGTTGTATTATTAGAACTTGAAGATCTTATGTTGTGCTGCTTTTGTTTTGTTTGGTTACATAATTTTGACTGCCCCACGTATAGGAGCCAATTTATAATAACATTATTGTAGCCCTACGTTATGGTAGCCAATTTGCGACGGTATTACTTATAATGTTTGTTTACATCACGTGTGTTGAAGCCATCTTGTGACGTCATTCATTTGTTCGGTTTGTAGCTCCATCTAGTGTTAGCAATTTGTGGTACCTAGTATCAGTGTTTAAAAGAATTTTAAGTTTTGTTAATTGTCCTCCGGCTAGCTATTATCCTGTTGGCTTGGGCACGTATCTCTATACAGGTTGTGAAACGGAAAGGAATCTTTTATCCAAAAATTACACTGATGAAGAAATTTGTTTTATAATTTTTATTGTCAAACACGTTCACTATCACTTTTACATATTGATCTAGATACTCGCCAAACTGAAACTGTTATAATAACTTCTTACTGATCACTTTTAATCAACGTACTTCAACCTTTTATATAATTAACTTTACCATATTTTAGATCTTTCATAATTCTGTTGCGCGTAACTTGTGAATCCATATCCGATGTATGACGAACTAATACTTTCGACGAACTGACTGACTGAAGACGACGTGTAGTGTATGAAGATTTTTGATGAACTGACAGCGATCTACCTCTGACTTGGCTTATTTATACTCCTGCAATCAGATACGCCTAAAGATTATAACTGAGCTGCAATTGGCTAATAAAACGCGCCAACATTAGCGTCTATTTTAATATCCAATGAAAATTATAAATACATATGCTTTAGGGAAACATTCCAGAAGGTTCTAAACGGAAATAACGCGCGAACATTACGTAACTTCCTCGTTTCCAATAATGATAAACAGCTCACCCCCCCTCTCTGCATTATTGCGCTATTAATGACAGTTTCAGTAAGGCCGTATAAACTTATTTCCCAATAATAATTACAATTAATAAACATCTGAAATCCATGTCACATAAAAATGCATATTCATATTACAATCATTATTTATATTTAAGTAATTTGTGATACAAATTACTGCATCATCAGGCATAGCGACAGTGACTAATACTCTACAAGAGTGTGTTTTGTTTATTTCTGACGCGCCTGTAAGAGATTAACATGACGAATTTGTAAAACAAACGAATGTGCACTTTGATAAGCGAAAGAACATCGGCAGTAATATTGTTTGTTTCATGCTGATAATTTCAACTGAGCTGTGATTCTTGTGAAACACATCATTGAAGAAGTTTCGCGTAATAAAGGTAAGATTTTACAGTGTTTCATAAAGCATAAACTTCTCAAAGAACTGCTTACTTTTAGAATTGTAAACAAGAGGATATTCATTTCGGTAGTAATTGTCTATCGGTGCAGAAAAAAGTAACTAATAAAGGTAAGTGAGTGTAATTGGAGCAAGTCTGCAAAAAGTGACACATCTGAACGTTTGGTGGAGCAGAACTGACCCTAGTATAACATTGGGGGACCTATGTTATCTTGGTAATTATTTACTTTAGCACCGTAGGCCGATTTGTTTCAAACCTCTTTTAATATGTGCTAAATAATACCTTAAAGACGTTTTGGGGCAAAAGCTTAGTTTGGCCATAACAAATGTTTTAAAACGGTAATATTACAACACGCATCATAAACCAACACTGGAGGACAAAAAGGCAATGGATTTGAACTTTGCCGCCTGAGGTTTATTTCTCCGATATCCAATATATTCCACATTAAGATAACGGACAATATCATCTTACAGTGTGCCCCACGGTGATGAATATGATCTGTTATATTGTCCAACAGATGTCACACTATGCCATGCACTAGCTCAACACATGTTACGTATGTCATTTGTTTATGCTGCCAACATATAACAAATTAATGCCGCCAAAACGAAAATTAATGCCGCGAATGCGGAAACGACCACAGAGTGTAGCCCAGGGATCTTAGACAACTTATGCTTTATGAATTAACGGAAGGTTACGCTTACGTTAGATTTTTTGTTTATGTAAGGTTTCGAAAGGTTAGGTTTAGGTTAGTTTTTTTTTTATATAAACTTACGTTTCTGATTCACGGGAGGTTAGGTTAGGTTTAGTTTTCTTTTTATATCAGCTTACGTTAATGGATTCACGGAAGGTTAGGTTTAGGTTAGTTTTTTTTATATAAGCTTACGGTTCTGAATTCACGAAAGGTTAGGTTTAGGTTAGTTTTTTTATATAAGCTTACGTTTCTGAATTCACCAAAGGTTAGGCTTAGCTTACTTTTTTTTATATAACCATAGGTTTCGGAATTACCTTTGTATATATCCTTGTTTTAACTTGTTATCACTGCTTACATCGCGTGCGTTCCTAAACTTACGTTTCTGATTCACGGGAGGTGAGGTTAGGTTAGGTTAGGTTTAGTTTTTTTTTATATCAGCTTACGTTAATGGATTCACGGAAGGTTAGGTTTAGGTTAGTTTTTTTTATATAAGCTTACGTTTCTGAATTCAGGAAAGGTTAGGTTTAGGTTAGTTTTTTTTATATAAGCTTACGGTTCTGAATTCACGAAAGGTTAGGTTTAGGTTAGTTTTTTTTATATAAGCTTACGGTTCTGAATTCACGAAAGGTTAGGTTTAGGTTAGTTTTTTTTATATAAGCTTACGTTTCTGAATTCAGGAAAGGTTAGGTTTAGGTTAGTTTTTTTTATATAAGCTTACGTTTCTGAATTCAGGAAAGGTTAGGTTTAGGTTAGTTTTTTTTATATAAGCTTACGGTTCTGAATTCACGAAAGGTTAGGTTTAGGTTAGTTTTTTTTATATAAGCTTACGTTTCTGAATTCACGAAAGGTTAGGTTTAGGTTAGTTTTTTTTTATATAAGCTTACGTTTCTGAATTCAGGAAAGGTTTGGTTTAGGTTACTTTTTTTTTATATAAGCTTACGTTTCTGAATTCACGAAAGGTTAAGTTTAGGTTAGTTTTTTTTATATAAGCTTTGGTTAACTATCTAACATTATTACGGTAAAGCAACTTCCTTTTTTTATATTTTTAATGCAAATAATACTTTTCAAAAAGTATACTTTCACAATAACACATAACTTTTATTACTCAATGGAGTACACTTTTGGGCTGATGCAAATAGCGTTTTAACACGTTAAACGTTCACAAAAAATATAAACCAAAATTACAATTGTGGAGGATAGTCTTTTGCTGCTTCTATTAGTAGATGGTGCAGCCTCTCTTCTTTTTTGTAGGTACGTTTGAATAAGTATTCAGCTAGATAGCCTGCAAAATGTTCCTTTTTTCGTCCGAATACGGGAATTGAATATTTGCAGTCTCTCCACTTGGATTTTATAGTATTGGTATGGATTGAGAGCCTCTGCCCTGCTAGCCTTCGTGTATTAACGGCGTGGACTTCTCCGCTGGCGTAGCTGCTGACGAATTCCACGGAGTGGTTTACTCGAAGGTGTTGGAAGCCTTCGTCTTGGAGTGTATCATATGATTTCCAGCAGTCAGATATTATTGTTGTTCCGGGTAAAATCCAGTCTTGGATTATACGGAGTAATGTTACCTTATCCCTGGTTTCAACAGGAACAAGGAAGAAGTTGGTCTTCATTTCTCGCTGGACACCTCCGAACACCCATTGCCCTTCGATGTGATGCCCACGGTTGTATTTCCTACGTCCGAACTTGGATTCATCGATTTCAACTACAGTTCCGATTCCTCCAATTGGCCTGCGGTTCTCTAGCGCCCAATTTACACAGATTTCTCGGCAATAGTTCGACCAGTTCACTACGGTATTCAAGGAGGTTTTCATCTCGCACTTTATGGTGCTACTTCTGGGATTATCTAGTATGCACCACATTATACAGAAGTGTATTATTTGTTGTGGAGTGAGATGTGCGTTACCTATAAAACTCCCTTTTTTGGCACTTAATTTCCTCCTTGGGTGACCATTTCGGCATGTGAAACACAACTGTGTTCCTTTGAACCATTTCACAGGAAGAACGTTGTCGCATATATTGCAGAGGTATACTTCGTTGATTACTCCATGCTGCACAAACAATTGCAGAAGCTTTTCTAAGTTTTGGAAGTCTCCAATACCTACGTGTTGAGTTAGTATACTAAACACAGTATTGTGACAGCCCGTGCAAACCATTTTGCTTTATTTTGAGTACGCAGTGGTAATTTCTATCGTTGCGTTTCAACAACAATCGAAGATCAACAACAAATAGTGGTAACAACGGCGCATCGCATTTTTAGCTGATTTCACATTTTCATTTACGTTGGCAGTACCCAATTTGCATGTAATTTTTTGCAAAATGGCTACGTTTGTTTACTTCCTGACGCGATTTTCCTATATAAGTAAAATACCTTCAACGGGCGGGCAGGTGGCCACCAGCTATAGGCAAGACCACATCGTGTTCTAAGCTCACTCTTAAGGTAATTTATTCGCTTTCCTTTTGATTTTATAAGCATTTTCTACGGGCACACTATAAGATAATATTTGTCGCGTTTCCTCTCATAATGTGATAGATTTAATGCCATTTTCCTTTATGTTTCTGCCTTCAGATGCCGGACAAATGTACTGTTCCGGAGTGCCAAAATAATTTTGGCTCAACACAAGAATAAAGGTATGTGTTCAGATTTCCTCCCGACTCTGCAAGACATGCAGCATGGGCAAGAAGCATTCCTAGAAAGAATTGGAGCCCTTCTAAGAGATCAGTTGATGGCACAAAGCATTTTAAGAAGCAAGACATAATCAAATTTGATATACATAAAAACGCAGATGGCAGCTAGAAGTTTCCTCTTACTTGCCCCAAGTTAACAGAGGTTGCAGTTCCCTACAATTGTTCCAAGTCTGCCAAATATTTAACTCAGGCATACAAAGAACAATGTCGAATAAACCCAGAAGAAAGCACTGCAGAAAATGAACTAAATAAGCGAAATGAAGAGTGGTTGGTTGATGACGTAGTAAAGGGATTTGGTGATTTATGTGACAATTTTGAGGTTAAGCTCAGTGGATTAAATGAGTGGCATCATGTTCTGATGAATAATATATTGTGTTTTAGGGTATCATTAGAAGGAATACGTAGTATAGTTACTAGCATAACAAACTCTGAGCTTGTAATTCAAGTTGTGTTGCTGGTAAGATAATGGCCTTGAATTTGGGTAGTACGTTCATAAAACTTACCAGATGGTCTTGACTGAAAAATCTATTGCCAAGGTATGTACATATTGATATCACTTCAGGTATGTGTACTGCGAACATGAAGCTAAATTGAAAGACACTGTAGCTAACTTGGAAAATGTGGTTGTAGATGAAAAACAGGTTGACTTTCTGTGTGAGCAGATTATGTTATGTGGCATGAGAAAGTGCTCATATTCTGTAAATATGATTTATTCCTATCTGATATATCAAGTCCTCTGTTGCATACAGTGTCCTATGAGAGAACAATATTCTCTGTTTACACACCACATCCTAAACATATTCAAAGTTTGTTATCCTCTTTTAACATATCACGATATAATGATCATAATAACTCACATTTTTAAGAGCTGTAGCAAGCAGATTTAATGAAGTAGAAAAGCTTGTGATTCTACAATTAGATTAAATTTACTTAAATCTATTATTTCAGTTTAAAAGACGGTGCCATCACTGGTTGTGCTGAAAGCACTATGGGCTCTGAGGAAGCTAAAACTACTCAAACCTTTCTAGTTTCCTCTGCCTTTGTAGAATGAAAGAGGTAGTGAGCTTATATTCTGTAAAGAATATGTCTGGACAAGCATTGTATGAAAAAACTGTTTCAGTATTACAGTTAGTGTTTGACTGTGGCTTAAGGGTGATAACCATAATTTGTGATAACAATAGAGTGAATAGAAATTTGTTTTCTAAGCTAATGGAAAAGTCTGAAGGTAATTATTTCTTTAAATTTCCTGCTAGAAATGGCCCTAACAGAATTTACTTAATGTATGATACTGTGCATATACTAAAAAACTTTCAAAACAATTGGTTATATTTGCCAGATTTGGATAAAACTTTTATACTTCCTCCATTGAATGGTAATGGTAGTGAGTTTCAAGAAGAGGCTAAGTTTGTTGATGTAAGAAACATATACAAGTCAGAATGCAACAGGACAGCAGTAATAAAAACAGCACCAAAATTAAATTATAAGAGCGTTTTTCCAAATAGCATCGAATGTCAAAAATGTTCAACTAGCTGTTAATGTTTTTCATGTGACAACTATTGCCACTCTCACTTGTTTTGATGTTAAAAGTGAAGGTACAGCAGAGTTTATTAGGATTATTAATGAATGGTGGAAGATAGTTAATGTCAGGAACCCTATAAATGCCTTAAAAAGGAATGACCCAAGGCTGCAGTCTTTAATACATTTCCAGGGCTGGCTCGATAATTGGCAGTCTAAAGGCAGTAAAGGCTTCATGCTTTCAAAAGAGACCCACAAAGCACTGTAGTCCTAATAGCATTAATGGAATTTTATTTACGTAATTTTGGAGTCAAATATGTGTTGACTGCTAAATTTCAAACAGATAATTTAGAGGGAAGGTTTTCTTTGTACAAACAGTTATCTTGGTGCCAACTACCATGTTTCTTTCACTCGGATACTGGAGTCAGAAAAGAAAATTTGGGTAAAAAGTATATTGGTACTTACATCTGCTGCTATGGTAGCCTTAAATTTAGTCTACAGATGCTAAGCAAGGTTATCAAAGATTTATATGATAATGAAACTGCATTACAACTTGATGCATTTAAAGAATTTTCTCTACACTTTTATGTTGGAGGACAAAAGACATTCTTCATAAGCCAGGATTTCTATAAGTTTGTGGGTATGTATCACATAAAGCAGAACAAAAACTGTCCTGTTTGCAGTGTATTGATTTGTTGATATGAGATAACTTGATAGCCTATATTTTCATACATTAAATAAAGGAGGTTAACTGTAAAATTGTGCAAATTTTCCTGGAATTTAAAGTCTGCACTTATTTCTGAAGCTTACATTTTTGAAGGCAGGCAAACAAAAGACATTTTTCAGAAACCACTTAGAAGAAGAGTAAATTCTGACGATACCCTATCATTTCTTGTTCATGATTGTTGTTTTTGTGGAAATCCCTTGTAAAATATTTATGATAATATGAGTTGTACAATCCGCAACATACTTATACACAATTATGCAAAACTAAAAAATTATGCTTTGGCAGCTGCAAAAGTTGCTGTTAAGAAAAGGAAGTTGTGTATGTGTTTAAAGAAAAGTGATTGTAATGTGGAAGAAGACTAAATATGTTTCATAATAAAAACTGACAATGGTAGCCATTTTCTTTAATGTGATTCCATTATATTTTAAATTTTGATTAGTATTCTAGTTTCTACTCCTTAATTCCTTTTAGATTGACTTATGAAGAAAATTGGAAAATAAAATATTCATTTCGTTACTTTCAGATTTCCTCAAATCTTAGTGAGGAATTCATCCAAGTCATAGCCAAAATATCCAGGAAGAATGAGAGCTAATTAATCAGTTTAGAACTATAGAACTAGTAGACAAATTTCAGATTTGAGTCCTTGTTGTATGTTTTAATAAGGTAGCAAAATACATTGTAGCAGAACATGAACGGAGCTGGAGCTGCTACAATGTGGAGATGGTATATGAAACGGACTCATCAGTAACTGGGCATTTGCCACTTTCAACATTGCTGTTTTTGCAGATTACACTAATATGGTTGGGTTAGCAGTTTCCTTCATGCATGCACAGTATTAAGAAAAAGGAATAATTTGTTGACATATCGCAATGGTTTTACTATTTAAGAAGGTGTCTAAAATTAGATGGATGGGTGGCTTAGGGCTTTCTTATGTATTCACATCTTCTCTTAAAGCCACTATTATGTGCAATTTCCTTCTCTAACTTCCTTTTTTTTTTTCTAACCAAACTAATCAGAAGCTAATATGGAAGTATCTCCCAGCTTTTAAATCGCTCAGATATTGTTTGCCCTGAAGGATTTTGGTACTTTTAGTGATACATATGTACAACATTCTTGTTTTAAATTAAGTGATGTGCTTACCTGTATGGGCGTGCCAGAAGTGAGTACCGGCATTACCCGCTTCCCACTGGTATCTGAAGGTATTTCCTTGTTGGATAGGACACTGTGTGACGAAGGGAACACCATCAGAGTACTGGGATCCTCGCTGCCAAACTCCGTGCCAATGGATTGTCACTTCCAGACCCTCCATAGCATTCAGCACATCGATCACAACCTTGTCTCCTTCACAAACCTGTTAACACAACAGTGTCTCCTTCTCTAAACACATTCATTTACATATTTGCAGTGGTTTAATATCCATGCAATAACATCTTATTTTGTTTCATATGCGATACGATTATCCTTTGCTTTGATCCCCCCCCCCCCGATGTATTACATTCACATGACTTTCTCAACTCACTCATCTACCAACTATTCATACAAAATCTGTTTCTTCTATCTACATCTTGTTAATAGAGATAAACTTTCATTACACATTTACGCTGTCATTGTAGGTATAGTAAGAATACAGGAACTGAAGTGATAGTCAAGTGTTTAAAAAGCGAGTTGCCTTGTGCCTGGCCTTGAAATTCCATTTTCTTTCCTTGACTGCTGGAAACAGCTGATTGTGACAGCATTTGACAAGTACTGAAAAATTCAATCAAATAACGGTTGTCTCCTAAATTAGCCGATTTAAAATAAATTTATGTATTTTAAAGAGATCTACTTTTTGTGTAGTAGTACGAAAAGTTTTAAGTTATACTCGCCTCCGTAAAGGTTCAAATAAAGTTGGATTTGTAGGTATGTAATTGCATTTGTTATACCAATTGCAATCCTGTTTTTAGTATAAACAATAAATAACATTAAAACAGTAGATCCCAATCTTAACAAAGTTATTATTGCATGCTTATGCTATCAAAATTATTGAGGATCAAGAAAATGTTTTCCCTTTTGAATGTGGTTTGATAGTTTTTGTCTCTCTCTTATCCTTTACCAATTATACATAATTATATGAAATTCATCCTGAATGCAGAGCACTTCATAGGCTATTCCCAGAAAGTTGAAGATGCACATTTTATCTTTTATGCAATTATCTTAAATATATGGCATTTTAATCCAGATTGTTAGAGCTATTTTTGAGAAACTACAACATATAAAAAACGTTTGCATGTAAAGGGTAGTTTGGAAAGGGGGATTTTCTTGAAAATCTTTGTGTCACATTTTTGGAAGATACTGAACGAACCTAACTTACGTAAATACCAAGTTTGGTATTTATCGGACATTTTTTTTTTTTAAATTTTATTTTATGCAGAGGCCCCAGAACATGTATTTGTATTGAAATCTCAACATCAAACTTTTGGATGGAATGCAATACTTCCTCTATTAGCTAGATAGGTGGGAGACAAAGTAAAAAACATATTTCATATGTTTCATATGTTACATATTTCAGTATGTACTTCCATTGAAAATTTTACAGATAGTTTTTGCATTGTCCTCAGTTATACCTTTGTGATTTTACCCAAATGTTAATCGTTATTCTGTAGATTAAGCTTATAGAAATACGAGGGCTGCCCCAGAAGTACCTGACCTAACAAACAAAACACAAAAACATCTTTATTTCTCTAAAAGTGTCCTTTCAGCTTGATGCATTTTTTCCAGCGATGTTCAATAGCTTCGATACTCTATTTATAGTGAGAACTGCCGAGTTCTGCAGAATAGCCATCAACTGCAAACTCCACCTCTTCACTGTTGGCAAATCTTTTACCACTAAGCCATTTCTTCGGCTTTGGAAACAGAAAATAATCAGAGGGGGCTAAATCTGGCGAATAGGGTGAATAAGGAAGCAATTCGAACTTTAACTCATTGCTTTTGACCATGGCGATAATGGATGTGTGAACTGGTGCATTATCTTGATGAAACAGAACTTTCTTTTTCGCTAAATGCGGCCGTTTTTACTTGATTTCATCATTCAAACGCTGCAATAAGTTTGCATAATACTCGCCAATGATTGCTTTTCCTTTTTGAAGATAATGAAAATTATCCCACGCGCATCCCAAGAAACTGTCGCCAAACCCTTGCCTGCAGATGAAACTGCCTTCGCCTTCTTTGGAGCCGATTCTCCCCTTTCAATCCATTGTTTTGACCGTTCCTTCGTCTATGGTGTGAAATGATGGTTATGAAACGACACAAAAGCTCGGCTTTATTGCAGCGAAACACTCGACTGAAACATCCTCACGGCGCTGCTTTCTTCCATGGTGAGTAAACGCGGCAGCCGTCTTGCGCACAGCTTTCTCATGTCTAAATTTTCAATTAGTGTGTGATGTACAGCACTTTTTGAAATGCCTACGATTTCTGCTAGCTCGCGCACTTTCAGTCGACTGTCATCCAATACCATTTTGTGGATTTTCTTCACAATTTCTGGCGTGGTCACCTCATTTGGTCGACCACTACGATGTTCGTCTTGGCAGCTCGTACGGCCTCGCTTAAACTCTGTCACCCAATATTTTACTGTTGTAAACAAAGGAGCAGACTCCCCCAGAGTAGAATCTAGCTCAGCTTTAATATTAGTTGGACTAAGACCTTTCAAATGAAAGCATTGTATCACATAACGATGGCCAGTTTTATCCATGTATACAAATTCGCTGAGAGAGTTCGCTATTGATGGCTGCCAAACAATTACTAAACAACGTAGCATCGTCAAATTTTAAACTTAAGTTTTATAAGTGGTACTTTCTACCATAGTCATTTGCTTGACACAACAGCCGCTGTATATACGCCAGGTCGGGTACTTCTGGGACTGCCCTTGTATACTTCATGTGAAAACTTATATACTTAACACTAAGTTTATTAATTTTCCTTCCGAATACTTAGATAAGGTAAGAGCGCATTTTCTTTATAGGGTTTAACGCCCTCTCTTACTTTTTACGGCACCACAAGCGGCAACACTGGCGATGCATGGAATGATAATTGGGAAAGGAAATTACCTCCCCGATATTTGCCAGTTATGAAGAATGAGGAAAGCCTAAAAGAAAAAAGAAAATATTTTTGTCAGAAGACGGGACAATCCTGGCGCAAGTTGAACCGCCGATCTGCTATTCATAAGTCCAAAAACCAAAAGTTCACTGGCTTTTAGTTTTCCTTATCCTGTAGCGCTACAGCCGTCCGCAAAGGACCTGGGTCTGCCAACTCGATTGCCGATCTCACACCCACTTGCGCATGGCAGAGGTGGGTGATCATACAATCGATATGGGGAGGTGATGTGGCCAGCATCACGCATCCCCAGCGAAAGCTGCCTCACGGGGCTAGGACCTCTCATGTTGCTGAGTGTGCACCGATTCTATATCCGGTCTTAAAATCTGCACTCCCATGGTTGGGATCGAACCAAGCACATTTCGTAGCCGGGAAACAGAGCTCCACGCTCTAGCCCACAGTGCCACGGCGTTATATCGATGTAATATCCAATGAGTAATAATTAAATACATGAATCATTCACTTTAAAGTAAAAAAACATAGTTTTACGTCCTCGAGCGTAGAAACATATCTGTTGAAATAAGTTTCGTAGCGTACCATTAGTGATTACGAGCTAACGTTTGACAAACTGTTACAGCCACAAACTCAAGGGCATTTTAATGCCGACATTCTTGGGTTCACATGCACAGAAGAATGCAAGTTATTTCATTATACTCTCTGGTATAATAGAGTGCATCAGTCTCGACGGGCTCTAATTGCAACAGTTTCCCATGTCATTGTTTAGACCTGCAGAGAAAGATCGTATCTACCAGTGTGAACACGAAAACCTGCGTTCTGATTTAAGTGATGCAATACTTCATGTCATCTGCAGAGTATACAAAGAAAACGTTCTTTAGACTTCCACTTGCCATTAAACAAGCTTGTTTTATTTACTCTTTTCTATTTTGTTAATCAAATTAACTTTACTTAGCAAAGTATTTGCTAATGTTTTCATCCTTTGCTACATTCTAATTCATTATCTAAAGAAGTTCAATTAATTTAATAGAAAGTGTTTAAAGTTTGCACTGTAGCCAAGACACACTCTTATATGACCTTTCTGGTGTTTAATAACCATCACAGTTTTGAGAGATACGGTTCAAATATTCATTAAAACTGCAGATGGGAATAAAACAGCTCGTTCTTAAATTAAAATTGTCTCGTAAAAGCTATTTGCACGATCGTGTGTTTTATATGTCTTCCCGATTTTACTTACACGGAAAGAAATTAACAATTCCAACAAATGAATTCGTTTCTAAGGAAACCCATGTCAACCAACATGGTGACCGGTTCATCAAGCTTGAAATCGTTAAGGACCTCTGCGCGTCTCTGTCGGCCGGCCTGTCTCACCTCATACGTTCCTCCTGGGTTCCTGCTTATGGAGAGACAAAAGATCATCCGCGTTGGGTTGAGGTGCGGGGTACACCCTTCGTTCCCTTTATTTATTTGTTCACTCATTCAAGCCATCTTATTAGTTATAGCTACTGGATTGACAATATTGTGTTACTGCAAATCCAAGGTGACAGTGGGTAAGCTCACAAGAAATTGTTTTTTATATTAATAATTAATTAAAATAATAGCACACGATCAGGCAAAAAAAAAACACGGGACCTTGTCTCGTCTTTTCAAACTACTCCTCGATTCTGCAATAGTGCACTTCCCACACCCGTATCGTAATATACTATTACTAAAGCCTGTACATTCTTGTTGATCAGCAGTTAATATTGCTAACAATATTAGATAATATACTGTATAAGTTTATGTAAGGTTAATTTTATCGAGCGGGATGGCCCACGGTAATGTCTGTCGTCCGGATTCGGATTCGGTAGGTCCCAATTTCGATTCTCAGTGACCCCACAGTCTGACCCACGGGGTTTTTCGTTTTTTTTTCCGGGTCGTCAGACGAATGCTGGAGTGGTTTCTTTCGTCCCCCTAATTTCCTGTCCCTCCATTTCGCTCTATTAATCATTTTCATTCAACTTTTACCCCGTTTGGTCTATTTTCGGGTTGAAAGTGTCGGCGATGGTGTTTCAGTGTAGCGTGGCAGGAAAAAGGATGCGCTCTGAGCACTTTCTTTGTCCCTCAGCCTTCGGCTGGTTGCCGGGGTATAAGGACCGTCCTCCTGGGGAGGCCGGGTCCCTGGTATGCCTGTCCGACTGCCGGGGGTCTATATCTGGAAACTGTGGGGACCCTGTCATTGCTGTGCCGTCAATCCTGGTTCCGGCCGCCGGTACCTCCCCTTACCTCATCCCGGAGGCGTCGGTTCAATATCCAGATTCATTGAATCGGTGCCGCATCCCCTCCACTCCCCAGTCCAAGGTTAATTTTAATGTTTACCATGAATATACGTATAAAAACTTAACATAGCGATAATTGTAACTTTGAACAGTCTTAAAGGAGGTCAGCTTGGACTTTTATGTGTTCGTATACCTACTGTTGTTTTATTTCACTTTATCTTGAATATTTTACTTTTCGAAATAAATATATACCTAAGCATTATGGAGTTGAAGCTTTTATGATTTGCTTGGAAGTATTGCAGAATTTTAAGCGAGAAAAAGGAATATATTATATTTCTGCAAATTAAAAGAAATTTAAAGCCACGGGAAAAATGACATAAAACATTTTCTCTCACGCAAGATTTCAGGTTATCTATGAAGCAAACAAGTCGCTAATAGTTTTTTCTCGTGGTCATGCAAATAATTTCAAAGCCATCACATAGCGACACGCTGTTTAAAAACCTGACTATCGCTTTACCTTCCTATATTGACTACGAAATTTATAAATGTGTAATGAAAGTTCATCTCGATTAACAAGAACTAGATAGGAGAAATAGCTTATGTAAGAATAGTTTATAGGAGAGTAAAGAAAGTCATGTGAATGCATACTTGTGGATCCTAGCCCATTATGACCTAAAGGCATCTTTATGTTGAACACGATGGCACTTTATTGCTGCTTAAACCTCCTTGGCTAGCAATCCCAATAAAATATTTTAAAGTAGTGGAGTCTAGATTACGTAGCTTGCACCAGTAACCTAGAAACTCGTCAAAAGAAAAACAAGCTCTTGCAATGCATGATGTAAGCGCAATAAACTGGCTATACGATCTCGGTAGCCAACTCCTGCTTTATGCATGTAAAACAACGTGTCTAGACTGTATTATATAATATAACTGGGCTGGTTTCAAATCATTCATCAAATTCTAATGATACCAATACTACTACCAAAACCGGTGAGATGGCTCTGTGGTAATGTGTGAGGCTCGAATTCGGGAGGTCCGGGTTCGATTCCCATGGGCCGTCCACTCTGACGTTGGTTTTTCGTGGTTTTCTCGGGCCGGTAAGGCTAATGGTGGATTGAGTTGTCATCTACCACGTTTGTATTTTCTTCTCATGTTTCAGGTGTGCTTCTAGGTTTTGTGGTGTGTGGCGGTGTCGGGCAAATGGCGCAGATGCTTGCTCCAGGGAAAGAGTATTTCCTGTGTACACCAGAGGGCTGCCTGGTTGGACGCATCGTTCATCGCCCTATCTGTGCAGTTCCAGTAGTGGGAAGCGTCTACGAGCCAGGAACTGTTAGGGACTTCCGCACGTCTCTGTGGCCTGCAGCCTCTTGTAGTTCCTTCACTTCATCTGCTCCTCCTGTGGGTGGTAGTCACAATAGATCTGTAGGTCGTAGTGTGCGAGGTTCACCCTATCATCTTACATTCGCGAATTCTAAATGCTTCTAGTTTATACATAGATCAATAAATGGGAGAACAAAAACGTCAATATTGCCTCTCTGTCCCTTCAACCCAGAGGTCCCGTGTTCAAATCCCGGCAGGAGCGGGGGAATTCTTCTGTAATTAGAATCTTCCCCTAACCTTCAAAGATTTTGCAAATATGCATGTGGAAGTGAATGTGTGTTAATGGTTAAAAGTGATTAAAGAACTCGTAGTCGGTTCTAACACTCCCCATGTGGCCTATGACCTTCAGGGATACCTCATTCCACCAAGCGATGACTGGACTCATTTCCGAGGTGGAGGTATCGAGCGAGCGGAGTCCATTACCACCGATGGCAGGGTGATGATGAGGATGGCGGTGGAATGAGAGGACCTACAGCTTTTACAGTGGACTCCGAACCACGGTGGACCTTGGGGATACCTCAGAGGTAAAGGTGTGGATAGGACCGACCACCCCAGAGTCGGGAATCGAACCCCGGACTCAGTACGAGAGCGCAAAGGAAACCACTGCGCTCTGTTAAAGATGCGCAGTCAGCAAGTTGTTTCTCCAGTCAAAGCCCCCGATATGCCTATAGACGTTAAAGGAGGCTATACAGATGAAACAGCTGTGAGGTATTCCTGTAGAGGTTTGCTGTGTGACTGAGATGTTGTTTTGACTGGAAAATGACGAATCTTTCGCTTTCGAAAATTAATGTCCCAATTTAAAAGCACACACACACGATGTAAAATCAGCAGCACACACATTTAATGATGTAGTGTGAGAGGACTAGAAAATAAGCAAATATCAACTTATCCAACTTGAGCGTTCAGGATGTAAATAAGTTTGGCAGCTGGAGGCGCACGAAAAGATAATGCCAACAATACTTTTTACTTTCTCTGCTACTTAGTAAGTAGAGCAAATATTGCATTCCACCCAAAAATACGTTACCGAGAATTTAACGGATATATGCGTTTTGATGTCCCCTTAATCCAAAACAAGCATTTTTACTTTCTCTACTACGTATAGTAAGTAGGGGAAGTATTGTATTCCACCCAAACATTCGATACCGAGATTTCACCGGAAATATATGTTTTGAGAGCCCCTGAATCCAAAAAAAAAGCATTTTTGGAAACATTTCCGTGTGTGTGTGTGTGTGTGTGTGTGTGTGTCTGTGTCTGTCTGTGAACAGCATAACTCAGAAACGAACAGTCGGATAAACACCAAACTTGGTATTTAGGTTCAGTATCTTCCAGAGATGCGACACGAAGGTTTTCAAGAAAATCCCCCCACCCCAGACTACCCTTTACATGGAACATTTTTCGAAAATTTTAATTTTCTCAAAAATGGCTCTAACGATTTTGATTAAAATATCATATGTTTACGATATTTTTATGACAAATAAAATGTATATCTTGAATTTTCTGGGAATGTCTCCAAAAGTATTCTTCATTGTGAACGACTTTTGCATAACTGATAAACCATAGGAGATAGACAAAATTTTACTACACAAAACATGTAGATCGCGTTAAAATACACAATTTAAGTCATATACATTTTTGTTGTTGAGTGAACCATTTTCGAGATATTGCTTGTTATTCTCTTAAATTTTTCAATACTTATTTTCTCAAATGGGAATTCGTTATTAATTTTTTTGTCTTTGATATGCAAAGAGTATTAATCTGTGGCAAAGGGAATGGTGCTGTACCTAGCAACCAGCTATTAAGAGATATGTATGTGCTTAAAGGCTACTGTATTTCTTTATTGCCCTTGTAAATATATATTCCCCTTACATCTACAAGAAAATTAGCAATAAGATAGAGTCTGCAAATGTTTATCTCGATTAACATGAAGTAGATGGAGAATAAGCGTTTGTAAAAATAGTTTGTACAAGAGTAGAGAAAGTCATGTGAGTGTAACACATCAGATTTTTATAAAAAAAACAGATTTTTATAACTCAAAAACGAAAAGTCAGACCAAACTTGGTATTTAAGTTCAGCGCTTATAGGATGCTACACGAAGACTTTCAAGAAACTCTCCCCCCCCCATCTCCATACAATATTACCATTTACTTGGAAAACATTTCGTTATTTTTGATTTTCTCAAAAATGACACTAACGATTTTAATTAAAATACCATGTTTAAGATTACAAATAAAATGCATATCCTGAGTTTTCTAGGAATGAATAGCCTGTGAAGTCCTCTTCATTATGAATTACTTTTGCATAATTGGTAAACCGTAAGAGATAGACAAAACTCTTACTACACAAAAATGTGGATCTCGTTACAGCAGACAATTTAGCTCAAACAAATTCTTTTTGTGGTGTTAAGCATTTTCAAGATATTCTTTGTTATTGGTTTGAATTTTGAAGTACTTATACGGTTTTCAAGTTACAAGTGAATTTAATAATAATAATAATAATAATAATAATAATAATAATAATAATAATAATAATAATAAGCTGTACATTAAATTAGCCCTTATTGTAATGTCATTAAAGTATGCAGATTAAGTTTTTCTAGATATGTAAAAAACTCTCATAGTTATTAATGTTATAATCCGGTCAGTGAGCGAAAGTTGTGTGCTGTCACTTCTTGGCCAGTTTTACACTAACCTATCCGAAGGTAACTGCCATGGAGCAGGTTTGCGGAAGTTAGGTTGCCCTCCATCAGTGTTTCGTTGCGCTTGGTTCTGAATGAATGACTATCGAAACCTTATTTGGAACTCACTTGTTTGTTATTCGGTTGGTTGGCTAATCGACATTGAAACAAAAAAATCAGTGTCGTGGCATGCGTTCGTTAAACTTGGCTGCACTAACATCCGTTCGTGACCTGACACCATAATGCGTGCTTTGTGTTTCATTTCAGCGGGTGAAAATGGCGAGGTAACAAGTTTCCTTTCTATCTTACGTAAGCTATCTTTAACAAAATTACTAAAGCAAGTTGTCACCATTGGCAGCAGAAGCCTAATTGCGTCTTTGTGAAGGAACTTTGAACTCTTTTCAGACTACTTTCATGACATCAGGATATGCATTATAATGCATCAGCATTGTGAAAGTGGCAGGAATTCTCCAGTATGTCCACTATTCTCTCCGCCAATTTCTTCATTGTAGCTTACATTATGATCATCCTTATGATAAACCCATCGATATGCGTAATCGGGTACTCTTTTTAAATAAGGCATACCGGTTGCAAATGTCCTTTAAATTTGGGCAGTGAGACAGATGAGCTGACCTTTCAAATCCCTACATTTAGCAAGCACCAAATGTGGCTCTCTCAGAATATCGATTATGTCTTTTATGAATTCTGTGGTCCTATCATAATGTCGACTTTGGCTAGTTGAACTCGGTTAATCTAATAAAGCATTGACTGCTGTTTTCTTGAATTCTGTGGCTCTGTCAGGATTTTGATTATGGTCTTTCTGAGCTCTGTCAAACTATTGATCATGGTTTTCTTGGCTCTATCAGACTTCTGATTATGACCTTTTTGAGAACCTGGGCTCTGTAAAAATATTGATCATAGCTTTCTTGGCTCTATTAGAATTTTAATTATGGCCTTCTTGAGATCCTGGGCTCTGTAAAAATATTGACCATGGTTTTCTTGGCTCTACGGCCTTCCTGGGATCCTGATCTCTATCAAAATAATGATCATAGCTTTCCTGGCTCTGTCAGTCTTCTGATTATGGCCTTCTTGAGATCCCGGGCTCTATCAAAATATTGATCATGGCTTTCTTGGCTCTGGTTAGAGAGCTCCATACCTCTATCATAGTCCTGATTATAGTCTTCTTGGGCTCTGCAGATCGATCAGCCTTCGGATTAAGGCTTTCTTGATCTCCATTGATGTATAAAAATATTGAGCTCTAACAGACGTTTGATTGGACTTCTTAATCTCATGGCTGTATCAAAATACAGATAGTGACATTATTAATCTCCATTGCTCCCTCAAATTTATGATTATGGATTTATTGAGATCTGTAATCTCTTAAAATCGCGATTATTTCATTCTTGAAATCTGCTGCTCTATCAGACTTCTGGTTATGGCTTTTTTGAGATCCATGCCTCTCTTAAAGTTCCGGTTTTCGTGAGCTCCGTGTCTTCCTTCATCAGACTTCTGCTTATGGCCTTCTTGAGACATTCGGTTTAATCAAAATACCGATGATTGATTTTTTGAGCTCTGCATCTCCACCAGGATTTGAATATGGTCTTCTTGAGATACACGGCTGCATCAGGTTTCTCATTACGAGGGTCTTAACCTCCACACAGAATCAAAATCCTGGCTATTTCATTTTTGAAATCTGTTTCTGCATCAGGCTTCAGACTATGACCTTCTTAAACCTGGTATCTCTATAATACTTTTGATTATGGAATTCTTGACTTCCTTGACTCCATTGTACTCTTATTACATATAGGGTTCTTCAGTTCCATGTCTACTGACCTAACTTATGATCTCGATCGAGGTCATGTAGCTTGAGAAAGCAGTAGGTAATTCAAATTTATGAACCTACTGCAACCGGAAGCAACATGGAGTCATAACGTGTAACATCCACTTAACCATATTTATTTCCTTTCCTTTTTCATGAACATATATTAATCTAGATTTTCTTTCTCTTTACTCCTTTTGCGTCCAAACATCTTACACTTGTCTGATTTATGTCTAAGCATACACATACTTGGAAACCAGCGTTCACTTCAGTAGCTGTAGTATTGTCTTGATGTAAGGGATGCTCTTGTTTACAACTCAATAGTTCGCATTTTACACATTTCTGTCTCTTAAATAGATAGGTTCCTACAAGAGTTGTAGACCGCTGAGGAAAGCAAACCAAATTATTCATTTAACGTACTAAAAACGTAAACTTATTCCCATAGATGGTGGCAGAGTGTGTGGTCGCCATAATGTTAGTGGTTGAGGCCTCTGGAAACATAATATATATTTTCACTCTCTTTGTATTATTAATTAGTAATGTACACATTGATTACCACTATACTTTTTAAACTAAAATTAAGATTATACTATAGGCTTTTTTGAGTGAAGAATATTGCATAATTGGTATGTTGCATGCCCTATATGAGTTAAACTGTGAGATTCGAACGTTAAAACTTAAAATAAATGAATAAAAGGTATAAAAGATGATAACAATCAGATGTGTTATAATCATATGCTTTTCTCTATCCACTATCGTTTGATTTTATATAGCTTCTACAAACTATTCTTGCAAAAGCTTATTTTACTATCTACTTCATTTTAATCGAGATAAACCTTTGCAGAAATAGCTACATTACATGCTTCCTTATAGACACAAAGAGAACAGCGATAGTCAAATGTTTAACAACTGGTCGCTATATGTTACCTTGAAATTCTATACTCTAATTATGATATCGCGTGGAGAAACTGAATAGCGACAGCATCTTAAAAATGACAATAGTGTTGAAACTTTCTAACCAATAATAGTGCATACCTCCGAAATGGCTGATGCCACAAACATATTATTTGAAATAAATTGCGTGTTTTAAAGGCGTCTACGCTTTTTGTGTAGTGCCCTTTTGTCTGTCTCTTATGGTTTACCTGTTACTATTTTTTCAGAAAAAATAAAAAAATTCAGAAATCTTTCCATGTAAAGGGTAGTTTGAGTTGGGGAGATTTTCTTGAAAATCTTCATGCCATATCTTCGGAAGATAAATACCAAGTTTGGTATTTATTGGTCATTTCGTTTTTGAGTTATACTGTTCAGTCACGCAGATGCACCGAGCGGCCTTTTTCTAAGCTGATTTGTTTGGATTCAGGGCCTCAAATACGCATTTCCGGCTAAATCTCAACTTCACATTTTTGAGTGGGATACAATACTACTTCTAGGTAGGTGGAAAAGTACAACTAGTGTTCAGGTTGGGCTATATTCATCTGTTACTGAAAGTGGAATTATTAAAGATCTGAGTGGCCAAGAAGCCAATGTCATTGTAGTGTAATACTTCTTTATTAAAACTGTTTGTGGGGAATATTGTCTGAAATATGTTTGAAGAACGATAACGAAGACGAAAATGCGTATAATTTTAGTGAACAGATGAACTGCTGGAATACCAAAATTCTCCAAGCACTGAAACAGCATAAAGGCAATATTATAGATTTAAACTACACCAGCTGTTGAAGTATGGCACTGTAACTAGTTTATTCGAGTTTCATAAGCCGCAAACCAGTTCTGTGAAGTAGTTTTTAAAAATGTACGTTTGCGTAAAAGCTTTCAGTGTTGGCTTTTTGATTGGTCTATATGATGTTCGTTTACTGCGGCTGAGAAATTGTTTAACGTTTTGAAGTATTCGGAAACTGCAAGCTGATATAACTATAGGGAGAATGAGGTTTTGATATTATGCAACTCGGCACGCGTCTTGAAGAACAAGTTAAAAAAAATGCATTACCTTCAAAAGTGCAACTAAAAATAGTTACATAATTAAGGTAAACAACTTCAACATGTGTTATTTTTGTAGTCGCTCTATGCGATTATTTTATACAGACACATTTTATAAAGGGATAAAGTATTAACTTCATTTCGTTCTTTTATCACCTTGCATACTGAGAAAAAATATTAAACGTCCTTATTAGGTACTACTTCTGAGTTTCTAGGCATAGTCCTTGCTAGAAAGAGTTCTTTATTCAAGTAATTGTAACACATACCGAGCGAAACGGCTCCGCGGTAACCTGTGAGGCTCGCATTAGGGAGGTCCCGAGTTCCATTCCCGTCGACCACCCACTCTGATTTTGGTTTTTTTTATGGTTTTTCCTGGTTGGTAGGCGAATACTGAGGTCATTTCTGATCTAGACGATTTTCTTTCCGTCATTTTCTTTTCATTCCGTTTCCTTCTCATGTTTCGGGTGTGCTTCTAGGTTTCGTGGTGTGAGACACAACCGGACAGATAGCGCGGATGCTTGTTCAAAGAAAAGAGCACTCCCCCTGCATATTAGAAGCCTGCTTGGTTGAAGAAGTCGTTCATCGTCCCCTGTGGGCAGCTCCAGTAGTGCGACGGGTCTTCGAGCTAGGAACTGTTAGTACTTCCGCGCGTCTCTGTGGACCATCTGCCTGCGGCATGTAGTTTCCTGTGATTACTTCATTTCATCCCTTCCTCCTAGGGTGTGATAGTCGTGATAGATAGTCCGTTGTATACCCTATATGCTATAATCATAACACGTTGTCCATGTTTGGTTTGCAAGAAATGACTATAGATCGAATACAACACAAAGACATTTCGGAGGCACTCAAGGTAAATGCTGACCTGAAACGTAAGGTTACCGTGTTCGCCATTCGTTATTAACTAGACTTGTAAGGTCAACATAGTTTTTGCACGATCGTGTGTTTTCTACGTCTTCCCGATGATATTTACACAGAAGGAAATTTACAATTTGTTTCCATGGAAACCCATGTCTACCGACATAAATTTGGTGGCTGTAATAATATACAATACATGCTAGGGCGAGAAGTAAAACGTTTACATCTTTTTAATAATTACTAACAGTGACTGGCACCTTCGAACAGAATAACTTGTGTTATTTCAAATATTATTGAAAACTAATTAACCGCAATTAAAGGTGAATGAACATTTCATACCTTGTTCTAAATTTTTCAGGAATCAATGACGCTCATAATCCACGTCTCCGACTTCAAATTCTTCTTGACATACGGAATACCTATTATCGCTCATAATATTATTATTATTATTATTATTATTATTATTATCATCATCATCAAACAGCCACAACCAAGGCATCAACCATCAAACAACCGACTACTCAAAGCCCCCTAAATTGTAGCATATTGCTAAGCCAGCGTATTAGTTATAGATGTTGAATTGGTAGAATTGTGTCCATTCTAACGAACTCAGTTGACGGTTAGGTATGCATTTCTCAAACTTTCGAGTTTCTGTAACCAAATAGCAACATAACCTAGAGGTTCCTAAACCTACCGAGGAAGTGAAGCGAAATTTATGATTTCTAATGTAAACCGAATCGACAATTAACGCGCCATTTCATTGTATTTCGGTGACCTCTATGTCTGTAGTAAATACACCTCTTTTAGTAATTTTTAAAGTAATTTTAACCAATTTTCGTGGCGTTTATAAACGGAATTTTGGCCAGTATATTCGTTATGTTGCTCATATTAATTTTATATTTAGGTTTTCCGTTCTTATTTAGAGAAGGTAAAATATTTATAAAACAACCAGGAGGTAGTATTATGCCTAATTCGTAACGAGTTGCCGTACCCAAAGCGTTAGCGTAGTTTTCTGACAGACTTGATTCAGCTTTGGAAATGTATACGACTATACGTAATTTACAAACATTTGATACATCAGTTGGGATTAAGTGGTATTCACGGCTTTCTAACTTCTACCAACCAGCACAGCGAATCCTTAAAAGATAAATAGTGAAGATTATTTGGTAAGTCGCTTTCCTCTTTGCCCTAAATTTATTCCCCTAATAAGGATGGTTGCATGTTCGAACGTATCCTTTTAAGGGGTATCTTTGATAGATTCTAATGAACTTTTCGTTATTCTTATTTACCGTCTGAAGGATCTAGAGAGGTATGAGCATTCTTGACCCGCGTGTCACGCGATCTCATTGCTCGTTAGCTGCTTACAACATACATTGTCTCTAACCCAGTGTTAGAACACTGCTTTACGCAATTACGAGATACATTTCACAATAGTTGGTCGAACTTTTAGGGAAGAATGGGCTCTTTCGTATTTTGTAGCGTACAAACATGCTGCAATGTACTATTCAGCTTCCTCCAATTGGAGGCTGCCATAAACAAAGCATACTAAACAACACACACACACACACACACACACACACACACACACACACGCACACACACACACACACACAGGGTGGACCATTTAAATTGAGACTACACAATATCTCCAAAACTAAGCGTTGTAGAAAGAAATGTATTGAATAAAAGTCGCTTGATATTATACGGGAAAGTAAATGCCATTAGTCGTGTTTTATTTGGAGGACGTTGTGATGGTCATTTTAGGGTCAATTTAAATTGACCCTAGTTGTAGGTTCCCATATAAAAATTAAATTGACCCTAAAATGACTATCATAACTTCCTCCAAACAAAACGACTAATGGAATTTACTTTCCTCCATAATATCAAGCAACTTTTATTCAAGACATTTCTTTCTACAACGCTTACTTTTGGAAATATGTGCAGTCTCAATTGAAATGGTCCACCCTGTAAAATTGAAATTGTAAACAATACAAATAATAAACTGTTAACAAAGTTGCAGCTATGTGAAACATTACCTGAAAATAATTATAATCTACAAATATATGGAAATTGCCCTTATCTAAAACAAACAAATTTGTATATAAGAATAAACCAGTTTACGTAGTATAAAAATTATTTTCAAAATAATTACTGACGCTTTAATAACACTGAGGGCCACTGCTTTAATAAATGAATTGTTTAATTTATATTTTCTCCAAAAAAGCACAGAAAAATTCGTCTGGCTCCAGGTTTCAATTGAAGAAACATAATATTTATTGTAAAAACTGAAGTATTGAGAATTAAGTTTATAAGCAATGTTGCATTTATTTCTCAGTTTGATAAGGAGTATGAGATATTGTGAGTTTCAAACCTTTATTGTATGAATAATAGTGAATAAGACACTTGATTCTGAACAAATAGGCATTTATAGCTTTTGAAAACTAAGTATCCCGTACAAGAGTACCCCGATGGAGGGATAGCTACGTTACGTCGAGTACACCTCCACGGCCGTCCCTCCTGGATGTGACACGCGGCTCGCCCATGCCTGATCTAGAGTACAGATATTAGCTTACCTGTATGCTGGGTCCTGGAAGCATTCTGTTAGCAGTGAGGATGCCCCTCTCAACACCATCAGCCAGAACACATTGACAGTGACTCCATACCGTATTGGTAGCGTTTGGTGTGCACACCTGACACGCTCTGCAACACAAACAATCTTAGTTAAGTGTCCTGCTAACCAACTTGAATACAACATACAAAGGAAATAAAGCAAAACTTTCTTACATGAGTGTTAAAGTATTTTGGCACTGGTATAGCAGCGTTATAAACATATTCGTTTTTCTTTTGTTTGCTGTGTCTTAATTGCTAAATTGTGAGCATCTACATATATAATGCTTGGAATGAAACATTCCCTGCATTTGTCTCATTTTACATGTATTTTGTGCTCCGTGGCAATCTCCACGGAAAGTGAAAGCCTTCTTGGTATGTTGTTTAATAACTCCAGTTGTGTTCATATTGTAGTACACAGACTTTGTAAATGATCTTTAGTATTTTAGCAATTTATGTGTTGAAGTTAGATGATGTTTAGCTATAGCCGAAGTATAAAAGATGACAGCTTTTCAGTTGTGAAGAGAATTACCAAAATTGGTTGGTTGGGTTTTGAGATTACACACTATATACATAATTTTATATTAACTAGCTGGCTGCTCGACGGGTAGCTTTGTAAACTAGAGCGACGAATTAATTCCATTTGCCTCCCCTCGTCCTTATGAAATTATTGTAAAATGGTCTATACAATTTTTACGGTGAACCCTCCCCTTTATCCCTTATAATTATAATTTCTTACGGCCCCGGCTATTCCTAATAACCCCTGAAAAATCTCCTGATATTCAGGAAAAAGATGTGAAATATCGGTGGAACGCCCGACTTCCTTAACCTCCCCTCGACAGTCTTCCAAGTTCTAGAAATGCTGCATAGCCTATAAGTACGCTTTGGATGTGGAAGAATCCTCGAGTAATTTGTTAGATTATAGTAGGTTAACTTTTAAACCTTTGTACCTTCTTTTGTTCCCATAGCAACTTGATAACAAAAGCTACACAATTTTTGCACAATGCAGAAACACTCAAGTCCACCAAGTTAACCTCTTTGGAAAAGACACATAGTTTGCGACCATCGAGAAAAATAATCTTCTCAGTTGATATAAAATATAGCTTCACTGATTTCTAATGTTAGCAAGTTTCTCTCTTGATGCAGTTATATAGGATGCCCTGCCAACGACATTGCAACATGAACACAAAGGAAGTAAAGCAAAACTTTCTTACATGGAGGTTATTAGAAGTTTTGGCATTTATAGAATTAGAATAAAGGTTATTCGGACGTTTTGAGGCTGTTTCATTGCACACAGCCTGGAGTATTAGGTAAATGGTAATTAAGAAAAATATAACACAGATCGATTGCCGCTTCTGTTTGTTGAAGTGTTACATCCATTCCTTCAGAAGGGAAGTAAAGCCGATGGTCTGGTGTCGTAAATTTACGGCACGTAAAAGAACCTCACGCCTGATTAAAGTGGCTTCTGAGCAAAATTACCGGTCTTTCACGCCCAATATACACTATATGATCAAAAGTATCCGGGCACCTGGCTGAAAATGACGCACAAGTTCGTGGCGCCCTCCATAGGCAATGTTGGAAGTCAATATGGTGTTCGCCCACCCTTAGCCTTGATGACAGCGTTCACTCTCGCAGGCATACTTTCAATCAGGTGCTGGAAGGTTTCTTGGGGAATGGCAACCCATTCTTCACGGAGTGCGGAACTGAGGAGAGGTATGGATGTAGGTCGGTGAGGCCTGGCACGAAGTCGGCGTTCCAAAACATCCCACAGGTGTTCTGTAGGATTCAAGCAAGGGCTCTGTGCAGGCCAGTCCATTACAGGGATGTTATTGTCGTGTAACCACTCCGGCACAGCCCGTGCAGTATGAACAGGTGCTCGATCGTGTTGAAAGATGCAATCCCCATCCCCGAATTGCTCTTCAACAGTGGGAAGCAAGAAGGTGCTTAAAATATCAATGTAGCTGCGCTGCGATCGTGCCACGCAAAACAACAAGGGGTGCAAGCCGCCTCCAGGAAAAACACGACCACACCATAACACCACCACTACGTCCGAATTTCACTGTTGGCACTACACACGCTGGCAGATGACGTTCACCGGGCATTCGCCATACCCACACCCTGCCATCGGATCGCCACATTGTGTACCGTGATTCGTCACTCCATACAACGTTTTGCCACTGTTCAATCATGTAATGTTGACGCTCCTTACACCAAGTGAGGCGTCGTTTGGCATTTTCCTGCGTGTTGTGTGGCTTATGAGCAGCCGCTCGACCATGGAATCCAAGGTTTCTCACCTCACGCCTAACTGTCATAGTACTTGGAGTGGATCCTAATGCAGTTTGGAATTCATGTGTGATGGTCTGGATAGATGTCTGTCTATTACTCTTTACAGTAGAAACGATGGTTTTGTGCCGGTGACCTTGTTTCCTCGCGCACTGAAGCGAGTCTATGTCTATGTCTAACGCCAGGCAGCTCTTTGTAAATGTGGTGTATGGAAACGGTAAACAAACAGTAAACCCGGGAAAATAAACCGGCAAAAGAATAACTAAGTAGTATACTATCATGTGACTCACCGTATTGTTGTTCATTCCTAGAATGACGGCTGCTACGGGCGGGTGCGAGATCGCGCTGCTCACAGAACACCAGGTTAATATAAACCATTTTAAATATTGTGGTCCAGCTCGTTTCTCTTTTTTCCAACACGCACACACTCGCACGCAGTTTTATCAATGAGGTATCTAATCATCTGGCAAATATTCAACACCTGACAGCTCACTATCGTCATCGTGTTGTTCTTCTTCCTCTTCTTCTGTTTCCTCGCCTTCACTACTGTCACTGTCTCCTGATACTTGCACTATAAAACTCTCTATTACATTTTCAAAGATTCCTTCTTTTTCAATGTAATCATTTTCAATTTTTTGAACGTGCTGACACACATTTTTCCACTTTTCTTCACTGATATCTGCAACCCGTTGCTCACACAAGTTCATGACATCCTGTAATTTAAATGTCGTGTTACGACCTGCTACCCATTGTTTTATGTCGGCCCAAATAAGTTCTATGGAGTTTAGGTCAGGTGAATATGGTGGTAACCTGAGCACTGAATGGCCATGCTTGGCTAAGAGGTCGTCGACCACGTAGGTTTTATGGGCTGGCTTATGCGCCTTAATGAGGCTGTAGAGCTCTACTTTCAACATTTGTTGTTGAAAGGGCACGTGCCTTGATGTGAGCCATTCCTGCATAGCTTTTTTTGTGGAGCTACTTGTAGGAGCCTTATCCAATTGCACATTATGGTACGGAGCATTATCTATTACCAAAACAGATTTAGGAGGCAAATTAGGAATTAGTTTCTCAGTTAACCATTTTTTGTAATTCCTCCCATTCATCTCATCGTGATAGTCTCCGGTTTTTTTATTTGACTGGAACATTAAAAAAGCACCAGGAACAAATCCCAATTGCCCTCCTGCATGAACTATAATAACTCTTGGTCCCTTTGCAACAGGTGCTAATAAGCCAGAGGTGCTGTCATCGCTCCAATTATTTGGCCTTGTGTGGCTGCTATGAAGGTATGTTTCATCTTCATATATAATCGGCCTTCCTTCGTCTCTAAACTTTTTAATGGCACGCAAATATGACACGCGCCAATCTCTTATCTCATGTCTTTCCTGTAACAAGACCTTATTGTTCCTTGTTTTCTTCCACGTGAAACCCATGTTACGTAAGATAATATTTAAACTAGTGCTTCCCCCTTTAAAGTTAATGGAATCCTTAAGCTTCAGGAGCAGTTTTCTGATAGTGGGCACGGTTTTCTCCTGAATATAAAAATTGTAAATTGTTTGCCGAATCACACACCTATCAAAGTCATCAATGTCTGTGATCCATTTTGGTACACGATGTACCTTTCCAGGTGTCCCAAATGAGGTTCCCTGTTCCTCACATGTTCCCCCTTCTTTAATTATTTTACGTATTGTCCTCTCAGATACCTTTGTTGCTGCACTCACCCTCTCTTGCACTTTCTTCAATGGAATTAGAATATCGCCAGAAGTTGCTTCCCGTTTCATGAAGAAATGAACGTTATTAACAACTTCACGTGTTTGGCTGTACAGTGTTTTTCCACCAAGTTTGCTTTGAATGGGAGGCATTTTAGTCTAAATAAGCAAATACATATACACGCGCACACACATACACACAAAACACTAATCACGAATGCGATTAACAATCACTTTCTAAAACTTGTAAAACTTAACGTGCTGGCACCGAAGCGGTAGAAGACGGATGTTGCACGGTCAAAGCTCTCCACGATACTGGCCAATTCAGTATACTGCGCATGACCGAGAATATAGGCTCGGCAACTGGGCTCTAAACGATTGCGCACCCAGTCTTCACCGGCACAAATCCATCGTTCCTGCTGTACGACCCTCTTCAAATGTCGGCGGTCTCTGTCAACAGACAAGGTCGGCCTGTACGCTTTTGTGCTGTACATGTCCCTTCACGTTTCCACTTCACTGTCACATCAGAAACAGTGGACCTAGGGATGTTTATGAGTGTGGAAATCTCGCGTACAGACTTCTGACACAATCACCTGACCACGTTCGAAGTCTGTGAGTTCCACGGAGCGTCCCATTTTGCTGTTTCACGATGTCTAATGACTACTGAGGTCGCGGATAATGAGTACCAGGCAGTAGGTGGCACCTAAGATGAAAAACGTATGTTTGTGGGGTGTCCGGATACTTTTGATCACATAGTGTAGAATGGGGTGCTAAGGACCACAGCAATTAAAGAGCGTCTATAAATAAAACTCAATTTAATTTAATTTTTATGGCCATCTATTTATATTCCTTGTATTAAAATGTAATCGGCTTTTGTTTTTATATTCTGCGGAGACAAGTGACTATGTATATTCTGTGGAGCAACAGCTATTTTTTCTCTTCCTTGGCATTATCAACTAAAAGTCTTCGCAAGTATGTGCTTTTATAACTGCAGTGTATTCGCATTCAAGTACAAGGGCTCTGTAAATCCTTTTTAATCTTTCAGTAATTTATTAAACGAAATTAGGTGTTTTATAGTCCCATGTCCGTCTCATTGAATTGGGTTTTTCGATGGTGAAAGAATTATCAAGATGGGTTGAATGTTTTTTTTTAATTAGCTACATACACAAACACACAAGCGTTCTCTCTTTGTTATATTAATATACGTAGATTGCTGTTATTTACCGCCGATTTACTGAGAGGCTTACAAAGGAAGCGATTCTTTATCTCACTCTGTAGCTTGTGTTTCAAATGTTGAAAAAGTGTGCTCGCGAAGTGAGTAGTTAAGGAAAGCTGTCCTGTGCCATAGTTGGATATCCATCTCCCGACAGTTACAGTTTATGACACGCTGGTGAACTAGAACTGTCAGACTTGAGCTTTTCTGTACTCTAAATGCTTCTCAGATTCATCTCGCAAACGAGCCGACATTCCCGTCAGTCAACATTTTCTCGGTAGTAGCGTGTAGATATACTTGAGCGAGCAAACGATCTGCCACAGATCTCCACCAAGTTCCTGTCCGGGCACCAATCACTTCGTGTGACGGATGTTTTAATACGACGTTCTTCACATTTCACTCCTACCTTGAAACACCTTTAGCATAAAGCTTTGAGCACAAAACGTTGTTTACTAGTTGCTTACCCGACGGTAACCTGACCATTTAATTAATCTCATTTACCTCCCTCGTTCTTTATAAAATTATTGTACAATGATCTATAAGATTTTTATGATGAATCCTACTTTTTACCGCTTATAATTGTAATTTCTTAGGGCTCCCCTGATATTCACACAAAAGGATGTGAAAAATCGGAGTTACGTCTGACTTCCTTAACCTCCTCCGACATCTTCCAAGTTCTGGAAATGCTACATAGCTTATAATTATTATCCTTTGTCGGTTGAGCAATCATCGATCTGAATGGCCGAGTAGGTAATGTGTAAGTACTCACAGTGTACAATCACAATTTAAACCTTTGTACATATTCTTTGCTCCCACAAATATTTTATAACATAAAAGTTACATAATTTTCACACAGTGCATAGACCCTTAAGATATACTACGAATCAGAGGTGACTGATGAATATGAAGATTCCGCACTCTCAGGCCACCAAGTTAACCGCGTTGAAAAAGACGACCACCGAGAAAACAATCTTTTCAGTAGTTAATCATAAAATATCGGTTGAGTGATATCTAATCTTAGTTGTACACAAATTTCTCTCTTTATACAATTATTTAACATACCCTATTAACGAGGAAATAAAGCAAAAGTTTCTTTTTTGAGGGTTATTAAAATATTTTGTATGGTCTCGCATGCGTATCGTATCGTAATAAGCAGATTCAATTCTCTTTTGTTTTGCTGTGTCCTAGCTGCTAAATCTTGACCATCTGCATATATATATTGCTTGGAATGAAATATCCGCGGCATTTTTCTTATTTTACATGCATATTTTCTACTACATGTTTTTTTTTCATCTAAAAGTCAAGGGCTTTTTCGCAAGTATGTTCTGTTGTAAACCCAAATGTTTGTATTCAAGTACAGCGGCTCTGTAAATCTTTTTTAATCGTTTAGTGATTTAGGAAAATTAAATTAGAAGGTGTTTTATTGCCCATATCCGTAAGAAAGAATTGAAGTTTTCAATGGTGAAAGAATTATCACACATCCACAGAAATATCTTCTCTTTTTAATATTAATATAGATTTCGTCATTATTTACGAAATTCGACTGGATATTAACAATCAAGAAAAACCTGGTGTGTTGCATTCACATGACTTTCTCTACTTGCTCTTCTGCAAACTATTCTTACGAAATGTATTCTTCTATCTTCATCTCGTTGTTCATCTAGATAAACTTTCATTAAACATTTGCACTTCTCGTTGTAGGTGTAAGAGGAATGACGTAGGCCAAAGCGATAGTCATATTTTTAAAATGCTGGTCGCTTTGTGATGGCTTTGAAATTTAATTCCCTTTGCATGACCACGAGAAAAAAAGATGAATAGCGACTTAAGACTTGAAAGAAACGTATTTGAGAATTCAAACCAATAGCAAAGAATATCTCGGAAATGGTGAACATCAAGTATTGTGAAATGCAGTAGGTACCTTATCTTAGGGTAGGATCTACCGAGCGGGATGGCTCAGGCGGCAATGTTTGTGGCTCACATTTGGGAGGTCCCAGATCGATCCCCGGCGACCGCCCACTCTGGTCCATGAGTTTTTCGTGGTTTCCCGGAGTCGACAGGCGAATGTGGGCTGATACATATTCTACCACGAGTCCCCTCCCTCTCATTTCCTGTACCCATCATATTCCTTGTCATCTGTTTCAGAATTGTAGGAGCAGGCGACGATATTCGGCGCGTTGCGGCTGGTCGGTGGCTTGCGCTCTGTAGAGGCTTCTTCCCTGCGTCGCTGCGGTACACTCAGTTAAGTCTCTTCTCCGAGTGGGCTCCGCCTCAGGGGCCCTGGAGGTTGGTGGCTTATGGACAAGGACCGGGTGGCGTCGGGTGCGTTTGATCTGAAAACGTTAGGGACCCCCTCCACGCTTGCGCCCATCGGTATCCGCATCTGGTCACCCTTCGGGTCTCTCTCCTCAACCCTTCCTTCCAGGGGTCACGTTGGAACCAACAAGGGTCGTTACGGCCTACTTGCGGTGCTCTGCTCCAGGGGCCCCTCCGTGACGCACATTTAGCTTTTAGGGCAGAATCTAACCACCGTATTAGAGGCTTGTGCTGATAAGGGAACGGCTTGTAGGTATAGTCGTTCTGGCCGCATTGTCTGAACATCTGAACATTCATCTATAAATACATTATATTGGATACAAAATAAATGCTGATCCGGTCCAAATCTCCTGACGTTAGAGGCGTGTTCACTAATACTATTAGGGAATAGCAGCGGTGCGACGTTGTATCGTTCCGTACAGCTTGCTGCTTGTAAAACTCAACGCAATATCGTGTGTGCATATGCATGTTTAATATTACCTATAGAAAGCAACAAGTAGCTGCAATAAAAAGTGGCGCTCTTCTGAACAAGCACAAAAAAAAATCATATTTTTATAAACATTGGTCCGAATTTTGTCGGCATGCTTAAACCGAGATATTTAATTATAGTTACGCTTATAATAGTAATAAATACGTTGCTGGTGCAAATTGAGGTACTTATTTTTGTTTTTAATGTTGTCAATTGGGAGTTATGTTTTCACAATTTTATGAACTGAGATGTATGTGATTTTCACAAAATAATGCCTGCTCCGATACATGTTACAAATTGCTAAAAGAAGTATGCAAAGCTCCCAGTTCAAGAAACATTCCTTTGTACGATAGCCAATACAGTGCCTTTCTTCCACAGTGTGGCCACCGCCGACTGCCGCAGCTCGGACTCCTGTCGAAACAGTTATCATATCTGCGCAACCGCCTCGCGTTCTAATATTTACATTTACAACTACAATGATAATAAGCACAGACCTTATCATAAGAGATGTTGGAAATGCTGTCCTCTATTCGAATATTTCTGGCATCTTCTCAGGAAATTTTCATTTACATTTCAGAGTACAATATCTTTTGGTTCTTGCAGTGTATGGGGATTTGTTGCTAACTTTTTCAAGTCCCCCATAGACAAAAATCGCATACAGTTCGATCAGGAGACCTTGAGGGCCATAATCCTTTACTAATTATCCTATGTTTAAAAAGGCCCTGGGCTGTAGTATGTGTTATTTTAAGACGGAACATAACCATGTAAATGGAACCATGCTTTGTCAGAGAAGAATATTGACCGTGAGTCAGTTACTCTATTATTGACATTTCGCAAAATCCAATTAAAGAATTTTCCGCGATTCAGATGATCATGTAAAAAATAAAGTGGGTGCAACAGATCTCATACATTGGAAATACTAAAAGAAAACTTCAGGCGAGAAATTCACTCAATTTCAGATACTGAACTCTCGAGTGTGAATTAAAATTTCCTGAGAACATGCCAAAAATGCGTGGATAGAGGACAGCATTTCCAACATCTCATGATGAGGCATATGCTTATTATCGTTGTAATTATTGTAGTTTCCGAGGTCGCGGGATCGAACCCGGTGGCGGGCGATATATTTTTTCATGCGTAAAAATCTTCAGCATGGCTTCCTTTGGAAGAGAAGTAAAGCCAATGGTCCCGTGTCGTAGATTTACGGCACGTAAAAGAACCTCAAGCCTGATAAACAGGCCTCTGAGTAAACTAACCCGTCTTTCACGCCCAGTATAGAATGGGACGCTAAGGACCACAGCAGTTAAGAGCGTCCATAAATAAAACTCAATTTAATTTAATATTGCAGTTACTGTAACTATAAACATGAGAACGCGAGGCAGTTGCGCGGATATTATAACTGTTTCAGCGGGAGTTAGAGATGTGGCGGCCGGCGAGCGAGCCGCAGTGTGGAAGGAAAGCACCGTAGAACGTCAGTAAAGAGTGGGCTATGGCCTATAGGTAGACGCAACTTGCGGGTAATGACAAAAACTAAAATGAGTACTGAAGGTTTATAGATACCTCAGTTGTGAGTTAAACTTCGGTGTAATATTCTGCTCTTAAAGTTGCGACGGCATTTACCACAAACATTCTGCCGAAGCGGGGTGGAGTTTGGCAACGACGCGTCAGGAGGTTTGGACCGCACTATAAGAGTGTGCATAATTACTTACGCTCCCAAGACGTTGTACAGCTCAAGGGTGAAGTGATAGTAGCAAATACGGGGTGGTTCGCCCTCTCTGCAAGCTCGTGCACATTCCTCTGGACTCGATAATGAGGGATTTCTCTGCAACTCCTGGAGCGCCTTCTTCTCGAAGTCGAGGGTGCGGTAGCCGGCCTGCTGAGCGAGGCTGCTCGTGGGCGACACGAGAGGGTGCGTCTGCACCAGGCCATGCGTCGACGTGAAGAAGTTGGTGTTGTCGGCGATCTCTGACTGGACCGGACTGTTAAGTTCTTCCTGCCACCAAGCCGGCGAGGAACTTTCTGCTGTTGCAGCTACCACTGGCGATCTGATTTCTGAAAGCAAATAGCAAAGTCGTGCTCAAACAAGGGCTTCTAATGTTGCACTGCAAGAAATAGTATGTACTTAATCAGGGAGGGTATAACGGAAGTCTTGCACAAAATATCATCAACAACAATCAACTCTCTCCATTTCCATTTCATACGAATATGCAACCGCTGTTTACTTTCTCTACTACTTACCTATAGCAAGTAGAGGAAGTACTGCATTCCACCCAAAAAGTGAGTATCGGAAATACACGTTTTAAAACCCTTCAATAAAAACAAAATTTAGAAAAGATCCGTGGTGCTTGAACTACATAATTCAAAAACGAAAAGTCGGATAAGGACCAAACTTGTTATTTAAATCCATTGTCCTCCAAAGATGCAACGCGGAGATTTTTAAAGAAAATCACCCACCCCAAAGTACGCTTTACATGTAAAAACTGTTCATTATTGTTCATTTTCTCAAAAATGGCTCTAAAATTTTGATTAAAACACCACCATATGTTTAAGATATTTGCATGACAAATAAAATGTATATATTGAATTTTCTGGGAATAACCTATGAAGTCCTCTTCATTCTGGATGACTTATGCATTA
Source organism: Deroplatys truncata (assembly GCA_030765065.1). Classification (NCBI taxonomy): domain Eukaryota; kingdom Metazoa; phylum Arthropoda; class Insecta; order Mantodea; family Mantidae; genus Deroplatys; species Deroplatys truncata. The sequence goes on from CM060987.1 coordinate 21,276,677, forward strand.
CTGGTAAACCGTAACGCATACACAAAATCTTACTTCACAAAAAAAAATGTATATCTTCTTAAAGCATACAGTTTGCGTCAAGTTCATTCTTTTAAGTAGAGGAAGTACATAATTCTACCCAAAAATTCATACCTAGATTTAGCCAGAAGTATACATCTTTCGAGGCTCCCTGAAACCGAAAAAGATGCTTTTGAAAAAAACCTCCGTTGTCTGTGTGTGTTTGTCTCTAAAGAACTAAAGGTCATTTAAATACTAAATTGGTATTTGAAATTCAGTATCTTCCAAAGATGTGACACTTAAGATTTTATTAAGTATCCTTAATATGTAAAAATATTAGTTGCTTTTTTATTTCCTCAAAAATGGCTAATGATTTTGATTAAAACACCATATGTTTAAAATATTTACATGACAAATAAAATGTATATCTTAAATTTTCTGGGAAGAGCCTGTGAAGTCATCTTCATTCTGAATGACTTTTGTATAACTGGTAAACCGTAAGAGAGAGACAAAATCTAATACACAACAAATCTAGATCTCGTTAAAGCACACAATTTATGTCAAATACACTCTGTTGTGTCGTTAACCATTTCCGAGATATACTTTATTGTTGGTCCGAATTTTCAAATATTTATACATTTCTCAACTGCAGAGTCGTTATTCGTTTTCCGTCGTGGTTATGCAAGGAGCATGTAATTTCAAAACCATTACATAACGACAAAGTATAAAAATCTGACTATCGCTTTACCTACTGTGTCGTACAACGAAGTGTGTAAATGTAAATTGTAAGTTTATCTGGATCAACAATAAGTAGATAGAATAATAAACTTTTATAACAATAGCTTGTAGAGGAGTGAGTAATGAAAGTTATGTGAATGTAACTTATCGGGTCTTTTTGATACTTTTTCTAGAACAGAATTTATTGCTATTATTTCGAAACTGTTTTCGAAGCAGATGCAAATTGGGAGAGGACTAACTATCCTGCTTGTGTTTCCGGAAACTGATAAGTTGGGGCACGCCTCTTATTGAAGAATTTAGTTCAGTAGGTGGTACTCGGGTTCAAAGTGCAACAAAACGTCATGGGAGGGCCCTTCTTATAAAACCTGTTTAGTGTGAGTGGGCTCTCTGCAATTACTAAGGAAAGGATCCCTGCAGTGAAAGTGGAAATATCCGTGAAAACCTGAAGATGATATCACGGTCTGCGGCTAAAACTTCCGACGGCGTGCACACATATGTAGAGCACTACAACGCCTTCCTTGGTCACTGTCATAATCAGGGCACGGACTTTGATCACCTAAACGCGTTTTTAAAACCGCTCTAAGATCATGATATAACAATTACAACAAATTACATAATGCTGAGATTAATTTAATTTATTAAAATTAGAGTGCAGAAAGTTATAAATGAATTTATACGTGGATATAGCTGCTATACGAGTAAAAAGTAGTTATAAGAACAATGATGGGATAATTTGGAAAACTATTTTAAACTATATTTGATATGATGAATCTAAAAATAAAATCAAGAAAATTGTGTTTTTATTACACTCTAAAAGAGCTGTTTGTCGGACTATCAACGTGCATAAAATACTGCTTTAGCGGCGTAATAAACAAAATCCAGATAACAATGACCAGTCATATCAACTTTAACGGGGTTTTAAACAAAATACCTACTTGATAATAAAACAAGAAATATAACCGAACATTGCTTTTTATGTTAAACATAAACGTTTGCACCAGTCTTTAAGTGCAGTATATTCCTTCTCATACTGTTGCCGAGATTTTCCTGTGAGCAGCCACGATTCAATATTTCTGACTCGGATTGAAATTTCCTTGGGATTTTCACCCATATTTTCAGTCACAAGCTTGTTTTTTTTTAGAAACGGACTCTCAGAATAAGCACTGCAATCTACATCTGCACCTTGTATTGTTACTGTAAACGCTTGGTAGGAGGCGTTGGTACGATTCATAACGTAGGATTCAGCCTGCTGTGAGAATACATCAACAAATGACTGACTGTGCCTTCTATATTTATACAGTATTTATATTACATTTATTTAGTTTAATATAATTTAAAGAGCTTTTACTAAAACCTATTGTATGCACCACGTACGCAAAAGGTTTAGCGGACTGGTCTTATGCCTCATCCGAAATACTTAATTAATCCTCTAAAGCCTTATTTTGCACACTTCATACACAAATAAGCAGGCCTTACAAAACTGTAGCATTAACTCGAGTTCTCAAATTATACAAAATTCATAGCGGATGAAGAGGACTTCACAGGTAAGATGGTCCTGGCGAGATATGACCGCACACCTCCCGTTCACGAGTCCGCGCCTTAACGATCTCGGCTACCAGTGTCGGTTATCACGCGGTTGGCGAATAGACACGCTAATGGTGTTTTCTGTAATCAAGTGAGTTTTTACAGTCGCTGATTCCGCCCCTAGTTGCGCATGGTGGCAAAGCCCAAGAATAGCGCCACGGGAGAGAAGCAAGACTCTGCGGGCATGTAATGCTATGCAATATAGGGGTTCTCAAACATTTTTTGCCCATGATACACTGATCATTGTTGTGATGAAGAAGTGGGCCCTCATCTTCACAGCCTATGCCATATATCTGCATGCTTTTTCCGCACAACACACAATCACTGTTTATACATATGCACTGACGTCTCTTTTTGTAAACATGGGTATATAAGTCACTCATGGTTAAGATAGCAATAATAAATAGCTCCTTTCTTATACATGTTACCTAAAATGCTTAATATGAATTGCATATTTTGTAAGTCCAGGGAGTTTTGATTTCACATTCACATCTGCACGTGTAAGAAACTACTTGAGAAGCAAGAGAGGGACAGGGAATCTTACGTTCACACACTTTACCGCACAGTCACCTAGACAAGGTCGCTAGCTTTCCTAGTTCTGTTATACAAGTCGCCATTCACTCACTCACTCACCGCAGGAAGTTCTCACAAGGTCGCGGGGAAAAAGAAAGAGTCAAACTAATAGAACAGACGTTTTGAAAAGGAGCTCATGAGCTGCACTGCAGTTGTTGCAACAGGCTCTACGGTGCCATAGCTCGCTTGCTTTGTTCTCAGCAAGTAGGGTAGCTATGAAGTGGCGTTATGCTGATTATAATTAAAGTTCTTCCAGAGTGAATAATTCTATAAACCTCTTAATACTTGTATAACATATATACCAGCACCCATGCAGAAAAACAAAACGGAAGGCAGTGGTGCTACCAGAAGGCAGTAAAAAATAAACCAGTGCGGTAGCATCAGGGGATACGGGGAACAAATGTCTATCCTACATTTTCAGACAAACATTCTTTCAGCTGACTTGTTTTTACGCTCCATTCACATTTAACTCTGATTAGCGTTTTTTAATTATTATATACCGAGCATGATAAATGTCACTTTCTTGCACAAATCTGCCCTTTTTGGATATATATTTCCTTAGTTGTTTACTCTGCGACAAAATAATATGTGATTGCACTGCTACTAGTCGGCCACGATATGAGTGCGTGCGGTGAGAAGAGGAACCAAAGATTTACGGAACAAGTGGGCGTGGCATCGGAAGGACAGTCAGGTAAAGAAAACATCGGCAGTTACAAGCTACATATACTAGCGAGGCTAAGGCCTGCAACCTTCTTTGGAAGGTAGTAAACTAAATAGCAAGTTTGGTATTTATTCGACTTTACGTTTTTGAGTTACGGTGTTCACACACACACACACACACACACACACACACACACACACAGACCTTTTTCTAAAGATGCTTTTTTTTTGAAGTCCGGGGTCCAGAAAACTTGTATTTCTGGCGAAATCTCGACATCGAATTTTTGGGTGGAATACAATACTTCTACTTTCTCTACGTAGTAGAGAAAGTAAAAACGGGCTATAACACGAGCTATTTCCTAAGTCAAAGTCACCAAAATGACCACAGAGGTTAAAGGGATTTTACAGACGAAACAATAATAGTAATCTGAAGTGCTACCCACTATCGTTTATTTTTATATAGCTTCTGTAAACTATACTCGCAAAAGCTTATTCTTCAACCAAGTTAAACGAGATAAACGTTTGCATAAATAGCTTCATTACAATTTCGTCGTAGTTACAAAGGGAACACCGATAGTCAGGCCTTGAAATTCCATACTGTTTGCATGACACCGTGAGAAACAGCTGACGGTTGGCAGTACTCCAAAAAATTAAATAAGAGTATTGAAAAATTAAAGCTAATAATAACGGATATCTCAGAAATGGCTCATGCCGCAAAAAAGTTATTTGAAATAAATTGTGTATTTTAAAGATATCTACATTTTTCTCTGTCTCCTATGGTTTACCCGTTATACAAAATTATGCAAAATTCCTTCATAATCCCAGAAAATCTAATATATACCTACTATTTTTGATGCAAATATCTCAAATATATGGTATTTTTTTATCAGAGTCGCTATGGCCGTCTATGAGAAAATAAAACATGTCTTTTATTGGGTTCAGGAGACTTCAGGGGACCAAATTTTGAGTCGGCCAAGTTGTTTGTACCTGAAAAAAAAATCACAGTCGTTTGAGACAGAGGTCGACATATCGTTTGGAGCTGTTGTGGAACTAATAAGTTGGTAACCACATTCCGACAGTGTTTTGTTCACCGCTTGGTCAATTTCGGTGTCTGAGTATGTGTTAAGGTTTTGTTTTACATCGTTATCAGTTTTCTAACCGTTTCTATTTCTAATGTGTGTCGTAGTCAACGCTTTTATGTGCTCATTTCATTAGGCTTTTGACTCCCCATGTGTTCTTTATTACAGCCGTATTTATCTTTTCTATCCCAGTTTATTCAATCTTTAATGTCTTATAATCCTTAAATAGCGTGTTCAATTGTGTATTTTCGTTAAACTGTTGTGTCTTTAAACGTTTAATTTTTGACTGTATAGTCCGAAATTGGGCTAGAGTCAAACGTTTTTGCCGAAGAAAAAGACTGTTTTGTTGGTTCGGTTGGTTGTGAGACATTAATAATGCATCTAGTCAGGAAAGTAAAATGGGAACGTTTCGTAACAGACAAAGGTGCTTCAAAGGTGGACTTGGCTGCATTTTAACTACAGAACGGGACAACGTATGCGTAATAGGATAATGTTGTAAGTAAACGTGGCGAGTTGAAGAGTGGACAAGTGAAATTTTCCTGCAACAGTTATGATTTTGCTGACATAGCGTATTCAAAAGTGATCAGTCATCAAAAGTGATGAAGGCACGTCTTTGGAAGTATAAGGAGCTATTCTAAAAGAAAAGCCAAAGGAGGTGTTTTTGTGACCCTACGCTCAAACATTCAAACAGCAATACGTGAGGTAAGTGGCAATTTAGAGCACAAAGACATATGTATAATGCATTATGCGTATAGAGTTCGCTGCAAACATCTTCCGAAAATTCCAGACGAGGTAATTTCTCGTTTAGTTGATGGACAGTGCTATTTGAAAGTGAATAATTTTATTTTGTTAATTCAGCAAACAATGTAGTAGTTTTTACTTGTTCCGAAATGTTGTAAATATTGTACAGACGGCTTCAAATGTTGACCGGACCACATGTTTGTAGCTGTGGAGAGGAAAGCCAGGAATCTTATCGACAGGTTATGCCAGATGGCTTGTTCTTCAAGGTTACGGGGTGTAATGTGAGTGAGTGCTAAAGAAAATAGCATTCCAACACATTTTCATTAGAATTGGCTGTAAGAAAGTAATAACTTTGAAAAGAAAATGGCAATAACGTTACAGTATAGCGACATAAGCGGTATAATTTTTTTTTTTTAATTAGAGGCATCACATCATTGTATAATAAGCAAATGTTAAAACAAAATGATTTGGTTTTCAATATTCACGACTTTTTCTACCCATTATCATTATATTATATGTCATAATATACTTATAAAGTATGTTTTTCCGTGCACTTTATTATGATCGTGACAACAATTTAGGCCAGAAATTATTTCAATTTACAGTCTAAGTTACACTTTTCCTTATTTGGTTGCATGCAAGATGTAACCACAAACAGCCGCTTATCTATACCACAACTCTACTTTTTACTGTCTCTACTACTTACCTATAATAGGGTATGATAGTAGGTACGGATGGGGGCTTAGCACCTCGACCTACGCAGATCTTTTGTGCCTATACACCTGAGGGGAGCGGGAGGGAGGAATGGGTGAGAGGACACAGGCAGAGGGCAGGGTCCCTACATTTTACAGATTTGAACTCCCCAGATGTTGGCTGGTGCAGCAGATCCCTTCCCCCCTTAGACTTACACATTCCCTGGGGGGGGGTCCGGGAACCGGAGACCGCTCGCAGTCTGGGGGATGAAGATTTCCAGAGAAAATCCTTTTCCCCTGCCACGCACACGCCGATACCTCCCTGAGAATGGAGATGAAATGGAGGACAGGAAATTCGGGGAGTGTGATTATCCTTCCCAGCATTCGCTTGGCGACCCGGGAAACCCCTGAAAATACCCATGGGTCAGGAAGGTCGACCACGGGAATCGAACCTACGGCCTCCCGAATGCGGGCCACAGACGTAACCATCTGAGCCATCCCGCTCTGTTACCTATAATAAGTAGGGGACGTATTGTGTTCCACCCAAAAATTCAATAACGAGATTCCCCGGAAATACACGTTTTGAGACTCCTGAATCCAAAGAAAGCATTTTTATTTTCTCTACTACGTACTTACAGTAAATAGAGGAAGTATATAGCTAGTATTCCACCCAAACATTTGATAACGAGATTCATCAGAAATACCCGTTTTGAGACACTCTGAATCCAAAGAAAGTATTGTATCCCACCCAAAAGTTTGATGTAATCTCACCAAAAATCACATTTGAGACTTATCCAAAAAATGTATTTTTAGAAAAAGGTCCAAGTGTGTGTGCGTGTGTGTCGGTTAAAAACCAAACTTAGTGTTTAAGTTCAATATCTACCAAAGATGCGGCACGAAGATTTTAAAGAAAATCCCCCACTCCAAACTGCGCTTTCCATTGGACATTTTTCGAAATTTTTTATTTTTTAAAAAATGGCTAACGATTTTGACTAAAATACATATATTTAAACTATTTTAATAATAAATAAAATATATGTCTGTAATTTTCTTGGAATAGTCTGTAAATTTGTCTTTATTGTGACTGACTTTTGATAATAATTAGTAAACCGTAAGAAAGAGAAAAAAATCTTACTGCTCCGTAAATGTAGATCTTATTAAAGTTTATGTCAAATAACATTTTTATGGTGTTAACCTATTCTGAAATATTCTTTGTTATTAGTTTGAATTTTAAAATACCTTATACTTCTCTCAACTGCAAATCGCTACTGTTTCTCTTTCTTTCTTTTTCGATTTATACAAAGAGAACAGAATTTCAAAGCTATCAGATAGCAATCAGTTTTGAGGGGTTTGAATATCGCTTTAGCTTAATATGCTCTACTTATACCTACAACGAAATCTGTAAAGAAGTAATGAAGGTTTATAATAGTTGTAGCTCCACAGAATATACATATAATATAAGAGAAATGCCGCAGTAATTTCATTCCAAGGAATATACAGGGTGGACCATTTAAGTTGAGACTGTACAATATCTCCAAAACTAAGTGTTGTAGAAAGAAATGTCTTTAATAAAAGTTGCTTGATATTATGGGGGAAAGTAAATGGCATTAGTCGTGTTTTGTTTGGAGGACGTTATGACGGTCATTTTAGGGTGAATTTAATTTTTACTTTCTCTACTACGTACAGTAAGTAGGGGAAGTATTGCATTCCACCCAAAAATTCGATACCGAGATTTCACCGGAAATACATGTTTGAGCATTTTTGGAAACATGTCCGTGTGTGTGTGTGTGTGTGTGTGTGTGTTGAAACGGCAACTCTAGGCCGAGCCCAAGAACTGTAATTACAGATAATTTATTAATTAACTTTTATTGATGTTAAATCGTACTATGTAAATATCTTTTTCTCATACTGCTTGTATATTTTAAGAAGGGTGATTTAACATTATGTATCTATCTAGGTTACTAATATTAGTAGAGTTATAAATGGTTTAATGTAAATAATTTAAGCGCTATGTTAAAATACTGTCCACGATGGAATGTTTTAGCTACAGGAATAGTGCTTTTGAAGGCAGAAAACCTAGTTTTATTACCTCTCTTCGGTCGCCGTGCCATTATTCCTACAGCGAGGGTGTGAAGCCTTTGTCCCATTATTTGATAATTCGCCGTGACCAAGTGAGCGAGACAGACAACCTAACGGTACATGTAGGAAAAGCCGCGATTTATATTAAAATTGGACCAATGAGATCCCTGGAAGTTTATTCGAAATAGTTAGACGCGTCGAGTCGCGCTAAAAATGGACCAATAGGAAAGGAAGCAGCCTCAGAAGCCTGAGACTATAAATGGATCTGTTTGGGGAAAATTCGGGACAGTTTATGTCAGGTGTGGTCAGGGAGAGATGCTGCAGGATGTGTGAGATATCGCGCCAAAAAGACAGTATTGTCAACAGTTTTATCATGGATTTTTAGCGGGACAGTTTTTTTCATGTGTGGTCAGGGAGAGATGCTGCAGGATGTGTGAGATATCGTGCCAAAACAGGGAATCAAAATAGTTTTAGCAACACACCTAAGATCCGCTACTCTGAAAGCGACAATAAGAATAGTTATATTTCGTGCCATATCCACGCCATAGTTTAACAGCGGTGGACAGTATTTTACAGCGGCAATACCAGTTTTGTATACTACGAGTGTTAATTAAATAAAAAGAAACGGCAGTGTCATCTTTTCATAAACAAAGCAAGTCTATGTCTTCCTATATCACCACCCGAGATCTACGTTTTCCTTTACCGAGGATAAGTCCATGCTCCCATATAGTTTAAGAAAAATTACTGCAGCTAGCCGAGGATAAATTGAAGAGAACCAACCCACTGAGAACTTCTGGAAGCAACGGGAGAAGCATCAAGGTAAGCCTAACAGCAACGGATGAGGAGGTGATCGCCGCAAACTGGCTCCCAAACGTGGGGCTAACAAACTTTAAGATCGCCGCAAACTGGCGCCATAACGTGGAGCTCGAAGGGAAGAACGACACAAACGGAGGACTAGAAAACAACGAATAGACGAAGAATCTTCAGAGGAAAGGGGCACAGCAGAACAAAATTACAACGCGAACTTCTAGTCTACCTACGTGGGACAACAAAACGGCTGAGAACATCGCTTCTAGAACTTCACCAGGATTCGAACCCGGAACGCATCAGTTATCATTAAAAAAAATACAGGTTAGAACATTTATTCAAAAACAAACAAAAAGGCATGCAGAGTAGTGATTCAGTTTTGTGAACACATGTTATTGAGAGGGGGTAAAGTCATTACTAGGGAGGTAGAACTTACTAACGGAACCATGAGTAGGTCAAGGGAAGATTTGAAAGAACTGGATGGGGAGGCTATTGTCAGCATAACAACAGATGGAAAAAATATGGGCGCAGCAGAGGTAGAAGTTAGGCTAGAAAGGCAATCACTGATTGAGCAGGTCATTGACGCAGGTCAAAACCAGCTGCTAATATTGCTTCAACAGTTGAGTGAACAAAGTAAAAATTTAGAAGGGAAATTAAATGAGCTGAGTAAGGAGTCAAAAAATTTAAGTGAACAAAATAAGAGGTTAGAGGGGAAGTTAAATGAGCGGGGTAAGATCTTAAATGAGCAGAATAAGAACTTAGAAAGCATAGTCAATGAGCAGAGTAAAAAGTTAGAAAGCATAATAGATGAACGGGGTAAGATCTTAAGTGAACATAGTAAGAACTTAGAAAGAATCGTAAGTGAACAAGATAAGAATTTAGAAGGGGAATCAAATGAGAATAATAATGACTTAGAAAGAATCGTAAGTGAACTAGATAAGAATTTAGAAAAAAAAATTGAGTTTTATTTATGGACGCTCTTTAACTACTATGGTTCTTAGCGTCCCATTCTATATTGGGCGTGAAACACCTGTAATTTTGCTCAGAGGCCTCTTTATCAGGCTTGAGGTTCTTTTACGTGCCGTAATTCTACGACACGGGACCACCGGCTTTACTTCCCTTCCGAAGGAAGCCGTGCTAACGATTTTTACGCCCGAAAAAATCCATCGCCCTCCGCCGGGTTTGAACCCGCGACCTTGGGAACTAGAGGCTAGCACGGTACCACCAGTCCACGGAGGACGACAAGAATTTAGAAGGGGAATCAAATGAGAATAATGAATACTTAGAAAGAATCGTAAGTAAGCAGAGTAAGGGCTTAGAAAGAGTCGTAAGTGAACAAGATAAGAATTTAGAAGGAGAATCAAATGAGCATAATGAGGACTTAGAAAGAATCGTAAGTAAGCAGAGTAAAGACTTAGAAAGTATCGTAAGGGAACAAGATAAGAATTTAGAAGGGAAATCAAATAAGCAGAATAAAGACTTAGAAAGAATCGTAAATGAGCAGAGTAAAGAGTTAGAAAGAATCGTAAGGGAACAAGATAAAAATCTAGAAGGGAAATCAAATGAGCAGAGCAAGGACTTAGAAAGAATCGTAAATAAGCAGAGTAAAGACTTAGAAAGAATCGTAAGGGAACAAGATAAGAATTTAGAAGGGAAATCAAACGAGCAGAGTAAGGACTTAGAAAGAATCGTAAATGAGCAGAGTAAGGACTTAGAAAGAAAACTGAGTGAACAGAAAAAGGATTTCGAAGGGAAATTAAGTAAGCAGAATAAGGACTTAGAAAGAAACTTAAGTGAACAAGATAAGAATGTAGAGGGGAAATTAGTTGAGCTGATGAAGGGGAAGTTAATAGAAACACTTGAAGGGAAATTACCACAGGCACTAGAAACTAAAGATCCGAAAACACTAACGGGAGAAGAGACGTTAAAGAAAGCTTTTGAAAGAATGTCAAAGAGGGCGCAGAAAAGAAAGCAGGAATTTAAAACAAAGAGGCGAAAGAAATGGTTGATCGAACTTGGAGAATTAGTATTGGTATAAAAAAAAACAAATCCAGCATTCAAATTAAAAAAAAATCTGATGTGTTACACTCACATGACTTTCTCTACTCTTGTACAAACTATTTTTACAAACGTTTATTCTCCATATGCTTCATGTTAATCGAGATATCGAGAAGTCAATCCTATTGGTAATTTTCTTGTAGATGCAAGGGGAATATGGTAGGTTTTAAGCGATAGTCAAATATTTTAACGCTGGTTGCTATGCGGCGCATTCCATTCTCTTTGCATGTCCAGGACATAACAAAATGAATAACGAATTTGAGAAAAAGTATAAGTATTGGAAAATTTAAGGAAATTACAAGCAATATCTCGAAAACGGTTCACTCAACAAAAGAAATGTATATGACATAAGTTGTGTATTTTAACGCGATCTACATTTTTTGTGTAGTAAAATTTTGTCTATCTCTTATGGTTTACCAGTTATGCAAAAGACGTTCACAATGAAGAATACTTTTGGAGACATTCCCAGAAAATTCGAGATATACATTTCATTTGTCATGACATTATCTTAAACATATGATATTTTCATCAAAATCGTTAGAGCCATTTTTGAGAAAATTAAAATTTTCGAAAAATCTTCCATGTAAAGGGTAGTCTGGGGTGGGGTGATTTTCTTGAAAACCTTCGTGTCGCATCTCTGGAAGATACTGAACCTAAATACCAAGTTTGGTGCTTATCCGACTGTTCGTTTTTGAGTTATGCTGTTCACAGACACACACACAGACACACACACAGACACACACACACAGACACACACACACAGACACACACACGGACATGTTTCCAAAAATGCTCTTTTTGGATTCAGGAGGTCTCAAAACATGTATTTCCGGTGAAATCTCGGTATCGATTTTTTGGGTGGAATGCAATACTTCCCCTACTTACTATACGTAGTAGAGAAAGTAAAAAAATCTGATGTGTTACACTCACATGACTTTCTCTACTCTTGTACAATCTATTTTTACAAACGCCTATTCTCCATATGATTCATGTTAATCGAGATATGGAGATGTCAATCTTATTGGTAATTTTCTTGTAGATGCAAGGGGAATATGGTAGGTTATAAGCGATAGTCAAATATTTTAACGCTGGTTGCTATGTGGCGCATTTCGTTCTCTTTGCATGTCCAGGACATAAAAAAAAATGAATAACGAATTTGAGAAAAAGTATAAGTATTGAAATATTTAAGGAAATAACAAGCAATATCTCGAAAACGGTTCACTCAACAAAAGAAATGTATATGACATAAGTTGTGTATTTTAACGCGATCTACATTTTTTGTGTAGTAAAATTCTGTCTATCTCTTACGGTTTACCAGTTATGCAAAAGTCGTTCACAATGAAGAATACTTTTGGAGACATTCCCAGAAAATTCGAGATATACATTTTATTTCCCATGACATTATCTTAAACATACAATATTTTCATCAAAATCGTTAGAGCCATTTTTGAGAAAATTAAAATTTTCGAAAAATCTTCCATGTAAAGGGTAGTCTGGGGTGGGGGGATTTTCTTGAAAACCTTCGTGTCGCATCTCTGGAAGATACTGAACCTAAATACCAAGTTTGGTGTTTATCCGACTGTTCGTTTTTGAGTTATGCTGTTCACAGACACACACACACACACAGACACACACACACACACACAGACACACACACACACAGACACACACACGGACATGTTTCCAAAAATGCTTTTTTTGGATTCAGTGGGTCTCAAAACATGTATTTCCGGTTAAATCTCGGTATCGAATTTTTGGGTGGAATGCAATACTTCCCCTACTTACTATACGTAGTAGAGAAAGTAAAAAAGGATAATATCATTGATCCTGACTCTGTAGTGCCTGGAAAGGAGAGTTTTCACATGTGAATTAATGAATTATCTTAAGCAGTTGTGCAGAACATTTTTTTTTTCATTACTAAAGAGACTTGAGTATTAAATGCTCATTAGTGATAGTGAAGGAGAACAAGAAACACCTTTGCCATTAATATGTTTCAGTTTCTTTCTGCTTGAATAAGTTTGTCTTAAGGTTGAAACAGCTTTTATTGTCAGAATATTTATTATTTTTTTTGATATTTAGCAATATTTGTAAATTATTAATTGGTTGGTATGCTAGCAATATGCTGACAGTTTTCTTTAAACATATAAATTAGTTTTATTAATTATAAAAAAAGAGGTATCATAGAATGGAAAATTTTCTTAAAGGTCCATACCGGGTGATTAACATTTTTGGCTCGGATACATTTGAGTTACAAGAAATAAAAAATTCCAAGATCGTAGGGAGATATCATAAACAGTTGCTCAAACCATACAAATGTTTAGAGAATGAGAAGGGTGAAGAATGTAATGAAAAGAATCAGGTTAGTTTTACTCGAAATGAGGTAGCAACCCTGTGAACAAATAGTAAAGGTAATACACCCGATAAATAAGGATGTAAAGAAATAAATAAATGCATAATAATTATGTACCAATATGTATGTAAATAGATTTAATTTTAGAACTTAATTTGGGTATTAGAGTATTTGTTTGCGTTACAAGTTATTCGTGTGCGCGAAGTGTATTGTGTACAAGAATGTCTCTCGGAAAACCTGTTTTTAAATGGTGAGAGGGGGGTCAACCATAACAAAGTGTAGAGTGAATGACCCAAATGTAAACACCACCGGTTTGTCAGAACCCTTGTGAAGGAACAGTATAGCGAAGGGTCTCTGTCAACAAAACAAACCAACAAAGGCCATAATCAGAGGAATTATTCTGGAAAAGAAAATTGTATCAAGTGCTGAAAAATTTATTCTTTTCCAGAACAGGGCAATTTGAAACGGCAACTCTAGGCCGAGCCCAAGAACTGTAATTACAGATAATTTATTAATTAACTTTTATTGATGTTAAATCGTACTATGTAAATATCTTTTTCTCATACTGCTTGTATATTTTAAGAAGGGTGATTTAACATTATGTATCTATCTAGGTTACTAATATTAGTAGAGTTATAAATGGTTTAATGTAAATAATTTAAGCGCTATGTTAAAATACTGTCCACGATGGAATGTTTTAGCTACAGGAATAGTGCTTTCGAAGGCAGAAAACCTAGTTTTATTACCTCTCTTCGGTCGCCGTGCCATTATTCCTACAGCGAGGGTGTGAAGCCTTTGTCCCATTATTTGATAATTCGCCGTGACCAAGTGAGCGAGACAGACAACCTAACGGTACATGTAGGAAAAGCCGCGATTTATATTAAAATTGGACCAATGAGATCCCTGGAAGTTTATTCGAAATAGTTAGACGCGTCGAGTCGCGCTAAAAATGGACCAATAGGAAAGGAAGCAGCCTCAGAAGCCTGAGACTATAAATGGATCTGTTTGGGGAAAATTCGGGACAGTTTATGTCAGGTGTGGTCAGGGAGAGATGCTGCAGGATGTGTGAGATATCGCGCCAAAAAGACAGTATTGTCAACAGTTTTATCATGGATTTTTAGCGGGACAGTTTTTTTCATGTGTGGTCAGGGAGAGATGCTGCAGGATGTGTGAGATATCGTGCCAAAACAGGGAATCAAAATAGTTTTAGCAACACACCTAAGATCCGCTACTCTGAAAGCGACAATAAGAATAGTTATATTTCGTGCCATATCCACGCCATAGTTTAACAGCGGTGGACAGTATTTTACAGCGGCAATACCAGTTTTGTATACTACGAGTGTTAATTAAATAAAAAGAAACGGCAGTGTCATCTTTTCATAAACAAAGCAAGTCTATGTCTTCCTATATCACCACCCGAGATCTACGTTTTCCTTTACCGAGGATAAGTCCATGCTCCCATATAGTTTAAGAAAAATTACTGCAGCTAGCCGAGGATAAATTGAAGAGAACCAACCCACTGAGAACTTCTGGAAGCAACGGGAGAAGCATCAAGGTAAGCCTAACAGCAACGGATGAGGAGGTGATCGCCGCAGTGTGTGTCTGTGAACAGCATAACTCAGAAACGAACAGTCGGATAAACACCAAACTTGGTATTTAGGTTCAGTATCTTCCAGAGATGCGACACGAAGGTTTTCAAGAAAATCCCTCCACCTCAGAGTACCCTGTAAATGGACATTTTTCGAAAATTTTAATTTTCTCAAAAATGGCTCGAACGATTTTGATTAAAACATCATATGTTTAAGGTATTTCTATGACAAATGAAATGTATATCTCGAATCTTCTGGGAACATTTTCTTCCTTTTGCTTCATTCTGAACGACTTTTGCATAACTGGTAAACCATAAGCGATAGACAAAATTTTACTGCACAAAAATGTGGATTGCGTTAAAATACACAATTTTTGTCATATACATTTTTTTTGTTGAGTGGCCCGTTTTCGAGATATTGCTTGTTATTCCCTTAAATTTTCCAATACTTTATACTTTTTCTCAATTTCGTTATTCATTTTTTTATGTCCTGGACATGCAAAGAGAGTGGAATGCGCCACATAGAAACCAGCGCTTAAAACATTTGACTATCGCTTAAAACCTGCCACTTTCCCCTTGCATCTACAAGAAAATTAGCAATCAGATTAACATCTGGATTAACGTGAAGCATATGGAGAATAAGCGTTTGTAAAAATAGTTTGTAAAAGAGTAGAGAAAGTCATGTGAATGTAACACATCAGATTTTTTAAAATGGGAACCTAGATATTGTTTGTTTTCTCATTCCTCGTAAAAAAACTAAACATATTTTGTTTAAAGCACCTTGCAATTGTTCTTACCAACTTAAAAAACAACGAACATTCAGATGGACCCTCAAATTGCCATTCATGGTTGGTCCAACCATTCATTGCGCTTTTCGTCACAGCCATTCAGAATTTTCGTCAGACGTTTCGCCGATGTTTTGTGTGAATATTAGCGGGATTGCACGAAATAATGAGTAAAGGCGAGGATGCACCATAAAAATCTTCTAGATCTTTGCAAAATAATCTCGTAAAGACCGGAGGGATGTACGTATATGCAATTAATTCATTTGAGTTTAAAAAGCTACCCGAGCAACGTCGGACCCTAGCACGTGTTTTATAAAATTCCCGGAAGAAGAGCATGGACAGTTCAAGCTAAGCGAAGATCAGGACTTGTTATGGAAGACCTCTAAGGTAATTGTTGTTGCATGTGTACAGAAAGCAGGAAGAGGAAGATAACGCACCCACATGAACGTACGTGACGTTCTCTTGGAATGCCCGGGTTGAACTGTATAAAAACGTAACATCTGGCCTGCTTGTTAAATACGAGTTTGTAAAAATGCCTTAGAATAAATACATGTTGATCGCATGGCATCATCTGGCAGACTGCCGATCATGAGTCTACAGGCCTTTTAAGGAAGATTTGAATCGGTATTCTGACGTATGCGGATAGGCCAGCACTTCCTAGGATTTTAGAAACGGAATGTCGGACAAATACCACCAAGTTTTTTCAAGAAAATCCCCCACCCTAAACTACCCTTTAGGAATGTTCGTTGCTTTAGATTTTCTCAAAATGGCTTTAACGATTTCGGTTAAAATGCTATATATTTAAGGTATTTACATGGCAAATAAAAACGTTTATCTTGAATTTTCTTGGAATAGCCTATGAAATCCTTTTCATTCTGAATGACTTTTGTATAATTGGTAAACCGTAAGAGATAGACAAAATCTTACTGCACAAAAAGTGCATATGCCAGATAATTTTCCGAGTGATTCTTTTTGTTGATTTAAATTTTCAAATAGTTATACTTTTTGCTATTGGCAAGTTGTCATTCGTTTTTCTCGGGTCATGCAAGAAACAGCATTTGAAAACCATCGCGTAGTGAAACGCTTTTTAAAATCTTGATTATTCCTTTAGCCTACTGTATCTTTTGTTTTACACCTACACGAAATGTGTAAAATGTGAAATGAAGGTTTATCTTGAATAACAATAAGTATACAGAAGAATAAACTTTTATAAGAATAGTTTATTGAGGAGTAAGTAGAGAAGGTTATGTGAATGTAACACATCAGACTTTTCCAATTGAATTAATGGAGCAGTTTACCCCATTTACTGATCTCGCTTATAAGCGCGAAGCTTTATAACACATGATTTTATTATTAACAGTTAGTTGCAGAATATTGATATATTCTGAACGCAGGTATCCTTTTAATTTATACCAATATTATAGAGAGAGAAAAGTTGTGTGTGTGTATGTAATGTAGTCTCAAAAACCACTCAACCTACTTTGATAATTCCTTCACCATTGTAAAGTTCTCATTTCCAGATGGTCACAGGCTATATAATGTTTCCAAAATTTTGAAAACTGTGGGGACCAAATTTTAATCCGTTTCATTGAATATGGATAACAGAGGCTACGTTTGACACTTTGTTCCAAATGTTACAGATTTTTAATGACTTTCAGCCCAAAGGGGTAAATGGGGAGGCTTAAATATTATAAAGTTCAGTTATTTTCGGGGGTTATATATCGTTCATATCATCACATTTCCCTGAAGTGCTATCAAGTAATACTTTTGGAATGGTTTTGACAAAACCGGGTACATTTAGATTCCAGAAATTGACAAAAATGATAAGCTGCCCTTACATTCAATCCCTATTTTCAACCCCTAACATACAAATCAACATTCTTTGGCCTCTCTAAATGAAATATATTGTAAGACCCAATGAAAATTATAAGCTAACTTACAACTCTAAAAATACTACCTTACCATATCTTTAGCTCCTTTTGTAGAAATATGCACTGTTTAAACCATGTGGTCAAAATGTTGCAGTTATACATCAGGAGTTGGCAGACATCATAGGTTCCATTACAGCTTCCAAAAAACACCTAATCCTTATGTTGAACGATATAGTATTCGAAACTTTTAACAGCTTCCCCTACTTTATTTCCAGCCCCTTATAGATAAAACTACATTGCTAGATCAACCAGGCACAAATTTGTGCACTTTAACTATAGGGCTTACGAAAATTATAGGGTACCCTACAACTTTAAAAACCTATCCATACTCATGTTTTTCAACTTCTTATGTACAAATTGTCACTATTTAATCAATCTGAACAAAACTTTGGACACTTACATTTCAGATACAAGTACAAATTAGAGATTGCTTACACTTTAAAGATTCACCCCTATCCTTATTTTCAACCCCGTACTTATAGTGTGTCAGGGTAAAGGTGAGAACTCGCCATATAATTGCTATAGAACTTGTACAATAATTTCGTAATGAACGGGGGAATGTGAATGGAATTAATTAATTAGACATTACAGTTCAAAAAGCCACCCCTGCTACGTCGGGCAGCCAACTAGTATTTGTGATTTGTTTAGCTTTCACGTTTCACTATCTCTGAGGAGTTCAAGAAATGTTGATTTCAGTAATTTTTGCTGGATGATCTGTAAACTGGTTCTACATGTACCCGTATTTTGATATGCTTTGCCTGACACAGTGCCAGTTCACGGTCATTGTCACACCACCGAAACCACTGCAGATCTCGTATCTAGCACGTCTGCTGGGTATTCGTTTCATTATATGTTGGTCGCGTTCATCGCTTTGTAATCAAATAAAGAAAACAAAGAAAAAAAAAGAAACGTGTAGATTTACATTTTTAAAGATCATGGTTGACTTAATACACAAATACTTTCATAAGATACGGTTTCAAAAATGCCGGAGAGACTTTCTACCGGAGAATTGCTCAGGTATTGGGTTTCAAGAGTGGGTCAAGTTGATGCTATGTGATTCAAGGTCTTGTGGAGAAAATTTCTTCATACTTGATAGGTCCAACATATTCGTGGCTCTATCTTGCATCAGTCTTTTCCAACTCTTTGAGATGCAGTAGAAATGTAATTTCGAGTTTTTTCCCCTCTTCTCGGTTTAGAATTGAAACGGCTGTCCAGAATAGACAACTCAGTCATTTTCAAGGATGACTCGATCTGCGTTCCATAGACAGGTAAACGAGCAAATGTACCGATGCATTCCTGTGCAAAGCTTCGAAAGTTTAATTTTCTATCTACTTCATGTTAATCGAGATAAAGTTTCGCAGAAATAGTTTCATTATGCGTTTCGTTGTGGGTACAAAGGGGATAGAAGAAACAGGAACGATAGTCAAATGTTTATAAGTGGGTGGCTATGTGCTGAAGACATGAAATTTCAGGGTCTTCATAAAAAAAACTGAAAGTTAGCAGCACTTCAAAACATCTGATGCGTTATACTCACATGACTTTCTCTACCCTCTATCGCTTAATAGCGGGTATACAAATTATTCTGACGAAAGTTTATTTTCCTGTTTACTTCATTTTAATCGAGATAAAACTTTCCAGAAATAGCTACATTACACAGATACAAAGGGATAGTCAAATTTTTAAGAACTGGACGCTATATGCTGGCCTTAAAATTCCATACTGTTTGCACGACATCGCGAGAAACAACTGAAAACAGACAGGGCTTTAAAAGAGTAATGAACAGTTCGAACCATTAATAGCGGATATCTCGGAAATGGCTAATGCCACAAGAAATTTATTTGAAATAAACCGTGTATCCAAAAGAGATCTACGTTTCTGTGTAGCACGTTTTTGTCTCTTTCTTATGGTTTACCAGTTATACAAAATTACTTCTGATGAAGGTGTCTTAACAGGCTATTCCCAGAAAATTGAAGGCGTACCTTTTACTTATTATGTAAACATCGAAAAAATGTATATCTAAAGCGTAATTTGAGGTGGAGGGTTTTCTTTTTTTAAAAAAGTTCGTGTAGTATCTTTCGTAGATCTGAACTTAAATACTATGTTTAGCATTTATGGATGTTTCGTGTTTGACTTATGCTGTTTACACACACCACGCGCGCGCGCGCAGTTATCTCTCTTACGGTTTACCTATAATACAAAAGTCATTCAGAATGAGGCTTCACAGGCTATTCCAAGTAAATGAAAAAATATTTTAGGGCTGTTTTTTGGTAAAATGAAAAAAATACGAAAAAATTTCCATTTAAAAGGTGATTTGGGATGGGGAAGTTTCTTGAAAATGTTCGTGTCGCATCCTTGGAAGTCATTGAACTTAAGTTGGTATTTAACCCACCTGTCGTTTTTGAGTTATGTTGTTCACTCACACACACGTGCGGATTTTTTATATTCAGGAAGTCTCAAAACGTATATTTGCACTGAAATCTCGGCATCTATCGCATTTTTGGATGGTGTGCAACTTGCTATAGGTAAGTAGTAGAGAAAGTATTGGCGATATTGCGGAATGTTATCAACGCTACTGACGAGTTTGTTGAACTGCGTGACATAGACCTTCCGTTAGCTCGCTCATCCCGGTGCCTGTGGCCGGCAGTAGGCCAAACCTGTTGTCCTTGTCAAACTTGTCCGATGAGTCTGTCTGCTGAAATTACTTGAAATAAAACCCGCATATAACCAGTGATTTCTCATGGCCAATGTCATCGCAAGTAGACGTGGAGAGAGAAGACCGTCATGAGCATGTGCTTCTTGCAATGGCTGCCTGTATGTAGAAAGTGTACCTACATGCAAAATGTGGTCCTGAGCGTAACACGCTTTCCAAGTTAGTGCAAATCATCAGAGTGTTCTTCGTTGTAGGGAGATGCTCAACACTAATGTGATATATTTAGTTATTTAACATTCATATTCACCCGCTATTAAGGAGAAAGTGAATGTTCTACCTTGTCTATACTAAATTCAGCTTGTTCTCAAGCATACCTGAACATGTTATTAAATATCATCCTCTTTTATAATACTTAATTCCCCAATTAAGGATTAATGGAAACTTTTCATTCCGCAGTTATAGGCTTAAACCTCAATCAATTTTAAGCACAAATAATAACATGGCCATTTATTATTTATTTCTCTTCTACTTGCCTACACTACGTGGAGGAAACTCAACAATTTGATACGTATATATCACCGAAAATACACGTTTTGAGGTTCCTGAATAGAAAAAGGTCCGCGTGTGTGAACAGTATAACTCCAAAAAGAAAATTTGGATAAATATCAAACTTGGTAATTAATTTCAGTATTTTCTGAAGGCAGCGCATCTCTGAAAACCCCAAAAGTCTACAGTTTTGTTCTGGTTGCTTTGATTTTTTTTACCAGTTTGCCATATGCTTAATATAAAACATATAGACCTATGTCAAGCCCTTGTTTACTTCTTGATTTTGATTCATAATTCATCAGTTGTACTAATAATGATAGAGGGTAGAGAATGTTACGAGAATGTAACACAGAATTATTTTTTTTTAATTCAAGGGCCATAAAGACGTGAAATCTCGTTATAGAATTTTTGGGTGAAATGCAATACTTCCTCTACTTACCATAGTTAAGTAGTAGAGAAAGTAAAAATAATAAGAGTTCTTGCATACGTATTCTTTATGTGGGGTGTATTTTGAAAACATGTGATATACATATCTTTCACTAAAATACGCGTAGACAAAAATATATTAATAAA
This sequence comes from Deroplatys truncata, assembly GCA_030765065.1. Classification (NCBI taxonomy): domain Eukaryota; kingdom Metazoa; phylum Arthropoda; class Insecta; order Mantodea; family Mantidae; genus Deroplatys; species Deroplatys truncata. The sequence goes on from CM060987.1 coordinate 21,298,108, forward strand.
AATCTGATGTGTTACATTCCCATGACTTTCCCTACTAATGTATCGTTTATTAGTGGGTATACAATATATTCTTACTAAAGAATATTTTTCTGTCTACTTCATTTTAGTCTAAATAAACCTTTTCAGAAATAGCTACATTACACATTTCGTTATACATACAAAGGGAACAGCGATAGTCAAATGTTTAACAACTGGACGCTGTATGTTGACCTTAAAATTCCATACTGTTTCCATGACATCCCGAGAAACAACTGATTGACAGGACTTAGGAGAATGGCCAAGAAATGAACAACCCGAACCTTTTAATAACGCATAACTCTCACATGGCTTGTTTCACAACAAAGTTATTTGAAATAAATTCGGCGTTTTAAAGAGATTCACTTTTTGTGTAGTACGTTTTCGTCTATCGCTTAACGTTTACTAGTTATACAAGATTACACAAAATTTCTTCCAAATGCAATGGACTTAACAGCTATTCCGAGAAAATTCAAGAAATACATTTTATTTTGTATGTAAATATATTCAATATATGATATTTTAAGCAAAATCGTTAGTCATTTTATAGAAAATAAAAAATTTAGAAGAATCGTCTATATAAAGGATAGTCTGGGATGGGGAATTTTCTTGAAAATCTTCGTTTCGCATCTTTTGAAGGTATTGAACCTAAATACCAAGTTTGCAATTTATCCGACTCTTTGTTTCTGAGTTATGCTGCTCACAGACAGACAGACAGACAAAAACAGACATTTACACAAACCTTTTTATAAAAATGCTTTTATTGGATTCGGGGCCTCAAAACATGTATTTGCTGTGAAATCTCGACATCAAATTTTCGGGTGGAATACAATACTTCCCCTACTTGCTATACGTAGTAGTGAAAGTACAATTAACGTATTAGCTTTTTGGCATGTGAAGTACATAGTACAAAATAACAGACTTTCCAAAACGTATTGACCACGACAAGGATTAATAACATATTATTGTAATAGTGAGAGATTACTTGCAATAGAAACTTTCTCGAGGAGTGAAATACTTTTGGCAGCTCGGGATTTTATACTCAATATTCTGGTCATGTGACAGCACAACTTTCAGTTTTCATCGAGCAACATTGGCGAGATGCTGTATCAGATGCCCTCAGTCCAGTTGTGAACCAACGTTCGCTGGCACTTACTGATGCGGATCTATGCTGATGTTCAAAGCGTAACAAACTGTAGAGAAATGGTTTGTCAAATAGTTTGACGTAAACTAAAAACACTCCTTATCAGTATTCCTACATATAGCGTTTGAAAAGTGCAGTACATCTTAGTTAATGTGAGGAGATATACTGAGCATTTTTAGAGTGCAATGTTTATACAAACAAATGAAATATGTTTATATTTGACAGGCAATTTCTAATGATTTGCGAGTTGATTGCCGTGTAGTTTGTTCAATTTCCTCTAATAGTGTGTTAAATATCATCATTTAAACATTTAGTGTTCACCCAAAAAAATGAATTTGACTAGGGAACATTTGCTGGCTATGATGTTTTACGATTTTAAATCGTCATTAACGCCTAAAAATGTGGATATCGGCTTAGAAATACATTTGGCGAAGAAGGCCTATATAAGGCAACAATTTATAATTGGTTGGGCTTATTCAAGAGAGATCGGTTTTTTCTTAGTGATGAATTGTTGAAGGAGGCCCAAGAACTGCTGCTACTGATGGAAACATTGCCGAGCAATGCTGGAAGAACATTGACGGACATCTTATAAATTTATTCGGACGACATTGGGCATTGGTATGAGTCAAATCGTAAACATTTTACATCAACAGAGTTACTCGTGAGAAGAATTTGTTGTCGATGGATTCCACATAAACTGACTCCCAATCAAAAACAACGCATTGGTGCAGAAAAACTCCAGAAAAATTCCAAGGCGACATTTCAAATTTGGTTTGGAATATCTTTACTGGTGACAAATCTTGGATTTATTGTTATGGTCTTGAAAAGAAGAGTCAATCGACTCAATGGGTCTTCCGAACAGAACCTAAGCCTACAAAAGTTCGACGAATTCGCAGTGCTGGTAAGAAGGTGATTGCTAGTTTGGTTCCTAAAACGGGTCATATTGCTACTACAGCATTAGAAGATAGACGTACAGTTACTGCCGATTGGTACACAAATGTCTGTTTACCATAAAGTTTTGAAAAATATGGTGAAAAACGCCCCAAAAGGAAAAATAATGTTACATCCGTCGCATACAGCAAAACTAACAACTGAGTATCTGGATGCCGTAAAGGTCACCACCGTGAATCCTCCAACATACAGCCCTGACCTAGCACCTTGTGATTTTTTTGTTCGCAAAAATTAAAGAGAAAATGCATAGAATCACTTTTCATCATCAAATGAAGCAGTGGAACATTGTAAAAATCTGGTTTCTGAAGTGCCTCAGGAAGAGTGGCATCATTGCTTTAAGGACTGGTGTCATCGAATGCAAAAATTTATTGATGTTAAAGGAATATTTTGTAAAACAATGTCATTTAAAAGTTTTAAAAGTAATCCTTGTTTGATTCTCTGAAATTTTTCAGTGTCGCCCTCGTAATGGCTTGGTTATGAAGTTCCGAAATTTAAAAATAAAATTGTGATATGTTGAATTCACATCACCTTCTCTACTCAGTTTTCTATAACTATTGTTTTAATCGCCTATTCTGATATCCTTTTCTTGTTAATCGAGATAAACTTTCATCACACATTTACACATTTCGTAAGAAGGGTATAAGTAGCCCAAAGCAATAATCAGCTTTTTAAAAAGTGGATTGCTGAGAAAAAACGAATAGCGAAATACCACTTGAAAAAAGTAGTAGTATTACAGACCAAACAACAAAGAATATCTCGGAAATGTTTAAGTGACAAATTGTATTCTACATCAATTGTATGCTTTAACGAGATCTACATTTTCGTGGAGTAAGATTTTGTCTATCTCTTACGGTTTACCAGTCAATACAAGTGTTATTCGCAAAAAAATTGAGATATACATTTTATTAATCATGCAAGCATCTTCAACATAGTTATGCCATTTTAAACACAATTGTTACCCTCATTTTGTTTAGTTTAGTTTAACATCTTTGAACCGGGTAAGTCATATCGGGCGATAAATGAAATCTGTGAAAGATACTGAAGTGAGCCCGAGATCCACAGAGCATATAGTTACGGGACTTCGTCTTTTCAAGATAAGGGAAACCGCGGAGAAAATCCGTGTAACTCACCCTAACCGTTATTTGAGCTCGGGACCTCTTAAATGAAAGGAAGACACGCTACCCCCACACCATGGAGTCTATTTTTGAGTACTCAAATCCAAAATATAGAAAAACTTTTCTATGTAAAGGGTAGTTTGGGGGAATTTTCTTAAAAATCTTTGTGTTGCATTCCTGGAGGACGCTGAACTTAAATACCAAGTTTGGTATTTGACCGAATTTTCGTTTTTGCATTTCGCTGTTCACAGGCAGACAGACGGATCTCGGTATCCAATTTTTGGGTGAAATACAACACTTTCTTCACTTACACTTACGTACGTAGTAGAGAAAGTAAAAGGAACTTAAACGCCCTTAGACCACTTTACTATTATATATTGGTTATTTACCCTTAGTTTGCCAAGACACTACCACACAATGTTGATACACCTACGGGTGTCATCTACACATTAAGCATGTATTATCTCTTCTTACAGCTCATCTTAAACGCCAATATCTTGCAGAAGCCCATATTATTTTTATCAACTTTCTCATCTCTTCCATTGAGGTCAAATATCGAGTTACGATAGAGGTTCAACATTTTGCTGTTCTCTTCAGCTTTCATATTACTTGCTTCTTCTAATTAAAACTGCAATTATATTTTTTTAACGATTGTGTACTCGCTTGGCCTTGATGAAGCTGGTGTGTAAATTGTATACAAAAACCCAGGTTGGCAACGATATAACTATGCTGTAATTGCACGATTACCTCTCGTGGGTTGTAAATAAAATGTATCCTAAAATTTTCAGGACTCACTCACTCGAATCCATTATCATTTACACTGATGGAGCTGTTTCAGCTGTTCCCATTAAATCAGGACTGTTTTAATATTTAAATGCTTCATAAAGTACAAACGATACTGAAATGATCGGTCATTTGTTATTCAAGTTTCCATAGCAACGAAGTATGTATTGTGTATAATTTGATACATTATGGAAACATTTTGTGTTGATTTCTGAAATTATGGTTTTCACAACAAGAAATGTTTACGTTGGAACATTATTTCCAGTCATATGGAGTAGAACGAACAGAATTTGGTTCTCGTTAAAGATCAGTACGAGGAGAGATTTAATAAGGAGTGAACACCGTAATTATTGACAGGAAGATATAGCTAACTAAACGAAGAAATGATAATAAGAATAGGGAAATAATTGAAATAAATAATTTCTGTGTATTAAATCAATGTATAATGTAATAAGCTTGAGTTGAAAAAGATTGTCCGGAGAAAAAATAATTAGCGAGTAACGTCATTAGTAATAGCTGTGGAGCGAACGCTTTAGTATAAAGATTCCTGGAATGCAGTTAAGGTTATAAGTTCAGTACGTTTGCAGAGTCACATAGACAGAAATTCTGTAAAAGAGAAAAGGAATGAAATTGTGAGATTCGGGGAGGTACCCGATAGTAACAGTGTCAAATACGCATACACAGGAGTTTGGTTGGCCCCGCGCGAGAAGGAGCCTTGGTGGAATAGTTCTAAATTAGGCGGATGTTAAGTAATAACAGAGCATGTATTGCTAAAATTAGCGTCTTTATTTTCTTTCGTGTACAGCCTTAGGGGCTTACACACTTTTACAGTGATCGGCAGTTCGTAGCGCCTAAGGGTTAGTAGGTATTTAGCGGTAGCCGTGAGGAGTTTTGCCGGTAAGCATTATAGCGACTCAGGCAAGTAGGCTTATAGTTTCTTCAATTGCGGAAACAGTTATTTCAAACCGTTAGCAGGTATAAGTCACTTGTTACAGTTTCGAGTGCTACTATTGATAATCAGTTTCATTCTTTATTTTTGGCAACTGGCTTGAGTGGCTCAAGTATTAGATAACATTAAATTTATCAGTCAATTTAAACTGGTGTTATCCTTTTTAAAATATGTCCATGCATACCCCGAGAGAAAGATCTCATAGCCAACCACTGTAGCAGCCCGCAGCAGAATCAACAGCAGATATTGGAGAAGACGTCAAAAGGTGATAACCGGTATTTGTCGTCAAACTTGGCAACCATTGTGGGTCTGGAAACGGCTTCAGGAGGCACCAAATAACAAAACGCTGTTGTCGAGATGGCTCCGCGATAACATGAGAGGCTCGCATTCTGATGCTCCCGGCTTTGATTCTCATTTGGCCGGCCATTCTGACCGTGGTTTCCCCGGGTCGTTAGGCGAATCCTTGTGTTGTTACCCTTATAACACGAACTTCCGGTCACCATTATTTCCTTTCAACTATTTCACCTCATCTGTTTCAGGGTTGTAGGACCAGGTGACAGGGGTTGGTATGTTACGGCAAGATGGTGACATTTGCACTCCTGTAAGATTTCTCCCTAGCCTTGACGGGACTACTGTAAATCCCTTCTTTCCTGGGAGCTTAATCCCGGGACCCCTGGTTGCGTGGCTCAGACAGAGCTACCTGGCGTCAGGATTGGTACAATGTTGGAATTGTTAGGGACCCCGTCCTTGCTGGCGCGCTTCGGCCGGATCTGGTCGCTCTTGGGTTTCCCCTTTCAGCCCTTCCTCCCAGAGGTCACGGAAGCACAAAGGACCCACTATGGTCGACATGTGGTGCTGTGCTCTAGTTGCTGGACCCCTCTGTCTGACTACTTGTAGCTCTCCAACAGTGTCAAAGTTGCTAAAGTGTAGTCTACGACCAACATCATTGAGACTGGTTTGAGCGATAGGTCTGTTTGGCTCAGCATCTAACAGGAAGGGATGGGCGAGCTCGATTGCAGATCAAATGAAAGCCATGTGCACCTTGATGGCAACATCAACTGTCAAACAATTTGTTTTTCAGGGTCTCAAAAGCCTGATGTCACATAGAACCCTGCAGAGTTCGCAGGTTACTTCGTTCTTTTTTTGTCCTTACATCAGCCTTTGTTCATCAATGTGTTCAGTAATCTACAGAAAGATTATGAATAATGTGTGGCACGTGAGGATACACATTTTGAACACATTCTGCACCAACGCCATTATAGTATATTATGCATCAAGACTATAATGGTAGTAATTAAGACGCGGGTGTGTTTATGAAACGAGCAATAGCGAGTTTCATAATTTTCATACGAGCGTTTTAATTACCACAGTTATAGTCCTGTTGCATAGGACTGTTTTTCGTCGACCACTATAATTTCAAAACGAGTTTTTAGAAAAAGATCTTACCTTATTAACTGTTTGTGATTAAATGCTCATCGGATGGGAGCGCTGATGGGGACCTTCAGCGTGTTTGCGAGTAGTGCAGCAGATGGCAGTACTATTGAGTCCATGCCGTATTAATTGATTTTTGTAGTTGATGTGAAAGCAACATATATTGAAGCAAAGGAAATGAACTCAGTCTATTAAAATTACAATGAACAGAATTTATCTTATTTTAAATACTCACAGTTCATTGTTTATCTGGAGAATGGATCCCAGTGAATGCTGCTTTGAATGTGTTAAAAGGTATGGGAGATCTGCGCGCGTCGCCGAGTAGGATCATAATGGAGTCACTGAAATTTTATGGATGCCATGACAGTCCAGTTACGTCACATGTAATCAATGTATTATAGTGTGGTAGTCCAAAAACTAATGTTTCAGTGTCTTTTTTTTTGCCGCATACTGTATTTTAAAAATATGAAACTCGCAAAAATACTGTACAATGTACGTTTATGAAACCAGGGAAAAAACCTCGTCTCTCATTTTCTAAAATGTTTCCTAGATCTTAAACTTGATTCTGAAGTTAACAGCTCGTAATGGACGTGGTATAGACTTGATGTGTGCGATCATTAGCTCGGTTTAAATGACTGATTATTGCTTTAGAACTGGAAAGGTCAAGAACGCTTAGAGGGCAGGGTCAAAAGTGCCATGCACTGGTTCCTTTCGTGTTTTTTCTCATGGCCTAGAGCAAGGAGAAAATGAACCATCACTATCTGCTTCGTGCATAGCACATTACTGACCTACCTGGTTCATTTCTCTTCCAACACCGCAGCTGTTTTTTTGTCTCTTTATTGCCACAATTGCTACATTTCTGAGACAATCAACTTTGTCTTCAACATCCCGCAATCTTTAACGCAAAGTTATAAGCACATTAACCAAAATAATCAAGGAGTACTTGCTTTAGTATATATTCATAAGTCTAGGTGGTGCAGTTGGTGTACCTAGTTTTCTCTGACCATTTGTTCCTATTTCAGTATAATATCACTTATGGGAACCCGGTAGGCAAAAATGGGTTAAAATATGCGTTTTTGTTTTGATTTTACATATAAAACACCTTAGACTTTCTTGTTTAAAATGGTGTAATTTTAATGTTCGCATCGTCATTCTTACCATTTTAACAGACGAATTATGATTATATTGTATTTTGTAGGCGTACCTCTTGAAATCTGCCAGTTGCCTCAAAACGAAAAAAGAAATTATATCTTACATCCATATGATTATCTGTACCTTCTATCGTTTAACATTGTGCATACCACTATTCTTACTAAAGCTTATTTTTCTGTCTATTTAATTTTAATCCAGATACACCTGTGCAGAAATAGCTACAGATAGTTATAGATACAGAAGGAACAGCGATAGTAAAATGTTTAAGAACTGGACACTGTATGCTGGCCCTTTTTATTTCCCCTTCTTTACCCAGTTTATGATTACTATGTTTTCACTGTTTTCTTTACCGCAATTACACACACAACACACAAACACCCATACCCATGGTGGGACTCGAACCCGCGACCCTCAGCTTGGCGGGCGCCGAAGCTATACACTCTAGCGACCACGGCTACGAGGGCCGGCAACCTTAAAATTCCATAATCTTTCCATGCAATCGCGACAAACAACTGAATGTTGACAGGACTTTAAAGAATGGCCAACTAATGAACAATTCGAACTCTTAATAACGGATATCTCGGAAATGGCTTTCGCTACAAACAAGTTATTTGAAATAAGTAGTGCATTTTAAAGAGAGATACATTTCTTGTGTAGTACATTTTCGTCTATCGCTTAGCGTTTACAGTTATACAAGATTATATAAAATTCCTTCCGAATGAGGACTTCACAGACTGTTTCCAGAAAATTCAAGATATACATTATTTGTCATGTAAATATATTTAATATATGGTATTTTAATCAAAATCGTTAGAACATTTTTTTAGAAAATAAAAAACTTCGAATAATGTTGCATGTAAAGGATAGCTTGGAATGGGAGGATTTCCTTGAAACTTTCCGTGTCGCATCTTTGGAAGTAGTTGAACTTAAATACCAAGTTTGGTATTTTTCGACTTTTCGGCTTTTAATTATGGTGTTGCTTTTTAATTGCTTTTCACTATTGATACGATAGTCAAATAGGGCAGGTTCCGGGATCACCAACTCCAAGAGCTTATTTGAGTTATCAGTTGTAATGATTGAGTTGTAATGAATGTTTTCCCTAAAATCTGTGTCGTTTATTTGAGTGGCCGCTAGTAATTTTGTTTATTTATTGATTTCTGTCATGCCAGTTTACCACGTAATTATTCTTGATGCATTTTACTCCTAATGTTATAATTATCCGGCTGTACCTTGTGTTACCCCTTTCCTAGATTTGCATTTTGTTGGTTTTTCAGGTGCTCAGTTGAATTTATAATCGGTGGACTAGCTAACAAACTTTATATAAAGTTATTTTGTGAAATGGGACACATGAGTCCTTTCATTACTTAGATCACTACACCAGGACCTCTGGTTGTCAGTGTGGTCAGTGAGAGGAGGGGTTGCGAGTCTCCAGCAATGGTGAAACGTAACAATCAACACTGCTATTGTACTTTCGTGAGATATTTAATATTATTCCAACATTTTAAGAAAACTCTTTAAAATAAAGACTGTCGCATTTATATGATATTTTATAAGGATAAGCATACTGTAATGGAATTTTATTGTAAGGTGGTCGCTGATACTACTGCTTTGCGTTTCGCTTTTCTTCTTTCTGAATGTTTCCATTCTCTACTACTAACCTATAGTAAGTAAAGGAAGTACTGATGCCATCCAAAGATTTGATACTGAGATTTCATCGGAAATACATGCTTGAGGCTCCATGAATAAATAAATAGATAAAGGAATTTCAGGAAAAACGTCTGACTCCGAGTGTGTGTGTGTGTGTGTGTGTGTGTGTGTGTGTGTGTGTGTGTGTGTGAACATCATAAAAAACGAAAAGCGGCTACCCTTTACATGGAAACTGTTCTGTTATTTTTTATTTTCTCATAAGTGGCTAACGAGTTTGATAAAACACCGTATGCTTACGATATTTACATAATAAAATGTATATCTTCAGTTCTCTGGGAACAGAAAAGTCCTCTTCATTCTGAATGACTTTTGTATAATTGCTAAGCCGTAAGAGATAAATAAAATCTAACTAAATACAAGTACTTATACTTTTCTCAACTGGTAAACTGCTGTTGGTTGTTTTCTCGTGGTCATGCAAATACCGTAGAATTTCAAAGCCATCATACAGCGACCCGCATTTTGAGGATCTGGCTATCGTTTTAGCCTACTCTATCCTTCTCATACTTAAAACAAAATGTGTAATGCAAGTTTATCTCGATTAATTTGTCGATGGAAGAATAACTTTTATAAGAAGCGTTTGTTGAAGAGTGAGTAAAGAGTTGCATGTGAGTTGCTTTGAAATGGACGCGGCGGCAGGAGAGAATGTTGCACCCACAGAGCATCACGTTTAAGGAACTAGGAACTGTGTCGGGCGTGGGAATAATGCAGGGAGTGGTTCAAAGTGCATACGAAGGTTAGGTTGCCCTTCACAGCGGAGGAGGGTGGATCATGTTGTTGGCCAAGATAGGAGAACAGTGCATTCACTGTGCTGAATGTCATCCTGAATGTAGGACATGGTGTCATGCACACTGACACTGCCTTCCAACATCTCTCTGCATCTCCAGAAATGTTGTCTGAATTGCTTATCATCCATAAACTGTCTTAAAAAGGGACTGGACACCCAAAAAATACTTCGTTTTCTGACCGTAGCATCAGGTTGCTTATCAATGAACCTACAATCGTAAAATTAATTCTAAATACATGCTAGCTTTTCCATCTACTCCTAGTTTTGAACTGTGTGTGTTGGGAGGGTTGAAAACATAATACATAATGTTCCCAAATCGCCGTCCAGTTTGTTAGATAGTCAACCCAAATTACATCATCAAGGATGGTAAAATATCTGTATGTTTTAACATTACATCACGTAGGACTACTTGCTTCTGTTTAAAAGTGTTATTCTGGTATTGCTAACACTGTCACCGGCAAGTGTATTTGGTGTATTAACATTTAGTATTCAGTCTTACATCTGAAGATCACCTCTTAGGTGGCTATTTGAACTACATATCCACAGCTGTGTTTTGTGTACAAATGGTTAGGATAGCGGGTTCCTAACCAAGGTGTTCAGAGTTTGAATCACGCTTCCGTCTGTAGAGTTGAATATATGTAACGTGCACACGTATGTAAAGAGGCAAACTCGTAGCTGATTAGAAATTGTTGCACCCCTAAAACCTCTGCCTAGTACAACCAACATTATCGGCGCGCCGGACAAAACTACGAGGTATAAGTTCAAAAAGTGTATGGTGATCCGGTACATTGTACAAAATTCGGCAAGAAAATGTGGGTGTTAAGAAAGCAAAAGGAGGTTCAAAAGCGTAGATCTGAACAAATATCAGATATGATTAAAAAAGAATATTGGTTTAGACAAACATACGTAATGAATGCTAGGATCGGGGATTGTTCAGAAGCCTTGACTCCAGTACCAATCAGCAAGTTGGATAACAAAATATTCTTGTTTGTGTGCATAAGACAATTTTCGGAGAATCAAACTACGCACTAAGCACTGCAATAAAAGCATAACTATTTCTACTTTCTTTACTGTTATATTACACCAAAAAATTCGATACCCAGATTTCACCGGAAATAAGACTTTTGAGACTCCTTGAATTAAAAAGTCTACCGTTTACATGGAAAAAAGTTTTGTTCCTTTTTACACCTTTTGGCTTTAATAATTCGTATTAAAATGACATATTTAAGATATGTGCATGAAAAATAAAATATATATTAAATTTTCTGTGAATAACTTTTGAAGTTCATTTCATTCTGAATGACAAAGAGATGGACGAAATTTTGGCACATAAAACATGTAGATATCTCTCTTCACACGTTTTTGTCAACTTCTTTTCTGACGTTAACCATGACCGAGATATTCTTTGTTATTCGTTTGAATTTTCAAACACGTATACTTTATTCCAATAAGTCATTATTCTTTTTCTCTCGTAGTCATGTAAGGAACATGGAGTTTCAAAGCGATTACATAGTGACCCGCTTTTTAAATATCTGACTATCGCTTTAGCCTGCTGCATCCTCCTTATACCTACAACGATGTGTGTAAATGGTAGTGGAGGTTTATCTGGATTAACAAGAATTACATAGAAGAAAAAGGTTTTGTAAGAATAATTTGTAGAAGGTTGAGAAGAGAAAGTTTGTGAATGCACCATATCGAATTTGTTTTAACTTGGAGCCGTGTGTATTCTGATGGGTGTATACTTTTGCATTTTTGTTTATAAGAACTAGCTCGATTATGCCTATTTAGTTCCTCTGTTTAGAATTGCAGGACTTGTGCATATAAACATCTTTCATGCAGTAAAGTACACGAATTTTATAGTGACTTTGACTATATTCGTAGCTTAAGGACATATTATGACACTTTTTTTGTAATGAGTTTTATCATGGTTTATCCTATCGTAATTTCATTATTTGCGTTATTGGTGGTAATTTATTAATATTATTTGATAATGTGATGTGAACCGTAGTAATGTAATTGATATTCCGGGCTCTGAGCCAATGCACATTGTTGCCAACGTGTCTGAGGAAGTTTGTAATATCAGCACTACTTTCCTAACGTCAGCAGTTGCACTGTTTCGTGTAATAATAAAATAGTGGCTACTTAGCACAATAAAGTGTACGGTAAATGATCAACTACAAAAAGCTATTGGTTTACGACTGGGAAATCGATCATTTTAGTATTAGCTCATCGGTTTTTCATCAATACGATCGCTTTATTGTTTTCTACTTCTCGCGTGGGCGAAAACACAGCGCTGATCTAAAAAGACTAGACTTATTTGACTGCAAATGCAACAATATCCTGTTTAACAATAATACATAAGACTCATAAAAATTATAAACCAGCCTGGGAGTTCAAAGCGTATTCAATGGAGAGTTGATTAAAAGGTGATAATAGGATTTGCCATAAACGATACATAATAGTTGAAGGGTGCAAATTTAAAGAAATAATGTTTACAATTGCGCGGGTAGGTGTGCCGATTTGTGCACGGGATTTGCAGGAGTGGTCCCGGGTTCGATGCTAGCTCAGGAATTTGCATGGATCTTGGATCTCGGGTTAGTGGTTAATACGACTGTTTCATTTTTCTGCTCGTTTATTTCCCGCCACCATTTTCAAATTTGACTCCTGATATTACCTCGCCACACATACGCGCATTTTTTTATTGCTGTGCTTCATAATATCGCCCCTATCCGCCTACACATTGTTTAAGAACCACCTCCAGAGAACTACGAAGTGGTGTGTCTTCTGAACTCTCCTATTTCTTTCTTTTCAAAATTCCCATCTCCCCATTTCACTATCATCTGATTTCTACCTTCTTTCTTATTGGATGCCTGGAGGGTTTCAGAGAACATTGACCCTTTTTCTACACAACTGCTTTTCAGGTGACCTAACGGTACACTAACGACAATTGAGGGAAAAATCACCCGTTTCCGGCCGCTGATGACATTGTCTATTCAACCCTTATCCACATTTACGGTAACACTCGCTTCCCAGTCTTACTTAATAATACTATTCCTACTGTTATTAATATTTATTTTAACTATGGTTATCATTTTATTTAGCTACTCAGAACGTACTACTTACAGTTTACACTGCATTGAGAGAATAGTGGAATTTGAATTTAATATACGGTATTTGGATACTTGATATTTCTATACTGTTGTGGCATATCAAAATGATAGTTCTGTCAAATCAAGTGATAAATGAATAAACTATTGTGCCTACTTCAATACTTATCATTAATGATAGTGCCTATTGCATCGAGCTCTAGTAAGAACTATTGACGACACGATTTAATTACGATACATACAAAATCCGCAAGACATGCTATTACGTTCAACTTCATTTGGATGAGTCGATGCCATAAGAAAAACACCGTGTTAATAACTCGTGCTCTTGCCGACTTATCTGTGAGAAATATCTTGCCCAATGTGCCTTTTTTCTTTCTTTTTCCAAGCCCACCAAAACGACAGAGCAAGTGAAGCAATTTCGCGCAATATCCTCACGAAATTGCAATTCCTCTTACATAACTTAAGAGTGACATAATATGGTTCTGCCATTGTTCCAAAGGAAATAGTACACTCCAAAGGTTAAGTGTTTTAAGTCCGGCTTCAGACATAACTAGAGCGTCTTATAAACATTCCATTGTCTTCTTTCATGGTCATGAAGGTCTGTTTCGGTGAAAAGTGTGCCTATCCCAAGCTTTAAGATTGCGGTACTGTACGTTGTGCTAAAACTAGAAAACATGTATGACGTTACATTCACATGACCTTCTCTATGCCATATCTTTTTATATAGCTTCTACAAACTATTCTTGGAAAATATTTGTTTTTTCCTATGTACCTATTTCATAATAATTGAGATAAACATTTACAGAAATCGTTTCCTTACATATTCCGTTGTAATTACAGGAAACCGAAGAAATGGCTAGAAAGCTGGTTACAACTGAGTAGCGACATGATTTTTTTTATAGGTGACAAGGTATTGAACCACTCAAACCAATATCAACGTATATCTCTGAGATGGTTGATGTCACAAAATATTTATTTGAAATTGAGTGTCAGTAAGGTTTCTTGTGTCCAACTGGTTATACAAAATTCCTTCCGAAGGACTTCACAGGATACTGTCAGAAAACTCAAGATATATATTTTATTTGTAATGTAAATATCTTAAATATAGGATATTTTAATTAAAATACTTAAAACAACATTTGGTAAAATAAAGGAAAATATTGAAATATTTTCCATGTAAAGGGTAGTTGGAGGTGGGGAATATTTTCTTGAAAAATCTTCGTTTCGCATCTTTGGAAGATGCTGAACTTAAATTCCAAGTTTGATATTTATCCTATTCGCATTCAGATGCTCAGACACATACATGGACCTTTCTGTAGAAATGCCTTTTTTTATAGATTCAGGGGGCCTCAAAACATTCATTTTCATGTGAAAGTTTGGGTGGAATGGGATAGTACCTCTATCTACTAAGTACGTGACAGAGAAAGTAAAAATGACAAACGTTTTAGAAAATTTAAATCAATGGCTACGGAAATCTTGGAAATTGTTGATTACACAAAAAAGGTTATTTGAAATAAATTTTGTATTTTAAAGAGATCTGCCAAAATTCCATCGGGATGAAGAGGATTTCACTGGCTATTTGCAAGCAAATTCAACATACGCATCTTATTTGTCATGCAAATATCTTAAAACATGTAGTAGTTTAGTCAAAGTCCTTAGAACCGTTTTTAACAAAGAGAAAAAGGGTGGGGGATTTTTTAAATCTTTGTGTCGCATCCTTGGAAGATGCTGAACTTTAATACCAAGTTTGTATTCAACCAAATTTTGGCTTTTGAGTTACTCTATTCACGCACACACGAAATTGTTCTAAAAATGCTTTCTCTGGAGTCCTCAAAGCTTGTATTTCTAGTGAAACCTTGGTATCAAATTTTTGGGTGAAATGCAGTAGGCAAGTAGTAGAAAAAGCAAGAAAAATACGTGTGTGTTCGCTCAATTCAAGGCTCGCGAGCCTCTCAGAGACGTTGTGGCGCTGAAGATGTTAATAAAGTTAAAACAGTGAACGCTAATGCCAGCAGCGCTAAGTCTTTTGCTCAGCAGCGTATGACGAGCCAGACCACGGTGTTTGTAAAATTCTGCGTCGTAACGGCTCTCTTGCGTTAACCATGTGCAACTAACCACAATATACACAACACAAAAACACTGTGTTGCGAAACAGTAGCAAAAAAGGAAACTCTAGAGAATGGCAAACTAAATCAACATTTTTATCAGTAAAACTTCCATTAAACTT
This sequence comes from Deroplatys truncata, assembly GCA_030765065.1. Taxonomy (NCBI): domain Eukaryota; kingdom Metazoa; phylum Arthropoda; class Insecta; order Mantodea; family Mantidae; genus Deroplatys; species Deroplatys truncata. The sequence continues at coordinate 21,313,476 of CM060987.1, forward strand.
CAACAAAGTCAGCGGCGACTAGCAAATCGTCCTACAATAAAGATAGTAGAGTCCCTTATTACCATAATAAAACATTCACATGACTTTTTCTACCTACTCTTGCTTATTTTTATATAGCTTACAACACACACTTCTTAGGAAGGCTTACTTTTCCCAGGACTTCATATTAATAAAAATAAATCTTTGCAGAAATGGTTTCATTCCACATTTCGTTGTAGGAATAATGGGAGAGACGAAACCAAGTAGATAGTCTGATGTTTAAAAGCTAGTCGCTATATACTTGCCTTGAAAGTTCATACTCTTTCCATGACATTGCGAGAAACAATCAAATAGCGACAGCACTTTAAAAATGACAAAAGTATTGAAAAATTAAAACGAATATAAACGCATAATTGAGAAATGGCTGATGTTATAAAAGGTTATTTGAAATAAAATGTATGTTTTAAATAAATGTACATCTTTGTGTAGTGTGTTCTTGTCTTTCTCTCTCTCTCTCTCTCTCTCTCTCTCTCTCTCTCTTATGGTTTACTTGTTTATACAAAATGACGTTTAAGAAAATGACGTAAAACTGCGATTGATTCAGTTTAATAAAATTATTGTACGAAAAGTTATACTTAGGTAATTTACACATGGTATGGAAATAGAAAAAGTAGGTATAAGAATAATGTTGAGCTAGTTTAGAAAATTAATTCCCAATATATTTGCTCCATGTTCTTGATTGAATAATCTGAAAAGAAAATTAAGAAAATTGTTTCTAAAGCAGGTCTTACAAAACTCATTAGCTCTCTTTAGACCTCAGATTATACAAAATTCATATTAAGACTTCACAGCCTACGACAATGGCAATCTTACTGTATGCACTCATTCATTAACACGGACGTTGGAAAAATGACCTGTCTCATCTCTAGTTTGATACATGAATTCATGACTGTAATGATACCTGCTGCCCTGACACTAGCTAACCTCCACCCACAAGCAACCCTTTATAGACTAACCATTAAAATATAGGAATGTGATTCTTTTCAGAGAATGCGAGTGAAGAATGTGCAAAGTTACTCGTATTTCTCAGTTGAGTAGCGAAATTTCTGATGTTTCAAAAAGTTATCCTTTTGTAAAATGTCAGTAATATTAAAGTCTTTATACATTAAACGTAAATGCAGTACAATTACAAAATGACGTAAAGTCGGGAAAAGGCCTTAAAATAGGAAATGTCACACACAAAAATTATCTAATAAATATATATTTTTATAATCTGGACCCATGATAAGGATTTATGTACATGTTAGCAGTGCTTATGATTAAAAGATGGGAGGTCATCAGTAGGGCTGCGACATCGGAGCCGCAACATGGTGGGCTGACATTGACCCCGCAAGAAGAAGGATTGCGCATGTCTCGCAAACGTTTATTTTATTTCTGCAATGTTATTTATAATATATACAGCTGACTTACATAACTCAAATGTCTTTATTAAATCATCAATACAAAACGCTACGTCACCATGTGCACATGGATAAGATTCTGTCAGTTTATTGCAATGATTTACAATCCGCAACTTTATATCCTGTAGTTTATATAAGAGAATATCGTCAGAAATAAGTGCCGCGTATAGTTCTTCATTAAACGTTTGATTTGATGGGGGGGATTGACTCTTGCTGTGGCAGTTTGTCCTCACATGTTGAATACAACGCTTGTATGTTTCTGTGTTGACATGTCTTTGCACATTACTCGACCTACTGTGCGCCTAAGCAATTGTTCTATTGCACGGTTTGCAATAAAGGTTTTCATTAATAATAGAGAAAACATTTTCCCCATACTCCAATATGTAGTTTTGCAACCTTGTGAACTTTCGTACTCCTTCCTTTGGCATTTCGTCTACGTGAACACTGCGCGTCAATACACTTAACCCAACTGCACAGGTAACCCTCTCGCTGCAAACAGTCTACTACAGGACGCCTCTAAACAAACATAACGACTCCGATGTCGCAGCCCTAGTCATCAGATTCCGGGCTCTGGTCATTACCATCCATTTCCTTGTAGCGTTTCTGTTGCAGAAATCGTGTTTTTCATATATCGCTGGTGGTAATTATGAGATTCATGAGAACATCGTTTACCTTTTTCGTTTGTGATGCAGCTTGTGTTGTAACTCCTTTCATGTTCTTTATTTGCGGAACTGTTGTTTGATGTTTTCCGTTTCTATTGTCGTTCTGATTTCTACTGTGTACTGTAGTTTTCTTGGTTCTGTAAATAATGCATGTGTGCTTTAAATACAATAGCTAATTGTTTCCGTGTACTCTTTCCCGTACCACAGGAGCTGTATCTCAGCGTAAAAGTCTATTGTAGCACAGCTCCACGTCGAGAACGCAATCGGAGAATAAATCATTAGTTACGATAACTTAACCTTTATTAGTGCGTAAAAGTGGAGCATCAGGTTTTCGGAGTCGTAGAGTACCTATGGGGTTTCCCATTGATTTGCGCATTTGAACCATAACATTTCCACATAAATACTTCTGCTGTGCATATGCTTTCCTACTGGTTTTGCCAGTTTTAATGTTATTAAAAATTATAGGATGCTAGAAGTTGTTTTAAAAGACAACAGACGTTTCACCGAGCGGGATGGCTCAGGCGGTAACGTCTGTGGCCCGCATTCGGGAGGTCCCTGTTTCAAAACCCGTGGGGCGATTAATATGATGGGCTTTTTCGTGGTTTCCCTTAGTCGACAAGGTAAATACCGAATTGGAGTATTAATACCACGACCCAAAGTTCCACCTTAGGGCTAAAACAATAGTAAAATGAAAATAGATGGTAATAGCTCATGCTCTGCTATATATCCACAGTAGACTGGACTGCACCCTAATGTCATCTGCTCGACACATGTAGAAGCAGAGGTGCACTTATCTAGCAGTAAGGTCTCTGTGGACATGTGACAAAGCTACCATCTACCCGTGACGTATAGAAGCAGAGGGTCAGTTACCTAGCAGTAAGGTCTCTGTGGACATGTGACAAAGCTACCATCTACCCGTGACGTATAGAAGCAGAGGGTCAGTTACCTAGCAGTAAGGTCTTTGTGGACATGTGACAAAGCTACCATCTACCCTTGACGTATAGATGCAGAGGGTCAGTTACCTAGCAGTAAGGTCTCTGTGGACATGTGACAAAGCTACCATCTACCCGTGGCGTATAGAAGCAGAGGTACAGTTACCTGGCAGTAAGGTCTTTATGGACATGTGACAAAGCTACTATCTACCCGTGACGTATAGAAGCAGAGGTACAGTTACCTGGCAGTAAGGTCTTTGTGGACATGTGACAAAGCTACCATCTACCCGTGACGTATAGAAGCAGAGGTACAGTTGCCTAGCATTAAGGTCTTTGTGGACATGTGACAAAGCTACCATATACCCGTGACATATAGTAGCAGAGGTACCGTTTCCTAGACTAAGACCTCTGCGGACACGTGACGAAACGGCGTTCTGCCCGCCACATATACGAGTAGAATCAGAGGTAGAGTTGCCTATCACTAAGGCCTCTATCGACACGTGTCGAAACAACAATGTTCCCGTGACGTTTAGAAGCAGAGATACAGTTGCCTAGCACTAAGCTTCTGTGGCCACATCTCGTAATAGATTCACAATTGAAAGAACTTTAATCAATAACTTTCTTAATTGAATTTCAAATTATATTGAATCACACATTACATAATGGTAAGTATAAAAATAAAAATCGAATATTCACCTGATAATAAAAAAAAATCCATTAATGTATAACTTCTGATTAAAAAAACAAAAGATAATAAAATTAAAGCTAATCTTACCTCATAAGAAATTGTTTGAGCGATATGCCCATGTAGTTAAAGCGACGTAAAGTAAATAGAGACAAAAGGAAATAAACGTTCGCGGTTTCTCTAATACTTACATACAGTAAGCAGAGGAAGTATTGTATTTCACAAAAAAATTCCGTACCAAGAGTTCACCGCAAATACACGTTTTGAGACTCCTGATTCCCAACCCCCCTCAAACAAAAGTTTTTTTTAAAGTCTATCTATGCGTGTGTTTGTGGGCAACATAAATCAAAAACGAAAAGTCGGTTAAATACCAATTCCCCCCATACCAAACTACTCCTTAGATGAAAAAGTTCTTTATTTTTCAATTTCTCAAAAATGACTAACGGTTTTGATTTAAATACCATATTTTAAAGACATTTTCATGACAAACGTTATTTTGAATTTTATAGAACTACCCTCTGAAATCCTCTTCATTCTAAGTTACTTTTATGCAGTAATTGGTAAACTATAAGAAATAGATAAAATCTTATTACACAAAAAACGTAGATCTCGTTAAAGGACACGATCGTTTATGGCGTTTGTGGCGTTAATCTTTTCCGAGATTTTCTTTCTTATTGGTCTGAATTTTCAAGTAGACAGCTCTTCCTGGTAAGTCGCTATTCGTTCTTTCTCGCGGTGATGCAAAGAGCATGGAATTTCAAAGCCATCACATAGCGACACGCTGTTTAAAAATCTGACTATCGCTTTGCTTACTTTATTGTTTTATACCTACAATGAAATATGTAGGTACATGTGTAATGAAGGTTTATCCCAATTGAGACTAAATAGAAACAAAAGTAGTCTTTTTATAAGAATAGTTGGTAGAAGAGTGATTAAAGAAAGTCATGCGAATTCAACACACATATTCACTTTCTCTACTACGTTTAGTAGCTAGAGGAAGTATTGTATTCCACCCAAAAATTCGATACCGAGATTTCATCGTAAATACGTGTTTTGAAGCCCACTGAATTAAAAACAAAAGCGAAAATGTTCCTAACGATTTTTATTAAAATACCACATGTTTAAGGTATTTTCGTGGCAAATGAAATGTATATCTTGAATTTTCTGGGAATGTCTCCATTCATTCTGAATGAATTTCGCATAACTGGTAAAGTAAGAGATAGACAAAATTTTACTACACAAAAAACGTAGATATCATTAAAACACACAATTTGTGTCATATATATATTTTTTTTTTGTCGAGTGAACCATTTCCGAGATATTTCTTGCTATTCATTTGAATTTTCCAACACTCATACTTTTTCCCAAATGGGAATTCGTTATTCGTTTTCCCGGGGTTGCGGGTTAATACCTGGCGGAGGGCGATGGATTTTTTTCGGGCGTAAAAATCCTTAGCATGGCTTCCTTTGGAAGGGAAGTAAAGCCGGTGGTCTCGTGTCGTAGATTTACGGCACATAACAGAACCTAAGGCCTGATAAAGAGGTCTCTGAGCAAAATTACTGGTCTTTCACGTCCAATATAGAATGGGACGCTAAGGACCGAGAAGTTAAAGAGCATCCATAAATAAAACTCAATTCAATTCTGGACATACAAAGAGAATGGAATACTCCACATAGCAACCAGCTCTTAAAACATTTGACTATCGCTTAAAGCCTGCCAATTCCCCTTGCATCTACAAGAAAATTAGCAATAAGATTAACATCTCGATTAACATGAAGCATATGGAGAATAAGCGTTTGTAAAAATAGTTTGTGCAAGAGTAGAGAAAGTCGCATCAGTTTTTTCACCAACAAAAGGATTGTGATGGTATTTCCCATGTTACAGTGAGCTACTACATATTATATCCTGCTAGAGCTACAAGATGTTCCCACTTTAGAGTAAGGTTGGGCGTATCCCGTAATTGTGTACTGACCTCCCGCGTATGTATTCAAGGCAGTGTTTATGTATACCTTGTTCCTGAAGGTCGTTTACCGGAAGAATCTGATCTAGTTAATCTTTAGTAAAGCATGAAACAAAAATGGGGAAAAATAAACTAGCGAGTTAATGTCATAAACTGTCGAGTATCCTGGAAAGGATGAAAATATTAACAAAGAGCTTCATTCGTTTGTTTGTAAACTTAGATGCCATTGTACTAACAAATAAATAAATAATGAAATTATAAACAAACAAGTAACTACAGGACTAAACTACTGTAGAAGAAATTGCATTCATGTCGTTCATTTTTAAGTCCTTGCACATCAGTAAAACAAAAATAAACTCGTGTTGCATTCACATGCCTTTCTCTACCCGCTGTAGCGTCTAGAAACTATTCTTGCAAAAGCTTATTCCTTTATCTACTTCAAATTAATTCAGGTAAACATTGCATAAACAATTTAGTTCCACTAATTGCATTACAGGTAAGAGGTTGATACAGGAAACCGAAGCGATAGTTAAATGTCTAAAAGGGGTTACTATATACCAGCCTTGAAATGCATACTCTATGACTTGGCGAGAAACAACTGAATGATGACCACTTAGAAAAACCTGATGTGTTACATTCACATGACTCTCTCTACCGTTTTTAGTGGTATACAGACCGTTGTTATGAAAGTTTATTTTCTATTTCATTTAATCGAGATAAACCTTTGCAGAAATAGCTACATTACACAGTTTCTTATAGATACAAAGAGAACAGCGGTAGTCAAATGTTTAACTGGACGCTATATGCTGGTCTTAAAATTCCATACGGTTTCTATGACATCGCGAGAAACAACTGAATAGCAACAGCACTTGAAAATAAATACTTATGTATTGAGCATTTCGAATAACGGATATCTCGGAAATGGCCGATGCTACAAGAAAAATTACTTGAAGTAAGTTGTGTGTTTTAAAGAGATCTACATTTTTTGTGTAGTACGTTTTCGTCTATCACTTAACGTTTACCAGTTATACAAGATTATACAAAATTCCTTCCGAATGAAGAGGGCTTCACAGTCCATTCCCGGAAAATTCAAGTTATACACTATGTCATGTAAATGTCTCAAATATATGGCATTCTAATAAAAATCGTTAGAGACATTTTTGAGGAAACCAAAAATTTCAAATATTATTCCATGTAAAGGGTAGTTGGAAGCGGGGGAATTTTGTTGAAAGGCTTTGTGTCGCATCTTTGGAAGATGCTGAACACAATTACCAAGTTTGTTATTTTTTTGAGATTTAGTTTTTATAAAGTTTGCTTTTGTATTAAGGACCCTCAAAACATGTATTTGCAGTGAAATCTCGGTATCGAAGTTTTGGGTGGAATGTAATAATTCTTCTATTTACTATAGGTAAGCAGCAGAGAAAGTAGAAAAAGAACTTATTTTTGCTTCAGTCGTGGAAACGTTTCAATTTGTAATTAAAATATCAGTGAAAGCAAAGGCATATGGTTATGTTTACACATTTGAATGATGCTGCTCTGTAGCGTTCCTAAACTGCTTTGTCGTGGTCCTTTTGGGCGCGGTGAGAAACGAAATGCCTGGACAAGGTTGTGCGTAGAGAATGTATGAAAATGGAGTAAACGTTACATGCTTTTAAACAGTTTGTCATGACCTCGCTTGTCCTTTCTAAAATTGTTCCCATTAAAAAGGCAAATGTAGCGATCAGTTTATCCTTGACCGCCTTCAGTTTCCTTAGGCCTTAGTGGCACGTAGAGTTGTGACCTGAAAGGTGTCTTTTCCCTTCCATAGTAATAGACAATCGAATCTGACAAGCACTGTTCACCGTGTACAGCCAAGAAAGAATGTAGCGAGTTTAAAAATATTCCTTATCTTTCACGTTGTTGTAATAGAACGATAATTGATGTTGTAAAACTCTTGTAATATTTAACTTGTACACGTAATTACAATACTTCTACTAAATGTTGGTATTATATAATCCTTTTTTTTTTACTTTCTCACGTGTACACTTACGTGAATAAAAAGTGACCCTTTCCCCTAGATCACAATAGTGTTTTTCCCACCATAAGGTTTTCTACTTCAGATAACCAACCTTTGACTCCGCCCAGCCGGTATCAGTTCTCTAAGTGACTGGCATTAAAACAATTCAGGGGCATAGAAACTAATCACTGAATAATCTTGCAATCGATGTGAAATGAATACCGCCTCTGTGAAACAGTTTTGCTACGATTGTTACCAAGGAAAGGCTAGACCAGTACAACATAATTCGGCCTTCTGGAGGAAGAGATGAATTATTTCCAAGTGTCGTTAAACTGGACGACAGTTAAACATTTATATGAGACATTTCATCAGATACATGGAGACGAAGATTAAAGTTATTGCTACCATTGAACAACAATAAGAAAATGGTAGTGTAGCATGAAAATATAGATGGTGTCTCATAAGTCATGTCGGTTTGTAAGCAAAAGTTTATTTGGAACGTTTTCTGACAAGAAATTAAACTACTCTTCAAAGTAGAGATCATCAGATATGGTTTTCAGCCATCTTTCAGCGAGGTTTATTATCCCGCGACGGTACCAGTCTCTGTGTTTTTGATGCGAGGAATTCGGTGAAATCCACTTTCACAGCTTCAATGATTTCGAAATTCCTTCCACGCAAGAAATGGGCCATGGATCGAAACAGATGGTAATCTGAAGACGCAAGATCAGGGCTGTATGCTGTGTGTGGTAGCAGTTCGAGTCCTTCCAATTCCTGAATTTTTGTCATGGTTGTTCGTGCAATATGGGGTGTTGCATTGTCCTGCTGCAAGATAACCCTATGTCAGTTAACTAATGCTGTGTATCTCCGTCTCAAAATTTCACGAACTCATTCCAGTAATTGAGAATAAAGATCCGCATTGACTGAACGCCCGTTTGGAACAAACTCCCAGTGAATCACTCCTTCAAAATTCCACCAGACACACATTACTTTGGGGCCGAACTGATTTTTTTTAAACGATGACTTTGGCAGTTTGGCGGGGACTGAGCCACTGTTTCGAGGCATCAGGTTTGCGGTAATAGACCCATTTTTTGTCCCATGTGACAAATCCCCTGATAAATCTATCATCCATAGGATTACCGATAAGCCGACGACAGATATCCACTCTATGTTGAGCCTGTTGAGGTGTCAATTCATGAGGTACAGATCTACAGCTTGTTTGATTTTCCAAGTTACTTAATATGGCGATGTGTGGTATCTTTTGATGGACCAAGTTCTTCTGAAAGCCTACGAATACATTTTTGCGGATTTTCTTTCAAAACTCTGCGTGTAGCCTCAATATCCCATAATTTATATCTGCCAGAACGTGGTAAATCTTTAGTGTTTTATTCTCCAGTGTTGAAACGTTGGAACTGACACACGATCACTAACGACACCTTCTCCTTCCACTTCACATATTTTTGGAGCCGCTGCAGCAGCTCTATAATCTGTTACCAGTAGTGCTTTAGAAGAAGTCTAATCTCAAACTTTGCAACTTCCATTTTGTGACTGTGTATTAACAACTGACGACTGACACATTCTGTCAATATACACAAAAAAATCTGATGTGTTACACTCACATAACTTTCTCTACTCTTGTACAAACTATTCTTACAAACGCTTATTCTCCATCTACTTCATGTTAATCGAGATAAACATTTGCAGACTCTATCTTATTGCTAAGTTTCTTGTAGATGTAAGGGGAATATACATTTACACGGGCAATATAGAAATACAGTAGCCTTTAATCACATACATATCTCTTAATAGCTGGTTGCTAGGTGCAGCACCATTCCCTTTCCCACAGATTAATACTCTTTGTATATCCAAGACAAAAAAATGAATAACGAATTCCCATTTGAGAAAATAAGTATTGAAAAATTTAAGGGAATAACAAGCAATATCTCGAAAATGGTTTACTCAACAAAAAAATGTATATAACATAAATTGTGTATTTTAACGCGATCTACATTTATTGTGTAGTAAAATTTTGTCTATCTCTTATGGTTTACCAGTTAAGCAAAAATTGTTTACAATGAAGAATACTTTTGACAATTCAAGATATACATTTTATTTGTCATAAAAGTATCTTAAACCTATGATATTTTAATCAAAATCGTTAGAGCCGTTTTTGAGAAAATAAAAATTTTCGAAAAATCGTCCATGTAAAGGGTAATTTGGGATGGGGGGATTTTCTTGAAAACCTTCGTGTCGCATCTCTGGAAGATACTGAACCTAAATATCAAGTTTGGTGTTTATTCGTTTCTGAGTTATGCTGTTCACAGACAGACACACGGACATGTTTCCAAAAATGCTTTTTTTTGGATTCGGGGGGTCTGAAACATGTATTTCCGGTGAAATCTCGGTATCGAATTTTTGGGTGGAATACAATACTTCCCCTACTTACTATACGTAGTAGAGAAAGTAAAAAAAGCATCAAACTTAAAACACATTACTTATGAGACAACCTCTTACAAGGTTTAACTGTATTAAAAGAACAAAATTAGGGATGGGATCTAGATAACCGTCGGTACCTCGATGCTCGGTGGTATCGAAATATGTCTAAACCTTCGACATTTTTAAGTTTTGCATTATTGAAAGTTTATACGTTTAAGCTAGATATGGAATGAAAGGAGTCAAGACTTCACGTTATTATCTCGCATGTGTCCCCAAAGAGTTGCTGGACTATAGTTCTTGATAGACATAGACTACGTATCATTGGGTGAATCAATGCAACATTCCATAGACTCTTGTGTCTAAATGAAAACACACAAAACAATGGGAAAGGAGTAGAGGCACTCGTGTAACATGCAGCGTTAACTGAGTTGTGAATGACCCTGATTAACAGACGCTTGAGCAAGTGTGGTGTAATGTAAGTTTATCAAGATAGTGATAGAAGTAGAGAAAACTTCTGTAAGAACGAATTGTTGAATGAATAGGGAAAATCAGTGAATGCAACACTTCAGATTGTTACTTTATCGCATACCTAGTAGGCAGAGAAAGTACTGCATTACACCCAAAAATTTGTTATCGAGATTTCACCGGAAGTACATGTTTTGAGATCCCCTGAATCCAAACAAAGCGTGCTTAGAAGCAATGTTCGTGTGTGTGGGTTTGTCTGTGAACAAGATAACTCAAAAACGAAAAGTCGGATCAACACCAAACTTAAAATTTAAGTTCAGTACCTTCCAAAGATGCGACACAAAGATTTTCAAAAAAACCCCCGTACTCCAAACTACCCTTTACATAGAACATTTTTCGAAATTTTATATTTTTTAAAAAAATGGCTAACGATTTTGATTACAATACCATATAATGAATACCTATATCTACACTAAAAATAAAATGCATATCTTGAATTCTCTGGGAATAGCCTATGAAGTCCTCTTCATTCGGAAGGAATTTTGTATAATCTTGTATAACTGATAAACGTTAAGCGATAGACGAAAACATACTGTACAAAAAAATGTAGATTCTTTAAAACACACAATTCTTTTCAAATATATTTTTGTGATACAAGCTATTTCTGAGATATCCGTTATTAAAGGTTCGAATTGTTCATTACTTGGTCATTCTGTTAAGGTCCTGTCAATATTCAGTTGTTTCTCGCGACATCATAGAAACAGTATGGAATTTTAAGGTAGCGTATAGCGTCCAGTTCTTAAACATTTGATTATCGCTGTTCCCTCCGTATCATAATCCCATGTATAATGTAGCTATTTCTACAAATGTTTATTTGGATTAATAGATAGAAAAATAAACTTTAGTAAGAATGGTTTATATACCCATTAATAAACGATAGAGGATGTAGAAAGTCGTGTGAATGTATCCCTCAGCATTTTTTTAAGCATCACATCACATCTGAACTATAAAACCTATTAAAGCTTCCGCTAATCGCCGATTAGTTTACAGGCTATCCTCTATCGGGGGGAACAATGTAACACAATTATATCCAAATTATTCAAAACGGCAGATTATAAAGTATTTTCTAATGTATGATACATTCTTCATATTAATACAGTTTTGAAACATGTGTTCTTACTTGTCTTGCAACAAGTGAATAACTGGGATAAAGCAGAAGCATATTAATAGCATGAAACTTTTAAGAGGGTTAGTTTCCTTGATTGGAGCGTGTCTTGTAGCTCATTAAAGAGATAAGAATTTCCTATTTAGCTTTCACTCTAATCTCTTAGCTTAATGAACTGTTCGCTGGTCCTTGTATTGGGCAAGGAAGGATACACTTAGTGTGTCCATAAGCTGAATTCTGAATAGTTAATTAGGAGCAACTTGTTCAATAAAAACCTGATGAAATCGTTGATTCTGGCTAGCTTGCAAGGTGAAAAAACAGATCCATTTTTCTTTCTGGAAGCCATTAAAGGGTTTAGAGCTTTCTTATACTCAAATTTAAGGGAACCATTCTTCCAAGCCTTTATACAGAGATATACTCGGATTGTTACACGAAGATTTTAGTTACATTATTATGTATTTCAGTTACTTTGCTTATATCAAGAATCTATAAAAGGAACGATTTCGAAGAAAACTTTTTGTGCAAACGAAACATACAAACCACCTTCAAAATTAACATTTTTATCGAAAATTATATGTTAAAAGTTGTTAGCATTCTGGTTCTCATATCATAGAAATGCATTTTACCGTCCACAGCCAGTTATCTTTTTTATATTGAAGCATTCCTTTTTTGGGTGGAGGTGGGGGAGGTGGAATTAAACTTCCTTTAACCGGTAGCTCACATTGGACGGTGAATAAAATGGGTGGAATGATGTCAAAATGATCCCAGCGACCATAGAGCTTAGAGTTACTAAGCATTTGATTACTTAAAATAAAGGAACCCTCCCAAAAAGAGCCCTATCCCACCCCACACACTTCCAGGTGTGGTCATCTACAGGAGGCACATCGCCTCCGCATGCACACAAGTTAGCATGTGTAGTCATGCCATATACAAAGAAGATAAGCTGGTTAAGTGTCTTGGGTGTTGATATGCTGCTATCATGTGGCTTTGTCGGGTCCCGCATAAGCACCTCGGTTAGTTTACGATTGCTAATAGATACTGGGAGACATTACATGCGAATGCGTCCTTATGTTAACATCCGTGACCTCGTCCTGAATATTAACCAGGGAGCTAAGCGTGTATTAAAGAGTATGCAAATTAGTAATTTCAGGATTAACTATAACTTTTATGCAGGCGTCTCACTCCAAATGACATTCGAACTCGGAATCTCCGGTATATGAGCCAGACGCGCAAACCGTTCACCATGAAGGTTCACTTATTACAGCATTATTGGGAGATATCTCTATCGATTTCAACAACGCAATTCTAGAGGCAATTGATAAGTCGCCTATGGAATTCGATTTGTAGACGAAGGTTATGTTTGTTTTACTGTGCAGCATTTATGGTAATCCATTCCCTTTTAATCACTTTATACGTTGTTCTATGTAAGGATGGGTCTAGGCATACCTATCATGTCATTCTTAGGTGGTCGAATGCCATTTTGAATAGGTATTTATCATTATTATGGTACATATTCCCTTACACTAATCTGAATACAAGTTTCTGTACGAACCGAGTTCATTTCCCTGTAAGTAACATTGAATCTAGGGTGCAGAAAGAGGAGACATTAAGTTTGGAAGATATCAGTAGAAAAAAAAGCGGACGAGCTAAAAAAGATAATTTGCTGAATCTAATTATTAAGCACTGGGAGGCTGGGAAGTGGTTTTTACAGAATCGACGGAAAGGATTAAAATACTAACGAAGCGAGATTCTGTAATGCACTTCACACACGTGTATTGTACAGTATTCTTTTACATGGCGGTGTGTTTTATGTATTTTATACACATCTTTGGAATACTTTATTCCATTTAGCGTCTGATTATCAACCAGTTATTCTTTCTTTCACTTCTTATTTAATATTAATCTAATATACACAGGATTTCTTTGTAGTCTAACTCAGCAATACTTTTTTATTCAACTCATTAAATTATTATTCTTTTATTCAATTATTCAGTATCCACCTATTTTATTACATTTTAATTATATTCTTTCTTCATTTATTTTACAACTTCTTCATACTCTTATAATTGTAGGTTTTATTCTTGTTATAACCATATTCTATCTTTTCATATTTAAGGATGTCTTTTGTTTCATTTATCTTAAATGTTTTCAACTTTTTAAAAAATTAACTTTAACCAGCAATAATTGTATCACCTTTAAGTATTGGCACTTTATTTTTGCTTTTGTTATAGCGCTTACTGAAATTAAATTAATGCGTAATTTTGAAATCTGAAATTTCTTGCTTTTTTTCCTTGATGCAAACAATCCTGTAGTTTTATTGAAGAAAATACTTTTTCCCAGTTTTAACACACCAATTTTTAGTTTTAATGTTATAAAATGTGATCTAGTATTCTATTTTATTAAATATATGTAACCAAATAAATCTACCCCATCCTTTTTTGTTTTCCAAATTAAACATTCCAACTTACGCCATTTTTCAATCGAAACTTATATTTTAAAAGTTTAATATTTATAATATGAACAGCTAACTGATATTAGCAGTCTGACAAACCTAAACACACTAACTTTCCGGCGTGGGAAGTCGGGTGTGCTTCTTTAGAACCAGAAAAGTCTAAATACAGGAGGTTTAGCGTATATTTTATCCAGAAAGTGTCTGGAGGAGAAGAATTTGCTGTGACTGAAGAAACTGATTGCTTATTTCATGCTCAGGAGTGAAACTTTAAAAGTTCTCTAGGTAGTCAAATGCAATGATTTATTTCGTATATTAATTAAACCTGCCTTTTGTGTATGATTATAACATGCATTATTGCATGCAAAATAAGCTGTGGTTTTACTTACAGTATTATGTCAAAATATACTTATCAAGGTTGGCAAATCTGAACTCAAAAGATGATGTTCCAATAATATATTGACGAGAAAACAAACTATAAAGGCATTAAAGCAAGATTTAACTCCGGAAACGAATAAAAAGTATAGGGTTTGGTAAAATTATGTTTGGACAGCAGTAAATACGTACTACTTCGAACTGAGGATAAGGATACAACTCAAATATTTTAGTTATAAATGCTAAAGAAACCGAAGAAAGATTAAAGCATTTGAGGGAATCTATATTGCGATATGAATGTGCGTAGTGCAGTATTACTAAGTCGAGAAAGAGTTTTGCCTCGTCTTTTCTATTTACGAGATTCTATTATGCATTTCTAACGCATGTATTGCACATTATTTTTTGGACGATCGTGTGTTTTATCATTTTGAGTCGATATTAACATGAAAAGCTTTTTTTAAAGAACTTACCCCAGCTATAGCTAATACGATGGATTAGTAAGATACTATAATTTAGGAGGTTTTGAGTCAATTGTTTGATGGCTGAAGCCGTGACCCGAAACGGTTGTTTGAAAAAAAAACTCGAGTTTTATTTATGGACGCTCTTTGACTGCTGTGGTCCTTAGTGTCCCATTCTACAATGGGCGTGAAAGACCGGTAATTTTGCTTAGAGGCCTCTTTATCAAGCTTGAGGTTCTTTTACGTAGCGTAAATCTACGACACGGGACCACCGGCTTTACTTCCCTTCCGAAGGAAGCCATGCTAAGGATTTTTACGCTCTCCGCTGGGTTTGAACTCGCGACCTCGGGAACTAGAGGCTAGCGTGGTAACCACTACATCACGAGGGCGACGGGGTGGTTTAAAAATAATAATATGGACGATAATAGAGATTCAGTATTTCAAGAAGAATTTAAAGTCGAATACATGGATTATGAAGACGCAGATGTTAAAGAGGCATGAAAAATTGGGTGCGCGTAATTGATTCCTGAAAAATCTAGAATGTGTGAGATGTTCATTCACCTTTAATTACAGTTGCATCATTTCCGATAATGTTTGAAATAACAAGTTATTCTGTTCGAAGTGTGCTATTCACTGTAATGTGTTATTACTGATTATCAAAACCATGTAAATAAGAACTTCAGGTGTATTTTACTTACCGCCCTAGTGTATGTTGTATGTTATTGCAGTCATCACATTTATGTTGTAGACATGGGTTTTCTTGGAAACGAATTCATGTATTACAATTCTAGATTTTCTTCTGTGTAAATATCATCAAGAAGACGTAGAAAACACACGATATTGCAAAAAGTATTAAAAGATTAAGTCAGAGCGAATAGTATGTCAATTAGTATGTTTTGGACTTTGTACCATTAAATGTGCATTACTTCAAAATGAAGATCGACACACAATCCAAATATTTTGGTCATAAATGCTAAGAAACCAGAAGTAAAACTAAATTACTTGAAAAATTAATAAGTTAACATGACAAATAATGGTGATGAAATTATATTTTTAAAATATTGATGGTTCAAATACCGAGAAATACTTGTAACAAAAGTACATGTGTGATATGGAAGAGGACAAACTTCCCTGATCATAATTGTTTTAACAGTGATACTAGTGGAGAACCGCTTGAATGCGACGTGATAGCGTTTGTCATCGTGCTGTTGCAATTTGATTTGACGTGTGAAATTGGTACCTTAAATTATTTAAAAAGATGGCGCAGAAGAAAAATTACAGAGAGGATATAAAAGCTAGGGAGGAGCCGCTTATTACGGCGAAAGCGTTTCGTCATTATGATGATCCAAAGCTAAGAAGGTCAACTCTGTTTCTCAAACAGAACCTGTTCATTGAGAGAACCGGTAGCGGGATTGCAAATGGCTTGGTGATAATTGTGTATTGCACTATTATAGGGAAATTGGGTATTCCACACAAGGCTACATTATTTCCTGCTGCAGGAAGTGGTAATACTGGAGCCTTTCCTAAGGACGAAACTCCACACGCAGAGTAATTAATACCCGGTAAACGTAGTGCCGACGAGCAGCTAGGTACGAGTATATCTGAAGGTTTACCGCTAGCGCACTCACCAATGGCTATTCCAACATTGAGCGTAGGGTTCTGACCGCTTCTCAACAGAGATGTTGCCGAGATGAGAATATTGAGATATGTGGCAGGCTGGGGGGCGATGTGACCTTCTCTACCCTCTATCGTTTAAGAGCGGGTATACACATAATTCTAACGAAAGTTTGTTTTTCTATCTGCTTCATTTTAATCCAGTTAAACCATTGCAGAAATAGCTACATTACACATGGTTATAGACACAAAGAGAACAGCGATAGTCAAATGTTTAACAACTGGACGGTATATGTTGGCCTTAAAATTCCATACTGTTTCCATGACATCGCGAGAAACAACTGAATGTCGCAAAGCCTTGAAAAGAATGACAAGGTATTGAAGAATTCCAACTATTAATAACAGATATCTTGGAAATGGCTGATGCCACAAAAAGTTACTTGGAATAAATTGTGTGTTTTAAAGAGATCTACGTTTTTGGTGTAGCACGTTTTCGTCTTTCGCTTAACGTTTGCCAGTTATACAAGGTTATACAAAATTCCCTTCGAATGAAGAGGACTTCTTAGGCTATTCATCGAAAATTCAAGATATAGATTTTATTTTGTCATGTAAATATCTTTAATGTATGGTATTGAGGCATTTTTACTTTCTCTACTACGTATAGTAAGTAGGGGAAGTATTGCATTCCACCCAAAAATTCGATACCGAGATTTCACCGGAAATACATGTTTTGAGACCTCCTGAATCCAAAAAAAAAAATTTTTGGAAACATGTCCGTGTGTGTGACTGTGTGTGTGTGTGTGTGTGTGTGTGTGTGTCTGTGTGTCTGTGTGTGTGTGTGTGTCTGTGAACAGCATAACTCAAAAACTAACAGTCGGATAAACACCAAACTTGGTATTTACGTTCAGTATCTTCCAGAGATGCGACACGAAGATTTTCAAGAAAATCCCCCCACCCCAGACTACCCTTTACATGGAACATTTTTCGAAAATTTTAATTTTCTCAAAAATGGCTCTAACGATTTTGATGAAAATATATTTTAAGATAATGTCATGAGAAATGAAATGTTTATCTCGAAATGTCTGGGAATGTCTCCAAAAGTATTCTTCATTGTGAACGACTTTTGCATAACTGGTAAACCATAAGAGATATACAAAATTTTACTACACAAAAAATGTAGATCGCGTTAAAATACACAACTTATATCATATACATTTTTGTTGTTGAGTGAACCGTTTTCGAGATATTGCTTGTTATTTCCTTAAATTTTCCAATACTTATACTTTTTCTCAAATTCGTTATTCATTTTTTTATGTCCTGGACATGCAAAGAGAATGGAATGCGCCACATAGCAACCAGCGATAAAATATTTGACTATCGCTTAAAAGCTACCATATTCCCCTTGCATCTACAAGAAAATTACAAATAAGATTGACATCTCGATATCTCATGAAGCATATGGAGAATAGGCGTTTGTAAAAATACATTGTACAAGAGTAGAGAAAGTCATGTGAGTGTAACACATCAGATTTTTTACTTTCTCTACTACGTATAGTAAGTAGGGGAAGTATTGCATTCCACCCAAAAATTCGATACCGAGATTTCACCGGAAATACATGTTTTGAGACCTCCTGAATCCAAAAAAAGCATTTTTGGAAACATGTCCGTGTGTGTGTCTGTGTGTGTGTGTGTGTGTGTGTCTGTGTGTGTCTGTGTGTGTGTCTGTGAACAGCATAACTCAAAAACGAACAGTCGGATAAGCACCAAACTTGGTATTTAGGTTCAGTATCTTCCAGAGATGCGACACGAAGGTTTTCAAGAAAATCCCCCACCCCAAACTACCCTTTACATGGAAGAGTTTCGAAAATTTTAATTTTCTCAAAAATGGCTCTAACGATTTTGATGCAAATATCATATGTTTAAGATAATGTCATGAGAAATGAAATGTATATCTCGAATTTTCTGGGAATGTCTCCAGAAGTCTTCTTCATTGTGGACGACTTTTGCATAACTGGTAAACCATAAGAGATAGACAAAAGTTTACTACACAAAAAATGTAGATCGCGTTAAAATACACAACTTATGTCATATGCATTTCTTTTGTTGAGTGAACCGTTTTCGAGATATTGCTTGTTATTTCCTTAACTTTTCCAATACTTATACTTTTTCTCAAATGCGTTATTCATTTTTTTTATGTCCTGGACATGCAAAGAGAATGGAATGCGTCACATAGCAACCAGCGTTAAAATATTTGACTATCACTTAAAAGCTACCATATTTTCCTTGCATCTACAAGAAAATTACCAATAAGATTGACATCTCGATATCTCGATTAACATGAAGCATATGGAGAATAGGCGTTTGTAAAATTAGGTTGTACAAGAGTAGAGAAAGTTATGTGAGTGTAACACATCAGATTTTTTTTTAGAAAACCAAAACTTTCGAAAAATGTTCCATGTAAAGGGTAGCTTAGGTTAGGGGATTTTGTTGAAAATCTTCGTATCGTATCTTTGGAATGAACCTAAATACCAAGTTTGGTATTTACCCGAATTTTCGTTTTTGAGTTATGCTGTTCACAGACAGACACACACACGGACATGTTTGCAAAAATGCTTTATTTGGATTGAGGGCGCCTCAAAACATGCTTTTCCTGTGAAATCTCGGTATCGAATTTTTGGGTGGAATGCAATACTTTCTCTACCTACTATGTTCGTGATAGAGAAAGTAAAAAGTCTGATGTCTTACACTCACATGACTTTCTCTGCTCTTGTACAAACTATTTTTACAAACGTTTATTCTCCATATGTTTCATGTTAATCGAGATATCGAAATGTCAATCTTATTGCTAATTTTCTTGTAGATGCAAGGGGAATATGGTAGGTTTTAAGTGATAGTCAAATGTTTTAAGCGCTGGTTGCTATGTGGCGCATTCCATTCTCTTTGCATGTCCAGGACATAAAAAATCTGATGTGTTACACTCACATGACTTTCTCTACTCTTATACAATCTAATTTTACAAACGCCTATTCTCCATATGCTTCATGTTAATCGAGATATCGAAATGTCAATCTTATTGGTAATTTTCTTGTAGATGCAAGGGGAATATGGTAGCTTTTAAGCGATAGTCAAATATTTTAACGCTGGTTGCTATGTGGCGCATTCCATTCTCTTTGCATGTCCAGGACATAAAAAAATGAATAACGAATTTGAGAAAAAGTATAAGTATTGCAAAATTTAAGGAAATAACAAGCAATATCTCGAAAACGGTTCACTCAACAAAAGAAATGTATATGACATAAGTTGTGTATTTTAACGCGATCTATATTTTTTGTGTAGTAAAATTTTGTCTATCTCTTATAGTTTACCAGTTATGCAAAAGTCGTTCAGAATGAAGAATACTTTTGGAGACATTCCCAGAAAATTCGAGATATACATTTCATTTCTCATGATATTATCTTAAACATATGATATTTTCATCAAAATCGTTAGAGCCATTTTTGAGAAAATTAAAATTTTCGAAAAATGTTCCATGTAAAGGGTAGTCTGGGGTGGGGGGATTTTCTTGAAAACCTTCGTGTCGCATCTCTGGAAGATACTGAACCTAAATACCAAGTTTGGTGTTTATCCGACTGTTCGTTTTTGAGTTATGCTGTTCACACACACACAGACACACAGACACACACACACACAGACACACACACACACAGACACACACACGGACATGTTTCCAAAAATGCTTTTTTTGGATTCAGGAGGTCTCAAAACATGTATTTCCGGTGAAATCTCGGTATCGAATTTTTGGGTGGAATGCAATACTTCCCCTACTTACTGTACGTAGTAGAGAAAGTAAAAAAATGAATAATGAATTTGAGAAAAAGTAAAATCTGATGTGTTACACTCACATGACTTTCTCTACTCTTGTACAATCTATTTTTACAAACGCCTATTCTCCATATGCTTCATATTAATCGAGGTATCGAGATGTCAATCTTATTTGTAATTTTCTTGTAGATGCAAGGGGAATATGGTAGCTTTTAAGCGATAGTCAAATATTTTATCGCTGGTTGTTATGTGGCGCATTCCATTCTCTTTGCATGTCCAGGACATAAAAAATGAATAACGAATTTGAGAAAAAGTATAAGTATTGGAAAATTTAAGGAAATAACAAGCAATATCTCGAAAACGGTTCACTCAACAAAAAAAATGTATATGATATAAGTTGTGTATTTTAACGCGATCGACATTTTTTGTGTAGTAAAATTTTGTCTATCTCTTATGGTTTACCAGTTATGAAAAAGTCGTTCATAATGAAGAATACTTTTGGAGACATTCCCAGAAAATTCGAGATATACATTTTATTTATCATGACAATATCTTAAACATATGATATTTTAATCAAAATCGTTAGAGCCGTTTTTGAGAAAATTAAAATTTTCGAAAAATGTTCCATGTAAAGGGTAGTCTGGGGTGGGGGGATTTTCTTGAAAACCTTCGTGTCGCATCTCTGGAAGATACTGAACCTAAATACCAAGTTTGGTGCTTATCCGACTGTTCGTTTTTGAGTTATGCTGTTCACACACACACAGACACACAGACACACACACACACAGACACACACACACACAGACACACACACGGACATGTTTCCAAAAATGCTTTTTTTGGATTCAGGAGGTCTCAAAACATGTATTTCCGGTGAAATCTCGGTATCGAATTTTTGGGTGGAATGCAATACTTCCCCTACTTACTATACGTAGTAGAGAAAGTAATAAGTATTGGAAAATTTAAGGGAATAACAAGCAATATCTCGAAAACGGTTCACTCAACGAAAAAAAATTATATGACATAAATTGTGTATTTTAATGCGATCTACATTTTTTGTGTAGTAAAATTTCATCTATCTCCTATGGTTTACCAGTTATGCAAAAGTCGTTCACAATGAAGAATACTTTTGGAGACATTCCCAGAAAATTCAAGATATACATTTTGTCATGAAAATATCTTAAACATATGATATTTTATTCAAAATTGTTTGAGCCATTTTTGAGAAAATTAAAATTTTCGAAAAATGTTCCATGTAAAGGGAAGTCTGGGGTGGGGGGATTTTCTTGAAAGATCTCTGGAAGATACTGAACCTAAATACCAAGTTTGGTGTTTATCCGACTGTTCGTTTCTGAGTTATGCTGTTCACAGACACACAGACACAGACACGGACATGTTTCCAAAAATGCTTTTTTTGGATTCAGGGGGTCTCAAAACATGTATTTCCGGTGAAATCTCGGTATCGAATTTTTGGGTGGAATACAATACTTCCCCTACTTACTATACGTAGAAGAGAAAGTAAAAAAGGAACGAAGACAGAGAACAATTGGGGATCCAGAGTCTAAATGAAATAATAAGTGAATATAGACGAAAACAGTAGGATCATGTAAACAGAATGGATGAAGACAGTACACCTTACAGGAGTATAAACCAATAGGTAGAAGGAATGTTGTCACACCGTGAATGAGGAGAGCAGATCATTTTGAAAACGGAGCAAGCCACTAGGAAGGTGATGATGGTGGATTCATTCATTGATTTAATACATTTCTTAACATCTGTATTCCATAATTTAAAAATTTATGGATGTGCAGGAGATAGTGCAGTGCTTTTCCTTCTCACTATGGCCACCGCAGGACTACTCGCAGCAGCTCGGACTCCCCTCGAAACAGTTATGATATCCACGTTGTCAAATTTACAGTTACAGTAATAATAAATACATACCTTATCATAAAAGGTGTTGGAAAGTTTGTCCTCTATTATTCTCAGGAAGTTTCATTCACACTGGAGAGTTCAATTTCCGAAATTAAGAGAATTTCTCGCCTGATGTTTTCATTTATTCTTACAATGTATGGGAGTTTGTTGTACTCACCTTATTTTTCAAGTTCTCCCATAGATAAAAATAATATACAGTTAAATTACGGAATCGTGAGGGCCATAATTCTCTACTAATTATCCAATCTTCATAATTTACCTGAATAAAATGTAATGACTCATTAGCTATATGTGGGCAGTTCAGTCTTGTTGAAAAAATCCAGTCTGATATTCACGTCTGAGCTGTACAAAAAATGGTGTGAATAAGATATTGCTGTACCGCTCTGCATTATTGTTTGTTCAAAAAAATCTAGGTTCTTTTTATTCTGTATGCATTTACTGACACCGATTTTCGCGTTAGCAAGGGAATCTCGTGTGTAAAATCGGGTTTCTCTGTACTTCAATTTCTGTTATTTTGCGAAGAAATATAGCCATATAAATGGAACCATGCTTCGTCAGAGAAGAATTTTAAGCTTGGTTCAATTACTCTATCATTTTGCAAAACCCAATTACCGAAATTTACCTAAATCACGTGAAAAATAGCGTATGCAACAAACCCCATACATTAAAATAATTAAAAGAAAACATCAGGCGAAAAATTCACTCAATTTCGAATATGAACTCTCGGGTGTGAATTAAAATTTCCCGAGAGTATGTCAGAAATGTGCGAATAGAGAAGGATAACATTTCCAACATCTCTTATGATAAGATATGTCAGTGCAACTGTAAACGTGAGAACACGCGGCCTGCGCGCGAGTCACAGTGTGAAGGAAAAGCACCGCGTTTCTACCTTGCAATTTCCAAGTTAACGTTTACTTCACCTGCGTTGTGCTGGGGGTGAGTTATCCCGATTAGGTTTTTCCCGGTGTTTGGCTTTATCTTCATCAGACCGGTGTGGCTCGGTCTCCCTGACCTTGGTTATTTTCGTGGTTTTCGCAGGCATGTAAGTGAATACCGGGGTGGTTCATCATCTACCACGAATTTACTGTCCATCTTTCCTATCGGCGTCATTTGCTTTCATCTATTTCGTCTTCATATGTTTTAAGATTGCAGGACCAGGTAAAGGATTTTCCGTCATAGCGCTTGGATGACCGGATGGTACCCCTTCTTGGGGGGGGGGCTCGTTCTCGGGACCCCGGGGTCAGTGATGGTGCATGCCTGGCGCCGGCGCGGCGTCAGGGTTTGTGTCACTCTGGAATCATTAGTGACCCCTCCTTGCCAGCGCGCATCGTCGTCTGGATGTGGCAACCCTTCCACCCAGGGGTCAAGTAAGACACAATGGGTTTACTGAGATGGCCTAAAGTGCCTGGGGGCCTCGTCCGTCTGCTTCCCCTACCCAAATGCTAAAGCTCTATGGACCCCTGGGTCATTTGAGCATCATTTCATTTTTTCACCGATTTGATCTAATCGTTTATGAGAAGATTGAAATTACCTTCTTATAAAAATGCTTTCTCTTTCATTATTGAGGGAGCCTCAAAACGTATATTTCTGGTGAAATCTTGCTATGAATATTTTGTTGTAATGCAATAATTGCTTTACCTTAGATGAGTATGGATAAAGTAAAAATAGTAGCTGTCGTTGAAATCCCAGTCAACTAACTTTCAACCAGTACTTGACTAGCAATGTAACCTCATGAACCTATCTCCTTTGTATACAACCAGTTTAAGATACAAAATGTCTTAATTTGTTTTAAACATACAGTTGTAGGTTAAATGCCTTTTACTTATTATCAGCTTACAACAAAGCAGAGGATAACGTATCGCTTTGCAAACTTTCTGTACAACAAAGTCTATTTGTCGACCTGTAATTCCCTGCTCTGTGATAAAGAAGAAAGGAAAAGTTGTGGAACGATTGACAAGTACCGTCAGCTTTAAATAAAATTATAATCTACTGAACACTGTCAACTGTCTGTGTAAGAGACGGTATGTCAAAACGGGTTTAACGCATTTAAAACTGTATACGGATTCTGACGTTTATATTACCATACATCAACAAGAACAGATATCGTACTGTATTACGATGTCACACGCAATACAATGAAATATTATCTCACCTAAAGTGGAATATCATTATGGTTTTTAGGTTCAGACTGACGTAGACCTGTTGTTTTCTTGTTAATACGAGTTTCATGTTTTAGTTCTCAAATCGCCCATTTCCACCCATCGTTTTCTAGGTGCTCACTCGAGTGTTTTGCTATTGGCTGATATTTTGGTGTTGAACTACCTATTTTGTGGTATTCTCCTTAAATATGATTACAATTTTTACTTTCTCCACTCTTGCTAGTAGGTAGAGGATGTAATGCATCCCACCCTAAAATTAGATATCTAGATTTCACCGGAAATACACGTTTTGAGGTTCCCTCAATCCAAAGAGAGAGCATCTTATGTAAATGTCCATGTGGGTATTATGAACAGCATAACTGAAAAATCTGATGTGATGCATTCACATGACTTTCTCTACCCTCTGTCGTTTATTAGTGGGTATACAAATTATAGTTACTCAAGGTTATTTATCTATCTAATCCAAATAAACCTTTGCAGAAACAGCTACATTACAATTTCGTTATAGATACAAAGAGAACAGCGATAGTCAAATGTTTAAAAACTGGACGCTATATGCTGGCCTTAAAATGTCATACTGTTTCCATGACATCGCGAGAAACAACTGAGTGTTGAAAGGACTTTATTTTAATGACCAAGAAATGAACAATTCGAACCTTTAATAACGGCTTATACCACACAAAACTTATTTTAAATAAATTGTGTACTTCAAGGAGATCTACATTTTCTGTGTAGTACGTTTTCGTCTGTCGCTTAACGTTTGTCAGTTATAGAAGATTATACAAATTGTCTTCCAAATGAAGTGGACTTCTCAGGCTGTTCCCAGAAAAATTCAAGATATATATTTTATTTATATTGTAAATATCTTTAATATGCGGTATTTTAATCAAACTCGTTAGAGCCACTTTTTACGAAATCAAACATTTCGAAAAATATTCTATGTAAAGGGTAGTTTTGGGTAGGGGATTTCTTGAAAATCGTGTCACATCCTTGGAAGGTACTGAACTTAAATAACAAGTTTGGTGTTGATCCGATTCTTCGTTTTTGAATTATGCTGCTCTAAGACATAAAGACTCAGACACACATAGAGGCCTTTTTCTAAAAATGCTTTGTTTTTATTCAGGAGACCTCAAAATATGTATTTCCGGTGAAATCTCGGCATGGAATACAATACTTCTCCTACTAACTATACGTAGTAGAGAAAGTAAAAAAACAAATGTCCGATATATACCAAACTCAATATTTAGTTTCGGGCATCCTGCAACGATGCGACACGAAGATTTTCAAGAAAATCTCCCCACCCCAAAGGACCCTTCACAAGGAACAATTTTCCATATATTTGATATTTTCAAAAATGGTTCTATGGATTTTGATTAAAATACCATTTGTTTAAGATATTTGCATGACAAGTAAAATATTTTTCTTAAATGTTGTGAGAATAGCCTGAGATGTTCTCTTCATTCTGAATGACTTTTATATAATTGGTAAACCGTAAGAGATACACAAAAAAAGAAGCAATGGATTTCAGTAATGTGCGCAATTTATGCCGAATAAATTCTTTTGCGGTGTTAACCAATTCCGAGATATTCTTTGTTATTACTTGAATTTTCAAATACTTACACTTTTCTCAGGTAGTATAGGTTAAAGGTTATACAACGGAGGGGAACACTTCGCGCACCGCGGCCTACACAGATCTATGGTGGCTACCATCCACCAGGAGGAGGGGATGACGTGAAGGAGCCACAGGAGGCTACAGGCCGCAGAGACGCGCGGAAGGCCCTAACAGTTCCAGGCTCGAAGATCCGTCCCACTGCTGGCGCTGCCTAGAGAGGGCGATAAACGACCCGTCGAACAAGCAGTCCCCAACTGTCCACCGGGAGTACTCTTTCCTTTGAGCAAGCATCCGCGCCATCTGTCCAGCACCGCTATACGCCACGAAACCTAGAAGCACTCCTGAAGGATGAGAAAGAAACAGAAGGAAAGGGAAATGTTGGAAAGGAAATCGAATTGAAATGATGAGAAACCGTCCAGCATTCCCCTACCAACCAGGTAAAACCACAAAAAACCCAGGGTGAGAGTGGATGGTTTAAGGAAATCGAATCCGAGACACTCATGTTACCGCGGAGCCACCTCGCTCCGTTCTCAAGTAGTAAGTCGCTATTCGTTTTTTCTCGTGGTGATGCAAAGAGCATGGAATTACAAAGCTATGATATAGCGATCTGTTTTATAAAAATCTGACTGTAGCTTTAACCTACTGTATCCTTATGCCTACAAAGAGCTGTGTAAATGTGTAAAGAAATTTTTTTTCTATAAACAAGATAAGCTTTTGTAAAAATAGTTTGTGTAAGTGAATAGAAAAATTCATGTGAAAGCAACATTTATTTTTGCAATTAAACACACTCACTGCCGCATACGTGCTTTCAGACTCTTTGACGGGGAGGGAACAGTCTAGTTAAAAATTGTCTGCCTCAGCCGGGAATCGAGCCGAGACCCGTGTATTGAGAAGTCAGAACGCTGACCACTCGATTACAGAAGCAATCGAGTAAAAGTTTGCTTTCCAAAATGAACAAGAATTACTTGTAATCTTCAATGTTTCAACAAGTTTCTACTTAATCGGAACCAAAGCCAGTAATAATTGGAGTTTGCGGAGGGGTCCCAGGAACGGGGCAGAGCACCGTAAGAGGTTTTCGAATGTGACATATGGGAGGGAAGGATGAGGGGAAGATTAGGAGGGCGATCAAATCCTTGTGACGACGTGGGCAAGCATGGAAGGGGTTCCTAATGTTTCCAGTTCAAACACATCCGATACCGCTCAAGCCCACTCACAGGCACCTGATCTCCTGGGTGGTCCTGAAGGGGAGCCTGCTCCAAGAGCACCCGGAGGAAAACTTCGCCACCCAGCCCAACACGCCTGATCCTTCAACCCTGTTTACAGGAAATGAGGGATCACCTCAGCATTCGCTTACCGATCCGGGGAAACCACGAAAAACGCATGTTTAAAGTGTGCGGTCGCCGGAAATGGAACCCAGGACCTCCTGAATGCGAGCTTCACGCGTTACTCCGGAGCCATCTCGCTCGATTAATGAACTAGGAATCGTTTAGAAACAATGAAAAAGGCGTATCCTAGAAGCAGAATTTATCATCATTGGAAGAACCTTCCTGAACAGCGGAAAGTTGCTCCTAAATGCCTGGTTGACTCTCCCAAAGCAATAACTAAAAACAAAAAGATGAAATGAGTTAGCTGCAAGCTTTCTACGTGCCTGTAAATTCCTTTCATAATTTTTTTCCCTCACCATTAAGCACATCTGTGTAAGAATGTCTCGCCCGACAGCGCAGAGCTTGCATCAGGATGAGAGACCTATGTTTCACTTGTCAGTCCCAATTGGAAACGGATTGGCATTTGACTGTGACAAGACCACAATTAATTAAAGTCTCTCCAAAATCGTATCAGTTTCCTGCTCGTGCGAAAACTTGCAGTCGACTTTCTCCCATGTAAAAGAAAAACAAGATTAAAAAGTGAATTGATACAAAACTGTTGCAGATTAGGTCTCGTTTAACTGGGCAGAATTTTACTTTCTCCCATCATTAACTGACCACACCGCATATTACCCACTTAGAGGAAATGGTATAGTATTGCAGAGTTCGCATTCCGTTGCTCATAAGAGACAAGGCATTTACGTAATTGAAGTGACATAAGCTGTGCTATCTATTACCGTAACAGGATAATTAAACGTACGTAGGAGCATGCAACCCATGAAGAAACCTTTCCCAACTTTTAGTGAACACCCAAATATTGGGGAGGAGTTTACCTTTTAAGGAGAGACTAAATAGCGAAAATTGCTCTGTGTCACATTCATATGACGTTCTGTACTCACTCTTTCACTCTTCATACAAGAGCTTTTGTTTTTATCAACTGACTGTTAATCTCATTACACATTTCGACGAAGCATACACTACGCTAAAGCGCTAGTCAGATTTGTAATAGCTTTTACATTCCACACGTACCATTTGCATACCAACTTAGCACTTGAAAATTAAAGCTAATAAAAAATATGGTTAACGCCATAAAAATATTTGACGTAAATGGTGTACTTTAACGAGATCTGAATTTTTTGTGTAGTAAGAATATAGTCTCTCTGTCTTACCGTTTACCAGTTATACAAAAGTCATTCAGAGTGAAGAGGACTTCAGAAGATTTTAGATATACATTTAATTTGATTACAAATGTCTTAAACATGTGATATTTAAGTTAAAGTCGTTAGCCATTTTTGAGAAAATAAAACATAACTAAACAGTAAACAGCAGTTTGGGGTGGGGGATCTCTTAAAATTCTTCGTGTGGCAACCTTGGAAGATGCTGAACATTGGTATTATGCCACCTTCTCCGTTTAGAGTTATGCACGCATAGACACACAAACGGACCTTCTTATTGATGCGATTTTTACTTTCTCTACTACGTATAGTAAGTAGGGGAAGTATTGTATTCCACCCAAAAATTCGATACCGAGATTTCACCGGAAATACATGTTTTGAGACTCCCTGAATAAAAAAAAGCACTTTTGGAAACATGTCCGAGTGTGTGTGTGTGTGTCTGTCTGTCTGTCTGTGAACAGCATAACTCAGAAACGAACAGTCGGATAATCACCAAACTTGGTATTTAGGTTCAGTATCTTCCAGAGATGCGACACGAAGGTTTTCAAGAAAATCCCCCCATTCCAGATTACCCTTTACATGGAACATTCTTAGAAAATTTTAATTTTCTCAAAAATGGCTAACGATTTTGATTAAAATATCATATGTTTAAGATATTTTCATGACAAATGAAATGTATATCTCGAATTTTCTGGAAATGTCTCCAAAAGTATTCTTCGTTGTGAACGACTTTTGCATAACTGGCAAACCGTAAGAGATAGACAAAATTTTACTACTCAAAAAATGTAGATCGCGTTAAAATACACAATTTATGTCATATACATTTTTTTGTTGAGTGAACCATTTTCAAGATATTGCTTGTTATTCCCTTAAATTTTCCAATACTTTTTCTCAAATGGGAATTCGTTATTCATTTTTTTATGTCCTGGACATGTAAAGAGAATGGAATACTCCACATAGCAACCAGTTCTTAAAAGATTTGACTATCGCTTAAAGGCTACCAATTCCCCTTGCATCTACAAGAAAATTAGCAATAAGATTAACATCTCGATTAACATGAAGCATATGGAGAATAAGCGTTTGTAAAAATAGTTTGCACAAGAGTAGAGAAAATCATGTGAGTGTATCACATCAGATTTTGTGATTCAGGAGGTGTATTACCAGTGAAATCTACATAACCAACTTTTGAGTGAAACATAAAACTTTCTCTGCATGCTGTAGCTGCACAAGTGGTACATTTTTAGTATTTTGTGCAGTCTTATTAATTGGAAATTCCTCTTTAATTTTATAAATACTTTATTATTCTAGGCAAAATAATTACATGTTAAATATACTTTTCAAAATTGTACCATATCTGCCATTTGTGTTGTTAATTGTGCACCAGTTCCTCCTGCATACTTTGGAGTCGAGTGTTAAACTTCAGCCCATCTTTTAGGGGATTTCCTTCTTTGCTAATATAAACCAGTTTTCTCCATTTTTGCTTTAAACAGCTTTCTCTGTGATTGACATTTTGGGGTGTAAATGACTGTTTTCTCAGAACTGTTGAAGGTAGTCAAATTTATTTTAGGATGCTAAAAATAATGTGCAAGAATTGCTTAGTATCTAATGGCTCATACATTTTGATCAAAATATGGTATAAGAAAATAACTTTCCTTAATAATAAACTTTTTGGATAAAAGTAGGTCAGCGAACCTAGAAGAAATACATATACATCCTGTAAAAACTTCAGTCTGGTATGTTAAATACCTAGTTTCTGAGATAATTCATCAGATTTAACATTGCCAGGATAGGGCTTTTGTTTTCTTCTTAAATAGTCTATTGTACCTGCGATTTGTGGGTCTGAACTTCTTAAGGTCAGCTTGGAATCATGCTTCACTCGCCTCGGAAAGTATTTCGAAAAGTTAACCTTCGTAATTTCCAAAATGTGGAGACCTTGCATGCCAGCATTGTGTTCTTTGGCGCGAAACCAAGAGATCTTTTATAGTAAGCATTGCAATTTTGAACAGACATGTACCCGAAGATTCTGTTAAAACTGAAAACTAAATTGGTTCTCGCTCGAGAGGAGTATGGGCACGGTACAAACCTCATACTCGAGTCGCATCAAAACATCATGACCACTAATGAGCAAAGCTAACTTATTTCTCTGCAACGATTATCTCACTTAAAATATAATACACTAAAAACGTACAAATAAAGACGAAAAATGTTTTGTTTTTGTCTCCGTGTCGCTGATGAAAGCTATCATATAAATGTCGCTCAGTTCAACGGCATCTGCAAATAATTCTTCGCTGCTTACTCCAGAAGGCGGAATTATGTTGCATTGGTTTAACCTTTCCTTGTGTACCAATTGTACCGAAACTCTTTCATAGAGATGGTATCTAAACCACCCTTCATTTCACATCGATTGGTTACCTTACGGAGGGAAAGTCACTATAGCGGTCTAATGGAATGGACCATTTTTTATGCACGGACCTGTATGTGTAATGCTACTATTTATATAAACGTTTTATTCAATTAGCTTGGAGTATAGAGAAGAACAAGCCTTTGCGCTTTTGTTTGTAGAAATTACACAAAAATAAACGGTAGTAGATAAAGTCATGTGAGTGTAACACATCAATTTCCTTGTCGATTGCTTTAAACTAGCACGTGGTTTCTATTTTGAAGTCAGCTTTGCTGTTTTGGGGGGGGGGGTAGCTTTCTCTACCACGTACATAATAGGTAGAGAAGGTATTGCATTTCTACCCAAAAATTCGATACCGAGATTTCACCGTAAATACATGTTTTGAAGCCCCTGAATCCAAATAAAGCATTTCTGGAAACATGTCCGTGCGTGTGTCTAACAGCATAATTCAAAAACGAAAAGTGGGTAAAATATCATACTTGGTATTTAAGTTCAGTACCTTCCAAAGATGCGACACGAAAATTTTCAAGAAGTCCCTTAACCCGAACTCCCTTGACATGGAAGATTTTTCGAAAATTTTGATTTTGTAAAAAATGACTAACGATTATGACTAAAATACCACATATTAACGATATTTACATTACAAATAAAATGTATATCTTGAATTTTCTGGAAGTAGCCTTTGAAGTCCTCTTCAGTCGAAAGGAATTTTATATAAACTTGTATAACTGATAAACCTTAAGCGATAAGCCAAAACTCACTACACAAAAAACTTAGATCTCTTTAAAACACACAGTTTATTTCAAATAACTTTTGAGTCATCAGCCATTTCCGAGATACCTGTTATTGATGGTTCGAATTCTTCAATACTTTGTCATTATTTTCAACCCTTTCAATATTCAGTTGTTTTTTCGAATTGTAAGCAAACAGCATGGCATTTTAAGGCCAGCATATAGCGTCCAGTTGTTAAACATTTGACTATCGCTGTTCTCTTTGTAGCTATAACGAAATGTGTAATGTAGCTATTTCTGGAAAGTTTTGTCCCGATTAAAATGAAGAAGATAGGAAAACAAACTTTCGTAAGAAAAATTTTTGTATCCACTAATAAGCGCTAGAGGGTAGAGGATGTCACGTGAATGTAACACAGAATTTGTTCTTTATTTACTTTGGTCATAAAGGACAAATTAGCATCAGGATGCCCTATTTATATTAAATTCACACTCTCAATTCATTACTCTCTCACTCATAAGTGTCTAAAACACTTTGTTGTTGAGATAAGACCTACTGAAACTCTGAGATACCAAGCTCATTTCCTACATTCCAGGAAGTAAGTTGTCTAAAGTTGTCAAACACGATTTAGAAAAGCAATCCTTAACTGCTTTATCTTGTAAGGGAAAGTTGTTTGGGCTGCTTTGGAAAAGTGCGTTTCTTTTAGTCGCCAAAATTAGTGGCTAGAAGCTAGTTACGTTTTAATTGCCGTGATTAGTTGTTTTTCAGCCATGCACTGTGATAATAAATGCTTGCAAAATAACTTGACCTTAATTTATTCATGTTTAAAGACTATTCCGAAACAGGTAGAGTGGACAAGACACATTAAAACAGGTATAGCTTGGAGGTATATACTCTCGTGTGTCAGTCCTTAAAATACGCTGCAGTTAAGACTTTTGTTAAATTTGAATAATAATAATAATAATAATAATAATTAATAAATGAACCTTGAAAATATATGATGCAATAGAGACCAAAATATTAAGGAGAGATTTAACGATATATCTCCTCAATGTTAAGTTCAAAAGTTGAGAGGCTTTTCTCTAGAACCAATCAAAATACAACAATGCTTTAAGTCTGTTTATTTACTTTTAGAACTATATTTCTTTTTGTAAATGATACTCACATGACTTTCTCTGCCCACTCTTCTACAAAATTTTCAGGATAATCGAGATAAACGCGTGCATAAATTGTTTTTTACACACAGCATTGTGGCTATAAGGCGAACACAGCAAGCTTAAAAGCGGTCGTTATATGAAAGTTTTTAAATACCGTTCTGTTTGCATAAGCATGATAAAAAAGAAAATGAACGAGCTAACTCAAAACAGTAATAAAAATGAACTAGGAAATGGTTATAGTCACAAAAGAATTCTACTTGGCAAAAATTGTGTGTTTTAACAGGATCTACATTTTTCGCGTAGTAAGTTTTTTATCTCTTTCTTACGGTTTACAAGTCATACAGAATTCATCCAGAATGAAGAGGATTTATCAGACTATTCGTAGAAAACTTGATATACATTTTGTCATAGATCTTAAATATATGCAATTTTAATAAAAATTATGAAACCATTTTTGAGAAACTAAAAAGTAATTGAAGTATGTTATTTCGTTGTATTATTATTTGCCCCACGCTTTGGGAACCAATTTGAAGAAGGTTTGTTGCTGCTACGTATGGAAAGCCAGTTTAAAGAAGATGTATTATATTTCGACTGTTGGGGAGCCGAACTTGAAGTAGTTCAACCGCACGTATGGTAAAAAGTTGCCGGTAGCCTTCATCCTAAATGTACTTTCCGGTGGCCTTTGCCCCAAATGTTTAAAAGAATATTAAATTTATAATTTTGACTGCTTTTTTAAGTATTATATATTTATGTTTGCCTCGGCTGCATCAGTATTTACTTTTTAGAGGCATGGATGTCTTGGCAGGGTTGTGATGCGACTAAGAATGTAGGCTTACACAGATTATAATTTTACTTCACTCCTTTTATTAATACTTGACACGATTTAAATAACACTCATTGATATATAGAGAGCTTGAGATTTGTTTTTTTGTTAAATACTTGAACTTTTTAACACGTAACCTATTTTTTCTCACACAAAATAGGTATTAAATTTCTCGAGGACGCATCTCGCGTCCGGTTAGGCACATTGTCTATAAGCAACTGAACTCTGAATTTGTAAAGTTTGCTATATTTCAGTTTCTGATTGGCTAATCCTACTCCAATAGAATACCTTCATTTAACTAAAGGTTTTTCTGGTTGTTGATTGGCTAATTATTAAACAAAATTACATCATTGTTGCTCCAAGAAATACCAGTAGTATTATTACTTTCTAATTCAATATTGCCTCAAGGTTACCTCATTGTTAGCAACTTTTAACCTATTTTTCTCACAGCTCCTACATCATTAAGCTACGTAATACATTCACATAACATTATTACACATGTATACAATAATATTAATATATACAATGACTGTAATATACAGTTTTTATATCTTGTTACCTACACATGTTGCTTTAAGGCGGGCTGTTATTGAATTTATATATTAAATAATTAGACTGGAATCATTTAAGTGTTAAAAATACTGCCTCATAATGCACAAATTTCCATGTAAATAATAGTTCAGGGTGTAAGGATTTTCTTTAAAATCTTCGTGTCACATTCTTGGTATTTCATGACTTTTCGTTTTTGAATTATACTCTACACAGACAGATACACGCGGACGTTTTTCTAAAACTGCTTTTTTTCGATTCAGGGAAGTATAGAAATACCATCTGCGAGGCGTGTGTGTGATAAGTTATTCAGACCGCTGTTGCGGCTTACATAACAAAAGTGCCAAATTATGGCGAAACGAGGCGCTCAAAGAAGAAATTAAAGGTAACAAAATGTGCATTAGTTAATGCAAAGGATTTTCTGCCAAAATAAGCTTTCACAGGATAAAATGGTACTAGCCTCTTTCATTCGTATTTGAATATGAATCACATACTGCACTCCTTCTAACTGGTAAACTTTTGTTTCTGACCACTGTATGGTGCTCTATAGTGCTCCCTTGTTTCGCAGAGGAATGTGGGGTTGAAATATACATCTTGACAAAATAGAGGGAAGTTAATAGAAAATATGCAATTCGGGGAATAGCTAGCAACTCCCTTATTATAGTTACTTAATTGAAAAAAAATCCAGACAAGGAGTAACACGTAACATTATTCAACTCCAACTACCCGACCCAAGACAAGGGTAGCTAGACAAATATGGGCAATCTAGGGCAACAACTCCGAGAAGTAGAGAAGCAGCTAACTTGGAATCAACATCCCGGACTTTAGTAGTTTACCGATACAGTCGACATCACCCGTCACCACTAAGATAATAT
Source organism: Deroplatys truncata (assembly GCA_030765065.1). Taxonomy (NCBI): domain Eukaryota; kingdom Metazoa; phylum Arthropoda; class Insecta; order Mantodea; family Mantidae; genus Deroplatys; species Deroplatys truncata. The sequence goes on from CM060987.1 coordinate 21,348,707, forward strand.
AAACATTGATACTTTATTGTATAAATAAGGACATTCAAAATCATATCCGCATCCAAAATAAAAGAAAAACGTTAAGTCCAAAACCGATATACAGATCATTCAGAGGAAAGATAGTAAGTACATCCTTGGGTACCCAAGCAGTGCAAAGAGGAAAGTTATACAGCAGTATTCATTAAATGAGTAATAAATCACAATGGAGTTTTAAATGCTGCACAAGATGAATGAAGATATAGTGCAATAAATGCTCATTAATGCAACCAGCTGTTGTTATTTAGTACGGCTACCCACCGCAGTACTCGCCAGTTTATTAAATAGAGGAATTATTGCCATAAATTCATCGAGCATTATTTATTGCTGTCTTGATACTTGCTGGATAACAAAATGGCTCCATTTTTTATGCTGCTGCATGTCATAGAAGAATGGTACTAAAGTAGAGTTGGAGAACTGAGATAGAAATGAGTAATGACTGTTGTATTTTGATGATTGTTTACTTCATGGGCCAGGTACTCAACAGCTCGTGTCAGTTTGAATCAATCACGGTACACTATCACTGAAATCTTGTCTAATTGAGATCGTCGCACCTGATTCCCAATTGTCGCAGCTGATTCGTATTTTTTTTTGTTTACTTTTATTGCTACCTATAGTACATTCTGTTTTGAACATGTAGAAACAAGTAGGTAACAGGAAACAAGATTCCGGAATTCTGCACAGCGACACCCCCGATTGCATAATTCAGATCTGATTAATGCTGTGTAAGTCTTAAATTGGAGTGTCTTTGTCGTTTTAATCTTCCGTTTTATGGATCTGGTGGGTAGCTTGCAGGAATCTGTTGAACTAGCGGGTTGGTGTGATAGTCGAACGAATTACTTCTGTAAGCTCTGTTGAGGACTGCTGTTACTTATGGAATGTTGAGATCTGAGTGAATATTGGTGTTTCTGACATACTATGGAACATTGATGATTAGGCGGAGACATCTGTGTTGAATAGTTTGTATTCTCTGTATTTGAGAAGGCGAAGCTGAACACCAGATGGAGCAGTAGATCTCTATATAGACTCCAAGTCTGATGAAGTGATGAGTGTATTAGCCTTTTACATTGAAGAGGAAATGAAGATTTTACGTGTTTTAGTTCATGCAGACGGTGACGAAGTTTCTTTATTAAGAATGTAAAGTGACTTTCCATGTTCAACGTTGATCGTGTGATCTTACTGACTGATTCTGGGATCGCTTCTCCTCTTAGTACAATATGCTGATACAGAATATTGTGTTTATAAGTAAATTTTACGTTGCTTGATTTTTTTAGGATTCATTACAACTCTCCTGTGTTTGCACCATGCATCTGTTTCATCACAAACATTTTGAAGGTGATTTGCAACTGGTTCAGAGGTACCTTTACTCAGAACTACGATGTTATCAGGGAAATGTGCAATTAACAAGTTGGTCAAAAACTGGAAAATATGCAGTTGATATATAGTAGAGGGCCTAGTATATTGCCCTGAGGTACTCCTCCTGTCGGTCTGGGTGGTTCAATTGATTAGGTGCTGGCCTTCTGATCCCAAGGCCCCGGGTTCAAATCCGGCCCAGATCGATGGTTTCTGGGTGTGCTTAAAAGCGACAGCCCCATGTCAGTAGATTTATTAGCATGTAAAAGAACTCCTGCGGGACGAAATTCCGGCACACCGGGGCGTTGATATGACCGTGGCAATTGGCAGTGTCGTTAACAAACAAAATATTTATTTTATCTGAGCTACTTCAGAATGAATAGGCAGTCACTTTGATTGTTCTGATTTACATTTTACAGAGAATGTGCGATTGGATAAATATGATGCATACAGAGTGTTCATTTGAACGAGGTTTAATTTTTTTTTATTTTGAAAGTTTATAGTCGCTTTAACATATTAGTCGTATCATGACTTTACAACTTTTAAAATAAATATTTAACAATGAAACAATGAGGCTATTTAACATACTGGCAGTTTGAAGTAGTATAAAATTGTGACACTATAATTAATCAAACTGATTGAACAATATATACTTTTATATAAATTTATGGTTTTAAAAAATTCAACTATCTGAGGGTACATCGAATAGTTGAGTGCTGTTTGTTAATCATTGGGTATCTGGTAGTGTTGTCTTCATTGATCGTATTGTGTTTCGTCGTTAACATCATGTTACACTGGTGGTTGGTCCTGTGCGTGATCTTGGTATGGCCCATTCTCAGTCGGGATATTAAAACCTGATCTTGTCTGGAAAGAGAATTACTGGGAAGATGTGTCGAAAAACTCGATGTTATATCACGGAGTTTGCTTGTGGAGTCAAGCCATTCTGTCTTCCACTGTTGGTAGAGCTTCTTTTTAATGACTGAGATAACATCATGGGCAGGTGTAGTTATAGCTGGGTCACTTAGTGGCTTCTTTAGCTGCCTGATCGGCCAATTCGTTGCCTTGTATTCCAATGTGGGATGGAATCCATACTAAAGACACTTGCTTTCCTAAAGAAGACCATCGGTCCACAACAAGATATAGCTGTTGTGGACACAAATAAATGCTGGCATCTGAATCCAAACTGTGTTGCGTGTAGAATTTCTTTCAAGTGCTCCATTAATTGTGATAAAGGTAAGCGCTCAAAAAGTTCGGAAAGGAGAGGAAAAAGTCTTATTTGGACGATAATTCTGTGGGTCACTTTTGATTTTCTGTGGCTTTGCTTAATTTCATCTATTTTGGACTTGGAGAAAAATCGATATTGTAATGGTTGCTGATTTGTAAGCTAAGAAAACGATGGAAATTTTCTTAAAGAAATAGAAGGCGTACTATGTTATGATATTGATATGCAATAAACTAGATTACATGACATTATATAAAAAACCGATGCTATTTTGATTTTATTAATATTGTTAACGTTTCATTCAGTAACAAGTCTAAGCAAAACCACTAGCATGTTCGATTTTAGTCAGATAATATCAAAATTACTCAGTTCATCTCGATTAACAAGAAATAGAAGTACAAGCGTTTGTAAAAATACTTTGTAGAAAAGTCGTGTGAATGTAATACCAGATTTTTTTTAAGTGGTAAGTCGCTATTTGTTTATTCTCGTAGTGATGCAAAGAACATGGAATTTCAAAGATATCACACAGGGATCCGTTTTTATTTTCTGTGCTGCTTACCTACAGTAGGAAAGTAGAGGAAGTATTCCATTCCACCTATTAATTCGATACCGAGATTTCACCAGAAATACACGTTTTGGGGGACTCTGAATAACAAAAAAAAAAATTAGAAAAATGTGTATGTATGTTGAAGATTCTTGCAATAGCCTGTGAAGTCCCCTTCATTGACATTTGTATAACTGGCAAACCGTAAACACTACACAAAAATGTGGATCTCGTTAAAGCACACAATTTGTATTCAGTAAATGTTTTCGTGTTTTTACCATTTCCGAGATATTCTTTATTATTAGTTTAATTTTCAAACACTTAACACCTTTTGTTTGTGGCAAGTTGCTATTTGTTTCAGTGTAGTTATGCAAGGAGTATGGAATTAAAAAGAAAGTCGCATAGCGTTCCGTATTTTAAAAACGCGACTACTGACTTAGCTCTCTGCATTCTTCTTATACGTACAACGAATGTGAAATTAAAATGTATCTCGATTATAAAATAGATCGCAAAATAAGGTTTTGTAAGAATACTTAGTAGACGACTGGGTAGAGAAAGTTGTGCGATTGCAACGGGTCACATTTTTCACTGAAAATAACCTAAAAACCAGGGTTGTATTTGAAATAAACTGTATTATGTTAATGGGATACAAATAATGACTTTAAATAACGTGTTCAGTTTTTCATTGAGAAAGCATTGAATGTTTTACAGACTCGAATGAAAACAAATGCCTTATTTACAAACTGTACATCCTTCATTTGTTTCTTTGTTTCTCAGACACAACAAATAGGCTACGCGTTCCACGCTGATGTTATAATGATAGCAGCGAAATAAGGTTATAATTAATGGCGGGAACTCTCATTAGCTGTAATGAAGACGCGCCTGGATGTTAATACATAGTTATATTACGTTTCCTGCAGCTGCACCTTGGAGACAACACAAAGCGGATCTGAGAAAATTAGGTGAAGCAAGTCTCCATTCAATTTCATGCGATAATGTGACACTCCAGGAGGTTTCTCTTTCGTATCTCTCTCTCTCTGGCAAAGAAAAGAAAAACTTCGCTCTCTATTGTACGAGACCTAATTAGTTTACATTTTCTACTTTTTTTCCTCTTGCAATTTCTGAACGCATTCTTACACCGGAACATAACATGAAAGACAAGCAGGCCATGAAAAGCACAAAATTACAGGGTATCGTTCGCAGAACATAAAACCTTGATCCAAAAGCCTACGTCTCGCTAAGAAGTATTCCAGAGTTTCTCAGGGAATTGCAGGCTTTCTGCAAGTCTTCCAGGCATCACACTAGATCATTTTCGTAATCCTATATTGTTAAATTAGCTATCCCTGTGTATGTATTCCTGGGTTTTGAAAGGAACACACTGGAAAGGAGTTTTGGAGGACAAGAAATCGATCTGGATAGCTCTCATCCACAGGAAAATGCATTTTTAAAGACACTGTATATGAAATATTGAAGCAGTAATCCTAGTTACTGGTATTTCCAGTCAGCTCTGCTATATGTAACAACTTTCAAGCTTATTTGTCAACACAAAGGTAAGAAAAATGAACATTTTCGTGACAGAAACACTGTTTTAAAAGTAGGATCCGTTATACATAACATAACTACTGAATATTTTCGATAATTAACCTTTTACTTCATACTGCAGACCTTAAGCTTTCTTTGTACACAATTTCCACAATCATTTAAATTCTCACTGTGGTTTGGAGTACATTTTAGTGACTTCTCATAGAGGTTGGCCGCCAGCCCATATAACCTCTATGTACTGTTTCTGGCATGAATTTTTCTGTATTTAAGATGCCATGTCAGCAGAAAATGAGTTACGTTATCATTGGTTTCAGGGGAATTACTGGTAGTGCGGAAGTCGGATCTTTATCACAATTCAGAAAGAAAATTATCGTTAATCTGATGTTCCCCAAACAGACGCCTCATTATTTATGTCCTTCAAGAAGCTTCCTTACATAAGCAGGGATATCCCCTGAGAGGTTATCAAAGCTCATTCTCAAAACAGAAAGTTTTAACTCCGGAAACAGGTACACGGACCGGCGGCGGTAACCTGTGACGAGGTTCCAAAAAAACTTATGATAGGCTTAGTGTTCGAAAACCATTGATAACTGGTAGAAAATCAGTGTAAGTTTGAAGAATTGGATAAAAAATAAATTATTGAAAAATATGTGGTAGTTCGTACTATTGCAAAACGTACCTTTAAAAATACCCCTTATAAATTTACGAAGAAATGTGAACAAAACCAGGACACTGGAACTGATTAATCTTAATATCATATTGCAGGACAATAATGATCCTATCCATTATCTCCTGCCATTTAAATGTCTTAAATATTGGTTTTAAAGAATAAACGGCATAGAAATTACTGAGCTGCAGTTGTCTAGGCCTAAAAATTAAAAATGTAAGTTTTGACCATTTCACACTTTCTGGTTGCCAGGGAAACTGTTATCATTTCTGCAGAATTTTAGAATCTTTGTATTTGATCTATTACTTTGATGGATCAGGAAGTATGGTTTGCAAAAGAATTACAATTACTTGAGCCCTCAAGATTGCGCTGAAAAGCAGAGAACATGATTGCTAAGAAATAATGTGATGGATCCAGAAATGCTGAGAAATGACGCATTATATTCTCAGACTGAAAATAAAACGTGCACTCTTCAGCTTCAACTGCAGTGCTCTTGGTGGATATACGAATGTGTGACCAGCGAAATCTCTACCACTTGGTAACAGCTTTTTCTTTCCTTTTGGGTGAACAGCTTTTGCACTGATAGACGGACAAAAAGTTTCTGGTACTAACCGTACAATGCAACAGGTTGGCACACAAAAAAGTTTAGCTTGCGAAAGTGTAACTGATGCATTATTTATCACCGTCTCTTAAAAGCGAGTGACAACCTGCAAATGTTTTCTGGTGACACTGAAAATATATAACAGCGACATGTGTGCATGTCACAGATACAGAATACACGTGGGATCATTTACCCAGCTTCGTTTGGCTAATTCAGGATACCTATCTGTAAAAAAGAGGCCAACATTCATAAATATGGATTTTAATGTTATTAAACACTACAAAACTTATCCTTTAGTTGTATGTTGTTTTATAGCTGCACGACCTTCAAAAGCATGCCACATCGCGATTTAAATGTCTGCACGTGTGCCTAGTTTTCTATAAAATTGTGGTAAAACACGATAAGTGTTGCCAATATAAAAGTGAACAACTATTCAAGAGATCGTCTCAGGACTCTTCGAATGCTAAATTAGTTGAATAGGAGCAGAAAAAGACGAAGGATGTCCTGTATATGCACTATGTATGCTTTTTCAAAACATAAAGTTAGAAAGTGTTATTTTAACTGGTTTTCGTTTGTCATTCAAATTGTTCCACAACATTTGCTTTTCAATATAAATACATTAAATTTGGTTAATACTCCAGGATAAAAACCTGAGATGAATTTTTGTTGGCATACTTAGTTTTACGTTATTAAACAATAATATCAAACATTTTGTAAATCTTAAGCAAAAAATTGAAGTGCCATATTTAATATTTTCTTCCAAACTATTTGGATAATAAAATCATTTCTGCAATTTATTAATATAGTATTAAAGAGTTAAATTATAAAACATTACATTTTTCAAAAAATAATTGCATCTCGTGAAGCAATTTTTCAAAAGTGTAAAAAATACTGACATAAAATTAATCTCTGTAACTAATTAAAAATATGCAGAAACTTGGCCTACATATTATGCATTAAACCCGATGCTGTATTAAAATTTCAAATGAATCGACCAGAAATTATAGATTTTTAACATTGCACAGATGGGTATCCTTGGCAACGGAAGATTATACACTAGGTATATAAATTGGTAGCACACTGTTTTCTGTGTTTTGATTTAACACAGCACATGGAATATACGTGTATTTATGGAATTATCCTGCGAATACGCCTGAGTCTCTTTAGCAAATCAATATAGGTTTAAAGTTTTGAAAAATCAGGATGTGTGTTAAGGAGGAGTTTAAAAGCCCTATTCCGTCAATATTAAATCTGCTAATGCGTGGCTTGTTCCCCATTACTTGTGTAAGTGTTACATTAAGATAACAGTTACGTTATTTTGTGTCCATCCCTAGTTGCAACAGGCAGTGATTACTGAATCTACAGATACCAGCCAGACGGGCTAACCACAGGGTGGCAAAAGTAGTCTCCTTAGGTTTCATTTAGTCAGGAACAGTAACAAAGCGAAGAGATTTGAACTCAGACCCTACAGAGTTTATATAATACAAACTAGTATCATGTTGCTCTTCACGTAAGCAGTCAACGCCGGTATCTCACCTGCTGTATGTTGCCTTTTACAGAATGGATATATTACGTCAATGTCGTCGTCTTATATGGTGAAGTAAACATTGTGCTTCTATGTCATCGGGTTTAAAATAAATCCCTTTAGGTGGGAAGTAATACTTCTATTGCTAAGTCAATTACATAGGAACTGGCCCATAGAGTCGGTGATATACTCCATTTTTACTTTCTCTACTACGTATAGTAAGTAGGGGAAGTATTGCATTCCACCCAAAAATTCGATACCGAGATTTCAGCGGAAATACATGTTTTGAGACCTCCTGAATCCAAAAAAAGCATTTTTGGAAACATGTCCGTGTGTGTGTCTGTGTGTGTGTGTGTCTGTGTGTGTGTGTCTGTGTGTGTGTGTGTCTGTGAACAGCATAACTCAAAAACGAACAGTCGGATAAACACCAAACTTGGTATTTAGGTTCAGTATCTTCCAGAGATGCGACACGAAGGTTTTCAAGAAAATCCCCCACCCCAGACTACCCTTTACATGGAACATTTTTCGAAAATTTCAATTTTCTCAAAAATGGCTCTAACGATTTTGATGAAAATATCATATGTTTAAGATAATGTCATGAGAAATGAAATGTATATCTCGAATTTTCTGGGAATGTCTCCAAAAGTATTCTTCATTGTGAACGACTTTTGCATAACTGGTAAACCATAAGAGATAGACAAAATTTTACTACACAAAGAATGTAGATCGCGTTAAAATACACAATTTATGTCATATACATTTCTTTTGTTGAGTGAATCGTTTTCGAGATATTGCTTGTTATTTCCTTAAATTTTCCAATACTTATACTTTTTCTCAAATTCGTTATTCATTTTTTTATGTCCTGGACATGCAAAGAGAATGGAATGCGCCACATAGCAACCAGCGTTAAAATATTTGACTATCGCTTAAAAGCTACCATATTCCCCTTGCATCTACAAGAAAATTATCAATAAGATTGACATCTCCATATCTCCATTAACATAAAGCATATGGAGAATAGGCGTTTGTAAAAATAGTTTGTACAAGAGTAGAGAAAGTTATGTGAGTGTAACACATCAGATTTTTACATTAGCTTTTTCTTGACTGACCATTTCCATTTCTTTCCGACATTCCAAAGAAATTCTCCTAATTGCCACAACATGATCCATGAACATTTTGTTAATGATTATGGATATATTACTTCTGAGCCATTTCTCTCCGGTTAGTTTTTTTCCTCCATTCATCAGTTCCTCTGCATTCCATCAGCATATGTATTCCATGTTCGTTATTCCCACAGGTTGGACATACACATAGGGTCTCTTAGTTCTCATTCTTAGATGGAACGATGCAATAACTTTATATATACTTTTGTCTTTACTTCATCTATCTTAATCATATTATATAAAGTGCTATCATCTCAACCTATAAATGTTGTCTATCCATATCTTCATACCTAGAGCGAACGCACTTCCAAAACTCCTGTACCCATACATCACCTAACCCACTCTTCAACTCATCCTTAATTTTACTTAGCCAGTTCTCAGAACTCTGATGTTTTTCTAGGTAGTTAAGAAAACATTTTAAAATAAAACAATACAAGTAAAACGTACCATTACATTCGGATACATCATAAAAGGCATAAATTCCTAAACTTTGGGCTTAAACTCCAAGTTATGAACTAATTAAAAGAAAGGGATAACGTTTCTCGTAATAACACCACAAGTTATGCAAAGTAGTTTAAAGAAAATATGTTACATTCACATGACTTTCTCTACTCTTTCTTGAACAAACTATTCTTACAAGAGATTATTCTTATATCTACGTCATATCAATCCAGATAAACATTTGTAGAAATGGTTTTATTGTGCGTACAATGGCAATAGGAAAACACAGAAGGTTTAAGCAGTAGTCAGATCTTTTAAGAGATGGTGGCTATGTGATGGCTTTGAAATTCCGTCCTCTTTGCATGACCAGGGGGGGGAAGAAAAGAAAAAAACATATTTGTCATAAATTGCGTGCTTTAACGAGATGTACATTTTTTGTGTAGGCAGTAAGAATTTGTCTATCTGTTACGATTTACCAATTGTACAATCCACAGTAAGAATGAAGAGGACTTCAGAGATTTTCCCAGAAAATTCATTTGTGATGAAAATATCTTAATTATATGGAATTTTAATCAAAATCGTTAGCCAGTTTTGAAAAAATAAAAAATCTCGAATAAAGGGTAGTTGGGTTTGGGATTTTATTGAAAATCATCATGTCTCATCCTTGAAACTTAAAGTTTGGTGTTTAACTGGCTTCCATTTTGGGATTATGCTGTTCAGACACATGGACTTTTTTCTAAACTGCTTTATTTATTTATTCATTCATTCAGGGGTACTCAAAACATGCATTTCCTGTGAAATCTCGGTACCAAATTTTTGGGTGAAATACAATGCATACTTCCTTTACCTACTAGGCAAGTTGCAGAGAAAGTAAAAATATTGCCACAATGGAGTAATTTCTCTTGCTACAACCTGCATGGAAACATCATAAAAAGGCCCATCTTGTGTGTACCTGAGGACTTAATGTCAACAGGTAGTTGTTACCTTTAGTCCTAGCAAGGCGTTTTATTTTGTATAGGAACAGCAAAGCTTCAGGGAAAATATTCGTAATATATGCGAGTGTATCTCTTGGACATTCCATTTAATTCAAAGGAACTTCCAGTTGCTGAATCGTGCTGTACCTTACTTGTGTTATCGTGCGCTGCTCCGTAGAGCGTAACGTGCACCTACACTGATTCAAACAACTTCACATTTCAAGAAGTCATCTCTCAGCTCCAATGTAGGCTGTTTGGTTCCACCAGAGAGGTCAACATATACAGCCATATTACCCAAGAGTGTAACACAGAAGGGGTAGACTATATGTGAACTGGAATGTCCTTTTTAAATTGATATATATTTTATCACTGTAAACACAATACTTACAATTTTAAATCTTTTTTAAAATGACATTGCATTTCCTATTTTGTGCTGTGAATTCTGCACCACTTCACAGAGAAAAATCATAACTTTTATGTAATTTGTGGTGACTGTAGCCCATATTTTCGGGAATTTTGCTCTATAAATTAGTATTACTGTTAAGTATGGGAGCTTCTGTGTGCTCAAGTAATGTAGTTTCTTTCTTTCAAATGTATGCAGCACCGTGCTTGTCATAATTTGTGCCTTCACGCCTAGTGTATGAAAATAAGCAGAGAAACTCCATTCCTAAAAGATATATGTATACTTTTATTACTATCAACCACACCGACGTACGATAGCGTATTTCTAGAACACAAGAGGAAGAAAGCAGTAATCTGGAATGATTCCTATATCACGGATGCAATGATGATGGATGGCTGGAAGGGAACTGACTACGAACTGGGACACCTGTTGACCAGATTCGCAGTACACGGTTTCCATTACAGGATTTGCAAAACAAGCTTTTCCATGAGCCGTAGCTGGATTGGAAGCTACCATGTCAACGAGTGCAAAAACAGACTAGGGTCCCTTAAAAAGTTTTGGTCTAATTAACTCTGTACAATGTTTTCTCTATTTTGGATTTGAACCGCCTTTTCTGTAAATGACAATTGCTGGTATAATTGACCCGTTTTCCTAAACTATTGAAGATAGATGAATTGGTTATTTTTTAAAATCATAATTTGGGATAAATCTTCATCAAAAGATGAGGTAACCAAGAAACTAACCCTATATCTTAATAAACTAACTTATTATATAAAAGTATATCAGCGACCTTAGAATGTATTTATCTACATCCTGTAAACATTTCAGTCCGATATCTTAAATAGTCTGAGATAATGGGTCGCGGAGTTAGCTGATTTAACTTTGACGGGAGTATCCCCTTAAGGCCATTTTAATTTAATTTTTGTGGTTAAAGGTCAATACAGCCAAGTTCCATAACTGTGATGTGGATTATAAGGACCTTACAATGTGATTGCCCTACTATGTCTCTGAGAAAAGCAAACACTTCTAACATTTTTCAATGTAAAGTTTGGTTTGGGGTGGAGGACATTTCTTGAAAATCTTCGTGTCGCATCCGTGAAGATTCTGGTCATAAATAAAGTATCTCGGTATCGCATTTTTGTGTGGAGCCAATACTTGCTCTACTTAGGTTCTTGTCTTAACAAAACGCATACAAAAACTTGCTATTCATATTTCAAGCTGCTGTCAGGAAATGCAGTTTTCTCTGAACAGCGTAATGAGGTGGAAGAACGTGTTCAGCTGCTGGGTTAAATGTTAGAGAATGTAGTGTAGGTGACTTAGAAATTAGCTTGCAGAGCAAGTAAATTACACGGTATTTTACTTGGGGCGCGGAGAAAAGTGGCAGGACAGATCTCATCAGATAATGGCTGGCCCACCAACGCCCTCTGGGTTGGGCCACGCTAATCAGGAAGAAGGGCCACACATCATTCACGGAAGTTGTCGACTCCCTCTTGCGCCTCTCTCACTTTTTGCATAACTTGTCTTGCATAATACGAATACTTTTAAACTACGGAGAAGTAATGAAGTACCGCAGAATTTGGGGCGTCCTGAACCGAAGGAGTTGACTCCGCGATAACGTGTGAGGTTCGCTCGCATTCTTAAGACATCTGTACTTTAGGTATCAATTACGTTGGAATTTTTTTGTCACTTTTCCGTCTTTCTGAGAAGCATTCAGGAGATATTTTAGGTTCTAAACATGCCGTTTTCACTTTCTCTACCACGTACCTAGTAGGCAGAGAAGGTATTGCGTGCACCTAAAAATTAGTTATCGATATTTAACCAAAAATGCATGTTTTGATGTCCCCCAAATAAAAAACTTTTTGAGGAAAATGTGCACTTTACATGGAACATTTTTCGAAATCTTTGATTTTATAAAAATACTCAACGATTTTTGTTAAAATAACACATATTGAAGATATTTACATGACTTAAAATGTATATCTTGAAGTTCGTGGGAATAACTTTGAAGTCCTCTTCATTCGGAAGGAATTTTATATAATCTTGTATAGCTGGCAAACTTTTAACAATAGAGAAACTGTAGATCTCTTTAAAATACACAATTTATTTCAAATAATGGTTCGAATTGTTAAATACTTGGCCATTCTCTTGAAGTCCTGTCAACATTCAGTTGTTTCTCGCAATGTCATGGAAACAGTATGGAATTTAAGGTCAGCATATAGCGTCCAGTTCTTAAACGTTTAACTATCGCTATTCCTTTTGTATCTATAACAAAATGTGTAATACAGCTATTTCTGCAAAGGTTTATTTGGATTAAAATGTAGTAGACAGAAAAGCAAGCTTTAGTAAGAATAGTGTGTATATCCATTAATAAACGACAGAGGGTGGAGAAAGTCATGTAATATATCACATCAGACCTTACATTCGAAGGTTCATTTGATAATGAATATTTTATAAAAGCAAAACGGATTTGAAAGTTCTACTGTCCGTATTAAACTCACGAGAACGTATACTAATTAATTGTATTAATACGCAGATTTAAAAGTCGTATATACACTAATAAATGTAACACAGACACTCATACACTCGGAAGAAAGATAACACTATCAATAGATGATATACACACACAGTTATAGACATGTCTACCCCCTGGTCAGTCAAGGATTGGCACCGAATGTGAGGAGTGGGTTAAAGAGAGCGTGTGCAATAGCACTCTTGAGCACTGCTGAAGGTAGACATATGACAAGGTGTCTATCCAAGAGTTGCTAGAAGCCGGAAGGAAAGTGAAGGTAGCTGTGCCTCTCCGAGAAGAAAGCTTTGCGCAAGAGAGCGAAATATCTTCTTTTCAAATATAATAATTATACACAAGATATTTGTGTACATTACGGGTGGCGTGCACTAATCTAAAGTAAGCTCTACTTCCGTAGTAAATTACTATTAAAGTCAACACTCGGAGACTTCCATACATCCGAAGTACATTACTCCTTTCAGATACTCTCGGAGTAAATTGCTCAAGAAGTAAATTTCGAAGAGCACAGTCATGTAGTACGTTACCACGGAAGTAAATAGAGCACAAATACAGGTAGGAATTTACACTCTGGATGGAGTAACTCCTCAATACCGTATCGTACATGGGATGAAGATGTTCTGAGGTGTTCATTGATTACTTAGGGCGGCGTATTAAAGTATTACCGAAATATTTCCTGGCCATTGCATAATCATGAATCCTGGGATACAAATATTTAGTTTTTGTAGTCAAATTTCTTTAAGTAGTATGCTTTATTACCTTTAGAAGGGATCTAAGGGTAATGTTCTCTTCTATAGATATTTTAGTGCTTTTTATTAACCTAATCCTAAATTTTAATTTTTTCGGAAGTAATAAAAGTGCGATTATAGACCTTTGTTCCTGACCTATTCATTCTTTGTTTCTGACCTATTTCTTTCCATTAACCATGTTTTGAACTTCCAGTATAAACACTCGTGGAGACATAAAGGTTATTATCCGCCGAAATGTCCAAACACCCAATTCACTTTCCAAATCACAAGCAGCACTACTATCAGATTTTTCAGTATTTAGAAATTTAGTTACTTTTGACGAAATTTGCTGTTATATTGTGGTGCATTGAATCTATTTCTTCGAGTACTTGGAGTATTATTTCCGAAACATCATTTCTTTTCTGCCTATTATTTTACGTCACTTTAACCACGTGGTCATATCGCGACGGATCTGTTAGGAGATACCTCGTGGCTCGGTGAGTGGCTGACAGTTAGCCTTCTAGGTCTCATCCCTGTACCATACCATCTTGCTTCGTTACGTGTCCACAGAGGACTTAGTACTAAGCAACTGTATCTCTGCCGGCCAAATGGCAGTTTCGTCAAGTGTCCATGGAGACCTTAGTGCTGTTTCTATACGTAACGGGCAGATGGCAGCTTCGACATGTGTACACAGAGACCTTAGTGCTAGGCAACTGTACCTCTGCTTCTATACATGACGGGCAACCACGAAAAAACACCAGTCAGATTGGTCGGCACACGGGATTTGAATACGGGACTTCCCGAATGCAGGTTAATAGACGTTACGCCTAAGTCATCCCGCTCGGTTTACGTATGTTATCTGTGAACTACCGCCAGTTTTAAATCTTTCTAAAGAATTTTAAGCTGCTCTTCGGTCTCATCGTTTGAAGCATCAAACTCGTCCGTCACGACTTCCCAGGCATTTCTCTTCTTATCCAACATCTGCACATCCTATTTTTTGCACCTAATATTCTTTATATGGATTTTCATTATCACAACCAACAAACATTTATCTCTTTCGCTGGCTTTTTTCTTCCGTTTTCTATCGCACACAACTCTATCTATGATTGTTTCAGGTAAACCACGCAAGCACAAACTACTCCGTGAGTAAATGTATTCTACCGAGCGAGGTGGCGCCGCGGTAACGCGTGAGACCTGCATTGGGGTTCGATTCCCGGTGACTGTCCACTCTGGCCCAGTTTTTTCGGGGGTTTTCCCGGGTCTTCAGGCGAATACTGGAGTGGCTTCTTTCAGTCCCGAGTTTCCTGTCCCTCCATTTTGCCCCATTCATTATTTCATTCATTCTTTACCCCGTTAGGTCTGTTTCCGGATTGAAAGTGTCGGCGATGGTGTTTCGGTGCTGCGTGCCAGGGGAAAGGATGCTCTCGTGAAACTTTTTGCGTTCCTCGGCTTTCGGCTAGTTGCCGGCTGTACCCTTTCGGAGTGGGGTGTTGAACCCTCGTGTGGGGCGGGGGTTCCTGGTCTGCCTGTTCGACTGTCGGGGCATCTTGAAACTGTAGGGACTCTGTCATTGATATGTCGTCGCTGCTAGTTCCGACCGCCCGGTGTCTTCTCTCATCCCCTCCTCCCTTCTGAGGGCGCCCTCTTGTGGGGCATAGGTGCCATATCCACACTGAAACTGTACCGAGTTCCCTCAAATGAAAAAGAAAACTGGACTGTACTTCCGTAGTAGTAGTAACTAAAAGAGTAAATTGTAGTTGAATTCTCCGACCTTACTTCCAGAATAAATTACTCCCTTAGTAACTTACTTCCATTCAAGTGCAGTTATTTTCGCGTCATTTCATCCTACTGCAGTTGACTTTTGAATGTCTTGGAATTTCTGTATTTTCATGAACGTTCCTGTCCCGATTCCTTCGTCTATGTATCTTCGTATTGCTGCCCTCTCCAAGCAATTTTTTTTATAATTCTTTCGCCATTGAAAAGCCCTATGCTTCCTGACGGACATGGGCTACAAAACACCTAATTTCAGTTCATAAATTACTAAATGACTAAAAAGGTTTTATAAAGCCTATGTGCTAGAATAAGAACACATTGGCGTTATAAAAGAACATGCTTGCGAAGGCGGCCTTGACTTTTAATTGATTATGCAATGGAGTACGAAACAATTGTTATTCCACAGAAAATGCATGTAAAATAAGGCAAATGTCGAGGATATTTCATTCCAAGTAATATATATTAGCAGGGCATGCTAAATAATTGTATAAAGAATGAGAATTGCTAAATTTAGGAATCGGTGAAACGATATTTTATAATTGACAAATGATTGTTTTTCTCTATGGCAGTTTCTTTTCCATATGTTTTCATATTTACCTCTTTTCGTTGTATATATTGAGGATTTTTGTATCATATAAAGCTATATTAACTTTTTCTTTATTTAATAGCTATGGGACCTAAATACGGGACCGGGTCTGCCAACGCAGAGACCACACCCTCGCAAACCCAGGAGTAAACTCGTGGGGCTTTTCATTAGGAGCGGTGCCTATTTTATATACCGCCCCCCCTGCCTGGTCGAAATCGGGCTAGGACACCTCCAGCACCGACCCTTCCAAGCAGGGACGGAAGTGGATACGCCACTTACGCGCGTCAGGCCAGCAGGGCGAACCCTAACTGGGGAAGACTACCGAACAACCTCGGTGGGGCCGACAGTTTCTAGCTACCGTCTACCAGCTATCCCTCATGGCTGGTGCCGGAGAGTCTCGAGGCGTCTCACAACCCCGCCTGGGTGGAATTAACATAGCCAAGCGTACCCAATCACCCATGGGTATCGGGAACCACTGCCCCGCCGAGTCCAACCCAATCCGAACAACTCCCATTCGGGAGGGGCTCAGATGTTCGGCCCAGCGTACTTCTGGTAACGTCAGAAGTACCACGAGTGCTAAGGGTCCGCAGCGCCCGCACCACGGCAGCTGAAGGGGTCGCAACCCCCCCCTTACGGGGAATGCTATGGGACCACAGAGAAGGTACAAAGGTTTAAAATTTCACCTATTGTGATTTTCTAAAAATTATTAGACTATTCCGGCCGAGGATTCTTTCACCGCCAAAGGATAGTTACAGGCTATGCAGCATTTGCAGAACTTTGAAGACTGGGGGGGGGGGGGAGGTTACGGAAGTTAGACGTTCCACCGAAGATTCAGGGCCTTTTTGCGAGAATATTAGGGGATTTTCCATTTCGTTATTAGGTAAAGGGGAGGATTCACCATAAAAATCATAGATCATTTTACAATAGTTTAATAAAGATCGAAGGAGCTAAATGAAATTATTAAATCGTTATGCGAGTGACTTATCTGCAATTTGCTCACTGTCACTGGGATAGGGCCAAGCTTCACACGTTCGTGTTTGTGCTACGCACTTCAGTATAATTAGAGATGTCAAGATGATATCAGCGAGGAATCCTTTTCTATCGACCACGAGAGAGAAAGGGATTATCCATTCCACTTTCCATCGATAGTTGTATAACTCTTGTTATAACTGGAACAAACTTCTTGTACCCGCGTTCAAGAACCGTAGCGTTTTTTGTCGCTCTCCACATAATTTCCTGCTCTAAATCCACTTGATTTTCAATTGTTTAAGGCATAACAGGAGTGTTAAGTGCGCATGCCTGAGGTGTTCTCGTAAGGACGCAAGACGTATCAGTAAAGAAAAATTCTACTGTAATGAATAGCAATTTATTTGAGAAAAGTATTGGGCATTTGAAAATTCAAACCAATAACAATGAATATATCGGAAATGGTTAACGCCACAAGGGAGTATATTTAACATAACTTGTGTGCATTAACGAGGTTTAAATTTTTCGTGTAGCACAGTTTTGCCCTTCTCTTATGGTTTACCAGCTAAACAAAATTATATAAGTCACCTCTGTGGTGTGGAGGTAGCGTGTCGTGAGGTCCGGAGTTCAAATATTTGTTAGGGTGAGTTACCCGATTAAGTATTTTTTCGGGGTTTTGCCTTATATGAGAAGACGAATGTTGAGCTCTAGGGACCCTGGACTCATTTTATTATAATTTCACCCATTTCATCCATTCATGTTCCTGTATGAACCTACCAGGTTAAAGGATTAAACTCCTAACAAAATTCCTAACGAATAGGAATTCACAGGCTATTCCCAGAAAACTCAAGATATACATTATATTTCTTATGTAAGTATATTAAATATATGTCGTTTTAATGAAAAAAGTTTGAGCAACTTTAAAAAAAAATAAAAAGTGTGATTTTTTTATATACAAAGTGTAATTTGGGGTAAGCGAATTTTCTTAAAAGTCTTTAAGTGTCACATCTTTGGAAGATACCAAGTTTGGTACCTATCGAAGATTTAGTTTTTGAGTTATGTTGTCCACAGACACGTTCACACGCGGACTTTTTCTAAAAATGTTTTCTTTTTAATTTATTTAGTTAGCCTCAGAACATGTATTTCTGGGGAAATATGGAAATTCAATTTTTGAGTGGAATGCAATAGTACTCTTTCTTCCGTACTTGTAATTCTTTCTTTATTTTTGTGAATTTTCTTTAAACTATGTTTTACATACCATATTATGCACCAAGTGTATCTGTTTGGTATAACATGCTGTACCTTATTTGAAATCGACTGAGTACTCCTACACAACGTCACATGCACGTTGGACATTATGTACCGTTTATCTGTGCAGACCAAACTAAAGAAAGTTACGAATACCGGTTCTCTCAGCTGTCCTGCAATGATAAGGGAAAAAGCAATACAGGTTTTTATTTATACATTTAGAGTTATTCCTATTGCTTAATATCACTAAAGGTGGGGAACACCTTTACTCCAGTGCAATATTAACAGCGAATTATAATACTTTTTCGGAGTTTCAGAGTTTACTTTCTTAAGGGAAGACATCTCTTTCAACGGGTTATCCTCCTCTCCTTGGAGGTCTTGCACCCCCGAGGACCTAAAAGTCAATGCCTATCGAGGAGCAAGCAAACTCTGGATCATAGCATATCCAGGAAGGCTGATCAGTCCAATGTCTTGTGTCAGTAGCCCGTCGAGGAGCAAGCAAACTCTGGATCATAGCATATCCAGAAGGTTGATCGCCCAATGCCTTGTGTCAGTAGTCTGTCGAGGAGCAAGCAAACTCTGGATCATAGCATATCCAGGAAGGTTGATCGGCCCAATGCCTTGTGTCAGTAGTCTGTCGAGGAGCAAGCAAACTCTGGATCATAGGACATCCGGGAAGTTTGACAGCCCAATGCCTGGTATGGCGGTGAAGAACGAAGTGAAATATAGTGATGAAAAGGATGATAAGAAAATTCGTGGATCAAATTATCCAACCCAGCATTCGCCTAGCGACCAAGGAAAAGGCGAAAAACCTTCGGACAAGTTGGTTGGCCCCGGGTGTTTGAACCCGTGACCTCCCGAATACGATTCGCACACATTATCTCGGCGCCACTTCTCTCGGTTTAAGGGAACTAAATGGCGAAAATTGCCTCCCCTTTCTAGCTACACCGATGACAAAATGGCAGTCAAGTGCAGCATTGCATCGCGATATGTCAACTTCCAGTTTCACACGAGCTGCTATGAATATTCAGTTCATTGCCTAGAAAATTACAGCAGTTGCATAATTAATGCAAATGACATACCAGTGATACTTGTTATTTGGACCACAGCCATTCCTAGGAAATTAATTTATACAGTGGATCTGCTCAGCTAAATGCTAAACATACCTCTCATTCGTTTTATAGATATCTTTGCTTCGTATCTTTTTGTAATCCTTCCGGCCGGGGAATGGATCCTAACATAAACAATGAACGTAGTATTACTCCGTGCTTGACGTCTCGTGAACGTAAGGTGGAGCTTCCTCTCTTTCCCCTCAATCAGCTGTTCAGCTGTTTACTTTTGGGATTTCAAGAAACTGCCGTTTTTACCTCCCAATGTTATCTTAACCACGTGCTACGTTTCATTGCACCAGCACTGAGTGTTAAAGAAATGCATATCCCTATACTTGATAAACTAAATGTACTAATTCGAAAATGCATGAAAAAAATGCTATGCAATATCCTTTATTGGTAAAAACTTGCCAGTTAATCGGAGTCCGCGGGTAACAGCGCGACATCCAGTTAAGAATATAGGTTCCACAAATCCGAAACTATCGTTTTCTCAGTTGTACGAGTATGTTTAATTACACTCTCTGACCTGTTACGCACTCAGCCATGATTCTGACAAACAATACTGCATCACCACGACCGATGCTTCCCTCCAGCCATGGTTATAAATTGAGGCTAGTTATTTAAAATATATTTAAACAAAGCGATTATTAAAATACTATTCGTTGTCTGTATTATTTGAGGTATAGAAAGTCTGATAATACTTGCAGTGCAGTAACGAACTATTTTCTTTCGCTTGAAAGTTGTGCTGGCACGTGCGTTTGTACCGTGACGCTTTTTAGGTTGGATGGAGTACAGTTATACCATATGGTGCAGTGTGTTTCAATTCTTCGTAGCATGGGCCAGGCATTCAATGTTGACCAATCCAACTCACTGCATGTGTCAGTTTGAACCAATCACGGTAGACTATTACTGAAATCTTGTTGAAATCAGATTGTCGCACCTGATTCGTAGTTGTTTGGAAATTGTCGAACCTGTTTCGCAATTGTTTCTGTATTGTTAGAAGAAGGCGTACTTAAAGTACATACAAGGCTGCTATGTTATGATACTGGTATGCATGCAATAATAACAATCTATCGACGAGGTGGATACAGCATTTTTTGCGATCTTAGCATTATAGATTGTAGGAAATAAATGATAAACAATCCGGATTCATACCTGATATAAGTGAGGGGTGTTCGTATGTTCGTAAATGAGACGTTAGCTTCTCTCCCTGCATTTCATTTCTTATTACCTGGCGTGTTTAACCGATAAGCAATGCATTCCCTTCCTGGGAGAGAAGCGAGCAGGTGTTACGGACCGTGATGTAGCCTATTATCAGATCGGCATTAGAAATTCAGATCTGAATTATTGTATATTTAATAACGCACAGAGGTTTACGCATCCTCGTTACTCGGAGAAAAGAATATCACAATACTTTCATCTTCTCTCTATAAGCCACTGCAACTTGTAATACCGGTATTACGTCATTGTCATAATGAGTGAACTATGCACTGTGTTAAATGCAGTAACAACCTGCTTGTAATGGTAGGATTGCATAAACTAAATTAAATAGTATTATTTAAATAGCTGTCATTTTCATTTTATTAATATTGTCCATTAAAGGTTTGTTTCAGTAAACAATCTCAGCAAATCCACTCGTGGGTTCGATATTAATCAGATAACTGCGACTATCGACAATATAACTCACATGTGGAATTCCTTATAAGCCTCCTTTTTGTATTTTGTATTTACTAACTAGATTTGTGAACTCGCATGCATGCATGTATACATACATACATACATACATACATACATACATACATACATACATATATACATACATACATTCCTTGCGCATAACTGTGATGAAATAAACTTCTTTCGATATTAATGCATGCTAGTGGAGAATTGCATCATTTATAAAACTGAGGAAGTATTTAATAAGAATAAAATAACCTAGAGGCAGATACATCAGGATATGCTATCATTTCCTCTAACCTAGGAGTAAGTTTTCCGTTTGCGTGACTGAGCACGGATCATGGGGTCATAGGTTCATTTCTCCCTTCTGGCATAGTAGATTTCAAGGCTTTCATTCCACGAGAGTTATTTATGCATTTCTTTAAGTGCATTTCCGACATGTAGCATTTGTTAAAATTACTGTATTTCTTACTTCCTGTACCACTTACCCATAGTAAGTAAACGAAGTATTGCATTCCTCCCAAAAATTTTATACCGACGTTTTGAGACTCCCTGAAGACTTCAATCTCTTCCAAGGATGCATCACGAAGATTTTCAAGAAAATCCCTCCATCCCAAACTACCCTTTAGGTGGAAAATTAGTCGTTATTTTTATTTTCTCGTAAATGACTTACGATTTGGATTAAAATACCATACCTTTAATATATTTGTATGACAAAATGTATATCATGAACTTTCTGGAAGTAGCCTGTGAAGTCCTCTTCCTTATGAATGCTTTTTATATAACTGATAAACCGTGAGAGATAGAGAAAAAATTTAGATCTCGTTGAACCACACAATTTATATCTTATACGTCTTGTGTAGTTAACTATTTCTAAGATAGTCCTTGTTGTTCGCTTTAATTTTCAAATGCTTATATTTCTCTAAATTGTAAGTCGCTATTTAGCTTTTTCTCCTGGCCATGCAAAGAACATTGAATTTCAAAGCCATCACATAGAGACAGCTCTTTTTCTTCCTGATTACCGGAGGGAACTCGACAACACTCAAGTAAGGATATTGGTTGTCCTACATGATGTAGTGGTTACTATGCTAGCCCCTAGTTTCCGAGGTCGCGGGTTCAAACCCGGCGGAGGGCGATGGATTTTTTCGGGCGTAAAAATCCTTAGCATGCCTTCCTTCGGAAGGGAAGTAAAACCGACGGTCATGTGTCGAAGATTTACGGCACGTACAAGAACCTTAAGCCTGATAAAGAGGCCTCTGAGCAAACTTATCGGACTTTCACACCTAATATAGAATGGGACGCTAAGGACCACAACAGTTAAAGAGCGTCCATAAATAAAAACGTGAGGATATTGCATCTATGCCCCACAAGGTGGCGCCCCTGAAAGGGGGAGGAGGTGAAAGGAGACGCTGAGCGGCCGGAACCAGGAATGACGGCACAGCAATGACAGCGTCCCTACAGTTTCGAGATTGAGACGCCCCGACATTCGGAAGGCAGACCAGGGATCCCCGCTCCACACAGAGGGTCCAACATCCCGTTCCGAAGGGGCGGTACGTTTACTGTGGCAACCAGCCGAAAGTCAGGGACGTAGAAAGTTCCACAGAGAACACCCTTTCTCCCTGCTACCCGCACCGAAACACCCTCGCCGACACTTCCAACCCTGAAACAGGCCTAACGGGGTGAAGTTGAATGAAATGTTGAATGGAACGAAATTGAGGGACAGGATAAAAACCATAGGACAGACCATGGAGGTCGCAGGGAATTGAACCCGCGACCTCCCGAACGCAGTCATACGCGTTACCGCAGCGCCACATCGCTCGGTGACACACTACAAAAATCTGACTAACGCTATACCTATTGAATGCTGCAAGGAAATGTGAATTAAACGTTTATCTGGATTAATAAGAAACGGATAGAAAAATAAGCATTTGTAAGAATAGTTTACAGAGAAGTGAGTAAAGAAAGCCATATGAATGCAACACATATTTTTATCCATTTAATTTATTGCAAAAACTATGATACATTTTATGCTTGAATGTAACGGTGGAAGCAAAATTGAGTTCTTCTTAGAGCAAAACTTCTACGAGAGGCTTCAGTTGCTGAAAACGTCCGGATGTCCAGCTCATGGCCTCCCTATACTGACAGCCCACACGCTAAATGAAGTGTAGGCAACGGAGTAGGGAAGAATTATGTTACATTCACATGGCTTTCTTTATCCCCTAATCACTTACATAGCTTCTACAAACCGTTTATGTTAACCGTTAGTTTTATTACACATTTCGTTGTAGATACAAGGTATATACAGGAAACGGAAGTAATAGTGGGATGTTTAAAAGCGGTTTCATATATGCTGATCTTGAAATCTTATAATCTTTCCGCAATATCACGAGAAACAAGTCAGTTATGGCAGCACTTCACAAATTGGCCAACTGTGTAACGAACAATTCAAACCAGTAACAGCGGAATATCTTGGAAATGGCTGATGCCAGAAATAAATTGTGTTTTTAAGGAGATCTGTATTTATTGTGTACAATTTGTGTTTGATTTTTATCTATTGCCAAGAAATGAAAGATATACATTTTATTTATCATGCACACTTACATAATATATGGTATTATAATCAAAATCGTTAGAGCCATCTTTGATAAAATAAGAAATAACAAAGATTTTTTTGATGTAAAGTACAGTTTGCGGTGAGGGTGGGGGGTGGGTTTCTTGAAAATCTTCGTGTCGCATCTTTGGAAGATACTGAATTTAAATACCAAATTTAGTTTGGTATTTATCCAACATTTTGTTTTTGATTTTTGCTGTTCACACCACAAACACACACAAATGTACATGCTGTACATTTAAATTTTAGTAGGTACATTTTTATATGTTAGATGCGGATTATTTTGGTTTTCTTGAGGTACTGTCATAAAAGACTTTTTGTACAAAAAAGTGCATAACGACAGTTTGCTGACCGAAACCATTTCTATAATTGATATGAATGGGTTAAAAAACTAATTTTACATTAGTAATGGAATAGAACTGGCAGAGAAAGCTATGCAACTGTTAAATACCAGATATTTAATTCCAGTCCGCGTACTTCTATAGTTCGCTGAAAGCATAGTATTAGTTATTTAGACAAATAGTAAAGCTGATTTTGCAACGTTTTGCCTATAATATTTTAACTGGGTTTCTCTACTCCACGAAACTTATTATTGCGTAATTAATTCAAGTAATTTCGTGCTATTTATTCAATCGCTGCTTTCCTAACAATATGTTGTGTTTTATTTCGCTTAACAAAATTCAGTCATTTTAAAGGAGGCCATGCATCGTTCATCGTTAGTTAAAAATAAAATTGTTACGCAGAAGTCAACATTTTCACCCATCACGATTTTAAATAGCTAAAGTGAGCTTGGAAGGTAGTTTTGGTGCTGCATTACTGAAATAAAAGAAACATTTAAGTTGGACATTCTATCAGAAAAATCAAGAAAGGTAGGTATATCTAGGCAATTATGCGAAGTTCAATGACTGATATAACGTCTGTTTTAGTGTGCTGTTTTGTCATACATGTATATGAAGATTGTTATTCCAAACAAAGAACTAAATCCTCAATTTTGCAACCAGAATAGATAAGAGCTATTTAGTTAACAAGCTGCGAAAAGATAGCGCTTTAAACACGGAAAATGACCACGTAATAGTTAAAATTATAGTATTGCGCGTTTCATACAACGTTTTTAGAAAGTGACTCGAAAATTCCTAGCATGTTTATATTTTAATTTAAAACAAAATTGTTGATTCTATTTTATTCTTGCAAACTCTGACGTTAAAGACAGAGTATTAGATTCATATGCAAAGAGAGAGAATTCACGGGCTTTGAATATGTACTAGGCAATGCTAATTTTTCTGGATGTTATTCAGTTGTTTAATTGTAGTTCCGCTTGTCATCTATCTTTTTAATGTACAGTTATTAAAACGTGACTGATAAATATAATTAGGAAAATGAATGGTTCGAAGTGAACTCGGACATAGAAAATGCAGTAGAAGTTACGATGAATAAGTGTAGGTACTGATACCACAAACATCAAGGAAACTAAGGATACTAAATACATAGTTGAAATTTATGTTTTCATCGTTTCGAATTAACACCCTAAGAGTACCTACTTAGCACGGAAACTTATGGATGCGAAAAGCAATGCCATTTCCGAACTAAAATGAGAATTTAACGGTCGTTTTTATGAAATGACTATGTAAAAATGCACTTTACGTGTCGGTTTTTTTTTAATTTTTTCTTTTAGTTTTATTTATGGACGCTCTTTAACTACTATGGTTCTTAGCGTCCCATTCTATATTGGGCGTGAAAGACCGGTAATTTTGCTCAGAGGCCTCTTTATCAGGCTTGAGGTTCTTTTACGTGCCGTAAATCTACGACACGGGACCACCGGCTTTACTTCCCTTCCGAAGGAAGCCATGCTAAGGACTTTTACGCCCGAAAAAATCCATCTTCCTCCGCCGTATTTGAACTAGAGGTTAGCACGGACCGTTTTGTTCAATGATAACTGTCTCTAATAATGTTTGATGTTCTATTTACCACAGGACTTTTATCAATTTATAGGATTTGTCCCCTGCGTTGCTTGTCCCCTGGAATTTGGAGTATGCAAGCCTGCATTACAGCAATATGACTTAAGGGCGATAGATACATATGCAGGTTGTAAATTGCGTTTGGGTTTGTAGTCTCTCTTTCAGACTAATCGTATATTGCTGTATGAGTATGGGAAGTGCATTATTGCAGAATCGAGGAATGGTCTGAAAAGACGAGACGAAGTCGAGATTCTGTTACGCATTTCACACAAATGTATTGCACACTATCTTTTGCATGATCTCTTGTTTTATTACTTTGAATGAATTATTAATTGAAAATAAAATTTCTGATTGAAATTGAGTTTTTTGTTATAGACGTTCTTTATCTGCTATGGTTCTTAGCGTTCCATTCTGTATTGGGTTTTAAAGATCGAATTTTTCTCAGAGGCCTCTTTATCAGCCCTGAGGTTATTTTATGTGCCGTAAATCTACGGACCACTGACTTTACTTCCCTTCCGAAGGAAGCCATCACCCTCCGCCGAGTCTGAACCCGCGACCTCGGGAACTAGAGCCTAGCATGGTACCCCTAAACCACGGGGGACGATAAAAAAAGAATTCTAATGCATCGTCACCTTATATTTTCCGGTAATACACTGCTGCCAATTCAACAGCTGTAACTTATATGATGGCTTAATAAGATACTGTAATTTAGGCGGCTTTGAGTAAATTGTTTTAATGGTTGATGCCATGACTCAAAGCGGGTTGTTTGGACGATAGTGGAGATTCAGTATTTCAAGAAGAGTTTGAAGTCGGAACATAGATTATGAAGACGCAGATATTGAATAGGCGCGTTATTGATTGCTGAGAAATGTAAAATGAGATAGCAAGTATTAATTCACTTTTAACTACAGTTAATTATTTTTCAATAATGTTTGAAATAGCATGAGCTATTCTGTTCGAAGTGTACCATTTACTGTAATGCGTTATTATTGATTTTTAAAATATGTAAATTAAGACTTCAAGTGTGTTATACTTCCCGCCCTAGTGTATATTGTGTGTTATTACAACCATCAAATTTATGTTGGTAGACATGGGTTTCTTTGGAAATGAATGCATTTGTTGGAATTTTAAATTTTCTTCTGTGAAAATATCACCAGGAAGACGTAGAAAACACACATTCGGGCGTATATTTAGCATAATTACTTGGACAGAAGTTCAGTTTTACACAGTAAAAGCATATGCCGTTTAGGTACGCTAGATTCTTGTCGCAAATGGAATATTCATTAACTCGGCAGATATTAGAGTTAGCAACTAAGGCTAACAACTTTTAAGATAGAGCAAGGTTGCAGTTTTAGTAGCATTAGGCTTGTGGCGGCAGGTTTTGCTATAACATGAATCAACAAAGCATGACGTTTGGCCTATGCAAGTCCACAGACGCGCGTGACGCAAGAACTGGCCATGCACGTGTTTCCGTACCTGCTATCTGCAATCAGAATGTAGCTGTTCGTTCCTTCCCTAGCTGATAACAGAAAAACCTATCACGGGTGTCAATTTCTGTAAATGTCGCAATATCCAAAACCACTTTCGTCCTAACACGATAATACAACACAGTAGTGGTTATGTTTGAGGATAGCTTGCTGAGAGAAAACTGAATCATTACGTTGTTACAATAACATCGGTTCAGTATAAGCTATTGGACTACACACACATCTTTAACCGCACATAAGAATTATTGTATTCCACCCAAAATTCGAAGTAGAGATTTCACAGGAAATACATGTCTTAATGCGTCCTGAATAAAACATACCTGATATGCTGCAGTCGCATGACTTCCTCTGCTCACTCTTCTACAAGCTATTCTTACAGATAAATCCTAATTACTGTTACACATTTCGTTGTAGACATAAAAAGAATGCAATAAGCTAAAGTGACAGGCAAATCTTCTTAAAGCCGGTCACTACGTGATGAATTTGAAATCCTCTTCTCCTTGCATGAACACGAAAAAGAAGGAAAGAAAGAAAAAAAAGAATAGCAATTTGTAGGTGAAAAAAGTAATTGAAAAATCAAACCAATAACGAATATCTCGGAAACGGTTAAAGCTACAAAAAATTGTCATATTATTGTGTGCTTTAACGAGATCTACGTCAATTATGTGTAGATAGTCTATTACGGTTTACCACTTATATAAAAGCCATTCAGATGAAGAGAAAATACATTTTACTTGTCATGAAAATGCCTTAAACATGTGATATTTTAATCAAAACCCTTAGAGACATTTTTGACAGAATCAAAAATAAAGGAACAGTTTTCCATATAAAGGGTAGTTTGGGGCGGGGAGATTTTCTTCAAAATTTTCGTGTCTTAGCCTGGAAGTCCCTGAACTTAAATTCAAAGTTTCATGTTTACACACGCATGCACATGGACCTTTTTCTAAAAAAATAATAAGCTCTTTTCGGGTTCAGGGGGGCCTCAAAACGTGTATTTGTATTTCGGGTGAAATGTATATACAATTTGTGGGTGGAATACAATACTTCCTCTACTTACTGTAAGTACGTAGTAGAGAAAGGAAAAAAAGTCCATGTACCTGTGTCTGTTAACAGCCTAACTCAAAGTGGGGGTAAATAACAAACTTGGTACTTAAGTTTTCATGGAAACTGTTGCGCTATATTTTTTATTTTCTCAAAAACAGCTCCAATGATTTTTATTAAATTACATACATTTAAAATATTTAAATCACAAATAAAATGTGCACCTTGAACTTTTCTGGGAATCGTCTGCGAAGTCTACTTAATTTGTTACAATTTTTATAACGGGTAAACCATAAGACAAGAGACAAAAATGTGTTGTACAAAAACAGTATCACTCTTTAAAACGCAATTTATCACTTTTTTGTAGCATTAGCTACTTCCGAGATATCCGTTATCATTGCTATTATTATTGTTAATTTTTTTTGTATTCACGAGTCTCAAAACATGTGATACCATTTCAATATGGAATTTTTGGGTAAAATGCACTAGTTTCTTTACTTACTGGGTATGCGGTAGAGACAAGTAAAACTGCATGATGCCATGGCGACCAAGGATGTCGTCCTCCGTGGTCTAGGGTACCATGCTAGCATGTAGTTCCCGAGGTCACGGGTTCAAACCCGTCGGAGAGTGATGGATTTTTTACGAGCGTAAAAAACGGCACGTAAAAGAACCTCAAGCCTGATAAAGAGGCCTCTGAGCAAAATTTCCGGACTTTCTCGACCAACATGGAATGGGAGGCTAAGAACCATAGTAGTTAAAGAGCCTCTATAAATTTAATTTGAACCACAGATACTCTACCACCAAGCTTTCGTGATGAGGTTACCCCATCCCCGAAGCCCAGTTAGTATTGCTAATTAAACCAAGGCCGTTATGTTATGCAGTTGCTATCTGTTAAAGCTCGTGATTCATTTGAGCTAGAAACACAGAGTTGCAACTTTTCTGCGGGGATTTCCCCTGCATGTGAAGCACCACGCAACGGGCAATTTCCGGCTCGTGTTGAATACATTGACTCACTAGCAAACGTTGCTGTATCCTTCTGTATACCTAAGCTAAATTGCTCTTAATTTTAAAGCAATAATGATCGAAACTAATCGTTTACATACATTTACACATTTCTTTGTAGGATAGAGTAGGTAAAGCGATAGTCAGATTTTTATAGTGTGTGTCACTAATTGTTTACATGACCACGAGGAAAAAAAACAAACAACGAATATCGATTTACCAGTTGAAAAAAGTATACATATATTTGATAGTTTAAACCAATAACTAAAATTGTCTCGGAAATGGGTAATGGCACAAAGAATTTGACATAAATTGTGTCCTATAACGAGATCTACACCTTTTGTGTATAAGATTTTGTCTATCTCTTACGGTTTACTAGTTATACAAAACTCGTTTAGAATGAAGAGGACTTCAGAGGCTGATGCCAGAAAATTCAAGGTATACATTTTGCTATGAAAGTATATTAAACATGTGGTATTTTAATCAAAATCGTTATTAGAGACCGTTTTTGATAAAATAAGAAATAATGTAAAACTTTCCATATAAAGGGTTTTGGGGTGGGGGATTTTCATGAAAATCTTCATGTGGTTAACCAACTGACACACAGGGTTATTTTGTCTAAACATTTTTTGTATTTAGGGAACCTCAAAACGTATACTTCCAGTGAAATTTCGGTATAATTTTTTTTCGGGTGGAATGCAATACTTCCCCTACTTACTTTAGGTAAGTAGCAGAGAAAGTAGAGTGGAGTGGGAAGAGCAGACCAAGCAAAAACATTTACGCAGCGTTCGCGAAGAAAGTAAAAGTGACATCAAGTGGAGGAAAAAACAGTAGAAATTAAAATGACACCAATGATTTCTACTATATTCCTTGGCGAATGTTTACTTGACAATCTCTTCTGCACATTTCTTGCAGTTATTTTGGAATATTCAATCTCAAACATAACTTCTCATAGTTTCAGCGTAAATTCCATCCCCACCAGAGATGGGTAGAAGGTGGGTCGCGACCTTGGTATTGTTGACATTGGCCTTGCTGGCTAGGTAATGGTTCCTTGGTTTACAACCAGGTCGGAGTTCAAAGGCCCCGACTCATTCCTGTCCAAGTTTATCATAGATGTTATCGGCGTTTCGATTCTATCTAATGGCTTCTTTCTGTACTTTCGTTTTTACTTTCACTACAGTACGTATTCCACCCAAAAATCCGATGTCGGGATTTCACCGAAAATGCATGTTTTTAGGCACCGTGAATCCAAATAAAGCATTTTTAGAGACATTCCGTGCCTGGTATTTGAGTTCAGTCTTCCAAGGATGCGACGCGAAGATTTCTAAGAAACTTCCCCCACCTCAAACTAATCTTCATAGGGATAATGTTTCGTTATTTTTTATTTTCTAAAAAAATGCCACATGCTAAGGCATTTATGACTATTTGTATATTCTGAATTTTCTGACAAAATCTTTCTACACAAAAGATATACATCTCGTGAAAGCACACAATTTGTCATAGATTTTGTGGCGTTAACCATTTCCGAAGTACTCTTTCCTATTACTTTGAATTTCCAAATACTTTACAATTTTATCAAGTGGAAAGTCCATATTAGTTTTTGCTCCTTGGTCATGCAAAGCACATATAATTTAAAAGCCATCATACGGCGATCCCCCTTTTAAAAACCTGACTATCGCTTTAGCCTACTGTATTCCTTAACGAAATCTTTTCTTGCTCGGAGTTTAGCGTCCTTTAATCGGGTAATAATGCTCAAATGGGCTAGGGGTCTCCAGAGTTTTCGTCATCTCAGGATGAGGGAAAACCCCGAAAAAAATACGTTATCGTGTAACTCACCCTAACCGAGGTTCGAGCTAGGGAATCGGATGTGAGGCAGACATGCTACCCTCACATCACAGAGGTGGGTTCAATGAAAGGTGTAAATGTGTAATAAAGGTTTATCTCAAGAAGCAGTTAGAAGAATACTTGTAAGAATTGTTTGTAGAAGATGAGTGAATGCAACTCATCACATTAAAAAAAATCTGATGTGTTACACTCACACGACTTTCTCTACTCTTGTACAAACTATTTTTACAAACGCTTATTCTCCATATGCTTCATGTTAATCGAGATGTTAATCTTATTGCTAATTTTCTTGTAGATGCAAGGGGAATATGGTAGGCTTTAAGCGAGTCAAATATTTTAAGAGCTGGTTGCTATGTGGAGTATTCCATTCTCTTTGCATTACCACGACAAAAAAAAATGAATAACGAATTTCCATTTGAGAAAAAGTATTGGAAAATTTAAGAGAATAACTAGCAATATCTCGAAAATGGTTCACTCAACAAAAAAATGTATATGACATAAATTGTGTATTTTAACGCGATCTACATTTTCTGTGTAGTAAAATTTTGTCTATCTCTTATGGTTTACCAGTTATGCAAAAGTCGTTCACAATGAAGAACACTTTTGGAGACATTACCAGAAAATTCGAGATATACATTTCATTTGTCATGAAAATATCTTTAAGATATGATATTTTAATCCAAATCGTTAGAGCCATTTGTGAGAAAATTAAAATTTTCGAAAAATGTTCCATGTAAAGTGTAATCTGTGGTGGGGAATTTTCTTGAAAACCTTCGTGTCGCATCTCTGGAAGATCTGAACCTAAATACAAGTTTGGTGTTTATCCGACTGTTCGTTTCTGAGTTATGCTGTTCAGACACACACAAACAGACACACACACGGACATGTTTCCAAAAATGCTTTTTTTTTTGGATTCAGGATGTCTCAAAACATATATTTCAGGTGAAATCTCGGTATCGAATTATGGTTTGAGAAAAGGGTCATTTATTCCAGAAAACTCTGTTCAAAGCAAAAATGGAGAAAACAGAATCGCATATTTATATATAAACAAACCACATGTCTTGAGCACACAGAATATATATTTAATTTAGCAGTACCAATTTTTGAAGCAAAACTCCCACTAAAATATGAGCTTAAGTTTGTCACCACTCCAAAGTGTGTGGGAGTTCTGAAGTGGTACAGAATTCATAATACAAAATAATGAGTATCATTTTAAAATATATATTTAAAATATAAGCAGTGCACCCCAATGATAAAAACGTAGTCTCCCCTTATACTAGATTGCATTAATTTCTTTAGACCATGTCCACGTTTCGATAGGAGCAACCTATAGTACAAGGTATGTGACTAAAACAGATCTGTGAGTGAAATCAAATCAGTAATTGCTACTCAAATTTTTCTGCAGGACAAGAAAAATAAGTTTAAAGCTACTTAGTTGGGTATAACGATCCAACGTTTTCACTTCTTCATAAAAAAGGCTGTAAGGTGGTTTGCTACTTTTTTTTAACCAAGATAACTTTCTCTGTGGCCGGCGAAGGACTTGTATCTGGTCGTCGTGTAGTTTTCCCTTTTTCAACTATGTTAATTTGTTTTCATCCAAACGGAAGGTCTGGTGATTATTATTAACGTATACATGATTATCAGCTGGCAATTAGGAGCCGCCTTCCATTCTTCCCGTTAACACGTGACTTCCCTTGGCGTTCCATGCAAACTCTCCATTGCGCTAGGTTTTCATTTCATGCATGTTCTTCTTTCTCTTTTCTGTTCTTTGTATTCATCATTTGCTTAGAATATCTGGAGCAATATGTTGTCTTTCAGGTGGGATACAATCTTAAGGTGCCGAATGCACTCGTGAGCACTGCAAACTCAGACTTAATTATTTATTATCATCATTTTACTTTCTTTATTATTTGCCTATAGCAAGTACAGGTAGTATTGTGTTCCACCCGAAGGTTCTATATCGAAATTTCATCGGAAATACAATCAAAAAATGTGTTTTAAGGGGAAGGTCCGCGCGCGTGCGTATATGTGAACAGCCTAACTCAAAAACGAAATCTCGTAGAAGTACCAAACTTGGTATTTAAGTTGGGATCTCACAAAGATGCGATACGATGCTTTTTCAAGAAAATCTCCTGCCCAAAATTATCCTTTATATGGAAGCAATTTCATTATTTGGTGTTTTATCAAAATGGCTCTAAACTTTTTTCATTAAAACACCACATGTTTATATATTTACATGACAAATAAAATGTTTATCTTAAATTTTCTAGGAAAAGCCTGAGAAGTCTTATTCATTGACTTTTGTATAATTAGAAACCGCAAGGGATGAACGTAATCTTATTACACAAAAAATGATAATCTTTTTGTTGCACTAGCCATTTCCGAGATGCTCTATATTATCGCTTTGAATTTTCGGATACTTATACATTTTTCAAGAAGTAACTTCCTATTTGTTTTTTGGTCGTTAGGCAAAGAATATGGAATTTCAAAACCATCATATTACGACCCGCTTTTTAAAAATGTGACTATCACTTTAGCCTACTGTATTCTTCTACCTACAACGAAATGTGTAAATGAAAGTTTATCACTATTATCAAATAGTAGTTCTAAGAATGAGCGTTTGTAAGAAATGCTTGTGTGAGAATTTTTTGTCTTAATATGCTGCTTTTAATTAATTAAATGAACATACAGTGTTATAGTAGTACATAACAGCAGTAATACATGAAAGAAGTACACATGGGTTAACCTTAGACAAGACTTTCCTTCATGCCACTGACTTTTACACTCAGCAAACATACACATGACTGTAAACGCAACTTAAAATCATGAATAATATGTTACAACAGGTTTTTTTTGCGTGTGACCAGTCTGGTATAATTAACATACGAAATTAAGTGAAGTGCGAGATAATGCAGGTATGAGTGTGTCAGTTTTATCGGTGCCATTACATTATATAACATACATGACGCATGCCTTGCTGCATATTCATTCCGTTATTTTTTAATTATAGGTTATGTTTATTTTACCATATTCTTATGTGTGTATGTTTCACTGTTGTGTACGCAGTATGGTTATATGACGAGGTGTCGTAATACATGGAATAGTACCGATATAATGCGCAGTGCTGATGTTGGTAAGGAAATACTAAACCACGACCCTTACCTGGTTCTACCACTCCACTTAATGTTTGTCTTACTCCCTCCTGAACCTGAAACCAATCTGTGTTCGAAGGTTAATGTTTGAACGCCACATTTTTGATATCAAACCAATAAGAGACGGACTCATCCAAGGGCTGGTGTAGACCGTCGTTGCGAAGCATGCCTTCCAGCCACTCAGGTGAAATATTTCGCTACTCGCCCTTCACCTAGGCCTGACCTTTAGGCTAATGTGTGTGTGTCTCGGACTTGAATTTAAACCAATAAGAGATTCTCACAGAGGGCTGGTTTGGAACATAGCTGATAAGGAGATTCTGCCATTATTAAACAAAGAAAAACACCATAGCAAACCAGAAGCATCGGCACGTTTCCATGTACTCGAATTTACATAATGTTACGTTGTGCTTCTTTTAAATTCCATATAGTTTCTGATTTGTGTGTTAGACTTTAGATTATAGGTTATGTTCAGCTCACCAACTTCCTGCGCCTGCATTAATGTAGTGAATATATATTCTATGAAGTTGGCAGATTGAGTAGTGTTAAATGAAATTTCCGTTACCGTGTATCTACTCTTACGAACTTTACATACAGTCTGTCTACCACTAGGAAAGCAAATGCTACTCTTTCCATGACATCGCCAGAAACTACTAAATAGCGACAGCACTTTAAAAAACCACAAAATTATTGAAAAAATTCAAATCAATAATAATATATCTCTGAAATGGCTAATGCCACAAAAAAGCTGTTTGAAATAACTGTGCGCTTCAAAGCGATCTACGTTTTTGGTGGTACATGTTTTGGTCATCTCTATGGTTTACCAGTTATACAAAATCACACAAAATTCCTGCCGAAAGAATAGAACTTCATAGGTTAATCCCAAAACATTATGCATTATATTCGTCAAGATGAAATTGAGTTTTATTTATGGACGCTCTTTAACTGCTATGGTTCTTAGCGTCCCATTCTATATTGGATGTGAAAGACGGGAATTTTGCTCAGAGGCCTCTTTATCAGCCTTGAGGTTCTTTTACGTGCCGTAAATCTACTACACGGGACCACTGGCTTTACTTCCCTTCCGAAGGAAAGCCATGTTAAGGATTAGTACTCCGGAAAAAATCCATCGCCCTTCGCCGGGTTTGAACCCGTGACCTCGGAAACAAGAGACTAGCATGGTACCCCTAGACAACACAGGACGACATTTTATTCATCAGGTAAATATCCTACTAATAGGTATTTTAATCAAAATCGTTTGGGCCTCTTTCAGAAAATTAAGAAAATTGAAAAAAATTAAATCCAAAGGGCAGTTTGGAAGATACTTGACTCAGATACCAAGTTTGGTATTTATCTGACTTTTGAGTTTTGAGTTAAGCTGTTATTTATTCATGGGACCCTAAAACACATTTCCAGTGAAATCTCGATATACAATGTTTGGGTGGAATGCAGTACATACTCTACCTATTAGATACTGATAGAGAAAGTAATGTATGAACATGTTTCCTATACCAATGTTTGTTTTCGGATCCCCCATACTGTAATACTGTTCTTAATCAAAATAGACATTTATTACGCTATAAAACAAACATTTTAGAAAATATAAATTTTCATCCTCATGTAAAACATGCAGTTGGCCACTAGAATTGCATTTGGCCTGGTACAACAGTGTCACGAACAGACTACTGCATACTATTCAGTAAGGTTACAGTGTGTACTTGCCTCCTCATGCAAGGTGTTGGACGATTTTTACAGTTATTACTTATTAGGAATCTGAAGGCTATCATAGAGCTATTTTCCTGACCTCAACACCTAATAGGGTTCCTTAGTTCAGAAATTGCTACGTACAGCATCATTTCCTAGTAATCATTTAGCTATTTGTTCGTTTTGAGATTATCCTTCTGTGTGTATCTCTTAGTTCTGAAGGAGTAAAAATAATTCCCGTGACACAAGTAACCGATACCTTCTTCGAACCTTCTTGCTGGCAGTTGTCCATTTCTTTCATATTTCTCTATCCGTACACATTCTTTTAGTTCGAATCATCGTTTACCTTCGTTTTTGTACTATTATTTCTATTGTGTTTTCCCATTTAATTATTGATCTTATTCTTATTTTTCCTTCTACTCTCATCTCTATTGCCTGTTTAACTTTCCTTCTTCCATCTTTCTGTAGATATGCCCAAACCACTTCAGTTGTTTCTTCCATAGTTTCAATTATTGATTTGTTTAATTTTACCTCTTCTCTTATTCTTTAATTTCTAATCCTATCCCTTCTAGTCTTTGCCATAATTCTTATTAATTATTTCATCTCTGCTGCTATAACTTTGCTTTTATGTTTAGTTTTCTGTTCCATATTGTTATATGGGTTTTATTATTGAGTTATATATCTGTGTTTTTGTCTTTATACTAATCTCTTTATTTTGACCATTTGTTTGAATACATGCTAATGCTGCGTTTTTTACAGTGCTTAATATCTCCTTTCTACCCTACCATTACTTCAAGTAATGATAGCCAAGTACTTAAAACTTTCTACTTAAGATGTGTTATGATTTTTTAATTCTCCTCTTCGTGTTACAAGTAATGGGCTGAGCTTTCATTAGTGTGACTGACAGAGATAAATATTATAATTATTCTTACGACTGTCTATTGCTTGCCTCAGAAGTGCCATATCCATCTACTTGCGTAAGGGATAGCATAGTCGGCAGCTTGTTGCATTCACATGACTTTCTGTACTCGCTCTTCCACAAAGTATTCTTACAACAGCTGATTTTTGTATCTACTTCTTGTTAATCGAGATAAATTTTCATTAAAGATTTATAATTTCGCTGTGGGTGTAAGTAGCCTAAAGGGACTTACCACTTGAAAAAAGAATAAGTGTTTGAAAATGCAAACGAATAACAAACAATATATTGGAAATTAACACCACAAACATTTTTGACAAATTGTGTCCTTTAACGAGATCTAGATTTTTTTGGTGTACTAAGGTTTTACCTATCTCTTACGCTTTACCAGTTTTACAAAAGTCATTCTGAATGAAGAGGACTACGTAGCCCATTTCCAAAAAATTAAGATACACATTTTAAACAAAATTATTAGTAATTTTTTAGGAAATAAACAAATAATGTTTTTCTATGTAAAGGATAATTTGTAATTGGGGAATTATCTTGAAAATCTTAATGTCATATGCTTGGAAGATGCTAAAGGTACCACGTTTGGTATTTAACCGACTGAGTTCTGCTGTTCGGAGTCACGCATACAAACTGCACAACTATAAACGGGTATAATAATTTACGATAGGATAGTTGTCAGCATTGTTCCTGTGATGTCCACAAAATCATGCTAAATAGCACCATAGTTCATCAAACGGTCGATACGTTATGAAGTGTGTTTCGTCCCGCTAGTACAACATGAACGTTCGCATAGAACAGACTGATTAAAGCAGTCTTTAGCCGGATAGATCAAGGGCAACGAGCTCGATCCTAGTTGAGTTCCTTGGACTTTATTTGTCGCGAAAAGAAAAAACGCTTTCCTTCAGAAGGAAAACAACACCATCAGACTAGTTACCTTTGCATTTAGATGGAAAATTAAATATATGGTCTAGCTTCGGCATGTCTTGACTGGATTTGTCGCTCCTTCTCTTGACTACGATTTACTTTCTCTACCGCTTACCTAAGAGGTAGAGGACGTTTTGCATTCCACTAAACAATTCGATATCTAAATTTCGCTGGAAATACATGTTTTGAGGCACTATGTAAAAAAAAAAAAAGGTCCGTGTGGTGGCTGGAACAGCATAACTCAAAAGCGGAGAGTCGATTAGATACCAAACTTGGCATTTAAGTTCAGCATCTTCTAAACACGGGACACGGAAGATTTTTAAGAAAATCCCACCCAGCCCAAACTACCATTTACATGAAAAATTTTCCACTATTTTTCATTTTCTGAAAAAAATGGCTGTAATGATCTTTTATTAAAATACTACACGTGTACCATACTTCCATGACAATCTTGAATTTTCTGGGAATAGCTGTGAAGTCCTCTTCATTCCAAATAACATATGTATAATTGGTAAACCTTAAGAGAGAGCGAGTCTTACTAGACAAAATACTTGTAGATCTCTTTAAAGTGGCGTTAACCATTGTTATTGGTTTGAATTTTCAAATACTTTCTCATGTGGTAACTGGTTATTCGCTTTTTCTCGTTATCATGCAAAGAGCTTGGAATTTCAAAATTTATTCAACGCAAATAATTGATACGCATTAAAAGGTGTAGGAATATGAAATTTTTAATTATGATACGCAAATTGAACGAGATGGCTTCACGATAACATACCAGGCTCACAATTGGGAGGTCCTGGTTTGAATCCTGAGGTGGGCCACTCTGACTATGGGATTTTCGTGGTTTTCCCTGGTGGTAAGGAGAATGGTGGGGTGGCTTCTCTTCTACCACGAATTTCCTCTCATTTAGCTTTTCCTTTCATGTTTCAAATAGGCTTAGGGGCTGTGCTGTGTCGGTCGGTGTCGCACAGATGGCGCGGATGCTTGCTCGTTGGAAAATTCTTCCGGCCCTGCCATATGGCAGTCTTCACTGAGCCGTCTCAGGTGGGTCGAGTTCTCCTGGTTCCGCCAGAGGGAAATCTTATCTGAGCATCTCGCCGGTGTGAGATCATTAGGGACCTATGCGCGTCTACGTCGGCAGGCCTTGCGGCCTATAGCCTCCTGCGGTTCCTTCACCTCATCCGTTCCTCCTGGGATGGTAAGCAGCAAAAGATCCGCGTTGGGTTGAGGTACGAGATGTCCCCTCCGTCCCTGGTCATACTCATACAATATGATAAGGCAATACTATTTATAATTAAGTGTCTGCTTAAGAGCCAGCCAATTGAATCGATAATTGAAGTGAATTAAATGGCAATTTGTAGAAATACCCAAAATTGTACACAAATATTTAGTAAGAGCAAAAAGCACTGATGAAATTAATCAGAAAAGGGGGGAGAGAAAAAAAAAGATATTTTAAATAAGTAAAATAAAATTTTGAAGCTAATTTACATCTTTGATTAGATAGTATTAAACAGATTCAAATTGTTAATCACTTTGCCCTTAAAATAAATTAAGTTTAGTTTTATTTATGGACGCTCCTGGTCCTTAGTGGCCCATTCTATATTGGGAGTGAAAGACAGGTAATTTTATTCAGAGACTTCTCTATCAGGCTTGAGGTTCTTTTACGTGCCGTAAATCTACGACACGGGACCACCGGCTTTACTTCCCTTCCGAGGGAAGCCATGCTAAGGATTTTTACGCCCGAAAAAATCCATCGCCCTCCGCCGGATTTGAAATTTTGCCCTATGCACATCTTTCACATTCAGATGAATTATACGCGATATGCGCACAGTAATACTATATTGCGATATGAGTGATGAAGTACATTATTATAGAATCAAGGAATAGTTTGAAAGGCAGGACGAAATGAAGTCTTTCCTATTTCCGAGATTCCGTCATGCATTTCCCACACATGTATTGCATACTATTCTTTCTATTGTTCAAGATCGTGTGTTTATTATTTTTAATGGGTTTTTAATAAAAAAAATTGTAATGAACTTGCCGATTGTCACATCGGATTTCCGGTAACCCAGTGCTGCCAATTCAACGATTGCTTAGTAATATATTATAATTTAGAAGGCTTTGAGTAAATTGTTTGATGGTTGATGCTGTGACTCAAAGCCAGTTATTTGAAAATAATAATAATAATATGGACGATAACAGAGATTCAGGATTTCAAGAATTGAAGTCGGAGACGTGGATTATGAAGACGCAAATATTGAAGAGGCGTGGAAAATTGGTTGCGCGTTATTGATTCCTGAAAAATCTAGAATAAGGTGTGAAATGTTCATTCACCTTTAATCACAGTCAATTAGTTTTCAATCATGTTTGAAAGTTGTGTTGGAAGTGTGCCATTCGCTGTAATTGTGTTATTACTGATTATTAAAAAGATGTAAATTATGACTTAAATTTTAGTTCCCGCTCTAAAGTACTTTGTCTGTTATTACAGCAATCAAATTGTGTTGGTAGATATGGGTCTCCTCGGAAACGAATTCATGTGTTGTATTCCAAGTTTCCTTTCTGTGTAAATATCTCCGGAAAGACGTAGAGAACACATAATCGCGCAAAACATATTTTACATGCATTTAGTTGATAAAATTGTTTGGTATAATACCTGAAATTGCGGTTTTGATCTGACGAGAAAAACAACTTTTACTGGAGTTCCACATCAGCGGCTCAGTTTTTACGACTTTACAAATTCATTTCTCCATCAGTTGAAATCTTGCGTCTGGCTTTGTCTGCTCCGCTTAATGCATGACATGAAAAAGTTAAAAAATCTGTAATATTTTCTAAAAGTTTGTGAAAGTAATATAATGAAACATTTGGAGAAAAAACGGCGTAAAAAGTAAGCTGTAATATAGTTCGGTCTTTCTGCGTATTGAAAATGGGAATTTGCATAAATTAGGCTGCTGGAGGCCACGAATAATTTCTTTAGCCATTGTACATGATATTTCGCACCACTCAGGTCAAGTTCGGAAGGATGATATTGGTAGTTTCTAAGAGAAAGGAATAGCATAGGCGGTATCTAATACACATTATATCCGCTGGGTGCATTTTGTTATTACTTCTAGCAGGTATGGATTTCCTTGGAACTGAATTCATGTATTGGAATTATAATTTCCTTCTTTGTTAATATTATCGGAAACACGTCGAAAAACACACGATCGTACAAAAAAACCCTGATGCGTTATAATTACATGACTTTCTCTACCCATTCTTCAACAAACTATTTATACATCTACTTTATGTTAATCGAGATGATTTTATTACACATGTTTCTGTAGGTACAACGGGATTACGGGAACACAGTAGGAATACGTTAGTCAAATCTTGTAAGAGATGTTCGCTATGTGATACCTTTGAAATTCCATTCTCTTTACATTACCAGGAGAGAGATGGCGGGGGGGGATAAAGAATAACGATTTCCCATTTGAAAAAGTGTAAGCATATGAAAGTTCAAGCCAATAACAAAGAGTATCTAGGATGTAGTTAACCCCCCCCCCCCAAAAAAAAAATAGTCTCGTGCTTTAACGAGCTCTATCTACTTTTTACTTTCTCTACTACGTATAGTAAGTAGGGGAAGTATTGTATTCCACCCAAAAATTCGTTACCAAGATTTCACCAGAAATACATGTTTTGAGGTGCACTGAATGCATATAAAGCATTTTTGGAAACATGTCCGTGTGTGTGTCTGTGTGAACAGCATAACTCAGAAACGAACGTCGGATAAACACCAAACTTGGTATTTAGGTTCAGTATGTTCCAGAGATGTGACACGAAGGCTTTCAAGAAAATCCCCCACCCCAGATTACCCTTTACATGGAACATTTTTCGAAAATTTTAATTTTCTCAAAAATGGCTCTAACGATTTTGATTAAAATATCATATGTTTAAGATATTTTTATGACAAATGAAATGTATATCTCGAGTTTTCTGGGAATGTCTCCAAAATTATTCTTCATTGTGAACGACTTTTGCATAACTGGTAAACCATAAGAGACAGACAAAATTTTACTACACAAAAAATGTAGATCGGTTAAAATACACAATTTATGTCATATACATTTTTTTGTTGAGTGAACCATTTTCGAGATATTGCTTGTTATTCTCTTAAATTTTCCAATACTTATACGTTTTCTTAAGTGGGAATTCGTTATTCATTTTTTTTGTCCTGGTAATGCAAAGAGAATGGAATACTCC
The DNA here is from genome assembly GCA_030765065.1 of Deroplatys truncata. Classification (NCBI taxonomy): domain Eukaryota; kingdom Metazoa; phylum Arthropoda; class Insecta; order Mantodea; family Mantidae; genus Deroplatys; species Deroplatys truncata. Next base: position 21,390,656 of record CM060987.1, read on the forward strand.
ACATAGCAACCAACTCTTAAAATGTTTGACTATCACTTAAAGCCTAGCAATTCCCCTTGCACCTACAAGAAAATTAGCAATAAGATTAACATGAAGCATATGGAGAATAAGCGTTTGTAAAAATAGTACAAGAGTAGAGAAAGTCATGTGAGTGTAACACCTCAGATTTTTTTGTGTAGTATACTGTTTACCATTTATGCAAAAGCTATTCAAAATAAAGAGGATTTCAGAAGCTATTCCCAGAAAATTCAAGATACACATTTTAGTCATGAAAATGTCTTAAACATATGGTATATCAATCGAAATATTCAGAGCCATTTTTGAGAAAATAAAGTATAGTGATACGTTTTCCATGTAAAGGGTAGTTTGGGGTAGGGGAATTTTATTGAAAATCTTCATGTCGCATCCTTAAAGGATGCTGAACTTTATATTTAAGTCTGAGTTATGCTGTATAGACACGCGCACGCGCGCGGACCTTTGAAGCACATTTCCGATGAAATCTCGAGATCAAATTACTGACTATACGTAGTAAAGAAAGCAATAAATAAAATAATTAATAGATATTTCACAGTTTCTGTGCCTGTCTGAAACGCTAAGAACGTGTGATCCGGATACTTGTGTATCAGCGGGGAATCGAACCGGCATCAGTTAAGTCGCATATGAGTCACTGCTCTGCTTTACGGAATCTGGTGGGCAATTCGGTTGGGCTTACACAGACCACTAGGTAACCCGTTCACAGTAGAGTAGTCAGTCAGTCACAAAGACACGCATACCTTGCGAAATTGGTACCGACTGGATCCCAGTCAAACGACATGAGTATAACGTGCTATACATAACGAGCCGACCTTGTATTGTGAAAGGTGAAAGGGTTGTTTGCTGTAACGCCCCACTCGCTTAGCCCGAGGGCTCCAAACCACACCTAACTAACTGTACCGTGACCAATAGCTAGTTTCCTTATTTAATTACGTTTTAGAAACTGTTTCGATCACTAAACGCTGCATTAATTTACCAAAAAAAAATAATTAGTTTGAGCTACCGTAAACCAAGTGGTTAGATTTTAGAACTGAAGAAAGAAATTAACATGACCTTATACGAGGATTCGTGAGGAGGTGTATGGAAAGTAACTGTGAAATCAGAATGTATGACGTAATCCTCGTGTATAAGCACGTGAACTATGTAATATGGACTGCCAAATTATCACTAAACAATATCCATAGTTGTAGCTTATATGTCCACTGGCTCTGGGTGTATCCAAAGAGATTGTTGCTCAAAACACGAAATGTACTGGAAATTTGATTGTAGGTTCGCATTGATAACAGACGGTGAAAGTAGTCTACAGATTTTGACATATATTTTTTAAAATTTTATTTTTTTAGGGTCGCTTTAACAACTTGTTCATATACGACCTGCGAGCTGCTTTTGTTCTGCCCTCTACAAACTTCAAGAAATACAACTAAAAAGAAACGTTGCGGTTGTATTAGATTAATTTATTCTGAAATTCCGAATGATTACTTATATGAAATTAAGCGCTCGCTCAGACTTAATTGGTATACAGTGTAATGACCTAATGAAGGACAAATACAAGGAAGTTAATTTGGTTGATTTTTACAACCGCCTGCCAAGTGGCACATTCCCTCGCACGGGGACTAGGATAGTGTTATCATCAACGTATCTGTGAAGAAATAGTCAAAACTGTGATATAATAGAGGTGTAAATATAGGTCTGGTATTACTGATGAACATTTAGAGTCCATTTTGATGATAGCACAAAATTAGAACCACAAATATCTGCAATTTTTACACAGAAAAGTCTATACATTTTACCCATTGAATATGAACTGCTATTAACGTAAAATACTTCAAGTAACAGGTGTTGTTATAAATTGCCTATGAGTTACAGACTAATAATTTGTTAAGTGTTTAATTACATCAGTTATTAATACGTAAGTTAGATTTTAATTCAATAAAACACTGTGTTTGAAAACTAAAGTGATCTTGCGCCTCGGTTTGTGAGTATATGGTTCCTTTCTTGAGCTTCTGGGCCTTCGTCCGCGGTTAATGTGGTCCTGTAATGAAGATTTTGGTAACCCCTGGCATAGGCCAATGAGTTATATAATATGGAATTAATAAAGCTATACAATTTCAAATTACGTTATAAATGTTACATTTTAAAATATATTGGGTCTTTTTTCTTTCTCCACTAACCTGTAGTAAGTAGGGGGAGTATTGTGTTCCACCCAAAAATCAATACCGAGATTTCACCAGAAATGCGTGTTTTGAGGCACCTTAAATCCAAAAAGAGCATTATTACGAAATTATGTGTCAGTCTGTAAACAGCTTAAATCAAAAAGCTCAAGTCGGCTAAATACGAAGATTTAAAAAATCCCCCACCCCAAACTATCCTTTACACGGAAAAACTTTCAATATTTATTTTCATAAAAATGACAAATAAAATGTACATCAACTTTCTTGGGATAGCCTGTGAAGTCCACCTCGTTCGAAAGGCACTTTATAAAGAGACTGACAAAGAGTTGTAACAAAAAAAAATATATCTCTTTATATCAATACATCAACTATTTTCGACATATTCTTCAATATTAGTTTGAATTTTTCAATATTTTTGTAATTGTGTTAAAAGTGCTGTCGCTATTCCCTTGTTTCTCGCCATGCCCTGGAAAGAGTATGACATTTCAAGGTCAACATAATATTGATTCACTTTCGTCTATCCCTCTTCTACCTAGAACGAAATGTGAAATTAAACTATTTCTGTAAAGTTTATATCGATTAACATGAAGCAGTTTTAAAAATAAGCGTTCGGAGGAGTAGTTTATAGAAGCTATATATAAATAAACTATGCTTGATAGAGAAAGTCATGTGAATGTAACACATATTTTTAATTTTAGTACATTCTATTTTATCAAATTTCAAGGGTGTTTCTACAATTTTTGTAAACCTAACTCAGATAGTCTGTTTTAAAGCTGGTAATAATAATATTAATATTAATAATAATAATAATTTTGGTGACGATTATTTGTTCTAGTAATAACACAAATACAGTTATTGAAAGGATATACGAGACCAGAGCTCCTGTTTGTGTAATATATTCATTCATTAACTACTGATAGTATATTTTCGTTCATCTTGCATCATTTTAACGCTCAAATTGTATTTAATACTAGTTAAAGGAAAAGTTATTGGCGAGTTTGTAGTAATCTTATTAGTACAAGTTCGTCGACGATTGTATCTAGCGATAATACACTTGTCATTTGAACTTAGCCACAAAGATTCTACCGCATTTGATTGATGTACAATACATTTTCATTTCTTTAAAATGTTGGCCCTTAAAGCTAACACTCTCCCTCTGTTATTCTGGATATGTCGTCAACACACATTAGACCAATTAGAGATGGTGGATATAATCCATCAAGGTATTTTTTCTTTCCTTAATGCAGAACATATAAGTGCTAAATCCAAAATCCACATTATCTAGCATCAGACATTAACATAAAAATCTGAACTGTTGCTCTCTATACTGTTACGTATAAGGAGAGAAGCATTGGATTGCATCAAAAATTCAATATCGAGATTTCACCAGAAATACAGGTCCGTATCCAAAAAAGGATATGTGTATATGTGTGCCTCCGAATAGTATAACTCAAAAACAAAAGTTGGATGAGACACGAAGATTTGTAAGGAAATCCTCTCACCCAAACTTACTTTTACATAGAAAATTATTCTTATTTTTATTTTCTAAAAGAATCGCTCTAACGATTTTGATTAAAACATCTTATATGTGAGATATTTACATGACAAACAAAATGTATGTCTTGAATTTTCTGTGAATAGCCTGTGAAGTCCTCTTTATGCTGAACCATTTTTCTATTATTGCTAAACCCTAAGAATAGACAAAATCTTGATAAACAAAAAAATGTAATTCTTGACCCATATTACTTTTTACTGCTTTTAATTTTCAAATATTTAATTTTTTCAATGGTAAGTTACCATAGCGATCTGTTTTTTAAAAAATTGACTATCGCTTTAGACTACTGTATTATATACATTTATACTTATACAGAAGAAACAAACAAAAAAATTACATGTTGATGACAATGGAAACTGAAGAAAAATAAAAGAATAAGGTACATGAACAACTAAGAAAGAACGAGAAAGCCGTTAATTATGTAATTATTTTTAAATTCAATATTTATGTTAATCTACTAATAAGTAAGTTCACACTATAGCATTTTTAATTGGATTTCAGGCATTTTTAAAATATCTACATCAAAATAGTGGGCATAGTTATATAAATACATAATTCTGTTTAATGGTGAATTTTTATGAATTTATGCGTTTGCTCTGGGAGTAAAAACAAAGCTTTTTGAATTCACTTATTTAGTACTTAGTATATAAAGGGATATGTTTGTAGTAATATGCATTTTATCAATAATGGAATGCAGAACTTTACACAGAAATATTAATGCTATGGTGTTTCTTCTGAAATTTAAAGCTCGAAATTTAAATAGTTCTAAAAGGACATAGGGTAATACCAAATCATTTTATACAGTAAATATTTTTAAAATGTTGATAGTAATTTTTACTTTCTCTACTACGTATAGTAAGTAGGGGAAGTATTGCATTCCACCCAAAAAATCGATACCGGGATTTCACCGGAAATACACGTTTTGAGACCTCCTGAATCCAAAAAAAGCATTTTTGGAAACATGTCCGTGTGTGTGTCTGTGTGTGTGTGTGTGTGTGTGTGTCTGTGTGTGTGTCTGTGTGTGTGTGTGTGTCTGTGTGTGTGTCTGTGAACAGCATAACTCAAAAACGAACAATCGGATAAGCACCAAACTTGGTATTTAGGCTCAGTATCTTCCAGAGATGCGACACGAAGGTTTTCAAGAAAATCCCCCTACCCCAGACTACCCTTTACATGGAACATTTTTCGAAAATTTTAATTTTCTCAAAAATGGCTCTAACGATTTTGATGAAAATATCATGTGTTTAGGGTAGTGTCATGAGAAATGAAATGTATATCTCGAATTTTCTGGGAATGTCTCCAAAAGTATTCTTCATTGTGAACGACTTTTGCATAACTGGTAAACCATAAGAGATAGACAAAATTTTACTACACAAAAAATGTAGATCGCGTTAAAATACACAACTTATGTCATATACATTTCTTTTGTTTATTGAACCGTTTTCGAGATATTGCTCGTTATTTCCTTAAATTTTCCAATACTTATACTTTTTCTCAAATGCGTTATTCATTTTTTTTATGTCCTGGACATGCAAAGAGAATGGAATGCGTCACATAGCAACCAGCGTTAAAATATTTGACTATCGCTTAAAAGCTACCATATTTTCCTTGCATCTACAAGAAAATTACCAATAAGATTGACATCTCGATATCTCGATTAACATGAAGCATATGGAGAATAGGAGGGCGGCGCCGTGGCCGAGCGGTTAGACCGTTCGCCTCCCACCGAGGCGACCCGGGTTCAATCCCAGGGATTGCATGTGGGATTTGTGGTGGACGAAGCGGCGTCTGGGCGGGTTTTCTCCGGGTTCTCCGGTTTCCCCCGCCATTCATTCCACCAACTGCTCCATCATCACCTTTCCTTTCATCCATTTCACCAACATTTCGTTTCATCTACTTCCTTCGTCCCATACCAGGCATCGGACTGATCACCCATCCTGGATGCTATCTGATCCATGAGTGTCTGCTCCTCGACGGGCCTCTGACCCCAGGCACCCGCTTGTAAGTCCTGGGGGTGTAAGTCCTCCATAAGAGGAGGGTAAACAGATAATGAATGAATGAAAGAATGAATATGGAGAATAGGCATTTGTAAAATTAGGTTGTACAAGAGTAGAGAAAGTCATGTGAGTGTAACACATCAGATTTTTATATTAAATCGGCATGTTTTATAGTCTTAGGATTCCAAATAATAGATGTATATTCAATGTTTTGTTTAAAGAGGGAGTTGTAAAGTCGAATTTATATCTTTCCTTTAGGTACATTCATTTCTACAGAAAAAAGCTAAAATAGTGATACAAATAGACCAAACAAGAGAAACAATGAAGCATGCACAGTAGGAAATAAGCTAGAAGTAATAAGACAGTTTTAAATATCTGGATACAATGGTGGGTCACGAAAGTAAAGACATTAAAGCTCGAAAATTGGCTGCAAATATTCTCTTCATAACTTGTTTAAAAGCAAAAATATAAGCAGGAAATCCAAGATTAGACTATACAAATCATTAATTAAGCCGGTGCTGATCCTCTAGCTATGAGAATATGTTAGCTACATTTGAAAGGAAAATACTGAGAAATATCTACAGACCAACACAAGAGAATGGAAGGTGGCGAATCAGATGGAATAAAGAAACATATGAACTCTAAAGAGTTGGGGAAAGACATAAAGATAAGGAGATTGAGATGGGCCGCCCATGTGGCAAGGGTGCCAGATAAAATATTGGATAACAAATTTTACAGGACGACCAAAAGGAGACTAAGGGAAGCTGAAGCCCACAGTGGGCTGTAAGGCCTAGAAGTAGTGGTGTAGGAATTTGGAATCATGAAGCCTAGACATTTTAACGATTTTGTTACGATTAATTCAATGTGTCTGTTTAATGTGAGACGTTTTTGTTTTTGGCAAAACGTACTCCTAAATGTTTATTTTCAAGCACTTCAACAAGTGTTCTACTAATGTTATTAACACACTTAAAGGATATTCTTCATATACGTGCAACGAAACGTATAAATGTATAATAAAAGTTTATCTGGACTAACAAGAAGTTGATGGAAGAATAAGCTTTTGCAAGAAAAGTAGAGAAAGTGATGCGAGTGCAGCGCATTAGACTTTTTTTTTCGATTACTGGATTATAACCTGAAACTTTCGCATGACTCTCGTAATGTGTAACAGTGGACATATGCTAGTACCATTGGCGACACGCTGCTGCTGAAAATGATGCCAGTTTTAATCGTCGGAGAGAATCTCCCCCCTGAATTGCATTTACAACACCTGAATAACTGGGACACGTGAATGAAAGTGGCCTCAGTAACGGAATAGCGTACTTTCCCCCTCTTCAGAAACAACTTAATTTATCGACCCTATTTACCTTGCAGAACTAGTCTTTTCTATGCGTCTGGCCCCCTTACACACCAGGACTTCCTTCGCGGCCTTGAGAGAGAACGAAAACAGAAAACTCCGAGGTTAATGCCTCTTCTTTCGACTAGTAACATGGTTCTGCCACGCATGTGACCTTCCGGGAACACCCACATGGTTAGGCGCTGTACGAGAGGATTACTATGGTATCGCTCGCATTTTGTTGCATTCATTCTTCTCTAACATCCGAAGGTGCTATTTATCTGCATTAATGTTCAACTTATTTGGAGAAGAAGTAAGCTTATAGTGCTTAAAATTATTAGTGTAATAATGTACGCGACTATATGCTAGAATATGTACAAAGTAACAAATTAAATACTAAACTGCCTCTACTTCTGGAAGATCAAACAGAAATACACAGCCGGCGAGGGTAGAATGTATTGTCTTATTGGCAAACATTTGTAGTATTCAAAAATATGATGGGTTAAATTCACACGACTTTATAAACTGCTGTAATACAAACTATTCTTACAAAAGCTTATGCTTCTACATACTTGCTGATCGAGATAAACTTTTATTGCCCATTTCATTGTAGGCATAAGAGAGATACAGTACGACGGTCAGATTTTTTGAAAAGCTGGTTGCTGTGTAATGTCATTAAAATTCCAAGCTCCTTACATGATCAAGAGAAAACACAAATAACGACTTAACACTTGAAATAAGTATAAATATTCGAACCAATAATAAAGAATATCTCGGAAATGGTTAGCGCTACAAATACATTTGATTTGACATAAATTGTGTGCTATAACGAGATCTACATTTTTTTCTCCAGTAAGATTTTATCCACCTCTTGTGGAATGAGGACTTCACAGGTTATTGGCAGAAAATATAAGATATACATTTTGAGATCTTAAATACCGTTGTATTAATCAAAATAGTCATAAAATAAAAAATAACAAACATTTTCCATATAAATAATAGTTTTTGGTCTGGAGGGGCGTCCCTGGAAGATACTGAAATTAAATACCAAATTTGGTACTTACCTGAGATTTCGTTTTTGAGTTATGCTGTTCAGACACACGCATGCGGACATTTTCGAATTTTTGTTTTGCTTCGGGGGCTTCAAAACATGTATTTGTGATAAAATTATCGGTATAGAATATTTGGATGGAACATACTAATTTCTCTAATTACTATAGGTAAGTAAAAAGCAATATTTCTGAACTTTAAGGCGACTAGATAATCTCGTAAAGCTTACCGGAATATTCTTTAACTTCTGAAGTTTCGAGATGAACATGTCAGACTTGTTTGTTTGCTGAGAGTCGTTGGTACAGATGCAGCAACAATCAGTACACTTTGTAACAAATGTCGTAAGAAACGTGTATTGTCTAAATATCTGTGGACTAAAATTCGGTTGAGACAAAACACTGCTACAGCTGGAGTGCGCGCTGCATCGAGTTCGATCGATGTTCAGTGTAATTGACCGCTGTCATCATGACATAACAGGAAGGGAAGACAAAGCCATCTATTACCTCATCTCTCTCTTCGGGGGCATTGTCCAAATAGGATCACTTCGGCTTTTTACTTTTCCTTTAATATACATCAGTTCAGAAAACAAAGCAAAGCAGACTCTCTTAGGTTTTCCGCCAGCTGGATTTTCACATTGGTAGCAATGGCTTTAAGTTCCCTTACAATAGATAAGTGTGAGCTCGAGGGTTCAGAAGGAATTAAGAAAATGTTTGTAGCATAAAATATTCAATGCGACAATATTGGTATGAGCCATTCCCACAAAACTCTGGCTGAAATTGGCATTACTTGATGCTTACTTTTTCACAGTCTGATAAAGTAGTTTAAAGAAATAGCACATACGTATTGCACAGTCCAAAAAGCCAGATTGTTGCATCTCCAAATAACAATGTTACAAAAATTCTATTCAAAATAATTAACATATCCGAAAATTACTGAGAGGAATATGAAGGTAACTCGATTTATCACACACAAATTCTTGCAAGCAAACATTTTTGTGAAATTTTTTACATTCCTTCGATTCTTTAGATTTTTCTAGTTTTTATTTTTGGAAATGAACAGAAGAACATCTGTATCTGCTGGTCAGAAGCAAAGTTTTGCATTGTAATGGTTCGCACTATTGCGTGATCAAATATTCATGTCGTAAATATCCCTTGTCAAATATTGATTTAAATTACGAAAGTGTGTTTTACATTTCAAACTATGATTGAAAATATTCTCCAGAAGAGAAGCGATCTGTATCGCTTACCCAGTGAAATTCCGTTTACATGAAATGAAATAAATGGAAAAGAAAATTGCCGATGGTATTTGCCCCCCCTCCCGCTATTTGCCTAAGAGAAAATCTGGAAAAGAAAACCTCAGTTAGGGAGAACGGTCCTGGCGGGATTTCAACGGCAGACCTTTGGCTCACGAGTACGTGCCACGGCACCTCTGCTACCCGTGTCGTTGAAGCATACTTTGCATATTAAGGGTTCGCACTGCCGCGTGATCAAGGATTCATATGCTTTCAGTATGTTCTGAACTTTCAAGATAAAATATGTTCCTTGTTAAATGTTATTTAATTCCTTTAAAGTGTAATGGTGTGTATTACAAAAAGTGACTTTTGGAAATGCGATTTAAAATTTTCTTTAAAAGCGACACGCTATGTAACCTCTTTCACACTTCCAGACTCTAGAGAGGATGGTGGAGAATCCTGGCTAAAGAAATTCCCACCCTTCAGCTGGGAATCGAATTCGGGACCTCTGTATCACTTGTCCAATAAAATTTGTTGTGAAAAACACATATAGTTGAACATCAAGTACAAAATATTCTAAACGTAAAAATCGCAAGAAAGTTCAGAAAAATGACTAACAAGAATTGTTGACAGCGATTTGGACTCCGAATTGAACTTATGTTTTGAATAGTAATGAGATGACATTTTGAAGATAACGGTTTCGATGGTAAATCAGCTATGACAAGACTTTATATCAAATAAGAGTATGCAAAATGCTCAACCTCCTGCACTAATATCACTTCTGGGGGAAAACATTCGCAGTAGTCTTTGAATTTGGCACTGAGTCTTCGAATATGTACTTCCAAAAAACCTACTGAACGTCACAAACGCTGCACTGATTGATATGTTCTTCACACATGGTTTCTGTCGAGTTTGGACACACAAGCTGTCGAAAGGACCACTTACCTTTTCTGCGTCCGCGCTTGACTCCTTCAGCCGAGGTCCCCAAGAGCGCCAAGAGGCCGATAAGGAGCAACGCCGCATATCTTGGCGTGATGAACCCCATGTTAATCCACTGCAACATAAACCTGCACACCAAACAGCGACCACCAGTGTACTGTATTGTCGAGTCCAACAGCCACGGTGTAGGTAAGCTAGCCTATATTTTCACCTCTCTCTCTAGGTACCCCTCCCCCGTATCTCTTCCCCTCTTCGCTCTCTCTCTCAGAAACGGAAAAAATCCAAATTTCCCCTCTACGAGACCACCTCTCCGCTAACTAGTTAATAGTATAGGATTGTCTTATTGGCGAGGTGCCCCAAATCGCAGACCAATGGCGGTGTAACGCAATGATCTTGTTTCCTTGAGGACATGTGTGGAATGTGGATGAAGGTGAAGGGAAGTATTTCGCACTAGATACGAACGATCGCGTAGCACGTTGAACTGAGCGAGCGCACAGGTGTTATATAAGACTACTGCGCGGCATTTGTACATAATTGTATATTGCAGGTGCAAATGTCTATGTTCAGTAGATCGCGCACTCCGTGTTTCTAATTGTAGGATGGATGCTTCACTAATCACCTGGTTGCGGCCAGGCGCCTACATTCCTTTCTGGGCCTAACCTTAACAGATGAGCAGATCTGCTGTTCCTCTCCTCCCAAAACCACAACCTCGGCACCCTCTCATTGTTCACTTGCTGAGCCGGCTTCGGTTTTATTCAATGTGATACTCAAACGCTTCAAGAATATCCAATTCTGAAATTTATAAAACCCATAATTTCAATTTGATTCATTTGAAACTTTGATGCAGAATTCAGGTTTAACGTGTAAGATATAGATAAAAACTCTGATGTTACACTCACATGACTTTCTCTACTCTTGTACAAACTATTTTTACAAACGCTTATTTTCCGTATGTTTCATGTTAATCGAGATATCGAGATGATAATCTTATTGCTAATTTTCTTGTAGATGCAAGGGCAATTGGTAGGCTTTAAGCGATAGTCAAATGTTTTAAGAGCTGGTTGCTATGTGGAGTATTCCATACTCTTTGTATGTCCAGGACATAAAAATGAATAACGAATTTGAGAAAAAGTATAAGTATTGGAAAATTTAAGAGAATAACAAGCAATATCTCGAAAATATCACTAAAAAAATGTATATGATATAAATTGTGTATTTTAACGGGATCGACAGTTTTTGTGTAGTAAAATTTTTTCTATCTCTTATGGTGTACCAGTTATGCAAAAATCGTTCACAATGAAGAATACTTTTGGAGACATTCCCAGAAAATTCGAGATATACATTTCATTTGTCATGAAAATATCTTAAACATATGATATTTTAATCAAAATCGTTAGAGCCATTTTTGAGAAAATTAAAATTTTCGAAAAATGTTCCATGTAATAAAGGGTAATCTGGGGTGGGGGAATTTTCTTGAAAACCTTCGTGTCGCATCTCTGGAAGATACTGAACCTAAATACCAAGTTTGGTGTTTATGCGACTGTTCGTTTCTGAGTTATGCTGTTCAGACACACACACACAGACACAAACACACAGACACACACACACACACACGGATATGTTTGCAAAAATGCTTTTTTGGATTCAGGGGGTCTCAAAACATGTATTTCCGGTGAAATCTGTATCGAATTTTTGGGTGGAATACAATACTTCCCCTACTTACTATACGTAGTAGAGAAAGTAAAAATTACTGCATATTTATAAATACGTTCCCGATTAAAATATATACACTATATTGTATTTACTATTTTACAGCTCAGAGCATCTTTTATTACTTTCTCTACCGCTATTATATAAGTAGGGGAAATATTGCATTGCATAAAAAATTCAACATCGATATTTCATCAGAAATACATGTTTTGAGGTCCCAGAATAAAAAAAGGCATTTTTAGAAAAAGGTCCGTGTGTGTGTGAACAATACAACCCAAAAAATAAAAGTCAGATAACACCAAGTTGGGTATTTAGGTTCAGCACCTTCCAAAGATGCGACACGAAGGTTTTCAAGAAAATCCCTCCCACTCCAAACTACCCTTTACATGGAAGATTTTTGGAAATGTTTTATTTTCTAAAAAAAATAGCTCTTAACTATTTTTATTAACATACCATATATTAAAGAATATTTACATAACAAATAAAATTTATATATTGAATTTTCTGGAAATAGCCTGTAAAGTCAATTTCACTAGAAGAAATTTTATATAATCTTATATAACTGATAATTGTTAAGCGATAGACGAAAACGTACTTCACAAAACATATAGATCCCTCTAAAACGGACAATTTATATCAAAATTATTTTTGTGGCATAAGTTATTTCCTTGATATGTGTTATTAATGGTTCGAAGTGTCGATTTTTAGTTGTTTCTCACGATGTCATGGAAACAGTGTGGAATTTTAAGGCCGGCGTATAGCGTCTAGTTCTTAAACATTTGACTATCGCTGTTCCCCTTATGCCTATAAGAAATGTTTAATGCAGCTATTTCTGCAAAGGTTTGTCTCGATTAAAATGAAGTAGATGGAGAAATAAGCTTTCGTTCGAATACCCACTAATAAACGATAGATTGGTAGAGAAAGTCATGTGACTGTAACACATACATTCTATTGATATGGTTTTCTTCGAGAGAATGTATTATTATTATTACTTTAGAAGCTTACCTGAAGTTGCAGATTTTAGTTCCGCTTTGCATTGATTACTGTTACTGACAGTATATGTGCATTAGGCTATTGCTAATAACCTTTTATATATAGGTATCAACTCATTTATGAAAAAAATATCATTTACAACAGTTGTAGGAAACATCTAACTAAAACTATTATATTATTACAAAACGATTGATTCGTGTACAGGTTGTAGCAAAATTATCTTTTGGATACACCCAGATTAAATGTTACATATTTGAAATCTCCATTCAATTCCGCATACCAATAGACATTTGACTCACATCGCAATACTCTGCTCTAAATATTATGGTTCTTTCAAGGGCTTTGATGCGCAACAGAAAATAAGTATGTGTATTGAATGGGGTAGGCTATGAAACTATCAAAACAATAACAACTGCTTCAGGGAATATTTAAAATTATAACAGGTTTTTATGACGAGAGCCATTCACATCTTGCGCCCAGTCTATCAGGAAAGCGATCCATTACAATTTCAGGAGCGATCACTTCCATCTCAATACTAATATTTAGTTTTAGAACTTCAATACTGTTTAGTCTATCATGATTAGTAAATAACAAATGAGCTTCAAATAACACCACAGGAAGAAATGCAATGGGTTGAGGCCAGATGATTTAACTGTCCATTCAATGTCCACTTCTTCCAGAAATGTATTACTTTCTGCGGTAAGGTGCAGGTGTATCATCTTGTTAAAATCAGACATTGGCTTGAAACGTTTCAGGAAACAACTGTCTGAATGCTGGGATATCATCATCGTGCTAAAGCTGTTGATACTTTTCAGAGTTATAATTTCCCTCGATGAAAAATGGGCCAATTTTGCTGCGTGCCATCAAACGTGGCCAGACATTGCGGTAGAGGTGTTTGTGTGTGGGTGGCGTGTAGAAGTTGAAATGTTGAAGGTGATGTACGCTGGAGAATTATATATGGGCATGTAATGGACAGGAATGTTTGTTGGAATTGGTGAGGTGGCTGATTAGGTGCGAGCCTGTGGTACTCGTTTGATCGGTTCTTGTATTCCACCTGCCTGTTGACTCTCTCATGGGAAGTGGCAATTAAGACAGCGATGATTTATTTCTAAATTATTAACAGATGTACTGATTCTCGATATAATTGTATTAAAGACTTCTGACCTGCCACGCTTCCTAACTCTGTCGTCTACTACCTACAATGCCGTTCCTGGGGTAGAATGATTTAGAATGCCCTCATCTTTTTTTTAGTTCGTTTTATACAGAAAGCTTTGACTTATTTAAACGCTATGCTTCGCTTGCTTTTTGGAGAAAAGCAGTTTTATTAGTTCAATCTTATTTTCATATTATAACTGCCCTTATTGGCTCACTTCAAAGAGCCTCTTTAGATAAATGTTCCACTTTTAAACCTTTCTTAACTGCCAAATGACAACAGGAAAAATTCCAAGATATTACTACCTCTGTATCTTTCCTTGTATGATTATCCTCATCCCACAATGGGTATACGTGCCAGGATTAACGTGTGATGTACGCAGTTCTTATCTCCATTTGCTTCCTTATATATACCCACACATCTACTATTACGCTAGCTGATTTACCCGGCGGTAATACGGTTAGCTTTATAAACTCGCATGATGAATCAATTTTATTCATCTTTACACTGATCTAGAGGATTTGTATGGTTAAACCTCCCTATGACCCCTTTTAACTCGGGGAGGGGGTCCTTTCTAATAACTGATGAATATTCCCCTGATATTCACGCAAAGGGATTAAAATATCAGCGGAACGTCTGGCTTCCTTAACCCCCCCCCCCAGAGAGTCTTTAAAGTTCTGGAAATGCTGCATAAAGTATCCTTTGTAACAATCATCGATCGGGATGGTTTAGTAACGTTTTAATCACAGTAGGTGACATTTTCAACCTATGTACCTTCTCTTTGGTCCCATAGTTAAATAGCATACTGCAGAAACAACGAAATAGAGGTGAATGCCACTCCCATACCACCAAGTTAACCTCTTCGAAAACGACGGATAGTCTACGACCCGTAATCTTCTCAGTTATAAAATATAGGTTAACTGATCTCTAATGTTAGCTGGATACAATTTCCTCTCTTTATACGATTATTTAACATGCCCTACTAACGATCTTGATTATGACTTACAAAAGAAATAAAGCAGAACCTTCTTACTTGAGGGTTATTTAAATGCGTTGGCATTGGCAGATTCGATTCTCTTTTGTTTTGCTGTGTTTGCTAAACCTTGACTACCTACATATATTGCTTGGAATGAAATAGCCGCGCCATTTGTCTTGTTTTACATGCACATTCTGTGGAGTAAAACCAATTTTCTACTCAATGGCATTCTCAACTAAAAGTCAAGGCCTTTTTCTTTTATATCTCCTATGTCCTCGTATACAAGTACAAGGGATTTCTAAATAATTTTTAATATTTTAGTAATTTATGAAATAAAGTTAGAAGGTGTTTCATTGACCATGGGTTTTTCAATGGTGAAAGAATTATCAAATTTCCCTACATGCACACACAAATGTTCTCTGTATATATTAATATAGATCTGTAGCATTTTCTTCTTTTTGCCCACTTTATTTCTAAAGGAAAATGTAAGAATGTTAAAACAAACTCTTAAGGGGTCAAGGTACTCTGAAATAGTAAAAAATCCAATTTTTTTTAGACACTATTAATCTCTTATTTCCAGTTTCGGAAAATACATACTGTGTGGGGGTTAAGAGGGTTTTAAGGCATTTAAATACTATTCTGCATTCCTTTAAAGCCATCATGCAACACCCCTTTTTAGAACATTTTTGCGTCTTTCAACAACGAACGATGCCCAGCGAGCAGTTCACCAACCAAAAGAAGAGGCCAGGACCAAGGTAAGGCAAGAAAAGAAGAAAAGCTGAAGCAATCCAGGAATGAAGGTGCAGATGATAATGCCCCTGTAATGTACTGAAGTGTGTCAGAAATTTAATGTTCAAACTTTAAATTCAGTTTTCTCAAAACAACATTTTTGGATACTTATGTACCGTTTTCTCAGAAAGTATGAAAGGTAGAGAGCAGATGTTTTTTGCACATATATATAGCACATAGTTAAACTTTCTGAACCACAGTTATAATTTTATATTAGTTATATTAAGAAAGCAACTAAGTTGCAAATTTTCCACATTTTTACTTTTTTGACTTTTGCAAATATTTTTTTTTTCAATTTCTAGTGAACTGATATAAATAACTAAATAATTAAGTTTCAGAAGATAACTGATTATACTAAGAACAAGCATGCAAAAGTGTGATTCTGTATTGCAAGTAGTATCAGAGACAAAGATACATGAATTCACATGTTTTAAGAGTATTTTTTTTGCTGATTGATATAATTTTTATGGACTAAACTACATAAGCTATCAATGTAAACAACCACTCGAAATAATTGTCATGTTTTTACTTTCTCTACTACGTATTAGTAAGTAGGGGAAGTATTGCATTCCACCTAAAAATTCGATACCGAGATTTCACCGGAAATACATGTTTTGAGACCTCCTGAATCCAAAAAAGCATTTTTGGAAACATGTCCGTGTGTGTGTGTCTGTGTGTGTGTGTGTGTGTGTGTGTGTCTGTGTGTCTGTGAACAGCATAACTCAAAAACGAACAGTCGTATAAACACCAAACTTGGTATTTAGGTTCAGTATCTACCAGAGATGCGACACGAAGGTTTTCAAGAAAATCCCCCCACCCCAGACTACCCTTTACATGGAACATTTTTCGAAAATTCTAATTTTCTCAAAAATGGCTCTAACGATTTTGATGAAAATATCATATGTTTAAGATAATGTCATGAGAAATGAAATGTATATCTCGAATTTTCTGGGAATGTCTCCAAAAGTATTCTTCATTGTGAACGACTTTTGCATAACTGGTAAACCATAAGAGATAGACAAAATTTTACTACAAAAAATGTAGATCGCGTTAAAATACACAACTTATGTCATATACATTTCTTTTGTTGAGTGAACCGTTTTCGAGATATTGCTTGTTATTTCCTTAAATTTTCCAATACTTTAATTCGTTATTCATTTTTTTATGTCCTGGACATGCAAAGAGAATGGAATGCGCCACATAGCAACCAGCGTTAAAATATTTGACTATCGCTTAAAACCTACCATATTCCCCTTGCATCTACATGAAAATTACCAATAAGATTGACATCTCGATATCTCGATTAACATGAAGCATATGGAGAATAGGCGTTTGTAAAAATAGATTGTACAAGAGTAGAGAAAGTCATGTGAGTGTAACACATCAGATTTTTATAGTACAATTCGTAAAAATTTCAGGAAAAACTATTGAGAACTTTGAGAGCAGTGGTAATTTAACACACTTAAGATGTAATTTGCATGTGTTCAGGCTACCTTGTACCCTTAAACCTTTTCCCTATTTCTAGTAAGTGACTCATAAATCATATGACTGCAACATTTTTTATTTAATTAACATAGGATAAAGCACACGTGTCTGAAGCTGGTTCTAGTTTCTGTTTACAGGTTTCGTTTTTAAGATTAATTTCGCAAGTGGGCCGATTACTATACAAGTTGACTGTGCCAGTAAATTTGTGGAACAACATGTTCATTGCGGCATGGACAATCTCGATCATATGAGGTGGCGCCCCATAGCAGGTGGTCCTCGAACTGCTGCCCGGGTTGCCAGTTCTGCGAGGAAGAGCATTAATTAAGAAACAGGTTTGCTCCTGGGAACATTGTAATCACAGCTGCTTCCATGTAGATACAACATACCCTCTCTGAATGAGCAGTTTACTTATTCTGATCATTAAGCTAAATTTAGTGAGCAATATTTACTGTCGGGTATTATTTATGGTCTGTAGCATCATACATTTTAATCGTTCGAGGACCTGAAATTGTTTGCCTTTAGAAGAGAAATCATTCAGTATATTCTATGAGTATTTCGTGAAAGACTTGAACTCCTTATTAAAACGTCAATTTATTCGTAAATAAAGTAGCTAATAGCCGTAAACAAATATCTACTGCTATCAATGAAGTATACATATTTTTACTTTCTCTACTACGTATAGTAAGTAGGGGTGGTATTGTATTCCACCCAAAAATTCTATACCGAGATTTCACCGGAAATATATGTTTTGAAATCCCCTGAATCCAAAAAAAGCATTTTTGGAAATATGTACGTGTGTGTCTGTGAACAGCATAACTCAAAACGAACAGTCGGATAAACGTCAAACTTGGTATTTAGCTTCAGTATCTTCCAGAGATGCGACGCGAAGTTTTTCAAGAAAATTCCCCCACCCCAGACTACCCTTTACATGGAACATTTTTCGAAAATTTTAATTTTCTCAAAAATGGCTCTAACGATTTTGATTAAAATATCATATGTTTAAGATACTTTTATGACAAACAAAATTTATATTTTCTGGGAATGTCTCCAAACGTATTCTTCATTGTGAACGACTTTTGCATAACTGGTAAACCATAAGAGGTAGACAAAATTTTACTACACACAAAATGTAGATCGCATTAAAATACACAATTTATGTCATATACATTTTTTTTTGTTGAGTGAACCCTTTTCGAGATATTCTTGTTATTCCCTTAAATTTTTCAATACTTATTTTCTCAAATGGGAATTCGTTATTAATTTTTTTGTCTTGGATTATGCAAAGAGAATGGTGCTGCACCTAGCAACCAGCTATTAAGAGATATGTCTATGCTTAAAGGCTACTGTATTCCTATATTGCCCTTGCAATTACAAAACATGGGGAACATAGTAGGCCTTAAGCGATAGTTAAATATTTTTAGAGCTGGTCCCTATGTGTAAAATGTAATTCTCTTTGCATGTCAGAAGATCGTTTCTGCAAATGTTTATCTCGATTAATATGAAATAGATGGAGAATAAGAGTTTGTAAAAATAGTTTGTACAAGAGTAGAGAAAGTCATGTGAGTGTAACACATCAGAATTTTTTTTCAAATTTTGAATCACTCATTTAAATGGTTTAACTGCATGTAATAACACCTAAGAAATGTTCGTCTGCTGTAGCTAAATAGGAATTATAGCCCTTCACTTATTGCATGTGAGTTCTTCCTTAATAAAATGTCTTTTAGTATGTTACAAAAATCTTGTATGTTACATTCACATGGCTATCTCTATCGTTTATTACTGGGTATACAAACTATTCTTATTAAAGCTTATTGCTTTCTCTACCATAGTAGGTAGAGAAGGTGTTGCATTTCACCCAAAAATTCTATACCGAGGCTTCATATATACAAATACACATTTTAAAGCACTTTTGCTTACAAATACACATGAAATACACGTTTTGAGACCCCTTGAATCCAAAAAAGCATTTTTAGGTAAATGTCCGTGTACTACGTGTGTGCCTGTGAACAGCATAGCTCAAAAATGAAAAGTCGGATAAATACCAAACTTGGTATTTGATTTCATTACTTTCCAAAGATGCCACACAAAGATTTTCAAGAAAACCCTCCACCGCCAACTGCCCTTTATTTAGAATATTTTTCGAAATTTTTTATTTTCTAAAAAAATGGCTAACGATTTTGATTAAAAATGCTATATATTTACATTTAAATGTTGTCTTGAATTTTCAGGGAATACGCTATGAAGTCCTCTTCATTCGAAAGGAATTTTGTATAACCTTGTATGACTTGTAAACGTTAATCGATAGACGAAAACGCACTACACAAAAAAATGTAGATCTCTTTAAAACGCACAGTTTATTTCCAACAACTTTTTTGTGGCATACGCAGTTCCCGAGATATCCGTTATTAATGTATCGAATTGTTCGATACTTAGCCATCCTTAATTTTCAGCTGTTTCTTGCAATGTCATGGGAAAGAGTATGGAAGTTTAAGGTCATATAGGTCCAGTTCTTAAACATTTGAGTATTGCTGTTCCCTTTGTATGTATAACCAAATGTGTATTTTTAAATTTATTTATTTATAGTCGCTAAAATATCCTAGGTCTTAGAGTGACTTTTACAAGGTACTACATATTGCAGTAAGTAGCATGTTATCATTACATAATTATGTTTTGGATACATTGAGAATAACATTGAGTGAATTACATAGTAATGCTGTGTGAGTGACAATACAATTGTTCAGTGAGACAGGATATTTAATGGTTAGTATAGCGTATGGTAAGAATGATTTACAGTTTATTTAGTATGCCAATGTCATTGAGGAAGATCTTCAACTTGAAATAAGCTGACGGGTTTCCGATTGCGTTATGGAGTTCGACGGGGATTCCATATCATTTACTCTTGAAGTTAATTTGTTGGTATTTTGTAATTGTGTGTTCTATTGTCAAGGTAGCAGAGCAGAAAGGACATTTCGGTGTTTCATCTTTACTTACGAGATGAATATGAATAAGTCTTGAGTGGCCTATGCGAATCCTTGTTGCTATGATTTGATCTTGGCGTTTCATGCTATTGTAAGTTAAAGGCTTAATTTCGTTATTCCTAACTATGTGAAGTTTGCTGTCGGAGGAAGAAAGCCATTGAAGTTTCCAATTGCTGCGTAGAGTTCCCTTGAGGTGTGATGTTAAATCCAGGTGAGGAATTTTGGTGGAATAATCAACGGAGTTTTAAAGAATAGCTCTTTTAGCTATGGAATCCGCTGATTCATTTCCGGCGATGCCAACATGTGATGGGATCCAGGCGAGGTAGCTATTTCCGGAAAGGTGTTTCTTTGTAAAATGAAATAGATAGGAAAACAAACTTTCGTAAGAATAATTTGTATATCC
Organism: Deroplatys truncata; assembly: GCA_030765065.1. NCBI lineage: Eukaryota > Metazoa > Arthropoda > Insecta > Mantodea > Mantidae > Deroplatys > Deroplatys truncata. Next base: position 21,411,452 of record CM060987.1, read on the forward strand.
ATTAATAAGCGATAGAAGGTAGACAATATCATATGAATGTAACAAACTTTGATCTACGTTCTTCATTTTAACCAAGGTAAACCTTTGCAGAAATAGCTACCTTACACACTTCGTTACAGAACAATTCGAACCATTATTAACGCATAAATCGGAAATGGCTGATGCCACAAAAGAGTTATTCGAAATAAACTGTGCGCTTTAAAGAGATCTACATTTTGTGTAGTACGTTTTCGACTATCGCTTAACGTTTCCCAGTTATACAAGATTATACAAAATTCCTTCGCAGGCTATTACCAGAAAGTTGAGGATATACATTATATTTATCATGTATACCTCTTAAATATGCGGTTTTTAATCAAAATCGTTGGAGCAGTATTGAGAAAATAAAAATCTTTGAAAAATGTTTCATGTAAAGGGTAGTTTGGTGTGCACTGTTGTATTCACACGACTTTCTTTAGCCATTCTTCTACAGACTATTCCTACAAAAGCTTATTCTTCCATGTACTTCTTGATAATCCAGATAAGCTTTCATTACAGATTTTGTTGTAGGTATATGTGGGATACGGTAGGCTAACGCGATAGTCGGATTTTTAAAAGTTGTGCCGCTGTGTATGGCTTTGAAATACGATGTTCTTTGTACAGGGTGATTTATCTAGAACTGACACATTTCTTTCTTTAATTATTCTGTTCGAAATTCACTCAATGCCCCAATTTTAGCACCAAATTAAGCAGAATGTTCTGGAGTTTCGATTACCTGTCACTAGATGCGCAGATGTTCATGTTTTATTCGTAATTGTTAGTTGTATTGTCGGCAACTGTTTTTGAGATTTTGTTATAATCAACGTGAAAATGGAGTACACATTAAATGAACGACTCTTCCTTGTAACGCAATACTGGATTACGAATTCAATTACAGCTATTCAAAGGACATATCAGAGAGAATTTGGTGTTCGGAATCCTCCCCAATGAAACGCAATAGTGGGACTGGTAAACAAATTGGAAGCAACTGGATCTCTGGTGAGTGAAAAAGGCAAAACTCGTTCGTCTAGGCTTCCCACGGTGTTTGACGAAAGAGCACGACTGGATCAGTCACCCAAAAAATCATTAACACGTTAGCCGCAATGTGTCAGAGGTGTGAAAAGTGCAGGCATAAAGCCGTATAGGATTGCGGTTGTCCATCAGTTACAGGAACCAGATAAGGATAGACGGCTGAATTATTGTCGTTAGTTTCCGGCGTTCATTGTGCAAAATCCTGCCATATTGATCATCACATGGTTCACAGATGAAGCATGGTTACATTTATCCAACTATTGGGCCAACGAAAATCCACATGTTATTCATGAAGCACCTATGCACCCGGTTAAAATCGGAGTTTGGTGCGCAGTATCCGCACAGAGAATAATGCGATCAATTTTTTTTAAACAGTGTGAACACTGCAGAGTACCGACTGATTTTCATGGATTTGCTGAGCAACTAGACGATGAAGAGCTGAGTCAAGGATATTTTCAGCAGGACGGCGCTACATGCCATACATCAAATGAATCCATGGCACTAATTGCAAGTTTCTTTGACGACCGGATAATTTCCAAGAACCTGTGGCCACCGAGATCTCCGGATTTGACATCGCCAGACTTCTTTCTATGGGGTTACTTAAAAGACAGGGTTTATGTCACACGTCCCCAGACATTGGACGATCTGAAGCACAACATTACACAAGATATTCAAGCTATTGACAACAGAGTCCTCCAACGAGTGGCCAGTAACATGGAACGACGTGTTGATTTGTGCCTTATGCAGGATGGAGGACATTTTCAACATTTGCTATAGAGGTGAATAATCTTCCAAAATTCCTCTGCATTTCAGGTGTCGCTAGCATAACTCGTTTTGAAACAATTAAAGAAATAAATGTTCCAGTTCTTCATAAATCACCCTGTATAACCACGAAAAACAAATTCTGATGCCAGATTCACATGGCCTATTCTACCCACAATTGTTTACTTATAAATAGCTTCTACAAGCTAGTCTTGCAACAGCTTATTCTTCTATCTACTTAAGGTTAATCGAGATAAGCATTTACATAGCCTGATTACACATTTCGTTATTAGCGCAAAGCGAACAGCGACAGTCTTAAAATATTTACAAACTCTTCACTATACACACTAGATCACCATATTTTCAACAAATGAATAGCTACAGCACGTTAAGAATCAGATATGTTACATTCACATTACTTTCTCTACGCTCTATCTTTATTCGTGGACATAGAAATTGTTCTTAAGAAAGTTTATTTTCTTATCTACCACATTTCAATATCAACCTTTGCAATATATAGCTACATTACACATTTCTTTATAGCTAACAAAGGGAACAGCGATAGTCAAATGTTTTAAGAACTGAACGCTATATGTTGGCCTTAAAATTCCATACTGTTTCCATGACATCGCGAGAAACAACTTCAGTATTTTTAAAGAGAACATTTCGAAATATTAATAACGGATATATCGGAAATGGTTGATGCCACAAAGCAGTTATTTGAAATAAATTACGTGATTTAAAGATATCTACATGTTTTGTGTAGTACGTTTTCGTCTATCGATTTACGTTTACCAGTTATAAGGTTATAAAATATTCCTTTCGAATGAAGAGGACTTCAATGGCTATTCCCAGAGGATTAAGGATATACATTTTGTCATGTACCTAAATATCTTTGATTTATGTTATTATAATCAAAATCGTTAAAGCCATTTTTCAGGAAATAAAAAAAAGATATAAAAATATTCCATGCAAAGGGTAATTTGGGTTGGGGGAATTTTCTTGAAAATCTAGGTATAGCATCTTTGGAAGATACTGAACTTAAATACTAAGTTTGGTGCTTATCCAACTTTTCGTTTTTGGGTTATGCGGTTCATAGACACACACAGACATTTATGTAAACATATTTTTTTTTATTGAAGCAGCCTCAAAGTGTGTATTTCCTGTGAAATCTTGGTATGGAATTTTTGAGTGGAATGCAATACCTTCTGTACCCACTATGTACGTCGCAGAGAAAGTAAAAATGACAAAAGTATTGAAAAATTCAAACCAACACTAACGGATGTGTTGGAAATGTCTTATACCGTAAACTATTTTATTTTAAACAGAAGAAGAAAACCATTTATTGACTCAAAGTACAAAAAGGGGGGAATGCAAAATGGAGCTGCTTGCTTTAGCAAGTTGCCACATGACACAGCTTACCTTATCTTACATTGTACGAGGGTGGTCCAATAAGTTAGTTTCCCTATTTTATGAAAAGACATTACACACAAATTGATCATATTGAATTAATTTTATTTATATTGTACAGTCCTTCTGTTACTTTTCTACGTAGTCAACCTGTTTTTCCAAGCATTTTTGGGGAGGTGAGACAAGTTTTTCCAAGCCAGTGTTGTACCAAGTCGGGTCCTGTGCTCGCAACCAGCTGTTCACTGATTTGACTTCATCATCGGTGTTAAAAGTGCTTACCTTTGAGTTGAAGGAACATGTGAAAATCACTTGGGGCAAGCTCCGGTGAATACGGAGGATACGAGAAAACTTCCAAGTTGAATATTGACCCAGGCGGAGCTCAGAAGATTCAACTGGGAAGTTTTCTCGTATCCTCCATATTCACCAGATCTTTTCCCAAGTGATTTTCACATGTTCCCCTGACTCGAAGGTTATCATGCAGGTAAGCACAACACTGTGACAAAGATCAATCAGAGGTGAACAGCTGATTGCGAGCACAAAACCCGATGTGGTACAACACTGGCTTGGAAAAACTTGTGTCACGTCCCCAAAAATGCTTGGAAAAACATGTTGATTATGTAGAAAAGTAACAGAAGGATTGTACGATATAAATAAAATTAATTTAACATGATGAATTGTGTGTGACGTTTTTTATAAAATAGGGAAACTTACTTATTGTCGCCCCTCATATAATTTACAGAATTTGGTTTTATGGATATACATGTCATGAATTTTATTCAGATTCATCAAAAAACAAAAAACACATCCACTTGATATATAAGTAGGAAGCTGGATAGGATGCATAAAATAAGACAAGATGGGTTTTTATTGGAGTTTATCGACCTCCCACACATCATCCTACAGGGCTTACTGTGCAATCCATTGGAAATGATGCTGTTATCGTTTCCTAACATCTGTTCCCTGAACAAGTTGCAGTATCTTGGTTCCACCATCAACATTCTTTCTTAATTCTTCCCTGATTACAGAAAAAGCAAGTCTCTTTCTTGCCAGGAATGGACAGTCACAGAGGATGTGGTAGGCAGTTTCCTCGTTCTATTTGCGCAGCCTACTAATGGGTTCATCCTTGAAGAGACCACTTTACGTAGATGTTTTCTGAAGTCCCCATGTTTAGAAATTAATGCGACTATTTTCCTTATTCTTCTTCTATCAGTGTTGCATGGACGTAAGACCAGTTTCCTGGCTTGTCTTTGCCACCTCAGTTGTTTTTCCCTGATCCATGTTATACCAACGTTTTGGCATAGGTGCACTGATTCCAACCACGGGTTCAGGGCTAACATAGGGAATCTCACCCACCGCATTTCGAGATGACAAGGCAGTCAGGGCATTTAGGCATTTCCATACCAATGTTTATTTTACCTGGTCAGTTACTCTTGATATAGGTCTATGTTTCATAGTTGTGATGATGAATAATTGACACCAGATCACTAATTATATTGGCCGTTATTTTAAAGACATTTACATCTTTGTGTACCAAATTTTTGTCTGCCTCTTATTGATTACCAGTTACACAAATTTCCTTCCGAATGAAGAGGACTTCATTGGTTATTCCTAGCAAATTCAATATATACATTTTATTTGTAATAAAATATCTTAGATGTGTTTAATAAACATCATTAGAGCCATTTTGAGAAAATAAAACATTTCGAAACATTTTCCATGTGAAGGGTAGTTTGGGGTTGGGGAACTTTTTATCACTTCGTGACGCATCTTTGGGTGATAGTGGACAAAATCAAAGTTAACTATTTTTCGAAATTTCGTTTTTGATTATACTTTACGCACATACTCAAGAGCTCGCTGAGGGGCGTGGGACTGTCAGAGATAGCAAGGGTAGGGAGAGAAGGTGTATAATAGTGGAGAGAATTTTGAAGTATTGGTACAGATGTATCAATTTAGATGATAGTAATATAACAAAAGAATGCATAAAGTTTCCAAAAAAAGAGAGAGTTGATTTGGGAAGATGGGAAATGTGTTAGAAGAAATTGGATTGAGGATCATTTGGCTATGAGATAAAAGCAATAACAGTGGATCTTGGAAAGAAGTGAGAATGAGGGCGAAAGACAGAGAAACAAGAGATTATGGACTAGTTTTAAGGATTAAAATAGTTTGTTGACTTTGTATAAAACAGTTTAAGAAATTGTGGGAAGATATGTGTGTATAGATATATGCGATCAACTTGAAAGGTTACTTCTTGCTTGGGTGCGAAAGAGTACTGTTATTAAAAATCTGATGTGTTACACACACATGACTTTCTCTACTCTGGTACCAACTATTTTTACAAACGGTTATTCTCCATATGCTTCATGTTAATCGAGATATCGAGATGTCAATCTTATTGCTAATTTTCTTGTAGATGCAAGGGGAATATGGTAGGTTATAAGCGATAGTCAAATCTTTTAAGCGCTGGTTGCTATGTGGCGCATTCCATTCTCCTTGCATGTCCAGGACATAAAAAAATGAATAACGAATTTGTGAAAAAGTATAAGTATTGGAAAATTTAAGGGAATAACAAGCAATATCTCGAAAACGGTTCACTTAACAAAATAAAAAGATAATCTGATGTGTTACACTCACATGACTTTCTCTACTCTTGTACAAACTATGTTTACAAACGCATATTCTCTATATGCTTAATGGTAATCGAGATGTTAATCTTATTGCTAATTTTCTTGTAGATGCAAGGGGAATATGGTAGGCTTTTAGCTATAGCCAAATATTTTAAGAGCTGGTTGCTATGTGGCGCATTCCATTCTCTTTGCATGTCCAGGACATAAAAAATCTGATGTGTTACACTCACATGACTTTCTCTACTCTTGTACAAACTATTTTTACAAACGCTTATTCTCCATCTACTTCATGTTAATCGAGATAAACATTTGCAGACTCTATCTTAATGCTAAGTTTCTTGTAGATGTAAGGGGAATGTATATTTACAAGGGCAATATAGAAATACAGTAGCCTTTAAGCACATACATATGTCTTAATAGCTGGTTGCTAGGTACAGTACCATTCCCTTTCCCACAGATTAATACTCTTTGCATATCCAAGACAAAAAATGAATAACGACTTCCCATTTGAGAAAATAACAAGCAATATCTCGAAAATGGTTCACTGAACAAAAAAAAGTATATGACATAAATTGTGTATTTTAACGCGATCTACATTTTTGTGTAGTAAAATTTTGTCTATCTCTTATGGTTTACCAGTTATGCAAAAGTCGTTCACAATGAAGAATGCCTTTGGAGACATTCCCAGAAAATTCAAGATATACATTTTATTTGTCATGAAAATATCGTAAACATATGATATTTTAATCAAAATCGTTAGAGCCATTTTTGAGAAAATTAAAACTTTCGAAAAATCTTCCATGTAAAGGGTAATCTGGGGTGGGGGATTTTCTTGAAAACCTTCGTGTCGCATCTCTGGAAGATACTGAACCTAAATACCAAGTTTGGTGTTTATCCGATTGTTCGTTTCTGAGTTATGCTGTTCACAGACACACAAACACACACACGGACATGATTCTAAAAATGCTTTTTTTTAGATTCAGGGGGTCTTAAAACATGTATTTCCGGTGAAATCTCGGTATCGAATTTTTGGGTGGAATACATACTTCTCCTACTTACTGTACGTAGTAGAGAAAGTAAAAAGAATATGAAATAATTGCTCGAGGAGATGTATACGAGTATGTGTGGAAAACTGGCTAGTATTCTCCATTGCCTAATACAACGTGAAAAGATTTAAAGACGGGGAAATTATATACAGAACAAAAACTGGGATAATTTAAACAAAGAAAGAGTAGCAGTTAAAAAGCTGGCAAGGCCAACATTTAAATGGCGGGGAAGTTTGTAGGAAATTTAAGATATTAAGGGCAAGGAGCCTGATAAAGAGGACAACCGATTGGTTACAGCCTGGAAAGTAGGGATTGGTATAGTAGCCCTATCCGATACATGCAACCTACAGGTTAAGGTATGACAGTGAGTTCAAAGATGCATTAGATTTTAAAATTATTAAGTGTATTTTATATGTGTAATACTCTATTAAAGGTGGAAATAACTCTACATATATACATAAACACAGTCTTAGCTACTCTACCAGTATAGGGAAGTGTTGCATTCCACCCAAAAATTGGATACCTAGTTTTCACCGGAAATACTTGTTTTGAAACCCCTGGATAAAAAGAAATCATTTTTAGAAAAAGGTCCGAGCGCGCGCACGTGTGTGGTCTGAGTCTGTGATCAGCTAACTCAAAAACGAAACTTGGTATTAGATTCAGTACCTTCCAAAGGTGCATCACGAAAATTTTCAAAAAAATCTCTCTAGTCCAAACTATCATTTATATGGAAACTTCTCGAAAGTTTCGGTTTTCTAAAAAATAACTAACGATTTTCATTGACAATATTAAATATCTTTATATGGCAAATAAAATGTATATATTGCATTTTCTGGGAATAGCCTTTAAAGTCCTCTTCATTCGGAAGGCATTTTCTATAACTGGTAAACGTTAAGCGCTAGACGGAAACGTATTACAGAATAAATGTAGCTCTCTTTAAAACACACATTTATTTCAAATACATTTTTTGTGGCATCAGCTATTTCCGGGAAGTCCATTATTAATTATTCGAATTTTCATATTTTTCCATTCTTTTAAAGTCCTGTCGATTTTTAGTTGTTTCTTGCAATGTCATGGAAACAGTATGGAATTTTAAGGCCAACATATAGCGTCCAGTTCTGAAACATTTGACTATCGCTGTTCTCTTTGTATCTATCTTTGTATCTATAGGGTCTTTCAACAAGAGTGCCCTATCTTTGAACTTAAATAAAACACGTTCTATAAATGATAGAGGTTTATTTCTTTTTTTATTTTGGAACATAATTAATATCATTACGTGTGGAAGAGAATAACATAGTCAAGCGACCGCCGCGACTTGGTTGGGTTGCGCGTAGACGGTTGACCCAATTTTCAATGACAGAAGAACGTAAATTAGGTCCAACTTCACGAATAACACGCGTGATGTTATTCATAAGATCATTTACTGTTTCTGGCTTGTTGACATAAACTCGAGATTTAACATAACAACATAAGAAGTAATCCAACGGCGTTAAATCACATGACCTCGGAGGCCAGTTAACATCACCACCACGGGAAATGATGAAACCTCTGAACTTCTCCTTCAAAAGATCGATTGTTTCGAGAGCAGTATGAACATGTGGCACCATCTTGCTGGAACCAGATGTTTCTGAGATCTATACCATCCAATTGAGGCCAAAAATAGTCCCTTATAAGAGCCCGGTATCTTTTTCCATTGACAGAGCTTCTCCATCTTCATCTTGGAAGAAAAAAGTGCACCAATGATTCCGCCATACCAAAATCCACACCACACAGTAACCTTTTGGGGATGAAGTGGTCGTTCTTGAATCTGCATTGGATTGTGATTGCTCCAATAGCGGCAATTTTGTTTGTTAACACAACCATCCATCCAAAAGTGGGCTTCGTCGCTGAAGATGATTTTTCGACAAAAATCCGGGTCAGCTTCCAATTGCTCCATAGCCCGGTCAGCGAATACACGGCGCAACCTATGGTCGTTGGGCTTTAGTTCTTGAGGTAACACCATTTTGTAAGCGTGAAACTTCGTCAAGTTGTGGTCGGCGAAACCCCAATTCTTGCGCTCGACGAGCAATTGATTTGTTTCCGTTCTCGTGTACACTCTCACGATCGGCGCCTATGTTTTCGTTGGACCGCTTACGTCGATTACGTTCAGGCATTCTTTGATCGCTGACAGAAGCACTTCTTTCAAATTTATCGATCAAACGCCGAATCGTTCTCTCGCAGGGGCGATTATGCACACCGTAAACTTCACGCAATACACGGAAGGTTTGGCGAACAGATGATCCATTTTGATAATAAATTTTCACAATTTCTACGCGTTGCTGAATGCTGTAACGTTCCATGGATATTTGTGAATAACAACTGTAACCACATGAAAAAAATGACGGCAGCTAGCACATGTTAAAAATAGGACACTCTTGTTGAAAGACCCTATATGACGAAATGTGTAATGTAGCTATTTCTGTAAAGGTTTATCTGGATTAAAATGTAGTAGATGGGAAAATAAACTTTGTAAGAACAATTTGTATGCCCACTAATAAACCATAGAGGCTAGAGAAAGTCATGTAAATGTAACACATTAGATTTTTTAAATTGCTGTGTCACTGTTTTTTACTCCTGTTGATATCGTGCAAAGAATTGTACCTAAAAGCAAATGTGTACCTAAAACCATTTCGTGAACTGTTATCTATAAAGGAGATAACAAAATAAGTCTTTGTAACAATAGTTTATAGAAAAGGATAAACTGTAGTGAATAGAGAAAGTTATATGAGTGCCAGAAATCAAGTTTTTTTTTTAAAATTGTATGGAGCCATTATATGCTTACATGTCTAATATATTTTCCCTTAGATATTCCTATAATTTGAAGTGAAATCACTGTTTCGTTTGGAATGTCTACGTATCACGAAAGAGGTTATCAGAGCAAATTTGCAAAAGTTATGTGTAACGAAGAATATACTTTTTACGGTTTTGGGCTTCGTTAATTAACAATAAAAGAAAGTAGCATGACTAGCAGATTCTTTAGAATAGTCGGCTCAGTCAATTAAGTCACTAATGCATGCTCTACTCCCCCACGGGGTGGAACTGTGTGCTTGGCGATGCTATGTAACTCGGAGAAAGCTAACAGATTGACAGCGAAATTAGGGACAGGCACATGTATGGAAACATCATCCCTGACTCACTTTTAATCCTCTGTTTCTGACTGAGATTTCACAACTGGTTCCGTTATTCTGACCACAACTGGCCTACAATTAATTTTACCAAAGGTAGTGATGCAAGAAACTAAACCGTTTCAAACATTCTCTACCGTTTTCAGCAATAATTAAGAGCTCTCTATAAGCTACTAAGCATTCACAGTTGAATACTGAATCTGAGAGACGTTACATATATCGATATAAACCTTAAGAGACGCAAAATAACCGGTCTTCGGGTTTATTCGGCCTTTACCACCAGTAAGTTGGAGTGAATGACGAGCCCCTTGTCTCAAAGGGGAAGAGCGGAATTGAACCTCGGACTGCATGCGTTTCGGATTTTGTAAACAGCTTGATGTACATCGGCGGTGTAGAACTGTTTTTCACTAGGCATTTTGTGCGTTCTTTGCACGCGAGAGAGAAGTGACCACCGATCATAGAATTTGCATGGTTGAGTGCTGCTTTCGGACTGGAGGATACATTATTAGCTGCTGTGTCAATGATTTTCTCCGGTCTTGCCCAGAACTTCAAGTCCCGAGACAAAACATGATGAAAAGGAAGTTTTCTTTTTTTTTTAAAAAAAAAAAAAAGGAGAAACAACAAAAATATTTATAAAGGTTACTTCAGTTGTTATTTTATTGAAAAAGTTAAAGTTGTACCATTAAAGTCGAGAAACACTACTCTACTAAAACCGTCCAATTATTGGAGTTACTATCAGCATACATGCTGGGATTGTGAGTTTACGAGACGCAAGCGAAAGAAGTTCCAAATGTAAACACTAGAAAAGCATGATAAAGTCCCATTTCACTAGGATGACCTCGAAACTGTTGACATCCACCCCTTGCATTCATCTTTCGCTAGTCCTCTGCCAGAGGCTCTGGTGATAAACTCACTTCAAAGTAATGACGTCATGCGCAGGCAACCGACTGGCGACAACGGCCAAATAAATCTGAAGACCCCGAAATCGTGAATATGGGATTAAGTAACAGGCAGACAGATTTTGTAGTTGTCTTTCATTTCTACTAAAACCGCAGAACAAGATCGGGCATAATTTAGGGAAAAAACTTATGATACATTCATATGACTATCTACTTGAAGTTAATGGAGATAAGCAGAAATTATTTCATTACACATTTAATGCCGACAATCAAATGTTTTAAAATGGACCTGTATGCTGGCTTTGAAATTCCATGCTTTTACATGAAATGGCGAGAAACAGCTGAATGTCGACAGGACTTTAAAAGAATGACAATGCATTAAAACATTCAAAACAATAATAAGAGATATAACAGAAATGGCTGATTTCACAAAATTTGAAATAAATAATTGTGGCTTTCAAAACGATGTATGTTTAGTGTACAACGTTTTTTTTTTAAATATGTCTTATAGTATATAAGTAGCCTATACAAAACTATAAAAAAAATCTGATGTGTTACACTCACATGACTTTCTCTACTCTTGTACAAACTATTTTTACAAACGCTTATTCTCCATATGCTTCATGTTAATCGAGATGTTAATATTATTGCTAATTTTCTTGTAGATGCAAGGGGAATATGGTAGGTTTTAAGCGATAGTCAAATATTTTAACGCTGGTTGCTATGTGGCGCATTCCATTCTCTTTGCATGTCCAGGGCATAAAAAAATGAATAACAAATTTGAGAAAAAGTATAAGTATTGGGAAATTTAAGGGAATAACAAGCAATATCTCGAAAACGGTTCACTCAACAAAAGAAATGTATATGACATAAATTGTGTATTTTAAAGCGATCTATATTTTTTGTATAGTAAAATTTTGCCTATCTCTTATGGTTTACCAGTTATGCAAAAGTCGTTCACAATGAACAATACTTTTGGAGACATTCCCAGAAAATTCGAGATATACATTTCAATTCTCATGCCAATATCTTAAACATATGATATTTTAATCAAAATCGTTAGAGCCATTTTTGAGAAAATTAAAATTTTCGAAAAATGTTCCATGTAAAGGGTAGTCTGGGGTGGGGGGATTTTCTTGAAAACCTTCGTGTCGCATCTCTGGAAGATACTGAACCTAAATACCAAGTTTGGTGTTTATCCGACTGTTCGTTTCTTAGTTATGCTGTTCACAGACACACACACGGACATGTTTCTAAAAATGCTTTTTACTTTCTCTACTACGTATAGTAAGTAGGGGAAGTATTGCATTCCACCCAAAAATTAGATACCGAGATTTCACCGGAAATACATGTTTTGAGACCTCCTGAATCCAAAAAAAGCATTTTTGGAAACATGTCCGTGTGTGTGTGTGTGTGTGTGTGTGTGTGTGTGTGTCTGTGTGTGTGTCTGTCGAGATATTGCTTGTTATTCCCTTAAATTTTCCAATACTTATACTTTTTCTCAAATTCGTTATTCATTTTTTTATGTCCTGGACTTGCAAAGAGAATGGAATGCGCCGCATAGCAACCAGCGTTAAAATATTTGACCATCGCTTAAAAGCTACCATATTCCCCTTGCATCTACAAGAAAATTAGCAATAAGATTGACATCTCGATATCTCGATTAACATGAAGCATATGGAAGAATAAGCGTTTATAAAAACAGTTTGTACAAAAGTAGAGAAAGTCATGTGAGTGTAACACATCAGATTTTTTTACTTTCTCTACTACGTATAGTAAGTAGGGGAAGTATTGCATTCCACCCAAAAATTCGATACCGAGATTTCACCGGAAATACATGTTTTGAGACCTCCTGAATCCAAAAAAAGCATTTTTGGAAACATGGCCGTGTGTGTGTGTCTGTGTGTGTGTGTCTGTGTGTGTGTGTGTGTGTGTGTCTGTGTGTGTGTGTGTGTCTGTGAACAGCATAACTCAAAAACAAACAGTCGGATAAGCACCAAACTTGGTATTTAGGTTCAGTATCTTCCAGAGATGCGACACGAAGGTTTTCAAGAAAATCCCTCCACCCCAGACTACCCTTTACATGGAAGATTTTTCGAAAATTTTAATTTTCTCAAAAATGGCTCTAACGATTTTGATGAAAATATCATATGTTTAAGATAATGTCATGAGAAATGAAATGTATATCTCGAATTTTCTGGGAATGTCTCCAAAAGTATTCTTCATTGTGAACGACTTTTGCATAACTGGTAAACCATAAGAGATAGACAAAATTTTACAACACAAAAAATGTAGATCGCGTTAAAATACACAACTTATGTCATATACATTTCTTTTGTTGAGTGAACCGTTTTCGAGATATTGCTTGTTATTTCCTTAAATTTTACAATACTTATACTTTTTCTCAAATTCGTTATTCATTTTTTTTATGTCCTGGACATGCAAAGAGAATGGAATGCGCCACATAGCAACCAGCGTTAAAATATTTGACTATCGCTTAAAAGCTACCATATATTACCAATAAGATTGACATCTCGATATCTCGATTAACATGATGCATATGGAGAATAAGCGTTTGTAAAATTAGATTGTACAGGAGTAGGGAAAGTCATGTGAGTGTAACACATCAGATTTTTTGATTCAGGGAGTCACAAAACATGTATTTCCGGTGAAATCTCGGTATCGAATTTTTGGGTGGAATACAATACTTCCCCTACTTACTATACGTAGTAGAGAAAGTAAAAATATTGCGGAATGAAGAGAGCTTAACAGGCTATCCCTAGAAAGTTCAAGATATACATTATATGCGTTGTGTAAATGTCTTAAATATATGGCATTTTAATCAAAATCGTTAGAGGCATTTTTGAGAAAATCAAAAATAGCGAAAAATATTCTATTTACAGGGTAATTTAGAGTAGGGTATTTTCTTGAGAATCTTTGAAAGGTACGGAAGTTAAATACCAAACTGTATGAAACTATTTTACAATGATCTAGAAGATTTTCATGGTGAATTCTACCCATATTTCTTATAACCGTAATTTCGTACACCCCTGCTATTTTTAGTAACGAATTAGAACCGCTCCCCGCAATATTCATGCAACATGAAAACATCGGCGGAATGACTGATTTCCTTAATTTCCTCCCGAGAGTCTTCCAACTTTTAGAATTTCTGCATAACCTATATTTTTTTTTAGATAGCTATAGTAGGTTAACTTTTAAACCTTTGTACCTTCTGTTTGGTTCCATTTCTCCTAGTTACAATTACAACGATAATAAGCACATACCTTATTATAAGAAGTGTTGAAAATGTCTTGTTTCTCTTTTATCATACCTCCCCAGGGGCCCACTTTCGGTGGGTACAAGTTTGGCGTACCCGGGGTCCCGAGCCACTCGCCGCCATCTCACCGCCTCCATGCTCATCGATTGCGCCACGTCCCTTTATTCCTTCCTACTTGTTAATTATTCATTCTCTTCCTTTTCTAGGTTGATTCTGATTTTAAGTTTTAAAGTCTTAGGTTTATTAACTCCTGTTTCACCAGCAGGAATCTTTTCCGTCTCCTGGTTCTTTCCCACTGTTTCAGCGCGGCTTCCTAAATGTGTGCTCTACGGGTGTCTCAGGTGCGAAGGTCGGGCGGAACCTTAGGTGCGGAGCCCGTCCACGCCGTCATGTACACACACGTAGCTCTCGGAGGGCCCGGCTTGTGTTAATTCCTAGACAACCGAGCGTCGCTGCGTTAGTATCACGGCCGGACGTGTTACCACTGACGGGACCCCGGTGTAATCAACCACAAGTCTCCTGAATTCGTGTCTGTCTTGCTCGCAGCGCGGTCTGTGGGAGCAACAATGGGCGGTTATTTCTGTGGTAGAAGCTTAAAGCCGGTGTGTGTGTGTGTGTGGGGGGGGCTTAAACATATGGACCAGCAGTGTAGACTAGGGGTAGCCCTTCTAAGGTTCGCCTTGAAATCGGTATTGGGAGTGTTTCCATGACGGCAAGCTGACGCCGACGGTTCCGGATGGGGATCCAATCATCATGTATTCGCGCAAAACACCTTTCATTGACTATTTCTTGGCTGTGACCGTGGCTCATGACGGTAAAACGTTTAAGAACCTTAGCCCTTTTTACATCAAACGTGAGAGGATCGGATATGTGGCCAGGTAAAGAACCCGATGCGACTTAGAGGCGGTACGTTGTTGATCGAGACAAACAATGCCGACCAGTCCCAGAAACTGTTGAAAGCGAGTTAGTTGGACATCTGTGTAGCCGCACACAAACCCTTAAACTCTTGTAGGAGGGTTATCACCACCTCCAGTCTGGATGATCTCTCCAATGAGGAAATAATCACTTGCATCTCCGATCAACGAGTGTATCAGGCGTAGCGGCTATCTCACAAGTAAGATGATCAAGAATACCCCTTTCGAACGGTGTTTCTTACCTTTAAAGGCACTGTGTTACCCGAGTATATTTTTTGTAGTTATGAACGTGCCATACGCCCGCATATCCCAAACCCCATCGCTGTTTTCGGTGCCAGAGGTTCGGGCATACTACTCACTCGTGTACCCATCCTGCTATTTGTGAGCAATGTGACCTTGCTGCTCATGACGACACGGCTTGTATTCGATATCCTAGTTGTGTGAACTGTGGACGGTGTCATCCATCTAGCTCGCGACAGTGTTCGTGGTTTCTGGACGAAAGATGTATACAGGAGCTGCGCGTTAAGGAACGCATAACATTTCCTGAAGCACGGCGGCGCTTTGTGCAACTTCAATCTGCAACCACCACTGGTTATTCATCTGTCGTCCACCACTCTCCTGTTGCCACTGTTGGCTTGTCATTCGTGCCCGTTACCGATGCTTCGACACAAACAGAGTTGCCAGCGAGCAGCTCTCCATCGTCTCGTGTTGACCTTGCGCCACAGTCTGTCTTCAGCCGTGTCGCCACCAGTCCCCAAGACGTCCACTAGTGCTTGCCTATCAGTGTCGTCTGCTAAGGGATTTCGTTCTCGGCCTTAACATAGACCAAGTAGTCGCACTTCCTCTATGAAGTCCCGGTCCCGCTCCACGAACCGCAGAGGCTCTTCCGGCTCCCGGGCATCCGAAGGCTTGCCAGGGATGGGGATTTTAATGTCGTAGGTCCGACATCCATCGAAGTGAGGTAGAAACTCAAACGGACCCCTTAACCTTTTCTTCCCATGGAAATACTCCCGTGGAACGTTAATGGGTTCCGGGCTGGCCTTCCGGATATACAGTCTTTAGTTTCCCAGCGTTCTCCCTCAAGTCTCTTGTCTCCAGGAAACCCATTTGCAGCTATTCATTCTTTGCATTTCCGGAACTTTACCGCCTTTAGCATGACTCTGTTGTTGGACAGCTACCAGCGGGTGGGGTTGCTATCCCGATGGAACATAATCTTTGTGCCACCAGCATACGGCTGCGTACATCGTTGTGGGCTGTGGCTGTGCGTGTCCAGTTACAGGATGTCTGTTTCTCTGTCTGCAATGTCTATCTGCCGCCGCTAGGGTCATTGCAGCGCACGAACTTCAGGCGCTTTTGTCACAGATTCCTCCACCGGTTCATTTTCTAGGTGATTTGAAAAGCAATAATTCTCTCTGGGGTTCCCCCACTGACGATGCTCGTGGATGCCCTATAGCAGACGTTTGCGATATGTGCGATTTACTTTGGTTAAATACTGGTATCCTTACCTTCTTATCCTCTGCCTCTGCCACCCATCCAGCCTTGGATGTTTCTTTCTGCAGCCTTGCATTGCTTCCCCTCCTTGACTGGTCGGTGCTTTCCGACCTTTTGGCAGTGATCATTACCCCATTGCCACTCACTTATCCGGCCACCATTCTCTACCCACACGATATCCTCCCTGGATTATTTCTAAGGCTGACTGGGGGAGGTTTCGTTCCCTCATTAATCTCGCCGATAATGGTTTGCCACCATCGAATTGTGGATTATTTTACTTGCTATGTCTAGCTCGTAGCGGATCCCAGTGTTCCTCGAGGTTCTTCCACCACGTCACGTTCCTGTCCCTTGGTGGACCGCGGAATGCCGTCTGGCCCTCAAAGCGCGCAGGAGTGCCCCGCGTCTCTTTCAGTTACATCCTACTGAGGAGAACTTCGTTGCTTTGAAGCGTTATCGGGCTAGGGCACGTTTTGTGCTTCACAATGTCAAACGCAATTCTTGGGAATCCTTTCTCTTCCTTTTCCCGTCGTAGTTCTGCGCAACAGGTGTGGACCACTATTGGACGTATGTATGGCAAATGTCGCCGGGCGATCATTCCTGGTCTTGCCGTAAACAGCACCAGTTACACCAGTGAACCGGATATAGCCGAAGCCCTTGCCACCTCTTTTGCTGGTTCTATCCAAACGGAAAGTTATGAAAGCTCCTTTCTTCCTATCAAAACTTCTGCGGAGCGGTTAGTCCTCGATTTTCACAGTGACTGTAGTAAGCCGTACTGCGCATCTTTTACCGTTGCCGAGCTGACGCATTCTCTGTATGTCGCCAAGGATTCTTCACCTAGTCCCGATGACATCCACCGACAAATGCTGCTTCATCTTTCACCTGAGGCGATTTCCTTCTTACTCGAGATATACAACCACATCTGGCGTTGGCAGGTGTTCCCGTCATCGTGGCGGGCGAGTGTTGTCATTCCTATCCCTCGACCCGGTAAAGACCTGTCGCTTCCTTCTAGCTGCCGGCCTATTTTTCTGACGAGTGTTGTATGTAAGACAGTTAAGCGCATGATTAACGTTCCGTTGGTGTCGTGGCTCGAGACGAATAACTTGCTCTGCAAAGTACAGTGCGGATTTCGTCGCCATCGCTCTACTGTCGACAACCTGACACGCTTGGAGACTTATCTCCAAAATGCATTTCTCCTGAAGCAGCATGTCCTAGGTGTCTTCTTTGATCTGCAGAAGGCATATGACACTGCTTGGCGCTATGGTATTCTCCGTACATTACATGGTTTTGGTTTACGCGGTCATCTAGCTGCCTTTTCTCTATAACTTTTTACACCTTCGTCATTTTCATGTTCGCATAGGAAACACGTTATCCCAAGAGCGGATCCAGGAGAATGGTGTACCTCAGGGGTCGATTATTAGCGTCGTAGTCATTAACGCCACGTCTAGTGGTATTCGTAGCGACCTTCCGATGCCTCTGTATGTTTACGACTTTGCTATATATTATGGTTCTTATACTCTCGATGACATCGAGCGTCAACTGCAGCTGGCCCTAACATCGCTTGCAACCTGGGAGCTTCGTAACGGCTTTCACTTTTCCCGTACGAAAACACAGTGTATGCACTTTCATTGCCTTCGAGGTGTACATTCTCCTCCTCCTGATCTTCACTTGGGCGGCACATCCTTGTCATTTGTTCCGCATCTCAAGTTCTTGGGTCTTTACCTCGACGGTAAACTTACCTGGGAGTGCCATATTTGCCGGCTTCGTGCAATCGTTCGCTTCAGGTACTAAAGGTTTTTTCCGGAGCATCTTGGAGTGGCGATTGACCGTGATGTTGTTGTTGTTGTTGTACCACTTCTTGGTTCGGTCCAAACATACCTATTTTATCTTCGGTGCTGCGTCCACCTCTAAACTCCGCCTCTTATACACTGTTCATCATGCTGGTATCCGTCTTGCTACTGGGGCTTTCCGCACCAGCAGTGTCGAATGTCTGTACGCTGACTAGCGAACCTCCGTTGTCTATTCGACGCTTGGTTTTACCTTCTCGCCCCAGCGGTATTCGGTCTCGCGACCTTCTCGTTGCACGTGATCTCTGACTGCTTCCAGTGGAGCGGTTCTTTTACGGACATTGTCCTGCGCGGCAACTCCAGCGTGCCCGGTTTGACTTAGCGCTCTCGAATAATGCACGCTCCTCTACCATCCTTCGCTGTTTGGTCAACTTTTCGCCAATCTTCTGGGGAGTTACCGGAACTATACCTCGGTGTTTACTGATGGCTCCCAGGTGGTTAGTGCTAAAGGTTGTGGTTTCGCCCTTAACGGTGTGACTCATCGGTATCGCCTTTTGGACGTCAGTTCCATTTTTACCGCCGAGCTCTCTGCCATCTTTCATTTCCTACCTTTTCTCTCCACTTTAGTTCCAGGGTGTTTTGTTATATGCTCCGACTCTTTGTGCACCTTTCAAGCCTGGCAACAGTTTCTCGGCTCCTCCACCCTCGTCGTGAAAATTCAGACATTTGTCTCCCAGTTGCTCTGTCGCGGATAACAGTTAGTTTTTACATGGACCCCCGGCCATGCGGGCATTACCGGCAATATGGAGGCAAATGCGGCTGCTAAGTGCGCCTGCTGTTTGTCGGAGTTTTCCACAGTGACTGTGCCTGATAGAGATGCCCAGCGGTACTTTCGTCGCAATATGTTTTTGGCCTGGCGAGAGTCATGGGAAGCGTTGGCTGGCACTCAACTGCGGACTATTAAGGACGCCGTCCAGCCCTGGCCCACTTTTTGTAGGGAATCGCGGCGATCGGAAGTTATTCTAACTCGTCTGCGACTGGGTCACACCCGCGCCACTCGTGGACATTTTTTGCACGGTGACCCGGCCCCTATTTGTCCGACATGTGACGTGCGCCTCTCTGTATCAAATGTTCTTCTTAACGGTGAACGATACGCCTGTGAGCGCCTGTCCTTTGGCCTAGGTTCTATCTACCCTGCGTTCTGTTTTAGGCGACGACCCCGTGGCTGTCGATCAGACACTGCAGTTTGTTTTAACTATTGGATTCCATACTCAGACCTAAGTCGCTTTATTTGCTTTTATCCTTTTTCATCTTCTGCTTTTAACCTTCTAGGCCCTTGACTATTTACTATTTTAATTTTCTTTTTACCTTTTTAACTTATGTCTAGACTTCGGATCTTTAGGTCCTATAAATGTGATTTTGGGCGCCTAAAAAGGTCCTAAAAAGTAGGGAAATAAGTCTTGAACAATAAATAAAAAAATGTTATGCATCACGCCATGGAAAACACAGTGATTTTTTTATTTCAAAACACACTTATATACAGTAGGATAGATAAGAGCCAGACAAGTGACGTGTGTTAAATGCTGAAAAAATACCTTCAAAAGTTTCCCAGCTACTATCATATATGGTACTGCATCAGTGTAAGGTAACAGCACCCTTTCATCCTTTACACCATTCGGATACAGTACCTTTAGTCCGGAGTTTACGAAGTAGGCTACTGATTGAGCATTAGTTTTCTCCAACACCTTCGGACAAATCAAATGCCAATTTCCATAATTTTCTTCATCTCATTCCCCTACAATTATATACTTCGCCCCAGGGCATCTGCGGTTTCATCTACGGAAATCCAGATGTAGGAATCTGCTATTCTGACCTTATTTCATTCAGCTGTGATTCATACACCATCTCAAGATAGTTTCTTCTAAGTGTCGATTCGGAGGATATTACTTCATTGTTGTATTTTCAACTACATTCCAAGGAATGTTGGCTGCAGCGAATGTTTTACACATATCAAAATAGAATTGGAATTTTATTTTTGAGGGAATGGGCTGTGTAAGTAAAGTTTGCTTCTAAGAATCTTTTCATTTTAAAATTTGCTTGATGCATTGAAATTGTTTCGTGTTGTACCAAGTGGCTCCTTTTTTCGGCAAAAACCTTAAGCAGAAAAATATATTTATAAGTATATTTTAATGTCGGTAAATCATATTTTGTTAAAATAATTACAATTTCAAATTAATATCCAATATGATGTACATAAAAATTAGTATAACTTAAAAAATTGTGTTTTACAAAATTATATTGTCTTGATCTGTTGTACTGTTAGACCCCAGTATTGAACTTAATAAAATGCATCAAACAAATTTCAGATTATTTTTAGATAGAAGAAAAAGTCATACGGTACAATTAATCGCGATAGTTAACATACGTGGTCTCAGGTGAATGATAAAAATGACAGAAAATACAGTAAGAAGCTACTTATTTATTGCAGAGCTGACAGAAGATTATTTTCCCATCTGTTGTATAAGACTAGAAATCTGAAATCCAAGTTCTTATTAATGCACTTTTGGTAGATTTGTTCTTAGGCATTTTGCAGCAATAGCAGAAAAATTATCACAGCAACCAAAGACTTTAATATAGTTATATTATGAACACGAACCGACACTTTGCCTTATTTTCAAAAACTTTCTCTGAGAACCAGACGTGGGCCAATTGTTACTTTCTCTACTACGTATAGTAAGTAGAGGAAGTATCGCATTCCACCCAAAAATTTGATACCGAGATTTCACAGTAAATACATATTTTGAGGTGCACTGAATGCATATAAAACATTTTTGGAAACATGTCCGTGTGTGTGTCTGTGAACAGCATAAATCAGAAACGAACAGTCGGATACACACCAAACCTGGTATTTAGATTCAGTATCTTCCCGAGATGCCACACGAAGGTTTTCAAGAAAATTCCCCACTCCAGATTTCCCTTTACATGGAACATTTTTCGAAAATTTTAATTTTCTCAAAAATGGCTCTAACAATTTTGAATATAATACCGTAAGTTTAAGACATTTTTATGGCAAATGAATTGTATATCTCGAATTTTCTGGGAATGTCTCCAAAAGTATTCTTTATTGTGAACGACTTTTGCATAACTGGTAAACCATAAGAGTTAGACAAAGTTTTACCACACAAAAAATGTAGATTGCGTTAAAATACACAATTTATATTATTTACATTTGTTGTTGTTGAGTGAACCATTTTAGAGATATTGCTTGTTATTCCCTTAAATTTTCCAATACTTATACTTTTCTCAAATGGGAATTCGTGATTAATTTTTTATGTCCAGGTAATACAAAGAGAATGGAATACTCCACATAGCAACCAGCTCTTAAAACATTTGACTATCGCTAAAACCTACCAATTCCCCTTGCATCTACAAGAAAATTAGCGATAAGATTAGCATCTCGATTAACATGAAACATATGGAGAATAAGCGATTGTAAAAATAGTTAGTACAAGAGTAGAGAAGTCATGTGAGTGTAACACATCAGATTTTTTTGTTATTGTATTGCATTGCCGAAGTTTTGATTTCGCATGTGGCAGCTTAAGATTTGAAACGTGTTTTTCTGATCCAAAAGGAAGTGGATTGAATGTAGGAATAATGGCAGATATTACATAATTAATTAATACGCCGAATTTCTTTCATTTAATAAACTTGCACTTCAATAACATACATAATTGCCTTTTTAAAAACCCTTATTCTTTCACAATTCTTTACATTATTTACGGCTTCAATACATTAAATTAAATTACAATAACTACGTACTTGCTTCCTGCTCTCACATTTACCGATATATTTGAAATCTAAACCCCAATAAGTCTATAGTTTGAACCAAGGGTGGTGAAAACGACTTCCTTCCGCGAGTCACCAAATATGCAACACGCACTGCATCACTCACAGCACGTGAAAAACAAAGGGACGGTTGCAGAGAGGGAACGGCGCCTGCGAATCAAAATAACTCGCGAAGCACTTTTTCGCCACTTCTGGTTTCGACGATCAACCTTTCCCCGGTGAATAATTACTAAAGAGAATTTTGAATAGGTTAAGCCAAAAAGGAATTTAGAAATACCGTCCGGAATGTCTTCTGTCTAAACGTTGTCCTGCTGTTTTCCTCGTAACCCCTCTCGCCGTCGAAGAAAGATTGATCAGCCTTGTGGACTGCAGGTCAAGGAGAACTGCAACCAATCCGGCGCCTGCGCAGTCGACGACGACAATCGTCTGACATACTACACGACTCTAACTGCGCGCTTCCTCTTCTTCTTGTCGTTTCCTTGACAAACCACTACCATAGTCGTTTCACTTCTGTTCCCGTATATGTCAAACTTCCTTTAGTGGAGCCCGTAGTCGCCTAGAGTAGATTTCTCCGAGGAGGGTCAATTTGGCACGGATTTCACTAATTTTGCTATGTTTATTGTTGCTCTAAGCCTTTTAAGAACGACACCACGTCGCATTTTATCAAACAGAAATTAAGTGAGTATCGAGTCAATGAATGGTTTGTTGTTGATTAAATAATTATTTATTGAATACAACAGTGTAGTGAATAAGTTCATTAGAATTTTAAAAAAAGGCATTTATAGGCACCAAAAGGCAGAAATAGGCATTTATGTTGAAATAGGTGCCTTTATAAAAATCTGATGTGTTACACTCACATGACTTTCTCTACTCTTGTACAATCTATTTTTACAAACGCCTATTCTCCATATGCTTCATGTTAATCGAGATATCGAGATGTCAATCTTATTGGTAATTTTCTTGTAGATGCAAGGGAAATATCGTAGCTTTTAAGCGATAGTCAAATATTTTAACGCTGGTTGCTATGTGGCGCATTCCATTCTCTTTGCATGTCCAGGACATAAAAAAATGAATAACGAATTTGAGAAAAAGTATAAGTATTGGAAAATTTAAGGAAATAACAAGCAATATCTCGAAAACGGTTCACTCAACAAAAAAGATGTATATGATATAAGTTGTGTATTTTAACGCGATCTACATTTTTTGTGTAGTAAAATTTTGTCTATCTCTTATGGTTTACCAGTTATGCAAAAGTCGTTCATAATGAAGAATACTTTTGGATACATTTCCAGAAATTTCGAGATATACATTTCATTTCTCATGACATTATCTTAAACATATGATATTTTCATCAAAATCGTTAGCCATTTTTGAGAAAATCAAAATTTTCGAAAAATGTTCCATGTAAAGGGTAGTCTGGGGTGGGGGGATTTTCTTGAAAATCTTCGTGTCGCATCTCTGGAAGATACTGAACGTAAATACCAAGCTTGGTGTTTATCCGACTGTTAGTTTTTGAGTTATGCTGTTCACAGACACACACACACACACACAGACACACACACACACACACACACACACAGACACACACACGGACATGTTTCCAAAAATGCTTTTTTTGGATTCAGGAGGTCTCAAAACATGTATTTCCGGTTAAATCTCGGAATCGAATTTTTGGGTGGAATGCAATACTTCCCCTACTTACTATACGTAGTAGAAAAAGTAAAAATGGGTTAATACCTTTTTTGGACAATTATATGTGCAATTATCTATGTTAGGCTCAATAGGCTGTAAATGATAACAACAGGTAAAAACATAAATATCCGAAGTCTACTTGTGTCTTGTAGATTTTTATGGTTTTAAGCTTTGACCTCGGACCCTAATGACCTAATTGTCGACGATCCTTAAACCTCACTCACTCACTCACTCACTCACTCACTCACTCACTCACTCACTCACTCACTCACTCACTCACTCACTCACTCACTCACTCACTCACTCACTCACTCACTCACTCACTCACTCACTCACTCACTCACTCACTCACTCACTCACTCACTCACTCACTCACTCACTCACTCACTCACTCTATTCTCATATTTCTGTCATCTTTTCAGTAAATTTTCATTCACCTGAGAGTTCAATATCCGAAATGAATAAATTTCTCGCCTGATGGCTTGTTTGTATTTATTTATTTATTTTTTTTCTTCTTTCAACATATGAGGTTTTGTACACTTTATTTTTGAACTTCCTCCATTGATAAAAATCGCATACACTTAAAACAGGGGATTGCGAGGCCCATAATCCCTTACTAATTAGTCTAACAGATGAGAAAGGAGTATTTTAGAAGGAGTTGTATCGTATTTCGACTGTTGGGAAGCCGAACTTGTAGTAGTTGCAACCGCACGTATAGTAAACAGTTTCCGGTAGCCTTCGCCCCAAATGTACTTTCAGGTGGCCTTTGCCCCAAGTTTAAAAAAAATAATAACTTTGTAATTTAACTGTTTCTTTAAATGTTATATATGTATGTTTGCCTCGGCTGCGTCAGTTAGAGACACGTTTCTCTTAGCAGGGTTGTGTTGCGACAAGAATGTAGGCTTACACAGATAATTTTACTTCACTCTTTTTATTAATACTTGATACAATTTAAATAACACTTCACTAATATAGAGAGCTGTGAGATTCTTTTATGAATTACTTCACTTTTTAACACGTAAAACTATTTTCGTCTCACACGAATACGTATTAAATTTCTTGAGGACAGTTTTTGAGTCTGGTTAGTAACGCTGTCTGCAACCAACTGAACTGATTTCAACCGCCTAAACTTGTAAATTTCTGTATTTCAAGTCTCTGATTGGCTATTCCTAATCCAATAGAATACTTTCTTTTAACTAAAGCTTTTTTTGGTTGTTGATTGGCTATTTTTAAACTGTCTCAAAATTTATATTATTGTTGCTCCAATACTGACTAGCAGCATTTAAGCTTTCAAATTTATTATTGCCTCATTGTTACCTCATTGTTAGCAACTTTTAACTTATTATTCTCACAGCTCCTACATTATTAAATTACGTAATACATTCATATAACATTATTACACATGGATATAATAAAACAAACATATACAATGACTGTTACATACATTTTTACAAATTATTACATACACATATTGCTTCAAGGTGGGCTGTTATTGAATTTATATATTATATAATTAGACCTAAATCATTTTAGTGTTAAAAATACTGCCTCACAGAATATATAACGAAGTAGAGGTGAAGCTGGTGAACATGAAGATTCGTCACTTCCAAGCGGAGTGTAGTAACTGCTTGGAAAAGATGCATGGTCTGCGGCCATCTAGAAAAATAATCTTCTTAGTGGTTAATTATAAATTATCTGTTCACTGATTCCTAATGATAGCAAAGTTTCTCTCGTTATAATTTATTTAGCAACACCCTTCCAACGAACTTCATTACAACAAAGTACAATGGAAGTAAAATGAAACCTTCTTACATGAGGTTTATTAAAATATTGCCATTGATATCTCATGCATATCGTAGCGTTTATAAGCAGATCCCATTCTCTGTTATTTTGCTACGTATTCCGTTTTGTTAGTTGCTAAATTTCGTGACCCGATATGAAATATCGCCGGCATTTATCTTATTTTACATGCACATTTTGTGGAGTAACAATTATTTTCTACTCCATGCCATTCTCAACAAAAAGTCAAAGCCTTCTTTGCAAGCATGTTCGTATCCAAGTGCAAGAGCTTTTTAAATCCTGTTTAACCGTTTAGTAATTTATGACATGACGTTAGTTGTTTTATAGACCTTGTTCGTCAGAAATAGTTCGGCTTTTCAATGGTGAAGAATTATCATGAGTGGCTTTTGAGATTACCCTACACACGCAATACAAATTTCTCGCTTTATAGTCTTAACATAGATTTGCAAATCACTCGTGTTATCACCTATGATAACCATTTGTAACAAACACAATAGGTAACCCCCACTGCCTTCGAATAGAGAGAAGTATAAGGCGACTATTCAGCTGACATTAACCTAATTGTTCCCCTTCTGTCATAACGTTTTCTTCTCTTTTTTCAAGGGGGAGGGGTGATCGGCCATGCCTAATATGTTTGGTGGTTCTTCTTGCATCAGCTTTCTCCTGATTCATCCTCTAGACAACGATGCAGTGGTACAGTTATTCCAGATTGAATCTTCAGTTTCACTTTCTAAAATAATCCTAGGGCTATCATTTTCATTTTGCTTCTTTTCTGAGGAGTGTGAAATTTGTAAAGTGGCAGTATGGAAATGAGAATTGATCTGCTTATTTTTATAACAGAAGTTGTATATAAGTTAAATAATTTTAACAACTTCCTTGTATTTTAAGGCAATAATCTCCGTAAAATTAGGCAAAAAATGTGAAAATGTTAGAATGCTTGTTTTTTACTTTTATTAATTTCTCTAGTGCGTACATAGTAGAGAAGGTATTACATTCCACCAAAAATTCGATACCGAATTTTCACCGGAAATACATGTTTTGAGGCACCTTGAATCCAAAAGGTTCCTATGTGTGTGTGTTTCTGTGAACACACAACTCAAAAACGAAAAGTCGGTTAAATACTAAACTTGGTATTTAATTCAGTACCTTCCAAGCATGCGACACAAAGATTTTCAAGAAAATCCCCCTATCCCAATAACCCTTTACAGGGCACATTTTTCGAATATTTTTATTTTCTTAAAGTGACTAGCGATTATGATTAAAATACTATATATTAAATATATTTACCTGGCAAATAAGACGTATATCTTGAATATTGTGGTAATAGCCTTTGAAGCCCTCTTCATTCGGTAGGATCTTGTATAACTAGTAAACGTTAAGCGATGGACGAAAACGTATTACGCAAAACATGTAGATCTCTTTAAAAGAGACCATTTATTCCAAATAACTTCTTTGTGGCATCAGCCATTTCCGAAATACCTGTTATAAATGTTTTGAATTGTTCAATATTTTGTCATTTGTTTTAAGTCTTGTCGATTTTCAGTTGTTTCTCGCGATGTCATGGAAACAGCATGGAATTTTAAGGTCTGCATACAGCGTCCAGTTGTTAAACACGTGCCTATCGCTGTTCCTTTGCATCTATAAGAACGTTTAAGGAGGTATTCCTACAAAGGTTTATCTCCATTAAAATGAAGTAGATAGGTAAAAAAACTTTCGTAAGAATTTGTATACCCACTAATAACCAACAGAGGGTAGAGAAAGTGACGTGACTGTAACACATCAGGTTGTTGTGCTGTTTTGTAATATGAATGATGTTAAAGCCATAAACTGTACCAATACGCGTTTGTTAACAATGAACCAAAGCCGCATTCGAATGGACATTTATGAATACTGTTTAGACTTGCTTAAGGAGAGACTAAATGACGAAAATTGCCCATACATACCTTTAGTCTTTTATAAATTTGGACGTACTCTTTAGTTTTATATATCTTTTATCATAGTAGGCACAATACTTACATTTGAAACGTTTTTAAAAATGGCACTGCATCTGCCATTTTGTACTACTTCACAGGAAAATACATAATTTCCATTCCTTTATCCCCATCTGCTAGGAAACGGTTTACTCTACAAGTTGGTACTACTGTAAAGTTTGGTAGCTCCTGTGTTCTCAAGCAAATGGTTTCTATCTTTGAAAATATATACGAATTTGTTTCCTCCATTTTTGCTTTAAACAGCTTTTTCTGCAAATGACATTTTCTGGTATAAATGACACATTTGCTCAGAAACTGTTGAAGATAACGAATTCACATTTGACTACTACCACATGGTTTTTATAGCCTTTGCCTCCACTCTTCTCTATATTTTGCTCTGCGTCTCCACTCTCGAACTCCCAGCATCTGCAAGGCATCTCTTCCTATGAAAGTTTTGAGAATGAATGCAATAAAAGTTTTAAAATTTAGAGTTGATCCTTGTATCTTTTAAAAATATTATCCAGTGCATTCTATACAACGTCTCATCCTTTCAAACCACTTTTCAAATACTGAACGCCTTTCTTCTTTGGAGTTAGTTCATGTACATTCTTCATAAGCAGCTACTGCAACTTCAGGTGGTTCAAATCGTTGACCTCGAACTTTTTATTTTATTTTGAGGAATAGAAAATGTCACATGGGGTCAGATCTGGAGCTTAGGGAAGATGGGACAAGTATTTTACTCCTGGCTTCTGAAGAAATTGGGGTTTTCTAGTGCAATATAGGCAGAAGCGTTGTCGTAGTGCAACAAAATTCCACGCACATTAGTCTTAAGACGTTTTGTTGCCAGCTCATTGAAAACTTGTGGTGTACCATGTGACAGTAAAAGTAACAATTGTTCCTCAAGCGGAATTGTTATAATATGGCCACCAGCTGAGAAGAACGAACGGATCATATTGCCAACACTTCTTGGTCGCCTCACTTTTGTTGTGGGAACCTCCCCTGGGAAGACCCAGACTGACGCTTAGTGTCTGGATCATACAGATATATCCAACTTTCGTCAACTATTACGATGTTAAATCTGGGTTTGGATCTTCCCCCATCAAATTTTTTTCTATATGTCCTGGCAGCGTTGCACACCTGACTGTTTCTGTTCATTTGTGAGTGGCGGAGTTCCAACCATTGCAGAGCTTTCTGACGAGAGGTTTTCCTTTAAAGATGGTGTTCTCTGGTGCGGATCCAATATTTAGGGTTTATCAAAAAAATGATATGTGCAACGACGGTCTTCCCGCAACATGCGCTTTGCTTTCATCACATTTTCATCAGTTGCTGCTATAGCTGGCTGTCTTGCGCGGCCTTAATCTTCGTCTAAACTCTGCAAACCATCGATAAATCGCGGATTGCGAAGGGAAAAGATCCTCAAATACCCGATACAGTGTTTCAAAGCATTATCTCTTTCCTAAACTGACTTTACTCAGAAAATCATCGCACGGAAATGCTCTTGCTTGAGATCGATCCCAGGGTATGGAATAGCAACAGTAAGTGCTGACGCTCCAATGTCGGAGCACACCCAGGCTTACACACGTTCCTACTTCAATCTAAAGATAGGAAGACCTGTTTTGGCTTACCACAACTCATTGTTTCCTTTCTCAAAACTTTCAGAGTGACCTTAAATATTACGTCTTCCCATCGACCATCATTTTTGGTTGCCTTTAAAACTAAATTGTAGGTGATAAAAACCTCTAGGTGCTGTTGTGGATCTACTTGGTGTTAATAACATGAGTATAATTAAAAAAATCTGATGTGTTACATTCACATGACTTTCTCTACTCTTGTACAAACTATTTTTACAAACGCTTATTCTCCATATGCTTCATGTTAATCGAGATAAACATTTGTAGACTCTATCCTATTGCTAATTTTCTTGTAGATGTAAGGGGAATATATATTTGCAAGGGCAACATAGAAATACAGTAGCCGTTAAGCACATACATATCTCTTAATAGCTGGTTGCTAGGTGCAGCACCATTCCCTTTCCCATAGATTAATACTCTTTGCATATCCAAGACAAAAAAAATGAATAACGAATTTCCATTTGAGAAAATAAGTATTGAAAAATTTAAGGGAATAACAAGGAATATCTCGAAAATGGTTCACTCAACAAAAAAATGTATATGACATAAATTGTGTATTTTAACGCGATGTATATTTTTTGTGTAGTAAAATTTTGTCTATGTCTTATGGTTTACCAGTTATGCAAAAGTCGTTCACAATGAAGAATACTTTTGGAGACATTCCCAGGAAATTCAAGATATACATTTTATTTGTCATAAAATATCTTAAACATATGATATTTTAATCAAAATCGTTAGAGCCATTTTTCAGAAAATTTAAATTTTAGAAAAATCTTCCATGTAAAGGGTAATCTGGGGTGGGGGATTTTCTTGAAAACCTTCGTGTCGCATCTCTGGAAGATACTGAACCTAAATACCAAGTTTGGTGTTTATCCGACTGTTCGTTTCTGAGTTATGCTGTTCACAGACAGACAGACACACGGACATGTTTCCAAAAATGTTTTTTTTTTGGATTCAGGGGTCTCAAAACATGTATTTCCGGTGAAATCTCGGTAACGAATTTTTGGGTGGAATACAATACTTCCCCTACTTACTATACGTAGTAGAGAAAGTAAAAATGCTGATGAATTTTAGCCAAAAGATAGTTTAATTATGAAAATATCTTATTGTCATAATTGGACAGACAAAACTTGCTGTATAAAAGTAGATCAGCAGAATTATAAGGCTTGCACTACATTCTGTAAAACATTGAATTTGATTTTGAATAATTTCTGAGATATGGGTCATGAATTTATCAAATTTAATTTGGAAATAAATGCAATTCCACTGAATTACTCCGACGTTTATAACAGTAGATGGAACATATATAGAAACACAAGCATAAAGTAACTTTTGGTAAATAATACTACACTTTAAGGACAACATTTAAAGTCGCTTGTTCTGAAATTTAGTGAAACTACCAATTATGCCAAATGACCTCTTATCGTACTGACTTTGGCATTTAGTAAGCAGGTAAATAAGCAGAATCATGACAGATATTTTTACTTTCTCTATTGCTTAGCCTATTTAAGTAGAAGTACTGTATTACACCCAAAATTTTTATACCGAGATTTCACCGTAAATACGTGTTTTGGAATAAAAATAAAAAATAACCACATTTTTGGAAGAAAGGCCCGTTTGTGGGTGTGTCTTGTCTATGAACAGCGTAACACAAAACACCAACCTTGGTATTTAAGTTCAGTGTCTTCCAAGAATGTTCAAGAAAATCCCCCTCGCCAAATTTCCTTTACATTAAAACAATTTCCTTATTTTTTATTTTCTGAAAATTGCCCTTAATGAGTTTGATAAAAATAACGTATTTTTAAGAAATTTTCTGACAAATGAAATGTGTATCTTCAATTTTTTTGGGGAATATATTGTGAAGTCCTCTTCATTCTGAATTAATTTTTATAACTTGTAAACTCTAAAAAATAGGCAAACACATAAGAAAAACGTAGATCTCGTTAAATCACACAATTTACATCAAATAAAATGTTTATGGTATTAACCATTTTCGAGATTTTCCTCAGTTGGAGTTGTCAAATGCTTTATACTTTTTCAACTGCGAAATCGCTATTTGTTTTTTTCCCCCGTGGTCGTGCAAAGAGAAAGGAATCTCAATACCATCACTTAGTGACTCTTTAATAAACAATTTGACTATCGCTTGAGCGTACAGTATTTTCTTAACCCCTGTTTCTATAAGGAAATATGTAAAAATAAAAGTTAAAAAAATCTGAAAATGTTTATATCCATTAGCATAAAATAGATAAAAGAACGGTTTGTTGAAGAATGGATAGAGAAAGTAATGTAAATATAACACATCAGAATTTAAAATTTTTGACAGTAGGAAGTAACGTGGTCAATGTACAAAACCTAAGACAAAGAAATGATTTTATTGTTTACATAAACCTCATTTTACGGAAGAATGGTCTGATAAAGAGAGTATATTATAGCAGATCGCTTGGACAGATTCGACCTTCTGGCCCCACCCAACTTCGATACTGATAGATAACATAATCATGCGAATGTATCTTGGCTCCTGGGTTATACTACGCCCTCAAAGGAACAAATTATTTGGTTTTAATGATCATAATTATTTTGTGTGATACGCATCAACCCTGTTTCTCCCTTCACTTTCTGAGAGACACAATATGCCTCGAAGTGAACTTAAAGTTGATAATTTATGTATGCAAGTCATTGTTTTGGTTCCTTGGCTATTCTGGTGAAATTAAACAATATGCTTGGCTTTCGCTTGCGTGCTACCGTTACCAATAATTTAAAAATGATTATAGCAGTTACTAGCCAGAAAGTATAGCTAATGATATAAATTGAACAAAGTGGTTAGAAGAAGAGGTGTTATCTTACGTTACGTACAGAAATCCCTTGTGGCTGTCACATTTTGTGAGTAAGGAAGTATTTTCACATCGTCTTCATTAGCTACAGTTTTATTGCTATGGCTTTTACAGCTGGTTTATTCAGTGGTACAACTTTCCAAAGACATAAATGAATGCACCTTAAATAGTTATTTTATGGGTAACCATTTAAACCTGTGCGCAAATATCTTCATTTCACATTTCGTTGTAGGGGGATAGAGGAACCAGAAGCGATAGGCAGATGTTTAAAAAGCAGGTCACTATGGGCTGGCCTTGAAATTCCACACTCCCTTCATTAAGTCGCAAGAAACAACCGAAATATTAACAAATTCAAACCATAATAAGTGATAACTCAATGGCTTTTTTACTTTCTCTACTACGTATAGTAAGTAGGGGAAGTATTGCATTCCACCCAAAAATTCCATACCGAGATTTCACCGGAAATACGTTTTGAGACCTCCTGAATCCAAAAAAAGCATTTTTGGAAACATGTCCGTGTGTGTGTCTGTGTGTGTGTGTGTGTCTGTGTGTATGTCTGTGTGTGTGTGTCTGTGAACAGCATAACTCAAAAACTAACAGTCGGATAAACACCAAGCTTGGTATTTACGTTCAGTATCTTCCAGAGATGCGACACGAAGATTTTCAAGAAAATCCCCCCACCCCACACTACCCTTTACATGGAAGATTTTTCGAAAATTTTAATTTTCTCAAAAATGGCTCTAACGATTTTGATGAAAATATCATATGTTTAAGATAATGTCATGAGAAATGAAATGTATATCTCGAATTTTCTGGGAATGTCTCCAAAAGTATTCTTCATTGTGAACGACTTTTGCATAACTGGTAAACCATAAGAGATAGACAAAATTTTACTACACAAAAAATGTAGATCGCGTTAAAATACACAACTTATGTCATCTACATTTCTTTTGTTGAGTGAACCGTTTTCGAGATATTGCTTGTTATTTCCTTAAATTTTCCAATACTTATACTTTTTCTCAAATTCGTTATTCATTTTTTTTATGTCCTGGACATGCAAAGAGAATGGAATGCGCCACATAGCAACCAGCGTTAAAATATTTGACTATCGCTTAAAAGCTAGGATATTTCCCTTGCATCTATAAGAAAATTACCAATAAGATTGACATCTCGATATCTCGATTAACTTGAAGCATATGGAGAATAGGCGTTTGTAAAATTAGATTGTACAAGAGTAGAGAAAGTCATGTGAGTGTAACACATCAGATTTTTTATGTCCTGGACATGCAAAGAGAATGGAATGCGCCACATAGCAACCAGCGATAAAATATTTGACTATCGCTTAAAAGCTACCATATTCCCCTTGCATCTACAAGAAAATTACAAATAAGATTGACATCTCGATATCTCGATTAATATGAAGCATACGGAGAATAGGCGTTTGTAAAAATAGATCGTACAAGAGTAGAGAAAGTCATGT
Organism: Deroplatys truncata; assembly: GCA_030765065.1. NCBI lineage: Eukaryota > Metazoa > Arthropoda > Insecta > Mantodea > Mantidae > Deroplatys > Deroplatys truncata. The sequence continues at coordinate 21,445,123 of CM060987.1, forward strand.
GAGTGTAACACATCAGATTTTTAATTTTAATTTTTAGCCGATCAGCAGTAATGCTATGCAGACCAGAGGTCCGTTTCATAAAATGTTTACACTGATATTATTAGTAAGAAAGTAATAGTATTACACATCTGATGTGATACATTCACATGACTTTCTCTACCCACTTTCGTTTATTAGTGGGTATACAAACCCTTCCAATTAAATCTTCTTTTTCTGTCTACTACATTTTAATCCAAATAAACCTTTGCAGAAATAACCTCATTGCACATTTGGTTGTAGATATAAAGGGAACAGCGACAATCAGATGTTTTAGAACTAGACGCTATATGCTGGCCTTAAAATTCCATACCCTTTCCATGACATCGCAAGAAACAACTGAATGTCGACAGGACTTTTAAGAGAATGGCCAAATAATGAACAATTATAACCATTAATAGCGATATCTCAGAAATGACTTATATTTTGAAATAACGTGTTTTAAATAGATATACATTTTTTGTGTAGTAAGTTTTCGCCTATCGCTTAAAGTTTTTCAGTTATACAAAATCATACAAAATTCCTTTTGAATGAAGAAGGCTTCACAGGCTATTCGCAGAAAATTCGAGCTATGTATTTTATTTGTCATGTAAATATCTCTTAATATGTGGCATTTTAATCAAAATTGTTAGCCATTTTTTTAAAAAGTCCAAATTTTCGAAAACATTTTCCATGCAAAGGATAGTTGAGGATGGGGAAATTTTCTTGAAAATTTTTAAGTCACACACTTGGAAGATACTGAACTTAAATACCAAATTTGGTATTTATCAGACTTTTCGTTTTTGAATTATGCTGTTCACACACATACACACACACAAACGCACACACGAACTTTTTCCTAAAATGTGTGTGTTTTTCTTCTTTTTTTTTGGATTCAGGGGACCTCAGACATGTATTTCTGATGAAGTCTCGGTATCACATTTTTGGGTGGAATGCAATACCTTCTTATGTATAGGGTAGAGAAAGTAATATTGGTATTCTGTTTCATATATGTATTAGTTAATAATACTATCAGTGTATTACCTAATAATATTAGTAAACCTTTTCATAAAAGAGCAAGGGTAATAAAATTGGCTAATTTCATGTCTCAATTTCATGAGTAAGTCCACATTAATAATAATCTTATTGGTAGAAGCCGCTTGACTTGATGTTTGCACAATAGTAGGTAATCACAAAATCAGTATCATAAGTAATTCTAACTCAAGTAGTGATGAAGACATGCGTTCAATTATTAATTCGAGTACCTTCTGCAGGAATGCTTTCTCAAATTTTTACTTTCTCTACTACGTATAGTAAGTAGGGGAAGTATTGTATTCCACCCAAAAATTCAATACGGAGATTTTACCGGAAATATATGTTTTGAGACCTCCTGAATCCAAAAAAAGCATTTTTGGAAACATGTCCGTGTGTGTGTCTGTGAACAGCATAGCTCAGAAACGAACAGTCGGATAAACAACAAACTTGGTATTTAGGTTCAGTATCTTCCAGAGATGCGACACGAAGGTTTTCAAGAAAATCCCCCCACCCCAGATTACCCTTCACATGAAACATTTTTCGAAAGTTTTAATTTTCTCAAAAATGGCTCTAACGATTTTGATTAAAATAACATACGTTTAAGATATTTTCATGACAAACGAAATGTATATCTGGAATTTTCTGGGAATGTCTCCAAAAGTATTCTTCATTGTGAACGACTTTTGCATAACTGGTAAACCATAAGAGATCGACAAAGGTTTACTACACAAAAATGTAGATCGCGTTAAAATACACAATTTATGTCATATACATTTATTTTGTTGAGTGAACCATTTTCAAGATATTGCTTGTTATTCTCTTAAATTTTCCAATACTTTATCTCAAGTTCGTTATTCAATTTTTTTGTCCTGGTAATGCAAAGAGAATGGAATACTCCACATAGTAACCAGCTCTTAAAACATTTGACTATCGCTTAAAGCCTACCATATTCCCCTTGCATCTATAAGAAAATTAGCAATAAGATTAACATCTCGATTAACATGAAGCATATGGAGAATAAGCGTTTGTAAAAATAGTTTGTACAAGAGTAGAGAAAGTCATGTGAGTGTAACACATCAGATTTTTTTTTACTTCCTCTACTGTGTATAGTAAGTAGGGGAAGTATTGTATTTCACCTAAAACTTCGATGCCGAGATTTCACCGGAAATATATGTTTTGAGGCCCCTGAATACAAAAAAGCATTTTTAGAAAATCGTCTCGAGCGCGCGCGCGTAAGCCAGTCAGTCAGTCAGTCTCTATGTGTGTGTGTGTGCGTGTGTGTGTGCGTATGTGCGTGTGTGCGCGTGCGTGCGTGCGTGCGTGTGCGTGCGTGTGTGCGTGTGTGCGTGCGTGTGCGTGTGCGTGTGTGCGTGTGCGTGCGTGTGCGTGCGTGTGCGTGCGTGTGTGTGCGTGTGTGTGCGTGTGCGTGCGTGTGTGCGTGCGTGTGTGCGTGTGTGCGTGCGTGTGTGTGCGTGTGTGCGTGTGCGTGCGTGCGTGCGTGTGTGCGTGTGTGTGCGTGTGTGTGTGCGTGCGTGTGCGTGTGTGCGTAAAAGTCGGATAAGTACCAAACTTGATATAAGTTTAGTGTCTTCCAAGGATGCAACACGAAGATTTTCAGGATAATCCCTCTACCCCAACTACTTTTTACATGCAAAATTTTTCGAAAATTTTGATTCTCTGAAAAATGGCTCTAACGATCTTGTTTAAAATACCGTGTATGAAAGATATTTACGTGACAAATTAAACGTATATCTTGAATTTTCGGGGAACAACCTATGAAGTCCTCTTCATTCGGAAGGAATTTTGTATAATCTTGTATAACTGGTAAACGTTAAGCGATAGACGAAAACGTACTACACCAGAAATTTATATCTCTCTAAAACACACAATTTATTTCAAATAAGTTTTTTGTGGCATAAGTCATTTCTGAGATATCGTTATTAATGGTTCGAATTGTTCATTTCTTGGCCATTCGTTAAATTCCTGTCAACATTCAGTTGTTTCTCGTGATGTCATGGAAACAGTATGGAATTTTAAGGCCAGCATATAGCGTCCAGTTGTTTAACATTTGACTATCGCTGTTCTCTTTGTATCTATAACGAAACGTGTAATGTAGCTGTTTCTGTAAATGTTTATTTGGATTAAAACGTAGTAGATATAAAAAAATCTGATGTGTTACACCCACATGACTTTCGCTACTCTTGTACAACCTATTTTTACAAACGCTTATTCTCCATATGCTTCATGTTAATTGAGATATGGAGATGTTAATCTTATTGCTAATTTTCTTGTAGATGCAAGGGGAATTGGTAGGCTTTAAGCGATAGTCAAATGTTTTAAGAGCTGGTTGCTATGTGCAGTATTCCATTCTCTTTGCAAACCAGGACAAAAAAAAATTGAATAACAATTTGAGATAAAGTATAAGGATTGGAAAATTTAAGGGAATAACAAGCAATATCTCGAAAATGATTCACTCAACAACAAAAATGAATATGAAATCAATTGTGTATTTTAACGCGATCTACATTTTTTGTGTAGTAAAATTTTGTCTATCTCTTATGGTTTACCAGTTATGCAAAAGTCGTTCACAATGAAGAATACTTTTTGAGACATTCCCAGAAAATTCCAGATATACATTTCGTTTGTCATGAAAATATCTTAAACATGTTATTTTAATCAAAATCGTTAGAGCCATTTTTGAGAAAATTAAAATTTCCGAAAATGTTCCATGTAAAGGGTAGTCTGGGGTGGGGGGATTTTCTTGAAAACCTTCGTGTCGCATCTCTGGAGGATACTGAACCTTAATATCAAGTTTTGTGTTTATCTGACGGTTCGTTTCTGAGTTATGCTGTTCACACACACATACACAGACACACACGGACATGTTTCCAAAAATGCTTTTTTTTTATTCAGGGGGTCTCAAAGCATGTATTTCCGGTGAAATCTCGGTATTGAATTTTTGAGTGGAATGCAATACTTCCCCTACTTACTGTACGTAGTAGAGAAAGTAATAAACTTTAGTAACAATATGTTGTATATTCAGTAATAAAGGATAGAGAACAGAGAAGGTCATATGAATGTTTTAAATCAGATTTTTTAAATTTTTACTAGGCTCTCTGAGCCAGGGCCCATAAACTGGGAATAATACAAATATGATGCTGAGCAAACAACCCTATCTTAATTTAATATACAATATTGCAATAAGAAGTAATAACATATAATCACATCACATAAAAATATAAGTAATAATATTAGTGGATTCTTTTATTAGTTGTAATGAATATTTCATGAAAATAATTTCGTTAACTAATAATTCTTTTGCACTGGTCTAATAATATTAAGTAATATTCTTATGTGTTTTATGAAACAGGCTCCAGAGGTGAAGTATTAGTGAATACATAACCTCTGAAATTGGCTCCTCTAACATATTTGTAGTATAAATTATTTACAAATGGTGAATAATTAACATTAGTGTGCACTCGGTCAAACTAAAAGGAACTTTCGCTTGAGCAGTGAAATTTTTTTCAAGCTCCCTTCAATTGAGCTCGCGGTTCAAAACCGTCAACTTCTGTGCGCCGCTTCGGCTAACTCTATAATACAAGGTACAAGGCACTAATTTGGGCATGGAACAGTGGTTAAGCTGCTTAACTTCTACACAAGCAGCTCAAGTTCGATTCTCCGTAGTGGATTGTTATCTTTTATGTTTTACAAGTCCGAGTACTGTAATATAGTTAAATAATATTGCTTCTAAAAATATAATTACAATAATGGTGAAATTTGTGGTAGTGGACTGTCTATAAAATCTCATTCCGACCGATAAATTGTCATGGTTGCCATCTATCAATATGGCGGACCACTAAATAATCGCCACATACATAAAAATGAAGACAACGTGTTGTATTTTTGCTCATGTATTTAACATGAAATGGGGGAGTTGAGTAGCTCCACGGAGATACGAACTTGCAACCTCAGGAACAGTAGGTTAACTCTTTATAACTGAGAGCTAAGACTGCTGCAGTAAACATCGCATTGTAACGAGCTATAGTTATACTCTTATATACTTGAGAACCATAAATCAGTAAAGTGTGTTGTGCTTACAAATATTCAGTGTTGAAACCTCTGAAACATATTTCTGTTTGAAATCTCGTATATTAATTATTTTCTCGGAAGACTTTTGTGATTATAGTTGTGTTCCCCATTATAACCACTACAAGAATATACGCAGTCTTGTGACCAAAGCCTGGCTGTCCCGAGCGCTCACGGAAGTACCCGATTCGAGCTCAGTCTCTCGGACCCGGTCAGTTTTAAATTGATCGAGTGTACATAACTGTACGACGAGTAGATGAAACAATCATAAAATTAAGATAATACGGTAAATAATTAACAGAGGTCATCTATGTCACTTGATTGTACATGTTATATTTTCTTTTCAGCCTTTTAAGTGCAGATCTATTGTTCAGAGCACCCATAACGTTGTTTAATTTACCGAAGAACTACCTTTAGAGATATTTTATATGCTGTTATTTTGGCAGAATGTTAAGTTCGTGATGCAGTTGAGTATTTCTTATAAATCTTGGAGCATTTGGGATGGTAACCAGGCTAGGTGTTTGTTCAGAAGATGTTTTTCAGAAGGGTTTTTATAGGGTCTCAACGAGAAAATCTCTGAGAGAAATGCGCTAAGTTTTAAGTCATTCTGTCAGTAATGAAAGAACTCGTGTATTTAGTATGAAGTGTGAAGTATCGTCTGCGTACATGGCTATAGAAGTAGGTTGAAGCTCGGGAATATCATATGTGAATATAACGGTCTTCAGATTTATTCAGCCTCTACCGGCAGTCGGTCTAAATGAATGACGTCATTAGTTCAGCGAGCCCCTTGTCTCAAAGGGAAGGTGCGGAATTGAACCTCGGACTGCAGGCGTTTCCGTACTGCAACGATGCAGAAATGTGTTTCACTAGAACATGTTGCGCGTTCTTTGCACGCGAGATAGAAGTGACTACTGATCACAGAATTTGCATGCTTGAGTGCTAAGCCGAGAAACTCTACGCTACAAAAACGTCCAATTATTTGAGTTGCACACATGCTGAGATTGCGAGTTTACAGACACATGCGAAAGAAGTTCCAAATGTAAATTCTGTAAAGGTAAGATGCAAGTCTCATTTCACTAAAGTGACCTCGAAACTGTTAACATCCACCCCTTCCTCTCATCTTTCACTAGTCCTCTGCCAGAGGCACTGGTGATAAACTCGCTCCAAAGTATTGACGTCAATCACAGACAACCGACTGGCGGCAACGGTCGAATAAATTTGAAGACCTCGTATTAAACAGCAGAGGAGCCGGAACTGGTCTTGTGGGAAATGGCTTATGTCACAAAAAGTTATTTGAAATAAATTGGTGCTTTAAGGAGTTAATGTACGTTACATTTTTGTCCATCTCTTATAGTTTACTATTTAAGAAACATTATAGTACAATGTTTCTACCGAATGAAGAGGACTTCACAAATTTTTTCTCGGAAAATTCCAGATATACATTTTGTTTGACATTAATATCTTAAATATATGCTATTTTAATCAAACTCAAGCAGTTATTGATAAAATAAAAACTTAACAAAAATGTTCCATGTAGAGAGTAGTGTACCATGGGAATTTATTTTCTTGAAAACATTCGCGTCGGATCTCTGGAAGTTACCGAACTTAAATCCTAGTTTTACTTTTATCCGACTTATAGTTTTTGAGTTATGCTGTACACACACACACTACGGACCTTTTTCTAAAAATGCATCTTATGGATTCACGGGGCCTCAAAAGGGGTACCTGTTTCCGGTGAAACTTCGATATCGAATTTTTGGTGGAATACAATACTTCCTTACCTGCTGGGTACGTTGTAGAGAAAGTACAAAGAAAGAAACGATGTTTTACAATCTGCGCAGCAAAATATGAAATAAATTTGAAATGAACATAGAACGACAGCGAAAGTAACTAACATGAAATGTAAGCACGTATAACTCAATTTGTTAGAGTAAAATAGCAAGTGGCGTTGACTAGATTTAAACGTGTTTTTAAATTTATGGCCTTTGAATTTGCAAATACATAAGTGGTCAATTTAAACCTACAATGAGGGTAATCCTACTGCCTCATTAGTGAGCAATTATTCTAGGCGATTACATCTACAAGAAATAAATAAAACAAACGTAAACAATAAACAAAAAATAACAGCCCTCTCACTTGCGTAAAAATTGTGGAAAGGGTGGGTAGTTTATGTGCAGCAGCAAGAAGGAGAAGGAGAAGAAAACTGGTTGTACCAATATCTATATACTCTCGTGGAAATTAAACACTTTTTAATGTACATATGCATTACGTTGCAATGCAATAGCAGTACTACATATATTTTCTTGCACGTTCGTGAGTTTTCTACGTCTCCCCGATGATATATACACAGGAGGAAATTAGGATCTCCAATAGATGAATTCGTTTCTAAGGAAACCGCAATTTACCAACATAATTTTAGTGGCTGTAATAACATACAATATACACTAGGGCAGCAAGTAAAATACATTTGAAGTTTTAATTTACATCTTAATAATCAGCAGGCAGAGGTGTTTTAGTAAATAAATCATCAAGTTAGGAACGCACCCAGGGTTGGTGGCGAGGGAAAGTGGAAGCGCTTGTAACCCTGCAGTGTTTTCTGTAAACATATATGATGTAGTGTTTGAAGGCAGTACACCCTATTTCAATAACAGGTAGACCAGAATTAAGGAGTATTGTGCGGGAAAGAAGTCTGTATGTTTAGCTATTGACAGTACGCAATAAAGTCACCTCTTGATTTAATTAAGGCATTAATATTCAAATATCTGAGTTGCATTTTCTTTTATAATGGCGCGGGTTGATAAGTCAGTGACTTTTAAAGAAAATAACAATTTTTTTCCAAAACATCAATTTTATTTTTCAACATAGTCTCCTTTCAATTCAATACACGTTGTCCAACGTTTCTCCAAATTTTTTAAAACTTCCAAAAAATGTGATTTTTCGAAGTCTGCAAAATATAAGGTTGTTTCTGCCATGATATGTTCACTAGACGTGAATTTATTCTCAGCGAGCCAATTTTTCAGGTTTGCGAAGAGGAAGAAGTTGCTCGGAGCCAAATCTGGAGAATATGGTGGGTGATGAAGCAGTTCGTAGCCCAATTCCTCACAATTTGCGATGGCAATGGCTGACTTGTTTGCGGGTGCATTATCCTGGTGAAAGAGAACCTTTTTCTTCACCAAATGCGGTCGTTTCTTTAACAATCCCTTGTGAAACGATCCAGTATTCCGGCATAATACGAACCTATGATCGTTTTACCCTTTTCCAACTAGTGGATGTCTATCACCCTTTGTGAATCCAAAAAGACAGCTGCCATGATTTTTCCTGCCGACGAAATGGTTTTAGCTTACTTTGGAGTAAAGTTCGCCGAAGGGAATCCACTGCTTTGATTGTTGTTTGATTTCATGTTGATAGTAATGGATCCCAGTTTCATCAACCGTGATATAATGCCGCAAAAACTCATTTGGGTTGCTCTGGAACATGTTCAAACATCCCTGTGAAACGCTCACACGATTCCGTTTGTTCTCAACTGTGAGCAGTCGCGGTACTCATCTTGTTGACAGCTTTCTCATACCCAAAATTTCGCGCAGAATGTTATACACCCGTTCACTCGAGATGTATACGTCTTGGCCAACTCACGGATTTTCACTTGGCGGTCTTCCAACGCAATATCGTGAGCTTTGATCACCATTTCTTCTGCTGTGACCTTAACCGGCCGTCCTGTGCGCACGGCATCTCTTCTGCTCGAACGGCCACACCGAAATTCCGTGAACCACTTGTGAACCATGTCATGTGATGGAGCAGAGTCCCCATAATACTTGTTCAGCTTTTCTTTCCGTTTGCTTTACCGTCTTACCACGCAAAAAGTAGTGCTTTATGATGTCATAAAATTTACTTTACTCTATTTTCTACGAAGCAACACACATCTGCTTATTTTAGACGCTCTCAGCAATTTTCTAAGAAACAAATGGCGACGAATTTCTGCGATTATACCCAGAATAGATGTAAGACTTGGGTACAAAAAGAAACCTGCGATTAGAACGCTATCTCTCGTCAAAGTCATGAACTTATCAATCCGCCCTCGTACATCGAAAGTGTAAAGTTTTTAAAGCAATGTCCACTGTTATTAGAGAATGGCACATCCTGATTCATAGTTTGGAGTTGAAGGGGTTGAAAGTTCAATTTCCTCATTGTTCCTTTCTAATAATATCGCATGTGCCTTGTGTTTCATTGAACTACAGGTTGTTCAACATGTTTTAAGCATTCTTTGAGCTCTAATGTTACATCTGAGGGTTTTGCTATATATGTTGAGGTGTCCCATGCCAAATTCCGGTACAAGCGATGATTATTGCGATTATTTTTTATGTATGAATTGTTCTTTACTTTAGACATATTGCTACAGTTCTCAACTTGTCTATTATGTGCGTCGAATAAATGGAACAGTCGCAACGAAAGGTAGGGGAGTAGAATGTCCATCATAATACCTGACGTCGCTATTCTCCATGTGGTAACACTATTGCTCTGTTTACTTACTAAAACCCCCTGCCTGATAATAACGAGTAAAAATACATTACGGTGAATGGCACACTTCAATAACTTGTTATTTCAAACATTATTGAAAACTAATTGACTGTAATTAAATGTGAATGGACATTTCATACCTCATTGTGGATTTTTGAGGAATCAATGACGTGCATCCAATTTTCCATGTCTCTTCAATATCTGTGCCATCTTAATCCACGTCTCCAACTTCAAGTAATTTTTGAAATACCGAATCTCTATTATCGTCCAAACAACCTGTGTTTGAGTCACGGCATCAACCATCAAACAATTGACTACTGAAAGTCTCCTAAAAGTATCTTACTAAGTCATCATATTAGTTATAGCTGTTGAATTGGCAGCATTGCGTTACCGGAAATCAGAGGTGAGGATAGGTAAATTCATTAGAACTGTTTTTTTATTAATAATTCAATCAAAACAATAAAACAAAGGATCGTGCAAATATCAGTGTATAATACATGTCTTGAATTGCATAACACAATCCCGACTTTGTCTCTTCTTTCCAAACTATTCCTCGATTCTGTACCGTACTTCTCACGCTCCTGATATAATTAAGAAAATGTTATCAATTTTAAGTTTAACAATGTATGTTTTCTCTACTTTTATTACACATAGCTATGCTGAACTAAGAAACAGCTTTTGCTGATGATGCTGAAGTTACGAAGGATAACAACCGCAACATTTGTTCTGAAAGAAATTTAAGTTCAGTATTTGACACATATTTTCTTTTTAATGCTAATAACTATATTTAAAAGAACTTTATTCACAAATGTTAAATTCTATATTACTGCAATCTGCAGTTATAAAATACCGAGATGTTAAAAACATCTACTATCATTTGATGACCGCTATGACGACGATAGAGATACTTTAGGATGCGCAATTAACGGTAGCTATACCTTTCCAGGTATGCTCTTGTTTGCTTTCTCTTCCATTTACTTGCAATAAGTAGAGAAAGTATTGAATTCCACCAAAAATTCTATACCGAGATTTTACTTGAAATACATGTTTTGAGGCTCCCTGGGTAAGAAGAAAGAATTTTTAGAAAAAGGTGTGTGGACAGCATAAGGTCGGTTAAACACCAAAATTGTATTTAAATTCAGCATCTTCCAAGGATGAGACACGAAGATTTTCAAGGAAATCCCCCATACAAAACTACGATTTTCACGAAAAAAGACTTTATTTTTGACTTTTTGAAAACTAGCTCTTACTATTTTGATCAACACACCACATGTTTAAGATGTTTACATGACAAATAAAATGTATATCTGGAATTTTCTGGGAATAGACTCTTGAAGTCCGCTTCATGCTGATTTACTGTTGTGTAACTGGTAAACCGCAAGAGATAGACAGAATATTACTATATAAAAATTCTGATGTGTTACACTTACATGACTTTCTCTACTCTTGTACAAACTATTTTTACAAACACTTATTCTCCATATGCTTCATGTTAATCGAGATGTTAACCTTATTGCTAATTTTCTTGTAAGTGCAAGGGGAATATGGTAGGCTTTAAGTGAGTCAATTGTTTTAAGAGCTGGTTGCTATGTGGAGTATTCCATTCTCTTTGTATGTCCAGGACATAAAAAAATGAATAAGGAATTCTCATTTGAGAAAAATTATATGTATTGGAACATTTAAGGGAATAACAAGGAATGTCTCGAAAATGGTTCACTCAACAAAGAAAAAAAAAGTATATGACATAAATTGTGTATTTTGACGCGATCTACATTTTATGTGTAGTGAAATTTTCTCTGTCTCTTATGGTTTACCAGTTGTGCAAAAGTCGTTCACAATGAAGAATACTTTTGGAGACATTCCCAGAACATTCGAGATATACATTTCATTTGTTGTGAAAATATCTTAAACATACGATATTTTAATCAAAATCGTTCGAGCCATTTTTGAGAAAATTAAAATGTTCGAAAAATGCTCCGTGTAAACGGTAATTTGGGGTAGGGGGATTTTCTTGAAAAACTTTTTGTCGCATCTCTGGAAGATACTGAACCTAAATACCAAGTTTGGTGTTTATCTGACTGTTCGTTTCTGAGTTATGCTGTTCACAGACACACACGGACATGTTTCCAAAAATGTTTTTTTTTGGATTCAGGGGGCCTCAAAACATATATTTCCGGTGAAATCTCGGTATCGAATTTTTGGGTAGAATACAATAATTCCCCTACTTATTATAGGTAGTAGAGAAAGTAAAAATATTAGCCAAAGATCGGGTACCCCAACAAATTATATTCAACATATTGTATAACGTTTAAAAATTAATCTTGATTGCAAAAGGCGGTACTAGTAAATTATCGTTTTGGCGATGAGAGAAGGATGTCCTCTGTCACCACTTCTATTTACTATATGCATGGATCAGATAGAGAATGGAGAGAGCAAACCCATCGACATATACGAGGGCATCCCAGAAGTACCCGACCTGAGTATATATAGCGGTTGTTGTTTCAAACAAATGACTATGGTAGAAACTACCACCCTTATGAAGCTTAAGTTTCACGATGCCACGTCGTTTAGTAATTGTTTGGCAGCCATTAATAGTGAATTCTCTCCGCAAATTTGTGAACATGGATAAAACTGGCCAACGTTATGTGATACAATACTTTCATTTGAAAGGTCTTAGTAGAACAAATATTAAAGCTGAGCTAGGTTCTACTCTGGGGAGTCTGCTTCATTTACAACAGTAAAATATTGGATGGCAAAGCTTAAGCGAGCGATACCAGAGTACGAGCTGCCAAGACGAATATTACAGTGGTCGACCAAATGAGGTGACCACGCCAGAAATTGTGAAGAAAATCCTCAAAATGGTATTGGATGACCGTCGACTGAAAGTGCGCGAGCTAGCACACATCATACGCATTTAAAAAAGTGCTGTACATCGCATACTAAGTGAAAATTTAGACATGAAGAAGCTGTGCCAAGATGGGTACCGCGTTTACCCACAATGGAACAAAAGTAGTATCGTGAGGATTTTCCAGTCTAGTGTTTGGCGATGTTTCGCTGCAATAAAGCCGAGTTTTTGCGTCGATTCATAAACATTCATGAAACATGGGTCCATCACTTCACACTGAGACAAAGGAACAGTCTAAACAGTGGATTGAAAGGGGAGAATCGGCTCCAAAGTAGGCGATGACAGTTCCATCCGCAGGCAGGTCACGACGTCAGTTTTTTGGGAATCGCGTGGGATAATATTCGTTGATTATCGTCAGAAAGAAAAATCAATCAATGGGGAGTAGTATGCAAACATATTGCAGCGTTTGAATGATAAAATCAAGCAAAAACGGCCGCATTTAGCGGAAAAGAAAGTTCTATTTCATCAAGACAATGTTTTAGTTCACACATCCATTATCGCCATGACCAAAATCAATGAGTTAAAGTTCGCATTGCTTCCTCATGCACCCTATTTGGCAGACTTAGACCCTCTGATTATTTTCTGTTTCCAAAGTTGAAGAAATGGCTTAGTGGTAAAAGATTTGCCAACAGTGAAGAGGTGGAGTTTGCAGTGATGGCTATTCTACAGAACTCGGCAGTTCTCACTATAAACAGGGTATCGAAGCTATTGAGCATCGCTGGGAAAAGTGTATCGAGCTGAAAGGAGACTATGTAGAGAAATGAAGATGCTTTTTTCCAAAATGTTTGTGTTTTCTTTGTTAGGTCGGGTACTTCTGTGATAGCCCTCGTACCTACAATTAAACAGAAACAACAAATTAGACACGCTACTTTTTGAAGATAATGTAGCATTAGTGGCACCTTCAGGGGATGAATTAAATTATTCAGTTCATAACTTCAAAGAAATTAGCATCAAGTATAATATGAAAATGAATGCAGAAGAGACAAAATAATGGCCTTTCATGGAAAATACCCTGTACGTAGCAAAATTTGCAGAGATTAAAAAATACTGGAAATACGCAGATTCATTCACCTGTCTTGGACATACATCAACATATTTAGATGAACTAGACATCTCAAACAGAAGTATTAATTTTAATAATAAACACAACAATGAAACCTTCATTAGTGCACGGAGATATCAGAGTACAAGGTAAGACCTACACTTTGCTATGGCAACTTGGACTTTTAGAGAGGAAAGCACCCGAAATGAGGTTCACGAGATACAGAGCAGGACACACCAAGTGGGATTACAAAAGCAATGATGATATGATGAAGGAACTACACTTAGAACCAGTCATTGAGGACTTGCAAGAATACCAGAATAACTGGATGAAACATTTCCGACGAATGAGTTCGAATACAGTTCCCAAGCCCTACTTCATTATCGACCAACAGGGATGAGGTCTCTGGGCCATCCAAGGAAGCGCTGAACACAAAACTTGTCTGTGATCGGAACAGGTCATTAGATCTAAGACTTGTAAGGAAGAAGAAGAAGGAAATAAAATGGCTACATAGTCTTTAACTGCTCCTTTTCTAGCCAACCCAGGAAAATCAGTTGAAAAGTGTCATTATGATGCGTAGCTTGCTTGCACTGAAAGTTGGCAGACTTCTAGATTTTTATAACTCCAGGAAAACCTCTGCTGCGCCGATATTTTTTTTAGACTCGTACTAGGAACTCAGAATAGCCTCTTTCCTCTGGTTAACCCAGGAACGTTGGTTTTCCTTAGCCTTGTAGCCTATCCTTCACTCCCACTGGACGTACTTTAATTCCAGGAAATCTCATTTAGTTGGGTGTTCCCTCTTAGCGTAGTGTTAACTTGCTTTAATAGTTGATACCTTTGGAGAGAATGTTGAACGAAGATGATGCTTACAATTCAAATTTGTATGTGTAACAGTGGTTCTCAAAAAGGGGGCCTAAGAAAACTCAGGAGAAGAACTGAATTGAACTTATTTGAGTCTATTAATCATATGCAATGATGTAATCCAACTCTCATTTTTATCAGTTAAGATATGCATTCATTTATACTATACAGAACTTTTGTCATACAGCGGTATTTTAAGTCTTTTTAAAGACTGGTTTTAATTCACTTGGAAGTTTATTTAAATAATATATTCAAATCCCGACTAAGGTATTGAATTTTTCAGTCGTCTGATTCTACCTTTCCAACCCTGTCCAACATACGGCTTGCGTGGAAGAACAATTAATTCCATTTATTATAAATAACTGCTCGTATGACATATGAATCTCTCTTAATCTATTTACTGGTATAGTTTTCCAGATTTAAGCATTCTTTGTAGTTATTTCATATTTACTCAAGTACCTCATCTATATATTAATACAGTGCTACTCCTTCATACTGTGGCCATTGCATGGCGACTCGCACACCGGCTGCCACAGCTCGGATTCCCGCCGAAACAGTAACAATATCCCCGCAACCACACCATGTTCTCATATTTACAGTTACAATTACAATGATAATAAGCACATAACCTTATCATAAGAGATGTTGGAAATGTCGCTCTTCTCTATTCTAATATTTCTGGCATCTTTTCAGAAAATTTTCATTCACACTCAAGAGTTGAATATTTGAAACTGAGTGATTTTATCCCTTCTTCTCACTTTATGAATGGAATCTGTCTACTTGTAAGAAATACTATAGTATATAATAATAAATTAAATAATATATATTTGTCTTATTGAATTAACTAAGAATAATTGGAATACATGTACATATGTATTTATTATTTAGACCTTTTTAATTTAGTTTGGTGTTTGTTGCATACATCTTATTTTTCAAGTTCCCCAAAGATAAAAATCACACACAGTTCAATCAGGAAATCGTGAGGGCCATAATTCTATACTAATTGCATCAACTTCAAGAACTTCATGAATTAAATTTCATGACTCATCAATTCTATGCGCGGTAGGAAACTTGTTGGAAAATTGCAGACTGACATTCAACGTCGGTTAGCCGTTCGAAAAAATGGTGCAAGTCATTTCTGAACCTCTCTACATTTATTGATTGTTCAAAAAGTATAATTCCTATTATTCTGTAAGCATTTACTGCACACCAAGAGAATCTCGTGCCTAAAATCGGGTATTTTTGTACTCCAATATCTGTTATTTTGCTAGGAAACATAGCCATATAAATGGAACCATGCTTCGTCAGAGAAGAGTATTAAGCGTGGGTCAATTACTCTATTATTTTGTAAAATATGAAGCAACATACAGTACTAGCCATGGACAAACTAATATAATAACTCATTAATGTAATAAGATATCCAATTCACAGCTTCAAAGCATCAACACATTAATAATTGCTTTCTTTAATATTGTTTGTTCCAAGTTTTACGTGTTATGCATTCTCTTTGCTAATATTGTACGTATAATAATTAAGAGGAAGTTAAAACACATATATTTATAATGTACACATGGTATAGAACAATTATATAACGTTATAACGTATAAAATATAAATATGAGGAGGAAAGGCCATTGTTAGCTATATAGCCAGTAATATAAAATTACGAGAAATGCAGTAGTATCTGCGTAAGCATGTAACGAACCTTGTATTCATACGATGGAAGTCTGTAAATAAATATATATATATATAGACAGATAGATAGATAGATAGATAGATAGATAGATAGATAGATAGATAGATAGATAGATAGATAGATAGATAGATAGATAGATAAGGTATATTTATTGGTTTCAAATTATTGAAGTTATTTCACAAGTATTTAGTGCATGGGTCATTGACCGTACATGCATATTTAAGATACAATAGGGTGACAAAATAAACAACAGAGAAAGAAAACACAACAAAAAGGAACAAGAAAAAGGGAAATAGAGTTAAATTAACTTTGTCTAACTGAACAAATTTGACCTAGCTTCGCGCACTTTAGCCAAAAAATTGCCCATGTTTTGCCAGTTCCTCTGGTCAGCCAGTAGCTCCCAACATGCCAATCTCTTTCTTGAGAGACTTAAGAATTTTTCTTTGAGTTTAATCGTTCGCTGGTTCTCCCACTGTGCACATTACGTCAAAATATGTACTCAGTCCTCATCCAAATCACAGAATGGGCAGATTCTCCTGCCAGAATCGTCAGTCATTTTCTGTGCCCTCCAGTTCTGCAGTCTAAACCATGCCATTCCTGATCTTTCCTTTCTTCCTAAATTGAGTATATATACCTCTTTACCCCAGTTCAATTTTATTTCATTTGCCAGACTTAGAGAAGGTTTAATTTTACAATCCGATTCTATTTCCTGTTAGTGGAGGTCTCTTAGTCTTCTTTTGACACATTTCCATATGTTTTTGTCCTTTGTTTCGGCTCTTAGCCATACTGACCCCATTCCTATTCTCCTCAAACCCCTTTCCAAATCAGCTACCCAAAACTTAGGAGACAGGTTTTCTCGCTGGTATTTATAACATTTGGATCGTAGTTTGGAGTTATCCCCCTCAGCCAGTACTTCACTGCTCTTATTTTGCAGTGTATTGTGTCTTCATAACATCCCATCTCCCTCAGTACCCCCGAATTTGTTGTGGCTTGTGAAATTCCAAGAAATCTTTTCCAAAATGCTACCTGTGTTTTATTTACATGCTCTGCTGTTTCCCATCCCCAGATTTCACTTCCGTATAACAAAACCGGCCTTATCATAGAGTTATACATCTTTTCTAATGTATCTACAGGTACATCCGATATCCACGAGAGGGTACGTAATAATTCATTTAACTTCTCTTGTGCTTTGTAGTTAGTTGCTGATAGAGGTTTGTTCCATTTTCCTCCCATATTAAACGTTACTCCTAAATAGGAGAAATGTTTAACGTTTTGTAGTTCTAGCCCCTTGTAATACCATTTATCATCCCTGCCATACTTTTTGAAAGCCATTGTTTTTGTTTTATTAATGTTTACCACCAGACCCCATCGTTTACAATATTCTTCCAACCTATTAATACCTTTCTGTAAGCCTTCTATCGTCACTGACAAAATTGTCATGTCATCCGCGTATAAAAGTGCAGGACTGCAGACATCGTCTACTTTTGAGCCATTCATTTCCTCTGCTATTAACACGTCTGCTATATAGTCTATGAATAAATTGAACAGGGGCGATAAAATACATCCTTGAACTCCTCTAAAGGCCGATTTAGATTCAGTAACATAAACTGTTATTGGATGTTATTGGATGGTAGCACCAATCAGGTACATTGATACATGCCTGTAATTCAAATACGTGCGTTAAGAAGAACGGTTGGAAGGAACGCTAACAGAAGCTTGTCATTGTTCGAGCAGAAAGGCAGTGTATAAGCACGTCTCTAAATATACCCTAAAGCTACGTATTTAAAGTGTACAAGTTATACATATTTTAACATAATAAAGATGATAGTGAATTGTGAATATTTACACGTGGTTTATCTAAATAAAGATGAAATAATTAAACAGAACACGTGTGTTCAAGGTATTTTAACATTCTCCATACCCAACCCTGACAAGACACAAGTGCTCTCCGACACAAATACAGCAGCCGTGGCATAATTATAAAATACTAATTACAACATACTAACACACACGCAAGAATACAGATATACGATCATCAGATTCCAGTCTACGAGATACGTCACGAGAGTACGGGCATCAAGACGACCTACAGGTACGTAATACAGCATCCATCATCATCAACGTAGTGGGGGCCTACCAAGGGAACCGCTACAAATCCCATTAGGGAAATTTACCCGACTCTGATGATCACATGAAAAGTAAGTTGTATAGAGCAAATCCCATACATTGTAAGAACTAAAAGAAAACATCAGGCGAGATATTCACTCACTTTCGGATACTGAACCGTCCAGTGCGAATGAAAATTTCCTGAGAGATGGCAGAAATGTGTGGATAGAGGAGGACATTTCCAATATCTCTTATGATAAGCAGGGAGAGGGGTTTTGGTAAGAAAGTTAGAAACTCATCGAGGGTTGGTGGCGAAGGAAGGTGGGAGCAAATGCGACCTTGCAGTCTTCTCTGCAAACAAATGATGCACAGTTTAAAACACTACACCCTGCTTCGAAAGTAGGCAAATCTGGATAAGGATGAGGCAGTATTTTTAACACTTAAATAATTTCAGTCTAATTATATAATATGTAAATTCAATAACAGCCCGCCTTAAAGCAATATGTGTATGTAACAGTATATAAAAAGTGTATATTACAGTCATTATATATGTTTATATTATTGTATACTATTGTATACATGTTCAATAATGTTATATGAATGTATTACGTAATTTAATAATGTAGGATCTGTGAGAATAATAGGTTAAAAGTTGCTAACAATGAGGTAACCTTGAGGCAATAATGAGTAAGAAAGTTTAAATACTACTTGTGATTCTTGGAAGCAATAATGTAATTTTAGTGACAGTTTATAAAAATAGCCAATCAACATCCAGAAAAAGCTCTAGTTAAATGAATGTATTCTATTGGTATGGAATAGCCAATTAGAGACTTGAAATACGGAAATTTACAAGTATAGGTGATTGAAATCAATTCAGTTGGCTGTAAACAGTGTTCCTAACCGGACGCGAGACACGTCCTCGCGAAGTATAATACGTATTCGTGTGAGACAAAAATAGTTTGTGTTAAAAAGTGCAAGTAGTTCATAAAAGAATCTCACAGCTCTCTATCAGTGAAGTGTTATTTAAATCGTGTCAAGCATTAATAAAAGGAGTGAGGTCAAATTATAATCTGTGTAAGCCTACATTCTTAGTCGCACCACAACCCTGCTAAGAGAAACCTGTCTCTAACAATAATATGACGCAGCTGAGGCAAATATAAATATATAATATTTAAATAAACAGTCAAATTACAAAGTTAATATTTTTAAAATTGGAGCAAAGGCTACCGGGTACCATACGTGCGGTTGCAACTACTTCAAGTGTTCGGCTCCCCAACAGTTGAACTATAATACAACTCCTATAATATATCCTACTTTCCATACGTGGAGCTAATAAATAACAACTTCAAATTAGTGCAAAAACGTGGAGCAAATAAAGTAAAGATACCATCTTCTTCAAACTGGCTTTCCATACGTAACAATACAACAATAAATACCTTCTTCAAGGAGTAGTATTAGAAGAAAGAAAGCAATGCATGTTTAGTTATTGATAGTGTACAATTAGTTTATGAAATCTACTAAACATGCATTTCAAAAGTTGTACATCTTTTAAAGCAATATCCGCTCTTATCAGTGTATGACACAGAACCTCGAAAAATTCTGATCTGTAGTTTGGGGCTAAGGAGGCTGAAGGTCCACTTTCCTCATTGTCCCTTTCTAATTATGCCACATATTCCTTGTGTTTCATGGTTTAACATGATGTTTAAACGTGTTTTGAGCTCTTATGTTACATCTTATGATTTCGCCATTTGTGCTAAAGTGTTCCCTGCCACATTCCGCCATAAATGATGCTAATTCTGATGTATAAACTCTTAATTGCTTTAGGCATATTGCCATAGTTCTCCACTGGTGTATATTATGCAGCGAACAAATGGAAAAGTTGTAACGAAACCGGCTGTTGGTGACGGGAGAACTGTGTCGGTCATAGTACCTGACGTCACCCGTACTCCATGCGGCAACAGAATTGCTCTGTTTACTTACTAAAACCACTCTGCCTGATGATCACTGTAATTATAATTAAACAAGAGAACGTGAGGCGGTTGCGGGGATATTATAACTGTTTCTGCGGGAATCCGGATTGTAAGGGCCGGGGTGCGAGATTTCGTGCGTTGGCCGCAGTGTGAAAGAAAAACACTATATATACATGCAAACGTTCTCTCTCGATAGTATTCATATACATTTAGTAAGTCATATCGTAGATAATCAGTTAAAAACATACACATGAGGATATTTTAGACAATCTCCGTGTTACAAGGACAATGGCTATCACATAGTTATGCATTTATGTTTACAATTCACAGAAGTAAATTTTTCCTCTGCAGCTGCAATGCAATTAAGAAAGAAGAGCCATGGGATACACTTGCAAATTTTTCCTTTCCTGCGACTGTTTTATTGTTTCTTCACACAGACGGGGGCTTTCCCTAAAACGAAAAGACAAAAGTTTGTCACGACAGTTTTCCCTTATCTGTTTGCAAGCATATGCATTTGCAATTTTTACTTTCTCTACTACGTACAATAAGTAGGGGAAGTACTGCAATTCCGTCCAAAAATTCTATAACGAGATTTCACTGGAAATACAAGTTTTTAATACACTTGGTATTAAGTTCAGTGTCTTTCAAAGATGCTACACGAAGATTTTTCAAGAAAATCTTTGTACCTAAATTGCAAAGCTTGCACGGCTAGCCAGCTTCCGCTATACCATGCATATGTGCGTGTTTCCGGTTTTACAATATACAAACACTTTTGCGGCACCCAAGACTAAGTTTTAACATCTTCTTATCACATTTCTGCATTCTTGCCTGTTGGAGCATAAACCTTCCTCAATTTCCCAATCCATCATTGCCCCTCTAATTCCTTGAATCACGTGCTATACGGTCTTCCTTTTCGCGTCCACTCCATTATTCTTTTGGGTAATTTTCATCTTTTAGCATGCCCATACCATTCTAATCGTTTCTGTTGAATAAAATTTAAAATTGAATTTTGGACGTTCGTGTTTTCTTTTATAATCTCATTTCTAAGTTTTTCTCTTCTTTTAGTTATCCTAGCAGATCTCCTGTAGTAATCCATTTCTGTTGTCAATAATTTTCTTTTCAACTGATAGTTCAGAGTCCATACCGGAGCCCTAGGTTATAATACTTGTAGATTTAGTTTCTTTTGAAACCTGCTTATGTCGCAATATACCATTAAAAGTAGATACAGCATAATTTCCTGAGTTCCTTTTTCGACTATCCTTAAATCTGTCCGGCTGTATTTCCTTGTTTTGTTTTAACATTTCCTCCCCTCCCCCATGAACGGGGAGGTGGTCCGTCGCATCAGCTCCCAATCTGGAGGACCAGGTGTTTTCTAATCAAGGTTTTCTTCCTTTAGCCTTTGATGATCCAATCTCTGCAAGGTAGTAGATACTAGTTTAGGTCCGTCCCGAGTATTTTATTTCCCTGTTACCCGCCATATCTGGTGAGCGTTCTCCTATACGCCGCGATGGGAGATTAGCAATCTGCATTAATGCACGAGTTATAATGTATAATATCACATTAATGCAGACATTCGCATTGATGCAACAGTATTTTCGCTACAATATAAAAACGGAATGTTCCCTGTGTATCTTGAATGATAGTCTATGAACTATTTCCGCTCCGTTATACAAAGAACCGAACGGGTCTTACACCTTCTAGGAAGAATCCTCTGTGATGCTAAACTCCGAGAGAAAGTCTCATTAGCTATAGGAACCACAGGCAATTAGAGAAGGCCTCATTGGATGTTTGTGTTGCATACAACTGAATGACAACGCTGATTTTGTGAGCAGATAAAAATTGTACCTTCTGCTTACGAGAAAACTCTTATATTTACTTTCACATAAATTTCTCTACCCACTATCGTTTATTTCTATGTAACTATTCTCATGAAGCCTTTTTACTTTTTCTACCGCGTACATAGTAGGTAGAGAAGAAATTTGCATTCCACCCAAAAATTTGATACCGAGATTTCATCGGAAATGTTTTTGAGGCCCTCTGAATAAATAAAAGCATTTGTGTGTGTGTGTGTGTGTGTGTGTGTGTGTGTGTGTGTGTGTGTGTGTGTCTGTGAATAGCATAACTCAAAAGCAAAATGTCGGATAATTACCAAACTTGGTATTTAGGTACAGTACATTCCAAAGATGCGACATAAAGATTTAAAAGAAAATCCTCACCGCAAACTACACTTTCCAAGGAACATTTTTCGAAATTTTTTATTTTCTGAAAAATGGCTCTAACGGTTTTGATACCTTTAGTTCCCGAGGTCGCGGGTTCGAACCCGGCGGCGGGCGA
Source organism: Deroplatys truncata (assembly GCA_030765065.1). Lineage (NCBI taxonomy): Eukaryota > Metazoa > Arthropoda > Insecta > Mantodea > Mantidae > Deroplatys > Deroplatys truncata. Next base: position 21,467,687 of record CM060987.1, read on the forward strand.
TGGATTTTTTTTCGGGCGTAAAAATCCTTAACATGGCTTTCTTTGGAAGGGGAGCTAAGCCGGTGGTCCCGTGATGATGATGATGATGATGATTTGTGTTTAAGGGCGCTCAACTGCTTGGTCATTATCGCCCTGTTAAAACATCATGAAAAAGGCCAGAGATAATGATCAGTACAAAAGATCATGGCAAACGCCAGAGTGGTCCCGTGTTGTAGACTTGTATAATAACCTTTTTTTTAATTTTATTTATGGACGCTTTTTAACTACTGTGGTCCTTCGCTCCCATTCTATATTGGGCGTGAGAGACTGGTAATTTTGTTCAGAGGTCTCTTTATCAGGCTTGAGGTTCCTTTAGGTGCCGTAAATCTACCACCGGCTTTACTTTCCTTCCGAAGGAAGCCATGCTAAGGATTTTTACGCCCGAAAGAATCCATCGCCCTCCGCCAGGTTTGAACCCGCTAGGTTTGAGTCCTGCAAATGTAGTATTGTTTTCATAGTGCAGATGTGCACTCCCTAGTGCCTAACCCTCACTCCCCTCTGATTCCTAGACTTGATTGTCAACAAAAACCAGTGCCGCCCTCCTCCAAGCGCATTCATGTCGTAGCACATTAACAACAAGGCAACAGAAACCGATCTCCTGTTACACCTTGAGTTGCAAAGCAAAGTATACCGATTTCATCATGACTAAAAAGCAATCCGTCAGTCTGCCCGTTCATGTGGATGGATTGTCATTAACAAACAGACGTCAGAACATTGGTAGTATTTCTTTACGAAATTTAAGAAAGCCTTTTCTGCCTCGTTTCATTTTTATTGGCCAATTTTTTACTTTCTCTACCATGTATATAGTAGGTACAGAAGGTATTGCATTGCGCCCAAAAATTCGATACCTATCGAAAGTTCGCCGAAAATACATGCTTTGAGGCCCCCTGAAAAAAAGTGAATGTTTAAAGAAAAACTCCCGTGAGTGTGTTTGTTCACGCGCGCGCGTGAGTGTGTAAACAGCACCACTTAAAAAGGAAAATTCGGATAAATATTAAACGTTGTATTTAAGCTCAGTATTTTCCAAAGATGCAACATGAAGATATGCAAGAAAATCCCCCAACTCCGAACTACCCTTTGCATGGAATGCTTTCAATTTTTTTTTCTGAAAATGGCTAACGATTTTGATTAAATGCCATGGGTTCTTAGCAACTCATTTTATACTGGGCGTGAAAGATCATTAATTTTTCTCAGAGGCCTCTTTTATCAGTCTTGAGGTTCTTTGTCGTCCTCCATGGTGTGGTGGTTACCATGCTAGCCGCTGGTAGCTGGAGGTCGGCGGATGGCGATGGGTTTTTTCGGGCGTAAAAATCCTTAGCATGGCTTCCTTTGAAAGGGAAGTAAAGGCGGTGGTCCCGTGTCGTAGATTTACAGCACGTAAAAGAACCTCAAGGCTGATAAAGAGGCCTCTGAGCAAAATTACCGGTATTTCACGCGCAATATAGAATGGGAGCGAAGGACCATAGGAGTTAAAGAGCGTTCATAAATAAAACTCAATTTCTTCTCAGCCCCGCTAGTAAATGCAACTTGGAACTGCGGATGCTTTCTTTAGCTGACTGTCCTTCTGATGCCTCCCCACATGTTTCGTAACCGTTTAGTTCCTCTTCCCATCACACACACTCATATCGTGGTCGACTAGTACTTTTTCCTTCCGAGAATTATCAGAGAGCAGAGAGAAATACTCGGCATTGCCCGGTGCTTCGACGGTTTTAGTAAAGTATCAGTTTTTCCAAATATTTGTTTATTTACAGGTAGATAAATTCAATCAATTACAATATTTCTGGTATTCAAATCTTTTAATATGATCATCTCGCTTTTATTATGTCAAATTCATACTGAAAACCCTCTAAATTGCCTCCCATCCAATATTTCCCAGCCTCATTCCCAATTAGCTGTGGTTTTTCCCATTACCAAAGAATGAGAAGCAACATTTATCTTTTTATTTAGCAAAAAGAAACAGTTCATTTGTGCGGAATCTTCCGTTAGGGTTGTATTTTGTGATAGCACCTCCCACAGTATTTTTACGCTTGTTATAAGAATATGTACGCCCAATTTACCATTCGTAATGAAAATTCTTCAAAGTGCTTCCCACCGAAGTGGTTCATTAGAAGTGGTTTTCAGACGTACCCCACAGGAATGATGGGAGAAATATTTACTTGTTTATTTAACAAAAGTATTAAGGAAAACAATTGCATTCATGATCATTATCGTCAAAATTGTGTGCCATCCAACATTTTTTTACCCCCTCTTTCGTTGGGGATGGCTTTCTGTTATAAAGCTCCCAAAGTATTCTTACTCTTGTCCTAAAGAGACTGTCAGAATCGCTGCAAGGGTGTAGGAGTCTACAAGGCGGTACACACAGACTAACTATAAGTAAGCATAAAAGTTGCTGTTTGTAGATGGTTATGTTAAGTTGTAATGTTCCAAAACTGAGTTTGCTTGCATATTATAATTTTATTTCGTCTTTTAGGGCTGCAACTAATGGCCTTAGTAGTCAAATCGTTCAGCCTTGCCAAGGCATGATTAGCGCCTGTGTTAGTGATGAATCCGCATTCCACAACCGGCTTACAAATCTTGGATTGGAAAAAGTGTTCTCGAACACGTTTCTGCTTTCCTTCCAGACGAAAGGTATGTTGAACCCTTCCTTCTTGGACATAAGACAATTGCAGTACAAATTAAATTACAGCTTACTGGCTTTTACATATAAGCAGAGATATTACAGTAGTATTATGTTTGTTGTGAATTAAATTCTAGATATCACCGACCGAGATAGTTCCATGTTAGGCTCGCATTCGGGAGGTTCTGGGTTCGATTCTGGTCGGGCCAGCCAGTAGGTAGGCGAATGCTGGTGTACTTCCCCTTCTACCACGAAGTTCCTGTCCATTTCTTGTCACCATCTTTTCTTATCATCCGTTTCACCTTAACTGTTTCAGGGTTGTAGGACCAGGCGACGGCGGTTGGCGTGTTGTGGTAGGACGGGGGAACTTGCGCTATGGGAATATTTCTCCCTGGTGTTTGTCGGGACTGCTGGGGCCTCTTCCTGGGAGCTATGTCTTCTGTCACGGGATCCCCTGATGCCACTCTGTATCATCCTCCTTTCTCATTCCAACTTCGGATGTTGGGAATGGTTAGACTTTACGGCAACACAGCACTAATAGTATAGACGCTCCTTGGACGTAAGGCAAACCAAATAACAAAGTAGGGGTGGGTTAAACCTCGTGTCCCTACCAGCGGCAACCCTGTGCTAAACTGTCCTCCTGCAGCAATATCTGTAGACTTAAGTTCGTGGACAATTTGGAGTTTATAAGACTGAAAATTGAAGCAGTGATGTATGGTCTTCTAAATGTGTGGTCTGAGCCGAGCAGACTCCTTTGGGTTCCGCAAGATGGTGGCACGAACATTTTCATCCATATTCTAAGTCCGCATAGCTCTCCCACTCACTTTGGCTTACGATTACAGGCAGATGATGCAGTTGATTTGAGAGAACTAGCCCACCTAGTAATGATGCATCCATCCAACATTGTAGCGTACTAACCACAGTATCATTATACTTGAAATAAGTTTCAACAGTCACGTACGATGTTCGCCCCATCCAACTTCCCACATTCACGTATCTCAGACGTGGGACTGAGTGGTCGAATACAATTTCCTATTTGGGTGTTAAGCTGGATAAGGGCCTAACTTTCAAGGAGTACATCATAGACATCTCGCATCGGGCCACTGTGGCTACAGCCTCTTACTTTCCGATCGTTAGATCTGGGATGTCTGTCTCTTTAAAGCTACGCCTTTTCTTTTTATACGCCAGCGAGATTTGAGGCATGGCTGCAGACTCCAGTCTACTACGACTACAGCGGGTAGTGAATAGAGGTCTCCGGACCATATATTCTTCCCCGTGAGACTACTTCCCGAAGCCTCATCTCTTCTGTACGTTGAGAGTGAAATTAGGCGCCGGATCGGAAAATTTTACGACTCATTGCCACAATATCGGAACGCCCTCTTTCCGTCTCTCGTGGGTTATAACCATAGACAACGCCCCACGTGGCATGTTCGGCACATCCGGTAACACAGCAGCAATTCCAAACAGCAGCTAAAGCTGAACTCCTCTACAATCCAACAGATGCTTGGATAAATCAACATTTCAGTAGTTTCCCCTGAAAACAAAACGTTTTAGGAAAAAAAAACATACACCAGCGGGCACAAGGACCGTTGCATCCTAACCTGCAGCCGTCGAGGAGCAAATTTTGCTACCTCCCTCCACTCCAACAACTGTATTCACATTCGCTATCCTGCAACTCCCACTTCCGTCTCTAAGCGTTTAAACCCAGCAAGGGTAGATACACTTTCTTACACTCCAACGGGCTGCATCAAGCCTGCCAAGAACAGATTGGAATTGGACGATGTTCAGCAGGTCACCTCTCCGTGTTTATCACCCAAACCAAATAATAGCTCACTAACAATAGAACGCCGTTACATACACGTAGCATTGTTGTGCTATGTCCATGTACTACGTGAATCAAAATGCGTCACGAACGTATATAAGATTATTTTATACACATTTTTACTTTCTCTTCCGCTCACTTATAGTAGGTAGAGGAAGTATTGTATTCCACCCCGGAATTCGATACCGAGATTTCACCGGAAATGCATATTTTGTGGCCCCTGAAATAAAAAAAAATCATTTTTTAAAAAAAATCTGATGTGTTGCACTCACATGGCTTTCTCTACTCTTGTACAAGCTATTTTTACAAACGCTTATTCTCCATCTACTTCATGTTAATCGACATAAAAGTATTGCTTATTTTCTTGAAGGTGCAAGGGGAATATGGTAGGCTTTAAGCGATAGTCAAATATTTTAAGAGCTGGTTGCTATGTGGAGCATTCCATTCTCATTGTATGTCCAGGACATAAAAAAATAATAACGAATTCCCATTTGAGAAAAAGTAAAAGTATTGGAAAATTCAAACAAATAAGGAATATCTCGGAAATGGTCCAGTCGACACCTGTAGGTAGGTTGTATAACGTACTGCGTTTTGTAAACTCTCAGAACAATTTATTGGCTTTCTTTTCTATGATAGAATAGCTTTAAATAGTAACATATTATTTAATGATGCCTTATGTTTGTAAGTTATAATTACAGTGTTATATGCATTTATTTATTATGTTCATTAAAGCATACTTTAGCAAGTAACAATTTTGTTTTAATGAAATTCATACAGTTAAACTAGTTAAATGAAACGACACTTCCATGACAAACTATCAGTTCTCGTTAAATTTACTAAACATGAATAGCACCTTCAAGTGGCAGTATTTGAACCTGGGACCTTTACCAATGAAGGCCAACGCGCAGACTGTTGTGCTACGAATGCAAGTCACTGTACGCACAGCGATGCAAAGCATTCATTTCGGTCGAAATTAATACGACGCGTTGCAGTGGACAGTGTTTACGGTATAGCCTGTACAATGCCGGGACTGCATAACTTCCCAATCCGCAGGCTGAGAGGACTCACCCGGTATATGTATCTCATAACACAAAAACAAAAAGGCGAATAAATACCAAACGTGGTATTTGAGGCAGTATTTTTAACATATAAATGATTTCAGTCTAATTATATAATATATAAATTCAATAACAGCCCGCCATAAAGCAATATGTGTAAGTAACAATATATAAAAAGTGTATATTACAGTCATTATATATGTTTATATTATTGTATATATGTTCAATAACGTTATCTGAATGTATTACATAATTTAATAATGTAGGAGCTGTGAGAATAATCAGTTAAAAGTTGCTAACAATGAGGTAATAATGAATTAGAGTGCTTAATAATGCTACTAGTCATTATTGGAGTAACACTATAATGTAATTTTTGTGACAGTTTATAAAATAACCAATCAACAACCAGAAAAAAGCTTAAATTAAATAAAAGTATTCTATTGGATTAGGAATAGCCAATCAAAGACTTGAAATACAGAAATTTACAAATTTATGCGGTTGAAATCAAGTCAGTTGTTTGTAGACAGCGCTCATAACTGGACGCGTTGGTTGTAGACAGTGCTCATAACTGGACGCGAGATGTGTCCTCGAGAAATTTAATACCTATTTTGTGTAAACAAATAGTTTACGTGTTAAAAAGTGCAAGTAATTAACAAAAGAATCTCACAGCTCTCTATATCAGTGAAGTGTTATTTAAATCGTGTCAAACATTAATAAATGGAGTGAAGGAAAACGTAAAATCTCTGTAAGCCTACATTCTTCAGTCGCACCGCTCCATGCTAAGATATTCATGTCTCTAAAAAATATATAAATACTGACGCAGCCGAGGCAAACATAAATATATAATATTTAAAGAAACAGTCAAATTACAAAGTTAATGTTTTTAAACATTTGGGGGGGGGCAAAGGCCACTGGAAAGTACATTTGGGGCGAAGGCTACCGGAAAGTGGGTATTATACGTGCGGTTGGAACGAACTTCAAGTGTTCGGCTCCCCAAGTTGAACTAACAAACATTCTTTAAACTGGCTCCCAAAACGTGGGGCAAATAACAACACAACAAACAAACAACTTCTTCATATTTAAGTCCAATATTTTCCAAAGATGTAACACAAAAATTCTCAAGAAAATCTCCCCACATTCAACTACGCTTTACATGGAACATTTTTCGAAATTTTTTATTTTCTCAAAAATATGTAACGACTTTGATTAAAATGCCATATATGAAAGGTATTTACATCACAAATAAAATGTATATCTTTAATTTACTGGGAATAGCCTATCAAGTCCTCTTCATTCGAAAGGGACTTTGTGTAATCTTCTATCTGGTAAACATTAAGTGATAGAGGAAAACGTACTATCAAGAAAGAAAGGAAAGGAAAGAAAGAAAAAAAAATACAGATCTCTTTAAAACACAGTTTATATCGAAAACGTTTTTGTGGCATGAGCCATTTGCGAGATATCCGTTATTAATGGTTCAAATTGTTCATTAGCCTGTCATTATTTAAAGTCCTGTTTTCAGTTGTTTCTCGCGATGTCATGGAAACAGTATTGAATTTTAAGGCCAGCATATAGCGTCCAGTTGTTAAACATTTGACTATCGCTGTTCTCCTTTGTATCTATAATGAAGTGTGAAAAGTAGTAGTTTATCTGGATTAAAATTTAGTAGATAGAAAAATAAGTTTCGGTAAGAATAGTTTGTATACCCGTTAATGTACGATAGAGGGTAGAGAAAGTCTTGTGAATGTAACACTTCAGATTTGCTTTATACCTCTGTAGTACCTGTACAGTTCGGTGGAAGGAAAGTGCATTGATATGAAATCAATTATACAGGAAGTTATGTCTCCTGCCATCATGATGATTTATGTTTTCCTGCCTCGTTTGCATATTATTGATCTTATTTAATTGGAAATGGTATTAATGATGAAAGTTACTATTCCTCTTTGCAGCAGTCTCCAATAACACCTTTCAAGTTCTCACTTTCTCTACCACGTCGTGCCTAACCTTCCACCCAAAAATTCAATATCAACGTTTCACTGGAAATGCATCCATTGGGGCATGCTAATAATAATAAATATATTTTAGAAGAAATGGGCGTGTCTGGGGACAGCATACTGAAACATCTGAGGCTACATTCACATGACTTTCTCTACATATTCGTCATTAAACTATTTTTAGAAAAACTTATTATTCTATTATCTATCTGTTAATCGAAATAAACATTTGCAGAAATTATCTAATTGCACATTTCCTTACTCGTACAGTGTCCTGCTTAAAAATTGGCCCATTCCTCTAGATCACCGTAGTGTTTTTCCCTCCGTAAGGTTTTCCATCTTCAGGTAACCAACTTTCGACTCCACCCAGCCGGTGTCAGTTCTTTATGAGAATGGGCTGAAAAATAGTACAAGGACATACAGAATAACGGATGAAAGATGTTTATAATCGATGTGGAATAAACGGGTGGTTCAGATACCGCCTCTGTGAACGAGTTTCGCTGCGATTGGTACACGAGTTACAAATAATTCGGCCTTCTCGGGGAAGGGGTGAAGAATCACTTGCATGTGTGGCTGAACTGAATGACAGCTACATGATAGCTTTCATCAGCGACGTGGGGACGAAGCTTAAAGTTTTTGCTGCTACTAAATGACAGGTAGAAAACGGTAATGCAGCATAACATCTAAGGTTTAAGTCGTAATCTTACCCTTCGGCAGTTCGGTCAAGTACTCTGGCAATCCACTGGCTAGATTTTGTCAGCTCCGTCCCATTTTATGAACGGCAGTATACAAGGAGGTTGTAGAGGAGTGTTAAATGAACGCTTTGATATGGGATACGAGTTGATGGTTGTTTGCGAAGTTCAAAATCAATAATGAGCCAGTACGCCACTGAGTTTGTGCAACTTGCAAGTAATCGTGGCTATGCTATGTTCAAACATTCCATGTGAATGTCTCCGTAAAACTTGTGGGATTTTACCTTTGAAAGAAACGGGAGAAATTAAAATTGAGTTCACTCCAAACGTACTAATTCATCTTTTTGGAAAAAAAGGGTTAATCCTTGAACGGGATTTGAACCCATACCAACAGATTGACAGCCGAGCAGGCTAAGCACTGCGATTTTGTTTGTTTCTTTGATATATATGATTCCCCATGTGAAAGTAGAGATACCACTACCGCTTGCTGGTCGGAGTATCTTTCCAGAGAAAACAATGCTGATAACTTTGAAAACACCGCAATGTCAGATATTTTCACGCTATTGGAAGATAAAATTAACTATTTTAGAGTGGAAATCAGCAACTTGAAAGTTTGTCGTCACGGACCATAGGTGCCCTATATCAACGTATTCCTATACCATCCTCCTGTTACCCAATATGTAATAGAGTTCCTTTCTCGCATTCTGTGGCCACCGCACGGCGGCTCGCGCTGACCGCGGCAGCCGCTCTTGACTATCGCCGAAACAGTTATACAAGGGGCACTATTTATATTTTGAGCCTAATAATTAAAACAAAGTAATTTCTGATAGAAAACTGCTTTATTGTTTTTCAAAATATTCTCCGTTATGATCAATACACTTTTGCATCCTTTTGAACCATTTGTCAAAGCATTTATTCCAGTCTTCTTGAGACACCTCCAAAACATGGTTTTTGAAGGCATCAACGGCTTCTTCTGCCAACGAAAATTGTTTTCCACGCAATTTATTCTTGATATTCGGGAACTAAAAGCAGTCATTGGGTGCCAAATCAGGACTGTGTGGCGAATTCGATTTTTTGAGCCTTCAAATGCTCTGTTGTTAGACGAGATGTGTGTACGCTCGCATTGTCTTGATGAAGAACGATCCTACGATTCTTGTTGGTTTTCCTTACTTCACCGAAGACTTCCGGCAAACAAATGGTTGTGCACCATTCGGCATTGACCGCTTTACGTTCCTCTAAAGGCACTGTTGCCACATGGCCAGTTTTGTTGAAAAAGCAGGTGACCATTTGCTTCGAGTGCGAACAACTTTTGTTTGTTTTGCTTCATCTTGAAACACCCATACAGTCGACTGCTGTTTACGTTCCGGCTCATACGCATAGATCCATGATTCGTCACCTGTTACAATCTTATATACGTCTTTTGAGGAACCGCCATTGTATTTCTTGAGCATTTTTGTACACCAATCGACACGAGCATCTTTTTGAGATTGCGTCACGTCAAATTATGTGGGATGCAACGAGAGCAAACCTTTTTCACGGCTAAATAATCGTGCAATATTTCATATATGCTAGTGGAACTAATGCCTAGGGTTGCCTCAATCTCACAATATGTCGCATGACGATCTCTCATTATTAATTTTTGCACAGCATCAATGTTTTCTGGCACAACTGATTTTGGACGACCTTCACGAACTTCATCATTGAGCGAACGGCGGCCACGATTAAATTCGTTATACCAGCGTTTCACAGTGGCAAAGGATAGAGCTTCGTCGCCAAATGTGGAAGTTAGTTGGTGGATGCACCCTTGCCTTGATAATCCACGTCGAAAGTCGTAATAAATCATTGCACGAACATTTTCACGGGTTAATTCCATGTTTTTGTTGACACAAAAGTTTTCAAGTTAGTATAAACAAAACAAATGACGCTCTATTGACAAAATATTTGAAGTAGATTATGGTCAAAAATTTCAAACTTTCTATTGGAAACGTCAAATGGCACCTACAATATTCAGGGTTGCCAAGGCTCAAAATATAAATAGTGCCCCTCGTAATATCCCCGCAATCACTTCACTTTTCATAGGTACAATTACACATCCCTTATCATAAGAGATGTTGGAAATGTCCTCTTCTATCCATACTTTCTGGCATCTTCTGAGATAATTTTTATTCACACTGGAGAGTTCAATATCCGAAATTGAATGAAATTCTCATCTCAAGTTTTCTTTTAGTCCTTCCAGTGTATGGAGTTTGTTGCATACACTTTATTTTACAAGTTCCCTCATAAATAAAAATCGCACACGGTTAAATCAGGGAATCTTGAGGACGTTAATCCTTTACTAATTATGCTATTTTAAAAAGATTCCTGAATTAAATTTAACAATTCATCAGCGGCATGCGCGGTTGGTAGGAGAGCCTCTTCGGAAAAATCCAGATTGGCATTCAATTTCGTTCAGGCGTTGGTGAACAGCTGCTCAATGGTGTGAGCAAATATTCCTGTACCTCTCTGCATTTGTTTGTTAAAAAATATGGGTCCTCTTATTGTGTATGCATTTACTGTACACCAATTTAAGTGTCATTTAAGAGAATATCGTGTGTAAAATCGGTTTCTCTGTACTCCAATATCTGTTATTTTGCGACGAAACATAGCCGTATAAATTGAAATTCTTCGCCAGAGAAGAATATTAAGCTTGGGTCAATGGCTCTTATCATTTCGCAAAATTTAATTACTTACCCGACTCTGATGATCACATGAAAAATAAGGTGTGTGTATACATTGGAAGAACTAAAAGAAAACTTCAGGGGAGAAATTCACTCAATTTTGGATACTGAACACTCGAGTGTGAATGAAAATTTGACGAGAAGATGCCAGAAATGAGTGAACAGAGAGTGAGAGCGTTTTCAACAACTGTTATGGCGAGCTATATGCTTATTACCATTATAATTGTAACTGTAACTGAGAACGTGAAGCCGTTGCGAGGACATTATAACTGTTTTAGCGGAAGTTCGAGCTGTGGCGGCCGGCGCGTGAGCAGCCGTATGGTGGCCACAGTGTAAAGGAAAATTAGTATATGCAGGATGTTTCAGAAATACTTTTACAAACTTCGAGTATGGGTTCCTTACACCTCAAGAAGGAAACAATTTCATATGAACATATGCCCCATAATCCTTTGTTTTCTCGTTAGGAGGTGTTCAACCCAGTGGTACACTTAAAACACACAAAACTCATAATAAATGCTCAAAATGTCCTCCTCTTGCTTCTATGTATGCCTGTACTCGTCGAATCATGGAATGTTGCACCCAATCAAAACCTCCGGGATGGCCTCGAATGGTTTCGCAGGCTTCCATGACACGTCGATGAAGCGTTTCTGCATCCGGGATGGCTACTCCATAAACCAATGATTTAAGATGTCCACAGAGGTAAACATCTACAGGATTGATGTCGGGAGAACGTGAAGGCCATGGAACTGGTCCTTCTCTGCCTATCCATCGGTCATGGTAGATACCAGTCAGTGCATATCGAACAATGAATCTCGAACAATCGGCAGGCGAAAGGCCCTGCACACGTTGAATATGATATGGATACAGGAGCTGCTCGTGAAGTACCCTCCATGCTGTCACGTGTGATGTACCAGATGCCACAGCCAATTGTCTTGTACTGATACCTGGATCGTCTTCGACACACTTTAACATCTGTTCTTTGCGTTCCGGCGTACGAACAACTCTTGGTCTTCCTCGATCAATAGTCCGTGGTGGAACGGTTCCTGTCTCAGCAGGAACAGCGACAAAGGTTGGATGACTCGGTTGTCTTCGTTCTGGAAACTCCATCTGATAGAGCCGTCCATTACCATTCGCGCGACCATACATAAAAATCATGTCTGCCTGTTCACGAAATGAATATCCAGCCATGGTGGAACGAAACACGTGCAGTTAACTCACTACATGTACACATTTGAAACGTTGAAGACAGACTAATGACAAATGACAAACGTAAACAAGTCTCCATGGCAACACTTCGCCATCTAGCGTATGTAGTACAATGGGTCAACGCCTTCTATGAATGCATAGAGAAATGAAGTTTTGAGGTTGGATCCGAAGGCCGTTGAACTCACAGTTTCATTGTGACAGGAATAACGCGAAAACCAAGGATTATGGGACATATGTTCATATGAACTTTTTTCCTTCTTTTGGTGTGAGGAACCCATACCCGAAGTTTGTAAAAGTATTTCTGAAACACCCGGTATATACAGGGCGAATCTTCTCGGCCTGCGGATTGAGACGTTATGCAGTCCCTGCATTGTACAAGCTATACCGTAAACACTGTCCACTGCATCGCTCCGTATCAATTTCGGCAGAAATGACTGCTTTGCACCGCTGTGTATGCAGTAACTTGCACTCGTAGCGCAACAGTGTGCGCGTTGGCCTTCCGCGGTGAAAGCCCCAGGTTCAAATAATGTAGCTGCAGGCACTTTTTATGTTTTGTAAATTTAACGAGAATTGGCACTTTGGCATGGAAGTGTCGTTTCATTTAATTAGTTTAATTATGTGAATTTCATTAAGCACAAACTGTTATTTGTTAGAATATGTTTTAATGAACATCATAAATAAATGCAAGAAATGAATAAAAAATCTAATTTATTTGCAGGCGTAATTTGAACTTCCGACTTTTATCATGACTTTCAAGCACGTTAACGAGCACCACCGCAACCCTAGTCAGCGGGCTGGTGAATGCGGTGTCAGTACCTGCATTTCGCAACGTCTGTAAAATGCATAGTTGCCTTGTTATCAATCCGTAGGATGAGAAGATTCACGCGGTATATTTAGGTATCAAAGGCCTGAATCCAATGGCCACTCAACAATATTTACTGGAAATTAGCTGGTTTATGTCGCCTCCTTAACTTCCGTCACACCAACTGCGTACTACCTCACCTTCTTCCGTACAAGTCAGACCTAATGACCTGTTACGATGTCACAAGTTCTGTGTCCAGCACTTCCTTTGACGGCCCAGAGATCTCCCTGTTTGGGAGCACTATCAGAACTCATTCATCGCAAATGTTTCATCCAGTTATTCTGGTATTCTTGTGTGTACTTGATGACTGGTTCTAAATGTATTCCTTCACCACAGCATCATTGCGTTTGTAATCCAACTTGTGCTCCTCATTTCACTAGCGCTTTCCTCTCTTGTCCGGAAAGTCCATGCCTGGCTGCCATAGCAAAGAGTAGATCTTGCTATGTACTCTGGTGTCTCTTTGCACTAACGAAGGTTTCATTATTGTTTAATATTCCTATGGTTTTATTAAAATTAATATTTCTGTTTCAAGTGTCCACTTCATCCAAATATGGTGATGTATATCCAAGATAGACGAATGAATGTACTCTTTCCAATATTATTAATCTAAACAAATTTTGCTAAGTACAGGGTATGTTTCATGAAAAGTCACTACTTTTGTTTTTCTGTATTAATTTTCATATTATACTTGATGGTTATTTCGTTGAAGTTAAGTACTGAATATTGTAATTCATCCTCTGACGCTGCACTTTTGCTACACCATCTGCAAAAAGTAACGTGTCTGATTTCAAGTTTGTATGTAGCTGTATGTATCCATGAGGTTGCTCTCTCTATTCTCTATCTGATCCATATAATATATATATCATAAATAAAAGTGGTGTTATAGAACATACTCGTCTCACCCCTGAATGGATTTCTTGCCAATGTAATTATGTATTGCTTTCTCTTATTGCAATTAAGTTTAATTTGTAAAGGTCTTCAGATTTATTCGGCTTTACCGCCAGTCGGTTTCAATGAATGACAGATGAGTGAGCCCCTTGTCTCAAAAGGGAGATGCGGAATTGAACCTCGGAATGCATGCGTTTCAGACCTCGTAACAGTTTGATGTACTGCGACGGTGCAGAACTGGTTTTCACCAGGACATTTTGTGCGTTCTTTGCACGCGAGATGGAAGTGACTACCGATCACAGAATGTGCATGGCTGAGTGCTAAGTCGAGACACACAAAAAAAACCTTCAATTATTTGAGTTACCTATCGGCATACATGTTGAGATTGCAAGTTTACAGGACGCAAGCGAACGAAGTTCCAAATATAAATATTGGAAAGGTACGCTACACGTTCAATTTCACTGAGGCGACCTGGAAACTGTTGACATCCACCCCTTCAACTCATTTTTCCCTTGTCCTCTTCCAAAGCCACTAGTGACAAAAACTCGCTCCAAGGTAGTGACATAATGTGCAGACAACCGGCTGGCGAAAACGGCCGAATAGATCTGAACATGCAGAATATGTTATAAAGGTTATATGTTTTATGACGTATTTTATACAGGGTGATATATAAAGAACTGACGAATTTCTTTCTTTAATTATTCTGTTCGAAATTCACTCAGTGCCCCAATTTTAGCACTAAATTAAGCAGAATGTTCTGGAGTTTCGATTTCCTGTCATTAGATGCGCAGATGTTCATGTTTTATTCGTAATTGTTAGTTTTAGTGTCTGCAACTTTTTTTGAGAGTTTGTTCTAGTCAACGTGAAAATGGAGTACACATTAAATGAACGACTCTTCCTTGTAACGCAATACTGGATTACGAATTCAATTACAGCTACTCAAAGGGCATACCAGAGAGAATTTGGTGTTTGGAATCCTCCCCAAAAAACACAATACTGGGACTGGTAAACAAATTGGAAACAACTGGATCTCTGGTGAGTGATAAAAGCAAAACTCGTTCATCTAGTCTTCCCACGGTGGTTGTTGACGTAAGATCAGTCACCCAAAAAAATCTAAGACGTTTGTCGCAGGAGACAGGGTACAGCTACTCAATGTGTCAGAGAGCTGTGAAAAGTGCAGGTCTAAAGTCGTATAGGATTACGGCTGTCCATCAGTTACAGGAACCGGATAAGGATAGACGATTGAATTATTGTCGTTGGTTTCCGGCGTTCATTGTGTAAAATCCTGCCACATTGTCCATCACATGGTTCACAGATGAAGCATGGTTCCATTTATCCGGCTATGTGAACTCAAATAACACACGCTATTGGACCAGCGGAAATCCACATGTTATTCATGAAGCACCTATGCACCCGGTTTGGTGCGCAATATCCGCACAGAGAATAGTGGGACCATAATTTTTTTTAAACAATGTGAACACTGCAGAGTACCGTCGCATTTTCATGGAGTTTGCTGAGCAACTAGACGATGTAGAGCTGGGTCAAGGATATTTTCAGCAGGACGGCGCTGCATGCCATATATATGAATCTATGGCACTAATTGCAAGTTTCTTTGACGACCGGATAATTTCCAAGAAGCTGTGGCCACCGAGATCTCCAGATTTGACATCGCCGGCTTCTTTCTATGGGATTTCTTAAAAGACAGGGTTTATGCCACACGTCCCCAGACATTGTGCGATCTGAAGCACAATATTACACAGGAGATTCAAGCTATTGACAACAGAGCCCTCCAACGAGTGGCCAGTAACATGGAACGATGTGTTGAGTTGTGTGTTATGCAGGATGGAGGACATTTTCAACATTTGTTATTGAGGTAAATAATCTCCCAAAATTCCTCTGCATTTCGGGTATAATAAGTTGTCGCTAGCATAACTCGTTTTGAAACAATTAAAGAAATAAATATGTCAGTGCTTCATAAATCACCCTGTATAATAATAATAATTCAGTGAGGGCAAGAATCAGGGTAGCTAACATGAGAGATACTTATTAGAAGCGTACTGTGTCCAACCATATTGGACTTCTAAAGTTCGCTGAATTTTTCACCTGCTGTAAAGCAAATCTGATTAGTTGCGTGTTAATGTTTTCTCTGAAGAAACGGGTCTTTGCATGAGGAATGGTGTTCCACAGCTCAAGTGAAGCCTGAAAATTCACCACAAGATATGTAATTTTACTTCGACGCGGTCCATACTAAAACTGCTTGCAGGATCGAGGTGAGGATCCATGCCAGAGCAAAGGAGAAGAGTACACGGCCGGTCACTAGAGTGGGAAGCAGAGTACACTTGCCGTGGAGATTCCGGGTTTGGCAGAAGTAACTTCCGACAAGGAAAGTTTTCAAGCAGCGATGAGTCATATGTCAAAAACAAAAGTCATTAACACAGAAAGATGTTGAGAAAGCGAGTGATTGATGAAACTCCCGGTGCTTCTTGAGCTGTTTGGTGTTGTGAAACATCAACGTGCTGGGTCTTTCCTAACCACACGGTCAAGTGCTCGGTAATATAGGGCAGACAGACGACCGTATTCTTCCCGGTTCTAAATCAACACCACACTAAAACTGCTAAAATATGACGTGCTATATGCACATGGCCTTCTCATTCCACTCTCATTTATTTTTATATAGCTTCCACAACCTATTTCTACAAAAGCTTATTTTTTCTGTTTGCAGAAATAGTTTCATTACACTTTTGGTTATAGGTATAAGAGAGATACAGTAGACGAGTCACTGTATGCTGGCCTTGAGATTTCATACTCATTCCGTGGCATCGGAAGAAACAAATGAATGACCATTTAAAAAATTCTGATGTTACATTCACATGGTTTTCTCTGCCCTCTAACGTTTATTATTGTGTATAAAACAATTCCTACGAAAGCTTATTTTTCTGTCTACTTCATTTTAATACAAATAAACCTTTGCAGAAATAGTTACATTACACATTTCGTTATCGCTACAAAGAGAACAGCAATAGTCAACTGTTTAAAAACTGAACGCTATACGGCCTATATTCTTTCCATACAATCGCGAGAAACAACTAAATGTCGACAGGACATGACAAACGTATTGAACAATTCGAACCATTAATAACGGATATATCCGAAATGGCTTATGCCAGAAAAAAGATTATTTGGAATAAAATGCGTGTTTTAGGGAGATCAAAATATTTTGTGTAGCACGTTTTCGTCTATCGCTTAAAGTTTATTAGTTATACAAAATTATTTCAGAATAAACAGGACTTCACACGCTATTTCCAGATTATTCAAGATATGCGTTTTATTTGTCATGTAAATATCTTAAACATGTATTTTAACAAAAATCCTTAGCCATGTTTTTTTAGAAAATCAGAAATACCGAAAAATGTTCGATATAAAACATAGTTTGTATGATTTTCTTGAAAATCCTCGTCTCGCATCCTTGTTTTTTAGATACGCTGTTCACAATCACACACATGTGGACTGTTTCTAAAAAGGCATTTTTGGGTTCACGGTTCTCAAAACATGTACTCCCGGTGAAATGTAGTTACAGAGTTTTCAGGTGGAATACAATACAATCCCTCAACCCGGATTACCCTTTACATGGAACATTTTTCGAAAATTTTAATTTTCTCAAAAATGCCTCTAACGATTTTGAATAAAATGCCATAAGTTTAACAAATTTTTATGGCAAATGAATTGCATATCTTGAATTTTATGGAAATGTCTCCAAAAGTATTCTTCATTTTGAACGACTTTTGCATAGCTGGTAAACCATAAGAGATAGACAAAATTTTACTACACAAAAAACGTAGATCGCGTTAAAATACACAATTTATGTCATATACATTTTTTTTTGTTGAGTGAACTATTTTCGAGATATTGTTTGTTATTCCCTTAAATTTTCCAATACTTATACTTTTTCTCAAATGGGAATTCGTTGTTAATGTTTTCTTTTTTTTTGTCCTGGTAATGCAAAGAGAATGAATGGAATGTTCCACATAGCAACCAGCTCTTAAAACATTTGACTATCGCTTAAAGCCTACCAATTCCCCTTGCATCTACAAGAAAATTAGCAATAAGATTAACATCTCGATTAACATGAAGCATATGGAGAATAAGCGTTTGTAAAAGTAGTTTGTATACGAGTAGAGAAAGTCGTGTGAGTGTAACACATCAGATTTTTTTCTATCTAATTCATGATAATGGAGATAAAGTTTCAGAAAAAGTTTTATTACACACATTTCGTAACAGGCACAAGAGGGACAGAGGAAACCGAATCGTTACTCCCGATGTTTAAAAACGAGTGGCTATACCTGTTCTTGAAATTCTATATTCTTTCCACAACACGAGAAACAACAGCATGGTAGCCGCTTCAAAAAATAACAAGCATTGGAAAATTCAAATAAATAACAAGTATCTCAGTAATGGCTAAAGTCACATAAAATAATATTTGAAATAAACTGCGTTACTTTAACGATATCTACAATTTTTGTGTAGTTTTTGTCTATCTTGTGGTTTAGCAGTTATACAAAATTCATTCAGAATGAAGAGACCTTCACAGACTATACCCAAAAAGTTTAAGATTATAAGTTTTATTTGTCATATAAATATCCTAAATATATGGTATTTTAATCAAAATTATGTTAGACGTAAAAAATAATGAACACAATTTTCCATGTAAACGGTAGTTTGAGGTGAGGGGATTTGTTTGAAAAGGTACTTAACTTAAATATGAAGTTCGGTATTTATCAAACACTTCGTTTTCGAGTTATGCTGTCTCACACCCACACACGCGCGCGCGGATTTTTAAAAGTGCGGTTTTTTTTAGGGGATTCAGGGAGTCTCAAATTGGGTATTTCCGATGAAATCTCGGTATCGAACTTTTGGGTGAATTACAATACTTGTTCCATTGACTACAGGCAAGCAGTACAGAAAGTAAACACTTATGATATCCACGCACTAAACATACAAGTAGAGCAATACGTATTTTACATACATATTTCACGTTTTTTTTATCCGGATACTAAGAATGAGTGCACGTTTGAACGATTATGTGAAAAAAAAAAAAGGATCGAAAAATACGTATATGTGCGTATGCGCGCGCTTGGTAAATCCAAGATATAACTGCCTTTTATATTAGTGCTTAACAAGCCTTCTTGTTGCACACGACGCCATAGGCGGTGGACACTTGTGATAACATGAAATGATAATTGGAGAAGAAATTTGGGAATGTCTTAAGTTTAAGGTATGCCTCCGTTATTTTCTAGCTATGAGGACTGAGGAAACCCTGAAAAAAAATCTGATGTGCTACACTCACATGACTTTCTCTACTCTTGTACGAACTATTTTTACAAACGTTTATTCTCCATATGCTTCATGTTAATCGAGATATCGAGATGTCAATCTTATTGCTAATTTTCTTGTAGATGCAAGGGGAACATGGTAGGTTATAAGCGATAGTCAAATCTTTTAAGCGCTGGTTGCTATGTGGCGCATTCTATTCTGTTTGCATATCCAGGACATAAAAAATTGAATAACGAATTTGAGAAAAAGTATAAGTATTGGAAAATTTAAGGAAATAACAAGCAATATCTCGAAAATGGTTCACTCAACTAAAAAAATGTATATGACATAAATTGTGTATTTTAACGCGATCTACATTTTTTGTGTAGTAAAATTTTGTCTATCTCTTATGGTTTACCAGTTATGCAAAAGTCGTTCACAATGAAGAATACTTTTGGAGACATTCCCAGAAAATTCGAGATATACATTTTATTTGTCATGACATTACCCTAAACATATGATATTTTCATCAAAATCGTTAGAGCCATTTTTGAGAAAATTAAAATTTTCGAAAAATCTTCCATGTAAAGGGTAGTCTGGGGTGGGGGGATTTTATTGAAAACCTTCGTGTCGCATCTCCGGAAGATACTGAACCTAAATACCAAGTTTGGTGCTTATCCGATTGTTCGTTTTTGAGTTATGCTGTTCACAGACACACAGACACACACACACACAGACACACACACAGACACACACACACACAGACACACACACGGACATGTTTCCAAAAATGCTTTTTTTGGATTCAGGAGGTCTCAAAACGTGTATTTCCGGTGAAATCTCGGTATCGAATTTTTGGGTGGAATGCAATACTTCCCCTACTTACTATACGTAGTAGAGAAAGTAAAAATGTCAGGGAGGACAATCCTGGATGTATATTTGAACCACGGGCCTCATGTTCACGAGTCCATCTGTAGCGGCTTTCGACCTTGTGTGTTCTCAGCCGAGTGCGACGAGACGGAGCGTTTAGAAAAAGGATTTAGTAACGAAGACAAAAACATTATCTTTCTAATGTTCAGGAAAATATTAAGAGTTATGTATTTTTTCTCAACATACAGATCTCATACACTACTCAAAAATGTTAATGATACTCTTCAGTGTAAAGGACCAAAATTCATAAATAGGGAATTTAGTGTTATTAAACAATAAAAAAAACTTCCACTTTGGTTCTATGTACCTTTTTATAGCTGTATGATATTTCAAAATAAGTCATATAGCGATTTGTCTGTCTGTGAGCATAGCGTCCTATAAAACTGTACTAAAATGTTTCGCCAACATTAAAGTGGTTGAACCATACAAGAGATGGCCTCAGGGACCTTCAAATACTAAATTATCTGCAGATGAGCAAAAAAATACGAAGACGACCTGTATATGCACTAAATATTTTTTAAGCAACATAAAGTCAGAATCATATTCTTTGAATATGTGAGCACGCGCGCGCGCACACATACACACACACAGACACGAACCTTTTTATAAAAATGCCTCAAAACATGTATTCCTGGTGAAATCTCGGTATCGAATTTTACGTGGAATGCAAATACCTTTTTTGAGTTTTTTATTTATGGACGCTCTTTAACTAAAGGTTCTTTCAACAAGAGCGTTCTATCTTTAACATGTGATACCTGCCGTTGTTATTGAGTTACAGCAGTCATTTTTTCATGTGGTTACAGTTGTTATGGACAAATACTTATAGAACGTTACAGCATTCAGCAACGCGTAGAAATTGCGAAAATTTATTATCAAAATGAATAATTTGTTCGCCAAACCTTCCGTGTATTGCGTGAAGTTTACGGTGTGCATAATCGTCCCTGCTAGAGAACGATTCGGCGTTTGATCGATAAATTTGAAAGAAGTGGTCCTGTCAGCGATCAAAGAACGCCTGTACGTAATCGACGTAAGCGCTCCAACGAAAACATAGGTGCTGTTCGTGAGAGTGTACGCGAGAACGGAAACAAATCAATTGCTAGTCGAGCGCAGGAATTGGGGCCGACCACAACTTGGCGAATTATGCATCTGGACTTGAAGTTTTGCGCTTAAAAAATGCTGTTATACAAGAACTAAAGCCCAACGACCATAGGTTGTGCCGTGTATTCGCTGACTGGGCTATGGAGCAATTGAAAGCTGACCCGGATTTTTATCGAAAAATCATCTTCGCGACGAAGCCCAATTTTGGATGGATGGTTGTGTTAACAAACAAAATGCCGCCATTGGAGCAATCACAATCCAATGCAGATTCAAGAACGACCATTTCATCCCCTAAAGGTTACTGTGTGATGTGGATTTTGGTGAGGTGGAATCATTGGTGCATATTTTTTCCAAGATGAAGATGGAGAAGCTCTAACTGTCAATGGAGAAAGATACCGGGTCTTATAAGGGACTATGTTTGTCCCCAATTGGATGATATGGATCTCAGAAACATCTGGTTCCAGCAAGATGGTGCCACATGCCGTACTGCTCCCGAAACAATCGATCTTTTGAAGGAGAAGTTCAGAGGTTTCATCATTTCCCGTGGTGGTGATGTTAACTAGCTCCCGAGGTCATTTGATTTAACGCCGTTGGATTACTTCTTGTGGGATTTATGTTAAATCTCGAGTTTATGTCAACATGCCAGAAACAGTAAATGATCTTATGAATAACATCACGCATGTTATTCATGAAGTTGGACTTAATTTACATTCTCTTGTCATTGAAAATTGGATCAACTGTATACGTGCAACCCAACGAATTCGCGACGGTCACTTGATGATGTTCTCTTCCACACGTAATGACATTAATTATGTTCCAAAATAAAAAAGAAATAAACCTCTCTAATTTATAGAACCTGTTTTATTTAAGTTCAAAGATAGGACACTCTTGTTGAAAGACCCTATACTATGGTCCTTAGCGTCCCATTCTATATTGGGTGTGAAAGACCGGTAATTTTGCTCAGAGGCCTCTTTTATCAGGCTTGAGGTTGTTTTACGTGCCGTAAATGTACGGCACGGGACCACCGGCTTTACTTCCCTTCCGCCCGAAAAAATCCATCGCCCTCGGCCGGGTTTGAACCCGCGACTTCGGACAAATACCTTCTCTACCGACCAGGTACATAGTAGAAAAAATAAAAATGAAAGAAGTTTTGTTAACATGCCTAGTTTTAATGTTATTAAACGATAATACTAAAGTGGTGTAAATTTTAAAAAAAAAATCCAAGTCTAGTATTTGACATTCATTTTCTACCAAATTATTAAATTAATTAAAACATCTCCAGAATTGATTAATATACTATTAAAGAGTTTAATAACAAAATGCTATTTAAAATTCCGTCGTATAGAGCATTTTTTCAAAGGAGTAAAAAGAAAGTAATAATAAAATTAATATCTCGGAATCAATTTTAAAAATATGTATGAAATTTGATTTACATGTTATGCATTAAACCCTAACTGCTGTATTAAAACCGAAATAAATTGGGAATTTTAAAAATTTCACGCTGGAGTATGCTTAATATCCCTGTAATGTAAGTGAATTTATAGGTTTGTGTTTACATGGCGACGACGTGTATATGAAAGTATGTACCTTAGTTCAGCACCAGCTGTCGTGCTGTAAATGTATACGCTTCGCGCCGTTAATACCTAAAATTTATAGCGTAAAGCAACCGTAAATCAAATACATTAGCAATTACAACTTCTGACTGAAGATTAACCTTTTCATAACCAAGTTGTTTTCGGTTGAAACAGGTTTTTGAAACTCGATGGCATATCGTTGACGCTTTTGCCTCTGGAAGCTATAGCTACCTGATTTCGAAGTTCGTAGCTAACTTGGCTGAAGTACTGATCAACATCACTTAGTTTTCAACCTCTGAGATTATCTAGGTTCGAGCCATACCATCAGTACTGCCATATCTCCGGCAAAGGAAGGGTTGGACCTACGTAAGATAAACGGTGAATGACTGCATTAGTGTTACCGGGACTTTTATGGCAATGTGGCGTTGCATTTAACTAGAGAAAATGTTGTTACCGCTAACGTTTATTTTTATATTTCTTTTACAAACTGTTATTACAGAAGCTTATCTTTCTATGTACATCGTGCTAATTTAAATAAAAGATTGCAGAGATGATTTCGTTACACGAATCTTTGCTGGTACAAGTTGGATCTTTAAAATGTTGGTCGCTATATGCTGGATAATTCAAACCTTAAAAAAGAATGTCTCAGAAATTGTTAATAGTACAAAAAAAATTATTTAGGGTTGGTCCCGTAGCACTGTCTGCTGTGCGAGAGGCCCCGGGTTTGATTCATGGCTGGTGGGAATTTTTCTCTAGCCAGTATTATTCCCTGTCCTCCACAGAGTCTGGAAGTATGAATGAGAGTGTGAATGCGTGTGTGATCTAATGTACAAAACGTATATATATATATATATATATATATATATATATATATATATATGCCAGTGCTCGAGATGTACAGTTTTCGTGCAGCAAAAAAGCTCAATATTTTATGGCTTACCACAATGAAGAGATCCTCACAGGCAATTCGCATACGATTCAAGAAAATATGCATTATGTTAGTCCACCAAATATACTAAACGTATGCCATTTTAATCAAGATTATTACAGTCATATCTTAAAAATCAAAATAACGAAACTTTTTGCATTAATGGGTGGTTTGAGTTGAGGGGGGATTTTCTTAAACATTTTCGTGTAAACATCTTCGGAAGATGTTGATCTTAAATGCAATGTATAGTATATATCAGACATTTTGCTGCGCGCACACACACATACATATATACATACACACACATACATACAAAACACTGCAGCGGCAACCATTTTCGTGTAGGGAAGGAGAGGAGAAATACAGGGAGTTCGTATGCGGAATGACGTATCTTTCATCTCGGGTCGTGTTTTTCGATGCCCAATAAAGATGCAGTTTATGGTTAAATAACTTTATTCGCACGCACATTATATTGTTCCCCTTAGCTCCACTCCCGCGGTGCGATCCCGATTACACAAACGTTTATATCTTCGCATCGGTGGCAATTTCGTGAGCTGTTCGCGGTAAACTTCCTTTACTGTAACGTTAGGCGGCACTAACATCGTGTACTTCCACTTTACTGCCCGCCCTCACGTACTTTCCGTTTGAGTGATACAGGTCTACCTGCGCATACTTCCAAATTATAAGTTACATGTCCACCTCTGCGTACTTCCAAACTGCGACTTCTTTATAGGCCGCCTTCGCACGCTTTCAGTTTATAAGTGATACGTGTCTGTCTTATAAGTGGTCTTACTCGTGTATTTCAGATCTCGCCATGTAATTGTATTTTTCTCCTACCAAGTCACGTGACATCTTCCTTTAATGTTATTCGCAGTTGGAATTTCTTTAAAATCAGTGTAATTTTCCTATTGGCTTCTATGAGAACTAATGCGATCTTAAGATAAAGCACGTCACACCAAGCCTTTACTTTAAACATATAATCCTAGGTTCCAATGTCCTGGTCACGTTCCCTGTACCTACAAAGAGTTATACCGCCGACATGCTGGCGCCGAAGAGCAAGCTTGCCATTTCTAAAAAGGTCCGTATTTTCCAGAGAACGTATATTTTCGCCTGCCTCGACTATATAGGCTTCTAAAATTATTATTAAATCATTATAAGGATACATATTATTTATAACAATTGTTTGTTTCTGTACGTAATATCCATTTCCAACAGACACATAATACGCAGAGTTTAATTTTTTAATTTAGAGGACCCAAAAACGTTCGTATATTTCTAGTGATAACTGGGTGCAATACTTGCTCTATTTATGAGGGCAGTCCCAGAGGTACCCGACGACGTATATATAGCACTTGTTGGTTCAAACATATGACTATGGTAGAAAGTACCACCCTTATAAAGCTTAAGTTAGAAGTTTGACGATGCTACGTTGTTTAGTAATTGTTTGGCAGCCATTAATAGTGAACTCTCTCAGCGAATTTGTAAACATGGATAAAACTGGCCATCGTTATGTGATACAATACCTTTATTTGAAAGGTCTTAGTCCAACTAATATTAAAGCTGAGCTAGATTATACTCTGGGGGAGTCTGCTCCTTCGTTTATAACAGTAAAATATTGGGTGGCAGAGTTTAAGCAAGGCCGTACGAGCTACCAAGACGAACATCCAGTGGTGGACCAAATGAGGTGACCACGCCTGAAATTATGAAGAAAATCCACAAAATGGTATTGGATGACCGTCGGCTGAAGGTGCGCGAACTAGCAGACATCGTAGACATTTCAAAAGGTGCTGTACATCGCACACTAAATGGAAATTTAGACATTAGACAGCTGTGCGCAAGATGGGTGCCGCGTTTACTCACAATGGAACAAAAACAGCGTCGTGAGGATGTTTCAGGCAAGTGTTTGGCGATGTTTTGCTGCAATAAAGCCGAGTTTTTGCGTCGATTCATCACCATGGATGGAACATGGGTCCATCACTTCACACCTAAGACGAAGGAACAGTCAAAACAGTGGATTGAAAGGGGAGAATGAGGCTCCTAAGAAGGCGAAGACAGTTCCATCTGCAGGTAGGGTCATGGCGCTAGATTTTTGGAATGTGTGTGGGATAATTTTTAAAGATTATCTTCAAAAAGGGAACGCAATTAAATGGCGAGTATTATGCAAACTTATTGCAGTATTTGAATGATGAAATCAAGCAAAAATGGCCGCATTTAGCGAAAAAGAAATTTCTGTTTCATCAAGACAATGCACCAGTTCACGCATCCGTTGTCCCCATGGCCAAAATCAATGAGTTAAAGTTCGAATTGCTTCCTCATGCACCCTATTCGCCAGACATAGCCTCCTCTGATTATTTTCCTTTTCCAAAGTTGGAGAAATGGCTTGGTGGTAAAATATTCGCCAACAATGAAGAGGTGAAGTGTGCATTTGTTGGTTATTTTGCAGAATTCGACGGTTCTCACTATAAACAGGATATCGAAGCTATTGAACATCGCTGGGAAAAGGGGAGCTGAAAGGAGACTACGTAGAGAAATAAAGATGTTTTTTCCCAAAATTTATGTGTTTTCTTTGTTAGGTCGGGTAATTCTGGGACAGCCCTCGTACCATGTGTAGAGTGTGGGAATTTAAGGCCAGCATATAGTGACCCGCTGTTAAACATCTGAATATCGATTAGGTTTCCCGTACCTGTTTTCCGTGTGTCTAACGAAATACGTAATGCAACTATTTCTGCAAACGCATTTATGCTAACATAAGTGGATATAAAATAGGTAAGCTTTCATAAGAATGCGTTGTAGAAGACATAAAAAAAATCTGATGTGTTACATTCACATGACTTTCTCTACTCTTGTACAAACTATTTTTACAAACGCTTACTCTCCATATGCTTCATGTTAATCGAGATATCGAGATGTCAATCTTATTGCTAATTTTCTTGTAGATGCAAGGGGAATATGGTAGGTTTTAAGCGATAGTCAAATATTTTAAGCGCTGGTGCTATGTGGCGCATTCCATTCTCTTTGCATGTCCAGGACAAAAAAAAGGAATAACGAATTTGAGAAAATGTGTTAAGTATTGGAAAATTTAAGGGAATAACTAGCAATATCCCGAAAACGGTTCACTCAACAAAAAAATCTGATGTGTTACACTCACATGACTTTCTCTACTCTTGTACAATCTATTTTTACAAACGCCTATTCTCCATATGCTTCATATTAATCGAGATATCGAGATGTCAATCTTATTTGTAATTTTCTTGTAGATGCAAGGGGAATATGGTAGCTTTTAAGCGATAGTCAAATATTTTATCGCTGGTTGCTATGTGGCGCATTCCATTCTCTTTGCATGTCCAGGACATAAAAAAATGAATAACGAATTTGAGAAAAAGTATAAGTATTGGAAAATTTAAGGAAATAACAAGCATTATCTCGAAAACGGTTCACTCAACAAAAAAAATGTATATGATATAAGTTGTGTATTTTAACGCGATCTACATTTTTTGTGTAGTAAAATTTTGTCTATCTCTTATGGTTTACCAGTTATGCAAAAGTCGTTCACAATGAAGAATACATTTGGAGACATTCCCAGAAATTTCGAGATATACATTTCATTTCTCATGACATTGTCTTAAACATATGATATTTTCATCAAAATCGTTAGAGCCATTTTTGAGAAAATTAAAATTTTCGAAAAATCTTCCATGTAAAGGGTAGTCTGGGGTGGGGGGATTTTCTTGAAAATCTTCGTATCGCATCTCTGGAAGATACTGAACGTAAATACCAAGTTTGGTGTTTATCCGACTGTTAGTGTTTAAGTTATGCTGTTCACAGACACACACACACAGACACACACACGGACATGTTTCCAAAAATGCTTTTTTTGGATTCAGGAGGTCTCAAAACATGTATTTCCGGTGAAATCTCGGTATCGAATTTTTGGGTGGAATGCAATACTTCCCCTACTTACTATACGTAGTAGAGAAAGTAAAAAATGTATATGACATAAGTTGTGTATTTTAAGGCTATCTACATTTTTTGTGTAGTAAACTTTTGTCTATCTGTTATGGTTTACCAGTTATGCAAAAGTCGTTCATAATGAAGAATACTTTTGGAGACATTCCCAGGAAATTCGAGATATACATTTCATTTCTCATGACAATATCTTAAACATATGATATTTTAATCAAAGTCGTTAGTCATTTTTGAGAAAATTAAAATTTTTGAAAAATCTTCCATGTAAAGGGTAATCTGGAGTGGGGGGGATTTTCTTGAAAATCTTCGTGTCGCATCTCTGGAAGATATTGAACCTAAATACCAAGTTTGGTGTTTATCCGACTGTTCGTTTCTGAGTTATGCTGTTCACAGACACACACACACACACACACACACACACGGACATGTTTCTAAAAATGCTTTTTTTTTGGATTCAGGGGATCTCAAAACATGTATTTCCGGTGAAATCTCGGTATCGAATTTTTGGGTGGAATACAATACTTCCCCTACTTACTATACGTAGTAGAGAAAGTAATAAAGAATAGTGGATAGGGAAAGTCACGTGAACGTAACATCAGTTTTTTCCTGCCTCCTCAGAAGACATGTGCTTGAGCTTCACCTCTGTCCTGACCTTCTAGCCCGCTTGTGCATACCAGCTTAATGCCTCTGATACCGCTACACCAGGATAATATTGTACACAGTGGCAAGGTCGAGATAAAATCTCACTCTTAGAGGTGTTTTAGTGTTCTAGGTAAATAAACCGAACTGATAAATGATTATTTATATACTATTTACCCATCATAATACCTGAATGGGAGAACATGCTCATAAAAATGTTAAATTTGAACAATTCTTTATGTTTACTACTGTGTATTGCATAGGTTCGTTTAAATTTATTTATATTAGTTTGGCTTTTCTTTAACAATTTTATTTTCTCTACCACCTACCTATGCTACGATGGCTGTCCCATAAGTACCCGACCTAACAAAGAAAACAAAAATTTGGGAAAAAAACATCATTTCTTTACGTAGTCTCCTTCCAGCCCGGTACACTTTTCCCAGCGATGTTCAATAGCTTCTATACCCTGTTTATAGTGAGAACCGTCGAGTTCTGCAAACTCCACTTCTTCACTGTTGGCAAATCTTTTACCACCAAGCCATTTCTTTAACTTTGGAAACAGAAAATAATCAGAGGAGACTAAGTCTGGCGAATAGGGTGCATGAGGAAGCAATTCGAACTTCAACTCATTGATTTTGGCCATGGCAATAATGGATGAGTGAACTGCTGCATATTTTGATGAAACAGAATTTTCTTGTTTGCTAAATGCGGCCGTTTTTGCTTGATTTCATCATTCAAACGCTGCAATAAGTTTGCATAATACTCGCCATTGATTGCTTTTCCTTTTTGAAGATAATCAATGAAAATTATCCCACGGGCATCCCAAAAATCTAGCGCCATGACCTTGCCTACAGATGGAACCGTCTTCGCCTTCTCAGGAGCTTCATTCTCCCCTTTCAATCCTCTGTTTTGACTATTCCTTCGTCTCAGGTGTGAAGTGATGGACCCATGTTTCATCCATGGTTATGAATCGACGCAAACTCTGCTTTATTGCAGTGAAACATCGCCAAACACTCGACTGAAGCATCCTCACGACGCTGTTTTTGTTCCATTGTGAGTAAACGCGGCACCCATATTGCGCACAGCTTTCTCATGTTAAGTTTTATATGGGTGGTACTTTCTACCATAGTCATTTGTTTAAAACAACAACCGCTATATATACGTCAGGTCGGGTACTTCTGGGAGTGTCCTAGTATCACGGAAAATAATCGAAGAGACACTTTAAAAATTGCAAGGTATTGACAAATTCAAAGTCGCGATAACGGACATCTGAAAATTCTGATACCATAAAAACATTATTTGAAATAAATTGTGTGTTTTAATGAGTTCTACATATGTTTTGTAGACTACGCTTTTGTCTATGTGTAATGGTTTAACCAGATATGCATTTTAATTGTTATGCAAATACTTTAACTGTATGGCATTTATATCAAAGTGCCATTTTTGAGAAAATAAAAAATAACGAGCAATTTTAATGAAAATGTTTTTTTGGGTGTGGGGATTTTCTTAAAAATCGTGTCGCACATTTGGTATTCACCCAGCATTTCCGTTTTGAGTTACACTTTTCACAGCACGCTCGCAAATCTTCCAAAAATACCTTTTCTGGATACAGGGGTTATTTCCAGTGAAATCTCGATATCGAATTTTTGGATGGAGTGCAATACCAGTTAGGTAAGTGCTAGAGAAGGTGTAAAGCCAATCTAACAGATCACATTTGACAGCTTTGCGAAAGGTTTGGTTCAATTTGTTGTTTCAGTGGTTTACTAAGATCTTCAAGTTTGACTGACATTTAAAATGTATTCTCATTTTATATGCAATTACCTACTGTGTTTTACTTATCCACAGTGCTATTAATTTATTTTCTTCTCAGATTATTTGGGTCTAAATGAAATTTCATCACAGCGCAATCTTTGAACGGTTGCAGGTTGTATATTTATTTATTTGTCATATCACAGCAGTTACAGTTACACGTTTAACTGGATCTAAATATGCATCTTAACCGAACCCTGCACTTGTATGCAAATTTCGGCCTTTAAAGGTTCGCATTCCGGGTTGCAACTGTTGGCACAAGTATTTCATTGTTTGATATTCTAAAAAAATGTTAAGCATTAAATTATCGCAAGAACATCTACAAGATAATCAGTTCGCAATAGAACTCGACCTACTAGCAGTATTATTATAAGCGCTATGCACAGAATGCCCAACTGTATAGTTTAAAACAATCGAATTCAGTTCCATTCATTTGAAATTTTAATACAGCAATCCGGGTTCAATGTATATATTTTATAAACTATTTCCCGAGATATTTCTTTTACCATTATTTTTTTACTGTTCTAAAAATTGCTCCACGCGATGCAATTATTATTTCATAAAATATTTTATAATCAATTTTAATAGTTTATTAATAAATTGTAGAGATGAATTTTGAATCATCCTAATAGTTTGAGAGAAAATAAATGTTAAATATGATACTTCAAATTTTGCTTAAAATGTTACACACTATGATCATTATATCTTAAGCAAGTTAACAAAAATACATCTCGTCTCTTTTTATTGTTTTATTTATAAAGAGGTATACAAAATGTAATTCACTGAAAAGTACATCGCGTGGAACAATTTGAAAATGAGGATGTACCGACAAATGAAACTAGAGAAAAGAGGGTTCAAAACATAACGCTAAAGAAATACTATTTCTGACGTCATGCTTTTTAAAAAGCATTTAGTGCATATATAGGCCTTCCTTCGTCTTTTTCTACTCCTCTGCATCTAAACTAGTATTTGAAGAATCCTGAGGCCATCACCTGAATGGTTTATTCAGTTTAACGGAGGCAAAACTCAAATTTTTACGTTCCCTACTGCTTACCTATTGTAAGTAAAGGAAGTATTGCATCCCATCCAAAAATTCGATATCGATATTTCACGGAAGTACACATTTTGAGACTTCCTGAATATAAAATAAATAAAAAGGCATTTTTGGAGAAAGGTCCGTATGTGTGTTGTAGCGGATGGGTTGTTCGGTTTGTAGCTCCAGAGATAGATATGTACGAGTATGTGTGGGGCGGGTAAATAGCTACCGAGATGCAGTCTCCGTTGCCTGGCTATTCACTCTTGTCTCAGGTGTGTGGTTGTGGAGGTGGATGAATGAGCACTGATTGACACTTGACTTCATTGATATTGACACTTGACGTTATTGATTGTTGGCTCTTAACTTCATTGATTATTGACACTTGACGTTATTGATTATTGACACTTGATTTCATTGATTATTGGCACTTGATTTCATTGATTATTGGCACTTGATTTCATTGATTATTGACACTTGACTTCATTGATATTGACACTTGACGTTATTGATTGTTGGCACGTATCCTCATTGATTATTGACACTTGACTTCATTGATATTAACACTTGACATTATTGATTGTTGGCACTTAACTTCATTTATTATTGACACTTGACTTCATTGATATTGACACTTGACGTTATTGATTGTTGGCACTTAACTTCATTTATTATTGACACTTGACTTCATTGATATTGACACTTGACGTTATTGATTGTTGGCTCTTAACTTCATTGATTATTGACACTTGACGTTATTGATTATTGACACTTGATTTCATTGATTATTGGCACTTGATTTCATTGATTATTGACACTTGACTTCGTTGATATTGACACTTGACGTTATTGATTGTTGGCACGTATCCTCATTGATTATTGACACTTGACTTCATTGATATTGACACTTGATTTCATTGATTATTGGCACTTGATTTCATTGATTATGGACACTTGACTGCATTGATTATGGACACTTGACTGCATTGATTGGCACTTGACTGCATTGATTACTGACAATTGAGTTCGTTGATTATTGACTCTTGACTTCATTGATTATTAACACTTGACTTTATTGAAACGACTTCACTGATTATTGACACTTCACTTCATTGATTATTGACACTTGACTCCATTGATTATTGACACTTGACGTTATTGATTATTGTCACTTTACTTTATTGATTTACACTTGACTTCGTTGATTATTGGCTCTTTACTCCATTGATTATTGACAATTGGCTCCATTGATTATTGACACTTGACTCCATTGATTATTGACACTTGACTCCATTGATTATTGACACTTGACTTCATTGATTATTGACACTTGACGTTATTGAAACGACTTCATTGATTA
The DNA here is from genome assembly GCA_030765065.1 of Deroplatys truncata. Classification (NCBI taxonomy): domain Eukaryota; kingdom Metazoa; phylum Arthropoda; class Insecta; order Mantodea; family Mantidae; genus Deroplatys; species Deroplatys truncata. The sequence continues at coordinate 21,500,226 of CM060987.1, forward strand.
TTGACACTTTACTTCATTTATTATTGACACTTCACTTTATTGATTATTGACACTTCACTTTATTGATTATTGACACTTCACTTCATTGATTATTGACACTTCACTTCATTGGTTATTGACATTTCATTTCATTGATTATTGACACTTCACTTCATTGATTATTGACACTTGACGTTATTGATTGTCACTTTACTTAATTGATTTACACTTGACTTCGTTGATCAATGGCTCTTTACTCCATTGATTGTTGGCACTTGAACTCCATTGATTCACACTTAACTTCATTGATTATTGACACTTGACTACATTGATTATTGGTACGACTTCATTGATTATGACACTTCACTTCATTGATTATTGACACGATTTCATTGATTATTGACACTTCACTTCATTGATTATTGATACGACTTCATTGATTATTGACACTTGACGTTATTGATTGTCACTTAATTTATTGATTTACACTTGACTTTGTTGATTATTGGCTCTTTACTCCATTGATGGTTGGCACTTGACTCCATTGATTATTGACACTTGACTCCATTGATTATTGACACTTGACGCCATTGATTATTGGTACGACTTCATTGATTATTGACACTTGACGTTATTGAAACGACTTCATTAATTATGACACTTCACTTCATTGATTATTGACACGACTTCATTGATTATTGTCACTTGACGTTATTGATTATTGGCACTAGACTTCATTTATTGACACTTGGCTTTATTGATTTATACTTGACTTCATTGATTATTGGCACTAGACTTCATTTATTGACACTTGGCTTTATTGATTTATACTTGACTTCATTGATTATTGACACTTGACGTTATTGCTTATAGACACATCGCACCAATTTTTTCGTCATGCAACGGAATCTCGTGTAAAAATCGGGTTTATCTGTACTCCAATATCTGTTGTTTTGCGACGGAACGTAGCATATAAATGGAGCCATGCTTCGTTAGAGAAGAACATTGAGTTGGGTCAATTACTGTATCATTCCCCAAAATCCCATTACAGAAGTTTATCTGGCTCGATGATCACACGAAAAATAAAGTGTCTGCAACAAACTCCATACATTATAAGAATTAAAAGAAAACATCGGGCGAGAAATTTATTCAATTTCGTAAATTGCACTCTCGAATGTGAATGTAAATTTTCTGAGAAGATGCCAGAAATGTATGGATAGAGAGGGACAAACTTTCCAACATTTCTTATGATAAGCTATATGCTTATTAGCATTGTAATTGTAACTATGAGAACGAGAGGCGGTTGCAGGGATATTATAACTGTTTGACAGGAGTCCCAACTGCGGCGGCCGGTGCGCGAGCATTCGTGCGGTGGCCATAGTGTGCAGGAAAAGCACTGTGTATGTTTACTATGCTGAACATTTTTATCGGGTTATGTCTTGTTTCCTAAAATCTAAAGCAGCAGATAGTTATAAAAAATGTGGAGTTATCATTTGCTGCCACCGTATAATAATTTTAGACTTTGAAACAGCTGCACATGTTTCAACAAAAATGGTGTTTCCTTTCGTCATGATTCAGTGCTGTCAATTTCATTTAGAGCAAAGCTGGTATCGCAAATTTGGCAGGCTTGTACAAGAGTAAAGGGGAAGGTGGTTAATATCTCGGTTAGTCTTTTGGGTTGCCTGTTTTGATTCCGACAGATATGGAAGAAGCATTTTTGGACATGATCGGCATTTCACGGCAAGTGGACATAATTGGCAGTTTTTCCGACTAAATTCTTGAAACCTACATGGCGAAAGATAGTTCCTTTCCTCCTGAACTTTGGGATTTTGGTAGTTTAAATACTTCTCACACTATAAGGGATCAGCTTAACTCGTTATTAAAATACAAAGATGCCTGATGCCACATGTCAGGGCGGTCAACGTTCCAACTTGAGTCACTAGATGCATAATCAGAGAAATCACCAGACAAACTATTTACAAATGAGACACTATTTCGGTCTCCTGCTAGTATTGTGCGTCATTGTCATTCTTAACACACATAAAAGTATCGCGTGCGTGTGTGTTCCTTATAGGCTTTTACACCGTTGCACCGATTTCGACAGATAACCTTTGACACAGGGCTAAAATTGCTGTCTAGATTAGTATTAGTCATTCCGCCCCATTTCACAAGATAAATAGTTATTTAATTTTATGTAATGCCTACAAAAGCATCTGTATCTTTCTCAACGGTAATCGTAATAGGTCAAACATTGCCAACATAATAATAATAATTGCTTAGGCTTTCACGGCCTCACTAAACAACAAAGGAACAGCGAGTTCAGACACTATTCGTTGATCTTTCTGGTATCGATCACGGAGTAATAACACAGTCAAATAAATACCTTACAGCAGCTATGCCACCTGTGGCTGTGATTGCGCAAATGTAAAGAGCTACAGTCGCTTGGTAAAAAATCTGATGTGTTACACTCACATGACTTTCTCTATTCTTGTACAAACTATTTTTACAAACGCTTATTCTCCATATGCTTCATGTTAATCGAGATGTTAATCTTATTGCTAATTTTCTTGTAGATGCAAGGGGAACATGGTAGGCTTTAAGCGATAGTTAAATGTTTTAAGAGCTGGTTGCTATGTGGAGTATTCCATTCTCTTTGTATGTCCACGACATACAAAAAATGAATAACGAATTTGAGAAAAAGTATAAGTATTGGAAAATTTAAGGGAATAACAAGCAATATCTCGAAAACGGTTCACTCAACAAAAAATGTATATGACATAAATTGTGTATTTTAACGCGATCTACATTCTTTGTGCAGTAACAATTTGTCTATCTCTTATGGTTTACCAGTTATGCAAAAGTCGTTCAGAATGAAGAACAATTTTGGAGACATTCCCAGAAAATTCGAGATATACATTTCATTTGTCATAAAAATACCTTAAACATATGATATTTTAATCAAAATCGTTAGAGCCATTTTTGAGAAAATCAAAAATTTCGAAAAATGTTCCATGTAAAGGGTAGTCTGGGGTGGGGGATTTTCTTGAAAACCTTTGTGTCGCATCTCTGGAAGATACTGAACCTAAATACCAAGTTTGGTGTTTATCCAACTGTTCGTTTCTGAGTTATGCTGTTCACAGGCACACAGACACACACACGGATATGTTTCCAAAAATGCTTTTTTTGGATTCAGGGGGTCTCAAAACATGTATTTCCGGTGAAATCTCGGTATCGAATTTTTGGGTGGAATACAATACTTCCCCTACTTACTATACGTAGTAGAGAAAGTAAAAATTACGAAGCGATTGTAACCCTTCACAACATTCCGAATTTATTGTATAATTTATTATATGTATTGAACTGTGGTAAGAGTAACAGCATCAAAGCAGACAAAATATCACTTCTTTTTATTCTTATTTATCTTCATATTATTTATTGTGTATTGATATAAAATAACAAAAGCATTCAACAGAATGGCATTGTCTACAAATGCCTCTATAGTGCTCAAACATTGCTAACATAAAAGTAACAAATAAGTTGAAGTTCATGTCCATTCATTCTGCGATCATACTCCGATGTTCGCATATTCACTTATTGTGATTTGTAGTTTCTTATTTCCTTTTATTTATTTATTTTGTTGTAAGCAGCGGGTTTCTCTCTCTAGGAGGTTTGTGATGCTTTTATAAGCATAAAAAGAACCGAGTGACATAAAATAACAGTGGGCATAGATAGTAACAACAGCATCAAAACAGTCGAAGTACCACTTATTGTTATGCTTTTCTTCGTATATTCATTTTGGCCTTCATTTTATTTTGTCTTTCGTGTGTTTTCTCAGTAGTTTAGTGTTTTTGGTTACTGAGAATAAGCAAGGTTATATTGATATTACTTAAAGCTGCTATATTTCTTCCCAAACGAGATTTTCTTTATAAATACCTAAGCATTCCGAATGGACAGCGTGGAGCCGTCACTCAGCTATATTCACAAGAAATCATTACAGTGTCTGTTATTTGTGGTTGTTCAGCAGTGCTTTTGAATAATGTTTTCACAGTATTTTTGTAGTTATTTGTTTATTTTGTTCTTTATAGAGCCCTGAGTATTTCAAACTAACTCTTTGTATAGGTATCTTGTATGATAAAATGCCTCCAAAGAAACGCACGACTCTATAAGTGCAACGTAAAGTTAAATGTTGTAGGAATAAACTGTAAAACCATGGGCAACGCAGGGTATTTCAGCTACAGAGTGAGCCAAAAGACTCCGAACCGCCTGCGCGGTGTTTTTCCTGTCCGCGTTCTCCGCGCTCGTTGCCGTCTGCCGCTATCATAGAAAGGCGCGGATGAAACCATACATTTGTAAAACTACTTTTAAAGCCTTTACTTGTCAACTTTATGAAAGGTAATGCTGAAACTGGCCACCGTCGTTGTCCATACATTTTAGGCACCTCTTTATGAAACTATCCATCATGGAACTTTTGGCGGGAATTTTCCAAACGATGACCGATGTCGTCTAATGTTTCTTCGGTAAGAAACGAACGCCGTCTTTTAGTTTTCTTAGCCTGAACACTTCCTGTGGCCTGAAATTTACTGTAAATTTCATGGATTGTTGTACGGCCTGGAAGTTTTACACCTGGAAATCGTACTTTCACTTGGCGAGCTGACCAAGTTAGCTTATACGAATCATAAATAAATACACGCTGTGCAGTAGAAAACATATACTGAGTCATAATATACTTTGTGACTAAATAAGGACAAAATAATAAATAACTCGTAATAACTGAACCACATCACGTCACTGTCAACTCAATACTGCACTTCACAGTGCACAGCAAAACCACAACAGCGTGACTTTGTTTACAGCAGCAGTGCATTATCATGTTTTTATTATATTTCGCACGCCCAGTGGAAAAACACCGCGCAGCCGGTAATATTGTTCATAAAACACCCCTCCAGGGTAATTTATAACATAAAGTATACAAGGTAAACCCACACAGCCTGGAAGAATTAAAACAAAATATCCTCCAGGAAATTTCTCAACGTAAACTACGGCGAGTGATGGATAGTTTCCTAAAGAGGTGCCAAAAATGTATGGACGACGGCGGCCAGTTTCAGCATTTCCTTTCGTAAAGTTGGTAAGTAAAGCCTTTAAAAGTAGTTTTAAAAATGTTGTATGGTTTCATCCGCGCCTTTCTATGATAGCGGCAGACGGCAACGAATGCCGAGGACGCGGACAGGAAAAACACCGCGCAGGCGGTTCGGAGTCTCTTGGCTCGCTCTGTAGTATCATATACTCATATACTACTCTGTAATACGTTTTTTTTTCGGTGCAATGCACCAAAAATTCCAAAAACAATTCAAATTTATAGTTAGCTGCAAAGGCAAGATCTAATAATGCCCCAATAACAATTTATAATGAAATGCTCGTATAATTAGCCTAATTAATATAACTATAACTATTGTAACATACATAATAATGTAATTAATATAATATATATTTATTCAGTTAGTGACTTAATGGTTGGCGTACAAAGTTTTGAACACCTGCAAATATAAAAACAGGTCGCCAACGTAATGGATACAATATAACTAGCCTTCGCAATGCATGTAACAAGTGCGTATTTGCGGAGGAGTTGCCAGTTATGAATGGAACCTAACAACACGAATATCACCAGATTCTAGTGCCTTCTAGCATAATGTTGGAAAAGTATCAAAGGTGCACTTTAGTGACCTCTCGTAGGTATATTGTGAGCTCCACACTAATGGAGCCGAATGTTTCCATAAAGTTGTCAGGAAGGATGTTTATACGTCTAACTCATCAATTTGCACAACCACTGATGTGTTAAGAAATTTAAGCTGAGATATGTTTGAAATTATGAGAGAGGATTATCTGTAGACAGTTCTAAGTCTGCAGAAGTGGGAAGGAGAATTTAGTGCGCTTTCGAAGTATTTCAGCGTTATTTTGGGGCGCTTTTGATTGAAAGCATGCAATTGTTCGTGCGCTTTCAATATTGAAGTGGAATATTTGTTGGTAGTTGGAAGATGCTTCATGTTTATCTGCCCCACGTATGGGAGCCAATTTGTCGCGGTCACTTCGTGTTATCTATTTCTGAGCGCCTGTTATTGTTTTACTACTTTGAATTGTTGGGTTCTTTGTCCTCCGGCTAGCTATTATTACTACTCAGTCGAGCATATCTCTTGAACAGGGCGTGTAAACGGAAAGGATTTGTTACTGAAAGATAACACTTATAAAAGAATTTGTTTTTACACTTTTATTACCGTCACAATTAGTTAATTTCACATACTGACTCTTGATACACGCCAGACTGAAACTGTTATATTTTCTAATATCACAATAATCACTTATTAGCTGCACATTATTAATTCGCGTATTTCACATTTGTAGCTAACTTTATGACGCGAGAGATTTTGTAGAATTGCGCGACGTATAACGCGTGAACGATTCTCTTAAACTGTGCGATGTGTAACCTTTGTATGATTCTGTTGGACTGAGCGACGTTTACCTCGTGAATTATTCTGCCAAACCGCGCGTTACCCGTCTCTGGCACGGAATTTATACTCCCTCACCCGATATGCCTAAAGATTATAACTGAGTTGCTATTGGTTAATAAAACGCGCCAACATTACGGTCTATTTTTATATCCAATCAAAATTACGAACACATATGCTCTAGGGAAGAAATTCCCTCCATTTCTAAAGAAACGCGCGCTACTCTGACGTCATTTGCTTACCTCTTCTAATTAATAAACAACTCACCCCCTCGCTCATTGTTGCCCGCTCTTATTGTCAGTTTCAGTGAGGTCGTGTAAACTTATTTCCTAACAATGCTTATAATTAACAAACATCTCAAATCAATGTCATGCAATAATGTTAAGTTACACTACAATCACTCTGGCATTCACAGTGTTGTGATATAGAATACTGCCTCAATATTTACTTAAACCTAGTACTTTAGTTTGGAACAAAGCATTTCTGTAGTTATATAAGAGAAGTCTCTAAAAACTATCGTCAACCTGTATGTGTTTCGTTTGTCTGCAGCATCGCCACGCAGGTTTTTTCTATTTTTACACATGTACCGGTTATGAAGTGGCACGAGCAGGCTGTTACGACTGCATGCATAAATGTGTGAGATCACCTGAAAGGAACAATGAGAAAGTGCTCATTAGCTCTCTCTTCTCTCCCCTCTCTCTATTAGTTTATAAAGCACTCACTTGTTTGCCCAAGTGAAAAAGTGCATGAGGAATTCCACGCTTACTTTTCGCTCTATCGCCCTGGGTGCTACTGCCTTATTACGTTCCTAAGTGATATCATCAACGTCTAATGTCTCTGGTTCACAGTGTCTTCCTATCACTTACATCGATGTCGAGAAAGGAAACATTTATTGATATGTGAGTTCAGGCACCTAGTTTACTTTCTCTAGCATATAAAGGAGGTATTGCATTCTAAACAAACATTCGATGTCGAGATTTCAACGGAAATAAATATTTGGTCTAGTGAATCCAGTACATATCAAAGTTCCCAAACCGGCCTAAGAATTTTTTTAAGGGAGAATCAGACTGAAACATTCAATGTCATAGGTGCGATTTGAACAGGATGTCTCTAACCACTGAGCTACCATAGCACATGCTGATAGGACTTTAAATTCCCTAACTTACTCCAGTTTAAATCCTGGCTTTAGCACAGAATTTTTCAGTCGGTTTCTACCTTCAAAATGTCCTTAGCTCGACGGCCTATGCTGAAAGAACATTTAATGCTGCACTAATTGACCTTATGTTATCCTCTGTAACGGAAGGGATACGGCACCGATCCAGAGCGGATATCCTACGCCCCACGAGGAAGGATGAGGCGAGGAGAGACATCGAGCAGCCGGATCCAGGCGCGACGGTACAGCAATGATAGGGTCTCTAAGTTTCCAGAAGGAGACACCCGGCAGACAGACAGGCAGACCAGGGACCCCGCCTCACACAGACGGGGGGGGGTCTAACTCCCCTCAAGGCGGTTCGGATACTCCGGCAGCCAGTCGAAAACCGAAGGACGGAGAGAGCTCGCAGAGAGCATCCTTTTCCCCTATCATGCTGCACCAAAATACCATCATCGACTCTTCCGACCCTGAAAGAGACCAATGGGATGAAGGATAAATAAAATGATGAATGGAAGGAAATGGAGGGACAGATAATTCGGGGGCTGAAAGAAACCACTCCTGCATTCGCCTGACGATCCGGGAAAACCCCTAAAAAATACATGGGCCGGAGTGGACAACCTCCTGGGATGAAATTCGGGACATCCTGAATACGGGCCACAGACGTTGTCGCCTGAGATTTGATGTTATATTTGGTGAACTATGTGTGCCCGGGAATTAAGTACTTGATGTAGTGTAAGAAGCCATTAAGGTGTGTTATCTCTGAAATGAGACGCTTGGTGGAATGCCGGGAAAATTCGAGTCAGTTGCAGTATTGAATGTGCTAGGTTTTAGGTAGCTCAGTGGTTAAAGCAAACGCACGGAAAGCGGGAAAACTGTGTTCAAAATCTCGGCTAAAGCTGATTCTACCGTCCTAAAGCTTCTTGTGTATGTCCAGCATATACCAAGAATGCAGCACAAAGATTTCCAAAATTGAGTTTTATTTATGGACACTCTTTAACTGCTGCGGTCCTTAGCGTCCCATTCTATTTTGGGCGTGAAACACCGGGAATTTTGCTCAGAGGCCTCTTTATCGTGCTAAAGGTTCTTTTAAGTGCCATAAATCTACTACACGGGACCACTGGCTTTACTTTCCTTCCGAAGAAAGCCATGCTAAGAATCCATCGCCCTCCACCGGGTTTGAACCCGCGACCTCGGATATTAGAAGCTAGCATGGTAACCACTACACCACGGATGACGACAGAAGGTTTTCAATAAACCCCACTCCTAACTACTGTTAAATGGAGAATGTGTCGTTATTTTTTATTTTCTCAAAAATGGCTGTAACGATTTTGATTAAAATATCGCATACTTAATGTATTTAAAAGACAAATGAATTGTGTACCTTGAATTTTCTGGGAATAGTCTGTGAAGTCCCCTTCATTCAGAATTACTTTCGTATGATTGATGAACCTTAAAGTTTTTTTTATTGAAACGTAATTGACAAATTGGACAAGACTTGGCAATGCCATAAAGTGTATTTACAAGTTTTTTTTTACCAAACAGAACCCCTTCAGAACACATTAATAATTTGTCAGTATGTAAATGGACTTTAACCACTTGAATAATAAGTTAGCAGCTTTTATTCGATCAACACATCTTAATTGAAACATGCAAAGTAATTTACCGTTACCGTCACGGTATAGTATTTACAATTAAGTATATTACATAGCATTTACACGCATTATAACTCATGGAATCAGATTACGATTAAGGAATATAATGGAAATAACACAAGCTGATGGTTAACAACACTATATCACATTGCATTATTGTATACTTCGGAAATCTGCCTGGCAATTTCTTGATATGCCCTCGTCTTCTTCATCTTGTTCTGGTAATCCAGGGAGGCCACAACTACATACATGGCCACCTCCAATACATCCCTTGCCCAGGTACATTTTGCTTCCAGCCATGTTGCAGACTTGTGACGAACTGTGTATACTAGCATTTCATTCGCCAAAATCATTGTCCATTTAGAGCATGTCCTTATTTGCTTTCAAGAATTTTAAAAGTATTGGTAGAAACTTGACAAGACAAGTTATGCAGTTGTGGCAACTCTTGAAAATTCTTGTAAAGCAATGAATTTGACAAAAATTTTATCTTGTACAAGAAGCTTTAAGCATTTCCTAAATATTGTTTGTTATTAATATGAACTTTCGAATACTTTACTTTCTGTACTACATAAGTACATGAAGTATCTATTATATTCCACCCAAAAAGCTGATGTCGAGATTTCACCGGAACCCAAAAAATAGAGCTTTAGAAAAAGGTCCATATGCATGTGTGTGTGCGCATCTATGAATAGCATAACTCAAAAACGAAAAGTCGTACTCCTAATGTAATGTAATGTAATATTTACTGAGTGCCAAAATAATTACAATCATATTGGGAGTGACTGCTTCTGGCCCTGGCCATTTTATAGTCATCGCCCCTCCTTTGGTTATAATAATGATGTATTAATCTATTGAGCATTAAGTTATTACATATTAGATACCTTCTCGGATTACTATTACATATGAATACAATTAGTAATTCTTAAATTTATTTATATTTAAATTATTTTCTTCTTTTAACCATCCATATCCTATTCCTATTCATTCCATACCATGAACTTTCTTTTCTCCGAATCTCTATTTCTTTGCATTTAAATATAATATGTTATATATCTTCTCTTCCTCCACCCTTTTGATCTACATTAAATTTAAGTTCATGTTTTTTTTGTACATTAATTTTATATCCTTCCATATTTTTACTCCTAATATATTAATACCATTTATAGTTTGTATCGAAAAAATCAGTAATATTATTCGCCCGAGTCCCTCGAACTCAAATGTATATAAAATCAATAAAATCAGTTTTAAATAAAACATAAATGAAATTAAATTAGAACCAAGAAAAATAATACATATTAATATTCTTAAAATATGAAACTTGATATTTAAGTATAGGAGCTTCCAAGCATGCAACACGAAGATTTTGAAGAAAATTCCCATACTCCGAACTGAACTTTACATGGAAAAGTTGTAGTTATTTTTTTCTCGAAAATGGTTCTTACGATTTTTTTTACATTCTCTACTACGTATAGTAAGTAGGGGAAGTATTGAATTCCACCCAAAAATTCGATACCGGTATTTCATCGGAAATACATATTTGAGGCTCCCTGAAACAAAAAAAAAGCATTTTTGGAAACATCTCCGTGTGTGTGTGTGTGTGTGTGTGAACAGTATAACTCACGAACAGTTGGATAAACACCAAACTTGGTATTTAGGTTCAGTATCTTACAGAGATGCGACACGAAGGTTTTCAAGAAAATCCCCCCATCCCGGGTTACCCTTTACATGGAACATTTTTCGAAAACTTTAATTTTCTCAAAAACGGCTCTAACGATTTTGATTAAAATATCGTATGTTTAAGATATTTTCATGACAATTGAAATGTATATCTTGAATTTCCTGGGAATGTCTCCAAAAGTATTCTTCATTGTGAACGACTTTTGCATAACTAGTAATCCATAAGAGATAGACAAAATTTTACTACACAAAAGATGTAGATCGCGTTAACATACACAATTTATGTCATATACATTTTTTGTTGTTGAGTGCACCGTTTTCCAGATATTGCTTGTTATTCCCTTAAATTTTCCAATATTTATACTTTTTCTCAAATGGGAATTCGTTATTCTTTTTTTGACCTGTTTTTTCTCCTGGTAATGCAAAGAGAATAGAATACTCCACATAGCTACCAGCTCTTAAAATATTTGACTATCGCTTAAAGCCTACCAATTCCCCTTGCATCTACAAGAAAATTAGCAATAAGATTAACATTTCGATTAACATGAAGTAGATGGAAAATAAGCGTTTGTAAAAATAGTTTGTACAAGAGTAGAGAAAGTCATGTGAGTGTAACACATCAGATTTTTAAAATATCATATGTTTAAGATATTTCCATGACAGATAAAATGTATATCCTGAATTTTCTGGGAATCTTCTCTCAAGTCCTCTTTATTCTGAACCGCGTTTGTATAATTTTTAAACAGTAACAGATAAACAAAACGTTACTACACAATATATATGTAACACGTTTTATACCAAATACATTTTTTTGTTGCGTAACCACTTCCGAGATATTCTTGTTATTCATTTGAACTTTCAAATATTTATACTTTCTTCAAGTTATAAGTTGCTATTCGTGTTTTCTTGGGTCAAGCAAAGAGTATGGAATTTCAAAGCCATTACTTGGCGACACGCTTTTTAGAAAATCTGTCTATCACTTTAGCCTACTGTGTCTTAAAACGAAATGTGTAAATGTATAATGAAAGTCTATCCGAATTAACAAAGAGTAGATAGAATAAGCTTTTGCAAGAACAGTTTTTAGAAGAGTGAATAGAGAAAGTCGTGCAACTGCAACGAATCATATTTTTACTTTTTATGTCTGGCGATGAAATAAATTTCCAGCTCAATATTTTGTATTTCTGAAGTATTATTTGAATACTTGACCGAACGACACAAAGGGCTCGGTGGTGTTTAGTTCTGAAAAGTTGCAACACAGGTATAGAACAGTGCAGCCTTTTATCGGCGTGAAGATCTCTCTTGTTTCTCGACATCACCTGAAGATAGTATATTTCATGGAACCTGTTTGTGTGATGACCAGCTATCTCCGGAAGAATTGAAATACTTGGAAGGTTTACCTTTGATCTCGTTGGTGCCTCTGAATTTCATATCTTTAATTTTGGGCGTTTCTTCTCTTTGAATTTTCGTGAAAGGTGCTCATGAATTAATTTCTGCCAATGCAGTTCGGCAGGTTTTCCAGGAGGTCGATAATATCTGCGTTTCTAATGTATTACTTTCTCTTTGTGTGGCCCTTTATTTCTAAAAGTGCACACTCTTCTTAGCAACATCTTCGCAGGTAGTATAATACGGCTTGTACACTTGGTCAGAAATGATCGTCCTCCGTGGTGTAGTGGTTACTATGCTAGCCTCTAGTTCCCAAGGTCGCGGGTTCAAACCCGGCGGAGGGTGATGGATTTTTTCGGGCGTAAAAATCCTTAGCGTGACTTCCTTCGGAAGGGAAGTAAAGCCGGTGGTCCCGTGTCGTAGATTTACGGCACGTAAAAGAACCTCAAGCCTGATAAAGAGGTCTCTGAGCAAAATTACCGGTCTTTCACGCCCAGTTCTAAGAATCATAGCAGTTACAGAGCTTCAATAAATAAAACTCGATTTCATTTCACGATATGAGTGCATTTAGAGGAGGGCGCCACTGTTTTGTTAACATTGCGTAGTGTCGTCAAGGCTGAATATCCAAGAGGAGTGAAGGACATGGCGATAACAGTTGCACAATGAAAACAGCACTAACCTGCTGATGTCTTAGTTCTCGGAAGCAGCATCTCTGCGGATGTTTTCTTTATCTGACTGCACTTCCGATGCCCCGCCCACTTGTTCCATAACTGTTTAGTTGCTTCATATTGTGACCGACTTACATTCTAACAGGAATCAGAGGTTGCGCTCTAATCGTGTTAGGTACGTTTGTCTCTAGTGCTTCATTCTTTTAGTTTAAGTGTTACCTAATAGGCTCTGTTGGCTCCCATTCATATTTTATAGTAGTAGTAGTATTTATTAAGTACTTAGTATTGCATTAATTGCATAACACAGTGGCATGGGTCATAAGACCGTACATGCTCTCTAGAAAAATACCAGGTCTGTAAACATCACTTGCAGAATCGATCAGAAAACAACTATTTTATAATCACCACACTATATACATACATAAAATGAAAAAAATGCTTTGAATCACACACACGCACACAAGTGCTCAAGCACCACATATATTTAAAGAAAATTGACATAAACACCTTATCTCTTAGCACACGTACTTCCATTAAGTATGTGCCCAAGCTTGGCCAGTTTTGGCTGTTTAGAATCAAGTCCCAGCGTGCTGTCCTCCGTCTGTTGGAAGCCAAAAATACTTCCGGTAATAATTTCTTCATAATACCCTCCGTCTGCACGCATGCTGCCAAAATATGCGTCCAGTCTTGTTGTTCCCCGCATAATAGGCAAATCCTCCTGCCACCATCAACAATCTTGTGAGCTTTCCACTCCCCCAAGCTAAGCCATGCTATTCCCGTCCTCTGTTTTATATCCAACCAAAGCACAGCAAGAGGCAGAATACAGCAGCAGTAAGGAGCGTCGTGCCTTTGGACACATGCCACTTTTCCACCATGCAAAAGCTCAGTGAAATCATAGCTGTTGTGTTGAACTTGACCCCGAGCAGGTGGAAAAAAAAAGAAATCTACCAAGAAGAAATAAAACTTCCTGAAAGAACGACTTCATAATGAACACGCGACGAAAACTCTCATACCAGCCCTCTAGAACAGAATTGGTGTTGAACATGCGCGGGTTGAATTGCAAATATATACCAAGTAAACTGTGACGTGCATAAAAAGTGTCCCATCCCCCTAGATCGCAGTAGCGTTTTTCCCTCTAAGGTTTTCACCTTCAGGTGCTTAATCAGCTGGTATCAGTTCTCTGTGAGTGGCCTGAAAAAAATTCAGGGGCACAAAAACGAACCAATGAATGAAGTTGTAATCAATGTGAAATGAAGGGGATTTTTGGATACCACATCTGTGAAAGTGTTTAGCTATGGTACATGAGGAAAGGCTAATTCGGCCTTCTAGAGTAAGGAGTAAGGAATTTTATACATGTGACGTTAAACTGGACGACATTTATATGACAGCTTTCATTAGTGACATGACGACGAAGGTTAAAGCGATTACGCCATTAAGAAAAAGGTGGTGTAGCATGAAAATGCAGCACTTAAGTGTATTAAAAGAAAAAATATACATACAACATTACCAGAACAATTGAAGAAAACACCTGCATAGGTTGGGTCCAGAATGCATTCCCAAAGCTGTAATGCAGTACATTTTTAGGGGAAAGAGATCACTCGGCCGTCCCAAGAAGAGGTGGAGGGAAAATTGCTTAGTGAGATCGTAAAAGGTCTGATGGCCCAACACTTGGTTGGCTGAAGATAATGATGAAGAAAACAAAACAGAAGGTTCTTAACTTTCTCTTTATTTTTCTACGGTTTTGTTATAGCTACACTGCGTTCGTTACACTGCCGGGCCGTAGATCGCGCGTTGCCGTACTTTGCGCACTGTCTATTGCACTGGGAGGTTTTCCCATCTAAAACTACCGCGTTACTTACTCATGAGTAAGTAACTATACTAACGTTGTTATAAGCTGTCTTGAAAGTGGCGTCCATATGCATTGAGATTTTCCTGACATTCCTATAGTCATTCTGTAGGGTTTCAATTTTAAAAGTTTAACAACTGTATGGACAGAGGATTTTTAAACACCCACTTGCTATGCAATACATCTTGTAGATTTCAAAATTAAAATTTAGTTTTATTTATGGACGCTCTTTAACTGCTGTGATCCTTAGCGTCCCATTCTATATTGGGCGTGAAAGACCGTAATTTTGCTCAGAGGCCTCTTTATCGTGCTTGAGGTTCTTTAAGTCTTTAAATCTATGACACGGGACCACCAGCTTTACTTCCCTTCCGAAGGAAGCCATGCTAAGGATTTTTACGCCCGAAAAAATCCATCGCCCTCCACCGGGTTTGAACCCGCGACCTTGGGAACTACAGGCACCACTAGTGGTACCACGCCATGGTACCACGAGTCCACGGATTGTAGATTTCGTCAAATACTTCCTCGGTTAGAATATGGTAGTTTTCACTGCTTAGGTTTAGCGATCCCATTGTCCTAAACGCATTAACCAGACATCTAACAGTTTCTCTACCTGAACCTGGAGTACAGGAAATTTCTCCTGAAATTCTCTACACACCTGTCTTCACGATTCGGTTTTTATTTTCTCTACCGCTACATAGTAGGTAGAGAAGGTATTGCATTCCACCCAAAAAATAGATATCGAGATTCCACCGGAAACACATGTTTTAAGGCCATTGAATAAAAAAATAGCATTTTTAGAAAAATGCGTGAGGGAGAGAGAGGGGGAGAGGGAGAGAGAACAGCATAGGCCTTAGATTAGGATAAACTGCGGAGGGGAACTTAGCACCTCGGCCTACAAGATCTTTTGTGCCTGAAGCCCCTAACGGGGTGCCCCTGGGAGGGAACGTGAGGTGAGAGGAGACAGAGCGCGGCCGCACCAGGAGGTACGGCAGATAGTGGGCAGGGTCCCTACCTTTTACAGCTTATAACTCCCCGGATGTCAGCTGATGTAACCGGCTCCCTTCCCTACCTACGGGCTTACACATCCCCTGGGGGGCGGGCCTTGGAGACCACCCTCCATTCAGAGGGACGAAGTGTTACATAGAACATCCTTTTCCCTTGCCATGCAACGCCGAGACTCTCACCGACACTTTCAACCCTGAAACAGAACAAGCAGATGAAAGGTGAAGCGAAACGAGAATTTGATGAAATGGAGGGATAGGAAATTCGGGGATGTGGAAGGTCGGCGGCGGGAATAGAACCCACAAACTCCTGAATGCGGGTCAGAAACGTTACCACCTGACCCATCCCTCTCGGTGTGAACGGCATAACTCAAAAACGAATAGTGGGATAAATACAAAACTTGGTATTTAAGTTTAGCGCCTTACAAAGCTGAGACATGAAGATACTTAAGAAATTCCCCCACCCCAAACTACCCCTTACATGGTACGTTTTTCGAATTTTTTTGATTTTCTGTAAATGGCTCTAACAATTTTGATTAAAATGCGATATATTAAAGATACTTACGACAAATAAAATGTATATCTTGGATTTTCTGGGAACAGCTTGTGAAGTCATCTTTATTCGTTGTTTTCGCGATGTTATGGAAAGAGTATGGAATTTTTAGACTAACATATAACATCCAGTTCTTAAACATCTGACTATTGTTATTTCCTCTGTATCTATAACAAAATGTGTGATGCAGTTATTTTTGAAAAGGTTTATCTCAATTAAAATGTGAGACAGTATTTTTAACACTTAAATAATTTCAGTGTAATTATATAATATATAAATTCAATAACAGCCCGCCTTAAGGCAATATGTGTATGTAACAATATATAAGGAGTGTATATTACAGTCATTGTATATGTTTATATTATTATATCCATGTGTAATAATGTTATGTGAATGTATTACGTAATTTAATAATGTAGGAGCTGTGAGAATAAGTTAAACGTTGCGAACAATTAGGTAACCTTGAGGCAATAATGAGTTTGAAAGTTTAAATGTTACTTGTGATTCTTGGAAGCAATAATGTAATTTTAGTGACAGTTTATAAAATAACCAATCAAGAACCAGAAAAAGCTTTAGTTAAATGAAGGTATTCTATTGGAGTAGGATTAGCCAATCAGAAACTGAAAAGCAGAAACATTTAAATCGTGTCAAGCATTAATAAAAGGAGTGAAGTAAAATTATAATCTGTGTAAGCCTACATTCTTAGTCGCACCACAGCCCCTGCCAAGACATCCATGGCTCTAAAATAAATACTGACGCAGCCGAGGCAAACATAAATATTAAATATTTAAAGAAACAGTCAAATTACAAAGTTAATATTTTTAAATTTTTGGACGAAGGCTACCGGTTACCATACGTGCGGTTGCAACTACTTCAAGTTCTGCTCCCCAACAGTTGAAATATAATACAACTCCTTCAATACAACCTACTTTAAATTGACGCCCAAAGCGTGGTGCAAATAACGTAAGGATACTATCTTCTTAAAACTCAAAACGTAAGTGAAGTAGATATAAAAAATACATATTCATAAGAATAATTAGTATACGCACTAATAAGCAATAGAGAGTAGTTATGCTAATAATGTTAATGTTAATGTTACACATCAGATTTTTATGTAGTATCGTACTAAACATTTTTTGTTCATGCGTGAATTTTTCGGTAGGCATTTCATTGGACCAATAACAAGACAAGAACAGTAAAAACAGTAATAATAATAATAATCTAAAGCAATTCACACACAACACAGACGTCTTGAATAAACTATCACCTTTTAAATGCACAATGAACAAACTCTAGTCTTTACAGCTCAAACTTAATGCAGGAACTTACGCAGTATAGCACACCTGATAAACGTAGTCTTGAGCGGGTCATTCACCACCACTAGTGCACTGCCGAATAATATCGAGGTCACTGCTGTGAAAGTCAACTACGCGTATACGGCATATGTAGCCCTGCTATAAATCGAATGCATGGTATATTGTTTTATTTTTGCGCAAAAATTCAACGAAGCCTTAACGGTACTCCGCTAGTGAGAACATAGACAACTACATAGTTTGTAATGTTACCCTCCGGCAATTTGGCAATGCTTTAGGAGAGATGAAATACTCTAACAATCGAGTGACTAGAATTAAACTCGAGGAAAAGAGGAGGCATTTTAGCAGAGGGTGGGGCTAGATTTGTCAGTACCAGCAGAAACAAGCTGCTTTGCATTGTAGACCTCTTTTTATGAACGTCA
This sequence comes from Deroplatys truncata, assembly GCA_030765065.1. NCBI lineage: Eukaryota > Metazoa > Arthropoda > Insecta > Mantodea > Mantidae > Deroplatys > Deroplatys truncata. The sequence continues at coordinate 21,518,373 of CM060987.1, forward strand.
GTATACCCGAGAGGAACATTCACGTTGAACAATTGTAGAAATGCACCATAATTGCAATGATAACTGATGTTTTCAATCTTGGTTTGACTCGCATTGTAGTGGGAGCAATGGTACATCAATGTAAATATCGGTATTAATGCAAATTGTATTATAAAAATGTAAATATGTTATGTTTTAAATTAAATGGCAGCTAGCTAGTAGTGCAGGTGCAAGTGGTACCAGGCGGAGATATCTTTAGGTGGCACGAAGCACAGGACATAGGATGAATATGACCAGCAGAGATGCTGAAGTGACTGAATAGAGATGGCGAGAGGTTGGGATAAAAATGGAAAGTCCAAACGCATCATGAGGGGAGAGATGAGAGCAAATGTTCTCATACGACGCTACGGTGATCAACCAATCACAACAATGCTTTAAATAGTTGTGGGAAAAATGTCATTTGCGGGGTGTATAAATGAGGCACAGCCCCGAGATTCGCACGCCTTTTTTTTACAATTTCATCAGCGGGTTAACTCAGATGCTGAAGGTGTGAAGAAGCTTTAGCAATTTAGGAAAGGTATATAGAGTGGAAGGTACAGTTTGAGAGATAGGTCCTATAAACCAGTAATATAATTGTGGGATAAAATTCACGGCGAGCTGCGAACAAGTATAAATAAATTACAGTTAAAGTGAGCTTAAACTTTTTATATCATCTCCTGTTACCACTCCCTATATCAAAGTTAATTGCTAAGGCCATCACAGAAGTGTTTAGGGCATTCTATTACAGCAAGCCAACACACTCACACCAGGAAGGAAGACGACAAGCAGACGGAGAGAGGCCCGTTGCAGTATATAGTATGTAAAAAAAAAATGTGCTAAGATATTGTAGATTTACATAATCAGTTTTTGACAAATATTTGGTGGCATCTTTCTCCGGAAGCAATATTTGCAAACAATCTCAAGTACTTGAACTGCAAGACGTCTTGTAGGCAGGTGTTTACAGCTTTCGAATCTGGACAGCATTTGCCCTTTCACGCTGATAAAGCAAAGTCGTGTTCTCTGAAATATATCTTGTCACAAACATGACCATACAATTAGCAGGCGTTATATCCTTAAATTTTGGAAGGAGCAACGTCATCGCTGAAGGTTCCTGGTGGACCATGCTGTTACGTCACCAAGCTTGGCGTGCCAGTTGAATGAGTTAGGCACCTTTCACTAACAAAAACAGCAAGAGGAGGGAGGGGGATACTATTAGCGCGGAAGTTGTGAATATTGTCCTGGGCTGACAGCAGTACAAATAAAGTGATTTATATAGAACTAACACATTTCTGTCCTTTTTCGGCTGGAAATTCATGTAATGTCTCGAGTTTAGGGACAGATTAAACGGAGATTAAAAGTCCTATCCAATGCAATGCTAAAGTTGCCAGCTTCACGATCCATCTATTTAACATATCAGACTGAAATTGTTACAGGATGTACATACATGCCTTCTAGGTTCACCGATATAGTTTTACACAACAGTGTCGTTTATTAAGGAATATATTTTCACTTTCACTACTATGTATAGCAAGTAGGGGAAGAATTGTATTCCACCCAAACATTCCATATCGGGATTTCATTGGAAACATGTTTTTAGGCTCCCTAAGCCCCCCAAAAAGCGTTTTTACAAAAAGAGCTGCCTCTCTGCGTGTGTATGCATGCGCGCGCATATTATGACTGTCCTTCTGTATATAGGTCTGTGATCAGCATAACTCAAAAAGGAAAATTGCAACAAATACCATTCTTCATATTTAAGCTCAGCATCTTCCAAGGATGCGACATGAAAGTTTTCAAGAAAACCCACTTCCACCCAAACTAGCCTTTAAATGGAAAACTTTTCGAAAATTGTTATTTTCTAAAAAATGACTAACGATTTTGATTAAAATATTAAGATATTTTCATGACAAATGAAATGAGTATCTTGAATTTTCTGGAAATAGCCCCTGAAGTCCTTTTCATTCTGAATGACTTTTGCATAACTTGTAAACCGAAAGAGAGAGACAAAGTCTTACTGCACAAAAAAACGTAGATCTGTTAAAGCACACAATTCATGTCAAATACGTTTTTATGTGGTTAACTGTTTCCGAGTTATTCCTTGTTATTGGTTTGAATTTTCGAATACTTACACTTTTCTCAATAGGAAGTCGTTATTTGCTTTTTGTTTTTCTCTCCTGGTCATGCAAAGAAAATGGAATTTCAGGCATGGCATAGTGACCAGCTCTTAAAAGATTTGACTATCGCTTAGGTAAGCTTACAGTATTCCTCTAATTCCGCTATGCCTATAAGGAAATGTATAATAAAACTGTTTCTACAAATGTTTATCTCAATTAACATGAAGCAGATAGCTGAATAAGCCTTTGTAAGAATAGTCTGTTGAAGAATGGATAGAGAAACTCGTGTGAATGTAGCGTATCAAATACCTTTTTTTTTTGCTTATCGGGTTTTATATTTGGCAGCTGCCAGTAGTCGCTGTGAAAATGCAGTACACATTGTGTGCGTCTCTTGACAGGTAATACTGGATTGAATTCAATTAAAGCCACTAGAAGGGCATGCTATAGAGAATAGTAACACAATAGGGCGCTGGTAAACAAATTAGAAATAACTGGATCTCTGGTGAGCGAAAGCGGCGAACATCTTTCATCTAGACTGCCCACGGTTGTTGTGGACGTCCGAGCAAGACTGGAGCGGTTAGGAGACCGGGTACATCTACTCAATATGTCAGAGAGCTGCGAAAAGTGCTCACATAATACCATATAGGATTAAAATCGTACATTAGGTGCAATAACCAGGATAAACGAGTGAAATATTGATATTGGTTTCAGGCGTTCATTGTGCGAAATCCTGGCATATTGTCCATATCATGATCCACAAATGAAGCACGGTTTCATTTATGTGGCTATGAACTCGCAGAACTCCCAAAATCCGCTGTCATTAAAGGGGAACGAAACACAAAAATGAATATTTCATTCACCACATTAGTTTATTTGTCGTCAGGAATAAATAACAACGCACGCAGTTTCACCATCGCAAGGTAATGGTTATCGGGTTACGGCCTGTTGTTCAGTTGTCGCGTGACGTCATGAGAGCGACACTGTAGTTAGACAAGACGTACGCTGCATAGATGTTTTAAATGACTTAAGTTTACGTGTTAATTTCACTAGAAGCTCATAACTTCTCTGAATAACAATGAGTAGATCTAAAGCTAGCCAATCAGTTTTCATAATCCAGTTAATACTTGCTAGGTGATAAACGGTAGTCCAACATCTGCTTTGAAAATGAGTGAATGTGGTAAGCGACCTTATCAGTTGAACAAAAACAGCGATTTTGAAGATTTGCACCATTTGACAGCGATTCCGAGATGATGTGGACCCGAAAACTGTGCTGGTTCCATCCGTTGGTGTAAGGGTCAGGAATACATACCAATGGATAATAATGACGAGGAAAGTATGGTTGTTCGGACTATGAAAACACAAAACTGGTGAAGAGTGATTATGTCTGTATTACAAACATCCTAATTTTCACGAATTAGTTATAGATCGTGATGTTTTGAATGTTGTGAAGCATAATTTAGCGTTAAAAACATAAAGTCGAGCTAAAAAGAAATAACTCACCGCCAACAATCCTGATGATAAGACCTAACGATATTCCTACTACAAACAGTTTACTGGATTAATTCATGGACTGCTATTGGACACAGAAGAAGAGTTGTCATACCATCATGTATAGTACATAATATTAGAGATGCTTTTCCAGAACCCAGCGAAGTTAATGTAGGCTTCAAACGTCACTAATAAACACGCAGATTAAAAATAGTAAGTTTTAAATTCAACCATTATTTATTAGCATTAGCATTTAAATTTTATAACGTATCTGTGACGAGCCTTCTTATGTTGACTGAATACGTGAGAAGTACTTCGATCGAAGTAACTCCAATGGAGGTCGAAGCGTGGAGCTATATTCTTCAGTAGTGACAGATCAATTTCTGCGTCCGGTAATGGATCCACACAACGTGCGCGCAGATTTTTTTTTTATTTCACGCACTATTAGCAGTTTCCATTCTTCGTTGAATTCCTCATATTTATTTTTCATGATCCAAGATCCAGTTGCTCTGGAGTACTGGGTTTTGATAAGTCTTTTTTACTTTCTCTACTACGTATAGTAAGTAGGGGAAGTATTGCATTCAACCCAAAAATTCGATACCGAGATTTCACCGGAAATACATGTTTTGAAACCTCCTGAATCCAAAAAAATCTGATGTGTTACACTCACATGACTTTCTCTACTCTTGTACAATCTATTTTTACAAACGCCTATTCTCCATATGCTTCATATTAATCGAGATATCGAGCTGTCAATCTTATTGGTAATTTTCTTGTAGATGCAAGGGGAATATGGTAGCTTTTAAGCGATAGTCAAATATTTTATCGCTGGTTGCTATGTGGCGCATTCCATTCTCTTTGCATGTACAGGACATAAAAAAATGAATAACGAATTTGAGAAAAAGTATAAGTATTGGAAAATTTAAGGAAATAACAAGCAATATCTCGAAAACGGTTCACTCAACAAAAAAAATGTATATGATATAAGTTGTGTATTTTAACGCGATCTACATTTGTTGTGTAGTAACATTTTGTCTAGCTCTTATGGTTTACCAGTTATGCAAAAGTCGTTCACAATGAAGAATACTTTTGGAGACATTCCCAGAAAATTCGAGATATACATTTCATTTCTCATGACATTATCTTAAACATATGATATTTTCATCAAAATCGTTAGAGCCATTTTTGAGAAAATTAAAATTTTCGAAAAATCTTCCATGTAAAGGGTAGTCTGGGGTGGGGGGATTTTCTTGAAAACCTTCGTGTCGCATCTCTGGTAGATACTGAACCTAAATACCAAGTTTGGTGCTTATCCGACTGTTCGTTTTTGAGTTATGCTGTTCACAGACACACAGACACACACACACACACAGACACACACACACAGACACACACACGGACATGTTTCCAAAAATGCTTTTTTTGGATTCAGGAGGTCTCAAAACATGTATTTCCGGTGAAATCTCGGTATCAAATTTTTGGGTGGAATGCAATACTTCCCCTACTTACTATACGTAGTAGAGAAAGTAAAAAGCATTTTTGGAAACATGTCCGTGTGTGTGTCTGTGTGTGTGTGTGTGTGTGTGTGTCTGTGTGTGTGTGTGTCTGTGAACAGCATAACTAAAAAACTAACAGTCGGATAAACACCAAACTTGGTATTTACGTTCAGTATCTTCCAGAGATGCGACACGAAGATTTTCAAGAAAATCCCCCCACCCCAGACTACCCTTTACATGGAAGATTGTTCGAAAATTTTAATTTTCTCAAAAATGGCTCTAACGATTTTGATGAAAATATCATATGTTTAAGATATTTTTATGTCAAATAAAATGTATATCTTGAATTTCCTGGGAATGTCTCCAAAAGTATTCTTTATTGTGAACGACTTTTGCATAACTGGTAAACCATAAGAGATAGACAAAATTTTACCACACAACAAATGTAGATCGCGTTAAAATACACAATTTATGTCATATACATTTTTTTAGTTGAGTGAACCATTTTCGAGATATTGCTTGTTATTTCCTTAAATTTTTCAATACTTATACTTTTTCTCAAATTCGTTATTCAATTTTTTATGTCCTGGATATGCAAACAGAATAGAATGCGCCACATAGCAACCAGCGCTTAAAAGATTTGACTATCGCTTATAACCTACCATGTTCCCCTTGCATCTACAAGAAAATTAGCAATAAGATTGACATCTCGATATCTCGATTAACATGAAGCATATGGAGAATAAAAGTTTGTAAAAATAGTTCGTACAAGAGTAGAGAAAGTCATGTGAGTGTAGCACATCAGATTTTTTATTTTATTTACATCGAAATTGTGATCTAGTACTGTTATCATGGATCTAAGTTGAAGGCCATTTTATATGAAAATTGTATTCTTTTCGGAGCATATCTGAGACGAAGACCGTGATAACTTTCTAAATTGCCAGTATGCATATAATGTCGAGTATGAGCCAAATCTTTTAAGAAGGTGCTATCCAAAAATAATTTTCTTCAGAGCATGATAGGGGTTTGATTCGCGTTTAATCCATAAATTAGTTCTGTGGTCTTCTTCCAGCATTTCATCATGTTCACAAGATTTTCATTCACCATTTTCTGGCCCTTTATGTTAATTTTTTATATGATAAAGAGATTATATGAATTTTGCAATTAATATGGTACCGTTCTCATTACAGCTTTGCGCAGCCCACCATAAAAGGTTATTTATACTGGCTTTCCATTCCATCAGCTCTGGGTATTTTTTCTACCATTTTAATTTTTTTCATTAGACTTTTAAGACTATTGTCATACGTCAAATTCATGTTTAACTTCCGGATACTGAGTTTTCAACAGGTATCTTACACCTTTATGTCTTTCGGAGAGAAAAACTTCAATTCTACACATTTCCTGTTTTGCAAGCCTTGTCAATGTTGTCACAAACGGCATTTTCCAAAGCGCCTTTCACCATGCCTCTTTGAACAAGTTCAAAATCAATAGTATTGCGGGAATTAAATCCATCACAGAATAGACCAAATATATGGCTGAAAATCTTAGGGAGTAGCACTGCCCATCCCTTACTAGCCATATATGTATACCACAACCTTTTAATGAATTAAAGTTCTTTTTTCTTTCTTGAATCCAAAATGCTCTAACAGCTGGTGCTGTCATATTTCGAATGGTTTTATCGAATGTACGCCTTGAAAACATTGCCAAACTCAGTGATTTGCAGAAGGACTTTAAATTGCTGAAACAATATACCAGATAATAACAAAGAACTTGCTGTTTAAAGCATTTCCTTCCGGTTTCTTTCCTGATAAATTTTAAAGAGTTTCAAGTGAATGTATACTACCGCAATAACACACAGTTTTAACACATAGCCCTTTAATGTAATGAGAAGTTGTTTTGACTTCATTTCTACATAAAACACATACCTTGAAAAATAAAAGTAGAGATGTCCAAGGCAACAATGAAATATTCCGCTGTAGCTTCATTTCCATATATGCTGAAAGTATCTTCTTCTTCTTCTTTCTCGTTATCACTTGTATCAGAAACTGAAGTATCAGGTTCTTAGAAACTTTCATTAACTTAACCTGATCTTCCTCTTCACTACTCGTTTCGGAGATTTTTCAGGTTCCAACAATATATATTTCCTTATGATTTCGGTACCTAGTTCACATTGTACTTCTGAATTCTTGGCTTTTTACTTTCTCTACTACGTAAAGCATTTTTGGAAACATGTCCGTGTGTGTGTGTGTGTGTGTGTGTGTGTGTGTGTGTGTGTCTGTGAACAGCATAACTCAGAAACGAACAGTCGGATAAACACCAAACTTGGTATTTAGGTTCAGTATCTTCCAGAGATGCGACACGAAGGTTTTCAAGAAAATCCCCCCATCCCAGACTACCCTTTACATGGAACATTTCTCGAAAATTTTAATTTTCTCAAAAATGGCTCTAACGATTTTAATTAAAATATCATATGTTTAAGATATTGTCATGACAAATGAAATGTATATCTCGAATTTTCTGGGAATGTCTCCTAAAGTGTTCTTCAATGTGAACGACTTTTGCATAACTGGTAAACCATAAGAGATAGACAAAATTTTACTGCACAAAAATGTAGATCGCGTTAAAATACACAATTTATGTTATATACATTTTGTTTTGTTGAGTGAACCATTTTCGAGATATTGCTTGTTATTCCCTTAAATTTTCCAGTACTTATACTTTTTCTCAAATTCGTTATTCATTTTTTTTTGTCCTGGTAATGCAAAGAAAATGGAATACTCCACATAGCAAACAGCTCTTAAAATATTTGACTATCGCTTAAAGCTACCATGTTCCCCTTGCATCTCCAGGAAAATTAGCAATAAGATTAACATTTCGATTAACATGAAGCATATGGAGAATAAGCGTTTGTAAAAATTGTTTGTACAAGAGTAGAGAAAGTCATGTGAGTGTAACACATCAGATTTTTTCATCACCTTCTATTCTGATTTCTCTTTGACTACTTTTATCACCATCGCCTTCGTTGTCTATCTTATTGCAAGTAACACTATCGCATAGCTCAGGAATAGTGCTTTTGCGATTTCTACCTCATATCTTTTTGTTCTTTGTCGTTTGCTCTTGGATGAAGATGGTGAAGGATCAATTGTCTTACTAGAACTTGATATCTGGAAATTGTCTTCATTTTCCCTTATAGTAGGAATAGTTCCAGGTTTTAATTAAGGCACTCTGGAATTTTCATCCGGCATAAGCTGCATTTTTAATAATTGTGTCTGCTCATAATCTGTGTCCTTAAAATAGAATGAACATAAACCAGGACCCGGAAAAACTCTTTTATTTTGCAAAATTCTATCCACATCCTATATCTTTTGGGAGCTCCCTTGTGTGTTTCGCTTCTCACATTACAGACACATGCACAATACTGAGGTATTTTATTTTTCACAACATTACGTTGTTTGTGTAATACTAAACTGACTCAGTAACACCATCACCAAACACCACAAAGTACCTACACTACTCTTGAACTTAAATACCAACAAAAACAATTTTTGAAAAATATTACTGCACGTGCAGCAATGACTGACTTGTGATCTCCCTATGCTTCCAGCGCATGGCTTGCTCTGATGACGTATAAGGTAGTTATTATTTCGCTTGCTCAGCGATAACGGTGTGACAGTAAGAAAAGAATCTTACCGCCGCATTTTGCAGGTGATATCCTTCATTTAGGAAGAAACATGATTTTTGTGTTTTGTTCTGCTTTAATGTAACACCTATGTACCCTGTAGACGTCGGATTTTGGTGCGTAATATTTGTACAACCTTTTGCTGACCGGGTAGTGAACAGTGCAGAGGCAGCCTAACTCAGATGGCTGATGTGCATGTTAGGGCGATCAACATTCTAACTTGTCACTAGATATATAACCAGAAAATCAGCAGACAATCTATTTGCAAAAGACGCACTATTTGCTAGTATTATGGTCGTTGTCATATACTACTGGTGGAAGCTGGTGAATATGAAGATCCCTCACTCCTAGGCCACCAAGTTAACCTCTTTAGAAAACAAATCTGATGTAATACATTTACATGACTTTCTCTACCTCTATCTTTATTAGTGGATATACAAACTATTATCATTAAAGCTTATTTTTCTATTTACTACATTTACTACCTTTACTGAAATAGCTACATTACACATTTCGTTATAGATATAAAGGGAAGAGCGATAGTCAAATGTTTAACAACTGGACGCTATATGCTGGCCTTAAAATTCCATACTGTTTCCATGACATCGCGAGAAACAACTGAATGCTAAAACGAGTTTAAAAAATGACCAAGTAATGAACAATTCGAGCGTTTAATAACGATATCTCATATATGGTTTATGACACAAAAAATTATTTGAAGTAAATTGTATGTTTTAAATAGATGTAAGTTTAGCAGTTGTACAAAATTTCTTCCAACTGAAGTGGACTTCACAGGATATTCTCTGAAAATTTAATATATAAATTTTATTTGCTATGTAAATTTCTTTATTATACTGTATTTTATTAAAAATCGTTAGAGCTATTTTTAGAAAATAAAACAATTTCAAAATAGTATTCCATGTAAAGGGTAGTTTGGATGGAGAGATTTTCTTGAAAATCCTCGTGTCGCATTTCTGGAAGATATTGAATCTAAATACCAAGTTTGGTATTTATCCGACTTTTGCTTTTGAGTTATGCTGTTGACTGACACACCCACACACGCGGACTTTTTTCTGGATTCAAGAGGCCTTAAAACATGTATTTCCCATGAAATCTCGGTATCGAATGTTTGGGTGGAATATAATACTTCCCCTGCTTACTATACGCAGTAGAGAAAGTAAAAGGACGCACAGTCTGAGATCATCGAGAAAAATAATCTCAGTTGTTAATAAAATACTGATTCTCTGATTTCTAGTGTTAGCAATTTTCTCTATATATACAATTATGTGGCATACTCTGATAAACAACTTGATTACTACACAAGTACAAAGGAAATAAAGCAAAACTTTCTTACATGAGGTCACTCAAATACTTTAAAATTGGTATCGCCTGCGTCTCTAGCGTTATAAGCAGATTCTATTCTCGTTTATTTAGCTGCGTATTCTGTTTTCTTAGTTGCTAAATCTTGACCATATATATCGCGAGAGGCTTCTCATCCTGCGGATTGGTAACCAGGCAATCCTTCATGTTAAGGCCATGCGAAACGCAGGTGCTGATACCGCATTCACCAACCCGCTGATTTAAGGCTACGGTGGCGCTCGTTAACGTGCTCTAGTAGTGCAATGATTAACATGCTGGAAAGTTATGATGAAGGTCGAGTTTCAAATCACTCCTGCGAATAAATGAGCTTTTTATTCATTTTTATTCATGTTTGGAGAACGTTCTAGCAAACCATGATTTCTTTCCGAATGCACTAGAAAGTGGATTTGGCTATAAATATGAAGTTCAACCGTTCGTGTTCAGTGTGGAACAATGTTTTCCAATAGAGAGTATCTGGACCTGCTGTTAGTATACGGGGAAGCGCAGCAACGTCGTCTATACCAACAGAGGTTTCTGCAGAGAACACTTCCTACAGATCACACGTTTTTGCGAGTTGCGAACCGCCTTCTAGGAATCAGGAACAGCGCACAAGACACCACAAGCACGAGGAGATCATCAAGCCACGGCGGGTCGTGTGACCGTCATTCACCATCCGCATTGTAGTACGAGAGACATTCAGACATTTCAATATTAGCCAATCTTCCGCGTGGAGAATACCACAACATGCCAAGTTTCACCTTTATCGTCTTTAACTACACCAGGAGCTACTGCAGCCGGACCATGAACAGAGAGTGGCGTTCGCTAGGTGGATCATACGACAAACTGAACAAGATCCACATTTTTTGGCAACAGACGAAGCAGGGTTCCACAACACAAGCCATGTAAATCGCCACAACATGCATTGCTGAAGCACTGTAAACCCACATTGGATGCGAGACTCGGCTTTAAAAGTCCAATGGGGTGTCAACGTTTGCGCTGGTATATTCGGTGATCATCTAATAGGCCCGTATTCTTATGATGGCCAACTCACTGGGAAGCGCTGTATCCACTTCCTATAACACCAGCTGCCTACTCTATTGGATGAAGTACTGTTGTCAGAACCGATTAACTATTTGGTACCAACATGATGGGGCGCGAGCTCATTCGGCCCGTAGTGTAACGGCTTATCTCGATGCCACCTACCCTGAGTGATGGATCGGACGGCATGGACCAATAGGGTGGCCAGCACACCCACAAGATCTAACCCCATTAGATTTATTCTTATGGGGCTATCTTAAAGATATCGTGGATTAGGAGCGGCCAATGACCCTACAACAGCTCAGGGAACGCCTCATCTTAGCTTGCCGTGACATCACACCGGCCATGTTGCGCCGGGTTAGGTTGGCGATGATGGTTAGACTGAGATCTTGCATCCGTCGGCGTGACCAGTTCGAACACCTATTGCAACCAGATGGAGGAAACAGGTAAATTGTAAAGGTTTATCGGTATGGTGGTCCGGCATGATGTCATAGTCACTGTTAAATATACTACTTTGGGAGTCAGAGAGGTTTACAACGATCATAATATGGGCTTGCGAACGTTGGGTAGTTTCTATGTCGTACCGCATTTTATAAACTCTCAGAACAACTTATGGGCTTTCTTTTGTATCAAAGAGTAGCTTTAAATAGTAAAATATGATTTAATGATGCCTTATGTTTGTAAGTTATAATTACAATGTTATATGCATTTATTTATGATGTTCAATAAAGCGTATTCTAGCAAGTAACAATTTATTTTAATGAAATTCACATAATTAAACTAATTATGCCAAACTATAAGTTCTCGTTAAGTTTACTAAACATAAAAATTACCTTTAAGGGGCAGTATTTGAATCTGGGACCTTTATCACTGAAGAGCAACGCGCACACTGTTGGACTACGAGAGCAAGTCACTGCACGCACAACGGCGCAAAGCAGTCATTTCGGCCGAAATTGATACGACGCGATGCAGTGGACAGTGTTTACGGTATAGCCTGTACAACGCCGGGACTGCATAACTTCTCAACCCGTAGGCTGAGAAGACTCACCCGGTATATATGTGTGTGTGTGTGTGTGTGTGTGTGTGTGTGTGTGTGTGCGTGTGTGTGTGTTTTCTTATGAATAAAATATCGACGGCATTTCTTTTATTGCATGCCCATTCTATGGAGTAAGAACAACTGTTTTCTACTCCATAGCAATTTTAACGAAAAGACAAAGCCTTTTTCCCGAGCATGTCGTTTTATAACTCTGTGTTAGTATGCTATTGCATAGGCTTTATACGAGTAGGTCCTCTTTTTAGTATTTTAGTAATTTATGAATTGAAATTAGGTGTTTTATAGCCCATGCCCGTCAGAAAGAATAGGGGTTTTCAATGGCGAAGCCATTGTCAAAATGGTTGAGGGTTTTTGAGATTATCACACACACACACACACACACACTCGTCAAACTAAAAGTGGCGGTCCCTTGAGCAGTTATGGTAAGTCCCTTCGAGCGAGCGCGCGGTTCACAACCGTCAACTTCTGTGCGCCGCTTTGTCTAACTCTATAATACAAGGCACTGATATAGGCTACGTCCACACCGTGCTTGGATGGAGCAGTGGTAGCTGGAGTTAGATTCTCCGCAGTGGATTGTTATCTTTTATTTTTTACAACTCGTTTTATTAATGTAGTTAAGTAATATTGCTTGTGTTACTTCATTTTCTTACATATATAATTACAATAATGATGATATTTGTGGTTATAAAATTAAATTGGCTGAGTAAGAAACCTCCTCCCGACCGATAAATTAATGCCATGGTTGCCATTAGCGGTATGTCGGACCACTAAATAAACGCCACATACATAAACATGAACGAAACCTGTTACATTTTTACTCGGGTATTTAAAATAAAAGGGAGAAAAAAGGTTGAGTAGCCCCATGGAGATTTGAACTTGCAATCTCAAGTACAGTAAACTAACTCTCTTGCCACTGAGTCAAGAGTGTTGCAGTAAGCGAAGCGTGGTATTGTGAGAGCTTTAGTTATACTCCACTTGAGAAGCACAAGTCAATAAAGTGTGTCTTGCTTACAAATATTCAGTGTTGAAACGTCTTTCTGTTAGAAATCTCCATTATGAATTATTTCCTCGGAAGACTGTGATCATACTTATGTTTCCCATACACAGTCTTGTGAACAAAGAGCTCACGGGAGTACCCGGCCAGTTTTAAATTGACTCAGTGTACATACATACAGATTATCTCTATTTATATTAGTGTGAATATGGCTTTAATTTCTTTGTAAAAGCCGGTATTCTGAATTTAATTTCCTTGAGGAAAAAATCTTGTGTTAATCCATGTTTCTGATTTTGTGATTCCCACCTCCAACATTAGTTTTAGTTTAGTTCTACTAATCTCATTTGCGTTATTTTTTTCTTCAAAATATTTAAAACCTCTCTCTACTTTAGAGCCACAAAATGCGAGCAGATAGACTACACTTTAACCTACATTTTGTTATTGAAATCCTAGGATAGTACAAAATGAGCTAGCCCCTAATAATGGACGAGAATGGTAGGGGAAGGAGGTCGTTACCAATTGATGTTTAAAAATGGGTCGCAATGTGCTGGCCTTGATATTACATACTCCTTACATGACATCGAATATCGACAACACTTTAAAAGTAACAAAACTAAGTAACAAAATCAAAATTCGTAGGCTTTCACGACCGGTGTCAATATTGAAGTATTATCCGGGCTTGTGGGCCGTGGTCTACTGGGCTCCTCCTCTTCCTTCTTCCTCCATCTTCTTCTTCCCGGATGTTTCGTCTGCGACTACGGCAGACGAAACATCCGGGAAGAAGAAGAAGCAGCTCAGTAGACCGTGGTCCACAAGCCCGGATAATACTTTATTAAATAAAGTAACCATGGTTAAAAATTCTGATAAATAATAATGGATATCTCGCAAATGGCTGATGACACAAAAAAGTTATTTTAAATAAAGTGTATGTTTTAATGGATATCTACATTTTTTTGTGTACTACATTTTTCTATCTCCTATGGTTTATCCGTTAAACAAAATTATACAAATTTCTTTCCCAATGGAAAGGACTTCACAGATTATTCCCAGAAAATTAAAGATATACATTTTATATATCAGTAAATATCTTTCACATATGGTATTTAATCAAAACCTTTAGAAACTTTTTTGAGAAAATTAATAACATCGAAAGTTTTCTCATGTAATATGCTCGTTTGGGATAGCGAGATTTTCCTAAATATCTTCGTCGCATCTGTGCAAGATACTGAGCTTAAATACCAAGTTTGGTATTTATCGAACATTTCTTTTTTGAGTTTTGATCTCCAGGGAGCCTCAAATCACGTATTTCCGGCAAAATCTCTGTATCGAATTTTTAATACAAGACATTCCACTTTATAATTATTAGAGAAAGTATTGGCCGGTACATGGGTATGAACCACGACCTAAGGAATACAGGCCACAGACGTCACCGCTCGAGACAACCCGCTTGATCAATAGACCTGTATATCCTACATATTCGTTAGTTACTTCGGATCCATTGTTCCTCATTATTTGATATTCCGGTTTTTATTGCCCGTGGTTAACGTGTAAGTCATTCACGTATCTCCCCAGCTTTCTCTCTCTAATCTTTCGATCTCACCTTTAACAATGGCGCCAATTGTATTGTATTCAGTTTTGTCACTCATGTCTAATCTACAACAATTTGAAATAGACTTCTCCTTTTGTCTTCAGTAATTTTCTTGATACCTTTGTTCTATATTTCTGATATTTTATTTTTATTTATATTTCTGCGCCTTGTTACTTTGTCTGCTGCTTGCCGTATTAAGAAGAAAAGGTTTTGCAATCCACCCATATTTCTATTTGGGACTTCATTGAAAATAAACGTTTTATTCCATTTAATTAAAAAAAAGGTATAGATCATTATACGTGTGTGTGTGTGTGTGTGTGTGTGTGTGTGTGTGTGTGTGTGTGTGTGAACAGCGCAACTAAAAATGAAGTCGTTAAAAACCACACTTGGGTTTTAATTTCAGTATCTTCCAAAGATGTGACGTGAAGATTTTCAAGAAAGTCCCTCACCCCAAACCAACGTTTATGTGGGAAATTTTTCTTTATTTTCTCAAAAAATGGCTCTTAACGATTTTTATTAAAATCCATATTCCAGGGCATATAAATTTATATCTTCAATTTTCTGCAAATAGTCTCTGAAGTCCTCTTCACTGTGAATCAGTTTTGTATAATAGGAAAACCGTAACAAATAGACAAACTTTACTACACAAAAATGTAGATCTCGTTAAAACACACAATTTATATGGAATATAATTTTTTTGTGGCGTTAAATATTTCCGAGACATTCCTTGTTATTGCTTTGAATTTTTATATTTTTAAGTATAAGACGCTATTCAGTTTTACTTTCTGTACTATGTACTTGCAGTAAGTAGAGGAAGTATTGTATTTCACCCAAAAACTCGATACCAAGATTTTTATGACGTGACATGTCTGTCTGATGGCTTTGAATTTTCATGTTCTTTGCGTGACATGAGAAAAAGAATAGGACTTGCTGCTTGAAGAAAGTATAAATATTAGAAAACTCAAGCCAATAACAAACAATATCCCAGAAATGGTTTATACAACAATAAAATTTTACATAAATCTGTATTTTAACGAGATCTACATTTTCATGTAATAACCTCTTACGGTTTACCAAGTTTACAAAAGTGTTGCGAATGAAGAGCACTTCAGGGGCCATTCCCAAAAAATTCAAGATATACATTTTATTTGTCACAGAATATCTTAAACAGTTTAATAAAAATGGTTAGTGCTATTTTTGAGAAAATAAACAACGAAAATTCTTGTATGTTAAGGGTAGTTTGGAGGAGGGTGATTTTGTTGAAAATTTTCAACATCCTTAGAGGACTACGAACTTTAATACCAAGTTTAGTATTTAACCGACTTTTCGTTTTTTAGTTATGCTGTCCGCAAACACACACACTTAAACACGAACCTTGTTCTAATTGTTTTTTGTTTTTTATTCAGGGAGCCTCAAAACGTGTATTTCCAGAGAAATCTCGGTATCAAATACAATACTTACTCTACTTACTATAGGCAAGCAGTATCACTCGTATATTTGGTCTAAATGCTTGTTTGCCCAAGAACTGTTTTATTACCTGTGAGTACAATGTCATATCAGAAAGGATGGACTTTGAAATTTCTTTCACTTCCTTCTTGCTTTTTCCGGAGCTTAACCTTAGGTATTGGTTATACAACGAAGGAACACCTCGCGCCCTGCGATCTACATAGATCTATTGTGGCCACACTCCTAGGAGGAAGGGATGAAGTGAAGAAGCCTCAGGGGCCTACAGTCGGGAGCACACAGGCCACAGAAATGCACGGAAGTCTCTAAAAGTTCTAGACTCGAAGACCCGTCTCACAGTTGGAGCTACCTACAGAGGGCGATCAATGGCCCATCGACCAAGTAACCCTCTAGTGCCCACGGGTAGCACTGTTTCCTTGGAGCAAGCATCTACGCCGTCTGTCCGGCACCACCATACACCACGTAACCTAGAAGCACACCTGAAAGATGAGAAGGAAACGGAATGAAAGGGGAATCGTGGTGGATGAGAAACCACCCCAGCATTCGCTTACCGAATCGGAGATACCATTAAAAATCCACGGCCAGAATGGGCGGTCACGGGAATCGAGTACGGTAACTCCCGAATGCGAGCCTCACACGTTACCTAGAGTATATTCACTCTTAGGTTGATGCACGCCAAAACAAAACCCAGGCGACCAGTGCATCGTTGTAATGTAACTTTCCGCCAATCACAACAGTGACGCGAGTACATGCGGCACGTAATGCAAACAGAACAGGGCTCTTATTCCGACAACTTAAATGGTGACTAGCATATTCCGTTAGGGGTTAAATGCGATCATATTGATAGTTAACCACAAAATGTAGGTATTATAATAGCTAATTCCAAATGAAACGAGCGAAAACAAAAGTAACAGGTATGGATAACTTACATTTATTCGCTCCCTGAAGCGGCATTTTACCAACTACGCGCGGCTCATTTTTATTTACTTTCACTACTACGTATAGTAAGTAGGGGAAGTATTGTTTTCCACCCAAAAATTCGATACCGAGATTTCACCGGAAATATATGTTTTGAGACCCCCTGAATCCAAAAAAAAAGCATTTTTGAAAAACATGTCCGTGTGTGTGTGTCTGTGAACAGCATAACTCAGAAACGAGCAGTCGGATAAACACCAAACTTGGTATTTAGGTTCAGTATCTTCCAGAGATGCGACACGAAGGTTTTCAAGAAAATCCCCCCACCCCAGATGGAACATTTTTCTAAAATTTTAATTTTCTCAAAAATGGCTCTAACGATTTTGATTAAAATATCATATATTTAAGATATTTTCCTGACAAATGAAATGTATATCTTGAATTTTCTGGGAATGTCTCCAAAAGTATTCTTCATTGTGAACGACTTTTGCATAACTGGTGAACCATAAGAGATAGACAAAATTTTACTACACAAAAAATGTAGATCGCGTTAAAATACACAATTTATGTCATATACATTTTTTTGTTGAGTGAGTCATTTTCGAGATATTGCTTGTTATTCCCTTAAATTTTTCAATACTTATTTTCTCAAATGGGAGTTCGTTATTCATTTTTTTGTCTTGGATATGCAAAGAGTATTAATCTGTGGCAAAGAGAATGGTGCTGCACCTAGCAAACTGCTATTAAGAGATATGTATGTGCTTATAGGCTACTGTATTTCTATATTGCCCTTGCAAATATATATTCCCCTTACATCTACAAGAAACTTAGCAATAAGATAGAGTCTGTAAATGTTTATCTCGATTAACATGAAGTAGATGGGGAATAAGCGTTTGTAAAATTAATTTGTACAAGAGTAGAGAAAGTTATGTGAGTGTAACACATCAGATTTTTTTCCTAGGTGTAACAACATTTCCCGTTACAAATTTTTCTTTACGAACACTCGAAACACCGGTGAACCCAGAAGTTAATTTCATCACTCTTTCGCGGGAAGTGTTGGATATTTCTCTCATAATTTACAATAAACTTATAAGAAACAGTATGCCCTTTTCACCACTAGTCAAAAGTTTGCCCGGCTTATGATGTATGTAAGTCGACGGATACGCAACAGCAAATTTACCGTGCACCATCATACAAACAGAAACTGCTAGTTTCTGGCTGTAAACAATATTCTGCAAATACTCGGATGTCAGATGTCTCATACGAATTGCCTGTTGAGACTTGTAGCTCTGTTTAACGGTATAAATCAGCGCTAATTGAACTCTTGAATATTATACAATTTAAGGATAAATTCTTTCTAAAAATTAATTAGCATGGACTAGTTTCCTGCGCGTATTGCTGCCGTGTCGTAGCACGGTGCACCGGTCATGTGGGTTTATTTTGGCGTGGATCATCCTAAGAGGGAATACAGTATTGGAGCCAACTCACTCGGTAGGTACAGAAGTAATTTTACCTTCTGTGCTATATATGCTAAGCAGAGGAAGTGTTGTATTTAACCAAAAATTCAATGTCGAGATTTCACCGGAAATACACGTTTTCGCATGTGTGTATCTATGAACAGCATAACTCAAAAATTAAAAGTCGGATAAATACCAAAATTTGTATTTATGTTCAGTATCTTTCAGAGATGCGACACGAACATTTTAAAGAAAGTCTCCCCACCCCAAAATATCCTTTACATAGAACATCTTTCGAAACTTCTGCTATTTTCTAAAAAATGCCTCTTGATTAAAATAGCCCATATTAAAGCTATTTACGTCACAAAATGTATATCTTGAATTTTCTGGGAGTAGCCTGTGAAGTCCTCTTCATTCGGAAGAAATTTTGTGTAAACTTGCAGAACTGATAAACGTTAAGCTGTAGTAGGGAAAATGTACTACACAAAAATGTAGATCACTTTAAAACACATAATTTATTCCAAATATTTTTTGTGTTATAAGCCATTTCTGAAATATCCTTTATTAAAGGTTCGAATTGTTCAATACTGGTAATTCTTTTAAAGTCCTGTCAACATTCAGTTGTTTCTCGCATGGAATTTTAAGTCCAGCATATAGCCCCCGTTTTTAAAAATTTGACTGTTCCCTTTGTACAAATGTGGAATGCAGCTATTTCTGTAATGGTTTAATGGATTAAAATGTAGTAGGCAATTAGAAAAATAAGCTTGGGTAAGAATCATTTGTTTATCCACAAATAAACGATTGAGGGTAGAGAAAGCCATGTGAATGTAACGCATCAGATTTTTATTGCAGTATTTAACGACTGTTGTTGCTACATACGGCACCACAGGCATTGGACACTGCTGATTCACGCAATATAGTGATAATTGAGAAAGGAAATTCTGGAAGTGGTTCTGTCAGCAATCAAAGAACCCCTGTACGTAATCGACGTTGGTGCTCCAACGAAAACATAGGCGCCGTCCGTGAGAGTATACGCGACAACGGAAACAAATCAATTGCTCGTCGAGCGCAGGAATTGGGACTTTCACCGACCACAAATTGGCGAATTCTGTATCTGAACTTGAAGTTTCACGCTTACAAAATGGTGTTACCTCAAGAACTAAAGCCCAACGACCATAGGTTGCGCCGTGTATTCGCTGACTGGGCTATGGGGCAATTGGAAGCTGACCCGGATTTTTGTCGAAAAATCATCTTCAGCGACGAAGCCCACTTTTGGATGGAAGGTTGTGTTAACAAACAAAATTACCGCTATTGGAGCAATCACATTCCAATACAGATTCAAGAACAACCACTTCATCCCCAAAAGGTTACTGTGTGGTGTGGATTTTGGTATGGTGGAATCATTGGTCCATATTTTTTCCAAGATGAAGATGGAGAAGCTCTAACTGTCAATGGAGAAAGATACCGGGTCTTATAAGGTACTTTTTTTGGCCTCAATTGGATGGTATGGATCTCAGAAATATCTGCTTCCAGCAAGATGGTGCCACATGTCATAATGTTCTCGAAATAATCGATCTTTTGAAGGAGAAGTTCAGAGGTTTCATCATTTCCCCGGATGTCATGTGATTTAACGCCGTTGGATTACTTCTTGTGGGGTTATGTTAAATCTCGAGTTTATGTCAACAAGACATAAACAGTAAATGATCTTATGTATAACATCTCGCGTGTTATTCGTGAAGTTGGACCCAATTTACGTTCTTCTGTCATTGAAAATTGGGTCAATCGTATACGCGCAACCCAAAGAAGTCGCGGCGGTCACTTAACTGATGCTCTCTTCGATACGTAATGACATTAATTATGTTCTAAAATAAAAAAGAAATAAACCGCTATCATTTATAGAACGTGTTTTATTTAAGTTCAGAAATAGGACACACTTGTTGAAAGAACCTATATAACCACTATGAAATGGTAATGGTAGTGAAGGTGGTGTTAATGTTTCACACCAGAATTGTCCTTTACCCTCCTCATGAAATATTGATGCAACCAGTTGGAGAAATGCTTATCGTTTAAGGGTAAGTCTCGAGCATGGCCTTGACATACTACCCTAATACAGAACCAGCATTAAACTTCTTCACCTTGGGCTAGTAGAGTTATTTTATTTCAAAAAATTTGTAGAGGTTAAGTGCATCGTGCAACAGTAGCATTAGGATTAATGGTATAAGCACGACTGGTTCACTTGATATAAGATTACACCCCAAGAGGGAGTACAAATGTCCAACATTAACCTTGCCCTGGTTACAACTGTTTATGTTAATGTTCTACACCTCTCATCCGGTTTATGTCGCTGACAACATCATTAATATTGTTATAATGTATCATGTGATATTTATTCCTCTTATTTCGTCATTACATTTTATCACTGGAGAAGGCATTCTGCCCAAACATTTGATACAATGTTTTAAGACTTCCGGAAACCGAAAAAGCATTTTTACTTTCTCTACTACGTATAGTAAGTAGGGGAAGTATTGTATTCCACTCAAAAATTCGATACCGAGATTTCACCGGAAATACATGTTTTGAGACCCCCTGAATCCAAAAAAAAGTATTTTTGGAAACATGTCCGTGTGTGTCTGTCTGTCTGTCTGTGTGTCTGTCTGTGAACAGCATAACTCAGAAACGAACAGTCGGATAAACACCAAACTTGGTATTTAGGTTCAGTATCTTCCAGGGATGCGACACGAAGGTTTTCAAGAAAATCCCCCCCCACCTCAGGATACCCTTTACATGGAAGATTTTTCGAAAATTTTAATTTTCTCATAAACGGCTCTAACGATTTTGATTAAAATATCATATGTTTAAGATATTTTTATGAGAAATAAAACGTATATCTTGAATTTTCTGGGAATGTCTCCAAAAGTGTTCTTCATTGTGAACGACTTTTGCATAACCGGTAAACCATAAGAGATAGAGAAAATTTTACTACACAAAAAATGTACTTCGCGTTAAAATACACAATTTATGTCATATACATTTTTTTTGTTGAGTGAACCATTTTCGAGATATTGCTTATTATTCTCTTTTTCTTAAATGGGAATTCGTTATTCATTTTTTTGTCTTTGATATGCAAAGAGTATTAATCTGTGGGAAAGGGAATGGTGCTGCACCTAACAACCAGCTATTAAGAGATATGTATATGCTTAAGGGCTACTGTATTTCTATATTGCCCTTGTAAATATATATTCCTCTTACATCTACAAGAAAATTAGCAATAAGATAGTCTGCAAATGTTTATCTCGATTAACATGAAGTAGATGGAAAATAAGGGTTTGTAAAAATAGTTTGTACAAGAGTAGAGAAAGTCGTGTGAGTGTAACACATCAGATTTTTTGAAAACTAGTGTGCGTGTTTTCCTGAACAGCATAACTAAAAAAATCTGATGTGACACACACTCACACGACTTTCCCTACCCTGTATCGTTTATTTGTGGTATGCAAATTAATCTTACTAATAGTAGAATATGATACAAGGTATAAGAGTAGGGTTTTATTTTGCGAGTAGGAACGATTCCTGAAAGTAACGGAGATCACGTTTAGAGTGCGTTCTTGAAACAAGAGAAATGAGTTAAAAAAGCGAGATGTAATATGTTTTGATGTTTTGTTGATTCGTTAGCATTCATTTTCAGTGAAATAATTTGCACCATGTTTTGCCTTACACCAGTCAATGAAGCGACTAAATGCTATATGATATTGCTTTCTGGGTTTTTGGACAAGTACTTCTAGTATTCTTCCTGCTGCTTCTGTAATTTCACTTCCATTTCTGTTTCTTCTGAATTCAACATTTCCGCCATTTAATCTTTATATACGTTAGATGAAAGAGTAACCTTTTAGATCAAAGAAAGGTACCAATATGACGTATAGGTTAACTCTACAACGATTTGCGATAAATTGAAGTATGACGATTTGTGTTGCGAACAGATAATGCGAAGGCCATGATAAATCAATCATTTAAAAAGACACAAAGAAAAGTAAAATCTAATAAACCCAAGCCGAGTTATTAGACATGTGCAAATAGAAAGGGTAATTGCCACGTGTTGGTATTGAAACCAAAGTTGGTCACAATAATGGTTATCGCACTAATGCATAGCTTTTGTGCACTGTGTTAGAAGTTCTAGTTTTAGGCCATGCTGTCTAAAAAGCTTATTTGTCTGTCTACTACATTTTAGTACAAATAAGCATTTGCAGAAATAGCTACATTACACAATTCGTTATAGATATAAAGGGAACAGCGATTGTTAAATGTTTAAAAACTGGACAGTATATGCTAAGACGCCATACTGTTTCCATGCAGTTGCGAGAAACAACTGAATGTTGACAGGACTTCAAGAGAATGACCAAGAAATGAACCATTAATAACGCATATCTCAGAAATAGCTTATACCAGAAAGAAAGTTATTTGATATAAATTTTGTGTTTTAAAGAAATGTACAATTTTTGTGTAGTACGTTTTCGTCTATCGCTTGAGGTTTAGTAGTTATACAAGATTATACAAAAATTTTCCCAATGGAGAGGAATTCATAGACTATTTCCAGAAATTTCAAGATATACATTTTGTCATGTAAATATCTTTAATATGGTATTTTTAATTAAAATCATTTTTTAGAAAACAAATTTCGAAAAAATCTTCCATTAAAGGGTAGTTTGGGTGAAGGATTTTCTTTAAAACCTTTGTGTCCCATCTTTGGATAGTACTGAACCTAAATACCAAGTTTGGTGTTTATCCGACTTTTCTTTTTTTTAGTTATGCTGTTCACACACACACACACACACACACACACACACACACACACACACAGACCTTTTTCTAAGAATCCTTTTTTTGTATTCAGGGGGACTCAAAACATGGTGAAATATCGGTATAGGATTTTTGGATAGAATGCAACACCTTCTCTACCCATTCTGTATGCGGTAGAGAAAGTAAAAATTAAAACTTGTATAGACTTAGTATTTAAGCACATTATCCTCCAAAGATGCGATGCAGAGATTTCCAAGAAAACCTCTGAAAGCAACTATCCTTCACCTAAATGGAAACATTTTCCTAAACATGACTCTAACAATTTTGATTAAAATACTATAGGTTTATGCTATTTGCATGAAATATGAAGTATATATCCTCGATTTTCTGGAGTAGCCTGTAAAGGTCTCTTCATACGGAAGAAATTCTGCATACTTTTATACAACAGGAAAACAATAAAAATAAACAAAAACATAAAAAAATACAGAGCTCTTTAAGAAACATAATTTATTTAAAATACCTTTGTTTTCATCGGCCGTTTTCGAATCCGTTATTATTAACTTGATTTACTTGATTTTTTTACCTTCTCTATCACGTACTTAATAGGTAAGGAAGGCATTGCAAACCCCCAAAAATTCGATACTATCCAAAAATTTCCTGGAAATACATGTTTTAAGACGTCTTGAATCCAAAAAAGGCATTTTTGAAGAAAGACCGGTGTGTATGTCTGTGAACAGTATAACTCAAAAACGAAAAGTCGGATAAACACCAAACTTGGTATTTAGGTTCAGTATAATCAAAAGATGCGACATAAATATTTTCAAGAAAATCCTTCATCCCATACTAGCCTTTACATTGAACACTTCAAATTTTTGTTTCCCTTAAAATTGACTCTAATGATTTTGATTAAAATAACGCATATCAGAGATATTTACAGATAAATAACATGTATATCTTGAATTTTCTGGGAATAGCCTGTCAAGCCCTCTTTGTTGGAAAGGAATTTTGGATTATCTTCAGTAAGTGGGAAACGTTAAAGCGAATGAAAACACACAAAAAAAATCTGATGTGTTACACTCACATGACTTTCTCTATTCTTGTACAAACTATTTTTACAAACGCTTATTCTCCATCTACTTCATGTTAATCGAGATAAACATTTGCAGACTCTATCTTATTGCTAAGTTTCTTGTAGATGTAAGGGGAATATATATTTACAAGGGCAATATAGAAATACAGTAGCCTTTAAGCATATACATATTTCTTAATAGCTGGTTGCTAGGTGCAGCACCATTCTCTTTGCCACAGATTAATACTCTTTGCATATCCAAGACAAAAAAATGAATAACGAATTCCCATTTGAGAAAATTATTGAAAAATTTAAGAGAATAACAAGCAAAATCTCGAAAATGGTTCATTCAACAAAAAAATATGTATATGGCATAAATTGTGTATTTTAACGCGATCTACCTTTTTTGCGTAGTAAAATTTTGACTATCTCATGGTTTACCAGTTATGCAAAAGTCGTTCACAATGAAGAACACTTTCGGAGACATACCCAGAAAATTCAACATATACATTTTACTTGTCATAAAAATATCTTAAACATACGATATTTTAATCAAAATCGATAGAGCCGTTTTTGAGAAAATTAAAATTTTCGAAAAATCTTCCATGTAAAGGGTATCATGGGGTGGGGGAATTTTCTTGAAAACCTTCGTGTCGCATCTCTGGAAGATACTGAACCTAAATACCAAGTTTGGTGTTTATCCGACTGTTCGTTTCTGAGTTATGCTGTTCAGAGACACACAGACAGACATGTTTCCAAAAATGCTTTTTTTGGATTCAGGGGGTCTCAAAACATGTATTTCTGGTGAAATATCGGTATCGAATTTTTGGATGGAATACAATACTTCCCCTACTTACTATACGTAGTAGAGAAAGTAAAAAAAAAAAAACGTAGATCTCTTTAAAACAGAATTTATTTCCAATAACGTTTTTGTGGCGTCAGCCTTTTTCAAGATATTCGGTATTAATAGTTCGAATTGTTCAACAATTAGACATTCTTTTAAAGTGTTGTTGTTTTTCAGCGTTTTCTCGCGATTGCATTGACAGTAAGGTATTTTAAGGCTAACATATAGCGTCTAGTTCTATCATATTTGTTGTTTTGTGTCAGTTGGGATCCGCTAATCCCAAGGTCGCGGATTCAAGCCCGGCCCAGACCGATGGTTTTTAAGTGAGCATAAAAGCGACAGCCCCATGTCATATTTATTAGCATGTAAAAGAAGTCCTGCGGGACGAAATTCCGGCACACCGGCGGTGCTGATATGATCCTGGCAATTGAGAGCGTTCTTAACAAACAAAATATTTAAAAATGCTTTAAGTCTAGCACATAGGCACTCGTTTTTAAACAGCTGACAACCTTTCCTCCTTGTACCTTCAAGTATTTCTGCAAACGTTTATCTCGATTAACTTTTAAAATGAGCTTTTGTAAGAATAGTTTGTAGAAGCTGCATAAAAATAAACAAGGTGGGAATAGAAAGTCATGTGAATGTAACGTCAGAGATACGCTTTAGAATATTACGTGATCGTCGTTTATTAATTTGAGTATCTGGTGTTAGTGGTTGTTCCTGGCACATTCATGAATTAAGTCTGGGTTCACGTATTAAGACAGTTCCGGTAGATGGGGCGTGTCCGGTGAGAGTTAAATGTTAGGAAACAGAAGACCCAACTACTACAGTAGTGGAGGAAACAAGTGGCATCCTCCATCACATACGCATCTCTATCGGATGTTAGGTGTATACCTTTTCATTCAGTTCAATTGAGATTAAAGAGAGGAAACAAGGAAGAAAGACAAAAGTGTAGCAAAGCCAGGTCTCATAACTTCATTCTGTAGACTGAAAAAACTTGTGCTATATTTCCATGCCTTTCTACACCCGCTATCATTTATTTTATATAACTTCTACAAACTGTTTTAACGAAAGCTTACGTTAATCCAGATAAACGTTCGCAGGAATAGTTTGACTACGTATTTCGTTCCAGGTGCAAAGGGGATAGAGGAAACCAAATCCATAGTCAAATATTTAAAAGCGGATCGCTTTATTCGGCTTTCAAATTTCCTACTCTTTCTATGACATGCAAGGAACAACTGAATAGCGATAGCACTAAAAAAATGTCGTGGAAATAGTATGGAATTCAGAGGCCAGTATATAGCTATCCGCTTTTAAACATTTAACCCTTGCTTCGGTTTCCTGTATTCCTCTTGTATGTACCTTCAATGAAGTGTGTAATGACCCTATTTCTGAAACATTTATCTCGATTAATATGGAGTTGAGTGCTACATTCACACGTCTTTCTCTATCGATTATCGTTTATTTTCATATAGCTTGTACAAACTTTTCTTACAAAGGGCTGTTTTTCTGCCTACTTCATTTTAATGGAGGTAAATGTTTGCAGAAATATTTTAATTGCACATTTTATTGCAGTTGCAAGGGGGATACAGGAGAGCGAAGTGAAGGTGGTCCCTATAAATTTTGGCCTTGAAATACCATACACTTCATATGAAATTACGAGACACAGTTGCATGTTACAACACTTAATACGACAAAGGTATTTAAAAAAAACGCATTTGAAATTTACTGCGTGTTTTGAAGAGATCTATACGTTATGTGTAGTAAGTTCTTGTCTATGTCGTATAGTTATACAAAATGATACCAAAGTTCTGCCGTGCGAAAAGGGCTTCACAGGAAATTCTCTGAAAATTCAAGATGTAATTTTATTTTTCGTGTAAATATATTAAATAATAAACATGTTTGGAACCAATTTTGGGAGAATAAAAACAACGTAACATTTTCCATGAAAAGGGTAGTTCGGGGTGGGTTAAAATTGTGTCGCATATTTGTAAGACACTGAACTTTGAGAACACATACTCTGAGCATATGAATGCTATGCAGCAGTGAAGTATATTTGATGTGTCTCATTAACTAGTGAATGAAATTTCCTGAAAGTTTTAAAGTTTATGAATAATATTTAGGGAAAATTTTGGCTTTTGGCTTGTTTCTACTCTATTTGGTTGAGTTTTTTCAATGTTAGATTTAGGTGCATATTTCTCTGAAACGTTATCAAGTATAAAATAAAAACTTTTCGTGCATATTTACTATTCTTGGCTATATATGAGACTAAAATAAACGAGTTAATTATATTTGTTCACTGGAGAAAAAAAATTATATAAAACGTAAAGAAGCTTAATTTTCTAGTTTGTTTTTCTTCATTCTTTAGGCTCTAAAATCTACTGTTTTCCTTATCAGTTTCTGAATGTAGCGGAAAATGCTTATTGCTGTGTTTAATATGTGTGTAAAATTTCAGATTTCGGGCTTGAATAGTTTCTGAGAAAATGGTATCTAAGTGTCTGGTGTGCCTACTTCCAAAAAAAAGAGTTTGAAAATTCACTTCAGTGTTTCAAGGGGAAGTTAAAAGGTCTATCTTACCAATGTTAAAACTGCTAAATTCGTGACCCTTTATCTCAGAAACCTTAAGGCATCGGACTGGATTTTTGTACGATATAGATGGATGCCTTCTATATTTACTGGCCTACTTTTATCCAATAAGCATTTTTTTATGAACAAATACAGATTATTTTCTTAACTACAGCATATTTTGAAAAAAATTATCGGCAATTATATTTTTAAAAAATCTGATGTGTTACACTCACATGACTTTCTCTACTCTTGTACAAACTATTTTTACAAACGCTTATTCTCCATCTACTTCATGTTAATCGAGATAAACATTTGCAGACTCTATCTTATTGCTAATTTTCTTGTAGATGTAAGGGGAATATATATTTACAAGTGCAATATAGAAATACAGTAGCCTTTAAGCATATACATATCTCTTAATAGCTGGTTGCTAGGTGCAGCACCATTCCCTTTGCCACAGATTATAACTCTTTGTATATCCAAGACAAAAAAATGAATAACGAATTCCCATTTGAGAAAATAAGTATTGAAAAATTTAAGGGAATAACAAGTAATATCTCGAAAATGGTTCACTCAACAAACAAAATGTATACGACATAAATTGTGTATTTTAACGCGATATACATTTTTTGTGTAGTAAAATTTTGTCTATCTCTTATGGTTTACCAGTTATGCAAAAGTCGTTCACAATAAAGAATACTTTTGGAGACATTCCCAGGAAATTAAAGATATACATTTTATTTGTCATGAAAATATCTTAAACATATGATATTTTAATCAAAATCGTTAGAGCCATTTTTGAGAAAATTAAAATTTTCGAAAAATCTTCTATGTAAAGGGTACTCTGGGGTGGGGGGATTTTCTTGAAAACCTTCGTGTCGCATCCTTGGAAGATACTGAACCTAAATTCCAAGTTTGGTGTTTATCCGACTGTTCGTTTCTGAGTTATGCTGTTCAGACAGACAGACAGACAGACAGACAGACAGACAGACAGACAGACACACACACACACACACACACACACACACACACAGACACAAACACGGACATGTTTCCAAAAATGCTTTTTTTGGATTCAGGGCCTCAAAACATGTATTTCCGGTGAAATCTCGGTATCGAATTTTTGGGTGGAATACAGTACTTCCCCTACTTACTATACGTAGTAGAGAAAGTAAAAATAGCCAATCATGTTAATAACGTCGCAGTACATCCATAACAGTACTTAGCGATTGTTTTTATCATGCTGAAATTTAATTTATCTGAGAAAACGGGTGATTTATATCAGAAATTGTCATTGACAGAAAAAGTTGTTCAAAACAAACTCGCATATATCTGAAGAGGGTGAGTGAGAGAGAGAAAGAGAGAGACATGGCATGAGTAAACAGAAGCTGTGAAAAGTAGTGCACAATTTATAGTACAAAATGCAGATGCAGCACAGTTTTAAAGTGTATTTAAAATATAAGCATTGAGGCTACAATGATAAAAGATATGTCAAATTTAACAGGAAATTCCAATTAATAAGATAGCATAAAAAACTAAACATGTGATATTTGGCAAGTTTTTACATTTAGCTTCCCCTTAAACTCCTGAGAACAACCTCACTACATTACACGATCATAATCATGTGATATTCATTCCTGGACTCCTAAATCTCTGCAATCCTCCTCTTAAACCCTCTCAGATTCCTGTTTAAAAAGTCAGTGTAATCAGTGTACTTTGGAAGAGCAGGAGCAGGAGGAGGAAGAAGAAGATTCAACATCCCACAAGGCATGTCTCCACTTTTCTTGCATGTGAGACCATGTGATAACCTTACATTTTTGTCATACTCCTACCATCATAACATAAAATTAACCATACTATCTCTCATCACAGATAGCAGAGAAGTTTCTAAACTCAAAAGTGGGCGTGTTACAGTTGGTTTAAAAGGACGTTGGGATAGCTCCATGCTTAACACCCAATTTAACTGCCTTAAAATGACAGTAACAGTAAAAATGTACATGCCTATGTTCTTTAACTATAGACAAGAAGAGATACAGCATTAAACTTTTATTCCGTCATGGCGCTTTCTGTCATTCTATATGGTAGTGAGACATGGGCGCTATGAAAAAAAAAACACTTCAGTAAATTATAACCAGCCGAAATGAAATTCCGTTAAAAGTTGTACAAGAGGAAGACCGATTTAGAAACGAAGACATTAGAAATGAATTAAACATTGAAACTTTTATAAAAAGCTGGTGAGATATCGAAAAAACTGGCTTCAACATTTGGAAAGAATACCTACACCCGAAAGAATTCCCAAACAAATAATGGAATATAAACCAAGATGACGAAGGCTACTGAGATCACCTAGGAAACATTACACTGGAGACCGAAACAGGCAGTAGCCTAGTATTTGATTATCAGGGTATGTTAAATGACAAGTTAAAAAAACAGTCATTTTTGGTCATTTCAGAGTACCATGTTTCCTTAAATACCAAGTTTAATATTTATCCTTGAACTTTTCATTTTTGACTTACGCTGTTAACAGAAACACAGATTTTTTGGGTGTAAAATGTAATAGTTGTTGTACACTGCGTATACCGGTGTGCATAAAATGTGGAACATAATGGAACGGAGCTAAAATCTAGCCACACCCCTTTCCAGTACGACCACCTCTGCTTTTCGAGCAGAATTCTAGCCACTGGATTGATAAGCTATTTACCTCCCACTGCCGAAAAGTGTCATAACTTTAACCGTATAAGTATTTGCATGCCACATTACCGTTTTCTTATTGCCGTTTAGTAGCGTCTACAACTTTAACCTTCGTCTCCATGTCACTGATGAAAGCTCTTTGGGTGGACCATTTAAGTTGAGACTATACAATATCTCCAAAACTAAACGTTGTTGAAAGAAATGTCTTGAATAAAACTTTCTTGATATTATGGTGGGAAAGTAAATGACATTAGTCGTGTTTTATTTGGATGACGTTATGAAGGTCATTTTAGGGGAAATTTATTTTTTTTTAATGAGAACCTACATTTTGTATGTTGTACTCATTAGAAAATGGTTTATAAAAGCTGTTTATTTTGTGATGAATAAGGAAACAAAATAAAAAATGTTGGTTCCCAATTACGAAACGTAACTTGACCCTTAAGTGACCATTCATTGCGCTCTTCGTACACAGCCATTCAGAATTTTGGTTGTTATTTACGTTGGTGTAAGAAAAATTGCAAAGTGCTTTATACAAACGTTTAGTTTTTTATGAGGAGGGAGAAAGCAATATAAAAAGGGTAGGTTTCCATTTAAAAAAATTAAATTGACTCAAAGGGTACACCCTATATATCTAAATGTCGTAGCTGTCGTTCAGTTTAACCTTGCAAGCAATTCTTCACCACTTCCTCTAGAGGTAATTGGTTTGCCTTTCCTTGTGTGTAAATCGTAGCGAAACTATTTCATAGAGTTCACTCCACATAGATTCTGAACATCGTTCCATTGGTTAGTTTGTATGTCTTTGTATTGTTTTTGAGGCCAGTCGCATAGAGAACTGGTACCAGCTGGGTGGTGTCAGAAGTTGGTTACCGGATATAGGGGCCACTTTTTGTGTATGGTATGCACGAACGTACATCAAGGTTAAGGAATATACCATTTATAAAACATTATAGCTCTATATTCAAGAATTAATACCTATCATGTTAAATATCCAAATTTGTTTTGGGATTGCACCTCGGCAAATCCAGTGAGTGACCTGTTGTTGTTGTTTAACAACTTCCCAGGGCAGTACGGTTTATTTACAACGGTCACCTAGTGCTGTAATAATGTTTAATTCACTCAGGAGGAATCACCAGTCAGTGAACTTACCGGAATCTCCCAAAGTGCTGGATTTCCCGTATTATGTTTCCATAGGGAAACAGTTTTTGTGCCTCGATGCGTGATATATATATCCCTAAAAAACCCAGTGACGTTAGTTTACTTTGTGCAAAAAATGTTTTGAACGCTGGAACACAAAGTTCAAGAGATTTTACAGATTGTGAGCTACTGTAACCGTGAAACACGTTTGTTCCGTTACCAGCAACATGATTGTTATTATTTTTTGTGCGTCTAGATGACAATCATATGCATCGTATTGAAAGCAGGAATTTTCTGCTACTGCAGGACCGACCATTTGATATTGCAATAAACAAACTTTTATCTTTTTGGTTTAATTGACTCTGTTTTATGACTTATGCATACGAAAGTTAAGTAAAGCTGTTGTAAAATTCTGATGCGTTGCGTTCCCTACTCACTCCTCTACAAAGTATTCTTACAAAAGCTTATTCTTGTGTCCACCTCTCGTTAATCTAGATATACCTTCATTACACATTCACACATTTCGTTGTACGTATAAGGATACAGTAGGTAAAAGGCGATAGTCAGTTTTTTAAAAAGCGGATCGCTGTGTGATGGCTGTGAAAGTCTATGATCCTTGCATAACCACAAGAAAAAATCTGATGTGTTACACTCACATGACTTTCTCTACTCTTGTACAAACTACTTATACAAACGCTTATTCTCCATCTACTTTATGTTAATCGAGATAAACATTTACAGAGTCTATCTTATTGCTAATTTTCTTGTACATGTAAGGGGAATATATATTTACAAGGGCAATATAGAAATACAGTAGCCTTTAAGCACATGCATATCTCTTAATAGCTGGTTGCTAGGTGCAGCACCATTCCCTTTCCCACAGATTAATACTCTTTGCATATCCAAGACAAAAAAATGAATAACCAATTCCCATTTGAGAAAATAACTATTGAAAAATTTAAGGGAATAACAAGTAATATCTCGAAAATGGTTCACTTAACAAAAAAATGTATATGACATAAATTGTGTATTTTAACGCGACTTTCATTTTTTGTGTAGTACAATTTTGTCTCTCTCTTATGGTTTACCAGTTATGCAAAAGTCATTCACAATAAAGAATACTTTTGGAGACATTCCCAGGAAATTCAAGATATACATTTTATTTGTCATAAAAATAACTTAAACATATGATATTTTAATCAAAATCGTTGGAGCCATTTTTGAGAAAATTAAAATTTTCGAAAAGTCTTCCATGTAAAGGGTACTCAGGGGTGGGGGATTTTCTTGAAAACCTTCGTGTCGCATCCTTGGAAGATACTGAACCTAAATACCAAGTTTGGTGTTTATCCGACTGTTAGTTTCTGAGTTATGCTGTTCACAGACACACAGACACACACACAGACACACACGGACATGTTTACAAAATTGTTTTTTTGGATTCAGGGGGTCTCAAAACATATATTTCTGGTGAAATCTCGGTATCGAATTTTTGGGTGGAATACAATACTTCCCCTACTTACGTACTTACCTACGTAGTAGAGAAAGTAAAAAGGAATAGAGAAAAAGTTGTATTTGAAAATCCAAACCAATAACAAAGAATATCTTGGAAATGGTTAATGTCACAAAGTGTTATGTTGGACATTAATTATGTAGTTTAGATCTGCATTTTAGTGCAGTAAGATTTTGTCTATCTATTACAGTTTACCAGTTATACAAAAGTTGTTCAGAATAAAGAGAACTTAAGAGGCTATTCCTAGAAAATTCAAGATATACATTTCATTTGTCACGCAAATGCCTTACACTTAAGGCAGTTTAACCCAAATTAGCCATATTTTAGAAAATAAAAATAACTAAAGATATTTCTATAAAGTGTAGTTTAGTTTTCGGAGGATTTACTTGAAAATCTTAGTGCCGTATCCTTGGAAGATGCTGAACTTAAATACAAAGTTTGGTGTTTATCCAAAAAGTGGTTTTTAATAATGATTTTCACCCACATACACACTCGGACGTTTTTTTAAAAAAGGATTTTATTAAGGGGACCTCAAAACGTGCAATTCCCGTGGAATCTCGGTATAGAAATTTTGGGTGGGATACCATACTTCCTCTACTTAGGTACTATAGGTAAGTAGTAGAGAAAATAAAAAGATTATAAATGAAATTCATAACGTTTTACAAGGGTAAATTTATGTAGATAAAATCGGGATCTGTGATTTATTAAATGGTTAATTTATCCTTCAACATACACTCTTATGAAGCTATTATTTCTTACTTAAGCCACCTTTCTACTGGACATACAAAGCTGTTTTTAGCACGCGTTACGTATCAAGAGACTTAATGCCATTTTAATAAGAACTTTTGGAAATGAACAGAAACTTTGAAAGCTTGAAATGGAGAGGAAAAGAAGTGCTCAAGGATATGGCCTTCTGAGGACGTTCTTTTGCGCTACTAGACTGAGCCATTCTGTCGACCATTATTTTAACTTAATGGCTGCCAAGCGATTTATAGAGATTTGTCTTCTGGATAATTTCAACGTTTTATGAAGTCTTTTCGCTAATTATCTCTCCCATTTTCCCATATAGAGGAGAGCCGTTCTTTGTGCGCTACGTTCAAGAATAAAACAATGGGCAAGAGAAGGCAAACACTGCTTCGTTGTTAAAAATTCAGTCCATTTCTGGTAAATTTAAAATAACTTCCTGGGCTGTACGTATGAAAATGTAAGAGAAATGGGCAGAAATCTATGAGCCTAAAATGTATATGTGAGTTTCTCTACTCACTCTTCTACAAACTATTGTTACGAAAGCTTGTTTTGCTGTCTGCTTCATCTTTATGGAGATAAGTGTCTATAAAAGTGGTTTCAATGCCCATTTCGTTATAGTTACAAAGGGGATACAGTAGGCAGAGGTGATAGTCAACTCTTTAAAAATCGGGTCAGCTATATTGTTATACACTGGGGTGAGGCCGAAAGGTTTGCAGCTAAAATATTAAATTTAGTTACCCCGGCATAAAAATTGGGGGACGTAGACAGAGGAACCAGAAAGGTACACAAACTAAGCGGACGTGGGATGATTTAAAACATTAGAAATATATAAATTCACTTTACCTCTGATTTATTATACTTAACAAGGTGCCCTACATTATACACAAAGGATTACAGAAGAACATTGAGGGAGATGCCCCACGCACACACATCCATCAAGCACTCTTACACACACATGCTAACACTCAGAAGATTCACGCCCGAATGACGCTACCAAGGACACTACTGCTAGACCCACGCTATCACACACACACACACACACACACACACACACACACACAGAGAGAGCTATTACCTCAATTGCGTTCACCCCGCAACTAGGAAATGGAATTGCGACGTCAGACAATAATGAACACACAAACATAACAATTAGCTCAACAATATTATACACAGCAATAATGTGTCCAACGCGGCAATACACACACATACACATACATTACAACATATTGGTTTCGAAATTGCTCCCTTTGAAAATCACCAAGAGCTAATGGCTGGCGATCTAGCACTTTAAAAACGTATCAGGTATTTGAAAATTAAAAGCTATAATAGTTATTGGTTAATGATGGGAAACTGTAAATTACGATATGAGTGTGAAAAGTACTTTGTTACAGAATCAAGAAACAGTTTTAAAAGAGAGACGATTCTCTTCTATTTCCGAGCTTCTGTATAGTAAATTTTGCACACATGTATTGTACATTATTATTTTCTCTATCACGTACATAGCAGGTAGAGAAGGTATTGCATTCCACCCAAAATTTCGGTACTGAGATTTCACCGGAATACTGTTTTGAGACGCCATGAATCCCCCCCCCCCCAAAAGAAGTTTATAAAAAGGTTCATGTGTGTGTCTGTGAACACAAAGCTTAAAAATAAAAAGTCGGATAAATACTAAAGTTGGAATTTAGATTCAGTATCTTTCAAAGCCCCAACACCAAGATTTTAAAGAAAATACCTCTACCCGAACTACCATTCACATGGATCATTTTTCAAAATTGTTTTCTAAAAAATGGCTCTAACGATTTTGATTAAAATACAATTAAAGATATTGACATGACCAATAAAATGTATAGCCTGTGAAGTCCTCTATATTCGGAAGAAATTTTGTATAATCTTGTATAACTGGTAAACGTTAAGCGATAGACGAAAACGTACTACACAAAATGTAGAGCTCTTTCAAACATACAGATTATTTCAAGTAACTTTTTTTGTGGCATCAGCCATTTCCCAGGTAGCCGTTATTGATGGTTTGAGTTGTTCAACACTTACCCATTCTTTTCAAGTCGCATCTCGCGATGTCATGGAAACAGTATGGAATTTTAAGGCCAGCATATAGCGTCCAGTTGTTAAACATTTGACTATCGCTGTATCTATAATGAAATGTGTAATGTAGGTATTTCTGCAAAGGTTTATTTGGATTAAAATGTAGTAGATAGAAAAATAAGCTTTTGTTTGAATAAGAATAGTTTGTATACCCACTAATAAACGATAGAGGGCAGAGAAAGTCAATGAATGTATCACATCAGATTTTTTGGGACAATCGTGTGTTTTAGCATTTTGAATGAATTATTAATTAAAAATATTATATGTTTTCCATTCACATGACTTTCTGAACTCATTCTTCAGCAAACTATTGTTACAAAAACTCATTCTTCTATCCATTTTCTGTTAATACAGATACAGCTTCATTACACATTTCGTTGTAGGTATAAGGAGGATACAATAAGCTAAGCGATAGTCAAATCTTTTCAAAGCTGGTCGGTATGTGTCAACTTCGAAATTCTGTTCTTTGCATGAAGACGCAAAAAAAAAAAAAAAAAAAAAATAAATAAATAAATAAATAAGGAAGTGAAAAAGAATAGCGATTTGCAATTGAGGGAAATATAATGCAACTAATAACTAAGAATATCCCGGAAATGGTTAAGCTACAAAAATATAATTTGACATAAATTGGGTGCTTTGAGGAGATTTGCATTTCTCTGTGTAGTAACATTTTGTCTATCTATTTAAAATTTTAAAATATAAACCTGTGGCTCAGAATAATGGGGACTTGGAGGCTTTTCCTAAATAATTCATATTCGTCATGAAAATAGCTTAAACACGAGTATTTTAAGCACAATCCTTAGAGGCATTTCTGAGAAAATAAAAGATAACGGAAAATGTATGTAAAGGGTAGTTTGGGGTGGGAGATTTTCTTCAAATTCTTCCTGTCACATCTTTAGAAGGCCCTGAACTTATATACCACTTACACACAGACACACCAAATTTTTCTAAAAATGCTTTTTTTGGGTTTAGGGCGCCATAAAATATATATTTACGGTTAAATCTCGACATCGAATTTTAGGGTGGAATACAATACTATAAATACGCAGTCGAGTAAGTAAAAACAATTTATAATCAACTTACCCATCGTTACCTCGGATTTCCGTCAGTGCAATGCTGCCAATTCAACACTATAACTAATATGATGACTTAGTAAGATTTAGGGGACTTTGAGTCAATTGTTTGATGGTTGATGCCGTGACTCAAAGCGGGTTGTTTGTCGATAATAGAGATTCAGTATTTTAAGAAGAATTTGAAGTCGAAGTCGCGGATTATAAAGACGCAGATATTGAAGAGGCATGAAAAATTGGGTTATAGTTAACTTCAATCCCTAGCGTGCGATATATTATACGTTATTAGAGCTACCAACTTTGATTTCTTAGATATGGGTTTCCTTGGAAACGAATTCATACGTTGGGATTCTAAATTTACATCTGTGGACATCATCGGGAATACATAGAAAACACACGATCGTGCAAAATAGTTATTTGCATAGATTATGTATTTTAATGGTATACAAATTATATGTATTAAGCTTTTGTGTATCTGTTACGTTTACCAGTTAAAAACGTATACGCACATAATTCTTTCAGAATGGAGAGAGGAATTCATAAGCTATTCGCAGAAAATTCAAGGTATGCATTTTATTTGTTATACAATATCTTAAACATATGCCATTTTATCCAAAATCGGTAGAATGAAAAAATAAATCTTGAAACATTTTGCATGTATAGGGTAATTGGGTTAGAAAAAAAATTGTTAAGTTCCCTTGTTTTACACAGTTTATGATTACTGTGTTTTTACCGTTTTCGTTACCGCTTATTACCCGCAATTACACAACACACAAACACCCATGCCCATGGTGGGGCTTAAACCCGCGACCCTCAGCTTGGCGGAGCGCCTGTGTTGCATTACTGATCTTTAATATCAAGTTCAGTATTTATCCGATACTTCGTTTTTAAGTTACGTTGTTCGAGAGGGGTTCCAACCCCTTCAGCTGCCGTGGTGCGGGCGCTACGGACCCTTAGCACTCGTGGTACTTCTGACGTTACTAGAAGTACGTCGGGCCGAACGTTCGAGCCCCTCCCGTTGGGAAGCTGTTGGGATTGGGTTGGTCTCGACGGGGCAGTGGTTCCCGATACCCATGGGAGATTGGGTGCGTCTGTACGGGGGGTTGTGAGACGCCTCAATGTCCTCCGGTACCGCCCTGGATAGCCGGTAGACGGCTTGCTAGAAAGCTGTCGGCCCTACCGAGGTTCTCGGTAGTCGCCCTTTAGGGATGACGCGCGTAAGTGGCGTATCCACTTCCATCTCCGCGTAAGCGGGGGGGGCTATTTAGGAAACCAGGTAATGCTCTCATGGGGTAACCCCGGTTAGAGAGCCACTTGGATGGCGCTAACCCTGTGCAGAGAAGGGGGGGCTTTGCTCCGGGTAGACTTTCGCACTCAACTGTTCAAGGAAACACACACAACATGGACCTTTTTCTAAAAACACTTTGTTTTTATTTAAGAGGCCTCAATACGTGTATTTCTGGTGAAATCTCGACATAGAATTTTTGGGTGGAATACAATACTTCTTCATACCTACTATAGGCAGGTGACAGAGAAAGTAATTCAATTTCTACGGATATCGTAAGAGTACCCATAGGTGACATTTTTATCTAACTTTTTTGCAAATTTTATCACGTGCCACAATTATAAATGTGTTTTAAATTTCATGCAAGTATTTTTTAATATTTTTTGAGAAAAAATGTATTTTACTTTTATTAAGCTAATTATCTGGCGTTGCATATGATGCAGAAGTCCTAATTTAAGTTTTTTGGAAATTCAAACTAATAACAAGGAATATTTCGGAAATGGTTAACTCCACAAAACAAATTTGATATAAATTGCGTACTTTAGCAGATCTATAATTTTTTATATAGTAAGACTTTATCTCTCCCCTACGGTTTGCGAATTATGGAAAAGTCATTCTTAATGAATATATTTTAAGAAGTCACTACCAGAAGATTCAACATATCTTAAACATATGGTATTTTGTTCTAAATCGTTAGAACCAGTTTTCAACAAAATACATTTTTTTCGAAAAGTGTTCTGTATAAATTGTAGTTTGGGCTGGGGATCTTCTTGAAAATCTTCATGTCGCATCCTTTGGAAAATGTTGAACTTAAATACCAAGTCTGGTATTTTTCGGAATTTCTTATTTCGAGTTATGCTACACGCAGATACACTCATACGGACCTTTGTATAACACTTTTTTGACTCAGTGGGCTTCAAAACATGTATTTCCGTGAAATCTCGAATCTAAGTTTTTAGTGGAACACAAAGGCTGCAATTAGAAATCAAGAAAACAAATGGTGTACCCGGAAGAAGTCAGTCATGCAGATTAGATAATAAGCTCATGGAACTCTATCCGTTTAGGGTCATAGCTTTGGTCAAACATGACTTCTAAATGAAAGGACAGATTTCAAGGACCTCCTGATAATTCAGTTATTCTCACAAATTATGCATGTCTATTGACAATATTTCACGGATTCTATTTCCTTCTAAACCACAGGTTAAGCTTGCACTTTCACTCGAAGTTCAAGATCAGACCTCCTGTTAACATAATAAAAAGAGAATTTCTACGCATGTGTGTATGTAGGGCAATCTCAAAAGCCACTTAACCCATTTTGATAATGTTTTGACCATTGAACTTTCCGGTTCTTTTCGACGGAATAAGCTATAAAACACCTAATTTCAGTAATAAATTACTAAAAGATTAAAGACAATTTACAAGGCCTATGTACAAGAATACGGACACTTTGCGGTTATAAACGAGCATATATGTAAGGAAATCTTTGAATTTTCGTTGCGATTCCTATGCAGTCATATCTGCAGGAAAATCAACAGCACCATACATCACTTATAGAGAAATTACTAAATCCTACTAACTCAACAAAATCCAGTCCTATCCACTTCAGTTTCCATAATCGAAAACCAGTTGATTCCTTAAACTTTCAACTTTGTAAAACTGTATCTTTAATCAATGTACACTCTAATCAGTGATCAATTTAAAACTTGTCGGCGTCTAAGAGACAGAGCTCGAATTGGGTACTTCCTTGAGCGCTCGGGACAGCCAGGCTATGTTCACAATACTGCATACATTCTTGTAGTAGTTATAATGGGGAGCACAACTATAATCACAAAGGTCTTTCGAGAAAATAATTCATACACGAGATTTGAAACAGACAGATTTTCAGTGTTTCAACACTGAATTACAAAACAGACTTCATTGACTTACGGTTCTCAAATGCAGTATAACTAAAGCCCGTAACAATACCACACTTGCTGCAACACTCTTAGCTCATTGACAGAGCTAGCTTACTGTTCCTGAAGTTGCAGCTTCAAATCTCGGCGGAGCTACTCTATTACTTTCTCTACTACGTACAGTAAGTAGGGGAAGTATTGTATTCCACCCAAAAATTCGATACCGAGATTTCACAGGAAATACATGTTTTGAGACCCTCTGATTCCAAAAAAAGCATTTTTGGAAACATGTCTGTCTGTGTGTGTGTGTGTGTGTGTGTGTGTTTGTGAACAGCATAACTCAGAAACGAACAGTCTGATAAACACCAAACTTGGTATTTAGGTTCAGTATCTTCCAGAGATGCGACACGAAGGTTTTCAAGAAAATCCCTTCACCCCAGATTACCCTTTACAGGAACATTTTTTGAAATTTTTAATTTTCTCAAAAACGGCACTAACGATTTTGATTAAAATATCATATGTTTAAGATATTTTCATGACAAATGAAATGTATATCTTGAATTTTCTGGGAATGTCTCCAAAAGTATTCTTCATTGTGAACGACTTTTGCATAACTGGTAAACCATAAGAGATAGACCAAGATAGATTTTCGAGATATTGCTTGTTAATGTACTTTTTCTCAAATTCGTTATTCATTTTTTTTGTCCTGGACATGAAAAGAGAATGGAATGCGCCACATAGCAACCAGCTCTTAAAATATTTGACTATCGCTTAAAGCCTACCATATTCTCCTTGCACCTACAAGAAAATTAGCAATAAGATTAACATCTCGATATCTCGATTAACATGAAGCACATGGAGAATAAACGTTTGTAAAAATCGTTTGTACAAGAGTAGAGAAAGTCATGTGAGTGTAACACATCAGAATTTGTTCCCCCTTTCATTTTAAACACATGAGCAAAAGTAAACAGGTGTTCTTCACTTTTTCTTTCTCTACTACGTATAGTAAGTAGGGGAAGTATTGCAATCCACCCAAAAATTCGATACCGAGATTTCACCGGAAATATATGTTTTGAGGCCCTCTGAATCCAAAAAAAGCATTTTTAGAAAAGGTCCATGTGTGTCTGTGTTTAGCTTAACTCAAACAAGAAGATTCGGATTATTATTTAGGTTCAATATCTTTCAAGATTGTGACAAAGATTTTCAAGAAAATCAGCCCACCCCGGAACATATTTCGAAAAATTTTATTTTCTCAAAAATGGCTGTAACAATTTTGTTAAAATATCATATATTTAAGATATTTTCATGGCAAATGAAATGTATATCTTGAATTTTCTGGAAATTTCCCCAAAAGTCCTTCATTTTGAAGGGCTTTTGCCTAACTGGTAAACTGTAAGAGATGGACAAACGTTTTCTACACAAAAAATACACAGTTTATGTCATTACATTTTTGTGTGTGTAATGAACCATTTCCGAGATATTCCTTTTCATTTGTTTAAATTTTCCAAAATTTATACTTCTTAAATGGGCATTCGTTATTCGTGTTTTTAATGTCCTGGACATTTAAAGACAATAGAATGCTCACATAGCAACCAGCTCTTAAAGGATTTGACTTTCGCTTAAAGCCTACCATATTCCCCTTGCACCTACAAGAAAATTAGCAATAAGGTAACTTCTGTACTTAATTAACGTGAAGTAGATGGAGAATAAGCGTTTGTAAGAATACTTTGTTCAAGAGTAGAGAAAGTCATGTGAGTATAACGCATCAGATTTTTTATGGATGTTGCTGTTATCTAATAGTTCGTCATACCGGTAGAAAGTAACCATGACATTAATTTATCGGTCGGGAGAAGGTTTCATATTCAGTAGAAGTAGCTTAACCGTGCCTCGTGTTTGTATTACAAAGTTAGCCAAAGCAACGCACAGAAGTTGACGGTTGTGAACTACGCCCTCACTCGAAGGGGCTTGAACTGCTGAAGAGAACGGGCACTTTTAGTTTGATCGAGTGTACATTCAAAATAAATTATGTTATTGAAAAAGTACGTGTTTGATGTGTTTTGATTTTATCTTAATTTTGAGGTTAACTGTTTTCCCATTCCTACTGTTAGTAGTATTGGTTAGTATTACGCAACACATCTACTGTTCATTTAGTATTCGGTGATCTGACAGCTTGACACAGTGATGATGTAATTTTAAACAACACAAATAAGAAAGTGATTATTATTTATACATGGGTATAAAATCATTTACGTTTTATTCCTAGAATAGTCTTAATAAATGGCATTTGACATTTCCATAAACTCGCAGCCTCCTGTGATAGTTTCGCACTGAAAATTATGCTTTACCATCATCCGCGCATTTCTTGTCTGTGGTAGACAGCCTCGTGAAGACATTTGCTAAAGCCTGCATCACTGCGGTAAAAGGATTCCTACACTTAATATTTGTGGTCGGTGTGTCGGTTTTTGCTGACACTTTGCCTAGCATTTGAAAGGAATGCGGAAATCGGGTAAATCTATTGCACCAGTAATCCACTCACTCTTTACAGGAAAATAAAAACGCTCATTCCTCTGTACTCTTATATCATGCCCAGTTGTGTAACTGTGCTGCTTTTGTTTGTCACTCGCTTGTCATCATAATTCCGTTCTCAGGATGCGCAAAGATAAGAGTGCGTGTTAGCTGCATTTATTGCGATAAAAGTGAGTCTTGCTTTTCCTCTTATTGTCTAACAATAACACATTTTCCTCTACATATTTGTGTTACAAAATCGTAATATATTATGTAATTAGCACACGCATAGGAAACCATCGTATATTTTCTAGACAGTCAAGCGAATAACGCGACCCGTTATAAATAAACCTTTATATGCTCGGGAAAGAATTAATAATAATGCGGGAAATAAATCCAATAAGAGAAATAGACTAGAGAGATGCATGTGAATGCTACAACATGCGAGCTTGCCCCCCAGCATGTGCCATGGCTTGTTTTCTTAAGCCCCTTGTACACGATCAAACCTTTTTTAATTCAAGAGTTTACAAGAAAAATTGTCAAACATTTTTCAATATGTGACAAGATTGGACAAGACTTGACAATGTCATAAATGTGTATTTACAAGTTGTCTTGTTTCAAACTGAAACTTTATCACGCACAAAGCAATTAACTATTTGCCTCACGGTATAACAGTTTGCAATGAAATACTGTTCTATACGAATATTATATAGCACTTTCACGTTTATATCCAATGAAATCACATTACGATTATGGTTTACAACGGAAATAACACCAACTGATATGTTAACTACACTATATAACATTGCATTAATGTATACTTAGTTCGGGAATCTGCCTGGCAATTATTTCTTCATATGCTGCTTCATCTGCCCCATCTTGTGGTAATCCACGGAGGCCTCGACGTACAGACTTGGCCAGCTTATGTATAACCTAATCAGTTCGCATACGACATACCTTGGTCGGGCAGCCATTTTTGTTTACTTTTCGCTTTCAGCCATGTTGCAGA
Source organism: Deroplatys truncata (assembly GCA_030765065.1). NCBI lineage: Eukaryota > Metazoa > Arthropoda > Insecta > Mantodea > Mantidae > Deroplatys > Deroplatys truncata. The sequence goes on from CM060987.1 coordinate 21,562,246, forward strand.
TTTCGTGACGCACTGTGAATACTTGCATTTCATTGGCCAAAGCCATCGGATCATTGTCAAATCTTTGATTGTTTAGAGCATTTTCTTATGTGCTTTCAAGACTTTCAAAGAGTTTAAAAGCATTGGAAACAATTTGACAAGAAAAGTTGTAAAGTTGTGACAACTCTTGAAAGGTCTTGTAAAGTTCTGAAATTGACAAAAGTTTGATCGTGTACAAGGGGCCTTAAGGAGGATGCGAAATTTATGTGATACTGAAGGAAAGAGATGAGCTTATATTGGGAAAAGCTGAGAAACGGGCGTTCTCTCATTTAGAGACCGTCAAAGAGAGAATACGTAAAGTATTCTGTTCGTGGTGATCCCTAGGTTAGAAGTACGAGCCAAATGTAGAAGTACAAACGCGTGGTTGATTCATGTTTTGTGAGGGGGAGTGTACAGCTATTGGAACACCAGGTAAATAGAGCTACTTCCAGCTTAAACAGTTATTACTTTCTCCATACTTCCCAATAGTAGGTAAGAGGAAGTATTGTATTCCATTCAAAAATTATATATCGAGATTTACTCGCACGTTTTGAGAATCCAAGAATCGAAAAGAAAAAAGAAACCATTTATTGAAAAAGATTCGTCTATGTGTGTCTGAATGGCAGAACTCAAAAATGAAATTCCGGATAAAACCCTAACTTGGTATTTAAGCTCAGTATATTCCGAAACTCCAACACGAAGATTTACGAAAAATTCCCCACCCCGCCTTCAGGAGGTCCCGGGTTTGATTCCGGATGACCGCCCTCTCTGACCATGAGGTTTTTCGTGATTTTCCTCTGGTCGCCTAGGCGAATGCTGGGGTGGTGTTTTCTACTACGATTTTTCTTTTCCCTCATTTCATCCCTTTCATCTTTCAGCAAGTGTCTTCGAGTTCCTTGGTGCGGCTAGTGTCGGGCAGATGGCATAGTCGCTGCACTTGGTAAAGGATCTCTCCCCGTAAAACGCCAGGGTGCGTTGGCCCGCTTCGTTGCCCTGTCGCGGGATTCTTCGCCTCTGCTGGTGAAGGCGGGTGTTTCAAACTGATAATATTAGGCACTTCCGTGTGTGTCTGTGGACCTGTCTGCCTGCGGTTCCTTCATTTCATCCCTGCCTCCCGGGGATGTAGTCACAATAGATATAGTTGGTCGCAGTGGCGAGGTGTCCCCCACCATTGCATTACCTCTACCTCTACCCTTTTTATTAAAATATCGTATTTAAGATATTTAAATGAGAAATAAAATGTGCATCGGGAATAACCTGTAAGTCCTCTTCATTTGGAAGAAATTCTATTTAATTTTGTATAAGGGTTAAATCAAACGAGATAGACAAAATCTTTCTGCACAAAAATGTAGATGTCTTTAAAACACACAATTTATTTCAAATAACTTCTTCTGGCATCAACTTATTCCGTTATTTTGGTTTGAATGTTTCAATACTTCATTGTTTTTGCAGTCGCTACTCAGTTGTTTCTTGCGATGCCATGGAAAGATATGACATTTAAAGCCCAGCATATAGCGACATCTGACTATCGATTCTGTTTTCTGTATATTCTTTGTACAATACTGAAAGAAAAGATTGAGCGCTGTGAAGCTTCAAAGTATTCCTCACGGAAATGCACGAAGTTAACAGATAGGTTCACACGTGCATTGTGCTTCACTACAAACTAGTAAATACAAAGTGTTACTTATTATACAAAATAACCACCGGGGAAGTAATTCAAAGAATGGTTCTTCGAAAAAGAATCCACAGGTAAATACTCAAATGCAAACCCAAACCTTTCGATTTGGACCTTTTGGTTTCATATCTTTACAAAGAGAGAATATTACTTTACGTCGTAGAACTGGCTCAGTGCTGATGCTCGTCATCCTCCGTGGTGTAGTGGTTACCATGCTAGCCTCTAGTTCCCGAGTTCGCGGGTTCAAACCCAGCGGAATTTTTTTCCGGCGTAAAAATCCTTAGCAAGGCTTCCTTCGGAAGGGAAGTAAAGCTGGTGGTCCCATGTCGTAGATTTACGGCACGTAAAGGAACCTCAAGCCTGATAAAGAGGCCTCTGAGCAAAACTACCGGTCTTTCACGCCCAATATAGAAGGGACGCTAAGGACCACAGCAGTTAAAGAGCGTCCATAAATAAAACTCAATTTAATCTAATTTAGTGCTGACGTTCTAGCTTTAGAGTTCAGAGTTCAGGCTGAAGATATGGTTCGAACTTTGCAATCTGATGTACGAGGACTGTCTCAGAAGTACCCAACCTAACGAGGAAAACACAAAAAATTTGGGGAAAAACGTCTTTATTTCTCTACATTAGAGGTGGCGAAAACGTGACTCGCGAATCACTTGCGTGACTCGCAGGCGCCGTTCCCTCTCTGCAACCGTCCGTTTGTTTTTCACATGCCTCTGAGTGATGCAGTGCGTGTTGCATATTTGGTGACTCACGGAAGGAAGTCGTTTTCGCCACCCTTGCTCTGCATAGTCTCCTTTCATCTCGATACACTTTTCCCAGCGATGTTCAATAGCTTCGATATCCTGTTTATAGTGAGAACCGTCGAGTTCTGCAAAATAGCCATCAATTGTAAACTCCAGCTGTTCATTGTTGGCAAATCTTTTACCACTAAGCCATTTCTTCAACTTTGGAAACAGAAGATAATCAGAGGGGGCTAAGTCTGGCGAATAGGGCGCATGAGGAAGCAATTCGAACTTTAACTCATTGATTTTGGCCATGGCGATAATGGATGTGTGAACTGGTGCATTGTCTTGATGAAACAGAACTTTCTTTTTGGATAAATGCGGTCGTTTTTGCTTGATTTCATCATTCAAACGTTGCAATAAGTTTCCATAATACTTGCCATTAATTGTTTTTCCTTTTTTAAGAATAATCAATGAAAATTATCCCACGCCCATCCCAAAAACTGGCACCATGACCTTGCCTGCAGATGGAAGTGTCTTCGCCTTCTTTGGAGTCGATTCTCCCCTTTCAATCCACTGTTTTGACTATTCCTTCGTCTCAGTTGTGAAGTGATGGACCCATGTTTCATCCATGGTTATGAATTGACGTAAAAACTCGGCTTTGTTGCAGCAAAACATCGCCAAACACTCGACTGAAAAATCCTTATGTCACTGCTTTTGTTCCATTGCGCACAGATTTCTCATGTCTAAATTTTCAGTTAGTGTGCGATGTACAGCACTTTTTGAAGTATCTACTATGTCTGCTAGCTCTGGCACTTTCAGTCGACGGTCATCCAATACCATTTTGGGGATTTTCTTCACAATTTCTGGCGTGGTCACCTCATTAGTTCGACCACTGCGATGTTCGTCTTGGCAGCTCGTACGGCCTCACTTAAGCTTTGCTACCCAATATTTTACTGTTGTAAACGAAGGAGCAGACTCCCCTAGAGTAGAATCTAGCTCAGCTTTAATATTAGTCGGACTAAGACCTTTCAAATGATAGTATTGTATCACATAACGATGGCCAGTTTTATCCATGTTTACAAATTCGCTGAGAGAGTTCGCTACTGATGGCTGCTAAACATTGACTAAACAATGTAGCATCATCAAACTTCAAACTTAGGCTTTATAAGAATGGTAGTTTCTACCATAGTCATTAGTTTGAAACAACAACCGCTAAATATACGTCAGTTCGAGTATTTCTGGGACTGTCCCATACTTTTATTCATGCGCATTTCATAAAGTCACTTTGTACGTACATTTATGAAGATTGCGGTTTAGATCTATATTTATTTCGTGATTCTGATATTTATCTGCTGTTCTCGAAAATTAGAACAATAAAAACCTTAATACTGGATAGCAATCTGAGCTCCGGTCGGCTTTAGACGTAAAAAAAGAGAAACAAATCTAATTAAACTAAGGCAAAAAAGAAGAAAAGTCTTAATGTTTTGTGTGGTCCCAGATAATTTGTATCACCGCCCTCCATCTTTGGGGCTTGGAAACCATCAGGTTCCTGAAATAATTGGTATTCTTTGATAGTGATTCCGAAGGATCTTCTTTGGCATACCAGCGCTGTAGCATTAATGAACCTAGGACACCGCGAGAGCCTCTTCTTTATTTTCTCCCAAATATGTTTTATGGGATTCATGTTTGGTGACTTCGGATGTCCCTGTGCAACGAAAACCAGCTTTGTACTCTGGGTGACTATGGACCGAATGGTTATCCTGCTGGAATGTAATAATTCCCTGAAGATAACGCTCTAGGGCAGAGGGGAGGAGAACATGTTGGAGTACTTCAGTGTACGTTTTTGACGTTCAGATTTCCATGACGCATGACAAAGTCCCTGCCAGTAGTTGGAAGCCTTGGCTGTGATACAGAACTCAACGGGAAGGTATAAACATGTATAAGTAACACGCATTTTATAACGTAATGCTATGGAAATTATATGCAGGTTTATGTAAGAATGCGATATCTAGGGTCGAGGTGAAAAGAACAAAAATACAAAAGGGGAGAAAAATTGACAATCACCGAGATTTGAACACGATTTGCCTCTGAGCTATTTTCCCTTCCTTTCAAAGGTTCTGTTTCCACATCCAATTAGCAAGAAAGGCAATAAAAATATAGAATTCTAGGTTAGGTCATTTCTCGTTTTACGGGCACTCGATGGCTTACACGGGTTCAGTTCATTGGCCGTGTTCGTCAACCGAGTTTGGATTGCTACTCTTATATGTCTAATAACCAATGTACATGACATTAGACAGACATACGCTTACGTTCTACTAACACATTGGCTTCGAAGAAAGAGGGGAAGTGAATTAACCTGCTCCATCAACTCTGTCGTTATCACAGAACAAATAGAAGGGCAAAGGTGTTTTCAGACGTCTCTATTTATGCGCTTAACTGACGATAAGTATCGCTACGGATGTTGTTTTCGCCACTATTGGAACGTTTGGAAATGGACTCGGATGAACCCACTTGAAATAGCATTTCCCTCAATAATTTTCCACCACTGTACTTATATAGCAGATCTTTTAAGAGCTCAGCGATTGGCGCTTCGTTATGTTTGTTTCCATTAGTTAATTACTGCAGGAGTTATTTTCTAAGGTTGCTCTAAGACAGACGAAGAGATGATTTGCGACTTCATTTGGGCTCGCGGTGCCATTCCCTTTCTGGCTGGCAGTAGATTTGTGTTGCATTTTGCTTTCTGAGTCGGGGAACGAAGTAATTCTGCTGTTGTATATTTGTTTATAAAATTGGTATTTTAATCAAAATCATTAGTCATTTTTACTTTCTCTACTACGTATAGTAAGTAGGGGAAGTATTGTATTCCACCCAAAAATTCGATACCGAGATTTCACCGGAAATACATGTTTTGAGACCCCCTGAATCCAAAAAAAGCATTTTTGGAAACATGTCCGTGTGTCTGTGAACAGCATAACTCAGAAACGAACAGTCGGATAAACACCAAAATTGGTATTTAGGTTCAGTAACTTCCAGAGATGCGACACGAAGGTTTTCAAGAAAATCCCCCATCCCAGATTACCCTTTACATGGAAGATGTTTCGAAAATTTTAATTTTCTCAAAAATGGCTGTAATGATTTTGATTAAATATCATATGTTTAAGATATTTTCATGACAAATAAAATGTATATCTCGAATTTTTTGGGAATGTCTCCAAAAGTATTCTTCATTGTGAACGACTTTTGCATAACTGGTAAACCATAAGAGATAGACAAAATTTTACTATACAAAAAATGTAGATCGCGTTAAAATACACAATTTATGTCATATACACAATTTATGTTTTATACATTTTTGTTGTTGAGTGAACCATTTTCGAGATATTGCTTGTTATTCCCTTAAATTTTTCAATACTTATTTTCTCAAATGGGAATTCCTTATTCATTTTTTTGTCTTGGATATGCAAAGAGTTATAATCTGTGGCAAAGGGAATGGTGCTGCACCTAGCAACCAGCTATTAAGAGATATGTATATGCTTAAAGGCTACTGTATTTCTATATTGCACTTGTAAATATATATTCCCATTACATCTACAACAAAATTAGCAATAAGATAGAGTCTGCAAATGTTTATCTCGATTAACATGAAGTAGATGGAGAATAAGCGTTTGTAAAAATAGTTTGTACAAGAGTAGAGAAAGTCATGTGAGTGTAACACATCAGATTTTTTATGTCCTGGACATGCAAAGAGAATGGAATACTCCACATAGCAACCAGCTCTGAAAAGATTTGACTATCGCTTAAAACCTACCAATTCCCCTTGCACCTACAAGAAAATTAGCAATAAGATTAACATCTCGATTAACATGAAGCATATTGTAGCGGACCAGGTTGCACATATTTCGTATACCAGGAAGTGTGAAGTTCAGGTTAGCAGAATTCGTCCACGCTGCCTACGCCGAGTCAGCGCTTATGTATGTATTTATACTACAGGGCTTTGACTCGGTCGGGAGTTGCTGTGGGAGTTGCTATCAGGAAGTTGCTACGCGAGAGTTGCCACGAGAAAGTAATCAGAGATCAGTTATCACATTCGCCAACAGTTAACCAGGTAAGCATGCGACTCATCTAAGTTCTCTTGACTTGTCGGGGCTTCACCCCTAACTTCTATTGACTTGTCGGGGCTTCACCCCTAACTTCTATTGACTTGTCGGGGCTTCACTCCGATCTAATTGTTCGCACATTTAAAGCAACAATATAATTTATTGGGACAATGCATCCCCTGTGCTTTATTTAAATACCCCTATCCTAGAACGCTACCCTGGCCTGCCTACCATTCCAGTACCAACGCATCCCCTACCTCTGAGCTACCAACCCCCCTGTGTAATCACCTACTGCGGGGGTAACCACCCCCGTGGGGTGTTACAATTTGGTGGAGTGCCGGGCACATGTAGGAGGCACCGACTACAATGTGACGGAGTCTCCGGTTATAATTGGGGAAAACATCCTTACCTCTTCCAGCCAGGGGATGTAATCAAATTTTTTTTTCTCTTCTCTCTTTTCTTTTTGCAAGGTGTGAAACACGCCTCATTTTGGGATAACCTTTTACCTGAGGTTATCTGGTGAAGACCCACCCTCCCACCCTTTGCATCATGAGTTACCTACACAGAATATAGCTTATTTTTTTTTAACTTTTCTCAAGTTATGTATATTGTTTTAGTGTAGTACATTTAAGTTATTATGCATGGCTGAACCTGCTCAAAACTCTACTAGTCTTACTACTAAAGAGATTAGAAATCTGTGCGCAGAATTAGCAGGTATACAGGGGGAACAATTTAAATTCCAAGAATTTCTAGTCACAGATTTGAAAGGAATTTCAAACGAGATCGCGGCACACGCTGAGACGGCAAATCAAATACGTCTCCGCTCCGGCAAGATCGTCAACACTTCTAGCCCAAGCACAAGTAGGGTAGAAAAACAGTTAGCCATGAATAAGGGAGACGAACACACAAATACAATGAGTAAAATGGACTCACCTGTTTTAAGTAGAAGGGTAACTGAAGCACCTCAACCCATGCACATTAGTCGTCCACCATTGGATCCGGGTAGCTTCGCGGGGAGACCAGGAGAAAGTGTAAGGGACTATCTCCATAAGTTTGAGTTGATAGCGCGTGCCAATAATTGGGACGACCAGCATAAGGCGCAGTATTTACCATGCTACCTTAATAGTACCGCACTAAACTGGTACAAAACCTTTGCCCATAGAAATAGGGACGCCCAATGGGAAACATTGAAGCAGGGGTTATTAAAAGCCTTCATTCACGCGGCAGAGGAGGAAATGATGGAGGTCAGACTAAGGCAGAGGATGCAGGACCTTAGTGAGCCCACAGAGCAGTACGCTTATGACATTATAGCTCTGTGTGATCTAGTCAACCCCGAAATGACAGAGAAGGAACGGGTAAAACACATCATCAGGGGCCTTAAACCATCACTAATAGAACAGGTACTGCCCTACAACCCGCAAACAGTGGACGCTCTCATACAGTTCGTCCGCAGGGTAGAATCAGCCCGCTACCTAGCAGGAAAAAGGGTAGACCTAATCGATGCACAGGGAATTCCCCCTAGTAGGCCAGACGATACCCTCCAGAAGCAGGTATCAGATATGTCAAAGATGGTGGGTGAGTTAGCAAAACAGGTGCAAAACCTGACAATGAACCCCCGCCCTCCACCCCAGAATTACAATCCTCAGCATCAATCCGTTAGGAATTACGGACAGGCCCCCAGCGGCTATAGGACCACATATAGTCAAAGAAGAACGGTGTCCGCGAGGCCTGTGTGCGCCTACTGTAAACGGGTAGGCCACGTAATCGCTAATTGCCAGACACGAAGGAGTAATGCAAATTTTCACGCGCAGCCTCGAGCCAATCACCCCCCATAAGGGCCGCGGTAGCAAGCATAACAGAAAACATCAACCCTGGGAGCACATTAAAAACTATAGGAACATTAGCAGGGACAAGGATAGACATTCTCATAGACACGGGCAGCTCAGTAAGCATAATCAATGACGACCTGGTAGGTACAAGCAAGCAACCAGCACCTCTAAATATGATTTTGCGAACTGCAAATAACAATTTACTTGCTGCACAATACCAAACTAACACTAACTTCCAAATGGGTGATGTGGAATTCAAAGAACAACTTATAGTAGTAAAACACTTCCCGCATAGTTTATTGCTGGGCATGGACTTCCTTCAGAAACACCAAGCCGTTATAGATCTAGGGAACAACACAATTACACTAACACTGCAAAATTCGAAGGAGGTCACGGTAAGCTGCCAGCGAAAGCAAGAATGTCCTCTCATGCAAATTACACTTGAAGCAGATGCTGAAGAGACAAAAATGAAAGCAACATGTCAGCATGACGTAGAAATCCTTCCATTTGCAACCACACAGATAGACGTCAGAATACCCTCACTTCCTACAAACACATTATTGCTGGAACCATGCATTAACACTATGCAGAAAAAACACGTTAACATTATACCGGGCCTGTGCAATAATAATCAAAATCAAAAGATACAAGTCCACAATAATACCGCCGCCCCTCAGAGAATATTTAAAGGGACAACACTAGCACTCGTACACGAAGTTGCATTAGTCCAGGCAGACACTTTCACACGTGAGACAACAAAACAAATAGACATCAAAGACGCCAAATTTAATATTAATTCACGACTAGAACCAGGACAACACGAACAGCTACGAAATTTACTCGACAGGTACAGACATACCTTCGCCACTAGCCTACAAGAGTTAGGGACAACAAACATTGCGGAGTTCAAAATAGAGTTGACAAACACGACACCAATTAGACAGAAGCCATACAGGGTGTCCCATAAACAGCGGGAAATAATAAACCAACAAGTGGAAGAAATGAAAGAGGCTGGGATAATAAAAGACTCGCAGAGTAGCTGGTGCTCACCAGTAATTTTGGTCAAAAAGAAATCAGGAGAATATCGGTTTTGTGTAGATTACAGAAAACTCAATGCACAAACAGCTGCATCCGCCTATCCCTTACCACTGATTGACGACCTACTTAGCTATTTAGGAGGTTCAAAATTTTACTGTACGCTTGACCTGCTAAGTGCATACTTCCAAGTACCGCTAGCTCAAGAAAGTAAGAAATATTCGGCCTTTTGTACGTCGGACGGAGAGTACGAATTCCAGACCTTGAGCTTCGGGCTCTCGAATGCCCCTAGAGCATTCACAGAGATCGGAAATAAACTGTTAGGCGACCTGCGATACGAAAAAGCACTCATATATCTAGACGATATAATAGTGTTCGCAAATACATTTCAGGACTTATTGGCAAACCTGGAAGCAGTATTTAAGAAATTAGAACAACATACGTTTAAGCTAAAACCCCAAAAATGTTTTTTCGGTATGGACAAAATAAAACTCCTAGGATACGAAGTATCGGCAGCAGGCATAGAACCTGATAAAGACAAAATCCAAGCTATTACACAGCTCAGAACGCCTAGGAACGTCAAAGAAGTAAGGCAGGTCTTAGGTTTATTTTCTTTCTACAGGATGTTCATTAATAACTTTGCAGCAATCGCGAGGCCTCTAAACGAACTAACAAAGGCAGACCAAAAGTTTGTATGGGGCCAAGAACAGCAAGAAACCTTCCAGAAGCTGAAGGATTTAATGGTTAGGGCTCCGGTGTTGGCACATTTTATGCCGGGAGCCAAAACCCAAATGAACTGCGATGCCAGCATGCACGGCATAGCCAGTTGCCTCCTCCAAGAACGAGATGGAAAAATGCACCCAGTAGGCTTTGTGTCTAGAAGTCTAAGCAAAGCTGAAAAGAACTATAGCGTTTCGGAACAAGAGCTGTTAGCAGTTATGTACGGTTTTTCGAAGTTCCGCCAGTACATATATGGTTACCCTGTAACTGTAGTTACAGACCATGCTTGCCTGTGCCATCTAAATAGGTTGAGAGATCTAACAGGGAGACTGGCACGTTACAGCTTAATGCTGCAAGAATTTGACTACACAATTCAACATAAATCAGGGATTAAACATAAGGACGCAGATTGTTTGTCTAGAATGCCAATAGACCCCCCTGAACCCGAAACAGCACAAGAGCAGGAAGACAGAATTACCTGTCTCATAGAACCCATAGAATTAGCTAAAAAACAAGAGGAGGATCCCCAGCTAAAACCCCTAATACAAGCCGTAAGACAGCCGGGTACAGTGAATGCTAAACTAGCACGACAAGCTGCAACATACGTGATGAAATCGAATGTCCTGTACCGAAAAAATGCTGGTACTACAGGGAACATGCACTTGTTAGTAGTACCTGATAGTTTAAAGCAGGAAATACTATATAATAGTCATGACGATCCGCTAGGAGGACACTTCGGATTTTCAAAAACTTTTCACAAAATTAATTCACATTACTATTGGATTGGAATGAAGAGGGACATACAAAATTATGTAAGAAGATGCACTTCCTGTCAGCAACGAAAAGGTCCAGTTAATCAGCGACCCGCAGGTTTAATGCAACCCATAAAGGTCAACTATATAGGAGAAAGGTTCTCCATAGATATCTTGGGGCCTTTCCCAAAGTCCTCTAGAGGTAACAGATACATAATTGCGGCAAGTGATTACTTTTCAAAATATTTGGAATTAAGGGCAATCCCAAAAGCTTCTGTTGAGCATGTCACTGAATTTATCTTGGACGACGTCATCTGTCGTCACGGCGCACCAAAATATATTCTGTCGGACAGAGGGTCCGTATTTATGAGCGAAGTGACACAAGAACTGCTTAAGATGATGGGAACAATACCGACTTTCACAACAGCCTACAGACCCCAAACTAATGGCCTAATAGAAAGGGCGAATAGAACTATCGCGCAAGTAATCAGTAACTACGTAAACACACAGCACACAGACTGGGATAATAATTTACATCAAATTCGGTTTGCCATAAACACAAGCAAACAGGGAAGTACTAAGTTCACACCCTTCGAATTACTGTATGCACGGAAACCGGTATCACCCCCAGACGTTCAATTACAGGGCACCTCACAAAACCTATTTGTGCAGCAAACACGGGAGGCAATAATAAAAGCAAGGGCGTTAGCATCCCAAAACATAGTAAAGAGCCAGAGAAAAAATAAAAAGTTATATGATTCAAAGAGGAGGCACGTCGAGTATAAAGTCGGCGATTTGGTGAAGCTATATACCCCTAAAAGGAGGGTAGGTAGAGCCACAAAACTTTTGATGAACTACACAGGACCCTATAGGATAATGAAAAAACTTAGCCCCCTGAATTACGTAATTAAGGCCAGAAATTCCGTGAAACGCCAGAATGTCCACGTTAGTAGAATTTCGCCTTATTATGCATAATGAGCATACAACACACTTGCGACACTTGCACAGCGGGTAAACACAATTGCCACATATAATTGAAACAAAAAAAATCGCCTACGTATCACTCAATGTCCATCAATACAAAAGTGCTGACATTATTACACGACGGAATGCGGAACCACAAATTCGTCCAGTAAGGCTGAGGCATAAGAACAAACAAACAGGAAACAGAAAGAGGTTAAAACATTAAACATCAGCAATAGTTCTCAAATAGGTTAAGTAGTAAGTGATAATGCAAGACGTAGTATATCTTCGGACCTCCAGCTTAAGTTAGGCTAAAAGTGATAATCCACGCGATTCACGTTTACCTTTTTAATTTTTTTTTTTTTGCTCTCTCTTTCTCGTGATGAAGAGAAAATATATCTGGAAGTGAAAATATAATGGGAAATCCGAGACGCGACCCTGTTATTCGCTTAATACAGATATCTTTGTTCAGATACAGAAACTTGAACGATATACATTATCCCCCCCCAGGAGTTCAGAGTAGGGCCGAGGGACACAACAGAGAGCAAATATAAAGAAGTATTCTTGAGGTCGGAACAGAGTTGAATAAATAGGAAATAAGATTTAGTGGAGGTCGAAAAGTTATTTCATAAGTACTGTTATTCATATAAGTGTTAGTATAAGATTAATTTAAGATAGGTATATGATAATGTGTTTTGAGAACTATAGGTTGATGTCAGGAATTCTTTTCTCTCCGCATCTTACCCATGCGTTAGCGCATATAGAATAAATAAATAGTAGGAAAAAAAATCGAATAACGTACACTCTGGTACGACAACCAAGCGCTATTAAAGAAATAAATGTCAGCAAATCATCGTGCAGAATAGATAAATGTAAGGTGGCAAATAAGCAAGTGTAACTAAATAAAACAAAATTCTCTCACGACCAGGGCAGATAATATACGAGATGGAGCAGGGACATAGAAATTTTGAAACTCGCATCCTATTTCAGTCGTCGAAATTATAGAACTAGTATTTATGACTGTTTGCATAGTAGTCATGGCCTTGTTAGCATACAGAATATTGAAGAAATTTTGTAAGGAAAGGTCGAACTCTTCAAACTCGACCACGGCGGAACCACAGCACACGTCACCTCAGGGAATTATAATTCTGGCAACACCAACCGATGCCACCTCAGAATCAACAGTAACATAACGGAGAAATAAATAAGGGAGATAAATAAAATAAAATTAATCAAAGGCTCAAACTACACAAGGGGATGAAGGCAGGAAAGGCACAGGTATCCACCACGAATTACGCAACACAAGATACTAACACATTCCACACACGCGGAAGGGTACCGCAATTTTGGTTCACAAACTTAGAAACACAGATATCGCTTTCATAAACATACGATTCTGCATGGACGGTAAGTGTCGAAAGCAAAAGTCTGTCATGAAATCCGCTGACGCAAGTATTCGTCGCCTCACGCACGGAGCTTGACTTTGCACTTCTCAGTGGCGTGTAGCACTGCGACAAGTAGATGAATGGAAAATGGAGTGTAAATATGGTTGTTGTTTTTTTTGTGTTTGTTGTGTTTCATTGGTCGCAGCATCTGCAATATTCATATTTCGGTGTACTAATTTCAAAAACTAAGTATGTTTTAGAGGATGCCCTCCAGCAGGCAAGAGAAACCACTGTCTTCAGCAGCCTCAGCGACCCTCTTCCCCGGGTAACAGAAGCGAGGTATCAGCAAAATGCCAAAAACGGACATCTAACCACCGCTGACATACAATGCAAAACACACACAAAAAAAAGTGTTATACAGTTACAGACAAAAATCATTGTATAATGTACAAATTTAATTTTGTTCGAACGAACATACCTAGTCACGCAGAACTTATGAGTAGTCGCATCACACCTGGATAACAGCACTTAATGTTTTTTTTTCTGTTCTCTTTTTCTTTTCTTTTTTCTCAAAATTTGGAGGGGCAAGGAATCGGCAGGGGTACCGACTCACTTTCTAAATTTACCTTTTCTCTGCTGTGTTTAGTCTCGTCCCGTAAATTTTAAACCGCAATATAATCCTTCCAACCTTATCCTAAGTGACATCCGTCTTTGTACAACAACCCTGTTGCTGCGCACCATTAAACCACCAAGAAGAGAAGCACCCGACGAGAAAGCCCAGGTCGAACGATGCCCACCAGTATGAGCACGTCGATAACTCACCACGGGAGTTGCGCCAGAACACGCAGAATTAGTGCACTCCGAAGGAACGCCACTGCTTGGCCAAGCAATGCAGCAGGCGCGGAACTCAATACTACGTTTCCGAGAAAATCGCTAAGTATGCAGTCACTCAGCAGCTCTGTCCCAGCACCTTATTCATTCACGGCAGAGTTCACCGGGGAGATCCGAAGCTACAGGGTACCTCCACGAGCTCAGTCTCAGCTAAACTACACTTCACGTTAAAGCAACGATGAGAATACAGAAAAGATTGCGCATACTGCAACACTGGGCCACGGCGCCCCAGCTTGGCAAGATTGCAGTGCGCGGCCGCAACCACCCCTTACGTACTCACCTACCCTTACAAAAAAATTTTCCCTGGTATCCGAGTCTTGGACAGCAGAGGACATCGGAGCATTTTCAATTGTATAAGGCTCCAACCATATTTTTTTTCTCTCTTTCTCTCAACCCTCGTCTAAGTAGACGGTTGTAGTACCCCCTAAGATATTTGTCCTCCTTTTCAATTTTAAATTCCGGGTCGGAATTTGGCGAACCTGGGACCGATGTAGCGGACCAGGTTGCACATATTTCGTATACCAGGAAGTGTGAAGTTCAGGTTAGCAGAATTCGTCCACGCTGCCTACGCCGAGTCAGCGCTTATGTATGTATTTATACTACAGGGCTTTGACTCGGTCGGGAGTTGCTGTGGGAGTTGCTATCAGGAAGTTGCTACGCGAGAGTTGCCACGAGAAAGTAATCAGAGATCAGTTATCACATTCGCCAACAGTTAACCAGGTAAGCATGCGACTCATCTAAGTTCTCTTGACTTGTCGGGGCTTCACCCCTAACTTCTATTGACTTGTCGGGGCTTCACCCCTAACTTCTATTGACTTGTCGGGGCTTCACTCCGATCTAATTGTTCGCACATTTAAAGCAACAATATAATTTATTGGGACAATGCATCCCCTGTGCTTTATTTAAATACCCCTATCCTAGAACGCTACCCTGGCCTGCCTACCATTCCAGTACCAACGCATCCCCTACCTCTGAGCTACCAACCCCCCTGTGTAATCACCTACTGCGGGGGTAACCACCCCCGTGGGGTGTTACAATATGGAGAATAAGCGTTTGTAAAAATAGTTTATACACGAGTAGAGAAATTCATGTGAGTGTGACACATCAGATTTTTGAGGAAATAAAAAAGCGTATAGCATCCAGTTGTTAAAAACTTGACTATCGCCATTCCCTTTGTATGTATAACGAAATGTGTAATACAGCTATTTCGGAAAAGGTTTATCTCGATTAAAATGAAGCAGATAAGAAAATAAACTTTCGTAAAAATAATTTGTATACCCACCAACAAGCGATAGAGAGTAGAGAATGTCATGTGAATGTTACACAACATTTTTTTGAGCCTGGCAATGTATTTGTGTTAGCTTTGTTTTCCCATGGCTATAGTTGTGCTCAGGATTTTTCTAAGTGGTTGGGCGGAAGAGAAGGCCAAATGACCTTAGCTGTGCCACAATAAATAAATACCATTATTACCTAACTATGGTTACGCAACTACTATTAGTTCTAAGACGGATGGCTTGCTTTCATAAAGATTTTGCTGTGAAATTATTTATTCTTGTCCTGTCTAAGCATGATAAATATTCCTTCTACCGCTCTTTTAAATCAAGGAACGCCAAGTATAGAACATAATACCCGGTGTTTCCGAACCCCCGTCCACTTCTTGAAGATATATTTCGTAATTGTACACGGTGCGCCGGCGATGTTAGTTGTACGTTGAAGGGGATTCAGAGATTGTACAAATTTTAATCAGTTATGAATTGTGGCTCTGTACATACATGTAGGGGAGGGCAAGACGAAAGGAATTATGTGAGCAAATGGAATCGCCTAAATAAATTGAGGATTATGTATCTGCAAGAATGCCAGCAGTGGTGGGTAGTATTTTTTTACGGTGATCGAAGGAGACACGGCACTACTCCAATGAGGATATTGTACCTATGCCCCACCAGGTGTCGGCACAGCAATGGTAGGGTCTCTGTAATTTCCAGATTGAGACGCCTCGACAGTTGGACAGACAGACCGGGAACCTACGCCCCACACTGAGGGTCCAACACCTAGCTCCGAAGGAGCGATACATTTACCCCGTCAAGCAGCTGAAAGCCAAGGGACAGAGAAATTTCCGCAGAGAGCATTCTTTTTTCTCCAGCCACGCCGCACCGAAACACCATCGCCGACACTTCCAACCCTGAAACAGGCCTAATGGGGAGAAATTGTTAATGGAACGAAATGGAGGGATAGGAAATTCGGGGGCTGAAAGAAACCACTCCAGCATTCGCCTGACGACCCGGAAAAACTCCCCAAAAAACACATGGGTCAGATAGGGCGGTCGCCGGGAATGGAACCCGAGACCTCCCGAATGCGAATCGCACGCGTTATCACGGCGCTACCTCGCTCGTTAGTGGATAGTATTAGTTGAGAGCGTAACACATGCGTTGAAGTCGAAGTGGGCACGATGAGTAATTGCTATAAGAGATTCTTTCACTTTCGTAATTTGTTCACTGCTAATAGAATCCGTCATCATCTGTACGGTTTGGGCCGAGGCCATTCCATCCCTATTAGAAATGAACGTTGCATCTTAATTATGGACGGCCATATTTCATTTTTCTCGTGGCTTGTAATGAAGTGCTTTCTTAAGCAACCGGTTTTCACCCATTCCTTCCAATTCTTACGGCACTCTTTTATTCTGTAGCTACCCTAGTCTCTGCGCCATATTGGCGGTGCCACTGGCTCATAAAATTTAAATTTTCGTTAGGGCATGATTGTTTGATTAAATGTGGACTCTTCCGAGTTCTTTTTGCTCTCGTGTTCTACTTACATGTTTTCTTAAGTATTTTAGACGCCTTGTTTTAGCACGCGCAGCTTGTGTTTAATATCTCCGCGCTCATTGCGTTAACGTCGGTGTGCCAAACGCTGCTTATTTATTCATACCTGAATCTGTCGAGCAGATTGAGGCTATTGCCTCTGTCATCTCTCACAGAAAATTAATTTTCCTCCTGGTTGGTTAAATTTATTTTTCATGTCAGCATAAGTGTGCATATCTTTAAACAAAGCAAACGTCTTATATATAAAAGCGATTAACGCATTTCGAGTAACGATAGATGTCTAAACGCATTGGTTGCCATTAAACTTCACTGAGAACAAGATTAAAGATCACATCAGAAACCAAACCATCGCCATTATTTTGTTGGGAAACCCAATGAGGTTTCTCTCAGGTTAGTAGAAATGACAGAGCAGAAAGGAACGTTTTCGTAACAAAGCCTCTTTCATCATTCAAACTTCTTGTAGTAGCTGGTGATAAACTTCACACTACTCCATATGTTTATAACGGGTTGTTAATGAGGCGACACACATAACGTATTAGTCATTAGGGAGAGATTAAAAGTCCTATGCCACCAGAGCTAGATCTTTTAAATTCATGACCCATTATCTCAAACTATTTAAGATATTATGACTGATATGGTTACAGGATGTAAATGTATGTCTTCTAAGTTCACTGATCTACTTTTATCCAGTAAGTTTGTTTATTAGAGAGGATAGGATTATTTTCGTAATTATACCATCTTTTATTAAAATCATTTAACATTATTCTTTCTTAAAACAAATAGACAACCATGTTAACACAAAATTAGGTCCAGAACGATACTTAGACGTTCTTTTTATTATACAGGGTGATTTATGAAGAACTGATACACATTTATTTCTTTAACTGTTTTAAAACGAGTTATGCTAGCGACAACTTATACCTGAAGATTATTTACCTCTATAGGAAATGTTGAAAACGTCCTCCATCCTACATAAGACACAACTCAACACGTCGTTCCATGTTACTGGCCACTCGTTGGAGGACGCTGTTGTGAATAGCTTGAATTTCCTGTGTATTGTTGTGCTTCAGATCTTCCAATGTCTGGGGACGTGTGGCATAAACCCTGTCTTTTAAGTAACCCCATAGAAAGAAGTCCGGCGATGTCAAATGTGGAGATCTCGCTGGCTACAGGTTCTCGTCAAAGAAACTTGCAATTAGTGCCATGGATTCATTTGATGTGTGCCATGTAGCACCGTCCTGCTGAAAATATCCTTGACTCAGCTCTACATCATCTAGTTGCTCAGCAAACTCCATGAAAATCCGTCGGTAATCTGCAGTGCTCATCTTGTTAAAAAAAAAATTGGTGCCACTATTCTCTGTGCGGATATTGCACACCAAACCCCGATTTTAACTGGGTGCATAGGTGCTTCATGAATAGCATGTGGATTTTCGCTGACCCAATAGCATGAGTCATTTGAGATCACATAAGTGGATAAATGGACAAGCTTCATCCTGGACCATGTGATGGACAGAATGGCAGGATTTTGCACAGTGAACGCCTGAAACCAACGACAGTAATTCAGTCGTCTACCCTTATCTGGTACCTGTAACTGATGGACAACCGTAATCCTATACGGCTTTAGGCCTGCACTTTTCACGGCTCTCTGGCACATTGAGTAGCTGTACCCTGATTCCCGCGACAAACGTCTTAATGATTTTTTGGGGTGATTGATCCAGTCGTGCTCTTATGTCAGCAACCGTGGGAAGCCTAGATGAACGAGTTTTGTCTTTTTCACTCACCAGAAATCCAGAAGTTTCTAATTTGTTTAAGTCCCAGTACTGTGTTTCTTTGGGGAGGATTCCGAACACCAAATTCTCTCTGGTATGTCCTTTGAGTAGCTGTAATTGAATTCGTAATCCAGTATTGCTTCACAGGGAAGATTCGTTCATTTAATGTGTACTCCATTTTCACGTTGACGAGAACAAAACCTTAAAACAGTTGCCGACAATAAAACTAGCAATTACGAATAAAATATGAACATCTGCGCATCTAGTGACAGGCAATCGAAACTCCAGAACATTCTGCTTAATTTGGTGTTAAAGCTGTGGCATTGAGTGAATTTCGAACACTATAATTAAGGAAAGAAATGTAACAGTTCTTCATAAATCACTTTGTACTTTAGTTTAATTTAGCTATCTTTAATACTTCTGAGAAATTGGGGCAAGAAATTGTGCAAACAAAATGTTATTCACAGAAAACGCTGTTCATAGCAAAACTGAGAAAAGAAATTCGCATATACCATTGACCACACAAATGCTTCCACAATTAACAGTAGTACCAATTTGTAGAGTAAAACTTACCCTAAAAGATAGGCTAAACTTTACCTCTCTCAAAATCGAAGATGAGGTACCATTTTTATTTTCTCTACCGCGAGAAGGCTTTACATTCCACCTAAAAATTCCATACCGAGACTTCACAATAAATACATGTTTTGAGGCCCTCCTGAATCCAAAATGAGAAGTTTCAGAAAAAAGGTCCGTGTCCGTGTCTACGTCTGTATGTCTGTGAACCACATAACTCAAAAGGAAAACTCGATATTTATACCAAACTTGGTATTTAGGTTCAGCACCTTCCAAAGATAAGACACCAAGGTTTTCAAGAAAGTACTCCCATCCTAGCCTACCCCTTACGTACAACATTAATAGCAAATTTTGATTTTCTAATAAATGGCTCTAACAATTTTGTTTAAAATACCATGTATTAAAGACATTTACCGACAAATAAAACGTATATCTTGAATTTTCTAGGAATAGCCTTTGAAATCTTCTTGAATGCGAAGGAATTTTGTATAACTGGTGAACGCTAAGAGATAGTCAAAACGTACTACACAAAAAATAATGTAGATCTCTTTAAAACACACAATTTATTTCAAATAGCTTTTTTTGGGGCATCAGCCATTTCCGAGATCTCTTATTAATGGTTCGATTTGTTGAGTACTTTGTCATTCTTTTAAAGTCCTGTTGATTTTCATTGTTTCTCGCTATTGCATGGAAACAGTATGGAATTTTAAGGCAGCATATAGCGTCCAGTAAGGCGGCGCCGTGGCCGAGTGGTTAGACCGCTCGCCTTCCACCGAGGCGGACCGGGTTCAATCCCAGGGACCTGCATGTGGGATTTGTGGTGGACGAAGTGGCGTCTGGGCGGGTTTTCTCCGGGTTCTCCGGTTTCCCCACCAACTGCTCCATCATCACCTTTCCTTTCATCCATTTTACCAACATTTCGCTTCATCCACTTCCTTCATCCCATACCAGGCATCGGGCTGATTACCCATCCTGGATGTTCTGTCTGATCCATGAGTGTCTGCTCCTCGACGGGCCTCTGACCCCAGGCACCCGCCTGTAAGTCATGGGGGGTGTAAGTCCTACATAAGAGGAGGGTAAACAGATAATGAATGAATATGGCGTCCAGTAGTTAAACATTTGACTATCGCTGTTCTCTTTGTATCTATAACGAAATGTGTAACGTAGTTATTTCTGCAAAGGTTTATCTCGATTAAAGTGAAGTAGGTAGGAAAATAAATTTTCGTAAGAATAATTTGTGTACCCACTAATAAGCGAGAGGGTAGAGAAGGTCATCTGAATGTAACATCAGAATTTTCACTTTCTCACTTTGTACCAAGTAGGTAGAGAAAGGATTGTATTTCACCCAGTCTGTATCAATTTGTACAACCCAATTTGTATCTGAATATAAACAAATCTGATGTGTTGTGCTCACATGACTTTCGTTACTTTTGTACAAAATATTTTCACAAACGCTTATTCTCCGCCTAATTTAATATTAATCGAGATAAACATTTGCATAAGCTATCTTATTGTTAATTTTCTGTAGGTGCAAGGGGAATATGGTAGGCTTTAAGCGATAGTCAAATGTTTTAAGAGCTGGTTGCTATGTGCAGTATTCCATTCTCTTTGTATGTCCAGGATATAACAAAATTCCCTTTTGAGATAATGTATAAGTATTGAAACATTCAAACAAATGACATGGAATATCTCGTAAATGGCTTACCCGACAAAAGAAAATGTATATGATACAAATAGTGCGTTATAACGAGATATACATTTTTTGTGTAGTAAACCTCTGTCTAACTCTTACGGTTGAGCAATTATGCGAAAGTCATTCAGAATGAAGGTGACTTTTGGGGACATTCCCAGACAATTCAAGGTATACATTTCATTTGCCATGAAAGTTACTTACACATGATATTTTAATCAAAATCGTTAGAGCCGTTTTTGGGAAAATCAACATTTTTGCAAAATGTTCCATGTAAAGGGTACTGTGGAGTGGAGAATTTTCTTGAAAATCTTCGTGTCGCATCCATGGAGGATAGTAAACTCAAAATACAAAGTTTTGTATTTATCCAACTTTTTTTTCAGTTATGCTGTTCACAGACAGGCAGACACGTACACGGACATGTTTCCAAAATGCTTTATTTGGAGTCAGGGCATCTCAAAACATGTATTTTTGGGTGGAATGCAAATACTTCCTGTACATGCTATACGTAGTAGAGAAAGTAAAAAAGTTAGGGAAAGAGGTGTGTGTGTGTGTGTGTGTGTGTGTGTGAGAGAGAGAGAGAGAGAGAGAGAGAGAGAGAGAGAGAGAGAGAGAACAGCATAACTGAGAAACAAAACTTCCGATAAATACCAGATGGTATTTAGGTGGAGTAACTTCCAAATATCCGACACAAAGATTTTCCAGAAAATTCCCCCCCTAATGTACACTTTATATTGATTTTCACAAAAGGCTCTTACTCTTTTAATTAAAATATATGGTCAAATAAAATGAATATTTTAAATTTTTTAGTAGTAGCCTGTGAAGCCCTTTTTATTCCGAAGGAAGTTTTTGTACTTTTATGTAACTGGCATACCAAAAGAAATGCACCAAGGTGTACTGCACAAGAAGTTTTCAGATCTTAGAAAATACGCTATTTATTTCAGATAAGTTTTTTCATGACATTTGCCATTTCCGAAATATCATCACTTTGTCGTGTTTTAAAGTGTTGTTGTATTCAGTTGTTGCATGTGATGTCGTGGAAAGGGTATCGAATTTCAAGAGCAGCATAAAACACCCCGCTTAAAGCTCTGACCATTTATTCGGTTTCCTGTATTCTCCTTGTATACAAGGAAATGTGTAACGAAACTATTTCTTCAAAGGTTTATCCCCATTCACATGAACTACAGGAACAAAAATTCTGATTTGTTACATTTATATGACTTTCTCTGCCCTTTGTCGGTTATTTCTGAATTTGCAAATAATTCTTACGAATGTTTATTTTTCCATCTACTTCATTTTAATCGAGATAAATAATTCCGATAACAGCTACATTACACATTACGTTATAGATACAAAGAGAACAGCGATAGTCAAATGTTTAACAACTGGACGCTATATGCTGGCCTTAAAATTCCATACTGTTTCCATGACAACGCCAGAAATAAGTGAAAATCGACAGGACTTTGAAAGAATGGCTAAGTATTGAACTATTTAAACAATTAATAACGGATATTTTGGAAATGGCTGATGCTACACAAAGTTATTTGAAATAAATTATGTGTTTTAAAGAGACCAACACTTTTTGTGTAATCCATTTTTGTCTATTAGTTAACGTTTACCCGTTATACAGGATTATACAAAATCCCTTCCAAATTAAGATGACTTCATTGGCTATTCTCAGAAAATTCAAGATATACATTTTATTTGTCATGTAAATATATTTAATATATGGTGTTCTAATCAAAACCGTTAGCCATGTTTTTTGAAAATACAAAATTTCGAAAAATGTTGCATGTAAAGGATAGTTTGGGGAGAGGGATTTTCTTGAAAGTCTTTGTGTCGCGTCTTTGGAAGATTTTGAAACTAAATACCAAGTTTGATATTTATCCGACTTTTCGTTTTTGAGTTATGCTATGCGTGCTCGGATCATTTTCTAAAAATGCTTTTTTGGATTCAAGAGATCTCAAAACATGCACTGTCGGTGATATCTCGATATAGAATTTTTGGGTGGAATGCCATACCTTCTCTACCTACTATGTACGCGGTAGAGAAAGTAGCTTTGGTAAGAATGTTTGTAGTTCGCTCTACAAAACTAAACGATAGTTGGTAGAGAAAATCAGATTTTTTGTGGTAGTGGGGATTAGTTTGGCAGTAGTATATTGAAGAAATATGCGGTGGAGGGCCGGAACCTAACTTTGACAATATGTAGGTTTTTGGACAGACTTTATCAGCAGCACAGCAAAAGAAATGGGAACAACAAGACATTTTGAATGTGCACTTGTTTAATTACTGCTCATGTTGGTATTTCAGGAATTCGAAGGCTTGTTCGGTCTTCAGGCAACTTCTAACCTTGCTCATGGTTTCTGAAGGAACAATTAAACGGTAGAAACCCGTAAGCAATAAGAATATGGCAATGAGCGAAAAGCGGGTGTCGAAATAATGTGGGAGCTCATCCCTGGAGGTAAGCTAATGAGACGGATTGGCTATAACAGAACTCGACCTCAAGGTCGTTCGCTGTCTGCCCGCAACACGTACCATTCACGGCGACCTTGCCGACCATGGCCTTCACAAAGTTTTTCTTAAATCACTTCTGGTCCACGAACACACTCATTGTCCGCCTTCTCTAATAACAGGCCCGAAATATTTCCAGCCGGGCGGGTCCTGTGGCCACTCACGATAAGGCGGATGCTGGTTGACCCAATAACACGAGGTGTTTCCGCTGTCTAGACTTGCCACGTTAATGGAACTGGTCACACGTATTTCAGTTTCCTCAACGGTAATAATTGCTTTCTCACTCAAAATAAACAAAAATCGACAATAATCGGAGGAACAGACAGACATATAGATCAAAGGTTTGAAGGTTGCTTCCACGTATGCCGGACACACCCTCGCTTTGATCGAAGGTCCTCTGCCAAATATGGCATGAGAATACCAGGTTACTGTCGTGACTTGAGTTCACAAGTATTCATAAACATTTAAAAGTGTTTCGAAAACGTCCTTCACCCAACTAGAAGTGACATGCAACTCTTATCTTAGCTTGGGGAAATCATTCACACCAGACGTAAATATGCACAATGGGTGTGTATGTGCAGAATGTTACAGAATTCAACCCACAGACTTTCAGCGGTTTCGGAGGTGTGTTCATATAGTCATTTGAGTTCACGGTTGTCTGCAGTAGATCAAAATCACTAACAAGCCAGTGCAGCACTGGTTAAGCTTTCCTGAGTTGCTACTACTTGCAGGTAATCATGGCCATGTGAATACCTCCGTAACATGTACAGAAATTCATATACGTACACATTTCATCTGTTTAAACGCTTGTACGGGGTTTGAAAACAGCATCTCGAATTCCGCAGTCGAGCGCGCTGATGTCTGCGCTATTACCAGAGCTAACTGTTGGCTGTTTCTGATACGTAGATGATTCTCCAGGTAAAAGTGGAGGTATCACTGGACCTCGCTGATGAAGCATTTTTCTAGAGAGAGCAATGTTCGTGTTTTTGAGAATACCGTACTTAAGGAACATAAATGAACTATTTTAAAACGGAATCTGCACCGCATTCGTATTAAGTCCTCATTTACATTTATCAGTGCGAATATTAAAATGAAAAATCACAACTTAAGTTCAAAGTTAGTCATCTCATTATAGGTGTCCTACATCAAGGCGTTCCTAAACCACCCCTCTGTAAAACCCGAGAGTTGGTTGAATTCTGTAACATAATGTACCAAGGATCCCATGTTTTGGTAAGTGGTAGTGTGGACCAAAACAAGAAAGAAATGTCCATTAAACATGAACTCTAAAATGCATATATTAAGAGCTATGGGCACTTGTTCATCTTTGTGCTCTGCTTTTACGTACGACCTACAGCAGGCAGTAGACAAATGAGAATACATTACTATGTTATTGCCCATGGATAGGGATGGATCTGTAGGTGTTGTTTCTGTAACAGTGTTCATAGTTCTGGGTAAGTGTAACGTATATTCTTATTAGTGTTTGTGTTTTGTTAAGTTTGTGAAATGCTTTAACATTGTAGTTTTATCTTGAAATGTTTGGTGTATGCAATCCCCATTAATGGTGTACAAACACTACAGTAAGGCGTCATCAATGCCTGCCAGAGCATCCGTGACCAACCTGGAGTCTTTCAGAGAGTACGTGATTCCCTAAGACGTCGGACAGAAGCATGCTTTATTATGAATGGGCACCACACTGAGTAGCTCCTATAGCGATGGTTCACAAGTGCAGGTCGTATGTGATCGCAAGCAGATTACATTGGAAGCTATGCTGTTCCACAGTAACAAGTAATGCGTCCTCATTTGTTTACTGCATTCTGGTTGTGCGTAATAGCAAAGGGCCTCAGTAGAAGAGATGTTTCCCAGTAGCGAAGATGAACAAGTGCTCATAGCCCTTGAGGTATGCATTTTAGAACCCATGTTTACTGAACTTTTTTTTCTTTCTTGTTTTGGGTATTACTACGACCTCTCAGAATATGGAATACTTTTTTTAACATCCTGTTTATAATAAATACATATAAATTATGTTGCTTATTGCCATCAGAGGCTATATATAGTTCTAATTGGGAGAGCAATGGCGACTAACGTGCATAAAATAAAAAATTTGGAACACTCGCAAATGAGACACAGCCATAACACACTGATACATATATACACATAATTGTCAATAATTATTATTTGAAACAAGTGCACTCTTTGGTGGGTTTTGAGGCAGAAATAACCACTTTCTGTGTGACGTGCCTATACAGAGTGAACCATTCCACCTGTACAGTAACTTATTTCGGAAAATACAGCATTAAAATTTTCGAGACAAATGTTTATGACTACAGCACATGTGAACTTTCACTTGAGGCTTTATTTCGTGAATCAGCCATAACCGAAAGTGGGGCCAGTGGCGTATCACTTGAAAATTTCAAATGTGAATGGGGTCAAATAGGGTACTATTTGATAGTGCTCTTTAAAACAAACAACTTTCGTGGGAAGCATTTTATTGAGTCGGATCATTCAAAAAGGTAACGTTCACCAATAACGAACTCAACGGATATGGCTACGATCTGTGCGAAGACACAAGAAAATGCAGTGAGACTCGAAGCCTATATTCTGAACATTTTCAGATGCGGCATCTGTCTTCTGCGCACAGCTTTTTACGTACAATAATAATATGAAATGATGGATCATTCTGAAGGTAGAACGTGGGCCTGAGAGGCCCTTACATCAATTCGACTACATAGCCGGGCATGTTTTTACACATACTTATTATGAATAACGCACTAATATAAAATAATTTAATTCTAACGCACCTTTAAGGGTACATAAATATAATAAAAATAGAATTTTGTTTGACGTTGTTAACCTAGCGACACCCTTTGTTGTACTGATTGTATTGATTGTAGATTAACTGTCATGGAACTAAATGACAACCGTATGCTCATGTTTGCATCAAGTGACAATCGTGATTCTTGTTAATGGACGAATTGGTTTATTAAATAATCGATAACACCCCCCCCCCCCACACACACAGGTACTTTCACATTCAAACACCAGACTCTGGACATACCGTGAAATTATATTGTTTAAAGACAACTTTCTGGAGCCCACCGCGAATCAAACCCAGAAAACCTCATATAGCAGGCGGTTTCTCTACCGAAGGAGCTCTGGGACCAGTAATAGCAGTTAAAGTGTTCGTTTTCAAGTACTGGTCTTTCATTTAGGGGACTGCTCTCTGTCGGTATGGAGTCCCCTTTGCAGTTCTGCTTAGGCAAACCTTATTGGCATGCACGCTATCCGGTATAAACTAACTTCATCTACGGACGGCTTGTTTGGGCCACCAGGTGTATATACCCTGTAAAATAGCACACAGATTAGCAATAGTGTACCTTACGATGATCCTACTATTTGCTCAGAACGTCTTCTATTGCTTCGTTTGATAAAATTCCCCATAATCAGTAGTTGCTTACAATTACAGTTATCCAAAGGTTCATTAACACGATCAGAGGAATCGTCGATACGTGCATTTAAACTAAATTATTTATGACTAGTTGGCTGTCTGGCACTGCAGGGTTTTTTTTTTTTTTTTTTTTTTACTTTCTCTACTACGTACAGTAAGTAGGGGAAGTATTGTATTCCACCCAAAAATTCGATAACGAGATTTCCCCGGAAATACATGTTTTGAGACCTCTGAATCCAAAAAAAGCATTTTTGGAAACATGTCCGTGTGTGTGAACAGAAACGAACAGTCGGATAAGCACCAAACTTGGTATTTAGGCAGTATCTTCCAGAGATGCGACACGAAGGTTTTCAAGAAAATCCCCCACCCCACATTACTCTTTACTTGGAACATTTTTCGAAAATTTTAATTTTCTCAAAAATGGTTCTAACGATTTTGATTCAAATATCATGTGTTTAAGATATTTTTATGGCAAATGAAATGTATGTCTCGAATTTTCTGGGAATGTCTCCAAAAGTATTCTTCATTGTGAACGACTTTTGCATAACTGATAAACCATAAGAGATAGACAAAGTTTTAATACACAAAAATGTAGATCGCGTTAAAATACACAGTTTATGTCATATACATTTGTTTTGTTGAGTGAACCATTTTCGAGATATTGCTTGTTATTCTCTTAAATTTTCCAATACTTATACTTTTTCTCAAATTCGTTATTCATTTTTTATGCCCTGGTAATGCAAAGAGAATGGAATACTCCACATAGCAACCACCTCTTAAAATATTTGACTATCGCTTAAAGTCTATCATATTCCCCTTGCATCTACAAGAAAATTAGCAATAAGATTAACATCTCGATTAACATGAAGCATATGGAGAATAAGCGTTTGTAAAAATAGTTTGTACAAGAGTAGAGAAAGTCACGTGAGTGTAACAGATCAGAATTTTTTTAAATCTAATGAAAAATTAATTTCCTTTACCTCCCCCTATTATTTATGAAATGATTGTACAGTGATCTATAAACTGTTGGTATAAATCCTCCCCTTTACCTCTTAAAATTGTAATTTCGTCCAGTCCAGCCTATTCCTAATAACGGCTGAAAAATACCCTGATACTTGCACAAAAGGATGTGAAACATCGGCGGAACGTCTGACTTTTTTTAACCTCCCCTGACAGTCTTCCAAGTTCTGGAAATACTGCAAGTCTGCAAGTGCTCTGTCGCGGTGGTGCAATCATCGGTCTCAATAGTTGAGCAATGTTTTAGGTAATTACAGTAGGTAACTGTTTAAACCTTTATACCTCCTGTTTGGTCCCGTGGTTATTTAATAATATAAAAGGTACATAGTTTTCACGTAATGCAGAAACCTTTAACATATACAGCTAAACAGAGCTGAAGCTGGTGAATATGAAGATTTCTCTCTCCCAGACCACCAAGTTAACCTCTTTAGAAAAAAAATTATTTAGCATGTCCTGCTAGCAAAGTTGATTACTACATAACTACATGGGAAACAAAGCAAAACTTTCTTACATGAGGGTTAATCAAATATTTTGACATTGGTATACCTCTGATCCTTATCTCACTACTGTCCACTTTGTCGATGATGTCGCTGCACTAAATACGGGGACTGCTTCTGCGGCTGCTCAGATGCAAATTTTCTATGACAATGTTCATCTATGGTGTAAAAATTTCGCGTCCTGATGAATCCCCAAAAATCCACAATTATCAAGTTGACATAAAAACGAAGAGTCATTCACCATCCTGTTGTAATAACGGGTGCAGATACCAACAGCAGAATCTACCAGATAACTTGGACAGCAAGCTCACCTGGAACCTTCATATTACCAGCTTAATGCAGAACTACCTAGTATCTGCTCAATCTCCACTATCTCTGTACCACAAGCGGATTATTTACACATCCCTCATTCCAATCAGTTGCTCTATCTGGGGATCTGCCTCGCCTTCCCAGTTCAACTGAATTCTGAGAATCAATCCAAAACAAAATATTTACGCCTGGTTACTGGAGTATCCTGGTAGGTTCACAACCCACCCTTCAAGCCGATCTAGGACTTCTGGATGCTCACCCTATCCTCCGCTCCAGCTACAAGAAGTTGCACAAGTGCTGTAGCCAACACCACAATCCACTGCTGCTTACCGCCCAAGTCTCAAAACATACAGAGCCAACCTTGGGACTACCGCTGGTAGCACCCAATAAACACATTCCATTTGATTCTGTGTATTTAAATTTAACAAAACTGCATGTACTCTTAGTATAGTGAAGCTTACAAATAGAAAAAATCTGATGTGGTACACTCACATGACTTTCTCTACTCTTGTACAATCTAATTTTACAAACGCCTATTCTCCATATGCTTCATGTTAATCGAGATGTCGAGATGTCAATCTTATTGGTAATTTTCTTGTAGATGCAAGGGGAATATGGTAGCTTTTAAGCGATAGTCAAATATTTTAACGCTGGTTGCTATGTGGCGCATTCCATTCTCTTTGCATGTCAGGACATAAAAAAATGAATAACGAATTTGAGAAAAAGTATAAGTATTGGAAAATTTAAGGAAATAACAAGCAATATCTCGAAAACGGTTCACTCAACAAAAGAAATGTATATGACATAAGTTGTGTATTTTAACGCGATCTACATTTTTCACGTAGTAAAATTTTG
This sequence comes from Deroplatys truncata, assembly GCA_030765065.1. Lineage (NCBI taxonomy): Eukaryota > Metazoa > Arthropoda > Insecta > Mantodea > Mantidae > Deroplatys > Deroplatys truncata. The sequence continues at coordinate 21,591,824 of CM060987.1, forward strand.
TCTATCTCTTATGGTTTACCAGTTATGCAAAAGTCGTTCACAATGAAGAATAATTTTGGAGACATTCCCAGAAAATTCGAGATATACATTTCATTTCTCATGACATTATCTTAAACATATGATATTTTCATCAAAATCGTTAGAGCCGTTTTTGAGAAAATTAAAATTTTCGAAAAATGTTCCATGTAAAGGGTAGTCTGGGGTGGGGGGATTTTCTTGAAAACCTTCGTGTCGCATCTCTGGAAGATACTGAATCTAAATACCAAGTTTGGTGTTTATCCGACTGTTCGTTTTTGAGTTATGCTGTTCACAGACACACACACACACACAGACACACACACACACACAGACACACACACAGACACACACACGGACATGTTTCCAAAAATGCTTTTTTTGGATTCAGGAGGTCTCAAAACATGTATTTCCGGTGAAATCTCGGTATCGAATTTTTGGGTGGAATGCAATACTTCCCCTACTTACTATACGTAGTAGAGAAAGTAAAAAAAGGTTGGTATTGCATGCGTATTCTAGCGTTATAAGCAGATTCGATTCTGTTTTGTTTTGCTGTGTCCTAATTGCTAAATCGTGACCATCTGCATATCTGTTACTTGGAATCAAGTATCCCTACCATTTGTGTTATTTTACATGTATATTCTGTGGATTAAAAACAACAATTTTCTACTCCTTGGCAATCTCAACTAAAACTCAAAGCCTTCTGTGTAAACATGTTGTTTTGTAACTCCAGTGTGTTCGTAATCAAGTACAAGGGTTTTTATAAATCCTATATAATCTTTTAGTAACTTATGAAATGAAATTGGATGGTGTTTTATAGATCATGTCCTACAGAAAGACTTGGGCATTTCAGTGGTGAAAGAATTATTAAAATCGTTTGGGTGGTTTTTGAGTTTATCCTACATGTGTACACACAAAAACACGAACGTTCTCTCTTTAGGTAGATATTGCATTCCGCTCAATAATTCGATATCGAGTTTAGCCGTAAATACATATATTGGGGTTCCCTGACAAAAAAAAGTTTTTAGAAAAAGGTTCGTGTGTGTGTGTGTGTCTGTGAACAGCATAATTAAATAACAAAAAGTCAGATAAATACCAAACTTGATGTTCAAGTGCAGGACCTTCCAAAGATGCGACACGGGGGCCCCAAACCTTAACATGGAACAGTTTTCGAAATTTAGATTCTCTAAAACATGGCTTCAAGGATTTTGATTAATATGCCATATATTAAAGATACTGACATGACAAATCAAATATATACCTATCTTGAATTTTCTGGAAGTAGCCTTTGAAGTTCTCTTCATTCGGAAGGAATTTTTTATAATCTTATGTAACTGATAACCTTTAAGCCATAGACGAAAGCGTAGCACTCAAAAAATTTAGATATCTTAAAAAAAATTAATTCCAATTTTCGTGACATCAGCCATTTCCGAGGTATCCGTTGTTATTGGTTTGAATTGTTCAACACTTTTGTCAGTCTTTTAAGGTCTTGTCACATTCAGTTGTTTCTGGCGATGTCATAGAAAGAGTATGGAATTTTAAGGCGGGCAGTTCTAGAACAGTTGACTGTCGCTGTTCACTTTGCATCTGTAACGAAATATGTAGATAATGTAGCTATTTCTACAAAAGGTGTATACCGACTAATAGACGAGGAGGGTAGGGAAAGCGTGTGAATGTAACATCTTTAATATTAGCATAGATACGAAGTTGTAAATGAAAACTGTGTAGCATAAACGGTTCCTGCACGTGAGCCTGGTATAATTATATTCAAGGTATTTCCTGGAATCCTACAGCAAGTGTCGCATTACAGTAAGGTTATGGTTACACACGTTTATCAACACATCGAACCAAGAGACAGTGAGGTACCTGGTAGCACGAAGCACTTCCACTTTCTTTTTCACAAAGAAGCAAGCTCACGGAATTTTGGAGTAAACAGAGCAGAATGTCCGTTTTGTTCATGAGTGACACACATTGCTCAATGTCTTTCTCTTTGTGTAGATGACATTTTGTGTTGAGGTAACTTGCTTTATTCCACACTTCCTTTTACATAACACCTTAAAGCGTTTTAATCATCAGACCATGTTGCGTATACTGTCACTACGACAGGACAAACTACGGTTTACTAGCATTCTGGATTACATTCATGTTCCACTTTGGGATATTTCGATTGCCTATTTCTAGAACATATTAACAGATCAGATGCTATTTCATGCAACAGCATGCGCCGCCACCACTCCAAGCGAGATGACTCACAATCTGGAGCTCCCGGTTTCGATTCCCGTCGGGACGGTGCGATCATTTCTACGTTCTTAGGTCAAGAGTTTAGAAAGGTGCTCATGTGAGTTACAGGTAAATAATGTCTTTCATTCCAACCACAAATTCGATACAGAGATTTCACTGAAATAAATGTTTTGAGAACCCCTAAATAAAGAAAACCATTTTTATTTTATCTGTCACCTACTACTAGGTAGAGAAGGTACTGCACTCCATCCAGAAATTTTACTTTTTCTACCTCACATAGCAGGTAGAGAAGGTATTGAATTACACCCAAAATTTGATATCGAGATCTCAGCGGAAATGCATGTTTTACAGGCCCCTTTGTAGAAAAAGGTGTGTGTGTGAACAGTATAACTCAAAAACGAATAATCGGATCAACATTAAACTTGGCATTTAAGTTCCTTACCTTCCAAAGATGCGATACGAAGATTTTCAAGAAAATCCTCCACCCCAAACTACCCTTTATATGGAACATGTTTCGAAATTTTTGATTTTCTAAAAAATGGCTTAAACGATTTTAATTAAAATACTATATATTAAATATATTTACTGGCAAATCCTGTCGATTTTCAGCTCTTTCTCGCTATATCGTGAAAAGGGTATGGAATTTTAAGGCCAGCGTATAACATTCAGTTCTAAAACGTTTTACTGTCGCTGTTCTCTTTGTATCTGTAACGAATAGGGTAATGCAGCTATTGCTGGAAATGTTTATATCGATTAAAATGAAGTAAGTAGAAAAATAAACTTTCATAAGAATAATTAGTATACCCACTAACAGCACGGAAGGTAGAGAAAGTCGTGTGAATGTAACACTTCAGATAAATTATATACGATGTCAGTAGAACAATACTGGGGAGATTCTCGTTCTACCACGAATTTCTTGTCTATTTTCTTTCGTCTGTTTAAGCGTAATAGCCCGGTGGAATTTGCGCTCTGGAAAAATTTATCCCTGGTGCTTGGCGGGATTGCTGGGACCCCCGGTTGAGTGGTTTAGGTAGAGCTAACCGGCGTCAGGATTTCTGTCATATTGGAATCGTCCTTGCCAGGATACGTCATTGTCCGGATCTAGTTGCCCTTCGGGTCTCCTTTTCCTCCTAGGAGTTACGTTGGAAGCAAAAAGGACCCATTATAGCCTGCTTGCGGTGCTGTACTCTAGTTACTGGAGGTTCCTCCGTCTGACTACTCCTAAGTCTCCACCGCCATCATCATAATCATCACCTATTTAGTGAAGATATGATACTTTTGAGTGTCATCCTCAATAGAAGCTTGCACGTAGACTTTTTGAACCCTTTGTATATCTTGACCTGAGAATTTAATCAAGTCCAGTAGTCGGATAAAGCGGACCTGCCCTTCTTATATCCTCAGGTTCCAAGATAAAGGAGCCTAGAGAAACATATCTATGCATAGTGAATCCTTTGCATTTGCTCTGAGCTTAGATTTAGTCAAATTCAGGAGAAACTCAATTTCTTGCCAGGTTCCGAAACAAAATCATAGGCTTACCTGGCTGTAGTTTGTTTATGCCAGATCTCAAGATGAGCCCTCTCAGTAAGCTAGGTTATCCTATACTTGGCACTTATGGGAGACACGCCACAGAAGGGCTCGGGTTCTATTAAACCAAGCCCTGTACCCCTCTTGGCAAACGTTCCGCCATCTCTTTTCCTTTAATACCAACATGACCGGGAACCCAAACAAGAGTGCTGGCACAGAGTCTATCCAATATCCTTTGCCATTGCCACCCCAATTTGGATCCTAGAGAAAGTGTAGCTATCCTTCCTTTAGTTCCATTAGAAATTCGATACAAGGATATTACATATTACAACCTAGGTATAATCGGCGCAACAGTTCTAGACACGTGAAAATCTTAATGAGAGCTATGATGCGAGTTGCTTACCACATCAGGTGGTGACCGATCGACTGCATGCTGCAGGAGTGCGTGGGACAGTCATCGTCAAATATCCACAACGGTTATGCACTGTGTTGCGCTGATAAACTTAGTTATATACAGTATATTAAAATCCACGCTGTAAAAAGCGCTTAATATAAAAAACGCTGTCAATCATTGCCTACAATTCTTCCACATCTAACAACCCTTCCTCTTCTGCGGAATCACTCACATTATTGCCGTCATCGCTGCTGTCACTACTTTCTGCACCATTATCCTGCATGAGAATTATTTCTGTTTGATTTTCTGCAATTCCGTATTTTTCGGAATAATGGTTCTTAATTTATTCAGCATGTCGCCATACATTTTCCCATTCTGGCCTTCCAATTTCAGCAAATTGCTGGCGTTATAACTGCTCCACATATTTTAATTTAAAAGTGATATTTATGCATGCTACCCATTTTTTGACATCAGCCCAGATGACAGTCTAAGTACATTATGGCGATGTTGTATTACTATCTGGTCAAGTATGTATGACTTCTGAAGCTGTTTGTTGGTTTTAATTAAGTTATATAGCTTTGTTTTACTCATGCTTTCATCTAAAGCTTTATTATGTCTAAGTAACCAAGCTCTCATTTCTTCTTTCAAGGAAGTTGAGGTAGGTGGTTTGTGAATTTGAGTGTTGACGCATTGTGAAGCATTGTCGATGACCAGAATAGACCCAGCAGGCATATTAGGTATCAACATAGCGTTGATTCACTTCATGTAATTTTCTGTATTCATTTCTTGATGAAAATCTCCTGTTGTTTGTTGCGACTTGTAAAAGAAGGGCATTTGGAACGAAGCCGATCTTTCCAACAGCATGAACGATAATAAGTATTTGCCCTTTAGCAACAGGAACCTGCAACCTAATTCGCTATCGTCACTCCAACTTTTAGATGCTGTATGACTGCTGTGTATGTATGACTCATCTTCATACATTATAGTATTTTTCTGAAGTTTGTAGCACCACCTTGAAAATTGATGCTGATATAAGTACACACTGATATAAGCACATATAAAATTATAGTAATTTGGAAACGTAGAATCAGACTGAAAAATTCAATGCCATAGCCGGGATTTGAACCACGGATCTTAGGCTTTCCGTGCCGTTGCTCTAACCGACTAAGCTATCATGGCAACATTTACTTTTTATTTTTATTTTTTTATTTTATTATTATTTTTTTATTTTACTTATTTATTTTGCTTTTCTGTTAGAACTCTTCTATTTGATTTCGGTTTCTTCCATTTGAACCCTAAATCTTTAATAATTTTTCTGAGATTTGTAGTAGCACCTTGAAAGTTTCTGCTGTCTTTCAGCTTGATGAGCAATCTGCTTATTGTTAGCACAGTTTTTTCTTCCACATAGGAATTGTGAATCGTGCGCCGAATGACGCATTCGAAATCGTCTATTTCTGTAATACGTTTAGGGACCTTATGTTTCTTCCCAGGCGTGTCAAATGGTACTCTTTCATCCATATATTTTTTTCTCTTATCTTTGAGAACTCTGGAATCGGAACTCGGAGAAACACCAGTTGCTTTGACTACTCTTTCTTTCACTCTCATAAGGCTTTTGTGGAACTCGGATATAATTTCTTCCTTCATCTCTGCTTCTTGCTTCATGAAGTCGATGACATTTGCAATTATTTCCCTACTTTGACTGTGGAACACCTTACCACTTAACTTTGAAAACATAGGAGCCATGGTTATAAATATAACAAATATAAAATAAACACTATTTAGGTACTGCTCTCTTTAAAATTACAACCAGATGCAGACACTTTCTATGCAGACTGTATGTGTTACGCACTGTGAGTAAGCAAAGGTATTATATCGCTTTCGTTGATTAAGCTAAACATAAACCATTCCTAGGCTCGGCAGCTGGGGTAGCAATCAAGGTCACGATTCCAGAATTTTTTTCGCGAGTAATAACAATATTATCCCAAAGTTGCGCCTCAAAGCACGACTCCGATCAGCTGAAGGATTCCAGGCTTACTTGTACTCTCATGTATTTATTCGTTTCATTTTGTGTTTCGAATGGCTAAAATAATTGTTGGGATGTGACATTCACATGGTTTTCTCTATCGAATAACCTTTATTGCTTCTACAAACCATTCTTACAGAAACTTATTACTTTGTCTGCCACCTATCTATATGCTAAGCGACAGTATTTTATTCCACCCAAAAATTAATATCGAGATTTCAGCTGAAACGTACTTTGAGGCCCCCTCAAAAAATAAATGAAAAAAGAGCATTTTTAGTAAAATGTCCGCGCATATATGAGTGAACATGTTTACTCAAAAACGAAATGTCTGATGAATGCCAAACTTGGTATTTAGTTCAGCATCTTTCTAGAAAACCTCCACCTCTTGTTTCCCCTTACATGGAAAAGTTTTGCATATTTTAGATTTTCTCAAAAATATCTTTTAACGATTTTGATTAAAGTACACTATGTTTAAGTTGTTTGTATGAAAAATAAAATTTATATGTTAAATTTTTTGGGAATAGCTTGTGAAGCCTTCTTCATTCAATGACTTTGGGTAATTTTTAAACTGCTAGAAATAGACAAAATCTGGCTGCACACAAAATGTATATCTCGTTAGACGACACAATTTATGCCAAATAACAGTTTTTTGTGTCGTTAACCATTTTCGAGTTATTCTTTGTTATTAGTTTGAATTTTGAAATACTTAATTTTTTTCAAGTGGCAAGTCGCTATTGGTTTTTTTTCGTGGTCATACAAAGAGCATAACATTTCAAAGCCATCACATAGTAATCCGTTTTTGGAAAATCTACTATCGCTTTAGCGTAATGTATTCTTCTTTTATGTGCTACGAAATGGGTAAATGCAACGGATCGGATTTTTAAAAAAACAATTAAAATATAAGTATCATCCTGCAATGATTTTTAAAACTATTGCTGAAACTGCACAAAAAATTTTCTCATGTGTTACATTCACATGGCTTTCTCCACCTTTTATCGCTTATTAGTGAGCATGTGAATTATTCTTACGAACGATTATTTTCCTACTTCATTTTATTTTAGATAACTTTACAGAAACCGCTGCATTACACATTTCGTTATAGATACAAAGAGAACAGCGACAGTTAAATGTTTAACAACTGAACGCTATATGCTGGCCTTAAAATTCCATACTGTTTCCATGACAACGCGAGAAACAACTGAGTGTGACACGATCTTAAAAAATGACAAAGTATTGAACAATTCAAAGCAATAATACCATATACCTCGGAAATGGTTGATGCCACAAAAAAGTTATTGGAATTAAATTGTGTGTTTTGAGATCTATACTTTTGTGCAGTACGTTTTCGTCTATCACTTAACGTTTACCAGCTATACAAGATTATACAAAATTCCTTCCAAATGAAGAGGACTTCCTAGGCTATTCCTAGAAAATTCATGATGTGCATTTTATTTTTATGTAAATATCTTTAATATACTTAAGTATCTACTTACTTAGTCGGCTTACCTCCACTATTTAGGGCTTACATCCCCTAGGACCTACAACCGAGCCTAGGGTCAGAGGCGTGTAGAGGAGCAGACGAAATCTGAACTTTAGAGAACGAAGAACCCGAACGGGGTATCTGCCTGTAGCCAGGTATGAGAGCGTGGGAAGATGATATGAAGTGAAGGTGAAATGGATGAAAGGAAATGTGATGATGGAGCAATTAGTGGAATGAACGCGGGGAAAACCCGCCCAGACGTCACTTAGTGCACCGCAAATCCCACATACGGCTCCCTGGGATATATTTAATATATGGTATTTTAATCAAAATTGTTAGACATTTTAGTGAAAAAAAATATTCTGTATAAAGTGGAGTTTGGGGTTGACACATTCTTGAAAATCTTGGTGTTGCATCTTTGGAAGATACTAAACTTTTTATCCCACTTTTTGTTTTTGTTACGCTGTTCATACCCACAAATCATTTTTCTAGACATCACTTTTTTGGGTCAGGTGCCTCAAAACATGTATTTCTGCTGAAATCTTGATATCGAATTTTGGGTGGAATTGAATACCTTCTCTACCTGATATGTGCGAGGTAGAAAAAGTTAAAAACTGGAAGTGTCATTTCTTAGTAATTTTCGCCATAATGGACTTTTCCTCTTAAAGGTAAATACCATAAAGTGGTAGGGGTTGCAAATGTTGCGGGTATTTGTGGTCAGAGCGTGTATTCTGTCTAGAAACTCGCTGGTTCGAATACTGGAATCGAGTCGCTTAAAGAGAGATACTTTTCGCAGCCCAAATGTAAACTGAAACCTATTCTCAGGTTCAGAATTTCTGAATACCAAAAGTGTTTATGTAATACGTTAACCTAAGTGAAACTTAATGCACCTAATTTCCTTGGTCACAACGTTAAGTACATACCTATTCAAAAGTTGCCACTTTGACATTTCAATGACATTATTTTCGGCACTGTTCAAGGTAAACGCCCTTCAGCCGGTTATAATAATTGCACGAAAGTGGTATATAGCAGCAACGTGCGACATACGTGTAGCAGGTAGAGCCGTTTTGGTGAAAAATTGCTTACAGCTTTGCCTCGTCATGATTCACTGGTAGAGATTGTTAGAGAAAGTCAGTCAGTCACTTTGCCACGGTTTTGTCAGCAGCGGGAGTCACCCAGTGACCGACCGTCTAAAATACAGCTGCAGTGCTTTCACTTTAATGACACTGCATAATCATCAAAAGGAGGTATTCGATGTCGTGGGCTTAAAGAGGCAATAATGTCGTAATACACCGGTTTGCACAACCCGACAACTGAAATTTCAGACGCGAAGCAAGTGGCTATTGTCCATCCGCATTTCTGTAGTTTCGCTTTTAGTATAGCATTTATCTTTGGGACCACCCTGCATCAGATATATAGGCGTGTTTCAGTTAAAATACAGGACTCAAATTTTATTTTGTGTTTGATGCTATTTGTATATATTTTGGTGTCTCTTGGTTCAGCGTAGAACTAGATAGCAAAACTGCCCAAGTTGGTTTTGTTCCATTTATATGCCGCCTTTTAACATCTAAGGTCATACCGACGCCAGCTCACAGTTAACAAAAAGTACGAATTCATTTAAGAGTCTATTAATCGATAAATATTTAGTTTTTCTGCTCAAAATATCTTATATGCTTAAAGATAAAAACTGAATTAGGTGAATAGAACTAACATTTTACAGCAAACGTTATTTAATTTCATAGTATTTGAAATGCACCATGTGCACATCTATAAAGGTTGTTATATATATGTGTGTGTGTGCTAGGAATTAGTTGCATTCCTTTAACGAATTTCCTGAACCTCGCCTCGGGCCGCACCCATCCGAAAATTTCAGAAATTCTACTACAGTGACAAGGGATAGCTGTTTGTAGCAGGATTTTATGTTAATTTTGCACGATCTTGTTTTTACTTTCTCTACTACGTATAGTGAATTGGGGAAGTATTGTATTCCACCCAAAAATTAGATACCGAGATTTCACCGTAAATATACGTTTTGAGACCCCCTGAATACAAAAAAAGCATTTTTGAAACATGTCCGTGTGTGTCTGTCTATGAACAGAGACGAACAGTCGGATAAACGCCAAACTTGGTATTTAGGTTCAGTATCTTCCAGAGATGTGACACGAAGGTTTTCAAGAAAATCCCCACACCCCATATTACCCTTTACATGGAACATTCTTTCGAAAATTTTAATTTTCTCAAAAATGCCTCTAACTATTTTGATTAAAATATCATATGTTTAAGATATTTTCATGACAAATGAAATTTATATCTCGAATTTTCTGGGAATGTCTCCAAAAGCATTCTTCATTGTGAACGACTTTTGCAAAAAGAGATAGACAAAATTTTACTGCACAAAAATTGTAGATCGCGTTAAAATACATAATTTATGTCATATACATTTTTTTTGTTGAGTGAACCATTTTCGAGATATTGCTTGTTATTCCCTTAAATTTTCCAATACTTATACTTTTTCTCAAATGCAAATTCGTTATTCATTTTTTTTGTCCTGGTAATGCAAAGAGAATGGAATACTCCACATAGCAACCAGCTCTTAAAACATTTGACTATCGCTTAAAGCCTACCATATTCCCCTTGCACCTACAAGAAAATTAGCAATAAGATTAACATCTCGATATCTCAATTAACATGAAGCATATGGAGAGTAAGCGTTTGTAAAAATAGTTTGTACAAGAGTAGAGAAAGTCATGTGAGTGTAACACATCAGATTTCTTCTGCGTCTTCCCGAGGATATTTAAGCGGGTCTCCTTTACAAGTCCAACACATGAATTTATTTTAAGGAAACCCATGTGTTCCAACATAAATTTGGTGCCTGTAATAACATACATAGGGCGGAAGTATGTAATATGTAAATATTTATTGAGTGCCAAGATAATTACAAACAGATTGGGAGCGACTGCCTTTAGCTCTGACCATTTTACAGTCGCCTCCCCTCCTTCAATCTTAATATTTTTATGTTATTTAATTACAATGTTAGGCGGTGGCTAGTGAGTGGTAGCTACAATTGGCCCTGGCCATATATGGCTGTACCACCGTAACCCATTTGATATGTACACTCATTTACTAGAAGAACTCTACATAAAGATTGTTCACAATCGATACCTTAATTCACTCTTTTTCCAGTTTCCTTATCCTTTCACTCTCCCCTAAATCTCTTAACTGCCCTCGATGCATGAAAACCTTTATCCCTACCTACTACTTCTCTCCATTTCTTTTGGATCAACTCCGCCCTCCATTCACCAGTTCCCTTACATTTAAACATTATGTGCAATTCATTCTCCTACTCCCCACAAATTGGGCACAATCCCTGCATCACTCCCCTCCTCAAACCTTTCAATTTCCAAATCCCTAATCGAAACCAAGCAATCATGCTCTCCTATTTCTATTACAGACTTCAAGATACACTTCCTTTCCTACATTTTCCTTCACCTCATTGTAACATTGCAATGATGTTTTCCCTCTCATCTGCGCGCATAAATTCTGTCTGTCCATATCCTCAAATCTTGTCCTTATTTCTCTCCAAAGCCTCCTATTAGGATTATCAATCCTGGACCACACAACTCCTAAACTATTCCTGGTCAACTGCTCTTAAATCTCCCTCAACCATAAATTACTTTCCACCCTACTCCCTTGGAACCATATACTTTTAGAACATCTGTCTCTGGCAAATACTGAATGCGAAATCAGAACTTGAGTGGTCTTTCTATTATCTGTTCTCTACCACTAACCCTCCCTAATTCCTTCATCGCTCCCACATTAACTGAACACTGTGGGACACCTAAAATTGTCTTGCAAAATTCTCTCAGCACCAGATTCAAATTTCCCATCCTTCCCCAAAACTTTCTGCTGCATATATCCACCTAGATTCTAAATTCTCTCGAGGCACTCTACATTCATTGTTGGTGCTATATACAGACATCTCCTTACCGCACTCATAGTCAGTCTGCACTTCTTGTCTGCCTTTTCCACCTTCCCGTGCTAGATAACTTCACTCCTAAGTATGAAAATTCCCTAAGAAATTTAATTTCTCCCACTTTTCTTGCTTAGTTTCTACCCTTTCTTGAACACCATAAATTTGGTTTTATTCTGATTCATCTTCAACCCCCCTTTATTGTAGTATCGTTCAATTGAACCTATGGCCAGTTTTGAAACCCTTACTATTACTGACCCCACCATCAAATCATCTGCAAATAAAAGGCCCGCAATTTCTAAGTTGTCAATTACAAGATATGGATCTGCGCTAATTTTACCTCTTCTAGTACGTCATCGATAAATAAATTAAACCACACTGGACTGAGTTTACATCCCTGTCTTGTGCCACTTCCTTTGTCCCTAAACTCCTTCCACATCTTACACAAAATGTGTTCTGGTGATATAGCTCTCTCAAAAATTAAATCATTCTTTTACTTACGCCTTTACTCCGTAGTTTGTACCAAAGTGTTTCTCTTATCACTTAGGGCGGGAAGTAAAGTATTCTTGTACGCTTAATTTACATCAGCAATAGCACATTACAGTGAATGGCACACTTCGAACAGAATAACTTATGTTATTTCAAACTATTGAAAACTAATTAACTGTAATTAAAGGTGAATGGACACTTATAACTCATACTAGATTTTTCAGGAATCAATGTCGCGCGCTCAGTATTACATGCCTCTTCAATGTCTGCATCTTCATAATCCACGTCACCGACTTCAAATTCTTTTTGAAATACTGAATCTCTATTATCGTCCAAACAACCCGCTTTGAGTCACGGCATCAACCATTAAACAATCGACTCAAAGTATGTTGCTAAGCCATCGTATTAGTTATAGCTGTTGAATTGGCAGCATTGCGTTACCGGACATCAGAGGTGATGGAGCAAGTTCATTAGAAATTGTGTTTTTGCTTTCTATATTACTTACCTTATAGTAAAGTAGAGAAAGTATTGTATTCCATTCAAAATTCGATATCGCGATTTCATTTTGCTTTTTTTTTTAACAGAGGAAAAGAAATAGACGTTATGAGTTGTATTTTTAAAGTAAGTACGGATATTTTTTTTAAAAAATAACAAGAAATCATTTTCCTAATACTTTATAATTATACCTTACACTACTTCTCCACATTGTCACCACCGTTATTCAGGTACTTGTAACGGGAAACCAGTTTTTGTATGCATTCGTCAAAGAATGATGCCGCCTGTGATGTAAGCCAACTCTGCACCTCTTGTTTCACATCATCGTCGTTGAAATGTCTTCCATCAAGGAATTTCATTAGATGAAATGACAAATGAAAATCGCTGGTGCCAAATCCGGACTGTAGGGAGGGTGGTCGAATTGTTCCCAACGAAATAATGCGATCTCGAGAATCTTTCGCTGAATATGGATAGGCATCCTCGCTCATTCACAGGCGATGAATGTTTGCAGGCGTAACATTTCTCACATTCAAAAACGAATCACAGATCTGACTTCACAGTTCGACTGTTTGGACATTTCGAAACGCTCTAACAACAGGAAAAAACACAAAGTGACGATCGCTCACAGCTGGTCTGGCTTCCTAATGAATGAATGAATGAATGAAGGAAGGAAGTGATCGCGATCGCTAAAAATCGCGACTACAGCGGCAAAATATTAAAGCGGTAGGTGCCTACGTTAAAAACACGCTTATTTTTAATTTTTTCATACATGCCTGTAACGATTTTATCAAATAGCATATTTGTAAAATATTTGCAGTCAACAAAAATGGATTTTCTGTATTTAATTTTCTGGGAATAGCGTCTGAAATCCTCCTCATTCTGAATGACTGTTGTTTAATTGGTAAACCGTAAGAAAGTCTTGCTGCACAAAAAATGTAGATATTGTTAAATCACACAATTTATGTGAAATTTTTTTTGTGACGTTAAGCATTTCCGAGACATTCTTTGTAACTGAATTGCATTTTCAAATACTTATACACTTTTGTCAAGTGGAAAGTCGCTAATGGTTTTTTCTCGTGATGGTGCAAGAAACATGGAATTTCAAAGCCCAACACACAGCGGTTTTTAAAAATCTTCCTATCGCTTTAGCTTATTGTATTCTTTTTACAAGGAAATTGTAATGAACGTTTATCTCGATTAAAAGAAGTACTTAGGAGAATAAACTTTTGTAAGAGTAGTTTGGTGAAGAATGAATAGAAAAAGCGATGTGAATACAACACATCGTATTGTTTATTAATTCATTCAAAATAACAAAACACACGATTCGCACGAGCTTCTCTACTCTTTATCGTTATTAGGGCTAAAGAAACTATTCTTATGAAAGCTTATTTTTTTACCTACTTAGTTTTAATCCAAATAAACCTTTACAGAAACAGCTACATTACACATTTCGTTATAGAGAACAGCGATAGTCAAGTGTTTAACAACTGGACGCTATATGCTGGCCTTAAAATTCCATACTGTTTCCATGACATCGCGAGAAACAACTGAATATCACATGACTTAAAAAGAATTAAGTATTAAACAATTCGAACCATTATTAGAGGATATCTCGGAAATGGTTTGTGCCACAAAAACTTTATTTGGAATAAGTTGTGTGTTTTGAAGGGATTTAGATTGTTTGTGTAGTCCGTTTTTATCTGCCTAGTTATTAAATATTATACAAAATTCCTTCCAAATAAAGAGCATTTCATAAACTACTCGCAGAAAATTTAAGATACACATTTTATTTGTCAAGTAAATATCGTTAATATATGGTATTTTAATGAAAATCGTTAGAGCCATTTTTGAGAAAATAAAATATGTCCAAAAAAGTTACATGTAAAGGGCATTTTAAAGTGGTAGCACCTTTTGAAAATCTTCGTGTTGCATCTTTGAAGGATCCTGAACATAAACACCAAGTTTATTATCTATCCGACTTTTCGTTTGTGAGTTATGCTGTTCACAGACACACACATATGGACCTTTTTCTAAACATTTTTTTTCTTATTCAGGGGGCCTCAAAACATGTATTACCGGTGACATTTCAGTATGTAATTTTCGGGTGGATTGCAGTGCCTTCGCTACCTACTAGGTACGCGGTACAAAACGTAATAGTGTACAATACATGTGTGTGAAATGCATAACAGGATCTCGACTTCGTCTGGTCGTTTGAAACTCTCCTCGATTCTGTAATAATTTACTTCCCACACTAATATGCAGTATACTAATTTACTTCATTTGTTTATGTAATTACATGCATTACGATACTATCAAATATTAATTATTCCCTTATTAGGTACTTGGTAAAGACAGAAGAGAGTAAGATAAATGTTATATAAGAAGAAAGTGACAGTTAAAAGTGGGAGCAAGTTGCAATAACGTATATAGAAGTGTTTTACAAATGATTGCACGCATGGAGAATGCAAGGAAAACTACCTCGGTAATTTGTCTGGCTTATTCTAATAACAGCTACACCAGCATTACTTGCTTCTTAGATAACTATAATGGTCCCTCAGAGATAAACCATTTGGTTCTGTATCCACTATTAAACAACGTTAAAGTTGTATTTCCATACTTCCTATAGTCAAAATGACGTCTACAGAATTAAAATTAAATAGAGTTTTATTTATGGACGCTCTTTAACTGCTGTGGTCCTTAGCGTCCCATTCTATATTGGGCGTATAAGACCGGTAATTTTGCTCAGAGGCCTCTTTATCACGCTTGAGGTTCTTTTACGTACCGGGAACTAGAGGTTAGCATGGTAACCACTATACTACGGAGGACGACGTCTACAGAGACTTATTAAACCTGCAGGAAGCCAACTACCCTTACAAAGCCCACGGTAACGTGTGAGGTCCCGCATCGATCGCCCACTCTGGGTTTTTCGTGGTTTTGATCAGTAGGCGAATGCTGACGTGGTTTCTCATCTGCCACAATGTCCGTTTTATTATTTCACTTTCACTGTGTTTCCTTTTCATGTTTTGTGGCGTATGGCGGTGCCTGACAGAGACGCCGACGCTTGCTCAAAGGAAAGAATATACCCCGTGGATACTAGAGGGCTGCTTGGTCGACAGGTCGTTCATCGCCCTCTCTAGGCAACTCCAGTAGTGGGACGAGTCTTCGTGCCTGGAACTTCCCACCGAGAGTGAAGTGAGATCAGCCAGTTCGTGTTTTGAATGCGAGAGCTGTTACGCCAGCAAACTTTCATCGCCAATTGTGTGAGGTTTATGGGGAAACAATTAGTGACTGCCCGGCCCCACACAGCCAAACAAACCTTTGGTCGGGAACAATTCGACCGCCCTCCCTACAGTCCGGATTTGGCACCAAACTATATTCATTTGTTTCTTCACCTGAAGAAATTCCTTAGTGCAAAATATTTTAACAACGATGGTGTTGTAAAACAAGAAGTTCAGACTTGGCTTTCATCACAGGCTTATTAGAGAAAATAATTTGAGTAAAATATAGAAGCGTATAAAATTAATGTATCTAAAGAAATAGAGATTAGGAGAAAAGAAATTTCATGGTATGGAATGAATAGGAATAAATGGATATGGATGGTTAAAAGAAGAAAATAATGTAAATATAAATAAATATAAGAATTACTAATTGTATTAACATGTAATATGAAACCGAGAAGACATCTAATATGTAATAACTTAAGGCTCAATAGTTTAATATATTACTATTATGACTAAAGGGGGGGGAGATGACTATAAAATGGCCAGGGCCAGTAGCAGTCACTCCCAATATGATTGTAATTATTTTGGCACTCAATAAATATTACATTACATCACAGGCGACATCTTTCTTTGACGAAGGCATACAAAAACTGGTTTCCCGTTACGATAAGCGCCTGTATAACAGCGGGGATTATGTGGAGAATTAGTGTAAAGTAATGAATAACAAAGTATTTGGAAAATAATATTTTGTTATTTTTTTAAAAAATTGTCGGTAATTTCTTTAAAACACGCCTCATAGTGTACAAAGTATTGTGGTATGAGTGTGAGAAGTGGATTATTGGAGAATCGAGATACAGTTTGAAAAGACGAGATGAGATCAAGATTCTGTTGTGTATTTCACACACATGTATTGCACACTGTTTTTGCACATGGTGTGATTTGTTATTTTGAATTATTATTATTATTATTATTATTATTATTATTATTATTATTATTATTATTATTATTATTAAAAATTAATTTTTAATGAACATACTCATTGTCACCTCCGATTTCCGACAATGCTGCCAATTCAAGTTATAACTAACACGATGACTTAGTAAGATACTACTCGTATAATTTAGGAGACTCTGAGTCAGTTTTTTGACAGTGATTCAAAATGTACTTGAAAATAATAATATGGACGATAATAGAGATTCAGTATTTAAGAAGAATTTGAAGTGGATTATGAAGATGGAGATATTGAAGTGGCATGGAAAATTGGGAGCGTGCCATTGATTCTTGAAAAATCCAGAATGAGATACGAAATGTTAATTAACCTTCAATTACAGTTAATTAGTTTTCAATAATGTTTGAAATCACATAAGTTATTCTGTTTGAAGTGTGTCATTTTCCGTAATGTGTTATTATTGATTATTAAAAAGATGTATATTAAGACTTCCCGCTTTAGTGTACATAGTATGTTATTACAGCCACCAAATTTATGTCGGTAGATAAGGGTTTCCTTGGAAACAAATTCGTGTGTTGAAATTCTAAATTTCCTCGGAAAGACGTAGAAAACACACGATCGTGCAAAAATACATTTATGTTTTCGTAGTTCTACTGAAAAAATCTGATGTGTTACACTCACATGACTTTCTCTACTCTTGTACAAACTAATTTTACAAACGATTATTCCCCAAATGCTTCAAGTTATTCGAGATGTTAACCTTATTGCTAATTTTCTTGTAGATGCAAGGGGAATTGCTAGGCTTTAAGCGATAATCAAATATTTGAAGAGCTGGTTGCTATGTGGAGTATTCCATTCTCTTTGCATTACCAGGACAAAAAAAATGAATAACGATTTTGAGAAAAAGTATAAGTATTGGGAAACTTAAGGGAATAACAAGCAATATCTCGAAAATGGTTCACTCAACAAAAAAAATATATGACATAAATGGTGTATTTTAATGCGATGTACATTTTTTGTGTAGTAAAATTTTGTCTATCTCTTATGGTTTACCAGTTATGCAAAAGTCGTTCACAATGAATATTTTTGGAGACATTCCCAGAAAATTCGAGATATACATTTCATTTGTCATGAAAATATCTTAAACATATGATATTTTAATCAAAATCCTTAGAGCCATTTTTGAGAAAATTAAAATTTTCGAAAAATGTTCCATGTAAAGGGTAATCTGGGGTGGGGGGATTTTCTTGACAACCTTCGTGTCGCATCCTTGGAAGATACTGAACCTAAATATCAAGTTTGGTGTTTATCCAACTGTTCGTTTGAGTTATGCTGTTCACAGACAGACACACACAGATACAGGCACACACACGGATGTTTCCAAAAATGCTTTTTTTGGATTCAGGGGGCCTCAAAACTTGTATTTCCGGTGAAATCTCGGTATCGAATTTTTGGGTGGAATACAATACTTCCCCTACTTACTATACGTAGTAGAGAAAGTAAAAATATTGCCCAAAGTGGCTATGGTATAAGCATATTTGGATCACCTGTGAGTTTATACTTTGAGTGACATTTTACATGTATTGGATTAGAGTGGAGGCTGGAGAAATCATATTTGATAATATGTAACTCCCAACACATCCATCACTGCATTTCTTCTCTACCTGATCGCAATCTTGTAGAAATAACGGTCGTAATACACAAATAAAAACTCCCTTCCAAGAAATGTATCTCAGATTGTAAACAAGTTTGCGTTGTAATCCAAGTGAACTGCACTCTGTTGTAACAGAACTTCGTCTTTCTCCCTTTACGGTTTGTTTACATCTAAATTGCAATTTTGCGCTTCTTAAACCCTCATCGGACTTGCACACAAACGCGCTCGAGAGGAAAGATCAGCATTCTGCCTCTCACTCTCTTTTTTATGGCGTATGGCGCTCAACATCCTGTGAGTAAAATAAAGGAAGTAGTATTCTAAGAATCCCAATAGACCTGGAGTGATTAGGCATTTGCTTGCCAGTGCCAGTTTCCAAAAGATAGGACCAAAGCCAAATGTAAAGAGCTCTCTTAAACGTTATCGTGCATTAAATTAGATTTCCTTGAATGAAATAGCTAAGCTTTGAATGAAAGAACTGTTTAGAGAAACGATGGCATTGGCATATCTATTCAATTTAATTATTACAAAACTACAAATTTGTTAGATAAGGAATACGCAAGAACATCAGTTTTGGGGCTGGCATGCAAATAATTCATAATACAGAGCTTTTCCTTCATATTGTGGCTACCGTACGGCTACTCGCGCGCCGGTCGTCGCAGCTGGGACTCCCGCCAAGCAGTAGTACCATCCCTGCAACCACCTCACGTTCTCACCGTTACAATAATGATAAACATATACGTTATCATAAGAAATTTTATAAACATTGTGCTCCTCTATCCGCATATTTCTGGTATCTTCCCTAGGAAATTGTCATTCACATCGAGAGTTCAGTATGAAAAATTGAATGAATTTCTCGCCTGATATTTTCTTTCAGTTCTTAACCTATGGGGGGGGGGCCTTGCTGCATAGATACTATTTTTTATGTCATCACCAGAGTTGAGTAAATTTCTGTAACTTGATATAGCGAAATTGATCCGCACTTAATATTCTTCTCTGACAAAGCATGGTTCCATGTATGGCTATGTTTCGTCGCAAAATAACAAATATTATGGTACAGAGAAACGCGATTTTACACATGAGATTTTCTTGCATGACACAAAAATTTGTTTTGTAGTAAATGCATGCAGAATAATAGGACCTATATTTTTTTAACAAATAATAATGTAGAGACGTGCAGGAATGTCGTAAACCATTTTTTGAACAACTGACCGATGTTGAAATTCAGTCGAAATTTTGCATACAGCTGATGGATGAGTCATTAAATTTAATTCAGAAAAACTTTAAAGAAAGGGTAATTAGTAAAAAAATCTGATGTGTTACACTCACATGACTTTCTCTGCTCTTGTACAAACGCTTATTCTCCATCTACTTCATGTTAATCGAGATAAACATTTGCAGAGTCTATCTTATTGCTAATTTTCTTGTAGATGTAAGGGGATAATATATTTGCCAGGGCAATATAGAAATACACTAGCGTTTAAGCATAGACATATCTCTTAATAGCTGGTTGCTAGGTGCAGCACCATTCTCTTTGCCACAGATTAATACTCTTTGCATATCCAAGACAAAAAAATGAATAACGAATTCCCATTTGAGAAAATAAGTATTGAAAAATTTAAGGGAATAACAAGCAATATCTCGAAAATGGTTCACTCAACAAAAAAAATGTATATGACATAAGTTTTGTATTTTAACGCGATCTACATTTTTTGTGTAGTAAAATTTTGTCTATCCCTTATGATTTACCAGTTATGCAAAAGTCGTTCACAATAAAGAATACTTTTGGAGACATTCCCAGGAAATTCAAGACATACATTTTATTTGTCATGAAAATATCTTAAACATATGATATTTTAATCAAAATCGTTAGTGCCATTTTTGAGAAAATTAAAATTTTCGAAAAATGTTCCATGTAAAGGGTAATTTGTGGTGGGGGGATTTTCTTGAGAACCTTCGTGTCGCATCTCTGGAAGATACTGAACCTAAGTACCAAGTTTGATGTTTATCCGACTGTTCGTTTCTGAGTTATGCTGTTCACAGACACACACACACACAGACAGACACACACACACACACACACACACACACACACACACACACACACAGAGACACACGGACATGTTTCCCAAAATGCTTTTTTTGGATTCAGGGGATCTCAAAACATGCATTTCCGGTGAAATCTCGGTATCGAATTTTTGGGTGGAATACAATACTTCCCCTACTTACTATATGTAGTAGAGAAAGTAAAAATCACACATACTCAAGGACCTTTTAAAACTTTTTCTTTTGGTTTCAGAGGGCCTCAAAACCTGTATTCAGGTGAAATATCAACATTGAATTATTAAGTGGAATACAATCCTACTTCCTCTATCTCCTACTTCGTAGTGGAGAAACTAAAAACATGAAACATCTTTCTCCATCCACATAATTAACTCTTTGTGACAGTTGAGCACAAATTTCATAAAATGTATGTGATAATTGGGCCTATGATTTTCTGAATCTATACTTTGGAGATTATTTCTCAGGTTATTGCAAAAGAGAAGCACTTCTTCTTCGTTTATTCCCGCTCTGTGCGTACATCTTAACTTAAAGAATCTAAAACAGACACTTTTAAAATTGCAGACTAAAGGTTAGTCCCTTAGTCGCGACTGTGACTGATTGTAAATTCACGAAAACCACTTGTTACATGATTGCTAAGGCTTTTCTGTGTTGGCGTGTTAAAGAACGTGATTCCGTTTTGTTGAAAACACGACTGAGTGAAAGGCATATAGCTAAAAGAAATCAAATTTAGAAAGCTGTAATCTCTTGTGTTTTATGCAAAGGTATCTATTACTGTAGTTATTTAGTTAATGATTTGGCATCCAGCATTCTCTAAAGAAGTTACCAAAAGCGGTGATCATCATAGATAATGATATGTAATCTAAGGAAATTTTGTTTCTAGGGCGTCCTCAGCTTCCAGATTCGCACCAACAGCCCGAGTGAGGGGCTTTTGTGAAGAATTTCATCATAACTTCAAATGTGAGTTCGTTCATGCATGGACACTATACAGTATGCTTTATTAACTCATTCCATTAATACTGAGTGCATAAAACTGTACACTAGAAAGGCAGTATACAGGTATAGGTTATACAACGCAGAGGGACACCTCGCACACTGCGATATACATAGATCTATTGTGACTACCCCCCAGGAGGAAGAGATGAAGTGAAGGAATCGCAGGAGGCTACAGGCCGCAGTCAGACAGGTCACAGAGACGCGCAGAAGTCCCTAACATTCCCAAGCTCGCATATCCATCCCACTGCTGAAGCCGCCGAGAGAGGGTGATGAATCGCCCACCAGTCAAACAGCTCTCTGGCGTCCACGGGGAGTACTCTTCCATTGAGCATGCATCCGCGCCATCTATCCGGCACCAAAGCTGTACATAACTAAACATTTGGAGGTTGGAAGAATGGGTTCGCAGATGCACTATATTAACAGGAGCGCCGCATTAACATAAGTGAAATCTGATTTTGCTAGTCTCACGACTAGTGTGTACATACATTCACCTAGATCGCAATAACGTTTTTCCCTTAAGGTTTCCAACTTCAGGTAATCAACCTTAGACCCCACCCAGCCGGTATCACTTTTCTATGCGACTGGCCTGAAAAACAATCCATGGACACTAATAGGAATTAATGAAGATATCACTATTGATGCAAAATGAAGGGGTGGTTTGCATACCGGCTCTATGAAGGAAAGACTAAACCAATACAACATAATCCGGTTTTCTGCAGGAAGAAGTGAGGAATTATTGGCGTGTGTCGTTACACTGAACGACAGCTACATTTATATGGGAGCTTTCATAAGCAACATGGAGATGGAGGTCAAGGTTATTGGCGCCATCGAACGGCATTCAGAAAACGGTATTGTAGCATGAAAAGAACAAAAAACAAAAATGTCTCAACTTTTGTCTTTATTTCCGCATTTTTATTGTATAATATTTTATTTTTGCGCCAAAATTCAACGAAGAATAACCTTATCGTGCTCGTTAGTGAGCCTTGTAATGTTACCCTTTGGCAGTTCCGCTATATTTTGGGGGAGATAAAACCAAACTAGAGGCTACAATTACGCCCGAAACAGAGGAGGCCACGCTGGCAGAAGGCGAGGCTAGATGTATCAGTATCACCATAAACAGCTGCGTTCCAATATTGACCACTTTTTATACACGAAGTATACTTGTCAACTAATGAGTACTGGTACACACAGAGAAACTGACGCTTGGTGTATCGGACAAGACGGCGTTAACTACCATCCAGTAGCTTTCACACCAGACACATCTAGTGACAGTGATAGTACTGTACAGACGTGCGTTTTGTTTACATCTGACTCGCCAGAAGCAAGTTTCATTGAAATATTTGAGTTCATCATCTTCTGGAACACTTCAGGGTATACAGTTATGTAAATAAAGATAAATATTTAATTGTGAGTAATGATTAACGTTCCTCAGCTAGTCCATGTTTTAGCTGTCTGAGCGTCGTTAGTCCATAGAATGCTCCAAACAAAAGGGCTGCAAATCAACACAAGGGAGTTGCTAGAACCAGATATGGTTTAACCCTTCTTTACCACTCTTTCTTACATCGGTACGACCCAGGGAGTTGTGCCGTGGACATGTGCGACTCCCACTCAGGAGTTCTCGGCGACCACCCGCTCTGACCCATAGGTCTTTCGTGGTTTTCCCGGGTCGGTAGGTGAATTTTTACCAGACTTTCCTGTCCCTCATTTCCTATATCCGTCTTCTCCTCCATTGCAAATCTGTTTCAGGGTTGTAGGACCAAGCGGCGTGTTCGGCGAGTTGCGGCTGGGCGGTGAATGTGCGTTTTGTAGCGATTTCTTCCCTGGCGTCGTTGTGGGACTGCTCAGTTAGGACCTACCGGGGGTTGCGGTTAGGGGCTCGTGGGTGGGGTTGGGTAGCGTCGGATGCGCTCGATCTGGAACCATTAGGGACCACGCCCATGCTTACGCCCTTCGTGTCTCTCCCCTCCCAGGGGTCACGCTAGAAGCACACATGCTCTGCCTTTGTGTTTTACATCAGTACGTTTCCGTTCACCCAAGTGCACGCTATCAGTTTACACATAACATGTTTCTTGGAGAATGCCTAACTCTTCAACCATTCCAGAACATGCTTTCACGCTTCCTGAAAGTAAAAGTGCACTCATAAAGTTTAGAACTATTACTCGTGTGGGTACACCTGCAAGTCATCATTTTAATATACAAATGTATTAAAGTGGTTATTAACTATAGCAAGCGTGAAATGAGAACGATCTGATATCCTTGCTGTAGCTGCATGGAGATGATGACTAGAGTGTGTTGTCAGCAATGAAACAGGAAGAATGTGTAAATGACAGCAATAAATCATCGTTGTCCACGATGTAAGCCAACAGCAGCATTGTCCACTAATTTTACATAAACCTGTATGAACATTTGGGAAAAGAGGATGTTATTGTGATTCAGCTCAATTTTAACTGTCACTTCACTTATTTCATTTAAAACAGTAATTCAAATTCGTCAGTAGATAACTTAGTTCAGTTTTGAAACGAGCGAGGTGGCTCTGCGCTAACGTGTGAGGCTCGCTTTCGCGAGGTCGGGTTTAACTCCCAACGACCTCCCACTCTGACCTGGTTTTCCCTGGTCGGTAGGCGAATGCTGGGCTGATTTCTCATCTACCACGTTTTCCTTTCCATCAATTTCCTTTCATTCCGTCTCCTTTTCATCTTTCAGGTGTACTTCTAGGTTTCGTGGGATATGGCGGCGCCGGACAAATAGCACAAATGCTTGCTCCAATGAAAGAATACTCTTCGTGGACACTAGAGGGCTGTTTGGTCGACGTGTCGTTCATGGCCCCCTCTAGGCAGCTCCTGCAGTAGGACTTGCCTTAGTGCCTGGATCTTTTCGGGACTTCCGCAGTCTGTGTCCTATCTACCTGCGGCATGTAGTTTCCTGTGGTTCCTTCACTTCATCCCTTCCTCCTGGAAGTGATAGTCACAATAGGTCTATGTAGGTCATAGTGCGCGACTTATCCCCCTCCGATACCTATAGTTCAGTTTTCACTGTCACTTTACTTAATATGTAGACTTTAAGCAGTAATTGGAATCGTCAGTAATGTAACTTAGTTCAGTTTTCACTGTCGCTTCACTTATTAGTTTTTAAGCAGTAATTGGAATCGTCAGTAATGTAACTTAGTTCAGTTTTCACTGTCGCTTCACTTATTAGTTTTTAAGCAGTAATTGGAATCGTCAGTAATGTAACTTAGTTCAGTTTTCACTGTCACTTCATTTATTAGGTTTTAAGCAGTAATTGGAATCGTCAGTAATGTAACTTAGTTCAGTTTTCACTGTCACTTCATTTATTAGGTTTTAAGCAGTAATTGGAATCGTCAGTAATGTAACTTAGTTCAGTTTTCACTGTCACTTCACTTATTAGGTTTTAAGCAGTAATTGGAATCGTCAGTAATGTAACTTAGTTCAGTTTTCACTGTCACTTCACTTATTAGTTTTTAAGCAGTAATTGGAATCGTCAGTAATGTAACTTAGTTCAGTTTTCACTGTCACTTCATTTTTCTTTTCTTTGCCTGTAGCGGTGTAATGAATCTCGGGCGAAGCATCTCTTGTTCCCTCCACTTCGCTCGTTGGAGTGTCGAGCATAGGACTTCGCTTCTCTAGCATGCTGAGGAGCACTCCGTCACGTAACCAACTCGGTTATATAAATATGTAAGACATTCTGAAATTTCGTAAGAGTTCGCGGGAAGCGGGGGAAGAAACATCCAGAAGTATATCTTTCCATTTCGAAGGCGTTCCCGGTAGAGTGTTGTTCCCTTTATCTCTGCCACCTATCAGTGGTCGGTTGTGAAATACTCAACCATCCACGCGACAAGCTCGGGCCACAGCAGCTCCGTTACAATATTCTAGTCTATTTAATGGCGTTACTACTTGTAATTACAGGAACCCAGTTTGCGTCTCTTGTGTATACGAGAAATGCTCACATTGTACATTATGTCCTTATCCAGGCTTTTGCAGAAGATCTTCTATGATGTGTTTTGAACCGATTGGGTCATGGATGCCACGAGTCAAGGGAAATTCATTGATATTTTTGTATTTATTTGTTTATAGTTGATAAAACATCTTGGACTTTATAGAGACTCTTACAAGGTAATGTACGATGCAGTAGTAGTATAGTTTACAGTTCTCATTATGTTTGGAGCATAATTTAAGAATAATATTGAATGAAATAAATACATAATATTATTATGCTGGTGATAATACAGTTGATCAGTGTACTTAGTTGTGAGACAGTAACTATATGAAGTGATATTTGATGGTATACTACGTGCAGCGTATGATAAGAGTGATTTACAATTTATTTAATACTCCAATGTCAGTGAGGAGCATCTCAATTTGGAATAAGCTGACGAGTTTTCTATTGCTCTGTGGAGTTGGACGAGGATTCCACATTGTTTTCATCTTGAGGTGGTCTTTGCGGCAGTCACCTCCTGTCCGAAGTTGTGGGTGTTTTTTAATGCCCGTTGCTCGCGGCTTACCTTGCTGCATCCTCCATGTTGGCTCCAGATGTTCGCAGTGTGCTGGTTCTCTGCATTTTTTTATCCTCGGCTAGCTGCAGTAATTTTCTTTAAACTATGTGGGAGCATGGACTTATCCTTGGTAAAGGAAGCGTACATCTCGGGTGGTGATAAAAGGAAAAATAGACGTGCTTTGGTTACGAAAAGACGACACTGGAGTTTCTTTTATTTAACTACTCCTCGTAGTACACAACACTGATATTGCCGCCGTTAAAACACTGTACACTGCTGTTGAAACACGGCGCGGATATGACGCGAAGTTTATATATGCTTATTATACCTCTTTACGCGTAGCGATTCTTATGTGTGTTGCGAAAACTGTCTTAATACACTTTTGGCGCGATATCTCTTAAACATCCTGCAGCATCTCTCCCTGCCTGTAGTTTTGCAAAAAACCAAATGACAAATGTCCCACGAATGACCACAACTTTGTTCCTAACAGATCCATTTATAGTCGCAGGCTTCTGGGGCTGCTTCCTTTCCTATTGGTCCATTTTTAGCGCCACTCAACGCGTCTCACTATTTCATATAAACTTACAGGGATCTCATTGGTCCAAGTTTAACACAAATCGCGGCTTTTCCTAAATTTACCGTTAAGCTTGTTGTCTCTCTCTCTTGGTCACTGCGAATTATCGTATAAAGGAACAAAGACTCTACACCCTCGCTGTATGAACAATGCCCCTGCGACCAGAGAGACATCGTAAAACTAGACTTTCTGCCTTCAAAGACACTATTCCTGCAGCTAAGACATTTCGTCGTGGACAGTACTTTAACATAGTGCTTAAATTATTTACATTAAACAATTTATAACTCCTCTAATATTAGTAACCTAAATACAGACATATCGTTAAATCACCCTTCTTAAACTATACAAGCAGTAAAAGAAAAAGATATATACATAGCATGATTTAACATCAATAAAAGTTAATTAATGAAATTATCTATAATTACATTTCTCGGGCTCGGCCCAGAGTTGCCGTTTCAACTTGTTGGCATCTTGTGATTATGTGTTCTATTGTCAAGACAACAAAGCAGAATGAACATTTAGGTGTTACATCTTTAGTAATGAGATGAGTATGAGTCAGTCTTGAGTGGCTCATACGAGTCCTTGTAATCTTGTTAACCTTGTCGTTTCATAGCATTCTAATGAAAAGGTTCAATTTAGTTATTCCTGGCTGCGTGAAGCTTTCTGTTGGGAGAAGAAAGCCAATGACATTTCTAGTTGTTACACAGAGTTCTATTGAGGGATAATATTAAATCCGGGTGAGAATGTAATAATCAATGGAAATTTGAAACATAACTCTTTTAGCAATCCAATTCCCTACTCATTGCCGGTGATGCCAAGATGTGGTGGGATCCAGACAATAAATACATGGCAACCCTTAACGAATACCAACTATAAGAGGAGGTGGATGGATTGAATCAGAGGGTGGTGCGTAAATCGATCTTTAATTGCCTGGTGGAACCTTTTGGAATCAGTTAAAATTACAGTATTTTATATCATATGCTATATGAGAGAATTCAGTAAACTTGTGCATGCTATTCGGGGTGTCATTTCATAAAACTAGAAGAGTATCTAATGACTCCTATGCATTTCTTGTTAGTACACTATAACCCAGCGATGTTTTAGCTAGTGGATGGGGGAGCACTTAAGCAGGTAGAGGTTTAGCTGCTGGAAGGAGGTAATGTTTACATGGTCTGAGGCAAGTGAGCTTAAAGGTGCGCGACAGTGAAATACTTTTGGCTGTTTTCCACCGTACGTCTCACGAGTTCAGCATACTGTGTGCCCCTCCCTCCGGCTAAAGCTCTACGTAACCCACCCATTAACTAAAACGTATTGAACAGGCAGAAGAATTTTCAAAGGTATTCGGTTAAAGTAATGTATATATGAGAGAAGTAAAAGTGAATTTTCTTATGAAATTGCTTTATTAGGTTATTACTCAAACAAATTATGTGTTATTTAACATAAGAAAGCAATAAATGAAACGAATACACTAATGATATACATACCACTATTTAGGGTACTTATATGCATGCCATATAGTTCAGAATACTGATTCTTTACACTGGTTAAAAAAGAAGTCAATGTTTTTTTGCGATAGTAGAAATTCTTTTGTGGTTTATACAGCAATCTGGGAACACTTGCATTATCAGGCCTATTTCTTCTTCTTCATCATCATCACCATCATCATCATCAGATGTAATCTGAGGAAGAATAACCTTGTTAACACGTGCATAGCAATAATGCGTTCCGAAAATATTGATGCTTCACCCAACATGCCCACTGTTTTGTGCTAGAACAGCAAGGATACAGTATACAGAAACTATGCATAATATTTATATCTTAACATAAACACAACGCATAAATAAGTAAATTAATATACGTTGACATGGGAATCAGAAAAATGTAACGTGCTAATAAGAAAACGTTGGTATAATTGAACTAAATATTAATCGACAAAGTTTAATGCCTCAAACCTTTGAGAATATCTATGAAAAACATAGAGGTGAATAACATAAGTGAGATCAAATGTATATCCTAATAAATGCATCAATATAGTATCTGAATTTAAGAGGAGATAATTGCTCAGAAACTCAAACTTTTAGAAAAATGGGATATCTTCTTCGAACGTGGAAGAACCAGTTTTATACCTAGAGTCACGTAGGTGTTCTCAGCTTCGGAGAAGGCCGCGTCATCTGATAGATGTACTTAATAAGTCTCATCAGAGGCAGAGGGGTTTAGTAAGTAAACAAAGCAATCCTGTTACCGCACAGAGTATAGGTAACGTCAGGTACCTACTGCGGTGTACACACTCCTCCCCTCCCAACAGCCGGTTTCGTTGTGACTGTTCCATTTATTTGCTACATATAATATGCTAGTACAGAACTGTGGCTATATGCCTAAAGCAAAGAAGAGTTTATACATCAGAATTAGCATCATTTGTGGCGAAATGTGGTAGAAAACATTTCAGCACAAATGGGGAAATCATCAGATGTAACATAGAGCTCAAAGGACGTTTAAAACATTATGTTAAACAACACTGTAATTCAGCGAACCACAGGGAGCATGTGACATTATTAGAAAGAAAAAACTAGGAAAGTGGGCCTTCAGTCTGCTCAGCCACAAACTAAGTTCAGAATTTTTCGAGGATCTGTGTCATACACTAATAAAAGCAGATATTGCTTAAAAATGTACAGCTTTCGAAATGTTTGTTTAGTAGCTTTCATAAACAAATTGCAGACCATCATTGCCTAAACATACATTGATTTTTTCCTTTTAATACTCCCTAATCCTGATCTACCTTTGAAATAGGGTGTACTGCCATGAACTGTACATCATATTTGTTTACAGAGAGCACTAGCAAGATCACAAACGCTTCCAAACCTCGGTGCGTTCCTAACTTGTTTGCTCACTAAATCCCCTCTGCCTGCTCATCAATAAAGTCACACAAAATATGAAGGCCCTTCAAAAACTGAAAATTTAATTGAAGCAACATGCACAAAGACATAGCTGTTAATTAAATTAGCAAAACAAAATGGAGGTGGGCAAGGTGTGCAAGGACTGTGGGCTATTTATCAGAAATGATGCATTATAAAAACAAACAGCTGAAGCGAGCCGGAAAAAAGCTTTATTGGAGAAAATGAGCGGTAACCAATAGGAGAAACGCACAAAAAAGCATTAATTGCAAAGAGGTGGTCAGCCTTAATCATATACCATCCGGCTTCACATGGCTGACTTTTAAGCAATACCCAAGCGTTGAGGCAAAGCAGGGGAGAATACCATGAAGCAGCACTGCATTTCTGAAAGTACTCTGTATCTTAAAGTACAGCCAAAATTAAACCATACCACACATCTCTTCTCCTGCTAGATGCTCCGTATTCTAATGATTTGCATTTTTACTTTCTCTATCACGTGCATAGTAGGTGGAGAAGGTATTGCATTCCACCCAAAAATTTCGTGCCGAGATTTCACCGGAAATACATGTTTTGAAGCCCCTGAATCCAAAAAACCACCGTTAGAAAAAGGTCTTGTGTGTGAACAACTCAAAATTGAAAATCCTCTCAACTAAAAACCTCAACTACCCTTTCATGGGACATTTTTCGAAGTTTTTTATTTTCCCAAAAATGCTTCTAGCATTTTGCTTAAAATATCACGTATATTAAACATATTTACAATACAAATAAAACTGGTTGCGTTAACCGATAGACGAAAACGTACTACACAAAATGTGTATATGTCTTCAAAACATACAATTTATTTCAAATAACTTTTTTGTGGCATCAACCACTTCCGAGAATCCGTTATTAATGGTTCGAATTATTCAATACTTAGACATTGTTTTGAAAACCTGTCAACAATCAGTTGTTAAATATAGAGGGTAGAGAAAGTAATGTGAGCTATAACATACGATTGTGATTATTATTATTGTTATTATTATTATTGCCTGCTACTAACTGTTAGATAGCTGCTTTGACGTATTTATCCGCAGCTGTGTTTTGTGTACGAGTGGTAAGGGCGACGGCGACGGTGGTGGTTTTTAACGAGGAGGTTTCGAGTTTGAATCGGGCTACCATTATTTCTGTAGTACTTACTGTAGTTTAGGTACACATGTATGTACAGAGACACATCTCGTAACCGATTAAAACTTATGTTGCTCCCGAAAACCCTGCAACGTACAACCAACATTACCGGCACGCCGTGTACAACTACGAGATATAACTTCAAGAAGTGGGCGCGGATTGTACATTCCGTGTTAGTTCCAGAGTGTGCCGCAAGGGACTTAATCTGTACAATGCGCCTGGGTATTCGTCATTTTAGCGTTGCAATATGACTTTCGTTTTCTGCCGCTAAGTAAAAGGGAATTCCTGCTGCGCCTGTGTTTTGTTTTGATTAAGCATATAGAAGCAATAAAGCGTGTTCAGCCTCCTAAAGAGCTGCGCGTTACAAAGACTGCTCGTCTGGAAAAGGGTGAAAGTGATTTTGCGCGTGCACTTGCTTGTAGGCGTGCGACAAAGCGGAACCATTAGGCCTGGTTGTCGAAATTTCGTTCGTTGAGGTGGAAATTCCGTTACAGTGACATCAGCTGCCAGTATTTCCGCTCTGTATACATCATGTGTTGTAGAGATATGCACATATTATGATACGGTACACCGACTTTATGACATTCTCGTTCGGGTTTTCCCTCTGTCAATAGAGGATTTGGGAAAGATACCATGGTAAACAAATTCTCATCCTCACTGACAGTCGAAGTGTACTAAAAGCAGTCTCCTCAGACCAGATGAAATCAAAATTGGTTTGGGAATGCCTAAATGTCGTGATTGCCTTGTCATCTCGTAACAGGCTCGAAATGCGGTGGGTGTCAGGGCATCAGGGCATCTATGGAAGTGAATAAGCTGATCAATTGGCTAGAAAGTGCACTGAGATACCCTATGTTTGCCTTGAACCGTGGTTGGAATTAATACACCCACTGCCAAAACCTTAGTTAAAACATGGATTAGGGAAATATACCAACTCAGGTACAAACCTATCGTAGACAAAAGACAAGCCAGGAAACTGGTCTAAGGTCTATGAAATACTCTTTGCTCACCTCTCCTGAGATTGGATAAAATAGGAATAAGGAAAGAAGTTAGATTAATTTCTGAGCATGATCATTTCAGGAAACATTTACGTAAAGTAGGACTTTACAAGGATGATCGCACCTGTAGAATGTGTCAAGGAAACTGCCTCGCACATCCTGTTTGATTGTCCTTTCCTGGTAATAGAAAGATTTACTCTTTCCATAACAAGAGAGGGTCTAGGAAATTGCTGACATGGGACTCAAAATACTGCAAATCGTCGAGGAAACAGATTTTGGGAAACAATGAAGGCGTCCTTTTCAATGGAGTTACACAACTCTTTAGTCTGAAGTGCGGGAGATCGAACCCCCCCCACCCACAAAAAAAGCTATCTATCTTCCCTCTGTCGATAGGAAACTCTGTATCAGCATGTTGCTGCTGACCGTTGTAATACTTTTGCTGAGGACAAACTTTCTTGTTGTACTGTCGTAATTTTGTATCTAACATCCATACCGTAATTATTGACAGGAAGATATAAATAAAGAAGGAAACGATAGATAAATAATTACAATAAACAATTTCAGTATATTAAGTCAATGTTTAATAATAAGCCTGAGTTGAAAGATTTATCCGTAAAGAAAAAGGTAATTAGCAAGTCATGTAAATAAGACATTAGTAACAGCCGACTACCGGGCGCGGTAGTATCAAAGTTTCTGGAATTCAGTTAGAGAATGGGTTCAGTAAGTTTGCAAAGTCACATAGGCAAGAATTCTTTAAAGTAGAAAGGGAATGAAATTCTTAGATTCGAAGAAATACCCCATAGTAACAGTGTTAGATATGCATACTTAAGAGTTTTAAGATTGGGCCGCGTGAGAAGGGACGTTGGTACGGGTAACGATAGGTAGGCGGAGCTTAAGTTAAGAAAATGGCGTGCATTCTAAATCAGAGTTACTTATTCGCAGTTCTGTGACTTATTCGGAAGGCAATTGTTGTGACTATTTGTGTCTTAGTCGTCCTCCGTGGTGTAGTGGTTACTATGCTAGCCTCTAGTTCTCGAGGTCACGGGTTCAAAATTGGCGGAGGGTTTTTTCGGGCGTAAAAAGGACCACAGCAGTTAAAGAGAGTCCATAAATAGAACTCAATTTAATTTAACTTGTGTGTTATTTAAGCTATTTGCGCATAGTAACGCGATTAAGTGAGAAAGATTTAGCGGCTATTGACAGGGATCTTTCCGAGTAACTTTTCTGCGATTTAGGGCAACTGGCGCTTCGCTTCATTGTTGATATAGGAGTAATTAACACGCAAATTCAACAGTTGAGAACTCTTCTCAAACTGAGTATTTTAACCAACATTATAATTTATGAACTAACTAACCTGGCGTTAACCTTTCACAATATACTCGCACATACCCTGAAATAAAGAATTCATAGCTATACCACCAGAGCAGCTGGCGCACGAGATGACACCATAAAACTCGTCTACAGAGCAGGTAACATTAAATGTTCTACAAATTTGAAGCAGGGAGCGGCATTAAATTTGTCGCACCGAGAAACGGCTTCAGAATCAGGCTAATCTAACAGTATTTTTAAAATCACTAAATATCACACTAGACATCCGTGCTGTTTCATCGAAGATAAGTCTCCTTAAATTTGCCACATTAGGTAAATTAATTTTTAAAAATGAAAAATTTAATGCCATAGCCGGAATTTGAACCCTGGATATTTCGGTTTCCCTAACCAACTCGGCTACCATCCCGGCACTATATTTAATTCCCCAACTGACTCGCACTGTCCCCGGTAAACCACAAGGAGATCTGAAATAATTTTGATGTGACATTCTCAATGTCGACTTAAAATGCCGTAAGTAATTTAAGTCCCGGGCTTAGTTTAACCAACTATCAGGTTCAATCAATGGTAATGATTTAATTTTTCTCACAAGCTCCGCACAACGTCGTAGCGGCATGTTGCCATGGTAGCTCAGTTGGTTAGAGCATCTGGACGGAAAACCGGAGGATCTGTGTTTCAAATCCCGGGTATAGCATTGAATTTTTCAGTCTGATTCTGCCTTTCCAACCTTGCCCTACGCACGCTTGTGTGAAAGAGCAGTAATTACCATTATGTCTTTTGTTGGAACTAAAAATTATTATAACCACATTAATAGTCCAGGATCGAAAGTGATGCGCGATGATTTTTGGATTCAGGCTGTCTCAAAACACGTATTTCCGGTAAAATCTTGGGATTGAATTTTTTGCTCGAATACATTACTTTGTCTACTTACTATAGGTAAGCAGTAGATATGGTGCAAGTGTATGGTCAATAACGTAGCAGAAACAGAAGAATAGCTTTTTACTTTCTCTGCCATGTACCTGTAGGTAGGGAAGGTATTGCATTCCAAGCAAAATTTCGACACCGAGATTTCACCGGAAATACGTGTTTTGAGACCCCCTGAATACAAATAAAGCATTTTTAGAAGATGTGTGTGAACAGCATAACTCAAAAACTAAAAGTCGGATCAATACCAAATTTGGTATTTAAGTTCAGTACCTTCAAAGGTCAGCATATAGCGCCCAGTTGTTAAACTTGTATCTATAAGGTAATGTATAATGTAGTTATTTCTGTAAAGGCTTATTTGGATTAAAATGTAGTAGATTGAAGTTGTGGCAGTATTTTATATCAACAATGTAAATGCCAGAGTGATTGTAATGTAAATAAGCATTATTGTATGACATTGATTTGAGATGTTTGTTAATTATAAGCATTGTTAGGAAATAAGTTTACACGGCCTCACTGAAACTGACAATAGGAGTGGATAACAATGAAACGAGGGGGTGAGTTGTTTATCAATTAGAAGAGACAAGCAAATGACGTCAGATTAGCGCGCTTTTCTTAGAAATGGAGGGAATATCTTCCCTAGAGCATTTGTGTTCATAATTTTGATTGGATATAAAAATAGACGCTAATGTTGGCGCGTTTTATTAACCAATAGTAGCTCGGTTATAATGTTTAGGCATATCGGGTGAGGGAGTATAAATTATGAAGCCGAGAGACGGGTAACGTTCAGTCCAACAGAAGCATTCGCGGATAATACGTCGTGCAGTCCAACAGAATCATACAAAGGTTATACGTCGTGCAGTTTTACAGAATCTCTCGCGCCGTAAAGTTAGTTATAAATGTGAAATACGCGAATTAATAATGTGCAGCAAATATGTGATTATAGTGACATTAGAAAATATAACAGTTTCAGTAGGGCGTGTATCAAGAGTAATTATGTGAAATGAATAAAGTGTGACGGCAATAAAGGTGTAAAAACAAATTCTTTTATCAGTGTTATCTTTCAGTAAAAACTCCTTTCCGTTTACACACCCTGTTTAAGAGATATGCTCGACCGAGAAATAATAGCTAGCCGGAGGACAAAGAACCCAAAATTCAAAATAGTAAAACAATAAAAGGCGCTCAGCAATAAGATAACACAAAGTAGGTATTGCCTTTAGCTTGTTGCTGCTACGTATGGAAAGTCAGTTTGAAGATGTTGTATTGTTACGTTATTTGCACCACGCTTTGGGCGTCAATTTGAAGAAGGTGTTTTGTTGTAATTGTTATTTGCAACAAGTATGGAAGCCAATTTAAAGTAGTTGTATTATATTTCAACTGTTGTGGAGCCGAACTTGTAGTAGTTGCAACCGCACGTATAGTAAACAGTTTCCAGTAGCCTTGGCCCCAAAATGTATTTTTACTCTTTCTTTAAATATTATATTTATGTTTGCCTCGGCTGCGTCAGTATTATTGTTAGAAACACGGATGTATTGGCAGGGTTGTGATACGACGAAAAATGTAGGCTTACACAGATTATAATTTTACTTCATTTCTTTTATTAATGCTTGACACGATTTAAATAACGCTTCACTGATTTAGAGAGCTGTGAGATTCTTTTTTTTAATTAATTACACTTTTTCACACGTAAACTATTTTTCGTTTCACACGAATACGTATTAAATCTCTTAGAGGACGCACAAGCAACGCATCCAGTTATGAGCACTGTCTGCAGGCAACTGAATTGATTTCAACCGTCTAAACGTGTAAATTTCTGCATTTCAAGTCTCTGATTGGCTATTCCTACTCCAATAGAATACCTTCATTAATTAAAGCTTCTTCTGGTTGTTGATTGGCTATTTTAAAACTGTCTCAAAATTTACATTATTGTTGCTCCAATAATGACTATTAGCATTTAAACTTTAAAATTCATTGTTAGCAACGTTTAACTTATTATTCTCACAGGTCCTACATTATTAAATTACGTAATGCATTCACATAATGTTATTGAACATGTTTGCAATAATATAAGCATATGCAATGACTGTTACATACATTTTACAAATTATTACATACACATATTGCTTCAAGGCGGGCTGTTATCGAATTTACTTATTATATAATTTGACTGAAACCATTCAAGTGTTAAAAATACTGCCTCAAGATACACAAATAAGCTTTAGTAAGAATAGTTTGTATACCCACTAATAAACGATAGAGGGTAGAGAAAGTCATGTGAATGAATCACATCAGATCTTGTAAGGAGTAGTCAAGATTGTGTGAATGTAGCACATAAAACTTAAAATGCATTACACGTCGACAGCATTAAATATGCAACAGTAGTATGAATTCTAGACTACAGAAAACAAATTCATCTAAAGGTTCCACCACAAATGCCTTAAGAAGCCTTAAGTTATAAACGTCTATCCATTAGCTCAAGACATTTGATGTAAACAGGTTACAATATATGAGAGGTTACTAAAGTGCGACATTGATATTTTCTCACCATTATGCGATAAGTCACTAGAATCTGGTTATATTCGTGTTGTTAGGTTCCATTTATGACCGGCAACTCCTCCGCAAATGCGCACTTGTTGCATGTATTGGGAAGATTAGTTGTATTGTATCTGTTACGTTGGTTCCCTGTTTTTATATTAGCAGAAGGAAAGCTTAGGAATGGCATGGTTTAGACTGGAGGGCACAGAAAATGACTGACGATTCTGGCAGGAGAATCTGTGATTTGGATGAGGACTGGGTGCATATTCTGGCGGAATGCGCTCAGTGGGTGAACTAGCGAACAATTAAACAAGAAAAACTCTTAAGTCCGTCAAGAAAGAGATTGGCATGTCTGGAGCTACTGGCTGACCAGAGGAATTGGCAAAATATGGGCAATTTTTTGGCTAAAGTGCGCGAAGCTAGGTCAAATTTGTTCAGTTAGACAAAGGTAATTTATCTCTATTTTGCTTTTTCTTGTTCATTTTGTTTTGTTTTCTTTTTCTGGTGTTTATTTTGTCACCATACTGTATCTTAGATATGCATGTACGGTCAATGTCCCATGCATTAAATACTTGTGTAATAACTTCAATAATTTGAAACTAATAAAGATAACTTTATCTATCTGTCCGTCCGCTCGCCCCCCGCCTGTCTGTCTGTCTATCTGTCTGTCCGTCCGTCCGTCCGTCCACGCAGGTATTCAAATTTTCCATGCCGACCATTTAGTCACAAACTGACCAGCGATTATAATATTAATTACATTATGTTAATGATATTATTATTATTTATGTTAGAGTAGTTATGGTAATATTAATTAGGTTATTTATATAAACATTTAGTTAATTATTATTAGGTTAGGTAATTTGGCTACTAGATTGTTATTACTTGTTTCATTTTACCTTTGCAGTTAATTAGAAATTTGAATTGTTTTTGTATTTTTTGTTGTTAGCGTTGTCTGTGAGGGGTTTTATTTTTAAGGAAAAAGATCTGTGCAGAAGAAAACCAAGTAATGTAAATGTTTTGTTTAGATAAGTGTACGCCGAAATCCTCCTATTAAAACGTAACAATAAGTTTTTGTTCATACTATTACAGTACAGTAATTTACAACGTTTAATAACATACTCATGTTATATACATCAAGTCCATAGCACAGTTCAGTGCTTAATTTAACAATTAAAGTGCATTCAGGTTATCAGTGTTTATGGAGGAGAAGTAAGATGGTGACCAAACCTTTGTACCGAAGAAAGGAATATTACAGAGCAGTATATATGATATGACAATGACTCACGAGGTACCTATTTACCGGAGGAGGACACCTCGCCACTGCGACCAACTAGATCTATTGTGACTACACCCCCCGGGATGGAGTCGCAGGACCGCAGGCAGACAGGTTTACAGAGACGTACGGAAGTCCCTGTTATTGGCAAGTTGAAACACCCGCTGGCACCAACAGAGGCGAAGGATCCTTCGAGAGGGCGACGAAGCGACCCTAGCAAGTGGGCCTGCGCACCCTGGCGTTTTAC
Source organism: Deroplatys truncata (assembly GCA_030765065.1). Lineage (NCBI taxonomy): Eukaryota > Metazoa > Arthropoda > Insecta > Mantodea > Mantidae > Deroplatys > Deroplatys truncata. The sequence goes on from CM060987.1 coordinate 21,629,772, forward strand.
GAGTAGGAAACTTTTACAAAGTGCAGCAACCATGCCATCTGCCCGACAGTAGCCGCACTACGGAACCCGAAGACACTTACTGAAAGGGAAAGCGATGAAATGAGGGAAAGGAGAAATCATGGTAGAATACACTATCCCAGCATTCGCCTAGGCGACCAGAGGAAAACCACGAAAAAACGCCATGGTCAGTGTGGGTGGCCACCGGGAATCAACCCGGGACCTCCCGAATGCACGCCACAGACTTTGCGTCCTGAGCCATCCTGATCGTTGACAATGATTGAATTGGTACGTCTTATGTAAATACTTGGTATTTATCTGGTTATATATCTAGTGACTCAAGTTAGATGGTTGACCACCTTTTAGTAACCTGGGTTATGCCGCGTTCCCTATAGCGGAGAAGCAGAGCATACCATGTTGCAGAGAACAAATTCTCACGAGATTGTTTAAAGTATGCAAGGCAGGCCATGACTTGTGTACATGAGAAGATATCACTTTCCTGGTTCATATTTTATTCAGACGTCACAAGGTTACAAACTCGGAATATAAATCAACACAGTTCCTCTTCATTTTGCATTAACATCTCATAGTCTGATGTCTTGGACATGTCTGTAGTTGGTAGTTTATCACTGAGATCCCGTGCAGTGACATAGTTCGAGGGCTGTCCCCGACCTAATAAAGAAAACGCAAAACGTTTGGGAAAAACATTTTTATTTCTCTACATTGTCTCCTTTCAGCTCGATACACTTTTCCCAGCGATGTTCAATAGCTTCGATACCCTGTTATAGTGAGCGCCAAGTTCTGCAAAATAGCCATCAACTGCAAACTCCACCTCTTCATTGTTGGCAAATATTTTAGCATCAAGCCATTTCTTCAACTTTGGAAACAAAAAATAATTATAGGGGGCTAAATCTGGCGATTGCGTGCATAAGGAAGCAATTCGAACTTTAACTCATTGATTTTGGCCATAGCGATAATGGATGTGTGGACTGGTGCATTATCTTGATAAAACAAAAACCTTTTTTCCACTAAATGCGGCCGTTTTTGCTTAATTTCATCATTCAAATGCTGCAATAAGTTTGCATAATACTCGCCATTGATTGCTTTTCCCTTTTGAAGATAATCAATAAAATTATCCCACGTACATCCTAAAAAACTGACGCCATGACCTTGCCTGCAGATGGAACTGTCTTCGCCTTTTTTGGAGCCGATTCTCCCCTTTCAATCCACTGTTTTCACTGTTCCATCGCCTCAGGTGTGAAGTGATGGACCCATGTTTCATCCATGGTTATGAATCGACGCAAAAACTCGCCTCCATTGCAGCGAAACATCGCCAAACACTCGACTGAAACATCCTCATGACGCTGCTTTGTTACACTGTGAGTAAATGCGGGACCCATTTCGCGCACAGCCTTCTCATGTCTAAATTGTCAGTTAGTATGCGATATACAGCACATTTTGAAATTTCTACGATGTCTACTAGTTCCACACTTTTAGTCGACGGTCATGCAATACCATTTTGTGGATTTTCTTCACAATTTTTGGCGTGGTCACCTCATTTGGTCGACCACTGTGATGTTCGTCTTAGCAGCTCGTACGGCCTCACTTAAACTCTGTCACCCAATATTTTACTGTTGTAAACGAAGGAACAGACTCCCCCAGAGTAGCTTTAATATTAGTTGGACTAAGATCTGTCAAATGAAAGTATTGTATCACATAACGATGACCAGTTTTATCCATGTTTACAAATTCGCTGAGAGTGTTCACTACTGATGGCTGCCAAACAATTACTAAACAACGTAGCATCGTCAAACTTCAAATTTAAGTTTTATAGGGGTGGTACTTTCTACCATAGTCATTTGTTTGAAACGATAGCCACTATATATACGCCAGGTCGAGTACTTCTGGGACTGCCCTCATACATACATATCCTCATAAGAGTAGTAGTGTATTAACAAAGTGTAAGAAACAACATAGCCACATTTGTGTTTGCACATTTAATATTAAAAGCAAGCTTACAGATATACAGGAACTACACAAAATTGTTTGAATGGGACTCGGCAATGCCGTGACCCGCTCAATACACAGAACAACAATATGCAGAGAATTGTGCAGTAGAGAAGCAATAGGAAGGAGTAGAAAGGTTAAGCGCATGTGGACGCAGATGCAGTGTAATAACAGAAGCGCTGCATGAATATGATTAAAATCTGACTTTGTGAAAGATCTTCATTTGTCAGTCACGCGACAAGTGTGTACATACTGTCACAAATAATGAGTACTGTGACAGTCGAGTGCATCGAATCGTGCTGAACCAATGGCTTTTGTTGGTAAGGATGTATTAAACCACCTCTACCCTCCCAGTCCCCGCCTCATACCTGTTTCTAGCACTCTAATTCATGTTTGTTTTACTCCCCCCTCCGAGCTTGAAATCGATCTGTGTTCATATGTTAATGTTGAGTTCCACACTTTTGATATCAGACCAATACGAGACGGACTCATACGTGCATTGTGGAGCATGCGATGCAGCCCCTCAGCTGAAATGTTGCGACTCATCTAGGCCTAAGCTTTGTTCACAGGCTGATGCCTGTGTGTCGGACTTGAAGTGAAACCAATGAGATAGGTTCACCCAGGGCTCGTGTGGAACGTAGTTGATAAAGGGATTCTACCAACATTAAATAAAAAAGCATTATAAGAAACCAGAAATATCGGCACGTTTCCATGCACTCAACTGTACACAATGAGAACCAAATCGCACCACACCAGACATACCTAGTGACAGTGAGTGTACAAGAGTGTGTTTTGTTTACAATCGGGCATTCTAACCTAACAATTTAAAGCTAAAGCATATAGCACAGTAAAAACCCTTGTGAGATTCCTTTTTCCTAACCCAAAAATGCTTATTTCGGTACTGTTCTTCGGCTCTTACAATTTTTCTGCACATTGTTTTGTACCCCCAGTAGGTATACAAATGATTCGCTTGTTCGTCTATTTTCTTGGGCCTTCGTCCAGGTGCGTGTAAACAGGGTTTTGTCCTACGTTTTTATGCTTATGTCCTTCTATGCATTTTTCCTTTGTTGCTATTCCTTGCATCTGTCTCTTCCCTCTCTTAGAGCTCTGTCTTCTCAGAATAGGGAAAATGATTACTCTACCCAACGGCGATATAAATACTGACCCTCAAGATCAAGAACAAACAAGACTTATTCGCTTTTTCAGTGTTCATTCAGTTTTCTATGATGCAGTAATTTGTATCACAAATTACTTAAATGTAAATAATGATTGTAATATGAATATGCATTTTTATGTGACATTGATTTGAGATGTTTCTTGACTGTAATTATTGTTGATAAGTAAGTTTATACGACCTTACTGAAACTCTCAATAATAGCGCGCAATAATGCAAAGAGGGGGGTGAGCTGTTTATCATTATTGGAAACGAGGAAGTTACGTAATGTTGGCGCGTTTTTCGGTAGAAACTTCTGGAATATTTCCCTAGAGCATATGTATTCATAATTTTCATTGGATATTAAAATAGACGCTAATGTTGGCGCGTTTTATTAGCCAATTGCAGTTCAGTTATAATCTTTAGGCGTATCTGGATGAAGGAGTATAAATAGGGTAAGTTAGAGGTAAAGTCCGTCAGTCGTTCAGTTCATCAAAAATCTGTGTACACTACACGTCGTCTTCAGTCAGTCAGTTCGTCGAAAGTATTAGTGCGGTATACATCGGATATAGATTCACAAGTTACGCGCAGCAGAATTATGAAAGATCTAAAGTATGGTAAAGTTAATTATACAAAAGATTGAAGTACGTGGATTAAAAGAATTATCAGTAAGAAGTTATTATAACAGTTTCAGTTTGGCGAGTGTTAAGATCAATGTATAAATGTGATAGTTAACGTGTTCGACAATAAATGTGTAAAACAAATTTCTTCATCAGTGTTATATTTGGATAAAAGATTCCTTTCCGTTTACACACTCTGATCAAGAGACATGTTCGACTGATAAATAATAGCTAGCCGGAGGACAGTAAACAAAACTTAAAATTCTTTCAAACAAAACTAATACTGCCGCAAATTGCTAACACCAGATGGAGCTACGAACCTAACAAAGAATGACGTCACAAGATGGCTTCACATGAAGTAAACACACATACACAAACATCACAAGTAATAACATTTAAAGTATTACACTCGCAAATTGGCTACCACAACGTGGGGCTACAATAATGTTAAATAAATAACATTAATTACCGCTACAAATTGGCACCCAGAACGTGGGGCAGAGTGACCAGGAAACGAACACGATGACCAGAAAAGGATCAGAATAACCAGGAAAGGGGCAGAGTAACCAGGAAAGTAGCAGAATTAACCAGGAAAGTAGCAGAATTAACCAGGATGTGGAATGAATGGAGCAGTGAATTGATCTACAAGACGCAGATTCCAGAAACAACAAAAGGAACGACAGACTACGCGGATGATTGGACATCGTAATTCCGAGATTACAAGGCAACAGGGGAATTCAACTACAAAAACATCGAGAAGATGCAGATTCCAGAAACAACTAGAGGAACGACAAACTACGCGGATGAGTGGACACAAAAACATCGAGACGACGTAGATTCATCATAACACAACGCAGAAGCAACATATAACCTAGGAGAGAGGGGCAGGAAGCTGGACATCAAAGTAACAGCAATAGACAGCATCACAAAGGTCAGAGTATAGTCATTTTTTTTTAAAATAAAATTATAACATTCAAATGTACTTGAGGAGTGGTAGGATAAAGAAAACAATGGCTACTAATAATACAGAAGAAATAATTATGGAGGGAGATAATGTAACAGTTAGCTGTAATTCAATACAGGGTAGTGAAAATAGCTCAAACAATGTATTTGAGGGAGGAAATATTAGTGCAGAAAGTGAGAATAGAACAGCAGGAAATGTTAATTTTGATGCTAGTATAATGATGGAAATTATGGAAATGCTGAGAAATATGAGTGAGAAAATGGAAAAGGATCATAGGGAATTGAGAGAAGCTATAAACAAAGATCATAGGAAATTAATGGAAAGTATTGGTAGGAGTAATGAAATATTAGAGCAAGTAGTAGATCAAAGCAGGGAAGAAATTGAAAAGAAAGTTACGAAGCTAGATAGTAGTATGCCAAAACTGAGAGCTGATAATCAGGAAGTAATAGCAAGTGAGATAGGAGAAGTTTCAAAGAAAATGCTAGACATGAGCAGGGAAAGAGATAACAAAGAAAGTGAGGTTAATACTAAAAATGAACATGTTGATTTAGAATGTACAGAGTCAGGTAGTAGAATGAGTAACATTTCAAGTGAGATAAGAGAGATGAAAGAGGTTATGAATGTAGATGTGAATCAGGCGCAAGTTAATTTCAGAGGGGAGATATCAGAAATACAGAAGGAGTCAGTAATGCAAAGAAATAAATTGTATGAAGAAGTTAAAGTTTTGTCTATAAATAATCAAAAGCTAATTTCTGAAATTAACAAGTACCAAGATGTTCAAAATGAAAACTCCAATCCAGTACAATTTATGACAGATTTGTTAGAGTACTCTCAAATTAAAGAGATAGTAGAAGAATTGAAAATGACAGTTGTTAAAAGATGTGTTGTTCAGGAAACTTTAGATTGTTTTCAAATGTTTTCAGGGGATGAAATTTCATATGAATACTTTAAGAGGTTATCCATGAACAAATATTTGAAGGTTAGGATACGGCTACGAGTAATGTTTAGCCACACACAATTTGATCCAGGAGGGTAAATAGCAATGAGATGTAAAGTAAATGCTGGATAGTTAAAGATGACTTGCAGAGAAATGTATTGGAACGTAAGAGGGTTAATTATTTATATATGTCATGTGAAAAGAGAAATATATTCTGGACAAAAATTAAATGTTTAAAAAAAAATAAAAAAATAAATAATAATAACATTTTTAGTAACTGTAACAGTATTTGAAATTAAAAATGTAAAAAATTAAAACTTAATGTCATATTCAAGTTAAAGTACGTAAATACAATTCCAAGAGTATTGTTAAAATAAAGTACAAAATAACAAAAATGGGTAAAAATAATTAAAAACAAATACTTATGTAGCAAACAGAAAATGTGAAAAGTCTAGATTTAAGAGATGTAAATATATTTATGTAGAGGGTGAATATTTTTGGTAAAAATGTATAGTAATTACAAAAATTCTTAAATGCACAAATTGTTGTCAACAATATAAGAAAGTAAATAATTTTGTAACAGTAATTAAATACTTCAGGGTACAGTATTGGCTATAAAAAAATTGTAATGTTAGATTAATGTCTAAACACATTAAACAAGAGCCAGTAAGTAGTGGCGAGATAAAAAAAAAACATATGTCGTGTGTTAAATACGTGTGAAGTGTCAAGTGAAAGTGATAGCGTGTTTTCCAAGATTTAGGAGACTAAAAACCCAATTATAAAATTTTCAAACAAGTTGTAAATATTTATAATTATGTTTCTAGTGGGGCATATGATGCAGTAATTTGTATCACAAACTACTTAAATGTAAATAATGATTGTAATATGAATATGCATTTTTATGTGACATTGATTTGAGATGTTTCTTGACTGTAATTATTGTTGATAAGTAAGTTTATACGACCTTACTGAAACTGTCAATAATAGCGCGCAATAATGCAAAGAGGGGGGTGAGCTGTTTATCATTATTGGAAACGAGGAAGTTACGTAATGTTGGCGCGTTTTTCGGTAGAAACTTCTGGAATATTTCCCTAGAGCATATGTATTCATAATTTTCATTGGATATTAAAATAGACGCTAATGTTGGCGCGTTTTATTAGCCAATTGCAGTTCAGTTATAATCTTTAGGCGTATCTGGATGAAGGAGTATAAATAGGGTAAGTTAGAGGTAAAGTCCGTCAGTCGTTCAGTTCATCAAAAATCTGTGTACACTACACGTCGTCTTCAGTCAGTCAGTTCGTCGAAAGTATTAGTACGGTATACATCGGATATAGATTCACAAGTTATGCGCAGCAGAATTATGAAAGATCTAAAGTATGGTAAAGTTAATTATACAAAAGATTGAAGTACGTGGATTAAAAGAATTATCAGTAAGAAGTTATTATAACAGTTTCAGTTTGGCGAGTGTTAAGATCAATGTATAAATGTGATAGTTAACGTGTTCGACAATAAATGTGTAAAACAAATTTCTTCATCAGTGTTATATTTGGATAAAAGATTCCTTTCCGTTTACACACTCTGATCAAGAGACATGTTCGACTGATAAATAATAGCTAGCCGGAGGACAGTAAACAAAACTTAAAATTCTTTCAAACAAAACTAATACTGCCGCAAATTGCTAACACCAGATGGAGCTACGAACCTAACAAAGAATGACTTCACAAGATGGCTTCAACACACGTGATGTAAACAAACATTTAAAGTATTACACTCGCATCTAGGATAACTAGATAAAATATTATCAACGTTATTAAAACCATAATCTGCAGACTTTGAACCTTCCTATTCGTTCCGACTGCAGAGCGCTAAATCTTATTTTGAATTGTTACTTTTTCATTTCACAGAAAATACACGTTATGAGGCCCCCTGACAAAAAAATAAATTAGAAAAAGGTTCGTGTGTGTGAAAGCATAACTCAAAAACCAAAAGTTGGATAAGTAATAAACTTGGTATTTACATTCAGTATCTTCCAAAGAAGCGACATGAAGATTTTCAAGGAAGTCCTCCCACTTCAAACTACTTCATTTTTACATGAAACATTTTTCGAAATTTTTTATTTTCTAAACAAATGGCTATCGATTTTGTTTAAAATGCCATATATTAATAATATTTATTTACATGTCAAATAAAAAAAAATATATATATATATCTTGAATTTTCTGGGATAGCCTATGAAGTCCTCTTCATTCGGGAGAAATTTTGTCTTTAAAACATACAATTTGTTTCAAATAACTTTTTTGTGGCAGCAGCCGTTTCCGAGATATATGTTATTAAGCGTTCTATTGTTCAGTAGTTAAGACTTTCTTTTTAGAAGTTCTGTGGATTTTCAGTTGTTTCTCGCGATGTCATGGAAACAGTATGGAATTTTAAGACCAGCATATAGCGTCCAGTTGTTAAACATTTGACTATCGCTGTTCTCTTTGTATCTATAACGAAATGTGTAATGTAGCTGTTTCCGGAAAGTAGATAGAAGAATAAAGTTTCATAAGAATAATTTGTATAGCCGCTAATAACCGACAGAAGATAAAGTCATGTGAGTGTAACATATCAGCTGTTTATTCATTATAGTCGAGAAATTAGCCTTAGCTTTCATACTTTTTATAGCTTTTAGATAATAATACATTATTTATACGTATTAAATCAGAGTCAAAAGAAAGGACAACAATGTTATGGAAGTTGTGACATCCACGCTTTTATGGCATGTACAACCAACATTCAGAGACACTCTAAAGCCCACGAGAAGAGCTCAAGTTCTCATTTGAAAAACTTAGCGTTTACTATGGCTTTAAGTCTCTTTTGGGCGTTTTAACATTAATATTTGCATTGCACAAGCTATTTTGTGTGCTGTTTAACATGCATGTGCCGTACAGCTGGGGGCGGAATTGAAGCACCTTCTTATTTATCATCCTTTATGTAACAGAATGTGCAACACCCATTTTCGGTATGGGCGTACCACTTCTTCAGTTGCACAACACCGCCATTGCCTTTTTGAATGATTTTGACGTTGACTCGAGCCATTTACTAGTATATGCACTACTTAGTATGACGTGTCCAACTTATTCATTGCTTTCTCTACTACTTTAAGTAAAGGAAGTATTGTATTCCACTCGAAAAATTTATACCGAGATTTCAACAGAAATACATGTTTTGTGATCCCTGAATACAAAAAAGGTGTGTTTTTTTAAACAGAATGGCCTAAAAGTAGAACTTCTAACACAGTGCATACAAGCTAAAAGCTTTATATTTGAGGCAGTATTTTTAATACTTAAATGATTTCAGTCAAATTATATAATATGAAAATTCAATAACAGCCCGCCTTAAAGCAATATGTATATGTAACAATATATAAGAAGTGTATATTACAGCCATTGTATATGTTTATATTATTGTATCCATGTGTAATAATGTTATGTGAATATCTTACGTAATTTAATAATGTAGGAGCTGTGAGAATAATAAGTTAAACGGTGCTAACAATGAGGTAACGTTGAGGCAATAATGAGTAAGAATGTTTAATAATGCTACTAGTCATTATTGGAGCAACAATAATGTAAATTTTAGTGACAGTTTATAAAATAGCCAATCAACAACCAGAAAAAGCTTTAGTTAAACGAAGACATTCTATTGGAGTAGGAATCAGAAACTGAAAAGGAGAAACATTTACAAATTCAAAAGTCAGTTACCTGCAGACAGAGTTACTAACCAGACGCAAATAGTGTCCTCAAGAAATATAATAAGTATTCGTGTGAGACGAAAAATAAGTTTACGTGTTAAAAAGGGCAATTAATTAATAAAAAGAATCTAACAGCTCTCTATCAGTGTTATTTAAATCGTGTCAAGCATTAATAAAAGGAGTGAAGTAAAATTATAATCTGTGTAAGCCTACATTCTTAGTCGTATCAAAACCCTGCCAAGACATTCATGTCTCTAACAATAATACCGACGCAGCCGAGGCAAACATAAATATATAATATTTAAAGAAACAGTCAAATTACAAAGTTAATATTTTTAAAAATTGGGGCGAAGGCTACCGGAAACTGTTTACTATACGTGTGGTTGCAACTACTACAAGTTCGGCTCCCCAACAGTTGAAATATAATACAACTCCTTCAATACAAACTCTTCAAATTGACGCCCAAAGCGTGGTGCAAATAACGCAACAAACCATCTTCTTCAAATTGGCGTCCATACGTGGAGCTAAATAAATAATACAACTCTTAGAAACAATAAACTTCTTCAGATTATCGCATTAGTGCAATAATCTTCCTTGTGACCATCTTTAGTTTCATGTCCAATCACATGGCAATTACCCTCTGTATTTGCACACGTTTAATAACTCGACTTGCTTTGATTAGCTTTCACTTTTCATTATGTCTTTTTACATGATTAATTTCTCATGGCACTCGCATTATCTGTTAACAATGCAAATCTTTGCACTTCAATTTATCGCAATTCGTTGTAGATTTAACCTATACTAGCAGCTTTCTGTGATGCAAACCGTTACTCTTTTATCTAACTACATAATGATTAAATGGCGGAAATTATGAATTCAGAAGAAACTGAAATGGAAGTGAAATTACAGAAGCAGCAGAAAGAATAACACTAGAAGTACTTTCCCCAAAAATCCAGATGATATAGCATTTAGTCGCTTCATTGGCAAAGCATGATGAAAATAATTTCACTGAAAATGACTACTAGCGAATCAACATAACATCTGACATCTCGCTTTTTAAACGTTTCTCTTGATTCAAGAATGAAGAAGATATGTTGTTGCGTATTGTTTAAAACTTGAAGAAGGTTATGTTGTGCTGCTTTTGTTTTGTTTGGTTACGTAATTTTAACTGCCCCACGTATGGGAGCCATCTTGAATTAGTAGCTTTGTTTCACGTAAATATGTTTACGTAAATATTAGTTTTTTAAGGAGTTGGCAACATGCTTTAGGTGTGGGTTTTGAATTTGTTGATTACGTAATAGTTACTGTTATTACGCAATATGCTGCTACCTACGAGAAGCTGATTTTAAGATGTAGTTTTGTTGTTACACTCCAAGTTTTACACTATAATATTTAACTTCGTTATGAAAACTGCTTCTATATATTATTTATGTTTGAATTTTGTCTCGGCTGCGTTAGTAATGTCTGTAGAGTCTGTATCTTAGTCAAGGCGTGATGCAACAAGGAAGTTGACATCACAGAATCTAACTTTTCAAATTCACTTCTTTTATTAATTCTTGCACATTTTTATAAAGACTACACTTTTTAAGAACTGCGAGAATCTTCAATACTTTCACTTAGCGCGTAGACATATTTTACAATTCACACGTAATATTTCTATAGAGAACACATATTCCATCTGTTCACTACCAAGGTCTGCCAGCAACTGAATAACTTTCAACGGTCAAAACCCGTAAGCTTCAGTATTTCAAGTCTCTGATTGGCTAATTCTAGTCCAATAGAATATCTGCATTTTACTTAAACCTTTCCTTTGCTGTTGATTGGCTAATTTTAAACTGTTACTGAATTTACATTATCGTTGCTATAATCATGACTAGTAATTTTCAAACTCTAAAACTCATTATTGCTACAAGGTTACGTCATTATCTCATTGTTAGCAACTTAAAGCTTATTATTCTCACAGGTCTTGCATTATTAAAGTATATAATGTATTCACATAACATTAATAAAACATGTTTACAATAAAAATAAATATTTGAAATGACTGTTACATACAATTTAAATAATTATTACATACATAGTGTTTCAAGGCGGGCTGTTATTGAATTTACTTATTATAAAATACAATTGAAATTATTCAGGTATTAAAATACTGCCTCAAAAACCACGTTCTCAACGTGATATCTGTTAGTTTCAGGAATCAATGTAATATTATTGATATTTTACAAATTCGAACGCTGTCTAAAAATAGTATATGCCACACGTGTTAAAAGTGGTTTTATTTTACTCGTAGGATTGTGAGATAAAACTCTATTTTTATCCCGTGTATTATAATCCAATTATTCAGTTCACGCTCTTTATAACAGCTACTTGTCGGCCTGTCTAGGTCGCTGAAACCGCCATGGAACCTTTAGCGGCGTAATAAACAACATTCAGATAGCAATGAACATTCATACCAACTTTAACACGGTTTTAAACAAAATACTTGATCATAAAACAAGAAATATGCGCCAACATTGTTTTCTATCTTAATCTTAAACTTTAACAATATTTTTTACAAAACAATTCATTATAAAAACAGATATAAATTAATATCGTTTTATTATTTATCATAAGCGCTTCATAAAAATGAAAGATTTGTTTCACAACGTGGAAGTTAAAATGACACTTCTTAGCAAATTTGAAACTATTCCCTGAAAATGAAAATCCATCACATATATTGCTTCTCATACTGCTGCCGAGAGTTTTCTGGCAGCAACTCCTATTCAGTGTTTCTGGCTCGGATTGAGATTTCTTCAGGATATTTTAGTCACAAGCTTGTTGTTTAGAAACGAGCGCTCAGAATAAGTACTGTCGTCTACATCCGCATCTCGTATTATGATCAACGCTTCCTAAGAGGCGCTGGTACAGCTCATAGCGTATGATTGAGGAGGCTATGAGAATATATCAACAAATGACTGGCTGTGCCTTTTATATATTTTATACACTACTCGGCTTACGCCTCAATTTGTTCACTAAAGCCTTGGTTTGCATACTTTATACATAAATAGCTATTTTAGAAAAACTGTCTGTCTGTCTATGAACGGCATTACCCAAAAACGAAAAGTTGGTTAAACACAAATTGAAAGCTTTTCAAGAAACTCCGCCCACCCCAAACTACCCTGACGTGGAAAAGTGCTCGTAATTTTTTATTTTTTCAAAAATGGGCCAATCGATTTTGATAAAAAGGTCATATGTTTAGATATGTGCAAATAAAGTGCATTTCTTGAATTTTCTACTTATAGTAGGTAAGAGGAAGTATTGTATTCCATCAAAAAATTCAATGTCAGATTTCCACGAAATATATGTTTTGAGGTTCCTTGAATAAATAAAAAGATTTTTAGAATAAAAGGTCCGTGTTAGTGTGTGTGTCTGCGAACAACATAACTCAAAAACGAAATCTCGGTTAAATACTAACTTGGTATTTAGATTTAGTTCCTTCCCAGGATGCGACACAAACATTTTCAAGAAAATCCCCCCATGGATCATTTACATGGAAAAATTCTCGTTATTTTCGATTTTCTAAAAAATCTAACAATTTTGATTGAAATGCTATATTTGCATGACAGTGTATATCCTGAAGTAGTAGTTTGTTATAGGAGTTGTATTATATTTCAACTGTTGGGGAGCCGAACTTGTAGTAGTTGCAACCGCACGTATAGTAAAAAGTTTTCGATAGCCTTCGCCCCAAGTTTAAAAAAATATTAACTTTTTAATTTGTTTGTTTCTGTTCGTATTAAATATTTATGTTTGCCTCGGCTGCGTCAGTATTGTTGTTAGAGATATGGAAGTCTTGGCAGGGCGGATGCGACAAGAATGTAGGCTTACACAGATTTTAAGTTTTAATTCACTCCTTTTTATTAATCCTTGACACAAATTAAATAGCACTTCACTGATATCGAGAGCTGTGAGATTCTTTTATTTAATACTTGCACTTTTTAACGAATATACTATTTCCTCTCACACGAATACGTAATTAATTTCTCGAGGACACATCTCGCGTCTGGTTATGATCACTGTCTAGAAGCAATACGTCTGATTATGCGCACTGTTTGGAGGCAACTGAATTGATTTCAACCGTATAAACTTGTAAATTTCTGTATTTCGAGTCTATGTCTCAATGTTTTACTCCATTAGAATAGCTGCATTTAACTAAAGCTTTTTCTGGTTGTTGATTGGCTATTTTTATAAACTGTCACTAAAATTACATTAATGCTTCCAAGAATCACAAGCAACATTATTAAACTCTCAAACTCATTATTGCCTCAAGGTTACCTCATTGTTAGCAACTTTTAACCTATTTCTCACAGTTTCTACATTGTTATATTACGTAGTGCATTAACATAACAGTATTGAATATGTTTACAATAATATAAGCATATACAATGACTGTTACATACATTTTACAAATTCTTACATACACATATTGCTTCAAGGCGGGCTGTTATTGAATTTACATATTATATAATTTGACTGAAATCATTTAAATGTTGAAAATACTGCCTCAATCTTAAATAGTCTTGAGAAGTCCTCTTCATGTACAAGGGCTTTTGTATAACTGTCAAACCATAAAGAGGCAGACAATAACTTTCTCCACAAAAAATGCAGACTTCCTTAAAGCTCAGAGTCAAATATTGTTTTGTGGCGTTAACCATTTCCAAAATATTTTCTGTTATTGGTTCAAATTTCCAAATACCAATACTTTTTCTCAATTGTTTAGTCGCCATTTCTGTTCTTCTCGTGATCATGCAAACAGCCTTGTGTGTTCTTCTTTCTCCTATAACGAAATGTGTAAAGGTTTAATAAAAGTATATTTCGATTAATAGGAAGTAGATAGAAGAATAAGCTTTTGAAAGAATAGACTGCAAAAGAGTGGGTAGCGAGAATTATGTGAGTGTAACATACACATTGTTTTATTGTTGCTCTGTTGTCACATCTTGCTTAACTTCATTATTCTGATGCACACACACACTATATTGAGTACGTCAGAATCATGGTGCATTTCTCAAGGGTGTATAATTATTCTCATGCAATTTCACGGCACATGCCAGGCTGATAGTACCTTCCAGAAGTAAACACATTAAGTGTAATTTATGCATTTCGTGCTGCAGGTTAACTTACCTCCCTCCTCAAAAAAAGTTCATGCTTATCTTATGAGCAGGTACAACAAACTTAACATAGGCACTATCTGTAATGAAGTAGGCACAATCATTTATTCATTTACCACCTACAAACACATTTTGACATGACAGAACAGTATAGAAATATCAAATAGCCACATACCCTATATTAAATTTACTAAATTTCACTATTGTCTTAATGAAGTTTAAACTGTAAACATCATTTCTTTAAATTTGTACCCTTAAACTTACTTACCTACTATGTATTACTTGCTCTACTACGTATAGTAAGTAGGGGAAGTATTGTATTCCACCCAAAAATTCGATACCGAGATTTCACCGGAAATATGTTTTGAGACCCCCTGAATCCAAAAAAAGCATTTTTGGAAACATGTCCGTGTGTGTCTGTGTGTCTGTGAACAGCATAACTCAGAAACGAACTGTCGGATAAACACCAAACTTGGTATTTAGGTTCAGTATCTTCCAGAGATGCGACACGAAGGTTTTCAAGAAAATCGCCCCACCCCAGATTACCCTTTACATGGAACATTATTCGAAAATTTAATTTTTTCAAAAATGGCTCTAACGATTTTGATTAAAATATCATATGTTTAAGATATTTTTATGACAAATAAAATGCATATCTTGAATTTTCTAGGAATGTCTCCAAAAGTATTCTTCATTGTGAACGACTTTTGCATAACTGGTAAACCATAAGATATAGACAAAATTTTACTGCACAAAAAATGTAGATCGCGTTAAAATACACAATTTATGTCATATGCATTTTTGTTGTTGAGTGAACCATTGTCGAGATATTGCTTGTTATTCTCTTAAATTTTTCAATACTTATACTTCTCAAATTCGTTATTCATTTTTTTATGTCCTGGACATGCAAAGAGAATGGAATGCGCCACATAGCAACCAGCTCTTAAAATATTTGACTATCGCTTAAAACCTAGCAATTCCCCTTGCATCTACAAGAAAATTAGCAATAAGATTAACATCTCGATTAACATGAAGCATATGGAGAATAAGCGTTTGTAGAAATAGTTTGTACAAGAGTAGAGAAAGTCATGTGAGTGTAACACATCAGATTTTTTTATGGCAAACCCTATTATCAGTGCTCAAGTAATTTCTCTCTTGAGTACGTCTTACACTCGCATACTGTTTGTAATTGTTTTGGAGTCAGTATTATTATTAAACAGGCTATTGGGTTTGCATTCAAATAGCTCTGGTCCTTTTAGATCAGTACTGTGTTTTCGCCCACGTAAGAAGTAGAAATGAATAAAGTGGTAGGTTAGTGGTAAAAAAATACCAAGCGAGATAACTCAGGCGTTAGCGTCTGTGGCCCGCATTCGGGAGGTCGTGGGTTGGATTCCCGCGGCCGACCTTGCTGACCCATGGGGTTTTTCGGGGTTTCCCTGGGTCTCTAGGCGAATGCTGGGAAGGTTCATTACATCCCCCGAATTTCCTGTTCCTTCATTTCACCTCCATTCTCATTTCACTGCACCTTTCGTCTGTTTGGTCTGCTAAGTGTCGGCGAGAATGTTGGCGTTGCATGACAGGGAAAAAGGATGCTCTTTGTAACCTTTCGTCCCCCGGAATGAGGCGGTCTTCAACTCCCGGATCCCCCTGTGGTATGTGCAACCTGCAGAGAGGAGGGTAGCCCATTGCACCAGCTGCCATCCAAGGAGTTTCATCTCTGTCGTGCCTCCTGTCCAGTCGCCCTCTGTCTCCTCTTTACCACACCGCTCCCTCCTGGGGGCTCTCCATGAGGGGCTTAGACACAAAAGGTCTTGTAGGCGGCGGTGGCAACTTCCCCTCCACACCTAGTCCTACTCCTGCTGCTAGTACTAAAATGCTCGATTTCTCAGTTGTACACCAATAGTTTGTTGTAGTTGACCATTTACCGTGCACTTTGTTGTACTAAGTAGCCACTATTTTATTATTGCAGCTGTTGATGTTAGGAAAGGAACGACGGTATTAAACTTCCTCAGGCACGTAGTCAACAATGCTCATTACTTGAGAGCGCAGAATATTAATTGCAATACCACTACGATAACGCGTACGACTCGCATTCGAGAGTTATGGGGTTCGATCCCCGGCAACCGTCTACTCTGACCCATGCGAATGCTGGGGTGGTTCATTTTCTACCACGACTCTCCTGTCCCACATTTCCTTTACCATCATCTTCCTTGTCATCGGTTTCAGGGTTGTAGGACCAGGCGACGGTGTTCGGCGGGTTACGGCTGGATGGTGCATGTGCGCCCTGTAGAGGTTTCTTCTCTGGCGTCGTTGCGGACTGCTCAGTTGGATCTTGCGCCCCGCCCCGGAGGGTTTGGTGGCTAATCAGTGGGCCCAGCTAGCGTCGGGTACGTTCGATCTGGAACGTTGAGGACTACGTCCATGCTTGCGTTCGTTGTCATCCGGATCTGGTGGCTCTTCGGGTCTTCCCCCTCATCCCTCCGTCCCTCCCAGGGTCGGTCACGGTAGAAGCAAAAAAGCCATCGCGGCCTACTTGTGGTACTGGTTGCGGGGGGCCCTTCTCCGTGCCTTTAGCTTGTACCTTTAAAGTAAATAGAATATTAATAAATAACCGCCAGTAACAAAATAACTGAACTTACGATGGGTAAAATACTCCATAAAAAACAAACATAATAGATCCTTAAGTTGCGAAAAGGTTCGCAGTGTGTGTGTGTGTGTGTGTGTGTGTGTGTGTGTGTGTGTGTGTGTGTGCGCGCGCGCGTATATTTCCATGGTGCTATACAAAAATCTTACAATTTTTAATACATTACTTTGACTTGCTATTTTATTCTTTAGTCCACCATGCAGTTTAACACCGTGGATATTTATGCATGGTGGGCCATAACAGATTCATATTATTTTATTTTTCTAAAGCATTTTTCTCTTATCTCCCCATATATTCTCCTATTCTTTTTATATCCCTCTCCTTTTGTATTTTCAATATCCTAACTTTTAATACTTCTTTGTTAACATTCTCCCATTCTTTAGGTAAAATCTGATCTCTCCACAACTTAGTTTCTCCACATTCAATTATATAATGTAAGTCTTTATCTGCCTCTCCACAAAGAGAACACCTATCCAAATTCACTCTCTTCCTATCTTCCCTTAGCCTATGTGCAGGCCCACCCTTCTATCACTAACCTATTACCTACATTCACATATTTCTCCCTTCCCCAGTCCACCTTTAATTGAGGTGCGCACTATGAAAATAGGCAATTATAGGCACTATAAAATTAGTACATATTATTCCAGTAAGCACGAAACAAACAAAGCCTACGATTCTAAACAAAGGACAAATTAGCTAAATTCCGAGCTCTAGTTATGAGTGCATGAGGTGGTGTTAAAATGATTTATTATTATATTATTGTTACTAAGCTGATATTACTACTACTATTAGTAATAATGCTAGTGCTACCAATAACAGCCTATTTCCCTTGTGTATTGGGCGTCATCTCTGCCCAATGTGCGTGTGTGTGCGCGCGCGCTGTGAACAACATAACTCAAAAACCAAAATTCTAATAAATACCAAACTTGGCATTTAATTTAAAATATCTTCCAAAGGTGCGACACGATGATTTTCAATGCACCCCTCCCCCAATGTGAATCTGGTAGACATAAAACTTCCCCACTCCCAGGCCACCAAGTTAACATCTATGGAAAATATATAGTCTGCAACCATCGAGAGAAATAACCTTCTCAGTATCGATTCAATAATTTGTAATGTTAGCTGGATGTAATTTTCTCTCTTTATACACTTATTTAGCGTGCTCTGCTAACGCACATAACACATACAAGGGAAATAAAGAAACACTTTATTTAATGAGGGTTATTAAAATATTTAAGTATTGGAATCGCATGCCTATCGTACCGTTATAAGCAGTTTCGATTCTCTTTTCTTTTGTTGTGCCTTAGTTGCTGTAGGTAAATCGTGACCATCTATGTATAATGTTTTGGAATGAAATACCGCCGGCATCTCGTGCATATTCTGTGCAGTAACAACAAATACTTTTTACTCCGTGACAATCTCAAACAAAAGTTAAAGCATTCTTCGCAAATATGTTTTTACTTTCTTTACTTTTTAATAGTAGGTAGTGTGGGTATTACATTCCACTAACAAAATCTATATCAGATTTCACCGAAAATACATTTTTTGAGGTCCCTGAATCTAAAAAAGCATTTAAAAAAACCCTTGTGTGTGTCTGTGGTGTGTGACTGAACAGTATAACTCAAAAACGAAAAGTCGGATAAATTCCAAACTTGGTATTTACGAGGGCTGTTCCAAAAGTACCCGACCTAACAAAGAAAATGCAAAACTTTTAGGAAAAAACATGTTTATTTTTCTACATAGTCTCCTTTCAGTTCGATACACTTTTCCCAGCGATGTTCAATAACTTCGATACCCTGTTTATAGTGAGAACCGTTGAGTTCTGTAAAATAGCCATCAACTGCAAACTCCACCTCTTCATTGTTGGCAAATCTTTTACCAGCAAGCTATTTCTTCAACTTTGGAAACAGAAAATAATCAGAGGGAGCTAAATCTGGCGAATAGGGTGCATGAGGAAGCAATTCGAACTTTAACTCATTGATTTTGGCCATGGCGATAATGGATGTATGAACTCGTGCATTGTCTTGATGAAACAGGACTTTCTTTTTCGCTAAATTCGGCCGTTTTTGCTTGATTTCATCATTCAAACGCTGTAATAAGTTTACACAATACTCTCCATTGATTGCTTTTCCTTTTTGAAGATAATCAATGAAAATGATGTCATGCGCATCCCAAAAAACTGACGCTATGACCTTGCCTGCAGATGGAACTGTCTTCGTCTTCTTTGGAGCTGATTCTCCACTTTCAATCCACTGTTTTGACTGTTCCTTCGTCTCAGGTGTGAAGCGATAGACCCACGTTTCATCCATGGTTATGTATCGACGCAAAAACGGCTTTATTGCAGCGAAACATCGCCAAACATTCGACTGAAACATCCTCACGACGCTGCTTTTCTTCCATTGTGAGTAAACGCGGCACCCATCTTGCTCACAGCTTTCTCAGTATCGATGTACAGCACTTTTTGAAGTGTCTACGATGTCTACTAGCTCGCGCACTTTCAGTCAACGGTCATCCAATACCATTTTGTGAATTTTCTTCACAATTTCTGGCTTGGTCACCTCATTTGGTTGACCACTGCGATGTTCGTCTCGGCAGCTCGCACGGCCTCGCTTAAACTCTGCCATCCAATATTTTACTGTTGTAAACGAAGGAGCAGACTTCCCCAGAGTAGAATCTAGCTCAGCTTTAATATTAGTTGTACTAAGACCTTTCAAATGAAAGTATTGTATCACATAACGATAGCCAGTTTTATCCATGTTTACAAATTCTCTGAGAGAGTCCACTATTAACGGCTGCCAAACAATTATAGGGATGGTACTTTTTGCCATAGTTTGAAACAACAGCCGCTATATATATACGTCAGGTCGGGTACTTCTGGGACTGCCCTCGTAGGTTCAATACCTATCAAAAATTACGATGCTGAGGTTTTCAGAGAAATCCTCCCATATCAAATTACCCTTCACATGGAATATTTTTCGAAATTTTTTATTTTCTAAAAATAGCTATTAACGATTTTAATTAAAATACCATATATTATAGATATTTACATGTCAAATAAAATATATATCTTGAATTTTCTGGAAACAGCCTGTGAAGGCATCATTCGAAACGAATTTTGTATAACTGGTAAACGTTAAGCGATAGAGACAGCGTACTCACAAAAAATGTAGATCTCTTTAAAACACGCAATTTATTTCAAATAACTTTTGTGGAATCAGCCATTTCCGAGATATCCATTATTAGTGGTTCGAATTGTTCAATACTTTTGTCTTTCTTTTGAGCTCCTCTCGACATTCAGATATTTCTCGCTATGCCACGGAAACATTATGGAATTTTAAGGCAAGGGTATAGCGTCCTGTTGTAAAATATTTTAGTATCGTTATTCCCTTTGTATCTATAAGAATAAGCTTCTTTTTTAAGAATAATTTGTACTCGTATACCCATTAATAAGCGATAGAGGGTACAGAAAATTATATGAATGAACACATCAGATTTCTTCATAACTTCAACATGTTAGCATTGGCTTACATAGGCTTTGTACAACCTTTTTAGTGTTTTAGCGATTTATGAATTGAAATTAAAAGCTGTTTTATAGTCCATGTCCGTAGAGAAGGAATTGTCAAAAATGGTTAAGTGGTTTTTGAGATTATCCTACATAAATACACATAGACATACATTTTCTCTGTATATAATATTAATATAGGTAAAGGGAAGTAATTACTGTATCACAGTAGGTACCACAGGTGCGTAGTTTTGATTATTGTATCAGCTGTTTGTTTTAATTAGCCTTAGTTACTCAGTATTGGAGTTCATGATATTTATATGACAGTTCTAGTACATCCTGTGCGCTTCTGAGAATGTGTTTTATTGCTTGCCAGAGGGCGACTGTATCTATTGACCATGACGCTATCCTTAAACTCCGCCAGTTACTTTCGTTACAAATAAAGAAGTGGTGCTTGTCTCGTACTTGGGTGCTGCTGAGGAAAGCTGCGAGGTTCCTGCTTGATTCACTCATCTCCTTCCTTTTTTGGGTGCTCTGCCTTTCAGATAATAACTATAAAACATTAAATAATGTTTTTCTAAGAATTTCAAGTCATAGCTTTTACTCTGGCTGTTTCGACGACTCTGAGCAGTTGTTTTAAAGATGGGAATATGAAGTGTTATAGAAGTGGCTAATTCATATTACACTGCCGAGAAAAAAAACTTGGTGACAGTTGAAATTTGTTGTCATTTAGGCAAGTTGCTAGAATTTGTTTTCATGTGCATGCATGATATGACCCTGGCAATTGCCAGCGTGGTTATCAAAATCATTTTAAATATTTCTCAGACAAGAATATGAAAACTTTTGGTTCATAAGATATATTGTCTGGTGCATTTAGAAGGTCTTTGCCTGCTTTGTAACATTGTTGCAGTACGCCTATCCAGCTTTACAAATCCGCTGCGATTTCACACTTAGCATTGTTGTTATTGGAAACAAATGGTAACACAAATAGTGAATGATCATTCATTATTTTCTAGTGTCGAGATTCCTCTGAAATATGTCTTTCAGCCCTATTGATTGCACAAAAGCTGTTGCATTAGTTGAAGATGGACATATCTATTGCTATGTAGCAGGGCTAGCCGCCCCGTGCGATAATTACAAGTGTCGCCCCCCCTCCCTCATACTTTCACACCTAACCTAATTTTTATCCGTAATCACTGCTTCATGTCTGCTTATTCTCACATAACGTATATATTTGCATAGGTAATCAATGAATAAAACCCGAAACGAGAAAACTTATGGTGAGAAAACAAGATTGCTCTCAGCGAAAGATAAAAACACGCAAAGTCACACAATAAAAATGTTTAAATTTGGGATTTACCCCTTCATTTGGAGGTTAAAGGATTAAAAAGGTGCCCAAAATGAAAATACACTTAACGGTCGACCACAGCGCTTGATAATCATCTTTGGTATAGGCACACAGCGGAGGTGGACAACTCGATCACTGCAACCTACTAGAGATGGATTGCTGCTATCACCTCGCGGGAGAAATGGATTAAGAATCTAAAGTGGTTTGAAACACTCTTGTTTGTAAACATGATACTCATTTTTGAACACCTGCCGCACACGGAATGTTGCTACGATAACCATCAATGGAGGTCACATCCAGAGTGTGTGTCGCTTCATTTGTCGGCAGTTTCATAACAATCTCCAGAAACCCGCTAGAATTTAAGCGTGATTTGTAATTCCGTCCTATTTTCAAATATCTTGTTCGTGTTTTAAGATTTTGCCGCCCCTAAAAGCGCCGCCTGGAGCGGTGGCACGCCTCAACCCCACCCCTTGAGCCGGCCCTGCTATGTAGTGAGAGTTTTAGGAGTAACTCCCACACGTATTCTGCGAGCTGTAAGACGACTTCACGAACATACGACAGGTTCCTGGATCAGGTCGACCGAGATGTACATAGCAAAGGGATGGCCGTTTTTTAACTTTAGCAATTTTAAGAAATCGTCATATAATAGTAGTTGAGGCGAAAAATCCTCTGGAAAATTCTCGCAATATTAACATCAACGAATGGACGTGCAGAAGAAGTAAATCTGAACTCGAGGAGACCTGCCACAGGACAGGACTCAACACCGAAGAGATCGTCTTCACTTTGCTCGAGAGCACGTGGACTGGACACTTGAGCAATGGAGCAAGTTTCTCTAGACAGATGAGTCCAAATTCAACTTAGGGCTCCAGATGGAATAGGCAGGGTATGGAGAACGCTATGCTGCTTGCATGTTTTTCCCAGAGGATCCTTAAGGAGGAGGCTGAATTATGGTGTGGGGTTATGTAAGTACTGATACAAGCATTATATATATATTTGGCCCGGCAGTGTATTTCAATATTGTCTCGTCTATGGTCAATTCAGTAGATCTTTTATTTAGAAGAGAAATCAATTTACAACAACAGATTGTCGATGCCTTGACATTTACCAATTATACAAAACTTCTTCAGCATAAAGTAGACTTCAGAGGCTACATGTATTCCCGGTGAAATCTACTGCTACTGCAGGAACCTCCTCGCCCCCCCCCCCTCGCATTCGCCGAGGGGAACCCGACGCAGCCCAGGGCAACCTACGCCTCGGCCGCCACTTCGCCGCGACTGCGCCGCCATCTTCACCGGTACCTACATCGCTGATTCTGGGAGCTTCCCAGCTACCGCAGAGCTAGCCTGTATCTCATGGGAGGTGCAGCGCTGTTATACAGGGGTCCCGAAGGACCTGCCAGCCAGTTTCCTCATCAGCGCAATACACCAGCAGTGGATTTTCGGAGCCCAGGGAGCCACGCCGCTCGTCAGGATGGAGTTTGCAGACCCTGGCGACTACGAAGCGGCCTTGAATGCGGGTTTGTCCTTGTTATGGCGGTGCTTACGCATCGAGGCCAGCCAAGTGGAACGTCAGGTCTCCTGCTGGTGCTGCTGTGCCTACGGGCACAACGAGACATCCTGCACAACGGAACCAAGGTGCCACTACTGTGGTGCTTCCAGCACCACTGCTACATACAAGCCTCACGAACTACGCCACCGCCGCCGCCGCTACTACGCAACCTGTGGAAGGTCGAATCACTTCACCGGCCAAGCGCTCTGTCCCCTGCATCCTAGCAGGAAGGCACAGCAGAAGCTACCAGCACCAACGACCACTCCACATCCGGACACCAGTACCATATCCAGCGCAGTCACCGAGGAAGTCTAGGGCCTACGCGACGCCGTTCAGAATCTCCACGCGGAGTTCCTGAACATGACGACGAAGCTGACAGCTCTGGATGAACTCATCAGGGACCTTCAAACCACATCAGCTGCTCGGCAAGTTTTCTTGACTGGGCAGTTTGACATCATCACAACCAGACTCAACACCATTGACAACTCCTTCCGGTACTCAGCTGCAGCTTCCAAGCTGAGGATGAAGAACAACCCAGAGAACGCAGAGCAGACCAACTACTTGGATGAAGCACGAAGACAACATCTACAAGGCTTCAAAGCCAGACAAAACATATAATCCTTCATCTACAATCACCAACATTTCCTTTCATTAGCACCTTTAATTCTAAACCCTCGCTATTTCCACTAGTGTTACAGTCAGGTTTCATGGCTGCACCCTAGTTATTACATTTATCCGCTCCCGCCCATAGGGCGGCAGCCAACAGCATTCATTTGCTAACGCGGGTGCCATGCGGGACCGCACAAACACCACGTTCTATTCCACTCTTTCTCCTATTATCCATTTTCCTTTCGATGGAGGAGTTTTTAGGGTGAGTCCCACACTCTCAGTTCCAACTGCCATATGGCCTGAGGTTAGTGATTAAATTATTTTCTCCACCACTCAAAAAAATCTAGTATGGAATATTTGAGTGGAATATAATGCTTCCTCTACTTTCTATACATAAGTACCGAGCGAGGTGGCTCAGCGTTAACGTGTGCGATCCCCTCTAATCCATGGGTTTTTAGTGGTTTTCCGGGTCGACAGGCGAATGCTGGGGTGGTTCCTCTTCTACCTTGACTTTCCTGCCTCTCATTTTCCGTACCATAATCTTCATTGTCATGTGTTTCAAGGTTGTAGGACCAGGTGACGCTGTTCGGCGGGTTACGGCTGGGCGGTGGATGTGCTCTTTGTAGAGATTTCTTTCCTTGCGTCTGATAGCATCTGCCTTCGAGTGGGACCGCTGGGGGTTCGGAGGCTTGTTAATGAGCCCGGCGGCGTCGGATGCGTTTGAGCTGGAAACGTTAGGAACCCGTCAATGCCTGCGCCCGTCGTCACCCGGATCTAGTCACCCTTCGGGTCTCTCCACTCATCCCTTCCTCCCAGGGGTCACGATAGAAACACAAAGGGCCTACTTGAGGTGCTCTGCCCCAGTTGCGGGGGTCCCGCCATTCATCCGTACCTTTAACCTTACCTTCTATAGACAAGTTATAGAGAAAGTCAAACTTGTCGGTTCCTATAGTTGATCTGCTTTTCTCCATAGACAACCTATGAAAGAGATTTCGTCTGCAAGTTAGTGCATGCGTTAAGAACAGTGCATAATTATAAATTAAACCTAACTCGTTCCGCTGGTATATTTCAGACCTATTATTATCCCAAGCAGACACCGGAAACTTAACGCTGAATCTCATGCCATGCTAAACTGCGTTTCCTTAAGCAAACGAAATGCGCAGTAGTTTAGTTCTAAGGGCTTACTTCCCGAAGTTTTTACTTTCTCTACTACCTGCCTATAGTGAGCAGAGGAAGTATCGCATTCCACCTAAAAATTCGACATCGAGATTTCACTGCAAATGCAAATTTTGAGCCCCCCTGAATGCAAAAAGTGCGTTTTTAGTAAAAGGTCCGTGTGTGTCTCTCTGAACAACATAACTCCAAAATGAATAGCCTGTTAAATAGCAAAGTTCAGCATCTTCTGAAGATGCGTTACGAAGACTTTCACGAAAATCTCCCCACCGCAAACACGAAACATTTTCTTTATTTTTCAGTAACGGCTATAACAATTTTGCTTAAAGTGCCATATGTTTTAAGATATTTTCATGACAAAATATATATCTGGAATAGCCTATGAAGCCTTCTTTATTCTGAATAATCTACATATAATTGGTAAACCGTAAGATAAAGACGTACCTAACCTTACTACGCCCAAAAGAAAGATCACGTTTAAGTTTGCATATTTACGTCAAATGCAATTTTTGTGGCGCTAAACATTTCCGAGATATTCTGTGTTATTGTTTTGAATTTTCAAATACTTTATACTTTTCTCAAGTGCAAATCATTATTCTTTTCTTCCCTTTTCTTTTTCGTGTTCATGGAAAGAGAACAAAATTTAAATGCCATCACATCGTAACCGGCTTTGAAAATATTTGACTATCGCCTTAGTTTACTGTGTATTTTTTAATGCTCTATTTAAATGCCTCCTTTAATATCCAAGGTCATATCGGCGACTTTATACCTTTGGAACAATTGCTCATCAGCAATTATGTTAACTCGTTTACTGTAGTGTTAATATTGGTTATTACATTAGTCATACTTCCAGACTATAGCGACTATGGGAATTAATTCGGTTAAAGAAAATTTCTACCCGCCAGCCGGAAATCGAATCTGGGACACTTGCTAGCATGTTAACTACCAGATCACTGAGACAGTCTATTTGTCTTCTTGCACCAACAGAGAAATGTGTGGACGGGAATGTTTCTTTAGCCAGCATTATTCCCCATCAGTGGTGGCTGTTGTGCAAGAGCATGTGAACACCCTAACTTTTGACACCTTGCAGATTTATTGGTCATTTTTTCTTTGAATGCTATTAAACGTGTCTAATATGCGGTAATTTAGAATCTACTGTGCTACCCCTCTAAACTCATGAGACATGGCAATAGAGTCACTAGCACGCCTCGACTTGTGCACGTTTTAAGGAGCTTTTGCACATGCGCAACTCGTATGACGTAATTAGCTTATGAGGCCAAATACATGGGTCGTGCACACTTAAAGGCGTGCAGTAGTAGGTTAAGCTTCTCCCGCACTCTATTTCCGTACTATGACTACAATCTTACGTCAACGCTACTAGGTGGTAGCACACTATGGTAGAAGTTAATCAGTGCAGTAAAAGAAGGCAACGTGCACAAGCACAGAAACTTCTCCCAGTTTCTCTATGCCATCCATAATCTCAACTACAATTTACCTTATCCTAAAACGGTGTCTTAATTATGTACATCCACAAAAAAATCCTTTTCTTTCGTCACAAAAATGTTGTGTATTATGATCAGGCAGAGGGGTTTTAGTAAGTAAACCATCAAATTAGGAACGCACCGAGGGTTGGTAGCGAGGGAAGTACACCCTACTTCGAGGACAGATTAGGGTTATAGAGTATTAGAGGGAAAATATTTAGCTATTCATAGTGTGCAATTTGTTTATGAAGGCTACTAAACAAGCATTTCGAAAGCTGTACATTTTTAAAGTAGTGTTTGCTCTTATCGTTTTTCCCTTCTAATAATATCGCACGTTGCTTGTGTTTCATTGAATTACATGTTCTTTAACACGATGTTTTAAACGTCTTGAATTACAATCGTTGGTTTCGCCATTTGTGCTTAAGTGTTCCCTTGCACATTCCTCAACAAATTATTATAACTCTGCCTTAGGCATACTGCCACAGTTCTCAACTGTGTGTGTGCAGCGAATAAATGGAACAGTCGCAACGAAACCTTCTCCTGGGGTAGGGGAGGGGAGCAGTGTGTCCGTCTTACTACTCACGGTAACAGGATTGCTCTGTTTACTTACTAAAACCCCTCTGCCTGATTATGATTATTGTTTTTGTTGTCGTCTGGAGTAGCTGCAGTTGTATCAGTTTGTTCATGATCACGACTATTACGCAGCTGATGCTAAGAGGGCTGTCCCAGAAGTACCGGACCCAACAAAGAAAACACAGAAATTTTGGGAAAAAACATCTTTATTTCTCTACATAGTCTCCTTTCAGCTCGATACACTTTTCCCAGCGTTGTTCAATAGCTTGGATACCCTGTTTATAATGAGAACCGTCGAGTTCTGCAAAATAGCTATCAACTGCAAACTCCACCTCTTCATTGTTGGCAAATCTTTTACCACCAAGCTATTTCTTCAACTTTGGAAACAGAAAATAATCAGAGGAGGCTAAGTCTGGCGAATAGGGTGCATGAGGAAGCAATTCGAACTTTAACTCATTGATTTTGGCCATGGCGATAATGGATGTTTGAACTGGTGCATTCTCTTGATGAAACAGAACTTTTTCGCTAAATGCGGCCGCTTTTGCTTGATTTCATCATTAAAATGCTGCAATAAGTTTGAATAATACTCACCATTGATTTATTATCATTTTTGAAGATAATAAATGAAGATTATTTCACATACATTCCAAAAAAAAAACTGACGCCATGACCTTGTCTGCAGATGGAACTGTCTTCACCTTCTTTGGAGCCGATTTTCCACTTTCAATCC
This sequence comes from Deroplatys truncata, assembly GCA_030765065.1. Taxonomy (NCBI): domain Eukaryota; kingdom Metazoa; phylum Arthropoda; class Insecta; order Mantodea; family Mantidae; genus Deroplatys; species Deroplatys truncata. The sequence continues at coordinate 21,657,938 of CM060987.1, forward strand.
CCTTTTTTGATTTTATTCGTCTCAGATGTGCAGTGATGGACCCATGTTTTATCCATGGTTATAAATCGACGCAAAAACTCGGCTTTATTGCAGCGAAACATCGCCAAACACTCGACTTAAACATCCTCACGACGCTGCTTTTGTTCCATTGTGAGCAAACGCGGCACCCATCTTGCGCATAACTTTCTCATGTCTAAATTTTTAGTCAGTATGAGATGTACATCTCTTTTTGAAATGCCTACGATGCCTGCTAGCTCGCGCACTTTTAGTCGACGATCAACCAATACCATTTTGTGGATTTTATTCACAATTTCTGGCGTGGTCACCTCATTCAGTCGACCACTGCGATGTTGGCTTTGGCAGCTCGTACGGCCTCGCTTAAACTCTGCCACCCAATAATCTATCTCAGCTTTAATATTAGTTGGACTAAGGCCTTTCAAATGAAAGTATTGCATCTCGTTACTGTTTCCTATTCTCCCTAGAGTCTGGAGGTGTATGAGTGAGAGAGTGTGTGTGTGTGTGTTAATTTAATAGAAATATGATTGCTAATTGGTCCTTGATGACCAAAGGTCCCCATAACAGTGAGTAAAGAAGATTTATCTGTATCAGCAAGAATTCAATATAAAAATAAAGTTTTGTAAGAATAGTGCCTAGAAGAGTGAGTAGAGAAAGTCATATGAATGCAACACGTAAGAGTTTTATGTATTACACTCGCAGTATAAATTTTGAGAGAGATCTGTGAAGTTGGCAAGATTACATGATGATCTCATTCTTGTGGCCAAACCCAGTAAAACTACGCTAGTTCTGCGGAAATTCCCGACTATCGGCATGTGAAAATAATGCTAGCAGGTACCTTACCCTGCATCTAACTTTACCGGTTTGCATTCTTAGTGCTAATCTGTATGCTGCTTCTTTCTTTGACTGTTTCTCTTATAAGCGCTTAATGATAGTTAAGGTATGTTGAATGACTAATTAAGTAATTCTATAGAGTTATTTAATCGCTCAAAAGAAGCTTGTGTATTGCATTCACACGACTTTTTCTTCCCAGAATCGTTTACTTTTACATAACTTCTACAAAATATTCTTACAAACGCTTATTCTTCTATCTACTTCAAGTTAATTAAGGTAAACGTTTACATAAATTGTTTCATGACACAATTATTTAGGCCTGGTTCACAACTTCATACAATTGACCATAAACCAGAAAACAAATGAGTACAAACTGGTTAAAACCTGTATAAATATATACCTATTAGCTAGAGAAGGTATTGCATTTTACCCTAAAATTCAGTACCTGGATTTCACTGGAAATACAATTTTTGAGACTCCCGGAATCCAAAAAAGCATTTTTAGAAAAATGTCCGAGTGTGTCTGTACCTGTGGAAAGCATAGCTCAAAAACGAAATATCGGATAAATACCAAACTTGGTATTTAATTTCAGTACCTTCCAAGAACGTGACACTACGATTTTCAAGAAAAATGCTCCACCTTAAACTACCTATACATTCAACATTTTTCAAATTGTTTTTTTTTATGAAAACTGTCTCTTATCGATTTTGATTAAAAACCCATATGTTCAATATATTTACCTGGCAAATAAAATGTTTCTTTAATTTTCTGGAAATAGCAGCCTCTGAAGTGCTCATTTGGAAAGATTTTTATATAATCTTTGTACAACTGGTAAACATTAAGTGACACACGAAAACGTACTACACAAAAAACGTAGATGTCTTTAAAACACATAATTTATTTCAAATAACTGTTTTAGTACTGGCATAAGGCACTTGCGAGATATCCGTTATTAATGGTTCAATTTGCTTAGTTTTTTATCATTCTTTTAACTCCTGTCTATTTTCAGTTGTTTCTCGCCATTGCAAGGAAACAGTGTGGAATTTTAAGGTCAGCATATTGCATCGATTCTTAGACATTTGACTATCGCTATTCCCTTTGTATCTATATCTAAATGTGCAATGCAGCTATTTCCGGCAAGGTTTTATCTGGATCAAAATGAAGCAGATGAAAATAAACTTTCGTAAGAATTACTTGTGTATCCACTTATAAATAATAGAAGGTAGAAAAAGTCACGTCAATGTAACCATTATTTTTTGTTTGTTTGCAGGCAGTTGTATTCAGGTATGAACTAGACCTTATAGGTACAGAGGGAATAGCGGTAGTCAATGTTTACAAATGGATCCCTATATACTGATCTTGAAATTCCATACTGTTTCTTGTTGTATCTGAATCGGTCTTGAACTATTTTAAAGAAAGATTAATGCGCCTTCCATGCTGTTTGTTTAAAGTTCGTTACACATTCTCATGATTATACTAATAGTATAAAGAGGGAAAATGTGTGTATGTGTTTGTGTCTTTAGGGTAATCTCAAAAACCCTAACTGATTTTGATAATCCTTTATCATTGAAAAATGCAATTAATTTTGACGGACATGGTGCTATAAAACGGCTCTAATTTTATAAACTACTAAAATATTAAAAAGGGTTTAAAAAGCCTTTGTAGTTGAATACGAACACAGTGGAGTTATAAAATAACATGCTTAAGAAGGCCTTGGCTTTTTGTTGAGAATGCCATGGAGTAGAAATAATAGTTGTTGTTACTCCATAGAATATAAATAGTTGCTTATCTCCGCAGTGTATAAAAACAGAAGCCGGTTACATTTTATTGCAAGGAATGTATATAGATGGCCACGATGTAACACTTCATCAAACACAACACAGAGTTTAAAAAGCGACAGTCGATTCTAGTTTATGTTTGTTTCTTTAATTCTAATTTATCAAATACTGCAGATGTGTAGGTATGTAATGTGAAGTAGGTTACTTTTACGTTGTTTGCATCACGCTTTGAGCGTCAATTTGAAGTAGGTTGTATTCTTATTTGCCCAAAGTTTAAAAAAAATTAACGTTGTAATTGAACTGTTTCTTTAAATATTTAATATTTATGTTTGCCTAGGCTGCGTCAGTATTATTTTTAGAGACATGATATCTTAGCAGGGCGTGATGCAACAAGAATGTAGGCTTACCCATATTTTAAGTTTTAACTCACTCCTTTTTATTAATCCTTGACACAAATTAAATAGCACTTCACTGATATCCAGAGCTGTGAGATTCTTTTACTTAATACTTGCACTTTTTAACAAGTATACTATTTTCGTCTCACACGAATACGTAAATAATTTCTCGAGGACACATCTTGCGTCTGGTTAGTAACTATGCCTGTATGCAACTGACAAGGTTTCTAGCGCCTAAATTTATAGAATTCTGTATTTCAAGTCTCTGATTGGCTGTTTTTACTCCAATAAAATACCTGCATTTAACTAAAGCTTTTTCTGGTTGTTGATTGGCTATTTTTATAAACTGTCGCTAAAATTACATTATTGTTGCTCCAAGAATCACAAGTAGTACTGTTACACTTTCTTACTCATTATTGACTCAAGGTTACCTCATTGTTACCTCATTGTTAGCAAGTTTAAACTTATTATTCTCACAGCTCCTACATTATTAAATTACGTAATACTTTCACATAACATTATTGAACATGTATACAATAATATAAGCATATGCAATGACTATTACATACATTTTATAAATTGTTACATACACATATTGCTTTAAGGCGAGCTGTTATTGAATTTACATATATAATTTAACTAAAATCATTTAAGTATTAAAAATACTGCCTCAAATGAAACTGTCAAAACCCCTGAATAACCTTTATTCTAATTGTATGTATGCACTGAAGTTTCTGGATGCCAAAGCCTTCTAATAACCTCAGGTAGGAGCGTTTTACTTTATTTTCTTTGTGTTTATGTTGTAATCAAGTTCGTTAACAGGACGCGTTAAATGCACTGCCGTTTGGAAAATTGCAACACCAAGAAGGAAACGCATGAATTCAACAAATTTAATAGCACAGGTTAGGTACAAGTAGCAAATGATAAACTTTTCAATCTATACATGACCTTTGAGCCCTAATATTCAGTATTTGGTGTGGCCTCCATGCGCTGCAATTAGAGCTGCTATACGCCATGGCATTGAATAAAAAAGGTTCTGAATAAGTTCCCGAGGGATTTCCCTCCACGCAGTTTGTATTCGAGCCCACAAATCCGTGACACTGGTTACTGGAGGACCGTGACGCACCAGGTGCCGACCAACCATATCCCAGACATGTTCGATGGGCGACATGTCAGGCGAACGTGCAGGCTAGGGAAGCAATGGTACCCGCCTGGTACATTCTTCGCAATATGTGGCCGGGCATTGTCCTGTGGAGGTGCTGAAGCAGGGGGTTAGGTACGGTTGCTGTTCAAAGTGCCTCAATTCGCAGGAGGCGAGATCGGTTGTTGTAACCAATGGCGCCCCAAACCATAACACCTGGCGTTTGTCCGCTATGTCGCTCAACAATGTAGCCCTCCAGGTTGCCCTCACCACCGTACCGCTGGACACGTATGCGGCCATCACTGTAGGAGCGGGACTCGTCCGAAAAGACTACATTTTGCCACTCAGCCGAAATGTCACGGTACGACAAAGCCGCTTCCCGGAGACTGATCATTCTGCTCTGTTCGAGCTCACATGCCGATATGACTCCCTTTGACGTCGACAGGCATACTGGCACTCACTTTATTGTTTCCACCTTGTTTGACAGCTCTGCACTGACTACACTGGGCGCAACACTGAACTTGTCGGACCGACACGAGAGGGCTCTACGTGTACCCCATCTCTCTGCAAACGTAATCACTTATTGCTTGCACACTCTTCTACACTTCCACCAAGTTTGGAGTTATTCGCGAAATTCTTTCTTGGTGTTGCAATTTTCACAAACGGCAGTGTAATTTTATAAAAAGAGAACATTACTATTATGTGATATCGGTGAACCGATATATTATACAATGCGGTCGTTTTAAGCTGAGGCCATAGACCGGGTAGCATGCTGTAGACCCGCAGTGATCTCGGTATTTTTCCGATGCGCAACTGACGATACATGGCACGTTCAGGGTTATCTTTATCAGCTGTGCTTCGGTCGTGCTGTAAAGAGAGTTTGCGTTGTGCATCTCAAAAGTGAAAGTTTATTCAATACATCTGTGTTGTGCGTGATTTGCTTAAGAGTGTCAATGTCTTGTTATTATATCACTGCATGCCTGCCGACAACTCCGCACCTGAACAACGAGTTTTTATGTACGATACACATGCACGTAAAAACCGAAACGTAATCATGTAGACGTCGGGGTAATAACTTTAGGACAACGGGGTCGCTAAACGCTAAATCTAAGAAGCGAAAACGAAATGTTCTAACGGAAGAAAAAAATTGACGAAATTGTAGGATATATTTGTGGAGGACTCTAAAAAATAAGGTTTATAAGGACAATCCCCACACCATAGAACTTAAGGGCAATATAAAAACAGAAATTATGAACATTACGCAAGAAGAACGTATGCGTGTGAATGTCTTCATGCAGATGAACACCACTTATAACAAGGTTAGTACTCATTATAGTGCATGTTACCATCAGTCGTGAGTAAGTAACGCGGGAGTTACGGAACGAAAAACACTTAGTGCAATAGTGTGCGCAGCACGCGTACACGCTATCCGTGGTCTCGTCTCAAATCGACCGTACTGTATTAAATCGGAAGATTATTTTTCTCAATAGTCGCAGACTATGCGTCTTTTCGAAAGGGTTTAACTTGGTGTTCTCGGAGTGTGGAGTATCATTTCGTAGTTTATGTTAAGAGCTTCTGCATTATGTGAATATGATGTAGTTTATATGCTATTTAATACTTATGGGACCAAAAAGAGGGTACGAAGGTTTAAAATTTAACCCACTACAATTATTTTAAAAATCTGATGTATTACACTCACATGAATTTCTCTACTCTTGTACAAACTATTTTTACAAACGCTTATTCTCCATATGCTTCATGTTAATCGAGATGTTAATCTTATTGCTAATTTTCTTGTAGATGCAAGGGGAATTGGTAGGCTTTAAGAGATAGTCAAATGTTTTGAGAGCTGGTTGCTATGTGGAGTATTCCATTTTCTTTGCATTAACGGGACAAAAAAAATGAGTAACGAATTTCCATTTGAGAAAAAGTATAAGTATTTGAAAGTTCAAGGGAATAACAAGCAATATCTCGAAAATGGTTCACTCAACAAAAAAATGTATATGACATAAGTTGTGTATTTTAACGCGATCTACATTTTTTGTGTAGTAAAATTTTGTCTTTCTCTTATTGCAAAAGTCGTTCACAATAAAGAATACTTTTGGAGACATTCCCAGAAAATTCAAGATATACATTTCATTTGCCATGAAAATATATTAAACATATGATATTTTAATCAAAATCGTTATAGCCATTTTTGAAAAAAGTAAACTTTTCGAAAAATCTTCCATGTAAAGGGTAACCTGGGGTGGGGGGATTTTCTTGAAAACCTTCGTGTCGCATCTCTGGAAGATACTCAACCTAAATACCAAGTTTGGTGTTTATCCGACTGTTCGTTTCTGAGTTGTGCTGTTCACAGACACACACACACACACACACACACACACACACACACACACACACACACACACGGACATGTTTCCAAAAATTCCTATGAAATTTCGGTATCGAATTTTTGGGTGGAATACAATACTTCCCCTACTTACTATACGTGGTAGGGAAAGTAATAATGTGATACATTTACACGAGTTCTCTACCCTCCATCGATTATTAGTGAGTATACAAGCTATTCTTACTAAGGCTTGTTTTATATCTACTACGTTTAATCCAAATAAACCTTTACAGAAATAGCAACATTACACATTTTTTATAGATACAAAGACAACAGCGTAGTCAAATGTTTAACAACTGGACGCTATATGCTGGCCTTAAAATTCCTTACTGTTTCCATGACATCGCGAGAAACAACTGAATGTTGAAAGCACTTTAAAGAATCACCAAGAAATGAACAATTCGAACCACTAATAGCGGATATATCATAAATGGCTTATGCCACAAAAAACTTATTTGAAATAAATTGTGTGTTTTAAAGCAGACTATGTTGTTTGTGCGATACGTTTTCGTCTATCTCTTAAGGTTTACCAATTAACAAGATTATACAAAATAGCTTCCAAGTGAAGTGTATTTCACAGGCTGTTCCCTGAAAATTTAAGATATACCTTTTATCTTTAGTGTAAATTAATTTAATATATGATATCTTAATTAAAATCTTTAGAGCCGCTTTTTAGAAAATAAAAATGTCGAAAAATCCTCCAAGTTAAGGGTAATGTGTGGTGGGGGATTTTCTTGAAAATCTTACTGTCGCATCTTTGGAAGGTACTGAATCCAAATACCAAGTTTGGTATTTATCCGACTTTTCCTTTTTTGAGTTATGCTGTTCACACACACACACACACACACACACACACACACACACACACACACACACACACACACGGGACTTCTCCGGTGAAATCTCGATATCGAATTTTTGGGTAGAGTACAATACCCTCTACTTATTGTACGTAGTAGAGAAAGTAAATACCCTATATATCATTGTACAATAGTTTTATTCAGGGAGAGGAGGGGGTAATTGAAATTAATGAAATAATTAATTCTTCATTTGAGTTTAAAAAGGTAACCGGTCAACGTCGGGTGAGGCAGCTAGTAATTTCATATTCGATTTATAAATAAAAATAATATTTCTTAGGTTATAGACATCTGGGTCCACATGCTGGCTGCAGGTTTCGTTTCTCGCCTGGAATAATTAACATTCTTGGCATGACTTATCGTGCGTTAACGACAGCATCCAAATGACTTGTTCCGCCAAGCTTGGAGAGTTATGTGCAGATCGTGATATACGGCACGGTGTGCTTATCTGCCGTTTGCATCTCTCCTCGTACAGCATATCAGTCTGAAGAATCCGTTCCTTTTCACCTGCTCGGGTAGGTGCCATCCTCCATAATTTGTAGCGTACAAAATTGTTTCTGTCTTTTCTCATGCTACTGCTGGCAAGATTTCTCCTTTACTAAGCATGTCCCATGTAATGTCTTCTTCTGCACTCCAAGGTAGAGGCTATAATTGTTTCGGATCAGCTAACTGAGCAGGGTGGCTCAGGCGGTAACGTCTTTTGACCCGCATTTGGGAGGTCTCAGATTCAAACCCCCGTGACCGAAGTTTTCTCAGTCGCTAGGCGAATGCTAGATCGGTTAATTCGATCGGCGAATTTTCCTATCATCAATTTCATCACTACATTTCATTTCTTTCATCACCGCCATACCAGGCCTTGGACTGATCACCCATCCTGGATATGTTATGATCCAGAGTTTGCTTGCACCTCGACACGCTACTGACACAAGGTATTGGGATGATCACCCATCCTAGATATGCTATGATCCAGAGTTTTCTTGCTCCTCGACAGGCTACTGACCCAAGGCCGATCACCTATCCTGGATATGCTATGATCCAGAGTTTGGTTGCTCCTCGACACGCTACTGACACAAGGTATTGGGATGATCACCCATCCTAGATATGCTATGATCCAGAGTTTTCTTGCTCCTCGACAGGCTACTGACCCAAGGCATTGGGCCGATCACCTATCCTGGATATGCTATGATCCAGAGTTTGGTTGCTCCTCGACACGCTACTGACACAAGGTATTGGGATGATCACCCATCCTAGATATGCTATGATCCAGAGTTTTCTTGCTCCTCGACAGGCTACTGACCCAAGGCATTGGGCCGATCACCTATCCTGGATATGCTATGATCCAGAGTTTGCTTGCACCTCGACACGCTACTGACACAAGGTATTGGGATGATCACACATCCTGAATATGCTATGATCCAGAGTTTGGTTGCTCCTCGACAGGTACTGACCCAAGGTATTGAGCTGATCACCTATCCTGGATATACTATGGTCCAGAACTTGCTTGCTCCTCGACAGGCTACTGACACAAGGTATTGGGCTGATCACCCATCCTGGATATACTATGGTCCAGAACTTGCTTGCTCCTCGACAGGCTACTGACACAAGGTATTGGGCTGATCACCCATCCTGGATGTGCTATGATCCAGAGTTTGCTTGTTCCTCGACAGACTACTGATCCAAGGCATTGGGCCAATCATCTATCCTGGATATGCTGTGATCCAGAGTTTGGTTGCTCCTCGACAGGCTACTGACCCAAGGTATTGGGCTGATCACCTATCCTGGATATGCTATGATCCAGAACTTGCTTGCTCCTCGACAGGCTACTGACACAAGGTATTGGGCTGATCGCCCATCCTGGATATGCTGCCATCCAGAGTTTGCTTGCTCCTCGACAGGCATTGGCTTATAAGTCCTTGGAGGTGTAATTCCTGCATAGAGGAGGGCAATCCTTTAAAGTAGAAGAAAAATAATATGGTATACTAGTACATAACTAGTCGAATATAGTGTATTAGCATACCTAAGTTTTGTTTTCGAGAAATAGTACATGCAGTATCTTCCAAGGATACGAAACGAAGATTTTCAAGAAAATCCCCTTACCCCAACTACCCTTTACGTCAACTGAGCGAAAAGGCTCCGTGGTAACGTATGAGGTTCGCATTCGGAATGATCCGGGTTCGACCGCTTCCTCTGACCTTGGGTTATTCGCAGTTTTCCCTGGTCGTTAGGCGAATGGTTTCTCATCTTCCACGATTTCCTTTCCCTGGTTTGCCTTTCATTCATTTTCCTATTTTTCAGGTGTGTACTGGCGTACATAAAATGTGGCCCAAAATGGAACGCAGCTGTTTATGTTGGTACTAACAAAATCTAGCCCCGCCCCTACCAACGTGATCATCTTTGTTTTTCGACCATAATTCTAGCCACTGGATTGGCAGGGTACTTTATCTTCCGCAAAGCATGGCTGAACTACTGAAGGTTAACATTACAGCTTAAACCCTATACTTCATTACCGTTTTCTTATTGCTGTTTAGCAGCGGCAACAACTTTAACGTTCGTTTAAATGTCGCTGATGAAAACTCTCATATGTATAAATGTTCAACTGTCGTCTAGTTTAACGACACATACAAGCAATTCTTCACTCCTTCCTCTACAAGGCCGAATTATTAGTAATGGTTTTGGCCTTTCCTTGCGTACCAATCGTAGTGAAACTCTTTCATAGAAGTAACATGGGATACTTCATTCCTATAGATTATAAACATCGTTCATTGGTTAGTTTGTATGTCCCCGTATTGTTTTTAAACCTGTCACATAGAGAACTGATACTGGCTGGACTTAAAAGTTCGTTACATGAAGGTGCAAACCTTACGGACGGAAAACACTATGGCGAAAAGGGTCACTTTTTATGCACGACAGTGTACTTCCAGGTTTCGTGGCGTGAGGCGGTGCCGACAGAAAAGCCAGGAAAAAGCATTCTTCCTTTAAACTAGCAGGCTGCTTGGTTAGCGTGGCGTTCATCACCCTCTCTGAGCGCGACGGATCATCCAGACTTCTGCGCGTCTCTGTTGCCTGTCTGTCTGCGGCCTGTAGGCTCCTGTGGTTACCTCATTTCACCCCTTCCTCTTGAGGGATGGTAGCTGCAATAGATCTATGTAAGTCGTAGTGTGCGAGGTGTCTCCCTCTATTGTATACCCTATACTTGTACCGTTTACATAACATTCTTTTTAAAGATTAGTGATTTTGAAAAAATGCCTCAAATTGTTATTTAATTCCATATACTTAAAATATTTACATGACAAAGAAAAGGTGCATCTTGAATTTTCTGGCATAGCCCGTGAAGTGCTCTTCATTGTGAAGGAGCTTTGTATAACGGATAAATCGTAGCTTAGGTTAGGGATTAGATGAGGAGGTTTCTGTCGAGTTTTATATACCTCCCTCACATCAGCCTAAAACGCTTATTGTGCAACCCCATTGGAAAAGGTGCTTTCATTGTTTCCCAAAATGTGTTTCCTGAACAAGTTGCAGTACCTTGGTTCAATGTCAACATCCTTTCCTAGATCTTCTCTGGTTATGGAAAGAGTAAGTCTCTTTCTTGCCAGGAAAGGCAGTCAAAGAGAATGAGTGAGGCAGCGTCTTGTTCCTCTTTGGACATTCTACAGATGTGTTCATCCATGTAGAGTCGTATTTCACGTAGATGTTTCGTGATGTTCAGAAATGAATGCAATTATTTTTCATACTCCTGTTCTATCCCATCTCAGGAGAGATGAGGAAAGAATGTTCCATGGAACTAAGACCAGTTTCCTGGCTTGTCTTTGTCGAGGATAGGTGTGCCATCTGAGTTGGTGTGCCTCCTTAATGCATGCTTTTATTGAGGTTTTGGCAGCACGTGTACTGATTCCAACCATGGATTCAGTGCCAACATAAGGTAACTCTGTAACCCTCTTAGCCAGCTGATCAGCGTTGCTCTACACCCATCACATTTCAAGCCTATCGCGAGATGGTTTAGGCATTCCCAAACCAATTTTGATCTTACCTGTTCTGAAGAGAGTGCTTCTAAAGCACCTTGACTGTATGTGAGGATGAGAAGTCGTTTACCATGGTAACGTTTGTTAACACCTGTTAGAGCCCAGCTCAGTATAGCAAATATTTCTGTGCGATATTTCGCAAGTCTTATACTAATATTTGTCCTTGGAGAACCAGACAGGTTGGTCACATTCTATATGAAGCGCAATTCTTTCCATCCAATCTTCTTCTCGAGACCCAAAAGTTACCTTAAATGGAGGGAAAGGACAATTTTGGGTATTCCGTAGGTCAGACGTATACTTAAATACTAGAATATCGAGAAATTTAGGATAGAGGTGTGTCCAGTTGTTGAACAGATACCTCTCCAGTTCCCTGTTTACAGTACGTGGTAGGCAGTAACCCTGGCCTCTGCTTGTAAATAAATGTCCAAAGAAGGGAGTCTCAGCAGTGTCTCCAATGCAATGGTTGGAGTACTTCTGAAGGCCCCTGCAATACAAACACGTACTTGTAGCTTTCTTTCCGAGATATCCGTTGTTGGCGGTTGGTTTGAATTATTCAAAGTGTTTTATTTTCTCTTCCACGCACATAGTAGGTAGAGGAGGTATTGCATACCGCCCAAAAATTAGATACTGATATTTCTCCGAAAATACATGTTTTGAGCCCCCCCTGAATAAAAACATTTTTAGAAAACGGTCCGTGTGTGTATCTGTGAACAGCATAACTCAAAAACGAAAAGTGGATAAAACCAAAGATGCGTTACGAAGACTTTCAAGAAAAACTACTACCCCGTACATGCAAGATTTTAAAAATTTTTAATTTTCTAAAATGGCTCCAACGATTTTGATTAAAATACCATATAATAAAAGATGTTTACATATCAAATAAAATGTATATCTTGAATTTTCTGGGCACATCCTGTGAAGTCCTCTTCATTCGGAAGAAACTTTATATAATCTTGTGTAACTGGTAAATGTTAAGCGATAGACGAAAACGTACTGCAGAAAAACTGTAATCTCTTTAAAGCACACAATTTATTTAAAATAATTTCTTTTGTGGCATTAGCCATTTCCGAGATATCCGTTATTCATTGTTCCAAATTTTCATTCCTTTAAAGTCCTGTCGATTTTCAGCTGTTTCTCGCAATTGCATGGAAACGGCATGGAAAGTTGAGGCCAGCATATTGTTTCCATGGCATCGCGAGAAACAACTGCAAATCGACAGGACTTTAAAAGAATGGCTAACTATTGAACGATTTGTACACTTAATAAGGGATATCTCGGAAATTGCTGATGTCGCAAAGAAGTTAATTGAAATAAACTGTGATATAAAAGAGATGTACATTTTTGTGTAGTATGCTTTTGTCTATTGCTTAACGTTTACCAGTTATGCAAGATTACATTTTATTTCGTATTTTTATCCAAACCATTAGAGCCATTTCTGAAACAATCGAAAACAACGAAAATGTTTCCATGTAAAGTATAATTTTGGGAGGGGGAATTTTCATGAGAACCTTCGTGTACCATCTTGGAAGACATTGAATTTTCGTGTTTTAGTTATGCTATCTACAGACACATACATACGAACCTTTTTCAAAAAATGCATTTTAACTTCCTCTATCCCGTTCACAGTTTACTAAAAAATTCGATATTGAGATTTTACCGGAAATACGCTTCGAAGATCCTGAATTAATTTTTTTTCTATCTCTAGGTGGAGAAGGTGCTGTATTTCATCCAAAAATTCAATATCGAGATTTCATCGGAAATGTATGTTTTGATGCCCCCTGAATGTATAAAAATCATTAGATGCGCGCGCGCGTGTCTGTGAACAAAATAACTCAAAAACAAAATGCCCAATGAATATCAAACTTGGGGTTTACGTTCAGTACCTTCCGACAAGATTTTCAAGAAAAAACCCCTACTCCATATATTAAATATATTTACATGACAAATAAAATGTATATATCAAATTGTCTGGGAATAGCATGTGAAGTCCTCTTCAGTCGCAAGGAAATTTATATAATCTTGCATAGCTGGTAAACTTTAAGCGATAGACGAAAACGTACTACACAAAAAATCTGATGTGTTACACTCACATGACTTTCTCTACTCTTGTACAAACTATTTTTACAAAAGATTATTCTCCATCTACTTCATGTTAATCGAGATAAACATTTGCAGACTCTATCTTATTGGTAATTTTCTTGTAGATGTAAGGGGAATATATATTTACAAGGGCAATTAGGAAATACAGTAGCCTTTAAGCACATACATATCTCTTAATAGCTGGTTGCTATGTGCAGCACCATTCTCTTTGCCACAGATTAATACTCTTTGCACATCCAAGACAAAAAAAGAATAACGAATTCCCATTTGCAAATATAAGTATTGAAAAATTTAGGGGAATAACAAGCAATATCTCTAAAATGGTTCACTCAACAAAAAAACTGTACATGGCATAAATTGTGTATTTTAACGCGATCTACATTTTGTGTGTAGTAACATTTTGTCTATCTCTTATGGTTTACCAGTTAGGCAAAAATGGTTCACAATGAAGAATACTTTTGGAGACATTCCCAGAAAATTCGAATTATACATTTCATTTGTCATGCAAATATCTTAAACACATGATATTTTAATAAAAATCATTAGTGCCATTTTTGAGAAAATTGAAAATTTCGAAAAATGTTCCATATAAAGGGTAATCTGGGGCGGGGGGGGGGTTTTCTTGTCGTATCTCTGGAAGATACTGAACCTAAATACCAAGTTTGGTGTTTATCCAACTGTTCGTTTCTGAGTTATGCTGTTCACAGAGAGACACACAGACACGGACATGTTTCCAAAAATGCTTTTTTTTGGATTCAGGGGGTCTCAAAACATGTATTTCCGGCGAAATCTCGGTATCAAATTTTTGGGTGGAATACAATACTTCCCCTACTTACTATACGTAGTAGAGAAAGTAAAAAATGTATATATCTTTAACACACACAACTTTTTTTGTGGCATCAGCGATTTTCGAGATATGTTATTAATGGTTCGAATTGTTCAGTACTTAGCCATTCTTAGTCATGGGAGCAGAATGGAATTTTAAGGCAGCATATAGCGTCTAGTTGTTAAACATTTGACTATCGCTGTTCTCTTTGTATCTATAACGAAATATGTAATGTAGCTATTTCTGTAAAGGTTTATCTCGATTAAAATGAAGTAGCTAGGAAAATAAGCGTTCGTAGGAATAATTTGTATACCCACTAATAAGCGAGAGAGGGCAGGAAAAGTGCTGTGGATGTAAACATCAGACATTTATTTATACTTTCGTCAACTCATAGGTAATTAGTGCCTAGATTTCACTTGACTAAAATATAAGGCGACTTTCATCTTCACTGTTGTACCTCGAAACCACCTCCGACAGGTGGATACGGACGCATACGCAGCTAGGAAATTGTACAAAACAGCGGATAAGCACATAGAAACAATGTGCTCTCGTTTGAGAAATGCAAACTATTTTGGCATCGGAGGAAGCGTGGGAAGAGAGAAAGTGTAGAGAGTAGACATTTTTATACCAAAAAAATAAATATGTTGTTCCGTAGCCAAGTCACTACGTGAGTGAAATGATTACACCTGTCTCACATGCTGCTCTATGGGTAATGGCACTGTGTCAGGTCTCGCTCTGTGAATCAAGTCATTTGCTCTGCTATAAGTAAATCTGACATGTTGCATTCACAACACTTTCTCTGCTCACAGATCTACAAATTATTCTTACAAAAGAATATTATTCTGAAAGTTCTTGCTAATCCAAATAAACTTTCCACTCACATTTATACATTTCTTTCTACGATACAGTAGATAAATTGATAAGTCAGGTTTTTAAACAGCCCGTCGCTATGTGACGACTTTGAAATATCGTGAACGAATAACTATTTCCCATTTGAGAATGGTGTAAGTATTTAAAAATTCAAACCAATAATAAGAAATATCTCTGAAATACTTAACTTCACAAAAAATATGTATTTGATATAAATTGATTGCTTTTACAAGATCTAAATTTTTTACCTAGTAAGATTTTCTCTCTTAGAGTTTATCAGGTATGCAAATTATTCATTAAGAGTTAAGAGGACTTCTAAGGGAAAGCCAGAAAATTCAGGATATGCATTTTATTTATCACGCAAATATTTTAAACGTACGATATTTTAATTAAAATTGTTGGAGCCATTTTTGAAAAAAATAAAAATTTTCGACATTTTTTCCGTTTGAAGGATAGCTTTGAGTAGGGGATTTTCTTGAAAATCTTTGTGTAGCACACTTGATACTCGACCAATTGTTTGTTTCTGAGTTATAACGCTCACACACACACACACACACACACACACACACACACACACGTACGTATATACCTTTTTTCTAAAAATGCTTTTTATGCAAGGGGAGTCAAAACGTGTATTTCCGATGAAATCTCAGTATATAACTTTTGGGTGAAATGTAATACTTCCTGTTAAATTAAATTCAGTTTAACTACTGTGGTCCCTAGCGTCCCATTCTATATTGGGCGTGAAAGACCGGTAATTTTGCTCAGAGGCCTCTTTATCAGGTTTGTGGTTCTTTTACGTGCCGTAAATCTACGGCACGGGACCACCGGCTTTACTTCCCTTCCGAAGGAAGCCATGTTAAGGAGTTTTACGCCCGAAAAAATTCATCGCCCTCCGCCGGACTTGAACCCGCGATCTCGGGAACTAGAGGCTAGGGTGGTAACCACTACACCACGGAGGACGACAATGCTTCCTGTACTTACTATAGGTCATTACTACAGAAAGTAAAAAGTACGAAGTAGTTTTGTGTGAAAAGTCATGTCCGTTATAAACCCTTTTCAATGTGCAACGCTCACATAAGTGATCTAGGAATGCAGATTTACAGCTGAACTTACACTTAATTCTCTTAACTTAATGTTTTATATGTCACAAGTAAACATTGCTAAACTGACGCGCAGCCTAGTACATCTGGATACTGGAGTTCTCTGTAAATGTTATAGAAAATGAATCGCTGAAGACACGTTTTATGACGTTTTGCGCGATCATGTTTCTTTATACGTCTTCCCGTTGATGGTTACACAAAAAGCAATTTGGAATTCGTTTCCAAGGAAACCCATGTCTACCAACATAAATCCGATGGCTGTTATAACATACAATATACGCTAGGGCGGGAAGTGAAATACACTTGGAGTCTTAATTTACATATTTTTTATAATCACTAACAGTGAATGACACACATCGAACAGAATAACTTAATTATTTCAAACATTGTTGAAAGCCAATGAACTATAGTTAAATGTGAATGAACATTTCATACCTCATTCTAGATTTTTCAGGAATCAATGACGCGCACCCAGGTTTAGTTTTCCATGCCTCTTCAATATCTACTTCTTCATAATCCACGTCTCCGACTTCAAATATTGAATCTCTATTATGGTGCATATTATTATTTTCAAACAAACCTGCTTTGAATCACGGCATCAACCATCAAACTAATAACTCAAAGCCTCCTAAATTATAGTATCTTGCTAAGCCATCGTATTAGTTATAGCTGTTGAATTGGCAGCATTGCCTTACCGAAAATCCGAGGTGACAATGGGTAACCTAGTTAGAATCACTTTACTCTGTACCACATACGTACTCAGTATGTAGACGAATTATTATATTCCACCCAAAAATTCAATATCAAGATTTCACCGAAAATAAAAGTTTCAGGTACTCTGAATATATATAAAAGGTATGTGTGCGTTTGCGAACACCAAAACAAAAAGCAAGTGTCGGTTAAATACCAAACTCAGTGCTAGGTGTAGCATTTTCCAAGAAAACGACACGAAGATTTTCCAGAAAATCCTCCGATCCGTCTTACCTTTTACACGGAAAGTTTTCGTTAGTTTTGATTTTCTCAAAAAATGGCTCTAACGAGTTTGATTAAAATACTACCTACATATGTTTAAGATATTTTCGTGACAAATAAAATTTACACCTTGAATTTTCTGGGAATAGCGTATGAAATCCTCTTCATTCTGAATGACTTTTGTATGATTGGTAAACCGTAAGAGACGGACAAAATGTACACCTCATTAAATGACACAATATATGTAAAGTAAGCTTTTTGTGGCGTTAAAATTTCCGAGATATACTATCTTATTGATTTGAATTTTTACTTTCTTTACTACGTATAGTAAGTAGGGGAAGTATTGTATTCGACCCAAAAATTCCATACCGAGGTTTCACCGGAAATACATGTTTTGAGACCCCCTGAATCCAAAAAAAACATTTTTGGAAACATGTCCGTGTGTGTCTGTCTGTGAACAGCATAACTCAGAAACGAACAGTCGGATAAACACCAAACTTGGTATTTAGGTTCAGTATCTTCCAGAGATGCGACACGAAGGTTTTCAAGAACATTTCCCCCCCCCAGATTACCCTTTACATGGAACATTTTTCGAAAATTTTAATTTTCTCAAAAATGGCTCTAACGATTTTGATTAAAATATCATATGTTTAAGATATTTTTATGACACATAAAATGTATATCTCGAATTTTCTGGGAATGTCTCCAAAAGTATTCATTCTGAACGACTTTTACATAACTGGTAAACCATAAGAGATAGACAAAATTGTACTACACAAAAAATGTACATCGCGTTAAAATACGAAATTTATGACATATACATTTTTTTTGTTGAGTGAACCATTTTCGAGATATTGCTTGTTATTCCCTTACATTTTTCAATACTTATTTTCTCAAATGGGAATTCGTTATTCATTTTTTTTGTCTTGGATATGCAAAGAGTATTAATCTGTGGGAAAGGGAATGGTGCTGCACCTAGCAACCAGCTATTAAGAGATATGTATGTGCTTAAAGGCTACTGTATTTCTATATTGCCCTTGTAAATATATATTCCCCTTACATCTACAAGAAAATTAGCAATAAGATAGAGTATGCAAATGTTTATCTCGATTAACATGAAGTAGATGGAGAATAAGCGTTTGTAAAAATACTTTGTACAAGAGTAGAGAAAGTCATGTGAGTGTAACACATCAGATTTTTAGACATTGTACGGTACATGTGAATAGTGCCACGATCGCTGTACTCATTACACTGACACATCTGAATTAATCTAAATGAATCTTTTGTTGCTTAGGATGAATGAATAAACATGATAAACACATGTATATATTGTGTGTACAGTTTAACAGAACAAAATTTGCACTAATATGTTCACCAAAGTCACTTATGTCCTCCATTAACGCGTCACATAAAGCCAAGCACTTGCATCCCACCAGAGGCATTGTGGGAGATTTGTTTCTACTGCCGACATTGCAGAACCAAACATAGGTGAAGGTACACCTTCAGGAGCCCTAAGCCACAAGAAGAGTGAAGCAGTTACGGCCCGACAGGGTGTAGCCGTAGGATCCGCGCGACTAAAACTCGAATGATGATGTTAAGCTAGCAGAACCTACCTGTCGCCGGTTTTTGCTATATAACCAATGTCATTAAAAAGGGCCAAATTCCTTCGGCGAGACATCTCCTACCATATCAACTCCTCATTTCTTCTAGATTACTCTACATTATAGTAGGTTAAGGAAGTATTGTATTATAACCAAGATTTCATCGGAAATACGGGCTTTCAGATTCCCTGAATCCTCCCAAAATGAATTTTTAGAAAAATATGTATGTGTATGCATTTGAGCGGCATAACTGAAAAGCGAAAAGTCAGTTAAATATTAAACTTGGTATTTATATTCAGTATCTTCCAAAGATCATGCATGGAGATTTTAAAGAAAATCTCCCAAAGCCAAGCTGCCATTACGTGCAAGCATTTTCTTCTCAAAAATGCCTACAACGATTTTGATTAAAACACCAAAATACTTAAGACGTTTGCTTGTTAAATAAACTGTGTATCTTGTTTCTTCATTCTGAATTACTTTTGTACTATTACTAAATTGAGAGAGCAGGCGAAATCTTACTAAAAAAATCTGATGTGTTACACTCACATGACTTTCTCTACTCTTGTACAAACTATTTTTACAAACGCTTATTCTCCATATGTTTCATGTTAATCGAGATGTTAATCTTATTGCTAATTTTCTTGTGGATGCAAGGGGAATTGATAGGCTTTAAGTGATAGTCAAATATTTTAACAGGTGGTTGCTATGTGGAGTATTCCATTTTCTTTGCATTACCAGGACCAAAAAAAATGAATAACGAATTTGAGAGAAAGTATAAGTATTGGAAAAATTAAGGGAATAACAAGCAATATCTCGAAAATGGTTCACTCAACAAAAAAATTTATATGACATAAATTGTGTATTTTAACGCGATATACATTTTGTGTGTAGTAATATTTTGTCTATCTCTTATGGTTTACCACTTATGCAAACGTCGTTCACAATGAAGAATACTTTTGGAGACATTCCCAGAAAATTCAAGATATACATTTTATTTGTCATGAAAATATCTTAAACATATGATATTTTTATCAAAATCGTTGGAGCCATTTTTGATGAAATGAAAATTTTCGAAAAATGTTACATCTAAAGGGTAATCTGGGGTGGGAGGATTTTCTTGAAAACCTTCGTGTCGCATCTCTGGAAGATACTAAACCTAAATACCAAGTTTGGTATTTATCCGACTGTTCGTTTCTGAGTTATGCTGTTCACAGACAGACACACGGACATGTTTCCAAAAATGCGTTTTTGGATTCAGGGTGTCTCAAAACATGTATTTCCGGTGAAATCTCGGTTTCGAATTTTTGTGTGGAATACAATACTTCCCCTACTTACTGTACGTAGTAGAGAAAGTAAAAATGTGCAATTAAAGCACACAATTTAAGCTCACTTAAAATATTTTGAGGTATTCTGTGTTATTAGTTTTAATTTTGAATATGTTTTGCAAGTGGTAAGTTTTTATTCGTGTTTTCTCATGATTATGCTAAGTGCATGGAATTTCAAAGCCATCACATAGCGACCCGATTTTTAAAAATGTATCACAACGAAATGTGCAAATGTGTAATGAAAGTTTATTTCGATTATCAAGAAGATGATATAGGATTAAGCTTTCGTAAGAATTGTAGCGGAGTGAGTGGTGAAAGTCATGTGATTGCAAGACATATTTTTGGGGGTGACATTTTAAGACGGATTAAGCTAGTATTTGTTTACTTTTAGGCAAAGTTCATCCTTTTATAAACAGAAAGGTATTCAATTCGTTATCATTCACACTTCGTTTTTCTCCATCTAATTATGAGCAAATGTATGTACGTAATGACTTGCTTTTGCTGGGGCTCAGCCCTAGAGGCAGGGCGGAGGTTTCCGACATAATATAAGGTCAACCGATAATTGGAGTCAACTCTGAGTCTACATACCGTGCTCTAGTCAACTTCAGTAATTGGTGTTTACATAAGGATCCGTCATTAGCTGTCATTAGCCTCTTCTGAGTTCCCAGCATCTGTGTCTGCATCCTTGTTACCAGCAACTGCATTTTGATGACACCTTTTAATTGTTGCATCATAGACATGTTTAACTAGTACACTCGGTCACTTTGGCTGGCCGGCGTCTGAGACCCGTTCATCGAATCGGGTACTTCCGTGAGCGCTCGGGACAGCCAGTGTTCAAAAGATTGCGTATATTATTGTAGTAGTTATAATGAGGAACACAATCACAAAATTCTTCCGAGAAAATATACGAGATGACGGCGCCGGCCTTCTGATTGCATGGTCGCGGGTTCAAACCCAGCCCAGACCGGTGGTTTTTAAGCGTGTTTAAAAGCGACAGCCCCCATCAGTAGATTTACTAGCATGTGAAGGAACTCCTGCGGGACGAAATTCCGGCACACTGGCAAAGCTGATACATCCTGGCAATTGACAACCTCGTTAAAAACAGCGCATATAGGAGATTTCAAACACATAGATGTTTCAGAGTCTTTCAACACTGAATATTTGTAACCAAAACATACTTTATTGATTTATGGTTTTCAAGTGGAGTATGACTAAATGTTATAACGCAGCACTCTTAGCTCAGTGCTTCCTAAAGTTGAAATTAAAATCTCCATAGAGCTGCTCAAAATTTCCCCCCTTTCATTTTTAATACACGAGTAAAAATGTAACAGGTTTTCTTCATTTTTTATCCTTAAAATAATTTTTCTTTATTATTTTGGCTCACATCTTTGGCCAAAACAAAACAAAAAGGAAGAGGGCACATACTTTGTTACAGTCCTACATTTGTGGCAGAAAATAAAAGTTTCAACTTCTAAAATAGAAAGCAAAATCTTTAATTTTATGTTTCAAAAGAAGACATAAAAACAAAAGGAAACAGAAACTCTACATTCTCAAAATCCACTCCAGTGCATAAGATGAAATAGTGGAGCAATATTCCTTCCACCGATAAGTGGGGATTGTTTAATAGTCCATCACACCGGTCATAGTAAAACGAGTTGTAAAAAATAAAGAGATAACAATCCATGCCAAGCACTATGTGGAGGTAGCCCAAATCAGTCCCTTGTGGCTTGCATTATAGCTTTTGCCAAAGCGGTGCACACAAGTTGACGGTTGTGAACCGCGTGCTCACTTGAAGGGACTTTAACTGCTGAGGAGACCGTCCGTACATATATGATGAGATTTACAGATACTATCGACATAAAGATAACTAACTATTCAAACATCAAACATTTCACTGTTTAACTGAGAAAGAATAGTAACTTTGTATACCCTCTACTCGCATTCTTAGAAAAATAATCACATTTCTATGTGATAGTGTGGAAAGGGTTACTTGTGGGTAAAATGTCAGGAAAACAGCTATCACCGAGCGAGTAGGCTCTGCTGTAACGTGAGAGGCTCGTGGGTTCAACTACCCACTCTGACCTTGGATTTTTCGTGCACTTCCTTCTTCGGTAGGCGAATGCTGAAATGGTTTCTCATCTACCACAATTTCCTTTCCAACATTTCTCGTTCATTCCGTTTTCTGCTCATGTTTCAGGCGTGCTTCTAGGTTTCATGCTGTGAGGCGGTGCCGGGGGCTGCTTGGTTGGACGGGTCGTTCATCGTCCTTTCTGGGCAGCTCTAGTAGTGGGTCGAGCCAGGAATGTTAGAGACTTCGGCGCGTCTCTGCGCTCTGTCTGTCTGCGGCCTCCTTCCTCCTGGCAGTGGTGGCCACAATAGATCTCCCGTAGTTTGCGTGTGCGAGATGCCCCCCTCCGTTGTATACGCTATAACCTATCATTACAGTTTCGAATTCATGCCGCATACTAGAGCTGAGACAGGTCAGCTTTCTTTTTGGCACATTAGTAAATGCATACAGTCAGGTTGCTGTTGCCCTTATCCTTACGTCGTGTCATAGGTTGTGAAGTCTTTTCGCTATGGATTTTGTATACTTGGAGGACTTAAAAGAATTAATGATAGTTTTGTAAATGTTTCAAATTTTTTCTTAATTTTCTTTCTAGATTCCTCAAACAAGAACACCAAACACATACGTAGTTTTAATTAATTTATAAATTATCTCGTTATTATTCTTATACCTACATTTTCTGCCTGTATAGCACCCGTGTATAAATTAATTCATAACTTTCTGCACACTAATTTTAATAGATTAAACAAATCTCTGTTTTTGGTCGTTATCTGCAATTATGATGCCATTTTTTAAACATTTACTCATTTTATAGGTAATTTTTCAAACATTTTTGCCATCAAAATTTGGCCCTGCTTATTATAATCATCATCTACATCACATATTAGGTCTTGCGTCGTCAAGAAAGATTGATTCGATCATACTTTTTTCGCTATCTTAAGTTTGTACTTCATTATTGTTTTCCTATTCTGTCACTACCCATTTGATTTAAATGAGCCCCTATTTATTTCTGCGCTTATTTTTTCTGTCATTTATGTTCACATTTAAACCACGCCTTACGTCTTTATTTCTAATTAATTCTGTTCTTTTTATACGTTCTACATTTCTCAACAGCTTCATTTCTGCTGCTTGCATTCTTCTTTCATCTGTAGCTTTGAGGGTCCTCACATCAGCTCCATATAGACTTGTGTAGTTTTATTTTTGTATCTTTCCTAATTTTATTACTTACTCTGCCACTTACATACGAGGGCTGTCCCAGAAGTACCAGACATGACGAAGAAAACACAAAAATTTAGAAAAAAAAACATGTTTATTTCTCTACATAGTCTCCTTTCTGCTCGATACACTTTTCCCAATGATGTTCAATAGCTTCGATACCCTGTTTATAGTGAGAACCGTCGAGTTTTGCAAAATAGCCATCAACTGCAAACTCCACCTCTTCATTGTTGGCAAATCTTTTACCACCAAGTCATTTCTTCAACTTTTGAAACAGAAAATAATCAGAGGGACTAAGTCTGGTGAATAGGGTGCATGAGGAAGCAATTCGATCTTTAACTCATTGCTTTTGGCCATGGCGATAATGGATGTGTGAACTGATGCATCGTGTAGATGAAACAGAACTTCCTTTTTCGCTAAATGCGGCCGCTTTTGCTTGATTTCATCACTCAAACGCTGCAATAAGTTTGCATAATACTCGCGATTGATTGCTTTTCCTTTTTGAAGGTAATCTTTAAAAATCATCCCCGCGCATCCCAAAAAACTGACGCCAAGACCTTTCCTGCAGCTGGAACTGTCTTCGCCTTCTTAGGAGCCGATTCTGCCCTTTCAATCCACTGTTTTGACTGTTCCTTCGTCTCAGGTGTGAAGTGATGGACCATGTTTCATCCATGGTTATGAATCGACGCAAAAACTCGCCTTTATTACAGCGAAACATAGCCAAACACTCGACTGAAACATCCTCACGACGCTGCTTTTCTTCCATTGTGAGTCAACACCACCATCTTCCCATCTTGTGCACAGCTTTCTCATGTCTAAATTTTCAGTTAGTATACGATGCACAGCACTTTTTGAAATGCCTACGATGTCTGCTACCTTGCACACTTTCAGTCGACGGTCATTCAATACCATTTTGTGGATTTTCTTCACAATTTCTGGCGTGGTCACCTCATTTGGTCGACCACTGCGTTGTTCGTTTTGGCTGCTCGTACGGCCTCGCTTAAACTCTGCCACTCAATATTTTACTGTTGCAAACGAAGGAGCAGACTCCCCCAGAGTAGAATCTCGCTCAGCTTTAATATTAGTTGGACTAAGACCTTTCAAATGAAAGTATTGTATCACATAACGATGGCCAGTTTTATCCATGTTTACAAATTCGCTGAGAGCGTTTACTAATTGATGGCTGCCAAACAATTACTAAACGACGTAGCATCGTCAAACTTCTAGTTTAAGCTTTATAAGTGTGGTACTTTATACCATAGTCATTTGTTTGAAACAACAACCGCTACATATACGCCAGTGGGGTACTTCTGGGACTGCCCTCGTAGTAGGTAGAGAAGGTATTGCATTCCACCCAAAAATTCGATACCGAGATTACATATTTTGAGGGCCCCTGAGTCTAAAAAAATTGTATTTTTTAGAAAACGGTCCGTGTGTGCGCGTCTGCGAACAGCATAAATGAAAAACGAAAAATCGGATAAATACCGAACTTGGTATTTAGGTTCAGTACCTTCCAAAGAGCAACACGGAGATTTTCAAGAAAATCCTCTCACCCCAACTATCCTTTATATGGAATATTTTTCGAACATTTTAATTTTCTAAAAACTGGCTTTAGCGATTTTTATATAAATACCATACATTAAAGATATATACATGACAAAATGTGTATCTTTAATTTTCTGAGATTAGCCTGTTAAGTTCCACTTCATTAGAAACGAAGTTTGTATAATCTTGTATTAACTAGTAAACGTTAAGGATAAACCAAAACGTAAATAACTTTTTTTGTGACATCGGCCATTTCCGAGATATATGTTATAAATAGTTCTGTTCAACACAGTCATTTTTTTAAGTCCTGTTGATTTTCAGTTGTTTCTCGTGATGTCATGGAAACAGTATGGAATTTTAAGGCCAGCATATAGCGTCCAGTTGTTAAACATTTGACTATCGCTGTTCTCTTTGTATCTATAACGAAGTGTGCAATGTAGCTATTTCCAGAAAGTTTTATCTCGATTAAAATGAATATACTTTTGTAAGTATAATTTGTATTCCCAACAATAAACAATCGAGGGTAGATAAAGTCATGTGAACGTAATACATCAGATTTTTTTTTAAAAACATGTGTGAATTTTTCCGTTAACATGATTCATCCTATTGAGTTTTCTGCGGACATCATTATGAGTACTGTATGGCCTACCCTACGTTGCACGCTTAGCTTTTTAAACTCTCCCCATTGTTTATGAAATGATTGCACAATGTTCTTGAAGTATCCTCTTATAACTGTTATTTCGTACAGCTCCGACTATCCCTAATGACAGATCAAAAATCCCCTGATACTGACGCAGAGAATGTGTAAAATTGATGGAACTCTGACTTCTTTAACCTCCGCTCGACAGTCTTTTAAATTCTGGAAAGGGTGCATAGCCTATACGTACTCTCCGGCGGTAGAAAAATCATCGGTCAGAATGTTCGAGTAATTTTTAGGTGAAATTTTAAACCTTTCTACCATCTCTTTGGTTCCGCGGTTACTTAATAGCATAAAAACTACATAGATTTCACATAATACAGAAACCCTGAAGCAGTATTTTAATACCTGAATAATTTTTGTATTTTATATAAAAGTAAATTCAATAACAGCCCGCCTTGAAACAATAAGTATGTAATAATTATTTAAATTGTATGTAACAGTCATTGCAAATGCTTATTTTTATTGTAAACATGTTTTATTAATGTTATGTGAATACATTATATACTTTAATAATGCAAGAGCTGTGGGAATAATAAGTTTTAAGTTGCTAACAATGAGGTAATAATGAGGTAACCTTGTAGCAATAATGAGTTTAAGAGTTCTAAAAGTTACCAGTCATGATTATATCAAAGATAAGGTAAATTCAGTAACAGTTTAAAATTAGCCAATCAATAGCAAGGAAAACAATTATGTAAAATGCAGATATTCGATTGGACTAGAATTAGCCAATCAGAGATTTGAATTACCGAAGCTTACACCGTTGAAATCTTACTCAGTTGCTGGCAAGCCTTGGTAGTGAACAGATGGAAGATGTGTTCTCTACGAGTGAATCGTAAAATATGTATACGCGCTAAGTGAAAGTATTGAAGATTCCCACAGTTCTTAAAAAGTGTAGTTCTTTATAAAAATGTGCAAGAATTAATAAAAGAATTGAATTTTAAAAAGTTAAATTCTGTGATGTCCACAATCATTGTCACACCGCACCCTAATTTAGAGATACGTGACTCTACAAACAAGACTGACGCAGCCAAGGCAAATTCAAACATAAAGTAATATATAGAAGCAGTGTTAATAACAAAGTTAAATATTATAGTGTAAAACTTGGAGTGTAATAACAGAAGCACATCTTCAAATCAGCTTCTCATACGTAATAGCATATTGCGTAGTAACAGTAACTATTACGTAATCAACAAAATTCAAACCGACGTCCAAAGCGTGTTGTTGCAAACTCCTTAAATGCAACTAAATAAATATTACGTAAAATACAATTACGTAAGGAAATAACGATCTTCAAGTTTACGTAAAAATAAAAATTACGTAAGCATACATCTTCAAGTCTAAACATATATATTACGAGAAGCAAACATCTTTCTCAACCCTTAACCTATACAACGAAATAAGTTGAAGCTGGTGAATATCAAGTTTCCCCCACTCCCAGGCCACACAGTTAATCTCTTTGGAAAGGACCCATAGTCAGTGATCATCGAGAAAATTGATCTCTGTTGTTATTTATAAAATATCGGTTCACTGATTTTAAATTTTAGCAATTTTGCCTCTTTATACAGTTATTTTGCATGCCCTGTTAAAGGCTTGATTACGACATAAATACTAAGGAAATAAAACGATACGATGTTGGCATTGCCTCTGCTGCTTTCTTAGTTGCTAAATGGTGGCCATATACATAATATGTTTGGAATGAAATATCCGCCGAACTTGTCTTATTTTACATGCATAATCTGCATAACTATATTTATTTATGATAATACCTATTTTTTCTCTTCCATGGCATTCTCAACTAAAAGTCAAGGCCTTCTTCGTAAGCATGTTCTTTTATAACCTAGTGTGTTCGTATTCTCGTACAAGGACTTTGTAAATCCTTTTTATCTTTTAGTAATTTATGAGTTGAAATTAAAGATGATTTATAGTCACATGTCTGAATGGAGTAAAACACAAATAGTACGGGTTTCAAACGGTGAAAGAATTATCATAATCGGTTGAATGGTTTTGGAGATTACCCTACACACACACACACACACACACACACACACACACACACACACACACACAAATACATTTTTCTCTCTTTATAATATTACTATAATTATACTGTAATTATTGAAAGGAAGATATAAACAATTAAATAAAGGAATTATATAAATCAGTTTATAATGTAATAAGACTGATTTTAAAGATTTGTCCGGACAGAAAGGTAATTAGGAAGCCATGTAAGGAAGACATTAGTAACAAGCCAATGTAGAACACATGGGTATAAAAGTTACTGGAATCTACTTAGGATTGGGTTCAGTACGTAGGCAGCAATTCTGTAAATTAGAAAAGTGAAAGTTACGGCTCAGCAATAAGGCAAGAAATGCATACGTAGGATTTTAAGATTGGACCGCGCGAGAAAGAACTTTTGTAGGGATATTAATATACGGGCGGAACTTAAGAAGAATTCGTGCATCCTAATCAGAAATATATTGGTGTATACATGTGACATATTCGTGACTTTCCTGAGATTCTTGACTCTCGTGTGTGATTTTTAAATTGTGTAGCGCATATGAAAGCGCCGGCGTTAGACAAGATTTAGCGGCTGAGAGGGATCTTTCCGAGCAACATTTCTACGACTTATGGCAACTGACGGTTCGCTTAATTATTGTTATAGAAGTAATTGGTAAATTCAACAGTCAGCGATTGTTCCCAAAACTGAAGATTTTAGTCAACATTAACATTTATCGGCTAACTAAGCCGGTGCTATCCTTTCAAAATACACTCACGCATACTGAAATAAAGAACTCGTGGCTATACTCTTAAAGCTGCTGGCGCACGAAACCACGCAGAGCGAGCTATGAGATGACATCATAAAACTCGTCAACAGAGCAGGTAACATTAAATGTTATAAAATTTAAAGCAGGGAGCGGCCCCAAAGTTGACGCACCGAGAACGACTTCAATAGATATCATAGCTAAAATTTTTGGATGATGTAGTTTGTTCTCTTACGTTATTACTGCTAACAATTTTGCTCCCTTTTATTGAAATCCCCCCAAACTACGGAGATAGGTGGAAACTTCCGGAAGATTCTGGTTATCTGACTATAGAGCTTACGGTGTTTACGCTGAGCGAGCGCGCTGCTTATCTTTGTTTATTTCCGACAGCCCGCAGCCGACTTCCCGAAGCTTGGAACATAGTCACTGTGTCGTATTATTATTTAATTCAAGTACTGCTTTTTTAATATAGTTTTCAGCAATTAGAACCTTATCGTCTACACGTAGCATAATTAAATTATTAAAGCCATATTTACTTGTATAAACATCTTAAAAATTACAAAACGCTGATCAAATAAGTTGGACAAATTGAAGAACTCTAATAAAAAACTATAAAATATATTGTTTTGAAGTTTTATGAATTTTTAGCAGTACCATCTCTGCTTTATGCTCAGAATGCTGTTCACTTTTTTTCAAGGAATTATCTGGCATACAGTTGTTTTCCTAAAACCCATTCTTATTTTATTTCTCCATAAATCCCTATGCACTGCGTCTTCATCCGTTAGTCTAGACGCCACGCTTCTTCAGACACCACCCATCCATTTTCTCTTCGTTTTCCCCATTCTCCGCTTCCTTCAGTTTCCCATTCTAACACCATTCTGAAAATCAAAAGCAAAAAGGAAAAAAAAAAATCTGATGTGTTACACTCACATGACTTTCTCTACTCTTGTACAAACTATTTTTACAAACGCTTATTCTTCATATGCTTCATGTTAATCGAGATGTTAATCTTATTGCTAATTTTCTTGTAGATGCAAGGGGAATATGGTAGGCTTTAAGCGATAGTCAAATATTTTAAGAGCTGGTTGCTATGTGCAGTATTCCATTCTCTTTGCATTACCAGGACAATAAAAAAATGAATAACGAATTCCCATTTGAGAAAAAGTATAAGTATTGGAAAATTTAAGGGAATAACAAGCAATATCTCGAAAATGGTTCACTCAACAAAAAAAACGTATATGACATAAATTGTGTATTTTAACGCAATCTACATTTTTTGTGCAGTAACGTTTTGTCTATCTCTTATGGTTTACCAGTTATGAAAAAGTCGTTCACAATGAAGAATACTTTTGGAGACATTCCCAGAAAATTCAAGATATACATTTTATTGGTCAGAAAGTATTGGTTGAAGGTATTTTAATATATTATATTTTAATCAAAATCGTTAGCCATTTTTGAGAAAATTAAAATTTTTGAAAAATGTTGCATGTAAAGGGTAATCTGGGGTGGGGGAATTTCTTTAAAAGCTTTGTGTCGCATCTCTGGAAGATACTGAACCTAAATACTAAGTTTGGTGTTTATCCAACTGTTCGTTTCTGAGTTATGCTGGCCACAGACACTCACACGGACATGTTTCTAAAAATGATTTTTTTTTGGATTCAGGGGCCTCAAAATATATATTACCGGTGAAATCTCGGTATCGAATTTTTGGGTGGAATACAACACTTCCCCTACTTACTATACGTAGTAGAGAAAGTAAAAATAGAAGCATCAGAGATTAGATTCTTGAGAACGGTCGCTGGATATAGGACAGACAAAAAAAAAATGAAAAACTACAGCGATGAGTGGATATACGAGCTATTGTTACGAAAGCTTATTTTTCTATGTACTTCATTTTAATTGAGATAAACTTTTCCAGAAGTATGTAGGTGCATTAAACATTTCGTTATAGATACAAAGGGGGATAGCAATAGTCAAATGTTTAAGAACTGGACGATACACTCTAGCCTTAAAATGCAATACTCTTTCTATGCAATCGAGAGAAACAACTGAAAATCGAAGATACTTGAAATGAATAACAAATGTTGAAAATTCGAACCATTAATAACGAATATCTCGGAAATGGCTTATACTACAGAAAAAGTTATTTTAAGTAAGTTGCATGTTTTAAAACATATACCTTTTTGTGCAGTACGTTTTCATCTACGCTTAACGTTTAACAGTTATACAGGATTATGCAAAATTCCTTTCGAATGAAGAGGGCTCTAAAAGCTATTCCTAGAAAATTCAAGATATACATTTTATTTATCATGCAAATATCTTTTATGTGTGGTGTTTTAATCAAAATCGTTGTCATTTTTTAGGAAATCAAAAGTTTCGAAAATTGTTCCATGTAAAGGGTAGTTTTGGGTAAGGGTATTTTATTGAAAGTTTTCATGTCGCATCTTTGAAGTTTGGTATTTATACGACTTTTCGTTCTTGAGTTATGCTTTTCACATGCACACCCACACGGACAGATACACAATGCCTGTTTTGGATTTAGTAGGCCTCAAAACATGTATTTCGGTTAAGGCGAGTTGTCAAGCCCTATCTCACTAATGTTAAATTAGGCATGTTAATGATCCGCTTTCTCGGAACCCACTTGACATAGAAATGTGGTATTTTGGCCTGATGTTTATTAATTTCTTTTCAGCAGACTGTTTCATTGTTATGTTAAAATACTGATTAGAAAAAAATTATGATGTATTTTTGTAAACCTTTAAAATTTTCAATAAAATTTAGGAGATTTTATTTTTTAAAAACTAAACTATTTGAGCAACTTCAACTAAAGCAATTCCACATGATGATGGGATTGTTTGTACTATGTAGTGAAATTTTTATGCAGATACACGTTGTAGTTTCAGAGAAAACGGGTCATTTATGTTGAAAAATGTTGTTTTGAGTAATTTCACATTTAAAGTAAATACGTCTATAAAACGCACTTAATCACAATATGTTTAGAAATTAATTTATAATATTAAATATTTGAATATTTTAATGAGCCAAGCACCAAATTAAGCAGAATTAACCATATTTTCATAAAATGTAAAAAAGTACAGTTTTTCACTTTTGACTTGACGACTCCCCTTAAATCTCAGTATAGAATTTTTGGTTGGAATGCAATACCTTCTCTACCTACTATATACGTGGTACGAATGTGAAAATAAAAGAATATGAAGAGAAATATTAAGCTCAGGTGCAACGGATACCAGAACTCCGCACTCCCTAAAACACTCTAAATCCAAAGGAAGGAGAGAGAAAGGAAGAGATGGATGGCTCAGTTTCTTTGAGAGCACGGAACAGGTCGAAAGGCATAATCTCAGACTCTGATGTTGACAGAATTTTACAAATCCGATTATAATTGAAAAAAATCAATTTATTTCCTTTTCATGCTGCTGAGTTAAGGAGTGTTAAAAGGTTATTCAAATTCCGGAATGTTGTGCCGTGGTCGGAGGCTAAATCCATCACCATTCGTTTGCCGACCTCTGAGGTCAGCAACTTCATGCATTTCCCATGGATCTGCTACTGAAAGTGTTGCCCGCTGGCATCAGCACATCGTATTTGCGGTTATACATTTATCTTCCGCAGCCCGGAAGAGGATGCTTTTGATAATTTGGACACCCACAGTGAAAATAACCTCTCATGGTCTTAAGAGGTACTAAACACGTGAAAATATTTGCTAACCCGTTTTTTACTTTCTCTGATACTTTAACCTTTTGTCGAGGAAGTAGAAAACATGACATTCTGCACAGAAACTCGATTTCCGAGCTAATGCGGCTTTGTAATTAAGTAAAGAAATGGTAGTATGATAGAGAAATAATTGAAATTAAATAACGTATGTATATTTAATCACTGTATAATATAATATGCCTGACTTGAAAGATTTGCCCGGAGAAAAAAGGTAATTAGCGGGTTATGTTAAGGAAAGTCATTAGTAACGGTTGAATAGCGAACGCATTAACATAAAAGTTCCTGAAATGCAGTTAGAATTGAGCTCGGTACGTTTGGAAAGTCACGTAGACAGGAATTCTGTAAATTAGAAAGGGAATGCAATTCTTAGATTCGAGCGACGTGCGGCATGTAAATAGTGTCATGCAGACATACGTAGAGTTTTAAGATAGAACCGCATAAGTAGGAACATTAATAGGGGTAGCGATAGGTAGGTGGAGCTTAAGTTAAGAAAAGGGCGTGCATTCTAAATCAGACTCACTTAGTACAGGGAGAGCCAAAAAGCTACGAACCGCCTGCGCGGTGTTTTTCCTGTCCGCGTCCTCGTCGCTCGTTGCCGTCTGCCGATATAACAGAAAGGCGCGGATGAAACCATACAACATTTTTAAAACTACTTTTAAAAGCTTTACTTACAACTTTATAAAAAGAGATACTGAAACTGGCCACCGTCGTTGTCCATACATTTTTGGCACCTCTTTAAGAAACTATCCATCACTCGCCAATTTTTTTCGAGTCAACAGTTGAAGCCCGTACATATGTGAATACCATTTGCCCCTCTTTTTTAAGAGAATTAACAGCCAGGGAGCGTGATTTTGCCTTTTTTCAACAAGACTCTGTAACAGCTTATACGGCCGATATTTCGATGAGAAAAATTGAAAGTGTGTTTGAGGACAGAATTATTAGTACAGTTTTGTGGCCCCCTCGGTCCTCCGACCTAACCCCCTGGAATTTCTGTCTCTAGGGTAACTTAAAACAAAGTATACAAGACAAACCCACACACGCTGGAAGAATTAAAAAACAAAATATCCGCCAGAAAATTGCCAGCATTTCTCAACATGAACTACGGCGGGTGATGGATAGTTTCCTAAAGAGGTGCAAAAATGTATGGACAACACGTTGGCCAGTTTCAGCATCTCCTTTCATGAAGTTGGAAAGTAAAGTCTTTAAAAGTAGTTTTAAAAATGTTGTATGCTTTCATCCGCACCTTTCTATGATAGCGGCAGGCGGCGACGAGGACGCGGACAGGAAATACACCGCGCAGCCGGTTCGTAGTTTTTTGGCTCACTCTGTAAATCATGTGACTTACTCGTGCGACGGCTCTTGTGATTACTTGTGTGGTAGTTAGTTTCATTTTAAGCTGTGTAGCGCCTAGTGAAGCGATTGGCTTAGAAAGATTTAGCTGCTGTAGTGAGGGATCTTCCCGAGTAACGC
Organism: Deroplatys truncata; assembly: GCA_030765065.1. Lineage (NCBI taxonomy): Eukaryota > Metazoa > Arthropoda > Insecta > Mantodea > Mantidae > Deroplatys > Deroplatys truncata. The sequence goes on from CM060987.1 coordinate 21,691,652, forward strand.
TTCTGCGACTTACGGCAGCTGACGCTGCACATAATTGTTATTCTAAAACTAATTTAATTCTTTAATTCAACAGCCGGCGACTCTTTTCAAACCGAATATTTGAGTAAACATTATAGTTTTTTCAGCTAAGCCAGTGCTAACCTTTCACAGTACACAGGCATAAAGATCCCATAGCTATGCCACTGTAGCATCTGGGAGACTAGACAACGCAGAACGAACTAAGAGATGACGACATCTGAGAACTCTTCAACAAAGCAGGTAACATTAAGCGTTATTTAACGGTTGCAGATAGCAGCGTCAAAATTTGAAGCAAAGGGTACAGTTCCAAGAGTGTCGCACCGCGAACGGCTTCAGAAAATAACATAATTAAAAATTAAGTAAGAATAACGTCGAATTTGATACTTAATTTAGGCATATTTTAAGGATGCAAAACAAATATTTTGAAGAAATTCCATTTTCCCACTCCAAACAACACTTAAGGTACTAGTCAGCCACGATATGAATGCGCTGGAGGGGAGAACCACTTTTTGTTGATAATCAAAGCTAGGGATCAGAGGGGAGTGAGGGACAAGGCGATAGGGAAATGTACAGTCACACAATGAAAGCAGTACTACATTTACAGACCTCAGCCCCGCTAGTACTTGTAAACGTAACTCGATACTGCGATGTATTGTTTACCTGACTGTCCTTCCAATGCCGCACCCACTTGTTTCGTAACCGGTTAGTCCCTCTTTCTACCACACGCACACATATCGTGGCCAAGTAGTACCTATAAGGAAAGCTTTTCGTTGTTTTCTGTCTTCTAAACATCTGGTGTGTTGTATTCGCATTACTTTCCTTACTCACACTTCTACAAACTATTGTTACTAAAACTAATTCTTCTATGTATTTCTTGTTAATGAAAATAAGTTTTCATTACACACTTCGCCGTACGTATAATAAGAATACCTTGGGCTAAAGCGATAGTCATATTTTTATTTTCTCTACCACGTACATATTAAGTAGAGAAGAGGGCATTCCACCGAAAAATTCGTCACCGAGATTTCACCGAAAATACATGATTTGAGACCTCCCGCCTCTTGAATCCAACAAAAAAATACATTTTTAGAAAACGGTCCGCGCGTGTGTGTCTATGAACAACATAACTCAAAAACGAAAAATTGGATAAATGCCAAACTTGGTATTTAGGTTCAATATCTAACAAAGATGCGACGAAGATTATCAGGGAAGTTCTTCCATTCCAAACTATGCTTTACATGGAACATTTTTCGAAATTTATTTTCTAAAAAATTGCTCTAATTTTAATTAAAATACAGCATATTGAAGATATTTACATGAAACATTAAATGTTTCTGGGAATAGCCTGTGAATCCTCTTCATTCGGTAGGAAGTTTGTGTAGCCGTCTATAACTGGTAAATGTAGATCTCTTTAAAACACACAATTTATTTCAAATAACATTTTATGTGGCATAGGCCACTTCCAAGATATCGTTATTAATGATTTGAATTGTTTATTACTTGGTCATTCTCTTGAAGTCCTGTCAACATTCAGCTGTTTCTCGCGATGTCATGGAAACAGTATGGAATTTTAAGACCAACATATAGCGTCCAGTTGTTAAACATTTGACTGTCGCTGTTCTCTTTGTATCTATAACGAAATGTGTGATGTAGCTATTTCTGTAATATTTATCTGGTTTAAAATAAAGTAGATATAAAAATAAGCTTTGGTAAGACTAGTTTGTATGTCCATTAATAAACGATAGAGGGTAGAAAAAGTTATGTGAATTTATCACATAAGATTTTATTAAAAAGTGATGTCTTTGAAATTACATCCTCTTTATAGTTTATAGTTTATCCTTTTAATAGTTTGTAGAAGCTACATAAAATAAACGATATTGGGTAGAGAAAGTCATGTGAATGTAAGGTGTATTAAAGTTTCCTCCATTTTTAGAAACTAAGATGACATAATTGTATGTGCTATGTTTCCCGTTATTAGGCAAACTTTTAATTATGCAAAGCAGTAGTCAGCTGTTAAAGGAAAATGCAAATAAAATACTTATGCTTGTAAATCATCCCTAAAATTCCGCGTACCTTGGCTGCGGTCGCTTGCTGGTTTAGTATTCCTGGCACTCATTTATTTCCAGCAAGGCGAGAGGAAGGTCAAGAGACGATACTCCTGTGTAGCGGAAGTATATGTATCATTCATAGACACGGAGGAATGTATTTCACAGAGGCTGCCCGAAGCTATGGGATTTACTAGCTGATGTCAGACGGGAGTTGCATGTGTGATGAATGGGTGGAACGCAGGATCGCCAGGAGTGATTCTACAAGGAAGGACAAGGAATCTAGCTAACAACTAACTAGATTCTGGGATGGGTAAAAAGTTATTTTGTCGAGCATTAGGTACAACATCAACACACATCTTGTACACTCGCTTTCATTCATGCCATCACCGCAGCTTTGGGATTCCACTGGCCTTCACTGGTGGTGTGTGTATCTGTTTACCTTTTCGTGCATCACTTATAATAAACATGTTCAAATATATAACTAAATAAAACACCTTCGCACAATACACGAAAAATATGTTTAATTGCAACATAATGTAAAACTGAAATTACATTACACTTTTTACCCACTAGGCAGTATTTAGTAATTTAGCCGCCTAAGCACTGAAATCACCGAATCTACGCCCTCTGGGAACACTGTCATGACATGCTTCTAGAGCCAAAGTTCTTCCAGCACTTAAGTGATTCAGTGCCTAGGCGGCTAAATCAGATATTGAACAAGAATGGATAGTGTCTAGTAAATATATCCTCTTTGAGAGTAAAAAGTGCAATTTGCTTCAATTTTATATTATAATCTCATTAAAATACCTTTCATGGAGAAGCTGTACATTTAGATTGGACAAATGATTCCAATAATGTCTAGTAAATGTGTCCTCTTTCAGAGTAAAATGTGTAATGTATTTCAGTTTTACAGTATGTTGACATTAATAATACTTTCTTTCTCTGTTTAACCTCCTCTTATATAGGACTTAGAACCCCCAGGACTTACAAGCGGGTGCCTGGGGTCAGAGGCCCGTCGAGGAGCAGACACTCATGGATCAGACAGAATATCCAGGATGGGTGATTAGCCCGATGCCTAGTATGGAAGGAAGTAGATGAAACGAAATGATGGTGAAATGGATGATGGAGCAGTTGGTGGAATGAATGGCTGGGGAAACCGGAGAACTCGGAAAAAACCCGTCCAGACGCCGCTTTGTCCACCACAAAAACCACATGCGGGTCCCTGGAATTGAACCCGGGACGCCTCGGTCTAACCACTCGTCACGGCGTCATCCATTAAAAAGCTTTACTTATGCAGAATTAGCCGATAAACACTTCGTCTACGGTTTCACTCAATGTAATGGAAGAGCGGCACGACGACGCTATGCAGAGCTGTTCCGCAGCGACGGCAACCTCATCACACATTTTCAGCTGATTGGGTCTTATGCACTGAATGGAATCGTCTACAAAACGTTCCTTCAACATGCACTCCTACATTTTCTGGAAGATGTGCCGCTTGATAATTCGCATGATATGTAGTTTCAACATGAAAGGGCACCAGTATATTTTGCAGTGAATGTTAGGGAATGCCTTGATGAACAGTTCAGGCAAAAGAGGATTGGTCGTGGTGTCCTCTTCCATGGTCAGAAAGGTCAGTAGATCTGACACCCATGGACTCGTTCAGGGTTAACGTGAAGAGCCTGTCGAAACTAATATGGAGCTGGTTGCTAGGATTTTAGCAGCCGCTGACGATGTGCGCCAATCTTCTGGGATGCGACAGTCCATGAGACGTCGCTGGTGACGACTGTCGTGATCAAGGCGGTCAATATTTTGAAAAATTACAGTATAACAGTGTAATTTGGGATTTTCATATCTTTTTGTAAGGTTTGGTTATCCATCCTTAAAAATAAATAACTGAAATTGCCAGGAGGTGATGAAAATTGGTGGCGAACCATAATGTAAGCACGCTCTACAGCAGTCACAGGTTGTGTTTTGTTTGTAAACAACATTCCGAGTAAAGAGACACAAAGATGATTGAGTTATTACAAAACGAAAACAATGAACTTACTCGGCAATGAGCCACCGAGGACCATGGGTCCCATATATAACATCCCTGAACAACTTATGAAAGTTTGTTGTAGACTTAGGATTCACTCTGTATATGAAATTTTTGGTGGAATACATTGTTTCCATAGAGGAAGCAATAGGTTTGTTGCTATTGCTGGTTTTGACGTCCCATGATGTTCTTTGCATAATATTGTTACATGGTGGGGTGAGGTCCAAAAGGTTTCCAGAAAATGAATACATTTAGTTCACCCCAGCACGCACATGGGGGGGGGGCGCAACTCGCTAACAGCAAGAAGACCGGGACCTTGGTATGCAGATTTAGAGGAAGGCGTGGGGTTTACATTACACAAAAGCATTACATAACACACATTACCTGGAATTTATTAACAAACGTTTGGCGACTCTACTTTATGAAATAGCAAGAGAGGATGGAGGGAGATGCCTCGAAGCCGTGGACTGACCACACGTACGTCTAGCTACAACTTGCTCTCACTCAAGTGACGCTATCTATATCCCTTCCAACCGTGTCTGGCCACGCCAGCCAGGGTTGGCATAATACCAGACGATTTCAAACAGAGCCCTCCCTTTGGTGTGATCCGCGCCAAAAGGAGGGATCATTAAGCCGAAAAATAAAAAAAATCCCAATAAGGCTATGCCTAGTAGCGACAATGCAACACAACAGTGCGTCTGGTAATGAAATGAACTTACTGCTACTCCACAATAGGACAAGAAACACAAGAATGACCAAGCACTTCGAACAATATAAAAATATAGGGGAATTAAAATCAAGAGCAATGAATATTTCGGAAATGGTTGTGCCAAAGAAATAAATAAAAAAATAAATAAATAAATAACATATGCTGTGGTTTAACGAGATCTACCTCTTTCATGTATGTAAGTTTCTGTATCTCTTATAGCTCACCAGTTGTACAAAAACACACAAATTCAGAATGAAGGGGATTTCATAGGCCATTCCAATAAAAATCAGATAACCAGTTTATGGTTCATGCGAATATCATATAAGCATACTGTATTTTAATAAAAATTGTTATGGCCAATTTGAGAAAATAAAAAAAGTTAACAAAATAAAAAATAATTCCAAGTAAAGGATAGCTAGGGTAGTGGGATTCTCTTAAAAATCTAAGTGTCGAATCCTTGGAAGATTGTAAACTTCAGTAACACGTTTACTATTAATGCGCTGTTTCGTTTTTGAGTTAACCTGGACAAAGACAGCGCGCGCGCGTGCTGTTTCTGAGAATGTGTGTGTATTTCTATTTGTTTATTCAGGGAGCCTCAAAACACAAATTTGTAGTGAAATCTTAGCATCAAAGTTTTGGCTGGAATACAACACCTCTTCCTCTACTTATCACAGGTAATCGAGCGAGATAGTTCAGCGGTAATGTGTGAGATTCGCATTCTGGAGGTCCTGGGTTAGATCCCTGCGGCCCATCACTTGACCAAGGGTTTTCCATGTTTGGCAAGCGAATGTTGGGGCGATTTCTCTGTTTCCACGACTTTACTTTCCCTCATTTCCTATCATTTCGTTTCCTATTTCATGTTTCAGGTGGCTTAGGGGCTGTGCAATGTTGGTCTGAGTCACGTCAGGTGGAGCGAGTTCTCCCCTGTTCCGCCAGAGGGAAGCCTTCTCTGAATCCGCCGGCGTCTCCGGGTCATCAAGTGTGACTCTATCGGCCGCCCTGCCTACAGTCTGTAGCCTCTTGCGGTTCCTTCCCTTATCCCTTCCTCCTGGGGGTAGTAAGCACAAAAGATCCGCGTTGGGTCGAAGTACGAGGTGTCCACTCCGTTTCCCGATCATACTATAGTACTAAGAAAGTAATAGAAAAAGTAAGAATGTTGGAATCATTTTACGAAATGAAAATTAACGAATCTTTTTTTCCGTGCAAATTTTTCTTTTTGCGGGGAAGGATTTTCTTGAGTCTTCACCAGACACCTGTAAACGTGTCAGTTATCAAATTTGGTCTTTTCCTGTACGTACCTTCTCAGTTATCCTCTCTCTTATACTCTTACATACTACAGGATTATTTAGGAAGAACTAACACATTTATTTCTTTAATTGTATCAAAACGAGTTATGCTAGCGGCAACTTATTATACCTGAAATGCAGAGGAATTATGGGAGATTATTTACTTCTATAGCAAATGTTGAAAATGTCCTCCATCCTGCATAAGGCACAACTCAACACGTACTTCCATGTTACTGATCACTCGTTGGAGGACTCTGTTGTCAATAGCTTGAATCTCCCGTCCAATGTCTGGGGACGTGTGGCATAAACCCTGTCTTTTAAGTAACCCCATAGAAAGAAGTCCGGCGATGTCAAATCCGGAGATGTCGGTGGCCACACGTTCTTGGAAATTATCCAGTCGTCAAGGAAACTTCCAATTAGTGACATGGATTCATTTGATGTATGGCATGTAGCGCCGTCTTGCTGAGAAAATATCCTTGACTCAGCTCTACATCATCTAGTTGCTCAGCAAACTCCATGAAAATCCGTTGGTACTCTGCAGTGTTCACATTGTTTTCAAAAAATTGGTCTCACTGTTCTCTGTGCGGATATTGCGCACCAAACTCCGGTTTTAACCGGGTTCATAGGTGCTTCATGAATAACATGTGGATTTTCGCTGGCCCAATAGCGTGAGTTATTGGAGTTCACATAGCCGGATAAATGGAACCATGCTTCATCTCTGAACCATGTGATGGACAATATGGCAGGATTTTGCACAATGAACGCCTGAAACCAACGACAATAATTCAGTCGTCTATCCCTTATCTGGTTCCTGCAACTGATGGACAACCGTAATCCTATACGGCTTTAGGCCTGCACTTTTCACAGCTCTCTGACACATTGAGTAGCTGTACCCTGTCTCCTGCGACAAACGTCTTAATGATTTTTTGGGCGACTGATCCAGTCGTGCTCTTGTGTCAACAACAACCGTGGGAAACCAAGATGAACGAGTTTTGCCTTTTTCACTCACCAGAGATCCAGTTGTTTCCAGTTTGTTTACCAGTCCCAATATTGCGTTTCTTTGTGGAGGATTCCGAACACCAAATTCTCTCTGGTATGTCCTTTGAGTAGCTGTAATTGAATTTGTAATCCAGTATTGCTTTATAAGGAAGAGTCGTTCATTTAATGTGTACTCCATTTTCACGTTGACTAGAACAAATATCAAAATTACGAATAAAACATGAACATCTGCGCCTCTAGTGAGGGGCAATCGACACTCCAGAAAGTTCTGCTTAATTTGGTGCTAAAATTGGGGCATTGAGTGAATTTAGAACAGAATAATTAAAGAAAGAAATGTGTCAGTTCTTCATTAATCACTCTGTACATGCATCTATCTTTTGCTAAAATTGTGTTTTTTATTTATTATTATTTAGGGTATCCGAAACGGTAGGTATTTCGGGTAAAATATCGATATGAGATTTTGGGACAAAAATCCCTCCTTTATCTTCCTAGATAAGCAGCAGGGAAGGTAAATGTTAACTGTGAAAGATAAAATAGGTCAGTATGGTACCTAGAGTTGTGTACTCCGCGTTGTTTGTTGTTGCACGTTCACAAGCACCTTCTCACAAGGTCTAATGTGTCTGGTGTACTAATTCTCATTTAGGGCTACAAATATTCTTGACAATTATCACTTACCTACCAAGGTGTAGCGCATCCAAAACGTTTGTTCGCCTTAATTAAGTAATTACACTCCAAATGGGTGTCTCACGAATAAAACTTTTTCACTTTTATATTGTTTCATTTAATTCTCATGACTTTCTGTCTAACAACCTGGCCTGCGAAGAACTACTTGAAGTCGCACCTCGCAATCAGTCCTAACTCGGGGAAAAAGTCTGATGTGTTACATTCACATGGCTACCTGTATACACTATCGTTTACTTTTATGTACTTCATGTTAACATTAACCTTTACAGAAATACTTTCATTACAAGTTGTAAATACAAGAGGGATAGAGCAAACCAAGCAATAGTCAGATGCTTGAAATCGGTAGCTTTATGCTGGCCTTGAAATTTCATACTCTTACCATGAAATCGCGAGAAGCAACTGAATGTTGACCACTTAAAAAGTCTGATCGTGTTACATTCACGTGACCTGTAACCTCTACCCTGTATCATTTATTAATGGGCATAAAAACTTATGTTATTAAAGCTTATTTTTCTGTCTACTTCATTTTAATCAAGAAAAGCCTTTACAGAAATAGCCACATTACACATTTCGTTATAGATACAAAGAGAACAGCGATAGTCAAATGTTTAACAACTGGACGCTATATGCTGCCGTAAAATTCCATACTGTTTCCACGACATCGCGAGAAACAAGTGAACGTTGACAGGAATTAAAAAGAATGACAAAATATTAAACAATTACATTAATGACGGGTATCCCAGAAATGGGTTATGCTACAAAAGAAAAACTGATTTGAAATAAATTGTGTGTTTTTAGAGAAATCAACATTTTTTGTGCAGTACTTTTTGGTCTATCGCTTAACGTTTACCAGTTATACAAGACGACACAAAATTCCTTCTGAATGAAGAGGACTCCACAAGCTATTCCCAGAAAATTCAAGATATACATTTTATTTGGCATGTAAGTATCTTTAATATATTGTATTTTAATCAAAATCGTTAACTCAATTTTTGAGAAAATAATAAGTTTCGAAGAATCCTCCATGTAAAAGGTAGTTGAAGTTAGCGGATATTCTTGGAAATGTTTGTGTCGCATCTTTGGAAGGTGCTAATTTAAATACAAGTTTGGTGTTTATTCGATTATCTTTTTTGAGTTATGCTGTTCACAGATACATACACACGGATCATTATTCTTCAAGGTGCCTCAAAGCATGTATTTCTGGAAATCTCTATATAGAAATTTGGGTGGAATACAATACTTCCCTTACCCAGGTATACGTAGCAGAGAAAGTAAAAATGTTGCTATTACAAATAGTAAGTATTGTATTTTGCCCAAAAACTCGATACCGAGTCTGTAACGGAAATAAACGTTTTGAGGCTCTCTGAATCCAAGTAGAAGCATTTTTAGAAGTGTGTATGTTCAGCATCTTCCACGGATGTGACTTGAAGATTTTCAAGAAAATCTCTCCACCACAAACCAATCCTTACATATACAATTTTCATTACTGTTTATTTTCTAAAAATGACTGAGATTTTTTATTAAAATATCAAATGTTTATTTGCATGGCAAATAAAATAGAATGCAGATACTGAGTTGGGACGGTAACGCACAAATAAAGTGGCATTTGTGGACCACGTGACACGTATTTTCTGTAGGTGCATGGACTGGCAATCTGGAGACGGTGAAACGTATCCACAGTCTTTTGCCAATATCTTCCCGAATTAAAATAGAGCTAAACACATTATGAAAGGCAGTATACCCTCAGTTATGTGTTGTCAAAGGGAGGCTTTTAAAATAAAGTATAATGAGAAAACGTAAAAGTGAATTTCCTTATGCAACTGAAACTGTTTTATTACATTATTGCTTAAACTAGTTACAGGAGGTAGACAAGATAATGGAAATTCATCTTAAATTCAAACACTATTAATATGGTATTGGGCCATCCTTTGCCTTCAAAACAACTTCAATTCTTCTTGTAATTGATCTATATAATATATGTAGTGGATAAAAAGGAAGGAAATGTTGCCCTCGCTCTCTTTTCCAATTCATCCCACAAGGACTCAATGAAGTTTGGATCTGGAGCAGTATGAACAGGGGCATTGTCGTCTTAAAATGATGCATTGCCTGAAGGAACATGTTTACACCATAGGGTGAACGTGGTCCCCAAGAATGTGCCTGTAGACATTAGCAGTCACTTTACCAGTCAGTGTGATAATAGGACCTACAGATAACCAAGGTATGTCTGACCCTCCATCATGTCTAACAGAAGGCATTAAGCAGTCAGAGTCACAAGCTTCTTTAGGTGTTCTCCAAACTTATACTCTGCCAGTGTGAAGGATGATTCATCAGACAATATCACATGTTTCCAGTCGTTAGTTGTGCAGGTCTTGTGTCCATGGCAACATTGTTTCCTCTTTGTTGCATTACTGGTTTGGCAATTCCTGTTCTGCCATGTATTCCTGACTTATGAAGCTCTCTCCTCGCAGTTCAGGTAGAAACAGGTTGCCTGATACATGTGTTCAGTTCTGCAGTCACTTTAGCTACAGTAGTTTTACGATTTCTTGATACAATCCTCTTTAACGCTGTCCTGTCTCTTTCGTTTAGCTTCTGTCTCGCACCAGTTTTTTTCTGTCTTTTCTTTGCAGAAGATGTTTTACCGCCTGTCAATTATGCTGACATAACCTTAGAAACTGTACTTCTTGAAATCTTTAATAAATTGGCAGTTTCAGTAACTGTAGCTCCTACTAACCTGGCACCAACAATTTGACTTCTTTGAAAGTATGAAAGGTCTTTCATTGTCCTGTTGCTCACATTTTCAGCACAAATAAAAAACTAATAATACTGGAAAACACTTGTACTGTGTATACTTTGTCATAAACAAAGGAATGCAGTTTTTATTACAGGTTCAGGAGAGGTAACTCGTATACCAATATGTCTGAAACGGTCGTGTTTCCATTATTTTGTCTACCTCCTATATGTATCATTTAATACAACACTTTTCTTGTTCAAAGGAAAGAGTACTCCCCGTTGACACTAGAGGGCTGATTAGTCAACGGGTTGTTCTTCACTCTCTCTTGGCAGCTCCAGCAGTGGGACCGGTCTTCGAGCTGGCACTGCTAGAGACTTCCGCGCGCCTATGTGGACTGTTTGCCTGCGGTCTGTAGCCTCCTTCACTTCATCCCTTCCTCCTGGAAGGTGGTAGCCATAATACGAGGGTTGTCCCAGAAGTACCCGACCTAACAAAGAAACTACAAACATTTTGGGAAAAACATGTTTATTTCTCTACATAGTCTCCTTTCAGCTCGATACACTTTTCCCAGCGATGTTCAATAGCTTTGATACCCTGTTTATAGTGAGAACCGTCGAGTTCTGCAAAATAGCCATCAACTGCAGACTCCACCTTTTCATTTTTGGTAAATCTTTTACCACTAAGCCATTTCTTCAGCTTTGGAAACAGAAAATAATCAGAGAAGCTAAGTCTGGCGAATAGGGTGCATAAGGAAGCAATTCGAACGTTAACTCATTGATTTTGGACATGGCGATAATGGATGTGTGCACTGGTGCATAGTCTTCATGAAAAAGAACTTCCTTTTTCGCTAAATGCGGCCGTTTTTGCTTGATTTCATCATTCAAACGTTGCAATAACTTTGCATTACACTCGCCATTGATTTTTTTTCCTTTTTGAAGATAATCAATGAAAATTATCCCACGCGCATCCCAAAAATCTGACGCCATTACTTTACCTGCAGATGGAACTGTCTTCCTCTTCTTTGGAGCCGATTCTCCCTTTCAATCCACTGTTTTGACTGTTTCTTCGTCTCAGGTGTGAAGTGATGGATCCACGTTTCATCCATAGTTATGAATAGACGCAAAACCTCGACTTTATTGCAGTGAAACATCGCTAAAAACTCGACTGAGACATCCTCACGACGCTGCTTTTGTCCCATTGTTAGTAAACGAATCGCCCATCTTGCGCAAAGCTTTCTCATGTCTAACTTTTCAGTCAGTATGCGATGTACAGCACTTTTTGAAATGCCTACGATGTCCGCTAGCTCACGCACTTTCAGTCGACGGTCATCCAATACCATTTTGTGGACTTTCTTTACAATTTATGGCGTGGTCACCTCATTTGTTCGACCAGTGTGATGTTCGTCTTGGCAGCTCGTACGGCCTCGCTTAAACTCTGCCACCCAATATTTTACTGTTGTAAACGAAGGAGCAGTCTCCTCCAGAGTAGAATCTAGCTCAGCTTTAATATTAGTTGGACTAAGACCTTTCAAATGAAAGTATTGTATCACATAACGATGGCCAGTTTTATCCATGTTTACAAATTCGCTGAGAACGTTCACTATTGATGGCTGCCAAACAATTACTAAACAATCTAGCATTGTCAATCTTCATACTTAAGCTTTATAAGGGTGGTACTTTCTACCATAGTGACTGGTTTGAAACAACCACCGCTATATATACGTCAGGTCGAGTACTTCTGGGACTGCCCTAGATCTATGTAAGTTGCAACGCGTGAGGTGTGCCCCTCCGTTGTATAACCTATGCCTAAGTTTAAATGTTCTGTCCTGTTTTCTGGATCGCTCTGGTTAACCTCACTTGAGGTCAGTTGATTCAAGAAACCATATAAGGAACATATCAGTTTTACCAAAACATATGTGCTACATCATGAAAATTCTAGCCCTAGTAATGATGATTATGTTGTGATAGGTGTACTGCACCCAGCTGTAGGTTACCTAATGTTTCATTATGACTGTAACACTGGACCATTAAGCCACTTAATGCTCTTCCACGTAGAATGTAGGAAATCTGAAATCGTGGAGAAAATGGCAGAGTGCACAATCTACATATTCGGAATTTCGCTTCACCGTTGCGTAAACGATCCAATTCTCAATTCGTGCAAGCAGCACAATTATTATTGTAACCCACTCACCCACACCCTACACTCCCTTCTTGGGTCATTAACCGTCTGACCTTTCAGACGAACTCATTTGTAAGTGTTTTCAAAACACAGAGGCAGTACTGGAGTTGTTTAAGTTTTTCACTCTGATTTAGCACTGAAACGCCAGTCTCAGAATGTAGGTATGGATAAAGCTCGGCATTTACCTATTTTGTTCCTTTGTTTAAAATCGTAGGCTTTGTATATATAAATATGTTTCATGCTTACTGGAGTAAAATATACTAATCTTATAGTGCCTGTAATTCTGTCTTCATACAGTGTGCTTTTTTTCGTAATGAAGAGCTTTTATTTAGGTTTCTGCCTATCTAATTCGATTATGTTTGTTAATCGCAGTAATTTATTAGTATTGTTTATTAATGTGATGTTAGCCTTAGCATTGCAATTGATACTCCGGGCTCTGAGCCTTAGTCGTCCTCCGTGGTGTAGTGGTTACCCCTAGTTCCCGAGGTCGCGGGTTCAAAACCGGCGGAGGGCGATGCATTTCTTTTCGGGCGTAAAAATACTTAGCATGGCTTCCTTCAGAAGGGAATTAGCTCCGGTGATCCCGTGTCGTAGATTTACGGCACGTAAAAGAACCACAAGTCTGATAAAGAGGCCTATGAGCAAAATTACCGGTCTTTCACGTCCAATATAGAATGGGACGCTAAGGACCACAGCAGTTAAAGAGCGTCCATAAATAAAACTCTATTTAATTTAATTTCGCGCTCTGAGCCAGTAAGTCATTGTTGACAACGTGCCTTAGGAAGTTTGTAATACCGGGATTCCTTTACTGATGTCAATAGTTGTATTGTTTCGTGTAATAATAAAATAGTGACTACTCATTGCAATAAAGGTGCGGTAAATGGTCAACTACAAAAAAACTATTAGTTTACGACTGGGAAGTTGATCATATTAGTATTAACTCATTTTTTTGTTTATTAACGCGATGACGTTATGGTTTTCTATTTCCCACGTGGGCGAAAACACTGATCTAAAACCACTAGACTTATTTGATTGCAAATGCAACTGTGGTCTATTTCACAATAATACATGACAGATTCAATAATTGCGAACACGTGGGAGTGTAAAACGCATTCAAGAGAAAAATAACTTAAAAACTGATAATAGGGGTCGCAATAAAATAATGATAACTGTAGAGTGCAACTTTTAATAAATAATATTTACACTTCATTAAGAGAATAGTGGAATTTAGTAAATTTAATATATGGTATGTAGCTATTTGATATTTGTATACTGTTCTGTGAAGTAGTTCTATATTTGTTAGCCCCACGTTTGGGAGCCAATTTGAAGTAGAATATTTGTTGGTAGTTGTAAGATGCTTCATGTTTATCTGCCCCACATATGGGAGCCAATTTGTCGCGGTAACTCGTGTTATCTTATTGCTGAGCGCCTGTTATTGTATACTAGTTTGAATTTTGGGTTCTTTGTCCTCCGGCTAGCTATTATTACTACTCAGTCGAGCATATCTCTTGAACAGGGTGTGTAAACGGAAAGAATTTGTTACTGAAAGATAACACTTATAAAAGAATTTGTTTTTACACTTTTATTTCCGTCACAATTAATTAATTTCACATATTGACTCTTGATACACGCCCGACTGAAACTGTTATATTTTCTAATATCACTATAATCACTTATTTGCTGCACATTATTATTTCACATTTATAACTCACTTTACAACGCGAGAGATTCTGTAGAATTGCGCGACGTATAACCTTTGTATGATTCTGTTGGACTGAACGACGTATTACCCGCGAATCCTTCTGTTGGACTGAACGACGTTTGCCTTGTGAATTATTCTGTCAAACTGTACATTACCCGTCTCTGGCACGGAATTTATACTCCCTCACCCGATATGCCTAAAGATTATAACCGAGCTGCTATTGGTTAATAAAACGCACCAACATTAGCGTCTATTTTTATATCCAATCAAAATTACGGACACATATGTTCTAGGGAAGAAATTCCCTCCATTTCTAAAGAAACGCGCGCTAATCTGACGTCATTTCCTTGCTTCTTCTAATTAATAAACCACTCACCCCCTCGCTCATTGTTACCCGCTCTTATTGTCAGTTTCAGTGAGGCCGTGTAAACTTATTTCCTAACAATGCTTATAATTAACAAACATCTCAAATCAATGTCATACAATAATGCTTATTTACACTACAATCACTCTGGCATTTACAATGTTGTGATATAAAATACTGCCACATCTGTCATGTCAAAAAATGTGTTTTGATGTGGTAAATGAATAAATTATTGTGCGCACTTCAATAATAATAATAATAATAATAATAATTATTATTATTATTATTATTATTATTATTATTATTATTATTATTATTATAGTGCCTATTTTGAAGTTGTTGTAGCGCTCTATTTCCCTGCCTATTTTTAAGTTTTTTTTAGCGCCTATTGCGCCGAGCTCTAATTATGACTAAGAACATGGCGTTATTTCTATGTTGTGAACACGTATTCTGTTTCTATTTAGTTAACATACGTTATAGTGGGTCTACAGAGACGACGAATAAAGTGATGGGTATTAATGAATGCTCAGTTAATACCGGGTTACCCAGTATTTGTTAGCAACACATATATTGTAGCCGCAACAGAAGGCAAAACCCTAGGGAAAGCTTATCCTCTGCACGGACGAGGTCCAAACTTGGACCTACTGGATTGATAGATGCGCTATCATCAGCGACCATCGACTCATTGCTTTGTGGTGTATAGTAGAGGTTTATACAACCCGGGCCAAGCTATCGGACCTAGGACCGTCCTGGGTTTGAAAATAAAGACAAAAAAAATGTATCATCCTCAATATATGTATTGTATTTGTCCTGTAAACCTTTTAAATATGTGGCATTTTATTAAAAAAACATTAGCGCACTTTTGAGAAAGTATAAAGTAACCACAACTTCTCCATGTAAAGGGAAAATAAAGGCGAACATGTTTTTTTTTTTTTTTTTTTTTGCTCCGCGGTGTTGAGATGCCTGGAATAATACAATTATTGCACATCCATCGCACTAATATTAGTAATAATAAATGGGTGCTGCTTTGGCCAGTTGCTGATAATAACTACAGTACGGCAGCTGTAAACTCCCAACCTCCGTCCACCCTCCCACATCCTGGGTAGAATGTAGTAGGAGGGGCGCCATGTGGTCAGTAAGGCAGTATGCCGTCAACATACTGACCGGGATGGCTCAGGCGGCAATGTCTGTAGCACGCAATCGGGAGGTCCTGGGTTCGATCCCCGGCGACCACCCACTCTGATCCATGGGCTTTTTCGGGTGTTTTCCCGGGTTGTCAGGGGAATGCCGGAGGTTTTTTTTTCATCACGAATTTCCTGTCCCTCCAATTTGTTCCATTCTTCATTTCCTTCATCTTTCATCCGTTGGTCACTTTCAGGGTCGGAAGTATAGGCGATGGTGTTTCGGTGCAGCGTGGTACGGAAAAAGGATGCTCTAGGTAAGTCTCCCTCCATCGGCTTCGGCTGGCTGCCGGGAATATTCGAACATCCTTGAGGGGCATTAAACCACCTCTGTGTGTGGGATGTGGTCCCCGGTCTGCATGTGCGTCTGCCGGGGTGTCTACCTGGAAACGTATGGACCCTGTCATTGCTATACCGTCGCCCCTGGTTCCGGCCGCCCGGTGTCTCCTCTCGCCTCATCCTTACTCCTGGGGACGCCCCCTCGTGGGCCGTAGGAACAATATCCACTCTGAATCAGCGCGGAGTCCCCTCTGTAGTCAATGCTATCCCATCGTTTGCCGTCAACATGCGGATACCAGGACCTCAGCCGCAACTATTCTGGAAGGTGGCTCCTAAATTGTTCCAAGGACTTGAGTGCATCCTTGCCTATTTGCTTTCTCTACCACGTGCATATGTAGTAGCAGAGAAGGTATAGCATTTCACCCAAAATTCCATATTGGGATTTTAGTGGAAATACATGTTTGAGAGCCCCTGAATCCAAAAAGGAAAATTTTTCCAAAAAGGTCCGCGCGCGCGCGCGCGCGCGTGTGTGTGTGTGTGTGTGTGTGTGTGTGTGTGAGAGAGAGAGAGAACAGCATAACTCAAAAACAAAAGATCAAATAAATACCAAGTTCGGTATTTAGATTCATTACGTTCCAAATAAGCGACTCGGAGATTTACAAGAAAATCTCTCCACCCCAAACTACCCTTTAAATGGAAGTTTTTCGAAATTTTTGATTTTCTAAAAATGGCTCTAACGATTTTGGTTAAAATACCACATATTAACGATATTTACATGATAAATAAAACGTGTATCTTGAATTTTCTGGGAATAGCCTATGTAGTCCACTTCATTCGGAGCGAATTTTGTATAACCTTGTATAACCGGCAAACGTTAAGCGATAAACAGAAGGAATACAAAAAATGCGATCTCTTTAAAACACACACTTTATTTAAAATAGTTTTTTTTCTTGTAGCATTAGCCATTTTTGAGATATCTGTTATTAAAGGTTCAATTGTTCATTTCTTGGTCATTCTCTTGAAGTCCTGTCAACATTTAGTTGTTTTTCGGGATTCCATGGAAACCGTATGGAATTTTAAGGCCAGTATATAGCGTCCAGTTGTTAAACATTTGACTATCGCTGTTCTCTTTGTATCTATAAGGAAATGTGTAAATAGCTATTTCTGCAAAGGCTTATTTGGATTAAAATGTAAATAGAAAATAATAATAATAAGATATAGTAAGAATAGTTTACATATCCACTAATAAAGGATAGAGGGTAGGGAAAGTCATGTGGATATATTACATAAAATTTTTAAAAAAATTATTTACTCAAGATCGATCAGCAACAGTGCTTTACAGACCTGGTTAAACAATATCTGAACAGGTATAAGGTAAATCTGAAACATTAACTTATTGTTGTTAACTTCCATCCTTTCAGCTTATATTACAGCAAACTTCTCGGAGATGTGTGCAACGTAGGTTAGGATAGGTCGAATGAGAGAAGGATAGGATGTAGTGCGACCACACCCCCCCCCGGAGACAGGGATGAGGCGAAGTCAGACAGACCTAAGAGACGCGCAGAAGTTCCTAATATTTCCAGTTTGAACAGCCGCGCACCAGTGAGCGAGGAATCCTCAAGAGGGCGACGCAGAAAACCTAACTGGCGGAATAGCTCACTCGTACACGGGGAGCAATCCCCGCTATCTGCCTGACACCGCAGGACCTGAAATCACACCTCAAACGTGAAATGGAGATGAAATGAGAGGAAATGGGGAAAGGAGGGATCGCGGTAGAATACACCACCCTGACATTCTCCTTGGCGACTAGGGGAAAACCACGAAAACAACTAATGGTCAGGTAATCGGTTACCGGTAATCGAAGCCGGGACCTCTCGAATGCGGGGCACAGACGTTGTCGCCTGCGCCATCCCGCTCGGTGAGGGAACGGTATTAACAATAGAGGAATCCAGTCCAAGAGAAGTAGGTCTATTGAGTAGTGGATAGAGCTGAAAATGTGAACCTTGCTTCAGCTCGGCTGAGGGCGCCAGGTGAGGAGGTGATCCAGGAACAGAAGAAGGTAACTAGGGAATACAGGTGTTATGAATGGAGGTGAACGAACGGTACGGAGAGAGAAAATATTTGCCTCTGTCTTATGCGAGATGCGCCAGGTAGAGCAGCAGTGAATAAGAAAGTTGAAGGAATCGTGCAAAGAAGCAGTAGCAGTAGGAAGATAGTGATGGGCATACTAGAGGACTGTGTCGTCCGCCTGTGCATCCTTGCCTGATAGCAGGAGAAAAAATCCCCATGTCGGTACTGCAAGTCGAAGCGCAAGCAGTAGCGCTTCATGGACTGATGATGGCAATTTTATTTAAAAGAAAATTAGACAATCGGGCTCGGTTGGGTGATACAGCATACCCTATTCTCGGGCTCGTTCAACCTGGCGTGGCGCGAGCCGATACACCTCCAAATATTCCAGGTATCACTTGAACAAGCTTATTGGTTACTTCAATTGCAGTAGTTTTATGTACCGAAGGACTCCGGGGTTATTATGCACCATTTTCCCTATATCATTCCCTGAAATTCCTGGCATTTAAGGGTTATTAAACGCAAAAAAGGTGTTATTCCACGCGCGGAAGAGTGTAAGTAGCACTTACAGAGCAATGTACTCGATAGAAAACCGGTTACGGATAACAGTATACATTTTGATTATAAAAACTTGATTTTCCCGTTTAATTTACGGGTTACCTTCTGATGTAATTTGCCTGCATCATTATGCGTATAAAAATCTCTTAATTTTTACGTTATTTACTATATACGTGTAGCAAGTAGAGGAAGTATTGTATTCCATCCAAAAAATCTATCCAAAAGGAAAAGCATTTTTAGGAAAAGGTAAAATGTGCGTATATGTCTGTGAACACAGAACTCAGAAACGAAAAATGGGTTAAATACGAAACTTGCTATTTAATTTCAGTGCTATTCAGGGATGCGAAATTAAGATTTTCAAGAAAATTCCCACACCACAAACTATCTTTTACGTGAGCATTTTTTCGCAGTAGTTTCGTTTCCAGCTCTCGTACTGAGCGTCCGTGGTTCGATTCCCGGCTCTGGGGTGGCGATGTCCAACGTGTTTCGAAGTCCACGTAAAAGCTGTAGGTCCTCTCATTCTACCACATTCTCATCACCCTACGCTGATTGCCTCTACCTCAGAAATGGGTCCAGCCATGACTTGGTGGAATGAGGTAACCCCCGAAGGGTTATAGCCCTTATGGAGAACGTTATAAACGCACGATGACGATTTTGATTAAAATGTCACATGTTTAATGTATTTGCACGAAAAATAAAATGTGTATCTTGCAATTTCTCGGAATAGCCTGTAAAGCCTTCTTCATTCTGAACTACTTTTTTATACTGGTTAAACAGTAAGAGATAGATAAAATCTTATAAACCAAAATTGTAGATCTCATTGAAGACACATCTTATGTCATATAAAATCTTGTGACGTTAACCATATTGTTACTTTTTACACGTGGTAAGTCGCTATTCCTTTTTGCTCGTGGACATACAGAGACATGGCATTTCAAAGCCATCGCATAGGACACTCTTTTTAAAAACCTGACTATCGCTTTAGCCTACTGTAATCTTCGTATATCTACAACGAAACGTGTAAATGTATAATGAAGGTTTATCTCTATTAAGACAGGAGAATAAGCTTTTGTAACAATAGTTTGTAGAAGAGCGAGAAGAGAAAGTCATGCGAATGGACCACAATTCTTTTTAGTCTGTGACGTTTGTGTTGAAACGTAAATTAGGTAGGGCGTTTTCTTCAGGTCCCAGCGCCATTTTTTTTGTTTGTTAACAATGCTGTCAATTGCCAGGATTATATCAGCGCCGCCGGTGTGCCGAAATTTTGTCCAGCCGGAATCTCTTACGTGTTAGTAAATCTACTGACATGGGGCTGTCGTTTTTAAGCACTTAAAGACGGTCTGGACCGGTTTGAAGCCACGACTTTGGGATCGGAAGGCCAGTTCCTAACCAACTGAGTCGCCCAGATCGACAACGCTATGTTTGAAGCTATATTTGATTACCATTCTTAGTGCAGTATGTCTTTATTAAACCCGACGATTTAAAACTTATTTAAAAGGGGAATTTTATTTCTTCCAATTTGGAGCAGAAGTTCGCTGTGATTTTTAAAGGAATGAATTAAACAATAAACAACGAAGAAAGTATGTAGGTCCTTGGCAAGTGTAGGGCATAGGTATGAGAAAAGTGGAGATTTCAGGATTTGGTGTAAATTCACTGTAGCTGTATAATAAGCGTTACTCCTTCATTTCGCTTTTCAATTATGCTGTTCAGATATACGTATAAGGTCAGGGGGACACTCGCGCACTGCGACCTACGGAAAGAGATGAACTTAAGGAACCACAGGAGGCTAGAGGGCGCAGGCAGACGCGGAGGTCCCTAAGAGTGCCTGGCTCAAAGATCCGTCCTACTACAGGAGCTGCCCAGGTGTTGAACAATTTCTTTGGAGCAATCATCCGCGCCATCTGTCCCACACCGTCACAGAACCTGAAAAATGAGAAGGAAATCGTGATAGATGAGAGAAACCACCCCAGAATTCGCCTACTGAACAGGGAAAACCACGAAAAGCCAAGATTAGAGTGAGAGGTCGACGGTAATCGAACACGCACGCGTACACAAACCCTTTTCTAATTTTTTTATTCAGGGAACCTCGAAACGTTTATTTCAGGTGTAATCGCGGTATCGAGTTTGTGACTGGATTGCAATACCTACTTTCTCTAATTACTTAGCAGTAAAGAAAATATAATTATGAAAGCAGCTGCACGTGAATGGAACTCATGAACGAAATGATTATACATATTTCTGTAGGGCATTGATGAAATTGTTTCCAAAGCTACGTAACCTGTGACACAACTAAGGAAATGTACTTTTCCTGCAGTTCACAGTACTTTAACGGGCGTCATCTGTGTTGGTTGCAACAACTGGGCCATAAATATCGAGAAATTAAATTCTGACATCCACTGAAAAAAAACAGAACTAGTGTATGTGGATGTTGCTTAGAGAAGTCACAGAATACATGGTAGAGAAGGTATTGTATTCGATACCGAGATTTCACCAGAAATACATGATTTTTGGGCACCTTGATCTAAAAAAAGCATTTTTAGAAGGAGGTCCTGTATATATATATATATATATATATATATATATATATATATATATATGTGTGTGTGTGTGTGTGTCTGCCTGTGAACAGCATAACTCAAAAACGAAAAGTTGGATAAATACCAAACTTGGTATTTAGATTCAGCACCTTCGAAAAATACGACACGAAGATTTTTGAGAAAATTTCAAACTACCCTTTACATGGAACAGTTTTCGAAATTTATGATTTTTCCAAAAAAGGCTCTAACGATTTTGATTAAAATATCATATATTAAAGGTATTTACAAGACAAAAACATATTTTGAATTTTCTGGGAATAGCCTATGTAGTCCACTTTATTCGAAACGAATTTGGTGTAATTGTGTATAAATAATAAACGTTAAGCGATAGGTGGAAATGTACCCCACACAAAAATTGTAGATCCTTTAAAACAGGCAATTTCAAGTAACTTTTTATATATCCGTTATTAACGGTACGATTTGTTCAATATTTTGTCGTTCTCTTAAAGTCCTGTCAACATTCAGCTGTTTCTCGCGATGTCATGGAAACAGTATGGAATTTTAAGGCAGCATGTAGCGTCCAGTTGTTAAACATTTGACTATCGCTGTTCTCTTGGTATCTATAACGAAATGTGTAATGTAGCTATTTCTGCAAAGGTTTATTTGGATTAAATGCAGTAGATAGAAAAATAAGCTTTAGTAAGAATAGTTTGTATATCCACTAATAAACGGTAGAGAAAGGCATGTGAATGCATCACATCAGAAATTTTTTATAATTTCTGGTTACTGCAGCGGACACGAGCGGTTGAATTCCAGTGTAACCACAATTTGGACAAGAACTTTTATTTCCTCTCGCTTACAAAAACTGGATTACTTTCACCCTCTGCGTTTCCTCAGGATATATCTTTGAAAGCTACTGCTCTGTAATGATAATTTTGTATGTTAAAATGCTGGTACTACAAGCCCTTCTACTTCCTGTTAATCGAGATAAACCTTTGCAGATACAAGAAGAATACAGGTAACAAAATTCGTTAAAAGCTTAAAAGCGGGACGCTATATATTGTCCATAGTATTTCCATGACCACGAGAAACTAAAAAATAGCGATAGTACTTTAAAAGCCTGATGTGTTAAATTCGCATGACTTACTCTTTCCTATACCGTTTATTAGTGGATATACAAACCATTCTTGCGAAAGTTCATTTTCTACTTACTTCACCTTAATCGAGATAAACCTTTCTAGAAACAGCTACATTACACACTTCGTTATAGATACAAAGAGAACAGCGATAGTCAAATGTTTAACAACTGGACGCTATATGCTGGCCTTAATATTCCATACTGTTTCCATGACATCATGAGAAACAGCTGACTCGACAAGAAATTTTTTATCCTATTTTATTTTACGTCGCTTTAACTCCTTGGTCATATCGCGACGGATCTGTTGGTGGATATCTCTTAGAACAATATGTGATGGACAGTTTAGCCTTCTAGGTCTCATTCCTGTAACTCCTGCTTCATGCCGTGCAGATGGCACTAGGGTGCCGTCTAGTCTAACTGCTTACATTGTCTGTAGATAAATGGCATAGCATTCGCTATTACCACTTATTTTTCATTTTACTATTGTTTTCGACTTAAGATGGAACTTTGGGTAGTGGTATTAAATATCCAATACGGTATTTACCTTAGTGACTGAGAAAAATTACGAGAAAACCTCAGACAGATTAGTCGGCCCACGAGATTTGAACCCGGGACTTCCCACAGACTTGACCGCCTGAGCCATCCCGCTCGGTTAAACTAGAATTTAAAAGAACGGCTAAGTATTAATAATTCGAACCATTAATAACGTATATCTCGAAAATTGTGTATGTAACTAAAAGGTTATTTGGAATAAACTGTGTGTTTTAAAGAGATGCAAATTTTTGCTTTCTCTACTACGTATAGTAAGTAGGTTGCGGTATACTCGTGGAGGGCGAGCATAACTCGCAGTATGCCCGATATATTAATATATGATTTAATATATGAACTCTGGTGATACTGATAATTATCTTGTGTTTTAGTTGTTACTCTTAAAGTTTATCTTTATTTCTTGCCACGGCTGCTGTTATTTGGGTTTCTGGTAGAGCTTGTATAACTTAGCAGTGTGTGATACGGGAAGGAAGGTAAAAAGTAACAGCTCTAACAATACATTAAGTTATTGAAGAACACTATGCTTTAATGGCACACGCATTGACTGTCTTAGTAACAATCTACACAGTTCTTAAGTTAGTTGGAGCTGTAGAACGTTCGAGCCCTACCCTGTTCGTAAGCCAAACTTGCGGTCGCTGAGCAATCAAGTATTTTATACGTGCTCTAGAAATAATTGTAATATTTATCACACGTTCCTATAGACCTTTAAATCGATAACGTTTCACCGTTCCTACTACATTATAAGAAGTAAATAATATCACTTGCTTCTGAGAGCTTATATGTATCTTATTCACATCGCAGCACTTTATGCTCAACCGCCCTGGCTGATGGAGGCGTTAGAACTAACATTTCTCCCCTTGAAGATTTTAAACATATTTCTTCCTTAAAATTTCATTGTCTGTCTTCGTTCAGCTTGGAACCTTCCAGAAGACTTACCCGGCTATTGTTCTACGTTTGCAAGCATGTGGCCTCTCTACAAACATATGTTGTGTTCGCTTGTCGCATTTTCTATTTCACAAAGACTCAAGGTCTGGCTTTTATGACTTTCCCGTACAAGTCCTTTTTGCCTGGGCCCTAATTCTAACACAAAGATATGTTTGTCGGCTTTTAACAAGGGTTCCACAGCTCCAGCTACACTTGCACATATTATACATAAAACTTATGCCTTAACTTCTATTTATACAACAAGTATTTTTCTTATTAATACCGTTTCACATTATAATTCACATTATTATATATATATATATATATATATATATATATATATATATATATATATATATGGCATATATAACCATAGTTACTGTCTCAAGGTGAAGTATTGCATTCCACCCAATAATTCGATACCGAGATTTCACAAGAAATACATGTTTTGAGGCCTCCTAAATCTAAACAAAAAAAAAACATTTTTAAAAAAATGGGCTCTGTGTGTGTGTGTGTGTGTGTGTGTGTGTGTCTATGAACAACATAACTCAAAAATGAAAAGTCGGATGAATACCAAATTTGGTATTTAGGTTCAGTATCTCTCAAAGGTGCGACACGAAGATATTCTATAAAATCCCCCATCCCAGACTACCCTTTACATGAAACATTTTTCGAAAATTTTGATGTTCTCAAAAATGGCTCTAGCGGTTTTGTTTAAAATGTCATATATTTAAGACAATTTCATGACAAATAAAATGTATATCTTGAATTTTCCTGGAATGTCCCCAAAAGTCTTCTTCTTTCTGAATGGCTCTTCCATAACTGGTAAACCGTAAGAGATAGACAACATTTTTCTACACAAAAATGTATATCTCGTTAAAACACAATTTATGTCATACACATTTTTTTTTTTTGCCGAATGAACCATTTACTAGATATTCTTGGTTATTTGTTTGAATTTTCCAATAATTAGGTTTTTTTTTATCAAATATGAATATGTTATTCGCTTTTTTATTTCCTGGACTTGCATGGAGAATGGAATGCTCCACATAGCCACCAGCTCTTAAAATACTTGACTATCGCTTAAAGACTACCAATTCCCCTTGCATCTACAAGAAAATTAGCAATAAGATTAACATCTCGATTAACATGAAGCATATGGAGAATAAGCGTTTGTAAAAATAGTTTGTACAAGAGTAGAGAAAGTCATGTGAGTATAACACATCAGATTTTTTTATCTGGTAATTATTCATCTTTTGCTTAAGGTTTACCAATTATACAAGATTATACAAAATTCCTTCCAAATGAATAGGACATCACCGGCTATTCTCAGAAAATTAAGATAAACATTTCATTTGCCACGTAAATATCTTTAATATACTGTATTTTATATTAGTGGTTAGAACCGCTTTTGAGAAAATAAAAAATGTCGAAAATATTTCCATATAAAGGGTAGTTTGGTGTGGGAGATTTTCTTGAAAATCTTCCTATCGCATCTTTGGAATATACTGAACTTAAATAGAAAGTTTGATATTTATCCAACTTTTCGTTTTTTAATTATGCTGTTCACACACGCACACACACATGGATCTTCTATAATTTTTTTTTATTCAGAGAGCCTTCCTCTACCTACTAGGTATGTGATACAGAAAGTAAAAGTAACAAACCGGAATGCTTGCATGGTATATGAGTTGGTTTGAGAAACGGCGCGGAAAGCCGAACATCCGTGGTTCAAATCTCGGCTATGTCATTGTCTTGTTCTACCTTTCCACATTTGAGAAATTTTCATTCGAATGCTTTTCTTTGTCTATTGTTAGCAAACGCGGCACCCATCACGGAAGCCTGTCTCGTAACCAAAACTTGGTGTAAAAATAGTGGACACGGCCTGTCGAGGTCTTTGCAACATCAACTACCTCACATACCTTCAGTCGGCGATCATTGAGTAAGGCATTGTGTGTTTTTGTGACAATCTCGTCGGTCGTAACGGTTTTGGGACGCCCTGACCACCCACGGCTTAACCGTCGAAAACAAAGGAGAGTAATTCTTTAATGTCGAATCTAACTCCTGTTGTATTTCTGTTGAGGTTGGTCTCTTTTAAACGAAGTACTTTATCACAGATCGTATTTCAGTTGTATCCACTTGTAGAAAATGTTAATACTAGCTTATTTACAGAAAAAGTGACTACACACAACAGCTTTTTCTGTTATAAATGACCCGTTTTCTCAAACTGTTGAAGATAGCTAAATTAAATTTTAGGATAATACGAGGACGAAAACGAAAGTTTTTAGCAAATCAAACAAGGATTAGTTTTTAAAATTTTAAATTATGTTATTGTTTTTCAAAATATTCCCCTTTAACATCAATATATTTTTGCATTAGATAAAACCAGCCCTTAAAGCAATGATGCCACTCTTCCTGAGGCGCTACAGAAAAATCAGATTTTTATAATGTTCCACTGCTTCATCTGATGACGAAAACGTTATTTCATGCATTTTCAATTTTTGGAAACAAAAATAAATCGCAAGGTGCTAGGTCAGGGTTGTATAGTGAAGGCCCGTGGTGCTGACCTCTAGGGCATCCAGATACTCAGTTGTTAGTTTTGCTGTATGCGACGTTTCGTTGTCATGATGTAAAATTATTTTTCCTTTTGGCATTTTTCACGGAATTTCTCGAAAATTTAAGTAAACAGACATTTTTGTACCAATCGGCAGTAGCGATGCGTCTATCTAATAAAGCTATAGTAGCAATATGTACCATTTTATATAAAAAAAGCAACCATCTTCTTACCATCACTGCCAATTCGTCGGAATTTTGTAGCCTTAGGTTCTGTTCGAAAGACCCATTGAGACAATTGACTTTTCTTTTCAGGGTCATAACAATAAATGCAAGATTCATCACCAATAACAATATTCCAAAACAAATTTGAAGTGCCGCATTGAAATTTTTCCAGAGTTTTTGTGCGTCAATCAGTGCCTTGTTGTTTTTGATCGAAAGTCCGTTGATGTGGAATCCATCGACAACAAAGTCTTCTCACGAGTAACTGTTGATGTAAAATGCCCAGTGTTGCCCGAATAAATGCATAAGATATTCGTCGATATTCTTCAAGCATTGCTCGAACTGCGGCAATATTTTCATCAGTAACAGTTCTTGGGCGTCCTTCACAACATTCATTACTAAGAAAAATCCGATCTCTTTTGAATCCGCTGTACCAATTATAAATTGTTACCTTAGATGGGGGCTTCTTCGCCAAATGCATTTCTAAGCCGATCTTCGCATATTTTAGGCGTTAATAACGATTTAAAATCGTAAAAAATCATATCCCGGAAATGTTCCCTAGCCAAATTATGTTTGGGTAAACATAAACTCTTTAAGTGATAATTTACAAACTATTAGAGCAAGTCGAACAAACTACACGGCAATCAACTGCACAAGATTAGCAAGTAACTGTCAAATATAAATAAATTTCATTTGACTTTAGAAACGTGCCATTCAACGTCTTTTCAGTATCCTCTTCGTAAAAACAATCCTCTAAGTGGTGTCGTTGATCTACTTTGATATGGTACTTTTTAAAAAAATCTGATGTGTTACACTCACATGACTTTCTCTACTCTTGTACAACCTAATTTTACAAACGCCTATTCTCCATATGCTTCATGTTAATCGAGATATCGAGATGTCAATCTTATTGGTAATTTTCTTGTAGATGCAAGGGGAATATGGTAGCTTTTAAGCGATAGTCAAATATTTTAACGCTGGTTGCTATGTGGCGCATTCCATTCTCTTTGCATGTCCAGGACATAAAAAAATGAATAATGAATTTGAGAAAAAGTATAAGTATTGGAAAATTTAAGGGAATAACAAGCAATATCTCGAAAACGGTTCACTCAACAAAAGAAATGTCTATGACATAAGTTGTGTATTTTAACGCGATCTACATTTTTTGTGTAGTAACATTTTGTCTATCTCTTATGGTTTACCAGTTATGCAAAAGTCGTTCTCAATGAAGAATACTTTTGGAGACATTCCCAGAAAATTCCTGATATACATTTCATTTCTCATGACATTATCTTAAACATATGATATTTTCATCAAAATCGTTAGAGCCATTTTTGAGAAAATTAAAATTTTCGAAAAATGTTCCATGTAAAGGGTAGTCTGGGGTGGGGGGATTTTCTGGAAAACCTTCGTGTCGCATCTCTGAAAGATACTGAACCTAAATACGAAGTTTGGTGTTTATCCGACTGTTCGTTTTGGAGTTATGCTGTTCACAGACGCACACACACACACACACACACACACACACACGGACATGTTTCCAAAAATGTTTTTTTTGGATTCAGGAGGTCTCAAAACATGTATTTCCGGTGAAATCTCGGTATCGAATTTTTGGGTGGAATGCAATACTTCCCCTACTTACTATACGTAGTAGAGAAAGTAAAAATCTGATGTGTTACACTCACATGACTTTCTCTACTCTTGTACAATCTATTTTTACAAACGCCTATTCTCCATATGCTTCATGTTAATCGAGATATCGAGATGTCAATCTTATTGGTAATTTTCCTGTAGATGCAAGGGGAATATGGTAGCTTTTAAGCGCTAGTTAAATATTTTAACGTTGGTTGCTATGCGGCGCATTCCATTCTCTTTGCATGTCTAGGACATAAAAAAATGAATAACGAATTTGATAAAAAGTATAAGTATTGGATAATTTAAGGGAATAACAAGCAATATCTCGCAAACGGTTCTCTCAACAAAAGAAATGTATATGACATAAATTGTGTATTTTAACGCGACCTACATTTTTTGTGTAGTAAAATTTTGTCTATCTCTTATGGTTTACCAGTTATGCAAAAGTCGTTCACAATGAAGAATACGTTTGGAGACATTCCCAGAAAATTCGAGATATACATTTCATTTCTCATGACATTATCTTAAACATATGATATTTTCATCAAAATCGTTAGAGCCATTTTTGAGAAAATTAAAATTTTCGAAAAATCGTCCATGTAAAGGGTAGTCTGGGGTGGGGGGATTTTCTTGAAAACCTTCGTGTCGCATCTCTGGATGACACTGAACCTAAATACCAAGTTTGGTGCTTATCCGACTGTTCGGTTTTGTGTTATGCTGTTCACAGACACACAGACACACACAGACAGACACACAGACACACAGACAGACACACACACGGACATGTTTCCAAAAATGCTTTTTTTGGATTCAGGAGGTCTCAAAACATGTATTTCCGGTGACATCTCGGTATCGAATTTTTGGGTGGAATGCAATACTTCCCCTACTTACTATACGTAGTAGAGAAAGTAAAAATGAATAACGAATTCCCATTTGAGAAAATAAGTATCGAAACATTTAAGGGAATAACAAGCAATATCTCTAAAATGGTTCACTCAACAACAAAAATGTATCTGACATAAATGGTGTATTTTAGCGCGATCTACATCTTTTATGTAGTAAAATTTTGTCTATCTCTTATGGTTTACCAGTTGTGCAAAAGTCGTTCACAATGAAGAATACTTTTGGAGACATTCCCAGACAATTCAAGTTATGCATTTTATTTGTCATGAAAATATCTTAAACATATGATATTTTAATTAAAATCGTTAGAGCCATTTTTGAGAAAATTAAAATTTTCGAAAACTCTTCCATGTAAAGGGTATTCTGGGGTTGGGGGATTTTCTTGAAAACCTTCGTGTCGCATCTCTGGAAGATACTGAACCCAAATACCAAGTTTGGTGTATATCCGACTGTTCGTTTCTGAGTTATGCTGTTCACAGACAGACAGACAGACAGACACACACACACAGACACACACACGGACATGTTTCCAAAAATGCTTTTTTTGGATTTAGGGGATCTCAAAACATGTATTTCCGGTGAAGTCTCGGTATGGAATTTTTGGGTGGAATACAATACTTCCCCTACTTACTATACGTAGTAGAGAAATTAAAAATACTGATAAATTTTAATCGAAAGATGATGGTATAATTAAGAAAATATCCCACCTTGCTTAATAAACTAGCTGCATAACAGTAGGTTAGTAATCTTAGAAAACGTACATCTAAACCTGATATCTTAAATAGCTTCTGAGAAAATGGGTCTCATGAATTTAGCAAATATAGCACTGAAGGATGTGGTTTCTAATCTCCCTTTAACATATGCAAGCAGTGCTATTCAGTATTTAATTTTCGTGTATCAGAACAACACATTAATTCCCCGTATATAGTTTTATGGAATGTGTCTGCCAACAAGAGAGGAGATTTATGTCTGTTTAGTGCACAGAGAAATGTGACAGTAAACAACGTCCTTATCTTTTGTTTTACTGATGCAAATATAAGTATTATGTTTCTGTTTTGTGTTTGATTAAGCTAAATGAGTTTCCTTGATGTGTTCAACATTTACAAGTAGTTTTTCCTTATTGTCTGTGTCTACACTACAAAACATTACACAAAAGCAGAAACATGTGACTTAATTTATGGCTGATAGCACAATAAACGCTAATTTTATTTCAGAATTAGAACATTTAGTTACTTCAACACGTCATAGATTATGCAAATAATACTTCTAAAGTAGTTGTGCTAGGTCGAGAAATGTTCACTTGCACATTAGGGATTTCTCTTCTTAGTAAACAGGTGGAACTACAGAGCGTTCGCTAAATAACGGGACCGCGGATCGCGTGTTTGCGTGCTCCGCACACTATCTGTTTTCCGCTAAATCTCCCGCGTTGCTTACTCACGAGTGATAGTAATATGCACTAAGTACTAACTTTGTTATACCTAAGTGGTGGTTAAAATGGTGTCCATCTGCATAGGGACATTTCTGCTATCTTCGGATGAAATTTCCATTCACTCGCATAAGTTGTTCTTGCGTGATTCTGATAATTTATGTTCTTATATTTTCCATAAGTTCCTCCATGGTGTGGGGATTGGTCCTATAAACTTTATTTTTTAGGGTTCGAGTGATGCACCAAATTTGTCAGTGTTTTCCTGCGTTAGAACATTTGATTTTTACTTCTTAGGTTTAGCGTTTACTGATCCCGTTGTCTTAAGTTTATTAATCAGACGTCTAACAGTTTCCCTACCTGGAAGTGCAACACCAGGAAATTTCTCCTGAAATTGTCTACACACGTGTACAAATGATTAGGTTTTTACGGATGTACCCTACATAAAATTTCGTTGTGCAGGCGTGAATTTGTCGGTGGACTAATAACAAGATAAGAACAGCAACGATAAGAAGAACACTTGAGCAATTCACGCGCCTCACAGGTGTCTGGAATTAATTTTCACCTTTGAGATGCACAAACTCTTGTGCTTACAACCGAACAGAAAGTAGCAACTGACGCAGTATAACATAACTGATAAATGTAGCCTTGAGCGGGTCATTCCCCAGTAGTGTGGAGCGGAAATATACCGAGGTCACTACAGTGCAGGCGGAGCATGTATACACGTGATCTATGGTCCAACCGCATAACTGCTCTGTATATCATAGAGGGGGGCGCAATTCTTTTTGGAAATATATTAGTTTGTTTACCCGACGTTGCACGAGTAGATTTTTAAACTCGAATGACGAATTCATTTAATTTACCTTCCCCGTTCTTGACGAAATTATTGTACATTGATGTAGAATATTTTTATTGTAAATTCTCCCCTTTACACCTTATAATTGTAATTTCGTACACACCCGGCTATTCTTAATAATGGATGAAAACTCTCCTACTTTCCCTGGAATATCTACATATGCTGCATTGCCTATAAGTACTTTTTGGCTGTTGAAGGAGTTTATGACAAGTATTTTAGGAGTTGTATTGTATTGCTGCAGTTGGGGAGCCGAACTTGAAGTAGTTACAACCACGTATGGTACAAAGTTCCGGTGGCCTTCGCTCCAACTTTACTTTCAACTTTATATTTTAATGTTTCTTTTAATATTACATATTTTTAGGTTTGCCTCGGCTGCGTCAGTATTAATTTGTAGAAACGTGTATCTCTGAACAAGGTGTGGTGCGGCTGAAGAATGTAGGCTTACACAAATTATAATATTTACTTCACTTCTTTTTATTAATCCTTGACACGATTAAATAACACTTCACTGATATATAGAGAGCTGTGAGATTATTTATTAGTTACTTGCACTTTTTAACACGTAAACTTTATAATATCCTCGCCGTAATGAATTTTTGTCTCTTACTGAATACATATTAAACTTCTCGAGGAAGCGTCTCGCCTCCAGTTAGGAACGCTGTCTACTAGCAACTGACCTGATTTCTACCACCTGAATTTGCAAATTTCATCTATTTCAAGTCTCTGATTGGCTATTCCTAATCCAATGGAATACTTTTATTTAAGTTTCAGGTCTTTCTGGTTGTTGATTGGCTATTAATAAACTATCTCAAAAATTACATTATTGTTGCTCCAAGAATTACTAGTAGTATTATTAAACTTTCCAATTCATTATTGCCTCAAGGTTACCTCATTGTTACCTCATTGATAGCAACTTTTGACCTATATTCTCACAGCTCCTACATTATTAAATTACGTAATACATTCACATAACATTATTAAACATGTACATAATACTATAAACATTAATACAATGACTGTTACATACACTTTTTATATTTTTATTTATACACATATTGCTTCAAGGCGGGCTGTTATTAAATTTATATATTATATAATTAGACTGAAATCATTTAAGTGTTAAAAATACTGCCTCACTGTGGAACAATCATCGATCTGATTGGTCGAGTAACGTATTAGATAATTACAGTAGTTGAAATGTTAAACCTTTGTACCTTCTCTTTGGTGTTGTAGTTATTTAATAACATAAAAGCCTCATGGTTTTCACATAAAACAGAAACCCTTGACAAATAGAGGTGAAGCTGGTGAACATGAAGATTCTCCACTGCCAGGCCACCAAGTTAACCTCTTTGG
Source organism: Deroplatys truncata (assembly GCA_030765065.1). NCBI lineage: Eukaryota > Metazoa > Arthropoda > Insecta > Mantodea > Mantidae > Deroplatys > Deroplatys truncata. Next base: position 21,724,584 of record CM060987.1, read on the forward strand.
AAAAGACACACAGTCTGCGAATATGAAGAAAAATAATCTTCTGAGTTTTTAATTATAAAATATTGGTTCATTTATTTCTAATGTTAGGGATTTTCTGTCTTTATACGATTATTTAGCATGCCATTCTAACTAACTTGATTACAACATAAAAACTAAGGAAATAAAGCAAAACTTTCCGAATGAGGGTTATTAGAACGTTTTGGCATTGGTATCGCATACGTTTCGTAGCTTTTTAAGTAGCTTCGCCACTTTTGTTTTGCTGCCTTTTTTTTGTTTTCTTAGTTACTAAATCGTGACCATCTATGTATATTGTTTGGAATGAATTGTCCGCGGCATTTGTTTTCTTTTACATGCATTATTATTACTATTATTATTATTATTATTCCGCGGAGCTACAGCCCAGAAGTGCCTTGATTTACCAACCCGACTGCCGGCCACGGCGGAGGTGAGCGAACATCCAACCGATACAGGGAGGTGATGTACTCCATCACGTACTCCAAGCAGAATGTTCGCCTCCATGGCCGGGATCGCTGCCTATCGCAACTCCTTACTTTCCTCGCAATGCTAAGTGTGCGCCGGTCTACACTCGGGACTTCAATTCCGCACCTTCATGTGTGGGGTCGAACCCGGGCGCATTCGGTGGCCGTGAACCAGAGTTCCACGCTCTAGCCCACAGTTCCATGGCGCAGGACATTCGAGTTCATAGTCTTGTAAATCCTTTTTAGATCTTTAGTAATTTATGAATTGAAATAACTTATTTTATAACCCATATCCGCAAGGAAGAACAGGTCATTTCTATGGTGAAAGAACTCGGTTGAGTGGTTTTTGAGATTACACTGCATACACAAATTTTTCCTCCTTATAATATTGGTAGTGTTAGTGTTTGTTGCAGTCATATTCTAAATTTCGTAAAACTAATATAATTCCTAATTGTTGCTTAAATTCTTGTTATTACTATGACTTTGTACAGTTTTTCCACTGTTATTTTTCTCAATTCTCACTGCCACGGTTTCGTTTTATAGTTCACCTTCACTGGGGGTTCACTTCACTAAGGTGAACTACTTCAAGTGTCTGTCACGAAGGAAGTTTAGTGACAGTTACCTCTTCACGGCGGACGGTTCACTTCATTCGAGAGTCAAACACAAGACCTCCACAACCCGTCGCTCCGCAGTAGCACTCGCTACACGTCACAACAGTCGTCACCAACTCGCTCGCTGACTGTCCGACTAACCCAAGTAACTCGCCGACTGGCATTGACTCGACTGCCCGCGAGAGCGCTCGCTTATATATGGTCAGTTGAATCTTTCCAAATGGTTCTCGAACGTTCTAGAACTATTTCGACACACTTTCTGGAGGAGGGGGGAGAAGCTTCCAATAAGTTCTGCCTGTCTCCCGTAGCGTGGTGTTACACTGGTGAGCACAGTTTCGGTTGTTTACACCGACTGCTCGGCGCCGACCTCCCGATAACCTTGGGCAATAAGTGCTGCTCACACTACTGACAGCTTAACTGAGCGTAACTGAAAAACATTAACATCTCCCATTTTTGAAAATGATTGGTTTTCTACTTTCCTACTGTGTGTACTTATAGTAAGTAGACGAAGTACTGTATTCCACCAGAAAATTCCATGTCGAGATTTCACCAGAAATACATGTTTTGAGGCTCTCTGAACCCAAAAGTGTACTTTCAAAAAAAAGTCCCGTGTGTGTGTTTGTGCACAGGATAACTCGAAAGCGAAAAGTGGGATAAGTCCCAAACTTCATTAAGTAAGGCAGGTTTAGTTTGCCTAGGGAAGATTTTCATGAACATTTCTACTATCTAAATGTTTTTACACTGAGAGAATTCTCATTAATTTTTATTTTCTCTATAAATTTTAATTAAAATACCAAATTTTCAAGACATTAGCTTGATAAATAAAATGTATTTAATTCGAAATTTCTGTGGATCGTTGTGATGTCCTCTTCATTTTGAATGCATATGTATAATTCTGAGCAGCTGGGAGACCAAAGGAAAAACATGTAAACCTCGTTATAACACACATTATTTGTTTAATTGTCTTTCGTAGCATAAAACTTTTCCGAAGTTTCCTTGCTATATAATTACATTTCACTAAGTACAAGCAATTACTTGAGAGAACATGTTTAAAAGTTTCTGAAACTACGCTGCTTTTCTTTCACACGGTTGCTCGCGCGCCTGCCGCCGCAGCTCGGACTCCCGCCGAAACAGTTAAAATATCCCCGCAACCGCCTCACGTTCTCATAGTTACAATTACAATGAGAATAAGCACGTACCTTATCGTAAGGGATGTTGGAAATGTCCTTCTCTATACAAATATTTCTCAGCAAATTTGCGTTCACATCGCATGCAATTGTTGTATGTCAAAGTCACAAGTTACGATCAGAGCAGTTAAAGGAGGCATAGATAAAAAAACAAAGGACAGAAAATCCTGTTAAAGAACAACATTTTTCAACGTCCGAATATCTGAACATGATCTTAATTTACGGAGAAACTCAGTGCAATTCTCGATCTGCTCAACGACTCTATGCTGAAAGATTTCCTAAGAGGATCGTGCCAAGTGTAGACACATTTGTTGCCGTTTGTCAGCGGGTCCGTGATACAGGTAGTGTAATTCCGAGTTGTAATCGAGGGCGACAACGACCTCACAAAATTATCAACATGGAAGAGGAAGTGTTAAATGTGGCTGATGAAAACACTGATCGGAGCAGTCGCGATATCGCTCGCACAGTGGGGCTGTCGCACTGGACTGTACTTGGAACTTAAGAACATTTATTGCGCCCATATCACATCCTGCGAGTACAATGTTTATCACCAAATGACTTCCATCCACGTTTTGCGTTTTCCGAGTGGCTGCTTCGTCAGTTTGCACAAAATCCAGAATTTGTAACAAATTTGTTGGTGACGGACGAGGCCTGTTTCACGTACGAACTTTCACAACACACTCACGTGGGCAGTGGAGAACCCGAGAACTATACAACAACGGCATTTTCAGCATAAATTCTCGATTAACGTTTGGGCCGGCATAAATCACCTTACTGGACCATTCGTTCTTATACCACACTTGACTGGTATAGGTATCGGCGGTTTTTGAAGTACCAATTGCCTAACCTGTTGGAGGACATCCCTTTGGAGATAAGGAGGAAAATGTGGCTCCTTCATAATGGTACACCATCCCACATCACTCCTGCAGTCCGTCGTCACTTGAAGACTTTCCCAAACCGTTGAATCGGTCGATTTGAATCTGTGGCTTGGCCTGCCACATCCCCAGAATGAATGCCCTAGATTTTTATTTCTGGGGGGACATGAAAAACACTGCGGACGAGCTGCACCGGCGCATTTTCTTAGCAACTGAGGAAATCAGAAACAACCCAGGGGTCTTCGCCAGATTGCGTCAGAACTGGTTAAGAAGGCCTGTCCACCAGTAAACAGTGGACGTATGGAACACTTCCTCTAAACTCTTATTTCAAATTTACATCCTGGAGGCAAGTTCAGATATTTTAAATTAATCCCAATGTTTTCGCATATACTTGTGAATGCATGAAATGCTACTGATAGGTCATGTTCATTTGTTGTTTCTAAAGCCACCAAGTAAATAATGGTAGTAGTCCGTGACTGTGGAATTCATTAGGCACGAAGAGCAGTGCCAATTTTGTTTGTCTACGTTTTTACTTTCTCTGCTACGTATAGTAAGTAGGGGAAGTATTGTATTCCACAAAAAATTCTATACCGAGATTTCACCGGAAATACATGTTTTGAGACCCCCTGAATCCAAAAAAGGCATTTCTGGAAACATGTCCGCCTGTGTGTGTCTGAACAGCATAACTCGGAAACGAACAGTCGGATAAACACCAAGCTTGGTGTTTAGGTTCAGTATCTTCCAGAGATGCGACACGAAGGTTTTCAAGAAAATCCCCCCACCCCAGATTACCCTTTCCATGGAACATTTTTCGAAAATTTTAATTTTCTCAAAAATGGCTCTAACGATTTTCATTAAAATATCATATGTTTAAGATATTTTCATGACCAATGAAATGTATATCTCGAATTTTCTGGAAATGTCTCCAAAAGTATTCTTCATTGTGAACGACTTTTGCACAACTGGTAAACCATAAGAAATAGACAAAATGTTACTACACGAAAAATGTAGATCGCGTTAAAATACACACTTTATGTCATATACATTTTTTTAAATGAACCATTTTCGAGATATTGCTTGTTATTCCCTTAAATTTTCCAATACTTATACTTTTTCTCAAATTCGTTATTCATTTTTTTTATGTTCTGGACATGCAAAGAGAATGGAATGCGCCACATAGCAACCAGCACTTAAAACATTTAACTATCGCTTAAAGCCTACCATATTCCCCTTGCATCTACAAGAAAATTAGCAATAAGATTAGCATCTCGATATCTCGATTAACATGAAGCATATGGAGAATAAGCGTTTGTAAACATAGTTTGTACAAGAGTAGAGAAAGTCATGTGAGTGTAACACACCAGAATTTTTTAAATACTTTGATATCTGTCGCACATACTCCTATCGCAAAAATCTTATCAATAACGTTAAGGTGCAAATTTTATCAACTCGAGTTTTTTTGCCCTCATAAACTTATTGTGAAATCATATTGGAGTAATCGTTGGCGAAATTGCTTCTCAATACTTCTGCATCATGTTATACAGATTCCTATTTTAGACCGTTAATTACAGATGCACGTTCTGGCATGAAGCATATCAACCTCATTTTAAAGTGGGTATATTAAAAATTAAAAATAAGCAGCACTTCTCGGCTGGCCAAAACTATAACCAATTTCCCATAAATTTCCTTTCAGCATATAGTAGTAGAGTTAAAATTCACATTATAAATTATAATCTCCTAAACGTTTAGCAATTAATAGTACCACAGTGTTAAATTCAACACACAATAATGGTGTTAATAACGTAAAAGGTGTTTCAAATAAGAGTGCCATAAGCTTCGGAATGATTATTTTCATTTCAAGTAAAGCATTGCATTGTCACATAAATATCACTGCAGTATGACATTGTATAATAATTAAAATGTACCTTTTAAACTACATACATAGATACAGTGTGTACACAAACCTTAAACCTGTTTAATATCAGTAACAATTCCACGTGAGTTTGTTACCTTACTTACCATGGCATAAGCCTTTCAAACAGAATAGGTCAGATATTCAGGCCTTTAAACATATCAAATAAAATATTTGTAATTACGTGGGAATGTAGAATTAGAGACGCTACTTATAATACACTGGTGTGCAAAACCTAAGGACGAGATGAGTAAAGTAACATAACAAATGAACTACTTGGTGGAAGTAGATGAAGGTGCTGGAGGTGTCTCACACGAACACAGAAAGCTGGACGTCACATGGCGTGAGTGTAGCGAGCCTATAGTGCTAAATGGGTCTGGTCCCGCAAAACGGGGCAGTTAACGAAACAGGACAAGGCGGTGTGTGGCAATTAGCGAGCTGTTACGGTGCACTGTAGTGGTGTTTTTCATTGCAACGTGGCCCGTAGACACCATTTGGATGACTTCACACCGGGAAGAATCATCAGGAAACTGGAAGAAAGGCGAAGTGTGACGATGTTGCGCAGGAGTTTGGAATTGCTCATAGCATTGTTTCACGTGCATGGGGAACCTTCCAAACCAAAGGCACTACTGTCCCAAGGAGAGGTGGCGGTCGACCACGCTCAACTACAACAGCAGATAACCGCTACATTGTGCAACAGGCAAGAAGGGATCCACGCCAAACAACGGGTGCAATTGCAAACACATTTAACAGGGCAGCTAGGCACGCAATCTCACGATACACAGTGGCACGGCGACTACACAGAGGTGGTCTCTTTGCCCGACGGCCAGTACGTTGTGTTCCATTGACATGGGCGACACCGTTTGGGATGGTCCCAAGAGCATCAAAATTGGACCAACGAGGAACGGGGTCGCTTGCTCTTTTCGGATGAGAGCAGATTCAGTCTAAGTAGTGATTCTCTACGTACCCTCATCTGGCGAGAGGTGGGAACACGTAATGAACCCAGGAACATCCTTGAAAATGATCATTTTGGTGGTCCTGGTTTTATGGTTTGGGGAGGCATAATGTTGCGTGGGCGCACCGGCCTCCAAATCTTTGAACACGGTACGCTCACTGGTCAACGTTATTGTTATATTGTACCCCTTTCCCATGTGCGTCTTTTCAGGGGTGCAGTCGGCCCTGACTTCATTTTTATGGATGACAATGCACGACCGCATCGAACAGCACAGGTGGAGGATCTCTTGGAACGAGAGGATATTCGGCGAATGGACTGACCTGCCCGTTCCCCTGATTTTAATCCCAAGGGTTGCTTTGGGGAGACGCATTGTAGCACATCCACATGCACCAATGACCATACAACAGTTATCAACAGCGTTGGTGTAGGAATGGAACGCCCTATTACAAGAACTGCTTGTGGCCAGCATGGGAGCACGATGCACAGCATGCATTGCTTTCGGTGGTGATCATACACCCTTTTAAGCACCATGTATTTTGTTTCTGTAAATCTAGAGAGCCATCATATGTCGTATTGACTTTAGTGTAGCTTATGGTCTGAGAATAAAAGTGACATTTCTGTTCGTCTCATTGCATATTTCGTTTAGTTGCCTACCGTAGCAGTTCTCTCTATGTATGATTCAAGTTTCATCGAGCTATGTGTCGTAGCATGCGAAGATTACTTTCGTCCTTAGGTTTTGCACACCAGTGTAGTTTTATAGGGTGTTGGAATAGTTCAAGGCGCCGCCAGTAGAAGCGGACTACTCAATCAAGTTACGCCATGTTGCCAAATACTTCTACTTTTAAACGCGATTATCTGGTTAACGGTGCATTTAATTACAAAAAAAGTGTTGGAGGTTTCTGTTCATCTACATCCACTCTCCTAGTCCGCAGGAGTATTTCACTTCCATCCTGTATAGTCACAAATTATCAATTAAGACGCAGCAAAGCAGAAAGAGAATCGAATCATTTATAACATTACGATACACATGCAGCACCAGTGCCAAAATATTTTAATACCCCTCATGTAAGAACTTGTTGCTTTAATTCCTTTGTACTTAAGCTGAAATCAACTTTGTTAGCAGTATTAAATGGGTTTGGGTAGAGAAAGTTATGTGACTGAACACGTATTCTCTTTTACTTACCTATAGATGAAGTATTGCATTTCACCCAAAATTCAGTACACAGATTTCTCCGGTAATACACTTTTGTGGCCCCTGAATAGAAGCAGTTTTTAGAAAAACGGCTGTGTGTGTGAATAGGTAACTCTAAAATTAAAATTCAATAAATGCCGAATTTACATGAAAAATGTTTCAATATTTTTATTTTCTCAAAAATGGCTAACGATTTTGATTGAAATAAAGTAAGAAAGATATTTACATGACAAATAAGATATTTATCTTGAATTTTCTGCGTATAGCTCTTAAAAGTCCTCTTTATTCTGAAAGAGTTTTGTATAAATAGTGAATCGCAAGAGATGGACAAAATACTACTGTGCAGAAAATGTAGATCTCATGTCCAAAGGTTTTTGTAGCCTTCATCTTATCCGACATATTCTTTGTTATTGGTTTGAATTTTCAAATACTTAAACTTTTTTCAAGTAATGGGCCGCTATTTGCATTTTTGACGTGGTCGTGTAAAGAGCATGGCATTTCAAAGTCATTACATAGTGACCCACCTTTAAAAATTTTGCTATCGCGTTAGTTTCTTTGCTTGTTTTTCAGATGTAATCCTAAAGCAACTTATTTCCTGCGATAACTTAAGTTATATAAGTCATAACGCAATATAAGTATTCTTACAAGCAGCTGAGAACTGATAAATTATTAAACTCGTGTAGAAAACGAGTTTAATGCCATTCTAAGCCAACAACGCTGAAGAAACGAGCAATTAACATGTTGAAAAGTCATTAGGACTAGGTATATTTAATTACAATGTACGATGCGTATAAAGGTTTTTGTAGTAAACGAGAGAATTTCTGCATGATGAGCGGAATAATTATACTGTTAGACTCGAGAAGGTTTTGCTCTCAAACAAGCAATACAAAATCCCTACGTAACGGCGGTTATCTGGTATTGTTTTAAGCTATTGTGTTTAATTACACAGAAGCAAGAGTAAGTGCAAATGAGGAAAAATAATGGTAGACTTCCAAAGCCAATGTAAACACACCTAAAGGCGATGACGAATGTTGTCATGGTGTTTTATTTTTCCTAAGAAAAGGCTTTTATTCTCTAAAGTGTCACATGTGTCGTTATTTGCGTATGAACACATAATTAATTGTAAATACGTTACAGATCTGAAAGACGTTGATATTGACATTCACACAACGGAGTAATAATATCCCTAAAGTAATCCAGTGCAGCATTAATGATACGAATTATGCATTTTATTACTTTCTCTACTACGTATAGTAAGTAGGGGAAGTATTGTATTCCACCCAAAAATTTGATACCAAGATTTCACCGGAAATACATGTTTTGAGACCTCCTGAATCCAAAAAAAGCATTTTTGAAACATGTCCGTGTGTGTGTCTGTGTGTGTGTCTGTGAACAGCATAACTCAGAAACGAACAGTCGGATAAACACCAAACTTGGTATTTAGGTTCAGTATCTTCCAGAGATGCGACACGAAGGTTTTCAAGAAAATCCCCCCCACCCCAGAGTACCCTTTACATGGAAGATTTTTCGAAAATTTTAATTTTCTCAAAAATGGCTCTAACGATTTTGATTAAAATATCATATGTTTAAGATATTTTCATGACAAATGAAATGTACATCTTGAATTTTCTGGGAATGTCTCCAAAAGTATTCTTCATTGTGAACGACTTTTGCACAGCTGGTAAACCATAAGAGAAAGACAAAATTTTACTACACAAAAAATGTAGATTGCGTTAAAATACACAATTTATGTCATATACATTTTTTGTTGTTAAGTGAACCATTTTCGAGATATTGCTTGTTATTCCCTTAAACTTTTCAATACTTATACTTTTTCTCAAATTCGTTATTCATTTTTTTTGTCCTGTTAATGCAAAGAGAATGGAATACTCCATATAGCAACCAGCTCTTAAAACATTTGACTATCGCTTAAAACCTACCATATTCCCCTTGCATCTACAAGAAAATTAGCAATAAGATTAACATCTCGATTAACATGAAGCATATGGAGAATAAGCGTTTGTGAAAATAGTTTGTACAAGAATAGAGAAAGTCATGTGAGTGTAACACATCAGATTTTTTTAAAGATGGTTTAATATTTAATCTGAGCTTTATTCATTGTTTGATTCCTTAAGACCTATCCCGTTAATATTAAATCTGCTATATTCTTGGCTCACTATCTCAGAAACTATTTAAAATATCAGACTGAGGATTTTACAGCAGGTACACGAATGCCTTCTAGGTTCACTGATCTATTTTTATCCAATAAGCCTATTTATTAAAGAAGTTAAGATTATTTTTTTAATTACATTATATCTTGATTAAAATATATCAGAAATATTTTTGCTTTCACTACCACGTATACATTGGGTAGAGAAGTCATTACATTCCACCCAAGAGAAATTATAATACCGGGATTTCACCAGAAATACATGTTTTGAGAACCCCTGAATATAAAATATACTTTTAGAAAAATATTCGTGTGTCTGTGAACAGTCTAACTCAAAAACGAAATGTCGCATAAATACTAAGCTTGGTACTTCAGTATCTTCCAAAGATGTAACAGGAAGACTTTCAAGAAAATCCCGAACTCTAGCATCCCTTTACATGTATAATTTTTCAAAGTTATTTATTTTCTCAAAAAAGGTTCTAAGAATTTGTTACTAAAATATAACACATTAAAGATATTTACATGACAAATAAATCATAAATTTTGAATTTTCTCGGAATAGGCTGTTAAGCCCTGCTCATTCGGAAGGAATTTTATATATCTTGTAATGTTTATATAATGTTTATATAAGGTGAACGTTAAGCCATAGACAAAAACGAATTTCACAAAGCAAAACCAAAAAAAAAAAAAACAAACAAAAATCAAAAGAAAACAAAAAAGCAAGACTCTGCCGATCGCAGTTATTTCTCCCGATTATGGAAACAGTATGGAATTTTAAAGGCTAGTGTATAGCGTCCAGTTGTTAAACATTTGACTATCGCTGTTCTCTTTGTATCTAAAACGAAATGTGTATTGTAGCTGTTTCTGTAAAGGTTTATCTCGATTATAATGAAGTAGTTAGGAATATAAGTCGTTAGAATAGTTTGTATGTCCACTAATAAACGGTAGAGGGTAGAGAACGTTATGTGAATGTATAACATATGTTTTAGAAAATAACCAATCGTCTCATTAACAGCAAGAACGCATCCCAACTCGGTCAGTTTAACTTCGTTAGTGAAATTTCAACAATCGAACTCATTCCACTGTTAACAATCTAACTAATTCTCGTAACATACACTGTCAGCAAGCCAACTGATTCCCATAGCGTATACTGTCAGCAACCTAACTTAGTCCCTTAGCATACACTGTCAGCAACCTAACTTGGTCCCTTAGCATACACTGTCAGCAAGCCAACTCACTCCCGTAGCATAAACTGTTAACTTAATTCAGTCCCGTAGCGTATAATATTAACAGCCTAACTCACTTCCGTAGTATATACTGCTAACAACCTAATTCACGTAGCATATACTGTCAGCAAGCCAACTCAGTCGCATAGCATATAGTGCGGAACCGTAATAATACTCTGAGCATAGTGAAGTGATATCATAATTATCTATGATAACAGTAAGCTAGTGAAATAATTGCAATAAGTAATTTGCGTATATTAAATCAGTGTATTATGTAACAAGTTTGAGTTGAAATGTTTGTCCGCAAAGATGGAGGTAATTAGGATTCAGGTTAGCCAGAGTCATTAATTAGTGGGCCGAAGGAGCGAAAACATTAGCTTAGGGATTTCTGGGAACGCAGCTAGGTTATAAGCTCAGAACGTTTTAGTCACGTATGCAGGAATTAATGGAAAAGAGAAAGACATTTACATTCTTAGAATTTAGCCAGCCTCAGTTAGTAACAAAGTCAGATACGTAAGAACATTTAAGAAAAGAAGATTGGCTGCCCGTGGAAAATCACGTTGGTGGGGGAATAATGTGTAGGCAGAGCTAAAATTAATAAATATTCGTGCATCTAGATCCGAGGGTCACTCTTTGCCCTGGTACTACCATTGGTACGGATCGACGTTCGTGCACACAGTTGTGTACACGTTAATTACTCTTTTCTGGTACCACCAGTGGTGCTTGATCGTGTGATTCAAACCCGGCGGAGGGCGATGGATTTTTTTCGGGCGTAAAAATCCTTGGCATGGCTTCCTTCGGAAGGGAAGATCCTAAGCACCCGTTGACGCGCTTGTGCGATTAAGATTTCGCAATTCCCACGAGGGATCCTGCCGGTCAATATTTTAGCGACTGACGGCGTGTCCTGGCGTCTAGTTTCTTTTATTGTAGAAACAGTTGTTTCAAACAGTAAAGTTATCTTGCAGAAGTTAGCGCGTATAATAATTCAATTGTTATATCTTCGGGTGCTGCAATTCATAATCAGTCTTAGTTTTTTACTTCAAACGGTCGGCAACTCACTTCAATAACCCAAATATCACTTTACAACAAATTTCTCACTCAATTTAAACTGGTGCTGTCCTTCACAATACACCTATGTATGCCAAAAGGGAAAATACTCATAGCTGTACCATTGGAGCAGCCGGCAGCAGAGTCAACATCAGATATACAACAGGAGGCAACAATATTCCTGTACCAAATTATCGCGACATCTTGATTCTGCTTCAGAAATGTAAAGTGGTGTTACATCCCTGTTACGAAAAATTGATAGTGGCACCAAGCAAAAGTAGTTGGTTGTGAACGCGACATTGCTGGCAGCTCTTCACAAAAGAACGACTACATACTTTCGCGTTTTTTCAAAATCTTTTATTAAATTAGAATTTTTTAATAATACACCGATTTTCAACTATTTTGTGTGTGGAGTTTACAGAATTGTTACACGCATTTAGTAGAGCAATTTTTTTTTATATAACGGCTGATTCTGCGGTTAAAATCGGTTTTAGTGAAACATGAAACTGCAGTATCGTTTTGCAGTCACTATAGCTCTGCTCAAAGTCCCAGTCTTTTAAAATGAAGTAGATTGGGATTAATTTATTATAGGACCGGGTTAGGTTGTTTATGTTTTGGAAGACTGGACCGAATTAGGATTCTAAAGCAGAAAGTGGGACCGTGTTGAGTTTCACCGAACACCAAACTAGATCCGCAACCACTCTTAAGGGTTGTTTTTTATCACCCTAAAGTTTACTTTAGCTATATTCAATACTTTATTAGAAAAAGGGTAATTTATATAATAAAATGTCATTAAGAGTAAAAGACATTTAAAATATCTTATGGATACATTCACATGACTTTCTCTATTCTCTTTCGTTTATTAGTGGATATACAAACTATTTCTTTATGAGACAACGTACTACACAGCTTCACCACGAACTTGGACTATACACTATCTCAGACCACATATCTGTTCTTGCTATCAGCAACTTCATCATGTGCCTGGGGCAGTACATTTCTCACTTGCAAGAAGATCCACAGCAGTCCTAAGGATTAAGAGTCGCCTTTCGCAGACCTACTGTTATCAGCCGACGAAGACAACAACTGGAAACTCGTGCCAGATTTGTAACTGTTACTTAACATGACTAAGGGGCCTCATTTGGCTGACCTTAATCTACCTGTTGTATTATTCCTTATTATTCTGTTAACCTGAGTCTGTATAGCAATGTAATGCTGGTCGACTTCTAAATACATGAAAATCATCTACAAAAACGTCTATTATTAACTGACTCATTTGCTTAAATTCGTAATGCCCCATTTAAACAAGCCCAATGTGATGTACTTCTATGTAGAAATATGGAGCAGTGACATATTTTGATTTTTGTTTCAGTGCATGCATAATAATCATTACTTCAAGGGCTTCATGAACCTTTGAGCTATAAAGCCAAATAGAAAAGAATAACTATTGAAGATGGTATTTTGATTGAGTTGTTTATTTATTTAGCTCCACGTATGGACGCCAATTTGAAAAAGTGTTTTTGTTTCACGTATGGAAAAGCCGACTTGAAGTAGGAGTTGTATTATATTTCAACTGTTGGGGAGCCGAACTTGTAGTAGTTGCAACCGCACGTATAGTAAACAGTTTTCGGTAGCCTTCGCCCCAAATGTATTTTCAGGTGGCCTTTGCCCCAAGTTTAAAAAAATATTAACTTTGTAATTAAACTGTTTCTTTAGATATTATATTTATTTTTGCCTCGGCTGCGTCAGTATTATTGTTAAAGACACGCTTCTCTTAGGCAGGGTTGTGATGTGACAAAAATGTAGGCTTACACAGATTTTTAGTTTTAATTCACTCCTTTTTATTAATCCTTAACACAAATTAAATAGCACTTCACTGATATCAAGAGCTGTGAGATTCTCTTATTTAATACTTGCACCTTTTTTTTAAACACGTATACTATTTTCGTCTCTCAGGAATACATAATTAATTTCTCGAGGACACATCTCGCGTCTGGTTATGAGCACTGTTTGGAGGCAACTGTATTGATTTCAACAGTCTAAACTTGTAAATTTCTGTGTTTCAAGTCTCTGACTGGCTATTCCTAATCCAATAGAATACCTTTATTTAACTAAAGCTTTTTCTGGTTGTTGATTGGCTATTTTTAAACTGCCACTAAAATTACATAATTGTTGCTCCAAGAATCACAAGTAGTACTGTTAAACTTTCTTACTCTTTATTGACTCAAGGTTACCTCATTGTTACCTCTTTGTTAGCAAATTTTGATCTATTTCTCACAGCTCCTACATTATTAAATTACGTAATATATTCACATAATGTTATTGAACATGTTTACAATAATATAAGCATACGCAATGACTGTTACATACATTTTACAAAATTATTACATACACATATTGCTTCAAGGTGGGCTGTTATTGAATTTACTTATTATATAATTAGACTGAAATTATTTAAGTGTTAAAAATACTGCCTCACTATGTAGTAGAAAGTAATGTGGTAATCCCAATTTAAAATAATTCAATACAAATTATTAAACAATACCTAATTATTACCTATAATAATGTAAAGATTATGATGTGTTGATACTAAGGTTTTAAAAGATGACATACATCCAAAATTAAAATCAAAATTCTAGTTTCCATGTCCTTTGCTAAAGAAGAACTCCAAAGCTAACAGTGAGGTCACAGTAGTAAGTCTGTTGCGATAAAAGTGAGGGAAGTGCGTCAATGGAGAGCAGAAATAGGACTTACACAAAAATAAGTTAATTATTAACAGCTGTAGAACACCCCGTTCATAAGAAATAAACACTAGGAGTATAATATCGGTCCCATGCAGCATTATTCGCAATTGTTGCGTTTCGCTCTCCGCTAGACAAGGTCGAAAGGCGGTGAGGCTTGTCATTGTTGACCAGCACGTGTCGCCAAACTTGTTCTTGACCCATGCCCCTGACTGCGTATTCAATAGGTCAATCAAAGTAACATTCCATTGGCTCTTATATCGAACACGCTGGAGAAAGTAGGAAAGGTACCGAGAGAGATGTTTCTACGGTAACGAGTTAAGGGAGTTCACGGGTTCCGTTCCCGTCGGGCTGGCCACTCCCATAATGGTTTAGCTTACTTGGTTTCCCCGCGTCGGTAGGCGAATACTCGGGTGTTTCCTCTTCTACAATGAATAAGATGCCATTGTTTCCTGTTCCCATCATTTTCCATCATGTGTTTCAGGGCTGAAGGCCAGGCGACGATGTTCGGTGTGTGGGTAGTGTAGGTATGCTTTGGAAAGGTTTCTCTCTGGCGTCGGTTGGACAGCCGACGGACCCGCCTTCAGGAGCGGCATCTTTGGGTTCTAGTGTCTCCCTCCAAAAGAGGGGGGGCTCGAGGCTTGTGGGTAAGGCTGACAGGCGTCGGATGCATTCAGTTTGGAATCCTCAAGGACCCTGTCCAAGCTGGTGCACATCGTGCCCGGATTGATCGCCCTTCATCCCTCTCTCTCAGGGATTACGTTAGAATTACAAAGGGCCACGTTGGCCTACATGCGGTGCTCTGCTCCGGTTTTGGGGGGCGCTAAGGTAACCTACTGCGTTAACTGAGTTGTGCATGAAACTGATTTAGCTTACGCACTACACTACATTATTTCTGCAGTTGTCTGGCTTGTTGAATGACTCGTCTTCAGCGTATGCATTTACTTAGGCACTCCGGTGATGAAGCAGCAGAAACGAGTGAGAACTTCAGTGTTTTAAAATATTTGTTTCTCCTTTAGTTGGCAAGTTTGTATCTATGCATTCACACTTACGTCATATTTTCCGATGACAGCCCATATTGTGTAATATTAAGCCGCTTGTACATGATCAGGTTTTTGTCAAATTCAACACTTTACAAGACTTTTCAAGAGTTGTCACAACTTCACAACTTTTGTTGTCAAATTGCTTCCAATAGTTTTTAAGTATTGAAAGCAAATAAGGACATGCTCTAAACAATCAAAGATTTCACAATGATTTAATGGCTTTGGCCAATGAAATGCGAGTATTCACAGTGCGTCACGAAATCTGCAGCATAGCTGAAAGCGAAAACTAAACAAAAATGGCTACCCGACCAAGGTATGTTGTATGCGAACTGATTAGGTTATATACATATGCGGCCATGTCTTTACGTCGAGAGCTCCGTGGATTACCACAAGATGGGGCAGATGAAGCAGCATATGAAGAAATAATTGCCAGGCAGATTCCCGAACTAAGTATACATTAATGCAATGTTATATAGTGTAGTTAACCTATCAGTTGGTGTTATTTCCATTGTATTCCACACTCGTAATGTGATTTCATTGGATATGATACGTGAAAATGCTACATAATATTAGTAAAGAACAATATTTCATTGCGAATTGTTATACTGTGAGCCAAATACTAAATTGCTTTGCGCGTGATAAATTATCAATGTGTTCTGAAGGGTTTCAGTTTGGCGAAGAGACAACTGGTAAATACACTTTGACATTGGCAGGTGTTGCCAGGTCTTTTCCAACCTTGTCACATATTGAAAAATATTTCACAATTTTTCTTGTAAACTCTTGAATTGAAAAAACAGTTTGATCCTGTACAAGGGGCTTTACAGCACTTTGTTGTATTCAGTGAGCACATCAGTACAATATGAGTGAAGTGTGGAACCAGTTTGAAATGGAGGGGACTAATAACAACAGAGCGGTGCGTAAAATATGTTGAAAAGTGTTTTTGTGGGTTGATAAGTCATACAATATATATGGAGCCAAGTTTATAGAACCTCCAATGAAACAGTATATTGTGATACGTGTGTGGAAAGTGCATTTTTACAGAATAGAGGAATAACCAAACGTTTTATATTTCCCACGTTATGTTACGCATTTCACACACTGTTTTTTGCACGATGATGTGCTTTATTATTTTGAATGAATTATTAGTAAAACAAATTCTAATAACGTTGCCCATCGTCACCACGGATCCCTGGTAACGCAATGCTGCCAATTCAACACCTACAACTACGATGCCTTAGTAAGATGCTATAATTTAGGAGGATTTGTGTTAATTGTTTGATGGCTGATGCCGTGACTCAAAAACGGGTTGTTTGAAAACAATAATATGGCGATA
This sequence comes from Deroplatys truncata, assembly GCA_030765065.1. NCBI lineage: Eukaryota > Metazoa > Arthropoda > Insecta > Mantodea > Mantidae > Deroplatys > Deroplatys truncata. The sequence goes on from CM060987.1 coordinate 21,741,355, forward strand.
ACAGAGACTCAACATTTCAAGAGGAGTTTGAAGTCGGAGACGTGAATTATGAGGACGTAGATATTGAAGAGACATGGAAAAGGGTGCGCAACATTGATTCCTGAAAAACCTAGAATGAGGTATAAAATGTTTATCCACGTTTACATAATTACTGTTAATTAGTTTTCAATAATGTTTAAAATAACATAAGTTATTGTGTTCAAGAGTGTCATTCACTGCAACGTGTTATTAAAAAGATGTAAATTAAGACTTAATAGTAGAATATGATGTAAGGAGTAAAATAAAACCACTTTTAATCACGTGACATAGACTATTTTTTAGACAGCGTTCAAATTTGTAAAATATCAATAATATTATATTGATTCCTGAAATCAAGAGATCACGTTTAAAAAAGTGAGATGTCATGTTTTGTTGAGTGAAATTGTTTTCAGCATGTTTTGCCTTACACCAGCCAATGAAGCACTAAATGCTATATAATATTGCTTTCTGGATTTTTTGGGTAAGTATTTTTAGTGTTATTCTTTCTGCTGCTTCTGTAATTTCACTTCCATTTCAGTTTCTTCTGAATTCATAATTTCCGCCATTTAATCTTTATGTAGGTTAGATAAATCAGTAACGTTTTAGATAAAAGAAAGCCGCCAATATAAAATCTAGGTTAACTCTACAACGAATTGCGATAAACTGAAGTATGACGATTTATATTGTGAACAGATAATGGGAGCGCCATGAGAAATTAATCATGTAAAAAGATACAATAAAAACTAAAACCTAATCAAACCAAGTCGAGTTATTAAACATGCGCAAATACAAAGGGTAATTGCCATGTGATTGAAATTCAAAGTAAAGTTGCTCACACTGAGGATTATCGTACTAGTGCAATAAATCTAAAGCTTTTAGTTAGTGTGCTTTGTGTTACAAGTTCTACTTTTAGGCCATGCTGTGTAAAAGTATATGTCACTCCCCGTGTGTTATTACAGCCATTAAATTTATATCGGTCACATGGATTTCCTTGGAAACGAGTTCATGTGTTGGAATTCTACATTTCCTTTTATGGAGATATCTTCGGAGACGCGTAGAAAACACATGATCGTGCAGAAAAACTGAGTTTTATTTATGGACGCTTTTTAAGTGCTGTGATCCTTAGTGTCCCATTCTATATTGGGCGTGAAAGACTGGTAATTTTGCTCAGAGGCCTCTTTATCAGGCTTGAGGTTCTTTTACGTGCCGTAAATCTACCACACGGGACCACCGGCTTTACTTTTCTTGCGAAGAAAGCCATGCTAAGGCCTTTTACGCCCGAAAAAATCCATCGCCCTCCACCGGGTTTGAGCCCACGACCTCGGGAACTAGAGGCTACAGCACGGAGAATGACACGATCGTACAAAGTTTCCCATCGCTGTCAGAACCAGATGCCGCGACATCTGAAAAAATCTGATATGTTACACTCACATGACTTTCTCTACTCTTGTACAAACTATTTTTACAAACGCTTCTTCTCCATATGCTTCATGTTAATCGAGATGTTAATCTTATTGCTAATTTTCTTGTAGATGCAAGGGAAATATGGTAGCTTTTAAGCGATAGTCAAATATTTTAACGCTGGTTGCTATGTGGCGCATTCCATTTTCTTTGCATGTCCAGGATATAAAAGAAATGAATAACGAATTTGAGAAAAATTATAAGTATTGGAAAATTTAAGGGAATAACCAGCAATATGTCGAAAATGGTTCACTCAAAAAAAATGTATATGACATAAATTGTGTATTTTAACGCGATCTACATTGTTTGTGCAGTAAAATTTTGTCTATCTCTTATGGTTTACCAGTTATGCAAAAGTCGTTCACAATGAAGAATACTTTTGGAGACATTCCCAGGAAATTCAAGATATACATTTTATTTGTCATAAAAAAGAGATGCGACACGAAGGTTTTCAAGAAAATCCTCCCACCCCAGATTACCCTTAAAATGGACCATTTTTCGAAAATTTTAATTCTCTCAAAAATGGCTCTAATGATTTTGATTAAAATATCATATGTTTAAGATATTTACATGAAAAATAAAACATATCTTTAATTTTCTGGGAATAGCTTGTGAAGTCCTTTTCATTCGGGAGGAATTTTATATAATCTTGTATAGCTGATAAAGGTTGAGCGATAGATGAAAATGTGCTACACAAAATATGTAGATCTCTTTAAAACACACAATTTATTTCAAATAACCTTTTTTCGTGGCACAAGCCATTTCCGAGATATCCGTTATTAATGTTTTGCATTGTTCAATACTATTGTTATTGTTTTAAACTCCTTTCGGGATTGCATAGAAACAGTAGGAATTTTAAGGCCAGTGTCCTGTTCTTAAACATTTCACTATCGCAGTTTCCTGTGTATATATAACGAAATGTGTAAACGTTTATGCTATTAAAATTGAAGTAGGTAGAAAAATAAGCTTTCGTAAGAATAGTTTGTATACGTACTGATAGACGATAGAGGGTAGAGAAAGTCACGTGTATATTACACATCAGAGGCCTCGGAACATGTATCTCCGATGAAATCTTGATACTCACTTCTCTTGGGTGGATGGAGAGATGATCTTGAAGAGACAAAAACCAGCGAGGAGCGTGTAGAAATGCGTAATCATGTGCCAATTATATGTCCAATTTTCTTGTTGAATCATAATGTCGGAGCCACATGTTTGCCGGAAGAATGAGGAAGCACGCTCCGACCGTCGCAACTGTTAAACAGTATAATGAGAAAGCGTGAAATGAACAAGGTGCAGAAAAAAGGAAGTGGTGTCTGTCTGTGGTACAATGTACATAGAACATGGAACGTTTCTCTAAAAATTTCACTTATGTACTTATTACTTGGTTTTTTTTATTTATCTCGCCACAAGAGATGCCGTCAAACGTTCCAAAGCAAGCACCGTTACTTAACTCGCTTTACATTTACCTTATTGTCCTCGGAGGAATGTCTTCCTGTCTTTCAAAAAGAGATTTAATGTATGTGCATACATTAGGGAAGATATGCTTCGGATGCCACATCAGAATATGCAGATTTGCCCGGAAGTTTTAAACGCGCTTCATTTGCCTATTTCTCCGGAAGGAGAGGGCAAGATTTCTAGAAGAAGGTCATTTTACATTCTATTTCGTATGTGAGTACCTTAAGGGAGACACGGACTTCAAATAAGAATCTTTAAAATGGTAAATTTCAGAGGAGGAACAGGAAATGCTTGTTGGGCAAGCAGTGATAGCACCTGGACGTCCGAACTTTGCTCGGTGATGTCATAGTTTTCATTCAATTTTTAGAACATAATCTAGACTAATGCATGTAAAATTCGACAAAGTTGTGAAAAATTAAAAAAAAAAACACATTTTTGCACAATAAAACTCTAAACAAATTGTGAAGTGTTAGGAAAACGTTTCTTTTTTACCATTTCGCGCGTTTAAACTACTAATTAACTCAAGCTATAAATAGACAGATGCATGATTGTAAATAAATACCCCACAAACTTTTCAGCATTGCTCCACATGATGCAAATTTTTACTAACTTGTTTCAAACATTTGGACTTGCTCTCAAGGGTACAAATTGCCAAATATGTTTTTAAAACAATGATCCCATTTTAAGAAATATTTTATTAACTTTTGAAAATCTAGAGTTTTTGAGACTATAAAAAGTAATATTTTTTCTACAATAATTAGGAGTTAATACACTGCTGTTTGTGAAAATTGCAACACCAAAAAGGAAACGCGTGAATTCAATACCATAGGGTAGGTATATGACAAGTAAGAAATGATAAACTTTTAAAATCTGTACATGACCTTTGAGCCCTAATATTCAGTATTTGGTGTGGCCTCCATGCGCTGTAATTAGAGTTGCTATACGCCGTGGCATTGAATAAAAAAAGGTTCTGAAGAAGTTCCTGAGGAATTTCCCTCCGCGCAGTTTGTATTCTAGCCCACAAATCCGTGACACTGGTTACTGGAGGACCGTGACGTACCAACCATATCCCAGATATGTTCGATGGGCCACATGTCAGGCGAACGTGTAGACCAGTGAAGCAATGGTACCCGTCTCTTCGAAGAAGGCTTGTCCATTCATCGCGATATGTGGCCGGGCATTGTCCTATTGAAATGTGGCCTGTGGAGATGCCTGAACCAGGGGAACTACCTCAGACTTTATAACCACCGTTAGGTACCGGTTGCTGTTCAAAGTGCCCTCAATTCGTAGGAGGCGAGATCGGTTGTTGTAACCAATGGCGCCCCAAACCATAACACCTGGTGTTTGTCCGCTATGCGGCTCAACAATGTAGCCCATTAGATTGCGCTCACCACGGTTCCGCCGGACACGTATGCGGCCATCACTGTAGGACACTTTGAAGCGGGACTCGCCCGAAAAGACATTTTGCCACTCAGCACCCTAGTGCCCATTGCAGTCGGAGGAGCTTATGGTTTCTGGACAATGGAAGCCGGCGTAATGGCATGCATGCAACCAGTTCAACCTGCAGAAGACGGCGACGAACCGTTGATGCAGACAAGTTCACAACTGTTGCAGTGCTCCAGCGTCGAGCCAACACTGGATGAAGCTGCACGGTCCGTTATGGCCATGCGGACAAGACGGTCATTCCGTGCTGTGGTCATGTTCCGTGGTCCAGTACCCGCTCTTAATGCGTACGACCTTCATCTATTCACTGTTTCACACACGCATCACTGTCGTAGCAGCATGCCCTGTACGAGCCGAAATGTCACGGTATGACAAACCCGCTTCGCGGAGACCGATCATTCTGCCCCGTTCGAACTCACTCACTTGCCAATATGGCTCTCTTTGGCGTCACTTTATTGTTTCCACCTTGTTTGGCAGCTCTGCACTGACTACACTGGGCGCAACACTGACCTTGTCGGACCGATACGAGAGGGCTCTACTCGGCCTACGTGTACCCCATCTCTCTGCAAACTTAATCACTTATTGCTTGCACACTCTTCTACACTTCCACCACTCCACTTTGGAATTATTTGTGCTGCAATTTTCACAAACGGCAGTGTATATATTGCGAAAATCCTGAACTAATGTATGGTGTGTATATCTGTTCTGAAGAACTTGTAATACACTGAGGGAATCGATAAGATTAGGAGAAGTTCATCATTGGAGGAGGTTATGTATTGCAAAGCCTTTTTAACAGCAAATATTTTAGCAGAGAATATGGAGCAAAATTGAGCCTGATAGCATTATATCCGCATTTATCTTCTAGCAGGGAGCCATTAGTGTGTATTTGTGTATAATTGGGTAAACTGGTGTGAGTTTGTTTGAAGAGTTTGAGAGGATTTACCATCTATACACGATTTGGGGTATTTATTTAGGTCTGTATTAATTTGCAGTGTGGTGGTCTCCCGAGGAAACAGTGTGTGGGACGAGGTAGTTATACACATGAGGTAAGGTGATATTAACATAATGAAGATAGTTATAAATTCTCAGATGGAAAGGAATACTATGGGAGCGATTTGAACATATGCCTCTTGATGGAAATATATATTTACAGATATTGGATTTTTGCCTGGCTGCGATCTTCGTGTATAAGTAAAGCGTTAAACCAGATGAGCACCTATTTTTTCACAGTCAGTGAGTGAATTATTTATCTTAGCGATGGACTGAACATGTTCCATTAGCTCGATGGGACGAAACAAATATGCAAAATATGTGAATAACTTTAATAAGTTAAGCTCTGAAAAATTAGAGCAAAAACTTAAAGTAAAAATGAATAACAAAACTATTTAAATATTAGGTTTAAAAGGCATCTTTATTTAATAATTCCTTTAAGGTGACATATGAATTCCCCAAAACCCAAAATGTCCTATTAAATGTTTTGAATGTTTACTCCCTCTACCATGTACAAAGTAGGTAGAGAAGGTATTGCATTCCGCACAAAAATTCGATATCGAGATTTCATCGGAAATACATGATTTGGGGACCCTTGAATAAAAAAAATAGTTTTAGAAAAAAACTTGGTATTTAGGTTCACTATCTTCCAGCGATAGGACCGAAGATTTTCAACAAAATCCCCCCACCCCAAACTACACTTTACATGTTTTTTGAATATGGCTATAACGATTTTGATTAAAATACTACATATTAAAGCATTTACATGATAAATAAAAAGTATATCTTGAATTTTGTGGTAATAGAGTAAAGTCTTCATTGGGAAGGAATTTTGTATGATTTGTTTAACTGATAAGCGTTAAGCGAAAAATGAAAACATACACAAAAAATGTGGATCTCTTTAAAACACATGATTTATTTCAAATAAGCTCCTTTTTGTGGCATAGCCATTTATGACATATCCTTTATTAAAGGTTCAAATAGTTAGGTTTTTAGCCGTCCTTTCAACGTTCAGTTGTTTCTCGCAATGTCATGGAAACAGTGTGGAATTTTAAGGCCAGCATATAGCGTCCAGTTGTTAAACATTTGACTATCGCTGTTCTATTTGTATCTATAATGATATGTGTAATGTAGCTGTTTCTACAGATGGAAAAAATGTAGTAGATGGAAAAATAAGCTTTAGTAAGAATAGTGTGTATACCCACTAATAAACGATAGAGCGTATAGAAAGTCATATGGATGTATGACACCAGGTTCTTACATATTTCGTCTGTATAAAGAAGCGTGGTTGCAAAGTTAGGTGAATATACTCGTATGTTATGTCGTTTCTCGATTATGCATTTAAACCTTAAGCTGATATGCAAAAAGTGTTGTTGCAATGCAATTTTTATAATTTTAAGGAACATTTCAAATTTGTGTTACTTATTGAGCTATAAAATAAACTTATTAGCAATATGCTTTTAAATTAATTAGTTTTTTTATAGAAATCATTTTTATTAATTTCGGCTTTTGCAAGAAGTACATACATAGCACATTTGGGTGAGCTTGGTGGCGTAATTTTATCTTGTGTTAATAACTGTATAGCAAGTTTTAGTCAGCATAAAAGTTCTAACTCAAGGAACATACTAAATGCTGAAAAAATGTTTTAAATATTACGAACGAGAAAAACGCGCCGGAAAATTGACTAATAACAACTGGTCTGAAATTGTGCTTATGTTTTTTTTATTAAGTAGTGTAAATTTCTACTTAAAATACACAATTTAGAAACTGATTGGCATATGTGCAGTAAATTTTGCAAAACCTATTTTATAAAAGGCCTGAAATACACAACCACACCCTCCGCCCAGGGTTATTAAAATCGTAGCGTAACTCTGTTAATTTTACTCCAATAACACAAATATTTATACAAAAACCTACTTAGAGAAGGTTTAATAATAAATTAAAAACCATACATTGTCATTTTTGGTCAGTTTTACCCAATTTTCACCGCTTGGTCTCCTATGACCAGGGAACGGAGGAACAACTCTCACGTTGATCCAACGCGGGTTTTTTTTTCTCGTTGTCACCCGCAGAGGAACGGTTGAGGTAAAGGAACCGCAAGAGGCTATAAGTTGTAGGCAGGTCGTCCGACAGAGACGCGCAGAAGTCCTAATGATGTCAAGCTTGATGAACTGGCCACACCTGCAGACTGCTCAGAGAAGGCTTACCTCTGGCGGAACTGGGAAGAACTCGACCTACCTGAGGCGGCTTAGAGATGGCTGCCATCTGGCAGGGCGCAGAAGAACTTACCAACGAGCAAGCAACTGCACCATTTGTCCGACACCGAAACATGATACGGGAAGTGAAATGAGGGAAAGGAAATTCGTGGTAGATGAGAAATCATCGCAGCATCCGCCTTGTCAACCATGCAAACCGCGCACATTACCGCGGAGCCATTTTGCTCGGCCCCCTTAAGCTTTCTCAAAGTTAATTTTTGCTTTCAAAGGATGACTGTGGCTCGTTTTGTTCATTGGCAAGGTATTTTTTAGGCCCTCCCTAAAGAAAACCTGGATTTGCCTCTGCAACCGTGGATACACCGAAATTTGCATCATAGTTGAACATTGGTGCACTTCCCTCACCGGAAAGAGAGTTACCAAAGCACTTCCGACGTCCTCAGTCCAAGATTTCACCGGACTAACGAGACATTGATTGCAAGGCTATTAGAGTCTGAATAACACACTATTCTTCCACAGTGATTTCGTTGCCAGTTTCACTCTAATCTAGCAGATGTGCCTCGACCCGACTCCAAATGTCATTGTCCAAACTAGAAATAATGAACTCCTCTGCGTCTCATTAACTTCTGATTTATGTTGCGGTTTTTATTGTTACGAACAGTAATAATAAACGGGGATAATAATAGCAATACCCAGCATTCTTCTGTATTGTGACTCAGCGGCTATGGCCCAAGGTTATCGGGAAGTCGGCGCCGAGCGGTCCGAGTAAACAATAATAACGGTCGCTTGCCAGCGTAAACGCCGAGCGCGGTATTGGCAGATAAATAGAACATTCTGGAAGCTTTCCCTCCCCTCTCCTCCAGAAACTGTGTCGAAATAGTTCTAGAGTGTTCGAGAACCTTCCGAGGAAGATTCCACTGTCTCTATAAGCGAGCTTTCTCCCGCAATTGTGAGTCACTTGCAAGTCGGATGCGAGAGAGAAATCGAGCTAGTGCCAGTCGAGTGGTGACAGCAGAGTGAGTTGCGTCAGTCAGTGAGCGAGTTAGTGAGTGCGTTTCTGATGCAACATCAAAAGCGAGTTGGTAACCACTGTTGTGACGTGCAGCGAATGCTACTGCGGAGCGACGGGTTGTGGAAGTCTTGTGTTCGACCCCCGAGCGAAGCGAACCGTCCGATGTGAAGAAGCTGAGTCACGAAGGAAGTGAAGTGACGGTGAATTGAACTAGTTCACCTTAGTGAAGTGAACTCCCAATGAAGGTGATCTACAAAAAAAGAAAAGCGACAGTTTATAAAATGGAAAGTCACATTATAATGGCTTGCATAAAAAGTGGCCCATAATGGAGCGCACTGTTTATGTTGGTACGGACAAATCTAGCCCCACCCGCTACCAGCGTGAGCTCTTCGATTCCTCTAGCATAATTCTAGCTACTGGTTTGGCAGGGCACTTTACCTCCCCCAAAATATGGCCTAGCTGCCGAAGGATAACATTACAATCTAGTTGTCCATGTTCTCACTAACGGAGTAATGTTAAGACAATGATTCTTTGAAGTTTGGCACAAAAATATATATAAAATAACGTAGAAATAAAGAAGAATTTTAAGCACGTTTTGTTTTATTTTTTTCTCTGAATACACACAAACCTTGTATTTTCATGCTACACTACCTTAATGTTGGTTTTCTCATTGCCTTTAGATGTTGCCAATAAGTTTAAACTTCGTCTCCTTGTCGTTGACGCAAGGTCATATAGACTTGAAGCGTTAATCCCAGTGATAAAAAAAAGCAGTTAATTGTAAATAATCACAGATATATTGACACCTGATTAGGATCAAATCTTATCAAATTCCACAAGTTTGGTCCCAGAAACATATAAATAACACTGTTGAAAATTCCGGAGAAAATTACCAAATGGATCGTTACAAGTATTGTGAACATTAATAAACGATGCTACAATCACCCAGTGTTTCCTGCAAGATTTCACCACAAAATAAAGCGTGGGCGACAGATTCTTTTGTCATATTCTGAACGCGAGGTTTCATTGTACTCCAGGGGTAAAGGAGGAATAGCGTCTTTCAAACTATTTTGGAAGCCACCGTTGAGTTTCAAAAGTTTAAACCAACACCAATGAGCGATGGAAACATAATAAAACTTGACATAGTGTAGAAAATGACGAAGGTTGTCATCGTGTAGATATAAAGATATTCCTGGGTGGAATTAGGCAGCGTAGATATAATTCTTCAAGTCTACATACAGTAAACAATCATATACGTCAGTCAGCCATACTTACTCCAATATGTGTTGCGATAAAGAAAAGTGAATTACCGAACAAGTACGGGAACCAGTCATTAATTAAAAGCAAAGTGTAATCGCGCACAGAATATCGTGTTAATAAATAGAGTAATTTCCAGCAAATCGCCGCACAGGAAATAAATTGTTATAACATACGCGCAACAGAGAAGAGCGGGCAAAGGAACGGTGACGCAGCAAACGGAATACAAAACGACCGTGACGAATGGAATTTTGCAGAGGACACAGTGACTATACCTACGGCGTTATTAAAAAGTGAAGCTGAAGTATTTTTTTTTAGTGCACCCAAAACCTGCCTTCCGTATCCTGGTCATCACCACCCATTTACAGTCGACATTCACGCCGAGAAGAGTGGGATGGACACTGAGATAAACTCCGGATCCAAAGACAACGTAGAGGTCAGAGGCCATCTTTGCACCGAAAACCACCAACATCAACATTATCTATTCAATCCACGACTTTGTAGGAAGTAGGGTAGGAAAAACATTGCAGATTTCGTAGCTGTCGTACAGTTTAACGGTACATGCAAACAGTTCTTCATTTCCTCTAGCAGAATGAATTATATTGTATTTGTTTAACGTTTCCTTGTTTCGTAGTGAAACACTTTCATAAAGGCTACATCAGAACCAACCTTACATTTCGGATTGATTATAACATCATTCATTCGTTCGTTTTTGTGTCCCTGAACTGCTTGTATAGGGGGCGCAGTCTAACTCGGGTTACTAAACACCAGATGGCTGATGTTGCATGTCAGAGCGGTCAACGTGCCAACGTGAGTCACTAAATATGTACATAACCAGAGAGATCACCAGAAAACCTATTCACAAAAGACGAACTATTTGGATCTTCTGCTGGTATTATGAGTTATTATCATATATACTACTGTTTAAGATTCTTTTCTTCGGTACAAAGTTTTGGCCATCACCTTCCTTCTCCATAATCTCTGATTACCTATACCTTTTTCACTACAAGCTGAAAGCAGTAGTAAACAAAACTTAAATGTATCACTCCGCCGAGCACATGGCAGCACCACGTGGAGGATGACGGGAACTAAGTACCCGCGAGAGGAAATTGCTTCAGACATACAGTATATTGCGCAGCTTGGGGATCATTAGCTTTTAAACATTGTATGTCTTATTCTATATTTTGTCTTATAACACAATACCAAGACTAGACAAATAAAAGTTGTACCTGAACAGTTTTGCATCTGTGATTAAAGGTCTTGGATTAAACTGTTCTTAACTTCAGGCTTTAGAAATCATTCATTTAATGACTAATATCAGTATACCACTGTTTCTTTAACCTTTTATGAGTCAACAAGTTAAATAACATTAGCACTATAGATTAAAACACAACAGAAAACAAACGCGACCCAAGGTATCCGAGAAACAATTCTGCTTCACTAACAAAGAAGTTCAATTATTGCTAAACAATGGCCAACCATATTAATTGTCAATTAAAGGTTGATTCTTTTCACAGAATTTGTTAAAAGCATTTAACACAATTGTCTTCCCTCCATTTCCCGTGTTTATGTTTTCCACAGTGGCAGAAGATTCTCAGCCGGAAACCGGAAACGAACTGCAACGCCTGCACATAGCCTCTTAAACCCTCTGATATAACGGTTCATGTAGTTATACGTGAATGGAACAAACACATTTATTTTGATAAATTGGACTGTTACAATAATGAGTGTTTTAAATTTCTCTGCACGAGAATAACCACAAAATGTTACGATCTGAACTGTTTTTTGTAGAGGAAGAGACGACATGCTAAGCGGGAAAGGTTGTAGTGTGCCCAACAGCATATGAGGTGCTGTCTTGTCACGTGGTTTTGTTTACTTCTCCTTTCAGCTTATAATGAAAAAGATATAGGGACTTAACTTGTATAACATCATATGTTGTTGAACGTTGCAAATTACTGTACTCTAATAGTATGAATAACCACTAATAGTTAGGTTTTGATATTATTTCGACGTACTTACCTAAACCAAACAAGTAAATTTCTTGTTTTTCTTTTATGCAGATCTTCCTTCTTTAAAAATAAAACCCAACATATACAACACTTACACCAAAACGTGCAAAAACAATTCAAATTTCTAGTCAACTACAAAGGTAAGACCAAATAATAATAATAATAATAATAATAATAATAATAATAATAATAATAATAATAATAATAAAGTGCTCATACAATTAGCCTAATTAATATAACTATGAATAATCTAATATAAGTAGTAATATAATTAACAAAGAATAAATATAAAATTAATATAATATACTTATATGTAATGTAATTAATATTATTATCTTCCCAATACATGTAACGGTTGCCTATTTGTGGAGGAGTTGCTGGTTATGAATGGAACCTAACAACACGAATATCACCAGATTTTAGTGAGTTATCCATAATGGTGGAAAAATATCAAAGTTGCACTTCAATATATAAGCGTGCACGGCTAAAAATATTGTGGGGGGCCTTGTGATTTTCAAAAGTCAAGTGTGGGGGAAAATCTATGTTCTTACTTTACATACAGTTTTTATCCTTGATGCAATTATAATATTTGCAACAATAAATGTAGGTACACTTATTTTACAGTTAGGAGAACAGGACTGGCACTTTATTTTCAGTGAATAGTAATGAAAAGGCTGCTAAGATTTCTCGTTGTTTTGCAACAGTTCATATTACATTTTATAGCCTCTGATGTTGATCCTTCAGAGAGAATGGCGTGCAAATTACTTGAATTTACAGTTTTCCAAATATTTGTTTCCACCTTTTATTACTAGTAATAAAAGTGTTCATTATATCGCAAGTTTCTAAGTTGTCGACTTCCGTTTTGTGGGTGTGTCAACATGGTTCAGTCTCTTCTGTGTCATCATATTTCTGAGATATGTTTTCAGTCTCCTGAAAAGCTAAATGATCGTTATACCTCACAAGAAGAACTTTGCAACACAAGCATGAGTCTCAGCATAATTTCCATGTTATTGAACAATTTCCTGCAATAAAATATAAACAATTACTGAAGGTCCGTATTACAGTGTATTATGGTGTTTGTGAATTTTAATCTGCATACATTTTAAAGATAGGCAAGACTTAATTTGATAATTTGTATAACATGTAATATTATAGTTCTACAATTTTATTAATCGTACCTCATATGAATGGACAATCCTTCGAAAACATCGAGGAGCCATAGCAGAATTTCTTCTAGTAAGAAGAAAACTTCTAAGTTCCACACTGAGTGGATCTACATAAATTCAGGATAGGTATTTAAATCACTGGGAATTTCAAAGCTGTCTTTTTCTGTTAGAATTTTCTCCATGCATTCCACCTTTTTAATTTTTCTTGATCAAAGCATGTTTCCAATCTAGTGAAAGGAGTATTAGTGTAGTCAATTATTTATTGTTGCCAATAAAAGCCCACCTTTTCTGTAGAGGCGCACAATTCAAACTATGAATCCAAAGTAATAATTTAAGGGGAGACGTAGGTCAGAATGCAGGCATATAGGTAATTGTTTGTATCTCCTAAACTATTGCAGCTAGTGTTATGAAAATTTTCACGCTTAGGAAGTATTATCTCTTGGTGTCTCAGTAATTTGTTTAGGTTTTTTCTTTTGTTGGTAACTCACTTAGAGAATTTATGTTTTTCATGACATCGCTTATCTTATGTACCCTGTTTTATGGAAACTACTCAATGTAGCACTCTGAAATTTTATCTACTAATTTTAAATAGATCAATACAACTTTCCTTGCAGCCATTTGTTTTTACTTCTCCCCATTAATTTTTTTTAAATTATTTTTGTACAAAATTTAGGCATTGAAAAGCAGCTCATTTTATAATATAAATAATATAATAAAGCCAATATTGGAATTCTGTTGCAAGCAAATGTCTTATCTTATTATGCTGAATAAGTGTGCAAAATTGTATGCATTTATCTCCAGTGGTTTCTGAGAATAAGGTACATAAACACTGAAAAATTAAAGTTTCGGAAAACAAAGATCAAAGATAAAACATTATGTTATAGTACCTCATTTTCCTTAGATGTGTTAAAACTGCCCATAACCATAATCAGCATCAACCTCCTGATCTTCTTCCTGCTTCCTTTTCTCTCTCCTATCCTGTCTGGCATGCTGGTGTAAATGACCCAGGTTTCATACCAATTCCCTGAAGAACTTACTTTGATTCTTTGTGCATTCCCATCATTAAAAGCAACAACTGCATCATATGCTCCAATTTCAACCACAGTTTTGGACACAAATCTTGTTTTATGGTACCAATTCCAAATTAAATTATTTAAACTTTCATTGGCATTCTGAGCGCCACCATGAAGGCACTTTTTCAGCAATACAGGATCACATAATGCTTTAAATACTGACTTTATTGCAAGTATTACAGGCTCAGGTAGACTATGCACATGTTTGTATTCTTCATGAGTATACTTAGGCTTCCTGAATCCACAACATGATGATGCACTGTCTGGACAAGGAGCATGTTGTGGATGTTCGGAAGTATATATCCCACACAGCCTTTAGAATATTTTCTACACTGTCATTATTATCTCTTATGGCTTTGTCATAATGAACTTGCAAATTATTTATTTCCTTTTTAGTTAGGCGATTAAGTCCTCACAATTAATTGGACCTACCCATTATTTGCAAAATATCTGCAGCAAACTAGCAACTCAATTTAATGTTTACTCCAGTATTTTGAATTAAAAAAACAAAACAAACTGTATGCACACAGCTGGCTGGCAGAACCTTCTATATACTACGGTGATTCAGGAGCAACGCCTGTCAGAAAAATCAAGATTTTTGTGTTTGGTTTTATGCATGTAAGAAACGTAGAAAATATTGGCGTTGAACACTCGACAGAAAAGGGGCGTAACTACTGTGAATTTAATTTTTAAAGGGCATTTGCAGTTGGAATTCTGACCTAAAATTGTTTGTGGTTATTCTAGAATCATAGTACTATCAAATAAGACAATACAATTTTGGGGGGGGGGGTTTGACCGATTCTGACCTACCCTTTAATAGTAGAATGCAAAAGCTTCAAGCTAAGTCCAAACTCCCTATAGTAACATCTGACATATTGTAACCTCTATAAGGCCAGTCACATAGAGAACTGATACCGACTGAGTGGAGTCAAAGGTTGGTTACCTCAACGTGGAAACCTTACGGAGGAAAACAACAGTATTGTGATCTAAGGGAACAGGCACTTAAATGTACGTGACTCATCCCATCGTGTCTTATTGTTTCGTCCACTATTGTTTTGTGTGCAGTTTTGTATATCGCTAAGCCTAACTTTCTTAGTTTAAGAAATTTGATACTCCTGTGTCTTATGATTTATACAATCGCCTAAAGCATGCAAGAGCTTCCAATAGTACATTGAGATATGAGTGTGGGAGTTTTGCGTTATTACCAGGCAGAGGGGTTTTAGTAAGCAAACCATCAAGTTAGGAACACACCAAGAGTTGGCAGTGTGAGAAGGTGGAAGCTTTTGTGACAGTGCAATGTTCTCTGTAAATAAATATTATGTACAGTTAGAAGGCAGTAGTCCCTACTTTGATAGCAAGTACAACAGAATTAACGAACATTAGAAGGGGGGGAAAGACAATATATGTTTAGCTATAATATCCAATAAAGTTACGTCATTATTTAATTACTTGTCTTTTCTTTTACATCGAAAGCAATTTTTTAAAGTAATATCCGCTCTTATTAGCGTATGACACATATCTTCAAAAAATTCTAATCCATAGTTTGGAGCTGAGGAAGTTGAAAGTCCACGTTCCTCGTTGTTCCTTTCTAATAATGCCACACGTTCCTTGTGTTTCATTGAATTACAGCTTGTTTAACATATGTTTTAAACACTCTTTGAGCTCTAACGTTACATCTGGTGGGTTCGCTATTTGTACTAAATTCCGCTACAAACGATGCTTATTGTGATGATGTTTTTTATTTATGAACAATGAATTCTTTAATTTAGACCGGGGTTGCTCAACCCTGCATCACGTGCTCGCTTCCCCTACGCATGTTATCAGTGACCAAGGCAACGAAAGACAGATCTAGTAGTCAGAGGCGGATGACACGATGGCACTCATGTTAAAATGCTTCTTTCAACAACAGGTGATTTCAGAATTTATGAAAAACAAAACAAGCATCCCAAATTAAATGCTAACAACTGCAATGTCCATACAATTTTGTAGTTTCTTTGGACAGTCTTAAATAATAACCGTGTTTTATGGAAATGAAGTTCTTGAATTGACACAAGACGAATAGTTGTGTGACCTGCTGTTTTCAACAGATCTATTTGATTATTTGGATAAATTTGTGCTTGCAGGGCACAAATCAAAACATAGTGTGTTTAGTTGACGCCGTGAACACATTTATGGCACAATTGCGATTGTGGGAAGGTTGCAGATTTATACCATTTCCCTTGCTTACGTTCACGATAAACTTATTCTCCTGAAAAAAATACAACTGTATGGCACATTTCTTGACAATTTGAGGACCTAAAACATTTGAGACCAAAATCCAATTATTCTGTACTCCCTTGATTTCTTGTAGTGAGGCTCCACACGAACTACAAATGCAGCTACTTGCATCGCAGAATTTTAAGAAGTAAGGGTGAGAATTGTTTAAATTTTTGTCCTGTCCGAGATTACGTTTGTTTGCATCTAGTTTAATGGCAGTATTTGGCTCCACTTGTATCTGGAACAAATATTTTAAAAAATGAACTACATTAAAAGTGAGTATCGCAACAAGATAAATGACAATCACCTTGCTTATCCATTGAGAGTGTGCGCTACACCTTTTGCACCAAATATTGAAGACGTTGTAAAACGTAAATCGTGCCAAAGTAGTCATCCTCAGAAACATCATGTGGGTTAATCAGGAGTAAAATATGAATGTGTGCGCTCTTGATTTCCTGTACGTAAGAATGACGCCGCATTCCGCCACTGAAAGTCGGTGACCACGATAAATGCGTCATTCTATCGCAGCGGGTGAAAGGAGGTGATTTCAACCTCCCCTTTCCTGCTTGTACTTGAGCACCGCTGCTTTAGACATATTGCCACAGTTCTCCATGATGTGTGTAAACGGAACAATCGCAACGAAACCGTCTTTTGTGTTGGGGAGGAGAGTGTCCGTTGCAGTAGGTATCTGACGTCAGCTATACTCCGTGCGGTAATACGATTGCTCTGCTTACTTACTAAAACCCCTCTGCCTGGTTATTACTGAATCGATAAATAATTTGAAAAGGCGAGACGGAATCGAGATGCCTTAGTAAGATACTGTAATTTAGGTGTCTTTGGGTCAATTTTTTGATGGTCGATGCCGTGACTCAAAGCGGGTTGTTTGGGCGATAATAGTGTTTCAGTATTTCAAGAAGAATTTGAAATAGGAAACGTGGATTATGAAGACGCAGGTGTTGAAGAGATATGGAAAATTGGGTGCGCGTCATTTATTCCTGAAAAATCTAGCAGGAGTTATGAAATGTTCATTTACCTTTAATTACAGTTAATGTTTGAAATAATATAATTTATACTTGGATTGCATGGGGGTGAACGACACTGTGTGGCCTATTTATATATTTATCAAGGTTGCACGAATTATTCGCGTAGGTTATCCACTTTATATTGGTTACCTAACATAAAAATATAAAACAGTATGTTTTTAAATGAATTGTTTATAGAATCACTTTGGAATGGTAATGAAAGCAGAAGTCTGTTAGCTGTTAACACATATGCTTTCATCACTTTTAATCTTTGTTCAACTTCTGAAGAAGAAAGCAAACCAAGAAAGGCGTATGCCCTATTAAAGCTTTGCCACAAAAAAGGCGCCTTTTATTTTCCTCTGGTACTTGATTTAATTCAGGATGTAATGTATTCATAATTATACTGTCACTATCAAGTAGTCACGGTTCGCCAACCTACTCGGAAAAGAGTGCGCTAACCTTCTCAACCTTTATATTATCGTGTAATTGAGTGACATCATTTGCATGAATGTGGGAAGGGTTGAGGAGATAAATACGCATTTATTTGTTGATTGTTTTTACCTTGTGAACTAGTTCCTCTGCCATTTAAGAAGAACAGATATGATAGCTTATAATACGAATAAACTGAAATAGGATTCTTTTTACTCCTTCTATCACCTATACTAACGTGCATAAATAGTGGCCCATAATGGAACGAAAGCTGATTATGTTGGTAATGACAAATATAGCCCCACTCTCTACAAGCGTGACCTGCTCTGTTCCTTGAGCATAGCTTATAGCCACCGAACTGGCAGGATACTTTCCTGCCCCAAAATATGACTATATGCTCTTACTAGCAGCGTACAGTTAAAGCGATGCTTTATGGAATTTCGGCGCAAAAATAAAACGTAATATAATAAAGACGGAAAATCTTTTTTCTTGATCTCCATTTCGCTGATAAAAGCTCTCATATACATGTCGTAGTTGTCGCCCGTTTAGCGACTTCAGTTCCTCCTCTGGAAGGCCGAATTATCTCGTATTGGTTTAGCGTTTCCTTGTGTACCAATCATAGCGAAACCCTTTCATAGAGGCGGTATCTGAATCACTCCTTCAGTTCACATAAATTATAGCATCGTTCATTGATTCATTTTTGTGTTCCTGTATTGTTTTTAGGCCAGTCACATAGAGAACTGATACCGGCTGAGTGGGGTCAAAGATTGGATACCTGAAGGTGGTAACCTTACGGTGAGGAAAACACTGTTGCGATTTAGGGGAACGGGCCACTTTTTGTGCACGTTAGTGTATCTAGTAGGTAGAGGAAGTATTGTATTCCGCCCAAAAATTCTATATCAGATTTTACTAGAAATGCATGTTTTGAGGCTTGCTGAGTAAAAACAAGCAGTTTTAGAAAAAGGTCCGCGCACATATGTGTGTGCATACCTATCTACAACAAAACTCAAAAACGAAATTTAGGATAAATACCAAAGTTGATACTTAAGTTCAGTGTATTGCAAAGATGCTACGGAAGGTAATAAAAAGGAATCGTCACCCCAAATTGCACTTTACATGAACATTTCCTCGAAATATTTTAGTTTCTAAAAATGGCTCTAATAATTTTGATTAATATACTGTATATTTTACATGTCAGGTAACAAAATATATCTCAGATTTATTCCGAATGGCTTGTAAAGTCCTCTCCATTTCGAATGACTTGTGGTAAACCGTGGAGAGATAGACAAAATGTAACTGTACAAAAACTGCATATCTCGTTAAAACGCACAATTTATGTCAAATATAGGTATATATATTTGTGGCGTTAACTATTTCCGAATACTCTTTGTTTTTGGTTTGAATTTTCAATTATTAAACCCCTTTCTAGGCTTACTTTGTTCCAATGCTAATGCAAAGAGCATGAATTTCAAAGCGTTTTGCTCCTGTATTCCTCTTACAGCCACAACGAAATATGTAAAAAAAGTTTATCACTATCAAGAAGTAAGTAGACAGAATAATAAGCTTTTCAAAGAATATTTCTTAGAAGAGTGAACAGAGAAAATAATGTGAATGCAGCACATCATATTTTTAGTACTGTCGCTATTCAGCTGTTTCTCCCGATATAATCGAAGGACTATGGAATTTCAAGGCCGATATATAGGGACGGCCGGCTTTTAAGCATCGGTTTATGATTCGGTTTCCTCTGTCCCCCTACGAAATGTGTAATTTAACTATTTCTGCAAGTAAATAAAAGAAATAAACTTTAAGAATAAACGATAGTGGGTAGAGAAAGCAATGTGAATGTAACAGATTTTTGCGCGGCTCATGTGGTTATGAAGTTAAATATTTCTTGTGCTAAATCGTTAATCAGGCGACAGAGAGATTTTGTAATTTTCAGGCACAAATTAGCATATAGATATAAACATCTTTAATCTAAATTACGCAGATGGATAGAGCATAGTAACCTACTTATATGCTGGTTCTGAGCAACAAGTTAACAAGACTTTACTGACTTTGATTTTGAAAACAGAGTTAAATGAAGGGCCATAATATCGATCATTGTAGACCGAGCGAGATGGCTCCACGGTAACGCTTGGGACTCGCCATCGGGAGGTCCTGGGTTCGATTCCCGTCGGGCCGAACACTCTGACCATGTGTTTTTTGTGGTTTCCCCGGGTCGGTAGACGTGTGCTACCCGAATTTCCTGTCCATAATTTTCTATCATCTGCTTCAAAGTTGTAGGACCAGGCGATGGTTGTTCGGCGTATTGCGGCTGGGCGGTGGAGGTACGCTTTGGAAAAGCATTGATGTTGTTTAGAATGCTGACGGACCCGCTTTCTGTAGGCATCCCTGGGCCTTAGTGGCTGTGAGTAGGGCTGGTCGGTCGGCGTCCGGATGCGTTCTATCTCGAACCGTTAGGGAACCCGTCCATGCTTGCGTACATCTGGCACACTTCAGGTCTCCCCTCGATATTGGAGCTTCCTCCGTGATCTCTACTCCTACTCTTATTAGATTCTTCTCCCTCAGTGAAAACTTAAGTATATTTGTACCTAATTTTGGCTTGATGCATATAACTGCAATGTGTATTCATTCTGGTAAATGATTTTAATATTAATCTTGAATTGATAGGAGTAAATTAATGAGCAGCATCTTCTTATTAGGGGAAGCTTTAGGACTGGACTTAAACTTATATAACTCATTTGGTTTTGATCCAATTAATTCGCCAATCCGAGTTTAAAACACTCTTCGTTATCAAAGGAGTATTCCCCAGGTTTTGTTGAATAAACAGGAATTTGAGGGGAAATATATTTAACTTCTGTCAACGTTAGCGTGTTTGAGCGTGCATTTTAGCCTTGGAAGGGAGAGTGAAACATTCCAGGATGGTTTTACTTTCTCTAGGTAGAGCAGGTATTGCATTCCACCAAAAATTAGACACCGAGATTTCACCGGAAATGCATGTTTTGAGGCCTCCTAAGTTCAACTCAAAAACGAAATGTGGATAAATACCAAACTTGGTATTTAAGTCAATACCTTTCAGAATCGCGACACAAAGATTATCAAGAAGATCCCCCTACTCCCAACTACCCTTTACATGGAATATTTTTCAAATTTTTTTCTTAAAAATGACTCTTAATGATTTTGTTAAAATAATACATGTTAAAGATATTTACATGACAAGTAAAATGTGTAACTTGAATTTTCTGGGAATAGCTTATGAACTCATCTTCATGCGAGAGAAAATTTATATAATCTTGCATAACGGGTAAACCTTAAGGGATAGACGGCTTTCTACTGGCCTTCATAGGTGGAGTATGTATAGCAAGGAGGACCTGTTTACATTTACACGTATGCGTTCTGTTTTACCTGCACAGTTATGTATAGTTTTGAACAATATATATAACCCTTTTTTGATAACATCTCTACGAAAATGTATTTTTAATGGCAGCATAATGTAAAACTGAAATACATTATACCTTTTACATTTACTAGGCATTACTGGAATCATCTGCCCAATCCAAACATATAACTAAATAATACACTGTTTTGCTCAATTTCTCTATGGAAAATTATTTTAATGACAATATAATGTAAAACTGAAGTAAATTATACTTTTTACTCTTAAACAGGACACATTTACTAAACATTATTTTAATAACCTGTCCATGCGAATGCTGCATAGAATTGCTCTAGCAATGTCTTCAAATGGCAAATTGGCTGCGCACACATCACCTGAGCTACGTTAACACACACCACTGCTTGATCGAACAACAAAAGCAGAGCGCTCCAGACACACCCTTCCCTACTATTACGCGACCGATGAGTAGGTTGATAGAATGCCTCCCGAAAATGCGATGACGGCATAATTGGAAGCGAGTGTGCTGCACAAAAGATGTAGATCTCGTTAAATCAAAGAGTTTATGTCAAATAAATTTGTTTGTGGCGTTAAGCATTTCCGATATATTCTTTATTATAGGTTTGAGTTCTCAAATACTTCGTACTTTCTCAACTTCAAAATCGCAATTTGTTGTTTCTCGTGATCATGCAAAGAGAGAGAAATTTTGAGGCATTCACATAGCGAGACTCTCTCAAAAGATTTGACTATCGCTTAAGCCTACTGTGTTCCCTTATTCCCCTTGTACCCACAAGGAAATATGTAGTAAAACCATTTTATGCAATATTTTTTCTCGATTAGTATGAAGTAGATGGAAAAATAAACTTCTGTAAGAATAGTTTTTTTTTGATGAATGGACAGATAAAGTCTTGTGAATTCAATACACATTAAATTATTTTCAGAATAACGGGAATAGGCAATAATCAGAGCGTCTAAAAACCTGGAAGTAAATGTCAGCAGCGATCTAAACAATAACAAGATACCTAAGAGCAAAATGGCACTAAGCATGTTGCTCTTTTCACTTAGGGCTTACTCCATATACAACATTTTATCCCTAGATTCAAAACGTTGCCTGACACTTGATTGCTCACATTCCCTTCTTTGAGTGACATGGCTTTGCTCATCGTGGGTACATAATTCATTTTAAAGTTGGTCACAATTTATGCTTGAAGTTATGTGTTTTAAACACCTGATCATTGGTTTTCAGGCTTATTTCTAAAGTCTTGAAAATATTGCTACATGTATTTTACTATCCCACTGGATTTTAACGGATTTCATAAAAACTAGATGTCAAACAAAAGGCTTCAGAAGTCGACACAAAATGAGAGACTTCTGTATTCCTTGCTGAAGAACGTAAAGACGACGGTAATGAGTGGTAGTAATACTGGTGGTGGCATTGGTACTAATGGTAGTGATGGTAATATATGTAGTAATGGTAGAAGTGGTAATGATAGAAGTAATGGGGATGGTGGTGCGTGTTGGGGATTGTCGTGATAATAATAATAATAATAATAATAATAATAATAATAATAATAATAATAATAATAATAATGGTGATAGTGGTAGTAATGCTGGTGTTAATGGTGGCGGTGGTAGTATTAATAATGGTGGTATTGGTGGTAATAGTGTGGTAGTAGTTGTGGTAATGTTGGTAGTAGTAGTAATAATACTGGTGCAATTGGTGGTAAGAATGGTAATCTGGTAGTAATACTAGTGGTAGCAGTAGCGATAATGATGGTAGTAATACTGATGGTTTTGGTGGTAGTAGCGGTAATGGCAATGCTGGTATTGGTAGTAATCCTGGAATCGATGGTGGTGGGGTGGTAAATAAATATTTTGTACGTTAACGACGTTGTCAATTGTCAGGATCATATCAGCGCCGCCGTTGTGCCGGAATTTCGTCCCGTAGTAGTTGTTTTACATACTAGTATACCTACTGACATGGGGTTGTTGCTTTTAAGCACGGTCTGAGCCGGGTTTGAACCCGCGACCTTTGGCATCAGAAGGTCAGCGCCTACCAACTGAACCACCCAGAACGATGGTAATGGTAGTGATAATTTTTAATTGAGTTTTATTTATGGACGCTCTTTTACTACTACGGTTCTTAGCGTACCATTCTATATTGGGCGTGAAAGACCGGAAATTTTGCTCAGAGGCCTCTTTATCAGGCTTGAGGTTCTTTTACGTGCCGTAAGTAATAGTAGTGGTGGTGGTGGTGGTGGTGGTGGTGTTTGTTGTTGCTGTGTACTGAAGTGTACGCCACTGAGGTAGGAATGTAAGAAATAATTTTCCTTCGTTCCCGATGCCGGACGTGACGCATATAAAGAAAAAAAAAACATAGAGAGAGAGAGACTTTAATAGTGTTTCCGACACGTGCATTAAAACATGAATTTATGATTTATGCTTTTGTTTCTCCAGCTGTAGTAACGGTGTGTAGTGTTGGTGGTTAATGCTTTACCACCTGCAACAATCTTTCTTCCTTCTTTTTTACTCAGCAGTTAGCGTTTCCCAAGGATATAGCATGTGTCATACCCTCTCCAATAAGAACGGCACCTATCAAAACACAAAGTGTACTGTAAACGATGCAGCACTACAATGGGACGCGAACCCCAGTTACGTAGGAGACATCTGACATGCTCTACTTACTCAACTGCAGAAGTAGAGGAAATTTGGTGTTGTAAAATATGTCATAACAGAAATAGTGGTTAGACACTTTCCATCCTAGCGACGTTACGCAACTTGTGGTCAGCGCTGCGCCTGTACTGCTGCTCTATATTAATTCATTGTAATTGAATTATGTGCACAAAACAACTCGTGGACTGTTAGAAATGTTTTTACTTTCCCTATACTAAGTAGGGGAAATATTGCATTTCACCCAAAAAGTCGATATCCAGATTTCATCGAAAATACACGTTTTGAGAGTCCCTGAATAACAAATATGATGTGTTACGTTCACATGACCTTCTCCACCCTCTATCGCCTATTGGTGGGTATACAAATTGTTCTTACAAAAGTTTATTTTCCTATCTACTTCATTTTAATAGAGGCAAACCTTTGCAGAAACAGCCACATTGCACATTTCGTTATAGATACAAAGGGAACAGCGATAGTCAAATGTTTAACAACTGGACGCTATATGCTGGCCTTAAAATTCCATACTGTTTCCATGACATCGCGAGAAACAACTGAGTGTTGACAGGACTTTTAGAGAATGACCAAGTATTGAACAATTCGAACCATTAATAACGGATATCTCGGAAATGGCCGATGCTACAAAATATTGCGTGTGTTAAAAAGATCTACATTTTATGTGTAGTACCTCCCCGTCCATCGCTTAACCTTTACCAATTGTACGAAATTCCTTCCGAATGAAGTGGACTTCACAAGGTATTTCCAGAAAATTCAAAATATACAGTTTATTTGTCATGTAAAAATATCTTTAATATATGATACGTTAATCAAAATCGTTGGAGACATTTACTAGAAAAAAAATCGAAAAATATTACATGTAAAGGATAGTTTGGGGTAGGAATTATCTTGAAAATCTTTGTATCGCATCTTTAGAAGGTAGTGAACCTAAATACTAAGTTTGATATTTATTCGAATTTGCGTTTTTGAGTTATGCCGTTCGCACGGACACTGACCTTTTTCAAAAAATACTATTTTTGGAATCAGGGGGCCTGAAAATGTGTATTTCGACTGAAATCTCGGTATCAAATTTTTGGGTGGAGTGCAGTACATTCTCTGCCTACTGTAGGTGGTAGAGAAACTAAAAAGTTCCTGTATATGTGTGTATCTGTGAACAGCATAATTCTAGAACCTAAAGTGGTTTAAATACCAAAATTGGTACTGAAGTTCATACTCTTCCAAGGATGCAACATGCAAATTTTCAAGAAACCTGCCCCCACCCTAGACCACGCTTTACATGGAGAATATTTTGAAAATGTTGATTTTCTCAAAAATGGCTCTAACGATTGTGACTAAATCACCATATATTTTGGGGTATTTTCATGGCAAATGAAATGCATGCCTTGAATTTTCTAGGATTAGCCTGTGAAGATTACATCTGAATCACTGTATAACTGATAAATCGCAAGAGACAATATGTTGCTACACAAAAAGTGCAGATCTCATTAAGGCACACAATACAGTCATATAAATAAATAATTTTGGCGGAGTTGACCATTTTCAAGACATTCCTTGTTACTTTTTGAATTTTCAAAAACCTATACTTCTCTGTATTGGGAAATCTTTACTCGTCCTTTTTCTCGTGGTCATGCAAAAACCATGGAATTTCAAATCATCACATAGGGTCACGATGTTTAAAAATCTGACTATTGAAGTAGGTATTGCCTTTACGTTGTTTGCACCACGCTTTGGGCGTCAATTTAAAGAAGTTGTATTGAAGGAGTTGTATTATAGTTCAACTGTTGGGGAGCCGAACTTGAAGTAGTTGCAACCGCGGTATGGTACCCGGTAGCCTTCGCCCCAAATGTACTTTCAGGTGGCCTTTGTCCCAAGTTTAAAAAAAATATTAACTTTGTAATTTGACTGTTTCTTTAAATATTATATATTTATGTTTGCCTCAGCTGCGTCAGTATTATTGTTAGAGACACGTTTCTCTTAGCAGGGTTGTGGTACACCAAGAATGTAGGCTTACACAGATTACAATTTTACTTCACTCCTTTTAATAATCCTTGACACGATTCAAATAACAACTCTCTGACAGAGAGCTGTGAGATTCTTTTATTAATTACTTGCACTTTTTAACACGTAAACTATTTTCGTCTCACACGAATTAGTATTATACTTCTCGAGGACGTGTCTTGCGTCCGGTTCGGAACACTGTTTACAGGCAACTGAATTCTGAATTTGTAAATGTTTCTCCTTTTCAGTTTCTGATTGGTTAATCCTACTCCAATAGAATACCCTCATTTAACTAAAGCTTTTTCTGGTTGTTGATTGGCTATTTTATAAACTGTCACTAAAATTACATTATTGCTTCCTCCAAGAATGACTAGTAGTATTATTACACTTTCTTACTCATTATTGCCTTAACATTACCTCATTGTTAGCAACTTATTCTCATAGCTCCTACATTATTAAATTACATAATATATTCACATAACATTATTACACATGGATACAATAATATAAACATATACAATGACTGTAATATACATTTTTTATATTGTTACATACACATATTGCTTCAAGGCGGGCTGCTATTGAATTTACATATTATATAATTTAACTGAAATCATTTAAGTGTTAAAAATACTGCCTCACTATCGCTTTACTTGCTGTAGTACGTAAACGATATGCGTAATTTTTAATTGAAAGTTTATCTGGATTAATAAGAAGTAGGTAGAACAGCAGGCTTTTGTAACAATAGTTTGTAGAAAAGTGAGTGGAGAAAGGCATGTGAATGCTACACATAAGACTTTTTTTATCAAATTTTCGCAATCGTATTTTAATATTCCACCGTTGTTTATTTTAGCTGCTGTTCAATATTTTATTACTTCTCTCATTATTCACTAAGTCTTTCAGTTTTAATAGAGGCAATTCATATACCCATTAATGAAAAGACAAAGCCTTGTTGTTTTATTTTCCAAAACGATTTTACATTTAAACTGATTTTTGTGTAGGAATATCACTAAACTGAGATTATTATTACTATTATTATTATTATTATTATAATTGTTATTATTATTATTATTATTATTATTATTATTATTATTATAATTGTTATTATTACCGAGTGTGATAGCTCCACGGTAACGTGTAAAGCTCGCATTCGGGAGGTCCCGGTTCTATTCCTGGTGACCGTCCACTCTGACCTTGTGTTTTTCGTGGTTTTCCCTGGTCGGTAGGCGTATGCTGGGTGGTTTCTCATCTACCAAGGTTTCCCTTTCATTCCGTTTCTTTCTCATCTTTCAAGGCATGCTGCTAGGTTTCGTGGCGTATGGCGGTGTCGGACAGATGGCGCGGATAATTGCTCAAAGGAAAGAGTGTTCCCCGAGGATACTAGAGGGCTGCTTGATCGAGGGTCGTTCATCGCCCTCTCTAGGCAGCTTCAGCAGTGGGACAAGACTTCGAGCCTGGAATTGTTAGGACTTTCGCGCGTCTGTGACCTGTATGCTTCTGTGGTTGCTTCATTTCATTCCTTCCTCCCTCTGGTGGGTGGTAGCCGCAATAGATCTATGTAGGTCGCAGTGCGCGAGGTGTCCCCCTCCATTGTGTACACTGGTGTGCAAAACCTAAGGACGAAAGTAATCTTGGCATGCTGCGACACATAGCTCGATAAACTTGAATCATACATAGAGAGAACTACTACGGTAGGCAACTAAACGAAATATGCAATGAGACGAACAGAAATGCCACTTTTATTCATAGACCATAAGCTACACTAAAGTCAATACGACACATGATGGATCTCTAGATTTACAGATACAGATACATGGTGCTTAAAAGGATGTTTGATCACCACGGACAGCAATGCATGCTCTGCATCGTGCTCCCATGCTGGCCACAAGTTTGGTAAGCAGTGCTTGTGGTAATTGCGTTCCATTCCTCCGGCGCTGTTAATCACTGTTGGATGGTCGTTAGTGCTTGTGGATGTGCTGCAACGCGTCTCTCCAAAGCATCCCACACGCGTTCGATGAGATTTAAATCGGGGGAACGGGCAGGCCAGTCTATTCGCCGAATATCCTCTTGTTCCAAGAGATCCTCCACCTGCGCTGTTCGATGCGGTCGCGCATTGTCATCCGTAAAAAATAAGTCAGGGACGACTACACCCCTGAAAAGACGCACATGGGAATGGAGTACAGCATCACAATAACGTTGACCAGTGAGCGCACCGTATTCAAAGATTTGTAGGACGGTGCGCCCATGCAACATTATGCCTCCCCAAACCATAACACCCGGACCACCAAAACGATCATGCTCAAGGATGTTCCTGGGTTCATTACGTGTTCCCACCAATCGCCAGATGAGGGTCCGTCGAGAATCACTACTTACAGTAGGGACAATGGTTCTGTGCTGGTGGCCTACTTTCCTTGCGCACTAAAGAGTCTATGCCTAACGCCACTTACTCTCCTGCAGACAGCTGTCTGTCTGCTGGAAGACTTCGCTGATACGACATAAACACACACCACCACACCACTGCATGACTGGTTTATTGTCGCTATGTTCGGATTGCTCTATTGTTTTTTTATATTTACACATTATACACAAACCTTGTCATGCAAATGCATTGTCTTAAACTAGCAGGGGCTTTATTAGTGTGATAAACACTCTACACCAGAAATATCACCAACGTCGTTTTATTCTGTAAGACTTTCCCTTTCATCTTCTTCAAATATTTTCCTTTCATCGTCTTCGGTCTTCTTCTCCTTCACTGTCACTATATTCCCCACCTTGGATTATAAAACCTTCTATGACAATTTCAAACAGGCCTTGTTGTTCTTCTTCAATGTATTTGTCTTCATACTTAATAACGTGTTGACAGGCATTTTCCTACTTTTCCACGCTAATGTCATCAACATGTTAGCTAAGCTTCATAAATAACAGCATGTAATTTAAAAGGGTGTTCTACCAAGCTACCCATTGCTTTATATCAGCCCAGATGAGTTCCACTCGATTACACCCGATGAATAGGGCGGTAATCGGAGAACATTGTGTGCATGGCCTACAAACTATCAACGTAAATTTTCGGAACAGGCTTTGATACTTAGGTTGTAAAGCTCCAAACTTAGCATCCTTTCATGAAATGGGGCAAGTTCCGCATCTTATTTTGGTATGAGACGTTGGGGCCTTTTCCAACTGCACAGTATGGTACGGTGCGTTATCAATCACCAAAACAGATCTGGGAGGCACGTTAGGAATTAGTTTTTCTATTAGGCATTTTTTGTATTTTCCCCATCATTTTGTGGTGTAATAACCATTTTTATTTTTACATAAAAATTCGCAGAAGGCAAAAACCTCCAATAAACACACCAAAATACACAATGTGCAATCCAAGTTTAATTACAAAAACACAGGAGCGTCATTGAGGGGGGCAGGGGGTCAATTGCTCCCCTCCCCCTAAGTTACAAGAAATAATTAGGTTACATTATTGCTCTACCAAAAGAAAAATTACGACATCTGTACTTTTAATACAAATATTTCACATTTAAGAAATAAAGGATTATTTTCTTTTAGTATATCGTTAAAATCCACATGAAAATTCGGGAAACTGCCCCAAGCAATCCTGCCTCCCACCCCCATGCAGAAACTGAAATGACGCTCTTACAGAAAAATATAGTAATTAATTTATAAACAGAAAGTTGAAGGCAGCATTAAGTCATAAACAGACGGCTGGCAAGAGAGATGTTACTCGGACTACTGCTACCGCTAGACTGAGCTGATTGCTCTCATTGCGCATGCCCGAGAATTGGGGCTCGCTCACTGTCCAGATAACCAGTGCGCATCCAGGCTTCACCGGCACAGAACCATTGTCCCTACTGTAGACTGAATCTGCTCTCATCCGAGAAGAGCACGCGACCCCATTCCTCGTTGGTCCAATTTTGAATCTCTTGGGACCATCCCAAACGGTGTCGCCCATGTCAATGGAACACAACGTACTGGTCGTCGGGCAAAGAGACCACCTCTGTGTTGTCGCCGTGCCACGTGTATCGTGTGATTGCGTGCCTAGCTGTCCTGTTAAATGTGGTTGCAATTGCATCCGCTGTTTAGCGTGGATCCCTTCTGGCCTGTTGCACAATGTAGCGGTCATCTGCTGCTGTAGTTGAGCGTGGTCGACCACTACCTCTCCTTGGGACTGCAGTGCCTGTGGTTTGGAAGGTTCCCCATGCACGTGAAGCAATGCTGTGAGCAATTCCAAACTTCTGGGCAACACTCGTCACACTTCGCCTTTCTTCCAGTTTCCCGATAATTCTTCCCCGTGTGAAGTCATCCAAATGGTGTCTACGGGCCATGTTGCAACGAAGAACACCACTATAGTGCGCTGTAACAGCTCGCTAATTGCCACACACCGTCTTGTCCTGTTTCGTCAACAGCTCCGTGTTGCGGGACCAGACCCATTTGGCACTATAGGCTCGCTACACTCACGCCATGTGACGTCCAGCTTTCTGTGTACGTGTGAGAGACCTCCCGCACCTTCATCTACTTCCGCCAAGTAGTTCATTTGTTATGTTACTTTACCCATCTCGTTCTTAGGTTTTGCACACCAGTGTAAGATAAGCTATACCCAGGGACGGGCCCTTTTGTTATTAACAATAAACGCGACATGTAACGTAGAGATGCAGCAAGAAGTGCATGCACGTTTTATGACAAATGTGACCGATTTATGGTTATAACTTTGTCGCAAATTTTCGCGAAAATTGATGGTTTAGGGAAAATCTTTGTTTACGAGAAAACCCCCCAAAATGGCATTTTTAAAAAATGTATTCGTTTTGAAGATGTTGGCTGTAAGGGAAAGGGACTTCATTTGGAAAGGTACATTAACCCGAACATTTAAACTATTTTATTACCCTATTTTATGACCTGCACGACCATCCATGACGGCTGACAGGTTTTCCTGAGCCTTTGGAACATTCCGTTAGAAATAACTTGTTTTGGAAGTTCTTGAAGTAATTAATGCAGCGGAAAAATAATTGACCGCCTGGAAAATAAAAATGGACGGAAATGCGACCATAAACAGTGCATGTGATCAACGTCGATAACAACGACTGAAAGATTGTCTCTAACCAAATTTCAAAAACATTAAGCCATAGCTGCGACAATGAGAGCCATTGCCTATGACATTAAAAATTACCACAAAATTTTCATGAAATTTCTACCATATTTTAAACTAGAAATACACATTTTATATATTTTTCATGAATGTTTTTAAAAATAGACACAAAAAACCTGGTCCTAACTATACCGGGATATAGCTATACCCTAGCTATTAGGGATAGGACCTATTAAACCTCTATACTCTCCATATTCGATAGTATGTTTCGATATTTTTAAATATTTAAGTTTTGCATTACTGAAAGTGGTTGCGTTTAACTTTTTGCTAGATAAGGAATGAAAGCAGTCGGGATTTCACTTTATTGCCTCGCACGTGTTCCCAAAAGAGTTGCTGCATTTATTCTTGATAGATTGACTGCGTTTCTATGCAGCATTTCATAGACTCTTTGTTCAAATGAAAACATGCAAAACAATGGGAGAGGTACTCGTGTAATACACAGCGTTAACTGAGTTGTGAATGAAGCTTATAGCTGGCGCACGAAATCACGTTTCTGCAACAGCCTGGCTTGATGACTCACTCTCAGGCATTACATTTACATACTCCGGTGACCTAAATCTGTGAATTCAATCGAAACAAATGATAACTTAATAGTGTGATAATACAGTGCATGGAAGTATTTGTTCTTTCCTTCCATCTGTTAATTTGTCAAACCTTTGTATTAAACATGTATATACTAATGTATGAGGGTGGGTAGTAGAGGGGCTTAATCCACAAATTTACTATGTTTCCGAGTGTTATATGGCTAATTACTTATTGCAGGATGAAAACAATACGTAAGTCAAGTGGTAGTTATGAATAGTGGTGGAATGATGTAACACATGCACTATTTTTAGTTGTTTGAATTTCATGTAAAATACTTTCTTTTTGAAGCTATTAGTTTATGTTTTCAAGATTGCAGAATAATGGAAAATTGTTAGTATTCGTTTATTTATGGATAGAAAATCTTTGAAAAACAATTTATACCTACATTAATAGGGATGCAAATAAATTAT
Source organism: Deroplatys truncata (assembly GCA_030765065.1). Classification (NCBI taxonomy): domain Eukaryota; kingdom Metazoa; phylum Arthropoda; class Insecta; order Mantodea; family Mantidae; genus Deroplatys; species Deroplatys truncata. The sequence goes on from CM060987.1 coordinate 21,773,380, forward strand.
TATTATTATTATTATTATTATTATTATTATTATTATTATTATTATCGTCATCATTATCGTTGATTATAACCAGTGGATTATCAAGACAAAAATGCTGCCAATTGCAGAATGTCAAGCAGGAATAATTTTCGGAATTAGCATATAATATAAAATTGATTACAAGCATTTATACACAGAAAATTATTAATAACAATTCAGTGATGAGGCTATCGCCTTCACAGGTTTGTTATAAAGTGAATATGAGTATAGGTGCTTAAAAATCAATGTTGGTTTGGAGTATCGAGAAATAGTGGGATCACTAATTATTGTTATTTGTTTAGGCTTCTGTCTCCTCGTAGTCTTTTATATACACTGAGTGGATTGTATTAAATGAGCACTAAAGCCTTTTGTTCACCAAGACGTTTGGAATTTTTGCTTACTGGGCAAGAAGCTCAAACGATTGGTCCGGAGCTTCCAAATTGCCGAAAGTTCCTCCACAGGATAAACGGTGTAGGGCCTTAAACTCGCCTAGGGATTCCGAGGCCATGGGCGATGCCGATGGCTGGTAAAAGACATTAGATGCACTTGAAAAAGCGGTAAATCAAAATGATAGCTCCTCTTAACCGGTTTTTTGCTTTCCAAATCGTGCTCGTTGTCCCCTTCATTACATGTACCAAACATATGTATGAATCCTTAAAAGGAGCCGTTATGGCATAAAAAGAATAATCTAAAATGATGAATGAAAAAAGAGAAACCTAAAGATACAGACTCCGATATAAGATTAACGACTGGAAGCTTCACACAATATTTCTTGGTACAGAGTAAATAAACTGGGATGGTAGTAAAATAATTGGTTGTTTGTAACAGCTGTGGACAAATAGAATGTTATACAGGATGAACCAGAAACCCATCGACAAACTTTCAGATCTTGTTTAGGGTACCTTCTGAGTATTTTGGTACATGGAATCCACGGTCTCTAGAGATTCGTTACAGAGTAATTGCATTTCGTTTGGTTTCTTGCCCCAACTACCTTTTTATCAGTACTGCACTGAAAATACTGCACAACATTGCAAATGCCAACGGTATGCGATGTATGTCTTGTTTCCATTTGCTCACGGTATCTGCTGTTGATAACAGTAATGCTCTCTTTAACTCGTTGCTCTCAAGTTTGCATTCAGTACTGCTCGGTTCTGTCTAGGGTTTTGTTTTTCCTGCAGTGTTAGTTGTGCGTTAACAGTGATACACGACAGTACGGATAGGTTTACTGATGGCGATTTGGCCGATATGTACCTCGTGTATGGGTTCACTGAATGCAATGGGAGAGCGGCATGAAGACGCTATGCTGGGCTGTTCCCGCACCGGCGTCAACCACATCACATTACTTTTGCATCTGTACATAGGTGCCTTCGAGAAACTGGATCCTCCGTGTTAGAATGGAAGATTGCGAGGTATGCCAGAACACCCGATCTAGAAGAGAATGCGTTACATGCGATTAGTGGCAATCCCGCCGCTAGTAGTCGACGCGTTGCACGAGCTCTGAACATAAAGCCAATCAACTGTTTTGAGAGTCGTACATGTACAACAATTGCACCATATCGTCCACAGAAGGTGCAGTCATTGCAGCCAGCGGACTTCCCATTTCGAATGGAGTTTGCAAATTGGTTCCTACAGCAATGTGCAGAAAACCACAATTTTCCTGCTTTGGTGGTTTTTACAGACGAGGCCGAGTTTACAAGAGAGGGCATCATCAACAGTAATAATAGCTATGTAAGGGATTACGAAAATCCACACGCACTGGTGTGTCGATCCTATCAACATCAGTTTTCTGTGAATGTGTGGGCTGGTATTGTCAACGATTTTGTAATTGGACCTTACGTACTTCACGGTACACAGAACGGAGTCGTGTACAAAACGTTCCTTCAACATGTCCTCCCACAGTTCCTAGAAGATGTGCTACTGAGAATTCGTCAGCTTATGCGGGTTCAACATGACGGGGCGTCGGCACACTTTGCACTCGATGTTAGGAACCACATTGATATACAGTTTTGACGACAATGGATTGGTCGCGGTGGTCCTGTTCTATGGCCAGCTCGTTCACTAGTCATGGCGCCATGAACTACTTCTTCTGGGGGGATGTGAAGAGACTAGTTTACGAGACTCCGGTCGATACTCGCATGGAACTGGTAGCTAGGATTATCGCAGCCGTAGTATGCCAAACCCATGGAATGCTTGAGCGTGTAAGACAGTCGATGGTGCGTCGCTGTACTCTTGCCATGATCATGGTGGTCGACATTTTGAACAACACCTGTAAGGGAACAGATCTGTATTTGTTACTTATTGTACTGTACATTGACAGATCAGATTTAACACACTGTGAGAAAATTGCACACGTTTTGTCTGCGGTATGTTGCATTGCTCTGTTTGTAGTTTTGGTTGTTGCAGATTATACAGGCTTCTCCACTGTTGTGAAGGTATTTTCACAGAGGAAAGGGTGATTGGGGTAACAAACCGAATAAATCATAATTGCATTATTACTCTGTAACAGCCGCCGGAAACCATACCAAAATACTTAAAATGTATCCCTGAACATCTGAAAGCTTGTCGGTGGAGTTCTGGTTCATCCTCTATGTGTTCAGATTAACAATCTGAAGTGCTGTAATCAACGTGACTCTATACCCACTCTTCTATAAACTATTCTTAAAAAAGTTTATTCTTCTATCTACTTCTGGTTAGATAACTTTTCAGTTCACGTTTGCACATTTAGTTGTACGGTACAGTAGATAAAGTGATAGATTTTTTTAGAGCGTGTCGCTGTGTGATGACTTCACAACTTTACACTTAAAAAGGCAAACATATAAATGTATGGCAATAAGAAAGAATATCTCGGAAATGGTTAATGCCATAAAAAAGTTTTATTTTACGTAAATTCTGTGTTTTAACGAGGTCTACATTTTTACTTCTCCTACTTATTGTACGTAGTAGAGAAAGTATTGCATTCCACTCAAAACTTCGATATCGAGATTTCACTGGAAATATGTTTTGAGGCCCCCTGAATCCATGTGTCTGGCTGTGTGTTTGTGAACACAATAACTGACATCACACCAGATGTATTGTGTAACAAGTTCTCGTTTATTACTTAACGTTTCCCAGTTATACAAGAAAACAAAAATCATTTAGGATGAAAAAGACTTCACAGGCTATTTCCAGAAAGTTCCAAATATGCACTTTATTTGTCACGCAAGTATTGTAACAAATGAGAACATCAGTTGCTGCTAATTACACTTTGTCACTTAGGCGCGCTTCTTCCATAATTGTTACACCAGAATGACAGAGTTACGCCTTTCATTAATTATTTTCTGCATTTTTAACTACTGAGTTTCTCACATCAATAGCTTTAATTGCACTATTGTATGCTAACATAGTGTCTGTTCAACGTCGTTTTAGCTAGTGGCGGTGAAGTGCCTTATCTCTCAGCTGTAGCTGATGGGAGGGGTACACAATATGCTGAACTCCTGCCGCATACAGTGGAAAACAGCCAGCAGTCTTTCACAATCGCGCATCCTTACCCCCACTTGCCTCAGACGAAGTAAAGACTACCTCTTTCCTGTAGCTTAATCCTACCTGCTTGGAAGGGCACCCCCACCCACTAGCAGATTTTTAATTTTATTTTAAGGGATTCAGGGAGTTTCAAAACGTGTATTTCCGACGAAATCTTGCTGTTGAATTTTTGGGTGGAGTGCAATACTTCCTCTATTAGGCACGTGGTAGAGAAAGTAATAAATGATAGGAGTAAAGAAAGTCGTGTGTCTGTAACACTTTCGATTGTTTTCCCCATTTACTACGTGTTAATCATGATAGCTACTCCCAATATTGTAGGTACGCTGGCAAATGATGAAGGTTGCTGTAACAATCTACTGTTAGAAACAAGGTCGAGTAAACTAGCCTTGCTTGGGATGATTACAAATAACGGACATAACACTTAAAACGTGTATTTCTTAAAATAACTGGAAAATTCAAACCGACAGTAGGAATCGCCTTGTGCTACAAAAGCACTTTTTAAACTCTATTTTATATTTAAAAGACTAATAAATGATTTGTGTATTGTGACTTTGTCCAGTTTTTAACTTCACTAATGTTTGATAGTTCAATTTTATTCTATGACTTCACCAAGTTCTCGTTGTCGCTTCACTAAGTTCTCGCTGTCGCTTCACTAAGTTCTTGCTGTCACTTCACCAATGTGATGTAGATAAATTTTTCCCTATCACTTCACTAAGTTTTCACTGTACTTCACTTAGTTCTCACTGTACTTCACTTAGTTCTCACTGTCATTCACATAGTTCTCACTGTCATTCACTTAGTTCTCACTGTCACTTCACTAAGTTCTCACTGTCACTTCACTAAGTTCTCACTGTCACTTCACTAAGTTCTCACTGTCACTTCCCTAAGTTCTCACTGTCACTTCACTAAGTTCTCACTGTCACTTCACTTAATTCTCACTGTCACTTCACTTAGTTCTCACTGTCACTTCACTAAGTTCTCACTGCCACTTCACTTAGTTCTCAATGTCACTTCAAGTTCTCACTGTACTTCACTAAGTTCTCACTGTCACTTCACTAAGTTCTCACTGTTACTTCACTAAGTTCTCACTGTTACTTCACTAAGTTCTCACTGTACTTCACTTAGTTCTCACTGTACTTCACTAAGTTCTTAATCTCACTTCACTTAGTTCTCACTGTACTTCACTAAGTTCTTACTCTCACTTCACTTAGTTCTCACCGTTACTTCACTAAGTTCTTACTCTCACTTCACTAAGTTCTCACTGTCACTTCACTTAGTTCTCACTGTCACTTCACTTAGTTCTCACTGTCACTTCACTTAGTTCTCACTGTATTTCACTTAGTTCTCACTGTACTTCACTAAGTTCTCACTGTATTTCACTTAGTTCTCACTGTACTTCACTAAGTTCTCACTGTCACTTCACTAAGTTCTCACTGTCACTTCACTTAGTTCTCACTGTACTTCACTAAGCTCTCACTGTTACTTCACTAAGTTCTTACTCTCACTTCACTTAGTTCTCACTGTACTTCACTAAGTTCTTACTCTCACTTCACTTAGTTCTCACTGTCACTTCACTTAGTTCTCACTGTCACTTCACTTAGTTCTCATTGTCACTTCACTAAGTTCTTACTCTCACTTCACTTAGTTCTCACTGTACTTCACTAAGTTCTCACTGTCACTTCACTTAGTTCTCACTGTACTTCACTAAGTTCTCACTGTCACTTCACTTAGTTCTCACTGTACTTCACTAAGTTCTCACTCTCACTTCACTTAGTTCTCACTGTACTTCACTAAGTTCTCGCTGTACTTCACTACGTTCTTACTCTCACTTCACTTAGTGTTCGCTGTCATTTCACTAAGTTCTCACTGTACTTCACTACGTTCTTAATCTCACTTCACTTAGTTCTCACTGTACTTCACTAAGTTCTTACTGTCACTTCACTTAGTTCTCACTGTTACTTCACTACGTTCTTACTCTCAGTTCACTTAGTTCTCACTGTTACTTCACTAAGTTCTCACTGTACATCACTACGTTCTTACTCTCACTTCACTTAGTTCTCACTGTACTTCACTTAGTTCTCACTGTACTTCACTTATTTCTCACTGTACTTCACTAAGTTCTCACTGTACTTCACTAAGTTCTTAATCTCGCTTCACTTAATTCTCACTGTACTTCACTAAGTTCTTACTTTCACTTCACTTAGTTCTCATTGTTACTTCCCTACGTTCTTACTCTCACTTCACTTAGTTCTCACTGTCACTTCACTAAGTTCTCACTGTACTTCACTACGTTCTTACTCTCACTTCACTTAGTTCTCGCTGTCACTTCACTAAGTTCTCACTGTACTTCACTACGTTCTTACTCTCACTTCACTTAGTTCTCACTCTCACTTCACTTAGTTCTTACTCTCACTTCACTTAGTTCTTACTCTCACTTCACTTAGTTCTTACTCTCACTTTACTTAGTTCTCACTGTACTTCACTAAGTTCTTACTCTCACTTCACTTAGTTCTTACTGTTACTTCCCTACGTTCTTACTCTCACTTCACTTAGTTCTCGCTGTCACTTCACTAAGTTCTCACTGTACTTCAAAACGTTCTTACTCTCACTTCACTTAGTTCTTACTCTCACTTCACTTAGTTCTTACTCTCACTTCACTTAGTTCTTACTCTCACTTCACTTAGTTCCTACTCACACTTCACTTAGTTTTTACTCTCACTTCACTTAGTTTTTACTCTCACTTTACTTAGTTCTCACTGTACTTCACTAAGTTCTCACCTATACTTCACTAACTTCTTATTCTCACTTCACTTAGTTCTCACTGTACTTCGCTAAGTTCTTACTCTCATTTCACTTAGCTCTCACTGTCACTTCACCAAATTCTTACTATCACTTCACTTAGTTCTCACTGTACTTCACTTAGTTCTCACTGTCACTTAACTTAGTTCTCACTGTCGTTTCACTAAGTTCTCACTGTCACTTCACTTAGTTCCCACTGTCACTTCACTTAGTTCCCACTGTCACTTCACTAAGTTCTCACTGTCACTTCACTTAGTTCTCACTGTCACTTCACTTAGTTCTCACTGTCACTTCACTAAGTTCTTACTCTCACTTGACTTAGTTCTCACTGTACTTCGCTAAGTTCTCACTGTTACTTCACTACGTTCTCACTGTCACTTCACTCAGGTCTCGCTGTACTTCAATTAGTTCTCACTGTACTTCACTTAGTTCTCACTGTCATTTCACTTAGTTCTCACTGTCACTTCACTTAGTTCTCACTGTCACTTCACTAAGTTCTTAGTCTCACTTCACTTAGTTCTCATTGTCACTTCACTTAGTTCTCACTGTCACTTCACTTAGTTCTCACTGTCACTTCACTTAGTTCTCACTGTCACTACACTAAGTTCTCACTGTCACTACACTAAGTTCTCACTGTCACTTCACTAAGTTCTTACTCTCACTTCACATATGTGATGTAGTTCAATTTTTCCCCTGTCACTTCAATTAATCTCATCGTCACTTTACTTCTTATTGTCACTTCACTAAAGTGATGTAGTTAAATTTTTCCCCGTAACTTCACTTGGTTCTCACTGTCACTTCGCTAAATTCCTACTGTCACTTCACTACTCTGATGTAGTTCAATTTTTTCCCGTCACTTCAGTAGTTCTCACGGTCCACTTCACTAATGTGAACTAGTTCAGTTTTTCGAGATATTGCTTGTTATTCCCTTAAACTTTCCAATGCTTATACTTTTTCTCAAATTGGAATTTGTTATTCTTTTTTTTTTGTCCTGGTAATGCAAAGAGAATGGTATACTGCACATAGCAACCAGCTAATAAAGCATTTGACTATCGCTTAAAGTCTAGCAATTCCCCTTGCATCTACAAGAAAACTAGCAATAAGATAACATCTCGATTAACATGAAACATATGGAGAACAAGCGTTTGTAAAAATAGTTTGTACAAGATTAGAAAAAGTCATGTGAGTGTAACACAACGGATTTTTTGGATACAGGGGGTTTCAAAACATATATTTCCGGAGAAATATCGGTATCGAATTTTTGGGTGGAATACAATACTTCCCCTACTTACTATACGTAGTAGAGAAGGTAAAAGTTTACTTCATTTAGCTCCGCGAATTTGACCTTGTAAATTGGGAACCGGAACTCCCTACTTTTTTGTTTAATTGTTTATAAGCTTGACGCGCTTTAACCTGTTAGGTATATCTGATGATAAATGAATGAAATGGTGATCCAATGAGCCCGGGTTCATAGAGCTTAAGTAATCCTACATTTGTCTTCTCAGATAAGGTAAAACCCCGGAAAAAAAGCTTATCCGGATAACTCAATTTAACCCGATATTCGACTCGGGACCTCTTGAATGCAAGGCAGACACGCTACCTCCACACCACAGGAGCGCGCTAACTAGATAGCTGAGGTAGCTTTGCATCCATTTCCCTGTCATACACAATTTGCAGCTGTACTTTCAGTGAAAGGCCTGGGTTCTTTCTTTAAACATTTATTATACTCTTTTTATGTACTAGAAAAATGGCGAGACTGATTCCTCTTCCGCTGTTTTTCTATCTTTACGGTCTGTCGATTTGATGTCAATGTTATTTTTACACTTTGCATATTTGTAGCAGTAGATGACACTGCCGCGTTTACCAGTGCAATTGTTTACTAGCAGTGGTGCCATTTTGGTATAACCACAACACTTTGTCGCAGATTGAGCTGCAATATTACTTTCTCTACTACGTATAGTAAGTAGGGGAAGTATTGTATTCCACCCAAAAATTCGATACCGAGATTTCACCGGAAATACATGTTTTGAGACACCCTGAATCCAAAAACAGCAATTTTTAGAAAAAGACCGTGTGTGTGTCTGTGAACAGCATAACTCAAAATCGAAAAGTCGGATAAATACCAAACTTGGTATTTATGTTCAGTATCTTTCAAAGATGCGACTCGCAGATTTTAAAAAAAACTCCCCTACTCCAGACTACCCTTTACATGGAACACTTTTCGAAAATTTTGATTTTCTCAAAAATGACTATCGATTTTGATTAAAATATCTTACGTTTAAGATATGTTCATGACAAATGAAATGTATATCTCGAATTTTCTAGGAATGTCCCCAAAAGTCTTCTTCATTGTGAATAGTTTTAGCATAAGTGGTAAACCGGTAGAGATAGATAAAGTTTTTGTACACAAAAAATGTAGATCTCGTTAAAACAACAATTTATGTCATAGACATTATTTTTGTAGAGTGAACCATTTCCGAGATATTCCTTGTTATTTTTATTAATTTTCCAATAATTACACTTTTTCTCAAATGGGAATTCGTTATTCTTTTTATGTCCTGGGCATGCAAAGAGAATTGAATGCTTTACATAGCAACCAGCTCTTAAAGGATTTGACTATCGCTTAAAGCCTACCATATTTCCCTTGCACCTACAAGAAAATTAGCAATAAGATAGTTTCTGCAAATGTTTATCTTGATTAACGTGAAATAGATGGAGAATAAGCGTTTGTAAAAACAGTTTGTACAAGAGTAGAGAAAGTCATGTGAATGTAACACATCAGACTTTTTTTAGTGAAAATGCATCGAACACAAAAGTGCCCTATTTCGGCTTTCTCTCCCATAAGACCCCTATTGGGGGGGGGAGACCTTACAAAGTTCATAGTTGTAACGGCTGACTTTAGGTGTCTCCCGCCCAACGATCAGCTGCCTGGTACTATGCCAGACGCTGCAGTAAATGTATGCAAGGTTGCCTTAAAGGAAATGAAGATGGTATTTCTCAAAAATCCGAATATTGAATTCAGAACTGTGATGAAATGTATAACACACATGAATTAAAACAGAAGGTTGAATGAAAAATAATGCCTCCACCTTCATAATTTGAATGTCAATAGGAATGTTTTAATAAATCAAATGTAGAAATAATCCTTGGAATGTGATCACCAAACAATTAGATACATTGCTGCCAACGATAAACAAGTTCTGAAACCGTCACGGAAGAAGTCAACACTCTGTTTCCGCAAGTAGTCTCTCACAGTTCCCTCAACCTTATCGGATGCGTAGTGATGTCCCTGCAGATCTTTCTTTATCGGGAAAAGATGGAAGTCAGACTTCACCACATCTGGACTATATGGAAGATGCGTGTAGTGGTGTTTCAGTCTCTGAAGTTCTGCTGTGGTGGCATGTGAAGTGTCATGCTGCAGGAAAACATCGGGCTATTGTCAGCCATCCTCTGAGTGTTTGCTGTGATGTGATGTTACGCTCTGATTTGATTGTTGTCCCGCATTCAAGGAAATCAACATGGGTAAAATCTGCATCCCAAAACATGTTACCATTATTTTTCCAGCCGAGGGCTGTTTCTTGAATTTCTTTTTCTGGGACGAGTCTTTGTATAAATATTACGTAGACTACGTTTCGTCTCTGGATCGTAGTGGTGTTCCCACGTTTCATCTCCTGTCACAATTGCATGCAGAAAGGAGTCGCCTTCATTCTTGTGATGCGAAAAGGAGTTCCCAGGAAATGTTATGTCTGTGCGCTTTCATTTCAGGTGCCAGCATCCGGGGTACCCATCGTGCACAGAGTTTCCGACAACTAAGCAAAGAAATAATGTGGCCTACACGTTCTTGTGAAATGCTGATTATTTCTTCTGGGTGATACAAAGATCATGCTGAATCAGTCTGTCAAATTATTGTTTGTGAAATTCACTGGTTGCTATCATGGGACATCCATGTCAGAAGTTCCCGCCACAGCATCTTTAAACCAACTGCACAGTGCTCATATCAACACATTCTCCATAAAGGGCTTCCTTCGGTGATGAATTTCCTTGGGTGGCACCTCCTGCTGTCAAGAATTTAATAACAACACATTGACCGACCGTCTGCGCAGAGTTCCGTTCTTTACGCTGCAATATCACAACCGTTCCTTACAACGGTTTCTCACCAACTGGAGCTGTAGAGTATATTGACAGTCCATGCACGGCACTGGGCAGGCGATATAAGCTTAGGTCTATGTGGACACGCCAAGCGGGTGATTACAGGGATGAGACCTAGAATGCTTAACTGTCCGCCACACCTCGATCTATGGGTTATCCGTCGCGATATGACCCTGAAGTGAAAGCGACGTAAAACAAATATAGTAATAATAATCATAATAATAATGAACAGTCCAGTAGCTACCACATAGCAGTGCCGCCATCTACAGAGGAGTTACGAGGGTGGAGGCACAACTTTTCATTCAACACCATATAATGCTATGTATATTAAAACAGTTTTCACACTAGAAGTACGCACAATTTGAACATAAACTTTATTTCAAATACTTTTCATATTGCTCCAAACGTTAACATATTGTTATTCCAAATATAGTTTATATAAAAAACAAATGTAGACACATCTTCATAATACGTTCTTATAAAGAAATAGATTATTATTGATTTGACGTAAATATACATACACAACATACACATTCAGACGTTCCAGCAATTGTATTATTCGTAATTAATACATTTCTTCGCCAATTAATGTTTAGGGAGAATTAACACACATCAAGCTGTATGGAGACATAAAACTAATGGAAAGAAAACACAGTATTCCTTCGTCAATATAACAACACAACCGCGGAATGGGACGAGATAATAAACTTTGCCCCGCATGGAGGCTACAAGTATCTGACGGACTAAAGATAACTTACAGCCAAGATTTCATGTAGCGAAGAGAAAATCGGTCGCAGTTACGTCTCTTCTCTTTTTTACTTTCTCTACTACGTATAGTAAGTAGGGGAAGTATTGTATTCCACCCAAAAATTCGATACCGAGATTTCACCGGAAATACATGTTTTGAGACCCCCTGAATCCAAAAAAAGCATTTTTTGAAACATGTCCGTGTGTGTGTCTGTGTGTGTGTGCCTGTGAACAACATAACTCAGAAACGAACAGTCGGATAAACACCAAACTTGGTATTTAGGTTCTGTATCTTCCAGAGATGCGACACGAAGGTTTTCAAGAAAATCTCCCCACCCCAGATTACCCTTTACATGGAAGATTTTTCGAAAATTTTAATTTTCTCAAAAATGGCTCTAACGATTTTGATTAAAATATCATGTGTTTAAGATATTTTTATGACAAATAAAATTTATATCTTGAATTTCCTGGGAATGTCTCCAAAAGTATTCTTCATTGTGAACGACTTTTGCATAACTGGTAAACCATAAAGAGATAGATAAAATTTTACTACACAAAAATGTAGATCGCGTTAAAATACATAATTTATGTCATATACATTTTTTTTTGAGTGAACCATTTTCGAGATATTACTTGTTATTTCCTTAAATTTTTCAATACTTATTTTCTCAAATGAGAATTCGTTATTCATTTTTTTGTCTTTGATATGTAAAGAGTATTAATCTGTGGCAAAGGGAACTTGTGGCACCTAGCAACCAGCTATTAAGAGATATGTATGTGCTTAAAGGCTACTGTATTTCCAAATTGCCCTTGTAAATATATATTCCCCTTACATCTACAAGAAAATTAACAATAAGATAAACTCTGCAAATGTTTATCTCGATTAACATGAAGTAGATGGAGAATAAACGTTTGTAAAAATAGTTTGTTCAAGAGTAAAGAAAGTCATGTGAGTGTAACACATCTGATTTTTTCATTAATGATATCTCCAAAAAGAACACTGAAGATTGAAAAATTGCACAATTTAGTAAGTTCTCTCGTTTAATACAGGGTTATTCAAAAAGAAGGAACAAGCTTTAGATATTTATTTCTAATGAACGATAATAGATGGCGACTCATGCGATACATCACTGAATAGAGCAATGCTCAAAATTTTATTTGATGTGTTCAGAATGAGCCCCATTTGTTATGCGAGGACCACCAGTGCTTTTCCGTTTGCATACGCAACCATCTTCTTCGAATTTATTGTATGAATTGTAAATTTTTATGACGAGGCGGCTCGTTGTTGAACTTACAACTAAATGCACGTTGCAATGAAACAATGGATTCACTCTTTGCATAATGCAGCACACAAAACGACTTTTCCTGTGGCGTCGCCATTTTCTCGTAAACAAACACAGTGCGGCTGTAGGCACTGAATGGAACTAATAGGTGGGGGGCTTAAAACTTTGAACTCTCCTGTATTCATTGATGTGTCGTATGTGTGGCTATCTATTGTGGTTCATTACAAATGAATATTTAAAATCTGTTCCTTCTTTTTGAATAACTCTGTACTTTTTAAACGCTGATATGTACAAAGAATGAGATATTATAAGTGAATCATTCTATTTTTTTTTCTTGTCAAACTTGCGCGTATGGGAGAGACAGCCGAGATACGGGTGTTCTTATTTCGATCTACTTACGCTAAAAAAAATCTCAGCTCGATCTGTAACATCAGTGTGACAATGCCCCCTTGTAAGCTCATCAGAGATCCCATATGACCCGGTACAGTAATTTTTACGCCGTTTGTAAGATAAAACGGAACGTCAAAATGTCAATGTCCTCTTTTGTGGGAATGGCTTATTGGTATATGATGTAATAACAATATTTCTTATTTACTTCTTTGTGTTAATTTACTGAAATGGATACCCAGTTTTCACTCAAAAAAACGTCAACGTATGTGCCTGTAAACAGCGTAACTCAAAAACGAAACATCGGATAAATACCAAACCTGGTATTTAGGTTCAGCATATTGCAAAGGCGTGACACGAAGATTTTCAAGAAAATTCGTCGCACAAACTACCCTCTACATGTAACGCTATTCGAAAACGTCTATTTCCTCAAAAATGGCTGTAACGATTTTGCTTCAAACATGTTATATTTAAGATACTACACGTTTTATTCTTCATGTAATCCACAAATTTATTTCATATACCTACCTTTTTACGGCATCTTGTCAATTTTGAAGTGCTGTCGCTATTCAGTTGTTTACCGCGGTGTTATGCAAAGGGTTGGGAATTTCAAGGCCAGCATACAGCATCCCGCATTTAAAGATATCGTTTCCGTTTCCTTTATCCCTCTTGTACATGCGACGAAATGTATACATTTATATTTTTTAACAAACTATTCTTGCGAAAGCTTATTCTCTATCTAATTTGTTATTCGAGGTAAAATTTTGTGGAAATGGTTGCATTGCATATTTCCTTGTAATGGGAATAAGGAAATGCAGTCGGCTTATGAGATAGTCGAACCTTTATAAGAGCTGGTCGCTATGTGATGGATTTGAAACTCCGTTATCTTTGTATTACCAGGGGAAAAAAGAAAGAACGAAAGAAAAAAGCGAATAGCGACTTCCCATTTGAGATGAGTCTAAACATTTGAAAATTCAAACCAATAACAAGGAATATCTTAGAAACGGTTAGCTCTATACAAAAAAAATATTTGACATAAATTGTGTGCTTTAACGAGATCTACTTCGCCTGTGTAGTAAAATTTTCTGTATTACGTTTTATCAATTAAGCAAACGTTATTGAGAATGAAGAGGTCTTCAGAGGCAATTCCCAGAAAATTTAAGACATGTACATTTAATTTGTTATGAAAATATGTTAAAACATGTGGTATTTTAATCAAAAGTTTCGATATTTATATATAGGGTAGTTTGGGGTGGGGGGGTTTTCTTAAATAGCTTCGTGTTGCATCCTTGGAAGATGCTGAATTTAAACAAGTTCGGTACTTAACTGCCTTTTCGATTTTGGGTCTCAAAACGTGTATTTTCGGTGAAATGTCTTATAAACTTTTTGGTTCAAATACAATCCTCCTCTACTTACTAAAGGTAAGTAGTAGAGAAGGTAAATGTTGAGTAGAGAAAGGCATCAGATTTTAGTTGTGTATATATACCCGTAGCAATGTGGAATGAGGTTGGGGAAGTAAGTGATTGATGTAAGAAATTACTGTTTCTCTGCGCAGCATGATATGCGAGCTAACTAGTCACTGTAGTGATTTATATGAATGCTGCCAACAATACGAAAAGTATGACCTTCTACTGAAATGAACTCATTTCAGTTCTGGCTTTAGTAAAAATGGTCTATTCGGAAATTCACTGTATTTTAGTAGTGTATTATTCTTTCATACAATCCGTGTATAGGACAAGGTGAGAAGATGGTTTGTTACGTTATGTGCAGCACGCTTTGGGCGTCAATTTGAAGTAGATTGTATTGAAGAAGTTGTATTATATTGTATTGTATTTCAACTGTTGGGGAGCCGAACTTGTAGTTGCAACCGCACGTATAGTAAACAATTTCCGGTAGCCTTCGCCCCAAATGTACTTTCAGGTGGCCTTTGTCCCAAGTTTAAAAATATTAGCTTTGTAATTTGACTGTTTCTTTAGATATTATATTTATGTTTGCCTCGGCTGCGTCAGTATTTGTTTTAGAAACATAAATATCTTGGCAGGGTTTTGATGCGACAAGAATGTAGGCTTACACAGATTATAATTTTACTTCACTCCTTTTATTAATACTTGATACGATTTAAATAACACTTCACTGATACAGAGAGCTGTGAGATTCTTTAATTAATTACTTGCACTTTTTAACACGTAAACTTATTTTTCGTCTCACACGAATACGTATTAAATCTCTGGAGAACGCACAAGCAACGCACCCAGTTGTGAGCACTGTCTGCAGGCAACTGACTTGATTTCAAAACTTGTCTAAACTTGTAAATTTCTGTATTTCAAGTCTCTGATTGGCTAATCCTGCTCCAATAGAATACCTTCATTTAACTAAAGCTTTTTCTGGTTGTTGATTGGCTATTTTTTAAACTGTCTCAAAATTTACATTATTGCTGCTTTAAGAATGACTAGTAGTATTATTAAACTTTCGTACTCATTTTAGCCTCAAGGTTACCTCATTGTTACCTCATTGTTAGCAACTTTTAACTTATTTCTCACAGCTCCTACATTATTAAATTACATAATATAGTCACATAACATTATTGAACATGTTTACAATAATATAAGCATATGCAATGACTGTTACAAATTATTACATAGACATATTGCTTCAAGGCGGGCTGTTATTGAATTTACATATTTTATAATTTAACTGAAATCATTTAAGTGTTAAAAATACTGCCTCAAAGGTTGGAGAGGTAAAATCAGTCTGAAAAACTTAATGCCATAGTAGCCGGGATTTGAACCAGGATCTTCCCGTTTCCGTCCGGTTGCTCTAACCGAAATACCACTGCAACGTGCCGGCACGGCATTAAATCCCCAACTGACTCGCATTTTTTCCGGTAAACCACAAGGAGATTTCAACTGAATTTGATGACCTACCCCAATGGCGACGTTCAATGTCCTACACACGGCTTGTGTGAAAGAACAATTAATTACCATTGATTGGCCTAATAGTTAAACTATGAAGCTCGGGTCTTACGACATTGTAAGTCGTCATTGGGGTATGTCTTTGGGACTTTAATGTCGTGCCAGCATGTTGCTGTGGTAGCTCAGTTGGTCAGAGAAACCAGATGGAAAGCGGAAGATTCGTTGTTCAAATCTCGACTATGCCGTTCAATGTTTCAGTTTGATTCTACCTTTAACAATATATTTTATTGCACTGGAAATAATATGGCAACACTGAAAAGGACTTATGGTACAAAGACGTTGTTCCCGTACAAATCCTGAAAGTTGTGTTTAATAATAGCCTGAAATTTAACCAGAGTTCTGTAGGCCTTTACAAAATCTGTGTAACAAAAGAGTATTCATAGAGAACATCCATAAAATGGAACAAAATAATGGACCCTAAAGAAATATTTGGTTGAAATGAATCGAATACTACTAAACCATGCAAGTTATATAATTCTGTTACCTTATTTATTAATTTCCAAATCTAAATATATGAGGAAAAACAATTTTAATAAAATATTCCCATTTGGCCTTCCTCTTTTCTAAATTAGAACAAATGCTGCCCAACACGTATAGCTGCATTCAGCTGAACATCCTATTTCATCTGTCCATCGTAGTGAATAAAATGTAAAAGCGAAAGTTAAGTCACGAATGACCCGCAGTAACGTGGAGGTCAGGGCCTCATAACGTTGTGGTCAGACCTGCTCTCCTTATTGGCATTAAGACTCAGAGGGTCAACTTTTGTTGTTGTGTGTCCTATTTTGACGTCTAAGAATCATCTATTTACCGTCAGTTCTGACGCTAATACTGTTTGTTCTTGGTCGTTTAATATACCGGGTGGAACGGAACTTACTACATTCCTTCCACGTCCTTAAAGTATAATATAATTTTGTACTTTAATCATCTGTTTTCGAAAATAGTTTTGCTCCAAATTAGTTTTATTCAACGAGAATGTATGAAACTAATAGTTTGTTACTTATAAGATAAGTAGAGTAACCTGTTTCTGACATAGTTTCGTTAATAAATATGTGAACATCACTCAGGGTTTTGAAACAATTAATCACTTAAAAGGATATTCCAACACGTTTTTGCACACGCAATGCGGCTGTAGAAATAGGCAACATTGCAATTACGTCGAGGTAGGTCATGCGATCTGAACTGGCTTCTGGACGTAAACAAAACATACCGTACTCCACTGCTCTTCTTTACCTGAAGAATGATTAGCGATTTTATTTTCCACACGTTCCTTGATCCAAACAAGCACGATGAGACGGTAGTGCAATGTTTGGCGACATAAACACAACTAGCAAGCTATTGGCCTACACTAAAACAGTATAAAATGGAAATGATGCCTACAACGTCCAGAAAGGGCCTAACGATGTAGGTGTTTAGTGTTTACATGTCACAAAGATGGTTTGGTTGATTACATTAAGGGATTATACATTGCAAAACATATTTAAGTTTAATGTTGAATGAGATGACAAAAACATTCACAGATTGTGAGTTTAGATGACGTCATTGAAAGAATATGCGATCATGAGGAGTAGCAGAGGTGAAAGTGTGTTTGTTTACGCTCATAAGACACACGCCACTCTGAAAGTGAAACCTGTTTACGTGGTATCCTCCAATTGGTTTTGAAAGCGAAACTGAAACTCCCGCTACATATCTGTTTTATGTTATCCAAAAACATAAAATATATTCGCAGACAATGGTCATAGAAAAAATGGAAGTTACACTGTGTTTCAAATAATGAGATCCGACTGGTTTAAACTAATGTAATAACTTCCCTTTCACCCGGTATAGGTCTGAAACACTTGCTTCCCACATTCTGCATTTCACTCTGTTATGTTGTTTTCTAAAATATATTGTCAATAAAGGATTGGGGCAAAAGTCTTAACGTAAGTACCGACACGGGTAGCCGAAGTCGTTAAGGTACGAACTCGTGATCGGTAGATCCGCGATTCAAATCCCGAAACGACCATCCTCCCTCAATGAGGTTATTACAAGTTTTCCTCAGTCCTCACAACCAGCAAATGCCAGAGAGGTACCCTAAACTTAGGCCTGGAAAATTTCCTTTCCCAATTGTCATTTCAATTCATGCTTATCAGTGCCCACCGCCTATGGTACCGTATGTGGTAAGAAACGGCGTTAAACACTTAAAAAACATATTGTGGTAACAGCAGGTTTACAATGTGATCGACCGAACGATGTGTTGGCAGACTGAAGCTCAGCCCGAGAGAGTGTTACAAATCATGTCTACCCGTGATGGGTTTGACTGTTTTTTTGGGCAGGACGAGAGTTGTAGGGTGTTAACATTCTTATAAATAAAATTCTTGAATATTCTCCTAAGAACATTAATGCAAAGCCTTAATTTAATCAAATATTTGTAGGTATGCAAAAGTCATTAAAAAAGTTGGGTGTTCCAATGTGAGGTCTTCAATTTTTGAGATTTTAAATGATTATATTGAAATCATTGATTAAAACATCTTAATGGAAGAACTGTTCAAAAAATTTCTAAATATTGACCATCTATTACATGACGATGGATTTGTATTTTCATCAATTAGGTATAAAATCCGTAAAGAAGGTAAAGCGATGAAGACTAAACTGGCTCCAAGTATCAAAGGAATTAATCAATTACCAAACCCACCAATTATAATGGGTATCGAGTGCAAATGAAGAGAGAGACTGACAGGAGGTAGTAAGATTGCTCCTCGACGGTTGCTGGTCAGTGTGTAACGCCCCTTCTGATATGTTTTCCAAAACGTTTTGATTGTTTTAGGGTTGCTCTTGTTAATTTTGAAATCCAAGCAGTTCTGTGTGGTAGCTCAGTTGGTGGAGTTGCTGCTCTATTGGCGTGCGCGGGACCCCGTGTCGGCTCAAGTAAGGGTTCTGCGATTATAATCCCCAAGAGACCGAATGCGGGCACTCCGATGCAGTGAAAAACAGTCGTGGAATTTTGCAACCCAAGCCGAATTTCATCCTCCACTTATGGAAGAGATGAGGCTACACTAAGTAGTGTCACAGGGAAGGAGCGGCATTCAGAATAAAGACTCTGTGATCCTTTTTCTGTGCCCTTTGTATCCTCGTATAACATACTGGAGTATGCGGTCATGACCCAGAACTCGCAGGCGAACAGTGGGACGGGGATTATCAATGCTCTGAAAAGACATAGCTTTGGAAGAACTGACATCCTCGAACTGAACATTGGTTATAATTAGGTAGTAAACTTAGTGGCCCGATACGACAGGTCTATGATGTGTTCCTGAAAAGTTGGATATTTGTCTAGCTTTACTCCTAGGTGTCCAGTCAGTCCTTCGTGGGGCAGTTCGTATAGAAGTGGCGCGGCTTTTGTCCGGGTTAATGGATATTTGCCAACGCCTGCACCATTCTTGGATGAGACGGAGGTGTGTCTGTATGGAATTGAAGACAATGCCTTCTGTGAATAGACATACTCGTACATTATTTCCGAAAATAATTCCTTATAAGAGATACATTTTAATTTTGGCAAACTCCACTCACAAAATGTGCGTCTACGTAGAGGATCACCTTGTTGAAGAGTAGTGTCACAGTTACCGAGCGAAATAGTTCCACGGTAACGTGTGAGGTTCACATTCGGGAGGTCTCGCGTTCGATTCCCGTTGGACCGACCACTTTGATTAAGGGGTTTTCGTGGTTTTCCCTGGGCGGTAGACGAATGATGGAGCGGTTCCCCTTCCGCCATCAGTTTCCTGTTCATAATTTCCTTCAACATCATTTCCTTTCATCTGTAGAGTTGTAGTACCAGGAGACGGTGGTTGGTATGTTGCGGCGAAATGGTGGGATTTGCGCTATGGAAGATTTCTCCCTGGCACTGGGCGGCACTGCTGGAGCTCCATTTCTTCCTGGAAACTGTCTTGTCTACACCTGGTGCCCCGGGTTGAAGGTTGCTGGGGCGTCAGGATTGTTGTGATTCTGAAATCATTAGGGACCCCGCCCTTGCTAGCGCACATCGTCGCCCGGTTCTGGTCACGCTTCCTCCTAGAGTTCACATTGGAAGCACAAAGGGTCAATTATGGCCTACGTGCGGCGCTGTGCTCAGTTGCTGCAGGCCCCTCCGTCTGACCAATTCTATAGGTAGAGGCTATACAACGGAGGGGGACACCTTGCGCACTGCGACCTCCATATATCTATTGTGACTGACACCCCCCAGGAGGAAGGGATGGAGTGAAAGAACCACAGTAGGCTACAGGAAGACAGATCACAGAGACGCCCGGAAGTCCCTAACTGCTCCACGCCCGAAGAGTTGTCCCACTGCTGGAGCTGCCTGAAGAGGATGAACGACCCATCGACCAAGCACCGCTCTAGTGTCCACGGGGAGTACTTAGTGTTTCCTTTGAGCAACCTTCCGCGCACCACCATACGCCACGAAACCCAGAAGCACACGTGAAAGTTAAGAAAACGGAATGAAAGGAAAATGATGGAAGGGAAAACATGATAGATGACAAACCACCCCAACAATAGCCTACCGACCAGGGAAAACCACGAAGAACCCAAGATAAGAGTGTGCGGTCGATGGTAGTCGAACCCGGGACCTCCCGAATTCGAGCCTCACGCCTTACCGCGGAGCCATATCGCTCAGTCTAATCCTAACTCCTATGTGCCACAGTTAAGTTCTATGGTTAGCATACAATAAAGGACATGGACGTTGCACGTCAGAGATGTTTTCATTTTGATTTCAGTTGCATGAAACTACAGCACGACCCGATATATAACCCCCGTGTAACACAAAGTCGCTATCACTTTTGTTACCTTGGTTACATCTGCGACCCTGTGGTCGAGGACACACAACCAAGCTCTTCATTCTTGTGGAAACTGGTAACCTTCTCGATACGCTGATCGATTCTAGCGGTTCTCAATCCATCCTATTAATTGCTCTCACGCTTGCAATAATCGCCATTGTCTCGCTTTTAACGGTACAAACCTTGATCCTTAAAGTGAGTGAATTCACGCTAAAGTGGTGAAAATCATGAATCGGATAATCGCAGTGTGGGCATACAACAGGGAATGTCCAATAATAGCCTGGCACACCTGTCTTGCCGTATAGGTACATTAATGCGCGAATTACACAAATGGAAGAGATTCTGATGTGTAACACTCGCACAACTTTCCCTACGCATGACCGCTTCCACGTGCGGCTTATATATTCAACTATTCATATAAAATACACTATGTGATCAGAAGTATCCGGACACCCCCACAAACATACGTTTTTGAACTTAGGTGCATTGTGCTGCCACCTACTGCCTGGTACTCATTATCCGTCACCTCAGTAGTCATTAGACATCTGAAACAGCAGAATGGGGTGCTCTGTGAACTCACGGACTTCGAACGTGGTCAGGTGATTGGGTGTCACTTGTGTCAGAAGTCTGTACGCGAGATTTCCACACTCCTAAACATCCCTAGGTCCACTGTTTCTGATGTGATAGTCAAGTGGAAACGTGAAGGGTCATGTACAGCACAAAAGCTTACAGGCCGACCTTGTCTGTTGAGTGACAGAGACCGCCCACATTTGAAGAGGGTCGTAAAGAGTAATAGGCAGACATCTATCCAAACTGCATCAGGATCCACTCCAAGTACTATGACAGTTGGGCGTGAGGTGAGAAACCTTGGATTCCATGGTCGAGCGGCTGCTCATAAGCCACATATCACCGAGGAAAATGCCAAACGACGCCTCGCTTGGTGTAAGGAGCGTCAACATTACACATTGAACAGTGGCAAAACGTTGTGTGGAGTGACGAATCACGGTACACAATGTGGCGATCCGATGGCAGGGTGTGGGTATGGCGAACGTCATCTGCCAGCGTGTGTAGTGCCAACAGTGAAATTCGGAGGTGGTGGTGTGGTCGTGTTTTTCCTGCACCCCTTGTTGTTTTTCGTAGCACGATCACAGCGCAGACCTACGTTGATATTTTAAGCACCGTCTTGCTTCCCACTGTTGAAGAGCAATTCGGGGATGGCGACTGCTTCTTTCAACACGATCGAGCACCTGTTCATACTGCACGGGCTGTGGCGGAGTGGTTACACGACAATAACATCGCTGTAATGGACTGGTCTGCACAGAGTCCTGACTTGAATCCTATAGAACACCTTTGGGATGTTTTGGAACGCCGAATTCGTGCCAGACCTCACCGACCTACATCGATACCTCTCCTCAGTTCCGCACTCCGTGAAGAATGGACTGTCATTCCCCAAGAAACCTTCCAGCACCTGATTGAAAGTATGTCTACGAGAGTGAACGCTGTCATCAAGGCTAAGGGTGGGCCAACACCATATTGACTTTCAGCATTACCGATAGAGGGCACCACGACGTTGTCATTTTCAGCCAGGTGTCCGGATACTTTTGATCACGTAGTGTATCTTGTGTTAAATTCACATGGCTTTCTCTACCCCCTCTTCTGCAAACTGTTCTTAGAAAAGCTTACTCTTCTGCCTGCTTCATGTTAATCCAGATAAACGTTTGTACAATGGGTTTTTATTACACGTTTCGCTGAAGGTACGCAGGGAATATAGTAGTCTTAGTCAAATTTCTTAAAATTGTTAGTGGGTATATTAACTATTCTTACTTAAGGCTTATATGTTTACTTAATTTTAATTCTTTTAAGCTCCTGTCGATTTTCAGTTGTTTCTCGCGATGTCATGGAAACAGTATATAATTTTAAGGCCAGCATATAGCGTCCAGTTGTTAAACATTTGACTATCGCTGTTCTCTCTTTATCCATAACAAAATGTGTAATGTAGCTATTTCCGAAAAAGTTTATCTGGATTAAATTGAAGTAGATAGGAAAATAAACTTTCGTAAGAATAATTTGTATTTCCATTAATAAACAATAGAGTAGAGAATGCCATGTGAATGTAGCACATCAGAATTCTTATTGTATGAATACTTAAAGAAAGTATAAAACCTATGTATACATGTTTGAGTAGTAATTTAGTTTTGGAGTTTAATTTTGTATAAATTAAACAATTTAATATACTTATACAATGTCCAACATTTGTGTGTAAAGTCCTACACTTCATTAAAATAATCTGGTAACCGTATCTAGTAGAGCACCTCTAAAGCAAGTACTTGACAATTCAAACCGATAATAAAGTATATCTCGCGAATAATTAATGACATAGATTACGTGTTTAAGAGAGATGTACATTTTTTGTGCAGTAAGATTTTGTATATCTCTTAACGTTTACGACTTGTAACAAAACTAAGTTACAATGAAGAAGACTTCACAGGCTATTCCCATTTTATTATCGCGTAAATATCTTAAATACATGTTTTAATCAAAATCGTTAGAGCTGTTTATTTTGACAAAATAAAAAAATATGGGACTTTTTTTCATGTAAAGGCTAGTTTAGGGTGGGGGAGTTTTCTTCAGGGTGTTCACGTTGTAGCTTTAAAAGATACTGAACTTAAATACCAGTTTGATATTTATTCAACGTTTCGTTTTTCAGTTAATCTGTTCAAAGACATACTGCACAGGAAGTGCGCAGACAAACCATGTTTTAGGCAAATAATTTTAGAGCAGCAAGAAATATAAATGATTGTGTGTAAACTCGTATTGCTACAAGAACAAATTGGCCACAGAACATGACACAGCTTGGGTTATATTATTTTATACAAGTTGGAGCTTTACATCTGCTAAATGTATTTTCATAGAAGAATATGCCAATGTCGTATAACAGAATGCTAGTTTTCGAAATTAAGCACGGTCATTTGATTCTGTATTCTTAGAGTGATAGTGGCATCTTATCTTATTATATTACCTTCCTTATTGGAGAGGACTCGGCCCCGATTCAGAGGGGATGTTCTACCTACGCCTCACAAGGGGACGTCCTCGGAAGGAACGATGAGGCGAGAGGAGACACCGAGAAGCCGATTCCAGGAACGACGGTACAGCAATGACAGGGTCTCTTAGTTTCCAGACGGACAGGCAGACGGGGACCCCGCCCCACACAAAGGGGTTCAACGCCCCTCGAGAGCAAACCGAAAGCCTAAGTACGGAGAGAGTTCACAGAGAGTGTAATATTTCCCATGTCACGCTGCGCAGATACACCATAGCCGACATGGAATGATGAAGGGAACGAAACGGAGGGACAGGAAGTTCGGGGCTGAAAGAAATCACTCCAACATTCGCCTGACGACCCTGGAAAACCCGGAAATAATCCATGGGTCAGACTGGGCGGCCACCGGAGATCTAAGCCAGGACCTGCCGAATGCGGACCACAGACGTTGTCGCCTGAGCCAATCCGCTCGGTTAGTGGCATCTTTAATGACGAGGATGTTACACAATAGAAGGTGACTCAAAAGCAATAACATTCATGCAGCACTAAAATTGTCATCCGAAGACTGGTGGAACTGTTCAGGAATCAAACGCGAACCTACATGATAACGTTTATAACGAAACTGCATGTAGTTTAACCAACCTTTGTTTTATCGCCTGCTGTTTTGTGGTTGTGTTTTTACCTTTTACTGCCACCCATGCACACATTTCAATACACACAAACACTCATGCCAGAGGCGGGACTTGATACCGCAATTCACTGCGCTACGAAACACCAAAGCTGAGCACTTTTGCAAGCTCGACCATGTATGTAGTATTGAACCTCAGTCACACACGCGGCAGGCGCGTATCCTAACCATTACACTTACGGAAGTCCTAATTCTTGAAGGATGTGCTGATATACAGGGTAGTTCTTCATAAGTAAGGAATAATGCAAATAAAACTAAAATTATTCATCTTTAAAAAACACTCGAAAACGTCAAATGTCATATTTCAAAAGGAAAATTTTACAGAAAAAGAAAGAACATTTTCAGCCATTATTGTAGTGTGATGTCACCGTAAAATAATTTAAATGGAAACATATTATTATTATTATTATTATTATTATTATTATTATTATTATTATTATTATTTTTACTTTCTCTACTACGTATAGTAAGTAGGGGAAGTATTGTATTCCACCCAAAAATTCGATACCGAGATTTCACCGGAAACACATGTTTTGAGATCCCCTGAATCCAAAAAAAGCATTTTTGCAAACATGTCCGTGTGTGTGTCTGTGTGTCTGTCTGTGTGTCTGTATGTGTGTCTGTGAACAGCATAACTCAGAAACGAACAGTCAGATAAACACCAAATTTGGTATTTAGGTTCAGTACCTTCCAGAGATGCGACACAAAGGTTTTAAAGAAAATCCCCCCACCCTAGAGTACCCTTTACATGGAACATTTTTCGAAAATTTTAATTTTCTCAAAAATGGCTCTAACGATTTTTATTAAAATATCATATGTTTAAGATATTTTCATGACAAATGAAATGTATATCTCGAATTTTCTTAGAATGTCTCCAAAAGTATTCTTCATTTTGAACGACTTTTGCATAACTGGTAAACCATAAGAGATAGACAAAATTTTAATACACAGAAAATGTAGCTCGCGTTAAAATACACAATTTATGTTTATATACATTTTTTGTTGTTGAGTGAACCATTTGCGAGATATTGCTTGTTATTCCCTTAAATTTTCCAATACTTATACTTTTTCTCAAATTCGTTATTTATTATTTTATGTTCTATACATGCCAAGAGAATGGAATACTCCACATAGCAATCCGCTCTTAAAAGATTTAACTATTGCTTAAAGCCTACCAATTCCCCTTGTACCTAAAAGAAAATTAGCAATAAAATTAACATCTCGATATCTCGATTAACATGAAGCATATGGAGAATAAGCTTTTGTAAAAGTAGTTTGTACAAGAGTAGGGAAAGTCATGTGAGTGTAACACATCAGAATTTTTATAATCTTGCATAACTGGTAAACCTTAAGTGATAGACAAAAGCGTGTTACACAAAAACTGTACATTTCTTTAAAACATATAATTTATTTCAAATAACTTTCTTGTGACATCAGCCATTTCTGAGATTTCGGTTATTAATGGTAGATTAAAGTAGCTAGGAAAACAAAATTTCACGAGAATAATTTCTATACCCACTAATAAAGAAAGAGGGTAGAGAAAGTCATGTCAGATATTTTTGGTAACATATTTCCTCCCCGAGTTCATGAGGTGTACTAACTTCACTCAAAACATCCTATAATAGCTTATCAATTCATGTTAGAAAAAATATTTTAATAAAAGTTGCTTAGTTCATTGATGAGAACCAGGATATAAAAAAGCTATCATGGTTCCATATAAAATTCTGACGTTGCCCCCGCCCCCCTGTGCCCCATAAGGGATACCGTGGAAATATTTTCCGTGTCACAATTTGGAAGGCTTCTTGCTCCAATAAGATTTGAATTTGTTTTTTTCGTGTTCATTTAAGAGGTATTCTCCTGTAACATTTTATGCGGACCAGGCTGTATATTTATATCGATTCAGAAAGCAATCGAGACTGTATACATTTGGGTAGCAAGTATTAAGAACGATTAGCGTCATGGGGACTAAGCGGACATGAGAGCAAATCCCTAGCAATGCAAAACCTACAAAGGAAAACCACGCACCCTTGCCAAAGGCAAGGTTAATCTACCAATAAATGCCGGCCTCCCTACGAGAATGTGGATTAATGGAAGTGGTTTACGAACCTGAAGATCCAATGCGTGTGATACGCAGACGACGACCTGTTCACCTCATACATATGCTTCCGGCTTTTGCTATGCTTCACCTCTCACATTCCACACCCACGCAGAGCGAGTTGGGCAACTTTAATGAGAAAAGCCTGCTCTTATGGGTGCAGACGATATTCCGACTGAAAATGCTGGAAGGCCGCAACTTTAAAGGACCACGAGATATTTTTACTTTCTCCATTACTTGCAAATAATTAACGTCTGAGGCTAGCATTCGGAAGGTGCCGGGTTCGATTCTCGTGCACCGCCCTCTCTGACTTGGGTGTTTCATGGTTCAACCTGGTCGGTAGGCGCATGCTTTCCCTCAGTTTGAAACGGCAACTCTAGGCCGGGCCCGAGAACTGTAATTATAGATAATTTATTAATTAACTTTTATTGATGTTAAATCGTACTATGTAAATATTTTTTTCTCATACTGCTTGTATATTTTAAGAAGGGTGATTTAACGTTATGTATCTATCTAGGTTACTAATATTAGTAGAGTTATAAATGGTTTAATGTAAATAATTTAAGCGCTATGTTAAAATACTGTCCACGACGAAATGTTTTAGCTACAGGAATAGTGTTTTCGAAGGCAGAAAACCTAGGTTTATGACATCTCTTCGGTCGCAGTGCCATTATTCCTACAGCGAGGGTGTAACGCCTTTGTCCCTTTATTTGATAATTCGCCGTGACCAAGTGAGCGAGACAGATAGCCTAACGGTAAATGTGGGAAAAGCCGCGATTTATATTAAACTTGGACCAATGAGATCCCTGGAAGTTTATTCAAAATAGTTAGACGCGTCGAGTGGCGCTAAAAATGGACCAATAGGAAAGGAAGCAGCCTCAGTAGCCTGAGACTATAAATGGATCTGTTTGGAGCAAATTCGGGGCAGTTTTAGCAAGACAGTTGTCATGGCAGTTTAGCATTTCAGTTTGGCAGTTTGGTATGTGTGGTCAGGGAGAGATGCTGCAGGATGTGTGTGATATCGCGCCAAAAAGAGAATAAAGATAGTTTTAGCAACACACCTAAGATCCGCTACTCTTAAAGAGACAATAAGCATATTTATACTTCGTGCCACATCCGCGCCGCCTTTTAACAGCGGTGGACAGTATTTTACAGCGGCAATACCAGTTTTGTATCCTACGTGTGTTAGTCAAATAAAAAGAAACGGCAGTGTCATCTTTTCATAAACAAAGCACGTCTATGTCTTCCTATATCACCACCCGAGATCTACGATTCCTTTACCGAGGATAAGTCCATGCTCCCATATAGTTTAAGGAAAATTACTGCAGCTAGCCGAGGATAAAATTGAAGAGAACCAACACACTGCGAACTTCTGGAACCAACGGGAGAAGCATCAAGGTAAGCCTACAGCAACGGACGAAGGAGGTGACTGCCGCAAGTTCCCTTTCATTCCGTTTCTTTCAGGTGTGCTTCTAGGTTTCGTTGCGTGTGGCATTGCGCGGATGCGTGCTGAAAGGAAAGATTACTTCCCTTATACACTAGAGGGTTGCTTAGTCGAAGGGTCGTTCATCGCCCTCTCTAGCCAGCTGCAGCAGTTGGATGGGTCTTCGAACCTGGCACTGTTAAGGACTACCACGCGTCTCTGTGGCCTGACTGCCTGCGGCTGTAGCCATCCGTGGTTTCTTCACTTCATACCTTCCTCCTGGTGGGTGTCAGCCACAGGTAGTAGTGCGCGAGGTATCCACCTCCGTTGTTAACCTATATCTGATATTTATAAGTAGGGAAAGTATCTAGCTCACTCCACCCGAAAATTCGATAGGGAGATTTCACTGGAAACGCATGTTTTGAGGTCACCTGAATAATTTTTTTAGAAAATCGTGTGTTGCATTCATATGACTTTCTATACTCGCTCTTCTACGTGCAACCTATTCATACAGAATGCTTATTGTTCTATCTATTTCATGTTGAGTTAAATCTTCATTACACGTTTATGCATTTCGTTGTAGGTATAAGAAAAATACAGTAAACTGTTTAAAAGTGCGTCGCTATGTGTTGGATTTGAAATTCCGTCCTCTTTGTTATCCTTATGATATCTGTTCTTTCATATTGTTTCATATTATGCAAAAATGACCCAAACATTTGGATAATCTTCTACCCCTAAACGTTTTTTACGAGCTATACAATGTTTCTAGAATTTTGAAAATTGTTACTGGGCGGGAGTGGCGGAAGTCTTAAGATAAGTACAAAATCAGTTTATATTTCACCACCATTTCTGTATATTTCGGTGAGTTTTTTGTTCATTATTATAAATAGCATGGGAGTTTTTGAAATTACAGTTCTAAGAGGTAAAGGGGAGGATTCCAGTGGCACCAATTCTGACACCGGCGCCATCTGCAACTCGGTGGCTCCCAGAAAGAGTATTCACGAGGAAGGGTCACTAGGTGGTCATCCGAGTATCAATGAGAAATCTGTTACACAGTGTAAACACTGTTCCGCCGCCACACCCCAATCGCCGTCGCCTGCACCCCTGAAGCATATCAAGGTGAAACACATGGAAAGGATATAGTGGGAACAGTAAAGTTATGGTAGAAGAGAAACCACCCTAGCATTTGCCTATCAATGTGGTAAAACCACGAATAATGACATTGAAATCTGTATCTTCAGTTTTCTGCGAATAGGCTACGAAGTGCTCTTAATTTGACTGCGTTTTGTAAAATTTTAATTGGAAAACCACGAGCAATAGCGCAGGTGCTGCTATAGAGGTTACAATATACGAGAGGCTACTAAAAACTTTGATATTTTTCCACCATTATGAGATAAGTCACTAGAATCTGGTGATATTCAGGTTGTTAGGTTCCATTCATAACCGGCAACTCCTCCACAAGCACGCAGCTGTTACATATATTGGGAAGGTTAGTTATATTGTATCTGTTATGTTGTTGAAGTGTTCAAACTGTGAACGCCGACATCTAGTCAACCAACTGACGCACGATTGTAGTATTAATTATATTACATATTATTTATATTAGACTACTATATTAAACAAGGCTAATTTATTATTAGCATTTAATTATTATTAGGTTAGGTTATTAACTATTAGGTCTCATCTTTACAGTTAACTAGAAATTTGAATTGTTTTTGCAATTTTTTATGTAAGCTTGTCTCTTTGTGGGGGCTTTATTTTTAGTGGAAGATAATCTGCGTGGAAGAAAACCAAGAAATTTAATTGCTTGGTTTATGTAAGTACGCCAAAATCATATTAAAAGGTGACTATAAATTCTTGTTGTATTATTACAGTAGAGGAACTTACAGCCTTTAATAACATACGCGTGTTATTTAAATTAAGTACATAGCACGGTTCAGTGCTTAATTTAACACTTAAGGTACATCCAGGTTATAGGTAATCAGTGATTATGGTGGAGAAGGAAGATGATGAAGAAACCTTTGTAGCGAAGAAAAGAATATTACAGAGCAGTATATATGATGTGACAGTGGCTCATAATACTAGCAGAAGACCGAAATAGTGCATCTTTTGTAATTAGGTTGTCGTCATTTCTCTGGTAATATATCTAGTGACTCAGTTAGAACGTTGTCCGCCCTAGCATGCGGCATCAGCCATCTTGTGTTTTAGTAACGTGAGTTATGCTGCGTCCCCTATATTTCTGCACATAATTTCTCTTGTGCAATTATGTGCAGAAGATTGTCCTCAAATAGCACTGTACGTCTAGCATCCTATCACCCCTATTTACCATGAAGGTTCCACAATCTCACAAAGGCCTATCGATGAACTGGAAAGTGGATTTAAGTGGTTGCATTTGTCGGGATATCTTGGCCTGTACAGTGCTGTAGATGCTAAACCATTGTGCACATCTGCAATATAGAGAAGGTGTAAATGTACTCCATGTTGCCTTACCACTGTGAGCCTAAACAAGGCAATGGTAGTAGGTGTTATTTTAAAAGCAAAAGGGTATAAATGAACGTCACGTGGGTATATCGCAACATTTGAATACCTTAAGAAATAAAGTATCAAAACTTGACAGATATTTTAAGCAGTATTTTAACCGAGGATTTGATGTTAGTTGTTTGACAATGTTATTAATTTTAAATAATAAACAAGGATATAACTTTTAACCACACCAACATGTATTAAGATTGCTCAGTTCCAAGTCTATGCTAAGCTGTGTAGGGGTGGATTTTGTCTATGTAGGAGTTCCCATAACAATTGTAGGAATTAGCATAACAAATTGCAGGAATCCATCTAATAATTGTAGGCGTTTCCGTAAAAATTGTAGGAATCCACCTAATGATTGCAGGAGTCTCAAAACAAATTGTAGAAATCCACCAAACAGTTGTAAGAATTCACACAACAAATTGTAGCAATCCACCTAACAGTTGTGGGAATTCACAAAACAAATTGTCTGAATCCACCTAACACTTGTAGCAATTCACATAACAAACTGTGGAAATCCACCTAACAGTTGTAGGAATTCACAAAACAAACTGTAGCAATCCACCTAACAGTTGTAGGAATTCACAAAACAAATTGTAGTAATCCACCTAACAGTTGTAGGAATTCACAAAAAAAATTCTAGGAATTCACAAAACAAATTGTAGTAATCCACCTAACAGTTGTAGGAATTCACAAAAAAAATTGTAGGAATTCACAAAACAAATTGTAGTAATCCACCTAACAGTTGTAGGAATTCACAAAAAAAATTGTAGGAATTCACAAAACAAATTGTAGCAATCCACCTAACAGTTGTAGGAATTCACAAAACAAATTGTAGCAATCCACCTAACAGTTGTGGGAATTCACAAAACAAATTGTAGCAATCCACCTAACAGTTGTAGGAATTCACAAAATAAATTGAAGGAATCCTCCTAACAGTTGTAGTAATTCACAAAACAAATTGTAGGAATTCACAAAACAATTATAGCAATCCACCTAACATTGTAGGAATTCACAAAACAAATTGTAGGAATTCACAAAACAATTATAGCAATCCACCTAACAGTTATAGGAATTCACAAAACAAATTGTATCAATCCACCTAACAGTTGTAAGAATTCACAAAACAAATTGTAGCAATTCACAAAACAATTATAGCAATCCACCTAACAGTTGTAGGAATTCACAAAACAAATTTTAGGAATTCACAAAACAAATTGTAGGAATTCACAAAACAAATTGTAGGAATTCACAAAACAAATTGTATCAATCCACCTAACAGTTGTAGGAATTCACAAAACAAATTGTAGGAATTCACAAAACAAATTGTATCACTCCACCTAACAGTTGTAGGAATTCACAAAACAAATTGTAGCAATCCACCTAACAGTTGTAGGAATTCACAAAACAAATTGTAGGAATTCACAAAACAAATTGTAGGAATTCAGAAAACAAATTGTATCAATCCACCTAACACTTGTAGCAATTCACATAACAAACTGTGGAAATCCACCTAACAGTTGTAGGAATTCACAAAACAAATTGTAGCAATCCACCTAACAGTTGTACGAATTCACAAAACAAATTGTAGCAATCCACCTAACAGTTGTAGGAATTCACAAAACAAATTGTAGCAATCCACCTAACAGTTGTAGGAATTCACAAAACAAATTGTAGGAATTCACAAAACAATTATAGCAATCCACCTAACAGTTGTAGGAATTCACAAAACAAATTTTAGGAATTCACAAAACAAATTGTAGGAATTCACAAAACAAATTGTAGGAATTCACAAAACAAATTGTATCAATCCACCTAACAGTTGTAGGAATTCACAAAACAAATTGTAGGAATTCACAAAACAAATTGTATCACTCCACCTAACAGTTGTAGGAATTCACAAAACAAATTGTAGCAATCCACCTAACAGTTGTAGGAATTCACAAAACAAATTGTAGGAATTCACAAAACAAATTGTAGGAATTCAGAAAACAAATTGTATCAATCCACCTAACACTTGTAGCAATTCACATAACAAACTGTGGAAATCCACCTAACAGTTGTAGGAATTCACAAAACAAATTGTAGCAATCCACCTAACAGTTGTACGAATTCACAAAACAAATTGTAGCAATCCACCTAACAGTTGTAGGAATTCACAAAACAAATTGTAGCAATCCACCTAACAGTTGTAGGAATTCACAAAACAAATTGTAGGAATTCACAAAACAATTATAGCAATCCACCTAACAGTTGTAGTAATTCACAAAACAAATTGTAGCAATCCACCTAACAGTTGTAGGAATTCACAAAACAAATTGTAGCAATCCTCCTAACAGTTGTAGGAATTCACAAAACAAATTGTAGCAATTCACATAACAAACTGTGGAAATCCACCTAACAGTTGTAGTAATTCACAAAACAAATTGTAGCAATCCACCTAACAGTTGTAGGAATTCACAAAACAAATTGTAGCAATCCACCTAACAGTTGTAGGAATTCACAAAACAAATTGTAGCAATTCACATAACAAACTGTGGAAATCCACCTAACAGTTGTAGTAATTCACAAAACAAATTGTAGCAATTCACATAACAAACTGTGGAAATCCACCTAACAGTTGTAGTAATTCACAAAACAAATTGTAGCAATCCACCTAACAGTTGTAGGAATTCACAAAACAATTATAGCAATCCACCTAACAGTTGTAGGAATTCACAAAACAAATTGTAGCAATCCACCTAACAGTTGTAGGAATTCACAAAAAAATTGTAGGAATTCACAAAACAATTATAGCAATCCACCTAACAGTTGTAGTAATTCACAAAACAAATTGTAGCAATCCTCCTAACAGTTGTAGTAATTCACAAAACAAATTGTAGCAATCCTCCTAACAGTTGTAGTAATTCACAAAACAAATTGCAGCAATCCTCCTAACAGTTGTAGTAATTCACAAAACAAATTGTAGGAATTCACAAAACAATTATAGCAATCCACCTAACAGTTGTAGTAATTCACAAAACAAATTGTAGCAATCCTCCTAACAGTTGTAGTAATTCACAAAACAAATTGCAGCAATCCTCCTAACAGTTGTAGTAATTCACAAAACAAATTGTAGCAATCCACCTAACAGTTGTAGTAATTCACAAAACAATTGTAGCAATCCACCTAACAGTTGTAGTAATTCACAAAACAAATTGTAGCAATCCTCCTAACAGTTGTAGTAATTCACAAAACAAATTGTAGGAATTCACAAAACAATTATAGCAATCCACCTAACAGTTGTAGGAATTCACAAAACAAATTGTAGGAATTCACAAAACAATTATAGCAATCCACCTAACAGTTGTAGGAATTCACAAAACAAATTGTAGGAATTCACAAAACAATTATAGCAATCCACCTAACAGTTATAGGAATTCACAAAACAAATTGTATCAATCCACCTAAAAGTTGTAAGAATTCACAAAACAAATTGTAGCAATTCACAAAACAATTATAGCAATCCACCTAACAGTTGTAGGAATTCACAAAACAAATTTTAGGAATTCACAAAACAAATTGTAGGAATTCACAAAACAAATTGTAGGAATTCAAAAAACAAATTGTATCAATCCACCTAACAGTTGTAGGAATTCACAAAACAAATTGTAGGAATTCAAAAAACAAATTGTAGCAATCCACCTAACAGTTGTAGGAATTCACAAAATAAATTGACGGAATCCACCTAACAGTTGTAGTAATTCACAAAACAAATTGTAGGAATTCACAAAACAACTATAGCAATCCACCTAACAGTTGTAGGAATTCACAAAACAAATTGTAGGAATTCACAAAACAATTATAGCAATCCACCTAACAGTTATAGGTATTCACAAAACAAATTGTAGGAATTCACAAAACAAATTGTAGGAATTCACAAAACAATTATAGCAATCCACCTAACAGTTGTAGGAATTCACAAAACAAATTTTAGGAATTCACAAAACAAATTGTAGGAATTCACAAAACAAACTGTAGCAATCCACCTAACAGTTGTACGAATTCACAAAACAAATTGTAGCAATCCACCTAACAGTTGTAGGAATTCACAAAACAAATTGTAGGAATTCTCAAAACAATTATAGCAATCCACCTAACAGTTGTAGGAATTCACAAAACAAATTTTAGGAATTCACAAAACAAATTGTAGGAATTCACAAAACAAATTGTATCAATCCACCTAACAGTTGTAGGTATTCACAAAACAAATTGTAGGAATTCACAAAACAAATTGTATCAATCCCCCTAACAGTTGTAGGAATTCACAAAACAAATTGTAGCAATACACCTAATAGTTGTAGGAATTCACAAAACAAATTGTAGGAATTCACAAAACAAATTGTAGGAATTCAGAAAACAAATTTTATCAATCCACCTGTCAGTTGTAGGAATTCACAAAAAAAATTGTAGGAATTCAGAAAACAAATTGTATCAATCCACCTAACAGTTGTAGGAATTCATAAAACAAATTGTAGGAATTCACAAAACAATTGTAGGAATTCACAAAACAAATTGCAGGAATTCACAAAATAAATTGTAGGAATACACATAACAAATTTTAGAAATCCACCTAAGAATTGAAGGAATTCCCATAAGAAATTGTAGGAGTTCCCATAAGAAATTGTAGGAGTTCCCATAGCATACTTAGGAGTTCACATGCCAAATTGTAGAAGTCTGCATAACAAATTCTAGCAGTTCCTATAACAAATTGTAGGAGTTCACATCAATTGTAAGAATTCACACAAATTGTAGTAGTCCCCACATCAATATCCTTACAAACCACAACTTTGTAGGAATTCACATAGCCCGGGTTATAAGACATGATAGCATGGAATTGACTGATCCTAATCTTAAACGGGAGTTCTAAGTTGAAGTGATTTCAGTTGTGGACGTCAGCATATGTGTAACTTTTTTTCCTATGTGCAATCTTCAAGGTCGGTTCCATAAGGGGTAGGGGTACTATATCCCACTTCTTATTACAGTGTGTTCCTAATTGGTTTTTAAGGTCTGCGTCAAGGTAGCATTGAAAGGGTTCTTACATAACGTGCAAATCCAATAACCAGATCAGTCTTGTTCATTTGGCTGGAAGCAAAGAAAATTGCCCATGACACTGATGAGACACGAACCCAGAAACAGGCTTAGAGAAGTGTCCCTCACATTACTGCTATTCGCACTTAGCAGAATAGAAAGTAGCCAGCGGAAAAGATAACAGTAAGTAAGGCAGCTGAAGAAGAATTCAGTGGTGCGTAACAGGGCGCTAATATCCTCTCTGTCTGTAAAAGAAACGGCTATTAGCACTTCCAAATGAAAGTAAAACTCTTTGTGACGGACATTTTCGTAGCAGAGTGTCAAAAATTGTAAGGGTAATTATCTTAAGCCGGTTCTCTGAAGGTGTCCCAGTGTTGCGGCCAGTTCCTGTTGCTACACACATACACACGAACTGGACCAGTTGCGTGGCAAGTGAAAGTTTGTCCAATGTCGTGTAACAAGTCCTACCGCTGCCACAAGGTTATGCTTGTATTGATTCTGAAAGCGGTCGTGAAAGGTTCAGACCTCTCTAATTTTTGGGGGACGATATCTGATCTCTCATAAGAAAAAGTCTACAGCACGATAACTGGTTTGTAATAATTACACTGTGCATTTCATCGACTAATGCACCTTATTCCACCAACAAGCAATGCACAATTGCAATCTGTTCTCCTTGCCGTACTTGACATAGCCGAATTACCTGCAAATCTGACTTGGCCAGTTGAGATATTGGTCAGGAGGTATTGTGTGGGGCTTGCGCAGCCGACTTGATTCCTTGGCGGATTTATCTACGTAATCTGGTCCAGGACATATTTACGCCATACTTGTTTATTCAAATCACCTAGCTGTCAGCCCGAATAGACCGACTATTGGGAGTGGAGTGAAAGCTCTGATTTCTAGAATATGTTAGCTAATGAAAAAATTGAGTTGCACTACATTCACATGCTTTTCTCTACCATCTCTCTTTTATTAGTGACTATGCAATTATTCTTACGAGAGTTTATTTTTCTTTATACATCATTTTAACCGAGATAAACCCTTGTAGAAATACCTACATGACAATTTCGTTAAAGATACAAAGGCAACAGTGACAATCAAATATTTGAGAACTGGACGCTATATGCTGGCCTTCCATGACATCGAGAAGCAACTGAATCGACAGGACTATAAAAGAATGAGAAACTATTGAACAAACCAAATCATTAATAAAGGATATCTCAGAAACGACTTATACTACAAAAGATTACTTAACATAAATTGTGTGTATTAAAGAGATCTAAATGTTGTGTGTAGCACGTTTTCGTCTATCGCTTAACGTTATACAAGGTTCTAAAAGTTTCTTCTGAATGAAAAGGACTTCACAGAAGGAACTAGCAGAAAATTCAAGACATTCGTACGTTTTATTTGTCGTGTAAGTATGTGATATTTTAATAAAAATCGTTAGCCATTTTTTAGAAAATAAAACTATTCGAAAACTGTTCCTAGATAAGTGTAGATTTGGGTAAGGGGATTTTCTTGAAAACCTAGGTGTCGCATCTTTGGAAGGTACTGAATTTGAATACCAAGTTTAATATTTATCTGATATTTCATTTTTTGTTTGCTGTTCACAGACACACACGGGCCTTTTTCTAAAAATGCTTTCTTAAGATTCAGGGGTCCTCAAAACATGTATTTCCGGTGATTTCTCGGTATCGAAGTTTTGGGAGGAATGCGTTACCTTTTCTGTCTACCACGTACTTGGTAGAGAAAGTAAAAATATGTATTGCATTCACATTGTTTTCTCCACCCACTCTTCTACAAACTACTCCTACAAAATCTTATTGCATCTACACACTTCTTGTTAATCCAGCTAAACTTTCATTGCACATTTCGTTTAGGATAGTTAGGTAAAGGGATTGTCAGATTTTTAAAGAGCATGTCACTTCGTGATAGCTTTGAAATTGCATGCTCTTTGCATGACAGCGAGAAAAAAAATCTGATGTGTTGTACTCGCATAACTTTCTCTACTCTTGTAAAAACTATTTTTACAAAAGCTTCTTCTCCATCTACTTCATGTTAATCGAGATAATTTGCAGAAACTATCTTGTTGCTAATTTTCTTGAGGTGCAAGGGGAATATGGTAGGCTTTAAGCGATAGTCAAATGTTTTAAGAGCTGGTTGCTATGTGGAGTATTCCATTCTCTTCGTATGTCCAGGACATAAAAAAACGAATAACGAATTCCCATTTGAGAAAAAGTATTGGAAAATTCATAAAAATAATAAGGAATATTTCGGAAATGGTTCACTCGAGAAAAAAATGTATATGACATAAATTGTGTATTTTAATGAGATCTACATTTCTTGTGCAGTAAAATTTTGTCTTATCTCTTACGGTTTACCGGTTATACAAAAATCATTCAGAGTGAAGACGACTTTTGCGGACATTCCCAGAAAATTCAAGATATAAATTTTATTTGTCATAAAAATATCTTAAACATATATTTTAATCAAAATACTTAGAGCCATTTTTGAGAAATTCAAACTTTTCGAAAAAATGTTCCATGTAAAGGGTAGTCTAGGGTGGAGTGATTTTCTTGAAAATCTTGTGTC
The DNA here is from genome assembly GCA_030765065.1 of Deroplatys truncata. Lineage (NCBI taxonomy): Eukaryota > Metazoa > Arthropoda > Insecta > Mantodea > Mantidae > Deroplatys > Deroplatys truncata. Next base: position 21,811,484 of record CM060987.1, read on the forward strand.
GCATGTTTAAAAGATACTAAACCTAAATACCAAGTTTGGTAATTATATTCATTTCGTTTTTGAGTTATGCTGTTCACAGACACACATACAGACACACACACACGAACCTTTTTCCAAAAATGCTTTTTTGAGATTCAGGGCATCCAAAACATATATTTCCAGTGAAATCTCGGTATCGAATTTTTGGGTGGAATACAATACTTCCCCTACTTACTATACGTAGTAGAGTATGTAAAAACCTTTAATAATGGCTTCCCACTTGAGAAAAGTATATTTGAAAATAAAACGTAATAGCAAGAAATACCTCGGAAATCGTCAACCCACAGAAAGTTTTGACATAATTGTGTGCTTGGACGAGACCTATATTTTTTGTACTGGTAGTAAGATTTGCTCTATCTCTTATGGTTTAGCACTTATACCAAAATGATTCCAGTAAAGAGAACCTCAGAGGCTATTCGCAGAAAATTCAAGACCTGCATTTGCCATAGCTTAAACATTTGGGATTTTAATCAGAATTATTTTACAGCCTTTTTAATGAAGATAACAAATAACAAATATCTTCCATGTAAAGGGTAGTTAGTTTGGTGTGGAAGGAGTTTCTTCAAAATCCTCGTGTCGCATTCCTTAGAAGGTCCTGGACTGAAATACCAAGTTTCGTATTTGACCAACTTCTCGTTTTTTAGTTATGCTGTTCATAGACACACACACCAACGTTCTTCTAAAAATGCCTTCCTTTTTGGGGGGGGTGTTCATAGGACTCCGAAACTATACTCCCTTTACTTAATATAAGTACGTAGTAGACAAAGTAAAAATCTGATCTCTTACATTCGTGACCTCTCTATAAAGTATTCTTACAAAAGCTTTTTTATGTTAAGGGGAGATAAGTCTTATCCCATCAGTGTTAAATCTGCCAACTTCATGGCCCCAATATACTATCCCTTGATTAAGATTTAACAGTAGTTATTTAAAAAAAACAACCAAAAATGTTACTAACATCAAAGTAGATCCGCCAAAGCACTTAGAGGTTGTTTTATCACCCAAAATTTCATTTGCGTATCTTCAATCTTTTTTTGAGAAAACGGATCATTTATACGAGAAAATGTCATTCACAGAAAACTTCTTCAAAGCAAAAATGCAGGAAACAAACGTTGATATATTTACAAAGAAGACACCACAAGGCTTGAGTATATAGAAGCTATCATACTTAACACTAGTACCAATTTGTAGAGCAAAATATCCCCAAAAATTAGTTTATATCTCTAAATGACAGATGCAGAGCCATTTTCAAAAATCTGATTTGTTACATCCACATGACTTTCTATATCCTCCATCGTTTATTAGCGGGTATACAAATTATTCTTACATAAGTTTATTTCCCTACCTACTTTATTTTAATGGCGATAAACCGTTACAGAAATAGCTACATTACACATTTCGTTATAAATACAAAGAGAACAGCGATAGTCAAATGTTTAACAACTGGACGCTATATGCTGGCCTTAAAATTCCATACTGTTTCCATGACATCGCGAGAAACAACGGAACGTTGAAAGGACTTTGAAAGGAGTATTGAATAATTCGAACCATTAATAGCGGATATCTCGGAAATGGCTGATGCCACAAACAAGGTTATTTGAAGTCAACTGTGTTTTAAAGAGATCTGCAGTTTTTGTGTAGTACGTTTTCGTCTATCGCTTAAGGTTTACTAGTTATACAAGATTATACGAAATTCCTTTCGAATGGAGAGGACTTCACAGTCTATTCCAGAATATTCAAGATGTACATTTTAATTTTCATGTATATATTTTAAATGACACTATTTTAATCCAAATCGTTAACCCCTTTTTAGAAAATAAAAAATTTGTAAAAATGTTTCATGTAAAGGGTAGCTTGGGGAGGGAGATTTTTTGAAAATCCTCATGTCGCATGTTTGCGAGATGCTGTATTTGTACTACTGCTGTTTTTGGTTACGCTGTTGTTCACACACACATACAGATTATATTTAAAATATAAGTACTTTTTTTACAACGATAAAATATATATCAAATTAAAAAGTAAATTCCAATTTATAAGACTATAAACATTTGAAAGTTCTATTTTTTTGGCATCTCTTGCCATTTAGTCTCCAAATAATCGAGGTAAACATTTGCAGAAATTGTTTTATTATCCATTTGGTTATAGGCACTAAGGGGGAGTACAGTAGCCTTAAGCATAAGTCAAATCCATCGCTGTGTGATAGCTTCGAATTCCGTGCCTGATGTGTTACATTCACATGACCTTCTCTACCCAGTCTTCTACAAACTATTCTTACAGAAGCTTACTATTCTGTCTACTTCTTCTAAATAGAGATAAACTTCATTAAACATTTACACATTTGGTGTAGGCATAATAAGGATACGGTAGGCTAAAGCGATAGTCAAATTTTTAAAGCTCGACTGCCTTCGTAGTCGAGTGGTTTGCCGGCTGACTTCTCACCTTTTAGGTCCCAGGTTCCCGTTTGTCTTTAATGAGGATTATTCCCTGTCTTCCATAGAGTCTGGAAATGAGCGTGAATGCAAAAATAAGCTAAAAAGACGAAAATCTTGCAATAAGGCAACCTAAACTTTCAAATACCATAAATGTCCCGATATGACCATAGCAGTTAAAGTGGGCTATACCTCAAATAAGCATTTTGTTTTGTTCTTATTTTACTTAAAGTTGATGGAAATATTAATTTATATTTAAATGTTCTGTTCTGTTTTCTGGATCGCTCTGGTCAACCTCACTTGAGGTCAGTTGATTGCAATAAATCTTATATAAAGTACTTCAAAATTCAAATCAATAACAGAGTACCTCGAAAATGGATAACGCCCCCCCAAAAATTTAATTTAGCATAAATTGCCTGTATCGACACGTAAATCTTCTGTGTCTATCTCTTACGGTTTATCAATTATACAAAAATAATTCGGAACGAAGAGGACTTTACACGTTATTTGCAGAAAATTCAAGATATACATTTTATTTATCATCAAATATCTTAGACATGTGGTATTTATATCAAAATCGTTAGCCATTTTTTAGAGAAATTTTCCTTATAAAGGGTAGTTTGGGGTGGGGAGGATTTTGTTGAAAAACTTAGTGCTGCATCCTTGGAAGATGCATAAAAGTTTGGTATTTAACCCAGTTATTGTTTTTGAGTTATGCGTTCACGTTTTGTGTATAACTGCCTTTTTTGGATTCAGGGACCTTAAAACATGTATTTCCGGTGAAAAGTTGACATGGAACGTATCTGCCAGATACGTGGCAGAGAAAGTAAAAATGTTTGTTTTGGCCTCATTTTAGTCCATCATAGGTGCAAGCCAAGCTGTATCCAACGCTGAAAGTTTTCGACTACAGACTTCATATTCATAGGCAGGGTTTCTTGCGATATGTGAAAACGACGAACCATATATCAGTTTTGGAATGACGTTTCTTAGATCATAGTGTTAGATAGTTCCAGAAGTCAATGTATCAATTTAAAAAGACATTATTTGTTTAGTATGGTCGTGTAATATTAGAAGGTTAACTTGTTCATAACGCCGTATCTATCAATGATCACCGCAACCTTTTCCCGCTACCGCACGTTCTTGCGATGGAATGGGCACGTAGTGACGTCACCTATTTATCCGCATACAATTAGAAGCTAAACGTAACATTTTAAATTAATTTCCACTTTCTCTACTATATGCCACCACAAAAAATTCGATACCGAGATTTCACTGGAAATGCACGTTTATAGCTCACCTGAGTTCAAACAGGAATTTTTAGAAAAAGGCCCGTGTATGTATAGTCTGTACAAGCTAAAAACACAGATTACAAACAAATCCTTTTTAGAGAAGAATTATAATTGCCTAAATTTACCAGAAAAATGCACTCGTCATTCTCCTAGAACTAATCCAATGGATTTTATCAATATAGTAACAAATAAAGAGCTCAGAACAACTAAATAAACAAGAAAACTCACCAGAAGTATGCAGAATTGCTACACTTGAACATCTACATAATAAATTCCCCGAAACAGAGTGGCTTAGAATTTATACAGATAGTTTTGCAGATAAATTGAGAAATGATGTGGGAGGTGGTATATGCTGTAGATACTTTTCACATTATTTTACATTGCCTAGACAATCCAGAATTTTTGATGGTGAAGTTGTTGCAATACAACGAGCATTAGAACAGATATACTACAGGACTTATATAAAAGAAAATAAAGTAGTTGTTCTCACAGACTCAGTTTCTGCCATTCAAGCAATAGAATGACATGATAGTCCAGATAAATCTTATAATATTAAGGATGTGAGATCTTGTTATAGATTAATGCAAACACAATTTCAACAGCACACGTGGGAGTGAATGGTAACAAGACAGCAGACTTTATGGCAAAAAGGATGCAGTGTTATATTCAAAACCTATAAAGTCTTGTGGACTAGATATGAAACTAAAAAATGTCAAAATTAATATAGAACAAAAATACCAATATAATATTCAAAAGGAAAGTACTAACAAAAATTACTCCAACATAAAAGAAATACTACAAAAAATAAAAAATGTCCCAAGGAAAGAAGCCGTTGCTCACTTCAGATTAGGCACTACACATGATTGTCTGGCGGAACATCTACATAGGTTTGGTTTAATGAATGACAAAGCATGTAAGATTTGCAGTGCTGACAACATTTTAAATGGAGAGCATCTACTAGAATGCCCAGAATTGGGGAAGGCTGTACCAGATGGGAAGATACACAATTTATATTGGCTAGCAAGGGAAAAATTGATGGATCAAAATGCTGCACATTAGATCAACAACATGTCTTGTGTGTGAACAGAATAACTCCAAAACGTAAATCGGTAAATTCAGTGTCTTCCAAGGTTGTGACATGAAATTGTACGTGAAAATCCTTTCACAACAAGCTGCACCTTACGTGGAACATTTTTCGTTATTTTTGATTTTCTCAAAAAATGATCTAACGATCTTGATTATAATGCTATATGTTTAATCTATTTTCGTGAAAAATACAATCTATATCTTGAATTTTCTGGGAATACCCTGTGAAGTCCTCTTCATTCGGAAGGAATTTTGTATAGCTGTTAAACGTTAAGGGATAGACGAGAACGCACTGCACTGAAAACGTGGATCTCCTTAAAATATAAAATTTATTTCAAATAACTATTTTTGTGGCTTAAGCCATTTCCGAGATATCCATTATTAATGATTCGAATTTTTCAGTACTTCGTCACCATTTTAAATCCTGTCGATTTTCAATTGTTTCTCGCGATGTCATGGAAACAGTATGGAATTTTAAGACCAGCATATAGCGTCCAGTTGTTAAACATTTGACTATCGCTGTTCTCTTTGTATCTATAACGAAATGTGTAATGTAACTATTACCGAAAGGTTTATCTCGATTAAAGTGAAGTAGATAGGAAAATAAACTCTCGTAAGAATGGTTAGTGTACCCGTAGTAAATGTTAGACGGTGGAGAAAGTCATGTGAATGTAACACATTAGATTTTTTTTCGATTTCCATCTGCCAGATTGTCTCTAAATGCTGCTCGATCTATCGAGTAGCTAATCTAGAGGATATTCTGAAAGATTGTAATATGTAGAAGTCATGGTATGCGTTTACAATCCATATAAACGTGCAAACTGTTGGATATTTTTAAATCTTATGTTTATTTGCCGATTGTAGTACGGACTCTAACGCCGAGCGAGGTGGCGCCGCAGCAGCGTCTGCGACTCGCATACAACAGGTTCCGAATTCGATCCCTGGCGCCACCCACTTTGACCCATGGATTTTTCGTGGTTTCTCCGGGTCGGCAGGTGAATGCTGGGATGGTTCCTCTTCTGCCATGACTTTCCTGCCCCTCATTTTCTGTTCCCATCATCTACTTCATGGTTGTAGGACCAGACGACGGTGTTTGACGGGTTGCGGCTGGGCGGTGTCTATGCGCTCTGTGGAGGTTTCTTGACTGGCGTCGTTAGGTCTCGCCTTCGAGTGGGGTGCACTTGAGGGACACCGCCAGGGGTTCGGCAGCTTGTGGGGGGGCCCTTTCGGTGTCGGATGCGTTGAACTGGAAACGTTTTAGGCCCCGTTTATGCTTGCGCCCATCGTCATCATCCGGATCTGGTTGCCTTTCGGGTCTCTCCGCTTATTCCTCTCTTCCAAAGGTCACTGTAAAAGCAAAAAGGGCAGTTGCGGCTACTAGTGATGTCCTGCCCCGGCTGCGGGGTCTCTTCCGTTCGTGAACACCTTTGCCCTTTTACAGGTCCTAACTTGTATGTGCTTTTTTATGCTTGAACTTTAACATTCTTTAACCGAGTAGTCATGTCAGGCGGTGAATGAACGAAATGGTTGAAATGGACTCGCGATTCCTAGAGCTTAGTTACGGACATTCGTCCTCTAAGGATAAGGGAAAACCTCGGAAAAAACCCTTATCCAGTTAACTCGTCCTAACAAGATTCGAACTTGGGACCTATTGAATGTTACCGCCATTCCACATAGGTGGAGTATGTGCTATTATCTCATGTTTCAGAAGACAGGTATTGCTTAATCCCTGATTTATAATGCCATTCCCAACAACGCATGTTGCGTGTAAACTCCTAATTGTGCTGTAGAATAGGGGGAGACTTCGCGCACTGCGGGTAACGTGAGATGTACTGGGGCTGGCTACCACTCCTCAGGAGGAAGGGATGAATTGAGGGAACCACAGGAGACTGCAGGCCGCTGGTAGACAGGTCACAGAGACGTGCGAACGCCCCCAGAGCGTCGGCTACACGGCAGCGACTTACTTATACGCTATAATTTGTACAAACAACATGGGACAAAGTACTGCGCCAGTACGTTGCAAGCAAGTTTGCGCAAACTTTAGTATGAAGTTGGTCTTCGCAAGAGCAGGTTGTCGAGATCCAAACAATGTGGCCCAAACATTTAGTTTTGTTATTAGCATTTCTGTACTGTTTATTGGTGAAAAGAAAGGGTACCAAACGCTCCCGATCGAAACGGTGCAAAAAGTGGCTTCTGAGACGAAGGGCACACTCGCATATAAATTTAATAAAAGACGTAAGGGAAGATCTAGATGACTAACGTAACTACTTGAGATTGGACGTAAGTTCATATAAAGAATTACTACGTTTGGTAACTCCTGTCGCTGAACGACAGAACACTATGATGCGCGAATCTGTATCTTCTCATGAAAGATTGAGTTGTACTTCAAGGTTTTAGGTATTTGAAGATCAAAGAGATTTAAGATTTAATTTCCATATCATCTTTTGGTAAGACACGTTTTCCGTATTCCTATGGATACTCTTTAGACTTTATCTTCCAAAGGCATGGCAACGATTTATATAATTCGATAAGCTCGGTGACAAATTGTGGATACGTACATCATACATCTTACACAAGATTTATCTTTCGGCTGTAGGCATGGCTTTTACACTGTCCACACGCACACGTTTAAGAGTATTGGGGTTTGTGTGAGCTACCGCGTTGCCGTCAACACGCACGTTGTCCCGATACAAACTGTTTGTGCAGGTAAGCGCACGGTAAAGCCTTCACGTGTAGTCGGCGCATAAGAGTTCCTGACTCGAAGACCCATCCACGGCGATGAACGACCCTTCGTCCAATAAGCCCTTTGGTGTTCAGGGGGAATACTCTTTCCTTCATGCAAGCATCCGCGCCATTTTCCCAGCGCCGCCATACGTCTCGAAACTTAGAAGCACATCTGAAAGAGGAGAAGCAAACGGAATGAAAGGAAATGGTGGAAAGGAAGGCCGCCTATCAACCAGGGAAAAGCACTAAAAACCCAAGGTGAGCGTGGGCGGTCGACGGGAATCGATCCCGAGCCCTCCCGAATGCGACCCTCGCACGTTACCGGGCAGCCACCTCGCTCGGTATGGTCTAGTGTAGTCAGGCGTTTAACCACACCTAGCATGTGAAATGACATACCTGCCAAGTGGGTCGGGAAATTTTATACGGTCTGTTTCAAGATGACAATAAGCAATTAATTAGATGCGGTACCTTAGGCGTAAATCCTTCTTTTGATCTAGAAGTACTTTTTGTTTCAGGATCAAATCATATGCAAATGAGATAAACAGTGGCATTGAATTTCTATCCCACAATGGTATTTTTGGTACGTATTTTAGTTTGATCATTTCTACCAGAGCCACCTTGCCAGTGGCTCAGTAATAGTTAAGCCTGTCCCATAATAATAGTTCATGGTTATAATCTATATGCAAAGTTGTCACGAGGGTGTTGTCCTAATAGGTTGAACCCAATGGGTGGTCGCTCCCTGTAATTATGGGTTACTAAGTGTGTAAAATTAGGCTGTATGATGAGGTGTCTAAAATTTGTGTCGAGCATCTGCTCGAGATGTCAAGGAAGTTGTGTAAACGTAACCGCCATTCTGTGAGAATTTTCTGAAGCGAGCACACTGTATGTAAGAAATTTCATAACTGTGAGAAAGCGGTAACATTGTGTTCTTCAATGGAAGATAAGCCCTCTGAGAAGATTTTTATATTCTGCAATAGCAAATACTCTGTACATCTTGTAAAGGAGGCAAGATTAAACTACGTATCCCGCCAAGGTTAAAATAGGTAATTTCACGACCTGTTATCTAGGAAATTATTTACGATATTTTGCAGGATGTAGATGAATGCTTTTTGAACTTACTGCTCTACGTTTATATAGTACGTTTGTTTCTTAAGGAAGATAGGATTTTTATGCTCCGTAAACCTGTAAATACATTTAAAATAGTTGACAGAAATATGATAGTTGAAGTTGGTGGGAAGGAAGAACATTTGAAAGTAGTGATGGGAGATGCCATTATTTTTCGATAATCGATGCAGATACTGATTTTGAAACACTGATACTCGACACTCACTTTATAAACATCTGTAAAGGCGATAGCTTATTCACTGAGTTACATTCTTATTAGTAGTGTGTATAAATGCATGTAACCAACCTTGTATTGTATGCTAATTCCAAAATTGTTCCTGTTTGACATTCTCCAATGGCAGCAATTTTTACTTTCTCTACTACGTATAGTAAGTTGGGGAAGTATTGTATTCCACCCAAAAATTTCGATACCGAGATTTCACCGGAAATACATGTTTTGAGACCCCCCTGAATCCAAAAAAAGCATTTTTGGAAACATGTCCGTGTGCGTGTCTGTGTCTGTGTGTCTGTCTGTGAACAGCATAACTCAGAAACGAACAGTCGGATAAACACCAAACTTGGTATTTAGATTCAGTATCTTCCAAGGATGCGACACGAAGGTTTTCAAGAAAATCCCCCCACCCCAGATTACCCTACACATGGAAGATTTTTCGAAAATTTTAATTTTCTCAAAAATGGCTCTAACGATTTTGATTAAAATATCATATGTTTAAGATATTTTTATGACAAATAAAATGTATATCTTGAATTTCCTGGGAATGTCTCCAAAAGTATTCTTCATTGTGAACGACTTTTGCATAACTGGTAAACCATAAGAGATAGACAAACGTTTACTACACAAAAAATGTAGATCGCGTTAAAATACACAATTTATGTCATATACATTTTTGTTGTTGAGTGAACCATTTTCGAGATATTACTTGTTATTGCCTTAAATTTTTCCATACTTATTTTCTCAAATGGGAATTCGTTATTCATTTTTTTTGTCTTTGATATGCAAAGAGTATTAATATGTGGCAAAGGGAATGGTGCTGCACCTAGCAACCAGCTATTAAGAGATATGTATATGCTTAAAGGCTACTGTATTTCTATATTGCCCTTGTAAATATATATTGCCCTTACATCTACAAGAAAATTAACAATAAGATATAGTCTGCAAATGTTTATCTCGATTAACATGAAGCATATGGAGAATAAGCGTTTGTAAAAATAGTTTGTACAAGAGTAGAGAAAGTCATGTGAGTGTAACACATCAGATTTTTTTTATCTTGATAATTTCACAGGTTATATAATGATATTTTATTTGCTTCCCTTGTTATGTAATTATATTTTGTGCCTGAAGCTTTCTTTTAAAGAATGTTCTACATATAGAAAAGCAAATATGGGCAATTCTCCTTTATTCTGCAATCTTGAAAATACAAACTAATATACTATATTTTACATAAAACTAAACACCAAAAGATGTGTGTGTTACACCATTTTATCACCTTTCACAACTACCACATAACATATGTATTTTTTTCCATTTAGTAATATGTAATTAGCCATATAACACTCGGAAACAGTAAGTTTGTGGATTAAGCCTCTCTATTACCCACCCTCATACATTAGCATATATCTGCATGTTTAATACAAAACCATATTAGATATAATTAAAAATCAAGGAAGTATTATATGAAATGCAGAGATATAAAGAATTCAACGATTTTTGTTTAAGAACATGAACATTCTTGAAAGAACAAATATATCCATTCGCTGTATTACCTCACGTGTTAAGTTCTTTTGTTTCTGCTGGATTCACATATTTTGGTCACTGGAGTAGGTAAATATAATCGCTGAGAGTGAGTCACCAAGACAGGCTGTTGCAGAAACGTGATGTAGTGCGTCAGCTATAAGCTTCATTCACAACTAAGTTAACGCTGCATGTTACACGAGTACCTCTACTCCTTTTGCCATTGTTTTGCATGTTTCCATTTAGACACAAGAGTCTATGGAATGTTGCATTGATTTACCCACAGGAAACTCAGTCAAGGTCTATCAAGAACTACATTCCAGCAACTCTTTGGGGACACGTGCGAGGCAGTAACGTGAAGTCTCGACCCCTTTTATTTCTTATCCAGCATAAAGTTAAACGCAGCAACTTTCAATAGTGCAAAACTTACAAATTCAAGTATCGAAGGTTTATCTCAAAGTATTTGACATACTTCAGTACCACCGAGTATCAAGGTATCGACGTCCATTCCCATTTGAAAGTAAATGACATGACTATTAAATGTGCTGATAACTTTAAATATCTTGGTTCTGTTATCGATATAGCTGGTAAAGGATATTAATCATAGAGTGAATGAGGCTAGGAAAGCAATTAGATCGTTGATTAGTATCCTATGGATTCAAAGGCCCAATCTGGTATACTGATGGTTCTGGAACCAAATCAGGAACGGGGGCTGGGCTTTACGGTAATGGCAGCAAGATTTCTTATAGTCTGGGTACCTTAGCTACAGTTTTCCAGGCTGAGGTTTATCCAATCCTAGCCAATGTCATGGAAAGCATTAAAAAGAAATATAAGAATAGAAGTGTTCTTATCCTCTCAGACAGTCAAACTGCTCTTAAAGCCCTTGAATCACCATCAATAAAATCAAAGTTCGTCTCAGAATGCCGGGAATCCTTAATGACACTGGCTGAACACAATAAGGTTCAACTTATGTGGGTGCCAGGACATACAGGTATACCAGGCAATGAGAAAGCAGATGAAGCAGCCAAGATTGGCAGCGAAATCCCATTTTTGGGTCCGGAGCCTGTACTGGGAGTGTCCTACAGACCAGTGAAACAGGCTATTAAGTGCTGGGCTCAAGCAGACCACAAGAACTACTGGAACTCCATTGAGGGTTGCAGACATTCCAAGTTGTTTATTACAGACCTGGACAACAGCCGGGCAAAATACTTGCGCGGTCTTAGTAGAAGAAGACTTGCATGGGCAACAGGATTCATTACAGGACACTGTGCCCTAAAGTTTAATCTATACAGAATGGGATTGTTTAACAACCCTATCTGTAGTAGATGTCTAGAAGGAGATGAGACTGTTATGTGATTGCCCTGCTCTTGCGAATCAAAGAGCAAGTATTTTTTCAATCACTTTCCAAAGATAGATGAACTATAGAAAGCTTCAGTTAGCAGCCTGCTTAAGTTCATAACGAGCAACAGACTACTTAACTGATGAAAGGGGGGATGCGCAATAGATCTTAAGGTCGAAGTGCTTGGGCATAAAACCCACCCCTTTTTCAAACTACAAACTAAAACTACTATCCTATGGAGTAGGGATCTGACATAAGGTACAACACAAACCTTTAAAAAATTACAGAAGATGCTATCCTTCTCTGATGCAGAAAGTTTGCCAATAAATTAAAAATGTGCAAACGAATTATGGCAATTTAAATGAATGGAGTGTAAAGAAGGACGAGAACCTCTATAATGCATAAGAAAAGAAATGAATGCAGAGGAAACCGTTCTTGACGGAATAGAAAGAACATTTCTGCAATGGCACGAACATTTCAACAGAGGAGTAGAGGCTGCGCCTGGCAAGAATAAACTGGGAGAGTAGGAAATCGTGGCATGAAGATTAAGCAGGACCTGGAAGAAGAACAATGGGAGGATAGGAAACTCTGGAAAACGTGAATAGAAGGTAGCTGCTGATAAGTGTAATCTGTATTTAAAAAATTTACTTTCATAAGCAAATGTGATAAAAATTTATCAACAATTATTCTTTAAAAAAACCAACTACGTCATCATCACCAAAGTGTATTCACAACAGCAGAGATTGTTTTGTCATCCTAAAATTTAATTTAGCTATCTTGAATAGTTTCAGAGAAAGCGGTTCATTTATACCAAACATATCATTCACAGAAAAAGCTGTTCAACACAAAAATGGGGAAAACAAACTCTCATTATTTGCAAAGAGAGAAACCGCAGAGCTTGAGTACACAGAAACTGATATACAGAATGGACCATTTAAGTTGAGACTGTACAAAATCTCCAAAAGTAAGCGTTTCAGAAAAAAAATGTCTTTAATAAGAATTGCTTGATATTATGGGAGAAAGTAAATGCCATTAGTCGTGTTTTATTTGGAGGACGTTGTGATGACCACCATAGGTCAATTCAAATTGACCCTGATGGTAGGTTCCCATTTAAAAAAATCTGATGTGTTACACTCACATGACTTTCTCTACTCTTGTACAAACTATTTTTACAAACGCTTATTCTCCATCTACTTCATGTTAATCGAGATAAACATTTGCAGACTCTTATCTTATTGCTAAGTTTCTTGTACATGTAAGGCGAATATACATTTACAAGGGCAATATAGAAATACAGTAGCCTTTAAGCACATACATATCTCTTAATAGCTGGTTGCTAGGTGCAGATTCATTCCCTTTGCCACAGATTATAACTCTTTGCATATCCAAGACAAAAAAATGAATAACGAATTCCCATTTGAGAAAATAAGTATTGAAAAATTTAAAGGAATAACAAGCAATATCTCGAAAATGGTTCACTCAACAAAAAAAATGTATATGACATAAATTGTGTATTTTAACGCGATCTACATTTTTGTGTAGTAAAATTTTGTCTATCTCTTATGGTTTACCAGTTATGCAAAAATCGTTCACAATGGAGAATACGTTTGGAGACATTCCCAGAAAATTCAAGATATACATTTTATTTGTCATGAAAATATCTTAAACATATGATATTTTAATCAAAATCGTTAGTCATTTTTGAAAAAATTAAAATTTTCGAAAAATGTTCCATGTAAAGGGTAGTCTGGGGTGGGGGATTTTCTTGAAAACCTTCGTGTCCCATCTCTGGAAGATACTGAACCTAAATACCAAGTTTGGTGTTTATCCGACTGTTCGTTTCTGAGTTATGCTGTTCAAAGACACACAGACACACACACACGGACATGTTTCCAAAAATGCTTTTTTTGGATTCAGGGATCTCAAAACATGTATTTCCGGTGAAATCTCGGTATCGAATTTTTGGGTGCAATAAAATACTTCCCCTACTTACTATACGTAGTAGAGAAAGTAAAAATTAAATTGACCATAAGATGACCATCATAACGTCCTCTAAACAAAACAAGACCAATGGCATTTACTTCGCCCATAATATCAAGCAACTGTTATTAAAGACATTTCTTTCTACAACGCTTAGTTTTGGAGATATTGTAGTCTCAACTTTAATAGTCCACTCTGCACATATAATTTTAAAAGGAAAGGGAGGACAAAAGTGCCCTATGCGCTGCCACTAGTTGTGATGTATTGTGCTTCCCTTTATTTAATCTCTTAAGATCTTTGCCTCTTTCACAAAGTCTGCAAGTCTCTTAGTAATAGGCGCTTGTTGAAATCCTTGCAATTGCATGACTTCCTGATTATAGTATTTAACCCTAACAACCGCGAGACCTTAACAGTTACATAGGAAATGAGATTCTGTATTTTTATTCCCTCACTTGCATCTTCTATATACTTGATCGACTGCTTTGTCGATTTTGTAGAGATGCCCACGCAGCTTAGTGTCCCATCAATAGACCGTTACCATATTTAACTGCAGCACAAATTTGTAGAGCAGAGTTTCCCGACAAAACATGGCGTATCTTTCTACTCCAGAGCGTGGTTGAGTTACGAGTTTTCATGATGGAGGCACGAAAGACCCATTATGGCCTACGTGCGTTGATGTCTCCAGTTACTGGCAGATCCTCTGTCTGACTATTCCTAACTCATGAGTGCATGCTTAACGAGCTGGGCCACCCATGTCGGTATCTAAAGTATTCCTCGCTGATGTTTCTATCTAATATTACTATAGACTAGCAAGGTGGTGCCGCGATAACGCGTGCGGTAGGTTCCGGGATCGCTTCCCGGCGAGCGCCCACCTCGACCCATCGGTTTTTTGGGAGTTTTCCCGGGTCCTAGGCGAATGCTGGAGTGGTTTCTTTCAGCCACCGAATTTCCTTTCCCTCTATTTCGTTCCGTTCGTCATTTCATTCATCCTTTATCCCGTTAGGTATGTTTCAAGTTTGGAAGTGTCGCCGACGTCGTTTCGGTGCGGGTGGCAGAGAAAAAGGATACTCGCTCTGAACTTTCTCCGTCCTTCGGCTTTCGGCTGGTTGCCGGGGTATACGGACAACCCCTTAGGAGCGGGGTGTTTGGACCCTCTGTGTGGGGGTATGTCCGAGTGTCGGGGTGTCTCAATCCTGCCATTGTTATGCCGTCGCTCCTGGTTCCGGCCGCCCGGTGTCTCCTCGGACCTCCTCCTCCTTGCCAGCGACGCCCCTTGTGGAGCATAGGTACAATATTCTCACTGGAGCAGTACCGAGTTCCTTTCGATGATCAGGTAAAGAAATATACATTACTATAGAAGCCCTAGCAGCTACAGTGTTATTTAGATGTCAGGAAAGAGTATCAGGCAAGTTTCAGGAATAGAGACATCTTGTACTTGTGCACGCATCAGGTATGTGAAAGTGGGAAAGCGACACGCTTGCTCGTGGTCAGGACAGTCGTTGATTTTACAGCATGATGATCAAGTACACGCAATACAGCTGTTGTTACCCTTTCTCCCTTTTGCAGCATCTTGAACTGATGTGCTGCATTTGTATGACTTACTCTACTCAATCTTCTACAAACCTTTCTTACAAAAGTTTATTCTTCTGTCTTCTTATTAATACACACAAACTTTCATTATACATTTCGTTGAAGATAGATGAAGAATACAGCAGCTAAAGCGAAGTAACATTTTTAAATAGTCTGTTACTATGTGATGGTTTTCAAATTCCATGTTCCTTGCATGCCAGTGGAAAAAATCTGGTGTGACACATTCATATGACATTCTCTACCCTCTATCGTTTATAAGTGGATATACAAATTATTCCCACGAAAGCTGATTTTTCTATCTACTTCATTTTAATCGAAATAAACCCTTGGTACATGACGCTTTTGGTTATAGATACAAAGAGAACAGCGATAGTCAAATGTTTAACAACTGGACGCTGTATACTGGCCTTAAAATTCCATACTGTTTCCATGACATCGCGAGAAACAACTGAAAATCCACAAGACTTTAAAAGGATGGCTAAGTACTGAATAATTCGAACCATTAATAACGGATATCTCGGAAATAGCTTATGACACAAAAACGTTATTTGAAATAAACTGTGTTTTTAAAGAGATTTACAATTTTGTCTGTTCAACATTTTTGGCTATCGCTTAACGTTTCCGGTTATACAAGACTGTATAAAATTCTTCCTAATAAAGGCCATTCCCAAAGAATTCAAGCTACACTTTTTATTTCTCAAGTACAAAATATCTTTAGCTATGCTATTTTAATCGAAATCGTTAGACATTTTGAGAAAAAAAATTCGAAAAGTCTTCCATGTAAAGGGTAGTCTTTTTGAGTTATGTTTTTCATGGACACACACACGGATCTTTCTCCACAAATATATTTTTTTTATTCAGGGGCTTCAAAACTTGTATCCCCGATGTAATTTCGATATGGAAATTTTGGGTGGACTAGAATATATCCTTTATAGCGTTGTAGAGAAAGTAAAAAGTATTCGAAAATTAAAACCAATGAGAAAAAATATTTCGGAAATGGTTAAAGCCCAAAACATTTTATTTGGCATAAATTGTGTGCTTTAATGAGATCTTTATTATTTTTATAACGTTTTGTCTATCTCTCGGCTGGCTTACCAACTATAGAAAATTGATTCAGGATGAACAGAACTTCACATACTATTCGCAGAAAATTGAATATATGCATTTCATTTGTCATGCAAACATCTTAAACATGACTATTTTAATCATACTTGTTAGTCATTTTTGAGAATATCAAGAACAACGAAAATGTTTGCTTGTGAAAGGTAGTTTAGGTGGGGAATTTTGTTAAATACATTCTGTTGCATCTTTGAAAGATACTGAATTTAATTAGCCAGTTTTGGTATTTATCGGGCTTTTCGTTGTTGAGTTATGCTGTTCACACGCACAAACACATACACCCGTAGACTTTTTCTAAAAAGGCTTCTTTTTTCGGATTCAGGGAGCCTCAATTTCTGGCGAAATCTCGACATCGACATTTTTGGTACGTAGTAGAGAAATTAGTAAAGATAGTGGATATAATTATTGTCCTTATGGTTTATTAGTTACCTTTTTGCGAAAGTTTGTCATGTCACGGATATTAATTTTACGTTGTTGATGTCGCGGAGCAAAAGAGAGAAACGCTATCCTAGTATAACTTTGAATGATATCACACTGAACTTGCTGTTGTCAAAACCAAGTGTGAAAAGTGGTAAGGGAAGTGTTACTCAGTTTACCCCATTTAAACCTGTTTACACTTGTGGTTATGATGGCACGCTATCTGAATATCCGCTAGAAATCCTTGTCATGGACTTTTTCTTTTCTTTTCGCATGGAATTCGTAAACACGTATCGGTTTCCCGGTTTGTTGAACATCATTTAGTAAAACCTGCGTATATTCCGAGAGGCTTATATTACTGCCCCAGTTCGACGTTCGCGGACTTAGGTCGCTAGCATATTCATTCTATTCGAGTCGCGTGTTACAGCGAAACGATGACTTGTGGTAGTGATATTTTAATCACCTATAGGACAGAATAGTCAGCCGCTGGGCCGAACAGGTGCTGGAGCTCGGCAGCGCATGTAGGTCATCTCAGTGGGCCCATTGTGTCTTGACCTCTGGGAGGAAGGTCGACTAGATCCGGACGACGATGCGCGCTAGCAAGGACGGGGTGTCTTAACGATTGTAGAATGACTGCAATCCTGGCGTCCTCTGGCGAACGAGCACCCCTCAGGGACACCAGTCAGCCAGCCATCCAAGCGCCAGGGAGACATCCTTTAAACAGCGGAGAATAGTACGACGTTCCGCCAAGATGCACCAATCCCTGCCGCCTGGTTCCGCAACCCTGAAACGTATGAAGCGAAACAGATAAAATGAAACAATTGGGACGAGAAATTGGCAGCAGAAGAGAAACTCTGAATTCGCCTACCGACCTGGGAAAACCTCGAAAAACCCTGGCCAGGGTAGTCGCCTATCGCGATTCGAATACGAGATCTGCGCTTGCGAGCCTCTCGTCTCGGTCTTGATCACCTTTAATCATAGCTTTTTTTACACTTTATTAAGGTTTATTGAAGCTTATATACAATTGGTTTTATGAGATTGTTATTTTCAAATTCAAAAAGTGAATGTAAATTTAGTAAATGCATTGAGAAATGTTTTAATATACTTCCCATTTATTAATCCGAGTTATAAGACAAATGCGTAACTATTTTCGGGTTTAACTTTTTTGAAGTGGATGTTTTTGAATGCATACTCAAAGTTCATGAAAGGAACCTTAAACTTAACCGAAGCGCCTTCTGAAAATAACATTACAATTTATGTAAAAATTCCAAATTAATTCGTTTAATATGAATTATTAGAGTACTCAAATAGTTAAGAGGAGATTAAAAGCCTTATCCCGACATTTTCTCAGAAACTACTTAGTATATTAGACTGAAATGTTTACAGGATGTAGGTACATCCCTTGTTAGTTCACTTATCTACTTTTTTCCCGCAAGTTTTTACTTTCTCTACTACGTACAGTAAGTAGGGGAAGTATTGTATTGCACTCAAAAATTCGATACCGAAATTTCATCGGAAATACGTGTTTTGAGACCCCCTGAATCCAAAAAAAGCAATTTTTGGAAACATGTCTGTGTGTGTATTTGTGTGTGTCTGTGAAGAGCATAACTCAGAAACGAAGTCGGATAAACACCAAACTGATATTTAGGTTCAGTATCTTCCAGAGATGCGACAGGCAAGTTTTTAAGAAAATCACCCCACCCCAGATTACCCTTTACATGGAACATTTTTCGAAAATTTTAATTTTCTCAAAAAGGCTCTAACGATTTGATTAAAATATCATATGTTTAAGATATTTTCATGAGAAATTAAATGTATATCTCGAATTTTCTGGGAATGTCTCCAAAAGTATTCTTCATTATGAACGACTTTTGCATAATGGTAAACCATAAGAGATAGACAAAATTTTACTACAAAAAATGTAGATCGCGTTAAAATACACAATTTATGTCATATAAATTTGTTGTTGTTGTTGTTGAGTGAACTATTTTCGAGATATTGTTTGTTATTCCCTTAAATTTTTCAACACTTATTTTCTCAAATGGGAATTCGTTATTCTTTTTTTTTGTCTTGGATATGCAAAGAGTATTAATCTGTGGCAAAGAGAACGGTGCTGCACCTAACAACCAGCTATTAAGAGATATGTCGATGCTTAAAGGCTACTGTATTTCTATATTGCCCTTGCAAATACAAAACAAGGGGAACATAGTACGCCTTAAGCGATAGTCAAATATTTTTAGAACTCGTCGCTATGTGTAAAATGTAATTCTCTTTGCATGCCAAAAGATCGTTTCTGCAAATGTTTATCTCGATTAATATGAAATAGATGGAGAATAAGAGTTTGTAAAAATAGTTTGTACAGGAGTAGAGAAAGCCATGTGAGTGTAACACATCAGATTTTTTTATTAAGGAAGTTAGAATTATTTTTCTTAATTATGCATTCTTTTGATTAAAATTTATCAGCAATAGTTTTTGTTTAAGAATAACAAACCCATGTTATTAATACCAAAGTATATCCACTACGACACTTGAAGGTTTTGTTTTATCAACCTAAAACTTAAATTTAGCTATCTTGAATACTTTCTGAGAAAACGGGTCATTTACAGTAGATAATATCATTCACAAAAAGAACTGTTCGAAACAAAATGGAGAAATAAACCCGCATATATTTGCAAGGAAAGAAACCACATGGCTTGAGGACACAGAATCTACCAACAGTAATGCCAATTTGTAGAGCAAAACTTCTCCAAAAAGATAGGTTAAAGTTTACCTCTCCACTTCAAAGTGTGTACGAGATAACAGTTTTTGCTGTGAGGTGGTGCAGTACTCACAGTAAAAATGCCAGATACCGTATCGTTTCTAAAGATGTGATCTGTTGCATTCACACGTCTTTCTCTGTTCACTGTTTTATAAACTATTCTTAAAAGTTATTATTCCATGTACTTCGTATTAATCCAGAAAAACTTTCAATTCACATTTACACATTTCGTTGCACGTCACAGTAGGTAAAGCGACAGTCAGATTTTTAAAGCCGTATAGCACCACGATGAGGCGCCAATTTTGAAGTCGTACCCTTTGCTTTAACATCTGATACTGATTCTGCTGCTGGCTGTTACAGTGGTTGGCTATGCGTGGGAGGGTGTGAAAGGATAACAACCGTTTAAATTGACTGAGAAATTTAATGCGGTCTAATACTTGAGCTATTGAAGCGAGCTGCCAACCCTTTGAAGATAAAGAATGAAACTGGTTATCAATCGTGACACTCGAAACTATAACAATTGATTTATTATACATGCTAACTTCTGCAGTATCAGTCTTACGGTTTGTAATAACTGTTTCCGCAAACAGAATAAACAAGAAGCTAACTTGCCGTGAGTCGCTAAAATGTTTACCGAAAAAACCCTCCGCGATGGCCGCTGAATCTTACTTATAGAAGCGCATCATTGAGCACTTAAAATTACACACAGGTAATCACCAGATTAAGGGAGTAATTCTGAAGAAACAGTGTCACGAATGTATGCACGAATGTGTGCACGAACGAATGTGTCTCCCTATATATGTGTCTCCGCCTATATATTACTTCCCACACCAATATCACTTCATATGTGCTGCAACCTCAAAACTCCTACGTATGCGTATGAAACTGTTACTAGGGGCACTACCTCCGCGATTCTCAGAATTTCATTACCTTTCTCTTCTTCAGAATTTCTGTTTACGTGGCTGTTCAAAACTGCATTCCAAGAATCTTTACGCTAATGTTTTCACTCCTCTGTTATTAATGAATTTGCTTAACATGACTCGCTAATTATCTTTATCTTCGGACAAATCTTTCAACTCAAGCATATTATACATTGGTTTAATATACGGAAATGATTTATTGCAATTATTTTTTTATCTTATTACCATTTCCTATTCAATTACGTATATCTTCCTCTCAATAATTGCGGTATCAATGTGATAGCTTTGAAATTCCATACTGTTTACATCATCAGGAAAAGGCGAATAACAACTTCCAAGTTGAGAACAGTATAAGCGTTTGAAAATTCAAACCAGTAACAAGGAATAGCTCGGAATTGATTAAATTCACAAGCATTTTATTTGACATAATGTATATGTTTTAACAAGATCTTACAGCTTACCAGTCATACAAAAGTCATTCAGATTGAATGGTCTTGCAGGATATTCCCCCAAAAATTCAATGTATTTCATTTGTCGTGCAGATATCTTAAACATATGGTGTTTTGATCAAAACCGTTAGTCATTTTTGAGAGAATAAAAAATAACGAAAATTTTCCTATGTAAAGAGTAGTATAGGGTGGGGGATTTTCCTGTAAATCTTTGTATCTTATCCTTGGAAGATGCTGAATTTAAATATCAAGTTTGATATTTAGCTGAAATATCGTTTTTTACTTACGCTATTCATAGACAGACACACAAGATATACTTAGCTTTTTCAAAAAATGCTTCTTTTGATTTGGGTACTCCAAAAACATGTATTTTGTGTAGCGAGTTTTTGGGTGAAATGCAATACTTCATCTACTTACTATAGGTAAGCAGTAGAGACAGTAAAAATACATTTAAAATGATGAAATATATATCAAATTAAAGAGGAAATTTCACTGCATAAAATACTAAAAAGGAATTTTTGGGCAGTTTTCGCAATTTACCCTCCTCTCAAGGCTCGCTTTTACTTTCTAGCCCATACAGATCATTACGTTCACACTTTTTTGTGTGGGCCTCATATTCTAGTTTCACAATGTTTATGACTGACACTGACGAAATCAAATTATATAAGGATTTTATAGGTTTGTTCTAATTTGCTAGGTTAATTTCCTGCAGTTATATAAGCTGAGGAGGAACCATTGCAGCGCCTTGCATGGACGCATACTTGCCACTAGCGAGCCCAAAAGTGTTTCAACTTCCGGTCACGCAATTGCGCTAATAGTCCCAGTAGACGACGACGAGGAAATGATACCTCTCACATACTAGTATTGTTACAAGCTAAGAGCGTAATTATACCGATATTGCATGCCATTCGGAGCGTGTCCATCCTTAAGTCAACAGATATCTCTCTAAGTATGCTACGCATCAACTCTTCCTGAAACACGCAGCAGGGTGGTCCTCTCCAAATTACCGCATTTGGATTCGGTTAAATGTTTATGCTTTCTACTGAGAAATCAAACTACTACTTTCGTCACTGACGTCACCGGCATCGAGGATTGTCAATCCATGCATATGATGTGTGACTTTCTCTACCCAAACTTCTACAAACTACCTCAGCTTACATGGCTGCCTTCAGAAACACCGATTGAATATCTAGGAGTAATGCTAGACTCAAAACTAAATCTGGAACTCTCATATACCCTACATTTCAACATTACCCTCTACTACACAAGAGATCACTGCTTGGACTGGAGTGCTCAGTACTGCTATATAAGTCTTCATATAATCTCATATGCTCCTTCTGTGGAACGCAGTGAGCAAAACTCACATTTATATATGCGTTCGATTTATAGCGGGGCCACAGATCGCGCATTTTTCCACTAGTACAAAGAGCGCCAAAGAAAATCTCACTGCACCTCGCGTCTATGTCACACTATTTATTGTTGTGCGTGGCCTTGCGAAGCCATGGCCATTTCATTGGTTACTTTAGGCCGCGGTGCAAGGGTGCGCCACTCCTTCTGCTAAATAGTTTCACCAATAACCACAACAAAGGTTACAAAATGGCGTAGAAACGAAATGTATGTTTACGCTCTTGATCGTATTGGCTAAAAGAGAAAGAGGTAGAGTGAGTGCATTCAGTTTGTTATACAGACGTTTATAGTGATTGGTAGCCATACTTTAGTGCAGGACATGCCTTTGAAAGGCTTAAAAGCTAAGGGAAAAACTTGATGAGCGCCCAGAATAGTGAAATATAGAATGTGTAGTGTGAGAAGATTTTCAAATTAAAGCTCGGATGGTATTCATTAAAAACATAGTAATACTTTAAAACAACATAAACAGAACTGTATTACCACAGGGGTATCAATGCTTGTTGCTGCGTAGAAGCAAACATAACTAAATAATAAATAAATAAAGCAGCATGTTTTCCCTCTAATTCAAACTATAATCGGTAAATATACCTTTACTAACATATTGCTGATTATAGGAATACAACAGGAATATAGACAAAAATATAGATAACCCTATTTTATTGCTATAATATGTATGTCATATTCGCTAAACCATATACATATACACATTTATCGCTAGTTTCTAAACACGATCAGTCAATTATAATATAATTTGCATTTAGTAAACGAATACCATTATCTGCGGATGTTTTACGGGGAGTGCCCACTTTCTAATGAGAATGTAGACTGTCTTCCCCGGTTTCCTGGAATATTTTTATCCAGTAATTTACTATGAAACACTTTTTTGCATTGCCGTTGCAATTGCTGTAACAGTGCCACCAACCTCCCCATATCCCCGATACGTCAACGAGTAATTTTGCTAGTATACGGCATGACTGGTTGTGAGACAATAAACATGTTTTGGTTTCAATAACACCAGGAAAAGCAAAGGCATCAACCTCCCCTCTTTTCTCCCTTATTGCTGTGTTATCAGCAGTGTGATCACTACGCTCTGCGATATGTAAGGTGAAGGACACACCTCAAAAGACCCCAGAAAACGATACAAAATCCGCTGAAGAGTTTCTTTGGTACTGTTTGTAGAGTAGTGATGAATGACCCGCTCAAGGCTTTCTTTATGAGCTGTGTTGTACTGTGTCAGTTGTTGCCTTCTGTTTGAGCTGTAAACACCAAAGTTTCTTTTTTATTGTGTGTCTCAAAAGTAAAAGTGTATTCAAGACATCTGTATTGTGCGTGAATTGCATTAGATTATCCTTGTTAGTTCAACTGAAATACCTACCGAAAAATTCATTCTCGAATAAAGAATTTTGATGTAAAAGCTGAATCATATAGACGGTATGTAGATAATTCCAGAGAACTTTTCCTGATATTACAATTCTGAGTAGAGAAACTGTTAGATATCCGGTTAATAACTTTAGGACAATGGGATCGCTAAACGCTAAACCTCGAAAAAGACATGTTCTAACGGTGGAAAACATTGACGTAATTTGTTCATCATTTGAACGCTCTCCAAAGAAGTGTGTAAGACATGTGGCACAGCAACTGGATGTTTCAAAAGCCTCTGTTCATAGATCTGCTAAACGTTTAAAACTCAAACCCTACAGAGCGACTACAGCTCATGAATTACAACTTCGTAACGATGTAAAATGTGTAGATGGAAATTTTATCCGAATATGCTAGGGATGTCTAAATGCAGATGGACACCACCTTCAACACAACGTATAACAAGCTAGTACTCATTATAGTGCACGTTACTGTTACTCGTGAGTAAGTAACGCGGGAGTTATGAACGGTGTAATACACAATGCGCGATCCGGCAGCAAAATAACGAACGCACTGTGCGAAACAAAATTCTCCGCACTATTACAAAGGCTCCATGGTTCATAAAAACTGACCACCACATCAGGAATTTGGAATGTTTCTCATACAAAAGTACTTCAGATTATTCCAAAAACAATTTCTTCTTCAGATGAGGCAGTATTTTAACACTTCAAATATTTCAATTAAATTATATAATATGTAAATTCAATAACAGCCCGCCTTGAAGCAATATGTATGTAATAATTTTTTTTAAAAAATGTATGTAACAGTCATTTCATATGCTTATATTATTGTAAACATGTTCATAAATGTTACGTGAATGCATTACGTAATTTAATAGTGTAAGAGCTGTGAGAATAATAAGTTTAAAGTTGCTAACAATGAGGTAACCTTGAGGCAATAATGAGTTTGAGAGTTTGAATGTTACTAGTCATGATTAGGGCAGCAGTAACGTAAATTTTGTGACAGTTTAAAACTAGCCAATCAACAGCCAGAAAAAGCTTTAGTAAAATGCAGGTATTCTATTGGACTAGGATTAGCCAATCAGAGACTTAGAATACAAAAGTTTACGGGTTTATACGGTTGAAATATGTTCAGTTGCTGGCAGACCTTGGTAGTAACCGGATGGATAACGCGTTCTCTAAAGAAATATTATGTATTCCTGTGAGACGTAAAATAAGTATACGCGATAAAAAAAGTGTATTAAAGAATCTCACAGATCTTGATATCAGTGTAGTGCCATTTAATTTGTGTCAAGGATTAATAAAAAGAAGTGAATTTAAACTTAAAATCTGTGTAAGACTACATTCTTGTTGCACCACGCCCTGATTAAGAAAAACGTGTCTCTAAAAACAATACTGACGCAGCCGAGGCAAACATAAACATAAATACTATCTGTAGAAGAAGTTATATAACAAAGTTAATATAATATTTTTTTTTAAACTTGGAGCGTAACAACAAGAATACATCTTCAAATAGGATTTACATACGTAGTAACATATTACGTAACAAACAATACAATTTCAAATCAACGCCGAAAGCGTGGTGCAAACTCCAACATCAACTTCAAGAACAATCCACTTCAAGTTGACGTCCATGCGTGGAGCTAAATAAATAAACTCCAATAACAAAAATTCTACTTCACAGATTAGCAGCAGTACCGGCGCTATAACGTATTACAATGGACTTAGAGGTTATAGATTGTTCAACGGAAGAGGACACGGCACCGCGACCTACAGAGATCTATTGTGCCTGTCACCTCCAGGAGGAAGGAATGAAGTGAAAGATCCACACTAATTATTATTGCAATAATAATAATATTTCAAGTGGTAAAGTCGCTATTCCTTTTTTTTTATGGTGGCCATGTAAATAACATGGAATTTCGAAGCCATCACATTTTTACTTTACCACGTCCTAAGACAAAATAAATGAGCAGCAGCCAGAGAAGGAGTTCGATGGAAAACGTGGGAAGCATTCGCTGACGCTGGGTTCACAATACACCATTTAATACCACCCTGCTATGCCTCTTAGTTTGGTTGTGTGCATGGTAGCCGAGCGATAAAACACATTATGTCTCGTAATTAGAACAGTGTGTATTCGAGTCCTTGGCGTAAATGTTTTTATTATTACTTCAATTTTAGTTTGTTAAATATATGGCAATTGCGTATGTTTTCCATGCATAAGATATCTATTAATTTTAAGACATTTATGCATAAAACACAAACAAATTACTGTTTTCGTTTCAAAATAAGTGGCATACTAATAAGTATTGTAAAGTGCATTCCATACTGTTTCCATGTATATAGCGTCCAGTTGTTAAACATTTGACTATCGCTATTCTCTTTGTATCTATAACGAAATGTGTAATGTAGCTATTTCTGCAATCGTTTATTTGTATTAAAATGAAGTATATAGAAAAATAAGCTATAGTATGAATAGTGTGTATACCCACTAATAAACGATAGAGGTTAGAGAAAGTCATATGAACGTATCACATAAGATTTTTTCGTTTAGGGCTATAATATTTACTTATTTATTGTATAGTTTGGAAACCGAAAAGAGAGTTTCAGGTTTTATATGCGGGCATAAAATCAAATAAGCCATAGAAATTGGAAATTAAATTATATTATGCGTAGTAATAATTATATAATAAATTATTATTAATCTCCCCCAATAGATTTCCAAGTTCTGGAAATGCTGTATAGTGTATAAGTATCCTTTAGTGGTGGATAATCCTCGGTCGGAATGATCCAGTAACTTGTTAGATAATTATAGAAGGTGACATTTTATATCTTTCTACCTTTTTTGGTCCTATAGTTATTTAATAACAAAAGCTACACAATTTTCACGCAATGCAGAAACCCTTAATATATACAACGAAATAAGATTCCGCTCTCCCAGGCCACCAAGTTAACCTCTTTGGAAAAGACAGTCTGTGTCCATCGAGAAAAATAATCTTCTCAGTTGTTAATTATAAAATATTGCTTAATTTCTAATGTTAGCAGTTTTCTCTCTTTATGTACGAATAATTATTAAACATGTCCTGCTAATGAAATTGATTACAGCATAAATGAAAAGGAAATAAAGCAAAACTTTCTTACATGAGGGTTATTAGAAGATTTTGGCACCCAGGAAGTTCAGTGCATATATCTATAGAATTAGAATGAAGGTTTATTCAGCGATTTTGACACTGTTTCACTACACACATCTGCAGTATTTGATAAATGGCAATTAAAGAAGAAAATATAGCATGGGATGGATTGTCGCTTTTTAAACTCTTGGCTTCTGTTTGTTGAAGTGTTACTTTATGACCATCTATATATAAAGCAGTACAGGTTAAATCGGCGCACTATTGCCACATGTACTTTACGTTCGCTCGCAAATTTGGCGCACAATTACGGTCGATCTACGGATTTTATGTCATCTTGAAAATTATATTTCACTAAATAGGGAAATATCTCCCGCTGCTGTTTAAGGCAACTGTAAGACGTTTAATTTTCCTGTACTCTATGTATTCTCTTTGTATTTTTAGTACTTCGAAATATGATTTTACAGGCATAAAAATATATGTTATAAAATAAATATTAAGATATAAAATGATAAAAGCTATAATTTACTAGGTAATCATCATTGTTTACCCTTGACAAAATTACATTCAACATGGTTCGAATGTTTTCAAGCAGCAAAGAACGAACGATGCGCCACACTCCACTTTGCGCTATTCCATTATATTGCGTTAACATAACATAACGTTTCCCTCATTCTTTTTCGTATTCTTTTTTATGGGTCCTTTAGGTCCTTTCGTTGATTTAAACAACTGTTTCTGAACACCCGGGTAGCCTTAGCTATTTCTTTTACTGCCTTACTAACACTCATTTTACTTGAATAATAATCTAATACATTCATTATTGCTATTCTTAGTTTACCAACATTTCATCTCTTCCTAGCTTCTCCCTCCATAACAAATATTTACGTAAAATGTTATAAATAACCTACATAACACTTCACACTATAAACGTACCTACTTCCTTACAACCGATGTTAACCTTTACTGACTTCTACGACTTCATTCAGCCTGTAAGCTAAATGGATGGATTACGTTCGTCATGCACAATGAATACAAGAAGTTAAATGATTCCGACATACTTTAAAATATGTCTCCAACCCCACTCAACATTTTCTCTCGCTTGGTCACCGTTGTTAACCTAATAACAAAAATCTGATGTGTTACACTCACATGACTTTCTCTACTCTTGTACAAACTATTTTTACAAACGCTTATTCTCCATATGCTTCATGTTATTCGAGATGTTAATCTTATTGCTAATTTTATTGTAGATGCAAGGGGAATTGGTAGGCTTTAAGCGATAGTCAAATATTTTAAGAGCTGGTTGCTATGTGGAGTATTCTATTCTTTTTGCATGTCCAGGACATAAATAAAAATGAATATCGAATTGCCATTTGAGAAAAAGTATAAGTATTATTGGAAAATTTAAGGGAATAACAAGCAATATCTCAAAAATGGTTCACTCAATCAAAACAATGTATATGACATAAATTGTGTATTTTAACGCGATCTACATTTTTGTGTAGTACAATTTTGTCTATCTCTTATGGTTTATCAGTTATGCAAAAGTCGTCCACAATGAAGAATGCTTTTAGACTTCCCAGAAAATTCGAGATATACATTTTATTTGTCATGAAATTATCTTACATATATGAGATTTTAATCAAAATCTTTTGAGCCATTTCTGAGAAAATTAAAATTTTCTAAAAATGTTCCATGTAAAGGGTAATCTGGGGTGGGGAGATTTTCTTGAAAACCTTCGTGTCGCATCTGGAAGATACTGAACCTAAATACCAAGTTTGGTGTTTATCCGACTGTTCCTTTCTGAATTATGCTGTTCACAGACAGACACACAGACACACACAGACAGTCACACATACGAACATGTTTCCAAAAATGTTTTTTTTTATTCAGGAGGCCTCAAATCATATATTTCCGGTGAAATCTTGGTATCGAATTTTTGAGTGGAATACAATACTTCCCCTACTTACTATACGTAGTAGAGAAAGTAAAAACGTTTCTCGCTGGCTGACTTTTCTACTGCATAGGTACAGAGTTTTCCGGAAATATTTCATTTAAAAATGTATAACGCTCATCTTATTAATAGTAGAGAATTCAAACTCCGCAGGTATCAACGCGCTAGTTTACTCTAGCTAAGAAAACTATATTTTTGCATTATACCATTTAATTTATTAATTACTGCGTGATAGGCAGAGAAACAGCAAGTATTCGGACTCGTTTTCTTTATACATTTATGCCCACAGAAATCTAAAAAGGCTCTAAAACTTATAACATTATCTGATAGAGAAAAATATATGACATAGAATAATGTATTCAGAGCTGAAATTTAAACAAATGAGTATTTAGAGCATGTTATTAGCAATTGGCAATAGCGCCAGAGTAGAAAAGGACGAAGCTAATGTCAACATGTATGCATTAGATAGAGACGGAGATATCCCATTTACCTCCATACTGTTTGTTTAGGTTGAGACAAGCTTTATA
The DNA here is from genome assembly GCA_030765065.1 of Deroplatys truncata. Taxonomy (NCBI): domain Eukaryota; kingdom Metazoa; phylum Arthropoda; class Insecta; order Mantodea; family Mantidae; genus Deroplatys; species Deroplatys truncata. The sequence goes on from CM060987.1 coordinate 21,840,869, forward strand.
TAAAATGTAATTGGCTTTTGCTTTTATATTCTGCAGAGTGCAGCAACTATTAATATCCTGTTGTAGCGTGCATGTGTGTGTATTGTCACGCCAGACACATTATTGTGTCGTTGGTGACAGTATTGTTGGGGTAATTCTTTCGGCTTTGGGTTTGAAGCTTGTCTGGCGTGGCGACACGCCACCTTCTGACTGGCTATCGTAGCCAGAGGTGGAGAGAGTGGGGGAGACGAGCATTATTCCTTTGTGTGTTGTGTGTTAACGTGACTTCTGGTCGAGGTCTGGTGTGGAAGGTCTATGTGAATTTGTGTGAATGTAAACGCGGTGTGTAGCATCTCCCTTCAATTGCTTACTTTTTATCTTTTGTGTGTGGTGTAGGGACTCCGTGTTATACTGAATAAACCACAGGTAATGTGATTAATGTGAAATTCTGTGAATTTTTGTAATAACTACCCCACGCCTGCTCTGGAATCTGTAGTTAAAGTTTCTGGTCCTCTCGCTACCTCTGATGCTATGCCTCTCAATGTATATATTGGGGTAACTAAAATTTAATATCCAGCTACAAACCTTTTGGCCTCACCCCAGGATATAACACTGTGGAGTAATATTTATTTTTTTCTACTCCATGGCATTCTTAACTAAAAGTCGGAGCCTTTTTCGTAAGTATGTACTTTTTATAACTCCAGTGTGTTCGTATTCAAGTACAAGGGTTTTGTAAATTGTTTTTAATATTTTAGTAATTTATGAAATGAAATTAGGTGTTTTATAGCCACATGTCCGTCAGAATGAATTGGGTTTTTCAATGAAATAATTATCAGAATCGACTGAGTAGTTTTTCAGATTACCCTACATACACAAACGCACACTCCCACAAATTTTATCTCTTTATAATATTAGTATAGACATGGACAAAATCTATACAGCCTATTTTTTTAAAATAAGAAGTGAACCAGCTCTAAATCCTTAAATTATAAGATGCTTTGGCTTTAAAATGCCTATTCCTTAATATGTTGGGATACCTTTCTTCATATGTTTATATTTTAGCAAAACATATCGTATTTTGGTGATTTTTACTTCATATTTTGCCTGATTTATTCAAGGATTTATTGTAACATGGTTTATGTTAAATATGAATTACCTTAGTATTATCATTTAATATTTGCCTCGTTTAGTAACTCACACCAGTTTGATGTGTAGCCTTAATACGCAAGATTCTTCAGAGAAATCAGGCTTGAGAGTGAGATAATCTAGTAAAAGGAAACAGTTGACCTTTCCTTCAGGAACGGTGCACATCATAAGAAATAAAGGTCACTAGGTGATAGGTCGGAAGAGTAAGGTGATTATGTCAATTCTGCAACGCGATTTTGAAATGTATGTCATTGTTGTGATGCAATAGCCATCAAGATTTGGTCACTTCTCGAACAATAGCTTCATTGTTTTCACATAATTCTGGGCGTGGAGAATCTTCATCCACGCACTTGAAGACATGTTCTATTCCCTACAAGCTCGCTTCAGACTTCGCAATTTCTCTGTAGCAATATAACACAGTTCCCGAAATTTGCTGCAACTTCAAATCTTCAAGTACAGTAGAATTTCGCTAGTTCGACCCCAACGGGAGCGGGAACATGGTCGGAACATAAGAAGGTCAGATAATCAGAGGAACACTTTTCGTTTACGTAAAAACGCGAGACAAAGACAATATTTCACATAACTTACAAAATGTTGTTGACATTATTAAATACTGTAAAGTAAACATACTACAAAAACTCAATACTCAATACCTTGAGTACCTGTACTCAAAGTGTAGTGACTTACGAAGGGCGAAAAAATTCTGTAATGTTCGTTCGTTTAGCAGATGACAACCACATGCCCTCAAGATGGCGACGATGTCCGATTCTGGGATGAAAAGGTATATATTTCATAACGTATGTAATGAAACCGTCAAAAGATCATTAATAATACCCTTGTATCTGAGAGTCTCCAAATATCTCCAAGAACTCAACATTAGACTTCCTCCTGTGTCACAAATAAACCCCTCTTGCTATTCCGACTTGGACAATCACTTCACCTAAAATAAATTTAGAACCGAACATCATCTCCAAAGAACACGCGCATTCCTCAGTTTACCGCCAACTATTTAATGAATTATATGACAGATATGGAAAACATCAGCAATTTACACAGATGGATCAAAGTGTGATGATAGAAATGCTTGTGTTGTTTATCCAGACCACACTATGTTATTCAGACTTCCTGCTTTTATACCATCTTCTCAAGAGAACTGTTTACAATTACATCAGCTGCGGTTTATGTTTTGAATACTCGATGTTTAAAGTTATTTGTTATATACTCAGATTCTAAAAGTGCAGTACTTGCAATAAACAATCTGTCATCAAGCCATATTCTTACACAAGAAATTCAATCACTACTTCATAGAGCCAATAAGCAAGGAAAGCAAGTGTCTTAGTATGGATTCCATCCCACATTGGAATACAAGGCAATGAATTGGCCAATCAGGCACCAAAAGAAGCGACTAAGTGACCCAACTATAACTACATCACCCTATGATGTTATCTCAACTATTAAAAAGAAGCTCTACCAACAGTGGAAGACAGGATGGCTTGACTCCACGAGAAACAAACTCCGTGATATAACATCGAGTTTTTCGACACATCTTCCCAGTAATTCTTTTTCCAGACAAGATCAGGTTTTAATATCCTGACTGAGAATGGGACATACCAAGATCACGCACAGTTATCTTCTTTCAAAGGACCAACCACCCATCTGCCACCAGTGTAACATACTGTTAACGACGAAACACACAATCGTGGAATGTCCACAATACGATCAATGGAGACAACACTACCAGATACCCAATGATTTACATAGAGCACTCAACTATTCGATGTAGCCTAAAATAGTTGAATTTTTCAAAAGCATAAATTTATATAAAAGCATATAATGTTCAATTAATTTGATTATTTATAGTGTCACAATTTTATACTAGTTCATTGTAATGGTTTAAAACTGCAAGTATGTTAAATAACCTCATTGTTTTATTGTTAAATGTTTATTTTATAAAAGGTTGTAAAGTCGTGATATGACCATAAACTTTCACAATAAAAGAATACATACCATTTGTGTAGAAAAGGAGTTTCCTTCAATGTGCTGAAGAGCTGTATCGAACGCCTACTTAGCGTCTGCTTGAGATACTTGAACTGGCTCGTCGTAGTCTGTAATCTGGGTGACGGCGGCAATGATTTGATCGTGCAGTTGGCATCGGTTTTGATCCACTCACTAAGGTCAATCAGCTGGACATCATTCATTTTCGGCCAGAAGTTTGCGCAGAAAAAGAGCCCCCGGCAGGTTCAACGCGATTGGAGAGATGTAAGCAATGACAGAAGGCGGCATGTTGGGACTAAGCGGGGAGTCGGACCATCAGAGGTCAGACTGACGGTGTTCTATGTAGACTACGTGATCAAAAGTATCCGGACACCTGGCTGAAAATGACGTACAAGTTCGTGGCGCCTTCCATCGGTAATGCTGGAATTGAATATGGTGTTGGCCCACCCTTAGCCTTGATGACAGCGTTCACTCTCGCAGGCATACTTTCAATCAGGTGCTGGAAGGTTTCTTGGGGAATGGCAGCCCATTCTTCATGGAGTGCGGAACTGAGGAGAGGTATCGATGTAGGTCGGTGAGGCCTGGCACGAAGTCGGCGTTCCAAAACATCCCAAAGGTGTTCAATAGGATTCAAGTCAAGACTCTGTGCAAGCCAGTCTATTACAGGGATGTTATTGCCGTGTAACCACTCCGCCACAGCCCGTGCAGTATGAACAGGTGCTGGATCATGTTGAAAGATGCAATCGTCATCCCCGCATTGTTCAACAGTGGGAAGCAAGAAGGTGCTTAAAATATCAATGTAGGTCTGCGCTGTGATCGTGCTACGCAAAACAACAAGGGATGCAAGCCCCTCCAGGAAAAACATGACCACACCGTAACACCACCACCTTCGAATTTCACTGTTGGCACTACACACGCTGGCATTCGCCATGCCCACACTCGTCATCGGGTCGCCGTATTATGTACCGTGATTCGTCTCTGCACACAACGTTTTGCTACTGTTCAATCGTGTAATGTTGACGCTCCTTACACCAAGCGAGGCGTCGTTTGGCATTTTCCTGCGTGATGTGTGGCTTATGAGCAGCTGCTCGACCATGGAATCCAAGGTTTCTCACCTCACGCCTAACTGTCATAGTCCTTGGAGTGGATCCTGATGCAGTTTGGAATTCCTGTGTGTTGCTCTGGATAGATGTCTGCCTATTACTCTTTACGAACCTCTTCAAATGTCGGCGGTCTCTGTCAGTCAACAGACGAGGTCGGCCTGTACGCTTTTGTGCTGTACATGTCCCTTCACGTTTCCACTTGACTATCACATCAGAAACAGTGGACCTAGGGATGTTTAGGAGTGTGGAAATCTCGCGTACAGACTTCTGACACAAGTGACACCCAAGCACCAGCGTTCCATTCTGCTGTTTCACGATGTCTAATGACTACTGAGGTCTCGGATAATGCGTACCAGGCAGTAGGTGACAGTATAATGCACCTAAGATGAAAACGTATGTTTGTGGGGGTGTCCAGATACTTTTGATCACATAGTGTATGTATCTGTATGAATCCCCGAGAAATGGACGAGGTCATATTGGCTCCTGATAGCTTATTTTGTGAATGGAAGGCTTAAAACCTGTGTTTATTATCATACTTTTATAGAAGAATTATAATATTTTCACTTTCTCTGCTACATACCTACATCAAAGCTTCACTGGAATTGCATGTTTTGAAGTCATCCGAATAAACACAAAAGCATTTTTAGAAAAAAGTCGGCCTGTGTATCTCTGTATGTCTATGAACAGAATAACTCAAAAAAGAAAAGTGGGTTGATGTTTACGTTCTGGGTCTTCCAAGGATGTACCACGAAGATTTTCCATAAAAATCCCACCCCAAAGTAAGCTAAACATAGAAAAATGCTCATTATTTTTTATTTTCATAAAAATGCCTCTAACAATTTTGATTAAAACTCCATATGTTTAAGATATTTATTTGCATGACTAAATATGTGTTGACATTTCTGGAAATAGCCTGTAGTCCTCTTCATTCGGAACAAGTTTTCTATAGCATGTAAAGTTTAATAGATAAGCATAAACGTAGCACACAAAACAGATAGATATTGTCATAAACACAATTTATGTCAAATGAACTTTTTTAGACAGTCGAAGATAAAAGAAGCGCCTTTAACGTTAGATGATATTAATTAAAAGAAAATGATGCAACTGAGTAGTACCTATAAGATTATAGCACTTCTGAGTTACCAGGTTTGATTTCCTGGCAGATGTGACGTGATGTGTTGATTAAATAAACAATACAAGAGGCTTGTAGTGTTGATGTATTTGCGGATAATTTGAATACAGTAGGTAATTATGGAATCTAAAGAACCAACCGAAATGTTACAAACAGCGGAGAGCATAACATTAGAAAGTGAAGGAAACAGTACGAAATAGCATATAAGAAGTTTCTTCAGTGGTGCAAGGTAAGAAGCCAAAACATGGATATCTTCAACATTGTGGGCATATTACTCTATGATCAAACTGTGCCTCAATGTCAAGGATAATAAAGACATTTGTAAATACAACAAACTAATAGCATTCTTGAAACGAAGTCTTCTTTATGTATAAGTTTTTTTCTAAGATAATCGTAATGGAAATAGGCTGGCAGCTTTTGCAATAACTAATAACTTAACAGTAAGAAGTACATTATTCCCCCATTAAATAGCATGGTAATCTCTATGTGGAGAAATGAAACATGAAATAGACCATGCCCTGGTCGGTCCAAGACATACTAAGGATCGATGTGAAAGCGGGTAGAGGGGCTGACTATGATAGCGATCACCTTTTAGTAAGAATAAAGTTAAAATCAAGAAGAAATAAAGGTCAAGCAAGACATAAATTCGACATAGCAAGGCTTAATAAACGAGGGGTGACCCGAAACTTCCGGAAAGAAATGAGAACATTTTTAGAAGAAAGACCTACTGGAGAGAACGATGTAGAGGCAGAATGGGAACAGCTAGAAGGAATAAAAACAGCAGCAGGAAATGTGATAGTAAATAGAGAGGGACACAAGAAGAAAGAATGGTTTGACGAGTGTAGGGAAGTTTTAGATAAACGAAATGAAGAGAGACAAAAAATGTTAAATATAAAAACGACATTAGCAGAGGAAGAATATAAGAATGTGTGAAGACAAGCGAACAGATAATTGAGAAGGAAAAAGGAGTTGAGGAGGAAGAATTATAGGGAATGCAGACATACAGAATAAGGCGTGAGAGCAGAAAATGTTATCAGGGAGTACGAAGATTTAAACAAGTTTTTAAACCAAGCAAACTAAACTACAAGCCTATAACACAATAATTAGACCTGTTATGATATATGGATGTGAAACCTGGGTGATGACACAAGGTATAAAATCACAGTTAGAAAGATGGGAAAGGAAAATATCTAGGAAAATTTATGGACCGATGAAGGATAAAGAGGGATGGAGAATACCCACAACTATGGAACTAAATCTTCTATATAAAAAATTTAACATAGTAACTCTTGTTAAATCCAAAAGAATTGATTGAGTTGGGCGTATGATTAGGATGAATCGGGTAGATCTGTTAAAATGATCTTTGAAAGCGAACCTGAAGGGAGAAGAGATAGGGAAAGACCGACATTTAGATGGCTGGATTGTGTGGAGAAGAATTTTGCATAACATGGGGATTAGAAGATAGAGGAGAAAGGAAGACATTAGAGAAGAATGGGCTGTCATCATTAAGGAGGCGCTAGCTAGACTATAAGAGCTGTTTGCCAGCAGAAAAAGAAGTTTTTTCCAACTCATCATATTGTCAGCACTGATGCTAAAAAGGAAACACGTGAATTACAGCTGCACTGAGCATCGCATGTAGAAATAGATAAAAGAATCTAATTCATAATTTATAATTTGTCTGTAAATATTGACGAGTGTTTAAAAAATAATGTATGAGGCGTATGTTGAAAGCAATGTTTCTCTGCTCGAGGCATAATGTCTCGCTTTTAACTCTTGTATAATAAATAATTATAGTGGCAATAACCATTTCCGAGATATTTGACAGCTACTTTCTAATGTCTTGCGAGTCGATTGCTGTGGGGTTTGTTTGATTTTCTCTAATAGTTTGTTAATTATCATCATTTAAAGATTTTGTGTTCACCCCAAAATTAATTTGCCTAGAGAACGTTTCTGTGTTATCATTTTTTACTATTTTAAATCGTCATTAACGCCTAAACAATGTGAAAATGGGCTTAGAAATGGAATTTGGCGAAGAAGGGATATCTACGGCAACAATTTATAATTGCTACAGCGAATTCAAAAGAGATGTTTTTTTTATTCTTCTTTCTTTCTTTGTGGTGAATTTCCTTAAGTACGCCCAAGAATTGACGTTACTGATGAAAACATTGTCACTGTTCAAGCACTGCTTGAAGAACGACGACGGACATCTTATGAATTTATTCAGGCAACATTGGGTATTGGTATGAGTCAAATTCAAAACATTTTACATCAAGAGTTAGACGTAAGAAAACTTTGTTGTCGGTGGATTCTACATAAACTGACTCCGATCAAAAACAACACCACATTGATTGGTGCAGAAAAGCTCTGGAAAAATTCCAAGGAAGCAGTTCAAATTTGGTTTGGAATATCATTACTGGTGATGAATCTTGTATTTATTGTTATGATCCTGAGTCATTCGGCTCAATGGGTCTTTCGAACGGAACCGAAGTCCGACGAATTCGTAGTGCTGGTAAGAAGATGGTTGCTAGTTCTCTTTCTAAACAGGCCATATTGCTACTATAGCATTAGACGTTAGCGTGCCGCTACTGTCGATTGGTACACAAATGTCTGTTTACTGCATATTGTTTAAAAAGTTGGTGGAAAACGCCGAAAAGGAGAAATATTACATTATGACAAGGCATCGTCGCGTACAAAACTAACAACTGAGATAAACTGGATGCCATAAAGGTCAGCACCAGGTACCCTTCACCATACAGTCCTGACCTAGCACCTTGTATTTCTTTTTGTTTCCAAAGTTAATGATAAACTGCGTGGAATCGCTTTTTCGTCATCAAATGAAGCAGTGGAAGATTATAAAAACCTGGTTTCTGAAGTGTCTGAGGAAGAGTGGCTTCATTGTTTTAAGAGCTGGTCTCATCGAATGCAAAAATGTATTGATGTTAAATAGGAATATTTATAAAAGCAACAAATCCATTTAACGTTTTCAAAACTATTTCTCGTTTGCTTTTCTAAAAAGCTTGTTTTCAGTGTCGCTCTCGTATTATTGGTTTAATGCCCAGTACTTCATACTTTGTATTTTCTCTATTTAACTATAGTAAGTGCGGGAACCTTGAAAGATACTGAACTGAAATTACTATTTTTGTATTTCACTGAATTTATTTTTTGAATTAGACTGTACACACACCGACCTTTTTCTAAAAAATTCCATTTTGGATTCAGGGATTTTCAAAACGTGTATTTCTGTTTAAATTTTGGTATAGAATTTTTAGGTGAAATGCAATACTTCCTCTACGTACTAGGTTCGTGGTATAGAATGCTAGTATTAGAGATAGCCTAAATATGAAATCTCGTGTTCAAAACCATGGTATCATGTTTTGTAAGTTTTAAGATTTTTCGCTTTTAAAAAAATCCTATTAGCAATGAACATGAACTGGGCTTTCCAAATACTCTATTCGGGCAGTATTCTTGAAATACCTTTATTAAACCCAAGCCACTCTTTCCAAACAGTCAGAGAGTACAGCATTTCCTATATGTGAAAGTGACGTCTGTTCTTAAAGTTATTTTTGCTAACCAATGCTTTGAATGGCGTATTGTAATTACTATTAAGCAAGGAAGAGGCAACCATAATTCTTTTTTTTTTTTTTTAATTTTTCCGTAAATTTAAAGTTTCCACAATAATTAAAATATGTAAGCTTTACTTAATATGTTGTACTTTATTTGATATTTAGTTATTAAATATTAATAGAAACATACAAAGCCTATTTTTACTTTATCTGCTTCGTACGTAATAAGAATTGCATACCACCAAAAATTCGATACCGAGATTTCACAGAAAGACCCCATTGAATAAAAAAAGCATTTTTAGACAAACATTAGTGTGTGTGTGTATGTGTGTGTGTCGAATACCAAACCTGATATTTAAGTTCAGTACTTTCCAAAGATGCGACACGAAGATTTTCAAGAAAATCCCCCCTGCCCCAATCTACTCTTTACATGGAACATTTTTTGCAATGTTTGGTTTTCTAAAAAATAGCTCTAACCATTTTGATTCAAATAGCATGTTATATTAACGACTTTTACATGACAAATAAATTGAATATTCTGAGAATAGCCTGTGAAGTCTTCTTCATTCGGAAGGAATTTTCTATAATCTTGTATAACTGGTAAACCTTAAGTGTTAGACGAAAACGTGCAGATCTCTTTAAAACACTCATTTTATTCCACATAACTTCTTTTGTGGCATAAGCCATTTTCAAAATATCTGTTATTAATGTTTCGAATTGTTCAATACTTAGCCATTCATTTAAAATCCTTTCGATTTTCAGTTGTTTCTCGCGATGTCATGGAAACAGTAAGGAATTTTAAGGCCAGCATATAGCGTTCAGTTGTTAAACATTTGACTATCGCTATTCCCTTGGTATCTATAACGAAATGTGTAATGTAGCTATTTCTGTAAAGGCTTATCTCGATTAAAACTTTAGTAAGAATAATTTGTATAACGACGAGTAAGCGACAGAGTGTTGATATGTCTTCAGTTTTGCCTGTATCTAGTTATCACCTGGTGTTCACTTAAAGCTGCAGAACGCAATACTCTCACCAGCCATTAGCTTGATGTTACAAATCACGTGTATTCGACATGGCTCAGAAGGGCAGCATTTAAATAGCCATTTGCTGGATACTTTATCTATCATCACGTGTGTAGCAGGTATCATTTAAGCGGTTATAGCAGCACACATTAGAGCTCAACAGTCACGCTTGAGTTGCCATGAAGTGGTTTCCAATGGTATATCATTTCTCTCTTGCAGAGGCAAGTACGGACCTCTTGCGCTCTTTCTTTTTTAATGGCTTGTATTCTTTTAACGCAACGGTGCGATTAGTTAGTCTTTGCTAAGGTCGAGCCCAGTGCAGTTTATAATGATGATGGCCAATATTGGAAGTTCGCTTGGTATGTAATAAAGTTTACTGAACCAAGGCTGCTTATTCAGGTGTGAAAACAAATGATGAGCTACTGTCTCTCAATGTTATTTCACGTTCTACTCCCAATGTCTCGTTTTTACTTTCTCTACGACGTACCCAGTGCATAGACAAAGTATTGCATTCCACACAAAAGATCCAATATCAAATAACAAAATGACCCCACCTCAATCTATCCTTTATATGGAACAATTTTGGAATTGTTGAATTATTTGTCACTCTCCTAAAGCCCTGTCAACATTCACTTGTTTCTCGCGATGTCTTGGAAACAGTATGGAATTTTAAGGCAGCATGTAGCGTCCAGTTGTTAAACATTTGACTATCGCTGTTCTCTTTGTATCTATAACGAAATGTGTAATGTACTACCACGATATGAATGCATGTGGTGGGAGAAGCAATTAAACGGTTACAAATAAAGTGGGCGGGTCATCAGAAGGACAGTCAGGTAAAGAAAACATCCGCAGTTCCAAGTTGCATATACTAGCGAGGCTAGATCTGCAAATGTAGGATGTGTTTTATCGTAAGGGGACACCTCGCGTACTGCGACCATCTTGATCTATTGTGGCCACACCTCACGGAGTCGCAGGAGGTGTTAGGTCCGCAGGCAGATTGACCTACAGAGACGCGCAGAAGTCCCTAACATTTCCAGTTTGAACACCCGCGCACCAGTGAGTGAGGTAGCCGCAAGAGGGCGACGCAGCGGTCCTATCTGGCGGGACAGCTCACTCTGAAAATCTTCCCAAAGGGCATGCATCCATTCAATCTGCCAGGCATCGCCAGCACCGCAAGACTTGAAATCACACCTGAAACGTGAAATGGAGATGAAATGAGAGGAAATGGGGAAAGGAGAGATCGCGGTAGAATACACTAGCCCACCATTAGCCTTGGCGACCAGCGTAAAAGCACGAAAAGCCCCATAGCCAGAGTGGTTGATAACGGAATCGAACCCGGGACCTCCCGAATGCGGGCTACAGACATTGCCGCCTGAGCTATCCTACTTGGCGGTCTCTAATTGTAGTCCTGTTTTTATTGTGCGACTGTACCTGCCCTTTTCGCCTTGCTCCTCACTTCCCTCCAATCCCCAGCCTTGATTACACAAAAACAGTGACGCCCTCCTCCAAGCTCATTCATATCGTAGCCGATTAGCAACTACTTCTGCAAAGGTTTGTCTGGATGGAAATGGAGTAGATAGGAAAGTAAGCTTTCGTAAGAATAGTTTTTATACCCATTAATAAATGATAGACGGTAGAGAAGGTCATGTGAACGCAATTCATCACATTTTTTTACGTAGAGAAACTATTGCATTCTATTCAAAAATTCAATATCCAGACTGAATATCAAAAATCAAATACCACATTTGGTATTAAATTTCAGTTCATTGTAGAGATACGACTCGAAGATTTTCAAGAAAACCCCACCTCAATCTATCCTTTTCGAATTTTTTTCTCAAAAATGTGTCTTAACGTTTTGGATTGAAAAAAACAATACATAGGTTACTTACATGAAAAGTAAAATGTAATTCTTGAATTTTCTGGGAATAACCTATGATGTCCTCTTCATTTCGAGGGAATTTCGTACAATTTTGTGTAACTGGTAAACCATAAGAGATAGACAAAAACATACTGGCCCGCCTCATGGTGTGTCAGTGGCGGATCTACCTCACATTAAAGCAATCCGAGATCGAATCTCTGTTAGGGTGAGTTTCCGGGATAAGATTTTTCCGGGGTTTTTCTTATTTTGAAAAGCTGAATGTCGGGTAATTAAGTTCTGTGGATCCCGGGCTCATTTGAGCATAATTTCACCCATTACACTCATTCATCGCCCGATAGTACCTACTAGGTTAAAGGACGTTAAAGAAGAGAAAGACAGAAAAAGAAAGGAACGTGCTCCATAAACCATGTAACCTCTAAAATACACCTTTTTCCTATAGTGTTTTTGAGGCATCAGTCATTTGGGAGATAACCTTTATTATCTGCTTCCATTTTCAATACGTTTTACTTTCTATACCACTGTCTATTAAGTAGAGATGGTATTCCATTACACCCAAAATTTGTTTTCGAGGTTTCACTGGAAATAGATGTTTTGACGCCCTCTAAATAAAAAACAGCCTTAGAAAAAGGCTCGCGCATGCGTGTGTGTGTGCGCGAGCGCGCGCGCATGCCGGTGGGTGCGTGATCAGCAGAATTCAAAAACGAAATATTGAATGAATAGCAAATTTGGTGTTTATGTAAAGTACATTCCAAAAATGTGATACAAAAATTTTCAAATCCCTAGAAAAAAAAACAGCCGTTTAAATGAAACAGTTTTCGAAATCTTTTGTTTTCTAAAAAAGAGGTGTTGAGGATTTGTATTAAAATATGTACTTATGTTATTTACATGACAAATAAAACCTTTATCTTAATTTTCTGGGAATAGAACGTAAAATCCTTTTCATTCAGAGAGACTTTCGCATGATTTTGTATAACTAGAAAACCATAAGAGATAAACAACAGGGTACTCCGGAAAAAACACAATTTATTTGCGATAACTTTCTTCTAGCATCAGCTATTTCGGAGATTTCGCTTGTTATTTGTTTGAAATGCTCAGGCGGAGGGCCATGGATTTTTTCGGGCGTAAAAATCCTTAGCGTAGCTTCCTTCGGAAGGGAAGTAAAGCCGGTGGTCCTGTGTCGTAGATTTACGACATATAAAAGAACCTCAAGCCTGATAAAGAGGCCTCTGGGCAAAATTACCGGTCTTTCACGCCCAATATAGAATGGGACGCTAAGGACCACAGAAGTTAAAGAGCGTCCATAAATAAAACTAAATTTAATTTTTTTTGAAATGTTGATTAATTTTGTAACTTTTAAATTTCTATCATATTCAGCTGTTTCTCGCGATATTGGATACCATATTGCATAATTTCAAGGCTAGCATATAGCGACATCTGAATATCGATTCTGTTTTCTGTATGTCTCTTACTACAAGGTAATGCGTAAGGAAGCTATTTCTGCAAAGGTTTATTTCGATTAATATGAAGAGACAGAAAAAAGGAATAGCTTGCAATACCTATATAAAAATAACGATAGTAGGCAAAGCTAAATATAATGCATCAGATATTTTTTTCGTCGTAAACAAAGAGCAGGAAATTTCAAAGTCAACACAAAGCGATCCACATGTTAGAAGTCTTGACTATCGCTTTAACCTATTGTATGCCTCTTATAACTACAAAGAAATATTTAACTCTGTAATGAAATTTACCTCGATTAACAAGGAGCAGGTAGAAGAAACATCTATGTTACATTTACGTGACTTTCTCTATCCTCTATCGCTTATTAATGTGTATACAAAATATTCTTACGAAAGTTTATTTTCTTGTCTACTTAATTTTATTCGAGGTAAACCTTTGCAGAAACAGCTACATTACACATTTCGTTATAGATACAAAGAGAACAGCGATAGTCAAATGTTTAACAACTGGACGCTATATGCTGGCCTTAAAATTCCATACTGTTTTCATGACATCGCGAGAAACAACTGAAAATCAACAGGACTAGAATGACTAAGTGTTGAACAACTGGAACCATTAATAACGGATATCTCGGAAATAGTGATACTGCAAAAAATAAAAAACGTTATTTGAAATAAATTGTGTGTTTTAAAGAGATCCACATTTTTTGTGTAGCACGATTTGGATAGCCATTAACTTTTACCAGTTTTACAATATTATACAAAGTTCCTTCCAAATGAAGAAGACCTTACAGGCTATTCCAAAAAGTTCAAAGTATGCATTTTATTTGGTATATAAATATCTTAAATATATGATGTTTTAAGAAAATGTTTAGCCATTTTATAAAACATAAGCAGTTTACCAGAAATGTTCATTTAAAGGTTAGTTGAGGTGGGGAGTTTCTTGAAAATCATGGTGTCGCTAATTTGGAAGATATTGAACTTAAACACAAAGTTTGCTATTTATCCGATTTTTCGTTTTTGAGTTATACTGTTCACTGACACACACATGGACCTTTTTCTATTTTTTTTTTTTTTGATTCAGGGGACCTCAAAAAGTATATTTCCGCTAAAGCTTGATATGCAATTTTTGGGTAGAATACAACGGTTCCCCTACCTACTATACCTAGTAGAGAAAGTAAAAAGATTTCTTAAGCATAGTTTGAGGAAGAGCGAATAGAGAGTCATGAAAATGAAACACATCAGATATTAGGTTTTTCATCTTTCTGTATACCAAAATTAAGGTTAATATATGTGTAAAAAAGAAAAAAAGGCAACAAACAGGATAGGAAGCTGAAAAAGTCAATAATGGTAGTTTGAAGAAAACAGCTTATGAGAAAAGGCTGCACCTTCAAAGCCGCTCCTTCAAATAAAAGAAGTAACCCTATTATTTCAAGAAATCATTTCCAATTTCTTATGTGTTTTCTTTTCTTTTCAGTATACTTTTTTCTTTGTAACATTTGTTCTTCTTGCTAAAACCCATCATATAGGTAATGGCCATTTCTGTGGTGCCGGGGAATTGCCTCATGTGGAGAAGTCATTTATCAGGCACTCGCTTACAGGTTGTGTCTTAAATAATGTTTCGGAAGTAAAACCGAAAATATAATTTGGATTTAAAGAAAGTATACTGCTTTGGCATTCATGCAGGTAATTAAATAATTATTATCAAAATTAAAGATTATAAATTTCCCCTCAAACCCTCGTAACATCATTTTCTGATGCAATACTTTCACGTGATTTAATCGAAAGGCGGTGATCTTTTTTATTTCACTCGTGGTTGATGAATCTCCATGAATCAATTGTCAAATTCTTTAACTTCGCTTGAGTTGTTTAATTAAATATAATTAAACATTCGTTGATTTTCAGCGGCTCATATCCTCTATTAAGATACAGTTTAAATCTTCTTTTAAAATGTGTTTTTACTTTATCTCAATGTACCTAGCAGGTAGAGAAGCTATTTCATTCCGCCCAAAAATCCATTATCAAGGTTTCTCCGGAAATGTTTTGAGGCCCCTGAATACAGAAAATGCATGTTTAGAAAATCACCGTTTTGTGTGCGTGTATGCATGTGTGGCATAACTCAACAGCACAGCTCAAAAACGAAAATTCGAATATATACCAACTTGGTATTTAATTTCGAATCTTCAAAAAGATACTACACGAAGAGTTTCAAGAAAATCCTCCCACCCCAAATTAACTTTTACGTGGAGCATGTTTCGAAATTTGTTATAATTTTTAATAGATATGTATAACAGTTAACTGAGTTACAATGGGACGTTATTAATAGTGAAGTTTCAAGGTGATTTAACTTTGAGTCGACATATTATACAAAAACCCTTCACTTACATCATGATAGTCTAGAACACAGGTGGCGAAAACGGGACTCGCGAGTCATCTTGACTCGTCCGTGGACTAGTGGTACCGTGCTAGCCTCTAGTTCCCGAGGTCGCGGGTTCAAACCCGGCGGAGGGCGATGGATTTTTTCGGGCTTAAAAATCCTTAGCATGGCATCCTTCGGAAGGGAAGAAAAGCCGGTGGTCCCGTGTCGTATATTTACGGCACGTAAAAGAACCTCAAGTCTGATAAAGAGGTCTCTGAGCAAAATTTATGGTCTTTCACGCCCAATATAGAATGGGACGCTAAGGACCATAGTAGTTAAAGAGCGTCCATAAATAAAACTCAATTTCAATTTTTCGTAGGCGCCGTTCCCTCTCTGCAACCGTCCCTTTGTTTTTCACATGCTGCTGAGCGATGCAGTGCGTGTTGTATATTTGGTGACTTGCGGAAGGAAGGAAGGCGTTTTCGTCACCCTTGGTCTAGAAGAATGAACAATCGTTTCGAGGCTGAAGATGAGGCCATTGATGCCTCGAAACGATCGTTACTCTTCTAGACCATCATGATGTAAGTGAAGGCTTTACATATAATATGTCGACTCAAAACTATATCAGATATGACAGGTTTTATTAAAATACCTCATATTTAAAATATGTACACTGACGTGCATAAAAACTGGCTCATTCCCCTAGATAACAATAGTGTTTTTCCCTCCGTAAGGTTTGCACCTTCAGGTGACCAACCTTTGACTCCATCCAGCCGGTATCAGTTCTCTATGTGAGGCATCATCATTATGTCTGCTCAGCTCCCGTTAGCGTCTGCCACAAGGAAAGCTGACCACCAGACCGGTTTGTAAACTCAGTGGCGTTTCCTGTAACTGCACGGGAGTAACTTTGCGATACAAATAGATTTGAAGTGCTATAATTATATTGTGTTACGAAATTATTAGCAGCGTTCAATTTGGCGAGACATGATAAATTTGTGAATTGCATCATAGGAGGAATTATACAAGCAACGAATAATAAATTATTTAACAAAAACGTTATAATTCATATGTTCAAAGTCAAAAGTTGTAAGTCTCATCAGCAGGAACAAATTCAGCAATAGCAATAAATTACATTATGATAAAATGAACTGTACATCCACAAATGTTCTACATTTTAGTTGCTCCGATAAAGCTGATGTTTCTTCCATTTGGTATTTTCATACTGATTCGCGTGGCAAGACGAATAATGGCGCTGTAGATATATAGGTTAGCATCTTATTATAAATTAGAGACTAAACGCCATTATTTGTGCTGTAATAAAATATGTTTCCTCACAAGTAGGGATGGGCCTAGTTGGCGTTGTGGACCTACTCTTTGACGTACTACTCGACCACGATATTATTGTACCTGACCTTACGGAAACCTGCATTTGAATACACGAGGAAACCAGACCAGCGAAGTGCAATACTATTGTGGTCGAGTTATATTGTCCTCCATGGTAAATTAAAACTACTCGACAGGGCCGCCGCTGCGCTGAGGGAGGGTATGAATGACGTCAACATTTTCCCCCTTTGCTCCTCTTTCAGTTGTTCCCATCACGCTTATGTACTGCGCAGGCAAGCTACCAATAGGTCTGCTCGGTACTTGACGATAGCTGCTCTATGGCGGCCTGAAAAAAAAACAATTCGGGGACACAAAAACGAACCAACGAACGATGTTATACGATCTAAAATGAAGAGGTGGCTTAGATACCGTCTCTATGAAAGAGTTTCGCTACGACTGGTACACAAGGAAATGCTAAACTAATGCGACATAATTCGACCTTCAATAGCAAGGTGTGCAGAATTATTTGCATGTGTCATTAAACTGAACGACAGCTACATTTATGTGAGAACTCTCGTCACCTAATATGGGCACGAAAACAAAAAGTTGTTCGTCTTTATTTCTACCTTTTATATATTCTTTTTGCGCCTAAATTCAAGGAAGCATGACCTTAACGGTACTTGCTAGTGAGAATATGTAGGGTGTGATGTCACTCTTTGGCAGTTCAGGCAATGTTTTGGGGGAGTGAAAATACTCTGTCAATACAGAGGCTGGAAATTATGCTTGAGGAACAGAACAGCTCACGCTGAAGGAGGGAGGGGCTACATTTGCCATTACCAACACAATCGGCTGCGTTCCATTTATGAGCCACTGTAAGAAATTGTGTATAACTAACAAACGGGAAGACCTAAGTTTAGAGTACCTCCCGTTGTGAAGAATGCAGAAAATCTGGGGGGGGGAAACCTCAGCGAGAGAGCATAGTTCTGGCGGCATTTGCAACGCAGACCTCTCATTCTTTTAATAATCTTGGCCACCTGTGTCAGTAGGAATGAACTGAGATACAACACTTTCGCCTGAAAACAGTAAGATAAGACTCGAGACTTAGCATTTTTACTCTCTACCACGTACGTAGTAGGTGAGAAGGAATTGCATCCCACCCAAAAATTCGATACCGAGATATCACCGGAAATACATGCTTTGAGGCGCCCTGAATCCAAAAAATGCATTTGTACAAAAA
The DNA here is from genome assembly GCA_030765065.1 of Deroplatys truncata. Taxonomy (NCBI): domain Eukaryota; kingdom Metazoa; phylum Arthropoda; class Insecta; order Mantodea; family Mantidae; genus Deroplatys; species Deroplatys truncata. Next base: position 21,859,065 of record CM060987.1, read on the forward strand.
GTCAGTGTGTGCCTGTAAACGGCATAACTCAAATACAAAATTCCCTATAAATACCAAACTTGGTATTTAAGTTCAGTATCTTCCAAGGTTGCGACACAAAGAGTTTCAACAAAATCCCGCAACTCCAACTACACCTTACATGGAACATTTTTTTAAAATTTTTATTTTATAACAAATGGCTAACGATTTTGATTAAAATACGATATATTAAAGATATTTACATGACAAATAAAATATATATCTTGAATTTTTTGGCAATAGTCTGGGAAGTTGGTGCTCTGCATTCGGAAAAATTTAGTATAATCTTGTATAACTGGTAAACGTTTAGCGATAGGCGAAAACGTAACACACAAAATGTATGTCTCTTTAAAGCAAACAATTTGTGGTATAAGTCAGTTATTAACGGTTGGAATTGTTCATATCTTGGTCATCTTTTCAACATTCAGTTATTTCTCGCGATGTCATGGAAACAGTATGGAATTTTAAGACCAGCATATAGCGTCCAGTCGTTAAACATTTGACTATCGCTGTTCTCTTTGTATCTATAACGATATGTGTAATGTAGCTATTTCTGTAAAGGCTTTTCTTGATTAAAATGCAGTACAGTTAAAAATAAGCTTTAGTAAGAAGAGTTTGTATACTGACTAATAAACGATAGAGGCTAAAGAAAGGCATGTGAATGCATCATATAAGATTTTTTTTCTTCAGACTTCAATTTAATCGACCATTTATTTAATTTTCTGGAATTTGAAAGCATTTCTAGTCTTATAAATAGGTTTTACTTCGTAAGTAATTGCACTAAATATAACAAGTCGGTGCCTATTAATGTTAGCAAAGTGAACATTTGGAAATTCCAGTCCCGCTTTTGAGGATCGAACAAGACCTCCCAAAAGCTTGCAGCGGTAACATCTGATTCTATCCGGCTAAGGTAATTACAGCGCTGTTATTACATGGGTATGCTATTCGGCAAAAAGTTGGTGTTACATACGCTATAAGTCACCGTATCCTTCAGATTATTGTGAAAGGTGCGCATCACATTCAAATTAGTATGTTCCCCATCTGCACACATCAATTATATCTCATAGTACAGGCCAAGAGTCAAGGATTTTAACAGTTCGTGCGATCCATAGCAGACAAAGAAAATGTCTACATTCTCCAACTGCTTTTTTCTACTTTCTTTACTGCATACCTGGCAGGTAGAGAGGGTATTGCATTCCACCAAAAAATTCGATATCAAGATTTCACAGGAAATGCATGTCTTGAGGACCCTAAATGCAAATTAAAAATGTTTGGAAGGTCTGTGTGTCTGTGTGTGTGTATGTGAACACCATAACTTAAAAACGAAAAGTCAATTAAATGGCAACCGATATTATAACAGTATCCCCCAAAATACGACACGAAGATTTTCAAGAAGATTTCCTCAACCTAAACTACCCTTTACACGCACAATATCCTTATATTCTTTTTTCTCATATACCTCTAACAATATTGATTAAATTACCATATATTTAAGATATTTACATGACAAAATAAAATATAAATTTCCAGATTTCTGTGATTAGTGCGACTGTCCAGTTTTGGCCGCCACTTCACTATTGTGATCTAGCTCAATTCTCCATGTCATTTCACGTTTCCTCGCGACGTAGTGGCGTGATGAAACGCGCGCAGCAGCCTCTTCTTCCTTCCGCTTCGCGAGCGTCGAACGCAACACTTCTCCAAACTCTCGCAGCTCACTATACGTCGTAACTGATGCCATTACCACACTCGGAGAACGGCACTTGATGTCGGGTCAGAAACTGCACTTACTCGCGAGCGCCGCTGGAATTTTCCAGACAGTTCTAGAATATTCAGGAGGCGGGGAGAAGGAAAACTTCCACAACCATCCCATTATATCCAGATAAAGCTGGGTGAGAGCAGTATTCTGTTGGCTTATCTCTTCCCGACCAGTCGGTCCGACCATAGGCGTTGCGTCACAATCGCTTGTGAATTTATTTCACAACCCTGTCCAACACACGGCTTGTGTAGAAGAAAAATTAATTCCAATTTTTATTTTGTTGCGTCAGCCATTTCCGAGATATCAGTTAATATTGGCTTCAATACTTACTGTCGCTATTCTGTTGCTTCTTGCGATGCCATGGAAAGAGTGTGGAATTTCAAAGGCAGCAAATAGCGAGCCACGTTTAAACATCTGAGAATCGAATCGCTTTCCCCTATCCCTCTTTTACTATAGTGAAATGTGTAATGAAACTATTTCTACAAGTGTTTATATCAATTAGCATGAAGTAAATAGTAAAGTAAGCTTTCACAACAATAGTTTATAGAAGCTACACAAAAATCAACGGTAGTCAAGTAACATACAAGAAAAAACGTCAATGTGTGTGTCTGGGAACAGCATAATCAAAAACGAAAAGGCAGATAAATACCAAACTTGGTATTTAAATTCCAGTTTAAACCGCCAATTCCAAAGATGCGACACAAGCATTTTCAAGAAAATCCTCTCACCTCCTACTATCCCTTATAGGTATATTTTTAATGTTTTTATTTTCTCAAAAATGGCTTAACGTTTTGTATTAAAATGCCATATACTAAAGAGATTTACATGGCAAAACGTATACCTTCAATTTTCTGGGAATAGCCTGTGAAGTCCTCTTGATTCGGAAGAAATTTTGTGTAACTGGTAAACATTAAGGCATAAACGAGAACATAATGTACAAAAAATGTATCTCTTTAAAACACAATTTACTTCAAATAACTTTGTGAGATAAGACCTTTACGAGATATCCGTTATTAATGGTTCGAATTGTTCAATAAGTTGTCACTTTGTCGATTTGCAGTTGTTTCTCGCGATGTCATGGAAATAGCATGGAATTTTGAGGCCAGCATATAGCGTCCAGTTGTTAAACATTTGACTATCGCTGTTCTCTTTGTATCTATAAGGAAATGTGTAATGCAGCTGTTTCTGTAAAGGTTTATCTCGATTAAAATAAAGTAGACAGAAAAGTCAGCTTTTGGTTGAATAGTTTGCATACAGGGTAGAGAAGGTCATGTGAATGAATCCTCCTTATACCACAATGAATGTCAGGAATGCTTGGTAGAAGTGTGGGTAGAGGAAGACATATGAGTGTAACATAAGAATGTTTCTGTTTTATAAAAAAAATCTTAATACGAAGAGCATTAATGAAACTTGATGTAAATTAATTGTACTTCATGTTGGTAAATTTAGAACCATGTTTGTTTTCATCTTCTCTACCACATACCTAAATAAGCAGAAGCACTGCATGGAGCCAAATATCTGATACCGATAATTTCCCGTTTGACGTCCCCTTAATCCTGTACGAGCGTACGTCGCTTGTGTGTGTATTTGTTAACAGTGCAACTCGAAAACGAAACATAGAATGACTACAAACATTTGTAATTAAGTCCGGTAGGTTTTAAGGACCCAAAGGTAATATTTTCATAAATTGACCTAAACTACAAAATCAATTACATTGAAAAAATGTATTGTTTTTCGTTTTTAAAGCATTGTTGTAAGTATTTTGTTTAAACCTTGCATATAAAATATGTATCTTGCATTTTTAATAGCCCGTGAAGTCTCCTTTTTTCTCGCTGAATCAAAATCCTTGGAGCAACTTTCGGTAATATTAAAACCATCGAAGCTTTTTCCATGTAAGCGGTAGTTTCGTGTGGGGTGATTTTCTTGAAAATCTTCGCATCGAATCTTTAGAAACTACTGAACATAAATATCAAGTTTGGTTGAATCCGACATCTCCTTTTTTAATTATGTTGTTCACAGACACATACATACAGACATTTTTTTCTAAAATTGCTTTGGGGGCAGGTTCAGGGAGTTTGAAAATTTATATTCCGGTGAAAACTTGACCTCCAGTTTTTGGGTGGAATACAATAGTTCCTTTAGTTACCGTAAATGCATAGTACAGGAAATAAAAATATATTATATATACATATATATAACCTGCATACAATGATAAAATATATATAAAATGAAGAGTAAATTTTAATTAATGAGATTGCGTAAAATATTAAAAAATGATACCACGTGGGATGGCTCATGCGGTAACATTTATGGCCCGCATTCTGGAGGTCGCGAGTTTAATCCCCCGGGGCCAACCAATCTGGCCGAACGTTTTTTCGCGGTTTTCCTCGGTCGCTAAGCGAACGCTGGTTGGATAATTTGATCCTCGGATTTTCCTATCATGGCTTTCATCACTACATTTCATTATTTTCTTCTTCTCCGCTATACCAGGCAATGGGCTGACCATCATCCTGGATATGCTATGATCCAGAGTTTGCTTGCACCTCAACACACTACTGACCCAAGACATTGTGCTGATCGCCCATCCTGGATATGCTATGATCCAGAGTTTGCTTGCTCCTTGACACATTACTCACCAAGACATTGGACTGATCACCCATCCTGGATATGCTATGATCCAGAGTTTGCTTGCTCCTTGACAGATTGCTCACCAAGACATTGGACTGATCTCCCATCCTGGATATGCTATGATCCAGAGTTTGCTTGCTCCTTGACAGATTACTGACCAAGACATTGGACTGATCTCCCATCCTGGATATGCTATGATCCAGAGTTTGCTTGCTCCTTGACAGATTACTCACCAAGACATTGGACTGATCTCCCATCCTGGATATGCTATGATCCAGAGTTTGCTTGCTCCTTGACAGATTACTGACCAAGACATTGGACTGATCTCCCATCCTGGATATGCTATGATCCAGAGTTTGCTTGCTCCTTGACAGATTACTGACCAAGACATTGGACTGATCTCCCATCCTGGATATGCTATGATCCAGAGTTTGCTTGCTCCTTGACAGATTACTCACCAAGACATTGGACTGATCTCCCATCCTGGATATGCTATGATCCAGAGTTTGCTTGCTCCTTGACAGATTACTGACCAAGACATTGGCCTGATCTCCCATCCTGGATATGCTATGATCCAGAGTTTGCTTGCTCCTTGACAGGCTACTGACCCAAGACATTGTGCTGATCGCCCATCTTGTATATGCTATGATCCAGAGTTTGCTTGCTCCTTGACAGGCTACTGACTCAAGACATTGTGCTGATCTCCCATCCTGGATATGCTATGATCCAGAGTTTGCTTGCTCCTCGACAGGCTACTAACCCAAGAAATTGTGCTGATCTCCCATCTTGGATACGCTATGATCCAGGGTTTGCTTGCTCCTCGACAGGCTACTGACCCAAGACATTGTGCTGATCGCCCATCTTGTATATGCTATGATCCAGAGTTTGCTTGCTCCTTGACAGGCTACTGACCCAAGACATTGTGCTGATCGCCCATCTTGTATATGCTATGATCCAGAGTTTGCTTGCTCCTTGACAGACTACTAACCCAAGAAATTGTGCTGATCTCCCATCTTGGATACGCTATGATCCAGGGTTTGCTTGCTCCTCGACAGGCTACTGACACAAGACTTTGAATCACCTATCCTGGATATACTATGATTCAGAGTTTATTTATTCCTTGACAGTCTACTGGCCCAAGTCATTGGTTTGTAAATCCTTACGGTATAGGATATAGGAGGAAGGGTGTGCTTATCGGAGGGGGACACTTCGCGCACTGCGATCATTGCGATATATTGCGGCTATATCTCTCGGGATTCAGGGGTGAGGTGAGAGCCACGGGAGCTCCCAAGTCCGTAGGCAGAGACGCGTAAATGTCCACAACATTCCCAGCTTGAACACCCGCGCATCAGTAGTAGTGAGGATTCCCAAGAGGGCAACGTAGTGACCCTAACGTGTGGGACGGCTCATTCTGGCGTTCGCATGCATCAACGCCGTCTGTCCGGCACCGCTAGCACCGTAGGACCCAAAAGCGCGCCTGAAACGTAAAATGAAGAAAAATGAGAGGAAATGGGGCAAAAGGAAAAATCGTGGTAGAATACACCACGTCAGCATTCGCGTTGGCGACCAGGGGAAAATCTCAAAATACCCCTTGGTCAGAGTGGGTGGTCAACGGGAATCAAACCCAGGACCTCCCGAATTCGAGCCAAATACGTTGCCGCCTCCTGAACCATTTCTCTCGGTCCTTGGGGTGTATGTCCTAGAAAGAGGAGGGTAATTCATTAAAGAAGAGAATTTTCCCCTTAATTATGAAATATCGTTATGACAATGTTAAATTGAGAGCGTAAACCTCGATAGCACAGGAAACTATTTCGCCAATACTGGATACCACACACAATGTGACACAAATATCTGAGTGTAATGAGCTCGACCTGGAATGTTCAGGTTTTTAAGTGAATGGTAAGGTCAGAGTTAATTATCGAGGTTGCTTTACCTTTCTGGCCAACATTTGTTCTTTACTCTTCTACAAAAGCTCGTTCTCCTCCCTACTTCTTGTTAATCGACACTTGTATTACACATTTCGTTGCAGGTGGAAGAAGACAGAAGGCTAAAGGGATAGTCGTATTATTAAACGCGCATAGCTATGTGATGGTTTTTAAATCCTTGTTCAATCCATGACCATGAGAAAAAGCGAGTAGCTACTTAAGATATAAAAATCTGATGTGTTACACTCACATGACTTTCCCTACTCTTGTACAAACTATCTTTACAAACGCTTATTCTCCATATGCTTCATGTTAATCGTGATGTTAAATCTTATTGCTAATTTTCTTGTAGGTGCAAGGGGAATTGGTAGGTTTTAAGCGATAGTCAAATATTCTAAGAGCTGGTTGCTATGTGGAGTATTCCATTCTCTTTGCATTACCAGACAAAAAAATAATGAACAACGAATTTGAGAAAAAGTATAAGTATTGGAAAATTTAAGGGAATAACAAGCAATATCTCTAAAATGGTTCAATCAACAAAAAAATGTTTCTGACATAAATTGTGTATTTTTTGTGTAATAAAACTTTGTCTATCTCTTATGGTTTACCAGTTATGCAAACGTCGTTCACAATGAAGAATACTTTTGGAGACATTCCCAGAAAATTCAAGATATACATTTTATTTTTCATGAAAGTATCTTAAACATATATTTTAATCAAAATCGTTAGAGCCATTTTTGAGAAAATTAAAATTTTCGAAAAATGTTCCATGTAAAGGGTAATCTGGGGTGGAGGATTTTGTTGAAAACCTTCGTGTCGCATCTCTGGAAGATGCTGAACCTAAATACCAAGTTTGGTGTTTATCCAACTGTTCGTTTCTGAGTTATGCTGTTCACAGACAGACACACACACACGGACATGTTTCCAAAAATGCTTTTTTTGGATTCAGTGGGTTTCAAAACATATATTTCCGGTGAAATCTAGGTATCGAATTTTTGGGTGGAATACAATACTTCCCCTACTTACTATACGTAGTAGAGAAAGTACAAAACTAAGAACGTAGGCTTTCACGGCCGGTGTCACAATTATAACTAATATAATTTTCCGGGCTGTTATGCCGTGGTCTGCTGAAGAAAGATTTCCCAGACGTTTCGTCCACAACTGCGGTGGACATCTTCAGTGGCGCGGACGAAGTCTTCTCGGTGAAAGTATCGCAGCGTCTTCTGATGCGTTGGGTTCAAGGTTCAAGGTTATTTATTCAAGCTTAGAGTGCCTGGAGCCAGTACAGTGGGCCTGGCTTTCAGGATACATTTTCATTTTTGTTATAAAGGTCTGATTTGCATGGCATTGTCTACGGGGTTTTTGTCCGAACCCATACAACTGCCCTTTTCTTGGGCAGCCGAGAACAGTTCAGGTTTGAAATTAAGTGTTTATTTCACACTTTCATTTTGTTTGTTTGTTTTGGTTTTATACAATATTTACACTATTTACACTCACACATTCATGCCATTCATCCTTCCTCACACATTCTCACGTACAAACATCCACACGCACACTCACTTTTTACAATATATACACTGTACATTTCCGCAGTTTTGCTGTGCGGTCAGTGCTGCCTGGATCGTTGTGAAGGTGGCGGCCCCTCAGGTAGTGTTTGCGTGGCCGTGGGCCGGTGGTTGTGGGCGCGCGGAGCGACGAACTGTGTTTGTGATTTAGAATATTTTTATTCGTTTGTGTTTTCTGTGTTTTGGTTCGCCGCTCCCAATTTTTGAGATAAGGTTATTGGCATGTGATCTAATGCGCGCCCACGTGTTGGTGGCTCGTCGTCTGATGGTTTCTGGGAGATAGGGAATTGCTAGTTCTGATGCGTTGGCCGTTAGTGCCGCTCTCTTTATAGTGTGGACGCTCTCTGCTGATTGGCCCGCTGGTATGAGGGGGCTGGCGCCGGCTGTGTTGTTGCGCTCTTCTGATTGGCTCGTAGTGTTTTTCGGTTTTGTATGACCTTTCTTGTTTTTGATGACTAAATGCCAGTTACTGTTGAGTTTCAATGCTTCTTCTTTCCTATTGAAATTATTGGGATGTTTATAAATCTCTATTGCTTCGCGTTGTAGCCGGGTATGGTAATGCTTTATGGAGGAAAGAATGTTGGTGTCCTGAAATCTAATAATGTGTTCGCCCTCGGCTTCAATGGCATGTTCGGCGACTGCCGATTTTTCTGTATGGCCCAGGCGGCAGTTTCTTTTGTGTTCGCTGGTCTAATTTCAATAGGAAAGAAGAAGCATTGAAACTCAACAGTAACTGGCATTTAGTCATCAAAAACAAGAAAGGTCATACAAAACCGAAAAACACTGCGAGCCAATCAGAAGAGAGCAACAACACAGCCGGCGCCAGCCCCCTCATACCAGCGGGCCTATCAGCAGAGAGCGTCCACACTATAAAGAGAGCGGCACTAACGGCCAACGCATCAGACGCTGCGATACTTTCACCGAGAAGACTTCGTCCGCGCCACTGAAGATGTCCACCGCAGTTGTGGACGAAACGTCTGGGAAATCTTTCTTCAGCAGACCACGGCATAACAGCCCGGAAAATTATATTAGTTATAATTACAAAACTAAGCTTTTGAAAATTTAAACCAATAATAAACAATGTCTCGGAAATGGATAGCGCCACTAAAGCTTTACTTCACATAATCTGTGTGGTTTAAGCAGTTCTCTTAGGGTTTACCATTTAGAGCACTTCACAGCTATTCGCAGAAGATTCAAGATATACATTTTATTTACCATGCAAATACCTTAACATACGGTATTTTAATGAAAATCGTTAAAGCTATTTATTAGATAATAAAAAATGTCGAAAAATGTTCCATGTAAAGGGAGGTTTGTGGTGGGGAATTTCATGCAAATCTTCGCGTCACGTGTTTGCTACATACTAAACTTAAATACCAAACTTGGCGTTTAACGGAATTTTCGTTTTTAAGTTATGCTGTTCACACACGTTCATATACAGGTAACTTTTTCTAAAAAATTTTCTTTCTTTTTTGTTTTTAAATTTCGTAATCTAAAATGTGTATTTCTATTCAAATGTTAGTATAGAATTTTTTGGTGATGTGCAATATTTCGTGTACTTACTATAGGTAAGTAGAAGAGAAAATAAAAATTACAATTACAGTAAAACCTCTTCATTACATTGCCCATATTTTCTTGGAATCGGACAAACTCCTATGTTTTTAGACATAGACCCTGTATGTTGGACATCCCCATGGTACTATTGTGTATTTCTGCTAGGTGTGTACCTGTTAGGGTTAAGTGACATTCAACTTAACGTTGCAAACAATTGCAATAAGGCAAGAGCAGCAACTATTGTTGATACAATAAAATGAACTCGTGGGCCATGGACAGATGTATCGCAAGATACAGTAATGAATGTTTTAGGCAAGCAGGATTTCTGCAAGAAGAGACAGGAGTAGAAAATATCATTGAGAATATTGCTGCAACAGAAGTCTACCCCAATAAATGATGAAATAGAGCGCCTTCCCGAAGATGGAGCTATGTTGATGAGCATGAAGATGTTCCTGCTAGAGGTTTTATCAGCCGATGTCAAGAATGAAGGGATGTCTTCAGATGAAGATGAATCCATTTCTATTCCTGAAAATCCACCCACCCATCAACGAGCTCTTCAGTGCATTAAGGAATTGGAGAAGTACGCATTTGCACAAGTTCAGCCTAAATGTTTGAACTTTTATTTGGGCTTGAACGAGAAATTGAGAAACGTTGGGCATGTCAAAAATTAAAACTACCAAGCAGTCTCTTTCAACACACTTTTTCAAAAATCAATGCCAATTGGTTATCAATACATATGCACTGTATTTCAGCTGAATGTGATTTAACATATATAGAACGGTAACACTGGAAACATGGCCCTGTGTGTGTCTGTGTGTGTGTGTGTGTGTGTGTGTGTGTGTGTGTGTGTGTGTGAACAGCATAACTCAGAAACGAACAGTCGGATAAACACCAAACTAGGTATTTAGGTTTAGTATCTTGAGAGATGCAACACAAAGGTTTTCAAGAAAATTCCCCCACCCCAAATTACCCTTTACATGGAACATTTTTCGAAAATTTTAATTTTCTCAAAAATGGCTAACGATTTTGATTAAAATATCATATGTTTAAGATATTTTCACGACATATGAAATGTATATCTCGAATTTTCTGGGAATGTCTCCAAAAGTATTCTTCATTGTGAACGACTTTTGCATAACTGGGAAACCATAAGACATAGACAAAACTTTACTACACAAAAATGTAGATCGCGTTAAAATACACAATTTATGTCATAAATATTTTTTTCAGTGAACCATTTTCAAGATATTGCTTGTTATTCCTTTAAATTTTCCAATACTTATACTTTTTCTCAAATTTGTTATTCATTTTTTTTGTCCTGGTAATGCAAAGAGAATGGAATACTCCACATAGCAATGAGCTCTTAAAAGATTTGACTATTGCTTAAAGTGTACCAATTCTCCTTGCATCTACAAGAAAATTAGCAATAAGATTAACATCTCTATATCTCGATTAACATGAAGCATATGGAGAATAAGCGTTTGTAAAAATAGTTTGTACAAGAGTAGAGAAAATCATGTGAGTGTAACACATCAGATTGTTTTGTACAATTTTTGTAGTATTTTTTCTTTTACAATGAATGCAAAAAAGAAAAGAAAGTCTACCCCTTCTCCTTTGGACACCTCGTTAGTTTGGACAATTTTTATTGAACCATAGATGGCCAGGTTAGAGAGGCTTTACTGTAATTGAAAATTGAAAGCAATAACAAAGTATATCTCGAAAACAGTTAAGGTCACACCAATTTTTTAGTAACTGTGTGCTGTAATGAGCTCTATATTTTTTTGTGAAACTGTTTTCTACCTGTCACTGTTTACAAGTTCTACGAAAATCATTCAGAGTGAAGACATCACAGGCTTTTCCCCAAAAATTCAAGATACACGGTTTATTTGCCATGCGTCTAACTTAAAGGTATGGCATTGTAATCAAAATATCGAAATGTTTTCCACGTGAAGGGTAGTTTGAGATGGGGGGATTTGTTGTAAACCTTAGTGTCGTATCCTTGGAAGGTGCTAAACTTAAATCAGACTTACGGAAATACACACACACAGGGCCTTTCTGTAAACGGGACCTGAAAACATGTTCTGTCGGTGAAATCCAGATGTGGAATTTTCGGATTGAATATATTACTTTCTCTGCCTATTGGAATGTGGTAGAGAAGGTAAAACTGCTGCATCTGACATAACGGAGCCTGAATATTGTAACCAAAATATTCACTAAAGATGGGATTAAATTAAATGACTCGAAAGATTGGTAGTTTCTTAGTTCAATTTAATGTTCGACCAAAGCCAATCTTGTTCCTGCGCGTGCGGATTTCCTTTTGCCTTCACAATATTACAATAAGTTCTGTGGTTCTTGTAAATACGCTATTATGATTATTATTATTTAACGTATTAGTATAAATAATTATGAATACAGTAATTTTAAGGATACAGCATACCGATAGGCCGCTGCTCTGTATTGTATTCAACATCATTATCATTATCCGAGGTTTAGGTCTTTTAATTTATTCCTATGAAGCAAAAAAGTTGATAAATGGCTTTGAAATTCCATAATACTCGCAGAACCACGACAAAAAGGACGCTTATATTACATTCATATGGCATTCTCTACTCACTCATCTACAGATTATTCTTGCATAACCTTATTCTTTTATCTACTTGTAAAGTCCATCCTCTTTGCATGTCGACGACAAAAAGAAGTATGAAAAATAAAATGAAGAAACGAATAGCTACTTAGCACTTGACAAGGATTGAAGCATTTGACAATTGAGGCCAATGGCAAAGAATATGTCGGAAGCGGTTACTGCTACAAAAAATGTATTTGACTTAAATTGTGTATTACAACGAGATCTACGCTTTTGTGTAATACGTTTTTGCATTTTATTGGTAATGTATATATCGTAAACATGTATTAGTTTAATCAAAGTTCGTCAGAATAATTTTTGAGAAAATAAAACATAAAGACAATTTTTTCATGTAAACGCTAGTTTGGTGTGGGAGAATTTGAGGAAAATCTTCGTTTCGTATCCTTAGAGTACGCTGAACTTAAATACTAAGTTTGGTATTTAACCTACTTTTCGTTTCTGAGTAATGGTGTTCACAGAAAGACATACACACACGTACATTCACTCACTCACTCGCTCACTCCCACAAACTGAGCTTTTTGTAATTTTTTTTGAAGGGGCTTTCAGGAGACTTCAAAAACTGTATTTCTGGTGAAATAACATAACAATATTTTTGGAAGACAATACTTCTTCTACTTACTATAAAAATACTAAAGAAAGTAAAACTGGAACAGATAATGTTATAAATAACCTTTGTAAAACTACGTAGAAGATTCTTCGCTATTGAATACAGAATGTAATATAATATGACGTATTGCCAGTTTAGTCTCTTCGTTTGTTAAGTCTTGCTTCTCTTGTCCAACCAGTTATTAATTGTAACTATCCTGATGAAGAAAAATAACACACATGCAAATGGTAAGCTCACGTGACTACTTTCACTAGATTTAGTGAAAGGATTCCACTTTTTTGACACGTGCCTCAAACGTTCCGGAACTGGACTTCTTTTTTCAGGTTTCGGGAAACATTTGTGAATGTGAGAATACCTTTGGGCAAATAAAAATAATCACATGCTATCTGTTTTGTAAGCCTTGATTTCTCTTAGCTGTTGGGCGTTTATCTTTCCCATAAAACGTAGGAAACTTCTAGGTGAAAACACGCTAACACCGAAAAGAATGAAGAAGTGGCTCATAATCATGCACGACTGAATTGTGAGCTAAAGCCAGGCCGGATAGCGTGAAGATTTCTGTGGGTGATAATTCCTTCCGGTGTCTTAAGGCAGTGCATCTGTGGAAATCCAAAAATCTACACTTTTCTTCTAATTGCTTTGTGGTTTGTTTTAACCATACACTCAAAACATAAAGCATATAGGACACACAACATTTTAAAGCTATATAAAGCAGTTTTTAAAATATTAACTTTTTGGTTCATAATTAATTACTTTTAGATGTGGTAGTTATAAAATGCTACTTGGACCCTATGGTTTATCGCTCCCAAATTTGTAATTACAAGGGGCATTGTCACATTGACGTTACAGATCGAGCTAGGATTTTTTTTAGTGAAAGTAGATCGAAAATAAAAATACAGGTGTCTCTGCTTTCCCCCACATAGAAACGTCTGATTTTCTTAACCTCCCCCTGACTGGCTTCCAAGTTCTGAAAATGCTGCACAGCCTATAAGTAGCCTTTGGTGGTGAAGCAATCCTCGATTGGTGTTATGGAGTAATTACAGTAGATAATATTGTATTCCTTTGTACGTTTTATTTGGTCCCATAGCTATTTAATAACTTAAAAGCTACATAGGTTCACATACTATTACATAGACCCTTAACGTGTACGACGAAATAGAGGTGAAGCTGGTGAATATGCAGACTCCGAACTCCCAGACCACCAAGATAACCCCTTTGTGAAAAACGCATAGTCTGCGACCATCGAGAAAAATAATCTTAATTGTTAATTATAAAGTAGCGGTTCATTAGTATCTAATGTTAGCAATTTTCTTTCTTTATACAATTATTTAGCGTTCTCAGCTAACAAACTTGATTACAACATAAGTACAAAGGAAATAAGGCAAAACGTATTGTAACGTTATACATAACACTTTTTTTCGTTGTTTGGAATGAAATATGGGCGACATTTGTGTTATTTTACATTCATTTTCATTGGAGTAACAAATATTTTCTATTACATAAATTTCTTAATGGGTTTGTAAATCCGTTTTAGTGTTACAGTAATTTATGAATTGAAATTAGAGGATGTTGTTTATAACCCCATTCCGTCAGAAAGAATAGGGCTTTTCAATGGTGAAAGACTTATCAAAATTACTATACACACGCCCACAGATATACGAACACACACACACACACACACACACACACACAAATATTCTCTCTTTATAGTATGAGGATGTACTAAATGCACTTGAAGTATTTTCGTTTATTTTATTTAGTCAGAATGCAAGTGGTGTGTCCTGTTTCTTGAGAGCTCGGCACTGCATCGCCAGTTGCGTTTTTATCTAGATGCAGGATGTTTTTTGTGGTCGCCAGAATCTGGATAACATCTCCTATGTTGCTTATTAAGGACGCCAGATATGTTTGTGGGACATGGTGAAGAGAAGTTGGTAAGCGTGAAATTGAGAAGGTCACGGGCAATCTCTCACCTTGTCGACTGCCAAGATCAAGTTCATGAGGCTTCTGCAGTGTTTCTTTCTCATCACGTTCGTGCCTTTCCAGGTTCTTGCACTGGGAAAGCAAACCACGCTGCAGGATCTATAAGTAAACAAATCAAACCTACAATACGGAAATCCTCGTAATTTATGTGCTTAGGCTATCAGAGTGCTCTTGGATTTCTAAAAACCGAGTTTTAGATGTTCATTATGACGTATGAGCATGAACAGGGAACGCAGGGGACATCTCGCACCTCATCCCACGCGGGTCTTTTGTGCTTACTACCCTCCAGGAGGAACGGATGAGATGAAGGAACCGCAGGCAGGCAGCGAACAGAGATGCCCAGATGCCCCTAACGATTCCAGGCTTCATGACCGGTCGCACCAGCGGGCTGCTCAGAAAAGTCTTCCCTCTGCTGAAAACCACCTGAGGCGGCTCAGGGAAGGCTGTCATTTGACACGGCTGACACCGCGCAGTCCTACCTGAAACATGAAAGGAGACGCGAAATAGGAAATTAGGGACATAAATACAACGAACAAGAGCCGGCAACCCAGCTCCGCCCCGACCTCCAGGGAGGTGAACCTCCGTGGAGCCTTTTCATTAGGGCCAATCACCTATGGGATTCGAGAACCACTGTTCCGCCGAGTCCAACCCAATCCAAACAGTCCCTGCCGGGAGGCGCTCAGATGTTCGGCCCGACGTAGTTCTGGCAACGTCAGGAGTGCTAAGGATCCATAGCGCCCTCATCGCGGCAGCTGACGGGGTCTGAATCCCTCCACCCTCTCCGCGAAGCAGGAAATAATAGAAGGGAAACCACCCCAGCATTTGTCTTAACAACCAGGGAAAACTACAAAAATCCGATGGTGAAAGTGGCCGAACCCAGGAGCTCCCGAATGCACCTCGCACGTTACTGCAGATCCATCTCGTTCGGTTAGATACTCGTTATGTTTAATTAATAAAGGCAGCTCACAAACCGAGAGGTGCAGCTGCGAGAGTTAAAACTAACTTATTTGTCACTTTCTCTACTACTTAAACAAGAACCACTTTTATCCGGACTAGGTAGGGCCGGAGGTACTCCCGTTTAATCCGGAAACCAACTATTACATGAATTTAAACTATTTATCCTTGCAACAATTTATTTCGGCACTAGCAAAAATAAGAAGAAAAAATCTGATGTGATTACATTCACATGACTTTCTCCACCATCGCTTATTAGTTAGTATTCAAATTATTCTTACAAAAGTTTATTTCCATCTGCATCTTTTTAATCGAGATAAACCTTTCCGGAAATAGCTACGCTACTTATTTCGTTATAGATGAAAAAGAGAACAGCGATAGTCAAATGTTTAACAACTGGACGCTATATGCTGGGCTTAAAATTCCATACTGTTTCCATGACATCGCGAGAAATTGTTGAAAATGACAGGACTTTAAAATAATGGCTAAGTATTAACAATGCGAACGATTAATAACGAATATCTCGGAAATGGCTAATGCCACAAAAACGTTATTTAAAGTAAATTATATGTTTTAAATTTCGTCTATCGCTTAACATTTTCAGTTATTATACAAAATTCCTTCCGAATGAAGAGGATATTAGATGCTATTCCCAGAAAATTCAAATATGCATTACATATGTAATGTAAACGTTAAATATATAGTATTTTAATCAAAATCGTTAAATCGAAAAATTTTCCATGTAAGGGGTAGTGAGGTGGAGAGATTTTCTTGAAAATATTTTTGTGGCATCTTTGAAAATTACTGACTTTAAATATCAAGTTTGGTATTTATCCGGTTTTTCGTTTTTGGTTTATGGTTTTAACACATACGGACGTTTTTCTGAAATGCATTTTTAAATTCAGAGTGACACTAAACGAGTATTTCCGGTGAAATATCGATTTGAATGGAATGCAGTGCAATAGCTTCTCCACCTAGTATGTATGTGGTAGAGAAAGTATAAAAAAAATTAAAATAACAAAAAAATCCAAGAAAAAAAACAAAACTTGAAGAAAGCCTTCAGCCAACTCAGGCAGACATGACTACCATTCATGTGAGCTCCGCCGGATGCAGTGCTGCTGTTAGCATAATGACATCATACTTTAATGTGCAATGCGGACTGATTTCATTCTAGTTAACACTAGGCCACATGGGGCACGAAGTAACCTAGAAGGGTCACTTGCAGGAAGAGCTGCCGCTGTAATGGTACAGGCGTAAAGAAACGGCGACCTCACAATTTGGAATAACGAAAAAAAATTAAATTGGGTTTTATTTATGGACGTTCTTTAACTGCTGTGGTCTTTAGCGTCCCATTCTATATTGGGTTGTGAAAGACTGGTAATTTTGCTCAGAGGCCTGTTTATCAGGCTTGAGGTTCTTTCACGTGTCGTAAATGTACGACACCGGACCACTGGCTTTACTTCCCTTCCGAAGGAAGCCATGCTAAGGATTTTTACGCCCGAAAAAATCCATCGCCCTCCGCCGAGTTTGAACGCGCGACCTCGGGAACTAGAGGCTAGCATGATAACCACTACACTACGGAGGACGACTAGAATAACGACGCTTCGGATGAATGAAGACCATAGTTCTTGAACATTTATAAATGGAATCCTGTAAAGCTCAGTTAGTACAATGTAATATGTTAAGCAATCTGCGACGAATGCAGATAAGTGCACTGACGTACATAAAATGTGACCCACAATGGGACGCAGCTGTTTATGTTGGTACTGACAAGTCCAACCCCACTCTCCTCTATACTCGAGCATAGTTCTAGCCACTGCACTGCCAGGGTAAACGTACTGACGATCGAAAGGGGCCCCCCGACACCGGGACAGAGCAAAGCACGCAGGCCATCCGGCCCCTTGTGCTTCTACGTGACCCTTGGGATGAGGGGAGAGATCCGAAGGGCGACCAGATCCAGACGACGGCGGGCGCAGATTGAGCGCTCCTAACGGCGCCCTAGCCCACCCATTGGACCCCGAGCCTTCGGGGTGTCCTCGGAGAAGCACCTATCTGAAAGCACCCAGAGGCGCGTATCCAAAGGAGCGGTTCCTGGAGGACGCCAGGAAGAAACCTCCGCAGAGCGCATAGTCACCATCCAGCCGCAACCTTGCAAACTCCATCGCCTGGGATCGTCCTCCGTAGTGTAGTGTTACCATGTTAGCCTCTAGTTCCCGAGGTCGCGGGTTCAAACCCGGCGGAAGGCGATGGATTTTTTCGGGCATAGAAATCCTTAGCCTGGCTTCCTTCGGAAGGGAAGTAAAACCGGTGGTCCCGTGTCGTAGATTTACGGCACGTCAAAGAACCTCAAGCCTGATAAAGGCCTCTGAGCAAAATTACTGGTCTTTCACGCCCAATACAGAATGGGACAGTAAGGACCACAGCAGTTAAAGATCGTCCATAAATAAATAAATAAAATAAATCCGTCGCCTGGTCCTACAACCCTTAAACAGATAACAAGGAAGATGATGGGCAGGATAAACGTGGTAGAAGATGAACCACCCCAGTATTCGCCTGTCAACCTGGAGAAACCACGAACACCCCATGTGTCAGTGGGCGCTCGCCACGTATCGAACTCGGGACCTCCAGAATGCGAGTCGCACACGTTACCTCGGTCGGTGGTTTACCTCCCATGGTCGAACTACCGAAGAGTGACATTACAACTTAAACCTTGCATTTCCGTGCCATACTACCGTTTTCTTATTGCCGTTCGATGGCGGCATCAACCTTAACCTTCATCTCCATGTCGCTGATGAAAGTTCTTACATAAATGTCGTAGCTGTCATCCAGTATAACAATGCACGCAAAATTCTTCACGCCTTCTTCTAGCATGCCGAATTATGTTGTATTAGTCAAGCGTTTCCTTGCGTACCAATCGTAGCGAAACTCTTTCTAAGAGACGCTATCCAAACCACCCCTTCATTTCATACAGATTATAACATCGTTCGTTTTTGTGTCGCTCGACTGTTTTTCAGGCAGTCACAGGTAACTGATACCTGTTGGGTGGAGTTAAGGTTGAAGGTGGAAACCTTAGAAGGGAAGAACAATATTACTATCTAGGGGAATGGGCCAGTTTCTATGCACGTCAGTTTATTTTGCTGTTTCTGAACCAAATTTAAGACTTCCTCAACGTGTTGATGCAGTACGAATAACCATTATCTCATAAAATTAGGACATTATTAATACGAGAATGGTGAGACCGCGCTCGATCAATATTTGATGTGTTACTTTCACATGCCTTTCTCTGCCCGCTCCACAAACCGTTCTTATAAAAGCTTATTCTTCTATCTAATTCATGTTAAGTCAGGTAAAAATTTACAGAAATTGTTTGATAATAGATTTCATTTTAGGTACAAGAAAGAGCATAGTAGGCTTAAGCAGTACTCAAATCTTTTAAAAGCAGATCTGATCACCACGAGACAAAAGCAACGAATAGCGACTTAACTGAAAAAACGTATAAAGTATTTGAAAATTAAAATAAATAATAAAGAATGTCTCGGAAATGGTTAATGCTAAAAATGCTTTGGATAAATTGGGTGTTTTAACAAAGATCTAGATTTTAAGTTTTTATCTATCTCTTACGGTTTACCAATTATACAAAGGTAATTTAGAATCAAGAATACTTCACAGTCCATTCACCGAATGTTCAAGACAGACATTTTATTTGTCGTCTAAATATATTAGATATATGCTATATTAATCAAAATCGTTAATCAAAGAAAATAAAAAAAATAAAGCATTTTTTCACGTAAAGGGAGTTTGAAACACGCCCATACACGGACAATTTTCTAAAACTTCTTTTCTTATTTTTTTTTTTAGCCAAGGGAGTCTCAAAATGATATTTCTGTTGAAATCCCGATATAGAATTTTTGGATGGAAAACAATACTTCCTCTGCTTACTGTAGATATACAGAAACTGAAAATTCTTTTAATTGGACATAAACTGTATATCTTAATGAGATTAAAAAAAAGAATGGAACATTATTTTTCAGATGCTTTATTATCATTTATTGCTTTACACTACTTCTCCACATAGTCACCGCCGATATTCAGGCACTTGTAACGGGAAACCAGCTTTAGTATGTGTTCGTCAAAGAATGATGCCGCCTGTGATGAAAGCCAAGTCTGCACTTCTTGTTTCACATTATCGTCCTTTAAATGGTTTTCGCCAAGGAATTTCTTCAGATGAAGAAACAGACGAAAAGCGCTTGGTGCCAAATCCGGACTGTAGGGAGGGTGGTCGAATTGTTCCCAACCAAATAATGCGATCATACCTTGAGTTTGTTTGGCTGTGTGGGGCCGGGAGTTGCCACCCATTATTGTTTCCTCATAAACCTCATACAATTGCCGATGAATGTTTGCTGGCGGAACATTTCTCGCATACAAAAAACGAATCACTGAATCTGACTTCACAGTCGGCGGGTCGCTCGATTGTTTTGAACATTTCGAAGTTTTCTAACAGGAGCAAAACAAAGTGACGATCGCTCACAGCTGCGTCTGGCCTCCTAATGAATGGAGGAAGTGATCGCGCATGCTCAAAATCGTGACTGGAGCGGCAAAGTATTAAAATGTTACTTTAAAAACACGCCTCGTACATCTTTCCTGTCAAGTTTTTGTCTTGTCTAAGGAGATTTCGCATTTATATAAAATGGGCAATACAAAGACTTTAAGGTTGTTTACAGAAAATTAACTACTACCTTTGAATCTTCCTCCCAATATCTTAAACATGTGATGTTGGAAACAAAGTGGTTATAGCAATTTTTGATAAAATAAAAACTAAAGAAAGTTTCTCCGTGTAAACAAAAAATTGGCTGACTAGCCGTCCACGATACGAGTACGTGTGGTGGGAGGAGGAACTAAAACAGTTGTGGAATAAGTGGGCGGGGCATCGGAAAGACGGGCAAACAAAACATCCGCCGTTCCGAGTGGCATTTACTAGTGAGTCCGAGGTCTGCAAATGTAGTAGTCGAGCAACTGTACATTCGCCTCTGACTCTCCTCTGATCCCTAGCCTTGATGATTTCACATTGTCAACAAAAACAGTGGCGCCCTGCTCAAAGCACACACATATCGTGGCCGATTAATACACATATTCACAGAAGTACAAATAGTTTCTTTGTTTTCAAGAAATACTCAAAAGGAATACTTTCAGTGAAAGCCCAATACTGAACTATTGTCTCGAATATAGAACTTTCTTTGTCTTAGTTTGCTACTCCAATTTCCAACTTGCTATTTGGTTTCTTGTATTGTTCTTTTACCTACATCGAAATCTGTAATGGAGCTTTTATTCCAACCAGTAGACAGAAAAATAAGTTTTTGCAAAAGTAGTTTGTAGAATCTTTATAAAAATAAACTATAGTGGGTTGAGAAAGTCATATGAATGTAACAAGCACAACCGATTTTTTTACACGTTGATTTATTTTACTACCAGTAACCGAATTCTGTCTCTTATACGGAACTCGCGGTTTCCAAACATACAGTAAAACTCCGCTTAACCGAAACGGCGGACGAGAAGCAAAAATATGCGAGATATTCTTTGTTGTTATTCTTTTGCTCCAACCCTAAATTCCAATATAGACACATCCTTGGGATTATATGGTGTTAATCCTCACCCCCTACTCAACATTCCAAGAAATATTGTATCGTTGTATTAAGTGTTAACTGCTTGCACACACATTCAATCCGGAGACCCTCTGTTATTTTATTGCTAGTGTTGGTCAGTGTGGTTTATTTGTGATTAAGAAGTCAGACAAAAGAATGCGTGTTGTAATAAGCATTGAAAATAAACTCGAAGCCGACAGTAGATCAGGGATTCAAACGATTGGACGTAACAAAGACTACAAATTCGTTTTAAAATCTTAACGGGATTTTGAATTATGGAACTATCAATAACACAAAACGTTTTGTTTTTAGGTTGCCTTGCCTTTTGCAAAACGAAGCAAACGGTGACGTGATATAGCTGCTCAATTGTTGCGAGAAAAATTGCCCAAAAAATTACTAATTTTGTAAAATTGTCTGTAATGCATATTTTAAGACTGTATACAGTAGTAGCTTTTATTAAACATTATTACATGCATTTGGAATACAATCATTTTCTTAAAATTGCTACATTACTCCAAAGAATACTTTATTCAATACGGCTCAGGTCACATTTGTTCGGTTAAACGGGGTTCTACTGTAGTTAATATTTTATATTACCTACAAACATTTCAAGATGATGAATATATGCCATGATAGCTCCGGTGGTTAGAGCAACAGCATGCAGAGCGGAAGATCGGTAGTTCAATTTTTCAGTCTGGTTCTACCTTTCCAACCTTGTCCTGTACACGGCTTGTGTGAAAAAACAATTATCATAAATATGAAACTAATACGTACACACAGTCCGACTTTTCTATGCCCTTACGTTTTCACTCAGCCGGTTAATGTGGGAGATAAGCTCATTGTCTGCGTTGAAAAGCACCCTGCGTAGAAAGAGAAACTGCTAAGAACACAATAAAAGAGAAAGGACTTGTTGGTTGTCATTTGGAATGAAATTAAGCTGATTAATTATCTTTATCGCAAGTCCTTATCCCTAATTGGACGCATGACAAAGGTAGAAACTGTATGAGAATTTGATACGTAATATTCTCAGACAAGCATGGTGACACGAATATTACACGTTTTTGTCAGTGTACGCCATATCATGTTGTCATGCTTCCGTAGAGCAGCTTCATGGCTGTGGAGGAAAAAAATGTTCTGATGTGATACATTCACATGACTTTCTCTACCCTCTATCTTTATTATTGGGTAAACAAACTATTCTTACGAAAGCTTATTACTCTCTCTACTACGTATAGTAAGTATAGGAAGTATTGTATTCCACCCAAAAATTCGATACCGAGATTTCACCGGAAATATATGTTTTGAGACCCCCTGAATCCAAAAAAAGCATTTTTGTAAACATGTCCGTGTGTGTGTCTATGTGTGTGTGTGTGTCTGTGTGTCTGTGTCTCTGTGTGTCTGTGAACAGCATAACTCAGAAACGAACAGTCGGATAAACACCAAACTTGGTATTTAGGTTCAGTATCTTCCAAGGATGCGACACGAAGGTTTTCAAGAAAATCCCCCCACCCCAAATTACCCTTTACATGGAAGATTTTTCGAAAATTTTAATTTTCTCAAAAATGGCTCTAACGATTTTGATTAAAATATCATATGTTTAAGATAGGCGGCGCCGTGGCCGAGTGGTTAGACCGCTCGCCTCCCATCTAGGCGGCCCGGGTTCAATCCCAGGGACCTGCATGTGGGATTTGTGGTGGACGAAGCGGCGTCTGGGCGGGTTTTCTCCGGGTTCTCCGGTTTCCCCCGCCATTCATTCCACCAACTGCTCCATCATCACCTTTCCTTTCATCCATTTCACCAACATTTCGTTTCATCTACTTCCTTCATCCCATACCAGGCATCGGGCTGATCACCCATCCTGGATGCTCTGTCTGATCCATGAGTGTCTGCTCCTCGACGGGCCTCTGACCCCAGGCACCCGCTTGTAAGTCCTGGGGGGTGTAAGTCCTACATAAGAGGAGGGTAAACAGATAATGAATGAATGAATGTTTAAGATATTTGGATGACAAATAAAATGTATATCTTGAATTTTCTGGGAATGTCTCCAAAAGTATTCCTCATTGTGAACGACTTTTGCATAACTGATAAACCATAAGAGATAGACAAAATTGTACTACACAAAAATGTAGATCGCGTTAAAATACACAATTTATGTCATATACGTTTCTTTTGTTGAGTGAAGCGTTTGCGAGATATTGCTTGTTATTCCCTTAAATGTTTCAATACTTATTTTCTCAAATGGGAATTCGTTATAAATTTTTTTGTCTTGGATATGCAAAGAGTATTAATCTGTGGCAAAGAGAATGGTGCTGCACCTAGCAACCAGCTATTAAGAGATATGTATGTGCTTAAAGGCTACTGTATTTCTATATTGCCCTTGTAAATACAAAACAAGAGAACTTACTAGGCCTTAAGCGATAGTCAAATATTTTTAGAAGTGGTCGCTATGTGTAAAATGTAATTCTCTTTGCATGTCAAAAGATCGTTTCTGCAAATGTTTATCTCGATTAATATGAAATAGATGGAGAATAAGAGTTTGTAAAAATAGTTTGTACAAGAGTAGAGAAAGTCATGTGAGTGTAACACATCAGATTTTTTATCTACTTCACTTTAATCGTGACAAACCTTTACAGAAATAACAACATTACACATTTCGTTATACATACAAAGAGAACAGCGATAGTCAAATGTTTAACAACTGGACGCTATATGCTGGCCTTAAAATTCCATACTGTTTCCATGACATCGCGAGAAACAACTGAAAATTGACAGAACTTTAAAAGATTGAAGAATTCGAATCATTAATAACGGATATCTCGAAAATGACTGATGTCACAAAAAGTTTTTGAAATAGTTTGTTTGTTTTAAAGAGATATACATTTTTTGTGTTGTACGTTTTCGTCTATCGCTTAACCATGGATGACTGCTATTCGACTGCCACCAGTTATACAAAATTATACAAAATTTCTTCGGAATGAAGAGTACTTTACAGGTTATTCCCAGAAAATTCAAGATGTACATTTTATTTTTCGGGTAACTATATTTAACATATGGCGTTTTAATCAAAATGATTAGAGTTATCTTTCTAGAAAATAAAAAATTCCGTAAACTGTTCCATGTAAAGGGTAGTTTGGGGTAAGGATATTTTCTTGAAAATCTTCATGTCGCAACTTTGGAAGATATCCGACTTTTCGTTTTTGATCATGCTACACACAGGCCCGGACATTGTTCTGAAAAGGCCCTTTTTTGGATTCAAGGGGCTTCAAGACATGTATTTCCTGTGAATTTTTGGGTGGAATTCAATACCTTCTCTACTTACTATATTCGTGGTAGGGAAACTAACATTTTCTTCTCGTACTGAAGTAAAACATCGAAGTACACATAAATTTTCAAGAAAGTCACCCTACCGCATAGAACTAACAATGAAAAGTGTTTGCTTTTCTTGATTTTTTTTCAAAAATGCATGTAATAATTTTGATTCATCTCCCATAAGATATTTGCATTACCCCAAATAAAACAGAATAGCTAGTGATGTCCTCATTCTGAGAATTTTGTATAATTTTGCATTAACCATAAGAGTTAGCTAAATACTTGTAGCAGAAATGTTAAACACACAATTTACAGCACACTTGTGTGGCATTAGCATTTCCGAGATATTCATTGCTAATGGTTTGAATTTTCGATTTTACATTGTTGCAGTCACTTCGTGTTATCTTTTTGCTGAGCGCCTGTTATTGTTTTATTATTTTGCATTTTGGGTTCATTGTGCTCCGGCTAGCTATTATTATTATTATTATTATTATTATTATTATTATTATTATTATTATTATTATTATTCAGTCGAGCAAATCTCTTGAACAGGGTGTGTAAACGGAAAGGATTTGTTACTGAAAGATAACACTTATAAAAGAATTTGTTTTTACACTTTTATCACCGTCACAATTAATTAATTTCACATATTGACTCTTGATACACGCCAGACTGAAACTGCTATATTTTCTAATATCACTATAAGCACTTATTTGCTCACATTATTTATTCGCGTATTTCACATTTATAACTAACTTTACAACGCGAGAGATTCTGTAGAATTGCGCGACGTATAACGCGTGAACGATTCTCTTAAACTGTGCGACGTATGACCTTTGTATGATTCTGTTGGACTGAACGACGTATTACCCGCGAATCCTTCTGTTGGACTGAACGACGTTTGCCTTGTGAATTATTCTGTAAAACTGTGCGACGTGTAATGCGTGAATGATCCTGTTGAACTGGGCAATACTTGCCTCTGGCTTTAGCTTTTTATACTCCCATACCCCGATATGCCTAAAGATTGTAACCGAGCTGCTATATCTCGAAAATGGTTCACTCAACAAAAAAAATGTATATGACATAAATTGTGTATTCTAACGCGATCTACATTTTTTGTGTAGTAAAATTTTGTCTATCTTTTATGGTTTTCCAGTTATGCAAAAGTCGTTCACAATGAAGAATACTTTTGGAGACATTCCCAGAAAATTCGAGATATACATTTCATTTGTCATGAAAATATCTTAAACATGTAATATTTTATTCAAAATCGTTAGAGGCATTTTTGAGAAAACTAAACTTTTCGAAAACGTTTCCATGTAAAGGGTAATCTGAGGTGGGGGGATTTTCTTGAAAACCTTTATGTCGCATCTCTGGAAGATACTGAACCTAAATACCAAGTTTAGTGTTTATCCGACTGTTCGTTTCTGAGTTATGCTGTTCACAGACAGACACGCACGCACGCACGCACGCACACACACACACACATTCGGACATGTTTCCAAAAATGTTTTTTTATTCAGGGGGCCTCAAAACATATATTTCCGGTGAAATCTTGGTATCGAATTTTTGGGTGGAATACAATACTTCCCCTACTTACTATACGTAGTAGAGAAAGTAAAAATTGCAAAAATAATTCAGATGTCTAGTTAACTACAAAGCTAAGACCTAATAATTAATAATAACCTAATAGCCTAATCATATGACCATTAATAATTAAATGCTCGTATAATTGGTCTAATTAATATAATTATAAATAATCCACTATAAACAGTATGAATGAATGATTTACTGTCTACTTTGTACTCGCATGCAATTTATGCGATTTTTACAATACAATGGAGTTGCTTATTATTTATCTTTCCCTTATATTTAACATTCTTTTGTATATATAATGGGGAAGTATAATTTTCCACTATTTACTTTTTTGCCTTGTTACCCTTTTTCCGTATTTTCTCCAATTTGCATCACGTCTCTTTAACCACTTTAATCTAAGTTTTTCTACATATTTTTCTGCTTTATCCATATATTCATTTCATATTGTATTAAAAATCTTACTAACCTTTAGCTTTATTGGTCAATTTTTCAATTTCTCTAGTATTAAACTCTCTCTTCCTTTAACTGTATCCTCGCATTCCAGAATATAATGCCAATTGTCATGTAATCCATTACATTTAGTACATTTCTCCCCCCCTTCTTCTCCCTGTTAGACCACTTAAATTCATTACACCATGCATAACCCACTCTGTCCCCTTTGTGACATACTTCGTGTATCTTTCTTTTGCCATTCCATTTTTAAATATCTATAATCTATTAATGACCTTTTTTCCTTGAAACTACTCACAATTTCTTGTTTTTCAATATCCCCACTCTTCTTCTAATTCCTTTCCAGAAACCCTTACTTTTATTGTTTCTTTCTGCCCATATTTCCACATTCATATTTCTTGCATGTTGTCTGTATATTGTGCATCCAAGTTTCTTTTTCCCTATTTTCTCCTGTACAACCAAGCATTGCTTTAGTATAGCATTTTCCTCTAGTAGCTTTATTTTGAACCAGTATTTGATTGCCCTTTCTACCATTTTGCCTTTAGCAGCCACCCTCCCTAGTTCTGCTTGTGCTACACCATTCGGCGAACTTCTTGGTAATCCCAGGCTTATTTTGCAAACAATTCTATGTACATCATCTGCATTTTCCCATCCTTTTTCCAGCCCCCATATCTCTGCTACGTATAACACCCTTGCTTCCACCACTATACCATATATCCTTTCTAGCCACGCAATTTGCATCTCTGGTATTTTGTTCACACATGCTCAGATTACCTGTATTGCTTGTTTCCCCTTTGCTAGTACTTTTTACTTTCACTACTACGTATAGTAAATAGGGGAAGTATTATATTCCACCCTAAAATTCCATTGCGATATTTCACCGAAAATACATGTTTTGAGACCCCCTAAATCCAAAAAAAAGCATTTTTGGAAACATGTCCGCGTGTCTGTGTGTCTGTCTGTGAACAGCACAGCTCAGAAACGACCAGTCAGATAAACACCAAACTTGGTATTTAGGTTCAATATCTTCCAGAGATGCGACACTAAGGTTTTCAAGAAAATCCCCCCACCCCAGAGTACCCTTTACATGAAACATTTTTCGAAAATGTTAATTTTCTCAAAAATGGCTCTAACGATTTTGATTAAAATATCATATGTTTAAGATATTTTTATTACAAACAAAATGTATATCTCGAATTTTCTGGGAATGTCTCCAAACGTATTCTTAATTGTGAACGACTTTTGGTAAACTGGTAAACCATAAGAGATAGACAAAATTTTACTACACAAAAAATGTAGATCGCGTTAAAATACACAATTTATGTCATACACAAATTTTTGTTGAGTGAACCATTTTCGAGATATTGCTCGTTATTCCCTTAAGCTTTTCAATACTTATTTTCTCAAATGGGAATTCGTTATTCATTTTTTTGTCTTGGATATGCAAGGAGTATTAATCTGTGGGAAAGGGAATGGTGCTGCACCTAGCAACCAGCTATTAAGAGATATGTATGTGCTTAAAGGCTACTGTATTTCTATATTGCCCTTGTAAATATATATTCCCCTTACATCTACAAGAAAATTAGCAATAAGATAGTGTCTGCAAATGTTTATCTCGATTAACATGAAGCATATGGAGAATAAGCGTTTGTAAAAATAGTTTGTACAAGAGTAGAGAAAGTCATGTGAGTGCAACACATCAGATTTTTTCTTCTGTTCTCCCCAATTCCCTGCACTACTGAGCCTTACTCCTAGATCTATAAATAGTAGAATAATCTATTAATAATAGTGACATAATTAATATCATCAGTGTGTCACTTGGTGACTAAATGGTTGGCGTGCAAACTTTTAACACCAAATATAAAAACGGGGCGCCAACGTAACAAATGCAATATAACTAATCTTCCCTATACATGTGACAGGTACGTATTTGCGGATGAGTTGCAGGCTATGAATGGAACCTATTCACCCCAATATCACCAGATTCTAGTGATTTATCCCATAATGGTGGACAAATGTCGAAGTTGACTTTATAACCTCTATATGTTTCAAATATTCCCATAAAAAGTTAATGAAGTTGAGAGAGATATGTTCCCATAGCAACCAAACCTTCTGTATGAGACAAATGAATTTTTTGATGCAACTAAATAAGATAACTGCCTTTCAGGAAAACATGGAAATATAATATGTTGCCATTTTAAAACTTTTGTCGATAATCTCATACGCTGTACAACAATGGCTGAAAATGTTTATTTTTTTGTAAAAGTTTCCTTTCAAAATATTAAATTTGACGTGTCCAGAATTTTTTTAAATGAGTTAATTGTAGTTTTATTTGCATTATTCCTTACTTATGAAAGACTCTGTATATAATACACTGCTGTTATATAGAGTTGTCTGGATTATTTATCTTGGGATATTTGAATATACTTCTACATATGAAGGTAAACTACCAGGTTCTTCGTGACTGCTGCTGTAGGCATTTGAAGCACTTGAATCTGGCGCAACGAGGCGAGAGCCCCACCCCACGTAATGACGTTCTCTTACACTACAAATGAATCCCATGACGTCAGGTCATGAAGGTTGTTCAGCCGGACTTGAACGATATACGATTTACTTAACTACTAATGTCGTGATCGTGTTTATCACTGTGTGTGCAGCAGGTTAATTCATGAAGGAAAGTGGTGTACTGAAGGCACGAACCTGACCTCAGCTGTCTGGCTTCAGGGCAATAAATACATTCTATCAGAACGTACAAGCATCTAATGTCGTATAGCTTTTATATTCGTTTTTAAAAATCAGGTTGCTATGTGACGGCTTTGAAATTCCATGCTCTTTCCACGAGCACGAGGAGAAAAAAATTAAATGGCTTACTAAGTGATAATGGCCCGCGGTAACATGTGAGGCTCACATTCGGGAGGTCTCGGGTTCGAATCCTGTTGATCGTCCCTCTGACCTTGGTTTTTTCATGGTTTTCCCTAGTCGGTAGGCGAATTCTGGGGTGGTTTCTCATCTACCACAATTTCCCTTTAATTCTATTTCCATCTCATGTTTCAGTAGTGCTTTTAGGTTTCGTGTTGTGTGATGGTGCCTAACAGATGGTGCGGATGTTTGCTCAAAGGAAAGAATACTCTCTCTGAACACTAAAGGGCTGCTTGGTGGACTGGTCTTTCATATCTCTCTCTCTCTCTCTCTCTCTCTCTCTCTAGACAGCTCCAGGAGTGGCACAGATCTTCGAACCTGGAACTGTTGGGACTTCCGCGCGTCTGTGGCCTATCTACCTGCGGCCTGTAGCCTCCTGTGGGCCATTCTCTTCTTTTCTTTCTCTCGGGGATGCTAACCACAATAGATCTATCTAGGTCGCAGTGCGCGAGGTGTCCCCTAGCCTAGCCTCTAGTTTTCGAGGTCGCGGGTTCAAAACCGGCGGAGGCTGATGGATATTTTTCGGGCGTAAAAATCTTTAACATGGCTTCCTTCGGAAGGGAAGTAAAGTCGGTGGTCACGCGTCGTAGATTTACGACACGTAAAAGAACCTCCAGCCTGGTAAAGAGGCCTCTGAGCAAAATGTCCGGTCTTTCAGGCCCAGTATAGATTGGGACTCTAAGAACTACAGCAGTTAAAGAGAATACACAAACAAAGTTCAGTTTAATTTAATTTCATTGTATAAGAGAACCTACCACATGACAAAAGGTATACGTATTTGAAAGTTCCAACTAATAGCAAATAACAGATCGGAAACGCTTAACGCCGCAAAGACTTAGGTCGTAAGGTGAACGCTTTAATGAGAGCTACATGTTTTCTGTAGTCATATTGTCTACCTCGTACGATTTACCAATTGTAGAAAAAATAGTTCAGAATGAAGAGAACTAAGCAACTATTCACAGAAAATTTAAGGTGTACATTTTATTTTTCATTAAACATATGGGATTTTAGTTAAAATCGTTAGAAATATTTTAGAGAAAATCAAAGATTACGAATATTTTCCTTGTAAAAGGGTAGTTGAATTGAGGGCCATTTCTTTAAAATCTTCTTGGGAAGATGCTGAGCTTAGATACCAAATTTGATATTTAAAGGATGTTTCTAAGTTGAGGTATACTGTTCATGGATACAGGGGCACATACAGATATTTTTGTGAAAATGCCTTTTTTGGATTTAAGGGACCTCAAAGCACTGTACTCACAGTTAAAGTTCCATTTCGAATTTTTAGGTAAGTAGGAGAGAAAGTAAAAATGTAAATATTTGAAATTTCAAAGCAATAACAAAGAATATCCAGGAAATGATTAACGATACAAAAAATTATTTGGTCTGAATTGTGTGCTTTAATAATGTGAAGTGCATATTTTATGCAGTAAGATTTTGTCTTATCTCTTACGATTTATCAGTTATTCAGAAGTCATTCACAGGGACGTGTTTTATTGATGATAATGTTTTTAAAGAATTCGCGTTTCATTGTTTAAATTTCGCATATTCTTGTTAAATAACACAACTAAGCTTTGGAATTATTTCGCGAAAATAAAAATAAAAACAAAATACCAGGTGTTAAAAATAAAGTATTACATATATTGAGAGGTGGTAATTTTGACAAAAACTAGAAAAAAGCATCCAATAAACATGGGCTCTAGAATGCACACCTTAAGAGCTATGAGCAGGTGTTCATCTTTGCTACTGTGAAACGTTTCTTCTACTGCAAACTGTTTGCTATTACCTCTACAGCAGGCAGTACATAAATGAAGACACATTACTCTGTTATTGCCCCTGGATACAGTAAACATCTGTTAGAAGCCGTATATCTGTATGAAATTGCAACGTTTCAGCTGCAATACCAAGGCACAAAAAATTATTGTGCGTTACTTTTCGATCCGCCCTAGTATATGTACGCAGTATTGAGAATACTGAATGGAGGTATTTCGAAGAATATGGTCTTGCGACTGGAAAATTTACGTTCACACGATTTTCACAATGAGTATTAAAAACATCTCACATGGTGCAAGCAATTTCATCAGATTTTCACATGCTCTTAACACAGTTCTTACTGAGAATGTGTTTCCATGCAACAGCTGTTTTTGTTACGTAATCTGTTGGAATTAACATACCTATGATACTTGCTTCCATTTCACTACCACCATCATCCTCATTACCACGGATGGAAGATAGCACACTTCTTCACACTGATACTGATTATAATGTTTTAGCACCGATATTGAAACAGGCTTCACAAAATCTGGTGTTACGTTTCTCCACCCTCTGTCGTTTATTAGTGGCTATACAATGTATTAGAGTGCTAAAGGCTTATTATTTTGTTTACTACATTTTAGTCCAAATAAACCGTTGCAGAAATAGCTACATTACACATTTCGTTATAGATACAAAGGGAACAGCGACAGTCAAATGTTTAGCAACTGGACGCTATATGCTGGCCTTAAAATTCCATACTGTTTCCATGACATCGCGATAAACAACTAAGTTAAAATAACTTTAAGAGAATGACCAAATAATTAACAATTTGAACCTTTAGTAACCGATGTCTCAGAAATGTATTATACCACAAAAAGATTATTTAAAATAAATTGTGTGTTTTAAAGAGATCTACATTTTTTATGTTGTACATTTTCGTCTGTCACTTAACGCTACCGGTTATATAAGATTATACAAAATTCCTTGGAATGAAGAGGACTTCACAGGCTATTCCCAGAAAATTCAAGATATATATTTTATTTGTAATGTAAATATCTTTTATATGCGGTATTTTAATCAAAACGTTACAGCCATTTTTTTAGAAAATCGAAATTTTCGAAAATTCTTTCATGTAAAGGGTAGTTTGGGGTGGGGGATTTTCTTGAAAATCTTTGTGTCATATCTTTGGAAGGTACTGTACTAAAGTACCATGTTTGGTATTTATCCGAATCTTCGTTTTTGAGTTATGCTTATCACAGATACATATACGGACGTTTTTTCTAAAAATGCGTTTTATGGGCTCATTGGATCTCAAAACGTGTACTTCTGGTGAAATCTTGGTATCTAATTTTTGGGTGAAATACAGTAACCTCTCTACCTACTAAGTACGTGGTAGATAAAGCAAAAACAGTTTATTTGAAATAAGGTTTTTATGACTCCATCCATTTCCCATATAACCGTTATAAATGCTTCGAATTGGTTTTTTAATTATGTTGTATTTATTTTTCTTACAATTTAATAATATAGTATAATCTTAAATACAAACATTTGCTATGGTTCTTAAATACTGCTTAAACATTTCGATGTTTGAATCATATATATAAGTTTTAAATATATGCCCTTCTACATTTGGCACCTAGAGTCTCTGTAAATGCGGGGGATCCAAGGACATAGGGGTCCGTTTGTCCATCTCCCAACGTTTTTTCCGGATAATGATCTCATCTTGATGAAATTCGAGGGTCAGATAGTCATGCAGTGAAGACACTTATTTGTACGCCACGACAGATCACACAGATTCGTCCATTTACCCAGTCCCAAATAGAGTTGTTCAATGCTTTGTTATTCTTTTAAAGCCCTGTCAACATTCCTTTGTTTCTCGTGATGTCATGGTAACAGTATGGAATTTTAACGCCAGCATATAGCGTCCAGCTCTAAAACCTTTGACCATCGCTGTTCTCTTTGTATCTATATCGAAATGTATGATGATGTTATTTCGAGAAAGGTTTATCTCAATTAAATTGAAGTAGATATGAAAATAAACTTTCGTAAGAGTAACTTGTATACCTACTATTAAGCGATAATGTATAGAAAAACACATGTGAACGTAACATATCAGGTTTTTCTAAAACAAATGTTTTTTTCAGTGGGTGTCAAAACGTGTATTTTCGATGAAATATCGATATCGAATTTTTGTGTGGAGTGCATCACCTTCTCTGCCTACTGCCTGTCAGAGGTGTGCAGAAGTCAGTTTTGCGCCGACAACACAACACAACGCAACCCTCACAAGAAACATGGAAGTAAGGAATTGCTGAAGAGAAGGGGGAGCGCCTGAGTGACGGTGGTGGCAGTTTAGTTCACTGTTAAAGTTGACTTTGTTGAAAGGTTTTCCACTCCTCTTGTAATGGTTCTTCGAGATAAATTAATATTATTAAAATTTAGAAGTAGTACTAGAAATTCACCCTCTTGAAACGGTTTTAGGGACAGAGCAATCTTCCAGTAATTACGTAACTGGTATATTTAGTTTTGTATTTACAGCCATAAGTTTTTGGGGCTTTCTGTACAATGTTCTTTGTAGTTAAGTACTGCAATAGTTTTGCACGTTCATTTCCTAAAATTAAACAAAAGAATTATTATTGTGAACTACATAAATAAATAAATAAAATCTGAATTATTATCCCGGCACCTTGGTTACTACACCGTGACATATATTCAAACTTTTCATTTATTCTCACAAACACATTTACACTTTAGATTACATAATTTTTTCAGATTAAATAACTAAAAACTACCCAAATGTCTACAAAATAATATAATAATAAATAAACAAAAATAAATAAAAGAAAGAAAAATAGAAATTATTGGATTAGAGTAAACGCGTAAACAAATAATTACAGTTCTAAATTCTATATTTACCTACACTTGGTGGAAACCAGCAAACTTAACAACTGGTAACCAGCACAAAACGTTCTACTAAACTACTAATTATTTTAATACGTTTATTTATATTTTATTTAAATCGTATATCTTTATTTATAACATTTGTGTTTATTTGTTTATTTACCTTATAGCATTTTATTTAATCTCAATATTAATTTTCTATTACCTCCGTTTTAAATTGTTTTTACTTTCTCTACTACGTACAGTAAGTAGGGGAAGTATTGCATTCCACCCAAAAATTCGATACCGAGATTTCACCGGAAATACATGCTTTGAGACCTCCTGAATCCAAAAAAAGCATTTTTGGAAACATGTCCGTGTGTGTGTCTGTGTGTGCGTTTGTGTGTGTGTGTGTCTGTGTGTGTGTGTGTGTCTGTGTGTGTGTGTGTGTGTGTGTCTGTGAACAGCATAACTCAAAAACGAACAGTGGGATAAACACCAAACTTGGTATTTAGGTTCAGTATCCTCCAGAGATGCGACACGAAGGTTTTCAAGAAAATCCCCCCACCCCAGACTACCTTTTACATGGAACATTTTTCGAAAATTTTAATTTTCTCAAAAATGGCTCTAACGATTTTGATTAAAATATCATATGTTTAAGATAATGTCATGAGAAATGAAATGTATATCTCGAATTTTCTGGGAATGTCTCCAAAAGTATTCTTCATTGTGAACGACTTTTGCATAACTGGTAAACCATAAGAGATAGACAAAATTTTACTACACAAAAAATGTAGATCGCATTAAAATACACAACTTATGTCATACACATTTCTTTTGTTGAGCGAACCGTTTTCGAGATATTGCTTGTTATTTCCTTAAATTTTCCAATACTTATACTTCTTCTCAAATTCGTTATTCATTTTTTTATGTCCTGGACATGCAAAGAGAATGGAATTCGCCACATATCAACCAGCGTTAAAATATTTGACTATCGCTTAAAAGCTACCATGTTTCCCTTGCATCTACAAGAAAATTACCAATAAGGTTGACATCTCGATATCTCGATTAACATGAAGCATATGGAGAATAGGCGTTTGTAAAAATAGATTGTACAAGAGTAGAGAAAGTCATGTGAGTGTAACACATCAGATTTTTTTTATGTAACCTCCCCTACAACACATACTTTTAATTTGACCGTGAAGTATGAAATCTAACATAGTGTCTTTGGATGTTGCCTTCAAATACATCATATAATGGTTTTGAACAAATTAAACATTTCACTTTCTCCTTCTAAACAGCATAAAGCCTCATTCTCCCATTCTGCACGAAATTTTCGAATACGATGGTTTAGTAGTCAATGACATCACGAACTCCACCACCGAAGTGTTTACTTGCAACCACTCTCTCGCCTCTAGGCCGCCGCAGCAGTTTCAAGTCGCGTTACGTTGTGACTACACTCTTGAGTCGCGACCCAAGCTTTGCCCACCTCTCATGTACCCACAGAAAGTAATAGACGATAGTGAACCTGAAGACTGCAAGTAGGTTTCTTCATAGTAGTTACATTGCAGAAAGAAGTGTATAACGTGTTTCTTTTCAGCAAATCTCCATTACTTATGAACACATTCTGTACGCACTCAAGGCACATAAAAAGTGGCATTACTACAATATCAACATATTTAATGTGATCTTATCGGACCGAAAAGGTTGGCAGTGCCTTCTAAGTGTAGTAGAATTTTAATCAAATTAAATGTGAAGATCTCCAGTTGTCAGTGCTTCAGTGATTATTGAGAATTTAAGGAGCTATTATACTCTGAGTGAAACAGCAAGTCACTTTGCTTTCAATACAAGGATTATTTGTGCTTGTCACATTTCGCATTAGGTATAATTGCTACTGGTTCTACCTGCAATATTAATTCTCATTGTGGTTTTATTTGCTGCCCCCTTATTGGCCAACTAGCCATGTTGTAATATGCATATTCATGCAGTAAAAGCAACACGCCACGACATTGGAAAATCATTCCGCATAAAGTGGCATATTACTTTCTCCAACACGTGTATGTATGTAGAGGTTATATTGTATTCCACCCAAAAATTCGATACCGAGGTGTCGCTGGAAATATGTTTTTAGGCCCCCTGAATAAAACAAAAATGAGTTTTTAGAATAAGGTCCATGTGTGTGAAAGGCGTAACTCTAAAACGAATAGTCGGATAGATACCAAAATTGCTGTTTATGTTACAGTATCTTCCAAAGATGCGACACGGAGACCCCCATCCTCAACTATCTTTTACATAGAATATAGCAGTGAAGTACTGGCTGAGGCTAATGCGGGGGGATAACTCCACACTACGATCCAAATGTTATAAATACCAGCGAGTAAACCTGTCTCCTAAGTTTTGGGCAGCTGATTTGCAAAGGGATTTGAGGAGAATAGGAATGGGGTCAGTATGGCAAAGAGCTGACAAAAACACATGGAAAGGTGTCAAAAGAAGACTAAGAGACATCAACCAACAGGAAATAGAATCGGGTTGTAAAATTAAACATTCTCTAAGTCTAGCAAATGAAATAAAATTGAATTGGGGTAAAGAGGCATATATACTTAGGAAGGAAAGATCAGGAATGGCATGGTTTAAACTGGGGGCTGGAGGGCACACAAAATGACTGACGATTCTGGCAGGAGAATCTGCCATTCTGTGATTTAGATGAGGACTGGGCACATATTTTGGCGGAATGTGCAGTGGGAGAACCTGCGAACGATTAAACTCAAAGAAAAGTCCGTCAAGAAAGAGATTGATATGTTGGGAGCTACTGGCTGACCAGAGGAACAGGCGAAACATGGGCAATTTTTTGGCTAAAGTGCGTGAAGCTAGGTCAAATTTGTTCAGTTAGACAAAGGTAATTTATCTCTCTTTTCCTTTTTCTTGTTCCTTTTTTTATTTGTTTTATTTTCTGTTGTTTATTTTGTCACCCTACTTGTATCTTAAATATGCATGTACGGCCAATGACCCATGCACTGAATATGTAATAACTTCAATAATTTGAAACTAATAAAGATACCTTATCTATCTATATCTATATCTGTCTATCTATCTACATAGAATATTTTTCGATGTTTTTTTACTTTCTAAAAAAATTACGCTAACGACTTTGATTTATTTTTGGTTCCATAAATTAAAGATATTTAAATAACAAATAAAATGTAAATCTGAATTTACTGGGAATAGCCTGTGAAGTCCTCTTCTTTCTGAAGGAATTTTGTATATTCTTGTATAACTAGTAAAGGTTAAGCGATAGACGAAAACGCACTACAAAAAAAATAGATCTCTTTTAAAACGCACAATGTATTCAAATAACTTTACAGATTCTTTCATGTATAAACAAATTTACCAGGAAACCCGTAACACACATGCTAAATACATATTTATATATACAGATGGCTCCAAATCTGATGAGGGTAGTGGCTGTGCTATAATTACTCCGGATACTAGACTTGGGTACAAGCTTCCAGACTTGTTCTGTGTTTTCTCCTCTGAGCTCTATGCTGTCAAACAAGCTTTGATGTACATTACCTCAGCACAGCATAAACACAGTGCAATTCTAACTGATTCACTAAGTACTCTTCAGACCGCTCTGCTGACTTAACATTAATACAAGATATCCAAAGTCTTTACAACCATGTTACTACAAATAACCAAGAAGTTATATTATTCTGGATTCCGCCCCACTGTGGAATATCACGAAATGAGGAAGCAGATAGGAAAGCCAAAAAAAGCAACTATGCTACCTCCAGTGGAAGAATTGCCAGTGCCCTGCAGAGATGCTCAAAGTTAGTTTTTTAGCAGACCAACTGTCAAATGAAAGCAAGACTGGAGCGTTAAAACATCAAGCAAACTCCACATAGTTAGGAAAGGCTGTACAAAACCTTGCACATTGCAGACTCTAAAAAGAAAAGATCAACTGATTATATCACGTTTACGAATAGGACATTCACGTCTAACCCATTCCTTCTTACTCGCCAAAGAAAATGCTCCTGCAATTGCCGTATCACCATCGAAGACCTCATCACTGAAGTTATACCATGGAGAGAAGAAGACATAACATCCCTGAAGATATATTTTTAGCTTTAAACAACCCTACTCATTTCAAAAACATTACTTTTTTCTTGAAAGACTCGATTTAAATATAACACATCAAATAAAAATGTTCTAGCTGTGCTCAACACTGTGTAAAATATGTTTGTAACAATGTACTACAATTATTGTATTATTTAATAAATGTTAAGTATATACTGCATTATTATTGTACTCGTATGTATGGATATAAGACGCGATATGACCTAGTAGTCAAAGCGGCTATAAATAAAGAAAAATAACAACTTTTCTTGTGGCATAAGTCATTTCCGAGATAGCCTTTATTAAATGGTGCGAATTGTTCAATACTTCGTCATTGGTTTTAAGTCCTGGCGACATTCAGTTGTTTCTCACGATGTCATGGAAACAGTATGGAATTCTAAGATCAGCATATAGCTCCAGTTGTTAAACATTTGACTATCGCTGTTCTCTTTGTATCTATACCGAAATGTGTAATGTAGCTATTTCTGCAAAAGTATCTGGATTAAAGTGAAGTACACAAAATAAAAATAAGTTTTTGTAAGAATAGTTTGTATACACACTAATAAACGATAGAGGGTAGAGAAGGGAATGTGAATGTAACACAATTTTTATCTACTTCTCAGGTTATCAAGAAACGCCAAACGGATGACAAATTGTTGCATGAAACCTGGTAATAGGTAAGTACATTTTACAAAATCCTAAGCACTACTTCCCTATCGCTTCATTAATTTCTTCAGTTTTAGCTGAAAGTGAAGGAACGTTTTTTCTAGTAATTCTTTCTTACAATAATTACCAGAGACCTCTTGCGCCATATGCTCGACACGAGAACCTGGTAATTAACGTTCTTTTTGTACGTTTTTCCCTCCTTATTTCTTCTCTGCGTGTTAAATAGTGTTACCTTCACATTTCTTTTCGAGAAACAATACACAATTTCAGTCGTTTTTTGTTCATTTATAGGAGAAACAAGGAAAGAGAAATACACCTTGAGAACATAAGGTAGCACAGAATTAAAGCAAGGCTGTTACAGCTACACCTAGTGAGGGAATGAGATTATGTTATCTTTTATTTTTATATACAACTAGCAACGTAATTAGATTGCAGTATTTTATCTTAATATATATCTAACAATCAATGTCTTTTCTTAGAAGCAACAAAGTTTTACTATAGAGGACGCAGTCTAACTCAGGTTACTCAAAACAAAGATGGCTGATGCCGTATGTCAGGGCGCTTAACGCTCTAATTTGCGACACTAGATTATATAACCAGAGAAATCACCAGACAACCTATTTACAAAAGACGCACTATTTCGATCTCCTGCAAGTACTGAGTCATTGCCATATCATATACGAGTGCTCAGTCACATTCTGTTCCTCTGTGCAAAGGTTTGGTTGTCACCTTCCTTCTCCGCCATAGTCACTGATCACCTATAACCTGGATCTGCCTTAAGTGTTAAATTAAGCACTGAACCGTGATGTGGACATACATTATGTAATATGCGTATGTTATTAAACGTTGCAAGTTTCTGTACTGCAATACGAGGGCTGTCCAAGAAGTATCCGACCTAACAAAGAAAACATCTTTATTTCTCTACATAGTCTCCTTTCAGCTCGATAAACGTTTCCTAGCGATGTTCAAACGCTTCGATACCCTGCTTATAGTGTGAACCGTCGAGTTCTGCAAAATAGCCATCAACTACAAACTCCACCTCTTCATTGTTGGCAAGCCATTTCTTCAACTTTGGAAACGGAAAGTAATCAGAGGGGGCTAAATCTGGCGAATAGGGTGCATGAGGAAGCAATTCCAACTTTAACTCATTGATTTTGGCCATGGCGATAATGGATGTGTGAACTGGTGCATTGTCTTAATGGAACATAACTTTCTTTTTCGCTAAATGCGGCCCTTTTTGCTTGATTTCATCATTCAAACGTTGCAATAACTTTGCATAATACGCGCCATTGATTGTTTTTCCTTTTTGGAGATAATCAATGAAAATTATCCCACGCGCATCCCAAAAATCTGACGACATGACTTTGCCTGCAGATGGAACTGTCTTCGCCTTCTTTGAAGCCAATTCTCCCCTTTTCTCTGTTTTGACTGTTTCTTCGTCTCAGGTGTGAAGTGATGGACCCATGTTTAATCCATGGTTATGAATCGACGCAAAAACTCGGCTTTATTGCAGCGAAACATCGCCAAACACTCGAGTGAAACATTCTCACGACGCTGCTTTTGTTCCGTTATGAGTAAACGCAGCACCCATCTTGCGCACAGCTTTCTCATTCATGTCTAAATTTTCAGTTAGTGTGCGATGTACAGCACTTTTTGAAATGCCTACAATGTCTGCTAGCTCGCGCACTGTCAGTCGAGTCATCCAATATCTTTTTGTGAATTTTTTTCACAATTTCTGACGTGGTCGCCTCATTTGGTTGACCACTGCGATGTTCGTCTTGGCAGCTCGTACGGCCTCGTTTAAACTCTGCCACCCAATATTTTACTGTTGTAAACGAAGGAGCAGACTCTCCCAGAGTAGAATCTAGTTCAGCTTTAATATTAGTTGGACTAAGACCTTTCAAATGAAAGTATTGTATCACGTAACGATGGCCAGTTTTATCCATGTTTACCATTCGCTGACAGAGTTCAGTATTAAAGACTGCCAAACAATTACTAAACAACGTAGCATCGTCAAACTTGTAACTTAAGCTTAATAAGGGTGATACTTTCTACCATAGTCATTTGTTTGAAACAACAACCACTATCTAAACGTCAGGTCAGGTAGTATGCCCTCGTAGTATGAAGAACATATAATTAGGTTTTTTTTCGGTGTAGTTACCTAAACCAAACAGTTAAATTTCTTGTTTTTTTTTCTCCACGCAGATCTTCTTCCTCTAAAAATAAAACCCCACACACACAGTCAACGCTTACACCAAACATTTCAAGAATGCAAAGTTTTGTTACC
Organism: Deroplatys truncata; assembly: GCA_030765065.1. NCBI lineage: Eukaryota > Metazoa > Arthropoda > Insecta > Mantodea > Mantidae > Deroplatys > Deroplatys truncata. The sequence continues at coordinate 21,900,301 of CM060987.1, forward strand.
TACAAAGATAAGGCTTAATTATTAATAATACGCAATAGCCTAATAACCCAACTGATTAATAATTAAGTGTTCGTACAATTAGTCAATTAATATAACTTTATCTAATCTAATATAGATAGTAATATAATTTAACAATATACAGCATAATTAACACAATATAATTAGTATTATAATCACAGCGTCAATTGGCGAATAAATGCTCGGCGTGCAAAGATTGAGCACCTGCGAATATAAAAACGGCGCCAACGTAACGGACACAATATAACTAACCTTCTCAGTACACGTGACAGGTGCGTATTTGCGGAGCAGTTTCCAGTTATGGATGGAACCTAACAACACGAATTTCACCAGATTCTAGTGACTTATCTCATAATGGTGAAAAAGTGTCGAAGTTGCACTTCAGTAACCTCTACGTTTTAGTATTACAACATCAGAATCCAGGAACATGCAGGTTTCCTTGGAAGCAATATTTTCAATATCTGAGGGCATTAAAGGTTGCAAAGTCGTGAACTAAACGCATTGATTTACAAGGTGACTGTATTGTAAACAAATCTGATGTGTTTCATTCACATGCCTTTCTCTACCCACTCTTCTACAAGTTATTCTTATAGGCATATTCTTTTATCTTCTTCTTGTTAACACAGTTAAACTTTTATTACATTTACACCTTACATTGTAGGTATATGAAGAATACAGTAGTCAGATTTATAACAGGGAGTCGCTATGTGATATCTTTGAAATTCCGTGCTCTTTGTATGACCATAAGAAAAAAACTAATTGCGATTTACCACTTAAAAGAGAATCCTTATGTGTTGCATTCACATGAGTTTCTTTTCCCACTATTCTACAAACTATTCTTACAAATTGGAAAGGTAGAATGAGACTGAAAAATTCAATGCTATGGCCGGGATTTGAACCATGGACCACCATCGATTTGTACTATTGCTATTGTTGGTTCATTACCTCTTCTATTCTTAGAGAATGTTATTCTTCTACCTACTTCTAGTTAAATCAGATAAACCAACATTCCATGCATGGAATTCCATTCTCTTTACATGACCATAAGAAATCTGGTATTGCGACCTACTGCTTGAAAAAATGTTTGTTACATTCACAATACCTTCTGTACCCACTCTTCTACAAACTGCTATTACGGAAACTTATTCTTCTTTCTGGCTCGTATTAACCGAGAAATAGTGTCATTACACATTCCATTGGAGCTACAGTCGAGTTTATATAGTCTACAAACTCCTTCTGTCATTGTCCCTTAGCTGGTTCTAGCAGTCTACTTAATGTTCGTCTTATTCCTCCCCATTCCTTAGCTCCTGAGCTTGCAACCGGTTAATGTTTGAGTTTCACATTTGACATGAAACCAACTCGAGAACTCTTCCATGGGTTGGTGTGGACCGTCGTTGCAAAACATGATTTCCACTCACTCAAGTGAAATGTTTCCGTATTCCTCCCCTTTCGCCATTCACCTAGGCCTGAACTTTCTTCATTTGCCAATGTGTGTGTGTGTCAGACTGGCTCATTTTGGGATGGTGTGGAACGCAGCCAATTAGGAGACGCTACCAACATTGCATAAAAAGAATCTGATGTGTTACACTCACATGACTTTCTCTACTGTTGTACGAACTATTTTTACAAACGCTTATTCTGCATATGCTTCATGTTAATCGAGATATCGAGATGTTAATCTAATTGCTAATTTTCTTGTAGATGCAAGGGGAATTGGTAGACTTTAAGCGATAGTCAAATGTTTTAAGAGCTGGTTGCTATGTGGAGCATTCCATTCTCTTTGCATTACCAGGACAAAAAAAAAAAAGAATAACGAATTCCCATTTGACAAAAAAGTACAAGTATTGGAAAATTCAAGGGAATAACAAGCAATACCTCGAAAATGGTTCACTCAACCAAAAAAAATCTATATGACGTAAATTGTGTATTTTAACACGCTCTACATTTTTTGTGCAGTAAAATTTTGTCTATCTCTTATGTTTTACCAGTTATGCAAAACTCGTTCCGAATGAAGAATACTTTTTGAGACATTCCCAGAAAATTCATATATATATTTTAATTGTCATAAAAGTATCTTAAATATATGATATTTTAATCAAAATTAATGAGAAAATTAAAATTTTCGAAAAAATGTTCCATGTAAAGGGTAATCTGGGGTGGGGGGATTTTCTTGAAAACCTTTTTGTCGCATCTCTGGAAGATACTGAACCTAAATACCAAGTTTGGTGTTTATTCGACTGTTCGTTTCTGAGTTATGCTGTTCAGAGTCAGACAGACAGACACACACACGGACATGTTTCCAAAAATGCCTTTTTTGGATTCAGGGGGTCTCAAAACATGTATTTCCGGTGAAATCTCGGTATCGAATTTTTGGGTGGAATATAATACTTCCCCTACTTACTACGTATTAGAGAAAGTAAAAATATCGGCACGTTTTCATGCACTAGACTGTACAAAGGGAATACAGTAGGCTTAAGGGATAGTCATCGTATGAAGTATTTGACAGCTCAAACCAGTAATACAGAATATCTTGGAAATGGTTAATGACACAAACAAATATATTTGACGTAAAATGTGTGCTTTAGCGAGATGTACACGTTTTTGTAGAAAGTTTTTGTCTTTCTCTTACGGTTGGGAAGTTATATGCACGAAATCATTCAGAAAGAGGGCGACTTCACAGGCTATACCGTGAAATTTTAAAATGCCTATGTATTTTATTTGTCATTAAAAGGTCTTGAACTTACGGCATTAATCATAACCGTTAGTTATTTTTACTTTCTCTACTACGTATAGTAAGTAGGGGAAGTATTGTATTCCATCCAAAAATTCGATACCGAGATTTCACCGGAAATACATGTTTTGAGACTCCCTGAATCCAAAAAAAGCATTTTTGGAAACCTGTCCGTGTGTGCGTCTGTGTGTGTGTGTGTGTGTGTGTGTGTGTGTGTCTGTGTGTCTGTGAACAGCATAACTCAGAAACGAACAGTCGGATAAACACCAAATTTGGTATTTAGGTTCAGTATCTTCCAGAGATGCGACACGAAGGTTTTCAAGAAAATCCCCCCACCCCAGACTACCCTTTACAAGGAAGATTTTTCGAAAATTTTAATTTTCTCAAAAATGGCTCTAACGATTTTGATTAAAATATCATATGTTTAAGATATTGTCATGAGGAATGAAATGTATATCTTGAATTTTCTGGGAATGTCACCAAAAGTATTCTTCATTGTGAACGACTTTGGCATAACTGGTAAACCATAAAAGATAGACAAAATGCTACTACACAAAAAATGTAGATCGCGTTAAAGTACACAATTTATGTCATATACATTTTTTTTGTTGAGTGTACCGTTTTCGAGATATTGCTTGTTATTCCCTTAAATTTTTCAATATTTATTTTCTCAAATTCGTTATTCATGTTTTTGTCTTGATATGCAAAGAGTATTAATCTGTGGGAAAGGGAATGGTGCTGCACCTAGCAACCAGCTATTAAGAGATATGTATGTGCTTAAAGGCTACTGTTTTTCTATATTGCCCTTGTAAATATATATTCCCCTTACATCTACAAGAAAATTAGCAATAAGATGGAGTCTGCAAATGATTATCTGGAATAACATGACGTAGATGGAGAATAAGCGTTTGTAAAAATAGTTTGTACAAGAGTAGAGAAAGTCATGTGAGTGTAACACATCAGATTTTTTTTAAAAAATAACGAAGTATTTTCCATATTATGGTGTAGGGGGATTTGCGTGAAAGTATTCTTGTCGCATCCTTTGAAGATGTTGAACTTAGATACCAGGTTTGGTATTTATCTGGCTTCCAGTTTGTGAGTTACATTGTTAACACACACACAGGGCATTTTATAAAACTGCTTTTTCTTATTTAGGGGGTCTCAAAAGTTGTATTTCTTGGAAATCGCAGTTTCGAGTTTTTGGATGGAATACAATGCATACCTTCTCTACTAGGTGCGTGGTAGAGAAAATAAAAATTCTCTAGAACCGACTTGGTTTATGCGAATCACAACTCTGATTAAACATTTAATGCAATTTGATGAATCGAAGTTTGTAAACAGCTTCTCATGAACTTGGGTAGATAAATTATGTGAATGACATACAATCTCAGTAAGATTGCAGTAGTTTCTGAAGATATTAGCAAAAACTGATGCTAATGGCGGCTAAATCTCCATTAATACTGGGCTTTTGGGACTAGATGCTCTAATTACTTGTTTCGTTTAAAAATCATTGTTTGCGCCGATGATTTATTACTAGAGAACGGAGGGGACACCTTACACATCGCCCCAACTTGGTGACCCGGTCACACCGGCCGGCTGATCGAGAAGACTTCCCTCTGGCTGAATGGGGAGAACTGCACCCACCTGAGGCGGCTCAGAGAAGGCTGCCATCAGGCAGAGCCGAGAACTTTCCAGCGAGCAAGCATCTGTACGACACTGCACAGCCCACAACCTACCTGAAACATGAAAGGGGAAGCGAAATGATTGAAAATGAGGGAAAATAAATTCGTGGTACAAGAGAAACCACCCCAGCATTGCCTTTTCAACCAGGGAAAAGTACGAAAAAAGCCATGGTCAGAGGGTCTGGACCCATAGATCGAATCCAGGACCTCGCACTTTACCGCGAAGACATCTTGCTTGGATAATAATACCATATTTGCAACAATTCTTTGTCACATACAACGTTGTGTCAGACTGCAAGTGTATGTTATCTTTTGTGGTCTAGGGGTACTATGCTAGCTTCTAGTTCCGGAGGTCACGGATTCAAATTCGGGGGAGGGTGATGGATGCTTCGGGCATAAAAATCCTTAGCATGGCTTTCTTCGGAACGGAAGTAAAGCCGGTGGTCCGGTGTCGTAGGTTTACGACATGTAAAAGAACCTCTAGCCTGATAAACAGGCCTCTGAGCAAAGTGTCCGGTCTTTCACGCTCAATATACAAGTGGCCACAAAGTCCCATTACCCCCTATAATATCCAACACAAATCCTTAAACTTAGTTAAATAAACTAAACAACAGTTCTTCAGAGAAGTTTTCTTGAGATATGAAGCATCACTTGTCCAAAGGATCAGTCTGTGTACCGTCATTCTCATGGTAAAAGATAATAACCCGCCAAGTTCTGAAATTGAAATTGAGTTTTATTTATGGACGCTCTTTAACTACTATGGTCCTTAGCATCCCATCTATATTGGGCGTGAAAGACTGGTAATTTTGTTCAGGGGTCTTTTTATCAGGCTTGAAGTTCTTTTATGTGCTGTAAATCTACGACACGGGACCACCGGGTTTACTTCCCTTCCGAAGGAAGCCATGCTAAGGATTTTTATGCCCGAAAAAATCAATCGCCTCCGCCGGGTTTGAACCCGCGACCTTGGGAACTAGAGGCTAGCACGGTACCACTAGTTCACGGAGGACGACCGCCAGGTTGTGCGCGACATTTTCCGGAGCATTGCTGCTGTAACTTGGGTGAAGGTTTGTCTCACGGCATCTTCACTTTGTCAGTGGTATTGTAGCGGTTTTGTGAAACGATACCCTTTATGAACCCCTATGGGGCATTACCACATGTGGTGAGGTCTGGACATTGTGGAGGCCGGCAGCGCAGGGGTACCACGACCAATCCATGCAAAGGAAGAGCGAGATGGCATTATGCGCAGGTGCCTCATCATGCTGAAACCAATATGTCTCCTTAGTTCCGTGCTCCTCTAAGAGAGGAACAAACCAGTTCTGCAACATTATCATGTACCGATGCTGATTCACAGCACCGTCGAAAAAGAACGGCTCCAGCAAGCGTCTGCTGTCCATATTATCATATGCGGCAGGTTATTTTCCAACTCTTTCTAAAAGTGTGCATTTTCCTTGCATCAAAACACCACATTTCGTACTCGAGAACTCCTGTAAATCGCACACTCATCGGAAAAGGTCACCTTTCCTCGTTTTGGTATTGTGTCGAACATCCGAGGAATGCCGCACATGCCTCCGTTCTCTGATCCATGTCAGCATCCGATAATTCTTGTACGGGTGTAGGCCGAAATGCGCACAGGTCTAAGTCTTGTTTCATGTGCTTCTGCATTGTCGACCGGGGTATGTCCAATTCCGCACATCTTTTACCACTCAACTTCCGCGGCGATCTCTCCACAGACTACTCGACGGCCGACATGTTTCCCTTTTTGTGAAAGGTCTACCACGTCTTTCCTTATTCTTAACACATCCTGTGGCGAAGAGTTTATGTTCCCATCGCAAAAGTATTTGTTTTTAGTTGAAACAATTGCCTTCCTTGTTTGATTTCTCTCCTGCACCCAACAAATTGTAGTAACATGTTCTTCAATGCTGTGATTGGATGTATCAGCCATCGCTTAGTTCACGCACTCTGAAACATGTAACAAAAACAACTTCCATTAACATTTATAAGGGGATAACGGGACTTTGGACACCCATGGGACGTTAAGAACCATAGTTGTTAAAAAGCGTCCATAAATAAAGCTCAGTATAATTGAATTTTTGTACAGCGTACGGTTTCTTAACTGCTTTCTTTCTTTTTACTTTCTCTACTGCGTATAGTAAGTAGGGGAAGTATTGTATTCCACCCAAAATTTCGATACCGAGATTTCACCGGAAATACATGTTTTGAGACCCCCTGTATCCAAAAAAAGCATTTTTCGAAACATGTCCGTGTGTGTGTCTGTGTGTCTGTCTGTCTGTGTGTCTGTGTGTCTGTGTGTGTGTCTGTGAACAGCATAACTCAGAAACGAACAGTCGGATAAACACCAAACTTGGTATTTGGGTTCAGTATCTTCCAGGGATGCGACACGAAGGTTTTCAAGAAAATCCCCCCACCCCAGAGTACCCTTTACATGGAAGATTTTTCGAAAATTTTAATTTTCTCAAAAATGGCTCTAACGATTTTGATTAAAATATCATATGTTTAAGATATTTTTATGGTAAATAAAATGTATATCTTGAATTTTCTGGGAATGTCTCCAAAAGTATTCTTTATTGTGAACGACTTTTGCATAACTGGTAAACCATAAGAGATAGACAAAATGTTACTACACAAAAAATGTAGATCGCGTTAAAATACACAATTTATGTCATATACATTTTTTTTGTTCAGTGTACCATTTTCGAGATATTGCTTGTTATTCCCTTAAATTTTGCAATACTTTTCTCAAATGGGAATCCGTTATTCATTTTTTTGTCTTGGATATGCAAAGAGTTATAATCTTTGGCAAAGGGAATGGTGTTGCACCTAGCAACCAGCTATTAAGAGATATGTATGTGCTTAAAGGCTACTGTATTTCCAAATTGCCCTTGTAAATATATATTCCCCTTACATTTACAAGAAAATTAGCAATAAGATAGAGTCTGCAAATGTTTATCTCGATTAACATGAAGCATATGGAGAATAAGCGTTTGTATAAATAGTTTGTACAAGAGTGGAGAAAGTCATGTGAGTGTAACACATCAAATTTTTTTGTCTTGGATATGCAAAGAGTTATAATCTATGGCAAAGGGAATGGTGCTGCACCTAGCAACCAGCTATTAAGAGATATGTATGTGCTTAAAGGCTACTGTTTTTCTATATTGCCCTTGTAAATATATTTTCCCCTTACATCTACAAGAAAATTAGCAATAAGATAGAGTCTGCAAATGTTTATCTCGATTAACATGAAGTAGATGGAGAATAAGCGTTTGGAAAAATACTTTGTACAAGAGTAGAGAAAGTCATGTGAGTGTAACACATCAGATTTTTTTGTTTCCTGCTGTCAATGTCCTTATGTTATTTTTGCATCTGACCGTAAAATATTTATGCACCTTATTTGTAACAGAGCAGTCGTTTATTGAAAGAAATGTGAGCTTTTTTATGAGGGGTGTGGCACTTCGTTTACTGTGTAATTGGCTTCAAATGTCATATTCAAACAGAAGTATAAGTTTAATAAGGGTTTTACGTGCAACAAAACTAGTTCTGAATGAGCTTCAATGTGGTTATTGATGGCGGCAGTAATGAATCTCTGCTGCATTCCACACCAGGAAGAAAGCTAGACCGACCAGCTTCAGCTAATTAATGATCACACTGTTAAATTAATTAAACATAATTTACGCAATGCAGTTGAATAGTTTTCAATTTTTTACTATCTATGTCGATATATATATATAATTATACTTGTATTTATATTATCAGTATTACATATAAATACTAGCTATATGCTAAGATTCATTATTTTATTAATTCTTAATTTCTCTACTGCATACTTACAGTTAAGCAGAGGAAGTGCTTTATTCCACCGAAAGAGTCGATAACCATATTTTACCGTAAATGCATATTATGAGACCCCTGAAGCCAAAGAAAGCATTATTACTTTCTCTACTACGTATAGTAAGTAGGGGAAGTATTGTATTCCACCCAAAAATTCGATACCGAGATTTCACCGGAAATACATGTTTTGAGACCCCCTGAATCCAAAAAAGCATTTTTAGAAACATGTCCGTGTGTGTGTCTGTGTGTCTGTCCGTGTGTGTGTATGTGTGTGTGTGTGTGTGTGTGTGTGTGTGTGAACAGCATAACTCCGAAACGAACAGTCGGATAAACACCAAACTTGGTATTTAGGTTCAGTATCTTCCAGAGATGCCACACGAAGGTTTTCAAGAAAATTCCCCCACCCCAGATTACCCTTTACATGGAACATTTTTCGAACATTTTAATTTTCTCAAAAACGGCTCTAACGATTTTGATTAAAATATCATATGTTTAAGATATTTTCATGACAAATGAAATGTATATCTCGAATTTTCTGGGAATGTCTGCAAAAGTATTCTTCATTGTGAACGACTTTTGCATAACTGGTAAACCATAAGAGATGGACAAAATTGTACTACACAAAAAATGTAGATCGCGTTAAAATACACCATTTGTGCCATATACATTTTTGTTGCTGAGTGAACCATTTTCGAGATATTGCTTGTTATTCCCTTAAATTTTCCAATACTTATATACTTTTACTCAAATTCGTTATTCATTTTCTTTATGTCCTGGACATACAAAGAGAATGGAATACTCCACATAGTAACCAGCTCTTAAAATATTTGACTTTCGCTTAAAGCCTATCATAATCCCCTTGCATCTACAAGAAAATTAGCAATAAGATTAACATATCGGTATCTCGATTAACATGACGCATATGGAGAATAAGCGTTTGTAAAATAGTTGGTACAAGAGTAGAAAAAGTCATGTGAGTGTAACACATCAGATTTTTAGAAAAAGAACCTATGTGTGCGTGTGTGTGAAAGATACGACACGAAGGTTTTCAAAAAATCTGATGTGATACATTCACATGACTTTCTTTACCTTCTATTATTTATTAGTGGATATACAACCTATTTTTACTAAAGCCTATTTTTCTGTCTACTACATTTTAATCCAAATAAGCCTTTGCAGAAATAGCTACATTACACATTTCGTTATAAATACAAAGTGAACAGCGATAGTCAAATGTTTAACAACTGGACGCTATATACTGGCTTTAAAATTCCATACTGTTTCCATGACATCGCGAGAAACAGCTGAATGCTCAGCTCATTACTAGGTTTATGAAATTTATACCATATATGTATTTTAATGCAAATATGTTAATTCCAAAACTTGATCAATTTTGCTGTAATGATTTAAAACGTTTGGACACATTTGTTTGTTATTTTGTTATGTCACAAAAAGTTCCTTGCGGAAAACAGATTGAAATTTTGGTCTGATATTATAACCCTAGGTTCACGGCTACAACATATAGTTTGAGTTCTAATATTTTTTAAATCTTTCAGCACGTATTTTATGCTTAAAAATGTGGAATATTTGTCTTTGAAATTAAAAAATATATATACTTAAATGCGTCTCACTAAAACTCCTAGGAAGATTCTTATTCATTGTACCTCTGTGAAGCTGTATACCAAATTACATTCCTCTATCATAAAAAGTATTCTACAAAGTGCATTTTATAGGAAGAAAAATTATGAAAATATCAATATGGGGAAAACAGTGATTTAAGTTTTAAATGCATAACTCACATTCAAATCACCAGTTTGATATGTTGGACCGTCCGATTTCTTTGCTCTCTTCTGTTGCTACTTTTTCTGTCTTTATCTTATTTAGTTGTTGCTTTTCTTCTGTAGAACTTTGCTTCTTAGTTTTCATGATGCGAGTCAAATCGCGTTGTGTTGAAGTTTTCGTTGCTGAGCCTACCATTCTTTCACCTCTGAAATTTTACTGTAGCTCCATTTATTTAAGGCAATCATTAAAACACTCCAGAGTCACACATTTTTTATGTTTATAGTACAATATTAGTTAAAAAGTGAGTTTTAATGTGTCTAAATAATTTACAAAACAGGTATCACACTGAGTGCTTCTATATACCCCGTCATCATCCACGCATGCGTACCACCGATTATCTAACGTGGGCCCAACCTATACTAAACCACAGGTGAGATAGAGCACCCAACTGGTCTAGCCACACCCCACCAACTGCATATTTAAAATTGGCATGAGTCTTAGGACGGTAAACATTGCCTTAAAAAAAAGCTCTCTGTGTGCTTTAAAATGGCAGAACATCGCGAGTAATATTTATTATTTTCTGTTAAAGGAAGAACTGAACTTTTTTTAAAACACAAAATAAAGCATGCAATTTTTGGCACTATTTCAGTCATAGGTATCCTTAAAGAATGACCAGGTAGTGAACAACTCGAACCTTTAAGAACGGATATCTCAGAAATGGCTACTGACACAAAAAGCTTACTTGCAGTAAGTTCTGTGTTTTAAAGAAATCTATATTTTTTGTGTAGTACGTTTTCGTCTATCGCTTAATCCTTAGCAGTTGTACAGGATTATACAAAATATCTTCCAAACGAAGTGGACTTTACAGTCTATTCCCAGAAAATTCAAGATATGCATTTTGTTTGTCTCGCGTCGCATCAGTGGAAGATACTGAAGCTAAATACCAAGTTTGGTCTTTTCGTTTTTAGTTATGCACAGTCAGCACGCACGGAACCTTTCTCTAAAAATCTTTTTTTATTATGCAGGGAGCCTCAAAACATGCATTTTCGGTGAAGTCTTGGTATAGAGTTTTTAGGTGGAATGCAATGCCTTCTCTACCTACTACGTACATGGTTGACAAAGTAAACCTTACTACGTACTGACAAATTCAAATCAATAATAAGGATATCTCGAAAATAGTTGACGCTACAAACATGTTATTTGAAATGTATTGTGAGCCTAAGAGTTGTAACTCTTAAGTTTAGTAGTCAAACAAAATTATACAAAATTGCTTCCGAATGATAATAATGGCTTCACGGGTTTTTCCCAGAAAATTCAAAATGTGCAATTTATTTGCCATGTAAATATCTTCATTACATTTCTGTCTCATCAAAATCGTTACAGGTTTTTTTTTCTAAAATGTATTTTTTATTCAGAGGCTTCAGAACATTTATTTGCCGTGAAAACTCGATGGAAATTTTTGGTGGAATGCAGTATTTCCTCTGCCTACTAAGCACATGGTGCAAAAAGTAAAAATATAAGTATTATAATACTTAAACCAACAACAAAGAATATCTTGGAAGTGGTTAATACTAAGAACAGTTTAATTTTGTATTGTTTGCTTTAACGAGATTGAGATCTACAGTTTTTGTGTGGTAATATTTTGTCTATCTCTTACGGTTTACCAGTTATACAAAAGTCGTCCACAATTCAAAGACTATTCCCAGGGAAATTCAAGGCACTTATGCATTTTATTTGTCATGAAAATATCTTAATTAATAAAAATGGTTAGAGCGATTATTGAGAAAATTCAAAACAACATTTTCCATGTAAATGGTAGTTTGAGGTGGGATGGATTTACTTGAATATCTTCCTGTCTCACCCTTGGTGCGGGGGCAACACTGAAAATGTTTATAAAAATCAAACAAGCATTAGTTTTAAAAAAATTAAATGACTTTATTTTTACTTTCTCCAATACGTATAGTAAGTAGGGGAAGTATTGTATTCCACCCAAAAATTCGATACCGAGATTTCACCGGAAATACATGTTTTGAGACCCCCTTAATCCAAAAAAAGCATTTTTGGAAACATGTCCGTGTGTGTGTGTGTCTGTCTGTCTGTGTGTGTGTGTCTGTGAACAGCATAACTCAGAAACGAACAGTTGGATAAACCCCAAACTTGGTATTTAGGTTTAGTATCTTCCAAGGATGCGACACGAAGGTTTTCAAGAAAATCCCCCCACCCCAGAGTACCCTTTACATGGAAGCTTTTTCGAAAATTTTAATTTTCTCAAAAAAAGCTCTAACGATTTTGATTAAAATATCATATGTTTAAGATATTTTTATGAAAAATAAAATGTATATCTTGAATTTCCTGGGAATGTCTCCAAAAGTATTCTTTATTGTGAACGACTTTTGCATAACTCGTAAACCATAAGAGATAGACAAACTTTTATTACACAAAAATGTAGATCGCGTTAAAATACACAATTTGTCATACATTTTTTTTTGTTGAGTGAACCATTTTCGGGATATTGCTTGTTATTCCCTTAAATTTTTCAATACTTATTTTCTAAAATGGGAATTCGTTATTCATTTTTTTTTGTGTTGGATATGCAAAGAGTATTAATCTGTGGCAAAGGGAATGGTGCTGCACCTAGCAACCAGCTATTAAGAGATATGTATGTGCTTAAAGGCTACTGTTTTTCTATATTGCCCTTGTAAATATATATTCCCCTTGCATCTACAAGAAAATTAGCAATAAGATAGAGTCTGCAAATGTTTATCTCGATTAACATGAAGTAGATGGAGAATAAGCGTTTGTAAAAATAGTTTGTACAAGAGTAGAGAAAGTCATGTGAGTATAACACATCAGATTTTTTTCAAAGCACTCCCCTTTAACATCAATACATTTTTGCATTCGATGAAACCAGTCCTTAAAGCAATGATGCCACATGTTCTACACATTAAAAAGTGAAATTTAAAATCCAAACCTAAATATACTTATCAGAAATCTAGGGAAATAAATGAAAATACTCTGAGTGAGTTTAGCAAAATACTTGAACTTGAATCATGGAATCAAACTTACCAAACGAATGGAATCAATAATAAATATAACATCTTTCTTTAGTGTTTCAAAACCCACTTTGACGCTTGCTTCCCGGTCAAGTTAAACAAAATATCTAACCTCAAATGAGAGAATGCCTGGATCACTTTAGGAATTAGGACGTCATGTAGACGTAAAAGAGAATTATATGAGCAAGTAAGAATTAGTAATAATATAGATTTAAACACTACTTCAAAAAATATTGTAAGCTTCTAAAGAAGGTAATAAAAGCGGCTAGAGTATTGCATTACAATAAACAGATTCAACTTTCTGACAATAAAATAAAAACTACTTGGAATATAATAAAAAGAGAAGCAGGTAAATCCTCATTACAAAATGACTTAATAACACTAAACACTGATAATCAAGAAATTAGTAAACCTCATGAAGTTGCAGAAATATTTAACAAATTATTTTTGGATGTAACAAACAAAATGAGTATTAATTTTGGAAGTAAAGAGGCAGCTTTGGAATTTCTAAGATCAAATTTCACTAATGAAGTGCCTGAATTTAAAGTTAACATGACAACGCTTTCTGAAATAAACAAAATTATTAACTCCTTCAAAACAAAAAACTCTTCTGGTTATGATGAAATAACAATAAAAGTCTTAAAATCATGCTCATCTCAAATTTCCACTCCGCTTAGTTATTTGTGCAATGAGTCACTAAGGTTAGGAATTTTCCCTGACAGAATGACATTTTCCATTGTTAAACCACTTTTCAAGAAAGGCGAACGCAATAATGTTTCAAATTATAGACCAATATCTCTCTTGCCAATTTTCTCAAAAATTCTTAAAAAGGTGATGTTTAATAGACTTTGTAAATACCTTGAATGTAACAACATACTTGTCAGGGATCAGTTCGGGTTCAGAAAAGGAATGTCGACCAATAATGCAGCTTATAAACTTACTCATGAAGTGTTAACGGCATTAAACAAAAAAATGCATGTAAGTGGGATGTTTTTGTGACTTAGCAAAGGCATTTGACTGTGTTAATCATGATATTCTGATAGCAAAATTTAAATTCTATGGACTAAAAAATGAAACACTAAGTTGGTTCGTATCATATCTAAATGAAAGAAAACAAAGTGTTGAAGTTGTCAATGATATTGAATTTGGAAAGCATACATCAAAATGGAAAACAGTAACACATGGAGTGCCCCAAGGTTCAGTCCTAGGACCTTTATTATTCTTGATCTATATAAATGACCTATCATTTTATATAAAGGATATTGCAAGTATAATTCTGTTTGCTGATGACACGAGTGTTCTGGTGACTAGTAAAAACTTGAATGAGTGCGTAATTAAATTGAATTATGTTTTGAACTGTATGTCACACTGGTTTAAAGCTAACAAATTATCTGTAAATCTAGACAAAACAAAAGTTTTTAAATTTATAACCCATCGATCACTACACACTCCAATAGAAATTGGGATTAATGACATGTCACTAGAACAAATAGACAACATTAAATTTCTGGGCCTCCAAGTAGACAGATATTTAGATTGGAAAGTTCACATTACGTATATCATACCCAAACTCAGTTCTGCATGCTATGCTATCCGAGCATTGGTAAATGTCAGTTCTATAGGTACACTTAAATTAGTATACTATGCATATTGTAACTCTATCATTGAATATGGAATATTGTTTTGGGGAAATTCGGTAGAAAGTAAACGAATATTCCTCATGCAAAAGAAGGTTATAAGAATCATTTCCAGCACTCATAGCAGACACTCTTGCAAACATCTTTTTAAAAGACTGGAGTTATTAACCCTACCTTCCATGTATATCTTTCAATCTTAAAATTCTATGTATGCAATCGAACCACATTTATTACAAACATGGAAATTCATTAGATAAACACTAGACAAAAGGGTAACATCCATCATCCCAGTGCAAAGCTTTCTTGCTTCCAAAAAGGTGTATATTACGAGACCATAAAAATATTTAATACTCTCCCTAATGATCTTAAGAGAAAAGTTGACAATTTCAATGTCTTTAAAACTGCTGTTAAAGAGTACCTATGCTCAAAAGCATATTATTTTGTACAAGATTATCTGAATGACAAATTATCCTGATGATAATACTTATATAGCTCTGTAAGTAGTATTAGTAAATATTAATGACAATTGCCAGTCATATTTGATGCCTGCTCTAGAATTAATGAAGCTATTTAAATGTATGTATATTAAGAACTGACAGTAAATGCTATGCATTACAAATCAAATAGAACAAAATGATCAGACAAACAAAGGTAAAATCCTAGTGAATGTTAAAATAACAGTTCTTGCCTATAGGTATGTTAACATTATAACAGTAAGGAGGTATTCAACTCTGTACAAAATTACACTTGATTTGTTTCATTTTGTATATAATATGTCTTTATTTTATTTTAAATGTTCTGTATACTATGTAATATTTATGTATATATGTAACTTTATTGTACATTTCCTTGACACGCATATAGTATGTGTCTATTTTATTTCAAATGTTCCATATTCTATGTAATATTTATGTTTATATGTAATTTTTGTACATTTCCTTGACATGTTCTATGTTCACAAGCCTTTATGGCCGCTAGTGAACTCCAGAATACAATCTAATCTAATCTAATCCACTCTTCCTGAGGCACTGCAGAAACCAGGTTTTTATAATGTTCCACTGCTTCATCTGATGGCGAAAAAGTGATTCCACGCATTTTATCTTTAACTTTGGAAACAAAAAGAAATACACCGTGCTAGATCAGAGCTGTATGGTGGAGGGTCCAAGGTGCTGACCTTTAGGGCATCCAGATACTTAGTTGTTAGTTTTATTATATATGACGATGCGTTGTCAAGATGTAACATTATTTTTCCTCTTGGGCGTTTTTCAAGAATTTTTTAAAAAATTTGCGGTATACAGACATTTGTGTATCAATCGACAGTAACGGTACGTTGCTTCTAATGTTAAGTGACAATATGGCCAATTAAAAAAAACTAGCAACCATCTTACCACCACTGCAAATTCGTTGGACTTTTGTAGGCTTAGGTTCTGTTCGAAATACCCATTCAGCCGATTGACTTTTCTTTTCAGGATAATAATAAATCTAAGATTCATCTCCAGTAACGATATTACAAACCAAATTTGAAGTGCCGCCTTGGAATTTTTCCAGAGCTTTTCTACACCAATCAGTGCATTGTTGTTTTTGATCGGGAGCCAGTTTATTTGGAATCCATCGAAAACAAAGTTTTCTCACGTCTAAATGTTGATGTAAAATGTTTTGTTTTTAACTCATACCAATTCCCAATGTCGCTCGAATAAATTCATAAGTGTCCGTCGAACTTTTTCAAGTATTGCTCGAACAGCGGCAATATTTTCATCAGTAAGAGCAGTTATTAGGCGTCCTTCACAACATTCATCACTAAGACAATAGCTTCTCTTGAATTCGCTGTACCAATTATAAATTGTTGCCTTAGATGAGGCTTCTTCGGAAAATGCATTTCTAAGCCAATCTTCACATTATTTTGGCGTTAATGACGATTTAAAATCGTAAAAAATCATAGCCTGGAAATGTTCAGAGTCAAATTCATTTTTGGGTGAAAACGAAATCTTTAAATGCTGATAATTAACAAACCATAAGAGCAAATCGAACAAACTACACAGCAATCAACTCGCTAAACATTAGAAAGTAACTTTCAAACACAAAAAATTAATTTGTTTTTAGAAACATGGCATTCCAAAAATCTTCAGTATCGCCCTCGTATTTAACAAACTTTTCGTTTTCGAGTTATGTTGTTCATAGACACACGAACACGTACAAGGCCCTTATCTGATATACTGTATTCACACGACTTTCTCTACTCACTCTTTTAAAGCTATCGTTACAAAAACTTATTCTTCTGTCAGCTTCTTGTTAATCCAGATAAACCTTCAATTTGCATTTACACATTTCGTTGTAGGACAGGTAAAGCGACAGTAAGATTCTGAAAACGCGTGTTGCTATCTGATGGCTTTGAAATTTCATGCTGTTTGCATGATCACAAGAAAAGTTTGATGTTTTGCATTCACATGGCTTTCTCTACTCACTCTTCTACAAACTATTCTTTAAAAAGCGTATTACTTTAGCTACTTCTTGTTGATATAGATAAACCTTCATTGACGATTTCGTTGTAGCTATAAGAAGAATATGGTAGACCAAAAAGTCAAATCTTTTCGAAGCTGGTTGCTATGTCATGGCTTTGAAATTCTGTTCTGTTTCCATGAACACGAAAAAGAAAGAAAGAAAGGAAAGGAATAGTCATTTTAAAGTGAGAAAGGTACATAACGTATCTGAAAGTGTAAACCAATTACAACGAATATATTGGAAATGGTTAAAGCCACAGAAAATGTTATTTGGCATAAATTGTGTGCTTTAACAAGATGTACATGTTTTGTGCAGTAAGGTGTCGTCTATCTCTTAGGGTTTATCATTTACACAAAAGTAATTCAGAATGAAGAGAACTTTAGAGGTTTTTTCCTGAAGGAGATATATTTCATTTATCATGAAAATATCTTAAGCATGTGGTGTTTTAATCAAAATCTTTAGTGAGTTTTGAGAACATTAGAATTTTTAAAACAATTTTCTATCTAAAAATAGTTGAGTGGGGGGGGGTGTTTTTTGAAAAGCATAGTGTCGAATGGTTGGAGAATACTGAACTTAGATATCAAGTTTGATAGTTATTGGTATTATTTTGAGTTACACACATAGATACAAGGATACGTTTCTAAAATTGCTTTTGGGAGGGGGGGTTCAGGGTGCCTCCAAACTTGAATTTCTGGTGAAATGTATCGAATTTTGAGGTGGAATAGAATATTTCCTCCACTTACTATAGGCGAGTTGTACGGATGGCAAAAATGTTTTTTTTTTAAATTGAGGGAGCCTCAAAGCGTATATTTGCGGTGAAATCTGGTATGAAACTTTTAGATGGAATGTAATAGCTTCTCTGCTTATTACAGGTAAGTAGTACAACATTAAATTAAATTAGATTTTATTCCTGGACCCTCTTTAACTACTATAGTCCTTAGCGTTCCATAAATTGTTTTCTTTAAAAGTGTTGCTGTCAAGATAAATCAGTTGGAAAGTTTATTATATGATATATTTTTTTCCGTGCTAAGATCAATACATTGGTGGCTACCACCTTTGGCCCTGGCCATTATAGGGTATACCACCATAATACATTTGATAAGTACACTTATTTACTAAGAGGACCTCTACATTTATTATTTGTACTAAGCCACCATACACAGAATATGGCTATTATCAGCCCAGGCTGTTAATCTTAGCCACACTCAAAACACAGGTTTCCTTGTATCTAGTGCTACAACTACTACTATCACCATTACTACTGCTACTACTACTACTAATAATAATGATAATAATAATTTTCGCTTAATATTCTAATCAGAAGACACTCCCACTTTTTTCTGCACTCCTATTTCTTATCTTCTAGCAGTAAACTGTGGAAATTTCTGCTACTTAAGTACTATTGCTTTGCCTCATCGCCTCCTACCTCTCTCCATTTAACCAATGTCTGCTTGACCACTCTTTTTGCTAATTTGCATTCCTTATCGAGCCACGTATCTACCTTTTCTATCCCTCCCCTTGCTCATCTCATCTCCTGCTCTTTGCATTAATGTATTGAGTATGTTCAGCGCCTTCTCTATTTCCTGGTTCTCTGACATGAAATTTACTCCCTGTTGATAAATTTGCCCGCACCTAGAGTCTAAAATAAACATAAAGTTATTTCGTTGATCCTCATTCCATTTAAACTCAGCATATTGTCCAGTATCCCCTTCCCCTGACAATTTCTCTTCTTCCTTTTGTCGTATTTTCATTACTACCATTAACGGGAAGTGGCAGTATCTTAAAACTATTCAACGTATACCCCATACTAACTGGCCAAAGTACATACTCAATAACACTTTGTCCATTCTTGTTAATAACGTGCAAGCCCCCCTATTAAATCTTCCCCACATATGCCAATCAGAATGTCGAGCACATTCACTTCACAAAATTCAATAAACGTTTCACTTTCCTTGTCTATGAACTTATCTCTACTATGTCTTACAGTATCCCTTTTAGTTCTCATTTCATTTCCAAATATTGTGTCACTCTCTATGTTCACATATCCCTCGCCTATTCTAATGTTAAAGTCCCCTATCATTATAACGGAAAGTTTATTAAAAAAAACACTACATAGATTATATAAATTATCATTAAAGCTCGGCATTTGCCTATTTTCTTCTTTTGTTCTTTTGCGTATATAAGTATGTTTCATGCTTACTCGAGTATAATATACAAATTATATAGTGCCTTCAAGTGCGCTACTTTCATAGCGGTGCCTTTTCTTAGCTTAAGGGCCTTTTATTGTTTTGTAATGAGACGTTTTATGTTTGCTTATCGTAATGGTATTATTTTTGTTATTGGTGGTTATTTATTAATATGATATTAACCTTAATAATGCAATTCATATTTGGCGCTCTGAGCCAATGAGCCGTTGTTGACAATGTGCCTGAGGAAGTTTGTAATACAGCATTCCTTTCCTAACCTTACCAATTGCTTTTTCGTGTAATAATAAAATAACGGCTACTTAGCACAATAAAGGTGCGGTAAGTGGTCAACTACAAAAAAACTATTATTATTAACTCATTCAAGAGCGAAAACACAGTATTGACCTAAAAGACTAGACTTAATAACACAGCAACAGCCTATTTAACAATAATTCATAAACAATGCGTTTTACACTCCTAAGCCAGTGTAAATTATTCAAAACAGAAGTTACTTAAACATAATAGTAAAATATATAGTAACGAATATTGTAAATTTAAAGAAATTTTATTTACAATCTACACTTTATTAAGGGAACAGCGGAATTTACTAAATTGAATACATGGGATATGGCTATTTGATATTTCTATACTGTTCTGTCAAGTTAGGATGTGTTTTCAAGTGGTAAATGAATAAATGATTGTGTCTACCTCAACGCTTATCATTATGATGTTGCCATTTTGAAGTTGCTCTAGTGCCCATTTTAAATTTTAGGACCTATTGCACCGCACTCTAATTATCATGTGCCACAGCAAAGCGTTGTGTGTTCTGTCAGAACTGTGAAACAGCTGTTTCTCCGGAAGGGTACTACGTTACAACAGATTGTTGCAAAATAGGAGAGAGAGAACGAAACCATAACCCATCACAGGTTAATGATTTGAACTGACTCGATGATGTATGTGAAACAGTTATGTAGGTATTTGACTGATTAGGCAATGGAATGCTGCAGCTGGTCAGATTGTGAAGGACCACTAAAGAACGCCCTGCGGTGGCAATTCAGAGAGGAAAAAAATCCAATTGATTCACTGGAATTTGCTTGCTCATCGATGAACCGTGGTATCACACACCTGATGTTTATTCATTGCAGGTCACATGTTTCCCAGAAACGACGATAAATCGCAAAACGGAATGAAATTTGTTGTTCCATCACGGACCTTTCACATTTGATTGTCACACATGTTCAAATTAGTTATGCAAGTACAAGCTCATAACTGGATCTGGACTGACCTAGTTGCCGTGAATGTGGTCGGCTAGCCAGCAAGTTCCATTTGAAAGTCGCCAGTATTAATGTAATAAAGCACTCTCCCGCAACTTCTCAAGGTAGTATGGCGGTACGATTTTTCACCAATGACCGTAAAGCACCTTGTTTGGAAACAGCGTGGTGCTAGGCACAGACATGCTCTGCATAAGCTAACTTTTGCACTATCTGCAGGTCACTATCTGAGGGCGTGTACGACCACCTGAGAATGGTCATTATTCGGCCAAAATTTGCGGAATGTATTACGTATGTTGGAACATGTTCAGTACTCGAGTTACTGGTGATTGTAAAGCCTCCGTTCCTGCAATAAAAATCTGATTTTATCTAGATTTATCTAGAGATTAGCTGGTTTGTTACATGAGCAGCTTTTTAAACTAGTATGGCCAATTAATTTCTTACTTCAAACACAAAGAATTCGTTTCAGTTAAAAAAATCCTTATTAATACATTCATATGACTTTCTCTACCTTTATCAGTGGGTATACGAGCTATTTGTACTAAGGCTTATCTTTCTGTCTACTACATTTTAATCCAAATAAACCTTTACAGAAACAGCTACATTACACATTTCTTTATAGATACAAAGAGAACAGCGATAGTCAAATGTTTAACAACTGGACGTTATATGCTGGCCTTAAAATTCCATACTGTTTCCATGACATCGCGAGAAACAGCTGCAAATCCATGGGACAAGAAGAATGAAAAGCATTGAACAATTCCAACCTTTAATAACGGATATCTCATTTTATGCCTGATGCGTTTTCGTCTACTACTTAACGTTTACTAGTTACACAAGATTATACAAATCTCGTTCCGAATTAAGAGTACTTCCTAGGCCATTCCCACAAAATTCAAAATGTACATTTTATTAGGTTGTCTCATAAGTAATATTGGTTTTTATGTTTGGTGTTTTATAACACAGAATTGGTTTTCTTTCGTTTGCCAATGCTATTTATAGGACGACATGCCGAATATTGCAAGAATGGGTCAGTCGCCAGTTGTTAATACACAATTACAAAATGGAAGTTACAAAGTTTGAGATCAGAGTCCTTCTAAAACACTACTGGAAACAAGATTATAAAGCTGCTGCCGGGCTCGAAACAATGTAAAGTTGGAGAAGGTGTCGTTAGTGAACGTGTGCACAACGATGGTTCCTACGTTTCAACACTGTAAAAGAATACATTAAAGATTTACCACGTTATGAAAGACCTAAATATGGAATATTGAGAATACATGCAGAGTTTTGGAAGAAAATTCGTAAAAAAAGTATTCGTAGGCTGTCAGAAGAACTTGGTCCATCACATCGCCAGACTTGGAAAATCAAACAGAAGCTGTAGATCTGTACTTAATGAATTGACACCTCAACAGGCTCAACGTAGAGTGGATACCTGTCGTCAGATTATCTGTAATCCTATAGATGATAGATTTATCAGGAGAATTATCACATGTGATGAAAATGGGTCTATTACCGCAACTCTCACAACTCGAAACAGTGGCTCAGTCCCCGTCAACCTGCCAAAGTCACAGTTAAAATAAACCAGTTCGGTCCCAAAGTAATGTGTTCCAAACGGGCGTGCAGTCAATGCGGAGTTTTATTCTCAACAAGTGGAACGAGTTCATGAACTTTTGAGACGGAGATACCCAGCATTGCAGCAGGACAATGCAACACTCCATACTACACGAATAACCATGACAAAAATTCAGGAATTGGAAGGAATCGAACTGTTACCACACCCAGCATACAGCCCTGATCTTGCGCCTTCAGATTACCATATGTATCGATCCATGACCCATTTCTTGCGTGGAACAAATTTCGAAAACCTTGAAGCTGTGGATGTGGATCTCACCGAATTCTTGGCATCAAAAACCAGAGACTGGTACCGTCGCGGGATAAAAAACCTCGCTAAAAGATGGCTAATGACCACAGAATCTGATTGTCTCTACTTTGAAGGGTAGTTTAGTTTCTTGTCAGAAAACTTTCCAAATAAAGTTTTGCTTAAAACTCGACGTTACTTATGAGACAACATCTATATTTACCATGTAAATGTCTTTCATATGTGGTATTTTAATTAAAATCGTTATAGCTATTTCTTAGAAAGCCAAATTTTC
Organism: Deroplatys truncata; assembly: GCA_030765065.1. NCBI lineage: Eukaryota > Metazoa > Arthropoda > Insecta > Mantodea > Mantidae > Deroplatys > Deroplatys truncata. The sequence goes on from CM060987.1 coordinate 21,923,159, forward strand.
GAACAATATTGCCTGTAAAGGATATTTGGAGTAGAGGGAGTTTCTTGAAAATTTTCTTGTTACATTTTGGAAGTTTGCAATTTAATCGACTTTTCGTTTTTGAGTTACTCTGTTCACATACACATACACACACACGGACACGTTTCCAAAAATGGTTTATTTGGATTCAGAGTGCCTGAAAACATGTACTTCCGATGAAATCTCGATATCGAATTTTTGGGTAAAATACAATGCCTTCTCTGCCTACTATGTACATGGTAGAGAAAGTAATAAAAATATTTTGTTTGTTAGCAAAGCTCTCAATTGCCAGCATCGTATCAGCTCCGCCGGTGTGCCGGAATTTCGATCCGTAAGAATTATTTTACCTGCTAGTAAATCTACCGACGTGGGGCTGTTGCTTTTAAGTACACTTAAAAACCATTGGTCTGCGCAGGATTTGAACCCAAGATTTTGGGATCTTAGTGCCAGTGTCTAACCAACTGAGCCATCCAGACCGAGAAAAAAAATCGACATTCGCGCAAAAAAAAGCTGTGAAGCGTCGGCGGAACGACTGACTTCTTTAACCTCCCTTGACAGCCCTCCAAGTTCTGAAAATGCTGCATAGCCTAGTATCCTTTGGCGGAAGAATCCTCACTCGGAATGCTCAAGTAACTTGTTAGATGAATCAATGAATAAACTTTATTGTACATTTTTTATACACAATCATTTTTAAATATTTCACTTCTAAACTAACTTAAATTATGTACAAAGGTTCTTGCCAGCTATGTTCTACCTTATACTGCTCGTTTTGCCTGGCACCCTGGCCTTATGGCTCAGCTGAGCACCTATGATCCATCCTCTCCCTCCTCCATTTGCCCTTCTGCCTTTCTTATCTCTTTTACTTTTCTAACCCTTTACTTTCTTTAAGAACTCCCCCATATTCTTATTTTTCTATTCTTCTTGTTTACTTTCTCTACTACGTATAGTAAGTAGGATAAGTATTGTATTCCACCCAAAAATTCGATACCGAGATTTCACAGGAAATATATGTTTTGAGGCCCCCTAAATCCAAAAAAAGCATTTTTGGAAACATGTCCGTGTGAGTGTCTGCGTGCGCGCGCGCGCGCGCGCGCGTGTGTGTGTGTGTCTGTCAACAGCATAACTCAGAAACGAACAGTCGGATAAACACCAAACTTGGTATTTAGGTTCAGTATCTTCCAGAGATGCGACACCAAAGTTTTCAAGAAAATCTCCCCATCCCAGATTACCCTTTACATGGAACATTTTTCGAAAATTTTAATTTTCTCAAAAACGGCTCTAACGATTTTGATTAAAATATCATATGTTTAAGATATTTTCATGACTAAAATGTATATCTTGAATTTTCTGGGAATGTCTCCAAAAGATTCTTCATTGTGAACGACTTTTGCATAACTGGTAAACCATAAGAGATAAGACAAAATTTTACTATACAAAAAATGTAGATCGCGTTAAAACACACAATTTATGTCACATACATTTTTTTTTGTTGAGTGAACCATTTTCGAGATATTGCTTGCTATTTCCTTAAATTTTCCAATACTTATACTTTTCTCAAATTCGCTATTCATCTTTTTTGTCCTGGTAATGCAAAGAGAATGGAATACTCCACATAGCAACCAATTCTTAAAATATTTGACTATCACTTAAAGCCTACCATATTCCCCTTGCATCTACAAGAAAATTAGCAATAAGATTGACATCTCGATTAACATGAAGCATATGGAGAATAAGCGTTTGTAAAACTAGTTTCTACAGGAGTAGAGAAAGCCATGTGAGTGTAACACATCAGATTTTTTGTTAACAGTTTAATTCCTACTGTTTTTCCATCCATTTTTTTCCCATTTTTCCTCGCATACTTTTTGTCTCCATTCTACTAATTGTTTGCATTCTGTATACAATGTTCTGTGTTTTCACTACCTTCGTATAGTTCACAAATTCCGCTTCTTCTACCTCTTAGCCCTCTCAGGTACATCGATCCTGTTCTTACAAATGCTTCTTTTTTCAGCTGTCACAATAATCCACATACCCTTCTCTTCCCCGTTTCCTTTTTTACTAAAACTTGTTAGATAATTATAGTATATTAAATTTTAAACCTTTGTACTTCCTTTTAGGTCCCATAGTTACTAACAAAACCTACACAAGTTTCATACAATGTAGAAACCCTTATCATATACAATGAAATAGGATTCCGCACTCCCAGTCCACCAAGTTAACCTCTTTAGAAAAGACGCACAGTCTGCGAGCATCGAGAAAAATTATGTTCTCAGTTGTTAATTATAAAATATCGGTTCAATTATTTCTAACGTTGGCAGTTTTCTCTCTTTATACAATTATTTAGTGTGTACTGTTAACGAAAGTTTTTACAACATAAATACAAAGAAAATAAAGCAAAAGTTTCTTACATGAGGGTTATTGCAAGGGTTTGGCTTCCAGAAACTTCAGTACATACATCTAGAGAATTAGAATAAGCATTATTCAGAGGTTTTGAAATTCTTTCATTACACACACACACACACACACACACACACACACACACACACATCTGTGGTATTTGATAAATAGCAATTAAGGAAACAAACATAACACAGGATCAAGTGTCACTTTTAAACTGTCTTATGTTTGCTAAGTGTTAAATCATGGTCGTCTATGTATATACCTTGTAATAAAGTGTAACCGGCTTTAGTTTTTAATCTCTGAGGAGTGCTGCAACTATTTATATTGTGTGGAGTAACAAGTATTTTTTCTACTCCATGGCAGTCTCGACTAAAAGTCAAGGCCTTCTTTGTATGTTGTTTTATAACTCAAATGTGTTCGTATTTAATTACAAGGTCTTTGTAAATCCTTTTTAATCTTGTAGTAATTTATGAAATGAAATTAAGTGCTTATAGCCCCATGTCCGTCAAAACGAACTGGGGTTTTCGCAGAGTGGTTTTTGAGATTATCCTACATGCACACACACACACACAACCGTTTTTATTTTTATAATGTTAGTAGAAACTTCTTCAGCATTTGGAATTAGGTATTTGAGAAAGAAACTGTTCAGTCTATTCCTATTCATTTAAAAACGTATAAACAAACTTCGACAAACATATATTCCTGATACTGGTACTCATGTACTCGGACTTACAACCACTGACAACTATTAATTTTACAAATTCAGTTAATTTGTGACTCACGCTTTTGTTTAACTGCAAAGGTTACGTACCCACCTGGCAGTAACTCATATACATTCAATGGCACGCGTACCATAGGTTGAGAACCCCTGATCTAGAAAATGTTTATGGCGAATCCTCCCCCTTACCCCGTATAAATTTTAATTTCGTACAGACCCGGCTATTCCTAATAAGGAATGCAATATGCTCTGATACTCACAGAAAAGGATGTGAAAGATCGGCGGAACGACTGACTTCCTTAACTTCCTCCCGACAGTCTTACAAGTCCTGGAAATGCTGTATAGTACATAAGTATCCTTTGGCAGTGGAACAGCCCTCGCTCGGAATGGTTGAGAATTGTTCTTTCAGATAATCACAGTAGGTGAAATTTTAAAGATTTCTACCCTCTATTTGAGCCCATGATTCCGCACTCCCCGGCCACGAAGTCAACCTCTTTGGAAAAGACATATAGTTTGCGACAATCGAGAAAAAGAATCTTCTCGGCTGTTAATTAGAAAATATCGGTCGACTGATTTCTGTGGCTGGCAATTTTATTTCTTTATACAATTATTTAACATGTCCTGCTGCCGAGGTTGATTACAACATAGGTACAAAGGAAAAAAATCGGATGTGTTACATTCACATGTCTTTCTCTACTCACTCTACTACAAACTATGCTTACAATGGCTTATTCTTCTATCTACTTATTTTTAATAGAGATAAATTTTCATTACATATTTCTTTGCAGGTATTACAAGGATGTAGTAGGCTAAACTGATAGTGATATTTTTAATAAGTGGATCGGTATGTGATGGTTTTGAAATTCCATGCTCTTTGCATGGCCACGAGAAAAAACGAATATCAACTAGCCACTTGAAAAAAAACAAGTATTTGAAAATTCCAACCAATAACAAAAAATACCTCGGAAATGCTTAACGTGACATAAAAATGTATTTGACATATTGTGTCCAGATATATATTTTTTGTATAGTAACATTTCCTCTCTCTCTTAAGGTTTACCAGTTATACAAAAGTCATTTAGAATGAGAAGCATTTAACAGGTTATCCCCAAAAATTCTAGATATATACATATTATTTCTCGCGTAAATGTATTAAATACGTGGTATTTCAATCAAAATGGTTAGAGCTATTTTAAGAAAATCGAAAATGTTGCCATGTAAAGGAGTTCGAGTGGGTGATTTTCTTGAACATCTTCATGTCGCGTTGTTGGGTTGGTATTTATCCGACATTTCGGTTTTGAGTTATGTTGTTCAAAGATAGATAGATAGACAGACACACACACACTCTCTCTCTCTCTCATTCTCTAGAAGCGTTTTCTAAAAAACATTTTAGGATTAAGGGATCCTCAAATCATATATTTCCAATGGAATCTCGATATAAAATTTTTGGGTGAAATGCATTTCTTCTACCGATAGGTACGTGCTGGAGAAAGTAGGAACATTTATGATTTTAATTTACTAGCCACATCCTAGTACTTATTCCGGGTTGTAAGGAAGGTCCCGAGACGGAAAGCACTGTCGCAGTGAATTTGAAACTCTTGGACCCGTTTTGGGCGTCTGTTCTTACAGCGAGACTCTACGAAACTCTCAACAAAATTAGATCGCTCATTGCTGAAGGGCTTAGAACAAACACCATCGCGTATACGAAGAAATGCATGGCGTTTCTCAAGAGGGATCCTGTCGGCGAATAGACCACCTGGTTCTTCATCTGCCTACATTATCGGCCCAGCAGTAACTCTGGACTCTCATGAATAACAGCCAGTCGAGGTGCATGAAGGAAAGTGTAGGATTTACGAGCCCACAGTGCCCTACTACCTGCTGAAGAAATGCAGCCTCAACTCTGTCGAAACTATAGGCCTAATGGCCGGAGCAAGAGGCACGATCCCCGAGTTCTTTGTCCACTTCTGTAAGAGGTTCGGCTAAGCAGCCAACTAATTAGGAATGGTCATTAAAGGATCAATTTCAATTTTAAAACATCTATTTACTCTCCCCTTGTAACTGCCTTTTGAAACTTGATTTTTTAATTGTTCGCTTTTTATAATTACCGCTACTGTACCTTATACCCTTTTGATGCAATTTATTACGTTTTATATGATTTATTTTTTTATTTGTTTCGTTGTTTAATATGTTTGGTTAATTTGTTTATAATAATATGATATATGGAACCATCTCGATAGCGTCACAGTTTGAAGTAATTCGTAAAATAATATCCACCTTAATACAGATATAAAAGTCAGGTTGTGTGTGTGGGGGTTTTATTTTGTTTTTTTGGTATTTTTTTGATACACGTTTGCACCGATTACGACCAAACTTGACACAAGGCGAAAATTACTGTCTAGCTTAGAATTCGAAATTCCGCCCCATTTCACAAGATTAGTTACTTAATTGTATACGATGCCTACAAAAGCTCACAATACCATTTATATTTTTCTCAATAATAATTGTAGTAGGTCGCACATTGCCAACATAAGAATAACACAATTACTTACACGCTCTCACAAAATAACAAAGGAACAGCAGTGCAAGAAACCCAACGACAAGAGTTACAGTAGTTAACACAAATAAGTCCCAAAGGAGAGGCCGCCGAAAACACCAATGCAGTTAAAGGCGGGGTATAAATGGAACTACAAAAAAAATCTGGTGTGTTACACTCACATGGCTTTCTCTACTCTTGTACAAACTATTTTTACAAACGCTTATTCTCCATATGCTTCATATTAATCGAGATATCGAGATGTTAATCTTATTGCTAATTTTCTTGTAGGTGCAAGGGGAATATGGTAGGCTTTAAGCGATAGTCAAATATTTTAAGAGCTGGTTGCTATGTGAAGTATTCCATTCTCTTTGCATTACCAGGACATAAAAAATGAATAACGAATTTGAGAAAAAGTATAAGTATTGGAAAATTTAAGGGAAAACAAGCGATATCTCGAAAATGGTTCACTCAACAAAACAAAATTTATATGATATAAATTGTGTATTTTAACGCGATCTAAATTTTTTGTGTAGTAAAATTTTGTCTACCAGTTATGCAAAAGTCGTTCACAATGAAGAATACTTTTGGAGACATTCCCAGAAAATTCAAGATATACATTTCATTTGTCACGAAAGTATCTTGAACATATGGTATTTTAATCAAAATCGTTAGAGCCATTTTTGAGAAAATTAAAATTTTCGAAGAATATTCCATGTAAAGGGTAATCTGGGGTGGGGGGATTTTCTTGAAGACCTTGGTGTCCCATCTCTGGAAGATACTGATCCTAAATACCAAGTTTGGTGTTTATCCGATAGTTCGTTTCTGAGTTATGCTGTTTACAGACACACACACGGACATGTTTCCAAAAATGCTTTTTTGGATTTAGGGGTTCTGAAAACATGTATTTCCGGTGAAATCTCGGTATCGAATTTTTGGATGGAATACAATACTTCCCCTACTTACTATACGTAGTAGAGAAAGTAAAAACAGCGAGTTCACATAGTTTTATTGATCATGGAGTAGTTACACAGTCAAATAAATAATTATAGCAGCTGTGCCAACTGTCTCTATGATTGCGCAAATGTAAAGGCGCTACATTCGCTTTGTAAAACATTAACAACGTTTTTAACTTATTACATTAGACTGTGATAATAGCAACGGCATCAAACCAGACAAAATACCACTTGTTATTCTCCTTCATCTTCATATGATTATTTATTGTGTATTCATATAAAATAATATAATTTCCACATAATCGCATTGAGCACCAAAGTCTCTGTGGTGCACAAACATTGCTAACATAAGAGTAAATAAATAAGTCGATGTTCATATCCATATATTCCGATCATACTCCGAAGTTCGGATATACACTTATTAGGGTTTTTAATTTCTCTTTTTTGTAGCAATCTGTTTTCTTCCTCTATGGGAAGTTTGTGATGGTTTTATTAGCAGAAAAACAAAACCTGGGTGACACAAAAATGACAGTGGTCATGGATAACCGCAACATCATCAAACCAGTCGAAGTATATGTATTTCTCATTCTTCTTTTCCTTTGTATGCTAATTTTGGCCTTCATTTTATTTTGTCTTTCGTGCGTTTTCTTAGTAGTTTTGTGTATGTTGCTTACTGTGAATGAACTCATGTTAGCTAAACTGCTATTATTTCTTCTCAACCGAGATTTTCTCTATAAATAAGCAGCCTGAATGTGACAACGTGTAAGTCAGTAAGCTGCATTCACGAGAAATAATTACAAACTGTTATTTGTGATAGATCAACAGTGATTTTACATATTGCTTTCTTAGTATTTTTAATTTTTTGTTCTTTATAGAGCCCGGAGAGTTTTAATTAGGTCTTTCTTTAAGTATCTTGTGTAATAATTTTTAAACACCTCCAAAGAAACGCAACGCAACCTAAGGCTAAATGTTGTAGGGATAAGCCGTAAACAACGGGAAACGCCGGGTGTTTATGTTTCTACGAGGGCAGATCGAAAAGTAACGCACAATAATTTTTTTACAAAAAAGTTTAATAGTTAAAACAACAACAAAATATCACAAATGAACTTACAACTTTGACCTACTTTTCTACATAGTCGCCAAGTTTCTAAACACATTTCTCCCATCGTGATACCAGTTTCCATATGCCCTGTTCGTAGAAGTCCGTTTCGTTGGAGTATAGCCATCTGCGGACTGCTGATTTCACTTCCGCATCTGTCGCAAAGCGTTAGTCGGCCAGGAATTTCTTCATGGGGCCAAACAGATGAATTTCCGACGGTGCAAGGTCCGGACTGTACGGTGGATGCTGCAGCACATACCAACCAAATTTGGTGATTTTCTTACGAACAGCAGCAGCAACACGGAGGCGAGTATTGTCATGAATTTTGACATCGTCAGCATTCATGTTGTGGGTTTGTCACGAAGGGCACGACGCAACTTCACCAAGGTTTTCATGTCGGCTGCAGCATTCACAGTGCTCCCGTGTTCAGCAAAGTCCACCAATACAACACCATGTATATCCCAGAACACCGTCACAAGCATCTTCCTAGCAGAATGAGTCACTTCGAATTATTTTCTTCACTGGGGAACCAGCATATTCCGCTCCATACTTGCCTACTTGGTTTCGGGCGTGTAGTGGTAGGCCTAAGACTCATCACCAGTGACGATTACTTTCAGAAAGTGATGTCCTTCTGCGGTGTACCGCGTTAAGTGATCCAAGCTCATCATTCGCTGACCCTTGTGGTTGTCTGTCAGGTTCTTAGGCACCCAGCGAGCACTAACTTTACGAAATGTCAACGTGTCATGAACAATATCGTACACTGCACCATAGGAAACGTTGGACTGTTGCGATAATGTTTGCAGTTTCACACGCCAGTCGTTCAAAATTGCCGCCTCAATGCCTATGACATTCCGCGAGGTTGCACCTGTTACCGTTCTCCCGGAGCGTGGCGAATCACTAAGGTTCACACGGCCCTCTTAGAAGAATGCATATCACCTGGAGACATTGCTTCGGTCCATACAATCATCCGCATACACGCCACGCATATCCCTGTGAATACACTCGGTTTATGACCTTTGGCCCACAAATATCGAACCACACCTCTCTGCTCTTCACACGTGGACGACAGTAACATGCGCGCCATCTTTGTTGCATAGTTTACGCTTCTTTCGGTAGAGCTGCACATGAAACAAAAAATACCCTCTGTAGTGAAAACTTCAAACTATATCTGTGTGAAACTGCAACAAACCAGCTGCAATTCCAAGGCAGAAAAGAAGTATGTTGTGTTACTTTTCGATCCTCCCTTGTATAAACCTAATGCACATGTTAGAATACGGTGTTTCAGCTGCGTTTTCATGGCATGTGATACCCGTGCTCGGAAACATGAAGACAGAAGGTGTTTTTTTCTGTCCAATCTGGTCGTATCATTGTTCCTACACCGGTGACATGACACATCTTGTAACACAACTGGCCTTACCGACGATGATAGTTCATTACCGCGCTTTAGCGAAGCGCAACATTTCTTCCAGCTGTTCAACACCGCATTCTACTATAATCGCTCCACTCTTAGAATGCAACAAATGTAAACACATGAAGTAATTAACTAGGCCGCGATGCGTTGAAACCAAAGTGTATAATACCGTAAATATATGCGATTATCTGAGAGTTTTCAAGAACTTTGTTAATCAAACACAGTTGGAAACGTTTGGTTAAAACGGTGAATAAGATGAATAGTAAAACTAAAGAAAGTGTTATGTTGCTCACCTCTGTTCTGCGTGCATATGAGGGCGACACTGAAAAGCTTTAGAATATCAAAGCTAGTAGGTGCAAGGGGAATATGGTAGGTTATAAGCGATAGACAAATGTTTTAAGAGCTTGTTGCTATGTGGAGAATTTCATTCTCTTTGTATGTCCAGGACATAAAAAGAATAACGAATTCCGATTTGAGAATAAGTATAAGCATTGGAAAATTGAAACAAATAAAGAGGAATATCTCTGAAATGGTTCACTCGACCAAAAAAATGTACAAGGCATAAATTTTGTGTTTTAACGAGATCTACATCTACATCTCTTACGGTTTACCAGTTATACAACATCCATTCAGAATGAAAACGACTTTTGGGGATATTTCCAGAAAATTCAAGATATATATTTCATTTGCCATGAAAATATCTTGAACATATGATATTTTAATAAAAATCGTTAGAGGTATTTTTGAGAAAATAAAAATTTTCGAAAAATGTTCCACGTAAAGGGTAGTCTTGGGTGGGGGATATTCTTGAAAATCTTCGTGTCGCATCCTTGAAAGATACTGAACTTAAATAGCAAATTTGGTATTAATCCGACTTTTCGTTTTTGAGTTATGCTGTTCAAAGACACACAACCTCAGAAACACACAGTCACACACATACACACACGGATCTTTTTTTAAAAATACCTTTTTGGATTCAGGGGCCTCAAAACATGTATTTCCGATGAAATATTGGTATTGAATTTTTGGGTGGAATGCATTACGTCCCCTATTTACTATACGTAGTAGAGAAAATAATAACAGAGCTTATAGCGGCAATGATTTATTATCGTGCTTTACCGGAGCGCAAAATTTCTAGTCGTTCAACTCGTTTAGTGGAGGTGTACAGATTCCACTTCCCCTAGTTACTCCGCAACAAGCAGGGCAACTTAGCTTACTCTTCCGCACGCGCACTCAGCACATAATTCACCGAGCGAGGTGGCGCCGCGACAGCGTGTGCGACTCGCTTCGGGGGGGGGGGTCCCGTGTTCGATCCCCGGCGACCACTCATTTTGATCCTTGGGGTTTATGTGCTTTCCTGGGTTTGCAGGCGAATACTGGGGTGGTTTCTTCTCTACCACAATTTTATTTATGTTTCACTCCGCTTCCTTCTCATCTTTCAGGTTTGCTTCTAGGTTTCAAGGCGTATGGAGGTGCCAGACAAATGGCGCGGGTGCGTGCTCAATGACAGAGGGCTGCTTGAATAGTGGGTCGTTCCTCGCCCTCTCTCGGCGGCTCCAGCAGTGGGACTGATCTGCGAGCTTGGAAATATTAGGGACCTCCGCGCGTCTCTGTAGCCTGTCTGCCTACGACCTATAGCCTGCTATGTTTTTTTCACATAATCCCTTTCTCCTGGGGGTGGTAGCCGCAATAGATCTGTGAAAGTCGCAGCGCGCGAGGTGTCGCTCTCCGTTGAATCACCCTTAGCTCTACCTCAGCACAGAATTCATGGTGACCAAACTCGGGTTCCTTTAAGCTTGCCAGGGTCCAGCATCTGTTGTGATAGCTCGGCCTGACTGCATTGTGTGGAAGAATGCAGCGTGTTTGTGTATTTCGTTTCGTTTTAGGCTGTGAGTGCAGGAAAATGAGTAAACCAGTCCTAAAGAGATCGATGAGAAATTAAGAGGTGAGGAAATGTACTTGAAACGAAAGAGGACTCAAATTCAGCATGGCTACATTTTTCAAGCATATTTATAAACAAGGATCAAATAAGCTGATAGATTTTACATAATATTTTTGTTCTTGCTTTCCGGGGGATGGGGGCGAACCCAAAATGCTGAACCTATTTCAAACGTTAGGTACCTGATCTTCCTTCAAAATATCTGTCATCAATAAGTATGTAATATCTCCTTACTTCTAACCTTCTCGAATAATTCCGTAATTTCATTTTCTGTTGGAGTTTTATTTGTTTATAGTATAATGTTTTGTTCAGAGTGTTTTTATAAAATTACTTTGGATGGTGTTGAAAAATTATTTATGAAACTATGACTTAGAACTTTTGTATTACGAAAGAAAAAAATGTGTAATGACTAAGAATAATATTTATACGTGTTCCCTATACTAGGTGGCCCCAAAAAAACCATCCTTTGCAGTTTTATGTTTCTCGCATACATAGGTGCAAAAGAAACTGCCGCATCAGTGCTATTCAAAGGTGCAGTGCAGAAACGTCACTGAGGCAGTGCTGCTGTCTGCAGGTGTTTACTGGTAGTTTCGTCCTAATAAGCGTCGTGTGGTCGCCTGCATGCTGTTTGCGCCATATCATTCAAACAGGTAGCGTTCACTAATAACGAACACACAGATATGGCTACGATCTGTGCGGAGAAGCACCAAAATGCAGCTGCGGCTTGAAGGCTGTGTTCTGAACATTTTCAGACGCATTTTCTGCGCATGTTTTGTTTTGATTTTCTTCTTTTTTAATTTTTTGACGTACAGAAATAATATTAAGAAATGATGGATCATTCCAGGTGGAACGTGTGTCTGAGAAACCCTGCATCAATTCGTCCACAAGGCGGGGCATGTTTTTGCACATGCTTATTATGAATATCTAATGCACGATTAGAAAATAGTTTAATTCTAACGCATCTTTAAGGGTACATAAATACAATAAAAATATAATTTTGTTTAATCTTGTTATCTTTGCAGCACTAGTTGGTGCCATATAGTTGTACTGATTGTAGATTAACTGTCATGGAACTACATTACTTAACACGTGTGCTCAAGTTTGTGTCAAGCGACAATCCTGAATTCCTGTTAATGAGCGAATTGCGTATTAAATAACCGATAACACCCCAGCATATTCACATAGGTACTCTCACATTCAAACACCAGATTCTGAGCATACCGTGAAATGTTTTTGTTTAAAGACAACTTTTTGGAGCCCAGCCGGGAATCGAATCCGGAACACTTCGTATAGTAGACAATTTCTCTACCGAAGGAGCTCTGGGACCAGTAATAGCAGTTAGTGTCTGTGTTCAAGCATTAGTCTTTCATTTAGCGGTGTCCTCTCTGTCGGTATGGAGCCCCCTTTACAGCTGCTTAGGCAAACCTTTTGGCATCCGTGCTAACTGGTATAAACTAACTTCAACCAAGGACGGCTTGTGTGGGCCACCTGGCAGAATATACATTTATTTATTTGAATTGGAGAGTCACAAATTAAGTAAATTAACATTGCCGAGCGGGATGGCTCAGACGGTAACGTCTGTGGCCCGCATTTGGGAGGTCATGGGTTCTATCCCCGCGGCCGACCTTCCGACCTTTGAGTTTTTTCGGGGTCGCTAGGCGAATGCTGGGAAGGATCATTAAGTCTACCGAATTTCCTGTCCCTGGTTTTCACCTCCATTCGTATTTCACTTCACCTTTCAACCGCTTGATCACTCTTAGGGTTGCCGGTGTCGGTGGGAGGTCTCAGCGTGTGTATGGCAGGGAAAAAGGGTGCGCTGTTGAAAACTTCGTCCCCCGGATTGGGGAGGTCACTGGGTCCCGACCAGGGGATGTGTAAACTCCACAGGGGAGAGGACCCGGCTGCTCCAGTGCTTATCCGGGGACTTTAAATCTGGAAATGGTAGGAACCCTGCCCTATGCCTGTCACGCCTCCTAGTCCGGCCGCCCTCTTTCTTCTCTTACCTCATCCCTCTCTCCAGGGGGCGCCTCCGAGGCATAGACACGAACGATTTGCTTAGTTTCAGCTGCTCGCCCTCGCTTAGAATCCTAATCCTAAAGCTAAAGTTAATTCTAGTCTCAGAGCACACAAATTACAGGTACAACAGAACGTCTGCACTAAGTACGGTAACCAGAAAATTAGCCAAGCAAGTTATGCTACCCATAGCCTGCCCAAGTCGGACTTTGTCCAACTCGGGTGGGAGAGAATGAAGCAGCCTGCCGAACTGAATGGCAGGCTGGCTTGCTTTTGCTCCAGGCAGATCGGGCAACCTAAACAGCGGCATTTGTATACTAATATCTTTCAATGAAGAAGGCTGCTGGTCTTTTAATGACAAAACTGAGATTTGATGTGTGTTGCGGTGTTTTCTAACGAGTGTAAATTCACAACAGGTTTTAACTCAAATTAAATATAGCATCGTTATTTAAAACACGAGAGAGCCTATTTTCAATCACATGTTTTTGGAAATTAAAATGGTGAGGGACTTTTTACTTTCTCTACCACGTAGAGAAAGTATTATACATATCCCGACCAAAACGTTCCATATCCAGATTTCACCGAAAATACATGTTTTGAGGCCAAAAAATAGCATTGCTAGAAAAAGGCCCACTCGTGTGTCTGTGTGTGAATATCAAAACTCAAAAAATCAAAAATCATTTTAACATTTTCAAGAAAATCCCTCCACATTCAAAACTCTCTATTACATGGAAATTGTTTCCTTGTTTTTATTTTCTCAAAAATGGCTCTAATGCTTTTGATTAAAATACCATATGCTTAAAAACCTGTAAATAGGAATCACCTGGGAAGTCCTCTTCGTTTTGAATGAGTTTTGTATAAACCCTAAGAGATAAAATATTACCAAAAAAAAGTAGATTTCGTTAAGACACATAATATTGTGCCAAATGATGTTGTTGTTGTAGCGTTAACCATTTCGAGTTATTTCTTGTTTGACCTTTCAAATAATTACTTTGTTCAAGTGGTAAGTCGCTATTCGCGTTTTCTCGGAAGTCGTACAAGGAGCATGAAATATCAAAACCATCATAGAGCGACACGCTTTTTAAACATTTGACTATCAGACTACTGTATCCTTCATGCACCTACAGGGAAATCTGTTATATCTTATCTTGGTTAACAAGACGTAGATGGATGAAGAAGCTTGTCTAGGAATACTATGTAGAAGAGTGAGTAGAGAAAGTCACAACACATCAGAGTGTTGTGACTCGTGGTCATTCATAGAGCATGGGATTTGAAAGCCATGATCTAGTTTTTAAGTATCGCTTTAGCCAGTGAATCCGATACAGTATTTAGAGCACATGTGAAGAGACTGAGCGAGGTGGTGCCGTGGTAACATGTGCGACTCGCTTTAGGGGGTTCGATCCCCGGCGATCGCCCACTCCGACCTATGGGTATTTCGTGGTTTCCTCAGGTAGTCAGACGAATGCTGGGGTGGTTCATCTTCCATCAGGACTTCCCTGTCCCTCATTTGCTGTACCCGTCATCTCCCTTGTCATCTGTTTCAGAGTTGTAGGTCCGGGCGATGATGACTGTGCGCTCTGTAGTTGTTTCTTCCTGACGTGGTTGCGGGACTGGTCAGTCAGGACCCATCTCCGAGTGCTCGGGAATCCCCCACTCCTTCGGGGGATTCCGGGAGTTAAGGGGCGGGGTCGGATGCGTTCACTCTGGAAACATTATGGACCCCGAATATTCTTGCACCCGTCGCCATCCGATCTGGTGGCCCTTCGAGTCTCTTCCCTCACCTCCCCTCCCCTCCTAGGGATCACACTAGAAGCTCAAGGGGCCGATTGGCCTGCGTGCTCTGCTCCTGTTCCTCAGTAGCTTTACCTTTACATGTGAAGAGCGCGATGGAACACCAGCGCTGAGGGTAATTTTCGACGGACTTTTAGAGGTTGTTTACATGTTGTCGATCCTTAAACTAAAGAGTTGCCAGCTTCACATAGTTTCTTTAATTATTTGGTGCTGTATTTCTTTCTTGAACTAAACTGAAAAAATAGAAAAATATAAAAGATTAAAAACAAGCAAACAGGCCAAAGCTACAGATAACATTTCCACGTCAATTTTTGTATTTGTTTTATTGCCTAATATAGATACTTATTATTAAAATAATGGGTAGTAAGAAGTTCTTAAAAAAGGCTATGTTCTTACATCTTCAACCTCTTTTGTGTGGGGGTAGCGTATCTGGCTCACATTCAAAAGGTCCCGAGTTCAAACCTCGGTTACGGTGAGTTACGTTAATTCTGAGAAGGCGATTGTCGGGTAACTTTAAGCGCTATGGACCGAGGGTACACTAGAGAAACATTTCACCCATTTCATTCGTCCTCCAATACGACCTACCAGGTTAAAGAACGTTAGACTTTAGTAGGAATAGTTTGTAGAAGAGTGAGTAGAGAAAGTCATGTGAAGGAACACTACAGATTTTTATTGATACCACTGCAAAACCAGTTCTGTTTACAGTTCGATAAGTATTAATTTCGTGTAGCAATTCAGCCGAAATCTTCGTCTTTGCATAATATTCTTTAGCAAGGTCCACACGCAGCAGTGTTCAGAAACCACAAAAGTTTAAAAACAATAACATATCATTTTACTGTTACATTACTGTTTTCACAGCGCGCAGAGTAGTACAAAGGGAGATGATGGATTGGACAAGAAACCCCAAACGTTAACATGAGACGCCCATTTTCTCGTTTGTTGCATCACGACGACGGACGGGTTTGGTGTAGCAGGTTATTCAGGTTCAAGTATACAGAGGTGGAGCCGATGCAAATGTGGAAACTCAATGAGACGTGAAATTTAGAAGCACGTCAGCTGGCTTGTACAGGAGTGTTTAGTTGTTTAACAATTGATATCACCGTCCGTCCAGGCAGAACAGGATCGTGTTACTGAAACTCCATCCTCATTGTCGAGCCCACACCTTCCTCAACAACGTAACATGTGCAATGACGTTTCAGGCATGCTAATTACACGGTTAATACACTCTTCGGGTTTCGTTGCTTTAGCCCTGACCTCTTACCTTATTGACAATCTCTCACAAAAAAAAGTTTATTTCACGTGACATTCTCTACCCTCTATCGTTTATTAATGGGTATGCAAGCTATTCTTACTAAAGCTAATTTTTCTATTTACCACATTTTAATCCCAATCCCAATCCACATTACACATTTCGTTATAGATACAAAGAGAACAGCGACAGTCAAATGTTTAACAACTGGACGCTATATGCTGGCCTTAAAATTCCATACTGTTTCCATGACATCGCGAGAAACAACTCAATGTTGAAAGAACTTTAAAAGAATAGCTAAGTATTGAACAATCGAACCATTAATAACGGATATATCAGAAATAGCTTATGCCACAAAAATAGATCTGTGTTTTAAAGAGATTTATATTTTTTGTGTAGTACGTTTTCGTCTATCACTTAACTTTACCAGTTATACAAAATTCCTTTCGAATGAAGAGGACTTTAATGGCTGTTCCCAGAAAATTGAAGATATAAATTTATTTGCAATGTAAATATCTTTAATATATAAGTATTTTAAACAAAACCGTTAGCCATTTTTTAGGGAATCAAAAATTTCGAAAAAATGTTTCATCTTCGTGTCGCATCTTCATAGTTATACTTTTCACACACACACACACACACACACACACACACACACACACACACACACAAACACACACACACACACGCACACACACACGGACATTTTTCTAAAAATACTTCTTTTGGATTCAAGGGGATATCACAACATGTACCTATTTTTTATGATATCTGATATCGAATTTTTACGTAGAATACAATACCTTCTCTACCTATCAGGTGCGGGGTAGAGAGAGTAAAAATATCAGATGGTTGCATTCACACGAGTTTCACTATTCTGTCTTCTACAGATTATTCTTATAAAGGTTTATTATTCTATCTACTTCAGGTTAACCCAGATGAACTTTCTCTTCATGTTTACACATACATATTTTCGTTGAAGGATACAGCAGGTAAAGGGATAGTCAGATTTTTAAAGAGTGTTGCTAGGTGACGACTGTAATTCCATGCTATTTGCATAACCAGGATAAAAAGCAAAACCAGTAAAGTAATAACAACTCCCCAGTTGAGAAGAGTAAAAGCATTTGAAAATTCAAACCAATTACAAGGAATATCTCTGAAAAAGTTAACTCCACAAAAAAAAATTTGACATAAACTTTGTGCTTTAATGAGGTCTACATATTTTGTGTGATAAGATTCTGTCTATGTCTTAGGTTGACCATTACGCAAAAGTCATTCGCCTAAGAGGGCTTCTATTTCCAGGAAGTTGAAGATACCATTTTACTTCCCTTGTTAACATATCAAACATAATATGACACCTTAATCAAAATCGTCAGAGCCACTTTTGACAAAATAAAAAAAAAACTTATATTACATGCACACGACTTTTCTCTGCCCTCTATCGTTTATTAGTGGATATACAAAATATTATTACGAAAGTTTCT
This sequence comes from Deroplatys truncata, assembly GCA_030765065.1. Taxonomy (NCBI): domain Eukaryota; kingdom Metazoa; phylum Arthropoda; class Insecta; order Mantodea; family Mantidae; genus Deroplatys; species Deroplatys truncata. The sequence continues at coordinate 21,940,767 of CM060987.1, forward strand.
TTCCTATCCACTTCATTTTAATCGAGATAAACCGTTGCAGAAATAGCTACGTTACACATTTCATTATAGATACAAAGAGAATAGCGATAGTCAACTGTTTAACAACTGGACGCTATATGCTGGCCTTAAAATTCCATACTGTTTCCATGACATCGCGAGAGACAACTGAAAATCGACAGGACTTTTAAAGGTTGGCTAAGTATTGAAAACTTCGTACCATTATTAACGAATATCTCGAAAATGGGGGATGTCACAAAAAAGTTGTTTGAAATAAATTGTGATCTACACTTTTTGTGTAGTACGTTTTCATGTATCACTTAATGTTTACCAGTTATACAAGATTATACCACATTCCTTCCGAATAAAGAGGCGTTCACAGACTATTCCCAGAAAATTCAAAAAATTAAATTAAATTAAATTTATGAACGCTCTTTAGCTACCATAGTTCTTAGCGTCCCATTCTATATTGGGGTGAAGAACCAGAAAGTTTTCTCAAAGGCCTCTTTATCAGGCTTGAGGTTCTTTTACGTGCCGCAAATCTACGACACGGGACCACCGGCTTTAGTTCCCTTCCGAAGGAAGCCATGCTAAGGATTTTACCAGAAAATTCAGGATAAACGTTTTGTTTGTCATGTAAATATCTTTAATGTGTGCTATTTTGATCAAAATCATTACAGCCAGTTTTTAGACAGTTAAAAATTCCGAAAAATGTTGCAAGTAAAGGGTAGTTTGAGGTGGGGGATTTTCTTGAAAATGCTCGTGTCGCATGCTTGGAAGACGGTGAACTTAAACGCGAAGTTTAGTACTTACTTGACTTTTCTTTTTTGAGCTACGCTGTTACACACAAACACACACATTATTTTGCTTTTATTCAGGCAGTCTCAAAACGTGTATTTCCAGTGAAATCTCGCTCAATCTAATTTTTGAGTGGAATACAATATTTCATGGATTCACCTTCGTGGTGTGGGGATAGCGTGTCGGCCTCACATTTGAGAGGTCCAAGTTCGAATCTCGCTAAGAATAAGTTATACGGATAAGTTTTTTTCCGGGATGGTGTATATACGAGTGAGTAGAGAAAGTCGTGTGAACATAACACATCAGACTCTCTTTTATTCCTCGGGTCATAAACCTGCTGTAAAAAATCTAGTATAAGAAGGATGTATTTTGTATTCCATCATTACAACTGACTGCGATGGAACCGTGTATGTAATAAAAATGTGGAAGATCTAACATTGCAATCTCCAGATGTAGGTATGCCAGCTTCTGAAAAGTAAAATCAGCAGAATAGAAGACAATTCCAAGTTAACTTGATATTTTAGCATTATAAACTTGCCAAGTCTATGTTTTATAATTTTATTTGAAACTTTGATGTTGTGACTGACGTTTTTGCACAATTTCCCTGAGATTTGCTTGTACAACAATATTTTAGTAATATCGAAAACAAGTATGCAATTTATATGTATTAATCATGAATATAAATACACTACAAGTGTAACTCATTATTCGGTTTACATTCACTCTGACTTATGAACTCTGTGAACAGCAGGGCTATGGCTATGGCTATCCAAAGCCAGTTCAGATTAATTGGGCTTTGCTGCGATAACCTTCGAGATTTCCGGGATATGTTGTCAGAGGGAGGGAATTCTGTCACGTCCTGGGGGAACTTCAGCGAGCTCATTGTTTAAACAAAGCTAGAGATCCGGGTTGGTTCCGTTAGGGCCTTCAAAATGTTTCAATTCTTTTTACCTTTCTATCCCTCGTTTGTAATCGTATATGGTTTTCAAACACTTACTGTCAGGAATTGTGTTACTACGGAGCATTAACAAACAATCTCTGATATTTTCGTCAGGATCCTAAATATAATAGTTTAGTCCTTTTAGGTGGTGAAACCCAACTTACATTCACTCTCCCAATCATTTCTTTCTAGACTGTATGGTGGGTAGGGAATAATGTAATTCAAAGAAAAATTCCCTTCTACCTGGTAATCCAAACCAGGATTTCTGGGATTAAAATTGCTATTATCAATTCGAATTCTCCATTGAATTCAAGGAATGTAGCTCTATATATTTTCAAAATGTTTACTATGCTCATTAGCTTGTGCTTAATAACTGTTACATTTACAGACTGCGGTATAACTCATTAACCATGTGACAAACAGTTATTTTTGAGTAACTGTCGCAGTTTCAGTGTGTAATTTTGACGGTTTCTTTACATATTATATATTTATGTTTGCCTCGGCTGCGTCAGTATTTATATGCTTTATAGAGACATGAATGTCTTAGCAGGGAGTGGTGCGACTGAAGAATGTAGGCTTACACAGATTTTAAGTTTTTTTCACTCTATTTATTAATACTTGACACGATTTAAATAACGCTTCACTGATATAGAGAGCTGTGAGATTCTTTTGTTAATTACTTGCACTTTTTAACACGTAAACTATTTTCGTCTCACACTGAATACATATTAAACTTATCGAGGGCGTGTCTCGTGTCCGGTTAGTAACGCTGTCTACTAGCAACTGAATTCTGAATTTGTACAATTTGCCCTGTTTCAGTTTCTGATTGGATAATCCTACTCTAATAGAATACTTTTATTTAACTTAAGCTTTTTTCTGGTTGTTGATTGGCTATTTATAAACTGTCTCAAAAATTACATTATTGCTTCCAAAAATCACAAGTAGCATTATTAAACTTTCAAATTCATTATTGCCTCAGGGTTACCTCATTGTTAGCAACTTTTAACCTATTATTCTCACAGCTCCTACATTATTAAATTACGTAATACATTCACATAACATTATTGCACATGTATACTATAATATAAACATATACAATGACTGTAATATACACTTTTTATATGTTGTTACATACACATATTGCTTTAAGGCGGGCTGTTATTGAATTTATATATTATATAATTAGACTGAAATCATTTAAATGTTAAACATACTGCCTCACGTTACAATGTAACCGTTAGGTTGTTTTCTGCCCACCCCTTCTGCACATGATCAGCAACTCGGTAGTTGACGGAAACGGCTGGCAGTAAAAATGGTGATGAAAATTTGTTTAGAAGTAGTGGCACTACTGGGATATTAGCAACAGGTGAGAAGCTGTTTTCATTCGGCCATTTTTAACACGAAAAGCTGAAATGAACAGAAAATGGTCCACAGAACAGCACACTTTTTTTCTCCAGAAATGATGGCAACTTGATGGAAATTGTGAGGAAGTAAGCCAATCTTTGATTGAAAAGCATCCGCATTCTCAGCCGTCATACAGGCAAGCTGTCTACAAATTAAATCGAAGACTCGAGATGACAGGTTCTAAAGCTGGCTTACCTCGCAGTGACCGAAACTGAAGAAGAAAATCCGAGGCCGTTGCACAGACGTTCTTTAAATCAGCAAGAAGAGATTCTAAGGAACTACAAATTTCTGACAGAAGTGTAAGGAAATGTTAAAAACGTTACATAGCCAACATTGCTAGTTGAGGATTATTAAAATATGTTGTCATTGGTAGATGCGGTTCTCTTTTGTTTTGCTGCGTGTAATTCGCGGCATTTGACTTATTTTTGCATATTCTGTGGAGTAACAACTATTTTTTCTACTCCATGACATTCCAAGCTAAAAGTCGAGGCTTTCTTCGCAAGCATGTTCTTTTATAATTCCAATGTGTTCGTATTCAAGTACAAGGGCTTTATAAATTATTTTTAATATTTAGTAATTAATGCTATTAAATTAGTTTCCATATACCATGTCCGTTAGAAGAAATTGAGCTTTTCAATACTAATAAAGATTATTTGTAATGTTTTACTTATCACTAATATATCTTCCCAATTGGTTTTCTATTAGGATATTTTTACATTAAATTAAAATATTAATTTTTTTATCTTAATCTTTTATTCATTAAGTTATAGCCGGAAATACTCCTATAGATAGTTACATGTTACATTCGCATGACTTTCTCTACCCACTATGGTTTATTTTTAAATAGCTTTTACAAACTGTTCTTACGTAAGCTTATTTGTCTACCTACTTCATGTTAATCGAGATAAGCTTTGCAGAAATAGTTTCATTATGCACTCCGTTGTAGCGACAAAAGAAATCCAGGAGACTATGAATGATTTGTCCCTGAAGGACTAAGGCCTTTATTGCGAGGGTAGCTCGATATGACTCATGTGGGTAGATAGTCCGCATAAGTGGTGTTTTCGTTGCATTCTTTCGTCCGCACTTGGCACTTTTGTTCACTGACTTCTCTGCGATCAGCAGTTCATGATCTTGTTTGGAGTTCCTCTCTTCCCTTAATTCACTTCGGACACTTAAGTGGTTGTGGTTAGCACTTACTGCCTTCTTCGGATGTCTCCCCAGCTGCTGCGGTCGTGTGCAATCCTGGTCCAATGTGTTCCTACTGCTTTCATGAAGACGTCGTCCCATCTTGATCCGGGCCTGCCTTGTCGTCTCTTGCCATATTGTAGAAATGTATGCCCATGTGTTGTTCTGGAGACTCCCCATTTCCATTTCAAACAGGTGGCGTGTTGGGGTACATCTTCCAGTTTTGTTATTTCCCTTAACCTGGTGTTGGGCACTCTATCTTTGAGGGATAGTCCTAACACCTACAACAGTTCAAATGTTTAAAAGGGGATCGCTAAACGCTGACTTTGAAATGCTACACTGTTTCCATGACATCGCGAAACTTAGCTGAATGGGACAGCACTTCAAAAGATGGCAAAAGTATTCAAACATTGAAACCATAAGAACACATATCTCGGAAACGGCTGATGCCACGAAAATAAGTTATTGAAAGGATTTGTGTTTTAAAACATTTGCATGTTTTTGTTCGGTGAGTTTTTGCCTATCTATTATGGATTATAGAAAATTCTCTCCAAATGAAGAGGAGTTCCCAGGCTATTACCGAAAAATTCAAGATAAACATCCTATTTTTCATGTATTATATGGTATTTTAATCAAAATCCTTAGAGTCATTTTGAGGAAATAAAAAATAACCAATACATTTCCATGTAAAGGTAGTTTGGGGTGAGCGATTTTCTTCAAAATCTCCGTGCCACGTCTTTGGATCAAATACCAAGTTTGGTATTTATCCGAAATTTTGTTTTTAGTTATGCTATTCACAAACACACACACACACACACACACACGCACATAGACCTTTTTCTAGAAATGCTATTCTTAATTCAGAGGCCTTAAAACGTGTACTTTCGGTGAAATTTTTTATCCAATTTTTCAGTGGAACACAATACTTCTTGTATCTATAGATGGAGATAGTAAAAACATAAATGTTTACAGAATGTGTGGACATATTCTGTAGTTGGAAGGTCACTGAGGCGTTAGCTTTAAATCCCCGTCATCAACACGGTTAAGCGATCAAGTCATTAGCTTCATGGGTGTATTCCTTATATCATTGTTACAGCTTTGTGTTTCAAAATGGTGAAAGACAGGGAAAAAATACGAGCTGAATGGCTCGGGCGGTAATGTCTGTGACCCCATTCAGGAGGTCCCGGGTTCAAATCGCTTGTTACCAAAGTTGCCAAAGTATCGGACTGGATATGTAATACCACAACCCAAAGCACCACCTTAGATGTAAAATATTAATAAAAATTAAAATAGAACGGTAATGTATGCTTTTATAGTATGTTCTTTCCTATTTTGGGCAACCATGATAGCAACGTGGCAAAATACAAGAAAATGAATTTAATGTAAATTGGATTACCAAAGGAGTGCATTGTTATATGTACATAATAAATATATACCTTCTTGATGCCAAAGAAACCTTCAAATCCCCTAACTTTAAAAAAGGATTAAATAATCATGAGCAGGAACTCGATCTGATGGGCAGGTTTACCTCCGGAAACATATCTTTAAAACTTGGCACCACATTGGCAATCCAGTCAAGCAAAACGCAAGGGAAAATCTCTTCCTGAGCTTCGGATGCTTCACAAACTTTCAGATTGGATCTTTGTTTTTAGTCACATAAGGATTTGAATGGAAATACTGGAACAGAAAAACGTGTGACTAAAGCCATATGTGTATTTACGTGCATAATAGGAGGACCGCGTAGCCGCGGTCGCTGAAGCGTTTCACTTCGGACTCTGTGGCGCATTTCCCTAGATCGCAATAGTGCTTTTCCCTCAGTAAACTTTCTTTCTCGAGACAACCAACCCTTGACTCCACCCAGAAGGTATCAGTTCTCTATGTGTCTGGCCTGAAAAACAATTCAGGACAGTTTTGCCAATCATAGCGGAATTCCGCTATACGTAGCGAAATTTGAGCCTTCGCAAGACATTGCGGCGAAAAACGAAAATGTGTGAAAATGTAGCGACTTTTGTCAATGTTAAATTAAAAAAAAATAATTTAGAATTATTGCTAAAATATACACTTAAAATGTTTAGATTACCTACTTTGTGCAAACTTAGTTAATGAGTGATAAAGGACATTCTACCCCTAAGGAAAAAAAGGGAATACCGGGTAGAATTGTCAAAAGATGAGAAGAAAGTGAAAAAACAGTTTTTTGGGGGGTAAGTGTTTGAAAGAAGATATTTTGGTTACAACCAGTTAAAAAAAGACAGTTCAAAAGCAACGTGCAGAGCATGTAATGTTGTTTTGGGGTCAAAAAAGAAGCGATCTTTTGAAACACTGTGAAAGTCAAAAACACCTGAATATAAAAGCTGCTGACAATGCTAACATTTCTCAGGTAATTAGTAAATTAATTTATTTACCTTTACTAAGAAATGTAAAACATTAAATTTATTTTAACTTAATTATTCACTTAATCAAAAGATAAATTACCGCCACTAAAACAGGCCTAGATTACCAATAGAGAGACTATAATAAATTTTTCTATGACTTGTAGTAATGAAATACTATATTTTTGTAGCCAAATTTTGTTCCACCTTAGCGAGGTTCAATTTGTTTGGTTGGCAATACTGATCCATGGTCACCAAAAAACAAACTAATGAAGTATGTTATAATCAACAGGCTAAACCAGCACAACATAATTTGGCTTTCTAGAGGAGGGGGAAAAAAATTATTTGCATGTGTTGTTAAATTGGACGACATTTATATGCTGCAATAACCAAACCGATATTAAGAAAACAATAGTGTAGCATAAAAATACGTTTAAGTTGTGATGTTACCCTTCAGCAGTTCGGCCATACTTTAAGGGAGGTGGCTAGAACTATGCTCGAAAAACAGAGGGGGTCACTCTGGCAGAGGGAGGAGCTAGGTTGTCAGTAAGAACATAAACAGCTGTGTTCCATTATAGGCCATACTTTATGCACATCAGTATACGTATTTGCAATACTTGCCCGTATTTTTATGTGTGAGGAGAAAAGGTATGTTGGCAAATAAATAATCTTCTCACAGCAGCCAGGCCGCACTCCTGGTGCTCAAATTTCCAAATTGTGTGGGCTTGTTTAAGACCTCTAATGACCCTTTCAACCAGGAATCAGGTCGAACTCTATTGAGGACTGGCCACTGTGGCATCATGTACAATGAAGAAGCAGATAAACTTGCCAAAAGAAGGGCCAAGATCCCTTTTATTGGGCCAGAAGCAGCCTTACCTGCGACCTACGTAAGTTCTATTGCAGCTACCACTCCCGAAAAAGGAGATGAAGTGAAGGAACCACAGTAAGCTACAGCCTCAGACAGACAGGTCACGCGGATGTCCCTAACACTGAAACTGCCCAAGGAGCGCGATGTCCAACCGAGCAACGCTCTACTGTCCACGGGGGAATACTCTTTCCTTCGAGCAAGCACTTGCGGCATCTGTCTGGCACCACCATACACCACGAAGCCTAGAAGCACACCTGTAACATGAGAAGAAAATAGAATGAAATGGAAATTATGGAAAACAAATCGTGGTAGATGAGAAACCAACCCAGCGTTTGCCTTACAACCACGAAAAACCGAAGGCCAGACTGGGCGGTCGAACCCAGGACTCCCGAATACGAGCCTCACACGTTACCGGAGCTATCTCGCTCAGTATCTTAACAGTAAGTTAAATCACTGTTAGACCTGCACCATACCACTGGGCTAACAAGGAACAGTCGCACTGACGATAGAACTTCCCTGACCAAAAACTGAGTAAAACCATAGTCAAATCGTCACATACATACTTCACCAAAGCCCTAATTTTAAGGGACCGCGACCAAGTAAGGAAGATAATTGCTATAGTTACTGGACATGGGCCCTTCAGGAAACATCTCAGACTATGAAGCAATCAGCAGAAACTACTCAACATCTCCTTCTAGAATGCAATCATCTAGAAAGATGCAGATCTACAATCTTCGGAGAGGCTCATGCTAATGTTGGCAATAGTGATATATTTTCGTTTGCTATGTCTGTACCACGTGGTTTATACCGGTGTTGCCGCCAGTGGCTGTCTGCGCATGACGTCAATACTTAGAAGCGAGTTTATCATGAATGCCTGTAGCAGAGGTCTAGTGAAAGATGAGTGAAAGGGGTGTATGCCAACAGTTTCGAGGTTACCTTAGTGAAATGGGACTTGTATGGTACCTTTTACAGATAAATATGTTTTAGGTCTACCGATAGTATCACCAAATGCGGCAGCACAGTTAGAACTTGGTAGGTACTCCAACAAGATAAAAATCTTCACAAGAGGTATAAAATATGTATATACAACTTCTAGTTTTGGGCGATAGCGATATTATCAAAGGATGTTTTCATATACAAAAAAAGTAAATGGAAAGGTTCATGGTTATTAACATTCGGAAAGTTATGAAACGAATAGGTATGGGAGATGCATGGATAACTGCAGGACGTTACATTAGAGGCTTTTGGAAAGAAGTAGAATTAAGGCTAGAAAATATTGACAGACAAGATACTTTTGGCAGTACACGAGAGAAGAGCTTCTTGAGGATATATAGGAAATAAAAACTGTAAGGGAGAGGGACAAATACATAGAGATATGCAATAAACTAGAACGAGAAGGTTTTGCATGGGCGAGAACAGGAGCTAGAAACTTGAAAGGCATAAGGAATGACGAGGATATAGTAAAATGTCTAATGTGTGGTGAAGTGAACACGGATTTCCACTGTATATTTTATTTCGATCAAGCAAAAACATGGAGAGAACACTTTTGGCAACAGAAATGGCAAAAGTTGAATGGGGAAGTATTAATAAGGAAGATTCTGACTGTAAGAGGGAATAAAAATATAAAAGATATGGATAACGATTTGGGTAAGGTCAAAGAGAAATTGGTTAAGAGTGACTACAAAGAAGACGGTGCTAAAGGTAAACGAAATAGACAAATAATGTAAGCAAGTCGACAGTGGGTGAACAATACACGGAAAACCAGCAGTTGCGTGTATTGAGACAGTAAATTAGCATAGCAAGTAACAAGAAGTGAATTGTAGCGTAAACAGCTTAATATTTTCAAATATTAATATGTTCTAAAATCTATGTAATTTCGAGTGTTGAGAACTTCATCAATTTCATCAAGAAGACTTGCATTAATCAATGGAGACAAACATAGAAAGCCACATCTAGGAGCAAGTTACACGAAGTCTCGTTTCCGAGTCCAAACTTCAACACTATCATTTCAACCGCAAAGACCAAGTTGTACTAACTCGACTACTATTGGACATACTTCTATAATGCACAAACATCTCCTCAACCGTGACCTTCCTCCTATGTGCAACCTCTGAAGCCCCAACCTCACTGTTAAGGCCTGCCGTCGCTATTTAGAACACAGAGAAAGATGTGACATCCCCAACAGCCTACTAAACGCCCTAAATTCAGCACAACATACTTTAAACTTTATGAAAGCAACAAAATTGTATAACAATGTGTAGCACACCTATCCAGAGAATTTTATGTCATATGTACTATTACAGTTTAAAATATTGTATTTTCTTGTAATCATATTCTGTATTCTAAGGTAGTCGCGATATGACTTTACAGTTGAAGCAATAATAAAGAATATACAGGATGTAACACAAATTGCAGGACACATTTCTCACCGTAGACGAAGAAATTATGTTATATGAATAAGGGTCTGGAAACGCTTTGTTACCATGTTACAACTCATTTTCTCCAACTCATTAATCATGGGAAACACATAAGAGAACGTGCCAGCATACCACATGAAACTCTTTCTCACAGGAGATGTTCAATATGCCCTCCGTGAGCATTGATACATGCATCAACACGCCGTTGTAGTGAATCCCCTATGCGCTGATGTATCCCTGGAGTATTGCGCATGGTTTCGCAGCCTTCCATAATACGGGCACGGAGACTTTGAATATCTGGTACTGGGGTTCGATACACAAGAGCTTTCAAATGCCCCTACAAATAAAAGTCTAGTGGGTTTAGGTCCAGGGAGCGTGGAGGCCAGGCAATTGGTCCACCTCTACCTATCCATATGTCACCGAATCTGTTATTTAGAAGCCGGCGGACATTACCACTAAAATAAGGAGGTGCTCCATCGTGCATGAAGTACATGTTTTGTCGCATAGCTAAAGGCTTATCTGCTAACAGACCAGGTAGAACTTTCTCTACGAAATTATGGTAGCTTTGTCCATTGAGCCTGGGTGGAAGAACTACCAAACAGTCTACAACTACCAAACATTGACAGAAAATCTTTGTTGATGACTTGCTTCAACAGTTGCAGGAGGATTGACGTCAGCTCATACATGCTGATTGTGATAATTTACAATCTGATCTCGTTGAAACGACATCTCGTCTGTGAACAGCACCGTTGCACTAAAATTAGGGTTAACATTTTGTTGCATAAACCATTCGCAGAAGCGTACCCGTGCAGGAAAATCAGCTGCTGGTAGTGCCTGCACACGCTGAAATGGTATGGATACAGCCAAACCTCGTGTAACACTTGCCAGTCAGTGAATTGCCGCCTCCCATTGCGGTGTCCTCGTTCTTCTAGGCCTCCCCCAGTCGCGAGTATCAGGCTGAAATGCCCTATGTTCACTAAGGCGATTTCAAACGTTTTTCTGTCGGGGCACCTTCATCCTGGAAATCTCTCCCGATACAAACGTTGAGCGCAGGCGCCATTGCCGTCTGCTAATCCATACATCAAATGGGCATCTGCCATCTCTGTATTTGTGTATACTGTGATCATCTCTACTAGTATGTAGCAACCCGCGTGCTTGCCAAGGTCGCACTGCTCACTGGAACAGTTGATGTTACCTGTAAACAAGCAATGACGTAAGTCGCATGGCAACAGGGACATGTGAAACAAAACACTGGCGGTGTACCTACGATGACAACGTTACTAGACTTAACCAAGAGTGCATGTTCCCCATGATTGGAACGTTCTGTTCGTGTGTATTTCCCACGATTAATGAGTTGGAGAAAATAAGTTGTAACTTGGAAACAAAGCATTTCCAGACCCATGTTTGTGTTACACAATTTCTTCGTCTAGTGTGTGGAATGTGCCCTGCAACTTGTGCTGTACATTTTTGTTACACCTTGTATAAGAATAAATACATTATTATTATTCATTAATTCATTCATTTACATTTGGAACTTCTTTCGCTTGCGGCTCGTAAACTCGCAATCTCAGCATGTATGCTGATAGGTAGCTCAAATAATTGAACGGCTTTTGTAGCCGTTTCTCGGCTTTAATGGCACAACTCTAATTTCTTTAATAAAAACAACTGAAGTAATGACCTTTATTGCGTTTTGTTTCTTATCACGTTTTGTCTCGGAACTTGAAATTCTGGGCAAGAACGGAGACAATCATTCACAGCGGCCAATATCGTAACGATGGTCTCCCCCACGTACACCGCCAGTTAGGAATTAGCACTCAAGCATGCAAATTCTGTGATCGGCGGTCGCTTCCGTCTCGCGTGCAAAGAATGCATAAATGTCCTTGTGAAAAAAACTTCTGCACCGCCGCAGTTTGCGAAGTCGGAAACGTATGCAATCCGAGGTTCAATTCTGCATCTCCGCTTTGAGACAGGGCTCGCTGAACTAATAATGCGTCATAACGGAAGAGCCAAGAAACTACAAACCGATTGCGCGGTGTTTTTCCACTGGGCGTATGGAAATATGATAACGCACTGCTGCTATAAACAAGGTCACATTGTTGTGGTTTTGCTCTACAGTGCGAAATGCAGTATTGAGTTGACGGTGATGTGATGTAGTTCAGTTATTACGAGTTATTTATTATTTTGTCCTGTACTTAGTCACAAAGTATATTATGGCTCAGTATATGTTTTCCACTGCACATCGTTTATTTATTTATGATTCGTATGTGTTAACTCGTCAGCTCGCCAAGTGAAAGTACGATTTGCAGAAAGATTTCCAGGTGTAAAAGTTCTAGGCCGTGCAACAATTCATGAACTTTACAATAAATTACAGGCCACAGGAAGTGTTCAGACTAAGAAATCTAAAACACAGCGTATGGTTCTTAGACGACATCGGTCATCGTTTGGAGAATTCCCCCCCAAAATCACTTAGGCGTCTTTCACAAGAGGCAGGCATTTCTTATGGCTCGGTGCAAAGAGGCGCTAAACTGTTGAAGTTAAAACCATATAAAATAACTGTGGCACATGCTCTTCAAGCAGGTGATCCTGTAATTAGGCACACATTTTGTGAGTGGAGTCTCAATAGTGTACAATAGCGAAATACGACCCATATTTAATCTTTTTCACGGACGAGGCTTGGTTCCACCTTCAAGGATACGTGTGTGCACAAAATAATCGTTACTGAAGCTCTGACAGATCTAATATTGTTCATAGTACCCCTTCATGACGAAAAAATTGGTGTATGGTGGAGAAAGAGCTATAGGACCAATATTTTTTTTTTTTTTTTTTTGAGTCTCAACAGTTGACGCCCATACATACGCTTTGCTCCCTTTTTTAGAGAATTAAGAGACATGGAGCGTGATTTTGTCTTTTTTCAACAAGACTCTGCAATAGCTTGTACGGCCAATATTTCGATGAGAATAATTGAAAGTGTGTTTGAGGATAGAATTATTAGTAGAGATTTGTGGCCCCCTCGGTCCCCCGATCTAACACCCTGCGATTTCTATCTCAGAGGTAACTTAAAAAATAAAGTGTACAAGACAAACCCACACACCTTGGAAGAATTAATACAAAATATCCGCCAAGAACTTGCCAGCATTTCTCTACGTGAACTACGGCGAGTGATGGATAGTTTCCTAAAGAGGTGCCAAAAATGTATGAACAACGACGGTGGCCAGTTTCAGCATCTCCTTTCAAAAAGTTGCTAAGTAAAGCCTTTAAAGGTAGTTTTAAAAATGTTGTATGGTTTCATCCGCGCCTTTCTATAATAGCGGCAGACGGCCACGAGCGCCGAGGACGCGGACAGAAAAAACAGCGCAGCCGAACCGTATCTTTTTGGCTCTTTCTGTACATTTAAACCGACCTGCGGTAAAGGCCGAATAAATCTGAGGACACGTTATTTAGGATTCCATATAGCCCAGTTCAACTATACAATTCAATCGTTTTGTATAATCGTTACTGGTGATCGTTAACGCACAACTGCGAAAGTTATAACCGTTAACCGAAAATAACTGTTTGTCACATACCTAGTGAGCCTTTTGAATGTTAATGGCCAATAAATAACAGTTAACGATTTCTAAAATGGCACAGTGTGCAAAGTGCATACCTTGTAACCCTTTCTTGCAATAATAGTAAAACTAGGCCATTCCCTAAGGCAGGTAAATCACATTTTAGTATACCTATACAACAGAAGACCTGATTTTTGAAGCCGTAAATCACTTTTCCGCGAAAACAATATGTTACCCTGTTACCTTAAGTGAAATAGAATAACCGCCATAGTTTCATTTGATTTATTGTCAGTATTTTGGGAAACAGGTCCAAAGGTAGAAAGGACCTTCCATTGCGAACAGCAGTGTAAATAGCCGTAGGACCTTATTGTTTCTAGCAGAACTGTTTTTTTTTTTTTTTTTTTTTTTTTTTTTTTGTGGCTGTGAACTGTTATGGATAAAGAACGTCAGTAGAGGAAGAAAATAATAGTGATAAAAAGGTTTCAGATATCCTTTCCATCATATTTGACACCCATGAGTGAAACTACTGGTTTAGAAGACCAAACTCTGCCCAGCGTGTACAAAATGCTTGAGGACACAATTGAGCGGTAAATAACCTGATGCAAGAGTTAACGTTGTGAGGCTGTCACCTCTCACTTCCAGTGGGATCTAAGGTTGTGGCTCGCATTCGGGAGGTCCCGGACTCGAATCCCGTTGGACCGTCCACTAAACTATGGAATTTTTCGAGATTATTTTAGATCGGTAGGCGAATGCTGGGATTGTTCCTTCTCTATCAAATTTCCTTTCACTTGATTCTCCGTGGCGCTCGGCGTTCCTTCCCACAAACCTCCAGGTTGAGGTGGACGTAGGCCCGCACCGGCGTCCGGATTGATGTCACTCTGGAATCGTTAATGACCCCGTCCTTGTTAGCGCACATGGTTGCTCAGATTTGGTCGCCCTTAGGCTACGATGTCTATAGCCCCCTAGGTCTGACAATTCTATCCTATCCTAGAGATAAGGTTATTGCCTCGCATCCCATGGGATTGGATTCGACTCAACTTGAGTCGAGCTTCCTGAACGAGTTGGTTCACTAGCATGTCATTTCATTCATTCGTTCAGTCACTCATTTATTCGGGTCGGATTCGTGAACAGGAAGACCGCATTCAAATCCCGCCAGGACCGTCCTCACTGACTAAAGTTTTTTTTTCCCAGATATTCCTCGATCTTCATAGCTGGCAAATGCCGGGGAAGTACTCTAAGAGTCTAGAAGCTATTCTTACAAAAGCTTATTTTCCTATCTACATCACATTGAGATACACCTATACAGAAATAATTTCATTATACATTCGCTGTAGATACAAAGCCGATAGCGACAGTCAAATGCTTAAAAGCTGGTCGGTACATACAGCACTTTAAACAGATGGCAAAGGTATTAAAAATTCAAACCAATAATAACGGATATCTCGGAAATGACTGATGTCGTAAAACATCTCATGTGTTACATTCACATGATTTTCTCTACCCTCTATCGCTTATTAGTGGGTATACAAATTATTCTTACTAAGGTTTATTTTCCTATCTACTTCATTTTAGTCGAGATAAATCTTTGCAAAATAGCCACATTACACATTTCGTTATAGATACAAAGATAGTTAAATGTTTAACAACTGGACGCTGTATGCTGGCCTTAAAATGCCATACTGTTTCCATGACATCCCGAGAAACAACTGAATGTTGACAGGGCTTAAAAGAGGATGACCAAGCAATGGACAATTCGACTATTAATAACGGGCATCTCAGAAATGGTTTACGCCACAAAAAAGTTATTTCAAATAGAGTGTGTGTTTTAAAGAGATCTACATTTCCTGTGTAGTACGTTTTCGTCTATCGCTTAACGTTTACCAGTTATACAAGACTATACAAAATTCCTTCCAAAAGAAGAGGACTTCACAGGCTGTTCCCAGAAAGTTCAGGATATACATTTGATTTTTCGTGTAAATATCTTTAATATATGTTTTTTTAAACAAAAATCTTTAATGCTATTTTTTTAGAAAATAAATTTTTAATAATGTTCTTTGGAAAGTGTAGTTTGGGGTGGGGGAATTTCTTGAAAATCTTCGTATCGCATATTTGAAAAGTAGTAAATCTAAATGTTTGGTATTTATCTGACCTATCGCTGTGAGTTATGCTATTCACAGACACACACACATACACGGAACAATATTTTAAAAATGCTCTTTTTGGGTTCATGGAGTCTCAAAACATGTATTTCCGGTGAAATCTCGGTATCGAATTTTTGGATGGAATGTATTATCTACCTACTACGTACGTGGTAGAGAAAGTAAAACATTACTTAAAACAAATTGTGTGCTTTAAAGAGAAGTATACTCTTTGTATAGTACGTTTTTGTTTACGAGTTTTACAAAATTCCTTCCGAATGAAGAGGACTTCACAGGCTGCTTACAAAAAATTCAGACATACATTTTATTCCGATGATATTTTAATCAAAATACCATGTTTCAAATATAAACAGTATTGAACATTCTTCTATCTAAACGGTACTTTGAGGCGGTTGAAAATCTTCGTGTCGCATCTTTGAAAAATCCTGAAATTCAATATCAATTTGGTATTTATAGAACATTTCATTTTCATTTATTCTGTTTACTCTTTCTCTCTCTGGCTCTCAAACACACGCACAGACACACACACACACAGAGGCGGACTTTTTATAAAGATTCTTGTTGTAGATTCAGGGACCTCTAAACATGTATTTCCGGTTTGATCTCGGTATAGAATTTTTGGGTGAAAAGTGGTAATTCTTCTACCTGCCAAGTACGTGGAAGAGAGAGTTAAAATTATTCATACTTAACATATGCTCTTATAAACGAACCTTCAGAGTGTTAGATAGGTCTGAGATAAAAAGCATATAAATCCAACATTGATACTACCCCACTCCCCGCGGGCTTCTCTAGTTCATATGGTGGAGTCACTCAGTACCTGATGAATCATAATGCTTCTTTAACGGATTATCCTCCTCGTTTTAGGACTTACACCCCCAAGGACTTACAAGCCTTAGGTCAGTAGCTTGTCAGGAAGCAAGCAAACACTGAATCATAGTATATCCAGAATGGATGATCAGTCCATGCCTGGTATGGGGTGAAGAAGAATGAAATGTGATGAAAGGGATGAAAGGAAAATTCGCGGATCAAATTATCCAATCCAACATTCGCCCAGCGACCGAGAAAAACACCAAAAACCCTCGGTCAGATTGTTCGGCCCCAGGGGTTAGAACCCGGGACCTTGCGAGTGGGGGCCACAGATGTTACCGCCTGAGCCATCCCGCTCGGTGAATCATAATGCCAAGTCGGGAAAATCAGTAGTTGCTGGCTTACTGGCAACCTCAGTGTTAAAGCTAGAAAGGTACTGACATTATAAGCAGGTTACCTCGTGTTTAATTCTACAGCACATGATCGGTTTATCTGGTCTCTCCCCAACCAAACAACAAGCGTTCAATAGCCACGAATTGACAGGCCACTTTATAGGGGAGAACGTGGAAGTAAAGCACGTGTTCCTTGCCTTCAACTATCCACCTGCCAGTTAACTGCCTCTAAACGTGCCGGCATTTGGTTGTTGGCATGATAACATCATCCCAAACAATCCGCTTCCAGTTTCATTCCTCCAATAATAAGACGGGAAGGAAAATTAAGAAAAGTCGACACAACGTTAAACGAAGTTCGATAGCCGTAGTGAACGCAGTTCGTCTAAGAATGGCAGCATGCACCAACCTACCTTGCATTGCGCTCGTAACGCAACCAACGACATTTCTATTACTGCCACACTTCATGATAAAGTCGTCTAGACGAGTAAAAAAAGGTATAAGAATAAACGATCTGCAATTATAGAAAAATTTGAAACAGCAACCTGGAGCTGCAAGGAAGGTAAAGAAGCACACAAGGGAACAAGAAATACAGAAATAGGAAGCAAATAAAATATTTAAAGGTTAAGTAAGTAGTAGCTGTATGCCCGTGCTTTGTTCAGTGATGTCGTAAGAAAGTTTCGCAGAAGTTTGAGAACATGATTTAAGAAGCCTAAGTTAAAACTCTTGATTGAAAGCATTCCGGGAGCAGAAGATTCGATTGACATTTACAAGTACTTTCTTATAGTACCTAACAAAAGGAAATAAACTCGCCTTGAAATCACCGTTATAATGGCATTATTGGCTGGCTCCGTAGCTCAGTCGATAGAGCAACTGCCTGCTATGCGAGTGGTCCCGGGTTCGATTTCCAGCTGGGAGATGGTAATTTTTCTCTAGCCAAGATTAATCCCTGTCTTTCCCAGAGTCTGGAAGTATGAATGAGAGTGTGAATGTGTGTATGATCCAATGATTAAAAGAAAAACCAGAGTGCAAGAGTTACACGAGGCAATAAGTTCCAAAGGAAAGGCCGCCGATAAGAACAATGTAGTTAAAGCCGGGGTATAAATGGCATTATAATACAAAATTATAGAAACTGACAGTGATTCTAATAATTAAAACCCATTTGAATATCATTTATGCTTATATGTACCGATTATCTTCGGCATAAGTAACATTAACATTTCACATAGCCGCTCACTTTCAGTTCATGTTTACGCCGCTGAGCACTGGGGTGACCTCCTCCAACCACTGAAGCAATACCTTTGCCTCACGGTTGCTGCTTTTCTCCTCCTGGTTGGTTTCTTTTATTTTGCCATGGCTGCTCGAGCATGAGCTCTTAATCACTGGGTATGCATGAGTGTATGTACATAGAAACACGAACGCTTTCTTGGAACACTTTTATTGACTATTTAAAATAAAACTTAAGGTTTGCCGATCACTTTTAAATGCATACGATGCTACTGTGTCTTTACCAAGACTGAAGATTATTAACTACGGCTGAACGTTCTACCCTCTTGCATGTTCGCCGCCAATGTTCACAAATCGACGAGAAGGTCGTCCCGCTCTCACCAATCGCTCAGAACAGAATGACTTTCACCACCGCGCTACAAAGAGGAAAAACTCCTAGCTTCCCCTCTCTCCCCTCAAAACTCTCCTCATACTTAGCGTCATGAAACCTCTAATGACCTTCACATCCCGGCCAGTGCAACTGCACATTGTTTCCAGGAAAACTTGCTTCAATGTGCGGCAGTCACCTCCTTCGTCCGTTGCTGTTGGCTTACCTTGATTCCCATTGGTTCCAGAAGTTCGCAGTGTGTTGGTTCTCTTCAATTTTATCCTCGGCTAGCTGCAGTAATTTTCCTTAAACTATATGGGAGCATGGACTTATCCTCGGTAAAGGAATCGTAGATCTCGGGTGGTGATATAGGAAGACATAGACGTGCTTTGTTTATGAAAAGATGACACTGCCGTTTCTTTTTATTTGACTAATACACGTAGGATACAAAACTGGTATTGCCGCTGTAAAATACTGTCCACCGCTGTTAAAATGCGGCGCGGATGTGGCACGAAGTATAAATATGCTTATTGTCTCTTTAAGAGTAGCGGATCTTAGGTGTGTTGCTAAAACTATCTTTATTCTCTTTTTGGCGCGATATCACACACATCCTGCAGCATCTCTCCCTGACCACACATACCAAACTGCCAAACTGAAATGCTAAACTGCCATGACAACTGTCTTGCTAAAAACTGCCTTGACAAAACTGCCTTGACCAAAACTGCCCACAACTGTCTTGCTAAAACTCCATGACACAACTGTCTTGCTAAAACTGCCGACAAACTGCCCCCAATTTGCTCCAAACAGATCCATTTATAGTCTCAGGCTTCTGGTGCTGCTTCCTTTCCTATTGGTCCATTTTTAGCGCCACTCGACGCGTCTGACTATTTCGAATAAACTTCCAGAGATCTCATTGGTCCAAGTTTAATATAAATCGCGGCTTTTCCTACATTTACCGTTAGGCTATCTGTCTCGCTCACTTGGTCACGGCGAATTATCAAATAAAGGGACAAAGGCGTTACACCCTCGCTGTAGGAATAATGGCACTGCGACCCAAAGACATGCCATAAACTAGGTTTTCTGCCTTCGAAGACACTATTCCTGTAGCTAAAACATTTCGTCGTGGACAGTATTTTAACATAGCGCTTAAAATTATTTACATTAAACCATTTATAACTCTACTAATATTAGTAACCTAGATAGATACATAACGTTAAATCACCCTTCTTAAAATATACAAGCAGTATGAGAAAAAAATATTTACATAGTACGATTTAACATCAATAAAAGTTAATTAATAAATTATCTATAATTACGGTTCTCGGGCCCGGCCTAGAGTTGCCGTTTCAAATTGCCCTGTTCTGGAAAAGAATAAATTTTTCAACACTTGATACAATTTTCTTTTCCAGAATAATTCCTCTGATTATGGTCTTTGTTGGTTTGCTTTGTTTGCATAGACCCTTCGCTATACCTGTTCCTTCACAAGGGTTCTGACAAACCAGTGGTGTTTACACTTGGGTCATTCACTCTTACACTTTGCTATGGTTGATCCCTCTCTCCCTTTTAAAAACAGGTTTTCCGAGAGGCATTCTTACGCACAATACACTTCACGCACACGAATAACTTGTGGTGGGAACAAATACTCTAATACCCAAATTAAGTTCTAAAATTAAATCTGTTTACATACATATTGGTACATAATTATTATGCATTTATTTATTTCTTTACATCCTTATTTATCGGGTGTATTACCTTTACTATTTGTTCACAGGGTTGCTAACTCATTTCGAGTAAAACTAACCTGATTATTTTCATTACATTCTTCACCCTTCTCATTCTCTAAACATTTGTATGGTTTGAGCAACTGTTTATGATCTCTCCCTACGATCTTGGAATTCTTTATTTCTTGTAACTCAAATGTATCCGAGCCAAAAATGTTAATCACCCGGTATGGACCTTTAAATAAATTTTCCATTCTATGATACCTTTTTTTTTTGAATGCTAGACTTTTTTTTTTAATGCTGGACTTTTTTTTTATATACCAATACTAATTCTCCAAGTTCGATCAACCATTTCTTTCGCTTCTTTGTTTTAAATTCCTCCTTTCTTTTCTGCGCCCTCTTTGACATTCTTTCAAAAGTTTTCTTAAACATCTCTTCCTCCGTTAGTGTTTTCGGATCTTTAGTTTCTAGTGTCGGTGGTAATTTCTCTTCAAGTGTTTCTATTAACTTCCCCTTCATCAGCTCAACTAATTTCCCCTCTAAACTCTTATTTTGTTCACTTAAGTTTCTTTCTAAGTCCTTACTCTGCTCATTTACGATTCTTTCTGAGTCCTTACTCTGCTCATTTGATTTTCCTTCTAAATTCTTATCTTGTTCACTTACGATTCTTTCTAAGTCTTTACTCTGCTTATTTACGATTCTTTCTAAGTCCTTATTATGCTCATTTGATTCCCCTTCTAAATTCTTATCTTGTTCCCTTACGATTCTTTCTAAGTCTTTACTCTGCTTATTTACGATTCTTTGTAAGTCCTTACTCTTCTCATTTGATTTCCCTTCTAGATTCTTATCTTGTTCCCTTACGATTCTTTCTAAGTCTTTACTCTGCTTATTTAATTCCCCTTCTAAATTCTTATCTTGTTCACTTACGATTCTTTCTAAGTCTTTACTCTGCTTATTTACGATTCTTTCTAAGTCCTTATTATGCTCATTTGATTTCCCTTCTAGATTCTTATCTTGTTCACTTACGACTCTTTCTAAGCCCTTACTCTGCTCATTTAATTCCCCTTCTTAATTCTTATCTTGTTCCCTTACGATTCTTTCTAAGTCTTTACTTTGCTTATTTACGATTCTTTCTAAGTCCTTACTCTTCTCCTTTAATTTCCCTTCGAAATTCTTATCTTGTTCACTTACGATTCTTTCTAAGTCCTTACTATGTTCATTTAAGATCTTACCCCGTTCATTTAATATGCTTTCTAAGTTCTTACCCCGCTCATCTACTATGCTTTCTAACTTTTTACTCTGCTCATTGAATATGCTTTCTAAGTTCTTACTCTGCTCATGTAAGATTCTTTCTAAGTTTTTACTTTGTTCACTTAAATTTCTTTTTGACTCCTTACTCAGCTCATCTAATTTCCCTTCTAAATTCTTATTTTGTTCCCTTAAGTCCTTCCTCTGCTCGTCTATCTTTGTGCTCAAATGTTGGAGGAATATCATCAGCTGGTTCTGACCTGCGTCAATGACCTGCTCAATCGGTGGTTGCCTTTCCAGCCTAACTTCTACCTCTGCTGCACCCATATTTTCTCCATCTGGTGTTATGCTGACAATAGCCTCCCCATTCAGTTCTTTCAAATCTTACCTTGACCTACTCATGGTTCCGTTAGCAAGTGCTACCTCCCTAGTAATGACTTTACCCCCTCTCAATAACATGTGTTCACAAAACTGAGTCACTACTTTGCATGCCTTATTGTTTGTTTTTGTATAAATGTTATAACCTGTATTTTCTCCTACGTTAATTGATGGTTCCGGGTTCGAATCCTGGTGAATTTCTAGAAGCGATGCTCTCAGCTGTTTTGTTGTCCCACGTAGGTAGACTAGAAGTTCGCGTTGTAATTATGTTCTGCTGTGCCCCTTTCCTCTGAAGATTCTTCCTCTATTCGTTGTTTCCTAGTCCTCCGTTTGTGTTGGTCTTCCCTTCGAGCTCCACGTTATGGCGCCAGTTTGCGGCCGTCACCTCCTTCGTCCGTTGCTGTTGGCTTACCTTGATGCTTCTCCCGTTGGTTCCAGAAGTTCGCAGTGTGTTGGTTCTCTTCAATTTTATCCTCGGCTAGCTGCAGTAATTTTCCTTAAACTATATGGGAGCATGGACTTATCCTCGGTAAAGGAATCGTAGATCTCGGGTGGTGATATAGGAAGACATAGACGTGCTTTGTTTATGAAAAGATGACACTGCCGTTTCTTTTTATTTGACTAACGCACGTGGGATACAAAACTGGTATTGCCGCTGTAAAATACTGTCCACCGCTGTTAAAATGCGGCGCGGATGTGGCACGAAGTATAAATATGCTTATTGTCTCTTTAAGAGTAGCGGATCTTAGGTGTGTTGCTAAAACTATCTTTATTCTCTTTTTGGCGCGATATCACACACATCCTGCAGCATCTCTCCCTGACCACACATACCAAACTGCCAAACTGAAATGCTAAACTGCCATGACAACTGTCTTGCTAAAAACTGCCTTGACAAAACTGCCTTGACCAAAACTGCCCACAACTGTCTTGCTAAAACTCCATGACACAACTGTCTTGCTAAAACTGCCGACAAACTGCCCCCAATTTGCTCCAAACAGATCCATTTATAGTCTCAGGCTTCTGGTGCTGCTTCCTTTCCTATTGGTCCATTTTTAGCGCCACTCGACGCGTCTGACTATTTCGAATAAACTTCCAGAGATCTCATTGGTCCAAGTTTAATATAAATCGCGGCTTTTCCTACATTTACCGTTAGGCTATCTGTCTCGCTCACTTGGTCACGGCGAATTATCAAATAAAGGGACAAAGGCGTTACACCCTCGCTGTAGGAATAATGGCACTGCGACCCAAAGACATGCCATAAACTAGGTTTTCTGCCTTCGAAGACACTATTCCTGTAGCTAAAACATTTCGTCGTGGACAGTATTTTAACATAGCGCTTAAAATTATTTACATTAAACCATTTGTAACTCTACTAATATTAGTAACCTAGATAGATACATAACGTTAAATCACCCTTCTTAAAATATACAAGCAGAATGAGAAAAAGATATTTACATAGTACGATTTAACATCAATAAAAGTTAATTAATAAATTATCTATAATTACGGTTCTCGGGCCCGGCCTAGAGTTGCCGTTTCAAATGGTATTTACCCTTTATACCTGGGGCTGGTCCTTAATTAGCTAAACTGTGCCTGTCTTGTCTTTGTGTAGCTTTTACATTCAACAATTTTCACAATGCTTCTCCTTTTTATACATACACTGAAATTAAATATTTTATTATTTATTTTATATCACTATCCTTCTCAGATTATTATGATAACTATTGACTTCATAATTTAGGTTTCAGGGGTTTGTGTATTAGTTCCTTTTGTGAGCGCTACCCCCGGACTGGAGAGGTTTGTTAAATTATTGCCGTGGATGATTAGCTTCTCGATGGTTTGCAGTCCCCTGGCAGTTGTGTCAGGGCGTAGTGGCGTGCGGGTTTTGTACTCGGGTAAGTGTAATGAAGTAGTTCGATTTTGAAGCCATCAATTTAAACACTTTACGTAACTTCTATCCTGGACCTTTGATCTTTGCTGGGCTTGTTTTCCGATTATAGCTCTTTGTCGAGGTGTTGGTATGTTTCCCGAGATTTCTAGATTGTCTATATTACACTGAAGGCTTCGGTTAGTAAGGGTTTAATTCGGCGTTATATGTCGGTGATAAGTATTCAGAGGCGTTATCGTTTAATTACTTGACTGGCGTTTTAAGCCAAGATATATGTAGCCCAGATGTAAATAATTGCAATCCAGGCAACTAGTGTATAATACCCTCACCAGATGCTGTATTAATGGACTTCAGCTTTGTAAGCGAACTGATTGAAGCAACTATTCCCGTTTAAGTAGTAATGTGTTTGTCATCTAATGGACACACTTTGTATTTTTATTACTATTTAAAGTGTCATGGAAAATACATGCTGTAGCTTGAATGCTATGATCTCTATTATATAGGTAATTCCTCCTTTCACCTACATACGGCGCAAAGATCGTTAGGTGCAATATGTGAATTAATCTTATTAGAAATTGTCCTTGGCAGGTTTCCAAGAGTCACCAGGATAACATTTTATATGGATATGCTTACTACCGGAACGTTATTCATGATCACATGCGAAATAATATGTATATGCCGTACATAAAGGCACCTTAAGGTCATATAGGCTTTGATAAAATAAGTATAGCCGGGTTTGACTTTATTCTTTTTCTTTAAGTTTAGCGTCCTTTAACCTGATAGGACATATCCAATGATGAATGAAATTATGTTCAAATGAGGCTAGGGTCCATGAAGGCATTCGTCTTTTCAAGATAAGGGAAAATCCCGAGAAAACCTTATACAGGTAACTCGCCCTAACCGAGATTCGAACTCCGGACCTCTTGAATGGCGGCAAAGACAGTACTTCTACATCAAGGAGGCGGGATTTTTACTTTATTGATGTACAATTCTTTGCGTCTATCTATTTATTTTTAAAACGTATATGTGGAGAGTTTTGCAGGAGATTATGGCTATCAAGATGGATTTTGTATGCTCCAAAACCCTTTGCCAGTGAATTTCTTCAAATTAAATCTATCCAGCAGATTTAGAGAACAGGAACACACGCACACACATGTGTGTGTACTTCGGTGAGATATGCCTCATGTTGGAAAGTATTGTTTGCAGCTGCTCGTATAAAAGTCGCTCGTATTTCATGTCTTATTAATTCGCAATTGTCTTTTATAATGTTAATATATTCATTGTCGGACTCCTCAACATATTCTTACCCTGCATTCAAAATTCATTCTAATGTCACGTCATCCAAAGTTGCGCGTGGGGGGAGGGGAGGTGAGGGAGGGAGGGAGGGAAGAGGTGAAGGGAGACACTGGGTGGCCGGAAACAGGAGTGATGTCACAGCAATGACAGGGTCTCCACAGTCTTCAGATTAAGACGCCCCAGCAGTCGAACAGGAAGACCGAGAACCTCACCCCACACAGGATCCAACACCCCTTCCAAGGAACAGTCCTTATACACCGGCAACCAGTCGAAGAAAGTTCACAGACAGCATGCTTTTACTCTGCCTCTCTTCACCAAAATACCATCGCCGACACTTGACATTCTGAAACAGACCTAACGGGGTGAAGGATGAATGAAATGATTAATGGAACGAAATGAAGGGACAGGAAATTCGGGGGATGAAAGAAACATCTCCAGCATTCACCTGACGACCCGGGAAAACCCCGAAAAATGGAACCGTGCTTCTTCAGAGAAGAATATTAAGCGTGACTCAATTGCTCTATCATTTCGCAAAATCAATTCACAAGCATTTATCCGACTTGATGATGATCACATGAGAAAGAAAGTGTACAAGTGTGCAACAATCCCCATACATTGTAAAAACTAAAAGTAAACATCAGGCGAGAAATTCACTCAATTTCAGATATTGAAATCTCGAGTGTGAATGAAAATTTCCTGAGAAGATATGTGGATAGAGAAGGACAGCATCTGTAAGGATAAGGCATGTGCTTATTATCATTGTAACTGTAACTGTGATAATGTGAGGCGGTTGCGGAGATACAACTGTTTTGATGAAAACTGAGCTGCGGTGGCCGGTTCGGTGACCATGGTGTGAAATAAAAGCACCGTATTTGTTTCTTCAATTTGATAAGAAATGTAGATTTTTTGAGTTTAAACCCTTATTGTATGAATAATGATGAATTAAGCACTTGATTTTGCTTTGTCACTAAATACATACGTTGCATTTTAATAAATAGGAATTTCTGGCTTTTCAAAGTTAAGAGCGCATTACGCCAATGCTTGGATAGAGGGGTAGCTGCGTCGCGTCACAGTAGCCTTCCAAGGACTCACCCTCCTGTTAGTGGCACGCAGTACGCCCATACCTGGCCCTTTGCGATCTTAAACTAGTTAGCGTTAGCGGTAATAAATATCCGAAATGAGAAGTGAAGGGTTAATTGGGACATTATGAGTTGAAGTGTGACGTGCAGACTCGTTGCGTTTAGTGACAGCCTCTATTCTTAAGCCATTACAAAGTTATTTAACTAACATCACTCATCAAGCGCGATACTGTGACCATTCCAATGAATTTAGGCTTGTGGTCTTCTGTTTCTATAGAGGTTAAATATACGAGGGGCACTATTTCCATTTTGAGCCTTGGCAATCCTGAATGTTGTAGGTGCCATCTGGCGTTTCAAATGGAAAGTTTGATATTTTTGGCCATAATCTACTTCAAACATTTTGTCAATAGAGCGTCATTTGTTTTGTTTACACTAACTTGAAAATTGTGCGTCAACAAAAACATGGAATTAACTCGTGAAAATGCTCGTGCAATGATTTATTACGACTTTCGACGTGGATTATCAAGACAAGAGTGCATCGATCAACTAACTTCCACATTTGGCGACGAAGCTCCATTCTTTACCACTGTGAAACGCTGGTATAACGAATTTAATCGCGGCCGCCGTTCGATCAATGATGAAGTTCTTGAAGGTCGTCCAAAATCAGTTGTTGTGCCAGAAAACATTGATGCTGTGCAAAAAATAATAATGAAAGATCGCCATGCGACATATTGTGAGATTGAGGCAAATCTAGGCATTAGTTCTACCAGCATATATAAAATATTGCATGATTATTTAGCCGTGAAAAAGGTTTGTTCTCGTTGGATCCCACATAATTTGACACATTCTCAAAAAGATGCTCGTGTCGATTGGTGTACAAAAATGCTCAAGAAATAAAATGGTGGTGCCTCAAAAGACGTATATAAGATTGTAACAGGTGACGAATCATGGATCTATGCGTATGAGCCGGAACGTAAACAGCAGTCGACTGTATGGGTGTTTCAAGATGAAGCAAATCCAACAAAAGTTGTTCTCATTCGAAGCACTTCGAAGCAAATGGTCGCCTGCCTTTTCAGCAAAACTGGCCATGTGGCAACAGTGCTTTAGAGGAACGTAAAACGGTCAATGCCGAATGATACACAACCATTTGTTTGCCGGAAGTCTTCGGTAAAGTAAGGAAAACCAACAAGAACCGTACGATTGTTCTTCATCAAGACAATGCGAGCGCACACATCTCGTTTAACAACAGAGTATTTGAAGGCTCAAAAAATCGAATTGATGGGTTATCCGGCATACAGTCCTGATTTGGCACCAAATGACTTCTTTTTGTTCCCGAACATCAAGAACAAATTACGTGGACAACGATTTTCGTTGGCAGAAGAAGCCGTTGATGCCTTCAAAAACCATGTTTTGGAGGTGTCTCAGGAAGACTGGAATAAATGCTTTGACAAACGGTTCAAACGGATGCAAAAGTGTATTGATCCTAAAGGAGAATATTTTGAAAAACAATAAAGCAGTTTTCAATAAGAAATTACTTTGTTTTAATTATTAGGTTCAAAATATAAATAGTGCCCCTCGTACGAGAGGTTACTAAAGTACAACTTTGACATTTTCCCACCATTATGGGATAAGTCACTAGAATATGGCGATATTCGCGTTGTTAGGTTCCATTCATAACCGGCAACTCCTCTGCAAACACGCACCTGTTACACGTGTTGGGAAGATTGGTTATATTGTATTTGTTAGAATGGCGCTTGTTTTTATATTCGCATTCCGACTGTTCAGTCACCAACCGACTCATTATATTAAGTATATCACTATTTATATTAGTTTAGTTATAATTATATTAATTAGGCTAGTTATACGAGCATGTAATTATTGTTAGGTTATGAGTCTATTACTAATAACATATTATGTTATTACAAATTAGGTTTTACTTTTGGTGTTAAACAGAAATTTTAATTATTTTTGATATTTTTGGTGTAATCTTGTCTGTCTGTGTGGGTTTTATTTTTAGAGAAAGAACATCTGCGTGGAAGAAAATAAAAAAATTAAAATCGTTTGGTGTTTGTTAAGTACGCCAAAATCCTATTAAAACGTAACTATAATTTGTTCCTCATACTATTACAGCACAGTAATTTGCAATGTTTCATAACAGTACCTAAGGTACATCCAGGTTATAGGTAATCAGCGATTATGGCGGAGAAGGAAGGTGGCAACCAAACCTTTGTACCGAAGAAAAGATTATAGAGCAGTATATATAAACTGACAATGACTCAGTCATAATACTAGCAGAAGACCAAAATAGCGTGTCTTTTGTTAAAGCGCTATCTACTTATTTCACTGGTTATATACCTTAGAATGTTCACCACCCGGACATGCGGCATCAGCCATGTCTGTAACCTGAGTTAGGCTGCGTCCCCTACACTATTTCTTCAAAACATGTGTGAGCGAACAAACCCGCCAACTTCACTAACTGCCAAAAAGTAATGGCAGAGGCGTGTTCATCCAATGTGACAGCTGTTTCATGTGGATAAGATAAAAGAAGAAACACAGTGATGCCGGAATTGCCACGAGAAAGCATATACGTGTACCCAAAACAATGACAAACCTGGACGGTTTCGATAAAGACGTTGCACGACACAATGACAAAGTGAACACAAGGAAGCCGCTCAGAGAAACGTAAAGGTATGCAGCTTGTTTTTTCTCCATTGTTGGAATGTTTCTAGTTTAGACTGAAATTCTTGTGTACCATACACACAAACAATCAGTTGCCATCCGTCCTATATTTTACCTATACAATAGTTAGTATAGAAAAAATTCTGTGGTACATTAACATGACTTCCAAGGTTTATTAGTAGGCATACAAACTATTCATGCTAGCCTTACTTTTGTATCTACTACATTTTAATCCGAATAAACCTTTGCAGAAATAGCTACATTACACATTTCGTTATAGATACAAAGAGAACAGCGATTGTCAAATGTTTAAAAACTGGGCGCTGTATGCTCGCCTTAAAATTCCATACTGTTTCCTTGACATCGCGAGGAACAAATACATGTTGAAAGGACTTCAAGAGAATGACAAGAAATGAACAATTCGAACCTTTAATAACGGATTCTCAGAAATGGCTATGTCAGAAAAAAACTTATTTGCTTAAATTGTATGTTTTAACGAATTCTGCATTTTTTTTCTGTAGTAAAGATTATATAAAATCCCTTCCGAATGAAAATGACTTCATAGGTGGTATTTTAATAAGAAACGTTCCATGTAAAGGGTAGTTGGGGTCGGGGGATTTTCTTGAAAATCTTCATGTCGCATCTTTGGAAGATGCTGAACCTAAATACCAAGTTTGGTATTTATCCCACTTTTTGTTTCTGAGTTATGCTGTTCACAATCATACACACAAGGAGCTCTTACTAACAAATTATGCTTCTTTTGGATTCAGGGGTCTCAAAACATGCATTTTAGATGAAATCTGGGTATCAAGATTTTGGGTGAAATGCAATACCTTCTGCCTACTATGTACACGGTAGAGAAACTAAAACTCAAAGAGTATTTCACAGCATTAGAAATACCCATTTCTGACGCAAATGGGCTTTGCATAAAAGAAAATGGATGCTAACTACGAAGATTGAGGCAGTATTTTTAACACTTAAATGATTTCAATCTAGTTGTATGGTATGTGAATTCAATGGCAGTCCGCCTTGAAGCAGTATGTGTATGTAATAATTTGTAGGATGTATGTAACAGTCATTGCATATGCTTGTATTGTTGTGGACATGTTCAGTAGTGTTATGTGAATATATTACGTAATTTAATAATGTAGGAGCTGTGAGAATAACAAGTTAAAATTTGCTAACAATGAGGTAACCTTGAGTCAATAATGAGTAAGAAAGTTTAACAGTACTATTTGTGATTCTTGGAGTAACAATAATGTAATTTTAGTGACAGTTTATAAAATAGCCAATCAACAACCAGAAAAAGCTTTAGTTAAATGAAGGTATTCTATTGGAGTAGGATTAGCAAATCGGAGGCCTAAATATAGCAAAATTTACAAATCTAGAAGTCAGTTGCCTGCAAACAGTGTTCATAACCGGATGCGTGATGCGTCCTCGAGAGATTTAATACGTATTCGTGTGAGACGAAATAGTTTTACGTGTTAACAAGTGCAATTAATTAATTAAAGAATCTCGCAGCTCACTATGTCTGTGAGGTGTTATTTAAATCGTATCAAGCATTAATAAAAGGAGTGAAGTAAAATTATAATCTTTGTAAGCCGACATTCTTAGTTGCACCACAACCCTGCCAAGAGAAACGTGTCTCTAACAATAATCCTGACGCAGCCGAGGCAAACATAAATATATACTATTTAAAGAAACAGTCAAACTACAAAGATAATATTTCTTTTCAAACTTGGAGCGAAGGCTACCGAAAACTGTTTACTATACGTGCGGTTGCAACTACTACAAGTTCGGCTCCCCAACAGTTGAACTATAATACAACTCCTTCAATACAATACAAACCATTTCTCAAATTGGCGTTCATACGTGGAGCTAATAAAACACTTCTCTAGATGTGGCATAGATTTATTTTGGTAATGGATTTTAAACCTTCTTTTTAATTTCTCTACCATGTACAATTTAGGTAGAGGAAGTGTAGCACTCCAACAACAAACTCGATATCAATATTTCACCGGAAGTACACGTTTTAAGACCCCTGAATCCCCAATTTATCGTTTACATAGAACAGTTTTAGTTATTTTTGATTCTCTCAAAAATGGCTCTAACGATTTTGATTCAAATGCCAGATGTTTAATATTTGCTTAAGAAATAATATGTGTATCTTGGATTATGTTGAGGGAACCGCGGGAGACGAAGGGTCCGCACAGCGAGGCAAGCGCAGAGTTCCAGGCTTGACCACGGGGGAACTGTCCGGAGATGTTCCTCTAGAGGGACCGGGGAAACATCTGCCCGCTCACCGACCTAACCACAGTTCTGGAGTCAACCTGAAACATGAAATGAGAGAAAACATGGTAGAATACACTACTCCAGCATTCTTCTATGTCCACCAGGGAAAACCACGAAAATCCCTGGTCAGAGAGGGCGGCCGCCGGGAATCGAACGCGGGACCTCCGGAATAAGAGCCTCTCAGTTACCGCGGAGTTACCTCGTTCAGTGAACATACTGTGAAGTGGTCTTCAATCCTAATGGCTTTCCGTAACAGATAGACAAAATATGTTCCTAAATCTATTTAAAGCACACAATCTTTGTCAAATCACATTTTTTGTAACGTTAGTCATTTCCGAGATATTCGTTGTTATTAGTTTGAATTTTGAAAATTCGTGCTTTTGTTGAAGTGGTAAGTCTTAGTCATACCTGGAATTTCAAAACCATCGCATAGAGATCCACTATCGCTTTAGTCTACTGTGTTCTTCTTATACCCACAACAAAATGTGTAATAAACGTTTATCTGTGTAATAAGAAATAGATAGAATGAATGATATATAGAAGAGTGAGTAGAGAAAGTAATGTGAATGCAATACATTATGATGCATGTTTAAGACAACGCAGCTGTGAAATTGAGTGAAAATCTAGAAAAATGCAAATATAAGTTGTTTTTTGGGGGCTTTTTATTATTTTTACACTTCAAACTCGTACCTTTATGTACTACTATAATAATCAGTGATGCTTTAGTTCGTAGTCACTAGGTAACAAAACACGCTGTCAAAACATAAAATACAGATTCAACAAAACGTAAACTACACTTTAAAGACGATCATCTATATCTTATTTTCCTTGATAATAATTTGCATTAAAATAAACACCTTCTCCCCTAATTGATAGTTATCGTAATACTACAACCATTACAATTTCTAGACCCTCAAATGACCATCCATTACGCTCTTCTTAAACAGCCATTCAGAATTTTCGTTGTTTTTACGTTGGTGCAAGAACAATTGAGTGCTTTATGCAAATGTTTAGTTTTTTTATGAGGAGCGAGAAAACAACATAAAAAGCTAGGTTCCAATTTTAAAATACCTGATGTGTTACACCTACATCACCTTCTCTACTCTTATAAAACTATTTTCACAAACGCTTATTCTCCATATGCTTCATGTTAATCGAGATGTTAATCTTATTGCTAATTCTCTTGTAGGTGCAAGAGAATTGGTAGGTTTTAAGCGATAATTAAATATTTTAAGATCTCGTTGCTATGTGGAGTATTCCATTCTCTTTGCAAAAATGAATAACGAATTTGAGAAAAAGTATACGTATTGGAAAATTTAAGGGAGTAACAAGCAATATCTCGAAAATGGTTCAGTCCACAAAAAAATGAATATGTCATAAATTGTGTATTTTAACGCGATCTACATTTTTGTGTAGTAAAATTTTGTCTATCTCTTATGGTTTACCAGTTATGCAAAAGTCGTTCACAATGAAGAATACTTTTGGAGACATTCCCAGAAAATTCAAGATTTACATTTTATTATTTATGAAAATATCTTAAATATATGATATTTTAATCAAAATTGTTAGAGCCATTTTTGAGGAAATTAAAATTTTCGAAAAATGTTCCATGTAAAGGGTACTCTGGGGTGGGGGGATTTTCTTGAAAACCTTCGTGTCGTATTTCTGGAAGATACTAAACCTAAATACCAAGTTTGGTGTGTATCCGATTGTTCATTTCTGAGTTATGCTGTTCACAGACACACACACAGACAAGTTTCCAAAAATGCTTTTTTACTTTCTGTACCACGTATAGTAAGTAGGGGAAGTATTGTATTCCACCCAAAAATTCGATACCGAGATTTCACCGGAAATACATGTTTTCAGATCCCCTGAATCAAAAAAAATCTGATGTGTTACACTCACATGACTTTCTCTACTCTTGTACAAACTATTTTTACAAACGCTTATTCTCCATATGCTTCATGTTAATGGAGATATCCAGATGTCAATCTTATTGATAATTTTCTTGTAGATGCAAGGGGAATATGGTAGGTTTTAAGCGATAGTCAAATATTTTAACGCTGGTTGCTATGTGGCGCATTCCATTCTCTTTGCATATCCAGGACATAAAAAAAATGAATAACGAATTTGAGAAAAAGTAAGTATTGGAAAATTTAAGGAAATAACAAGCAATATCTCGCAAACGGTTCACTCAACAAAAGAAATGTATATGACATAAATTGTGTATTTTAACGCGATCTACATTTTTCGTGTAGTAAAATTTTGTCTATCTCTTATGGTTTACCAGTTATGAAAAAGTCGTTCATAATGAAGAATACTTTTGGAGACATTCCCAGAAAATTCGAGATATACATTTTATTTGTCATGACAATATCTTAAACATATGATATAACTCAGAAACGAACAGTCGGATAAACACCAAACTTGGTATTTAGGTTCAGTATCTTCCAGAGATGCGACACGAAGGTTTTCAAGAAAATCCCCCCACCCCAGAGTACCCTTTGCATGGAACATTTTTCGAAAATTTTAATTTTCTCAAAAATGGCTCTAACGATTTTGATTAAAATATCATAGGTTTAAGATATTTTCATGACAAATAAAATGTATATCTTGAATTTTCTGGGAATGTCTCCAAAAGTATTCATTGTGAATGACTTTTGGTAAACTGGTAAACCATAAGAGATAGACAAAATTTTACTACACCAAAAATGTAGATCGCGTTAAAATACACAATTTATGTCATATACATTTTTGTTGTTGTTGAGTGAACCATTTTCGAGGTATTGCTTGTTATTCCCTTAAACTTTTCAATACTTATTTTCTCAAATGGGAATTCGTTATTCATTTTTTTGTCTTGTATATGCAAAGAGTATTAATCTGTGGAAAAGGGAATGGTGCTGATATATGTATGTGCTTAAAGGCTACTGTATTTCTATATTGCCCTTGTAAATATATATTCCCCTTACATCTACAAGAAAATTAGCAATAAGATAGAGTCTGCAAATGTTTATCTCGATTAACATGAAGTAGATGGAGAATAAGCGTTTGTAAAAATAGTTTGTACAAGAGTAGAGAAAGTCATGTGAGTGTAACACATCAGATTTTTTTGAATTCAGGGGGTCTCGAAACATGTATTTCCGATGAAATCTCGGTATCGAATTTTTGGGTGGAATACAATACTTCTACTTACTATACGTAGTAGAGAAAGTAAAAATTAAGTTGATTTTTACATGACCATCATAACGTCCTCCAAACAAAACACGACTAATGACATTTACTTTCTCCCATAATATCAAGCAACTTTTATTAAAGCCATTTCTTTCTACAACGCTTAGTTCTGGAGATATTGTACAGTTCAACTTAAATGGTCCACCCTGTATACCAGGTAACTACTAAGTGTGCCTAAGAAAGGTTAGTGTTTTATCGTACCTCTGGTTGCGAATTCAAAACGGAAGAAAACTAAATACTGGTGATAAATGCTTTAGGTAAGTCCGCCCATGGCTATTATACAGGCATAAATAAACAAGATTATGAGATGTGGGTGTAGATTAATCCTTGAAAGTAAGCGATACAGGTGCGCCTGTCTCACGATATCCAACTAAACGCAACGTGTTCCTGCAATCTTATCGCTTAAAAAATGGACTGGAAACAATCTCTGTGTAAGTACCTCATCGAGGTTTTTTATCAGCTTTTGTAATTCCAATCTCAGAATGTCAAGTCTAACTGTTAATCAAATGAAAACCACAGAAATCATAACTAGACCACGTCATATAGTGTCTCTAGTATCTTAGGAAATGGTATTTCAGAAAGTGCTACAATAATATACATACTCTGGTTAATCGTTTGCTGGTGAACTATCTAGTTTCAACGTGGACTATGCGACTAAAGATAGAAAATTCGTATGTATTTGTGTACACTGTCTTGTTTAAAGGGTGGCCCATTCCCCTAGATCGTCATAGTATTTTTCTCTTCGTAAGGGCCCGAGGTCGCGGGTTTAAACCCGGCGGAGGGCGACGGATTTTTCGGGCGTAAAAATCCTTAGCACGACTTCCTTCGGAAGGGAGGTAAAGCAAGTGGTCCCGTGCCGTCGATTTACGGCAAGTAAAAGAACCTCAAGCCTGCTAAAGAGGCCTCTGAGCAAAATTGCCGGTCTTTCACGCCCAATATAGAATGGGGCGCCAAGAACCATAGACGTTAAAGAGCGACCATACATTAAGCTCAATTTTTAATTTCTCTGTAATCTTTCCACCTTCAGGTTTTGACTTCACCCAGCCGGTATTAGTTGTCTATGTGACTGGTCTGAAAAGCAGTTCAGGAACATATAAACTAACCCATGAACGATATTTATAACCTATGTGAAATGAAGGGTTGGTTTGTATACTAGCTCTATGAAAGAGTTTTGCTAGAATTGGCACACACGGAAAGGCTAATTACAAATAATTCGGCCCTCTAGAGGAGAATCTGTAGTTAAAACTGAACGACAACTACATATATGAGAGCTTTCATCAGCGACATGGGGACAAAGGTTAAAGTTGTTGCCTGCTATTAAACGACAATAAGAAAATGGTAGTGAAGCATGAAAATATAAGGTTTAACTTGTAATGTTACCTTTCGGCAGTTCGTCCATACTTTTAGGGAGGTGAAGTACCCTGCCAATCCAGCGGCTAGAATTATGCTCGAAAAACAGAGGTGGTCACGCTGGTAGGGGGTGGGGCTAGATTTTGTCAGTACCAACATAAACAGCTCCGTTTCATTATGGGTCACATTTTAAGCACACCGGTATATGTGTGTATGTAGGGTAATATCAAAACCTCTCAACCGAGTTTGACCATAGCACAAATGTAACATTAAAGGATGCAATAAACAATAACCTATATATAGATGAAGTCCATTCTGGGATCCTTCTCTCACTAATCATTGACGTTTTCTCTTAGGATAATGCTGGTTCTATTTATAATGTAATGATGCGTTATTTGAGATTTCTTTATTAACCCACCTAGAGAGAAGGCCCGATCATGAAAACAAGATGGCCGTCCACGTAGAAATATGAAAATTATTATGGGCTGGATTATAAAAAAAACACCACAAACATCCACCCTTAAATTTTCTGCTTGGAGCATATGTATTAATAAAAGTTGTTGCCTATCACAGAACAACAACTGAAATACTAAGATACAAAGCAAAACATCCAACGTTTTGGAAACGTTAAACCAACATACCAATTTTGTTCTTGAAGGTCCATATGGATATAAAGAAAACTGATTCCTTCAGGCTAGTTCTTTCAAAAATAGTTTGTCAAAATTCCAGCTATATCTAAGAAGAAATATTCTAAATTCCTTATCTCTGCAGGTAAATTTAGATATATCTCCGAAGAGTAAAGTCTTAACAAGTTAATTTCAGGATGATGAGGGTATAGCCTGTTACTTATAAAGACTAAAAAACAAGCACAGAAAATGGATGCAATGCAAATATGCGAGTGCATATCAATACATCACGAACTGTGATGTTCGCAAACGGGTGGCCGAAATCGTCCGCAGTTTAAATCCCGCCAGGACGATCCTCCCTTACCGAGGTATTTTTTTACAGGTTTTCCTCGGTCCTCATAACTGGCCACTGCCGATGAGGTCTCCTAAACCTCGTGCAACGTTTCCTTCCTAAAATTCATTTCGCAAATATCATTTCAATGCATGTATCATTAGTGTCCACCGCCTGTGGTGCCGTGTGTGTTAAACACTACTAAAAAGGTCCCTGCAAACACGAGTGATTGGACAGCGTAGGTCATATTTGTACGCACATCTAGATTGTGAATATCAGTGGACTTGCCTCTGAGATTCTTTTAACCACTGCCCTTTCAAACGTCCATCCTTTGGGAACTTGAACACAGCGACTTTGCTGATATTTTTGTAATTTCCTGTGCGCCTGTCTTCTTAAATCAATCTCTCAGGCACATTGATAGCTATTTTGGTTTCCGCGAAAGCAGTCCTCAGGTGATGTCGCCTTCTAGTGGTAGAGCGTCTTACAGTTTAGATTATTCCAAAGCCATTGGCGCGAAAGAACGAACAGCTGACTACACCTCGTGACATATCGCTTAGGGACGCTCCTCTTGCAGGTGCTCCGATAGGGAGGACAGACTCCGCACACAGGTGCAGAGATCCTGCGTGACCTACGACACTCCTGTCATCCTCTTGCCCAACATAACTCCTTTTAAACTAAAGAACTCTGCCCTGCTAAGCCTGGACACAAGGAAAATGTGCCCTTGCGCGCACACACACACACATACACACACACACACACACACACACACTAAATTGTCTGAGAAGCGCGCTTCTCTCGTGTATTACAATGCAAGTGCTGCTGTGTTTGCGTCTCAAATTCTATAACCTTGTTTTAAGCTGAGAATTTATGCAGAAATTATTTCACAGGTATTTCAGGTACACAAAGTAAGACTATAGCGGATTAATTGTTTCGGAGAGGTATAAGCCGAGTCCGAAATACTGGACGAGTCCGCTAAAAGTTTTGCGTACGTGGTGCATAAAATACACAGTGTTTAGTAAACAGACCTTAAATTATATTAAATGAACGAGGTCTATACAAATCTGCTGTGTAACAAACGCGTTAGCAGGGTCTCGGGGTTTGTTGCGATCAACAAACAAATCTTTATTCTTAACAAAATTTTGTTTTGTTACCAAGTTACAGAATGAGGATCATTTGTTAAGGCTTAACAAAACGTTACAGAATAGCCCTGTATGTATTTTATATTTATTTACAATAAATGTAATATAACGGTATAAATATAAAATACATACACGGTTATTCTATAACGTTTTATTAAGGCTTAACAAGGTGTTAAAGCCGCTAACCAACTGATGGTCATTTTGTTAAGAATAAAGATTTGTTTGTTGAACGCAACAAACCCCGAGACCCTGCTAATGCGTTTGTTACACAACAGATTTGCATAGACGTCGTTCTAATGCTGCTACAAAAGGAAAAGTACAGTAAAAGTAAGCTTGACATTTTAATTATCAGATGTTTATTTATTCGTGATAGCGTTGGTAAATGATGCTCACAGATAACCTCTAAGAGACGAATATTAATAGGAAAAGGAATTAAATGTAATCTCGTGTCGTAATAAAAACTAATAGTTATTGATTTAAGAATTTTAGGTTCAAATAATGAAAAATCTTGTGTTTATTTATATGATTCATGAATTTGCCTGAATTTTAGGTTAAGAGTCGGAACTGAGCTCTTTTGAGAGCTGTAGGATAATACAGCAATACTTTTTCCTTCCCAGAATTATTTTAAGATAATTTTCAATCTGCTAAAAGAGGTGACCAGCAGGAAGCTATTTACCAGTTTCTCGTAACCGTAGAAAATTGAATTTATACTGATGCTGCTGTAAGAGGAAACATTAAATTTGAGTTTTGTTTTTGGACGCTCTTTAACTACTGTGGTCCTTAGCGT
The DNA here is from genome assembly GCA_030765065.1 of Deroplatys truncata. Taxonomy (NCBI): domain Eukaryota; kingdom Metazoa; phylum Arthropoda; class Insecta; order Mantodea; family Mantidae; genus Deroplatys; species Deroplatys truncata. Next base: position 21,979,284 of record CM060987.1, read on the forward strand.
CGCATTCTATATTGGCCGTGTAAGACTGCTAATTTTGCTCAGAGGCCTCTTTATCAGGCTTGAGGTTCTTATACCTGCCGTAAATATACAACATGAGACCACCGGCTTTACTTCCCTTCCGAAGGAAACCAGCTAAGGATTTTTACGCTCGAAAAAAATCCATCGCCCTCCGCCGGGTTTGAACCCGCGACCTCGGGAACTAGAGGCTAGCACGGCAACCACTACATCACGGAGGACGACATTGGAAGAGGAAGAACATAACAGTCAGTTGGGTTATAAAAATATTATTTATAGTAGTAAATTTGCATATGAAAAATAACCAGAAATAAAATACTTGCAGCTGTAACATTCCCGAGTTAATACAATTTTCACTAAGACCTTTCACTCAATGAATACCTAAAATAACATTGATATTATCAGACACTAGTAATGATTTTCATTCAAAGATTAAGATGTGACGCAGTAATTTGTATCACAAATTATGTAAATGTAAAGAGTGATTATAGTGTGAATATGCATTATTGTGTGACATTGATTTGAGATGTTTGTTGATTGTAAGCATTGTCGAGAAATGGGTTTATACGGCCTTACTGAAACTGACAATAATAGCGTGCAATAATGTAGCGAGGGGGTGAGCTGTTTATCATTATTAGAGACGAGCAAATGACGTAATATTGGCGCGTTTTTCTTAGGAATTTGCGGGAACATTTTTCCTAGATCATATGTTTTCGTAATTTTCATTGGATATAAAAATAGACGCTAATGTTGGCGCGTTTTATTAACCAATAGCAGCTCGGTTATAATCTTTAGGCATATCGGGGTGTGGGAGTATAAAAAGGGCTAAGTCCGAGGTAGATCCCTCCAGTCCATCGGAAACATTTGTACATTACATGTCGTGTCCAGTCCATCGGAAACATTTGTACATTACACGTCGGCTCCAGTCCATCGGAAACATTTGTGCATTACACGTCGTCGAGTTCAACAGAAACAGTCATGGTGAATACATAGCATAGCTTATCGATTCGCAGGTTACGCGTAGCAAAGTTATGAAAAATCTCAAGTGTCGTAAACTTAATTACACAAAAAGTTGGAGTACGCGAATTAATAATGTGCAATAAATAAGTTATTATAACAGTTTCAGTTTGGCGAGTGTCACGATTAATAGGTGGAAGTGAATCATGTGTTAAGACAATAAAAAGTGTAAAACAAATTCTTTCATCAGTCTTATCTTGGGATAAAAACTCCTTTCCGTTTACACACCTGTATAAGATAAGTGCTTGACCGAGAGATCATAGCTAGCCGGAGGACAGTGAACCCAAAAATTAAACACAATAACAGGCGCTCAGTAAAAGATAACAAGAAGTGACCGCGACAAATTGTCTTTTGTACGTGCGGCAGATAAACAGTAGCATTCTTTCAAACTTAACAAAGAGTACCATCGCAAATTGGCTACCACAACGTGGAGCTAACAAACTTAACAAAGAATACCGCCACAGATGTAAGAACATGTCCGTAGAACTGAACTAAAACTGAAAATTGTCAAGTCGTGAATAAAAGAATAAGTACCTAGTTATGCTTGATGGTATACATGAACATTTTCAGAAAAATCTGCATGACAACTGGTATTTTTAAAGTATAATTAAAAGCTAAAACCCATAAATAAAATTATGAGATAATTGTGGGTTGATATGAATTAGCGAAACTTGCATCAAAACAATATGAAACGCGTTGCTAATTATTTTGTCTGTCATTCCTAACCTAAAATTAAACTGAGATTACAGGGTCACTGCCACGGCTGTTCAGCACCTGGCGAGTTTTCCCCATAAAAATCTAATTATTTGGGGTCACAAGAAGATGCCGGTGTTAATGTCCTAAGCAATGGGAACGAAGTTTAAAAATCCGCATATATTTTACATTTTCATATGGCATTTTCATAGCACGCTTTGTCTTCATCTTGGCAAGAAAAAGTAATAAAAACATTCGATAGGTAAATCGGCGCTGGCGGAAGTGTGAAATCAAAACACTATTGCAGACCGCATGAATTTTCGATTAGTCAGTCTAGTGGGCTAACAAACCGCGAGAAAACCAATATCACAATAAGAAACAAGTTACAGAATGCCAAACGGCGGTACATTTGTTAAGAGCGATCCTTTAAGCTTGACAAATAATTGTAGCCGCCTTCTTAACAACGAAGTTACAGTATAACCTTGGTAGTCAGTTGACATATGCTCACAGACCCTGAACTCGACGCTACGAACAGTACCAAGCCTCCTATGAAGAGTTTGACCGTAACAGTGAGATGCTGATGTAGGTGGCGCTCGTTTTCTAAACAACAAGCTTGCGACCGAACATACGGGTAAACTTCCCGAGCAAATTTCAGTCCGAACCAGAAACATTGAATCGGAGCTGCTGCCAGCAAAATCTCGGCAGGACTGCTACAAGGTAAGCAGTGATTCTCTTGTGAAAACGAAGATGCTATCGCTGCCATCAGGATTTTGTTTATTAAGCCACTTTCCGTGAAGACTTCAGCGCGAGCTGCCACTGTTGCCAACATCAAACCTGCCTGATTAAGGCAGCTAGGGCATCCAAAACTCTGTAGGTTTCTCGAACCTTGCACATGTCACTGATAATCAAAACAAACAGCTCTCTCATAGAACGCTATTTATTGCTAGCAGTATAATCACGCGTGGAATGGAAGAGGTTGTTGGCAGAAACTTGTGTGATCCAAAGTGACACTGCTCCCCCCCACCAAGGAGAGCAGTGACTGGCGCCGCGGGCTATGTATCGAAGAACAAGTTGATCCGACGCTCAGGAATCCAACCTGCCGTGGTGAACGAATTACTCTACGTGAAGTAAGTCACTTACGTAAGTGCACTTTTTGTTTCGCCGCTCTCAAAGTCCTCGTGAAAAACGACGATATTTCGGAACAATTCCCAACCTCCTTTCCCTACATTTCCATTTACAGTTGTAAAGCACCTTTGGTTGTGCACTGAGCAGATCGTGCTCATTTTGCCTCTGATAGATCAGACCTTTCGTGCATGAGAAATGTTATTTATTATTGCATAACAATCGAGAAAACGTCGATGTAACTTCAGATAAATACCTACTACATTCCTCGAAAGTCAAAGATCATAGCAGAGCTAAACATAGCTTCGAAAACAAACCCTTTCTAAGAATGCAATTCACAATTCAACATGGGATGCTTTAAAACTAATTTGGAAACATCCAAAGCATATGTTATACCATACAAGAACACTATGGATGAATCAGCAGGTAATTGTACAGTCCAGTGCGTCGTCCTCCGTGGTGTAGTAGTTACCAGGGTAGTTTCTTAATTCCCGAGGTCGCGGGTTCAAACCCGGCGGAAGGCGATGGATTTTTTCGGACATAAAAATCCTTAGCATGGCTTCCTTTGGAAGGAAAGTAAAGCCGGTGGACCCGTGTCGTAGATTTACGGCACGTAAAAGAACCTCAAGCCTGATAAAGAGGCCTCTGAGTAAAATTACCGGTCTTTCACGCCCAATATAGAATGGGACTCTAAGGACCACACCAGTTAAAGAGAGTCCATAAATAAAACTCAATGTAATTTAATTTTTCAGTTCGGTGCAAAAAAAAAGCGCTGATGCTTTTGGTTTCCTATATTTTTCTTTATTTAATGTTGGCAGAGTCCCGTTAATAGTTGTGTTCACACCTACCCGGATGTGCTAATCTCTTATTGGTTTGGACAAAGTGAGCCGCGAAAGGGGTGGGAAACGGAAGCATTCCACCTGAATGGCTACAAGGTACTCGCCAAATCTATGCGTCCTTTATTGGTCTGATGTCAAAAGTCTGGCACTCAAACTCTAACCAAAGAACAGTGGTCAGTTTCCAACTCAGGAGCAAAGGAAACTGGGGGAGGGGATAAGACAAACATTATGTGATACATATTTATTTTTATCTTGTAGAGCTTACAAGCCATAAGATAAGCCATATAAGTTTACAACTTTAAATTAAGTGCATGCAAATCATAAGGACACACTTTAATTACAAGCAGTCAATAAAGTGAAGTAGTTGGATGAAATTGTCTTGTAAACAATGTCCTCTTTTATTATATATGCAATTTGAAGGGAATAAAGGATATGGACAACAAACCGAAAATTATTGCCCTTAATGAGAAAGGTTTATAAGCATGGTAATAAACTGAGTTATACGAAATTAACCACGTAAAACGAAAAAGCATTACAAAAAAATCGCAAAACAGAGCATTTTCCATTATTTGAAAAAGGTTTACAACCTTCTTTCTATTCTTTTTCTTACAAATCCCTAAAAATAAAATTTATTTAAAATAATGCTGATTCCGAACTAACTATGGAAATTTAAAATAAGAATAAAAAATGCAATAGTTGGGATTCGAACCGCCGATATTCTACTTCCTGTACCGCTGCTCTGCCATTTGAGCTACGATGTTGATACGATAACATCATGAAATTCTCCATGTTACTCCAGTTTTTCTGGTAAAACAAAGGCATTCTTAGCTTCTCTTAAGATAACTTTTACTAATGTCGGCTTACATACATTAATTCTGATTCTACCTTTCCAGCATACGGAAGAACAATTAATAAAACTGAATGTATTATGTTTTCTCAACCAATCTAAAACTGCCTGGAACCCTTAGCCTGTGGTGTACATCCGCCATCGTGAAATAAAAAGACTTTGCAAAAGCCGCCAATAAACTTGGATTGCTAGAACTAGGTAAGGGGTAGGACCATGAATGGGGAGGAGTCCTATCAACATAACCCGCAGTTCCTTATATCAGCACGTTTTTTGCAACCAAGTGTACAGGCTGATGCATTTGCTTATGAATTGTAATATTAATGATGTAAGTAACTAGTAGCTAATCTTGATTACTGCACGAGTGAATCTGTCGCTCGAACGACAGCGAGTGCAACTATTTTCACGAGTGTCATAATAAGCTAATGCATATGTGAAATTTGAAAAATTTACAGTATGTAAGTTATCTTTTTGAAATTTATAGCAGTTGTTTTACACCATAACAGTAATGCTTTTGCATTCTAGCTTAAATGATTATTTCAATATTAATCTAGCAAGTATCTTTGGCGTATTCAAAACGTTTTGAATACGGTAGGTGTTTCCATGCAACAAATTTATTCCGATCCTAGTTTCTAAGAGTTGGCAATTTTTTAGCAATAATTGAACTTCTTTGTTAGTGATGCAGAATTGTTTCTCGGATTGCTTGGGTCTCGTTTGTTTTCTGTTGTGTTTTAACCTATAGTGCTAATCGTTTTTTTTAACTTGTTGACTCATAAAAGGTTAAAGAAACAGTGGTATACTGATATTAGTCATTAAATGAATGATTTCTAAAGCCTGAAGTTAAGAACAGTTTAATCCAGTACCTTTAATCACAGATGCCGAAATGTTCAGGTACAACTTTTATTTGTCTACTCTTGGTATTATGTGTTATAAGTTTAGGATGTAAGGCAAAATATAGGAATAAGACATACAATGTTTAAAGCCTAATGATCCCCAAGCTGCGCAATATACTGTATGAAGCAATTTCCTCTCACGGGTACGTGATCCTCCACGTGGTGCTGCCATGTGCTCGGCGAAGTGATACATTTTTACTTTCTCTACTACGTAGAGTAAGTAGGGGAAGTATTGTACTCCACCCAAAAATTCGATACCGAGATTTCACCGGAAATACATGTTTTGAGACCCCCTAAATCCAAAAAAAGCATTTTGGAAACATGTCCGTGTGTGTGTGTGTCTGTCTGTGAACAGCATAACTCAGAAACGAACAGTCGGATAAACACCAAACTTGGTATTTAGGTTCCGTATCTTTCAGAGATGCGAAACGAAGGTTTTCAAGAAAATCCCCCCATCCCAGATTACCCTTGAATGGAACATTTTTCGAAAAAATTAATTTTCTCAAAAATGGGTCTAACGATTTTGATTAAAATATCATATGTTTAAGATATTTTCATGACAAAAAAAATTATATCTTGAATTTTCTGGGAATGTCTCCAAAAGTATTCTTCATTGTGAACAACTTTTACATAACTGGTAAACCATAAGAGATAGACAAAAATTTACTACACAAAAAATGTGGATCGCGTTAAAATACACAATTTATGTCATATACATTTTTATTGTTGAGTGAACCATTTTCGAGATATTGCTTGTTATTCTCTTAAATTTTTCAATACTTATTTTCTCAAATGGGAATTCGTTATTCATTTTTTTGTCTTGGATATGCAAAGAGTATGGTGCTGCACCTAGCAACCAGCTATTAAGAGATATGTATATGCTTAAAGCCTACTGTATTTCTATATTGCCCTTGTAAATATATATTCCCCTTACATCTACAAGAAAATTAGCAATAAGATAGAGTATGCAAATGTTTATCTCGATTAACATGAAGTAGATGGAGAATAAGCGTTTGTAAAACTAGTTTGTACAAGAGTAGAGAAAGTCATGTGAGTGTAAGAGTCAGATTTTTTGTATACTTTTCCTTTCAGCTTATAGTGAAAAATCTATAATAATAATACTTTGTAGAAGAGTGAGTAGAGAAAATAATGTAAACGCAACATATGGTATTTTTTTGTATAATATTGTGTTAACTATAAAAGTGGTTCAATTCTTCCCCAACTGCCTCGTTTCTGATAGGTTTTTCAGTCTCTCACTGAATGTAAAAGCCTTTGAGCGTCCGTGCCTCACTTCCATTTTATGTAACTGGTACTGCTATGGCTGAGTTGTATTTCCTGTCTTACTTTATCTGTAAAGGTTCTCGGAATTGTCCCATAACATCATTGTAATGTTATTTGTTTATGTCCTTGTCTTGATCTGGTCACCACACAGGAAGTATACCGCTTGTTCCAAGATATCTTCTTATATACTTTACCTCTTACTGCACGTCTTCCCTGGAAAGTCATTACTTTTGTTAAATGTCACTTTCTCACATACAGTAGAACCCTGCATAACCGAACTAAAGAGTGCAGAACCGTATCCGATAACGCGTTTGTTTCCAGTTATTATCGATAGTGACGATTTTAAGCAGCGAAACGAAAGAAAAGAAGTGTATTCCAATACGGACAGGAATTTTGTGCTCTAATAATCCCTTTAATATTTGTGCAGTTATGCAGTAAAAACCTTCATAATATGCACATACGAGGCGTGTTTTAAAAGTAAATACCGATAACTTTTTAAAAAAATCACTTTTCAAGCATTTTATCATTATTCATTAACTTACACTACTTCTCCACATAGTCACCAATGTTATTCAGGCACTTGTCGTAAGGAAACCGGAATTGTATGCCTTCGTCAAAGAACGATGCCGCCCGTGATGAAAGAAAAGTCTGCAGTACTTGCTTCACATCATCGTCTTTGAAATGTTTAACACCAAGAATTTCTTCAGATGAAGAAGATGAAAATCGTTTGGTGCCAAATCCTGACTGTAGGGAGGATGGTCGAATTGTTCCCAACCATTATTTCGTCGCCATAAATCTCATACAGTTGGCAGCGATGTTTGCTGCCGTAACTTTTCTCGCATTCAAAAAAGAATCACTGACCTGATTTTACAGTCGGCGGGTCGTTCGATTGTTTTAAACTTTCCAAAACGCTCTAACAACAGGAAAATATAAAAATGATCGCTCACAGCTGGTCTGGCTTCCTAATGAATAGAGGAAATGATCGCGACTGCAGCGCATGCAATGGCAAAATAGTAAAGGTGCTTACTTTCTTAGAAAATCAAAAACTTGGAAAAGTATTCGATATAAATGATACTTTGGGGTGAGGTGATTCGCTTGAAAATCTTCGTATCACATCTTTGGAAGGTACTGAAATTAAATATCAAGTTTGGTATTTATCTGACTTTTGGTTTTTGAGTTAATGCTGCTCACATACACACACAGACATTTATGTGAAAATGCTTTCTTTGTACCTATTTAAGAGGCCCTCAAATTGTGTATTTCCAGGAAATTTCGGTATCGAATCTTTAGGTGGAATGCAATACCTTTTCTGTCAGATATTTGGAGAACAGGAGAAAGAAATAACAATGGTTTCTCGATAACAGTAAGAAACAGAGTGGAGGACATAGAAAGACAAGAGATTTGGGGAAGCTTAGAGAATAAAAAGTCACTAGGGTTCTATAGATTAGTAAAAAGTAAATGGGGAAGAGAAGGGTATGTGGATTATTGTAATAGAGCAGGAAAAGAAGCGTTTGCATGGATGAGAACAGGATCAATGTATCTGAGAGGGCTAAGAGGTAGAAAAAACGGAATTTGTGAATTATGCGGAGGCAGTGAAAGCACAGAGCATTATATGACAGAATGCAAAGAATTAGCAGAATGGAGACAAGAAGTATGGGAAGAAAAATGGGAAAAATGGATAGGAAAATAGTAGCAATTAAAATGCTAACGAGAAAGGAAGAAAAGCAAGATAAGAATATGGGGGAGTTCTTAAAGAAAGTAAAAGAGAAATGGATTATAAAAGTAAGAGAGATAAGAAAGGTAGAAAGGCAAACGTAGGAAGGAGAAGATGGGCAATAGGGATTAAGGGTAGCAAGGGATGCTCAGATGAGCCAGAAGGCCAGGGTGCCAGGCAAAAAGAGCAGTATAGCTGGCAAGGAAATTTGTACATAGGTTAAGTTAGTTTATAAGTGGAATATTGTAAAAAGAACTGTGTAAAAATGTACAAATAAAGTACCTACCTACCTACCTACCTACCTACCTACCTACCTACCTACCTACCTACCATGTACGAGGTAAAGAAAGTAAAAAGAGTTGCGATTTGCCGCTGAGAGAAGTATAAGGTATCTGAAAGTTCAAGCTAATAACAAGGAATATCTCGGAAATGGTTAATGTCGGAAAAAAATTTATTTGACATTAATTGTGTGCTTCGACGAGTACTCGGTTTTTTTGTAGTAAGATATTGTCAATTTCTTACGGTTTACCAATCGAGCAAAAGTGGTTCAGAATAAAAAGGATTTCAGAGGCTATTCCCAGAAAATTCAAGATAGGTATACATTTTGTTTGTCACAAAAAATGGCATAAAGATGTATTATTTCAATAAAAATCGTTAGGGCTATATTTCAGAAAATAAATACTAACAAAACTTTTCCATGTAGAAGGTAGTTTGGGGTGGGAGGGCTTTCTTGAATACCTTCGCGTCGCATTATTGGAAGATACTGAACTTTTAATATGAAGTTTGGTTTTTATCTGATTTTTCGTTTTTCAGTTACACTGTTCACATACACACTCACACGGATCTTTTCTGAACTTTTTTTTTTACTTTCGGAATCTCAAAACAGGTACTTCCGATGATATCTCGGTACTGAATTGTTTGATGGAATACAATACCGCCTCTACTTAGTGTAGTTAAGTTAAGGAGAAAGTAATAACAATTTAAGGCAATTTCAATGTAATCTCTTCATGAATAAAACTATTGTAGAAAACATGAATTACTTAATTTAATTTTAACATTGAACAGCTAGGATACACGAAAACAATGTCTTCATATTATACAAGCACCAAAACACTCACCTGATTGAGCTGAAGTTTCAATTGGAGATTGCCAACCGGTGGGTATATCCTCGGAACTGAACTTCTATAACCATTATTTTCAAATACTTTCCTTTGTATAAGTTAGTGGGTTACATTTTAATAAAAATGGAGTCTTGTTCATTCAGAAGGGATCCTATATAACGGGTAAACGATAAGCGACAGACGAAAACGTACTACACAAAACATGTAGATCTCTTTAAAACACACAATTTATTTTAAATAATTTTTGGCGATCAGCTGTTTTTGAGATATCCGTTATTAATTTTTGGAATTGTTCAATTCTTTTGTCATTCTTTCAAAGTCCTTTCAACATTCAGTTGTTTCTCGCGATGTCTTGGAAACAGTATGGAATTTTAAGGCCAGCATATAGCGTCCAGTTGTTAAACATTTGACTATCGCTGTTCTCTTTGTATCTATAACGAAATGTGTAATGTAGCTGTTTCTGTAAAGGTTTATATCGTTTAAAATGAAGTAGATAGAAAAATAAGCTTTCGTAAGAAGAGTCTGTATACCCAATAATAAACGATAAAGGCATGTGAATGTGTGTATGTGCCACATAAAGTTGTGTCTGAAGTAGACATAATCTGAAAATGTAAATAAGAACAACACCCACTCACAACACGTGTATAGTTCCAGCGCGGGTAATTACTAATCCAGGGAAAGTAGTGCACCCAAACGGGTCCTGCCTCACAGTGCAGTTTAAATCAGTTCGTTTACATGTGCATCAGACGCCGTTCTTGCTTCATGGCCTAAAAAAACAGCTATAAATTTTAATGTTGTTTGAGAATGCTGCAGGTGTCTCTGTGATATATTAACACTCTAATAGAATATTTAAGCGGCATTAATTACTTGTTCCACCACGGTATTGCGCCATTGTTTAGCAGGAGAGAATGGTGGGATTCTGCGCAGGAGCACAATTCAGTACTTGACAGTGCGCACGGATAAATTACTTTATCTATTACTTACCTGTAGTAACCGAGCGAGTTGGCTGCGCGGTAACGTTCCATTGATCGCTCACTCTGACATTTTCGTGATTTTCCCTGATCGGTGGGTGAATGCTGGGGTGGTCTATCATCTACCACAATTTCCTTTCCATCATTTCCCTTTCATTCTGTTTCCTTCTCACCTTTCAGGTGTGCTTCTAAGTTTCGTGGCGTATGGCGGTGCCGGACAGATGGCGCGGACTCTTGCTCCATGGAAACGGTACTCCCCATGGACACTTGAGGGCTCCTTGGTCGACGGGTCGTTCATCGCCGTCTCTAGGCAGCTCCAGCAGTGGGACAGGTCTTCCAGTCTGGAACTGTTAGGGACTTCCGCGCGTCTCTGTGGCTTGTCTGCCTGAGACCTGCAGCCTCCTGTGGTTCGTTTATTTCATCCGTTCCTCCTGGGGGATATTAGATCTATGTAGGTCGCAGTCCGCGAGATGTCCCCATCCGTTATGTTGCCGGAAATTCGAGGTGACGATCTGCAAGTTCATAAGAATTATTTGCTAAATTAATAACTGGCGGACTAACTCAATGTTGCACAGTTAGCTGTTTAAACTGGACTTGCAAGACTTACAAATTAAATAATTTCATTTACCTCTCATCGCTTAGTATTTAATTATTGTACAATGATCTACAGGATCGTTGTGCGTATCCTTCCCTCACCCATTATAATTCTAATTTCGTATAGCCCCGGCTGTTCCTAATAACGGATGGAAAATTCCCTGATTGTCATGTTACACACAACAATGTAAAACATCGGCAAAATGTTTCACTTGTTAACATCCGGTGCCCCCCGACAGTCTTTCTAGTTCTGGAGGTGCTGAATGGCTTACAAGTTTGACGGCGGAACAATCATCGGTTGAGTAATTCTGAGATAATCGCAGTAGGTGGTATTTTAAACTTTTGTACATTCTCTTTGGTCTTATAGTTATTTAATAACATAACAGCTGCATAGTTTACATATAATGCAGAAATCCATGACATAACCAAATGGTGATGAAGCTAATGAATATGCAAGATTCCCCAAAACTGGGCCACCAAGTTAACTTCTTAGGAATCGAAAAAATACTCTTCCCAGTTATTAATTATAAACTATCGGTTGTCTAGTTACCAACGTTAGCTGTACAGAATTTTCTCTCTTTATGCAATTATTTAACAAACTCTATTACAAAATACAAGGAAAATAAGGCTAACGTTCTTACTTGAGGGTTATTAAGATATATTGGCATTGGTATCATATGCGTATCATATCAGAAGGATATATAATATATCATATATTTATTTATTTATTTATTGCATCACTAGGCCTTTCCGTACACAGAGGGTTACATATCGTGGGAAGTATTATTGCGTAGGAGCTAGGAATTGGAAAGAATCACAGCCACGTAGGTTAACAATTTATTATAAAGGTTTTGCATATGTTAACAATTCCATCATCAGCTTACTTTAGGATTTTAAAAATTTTCTGGTTTACAAATAATAAGCTCGGCGACGCCAATATAATATACTCTTTAATCTTTTTACAATTTAAATTGCCCTACCAATCGAGAATATTTCTCAAACAAGGAATAATACTATGCAATGGTAGACGAAATAAAAGGTATGAATGCTTGTCCCGTAAATGTGAATTTAGAAACACCAAGAGTAAAAAGGTTAAATTTTGCAGCTTACCAAACAGTTGAAAATAATTTAGAAAAGCCAAAAGGTAACTCTTGGTGTTTTAGGCCAAATCTCGCCGTCACAAAATCAGAACACGAGTCTGGGTGCTATCCACTTGCTGCCTGCCCAGGAGTTGCAGATGCTGACCACGAGCGTGATGGCGCTGACGTCAGTAGCGTGAAGCAAACCAGCCAATGGTAACTCTACACGGCGCTTTGAGTTGTGCAATGATGAATTACGTCAAGCATGACATCTTTCTCGAAGCTTCGGCTGTTAACTGTTTCCCTCGATGATGACCCACGTCATCATTTCCGAAGCACTGGGCCGTTCTTGAGCTGGTTGCATAAGCTATTACCAAGGGGGAGGGGGAAAAGGGCACAATAAATAAATATAATATATCCTCTCATATCGTTATTGCAGATTGGATTTTTTTGCAGTATCTTATTTGCTAAATCATGGCCATATATATTGCTTAGGATGAAATGTCCACAGCATTTGTCTTGTTTTACATGCATTTTCTGTGGAGTAACTACTACGGTTTTCACTCCATGGCATTCTCAACTAAAAGTCAAGCATGTTCTTGTACAACTCCAGTGTGATTGTATTCAAGTACAAGGGCTCTGAAAACTTCTTAACCGTTTAGTAATTTGTGAAATGAAATTAGGAGAATTGTAGGCCCATGACCATTAGAAAGAATTGGACTTTTCGATGGCGAAAGAATTATCAAAATCAATTGAGTGATTTTTTAGATTACCCTACATACACACAGACTACAAAATTTCTCTGTTTATAATGTAAATATGGAATTAGGGTGCTCTGCTAACGAATTTGTTTATAACATAGATACAAAGAAATAAAGCAAACACTTTCGCATGAGGGTTATCAGAAGATGCTGGCATCCAGAAACTTCAGTGCATACAACTTTCTATAGAATTAGAATAAATGTTATTCAGAGGTATTGACATTATTTCATTACACACTCATCTGCAGTATTTGATAAATGCAAATCAAAGAAATTAGTATAAATAGAGCTCAGCTTTTGCTTGTTTTGTACCGTTGTTTAGAATCCTAGGCTGTGTATATTTTAAGACGTTTCATGCTTACTGGAGTAAGTGTGCGCGTGCATGTGAGTGTGTGTGTGTAAGAGCCTGTTGTGACTTTTTTGGTAATATGAACCTCTATCAGGGTTTTTGACTACCCTAATTTCGTTATTTTTGTTGCTGACGGTAATTTAATAATTATTTATTGATGTGATGTTAACCTTAGTATTGCAATTAATATTTTCCGCTCTGAGCCAATGAGCATTGTTTACAACATGCAAGAGGAAGTTTGTAATACCGGGATTCCTCTCCTAACGTCAGTAATTGCATTGTTTGTATAATAATAAAGTAGTGACTACTTAGCACAAAGTGCACGGTAAATAATCAACTACAAAAACTATTGGTCTACGACTGGGAAATCGATCATTTTAATATTAAGTCATCTTTTTGCAGCGGGAATAATAGTGCAACGATTAAATAATATTATCTGAGTGTGAACATATGTTAAATGTAATAGAAGCTAGCTAGCCGTGCAAATTCGGTGCATGAAGCCAAGCAGTATCGGCGGAAATATCTCTAGGATGGCACGACGCACAGCTGAATATGTCCGGCAGAGACGCTTGAGTCAAAGAGACAAATAGAGGTTGGAACAAAAACGGAAAATCCAAACTCGTCATAAGGAAAGATATAAAAGCAAATATTCTCATAAGACGATAGGTGATCAGCCAATCACAGGGTTGATTTAAAATAGTTATGGTAAAAATAGCGTCTTTTACGGGGTATATAAATAAAGAAGAGCCCCAAAATTAACACGACTTTCTACAATTTCCTCCTGGAATGAACTTCATGCCTCTCAGATGGTTGAGCGCATGAAGGAGCTGTTCTCAATTTAGAAAAGCTATATAGATGGGAGATTCAGCTTGCGAGATAGGCCCCCATAACCAAGTAACATGATTGTGTGCTAGAATTCACGGCTAGCTGCGAACAAATGTAAATAAATTACAGTTTCAGCGAATTTAAACATTTTTATTCTGTCTCCTGTTACCACTCCCTAGATCAAAGTTGCGAGCATAGGCCAACAAAGAAGTGTTGAAGGGACATTCTCTTACAGCAAGTCAACACCCCCACAAGGAAGGAAGACGACGAGCAGCCGGAGAGAGATCTGTCATACTTTGTTCGTAATACGACAGCTTTATTGTTTTCTACTTACCATGTGAAAAGCCATACTGACCTAAAAAGACTATAGCTATTTCTTGAAAACATAGTAATAGCTTGTATAGCATATAACAGAGTCGATAATAATTACAAACCAGCGTGGAAGTGTAAAACGTATTCAAGAGAGAAATTATTTAAAAACAGATAATAGGGTTTGCCATAAAAATACATAGTAACTGAAGAGTGCAAATTTGAAGAAATAATGTTTACAGCTTACACTATATTAAGACAAAAGTGACATTTGGTTAATGTATGACATGGGATACGGCTATTTGAAGCTTCTATACCGTTCTGTCATGTCAAAATGTGTTAAATGAATAAATGATTGTGTGTACTTCAATGTTTATCACTAGTGATAGTGCCATATTAGAGTCTATTTTGATTTTTATTGCCTATTTGCGAGCCTATTTTAAGCTTTTATCGCCTATTACACCCAGCTGTAAACATAACACACAATTCATAGCGTAATAAACCGATTCGATTGTTGCTTTCTAACCTCTATCTCTGTGCGCCTAATTGTTACATCATGGCCAAGTAAGTATATTGCTAGCAGTAAAACGTAAACATTTTTTTGTTTCTACTGTCGTTCTAGTGGGGTACACCAACTATTTTGTACTGATGGCGTTCTCAACGAAGACTTTCTAAATACTTTCTAGTCTTCTAGTAATTTATTAACTGAAATTAGAAGGTGGTTTATAGTCCATGTCCGTCAGGGAGAAAAGGGTTTCTCAATAGTGAAAGAATATTACAAATATGAATGTGTTACATTTACATGACTTTCTCTACCCTCTATCGCTTATTAGTGGGTATACAAATTATCCTTACGAAGGTTATTTTCCCATCTACTTCATTTTAATTGATATAAACTTTGCAGAAATAATTACATTACACATTTCGTTATAGATACAAAGGGAACAGCGATAGTTAAATTTTTAAGAACTGGACGCTATATGCTGGCCTTAAAATTTAATACTGTTTCCATATCACGAGAAACAACTGAATATTGAGGAATTTAAAAGAATACTTAAGTATTGGACAATTAAAACCATGAGTAACGGATATCTCGGAAATGGCTGATGCCACAAAAAAGTTACTTTAAATAAATTGCATTTTTTTAAGCTTTTAAGCGTTTCTGAGTTTTTGTGATGTACGTTTTCGTCTATCGCTTAAGGTTTACCTATTATACAAGATCATACAAAATTTCTTCCGAATAAAGAGGACTCCACAGCTATTTTCAGAGAGTTCAAGATGTACATTTTATTTGCCATGTAAATATCCTAAACATGTGGTGTTTTAATAAAAATCGTTGAGCTATTTTTTAGAAAATCAAAATTTTCGAAAAATGTTCACATGTAAAGGATATTTGAGGTGAGGAATTTTCTTGTAAAGTTTCGTGTCGAATCTTTGGAAGGTACTGAACCTAAATACTAAGTGTGGTATTTATCAGACTTTTAGTTTTTGAGTTGTGGCGTCACAGATACACACACGCAAACGGAACTTTTTCTAAAAATGCTTTTTATGGATTCAAGGTGCTTCAAAACATGTATTTTCGGCAAAATCTCGACATCGAATTTTTGTGTGGAATGCAATACAGTAGACATCGATTATCCGAAACGATTGAGGACGCGTGGTATTCGGATAACAGATCATTTATGAAAACAAATTGTACTAGATGTCATAGTAGCAATATGAAACGAAGAGATTGATTTTAAACACAATTGTGTATCACACGTCTTACTGACTAGCCTAGTTTCACAAGTTCAAAATGACAATTAAAATTGGCCTATAGTAAAGGAAAGGAAGTGCATTTGGGGGTATTAAAGACAGCAATTGCACAGCATCACGTTCTTGTTTTTCTAATCACTTCATACCCGTCTCAACTTTTGCTAGTGTAGTGTGCTTGATATTAGCGCAACCTTTCGCTGTCATGTACACAGCATCCTGCAAATCAACTTTACAATTGCTGAATCTTTTATCTTCGATCAGAACTACCTAGTCATAAGTTCTGTCACAGTTTAAAGAATAATTTCAGAGTTAAATGAAAACATTTTTTTAAAGTTTTTGTACACCATTTAATAGAGGGGATTATTATGAACAATTTGCGCTATTATTTCATTCAAAATGTCTACTTTTAGCCTTCACACAGGCCTATAAATGCCTTGGCGAGTCCTCTGTAGCGACAGGAATATTTCATATTTTCAAGATTACTGTGACTTGAAGAGCTAGTCCTGGCCTCCAAAATGTCCCACAGTTTCTAATCCAGAGGTTTCAGGTCTGGACTGGACGATGGCCAATCCATATGGCAGCTGAAATCTGGACGTTGTACTTGAGCCGCTGCTGAGTCTTCCGAGCTTTACAGGCCGGAGAGCTGTCCTATTGAAGAAGAAGAAGAAAAAGAAAAAGAAGAAGTAGTAGTAGTAGTATTTATTAAGTACTTAGTATTACATTAATTGCATAACACAGTGGCATGGGTCATAAGACCGTACATGTTCTCTAGAAAAATACCTGGTCTGTATACATGACTTGCAGAATCGACCAGAAACAACTATGTTTATAATCACCACATTATATACATACATATAAAATTGAAAAACACTCTGAATCACACACGCAAACACACATACACACAAGTGCTCAAGCACCACATATATTTAAAGAAAATTTACATAAACACCTTATCTCTTAGTACACGTACTTCCATTAAGTATGTGCACAAGCTTAACCAGTTTTGACTGTTTAGAATCAAGTCCCAGCATGCTGCCCTCCGTCTGTTGGAAGCCAAAAATACTTCCGATAATAATTTGTTCCTAATACTCTCCGTCTGCACGAATGCTGCCAAAGTATGCGTCCAGTCTTCTTGTTCCCCGCATAATGGACAAATCTTCCTGCCATCATCATCAGCAATCTTGCCAGCTTCCCACCCTCCCAACCTAAGCCATGCTATTCCCGTCCTCTGTTTTATGCCCAATTCCAAAATATATGTTTCCTTACCCCACCTAGTTTTTATTTCATTTTGTAGTTCCAATGTTGATCTTTGTCTACATTCAGACTCTATTTTCTGCCTGTTTATATCACACAGTCGTCTTTTGACTTTTTTCACGGCACTGTGTGTATTTTTATTACCCCTTTGCCAGATATCGTTTAAGCCTATTTTTGATAATTCCCGTTGTAACCCCGCCACCCACCATTTTGGATGCTCCATATTGTTCATTTGATGACGATAACATATTGCCCTCAGAGTTGTTTGATCACCTTTAATTATTCGCAGCCGGTACCTAACTACATTTAGTTTAGCAAATACAGCATCTTCCAGCATCCTACCTCACGAAGAACTCCGTAGTTGCTGTCCTATTGGAAGATCCGGTGATCACCGTCGAAACATTGGTTAAGAGCTTTCAGGACTTCCTCTGCATACACATTGGCAATGGTCCTGACCCCCTTTTCGCAGAAATGAGCATCGGTAGCTCCTTTGCACTAGACTCCCAACCAAATCATCGCTGATGCTGGATGATGGCCACGAAGAACTCGAGGAACAACCTGGCGGGTTTCCTCACCTGGCAAGATTCTCCGATGTTGATTTTTGACGTGCCGTCTAAGGAGGTTACGTGATCTCTTGAGTCTAATCTTCTTAAGATGGGTGTTGAGCATGTGTCCGTACATCATAAGTAAGCTCGAAATCCTAGGTCTTGATTTAATAATCTAGAGACGCTCAGCGCCATTTTGTTTCTTAACAGGATTTCTTCTGGCACGTTCCCAAAGTTTCTTTATCATATCTGAGGTTCGAACCGAGTGAGGACGGCCTGATCTTGGTTTATCGTCAACACTAAAGACGATCCAATCTTTTAATGGTCCGATAAAGAAATCTGAGTGAAATTCCTGGCGGTTTTAACAAATTGAAAATTGCCTTTGTAATTCTATTACAGCTATATGATTTTCTGTCACAGACCTTTCATCTTGAAACAAAGATAAATATTGAATGATATAGGTAATACTGCTGAAGAAGGATGTCTATTCAAGATAAAAATTTCGGAAGCCGCTGCTTAGTTTCGTCAATCGAGAGATAAGGGGCAGAGTTTAGTGTCAGTATTTATGATAAGACTAGGTACAAGGTGTACACGCAGATTTCAAATTGCCAATTGGAACGCTTTCGATTGACCGGTATTCGGATAATCGATACTCTACAGTACTTCCCCTACTTACTGTACGGAGTAGGTAAAACGAAATTCGGTTAAGTGGCGTTACAAATTACCTTACATACACGCACATACAAATTTTTTCTCATAAAATTAGTATAGATTCATTCAAAATAATAAAACACAGGTTCTGCAAAAATATATATCACTCCTGGATTCTGTAATAATGCACTTCCCGCACATAGAGGTATATAGCAATATACAGAGTGTCTGAAAATGATTTACTGTTCGCCAACGGAGAGAATGCTCCTGACAGGAATGTGCTACCCTTATCTGTTTGGAAAAAGTACGACAAGGGCAGTGAATGTGTATGACGGAGAACACATGCTACGCAAGGAGTAAAACTATTATTTGGGCTGTAACTGAGCTGTCGTGATAATTAATTTGAGTTTTATTTATGGACGCTCTATAACTACTATGGTCCTTCGCGTCCCATTCTATATTCGTAGTGAAAGATCGGTAATTTTGCTCAAAGGCCTCTTTATCAGGCTTGAGGTTCCTTTACGTGTCGTGAATCTACGACAGGGGACCGCCGGCTTTACTTCCCTTCCGAAGGAAGCCATGCTAAGAATTTTTACGCCCGAAAAAAATCCATCGCCCTCCGCCGGGTTTAAACACGCGATCTTGGAAACTAGAGGCTAGCATGGTACCACTAGTCCACGGAGGACGACGAGCTGTCGTGTGTGTCGTAAATAAGAGTATTATAAGCAAATAGGCAGGGTATCGGACCGTATCTAATCAGCAATTTTCCCCCTGCGCTTCATTCCCCGGGGACTTTCTTTGCTGTGGAAGACAGTATACACTCTTTGAAACACTATTTCTCAGCACAAAATTAAACAAATGCAATTTTTGGTGTGTTGTATTGTTTAAACCCGTACATATTCAAAATGTGCTCTTCTGCCATAGTACACTCCCAACAACGAGAGGGAAAACACATTTTCAACACATCTTGCACCGTTACATCGACTTCAAACTTGTTTTGCATTCTTCTGATTATTAACCTTGCTGGTGGTGCTGCTGTACCGTTCCACCCTCCAACGTCGTCGAACCTTAACAACATTCTCCACTTTCCATTAACATTTCAGACCCACTTAAGTTCATCAAACAATAAATACACCGCTATGTTTATTCATAAACAGATTGGCGTGTTACTATGCTTCCCATTGCCTTCTGAATCATAAACAACAAACGTTTTATTTGTGCCTCATTTCGTTGCTGAGAAATAGTGTTTCAAAGAGTGTGTACATCAATTTGAGACACTCTGTACCTACTGTGCCACTCGATTCAGAGGGCTCCAACTCCACTTTAAGTAGGATGCAAAGTGAACTGCATTGTGATCCCGCGTTGAGCCGGCCTTAGCAAACAAAAGCAAGTAGTAAATGTGTTAACTTGGAAGGGATTGTATGTATGTACTAAGGCTGGTTCTTATAAAATGTACAAATAAGACTGTTTGCCTTTCTCCAGCATTTAGGAGAAACTATTACACCAACTAGGACCCCTCACCAGAGTCTGTCATCAGCTGCACTTAATAAAATATCAGCAAGTATTTCATAAAAGTTTAACGGGAAATAGACCACGTGATTGATCATAACTAAGGTCTCATTTTCGCACGTACCGATTTAATTACATGTAGCTGGTATAGAAATTAGATCATAATATCAGAAAGTACGTTGGCACTATTTCCAGTACGCAAAAAACTTGTCTTTAGAAGGACGTACTCTTGTAGTGAGCACTTGTTTGTAATGCCTGAAATCATTTCACTTAGTAATAGATATCTTTACTTTTATGTTAATTCTCATCATTTTATTTTTTAGAGACAAGTAACCAGATAAATTCACGTAATAATATTGCTTGTATTGCTTTACTTACAAATATAATTACACTAATAGTGAATTTTGTGGTTATAAAATTACGTAGAGTATGAAGCCTCCTCCCGACCGATAAATTAATGTCATGGTTGTCATGTACAGGTATGATAGACCCCTAAATAAACGTCACATACATAAAAACTGAAGAAAATCTGTTATATTTTTGCTGGTGTATTTAAAATGAAAGAGGGGGGCGTTGTATATTAACGGGCTTTAGTCATACTACATTTGAGAACCATGAATCAATAAAGTATGTTTTGGTTATAAATATTCAGTGCTGAAACACTCTGAAACATATGTCTGAAATCTCGTATATGAATTGTTTTCTCGGAAGACTTTTGTTATTGTAGTTGTGCTCCCCCTTATAACTACTACAAGAATATACGCAGTCTTGTGATCAAAGCCTAGCGGTCCCGAACGCTTACGGAAATAACCGATTCGAGCTCCTCTCAAACGCCGGTCAGTTTTAAACTGACCTTGTACTTGGCGTATTACCTGTTAGTTATTATTATTGTTATTAATAGTTCTAAAATAAAAGTTTCATTATGCATATTGTGATCTTATAAACCAACAGTCTTTCACTGTCACGCCACTTTATTCGCGACGTGGCGGCGTAAAGAAATACGCACGATCTAGCCTCTTCTTCCGGACGGTTCACCCGGTGGGGATTGGAAGCCAAGACACTCTAATCTCTTGCAGTAACGGCACTCGTTGCATGTCACAGTAGTTGTGACAAACTCAGTCGGAGAGCAGCAGTTTTTGTGGCACCAGAAACGCACTCATTAACTCACTCGCTTATAAAGCCGTTGGAGATTTCCTCACATTCTAGAATGTTCTGGATGCGCGAAGAAGGGAAACTTCCAGAAGATTCTGGTTATCTGACGATAGCGCTTCAGGTATTTACGCTGGGCGAGTTTTCAGCTTATCTCTGTACCTGCCCGGCGCTGAATCTCCCAAAGCTTGGGACATAGCATATTCTTACGTTCTCTATTAGAACTTACAGTAAGAAGAGGAAGTATTGTATTCCATTCAAAAATTCGAATTTCAGATTTCCCCGGAAATGCATGTTTTGAGGCCTACTTTTGGAGAAAATCTCCCCAACCCAAACTACCCTTTTTATGGAAAATTTTTCGTTATTTTAATCTTTTAAATTTTGTTATTAAAATACCATCAGTTTACGACATATTCATGACAAATAAATTGTACATCTTGAATTTTATAGGAGTGTCCTCCGAAGTCTTCTTCATTCTGCATGACTTTTGCATAACTGGTAAACGTAGCAAGTACAGAAAATCTTACTATCAAAAATTCTGATGTGTTACACTCACATGACTTTCTCTACTCTTGTACAGACTATTTTTACAAACGTTTATTGTCCATATGCTTCCTGTTAATCGAAATGTTAATCTTATTGCTAATTTTCTTGTAGATGCAAGGGGAATTGGTAGGCTTTAAGCTATAGACAAATATTTTAAGAGTTGGTTGCTATGTGGAGTATTCCATTCTCTTTGCATTAGCAGGACAAAAAAATGAATAACGAATTTGAGAAAAAGTATAAATATTGGAAAATTTAAGGGAATAACAAGCAATATCTCGAAAATGGTTCACCCAACAAAAAAATGTATGACATAAATTGTGTATTTTAACGCGATCTACATTTTTATGTAGTAAAATTTTGTCTATCTCTGTAGGTTTACCAGTTATGCAAAAGTCGTTCACAATGAAGAATACTTTTGGAGACATTCCTAGAAAATTCGAGATATACATTTTATTTGTCATGAAAATATGTTATAATGTGATATTTTAATCAAAATTGTTAGAGCCATTTTTGAGAAAATTAAAATTTTCAAAAAACGTTCCATGTAAAGGGTAATCTGGGGTGGGGGGATTTTCTTGAAAACCTTCGTGGCGCATCTCTGAAAGATACTTAACCTAAATACCAAGTTTGGTGTTTAACCGACTGTTCGTTTCTGAGTTATGCTGTTCACAGACACACACACGGACATGTTTCTAAAAATACTTTTTTTTGGATTCAGAGTCTCAAAATATGTATTTCCGGTGAAATCTCGGTATCAAATTTTTGGGTGGAATAAAATACTTCCCCTACTTGCTATACGTAGTAGAGAAAGTAAAAATGTAGATCTCGTTAAAGCACACAATTTACGAATATGCCAAATAAAAACATTAGTGGCGTTAACCATTTCGGAGATAAACTTTGTTTTAGGTTTGAATTTCCAAATACTTTATACTGCTTGAAACCCATTACATAGTGATCGCCTTTGAAAAGATCTGACTATCGCTTTAGCTTGTATTCTTCTTGTATTTACAACGAAATGTGTAATGAAAGTTTATCTGTTTTCACAAGAAGTGGATAGAAGAAGAAGAAGCTTTTGTAAGAAAATTTGTAGAAGAGTGAGTAGAAAAAATATGTGAGTGCTACCATCAGAATTTTTGTTTGCAAATTACCAGTCGTTTTGATGATGTGTACATGTATAATTTCGCATAAGAGTATGATTTTATCAGTAATTTAATGAGTGACCAATTTAAGGTAACTTATCTGGAGAAAATCAAACCTCAAGTAGGACCTATTATAAATAATATGAGTAATATATAATTATTATAACATCGATAATAGAATAATCATACTCGCAAACATCCTGCTGTTTGGGAACGAAATACCGTAATTATCCCAGCAACGAGGTCGTAGAAACTTTGGAAATAAGAGCAAACCTAACCCCAAACGCGAGAGAAACGTCTTAAGTTCTACAGAGGTAATAGCACAACAACTATTTTAGAGGAATAAATAATTACTGAATTACAATTATTAAGAAGGTCTAGAGAAGGGTTAAAACCAAAGAGATAAATGCTTAGCAATATACAGCTACAGTTGTTTAAAAAATTAAGTTTCCTTCCGTTTTATTGGTGGAAAAGGTAGTTAAACGTAGCATAAGTGAATTAAAATAATTTTTTTCTCCATAGTTAAACTATTTTTGAGAAATCCAGAGCTGGCCACTCTAACCATAGGTTCTTCGTGGTTTTCCCTGGTTGGCAAGGCGAATGCTGGGGTGGTTTCTCTTCTACCAGGAATTTCCATTCCATCATTTTACATCGTTTCGCTTCCCCTTCCATGTTTCAGGTAGTCTTCAAGGCTGTGCAGTGTCGGTCGGTGTAGGAAAAATGGCGCAGATGCCTGCTGGTTGGAAAGCTCTTCTCGAACTTGCCAGATTGAGCCTACTAGCTGCCTAAGCTGGGTTGAGTTCTCCCGATTCCGCCAGAGGGAAGTCTTCTCTGAGCAGACCGTTGGTTTGACCAGATCATCAAGCTTGGAATCGTTAGGGACCTCCCCCTGCCGATGGCCTATAGCCTCCTGCGGTTCCATCACCTTATTCCAACATCTCCTATACTAAGGTAAGCACTTATTATCACTGTAATTGTTACTGCAACTGTGAGTACATGAGGCGGATATTATGACTAGAACTAGGACAAATATCCATTGAGTGAGGAATCAACATAACGTTGCATGACGTGACGTCGTACTGACCAAGGGCTGCACGTCGACAATTACTGGTATGGTAGAGTTGCACTGTGTTCTCTTCTACCTCTACCGTTACCTGGCCAATTCCAGGTTACCTGTGGCACCCCTTCCCCTCGCCGCACTGTCGATACAAACCCACAGCATGCACACATTGTAAGCCAAAGGACATTTGTCCTAGCTCTGGTTATAACTTATAACTATTTCGGTGGGAATCCGAGCTGCAGCGGTCGGCGCCGAGTAACCTGCGTTGGTGACAGTGTGAACGAAAAGCACTGTATTTGAAATATATTTTTCAAAAAATGAAACTGCATCTGGCATTGTGTACTCTGAATTTCGCAATTTCACAGAAAAACTGCACCATCTAGGAAGGAGGATATTGTACCAACCCCCGCGAGAGGGCGTCCCAGAGAGGCAGGGAGGGATGAGGTGAAGGGAGACACCGGGCAGACAGATCCAGCAATGACAGGGTCCCTACCGTTTCCAAATTGAGACGCCCCGGCAGCCGGACAGGCAGACCAGGGACCCCGTTCCAGACAGAGCCTAATCCCCAAGGAGCGGTCCTTACACCCCGGCAACCAGCCGAAGGCCGAGGGACAGAGTAAGTTCCACAGAGAGCATCCTTTTCCTCCGCCAAGCTGTGCCAAAACACCACAATCATAAAACAGAAAAAACAGGGTGAATAATGAATGAAATGGATAATGGAACGAAATGGAGGACACGAAATTCCAGGGATGAAAGAAACCACTCCAGCATTCGCCTTACTACTCGGGAATATCCTAAAAATAATTATGGGCAGAGGGGCGGTCGCCGAGTAGTGAACCCGGGACTACCCGAATGCGAGACACATACGTTACCGCCTGAGCCATCCCGCTCGGTTAGAGAGGTAAACTTTAGCTGATCTTTTAGGGGAAGTTTTGCTCTACAAATTGGTACCTCTGTTAAGTATGGCAGCTTCTGTATACTCAAGTCACGTGATTTCTTTCTTTGCAAATATTTGCGAGATTGTTTTCTCCATCTTTGCTTTGAACAACTTGCTCTGTGAATGACATTTTCTGATATACATGTTCGCCTTTCCTCAGAAACTATTGAAGGCAGAAAAATTAAATTTTGGGATTATAAAACAGCCTCTAAGTGTTATTGTGGATGTACTTTGGTGTTAATAAATGTTTTATTATTTTTTAAAAAAATAATTGCTCTTAAGTTTGGATCAGAAGATGGTATAGTTAATTAAAACACTGCTATCTGCGTTAATAAATAAAGTTATTGTATAAAAGTAGGTTAATGAACTTAGAAGGCATTCACCTACATCCTGTAACATTCTCAATCTGATATCTGAAATACTTTCTAAGAAAATGGGTCTTGTAGCAGATTTAACATTGACAGTATAGAACTGTTAATATCCCCTTAGCACTTATAGAAAACAATGTGCTGTCGGTGTCTTAACATTTCTTTACAAAAAATAAAAAAGAACTAGGAAGAAAGTGCTAATGTAAGTAAACTTGAATACCGGAGCGATAAAACAGCGGCGCTTGGTCTGCAACGGCGCTTGGTAAAGAAAGGAAGCACTAAAATAAAATACAGAACAAGAAAGAGCAAGTTACCTTCCTCTCTCTTTCTCTCTCTCTCCAGTGTTAATGCAACAGCAGCAATTTGACTAGAGACGTATGATCAAAACACGACAAAGGATTGCATCTAACAATGCAGGGAACAAAAAACGGTAATAAACTGCTCCTTAAACCAGCTGCGAGGTATTATCTGTCACTCTTCGGGTCTGCACACCGCCTATACGATGGTTCCTACTTTGGTTTTAGAAGTAGTGTGAGATGGAGGGGCCTCCAGTGTGGAGCACAGCACCACACGTAGACCTTAATGGGCCCTTCGTGACACCTTGGAGGATGAGAGGAAGTGAAAACCGAAGGGCGGCCAGATCCGGACGACGATGTGCGCTAGCAGAGACGGGCTGCCTAAAGGCCGCCATTCACTGACGCTCTGAATAATTCCTTCATTTCGATTACATCTAAACGATGGGAGTCACTCACCGTCGCGCCACGACATGACAGTCGCTTCAGCAACAAAAAATATTTATGACCAGAGGCAGGCAAAATATGAGCTTTCATATTCTAAATCATACTTTCTACAGCGTGTTCGCTATATTGTGGGCCCGCGAATCGCACATTTGCGTGCTCCGCGCACTGTCTGTTACCCTGGGGAGATTTCCGTTCTAAATCTCCCGCGTTACTTATTCACGAGTGATAGTAACATGCACTATAATGAGTACTAACCTTACTATAAGTGGTGTCCATTTGCAGTGAGATATTCCTGGCAAATTCGACTGAATTTTCCATTCACATGCATAAGTTCTTCTTGGGTAATTTTCATTATATCTGTTCTCATATTGTCCTTAAGATACTCTATGGTGTGGGGATTGTTGTATAAGCTTTGTTTATCGTACACAAACTTTTTGTTCAAGCGCGAATTTCTCAGTGGGCATTTCAGTGGAGTAATAACAAACAAGAACAGCAACAATAACGAGAACGCTATTAAGCAAATCACACACAACACAGATGTCCTGAATAAACTTTCACCTTTCAGATGCACAAACTCTAGTGCTTACAAGACGAACGGAAGGTAACAACTGACACAGTAAGAGTATAACAGCTGATAAACGTAGTCTTGAGCGGGTCATTCACCACTAGTGTGCAGCAGAAAAATACCAAGTTTACTGATCACTACAGTGCAAGAGGTGTATACGCGATCTGTGGCCCCACAATATAGCGACCGCTCTGTATAAATATAACAAGTATTTTTACGCATAGAAATGTGTGGAATTAAATACATAAGACAAAAGCTTCACATTTGATAAGATTTTTGTTAAATTTTTATATTTTATGAAATCTTGATCGTTATTCATATTTTGTAAGATTTGCGATTTTTTGTTTTTGAAATAGTTCCGGGCCGTCCAAATGTTATATTCTGGCAGTATTCTGAAAAAAATATATAAAAAATCCAAGCCATTCTTTCCAACAAGTCGGGTACGATTGAGTGAATGTAGCTTTTCCTCTCTGTGATGTCACGTGTAAAATTAAAAGCCCTCTATTCTTGGAAGGTTTTTGTTTTCGTTAATCAATGCTTTTATTTGCATATTGTGGGTAATTGGTATTAAGTAAACACAAAGCAACCAGTAACTTCTTGCTTAATTTTTTCTAACTTTAAGGTTTTCACAATTATTAAAATCTATAAACTCCATGGAACTGGAGTTGATCGCACATCACTTTCCTCCTGGCTAGCTTATTTCCCTTCATGCATTCCAAATAATTTCGCTAGCTGCTGTTGGGTGGGGTTGTTACCGAGTGTATTTCAAATAGTCACCGTATGTGGCGTGTCGGTTGTTTTCGGTGTCTGGGTACGGTCATCCTTCACCTGGCTCGAGGAGTTCGGTTCTGCCAGCGTAAAAGGACACATGTCTTCGTTGGTGTGTTTTTTGCATGGCTTAGTAAACTGAAGTCTTGAATTCTCGGTATGCTTGCTGACCGGATTGTTTATCCGACTTTACCTTTTGACGTATGTTTCGGCATTAAAATGTGGTTATTTAGCGGAGCCATAGACGTGAGTTATGTTTGTTAACTTTGTATAATTGTGTTTGTTTTGATTTGATCTTTATATGTAGTATGCGAGTTCCTTTAGCTTTATTTAATTGCTTGTAATTCCTGTGATTTCGTTAAGCTTTGTCTAGGTTGTTAAGTAGTTCAGATTTTATCTAAATTGATAACTTGCTCAGTTTTACCTAAATTGTTAGTTTGTTCAGAGTTTATGTAAATTGTTAATTTGTTCAAAGTTAATATATTTTCCTAGAACTTGCTTTGCGGCATCACGGAAATTATTTCACAGTCGTGTTGTTTTGTGCAATAGCCAGGCAAGCGTAGATGAAGAGCTATAGTGGTCGAGCTAAATGGAGCAAATCCGTTAGGTATTTATGTTAAGATAATCTATGAGGGGCATTCAAATGAAACCTGGTCAGTGCGTCTAACTTTGCACTACACGTAAGGTGACACCACGTAACTGCGTGTATGGTGGCACCATCTATTGGTAGAGCGACTACAGCGTGTGCAACGTTTGACGTTGCATAGCGACAGTGTGGTTTCACACCGAAGAGAAGGTGGTCACACAAATTATCGTCCACTACTGAACATGAAGGCGAGTAAGCAGGAACAACGAGGAGTGAGTCAGAGCAAGCAGTGGAAACATGCGACTTCACCACCTCCAAAGAAATCAAAGACCGTGCACACCAGTTCTGGTAAGGTCATGATGTCCTTTTTTGACCACAAGAGCCCACTGCTTGTCGAGTTCCTCGAACGGGGAACCACTATCAATGCCCAGCGTTATCAAGCCACTTTACAGAACCTTAGATGAGCCATCAAGTCGAAACGACCAGGCATGTTGTCCAATGGCGTTATTCTCCTGCATGATAATGCCCGCCCACACACTGCCAATGCGGTGAAGATGACATAGCAGCAGTTTTGATGGGAAACGCTGGAACATCCACCGTACAGTCCAGACCTTTCACCGTGTGACTTTCATGTTTATGGACCTCTAAAACAAGCTATTCCCAGACATCGATTCACAACGGACGACGAAGTGTGTGAATGGGTCCAGGCCTAGATCCAACAGCAGCCTACTAGCTTCCTCAAAGATGGAATCGACCGGCTAGTGTCGCAATAGGATAAATGTGCCAACAGTTTTGGCGAATATTTTTGAGTTAATAAATTCGTTACTGTTACTTTACACGAGTGACCGGGTTTCATTTGAATGACCCTTATACCTTATTTCCCTCTCGGTTCATGCTGGATATTGGTTATGTATATTGCCCCGTGGCAAACTTTAACTGTTGTAAACAAATGCTTGTAGAGCAGTCCTGTTACTTTGTATCGGTCTTACCGTCACCCCATATCCTGGGTTCCAAAACTTCCTAGGCACTAATGTAAGTAAGAGACACGATTAAGAGTGCAATTTGATATTTTATTACTAAATAGGAACAAAAGCCTGTTATTTTACACTAATGAAGTAAACCTGCTTCAAATCCTTAAGTATAGTTAAGATGTTTTGGCTTTAAAATATCAATTTCATAATAATTTGGAGTTTTTCCTTCTTATTTTGGTAAATGTTTCTTCATTTTTGCCTGTCTCTATTTATAACCTTTACTTCGCTTTGGGTTTTCGTTATTTAATCGACTACTGTGCTTATATATAGTGAACGGACATAAGAAATCTATGAAGAACTTATGACTGCTGCTGCCTTTTTGTTTTTCGATGAAAACAAGGTTCCTGTAGGCAATTTTGTCTAGATTTTAATAACTTCCAGAAGAAAGTCGCGTCCGACATGGTGCAGTTTGTAAAACGTGTGCTCTCAATGGTATCTCTCGGATGACTGACGCTGTTTGGTCTATTCACTGACAAGCAGGTTTGCGCGGTGGCTTGGAGCCGCTCCACGTAGTATTTCCCCATTCATTATGTGACGGTTCGATGGCATGTTGGACCGGTCTGTTGGATTTCTACGCTGCCAGATATCTATCGCACCACACCAAAGAGATGGGGGCTCTCGAGTTCATTGTGGGATTTGAGTGACACATTCGGACGTTTGCAACGATAGTGAATGGCCGCCTTAATGGTTCCAACATGACATCAATCCTCACGCCGGCTAGTCCTTCCTTAGCCAACCGCAACCTGAGGGTCCCGAAATAGATAAGAAAGCTTCCAGGAAGAAAGGTGGACCCCACCAGTCTGGCCAAGCGCCGGGAGAAGTCTTTCCAAAGCAAAAGTTCCACCGTCCTGCCGCAACACATCAACCGTCGACGCCTGGTTCTACAGCCCCGAAACACGAGGTGAAATAGATGAAAAGAAACTATGGTGACATGAAATTCGTGGTGGAAGGGAACCACTCCAGCATTCTCCTACCCACCCGGGGAAACTAGAAAATGAAACCCAAGGTCAGCGGTCAGCCGAACGAGAGTCGAACCGGGACCTCCCGAATGCCTACCTCACACGTTACTCCGGAGACATCTCGCTCGTTCTTCCCGGGTTTATCGTACCTCACCTTAAGTGAAAGAAGGTGGTGTCATGTTAGAGTCGTGGGATGTCCCACAAATACAGGTCTTCAGATTCATTCGGACATTGCCGGCAGTCGGTTGTCTGCGCATGACGTCAGTACTTTGAAGTGAGCTTATCACAAGTGCCTCTGGCAGAGGACTAACGAAAGATGAGACTAAGCGGTGGATGTGGACAGTTTCGAGGTCACCTTAGTGAAATGGGACTTTATCGTATCTTTCCAGTAATTACATTTGGAACTTCTTTCACTTGCGTCTCCTGAACTCACAATCCCAGCATGTATGCTGAAGGTACCTCAAATGATTGTAGCCTAGGGTCTCGTCTTAGCACTCAACCTGCAAATTCTGTGATCGGTGGTCACTTCCATCTCGAGTGCAAAGTTTCAACAAAATGGTCCTAGTAAAAACACTTCTGCACCACCACAGTAAACGGATGCCGTCCGAGCTTCGATTCCGCACTTCCCCTTTGAGACAGGGGGCTGGATGAACTATTAATTACGTCATTCATTTAAACCAACTGGAGGTAAAGCCTGAATAAATCTGATGAGCCATGAGGATGTTAGGTGTAGCTGTAAATTATTATTAAAAATCTTTGTAAACAATAAATAAATAAATACATACATAACAAATTCTAATCAAGTAAAAATTTAAATAACATTCATGATTATTTTTGAAAGTACTACTAAATTGAACTATAAAATTTAAATCTGTGATAAGTTTTCACCTCTTGAAAATCGTGACCTTCTTTCTTCTGAAACTTTATACTACACTTGTATACTTGTCACATGCACTGAATATCTCTTAACACAATCTGCAATAGAAATCTTCACTGAGGAAGCAAACTCCACGGCAAGGTTAGAGCAGGAGCAGCTGCAAATGCGAAGAAGAGGCTGATGAGTCTTTGGAGCAAAAATAATCTTCTTTAGACAACAGCACTATGAACGGAGATGTAGCTGATTACACAGAAAACAAAGCCACATTGGAATAACAACAATATACACAATCCATTAATTGAAAACATCCGGGACAAATTTCGTGAGCTCAAATCAGAAAAATGCACAGTTTCTTTCAAATGGGTGAAGATTCATGTAGAAATTGAAAGGAATGACAGATACGCTTGCAAATGAAGCAGACAAGAACTGGACGTATCTACAACAAAAATCCTCTATCAGCAATAAACAGCGAAGAAATAAAGAAAAGCCTCAGCAAATGACAGAGTCTATGGGGAGAATATACGAAAAAAGTGCTCTTTGTAGATCATTCTCCCACAAATAGAAGGAAGATTAAAACTGAAGATGCTGAAGTAGTTGTATTGTTGTTCAACTGTTGGGGAGCCAAACTTGTAGTAGTTGCAACCACACGTATAGTAAACAGCTTCCGGTAGCCTTCGCCCCAAATGTACTTTCAGGTAACCTTTGCCCCAAGTTTAAAAAAAATATTAACTTTGTAATTTGACTGTTTCTTTAGATATTTATGTTTGCCTCGGCTGCGTCAGTATTATTTTTAGAGACATGGATACCTTGACAGGGCGTGATGCGACAAGAATGTAGGCTTACACCGATTTTAAGTTTTAATTCACTCCTTTTATTAATACTTGATACGATTTAAATAACACTTCAGTGATATAGAGAGCTGTGAGATTCTTTAATTAATTACACTTTTTAACACGTAAACTTATTTTTCGTCTCACACGAATACATATTAAATCTCTCGAGGACACACAACCAACGCATCCAGTTATGAGCACTGTCTGCAGGCAACTGAATTGATTTCAACCATCTAAACTTGTAAATTTCTGTATTTCAAGTCTCTGATTGGCTAATCCTACTCCAATAGAATACTTGCATTTAACTAAAGCTTTTTCTGGTTGTTGATTGGCTATTTTTAAACTGTCACTAAAATTACATTATTCTTGCTCCAAGAATCACAAGTAGTACTGTTAAACTTTCTTACTCATTATTGACTCAAGGTTACCTCAGTGTTACCTCTTTGTTAGCAACTTTTGACCTATTTCTCACAGCTCCTACATTATTAAATTACGTAATATATTCACATAACGTTATTGAGCATGTATACAATAATATAAGCATATGCAATGACTGTTACATACATTTTACAAATTTTTACATACACATATTGCTTCAAGGCGGGCTGTTATTGAATTTACATATTATATAATTAGACTGAAATCATTTAAGTGTTAAAAATACTGCCTCAATGGCTGTGAAAGTGCTAGAAAATTAAAGGCAAGATCTAAAACTTCGAGTATTCCATAATGGAGACCAGTGCCAGTTGCTAATAATGAGCTTGTAATAAACTATATACAAGGTTTTTAAAATATATGCACACCACTGACTAAGAAGAACTAAAGTAGAAATTTTTTGTAAATTGTAATCTATTTGAAGTGTGTATAATGAAACAGCTATGTTGTATAAAAGATACTTCAGATATAGGGAACTTCTACATATATAAACATATTTTAAAAAATATAATGCCTACATAGCTTTTATTGACAATGAGAAACCAATGTAGCAGACTTCTATAAATATGTAAATTTAATTGTCACGACAAGGCAGATCCGGAACAAGATGGGACGACGTCTTCGAGAAAGCAGTAAGAGCACGCTGGACCAGGACTGCACACGACCGCGCAGGAAGTGCTAAACACAACCACTTTGTGTCGGATCCGAACTAAGGGAAGAAGTGTGCGAAGTGAGGACCCCAAACAAGTGCCGATCGCGAAGTGAGTGAACAGTAGTGCGAAGTGCGGAAGAAAGTCTCTGAGGCTGCGGCAGAGGAGAATCCCTTGGGATACCTCGGAGTCACCCTCGACCGCGGGCTCACTTTCACTCCACATGTCAGGGAAAAGGTCGGCCTCGGCCACACCGTACTCGGGCAGCTGTACCCTGTATTCCGCTCCACAATACCTGCACACCTCAAACTACGCCTATATCAGGCGATTATCCCGCCCTTCATTCTGTAAGGCTGGCGGGTGTAGATTCCCGTCACACATCCTTCACACCCACTCCGGTCTCCCATACATCGTGGACGTGGTGCGGGAGAGAATCCGTATCATGTACACGAAAATTATGTACCACATCAACCAGCTGGTGCACTCTTTGGGTCGCTATGACCATAGGGCGTCAAGACGAAGATAGAGCTACCGGTTACCGAAGGACGGCTTGGGCCCCCGAGGCTAAGGGCTGTCAATCCTACCCATTACAAGTCCCCCAAGTTAAGCAGCATCGGGCTTGGTCACTAGCTGGATGAGTGACCGTCTAGCGGTGTCCAGCCCGTCTGCTACCTTGGATATTCCTTACACCATTACCTAATTTCCATCCTGCTTTGCTGCCATGCCGGCCTTCTTGGCTTGACGACCACGCAAGCGGTCGCCAAAGTTAAGCACTATTGGGCTTGGTCACCACCTGGACGCTTGTCTGCCTAGGTGGGATCACCGAGACAGCCAATGGCAGTGCAGAAAGCTAAACTCCGCCCATAGACAGAAAACAAAAAGCTTGCGTATAACTCTTACTCCTATTATATCGCACAGGTAAAGCCGCATTTGCGACTAGGTACTGTGGCGATTTCATTCCGCCCAGGTGAACCTGGTCGACCTTCTCCCGAGTGTTGGATTGCTGGAACAAAAAACATCACTTGTTTTTGTGACATGCGGACTAGCTCCCCGTACCAGCTACTCCTCGCAATAGGACGCCTTAACCCTTCAGGGACAAATCGGCTGTTCATTCATTCAGCTGTATACAAGAAAATATATAAAACTTCTATATCGTAGAAAAAATATAAAACAAACATATAGTATTACATTGCAATGGACCACTTTGTAGTAAATAATAAAAAAAATCTGATGTATTACACTCACATGACTTTCTCTACTCTTGTACAAACTATTTTTACAAACGCTTATTCTCCATATGCTTCATGTTAATCGAGATAAACATTTGCAGAGTCTATCTTATTGCTAATTTTCTTGTAGATGTAAAGGGAATATATATTTACAAGGGCAATATAGAAATACAGTAGCCTTTAAGCACATACATATCTCTTAATAGCTGGTTGCTAGGTGCAGCACTATTCCCTTTCCCACAGATTAATACTCTTTGCTTATCCAAGACAAAAAAAATTAATAACGAATTACCATTTGAGAAAATAAGTATTGAAAAATTTAAGGAAATAACAAGCAATATCTCGAAAATGGTTCACTCAACAAAAAAAATGTATGACATAAATTGTGTATTTTAACGCGATCTACCATTTTTTGTGTAGTAAAATTTTGTCTATCTCTTATGGTTTACCAGTTATGCAAAAGTCGTTCACAATAAAGAATACTTTTGGAGACATTCCTAGGAAATTCAAGATATACATTTTATTTGTCATAAACATATCTTAAACATATGATATTTTAATCAAAATCGTTAGAGCCATTTTTGAGAAAATTAAAATTTTCGAAAAATCTTCCATGTAAAGGGTACTCTGGGGTGGGGGGATTTTTTTGAAAACCTTCGTGTCGCATCCTTGAAAGATACTGAACCCAAATACCAGTTTTGGTGTTTATCCGACTGTTCGTTTCTGAGTTATGCTGTTCACAGACACACACACAGACACACAGACACACACACGGACATGTTTCCAAAAATGCTTTTTTTGGATTCAGGGGGTCTCAAAACATGTATTTCCGGTGAAATCTCGGTATCGAAATTTTGGGTGGAATACAATACTTCCCCTACTTGCTATACGTAGTAGAGAAAGTAATACACACAATAAACGTATACATACACATACATATACCTGTACACATAAACACATAGGTATATGCATACGCATACATATTACCAGATATATACATACATACACGCAGGGGGCCTCAAAACGTATATTTCCGGGAATATCTCGGTATCTAATTTTTTGGTACTTCCTCCACTTACTAAAGGTAAGTAGTAGTGAAATTAAACAGAAGTCTGCACCAAAAGCAAATAGACTTGGATGATTGCTACGCTTTCTGTGTTAGAACAGATCAAAGGACCCATCTTGCAGGAGATGAGAGGTACATATATACACAACGTTTCTAGACCCCATTGTTCAGAAACCAAGTTGGAGCAAGCGGAGAAATCCTGTTTAGTCAGAAGGCTTTTACATCCTGTTGGCGACACTTGTGAGTCAAGCATGTCTCCGGCTTCAAGACCAAGGCCGTTTCCATAAACGTTTTACATTCAGGATTATCACGGAAATGTGGTCCATTAAGGCAAGGGTACTTTCAACACAGCTTGTGAATGGTTGTGGTCCACATTCCGCAAAAGCATTCATGTTTGTCTTTGTGGACGGAAATGGTACATTGCAACACTAGTGCGGTAAGTGGATCATTGGATAACACGGAAGAGATAAAGTCGAGATTCTCCAATACATGCTATAGTGAATAATAGAAATAACAATACGCGAACACAAAATTCATTACTAACAGCTGATGAACGCATTCGGGAGGTCCCGAGTTCTATCACCGTGTACCGGCCACTCTGATCTTGGGTTTTCCGTGGTTTTCTCTAGTCAGTAGGCGAATGCTTTGGTGGCTTTTAATCTACCTGGATTTCTTTTCCATAATTTCCGTTTCCTTCTCAACCTTCTGGTGTTCTTCTAGATTTCGTGACGTATGGCGGTGCCGGACAGATGACACGGATACTTTCTCAAAGAAAGGAATTCTCCTCGTGAAAACTAGAGGGCTGCTTGGTCGACGGGTTGTTCATCGCCCTCTTTATGCCGCTCCAGCAGTGGGACAAAACTTGAGCCTGAAACTGTGAGGGACTGGAGCGCGTCTCTGTGGCCTGTAGCCTCCTATGGTTTCTTCACTTCATCCCTTCCTCCTGGGGGTGGTAGCAACAATGGATCTTGTAGATCTAAGTGTGTGAGGTATTCCCCTTCGTTGATTAACCTTAACAGTTAATGAACATTGTGATTCCTGTAGTAAAGTCACCAGCATTCAAATTAGTGTCGAACAGGCTATCGATCACCTACTCGTGGTTGACCTTATCAAAATCAATAACTTTCAGCTCATACTTAGCTGCTGCATGAATTAAGAGACTTATATGGCGAGAATGGCTAAATATATCACACACACATATCATCTTCCGTGGTGTAGTGGCTACCATGCTAGCTTCTAGTTCCCGGCGGAGGCCGATGTATTTTTTCGGGCGTAAAAATCCTTAGCATGGCTTCCTTCGGAAGAGAAGTAAAGTCGGTGGTCCCGTGTCGTAGATTTACGGCACGTAAAAGATCCTCAAGCTTGATAAATAGGCTCCTAAGCAAAATTACCGGTCTTTCACGCCCAATATACAATGGGACGCTAAGAACTACAGCAGTTAAAGAGCGTCCGTAAATAAAACTCAATTTTACATACACACAGAGCATACGCTATATTGCAAAGGTTTCCCATGTTATTTATTCACGCATGATCGTAATAATGACTACTAAGCTTGTTATAAGTGGTGTCCATCTGCATTGAGACATTCCTGGCATCTTTGGATGAAATTTCCATTCACATACACAAGATCTTTTGTGGAATTCTCATAACTGCTGTTCTTATATTGTCCATAAGTTCGTCTATGGTGTGGGGATTGTTACTACAAACTTTAGTTTTTAGATTTCCCCACAAATAGAAGTCGCACGCTGTAAACATGATTTTGTCGGTAGGTATTTTAGTGCACTAATAACAAGACAAGAACAGTAACAATAACATCCTTAAGCTAATCACAGACAACACAGATGTCTTGAATAAATTTTCACCTTTGAGATGCACAATGCACAAACTCTGGTGCTTACAACAGGAACAGAAGGTAGCAAGCGATGCAATACGACTATAACAGCTGATAAACGTAGCCTTGAGACAACTAGTGCGCAACGAAAAAATCCCGAGATCACTGGTCATTGCAACACAGGCGGAGTATGCATAGACGCTATCTGTGGCCCCATCGCTGTGTATATGTATAATCGTAATCATAATACTTATATTTTAAATATATTTTTAAAAATGTACTGCAGCTGCCCTTTGGTACTGTGAATTCTGCATTGCTTCATAGAAAAAGCATAACTCCTACACACTTTGAAGCAGAGTGGTAAATTTAGCCCACCTTTTAGGGAGGTTCTACTCTACAAATTGGTAGTACTGTTGAGTGTGGCAGCTTCTATGTGCTCAAACCGTACGCTTTGTTTCTTTAGAAATATGTGCGAATTAGTTTTAGCCATTTTGGCTTTGAATAGCATTTTCTGCGAATGACATTTTCTGGCATACATCATTGGTTTTCTAATTGAAGTTACATAAATTCATTTTAGAATGACGAAAATAAACTCTAAGCGCTATTATGCATATAGTTTAGTGTTAATAAGATGGTTAGTTAACTTTTTAAAAAATAAATGTTAATCAGAAGATGATATAATAGAGAAAACATCCCAGCTTAATTAATAAACAAACGTATTGGATAAAAGTACTCAGTGAACTTGAACAGCATGCACCTACAACATTGGAAAATTACAATGAAATAATGTGTCATAAATTTATCAGATTTAGCATATAGGACTTAAAATCTTCCCTTAAATTGTAAGTAAATAAATGTTAACAAGTAAAAACAAAGTCAAGTCCCAAGTAAGATTTAAATGGTAACACTCAGGTATCAAATATAATTACACTACGTGATCAAAAGTATCCGGACACGTGGCGAAAATGACGTACAAGTTCATGGCGCCCTCCATCGGTAATACTGGAAGTCAATATAGTGTTGGCCCACCCTTAGCCTTGATGACAGCGTTCACTCTCGCAGGCACACTTTCAATCAGGTGCTGGAAGGTTTCTTGGGGAATGGCAGCCCATTCTTCACGGAGTGAGGAACTGAGGAGAGGTATCGATGTAGGTCAGTGAAGCTTGGCACGAAGTCGCGTTCCAAAACATCCCAAAGATGTTCTATTGGATTCAAGTCAGGACTCTGTGCAGGCCAGTCCATTACAGGGATGTTATTGTCGTGTAACCACTCCGCCACAGCCCGTGCAGTATGAACAGGTGCTCGATCGTGTTGAAAGAAGCAGTCGCCATCCCCGAATTGTTCTTCAACAGTGGGAAGCAAGAAGGTGCTTAAAATATCAATGTAGGTCTGCGCTGTGATCGTGCCACGCAAAACAATAAGGGGTGCAAGCCCCCTCCAGGAAAAACACGACCACATCATAACACCACCACCACCTCCGAATTTCACTGTTGGCACTACACACGCTGGCAGATGACGTTCACCGGGCATTCGCCATACCCACACCCTGCCATCGGATCGCCACATTGTGTACCGTGATTCGTCACTCCACACAACGTTTTGCCACTGTTCAATCGTGTAATGTTGACGCTCCTTACACCAAGCGAGGCGTCGTTTGACATTTTCCTGCGTGCTGTGTGGCTTAGGAGCAGCGGTTCGACCATGGAATCCAAGGTTTCTCACCTTACGCTTAACTATCATAGTACTTGGAGTGGATACTGGTGCAGTTTGGAATTCCTGTGTGATGGTCTGGATAGATGTCTGCTTATTACTCTTTACGACCCTCTTCAAATGACGGCGAACAGACGAGGTCGGCTTGTACGCTTTTGTGCTGTACATGTCCCTTCACGTTTCCACTTAACTATCACATCAGAAACAGTGGACCTAGGGATGTTTAGGAATGTGGAAATCTCGCGTACAGACTTCTGACACAAGTGACACCCAATCACCTGACCACGTTCGAAGTCCATGAGTTCCACGGAGCGTCCCATTCTGCTGTTTCACGATGTCTAATGACTATGAGGTCGCGGATAATGAGTACCAGGCAGTAGGTGGCAGCACAGTGCACCTAAGATGAAAAACGTATGTTTGTGGGGGGCGTCCGGATACTTTTGATCACATGGTGTACATTCCATAAAATTGCAACTCCAGAGAATGGATAATACAGATATGAAACAAAGATTCTACGACATAGCATTATTAGTATTGCTGGCACATTAATAATTCGTTTGCTATTTTCGTCTAGATTCGAATGCTTCTCCTTGCCGCACGAGTCGCTTTTATTACAAGTTTGGTGCAACTGTATCGTTGCCAATGGGAACACACTGCATCAGTCTTCTATGCGGTTTGTTGCACAATAGTCCTCGCCACACCCAGCATATTAATTTCCACTCAAATCGTCGAAGTTATCTTGCTATCAGTTTACTCACAACCAACATCTGAGGATTCTTCGAAATCAGAAATCGTGTTCAT
This sequence comes from Deroplatys truncata, assembly GCA_030765065.1. Taxonomy (NCBI): domain Eukaryota; kingdom Metazoa; phylum Arthropoda; class Insecta; order Mantodea; family Mantidae; genus Deroplatys; species Deroplatys truncata. The sequence continues at coordinate 22,018,705 of CM060987.1, forward strand.
TCGCCTTGAAATTTCATACTCTTTCCACAACATTCGCTTGAAACAACTGAATACCGGCAGCACTATAAAAACGGTAAGCGTTGAAAGATTCAAATCCAATAATTACGCATATGTAAAAAATGGCTCATGCCACAGAAAAGCTCTTATGTAGTATGTTTTTGTATTTCTATTAAATGCGCCACTTATACAAAATTCCTTCCGGATGAAGAGGACCTTACAATCTATTCTCAGAAAATTCAAGATATTCATTTGACAACAACACACACACACACACACGCACGCATGTACCTACCCTTTTCTAAAGCTTTTTCCTCTGGATTTAGGAGGCGACAAAACGTGAAATCTCGGTATCGAATTTTTGGGTGGAATGCAATAATACCTTCTCTTCTTACTAGGTACGTGCTAGAGAAAGTAAAACTCGCATTTTGGAAACATTTTTAAGCAGAGGGTACATTGGGCTGGGGGATTTTCTTGAAAAGCTTTTTGTCACAACTTCGGAAGACATTGAATTTAAATACCAAGTTTCATATTTATGCGAGCTTTCGTTTTTGAGTTAGGTATACTGTTCACAGATATACACACACGTCCCTTTTTCAAAAAATGCTATTTTTTCTCTACTACGGGTAGGTAGTAAGTAGGGGAAGTATTGTATTCCACCCAAAAATTAGATACCGAGATTTCACCGAAATATATGTTTTGAGACCCCCTGAATCCAAAAAAAGCATTTTTGGAAACATGTCCGTGTGTGTGTCTGTGAACAGCATAACTCAGAAACGAACAGTCGGATAAACACCAAACTTGGTATTTAGGTTCAGCATCTTCCAGAGATGCGACACGAAGGTTTTCAAGAAAATCCCCCACCCCAGATTACCCTTTACAAGGAAGATTTTTCGAAATTTTTATTTTGTCACAAATGGCTCTAACGATTTTGCTTAAAATATCATATGTTTAAGATATTTTCATGACAAATAAAATGTATATCTTCAATTTTCTGGGAATGTCCCCAAAAGTATTCTTCATTGCGAACGACTTTTGCATAACTGGTAAACCATAAGAGAGAGACAAAAGTTTACTACACAAAAAATGTACATCGCGTTAAAATACACAATTTATGTTATACATTTCATTTTGAGTGAACCATTTTCGAGATATTACTTGTTATTCCCTTAAATTTTTCAATACTTATTTTCTCAAATGGAAATTCGGTATTCATTTTTTTTTGTCTTGGATATGCAAGGAGTATTAACTGTGACAAAGAGGATGGTCCTGCATCTAGGAACGAGCTTTTAAGAAATATGTCTATGCTTAAAGGCTACTACAGTTTTATATTACCCTTGTAAATACAAAACAAGGGGAACATAGTACGCCTTAAGCGATAGTCAAATATTTTTAGAACTGCTCGCTGTCAAAAGGTGTATATGAAATAGATGGAGAATAAGAGTTTGTAAAAATAGTTTTTACAAGAGTAGAGAAAGTCATGTGAGTGTAACCCATCAAATTTTTTTCTCTACTACTGGTAGGTAGTACGTAGGGGAAGTATTGTAGTCCATCCAAAAATTCTATGCAACTATTTCACCAGAAATATAGGTTTCGAGGCCCCCTGAAGCCTCCCAAAAAGCATTTTTAGAAAACAATGTATGTGTTGTGAACAGCATAACTCAAAAATGAAAAGTCGTTTAAAAACCAAGCTTGGTATTTAGGTTCAGCGCATTCCAACTACCCTTTATGTGAAAAATGTTTAGAAAATGTTGAATTTCTAAAAAATGGATCTAAGGATTTTGATTAAAATATCATATCTTTAAGATATTCTTAGGCGGCGCCGTGGCCGAGTGGTTAGACCGCTCGCCTCCCATCTAGGCGGTCCCGGTTCAATCCCAGGGACCTGCATGTGGGATTTGTGGTGGACGAAGCGGCGTCTGGGCGGGTTTTCTCCGGGTTCTCCGGTTTCCCCCGCCATTCATTCCACCAACTGCTCCATCATCACCTTTCCTTTCATCCATTTCACCAACATTTCGTTTCACCTACTTCCCTCATCCCATACCAGGCATCGGGCTGATCACCCATCCTGGATGCTCTGTCTGATCCATGAGTGTCTGCTCCTCGACGGGCCTCTGACCCCAGGCACCCGCTTGTAAGTCCTGGGGGGTGTAAGTCCTACATAAGAGGAGGGTATGAATGAATGTTTAAGATATTCTTACATATATCTTGACTTTTCTGGGAATAGCCTTTGAGGTCCTCTTCATTCTGAATGACTTTTGCATAGCTGGTAAACCGTAAGAGAGAGAGAAAATCTTAGATCTCCTTAAGGCACGCACTCTATCACTTTTTATGGAGTTAACCATTTCCGATATATTTATTTTATTGGTTTACATTTTAGTATACTTACGACTTTTCTGAAAGTCGTTATTCGATTTTTCCTTTTGGCCATACATAGAGAACGGAATTTCATAGCCATCACAGCGGCCTCCCCCCATTTCAAGAATGGCTGAAAGCCTTCTGTATCCCCTTACTCCCGTTACAAGGAAATATTCAATAAGACAATTTCTGCAATTTACATAAAGTAGATAAAAGAATAAGCGCTTTTTAAAGAACAGTTTGTACGAGGGGTGTCTAATAAGTAAGTTTCCCTATTTTATAAAACACATTACACACACTTTATCACGTTGAAATAATTTTTTAACACTGTGCGATCCTTCTGTTACTTTTCTAAATAGTTACCATGTTCTTCCAAGAACTTTTGGTAACGTGACATAAGTTTCTCCAAACCAGTGTTGTACCAGGTCGGGTTCTGTGCTGTTCACTTCTGATTTGACTTCATCTTCGATGTAATGCTACACATGCCATCAAATGAAAATGTCCTGGACTTTTGTCTTGCAAAGTTCTCTTCTTTCATAACAATGCTCGGCCTCACACAGCTCGAATGACCCAGCCGGAGCTCGGAAGATTCAACTGGGATGTTTTCTCGCATCTTCCATATTCACCAGGCTCTTGCCCCCAAGTGATTTTCACACATTCCCCAACTCAAAGGTCATCTTGGAGGTAAGCACTTAAACACCGATGACGAAGTCAAATCAGAAGTGAACAGCTGGTTACGAGCACAGGACCCGTCTTGGTACAACAGTCGTTTGGAAAAATTTGTGTCACGTTACAAAAATGCTTGGAAAAACCTGGCGACTATGTAGAAAACAAGCAGAAGGATTGTGCGATGTAAAAAGAATTACTTCAACATGATAAATTGTGTGTAATGTTTTTTATAACATAGGAAACTTACTTATTGGACACCCCTCGTACAAGAGTGAGTAGAGAAAGTCATGTGAGTGCGGCATATAGTTTTTGTTTATATTTGGAGGCTTAAAAAGTTATTTTGGTGAAATCCTGACATGCAATTTTTGGGTGAAAGGCAATGCTACCTCCTACCACTAGTACATGGTAGAGGCAGAAACAATAATATAGTAAAATTGAGTATATATTTAAGTCAATTTGTAATTCATGACCATTGCCCTGCTGGCATGAAGCCTTTGAAGACTTATTCCGTGTGTCATTCACGTATCGATACGTATTAAGTGACGTGCCCCAAGCGAAGTAAAAGTTCGTATGGAGTAATTTATAAGCCGGAGAAAGATGACATGCTTTTACTTAAATTAGAACGTCGACACGTGACCACTTTCAGTTCGGTCCACATTTACTAAACCAAGGTCTCTAAAACGAAGAGAAATTTGTCTAAATTAACTGGACCGATAAATGTTTGGAACATCTTCTAATCGTTCTGATTTCTGACGGTAACTACTTCTTGTAAAGAACGAGATGTTGAGCGTTTAATGCTAATAATCGTGCAATACTGTTAAAAAGCAATCTCTTAGTTATTGGGGTAAAATTTCCCACAAAATCGTATATCCAGATTTATATATTGTATCTAGAGATGGCACGTTACGTCAAACTGATTATTATCGAGCCGGCATCAGGCGGAGGGCGATGGATTTTTTCGAGCGTAAAAATCCTTAGCGTGGCTTCCTTCGGAAGTAAAGTAAAGCAAAGCCGATGGCCCCGTGTAAAAGAACCTCAAGCCTGATAAAGGGGTCTCTGAGCAAAGTTACCGGTCTTTCACGCTCAATATAGAATGGGACGCTAAAGACCACAGCAGTTAAAGAGCGTCCATAAATACGAGTAAAACTCAAAACCTAAAAGAGGAAGTGATTAGGTACTACTGACATCTACGAATTTCGTGTTTGCCAGCTTTGTGACTCGACTCGCATAAAAACGAAGTTATCGCTCAATAAAGCGAGAAGTATCGAAATGATCATGAATTCCCAGAAGAGCCTCTGGTACGGTCCTTCAAGACAGAGGTGCTAGCAAGTCCTTTCTGACAAAATACTTTCTTGCATGATCACGTATTTTCTGCGTCTTCCCAATCATATTTACCCAGAAGGAAGTTTAGTATTCCAACACACGAATTCCTTTCCAAGAAAACCCAGGTCTACCAACATAAATTTGATGGCCTTAATAATATACAATATGCACTAGGGCGAGAAGTAAAATACACATCAAGTCTTAATTTACATGTTTTTAATAATCATTAATAATACATTAGAGACTTAAAAAGCATAACTTAAGTTATTTTAAAGATGATTGAAATCTAATTAATTGTAATTAAAGGTGAATGAACATTTCATACCTCCTTCTAGATTTTTCAAGAATCCATGCCGCGCACCCAATTTCCCACGCCTCTTCAATACCTCTGTCTTCATAATCCACGTCTCCGACTTCAAATTCTTCTTGAAATACTGAGTCTCTATTATCCGTCCAAAAAACCCGCTCTGCCTGACAACATCAGTCATTAAATAATTGACTCAAAGCATCCTAAATTATAGTATCTTACTAAGCCATAGTATTAGTTATAGCTGTTAAATTGGCAGCATTCTTCCAGAAATCCGAGGTGGCGATGGGCAAGTTTATTAGAATTTTTTATTAATTCATATAAAATAATAAAACACATGATGATGTAAAAAATAATGTGCAATACACATGTGTGCAATGCATGACAGAATCTCAGAAATAGAAAAGATATTCACACTTCCCACACTCATATCGCAATATACTGTTGTATGGAGGTAACTTAAAAGTTAATCTAAAGTGTAACCACAATAATGTATTAGTTGACTGAAAGTGTCCCACTGTAACTCCCTAAACTATAAATATCTGTCAGTGTGCTAAATATTCCATCTTATACATTACTGTTAAGTCTTTCTTGGAAAAATGGTTACACCTCATTTTATTTATTCCCAGAGACAAATTATTAATTAATTATGTTATTATCTTATTCGTTATTTTTGATCTTCTGAGAAAGTCTCTAACGATGTTGATTAAAATACCACATATTTAAGATACTTCCATTACAAATAAAATGCATATCTTTAATTTTAATGAAGTCCTCTTCATTCTAAATGACTTTTGTGTAATTGGTAAGCAGAACCACATAGAAAATTTTACTGCACAAAAAAAATCTGATGTGTTACACTCACATGACTTTCTCTACTCTTGTACAAACTATTTTTACAAACTCTTATTCTCTATCTATTTCATATTAATCGAGATAAACATTTGCAGAAACGATCTTTTGACATGCAAAGAGAATTACATTTTATACATGGAGACCAGTTCTAAAAATATTTGACTATCGCTTAAGAGGTGCTATGTTCCCCTTGTTTTGTATTTGCAAGGGCAATATAGAAATACAGTAGCCTTTAAGCATAGACATATCTCTTAATAGTTGGTTGCTAGGTGCAGCACCATTCCCTTTACCACAGATTAACACTCTTTGCTTATCTAAGACAAAAAAAATCTGATGTGTTACACTCACATGACTTTCTCTACTCTTGTACAAAGTATTTTTACAAACGCTTATTCTCCATCTAGTTCATGTTAATCGAGATAAACATTTGCAGACTCTATCTTATTGCTAATTTTCTTGTAGATGTAGGGGAAAATATATTTACAAGGGCAATATAGAAAAACAGTAGCCTTTAAGCACATACATATCTCTTAATAGCTGGTTGCTAGGTGCAGCACCATTCCCTTTGCCACAGATTATAACTCTTTGCATATCCAAGACAAAAAAATCTGATGTGTTACACTCACGTGACTTTCTCTACTCTTGTACAAACTATTTTTACAAACGCTTATTCTCCATATGCTTCATGTCAATGGAGATATCGAGATATCAATCTTATTGATAATTTTCTTGTAGACGCAAGGGGAATATGGTAGGTTTTAAGCGATAGTCAAATATTTTAACGCTGGGTGCTATGTGGCGCATTCCATTCTCTTTGCATGTCCAGGACATAAAAAAAAATCTGATGTGTTACACTCACATGACTTTCTCTACTCTTGTACAAAGTATTTTTACAAACGCTTATTCTCCATCTACTTCATGTTAATCGAGATAAACATTTGCAAACTCTATCCTTTGCTAATTTTCTTGTAGATGTAGGGGAATATATATTTACAAGGGCAATATAGAAAAACAGTAGGCTTTAAGCACATACATATCTCTTAATAGCTGGTTGCTAGGTGCAGCACCATTCCCTTTGCCACAGATTATAACTCTTTGCCCATCCAAGACAACAACAAAAATCTGATTGTTACACTCACATGATTTTCTCTACTCTTGTACAATCTAATTTTACAAACGCTTATTCTCCATATGGTTCATGTTAATCGAGATATCGAGATGTCAATCTTATTGGTAATTTTCTTGTAGATGCAAGGGAAATATGGTAGCTTTTAAGCGATAGTCAAATATTTTAACGCTGGTTGCTATGTGGCGCATTCCATTCTCTTTGCATGTCCAGGACATAAAAAAAATGAATAACGAATGTGAGAAAAAGTATAAGTATTGTAAAATTTAAGGAAATAACAAGCAATATCTCGAAAACGGTTCACTCAACAAAAGAAATGTATATGACATAAGTTGTGTATTTTAACGCGATCTACATTTTTTGTGTAGTAAAATTTTGTCTATCTCTTATGGTTTACCAGTTATGCAAAAGTCGTTCACAATGAAGAATACTTTTGGAGACATTCCCAGAAAATTCGAGATATACATTTCATTTCTCATGACATTATCTTAAACATATGATATTTTCATCAAAATCGTTAGAGCCATTTTTGAGAAAATTAAAATTTTCGAAAAATCTTCCATGTAAAGGGTAGACTGGGGTGGGGGGATTTTCTTGAAAACCTTCGTGTCGCATCTCTGGAAGATACTGAACCTAAATACCAAGTTTGGTGCTTATCCGACTGTTCGTTTTTGAGTTATGCTGTTCACAGACACACACACAGACACACACACACACACACACACAGACACACACACACACACACAGACACACACACGGACATGTTTCCAAAAATGCTTTTTTTGGATTCAGGAGGTCTCAAAACATGTATTTCCGGTGAAATCTCGGTATCGAATTTTTGGGTGGAATGCAATACTTCCCCTACTTACTATACGTAGTAGAGAAAGTAAAATGAATAACGAGTTTGAGAAAAAGTATAAGTATTGGAAAATTTAAGGAAATAACAAGCAATATCTCGCAAACGGTTCACTCAACAAAAGAAATGTATATGACATAAATTGTGTATTTTAATGCGATCTACATTTTTCGTGTAGTAACATTTTGTCTATCTCTTATGGTTCACCAGTTATGAAAAAGTCGTTCATAACGAAGAATACTTTTGGAGACATTCCCAGAAAATTCGAGATATACATTTTATTTGTCATGACAATATCTTAAACATATGATATTTTAATCAAAATCGTTAGAGCCGTTATTGAGAAAATTAAAATTTTCGAAAAATGTTCCATGTAAAGGGTAGTCTGGGGTGGGGGGATTTTCTTTAGAACCTGCGTGTCGCATCTCTGAAAGATACTGAACCTAAATACCAAGTTTGGTGTTTATCCGACTCTTCGTTTTTGAGTTTTGCTGTTCACAGACACACACACAGACACACAGACAGACACACAGACACACAGACACACAGACAGACACACACACGGACATGTTTCCAAAAATGCTTTTTTTGGATTCAGTGAGTCTCAAAACATGTATTTCCGGTGAAATTTCGGTTCGAAATTTTGGGTGGAATACAATACTTCCCCTACTTACTATACGTAGTAGAGAGAGTAAAAATCTGATGTGTTACACTCACATGACTTTCTCTACTCTTGTACAAACTATTTTTACAAACGCTTATTCTCCATATGCTTCATGTTAATGGAGATATCGAAATGTCAATCTTATTGATAATATTCTTGTAGATGCAAGGGGAATATGGTAGGTTTTAAGCGATAGTCAAATATTTTAACGCTGGTTGCTATGTGGCGCATTCCATTCTCTTTGCATGTCCAGGACATAAAAAAATGAATAACGAATTGGAGAAAAAGTATAAGTATTGGAAAATTTAAGGGAATAACAAGCAATATCTCGCAAACGGTTCACTCAACAAAAGAAATGTATATGACATAAATTGTGTATTTTAACGCGATCTACGTTTTTTGTGTAGTAAAATTTTGTCTATCTCTTATGGTTTACCAGTTATGAAAAAGTCGTTCATAATGAAGAATACTTTTGGAGACATTCCCAGAAAATTCGAGATATACATTTTAATTATCATGACAATATCTTAAATATATGATATTTTAATCAAAATCGTTATAGCCGTTTTTGAGAAAATTAAAAGTTTCGAAAAATGTTCCATGTAAAGGGTAGTCTGGGGTGGGAGGATTTTCTTGAAAACATTCGTGTCGCATCTCTGGAAGATACTGAACCTAAATACCAAGTTTGGTGTTTATCCGACTCTTCGTTTTTGAGTTATGCTGTTCACAGACACACAGACAGACACACAGACAGACACACAGACACACAGACACACAGACACACAGACAGACACACACACGGACATGTTTCCAAAAATGCTTTTTTTGGATTCAGTGAGTCTCAAAACATGTATTTCCGGTGAAATCTCGGTATCGAAATTTTGGGTGGAATACAATACTTCCCCTACTTACTATACGTAGTAGAGAAAGTAAAAATGAATAACGAATTCCCATTTGAGAAAATAAGTATTGAAAAATTTAAGGGAATAACAAGCAATATCTCGAAAACGGTTCACTCAACAAAAAAAATGTATATGACATAAATTGTGTATTGTAACGCGATCTACATTTTTTGTGTAGTAAAATTTTGTCTATCTCTTATGGTTTACCAGTTATGCAAAAGTCGTTCACAATAAAGAATACTTTTGGAGACATTCCCAGAAAATTCAAGATATACATTTTATTTGTCATGACAATATCTTAAACATATGATATTTTAATCAAAATCGTTAGAGCCGTTATTGAGAAAATTAAAATTTTCGAAAAATGTTCCATGTAAAGGGTAGTCTGGGGTGGGGGGATTTTCTTTAGAACCTGCGTGTCGCATCTCTGAAAGATACTGAACCTAAATACCAAGTTTGGTGTTTATCCGACTCTTCGTTTTTGAGTTATGCTGTTCACAGACACACACACAGACACACAGACAGACACACAGACACACAGACACACAGACAGACACACACACGGACATGTTTCCAAAAATGCTTTTTTTGGATTCAGTGAGTCTCAAAACATGTATTTCCGGTGAAATTTCGGTTCGAAATTTTGGGTGGAATACAATACTTCCCCTACTTACTATACGTAGTAGAGAAAGTAAAAATCTGATGTGTTACACTCACATGACTTTCTCTACTCTTGTACAAACTATTTTTACAAACGCTTATTCTCCATATGCTTCATGTTAATGGAGATATCGAAATGTCAATCTTATTGATAATATTCTTGTAGATGCAAGGGGAATATGGTAGGTTTTAAGCGATAGTCAAATATTTTAACGCTGGTTGCTATGTGGCGCATTCCATTCTCTTTGCATGTCCAGGACATAAAAAAATGAATAACGAATTGGAGAAAAAGTATAAGTATTGGAAAATTTAAGGGAATAACAAGCAATATCTCGCAAACGGTTCACTCAACAAAAGAAATGTATATGACATAAATTGTGTATTTTAACGCGATCTACGTTTTTTGTGTAGTAAAATTTTGTCTATCTCTTATGGTTTACCAGTTATGAAAAAGTCGTTCATAATGAAGAATACTTTTGGAGACATTCCCAGAAAATTCGAGATATACATTTTAATTATCATGACAATATCTTAAATATATGATATTTTAATCAAAATCGTTAGAGCCGTTTTTGAGAAAATTAAAAGTTTCGAAAAATGTTCCATGTAAAGGGTAGTCTGGGGTGGGAGGATTTTCTTGAAAACATTCGTGTCGCATCTCTGGAAGATACTGAACCTAAATACCAAGTTTGGTGTTTATCCGACTCTTCGTTTTTGAGTTATGCTGTTCACAGACACACAGACAGACACACAGACAGACACACAGACACACAGACACACAGGCACACACACACACGGACATGTTTCCAAAAATGCTTTTTTTGGATTCAGTGAGTCTCAAAACATGTATTTCCGGTGAAATCTCGGTATCGAAATTTTGGGTGGAATACAATACTTCCCCTACTTACTATACGTAGTAGAGAAAGTAAAAATGAATAACGAATTCCCATTTGAGAAAATAAGTATTGAAAAATTTAAGGGAATAACAAGCAATATCTCGAAAACGGTTCACTCAACAAAAAAAATGTATATGACATAAATTGTGTATTGTAACGCGATCTACATTTTTTGTGTAGTAAAATTTTGTCTATCTCTTATGGTTTACCAGTTATGCAAAAGTCGTTCACAATAAAGAATACTTTTGGAGACATTCCCAGAAAATTCAAGATATACATTTTATTTGTCATGACAATATCTTAAACATATGATATTTTAATCAAAATCGTTAGAGCCGTTATTGAGAAAATTAAAATTTTCGAAAAATGTTCCATGTAAAGGGTAGTCTGGGGTGGGGGGATTTTCTTTAGAACCTGCGTGTCGCATCTCTGAAAGATACTGAACCTAAATACCAAGTTTGGTGTTTATCCGACTCTTCGTTTTTGAGTTATGCTGTTCACAGACACACAGACAGACACACAGACACACAGACACACAGACAGACACACACACGGACATGTTTCCAAAAATGCTTTTTTTGGATTCAGTGAGTCTCAAAACATGTATTTCCGGTGAAATTTCGGTTCGAAATTTTGGGTGGAATACAATACTTCCCCTACTTACTATACGTAGTAGAGAAAGTAAAAATCTGATGTGTTACACTCACATGACTTTCTCTACTCTTGTACAAACTATTTTTACAAACGCTTATTCTCCATATGCTTCATGTTAATGGAGATATCGAAATGTCAATCTTATTGATAATATTCTTGTAGATGCAAGGGGAATATGGTAGGTTTTAAGCGATAGTCAAATATTTTAACGCTGGTTGCTATGTGGCGCATTCCATTCTCTTTGCATGTCCAGGACATAAAAAAATGAATAACGAATTGGAGAAAAAGTATAAGTATTGGAAAATTTAAGGGAATAACAAGCAATATCTCGCAAACGGTTCACTCAACAAAAGAAATGTATATGACATAAATTGTGTATTTTAACGCGATCTACGTTTTTTGTGTAGTAAAATTTTGTCTATCTCTTATGGTTTACCAGTTATGAAAAAGTCGTTCATAATGAAGAATACTTTTGGAGACATTCCCAGAAAATTCGAGATATACATTTTAATTATCATGACAATATCTTAAATATATGATATTTTAATCAAAATCGTTAGAGCCGTTTTTGAGAAAATTAAAAGTTTCGAAAAATGTTCCATGTAAAGGGTAGTCTGGGGTGGGAGGATTTTCTTGAAAACATTCGTGTCGCATCTCTGGAAGATACTGAACCTAAATACCAAGTTTGGTGTTTATCCGACTCTTCGTTTTTGAGTTATGCTGTTCACAGACACACAGACAGACACACAGACAGACACACAGACACACAGACACACAGACACACAGACAGACACACACACGGACATGTTTCCAAAAATGCTTTTTTTGGATTCAGTGAGTCTCAAAACATGTATTTCCGGTGAAATCTCGGTATCGAAATTTTGGGTGGAATACAATACTTCCCCTACTTACTATACGTAGTAGAGAAAGTAAAAATGAATAACGAATTCCCATTTGAGAAAATAAGTATTGAAAAATTTAAGGGAATAACAAGCAATATCTCGAAAACGGTTCACTCAACAAAAAAAATGTATATGACATAAATTGTGTATTGTAACGCGATCTACATTTTTTGTGTAGTAAAATTTTGTCTATCTCTTATGGTTTACCAGTTATGCAAAAGTCGTTCACAATAAAGAATACTTTTGGAGACATTCCCAGAAAATTCAAGATATACATTTTATTTGTCATGACAATATCTTAAACATATGATATTTTAATCAAAATCGTTAGAGCCGTTATTGAGAAAATTAAAATTTTCGAAAAATGTTCCATGTAAAGGGTAGTCTGGGGTGGGGGGATTTTCTTTAGAACCTGCGTGTCGCATCTCTGAAAGATACTGAACCTAAATACCAAGTTTGGTGTTTATCCGACTCTTCGTTTTTGAGTTATGCTGTTCACAGACACACACACAGACACACAGACAGACACACAGACACACAGACACACAGACAGACACACACACGGACATGTTTCCAAAAATGCTTTTTTTGGATTCAGTGAGTCTCAAAACATGTATTTCCGGTGAAATTTCGGTTCGAAATTTTGGGTGGAATACAATACTTCCCCTACTTACTATACGTAGTAGAGAAAGTAAAAATCTGATGTGTTACACTCACATGACTTTCTCTACTCTTGTACAAACTATTTTTACAAACGCTTATTCTCCATATGCTTCATGTTAATGGAGATATCGAAATGTCAATCTTATTGATAATATTCTTGTAGATGCAAGGGGAATATGGTAGGTTTTAAGCGATAGTCAAATATTTTAACGCTGGTTGCTATGTGGCGCATTCCATTCTCTTTGCATGTCCAGGACATAAAAAAATGAATAACGAATTGGAGAAAAAGTATAAGTATTGGAAAATTTAAGGGAATAACAAGCAATATCTCGCAAACGGTTCACTCAACAAAAGAAATGTATATGACATAAATTGTGTATTTTAACGCGATCTACGTTTTTTGTGTAGTAAAATTTTGTCTATCTCTTATGGTTTACCAGTTATGAAAAAGTCGTTCATAATGAAGAATACTTTTGGAGACATTCCCAGAAAATTCGAGATATACATTTTAATTATCATGACAATATCTTAAATATATGATATTTTAATCAAAATCGTTAGAGCCGTTTTTGAGAAAATTAAAAGTTTCGAAAAATGTTTCATGTAAAGGGTAGTCTGGGGTGGGAGGATTTTCTTGAAAACATTCGTGTCGCATCTCTGGAAGATACTGAACCTAAATACCAAGTTTGGTGTTTATCCGACTCTTCGTTTTTGAGTTATGCTGTTCACAGACACACAGACAGACACACAGACAGACACACAGACACACAGACACACAGGCACACACACACACGGACATGTTTCCAAAAATGCTTTTTTTGGATTCAGTGAGTCTCAAAACATGTATTTCCGGTGAAATCTCGGTATCGAAATTTTGGGTGGAATACAATACTTCCCCTACTTACTATACGTAGTAGAGAAAGTAAAAATGAATAACGAATTCCCATTTGAGAAAATAAGTATTGAAAAATTTAAGGGAATAACAAGCAATATCTCGAAAACGGTTCACTCAACAAAAAAAATGTATATGACATAAATTGTGTATTGTAACGCGATCTACATTTTTTGTGTAGTAAAATTTTGTCTATCTCTTATGGTTTACCAGTTATGCAAAAGTCGTTCACAATAAAGAATACTTTTGGAGACATTCCCAGAAAATTCAAGATATACATTTTATTTGTCATGACAATATCTTAAACATATGATATTTTAATCAAAATCGTTAGAGCCGTTATTGAGAAAATTAAAATTTTCGAAAAATGTTCCATGTAAAGGGTAGTCTGGGGTGGGGGGATTTTCTTTAGAACCTGCGTGTCGCATCTCTGAAAGATACTGAACCTAAATACCAAGTTTGGTGTTTATCCGACTCTTCGTTTTTGAGTTATGCTGTTCACAGACACACAGACAGACACACAGACACACAGACACACAGACAGACACACACACGGACATGTTTCCAAAAATGCTTTTTTTGGATTCAGTGAGTCTCAAAACATGTATTTCCGGTGAAATTTCGGTTCGAAATTTTGGGTGGAATACAATACTTCCCCTACTTACTATACGTAGTAGAGAAAGTAAAAATCTGATGTGTTACACTCACATGACTTTCTCTACTCTTGTACAAACTATTTTTACAAACGCTTATTCTCCATATGCTTCATGTTAATGGAGATATCGAAATGTCAATCTTATTGATAATATTCTTGTAGATGCAAGGGGAATATGGTAGGTTTTAAGCGATAGTCAAATATTTTAACGCTGGTTGCTATGTGGCGCATTCCATTCTCTTTGCATGTCCAGGACATAAAAAAATGAATAACGAATTGGAGAAAAAGTATAAGTATTGGAAAATTTAAGGGAATAACAAGCAATATCTCGCAAACGGTTCACTCAACAAAAGAAATGTATATGACATAAATTGTGTATTTTAACGCGATCTACGTTTTTTGTGTAGTAAAATTTTGTCTATCTCTTATGGTTTACCAGTTATGAAAAAGTCGTTCATAATGAAGAATACTTTTGGAGACATTCCCAGAAAATTCGAGATATACATTTTAATTATCATGACAATATCTTAAATATATGATATTTTAATCAAAATCGTTAGAGCCGTTTTTGAGAAAATTAAAAGTTTCGAAAAATGTTCCATGTAAAGGGTAGTCTGGGGTGGGAGGATTTTCTTGAAAACATTCGTGTCGCATCTCTGGAAGATACTGAACCTAAATACCAAGTTTGGTGTTTATCCGACTCTTCGTTTTTGAGTTATGCTGTTCACAGACACACAGACAGACACACAGACAGACACACAGACACACAGACACACAGGCACACACACACACGGACATGTTTCCAAAAATGCTTTTTTTGGATTCAGTGAGTCTCAAAACATGTATTTCCGGTGAAATCTCGGTATCGAAATTTTGGGTGGAATACAATACTTCCCCTACTTACTATACGTAGTAGAGAAAGTAAAAATGAATAACGAATTCCCATTTGAGAAAATAAGTATTGAAAAATTTAAGGGAATAACAAGCAATATCTCGAAAACGGTTCACTCAACAAAAAAAATGTATATGACATAAATTGTGTATTGTAACGCGATCTACATTTTTTGTGTAGTAAAATTTTGTCTATCTCTTATGGTTTACCAGTTATGCAAAAGTCGTTCACAATAAAGAATACTTTTGGAGACATTCCCAGAAAATTCAAGATATACATTTTATTTGTCATGACAATATCTTAAACATATGATATTTTAATCAAAATCGTTAGAGCCGTTATTGAGAAAATTAAAATTTTCGAAAAATGTTCCATGTAAAGGGTAGTCTGGGGTGGGGGGATTTTCTTTAGAACCTGCGTGTCGCATCTCTGAAAGATACTGAACCTAAATACCAAGTTTGGTGTTTATCCGACTCTTCGTTTTTGAGTTATGCTGTTCACAGACACACAGACAGACACACAGACAGACACACAGACACACAGACACACAGGCACACACACACACGGACATGTTTCCAAAAATGCTTTTTTTGGATTCAGTGAGTCTCAAAACATGTATTTCCGGTGAAATCTCGGTATCGAAATTTTGGGTGGAATACAATACTTCCCCTACTTACTATACGTAGTAGAGAAAGTAAAAATGAATAACGAATTCCCATTTGAGAAAATAAGTATTGGAAAATTTAAGGGAATAACAAGCAATATCTCGCAAACGGTTCACTCAACAAAAGAAATGTATATGACATAAATTGTGTATTTTAACGCGATCTACGTTTTTTGTGTAGTAAAATTTTGTCTATCTCTTATGGTTTACCAGTTATGAAAAAGTCGTTCATAATGAAGAATACTTTTGGAGACATTCCCAGAAAATTCGAGATATACATTTTAATTATCATGACAATATCTTAAATATATGATATTTTAATCAAAATCGTTAGAGCCGTTTTTGAGAAAATTAAAAGTTTCGAAAAATGTTCCATGTAAAGGGTAGTCTGGGGTGGGAGGATTTTCTTGAAAACATTCGTGTCGCATCTCTGGAAGATACTGAACCTAAATACCAAGTTTGGTGTTTATCCGACTCTTCGTTTTTGAGTTATGCTGTTCACAGACACACAGACAGACACACAGACAGACACACAGACACACAGACACACAGGCACACAGACAGACACACACACGGACATGTTTCCAAAAATGCTTTTTTTGGATTCAGTGAGTCTCAAAACATGTATTTCCGGTGAAATCTCGGTATCGAAATTTTGGGTGGAATACAATACTTCCCCTACTTACTATACGTAGTAGAGAAAGTAAAAATGAATAACGAATTCCCATTTGAGAAAATAAGTATTGAAAAATTTAAGGGAATAACAAGCAATATCTCGAAAACGGTTCACTCAACAAAAAAAATGTATATGACATAAATTGTGTATTGTAACGCGATCTACATTTTTTGTGTAGTAAAATTTTGTCTATCTCTTATGGTTTACCAGTTATGCAAAAGTCGTTCACAATAAAGAATACTTTTGGAGACATTCCCAGAAAATTCAAGATATACATTTTATTTGTCATAAAAATATCTTAAACATATGATATTTTAATCAAAATCGTTAGAGCCATTTTTGAGAAAATTAAAATTTTTGAAAAATCTTCCATGTAAAGGGTACTCTGGGGTGGGGGGATTTTCTTGAAAACCTTCGTGTCGCATCCTTGGAAGATACTGAACCCAAATACCAAGTTTGGTGTTTATCCGACTGTTCGTTTCTGAGTTATGCTGTTCACAGACACACATAGACACACAGACACACAGACACAGACACACAGACAGACAGACACACAGACACACACACGGACATGTTTCCAAAAATGCTTTTTTTGGATTCAGGGGGTCTCAAAACATGTATTTCCGGTGAAATCTCGGTATCGAAATTTTGGGTGGAATACAATACTTCCCCTACTTACTATACGTAGTAGAGAAAGTAAAAATGAATAACGAATTCCCATTTGAGAAAATAGGTATTGGAAAATTTAAGGGAATAAGCAATATCTCGAAAATGGTTCACTCAACAACAAAAATGTATATGACATAAATTATGTATTTTAACGCGATCTACATTTTTTGTGTAGTAAAATTTGTCTATCTCTTATGGTTTATCAGTTATGCAAAAGTCGTTCACAATGAAGTACGCTTTTGGAGACATTCCCAGAAAATTGAAGATATACATTTTATTTGTCATGAAAATATCTTAAACATATCATATTTTAATCAAAATCGTTAGTTCCATTTTTGAATAAATTAAAATTTTCCAAAAATGTTCCATGTAAAGGGTAATCTGGGGTGGGTGATTTTCTTGAAAACCTTCTTGTCGCATCTCTGGAAGATACTGAACCTAAATACCAAGTTTGGTGTTTATACGACTGTTCGTTTCTGAGTTATGCTGTTCACAGACACACAGACGGACATGTTTCCAAAAATACTTTTTTTTTATTCAGGGGTCTGAAAACATGTATTTCCGGTGAAATCTCGGTATCGGAATTTTTGGGTGGAATACAATACTTCCCTTACTTACTATATGTTGTAGAGAAAGTAAAAATTGGCAAACTTCTGATGTTTATTTTCAGAGAAAAGTGTACTTATAAATGAAGGTAAAAACTTTTTAGAAGTTATTTTATGAGTTTTAAACATGTTTATAACTAAAAGATTTAAAGCTAGCTAAAAGTCTTGATACCCATATATTCAGAAAACCTTTAATAAGCAATAAGAAGTTAATTGTTCTAGATGGTATAATTGTAGAGAAAAGTGGCTCTCTTTCAGTTGCGAAAAAGCGTAAAAATACCCGCTCTACCAAGTGTGCTTCCCCCATTATATCTGTAACGAAATGTTTAAATGCAGAAGTAAATGTAAATACAGTAGTGCAAGAAGAATTAATGCGGATTATGAAGACGCAGTTATTGAGGAAGCATGAAAAATTGGGTGTGTGTCATTCAGTCCTGAAAAATCTAGAATGAGGCATGGAATGTTTATTCACATTTAATTACAGTTAAGTAGTTTTCAGTAATGTTTTAAAATAACATAAGTTATTGTGTTCGATGTGTGCCATTCACTGTAATGTGTTATCATGATTGTTAAAAATCTGATGTGTTACATTCACATGACTTTCTCTACTCTTGTACAAACTATTTTTACAAACGCTTATTCTCCATATGCTTCATGTTAATCGAGATGTTACTCTTATTGCTAATTTTCTTGTAGATGCAAGGGGAATTGGTAGACTTTAAGCGATAGTCAAGTGTTTTAAGAGCTGGTTGGTATGTGGCGCATTCCATTCTCTTTGCATGTCCAGGAGATCAAAAAAATGAATAACGAATTCCCATTTGAGAAAAAGTATTGGAAAATTTAAGGGAACAACAAGCAATATCTCGAAAATGGTTCACTCAAAAAAAATGTATATGACATAAATTGTGTATTTTAACGCAATCTACATTTTTTGTGTAGTAAAATTTTGTCTATCTCTTATGGTTTACCAGTTATGCAAACGTCGTTCACAATGAAGAATACTTTTGGAGACATTCCCAGAAAATACAAGATATACATTTTATTTCTCATGAAAGTATCTTAAATATATAATATTTTAATCAAAATCGTTAGAGCCATTTTTGAGAAAATTAAAATTTTCGAAAAATGTTCCATGTAAAGTGTAATCTGGGGTGGGGGGATTTTCTTAAAAACCTTCGTGTCGCATCTCTGGAAGATGCTGAACCTAAAGACCAAATTTGGTGTTTATCCGACTGTTCGTTTTTGAATTATGCTGTTCACAGACACACACCGGACATGTTTCCAAAAATGCTTTTTTTTTTGGAGTCAGGAGTCTCAAAACATATATTTCCGGTGAAATCTCGGTATCGAATTTTTGGGTGGAATACATTACTTCCCCTACTTACATACGTAGTAGAGAAAGTAAAAAGATTTAAATTAAGACTTAAAGTGTAATTTACTTCTCGCCCTAACGTAAATTACATGTTATTACAACCACCAAATTTACGTTGGTAGACTTAGGTTTCTTTGGAAAGAAATTGTAAATTTTCTTCTGCGTAAATATTATCGTGGAGACGTAGAAAACACACCATCATGAAAAAATTAATATAAACTACTTTAACGTCGTTAATTAGGGTTTATGTAGAGCGAGAGGACTATTAAAACAATCTTGACACAGAGAAAACTTTCTTGTGGTTATTTACCTGTCGTGCAGAAGCTTTCATTAGTTTGTTAACAAAGAGCATCAACTACCTCTTACTACTGATCTTATCTAAAACATCGCAGAGTCCCTCGAGGCAAGTGAAGATGCCTATTAACTTAACGCGTCAATGCTTTCGAATTAAGCGGATCAACTGCTGCTATTTAATGTTATTTTCTTTGCTCGCATAGAGTCAATTCGGAAGTTTTTTCTTTTTCTCCTTTCTTTATTCTGTGTGCCCCACCACAATAATCACAATGCTTTTAAATTCAGCAGTTGTAAACGCTTTTATACTGATTAACAAGAAACACTTCTAGAAGCCGAGGTTATGGCAGACCAAACGACGATTGTTGCCGAAAAGAATTTTTTTTGCAGTCTTATTAATTGTAACTTACCCTATAATTTTATATACAGGGTCCTTCATAAGTAAGGAAGAATATAAATAAAACTAAAATTAATTTATTTTTTAAAAAATGCATGAATACTCAAAATTAATATTTTCAAAGCAAAAATTAAAAAAAAATGTAACCTTACCATGAAGGTTGTGACGTCGATAAAGTTTTAAATGGCAACATATTATTTTTTCATTTTTTTTTCTGAAAATTTTATTTAATTGCTTGAACAGTATAATTCAATTCACACAAAAGCTTTGCTTGATTTCGTCACATATCTACCGAGGCATACGTAAAGTAACTGTACCTCTGCTTCCACACGTGCCGAGCAGATGACATTAGGATGCCTTCCAGGCTAACTGCTTTCATTATCTGCAGTGAAATACTGGATGAAAATCGTTCTTAGAGACCAATCTCTAATTAGGGCGGCCTCCTACCGTGAACAGTTAAGAATGGATAGAAAATTGACAATAGCATCAAAATTAAAGAGAGGTTTGGAAACCATAGGGATAGGCAACATTTCTGGCAGCTCAGGGAAATAGGCGGAGTGCATGGAGAAAAAGTAAATATCGCCTCTGTGATATTGACAGGCAACAAATAATTGTGCAACGCACGGATAAAGATTCGTTAGAAGTACAACCTGAGATAAAATCTGCGTGGGGTGTGGAGCAATACATCAAAACGGGCACCAAACTCATTAGACACGGGCTTGCGTGGCTTAGAGCTGTGAGTATGGCGAATGATATGAATTAATCATGAAATTGATTGGAGAGTCTGCCCCATTTGCGAGGAGGAAGAGTCGTAGGTGCATATCTTGGCAAGCTGTAAGGGTACGGAGGAACGAGGGAAAAATATTTACCGCGATCCTTTACCATCTCAAATGGAGAGTTAAGGGCATGTTGGAAACTACTGGTAGACACGGAAAACACGGAGGGGAGGTAAATTTCTACTTAAGGCAGGATAACTGGGATGGGAGAAGCCTGACAGTAGGGAAGCGTGGGATGTAGGGAGAGCTAAACGTTGGTGTTGGTGCTTTATTTTTTATGCCATTTTTCGCTCATTGTTAGTGTGCTGTGTATATTTATTATCTTAACTGTGCTTTGTTTACTGTAATAGGGTATAATAATGCATTGGAATGCAGTTTACCGCTGTTTTGGAGGTTGTTTATATTTAAGATGCTATATTTGAATATGCTTTACTTTTCTTTTTTCCTTCAATGATGTTTTCTTATAATGATATTTTTTATCGTTTCCTTCTACTTGTAGTTTTTATTATTAATATTATTATTATTATTATTAATCTTGTTTATTATTCCATGTGTTATAACAGCACGTACGGTCTGCGGACCTGTGCGAAAGATAGGAACCTATTTTATGTGTACCGTTACGTAAATAAATGCACTCATTCATTCATTATCTGTGGGGAGATAGTGGAGCATTCGTTTTAGCATCTATTTTTCATATTTTACTATTGTTTTTAGACAGGTGCAATTCTGGGTCGTGGTATTAAATCTGCAATCCGATATTTACCTTGGTGACTGAGGTAAACCACGGATAAAGCTCTTCTTTGGTCGGCCTACGGGATTTGAACCGGGGCCTCCCGAATGTGGACCACAGACGTCACCGCATGAACCATTCCGCTCAGTTCAATTTTTACCTATAATGAAATGTGTAATGATATTGTTTATCAAACGTTTATCTCAGTTAACCTGAAGTAGATGGAAGAATAAGCGTTTAAGAGAATAATTTGAGAAAGTATATAAGAATAAACTATAGTGAGTAGAGAAAGGCGTGTGAATGTAACACCTCAGATTTTTAATATTATAGTAGGCATAAAATATATACAATATTGTTATATACTGGGGTGAAGCCAAAAGGTTTGCAGCTAGATATTAAATATTAGTTACCCCAGCATATACATTGGGAGGCATAGCATCAGAGGTAGCAAGTTGACCAGAATCTTAAACTACGCATTCCAGAGCAGGCGTGGGATAGTTATAGAAAAATTCTGATGTGTTACACTCACATGACTTTCCCTACTCTTGTACAATCTATTTTTACAAACGCCTATTCTCCATATGCTTTATGTTAATCGAGATATCGAGATGTTAATCTTATTTGTAATTTTCTTGTATATGCAAGGGGAATATGGTAGCTTTTAAGCGATAGTCAAATATTTTAACGCTGGTTGCTATGTGGCGCATTCCATTCTCTTTGCATGTCCAGGACATAAAAAAATGAACGACGAATTTGAGAAAAAGTATAAGTATTGGAAAATTTAAGGAAATAACAAGCAATATCTCGAAAACGGTTCACTCAACAACAAAAATGTATATGATATAAGTTGTGTATTTTAACGCGATCTACATTTTTTGTGTAGTAAAATTTTGTCTATCTCTTATGGTTTACCAGTTATGCAAAAGTCGTTCATAATGAAGAATACTTTTGGAGACATTCCCAGAAATTTCGAGATATACATTTCATTTCTCATGACATTATCTTAAATATATGCTATTTTCATCAAAATCGTTAGAGCCATTTTTGAGAAAATTAAAATTTTCGAAAAATGTTCCATGTAAAGGGTAGTCTGGGGTGGGGGGATTTTCTTGAAAATCTTCGTGTCGCATCTCTGGAAGATACTGAACGTAAATACCAAGTTTGGTGTTTATCCGACTGTTAGTTTTTGAGTTATGCTGTTCACAGACACACACACACAGACACACACACAGACACACACACGGACATGTTTCCAAAAATGCTTTTTTTGGATTCAGGAGGTCTCAAAACATGTATTTCCGGTGAAATCTCGGTATCGAATTTTTGGGTGGAATGCAATACTTCCCCTACTTACTATACGTAGTAGAGAAAGTAAAAATACACAGAATTTCACATTAATCACATTACCTGTGGTTTATTCAGTATAAACACGGTGCCCCTACATCACACACAAAAAATACAGGGTAGAAATCGAAGGGAGATGCTAAACGCACGAGACTACATTCACACGATTTCACATACCACCTTTCAGACCCAACACTCAGACCAAGTGACGCTCACCACACAACACAAAGAAGTAGTGCTCACTTCCCCAACTCTCTGCTGCTAGCTAGGATCATCAGCTAGACGGTGGCGAGTCGCCACGCCAGACGAACTTTAAAACCCAAACCCAAAAGAATTACCCCAACGATACTGTCGCCAACGACGCAATAATGTGTCTGGTGTGAGAATACACACACATACACGCCACGATGTAATGTAAGGTATTTTAGGGTTTTATCTCTTCCCATGTTCGTCACAGTTTTATTTATACTTGTAATAAATATGGACTGGTAGAAACCGTTTACATGAAAGTGTGTGCAGATGTAGGTATTCAGTATGCAACATTGCATGCAAGTTTGGTGATGTTTTGTTAGTAATCATTCCGTACTGATTTCTCTCGCTGATTCATCCTTACTCATTCAGCAAGTCTTCCTTTGGCGGCAGCCTCCTTCCAAATGTAATCTTTTGTAGAAAATGAGATACGTTGAAATAAATGAACAACATTAGGTTGAACTCGCGTAGCAACAAGCTGAGAGCACATGGTGCAAATTATTTACTTTAACATCTTTTAGTCATTATCTTTCGCATCCACTGCCTTTTATCCTTATTGGAAACAGCACTTTGTAATTAGCTACCTGACCGACCTTGCGCGGTTTAAACTCGAATGACGAATTACTTAAGTTCATCTACCTCTCCCGTTCTTTACGGAATTATTGATCCATAATCTACAAGATTTTCATGGTGAATCGTACCCATTATCCCTTATCTATAATAACAGCCCGGCTATTCATAATAACGAATAAAAAATAAACTGATATTAGGTAAAAGGTTACGAAACATCCGCGGAACGTCTGAATTCCTTAACCTCGCCCCGACAGTTTTCCAGGTTCTGGAGATGCTGCATAGTGTATGAGTAACCTTGATGGTAGAACAGTCATCAATAGGGATAATCCAGAAACTTGTTATACACATAATACAGAAACCCTTAATATACCGGGTGTTTCAGAAATAATTTTACAAACTTCGGGTATGGGTTCCTCACACCAAAAGAAGGGAAAAAGTTCATATGAACATATGTCCCATAATCCTTGGTTTTTGCGTTATTCCTGTCACAATGAAAATGTGAGTTCAACGGCCTTCGTGGTCCAACCTCAAAACTTCATTTCTCTATGCATTCATAGAAGGCGTTGACCCATTGTACTACATAGGTAGATGGCGAAGTGTTGCCATGGAGACTTGTTTACGTTTGTCATTTGTCATTAGTCTGTCTTCAACGTTTCAATTGTGTACATGTAGTGAGTTAACTGCACGTGTTTCGTTCCACCATGGCTGGATATTCATTTTGTGAACAGGCAGACATGATTTTTATGTATGGTCGCGCGAATGGTAATGGACGCGAGGCTGCACGGCTCTATCAGATGGAGTTTCCAGACCGGAGATAACCTAGTCATACAACCTTTGTCGCTGTTTATCGTCGCCTTGCTGATAAATGTGATAAATGCCCATACCCGAAGTTTGTAAAAGTATTTCTGAAACACCCTGTATAATAGAAATAGAGACGACGTGGTGAACATGTAGATTATACACTTCAAGACCACCAAGTTAACCTCTTAAGAAAATAAAGATAAAAGGTCAAATCAAATGTGTAATATGTCGTCTTGTCGTCTGGTTCCCTATGCCACGACGTATATTGCAAATTTTATGATTTATTTGCCACATTTAATTTTTATCACACATTATTTTACATGTACAACTTATATACTAATAACTAAATAAGTGAAAAAAATTATAAAGAACGAATAAAATAAATGAAATAGGACAACATAAAATAAAATAGAATAAATTCCAATAATATATATATATATATATATATATATAAACATAATAATTTCCACATTCACTAAGTCAATTACCATTAATCATTGAAATCCAGTAATGTAAATAACTGCTAACCAGTTATTAACCTATTGTATAACTATGTCTAAAATGAACAAAAACTAATAATCTACACTACTCGTATCCAGCAGAATCTGTACTGGTAACTATCACAGATTTATTTTGTGTGTGTTTTCTCAATACTAACTATTCATTATAGTGAATTACAATTAAAGTCATCTAGCCCCAATTATTTACTCTAATATCCCTTCACCATTCTCTCAAATATGTAGTTCACAAAATCCATTATAATAATTCCAATTATATATTACAACAATACTTGAACCTCTTACTTCAAAACTCAAAAACTATACATAAACAATTTTAATTTCTCTTTCCAATGTTTAACTAATACTGTTTTAATTTATAACAATAATTTCCTTAATTCTATATTTATACATTATACCTTTCGTTAAACAATTCACATCACTCTTTTTCTCGTTTTAATCACTTCATTTAGTCCATTACTAATTAATTTCACTAACGCGTGTGATTTTTGTTTAATTAATACATTTCACTTCTCACCGATTACCATTAATTCATCATTTACTTTCTTCAACACGCATGTTTTAAAAATTATAACACTTTTACGTTCTTATTGTACTAAATACACTAATCACACTACCATTTTCCTTTTAACACTATACAACACTTGACTAACACTTCCTCGTCAATTTCCTCTTCTCCTGCCTAATACTATTTCGCCTCCAGATGGCCAAAATCCTCCATCTTCTGCATTTCACTCCTCTTCTGCTTCCCCCTCCCACACTGCTCTACACCGGCATCTTCTTCTATACCTCCCTCTGCCCTCCCACCATCTTCCGTCACCGTTAATTTCCATTTACGTTCAGCATACATTTCCCATTCTGCCCTTCTCAATATTATCCTCCTGCGTTCATTCTATAATTATCTTCATAATAAAATACAATAATATCCCCTTATATTTCTGAGTTTTAATTTTCAATACCTCCTCCTTCTTCTTCGCCTGCTTCGTCTTCATCTGGTATTGTTTGTTCTGTATTATAGTTATCAATTTGTGTATTAGATTTAAGGTTAAATGGTTTTTCGAATTCTTTCGGATCTACTTATTTCTTCCTTATCTTCTTGTGTATCAGTTATTTCCACTTGTTCAATTCTCTCTTCCCAAGCAATTTTACAAGTGTGTTCGTTGGTTTTTTTAAATAAATATACAAATCTTTGTTTCTTAATGTATCTACTATTTGATGCTCAATTAATTCAGTTAGTACTTCAGTTACTTGTTCTCCATATCAGGGACATTCAAACAGGACATGTCCGCGTGTGTGCATTGTTTATTACTGATAGTGCAAATATCGTTTGATGTTTTATTAAATCTTTTTCCAATATGTTTTATAAAGTCCATGCCCGGTAATGTAATGCATTAGCCCTCTGGTAGGTTGAATGTGCTTGAATATAAATCTTTCGGCGATGTTATTAAATAAACTATGTACTCCCGTTCCTTCTATGGTATCTCACTCTTGTTGCCAATTTAATTTTAAAAACCGCTTAATTTCAGCTACATTTCACATCTTCAAATTATTTATGTTACTATTCTTATTTCATTCCTTTTTAGCCAAAATTTTACTCCTCCATTTTAATTAAAATATCTACTGGCCAAATTTTTGTCGTGACTAGGAGGGTCATAGTTGGAGTGGTTTTAACTGCCACAGTATATCGTAGCAAATGTTTTCTTTGGGTTCTCCTTAATGAACCCCTTATTTGGACATACTGCAACCGAGTGGGCCAAACACTAGCACCATAATTTATAATGGATACAAAAATACTATTATGGTATGTTGAAATTGTAGTAAATGGTATTTTAAGGTTCGACTGCATAATTCTGGCCAAATTTACCATTACGGTTTCGGATTTGTTTCTTATGTACTCAGTGTGCTTCCTAAAATTTAGTTTCCCATTCAAATATATTCCAAGGTATTCGGCTTGATTTTCTCTTCTTATAATTTGGTTATTAAACTTTATGCTTTGATTACGTTTTAAACTGCTCTTCACAACCATATAATTTGATTTATTCGGCGTTAATTGTAATTTTGAGTTTGTTGTTAAATTATTTTATTTACATTGCAAGTGATTCGTATTTGCACCGTCAATAATGAAAACAAGATGGTCGGCATAAGCAATGGTGTTTTTAATATTTGCGTCTTCATTTAAATCGTGCAAAAAGGTTTTTAATACAATATCCCAAAATAGCGGCCCGAGAACCATCCCTTGGTAATTACTTTATATACTGTATCACTAAGACCTTTTATAAAGACTTTTCTGTTGTTACAATGATCTTTAACATTTCATAAAAACATTTTCAGTAATATGTTTGACGTAATCTCTCAAAAAAGTATGGCCACAACAATTTGTTAAAAGCACTGGAAGTGTCAATTAAAACTGCTACAACACATTTACCATGTAAACCTTTTACGGCTTTTAGTGCTGTATATTTCCCGTCTTCGGTTGAGAGAACCTTTCTAAATCCAAACTGTTTATCATTCATTCCAATTATTGATCGAAATTCTTTTATTCTTTTGCAAGGCAACTGTTCAAACATTTTTCCAATTGTATTTAACAAGCAGAGGGTTCAGTAAGATATCGGGTTCTTAGGATCTTTACCAGTAATCTTTTTAGGATAATTACTTTTGCTTCTTTCCAACGACCTTTACATATAGTCATTAAATAACTTATACAAAAAGGGTGTAATTGCCACTTCTAAATTAACCAAAGCTTCCATTATAATTCCATCACGTCCAGCAGCTTTTTTTTCCTCTTCAACACTTTAATTATCAACGTAATTTCTGTTATATCAAAATGA
Organism: Deroplatys truncata; assembly: GCA_030765065.1. Taxonomy (NCBI): domain Eukaryota; kingdom Metazoa; phylum Arthropoda; class Insecta; order Mantodea; family Mantidae; genus Deroplatys; species Deroplatys truncata. The sequence continues at coordinate 22,046,469 of CM060987.1, forward strand.
TATATCACTCTTGTATTTGGATACGGAAAATTCATGTTTATTCATTTATGTATATGTGCGTTATCATCATCTGGAATAAAACGTTTACTGACTCTTTCCAGTCTGTGGTCAAGTTACCATGTGCTTTATTTAGCGTCGTCAATACTTCAGGTTTCTTCACTTTGTCCATTATCATTTTATATGGAATTCCCCAAATATTTGCATCTAATTTACTCTGGACACAATTTTTGGAAGAATTTTGCCAGATTTCTTCTAAAAAATTTTTAAATCTCCATTTAGCTTCTCGATAGTTCCTTACATTTATTTCTCTTTCTGTATATATATAATAGATTTTTAATGTATTCTTCGTAATTTTCACATTTGTCTTTGGGCTTTCTAGGATATCGATCCAAATCTTGTCAAAATACTTTGGGGGGGTTGTGTCCGTATGCTTTATAAAATGACACTTTTTATAAGTTTAGTTAATTTATATGATTCCAGATCCACAGAGTTTCCAGTGTACTTGGAACATATGCTTTCAAGTTCATTTCTCATCTGGTACCAATTGTCTTGTTTGTAATTATACAACAATTCAACTCCTCCATTATCTTGCCTCGACTTATGCCTTATACAGTAACTAAAGTAAATCAATTTGTGGTCACTTTCCAATCGATCAGTTTGGCTTCAGATCTAACACTACAAACAGTAATATCAATGTTGAATGTTGCTCTGTTTTGATAGGTAATGGGTTATTGCGTTCATTTTTACTATTAAATTTAATTACCCAATGGTTTCTTCTAGTTTCTCATCTCTTTCATCTTTATACCTGTGGAACCACCAGCCCGATTTTGCGTTTGCATCACAGGTATGCACAATTTCTATGTAGTGTTTTTAATTTTGTCTATAAGGGGTTCAATGGTAAGGCTGAATTATTGAAAGTAGTGATTAGCCAAAATAAATTTACCACTTTCATGAGCAATGGAAAAGACAGTCTGCAACTATTGAGAAAAATATGTGGCATGGTATTCCTTGCGTATCGCAGCGTTATAAACAGAATCAATTCTCTTTTGTTTTGCTGTGTCATAATTGCTAAATCGTGACCATCTACATATACAGGATGTTTCAGAATCAGACCGACTGGGATTACAGAGGGTTGTTGGGGGAAGACTTGGAGATAGTACACTTATGGTTCCAGAACGCATGATTTTGGGCAATAAGCCAAAATAAATTTCAGCCAGTACGTCACTGAAACCACTTCAATGGTATATGCAAGCATTTGCTGCACTGCCAAGAAGTGTACATGCGTGGCTTAGTGGTAAAGTAGGGAGTTCTCAAGCCAGCGCCACCAGATTCCAAATTCAAGCCCTGAAGAATGATTTTTCTCTTTCTTTTCCTTTATTTTCATTTCTTGCTTCAAATTGTTGATTGTAAAGGAATGCTGCACTACTCCATTTGTTATTACTGCTGCTGTTAAATGTAATCAAGCAAATGAAACGAATGCGCAACATAAGATGCTGTAATGTTATAAACATACACATGACATGCAAGCAGAATCCTTTATGGAGGTAACTTTCAAGATGGCATTACTATGGCCTGGGACTGATACACTATTGTGCTTACGAATTAAAAGAATGCTGCGCTGTTAGTTCAGGATAACTACTAACTAGTGTACATGGCAAATCAGTCACATTCCTGCTTAAGCTTTATTTATTCATTTCCAGGCACCGTGGAAAAGCGCGTTTCTTCTTCAGATATACAGAAACAGCTAACATTTCCATTTGTGATCCCTGATTTTCTGAAATATTTTCCTTTTGGGAAGCGCCAGTGAATCACGGGATAGCGCTGTTATACATTTGCAGAAAGTCGGATATTCCTATGAAAGCCCCTGCTTCTGTAAAATACCTTTTGTTTTAGATGAGAAGTGCATGCATACGCGAATAGCAATTGAATAATCCAGAAGAACAAAAACATTTAGCTTTAATGTAATAAAGTCATTTCTAAAGAGGGTTTATTATACTGTTTAAATCTATTGCGTAGTAACACCTGCAATATTACTGTTCACACGGTGCAGCTGCAACGTTTAGACGCCTGCTCCTTTATGAAGGTCACCGTGGCGATATTTAGTGCTGTTTAGTTAAATGTAGAAATTAGTTAATGATAAAAACGTACAAAAGAAGCGACAATAAATATTCCGTTACGTGGATATAAAGAAATAATCAGAATGATAAAGTGCATACGTTTTAAACAATACAACGGCAATAACATGACGGTGATCTAATGCAGGTATGGTATAAAGTTATGAAGACTAAGTCGAAATGTTAGACATAATGCATGAAGAAAGAAACGCAGCATTTTAATTTTACAGTAGGTCGGAGGAAACGCACAAAGAAAATCCGGTAGACATGCTTCACGTATAAGTAGATGCCAGTAATCATAAAAAGAATAGGGCTTAATGGTGAATGCATTAGTTATTTGGTATATAGTCTTGTATACGCCATGATAGAGGGAACACATGTGAATATTAAAGGAGAAATGCACTAAAATTGATTACTCTACTCATTCCCCTTAGGGATGGAGAAATGCAGCTGTTAAATATAAACAACAGTGGAAGCCATACATGCTTATACTTCGTAGAGAAGTGGAAAAATTAGAAAATTACAAGAGGAAATTAAGAAAATAAGCTTATTATTCATATCTCAGCTTGCAGAAAATAATTATTAGGTGTAAAGAATAACGAAGATCCAGAAAACTTAAAATTGTTTATCATCGGAGTGGAGGAACCTTGAAAGTGATAAAAAGAAAATGGTGGGGGGGCTGCGTATTCAAACCTCGGACTGGAGGAAATGGAAGCACATTACAAATCCAGGGAGATCAGGAAAATTAACGCTCTTGTTTATCCTTAGAGCGGAGGGAACTGGAAAACGTTAAGGATAAATTAGGAAGAAAAACTGTTTATTCATACCTCGTAATGGAAAACTATTGTAGAAATCACGGAACTTAAAGGAAAATGAAAGCTCTTATTTATCCTCACATTGAAGGAAGCTGGAAAATGATGAATTAGGAGGAAAACTGTTTGTTCACACACCGGTTCGGAGGAAAGGTGCATAAATTGCGGAAAATGAAGGAAAATTAAACTTCTTGTTTATCCTTAGACTGGAAAAAACCAGTGATATGAACCAAGGAAGCTAAGGGAAAGTTAAAGCTTCTATTTATCCTGGGAGTGAAGAAAAATTTAAAATTACGAGAATAAGTAAAGGAAACTAAACATGTTATTCACGTTTTCGTGCAAAAAGCAGTTCAAAGGAACTATTAAGAGTGACGTCCTTCAACTTCCAAGCATAAATTGCAACGACGAAGAATGTAATCTCGTAATCTCTCCAAGATGCCTGGAATGTCGCGGATTACACCACAGGCATCCATTATTCTCGCGAGCAGTTGATCTTCTGAGCTTATCGGGGTATCATGTACAACGCTCTTAATGTGATTCCATGAGAAATATTTGGGAAGAGTGAGATCAGGAGAACGTGGCAGCCGAGCAACAGTAAGACCGTGACCAATCCATCGTCCTGGGAATGCATTATATAGATGGTTTCTAAAGTCCCTGTCAAAAGTCGGGAACTCCGTCATACTGAAACCACATATGACATCGGAGATCAAGAGGAGCGTCCTCCAGAAGCCCAGGTAGAACATTAATCAGGAACTGGCGATACACGTTTTCATTTAGCCGAGGTGGAAGAAGATATCAACCAACGAGGTAATTGGAAATTATGCCAGCCAAATGTTGACGCCGAACATGTACTAACTGCTCCTCTGCACAATAGCATGTGGATTATCGTGGCTCTACACACGGCTGTTTCTCTGGTTGAGTGCCATTCCATTCCTTGTAAAACGACACTCGTCAGTGAAGAGCACTCGGGAAAAGAAATCAACCTGTTCGACGTGCTGTTCAGAGACCTCGTTCAGTATTGCATTCATCGATCGAAGTCTGTTGGTGTCAAGAACTGTCTGTACCTTCAAAACATGCACCACCAGCCATACACTCGAATGCTGTGTGCCGATTGTACGAGCAATAGCCGCGTACTAGCTGAAGGGATCTTCTGAAACTTTCTGAGCACATCTTCCTCAAATACCGGAGTGCAACGTGTTCGTCTTGCACCGGCGTTTGGTCGATGGACCTTCAGGGATCCAGTTTCCCTTAGACGCTAAGTTGGGGGGTGTGGATGATGACTGTAAAGTCGCGCAGCTTAATATGTGTCGCCTTTAGCTTCCCCGTAAACAAAATGCGTGTCTGCTACCTCCACAAAGCTGTAACCATTAGTCATTATTCCTCTGAATACCATCACATAACTCAAATGTCAGCCGTAGGTATTGCAGCTGCATTGTGCGAACAGGAATATTGCAGGTGTTACTACACGATAGATTTAAACAGTATAAAGAAATTACTTTATTACACTAAAGCTAAATGTTTTTTCTTCTGGATTATTCAGAAATTAAAATTACCATTGCTATTCGCGTATGTATGCATCTATAATCTAAAACAAAAGTTATTTTACAAAGGGAATCGAACACAGCACTATTTCACTATAGTCCATCATGTTACGGAGTGAGCTATCGGTGCAAGTGGCAACAGGCGCTTTCACAGGTATGTTTGACTTTCAGCAAATGTATAGCAGTGCTATCTCGTGATTCACTAGCACTTCCCAAAAGGAAAATCTTCCAGAAAATCAGGCATCACAAGTGGGAATGCTTAGCTGTTTCTGTATATCTGAACAAGAAGTACGCTTTTCTACGGTGCCTGGAAGTGAATAAATAAAGCTTAAGCAGGAATGTGACTGTGATTTGCCTTGTACATTAGTTATTTGTTCTCCAGAGCTAACAGCGCATTCTTTCAATTCGTAAGCACAATGATGTATCAGTCCCAGGTGATGGTAATGCCATCTTTAAAGTCACCTCCATAAAGGATTCTGATTACATATCACGTGTATGTTTAGAACATTTAACAGCAGCGGTAATAGCAAATGGAGCAGTGCAGTATTCCATATCCTTCACAATCAACAATTTGAAGAAAAAAAATAATAAAGAGAGAAACAACATTCAGCAGCGCTTGAATTTGGAATCTGGCGTCACTGGCTTGAGAACTCTCTACTTTACCACTGAGCCACTTCTTGGCAGTGCAACAAATGCTTGCATATACCATTGAAGTGGTGTCAGTGGCGTAGAAGCTCAAATTTATTTTGGCTTATTGCACAAAATCATGCGTTCTGGAAGCATAAATGTCCTCTCTGCAAGTCTTCCCCCAGCACTCCTCTACAATCCCTTAAAGTTAATCGGTCATATTCTGAAACATTCTGCATATTCCTTGGAATGAAATATTCTCGGAAATTGTCTTATTTTACGTGGACATGGAGTAACAACTACTTTCTACTGCATGACATTCTCAACCAAAAGTCAAGACCTTCTTCGTAAGCATGTTCTTTTATAACTCCAATGTGTTCGTATTCAAGTACAAGGGCTTTATAAGTCCTTAAAATGTTGTGGTAATTTCTGAAATGAAAATAATGTTTGTCAGAAACACTTAGGCTTACGAATGGTGAAAGAGCTGTCAAAATCGGTCGAGCTGTTTTTGACATAATCCTAGATATATATACACACACACATTTTCTGTGTTTACCACATTAATATACAATATTGGAAGGGTCACCTTCATGCGTTATTAGGTCTTGATAGCTATTTTTTAGAGTGAGCATCTGTATTTTTACACTTTCTCCTGCTTACCTAAGGTAAACAAACGAAGTATATATTCCAGCGCAAAAATTCGATACCGAGAAATACACGCTTTCATGTTTCCTGACAAGTCTGTGTATGTGTGTGAAGAGAATAATTCACAAACGAAAAGTCTGTTAAGCACAAATCTTTATATTTGACTTCAGTATTTGAAAGCGTGTCCCAGCCCCAAACTACCCTTTACATGGAAAATGTTTCAATATTTTAATTTTCTCCAAAATGGATCTAACGATTTTGATTAAAATATCATATCTTTCAGATGTTTGCATGAGAAATAAAACTTGAATTTTCTGGGAGCAGCCTCTGAAGTCTTTATTCTGAATGACTTTGACATAATTGGAAAACCGTAAGAGTTACAGAAAATTTCACTACACAAACAATTTAAATGTGTTTAAAGGACACAACTTATTTCGAATAGCTTTTTATGTGGCATCAGACATTTCGTAGACATCCGTTGTTGCTTTGAGGTTTTCGCTTCGCTGTCATTTGTGTCGATATTGAGTAGTTTCTCGCGATGTCATGGAAAGAGCAGCGACCTCCTTTTATACATCCGACTGTCGATTCGGTTTTCTCTATCCCCCTTGTACCTAAAACGAAATACCTAAACTATTTCTGCAAACGCTTATCCAAATAACATGAAGTAGATAGAAAAATAAGATCTGCTAAGAATAATTTATGGAAGTTACATGAAAATAAACGACACAAGGTAGAGTTAGTCATGTAAGTGTAACATATAATATTGTTTTAGTTGAAACACCAAACGTCACAGACAAATGTTACGCAACCCTGACTAAAAAGATGATGGGCGAGGCACGGTTTAATTCTCTCTATTCAGCTTCGGAAATAAAAACACGTCTTCTCAAAGGAAAATGCCAATCATTGCAGCGAAAGTGCTTGCCTTTATTTAACATTTCCTTTGTCAACGATTTCACTCATCCCTTAGGCATAGGCATGACTGAAGCATGCTGCGATCCATTTCCTTGTCCTCTCTGATCATGATTAACATACAAAAATCTGACATGTTACATTCACATGACTTTCTCTACCCTCTGTCATTTATTAACGGGTATAAAAACCATTCTCACGAAAACTTATTTATCTATCTACTTTGCAGAAATAATGCATTATAGATTTTGTTATAGATACAAAGAGAACGGCAATAGTCAAATGTTTCACAACTGGACGCTATATGCTGGCCTTAAAATTCCATACTGTTTCCATGACATCGCGAGAAACAACTGAAAATCGATATGACTTTTAAAGAATGGCTAAGTAATGAACGATTCGAACTATTAATAACGGATATCTCGGAAAAGGCTGATGCCACAAAAAAGTTACTTGAAACAAATTCTGTCTTTTAAAGAGCTCTAAATTGTTTTATGTAGTGTCCTTTCGTCTTTTGGTTAACTTTTACCAGTTCTACAAGATTATACAAAACTCTTTCGAATGAAGAGAGACTTCATAGACTATTCTCAGAAAATTCAAGATATACATTTTGTCATGTAAATATTTTTAATATGATATCTTAATCAAAATCGTTAGAACCATTTTTTAGAAAATAAAACATTTCGAAAAATGTTCCATATAAAGGGTAGTTTGGGATGGGGATTTTCTTGAAAATATTCGGATCGCATTTTTGTACGGCACTGGATTTAAATACCAAGTTTGGTATTTATCACACTTTTCGTTGCTGTTCGCACACAGGGACATTTTTCTAAAAATGCTTTTTTTTTATTCATGGGCCTCAAAACACGTTTTTCCGCTGAAATCTCGGTATGGAATTTTTGGGTAGAATGCAATACCTTCTGTATCTACTACATACGTGGTAGAGGAAGTAAAAAGTCGTTATTTGAACCATTGCAGACTATTTAGATTTTATGTGGTGCAGCCAGTACTGACAAGGGGCGTTCACACAAGATTTAAGAGAAACGTTTTTTCAACATATTCATATTGGTATCGAATCCTTGGAAGACTCTCAACTTAAATGCGATCACTGAATAAGAAAGTCATTTTTAAAAAAAGGGTCTGTAAAGTGTATGTACCTGTGTTTTCGTTTTTGAGTTATCTGTTCAGGGAGCCTTAAAAGTATATTTTCGGTGAAATAACGATATCGAATGCAATGCTTCCTCTACTTACTAGGTGCGTTGTTGAAGTTTTAAATTGTACATAAAAATCTGATGTGTTACACTCACATGACTTTCTCTACTCTTGTACAAACTATTCTTACAAACGCTTATTCTCCATATGCTTCATGTTAATCGAGATAAACATTTGCAGACTCTATCTTATTGCTAATTTTCTTGTAGATGTAAGGGGAATATATATTTACAAGGGCAATATAGAAATACAGTAGCCTTTAAGCACATACATATCTCTTAATAGTTGGTTGCTAGGTGCAGCACCATTCGCTTTGCCACAGATTAATACTTTTTGCATATCCAAGACAAAAAAATGAATAACGAATTCCCATTCGAGAAAATAAGTATTGAAAAATTTAAGGAAATAACAAGTAATATCTCGAAAATGGTTCACTCAACAACAAAAATGTATATGACATAAATTGTGTATTTTAACGTGATCTACATTTTTTGTGTAGTAAAATTTTGTCTATCTCTTATGGTTTACCAGTTTTGCAATGAAGAATACTTTTGGAGACATTCCCAGGAAATTCAAGATATACATTTTATTTGTCATGAAAATATCTTAAACATATGATATTTTAATCAAAATCGTTACAGCTATTTTTGAGAAAATTAAAATTTTCGAAAAATCTTCCATGTAAAGGGTAATCTGGGGTGGTGGGATTTTCTTGAAAACCTTCGTGTCGCATCTCAGGAAGATACTGAACCTAAATACCAAGTTTGGTGTTTATCCGACTGTTCGTTTCTGAGTTATGCTGTTCACAGACAGACACACACACACACACGGACATGTTTCCAAAAATGCTTTTTTTGGATTCAAGGGGTCTCAAAACATGTATTTCCGGTGAAATCCCGGTATCTAATTTTTGGGGGAATACAATACTTCCCCTACTTAGTATACGTAGTAGAGAAAGTAAAACTAAATGCTCTGAATGTAAACTATTTTTTCAAGGCGTTTAATGCCTATAATTTCTGTGTCCCAGATTTAGACTAACTTATGTAATTCAAGCCTGGAAACATGATACTATGATTACTTTCAGGAAATTCGACTCACCCATTTCTGATACGATCTTGTTACTTCGGTAGTCCTTATTTGGAAATCTCTACCAATATTATAAAGAGGGAAAATTTGTGTGTACCCGTGTGTGCATAATGTATGTAGGGTAATCTGAAAAACCATCCAATCCATTTTAATAATTCTTTTACCATTGATAAGTCCTTTTGTTTCTGACGGACATAGACAATAAAAGAGGCTCTAATTTCTATTCCTAAATTACAAAAAGACTAAAAAGAATTTAATAAGTCCATATAACTTGAAAAGGAAACATTTGAGTTATAAAAGAGCATGCTTGCGAAGAAGGGCTCTACTTTTAGTTGAGAATGCTATTGAGTATAAAATAGTTGTTGCTCCACAGAATGTGCATGTAAAGTAAGACAAATCCCGTCGATAGTTTTTTCTTCCAAAAACTACGAGGGTCGTCCAATATGTTAGTTTCCCTATTTTATAAAAAAAACATTGCACACAATTTATCATGTTGAATTAATTTTATTTATATTTTACAATCCTTCTGCTGTTTTTCCAAGCATTTTTGGGGACGTGACTGAAGTTTTTCCAAGCCAGTGTTATACCAGGTCGGGTCCTGTGTTCGCAACCACCTGTTCACTTCTGATGGATCTTCGTCACGGTGTTAAAGTGCTTACCTTCATGATGACCTTTGAGTCAGGGGAACATGTGAAAATCACTTGGGAAAAGATCTGGTGAATACGGAGGATGCGAGAAAACTTCCCAGTTGAATCTTCTGAGCTCCGCCTGGGTCAAGATTCAACTTGGAAGTTTTCTCGTATCCTCCGTATTCACCGGAGCTTGCCCCAAGTGATTTTCACTGTTCTTCCAACTCAAAGGTAAGCACTTTTAACACCGATGGTGAAATAAAATCAGAGAACAGCTGGTTGCGAGCACAGGACCCGACCTGGTACAACACTGGCTTGGAAAAACTTGTGTCACGTCCCCAAAAATGCTTGGAAAAACATATTGACTATGTAGAAAAGTAACATAAGGATTGTACAATATAAATAAAACTAACTCAACATGATCAATTGTGTGTAATGTTCTTTATAAAATAGGGAAACTAACTTATTGGACGACCCTCGTATATCTAGATTTATCAAGTAAGAAAACAGAAGACACAGCAAAACAAAAGAGAATCGAATCTGATTATAATGCCATGATAACGCATGCTAAAATATTTTAATAACCCTCACGTAAGAAACTTGTGCTTTATTTCCTTGGTATGTTGCAAACAAGTTCGTTAACAGGGGATGTTTAATAAATGTATAAGGAGAGAAAATTGTGCAGCTAAGATTAAAAATTAATTTTACAATTAACAACTGAGAAGATGTCCTCAGTGGTCGCAGACTGTCATGTCTCTTCCAAAAGGTGACTGGCGACCTGGTAGTGGGGAATCTTCATATTTACCAGCTTCAGTTCTCTTTCGTTGTATAAGCTAAGGGTTTCAATGTTATGTCAAAACTACGTAGCTTTTATGTTAAGTAACAATGGAACTAAGAAGAAGGTACAAAGTTTTAAAATGTCACTTACTGTAATTAATAAATTACCCGACCATTCGACCAATAACTGTGCTACAACCAAAGAGTACTTATATGTTTGTAGCATTTCCAGGACTTAGGAAAGTGTCGGGGAAGGTTAAGGAAGTCAGCTGTTCCGCCGATGTTTCATAACCTTTTGCGTGAACCTCAGGGGATTTCTCATTCGTTATTAGGATTAGCTGGGATTGTATGAAATTACAATTACAAGGGGTTAAGGGGAGAATTTATCATACAAATACCCTAGATCATTCTATAATAATTTCATAAAGAAAATGGTGGAGGTAAACGAAATTAATTAATTCGTTATTCGAGTTTAAAAAGCTAAACGTGCTACTGGAAAAATCAGTTAGTAATTGTATAAAGAGAGAAAACTGTCTCGTTAACATTAGAAATCGGTGAACTGATATTTTATAATTAACAAATGAGAAGCTTATTTTTCTTGATGGTCGCAGATTGTGTCTTTTCCAAAGAGCATCACTTGGTGGCCTCAGATGGGGATTCTACGAGGGCGGATCAAAACGTAACGCACAATATTTTTTTTTGCAAAATTTTTAATAGTTAAAACAACAACAAAAATCATAAATGAACTTACACCTTTTACCTACTTTTCGACATAGTCACCAAGTTTCTCAACACATTTCTCCCATCGTGATACCAGTTTCAATATGTCCTGTTCGTAGAAGTCGGTTTCCTTGGAGTATAGCCATCTGCGGACTGCTGATTTCACTTCCGCATCTGTAGCAAGTCTGACAGTGCAAGGTCCGGAATATATGCTGGATGCTGGAGCACCTCCCAACCAAATTTGGTGCTTTTTCTGACGAATGGCAGCAGAAACATGGGGGCGAGCATTATCATGAAGAATTTTGACATCGTCAGCATTCGTGTTGTGACGTTTGTCACGAAGGACACGACGCAACCTCACCAAAGTTTTCATGTAGGCTGCAGCACTCACAGTGGTCCCGTGTTCAGCAAAGTCCACCAATACAACACCATGCATATTCCAGAACACCGTCACAAGCACTTTCCTAACAGATTGAGTCACTTTGAATTTTTTCCTTACTGAGGAACCAGCATGTTTACACTCCATACTTGCCTGCTTATTTTCGGGCGTGTGGTGTGCCCATGACTCATCATCAGTGACGATTCCTTTAAGAAAGTCTTCTGCGATGTACCGTTCCAAGCTGGCCCTTGTGGTTGTCTGTCAGATTCTTTGGCACCCAGCGAGTACTAACTTTACGAAATTTCAACATGTCATGAACAATATCGTACACTGCATCATAGGAAATGTTGAACTGTTGCGATAAGGTTCGCAGTTGAACACGCCGGCCGTTCAAAATTCAAAATTGCCGCCTCAGTGCCTCTGACATTCTACGGGGTTGCAGCTGTTACCGGCCTCCCGGAGCGTGGCGAATCATTAAGGTTCATACGGCAATCTAGGAAGAATGAACAATGAAGAATGGAGACATTGATACGGTCCATTCAATCATTCCCGTACACGCCACTCGGTTTATTCCCTTTGGCCCATAAAATATATTGAACCACACCTCTCTGCTCTTTACACGTGTACGACAGTAACATGCGCGCCATGTTTGTCGCGTAGTTCATGCTTCTCTCGCTAGAGCTGCACATGAAACAAAAAATACGTTCTGTAGTGAAAACTTTAAACTACATCTGTGTGAAATTGTAACGTTACAGCTGCGATACCAAGGCAGAAAAAATTATTGTGCGTTACTTTTCGATCCGCCCTCGTACATATTCGCCAGCTTCACCTTATTTTGTTGTAATATTTACATAGTTTATGTATTATGTGGAAACTATGTAGGCTTTATGTTATTATATAACTTCGGGATTAAAGAGAAGGTACAGGGGTTTAAATTCGCCTGCTGTAATTATCTAAAAAATTATTTGACCATTCGACCGATGGTTCTTCCACCGCCAAACGTACTTATAGGCCATGCAGCTTTTTCGGAACTTGAAGACTATTCCGCCGATGTTTCACATCCTTTTGTGTGATTGTTCAATTGTTATAATGAATAGGCGGGGTTGTACAATGATAAGGGTAAAGCGGAGAGTTCACTACAAACATCGCCTAGAACTTTGTACAATAATTTCATGGTGGAGGTAAATGCATTTAATTAAATCGTCATTTCGTTCCAAAAGCTGACAGTCCAACGTCGGGTGAGTCGGCTGTTATGTTTTAATATGCGAAACAATCAGTGTAAAGAAAAGCAGTTGCACCGCAAACAAGGATAATGTCAGTAGCCTAGTAACAGGAGGCTGTTGACAGGATCACGAAGCCGCTGAACGCGTGACTGTATTTGCCTCAGTTTGCTTCTTTTAAAATAACTCCGCGGCACGGAACGTTTTCATTTGGCTTTAGGGAGTGTTTTACACAACTTGTCTGTCAACTTTACCTTCCATCAAACAAAGTCTGTCGATTTAAACACGACTTCGCATGACGCCGTCCTTAAGGCTACTTGCAGGCACAGCAGTGCAAAGGGGACGCAGCCTAACTCAGGTTACTGAAAACCAAAGATGGCTGATGTCAGTCAACGTTCTAACTGGAGTCACTATATATTATAATCGCAGAAATCACCATACATACTATGTACTCACCATTTCAGTCTTCTGCTAATATTATGAGTCATTGTCATATCATACATGTATACTGCTCTGTAATATTCTTCCTTCTGCGCCTTAATCGCTGATTACCTATAACCTGGATGTATCTCAAGTGTTAAATTAACGTGCCTATGTTATTAAACATTGCAGATTACTGTACTTTAATACTATGAAAAACAACTTATACGGCCTGTATTACGATCTCCGGTTAAAAGTCATGGTTTGTAACCTATCAGTTATCGCTACCTGAAGGTTAGGTGCATTGCCGCGTATTACAAACGCATATCAACCGATGGTTAGTAACTCTAAGGTTTATGATGCTGGGCGAGAAGTTGGCAACACCAAAGAAATATGTATTTCTCCTTGGCAATAGTTTTCTGAGTGATTTCACTGTTTATACAACGCTATCTCGTGGTAATCTGCAACATTATAGCGTCATTATCAGGACCCTCTGGATACCGGACCTGACACTGACATTCAAAATGGCGGACGTATGTGGTGGGAATTTGGGAAATGCCTTAATCAGTTCTTGTCTACAAGTTATGACTTCTCCACAGTAAAATACAATTAATGTGGTGCAGTGACATGTCTTTTGTGTAGATATATGTTGTTGTGCACAAAAACGCTGTCTTTTAAGTAAACTAAATGCATTTTAACATTAAATGAAATATAACCTCAAACAACATTCATGCAGTCTACAGTTTTGTATGCTATAACTTAACAGAATTTCTAAACTACAGCTACTTATTTAAATTACAAAGGACATAGTTTTATAAATTGCAAACACTGTAATACTTGCACGAAACAGAACTGTTGATATTGAGGTTGACACTGATTGAGTTCACTCAAAATTACGTGTCACTATTTACACTCTTAATCACACTGTACGTACACAATATTATATGCACAAAATATACACTGCATGGCACGAAATGGCGTTGTTTACAGTAATTAGCTATTAAATTTAGAAGCTTTAGGGTTACTTTTGCTTTCATTGAACGCTTTTCATTTATAAGTTTGCAATAATTATTCAAAACTATACCAGTTAGCGACTTATAGCAATCCTTTACTAGTTTTTGCAGAGAGTCCACATCGACAGATTGAAATATAACAAATAAGTAGTCTTAAACCAGCACTGCAAGTGAAATAAATGAAATACATAACCTTAAACAGCATTGCAAAACAACATTCATGCAATCTACAGTATTACATGCAACAACGTAACAGCATAAATACGATGACTGAATTAAAACAAACTGTCAGAAATGCACCATTCTGCAGTTTAACCACGTTCTTGGAACCGTTATAAAAGAACCACCGTAACGAATTTATCCTTTCTTATAACTAAGTCGGAAACAACGATGTATGCATACAGGTGAATCCTTCGAAGGCGTAAAGTGTTTACGATTTGTGAATATTAACCGTTTTCTTTTAAATCTTCATATTTTGGAAATATGAATGGCAATACTCCGGTATATGAGAATAACTGGAACTCATTATACACATAGATACACTCTCAAATACTCATAATTGTTTTATTGTATCTCACAAATATACATAATTTAATATACTTTATAACTCAAATTAACACTGAATATAGCATATTTTAAAATATTAATCACAATTATTTGCACCTCTATTCGTTATAATCAAAGTTCGATTTACATCCGGAAACATAATGGCGTTGTAATGTTTTAGGTTAAGTATATTTACAACCAATACGTCCAAACTGTAACTATTTCTTTATTTCACCACAGTAACCGTGACACAAACTATATTCTCAAGTAGGTAAATTAAAAAAGGTATAATTATACTTTACATTTAATGTAGCCATAATCTACATGTAATATATTAGTAAACATAAGTAACACTTGGAAAGCACACGGCAGTGAAAACGAATGACTGGGATTATTCCCGTTTCCCAAATTGCTCAAATAAAGGTTTTCAAACACTATTGCTTCGCTAATGTGATTACAAACTGCCGCAGTTACTAAAATACTATAAATCACAGGCATCGGGAACACAACACAGCAGTTGGCGAGTATAAACACGTCAGGGATCACCACCAACTACCGCCGCCATTTTTCTCAATCTTGAACCCAGTGTCAGGTCCGTTGTTTCTAGAGGGTCCTGTCATTATTGGTCATTAGTAACAAGGCGAGCGGACAGACTATTATAGATTGTGAACGGTTTTGGAGATTTTTTTAGAGAATTTTGACATGAACATAACCTAAAATGTAATTTATATACATGTCATTGAGCATACAAGATGCGGTTCTAGTACGTTATTGGATTACTGAGCTACAATAGGATACCGTAAACAATAGTTATAATTACCTTTTTATTAGCTTTTCCGTTCGCGAAAGCTATTATATTTATAGAAAAGCAACATCGATGGTTCTAATGTTGATTCGGATTTACACATGTTGCCTGACATTTAAGTTCAACACAATATTCTTAAGTTTGTTGCATCTTTCTAATACCGTTCCTTGGTTATTCTATTTGGAAAACTATGCCACACTTCAAAGTTTCGTTAAAAATAGTGTTAAGAGTTTTGACGTAAAAGTTTTACGAATATCACTTTAATAACCGAAAACCATAGTCTTTTGACGCAAACATTTCATGAATATCACTTAAAACTAACGTGGAAAGCCATTCGACAATTTTAAAAACCAACCTAAATATAAACTAACACGCAAAATACGTTTACCTTTGCCCACACTGCTTGTCATTTAACCTAAAATGTTTGGCCTTCCAAAAACAATCCAAGCACAATGGTTAGTTCCTTACGCCCTGACAGTAATATTTAAGACTGGGTGTTGGAGTGAACTATTCTAATGTATAGATAACATTTCCAAAAACTTGAAAATATATTCTGAATCACTCTCAATAATCAATCTCTGCCGGTGGTACGCCATGTTTCATTCGGAAATACGAGTTAACTCCAAGGTATCATCTTTATCCACCACTTGAGGTGGTGGTTAGTTTACCTCCAAAAATAACTCCCGGGTAGCCCTTAACCAAAGATTGTAATACAGTCGCAGTACGTAACTCTCAGGTAAATCTTACCCCAAACCTTAACCGGAGATCGTAATACAGGCCGATAGTTACGTTTTAATACTTACCTAAACCAAACACAAACAGACAACGCTTACGCCAAAAGTCAAAAGCAATTCAAATTTCTAGTTAACTGCAAAGGTAAGACTAATAAATAATTAATTAATAATATCCTAACCCAATATTAATATCTAATTAAATAAATTAAATGTTCGCATAATTAGCCTAGCCATATAAACTAATCTAATATAGTCCTATAATGAATATAATAATATAGATGGTGTCTCATAAGTAATGTCGGTGTTTAACCAAAACTCTATTTGGAACGTTTTCTGACAAGAAATTAAAGTACTTTTCAAAATAGAGACCATAAGGTCTTAGGCATCTTTCAGCGAGGTTTATTATCCCGCGACGAGACGATTTCTGGTTTTTGATGCGCAGAATTCCGTGAGACCCAGTTCCACAGCTTCAATGTTTTCGAAATTTCTTCCATGCAAGAAATGGGCCATGGATCCAAACAGATGGTAATCTGAAAGCCCAAGAACAGGGCTGTATTCTGGGTGTGGTAGCAGTTCGACTCCGTCAGTTCCTGAGTTTTTGTCATGGCTGTTAGTGCAGTATAGTGTGTTGCATTGTCCTGCTATAAGAAGATGCAAAGTATCTCCGTCTGAAAATGGCATGAACTCTTTCCGTTTGTTGAGAATAAATATCTGCGCTGGCAGCACGCCTGTTTGCAAAAAACACCCAGTGAATCACTCCTTCAATTTTCCACCAAACACACAACATTACTTTGAGGCAGAACTGATTCTTTTTAACGATGACTGGCAGGTTGACGGGGACTGAGACACTGTTTCGAGGCGTCAGGGTTGTGGTAATAGACGCATTTTTCCTCACATGTGGCAATTCTCCTGATAAATCTATCATCCATGAGATTCCCGATAAGCTGATGACAGATATACACTCTACGTTGAGCCTGTCAAGGTGGCAATTCATGAGGTACAGATCTACAGCTTCTGTTTGATTTTCCAAGTTTCTTAATCTGGCGATGTACGGTATCTTTTGATGGACCAAGTTCTTCTGACAGCCTACGAGTACTTTTTTGCGGATTTTCTTCCAAAATCCTGCGTGTATCCTGAATATCCCATAATTTAGGTGTGGCATAACGTGGTAAATCTTTAGTGTTTTCTTCTCCAGTGTTGAAACTGGAACCATCGTTGTGCCACACGCTCACTGGCGACACTTTTTCTTCCACTTCACTTATTTTTCGAGCCGCTGCAACAGCTTTATAATCTTGTTTCCAGTGGTGCTTTAGAAGAAATCTAATCTCAAACTTTGTAACTTCCTTTTTGTGATTGTGCATTAACGACTGACGGCTGACACATTGTCGCAACACTAGCCATGGAATCCTGTAAATAGCGTTGGCGAACCAAATTCTATCTTATAAAACACCAAACTTAAAAACCGACATTACTTATGAGACAACCTAATATATAATAAAATTTTAATCAGTGCGTCAGACGGTGACAAAATGTTCAGCGTGCAAAGTGTGAACACCTGCAAAAACAGGGCGTCAACGTAACACCTAGCTAGTGTACCGTTTGGTCTCAAATTTTCGGCGATCAGGTTGTCTGCCTGTCGTGCGCCTATGGGCTACTTTTTGTTTTGGCCGTGGCTAGCTGGGGCAGGTGGTCGGCTCGCGGTGGGCAGACAGTCGCTCCAATACGAGCGGAGTGTGACGTTGTTTCGCAGTAGCTCTTGGTTTATTCTGATCGCCCAGTGTCTGCCTTTTATTAGCTTTTAAAGTGTTTTGTTATTTTTGGAGTTTTAGGCTCGAGGCTTCTTGGGTGACTTCACCGGGGAGTTTGTAGTTATATGGGCCGTGTTATATTTTGCTAAGTGCATACTGTGATTCCTTATGTGGGTCTGTGGGTGATTCCATGTTGGCGGAAAGACGATCTTGGCTATTTTAGGTAATGGGGTATGCAATTTCAGCTCGGGTCGTGCAAGTTAATTTTGCAGCCAACGTAAAGGGTTTTGCTTTTACCTTATTTATGGTTCTATTTCTTTTTCATACATACTAATGATTTAGACACAGTTGTCATGTTTCAGGATTAATTGGCTCTGCAGTGCTTTACAGTAATTGTAGCATTGAAATAATTCATTACGTGTGGTTAATGATTCAGTCACAGTTTCATGCCTTAGGGTTAACTGGCACTTTGCAATAATCTGTGACATTGAATTAATTCACTATATATGCCTGATAATTTAGGTACAGTTTTATGCTTCAGTGTTAATCAGTTTTGCACAGGCTTGCAGTTAATTTGTGCCATTGATTTAATTTATGAGATACGCTTAATAGTTTAGCCGCAGTTTTCATGCTCCAGGATTAATTAGCTCTGCAGTGTTTTGCAATAATCTGTGTAATTAACTCACTATATATGACTAATAATTTAGCCACAGTTTTATGTTACAGTGTTACTTAGTTTTGCAGAGGCTTGCAGTAGTTTCTGGCATTGATTTAAAGTATGATAATTATGTTTAATAATCTAGCCACCGTTTGCATGCTTCAGTGTTAATCAGCTCTGGGGGATTTACAGTAATTGTGTAAATTAACCAGTTATATATGCCTAATAATTTAGTCACAGTTTTTATCCACCAGAGTTAATTAGCTCTGCAGTGTTTAGCAGTAATTGGTGGTTTTTATTTAAATTATGATTTATGCAAAATACGAGCGCAGATCGAAAAGTAACGCACAATAATGTTTTTACAAAAAAATTTAATAGTTAAAATAACAACAAAAAATCACAAATGAACTTAAACCTTTTACCTATTTTCGACATAGTCGTCAAGTTTCTCAACACATTTCTCCCATCGTGATACAAGTTTTAATATGCCCTGTTCGTAGAAGTCCGTTTCCTTGGAGTATAGCCATCTGCGGACTGCTGATTTCAATTCCGCAGCTGTCACAAAGCGTTGGTCGGCCAGGAATTTCTTCATGGGACCAAACAGATTAAAGTCCGACGGTGCAAGGCAGCAACATGGGGGCCAGCATTGTCATGAAGAATTCTGACATCGTCAGCATTCATGTTGTGGGTTTGTCACGAAAGACACAACGCAACTTCACCAACGCTTTCATGTAGTCTAGAGCATTCACAGTGGTCCCGTGTTCAGCAAAGTCCACCAATACAACACCATACATATCCCAGAACACCGTCACAAGCACTTTCCTAGCAGATTGAGTCACTTTGAATTTTTTCTTTACTGGGGGACCAGCCTGTTTCCACTCAATACTTGCCTGCTTGGTTTCGGGCGTGTAGTAGCATGCCCACGACTCATCACCAGTGACGATTCATTTCAGAAAGTTATGCCCCTCTGCGGTGTACCGCGATAAGTGATCCAAGCTCGTCATCATTCGCTGGCCCTTGTGGTAGTCTGTCAGGTTCTTTAGCACCCAGCTAGCACTAACTTTACGAAATCTCAACGTGTCATGAACAATATCGTATACTGCACTATAGGAAATGTTGAACTGTTGCGATAAGGTTCACAGTTGCACACGCCGGTCGTTCAAAATTGCCGCCTCAATGCCTCAGACGCTCTGCGGGGTTGCAGCTGTTACCGGCCTCCCGGAGCGTGGCGAACCACTAAGGTTCACATAGCCCTCTAGGAAGAATGCACACCACCTGGAGATATTGCTACAGTCCATAAAATCGCCCGTATACACGCCACACATATCCCTGTGAATATCGCTCGGTTTATGCCTTTTGGCCCAGAAATATCGAACCACACCTCTCTACTCTTCACACGTGGACGACACTAACACGCGCTCCATCTTTTTTGCGTAGATCACGCTTCTCTCGCTAGAGTTGCACATGAAACAAAAAATACCCTCTATAATGAAAGCTTCAAACTATATCTGTGTGAAATTGCAACATTCCAGCTGCAATACCAAGGCAGAAAAAAAATTATTATGCGTTACTTTTCGACTCGCCCTCGTAGTTGAACCATAGTTTTTATGCTCCGGCGCTTACCGGTTTGTCTGAAGGGAAGAACTTTGCAATAAACCTCGTTAATAGGTTAACAAACGCATTGCCCTTACCTTTTAATTGCTGCTCTGTGCTTAATAGTCTTTGCCCTACTGTTTCAATTTTTGGTGGCAGTTAATGATACTTTGTAGCTTTGTGCATCTCTGCTAGGGCAACATCCACTGATTTATGCTTTTAGCTATTTTATTTCAAAGGCTTAAGCCCTCCTGTGTGTGTTTTGGATGAGGCCTACTTCATGTTTTGTGTTACTGTATGTTGCCCATTGTGGGATCAATTGTTTAAATAAATGTTGTGTTAAAATAAGATCTTGCGTTGCTTAGAGTGATCCCGAATCCCTTTCCCGAGTTGGTAAAGACCTGGGCGTGCACTCATCAGTGTCTCGATAGGTAGGTAGAGGGGCAGAGCACCGCAGGTAGGCCTGTACGACCCTAACGTGACACCCGGGAGGGGTGTCACGTTCCGAAGATGTCTGGCGTCAGCGCGGGCGGCATCGAAACGTTTCCAGATTGAACGCATCCGACACTCCTTGAGTCCACCCACAAACTCCTAATCCCCCTGAAGGGAAGCCTGCTCCCAAAGCATCCAGAGGGAAGTCCGTGAATAGTCCGACGGATGCCAGGAAGAAACCTCCACAAAGCCCATCTCCGCCGCCCAGCCGCAAAACGCCGAACACAGTCGTCTGATCCTTCAACTCTGAAGTAGATGATGTTGAATGAGAACAGGAAAGTTCTGATAGAAGAGGAAACACCCCAGGATTCTCCTACCGACCCGGGAAAACCTCGAAAAAACCTCGGTCAGAGTGGGCAGTCAATGCGAATCGAACGCGGGACCTCCCGAATGTGAGCCACACACGTTGCCGCGGAGCCATCATGCTCGGTCCTCCACCCCTTTCTTTTCTTTCTATCATAAGAGCCTGTTACCAGAATAAGTATTTGAATATTGTCCGCATGTTGTAACTAAGCACATCTTGTTTGATTTGAAATCATTTAAGAAAAATATGCCGATAGTAACAGAACTTGGATAAAATAAATGTTTATTTAATTACAACAATATGTAAGTGAATTTTAAATTAAATTGATTTTTATTTATGGACGCTCTTTAACTGCTGTGGTCCTTAGCGTCCAATTCTATATTGGGCGTGAAAGACCGGTAGAGGTCTCTTTATCAGGCTTGTAAGTTTGAGAATTTGTTGGTAGAAAAATTAATTTGAATGTATCATCAGGATTTTAGCTATTAAAATTCCGGAGTACGGTTTAGGTGTTCTGTTTAGAAATAGTACCCCTGCATCCTATTTCTGATCTTACGAATAATAATTCAGGTAATAATTTACAGGAACAAACGAATGCGGTTAGGAAAGCCATTATAGCGGATTATGATCGCCTAACGGTGCTTTATAAAACCTACTTCTCTGGAAGCAATTCGTTACAGGAAAGAAACAATGCAAGAAACAATACGAATTGTATTCGAGTGTTGTAATGATTTTCTCCACACTTGAATGTCCCATACAAATGTCCCACTCTTCTGGCATTTCCGATACTTTCATGACCTCTTTTGTTAATGTCAATGAGGTCACGTAAATGGTAGAGATGTTTCAAGTGTAGTTTTCGATGTTGACTCTCTTTGTATTTTAAATTGAAATCCTAAATACACTGCCGGGCAAAAAAATTTGCGAAAAATCTTTATACAGTTGAAATCTGTTATCAGTTAGGCACATTACTGGAACTTGTTTTCATGTGCACTTTGCAAACAAGAATATCTAAACATTTGGTTCTTAACCCTTTTGTACACGCGTATAATTTTGTAACGTATCTACACGCATGGGGTATTTTTTACCCCAATTTGGAATTTTTTTCATAAAGTATTAAGGAAATTGGAATGTAGTTTGTATATCGCAACATAGTGTGATTTTAACAACATTTAATGGTTTGTTCTTATCTGACATTAACTCGGTGAAAATTACAATGATTCAATATTATATTTTCGAACACAACTTAAGTGAACATACATATCTTTCAAATAAGCCCTCTACTATATATGCACGTACTTACGTTTTAAATAGTATTGAAATACATTAAAAACAAGTAGTTTAGAAAAATTAACGCTGCAATGTTCTTTTCTTATATGGCAGAATCCTGGTTCACAAAGAAAGTCTATTCTAGAAAGTTGACTTTTTTCTCTCTAAATATTAGAATCGCTGCCAACACGTTCTTCACAAACTGAATACGAATGTTCCTTAAAAATCAGTTTGTAGCACTTGTTACATGTAGCTTTGGATTTACGGCATTTTTTCCTTTGGAATATACCTGAGTCGATGAAGGCACATCACCACTCTCTGCCTCTTGTTCTGTATCTGTCACATGATCACTTTCTGAAATGTGGTCATTTTCGTCCTCAGACTCACTATTTATCTCATGTTCACTTGCACTATCATCTAGATAGGTTCTCGTGTCCTTGTTTTGCTCGAATCTGTAATCCTTATTTTTCCAGCTCAGGAATTACTTTAGCACACGTGTGGGGTATTGTTTACCCAGACACCGAGAACACGTGTTTACTGACTAAGATAATGCGTAAAATTGCTCCCCTAACACATTATTACAATGAGGAACTATTGATTGAAAGGCAAGTGGAAGGCCATTGTTACAGAATATATGTTACAATGCAACCGGCGTATGAAAGCTATCGTGGGGTATAAATTCATCCCACGCATGTGATTACGGGTTAAGAGATATTCTCTGGTGCATTTAGAACGTCCTTGCCTGCTATTCAGTATTGTTGCGGTACGCCTATCGAGCTTTACAAATCCGCGCTTTCCCACCACTCCGACATTGTTGTGATTGCAAAGAAGTCATATACACATAATACTTGTTCATCCATAATTCTCTATAGTGTCGTAATTTAGTGCTCCGAAAGATGTCTTTGAACCCTGTTGATTGTGCGCAAAAGCTGCTGCATTACTTGAAGAAGGGCACAGCTATCGCTATGTAGCGAGAGTTTTAGCAACAACTCCCACAATTATTCTACGAACTAAAAGACGCTTTCTAAAAATAACACCTACAACAGGCTTTCTGGATCCGGTCGCCTAGGTGTACATCGCAAAATCCTTTTTATCTTGACGATTTTAAGAGATCGTCACATGACGACTGTTGAGGCGAGAAATCATCTGCAAAATCTCGGAATATTAATATCAGCAAATGGACGTACAGAAGAATACCCAGAAAATAAATCTGAACTCGAGGAGACCGGCCACTATTAACTCCTCAACACTGAAGAGACTGTCTTCATTTTGTACGAGAGTACGTGGACTGCACAATAATAATTTGAGCAATGGAGCAAAGTTCTCTATACGGATGAGTCCAAATTCAACCATAGGGCTCCACATGGAAGAGGTAGGCTATGGAGAACGCTCTGCAGCTTGCGCGTTTTCCCCAAAGTTCCTTAAGGAGGAGGCTTAGTTATAGTGTAGTGTGGTGTAAGCACTGATGTAAGTCGCACACTTTTTCTACACGGCAGTGTATTTCACAAAATATAATGAGCATTTCTGTGCTTATTCAAAAATCATTTCACTCTTCTTCCAAGTAATGTGAGGGCTTTTTATAAACATTCATATCATCTGGGTCTAATTTAATGACGGGGATTCTAAATAATCTCTTCTAGGAAGTCTATAGTGTGGTGCAGTTATGGCCCGAGGTTATCCGTGGAAGGCGACTGATCGACTGGCCGGTTGATGAGATAAGGAGAGGGAGGAGCGCTATCATCCAACGTAAATTACAACAGCGCGATGTTTTTGGCTGGTTCTCGCCCCTCCTCCCGAAAAGTCTCTCGAAATTCCAACAGCTATGTACCGGCGAGCGTGCTCAGATAATCAGGAGATAGTGAGTTGTTCTTGATGCGACATAAAGTGCTCGTTACTCAATGTGTTCTACGAGTTAGGTTGTGACGTACAGCGAGTGCTGCTACTGCGAGCGTTTAGAGAATCTTGTGTTCGACGCCCCAGCGAGTGAAACAGAAGGAAGAAGAAACTCCTTCACCTTTACGTGCGATAAAAACTGAAGGCACAGTGAGAACTGAACTAAATCACGTTAATGAAGTGACGGTGAAAATTAAATTTGAATCCCATTATTGAACTGACAGTGAGAACTGAGCTAAACCATATTATTGAAGTTACAGTGAAAATAGAGCTGAAACGAATTAGTGAAGTGACAGTGAGAATTGAACTAAATCACATTAGCGAAGTGACAGTGAGAATTGAACTAAGCCCCATTAGTGAACTGACAGTGAGAACTGAGCTAAACACATTATTGAAGTTACAGTGAAAATAGAGCTGAAACGCATTAGTGAAGTGACAGTGGGAATTGAACTGAATCACATTAGTGAAGTGAAAGTGAAAACTAAACAGTCGTAATAGTTTCTTAACTTTCGTTATTATTTTAGTTTTTCACATGCAACGTGTTTGAAGCACATAAATCGTAAATATGTTCGTGATGCTCTTTGAGCTTTATTAGGGTGAATCAGTTTTCAATGAAAGACATCTGATGTGCTACATTAGCATGACTTTTCATACCCACTTTCGTGTATTTTCTTCAGCTTCAACAAACTATTGTTACGAAAGCTTATTTTCCTATCTGCTTCATGTTAATGAGATAAACATTTGCAGAAACAGATTTGGTTGTAAGTACAAGGAGAATACATAAACAGACGTGATAGTCAAATGTTAAAAAGAGGGACGCTATACGCTGGCCTTCAAATTCCACACAGTTTCCACGACATCGCGAAACACCTGACCCCAAGAACACTTAAAATGACAAAGATATTGAAAAACTCAAAACCAGTAAGTAACAAGCATTATCCCGGAATGACTGATACTACAAAAACTGTTATGTGGAACAAATTTTGTGACACATTTTTTCTGCAGTAAGTGTTTTTCTTTTGTGGTTTACCAGTTATACAAGGTTGTATAAAATTCCTTCCCAATGAAGAGTCCTTCACAAGCTGTTCCCAGACAATCCAAGACATATCTACATTTTACTCGTCATGTAAAAACCATAAACATATGATATTTTAATCAAAATCTTCGTGTTGCATCCTTGGAATATATGAACTTCAATACCAAATTTGGTATTTATCCAACATTTTGTATTAATGCTGTTCACAAATACACACAACACACCATTTTCTTTGTCATTCAGGAAGTCTTAAAACGCGTATTTGCGGTATCTAATCTCGGTATCGAATTTTTGGACGGAATACAATTCTTCCTCTACTTGCTATAGTCAAACTAATAACAGAATATCTCGGAAATGGTTAACGCTTCAAAAAATAATAAATTCTGTCCTTTACCGCGATCTACATTTTTACTTTCTCTACTACGTATAGCAAGTAGGAGAAGTATAGCATTCCACCCAAAAATTCGATACCGAGATTTCACTGAAAATATATGTTTTGAGGTCTACCGGATCCAAAAAGGAATTTTTAGAAAAAGGTCCGTGTGTGTGTTTGTGAACACTGTAACTCAAAAATGAAAAGTCGGTTAAATACCAAACTTTGTATAACTTCAGCATTCTCCAAAGATGCAACACGATTTTCAAGAAAAACCACCGACTCCTAATTACCCCTTACGTGTAAAATTGTTCGAAAGTTTTTATTTTCTCATAAATGACTCCAACGATTTTTATTAAAATACCATATTTTAAGATATTTTCACGACAAATTAAATGTATATCTTGAATTTTCTGCAACGCCTCTGAACACCTCTTGATTCTGAATGTCTTTTGTTTAGCTAGTAAACCGTAAGAGATAAGACATCTTACTATACCAAAAATGTAGATCTCGTTAAAACGCACACCATTAACCATTTTCGAGATATTCCTTGTTAGTGGTTTGAATGTTAAAATACTCATACTTTTCTTACTGTATTGCAGCATTGCGTTGTATCTGGAAGAAAATGTTTATCTCGATAGAACAGTACGCTTTTGTAAGAATAGTTTGTTGGATGGGTAAAAAGTCGTGTGATTTTTCCATATATTCCCTCAAAACATGTATTTGATTGAAATATACAACGCAACACTTCCTCTACCTACTATGTGGTGGTATAGAAAGTAGAGAGTAGTCGAACAGATACCTAAGATCAGGTTTCAGAAAACAGTTCTCTGTCATGGCATGCCAATAGTTTTTTTTTTCCTAACTGATAAAATAATAAAAAAAAGCCACGAGTAACATTCACAATAGCTATTAGTTCGCAGTCGAGTGAAAGGAAAATTGATTGCCAACTTTATTTATTTATACTTTTTGTGAGGTGTAACTCTCACTGTACTGCCCACAGTTACAAACAGAACCAAGAGACGCTCCACATAACGATTTCATTGTACTTCCATTTAAAAAAACAACATGGTATTACACAATAAAATTGGCATTAAGTATCACCGACTTGTGATCGTTAATAACACTGCAAGCCTTCTAAAACTAAAACACGATGTTTATGATTTATTCATATTCGTTATTCTTTTAGCATCAGTTAGAGTTCATCTACTTTATTATCGTTTGAAGAGAAAGTGGTCTTACAGCGCCAACCATAAAGAACCTCACCGCTTTGTTCAGCGAGTGGTAAGTTAGAGCAAAGCGTGACAAAAGAACCGGTTTATTATCTTCATGTTCCCTCCGTGTATATTTCCGTCGCATTTTCACAATACTTACCTTTCCTGTGCACTGCAATATTCACACCATTTAGAATCTTAGTTCATGTCTTCAGTTGCCCAGTACACAAGAAAGAGCACCTTCAGAATGGGGGATCACTACGTAAATATAGTCATTTGTTAACATATTCTCACAGCCGCACGAATCCTACGCTATGAACCGTACCAACGCCTCCTAGCAAATGCTGACCGTAACAACCCAAGATGTGGATATAGATGACAGTGCATACTTATTTTGAGTGCTCGTTTCTAAACAACAAACTTGTGACTGAAAATATGGATGAAAATCCCGAGGAAATTTCAATCCAAGCCAGAAATACTGAATCGTAGCTGCTGTCAGAAAAAGAACTGTCATTTTCACTTCCATGTTGCGGAAGAAATGTTTTATTTTTGTGAAGGTCTTCTGTTAAACAATAAAATGATGTCAAGTAATATTTGTTTTTAAATGATTATTTTGTGAAAAATAGTGGTAAAGTTTAGAATAACTTAAAAAAACAATGTTGGGTTCTATTTCTAGTTTTATAATCAAATATTTTCTTTAAAATCCTGTTGGTATGTCTGCCATCTGGATTTTGTGTATTACGCCGCTAAAATAGGTACTATTTTTCGGTGTATTAACAGTCCGACAAACATCTATTTTAGAGAGCATGTACTAAAATATCTGGTGTGTTACATTCACATAACTTTCTCTATCCTCTGCCGCTTATTAGTGGATATACAAATTATTCAGTTCATTTTCCTATCTACTTTCACTTTAATCGAGATAAACCTTTCCGGAAATAGCTACATTACACATTTTGTTATAGATACAAAGAGAACAGCGATAGTCAAATGCTTAACAACTGGACGCTATATGCTAGCCTTAGAATTCCATACTTTTTCCATGCAAACCAGAGAAAGAACTGAAAATCGACAGGACTTTAAAATAATGACTATGTATTGAACAACGCAAAGCATTAATAAAGATATCTCGGAAATGGCCTATACTACAAAAAAGTTTACTTGCAATAATTGTGTGTTTTAAAGACATCTACATTTTTATGTAGCTCGTTTTGGTCTATCGCTTAGCGTTTACCAGTTATGTAAGATTATATTAATATCCTTCCAAATGAAGTGAAATTCACAGGCTATTCCCAGAAAATTCAATACATAGACTTTATTTGTCGTCTAAGTATCCTTAATATATGGTATTTTAATCAAAATCAGTAGAGCCATTTTTGAGAAAATAAATTTCGAAAGGTTTTCCTTGTAAGGGTAGTTTTTGGTGGAGGGATTTTCTTGAAAATCTTTGTGTCGTAACTTTGGGAGGTACTGAACTTAAGAACCAAGTTTGGTATTTGCCCGACTTTTCATTTTTGAGTTATGCTGTTATACATACACACATGGCCCCTTTCCTATAAGCGTTTTATTTGGATTCAGGGGGCCTTAAAACATGTATTTCGGGTGAAATCTCGTTATCGAATTTTTTGATAGAATGCAATACCTTCTCTACCTACTATATGCATGGTAGAGAAAGTAACAAATAACTCTAAGAATGTACATACGGATTTTCAACACCAAATTGCAATAAGATCGTGATTTCAGGGCCATCATCAATGTGATGATGCACTAATGCCTTAAAGGCTCACTTATTACTGACACGGGTAGCTGCGGTCGTTAAAACACGAAATGTGAACAGGAGATCCGCGGTTCAAATCGCGCCAGGTTTTTTCTGGATTGTCTTTTACTACTATGATCCTTAGCGTCCCATTTGGGCATGAAAGACCGGTAATTTTGCTCAGATGCCTATTTATCAGGCTTGAGGCTCTTTTACGTACCGTAAATCTACGACACAGACCACGGCTTTACTTCTCTTCCAAAGGAAGCCATGCTAAGGATTTTTACGCAAAAAATCCATCGCCCTCCACCGGATTTGAAGCCGCGACCTTGGGAACTAGAGGCTAGCATGGTAACCATTACACCACGATAGGGTTGTCCTCAGTCCTTATGACTGGCAACTCAACAACCTAGGCCTGAAACGTTTCCATCCCCCAATTTTATTTCCCCAGTTATCTTATTGTATAGATCACCAGGGTCACCGCCTGAGGTGCCATTTATGTAGTAAGAACGGGCGTTAAACACTAATAAAACAGGCTCACTTTACGCACTATTAACAGTTCCTAAAGTTACAACTTCACGACGTATGGTATGAAATAGTTATTTACAAGTGTTAAATTTGGAATTTTATTTTGCAAGTAGAAATGTTTGTAGAAAGAGGCCGAAGGCCCAGTGTAGCAGTCCTACGTCCACAGTAAAATCACTTTTAACATGTGGTGTAATATACTATTTTTAGACAAACATTATTATTATTATTATTATTATTATTATTATTATTATTGACAGATAGTAACGCTATACAGGCCAGAGATGAAGTATTAGTAAACACACAACATCTGAGAGGGAGCATATTGGCTCCTGTAATATCTTGTGACCTGTAATATCTCTGCTCTCTGGCAAGAACGCTCGCTTATATAGTCAATGGAATCTTTCCACAAGATTCTCGAACGTTCTAGAACTATTTCGACACACTTTCTGGAGGAGGGGAGGGGAGAAGAAGGTTGTAGTTATCTGCCGATAACGAGCCCGATGTTTATGCTGGTGAGCGGAGTTATGATTGTTTACTCCGACCGCCCGGCGCCGACTCCCGATAACCTTGATCATAGCCGTTGCGTCACAGTATTTAAAGTATGAATTATTTAAAAATGATGAATAATTAAATGTGTGCACATAACATACAACGAATAAATGAAACAAGTTATAAAGTTAACACAATAAAGTCAATAATTCTTAACAGAAGTCATCTGTGTCACTTGATAGTACATGTAATTTTCTTTTCAGGCTTTTGAGTGGAAATTTGTTGTTCAGGCTTGTATGCTTGTTTAATTTACTACAGAATGACTATGAGAATAGTTTTATATGCTGTTGTATTGGAAGAAAAAAAATCTGATGTGTTACACTCACATAACTTTCTCTACTCTTGTACAACCTAATTTTACAAACGCCTATTCTCCATATGCTTCATGTTATCGAGATATCGAGATGTCAATCTTATTGGTAATTTTCTTGTAGATGCAAGGACAATATGGTAGCTTTTAAGCGATAGTCAAATATTTTAACGCTGGTTGCTATGTGACGCATTCCATTCTCTTTGCATGTCCAGGACATAAAAAAAATGAATAACGCATTTGAGAAAAAGTATAAGTATTGGAAAATTTAAGGAAATAACAAGCAATATCTCGAAAACGGTTCACTCAACAAAAGAAATGTATATGACATAAGTTGTGTATTTTAACGCGATCTACATTTTTTGTGTAGTAAAATTTTGTCTATCTCTTATGGTTTACAAGTTATGCAAAAGTCGTTCACAATAAAGAATACTTTTGGAGACATTCCCAGAAAATTCGAGATATACATTTCATTTCTCATGACATTACCCTAAACATATGATATTTTCATCAAAATCGTTAGAGCCATTTTTGAGAAAATTAAAATTTTCGAAAAATCTTCCATGTAAAGGGTAGTCTGGGGTGGGGGGATTTTCTTGAAAACCTTCGTGTCGTATCTCTGGAAGATACTGAACCTAAATACCAAGTTTGGTGCTTATCCGATTGTTCGTTTTTGAGTTATGCTGTTCACAGACACACACACAGACACACACACAGACACACACACACACAGACACACACACGGACATGTTTCCAAAAATGCTTTTTTTGGATTCAGGAGGTCTCAAAACGTGTATTTCCGGTGAAATCTCGGTATCGAATTTTTGGGTGGAATGCAATACTTCCCCTACTTACTATACGTAGTAGAGAAAGTAATAAGTTTGTGACGCAGTTTATTTCTTATAAAGCATGGAGCATTTGTAGCTCACCGGAGAAATCTATTCCGTATAACTTGCAGTCTATAGATATTTGTTTTACTTATGTGCCATTTGGGAGCTGCATAAGTCAGTAATGTTTGAAATATTTATAAAGGAGATTAGAGCGCTCCAATATTGGAGCGTCTGTTGATATGGGTATAACTTGGTGAATCTTGATCTAGCAAGTATTGTTATATGCCAAATATCATCATTCCATGTCAGCCTTGGGTCCACTAAAATATGTCAAGCTATATTACTGGTGTTTGGGATGGTAGCCTAGCTGTTTGATCGGAGGATATACACAGAAAGGGTTTATGTAAGGCCTTAAAGAGAATATTTTTGCTTTTGTAGATGTTGGTTATAAGAGATGTAGGTCGTAGCTCGGGAATACCATGTGTGAATATATTAAACAGCAGAGGGGCGAGAACTGATCCTTGTGGTACTCCTACAGCAATTGTTCGTGTTGTTGATCTCAAGGCATCAATGAAAACTGGATATCGTCTTCCTGTTAGAAAGCTTCTTATGATCGAGTTAGATAATCCGGTAGTCCAATTCTATAAAGTTTCATAATAAGTCCCTCATGCCACACTTGATCAAAGGCTTCAGCGATATCAAGGAAGATTGCAACAGCGTACTGTTTTCTTCAGATCCTTTAAATATTAAATAGGTGTGTTGTGGAATGATTAGAACGAAAACCAAATTGAAAATATGGAATTTTGTAATTGCCATTAAAAATGTTGAGACGATTTGAATGGCTTTTTTCAAATAATTTCGATAACGTTGGTAGTATACTAATTGGTCGATACATGGATGGTTCATGTTTTGGTTTACCTGGTTTGTATAATAGTTTCTGCAAGTTTTTTTCAATGCAGAAAGCAACCAAATCTCACAGAGGCATTGAAAATTGTAGCTAGCTAAACCAGGGCTGCTAACACTATATTGGGGATTAGTTCATGTCCTGCTGACTTTTTGGGCGGAAGTTTATTGATAAATAATTTAAATTTGTTTTGAAGAAGTTGGAGTAATGTTGTTTGGTACCATTAGCCTGTTTATACTTTATTGAAGTTCGTCTACGACCTTAATGGTTATCTGTTCATTATCACTATTGTTGGGTTTTAACATGTTTTCGTAGTACGAAGCTAGCAGGTTGCATTTAGATTGTGTATCAGTTAGGTGAGGTTATTCTCACGCATTTGGTTCTCGGAGTATTCGCTTAGTAGCCTCCAAGGAGCGTTGCCGCAGTTGAAGAGAGATGATAAGCGGGATTCATATGATTTAAGCCGAAGCTGATCTAGCTCATGCTTAATCATGGGCATAAGATTATTAAGTTTTCCTTTCTGCCATGGTTGTCGTTCTCTTTGCCATATACGTCGAATGTGGTGTTTTTTTTTTCCTGAAATAATTGCAGAATACAGAAATTGGGCTTGATCTCTTAAAACAAGTTGTTGATTCATTTACACATGAACAAATTGTTTCAGTAAAGTTTAGAAACTCGGAATGTTAAATTATAAAGCATCCATGTGGATTTTTTTAAAATAGCAGAATGCATTCAAACATGAGCAATGCGAGCTGTAGTATGTTGTTTGACCTTCGGTGTTATTTCACCTTCATAGCACCAGTGCTGACAACTTATCCTTACACAATCGCAACATTCTAAAACATATAGAAGGCTGGCCCCCCCAAAAACGGAATACGTGTAACAATAATTTTATTAATAAGCATATATTTTATTTAACGTACTTGTTCAGTTGATGTAATTGTAATGTTGGTTGTGCTATTGTTAGAAATTTTAATTAACTTCTTGTGCAGAGGAAGTAACATTTTTATTGATAACAACATTGATTATATTGTTTGGGAGCAGTTAAATTCATTGGACTTTATTATTAATTTATTACTCTTATTATTTCTATTATTATTATTATTACTTTCCCTGTCACGTACATAGTAGGCAGAGAGTGCTACGTTCCACTAAAAAGTTCGATGCTGAGATTTCACCAGAAATACATGGTTTGGGAACCCTTGAATAAAAAGAAGCAGCTTAACTCAAAACTAAAAGCGTATAAATATCAGACTTAGTACCTTACAAGATGCCACACAAAGATTTTCAAAAAAAAATTCCCGCACCCAAAACTATCCTTTACTCGGAACAGTTTTCGAAACTTTTTATTTTCTGAAAGACGGCTGCAACGGTTTTTATTAAAACACCATATGTTAAAGATATTTAGATGACAAATAAAATGCATATCTTGAATTTTAAGGAAATAGCCTCTTCATTCGGAAGGAATTTTGTAGAATCTTGTATAACTTGTAAACGTTAGGTGATATATGATAGACGAAAACGTACTAACAAAACAATGTAGATCTCTTTAAAACACCAATTTATTCCAAATAACTTTTTTGTGGCATCAGCCATTTCCGAGATATCCTTTACTGATGTTTCGAATTTTTCAATAGTTTGTCATTCTTTTAAACTCCTGTCGATATTCAGTTGTTTCTCACGATGTCAGGGAACAGTATGGAATTTTAAAGCTAGCATATAGGGTCCAGTTCCTAAGCATTTGACTACCGCTGTTCCCTTTGCTTCTATAAACAAATGTGCGATGTAGCTATATGCAGAAAGGTTCATCTCTATTAAAACGAAGCAGATTAATGTATTTACCCACTAATAAACGATAGAAGTTAGAGAAAGTCATGTGACTGTAATATATCAATTATTATTATTATTATTATTATTATTATTATTATTATTATTATTATTATTATTATTATTCGTTATCCCCTCCGCTGCTTGTAAAACTTATTCTGGAATCCATTTCAGAGTTATTCAAATAATCCAGCATTATACTTATCGATACAAGGCCTCCGGTTAGTATTCATATAATTTTCATCACAACAAAGATGGTAACCATGGAGTGCTATAAAATTTTTATTCCATCCAGTGTTATATTCTTCATTTCTAGCACTAAGTGACTCATGTTAAAAGCTCTACATTTAATGCCAGCGGTCTAAAAATCATATTATAAAACCCACTTTAAAACACAAACAGATGGTGTGGATTCACTAAATCAGCTTATAGGGAAAAGGATAAATTTTATGGAAACCATTGACAACCATATAGCTTATGATAGAGTTGACAGAAGAAAATTATTTGTGAATAAAACATATCCAGTGGAATAAAGGTTCTAGGTTATTCAAAGATGTAAATTTTCGCTGGATGAATTGGGTGTATAAATAAGGGAAGTAATAAAATATCACTTATTTTTATGCTGTTTTAATAATGAAATCATTCCATCTAAATGGCAGCAATATTTATGGTTTCTTACGTTTCAATGTTGGCTGCAATAGCTTCATTTCCAGTTCAATAGATTTCAGTCTAAAATCTCATTTTAAGGCAGGACCTTAGGGTGCATGCTGAGAGCTTTGGAGCTCAGTCACTGTGGCAAGGCTTCTGCACTCGTTAGGCGGTTTGGGCTCTTATTTTAACAGTGACTCTGGTCAGGTAATTGAGGATTGATTTGGCGCTTATTTTTGACAGGGGTGGTAAAAAAGGAAGATGAGAAGACTTTGTTTTCTTGAGCGAAAGAGGACAGTGAAATTAATTCTCCAGTCACACAAATTCTTCGACTGTATGAATTTCGTGGTAATTGCCTGAGGTATGTTTTCAATATTTGATTCTCTCTCTCCATTTATTTCTTTCTCTATCATACACACGACCTCTCTCTCTCTCTCTGTCTCTCTGAAGCTTGACAACGCAACTTCGTGTCCGCTCATTGGAGACTACGCCGGAGGGGAAGGCTGGCTGGTTCTGTGTGAAGGGGTCGCGAGTTGGAAGCCCACGCGTCACACAGTACATTCCCTCGTCTTTATGTAGCGTGTTCTCCTTTTTTTCGTCGCTATTGTGTTTGTAACTAAAAAAATATGTATGCCCTAGCTAGAAAGTTCTCAGCGGAGAAACAAGGATCTTTGCTTACAGGGTAGGTAAGCGGTAGAGGATATCTCTGCATGTGACCACGAAACTGGGAAAAGTGATAATGCACACATACTAGACGAATATAAACACTGGCGCCACTGTTAAATGTGTTTCCGGTGCAGTTTCGTTTATATAGTATAAATTACTTTTACTACGATATTTTTATCTCCGTGCGATTTGTCTCAACACTTCGTGGATTATAGCAAACTAAGCCGGAAAACACTTAGGTACGCGGAATATTTGCGCGCCAACTCCTTTCATTAGAGCGACGTGGTCAACTTACATGTTGAATGTGTGTCCAACAGCGGATTATACTCCCTACAGAAGTAGGTGGTAATACAAGCCGTCCTTAGTTGAAGTTAATTTATACCAGACAGCACGGTTGCCAAAAGGTTTGCCTAAACAGAACTGGAATGCGGACTCCATACTGAAGTGGTATTATTAATGTTATTTGTGTATGTGTGTTTACTCCACGTGTTGAAGCCATTTTGTGATGTGATTCTTTGTTAAGTTTGTAGCTCCATCTGGTGTTAGCAATTTGCGGTAGTATTAGTGTTTGTTTGAAAGAATGCTACTGTTATTTTATTTAATTTTGGTTTACTGTCCTCCGGCTAGCTATGATCTTTTTGGTCGAGCACATCTCTTTATACAGGTTGTGTAAACGGAAAGGAATCTTTTATCCAAAGATAACACTGATGAAAGAATTTGTTTTATACTTTTATTGTCGAACACTTTCACTATCACATTTACACATTGATCTAGACACTCGCCAAACTGAAACTGTTATAATAACTTCATTATTGATCATTCTTAATTCGCGTACTTCAACTTTTTGTATAATTAACTTTACAATACTTGAGATTTTTCATAACTCTGATACGCGTAACTTGCGAATCGATAGCCGACGTGTAATATTTCTGCTGGACTGAAGGCGACATGTAGCATACAAATATTTTCGACGAACTGACGGACTGAAGGCGACGTGTAGCATACAAATATTTTCGACGAACTGACGGGTTCTATCTCTAACCTAGCCCTTTTTATACTCCTACACCCCGATATGCCTAAAGATTATAACTGAGCTGCAATTGGCTAATAAAACGCGCCAACATTACGTAACTTCCTTGTCTCTAATAATGATAAACAGCTCATCCCCTCGTTGCATTATTGCACGCTATTATTGTCAGTTTCAGTAAGGCAGTATAAACTTACTTCTCAACAATAATTACAATCAACAAACATCTCAAATCAATGTCACATAAAAATGCATATTCATACTGTAATCATTCTTTACATTTAAATAATTTGTGATACAAATTACTGCATCAATACCGACAGATAGGAGGCCGCTAAATGAAAAACCAATGCTTGATAACCAACACTTTAACTGATATTACTGGTCCCAGAGTTCCTTAGGTACAGAAACTGCCTGCTATATGAGGTGTTCCGGATTCGATACCCGGCTGGGCTCCAGAAAGTTGTCTAAACAAAAACATTTCACGGTATTGCCAGAGTCTGGTGTTTGCATTTGAGAGTACCTATATGTATGCGGTAATGTTGCTCCAGAGGTCGACGTGGCATGGCGGACGATGTAAATGCGCAATATCAGGTATCAACTGTTAAACGAAAAAAAAAAAAAAAACGCTGCCACGTTAGTAAAACCGGAAACAGTTTGGTATTGTTGCGAACTGTTATACGCTGTCGTATTAGAAAAGCGAGAAATAGTGAATAAATGCAATAAAATTGAATAATAAGCGCGAAGCAGTAAATAAATGTTATTGTCTAATGCCCGTGCACTGGTAAATAAATGTAATAAACGTAATGCAACTGAATAGTTACCGTGCAACAGTAAGCAAATGTAATACAACTAAATAATTATCGCGTAGCAGTAAACAAATGTAACAGAACTAAATAATTACCGCGTAGCAGAAACAAATGTATTAGAATTAAAGAATTACCGCGTAGCGGTAGTTCTGGAGGATAAACAATGAAGAAATATGAAAGTTTGGAAGAGAAGAAATATGAAAAGGAAGTTCTGAGGGAGAAGACGAATAAAAAGAGAGCTGCGAAGATGTTATGCCGCAGGATAATTCTTGGAGAGTGTTGCAAGAAAATTCTGAACGCTCTCCGTTCGGGACAGCTATCCTGTACATAAACTCATGCAAGTATGAGTTGAAAAGCGCCTGAGAAGTGCCGAACTGTCTCCTAAGCCTGCTAGCTCTTCTGCAACTTGTTCTATGTCCCAATTTTCCATTAGGACAGCGTCATTATTTAAGATCTTATTCTCTGCAACGATGCATAAGTTGTCCATGTTGTTGACTGCTGACAAAATCACGCCGGATTGCATAACCAATTCAATAAGTCGTGCCAGAATACATAATCGGAAGTGCTTAAACAGCTTTAGGGCATTTAAAAGACCAAATACCACACATTCCCGGAATTTTAGCGATGTTTTTTTTTCCTACAGGGTAGCCTGCCTGACGTTGCGCGGCACCCACCATGATACGTCGACCTCTGGAGCAACATTACCGTGTGTGCCTGTAGGGGTGTTATCAGTTATTTAATAACCAATTCGCTCATTAACAAGAATTGACGCAAACCTGAGCACACGTGTTAAGTCATTTGGTTCCATGACAGTAAATCTATACTCGGTGCAACAGTATGACACCAATTGGTGTCGCAAAGTTAACAGGATTAAACAAACTTCTATTTTATTATATTTATGCACTCTTAAAGGTACGTTAGAATTAAATTATTTTCTATTAGTGCATTATTCATAACAAGCATGTGTAAAAACATGCCCGCCTTGGTGGAAAAATTGGTGTAAGGGCCTGTGAACAGCATAACTCAGAAACGAACAGTCGGATAAACACCAAACTTGGTATTTAGGTTCAGTATCTTTCAGAGATGCGACATGAAGGTTTTCAATAAAATCCTCTCACCCCAGACTACCCTTTACATGGAAAATGTTTCAAAAGTTTTAATTTTCTCAAAAATGGCTCTAACGATTTTGATTAAAATATCATATGTTTAAGATATTTTTATGACAAATAAAATGTATATCTCAAATTTTCTGGGTATGTCTCCAAAAGTGTTCTTCATTGTGAACGACTTTTGCATAACTGGTAAACCATAAGAGATAGACAAAATTTTACTACACAAAAAAATGTAGATAGCGTTAAAATACACAATTTATGTTATATACATTTTTGTTGTTGAGTGAACCATTTTCGAGATATTGCTTATTATTCCCTTAAATTTTCAAATACTTGTACTTTTTCTCAAATTCGTTATTCATTTTCACTCTGTTCTACTACGTATAGTAAGTAGGGGAAGTATTGTATTCCACCCAAAAATTCGAACCGAGATTTCACCGGAAATACATGTTTTGAGACCCCCTGAATCCAAAAAAAAAACATTTTTGGAAACATGTCCGTCCGTGTGTCTGTCTGTGAACAGCATAACTCAGAAACGAACAGTCGAATAAACACCAAACTTGGTATTTAGGTTCAGTATTTTCCAGAGATGTGACACAAAGGTTTTCAAGAAAATCCCTCTACCCCAGATTACTCTTTACATGGAACATTTTTCCAACATTTTAGTTTTCTCAAAAATGGCTCTAACGATTGTGATTAAAATATCATTAGTTTAAGATATTTTCATGACAAATGAAATGTATATCTCGAATTTTTTGGGAATGTCTCCAAAAGTATTCTTCATTGTGAACGACTTTTGCATAACTGGTAAACCATAAGAGATAGACAAAAATTTACTACACAACAAATGTAGATTGCGTTAAAATACACAATTTATGTCGTATACATTTTTTTGTTGAGTGAACCATTTCCGAGATATTGCTTGTAATTCACTTAAATTTTCCAATACTTACACTTTTTCTCAAATTCGTTATTCATTTTTTTTGTCCTGGTAATGCAAAGAGAATGGAATACTGCACATAGCAACCAGCTCTTAAAAAATTTGACTATCGCTTAAAGCCTACCAATTCCTCTTGCATCTACAAGAAAATTAGCAATAAGATTAACATTTCGATATCTCGACTAACATGAAGCATATGGGGAATAAGCATTTGTAAAAATAGTTTGTACAGGAGTAGAGAAAGTCATGTGAGTGTAACACATCAGGTTTTTTTGGATTCAGGGGGTCTGAAAACATGTATTTCCGGTGAAATCTCTGTATCGAATTTTTGGGTTGGAATACAATACTTCCCCTACTTACTATACGTAGTAGAGAAAGTTAAAATGGACGCTTGGAAAAGTAGATTCGGAAATATACAGTCGGGAAAATATAGCTTTCGGAAAAATGGACGTTCGGAAAAGTAGATTAGAAAGAATGTTCGGGAACGGCGGTGGCACATGTATAATTTGCTTACACCAGGACCCTTTCTTAGGCTGAAGAGACTACAGTGCTAAAGTTTTGCATAACGTAGAACTTGGCGCTGAAATGATAAATACAGCAGCTGTTAATACTTCTCTTAAATATTATTCATCCATAAGTGCCTTCTTATCCAATAAAATGTAACTCAAAGTAGTGATACTTCTCTTATCTGAAGACAAGCTTAATTGTATTATTGTCACATGCGATATTGAAATCCACTGACGGTGGAGAGGTTGCATTCTGCCGGATTACATCAGACTCCAGGAAGCAGATAAACATAGGTGTGTGGTATAACAAGACGATCAAACCAGTATGAGGTAGCAATGACCTGCATTGGGCGTGTATGCAGTTCGCTCGTCAATACTTGCAGCGCAGCATTTATAAGTGGGTGGCAAGTAGGTACTGGTTCTGCAGACAAGTCGCATAATGACTAAAGAAACAGATTAATAACTGACAATGCTAATTGCCGCATATTAAAGTCATATACGTTTTATAAGCAAGTTGTAAGAACACTGCCTACAGTAAATGGAAATGCTAAACGATTAGGAAAATCATTGACGTAAGCTGATGTTGTGCCTTACTGCGTTTTTACTTTATGTATTTCTCTACTACTTAACAGCATAACTCAAAAAACGAGGGGCTTCCAGAAATGGCAGCCCAACAAGTAAGCCATAATGGCCCTTTTTGCTTCCAACGTGACCCTTGGGAGAAAGGGGTGAAGAGATCAGATCCGGACGGCTATGTGCGCTAACATGGACGGAGTCCCTAACGATTCCAGATGTAGCACATCCTGATGCCGGCTAGCATTGTCTAATCCTCTTGGCCTCCGGGGAGCAACCACCGATGCCTGGTCCTTCGATCGTCAAACAGATGAAAGGTAATAATGTGGGCAGGAAACGATGGAGAAGAAGTTAGTGTTAGAAAAGGAACCACCCCAGCATTCGTCTACCGAGCTGGGGAAACCACGAAAAAAAATTACGGCAGACTGACCGATCAAACGGGGTCAAACCTCGGATTTCCCAAATACTTCTTCTTTAATGCATTACCCTCCTAGTTGTAGTCTTCCTCCGTGGTCTAGGGGTACTCTGCTAGCCTCTAGTTCCCGATATCGCGGGTTCAAGATCCGGCGGAGGATGATGGATTTTTTCGGGCATAAAAATTCTTAGCATGGATGGCTTCCTTCGGGAGGGAAGTAAAGTCGGTGGTCCCGTGTCGTAGATTTACGGCATGAAAGGAACCTCAAGTCTGATAAAGAGCCATCTGAGCAAAATTGCCGGTCTTTCACGCCCAATATATAATAGGACGATAAGGACCACAGCAGTTAAAGAGCGTCCATAAATAAAACTCAATTTAATTTTTCTGTTGCAGGACTTGCACCCCCAAGGACTTACAAGCCAATGTCTTGGGTCAGTAGCCTTACGAGGAGCAAGCAAGCTCTGGATCATACCATATCCAGGATGGGCAATCAGTCCAATAACATCGGTTAGTAGCCTGTAGAGGAGCAAGCAAACTCTGGATCATAGCATATCCAGGATGGGTGATCAGCCTAATGCCTTGGTTAAGTAGTCTGTCAAGGAGCAAGCAAACTCTGGATCATACCATATTCAGGATGGGTGATCAGTCCAATGCCTTGGTTAAGTAGTCTGTCAAGGAGGAAGCAAACTCTGGATCATACCATATCCAGGATGGGTGATCAGCCCAATGCCTTGGTTAAGTAGTCTGTCAAGGAGCAAGCAAACTCTGGATCATACCATATCCAGGATGGGTGATCAGCCCAATGCCTTGGTTAAGTAGTCTGTCAAGGAGGAAGCAAACTCTGGATCATACCATATCCAGGATGGGTGATCAGTCCAATGCCTTGGTTAAGTAGTCTGTCAAGGAGCAAGCAAACTCTGGATCATACCATATCCAGGATGGGTGATCAGTCGAATGCCTTAGTTAAGCAGTCTCAAGGAGCAAGCAAACTCTGGATCATACTATATCCGGGATGGGTGATCAGCCCAATGCCTTAGTTAAGCAGTCTGTCAAGGAGCAAGCAAACTCTGGATCATACCATATCCAGGATGGGTGATCAGTCGAATGCCTTAGTTAAGCAGTCTGTCAAGGAGCAAGCAAACTCTGGATCATACCATATCCAGGATGGGTGATCAGCCCAATGCCTTGGTTAAGTAGTCTGTCAAGGAGGAAGCAAACTCTGGATCATACCATATCCAGGATGGGTGATCAGCCCAATGCCTTGGTTAAGTACTCTGTCAAGGAGCAAGCAAACTCTGGATCATACCATATCCAGGATGGGTGATCAGTCGAATGCCTTAGTTAAGCAGTCTGTCAAGGAGCAAGCAAACTCTGGATCATACTATATTCGGGATGGGTGATCAGCCCAATGCCTTAGTTAAGCAGTCTGTCAAGGAGCAAGCAAACTCTGGATCATACCATATCCAGGATGGGTGATCAGTCGAATGCCTTAGTTAAGCAGTCTGTCAAGGAGCAAGCAAACTCTGGATCATACTATATCCGGGATGGGTGATCAGCCCAATGCCTTAGTTAAGCAGTCTGTCAAGGAGCAAGCAAACTCTGGATCATACCATATCCAGGATGGGTGATCAGTCCAATGCCTTGGTTAAGCAGTCTGTCAAGGAGCAAGCAAACTCTGGATCATACCATATCCAGGATGGGTGATCAGTCCAATGCCTTGGTTAAGCAGTCTGTCAAGGAGCAAGCAAACTCTGGATCATACCATATCCAGGATGGGTGATCAGTCCAATGCCTTGGTTAAGCAGTCTGTCAAGGAGCAAGCAAACTCTGGATCATACCATATCCAGGATGGGTGATCAGTCCAATGCCTTGGTTAAGCAGTCTGTCAAGGAGCAAGCAAACTCTGGATCATACCATATCCAGGATGGGTGATCAGTCCAATGCCTTGGTTAAGCAGTCTGTCAAGGAGCAAGCAAACTCTGGATCATACCATATCCAGGATGGGTGATCAGTCCAATGCCTTGGTTAAGTAGCTGTCAAGGCGCAAGCAAGCTCTGGATCATACCATATCCAGAATGGGTGATCAGTCCAATGCCTGGTATGGTGGTGAAGAAGAAGGAAATGAAATGTTGTGATGAAAGGGATGATACGAAAATTCGCGGATCAAATTATCCAACCCTACCAACCGAGGAAAACCGCGAAAAAAATCTTCGGTAGAATTGGTCGACCTAGCGGTTTAAACCCGGGGCCTCCCGAATACAGGCGAAAGGACCTTACCGCCTGAGCCTTCCCACTTGGTCATGATATTTATGTTAAGCACTTTCCATGAAGGCGGTACGAAGTGTTCTGAAGACAATTCCCCCACCCAAACTACGCTTTACATGAAACATATTTTACTTCCTCTAAAATACTTCTGAATGATTTGCATTAAAATACTAAATATTTGAGATATTACTTGACAAATAAAATGTGTATCTTGAATTTTCTGGGATTAGTCTGTGAAGTCCTCTTCTTTCAGAAGGAATTTTGTATAATTGGGAAATCGTAAGAGAATGACAAGATCATGTTACACAAAAATGTAGATCTCGTTAACGCAAACCATTTTTGTCAATACCATTTCTTTCTTATTGCTTTGAATTTTCAAATACTTATACTTTTTGCTTTCCCCACTGTTTACCTATACTAAGTGGAGGTAGTATTGTATTTCGTCCAGAAATTCGATACCGTGATTTCACAGGAAAAACACATTTTGAGACTCCCTGAATCCAAAAAAAGCTTTCTCAGAATAAGGTGCCTATAATTAGATCTCTTTAAAACATACTCTTTATTTAAAACAAGATTGTTTGTGGCGTAAACCTTTTCTGAGGGATCCGTTATTAATGGTTCGAATTGTTCAATACTTTGTCATTGTTTTCAAGCAGCATATAGCGTCCAATTGTTAAACATTTGACTATCGCTGTTCTCTTTGTATCTATGAGACGTATACTAGTATTATATAGAAAGGAAATGAGTGCGTGTGTGTGTGTGTGTGTGTGTGTGTGTAATCTCAAAAGCCACTCAATCGATCAACCGATTTGGATAATGTTCCACCATTGATAAACCCTGTTCTTCCAGATGGACACAACCTATATAAACTTATCAAAAATTTGAAACCTTAATCACAATTAATTTATCTTAAATCTCTCAAACTTATAATTCACTAAACAAGAAAAAAAGTATTAAATACACTTTATTTGCTTCATTGCTATAATTAGGAGGCTTACCTCCTTTTTTAGGGTTTTTTTCCAAAATGAGTTACTATTCAATTCATAACTCAAAATCTCATAATTCTTCAGGGTTAGGGGTACCTTTTTCACCAAATTCCAATCTCGTTTCATTAAATGTGGATATCAGGGACTACTTTTGGCATTTTATTGCAAATATGACAGGTTTTTAATGACTCCTAGCCCAAAGGGGTATATGAGAAGGCTTGAAGTATTTTAAAATGAAGTTATTTTAGGGGGTTTATGTATTGTTCATATCACACATCCTTCATAGTTTACTAAGCTTCTATCAAGTAATATTTATTGTATGATTTTGACAAAACCGTGTATATTTGTACCATGAGCTACCTTTACATTCAATCTCCATTTTGAATCCCTAACGTAAACCAACGTCCTTTAGCCTATCTAGATGAAGCTTTGTAGTTTGTACTGTAGTTTCGTAACCCAAATTATAAGATACCTTAAATTCTAAAAGAAAAAATACTACCACACCATAATTTCAATATTTAAGCAGAAATCTGTACTGTTTAAATAATATGGCCTAAATATTACACAAATATAAATAGGAGTTGGAAGATATCATAGGTTATCTTATAACCTCCAAAAACCACCTAACCCTTATAGATACATCTATATTGCTTGGTCAGCGGATACAAATTTGTGCACTTGGATTATAGGAATTGAAGAAAATTATAGAATGCAATACAGCCTCAAAACACATTCATACTCATAATTGTCAACCCACTAGGAACAGATTGTCACTGCTTGACCAATCTGGAGGAAGCTTTGCCACTTAGCTTTACGTAGATACTAGTACAAATTAAAGATTACTTACGACTTTCAAAGTCACCCCTATCCTTATTTTCAACCTCGTACTTATAGGATGTACCAGTGCAATACGGGTACATTCTATAAGCAATAAACAACTAAGATTATGTAATGTAAACGGAAATAGTTACTTCTTAGATTTATTTGTAGCTTATGCTCTTGTATTATTCGCTAAATAATGAGAATGCCGCATCAATGAACAAAATTGAAATTTAAAACGTATAATTATTAGCATTAAAAGTTAGTGGAATGTCTTTCTTGTTACAAACAAACAGCTGTACTGTTATTAGAGATGGAAGTGGAAGATGTTGGTGTACATTCTCTTGTAGTCT
Organism: Deroplatys truncata; assembly: GCA_030765065.1. Classification (NCBI taxonomy): domain Eukaryota; kingdom Metazoa; phylum Arthropoda; class Insecta; order Mantodea; family Mantidae; genus Deroplatys; species Deroplatys truncata. The sequence goes on from CM060987.1 coordinate 22,091,055, forward strand.
CTGGATTCCACAATTTGTTGATTATTCTCGAATGATGCTGTTCATTAATTTGTTGCTGTGTCCATAGTTTGATCAAGGAGGTTATGTGCGGAGATATGTTTCATTGCGAATTCTAACATTGAAACCGGCAACTGAATTTGTGTTGACAACATTGATGATCGGGGCCATGAGCTAAATAGCATAAAAAAAAATCACTCGACCATTCCGACCTAGGATTCTTCCACCGCCAAAGGGTACTTACAGGCTATGTAGCATTTCCGGAAGCTGGAAGACTGTCGGGGGGAGATTAAGGGGGTCAAACGTTCCGTCAATGTTTCACATCCTTTTGCGTTAATACCGGGGAATTTTTGATCCGTTATTGGGAATAGTCTGGGCTATACAAAATTACTGTTAAATAGAGCAAAAGGGGAGGATTAAGCATAAAATCCTCTAGAATGATGTAGAATACTTTCATAAAAATGGGAGAGGTAAATAATAGTATATAAATACATTTGGGGAGAGAAGGAGATGATTTTCTATGAGGTACATAATTAGAGCCCAAGGGCTACAAATGTAGGTACTGAACAGAAATTCTGTTTCGATCCCGTGCTTTGTATACTATTTTTCCACGACCGGAGTTAAATTGTCGCAATTCATTTATTTTCATTGAAAGTATTTCGTTGAGATGATTTGGCACTGTTGACAAGCGATAAGGGACTTTGGAACTATTGAAAGGATGTGCGTTCATACCTTGATACTCGGTGGTATTGATACTTTCAGATAAACCTTCAATACTTTTAAACGTTTAAGTTTTGCATCATTGAAAGTTCGTGCGTTTAACTTTTGCTAAATAAGGAATGAAACGAGTTGAAACTTCGTGTCATTGCCTCGAACGTGTCCCCAAAGAGTTGCTGGATTATATTTCTTGATAGAGCTTGACTGCGTTTTCTATAGGTGAATCAAGGGAACGTTGCATGCACTCTTGAGTCTAATATAAAAGCATGCAGCACATCGGAGGGAAGCAATAGGGGTACTTGTGTAGCATGTAGCGTTAACTCAGTTGTGAATGACCTGATTTAGCTGACGCTCCAAATCACATTTCTGCAACAGCCTGGCTTTGTGACTACTCTCAGTCATTACATTTACCCATTCTGTGACCAAAATGTGTGAATCCAGCAGAAACAAATCGGAACTTAAGTCATGAGATAATGCAGCGCATGGAAATATTTGTTCTTTCAAGAATGCTCGTGCTCTTAAACATCTTTGTTTCCTCTGTATCTCTGCATTTCATATAATATTTCCGTGACGTTTTCTTCAAATGTTTAATTGTGTCTAGTACGTGTATACAAAACATGTATATGCTAATGTATGAGGGTGGGTGGTAGAGAGGTTTAATTCGCAAACTTACTATGTTTCTTAGGAGTATTATATGACTAATGTCTTATTACCGGATGAAAAAATACATATGTTATATGGTAGGTTTGGTAGTGGTGGAATGGTGTAAAACACACATTATTTTTAGTTCTTTGAGCTGCATGTAAGACACATATTAGTTTATATTTTCAAGATTGCAGAACAAAGAAGAATTACTAGTATTTGTTGTACTATAGATAGAAAATCCTTCAAAACAACGTTTTCAGCAAAAAAATATAGTTGCAAAAAAGTAAGGGTACAAATAATAATAATAATAATTATTATTATTTATTATTATTATACTCACTAACAATAGGGAATATATAATCTGTGGAATTATCAAGATAAAAAATTGCTGCCAATTGGAGAATGTCAGACAGGAGCAATTTAGGAATTAGTCTACAATACAAAATTGGTTACATGTGTTAATACACAGAAAACTACTAATAAGAACATAATTCAGTGAACGAGCTATCGCCTTTACAGTTTTTTATAAAGTGAATATCAAGTATTCGAGCTCAAAAATCAGTATCGGTATCGAGTAATAGTGGTATCGTCCCAGCAGTATTTATATCGATTGCATTATTTACATAGTGAATTTAAAATGAAAAATTGATACTTTTGGAGAACCAAAAGATATAACGTGTTCTGCTAGTGAGGTAGTTAGTGGTTTGTTACCGAAAAAATCCAGTAGATTATATGAAGGAGCGTACGCTCATTTAAAAAAATGTATTTGTATGTATTTTGTCTTGTTGGTTTATTTCACGGAAATAAGGAGCGAATACGTCTGCTGCGAAATGGGCACAATATTCTATGTTAAGATATTATTGATTAATATTAGATCCTATAAAAATGTATTAAGTACAGTTGTTAATATTTTGCTTCTTTAGGGAAAGAAGTATTTCATTATCTGTAATATTTCTCACCCGATTTTGGTAACCTAAAAATCGACATTTAGCTCCGATCGTGCAAAAAATTAATTAATTCGTCATTTGGGTTTAAAAAGCTAACTTGCAACTTCGGGTAAGCGTGTAATGTAACTATTTCTGGAAAGGTTTGTTCGTATTAAAATGAAGCAGATAGAAAAATAAGCTTTAATAAGAATGTTTGTTTACCCACTAATAGACGATATATGGTAGAGAAAGCAATGTGAATTTAACACATCAGAAATGCTTTTCTTTGTTTTTATTTATTTGGAACCCCCTCAAACCAGAACACGTGCTGATTAGAGCGATACAGTTACATGTTAAGAAGTATGCCGAATACGAATGCATATTTAGCTGGTTGCAGAATATTACCACCAATAATATCGAGGCCATCAACTCTCACGTCTATGCCTTATTAGAAATAATGTCACTTTTTTGTAGGCTCTGGAGGAAAGATAAATTACGGAAAATACTTGCGTGCAAATATAAAACTACAATGTACTACATAAGTGAATACGGCACTTATCAAGGACAGGGGCGTGTAATGTTTAGAGAAAGCACCAAGAAAAGGCATTAGAAGTTAATTGCTGTTATGAAATCAAATTCTCACGTGTGTTCCGTCCCTTTAACATAAATTAATATTAGCAGAAGGAGTATAAATTAAAGGCGTTCTAGAAATGGGGCATCGAATTTGAAATAACTATTATTATTATTAAGAAAAGCTTCCCTCGTTGAACATCAGAATGGCTTCCCTCCAGGCAGATGCTGTGTACATAGAATTTTATGTTTACTTTCCCTACTACGAGGCGCATCCAGAAAGTAAGTTTCCCGGTTTTATTTCCTTTAAAGTAAACGTATTTGCCGGAAAAATTGCGAATGCGTAACAGATCTATGACATATAAATCATATGTGGGCCGGACAAGTCCCACCTGGTGCCAGTAGCGCGGCAACAGTGGCCCGAAATGGCGGCTCTTATTCGTTCTTCCGCCGTCTGCGAGGTTCGGTCAGTGATGAAGCTCCTTGCTGCACAAACAAAACATAGCACCGATCGAAATTCATCGTCAGGTCTACGGGCCGAGCATCATGAGCAAACAGATGGTGCGTCGCTGGTTTAGGCAGTTTTCCGAAGGTCGTCAAAGTGTCCATGATGAAGAGAGCAGTGGGCGACCGTCCCTCATCAATGATGGCCTTGTTGAGCTGGTGCGGTAGCACATCATTGAGAACCGTCGCTTCACGATTGTGGAACTCAGCAGCCATTTTTCGCAGATATGGCTATCCTTGTTGCATGAAATTGTCACTAAGCGCCTGATGTTCAGGAAATTGTGTGCCAGGTGGGTGTCAAAATAGCTGACACCCGAGCACAAAACGAAACGCTTAGGAGCAGCACTGACATGTCTGCTGCGGTATCATGATGACGGTGACGAGTTCCTTGACAGCATCGTCACGGGCGATGAGACGTGGATTTCGCACTTTACCCTGGAAACCAAGGAGCAGTCAACGCATTGCCGTCACAGTGGATCTCTGGTCAAGACGAAATTCAAACAGAGTGTGTCGGTGCAGCACGGTGTTGTGGGATAGGAAGAGCATTCTGCTCATTGACTTTCTGCCCAGAGGTGAAACAGTGAACACTGCGTAAATTGCGACGTGCCATTCAAACAAGAGGTGTGAAATGCTTACTGTAGGTGTGCTGCTCCATGACAATGCTCGGCCACATACGACTCGGCGCACAGCAACCATATAGTCCTTGTCTTGCTCCCTTTTCTTGCACCTCAAGAAATTCCTGTCCTCCGGTTGACAACGACGAAGAGCTGAAGACGACTGTCGCACGCTAGTTCCATTTACAGGTGGCAGACATTTGCGACACAGGAATACAAATGTTGACAAGTGTCTCAATTCTCGTGGTGAGTATGTCGAAAAATAGCTGAAACATTGCTGTACCTGTTGCCCCCCGTAAGGGGGGGTTCCGACCCCTTCAGCTGCCGTGGTGCGGGCGCTGCGGACCCATAGCACTCGTGGTACTTCTGACGTTACTAGAAGTACGCCGGGCCGAACATTCGAGCCTCTCCCGCAAGGGAGTTGTCCGGATTGGGTTGGATTCGGCGGGGCAGTGGTTCCCGACATCCATGGGAGATTGGGTACGCTTGGCTGGTTTATCCGCCCAGGCGGGGTTGTGAGACGCTTCGAGGTTCTCTGGCACCAGCCATGAGGGATAGCTGGTAGACGGTTGCTAAAAACTGTCGGCCCCACCGAGGCTGTTCGGTAGTCTCCCCCAGTAGGGTTCGCCCTGCTGGCCTGACGCGCGTAAGTGGCGTATTCACTTCCGTCCCTGTTTGGAAGTGTGGGCAGGATGAGTCCTAACTTAAACTTGACCAGACAGGGGGGCGGTATATAAACTAGGCACCGTCCCTAATGGAAGGACCCACGAGTAATCCTGGGTTAGCGAAGGTATGGTCCCGTGTTTATAGATGTACCTGTTGCCAATAAAGATTTTATGTAACTATGTTTTCTTTGTTTTTAAAAAAATAGGGAAACTTACTTTCTGGATGCGTCTCGTACTTACCACCCCAAAATTTGATATTAAGATTTTAGCAGAAATACAGGTTTTGTGAGCCTCCATTAATCCAAAAAAATACCTTTTTAGAAAAACGATTCATAGGTGTGTCTGTGAACAGCATAACTGAAAAACGAAAACTTGGTTAAAGAGCAAACTTGCTATCTTCCAAGGATATGAACAAACATTTTCCAGAAAATTCCCTCACAACAAGTTATGGTGCGCATGGAAAACGTTTTAAAAATGGTTCTAACAATTTTGATTAAAATACAATATGTTTATAGTAAACTGCGATATTAGTTTGGTAAGCCCTTGAAACTGATCGAGGAAAGAGTTTTTTTCAATTTCCTAGATTCCGTTATAGGCTTACCAAATGTGTATTGCATACTATTTTTTATCCTATATGAATATTTGTATCAGTTGAATATATCAATTGAGATATTGGCTGTAATATTTATATTGTATATTATTGAAGACAGATTTACATCGCCTATATGTGTTGCTATGGGGACAGAATGTTTGTAAATAAGTGTTGTCCGTATCGCCATATTATGTTATAGTTTTGTGGTTATATTAGCAATTTTATGTATTTGTACTTCATTAAGGAAAAAGTAATGACGATGTGTCCAATGATGTGGAAATGGAAGAGACTTGGAAAAGTGGATGTGACGAGTTAATATCGATGAAATCAAAACAAAGATATGAGTTGGCACATACTTCATTCTACAAATGGTTGAAAGAAAAAGCTGCAGATATTAATGAGAATTTATTGGCGTATTTCGTTCTAAGAAGTACTTAACTGATGGATCAGGAAGTTTCTGGTCGAAATTTTCCATGTTGAAAACTATGATAAAGTTAACAGTGGAGTTGATATCGGAACCTTCGTAAGTTAGTGTTTGTATTGGGATGGTTTTACTTCCCGCAATAGTGCTTTCAGCATTGCGATTTCTTTTGTTTTCATAGCAATCACAATGCATACCGAGCGGGATGACTCGGGCGACAGCGACTGTGACCCGCATTCGGAAGCTCCCGGGTTCGATTTCCGGTGGCCGACCACTCTGACATTGGGTTTTTCGTGGTTTTCCTCTGGTCGCTTAGGTGAATGCTGGAGTGGTGTATTCTACCACGATTTCTCCTTTCCCTCATTTCCTGTCATTTCATTTTTCAGGCTGTGTCTCCGGGTTCTGTAGTACGACTGATGATAGGCTGCGTGCATGGTCGCTGCGCTTTGGAAAGATTTATATCCCGCCAGTGACAGGGCGCGGGTCTCCGCGTCTACTGGCCGAAGGCGGGTGTTTCCAACTGGAAAGTATAGGGACTTCCGTGCGTACCTGCGACCAACTGCGACTCCTTCACTTCATCCCTATCTCCGGAGGGTGTAGCCACAGTAGACCTAGTTGGCCGCAGATGCCCCCCAGCAATAAATACCTCACACCACATTACATGCGGGAATGTTTATTTCCGATCCATAGTAACAATATTGGCAATTACTACAAATGCAAACATATTTTCATGATAAATGAAATGTTTAACTTGAATTTTGTGGGAGTAATCTGTGAAATCCTCTTTATTCTGAATAATTGGTAAATCTAAGAGATAGACAAAATCTTATACACAAAAAATTAAGATCTCATCAAAGCAATTTATTTCAAATGTTTTTCCTTTGTGAAGTTAACCAAGATATTCATTCTTATTCGTTTAAATTTTCAAATACTTATTACTTTTGTGAATTGGGAGGTCATTATTTGTGTTTTTCTATTGGTAATTCAAAGAGCAGGAAATTTCAACGTCATAGCATAGCGACATGTTCTTTAAAAACCTGACTGTCGGTTACCTTTACCTTCACCATCCGTATCCTACAACTAAATATGTAAATGTGTATTGGAAATTGATCTAGATTACCAAGAGGTTGATAAAATAAGTTTTTTGAGAATATTTTGTAGAACAGTGAGTAGAGAAAGTCATATGAGTGCAACACCGAGTTCTTATTCTTAAAAATCTGATTGAAAACTGAGCAGAAATTAACTTGGATATTTATATAGGATTCGTTTCCTTTGGGAAAAGCTTTCGATTGTATTTACTCTGGCTTACTGTAGAAAGAAGAAGGCGAAGCAACTGGAAATGGGAATGTGGTCAAAGTAGAAACAAATAAAGGCGTGCAGAGGGAGTGGTCTATCTCCAACACGTTTTACTTTCTCTACCACATACATAGTGGCTATATACAGTATTAATAAATAATTCGAATTTTAGGTCTTATATATTTAATTATTATAACAATTTCTTTTACCGTTATAACATGAACTCGTACGATGGTATTCACCTTTTGAAACCGGACCCTTTACCCCAATCTCTGCTGTTGATTCTGCTGCCGGCTCCTACAGTGTTTGGCTATGATATCTCTGAGTATACGTGGGAGGGTGTGAAAGGATAACAGCAGTTTAAATTGACTGAGAAATTTAATGTGATCTAATACTTGAGCTACTGAAGCGAGCTGCCCACCGTTTGAAGATAAAGAATGAAACTGATTAGCACTCAAAACTATAACGACTGACTTTTATACCTGCTAAGTTTTGCAGTATCAGTTTTACAGTCTGAAATAACGCGGTCTTAAGTGCTGCGAACTGTAGATCACCGTAAAAGACTATAAGTCCCTAAGGCTGTACACGAAGAAACAGGACTAATTTTAGAAATACACGCTCTTTTATTACTTAAGCTCCGACTACTTTAGAACTACCCCACCAATTTTCCTTCTTGCGCGGAGCCAATCTTACAATTTTTACGTGTGCGTCTGTTACCTTGTTGCTATGGGATACCTTCCTGAGTCTAAGAATTGCCTTCCCTTTCTCTTTTGCAAAATTCTGATGTACGTGACTGTTCAAACATACTGAATTCAGCCCTTTAACTGCATTCAAGAACTTTTATACTAACGCTTTCGACATTTCGGCTGTTGTTAATGACTTTGCTTAACATGACACGCTAATGACCTTTTCCTCGGACAAAACCTTTCAACTCAAGCTTGTTAAATTATACATAGATTTAATATACGGAAACTGTTTATTGCAATTATTTATTTATCTTACTATCATTTCTCTATTTATATCTTCTTGTCAATGATTACGGTATCAAATATTAACTTTCTATCAAAAGCAAAATATTGAATATCGAGAAAAGAATTTACATTTTGAATGTGGATTTGATTCCACCCAAAAATTCAATACCGAGGTTTTGCCGTTAATACATGTTCCGAAGCCTAAATAAAAAAAATAGAAAAAGTTCTGTGTGTATGTGTGTGTGTGTGTGTGTGTGTATGCTGTGAGCAGTATAACTCAAAAACGAAATGTACAAGTACCCGAACTTGCTATATAAATTCAGTATATTTCAAATATACGACACGAAGATTTTCAAATAAATTCCCCAACCCTAAACTACGCTTTACATATAAAATTTTTCATAATTTATTTTATTCTCTCAAGAAATAGCTCAAAAGATTTTATTTAAAATACTGCATATTTAAGATGTTTAGATTATAAATAAATTAACATATATCTTGAGTTTTCTGAGAATAGCCTGTGAATTTATTTTCATTTGGAACGAATTTTATACAACTTTGTATAACTTGTAAACCATGAGAGTTAGAAAAAAAAGTATTACGAAAAAAATGCATTACTAAACACACAAATAACTGATTTCAAATAACTTCTTTTTGGTATCAGTCATATCCATGATACCCATTGTTATTAGTTTTAATGTTTCACTATTTTGAAACAGCACTCAGTTATCTCTCGCAATATTATGGAAAGAATATGGAATATCCAGGTTCTTTTTTAAATATTTTACTGTCACTGCGGTCTACAACGAAATGAACACTCGGTCAAACTAAAAGTGGCCGGTCTCTTGAGCAGTTGAATTTGATCAAAGTCCCTTCGAGTGAGTGCGTGGTTCACAACCGTCAACTTCTGTGCGCCGCTTTGGCTAACCTTATAATATAAATCACAAAGCAGTAATTTGGCCTACCTCCACACCGTGCTTGGCATGGCGCAGTGCTTAAGCTACTTAACACGCAGCTCGAGTTTGATTTTCCGTAGTGAATTGTTATCGTTTATTCTCACAACTCGTTTTACTGCAATATAGTTAAATAATATTGCTTGCTGATAATTTATCTTAATTACAAATGTAATTGCAATACAGAGTATGAAACCATAGCATTAATGCCATGGTTTCCATTTACCGGTATGACTGACTAGTTATATTTTGACTTATGTACTTTTTTAAAATGAAAGGGGAAAAATTGAGTAGCTCCATGGAGGTTTGAGCCTGCAACCTCAGGAACAGTAAGTTAACTCTCTACCACTGAGCTTAGAGTGCTGCATTGTAACGAGCTTTAGTCATATTCCACTTGAGAACCATAAATCAATAAAGTATGTTTGGTTACAAATATTCAGTGTTGAAACACTCTGAAACATCTGTCTGAAATCTCGTATATGAGCTATTTCCTAGGAATACTTTTGCGGTTATAGTTATGTTCCCCATTATAACTACTATAGGAATATATGCATTCTTTGAACAAAGCCTGGCAGTCCTGAGCGCTCACGGAAATACCTTTTTCGAGGTACTTGATCTCTCGGACGCCAGCCAGTTTTAAATTGAAGGAATGTACAATAAAAGCTTTTCTGTAAATATTTATTCCCACTAGGAAAAACTAGATAGAAGAATAAGCCTTGCCAAAAATAATTGAATAATTCATTGCCATAGCCGGGATTTGAAGCACAGATCCGACTCGCATGTTTCGCGGTAAACCACAGGAGGTTCTCAAATTCATTTTCACTTTACAAACTCGTAACTACTTTAAGACTCGGTTTTCAGAATTAATCTCCACTAGCTCAATCAATGATAATTGTATTAAGCATACTTTAGTGATGGGACGATACAACTATTTCTCGATACTCGATACCGATACTGATTTTTGAGCACCGATATCGATACTCGATATTCACTTTATAAAAAATTGGGAAGGCAATACCTTGCTCACTGAATTATGTTCTTATTAGTGGTCTTGTGTGTATAAATGCAAGTAACCAATTTTGTATTGTATGCTAACCTGAAGTTGTTCCTTCTCCAATTCGCAGTAACGTTTTCATCTTGATAATTCCACAGGTTATATGTCTCAAGGCTAATAATAACAATAAAAATAATAATAATTTCTTTGCTTTCCTTTTTGTGTAACTATATTTTACCTGAAAACTTTATTTCAAAGGATTTTCTATGCATAGAGAAACAAACACTAGCAATTCTTTATTCTGCATTCCTGAAAATATAAACTGGTATATATATATATATATATATATATAAATATATTATATATCATGAAATTCAGTGAACTAAATTTGACAAATGTTTCCATGCATTGTATCATCTCTCGTCTTAAGTTATCAGTTTCTGCTGGATTTACAGAGTAGGTAAATGCAATGGCTTAGAGATAGTCACCAAGAAACGTGATTTAGTACGTCAGCTAAATCAGTTAACGCTGCATGTTACATGAGTACTCTACTCCTTCTCACTTGTTACTTTCTCTACTACGTATAGTAAGTAGGGAAAGTATTGTATTCCACCCAAAATTTCGATACCGAGATTTCACCGGAAATACATGTTTTGAGACCCCCTGAATCCAAAAAAAGCATTTTTGGAAACATGTCCGTGTGTGTGTCTGTGTGTGTGTGTGTGTGTGTGTGTGTGTGTGTGTGTGTGTGTGTGTGTGTGTGTGTGTGTCTGTGTGCCTGTGAACAGCATAACTCAAAAACGAACAGTCGGATAAGCACCAAACTTGGTATTTAGGTTCAGTATCTTCCAGGGATGGGACACGAAGCTTTTCAAGAAAATCCCCCCACCCCAGACTACCCTTTACATGGAAGATTTTTCGAAAATTTTAATTTTCTCAAAAATGGCTATAACGATTTTGATGAAAATATCATATGTTTAACATAATGTCATGAGAAATGAAATGTATATCTCGAATTTTCTGGGAATGTCTCCAAAAGTATTCTTCATTGTGAACGACTTTTGCATAACTGGTAAACCATAAGAGATAGACAAAATTTTACTACACAAATAATGTAGATCGCGTTAAAATACACAACTTATGTCATATACATTTCTTTTGTTGAGTGAACCGTTTTCGAGATATTGCTTGTTATTTCCTTAAATTTTCCAATACTTATACTTTTTCTCAAATGCGTTATTCATTTTTTTATGTCCTGGAGATGCAAAGAGAATGGAATGCGCCACATATCAACCAGCGTTAAAATATTTGACTATCGCTTAAAAGCTACCATATTCCCCTTGCATCTACAAGAAAATTAGCAATAAGATTGACATCTCGATATCTCGATTAACATGACGCATATGGAGAATAGGCGTTTGTAAAATTAGATTGTACAAGAGTAGAGAAAGTCATGTGAGTGTAACACATCAGATTTTTTTTATGTTTTCATTTAGACACAAGCGTCTATGGAATGTGGCATTGTTTCACCCACAGGAAATCCAGTCAAGGTCTATGAAGAGTCCAGCAACTGTTTGGGAACACGCGCGAGGCAATAACATGAAGTCTCGATTCCTTTCCTAGCATAAAGTTAAGCGTGACTACTTTCAATAATGCAAAACTTAAACATTTTAAAAGTATCAAATGGTTAGCTCAGAGTATTAGATATACTTCGATACCACCGAGTATCGAGGTCCCATCCCTAGTATTTTTTCGGACACGCCTGTGTGGAAAGAACAGTTAATCGACTACCTCTGTGGTTTCGTGGTTAGCATGCTATCTTTCAAATCTAGAAGTCCCGGGTTCGAGTCCCGACTGGAGGATTATTCCCCTTCCTTCCTAGCGTCTGGAAGAATAAGTCAGAGTGTATATGTGTTTGTAAATGTAATGTTTATAAAGAAAGCTCACCGTAAACAAACCCAAAAATTATCATAATAGCAAACGAGCGAACATCATTGTCGATGCAATTGTTCCAGAAGCAAAGCAGCCGACATGGCCTTAGATATTAAAAAGTAACAGTAGTTTGTAGGTAGAGAAAATTATGTGAATGTATATCAGACCTGTTGTTTTAACTGTTTATGGCTATAAACAAAATATGAAGAGCAGGTCGGTACATATTATCAAAATCGCTTAATTTTTACTTTCTCTACTACGTATAATAAGTAGAGGAAGTACTGTATGTGTCTGTGTGTGTATGTGTGTGTCTGTGAACAGCATAACTCAGAAACGAACAGTCGTATAAACACCAAACTTGGTATTTAGGTTCAGTATCTTCCAGAGATGCGACATGAAGGTTTTCGAGAAAATCCCCCCACCCCAGATTACCCTTTACATGGAATATTTTTCGAAAATTTTAATTTTCTCAAAAATGGCTCTAACGATTTTGATTAAAATATCATATGTTAAAATATTTTCATCACAAATAAAATGTATATCTTGAATTTTCTGCGAATGTCTCCAAAAGTATTCTTCATTGTGAACGACTTTTGCATAACTGGTAAACCATAAGAGATAGACAAAATTTTACTGCACAAAAAATGTAGATCGCGTTAAAATACACAATTTATGTCACATATATTTTTTTTGTTGAGTGAACCATTGATATTGCTTGTTATTACCTTAAATTTTTCAATACTTATTTTCTCAAATGGGAATTCGTTATTCATTTTGTTGTCTTGTATATGCAAAGAGTATTAATCTGTGGCAAAGAGAATGGTGCTGCACATAGCAACCAGCTATTAAGAGATATGTCTATACTTAAAGGCTACTGTATATCTATATTGCCCTTGCAAATACAAAACAAGGGGAACATATTACGCCTTAAGCGATAGTCAAACATTTTTAGAACTGGTCGCTTTGTGTAAAATGTAATTCTCTTTGCATGTCGAAAGATCGTTTCTACAAATGTTTATCTCGATTAATATGAAATAGATAGAGAATAAGAGTTTGTAAAAATAGTTTGTACAAGAGTAAAGAAAGTCATGTGAGTGTAACACATCAGATTTTTATTAATTAGAGTTGGTCCGGCAACGGGCTGTTGCGGCACGGAATTTAGTTCTTTTTTTTTTTTAGTTAATAATTTGGTGAAAAAATTCTAGTGAGTGTTTTTCAATTCCGTTACGTTTCTCTTTCGCTTATTCAGGACTGTGAATCTCTTTGTGACAAACTTATTATAACGTTTTCAAACTAGGTTATCTCTAAATTACACTGAGAAGACTGTCCTGATTCCGACTGTGTATCTCTGTTTAATTCGCTACGGTTGACGGTGTTTTAGGGGTGGTATTGTCTTCTTGACAGAAGAAATTAAATTTGCCTTTAAGTCGCTCAACCCAGCCTAAAGTTTCCTTCTATATCTGGAACTAGAGGTGACGTATTCGTCTGTACCTGTTCACTATGCTAGAAGCAATTTCTCCGCACAATAAATGTTTATTTGACGGGACGAACGGAAATGAATATTTCATAGGCGACAGCAGAGATTGGACGGCCTTCGAAAAGTTCCTTAGCGACATGATCACTTTCGAACTCGTGACCAACATTTGGCTTCCTCGCAAACCTCTTTCACAATCTATTTTTCGAAGTACCTGCGGCAACTGATAAACACCGTACTCCAGCAATATTTGCGACTACCCAGCTTGCTAATACAAACAGAACATAATTCATTGGTTTACATATTAGCTGGCATGCCCTACATAGATGAAATTTTAAACTCGAATGATGAATAAAGCTCCAGGAGAAGATCCAGTAAATATTTAACTATTTAAGTACTCAATAAAAACATTCCTAGATAGATTTCTTAAGTTTCTAAACACAATTTGGAGTGGAAAAGAGGTATCTAAAAGTTGGACTAAATAATAATGCCTGTATTTAAAATAAAAGGGGATTAAAATCTTGTGAAAGTTATAGATATATAAATTTATTAGATGTAGGGTATAAAATATTTGCCGGTATAATTAAGAAGAAACTATACTGCGTTTTCAGTATGTCGGTTGTCTGCGCATGGCGTCAATACGCTGAAGCAAGTTTATCTCAGTGCCTCTGGCAGATGACTAGCGAAAGATGAGTGGAAGGGGTGGATGTCAACAGTTTCTAGGTCACGTTAGTGAAATGGGACTTGTATCGTACCTTTCCAGTATTTATATTTGGAACTTGTTTCGCTTGCGTGTCGTATGCTTGTAACCTAAGTATGTATGCTGATAGGTAGTTCAAATAATTGGACGGCTTTTGTAGCGTAGAGTGTCTCGATAAAATACAACTGAAGTAACCTTTAAAAACATCTTAATTATTGTAAATATATTTACACATTTTAGTTATCTCTTTTTTGTTAATTAAAGAAAACGCTATTAGTTTTTACTTTCTCTACTACGTATAGTGAGTAGGGGAAGTATTGCATTCCACCCAAAAATTCGATACCAAGATTTCACCGGAAATATATGTTTTGAGACCCCCTGAATCCAAAAAAAGCATTTTTGGAAACATGTCCGTGTGTGTGTCTGTGTGTGTGTGTGTCTGTGAACAGCATAACTCAGAAACGAAAAGTAGGATAAACACCAAACTTGGTATTAAGATTCATTATCTTCCAGAGATGCGACACGAAGGTTTTCAAGAAAATCCCCCCACCCCAGATTACCCTTTACATGGAACGTTTTTCGAAAATTTTAATTTTCTCAAAATTGGCTCTAACGATTTTGATTAAAATATCATATGTTTAAGATATTTTCATGAGAAATGAAATGTATATCTCGAATTTTCTGGGAATGTCTCCAAAAGTATTCTTCATTGTGAACGACTTTTGCATAACTGGTAAACCATAAGAGATAGACAAAATTTTACTACACAAAAAATGTAGATCGCGTTAAAATACACAATTTATGTCATGTACATTTGTTTTGTTGAGTGAACCGTTTTCGAGATATTGCTTGTTATTCCCTTAAATTTTCCAATACTTACACTTTTTCTCAAATTCGTTATTCATTTTTTTTGTCCTGGTAATGCAAAGAAAACGGAATACTGCACATAGCAACCAGCTCTTAAAATATTTGACTATCGCTTAAAGCCTACCATATTCCCCTTGCATCTGCAAGAAAATTAGCAATAAGATTAACATCTCGATATCTCGATTAACATGAAGCATATGGAGAATAAGCGTTTGTAAAAATAGTTTGTACAAGAGTAGAGAAAGTCATGTGAGTGTAACACATCAGATTTTTTTATAATGTTTTGTCTCGGAACTTCAAATTGTGGGCAAGAACGGAGAAAAGCATTCACACAGTGGCCGATATTATAACGATAGACTCCACCTCGTATCCTTCCAGCTCGGAAGTAGCACTCACCATGAAGATTCTGTGATCGCAATGATGAAGGGACTATACTTGGAGCCACTCATCAAGTGAATACAGGAATACCAGAGTAACTGGATGAATCGTTTGCGAGGAATGAGTTCCTAAAACCATGCTTTCGAAGTTTTTTATGTTCGGGAAAATGGCTCTGATTTCATTAAACTATCATATATTAAAGATATTATATGACAAATAAAACTATATCTTGAATTTTCTGAGAATAGCTTGTAAAGTGAAGTAGTTGGCTTGTTACGTTATTTGCACCACGCTTTGGGCGTCAATTTGAAATAGTTTGTATTGAAGGAGTTGTATTATAGTTCTACTGTTGGGGAGCCGAACACTTGAAGTAGTTGCAACCGCACGTATAGTACCCGCATTCCGGAAGCCTTCGCCCCAAGTTTTAAAAATATTAACTTTGTAATCTGACTGTTTCTTTAAGTATTAAATATTTATGTTTGCCTCGGCTGCGTCAGTATTTGTTAGAGGCACGTTTCTCTTGGCAGGGTTGTGATACGACAAAGAATGTAGGCTTACACAATTATAATTTTACTTCACTCCTTTTATTAATGACTGACACGATTTAAATAACACTTCACTGATATAGAGAGAGAGAGTGTTGTGAGATGTTTTTATTAAATACTTGCAGTTTTTATTATAAACTATTTTTCGTCTCACAAGAATACGTATTAAATCTCTCGAGGATGTCTCGCGTCCGGTTAGGAACACTGTTTGCAGGCAACTGAACTGATTTCAACCGACTAAACTTGTAAATTTCTGTATTTCAAGTCTCTGATTGGCTATTCCTAATCCAATAGAACACCTTCATTTAACTAAAGCTTTTTCTGGTTGTTGATTGGCTATTTTTAAACTGTCTCAAAATTTACATTTTTGTTGCTCCAATAATGACTAGTAGCATTTAAACTTTCAAATTCATGATTGCCTCAAGGTTACCTCATTATTATCTCATTGTTAGCAACTTTTAACTTATTATTCTCACAGCTCCTACATTATTAAATTACATAATATAGTCACATAACATTATTACACATGGATACAATAATATAAGCATATGCAATGACTGTTATATACATTTTACAAATTATTACATACACATATTGCTTCAAGGCGGGCTGTTATTGAATTTACATATTATATAATTAGACTGAAATTATTTAAGTGTTAAAAATACTGCTTCAAATGTCCTCTTCAATCGGAAGCAAATTTATATAATCTTGCATAACCAGTAACTTTTGAAAGGTAGAAAACATACTACACAAAACATATCGATCTCTTTAAAACACAGAATTTATTCCAAATAACTTTTCTTGTGACATCAGCCATTTTCAAGTTATCCGTTACTAATCGTTAGGAGCGTTCAATACTTCGCCCTCTTTTCAAGTCCTGTTGTATGATACTTGTGGAATTGTATGGCCAGCATATAGTGTCGAGTTCTTAAACATTGGACTATCGCTGTATCCATGACGAAATGTGCAACGTAGCTATTTCTGCAAGGGTTATTTGGATTAAAATGTATTAAATAGAAAAATAAACTTTCGTAAGAATAACTTGTATGCCCACTGTAAGCACATCAGACTTTTTATCCTCCTATTTAAAATGAGGTTTACAACAGTTGATTCATATATATCGAATAGTACAGTCTGAAAATGAAAATGTTCCGACAAATGGAAACCGAAAAAAAGTGTGTTTAAACATTATTATAACGATAGAATAACCTTATTGATGCTATTTAAAAAACATTTAATCTGCATCAGCTTCTTCCTCTTCTTTTTCTGCTGTTATGAAGATTCGTGAATGATTCGTTCACTTTAATGCAGGAAAAGTTACTTATTTCATAGGAAGCAGACTTACAGTCAGAAATTTAAATCGCTGTAGGCATGACTTCCTTTTAAAGATTGTAGATCTATTAAAGCAACACAGAATTAAAGTAGAAGGTTTGTAGTTTTTAACAGCAGTAAAATCCATATTTATGAATTTCGGTAATTTTGTTGCCATTTTTTCAATAATGGGTGTCCTAAATAAAAAGCTGAAATTAAATCGCCATATCCTTAAAGAGGAAAACCGAACGAGATGGCCCCGTAGTAACGTGTGAGGCTGGTGTTCCGGAGGTTCCGGATTCAACTCTCGTTGACCGCCCACTCTAATCTTGGGTTTTTCGTGGTTTCCCCTGATCGATAGGCGAATTCTGGGGTGGTTCCTCTTCTACGACGGCTTTCCTGTCCATATTATCATCTGTTGCAGGGTCGAAGGATCAGGCGACGATGTTGCGGCTAGGCGGTGCGCTTTTGTGGAAGTTTCTCACTTGTGTCGGTCTGACTGCTCAGCTACGTCCGCCTCCGGGTGCCCTTGGAGCAAGCTCTCCTTCGGCACACCTGAGGTGGGGGGTCAGAGGCTTCTGGGTGTACTTGAGCGGCGTCGGAAGCGTTTGAACTGAAACGTTACGGATCCCGTCCATGCTTACGGACGTTGTCTCCTGGATCTGGTCGCTCTGCCTTCATCCTCTACCTCCCATGGGTCACGTTTGAAGCAAAAAGGGCGATTACGGCTTGCTTGCGTTGCTCTGCCCGGGTTCCAAGGGAGCCCTCCTTTATATGTTCCTTTACCTTTTCACAGAGGGAAATCTTTTCGGAGAAAGCTTAGAACGAAGATCAAAAAAATTTCCAAGAAAGTTTGCACAGGAATCAAGTAAAGAGGTACTGTTTATATTAATGTATAGGATTAATGATAAGTATTGCTAAAGTTTTAGTGTTGATTTTTCTGGAATAAATTGAAGATTCAGAATTTTATTATATTGTGGTCCAAGGTTATCCGCAGGTCGGCGCCCGGGATGTCAGATATAAGTAGGGCTCTCCTCCAGCAGAAGCGCTATCGTCAGATAACCGGAGTCTTCTGGAAACTTCCTCCCCCCGCCGCCTCCAGAACGTGTGTACAGAACAACCTATAATTTTCTGTGGAATCTTCTACGGGCTATAAACCCAGCAGATTCCTCAGTTGAGGTGGTCAGTAAGTTAGTGCGTTTCTGGGGCGAAGTGCTGTTTTCCTACCGAATTCGTGACTGCTGTGACGTGCAGTGAGTCGGCTTCCACGGGATACTGGAGAAGTCCTATGTTTGACTCCCCAGCGAGTGAGCCGTCCGTAAGAAGAGCTTACGTCGTGCGTATTCCGTTACCGCTACGTCACGAAGAAGTGAAGTGATAGTGAAAACTGGATAAAGTCGCAATACGAGCAAGGATTTTTCCTTTAAAGTCCTTCAATCCTGAACATAATTTACTGAATGCTTGACATTTGGCTACGTATACTCGTTGACTTCTAAGGGTTCAGTGAAATGAGATACCTTAAAAGTCCTGGGGCTTGTATGACTGTGGACAGGAAACATTCATTTGTTTAATTCGCTTTGGACAGCTGAGTTCCTTCTTGCAACAAATAGGAAACTGGCGGTAACAGTAACTGGTGCATACAACCCTGTGGCGTTTGGTGATAAACCAGCAAGTTATGCCTTGTGATTTTGTTTCACTTTCCGTTCTCTTTTGCATTTCATACGATATCGGTTTATATCAGAGAAAGCGTTGGGCGTGTATCGTGCATGATACAGTTCACGCAACATACTTGGCCAGTTATTTACAAAAATGCGATGCGTCACATCCACGTGGCTTGCTCTTTCGAATAACCTATGTGTTTACTTTCCCTACTACCTATAGTAAGTAGGGGAGGTATTGCATGCCACCCAAACATTTGATACCGAGATTTCGCCGGAAATACATGCTTTGAATACATAGCTCATAATTCAAAAGTTGGATAAATACCAAACTTGGTATTTGAGTTGAGTATCCTCCAAGAATGCGACACAAAGATTTCAAGAAAATCCCCCACCCCAGCTACCCTTAACATGGAACACTTTTCGAAAATTTTGATTTTATTAAAAATGGCTCTAACGATTTTATTAAAATACCTATATAAAAGACCTATATTCATAACTGGTAAACCTTAAATGATAGACGAAATGTACTATGCAAAAACTGTAGATCTCTTTAAAACACACAATTTATTTCAAATATATATGTATATTTCTTTGTGCCATCAGCCATTTCCGGGATACAGTTGGTAATGGTTCAATACCTGTCATTCCTTTTAAGTCCCATCGATTTTCAGTTATTTCTGGCAATGTCATGGAAACAGTATGGGATTTTAAGGCAGAATACAGTGTTCAGTTGTTAAACATTTGACTATCGCTGTTCTCTTTGTATCTATAACGAAATGTGTAATGTAGCTATTTCTGCAATGGATTAAAATGTAGGTAGAAAATTAAGCTTTGGTAAGAAGAGTTTGTATAACAAATAAACGATAGAGGGTAGAGAAAGTCATGCGAATGTATCACATCAGCTTTTTCTGTCTGCTTCGTGTTGATCAAAATACACCTTTGTGGAAACGGTAATTAATTGTTCCTCAACACAAGTCGTGTTTAAGACAAGGTTGGAAAGGTAGAATCAGAATCAGGTCTTTCACAGTTAATTACCACTGATTGGTCTAAAAGTTGGTTAAACTATAAAGCACAAGACCTACATAACTTAAGACTTTGTAAGTCGGCATTGAAGTATGTCATCTCAAAATGAATTTGAGATCTCTTTGTGATTTACCGGAAAACATGCGAGTCAGTGTGGAATTTAATGTAGTGCCGGCATGTTGCCATGGTAGCGACAGTTGGATACAGCAACCGGAAGATCCGTGGTTCAAATCCTGGCTATGGCATTGAAGTTTTTAGTCGTCTGTTTCTACTTTCCCAACTTTGTGGAAATAGTTTCATTATGCACATCGCTGTAGGTACAAGGTGGATAGAGGAAATCGAATCGATAGTCAGATGTTTAAAAGCGGGTCGCTGTAAGCTGGCCTTTCAAATCCATACTCTTTTCATCACCTCCCGAGAAACAACTAAAAAAAATCTGATGTGTTACTCTCACATGACTTTCTCTACTCTTGTACAAACTATTTTTACAAACGCTTATTCTCCATATGCTTCATGTTAATCTTATTGCTAATTTTCTTGTAGATGCAAGGGGAATATGGTAGGCTTTAAGCGATAGTCAAATCTTTTAAGAGCTGGTTGCTATGTGGAGTATTCGATTCTCTTTGCATTACCAGGACAAAAGAAATGAATAACGAATTCCCATTTGAGCAAAAGCATACGTATTGGAAAATTTAAGGGAATAACAAGCAATATCTCAAAAACGGTTCACTCAACAAAAGAAATGTATATGACATAAATTGTGTATTTTAACGCGATCTACATTTTTCGTGTAGTAAAAGTTTGTCTATCTCTTATGACTAACCAGTTATGCAAAAGTCGTTCACAATGAAGAATACTTTTGGAGACATCCCCAGAAAATTCTAGATATAAATTTCATTTGTCGTGACAATATCTTAAACATATGATACTCTAATCAAAATCGTTAGAGCCATTTTTGAGAAAATTAAAATTTTCGAAAAATGTTCCATGTAAAGGATAGTCTAGGGTGAGGGGATTTTCTTGAAAATCTTCGTGTCGCATTCTTGGAAGATACTGAATCTAAATACCAAGTTTGGTGTTTATCCGACTGTTCGTTTCTGAGTTATGCTGTTCACAGACACACACACACACACACACAGACACACACACACACAGACACACACACACGGACATGTTTCCAAAAATGCTTTTTTTGGATTCAGGGGATCTCAAAACATGTATTTCCGGTGAAATTTCGGTATCGAATTTTTGGGTGGAATACAATACTTCCCCTACTTACTATACGTAGTAGAGAAAGTAATAACAACAAAGATTTGAAAAATTCAAACCAATAATAGTGGATATCTCGGAAATGGATGATGTCACAAAAAGACATTTGAAATAAATTGTAGGTTTTAAAGAAATCCACATGTGTTTCTTTTTTATTAAAGGTTTATTTAAGGTCGTTTTGACTACATGATCTTATCACGAAGTTTATCATAAAAATGCATTATGATATACATATACAGGCCGGACTATTTCAGTGGAGACACTACATTTGTACAACTTCTCCAAAAATAAGCGTTGTAGAAAGAAATATCTTGAATACAAGTTGCATGATATTATGGGGGAAAGTAAATGCCAGTAGTCGTGTTTTGTTTGGAGGACGTTGTGATGGTCATTTTAGGGCCTATTAATTTTTTTTTTAATTTTTCTACAACGCGTAGTTTGGGAAACATTGTAGAGTCTCAACTTAAATGGTCCACCCTATATAATAGATGATGATATACATTAATTTACAATTGCACAAACATGGAATCAGGTAAACATTTACAGTAAATCAGAGAGTTTTGTATCCATTAGAAACTGTAGCGTCTTCTTGAGCATATTGGGTCTGTTAATTGCACTGGGAAGATTGGAAATGCCGACTTATTGTCTACATCTACTGCACTGTGGACAATCTATAAGGATATACAGAATGGTTCTAGTTCTAGTTTGAAAAAGGGGTGGGTTTTATGCCCAAGCACTGCGACCTTAAGATCTATTGCGCATCCCACCTTTCATCAGTTAAGTAGTCTGTTGCTCGATATGAACTTAAGCAGGCTGCTAACTGAGGCTTTCTATAGTCCATCTATCTTTGGAAAGTGATTGAAAAAATACTTGCTCTTTGATTCGCAAGAGCAGGGCAATCACATAGCAGATGAGTAACAGTCTCATCTCCTTCTAGGCATCTACTACAGATAGGGTTGTTAAACAATCCCATTCTGTATAGATTAAACTTTAGGGCACAGTGTCCTGTAATGAATCCATGCAAGTCTTCTTCTACTAAGACCGCGCAGGTACTTTGCCCTGCTGTTATCCAGGTGTGTAATAAACAACTTGGAATGTCTGCAACCCTCAATGGAGTTCCAGTAGTTCTTGTGTTCTGCTTGAGCCCAGCACTTAATAGCCTGTTTCACTGGTCCGTAGGACACCCCCAGTACAGGCTCCGGACCAAAAAATGGGATTTCACTGCCAACCTTGGCTGCTTCATCTGCTTTCTCATTGCCTGGTATACCTATGTGTCCTGGCACCCACATAAGTTGAACCTTACTGTGTTCAGCCAGTGTCATTAAGGATTCCCGGCATTCTGAGACGAACTTTGATTTTATTGATGGTGATTCAAGTGCTTTAAGAGCAGCTTGACTGTCTGAGAGGATAAGAACACTTCTATTCTTATATCTCCTTTTAATGATTTCCATGACACTGGCTAGGATTGCATAAACTTCAGCCTGGAAAACTGTAGCTAAGGTACCAAGACTATAATAAATCTTGATGCCATTACCGTAAGGCCCAGCCCCCGTTCCTGATTTGGTTCTAGAACCATCAGTATACCAGATTGGGCCTTTGTTATTATGAGGTTTTACCAGTCTTTCCCATTCACTCCTCTGTGGATAGGAGACCGTAAATTTCAAATCAAACTTGAATCTTGTTTCAAGAATGTCAGTCCCCATGTTGAGTATCTGTTGTACATTCTTATCCCAAGGAAACTTGAGATGATTAATATGTCCAGTATTAGACACTTTGGTTTGGCGACAAATACGGTGATACGTGATCATGGCTTCTGCCTTCATCCATATGTGGAGAGGTATGAGCCCAATCAGCATCTCCATTGCCGCAGTTGGAGTAGTTTTGAAGGCTCCCATAATTGAAATGCAGAAGGTCCTCTGCAATTTACTGAGTTCCTTTCTGCACACCTTTAAATTAACTCTAGGCCACCACATCAGTGCGGCATAAGAGAATATAGGTCTCACCATGACAATGTATATACAATACACTATGCTAGGTTTCAGACCCCATGTCTTACCAAGCATACCTCTACATGTCCAAAAGACTCTATAGGCCTTGGTAATACATAATTCCATGTGATGTTTCCAAGTTAATTTCTTGTCTAAAACAAGCCCAAGATATTTAACTTGTGTTGAATAGGGCACTACTTCACCAAAGAGAGAGAGCCCCCCCTCTCCTGGTACAGGGTACCACTACTGTTTTTCTTGGATTAACAGTTAGATGCAAAATCTTGCACCAAGCTTCCACTTTCTCAAGCGCCATTTGTAGCACTTGAGAAACTGTGTGAGGAAATTTCCCTCTTATGATTATTGCAATATCATCTGCAAAACCAACTGTGAAGTAACCATCACTATTGAGTGCGCAAAGAAGTGTGTCCACTACAAGGTTCCATAGCAGGGGTGATAAAACACCCCCCCCCCCTGCGGGCATACAGAATGGTTAGAGGAATGTTACAGCTGGTACAGTTTGGAGGTTGTCCTTAGTGAGAAGATAACAGTGCGTTAGTTTGTAGTGCTCAACTCTAAACCAGATGATGATAACTTGATCTCTTCTTTTGAGAGTTCGAGAATGCAGAAAAGGTTATGCGCAGCCTGAGCGAGCTTCATGAAGTTTGATTGATAATCATTTCAATTTCCATTTTTGCATGTATATGTGTTTAATGAAACTGATGACGTCTTGGTGTGGAGAGGCAGTCGATGAATCACTGACGGGATGTTTGCTGTGTCGTTACCTTTTATGCCAATGTGAGACGGAGTGCATACAAAGGATACCTTCTTATCGGTCTTATTTATATTGTAACTTAACAATCGGATTTCGTGGATCAGTGCGTGGTTTGGTTCAAAGTTTTGGGTGCAAGTAGTGCACTTAATAAATCGGTGAAGATGGCGTAGTGGCTTTTAGTGGATGAATTAGTTCTATATAGAAGGGCTTCTTTAATGGCGAATGCATCACAAGAGAAAATGTTTACTACATTTTTGGAAATGTCTGAACGTTTACCACTTATACAACGTATTATTTGTGGGCGCCAGGGTAGCGCAGTGGTTTCGCTTCCGGCTCTGGTACTGAAAGGTTCCACGGTCGATTCCGCTCTGGGGTGGCGATTTTAAGTCGGTTCTATCGGCGCCTTAAGACTTGTTCATGTTCATGTGAAATGTCTCCAAATCAAAAATGGGTCCAGTAATCACTTGGTTGAATGAGGTATCCCCGAAGGCCATATATGGGGAGCGTTAGAAACGATGACATTTTATTTTGTCATGTAAATATTTTACACACATGGAATTTTAATCAAAGTGGTTACAACCAGTTTTAAGATAATCAAAATTTCGAAAACTTTTAAATGTAAAGAGCAGTTTGGAGTGGGGGATTTTCTTGAAAATCTTTGTGTAGCATTTTTGGAAGATACTGAATTTAAATACCAAGTTTGGGAATTATCGAACGTTGTGCTGGTCACACATACATATACACATACAAGAATTTTTTTTTTTAAAAAATGCTGTTTTATATTGAGATCCTCAAAACATGCATTTCCGGTGAAATCCCAATATGGAACGTTTGGTTGGAATGCAATACTTCCTCTAGTTACTAGGTAAGTGTAGAGAAAGTATGCAGATATAAGCAGTAATGGTGTTTCTGTATGTTGGCTTAAGCAATGCCATTAGCAAATGAATGAAAGGCAACGGGTGGTGTAATAGGAAAAGTGATAAATAAATCAGCACGACCAGCAGCGTGCAATTACATGTCATAGGGCCTAAGTTATAAATCAGACATTTAAACCTTCGCTGAGAAGAATGCTAAATGTTAACACGATTCATTGTGATGCTGGTAATGTGTCTTGAATACTTCACAGCACCTTAGATAGTAGCAAGCGCTCAATTGTTCACTTGCGTATAAAATACCAGCTTTCAGTATGTTGTTATTTTAATCAGAAGCCACCAATAGGAATGTATGTGTGTCTGTAAACGGCATAACTCAAAAACGAATTGTTGAATAAACATAAAACTTGGTATTTAAGTTCAGTGGCTTCCAAAGATGCTATACGTAGATTTGAAACAAAATCCTCCCACGGCAAGCTACCCTTTACATGGAACATTTTTCGAAATTTTGTGTTTTCTAAAAGTGACTCTCAATACCATATATTAAAGATGTTTGCATGACAAATAAAATGTATATCTTGAATTTTCTGGGAATAACCTTTGAAGTCCTCTTTATTCGGAAGGAGTTTTGTATAATAGCGTATAACTGGTAGACTTTTTTAAAACATATAATTTATTTGAACTAAGTTTATTTGTGACATCAGCCATTTCCGAGATATCCGTTGTTAATGGTTGGGATTGTTCAAGGCTTAGCCATTCTTTTAAAGCCGTGTCGATTATCAGTTGTTTCTCGCTATGTCATGGAAACAGTAAGGAATTTTAAGGCAGCATATAGCGTCCAGTTGTTAAACATTTGACTATCGCTGTTCTCTTTGTATCTATAACGAAATGTGTAATGTAACTATTTCTGCAAAGGTTTATCTCGATTAAAATGTAGTAGATAGAAATATGAACTTTTGTAAAAATAATTTATATACCCACTAATAAACGATAGAAGGTAAAGAAAGTCATGTGAGTGTAACACATCAGAAATATTTTTATTACTTTCTCTACTACTTAGAGTAGAGAGAGTACTCCGAGGTACCTTGGAGGATTGAGAGACCCTTGCATATCAACCACCTTCGCCCATGGCGAGATTCGAATCCGCGACCCTTCGCGCCAGAGTGCCAAATTCAGACTCTCCAGCGACCGCGGCTACGTGTGGCTACCTATAGTAAGTGGAGTAATTTCTTCCATCCCAAAATTTGATCCAGATATTACACCGGAAATACATGTTTCGGAGCTTCCTAAATCCAAAATAGGCATTTCTTTTATAGAAAGATGTATGTGTCTCTGTTAACAGTACAACTTTGGATCAGTTTTGTTTCGAAGCTAAATTGTCAAAACAGGCCACTGACCTGTAAGCAAAAAGAACAAAAAAGATGGTCACATTCAGCGCACAGGAGCCGAGAGTTCTAAATGATCTTACTGGGCATTGCTCTCTCAAAGGTCATCCAGCAAAGCTGAAGTAAACATACGCAGATTCTGTTTAGAAGAAAAAGAAACGGCAAGGCATACCTATACCTTGCGATTGCGAAGCAAATACCTGACAGAGAATAAGGCACCTAGACCGAGCGGGATGGCTCAGGCGGTAACGTCTGTGGCCCGCATTCGGGAAGTCCCGGGTTCGATACCCGACGGCCAGCCACTTGGACCATGGTTTTCTCGTGGTTTCACCGCGTCGTCAGTCGAATGCTGGAGTGATTTCTTTCATCCACCGAATTTCCTGTCCCTCCATTTTGTTGCATTAACCATTTCAATCCTTCACCCCGTGTGATCTATTTCAGAGTTGAAAGTGTCGACGACGGCGTTTCCGTGCAGCGCGAAAGGAAAAAAGGATTCCGTCTCTCGGGCTTCGGCTGGTTGCCGGGGTATAAGGACCGCCGTTTGGGGGATGAGCGTTGGACCCTATGCGGGGCGGGATCGCCGGTCTGCCTGTCCAACTGCGGGGCGTCTATATCTGGAAACAGCTGTACTGTCACTCCTGGTTCCGGCTGCCCTGTATCTCCCTTCTCTTCTTCTTGAGGGCGCCCCCTCGTAGAGCGTGGTACAATATCCTCATTCCTGGATCGGTGCCGAATCCCTTCCGCTTCACAATCCAATCTAATCCAATCCAGACATCTGGAGTTTGCTTTTCCAGCCGCAGGGAAAATTACTTTGACATCACCTACGAAAGTTATAGGCTATATTAAAAGCATTAAACTATATTGGAACTTTTAGAGCAGAATATACGCAAAGATCTACCTAAAAGTCACAGTGAACAGTAGTCGGAAGGCTTAATCAACCCCAGATTAGTCTAATCTAACAGTACAACCCAAAAACCAGAAGTCGGTTAAATTCCAAATTGGTAACCCCAATTGCTTTACATGACATTTTTTCGTTATTTTTTACTTTCTCAAAAAATGGTGTAAGGATTTTGACTAACATACCAGAGGTTAAAGTATTTGCAAGGCAAATAAATGTATATCTTGAATTTTCTGGAATAGCCTGTAAAGTCCACTTCATTCAGAATTACTTTTGTATAACGGTGAACCGTAAAAAATGCTTCTACACAAGAAAATGTAGATTTCCTCAAAGGCACATATTTTATGTGAAATACATTTGTTTTTGTGGCCTTAACCATTTTAAAGATATCTTTTCTTATTGGTTTGAATTTTCAAATACTTAAACTTTACTCAAGTGGTCGGAGTAGGAGACGCCTCCAGAAACTGGAGCACATTACCGGAAGTAGGCCACAAATGACTCTGGGAGGAAGGCCTAAGGAATGCGTGCTAGCAGATATTCCAGATGAAGCACACCCTACACTGCCTAATCCCCGAACAAGGGGGGGGGCCAACAAACGCCAGCCACAACGCACTAATCACTGTCCCCCGGTTCTTTAACCTTGAAGCAGATGGAAGGTTATCATGGGGACAGAAAATTCGTAATAGAAGAGGAACCACCCCCATTCGCCTTCCGACCCGGTGAAACCACGAGAAAACCATGGTCCAAGTGGCTGGCCCGACAGGTATCGAACCCAGGACCTCCAGAATGCTAGCCTAACTCGTTACCGCGGAGCCATCTCACTCAGTCTCCCGAGTGGTAAGCCGCTATTCGTTTTTTCTCATTGTCATGCAAAGAGCATGCAATTTCAAAGGTGTAATATAGCGATAGACTTTTTAAAAAATCTGACTTTTCCTTTAGCCTTGCATTTCCTTCTTATGCCTCCAACGAAATGTGTAAATGTGAAATGAACGTTACTTCGAATCACGAGAAGCAGGTAAAGAATATTTGAGAAATTTCCCGTTTGAGAATACTATAAATATTTGAAAATTTAAACCAATTAACAGAAATATCTCCACAAAAAAGAATGATGTGACTTAATGGTTTATGAATTATGCAAAATTCACCAAAAATGAAGAGTACTTCTCAAAGTATTCCCCGAAAATTAGGGTATAGATTTTCTTTGATGTATAAATATCTGAAACATATTTTAATCAAAACCGTTATGCAATTTTTGGAGAAACTACAATTTCGGAAAATCTCCCATATAAAGTTTAGTTTCCGGTGAGGAATTTTCTTGAAAATATTCTTGTCATATTTTTGGAAGATGCAGAACCTAAATTGCAATTTTGGTATTTATCGGATGTTTCGTTTTGGGCTTCTGCTGTTGAGACTCGGAGGAAATCTCGATATCAAAGTATTTTTGGGTGGAATACAATACTTGTCCAAACTTCAATGTACGTGGCGGATAATAGCTATTTATGTATCAAATATGCAAAATAAGGCTTCAGCGGACGAATTAAGTATTTCGTAACGCCTCGTCCGAAATACTGGATGAGTCCGCTCAAGATTTTGCATACGTGGTGCATACAATAATTTTTAGTAAAAGTTCTCTAAATTTTATTAAATGAAATAAACGAATGTGATATAAATACTGTATAAATATAAAAGGCATTGTCAACCACAGCCGCCCGAATCCTAGCTGTGAGTCGTACCAACGCCTCCTAGGAAGTTCACCGTAACAATACAAGTTGCGGACGTAGACGGCAATGCTTATTCTGAGTACTCGTTTCTAAACAACAAGCCTGTGACTGAAAATATTGTTGAAAATCCAGAAGTAATTTCAATCGAGGCAGAAACATGAATCCGAGGTGCTGTCAGCAATATATCGGCAGCAGTGTGAGAAGGAATATATTGCATTTAAAGACTGGTGCAGGGTAAGCAGTGTCTCTCTTCTGAACGAAGAAAGGGGGAAAAATGAAATAAAATAAAATCTGCAGTACTTCATCCCAGCACCTTAAAGCTTATACCGGGACGTGTATGTACAAGTGTTATACTTTATTAATTTCCTTCAGCATAAGATTTAAAACGATTTTACAAATAAGATGTTATTAACTAAAAACCAAAGCAAGAGATTAAAAATATAATAATAAAAGAGTGGGGTTACTATAAATTTAACTAAAGAATTTATAGCAACAGTTATTTTTAACAAACAAAAATATCAAACAAACTACATTACTGCAGGCCAGTAACAATGATAACTGGTAACGAGCTACCTTCCTGAAACTAGTTCGTCGGTAACTAACAAAAACTGCCGGAATCCAGCAGCTAGATTGCTGGAGTTGTGTTGCTAGAGTGTATTGCTCTAGCATATCTTCGGGACGTTGCAACTGCCGGTCAGTCTTGCAGAGGTCTTAGCAGATGATAAGCAAACGGTTGATAGGAGTTTAATTTTGTGTCAAAGGTAAATTTCCAAATCCGGATTTGGTCATCTTAATAACAGGTGTTTCATACTTCTCGGTTTGGTATTACATATTCATATTTATTTCTGACTTGTGCTATAATTTTTGTGTATAATATTCATCTCTGGCTTTTGCTATGATGTTTTATATTCATGTTTATCTCTGGCCTTTGCCATGGTATTTTGTACTGATCTTTTTCTCTAGCCATTACCATGATACGTTTTACAAGGGCGCTAATGACCTAGCGGTTGAGAGCCCTTAAACACAAATCAACATCATCATCCAGCAGCTATCTACTAAAGTTACACTACTCGAATACTAAAAAATAATCAGCTTCTTAAACTATAATTCTTATCTGTGTGAACGAAGATGTGGTACTGAATTATTCTTGTGAAGGATTTCTGATAAACAATAAACCGATGTTAACTTATACGGTGTCTTCAGATTTATTCGCCACCAGTCTGTGCATGACGTCAGAACTTTGGAGCGAGTTTATCACCAGTGCCTCTGGCAGAGGTCTAGCGAAATATGAGTGGAAGGGGTGGATATCAACAGTTTATAGGTCACCTTATGAAATGGAACATGTAGCGTACCTTACCAGTATTTACATTTGGAACTTCTTTCGCTTGCGTCTCGTAACTCGCAATCCCGGCATGTATGCTGATAGGTAACTCAAATAATTAATTGGACTTTTTTTTAGCGTAGTGTCTCGGCTTAGCACTCAACCATATAAGCAGTCACTTCCAATTCGCGTGCTACGAGCGCACAAAATGTCTAGTGAAAGCAGTTCTGCACCGCCGCAGTACATCAACCTGTTCACGAAGTCGGAAATTCACGTAGTCCGAGGTTCAATTCCGCACCTCCCCTTTGGTTCAAGGGGCTCCCTGAATTAATAATGATGTCATTCACTTAAACTGGCTGGCGGTAAAAGCCGAATAAATATGAATGCCCCGTATTTGTTTTTAAATGCTGAATTGTTTTATGGAAAATTCTGGCAAAGTTCATGATTAGCATAACAAGCAATACTGGCTTATATTTCTTGTTTTATAATCAAGTACCCTCTGGATTTTGTTTATTATACCGCTGAAGATTTCCATGACGGCTCTACCGTTCTAGGCTGCTAAAGAACTACAGGATTATTCAAAAAGAAAGAACAGATTTTAAATATTTATTTCTAATGAACGACAATAGTTAGCGACACAAACGACACACCATTGAATAGAGGAAAGTTCAAAGTTTTAAGCCCCCACCTATTAGTTCAATTCAGTGCCTACAGCGGCGCTGTGTTTGTTTACAAGAAAATGGCGTCGCCACAGGAAAAGTCGCTTTGTGTGCTGAATTATGCAAAGAGTGAATCCATTGTTTCATTGCAGCGTGGATTTCGTTGTAAGTTCAACAACGAGCCGCCTCGTCATAAAAAATTTACAATTGATACAATAAATTCGTTGCGTATGCAAACGGAAAAGCACTGGTCGTCCTCGCATAATAAATGGTTCTCATTCTGAACACATAAAATAAAATGTTGAACTTTTCTCCGTTCAGTGATGTATCGCATGTGTCGCCATCTATTATCGTTCATTAGAAATAAATATTTAAAGTCTGTTCCTTCTTTTTGAATAACTCTGTATTTTCGGCGTGTTAACAGTGCGACAAGCAGCCGTTTTAGGGAATGTGTACCAAAAAGTAATACAGATATTAGGAAGAGAAAATCACGTAAATGTAACATATCAGATTTGTAGAGCATAATAGTTTGGTTGTCCAGTAAAGGACGTCATCATGTTACACCGGTTGTCAAGGCCATTTACTCCACAAGGGTAACACTTTCACCATTTGCTCTCAACGGGGTCACTGGCTAAATGAATGGAACTACCTTTAAATAACTAGCATACACTTCACGTTTAGCAGCACGCTAGAAAGGAAGTGATTAATGAGGAACATACACCAGATGGTGTTTTTCTGTGCTGTGCTTTTTGAATGATTCAGGGGTTCTTCGTTTTACTTTCCCTGCCTTTTTCCTGTAGTAGGCAACAGGAGGTATTGCGCTCGACCCAAAAATTTGATATCCATAATTCACACGGAATACAGTTTTTGAGGCTCACCGATAAAATCTGGGTATACAAATTATTACTACGTAAGTTTATTTTCCTACCTACTTCCTTTTGGTAGAGATAAACCTTTCCGGAAATGGGATAAGGCATTAGCGACAGTCCAATTTTAAGAACTGGACGCTATATGCTACCCTTAAAATTCTATAATGTTTCCATGAGATGGCGAGAAACAGCTGGATATTGACAGGACTTTGAAGGAATGGCTAAGTATTGAACAATTCGAACCATTAATTTGGGATACCTCAGAAATGGCTTGTGCCACAAAAAAGTTACTTGAAATAAACGATGTGTTTTAAACAGATCTACATGTTTTGTCTAGTTTTCATCTCTGGCTCAACGTTTAGCTTATAAAGATTATATAAAATTCCTTCCTATATCTTATTTTTCAGAAAAATATAATTAATATTTGGTATTTTAATCAAAATCGTTAGTAATTTTTCAGAAAATAAAACAAATTCCAAAAATCTTTCATGTAAAGGTTAGTTTGTGGTGGAATATTTTATCAAAAATCTTTGTGGCACCTTTAGAAGGTACTGAACCGAAGTACTAAGTTTGGTATTTATCTGACTTTTCAATTTTGAGTTACGCTTTTCATACACACGACACACACGGATCTTTTTCTAAAAATGTCTTTTTTTTATTGAAGGGACCCCCAAAACATTAATTTCGAGTGAAATTTTAGTGCGGGCAACGCCGTGGCCGAGTGGTTAGACGGCTCGCCTCTCACCAAAACGGTCTGGATTAAATCCCAGGAACGCGCAATTGAGATTTCTGATGCACAAAGCGACGTCTTAGCGGGTTTTCTCCAATTTCCCCCGCCATTCATTCCACCAACTGCTCCATTATCAGCTTTCCTTTCATCTATTTTATCATCATTCCATATCATCTCCTTCCTCGCTCGCATACCAGATGGGTTGATCACCCATCCTGGTTGTTCTCTCTGATCCACAGTGTCTGTTCCTCGACAGGCCTCTGACCCAGGCACCCGCTTGTAAGTCCTACATTCAAGGGGGGTAAGCAGAGAATGAAGAAGAAGAAATCTCAATATCGAATTTTTTGGATGAAATGCAATACCTTCTCTGCCTATTACACTAGTCTGCATGATATCGGATGACTGAAAACTAATAAGTGATTCTGAACTTTTTTATGCTGATTTCACAACTGCTTTTAGTTTTTTTCTTTCAGGTACAGGTTTTTTTTCACAATTTCACTTCAAGAATATAGAGATATAAAGATATTGCTTCCGCCACTACACATAAATTTGGGCTTGATGAAGCAATTTGTAAGGGCTCTACCACAGGATGGACCCTGCTTCAAGTACCTTTCCAAGAAATTTCCCTTCATTACACAAGACAAATTAAAGATTGGAATTTCTGTTGGTCCTCAAATAAAGAAATTGATGAAGGATGAAGATTTTGAGAAGACAATGAATGAGAGAGAAATAGAAGCATGGACCGCCTTCCGATCAGTTACTGAAAACTTCTTAGGCAATAACAAAGATCCTAATTACAAGGCCATTGTTGAAACAATGTTGAAAAATTTCAAGAAGATGGGTTTTAACATGAGTGTAAAGGTGCATTTTCTGCATTCGCATATCGACTACTTTCCAGAAAATCTTGGACATTATAGTGAAGAGCAGGGTGAACATTTTCACCAAGATATTAAGGAAATGGAGAGGAGGTACCAGAGGAGATGGAATGAAACTATGATGGCCGACTACTGTTGGATGTTGAGGAGGGACAGTCATCTTCAAGGATCTGCAAGGAAGTCAAAGAAGAGAAAGTTTGAAAAAAATTAAATGAAACACTTTGGCTTCTTGTTTTGTTAAAATGTAGTCATGAAATAAATTAGGGGAGTTCTTGAGAGTATTCTTAAAATGT
The DNA here is from genome assembly GCA_030765065.1 of Deroplatys truncata. Taxonomy (NCBI): domain Eukaryota; kingdom Metazoa; phylum Arthropoda; class Insecta; order Mantodea; family Mantidae; genus Deroplatys; species Deroplatys truncata. The sequence continues at coordinate 22,124,466 of CM060987.1, forward strand.
TTCCTGAATAAAAACTTACCTTGTGTGAAATGGTATTTGAATACTTTTCTACCCTCATTAGTAAAATTGTCAAAACATTACTTATTTTGTGTAAAAGCCTGATGTGATAGAAAAAACGGAAGTTATTTCTGGAATTAGCATAAAAACTTGATTCAAGAACACCTACTTTTAAGAAATCATCTGACAAAAAGTTTGAAAATGCAGACTAGTGTTATATACCTGATAGAGAAGGTAATAAACTTTTGTAAGAATAGTTTGCGGAAGAGTGAACAGAGAAGGCCATGTGAACGAAGAAATAAGATTTTTCTATGAAAATGTACATTGACTGTAAAAGAAAATGACCCTGTTGAATCGGACGGGTTACCTTATTTAGTGAAAAATCAGTATTCTTCACCTAATTATATTATAATATTAGAAATATAATATGTTTTACTCTACTATGTTTATTATATTATATTACTGTATTACTATATTATTAATTATATTTATATTAGAAATTGTATGCACGTTAATTTTGAAAACGGATTAATACACTATATAGGGGAAAAGGTGCAAAAATATTATTGTTTACGCATTTTGGAAATAACTGTATCAATGGTGAACTTCTGAAGACATCGTTGTGTGAAATTTCTAAAATTCACAATTTCAGTTCAAGTTCTAATTCAGCAATCGGTGTTTAATTTATAATAGATATGCACACCAAATTGGCGCATAGTTTTAAATTCCTGCGATATTAATTTTTATTATCCTATTTACTTTCTCTACTACGTATAGTAAGCAGGGGAAATATTGCATTTCACCCAAAATTCTATATGGATATTTAATTGGAAATACGTGTTTTGAGGCCCCCTGAATCCAAATAAAGCATTTTTGGAAACATGTCCGTGTGCGTGTCTGTATGTACCCTTTACACGAAAAATTCTTCGAAATTTTTTATTTTCTAAAAAATTACTAACGATTTTGATTAAAAGACTATATATTAAAGATATTTACATGACAAATAAAAGGAATATATTGCATTTTCTGGGATTAGTCGATGAAATCCTCTTCATTCGGAAGGTATTTTGTATAATTTTGTATAACTGGTAATAAACGTTAAGCGATACAGGAAAACGTACTACACAAAATATGAAAATCTCTTTAAAACAATATATTTATTTCAAATGACGTTTTTGTAGCATGAGCCATTTCCGAGATATCCATTAGAAATGGTTCGAATTGTTTAATACCTTTTTTAAAGCGTTGTCGATTTATCGCTATATTACAGAAAGGTTGTGGAATTTTAAGGCCGGTATATAGCGTTCAGTTCTAAAACATTTGACTGTCGCTATTCCCTTTCTACCTATAATGAAATGTATAATGTAGCTATTTCTGCAAATATTTATCTGCATTAAAATGAAGTAGATGGAAAAATAAATAAAATAATGTGTATACCTACTAATAAACGATAGAGGGTAGGGAAAGCCAGGTGAATGTAGTACATTAGCTTTTTAAATTAGTTCCCGACATATTAATTTCATGATCTCGTTTTACTGTTTTGAAAAATTGCCGTATACAATGAAATTAGTTTTTAAAAAATTAATATTTTATAATTAAACACTTGATAAATTATAAAGATGACATTTTAATTACCTTACTAGTTTAGCAGAAAATACATTTCAAATATGAGTTCAATTATTTTGCTTAAAAATTTACACATAATATTAAATTTTAATAACATTACAGCTTTGTATGTGAACAAAAATTCATCTTATCTTTTTTTTCCTGCTATTTATGGAGAGATATCCGAAACGTTTGGAACAATTTTTGAAATGAGAATGTGACGAGAAATTAAGCCTGGAGTTCAAACATTAAAAGGCTAAAACAACAGTGTTTCTGCTTTTGTGCTGTTTACAAAATCCTTTAGTGCATATACAGACCCTCCTTTGTGTTTTTCTGCTCCTCTGTCTTAAGCATCTCTTGAATGATTTGTAACTTTAATGTTTGCAACTTTTACTACAATCTTTCCTGCAAGCTAGGCTTGCAGGCAGACATTTAAATCGCTATATGACATGCTTTAGAAGCTATGAAGCCTATAAATAATAATAACGCCGTGGCGTTAAACCCATGAAGGGCCTCCTTTTCCTCACGATGCCGAGTGAGCACCGGTCCCATACCCGGCACTTAAAATTCCGCGCGGCCATGGGTGGGATCGAACCTGGGCGCATTTCGTGGTCGGGAACCAGAGACCACGCTCTAGCCCATAGTGTTACGGTGCAGGACGTATGGAAGCTAAAGTAGAAGGTTTGTACTGCTCAATAACTTTAAAATTCATATTTATGATATTTGGTAATTTTTTTATTTTCTGAAGTATAATAAAATGTCCCATGCCACCATGGCTTAGGTTGTGGTAGCTTCGGCTTAAATTTGGGAGATAACGAATCAAAATGCCAACTCGAGAATCGAAGTTTTTAAGGTATCGACTCATGAACGAGAGGTCCGCGATTCAAATCCTGCCAGCACTGACCTCCTTGAGTTGTTTTGCGGGTAATTACCCTAAACTTGGGCCTGGGACGTTTCATTGCCAATTTCCATTTCCAGTTGTCACTTCTTTTATATATTGTGACTAAAATGATACAGTAAGTACGATTCTTATAATCAATGAAATTAATTCAACGTAATGTAAACTAGTAGGCACACAGTATCAGAGGATGATAACATAATGAATTCATTAACTCCAGATATCTATTTGCGGTAATAAAAGCCCAGGGGAATTGTGTTATGGCGACCTCGATGGTGTGCTTAACAGGTTAGACATTAAGCTCTGCTATGATTGGCACGCTGGGAACAACGGCCCACTTCACTTAGCCTGCAGATATTATCAGTAGGCCTTGGAAAAAAATGTAGCGGTAGTTAAAACGAAAGGTAATGGTTTAACTTCCTCAACGTGTCGGAAGACCGTTCCAGAAAAGTATGTTGGGAAGTGCGTTATTATAGAATCGAGTAACAGCATTTTTTTATATTTTCGAGGTTGTGATATACATTTTTCACTCATATATTGGAGAATACTGAGCGGATGACTCACGGTAACATCTGTGGCCCGCATTTTGGAGGTCCCAGGTTCAAACCCCAGGGGCCGACCAATCTAACAAAAGGATTTTGGGTTTTTTTTCGGTCGCTAGGCAAATGCTGGGTCGGATAACTTGATCCACGAATTTTCCCATCATCCCTTTCATCACTAGATTTAATTTTCTTCTTATTCACCGCTATATCAGGTATTGGACCCATCACCCTTCCAGGATCTGAGAAGATCAAGAGCTTGCTTGCTCTTGACTGACAAAGTGCGGCGGTATACTTGTAATATTTATATTATTTGTTGAGCCCCACGTTTGGGAGCCAATTTGAAATGTTAACTTTTGTAATGTTATATTTTTGTTTATTCCACGTGGTGAAGCCATTTTGTGACGTGATTCTTTGTTAGGTTTGTTAGCTCCATCTGGTGTTAGCAATTTGGGGCAGTATTAGTGTTTGTTTGAAAGAATGCTACTGTTATTTTATTTACTTTTGGTTCACTGTCCTCCGGCTAGCTATTATCTTTTTGGTCGAGCACTTCTCTTTATACAGGTTGTGTAAACGGAAAGGAGTCTTTTATCCAAAGATAACACTGATGAAGGAATTTGTTTTACACTTTTATTGTCGAACACATTCACTATCACATTTACACATTGATCTTGACACTCGCCAAACTGAAACTGTTATAATAACTTCATTACTGATCATTCTTAATTCGCGTACTTCAACTTTTTGTATAATTAACTTTACAACACTTTAGATTTTTCATAACTCTGCTACGTGTAACTTGCGAATCGATAATCGACGTATACTGTACAAATATTTCTGCTGGACTGAAGGCGACGCGTAACGTACAAATATTTTCGACGAACTGACGGACTGAAGGCGACATGTAGCATACAAATATTTTCGGTGAACTGACGGACTGAAGGACTTTACCTCTAACCTAGCCCTTTTTATACTCCTACACCCCGATATGCCTAAAGATTATAATTGAGCTGCAATTGGCTAATAAAACGCGCCAACATTAGCGTCTATTTTCATATCCAATGAAAATTATGAATACATATGCTCTAGGGAAATGTTCCAGAAGATTCTAAAGAAAAACGCGCCAACATTACGTAACTTCCTCGTCTCCAATAATGATAAACAACTCACCCCCTCGCTGCATTATTGCACGCTATTATTGTCAGTTTCAGTAAGGCCGTATAAACTTACTTCTCAACAATAACTACAATAAACAAAACATCTCAAATCAATGTCACACAAAAATGCATATTCATACTATAATCATTCTTTACGTTTAAATAGTTTGTGATACAAATTACTGCATCAAAAGGCATTGCTTGAAATCCGTTAGGGGTAATCCGTTAAAGAAAAAGAAGTATTGGACAGTATTTTTTTTATTATTTTCAATACATTATTAATAAAAAACACAATTTCTAATGAAGTTACCCATCGTCACCTCGGATTCCCGGTAACGCAGTGGTACCAATTTTACAACTGTAATTAATACTTGGCTTGCTAAGATACTATAATTTAGGAAGCTTTGACTAGGTGGTTGATGCTGTGACTCAAAGTGGGCTGTTTGAAAATAATAATAATAATAATAATAATAATAATAATAATAATAATATGGGCGATAACAGAGATTCAGTATTTCAAGAAGAGTTTGAAGTCGGAGACGTGGATTATGAAGACGCAGATATTGAAGGGACATGGAAAATTGGGTGTGCGTGATTGATTGCTGAAAACTCTAGAATGAGATATTGTTACATGCTGGGCAGAGGCCTAAAGGTTGACATGAAAAATTAAATTAAATTTTAGTACCCAGCACGTACATTGAGGGAGCGTATACTCACTTGGTTGCGGAGGACCGAAACGTGGTGTGGAGGTCAGGAGGAAGGCGTGGGTTTTCGGTGTACAAAATCAATAACACAAATCTACTTACTAATTTGTAGATTTATTTCCCAACCGTTTGGGGATCCTACATTATTAAATATGAAAGGTGAGGGGAGATGCTCACTGGCCCAAAGGCCGGCTTGCACGCGCGATCCGCTTCTCGTGTAATAATCCTCAGCAAGACAGACGCTATATCCCCACCACTCGTGGCTAGCAAAACTGACTGAGAGACGAAAACAACAATATGACAATGAAACCCCAAAATTATTAATACGCCGCAATATGGGATCTTCATTTACCTTTAATTACGATTAGTTCGCTTTAATAATGTTTGAAATAACAGAAGTTATTCTGTTTGAATTGTGCCAGTAGCGTATGGCCATAGCGTATGTTGTATGTTGTTGCAACTATCATATTTATGTTTGTAGACACGGATTTGGGGTTGTCGTCTTAGCTACTTACCAAGTGGGAGACCCGGTTCAATTCCCAGTACCGGTGTGGGAATTTTCTCCCGCTGGGAGACCTGGCCCAGGGTGCAATCAGCCTCGCTAGGTCCCTGATGGTCCAATTGAGGAGCTACTTGATTGAAAAGTAGCGGCTTCAGGTTAAGGTGGCCGCTTACACCGGGGGGGGGCGCTGACCACGTCCCACCCTCCAGTCCTGCACCCCACTCATGACGTCTGTTGTGGGCAGAGGTGGGAAACGCAGCGCCCGAGCGGCAATGGGCTGTTGCACCACGGAGTTTAGTTTTAGTAGACATGAGTTTCCTTCGAAACTAATTCCTGTTTGGAATTCTGAACTTCCTTCTATGTAAATATCACTGGGAAAGCGTAAAAAGCACACTATCCTAGAAAAAGGCATTTAATTATTTTTTCAACGAGCTTGATAACTAACTATGATAACATTTGAAATGTTTGGAACCTGGTGTTACATTATACTATTTACAAAAGAGTAAGTAAAGAGTACTTTTCTAATTGAAAGCAGCTACACAACAGTTTTCCTCAGCAGTGTAAGTAATTAACATCATTTTTCGATGACACTGTTTCTTTATCCATACCCGTTCATGCTGTCAAGGTAGAGAGTTGAATTTCCTGCATTCAGTGCTGGTAACATAACCCACCGGCGTGTTTTGCATAGATTTACTGCACGTGTGTGAATGAAGTACATTAGAACTTTTGATGTACTTATTATTGGAGACATGGAATATTATCATATTTGACAGTCGAATTTTACCATTTAGATCTTACCTGAGTATTTACATCCTTTAGCTTTCTCTACTACGTAGAGTAAGTAGGGAAAGTATTGTATTCCACCCAAAAATTCTATATCGAGATTTCACCGAAAATGCATGATTTGAGAGCTCCCTGAAGCAAACAGTTTTTTCGAAAAAAACGTCTGTATGTCTCTCTGAACAGCATAACTTAAAAATGAAAAGTTGGATAAATACCAAACTTGATATTTACGTCCAGTATCTCCCAAAGATGCGACACCAAGATTTTAAGGATAATCCCCCATTCAAAACTACGCTTTACATGGATGATGTTTCGAAGTTTTTTATTTTCTCAACAATCTCTGTAATGATTTTGATTAAAATACCATATTTTTAAGACATTACATGAAAAATAAAACGTATATCCTGAATTTTCTGGGAATAGTCTATGTACTCCTCTTCATTCGGAAGGAATTTAGTATAATCTTGTATAACTGGTAAACGTTAAGCGGTAGACGAAAACGTACTACACAAGATATGTCGATCTCTTTAGAAGACACAGTTTGTTTCAAGTAACTTTTTTGTGACATTAGCCATTTCTGAGATATCTATTATTAACAGTTCGAATTGTTTAATACTAAGCCATTATTTTAGTCTTCCCGATCTTCAGTTGTTTCTTTGAATGTCATGGTAAACAGTATGGAATTTTAAGGTCAGCATATAGAGTCCAGTTGTTAAACATCTGACTATCGCTGTTCTCTTTGTATCTACAAAGAAATGTGTAATGTAGCCATTTCCGGTAAGATTTATTTGGATTAAAATGAAGTCGATAGAAACGCATTTTCGTATGAATTATTTGCATATCCAGTAATAAACGGTAGTGGGTAGAGAAAGTCGTATGAATATAACACATCAGATTTTCATGTGTTAATATTTAATTACGATTTAATTCATACAGCATCTAAGTATGAGTTAGGAGTTGTGAGACGACGTGACCTCCAGTAATCGGAGCACTGCATCACACGTAGGCCATGTCGTCCTCCGTGGTGTAGTGGTTACCAAGTTAGCCTTTAGTTCCCGAGGTCGCGGGTTCATACCCGACGAAGGGCGATGGATTTTTTCGGGCGTAAAAATCCTTGGCATGGCTTCCTTCGGAAGGGAAGTAAAGCCGGTGGTCCCATGTCATAGAGTTACGGCACGTAAAAGAACCTCAAGGCTGATAAAGAGGCCTCTGAGCAAAATTTTCCGTCTTTCACGCCCAATGTAGAATGGGATGCTAAGGACCACAGCAGTTAAAGAGTGTCCATAAATAAAACTCATTTAATGTGATTTAACACATACTATAGTACTTTCAACTTGAAAGGATGGGAGGAAAGGATAGCAGGGATACCCGAAGGGCGACGAGAACCGGACGACGATGTCCGCTAGCAAGGACGGGGTCCCTAACGATCCCCACAAGACACCAATTCTGATGCCAGCTAGCCCCTCGCAACCTAGGGTTCCTGGGTGCAAACGAGATACCCCACAGGTAGAGGGGATCAGTTGCAGTCCCCTAAACGCTCCTTCCACATGAAAATTCAATCCACAAAGAAAATCCACAAAATGGTATTGGATGACCGTCGACTGAAAGTGCACTAGCTAGCAGACATCTAGCATTTCAAAAAGTGCTGCACATCGAACACTAACTGAAAATTTAGACAGGGAAAGCTGTGCGCAAGATGGGTGCCGCGTTTACTCACAATGGAACAAAAGCAGCATCGTGAGGATGTTTCAGTAGAGTGTTTGGCGATGTTTCCCTGCAATAAAGCCGAGTTTTTGCATCGATTCATAACCATGAATGAAACATGGCTCCATCACTTCACACCTGAGACGAAGGAACAGTCAAAAAGGGATTGAAAGGGGAGAGTCTACTCCAAAGAAGGTGAAGACAGTTGCATCTGCAGGCAAGGTCATAGCGTCAGTTTTTTGGAATGCGCGTGGTATAATTTGCATTGATTGTCTTCAAAAAGGAAAAGCAATCAATGGTGAGTATTATGCAAACTTATTGCAACGTTTGAATGATGAAATAAACAAAAACGGCCGCATTTAGCGAAAAAGAAAGTTCTGTTTCATCAAGACAATGCACCAGTTCACACATCCATTATCGCCATGGCCAAAATCAATGAGTTAAAGTTCGAATTGCTTCCTCATGCACCCTATTGCCAGACTTAGCCCCCTCTGATTATTTTCTGTTTACAAAGTTGAAGAGATGGTTTGATGGTAAAAGATTTGCCAACAGTGAAGAGGCGGAGTTTGCAGTTGATGGCTATTTTGCAGAACTCGGCAATTCTCACTATAAACAGGGTATTGAAGCTATTGAACATCGCTAGGAAAAGTACATCGAGCTGAAAGGAGACTATGTACAGAATTAAGATGTTTTTTCCCAAAATTTTTGTTTTCTTTGTTAGGTCAGGTACTTCTGGGACAGATCTCGTATTTTTTTATCTCGTTCTTGTTACTAAGTAGTGAAATATATGCGGTAGGTACAGACAGGCATACAGTACGTTACACAATAACATAAACTTCTGGATATTTTGAGAGTTTGATCAGTTATGCTTATTTAGTCGGCTTACCCTCCCTAGGAGTTACACCTGTGGCTAGGATCAGAGGCCGATAGACACATGGAATCGGAGAATGAAAAACCTGGAACGGGAGATCGGTCCCGTGGTATGGTGATTTGAAATGAAGGCGAAATTGGCGAGTGATAGCACAAGTGAGCTTGCGTACAATCCAATAGGATAAGATCTTAAAGTGTGACGTAACGTTATACTATGATATAGTTCTGCGTGTTTTATTACTTTCTATACTACGTATAGTAAGTAGGGGAAGTATTGTATTCCATCCAAAAATTCCATACCGAGATTTCACCGGAAATACATGTTTTGAGACCCCCTGAATCCAAAAAACACATTTTTTGAAACATGTTTGTGTGTGTCTGTGAACAGCATAACTCAGAAACGAACAGTCGGATAAACACCAAACTTGGTATTTAGATTCAGTATCTTCCAAAGATGCGACACGAAGGTTTTCAAGAAAATCCCCCCATCCTAGATTACAATTAACATGAAACATTTTTGGAAAATTTTAATTTTCTCAAAAATGGCACTAACGATTTTGATTGAAGTATCATATATTTAAGATACTTTTATGACAAATAAAATGTATATATTGAATTTTCTGGGAATGTCTCCAAAAGTATTATTCATTGTGAACGTCTTTTGCATAACTGGTAAACCATAAGAGATAGACAAAATTTTACTACACAAAAAATGTAGATCACGTTAAAGTACACAATTTAAGTCAATATCACTTAAGGCCTACCAATTTTCCTTACATCTACAAGAAAATTAGCAATACGATTAACATCTCGATTAACATGAAGCATATGGGGAATAAGCGTTTGTAAAAATAGAGTAGAGTAGAGAAACTCATGTGAGTGTAACACATCAGATTTGTTTTCCTTGTTCTACTACTTACATATAGTAAGCAGAGGAAATGTTGCGTTCTACCCAAAAATTAGTTACCAAGGTTGCACCTGAAATCCTCATTTTGAGACTCTCTAAATCCAATCCTGTCTGTGAGCAACGTAACTCAAAAACGAAAAGCGAATTAAATATGAAACTTCGTATTTAAGTTCAGTATCTTCCAACGATGTGACACAGAGATTTTTGAGAGAATGCCCACCCCAAACTACACCTTCTACACCTTACATTGAAAATTTTTCAATATATATAAGACATTTGCACAACAATAAAATGAATAGCTTGAATCCTTGTTAATATCCCTTGAAGCCTTCTACATCCTGAATGACTTTTGTATAATTAGTCAACCGTAAGAGAAAAAGACTTGCTACTCAAAAGGGTAGAACTCGTTAAAGCACACAATTTACGTCAAATATTTTTTTTTGCCGTTAAGCATTTCCGAGGCAATTTATGTCATTGTTCAGAATTTTCGAATGTATATCTTTTTTTTAAGTGAAAATTCGCTATTCGCCATTTCTCGTGGCCATGCAAAGACCAGACAATTTCAAAGCCACACATAGCCACACGCTTTTACATATCTAACTATCGCTTTACCTACTGTGTCCTTATACCTAAAACGAAATGTATAAATGTTGTGGCAGTAATTTATATCACAACATGGTAAATGCCAGAGTGATTTTAGTGTAAATAAGCATTATTGTATAACATTGATTTGAGATGTTTGTTAATTATATGCATTGTTAGGAAATGAGTTTACACGACCTCACTGAAACTTACAATAGGAGCGGATAACAATGAGCGAGGGGGTGAGTTGAATATTAATTAGAAGAGACAAACAAATGACGTCAGATTGGCGCGCTTTTCTTAGAAATGGAGGGAATTTCTTCCCTAGAGCATATGTGTTCGTAATTTTGATTGGATATAAAAATAGACGCTAATGTTGGCGCGTTTTATTAACCAATAGCAGCTCGGTTATAATCTTTAGGCATATCGAGGTGTGGGAGTATAAAAAGCTAAAGCCAGAAGCAAGTATTGCCCAGTTCAACAAAATCATCCACGCGTTACACGTCGCTGAGTCCAACAGAATCAGTCAGAAGTTAAACGTCGCTTAGTTCATCAGAATCGTTCGCGGTTACACGTCGCGTAGTTCAACGGAAGCATACATAAAGTACACGTTATGCAATTCTACAGAATCTCTCGCGTCTTAAAGTTTGTTATAAATGTGAAACACGCGAATTAATACTGAGCAGCAAATAAGTGATTATAGTGATATTAGAAAATATAACAGTTTCACTCTGGCGTGTATCAAGAGTCAATATGTGAACTTAATTAATTGTGACGGTAATAAAAGTGTAAAAACAAATTCTTTTATCAGTGTTATCTTTGAGTAACAAATCCTTTCCGTTTACACACCCTGTTTAAGAGATTTGCTCGACCGAGAAATAATAGCTAGCCGGAGGACAAATAACCCAAAATTCAAACTATTAATACAATAACAGGCGCCCAACAATAGATAACACGAAGTAACCGCGACAAATAGGCTTCCATACGTGGTGCATATAAACATGAAGCATCTTCCGACTTCCAACTACTAACAAATATACCACTTCAATGTGTAACGGAAGTTTTTTCTTAATTAATAAGAAATAGATAGAAAAATAAGCTTTTGTAAAAATACTTCGTAGAGACACTCATGCGAACTCCGAAATCAGATTTTTCTTAAAGTACTGTCGCTATTCAGTTTATTCTCGCGATTTAATGAAAAGAACTTGGAATTTCAATGTTAGTATATGGCGACCAGTTCTTAAACACTTGACTATCGCTCTTCCCTTTGTACATATAACAAAATGTGTAATGACACTATCTATGCATGCGTTTATCTGAATAAACATGTAGAGGGAATAACATTCTGCAAGAATAGTTTGTAGAAGCTGTATAAAAATAGATGAGGAGAGAAAGTAACGTACGTAACAGCTCTGATTTTTTTCCTTTACAAATTAATTAGATTGGATTCCAGAGAAACGTCATTGTATTCTAATAGATTTTGCTAACGGCTGATTCCTTTCACCCGACTTTTAGTAAATACTCGTAAATTTGAAAATCAATTCCAATATCTTATTTATAGTGCCATTTATGATTAGCTTTTGGGGAACTCGCTTGACGGGTTTTCAGAGCAGTGTGCACTACTTTCCTTAGAAATGTGAAAGTAAACAACTATCAGGAGCTTAACATACTTGGAAAATGTTGACATATCAGTATAACGAATGTAAAGTATACACACACTCGAACCTATGTCATCAAAATGCATAATTAACAAGCATGAGGAAAACTCCAATAATTTATCTTCCCATTCTCCTTATTCTGTAGCGCTTACAGCGCAAGTCGGGCCTTGGCTTCTCTCAGACGTAGCTTCCATTCTTCACTGTATATATATATCTACGAGAGCTGTCCCAAAAGTACCCGACCTAACAAAGAAAACACAAAAATTTGGGGGAAAAAAACACCTTTATCTACATAGTCTCCTTTCAGCTCGATACACTTTTCCCAGCGATGTTAAATAGCTTCCATACCCTGTTTATAGTGAGAACCGTCGAGTTCTGCAAACTCCATCTCTTCACTGTTTGCAAATCTTTTACCACTAAGCCATTTCTTCAACTTTGGAAACAGAAAATAATCAGAAGGGGCTAAATCTGGTGAATAGGGTGCTTTAGGAAGAAATTCGAACCTTAACTCATTGATTTTGGCCATGGCGATAATGGATGTGTGAACTGGTGCATAGTCTTGATGAAACAGAATTTTGTTTTTTTGCTTGATTTCATCATTCAAACGCTGCAATAAGTTTGCATAATACTCGCCATTGATTGCCTTTCCTTTTTGAATATAATCAATGAAAATTAACCCACGCGCACCCCAAAAAACTGACTCCAAGACCTTCCTGCAGATAGAACTGTCTTCACCTTCTTTAGAGCCGATTCTCCCCTTTCAATCCGCTGTTTTGACTGTTCCTTCGTCTTAGGTGTGAACTGATGGACCTATGTTTCATCCATGGTTATGAATCGAGACAAAAACTCGGCTTTATTGCAGCAAAACATCGCCAAACACTTGACTGAAACATCCTCACGATGCTGCTTTTGTTCCATTGTGAGTAAACGCGGCACTTATCTTGCGCACAGCTCTCTCATGTCTAAATTTTCAGTTAGTGTGCGATGTACACAACGTTTTGCCTACGATATCTGCTAGCTCGCGCACTTTCAGTCGATGGTCATCCAATACCATTTTGTGGATTTTCTTCACAATTTCTGTGTGGTCACTTCATTTGGTCGACCACTGCGATGTTGGTCTTGGCAGCTCGTACGGCCTCGCTTAAACTCTGCCACCCAATATTTTACTGTTGTAAACGAAGGAGCAGACTCCCCCAGAGTAGAATCTAGCTCAGCTTTAATATTAGTTGGACTAAGACCTTTCAAATGAAAGTATTGTTATCACATAACGATGACCAGTTTTATCCACGTTTACAAATTCGCTGAGAGAGTTCACTATTAATGGCTGTCAAACAATTACTAAACAACGTAGCATTGTCAAACTTCAAACTTAAGCTTTATAAGGGTGGTACTATCTACCATAGTCATTTGTTTGAAACAACAACCGCTATATGTACGTAAGGTCGGATACTTCTGGGACTGCCCTCGTATATTTCTACTTTCCAACCTATTCCCTGTGGGGGGTGTGGTTTCGATTCCTTCAGCTGTTGGTGTGAACGCTGCGGATCGCTAGTTAGATACATAGATAGATTTTGTCATTGGCCTTACTTGTCAGTACTGAATTACAAAATATTAATTAATTTATTAAAATTTTAATCACACTGCTTAATCAGATGACATTTCACCTTCGTTTTAAAATTGTCATGACTGATGATATTAAGTAAATTACGAGGTAAATTGTTTATAATATAGGTCATGGAACAAATTGCTGATTGGTAAAAATGCAGTTCTATAACTGCCATTTCTAGTTTCATAATTATGAAACACGTTTTTAATTGAAATAAGTCCATGTTATTTTTATAGAAGATAGCTGATTTATAAATAAAAATGTCAGTGATACTTCTGAGTCTGAGCCTCTCCCGGAAGGGTTTACTCTGGGCTCGGCGGATTAGTGGTTCCCTAATGTCCTTCGGCACCAGCCTGAAGAGCTGGTAGCCATTGTCGCCCCCGCCGAGGTCTTAGGTAGTCTTTCTCTATGGGGTTGAAGCGCGTAAGTCGTCCCTGTGAAAACGGGGTGGGGGTTTATAAACAGTTACCGCTCTTAATGGAGCGTGATCAGTGATCGCCTTGGCAACGGCAATGACAGATCAACAGACTACCGTTTCAGCTGCACCCTCACAGGGGCGTACTTTTTCAACCAATCTCAGATTCCATGACCGCAGAACTACAGACATTCACACATCATCTGAACCATCTAATATCAACTGCACCACGACTCCGCTTTCTGGAGAGTAAAACAGCGCGAACACAAGGATAATCAGACACGCTTCTCGAGAATTTCACCTACTTCGGACTCAGCTCACCAGTCCACACACCGCAGAAGCACTTGATTCCATTAATAGGAAACTCCGCAGAAATGAAGCCACCCAGATCTCACCCCACAACACCAGTGCCGAAATGACAACATAAACGGATCCATTCAACACCATCAAACACGCCGCAAATGACAGCCAAGATCGCTTACCACCTACCTCCACATCCCCGCCACCACAACAGCCTCTCGCTGGTACCACAGCCGCAACTGCAGGAAACTTCACACCCTCGCCCGCCAACGCTCGGCTGAGAAGGCTGAACGCCTGCAAATGTTGCGTCAGCACCATGGCCACCCATGGCCCGCTTGCGAGCCACCATGGGACCGGCGTCCACTTCGGTGCGGAGTGTATCCTTTAAATAAAAACTTGATCCCCAAAGCCTCTTCTATTCACCAGGTCCTAGCCAGGTCTTTGGTCATGGCAGTTACCTGGTACTTCCTTTTATTCCACTTCTACTATCTGAGCAGTAGCACTTACCCCGGATGGGTGCTCATGCGGAACCTCACTTACCATTCCCGAACCTCCTTCACAGCTTTCACCCTAACTCCTTAGGTTAATGAAAAAAAATCGAAAGAGCCATGGGGGTGGTCTTCCCGCGGGATTAGGCGAAACTTGGTTGCCGGCTCTTGCTCGTTGCGGTTGTCTGCAACATATTTCTCCCATATTTTCTGACTTCATCCAACAAACTTTCTCTTGGTCTACCCACTGGTCCATTACCATACATGGCTCCCTTTAAGGATTTTAAGAGTATATCTTGTTCGTTCGCTCTTAGAGCATGTCCTGCCTACTGTATCCTTTTGTTTTCGTTATGGCACGCTCATATTTATATTTCATGATTGTATCTGATTCTCCACAACCCCCTATTCATTCACTGGACCTAAAAGCGCTCCAATGTCTTTTTTCAAAGACATTTAACATATTTTCTACTGTTCCATGTTTCGCCACCATATACAGTAAAACCTGTCTTCAGCGGAATTGAACGGGGCTCTTGAACATTTCGTTTAAAGATAGGTTTCCTTTTAACGAAGGCAAGCCTAGTCTATTAACAAAATTAAATCATAAACATACACCTATTCTCACCTTTTAAACACAATGATTTATTCGGTAACGCGCGGAAGTATAGTTCCGTCTGCCGTTTGCTGTTTTTAACTTCGTGTACTCAGATTATTGAAGGTGGTCTAGCAATTCAATCAGCGATGGTTTCAATATTAACGTCATTCGATTCACCACAAAGTTCGTTAAAAACTATCTGATGTCTTTTGCGGAAACTCTCCAACCATACATTAGATGCTTTGAATTCAGTCTTACCCAGTTTTTCAGCTACCTTTTTAGCATATTCCTGTAACTTAGGCCCCGATACGCGGTGATAGTTTGCCCTAATACTAACGAACCACTCCCAGATTATTTCATTAATGTCCTGGTTTTCAGTTTTCTTAAGTTCTGTACTATATTTTTCCATTAGTACAATTTTCCCAGAATTTCTGTTTTCTTCTTTAGAATCTCGAAAACTTGGGTTTTGCCTATGTTGAACACCTTCATGATGTGTTTTACACTCAATTTATCACGTTCACTAGCATAAATCAGTTTTATTCTCGTGTTAAGATCTAGCACAACTCTTGTTTTCGAAGCCATGGTGATTACTGCTGAACTAAATCATCACCGATATACGAGTAGGGTTAGAGGTATGCTCTCTGACAAGTCATTGGAGAAGGAAATGCAAAGCGAAGAGACAATCAGCCTTGCTTATTGTTAACGTAACTATGCAGTGAAGTTGTTTGAACTTAAACATCGCGTACTGAGAAGACAACGCAGACTTTCACAGGGTGCCTAAAAATTTTCTAAACTCTGCACTCGTAAACTACATAAGAATATAAAAAAATATTAAATACATTAATGTTTTAATAGTTAATTTTAATTATATCCTCTCTAGACGGCGCCGTGGCCGAGTGGTTAGACCGCTCGCCTCCCACCGGTTTCAATCCCAGGGACCTGCATGTGGGATTTGTGGTGGACGAAGCGGTGTCTGGGCAGGTTTTCTCCGGGATCTCCGGTTTCCCCCGCCATTCATTCATTCATTCCACCAACTGCTCCATCATCACCTTTCCTTTCATCCATTTCACCAACATTTGCGCTTACTATTGTTTTATATAATCGTATATTTATTTGTCTATGTGTTTAGACTTATGGTGTTAAGAGTCGCTTTCGGGTGGTCCCAGGTTCGATCCTCTTCGGGCGCGCATCTCTGACCATGGCTTTTTTCGTGTTTTTACCGGGTCGGTAGTGAATGCTGGGGTGTTTTCCCTTCTACCACGAATTTTCTGTCCATTTCCTGTCCTCACCATATCCTTTCATATGTTTCAGGGTTGTAGGACCAGGCGACGGCGGTTGGTGTGTTGCGGCCAGACGGCGGAATTTTCGGTATACAAAGACTTTTCCATGCGCTTGGCGGAACTGTACAGGCCTACTTCCTGAGAGTGTCTCGACTACACACGAAACTCACAGTTGGACGTGTCTAACGCAGAGCTTTAAGGTTGGTAACATGTTGGAATCGTTGGAACCTCGCTAGCGCACATCGTCGTCCGGATGTGGCCGCATTTCGGGTCTCTCCAACATCCCTAAAGGCCACTAAGGCCTACGGGCGGTGCCGTGCCCCAGTTATTGGAGGCCTCTCCGTCTGACTACTTGTAACTCCTAAAAACACTTAAAAGGAAGATTAAAAGCTGCATCCTGCTGATATTAAATCTACTGCATCCATGACCCACTTTGTCACAAATTGTTTCAGATATTACACTGTAATTTTTACAGAATGTAGATACTTCCAAGTTCACTGACTCACTTTTATACAATCAGCTTGTACCGAGCGGTTATCTCAAGCGGTAACGTTAGGACCCGCATTCGGGAGGTCGCGTGTTAAAATCCCGTGGGCCGACCAATTTGACTGGGGTGCTTTTCGTGATTTCCCTCGGTTGTCAAGATAAATACCTGATTGGAAATCGGGTAAACTCACGACCCAAAGTTTCACTTTAAGTCTAAAACAATAGTAAAAATCTGATGTCATACATTTACATGACTTTCTCTGCCCTCTATGTTTATTAGTTGGTATACAAACTTTTATTACTAAAGCTTATTTTTGTATCTGTTACTTTAATCCTTATAAACCATTGCAGAAATAGCTGCATTACACACTTCGTGATAGATACAAAGAGAACAGCGATAGTCAAATGTTTAACAACTGGACGCTATATGCTGGCCTTAAAATTCCATACTGTTTCCGTGACATCGGGAGAAACAACTGAAAATCGATGTGAATTTAAAATAATGACAAGTATTGAACAATCTGAACCTTTAATAACGGGTATCTCAGAAAGGCTTATGCCACAAAAAACTTATTTTGAGTAAATTGTGTGTTTTAAAGAGATCTGCAGTTTTTGTTTGGTACGTTTTCGTTTATCGCTTAACTTTACAATTTATACAAGATTATACAAAATTCCTTCGACTGAAGAGGACTTCCTAGGTTATTCCAAAAAATTGAAGATATGCATTTTATTTGCCATTTAAATATCTTTCATATATGGTATTTTGATCAAAACCGTTAGCCATGTTGTAGAAAATAAAAAACTTTTGTAAAATGTTCCATGTAAAGGGTAGCCTGGAGTGGGGGATTTTAGTAAAATCTTCGTGTCGCATCCTTGGAAGATATTAAACTTAAATACCAAGTTTAGTATTTATCCCACTTTTCGTTTTTGAGTTATGCTGTTCACAGACAGACACGAGATACACACATGGACATGTTTCCAAAAATGCTTTATTTGGACTGAGGGCACCTCAAAACATGTATATCCGGTGAAATCTCGGTATAGAAATATTATTTTGGATGCAATACTTCCTCTACTTATTATAAGCAGTAGACAAAGTAAACATGAAAATAGATTGTAATAGCTCATGCTCTGCCAACCATCCACAGATACTGTAAGTAGGTAGACTGGACGGCACTCTAATGTCATCTGCCCGACACTAAAGTATCTGTGGACACGCGTCAAAGCTGCCATCTGCACGTCAAATATAGAAACAGAGATACAGTTACTTAGCACTAAGGCTTCTGTGGACACGTGACGAAGCAAGATGGTATGGTACAGCAATGAGACCTAGAACACTGTCTGCCACACATCAAGCCATGGAATATCTTCTTACAGGTCCGTCACGTTATGACCACGTAGTTAATGCGTCTAATATGAATAAACAGCGAGAGAAAGAAAAAGTAAACGATAGTTCAGAGAAGAGCGAGTAGGCTGGTCCCGTAGCTCAGTCGGTAGAGCACCTGACTACTGTGCGAGGGGTCCTGGGTTCCATTTCCGGCTGGGGGTGGGAAGTTTTCTCTAGTCAAGATTATTCTCCATCCTCCCCAGAGTTTGAAAGTCTGAATGACAGTGTGAATGTGTGTATGATCTAACGATTAAACCCACAAAGTGTAAGAAACCCAGTGACAAGAGAATACGAGCTAACACCATTACCAATAGGCGGTAAATTCCAAAGGAAACCTCCGATAAGAGCAATGTAGTTAAAGGCGGGGTATAACTTGAACTAAAAAAAATTTGATGTGTTACACTCACATGACTTTCTCTACTCTTGTACAAACTATTTTTACAAACGCTTATTCTCCATCTACTTCATGTTAATCGAGATAAACATATGAAGACTCTATCTTATTGCTATGTTTCTTGTAGATGTAAGGGGAATATATATTTACAAGGGCAATATAGAAATACAGTAGCCTTTAAGCACATATTTCTTACTAACTGGTTGCTAGGTGCAGCACCATTCCCTTTCCCACAGATTAATACTCTTTGCATATCCAAGACAAAAAATCTGATGTGTTACACTCACATGACTTTCTCTACTCTTGTACAAACTATTTATACAAACGCTTATTCTCCATCTACTTCATGTTAATCGAGATAAACATTTGCAGACTCAGACTCTATCTTATTGCTAATTTTCTTGTAGATGTAAGGGGAATGTATATTTACAAGCGCAATTTGTAAATACAGTAGCCTTTAAGCACATACATATCTCTTAATAGCTGGTTGCTGGGTGCAGCACCATTCCCTTTCCCACAGATTAATACTCTTTGCATATCCAAGACAAAATACTTCCCCTACTTACTATACGTAGTAGAGAAAGTAAAAATGAATAACGAATTCCCATTTGAGAAAATAAGTATTGAAAAACTTAAGGGAATAACAAGCAATATCTCGAAAGTGGTTCACTCAACAACAAAAATGTATATGACATAAATTGTGTATTTTAACGCGATCTACATTTTTTGTGTAGTAAAATTTTGTCTATTTCTTATGGTTTACCAGTTATGCAAAAGTCGTTCACAATGAAGAATACTTTTGGAGACATTCCCAGAAAATTCAAGATATACATTTTATTTGTCATACAAATATCTTAAACATATGATATTTTAATCAAAATCGTTAGAGCCATTTTTGAGAAAATTAAAATATTCGAAAAATCTTCCATGTAAAGGGTACTCTGGGGTGGGGGATTTTCTTGAACACCTTTGTGTCGCATCCTTGGAAGATACTGAATCTAAATACCAAGTTTGGTGCTTATCCGACTGTTCGTTTCTGAGTTATGCTGTTCACAGACACACACACACACACACACACACACACACACAGACACACGCACAGGCAGACACACAGACACACACACGGTCATGTTTCCAAAATGCTTTTTTTGGATTCAGGGGTCTCAAAACATGTATTTCCGGTGAAATCTCGGTATCGAATTTTTGGGTGGAATACAATACTTCCCTACTTACTATTCGTAGTAGAGAAAGTAAAAATGAATAACGAATTCCCACTTTAGAAAATAAGTATTGAAGAATTTAAGGGAATAACAAGCAATATCTCGAAATTGGTTCACTCAACAAAAAAATGTATATGACATAAATTGTGTATTTTAACGCGATCTACAGTTTTTGTATTGTACAATTTTGTCTATCTCTTATGGTTTACCAGTTATGCAAAAGTCGTTCACAATGGAGAATACTTTTGGAGACATTCCCAGAAAATTCAAGATATACATTTTATTTGTCATGAAAATATCTTATACATATGATATTTTAATCAAAATCATTAGAGCCATTTTTGAGAAAATTAAAATTTTCGAAAAATGTTCCATGTAAAGGGTAATCTGGGGTGGGGGTATTTTCTTGAAAATCTTCCTATCGCATGTCCGGAAGATACTGAACCTAAATACCAAGTTTGGTGTTTATCCGACTGTTTGTTTCTGAGTTATGCTGTTCACAGACAGACACACACACACACAGACACACAGACACACACACACACACGAACATGTTTCCAAAAATACTTTTTTGGGTTCAGGAGGTCCCAAAACATATATTTCCGGTGAAATCTCGGTATCGAATTTTTGGGTGGAATACAATACTTTCCCTACTTACTATACGTAGTAGAGAAAATAAAAATGAGTAAAGGAGGGCATGCGGATGCAACATATAAGATTTTTTTCTGTTATGAATGTAACAGACTTTTTCCTAAATTGTTACATTATTTATGCTTAATATGTAGAGTTTTTCCCGTAAAATGTCAGTTTGTGATTTCCTAATCGTTTCATGAATAGGATTAAAACCGGGGTATCGTATTTATTACTTTCCCTAAGTATGCATTCCACCCAAAAATTCGTTACCGATATCTCACCGGAAAATACATGTTTTGAGACCCTTGAATAAAAAAAAAGCATTTTTATTAAAAGGTTTGCTTTTGCCGCGTGTGTGTCTCTGTGAACAGCATAACTGAAAATCGAAAAGTCTGATAAATACCAAACTTGCTGTTAAGTTCAATACTTTTCAAAGACGAGACGCGGAGATTTTCAAGAAAAGCTGACCACCCAAAACTACCCTTTACATGGGACGTTTTTCGAAATTTTTTACTTACTAAAAAGGCTCTAACGATTTTGAGTAACATCCCATATGTTAAAGATGTTTGCATGAGAAATAAAATGTATATCTTTAATTTTCTGGGAATAACCTATGAAGTCCCCTTCATTCGGAAGAAATTTTACATAAACTTGCATAACTAGTAAACATTAAGCGATGGACGGAAACGTACTACACAAAACATTAGATCTCTTTAAACCACACAATTTATTTCAAATAACCTTTTTGTGGCATTCAGCCTTTCGAGATATACGTTATTAATGGTTCGAATTGTTCATTACATGGTCATTCAGTTGTTTCTCGCGATGTCATGGAAACAGTATGTAATTTTAAGGCCGGCATATAGCGTCCAGTCCTTAAACATTTGACTATCGCTGTTCTCTCTATATGTGTAATGTAGCTATTTCTGTAAAGTATTATCTGAATTAAAGTGTAGTAGATAGAAAAATAAGCTTTAGTAAGAATATTTCATATACCTACTAATAAACGATGGAGGGTAGAGAAAGTCATGAGAATGTATCACATCAGATTTTTAATTTTCTTCCTAATTGCATTAAAGATAATTGATGTTAGTGCACTTTGGTACATCTACTTCATTATTTTGTGATGAATTTTCATTCTTGTCTTGCTGGTATCGCTTTAAATAAGGGAAGCAGTATAAGGCATGCAATTATAAGCGCTTGTAGAATGTCGGCGATACTTTGTCTAGCAGTTATACGTGATAGTCATCAGGAAATAAAAATAAAATTTAGTTGCAGAAGGCTGCTGCTTGGCTATCGTTTATCGCTGCTATTTATCTGTAACGTTCATTTAATGTCATTCCGCATCACATCTCGCTAATGAACAAGATGTACTAGAATCATCTTGAAAATCCAATCACTTTCTTGTCGCTGTTATTACATAACAGGATTCCGAACCGGTTAAGTAGAACTTGGTTCCCTTCTAAATGTCTGCAGGATGTGAATACAGATGATTCCAAGTCTGGTGAAAAGTTAACGACTACCACGTTTGGAGGGAAATCAACAACTTGTTTGGTACCATGTACAAAACCGAGTGGAAATTAATTTTTTGTTTCGAGGAAGTTATCAGATAACTGCTTTGAGTTATAGAAACACTTGTTCCCAATATATCATCGAGTGAAATTGCTCCGTCGTAATGTGTGACGCTCGGATTCGAGAGGCCCTGGATTCGTTTCGTGTCGACCATCCATTCTGATCTTGGGTTTTTCGTGGTTTTCCCTAGTCGATTTGCGAAGGCCTTTCCTGTACCCTTCATTGCCAGCTGTTTCAGGATTGTAGGACCGGCGACGTGTTCGGCACGTTGCAGCTGAGCGGTGGAGGTACGCCTTGTAGAGGTTTCTTCCTGGCATCGGTCGGGACTGCTCAGTTAGGAACCGCCTTCGAGGGATTCCCGATGGTTTGGGGGTTTTGGGTGGGTTAGGAAGACTCGGATGCGTTTAAACTGGAACTGTTAGGGACCCCGTCCATGCTCGCGCAGGTCTTCATCCGGATGTCGTTACCCTTCGGGCCTCCCCCCTCATCCCTCCCTCGCTCATGGTAGAAAGACATGCCCCGGTTGCGGGGCCAGGTCGTTAGTATGTACAGCCTTCATCGTGTATATGCTTGGAAAAAATGGGTAAACTTCGTTAGCTTTTTCGTCATACGCGAGATATGGTAATTCGAAACTTGCATTTATTCCAGTATTGTGCTAACACAGGCACGGATTGTGTGATGTTGCAAACGACACATTGCCGTTTTTGGTTTCTTGGAGTGCGACGTCTTTAATGACTAGGAGATGACACAACAAGAGAATTGTGACTAAAAACAAGATTCGTGCAACCGGGCGGAAAGGCTCAGGCGGTAGCGTCTGTGGCTATTCGGGAGCTTCAGGGTTGAAATTCCGCGGGCCGACCAATTTGACTGAGGTTTTCTCGTGGTCGCCAAGGTAAATACCAGGTTTGATGCTTGATACCACCTACCAAAGTTCCATCTTAGGTCTAAAACAACAGTAAACATGAAAATATGTGGTAATAGCAAATTCTTTGCCATCTCTCCACAGATAATGGAAGCAGGTAATGCCTTCTGACCTGCACGTGTAGAAGCAGAGGTACAGTAGCTTAGCACTAAATCCTCTGTAGACAGGTATGAAAGCTGCCCATCACGTATAGACTCATAAGTGCAATTGAGTTGCCTAGCACTAAGGCTTCTGTGGACACGTGACGAAGCAAGATACTATGGTACAAGAATGAGACCTAGAAGACTGTCCGCCACACACCGAGCACGAGGTATCTCCTAACAGATCTTTTGCGATATGACTACGTTAATAAGGCGACGTAAAATAAAATAAATAAGTAAATATTATAAAATTAAAATGTTAGTGTATTTTTTGGAAGGAGGGGTAATTTGATGACTGAAACTACTTAGGAATGAAATATTAATCACAGAAGCGACGCAAAAACTACATTTTAGGGGTTTTATAACAAAATTGCGTTTTGTTGTGTTCGGTTCACCAATACTGAAAGATATGCTGATATATGCATAGCAAGAGGGTGGGCAATTACCGAATAACAGTGCGGAATTTTCAAAATATACTCGAAACAATGCTCCGTGTGTAGTGAATATGTGAAGTGTGTGTTTTGCTCCAGGATGCTGTGTCCAAACCACATTATCACCATTATGGTCAGTGATAAAGTGGTTCTAACGCAAAGGTTACATGTTCAGTGGTGTAGATAGCTTATTTGTCTAAGAGCGTCTGATCTGTACATATGAACTACGAGGACGTGTAGCGGTTACCTTGGTGGGACCCCACTACGTTGATGATGATGGATGCTGTATTACGTACCTGTAGGTCGTCTTGATGCCCGTACTCTCGAGACTCATCTTGACGTTCTCGTAGACTGGAATCTGATGATCGTATATATCTGTATTCTTGTTAGTGTTAGTATGTTGTAATTATTATTTTATAATTGTGCCACGGCTGCTGTATTTGTGTCGGAGAGCACTTGTGTCTTGTCAGGGTTGGGTACGGAGACAGTTAAAATACTTTGCACACACGTATTCTGTTAATTATTTCACTTGTATTAAAAATAAACCACATATGATATTCACAACTCACTATTATCTTTGTCATGTTAATATATGTATAATATTAGACTTTAAATACGTAGTTTTAGCGTCTATTCAGAGACGAGCTTATACACGGCCTTCCTGCTCGAACACTGACAAGCTTCTGTTAGCGTTCCTTTCAACCGTTCTTCTTAACGTACATATTTGAATTATAGGAATGTATCAGTGTACCTATTGGTGCTACTATCCAATAACATCCAATTACATTTTATGTTACATATATATGTTTACAGACTTTTATCGTCTTAATTATGAACCCAAAGTTCGTTACATGCTTACGTAGATACTACTGTATTTCTTGTAATTTTATATTACTGGTTATATAGCTAACAATGGCCTTTCCCCCTCATATTATATTTTATATGTTATAACGTTATATACTTGTTCTGTACCATGTGTATATTATGAATAAATGTGTTTTAACGACCTCTTAATTACAATGTTATCAAGGAAAACACTTAACACGTAAAACTTAGAACAAAAAATATTAAAGAAAGAAATTATGTTGATGCTGAGAAGCTGTGAATTAGATATCTTATTACATTAATGAGTTATCGTATTAGTTTGTCTGTGGCTAGTACTGTATGTTGCTTCATATAACATGACACCGAAAGTTTTTAGAAAATAAAATACATTTTTGTATTCCATGAAACCAGTCCCTTAAAGCAATAATGCCACTCTTCCTGAGGCAAACCAGAAACCAGGTTTTTATAATGTTCCACTGCTTCATCTGATGACGAAAAAGTGATTCCACGTAGTTTATCTTTAACTTTTGGAAACAAAAAGAAATCACAAGTTGTTAGGTCAGGACTTTATAGTGAAGGGTTCATGGTGCTGACCTTTAAGGCAACCAGATACTCCGTTGTTAGTTTTGCCGTATGCAACGATGCGTTGTGATGATATAACAACATTTTTTTTCCTTTTGGGAGTTTTTAATGAACTTTTTAAAAAATGTGCGGTAAACAAGACATTTGTGTACCAATCGGCAGTAACGGTCTATCTTCTAATGCCGCAGTAGCAATATGACTCGTTTTTAAAAAATCTGATGTGTTACATGACTTTCTCTACTCTTGTACAAACTATTTTTACAAACCCTTATTCTCCATCTACTTCATGTTAATCGAAATAAACATTTCAGACTCTATATTATTGCTAAGTTTCTTGTAGATGTAAGGAGAATATAGAAATACAGTAGCCTTTAAGCATATACATATCTCTTAGTAGCTGGTTGCTAGGTGCAGCACCATCTCTTTGCCACAGATTAATACTCTTTGCATATCCAAGACAAAAAAATGAATAACGAATTCCCATTTGAGAAAATAAGTATTGAAAAATTTAAGGGAATAACAAGCAATATCTCGAAAATGGTTCACTCAACAAAAAAAATGTATATGACATAAATTATGTAATTTAACGCGATCTACATTTTTTGTGTAGTAAAATTTTGTCTACCTCTTATGGTTTACCAGTTATGCAAAAGTCGTTCACGATGAAGAATACTTTTGGAGACATTTCCAGAAAATTCAAGATATACATTTTGTCATAAAAATATCTTAAACATATGATATTTTCATCAAAATCGTTAGAGCCATTTTTGAGAAAATTAAAATTTTCGAAAAATCTTCCATGTAAAGGGTAATCTGGAGTGGAGGGATTTTCTTGAAAACCTTCGTGTCGCATCTCTGGAAGATACTGAGCCTAAATACCAAGTTTGGTGTTTATCCGACTGTTTGTTTCTGAGTTATGCTGTTCACAGACACACAGACACACACACGGACATGTTTCCAAAAACGCTTTTTTTGGATTCAGGTGGTCTCAAAACATATATTTCCGGTGAAATTTCGGTATCGAATTTTTGGGTGGAATACAATACTTCCCCTACTTACTATACGTAGTAGAGAAAGTAAAAACATTAGCAATCATCTTGTTACCAGCACTGCGAATTCAGTCGTCCTCCGTGATCTAGGGATGCCATGCTAGGCTCTAGTTCCCGTGGTCGGGCGTAAAAATCCTTAGCATGGCTTCCTTCGCAAGGGAAGTAAAGCCGGTGGTCCCGTGTCGTAGATTTACTGCACGTAAAAGAACCTCAAGCCTGATAAAGAGGCCTCTGAGCAAAGTTCCCGGTCTTTCACGCCCAATATAGAATGGGATGCTAAGGACCATAGCAGTTAAAGAGCGTCCATAAATAAAACTCAATTTAATTTAACTGCGAATTTGTCGGACTTTTCTAGGCCTAGATACTGTTCGAAAGACCCATTGAGCCGATTGACTTTTCTTTTCAGGGTCATAACAATAACTCCAAGATACATCACCAGTAGCGATATTCCAAACCAAATTTAAAGTGCCACCTTGCAATTTTTCTATAGTTTTACTGTATCAATCAGTGCGTTGTTGTTTTTGATCGGGAGTCAGTTTATGTGGAATCCATCGATAACAAAGTTTTCTCACGTCTAACTGTTGATGTAAAATGTTTTGGATTTAACTCGTACCAATACCCAATGCGCCCGAATAAATTTATAAGATGTCCGTCGGTCTTTTGCAAGCACTGCTCGAACAGCGGCAATATTTTTATCAGTAACAGAAGTTCTTGGGCGCCCTTCGTGAAGTTCATAACTAGGGGAAAAAACCGATCTCTCTTGAATTAGCTCTCCCAATTATAAACTGTTGCCTTATTAGGGGCTTCTTCGCTAAATGTATATCTAGGCCGATCTTCACATTGTTTAGGTGTTAATGACGATTTAAAATCGTGAAAAAACCAGCCCGGAAATGTTCTCTAATCAAATTCATTGCTTGGAGTACACAAGGTCTTTAAATGATGAAATTAACAATCTATTAAAGCAAATCGAACAAACTACACGGCAATCAACTCGCAAAATATTACAAAGTAGATGTTAAATATAAACAAATTCTATTTGTTTTTAGAAATATGAGATTCTGAAAATCTTCAGTATCGCCCTCATAGTACTACTTCCATATAGTGTCGTCATCCGTGATGTAGTGGTTACCATGCTAGCCTCTAGTTCCGGAGGTTGCTGTTTCAAAACCGGCAGAGGGCATAAAATCCTTAGCATGGGTTCCTTCGGAAGGGAAGTAAAGCCGGTGGTCCCGTGTTGTAGATTTACGGCACGTAAAAGAACCTCAAGCCTGATAAAGAGGCCTCTGAGCAACATTTCCGGTCTTTCACTCTCAGTGTAGAATGGGGCGCTAAGGACCACAGCAGGTAAAGGGCGACTATAAATAAAACTCAAATTTATTTTAATTGATTTCAAAGTGCTTAAGATACAATGTAAAACCTTTCATTTTTTCAAGCTTGATTTCAATAATTCGATATATATATATTGGATTACTTGTAGTGCGCTACTATCAGTAAGTGCATTACAAGCAATTCGATTTGCCCAGTGTTTGCTTTTAGGAAAAAGGAAGTTATATTACTTTCTCTACTACGTATAGTAAGTAGGGGAAGTATTGTATTCCACCCAAAAATTCGATACCGAGATTTCACCGGAAATACATGTTTTGAGACCCCCTGAATCCAAAAAAAGCATTTTTAGAAACATGTCCGAGTGTGTGTCTGTGTGTCTGTCTGTGAACAGCATAACTCAGAAACGAACAGTCGGATAAACACCAAACTTCTTATTTAGGTTCAGTATCTTCCAGAGATGCGACACGAAGGTTTTCAAGAAAATTCCCCCACTCCAGATTACATGGAACATTTTTCGAAAATTTTAATTTTCTCAAAAATGGCTCTAACGATTTTGATTAAAATATATGTTTAAGATATTTTTGTGACAAATGAAATGTATATCTTGAATTTCCTGGGAATGTCTCCAAAAGTATTCTTCATTGTGAACGACTTTTGCATAACTGGTAAACCATAAGAGATAGACAAAATTTTACTACACAAAAAATGTAGATCGCGTTAAAATACACAATTTATGTCATATACATTATTTTGTTGAGTGAACCATTTTCGAGATATTGCTTGTTATTCCCTTAAATTTTTCAATATTTTCTCAAATGGGAATTCGTTATTTATTTTTTTTTGTCTTGGATATGCAAAGAGTATTAATCTGTGGGAAAGGGAATGGTGTTGCACCTAGCAACCACCTATTAAGAGATATGTATGTGCTTAAAGGCTACTGTATTTCCAAATTGCCCTTGTAAATATATATTCCCCTTACATCTACAAGAAAATTAGCAATAAGATAGAGTCTGCAAATGTTTATCTCGATTAACATGAAGTAGATGGAGAATAAGCGTTTTCTATAAATAGTTTGTACAAGAGTAGAGAAAGTCATGTGAGTGTAACACATCAGATTTTTTTGTATTGTTTGCATTTTTTTATATCTCGGCGTTTCCAGACCACCTGGACACTCCGTATATACAGCATTGACCGTGTTAGTATGAATGTCGGATATAGCCTGTGCCTTATAGCCAAAGCACCATATGTGAATTCAAATCTCGAATAACGATATCTCGCGACAAGCGGAAAGCTAGCTGAATGGCTTTTACCACGTTTTTATAGACCAAAAATCTACCCGTATACCGGTTTAGAAAGAAATCGGGTTTGTTCAGTGTGCGTACTTCCCTTGTTAATATTGCTTCAAGTGTCGTTAAAAAGTAATAGCTTCTCCATGGGTGCAACCGTTTGCAAAAGTGAACAGCCTGCAGCATATGTGATAAGATTAAACTGTGAAACAGACAACTGTCTTCGTAAGAAATTATCTTACACCTTTATCTTTCACTGCCATTCTGTGTCTCTTTCTTCCTTGCTTTTTTGTCAATCGTCAGAAACAAGAGTATCGGTATTCCCCCTTGCAGTTTTTCGTCTGTTTCAAAGTTACATTGCTTTAACAGTAATACTAAAGCGTGGTTCCCATTAATGCGAGTACAGGGAAGTTTTCGAAATAATTCTGATTTGTCGTATTTACGTATCTTTCTCAAATCACTTTTCTAAGAAACTATTCTTACAAAACCCCATTCTTCTGTCTACTTCTTGTTAATCGTGACAAAACTTCATTACATATTTACACATTTCTTTGTACCGCGCCAATGAAATAAGAACCGACTACGCGGTGTTTTTTTCACTGCGCATGTGGACACATGATTCCGCTACTGCTGCAATTAAGGTCACGCTACTGACGCGGCTTTACTCTGTTATGGCTCTGCAATATTGAGTTGGCAGTGATATGGTGTAGTTCAGTTATTACGAGTTATTTATTATGTTGTCCTGTATTTAGTCACAAAGTATATTATGGCTCGGAATATGTTTACTCTTGCGCAGCGTGTATTTAGTTATGATTTGTATGTGTTAACTTAGTCAGCTCGTCGAGTGAAAATACGATTTGCAGAAAGATTGCCGGGTGTAAATGTTCCATACAACAATTCATACACTTTATAATAAATTTCAGGCCACAGGAAGTGTTCAGTCTAAGAAATCTAAAAGACAAGCATAGGCTTCTTACCGAAGAAACATTAGACGACATCGGTCATCGTTTGGATACCCCCCCCAAATACTTAGGTGTCTTTCACAACAGGCAGGCATTTCACATAAAATAACTGGCACATGCTCTTCAAACAGGTGATCCTGTAATTAGGTTCACATTTTGTGATTGAGTCTCAATAGTGTATACCAGAGGTGGCGAAAACGGGACTCACGAGTCGTTTTGACTCTTAAGTGCCCGTTCTCTCTCTCTGCCACTGTCCCTTTGTTTTACACATGCTGCTGAGTAATGCAGTGTGTGTTGCATGTTTAGCGACTCACGGAAGGAAGGCGTTTTCGCCACCTATGGTGTATACAATGGAAAAATAGATCCATATTTAACAGAACGAGGCTTGGTTCCACCTTCATGGAAGGGTGTGTACACAAAATAATCGCTATTGGAGCTCTGACAAATCTAATATTGTTCATGAAGTACCTCTCCAGGACGAAACAATTGGTGTATGGTGCGCCATGAGCGGAGAAAGAGTCATAGGGCCAAGTTTTTTCAAGTCAACGGTTGACAACCCTGCATACGTGAATACAATTCCGCCCCCCCCCGCCCGTTTTAGGGAATTAACACACAGGGAGCATAATTTTGTCATTTTTAACAAGACTCTGCCACAGCTCATACGGCCAATATTTCGACGAGAACAATTGAAAGTGTGTTTGAGGACAGTATTGTTAGTAGAGATTTGTGGCCCCTTCCCTCCCCCGACCTAATCCCGGCGGTTTCTATCTCTGGGATAACTTAATACATAAAGTGTACAAGAGAAACCTGCACATCCTGGAAGAATTAAACAAAATATCCGCCAGGAAATTGCCAGCATTTCTCAACGTGAACTACGGCGAGTGATGGATAGTTTCCTAAAGAGGTGCCAAAAATGTATGGACAACGACGGTGGCCAGTTTTAGCACCTCCTTTCATAAAGTTGGTATAATCGGCGCAACAGTTCTAGACACGTGAAAATCTTAATGAGAGCTATGATGCGAGTTGCTTACCAGATCAGGTGGTGACCGGTCGACTGCATACTGCAAGAGTGCGTGGGACAGTCATCGTCAAATATCCACACCGGTTATGCACTGCTTTGCGCTGATAAACTTAGTTATATACAGTATATTAAAATCCGCGCTGTAAAAAGCGCTTAATATAAAAAACGCTGTCAATCATTGCCTCCAATTCTTCCACATCTAACAACCCTTCCTCTTCTGCGGAATTACTCACATTATTGCCGTCATCACTGCTGTCACTACTTTCTGCACCATTATCTTGGATGAGAATTCTTTCTATTTGATTTTCTGCAATTCCGTATTTTTCGAAATAATGATTCTTAATTTATTCAACATGTCGACATACATTTTCCCATTCTGGCCTTCCAATTTCAGAAAATTGCTGGCGTTATAACTGCTCCACATATTTTAATTTAAAAGTCATATTTCTGCATGCCACCCATTTTTTTGATATCAGCCCAGATTAATTCGATTGGGTTTAGATCTGGGTGATGCGATGGGAGTCTAAATACATTATGGCGATGTTGTATTACTATCTGGTCAAGTATGTATGACGTCTGAAGCTGTTTGTTGGTTTTAATTAAGTTATATAGCTTTGTTTTACTCATGCTTTCATCTAAAGCTTTATGTCTAAGTAACCAAGCTCTCATTTCTTCTTTCAATGAATTTGAGGTAGGTGGTTTGTCAATTGAGTGTTGACGCATTGTGAAGCATTGTCGATGACCAGAACAGACCCAGCAGACATATTAGGTCTCAACATGGCGTTGATTCACTTCATGTACTTTTCTGTATTCGTTTCTTGATGAAAATCTCCTGTTGTTTTTGCAACTTGTAAAAGAAGGGCATTTGGAACGAAGCCGATCTTTCCAACAGCATGAACGATAATAAGTATTTGCCCTTTAGCAACAGGAACCTGCAACCTAATTCGCTATCGTCACTCCAACTTTTAGGTGCTGTACGACTGCTGTGTATGTATGGCTCATCTTCATACACTATAGTATTTTCTGAAATTTGTAGCACCACCTTAAAAATTGATGCTGATATAAGTGCATATAAAATTGTACTCATTTGGAAAGGTAGAATCAGACTGAAAAATTCAATGCCATAGCCGGGATTTGAACCACGGATCTTAGGCTTTCCGTGCCGTTGGTCTAACCGACTAAGCTATCATGGCAACATTTACTTTTTATTTTTTTATTTTATTATTTTTTTATTTTATTTATTTATTTATTTATTTTGCTTTTCTGTTAGAGTTCTTCTATTTGATTTCGGTTTCTTCCACTTGAACCCTAAATCTTTAATAATTTTTCTGAGATTTGTAGCACCACCTTGTAAGTTTCTGCTGTCTTTCAGCTGGATGAGCAATCTGCTTATTGTTAGCACAGTTTTTTCTGCCACATAGGAATTGTGAATCGTGCGCCGAATGACGCATTCGAAATCGTCTATTTCTGTAATACGTTTAGGGACCTTATGTTTCTTCCCAGGTGTGTCAAATGGTACTCTTCATCCATATGTTTTTTTCCCTTATCTTTGAGAACTCTGGAATCGGAACTCGGTGAAACACCAGTTCCTTTGACTACTCTTTCTTTCATTCTCTTAAGGCTTTTGTGGAACTCGGATGAACATATATTTTCTTCCTTCATCTCTGCTTCTTGCTTCATGAAGTCGA
The DNA here is from genome assembly GCA_030765065.1 of Deroplatys truncata. NCBI lineage: Eukaryota > Metazoa > Arthropoda > Insecta > Mantodea > Mantidae > Deroplatys > Deroplatys truncata. The sequence continues at coordinate 22,156,977 of CM060987.1, forward strand.
GGACATTTGCAATTATTTCCTTACTTTGACTACGTAACACCTTACCACTTAACTTTGAAAACATAGGAACCATGGTTATAAATATAACAAATATAAAATAAGTACTATTTAGATACTGCAGCTCTCTTTAAAATTACAACCAGATGCAGACACTTTCTATGCAGACTATGTGTTACGCACTGTGAGTAAGCAAAGGTATTATATCGCTTTCGTTGATAAAGCTAAACATAAACCATTCCTAGGCTCGGCAGCTGGGGTAGCAATCAAGGTCACGATTCCAGAAGTTTTGCGCGAGTAATAAGTAAAGCCTTTAAAAGTAGTTTTAAAAATGTTGTATGGTTTCATCCGCGCCTTTCTATGATAGCGGCAGACGGTAGCGAGCGCCGTGAACGCGAACAGGGAAAACACCGCGCAGCCGGTTCTTAGCTCATTGGCTCACCCGGTATAAGAAGGACACGTAGGCTAATCGACAGCCAAACTTTAAAAAAAAAAAAAACTGATCGCTATGTTATGGCTTTGAATTCCATGGTCTTTGCATGACCACGAGAAAAAAGCGTATAGCGACTTAATACATGAACAAATCTTGTGGGTTGATCTCACTTTACACTTTTACTTTATCTACCACATACATAGTAGGTAAAGAAGGTATTCCACAAAAAAAATCGAAACCAAGATTTCACCGTAAATACATGTTTTGAGATCCCATGAATAAATAAATCAGTTTTAGTAAAAGGCCTGTGTCAGAGAGAGTGTGAGAGTGTGTGTGTGTGTGAACAGCTTAACTCAAAAATGAAGAGCCGGACAAACAACAAACTTGGTATTTAGGTCCAGTACTCTCCTAAGATGCGACACACGATTTTCAAGAAAATCCTTCGCCCCAAACTACACTTTACATGGAACATTTTTCGAATTTTTTTTATTTTCTAAACAATGGTTCTAATGATTTTTATTAAAGTAGCATATATTAAAGATATTTACATGACAAATAAAATGTATATATTGAGCTTTCTGGGTATAGCCTATGAAGTCTTCTTCATTCAGAAAACTGTTGTATAATCTTGTATAACTACTAAATGTCAAGCGATAGACGAAAGCGTACATCTCTTTAAAACACACAATTTACGGCAAATAACTTTTTTGTGACATAAGTCATTTCTGAGAGATTCAAATTTTTCACTACTTGGTCATTCTTTTAAAGTCCTTTCAGTTTTCAGTTGTTTCTCGCGATGTCATGGAAACAGTAGGGAATTTTAAGGCCAGCATATAGCGTCCAGTTGTTAAACATTTGACTGTCGCTGTTCTCTTTGTATCTATAACGAAATGTGTAATGTAGCTGTTTCTGTAAAGGTTTATTTGGATTAAAATGTAGTAGACAGAAAAATAAGTTTTAGTAGGAAACGACAGGGGTAGAGAAAGTCATGTGAATGTATCCTATGAGAGTTTTTAAAAAAATCAAAATTAGCGTGAACTTTTCCATTTAAAGGGTAGTTCATGGTGAGGGAGTTATCGTAAAAATCTTCGTATAGCATCTCTGGAAGATTTTGAACTTAAATACCAAGTTTGGTGTTTATCTACATTTGTATTTTTAGTTATGTTGTTTCCACAAACACAAACGGAGGTTTATGTAACCAAAATGCTGTTTTTGGGTTGAGGGGATCTGAAAACAGGTATTTAGGCTGAAACCTCTACATCGAATTTTTTTGTGGAATATAATACTATCCCTGTTTGCTATACGTAGTAGAGAAAGTAAAGCTGAATGATTGGAATAATAATTAGACAGAAGTGGAAGATATTTCTTTGGAACTATTGAAGGAAGCTGTTGAAGATGAAGCAGAATCTAAACCATAATATGAGAAAGATTTTAATAAATGCAGCAGAGAAACCATTTTCATATGTGATCCCCTATCAGTAAAACCAACTCGGAATATTATGAAATGCGTTTCCCTTGAACAAACGCATACACATACCCGCCCACTCCACGATTTCCATAATAGTACTAAATTTCGCAGTTAAGCAACTTTTACTCAACATTTTATAGCAATCTATTGTTCAAGTTCAATGAGCGCTTGCTTAAACAGGATTTCCACACGAGGCAAATTTTAATGCATGCGCCAGTTCTGATGTTAATCACGTACGTTTAATGTGTGGAGATATCACAAGGTTCGATAAGAAGTACATGTTCAGATAGCCTTTCTGTGTTCCAGTGAACTACCGTGGGTCAGGCATTCAATATTGACCAATCCAGTTCACAGGTAGACTATGGGATTGTTTCTGATTTTCAACAAGAAAGTTACTTGAAATAAATCCTATTTTATAGGGAAATCTACCACACCACTGATTGAGAGCAGAGAATCCTGTAAGGAATGTTTTATTACTTTTAATATATTGACTATCTCGGATTGTACACGTACACGTTTAAATTAACGGAGTTCATATCTATTAGACAGGGATTATTTTCTTAGAAATGTCGATTTTCACACTATGATACCCGTATGAGGCATAATTTTTACATCCTTATGCATCAGTCGGCGACATTTCATATATGCTGTATGGTCTATGTAAAAATGGTTCAATTCCTTGCCTGATAACATTAAATTTATAACTAATTTTAGATGCTCTATAAGTGACCTCAAAGTATTTTAATTAAAAATGTACCCTTAATACTTTCATGAAATTAATTTAAAGTTGTAAGTTCATATGAATTATGGCTTGTAAGCTCTACAAGATAAAACTAAATATCCATCCATCCACCCATCCAGCCATACATTAACTCTTCTAACCATCCACACACAATTCCATACTTCCACCCATACAGTCACCCATCCACCAAATCACTCACCCATCCATCCATCCAGCCACCCATCCACCAAGCCGCTCACCCATCCATCCATCCAGCCACCCATCAACCAAACCACTCAGCCATCCATCCATCCAGCCACCCATCAACCAAACCACTCAGCCATCCATCCATCCAGCCACCCATCAACCAAACCACTCACCCATCCATCCATCCAGCCACCCATCCACCAAGCCGCTCACCCATCCATCCATCCAGCCACCCATCAACCAAACCACTCAGCCATCCATCCATCCAGCCACCCATCAACCAAACCACTCACCCATCCATCCACTCACCCACCAAACCATCACCCATCCATCCACCCACCAAACCACTCACCGATCCATCCATCCACTCACCCACCAAACCATCACCCATCCATCCACCCACCAAACCACTCACCGATCCATCCATCCACCCACCAAACCATCACCCATCCATCCACTCACCCACCAAACCATCACCCATCCATCCATCCACCCACCAAACCATCACCCATCCATCCACTCACCCACCAAACCATCACCCATCCATCCATCCACCCACCAAACCATCACCCATCCATCCATCCACCCACCAAACCATCACCCATCCATCCATCCACCCACCAAACCATCACCCATCCATCCATCCACCCACCAAACCATCACCCATCCATCCACTCACCCACCAAACCATCACCCATCCATCCACTCACCCACCAAACCATCACCCATCCATCCATCCACCCACCAAACCACTCACACATCCATCCATCCACCCATCCACCAAACCACTCACCCATCCATCCATCCAGCCACCCATCCACCAAGCCGCTCACCCATCCATCCATCCAGCCACCCATCCACCAAGCCGCTCACCCATCCATCCAGCCACCCATCCACCAAGCCGCTCACCCATCCATCCATCCAGCCACCCATCCACCAAGCCGCTCACCCATCCATCCATCCAGCCACCCATCCAACAAGCCGCTCACCCATCCATCCAGCCACCCATCCACCAAACCACTCACCCATCCATCCATCCACCCACCAAACCACTCACACATCCATCCATCCACCCATCCACCAAACCACTCACCCATCCATCCATCCAGCCACCCATCCACCAAGCCGCTCACCCAACCATCCATCCAGCCACCCATCCACCAAGCCGCTCACCCATCCATCCATCCAGCCACCCATCCACCAAGCCGCTCACCCATCCATCCAGCCACCCATCCACCAAACCACTCAGCCATCCATCCATCCACCCATCCACCAAGCCGCTCACCCATCCATCCAGCCACACATCCACCAAACCACTCAGCCATCCATCCATCCAGCCACCCATCCACCAAGCCGCTCACCCACCCATCCATCCATTCATCATCCACCCACCCACCAAACCACTCACCCATCCATCCAGGCACCCATCCACCAAACCGCTCACCCATCCATCCATTCACTCGCCCACCAAATCACTCACCGATCAATCCATCCACCTACCCACCAACCCACTCACCCATCCATCCATCCAGCCACCCATCCATCCAGCCACCCACCCACCAAACCACTCGCCCATCCATTCAGCCACCCGTCCACCAAACCACTCACCCATCCATCCATCCAGCCACCCATCCATCCAGCCACCCACCCACCAAACCACTCGCCCATCCATTCAGCCACCCGTCCACCAAACCACCCACCCACCAAACCACTCACCCATCCATCCATCCAGCCACCCATCCATTCAGCCACCCACCCACCAAACCACTCACCCATCCATCCATCCAGCCACCCATCCAACCAGCCACCCACCCACCAAACCACCCACCCACCCATCCATCCAGCCACACGTCCAACAAACTACTCACCCATCCATCCATCCAGCCACCCGTCCACCAAACCACTCACCTATCCATCCATCCAGCCACCCACCCACCAAACCACTCACCTATCCATCCATCCAGCCACCCGTCCACCAAACCACTCACCTATCCATCCATCCAGCCACCCACCCACCAAACCACTCACCTATCCATCCATCCAGTCACCCGTCCACCAAACCACTCACCTATCCATCCATCCAGCCACCCACCCACCAAACCACCCACCCACCCATCCATCCAGCCACACGTCCAACAAACTACTCACCCATCCATCCATCCAGCCACCCACCCACCAAACCACTCACCTATCCATCCATCCAGCCACCCGTCCACCAAACCACTCAGCCATCCATCCATCCAGCCACCCACCCACCAAACCACTCACTCATCCATCCAACCAGCCACCCGTCCACCAAACCACTCAGCCATCCATCCATCCAGCCACCCACCCACCAAACCACCCACCCATCCATCCATCCGGCCACCCACCACCAAACCACTCACATATCCATCCATCCAGCCACCCGTCCACCAAACCACTTACTCATCCATCCATCCAGCCACCCGTCCACCAAACCACTCACTCATCCATCCATCCAGCCACCCACCCACCAAACCACTCACTCATCCATCCATCCAGCCACCCACCCACCAAACCACTCAGCCATCCATCCATCCAGCCACCCGTCCACCAAACCACTCACCTATCCATCCATCCAGCCACCCGTCCACCAAACCACTCAGCCATCCATCCATCCAGCCACCCACCAAACCACTCAGCCATCCATCCATCCAGCCACCCACCCACCAAACTACTCACCTATCCATCCATCCAGCCACCCGTCCACCAAACCACTCACCTATCCATCCATCCAGCCACCCGTCCACCAAACCACTCACCTATCCATCCATCCAGCCACCCGTCCACCAAACCACTCACCTATCCATCCATCCAGCCACCCGTCCACCAAACCACTCAGCCATCCATCCAGCCACCCACCCACCAAACCACTCAGCCATCCATCCATCCAGCCACCCACCCACCAAACCACTCACCTATCCATCCATCCAGCCACCCGTCCACCAAACCACTCAGCCATCCATCCAGCCACCCACCCACCAAACCACTCAGCCATCCATCCAGCCACCCGTCCACCAAACCACTCACTCAGCCATCCATCCATCCAGCCACCCACCAAACCACTCACTCACTCATCCATCCAGCCACCCACCCACCAAACCACTCAGCCATCCATCCATCCAGTCACCCACCCACCAAACCACTCAGCCATCCATCCATCCAGCCACCCGTCCACCAAACCACTCACTCAGCCATCCATCCATCCAGCCACCCACCCACCAAACCACTCAGCCATCCATCCATCCAGCCACCCACCCACCAAACCACTCACTCATCCATCCATCCAGCCACCCACCAAACCACTCAGCCATCCATCCATCCATCCACCCGTCCACCAAACCACTCAGCCATCCATCCATCCAGCCACCCACCCACCAAACCACTCACCCATCCATCCATCCGGCCACCCACCACCAAACCACTCACATATCCATCCATCCAGCCACCCGTCCACCAAACCACTTACTCATCCATCCATCCAGCCACCCGTCCACCAAACCACTCACTCATCCATCCATCCAGCCACCCACCCACCAAACCACTCACTCATCCATCCATCCAGCCACCCGTCCACCAAACCACTCACCCATCCATCCATCCAGCCACCCACCCACCAAACCACTCACCCATCCATCCATCCAGCCACCCACCCACCAAACCACTCACTCATCCATCCATCCAGCCACCCACCAACCAAACCACTCACCCATCTATCCATCCAGCCACCCACCCACCAAACCACTCACCCATTCATCCATCCAGCCACCCACCCACCAAACCACTCACCCATCCATCCATCCAGCCACCCACCCACCAAACCACTCACTCACTCATCCATCCAGCCACCCACCCACCAAACCACTCACTCACCCATCCATCCAGCCACCCACCCACCAAACCACTCACTCATCCATCCATCCAGCCACCCACCCACCAAACCACTCACTCACCCATCCATCCAGCCACCCAGCCACTAAACCACTCACTCACCCATCCATCCAGCCACCCACCCACCAAACCACTCACCCATCCATCCATCCAGCCACCCACCCACCAAACCACTCACTCATCCATCCATCCAGCCACCCACCCACCAAACCACTCACTCACCCATCCATCCAGCCACCCACCCAACAAACCACTCACTCATCCATCCATTCAGCCACCCACCCACCAAACCACTCACTCACCCATCCATCCAGCCACCCACCCACCAAACCACTCACCCATCCATCCATCCAGTCACCCACCCACCAAACCACTCACCCATCCATCCATCCAGCCACCCACCCACCAAACCACTCACCCATCCATCCATCCAGCCACCCACCCACCAAACCACTCACCCATCCATCCATCCAGCCACCCACCCACCAAACCACTCACCCATCCATCCATCCAGCCACCCACCCACCAAACCACTCACCCATCCATCCATCCAGCCACCCACCCACCAAACCACTCACCCATCCATCCATCCAGCCACCCACCCACCAAACCATTCACCCATCCATCCATCCAGCCACCCACCCACCAAACCACTCACTCACTCATCCATCCAGCCACCCACCCACCAAACCACTCACTCACTCATCCATCCAGGCACCCACCCACCAAACCACTCACTCACTCATCCATCCAGCCACCCACCCACCAAACCACTCACTCACTCATCCATCCAGCCACCCACCCACCAAACCACTCACTCACTCATCCATCCAGCCACCCACCCACCAAACCACTCACTAACTCATCCATCCAGCCACCCACCCACCAAACCACTCACTCACTCATCCATCCAGCCACCCACCCACCAAACCACTCACTCACTCACTCATCCATCCAGCCACCCACCCACCAAACCACTCACCTATCCATCCATCCAGCCACCCGTCCACCAAACCACTCAGCCATCCATCCATCCAGCCACCCACCCACCAAACCACTCACCTATCCATCCATCCAGCCACCCACCCACCAAACCACTCACTCATCCATCCATCCAGCCACCCACACACCAAACCACTCACCTATCCATCCATCCAGCCACACGTCCAACAAACTACTCACCCATCCATCCATCCAGCCACTCGTCCACCAAACCACTCAGCCATCCATCCATCCAGCCACCCACCCCACAAACCACTCACCCATCCATCCATCCAGCCACCCACCCACCAAACCACTCACTCATTCATCCAGCCACCCACCCACCAAACCACTCACCTATCCATCCATCCAGCCACCCGTCCACCAAACCACTCAGCCATCCATCCATCCAGCCACCCACCCACCAAACCACTCACTCATCCATCCATCCAGGCACCCACCCACCAAACCACTCACTCATCCATCCATCCAGCCACCCACCCACCAAACCACTCACCCATCCATCCATCCAGCCACCCGTCCACCAAACCACTCACTCATCCATCCACCAAACCACTCACCTATCCATCCATCCAGCCACCCGTCCACCAAACCACTCACTCATCCATCCATCCAGCCACCCACCCACCAAACCACTCACCCATCCATCCATCCAGCCACCCGTCCACCAAACCACTCACCTATCCATCCATCCAGCCACCCACTCACCAAACCACTCACCTATCCATCCATCCAGCCACCCACCCACCAAACCACTCACCTATCCATCCATCCAGCCACACGTCCAACAAACTACTCACCCATCCATCCATCCAGCCACACGTCCAACAAACTACTCACCCATCCATCCAGCCACCCACCCACCAAACCACTCACCTATCCATCCATCCAGCCACCCACCCACCAAACCACTCACCCATCCATCCATCCAGCCACCCACCCACCAAACCACTCACCTATCCATCCATCCAGCCACCCACCCACCAAACCACTCACCTATCCATCCATCCATCCAGCCACACGTCCAACAAACTACTCACCCATCCATCCATCCAGCCACCCGTCCACCAAACCACTCACTCATCCATCCATCCAGCCACCCACCCACCAAACCACTCACCCATCCATCCATCCAGCCACCCACCCACCAAACCACTCACTCAACCATCTATCCAGCCACCCACCCACCAAACCACTCACCCATCCATTCATCCAGCCACCCATCCACCAAACCACTCACCCATCCATCCATCCAGCCACACGTCCAACAAACTACTCACCCATCCATCCATCCAGCCTACCCACCCACCAAACCACTCACCTATCCATCCATCCAGCCACACGTCCAACAAACTACTCATCCATCCATCCATCCAGCCACCCACCCACCAAACCACTCACCTATCCATCCATCCAGCCACCCACCCACCAAACCACTCACCTATCCATCCATCCAGCCACCCACCCACCAAACCACTCACTCATCCATCCATCCAGCCACCCACCCACCAAACCACTCACCCATCCATCCATCCAGCCACCCACCCACCAAACCACTCACTCACCCAGCCATCCAGCCACCCACCCACCAAACCACTCACTCACCCATCCATCCAGCCACCCACCCACCAAACCACTCACTCACTCATCCATCCAGCCACCCACCCACCAAACCACTCACTCACTCATCCATCCAGCCACCCACCCACCAAACCACTCACTCACCCATCCATCCAGCCACCCACCCACCAAACCACTCACTCACTCATCCATCCAGCCACCCACCCACCAAACCACTCGCTCACCCATCCATCCAGCCACCCACCCACCAAACCACTCACTCACCCATCCATCCAACCACCCACCCACCAAACCACTCACCCATCCATCCATCCAGCCACCCACCCACTAAACCACTCACTCACTCATCCATCCAGCCACCCACCCACCAAACCACTCACCCATCCATCCATCCAGCCACCCACCCACCAAACCACTCACCCATCCATCCATCCAGCCACCCACCCACCAAACCACTCACTCACTCATCCATCCAGCCACCCACCCACCAAACCACTCACTCACTCATCCATCCAGCCACCCACCCACCAAACCACTCACCTATCCATCCATCCAGCCACCCACCCACCAAACCACTCACTCATCCATCCAGCCACCCACCCACCAAACCACTCACCCATACATCCATCCAGCCACCCACCCACCAAACCACTCACTCACTCATCCATCCAGCCACCCACCCACCAAACCACTCACCTATCCATCAATCCAGCCACCCACCCACCAAACCACTCACCCATCCATCCATCCAGCCACCCACCCACCAAACCACTCACTCACTCATCCATCCAGCCACCCACCCACCAAACCACTCACCCATCCATCCATCCAGCCACCCACCCACCAAACCACTCACCTATCCATCCATCCAGCCACCCATCCACCAAACCACTCACCCATCCATCCATCCAGCCACCCACCCACCAAACCACTCACTCACTCATCCATCCAGCCACCCACCCACCAAACCACTCACCTATCCATCCATCCAGCCACCCGTCCACCAAACCACTCACTCATCTATCCATCCAGCCACCCACCCAACAAACCACTCACTCATTCATCCATCCAGCCACCCACCCACCAAACCACTCACCCATCCATCCATCCAGCCACCCACCCACCAAACCACTCACTCACTCATCCATCCATCCAGCAACCCACCCAACAAACCACTCACTCAACCATCCATCCAGCCACCCGTCCACCAAACCACTCACTCACTCATCCATCCATCCAGCCACCCACCCACCAAACCACTCACTCACTCATCCATCCATCCAACCACCCACCCAACAAACCACTCACTCATCCATCCATCCAGCCACCCGTCCACCAAACCACTCACTCACTCATCCATCCATCCAGCCACCCGTCCACCAAACCACTCACTCATCCATCCATCCAGCCACCCGCCCACCAAACCACTCATTCATCCATCCATCCAGCCACCCGTCCACCAAACCACTCACCCATCCATCCATCCAGCCACCCATCCACCAAACCACTTACTCATCCATCCATCCAGCCACCCGTCCACCAAACCACTCACTCATCCATCCATCCAGCCACCCGTCCAACAAACCACTCACCCATTCATCCATCCAGCCACCCACCCACCAAACCACTCACCTATCCATCCATCCAGCCACCCACCCACCAAACCACTCACTCATCCATCCATCCAGCCACCCGTCCACCAAACCACTCACCTATCCATCCATCCATCCAGCCACCCACCCACCAAACCACTCACCTATCCATCCATCCATCCAGCCACACGTCCACCAAACCACTGACCTATCCATCCATCCATCCAGCCACCCACCCACCAAACCACTCACCTATCCATTCATCCAGCCACCCACCCACCAAACCACTCACTCATCCATCCATCCAGCCACCCACCCACCAAACCACTCACTCACCTATCCATCCATCCAGCCACCCACCCACCAAACCACTCAGCCATCCATCCATCCAGCCACCCACCCACCAAACCACTCACCTATCCATCCATCCAGCCACCCACCCACCAAACCACTCACTCACTCATCCATCCAGCCACCCACCCACCAAACCACTCACCTATCCATCCATCCAGCCACCCACCCACCAAACCACTCACCTATCCATCCATCCAGCCACCCACCCACCAAACCACTCACCTATCCATCCTTCCAGCCACCCACCCACCAAACCACTCACCTATCCATCCATCCAGCCACCCACCCACCAAACCACTCACTCATCCATCCATCCAGCCACCCGTCCACCAAACCACTCAGCCATCCATCCATCCAGCCACCCACCCACCAAACCACTCACTCATCCATCCATCCAGCCACCCACCCACCAAACTACTCACCCATCCATCCATCCAGCCACCCACCCACCAAACCACTCACCTATCCATCCATCCAGCCACCCACCCACCAAACTACTTACTCATCCATCCAGCCACCCACCCACCAAACCACTCACCTATCCATCCATCCAGCCACACGTCCAACAAACTACTCACCCATCCATCCATCCAGCCACCCACCCACCAAACCACTCACCTATCCATCCATCCAGCCACCCACCCACCAAACCACTCAGCTATCCATCCATCCAGCCACCCGTCCACCAAACCACTCACCTATCCATCCATCCAGCCACACGTCCAACAAACTACTCACCCAACCATCCATCCAGCCACCCACCCACCAAACCACTCACCTATCCATCCATCCAGCCACACGTCCAACAAACTACTCACCCATCCATCCATCCAGCCAACCACCCACCAAACCACTCACCTATCCATCCATCCAGCCACCCACCCACAAAACCACTCACCTATCCATACATCCAGCCACCCACCCACCAAACCACTCACTCATCCATCCATCCAGCCACCCACCCACCAAACCACTCACTCACTCATCCATCCATCCAGCCACCCACCCACCAAACCACTCACCCATCCATCCATCCAGCCACCCACCCACCAAACCACTCACTCACTCATCCATCCAGCCACCCACCCACCAAACCACTCACCCATCCATCCATCCAGCCACCCACCCACCAAACCTCTCACCCATCCATCCATCCAGCCACCCACCCACCAAACCACTCACCCACTCATCCATCCAGCCACCCACCCACCAAACCACTCACCCATCCATTCATCCAGCCACCCACCCACCAAACCACTCACTCACTCATCCATCCAGCCACCCACCCACCAAATCACTCACCTATCTATCCATCCAGCCACCCACCCACCAAACCACTCACCCATCCATCCATCCAGCCACCCACCCACCAAACCACTCACTCACTCATCCATCCAGCCACCCACCCACCAAACCACTCACCCATCCATCCATCCAGCCACCCACCCACCAAACCACTCACCCATCCATCCATCCAGCCACCCACCCACCAAACCACTCACCTATCCATCCATCCAGCCACCCACCCACCAAACCACTCACCTATCCATCCATCCAGCCACCCACCCACCAAACCACTCACCTATCCATCCATGCAGCCACCCACCCACCAAAACACTCACCTATCCATCCATCCAGCCACCCACCCACCAAACCACTCACCTATCCATCCATCCAGCCACCCATCCACCAAACCACTCACCCATCCATCCATCCAGCCACCCACCCACCAAACCACTCACTCACTCATCCATCCAGCCACCCACCCACCAAACCACTCACTCACTCATCCATCCAGCCACCCACCCACCAAACCACTCACTCACTCATCCATCCAGCCACCCACCCACCAAACCACTCACCCATCCATCCATCCAGCCACCCACCCACCAAACCACTCACTCACTCATCCATCCAGCCACCCACCCACCAAACCACTCACCTATCCATCCATCCAGCCACCCACCCAACAAACCACTCACTCATTCATCCATCCAGCCACCCACCCACCAAACCACTCACCCATTCATCCATACAGACACCCACCCACCAAACCACTCACTCACTCATCCGTCCATCCAGCCACCCACCCAACAAACCACTCACTCATCCATCCATCCAGCCACCCGTCCACCAAACCATTCACTCACTCATCCATCCATCCAGCCACCCGTGCACCAAACCACTCACTCATCCATCCATCCAGCCACCCGTCCACCAAACCACTCACCCATTCATCCATCCAGCCACCCACCCACCAAACCACTCACCTATCCATCCAACCAGCCACCCACCCAACAAACCACTCACTCATCCATCCATCCAGCCACCCGTCCACCAAACCACTCACCTATCCATCCATCCATCCAGCCACCCACCCACCAAACCACTCACCTATCCATCTATCCAGCCACCCACCCACCAAACCACTCACCTATCCATCCATCCAGCCACCCACCCACCAAACCACTCACCTATCCATCCATCCAGCCACCCACCCACCAAACCACTCACCTATCCATCCATCCAACCAGCCACCCACCCACCAAACCACTCACCTATCCATCCATCCAGCCACCCACCCACCAAACCACTCACTCATCCATCCATCCAGCCACCCAACCACCAAACCACTCACTCACCTATCCATCCATCCAGCCACCCACCCACCAAACCACTCAGCCATCCATTCATCCAGCCACCCACCCACCAAACCACTCACCTATCCATCCATCCAGCCACCCACCCACCAAACCACTCACTCACTCATCCATCCAGCCACCCACCCACCAAACCACTCACCTATCCATCCATCCAGCCACCCACCCACCAAACCACTCACCTATCCATCCATCCAGGCACCCACCCACCAAACCACTCACCTATCCATCCATCCAGCCACCCACTCACCAAACCACTCACCTATCCATCCATCCAGCCACCCACCCACCAAACCACTCACTCATCCATCCATCCAGCCACCCGTCCACCAAACCACTCAGCCATCCATCCATCCAGCCACCCACCCACCAAACCACTCACTCATCCATCCATCCAGCCACCCACCCACCAAACCACTCACTCATCCATCCATCCAGCCACCCACCCACCAAACCACTCACCTATCCATCTATCCAGCCACCCGTCCACCAAACCACTCAGCCATCCATCCATCCAGCCACCCACCAAACCACTCACCTAACCATCCATCCAGCCACCCGTCCACCAAACCACTCAGCCATCCATCCATCCAGCCACCCACCCACCAAACCACTCACCTATCCATCCAGCCACACGTCCAACAAACTACTCACTCATCCATCCAGCCACCCACCCACAAAACCACTCACCTATCCATCCATCCAGCCACCCACCCACCAAACTACTCACTCATCCATCCAGCCACTCACCCACCAAACCACTCACCTATCCATCCATCCAGCCACACGTCCAACAAACTACTCACCCATCCATCCATCCAGCCACCCACCCACCAAACCACTCACCTATCCATCCATCCAGCCACCCGTCCACCAAACCACTCACCTATCTATCCATCCAGCCACACGTCCAACAAACTACTCACCCATCCATCCATCCAGCCACCCACCCACCAAACCACTCACCTATCCATCCATCCAGCCACACGTCCAACAAACTACTCACCCATCCATCCATCCAGCCACCCACCCACCAAACCACTCACCTATCCATCCATCCAGCCACCCACCCACCAAACCACTCACCTATCCATCCATCCAGCCACCCACCCACCAAACCACTCACTCATCCATCCATCCAGCCACCCACCCACCAAACCACTCACTCAATCATCCATTCATCCAGCCAACCACCCACCAAACCACTCACCCATCCATCCATCCAGCCACCCACCCACCAAACCACTCACTCACTCATCCATCCAGCCACCCACCCACCAAACCACTCACCTATCCATCCATCCAGCCACCCACCCACCAAACCACTCACCCATCCATCCATCCAGCCACCCACCCACCAAACCACTCACTCACTCATCCATCCAGCCACCCACCCACCAAACCACTCACCCATCCATCCATCCAGCCACCCACCCACCAAACCACTCACCCATCCATCCATCCAGCCACCCACCCACCAAACCACTCACTCACTCATCCATCCAGCCACCCACCCACCAAACCACTCACCCATCCATCCAGCCACCCGTCCACCAAACCACTCACTCACTCATCCATCCAGACACCCACCCACCAAACCACTCACTCATCCATCCATCCAGCCACCCACCCACCAAACCACTCACTCACTCATCCATCCAGCCACCCACCCACCAAACCACTCACCTATCCATCCATCCAGCCACCCACCCACCAAACCACTCACTCACTCATCCATCCAGCCACCCACCCACCAAACCACTCACCCATCCATCCATCCAGTCACCCACCCACCAAACCACTCACTCACTCATCCATCCAGCCACCCACCCACCAAACCACTCACCTATCCATCCATCCAGCCACCCGTCCACCAAACCACTCAGCCATCCATCCATCCAGCCACCCACCCACCAAACCACTCACTCACTCATCCATCCAGCCACCCACCCACCAAACCACTCACCTATCCAACCATCCAGCCACCCGTCCACCAAACCACTCAGCCATCCATCCATCCAGCCACCCACCCACCAAACCACTCACTCACTCATCCATCCAGCCACCCACCCACCAAACCACTCACCTATCCATCCATCCAGCCACCCGTCCACCAAACCACTCAGCCATCCATCCATCCAGCCACCCACCCACCAAACCACTCACTCACTCATCCATCCAGCCACCCACCCACCAAACCACTCACCTATCCATCCATCCAGCCACCCGTCCACCAAACCACTCAGCCATCCACCCATCCAGCCACCCACCCACCAAACCACTCACCCATCCATCCATCCAGCCACCCACCCACCAAACCACTCACTCACTCATCCATCCATCCAGCCACCCACCCACCAAACCACTCACTCACTCATCCATCCAGCCACCCACCCACCAAAACACTCACCCATCCATCCATCCAGCCACCCGTCCACCAAACTACTCACCCATCCATCCATCCAGCCACCCACCCACCAAACCACTCACCTATCCATCCATCCAGCCACCCACCCACCAAACCACTCACTCACTCATCCATCCAGCCACCCACCCACCAAACCACTCTCCTATCCATCCATCCAGCCACCCGTCCACCAAACCACTCAGCCATCCATCCATCCAGCCACCCACCCACCAAACCATCACCTATCCATCCATCCAGCCACCCACCCACCAAACCACTCACTCACTCATCCATCCATCCAGCCACCCACCCACCAAACCACTCACTCATCCATCCATCCAGCCACCCACCCACCAAACCACTCACCCATCCATCCATCCAGCCACCCACCCACCAAACCACTCATTCATTCATCCATCCAGCCACCCACCCACCAAACCACTCACTCACTCATCCATCCAGCCACCCACCCACCAAACCACTCACTCATCCATCCATCCCGCCACCCGTCCACCAAACCACTCACCTATCCATCCATCCATCCAGCCACCCACCCACCAAACCACTCACCTATCCAACCATCCATCCAGCCACACGTCCACCAAACCACTCACCTATCCATCCATCCATCCAGCCACCCACCCACCAAACCACTCACCTATCCATCCATCCAGCCACCCACCCACCAAACCACTCACCTATCCATCCATCCAGCCACCCACCCACCAAACCACTCAGCCATCCATCCATCCAGCCACCCACCCACCAAACCACTCACCTATCCATCCATCCAGCCACCCACCCACCAAACCACTCACCTATCCATCCATCCAGCCACCCACCCACCAAACCACTCACCTATCCATCCATCCAGCCACACGTCCAACAAACTACTCACCCATCCATCCATCCAGCCACACGTCCAACAAACTACTCACCCATCCATCCATCCAGCCACCCACCCACCAAACCACTCACCCATCCATCCATCCAGCCACACGTCCAACAAACTACTCACCCGTCCATCCATCCAGCCACCCACCCACCAAACCACTCACCCATCCATCCATCCAGCCACACGTCCAACAAACTACTCACCCATCCATCCATCCAGCCACCCACCCACCAAACCACTCACTCATCCATCCATCCAGCCACCCACCCAACAAACCACTCACTCATTCATCCATCCAGCCACCCACCCACCAATCCACTGACCGATCCATCCATCCAGCCACCCGTCCACCAAACCACTCACCCATCCATCCATCCATCCAGCCACCCACCCACCAAACCACTCACCCATCCATCCATCCAGCCGCACGTCCAACAAACTACTCACCCATCCATCCATCCAGCCACCCACCCACCAAACCACTCACCCATCCATCCATCCAGCCACACGTCCAACAAACTACTCACCCATCCATCCATCCAGCCACCCACCCACCAAACCACTCACTCATCCATCCATCCAGCCACCCACCCAACAAACCACTCACTCATTCATCCATCCAGCCACCCACCCACCAAACCACTGACCCATCCATCCATCCAGCCACCCGTCCACCAAACCACTCACTCATCCATCCATCCAGCCACCCACCCAACAAACCACTCACTCATTCATCCATCCAGCCACCCACCCACCAAATCACTCACCCATCCATCCATCCAGCCACCCGTCCACCAAACCACTCACTCATCCATCCATCCAGCCACCCACCCAACAAACCACTCACTCATTCATCCATCCAGCCACCCACCCACCAAACCACTCACTCATTCATCCATCCAGCCACCCACCCACCAAACCACTCACCCATCCATCCATCCAGCCACCCACCCAACAAACCACTCACTCATCCATCCATCCAGCCACCCACCCAACAAACCACTCACCCATCCTCCATCCAGCCACCCACCCACCAAACCACTCACCCATCCATCCATCCAGCCACCCACCCACCAAACCACTCACTCACTCATCCATCCATCCAGCCACCCACCCAACAAACCACTCACTCATCCATCCATCCAGCCACCCGTCCACCAAACCACTCACTCACTCATCCATCCATCCAGCCACCCGTCCACCAAACCACTCACTCATCCATCCATCCAGCCACCCACCCACCAAACCACTCACTCATCCATCCATCCAGCCACCCGTCCACCAAACCACTCACCCATCCATCCATCCAGCCACCCGTCCACCAAACCACTCACCTATCCATCCATCCAGCCACCCACCCAACAAACCGCTCACCTATCCATCCATCCATGCAGCCACACGTCCACCAAACCACTCACCTATCCATCCATCCATCCAGCTACCCACCCACCAAACCACTCACTTATCCATCCATCCAGCCACCCACCCACCAAACCACTCACCTATCCATCCATCCAGCCACCCACCCACCAAACCACTCACTCATCCATCCATCCAGCCACCCACCCACCAAACCACTCACTCACCTATCCATCCATCCAGCCACCCACCCACCAAACCACTCACTCACCTATCCATCCATCCAGCCACCCACCCACCAAACCACTCACTCACCTATCCATCCATCCAGCCACCCACCCACCAAACCACTCACTCACCTATCCATCCATCCAGCCACCCACCCACCAAACCACTCACTCACCTATCCATCCATCCAGCCACCCACCCACCAAACCACTCACTCACCTATCCATCCATCCAGCCACCCACCCACCAAACCACTCACCTATCCATCCATCCAGCCACCCACCCACCAAACCACTCACTCACCTATCCATCCATCCAGCCACCCACCCACCAAACCACTCACCCATCCATCCATCCAGCCACACGTCCAACAAACTACTCACCCATCCATCCATCCAGCCACCCACCCACCAAACCACTCACTCACCTATCCATCCATCCAGCCACCCACCCACCAAACCACTCACTCTCCTATCCATCCATCCAGCCACCCAACCACCAAACCACTCACTCATCCATCCATCCAGCCACCCGTCCACCAAACCACTCAGCCATCCATCCATCCAGCCACCCCCCTCAAACCACTCACTCATCCATCCATCCAGCCACCCACCCACCAAACCACTCAGCCATCCATCCATCCAGCCACCCACCCACCAAACCACTCACCCATTCATCCATCCATCCAGGCACCCACCAAACCACTCACCTATCCATCCATCCAGCCACCCACCCACCAAACCACTCACTCATCCATCCATCCAGCCACCCACCCAACAAACCACTCACTCATTCATCCATCCAGCCACCCACCCACCAAACCACTCACTCACTCATCCATCCATCCAGCCACCCACCCAACAAACCACTCACTCATCCATCCATCCAGCCACCCACCCAACAAACCACTCACTCATCCATCCATCCAGCCACCCGTCCACCAAACCACTCACTCACTCATCCATCCATCCAGCCACCCGTCCACCAAACCACTCACTCATCCATCCATCCAGCCACCCACCCACCAAACCACTCACTCACTCATCCATCCATCCAGCCACCCGTCCACCAAACCACTCACTCACTCATCCATCCATCCAGCCACCCACCCAACAAACCACTCACTCATCCATCCATCCAGCCACCCACCCAACAAACCACTCACTCATCCATCCATCCAGCCACCCGTCCACCAAACCACTCACTCATCCATCCATCCATCCAGCCACCCGTCCACCAAACCACTCACTCATCCATCCATCCAGCCACCCACCCAACAAACCACTCACTCATCCATCCATCCAGCCACCCACCCACCAAACCACTCACTCATCCATCCATCCAGCCACCCACCCAACAAACCACTCACTCATCCATCCATCCAGCCACCCGTCCACCAAACCACTCACTCATCCATCCATCCAGCCACCCGTCCACCAAACCACTCACCCATTCATCCATCCAGCCACCCACCCACCAAACCACTCACCTATCCATCCATCCAGCCACCCACCCACCAAACCACTCACCTATCCATCCATCCAGCCACCCACCCACCAAACCACTCACCTATCCATCCATCCATCCAGCCACACGTCCACCAAACCACTCACCTATCCATCCATCCATCCAGCCACCCACCCACCAAACCACTCACCTATCCATCCATCCAGCCACCCACCCACCAAACCACTCACCTATCCATCCATCCAGCCACCCACCCACCAAACCACTCACCTATCCATCCATCCAGCCACCCACCAAACCACTCACTCACCTATCCATCCATCCAGCCACCCACCCACCAAACCACTCACTCACCTATCCATCCATCCAGCCACCCACCCACCAAACCACTCACCTATCCATCCATCCAGCCACCCACCCACCAAACCACTCACCTATCCATCCATCCAGCCACCCACCCACCAAACCACTCACTCACCTATCCATCCATCCAGCCACCCACCCACCAAACCACTCACTCACCTATCCATCCATCCAGCCACCCACCCACCAAACCACTCACCTATCCATCCATCCAGCCACCCACCCACCAAACCACTCACCTATCCATCCATCCAGCCACCCACCCACCAAACCACTCACCTATCCATCCAGCCACACGTCCAACAAACTACTCACTCATCCATCCAGCCACCCACCCACAAAACCACTCACCTATCCATCCATCCAGCCACCCACCCACCAAACTACTCACTCATCCATCCAGCCACTCACCCACCAAACCACTCACCTATCCATCCATCCAGCCACACGTCCAACAAACTACTCACCCATCCATCCATCCAGCCACCCACCCACCAAACCACTCACCCATTCATCCATCCATCCAGCCACCCACCCACCAAACCACTCACTCATCCATCCATCCAGCCACCCACCCACCAAACCACTCACTCATCCATCCATCCAGCCACCCGTCCAC
Source organism: Deroplatys truncata (assembly GCA_030765065.1). NCBI lineage: Eukaryota > Metazoa > Arthropoda > Insecta > Mantodea > Mantidae > Deroplatys > Deroplatys truncata. The sequence continues at coordinate 22,178,242 of CM060987.1, forward strand.
CAAACCACTCACTCATCCATCCATCCAGCCACCCACCCACCAAACCACTCACTCATCCATCCATCCAGCCACCCACCCACCAAACCACTCACCCATTCATCCATCCATCCAGCCACCCGTCCACCAAACCACTCACTCATCCATCCATCCAGCCACCCACCCACCAAACCACTCACTCATCCATCCATCCAGCCACCCGTCCACCAAACCACTCACCCATCCATCCATCCAGCCACCCGTCCACCAAACCACTCACCTATCCATCCATCCAGCCACCCACCCACCAAACCACTCACTCATCCATCCATCCAGCCACCCGTCCACCAAACCACTCACTCATCCATCCATCCAGCCACCCGTCCACCAAACCACTCACTCATCCATCCATCCAGCCACCCGTCCACCAAACCACTCACTCATCCATCCATCCAGCCACCCGTCCACCAAACCACTCACCCATCCATCCATCCAGCCACCCGTCCACCAAACCACTCACCCATCCATCCATCCAGCCACCCGTCCACTAAAACACTCACCCATCCATCCATCCATCCATCCACACATCCACCAAAACACTCACCCATCCATCCACCCACCCACCAAACCACTCACCCATCCACCAAACCACCCACCCATCCACCCTTCTATTTACCCACCCACAATTTCATACTTCAAACCATCCATCCAACCACTAAGCCGACCATCCATTGATCCACCCATACACAGTTTCATCCATCCATCTTCGTCTATATTTTACCCGTTATACAATTTGTAAAAAAATCCCTTCCGAATTAGGAGAACTTTACAGACTCTTCCCAGAGAATTCAAGATGTACATTTTATTCGTCATGTAAAGACCTTGTTATGGTACTTAATTAAAAACGTTGCAGCCAAATTTAAGAAAACTAAAACTATTTCATATAAAGGATAGTTTGGGTTGAGAATATTTTTGAAAATCGAATCGAATCTTTGGAAAACACTGAACCTAAATACCAATTTTAGTGTTTATGGAGCGTTTTGTTTTTCAGTTATGATGTTCAGAGACACCCACATTTTTCTAAACATGCTTTTGCTTTTTTATTCAGCCAGTCCCAAAGCGTGTATTTTTTCTGAAATCTAAGTATCCAGTTTTTGGTGGAATACAATACTTCCTTTATTTTCGGAAGTTAAATACTACAGAAAATAGAAATTGAGTGCTGAGATGATATCATTACATACCGTTGTATCAACGGCTAAAATCAAATAATTTTGTAATATTAATCATTAATTGATAATTTAGGAATTGTAACTACATAAAACATTCTATATAACTCATGTTTAATCTTGATTATATATTTGTTAAGCAATAGTATATTATGGTACGAGATTCGGAAGTTCTTTTGCTATAGAATCGAGGAATAGTTTGAAAAGACAAGACGAAGTCGAATCATTTCTGTTTCTGAAGTTCTGTTAAGTGTTTCACACTTCCTCTCCTTTGCAGGATTGTGTGTTTTATTTTGAATGAATTAGTAAAAACAAAACAATTTCTAATGAACTTACACGTCATCTAGGATTTCTTGTAATGCAGTGCTACCAATTCAACAGCTGTGACTAATACGATGGCTTAGTAAGATACTATAATTTAGGCAGCTTTGAGTAGATTGTTTGATGGTTGATGCCGTGACTCAAAGCGGGTTGTTTGGACGATAATAGAGATTCGGTATTTCAAGAAGAATTTAGAATCGGAGACGTGGATTATGAAGACGGAGATATTGAAGAGGCATGGAAAAGTGGGTTGTATTTTTACTTTCCGCCATGGTGTGCATTGTGACCGCGCGCGAGTTACAAGTCGATTTTTTCGTCCTCACAGCAGAAACGCAGAGGAGGAGAATATAGTCTAGGGTGGGGAACGGCTGGCAGTATTCTCCTTGCGTGGCTCGGAACGCGTGGTAATGTCACCTCATCTCACGTTGTGTACGCGCCTGCTGCTCTGTTATTACTGACCCAACGCCCCTCCCAGAAGATAAATGGACTTGTCCAACTACTGTACATACGGATAAGCGCGACAGGACGAAAAAATCAGCCTGAACCTGCGGGCCGGCGGTGCGAGCACCTACCGGCTTGTCTACTAGGTCGTTGGTGGAGTTAATGGTAGGTCTCCTCCAGAACAATAGGCATGAGGAACAATAGACATTGTGTGCCGCTTTCCCACTCCAGAGGATTCCTTTGGGTCGTTTCGAGTAGGTTCTGCTTTAGAAAGTTCCGCTTTGTATGCGGGCCTATATAAGGGGCTGCTTTTGCCCGGCAACTCAGTTTAGTTGAGTTCAGTAAGTTAGAAAGTTACGAAGCGAAAAGTGGACGGTGCCAGTGCATTTCAGTTGTCAGTTGTGATTCGACGGATCAGTTGTGTTATGTTCCGAGTGTGCCAAAAGTGACTCAAATGTAACGTTGTGCTACACTGAGTGCCAAAGTGATAAATAAAGTGTGTTTCGCAGTAGCTGCTGTTCTCATTTGTTATAGTATGGTACGGGGGTAATCCAGAAAGTAACGACCATTTGCGCATTCCTGCTGGGTAGATTACTACTGAGCTTATATCCAAGGTCAAATGGTTTTCCCGAGGTCGCGAGTTCAAACCTGACGGAGGGCGATTGAGTTTTCGGGTGCAAAAATCCTTCGAAAGGAAGTAATTTGCGTCGTACATTTGCGGCACGTAAAACAACCTCAAGCCTGATAAAGGTCTTTCACGCCCAATATAGAATGGGACGCTAAGAACCATAGTAGTTAAAGAACGTTCATAAATAAGACTCAATTTATTGTTTCAATGGTTTCCTCAACATCTTTTTTCAGTCATGTGTGAGTTTCAGATAAAAGAAGTTATTAATGTGCATTCTGTGGTCGTTTAAACTGAACTATGTGATACAAAGTTCCTCCGACTCTGAGGTGAAATGTATTGGATGTTTGAAAGCTCGGAAATCGAAAACTGCAGGAATTTACTGTCAAATTTCAATACAAGTAGTGTATTTACACTAAAGGAAGTGTACGGTGTTACAGTAATGAACGAAAGAAACTTGGAAAAGTGTTGCGAAATGTTAAACAATGGCCGAACAAATATGCGCGACGAAACTAACCGGGCGTTCGTCGCTGATCACAGATGATTTGAAGAATCAAGTGAACAACAAAATTGCATAAGGTACAGTGTAACCCTAGATAAGTTACAGATTGCTTTCCTTAACATTTCTGTTCTTTGCTTGGTGAAATTATGTCTGAACATCTTGACTTAGTAGACTATAACACGGGAATTCTAAAGCTCTTGGACAGATTGATACATCCATAAGCAGCAGAGCTGAATATGTGGAGAAATAAAGTAAGCTTCAATTTTGCAGGCGAAATGATTTTCTACTTTCGCTACCACCCACATAGTAGTTAGAGAAGATATTGAATTCCACACAAAAATTCGATACCAAAATTTCACCGAAGATACATGCTTTGAGGCTGCCCTGAATCCAAGTAAAGCATTTTTACTTTCTCTACTACGTATAGTAAGTAGGGAAAGTATTGTATTCCACCCAAAAATTCGATACCGAGTTTCACCGGAAATACATGTTTTGAGACCCCCTGAATCCAAACAAAGCATTTTTGGAAACATGTCCGTGCGTGTGTCTGTGTGTGTCTGTCTGTGAACAGCATAACTCAAAAACGAACAATTGGATAAACACCAAACTTGGTATTTAGGTTCAGTATCTTCCAAGGATGCGACACAAAGGTTTTCAAGAAAATCCCCCTGCCCCAGATTACCCTTTACATGGAAGATTTTTCGAAAATTTTAATTTTCTCAAAAATGGCTCTAACGATTTTGATTAAAATATCATATGTTTAAGATATTTTATGGCAATAAAATGTATATCTTGAATTTGCTGGGAATGTCCCCAAAAGTGTTCTTCATTATGAACGACTTTTTCATAACTGGTAAACCATAAGAGATAGACAAAATTTTACTACATAAGAAATGTAGATCGCGGTAAAATACACAATTTATGTCATATACATTTCTTTTGTTGCGTGAACCGTTTTCGAGATATTGCTTGTTATTCCTTTAAATTTTCCAACACATACTTTTTCTCAAATTCGTTATTCATTTTTTACTTTCGCTACTACGTATAGTAAGTAGGGGAAGTATTGTATTCCACCCAAAAATTCGATACCGAGATTTCACCGGAAATATATGTTTTGAGACCCCCTGAATCCAAAAAGAGCATTTTTGGAAACATGTCCGTGTGTGTGTCTGTCTGTGTGTCTGTGTGTCTGTGAACAGCATAACTCAGAAACGAACAGTGGGATAAACACCAAACTTGGTATTTAGGTTCAGTATCTTCCAGAGATGCGACACGAAGGTTTTCAAGAAAATACCCCACCCCAGACTACCCTTTACATGGAACATTTTTCGAAAATTTTAATTTTCTCAAAAATGGCTCTAATGATTTTTATTAAAATATCATATGTTTAAGATATTGTCATGACAAATAAAATGTATATCTCGAATTTTCTGGCAATGTCTCCAAAAGTGTTCTTCATTATGAACGACTTTTTCATAACTGGTAAACCATAAGAGATAGACAAAATTTTACTGCACAAAAAATGTAGATCGCGTTAAAATACACAATTTATGTCATATACATTTCTTTTGTTGAGTGAACCATTTTCGAGATATTGCTTGTTATTCCCTTAAATTTTCCAATACTTATACTTTTTCTCAAATTCGTTATTCATTTTTTTTATGTCCTGGACATGCAAAGATAATGGAATGCGCCACACAGCAACCAGCGTTAAAATATTTGACTATCGCTTAAAACCTACCATATTCCCCTTGCATCTACAAGAAAATTATCAATAAGATTGACATCTCGATATCTCCATTAACATGAAGCATATGGAGAATAAGCGTTTATAAAAATAGTTTGTACAAGAGTAGAGAAAGTCATGTGAGTGTAGCACATAAGATTTTTGGAAACATGTCCATGTGTGTGTGTGTCTATGAGCACCATAACTCAAAAACGAAAAGTCGGATAGATACCAAACATGGTATTTAGGTTTAATGTCTTTCAAAGATGCGACACAAAGATTTTCAACAAAATCCCCCCACTCTAAACTACCCTTATGTGGAATTATTTTTAGAAATTTTTGCTTTTCTAAAAAATGGCTCAAACGATTTTGATTAAAATACCATATGTGGGAGATATTTACATGACAAATAAACTGCATATATTGAATTTTCTGGGAATAGTCTCTGAAGTGTTCTTCATTCGGAAGGAACCTTGTATAATCTTGTATAAATGGTAAATGTTAAGCGACAGACGAAAACGTACTACGCAAAAAATCTAGACCTCTTTAAAACACAATTTATTTTACATAAATGTTTTGTGGCATAGTTGTTTCTCGCGATGTCATGGAAACAGTATGGAATTCTAAGGCCAGCATATAGCGTTCAGTTGTTAAACATTTGACTGTCAACATTCAGTTGTTTCTCGCGATGTCATGGAAACAGTATGGAATTTTAAGGCCAGCATACAGCGTCCAGTTGTTAAACATTTGACTGTCAACATTCAGTTGTTTCTCGCGATGTCATGGAAACAGTATGGAATTTTAAGGCCAGCATACAGCGTCCAGTTGTTAAACATTTGACTGTCAACATTCAGTTGTTTCTCGCGATGTCATGGAAACAGTATGGAATTCTAAGGCTAGCATATAGCGTCCAGTTGTTAAACATTTGACTGTCAACATTCAGTTGTTTCTCGCGATGTCATGGAAACAGTATGGAATTCTAAGGCTAGCATATAGCGTTCAGTTGTTAAACATTTGACTGTCAACATTCAGTTGTTTCTCGCGATGTCATGGAAACAGTATGGAATTCTAAGGCTAGCATATAGCGTTCAGTTGTTAAACATTTGACTGTCAACATTCAGTTGTTTCTCGCGATGTCATGGAAACAGTATGGAATTCTAAGGCTAGCATATAGCGTTCAGTTGTTAAACATTTGACTGTCAACATTCAGTTGTTTCTCGCGATGTCATGGAAACAGTAAGGAATTTTAAGGCCAGCATATAGCGTCCAGTTGTTAAACATTTGACTGTCAACATTCAGTTGTTTCTCGCGATGTCATGGAAACAGTAAGGAATTCTAAGGCTAGCATATAGCGTTCAGTTGTTAAACATTTGACTGTCAACATTCAGTTGTTTCTCGCGATGTCATGGAAACAGTATGGAATTCTAAGGCCAGCATGTAGCGTTCAGTTGTTAAACATTTGGCTATCGCTGTTCCTTCTGTATCTATAATGAAATGTGTAATGTAGCTGTTTCTGCAAAGGTTTATTTGGATTAAAATGCAGTAGACAGAAAAATAATCTTGAGTAAGAATAATTTGTATAACCACTAATAATTGATAGAGGGTAGAGAAAGTCATGTGAATGTGTCACATGAGTTTTTTATAATTGCACCAAGGCTGCTATCTCGTGTCTAATTGAGGAATCGCTTTGCAGAAATTGTGGTGACTGAGGTCCTGGAAGCGACATGTTGACGGATGTCCTTATTGACCACATGCCGTCTCTATCACTGCACTCTGATCAGGATGTCCTGTGTATGGGTGGACCTAGTAGCTGCTGTGCTGTTGTAACGTTATTCGCAACTGATCAGAGCGAGCATTTTGTTTATTAGCGCTAGCGCAATGGGCGTGGCCATGCTACGAAACTCTGATATTCTGGGCATCTCAACATCGCGGACCAAAAAATTTAGGAATTAATTTTTCTGGTCTTTATTTTCCCTCTACATGGAAAAGTTTTTTGTTCTTTTTTATTTGCTCAAGTGATTTCAATTAAAATACCATATATATGTTTAAGATATTTACATGACAAATAAAATACTACGTTGAATGTGATGAATTAAGTTTTCTTCGTCTTTGTTTTCAAGGCCGAGCCCATTAAGATCATTATTGGACTCCTCGATTTGCTAATATGACCGGGCTTGAGATGTAATTTAATTAATCGTAGCAGCATACTGGTCGGAAGCTTAAGATCGTCAACTGTGTTTGAATAAACATCTGAAGTGAGAGTTAGTGACACCATTTTATGAACCCCAGTCACCAGCACCTGCCATGAGTGAATGTCGGCAACTTCAAGGCCTTTCAAACAGCCACATGCTTCTCATTTGCTGGTAATGTATTCCGAGAGAGATTGTTGACAAGCCTGGTCGTCTCGCAGATTCCCCCCAGAGGATCATTTTTAGTTTACTCGTCACGCAACTGCATAACATGCCCTACTTACGTCGCAGACCCGCTCCTCCATTCATACAAAGTAGAAACAAGTTTCATTCCTTAAGTACAACAGTATAGTCTGCGTGTAATGCCTTGTTTCCTAATTTACGTATGTAACTGAAATTAATTTCCACATTTAAAGCCTTGAAATGGACAATATTTTGAGCACCCAGAAAATCAATATTAATATTTCACTGGAAACACTGTTCGTGTGTTATCTTTTATTATCATGTGTACCTCCTTCTTCTTCTTCTTCTTCTACTTCACGGTTTTAGACCGTTTAGCCTGTTCCGGCTCCAAAATCTTGTTGTGTCCATCTCTTTTTTGATCGTCCCGAGTTTCTGTATCCTTGGTGTCTGTAGTTATATGTTGCTCGGGTGTTCTATTTAATGAACATTCTTTCTAAGTGTTGTTTCCAGTTAGTTCTATATTTTATTATTACTTTATTTAACTCTTCTATTTTTAAATTTTGCCTTATTTCGTTGTTTGGCTTTTTATCCAGTCTTGTGTATCCTGCTATAGGTCTGAGAAAATTTTGTTTCAGCTGTCTGTATCCTATTTACTGCTGTCACTGTCCATGTTTCAGACCCATAAGTTACTTTGGGGATGGCCATTGCTTTATTCAATTGTATTACCCTCTCGGGAACCCCACCTTGTCTCCATGACTAGCAGAAGGAAACTCGTAAGACAAACCCCTACTTCTAAGGATTAGAATTTGTGCGAAGGGCTGGTAACCCATCCACGTCAAAAAATGTACTCCTATGCTCCAAAATAAATGCCGGACTGATACATATATGTATGTACCTAATTTATGAAATTATACATTCTTCTTTTCGTGTGTGTCTGTGTTATCAACAGAACCCAAAAACGAAATATTCGATAAGTACCAAACTTGATGTTCTGGTTCAGCATCTTTCAAAGATGAGATACGAAGGTTTTCAAGAAAATCCCACACTCTAGCATCTCTGTTGTATAATATATGTAATGAAAGTTTATCTCGATTAATCAGAAGTAGATACAACAAAAAGCTTTTGAAAGAACAGTATATAGAAGGGTTAGTAGGGAAACTCACCTGAATGCAACACATAAGATATGTTTTTATTCGTAAATGTTTTAATTTCATCAACGGAAAGATTCAACAACTCTATGGTGCAAGAGGTCTGGCTAGTATGTTATTGGTAAAGGGTGTACAAGGGAGGTGGGATACCTCGCGCACTGCGACCCACATAGATCAATTGTGGAGGAACCGCCGGAGGCTACAGGCCGCCGGCAGATTGGCCACGGAGACGCGCAGAAGTCCCTAAGAGTTCCAGGCTCGAAGACTAGTCTCACTTCAGGAGCTCCCCAGAAAGGACGAGGGTCGACCCGTCCAACCAACAAGCCCTCTAGGTCCACAGGGAATACCCTTTCCTTGGCCAGCTGTCGGGCACCGCCATACGCCACGAATCCTAGAAGGACGCCTGAGACGGAAATTAAGGAAAGAAGATTGTGGTATATGAGAAACCGTCCCAGCTTTCGCCTACCCACCAGGGAAAACCACGAAAAACCCAAGGGCAGAGTGGGCGGGAATCGAACCCGGGACCTGCAGAATGCGAGCATCACGCGTTACCATCTCGCTCGGTAATCTGATGTTTATTACATTAAATTTTCAGTAGTATATAGTAAAATGCAAATATCTATTATCTCCAGACTGTTTAGCTGTGCTGTAGTAATCACGTGTTGTTTCTTAGGTAGACCTGATGTTGCATAGTAAAGTCCTCTCCTAAGTTTTGCCATGCGGGTAGCTGTACTTCACGGGGAACTGCGATAAAACAGTACGAATCCGTGTAACGGTGAGCAACAAATCACCACAATTTTCCCAAAACAGAAAAAGTATTTTGCAGAAACTGTATAATATAATATTTATTTTCGCCGATATAAATAATATTGGGCAAATATTATTCCGTTGACCACAGTAAAGGTAGTCCAGAAACAAAAGAACTGATGTAACTCTATGAAATTGTTTACGATAGCAGTATAATGGTATAGATTTCCTAAAGTGAAGAAAACTTGTTAAATTTGTTCTGAAGAAGGAGTGATTTTGAAGAAGAAAGCATCACTTCATATATTGAAATAGCAGTTACTGTATCGCGTTTGTAAATTGAGGGTAAAGTATGAATGTTAAACATAACATATAGTATTCATTACCATGGTGATAGGATGATTGATAATAACTACGTGTTCCTGAGAGTCGCGGATATTAAATAACGTTTGTGACTTTCCTTGTGGCAGTATTTTATATCACAACAATGTAAATGCCAGAGTGATTGTAGTGTAACTTAAGAGCTTTCATTGCCCATGCAGCAATAATAATAATAATAATAATAATAATAATAATAATAATAATAATAATAATAGGTAATGTGTTTATGTATGTCTACATGTTCCATACTCTCAATCCCCAAGCTTCTCTGTCCTCCCATAAGTTCTCAGGAACGTTTTTCTTCTTGTGCTCCATATAACCAGATCTTGTTGGGTCTGTCTTTCTTTTTTCTGCTCGGAGGATTCCATCGATCTTCTTTGGTAATCGCTTCTCCCCATCCTTCTCACATATAGAAGTTACAATATACAAGAGGTTACTTAAGTACAACTTTAACATTTTTCCAGCCCTATAGCATAAATCACTAGAATCTGGTGATATTCGTGTTGTTAGGTTCCATTCATAACTGAGGTATACCATTCAAGAAGGAAATTTTAAATGTAGGATTTATTAAAATTTATTATAAAAGAGAAAACATGGACGTCATATCCCCGAAAGGGTTAGAAATCCACCCTTTTTCAGAAAGATGGACTTCAGAATTGGGAAGACAATCATTCCTGTAGGCATCATTAAACCTCACACGTAACCATTAATTACACGTTAAGTAATGCATTATTCACTCCTAATTATTTATTCAGGTCAATATGAATACATATATTTAAAGTAGTAGTAATAGGTGTAATTTAATTTAATCGTTACGCATTAAAAATCTGGGGTACCTAATTTGGTGATACTGCCTTTTATGAATTGAACACTCATAACCATAAGTTTAATACAAGCACTACGCTTCAGTTACATAAAAACTATAAATTTTATGGTATGAAAGTGATAAATAAACTTTGAAATTTGGTCTGCGAATCAGTTATTGAAACCGCTCTGAAAATGCTAAGAATCAGGCCTCTGCTCTTAAGCTATTGCATAACAACTATTGTAGATATTATATATTTATATTTACCTTAATTTTCTTCCACAATTCCTAATAAGAATCCGCAGCATTTTTGGATGATTACAGCAACAATGCAAGCACAATAAAAGTATTCTCAACAGAGTTCACAAAATGATGATAAACTGCCAACAAACATGCACGACTTCTTGTTTCTTTCACCTGAGAAGTTCCCGCAAGCCACAAGATCACTGGTGTAAGCCTAAGAGCCAACACTGTCTATCAGCAAGCATTTAAGGCACTATGGCGGGAACCTTAATTAGCGAGAGAGCAAACAAAACTTATCACCAACTTAGGTATGTCACCAAATAAGGTTTCCTTACCCTATATTGTATCTGTTGTACGACATGTTTTTATATGCGTAGGTGTTCAAATTTTGCACTCCGACCATTTGGTTACTAAGTGACGCAGTGATTATAATATCATCATATTACCATATACATTAGATGAGAGTTGTATTAATTAGGCTAATTATAGGAGCATTTAACTACCCAATAATTATTATTAGGTTTATGATTAATAATTAGGTCCTATCTTTGCAGCTAACTAGAAATTTGAATTGTTTTTGAAATTTTTTTGTGTAGGTGTTGTCTGTTTGTGTAGTGTTTTACTTTTGGAGGACGAAGATCTGCGCAGGAAAACAAAAGGACATTTAATTCTGGCTTTAAGTAAGCACACCGAAATCATATTAAAACGTAACTGAAAGTTACTCTTCATACTATTACAGTACAGTAATTTGCAGCGTTTACTAACTCACGCCTGTTATATAATTTATGCCCATAGACGCTTTAGTGCTTAATTTAACACTTAAGGTGCATCTAGGTAATCAGCGGTTATGAGGGAGAAGGAAGGTGATGACCACACCTTTGCACCGAAGAAAAGGATATTACAGAGGAGTATATATAGGGTTATTCAAAAAGATGGAACAGACTTTAAATATTTATTTCTAATGAATGACAATAGATGGCGACAAATGCGATACATCACTGACTAAGAGAAGTTGAACGGTTTATTTTGTGTGTTCAAAATGAGCACCATTTGTTATGCGAGGACGACCAGTGCTTTTCAGTTTGCATACGCAACCATCTTCTACGAATTTATTCTATCAATTGTAAATTGTTTATGACGAGGCGGCTCGTTGTTGAACTTAAAACGAAATGCACACTGCATTGAAACAATGGATTCACTTTTTGCATACTGCGGTATACAAAACGACTTTTCCTGTGGCGTCGCCATTATCTTGTAAACAAACACTGCACCACTGTAGGCACTGAATGGAACTAATAGGTAGGGGCTTAAAACTTTGAACTTTCCTCTATTCAATGATGTGTCGCTATCTATTGTCCTTCATTAAAATGAATATTTAAAATCTGTTCCTTCTATGATATGACTGGCTCATAATACTAGTAGAAGACTGAAATAGTGCGTGTTTTGTAAATAGATTGCCTGGTGATTTCTCTGGTTAATATTTAGTGACTCAAGTTAGAAGGTTGACCACCCTGACGTGCGGCATCAGCCATCTTTGCTTTTAGTAACCTGAGTTATGCTGCTTCTCCTATATCGTACAAGTTGTTTTTCTTTAATTTCGACTATTATAGTGTGTTCCCAAAATACTTCATTTCTACTTCTTTCCATCCTAGAAGTTCTATTTGCTCTTCTCCAAAAAATCTATTTCCTTTCTTCTTTTCTTTTATTGACCAAATTTCTGAACTATGTTGTATTGTTTTCTTAACTAATGAATCATAAATATACTACTTCTTGGTTTTTGTGATGTGTTTGTCCCATACTATCTCACCAAGTAGGGATATCACTGAGTATTCTGAATTTAGTTTTCCATTCCATCTTTATAAATAGTAATGCCTAAATGTTTGTACTTCTCTGTGTTTTTAATAAACAGATTATTATTTAGAGTTAAATCTTGTTGAATTCCCCCTATCGACATACATATCGTAATAATAATAATAATAATAATAATAATAATAATAATAATAATAATAATAATAATAATAATGTAATAAAATTGTTTCAAATTTTGGGGTCACTTCTTTGCTTGCCGCTGGAGGAGGCTTCCGTGCGGCAGTGCCTGCGGTTGTTGCGTGGTCATCGTTTGGAAGGTTCCCTTCAGTTGGAGCAGGTGAAGAGTTTTGAATTGAGTTTCGTCCTTCAAGGAGGTGTGTTAGGAGTATAGCTGGTAAGCTAACCTGCTTCAAAACGTAATCTTGGCAAATCCCAATACCTGATCGTGTTAATGCTATGTGTTGAGCGACTAGTGGGACGGATTGGCTTAACTTTGAAGTAAAGCTTTAGCTGATGGGTAGGGTACACAGTATGTTGAACTCCTGCCGCGTACAGTGGAAAACAGTCTTTCATTATCACGCGTCTTTACCTCTCACTTGCCTCATACTAAGTAAACATTACCTCCCTCCAGTAATCCGTATCTGCTTGGAAGGGCTACCCCACCCCTAGTTAAAACGTCGTTAAACAGAAAGTATGTTTCGCTTATTTTGCGACACATATTAACACAACTGGTGTTTAAGCGGAAAAGTATTTTTCTTGATAACTGTATTTTTGCCTTTTTAATATACGAGGGCGGATTGATAAGTACCTACATGACTTTCACGAGAGATAGCGTTCTAATCACAGGTTTCTTGTTTGCACCCAAGTCTTACATCTATTCTGGGTATAATCGCAGAAATTCGTTTTCATTTGTTTCTTAGAACATTGTTGACAGCGTGTAAAATAAGCAGATGTGTGTTGCTTCGTAGAAAATGGAGAAAAGTGAATTTTGTGTTCTGATAAAGGTTTATTTTTTGCGTAGTAAGACGGTGAAGGAAACGGAAGAAAAGCTGAGCAAGTATTATGGGGACACTGTACTATCACATGGCATGGTTCACAGAATTTCGATGTGGCCGTTCGAGCACAAGAGATGCGGAGCGCACAGGACGGCCGGTTGAGGTCACAACAGAAGAAATGGTGAACAAAGTTCACGATATTGTGTTGGAAGAACGCCGAGTGAAAATCCGTGAGATAGCCAAAACCGTAAACATCTCGTGTGGACATCTCGGGTGTATAACATTCTGCACGAATTTTTGGGTATGAGAAAGCTGTCAGCAAGATGAGTTTTGCAGCGTTATATCACGGTTGATGAAACTTGGATCCATTACTATCAACCTGAAACCAAACAACAATCAAAGCAGTAGATTTCCTGGCGAACCTGCTCCAAAGAAGGCGAAAACCATTCCGTCGGCAGGAAAAATCATGGCAGCTGTCTTTTGGGATTCACAAGGGGTGATAGACATCCACTACCTGGAAAAGGGTAAAACGATCACAGGTTCGTATTATGCCCCATTGCTAGATCCGCTTTACAAGGAATTGTTAAAGAAACGGCCCCATTTGGTGAAGACAAAGGTTCTCTTTCACCAGGATTATGCACCCGCACACAAGTCAGCCATTGTCATTGCAAAATTTATAGAATTGAGCTCGAACTGCTACCTCACTCACTATATTCTCCAGTTTTGGCTCTGAGCGACTTCTTCCTCTTCGCTAACCTGAAAAATTGGCTCGTTTGGAAGAAATTCACGCCCAGTGAACATCATGGTAGAAACCATCTCATATTTTGCAGACTTCGAAAAATCATATTTTCTGGAAGGGTTAAAAAAATTGGAGAAACGTTGGACAAATTGTATTGAATTCAAAGGGCCTATGTTGAGAAATAAAATTTATTTGTGGAAAAAATTATTTTCTTTAAAAGGGCACTGACTTATCAATCGCTCTCGTGTATATATATAGATTCTCCCAGAGCCACTGAGACAAAACTCAATTTAAATTCTTATTACCTTCCAGAGGGAAATTACAACTCTTGAAATGTGTTAAGTTTTATTTGGAACACAGTATCTTTTTTTCTCCAAAATTCAACGAAGCATTACCTTAAGGTTACTTCGCCAGTAAGAACATGGAAAACTAGCTTGTAACGTTACCCTTGGGCAGTTCAGCCATATTTTGGTGGAGAAAAGTAACCTGTCAATCCAGTGGGTAGAAATATACACGAGGAACAGAAGTGGTCACACTGTTCGAGGCTAGATATGTCAGTAACAAATTAAACAACTGCGTTCCATTATGCGTCACCTTTTACGCACGTCAATAAACATGTTCCAGAATGACCCCGGCCCGAGCCCAGCTAGCTTTTGTAAATTTAATTCCAAGTCAGACTGGTGCGTGGCAGAATGGACCAGACAGGGACAGCATAAATGGAACCGGGTGTATGTAATGTTAACTAAACTATACCCTGGGGGAAAGAGAGGTGATAACGGCCAACAAGGCTGTGGTCTATCATAAAAACACACAAGGACATCAGCAATCTTAGACCACAAATCTCTTGGGGAACGCATTTCACCTGCTGAGTACTCGACAGCTAATAAAAAATGATTGCAGTTATAAATAAATGTTAAAAGCTGTGCATGAGATTAATGGAGGGGTGAGCTTTTAACAAGTAGAAGACAAGAATCTCATTTATCCGGATTTCCGGTTTGATGATTTTCCTTACTTTGCTTTCCTGCTTTTCTAACAAGGCACAAATTAAAAAAAATACTATTTCAGAAAATAAAATTACTGAGACTATTACGTTTAACTGCCAAAAAAGTTTTTTTTCTTATTCCTTCTCTTCCATTTATATGCCGCCTTTAACATATAAGTTCATATCGGCGACTTTGGCTTTGGAACAATTGCTCATCGGCATTGATATTCACCCCCCTCCCCCGAACATCAGCGTAAGGTACACCTTTCGTAACTGGTGTTGGAGAAGTAAGGGCGAGATTATGTCAGCAACATAACTTTCGGATTTTCCTGCAAATCTGCAATCAGCAACTTCAGCATTTAGGGTTAGCGAAGCATTCACAAGTATTGTGTACGTTCAGACAAAATCGCTCAAATGGTGATGGGCACAATTTTTAGGGCAATGTATCTGTAAAATTTGACAAAAAAGTGAACATTTTCGATTTTTTGTCTTTTTTAAAATTGTTATATACTTTTATGTTACACAATTGGTGTTTTTAGTATAAACAACTTTAATGCCTCAAATAATTATTTAATTAGTCCTGTTTCAGTATTTAAAAGCTCCTTGGACCACATTTATAGGTTATTAGCTTGAAATTTTCAGGTTAGCTTCAGGAATTACGAATTTAAAACTCGTTATGCTAGTTAAAACGCATTAAATAGTTCACCTGAAGTTATTTTCTACAATCGACTATTAAAAGTTGAAAAATTCAATATCATGTATTTCTTTTCCACTTAAACTAATTAAGATTAAGAAATTCCTGCGCGACAATTTCTATCTATATTAAGCTGAAATTAAAAATTTGGATACGACTTTTTTTTTATTTATGGACGCTCTTTAACTGCTGTAGTCCTTAGCGTCTCATTCTATATTGGGCGTATAAGACCGGTAATTTTGCTCAGAGGCCTCTTTATCAGGCTTGAGGTTCTTTTACGTGCCGTAAATCTACGACACAGGACCACCGGCTTTACTTCCCTTCCAAAGGAAGCCATGCTAGGGATTTTTTACGCCCGAAAAAAATTCATCGTCATCCACCGGGTTTGAACCCGCGACCTGGGAACTAGAGGCTAGCATGGTATCCACTACACCACGGAGGACGACTTTGGATACATGTCACATGGTCCAAGGGGCATTTCATATTACCGTAATAAAAGGTAATTAATTATGAATAGGGTATAGATCATACTACAAAGGAGGGGTACGCCTCGCGCACTGCCACCTGTGTGAGTTCTGTTGCGACTGCCATCCCCCCAGGAGGAAGGGATGAAGTGAAGGAACCACAGGAGACTAAGGGCCACAAAAACTAACAGTTCCTGGCTCGAAGACCCGTCCCACTGCTGGAGCTGTCAAAGAGGGCGATGAACGACCGTTCAACCAGGCAGCCCTCTATTCGTGCCACTCGTACGGCATCGCCATTCGCCGTGGAACCTGGAAGCAGACCTAAAATATGAGAAGGAAATGTAATGAAAGGGAAGTGAAAGGGAAATCATGGCAGACGAAAATCCACCCCAGTATTCACCTTCCGACCAGGAGAACCATGAAAAAACCCAAAGTCGATGAGATAGAACTTGAATGCGAGCTCCACATTACCGTAGAGCCAGTTTGCTCAGTAATTATGAAAAATAAAATCAGATCTTAATGGTTTGAAATAATTAAAATGTTGTGTGCACTAAATGTTTTATGCTGTGAGTATATTTATTTATTTTATTTTGTGAACATTACAGGTTTCCCCAATTACAATATTCGCTTGATTAAATACAATATTCTTACAATTACAACTCAACGAAAAAATGAACACAAAATTCAATCAATCAACATGACAAAAAGTTACAAAATAAAACAAAAGAAATAACATAAATTACACAAAATAACAGAAAAATTAGAAAATTGGTAATTTGAAACTATTATATTGGTATATAATAAAAAGTTGATATTAGCAAAAAAGTGAAAGCAATCAGAAGAAAATTGTGGATTTTTGGATTCTCACAGATGCATTGCCTTAAAATAAATGGTAAAGTCTCTTTCTAAATAACCCACTGTGACAACCGTGGATTTAAAGCTACTGATATTATATATTACTAGAGCAATAGGTGTTAAAAACTTAAAATAGGCACTAACAGTAATGATAATAGGCACAATGATTTATTCATTTAACACTTAAAAACACTTTTGACATGAATAACATATAGAAATATCAAATAGCCAAAAGGAAATGCCGGGTATGACCGACACTTACGTTTTTTCACTCTTTTTGATTTACGACTGTATTAAAGAAATGAACAAAATTCATTTAAGACACTAAAGCACTACAGATAAAACAAAACAACAAAATGCAGTGCAATAAATAATTAAAATCAAAGTTTAAAAACCCGACATTCTTAGGTTATTTGAAAACTGGCGATCAGTCCAACAATTGCTTTATTTTAGTTCCATTTCTACCCCGCCTTTAACTGCATTGATCTCATCGGCGGCCTTTCCTGTGGAACTTATTGGCTATGGTGTTAACTCGTGTAGCGCCTTGTCGTTGGGTTTCTTGCACTTTTGGTTTTTTTTTTGGTCATTATATCATACACACATTCACACACTCATTCATTCTTCCAGACTCTGGGGAGAGCAGGGATTAATTTTGGATAGAGAAAAATTCCCACCCGGGAATCGAACCCAGGCAGATGCTCTACCGACTGAGCTACGGGGCCAGCCTCCAACAAATTTGAAGTTTTTTTGCTTTTTCTGTTCCAAAAGTGTTCTTAAACTGGAATGCACTCGTCACACTCAGAATATAACACAGCATATTCCAAATTAACACAGTTTTGATACACCCAACCCCTGAGTCTTCTGCAAAGATTTCCCCATACAAAATGCAGAAAGCTTTTGGAAAAATAGATCCACCTGAGGCTTGTTGAAATCCACTGCACGCATTATGCTGGTAGATTTTGGTTTCCTGAGAAATACGTCAGCATGTCTCTTTGTAAAGGCAATAGTAAAAACCATTGCCGGCTAATTCTTTATTCCTATTAAATATGATAACCCCAGCGCTTCCGCTAAATCAAAAGCCAGTTTGAAGAATTCTTTCTTCAACAAGAGCATACACATATCATCTGTTTCACATGTTTTAAAAATTCCTCTTAAGTTATCAGAGAATGTGGGCTCAAATTTACCTCAGTGTGCTGACAGTTTAATTTCTTACCCTTTGCTTACTTTGGTACATCTATCGTGTAAAGAATTTTTGGGACGCTGTATAATCTTACCGCCTCTCTGACGCTTGCCCCCCCCCGCCCTGCCAATAAAACGTCATTTAAAGCAATGTTGATATTACCTTCAGTTCAGCAGCCCTTTATTGTTCCTTTATCTTTAGGTTTTGGGACGATCTCTTCCATGATAAGGTCTGTAACAATACGAAAAATGTATCGGTTCGGTACCCGACAAACATGAAGATGGAATATTTCCCGCCAGTGCTACATTGCTTTCAATTGTCAATTGAGATTCGGTAATTACTTTTGTTACACAAAATTGTAGAATATAAGTGTATCTGACTCACCTGATTGTAAACAGCAATGTGTTCAATAATACTGGAAAGGCTTGCTCAAACAAAGAAAACTACAAACAATAACGCACACTTGAAGAGATACACACTGCACTCTTGGGTATTTGGTTAAATATAGGAAGGCTTCAAAACACACAAACAATTGCTTCAATCTTGCGAAGTTTTGCAGAACTGTCCGGACATAGCAACCGTCCGATACTACAAGACTATCCCCTATAACATACCTATATTAAATTTACTAAATACTAGCATTCTCTTAGTGAATTGTGGACTGTAAACATTATTTCTTTAAATTTGCACTCTTCTGTTACTACGTATTTTTTATGGCAAACCCTATTATCAGTTTTTGAGTAACTTCTCTCTTGAATACGTTTCAAACTTCCACTCAGGATTGTAATTATTATTGAATCCGATATGTATTATTGTTAAACCGACAATTGTTACGTTTGCAATGAAATAAGTCGTTTTAGGTCAGTGCTGTGTTTTCGCCCACTTGAGAACTAGGCAACAATAAAATAATCGCATTAATGAACGAAGCGATGAAATATGTAATAGTAAAACCATGGATTTCCCAGTCTTAAACCAATAGCTTTTTGTAGCTGACCATGTAGCGGTTCCCTTGGTAAGGCTGGTATGTTGACGATGATGGATCCTGTGTAACATACCTGTAGGTCGTCTTGATGGCTGTACTTTCGTGTCGTATCTCGACGTTCTCCTAGACTGAAATCCGATGATCGTGTATCTGTATTCTTGTGTGTATGTATTAGTTTGTTGTAATTATTATTGTATAATTGTGCCACGGCTGCTGTATTTGTATCGGAGAGCACTAGGGTTGGTATGGAGA
Source organism: Deroplatys truncata (assembly GCA_030765065.1). Classification (NCBI taxonomy): domain Eukaryota; kingdom Metazoa; phylum Arthropoda; class Insecta; order Mantodea; family Mantidae; genus Deroplatys; species Deroplatys truncata. The sequence continues at coordinate 22,197,704 of CM060987.1, forward strand.
AGGTTAAAATATTTTACACACACGTATTCTGTTAATTATTTCACTTGTATTTTAGATAACCACGTGTAAATATTCACAATTCACTATTACTTTTGTTATGTTAAAATATGTATAACTGGTAGACTTTAAATACGCACTTTTAACGTCTATTCTGAGGCAGTATTTTTAACACTTGAATATTTTCAATTAAATTTTATAATATGTAAATTCAATAACAGCCCGCCTTGAAGCAATATGTATGTAATAATTTGTAAAATGTATGTAACAGTCATTGCATATGCTTATATTATTGTAAACATGTTCAATAATGCTATGTGAATGCATTACGTAATTTAATAATGTAAGAGCTGTGAGAATAATAAGTTTATAATGTTGCTAACAATGAGGTAACCTTGAGGCAATAATGAGTTTGGGAGTTTAAATGCTACTCTTCATGATTAGGACAGCAATAATGTAAATTTTGTGACAGTTTAAAAATAGCCAATCAACAGCCAGAAAAAAGCTTTAGATAAATGCAGGTATTCTATTGGACTAGTATTAGCCAATCAGAGACTTGAAATACAGAAAGTTAAAAAATTGGACGGTTGAAATACGTTCAGTTGCCTGCAGATCTTGATAGTAACCGGATGGAAGATGTGTTCTCTAGAGAAATATTACGTATTCCTGGGAGACGTAAAATAAGTATACGCGATAGAAAAGTGCAAGTATTCAATAAAAGAATCTCACAGCTTTTGATATCAGTGTAGTGCTATTTAATTTGTGTCAAGGATTAATAAAAAAGAGTGATTTTAAACTTAAAATCTGTGTAAGCCTACATTCTTGTTGCACCACGCCCTGTCTCAAAAACAATACTGACGCAGCCGAGGCAAACATAAACACAAATAGTTAAAGAAGCAGTTTAATAGCAAAGTTAATATTTTTTTTAAACTTGGAGCGTAACAACAAAAATACGTCTTCAAATCGGTTTTACATACATAGCAGCATATTACGTAACAAACAATCTTCTTCAAATTGACGTCCATACGTGGAACTAAATAAATAAACAACGTAAAGTACAATACTACTTCAAATTGGCTTCCCAGAGTGTGGTGCAAACAACTCCTTAAAGAACAATACCACTTTCTTCAATTCAGAGACGAGCTTATACACTACTTTCCTGCTCGAACACTGACAAGCTTCTGTTAGCGTTCCTTTCAACTGTTCTTCTTAACGTATGTATTTGAATTATAGGTATGTATCAATATACCTGATTGGTGTTGCCATCCAATAAAATCCATTAACAGTTATGTGTGTGTTTATAGGCTTCCATCGTCTTAATTATGAACCCAAGGTTCGTTACATGCTTACGTAGGTACTACTGCATTTCTCGTAATTTTATATTACTGGTTATGTAGGTAACAATGGCCTTTCCTCCTCATATTATATTTTATATGTTATAACATTATATAATTGTTCTCTCGCATGTGTAAATTATGAATATATGTGCTTTAACATCCTCTTAATTATTATACATACGATATTAACAAAAAGAATGCATAACACGTAAAATTTAGAACAAAAATATTAGAGAAAGAAATTATTAATGTGTTGAAACTGTGAATTAGATATCTTATTACATTAGTGACTTATTGTATTAGTTTCTCCGTGGCTAGTACTGTATGTTGCTTCAACCATTTACGTACACTTTATTGTACTAAGTAGCCGCTATTGTATTATTACACGAAACAGTGCAACTGCTGATGTTAGGAAGGGAGTGTCAGTGTTACAAACTTCCTGAGGCACGTTGTCAACAAGGCTCAGCGTGAAATTGTAGGTAATTACAATACTAAACTTAACATCACATTAATAGATAATTTTAATAAATAACTTCCAATAGCAAAAATAACGGAATTGTGATAGGCAAAAATCTTAATGAAAGTTTACATTACAAAAAATAGCCACAACAGGCCCTTAAGCTACGAAAAGACACATTATGGAAAGCACTATAAAATTAGCATATTTTATTCCAGTAAGTTAGACCGCTTGCCTCCCACCAAGGCGGCACAGGATCCCAGGGACCTGTATGTGGGATTTGTGATGGACGAAGCAGCGTTTGGGCGGGTTTTCTCCGGATTCTCCGGTTTCCCCGCCGTCATTCCACCAATTGCTCCATCAATTTCGGGTTCTTCAGTCTCTGATTCAATGTTGGTCTGCTCCTCGACAGACCTCTGACCATAGGCGCGGTTGTAAGTCTTAGGGGGTGTAAGCCCTACTTACGAGGAGGGCAGGCCGACAAAGTACGTACTCCGGTAAGTATGAAAAATGTTTATATAGACAAAACCTACGATCCTAACCAAAGGAACAAAATAGGCAAACAGGCTAATGCCGAGCTCCATAACACAGGATTGCTTGCTACACGTACATTAGCCAAGCGGGTAGCCACACAGTAGCACGGAGCTGTTAGTTCCGGCATCAGCCCACTCAAGGTCAAATCTCGGTATGTGGTTACCTTATAACAACAATCATATGTATTCTTAGAAGTGCGACCAACACCTCTTTCACCCAATTTAAATGTGGTGTACATAATTGGTTGCCGTTTTCCTTGTCAATAACTTCCTGATTGTCGCAGATATGCATCTATCGTGTACACGTTCGTTAGTCATCGTCAGACCAGAATGTGATGTTTTCAGATAAACACACATCATTTAAAACAAAATCTTATATGTTTCATTCACATCAACGCTTCTACAAGTATTCTTACAGAAGGATTACATTTATATCTGCTTCTTGTTAATGTAGATAAACGTTCATTACACATTTCGTTGTAAGATGTATACAGCAGGCTAAAGCGATATTCGATTATTAAAAGGTGGGTTTCTATGTGATGGTTTCGAAATTCCATGGTGCTTGCATCACCACGAGAAAAAACGAATAGAGATTTACCTCTTGAATAAAGGCATAAGTTTGTACAGCAAGCTTTTATATATCTTTTACGGTTTACCATTTACACACAAGTCATTCTGTAGTCCTCCGTGGTATAGTGGTTACCATGCTAGCCTCTAGTTCCCGAGGTCGCGGGTTCAAACTCGGTGGAGGGAGTAAAAATCCTTAGCATGGCTTCCTTCGGATGGGAAGTAAAGCCGGGGGTCCCGCGTCGTAGATTTACGGCACGTAAAAGAACCTTACCTTGGGCCATAGTAACAAACAGAAAATTAGAAAGACAGAAAAGTTTTCTACACTTCACTCGAGTCTTGCAATGAAGGCACATGTGTTAATAAACTTGGCTCAAGTGGTGTTCTGTCGAAGGCAGATGTGTTGATGCACTTCGCTCAAGTTGTCCTTCGTGGTCTAGTGGTACCATGCTAGCCTCCAGTTCCCGAGGTCGCGGGTTCAAACCCGGGGAAGGGCGATGGATTTTTTCGGGCGTAAAATCCTTAACATGATAAAGAGGTCTCTGAGCCCAATATAGAATGAGACGCTAAGGAACACAGCAGTTATAGAGCGTCCATAAATAAAACTGGATTTCAATTTTTACAAGCATTCAGAGTGAAGAGGACTTTACCGACTATTCGAAGATGAATACATGTTATTTGTCATGCAAATATCTTAAACCTGGGAAGGCATTGAACTTAAATACTAAGTTTGGTATTTAACCATTTTCAATTTTAAGTTATGCTGTTCACACACACACACGCGCGCGCGCGCGCGCGCACAGTGTCGGCATAGGCTAAAATTCTTATGCCCGGCCCGGTCGGAACCGAAATCGAGATATGTTATACTGTCCGACTCTTGTCCGATTGTCTAATTCAAATAATATAATTTTGCAGTTATTCAGTATTATTTATTGCACGAAGCACTGCTGCCTGTGGAGCGAAGGGAACTCCAGAACTTTGCCCCTGCAGGGGGAGGCGTGTGGTAAGGAATACACTTAGGTCTTTGGGACCAACTGAGCAGAGCTTTACAGAAATAATGACGGCTGAGTTCCTGGAATCCGCATGTAGTAAGCGGCATACTGCCTTATTGACCACATGCGGCACCAATTACTGCACTCTACCCAGATTGTCCTGGGTGTGGGTGGACGGAGGGAGGCGGAGTTTACAGCTGCCGTGTTATTGTAACGTTATCCGTAATTGGCCGAAGCGGGCACTTATTTATTGTTACAACTATGTTACTACTGTTATGGATGTACGCATGCTGCGATAATAATCGTGCTATTCTTCCGGGCATCTCAACATCGCGGACCAAAATCTGTGATGCATTTTCGTCCTTGTTTTCCCTTTAGATGGAAAAGCTTTCGTTAATTTTGATTTTCTAAAAAAATGGCGGTAATGATTTTGACTGCAATACATAGGTTTAACATACTTACATGGCAAATAATATGCTATGCTGAATGTGCTTCGCCCGAGTCCGTGCAGTCTAACGATAAACGCATAGACGCGGACTTTCTCTAAAAATATCTATTTTAGATTCAGGGAGTCTCAAAATATGTATTTGGGTGCAATCTCAGTAACGAATTTTTTTGGGTGGAATCCAACACTTGACTTGTTACCTAAACGGCGAAAGTCATTAGGATACCAACTTACGCGGTTTAAAATCCACAAGAACAGTTCCTACCGAGTTATCCTCATCCCTGACAAATACCGGGGATGTATTCTCAACTTAGGCTGTAAAATTTCCTTTCTCAAATACCACTTTATTTCATGTATACAGTTCCACAGTATGCAGTGAGAATCGGCGTTATACAAGTTTAAATAAGCATAGTATTAACCGAGCTGTTTGCATAAACTTTCCGGCTTGGTAAGTTTCTTGCTAAGAGTTTTCAGTTCTCATTGATTAATTCTGTACACACCAAATCCATTAGTGTAGATCAAGGATATAAACACAAGCTTTCATTTATGTTAACATTTACTAAGTATTGTGGTATTCAGGTCCCTTGCCTAAGAATGTGCGGGTTCCAGCCCATTTATTGGAGTTGCGGAATTTTCGCTCTATGTATATGACCAGCACACACTCAGGATCGTGAGAAATACGAGGGGCCTCCAATAATTAAGTTTCCCTATTTTATAAAAAAACATTACGCACAATTGATCATGTTGAATTAATTTTATTTATATTGTACAATCCTTCTGTTACTTTTCTACATAGTCAACATGTTTTTCCAAGCATTTTTGGGGACGTGACACCAGTGTTGTACCAGAGGTTGGGTCCTGTGCTCGTAACCAGCTGTTCACTTCTGATTGATCTTCCTCATGGTGTTAAAGTGCTTACCTCCAAGATGACCTTTGAGTCATAGGAGCATGCGAAAATTACTTGGGAAAAGATCCGGTGAATATGGAGGATGCGAGAAAACTTCCCAGTTGAATCTTCTGAGCTCCGCCTGGGTCAAGATTCAACTTGGAAGTTTTCTCGCATCCTCCGTATTCACCGGAGCTTGCCCCAAGTGATTTTCACATGTTCCTCCAACTCAAAGGTAAGCACTTTTAACACTGATGATGAAGTCAAATCAGTGAACAGCTAGTTGCGAGCACAGGACCCGACCTGGTACAACATTGGCTGAAAAACTTGTGTCACGTCCCCAAAAATGCTTGGAAAAAATATGTTGACTATGTAGAAAAGTAACAGAAGGATTGTACAATATAAATAAAATTAATTCAACATGATCAATTGTATGTAATGTTTTTTTATAAAATAGGGAAACTTACTTATTGGACGTCCCTCGTATGAGGAGATATGATACGTAGCAACCTGTATCTCCAACAAAAACATCACCAGAGCTGGGGGAGGCGTGATACTGACCACGTCTCTCATCTCTGCCGTTCGCCTGTAGAGGGCAGGGAGGTTGGTGAATGCTGTTGTGCGGTATGCTGTTATCAACATCATTATTTGAGTCATTACTGTAATTTCATTCTGACATATTTTTAGCCTTTTGGTTTTGCAGTACGATATGCTTTATCGTACATTTCCGATTCATTAAAGCAACTTTCGGAAGGAACTAATCTTAATGTGTTACATACACATGACTTCTCTACCAACTACCCTTAATTTCCAAATCTTTTATAATAAGCTATTCTAAAAAGCTTATGTTTTATCTACTCTATGCTAATCGAGATAAAGTTTATATATTTTGTTGTAGGTGCAAAGGGAATACAGGAGACTGTGTGATAGTCACATCTTTAATGAGTGGGTTGCTAAGTGCTGCTTTGAAATTCCATACCTTTGGTATGAAAGTGCGAGAAGCAAATTAATGGCGACTTAGCCCTAATATTGTAAAATTCACACAAAGAATATTCCGAAAATGGTTGATGCCCCAAAAGCTTTTTTGACGTAAACTGTGTGTTTTAAAGATCAACTGATTATATCACGTTTACGAATAGGCCATTCACGTCTAACCCATTCCTTCTTACTCGCCAAAGAAAATGCTCCTGCAATTGCCGTATCACCATCAAGCACCGACGTTATACCTTGGAGAGAAGAAGACATAACATCCCTGAAGATATATTTTTAGCTTTAAACAACCCTACTGATTTAAAATACATTGTTTTCTCTTGAAAGATATTAAACCGTATAACAAGATTTAAATATAACACACCAAATAAAAATATATAATAGGTTATACTGCTCTAGCTGTGTTCAAGATTTAATAATGTAAAATATGTTTATAACAATGCATTACAATTATTGTATTATTTAATCAATGTAAAGTTGAGGCAGTATTTTTAACACTTAAATGGTTTCAGTGTAATTATATAATATATATTCAATAACAACCCGCCTTAACGCAATATGTGTATGTAGCAATATATAAAAAGTGGATATTACAGTCATTGTGTATGTTTATATTATTGTATACACGTGTAATAATGTTATGTGAATATATTACGTAATTTAATAATGTAGGAGCTGTGAGAATAATAGGTTAAAAGTTGCTAACAATGAGGTAACCTTGAGGCAATAATGAATTTGAAAGTTTAACAATACTATTCTTGGAAGCAATAATGTAATTTTTGTGACAGTTTATATAATAGCCAATCAACAAACAGAAAACGCTTCAGTTAAATGAAGGTATTCTATTGGACTAGGATTAGCCAATCAGAGACTTGAAATACAGAAATTTACAAATTTAGGCGGTAGAAATCAAGTCAGTTGCTTGTAGACAGCGTTCATAACTAGACGAGTTGGTTGTAGACAATGTTCCTAACCGGATGCGAGATGCGTCCTCGAGAGATTTAATACGTATTCGTGTGAGACGAAAATAGTTTACGTGTTAAAAAGTGCAAGTAATTAATAAAAAATCTCAAGCTCTCTCTCTATATCAATGAAGTGTTATTTAAATACTGTCAAGCATTAATAAAAGGAGTGAAGTAAAATTATAATCTCTGTCATCCTACATTCTTCACTCGTACTATTCCCTGCTAAGACATTCATGTCTATAAAAAAAATATTAATACTGACGCAGCCGAGGCAAACATAAATATATAATATTTAAAGAAACAGTCAAATTACAAAGTTAATATTTTTAAACCTACGAAACGAAGGCTACCGGGCACCGTACGTGCGGTTGCAACTACTTCAAGTTCGGCTCCCCAACAGTCGAAATATAATACATCTTCTTCAAACTGGCTTTCTATACGCAGCAGCAACAAACCTTCATCAAAGTATACAATGTATTATTATTATTGTACTCGTATGTATGGATATAAGTCGCGATATGACCTAGTGGTCAAAGCGGCTGTAAATAAAGAAAACTAACATCTACATTTTCTGTGCAACAAACTTTTGTTTCTCACGATTTATCAATAAAAGTATACAAAAATCATTCAGAATGAAGAGCAGTTCACAGGATATTATCAGAAAATGTAAGATATTGATTTTATTAATGGTGTAAATACTTCGCATAATATGCTTCCTAATCAAAATCATTTTTGAGAAAATAAAAAAAAGCGAAAATTGTTCCATGTAAAGTGTAGTCAAGGATCGAGGAATTGTCTTGAAAATGTTCGTGTTGCATCCTTGGAAGATGAACTTACACCAGTAGTTTGGTTTGTTTTCTAAAATTGTTTTTGAGGGAGGTTCAGGGAGTCACAAAAGGTGTATTTCTGGCGACATTTCAGTGTCGAAATTTTGGGTGGAACCCAATACTTGCTCTGCTTGCTATAGGTAAGCACAAACCTGTTTTTCAAAAATGCTTCATCTAAATACATTTTCTAGTTAAGGTTTTGATTTATTGGTGAATGGATACTTCTTTAGTAATTAAAGGTTAAAGTAGAATGTAACGCGCACCTGGAAGGCAATTTTCAAAACGATAAAGACACCCATTATCGTTTTGGAAGCTCCAAATCCCATCAATTAAAATTCTTCCATTTTCTCTATTGCAAACTATGCCCCTCCCTTTCCTATGGATTTCCACCTTGAAAGGCGCAATTGGCCACGTTTTTAAGCTAAGGTTACACTCAGGTCGCCAAGTTCTCGAAAGTGAGTGACTAGTAGTCACATTCGAATCCCGCCTAAGGCATGGGCGGATTTTAATGTGTATCATGTTTTTGTGCTGTCTCTGTTGCCGATTAAACTAGGAGAACGTGCATTGCGTGCCGTGCTGCTATTGTTTCAACTGTAGAGTGGTTCGTAACAACACACTAGAAGGACACAGACTTTTCACTAACTACACTCGTTGAGTGTGAAGTCAGATCCAGTTAAATTCAACCTACACATTTCCTTGTAGCTAGGTATAACAAGAATACAATAAACTAAAACAAAAATCATAAATATTTGTTGATTTCTATGACTGCTATAAGCTAGTGACGTTTGAATCGCGTATAATGTGCTGGCATCCCAATTACGTAGTACATTTACCTAAATTGTGCCTAATTCAAGATTAAATCCATTTATCACATAAAGAACATAGCTATTCTGAAAAGTTATTACCTACAAGGGCAGTCCCAGAAGTACCCGACCTGACGTATATATAGCGGTTGTTATTTCAAACAAATGACTATGGTAGAAAGTTCCGCCCTTATAAAGCTTAAGTTTGAAGTTTGATGATGTTACGTTGTTTAGTAATTGTTTGGCAGCCATTAATAGTGAACTCTCTCAGCGAATTTGTAAACATGGATAAAACTGGTCATCGTTATGTGATACAATACTTTCATTTGAAAGGTCTTAGTCCAACTAATACTAAAGTTGAGCTAGATTCTACTCTGTGGGAGTCTACTCCTTCGTTTACAACAGTAAAATATTGGGTGGTAGAGTTTAAGCGAGGCCGTACGAGCTGCCAAGATGAACATCGCAGTGGTCGACCAAATGAGATGACCACGCCAGAAATTGTGAAGAAAATCCACAAAATGGTTTTGGATGACCGTCGACTGAAAGTGCGCGAGCTAGCAGGCATCGTGGGCATTTCAAAAAGTGCTCTACTTTGCATAGTGATTGAAAATTTAGACATGAGAAAACTGTGCGCAAAATGGGTGCGGTGTTTACTCACAATGGAACAAAAACAGCGTCGTGAGGATGTTTCAGTCGAGTGTTTGGCGATGTTTCGCTGCAATAAAGCCGAGTTTTTATGTCGATTCATAACATGGATGAAACATGGGTCCATCACTTCACACCTGAGACGAAGGAGCAGTCAATACAGTGGATTGAAAGGGGAGAATCGGCTCCAGAGAAGGTGAGTCAGTTCCATCTGCAGGCAAGGTCATGGCGTCGGTTTTTGGGATGCGCGTGGGTTAATTTTCATTGGTTATCTCCAAAAAGGAAAAGCAATCAATGGCGAGTATTATGCAAACTTATTGCAGCGTTTGAATGATGAAATCGAGCAAAAACGGCCGCATTTGGCGAAAAAGAAAGTTCTGTTTCATCAAGACAATGCACAGTTCACAGACCCATTATCGCCATGGCCAAAATCAATGAATTAAACTTCAAATTGCTTCATTATGCACTATATTCACCAGATTTAGATCCCTCTGATTATTTTCTGTTTCCAAAGTTACAGAAATGGCTTGGTGGTAACAGATTTGCTAAGAATGAAGAGGTGGAGTCTGCAGTTGATGGCTATTTTGTAGAACTCGACGGTTCTCATTATAAACTGCGTATCGAAGGTATTGAACATCGCTGGGAAAAGTGTATCAAGCTGAAACGAGAATACGTAGAGAAATGAAGATGTTTTTCCAAAATTTTTGTGTTTTCTTTGTTAGGTCGGGTAATTCTGGGACAGCCGTAGTATGGGCACTATCACTAATGATAAGTATTGAAGTAAGCACAATCATTTATTCATTATTTTTGTGGTACTATTTTGATGATCAATAATCCTTATGAATCAGCTTTTACATTATTTTAAACAAATGGTTTTAAATTAAATGAAGATGAGACCCACAAAAATACTATTTATTTGAACAATAAACAACAGGGGGTTGCGCTTTCAGTAAAGCTACTTGGCATATCTTTCAAAGATGCGACACGAAGATTTTCAACAAAATCCCCCCACCCAGACTACCCTTTACATGGAACACTTTTCGAAAATTTTAATTTTCTCAAAAATGACTCTTGACGATTTTGATTAAAATGTCATATATTTAAGTTATTTTCATGACAAATAAAATGTATATCTTGAGTTTTCTGGACATGTCCCCAAAAGTTCTCTTGTTTCTCAATGGATTTTCCATAACTGGTAAACCGTAAGAGATAGACAACAAATTTCTATACAAAGAATTAGATCTCGTTAAAACACATAATTTATGTCTTGTACTTTTTTTTTTGGTCGAGTGAACCATTGCCGAGATATTCCTTGTTATTTGTTTGAATTTTCCAACACTTATACTTTTTCTCAAATGGGAATTCGTTATTCGTTTGCTTATGTGCTGAACATGCAAAGAGAATGGAATGCTCCACATAGCAACCAGCTCTTAAAAGATTTGACTATCGCTTAAAGACTGCCATATTCCTCTTGCACCTACAAGAAAATTCGCAATAAGATAGTGTCTGCAAATGTTTATCTCGATTAACATGAACTAGATGGAGAATAAGCGTTGGTAAAAATACGGCTGATCAACAAAGACTGAGACTGATTTTTTTTCACAGATGTTGATCACTCCAATTCAATGTTTACATGATCTTTTTCAAAGTAGTCTCCTCCTACTTCAATGCCCTTTTTATACCGACTCTGCCAGTCCTTGAACACGTACTGCAGACCATTCTTTGTCAGGTCCTTGAGAATCGCCTCACTTTTCTTGAACACTGCTCTAGAGTTCTCAAATCGAATACCCCTAAGCTTTGCCTTTAGTGATGGGAATAAAAAAAAGTCACAGGGTGCAAGATCGGGGCTATAAGGTGGATGTGGTACACAGGTAATGTTGAATCGAGCCAGAAACTGCATGACTTGATTTGCGTCGTGAGGCCGTGCATTGTCATAATGTAGTCACCACCCAGTCCGAGAAAGCTCTGGTCGTTTCTTTGCAATGTGCTTCCTCAGTGTAGCCAATACTGACGTGTAGTATGCTGCTGTAACAGTAGTGTGAGGGGGAACTGCATGTTGGTAAATCATTCCATTACAGTCACAAAATGTGATCACCATCACTTTCCCTGCAGATGGAACAACTTTTGCCTTTTTTGTTGTTGGAGAACCTGGCGATTTCCACACTGTGCTGGCTTGTTTTCCTTCAGGATCATAATGATGCAGCCATGACTCATCACAGGTGATAATCGATTTAAAAAATATGCATCACCTCCATTGTCTGGTATGCGAAATGCACGTAGGGTCTACAAAATAGAGCATTACTACCAACCTACCAAAACGAGAGTGCTGCCGCCTACCTTCATTATACATAAAAACCCGCTCTTTTCAAATATTTATGTTACAGATACGAAACTATCACGGAAGCTACAGGAAAAATCAGTCTCAGTCCTTGTTGATCAGCCCTCGTAGTTCGTACAAGAGTAGAGGAAGTCATGTGAGTGCAACACATCAGAATTTTTAATTACTAGCTTAATTGGTCAGCTCGTATTAAACATCTTTGTACCAGATTGTCACGTGAGCTGAAATCAGTCATGTCTAGAGTGTATTTAAAGTAATTATATTGTTTTGTTTATAATATTTTGATTTTAGGTATTCATATCTGGGGCAATGGGGCTGGAGTTGACAAAATATTAATTTCACAGAAAAGGCCACTTTGTATACTAGCAAACTCAGCATATGATGCTAATTGTAAGCCAATATTTGTTCAGGAAAGTATATTGACTGTTATTAATCAATACATCTGAAACAGTTTGTACAAGATAAAGAACCCTCTTGAAGATGTAAGTAGCAAACACCAGATTTATCAATATTCAATGCGTTATAATTATTTTCTTGCTCAGCCACATGTTAAATTGACCAAGGGTAAAGATTTATTTTATAATTTAGCCGTTGACATGTTCAAGTGATTACCTGTAGCTGCCCACTCTGTGGGACTCATTGGATTTTAGAGTGTAATGAACAAGTGGCTTGCTTGTTTTAAACCCGTTTTATAATATTGATGAGTACTTTGATGCTTATTTTAACATGCTGTTTGGATTTACATAAATGACTTCTATTCATAGCAATAAATCGGTGCTGATGAAAGTAAATAAAATAAATTTAATTTGAAAAATAAACAGGGGAGGGTTATATTCTACCCAAATATTTTGTGTAGAGATTTCACCGGGAATATATGCTTTGAGACCCTCTGAACGAGAAAGGAAGCATTTTTATAAAAAGATCCGTGTGTGTGTGTGTGTGTGTGTGTGTGTGTGTGTGTGTACATCATTATTAAAAAACGAAAAGCCGGATGAACTTAGTATTTAAGTTCAGTTACCTTTTATATAGGCGACACAAAGATTTTCAAGAAAACCTCCGACCACAGACTACCAAGACATGGAACATTTTCGAAAATTTTGTTTTCCTAAAGAATTACTAACGATTTTGTGTTTAAAATAGCTAATATTAAAGATATTTACGTGACAAATAAAACGTATATCTTGAATTTTCTGGGAGAAGCATGTGAAGTCTTCTTCATTCGGAAGGAATTTTGTATAATCTTGTATAACTTGTAAACGTAAAGCGATAGACGAAAACGTACTACACAAAAATGTTGATCTCTTGAAAACACATAATTTATTTCAAATAATTTATTTTATGGAATAAGTCATTTCCCAGATATCCGTTATCAGTGGTTCGATTCTATAAAGTCCTGTCGATTTTCAGTTGTTTCTCGCGATATTATGAAAATAGTAGGAATTTTAAAGCCAGCGTATAGCGTCCAGTTCTTAACATTTTACTATCGCTGTTCTCTTAAGCCCCTTGTACACGATCAAACTTTTTTTTTAATTCAAGAGTTTACAAGAAAAATTGTCAAGATTTAACAAGACCTGGAAAGATTTGACAATGTCATACATGTGTATTTACAAGTTGTCTCTTTGTCAAACTGAAACCCTTCAGAACACATTGATAATTTATCACGGGCAAAGCAATTTACTATTTGCGTCATGGTATAATAATTTGCAATGGAATATTGTTCTTTAGTAATATTATGTAGCACTTTAAGGTATTATATCCAATGAAATCACATCACGCTTATGAAATACAATGAAAATAACACCAACTGATAGGTAACCACACTATAAAACTTGGTTCGGGAATCTACCGGAAAATATTTTTTTTCATATGCCTTCATCTGCTGCATCTTGTTGTGGTAATCCACAGAGGTCTCGGCGTACCAACATGGCCAGCTTATGTATAACCAATCCGTTCGCATACGACAAAGCTTGGCCGGGGTAGCCTGTTTACTTTTCGCTTTCAGCCATGTTGTAGGTTTCATGACGCACTGTATATACTCGCACTTCATTGGCCAAAGCCATCAAATCATTATCAAATCTTTGACCACTTAGTGCATCCTTATTTGCTTTCAAGACTTTCATAGACTTTAAAAGTGTTGGAAGCAATTTGACAGAAAAGTTGCGCAGTTGTGACAACTCTTGAAAAGTCTTGTACAGTATTTAATTTCACAAAAATCTGATCGTGTAAAGTATTTACTAAGGGCGTCCTATAAGTAAGTTTCCATATTTTATAAAATACATTACACACATTTTATCATGTTGAAATAATTGTTTAACATTGTACAATCCTTTCGTTACTTTTCTACATAGTTACCATGTTTTTCCAAGAACGTTTGTTAACGTGACGTAAGTTTTTCCAAACCAGTGTTGTACCAGATTGGGTCCTATGTTCGTAACCAGCTGTTCACTTCTGATTTGACTTCTTCTCGCATCTTCCATATTCACCAGGCTCTTGCCTCAAGTAAATTTCACACATTCTCCCAACTCAAAGGTCATCTTGGAGGTAAGCACTTAAACACCGATGACGAACTCAAATCAGAAGTGAACAGCTCTACGAGCACAGGACCCGTCTTGTACAACGGTCGTTTGGAAAAATTTGTGTCACGTTACCAAAAATGCTTGGAAAATCCTGGCGACTATGTAGAAAAGAAGCAGAAGGATTGTACGATTTTAAAAAAAATATTTCAACATGATAAATTGTTTGTAATATTTTTTATAACATAGGGAAACTTACTTATTGGACACCCCTCGTATAACAAACTGTGTAATGTAGGTATTTCTACAAAGATTTATCTCGATTAAAGTGAGTTAGATAGAAGAATAAATTTTAGTAAGAATTAGTTATTTAAATAGCCACTAATAAACAGCAGAGGGCAGAGAAAGTCCTGGAATGTAACACATCAGATTTTTTTTATGGCAAACCCTATTATTAGTTTTTAAGTAATTTCTCTGTTGAATACGTTTTACATCCCACGCTGGTTTGTGATTATTGTTGAGTCCGTGATATAGTGTTGTTATAAGGCCATTTTTGCGTTTACGATGAGCCCTAATCGAAGACCCTCGCCGGTCGTCAATAAAAGTGGGGTTGCTGTTCAAAACATTTTGAAAATATCTGGTAGTAAAAAATTCTGTAACAAATTACATGTCTAACGAATATATTTTAAGGTTATTTCTTATTTTCGCTGAAATTGCATGTGAGGGAACTGTTTCAAGAAATCAAATAATATACTGGCGAGACAGTGGTTACAATCTGTTTAGCGCATTGATGCCCAACCTTAAGCGCGACGGGGAGGGCGGATTTACCCCACGCATTGTTCGCGGAGTTATGTGGTCACCGGTTGTCCAAACTCCAATGTTTGGTTATCTTGCAGCATGCCACTGCGACCCACTGTCAGTGAGTGAGTGAAGGGGAAATGCTTCATAACACAAAACGGAGTTGGGGTAAGGCGGCAATATGACATCGTCAGCTAATAAGAGACAACGTTGGGCTTCAGTGGTTTATGGTATAGGTTTAACCTCTTTTTGCCTTCTTATATGATTATTAACTAGAAAAGAAGCTAAAAGATTTGCAAAGCACTGCTTGTTGTATACACTTTTCAAATTAAAACTAATCAAAAAGTACGAAGGCAGTTCCAGAAGTACTCGACCTGACGTACACGTAGCGGTTGTTATTTCAAACAAATGACAATGGTACAAAGTATTACCCTTATAAAGCTTAAGTTTGAAGTTTGACGATTCATTTGAAAGGTCTTAGTCCAACTAATATTACAGCTGAGCTAGATTCTACTTTGGGGGAGTCTGCTCCTTCGTTTACAATAGTAAAATAGAGTTTAAGCGAGGCCGTACGAGCTGCCAAGACAAACATAGCAGTGGTCGACCAAATGAAGTGATCACGCCATAAATTGTGAATAAAATCCACAAAATGGTATTGGATGACCGTCTACTGAGCGCGCGAGCTAGCAGACATCGTAGGCATTTCAAAAAGTGCTATACGTCGCATCTAATTGAACATTTAGATATGAGAAAACTATGCGCAAGATGGGTGCCGCATTTACTCACAATAGAACAAAAGCAGCGTCGTGAGGATGTTTCAGTGGAGGGTTTGGCGATGTCTCGCTGCAATAAAGTCGAGTTTTTGCATCGATTCATAACCATGGATAAAACATAGGTCCACCACTTCACACCTGAGACGAAGGAATAGTCAAAATAGTTGATTGAAAGGGGAGAATCGCTCCAAAGAAGGCGAAGACAGTTCCATCTGCAGGCAAGGTCATGGCGTCACTTTTTGGGATGCGCGTGAGATAATTTTCATTGATTATCTTCAAAAAGGAAAAGCAATCATTGGGGAGTATTATGCAAACATATTGCGCCGTTTGAATCATGAAATCAAGCAAAAACAGCCGCATTTAGCGAAAAAGAAAATTTTGTTTCATAAGACAATGCACCAGTTCACACATCCATTATCGCGATGGCCAAAATTAGTGAATTAAAGTTCGAATTGCTTCCTTATGCACCCTAATCACCAGATTTAGCCCCCCTCTGATTATTTTCTATGTCCAAAGTTGAAGAAATGGCTTGGTGGTAAAAGATTTGCCAACAATGAAGAGGTGGAGTTTGCAGAACTTGGCGGTTCTCAATATAAACAGAGTATCAAAGCTATTGAACATCGCTGGAAAAAGTGTATCGAGCCGAAAGGAGACTACGTATAGAAACAAATAAGTTTTTTCTCAAAATTTTTGTGTTTTCTTTGTTAGGTCGGGTACTTCTGGGACAGCCCTCGTACCTTACAAGTTCAGTGACTCAAGAACCTCTAAACGATTTGACTTTCAACAGAAAATGAAAGCATGCGGCGGATTAACGTTGATAGTCGTTGATTTCTATGGAGGTATGCAATCAAGAAAATAAATCACATCTCAAGTGTAATCATGTGTTATCTTTTTTTCCCCTTCGTTTTTCCTGATTACCGTAGGGGACTCGGCACTGCTCCAGTGAGGATGTTTTACCTATGTTCCACAAGGGTTGCCACCAGGGAGGAGGATGAGGTGAGAGGAGATACCGGACGGCCGGAACCAGGGCTGACGGCACAGTAATGACAGTATCCTTACCGTTTCCAGATTGAGACGTCCCGAAGTCGGACACGTAGTCCGGGGAAACCCGCTCCACACAGAGGGTTCAACATCCCGCTCCGAAAGGAAGGTCCGTTTATTCCCGACAACCAGGCGAAGGACGGAGAAAATTCTGCAGAGAGCATCCTTTTTCCCTTCCACGCGCAGCAAACTCTTTCAACCCTGAAACAGATCGAACAGGGTGAAGGATAATGGAATAAAATGGAGGGACGGAAATTTGGGGGCTGAAAGAAACAATTCCAGCACTAGTCTGACCACGCGAGAAAACTCCCGAAAAAAAACCCATGGGTCAGAGTGGGCGGCCGGCGGGAATCGATCCCAGGACCTCCCAAATACGAGTCGTACACGTTACTGCAGCGCCACCTGGCTCGGTTAATCATGTGTTTACTTTGATTAAATATAGGTGATGTCTCATAAGTAATGTCGGTTTTTAAGCAAAACTTTATTTCAAATGCGTTGTTACAGGAAATGATTCTAATCTTAAAAGTAAGGGCCTTTAGATTCTATAGTCCTGAGCCACCTTTCAGCGAGGTTTGCTATCCCGCAACGGTACGAGCTTCTGGTTTTTGATGCGCAGAATTCTTTGATACCTATTTCAACTGCTTCAGTGTTTTAAAAATTCTTCCATGTAGGATACGGGCCATGGATCTAAACAGATAGTAATCTGATGGCGCAATATTACGACTATATGCTGGATGTGGTAGCAGTTCGATTCTTTTGAATTCCTGAATTGTGTCCACTGTTCTTTGAGCTTTATGAGACCTCGCACTGTGCTGCTACTGTCTCAAAACTTGATGAACTCGTTCCATTTGTTGAGAATAAAGATCCTCATCGACTGCACGTCCATTTAGAACAAATTCCCAGTGAATCACACCTTCAAAATTCCACCAAACACATATTATTTTGGGGCGGAACATTATTTTTTAACGAAAACGTTTGCAGTCACTGTTTCGAGGTGTCAGGGTTGCGGTAATACACCCACTGTTCATCACACGTGACAGTTCTCCTGATAAATCTTTTATCCCAGGGACTATCAATAAGATGACGAACAGATATCCACTCTACGTTTAACTTGATCAGGTGTCAATTCATGTGGTACAAATATACAGCTTCTGAACGATTTTTAAATGTCTTATACTGTTATATACTCGGGTTAGGGCCAAAAGGTTTCCAGCTAAAATATTAAGTTTTAATTACTCCAGCATGCACATTGGGAGACGTAGCTGCAGAGACAGTGAGAGGACCAGAACTTTGAACATTACATTCCAGTGTAGGCGTGGGATATTTATAACAAAATACACAGAATTCACATTAATCACATTAACTAGACCCGCTAGCTCGGACTGGAGAGCGTCATGCCAAAACGAACTTCAAACCCAATGCCGAAAGAATTACCCCAACAATGCTGTCGCCAATACGACGCAATAATGTGTCTGGCATGGCAATAGCTTCTAATTACGTAACACGCAACAATATGGTGATGTGTGGTATTTTTTGAAGCACCAAGTTCTTTTGACAACATCCGAGTTCTTAACTGTGGGTTTTCTTCTAAAACTCTGCGTGTATTCTCAGTATTCCATAACTTGGGTCTTCCAAAATGTTGTTAATATTTAATGTTTTCGTCTTCATTATTGAAACGCTGGAACCATCGTTTACTACTCGCTCACTAGTAACCTTCGACTTCACATATTTTTCGAGCCGCGGCAGCAGCTTTATAATCTTGTTTCCAGTAGTGCTTCAGAAGGACTTTAACCTCAACATTTGTTGCCTCCATTTTAAAATCTTGTGTTGCCAAATGCTGGGTGCCAACATGTTAACAATACGGGGCAGTAATAATAGCACCCTATAAATAGTATTAACAAAAATAAAAGCATATGCACGTATGATATAAACCGAATTAAGAAGCGGACGTTACTTATGAGACAACCTAATAATTTATTTTTCCGATGTCAAAAAAAAGTCGACTTTAAGAGTTGTTAACATTTAGTCTTTGTTGTTATTCTTTAAATTGTCAATTTAAAATTGTTTTATGCTTACTGCAATAATTCCTGCCTACCATTGTTGGAGTTCAATAATATTACCTATTTTAATTTTATAAATAATTTAATTAATTACGAGATGAAACTTTTATTTTGAAAGCCATGTGATTATTTAGTAAGACCTGCCTAAGTCTAAAATAACACCTGTTATAATCGTATTGATCTTATTGTAAGGATAACTGAGTGTTACACTTTAAAAATAAAGCTAAACAAAACAATTAACATCACATGTTTGATACCATTGTTCTTCAAATATGTAAAACCGAATACTTACGTATGCATAATTGTTTATATATGGTTTAATCTAATTTGTATAATCCCTATTTTAACAAGAATTAAAACTGCTGAATTCACTTTTGGAAACTGCAATTAGGGGCCCTATTTGGGCGTTTTGCACCGGGGCTCTGAGAACCTAGCTGCCCCACTGACAAGATGGAAGCGGAGCTTTGCTCAGTGGTATCATAGAAGTTTCACACAAGTTTGAGATGTGTTACATTCACATGACTTTCTCTACCCTCTATATTCTTATGTAGCGTTATTTTTCTATTCACTTCATTTCAATCGAGATAAACATTTACAGAAATAGTTGCATTATTTCGTTATGCACAGTGAATAGCGACAGTCAAATGTTTAACAACTGGACGCTATATGCTGGCCTTAAAATTCCATACTGTTTCCATGACATCGCGAGAAACAACTTAAAATCGACAGGACTTGAAAAGAATGACAAAGTATTGAAGAATTCGAAGCAATAATGGGGGATAACTCGGAAATAAATTGTGTATTTTAAAGAGATCTACTTTTTTTGATGGTACGTTTTCGTCTTTCGCTTAGCGTTTACCTGTTAAATAAAATTCCTTCCGAATGAAGAGGACTTCAAAGAAAAATCAGGATATGCATTTTATTTGTAATGTAAACATCTTTAATAACTGGTATTTTAATCAAAATAAAATCATTTATATAAAATAAAAAATGTCGACAATATTCTATGTAAAGTATAGTTGGCGGTTTGGAGATTACTTGAAAGTGTTTGTGTCGTATTTTTGGAAGGTACTGAACCTAACTACCAAGTTTGGTACTTATGCGATGTTTCGTTTTTGGGTTGTGTGTTCACAGACACACACATAAACACGCACATGGACATTTTTCTAAAATGCCTTTTTTTGGATTCAAGGGGCCTCAAAACATGTATTTGCGGTGAAATCTCGGCATCAAATTTTTGGTTGGAATGCAATACCTTCTCTCCTATTTGGTACCTGGTAGAGTAAGTAATATTCTTTAGTAAGTATAGTTTTATATCCTAATAAACGATATAGGGAGAGAAAGTCGTGTGAATGTAATACATATGATTTTTTGTTTCATTTATATGTCACCTTTAACATCTAAGAAGACATCGGCGGCTTTGGAGCAGTTTCTCGTCGGTAATGATGTTCATTCGTTTACTGTTGTGCTATTATTTGGTTTGTTTATGTTGGGTTTTGTTTATAAATATTAAATTCACACACACCCACATTTATACTGTCACTCACTCTTCCAGACTGTAGGTTGGACGTGGCTAAAGAAAACTTTCCATCCCCCTAGCTGTGAATTGGAACCCGGGACCTTTGGATTTGGTCATTGTAATGACAGACGTTCGCTAGATAAAGAGCGCCCAAGACAAGAACCTTTGGCCGTTAAGTGGGAACAAATGAGATCAAGGCTGGAGGGAAGAGCTGGACTGCAGGACGTACTTGCTTTAAATCGCAGCTGACACCTTTTATGGCCAGTGACTGCCACTGGCAACAGTGTGGACATTAAACTAGATCAGACTGGAACCTGCGGTAAAACTTGCTGATAATAGGGTCACCCTTTCGAGCCCCACCTACGTTATCTTAATGTCCTCCATTGTTTTTTACGAGTTCTCATTTGCAGTACCGTCTCATCATCACTGCTTAGCGTGTAGACTGCCCCAGTAGGCGTTACATCCACGAGATTATATTATCAGGGCCTAGGTTCTGAAGACACGTCTTCTTTTAATTTTTGCATCCTAGACATTGCTAAACCCTTTTCATGGGTTCAAGATTGTGAAAATGTATATTTATGAGGTATTTTTTATCATTTTATGACATTTTCTATGTTTAGAGCAAGTTTTTCCATTTTCCACCATTAGTTTAGTAATTTTCTTGTATTTATATTCAGTATAAAAACTTCTATATTACTGATATTTTATATAAGGATAGCTTTTAGAAATTTCGCTATTTAACTGAGAAACGAGGGCAATTTTGTATAGGGGACTGAGCCTGACTCAGGTTACTTAAAAACAAAGATGGCTGATACCGCATGTCAGGGCGGTCAACGTTCTAACTTGAGTCACTAGAAACTGAAGCTGGTTATCGAGACCCAGGAGTAATAATAATAATAATAATAATAATAATAATAATAATAATAATATACGATCGAACATAGCGACGAAAATGTGCTGAATTCATATTAGGAATGGGTTTTGTCGGGAAGACAGAGAAACAAAGTTGTCCCTCGAAGCAGAGGTATTTTACCTGCGATGGTCAACGAACCTGCATACCGGAAGTCTCGCCTTTATACTTTTGGCTCGGACAGGGTTTACAACGGTTTTCAAGGCTTAAAAGGGTGAGGAAGTAGACGTGCCTTATCTACGATCTAAGAATGTTCGGGAGAAGATTTTAAAACTCAAAATAAGCTGTGAGAAGCAGATGTGAAAGTTGTCACGTGGGGGTAGCCAATAACAAAAAAAATCATGAAACAAAAATTATAGCCAATCGAAAGATCGCGTAGGCATCACATGATACGTTTTGAACTTAAAACAGAACGAAACTTAAGAAAGGGAGAGGGGAAAATTCTACAGTTTTGGCGAAAGGCGTGAAGGAGGAAAGACACGCCGAGACAGTGGGGTACAAACTAAGCATGACAACGGCCGAGGCACATTCCGGTACAAATTAACCACGAGGACGCGACGAAACAGAATTAGAACAAAATAATCAGAAGATTTATAGCGTAAAAGTGAAGTTGTGAAATCTAGGCAATTCGAGGGCTAGTCGGAGAAACACATAAGTAGCGACTTCGAGAGTAATAAGAATAACAGTGGTTTCGACGACGAAGGTGGCGGGTTGACCAGATAGGAATCTACGTAACAAAATAAAGATATCACCCAAACTTCTCCGGCAGTATTATTAATCTCATCAAAGCAGTGTCACCACCCCTGAAAAACAAGAACCTCAGCTCTACCGAATCAAATCCCAAATCCCTGCCATCCCACCAACGAACCCAGGACTCTGAGTCCATTGAAACAACTGCCAGGTACAACACAGATGCGTCAGAGGTCAGCGTCATTTGGCGCCCACTACGTTGGGGCTCGAAATACTGCCAGCGGATAACGCACCCGGAGAACCGACAACGGAAGGAAGACGACGCCGATGACGACATCAGCAACCACCAGCAGCAGAGTGTACCGATAGACGTGGGGCAACAAACGACATCGACGCCGCTCCATTACAACAAGGAAGCAGACATTCAGCGCAGACATCATCAGTGTTCAAAAAGTGTGTAAGTGTAGTGAAGTGTTTTGTGAACTATTACAACACTTCGCAGCAGCTCAACCCAGCACCGAGTAAGTGTTAACTGCATGATACATAGGTTAATAAAATTTTGGAGGGGAGTGTATATGCAATAGATATAAGTAAACTGGGTTATGTATGTTTGTAAATGCTGTTAAGAAACAAGAAATTAACCGGCAACGATATGGAAGGTAATAGCAATGAACAAGGGGAAAATTTCACTAACAATAGCACGCGGGTAGGTGTAGAAAATGGAGATAGCGAAACATTAGAAAACCAAGTTACCGGATCGCTTAACACGAGCGAAATGATGCAACAAATGTTGGCTCAATTGAGCCTCCTCAACACTAAAATATCAGAACAAGAGCAAACAATAGGGCAAACTTTGACTCAACGATTATCAGAACAAGAGCAAACACTGGCTCAACGATTATCAGAACAAGAGCGAACAATAGGGCAAACTCTGACTCAACGATTATCAGAACAAGAGCAAACACTTGGGCAAACACTGACTCAACGATTATCAGAACAAGAGCAAACACTAGAGCAAACACTAACACAGCGATTAACAGTACAGGAGCAAACACTAAAACAACAATTGTCCACCCAAGAACAAACATTGCAGCAGCAGATAGCCTCACAATTAAGCATCCAACATAAGGAAATCAGCCAGGGCTTAGAAAATAAAATACAGGGTGTCTTGTTAGAAATTAGAGCAAGTCAAAATGTAATCTACGAGGATGTAGAATATATAAGAAACGAACTAAAAGCAACACAGAATAGTGTAGAGGTAGTAAGGAAGGAACTTGTCGTGGAAATAGACGCCATCAGGGCACAACAAATTGTAAGCAATGAAAACTTAATATGTACAATTAGTGATAAGGCAAGGGAAGAAGCAATGACAGTCTGTGTAGCATTACAGAATAAGCAGCAGGCAGTGGAAGCAGGGGTAAATGATAAAATTAACAAAATAAGGGAGACCATAGAGGCACAGAGTAGCTCGCAGATAAGCGAGATCGCTAAATTAAGGGAGGAACTGACACAGACCGTCAATGCTCGCAGGGACGCACTAGCGGAAATCGAACCGCGACCCCAGGGAGCCACGGACGCGCGAATTACCTCTCAGGTTTCCGCGCTTTCGTCGTTCCAGTGTAACAACCCGAGTAGCGAACCGAGGTCGAACGAACCTGCCTGCACTCCTTCGGCCTCACCGCACCCGGCAAGTGAAATGTCAAGCACCGTAGGGCCCCTGCAACAATGCAATATACCTATACAATTTTTGAATGAACTGCCAATCCCCAAGTTCAACAGTGAAGTCGATAATGCGAAGCAGTTCATTAATGACCTCGAATCTTATTTCGCGCTTAGGGGAATTCCCGACCGTTTCAAAATGGTAATTATAAAAAGGAGCTTGATAGGCCCGTCCCTGAGTTGGTTTCGATTGACGGTAGGCGAGCATGCACAATATGAACATTTTAGGTCTGCATTTTTGGAAAAATATTGGAGTGGCGTTGCACAGTACAGAGTGCGCGCAGAAATAAATAATGGCCGATACAGGGAAGAGAAGCGTGAGTCGATGGTTGACTACTTCTTGCGACTCGGCCAATTAAGCCAACTCCTGGACCCACCGATGCCCGAAGGTGAATTTGTATCCCTCCTGACACGACACTTCCCAGACGTTATACGTCATCACCTCGTGGTAGCACGCCCGAGGACGCTGAGCGAAGCCATTGAACTACTTACCGCTCTGCAGGGGTACGGAACGCGGGAAGAAGATAGGCCCAGAATCAGGACTGAAGGCAGACACAGTGATCGGATAAATTCGCATCGTAATGATGGGACGAGGGCACAAGGTGCGTTGAACAACTACCCCACAGTCCGACAGCGTTATCAAGAGCCATTTGCAAGAAATCGGGAGAGAAGCTATAGGCCCTGGAACCAAACGGGCACGGGTAGGCCACCGAGGCAACATGAGGAGTATCCCGTTCACTACCTGAGATTCTCCAGGTACCCGGCGAATAGTAGACAACACTGGGGAAATAACCTCCACGGTGGAACAGCGGATAGGCCAAGAACGCCTCCGAACCGCCCAGAAACTCCCCCGAACCGACCTGGAAACACCCCGGGCAGGCCTAGGACACCTCCGAACAGGCCAAGAACGCCTCCGAATTGCCCAGAAACTCCCCCGAACAGGCCAAGGACACTTCCGAACAGGCCAAGAACACCTCCAAGCCGGCCAGCGACCCCACGACGTAGAGATGAGGACCATGGGCTCTCAAGCATGCCTACGTACAGCTACGCATGGACGCCGAGCGCGTATCTATCACAGACACGACAGCCGCAAAATGTCCACCGCGAAATGGAGGACGCGATAGGTCACCGAAGCGGGGCAATGGCAGGACAAAGCATAGGCCAAGGGATAGGCCCCAGTCAAGGATCGTGGCCACGACGGTCGGAAAACTGGAGACAGGAAGAATTGTAGCGTTCCCAGGCTCAACCTCGGAGAATGCGCGCAGGTTCTCGCATTACACAGGGAACGAGAACAAAAAATACCAGAAGAACCATTTTTATTGAATATTTGCACATTGGGAAAAGGCATTAACGTGGTAAGAATTTTCACGCAACAACTGTGCGAAGGGAGAGATCTTAACGACACGCCTCTGCAGTCAGCTGATGAATCGGAAGTAGGTCAAGCACCCCAGTATTGTGAGTTAAACACAGAAAATGAAAATGTTTATTTCGGTGAGAGACCGGACGACTTCGGGATAGCAATGTCCTGTTAAAACAGTGTGCTTGACATTCACGATGTTAATGACATAGAGTAAGAAAACCGGACAGAATGTATACCTGGCAAAAAAAAAAAAAAGGTACCAAAAGGTGTCTTGAGTGTGGAGGCTGCTAATAGCTTCCAGAAAACCAGTATTGTATGTAAAGTGCAAGAGAGAGAGAGAGAGAGAGAGAGAGAGAGAGAAAGATGGAACTAAGATGTGTAATTAAAAAAAAAAAATTATTGTTTGAAGAATGTATTGTGTGTATAAACAGATTTCTTAAATGTAAATGTTTTGTAGCCTGGTTGTTGACGGCCAGATATTATGTAGATTGT
This sequence comes from Deroplatys truncata, assembly GCA_030765065.1. Lineage (NCBI taxonomy): Eukaryota > Metazoa > Arthropoda > Insecta > Mantodea > Mantidae > Deroplatys > Deroplatys truncata. The sequence goes on from CM060987.1 coordinate 22,223,361, forward strand.
TTTTCTTTTACTTGGTGAAAATACTTGTGTAAATTTGAAATTGTATTGTGTACAGTGATTGAAATGTATTGTGAACAGAATAAATGTGTAACGGTGGGCTCGCCATCAAATCGTCGTAAGCCACTGACTAAATAAATGAATGAATAAATAAATAAAATGATAAATGAAAGGAATAGCGGGAGAGAGGGACTTTAGATTAGCTTAGATGGGACATTAACGATAAACCCATCATCCAACCTAAAGGTCCGATGATAAGTTTACCGTCAGGGCATATGAAGCTGGTTATCGAGACCCAGGAGTAATAATAATAATAATAATAATAATAATAATAATAATAATAATAATAATATACGATCGAACATAGCGACGAAAATGTGCTGAATTCATATTAGGAATGGGTTTTGTCGGGAAGACAGAGAAACAAAGTTGTCCCTCGAAGCAGAGGTATTTTACCTGCGATGGTCAACGAACCTGCATACCGGAAGTCTCGCCTTTATACTTTTGGCTCGGACAGGGTTTACAACGGTTTTCAAGGCTTAAAAGGGTGAGGAAGTAGACGTGCCTTATCTACGATCTAAGAATGTTCGGGAGAAGATTTTAAAACTCAAAATAAGCTGTGAGAAGCAGATGTGAAAGTTGTCACGTGGGGGTAGCCAATAACAAAAAAAATCATGAAACAAAAATTATAGCCAATCGAAAGATCGCGTAGGCATCACATGATACGTTTTGAACTTAAAACAGAACGAAACTTAAGAAAGGGAGAGGGGAAAATTCTACAGTTTTGGCGAAAGGCGTGAAGGAGGAAAGACACGCCGAGACAGTGGGGTACAAACTAAGCATGACAACGGCCGAGGCACATTCCGGTACAAATTAACCACGAGGACGCGACGAAACAGAATTAGAACAAAATAATCAGAAGATTTATAGCGTAAAAGTGAAGTTGTGAAATCTAGGCAATTCGAGGGCTAGTCGGAGAAACACATAAGTAGCGACTTCGAGAGTAATAAGAATAACAGTGGTTTCGACGACGAAGGTGGCGGGTTGACCAGATAGGAATCTACGTAACAAAATAAAGATATCACCCAAACTTCTCCGGCAGTATTATTAATCTCATCAAAGCAGTGTCACCACCCCTGAAAAACAAGAACCTCAGCTCTACCGAATCAAATCCCAAATCCCTGCCATCCCACCAACGAACCCAGGACTCTGAGTCCATTGAAACAACTGCCAGGTACAACACAGATGCGTCAGAGGTCAGCGTCAAAACCAGAGAAATCACTTACAAACCTATTTACAAAAGACGCACTATTTCGTTCTTCTGCTAGTACAGAGTTGTTCAAAAGAAGAAACAGACTTTAAATATTTGTTTCTAGTGAACGACAATAGATGGCGACACATGTGATACATCACTGAATAGATAAAAGATCAAAATTTTATTTTCTGTGTTCAAAATGAGCACCATTTGTTATGCGAGGACGACCAGTGCTTTTCCGTTTGCATACGCAACCATCTTCTGCGAGTTTATTGTACCAATTGTAAATTTTTTATCACGAGGCGGCTCTATGTTGAACTTACAACGAAATGCATGCTGCAATGAGACAATGGATTCACTTTTTGTATACTGCAGCACACAAAACTACTTTTCCTGTGGCGTCGCCATTTTCTCGTAAACAAACACAGCGCCTCTGTAGGCACTGAAGGAACTAATAGGTGCGGCTTAAAACTGAACCTTCTTCTATGCAGTGATGTTTCGTATGTGCTGCTATCTATTGTCGTTCATTAGATATTAATATTTAAAATCTGCTCCTTCTTTTTGAATAACCCTGTATTATGAGTCATTGTTATATTATATATACTGCTCTGCAATATTCTTTTCTTCGGTGCGATCACCTTCCTTCTGCACCATTATCATTGATTACCCATAACCGGATGTACCTTAAGTGTTAAATTAAGCACTGAACCGTGCTATGTTACTAAACGTTGCAAATTACTATACTGTAATTGTATGAAGAACAACTTATAGTTACTTGATTTCGGGTACTTAATAAACCAAACAATTAAATTTCTTGGTCTTCTTTTACGTAGCTTTTCTCCTATAAAAATAAAACCCTACACATACATACAACCCTTTCACCAAAACTTGCAAAAATAATTCAAAATGTTAATAACCTAACATAATAATAAATGTTAGTATAATTAGCATAATTAATATATCTATAACAAATCATATAAATAGCATTATAATTAATATATAATATAGTTGATATTATAAGAGTGCGTCAGCTGGTGACTAAATGGTCGGCGTGTGAACTTTGAACGCCTGTGAATGAGAAAACAGGGCGCCAACATAACCGACGACACAACCTAACTAACCTTACCAATACATGTAACAGGTGCGTATTTGCAGAGGAGTTGCCGGTTATGAATGGAACCTAACAACTTGAATATCACCAGATTATTGTGGCTTATCTCATAGTGGTGGAAAAAATGTCAAAGTTTCACTTCAGTAACCTCTCGTATGTTGTATTTTCTATACATTATTTACTCGCATTCTTAAAAAAAAAAGTCACGTTCCTGTTTAATGGTTAATCTGGAAAATGTTGCCTGTGGGTGGATAGGTAACTATTATCAGGGGAGCACGTATTAATAGTGTTATAAATGAATGGACCAAATTATGTATGAGAGGTCAGTTTTCCAGCTTTCGCGCTAATGAGTGTACTGGATGGCTCGGTGAGATGCTTAGCAGTAGATTGGGTGGCCTACTTGTGCAGGGTTTTTATATTCTCGGGAGTGGGTATTACTGCGCAGATATAACTCAAGGGTTCCTGGAGGACACGTGCTGACTACCTTCTTGTGGTTAGTTTTTCACTCGAGTTATGATATATGTAGGATAATTTAAAAAACCACTTTCACCATTGAAAAGTGAGCTCGTTCTACGGTCACGGGGCTCTAAAACATCTGTTAATTTCATTTCATAAATTACTAACATATTAAAAAGGATTTAAAATGCCCTTATGCATGAATAAGAAAACATTGAACTTAAAAAGAATATGCTTACGAAGAAATCTTTGGCTATTAGTTGAGAATGCCATGGAGTAGAAAAAATAGTTGTTGTTGCTCCACAGAATAAATAGATGCTTATCTTCGCAGGGTATAAAAACAAAAGCCAGTTACATTTTATTGCAAGGAATATACATAGATGGCCTTGGTGTAACACTTCAACAAACGAGACAGAGTTTAAAAAGTGACAATCTATCCTGTTATATTTGTTTATTTTATGCCATTTATCAAACACTGCAGATGGGAGTGTAATGAAACATCCTCAAACCTCTGAATAACATTTATTGTAATTCTATAGATGGATGCCAAAAACTTCTAATAACCCTCATGTAAGAAATTTTTGCTGTATTCCCTTTGTATTTATGTTGTAATCAGGTTCGTTAATAGGACATGCTAAATAATTGTATATGGAGAGAAAACTAATAACATTAGAAATCAGTGAACAGATACTTTATATTAACTAAGAAGATTGTTCTTCTGATCTTGCAGACTATGTGTCCTTTCCAAAAGTTAACTTGGTGGCCTGGGAGTGCGGAATCTCATTTCCTTGTATATGTTAAGGGTTTATGTATTGTGTGACAGTTGTGTAACGTTTCTCATTAAATAACTATGGGACCAAAAACAAGCTACAAAGGTTTAAAATTTAACCCAGTGTAATTATCTAACAAGTTACTCGATCATTGTGACCGAGAATTGTTCCACCACCAAAGGGTACTTACAGGCTATACAGCATTTCCAAAACTTGGAAGAGTGTCGGCGGGAGGTTAGGGAAGTCAGACGTTCAGCCGATGTTTCACATTCTTCTGTGTGAATATCGAGGGATTTTTCATCCGTTATTAAGAATAGCGGGAAGTTAAAATTTTAAGATGTAAAGGGTAGGATTCACCATAAAAACCTTCTAGATCACTGTACAGTAATTTCATAAAGTAGGAGAAGATAGATTAAATTAATTTGTCATTAGGTTTAAAATGCTACCCGTGCAACGTCGTGTAAGTCAGGTAGTCATGTAGTTAGTGCTTGGAGCGTGTCAGCCATAATGGCAAACGAGCACGAGCATTTTGTAGGCAAAGGTTTTCAACTATTGGAACGACTTCGGCATCATGGTCGGCTGAAGCATTGGTCTCATGTATTCGTAGAGAAAGTCGCTGCTGCGAGGTTTAACAACATTTGGATCCTTGTAGAGGATGTGCCTCTAGAGATGCTCTTTCAACAAGACGGTCACCCCGCTCACAGGGCAGTAGGGACCATGCATAGGAAATATCCTGGTTGATGGATTGGACTGCATAGTGTTCCCCCGATATCACCCTTGGGCTGTTTTCCCTGGCACTACATGGCTGATCGTGTTTACCAAGATTACTTGGTGACAGAAAACACTCCAACAGAATTCGTGCAGCAAGTGAAACTATACACCTGCAATGTTGTGCGGGTTGCAGGAAGGTATAATAAGGGTCTCATTGTGTGCAGAACATCTCTTTGAGTTTGCACTACATCACAATGTAAGCCCCCGCGAATTGCGGACTGCTCAGTATCTATCCGAGTCATCCAGTACACTCACTCGCATAAAAAGTGGTCCATTCTCTAGATGACAATAGTGTCTTTCTCTCCGTAACTAACCTTTGACTCCATCCAGCCGGTATTAGTTCTCTATGTAACTGGTCTAAAACAGTTGAGGGACACAAAAACGAAGAAATGAGCGATGTTATAATCAATGAGAAATGAAGGGGTGTTTCGGATACCACCTCTATGGAAGTGTTTCACTTCACAAAGAAGGGCTAAACCAATGCAACATAATTCGACCTTTAGAGGAGGTGGTGAACAACTCGTCCAACACGTCTCGTAGCAAACAATTGAAGGAAGGTCCCTCATTCTCAAGGATAGGATTAGGTCATTCTTAAGATATGGATCGTTTTACGTGGCCAAACCTCACTGGTGAGGCTGCCAACCAGGTCATTGGCCGACCTTTGCTTTAATTTATGGGACCCATAGGTGAAATATCTAAATCTTGCAATTTTTATCCAGATGTTTTCAAAATTATAATGGTATTTTAAATTTCATGCAAATATATGGTGTGTACTAATATTGGAAATGTACTGGAATAATTCATTACATACTTAAAAATTGATTTATTTCAGATAGAATTTCCAGGTCATCGGATCTTACAAAATCTTGTAAATCTTATTTTTAAATGTTAATTTTTGCAAAATATGTTTCCCCAATTTTTTTATCTTATGTAAAATGATTCAAACATTTGGATAATCTTTCTCCCCCAATTTTTTTACAGGCTGTACAGTCCTAGAATTATGAAGATGATTGCGGGGGAGGAAATGGGGCAGGCTAAGATTAGAAATACAAAATCTAGTGATATTTAATTTCCATTTCTGTGAATATAAGTGAATTTTTGGTCCATTGCTATGAATAGCATGGGTTAGGGATTTTGTGAAATTAGAGTTGTAAGGGATAAAGGGGAGAATTCAGCATAAATAATCTTCTGGATCATTGTACAGTATTTCATAGAGTGTACAGAGGGTAAATTTAATCAAATCATTTGAGATTTAAAAAGCCACCGGGTATGGCAGCTAGTAGTGGCTGTGGAGACAAATAAAACAGTAAAGATGTTAAGGTAGCCACAACACGCACTGTTAACTGCAATATGACACTTTTTTGCACAAGGAATGTTTCTACGGTCAACTGGATGGAACCTTGACAACTCTTTTTTTTAACGGACTACACAAAAAAAAAAAATCTCTTTTTTTTATTTTTTTTTGCGATTGGAATGTTTTTTCATATTAATTACATAGATAGCCTCTGAACATGTTTATCTCGATTTTTTATTATTTTTTTATTTATTTATTTTTTTATTTTTTTTATTTTTTTTATTTTTTTATTTTTTTGCTTTTTATTTTATTTTTTTTATTTATTTATTTTTTTATTTTTGTTTTGTTTTATTGTTTTATTTTGTTTTATTTGTTTTTATTTTATTTATTTTTTATTTCTTTTATTTATTTATTTTTTTATTTATTTTTTTTTTTAATTTTTTTGTTGTTTTAATTTTTGTGCAGTGTATTTATTTATTTACTTTATTTCGGGACAGGTTTTTAGGAGAATATGAAAACTACTACACAAGGAGGACTCGATGCAGTACTGGAATTTTGTCAAAAGTTGTACTGGAAATGCTAGGAGTATACTGGAATTTTAAATCTTCAAGGCAGTAGACACCCTGAAATACCATTAAAAACATATTTTGTTTAATTGTGCTAATTATTCCGGTATTCCACATGATGTAGGTATCGAAATTTTAAAAAAATAATAATGCAACCACCTTTTTAAAATGATAGTGTTTAAACTGGCATATATAATTTTATTCAATGCTCTGGTTGTCTCAGAAAACATTTTTAATCCTTAAAATTAAATTTTTAAACCATTTATACTCAGTGCTCGAATTAATTGTTATATCTTGAGCAATTTAAAACTGTAGCAAACATCATATGCTAGTTACTTTCTCTACTACGTATAGTAAGTAGGGGAAGTATTGTATTCCACCCAAAAATTCGATACCAAGATTTCACCGGAAATACATGTTTTGAGACCCCCTGAATCCAAAAAAAGCATTTTGTGAAACATGTCTGTGTGTGTGTCTGTGAACAGCATAAATTAGAAACGAACAGTCGGATGAACACCAAACTTAGTATTTAGGTTCAGTATCTTCCAGAGATGCGACCACCCCTGATTACCCTTTACATGGAACATTTTTCGAAAATTTTAATTTTCTCAAAAATGGCTCAAACGATTTTGATTAAAATATCATATGTTTAAGATATTTTCATGACATATGAAATGTATATCTCGAATTTTCTGGGAATGTCTCCAAAAGTATTCTTCATTGTGAATGTCTTTTGCATAACTGGTAAACCATAAGAGAGACAAAAGTTTACTACACAAGAAATGTAGATCGCGTTAAAATACACAATTTATGTCATACACATTTTTTTTTCTTGAGTGAACCATGTTCGAGATATTGCTTGTTACTCCCTTAAACTTTTCAATACTTATACTTTTTAATTTTTTATGTCCTGGACATACAAAGAGAATGGAATGCGCCACATAGCAACCAGCTCTTAAAACATTTGACTATCGCTTAAAGCCTACCAATTCCCCTTGCATCTACAAGAAAATTAGCAATAAGATTGACATCTCGATTAACATGAAGCATATGGAGAGTAAGCGTTTGTAAAAATTGTTTGTACAAGAGTAGGGAAAGTCATGCGAGTGTAACACATCAGATTTCTTTTTTTTAAGGTCAGTGTCTTTGAGTTTGCGCTGGACATTTAAAGAAGAATGGTTACAAAGTAGATAAAAGCCATGGTGTTAGTTACATACTGATGAAGTTGAGCTCTAATATTACATCTGGTAGTTTCGTTCATTTGTGCTGAAGTGTTCCATATAAAATTCGCTACAAACGATGCTTATTGTGTCGACTGTTCTTTACTTTAGACATGTCACAGTTGTACCGAATAAATAGAACTAGTCGCAACGAAAGCGTCTTTTGGCTTGTGGAGGAGTGTGTCCAGCAGAAACCTATGGATAGCATAAGATAGAACAGGGCTAGAGGAACTTAGCCCTCGACCTACGCCACCGGGAGAGAGAGATGAAGTGAGAGGAGACAGACGGCGGCCGGAACAGGGAGCACGACGGGCAAATCGCAACTCCTCAGGTGGTGGCTGGTGCGAGACCGCTGGCAGTCAGGGGGACGAAGGTTTACTCAGAGCATATGCCGAGAACTCCCGGCGACACTTGCAAGAAATCAAGCAGATAAAAGGTGAAGTGAAATGTGAATGGAGGGACAGGAAATTCGGGGGATGTAATCATCCTTCCCAGCATTCGCCTGGCGACCCGGGGAAACCCCACAATACCCATGGGTCAGGAAGGTCGCCACGGGAATCGAACCAGCAGGCCATAGACATAACCGCCTGAGCTATCTCGCTCCGTCAACGTCACCTATACTCCGTGCGGTAACCGATTGCTTTGTTTACTTTCTAAAACCCCTTTACCTGAATACAACGCAAAGAAAATAAAGAAACACTTTACTACTTGAGGTTTATTAAAATATATGCATTCGTATCGCATGCGTGTCGTAGCATTATAAGCAGATTCGATTTTGTTTTATTTTGTTGTGTCTAAATTGCTAAATCGTGACCATCTACGTTTTACATGCATTTTCTGTGGAGTAACAACTACGTTCTACTCCATGGCATTCTTAACAAAAACTCAAGGCCTTCTGCGCAAGCATGTTCTTTTATAATCCTAATGTATTCGTATTCAAGTACAAGTTTAATCTTTTAGTAATTTATGGCATGAAATTAGGTGCATGTCCGCCAGAAAGTATAGGCTTTTCATTCGTGAAAGAATGATCAAAATCGGTTAAATTGTCTTTTAAATTACCCACATACATTCATACATACCATATTTTTCCTCATATTTTACAATAGTACAGACAATAAAATAAGGAAGCTCTTTTAAGCCATGAATTTCGCTTGAGCAGTAGCCATAACGTAAAAATGCTTGGTAAACAAATGAAGGTCTGGACTAGCTCTGAATTACCTTGTAAGGCTTACTTAATTGGCACTTGGCTATTCTCCACTGCAGTACTAGAGGCGCTTAGACTGTCTAAACGAAAAGAAACTACTGAGTGGTACAAGCCATATATGAACATGCTGACCGACTTGGGGCTCCCATAAACTGTTTCACACATCACGCCCTACAGGACCAGGGAGGCCTTACGTTGCTTACTGCTTTCTCTAAAAGTAGGTAGAGGAAGTGTTGGTTTCTACTAATAATTGGATACCGAGATTTCATCGGATATACATATATTGGGGTGCCTAAATAAAAAACAGTAGTTTTTTTTTCATTTTCAAAAATGAAATCTTCGATAAATATCAAACTTGGTAATTAAATTCAGTATCCTCCAGTGATACCACACGAGCAATTTTAAGAAAATCCCCACACCAAGCTACACTTACATGGAACATTTTTCTTTCTTTTTAACATTTACAAAAATGACTTGGCGATTGTGGTTAAAATAGTATATATTGAAGATATATCACAAATAAAGTGTATATCTAGAATTTCCTGGATTATGAAGTACTCTTCAATCCGAATGAATTTTGTATAACTTTGTATCAGGAGTAAAACATTAGAGATGGGCAAAAATGTACAAAAAATGTATACCTTTGTAAACACACAATTTATTTGAAATAATCTTTTTGGCATGAATCATTTTCGAGATATTCCTTATTGGGGTTTTCAGTTTTTCAACACTTTTGTCATTGTTTACTTTCTTTGCCACTTGCCTATAGAATATAAGATAGAATATTGCATTCCATTCCAAAGTTCTGTCATCAGCAATAAATGTTTTGGGATCCCTGAACCCCCCCCCCAAATTATTTTACTACTTACCTGTAGTAAATACAGGACGTATTACATTCCATCCAAAAATTCGATACTGAGGTTTCAGGGGAAATACACGTTAAGAGATCCCTTGAATAAAAAATAAATACATTATTAGAAAAAATCCCATTGTGTGTGTGTGTGTGTGTGAGAGAGAGAGAGAGAGAGAGAGAGAGAGAGAGAGAGAACAGCCAAAATATAAAAATGAAAAGTCGGTTAAATACCAAACTAGGGATTCAAGTTCAGCATCTTCCAAGGATGCGACAGGAAGATTTTTAAGAGCACCCCCGAACTCAAACTACCCTTTACTTGGAAAATTTTTCCTTATCTTTTTAATTTTCTCAAAAGTAGCTCTAAATTGTTATTAAAATACCATATATTCAAGTTATTTCATTAAAAAATGTATTTCTACGAATAGCCTATGAAGACTCTTTATTCTTAACGAATAATTTGTTTAACTAGTAAACCATAAGAAATAGACAGTCTTATTAACAAAATAATGTAGATCTCATTAGACCACAATATTTATATAAAATAATATTTTTTACTTTTCTATCACATGCATGGTACGTAGAGAAGGTATTGCATTCCACCCAAAAATTCGACACTGGGATTTCGCAGGAAATACATGTTTTGAAGACCCCAATCCAAAACAAGCATTTTTAGAAAAAGGTACGTGTGTGTGTCTGTGAACAGCATATCCCAAAAATCGAAAAGTCGGATAATTACCAAACTTGGTACGGAGGTTCAGTATCTTCCATGTATACGACACGAAGATTTACAAGAAAATCCCCCACCCACAACTACCCTTTACATGGAAATGTTTGCAAATTTTGATTTTCAAAATAAGTCTCTTAACGATTTTAATTAAAATACCATATACTGAAGAAATTTATATGACAAATAAAATTTATATCTCTAATTTTCTGAGAATAGCCTTTGAAGTACTCTTTATTCGGAAGGAATTTTGTATAATTTTGTACAACTGGTAAACGTTAACGTACGTTGACGTACTAGACAAGAACTGTAGATCTCTTTAAAACACACAATTTATTTCAAATACGTTTTCTGTGTCATCAGCCTTTTCTGAGATATCAGTTGTTAAAGGTTCGAATTGTTCATTACTTGGTCATTCTCTTTAAAGTCCTGTCAACATTCAGTTGTTTCTCGCGATGTCATGGAAACAGTATGGAATTTTAAGTTTGGTATTTTTTGGAAATTTCATTTTCGACTTATTTACACAAACACACTAGTAGACACACCGCACGGGACGGACCTTTTTCTAAATGTGCCATTTTTGGGGTTCAGGCGCCTCAAAACAAGTATTTCCAGTGAAATCTCAACATAAAATTTTAGGAGGGAATATATTAGTAAGTAGGTACGCAGCAGAGAGAGTAAAAAGTATAAGTATTTGAAAATTTAAATCAATAACAAAGAATATCTCGGAAATAGTTAACACCAAGAAATTTATTAATTGAAATAAATTGTGCGCTATAACAAGATTTACATTTTTGTGTGCAGTAAGATGTTGTATCTCTCTTACTGTTTACCAGTTATACAGAAGTCATGTAGAATTAATACTTCGCAGGATATTCCACGAACTTTCAAAATACGCACTTTACCGTAAACATATGTTATTTTTGGAAAATAAAAGAATAACAAAAGTTTTTCTTGTAAGTAGTAGTTTGGGCTATGGAGATTTTCTTGAAAATCTTTGTTTCGTATCCTTCGAAAATGCCGAAGTGACATGTCAAATTTGATATTTAACCGACTCTTCGTTTTGGAGTTATGCTGTTCACACACACTCACACAGGGACTGTTTTTAAAAAACACTCTTATTACATTTTCTATCACGTACATAGTAAGGGGAGAAATTATTACATTCCACCCTAAAATCCAATGTCGAGATTTCACCCGAAATACATTCTTTAAGGCACCTTGAATTAAAAAGAAAAGAATTTTTAGAAAAAGTTTCATATGTGTATGAACAGCATAACTCAAAAACGAAATGTCAGATAAATACAAAACTTGGTATTTAGGTTAAGTACCTTCCTAAAATTTGACACGAAGATGTTCAAGAAAATCCCCTTTGCACATACTACCCTTTACATTGAACGTTTTCCGAAATTTTTGGTTTCCTAAAAAAGCCTCTAACGATTTTGATTAATATATCATGTATTAAATATATATAGATGATGAATGAAGTGTAGATCTTGAACGTTCTGGAAATAGTCTTTGAAGTCCTCTTCATTTGGAAGGAATTTTGTATAATCTCGTAAACGATAAGCGATAGGCGAAAACGTACTAGACAAAAGAAGAAGTAGATCTCTTTTAAAACACACAATTTATTTCAAATAACCGTTTTTGTAGCATCAGCCATTTCCGAGATATCTGTTATTAAGGCTGGATTTCTTCTATTCTTAGCCATTCTTTTAAAGACCTGTCGATTTTCAATTGTTTCTCGCGATGTCGTGGAAACAGTATGGAATTTTAAGGCCAGCATATATAGCATTCTTAAACATTTGAATATCGCTGTATCTATAAAAAATGTGTAATATAGCTGTTTATACAAAGGTTTATTTGGATTAAAATGTAGATAAGAAAACAAACTTTCGTAGGAATAATTTGTATACCCACTAATAAGCAATAGAGGGAGATAAAGTCATGCGAATGTAAAACAGTTTTTTTTTATTCTGGGAGCACCAGAACGCGTGTTTCTGGTGAAATCTCGTACCGAACTTTTTGGGTGAAATGCAATACTTCTTCTAGTGATTGTAGTTATTTAGCAGAGAATATAAAGAGAAATATGGATATAGGTATTTTTAACGTTGCCAAGATAGAGCTTAATAATAGCATATTATGCAACGAAACTATAATGGTAGTATTATTATTATTATTAACCGAGCGAGCGAAGCGTTTTAATCACCATTATAGTCAAGTTTCATACGACTGTTTATGCTCGACCATGTATCTAAATTAAAGTTTTCATAAGTATTCGTTTCTGGTTTGAGTGATGTGTTACAATTGTTATTCCTTTATCTATAGTTTCAATACAATGACCTTGTAGCACCTGTGCCAAACAAAGTTGCTAGCGTTGTGAGACGTACCACGCAGAATAATCGATACTTGCGCTTTCACAATGTTACGTGGCCACTTCTAATTGGTCGAATACCAATACTTTAATGAACAGGTGTACTTTAATGAGGCCCATTGAAGTACTGCTATCAGTCGTATAAATACTATATTGTGGCATGGTCGAGCATAAACCCCTTAAATTTGTTGAGAAATGCAGATCACTTAAATATCTGAGCATATGTGTGAAGTTTGAGGTAGCGTCTCCTCCAATCATATGAATGTTTGCTTTTGTGGTTACAGTGTGCGGTCAAGACGGTGGAAGAGAGTTGGACGAAACATGCTGTACAACCATATTCTTAGCCCACACTGCTGTTATAGATAAACAGATAAATGTTGAGCAATGAATAGGAGGAAAGAGGCGAATGAATACATTAATTGGTAGATCTGGTTTTCCCAGTGGACAGGATATGGACAGCTGCATGTGTTGATATGTATTGTTCCGGGAAAATGGTGTAATTAGGTGAGTATTAACCATTCATAATCACTGCTTTGGGTGTATCACTTGCTGTCATTAGACTATTGTAGAAATTATAGTTACTGATATTTGAAATAGATAGTTGCCGTATTTCTCTTCTGGACTGCACTGAGAAATCCCTTGATGAGACAAGACGCTTCCTTGTAATAAAATAGTTCCTTTAAAAACAAACACTTAGTAAAACCGTAAAATGGTAAAGCATTAGAGAGTGTCAAATTTAAAATAACATTAATTTCTACTTTCTCTACAGCTTAACCTACAACAGCAGTAAAAGACAAACTGTAGACGGGACCGTTAAGACGCGAACTCGTGAACGGGTGGTCTGCGGTTAAATTCCGCCAGGACCACCCTCCCTGATACATTTTTTCCAGGTTTTCCTCAGTCCTCATAACTGGCTAATGCCATTGAGGTATCCTCAACGTAGGCCTGGAACGCTTCCTTCCAAAACTTCGTTTCCCAAATATCATTTCATATATTACTAGTGTCACCGACTGTGGTCCATATAAAGTAAGAGCGCGCATTAAGCACTATTATTTAACAGAAAAAAATCGCATACTTTAGAGATACGCTAACTGGAATAATGATTAGAAAGTGCTTAGGGTTTAACAGCTTAATCCAAAAACGAAAAGCCGGGGTGAATGCCATATTTTGTGTTTTGGGTTAAGCATCTTTAAGAATTCAAAGTGGTGATTTTAATTTCATGAAATTCCTCTGACTTGAAAGAACACTACATGGAAATATGAGGGGTGACCAATAAAGACTGAGCCTGATATTTTCCACAGATGTGTATTACTCCATTTCAAATTGTACATGGTATTTTTGAAAGTAATTTCCTCCTACTTAATGCACTTTTTATAGTGTCTTTTCCAATCCTCAAACACAGGATATTCTTTGAGAGGTCCTTGAGAATCGTCTAACTTGTATTGAACACAGCTTCAAAGTTCTCAAATCGAGTGCCCAGAAATTCTGGCTTTAATGATGGGAATAAGACAAAAATTACAGGGTGCAAGATCGAGGCGGATGCGGTAAACAAGCTATGTTCCATATGGCCAAAACCTACAGTACTTGATTTGCGACGTGAGGCCGCGTGTTGTCCGATGAAGTTCTGGTCGTTTCCTTGCAATGTGCTTCCTTAGTTTAGCCAATGCTGACGTGTAGTAGGTATGTTGTGTGACAGTAGTGTGAGTGGGAACTGTATGCTGTTAAATCATCTTGTGCTATGCGAAATGCAAGCAGGGACTACAAAACAGAACATTATTACAAACATACCAATACGAGAGTGCTGCCGCCTATGGACATTATACACAAAACTCGGCCCTTTTCAGATATTGTACAGACAGGAAACTAACTATCCAGGAAGCTACAAGAACAAAATCAGTCTGTCTTTGTTGATCAGTCCTCGTATTTCTCGTGTTATTCACCCTTTCCTAAATGGTCTTCAGCCATTTTGATGAAAATATTACATTGTGAGGTACTGGCCAAATAAAGCTGATGCATATTTTAAATACTTTGTAAATAACCGGTGAACTCTTCATTGTTATCGAGCGAGATGGCGCCGCGGTAACGTATGCGACTCGAATTCGGGCGGTCCCGAACCCGATCCCCTGCGACCGCCCACTCTGCCCCGTGGGTTTTTCGTAGTTTCCCCTGGTAGGCAGGCAAATGCCGAGTGATTCATATTTTACCACGACCTCATTTCCTTTACCCATCATCTCCTTCCTTGTCATCTATTTCAGGGTTGTAGGACCAGGTGACGGTGTTCGACGTGTTCCAGTTTGGCGGTGCCTGTGCGCTTTGTACAGGTTTCTTCCCTGGCACCGTTGCGGGACTGTTCAGTTAGGTCCCGCCTCCGAGTGGCCCGGTCGGTGTCAGATGCGTTTGAACTGGAAACGTTAGGGATTACGACCATGCTTGCGCCCGTCGTCACCCGGATCTGGTCGCCCATGGGGGTCTCTCTCTTCATACCTCCCTCCTTCTCTCCCGACGGTCACTGTAGAAGCAAAAAGGGCCATTGGGGCTTACTTGTCATGCTCTGTCCCGGTTGCGGCGGCCGCTCCGTTCGACCGTACCTTTAGTACTCATTGTTTTTATTTTTCGGTGGTGCATATACTTAAATACGAATAAAAAATCAAAATTTGTCAAATAAAAATGTTTTTTACATTTCAGGAATACCTACTTTGTTTTATTTTCCCCTCAGTATTTAGAAGAAAATTGTTGTAATGTTAAGTAATCATATGTCTTGAAACAATTTGTTGGAAATACTTGTGACAATACTTTTGTATAAGCAATTTGTAGAGCAGCTCTGAATAATAACATATAGCATATTCCTTAAGACAGATAAGTCCAGCCTGAATAGGTAACTACTATGCAACAAGCATCAGGCAATTTTAAGAGCAGAATATACGAGTATTGGTATTCAGGTTCAGTACCTTTAAAGATGCGACGTGAAGCTTTTCAAAAAATCCTCCACTCCAAACCTCCCTTTACATAGGCTATATGAAGCTGTAGTAGAGTCAAAAATGTTATATGGAATAGAAATATGGGGGGTGGCAAAGGGATGGATTAAGATTGATATAGTCCATAGAATGTTTTGTAAAGAAGTTTTGGGTTTACCCAAGAGTTCACCAAGGGGCGTGGCACTGGCAGAGCTAGGAAGGGTAGGGAGAAAAGGTATAATAGTGGAAAGAATATTGAAGTATTGGTATAGATGTTTAAATTTAGAAGATAATAATATATTAAAAGAATGTATACAGTTTCAAAAAGCTGTCCTAGGAGAAGAGTGCTGGTTAGGGGAGATGGGAAATGTCCTAAAAGAAATTGGCATGAGGAATATTTTCCTATTAGATAAATATAATAATAGTGGGTTTTGGAAAGAAGTGAGATTGAGGGTGGAAGATATCGAGAAACAAGAGATATGGGCTAGTTTTGAGGATAAAAGGTCATTGATCTTGTATAAATCAGTTAAAAGAGATTGGGGAAGGGAGAAGTATGTAGATATATGTAATCAATTTGGTAGAATAGGTCTTGCGTGGATGCGCACAGGAGTAATATTTTTAAAAAGGAATGGATATAATGGTTCGGGGAGATGTATTATGTGTGATGAATCGGGTAGTACTTTTCATTGTCTAATAGAATGTGATAAGGTTAAAAGGTGGAGAGAGGTTATATGGAATAAAAAATGGGACAAGTTAAACAAAGAAGCAGTAGCATTAAGAATGTTGGGAAGCACAAAAGTAGAAATAATTAAAATGATGGGGACATTTTTAGGCAACACAAGGGATAAGTGGATAAGGAGCTTAAGAAAGGTACAGCTGAACGAGCATAGTTTGTAAAGTGGAGAGATGGTATAGTAGCTTTATCCCATATATACAGCCTAGGGGCTAAATATGGGGGAGCTAGAAAACTGGTGCACTAGACATAAGTTTTAGATGTAAGCTTTATTTGTATTATTGTAATAATGATGAAAATAAATATTACTATTACTATTACTATTACTATTACAACATTTTTCTAAATTTTTTATTTTATACAAAATGGTTCTACGGTTTTGATTAAAATACCATTTATTAAAGATACAGGGTCATTTATGAAGAACTGGCGCATTTCTTTCTTTAATTATTCTGTACGAAATTCACTCAATGCCACAATTTTAGCACCAAATTAAGCAGAATGTTCTGAAGTTTCGATTGCCTGTCACTAAATGCGCACATGTTCATGTTTTATTCGTAATTGTTAGTTTTACTGATGGCAACTGTTTTTGAGATTTTGTTCTAGTCAACGTGAAAATGGAGTACACATTAAATGAACGACTCTTCCTTGTAAGGCAATACTGGATTACGAATT
Organism: Deroplatys truncata; assembly: GCA_030765065.1. Classification (NCBI taxonomy): domain Eukaryota; kingdom Metazoa; phylum Arthropoda; class Insecta; order Mantodea; family Mantidae; genus Deroplatys; species Deroplatys truncata. The sequence continues at coordinate 22,240,318 of CM060987.1, forward strand.
CAATTACAGCTACTCAAAGGGCATACCAGAGAGAATTTGGTGTTCGGAATCCTCCCCAAAGAAACACAATACTGGGACTGGTAAACAAATTGGAAACAACTGTATCTCTGGTGAGTGAAAAAGGCAGAACTCGTTCATCTAGGCTTCCCACGGTTGTTGTTGACGTAAGAGCACGACTGGATCAGTCACCGAAAAGAAATTATTAAGACGTTTGTAGCAGGAGACAGGGTACAGCTACTCAGTGTGTCAGAGAGCTGTGAAAAGTGCAGGCCTAAAGCCGTATAGGATTACGGTTGTCCATCAGTTACAGGAACCAGATAAGGATAGACCACTGAATTATTGTTGTTGGTTTCAGGCGTTCATTGTGCAAAATCCTGCCATATTGTCCATCACATGGTTCACAGATGAAGCATGGTTCCATTTATCGGCAACGTGAAATCAAATAACTCACGCTATTGGACCAGCGAAAATCCTTATGTTATTCGTGAAGCACCTTATGCACCCGGTTAAAATTGGAGTTTGGTGCGCAATATCCGCACAGAGAATAGTGGGACGATTTGTTTTAAACAATGTGAACACTGCACAGTACCGACGGAGTTTCACTGGGTTAGCTGAGCAACTAGACAATGTAGAGCTGAGTCAAGGATATTTTCAGCAGGACGGCGCTACATACCATACATCAAATAAATCCATGACACTAATTGCAAGTTTCTTTGACGACCGGATAATTTCTAAGAACCTGTGGCCACCGAGATCTCCGGATTTGACATCGCCGGACTTCTTTCTAAGGGGTTACTTAAAAACAGGGTTTATACCACACGTCCCCAGACTTGCACGATATGAAGCACAACATTACACAGGAGATTCAAGCTATTGACAACAGAGTCCTCCAACGAGTGGCCAGTAACATGGAACGACGTGTTGAGTTGTGCCTTATGCAGGATGGAGGATATTTTCAACATTTGCTATAGAAGTAAATAATATCCCAATATTTCTCTACATTTCAGGTATAGTAAGTTGTCGCTAGCATAACTCGTATTCAAACAATTAAAAAATGTATGTGCCAGTTCTTCACAAATCACCCGTATTTGCATGGCAAATAAAATGTATATCCTGAATATCCTGGGAATAACCTTTGAAGTCCTCTTCATTCGGAAGGAATTGTGTATAATCTTGTATAACTGGTTAAGCGATAGAGGAAAACGTACTACACAAAAAATGTACTTTAATGCGCTGGCCACAGGTGCAGACTTTACCGTGGGCTTACTTGCGCAAGTAAGCCCGTGCGTGTGAACGGCCAGACAGTAGCTCGCAAAAACCGTAAGCGCGGCCTGCGTAAACATTGCAGTGCTGAATGTTTGGTTTCCGCTAACTTTTAAGTGATTGATAGATAGATAAGGTATCTTTATTGGTTTCAAATTATTGAAGTTATTTCACAAGTATTTAGTGCATGGGTCATTGACCGTACATGCATATTTAAGATACAATAGGGTGACAAAATAAACAACAGAGAAAGAAAACACATCAAAAAGGAACAAGAAAAAGGGAAGTAGAGATAAATTACCTTTGTCTAACTGAACAAATATGACCTAGCTTTGTGCACTTTAGCCAAAAAATTGCCCATGTTTTGCCAGTTCCTCTGGTCAGGCAGTAGATCCCAACATGACAGTCTCTTTCTTGACGGACTTAAGAATTTTTCTTTCAGTTTAATTGTTCGCTGGTTCTCTCCCTGTACATTCCGCCAAAATATGTACCCAGTCCTCATCCAAATCACAGAATGGGCAGATTCTCCTGCCAGAATCGTCAGTCATTTTCTGTGCCCTCCAGTCTAAACCATGCCATTCCTGATCTTTCCTTTCTTCCTAAATTGAGTATATATGCCTCTTTAGCCCAGTTCAATTTTATTTCATTTTCTAGACTTAGAGAAGGTTTAGTTTTACAATCCTATTCTATTTCCACTTGAACTTTTAAGTGTGTGCGTGTGGATAGTGTACAAGCGTGCCTTCAGCCGGAAGGGAAGTTTTGTGCAAGATGTCTGATGTACGCACCCATTCTAAGCAGTTTATTAGCGAGTTTGTCGAATTATATAAATCGTTGCGATGCTTTTGGAAGATGAAGTCTAAGGAATATTGCGATAGGAATAACCAGAATGTATCTTAACAAAAGCACCTTAAATCTCTGTATGATCTTCCAGTAGCTAAAAACTTTAAGGCACAACTCCTTCTTTCATGAGGAGAGATACATTCGCGCATCACAGTGTTCTGTCGTTCAATTAGAGGAGTCGCCAAATTGTTATGTGCTCTATCGTTCATTCTAGTCATCTGGATCTTCTCTCAAGTCTTCCATGCGAGTGTATCTTTCTTCTCAGAATTTTCGCTCCCCTTCGATCCGGAGCGTTAGGGAGCATTTCTTTTCACCAACAAACCGTGCAATTAAGTCGCCGCTTTAAACACATAATTTATTCAAATAATTTTTTGTGGCTTCAGCCATTTCCGAGATATCATTTATAATGGTTCAATTCTTCAATACTTTGTCATTCTTTTAGTCTTATCGATTTTCACTTGTTTCTCGCGATGTCATGGAAACAGTATGGAATTTTAAGGCCAGCATATAGCGTCCAGTTGTTAAACATTTGACTATCGCTGTTCCCTTTGTATCTATAACGAAATGTGTAATGTAGCTGTTTCTACAAAGGTTTATTTGGATTAAATTGAAGTAGATGGAAAAATAAACTTTCGTAATAATAAGCGATAGAGAGTAGAGAAAGTAATATTCTTCCATGTAATGATTAACCAGAAACACGCTGTACTGGTGTGCTAATAGGGCTCAGAATTGTAATTCTAAAACTCGTTTTCACTTTGCCATAAATTTTCCTCTACTGTAATGTTAAATTTCCTCTCTTGTTCATACCTTCTTCCTTGAGCTGCCACTTCTCAGCACCATAAATAAGGGCTAGAGAAATCAATTAGTTGAGATTGATTTCATGGTTGCAATTCTAAGCAGGCTTTCTTGTTGAAATCAATGTAAGCACAGAGAATTTATATTGTCATTAAATCGTATATAGCAGTTTTAGCTAAATTCACAATTAATCACATGTCAGACAACAACGAAATAATCCAAGAAATAATAAAGAGGAAACAATTTTGATATATTCCATTTTTCAATACAGCAAATGGCACTTATAGATGATAAAGTCTGATGTGCTACTTTCACACGACTTTTTCTACCAACGACGAATTCGCATATACCTTTATTTATTAAAGAATTCATATAAAAAGTGATTCTTTTATCCATGCTAGTTACTCACGACATATTTTTATCTAGGAATGGTTTCAAATTAAGAAAGACGTGCTTAGTTACAATAAACGAAAATAGTGTTAAAATGTTTATTTCTGGTAACAAGGTCTTACGAAGGAAAGAAAGGAAATGTGGTAAAAAGCACGAATGTCAAACTTTCAAGCATGTCCGTTAAGTGATGCCCACCAAAATGGCATTTTAAGGATACAAGGTAGTCTCAACACATGGGAATTACACCTCAAGTGTGTTAAATTACCACTGCTCTTAAAGCTCTTAATGGTTTTTTCTGAAACTTTTATGAATTATTCTATAAACCATGGCAATTATTTCAAGTGGTTGTTTATATTGATAGCTTATGTAGATGAGGCCATAAAAATTATTTTTTTCAGCAGAAAATAATAAAATTTACTCTTAAAACATGTGAATTCATGTACGTTTTTCTCTGATACTACTTGCAATACAGAATCACAATTTTGCATGCTTGTTCTTAGTATAATCAGCTATCTTCTGAACCTCAGTTATTTAATTATGTATAAAGTTCACTATAAATTTAAAAAAAATTATTTGCAGATTCAAAACAGTAAACATGTGGAAGATTTGCAACGTTGTTGCTTTCTTAATATCACTAATACACATTATAAAATTATGATGGTGGTTCAGAAATCGTAGCTATGTGTTGTATACATGTACTGAAAATGTCAGCTCTCTACCCCTCACACTTTCTGAGAAAAAGGTACCTAAGTATCCAAAAATGTTCTCTTAAGAAAACTGAATTTAAAGTTTGAACATTAAAATTCTGATACACTTCAGTACATTCCAGGGTCGTAATCATCTGCACCTTCATTCCTGGATTGCTTCAGCTTTTCTGATTGCCTTCTCTTGGTCCTGGCCTCTTTTGTTAATTGCTGAACTGCTCGCTGATATAGTCGTTCGTTGGTGAAAGATACAAAAATGTTCTAAAATGGGGCGTTGCATGACAGCTTTAAAGGAATGCAGACTAGCATTTAAATGCCTTAAAAACCTCTTAACCCCCAAAAAGTATACATTTTCTGAAACTGGAAATAATAGATATTTTATTAGTGCCCGAAACAAAAAGAATGTGATTTTTGACCATTTCAGAGTACCTTGTCCGCTTAATCAAAACCATGAGAAATATTTTTGTATAAACACTAAATTAAGTAAACGTTTTCCTCGTAAACGATGGTATGTGTTTGGGGAATTGGTTTAAAATCTTCGTGTCACATCCATGGAAGTTGCTGAGCTTGCGACGTTTCGGTTCATAAACACACATACACATTCTCAAAACGTGTATTTATGGTGAAATCTGGGCATCAAATTTTTGGATAGAATACAACACTTTCTCTACTTACTATAGGTGAGTAGTGGAAAAAGTAAAAATGTACAAGGAATATAGTATGCAGCCAAACTAACGACACAGAAATGATCCATTATTTTCTGTCAAGTTTCTATAGCTATATATGTTATGAAGACACAATACACTGTAAAATAAGAGCAGTGAAGTACTGGCTAAGGGGGATAACTCCACACTACGATCCAAATGTTATAAATACCAGCGAGAAAACCTGTCTCCTAAGTTTTGGGCAGCTGATTTGGAAAGGGGTTTGAGGAGAATAGGAATGGGATCAGAATGGCAAAGAGCTGAAACAAATGACAAAAACATATGGAAATGTGTCAAAAGAAGACTAAGAGACATCAACCAACAGGAAATAGAATCGGGTTGTAAAATTAAACCTTCTCTAAGTCTAGCAAATGAAATAAAATTGAACTGGGGTAAAGAGGCATATATACTTAACTTAGGAAGAAAGGAAAGATCAGGAATGGCATGGTTTAGACTGGAGAACTGGAGGGCACAGAAAATGAATGACGATTCTGGAAGGAGAATCTGCCCATTTTGTGATTTAGATGAGAACTGGGTACATATTTTGGGGAATGTGCAGTGAGAGAACCAGCGAACGATTAAACTCAAAGAAAAATTCTTAAGTCCCTCAAGAAAGGGATTGGCATGTTGGGAGCTACTGGCTGACCAGAGGAACTGGCAAAACGTGGGCAAGTTTTTGGCTAAAGTGCGCGAAGCTATGTCAAATTTGTTCAGTTAGACAAAGGTAATTTATCTCTATTTTCCTTTTTCTTGTTCTTTTTGTCTTCTTTTCTTTTTCTGTTGTTTATTTTGTATCTTAGGTAAATATGCATGTACGGTCAATGACCCATGCACTAAATACTTGTGCAATAACTTCAATAAATTGAAACCAATAAAGATACCTTATCTATCTATTTATTGTATATAATAGTTTGACCCATTGTGAACTCAGCTTTGTGTTGATTTCTGCAACTATGATTCTCACAACAGAGGAGTTTATCCTGGTACTTTACTTGTGGTCATACGGAGTAGGACGTTGGACTGAGTTTACTTCACATTAAAGAACAGTACGAGAGAGACTTAATAAAACGGCAACAAATAACAAAACGTTGGCAAGTTCCGTTGTACGGAATCAATCCTATGCCATCGGTCGCCCAGGAGACTACTCCAACAGGTGTTACTCGCCAAAGCTTAGTCTGCGACCAACATCACTGAGACTTGTTTGAGCGATAAGTCTGTTCGACGGATGTTTAAAGAACTGCGTGGATTTTCGGAGCAAATCCTAACGGGAAGGAATGAGCCAGCAATCACGAGGGAATCACTTACCCTTGCAAGGAAACCTTAGAGATCCCGTATCCTGCCTGCTCACAACTCCTGGTGTCTACATTTGGACTATGTTGAAAGAATCAGTTATCAAGACCGATGATCCTCCTACAAATATTCCCGAACTACACAAGAGGGTATAGGGGAAACAATTAATGACAGCTCCCAAGAATTCAAAATGGGCTATGTTACACTAAACTGAAGTATTGCCAACTTTACAATGGTAAAACAGAAAATGCTGTTTTGCGATATTCAGTGCCGGGAAGTGATTTAATCCAGAGGTGCTTTAGGTGTTCACGTGCTCCTGTGCCCGTGTACAGGAGCTGCCCATAGACAAAATACTTCGCAAAATAGTGTTGTTTTGAAACAGGCCTTTTGGATTAAATAAATGCGGGGCGTCCAATAAGGTAAGTTTCCCTACCTATTTTATAAAACAATTACACACAATTGATCATGTTGCATTAATTTTATTTATATTGTACAATCCCTCTGTTAGTTTTCTACGTAGTCAACATGTTTTTCCAAGCATTTTTGGGGACGTGACACAAGTTTTTCCAAGTCAGTGTTGTACCAAGTCGGGTCCTGTGCTCGCAACCAGTTCTTCACTGGCTTGACTTGATCATCGGTGTTAAAAGTGTTTACCTTTGAGTTGGAGGAACATGTGAAAATCACCTGGGACAACCTCTGGTGAATACGGAGGATACGAGAAAACTTCCAAGTTGAATCTTGACCCAGGCGGAGCTCAGAAGATTCGACTGGGAAGTTTTCTCGCATCCTACATATTCACCAGATTTTTTCCCAAGTGATTCTCACATGCTCCTCTGACTCAAAGGTCATCATGCACGTAAGCACTTTAACACCGTGACGAAGATCAATCAGAAGTGAGCCAGAAGTCACAGGACCCGACCTAGTACAATACTGGCTTGGAAAAACTTGTCACGTCCCCAAAAATGCTTGGAAAAACATTTTGACTATGTAGAAAGTAACAGATGGATTGTACAATATAAATAAAATTAATTCAACATGATCAATTGTGTGTAATGTTTTTTTTATAAAATAGGTGAACTTACTTATTGGACGACCCTCGTATGATAGCGTATTTACTGGGAAGTTGCGTGGTATAAACAACAAATACAAAGTATGGAGCACTTATTTGAGCACTAACACAATAAACGTCCACGTGGAACACAATGGAGTCTACGCAACCAATTCAACGGTTTACGTACCTGCGAGATAATGCCTGTGTCGCCAACCTAACAGTTGTAATTAACGCTCACTACGGACATACGTTTACCAATGGGGAACATTTTAGAAACAGCCGATGGTGTTGATGCCAACTGATCAGATTGTATATCACCAGATATAACCAGAGAGCACTATAACGGGGAAAGTATATCACAATTGGCTTTTGGTGAGTTTCAATAGCTTGCGTTCCCTATAACGTTCTTTGTGCCCTTACACTAACCTTTGTTTATCAACATGTTCAATGATATTCGGAAACGTTATGAACGTGTGGCACGTGATCGTACACATTTTGAACACATCCTGTACGAGCGTCATTAACTTACATTTCAGTGTTGTGGTTTTGTTTTGCCGCATTCTGTGTTGCATTCTATCCTTAGCATGGCTTCCTTCGGAAGGCAAGTAAAGCCAGCGGTCCCGTGTTGTAGATTTACAGCACGTAAAAGAACCTCAAGCCTGATAAAGAGACTAAATTACCGGTCTTTCACGCCCAATATAGAATGGGACGCTAAGGGCCACAACAGTTAAAGAGCATCCATAAATAAAACTTAACTTCAATTCATCTATCCTCTAGCTGTCGGTCTCGGTGTCTCAGTTGTTTAGGTGCTGGTCTTCTGATCCAAACCCGGCCTAGACCGATGATTTTTAAGTGTGCTTAAAAGCGACAGCCCCATACCAGTAGATTTACTAGTATGTAAAAGAACTCCTGTGGGAAGAAGTTCCGGCATACCGGCGGCGCTGATATGATCCTGGCATTTGACAAGTCGTTAACAAATAAAATAATATTTTTATTTTACTATTCCCTACCACTTATTAGTGGGTGTGCGAACTATTCTTAAGAAAGCTTGTTTTTCTACCTATTTCATTATAATCTGAGGCAGTATTTTTAAAACACTTAAATGATTTTAGTCAAATTATATAATATGTAAAATCAGTAACAGCCCGCCTTGAAGCAATATATGTATGTAATAATTTGTAAGATGTATGTAACAGTCATTACATATGCTTATATTATTGTATCCATGCTTAATAATGTTATGTGAATATATTACGTAATTTAATAATGTAGGAGCTGTGAGAAATAGGTCAAAAGTTGCTAACAATGAGGTAACCTTGAGGCAATAATGATTAAGGAAGTTAAAATGCTACTATTCATTATTAGAGCAGCAATAATGTAAATTTTTGAGACAGTTTAAAGAAATAGCCAATCAACAACCAGAAAAAGCTTTAGTTAAATGAAGGTATTCTATTGGACTAGGATTAGCCAATCAGAGACTTGAAATACAGAAATTTACAAGTTTAGAGTGTTGAAATTAATTCAGTTGCCTGCAGACAGTGATAGTAACCGGATGCAAGATGCGTCCTCGAGAGATTTAATATGTATTCGTGTGAGACGAAAAATGGTTTTAGGTGGTAAAAAGAGTAATTAATTAATAAAAAGAATCTCACAGCTCTCTATATCAGTGAAGTGTTATTTAAATCGTATCAAGTATTAATAAAAGGAGTGAAGTAAAATTATAATCTGTGTCAGCCTACATTCTTGTCGTATCACAACCCTGCCAAGACTTCCATGTCTCTAACAATAATACTAACGCAGCCGAGGCAAACATAAATATATAATATCTAAAGAAACAGTCAAATTACAAAGCTATTATTCTTAAACTTGGGGCAAAGGCCACCTGAAAGTACATTTGGGGCGAAGGCTACCGGAAACCAACCGGATTGCAACGAATTTCAATTTCGGCTCCCCAACAGTTGAACTATAATACAACTCCTTGAATACAAACTACTTCAAATTGACGCCCAAATCGTGGTGCAAATAACGTAACAAACCATCTTTCTCAAAATTGGCTCCCAATACGTGGGACAACAAAATAAACTTCTTCAAATCGAGATAAACGTTTGCAGAAATAGCTACATTATACACTTCGTTATAGATAACAAAGGGAGTAGTAATAGTCAAACGTTTAAGAACTGTACGCTATATGCTGGCCTTAAAATTCCATACTGTTTCTATGCAATCCAGAGAAATAAATAAAATCAAATCTGCAATATGTATCCTGGTACCTGTTTCCTACAGCAGGACGTGAATTCCAAATTTGTTATTTATTTAAATATTTCTTTCAATTTATACATTATAATTATGCAAATTGTGCTTATATTCTAATGAATAAAATCAGAAAATAGACACAATAAGTAAGCAAAAAATAATAATTAAATCAAAACTATAATCAACAGTGTTAAAATTCAAATCAAAATTATATATTCAAACTACTGTTACTGGTAACCGGCAACATAATATAACTGGTATCTAGCTATTCCCAATTTCTAAACTAAAAAAAATTAGGATAACAAGTCTCTATTCTAAATTAAGCTGTATTCTAACCACTGGTACCCAGTGGTTAAGGTACTGGTAACCAGTACCCAAAGTACATTCAATACAAATATTAAATTTCAACTAATGATAACAATTAATTTCTTTTAATATCATACCGAGTTCTAAGTGTTATGTATAATATTATATATTCTATTTACCCCTACTAATAATTTTAACAACATTGAAAACTCTATCTGCTGAAAATCGACAGCAATTGAAAAGAATGACAAAGTGTTGAACAATTCTAACAATTAATAATGGGTGTTTTGGAAGTAATTTATGTCACAAAAAGTTATTTAAAGTAAGTTGTGTGTTTTAATGATATGTACGCTTTTTTTGTAGTATGTTTCCGTCTATCCCTTAGCGTTTACCAGTTATACACGATTATACAAAATTCCCTTCGAATGAAGACGTCTTTACAGGCTATTCTCAGAAAATTAAGCACATAAATTTTATTTGTCATTTAAATATCTTAAAAAAATGGTAATTTTGAAATCTAGAGACGTAAGCGGACCCTGGTAGTGCATAAAGTATTAATTTATGCATAGATCACGTTGTTTTTGCATATACTTAATAGGAATGCAGATCCTATTGTAATATATCATAAATTAACTCGTGACCAACACAACCACGTAAAAACCGATGACGTGGAATGCGGATACGGGGACAAGAAGGGAAGTAAAGATACGCAATAAAGTCTTAGTGCGTGGATATTGGCATTTCTCCCGGAACAAACAAACAGTATAACCCTGAGCTGTCTCACATCAAGGTAGGCATTACGTAAAATGGACCGGGCTACAACACAATGTGTGCCGGCCGGCCGGACACTTGCTACTCCCACCACCTCAAGGCCTGCTTGCCTGTCTGTCTCATTATTAATAACACCTATTCTCGCTCCAATTACTGCCGCGGCAACTTTCAATATTTGGGCGGGTTACGTTTTAGTGGAATGCGCAAGTGCCATTCACTTTCACGCGGCCTGGCCACACATGCTCTACAAACCGAGTCCCCCCCCTCGACCATACCTAATGACATATCATGCGTGAGATTACTACCTTTCAACATTTGGATATTATAAACTTTCACTTAACAATCCATAAATATTATATCTTATACAAACTGATGCTGTTATTCTATACATGCGCAGCATCCATCTTACTAAACTGTTGTGTAATGCTGTATGGTACATTTGACAAATGGTAAACTCCACAAGCGGAATGCTTACTATTTTGTGAGCTCAGCGAGATGTGACCGCTGTAATGTGTGAGGTTCGCTTTCGGGAGCTCCCGGGTTCCATTCCCGCCGACCACCCACTCTGACGTTGGATTTTTCGTGGTTTTCCCTGGTCAGTAGGCGAATGCTGTGGTGGTTTCTCATGTACCACGATTTACTCTCCATCATTTCTCTTTCATTCCGTTTACTTCTCAACCTTTAGGAGTGTTTCTGGTTTTCGTGGCGAATGGCGGTGCCGGACAGATGGCGCGCATGCTTGCTCAAATAAAAGAGTAGTCCCGCGGACACTAGAGTGCTGCTTGGTCAACAGGTCGTTCGTCGCCCTCCCTGAGCAGCTCCAGGACGGGTCTTGAGCCTAGAACTCTTAGGGACTTCAGCGCGTCTCTGTAGCCACAGGTGATGAAGCGAAGGTCTAGCAGGACAAGAGCCGAAGCCCAAGTTCCCCTCCTAAAACCAGGGCTAGCGCCATCCGAGTGGCTCTCCAACCGTGGGGGTTCCCCATGAGGCCAATGCCCCCCCCCGCTTGCGCGGAGATGGAAGTGGATACACCACTTACGCGCGTCATCCCGAAGGGCGACTACCGATAACCTCGGTGCGGCCGTCAGCAATCTAGCAAGCCGTCTATCGGTTATCCAGTTCGATACCGGAGAACATTGAGGCGTCTCTCAACCCCGCCCACCTGCATGGGAACCCATACAGACGTACCCAATCTCCCAGATGGTCTCGGGAACCACTACCCCGCCGAGTCCAACCCAATCCGAACAACTCCCTTCCAGGAGGGGCTCGAAACGTCAGCAGTACCACGAGTGTTCAGGGTCCGCAGCGCCCGCACCTCAGCAGCTGAAGAGTTGGAACCCCCCCCCCCTCTCACGGCCTGTAGCCACAGAGAATGAACGGAAAACATAGTAGTAACAATAATAATCCCGTGACGCCAGAGCCCATTCGGGGCCAGGACCACCAGCGTCACGCCCACCTATGTACGGCAGAGGTGGACGATCATGCAACGCATAGGAGAGATGATATTATGGCATCCCCCAGCCGGAATGTTAACTTTCAGGCCGGAATCACCGCCTATCGCAGCTCCTCAATTTCCTCACGATTCTGAGTGGTTACCGATCCTGTACACGAAACATAAAATCCGCAACCCCCCTCGGGAGCATTCCGTGGCTGTTTAACTATACTTAAGTAGAGGAATACACGTTTTGAGGTAGCGTGCATTGATAGATAAATTCATTTTTAGAAACGTATCCATGTGTGTTTGTGTGACCGTGTGAACAGCATAACTCAAAAACGAAAATTCGATTAAACACCAAACTTGGCATTTTCAGTTCGTCTTCTAAGTAGGCGACACGAAGATTCCAAACAAAATCCCCCACCCCAAGCTGCCCTATATATGCAACATTTTTTCGAAATTCATTATTTTCTCAAAATGGATCAAACGATTTTGATTAAAATATGATATTTTTAAAATATTTACATGGCAAAGAAAATGCATATGTTAAATTTTCTGAGATTGACCTGTGCAGTCCTCTTATTTCGGAAGAGACTATGGGTGAGTTTGTATAACTGATTAACCATAGGAAACAGACAACACGAGAAAATGCAGATCTCATTAAAACACACAATTAAGTTCTAGTAAACTTTTTGTGGCATTAGCCATTTCTGAGATATGCGTTATTATTGCTTTAATACTTTCTCTACCACGTAACCAGTAGGTAGAGAAGGTAGTGCATTCCACACAAAAATTCGATATCGAGGCTTCAGGGAAACACATGTTTCCGGGATCCCTGAATCCAAGAAAAGCATTTTTAGAAAAAGATCATCGTGTGTCTGTTAACAGCATAACTCAAAAACGAAAAATCGGATAAATACCAAACTGGGTATTTAAGTTCAGTAATTTCTAAGGATGCGAAATGAAGACGTTTCAAGAAAATCTCCCGATCCCCAATTACCATTAAATGGAACATGTTTTTTAACTGTTTGATTTTCTAACAAATGACTAACGATTTTGTTAAAAATGCCATATACTAAAGATATTTACATGACAAATAGAAGTATATCTTGAATTTTCTTGAAATAGCCGGTGAAGTCCTCCTCATTTGGAAGGAATGTTGTACAATCTTGTACCTACTACTGCTAAACGTTAAGATAGACGAAAACGTACTACACAAAAATGTAGATCTCTTTAAAACACACATTTTATTTCAAATAAGCTTTTTTGTGACATAAGCCATTTCCGAGATATCCGTTATTAATGTTTCGAATTGATCAATAGTTAGTCATTCTCAAGTCCTGTCACTATGCAGCTGTTTCTCGTGATGTCATGGAAACAGCATGGAATTTTAAGGCCAGCATATAGCGTCCAGTTGTTAAACATTTGACTATCACTGTTCACCTTGTGCCTAAAACGAAATATGTAATGAAACTACATATTTGTGCAAAGGTTTATATGGATTAATATGAATTAGATAGAAAAATAAGGTTTTGTAACAATAACTTGTCGTAGAAACTATACGAAATGAACGATAGTGGGTAGAGAAAGTCGTGTGAATGTAGCACATATTTTATCCGGTTTTCTAATCGGTGTTAACAGTAAGCACGCCGTGTCGTCTTCTCCTTTCAGAGGTATAATTGTGAATATTTGATCACTCTAGTTTCACCGTGGGCCAGTGTCTTCATACTCTTGTATGCTGGCCTACTAATTGCCTTCCTATTCCTAGAAGCAATTTTAGAAATTCCTTTCCAGTTTTGTTTAACCGCTCCAGTCCTCGCCAAACCCATAACTCACGGACGTATCGCCATGGCTACGAGTATGTTCTGCGTAACAGAGGAATGTGGAACACGCGAAAGCGCACGCAAGATTTCCATTATTCGTCCCCGGGTTTTTTCAACGCCGTGTTTAATTTGTTTTACTTTCGTTTTAAAGCCTTCACCCGAAGAACTAGGGGATTTCACATTTTATAATTCGTTACCACTGCATCTCCGTCGCTAGTCTGTACTCTAAACCGATTAGATCATGTTTACTTTCTCAGCTGCTTCCTATAGCACGTAGAGAAAGTATTGTAAGCAGTTTCGATATCCAGATTTCACCGGAAATACACGTTTTCAGTTTTGTGTGAACGGCATAACTTAAAAAGATATTGTAGAAAAAACACCGAAGCTCATATTTAAGTTCAGTATCTTCCAAATATACACCATTCTTGAACGTTTTCAAGAAGTTCCTTCTCCCCAAACTACCCGTTACAGTTTTCATTAGTTTTTATTTTCTTAAAAATGACTCCTAAAATGTTGATTAAAATACTATATATTTAGGATATACACATGACAAATAAAATCTATATCTTAATTTCCTGGGAAGTGCTTTTCATTGTGAATGAATTTTGTAAAATGCTGTGAGCCATAAGAGCTAGACAAAAAAGCATACTACACAATGTACACTCGCTCAATTTAAAACTCAAATCGGGTACTTCCGTAAGCGCTCGGGACAGCCAGGCTTAGTTCACAAGACTGCGTATATTCTTTTAGTAGTTATAATGGGGAACACAAGTATATTCACAAAAGTCTTCCCCGCAAATAATTTATATACGAAATTTAAACAACAGATGCTTCAGAGTGCAGACTGCTACGCTTACTGTAACACTCTTAGCTCAGTGGCAGAGTGTTAGCTTACTGTTCCTGAGGTTGCAAATTCAAATCTACTTGGACGTGTTCAACCTTTTTCTCCCTTTCACTTCAAATACATGAGTAAAAATATAACAGGTTTTCTTCAGTTTTTATGTATATGGTGTCTTTTAGCAGTCCGTCACACCAGTAGATGACAACCATGACATTAATTTATCGGTCGGGAGGAAATTTCATACTCTGTCAATTTAATTTTATAACCACCATCGTCTTGTTGATTTTCAGCTGTTTCTTGAATTTCATGGAAACAGTATAGAATTTTAAGGTCAGCATATAGCGTCCAGTTGTTAAACATTTGACTATCGCTGTTCCCTTTGTATCTATAACGAAATATGTAATGTAGTTGTTTCTGTACAGGTTTATCTCAATTAAAATGAAGTAAATAGGAAAATTAACTTTCGTAAAAATACTTTGTGTACCTACTAAAAAGCGCTGGAGGGTAGAGAAAGACATGCGAATGTAACAAGTCATAATTTTTTACTTTCTCTACTACGTATAGTAAGTAGGGGAAGTATTGTATTCCACCCAAAAATTTGATACCGAGATTTCACCGGAAATACATGTTTTGAGACACCCTGAATCCAAAAAAGAGCATTTTTGGAAACATGTCTGTGTGTCTGTCTGTGTGTCTGTCTGTGAACAGATAACTCAGAAACGAACAGTCGGATAAACACCAAACTTGGTATTTAGATTCAGTATCTTCCAGAGATGCGACACGAAGGTTTTGAAGAAAATCCCCCCACCCCAGATTACCCTTTACATGGAACATTTTTCGAAAATTTTAATTTTCTCAAAAATGGCTCTAACGATTTTGATTAAAATATCATAGGTTTAAGATATTTTTATGACAAATAAAATGTATATCTTGAATTTTCTGGGAATGTCTCCAAAAGTATTCTTCATTGTGAACGACTTTTGCATAACTGGTTAGCCATAAGAGATAGACAAACGTTTACCACATAAAAATGTAGATCGCGTTAAAATACACAATTTATGTCATATACATTTTTTTGTTGAGTGAACCATTTTCGAGATATTGCTTGTTATTCCCTTAAATTTTTCAATACTTTCTCAAATGGGAATTCGTTATTCATTTTTTTGTCTTGTATATGCAAAGAGTATTAATCTGTGGGAAAGGGAATAGTGCTGCACCTAGCAACCAGCTATTAAGAGATATGTATGTGCTTAAAGGCTACTGTATTTCTATATTGCCCTTGTAAATATATATTCCCCTTACATCTACAAGAAACTTAGCAATAAGATAGAGTCTGCAAATGTTTATCTCGATTAAAATGTAGTAGATGGAGAATAAGCGTTTGTACAAGAGTAGAGAAAGTCATGTGAGTGTAAGACATCAGATTTTTTTAGATCATTTTCGGTACAAATACCAGCTTTTTACTAATACGTGGTTTAAAAATAACTTGGATTGTTTGATTTTTGACTTGAAATTTAAGGTTGTTTAACCTAGTAAAGCATATCGGACGATGAATAAAGAAATGGGTGAAATTATGCTTCTATGAGCCCAGAGTTCAAAGAGCTTAAAGTTACTAAACATTCGCCTTCTCAGGATAAAGAAAAACCCCCGGAAAAAAGCCTTATCGTGTAACTAACTCTAACCGAGATTCGAACTCAAGACCTCTTGAATGTGAGGCAGTCACTCACACTATCCCCACACCACAGAGACGGAGTTGTTTGAAATGAGTAATAATTATCAATCAGGCATGTGACGCAGATCGATAGTCGCCTCCTTAATTTAAAACGATGACCTCAGTTTAATTTACCTGTCAAAGCTGAAAACGTGTTTTGTGAACAAGTTGATGAACTGATAGGTCCTCACAAAACTTGTCCATCTGGCGGTCATTGACTTGTTACATAACGTGCAACTCGTTTAGATGTTTCACGGACCTCTCCAACACAAATTCTGTACCATAGGAGGACTTTGCTTTGGGCCATTTAGCCCACTTCCAATTTCTGTTACATTTCAGATAATTACATCCTTTGACAAACACGATACTGTACTTTAACGTATAAACAGTGGCGGCTCGTGCTACTTATACAAATCTGATGTGTTACACTCACATGACTTTCTCTACTCTTGTACAAACTATTTTTACAAACGCTTATTCTCCATATGCTTCATGTTAATCCAGATATCGAGATGTCAATCTTATTGCTAATTTTCTTGTAGATGCAAGGGGTATATGGTAGGTTTTAAGTGATAGTCAAATGTTTTAAGCGCTGGTTGCTATGTGGAGTATTCCATTCTCTTTGCATGTCCAGGACATAAAAAAAACGAATAACGAATTTGAGAAAAAGTATATGTATTGGAAAATTTAAGGGAATAACAAGCAATATCTCGAAAACGGTTCACTTACCAAAAAAATAGATATGACATAAATTGTGTATTTTAACGCGATCTACATTTTGTGTGTAGTAAAATTTTGTCTATCTCTTATGGTTTACCAGTTATGCAAAAGTCGTTCACAATGAAGAACACTTTTGGAGACATTACCAGAAAATTCGAGATATACATTTCATTTGTCATGAAAATATGTTAAACATGTGATATTTTAATCAAAATCCTTAGAGCCATTTTTGAGAAAATTAAAATTTTCGAAAAATGTTTCATGTAAAGGGTAATCTGGGGTGGGGGGATTTTCTCGAAAACCTTCATGTCGCATCTCTGGAAGATACTGAACCTAAATACCAAGTTTGGTGTTTATCCGACTGTTCGTTTCTGAGTTATGCTGTTCACAGATAGACACACACAAAAGACACACAGAGACACACAGACACACACACGGACATGTTTCCAAAAATGCCTTTTTTGGATTCAGGGAATCTCAAAACATGTATTTTCGGTGAAATCTCAGTATCGAATTTTTGGGTGGAACACAATACTTCCCCTACTTACTATACGTAGTAGAGAAAGTAAAAATCTGATGTGTTACATTCACATCAATTTCTCTATCCATTTTCAACAAGGTATTATCACATAAGCTTATTCTTCTATTTGCTTCATATCAGTCATAAACATTAGTAGAAGTTGTCTTATTGTATATTTCCTTGTACGTACAAGAGCACAAGAGTAACATAGCTTTAAAATTCCGTTCTTTTTGCACAGCCGAGAGAGAGGAGAGAAAAAAAGAATAGCAATTTTCCTCTTCAGAAAAGTATAAGTTTTTGAAAATTCAAACCAATAACAAGGAATACCTCAGAAGTGCTTAAAGCCAGAAAAAATTTATTTCACATAAATTTTATGTTTTAAGGAGACATGCGTTTTTTGTGTGCTAAGGCTTTGTCTATCCCTTACGGTTTACCAGATATGCAAAAGATATTGAGAATGACATGGACTTTAGAAACTATTTCCAGAAAATTCAAAAGATACATTTAATTTTTCATGTAAACATGTATCTTTAACGTATGGTACTTTACTCAAAATCGTTAGAGCCATTTATGTTAAAAAATTAAACATTTTGAAAGATTTTATATCCAAAGGGTAGTTAAGGGTGGGAGGACTTTCTTGACAATCTTCCTGTCGCGTCCTTGAAAGATGCTGATCAGGATTGCGAAAAGGAGGGGAGTCGACACCGATCCAGGAATTAGTATATGGTACCGAACGCCCCACGAGGAAGCGATGAGGTGAATGAAAGGAGACACCGGGCGCCGGAACCAGGAGTAACGGCACAGCAATGACAGAATCACTACAGTTTCCAGATATACACGCTCCTGCAGTCGCACAGCAGTTCAGGGACCCCGCCCCTCCTGGGGCCGGTCCTTATGCCCTGGCACCCAGCCGAAGGCCGAGGGATAAAGTTCACAGAGAGCATCCTTTTTCCCTACCACGCTCCACCGAAACTCCATCTCCGACACACCCAAAGAGACCAAACGGGGTGAAGGATGAATGAAATGGTTAGTGGAACGAAGTGGAGGGACAGGAAAATTGGAGGGATGAAACAAACCACTCCAGCATTCGCTTGACGACCCGGGAAAATCCCGAAAAAAGCCATGGGTCAGAGTGGGTGTTCGACGGGGACAAATCCCGGGACCTCCCAAATGCGGGCCAGAGGTCACTGCCTGCGCCATCCCGCTCGATAAAGATGCTGACACGCACACTGATATTTCATTTAAAATGTTTTCTTGGGTTCAAGGGTCTCAAAACTTTTATTTCCGGTGAAAGCTCGACTACGAAATTTTGGATGGGATTCAATACTTCCTCTTGCCTAATGTAGTTAGGTGACACAGAAAGTAAAAACGATAGAAAAGGTCATGTGAATACAACATATCAGATGTTTATTCCTGTGGGTGTTAAACGCTGTCACACTGTCAGTTGTATTCCAAACTCTGGGGAGCATAGGTAATCGTAATTAAAGAAACCTTCCTCCCTCAGTCGGGATGAACTCTGGACTTCTAGGTTGAGAAGTTAAGTATGTACATGATTAAATGTTATGCTCTACCCTGATGATGTAACAATATTACAGGACAATGAAGACAACCTACAACGTTCCGAGTGTCTTTATTGGGAAAGGAACACACGAGCAAAGTATCTGGTAAGATCAAAAATAAGTATTGGTAATAAATGTCTGCAACAGCTCTCGAATTGTAACTATTTGGGCTGTGAAGTAAGCTTTCATTTAGAAAACAAGATAAACAAGTTTCAGCAGATATGTGGAACCATAGCAAGAACCCGGAATAATAAAATAAGGAAAGAAACGAAATTGAAATGTTATAAAATCATGGCGATTCCAGTACTCGTGGAAACGAGTCCTGCATATTAAACGAAAGAGACAAAAATAAAATACAGGCAGCGGAAATGAGGTCTCTAAAAAGAGTTAAAGAATGCACCAGGCGAGATTTAATAAGAAATGAAACAAATCTTGAGGAATTAGGCATATGCAAATTACAAGATAAAATAGAAGAAAATAAACGGAATTGGAAAGAACATATGAAGAGACGTAGGGCGCCCCAGAAGAAGATGGGAGTATTGGAAAGTGAAGACGAAACAGGCAGAAATGCAAAATCCTTGAAGTGAAGAAGAAGAAGTATATACTTTAACATGGGTGCAAAGGAAAATCTATTATTATATTATTACCAGAATGTTGATGACCTAACCTAAACATTTTTTAAAACTCACATCAAAATGATAAAAAAAGTGGCCTAAAACTGGGATTTATTTAATTCATTAAAGTTATTTTACGGAAAGTTATAAATAAATTTACACATGGATATTACTGCTGTACAAGCATAAAAAAAGATTTAGGGATAATGGTAAAATAATATGTAATGCAAAGAGAATAGCGATAGTCAAATGTTTAACAACTGGACGCTATATGCTGGCCTTAAAATTGTATACTGTTTCCATGACATCGCGAGAAACAACTGAATGTTGAAAGGATTTAACGAGAATGACCAAGTAATGAACATTTCCAGGCATTAATAACGGATATCTCGGAAATGCCTTATACAAAAAAAATGTATTTTAAATAAATTTGTGTTTTAAAAAGATCTACATTTTTATGTGTAGTAAGTTTTCTATATCGCTTAAAGTTTACCAGTTACACAAGTTATACAAAATTCTTTACGAATGAAGAGGACTTCACAGGCTATTCCCAAAAAAATCTGAAGTGCTACACTCACATGACTTTCTCTACTCTTGTACAACCTATTTTTACAAACTTTTATTCTCCATATGCTTCATGTTAATCCAGATGTTAATCTTATTGCTAATTTTCTTGTAGATGCAAGGGGAATTGGTAGGTTTTAAGCGATAGTCAAATGTTTTAAGCGCTGGTTGCTATGTGGAGTATTCCAATCTCTTTGCATGTCCAGGGCATAAAAAAATGAATAACGAATTTGAGAAAAGTATAAGTATTGCAAAATTTAATGGAATAACAAGCAATATCTCGAAAACGGTTCACTCTACAAAAAAACTGTATATGACATAAATTGTGTATTTTAATGCGATCTACATTTTTTGTGTAGTAAACATTTGTCTAGCTCTTATGGTTTACCAGTTATGCAAACGTCGTTCACAGTGAAGAACACTTTTGGAGACATTCCCAGAAAATTCGAGATATACATTTCATTTCTCATGAAAATGTCTTAAACATATGATATTTTAATCAAAATCCTTAGAGCCATTTTTGAGAAAATTAAAATTTTCGAAAAATGTTCCATGTAAAGGGTAGTCTGGGGTGGGGGATTTTCTTGAAAACCTTCGTGTCGCATCTCTGGAAGATACTGAACCTAAATACCAAGTTTGGTGTTTATCCGATTGTTTGTTTCCGAGTTATGCTGTTCACACTCACACAGACATGTTTTCGAAAATGCTTTTTTTGGATTCAGGGGGCCTCGAAACATAAATTTCCGATGAAATCTCGGTATTGAATTTTTGGGTGGAATACAATACTTCCACTACTTACTATACGTAGTAGAGAAAGTAAAAATTCAAGATATGCATTTTGTTTGTCGTGTAAATTCTTAAGCATACGGTATTGCAGCTAAAATCGTTAGCCATTTTTGCGAAAATGCAAACATTTTGAAAACTGTACCAAGTAAAGGGTAGTTTGTAGTGGGAAATTTTCTTGAAAACCCTGTGTCGCATCTATAGAAGGTACCGAACTTAATAGCAACTTTGGTATTTTTTCGACTTTGTTTGGAATTATGCTGTTATCACACACTAACTCACACACTCACGAACCTTTTTACTTTCTCTACTACGTATAGTAACTAGGGGAAGTATTGTATTCCACCCAAAAATTCGATACCGAGATTTCATCGGAAATGTATTTTCGAGGCCCCCTGAATCCAAAAAAAGCATTTTCGGAAACATGTCTGTGTGAGTGTGAACAGCGTAACTCGGAAACAAACAATCGGATAAACACTAAACTTGGTATTTAGGTTCAGTATCTTCAAGAGACGCGACACGAAGGTTTTCAAGAAAATCTCCCCACCCCAGACTACCCTTTACATGGAACATTTTTCGAAAATTTTAATTTTCTCAAAAATGGCTTCAACGATTTTGATTAAAATAACATATGTTTAAGATATTTTCATGACAAATGAAATGTATGTCTCGAATTTTCTGGGAATGTCTCCAAAAGTATTCTTCATTGTGAACGCCTTTTGCATAACTGGTAAACCATAAGAGATTGACTAAATTTTACACAACATATGTAGATCGCGTTAAAGTACACAATTTATGTCATATACATTTTTTTGGTTGAGTGAACCGTTTTCGAGATATTACTTGTTATTCCCTTAAATTTTCCAATACTTATACTTTTTCTCAAATGGGAATTCGTTATTCATTTTTTTACTTTCTCTACTACGTATAGTAAGTAGGGGAAGTATTGCATTCCACCCAAAAATTCGATACCGAGATTTCACCGGAAATAAATGTTTTGAGACCTCCTGAATCCAAAAAAAATCATTTTTGGAAACATGTCCGTGTGTGTGTCTGTGTGTGTGTGTGTGTGTGTGTGTGTGTCTGTGTGTCTGTGTGTGTGTCTGTGAACAGCATAACTCAAAAACTAACAGTCGGATAAACACCAAACTTGGTATTTACGTTCAGTATCTTCCAGAGATGCGACACGAAGATTTTCAAGAAAATCCCCCCACCCCAGACTACCCTTTACATGGAACATTTTTCGAAAATTTTAATTTTCTCAAAAATGGCTCTAACGATTTTGATGAAAATATCATATGTTTAAGATAATGTCATGAGAAATGAAATGTATATCTCGAAATTTCTGGGAATGTCTCCAAAAGTATTCTTCATTATGAACGACTTTTGCATAACTGGTAAACCATAAGAGATAGACAAAATTTTACTACACAAAAAATGTAGATCGCGTTAAAATACACAACTTATATCATATACATTTCTTTTGTTGAGTGAACCGTTTTCGAGATATTGGTTGTTATTTCCTTAAATTTTCCAATACTTATACTTTTTCTCAAATTCGTTATTCATTTTTTTATGTCCTGGACATGCAAAGAGAATGGAATGCGCCACATAGCAACCAGCGATAAAATATTTGACTATCGCTTAAAAGCTACCATATTCCCCTTGCATCTACAAGAAAATTATCAATAAGATTGACATCTTGATATCTCGATTGATATGAAGCATATGGAGAATAGGCGTTTGTAAAAATAGATTGTACAAGAGTAGAGAAAGTCATGTGAGTGTAACACATCAAATTTTTTTGTTCTTGGTAATGCAAAGAGAATGGAATACTCCACATAGCAACCAGCTCTTAAAATATTTGACTATCGCTTAAAGCCTACCATATTCCCCTTGCATCTACAAGAAAATTAGCAATAAGAGTAACATCTCGATTAACATGAAGCATATGGAGAATAAGCGTTTGTAAAAATAGTTTTACAAGAGTAGAGTAAGTCATGTGAGTGTAACACATAAGATTTTTTAAAATCTGTTTTGGATTCAAGGTGTCTCAAAACACGTATTTTCGGTGAAATTTCGTTTAGAACGTTAAAGTGGAATGCATTGCCTCTTCTACTTACTCGTATGCGGTAGAGCAATTAAAATATGTTCCATGATGTGGTTTGAAGAATCTAAAAAGAAAGATAACAAAATTGTTGTTGAAACAGGTCTTGCAAACCTATAGCGTTTACACTAAGAGTTCTCTTATACAAAACTCGTTGCAAATGAAGAGGATTTTACAGTGTATGCCACGACACAAGGACAAGAACAATAGCAACCTGACTGTACACACTCATTAAAAGGAAAAACTGACTTGTATCAAACCTATTTTGGAACATAAATTTAAAAAAGTAATGATACCTTCTCCCCTGACAGTATCCACCCCTCCACACACAAGCAATCCTTCCTTGATTAATCATTAAATAAGTGTTGTTATGTTTTGTTTTCAAGAATACGAGTAGAGGATGTACAACGTTACTCTTATTTCCGAGTTGAATAGTGAAATGTCCAATATTTGAAATTTTATCCTTATGTAAAATGTCAATAATGTAAAACTCTTTATATACTGAATTCCACATGCAAGAAAATTAAAAAATAATCACTAAATAAAAAAAGCCCTAAAATAGAAAACGGCATAAACTGGCCTAATAGTCATTTTCGTAATCTGGGACTAGAGGTATACATTTCTGCGAGCTATACTGCCTGCACCAGCCTGCCCCGACAGGTAGCCTTCCCGCTGGCTAACCTACGCTTAGGCAGGCGGTTCTCTTCCCAGGTCAAGAAAAACCTGTCTTATATTAACTGACGATATAGGAGTGAGGGTTCGGAGAGCAAGGAAGGATTGGAAAACCTGTCTCTCACACTATGACTGCCGATAGTGGTAAACAGGCTAAGCGTTATTTCATTCGTTGGTTTACAATTCGACAACATACCAATGCTTACTTACTGTTACGTTTTAGAATGCTCCAAGCTACTAATGAAATAATAAGACGTCACCACTTTGGAACTGTTCAGAGAGTTTTCATTACGATTACTTCAACCATTACGTTGAACAACCTTTTTCGACGTTTTTAAAATGCCTTATGCTTTCAGCTTTGTAAGTTGACATATTATGTTTTAAGTACTATTATAATTGCTGTTGTTAATGTCATATCCTTCTGCTTACAACCATTCAAAGTGTATCATTTTAACAAAGCAAATAAATAGCTTCAAGAATTTTTTTTATTATCTCATAATTGTTTATTCGTTAATTTTTTTCGGATATAATTGTCTTGAAGACTGCGTCAGCAGTGCGCACTGGAATAGAAAGTGTTCATCTTTTGAACCTCCGTCAGTGCAACGACATCCGTTTAAACTGGATGGAAATATAATAAAACAGTCGAAAACGTGTAAGAATGTAAAAATTGTAAAATATTAAAACATTTATATTGAAATAAAGTTAAAACATGTAACGATGTCAAAAATGCGTACAAATGTCGAAAAATCCGCCATAGTAAGGCAACCACGAACACACTTTGGTGAAGTGTAAACAGTTAACCGTTCGAAAACTGTTGAGAATCATTTAAAAGCTTTCTTTGTTTTTCAAAAAGCATGAAGAGATAAATCGTTCTGACTTCTAAAGAGTTTCCACGACATACCAAATGTACCAGGGCTGTCCCAGAAGTACCCGACCTAACAAAGGAAACACAAAAATTTTGGGAAAAAACATCTTTGTTTTTATACATAGTCTCCTTTCAGCTCGATACACTTTTCCCAGCGATGTTCAATAGCTTCGATAATCTGCTTATAGTGAGAACCATCGAGTTCTGCAAAATAGCCATCAACTGCAAACTCCACCTCTTCATTGTGGGCAAATCTTTTACCACCAAGCCATTTCTTCAACTTTGAAAACAGAAAATAATCAGAGGGGACTAACTCTGGCGAATAGGGTGCATAAGGAAGCAATTCAAACTTCTAACTCGTTGATTTTGGCCATAGCGATAATGGATGTGTAAACTGGTGCTTTGTCTTGATGAAACAAAGCTTTCTTTTTCGCTAAATGCGGCCGTTTCTGATCGATTTCATCATTCCAACGCTGCAATAAGTTTGCATAATACTCGCCATTGATTGCTTTTACTTTTTGAAGATAATCAATGAAAATTATCCCACGCGCATTCCAAAAATTTGACGCAATGACCTTGTCTGCAGATGTAACTGTCTTCGCCTTCTTTGGAGTCGATTCTTCCCTTTCAGTCCACTGTTTTGACTGTTCCTTCGTCTCATGTATGAAGTGATGGGTCCATGTTTCATCCATGGTTATGAATCGACGGAAAAACTCGGCTTTATTGCAGCAAAACAACGTCAAACATCCTCAAGACGCCGCTTTTGTTCCATTGTGAGTAAACGCGTCACCCATCTTGCGCACAACTTTCTCATGTCTAAATTTTTAGTCAGTGTGCGACGTACAGCAGTTTTTGAAATGTCTACCATGTCTGCTAGCTCGCGCACGTTTAGTCCACGGTCATCCAATACCATTTTGTGGATTTTCTTCGCAATTTCTGCCGTGGTCACCTCATTTGGTCGACCACTGCGATGTTCGTCTTGGCAGCTCGTACGGCCTCACTTAAACTCTGCCACCCAATATTTTACTGTTGTAAACGAAGGAGCAGACTCCCCCAGAGTAGAATCTAGCTCAACTTTAATATTAGTTGGACTAAGACCTTTCAAATGAAAGTATTGTATCACATAATGATGACCACTTTTATCCATGTTTACAAATTTACTGAGAACCTTCACTTTTGATGGCTGCCGAGCAATTACTAAACGACGTAGCATCGTCAAACTTCAAAATTAAGCTTTATAAGTTTGGTACTTGCTACCACAGTCGTTTGCAACAACAACCACTATCTATACATCAGGTCGGGTACTTCTGGGACTGCCCTCGTAAATTAAGCTAGGATGAAAATATAGTAGGAATGTTTACGCTTCACTAACTCCTAATGTATCTATCTCCAAAGTAAGCATTCTTTTATTCGATATTCCTGTGTAGGCGCTGGACTATAAACTATAGGTATAAGTCCAGCAAGGTTCCGGGTCCTGTAGGCATACTCTCAATTTGGTGGGAAGGGAGAAGATAAAATACTGCCTCCCCTTACGACAGGACAAGCTCTCTTTGAGTGTTGCCTAAGCAAGCAGTCGTATGCAGCAATCGTCCTCCGTGGTCTAGGGGTACCGTGCTAACCTCTAATACCCGAGGTCGCAGTTTAAAACCCGGCGGAGGGTGATGGATTTTTTCGGGCGTAAAAATCCTTAGCATGGCTTCCTTCGGAAGGAAAGTAAAGCTGGTAGTCCCGTGTTGTAGATTTACGGCACGTAAAAAGTACCTCAAGGTTTATTAAGAGGCCTCTGAGCAAAATTTCTGGTCTTTCACACTCAATATAAAACGAGACGCTAAGAATATAGCAATTAAAGAGCGTCCATAAATAGAACTCGAGGAAATTGTCCACCTCTATCTGGTACTCATGGTATGGATTTGTGTAGAGATTAGCAGTGCATGATGCCGCAATTAAAAGATGACATGTAATCAGAATCGGGTTATTATTATTATTATTATTATTATGATTATTATTATTATTATATCACGTGTTGCATTACGTTTGTCGAATAGCATAGAGGGCCACATTGGAAATTTTTAGAAAATCAAACAAGGATTAGTTTTTAAAAATTTAAATAATTTTGTTTTTCAAAATAGTCCCCTATAACATCAATGCATTTTTGCATTCGATGAAACCAGTCCCTAAGCAATGTTCCACTGTTTCACCTGATGTCGAAAAGGTGATTCCACGCATTTTATTTTTAATTTTTGGAAACAAAAACTTCACAAAATACTAGTTCAGGTTGTGTTGTGGAGGATCCACGGTGCTGACCTTTAGGGCTTCCAGATACTTAGTTGTTAGTTTTGCTGTATGTGATGATGGGTTGTCATGATGTAACATTATTTTTCCTTTTGTGCGTTTTTCACGAACTTTTTCAAACATTTGCGTAAACATATATTTATATACCAATCGTAAGACGGTAGGTTGTCTTCTAATGCTTTAGTAGCAATTGGCCCATTTTAGAAAAAAAAACTAGTAACCATCCTCTTACCAGCACTCGAATTCGTCGGACTATTGTAGGCTTAGGTTGTGTTCGAAAGGCCCATTGAGCCGATTGACTTTTCTTTTCAGGGTCATAACAATAAATCCAAGATTCATCGGCAGTAGCGATAATCCAAACCAAATTTGAAGCGCCGCCTTGGAATTTTTTCAGGATTTTTCTGCACCAAGCAATGCGTTGTTGTTTGTGATCGGGGTCAGTTTATGTGGAATCCATCGACAACAAAGTTTGCTCACGTATGTTGATGTAAAATGTTATGGATTTCACTCGTACCAATGCTGAATGTCGCCCGAATAAATTCATAAGATGTCCGTCGATCTCCTTCGAAGAGCAGCAATATTTTTATCAGTAACAGCAGTTCTTAGGCGTTCTTCACAAATTAATCACTAAGAAAACATCGATCTCTTTTGAATTCGCTGTACCGATCATAAATTACTGCCTTAGATGGAGCTTCTTCGCCAAATGAATTCTAAATTGATCTTCACATTGTTTAGGCGTTAATGACGATCTAAAATGTAAAAAATCATAGTCCGGAAATTTTCTCTAGTCAAATTTATTTTTGAGTGAACACAAAATCTTTAAGGCTGGTCCCGTAGCTCAGTTGGTAGCGAACCTGCCTGCTGTATGCGGGGTCCTGGGTTCGATTCTTGGTTAGGGTGGTAATATTTCTTTAGAAGATTATTCCCTGTCCTCCCCAGAGTCTGAATGACAATGTAAATTTGTGTATCATCTAATGATTAAAACGAAAGCTTACTAGAAACCCAACGACAAGCGAATACAAATAACACCATTGCCAGTAGACAATATAATCCAAAGGAGAGGTCGCGATAAGACCAGTGTAGAAAGAAAATCTTTAAATGATGATAATTAACAAACTATTAAAGCAAATCGAAAAAGTTACACATCAATCAACTCACAAAACATGAGAAGCTGTCAAATGCAAACAAATTTTATTTGTTTTTAGAAACCTGGCTATCTAAAAATTTTCAGTATCGCCTTCGCAGTATTCTCATGACCGATAGAAGGCCATGTTTGCCAGCACCAGATTATGTAACACCAGTTGCTGACTGGCTATTATAATTTCACTTCTGCTAAGCCTTACGATAGAAGCAGGTGAAAATTGCTTGGCTCTAATAGCAAGTGCCCGCAGTGTGGCATATTACAGTTGTCCTTGAAAAAGAAACTAGGTCAGGGTGGAGATATATCTGTGCGATAACGCTGATGCAGGAGCACATGATCTATTATTTCACATTTATCACCTCGTTTCATTCAATTTCGCGGCTTATTTATTGAAAGTCTACCTGCCATGCACTAAATTGCGATTAAATCATGGCAACAGAGCGGATTCATACATACGTCGATAAGGGGACACTTAGGAGTTAAAAAATCTGAGATTTTTGTCACAAAGTGTTATTGTTTTAGGTCTAGTTAGTTTGGTCTTCAATTAATAGACCAAAGAATTTGACTGAATTTCGCTTCTAAATGTGATAAAAGGGAAGATATTTATATGTCTGAGTAAGCCCAGGAATTGGGCGTGGCTCGAGTGGACGCTACTATCCAAACTTTTATTTAGTTTTCTCTTTTTTTCGGGTTTATCCATACCTTTTATATAAATATTACTCAGTTTGTCTTAATTTCTACAGTATATATTAGCTAACTGGTGTGAATAGTTCCACGTATTATTTTTTAAAAACAACTATTACATAATTTTAAATATGAGGTTTATGTAATAGAAATTTATCAAAACTTAAAATTTAAAATAGAGTGTCTTTCAAACTTAGCTTCAAACTTTGAAGTGTTATAAATATTATAATGTTTAAGACTGTAAGGAAACAAAACCGTTCTTTCTAAAACACGTGCACATCATTTTGTAGATGTCTTGGAGCATTGGCAAGTTTCTATCAGATGGAATATTAAACTTGTAATGGATTTGTTGCATGTGCCACAAACTCTTTCCATAAGGTAAACCCCAAGCAAAAGTCGACCTGATGGAGATTTGTTGATTGCGGAGACCATATTGTTAGTGAGTTCCATCTGGTGACCGATGATCAAAGATCTGTTCCTCCAGCTTTCTGATTGAATCCATATAATTAAGAACTTGCCCTAAAATCGTTAAGTTCTAAATCAGATTACATGAGATCAGATCGGATTCTAAATAAATTAGATCCTGAGAAAGACTCCTACTGCTAGCATTGCACCAGCGTATTCGAACATTTAGTGACAGAACCATCAAATCATTAGCACTGTAGTAAACAACATGGTAATTACCAGCTGGGAGGCATAGGCGATGACGTTGTGGTCCGCATTCAAGATGTCCCGGGTTCAAATCCCAGGGCCGACCAATCTGATTGGGTTTATTTCGTGGTTTTCCTTAGTCGCTAAGGTAAATACCGGATTGGATATTTAATACCAAGAACCAAAGTTCCACCGTAAGTCTAAAACAATAGTAAAAATGAGAATAGATGGCAGTAGAGAATGCTCTGCCATTTATACTACACAGATAATGAACGACACCCTAATGCTATCTGCCCGGCAAGTGTAGAAGCAGAGGTACAGTTGCCTAGTACTAACCTCTTTGGATACGCGTCGAAGTTTCCATCTGCCCGTCGTGTATAGAAGCAAAGGCACAGGTGCCTAGCATCAAGTTCTCTGTGGACTCACGTCGAAGCTACCATCTGCACGTCACGTACAGCAGCAGAGGTGCAGTGGACTTGCACCAAAGCCTCTGTAAACACGTGACGAAGCTGTCATTTGCCCGTAACGTATAGAAGCAAAGGTACAGTTGCCTAGCATTAAGATCTCTGTTGACACGTGTCGAAACAGAGAAACAGTGGTCTAGCACCAAGTCCTCCGTTGGCACGTGTCGAAGCTACCATCCGCCTGGCACGTATAGAAGCAGATGTATAGTTGCCTAGTTTCAAGGCCTCTGTTGATACGTGTCGAAACAGAGAAACAGTGGTCTAGCACCAAGTCCTCCGTTGGCACGTGTCGAAGCTACCATCTGCCTGGCACGTATAGACGCAGATGTACAGTTGCCTAGTATCAAGGCCTCTGTTGACACGTGTCGAAACAGAGAAACAGTGGTCTAGCACCAAGTCCTCCGTTGGCACGTGTCGAAGCTACCATCTGCCCGGCACTTGCCTAGTATCAAGGCCTCTGTTGATACGTGTCGAAACAGAGAAACAGTGGTCTAGTGCCAAGGCCTCTGTTGACACTTGTCGAAGCTATCATCTCTCCGGCACGTATAGAAGCAGATGCATAGTTGCCTAGTATCAAGGCCTCTGTTGATACGTGTCGAAACAGAGGAACAGTGGTCTAGTGCCAAGGCCTCTGTTGACACTTGTCGAAGCTATCATCTGTCCGGCACGTATAGAAGCAGAAATAAGTTCCCTGGCACCAAAGCCTCTGTGGACACGTGGCGAAGCTGCCATCTACCCCTCAGGTATAGAAGCATAAGTATAGTGGTGTAGCACTAAGGCCTCTGTGATCAGGTGTCGAAGCTGTCATATGCTCGTCACAGAAACAGAAGTACGGTGGCACTAAGGCCTCTGCTAACACGTGTCGACGCTACCACCTGCCGGGCACACATAGAAACAGAGGAACAGTGGTCTAGCACCAAGTTCTCTGTTGACACGTGTCGAAGCTATCATCTGCCCGGCACGTATAGAAGCAGAAGTAAGTTCCCTGGCACCAAGGCCTCTGTGGACACGTGGCAAAGCTGCCATCTACCCCTCAGGTATAGAAGCATAAGTATAGTGGTGTAGCACTAAGGCCTCTGTGATCAGGTGTCGAAGCTGTCATATGCTCGTCACAGAAACAGAGGTACGGTGGCACTAAGGCCTCTGCTAACACGTGTCGACGCTACCACCTGCCGGGCACATATAGAAACAGAGGAACAGTGGTCTAGCACCAAGTTCTCTGTCGACACGTGTCGAAGCTACCATCTGCCCGGCACGTATAGAAGCAGATGTACGGTTGCCTAGCATCAAGGTCTCTGTTGACACGTGTCGAAGCAGAGGAACAGTGGTCTAGCACCAAGTCCTCTATCGACACGTGTCGAAGCTACCATCCGCCCGTCAGTATAGAAGCAGAGGTACTCGTATAGTTGCCTGGCATCAAGGCCTCTGTTGACACATGCCTATTATTATTATTATTATTATTATTATTATTATTATTATTATTATTATTATTATTTATTATTATTATTATTATTATTGTTGTTCTTGTTCTTTTAGTGGGATCCGATTGCAACAATAGCAATCACACATACGACCACATAGGTTACACTCACACGTCGTGTTGCTTTATGATATGATGTGTTGTTACAGCTGATATAGTGGAAGCCATGAACTGCCATTCTGGAAAAACGTGCCTGATCTCAATATTTTCCTTTGATCCGTCAATCATGACCCCTATGCCGTAAAATTCTGGATATATGTCTTCTTTTTTTACTTCCTCTATCATGTACATAGATGGTATTGCATTCCATCCAAAAAGTCGATACTGAGATTTCACCGGAAATATATATTTTGATGTTCCTTGAATCCAAAGAAAACAGCTTTAGAAAAGATTAACTCAAAAAACGAAAAGTCGAATAAATACCAAGCTTGGTACTTAGGTTCAGTACCTTCCAAAGATGCTACATGAAAATTTTGACGAAAATCCCCCATCCCAAACTACCCTCTACGTGGGTAATTTTTCGAAAGCTTTTGATTTCCAAAAAATGGCTCTAAAATTTTGATTAAAATACCACATAGTAAGATATTTGCATTACAAATAGAATGTATATCTTGAATTCTCTGGGAATGACGTGTGAAGACTTCATTCGGAAGGAATTTTGTGTAATCTTGTATAACTGGTATACTTCAAGCGATAGACGAAAACATACCACA
The DNA here is from genome assembly GCA_030765065.1 of Deroplatys truncata. Taxonomy (NCBI): domain Eukaryota; kingdom Metazoa; phylum Arthropoda; class Insecta; order Mantodea; family Mantidae; genus Deroplatys; species Deroplatys truncata. The sequence continues at coordinate 22,272,324 of CM060987.1, forward strand.
CAAAACATTTATATCTCTTTAAAACACACAATTTATTCCAGGTTATTTTTTGTGGCATAAGCCATTTCTGAGATATCCGTTATTAATGTTTCGAATTGTTCATTACTTGATCATTCTCTTTAAGTCCTGTCAACGTATAGTTGTCTTTGGTGATGTCAAGGGAGCAGCAAGGAATTTCAAGGACAATGCGTAGCGTCCAGTTCTAGAACAGTTGACTATCGTTGTTCCCTTTGTATCTATAACAAAATGTGTAATGTAGCTATTTCTGCAAAGGTTTTCTCGATTATAATGAGTAAATACATAGAAAAATAGAATAGTTTGTGTACCCAGTAATAAAAGATAAAGAGTAGCGAAAAACATGTGAATGTAACACATCAGTTTTTTTTTATTCAATGATGCTAGTAGCTTTTCCGAGGCCCTGTGTTGGCAGATATGCCCTAAGGTCTTCAGTGAGGAAGGTTTCTCTCGCCAGAAGATATACGAGTCTGTATCGTATAGTCTTTGACATTCCAGTCACTTTTTTACGTATATGTACTGAGGCAGTATTTTATATCATAACATGCTGTGAATGCCAGAGTGATTGTAGTGTAAATCAATATTATTGTATGTACAGGATTTTAGATGTTTGTTAGCCATAAGCATTGTTAGGAAATAAGTTTACACGGCCTCACTGAAACTGACAATAGAAGTGGGTAACAATAAAACGAGGGAGTGAGTTGTTTATCACTAAGAAGAGACAAACAAATAACGTCAGGGTAGCGTGCCTTTCTTAGAAATGGAGGGAATATCTTCCCTAGAGCATATATGTTAGTAGTAGTAGTGATTGGCTGACAAAACAGACGCTAATGTTGGCGCGATTTAGTAACCAATAGCAGCTCTATTATAATGTTTAGGCATTTCGAGGTGAAGGAGTATATATTCTCGAGCCATAAGCAAGTTTCGCGCAGTTTCGAAGAATCATTCACGAGGTGCACGTCATGCAGTCTTGAAGAATCTCTCGTGAGGTGCACGTCATACAGTTTGGAAGAATATCTCTGGCGATGTACACGTCGCAAAGTTAGTTACAAAATGTGAAGTACGCGAAGTAATTAGTGCGCGGCAATTAAAGACGACTGTAGTTACATTCGGAAATATCACAGTTTCAGTCAGGCGTGTATAAAGATTAAATACGTGAATTATTAATTAAGTGTTACGGCAATAAAAGTGTAGAAACAAATTATTTTATCAGTGTTATCTTTTTGCAACAACTCCTTTCCGTTTACACGCCTTGCTCAGAGACACTTGCTTGACTGAGTAATAATAGCTAGCCGGAGGATAAGGAACCCAAATTTTAAAATAATAAAACAGTAACAGGCGCCCAACAAAAAGATAACACGAGCCGATTACTGCAACGGTACTACTTTCACTCTTTCTAGTGTGGTATTTGGTATTTTATCGAAGATTTCGGTTCAGAGTTATCTGCTCACATACAAACGGACCTTTTTCAAAATTCTTTCTTTTCATTCAGCTAATCTCAAACCGTGTAATTCCGGTGAAATCTCAGTATCAAATTTTTTGCTGGATGCAGTATTTCCTCTCTAATAAAGAAAATAAAGATGAATTGCTTTGTTTATGGAGAGATGTACATTTTTTCTGCAGTAATATTTATTGGCCTTTCACTCGTATACATTCTCTGTTACAATAGTTAAGATGGCCTGACCGATCAAGTTAGACTTCCTATGAATATCGAAAACAAATTGTATTTTAATGTATGCCCTTAAAATATTTTTTGCGGAAATAAATAATTTCAAACAATTGTCATAAGTAATCTAACAATTATTGTTAGATTGAAAAAAATCACGAGCGACTGCAAGCCGGGAGTGATTTTGTCTAAGAAGTAACACAAACTCTTGTTAGATTTGCTTTGGCTATTTCAGTGAATAAAACAAGAATGAAGCTAAAAATAAATCCAAAACTAACTACTTACGGAATATATTACATAACCTTAGTGGTATTTTTGCCATACATGGCCCTCTGAAATTTACCGGATTTTATCCTTACTGTTAACATTTCTTTGAACCTATACAAAATGAAATCTTGTTTTAACAGTTGCATGGCAATAAAGAACTGAGTTTATGTGATATACTCTGTAAGTACTTAGTTTTTAGATTTATTTTTCAGTTTCGGTCGAAAAATGGCATAGATAGGAAAGATTTCGAAATTAATTATTTTATAAAATGAACTATTCAAATATTAAGAGAAGTGGTTCAAATTTTAAAATCAAAACTAAAAATGTTAAATGTTTATGTTAAAACTGCGTGCTAAAACTAAGAAGTTAGAATTTCTCATCATAAAACACGGGATTGTTCGCATCAAGGAGGAAAAGTAAGAAATTGCTGGATTATAAAATAGGTTTTATTTTAATTTCAGTGAGGGCTATTAACTAAAGCAAACATATAGTGGCAGTACTTGGAGGTGATATGATTTTTTTATGTTTGGAGTGACATTTTTTTAAAACAAGTGAAAAAATAGCCTTTTCAAGACAATTGAGTCAAAAAGTATCGTTAACAATGGAAAGATAAAATGGGTGTATAAGAAGATTTATACCTAGATTTAACAGAAGATGAATAAATGGTAAGATAAACTAAGAAGGATAAATAATTTACGTGACTGAAGAGAAATAAAACTTGGTTGATCATAAGCAATTGATTAAAAGAACGATAATATGTAAATATTGTTGAGTTAGATGAAAGTAAATCTGTCTACCTCAGGTTGTGGAAAAATAAAACTGGTTGATAATCAAACACTAAATGGAAGCTATGATATTCCAAATGTGTCTATAAATAAACAAAAAGAAGAATAGTTATTTTTAGTTTATACACTTTATTAATCGCTAAAATAATGAGAATGTAGCTTCAATGAATAGAATTTAATGGAGTACTTTAAAGCGTATAATTATTAAAATTGAAACTTGGAGTTTCTTTCTTGTTGCAAACAGCTGTACTGTTACTCGAGATGAAGATGGAAGATGTCGATGTACAATCTCTTTTAGGGGTTGGAATCAGCAATTTATTGATTATTCTCCACTGATACTGTTCATTAATGTGTTGCTGTATCGACAGTTTGGTCAAAGAAGTTACGTGCGGAGATATGTTTCATTGCGAATTCTAACATTGAAACCGGCAACTGAATTTGTGTTCTGGCCGATAACTTAAATTATCGGGACGATGAGCTAAATGGTATACGTAAGCTGTTTGTATGAAACTAATTTCTTGAATACATCTACCTTATGTCCTTAAAAATTACAAAACTTTGTATCTACTTACCTGACTTTTATTACTTTCTCTACCACGTATAGTAAGTAGGGGAAGTATTGTATTCCACCCAAAAATTCGATACCGAGATTTCACCGGAAATATATGTTTTGAGACCCCCTGAATCCAAAAAAAGCATTTTTGGAAACATATCCGTGTGTGTCTCTGTGTGTGTGTCTGTGAACAGCATAACTCAGAAACGAACAGTCGGATAAACACCAAACTTGGTATTTAGGTTCAGTATCTTCCAGAGATGCGACACGAAGGTTTTCAAGAAAATCCTCCCACCCCAGATTACCCTTTACATCGAACAGTTTTCGAAAATTTTAATTTTCTCAAAAATGGTTCTAACGATTTTGATTAAAATATCATATGTTTAAGATATTTTCATGACAAATAAAATGTATATCTTGAATTTTCTGGGAATGTCTCCAAACGTATTCTTCATTGTGAACGACTTTTGCATTACTGGTAAACCATAAGAGATTTAAATGTAGATCGCGTTAAAATACATAATTTATGTCATATACATTTTTTTGTTGAGTGAACCATTTTCGAGTTATTGCTTGTTATTCCCTTAAATTTTTCAATACTTATACTTTTTCTCAAATGGGAATTCGTTATTCATTTTTTTGTCTTGGATATGTAAAGAGTGTTAATCTGTGGCAAAGAGAATGGTGCTGCACATAGCAACCAGCTATTAAGAGATATGTCGATGCTTAAAGGCTACTTGTATTTCTATATTACTCTTGCAATTACAAAACAAGGGGAACATAGTACGCCTTAAGCGATAGTCAAATATTTTTAGAACTGGTAGCTATGTGTAAAATGTAATTCTCTTTGCATGTCAAAAGATCGTTTCTGCAAATGTTTATCTCGATTAATAGGAAATAGATGGAGAATAAGAGTTTGTAAAAAGAGTTTGTACAAGAGTAGAGAAAGTCATGTGAGTGTAACACATCAGATTTTTTTGAGTTATGCTGTTCAAGATACAGCGACTTTTCCTAAAATATTTGATGGGAGGTTTCAGGCAACCTCATAGTGTGCATTTCCTGTGAAACAGGGATATTGAGGTTTTTTTGGGGGGGGGATTCCTCTAGCGGAAGAAAAAGTAAAATTGATGATGTATATGAATGCAATATCACCTTTCTTAGAGGGAAGATAGATACATGGTTACCATGGAAGCTTTAAAGTAGTGTATGGGGATTATAGTGTATGATTCGATTTTTGAGATTTTATTATGCATTTCACACACATGTATTGCACACTAGTTTTTGCACGACCATGTGTTGTGTTAATTTGAATCAATTATTAATGAAAATGTCTAAATAACTTAAATACTATCGTTTCCTCGGATTTCTGGTAACGCATTGCTCCAATTCAACAACAGCTGTAACTAATGCGATTGGCTTTGAGCCAATGTTTTGATAGTTGATGACGTGACTCAAAGCGGATTGTTTGAACGATAATAGAGATTCAAGAAGAATTTGAAGTCGGAGACGTGGATTATGAAGACGCAGATATTGAAGGGACATGGGAATTTGGATGCGCGTCATTGATTCCTGAAAAATCTAGAATGAGGTATAAAATACTTATTCGCGTTTAATTATATCTCATAAGTTTACAACAATACTTTAAATAACACAAGTTTTGTGTTCGAAGTGTGCCATTCACTGCAATGTGTTATTACTGCTTATTAAAAAGATGTAAATGAAGACTTCAAGTGTATTTACTTACCGCTCTAGTGTATATTGTATGTTATTACTGCCATCAAATGTATGTTGGTAGACATGGGTTTCTTGGAAACGAATTTGTGTGTTGAAATTCTAAATGATGTTCTGTTTAAATATCATCGGGAAGTCGTAGAAAGCACACGATATTGCAAAAATGTTTATTTTTTACGGTACACGCAGATAATTTGAAGAATATATTGGTACGCAGATTGCGTGTGATATGAATACTACATCTGTTAGTAGATATAAGTATACCGCAAAAATATATATCCTATAATAAATAATAATGGTGTTGATAGATGTTTGGCTTTTGCACAGTTACAAATCAATTCCAGCTGTTCACGACAGGTTTGTGTTGACGGTAGAACACGCCTAATATATTATTAGTCTTATCTTTCATCCGCAGGGACGCCAATATTGGAGGCATATCTCAGGGTCCCTGTGGTAACATATAACATTTTTCATTATTTGAATGAAGGTCGACAAGTCCTCGGAATGAGTTAAACTGGTGCTGAATTATTATAGACGCCGAATGAAAACAATTGCCGAAACAATAGTGCTGAAATGTTTAGAAATACCAGGACATCTAGTCTTTCAAATAAATTGTTGCAAGAAAATGTCTAATATGAAAATAAATTATAACAAACGAGCCAAGCATCCCTAAGTAACAACGCAACAACACAATACAAAACATGATAGAAGAAAAACCATTATTGTTAATTTCACACGATTTTCTCTCCCCACTATCTCTTTCACTTTCTCTTCTACTTACCTGTATTAAGTCCAGGAAGTTTCAATACCAAAGTTTCACTGCAAATACATTTTTTGATACTCCTCAATCCCCCCTCCCCAAAAATATAATTTTTAGAAAAAAAATCTGTCTGAGAACAGCATTGCTAAAACAAATAGCATGTATTACATTCACATGACATTCTCTACCCTGCATCATTTACTAATGGGTATAAAAACTATTCTTACGAAAGTTTATTTTTCTATCTACTTCATTTTAATCGAGATAAACGTTTTCAGATATAGCTACATTACACATTTCGTTATAGATACAAAGAGAACAGCGATAGTCAAATGTTTAAGAACTGGGCGCTATATGCTGGCCTTAAAATTCCATATTGTTTCCATGACATCGCGAGAAACAACTGAAAATCGACAAGACTAGAATAATGGCAATTGAAGCTGAACAATTCGAAGCATTAATAGCAGATATCTCAGAAATGGTTTATGGCACTAAAAAAGGTATTTTAAATAAATTGTGTGTGTTAGAGAGATCTACATTGTTTGTGTACTACATTCTCGTCTATCGCTTAACGTTTACCAGTTATACAAGATTATACAAAATTCCTTCCGAATGAAGAAGACTTCACAGGCTATTCCAAGAAAATTCAAGATATACGAGGACTGTCGCAGAAGTACCCGATCTAACAAAGAAAGTACAAAAATTTGGGGGGGGGAAATCTTTATTTCTCTACATAGTCTCCTTTCAGCTTGATACACTTTTCCTAGCGGTGTTCAATAGCTTCGATACCCTGTTTATACTGAGAACCATCGAGTTCTGCAAAATAGCCATCACCTGCAGACTCCACCTCTTCACTGTTGGCAAATCTTTTAGCACCAAGCTATTTCTTCAACTTTGGAAACAGAAAATAATCAGAGCGGACGAAAAGAGTGCATGAGTAAACAATTCGAACTTTAACTCGTTGATTTTGGCCATGGCGATAATGGATGTGTGAACTGGTGCATTGTCTTGATGAAACAAAAGTATCGCTTCCACTAAATGCGGCCGTTTTTGCTTGATTGCATCATTCAAACGCTGCAATAAGTTTGCATAATACTCGCCATTGATTGATTTTTCCTTTTTGAATATAATCAATGAAAACTATTCCACACGCATCCCTAAAAACTGACGCCATAACCTTGCCTGCAAATGGAACTATCTTCACCTTCTTTGGAGCCGATTCTCCCTTTTCAATCCCTTTTTTGACTGTTCCTTCGTCTCAGGTATGAAGTAATGGACTCATGTTTCATCCATGGTTATGAATCGACGCAAAAGTTCGGCTTTATTGCAGCGAAACATCGACACTGCTTTTGTTCCATTGTGAGTAAACGCGTCACCCATCTTACTCACAGCTTTCTATGTCTAACTTTTCAGTCAGTATGCGATGTACAACACTTTTTGAAATGCCTAAGATGTCTGCTAGCTCGCGTACTTTCAGTCGACGGTCATTCAATACCATTTTGTGGATTTTCTTCACACTTTCTGGCGTGGTCACCTCATTTGGTCTACCACTGGTATGTTCGTCTTGGCAACTCGTATGGCGTCGCTTAAACTCTGTCACTAATAATTTACTATTGTAAACGAAGGTGCAGACTCCCCCAGGGTAGAATCTAGCTCAGCTTTAATATTAGTTGGACCAAGACCTTTAAAATGAAAGTATTGCATCACATAACGATGATCAGTTTTATCCATGTTTACAAATTCGCTGAGAGAGTTCACTATTAATGGCTGCCAAACAATTACTAAACAACGTAGCATCACCAAACTTCAGACTTAAGCTTTATAAGGTTGGTACTTTCTACCACAGTCATTTGTTTGAAGCAACAACCGCTATCTATGCATCAGGTCGGGTACTTCTGGGACTGCCCTCATATATTTTATGTTTCATGTAAATATCTTTAATATACGATATTTAAATCAAAATCGTTAGCCATTTTTTAGAAAATAAAAAGACATTCCAAAAATGTTTCATGTAAAGAGTAACTGGGTTTTGGGATTTTCTTGAACATTTTCATATCGCATCTTTGGAAAATACTGAGCTGGTATTTGTCCGACTTTTCATTTGTGCGTTACGCTGTTCAAGACACACACACACACCTTTTTCTAAAAATGCTTTTTGGGGGGTTAAGGAACCTCAAAGCGTATTTCCTGTGAAATCTCGATATCAAATTTTTGGGTGAAATACAATACTTCCCCTACTTACTCTATATAGTAAAGAAAGTAAAAATAAAAATCAGTTAAAGACGAAATTTGGCATTTAAGCTTATGGTCTTCCAAGGATGCGACATGAAGACTTTCAATAAAATCCCCCTACAACAAGCTACCCTTTACATGGAGAAAATTTACGTTATTTTTATTTTCTCTTTAACGGTTTTGTTTAAAACAAATAAACTGTATATCTTGAATTTTCTGGTAATAACCTGCAAAGTACTCTTCACTTCCAGTCACATTTGTATAATTGGTTAACGGTAAGATATAGACAAAATCTTACTGTACAAATATGTATACCTCGTTAAAGCACCGATTTATGTCAATTAAAACTTCTTTTTTTGCTTTAAAATGTCAAACGCTTGAAGCTTTTTCAACTGGTAGGTCGCTATTGGTTTTTTCCGTGTTATATCTATCGCTGTCGCCAGTCCATTAAGTCAACATGTTCGGACACAGCAAAGAAGGAGAAATATTTAGGAAAGAAATCTGTAACTCATCTAAGGCTATAGGTAGATTTTACGACTTTGTTGTTCAGTCGACTCTTCAAATCATCTGCAATGAGTAACGGACGCCCGGATCAAGTTTCGTTGTGCACATTTACTTGTCCATTATCGAACATTTCACAACATTTTTTTTTTCAAATTTCTTTCTTTCATTACGGTATTGCCATAAACTTCATTTAGTTGACGGTAAATTTACGCAAGCTTCAAATTCCGAGCATTCAAAATCCAACACCTCTCACCTCAGAGTCGGCGGACGTTGTACGAGATTCACAAAGTTAAGTTTGAACAATCGCAGAATGCACAATAAGTTGCTTCATCTGCAACTCACACATGACTGAGAAAAGATGTCGAGGAAACATTTTGACTCTGATAGAAGCCCAATAGCCCTGTGCGAAGTGTTAATGCTCAAACGGCCATTACTTCATGGATTACCCTCGTATACTGTTTGGAATAAAATATCGTCGGTATTTGTTTTTGCATTTTCTGTGGATTAAAAACAAATATTTTGTACTCGAAACCTTGTTCACAAGTATATCCTTTTACAGCTCCAATGTGTTTGTATTATAGTACATAAATATAGTAATAATAATAATAATAATAATAATAATAATAATAATAATCCCGTGGCGCTACGCCTACGTACGCACGCCAGAGGTGAGTTATCATGTAACTCATGCGGAAAGGTGATGTAGCCAGCAACAAGCATCCCCCAGCCAGAATGTTGACCTCCGTGCCCGGAATCGCTGCCTATCGCAGCTACTCACTTTCCTCACGATGCAGAGTGGGCACCGGTCCAATAACCGGGACTTAAAATCCATACGCCTATGGGTGAGATCGAACCCGGGCGCATTCCATAGCCAGGAACCAGAGCTCCATGCACAGCGCCACGGTGCAGGATATTTTAGTATACATAGTTTCGTAAATTATTTTACTCTTTTAGTAATTTATGGTCGAACGAGATGGCTCAGGTGGTAACGTCAGTGGCTCGCATTTTTGAGGTCCTGGGTTCAATCCCCTGGGGCGACCAGGTTTTTTTCGCGGTTTTCCTTGGTTGCTAGGGAAATGTTGTGTTCGATAATTTGATCCGCCAATTTTCCTATCATCTCTTTCACTACTGCATTTCATTTGCTTCTTCTTCACCGCCATACCCCCGAGGTCGCGGATTTAACCCCGGAGGGCCATGGATTTTTTTCGGGCGTAAAAGTTCTTAGCATGACTTTCATCAGAAGGGAAGTAAAGCCGGTGTTCCTGTGTAGTAGATTTACGGCACGTAAAAGAACCTCAAGCCTGATAAAGAGGCCACTGAGCAAAATTACCGATCTTTCACGCCCAATATGGAATGGAACGCTAAGGACCACAGAAGTTAAAGAGGGTCCGTAAATAAAACTCAATTTAATTTTTAACCGCCATACCAGGCATTGGGCTGATCACCTATCCTGGATGTGCTATGATCCAGAGTTTGCTTGCTCCTCGACAGGCATTGGCTTGTAAGTCCTTGGGACTTAGTCCTGCAAAGAGAAGGGTAACTAGTTAAAGAAGAAGAAATAATATATGAAATGAAATTAGATGTTTTATAGTCCTGTGTCCATCAGAAAGAATGGGACTTTTCAAGTGTGAAAAATTTATCAAAATCGGTTAGATGGTTTTTTGAGAATACCTTGCATACATACGTGCACACACATAATGATAACATTAGCATGGATAATGACATCCGACAAACGTACGCCTTTTGAGAACACGTATGTATCTGAGATGGCTGATACACAGAGGAAGACGTGTTCGCAGCAGCAGCACGTGTCAGAGTCTGATTCATGGAGCATACTCTTTTGTAATTGCTTTGTCCCTTCACTTAACATATTTCTGCTACTTGCAGTAGCGGCAGCAGGAAAGATCTTCATCTGTCACTGACGGCTTCTGCTGTTCGTGTTCGTGTGAGAGATTTTCGCTCATCGTGCATCTAATGCGCTTTTGTAGTTGCTGCTTCTGTGCCCCTCTTGTTAATCCATTAATTTGCTGTCAGTAACACTTTTACAAATAACCTTCTTTTGGTAGTCTTCAAAACTGGCAAATGCCAGAGACGTACCCTAAACTTGGGTCTGGAACGTTTATTCCCCAGTTATCATTCAGTTGCATGCCCGTACGTGGCGTATTACGTGCATTAAGCACTACTAAAATATCTGATGCGTTACATTCACATGACTTTCTCTACTCTGTATCGTTTATAAGTGGGTATATAAAATTTTCTTATGAAAGCTTTTTTTTCCCTCCCTGTTTGATTTTGATCGATATAAAGCTTTGCAGAAATAGCTACATTACACATAGACAAATAATTTGTGTGTTGTCATACACTGCACAAATAGACCGTTGTTTAACATACACATTAATTAAAAAAAATCGTAGGTTATAAAATGGTTTCTCATGTAAAACAAAATCGCAGTACTCTTTTAAATTTATAAATATCATCTATTTTCATCATCTCATAAGGAAGTAGAGCAATGACAATCTTATTAGTGAGACAAATTGGTGCTTTTGAATATTTAGTTGTCTTATATTTTCCTTTATAGATGTGATTCATGCCCCTGGTAAAATGATCATGAACGGGACGTCGTTTCGGGGTACAGGGAGACCAATCACATCCCCCAAGTTATGAGAAATAATTAGGCCACTGCTAACTATTGCTCTACTAAAAGAAAAAGTACGACAACTGTAATATTAATGCAGATATTTGACATTTAAGAAATAGAATATTGCCAATAGGCAATAAGTTCTAAAGGAAAGGCCGCCGATAAGAACAATGTAGTTAAATGGAACTAAAAAAATATGAATTTAGTACAGAGCAGTTCCGGACTATGATTTTTTACGATTTTAAATCGTTATTAACCCCTAAACAACGCGAAGATCGACTTAGAAATGAGCCCCATCTAGGGTAACAATTGGTACAGCGAATTCAAAAGAGGTCAGTTTTTTCTTAGTGATGAACTTTGTGAAAGACGCCCAAGATGTCTGTTACTGATGAAAATAATTCCGCTGTTCGAGCAATGCCTGAAGAAGATCGACGGACATCTTATGGATTTATTCGGGGACATTGGGTATTGATATGTGTTAAATCTAAAACATACACAGATGTGAGTAAACTTTGTTATCGATGAATTCCGCCTAAATTGACTCCTGATTAAAAACCAACGCATTGATTGATGCAGAAAAAAACTGAGAAAATTCCAAGGTGGCACTTAAAATTTGGTTTGGAATATCGTTACTGGTGATAAATCTTGGATTTATTGTTAGGATCCTGAAAAGAAAAGTCGATCGGCTTGACAGAACCTAAGCCTGCAAAAGTTTGACGAATTCGCAGTGCTGGCAAGAAGATGGTTGCTAGTTTTTTGTCTAAACCGGCCATACTGCTACTACAGCATTAGAAGATAGACGTACCATTACTGTCTATTGGTACACAAATGTCTGTTTACCGCAAGTGTTTGAAAACGTTCATGAAAAACGCCCAAAAGAAAAAATACTGTTACATCATGACAACGCATCGTCGCATACAGCAAAACTAACAACTAAGTATCTGGGTGCCCTAAAGGCCAGCACCATACAGCCCTGACAGCACCTCGGGATTTCTTTTTGTTTCCAAAAATTATAGAATAAAATGTTTGGAATCACTTTTTCGCCATCAGATGAAGCAGTGGAACATTATAAAACCTGGTTTTTCTGAAGCGCCTCGGGAAGAGTGGCATCATTGCTGTAAGGACTGGTTTCATAGAATGCAAATATGTATTAATGTTAAAGAGGAATATTTTGAAAAACAATAAAATCGTTTAAGTTTTTAAGACCAATTCTTGTTTAGTTCTTTAAAAGTTTTCAGTGTCGCCCTCGTATGTGCGGTGTAGAGAAAGTCAGAAGAAAATATTTTGGTAGTTTATAATTGGACAGCTTGCCCAAAAAAAAAAAAAAAAAAAAAAAAGGTTTTGCTAATCATTACGTTTTCTTAAAAATGAAGCAACAAGCAATAAAGTTGTTTTCAATTGAAATACCTGCCTTCCGCACATTTAAGATAAAAAAATTGCGTATTGAAGAGAAGCGAACAAAAGGAACATGAAAAAAATAAAAATAAATGTCACTAGATTGGTGTTTTAGCTCATAGGTCGAACTCCTGCCTGGGTTCGATTCTGCGCTGAGTAGGAGAAATCCTTCTTTTAATGCCAGAAGGTTCGTCGGTATGCCCAGAGTTGTGTGAATCTGAGTGTACTTGTGTGTTATCGGTTTTTTTACTGTGTGGGAACAGCAGGTGCGGCAAATTTAGCAAGATTTGAAAAAAATATAAAAATAAAACATCTGGTGCTACTCACATGATTTTCTCTATCCATATCGTTTATCTTGATATAATTTCTACAGACTATTCTTAAGAAAGCTTGTTTCTTTCTCTACTACGTATGAGGATGTGTCAAAAAATAACAGGAAAATGTTTATTGTTTGAACGGTGTGAATTTGTTTTATTCAAATTCAGTTCCAGAACACTCTCCTTCCGAGGCTACACAGGTTTTCCAAAGTTCTATCCACTTTCAAAACACTCAGAGGGGTCCTTGTTTGACATCCTGTTCAATATGTCCTAAATAGCACTATTTAGTTCAGTATCTGTTGGCGCCTACGAAGTGTTATTTTACTCGTGGGAACAGATAAAGGTCACATGGAACAAGACAAGCGAATATGGAGGGTGGAGCATTACTTCAATGCCGAGACATCTGTTCCTCATGAAACACTCGTGGAATCCATTTTTCTGCGACTTTTCATTACGAATTATGTCTTCAACTCAACCATACGAAGTGTACATAACGTCTGCAACCGTCGATCGTCCTGCAACATGGCGTCAATGATGTTGTGGTTCACCTCAGTTTTGATGTGGAGGGCTGTCCTGTACGTGTAACATCTTCAAGGCTTTTTTCACCATCTTTAAACGTCTTATAGCATTCAAAAACACGTGTTTTTGATAAAGCCAGGTCTCCATATGCTTCCTATATATTTGCAGCTTTTCAGTTCCTGTTTTTTACTTTCTCTACTACGTATAGTAAGTAGGGGAAGTATTGTATTCCACCCAAAAATTCGATACCGAGATTTCACCGGAAATACATGTTTTGAGATCCCCTGAATCCAAAGATAGCATTTTTGGAAACATGTCCGTGTGTGTGTCTGTGTGTGTGTGTGTGTGTGTGTGTGTGTGTGTGTGTGTGTCTGTCTGTGAACAGCGTAATTCGGAAACGAACAGTCGGATAAACACCAAACTTGGTGTTTAGATTCAGTATCTTCCAAGAATGCGACACGAAGGTTTTCAAGTAAATTCCCCCACCCCAGATTACCCTTTACATGGAAGATTTTTCGAAAATTTAAATTTTCTCAAAAATGGCTCTAACGATTGTGATTAAAATATCATATGTTTAAGATACTTTTATGAGAAATACAATGTATATCTTGAATTTCCTGGGAATGTCTCCAAAAGTATTCTTCATTGTGAACGACTTTTGCATAACTGGTAAACCATAAGAGATAGACAAAATTTTACTACACAAAAAATGTAGAACGCGTTAAAATACACAATTTATCTCATATACATTTTTTTAGTTGAGTGAACCATTTTCGAGATATTGCTTGTTATTTCCTTAAATTTTCCAATACTTATACTTTTTCTCAAATTCGTTATTCAATTTTTTATGTCTTGGATATGCAAACAGAATAGAATGCGCCACATAGCAACCAGCGCTTAAAAGATTTGACAATCGCTTATAACCTACCATGTTCCCCTTGCATCTACAAGAAAATTAGCAATAAGATTGACATCTCGATATCTCGATTAACATGAAGCATATGGAGAATAAACGTTTGTAAAAATAGTTTGTACAAGAGTAGAGAAAGTCATGTGAGTGTAGCACATCCGATTTTTTTTTGTCTTGAATATGCAAAGGGTATTAATCTGTGGCAAAGGGAATGGTGCGGCACCTAGCAACCAGCTATTAAGAGATATGTATGTGCTTAAAGGCTACTGTATTTCTATATTGCCCTTGTAAATATATATTCCCCTTACATCTACAAGAAAATTAGCAATAAGATAGAGTCTGCAAATGTTTATCTCGATTAACATGAAGTAGATGGAGAATAAGCGTTTGTAAAAATAGTCTGTACAAGAGTAGAGAAAGTCATGTGAATGTTACACATCAGACTTTTTTTCTCAAGAAGAACACAAAACCTTTGTTCTTACTTGAAATCCATGATGGCCCACTGAAACATGTACTTACACAATGGCTCGTTCTGACAAACCAAACAGCTCATTTTTTTTCCGTGGAGGGGAAAAATGCATTACTGCATTCAACCTCCAGCCGAAGTGCAATGGCTGGGGGGATATGTGGGGCTCGCCGCTCAGTCGCGGAATACCCACTAAAAACCCCTCCACGTGTTAATTGCGTATTGCTGTGTTTTTCGTGCAATTCATGCATGGTCGGGTCTCGCATAGCACCCCGGTAAGTGAATAGCTAAGTTGCTGGCGAGCGCGTCCATTGTTAATGACTGGGATTGTCCATGAAACCTGAACAATACCAGTGGGAATTCATGCTTTATAAAATTGTGTATGTTATAGTTGCTTACATTTAATGTTGTAAGTGTGTGCAGGGAGCTCCTGCTAGTCATAATGTTAACTTAGGTTAATAGTTTGTGTATTATGTTACTTGTAACAGCAGGAAGTGCTTTGAGCTTAAGCTAAGTACACAGCTCATGTGCAATGTCGCGCGTATCATAGCAAAGGTCGGACCTCTCCGTTATCATGATTGCTGAGTTTCGGCGCGCACGTATTCACTCAGAAAAAAAATCTGATGTGTTAACTCACATGACTTTCTCTACTCTTGTACAAACTATTTTTACAAACGCTTATTCTCCATCTACTTCATGTTAATCGAGATAAACATTTGCAGACTCTATCTTATTGCTAATTTTCTTGTACATGAGAGGGGAATATATATTTACAAGGGCAATATAGAAAAACAGTAGCCTTTAAGCACGTATATATCTCTTAATAGCTGGTTGCTAGGTGCAGCACCATTCCCTTTGCCACAGATTAATACTCTTTGCATATCCAAGACAAAAAAATGAATAACGAATTCCCATTTGAGAAAATAAGTATTGAAAATTTTAAGGGAATAACAAGCAATATCTCGAAAACGGTTCACCCAACAAAAAAAATGTATATGACATAAATTGTGTATTTTAACGCGATCTACATTTTATGTAGTAAATGTTTGTCTATCTCTTATGGTTTACCAGTTATGCAAAAGTCGTTCACAATGAAGAATACTTTTGGAGACATTCCCAGGAAATTCAAGATAAACATTTTATTTGTCATAAAAATATCTTAAACATATGATATTTAATCAAAATCGTTAGAGCCATTTTTGAGAAAATGAAACTTTTCTCAAAATCTTCTATGTAAAGGGTACTCTGGGGTGGGGGGATTTTCTTGAAAACCTTCGTGTCGCATCCTTGGAAGATACTGAAGCTAAATACCAAGTTTGGTGTTTATCCGACTGTTTGTTTCTGAGTTATGCTGTTCACAGACAGACACATACAGACAGACAGACACACACACGGACATGTTTCCAAAAATGCTTTTTTTTGGATTCAGGGGGTCTCAAAACATGTATTTCCGGTGAAATCTCGGTATCGAATTTTTGGGTGGAATACAATACTTCCCCTACTTACTATACGTAGTAGAGAAAGTAATAATTCCCGTTACCGGTATAGTGAGTGAGGGAGGTATTCAAATAATGTGATGCAGATATTTCACCAGAAATGTATGCTTTGAGGTGCGCCGAACTCAAAAAGAAGCATTTTTATAAAGAAGTCCGTGTATCTGTGAACAGCATAACTCAAAAACGAGAAGTAGGATAAATACCAAGCTATATATATATATATACAATTTTTCTAATGTTTTATGTCCATAACGTTTTCTTGCATGAGGTTTATTAAAATACTTTGGCATTGATATTGCTTACGTATCGTAGATAAACATATTCCATTCGCTTCTGTTTTGCTGTGTTTAATTGGTAAATCGTGGCTATCTGCATATGCACTGCTTGGAATGAAATATCCCCGTCATTTGTTTTATTTTATATTAATATTCTATGGAGTAACAACAACTATTTTTCTACTCTATGGCATTCTCAACTAAAAGTCAAGGCCTTCTTTGCAAGCATGTTCTTTTATAACTCCAGAGAGCCTTTACTCGTCAAGGACCAATTAACTATTAGATGTCATACTCCTATTAAACGCGCGCACACACACATACACACATTTACTCTCTCACTCCTACTTTCAGGTTCTAAGGGGGATGTCAGTATTCTTGGCTAAAGAAAAATTCCCATCCTCCAGCCAGGAATTGAACCCGAGATCTCTGGATTAAGTTCCAATGTCTTCGTATTCAAGAAGAAGGACTTTGTAAATCCTTTTTAATCTTTTAGTAATTTATGAAATTTAATTATAAGGCGTTTCATATCTAATTTCTGACAGAAACAATTCGGTTTTCAATGGTAAACCAATTATCAAACTCGGTTTAATGTTTTATGGTTGTACTAAATCACACACACACTCAACTCTTTTGTTCTTTATAATATTGTCACTGATTTTAATTGGATCTTTCTGTTTTGATGTGTATGTCATCGTAAAACTTTTATTTTAACAACTATACCTGTATGTATTTAGAAATATGAATAAACTTGAATTGAAAATTGAATTTGTTACACCTTAAGACGCCTTCAAAGAATTTTGAAAAAATTAAAAATGTAGCTTTTGTGCCCCCCCCCCAAAACAACTATACTTTGAACATTTAGCTTCAATTAGATACCATGGCTTTTTCTCTCAGAGACCTTTAAAGCCTCAACACCTGAAAATTGAACTGCCCAAGAGCATACAGCTTAGTGGCCTGTATTTACTTCCAATCACTTTTACTCGACTTTGATTCTTCTTACACTTTTGCGCATTAACAATGTCCCATACGATGTAACTTGTAAACAATCTTGGTCATATTTTCAGCAGAAACTCGGGGAGAATGAACTTAAAAAATGGAATATTTTTTTGGTACACTTTTAAATTGCTCAAGATATGATATAATTAATTCAACCACTGGGGATAAATTGTTAAAACAGTTATATTTTGATGCAGTAATTTGTATCACAAATTACTTAAATGTAAATAATGATTGTAATATGAATATGCATTTTTATGTGACATTGATTTGAGATGTTTCTTGACTGTAATTATTGTTGATAAGTAAGTTTATATGACCTTACTGAAACTGTCAGTAATAGCGCGCAATAATGCAGCGAGGGGGGGTGAGCTGTTTATCATTATTGGAAACGAGGAAGTTACGTAATGTTGGCGCGTTTTTCCGTTGAGAACCTTCTGGAATGTTTCCCTAGAGCATATGTATTCATAATTTTCATTGGATATAAAAATAGACGCTAATGTTGGCGCGTTTTATTAGCCAATAGTTACTCAGTTATAATCTTTAGGCATATCGGGGAGTGGATGTATAAAAAGCCAAGTCAGAGGTAAAGTCAGTCAGTCGACCAGTTCATCGAAAATCTCAATACATTACACGTCGCCTTCAGTGGTTCAGTTCATCAAAAATCTGTGTACACTACACGTCGTCTTCAGTCAGTCAATTCGTCGAAAGTATTTGTACGGCAAACGTCGGGTATCGATTCTCAAGTTACGCACAGCAGAATTATGAATAATCTAAAGTGTTGTAAGGTTAATTATACAAAAAGTTGAAGTACGCAAATTAAGAGTGATCAGTAAGAAGTTGTTATAACAGTTTCAGTTTGGCGAGTATCAAGATCAATGTATAAATGTGATAGTTAACGTGTTCGACAATAAATGTGTAAAACAAATTTCTTCATCAGTGTTATATTTGGATAAAAGATTCCTTTCCGTTTACACAACCCTGATCAAGAGACATGTTCGACCGAGAAATAATAGCTAGCCGGAAGACAGTGAAACAGAATTAAATAAAAAAATAAAATTAAAATTCTTTCAAACAAACACTAATACTACCACAAATTGCTAACACCAGATGGAGCTACAAACCGAACAAATGAATGACGTCACAAGATGGCTTCACATGAAGTAAACACACATACACAAACATTACAAGTAATAACATTATAAATAATACCGCCGCAATTTAAAGGTTTAAAACCTTTTTCTCTGATAACCAGGGTATTAGCTAAAATTCTCTGTCAGGTTAGTACGTTACTATTTAAATAATATGGTAGTATTGTTTTTTTTTAAATTACGATTTCTGCATAATGTGGAACACCTGATTAATTAGCATAATTAAAGTAAATACAACTTTATCGCAAAAATATTAAACACCTCTGCATGAAATTTAAAGCACGCTTATAATTGAGGTAGAGCAGCATGTGTCAACATTTTTAAGTCGTTTAAACAAAAATTGCAACATTTAGAAATTTAAGCTATGGTTAAGGGTATAAACAAAAACCAAGGCAGAGTAGGCCGCAACGGCCCTTTTTTTGTTTCTAGCAAGATCCCTGGGAAGGAGGGATGAGGGTAGAGACCCGAAGGGTGACGGCGGCCGCAAGCATGGATGGGGTCCCTAACGTATCCATATACAATGCATCCGACGACGCCCGGGCCCACCTACAAGCTTTCTAACTCCAAGCTACCGCCAGTCGCAACCCACCAAACACCGTACCCGGACCGGGTAGGTTGTAGGACCTACAACCCTGAAACATTAACACGTTAGCCTCTAGTTCCCGAGGTCAGGGGTTCGATTCCAGCGGAGGGCGATGGATGTTTTCGGGCGTAAAAATCCTTAGAATGACTTCCTTCGGAAGGGAAGTAAAACCGGTGGTTTCGTGTCGTAGATTTACCTCAAGCCTGATAAAGTGATCTCTGAGCAAAATTTCCGGTCTTTCACGCCCAGTATAGAATGGGACGCTAAAGACCATAGCAGTTAAAGAGCGTCCATAAATAAAACTCAATTTAATTTAACTGTGAAACAGATAACAATGAAAGAGATGAGGAAATGAGGGCGGGCGCCGAGAATTGAATCTGGGGCCTCCCAAATGCAATCGCACACGTTACCCCGACGCCTTCTCGCTCGGTTCACTTATGGGTACCCTTAACAAGAGAAAGTAATATTTCCAGTCTGTGACAATACGTTAGCCTATGCTGACTACAATTTTAGACAGGTTGTATTTTGATCGAAAACAATTTGAAAGTGTTAAACTACACACGGTTTTGCGGAAGTAAATCCACTACCCAAACAAGGAGTTAAATAAATATTTTTAAGCTTAAAATGCGATTATGATACGTGGTGAAGTGCCGGAGAATGTATTAACCTACTTGCAGGTGTTTATTAGAGCCTGGCTGTCGTATAAATTATCCTGGTCGTGTGTAGCAAGTTACTGGCGGCCGGCTGGTTCACTGTCACTTGTCAATATCAAGATGTAGAGCAGCGAGATATCGAAAAGGTCGATCGAGTTTATGGTAGCGGAGCATGTCCTGTTAATTATGTAACAGCACTGAAAGGTCACTAGCGACACGAAAAACAATTCTGCCATCTCTTTCTCCTTTTCGGCAAGTTTTCTTTTCTCTTAGGTACCTAATACACGGCAGTTCGATGCCCGTTATGACTACATTTAACAGAATGTATGCTTACACACACCTTAGCAAAGTCAAGAAAATCCTCATTGGTCATTCAGTATTACTGTAATGCAAGTAGGTTGAAAACTAAGTACTCATGATGTATAGTAATAAATGTAGCTTCTTCTTCATTTCGAGGATTAGTCTTCTTCAGCATGTTCCGGCTTCACAGAGATCTCGGTCTCCCCTGGTCTCGCTTTCCTTTTGGTCCATACGGTTACAAACCATTTCCTGTGAAGCTTACGAGTTTTCCAGGTTTTACATGATCGGGGAACCAGCCCGACGCTTAACCCCCTCTCTGGAGGACCGGGGTTTATTTCCGAGAAACGCCTTCTAGCTAGTTTTGATCCGCCTCGAGTAAATGTAGCTTTAAAACTTAAATGTTTAGCTTTGACTATTTTATGTCCCACAATTTTACATAGTTCTTTAAGGGGAAGCTAAACAGCAAAAGCTACAAAAAAGGATAGTTTTAGATTTCTCTGCGGTCTTATAAATTGGATTTTCTTCTTTATTTCGATATACAGGCTGGACCATTTAAGTTGAGACTGTACAATATCTCCAAAACTAAGCGTTTCAGAAATTCAGAATTTTCGTTGTTATTTACGTTGGTGTAAGAACAATTTAGTTTACAAGTACTTTATACAGATGTTGTTTAGTTTTTTTACGAGGAGTGAGAAAACAGCATAAAAACTTAGCTTCCCATTTAAAAAAAAATTTGAGGTGTTACACTCACATGATTTTCTCTACTCTTGTACAAACTATTTTTACAAACGCTTATTCTCCATATGCTTCATGTTAATCGAGATGTTAATCTTACTGCTAATTTTCTTGTAGATGCAAGGGGAATATGGTGGGCTTTAAGCGATAGTCAAATATTTCAAGAGGTGGCTGTTATGTGGAGTATTCCATTCTCTTTGCATTACCAGGACAAAAAAATATGAATAAAGAATTTGAGAAAAAGTATAAGTATTAGAAATTTTAAGGGAATAACAAGCAATATCTCGAAAATGGTTCACTCAACAAAAACAAATGTATATGACATAAATTATGTATTTTAACGCGATCTACATTTTTTGTGTAGTAAAATTTTGTCTATCTCTTATGGTTTACCAGTTATGCAAAAGTCTTTCACAATGAAGAATACTTCTGGAGACATTCCCAGAAAATACGAGATATACATTTCATTTGTCATGAAAATATCTTAAACATATGATATTTTAATTAAGATCGTTAGAGCCATTTTAGAAAATTAATATTTTCGAAAAATGTTCCATGTAAAGGGTAATCTGGAGTGGGAGGAATTTCTTGAAAACCTTCGTGTCGCATCTCTGGAAGATACTGAACCTAAATACCCAGTTTGGTGTTTATCCGACTGTTCGTTTCTGTGTTATGCTGTTCACAGACACACACACGGACATGTTTCCAAAAATACTTTTTTTTGGATTCAGGGGGTCTCAAAACATATATTTCTGGTGAAATCTCGGTATCAAATTTTTGGGTGGAATACAATACTTCCCCTAGTTACTATACGTAGTAGAGAAAGTAAAAATTAAATTGACCCTAAAATGGCTATCACAGCGTCCACCACTTTTACTCAAGACATTTCTTTCTACAACGCTTAGTTTTGTAGATATTGTACAGTCTCAACTTAAATGATCCACCCTGTATGTTTCATCATTATGGGCACAGTACTTAAATTTTAAATACGCTTTTAAAAAGTCTTGTGTTACCTTCACAAGACTTTCTCTATCGTTTATTAGTGATTATAAAAATTACTCTTCCAAAAGTTTGTTTTCCTATCTACTTCAGTTTAATGCAGATAAATCTTTCCGGAAATAGCTGCAATAGTCAAATGTTTAAGAACTGGACGCTATATACTAGCCTTAAAATTCCATACTGTTTCCATGACATCGCGAGAAACAACTGAAAATCGAAAGGAATTGAAAAGAATGACAGAAACATTAACAATTCAAACCATTAATAACGGATATCTCGGAAATAGCTTATGCCACAACAAAAAGTTATTTGAAATAAATTGTGTGCTTTAAACAGATCTACATTTTTGTGTAGTATGTTTTCATCTATTGCTTAACGTTTACCAGTTATACAAGATTGTACAAAATTCCTTCCGAATGAAGAGATTTTCTCAGGCTATTCTCAGAAAATTCAAGACATACATTTTATTTGTTATGTAAATGGTTCTAATGTATCGTATTTTAATCAAAATCGTTAGACCGTTTTTTAGAAAATTAAACATTTGGAAAAAATGTGTCATGTAAAGGATAGTTTAGAAGATACTAAGCTAATCGATTTTTCGTTTTTGATTAATGCTATTCATGACATACACACACACGGACCTTTGTCTATAAATGCTTCTTTTTTTTTGGATTCAGGAAGTGCTTTTTGATTCAAAACGTGTATTTCCGCTGAAATTTCCATATCGAATTTTTGGGTGGAATGCAATACTTCCTCTACTTATTATAGGTAAGTGGTAGATAAAGTAAAATGCTTTCAGAAGAATGGTTTGTAGAAGTTGTGTGGAGAAAGTCATGTGAACGTAACACATCATAAATGTTATTTTTTAAATCGCATTTGGTTAGCCATAATGAGTTAATAGAATGTGAGAGAGCGTCAGCCTCCGATACGTATTGAACAGCTTCCATTAAAATGAGGACAATGCAATTTTCTTTGTGGCGAGCATTTCACGTCGTAAACAAAACAACATGATTAAATATTATACCGTA
This sequence comes from Deroplatys truncata, assembly GCA_030765065.1. Taxonomy (NCBI): domain Eukaryota; kingdom Metazoa; phylum Arthropoda; class Insecta; order Mantodea; family Mantidae; genus Deroplatys; species Deroplatys truncata. The sequence goes on from CM060987.1 coordinate 22,295,298, forward strand.
AATGATTGTAACAACCTCCTTTTTCTGCTATTGTGTTGGCTCAGTAAGAGCTGACCCACTACTATACAGATTTGTATTTACCACAGACCCAACATTAAAGTGGCTTGTTGCATTATAAAGGAGTAATAATTCGCACCGCCGTGCGCCTCTGTGTAAAGGGGCAAGTCTAGTTTCTATTCTGAAAGGTGATTTCAAAATAGAACAGGCTTTCAGTACTGCGGCTGCAAAACCTCCACTGTTGCCTGGTCTGATAACGACAGCAAACGCAGCGGGGTGCCTAACGTTTCCAGAATGAACGTCTTCAATCGCTAATGTTTCGGAACTCGTTCTTGCCAATAAAAAATATAACAAGATAGTCGTTTTAAAGATGCTCATTTTTTATGCTTCGGTCTGTCTTTGTAGGTTCCTATTTATGTAAAATACATTTTACAAATAATTCAATGCAATTTATTTGTCTTGTATATATATATCGTTTTATTTGTTTTTTTTAATTTCTATAAAAAGCATTTAAGCCATTTTGCGAGAAACTCTAGCGAAAGTCTACCACTTCGATTTTTGAAAAAATGCTTCATTTAAATAGGTTTGTAATTTTAAAAATTTATCATACAGGCACAAAGTGCGCGCAGTAAACATACAGATACTCGTTTCTATTTCTTTAGTTTCTCTACTATGTATATTAAGTATGAGAAGTATTGCATTCCACCCAAAAATTCCATGTCGAGATTTCACCGAAAATGCATGTTTTGAAGCGCCCTGAATCCAAATAAAGCATTTTTAGAAACATGTCCGTGTGTATATGTCTATAAACAGCATAACTTAAAAACGAAAAGTCGGATAAATACCAAACTTGCTATTTCAGTTTAATATCTTTCAACGATGCAACACGAAGATTTTCAAGAAAATTCCCCAATCCAACTACCGTTTCGAAACTTTTGATTTTCTAAAAGATGACTCTAATGATTTTGATTAAAATATCTATATGTAAGATATTTACATGACAAATAGAAAGCATATCTTGAATTTTCTGGGAATAACCTAGGAAGTCCTCTTCATTCGGAAGGAATGCTATATAATCTTGTATAACTTGTAAACGTTAAACGATAGACGAAAACGTACCACAAAAAAGTAGATTAAAACACACAATTAGCTTAAAAGCTTTTTGTGACATAAGCAGTTTCTGAAATATCCGTTATTAAAGGTTCGAGTATTTTTTAGTTCAATTTATACCTCGCCTTTAACTACATTGGTCTTATTGGCGACCTTTCCTCTGGAACTTATTGCCTATTGGCAATAGTGTTGACTCGTGTAACTCTTGTCATTGGGTTTCTTGCACTTTTGGTTTTGTAATCATTAGATCATACACACATTCACACTCTTATTCATACTTCCAGACTCTGGGTAAGATAATGATTAATTTTGCCTAGAGAAAAACTCCACCCCCAGCCGGGAATCGAGCCCGGGACCCCTCGCACAGCAGGCAGTTGCTCTACCGACTGTTGAGTACTTGTCATTCATTTTAAGTCCCATCAATTTTCAACTGTTTCTCGCGTTGTCATGGAAACAGTATGGAATTTTAAGGCCAGCATATAGCGTCCAGTTGTTAAACATTTGACTGTCGCTGTTCTCTTTGTATCTATAACGAAATGTGTAATGTGGCTAAGTAGCTATTTTTGCAAAGGTTTATTTGTTTGCTATACATGTTTTGAGGCTCCCTGAATCGAAAAAATATCACTTTTAGAAAAACGTCTGTGTGTGTGTGTGTGTGTGTGTGTGTGTGTGTGTGTGTGTGTGTGTGTGTGTGTCTGACCGTTGTGCTGATTGCACAGTAGTTTTATTCTTATTGGGTCATTTCGGCTATTTCCTCGTAACTTAGATAGCTGCTGTTGAGCTGAGTTGTTTAATTACTCACCGTGTGCGGGGTGTCGGTTGCCCTCCACCTGGCTCGAGGAGTTAAATTCTGCCAGAGTGAGTAGACAGATCTCTCCTTTAGCAAGTTTCTGTGTGGTTTAGTAAATCCAATGTTTCAATTGCTAAAAGGGCTCACTGAATGGATTATTCATCCGGATTTGTTCGTTGCAATTTTTCGATAAGCAGGTGTTTCGCTATTAAAAAGTAGTTATTTTGCGGGTCCATGGATGTGATTTAGTTTGCTAACTTTGTACCATTTATTTTGTTTTGACCCGGTCATTTGAGTGCCAGTTCCCTTAGCCGTTTTAGGCAATATTTAATGGTTTTAATTCTCGTGTTTTTGATAAGTTTTATCCAAACTGTTAAGTAGTTCAGAGTTGATCTAAATTGTTAATTTGTCCCCCTTGAACCTCAATTATTATTTTGCTCAGAATTTATGTAAATTATTACTTTGCTACATCAGGGGAATTATTTCTTAGTGGTGTTGATCTGTTTAATGGCAGGTAAGCGTGAGGTGAAGAGCTATAGCGATAGAGTTAATGGAGCAAATCTGTTATTATTTATGTCAACATAATTTGCCTTATCTTTCCCCCTATAATAATTACGTGATTTCTTTGAATAGTGTAATAACCAGGCAGAGGGCGTTTTAGTAAATAACCAGTGCAATCCAGTTACGGAGTATAGGTATATTATAGCCTCAATCTCGGTTATTGAATTTTTGAGTGGAATACAATACTTCCTCTACTTACTACAGAGAGAGCCAAAATCTACGAACCGGCTGCGCCGTGTTTTTCCTGTCCGCGTCCTTGGTGCTCGTTGCCGTCTGCCGCTATCATAGAAAGGCGCGGATGAAACCATAGAACATTTTTAAAACTACTTTTAAAGGCTTTACTTATCAACTTTATGAAAGGATATGCTGAAACTGGCCACCGTCGTTGTCCATACATTTTTGGCACCTCTTTACGAAACTATCCATCACTCGCCGTAGTTCACGTTGAGAAATGCTGGCCATTTCCTGGCGGATATTTTGTTTTAATGCTTCCAGGATGTGTGGGTTTGACACTTTTTTGCGAGTCAATAGCTGAAGCTCGTGCATGCGTGAATACAATTTTGCCCCCTCTTTTTTAGAGAATTAACAGATAGGGAGCCTGATTTTTCCATTTTTCTACAAGACTCTTCAAACAGCTCATACGGTCAATATTTCGAGAGAACAATTGAAAGTGTGTTTAAGGACCTAACCCCCTGCGATTCCTATTTCTGGGGTAACTTAAAGCATAAAGTGTACAAGACAAACCTAACACCCTGGAAGAATTAAAACAAAATATCCGCCAGGAAATTGCCAGCATTTCTCAACGTGAACTATGGCGAGTGATGGATAGTTTCCTAAAGAGGTGCCAAAAATGTATGGACAACGACGGTGGCCAGTTTCAGCATCTCTTTTCATAAAGTTGGTAAATGAGGCCTTTAAAAGTAGTTTTAAAAATGTTGTATGGTTTCATCCGCGCCTTTCTCTGATAGCGGCAGACGGCAACGAGCGCCGAGGACGCGGACAGAAAAAACACCGCGCAACCGGTTCGTAGTTTTTTGGCTCTCGCTGCATATGTAAGTGGTAGAGAAAGTAAAAATACCTGCTTTTATCTTCCACGAATATATGCTACTCTGTTTTACACTTTACTAAATTTATTCTTGAAGCATGATTGATGTGCTAGAGAAAGGTATTCGTTTCTTGCTGTAAGTCACATAGACACGCGCGCCTAATGAAGTCATGTCTCAGAAAGCCTGTGATGCTGTGCAGCATGTTAGATAACCGTTCGCCCACTGGACGAATTATTTGCATGTTACGTAAGTGGAAGCGCCACCGCTAGAGGTCTAAGGGCTCCATTTGTGTGCTGAAAGAAGTTCTCGCGGAGTTACGTAATAAAAAAATGTGTAGGTTTTAAACTAGCAACGGCGCTGTTTTCAATAGAAAGGCTGGTGTTGACTCATACGAGATCGAAACGACGTTCACTTTGAAGTAGAGCGCTTAGACCAGTCTTCTACTACTACTACTCTAAATTTGGTCACTGTTCTTCCTAATGCTTCTCCGACACATACCTGTGACAAATCACAAGCTTTTTTACTTTCTCCATCACAGAGAAACTATTGCATTCCACTTAAAAATTCTTTATCGGGATTTCATCGGAAATGAATGTTTTGAGGCTCCCTAAATCCACACAAAGCGTTTTTAGAAAAATCTGATGTGTTAAATTTACATGCTTTCTCTACCTTCTATTGTTTATTAGTAGATATACAAATTATTTTTACGAAAGCTTGTTCTTCTATCTACTTAATTTTAATCGAGATAAACTTTTACAGAAACAGCTACATTACACATTTCGTTATAGGTACAAAGAGAACAGCGATAGTCAAATGTTTAACAACTGGACGCTATATGCTGGCCTTAAAATTGCATACTGTTTCCATGACATTACGAGAAACAGCTGAAAGTTGACAGGACTTTAAAACAATGGCTAAGTGTTGAACAAATCGAACCCTTAATAACAGATATCTCAGAAATCGTTAATGCCACAAAAAATTAATTTGAAATAAATTGTGTTTTAAAGAGATCTACATTTTTTGTGCAGTACGTTTACGTCTATCACTTAACGTTTACCAGTTATACAAGATTATACAAAATTCCTTCCCAACGAAGAGGACTTAACAGGCTATTCCCAGCAAACTCAAGGTATACACTTTATCTGTCATGCAAAAATATTTAATAAACGGAAAACACAAAATTTCAAAAATATTCCATGTAAAGGCTAGTTTGGGGTTGGAGATTTTCTTGAAAATCTTCGTGTCGCATCTTTGGAAGATAATGAACTTAAATGTCAGGTTTGGTGTTATCCGAGTTTTCGGGTTTGAGTTTTTCTGTTCCCAGACACGCAGACACACACACGGACCTTTTTCTTAAAGTGATTTTTTTTTTTTTTTTTTGGATTCAGAAAGCCACAAAACATGGAATCTGGTATCGAATTTTTGGGTGAAATGAAATACTTTCTCTGACAACTTTGTACTTGGTAGAGAAAGTAATAAATCATAATAGGTAGAGAAAGCCATGTGCATATAACAGATCATTTACCCTTTGTTTCCATGGCAGAAGTTTCCACGGTTGTCTTGACTTCTGACCTTGAGATACAGTAGTACCAACCGGTGCCTCCCAGATTCACATTGTGTTACATCCTTTCCACTTCTTTTGACATAACCTTCACCTTCCCTGTCTAGGTGCAGAGAGTAAAGGAGAGGGAGAAGGGGAACATTAGAGGTTTTGGATGAACAGACAGGTACTGAGTGTACTGATCAGATTAACAAAAGTAAGTGGTGTGGGCGTAGCGTGTCAGCCTCGCATTCAAGAGGTCCAGAGTTTGAATGTTGGATAAGGTTTTCTCCGGGTTTTCCCTTATCCCGAATATTTAAATGTCGGGTAACTCTAAGCTATATGGAACGCGGGCTCTTTTAAGCAACATTTCCCATATACCATTCAGTTACGCCAGTTGGATAAAGCAGATTAGAACATCAACTACAGATAAATGGTATGGGGTAATTTTGGTTGGAAGAAACAGTTTACAAACAGGAACTTGGCAGAGGGTACGTCTTCGATTGGGGCAGAGGCGTTTCGGATAACGCATAATCGATTTTAAACAGTGTATTCCAAATGCATATAATAATTTTAATAAAAACCACTATTGTATACAAGGCAACCAAAAATAACAAATCTTTGTGCTATTGATTAGCGCCATAATTGAACATTTCCCATTAAGATTTTAATATGAATTTATGGTCTTCCTTACCTCTAATACTTTGAATCCCTAATCCACTGTCGGCTGTTTCTTTAAGCACTTCTTCCAGGCTAAAAAGTTTTACAAAAAAAATCTGATGTGTTACACTCACATGACTTTCCCTACTCTTGTAAAAACTATTTATACAAATGCTATTCTCCATCTACTTCATGTTAATCGAGATAAACATTTGCAGAAACTATCTTATTGCTAATTTTCTTGTAGATGAGAGGGGAATATATATTTACAAGGGCAATTTGGAAATACAGTAGCCTTTAAGCACATACATATCTCTTAATAGCTGGTTGCTAGGTGCACCACCATTCCCTTTCCCACAGATTAATACTCTTTGCATATCCAAGACAAAAAATGAATAACGAATTCCCATTTGAGAAAATAAGTATTAAAGATATACATTTTATTTGTCATGAAAATATCTTAAACATAAGATATTTTAATCAAAATCGTTAGCCATTTTTGAGAAAATTAAAATTTTCGAAAAACGTTCCAGGTAAAGGGTAATCTGAGGTGGCGGGATTTTCTCGAAAACCTTTGTGTTGCATCTCTGGAAGATACTGAACCTAAATACCAAGTTTGGTGTTTATCCGACTGTTCGTTTCTGAGTTATGCTGTTCACAGACAGACACACACACGGACATGTTTCCAAAAATGCTTTTTTTGGATTCAGGGGTCTCAAAACATATATTTCCGGTGAAATCTCGGTATCGAATTTTTGGGTGGAATACAATACTTCCCCTACTTACTATACGTAGTAGAGAAAGTAAAAACTAGTGCTTTCTACTCCTAGGTCAATCAATGATAATTAATTGGTCTTCCACACATGCCATGTGTAACCTAAAGTTGGGAAGGTTTAATCCAACTGAAAAATTCAATGCCATAGCTGGGGAAAAATACAAGACTGTTGGGGAATTTAATGTTGTATTGGCACGTTGTCAAGGTAGTTCAGTTGGTTAGAGCAACAGCATGGAAAGCCAAAGATCTTTGGTTCATATCCCAGCTATGGTATTGCATTTTGTAGTCTGATTCTATCTTTCCTACTGCTTTCCCACTTCCCCAAAAGTGTGCCTTATAACTTTGTTTTGGGAGCGCTTAATTTTTATAAACAGTTAATTCTTTCATGTGAGTGTCACTGTAATTCCAATTCCTTTCAGACATTTTGGCCAAAGCGTTCTCCAGGTGTGACGGTTTCATCAAATGCTTGTTTCGCATCGCATCTTCGGAAGAAACCAGTGATTGAATGATTCTGATTTGTAGCTGAATCCTTTGGAATGCATTCACTAGCAGGGATGGGAAAAATGGAGAAAAATGTTGATATAATGAATTACGTTACATAAATAATTTACTCAGTTATATAACAAATTATTTTTTCACGAAGAAATCAGTAAAATTACAATTATTTCACAAAAGACTAATTTTAAGGAAATCACATACTTTTTTAACAATAACCAAAATAATACATGAGCTTACATCATATCCAAGGTCCCAATAACTGTATTTAAAATCACATGTGATTTATTGTTGTATAATCCTAACAGCATAAAAGAATCATTGTTTCAACTTCAAATAAATATAAAACATAATTTATCTTCCTAAACAATTCTGTTCAATGCTTGTTACAACACGCTTTCTTTTCGCCGACATCTTAAACACAAATAAACCACACTGACTAACACCAACAGTAAAACAACATTGAATACGTGTGCAAGCAGTTAACACTTGTTATAACGGAATGTGGGGTAAGGGGTGAAAATTAACGGCACGCAATAACATGTATCTACCTGTATTTTAATTTAGGGTTGGAGCAAAGTACATTGCCAAATGTCGCAGCAACGTTGCTAGCTAGATTTCGAGCATCTCGTAATTTTATATTCATTATTTCTTACTATTTTTTTTTCTTCTCCGCCGTTTCGGTTAAGCGAGGTTTTATTGTATTAAGAGAAGATTCTAAAAGAGTTGGTAACTGTAATATTTGGATATCAAAAGCGGTTAGGTGTTTTATTTGACTTGTTTTCAAACCAAAATGACTTAAAATGAATAAAGAAACAGCATGTACATAGAAGCATTGTTAGATTTAAACCACAAATTAAGTTACTAAGGAAAGATTTATAAAACGTTTCTAAAAAATCTGATGTGTTGTTTTCACGAGGTTTACCCTACTCATTCTTCCAAAAACTATTCCTACAGAAGTTTATTCTTCCATGTACCCTTGTTAACCGAGATAAACCTTTGTTACACATTTATGCATTCGTTGTAGGTGTAAGGATACAATAAACTAAGGCGATAGACAATATTTTGAAAAGTCTCTCAATCATCGCTTTGAAATTGTATGGTCAGAGAGAACAAACACGGACTTATTATTTGAAGACAAGCATAAGTGTGTAATCGAAGATTCAAACCAATAAAAAAAAATTCTGGAAAGGTCAACGGCACAAAAAAAGTTTGACATAACTTGTGTGCTTTAACGAGATCTATATTTTTTGTGTAGGAAGTGCGGGCCCCTATTCAAACCCTGGGTTTTTTCGGGGTTTTCCCGGGTCGTTAGGCGAATGCTGAGGTGATTTCTTTCATCCCCCGAATTTCCCGTCCCTTCACTTCATCATTCACCCCGATTGGTCTTTTTCAGTGTTGGAAGTGTCGGCGATGATATTTCGGTGGAGTGTGGCAGGGAAAAAGGATGCTCTCTTCGAACTTTCTCCGTCCCTCGGACTTCGACTGGTTGCCGGGGTATAAGGACCACCCCCACGGGGGTGTTGGACCCTATGTGGGGCGGGTCCCCAGTCTGCCTGTCCGACTATATCTGGAAACTGTAGGGACCTTGCGTTGCTGTGCCGTCACTCCTGGTTCCAACCGCCCATGTATCCTCTCACGCCATCCCTGCCTCCTGGAGGCGCCCCCTCGTGGGGCTTAGGTACAATATCCGCATTCCCTGAATCGGTACCTTAGTCCCTTCCAAATACACATTCCATTCCATTACCAATTATTATGCATAGTCATTCAGAATAAAGAGGCCTTATTTGTCATGTAAATATCTTAAATTTACAATATTTGATCAAAGACATTAGAGCCGTTTTTGAGGAAATAAAAAGAAATGAAATATTTTCCAAAGCTAAACACTTTTCGTTTTTGAGCTGTACTGTTTTCATTCAAACAAAATAAAGGCGTTTTCATTCTAAGTTGGAATGAAGTTAACTCAAAGGTTCGAAAGCAGGTTAATGAAATTGACATTAACGTAACAAACAGAAAGACACACAGAATGCAAAAGGAAAAGAAAGGCAGTAATACAGAGAGATTATCGAAAACAAGTTATCCTCGAATCAAGGAACCTCTATATGCCTTAGAAACGCCCAACAATACATTTTCGACGAAAACTCCACTGTAACAAAATGAGAAAACTTTACATTTTACCAACATCAATTCTTGGAAAACATTGATGCACTGTAACCATCGTTTCAAAAACCTGTTTCTCCTACTTGGCAGTACGTAGGTGCGCCTCCATCAAGAGCTGGAGAAACACGCAAAACAAACGTTCTGACAGAGGCAGCCTGTTGTTTAATAGGTGAGGGTAGCATCCTGTTGAAATAGCTTTACACTTTGTGAAAGTATTGCATTTCAATACCGAGATTTCATCGGAAATACACGTTTTAGGAGTCCCAGAATGCAAAAGATTCTGATGTGTCACATTCACATGACTTTCTGCACCTTCTATCGTTTATTAGGGCTATGGAAATTATTACCATTATTACGAAAGTTGATTTTGGTATCTAAATAAATAAAATAAATCCTGTGGCATTACAGCCCGCGAAGAGCCTGCGCCTACCAACCCGACTGCCCGTCTATATACATTATAGATATAGTTATAGATACGAAGGGACTAGCGATAGTGTATTGTTTTAGAACTGGACCCTTATACGCTGGGCTTAAAATTCCGTGCCCATCCCATGACATCGCAAGAGACAACTGAAAATCGACAGGTTTGTAAAAGAAAGGCTAAGTCTTAAACAATTCGAGCCTTAATAATGTATATCCCGCAAATGGCTGAAGCCACAAAAAAGTTACTTGAAATAAATTTTGTGTTTTAAAGAGATGTGCATTTCTTGTGTGGTGTGTTTTCGTCTATCGCTTAACGTTTGCCAGATGTGCAACATTATACAAAATTCCTTCCGAATGAAGAGCACTTCATTCACTACTCCCAAAAAATTCAATATATACGCTTTATTTGCCATGTAAATACCTTTAATTATATGGCATTTTAACCAAACTGACTATAACCATTTTTATTAAATAAAAAATTTCGAAATATGTCTGTCTATGTAAAGGGTAGTTTAGAGTAAGAGATTTTCTTGAAAATCTTTGTGTCGCATCTTTGAAAAGTGTGAACCCAACTACCAGCATTGGTATTTATCCGACTTTTCATTCTTGAGTTATGCTGTTCACACACACACACACATGCTTCCAAAAATGCTTTATTTTGATTCAGGTCCTCATAGCATGTATTTCCGGTGAAATCTGGGTATAGAAGTTTTGGGTGGAGTGCAATACCTTCTTTACCTACTGGGTACGTGATAGAGAAAGTAATAAAGATAACTATCTGTCAAACTGTTTTGGACGTAACAACATCATAGGCAATGAAACGACAGATAAATTAACAAAATTAGACAGAGAAATAGAATTTCTTGACTACAGGTTGCCATATATTTGTATTTCAAAAGCTTGAAAAAAAGTAATAGTCGATAGATGGTAATAAAAAATGGAACCAATTAAATACTGTAAAACCTCTAAGTACTATAAAATTCAGAAGGTTGTACCAAATATTCCCTGGTTGTACCATTTTAATCCTCCTAGAAAGATAACAGTTATCATTAGAATTAGATAAGGGCATATGTCCACGCCTGAACACTTACATGGAATTAAAATTAAAGGTGGTTCCTACTGCGATTGCGTACGTCTTTAAGTCTGTGAAGCTCAGGACTTAAAGATTTACATCAAAGACCCAAAAACTTACACCATTGTAAGTCGTTATTTACCTGAAAAATGCGAATCAGTTAGGGAATTTAATGTCGTACCGTGGTAGTTCAGTGGTTAGAGAACCGAATTGAAACGAAAGCTCCGTGGTTCAAATCCCGGCGATGGCATTGAATTTTTCAGTCGTCGAATTGTAACATGTTGTTTGGTTTTCTTACAAAATGTAAAATGAAAATTAGGTTAATTTATATTTAAAATATTGTGGAAGTGGTAAACTAATATTTTAATTCTACAATCGGATTGTTTAAAGCAACGTAACGTGTAATTTTAAAATCATGTGTATGTTTATTTATTTGCATATTACTATTTGTGTGACTGATTTTTGTTGCGTATATTGTTAAAGGGCGAAATACCCCCCTTGTTTTGATGCAGTCCAGTAAAGGGGAAAAGAAATCATAATGTGCAGAAAATGTAGATCTCAGTAAAGCACACAATTTTTGTGGAGAGATTCTTGGTTTATTGGTTTGGATTTTCAAACGCTTGTACTTTTCTGTGCCACCTACTTAAGGTGAAAAGAGGAAGTATTGTATTCTACCCATAAATTAGATATCGAGATTTCATTAGAAATATGTATTTTCTGAATTCCCGAATGCAAGAAAAGCATTTTTAAAAAATGTCTGTGTGTGTGCGCCTATTTGTGAACAACGTAACTCAAAAACGTAATGCCAGTTAAATACTAAACTAGGCATTTACGTTCAGAATATTCTAGGAGAGAATATGCCCTATTTAATTACTTATATATGTCCTCCTAATAGCGGAAGGGCACTTATGAGGGCAGTCCCAGAAGTACCCGACCTGACGTTGATAGCGATTGTTGTTTCAAACAAATGACTATGGTAGAAAGTACCACCCTTATAAAGCTTAAGTTTGAAGTTTGACGATGCTACGTTGTTTAGTAATTTTGTGGCCTTTGGCAGCCATTAATAGTGAACGCTCTCAGCAAATTTATAAACACGGATAAAACTGGCCATTGTTATGTGATACAATACTTTCATTTGAAAGGTCTTAGTCCAACTAATATTAAAGCTGAGCTAGATTCTACTCTGGGGGAGTCTGCTCCTTCGTTTACAACAGTAAAATATTGGAAGCAGAGTTTAAGTGATGCCGTACGAGCTGCCAAGACGAACATCGCAGTGGTCGACCAAATGAGGTGACCAGGCCAGAAATTGTGAAGAAAATCCACAAAATGGTATTGGATGACCATCGACTGAAAGTGCGCGAGCTAGCAGACATCGTAGGCATTTCACAGAGTGCTGTGCATTGCATACTGAAAATTTGGACATGAGAAAGTTGTGCACAAGATGGGTGCCGCGTTTACTCACAATGGAACAAAAGCAGCGTCGTGAGAATGTTTCAGCAGTGTGTTTGGCGATGTTTCGCTGCAATAAAGCCGAGTTTTTGCGTCGATTCATAACCATGTATGAAACATGGGTGCATCACTTCACACCTGAGACAAAGGAACAGTCAAAACAGTGGATTGAAAGGCGAGAATCGGCTCCAAAGAAGGCAAAGACAGTTCCATCTGCAGGCAAGGTCATGGCGTCAGTTTGTTGGGATGCGCGTGGGATAATTTTCATGGATTATCTTCAAAAAGGAAAGTATTATGCAAACTTATTGCAGCGTTTGAATGATGAAATGAAGCAAAAACGGCCGCATTTAGCGAAAAGAAGGTTCTGTTACATCAAGACAATTCACCAGTTCACACATCCATTATCGCCATGACCTAAATCAATGAGTTAAAGTTCGAATTGCTTCCTCATGCACCCTGTTCGCCAGACTTAGCTCCCTCTGAGTATTTTCTGTTTCCAAAATTGAAGAAATGGCTTGGTGGTAAAAGATTTGCCAACAGTGAAGAGGTGGAGTTTGCAGTTGATAGCTATTTTGCAGAACTCGGCGGTTCTCATTATAAACAGGTTATCGAAGCTATTGAACCCTGCTGGGAAAAGTGTATGGAGCTGAAAGGAGACTATGTAGAGAAATAAAGATGTTTTTTCCCCAAAATTTTGTGTTTTCTTTGTTAGGTCGGGTACTTCTGGGACAGCCCTCGTAGCACCTCGACTTGCGGAGATCTTTTGCACCTAGGCCCCTGACGGGGCGCCCCCGGGAGGGAGGGAGGGAGGGAGGGATGAGGCGAGAGGGGACAGAGGGCAGCCGGACCAGGAGGCACGACAGGCAGAGGGCAGGATCCCTACCATTTACAGATTTAAACTCCCCACTTGGCAGCTGGTGCAATCGCTCCCCACCCCCCTGTGGGCTTACACATCCCTTGGGGGTTTCCCGGGAGCACACGCTGAGACCTCCCGCCACACTTGCAACCCTGAAACAGCCAAGCACATGAAAGGTGAAGTGAATTGAGAATGGAGGTAAATTGGAGGGGCTGGAAATTCAAGAGAGTTAATCATCTTTCCAGTATTCGCCTAGCGACTCTGAGAAACCCCGTAAAAAAACTCTTGTTTCAGGAAGATCGGTCACGATCTCCCGATTGCGGCCCGCAGACGTTACTACTTGAGGCATCCCGCTCGTCACAATATTTTAGGGATGCGATAAGGATTTTCAAGAACATTCGCCACCCCAAACTACCCTTTATATGGAAAATTGTTCTTATTTCTGATTTTCTCAAAAATAGCTATGTCGATATTTACTAATGTCCCCTATTTTTAAGATATATGAAATACATATTTGTAAGAAAGGTAGAATCAGAGGACTGAAAAATGTCATCTCAATACAATTTGAGATCCCCTTGAGGTTTACAGGGGAAAATGCGAATCAGCGGAGAATTTGGTGTCGTGCCGGCAACTTGTCATGGTAGCTCAGTGGTTAGAGCACCCGGACGTAGACCAGGAGACCCGGGGTTCAAATCCTGGCTATGGTATTGAATTTTTCAGTTGTCTGATTCTACGTACCTTTCCAACCTTGTCCGACATACGGCTTGTGTGGAAGAACAATTAATTACATATTTGTAAAACTATGTATCTTTTTTTACTTTCTCTACTACGTACAGTAAGTAGGGGAAGCATTGTATTCCACCCAAAAATTCGATACCGAGATTTCACCGGAAATATATGTTTTGAGACCCCCTGAATCCAAAAAAGCATTTTTGGAAACATGTCCGTGTGTGTGTCTGTCTGTGTGACTGTGTGTCTGTGTGTCTGTCTGTGAACAGCATAACTCAGAAACGAACAGTCGGATAAACACCAAACTTAGTATTTAGGTTCAGTATCTTCCAGAGATGCGACACAAAGGTTTTCAAGAAAATCCCCCCACCCCAGACTACCGTTTAATGGAAGATTTTTCGGAAATTTTAATTTTCTCAAAAATGGCTCTAACGATTTTGATTAAAATATCATATGTTTAAGATATTTTCATGACAAATAAAATGTATATCTTGAATTTTCTGGGAATGTCTCCAAAAGTATTCTTCATTGTGAAGGACTTTTGCATAACCGATAAACCATAAGAGATAGACAAAATTTTACTACACAAAGATGTAGATCGCGTTAAAATACACAATTTATGTCATATACATTTTTTTTGTTGAGTGAACCATTTTAGAGATATTGCTTATTATTCCCTTAAATTTTTCAATACTTATTTTCTCAAATGGGAATTCGTTATTCATTTTTTTGTCTTGGATATGCAAAGAGTATTAATCTGTGGCAAAGGGAATGGTGCTGCATTTAGCAACCAGCTATTAAGAGTAATGCCTATGCTTAAAGGCTACTGTATTTCTATATTGCCCTTGTAAATATATTTTCCCCTTACATCTACAAGAAAATTAGCAATAAGATAGACTCTGCAAATGTTTATCTCGATTAAGATGAAGTAGATGAAGAATAAGCGTTTCTAAAAATAGTTTGTACAAGAGTAGAGAAAGTCATGTGAGTGTAACACATCAGATATTTTTCTCTTGGATATGCAAAGAGTATTAATCTGTGGCAAAGGGAATGGTGCTGCACCTAGCAACCAGTTATTAAGAGATATGTATGTGCTTAAAGGCTACTGTATTTCTATATTGCCCTTGTAAATATATTTTCCCCTTACATCTACAAGAAAATTAGCAATAAGATAGACTCTGCAAATGTTTATCTCGATTAAGATGAAGTAGATGGAGAATAAGCGTTTGTAAAAATAGTTTGTACAAGAGTAGAGAAAGTCATGTGAGTGTAACACATCAGATATTTTTTGGTGAAATACAATACTTTCTCTGCTTACTAGATGTGAGTAGTAGCACACAAGTTAGCAAAAGGAAACAAATCAGAAGTGCTTGCAATATACTGAAATGTAGTTGATACCTAATTTCTTTTCACAAATATTTGCTACAGTAGGTTTTTCTCTTTGCGAATATTACGTGTTTTAAGCAGATGCATTTGTTAGTATTGCAGCATTACTTTCACTTCCTGCACTCGAGACAAGTTGTTGGAGCACAATCACATTTACGCTATCCGTTTCCTTCCAAGCAAGCAAAACCTGATCGCAATGCTAAACCTGAATTTTCAGCGATTTGCATCCTAAATTTTGACAGCAAAAAACAAAAGCAACTAAAATAAATAACTTAAGCCAAAGCAACGGTGAAATTTAAAAAAAAATGCGAAAGCTTTCGATTCTTTTTCTCACTTTTACTTTCTCTACTGCGTTAGTAAGTAGGGAAAGTGTTGCATTCGACCCAAAAATTCGATACCGAGATTTCACCGAAAAAGTTACGTGTGTGTGTGAGAACACCATAACTCATGAAAAGTCGGATACATACCAAACTTGGTTTTTAGGTGGAATACCTTCCAAAGATGCGACACGAAGATTTTCGACAAAATCCCCACATCGCAAACTATCTTTTACATGGAAGATTAATCCTAATTTTTGATTTTCTAAAACATGGCTCTAATAATATCTCAAGGGTCTAATTTGCTGTTGATTGCATAATTCTATATAACGCTTCTAAAATCCATTTCTGGCATTTTAACCAGGTTCAGAGGCCCAGAGATTATCGAAATTCCTTAATTTTATCCGCCGCAGCTCTCCTTAGCAGCTGTGACAAACAACCTCCAATAATATTTTGCCTAGCTTTTACGTTTTACCAATTATATCTGACATTCCAAATGAAGAGGACTTCACAGGTTATTCCTAGAAAATTCAAGATAAACATTCTATTTGTAAATTAAATATCTTTAATGTATGGTGTTTTGTACTTGAGTCAAAATGGTTAGACGCATTTTTGAGAAAATAAAAACTTTCGAAAAAAAATGTTTCATGTAAGATAGATTGGATTGGGGGGGGGGGTGTTTCGTTGAAAATCCTCGTGTTGCATCTTTGAAAGCTTATGAATTTAAATACCAAGTTTGGTATTTAACGGACTTTTCATTTTTGATTAAGCTGTTCATGCAAACACACAATGACCTTTATCTGGACATTTAACTTTCTCTACCACGTACATAGTAGGCAGAGAAAGTATTTTATTCCTCCCAAAATTCGAAACCAAGATTTCACCAGAAATACTGTTTTGAGGCCCCTTGAATGCAAAAAAGAAAGTACAAGTCTGTGTGTGTGTGTGTCTGTGAACAGCATAACTCAAAAACGAAAAGTCGGATAAATACCAAACTTGATATTTGGATCCAAAGATGCGACACAAAGGTTTTCAAGAAAATCTCCCGACCACAAACTATCCTTTATATGCAACATTTTTCGAAATGTTTGATTTTCTAAAACATGACCTAAAGATTTTTATTAAAACACAACATATGAAAGATATTTACATGGCAAATAAAATGTATATTTTGAATTTTCTGGGAATAGCCTGTGAACTACACTTCATTCGGAAGGAATTTTATATATTTTGTGTAACTGGTAAACGTTAAGCCATAGACTAAAACGTACCACACAAAAAATGTAGATCTCTTTAAAACACACAATTTATTTAAAATAGGTTTTTTTAGCATATTCCGTTTCTGTTATATCTGTTATTAAAGGTTAGAATTGTTGAATACTTGTCATTCTTTTTAACTCCCATTTATTTTCAGTTGTTTCTCGCGATGTCATGGAAACAGTATGGAATTTTAAGGCCAGCATATAGCGTCCAGTTGTTAAACATTTGACTATCACTGTGTTCTTTGTATTTATAACTAAATATGCAGTGTAGCTACTTTTTCAAAAAGTTTATTTGGTTAAAATGTATTAGATAGAAAAATAACCTTTAGTAAAAATAGTTTGTATACCCACTAATAATGATAGAGGATAGAGAAAATCACATGAATGTATCACATCAGATTTTTATTATATTTACAACTTGTCCCTCCAATCTATACAATTGCTTTTTTAATATCAAAACATTTAAAGCCACAGATTTGCATTTAATTGACCCTGTACCAAGGTAAAGTACCCTCTTGAACGTTGAATTCCATTTTTCTCTGTTCCTTTTTTCCCCCAGCATTTACCACTTTTCATAGTTATCCTTGGACAACAGTTTATAACTTCTATTTAATTAATTCTTTTAATCTTTAATTATTAATGTAATACATTAATTCTTTTCCAGAACTCAAATTGAAAGAATAAATATATTAAATAACATGCGAACAACTTTTTTCCCTTAAACTAATTAAAATTAAGAAATGCCTGCACAAAAGATTCTTTATATTTCTATATGAAGTTCATATTAAAAATTTGTAGGGTCCAAGGAGCATTTCATATTACTATATCAAAAAGAGGGTATTTATGAATAAAAAATTTAATATCTTAACAATGGCTTGAAATAGATCATTAAATTTTTGTGTGCACTGTATGTTTTATATTCTGAGTATATGCTAAAAAATCTTACGTGTTACATTCACATGGCTTTCTCTGCCCTCTATCGCATATTAGCGGGTATACAAATTATTCTTAAGAAAGGTAGAATCAGATGACTGAAAAATTCAATGCCATAGCCGGGATTTGAACCATGGATCTCCCGGTCTCTGTCCGGTTGCTCTAACTACTTAGCTACCATGGTAACATGCCGACACGCCATTAAATTCTCCAGCTGACTCGCATTTTTCCCGGTAAACCACAAGGAGATCTCAAATTGTATTGAGATGTCATACCCCAATGGCGACTTACATTCTTTGTAAATACTTAAGTCCCGGGCTTTATAGTTACAACCACTATTAGGTCAATTAATGGAATTAATTGTTATTTCACACAAGCCGTGTGTTGGACAGGATTGGAAAGGTAGAATCAGATGACTGAAAAATTCAATGCCATAGCCGGGATTTGAACCACGGATCTCCCGGTCTCCGTCCGGTTGCTCTAACCACTGGCTCAGTCATGCCCTTCTGCGGTGTACCGCGTTAGGTGATCCAAGCTTGTCATCATTCGCTGGCCCTTGTGGTTGACTGTCAGGTTCTTAGGCACCCAGCGAGCACTAACTTTACGAAATTTCAACGTGTCACGAACAATATCGTACACTGCACCATAGGAAATGTTGAACTGTTGCGATAATGTTCGCAGTTGCACACGCCGGGCCTTCAAAATTGCCGCCTCAATGCGTCTGACATTCTGCGGGGTTGCAGCTGTTACCGCTCTCCCGGAGCGTGGCGAATCACTAAGGTTCACCCGGCCCTCTAGGAAGAATGCGCACCACCTGGAGACATTGCTACGGTCCATACAATCATCCCCATACACGCCACGCATGTCCCTGTGAATATCACTCGATTTATGCCCTTTGGCCCACAAATATCGAACCACACCTCTCTGCTCTTCACACGTGGACGACAGTAACATGCGCGCCACCTTTGTTGCGTGGCTCACGCTTCTCTTGCTAGAGCTGCACATGAAACAAAAAATACCCTCTATAGTGAAAACTTCAAACTATATACGTGTGAAATTGCAACATTCCAGCTACAATGTCAAGGCAGAAAAAAATTATTGGGCGCTACTTTTCGATCCGCTCTCGTAATAAATTAAGGTATTATATTAATTTAAAATAAATACAAACATATTTTGATGCATTTTATCTCACTATTAATCCTTGACAAATGTGATTTTAAGTTCACATTAATGTTACTTTAAAAGACGCTATTGTTTATTAGAAGTAACTCAGATTATATTTTTCTTGAGAATGCTACAAAATGTAGATATCAAAATGCTAAATTCATAATTTGAACATACTAAAAAGCAGCACCCTCAGTAATGTGGCTTTACTCATAGTGCAACTGCTGTTGATGATAACAGGACCAATCTTGAGACAGCCAGCTTTCATCCTACTTGGGGATATAGAGTAGGAACGAGGTAGGAAATAGGAAACAAAAACAAATAAATTTTAACTTCCATATTAGAAGAGTGTAAAGACTGCAAGAGTGGACGGACAGGTGGAGCGAGACATGGCTAGGAAGTGCGGATGCATCACCAATAAGGGAGTGTTTTATGTTGGTGATCTATCAAACGACTTCATCCACTGTTGATCCCACAATGAGAATGTCCTGTTCTCTTAGGCGAGAATAAGGGGCTTCAACATCCGTGCCAAAGCAAGGTTCATTTTCTTAAAGAAACAAGAAAAAAATTCCTGATGTTTTACATTCACATGCTTTGCTCTGCTAACTCTTCTATAAACTAGCCTTACAAAAGCTTATTCTTCTATCTACTTCTTGTTAGGAGGGCAGTCCCAGAAGTACCCGACCTGGCGTATAGATAGTGGTTGTTGTTTCAAACAAATTACTTTGGTAGAAAGTACCAACCCTATAAAGCTTAAGTCCAAAGCTTGATAATGCTACGTCGTTTAATAATTGTTTGGCAGCCATCAATAGTGAACTCTCTCGGCGAATTTGTAAAAATGGATAAAACTGGCCATCGTTAAGTGATACAATACTTTCATTTGAAAGATCTTAGTTCAACTAATATTAAAGCTGAGCTAGATTCTACTCTGGGGGAGTCTACTCCTTTGTTTACAACAGTAAAATATTGGGTGAGTTTAAGTGAGGCCGTACGAGCTGCCAAGACGAACATCGCAGTGGTCGACCAAATGAGTAGACCACGCCAGAAATTGTGAAGAAAATCCACAAAATGGTATCGGATGACCGTCGACTAAAAGTGCGCGAGCTAGCAGACATCGTAGGTATTTCAAAAAGTGCTGTACATTGCATACTGACTGAAAATTTAGACATGAGAAAGCTGTGCACAAGATGGGTGTCGCGTTTACTCACAATGGAACAAAAGCAACGTTGTGAGGATGTTTCATTTGAGTGTTCGGCGATGTTTTGCTGCAATAAAGCAGAGTTTTTGTGTCGATTCATAACCATGGATAAAACATGGGTACATCACTTCACGCCTGAGATGAAGGAACATTCAAAACAGTGGATTGAAAGGGAGAATCGGCTTCAAAGAAAGCGAAGACAGTTCCATCTGCAGACAAGGTCAGTCAGTTTTTTGGGATGCGCGTGGGATAACTTTCATTGATTATATTAAAAAAGGAAAAGCAATCAATGGTGAGTATTATGCGAACTTATTGCAGCGTTTGAATAATGAAATGAATGAATGATGCAAAAACGGCCGCATTTGCAAAAATAGAAGGTTTTGTTTCATCAAGACAATGCACCAGTTCACACATCCATTATCACCATAACCAAAATCAATGAGATAAAGTTCAAATTGCTTCCTCATGCACCCTATTCACCAGAATTAGCCCCCTCTGATTATTTTCTGTTTCCAAGGTTGAAGAAATGTCTTAGTGGTAAAAGTTTTGCCAACAATGAAGAAGTGGAGTTTGCAGTTAATGTATATTTTGCAGAACTCGACGGTTCTCACTATAAACAGGATATCGAAGCTATTGAACATCGCTGGGAAAAGTGTATCGAGCTGAAAGGTGACTATCTAGGGAAATAAAGATGTTTTTTCCCAAAATTTTAGTGTTTTCTTTGTTAGGTCGGGTACTTCTGGGACAGCCCTCGTAATTGAGATAAACTTTCATTACACAATTCGTTGTAGGTATAAGATGAACATAGTAGGGACTACCTATGGTCTGGTGGTTAGAATGCTAGCTTCCAAATTTAGAGGTCCCGGGAGTACTTCCCATTCTCCCTAGAGTCTGAAAGTATGAGTAAGAGTGTAAATGTGTGTGTGTGTGTGTGTGTGTGTGTGAATCTAATGTTTATAAAGAAAATACAAAGATGCATAATATTTAACGAGTGAACACCATTGTCGATGAGCAATTGTTTCAAAGACAAAGCCGCAGATATGAGCTTAGATGTTAAAAGCGACATATAAGTGCAAAAAATTATATATAGTGGGCTAAAGCAATAGTCAGATTTTTAAATAGCGTGTCGGTATGTGATGGTTATGAAATTCCAGCTCTTTTCACGACCACGAGAGAAAAAAAACGCAATAGCGGATTACCACTTCAAACAAAATGCGATCGTCTTCGTGTTGTATCTAACGCACTCCATATGGCCTATGACCTCATTCATTTCTGAAGTGGAGGTACCCAGTGGGAGAATCCGTTGCCTCCGATGAGGATGGCGGTGGAATGATAGGATCTACAGCTCTTACTGTGGACTCCGAACCACGTTGAGCCTTGGGGATACTTTACATGATCAAACAAAATGTGATGTGCTATATTTACATTACTGGTAAACCTTAACGGAGACAAAGCCTTTTTTTCTTTTAAGTTAACCATTTCGGAGATAATCCTTCTAATTGGTTTGAATTTTCAAATACTAATACTTGTCTCAAATGGGAAGTAGTTATTAGTCTTTTTTACTTTTTTATTCCTGCTGGTCATGCAAACAGAACGGAATTCCAAAGCAATCACTAGCGACCAGCTCTTAAAATATTTGACTACCCTTAACGCTATTGTATTTCACTATTCTCATTGTACATAAAAGGAAATATGTAATAAAACCATTTCTGGAAATGCATACAGGCTGGACCATTTAAGTTGAGACTTCAACGTTTCCAAAACCAAGCATCGTAGAAAGAAAAGTCTTTGATAAAAGTTGCTTGATATTATGGGGGAAAGTAAATGTCATTAGTAGTGTCTTATTTGGAGGAAGATGTGATGGTTATTTTAGGATCAACTTAATTTGACCTTAATTGTAAGTTCCAATTTAAAAAAATTAAATTGACACTAAACTGAGCATCGTAAGGCCCACCAAACGAAACACTACTAATGACATTTACTTTCCCCTATAATATTAAGCAATTTTTATTACACTTCTTTCTACAACGCTTAGTTTCGGAGATAATGTACAGTCTCCAGTTAAATAGTCCACCCTGTATATCGATTAACATGAAGTAGATAGACCAATAAGCTTTTGTAAGAACAGTTTGTTGAATAATGGGTAGAGAAAGTCATGAAAATGTAACACACAAGGATTTATTTTTTTCGCTGCGATTTACTATTACTCCCGATTAGGGATCGTGCCTGAGTAAGGCGTAGAAGGTTAACCTAACGAGCACGGCGACAAAACTCAATCTGTCTTTCGGGAAAAGATGGATCAGAATATTATACAGGGTGATTTATGAAGAACTCGCACATTTATTTCTTTAATTGTTTCAAAACGAGTTATGCTAGTGACAACTTATTATACCTGAAATGCAGAGGAATATTTGGAGATTATTTACCTCTATAGCAAATGTTGAAAATGTCCTCTATCCTGCATAAGGCACAACTCAACACGTAGTTCCATGTTACTGGCCACTCGTTGGAGGACTCTGTTGTCAATAACTTGAATCTTCTGTGTAATGTTGTGTTTCAGATCGTCCAATGCCTGGGGACGTGTGGCATAAACCCTGTCTTATAAGTAACCACATAGAAAGAAGTCCGGAGATGTCAAACCCGGAGATCTCGGTGGCCACAGGTTCTTGGAAATTATCCGATTGTCAAAGAAACTTGTCATTAGTGCCATGGATTCATTTGATGTATGACATTTAGCGCTGTCCTGCTGAAAATATCCTTGACTCAGCTCTACATCGTCTAGTTGCTCAACAAACTCCATGAAAATCCGTCGGTGCTCTGCAGTGTTCAAATTGTAAAAAAAAAAAAAAAAAAAAAAAAAATGGTTCCACTATTCTCTGTGCGGATATTGCGCACCAAACACCGATTTTAACCGGGTGCATAGGTGCTTCATGAATAACATGTGGATTTTCGCTGGCCCAATAGCGTGAGTTATTTGAGTTCACATAGCCGGATAAATGGAACCATGCTTCATCTGTGAACCATGTGATGAACAATATGGCAGGATTTTGCACAATGAACGCCTGAAACTAACGACAATAATTCAGTCGTCTATCCTTATCTGGTTCCTGTAACTGATGAACAACTGTAATCCTATACGGCTTTAGGCCTGCACTTTTCACAGCTCTCTGACACACTGAGTAGCTGTACCCTGTCTCTTGCGACAAGCGTCTTAATGATTTTTTTTGGATGACTGTTTCAGTCGTGCTCTTACATCAACAACAACCGTGGGAAGCCTACGTGAAGGATTGTTGCCTTTTTCACTCACCAGAGGTCCAGTTGTTTCCAATTTGTTTACCAGTCCTAGTATTGTGTTTCTTTGGGGAGGATTCCGAACACAAAACTTTCTCTGGTATGGCCTTTGAGTAGCTGTAATTGAATTCGTAATCCAGTGTTGCTTTACAAGGAAGAGTCATTAATTTAATGTGTACTCCATTTTCACGTTGAGTGGAAGAAAATCTCAAAAACAGTTGCCGACAATAAAACTAACAATTACGAATAAAACATGAACATCTGCGCATCTGTGACAGGGAATCGAAACTCCAGAATATTCTGCTTAATTTGGTGCTAAAATTGGGGCATTGAGTGAGTTTCGAACAGAATAATTAAAGAAAGAAATGCGCCAGTTCTTCATAAATGACCCTATATAAGAAGCACTTTGAGAATGCACTCACAAAAAAGACTGCATATTTAAGAAGTTCTCGTCACTTCTTAAGCTAAACGGACACGCTCGGAGTGAAAGTTGAGATGGATAGGCATTAATTGAATTCTTCACAAACGCCAATCATTAGAACAAATACCAAAGTGTACACACGTGGTCGCTTATCTAAAAGTGGATTAGTAGGTACGCGCTGTAGAGAGTCATATCCCTAATATAGCCTTCCTTAACGATTTTCGTTATGACCTGTGCACATGGAGTAGTCCCAAGAAGGAAATGGTATACATTTGTTCCCTTTATCCTGTAACAGGTGTTAAGAGGTGAATGGCAGCAGTTTCGTTTCACATGACGTGTCAGCAATACGTTTAATTAAGTATTTTCCACGCAACTGGATAGATATGAGAGCTTCAGCGTTAAGTAGAGCATTAGCAGTGGCTTTTTATTTCGTTATTTATGGACATAACTGCAATGGTTCTTAGCGTTGGGCGTAAATCTACGGCACGGGACCACCGTCTTTACTTCCCTTCCGATGGAAGCCATGCTAAGGATGTTTACGCCCGAAAAAAATCCTCGCCCTCCCCCGAGCTTGAACCCGCGACCTCGAGAACTAGAGGCTAGCATGATTCCCCTAGACCACGGAGGACATTAGCTGTGGCATACATCACCAAAGCCAATCTTAAAGCTTCTTAACCCCGCGACGGCCCAATCTGGCCTATGGTTTTTTTTTTGTGGTTTCCTCGGATCGACAGGCGAATGCTGGGGTGGTGCATCTTCTACAACGACTCTCCTGCTCCTCACTTCCCGTACCAGTCATCTTCCTTGTCATCTGTTTCAAGATAGACGGTGTTCGGCTGTGCGTTCTGCGGAGATTTCTTTCCTGACGTCGCTGTGGGGGCTACTCAGATCTCTCCTCCGAGTGTGCTCCACTCCGTGAGAACTTCGGAGGGACGGGGCGGCGTTACATGTGTTCAATCTGGAAACATTAGGGACCCCGCCCGTCGTCATCCGGATCTGGTCGCCCTTCGGGTCTTGTCTCCTCATCCCTCTCTCCTGGAGATCACTGGCAGAAGCAGGCCTGCATGCGGTGCACTGTCCGTTTGTGTACTTCTTAAAGCTTCTTAAATGTGCTGCCAAATAGAAGACTTAAGATACGTTTTTTCAAGATCGTGTGACACACACAGAGACATTTTTCTATGAATACGTGTTTTTAATCAGGAATCTCAAAACGTGTATTTCCGAAGAAATCATCCGTATCGATTTTCTGGGTGGAATACTGTGCTCCCTCTACTTACTATAGCTAAGACCGCGGCGGTAACTTGGGAGGCTCGCATTCGGGAGGTCGCGGGTTCAGTTCAGTCGACCGTCCGCATTTACCTTTCATTCTGCTTCCTTCTCAACTTTCAGGTGTGCTTCTAGATTTCGTGGCGTATGGCGGTGTGGGATAGATGGTGTGGATGCTTGCACCAAGGGCTGCTTGGTCGACGGGTCGTTCATCGCCCTCTCTAGGCATATCTAGTAGTGGGACGGGTCTTCTAACCTGGACTATTAGAGACTTCTGGGGGAGGTAACCACAGCATATCTACATAGTGCGCGAGCAATGTTGGAGTTGGGAAGAGTAGGTAGCAAGGGCATGATAGTAGAAAGGATACTTAAATATTGGCATAGATTGAAATCATTGGACGAGCATATTGTCTTGAGGCAATGTTTAATAATGCAAGAAAAATCCAGTGCTGGGATGAACTGGGCTCAAAGAATAAGAAGAATTCTACAGGAAATAGGAATGGGTAACTTATGGGATGAGAGAGAGGGGTTAGTTAAAGGTTTCTGGAAAGAAGTGAGGAACAGAGTAGAAGATATAGAGAAACAAGAATTATTTCAAAGTCTGGAAGGAAAGAAAAGTTTGGAACTATATAGACAATTAAAGGTGTACTGGGGAAGGGAGAAGTATGTGAATGTAGGTAATAGATGAGAGAAGGGTGGGCCTGGTCTAGATTAAGTGCACATAGGCTAAGGGGAGATAGGTAGGGAGCGAATTTGAATAGGTGTCCTCTTTGTGGAGAGGCAGATAATGATTTGCATTATACAATTGAATGTGAAGAAACTAAGTTGTGGAGAGAAGTTTTTATCTAAAGAATGGGAGAATGCTAACAAAGAAGTATTAAAAGTTAGGATAGTAAAATAAAAAAGGAGGGGATATAAAAAGGATAGGAGAATATATGGGGAGAGTAAGAGAAAAATTCTTTAGAAAAATAAAGCAATATGGATTTGTTATGAACCACCATGCACAAATAACTACGTGCATGAACGACTAAAGAAAAAAAATAGCAACTCAAAGTAATGTATTAAAATTTGTAATATTTTTGTACAGCGTTTTGGAAAATAAATACACACACACATACATACAGTAGAGACTCGAAGTTTATGTTAGCTGCGACATCGTGACCACAAAACGCGTGTTACAATAAATTAAATAAAATGTCAGTTTAGTGCTGATGCAAAATTCCGATGCCTTGCATTCTAATGACTTTTACTCATTCTTCTATAGAAAATTCTTACAAAAGCTGATTATTCTACCTACTTTCTCTTTCTGTTTCATTTATATGCCGTCTTACCAAGCGGGATGGCTCAGGGGATAACTCTGTGGCCCGATTCGGCAAGTCGTGGGTTCGATTCCCGTGACCGATCTTCCTGACCCATGGGTATTTTCGGGGATTTCCCCGGGTTACCATGTGAATGGTGGGAAGGCTCATTACATCCCCCGAATTTCCTGTCCCTCCATTTCACTTCACCTTTCATCTGCTTGGTCTCCTTCAGATTGCAAGTGTCGGCGGGAGGTCTCGCCATGTGCATGGCAGGGGAAAAAGCATGCTCTGTGGAAACCTTCGTCCCCCGGGCTGCGAGCAATCTCCGGTTCCCGGGCCTCCCCAAGGGATGTGTAAGCCCACAGGGGGGAGTGGAGCAACCAGCTGCCAGCCGGGGAGTTCAACTCTGTAAACAGTATGGACACTGCCCTCTGTCTCCTCTCACCTTAACCCTCCCTCTCGGGGGCCTAGGCACAAAAGATCTGCGTAGGTCGAGGTTCCCCCTCCGCTCCTAGTCCTAGCATATCCTATATGCCGAATTTAATCTCTAAAGTCGTATCGGCGAACGTTTCCCTCATCAGCAATGATGTTCACTCATTTTACAGTTGTGTGGCATTAGTTTATGTAATTAAGTTAAATTCACTCTTCCAGATTCTAGGGAGGACGGGGAATAACCTGGTTAAAGAAACGTTCCAACCTTCCTGCCGGGAATCGAACCCTAGACATCTAGATTTGAAGGCTAGTATGTTAACCACCAGATCACGGAGGCAGTTTATATATTTCTTCTTAACCCTGATAAACTTTCAATTCACTTTTACACATCTCGTTGTAGGATACAGTAGGTAAAACGACAGTCGAATTTTTAAACAGTGTGTTGCTATCTGATGGCTTTGTAATTCTATGCTGTCTGCACGACCATGAGGGAAAAAATGAATAACCACTTCCCATTTGGTAAAAGTATTTAGTATTTCAAAAATCAAACCATTAGCAAGGGAAATCTCGGAAATGGTTAGCTCCACAAAAAAAGGTATACATGTATTAAAATTACCTCACACTACTAATAATACATGCGGTTGGCAGCTTGCAGAGTCCGCTTCCTTATTCGATTTCTGTGGTGAAACATGTAACTGCGGCAGACGTTCACCGGCAGTTGTTAGAGGCTTGCGGAGAGTCTGTAATGCTCATCAGTATGTCGAAGAATAGTGTCGAAGGTTTGCGGCCGGTAGAGGATGCAGTGGCCACCCAGCACGGCATCAACAATTTGTCGTCCTTGGTGTTGTAGTAGTTACCATGTTAATCTTCTAGTTCCCGAGGGCGATGGATTTTTATCGGAAGGGAAGCAAAGCCGGTGGTCCCATGTCGTAGATTTACGGCACGTAAAGGAACCTCAAGCACGATAAAGGGGCCTCTGAGCAGAATACCCTTCTTTCACGCCTAATATAGAATGGGACGCTAAGGGCCACAGCAGTTAAAGAGCGTCCATAAATAAAAACTCACTTTAATTTTTAATCAACAGACTTGAACACAGTTCGCGTGAGGAACTGATTCAGGACAATAGGAGGATCAAATTAAGGCATATGACGCGGACGGTAGAATTGGGAAAGTCGTTCGGAAGCGTTCGTCACATTGTCCATGATATTCTGCAGTACCGGAAAGCTTGTTCCCGATGGCTTCCACGAAATCTGTCCAACCAACACAACTTTTGCAACGGCTCTCCACGGAAGGAACAGTTTTCTTCACCACATTGTCATGGGTGACGTAACATGGATCCACCACTACACCTCCAGCAGTAAGCGGTCGTCAGTGGAGTGGAAACACCCCTCCTCTCCAAAGACAAATAGGTTTAAGGTAATACAATCTGCCGCGAAGGTGATGGCCACAGTGTTTTGGGAAAGCGCAGGTGTCATACTTGTGGAATTTTTGGAAAGAGCGCACACAGTGACCACTGACGGATACTTACCGAGGGCATCATCTTCCTTCACGACAACGCATGACCTCATATAGTCCAGAGGATCAGCACGCTGTTAAAGCAGTTTCGCTGGGACATCATCGAGCACCCTTCTACAGCCCGGACCTCGTTGCAAGCGATTTTCACCTTTTTCCTCACCTAGGAGGCCAACGATTCGTTTCAGACGAAGAGGTGAAACACTTCCCGACAATATGGTTGAACACGCATGGACAGGATTTTTAACACGAGGGAATATTCTAACTGATCCCACGAAGTGATAACTGCCTAAATCGATATGGAGACTAACCTAACGTATGTACGTATATATATACATATATATATATATATATATATATATATATACGTATTTGATATAAGTTGTGCGCTTTAAGAGATGTACATTTTGTGTGTAGTAAGATTTTGTCTATCTCTTAGGTTTACTAATTACACAAAAGCACACAATGAAGAGGACCTCTCAAGACATGC
This sequence comes from Deroplatys truncata, assembly GCA_030765065.1. Taxonomy (NCBI): domain Eukaryota; kingdom Metazoa; phylum Arthropoda; class Insecta; order Mantodea; family Mantidae; genus Deroplatys; species Deroplatys truncata. The sequence goes on from CM060987.1 coordinate 22,323,934, forward strand.
ATTGTATTTACTATGAAAATATCTTAAATATATGGTATTGTAGTCAAAATCGTTAAGAGCTATTGAAAAAATCAAATGTAATAAAAAATTTCGTATGTAAAAGTACCTACTTTGGGGTGGGGGATTTTCTTGAAAATCTTCATGTCGCATAGTCTGAAGAAACAACTTAAATAGGCACTGCGATTGGTAACTAACCAACTTTTCGTTTTTATTTCTATAACACGTATATAGCACCTAAATGTCGATACCACTACTTCACCGGAAATACATAAAGTCGGTGTTCAATTTCAGTATCTTCCAAAGATGCGACACTAAGATTTTCCAGAAAATCCTCCCACCACCTAACTACTGTTTACGTAGAAGATTCTCCAAAAATTTATTTTCTAAAAAATGGCTCTAAAATTTTGATTAAAATATACTTTATTAAAGATATTTACATGACAAATGAAACATTTATCTTGAATTTCCTGGGAATAGCGTATGAAGTCCTCTTCAATCGGAAGGAATTTTGTACAATCCTGTACAGTGCCTTCATTTTATGCTACAACCGCCTTATTTGCATATCGGTCGAGTCGGCAGTGACCTTGGTATGATGCCATTGCACAGAACGTCCAAGGGTACGTTTGACAGCTGTGAGCTGTTTCACTCGTTGCTTTGTCTTCGTGTTGTGAAATGTTTCGACAGTATGTATGTTGTGTGATTTCCTTAGGTATTATTCTCTTATTAGTCTACGGAAATGCCTGCCAACAAATTCACGCCTGAATAGCTTAGTTTTATGTACGATACACACGTGAAAGCTGAATCATGTAGACAGGTGTGCGAGTTCCGGGTAGAGACACTGAGATGTTTGGTCAATAAATTTAGAACAGGAAGTAGTTTATATTATTAAATAACTATGTGACCAAAGAGAAGGTATTAAGATTTAATTTTTCACCTACTGTAATTATTTAACAAACTACTGGGCCATTTCGTTGATTAGAATTAGGATTAGCAGACGGAGGGGACAATGTTGTTGAGCGAAGGTCTACCAGGGCAAGAGCCTAAGCCCAAGCTCCCCTTCTAAACCCTGGGCCAGCGCCATCGGAGTGGCTCTCCAACCGTGGGGGTTTCCCATGGGGCCAATATCTGGAGTCTAAAAAGCCCCCCCTCCGCTTGCGCGAGCATGGAAGTGAATACGCCACTTACGCGCGTCAACCGGAAAGGGCGACTACCGAAAACCTCGGTGGGGCCGACAGTAACCTAGCATGCCGTCTACCGGCTATCCAAAGCGGTACCGGAGGACACAGAGGCGTCCCACAATCCCGCCTGTATGGAAACCCATGCGGACGCACCCAATCTCCCACGGGTCTCGGGAACCACTGCCCCGCCGAGTACAACCCAATCCGAACAACTCCCTTGAGGGAGGGGCTCGAATGTTCTGCCCGACGTACTTCTAGCCACGTCAGAAGTACCACGAGTGCTCAGGGTCCGCAGCGCCCGCACCACGGCAGCTGAAAGGGTTGGAACCCCCCTTACGGGTTGACGGAGGGGACACCTAGCACCTCGACCCGCAAGTGATCTGTGCATACACCCTCGGGAGGAACGGATGAGATGCAGGAACTGGGCTGCAGGACGCAGACGACAGAGACATGCAGCGTTCCCTAAGAGTTAGAGGCTTGATCACCCGGGCGGAGAGCGCTCAAGGGCGGCCCTCCCAAACCACCGGAGGGTGGCTCACAAGCTGTCCTGCAGGGGAGATATGAGAAAGCTCGACGCAGTAACGGAGGCTGAAACGGCCGCCGCCGACCGTGAAAGAGGTAGAGGAAATGAGGGGGATGTATTGATTCTTCCCAGCATTCACCTAGCGACCCGGGGAAACCCCCGAAAAAACCTATGGACCGGAAAGGTCGCCCGCGGGAATCAAACCCACGACCTCCCGAATGCGGGCTACATACTTTAATATCTGACCCATCCCGCTCGGTCCGATTGATGGTTGTTCTGCAGCCAAAGGATACTTATAGGCTATGCAGCATTAACAGAACTTGGAAGACTGTCGGGGAGGTTAAGGAAGTCAGACGTAACGTCGGTGTTTCACATCCTTTTGTGTGAATATCGGGGACGTATCATCCCTTATTAGGAGTAGTCGGGATTGTGTGAAATTACAATTATAAGGGGTAAAAGGGAAGCTTCTAAGAAATCAGAAGGTAAATTAAATGAATTAAATTGTCATTCTAGTTTAAAAAGCTAACAGTGGAACGTCGGGCAGCCGGTTAGTACTTAATATTAGTAAGAATAAGTCGGCAGAAAAGGAAACAAAAGTGGTGCCCGAACCGCCAGGGAATGTGGACACGGGCACAGCAAGGTCGACGGTTACACAAGTGATCGTGTCAATGAGCTATCACAATCCAACGTGACTCCCTTAGCCTCGCGACCTCAAATTCCTCCACCTCCCCTTCACACTCTCTGTAGTCAAATGTGCGCTTTTATGGTTCTTTCAACCTACTCTATCGCGTTCCTAATCTGGCTACTGCGACTTCAAATTAATTTCTGCACACATCCGGATCTGATGTGCTGCATTCACAGGAGTTTCTCTTTTTTCACTCTTGTACAAAAGCTTACTACTACTACTTCTTAATACGCATTACTCGTTTATACATTTCGTTGTAGGTTTCAGAAGAATACAATAGGCTATAGCGGCGGTTCCCAAACTGTGGGTCGCGACCCTCAAGGGGGGCGCGGTATTCTATCTGAGGAGTCGCAGTGTATATTTGGAATTATTAATAAATCATTTTATTTTTAATTATTATTATAACAGTGGGGAAAATGGAATTTAGTCACCTATTACATATTACATTAAACAATCATGTTTTGTATTTAAGAAACATATTAATACAACAATTTCACAGCAAATGCACATGTACAATTTTATGTAACCCATTAATTATTACACTGCATATCAGCATGATAAGTATGAGCGTGTTTGCTGTTAATTAATCGTTCACTGTCTGGCTGTATGTTAGTTGCACACATTCTCCATTCCTAGATTTAGTCTTGGTGTTCATCATTGACGAAAATCCAATTTCGCGGAGATATGAGGTGAATAAGCACGTTTAGTGCGACAGACACCAGGGAGCGAGAACTGATACACATCTTCCTTCTGGAAAGTCAGTTTTAAACTTTGGTCTGAAGAAAGCTCAATTAATTTATCCTTTAACTTCGCGCGAAAACTTGCAAATTAATGATTAAGCAGCGAAGTGAATGGAGGGGTCGCCAATAATTTCATTATCGAAAAGGGTGTCATGTGTGCAAAACGTTTGGGAACCGCTGGACTAAAGCGATAGTCAAATGTTTTCAAAGTCGGTCGCTATGTGATGGCTTTGAAATTACGTTCTCTTTAGATATGCATGAAAAATAAAGAAAACAGAATAACGAGTTGGAGTTAAGAAGACACAGTATTTGAAAATTCAAACCAATAACAAAGAATATCTCGGGAATGGTTAATGCCACAAAAAAGTATTTGACATAAATTATGTACTTTTTTGTGCAGTAAGATTTTGTCTATCTCCCACGATTTACTAATTATACAGAAGTTATTCAGAAAGAAGAGGATTTAAGAGGTTATTTCTAGAAATTTCAGATGTATGTTTCATTTGTCATGAAAATGTTTTAAACTTAAGCTATTTTATCAAAATAGCTAGAGCCAAGTTTGAGAAAATAAAAAAACTACGAAATGTGTTTCAAATAAAGCTTAGTTTGCGGTGAGGGAATTTTCTTCGTTTTGAGTTATACTGTTCCCAGACAAACACACACGCACATGTGTGCAGGAAATTTTCCTAAAATGCTTGTTTTTCTTTCTTTTTCTTTTATTCGGGAGCCTCAAAAAATGTATTTCCCGTGAAATCTCGTTACGAAATTGTGGGGTGGAATGCAATACTTGCCCTACTTTAGTTAGGTTGCACAGAAAGTAAAAGTAAACAAAAATCATGTAGAGACCTTGTGATAGTATTCTTTGAGATATTACTTTTTACATTCTGTAGTACGTATAGTAAGAAGGGGAAGTATTGTGTTCCACCCAAAAATTCGATACCGAGATTTCACCGGAAATATATGTTTTGAGACTCCCTGAATCCAAAAAAAAAAAACATTTTTGGAAACATGTCTGTGCGTCTGTGAACAGCGTAACTCAGAAACGAACAGTTGGATAAACACCAAACTTGGTATTTAGGTTCAGTATCTTCCAGAGATGCGACACGAAGGTTTGCAAGAAAATCCCCCCACCCCAGACTGCTCTTAACATGGAACATTTTTCGAATATTTTAATTTTCTCAAAAATGGCTGTAACGATTTTGATTAAAACATCATATGTTTAAGATATTTTTGTGACAAATGAAATGTATATGTCGAATTTTCTGGGAATGTCTCCAAAAGTGTTCTTCATTGTGAACGACTTTTGCATAACTGGTAAACCATAAGAGTTAGACAAAATTTTACTACACAAAAAATGTAGATCGCGTTAAAATACACAATTTATGTCATACATTTTTTTGTTGAGTGAACCATTTTCGAGAATATTGCTTGTTATTCCCTTAAATTTTCCAATACTTATACTTTTCCTCAAATTGAAATTCGTTATTAATTTTTTTCCCCTGGTAATGCAAAGAGAATGAAATACTACATATCAACTAGCTCTTAAAATATTTGACTATCGCTTAAAGCCTACCAATTCCCCTTACACCTACAAGAAAATTAACAATAAGATTAACATCTCGATATCTCGATTAACATAAGGCATATGGAGAATAAGCGTTTGTAAAAATAGTCTGTACAAGAGTATAGAAAGCCATGTGAGTGTAACACATCAGATTTTTTCTATTCGTATAACTTTGCGTCGTTTCGACGAGGGTTTTAGGAAGCCTATTCTCATGCATTTTCCGGTTTCCTATTGGCGGTTGGAACAAACTGTAAAGCCGCAAGATTTGGTAGTCTGGGAATTGAAAATACAGTAGAAACCCACTTTACCAAACCTTAAAAGGCAGAGCCGTTTCGGATAAGGCACTTTTTCGAATTTTAAACAGCAAAAGGAAGAAAATAATTGTATTAAAAATGCATGCAATAATGTTTAATAAGAAACCGTTACTGTATACAGTTTTAAAATATGCGTACGGTAGCTACAAAGACTACGGGTTTCTTAGAATTCAGTAATGTTTGTCTGAACTTTCTTTTCTCAAGTTTGGAGCTGCTATATAATACCACTGTGTAACAAGCATTATATCTGTGGTGTTGATTCACAAGGCTGAAAACAAAAGATGTGTTATTGCACCCCCTGCCTATTTTTATTTTACGTCGCTATAACTACATGGTCATATCGCGACGGATCTGTTAAGAGACACCGGACCTGTGTGTGGCGGACAGTTAGTCTTCTAGATCCCACCGCGGTACATTGTTGCTTCGACACGTGTCCACAGAGGCCTTAGTGCCAGGCAACTGTAACTCTGCTTCTACACGTGCCGAGCAGATGCATTTGTTGTTATATTTATCTGTTGATAGATGGCAGAATATTGGCTATTACCATCTATTTTCATTTTTAATATTGTTTTACACCTAAGATAATACTAAAAAAAGGTCAGATTGCTCGGCGAACGGGATTTGAACACGAGATCTCCCGAATGCGTGCCATTCCGCTCGGTTTTGTGTTATTGATAGTGCCGGAACTCAAAATTTCATGTTAAGATTTGAATACGAATTTGTGTCTACCTCTGTTACTTTGAATCCCGCGTCCACTGTGACTGTGTTGCTAACAGCTTCGGCTGACATGTTAAATACAAATGAGCAAACCATAGCAACAGTAAAATAATAGTGGGCCTGCAAACTGAATGGCTTCCAAGCAGTCAACACTTGTTATAACCAGGCAGAGGGGTTTTAGTAAGTCAACCATCAAGGGAAATGTGTTCTCTGTAAACAAATAAGATATACAGCTTGAAGACAGTATATCCTGCTTTGATAGCAGGCAGAGCACAATTAACGAGTATTAGAAGGGGGGTATTTATGTTTAGCTATTGATAGTGTGGAATAAAGATACCTCATTATTTAATTAAGACGTTAATATACACAAACCTGAATCACGTTGTGTTTTCTTTTACATCGAAAGCTGTGCATGTTTTTAAAGCAATATCCGATTTTATTAGCGAATGACACAGATCCTGGAAAAATTGTGATCTAAAGTTTGGAGATGAGGAGCTCGAGAGACCACTTTCCTTATTGTTGTTTTCTAATAATATCACACGTTTCATTGAAATACACTATGTGATCGAAAGTATCCGGACACCCCCACAAACATACGTTTTTCATTTTAGGTGCATTGTGCTGCCACCTACTGCCTGGTACTCATTATCCGCGACCTCAGTAGTCATTAGACATCGTGAAACAGCAGAATGGGACGCTCCGTGGAACGTAGTCAGGTGTCACTTGTGTCAGAAGTCTGTACGGGAGATTTCCACACTCCTAAACATCCCTAGGTCCACTGTTTCTGATGTGATTGTGAAGTGGAAACGTGAAGGGACATGTACGGCATAAAGGCGACCTCGTCAGTTGACTGACCGAGACCGCCGACATTTGAAGAGCGTCATAAAGAGTAATAGGCAGACATCTATCCAGACCATCACACATGAATTCCAAACTGCATCAGGATCCACTCCAAGTACTATGACAGTTAGGCGTGAGGTGAGAAACCCTGGATTCCATGGTCGAGCGGCTGCTCATAAGCCACACATCACGCAGGAAGATGCCAAATGACGCCTCGCTTAGTGTAAGGAGCGTCAACATTACACGATTGAACAGTGGCAAAACGTTGTGTGGAGTGCGAGTCACGGTACACAATGTGGCGATCCGATGGCAGGATGTGGGTATAGCGAATGCCCGGTGAACGTCATCTGCCAGCGTGTGTAGTGCCAACAGTGAAATTCGGAGTGGCGGTGTTATGGTGTGCTCGTGTTTTTCCTTGCACCCCTTGTTGTTTTGCGTGACAAGATCATAGCGCAGACCTACATTGATATTTTAAGCACCTTCTTGCTTTCCACTGTTGAAGAGCAATTCGGGGATCGGGATTGCATCTTTCAACACGATCGAGCACCTGTTCATACTGCACGGGCTGTGGCGGAGTGGTTACACGTCATTAACATCCCTGTAATGGACTGGCCTGCACAGAGTCCTGACTTGAATCCTATAGAATACCTTTGCGATGTTTTGGAACGCCGACTTCGTGCCAGGCCGCACCGACCTACATCGAAACCGCTCCTCAGTTCCGCGCTCCGTGAAGAATGGGCTGCCATTCCCAAGAGACCTTCCAGCACCTGATTGAAAGTGAACGCTGTCATCAAGGCTAAGGGTGGGCCAACACCATATTGACTTCCAGCATTACAGATGGAGGGCGCCACGAACTTGTACGTCATTTTCAGCCAGGTGTCCGGATACTTTTGATCACGTAGTGTACAGGTTCTTTAACATGACGTTTTAAATGTCCTTTGAGCTCTAATGTTACATGTGATGGTTTCGCCCTTTCTGCTAAAGTGTTTCTTGCCAAAAGTCCGCTTATTCTGATGTTTTGGATGTATGAATTCTTCTTTACTTTACATATTGCCACAGTTCTCCACTGGTCTGTATACGCATCGAATAAATGGAGCAGTCGCTACGAAACCTTCTATTGGATCGAGGAGGAGAGTGCCCGTCACATTGCCTAACGTTAGCATACTCCGTAAAGTAACACGATTACTCTGTTTACTTACTAAAACCATCGAGCGGGGTGGCTCAGGTGGTTTCGTCCGTGGCCCGCATTCGAGAGGTCCCGGGATCGATCCCCGGCGATCGCCCACTCTAGGTCATGGTGTAGTTCATCTTCTACCACGACTCTCCTCCCTCTCATTTCCTGTACCTATCATCTTGTCATCTGTTTCAGGGTTGTAGGACCAGGCGACGGTGTTCAGCGGGTTGCGGCTTGGCGGTGGCTCGCGCTCTGTACAGGTTTCTTCCCTGGCATGACTGCGGTACCGCTCAGTTAGGTCTTTCCTCAGCGTGATGCTCCGCTCCGTGGACCCTGGAGGTTGGTTGGCTTATGGGCAGGGGCCGTGTGGCTTCGGATGCATTCTATCTGGAAACGTTAGGGACCGCGTCCTTGCTTGCGGCCGTCGGCATCCGGATCTGGTCGCCCTTCAGGTCTCTCCCCTCATTCTTCCCTCCCAGGAGAGATGTTGGAAGCAAAAAGGGCCGACTGGCCTACTTACGGTGCTCTGCCCCGGTTCCGGGGGCCCCTCCGTGATACGTACCTCTACTTTTAGCTTTATTTACTAAAACCCCTCTGCCTGGTTATAACGGTACATTAGTTCTTGGAGTGTGGGGTAGGGGTTGAGGAGTAACGGCTTATGTGTATTGGAATTTAGTCTGGGAGGAAGATAACACTGACAATTTGCCGCAGCAACGTTGTCAGTGCAATTCTGAGCATCTGGTATTTTTTATTTCGATTAAGCGGTGTTTCACTCTATAAAGGAATATACATACTCTGTCCTTGCAATTATCTTATCTAATCCCGCTCTTGGTTATAACGTTTCTTACATAACATAATTGAGCTTTCAAACTCAAGCTTGTTGTCATTAGATGATTATTCGCTAACCTCGATTAAATTCCCGAAAAACTATCACCACTGGTGGTATTACTGAAGATAGTGCTATTTATTTTCAATTGAGAAATCGGCAATCCTAACACGCTGATTTGGTACTTCCTTACACTTGCCAACACGATATTTTTCCGTTTGATCGTTTGTTACATCGCTGCCAGTCCCCCATTGCTCCGTCGACAAATTGCAGTTTTTGTCATGTGCAGCGTGTTACCCGTGTGACAACAACCACTCTGGGTAAGGAGAGAAAGGCTGTCGACCACGTGGTTTCACCAAACCGGAGCCTGTTGTGCGACTGTGCATTTCAAATGTTTCATTCTTACTAGCTGCTAGCTTTTTGAACTGGAATGGCCTTTTAATTAGTGACATGTACCTCCTATCGTTGTACAATGTTCATCTAAAAGATCTTTATACTCAGTTCTCCCCTTTATCCCTCGGCGACCGTCCGCTCTGATCCCATGGATTGTTCGTGGTTTCTCGGGGGGGTAGGCGAATGTAGGGGTGTTTCCTCTTCTAACACAACCTTCCTGCCCCTCATTTCTTGTGCCAGTCTTCTCCTTCATTGTAGGACCAGACGACGGTGTTCGGGGTTGCGGCTGGACGGTGGATGTGCACTTTGTAGACGCTTCTTCCTTGGCGTCGTTGCTCATTTAGGACCTGCGGAGGGTCTGGAGGCTTGTGGGTGGGCCCGGATGCGTTCTATCTGAAAACGTTATGGACCCCGTTCATGCTTGAGCCCGTCGTCATCCTGATATGGTGGTCCTTCAGGTGTCTCCCAGGAGTCGCCATAGAAGCAAAAAGGGTCGTTGCGATGCTCTGCCTCGGTAGCGAGGGCTCGAAGTGCTGCATAGTCTGTAAGTATCCTTTGGCAGTGAAACAGTCATTGGTGGGAATGACTGAGTAATTGTTTATATAATTACAGGGGGTGCATTTTAAACCTCTGTACCTTCTTTTTGGTCTATTTATGTTTAACATTATAAGAGCTATAATGCAGTAATAATGTGGATTATTTAAGAAAGACAGAGGATTGTTAACATTCTGGTAGCTGACTTAACATTAACCTCAGTCACGGAAACAAAAGACGTGACAAGATGTCCACGCGACCACTTCACTTGGGTTACATTCCTGTCGACCGCCCGATTTCACCTTTGGTTTTTTTTTGTTTTTTTTTTTGTTTTTTTCTGGTCGGTAGGCGATTTCCGTGTCATCTTTCAGGTGTGCTTCTAGGTTTCGTAACGTGTGGCGGTGCCGGACAGATGGCGCAGATACTTGCTCAAAGGAAAGCGTTCTCTTGTGGGCTGTTTGGTTGACGGGTCGTTCATCGATCTCTCCAGGCAGTTAAGCAGTGGGACGGGTCTTCGAGCCTGGAACTGTTAGGAACTTCCTCACGTCTGTGTGACCTGTCTGCCTGAGACCTGTTGCCTCCTGGGTTCCTTCACCTTGTACTTTCTTCCTGGGGGATGTCGGTCACAATAGATCCATGTAGACGTACTCTGTGACCATCGAGAAAAATAGTGTTCTCCGTTGTTAATTAAAGAATATCTGTTTATTAATTTCCAATGTTAACAATAAAATTGTCCCTCTTTTGAAGAAGGTTATTTTTGTTGTATTGTTATTTCAACTGTTGGGGAGCCGAACTTGAAGTAGTTGAAACCGCACGCATGGTATAAAGTTTCCGGTAGTCTTCGCCCCAAATGTACTTTTTGGTGGCCTTTGCCCCAAATGTTTAAAAAATATTAACTTTGTAATTTGGACTGTTTCTTTAAATATTATATATTTATGTTTGTCTCGGCTGCGTCAGTATTTATATTTTTAGAGACATGAATGTCTTAGCAGGGAGTGATGGGACTGAGGAATATAGACTTACACAGATTATAATGTTACATCACTCCTTTTATTAATGCTTGACACGATTTAAATAACACTTCACTGATACAGAGAGAGAGAGAGAGCGAGAGAGAGCTGTGAGATTTTTTTATTAATTACTTGCACTTTTTAACACGTAAACTATTTTTGTCTCACACGAATACGTATTAAATTTCTCGAGGAAGCATCTCGCGTCCGGTTAGGAACACTGTCCACAAATAACTGGACTCTGAATTTGTAAATTTTGCTATATTTCAGTTTCTGATTGGCTAATCCTACTCCAATAGAATGCCTTCATTTAACTTAAGCTTTTTTCTGGTTGTTGATTGGCTATTTATAAACTGTCTCAAAAATTACGTTATTGCTGCTCCAAGAATTACCAGTAGTATTATTACTTTCTAATTCATTATTGCCTCAAGGTTATCTCATTGTTACCTCATTGTTAGCAACTTTTAACCCATTTTTCTCACACCTCCTACATTATTAAATTACGTAATACATTCACATAACATTATTACACATGTATACAATAATATAAACATATATAATGACTGTAATATACACTTTTTATATCTTGTTACATACACATATTGTTTTAAGGCGGGCTGTTATTGAATTTATATATTATATAATTAGATTGAAATCATTTAAGTGTTAAAAATACTGCCTCACTTTTTACATTTATTTAGCATTCCCTGCTAACGAAGTTAATTACACCGTAAAACAAAGCAAATTTGTGTCTTAGTACTAAATCGTTACCATCTACGTATGTTTGTTTGTTTGGAATGAAATATCAGCGGCATTTTTCATATTTTACATGCACAGTGCTTTTCCCTCACACTGTGGCCACCGCATGGCTACTCGCGGCAGCTGGGACTCCCGCCGAAAGTCATAATATCCCCGCAACCGCCTCATATTTACAATTACAATAACAAGATAGTAAGCACATACCTTATCAGAAGATGTTGGAAATGGCCTTTACCCAGCCATTTCTGGAAATCCTCATTCACACTCGAGAGTTCAGTATTTGAAGTTGAGTGAATTTCTCGGCTGATGTTTTCTTTTATTTCTTATCAGTTTGTTGCACACGACGTATTTTTCAAGTTCCTCTATAGATAAAAATCTCATACAGTTAAATCAGGGGATCGTAAGCGCCATAATTCTCTGCTAGTTATCCCGTCTTCAAAAATGTCCTGAAATGCTCGTCAACTCTATGCGCGGTAGCAATGTCTTGTTGGAAAAATCCACACTAACATTCAACGTCGGTCAGCTGTACAGAAAATTGTGTAAGATATTTTTGTACCTCTTTTCATTTATTGTTTGTTAAAAAAAATATAGGTGCTTTTAATCGTATGCATTTACTGCATACCAATTTTCGCGGCATGCAAGGAAATCTCGTGTGTAAAATCTGGTTTCTCTGTAGTCCAATATCTGTTATTTTGCGACGAAACTAAGAATATTAAGCGTGGGTCAATTACACCATCATTTCGGAAAATGAGAAATTTACCCCACTCTGAGTTCACATGAAAAATAAGGTGTATACAGTAAACCCCATACATTGTAATGTGGTAAGTGCATAAGTGTGAGTGCGTGTCTGTGAGTGTGTCTGTAAATAGCATAACTAAAAAATCGAAAGTTTCGTTGAACACCTTGGTATTTAAATTTAGTAGTTTCCAAAGGTGCAACATGTAGACTTTCAAAACAATTCCACACTCCAAAGTACCCTTTACATGGAAAATAAATTCGTTAATTTTGATTTTATCAAAAACGTTTTTGATTGAAATACCATATGTATAAGATATTTACATGACAAATAAACTGTATGTCGTGAATTTTCTGGGAATGGACTTTGAAGTCCTCTTCATTCGGAAGGATTTTTGTGTAATCTTGTATAACTGCTAATCGTTAAGCGATAGATAAAACGTACTGCACATGAAATGTAGATCTCTTTAAAACACAAATTATTTCAAATAAGATTTTGGCATCTGCCATTTACGTTATTAATTGTTCGAACCGTTCAATACTTAGCCATTGTTTGGAACTCTTGTCAACATTCAGTTGTTTCTCGCGATATCATGGAAATACTATGGAATTTTAAGGCAGCATATAGCGTCCAGTTGTTAAACATTTGACTATCGCTGTTCTCTTTGTATCTATAACGAAATGTGTAATGTAGCTATTTCTCCAACGGTTTATCTCGATTAAAATGAAGTAACTACAACATTTTTGATGTGTTACATCCACATGACTTTCTCTGCCCTGCATCGCTTATTAGTAGGTTTACAAACTATTCTTACTAAAGCGATACTTAGTTATTCTTTTGAAATCCTGTCGATTTTTAGTTATTTCTCACGATTGATGGAAACAGTATGGAATTTTAAGATTAGCATATACTATCGCCGTTACCCAATATCTAGAGCGAAATGTGTAATGCAGCTATTTCTGCAAAAGTTTATTGGGTTTAAAATTTAGTAGATAGAAAAATAAGAAGACTTCAAAGGCTATTCCCAGAAGGTTCAAATTATTTTTCATGTAAATATCATTAATATATGGTAGTTTAATCAAAATCGCTACAGCGATTTTTTAGAAAACAAAAAATTTAGAAAAATGTTCCATGTTATGGGTAGCTTGGGATGGGGCGTTTTCTTAAAAATCTTCGTGTCGTATCTTCAGAAGGTACAGAACCTAAATACCAAGTTTGGTGTTTATCCGACTTTTCGTTTTTGAGTTATGCTGTTCACACACACACACACACATACACACAGACCTTTTTTCTATAAATGCTTTTTTAATTCAGGGGCCTCAAAACATGTATTTCCAGTGAAATCTCTTTATCAAATTGATGTGTGGAATGCAATACATTCTCTACCCACTATGTAGTGGTAGGGAAAGCAAAAATTACAAAAGTATTGATCAATTCAAACCAATATCTCGCAAATGGTTGATGCCATAAAAAAAGAAAAAAAGTTATTTGAAATAAATTTTGTGTTGTAACGTGTGCAGACTATATATAGAAATGTGTCATGAATAACGCACACAGTGAACAATTACAATAGGGTGGCGCGTTGTGAGCGTCTTTCGAAACAATGCGTAAAACACACGCAAATGCATGAACATCATCAAAACCGGCCGGCGTAATTTGGCTCTCTGCGCCGGTATACGTAATGAAGTAACGGTCTGTCTGATGTCTGGGATAGAGTAAACTGCATCACCGCCGAGCCAACGAGATCGGTGGGCTGCCGGAGTTAGTAAACCTTTGGGTGTATGAGAGCCAAATATATTATTTCCCAAAGCGTTAATACAGATGTCAGTTCAGCAGCGTGTTCGGTTTCAATTTCATTTATAGGTGGCAGGACAGCATTATTTTATGTTCTGTATATCATTCTTAATTTTATAGTTAATATTGAAATAATATCTTTAATGGAAATGAAAAGCTTACAAATAATATACTAGTATTAAAGAAATTAGTCAATAATTATCCCTTAATTACCTTTGCATTGGCTTTTTTATATGAATTTGTTTAAATTTCTTGGAATAAAGCTCACCAATTAGTGCTTAAGTACCGGCGAAGTACAGAAATCGTTAGAATTGACGCGCATTCGGCATCGTGGAGCCGAGGGGTGAACATTGTCTTCAGGGACACCTCAGCAGCAACTAGCGGCATCTCCTGGAAGTTGCCTTTCCACCGGCAGCCCTCACCATAACGGCAAGCAGTGGGCACAGCACCCTCTTCTAGCTTGCCGCAAGAGTGCGAGCCGCCTTCACCTCTCCCACTGGCAATCCAGCAATCGAGAACAGGTCGCGGAATATAATCGCCACAGTACCTAGCCGCGTATGCGGCTTTACCTGTGCGATATAGAAGGATAAAAAGAATGTACACAAGCTTTTGATTTATGTCAATGTTGCGAGTGTTATCTTGTAATGTTTTTACTTGTGATGTTTGTGTATTTATGTTTACTTCACGCGTGGAAGCCATCTTGTGACGTCATTCATTTGTTCGGTTTGTAGCTCCATCTAGTGTTAGCAATATGTGGTAGTATTAGTGTTTGAAAGAATTTTAATTTTATTTTTTTATTTAATTCTGTTTCACTGTCCTCCGGCTAGCTATTATGTCTCGGTCGAACATGTTTCTTGATCAGGGTTGTGTAAACGGAAAGGAATCTTTTATCCAAAAATAACACTGATGAAGAAATTTGTTTTACACTTTTATTGTCGAACACGTTAACTATCACATTTACACATTGATCTTGACACTCGCCAAACTGAAACTGTTATAATAACTTCTTACTGATCACTTTTAATCCACGTACTTCAACTTTTTGTATAATTAACCTTACAACACTTTAGATTATTCATAATTCTGCTGCGCGGAACTTGTGAATTTATATCCGATGTATGCCGTACTAATACTTTCGACGAACTGACTGACTGAAGACGACGTGTAGTGTACACAGATTTTTGATGAACTGAACGACTGACTGACTTTACCTCTAACTTGGCTTCTATTTATACTCCCACTCCCCGATATGCCTAAATATTATAACTGAATTACTATTGGCTAATAAAACGCGCCAACATTAGCGTCTATTTTAATATCCAATGAAAATTATGAATACATATGCTCTAGGGAAACATTCCAGAAGGTTCTCAACGGAAAAAACGCGCCAATATTACGTAACTTCCTCGTTTCCAATAATGATAAACAGCTCACCCCCTCGCTGCATTATTGCGCTATTATTGACAGTTTCAGTAATGTCGTATAAACTTACTTATCAACAATAATTACAGTCAAGAAACATCTCAAATCAATGTCACATAAAAATGCATATTCATATTACAATCATTATTTACATTTAAGTAATTTGTGATACAAATTACTGCATCAATGTCTTGGGCGGGGTTTAGCTTTCTGCGCTACCTGGGTCTCGGTGTTCCCTCATGGGCGGACTGACGACCGGGCAGTGGACTAGCTTCCCCTTCTAGCCCGCCAGAAAAAGGCCCAGCCGGGCGAATCGTCGAGCGGAGCCGGGCAAGCAGTGGACTTAGCATCCCCTGATAGCTTATCCCTGGTCTCTCGCTAAGGTCCAGCGGTATTCTTGAGAACAGGTTTTTCCCACATTTCTTACTACTCACTGACTATCATCTATTTTTCCAAGACTTGGACGCACTGACTGACGGACCACGAGACAGCGGGTTCGCAAGACCACAGCCAAGGGTCAGGACCTCTGGTCCAGCACCCAGGGCCGATATGGCTCGAACAGGCGCCTCCCTCGCGGAGGTCCGGTCCTCTGCTGACAGCCGAACGGCAACCGCGCCGATCCTTGACCTCAATGACGGGCAAGTACCAGGACCCAGCTCCTTCTCCTCTCCCATACTGGGAGCTCCAGTTAAAGGTAGGTCCAAGGGATCTAAGAGGAAGGCTTCGGCCCCTCAAAAGATCGCAAACGGTGTAACATCAGCTATCCCCTCTCTCCCCTCCCTCACCCCTCTGGCTGAATCGGAGGGGACGAGTCCGATCTCGACGGCTTCACTGTCGTCGGAGGAAGGAAAAGGGCACCCTCGGGTTCCAAACCTAACTCGGGCGTGAGTATGCAGACACCACCACAGGTTTCACTACAACCCCCATCCAAAAGGGGGGGCCAAGCTACCGCCATTCATAGCGGACACCTTCAGGGACCACATAGGAGTCATGCGGCGGTTGGCGGCCAAGATAACAGGCGGCTTTGAAGCCAAGCGCAAACCTTTCAAGGTCCATATACAGACCTTCACGCCCGAAGATTTCGAGGCGGCCAAGCAGGTACTGAGACTTGCACATACCCTTTTACTCTTACTCACCGCAACGCCCACATGTGGAGCGCCGGGTGATTAGGGGCCTGGACTCAGAGTGCCAGCCGGACGACGTCAGGCTGCGCTCTTATAAGAGCATAACATTGCTGTTTCGGCTGTGGCACAGCTCAGGAAGACCATTGTCACCGAGGAAGGTCCGGTCAAAGTTCCGATGCCTCTCTACCTCGTCGTTGTAGACAAGGTCCCTGGCGAGGAGAATCAGCTCATTGACGCTGTTCGGGTGCTCTTCCACACGGTCGTAAAGGTTGAACGCTTTTACGGCCAAGGTGGACCTGTGCAATGCCACAGATGCATGGGCTTCCATCACTCCAGCCTGGCGTGCGAGCGCAAGCTTGCATGCCTGCGCTGCTCTGGAGCCCATCTTCTGCGGGATTGCGAAATGCACCCGAGCAGAAGACATACGCTGACTGCCGCCAGGACCACCTCAGCGTATACAAGGGCTGCGTGGCGAGGCAGAGGATCATTGAGAGCCGCCGACAAGGAGCACCGGCCCCGGCTACAGTCCGATCGGGAGTCTAACTTTGCGGCCGCTCTAAAGAAGGCCGAGACGACGCCCAAAGGAGTGGGAGGAGCTTCCGCCCCTAGGGAGAGACCAGCAGAAACGACGACGACTACCACTGCGGCGACGACGGCGACAACATCGCTCGAGGAAGTGGCACAGCCGGGACAACCTACACAGCAGCAACAACGAACAAATCGACAAAAGAAGAACAAGAAGAAAAGAAACAGCAACAAAGGTCCTGCATCTACAACTGTGCCGGGCCAATCACAGGCCCCGGCTACTTAACAGCCCCAAGCCCCGCCCACAGTGGCGACACCAAAACCACCAGCGACCGCGGCAGTGCCCAAAACACCGGCCACTGCCGAGCCAGATACACCGGCGCTCCCGGCAACAACACCGGCCTCCATGGCAGGCTTTGGGGACCCCATCTCCCAAACCGATCTAGAAGAATTCCGGGCCCTATCCCTGTGGTTTGATGACCTCACCAAAAAGTCCCTACCTGCGCTACGAAACTGCAAGCTGCAACTCGCTAACCCGCAGTTGAGCCCCATTCAAAAACACCAAGTCATGCTGGAAACGCTGGAGCATTTGTTCCCTAACCCCGCTTCGTAATGTCTGCCAGACTCGTCCGGAGGCCATTACGTGCTGCGTTCTGGAACCCTAACGGAGTAAGGGGGCATTACCCCAGCGTACTTGAGTTTGATAACTCCTACGGAATTGATATTCTAATGGTCTGTGAAACACACTTGATTGCTGGTACTAACTTTTGCTGCCAAGTTAAGTCACCCATCGGCAAGATCGGGTCGGCCGACCGGGGGGCGGTACAGCTATATTCATAAAGAATCATATCACGCATACACCCTTCCCTCTCCCACCACTACAGCACGTGGAAGCCTGTGCCATTCGGGTTGCCATTGGCGGGCTAGACACATTGCTAATAGCGGTTTATGACCCTCCAGACCATCGCTTCTATGAAGCAGATTACAGAACCCTACTTAACCTACACCCAGTGGTTTGCATTGCAGGAGACGTCAACGCGAAGCACGGGCTCTGGCACAGCCGTACGGTTAACCAGAAAGGCCGTGGACTCCATCGCCTCAATAGCGGAGACCCTAGCCTAATCGCGCACGGACCGAGAGGGCATACGTTTCATCCGGCCCGCGGCAGGCCGGATATTCTCGACATGATCACCAAAAACATTCCATTCCATCTAGAGCTCTCGGCGATAAAGAGCTGGATTCCGACCATGACCCAGTCCTGGTGGATTCCAACGTTTCAATGCCAGCACTGGTCAGCCCAGACTGGGTAAACTAGGTCGACTGGGATGCAGCCGTCCAAGAACTGAACCGGTCTGTCGACCGGCGGCCACGTATTGACTCCATCGATGCGCTGGAAGCGGCGGCGGCAGACTTCTCCCAACAGATCCTGACTGCGGTACGTGCACACACACACCGCATCCCGTCTGACATCCCCAACCCGAGAACCATTCCTAACGAACTCCGGCAGCTGCTAAAAGCCAAGGCAACTGTACGGAAGCTATGGCAGCGTTTCCACCATCCCAGGATAGGGGCAGTATACCAGCGGTTCAAAACCCTGGCAAGGTGACTGCTCCGTGTGCACAGGAAGCTGGCCTGGGAAAGAACAATGGAGACTGTAAACCTACAGGAAAAGAAGCCATGGCGGCTAATCAAATCCTTGAGGAAGGATAAAACCCAGTACCAGCATCCTCTGCACGGCACTCGCGGGAGACTCGCATTCGAGCCCCGCGAAAAAGCCATGGTGTTTGCAGACCATCTGGAACTTCAATTCGAACCGCGGGAGGACCCCCAGGACGAAGACTTCACTGAACTCGTCGAAGCGACTGTGGACTACCTTTATGAGGAGCCACAACCACGCCACGAGGAGGTCCATCTTCCCATATCACCCCTAAACATGTGGCTTCCGAGATCCGAAAACTCAACCCGAACAAATCCCCTGGACATGACGGCGTCACGGCGCCCATGCTCCAGCACCTTCCCAAGAAGGCCGTCATCCCTTGACGCGGATTTTCAGTGCATGCCTTCACCTCCGTCACTTTCCAACTAGTTGGAAGGAGGCGCGGGTGGTATGCATTTTAAAGCCCGGCAAGGATCCGGTCTTTCCATGCAGTTACCGCTCCATCAGCTTACTCCCAACCGTCTCAAAAGTCTTTGAGCGGTTACTCCTAGCCCGCCTAACACCTCTATTTGAGGAAAGGCAGCTCCTCCCGGACCATCAGTTTGGTTTTCGCCATGGGCACTCCACAACCCTGCAGCTACTGTGATTGGCCGAGAAGGCCTCCCTGGGCTTCCAGGAAACTTCAAGACCATAGCAATGCTGCTGGACGTAGAGAAGGCCTTTGCCACAACGTGGCATCAAGGCCTCTTGTACAAACTCAAGGAGTCAGACATCCCTCCCGCCTATCTCGCCCTGATAAACAGTTTCCTCCGGGATCGCACATTCAGGGTGAGAGTGGAGGGGAAGGTTTCCTCAGTCCGTCCCATAGCCGCTGGAGTCCCGGAAGGCAGTGTACTGTACCCGCTTCTCTTCGCGGCCTACATGTCGGACTTCCCCACTGAACCCAGGTTTGTTACGTGCCAATATGCCGACGATGTCCTCATAATGGCACAGAACAAGAATGCCCGATTCTGTTTCCCTCCACTACAGTGACAGCTCCGAGCCATTGGCAGGTGGAGCGAAAAGTGGAGGATGGCCATCAGCCCGGGGAAGAGCTCTGCGCTTCTCCTGGCGAAGGTCCGTCGGTGGCGGCCCGAGCGGTCTCTGAGGTTGCGGCGGAGGAGAATCCCCTGGGTTACCTCTGCCAAATACCTCGGAGTCACGCTCGACCGCGGCCTCACTTTCGCGCCACATGTCAGGGCAAAGGTCGGCTTCGGCCACTCCACGCTCAGGCAGCTGTACCCTGTATTCCGCTCCACAATGCCCATACGCCTCAAACTCCGCCTATAACAGGCGATTATCCCGCCCCTGATTCTGTATGGCTGCGAGGTCTGGGGATCGGCGGCAGCGACCACCATCCGCAGGCTACAAACCGTCCAGAACAGGGCGCTTGGGATGATCTATGATACCGGACGTAGATTCCCGTCACACATCCTACACACCCATTCCGGTCTGCCTTACATCGTGGACGTGGTGCGGGAGAGAACCCGTACCACGTACACGAAGCTCACCTACCACACCAACCAGCTGGTGAACTCTTTGGGCCGCTACGACCACAAGGCGCCAAGGCGGAGAAAGAGTTACCGGTTGCCGAAGGACAGCTTGGGCCCCCGAGGCTGAGGTCTACCAATCCCTCATTCACAAACTTCCCCAAGTTAAGCAGCATTGGGCCCGGTCGCTGGCTGGATGAGTGACCATCTAGCAGCGACCCGCCCTGCTGCCAACTTGAATACCCCCATCCCATCACCCAGTGTTCCCATCTTGCTTTGCTGCCATGCCGGCCTGCTTAACTTGACAACCACATAAGCGGTCGCCCAAGTTAAGCAGCATCAGGCTTGGTCACCACATGGTCGCTAGTCCGCCCTTGAGGGAACACCAAGACCCAGCCAATGGCAGCGCAGAAAGCTAAACCCCGCCCATGACAGTTTTACAAAAATCTAAAGCTTGTGTATATACTTTTAACCTTCTTTATCGCACAGGTAAAGCCGCATACGCGGCTGGGGACTGTGGCGATCTCATTCCGCCCAGGTTAACCTGGGCGACCTGTTCTCGATTGCTGGATTGCTGGAAATCGTTAGAATTGGTGTAAAACGGAATCAGACCATGTGTACTTTATGTATCATTATGAACCTAAAGAATTTTTGTAATTCGGCACTGTGTTCGCGCCGTCCCGGAATAATTTCCCCTGTTCTATGAACAAGATTTCTATTGGTATGTTACACATGTGATAATAATTAATGTCTCCTGTCACATAAAAAAGTGATTAAATGATTTGTAGATTTACGTTAGTAATGTGAGCTTTTATCCCCGTTATATAATAAATAATAGTAGTGGTTATATCATATACAGTAATGTACATGAATAATTTGTCATTCCATTTACTGTAAAGCAAGTATAATCAACGCAACGCTACGCTGATTTAAGACTGAAACTTTAGCCTCGATACTTCGTAAAATATTGCGCGTTACACGTTTAGGTTATGAATAGTGGAGGTAAATTCTTTTGCAATAAATGTGGTTTCAGCAAATATAAAACATTCTTTTTGGAAATGAATTTAAATATACTCATACTATCTAGGTTATTGTGAAGCGAGACATTTTGAGAAGTTAATAAAAAGTGGTTTGCTCTGATTTACTTTATTTACCGTTCTGAACCGTAAGCCTACTGGACATAATTCACTGCCTTTAGGCAGTTTAATAGTTTAAATTCTTAAAGTATTATTCAAACTTTGTGAAAAATATCAGGTCAGCAAATACAGAATAATGCAAATTACAAATGGTCTGCCTTAGCTACACCTGTATATGCAGAATTATTAGCTGCTTTGCTGTTGACAACTACTAATCTGCGTCATGGCAGATAGCAAACAACGAAGCGGATAAGAAATGCGCAATTTAAGTACCAACATTTTCAACAGAAATGAGGTTGGCGAAACTGGAAGTAACATTTGTCAACTTCAGCTTATTTTAAAAAGGTTATGTGACGTATGACAATTCATAATTAAATACTATTGTAGCTTTATATCGCTAATTATGGTACTTCAAGAGTTTTCTGGTTTCACAAAGTTATTTTGCTCACAGTGACAATTTAACAAATGGAAAATATATTTTAAATGGGCAATTATGCATAAATCGTGCTGTTCACGTACAGGACTCATCTGCTAATTTTAAGGCTAAAACTCGCAGTCAACATCAAATGTTGCTTTAGGGAGTTAAAATGCAACATTTGCCTACAAACATACTGCAATATTATACTATTATAAATGCTACGTGACGTGCGAAGTAGCAGTTGGACATGTAACTGGAATTTTCTCATAGAAGCCTAATCGGAATTAAATGATTACATAAGAAAAAATCTGATGTGTTACACTCACATGACTTTCTCTACTCTTGTACAAACTATTTTTACAAACGCTTATTCTCCGTCTACTTCATGTTAATCGAGATAAACATTTGCAGACTCTATCTTATTGCTAATTTTCTTGTATATGTAAGGGGAATATATATTTACAAGGGCAATATAGAAATACAGTAGCCTTTAAGCACATACATATCTCTTAATAGCTGGTTGCTAGGTGCAGTACCATTCCCTTTGCCACAGATTAATACTCTTTTCATGTCCAAGACAAAAAAAATCTGATGTGTTACACTCACATGACTTTCTCTACTCTTGTACAATCTATTTTTACAAACGCCTATTCTCCATATGCTGTATGTTAATCGAGATATCGAGATGTCAACCTTATTGCTAATTTTCTTGTAGATGCAAGGGGAATATGGTAGCTTTTAAGCGATGGTCAAATATTTTAACGCTGGTTGCTATGCGGCGCATTCCATTCTCTTTGCAAGTCCAGGACGTAAAAAAATGAATAACGAATTTGAGAAAAAGTATAAGTATTGGAAAATTTAAGGGAATAACAAGCAATATCTCGCAAACGGTTCACTCAACAAAAGAAATGTATATGACATAAATTGTGTATTTTAATGCGATCTACATTTTTCGTGTAGTAAAATTTTGTCTATCTCTTACGGTTTACCAGTTAGGAAAAAGTCGTTCATAACGAAGAATACTTTTGGAGACATTCCCAGAAAATTCGAGATATACATTTCATTTCTCATGACAATATCTTAAACATATGATATTTTAATCAAAATCGTTAGAGCCGTTTTTGAGAAAATTAAAATTTTCGAAAAATGTTCCATGTAAAGGGTAGTCTGGGGTGGGGGGATTTTTTTGAAAACCTTCGTGTCGCATCTCTGAAAGATACTGAACCTAAATACCAAGTTTGGTGTTTATCCGACTCTTCGTTTTTGAGTTATGCTGTTCACAGACACACAGACACACAGACAGACAGACACACAGACACACACACGGACATGTTTCCAAAAATGCTTTTTTTTGGATTCAGTGAGTCTCAAAACATGTATTTCCGGTGAAATCTCGGTATCGAAATTTTGGGTGGAATACAATACTTCCCCTACTTACTATACGTAGTAGAGAAAGTAAAAATGAATAACGATTTCCCATTTGAGAAACACTATTGAAAAATTTAAGGAAATAACAAGCAATATCTCCAAAATGGTTCACTCAACAAAAAAAACGTATATGACATAAATTGTGTATTTTAACGCGATCTACATTTTTTGTGTAGTAAATTTTTTCCTATCTATTATGGTTTACCAGTTATGCAAAAGTCGTTCACAATGAAGAATACTTTTGGAGACATTCCCAGAAAATTCGAGATATACATTTTATTTGTCATGAAAATATCTTAAACATATGATATTTTAATCAAAATCGTTAGAGCCATTTTTGAGAAAATTAAAATTTTCGAAAAATCTTCCATGTAAAGGGGAATCTGGGGTGGGGGGATTTTCTTGAAAACCTTCGTGTCGCATCTCCGGAAGATACTGAATCTAAATACCACGTTTGGTGTTTATCCGACTGTTCGTTTCTGAGTTATGCTGTTCACAGACAGACACACACACACAGACACACACGGACATGTTTCCAAAAATGCTTTTTTTAGATTCAGGGGGTCTCAAAACATGTATTTCCGGTGAAATCTCGGTATCGAATTTTTGGGTGGAATACAATACTTCCCCTACTTACTATACGTAGCAGAGAAAGTAAAAAACAAGCTTCTGTGTGCTTTTGGAATTCTGTATATAACGTTTAACTTACTGCAATATTCCCTTATCAAAATCACTATTACATTACGTGGGAAGTACGAATACATGAAATATAACTAAACAAATTGTAATAATTGGCATGGAACCATACATCAGAAAAAAAGGAACCTTATGCGTATTTTTGGAAATCTGTTTTAACGTTCAACTAAAGGAGTTCAATGCATTTGTCATATTCAGTAGGACATTTAACCTTAATTTTGCATAAATGACATAAACTCAAATTAATGAGTACTTGGAGTCAGAATTATTGACTTAATTTACTTAAAACATTTTTTCTCAAATTGCGTCACGCAAGCTCGTTGATATCATCTCATTTACCGTAAAGGAGATGATATCCACTGTTATGGCGACTTCTAAATAATACGCATAACGCAATTTTGGTTAGGTATTGGAATGGTAATGGAATTGGTGGAATGATGCAATTACAAGCGTGGGAGTGGAAGTAACTCCGACGGAAGAACTCCGAAGTAAGGAAGTCCAGTTCCGAATACTGGAATGATAAACGATTCCGACTCCCTCGACCCATCACTACTTTGCCTGATGGTACTATGTAAACATATTATTATCATTAGTTGATATAAGATCGTACTAGTACAAAAATATTGTATCAATTTCATTTAATCAAATTCGAGGAATCTTTTGTGCTTGAAAATACGCTTAGTTATATCGATGCACGTTCCTATACTTTTAATAGAGATTGAAGTGGTATACTTCAAATGTTATTATTTATTTATTGAGCCCCACGTTTGGGAGCCAATTTGTGACAGTATACTTGTTAAGTTATATTTACCTATATATTTGTTAACCGCCACGTTGTGGTAGCCATTTTGCGACGGTATTATTTATTAGGTTTGTTAGCTCCATCTGGTGTTAGCAATTTGCGGCAGTATTAGTGTTTGTTTGAAAGAATGCTACTGTTATTTTATTTAATTTTGGTTCACTGTCCTCCGGCTAGCTATGATCTTTTTGGTCGAGCACTTCTCTTTATACAGGTTGTGTAAACGGAAAGGAGTCTTTTATCCAAAGATAACACTGATGAAAGAATTTGTTTTTCACTTTTTATTGTCGAACACATTCACTATCACATTTACACATTGATCTTGACACTCGCCAAACTGAAACTGTTATAATAACTTCATTACTGATCATTCTTAATTCGCGTACTTCAGCTTTTTGTATAATTAACTTTACAACACTTTAGATTTTTCATAACTCTGCTACGCGTAACTTGCAAATCGATAGCCGACGTGTACTGTACAAATATTTCTGCTGGACTGAAGGCGACGTGTAACGTACAAATGTTTTCGACGAACTGACGGGGTCTACCTCTAATCTAGCGCTTTTTATACTCCTACACCCCGATATGCCTAAAGATTATAACTGAGCTGCTATTGGCTAATAAAACGCGCCAACATTAGCGTCTATTTTTATATCCAATGAAAATTATGAATACATATTCTCTAGGGAAAAATGTTCCAGCAAATTCTAAAGAAAAATGCGGCAACATTACGTAACTTCCTCGTTTCTAATAATGATAAACAGCTCACCCCCACGCTGCATTATTGCACGCTATTATTGTCAGTTTCAGTAAGGCCGTATAAACTTACTTCTCAACAATAATTACAATCAACAAACATCTTAAATTAATGTCACACAAAAATGCATATTCATACTATAACCATTCTTTACATTTAAATAATTTATGATACAAATTACTGCATTAAGATTATAGTATATAAATTAATGGTTTTTAATTATATAATTTTAAACTTTTTAATATTCTGTAATCAAAATGTTGTTCAAACAACGATTCTAAAATTCCCTGTTTTCCCCTCCATTTTGCATACATTTTGCTACTGTATATAATACCTACTACACTGTAACCACGTGTCTATTAGATCTCTCAGTAAAATATTGAACATTACTTCTAATGTTTAAACGACCTGCGTACATCCCTTGGCAATGTTTACGATTAATTTTACTGCGGTTTCCAGTTACGCTATTGTTTTTATGAATTACTCTTTCAAATTATAAATTCTAACGATTCTTTCAACCTGTACAACTCATTCAGTACTGTGATGATTCTGGTCAACTCCGAATCGACAGAACTCAACCATATTCATTTTTGACTGCTATTCTGTTTTCGTATACCATTCACAGTGCGTGGTATTTTCCCTGCGCATCATCGTACTCACTCGGCAGTATTCGCCCGGGCTCGGCTTCGCAGCCAAAGTTAAGGGTATAATTAGGGTGGCCAGATTTTCAGACACAAAAAGCAGGACCCATTAATAAAGTGGTCTGGTGCCTTAAGAGATCGCGGATTTTTTTTGTGTGTGTGTGGGAGGGCTTCACTTCACTTAGGCTAGTGTAAATTATCTATATACGTTGTAATACTTCATATTTTAAAACTAATAAACCTGAAATACACTGTTGTTTGATGGTGCTTTCTATGATGAAAACATTTGAATATAAAATATTACTAGTGATATTTATTATACTGTTATTATTACTGTTAACACTAACAATTATTCTTACATAATATCGAAAACAATGTAATGTCGCTGTTAGTTA
Organism: Deroplatys truncata; assembly: GCA_030765065.1. Classification (NCBI taxonomy): domain Eukaryota; kingdom Metazoa; phylum Arthropoda; class Insecta; order Mantodea; family Mantidae; genus Deroplatys; species Deroplatys truncata. Next base: position 22,350,248 of record CM060987.1, read on the forward strand.
GAAGTTAGTGAAATAGGCCATGAATTGCTTTTAACAATTTTCAGTTCCCAAGAAGCATATCATGGAACTGCACACAGTTATAACTCAAATTACATTTTGTGATTAATATATGTTTCAGAGTTTCTGGCTTTAATCTAGATTTTTCATTTGTCCAGATATTGTTCATGATTGAAAACACCCTTACTGTAGGTGAATTTGTAGCAGGAAGGCATAAGGTAAACTGTACAATGTTACCTTCATTCTTAAAGTCGATATTTCTCTCTTCAAATTTGTTGAATATTTCCACCCATCTCAAATGTGTTGGTGTATGAATTGTATCCCATTCCTTAACTTTTGTAACTGTAACATGCACGTTAGTCTTTAATTGTACTATTTCCTTTATTTCGCAAGTCATTTGCACAATGATGGACAAATTGCATATTTTCCTTTTCGCAGGATGGTTTTGAAATGCAGGATATTTATGAGGTTTTAGAGTCACTTCACGGGCAGCAGAATAAGATGTCAAAAAAGGAGTATCCTGCGAAAAGAGGAATGTGGTCACCCTAGATATAATCAAAGCGCAAGCGAGAATGTGATCACGATTCCTACGATTCTTTTTGAACGACGATTCATGCTAAGGTTGACACGGTTCATGCGATTCTTTGCTTGTAGCCGTTCATATGAACGATTCGTTCATGAACCCCCCCCCCCCATGACGATGACGTGACTGCTCGATCTCAGGGTGACCAACTTAGCGACTTTGTCGCCAGATCTTGCGTTTTTTAATTGAATCTGGAGATAAGATTATACTTTTAGTGACATGTCTCCTTTCTGGAGATTTTAAATGCGTTTTAGCAAATAATCTGGAGTTTTTGTTAAACAGTCGCAATAAATTGTAAGTTTCACTTGTACATAAAATGTGAAACGATTGTCAGAATGATTAAATGTAACTTTTTTCATTATTCGTTAGCAACTCACGTCAGATGTCACAGTCAACACTCCACCAGGGAAGTCCCTGGTTTGTTGATTCGGATCCTTCCTGCAGGCAACCGATAAAAGCCAAACAAGCATTGCCTCCCGTAGACAATGCGCTATTATTTCAACACTGCTTGAAATCATACCAAGCCAACAAGTAGCATGTGTGTGTGTGTGTGTGTGTGTGTGTGTGTGTATGTGTGTGTGTTTTGTTAGCCTACTTCATGCCCCTACCCAGGAAAAAATTTCGGGAGCGGAGGTTTTCATAGCTAGATCTAAACTGTACTACCTACTGTGTAGTACATAGACGTTATGGGGGCAAGAAATTTACTTGGAGATATATAGACAGCAAAATCTCACCAGAATGAAGATATTCCACCATATAGCACAAAACGCCGAGACTGCTTCGAAAACCGTGACGTATGGTCACTTCACCTATGTAAAGTAACAATATTAAGTTTCCTTTCCCTTGTAAATATGCTACTACTGCTGCTATCTAAGGAACATTTCCCATACCTATTGGTGTGATATGAATTTAAATAAATAAGTTGTCAGAGGTTTCGGGGGGTTTGAAATTTAAAAGTCCCCTCTAAAAACGGCCCTGGCCTACTTTACATGTTTGAAGATGAAGTAGATATTTGTTGGTAGTTGGAAGATGCTTCATGTTTATCTGTCCCACGTATGGGAGCCAATTTGTCGCGGTCACTTCGTGTTATCTATTGCTGGGCGCCTGTTATTGTATACTAGTTTGAATTTTGGGTTCTTTGTCCTCCGGCTAGCTATTATTACTACTCAGTCGAGCATATCTCTTGAACAGGGTGTGTAAACGGAAAGGAGTTGTTACTAAAGACAACACTGATAAAAGAATTTGTTTTTACACTTTTATTGCCGTCACATTTAATTAATTTCACATATTGACTCTTGATACACGCCCGACTGAAACTGTTATATTTTCTAATATCACTATAATCACTTATTTACTGCACGTTATTAATTCGCGTATTTCACATTTGTAACTAACTTTACAACGCGAGAGATTTTGTAGAATTGCGCGACGTATAACGCGTGAACGATTCTCTTAAACTGTGCGATGTGGAACCCACGAATACTTCTGTTGAACTGAGCGACATATAACCTTTGTATGGTTCTGTTGAACTGAACGACGTTTACCTCGTGAATTATTCTGTCAAACTGTGCGTTACCCGTCTCTGGCACGGAATTTATACTCCCTCACCCCGATATGCCTAAAGATTATAACAGAGCTGCTATTGGTTAATAAAACGCGCCAACATTAGCGTCTATTTTATATCCAATCAAAATTACGAACACATATACTCTAGGGAAGAAATTCCCTCCATTTCTAAGAAAAGCGCGCTAATCTGACGTCATTTGTTTGTCTCTTCTAATTGATAAACAACTCACCCCCTCGCTCATTGTTGCCCGCTCTTATTGTCAGTTTCAGTGAGGCCGTGTAAACTTATTTGCTAACAATGCTTATAATTAACAAACATCTCAAATCATTGTCATACAATAATGTTAAGTTATACCACAATCACTTTGGCATTCACAGTGTTGTGATATAAAATACTGCCTCAAAGACAAATCTTAACTATTACGCGGCGTATTCCAAAACTAAGGTCCGTTTGGTCGTAACAACAACATCGCTCATGAGACAATGTTTTATTAGCAGTAATATGAGCCTATATATATATATATATATATATATATATATATATATATATATATATATATATATATACTTTACTTTTCCACGCAATCACCGTTCACATCTATAGACTTGCTGTAACGCTGCACCAGCTTCTTTAACCCCTCGGCATCATAGAAGTTTGCCGCCTGGGACATGAACCAGTTGGTAACGCGCGTCTTGAGTTCATCGTCGGTTTGAAATCGCTGTCCACCCAGCCACCGTTTCAAATGCAAGAATAGGAAGTTTGTCAGGTCGGGACTGTAGGATGGGAGGTCAAAGAGTTCCCAACGAAACTCTTGAATCTTCTCCTTGGTTTTGTGCTGGCGTGCGTTGTCGTGCAGGAGGATGATGAGAGTTTCCCGCAGCGTCTCAGTTTGCTAAGCGTTGCAAGAACACGTCAGCTGTAATTGCTGACCCACGGTCGATAAAATCAATAAAAAAAGCTCTTTTCGTCCCAAAATACGGTAGTTATCATTTCGCGATTCTGTACGGCGATTGCTTACACTTTTTTGGCTTGGATGAACCGAAACGGCGCCACTGCATTGACTGATGTTTCGATTCTGCGTTGGTGTACGCCAAGGGTGGCGAAAATGCCTTGCTCCCTCGAGTCATCAAATATGAAACACGCACTACACCACTCAGCAGCATATGGAAAACAAATGAATAGACAGCTAGAAAAGGAGCGGCCTCGCGAGTCCCGTTTTCGCCACCACTGGTGTACGCTATCCATGTCTCGTCGCCAGTAACAATGTGGGAAAACAAACCATCTCCATCTTGTATATAGCGCTCCAAATACGGTCGTGCACTACGCATTCGTTGCTCTTTGTGCTGACCGGTGAGCAGTTTTGGCACCCACCTCGCACAAAGTTTCCGATATCCAAGCTGTTCAGTGACAATCCTGTAAAGTGAGGTTCGAGCAACATTTGGGGATTCATTAGCCAGACCACTAATCGTCAAACGCTGATCACTTCGATGTTTTTGGTTCACTTGCTCAACGATGTAGTCGGGCCTACCACTTCGCTGTTCATCGTGCACATTTGTGCGGCCATTTCAAAATTTTCGACACCACTGTCGAATCTGTTTGTCACTTATTATGTCCGGTCCATACACGAGAGACATAACTCACGATGGATGTCCGTATCTGACGATGCTTTTGCCAGCAAAAATCCAATCACACCGCGCACTCCACGACTGGTGGGATCTACAATTGTCGCGGCCATTGCGATCTGCTCTCACCGACTTACAAACGCGTACTGCGTCACACCAACACTGCGGTAGGTTCCTCAGGAGTTAGTGGACAGCGCTGCAGGCATGAAACGTCATTCAGGCCTGCCATCCGTTAAGTATTGTTCACCGGACCTTAGTTTTGGAATACGGCTCGTAATTAGTGCGTTTTTCATTTATACTGCTTGGTGATACATGCTATCGTTTTTAAACGCATTTGTCATTTCATAAAACATTTTTGTAACCAATCTAAAAGTGGAACAAATACTATGTTAGGCTGCACAATAACAACACCTGTCGTAATTAAATCGTGAAAGTAGCACATTAAGGTTTAGTGGCTGTACATATAGTAGCTGAAGGCCTAATAGAGGGGGAAATATAAATCCATTATAAAGAGCATCGTTTCTAAGGAAGCAGCAATTAAATGGGCGCATTTCACACATAGCAGGTAACAAGAAGGCATCAACTGCTGTATGTTTTCTTCAAATGAGGCAGGGCTTTAGCCTGTTTCTTTATAGGGATACATTTCGTACCCGGTTATTACACTAAAACTAAGAAAATGTAATTTATTTGCTCCACGAGAACCTTCTTCGATCACGAATTTTCATATTTTGAGGGCTCTAACTTAATTTAAAAGAAGTTTTAATTGTGAAAGTAGAAATATCAGACCCCTTAAGTTTCAACTCGTGGATATTATGCTGCGTTTATTCAAAGATATGTATTACCACGAAAAAACCAAAGAAATGTTTTGAAACATACATTATTCAAAAGTGTTTTTAAATACTGCTTCAGCGATCATGATAAACGCAGGTATTAGGAGCCATCAAAGTGAATGCTAAGAAAAACTAAGATACACTTTTAAATACCGAGGAAACAGTTTCTTCCATATTAATTTATTCAGAACACTGGTTTAAATGCATTTCGAAGCTTAGCTGTGCAAATAATGATGTGTAACATTAAACTGCATAAAGTGAATAAGTGAACTGTAGAACTCTTATTAACACGAGCACATTTCCAATCCACAATATGTAGGCTAATATAGGCTTGCTGGTCCAGCTGTAACGCAACCGTAAAATGCGCTTAAGGCAGGTTTAGGGAGCTGACTCAGCCCTTTTGAGAAGGGAGAATTAGACAGTTTCATATGATAAACTGTCCTCTTGTGACTTTTATAACATGATTTTCTCTAGGCGTAACCAACATAATGATTATAATTGCACTTTTGTGTGCCTGTTCATAGTTACTGTGGGCATCCCTTCTTATCAATCGGATGAGCAAGAGTTGGCCTGCATTATGAAATAAGACACAAGATTTTTCCCTGGGCTGCCACCAAAAGGCACTCAGTTTCTCAGTACTTAGTGCGGCGTCGAAGTGATACGATACACCAACAAAATAAATTCAGTTTCTTTCGCGCTTTTAAGAAGCTGGCTATTGATAGTAATTTTTAATAAAGATATTGAAATGGGTAAACCGCAGTGTAACTGGCGCAAAACTTCTCGAATCGTGACCCTGATTGCCACCCCAGCTGCCGAGCCTAGGAAAGCTTTATGTTTAGCTTGTACATATATGCGAAAGCGATATAATACCTTTTGAAGCAATAATATCCGCCCGAAAAGAAATAATAATAACAATAAAGATAATAAGGATTAGGAAAGAGGGAATAAAAAGTAAAACGACAGATTTTAAGGAAGAACTGAACGTAATAAATAAAAGAATTTAAATAAAAATAAAATGAATAAAAGTAAAACTTATGAGACCGTGTATTTCAGAGCGGACAGAGACCAGCTGAAACCATAGCAATTAGTAATGTTTCACGAACAACCAGGGGAGGTCATTAGAAAGCACTTAGGCTCCTTAGAATTCGTGAAGGCAGAAAAACAACCGCTGGATAGGGGCACAATAGACGAGACACCCCAGAATCAGTCATCCGCACAGAGGAATCAACAAGCGAAAATAATGTGATAAAGTCAGACGCGGAGAAGACTAACTTTCTAATTCTTGAGAACCAATGGAAGCGGAGAAGAATTTATAAAAAATAATCAACTAGAAGATATGAAAGTCACGTGCCTAGAAAAAAGGTTGGACGAAAATAGAAAAGGGGAGTAGACTAGAAAATTATCTAGGACAGGAGAGCTAATTCAGACGAGTATCACATCACTACTTCGTGTCAAGGTAGTGTCAGGGAGGTTGTGTCACTCCTTAGGAGAATACGTGCGCAGAAATGGGTGTAAATTCACGACTAAAACAATTGCTTTGAGTATTTATCTTGATAAGGACGAATAGGAAAGGGGATGTATGCGAGTTTAGATTCAGAATTGTAGACGGGGTCGTTAAGGCAAGTCTTTTGTGACGGGGTATTCGAGAAGGAATTGTAACAGTGTGGATTATCACGTTAAAAGGGGCCAGTGAGGGAAGAATTTCGAGTGTTATTCATCTCCTGTCCACACTTCCTCAGAAAAGAGTCTCATAACCAAGTGACAATCCATCCTCTACCATGATCATCCGGCAAAATTCTAGCCTTCTCCTGAACCAGGCCAACTAAGGAACTATTCCGCTACACTCACAGTGCGTAACACATACAGTCTGCATAGAAAGTGTTCCACACCTGGTTGTAATTTCAAAGAGAGCAGTACCTAAACAGTGCTTATTTTATGTTTGTGATACTTATAGCTATGGCTCCCACGTTTTCAAAGTTAAGTGGTAAGGCATTACACAGTCAAAACAGGGAAATAATTGCAAATGTCCTCGACTTCATGAAGCAAGAAGCAGAGATGAAGGAAGAAAATATATGTTCATCCGAGTTACACAAAAGGCTTAAAAGAGAGTGAAAGAAAGAGTAGCTAAAGCAACTAGCGTTTCACTCAGGTACGTTTAAAGAGTTCTCAAAGATAAGAAAAACATACAGAAATAGAGATTTCGACAAATGCGTCATTCGGCGCACGATTCACAATTTCTATGTGGAAGAAAAGAACTGTGCCAATAATAAGCAGATTGCTCATCAAGCTGAAAGACAGCATGCATTTTAAAGGTGGTGCCACAAGTCTCAGAAAAATTATAAAGACTTAGGTTTCAAGTGGAAGAAAACGAAATCAAATAGGAGAGTTCTAATAGAAAAGCATGACATACGATCTCAGCGGGAAGAGTACTTTACTCTTCTCCGGAGGCACATATCAAGGGTCGAACTATAGTGTATGAAGATGAGTCATACATACACAGCAGTCATATAACTAAAAGTTGGAGTGCGATAACGAAATAGGTTTGCAGGCACCTGTTGCCAAAGGGCAAAGACTTATCATCGTTCATGCTGGTGGAAAGATCAACTTCGTTCCGAAGGCCCTTCTTATTTACAAGTCAAAAAAAGGAGAATTTATCAAGAAATGAATACAGAAAGTTACACGAAGTGGATCAACATCATGTTGATACTTAATATGCCTACTGGGTCCGTTCTGTTTATGACAATGCTTCTTACCGTAACACTCAAATGCCTTGAAAGAAAAAATGAGAGCTTGGTTACTTAGACATAATATACCTTTGATGAAGGCATGAGTAAAACAAATATAACTTAGTTAAAGCCAACAAACTGCTTCAGAAGTCATACATACTTGACCAGATATTAATACAACATGGCCATAATGTACTTAAGACTGCCACCGTATCACCCACATCTAAACCCAATCGAGTTATTTTGGACTGATGTCAAAAAAAATGGGTGGCAAACAGAAATATCACTTTTACATTTAAAAATATGGAGGACATATGTCGCTAGGGATTTGCAGAAATTGGAAGCCGAATGGGAAAACGTGTGTCGACATGTTGAACAAATTGAGAATCATTATTTTGAAAAAGATGGACTTGTAGAAAATCAAATAGAAAGAATTCTCATCCAGGATAATGGTAGCGACAGCAGTGTTGACGGCAATGATGCGAGTGATTCCGCAGAAGAGGAAGGACTGTCAGATGTGGAAGAATTGGAAGGAGGTGATTGTCAGTGGTTTTATACTAAGCGCTTTTTACAGCACGGATTTACATACATTGTATATATCTAAGGTTTATCAGTGCAGTGCTTAACCGGTTTGCGGATATTTGACATTGGCTGTCACACACACTCCTGCAGCATGCAGACGACCGGTTATCTCCTCATCTGGCGAGTAACTCGCTTCATAGCTGTCATTAAGATTTCACATGTCTAGAACTGTTGCGCCAATTATACCTGCAAGGATTTCGAGCAGAGTGGCTAAGAAGTGGTTGTGTAGGATAGAGGGGGACGACACGAAGTGCTGTTGTAAGTATTGTGAAGTGCAGTTACCAGCAAAATTAAGTGATTTAGCAAAACTCATGAATACTAACAAGCACTAAAATCGCGGAAGGACCTTATCGTAGTCCACGTCAACATGTGTTACCGTTCAAACCAGTGAACACTGAAACAAAACAACTGGAAGCACGAATTGCGTTATACCAGTGAACTGAAGATGCACAGAACGAAATGTGCTGCTGTAATTTGCAATATAATAGGACCATATATTGGTTATAGGCGTTACAGCTAACTGATTGATGAAAACAATGACGATTCGGTTACACAATTATTAGGTACAGCCATCAGGCACTGTTCATAAACAAAGAAATGAATTCTTGCAACCTACCTGCAGGTAAAGCGCCGCTGATGCTCTTGCCTCAGTCTTGAAAGACTTGTATAAAGGACAAAGGTTTAAATTTTGTGAAATTAATAGCAATTGGGGCTGACAATGCATCGGTATCAACAATGACGTGCACGCCACACTGAAATCTGAATAACCTCAGTTGCAGCTAATTAAATGCGTGTGTCATTCTTTACAGATGGCAATTTCCCATGCTGCTGCAGAATTCGTTCCTAGGAACAGAGATTTTCTAATCAGAGAAACCTACAACTGGTTCCCCCATTTGTCAGTTAGGCAGGTCGCAAACAAGCATGTGTGTGGAGCAATTAATAAAGGAGAACTGCCTTCGAAAATTGTAAATGTAAGTGAAACTCGTTGGCTGTATACTTCTGTAGCAGTGAACATAATACTTCAACAGTGACTTGAGCTGAAAACTCATTTTGGTATAGCTAGAATCAATGCGCGTTGTTATTCGCAGACCGTCGTAATTATGCGTTTCTTGTTTTCCTCAAGCCGATACTAAAGCTAGTCCAGACGGTAAACAAACACTCTGAAAGTGAAAATCAAGATCCCACAAAACTTCTAGAAGATTTATTGCTGCTTATTAAGTCTCTATGTACGAAAATTGTCCTTCCGGGCTGCGGTCGTGTAGTCCTTGTCCAGTGTGCTTCTACTGCTTTCTTGAAGGCGTCGTCGCCTCTTGCCGATGTAGGCGGTCCACATTGTTGAAATGTATGCCCATCTATTATACTGGTGATTGCCCCCCCACGGGTGATTGCCCTAGGGTGCGACGCCATGAGTCTGACGTGGAACACAAAATACAGAGTCATATAAAATATAATCCTTTCGAGAAAATAAAAATCCTTTGTACAATACAAAAGTAAAAGAAACAAGAAAAGGAAAATCTAAAACTAAGGAGAATTTTTATGTAAAAATCAGATGTGTTACACTCACATTACTTTTTCTACTCTTGTACAAACTATTTTTACAAACGCTTATTCTCCATATGCTTCATGTTAATCGAGATATCTCTTCTTGTAGATGCAAGGGGAATGTGGTAGACTTTAAGCGATAGTCAAATGTTTTAAGAGCTGGTTGCTATGTGGAGCATTCCATTCTCTTTGTATGTCCAGGAGATAAAAAATGAATAACGAATTCCTATTTGAGAAAAAGTATTGGAAAATTTAAGGGAATAACAAGCAATATCTCGGAAATGGTTCACTCTACAAAAAAAGTATGTGACATAAATTGTGTATTTTAATACGATCTACATTTTTTGTGTAGTAAAATTTTGTCTATCTCTTATGGTTTACCAGTTATGCAAAAGTCGTTTACAATGAAGAATACTTTAGGAGACATTCCCAGAAAATTCAAGATATACATTTCATGTCTCATGAAAATATCTTAAACATACGATATTTTAATCGAAATCGTTAGAGCCATTTTTGAGAAAATTAAAATTTTCTAAAAATGTTCCATTTAAAGGGTAATCTGGGGTGCGGGGATTTTCTTGAAAAGCTTTGTGTCGCATCTCTGGAAGATACTGAACTTAAATACCAAGTTTGGTGTTTATCCGACTTTTCGTTTCTGAGTTATGCTGTTCACAGACACACACACACACGGACATGTTTCCAAAAATGCTTTTTTTTGGATTCAGGGAGACTCAAAACATGTATTTCCGGTGAAAGCTCGGTATCGAATTTTTGGGTGGAATACAATACTTCCCCTACTTACTATACGTAGTAGTGAAATTAAAAATATAAGCATTTCTGCCTGAGTTGGGCTGAGAGATGTCCTCTTAGAGGTTATCTGTCCTGCTGCAGGAAAGACTTCCTCAGCTGACAAGGAGGTATATATATATATATATATATATATATATATATTAATTAAATAAGTATAATTTGGCATATTTACGTAAACTTTTTATCTAAAGAAGACCCCGCAGAAGTGCTTTACGACATAACATTGAATGCGGTGACGTATCTGCGTGTAGTAGAACCGAAGAACCAGAAAACGAGGAAAAGGTATTCAAAAGTAGCGCCTAGATTGTGCAGCACCATCTAATTCACCCTTTGTTTGGGTAAACGGCGGTTTACTCGGCGTACCGTATAGAGGCGCCAGAAGCGAAGATTCGATTTTACTCGCAACGTCCCCACCCCTAGATATAAACAGTTGTTTTGCAATTGCATACATAGTGATGATTCTCGACGTTCGCGGTGATTGGGGATGATTATGAGTCGCATTTCATGACCACTGTGCAAGTGATAGCTAGTGTGGTGTAAGCGTGAACGACGCTTGAATATCTCTTGCACGTACTTTAGCAGTAGGTATAATAAAGGTTTAGGCAGGAGATGATACACACTTCCACTGCGGGACAAACCTCGATGCTCGATAGATAGGAATGAGATAAACAGCTCTTACTCTCGACGTTTATCATGTACAAAGATTGTCAGCAGAGTTATACGTAAAACACCACATGATACATTAACACGTGTATTGAACAATCAATTAAATACATAACGAAAATAAAAAACAATTATTCAAATAAAAAACATTTAAATAAATCATCAACCAATGCCACACAAACTTGAACAAACTTTCTTACACTAACGTTCCTCGGTGCAGATTTAACAAACTATCATACATTTTTAATAGCTGCGTGTATATCATCCAAATCATACGTTTCTTAGCCATTAACCTGTGGTTATTTAAGGCTCTTTGTTGAGTTTTTATTTGGCTCTTAAAATAATCAGTAAAACCATGAATTCCATATACTCTGTTTTTTTATGTGGAAGAAGGTTAAAAATTATGGAGCTATTTTCTATGGGAATAAATATTTCAACATGTATCATTTTAATCCAGTTTAAATATAGAAACTTCTAATATGCAGCCATCAACTCGTTGCTACATGGTACTCTGTGAAATGCCTATTTACTCAAACCTGTGTCCGAGGTAGCACATAGGTAGAAAGGAAGTTAAAGAAAGAAAAAAAAAAAAAGGAAGAAAGGTGTTAAGGGGGTAAAATAATATTTTTTAGTTTGACTTTAGAATCATAATACTCAACTATTTCTTCTTAAAATGGATTCAAACCAAATAGCTGTTCTTATTAGTTGTGAACTTGAAGACAGTCTTTTATGAGCACCATATTAGACATTGTTTCTCCTTCTGTATTCTTTGCACAGTTAAATTCTTAATAGTTAAAATACATAATTATTATTTTCTTCAACAGCAGCAGATTCCAATATTTTATTAATGTGCAGCAAACAGATTATTAAAACTTCTGATGGGATACATTATATCACTTTATCTATCCTCTATCGTTTATTGGTGGGTATACAAACTATTCTTATTAAAGCTTATTTTTCTATCTACTACATTTTTACTTTCTCTACTATGTATAGTAAGTAGGGGAAGTATTGTATTCCACCCAAAAATTCCATACCGAGATTTAATTGGAAATATATTTTTGAGACCCCCTGAATCCAAAAAAAAAAAAACATTTTTGGAAACATGTCCGTGTGTGTGTGTCTGTGAGTGTGAACAGCATAACTCAGAATCTAACAGTCGGATAAACACCAAACTTGGTATTTAGGTTCAGTATCTTCCAGAGATGCGACACGAAGGTTTTCAAGAAAATCCCCCCAACCCAGATTACCCTTTACATGGAACATTTTCCGCAAATTTTAATTTTATCAAAAATGGCTCTAACGATTTTTGTTAAAATAATGTATGTTTAAGATATTTTAATGACAAATAAAATGTATATCCTGAATTTTCTGGGAATGTCTCCAAAAGTATTCTTCATTGTGAACGACTTTTGCATAACTGGTAAACCATAAGAGATAGACAAAATTTTACTGCACAAAAAATGTAGATCGCGTCAAAATACACAATTTATGCCATATACATTTTTTTTGTTGAGTGAACCATTTTCGAGATATTGCTTGTTATTCTCTTAAATTTTTCAATACTTATTTTCTCAAATGGGAATTCCTTATTCATTTTTTTGTCTTGGATATGCAGAGAGTATTAATCTGTGGCAAAGAGAATGGTACTGCATCTAGCAACCAGCTGTTAAGAGATTTGGCTATGCTTAAAGGATACTGTATTTCTATATTGCCCTTGCAAATACAAAACAAGGGGAACATAGTACGCCTTAAGCGATAGTCAAGTATTTTTAGAACTGGTCGCTGTGTGTAAAATGTAATTCTCTTTGCATGTCAAAAGATCGTTTCTGCAAATGTTTATCTCGATTACTATGAAATAAATGGAGCATAAGAGTTTGTAAAAATAGTTTGTACAAGAGTAGAGAAAGTCATGTGAGTGTAACACATCAGATTTTTATCCAAATAAACCTTTACAGAAATAGCTACATTATACATTTTGTTATAGATACAAAGAGAACAGCGATAGTCAAATGTTTAACAACTGGACGCTATATGCTGCTTCCATGCTGTTTCCATGCAATCGCGAGAAACAACTGAATGTTGAAAGTACTTTAAATAATGACCAAGAAATTAACAGTTCGAACCATTAATAACGGATATCTCATTGTGGTCCTCCGTGGTGTAGATTACCATGCTAGCTTCTAGTTCCCAAGGTCGCGGGTTCAAACCCGGCGAGGGCGATGGATTTTTTCAGGCGTAAAAGTCCTTAGCATGGCTTCCTTCGGAAGGGAAATAAAACCGATGGTCCCGTGTCGTAGATTTACGGCACTTAAAAGAACCTCAAACCTGATAAAGAGGCCTCTGAGTAAAATTACCGGTCTTTAACGCCCAATATAGAATGGGACGCTAAGGACCACAGTAGTTAAAGAGCGTCCATAAATAAAACATTAATTTAATGGATATTTCAGAAGTGGCTTATGCCACAAAACTTTATTTGAAATAAATTGTGTGTTTTAAAGAGATCTACATTTTTGTGTAGTACGTTTTCGTCTATCGCTTAACCTTTACCAGTTATACAAGGTTATACAAAATTACTTCCGAATGAAGAGGACTACACAGGCTATTCCCAGAAAATTCAAGATACACATTTTATTTGTCATGTAAATATCTTTATATGTGGTATTTTAATCAAAATCGTTAGAGCTATTTATTAGAAAATCAAAAAATTTGAAATATGCTTTATGTAAAGGGTAGTTGAGATAGGGAATTTTCTTGAAAATCTCCTTGTTGCATCCTTGAAAGATACTGAACTTAAATATCAAGTTCGGTATTTATCCCACTTTACATTTTTGAAGTATGCTGTTCACAGACACACACACATAGACGCGCACACGGACATGTGTCCAAAAAATGCTTTATTTATATTGAGGGGGCCTCAAGATATGTATTTCCGTTGAAATCGCGGTATAGAATTTTTTTGGTGGAATGCAATACCTCCCCTGCTGAACTATTCGTAGTAGACAAAGTTATACGCTTTACTAAGAATAGTTTGTGCACCCGCTAATAAGCGATAGAGGATAGAGAAAATCGTGTGAATGTAGCATATCAGATTTTTCTCCTACGAAAGGAATTATAACTGGATTATTGGACTTTGGCGAGATGCATGGAGAAACCGCAGAGTTATTAGCAAACTATGTTCTGAAAACCTTAGTTAAGTGTAAGGTTATGGTGTTACGTACATTATTGATTTCTAAAAAAATGTTTGCCTAGTATCCCACACAGCAGCAAGAGTAACTGCTGTTATTGTTCTGTTCATACATGCTGAACAACAAATTAGGTAGCTATTGTTGTTCCCACATTACCAGCAGAGAAACAGGTTTCTGAGCAATATGGGCAAGGAATTACAAGCAGATAAATTGCACACTACACATAGGAAAAAGGCTTTTATACCCAACATCTTCAATTTTTATCGCTGCACTAAAGTACTGCACGGACTAATTGACCGTGCTTTTCGCGTCAGTGTTTGATGCATGCTGCCACCTTATGAAGGTGATAAATAGCTATATCCCCAACTGTTAATGTTTTATGTCGACTCTCCACGTCTTTAGGATAATTATATTACAATTATTCTGCCGAAGAATGAAAGGCACGTAAACCAAAGGATTGCGGTAACCGAAACGTCAAAGATATCAATATTTATTTCCCCTACTACTCGCCTATAGTAAGTAGGGGAAGTGCAGGGAGAGCCAAAATCTACGAACTGCCTGCACGGTGTTTTTCCTGTCCGCGTCCTCGGCGCTCGTTGCCGTCTGCCGCTATCATAGAAAGGCGGGGATGAAACCATACAACATTTTAAAAACTACTTTTAAAGGCTTTACTTACCAACTTTATGAAAGGAGATGCTGAAACTGGCCACCACCATTGTCCATACATTTTTGGCACCTCTTTAGGAAACTATCCATCACTCGCCAATCTTTTTCGAGTCAACAGTTGAAGCCCGTACATATGTGAATACAATTTTGCCTCCTTTTGTTTGTTTGTTTGTTTTTTTAGAGAGAGAGAATTAACAGCCAGGGAGCAACAGCATATACGGCCAATATTTCGATGAGAAAAATTGAAAGTGTGTTTGAGGACATAATTATTAGTATAGATTTGTGGCTCCCTCGGTCCCCCGACCTAACCCCCCTCGATTTCTATCTCTGGAGTAACTTAAAACAAAGTGTACAAGACAACCCACACACTGGAAGAATCAAAACAAAATATCCTCCAGGAAATTGCCAGCCTTTCTCAACGTGAACCACGGAGAGTGATTGCTATTTACCAATTTTGCGCGAATTTGTGGCGCTGTTTTGAATCTGTTTCTCTTACTAGTAATTCTGGTGGATTTATCATCACTTTTAGTTGTTTTATGACGTTGTCCTGGTCGTGGTATGTCCTTATTGCTACCTGTTGTCGTTTGCGGTGAAAGGTGTATTACATCCCCCCTTATAGATACGCTACGTTGTTTCTCAAATTGGCGAATTGATAAACCTGCTTGTCTGAGTGCTACAATTGCAGTAGGTTTTTCTGTGGAGTCATAATAACGATGTGCACACTGCCAACTGTCACAAAGAAACTGAAATAGTGTGTAACTTAGCAATGTTTGAAGTACACTGCGGAACAACAGAGGTGCATCGAATGGGCCTTCAGTCGTCAACTAGGCAATATACCCGTTCAGGTAACTATTGTTTATGTACACAACATTATTTTGAAGTGATACAGCATTTAGATGAAAACAAACACATATCTCTGACATGTTTATAGATGTACTATTGCTATATGTTGGGGTGAAGGCCGAAAAGGTTACGAGAAATTGACTAATATAGGTTACCCCAACTCGCACATGGGAGCACAACTCGCTGTCAGCAAAAGTCCGGGACCTTGGTGTGTAAAATTAAGAGGAAGGCGTGGGTTTTATATTACTGAAAGATTGCATAACGCACATTACCTGGGATTTATGCACAAAAAACGTTTGGCTTCTCTACATAGTTAACAAAGGAAACAGGATGAAGGGAGATGCCACAGATCGTAGACCGGCTACACACGGCTGTTTCCAACGACCACTTACTCTCGACTGACCCTATCATGGCCCCAGCAGCCGTGCCAGGCAGGTCTGACGTCATACCAGGCAATTTCAAACAGATCTTTTCCCTTTGGCGTGGTCCGCGCCAAAAGGAAAGACCGTCAAACCGAAATATAACTAAGGAGACCTAATAATGCTATGTCTGGTAGTAACAATACAGCACAAAATGCGGCTGTTGATGACAATATTCATTATATGCCACACTATTCCTTTGCTTGCTGAACCGTAACCATGGTATTATACCTATCTAAAGAGAATTAGATGTAAATCATTAGGTGTATTGAAATTATTGAGCGATAGTGTACAAAGATTGACACATAACAATTAAAAACTTACAATAGTATTTAAATCAAAACATTCATCAATGGAATAAAAAGGATTTGAAATTGGCTCGTTATGAATAACAGTTTTGAATCTCCATAAAGCTACATTCGCCGCTGCATGTGCTAGTTTATTAAACAATCTTATATCTTGTGAATGGAACCAACGTTCTGTTTTTACCCTCTGTGGAGGAATTAGATAGATATTCGTAATTGGATAAGTATAGGAGTTTGCAATGAACGGATTGACTTCAATTTTAGTTTCTCTACCACGTAAATAGGAAAAGTGGTGCATTTCATTAAAAACTTCCAATACCGAGATTTCACCGGAAGCATGCTTTGAGGCCCCCTGAATAAAAAGGGGCACTTTTAGAATAATGTCCGTGTGTGTCTGTGAACAGCATAACTCAAAAATGAAAAGTCGAATAAATATAAAACTTGGTATTTAGGTTTACCACCTTCCAAAGATGCGAAACGAAGATATTCAAGAAAATGCTCCATCCCAAACTATTTTTTACATGGAACATTTTTCCAAATTTTTTATTTTTCAAAAAATGGGTTCAACGATTTTGATTAAGGTACTATTTATTAAAGATACTTACATGAAAAGCAAAATGTATATCTTGAATTTTCTGGGAACAGCCTGTGAAGTTCTGTTCATTCGGAAGAAATTTTGTATAATGTTGTATAACTAGTAAACGTTAAGCGATAGACGAAACATACTACACAAGAAATGTAGATCTCTTTAAGAAATACAATTTATTTCAAACAACATTTTTGTAGCATCAGTCATTTCTGAGATATCCATTATTAATAGTTCGATACTTGTCATCAAACACATTTTTAACGTCTTATCGATTATCAGTTGTTTCTCACGATGTCATGGAAACAGTATGGAATTTTAAGGCCAGCATATAGCGTCCAGTTGTTAAACATTTGACTATCGCTGTTCTCTTTGTATCTATAACGAAATGTGTAATGTGGCTGTTTCTGTAAAGGTTTATCTGGATTAAAATGAAGTAGATAGGAAAATAAGCTTTCCTAAGAACAGTGCGTAGAAGCTATCTAAAAACAAAGACTAGACGGCAGAGAAAGCCATGTGAATGTAATACATTTAGACTACAAACATTCAGAAATGAGTTGTTAGCTGCTTATAAATGACAGTGATGCTAATTGCCTCTTCAGGATTTAACGAGTTGTGAATGGCATGACGTAAACGTGTGGCTAAGATCTTCAGCCCAGGTCCAGTTAGTTGAACTGCGCCGCTCCCCTTTCTTGTTCCTAAAAAGGCCCGCAAATGAACTCCACATCATTACGAACATATATTATTTGCTACCACTTTCTTCGGTCACTCCCAAATCGTTCCTTTCTCTGCGACAGAATACTTATATTACTGTAAGAATGTCTTCAAGTAAAAGAAATGGCATACAGCATTTTGAGTTACATTTTAGGTGCATGCTAATGGGTCCATCGTTTATTCTTCTTCTGCTTCATGGTTTTGGGTCATTAGACCTGTTTAAGAGAATTGATGTCAACATTTGTCTTCCTATCTTCCTGAAAGCTTACGATTTATAGTTAACAAAAACAGATGACAGGCTATTAGAGTCCATCCTTTTTGTGTGTTCGTACCAGTTAATCTGTAATGAATTTATTTTATCTGCAAAACTAAATGTGTTCAATTCTTTGTTTGTCCACAAGAGTCGCTGCTGCTAAGGAACGTAACAATCTCACATCTGCCGCTTAAGTGCTGCTTTTCTGTGATGAGCTTAATGTCCAATTTTTCGGAAGAGTACCTCACGCTTTATAAAGCTAAACTTGTGTGCTTTTTAGGGTTTTATATTCATTGTTCGACGTATTCTATTAAATGCGTCTATTACTTTCTCTACTACTTATAGTAAGTAGAAGAAGTATTGCATTCCACCCAAAAGATCCATATGGAGATTTCACCGGATATACATGTTTTGAGGCCCCCTGACTAAAAACATTTTTAGAAAAAGCTCCTTGTGTGTACCCGTGAACAGCATAACTAAAAAACAAAACAAAATCGGATAAATGCCAAACTTGGTGTTCAGGTTCAGTATCTTTCAAGGATGCGACACGAACTTTTTCAGAAAAATCCCCCCCATCCCGGACTACCCTTTACATGGGACATTTTTCGAAAATTTTGATTTTCTCAAAAATGGCTCTAACGATTTTATTAAAGTATATATTTAAGATATTTTCATGACAAATAAAATGTATATCTTGAATTTTCTGGTAATGTCTCTACAAGTCCTCTTTATTCCTCTGCTTTTGCAGAATGGGTAAACCGTAAGAGATAGACAAACTTTTTCTGCATAGAAAATGTAGAGCTCGTTAAAACACACAGTTTATGTGATGTTTACTTTTTTTGTGGAGTGAACCATTTCCGAGATATTCCTTGTTGTTTGTTTGAATTTTCCAATACTAATACTTTTTCTAATGGGAATTCGTTATTCATTTTTATGTCCAGTAATACAAAGAGAGTGGAATGATCCACATAGCAACCAGCTCTTAAAACATTTGACTATCGCTTAAAGCCAGCCATATTCCCCTTGCATCTACAAGAAAATTACCAATAAGATGGTTTCTGCAAATGTTCATATCGATTGTAAAAATAGCTTGTACAAGTATACAAAGTAGAGAAATTCATATGAGTGTAACACATCGATTTTTTCTGCATATAAGACACATCCTAATTAAAATCAATTAAAAGTAATTACAATTATTTACCTGTTCTTTTGTTTGATTATTACTATGTTGATCTTATATGGTTTTTTCCACAAAGACCATCACAGTTGTTTTCATTCCATTTATTTTAACTTTCCCTATCAGGTACCTAGTAGCTAGAAGTAGTATTATATCACAACCATAAATTCAGTACCGAGATTTTACTTTAAGTAGACGTCGCTGTTCCTTGAATCCTTCAACAACAAAAAAAGTTCGTGTGTGTATGTTGTCTGTGTTCAGAGTAAGAAGGTTTTCAAGAAAATCCCCCACCCCAAACTACCCTTTCCATGGAAACAATGTTCGATATTTTTTAATTTCTCAAAAATAGTCGCAAACGCCTTTAATTAAAATGCGATGTGGTAAAATATTTGCATGACAAATGAAATTTTTATCTTGAATTTACTGGGAATAGTCTGTGAAATCACTGTCATTCTAAATGACTTTTGCATACTTGGTAAACCGTAAGAGATAGCCAAAACTCTTACTACAAGAATCTACTTCTCGTTAAAGCATGCAATTTATGCAAAATATAATTTTGTGTGGTCTTAACCATTTCCGAGATATTTTTTTATAGGTTGAATTTTCAAATATTTGTACTTTTCTGGAGATGTAAATTTTTCTCGTGGTCATGCAGGGAACATGGAATTTCAAAATCATCACATTGCGATCTTAACATGTCCCGAGCTCAATAGAGCATCTGCCTGCTGTGCGAGGGATCTCGGGTTCGAATCTCGAGGAGCTTTTCTTACAGTGAGCTTTGGAATTCATCTATTTACAGTTTTATTGCTTTACTACCTACCTATACTAGTAGAAGTACTGCATTCCACTCGATATCGAGATTTCACCGAAAATACACGTTTTGAGCATCCCCGAATCCTAAAAAACAACGTGTTTAGAAACGGTTCCGTGTGTGCGACTGTGAACAGCATAACTCAAAAGCGAAACGTCGGATAAATACCAAACTTGGTATTTAAGTTCAATATCTTTCAAAGATGCGACACGAAGATTTTCAAGAAAATCCCTCCACCCCAAACTACCCTTTACATGTAAATTTTTTTTAAAATGTTTTTTCTCAAAAATGGCTCTAACTATTGTAGCGTGTATGTGTGTGCATTGTCGCGTCGGACACATTATTGCTCTGTAGCGATGACATTGTTGAACTACTCATTTTGATTGGGAGTTTGAATTCCGTCCGGCGTGGCATTTCTTCCCCACCTCCTAGTCAGTAGCGTGACGTCAGTCTTGTATGTCTCTTCAGGGCAAGTGGTTGTGTGTAGAATACGTGTTTCCGTGTGAATGTGGAGCGTCTCCCTCCATTGTTTGTCCTGTAATCTGTTGTGAACAATGTAGTGACACCATGTCAATTACTTAATAAACCACAGGTGATGTGTTAAATGTGAATTCAAGTGTATTATGTTATGAATATCCCACGCCTACTTTACATTTGTGCAGCAAGTTCCTAATCCTCTCGTTTTCCGCTTCAGCTACGCTCCCCAATGTTTATGCCGGGGTAACTAAATTTAATATTTTAGCTGCAAAACCCTTTGGCCTCACCGCGGTGTATAAAATTTTCTTAATTAAAATACCATATACGAAAGATATTTACATCAGAAATAAAATGTCTATCTTGTATTTTCTGGAAACAGCCTCTGAAATCCTCCCATTTGGAAGGGATTTTGTATAATATTGTATTGTTAGTAAATGTTTAACGATACACAAAAAAGTGCTACACAGGAAATACATATCTCTTTAAAACATACTATTTACTGCAAATATATATGCGACATAACCCGTTTCTGAGATATCCGTAATTAAAGGTTCGAATTGTTCATTTCTTGGTCATTTTCTTAAAGTCCTGTCAACATTCAGTTGTTTCTCGCGATGTCATGGGAACAGTATGGAATTTTAAGGCCAGCATATAGCGTCCAGTTGTTAAACATTTGACTATCGCTGTTTCCTTTGTATCTATAACGAAATATGTATTGTAGCTATTTCAACAAAGGTTTATCTGAATTAAAATTAAGTAGGAAAATAAACTGTTAGTGAGAATAATTTGTATTTTGATTGATAAGCGATAGAGGATAGAGAAAGTCGTGTAAATGACTCGCATAAGTTTTTTTTTAAAGTGCTAAGTCGCTATTCGTTCTTTTCGTAGTCGTGCAAAGAACAGTGAATTTAAAGATACTTGCTAGTGATTCGCTTTTCAAAAACCTGATTATCGCTCTAGTCTACTGTAAAAATAATTTGTAGAACAGTGAGTAGGGGAAATCATGTGGATGCAACACTTGAGATGTTTTAGTCAAACATTAGTTTGTCCATTACTGCCTCAATTGTCATACAACTGCACTTGTTGTCCTTGTACTCAGTGGAATATAACCACCCTCTAAAATCTCTTTGTTTGACTACGGAAATAAATCAGGTAATTTTATTTGAATGAAAGATGGCTACGTGAGATAAGTGACCAGGGCGCAGCAGACATAACCGAAACTCTATTATTATGTGGGCGGATTCCATTATTGAACTGGGAGTAGTCCATACAGTACCTGTTCACTGCTGAGGGAAAAGGACAACACAGACATTACCTACCTGTGTGTTCGTTTGCTGAACTTCTTTAGGTGATACTGGGACACTCATGAGTCAGCCACCTGTTGAGGAGTAACGTAGTGTTTCTGAAAGGGTATACCGAGCGAGATGGTTCAGCGGTAACGTGTGAGGCTCGCATTCGGGAGGTCCCGGGTTCGATTCTCGATGACTTCCCACTAAGCCATGGGTTTTCATGGTTTCCGCGGGCAGGCGAATGCTGGGATGGTTCCTCTTCTACCACAGCTCTCCTCTCCCTCATCTCCTTCACTGTGATCTGTTACAGGGTTGTAAGACTAGGCGACAGTGTTTGGCGCGTTACGGCTGGGCGGTGGATGTGCGCTTTATTGAGGATTCTTCCTGGCATTAGTCGGGACTACTCAGTCAGGACCCACCTCTGAATTAGGCCTCTTCGGGGGGACTGCCGGGGTTGGGCGGCGTTGGGTGCATTCGAACTGGAACTGTTAGGGACCCTGTTCATACTTACGGATGTCATCCGGTCGCCCTTCGGGTCTCTCCCCTCATCTCTATACAAGCCCAAAAAGCCGGAAGCTGCGTGCTGTGTCTGCTCCCGGTTGCGGGGATCCTTCTGTTCGTCCGTACCTTTAACTTTTACACAGGACATTCTCGTATGGCAGCACTAAATACGTCACCGTCTACCCTGAAGAACACACACTCCAACAAGGGTGGTTGGTCTTTAGGATAAATTTGAAAAATCCACAGTATGTAGGATAACTTGTTGAAATTTATGCTGGTTATTATACATGCTATTTCTTTCACGTTTCAAATTTTAGCTTGTGTGCTTATTTAAATATTAATTGTTTATTGTGTAAATTCATTGTTTACACAAGAACACTGTTCCATACAGGATACACTTTTAAAATATTCACATAAACAGTTCAAAGTTTACACTGAATAAATTTTAAAAATGATCTGTCATATCATATGTTTTATATGAACCCCTCAGTATTGTAGAAAAATTATTACTTTTTGTATTCTATAAATATCTTGATTTTTCAATGTGATTTCATGCACTTTTTAGAGGCAATACAAAAATTTTAAAACACATCAGTAAAGCATTATCGCACCCTGTAGAGTATATTGACCGAGCGGGATGGCTCAGGCGGTAACGTCTGTGGCTCGTATTCGGGAGGTCCTAGACGAATGCTAGGTTAGATAATTTGATCCGCGAATTTTGCTATCATCGCGTTCATCACTAAATTTCATTTTCTTCTTCTTCACCTCCATACCAGGCAAGGGCTGATCACCCATCCTGAATATGCTATGATCCAGTGTTTGCTTGCCCCTCGACAGGCCACTGACCCAAGACATTGGGCTGATTACCCATCTTGGATATGCTACGATCTGGAGTTTGCTTGCTCCTCGACAGACTACTGTCCTAAGGCATTGGACTGATCACCCATCCTGGTTATGCTACGATCTGGAGTTTGCTTGCTCCTCGACAGACTACTGTCCTAAGGCATTGGACTGATCACCCATCCTGGTTATGCTATGATCCAGAGTTTGCTTGCTCCTCGACAGGCTACTGATACAAGGCATTGGGTTGCTCACCTATCCTGGATATGCTATGATGCACAGTTTGCTTGCTCCTCGACAGACTACTGTCCTAAGGCATTGGACTGATCACCCATCCTGGTTATGCTTTGATCCACAGTTTGCTTGCTCCTCGACAGACTACTGTCCTAAGGCATTGGACTGATCACCCATCCTGGTTATGCTATGATCCAGAGTTTGCTTGCTCCTCGACAGACTACTGTCCTAAGGCATTGGACTGATCACCCATCCTGGTTATGCTATGATCCAGAGTTTGCTTGCTCCTCGACAGACTACTGTCCTAAGGCATTGGACTGATCACCCATCCTGGATATCCTATGATCCAGAGTTTGCTTGTTCCTCGACAGACTACTGTCCTAAGGCATTGGCTGATCACCCATCCTGGTTATGCTATGATCCAGAGTTTGCTTGCTCCTCGACAGACTACTGTCCTAAGGCATTGGACTGATCACCCATCCTGGTTATGCTATGATCCAGAGTTTGCTTGCTCCTCGACAGACTACTGTCCTAAGGCATTGGACTGATCACCCATCCTAGATATACTATGATCCAGAGTTTGCTTACTCCTCGACAGACTACTGTCCTAAGGCATTGGACTGATCACCCATCCTGGTTATGCTATGATCCAGAGTTTGCTTGCTCCTCGACAGGCCACTGACCCAAGGCATTGTCTTGTAATTCCTTGGGTGTGTACGTCCTGCAAAAAGCAGGGTAATCAGTTAAACAAGTGGAGCATTTTTTGTTTGAAAAAAAATGATATTAATAAGCATGCCCCTGTCTATTTATAGCTTGACTTGTGAATGGAAGGTCCTACCTGACTGAGGTTTTTTCCAGGCTTTACTCAGTCCTCATAATTTGCAAATGCCGAGAAAGAACCCTGCAGTTAGGGCTGGAACGCTTCCTTCACAAATTTCCTTTGGCAGTAATAATTTAATTCCTGTGGTGCCTTACGTAGTAAGAATGGCGTGAAACACTATTAAACACACACACCTCGAACCTCAATCTAACGCGTATCTTTTGTGTTTACCACCCTTAGGAGGAACGGATGATTCCAAGCTTGATGACACGTCACTCCGGCTGGCTGATCAAAGAAGGCTTCCCTCTGGCGGAATCAGAGAGAACTCGATGCACCTGAAGCGGTTCAGAGAAGGGTCGAGAATAACTTTCCAACGAGCAAGCATCTGTGGCATCTGTCCCATACTGGCCCTAAATCTACCTGAAACATGAAAAGGGAAGCGAAATGATAGGAAATGAGGGAAAGAAAATTCATGATAGAAGAAAAACGATCCCAGCATTCGCCTAGGCTACAGGAAAAGCAAGAAAAACCCAGAGTGGTCGACCCAAGGAATCGAACCGAGGATCTCCCGGATGCGAGCCTCGCTCGTTATCGCGGAGCCATCTCACTCGGTATTCTATAGGTAAGTAGTACAGTAAGAAACAACAAACACCTTCTTTTGTACCTCGCCTATTGCATAATATTCGAAAACTTTCATTAGAGATTGTTGTAGAGCGGAGTGACAAGAAAAGAATACTACTACAGCTACTCGTTCATAGTGTGTTTGCTTTAAGTGAAGTAGAAAGAGATAGCACTATATTCCACACTACAGTTAGTAACCCTTCAAAATCACTTACTATTTAAAATCTGGGTTAAGTTGAAACATTAAATTTAGAAGAGAAGAACTAACACCGCTTGTAACAATACGAAAACCAGTGAAGCAAAGACGGCCGAACATATCAGGACATTTTCCATATTTCACTGCCAAAAGTACAACTGGGAACAACACTATTACAAGTACAACTGATGTTGAAAGACTAGGCAGTGAAGGGTTTCTCAGCACTCGCACCGTGATTAGCGGACCCCACTCCTAAACCGGTCAAGTAGCGTCAGAATGGCCACGTCTCAACTTAAGCCCCGCGTACTCTATATTCCAGGAAGATAATCTAGGTTAAACACTAGCAGATACGTTTACGAGGAGTACTGTCATTTATCGAGTGTAAAATTGTATGTTAGAAGCTAAAGACCACCTTAAATATGTTGGGATTACATCGCCTCGTTCGCATAGTGAGTATTGAATACAACGCTATCTAGGCACACCAGATAAAATCACGTCTGTGCTATTGATTTTTTCCCTCATCATGAAACACTAATTGGGAATTAGGCTAGAAACCAAAGTATTGCAACACAGCTATGCACCTCCGTTAGCGATAGAAGGCCTGGGTGACCTATGGCCATGGAAGAGATAACCCGTCGGGGTAGCGCTTCACTTGGCGCAAATTTTAGAAGCGTTGTCCAGAGATAACGGGGCTGTTCTGGAATTTTCTCTCCCTCGCACCTCCAGAACATTCTAGAACTCTTAACCGTTTAGCCTATGTAGACGGTCGAGGGAGCGCACACTACGCATCCTCTTGTCTGTTGTAGGTACAGTCCATTAGATAGCAGATAAGGCATCTTTATTGGTTTCAAATTATTGAAGTTATTACACAAGTAATTCATGCATGGGTCATTGACCGTACATGATATTTAATATACAAGGTATGGTGACAAAATAAACAACAGGAAAAGAAACAAAACAAAAAACAAGAAAAAGGAAAACAGAGATAAATTACCTTTGACTAATTGAACAAATTTGACCCAGCTTCGCGCACTTTAGCTAAGAAATTGCCCATGTTTTGCCATTTCCTCTGGTCGGCCAGTAGATCCCAACATACCAATCTCTTTCTTGACGGACTTAAGAATTTTTCTTTCAGTTTAATTGTTCTTTTGTTCTCCCACTAGCGCATTCCGCCAAAATATGTACGCAGTCCTCATCCATATCACAGAAAAGGCAGACTCTCCTGCCAGAGTCGTCAGTCATTTTCGTACAGTCCATTATATTATATGGGCTAAGGCCTTGAGACGAAAGATATATAACACTAAGATCCTGAGTGTCCAGCGGTAAGTGGCTATACGAATCTCCAGTGGCTACAGAACCATTGTCACTAAAGCCTTACTGCTTCCTGCAAGGAATTCCCTATTGTTTTACTGGCTGAAGAGCGAATTTTGTTGGATAAATATGACATAGGTAGAGTGAACGCTCGAACTAGAATTGGCAGGAAGTTTGGGATGCTGACGAAGGAACTACGCTTTGGACAAAACGACTGATAAGAGACATTGGCGGGTATAACGGCAAACCTGGGGATGTAAATTTCTGCTTACCCAAATGTTGACGGGACATGACGGTTTTTACGTCACATCGTTTTGGATTAAGTGATACACCAGAATGCTATTACTGTGTGAAGGAGGAAACGACTGAACTTACCTTATTTCACCGTGTTCGATGGCACATTCAACGCCATCAGGCTGAGAGCCAGCTGGGAATTCTAATGCCTGAAAACTAATTTCCAGATACTTACCATATCCAAGAATTTGAATGTTGTCTGCAGATTGGCCCGAAATATTTGCTCCATAAGAGGTTAAAGATGGATGACACTGAGACCACTAGACCATTGTCTAGGCTGATATAGACCAATACCACTTTCCATCTGGAATCGCCTTGCCCTTGAAGTAATGCCATCTGAGCAGTTCTGAGGGGAATCTCTCATCGATTCCTAGCAGTTTTTTTGTGAATATACCTGATGTGAGGCGAACTATGGAAATTCCTAGCGCTTTGGGAGGCGAGTTGGTGAGTGTGGCTGTACAAGCGTGTCTGTGACGACAGTTGAGACGTACAGCGAGTGCTGTTTCCGCGAAGATTAGAGACGGCTTGTCTTCGATTCCACAGTGAGTGCATATCCGAAGAAGAGGCTGCTTCGCGCGTACTTCTTACGAATAAAAGTGAAGTCACAGTGAAAGTTAAACTAGATCACATTAGTGAATTGACAGTGAAAGTTAAACTAGATCACATTAGTGAAGTGACAGTGAGAATTAAGTGAAGTCACAGTGAAAGTTAAACTGGATCACATTGGTGAAGTGACAGTGAGAATTAAGTGAAGTCACAGTGAAAGTTGAACTACATCAAATTAGTGAAGTGATAATGTGAGTTATGTGAAGCCATAGTGAAAGTTAAACTAGATCACATTAGTGAAGTGACAGTGTAAACTAAGTGAGGTCACAGTGAAAGTTGAAGTAGATCTCATTAGTGAAGTGACAGTGTGAACTGAGTTGACACAGTGACATTTTAACTAGATCACATTAGCGAAGTGACAGTGTTAACTAAGTGAGGTCACAGTGAAAGTTGAAGTAGATCTCATTAGTGAAGTGACAGTGTGAACTGAGTTGACACAGTGACATTTTAACTAGATCACATTAGCGAAGTGACAGTGTTAACTAAGTGAGGTCACAGTGAAAGTTGAAGTAGGTCACATTAGTGAAGTGACAGTGTGAACTGAGTTGACACAGTGACATTTTAACTAGATCACATTAGCGAAGTGACAGTGTTAACTAAGTGAGGTCACAGTGAAAGTTGAAGTAGATCTCATTAGTGAGGTCACAGTGTAAACTGAGTTGACACAGTGACATTTTAACTAGATCACATTAGCGAAGTGAGTGTTAACTAAGTGAGGTCACAGTGAAAGTTGAAGTAGGTCACATTAGTGAGGTCACAGTGTGAACTGAGTTGACACAGTGACATTTTAACTAGATCACATTAGCGAAGTGACAGTGTTAACTAAGTGAGGTCACAGTGAAAGTTGAAGTAGATCACATTAGTGAGGTCACAGTGTGAACTGAGTTGACACAGTGACATTTTAACTAGATCACATTAGCGAAGTGACAGTGTTAACTAAGTGAGTTCACAGTGAAAGTTGAAGTAGGTCACATTAGTGAAGTGACAGTGTGAACTGAGTTGACACAGTGACATTTTAACTAGATCACATTAGCGAAGTGACAGTGTTAACTAAGTGAGGTCACAGTGAAAGTTGAAGTAGGTCACATTAGTGAGGTCACAGTGTGAACTGAGTTGACGCAGTGACATTTTAACTAGATCACATTAGCGAAGTGACAGTGTTAACTAAGTGAGGTCACAGTGAAAGTTGAAGTAGGTCACATTAGTGAGGTCACAGTGTGAACTGAGTTGACACAGTGACATTTTAACTAGATCACATTAGCGAAGTGACAGTGTTAACTAAGTGAGGTCACAGTGAAAGTTGAAGTAGGTCACATTAGTGAGGTCACAGTGTGAACTGAGTTGACACAGTGACATTTTAACTAGATCACATTAGCGAAGTGACAGTGTTAACTAAGTGAGGTCACAGTGAAAGTTGAAGTAGGTCACATTAGTGAAGTGACAGTGGGAACTGAGTTGACACAGTGACATTTTAACTAGATCACATTAGCGAAGTGACAGTGTTAACTAAGTGAGGTCACAGTGAAAGTTGAAGTAGGTCACATTAGTGAGGTCACAGTGTGAATTAAGTGAAGCCACAGTGAAAGTTGAACTACATTAGGATAGTGAAGTGACATGTGAACTAAGTGAAGTCACAGAGAAAGTTGAGCGAGATCAAATTGGTGAAGTGGCATGTGAACCAAGTGAATTCATAGTGGAGCTTAAACTAGATCACATTATTGAAGCGAAAATGTGAACTAAGTGAAGCCATAGTGAAATTTACACTAGATGAAATTAGTGAAGTGACAATGTGAATTAAGTGAAGTCACAGTGAAATTTGAACCAGATCACATTAGTGAAGTGACAGTGAGAATTAAGTGAGGCCACAGTGAAGTTTAAACTAGATCACATTAGTGAAGTGACAGTGAGAATTAAGTGAGGCCACAGTGAAGTTTAAACTAGATCACATTAGTGAAGTGACAGTGAGAATTAAGTGAGGCCACAGTGAAGTTTAAACTAGATCACATTAGTGAAGTGACAGTGAGAATTAAGTGAGGCCACAGTGAAGTTTAAACTAGATCACATAAGTGAAGTGACAGTGAGAATTAAGTGAGGCCACAGTGAAGTTTAAACTAGATCACATTAGTGAAGTGACAGTGAGAATTAAGTGAGGCCACAGTGAAGTTTAAACTAGATCACATTAGTGAAGTGACAGTGAGAATTAAGTGAGGCCAAAGTGAAGTTTAAACTAGATCACATTAGTGAAGTCACAGTGAAAGTTGAACTTGACACATTGCTGAAGTGACATAAAGTGACAGTGATAACTTGACAGATTCACGGCATACTGAATGATAATTTCACTGTTAAATTTGCGCTGGTTGATCTGAGTAACCCGTTAAAAAGGATTTCGCACAACATTACAGTATTTAAGCTCCGATCGCATGAGGTTAAAGTTGCTGCATGCATCTCAGCCTTCCCACACGATTTATAATTTAACATCATATTAAGAATATGTGCTTCTCCGTCCTCTCTAAATGCTATCGCCAGATGGTTTAGTAATAACATATTCTTTCCATCAAATTGAAAATATATAATTCCCTCTTATATCCTCATTTCTCCTACTACTTTCTCTACTGCTTACCTTAGTAAGTATTGCATTCCACACAAACATTCAATACCGAGATTTCAGCGGAAATACACTTTTCAAACTTCCTGAATCCGAAAAAGAAAAAGGTTTTTACATAAACTTCCGTGTTTGTAAACTCAAAAACTAAAAGCCTGTTAAGTTATAAACTTGGTATTTCAGTTCAGCAACTTCCAAGGATGGACACGAAGATTTTCAAGAACATCTCCCAACCACAAACTATACTTTTCATGGAACGTTATTCCAAATGTTCAATTTTCTTAAAATTGTTGTAACAATTTTCATTAAAATACTACATACTTGACATATTTATATGACAAATAAAGTGCATATACCTATCGAATTTTCTGGGAATAGCGTGTTAAGTGATTTTTATTCTGAATAACCTTTGTGTAACTGGTAGACCGAAAGAGAAAGAAAAAGACCTATTACACAAAAAATGCACATCTCGTTAAAGCTTTCAAAAAATATACTTTGTTATAGGTTTGAATTTTCAAATATTAAACACTTTTCTCAAGTGGGAAGTTATTGGTTTTCTTTCTTTCTTTTTTCCCTTTCTTTCTCCTGGCCATGCAAAGAGAACGGAAATCCAAGGCTTTCACATAGTGACTAGGTCTTAAAATATTTAACTAACAGTTAAGCCTGCTGTATTCCTCAAATTTTAACTCAAGGAAATACCTGGTGGTCCAACCCCTTCGTATTTGATGTGTGCAGACATCGTGCGTTAACAGAGTTGAGGACTCAACGGGGCAGTTCCAAGCAAACACAGGGCATTGGGGAACCGGTGCATTAGCGCCATAAACCACTACTACTACTACTACTACTACTACTACTACTACTACTACTACTACTACTACTACTACTACTACTACTACTACTACTACTACTACTACTACTACTGCTGCTGCTAATAATAATAATAATAATAATAATAATAATAATAGTGCACCAGCTGTTCTCAGAAACGTTCATATAGATACCCGGAGACAGTGTTTTGTCCTTATCAATCAACAGGGACAAAATTTCGAACACCTATTCAATGAACGAAGTCAGCGTAACAGTACCTTAGATGGTGATGATAACATTAGTAACAATAACCTCAATAACAAGCGAAAAAATCTGATGTGTTACACTCACATGACTTTCTCTACTCTTGTACAAACTATTTTTACAAACGCTTATTCTCCATCTGCTTCATGTTAATCGAGATATCGAGATGTTAATCTTATTGCTAATTTTCTTGTAGATGCAAGAGGAATATGGTAGGCCTTAATCGATAGTCAAATATCTTAAGAGCTGCTTGGTATGTGGAGTATTCAATTCTCTTTGTATGTCCAGGACATAAAAAAATGAATAACTAATTTGAGAAAAAGTATATCGGAAAATTTAAGGGAATAACAAGCAATATCTCGAAAAATGTATATGCCATAAATTGTGTATTTTAACGCGATCTACATTTTTTTGTGTAGTAAAACTTTGTCTATCTCTTATGGTTTACCAGTTATGCAAAAGTCGTTCACAATGAAGAATACTTTAGGAGACATTCCCAGAAAATTCCAAATATACATTTCATTTGTCACGAAAGTATCTTAAACATATGATATTTTAATCAAAATCGTTAGAGCCATTTTTGAGAAAATTAACATTTTCGAAAAATGTTCCATGTAAAGCGTAATCTGGGCTGGGGGGATTTTCTTGAAAATCTTTGTGTCGCATCTCTGGAAGATACTGAACCTAAATACCAAGTTTGGTGTTTATCCGACTGTTCGTTTCTGAGTTATGCTGTTCACAGACACACACATGGACATGCTTCCAAAAATGCTTATTTTGAATTCAGGGGGTCTCAAAACATATATTTCCGGTGAAATCTCGGTATGGAATTTTTGGGTGGAATACAATACTTCCCCTACTTACTATACGTAGTAGAGAAAGTAAAAATGGTAGTGAAACACTGCGCGCGCTCTGTTTGTTGCTTATAGTTCGCAATGTTAGACAAGAACGGCGCAGACACACTTTAAAATATCTATGAGTGATGTGGATAGGTCAAATAAACATATTTTAATTATTTCTGTGTGTAAAAGGTGAGTTTATTCCCTCGAAAATAAAGACTGTATAACTGAAGTGGAAAATATTTTAAGACGTTTTCGGTCTATTTTTGTCTATCATCACGGATTGTACACACTATAGCAAGCCTGGGAAGTGCCTCTCAATGAACCCGATCCGCTCACCGTCTTAGTTGATAAACGAGAGGAGCAGAGCGATGCTCGGCTTACCCCGTAGCTCAGTCAGTAGAGCACCTGCCTTTGGGTGCAATGCAACACCTTCTCTATCTACTATGTGCATGGTAGAGAAAGTAAAAATCATCGGGAATACGTAGAAAAATTAATGACGACGAAATAAATGTTTGTTTATTGCCTTGTCATAGCAACGCAGTCAATCATTAATTCATTAGGTGATTTTGATAATTCTTAAATTCTTGGTGGACGAAAAAATGAAATAACATGAGTAGAAACCTAATTTTTGCTTCTCTACTACGTATTTACAATAAATAGAGGAACGCAGATTTTGAAGATTTGAAAATTTGACTTGAAAAAAATTCTCTCACACAAACTGCGCTTTATATGAAGCAATACCATATAGTAAAATTATTTGCATGATAAATAAAATGTATTTCTTGTATTTTCTGTGAATAGCCTGTGAAATCCTCTTCATTCAGAAGGAATTTTGTATAACTTTGTATAACTGGTAAACGATAAGCAGTAGACGAAAGCATACTACACAAAAAAAATTATATCTCTTTGACACACAATTTATTTCAAATAAATTTTTCGTGCCATTAGTCATTTTCGAGATATCCGTTATTAATGATTCGAATTGCTAATAATTCTCCATACTTTTCAGGTCACGTCGGTTTTCAGTTCTTTCTCGCGATGTCGTAGAAACAGTATGGAATTTTAAGGCCAACATATAGCGTCCAGTTGTTAAACATTTGACTCTCACTGTTCTCTTTGTATCTATAACGAAAAGTGCAATGCAGCTATTTCCAGAAAGCTTTATCTCGATTAAAATGAAGTATATAGGAAAATGAACTTTTATAACAATAATTTGTATAAGCGATAGAGGATGGAGAAAGTCACGTGAATGTAACACATCAGATTATTCTAACTCGTTGAATAAATAACTGTATCAGCATGAAATTGTTGCTATAAAGTATTAGAATGGACGCATATATATCTAACGTGCTATGTTATTAGCAAATAATGAGGTACAATTGCATGTTGTTCCGACGTACACTTATTGTAATGTGGTCAATAGCCAACTTTCATTTATGTTGTTGTTGTTTATTTGTGCTTCCATTTAATTTGAGTAGTGAAAGTATAACATAACAACAACACCTAGCGACGGTGCATGTGCAGGTGATACGGTCAAGGGAAAGCCATGTGAAACAGAAAATCCCTTAATACAGGAAGCGTTCCTATGTATTTCCTCCTGTCACGAATTTTGATGGCCTCCTAGATTCTCAACTGCAAAATCATTATTGCTGGCAAAACTTAATAATTATACTGTTAGCTGCTGTGGATTCTTTTGTAATATCTGGGGAGAAAAGATCTGGGACTGTAAAGAACTACAAGATACTTGCTTGTAGTTCAAAAGCATAGATTTATAATTCAGTGCATATTAAAATGTCAAGTCACTACCTTGTTCAGAGTCTTACGGTGCTGTATTTTAAACGATTTATTATGGAGTATTGCAAAATATAGCTGTTCCTACCTCAAACAATCACATTTTATTACCTTCTCTACTACGTATAATAAGTAGGGGAAGTATTGTATTCCACCCAAAAATGCGATACCGAAATTTCACCGGAAATATATTTTTTGAGACCCCCTGAATCAAAAAAAATTCTGATGTGTTACACTCACATGACTTTCTCTACTCTTGTACAAACTATTTTTACAAACGCTTATTCTCCATATGCTTCATGTTAATGGAGATATCAGATGTCAATCTTATTGATAATTTTCTTGTAGATGCAAGGGGAATATGGTAGGTTTTAAGCGATAGTCAAATATTTTAACGCTGGTTGCTATGTGGCGCATTCCATTCTCTTTGCATGTCCAGGACATAAAATGAATAACGAATTTGAGAAAAAGTATGTATTGGAAAATATAAGGGAATAACAAGCAATATCTCGCAAACGGTTCACTCAACAAAAGAAATGTATATGACATAAATTGTGTATTTTAACGCGATCTACATTTTTCGTGTAGTAAAATTTTGTCTATCTCTTATGGTTTACCAGTTATGAAAAAGTCGTTCATAACGAAGAATACTTTTGGAGACATTCCCAGAAAATTCGAGATATACATTTTATTTGTCATGACAATATCTTAAACATATGATATTTTAATCAAAATCGTTAGAGCCGTTTTTGAGAAAATTAAAATTTTCGAAAAATGTTCCATGTAAAGGGTAGTCTAGGGTGGGGGGATTTTCTTGAAAACCTTCGTGTCGCATCTCTGAAAGATACTGAACCTAAATACCAAGTTTGGTATTTATCCGACTCTTCGTTTTTGAGTTATGTTGTTCACAGACACACAGACAGACACACAGACACACAGACAGACACACACACGGACATGTTTCCAAAAATGCTTTTTT
Source organism: Deroplatys truncata (assembly GCA_030765065.1). Classification (NCBI taxonomy): domain Eukaryota; kingdom Metazoa; phylum Arthropoda; class Insecta; order Mantodea; family Mantidae; genus Deroplatys; species Deroplatys truncata. Next base: position 22,384,606 of record CM060987.1, read on the forward strand.
TGGATTCAGTGAGTCTCAAAACATGTATTTCCGTTGAAATCTCGGTATCGAAATTTTGGGTGGAATGCAATAATTCCCCTACTTACTATACGTAGTAGAGAAAGTAAAAAGCATTTTTGGAAACATGTCCGTGTGTGTATGTCTGTGAACAGCATAACTGAGAAACGAACAGTCGGATAAACACCAAACTTGGTATTTAGCTTCAGTATCTTCCAGAGAAGCGACACGAAGGTTTTCAAGAAAATCCCCCGACTCCAGGTTACCCTTTACATGGAACATTTTTCGAAAATTTTAATTTTCTCAAAAATGGCTCTAACGATTTTGATTAAAATATCATATACTTAAGATATTTTCATGACAAACAAAATGCATATCTTGAATTTTCTGGGAATGTCTCCAAAAGTATTCTTCATTGTAAACGACTTTTGCATGACTGGTAAACCATAAGAGGTAGACAAAATGTTACTACACAAAAAAATCTGATGTGTTACACTCACATGACTTTCCCTACTCTTGTACAAACTATTTTTACAAACGCTTATTCCCCATATGCTTCATGTTAATCGAGATATCGAGATGTCAATCTTATTGGTAATTTTCTTGTAGATGCAAGGGGAATATGGTAGCTTTTAAGCATTAGTCAAATATTTTAACGCTGGTTGCTATATGGCGCATTCCATTCTCTTTGCATGTCCAGGACATAAAAAAATCTGATGTGTTACACTCACATGAATTTCTCTACTCTTCTACAATCTATTTTTACAAACGCCTATTCTCCATATGCTTCATATTAATCGAGATATCGAGATGTCAATCTTATTTGTAATTTTCTTGTAGATGCAAGGGGAATATGGTAGCTTTTAAGCGATAGTCAAATATTTTATCGCTGGTTGCTATGTGGCGCATTCCATTCTCTTTGCATGTCCAGGACATAAAAAAATCTGATGTGTTACACTCACATGACTTTCTCTACTCTTGTACAATCTATTTTTACAAACGCCTATTCTCCATATGCTTCATGTTAATCGAGATATCGAGATGTCAATCTTATTGGTAATTTTCATGTAGATGAAAGGGGAATATGGTAGCTTTTAAGCGATAGTCAAATATTTTAACGCTGGTTGCTATGCGGCGCATTCCATTCTCTTTGCAAGTCCAAGACATAAAAAAATGAATAACGAATTTGAGAAAAAGTATAAGTATTGGAAAATTTAAGGGAATAACAAGCAATATCTCGAAAACGGTTCACTCAACAAAAGAAATGTATATGACATAAGTTGTGTATTTTAAGGCGATCTACATTTTTTGTGTAGTAAAATTTTGTCTATCTCTTATGGTTTACCAGTTATGCAAAAGTCGTTCACAATGAAGAATACTTTTGGAGACATTCCCAGAAAATTCGAGATATACATTTCATTTCTCATGACATTATCTTAAACATATGATATTTTAATCAAAATCGTTAGAGCCATTTTTGAGAAAATTAAAATTTTCGAAAAATGTTCCATGTAAAGGGTAGTCTGGGGTGGGGGGATTTTCTTGAAAACCTTCGTGTCGCATCTCTGGAAGACACTGAACCTAAATATCAAGTTTGGTGTTTATCCGACTGTTCGTTTTTGAGTTATGCTGTTCACACACACACAGACACACACACAGACACACACACACACACACACACACACACACACACACACAGACACACAGACACACACACGGACATGTTTCCAAAAAAGCTTTTTTTGGATTCAGGAGGTCTCAAAACATGTATTTCCGGTGAAATCTCGGTATCGAATTTTTGGGTGGAATGCAATACTTCCCCTACTTACTATACGTAGTAGAGAAAGTAAAAATGAATAACGAACTTGAGAAAAAGTATAAGTATTGGAAAATTTAAGGAAATAACCAGCAATATCTCGAAAACGGTTCACTCAACAAAAAAAATGTATATGATATAAGTTGTGTATTTTATCGAGATCTACATTTTTTGTGTAGCAAAATTGTGTCTATCTCTTATGGTTTACCAGTTATGCAAACGTCGTTCATAATGAAGAATACTTTTGGAGACATTCCCAGAAATTTCGAGATATACATTTCATTTCTCATGACATTATCTTAAACATATGATATTTTCATCAAAATCGTTAGAGCCATTTTTGAGAAAATTAAAATTTTCGAAAAATGTTCCATGTAAAGGGTAGTCTGGGGTGGGGGGATTTTCTTGAAAATCTTCGTGTCGCATCTCTGGAAGATACTGAACGTAAATACCAAGTTTGGTGTTTATCCAACTGTTAGTTTTTGAGTTATGCTGTTCACAGACACACACACAGACACACACACAGACACACACACAGACACACACACGGACATGTTTCCAAAAATGCTTTTTTTGGATTCAGGAGGTCTCAAAACATATATTTCCGGTGAAATCTCGGTATCGAATTTTTGGGTGGAATGCAATACTTCCCCTACTTACTATACGTAGTAGAGAAAGTAAAATGTAGATCGCGTTAAAATACACAATTTATGTCATACATTTTTTGTTGAGTGAGCCATTTTCGAGATATTGCTTGTTATTCCCTTAAATTTTTCAATACTTATTTTCTCAAATGGGAATTTGTTATTCATTTTTTTGTCTTGGATATGCAAAGAGTATTAATCTGTGGCAAAGAGAATGGTGCTGCACATAGTAACCAGCTATTAAGAGATATGTCTATGCTTAAAGGCTACTGTATTTCTATATTGTCCTTGCAAATACAAAACAAGGGGAACGTAGTAGGCCTTAAGCGATAGTCAAATATTTTTAGAACTGGTCGCTATGTGTGAGATGTAATTCTCTTTGCATGTCAAAAGATCGTTTCTGCAAATGTTTATTTCAATTAATATGAAATAGATGGAAAATAAGATTTTGTAAAAATAGTTTGTACAAGAGTAGAGAAAGTCATGTGAGTGTAACACATCAGAATTTTTTTTGTCGTGGTAATGCAAAGATAATGGAATACTCCACATAGCAACCAGCTCTTAAAATTTTTGACTATCACTTAAAACCTACCATATTCCCCTTGCATCTACAAGAAAATTAGCAATAAGATTGACATCTCGATTAACATGAAGCATATGGAGAATAAGCGTTTGTAAAAATAGTTTGTACAAGAGTAGAGAAAGTCATACGAGTGTAACACATAAGATTTTTTTACTCATTTTTGCATTCCATCCAAACATTCAATGCCAAGATTTCACTGGAAATATGCGTTTTCAGGCCCCCTGAATCCCAAAAAAGAATTTTTTAGAAATAGGTCGTGTGTGTGAGACTGTGAACGGCATAACTCAACAAAGAAAATAGGTTAAATACCAAACTTGGTATTTAAGTTTAATACCTTCCAAAGATGGGACACGAAGATTTTGAAGGGAATCCCCCCATCCCCATCTACACTTTACATGGGAATTTTTACGAAACTTTTTATTTTCTCAAAAATGACTCAAATGATTTTGATTAAAATATGATATATTAAAGATATTTGCGTGATAAATAACATATATATCTGGAATTTTCTGACAACTCCTCTATGAAGTCCACTTCCTCGAAAGGAACTTTGTATAACTGGTAACGTTAAGCGATAGACGAGAATGCACTTCCCAAAAAATGTAGATCTCTTTAAATCACACATTGTTTTTCAAATAATCTTTTTTGTGGAATATGCCATTTTATATATCCATTATTAATGGTTCGAATGGTACAATTACTTGGTAATTCTTTTTAACTCCCATCAATTTTCAGTTGTTTCTCGCGATGTCATGAAAACAGTATGGAATTTTAAGGCCAGCATATAGCGTCCAGTTGTTAAACATTTGACTATCGCTGTTCTCTTTGTACGAGGGCTGATCAACAAAGACCGAGACTGATTTTTTTTCACAGATGCTTATTACTCCAATTCAATGTTCACATGATCTTTTTCAAAGTAGTCCCCTCCTACATCAATGCACATTTTATAGCGTCTCTGCCAGTCCTTGAACACGTGCTGCAGACCATTCTTTGTCAGGTCCTTGAGAATCGCCTCACTTTTCTTGAGCACTGCTCTAGAGTTCTCAAATCGAATACCCCTAAGCTTTGCCTTTAGTGATGGGAATAAAAAAAGTCACAGGGTGCAATATCGGGGCTATAAGGTGGATGTGGTACACAGGCAATGTTGAATTGAGCCAGAAACTGCATGACTTGATTTGCGACGTGCATTGTCATGATGAATTCGCCACCCAGTCCGAGAAAGCTCTGGTCGTTTCTTTGCAATGTGCTTCCTCACTGTAGCCAATACTGACATATAGTATGCTGCTATAACAGTAGTGTGAGGGGTAAATCATTCCATTACAGTCAATACATGTGATCTCCATCACTTTCCCTGCAGATGGCACAACTTTTGCCTTTTTTGGTGTTGGATAACCTGGCGATTTCCACACTGTGCTGGCTTATTTTCCTTCAGGATCATAATGATACAGCCATGACTCATCACCGGTGATAATCAATTTAAAAGATGCATCACCTCCATTGTCTGGTATGCGAACTGCATGTAGGGTCTACAAAATAGAGCATTACTACCAACCTACCAATACGAGAGTGCTGCCGCCTACTAACATTATACATAAACACCCGCTCTTTTCAAATATTTATGTTACAGATACGAAACTATCACGGAAGCTACAGAGAAAAATCAGTCTCTGTCTTTGTTGATCAGCCCTCGTATCTATAAGGAAAAGTGTCATGTAGCTATTTCTGCAAAAGTTAATGTCATTAAAATAAAGTAAATAAGTATATAAGCCTTAGTAAGACTAGTTTATATACCCACTAATAAACGATAAAGGTTATAAAGAATTATGTGAATGAATCACACCAGATTTTTAAAAATGGTCCGCGTATGTGTGTGTGTGTGCACAGCGTAACTATTCTGAAACAAAATGTTCCATAAATGGCAATCTTGATATTTAAATACAGTATCTTCCAAAGATACGACAAGATTTTCAAGGAAATTTCCCCACCCCAAAACTACACATTACATTAAAAAAATTTAGAAAATTTTTATTTTATTAAAAAAATGGCTCTAACGATTTTGATTGAAGTTTTCGTGTAATATATACATTTCTAACTGTACGTTTTTACACTAGTGTTTGGCCTACACTATCTAATGTGAAATCCGAAAAATCTATATAAACGAGAGTTATAAGTCACCAAAGGGCATAACATTATAAATCGGTGCTATAAATTTTAGAAGTTTTTAAAGCAAAACGAAGATGTTCTGACCAAAACAAGTATATAATAGGAGAAATTTAATGAAGGAACGAAAATATTTTCGGTGTTTCGCAAGACGGTCGCAGTAGAGGCGAAAAGGTGCTAGAATCCAAGAAAGTAAATACATTATATCTAAGTGTGGAATGAAGGATTGCTATTGAAGTTATACAGAACTAGACTGCAAGACAATTTTATCCAAATAAGAGTTCCACAGGAATCGGATCTTGCATCCTTGTTATTTAATAAGTACATTCAGTAAGTACAAGCGATTTGCAGAGCCATGTATGCAGATGATACTGTTCATTTCATTCAAACTTCAACTGCGCTGTGAGCATTAGCTCTGTCTCTACTCGGCACGACGTATCTCTGTCAGTATTGATTATGATTATGTACAGCGGACGGAGGGGACACTTCGAGCTGCGTTTGTGCTTGAAACCCCCAGGAGGAACGGAAGAGATGAAGAAACCGCAAGAGGCTATAGGCCGACCGACAAAGTCACGCCGAGATCCCTAACGATTCCAAGCTTGATGACCCGGTTATACCGGCGGGCTGTTCATAGAACGCTTCACTCTGGTGAAAACGGGAAGAACTCGACCTACCTGAGGCAAGCATGTGTGCAGTCCCCAAGCCCATCTGAAATATGAAGGGGAAAGCGAAATGATAGGAAATGAGGTAAGGAATTTCGTGTTAGAGGAGAAACAATTCCAGCATTCGCCTTGGCAACCACGGAAAATCATGAGGAACCTATGTTCAAAGGTTCCTCATGGAATCGAACCCAGGACCTCCCGAATGCCAGCTTAACACATTTCCTTCGCTTCCCTCAATATTAGTAAAACGAAAGAAAGTATTATGACCAAGACGTTTTCATAACGTCTCTCCATTATACCTCTTCAATGAACAATGTTGTTATCTTCTCACAAACCAGTTAAGTACCTCAGAGCACTTTTCGACACCAAACCAACCTGAAAATCTCACAAATTAAATTGAGTTTTATTAATGGACGCTCTTTAACTGCTGTTGTCCTTAGCGTCCCATTCTATATTGGGCGTGAAAGACAGGTAATTTTGCTCGGAGGCCTCTTATCAGGCTTGAGGTTCTTAAATCTATGACACAGGACCACCTGCTTTACTTCCTTTCCGAAGGAAGCTATGCTGAGGATTTTTACACCCGAAAAAATCCATCGCCCTCCGCTGGGTTTGAACCCGCGACCTTACTCGAGGCTAGCATGTTAACCATTACGCCACGGAGGACGACAGATGCAATATAACCTTCCCAATGCATGTAACAGGTATCTATTTGCGGAGAAGTTGCCAGTTATAAATGGAACCTCTCAACCAGAATATTGTAGCGGACCAGGTTGAGCACCGAGTATTACAGCATATGTGGTAAACCAGCGCAAAGTGTGGAAACCAGGTTACCATAACACGACCACGCTAAAGAACGCCGAGTCAGCTCTTCTGTATGTATTTATACTACAGGGTTTTGACTCGGTCGAGAGCAGTTATCGAAGAGTGATCAAAGAGCAGTTATCAAAGAGTGATCAGGGAACAGTTATGAAAGAGTCGTCAGATCAGTTGTCAGACTCGAGACCCATCGCCACCAGTGAAACAGGTAAGAATGCGTCTCCTCTAAGTTCTGTTTATTTGCCGGGGCTTCACCCCAACTCTGAGCGGCCCAGCCACGGGCCCGAATGTACTCACTCTTAAAGTAACAATATAATTTATTGGGTCAATGCATCCCCTGTTCATTATTTAAATACCCCCCATCCTAGAACGCCACCCTGGCCTACCTACCATCCCAGTACCGACGCATCCCCCCTACCTCTGAGCTACCAACCCCTCTGTGTAATCACCTACTGCGGGGGTAACCACCTCCGTGGGGTGTTACAATATCACCAGATTCTAGTGACATCCCATAATGGTGGAAAAATATCAAGGTTGCACTTTTGTAACCTCTTTAACATACGCAGCTCCTATATGGGGAGCAGCAAGCAATACACTCATTCATAGAGTTCAAGTTACAACAGGTTTCTCAGAACGGCATAAAGAACCCCTTGGTTCTCAAGGAACTTGCCACTCCTACAGTAACAGTACATCAGAGCCTCATCTAAATCCTTCTAAAGCAGTCTAGTAACGTCTCAGGAACGCAGGTGTACAAACTAGGAACAAGAACCCATCGAACTGCAAGTCTTAAAAGATACATCTCAGAGGATATTCTTGGACTGACATTGAAGAAGACTTATAAACCATTATATTACAATAGGGTTATAGGGATACAACGGAGGGGGACACTTCGAGCACTGCACCTACAGAGATCTAATGCGGCGGTCTCCCTCTAGGAGAAGGGATGACGTGAAAGAACCACAAGAGGAGGCAGACCACAGAGACGTGCGGAGTCCCTAACAATGCCAGGCTGAAGATCCGTCCCACGTTGCAGCTGCCTAAAGAGGGGGATAAAAGACCCCTACCCCTCTAATGTCCACGGTGCTGCTCTTTCCTTTGACCAAGCTTTCGCGCCATCTGTACGACACCGCCATACGCCACGAAACCTGCAGGGAAACGGATTGAAGTGGAAATAACGGAGACGAAATTGTGGTAGATGAGAAACTACCCCAGTATTCGCCTACTGACCAGGGAAAACCACGAAAAGCCTAAGGTCAGAGTCAGCGGGAATCACATCTGGGACCTCCCATCTCGCTCCATATTGTGTTACATTGTTTACCATTGAATTAATTGTTAATTATGGTCTTATTCACACATCTTCATGTCACGAACATATTTTTTAATGGAGTCAGTCTGACCAACCCCATACTTGTGTTTTTGTTACGTTAGGTAATTGTTATTAGTGACTTGTATAGCATACTTACTGATCAGTCCCAAAACAAGTTTTTAAAAAGTCTTATGTGTTACATTCACATGATTTTCTCTTTCCTCTATCGCTTATTAGTGCGTATACAAATTATCTTACGAAATCTACTATCTATTTTATTTTAGTCGAGATAAACCTTCGATAGTCAAATGTTTAAGAACTGGACGCTATATGCTGGCCTTAAAATTCCATACTGTTTCCATGACATCGCGAGGAACAACTGAAAATCGACAGCACTTTAAAAAATGACAGAATATTGAACAATTCGAACCCTCAATAACGGATATCTCGGAAATTTCTGGTGCCACAAAGGAAGTTATTTGAAATAAATTGTGTGTTTTAAAGAGATCTACATTTTTTGTGTAGTACGTTTTCGTGTAGTGCTTAACGTTTATATAAAGAGTCTTTCAACTAGAGTGTCCTATCTTTACCACGTGATAGCTGCCGTTGACAGTCATTGTTTTCATGTGGTTACAGCATTCAGCAACGCGTAGAAATTGTGAAAATTCATTATCAAAATGGATCATCTGTTCGCCAAACCTTCCGCGTGAAGTTTACGGTGTGCATAATCGTCCCTGAGAGAACGATTCGACGTTTGATCCATAAATTTGAAAGAAGAGTCCTGTCAGTGATCAAAGAACACCTGTACGTAATCGACGTAGGCGCTCCAACGAAAACATCGGCGCCGCTCGTGAGAGTGTACGCGAGAACGGAAACAAATCAATTGCTTCGAGCGCAAGAATTGGGGCTTTCGCCGACCACAACTTGGCGAATTCTGCATCTGGACTTGAAGCTTCACGCTTACAAAATAGTGTTAACTCAAGAAATAAAGCCCAACGACTATAGGTTGCGTCGTGTATTCGCTGACTGGACTATGGAGCAATTGGAAGCTGACCCGGATTTTTGTCGAAAAATCATCTTCAGCGACGGCTTCGTGGACTTCCACTTTTGGATGGATGGTTGTGTTAACAAACAAAATTGCCGCTATTGGATCAATTACAATCCAATGCAGATTCAAGAACGACCACTTCATCCCTAAAAGGTTACTGTGTGGTGTGGATTTTGGTATGGTGGAATAATTGGTCCATATTTTTTCCAAGATGAAGTTGGAGAAGCTGTAACTGTCAATGGAGAAAGATACCGGGCTCTTATAAGGGACTATTTTTGGCCTCAATTGGATGGTATGGATCTCAGAAACATCTGGTTCTAGCAAGATGGTGCCACATGTCGTACTGCTCTCGAAACAATTGATTCTTTTGAAGGAGAAGTTTCATCATTTCCCATAGGGTGATGTTAACTGGCCCCCGAGGTCATGGATTTAAGTTCGTTGGATTACTTCTTGTGGGGTTATGTTAAATCTCGAGTTTGTCAACAAGCCAGAAACTGTAAATGATCTTATGAATAACATCACGTATGTTATTCGTGAAGATGGACCTAATTTACGTTCTTCTGTCATTGAAAATTGGGTCAACCGTATACGCGCAACCCAACGAAGTCGCGGCGGTCACTTAACTGATGTTCTCTTCCACACGTAATGACATTAATTATGTCCCAAAATAAAAAATAAACAAACCTCTAGCATTTATAGAACGTGTTTTATTTAAGTATAAAGATAGGACACTCTTGTTGAAAGACCCTATATAAGTTTATACAAAATTCCTTCCAAATTAGAGCTCTTCCTAGGCTATTCCCAGAAAATTCAAGATATACATTTTATTTGCCATGTAAATATATTAGTATATGGTGTTTTAATAAAAATCATTAGAACTGTTGTTGCGAAAATCAAACATTGCATAAATCTTTCATGTAAAGTGTAGCTGGGGTTGGGGGATTTTCATGAAAAACTTCGTGTCGCATCCTTAGATGATACGTTTGAGTTATGCTGTTCACACACACACACACACACACACACACACACACATGTACCTTGTTCTAAAACACTTTCTTTGGATTCAAGGGTCTTCAAAAAATGTATTTCTGATGAAATCACAGTATAGAGCTTTTGGGTGGAATGCAGTACCTTCTCTATCTACTATGTAGGTGGTATAGAAGGTAAAAATAAAACAAGTTAGTTTTAATTAAAAAGTCGCATCGCTTGGTAATTAATATAATAGAGGGATATTAGAAAGGAATTTGGATAATGTTCAAAGTGAATTAAAGCCGTTTAAGAGTATTAGACCGGTTTTGAGCATAGTATGAATTTAAAACGACAGCAATTACCTGAAACATAAATCAGAACAAACAGGAAGACATGTTGTGGACAACTTTAGCGGGAAGACTCTGCCCATAAAATTATACAACTCTTTCTGAAAGGTATCATCTTTGTAATGACGAGACATAATGATAAAAGTATACAGGGTACATGACCAACGGATTGGCCCCACAACCGGGGAAGAGCACCGCAAGTAGGCCGCGACGGGCCTTTTTCCTTCTACCGTGATCCCAGGGAAGGATGAAGGGAGAGACCCAAAGGGCGACCAGGTCCGGATGACGACTGCGCAAGCATGGACGGAGTCCCTAACATTTCCAGATCGTGGGGTCTAGTCGGAGGTGAGACCTAACTGAGCAGTCCCGCAACGACGCCAGGGAAGGAACCTGTACAAAACGCACATCTACCGCCCGGCCGCAACCCGCCGAACACAGTCGCCAGTCACCTGGTCCTGCAACTCTGAAACAGATGATAATGAAGGAGTTGATGGATACAGGAAATGAGGGGCAGAAAGTCGTAGTACATGAGGAACCACTCCAGCATTCGCTAACGACCCGGGAAAACCACGAAAAAGCCCATGGGTCAGAATGGGCGGACACCAGGGATTGAACTAGGGACCGGTCGCACATAGTACCGCGGCGCCAGTTCCCTCGCTAATAGCACACAAAGTACTGCGTCTATACGCAAGAATCAGCGCGCCTAAGAGGAGGTTCAGCGAGTGAGAAACAACTATTCTCATGAATACAATAGGATTGTTCTGGACACGATAACAATAATAATAATAATAATAATAATAATAATAATAATAATAATAATAATAATGATAATAATAACAGAAATTTTGCGTTTCATACCGCGTTTAATTTTTCTTCCTCTACCGCTTACCTATAACGAATATAGGAAGTCTTGTATTTTACCCAAATATTCAATATCGATATTTCACTGGAAATTCGCGTTTTGAGACTCCCTAAATCCAAAAAGAAAGCATTTTTAGAAAAAAGGGATTAATGTTGGCATGTGGTGCGTCTGAACACCATAACTAAAACGAAAGGTTGGTTGGATACCAAACTTGGACATCTTGCAAGAATGCGTCACGAAGATTTTCAAGAAAATCCCCCCACCCAAACTTACATAGAATTTTTTTTGAACATTTTGATCTTCTCAAAAATGGCCCTAACGATTTTGATTAAAATACCATATGTTTAAGATATTTATGAGAAATGAAATGTATATCTTGAACTTTCTCGGAATAGCTGTCAAGTCGTTTTAATTCTGAAGGAATTTATATAATCTTGTATAGCTGGATAGACGAATACTTGCTACATACAAAAATATCTTAAACGTATGATATTTTAATCAAAATCGTTAGAGCCATTTTTGAGAAAATTAAAATTTTCGAAAAATGTTCCGTGTAAAGGGTAATCTGGGGTGGGGGGAACCTAAATACCAAGTTTGGTGTTTTTCCGACTGTTCGTTTCTGAGTTATGCTGTTCACAGACACAACACGGACATGTTTCCAAAAATGCTTTTTTTGAATCCAGAGGGTCTCAAAACATATGAAATCTTAGTATCGAATTTTGGGTGAAATACAATACTTCCCCTACTTATTATACGCAGTAGAGAAAGTAAAAATGTAGATCGCTTTAAAACACACAATGTACTTCAAATAACTTTTTTGTGGCATAAATCATTTCCGAAATATCTGTTATTAATGGTTCGAATTTTCAATGCTTTCATTATTTTAAACTCGTATCGATTTTCAGTTGTTTCTCGCTATGTCACGGAAAGAGTATGGAATTAGGCCAGCGTCCATTTGTAAAACATTTGACTGTCGCTGTTTCCTTGTGTCTGTAAAGAAATGTGTAATGTAGGTATTTTTGTAAAGGTATATCTCGATTAAAATGAAGTAGATAGGAATATAGGATTTCATAAGAATACTTTGTATACCCAGTAATAATGGATAGCGGATAGTGAAGTTCATGTGAATGTAACACAGAACACTTTCTATATATATATTTTAAAAACACTTGCCTAGTGAAATAATTATATATATAATTAAACAAGGAAATGAAATTTATAAGACTGCTTTAAAAATATATAATTTTAGGTAATTTGCATCATTTGTTCTGCCCACAAGCGCCGAAGCTGAGTGAAGTTTGACAATAGGGTTGCGCTGTGTTGGTTCTCGCGAAACGTGAGGAGCAGCTTTGGACCGCACTATAGCTTGTTACTAATAATGTCCAGATATTCTTCACATGTACCTCGCACGTAATAGCGGAAAAGAATATTTATCTTTCATGAAGAATGCTGCACCCAAACAACCTCAGCAGGTGGTACGACTGGTCAAACAGCCTCTTCCTCTCTCATTTTGTTTCACTTCATGTCTGCCAGTGGTTACATAACATGTGGTAAAATCCTTTCGTATCCAGCCCCTATAACAAGTGACAAGTGTTGCTGCGTGCAAAATTCCACGGAACTGTCTACTTTACTTCGACTGAAGAGTAGAAATGGGTGGTAAATCGCAGTTGAGAAAAATTCACTTTTTCGGTTTTTTGCCCAAACAAGTATATAAATTCTACTCTTATCTATTCCTGAAGTTTAAAGGCCCTAAGATACTTGTAACCATGAGAAATGATGTCGCTTTAAAAAGTATTCCCTCTTCTAATCAAATTAAGTCTTCCACAGTTTTATTCTTGAAGCAAATTTCATACAATAAACCTGTAATTTTTATTGGATTCAAGCAGAACTCCAATCTCGAGTTAAAACACGGGATATCATCGGTTTAGAAGGCACTCTGAAGCTTGAAGTTCATGTTGTTAGACAAATCATTCAAACGCTGGGGTTTCAGACCTTAGAATCCTGCATCTTCCCGAAAATCCTCTATGGATATCAAACATAGACTCTGTCTGTCAAGCAGAGCCACAATACAAACGTGCCAGAGAAGGACGCTGAGAAAAATATTGGCAGTCACACTGAAAGACAAGATTTCTAACACCAACCTGAAAAGAATGGCTAACACATCTGACGCCCCCAGAACGAGCAGTAATGACGAAGTCGAAATGGGGAGTGAGAGAAATGTTATTATTGAAGGAGTTGTATTATATTTCAACTGTTGGGGAGCCGAACTTGTAGTTGCAACCTCACGTATAGTAAACAGTTTCCGGTAGCCTTCGCCCCAAATGTACTTTCAGGTGGCATTTGCCGCAAGTTTAAAAAAATAATAACTTTGTAATTTGATGTTTCTTTAAATATTAAATATTTATGTTTGCCTCGGCTGCGTCAGTATTATTGTTAGAGACATGTTTCTCTTGGCAGGGTTGTGATGCGACAAGAATGTTGGCTTACACAGATTATAATTTTACTTCACTCCTTTTATTGATGCTTGATACGATTTATATAACACCACTGATAGAGAGCTGTGAGATTCTTTTATTAATTATTTGCACTTTTTAACACCTAAACTATTTCGAATACGTATTATATTTCTCTCGAGGACGCATCTTGCATCCGGTTACAATCACTGTCTGCAGGCAACACGTCCTGTTATGAGCGCTGTCTAGAAGCAACTGACTTCTAGATTTGTAAATTTTGCTATATTTCAGTTTCTGATTGCCTAATCCTACTCCAATAGAATACCTTCATATAACTAAAGCTTTTTCTGGTTGTTGATTGGCTATTTTATAAACTGTCACTAAAATTACATTATTGTTACTCCAAGAATCACAAGTAGTACTGTTAAACTTTCTTACTCATTATTGACTCAAGGTTACCTCATTGTTACCTCATTGTTAGCAACTTTTAACTTATTATTCTCACAGCTCCTACATTATTAAATTGCGTAATATATTCACATAACATTATTATACTGGATACAATAATATAAGCATATGCAATGACTGTTACATACATTTTACAAATTATTACATACACATATTGCTTCAAGGTGGGCTGTTATTGAATTTACATATTATATAATTAGACTGAAATTATTTAAGTGTTAGAAATACTACCTCAGGAGGCCACGTGACAAGACCAATCAAGATGGACGTACGCGACTGCAATGTGGGACCCACATATCGGAAGAAGACATGTTCGTGAAAACGGCAGGCAAACTGTGGTCTAGAAAGGCAAAAGACACAACTCAGTGGAAAGAACTAGGACTTTGTATCACAATATCAAATTAATTAAAGTGTTATATAATTAAACAGGACCAAAGTGACATCAGTCAATGAGTATTGCAGTGTAGAGTTAATAGGATATAAAATCTAGAGATAAGCAGACCGACAGATTGTTACCTCGCTTGGAATGGCTCACCAGGAGGGAAATAACGAGCCAACACTTCTAAAAGGAGGTCTTGCCCTTTAAGGGACAGCATGGATAATTCACTCATTCTACAAAAGGTGATTAGCGAAACTGAGTTTTGGAGTTTTAATACCTTAAGTGGTTTTTGAAATAACAAATAAAATACTTACGCAGTACTCAAAGAGTTCCAATTTTGATATTTAGTGTATTCATTATTTATCTCAGGAGACAAATTTTAAAAATTTGAGCACCAAAATTTATATGTATATATACAGGATGGACAATTTAAGTTGAGATTGTACAATATCTCCAAAATTAAGCGTTGTAGAAAGAAATGTAATTAATAAAAGTTGCTTGATATTATGGGGGAAAGTAAATGCCATTAGTTGTGCTTTACTTGGGGGATGTTGAGGTCGTTTTGGGGTCAATTTAGTTTGACCCTAATTGTAGGTTCCCGTTTAAAACAATTAAATTGACCCTAAAACTACTATCATAACCTCCTCCAAACAAAAGAGGACTAATGGCATTTACTTTCCCCCATAATATCACGCAAATTTTATCAAAGAAATTTCTTTCTACAACGTTTAGTTTTGGAGATATTATACAATCTCAACTTAAATGGTCCATACTGTATGTTACGGCATGAGAAGTACTCTCAGAATGCCCATCACTTAGTAGCAGTATACACAAAGCCCATACATTACCTAACAAAATTAACAACGGTCTTATATGCCCAAAAATTAAAATAGCTGAAATCACAGCAACGAAGCACATTAAAAGTTCAGAGCATTCCGCTTAAAATGCGCCCCCAAAAAATAATAACAAATTAACATCAAATATAGTTCTCTACGTGTGTGTCATGAGATATTAAATAATTTAGAGAGACGAACACTAAAAACTGAAACGATCAGAAACGCCAAAGGTGCAGGAACTTGACCTATGAACGACTACATGTATTTAGAAAGAGCTCACCAAGATTATTAGTGAACCGCACACTGGGAAGTCTGGGGCACAAGACCCAGATCTAGGCAGCTACACTCCGTAGCTAACCTCGGTGTAATACAATGACACCAGTTGATAAACCAAATAAAGAAGATCAGGCAGCGTTCATATCCCCAACACAGCCTTCACCTGGTGTAGGTTAGAAGGATAAATCATGTAAAACTGGCAGAAAAAAACTTTGCAAAATATATTATTTTGTTTATTCAACGGTGTTTCTGGTTAAATCTCGACCTATAATTTTTTATGGGATACAATACTTCTCTACATACTACCGGGTCTTCGGTATAAAACCTGACCGCTCGTACGTCGGATCCAATGCCGGCTAGCTTACTAACTCCCCACACACCGCACTCACGACAGGCTTTCTGTCCTTAAGTTACCACGCAGTCATTGGCGCCAGTAGTCCACTTTAATTTGCGAAGATGGTAAGGCAGTTATATTTAGAGCAACATATATTTGTGTGTAAATGTTATTTTAAATGGAATCGGCTCGTCGCGTTCGTGAAGTTTTCTGGTCAATTGCCTCCTTCCAGAGCTTATATTCACGGTCTTGTGAATAAACTTGAGACAAGTGCGAAGATGTAGAGAGTTAACAGAAAAAAGCATTAGACGAAATTGGCAAATTCGCCACGAAAATCACTATCGAAGTTAGCACAACAAGTTGGGGTTTCGGCGACTTATGCAGATACAACATTTGCTACGAGGTAAGAGATAATTTTGCTGTGTTTTATGTACAGGATTACAGATTTAAGAAATGAAGACAGGGTGCTGGCACGGCATTTCGTGCTACCCAGATGTAAGACCTCGCGCGAGCGGTCAGGTTTTATACCTAAAATACTGTAGCTACATACTGTTTAATATTACGTGATTATCTACAAAACTTTAAACCGAATTTTGCATTCCTACGAGGGCCACACTGAAATTTTTAGAAAATCAAACAAGAACTAGATTTAAAAAATCTGATGTGTTACACTCACATAACATTCTCTACTCTTGTACAAACTATTTTTACAAACGCTTACTCTCCATATGCTTCATGTTAATCCAGATGTTAATCTGATTGCTAATTTTCTTGTAGATGCAAGGGGAATATGGTAGGCTTTAAGTAATAGTCAAATATTTTAAGCGCTGGTTGCTATGTGGAGTATTTCATTTTCTTTGTATTACCAGGACAAAAAAAATTAATAACGAATTTGATAAAAAGTATAACTATTAGAAAATTTAAGGGAATAACAAGCAATATCTCGAAAATGGTTCAGTCAAAAAAAATGTTTATGACATAAATTGTGTGTTTTAAGGTGATCTACATTTTTTGTGTAGTAAAATTTTGTCTATCTCTTAATGGTTTACCAGTTGTACAAAAGCCGTTCACAATGAAGAATACTTTTATAGACATTCCCAGAAAATTCGAGATATACATTTCATTTGTCATGAAAATATCTTAAACATATGATATTTTAATCAAAATCGTTAGAGCCATTTTTGAGAAAATTAAAATTTTCGAAAACTGTTCCGTGTAAAGGATAATCTGGGGTGGGGGGATTTTCCTGAAAACCTTCATGTCGCATCTCTGGAAGATACTGAGCCTAAATACTAAGTTTGGTGTTTATCCGACTGTTCGTTTCTGAGTTATGCTGTTCACAGACACACAGACGGACATGTTTCCAAAAATGCTTTTTTTGGATTCAGGGGGTCTCAAAACATGTATTTCCGGTGAAATCTCGGTATCGAATTTTTGGGTGGAATGCAATACTTCCCCTACTTACTATACGTAGTAGAGAAAGTAAAAACCGATCTCTGTACCAATCATAAATTGCAGCCTTAGATGGGGTCTCTTCACCAAATGCATTCCTAAGCCGATCTTCAAATTGTTTAGACGTTAATACACAAAATCTTTAAATAATGATTATTAACGAACTATTAGAACAAATCGAACAAACTACACGGCAATCAACTCGCAGAATATTAGAAAGTAGCTGTCAAATATAAACAAATTAATTTTTTTTAGAAACAATGCATTCTACAAATGTTGAGCATCGCTCTCATATTGCTGTGTGGCTACACTGCACGTGTTAAATGCATTTCGTCATTGTGATCAGTGTTAGTAACGTTACCTATATATGCTATCAAAGTCACATCTAACGAGGCGCTGGTTAATATGCACCTGCACTCTTTCCTTCTGATGCTATCAGGTTAATTCCAATCAAGGTTGTGGGCATTATCATATGTCGATATAGAAGTGAATGGTCCAGATCTAGATAACTTGCTTCATCTCTTGTTTTATAGCTAAATAACTAGAAAGTATTGTATTGCTTTATGTGAAAGGGTTTACACTGACCTTCATCGAAATGCTGTGGGATAGATTTAGTCCTCAGTAACAATGATTTAACTAAAACACGCAACGAGTAGCGGGGCACAAATAGGAAGTTAAGGTCGTGAACGGAGGTCTGTGGTTCAAGCTCCGCAGAGAACGTCCTCCCTGACTTAGTTTTTTCCCAGGTTTTCCTCAGCCCTCATTACTGGTGATTGCTAGGAATGTACTCTAACAGAAGGTACCCTAAACTGGTTTGTTTCCTTCCCAAATATCATTTCATTTCACCGCCTATGGTACCGTTTGGAGTAAGAACAAGGATTAAAAACTAATAAAACAGCTGCGATGTGTTACGTTCACATGAGTTTCTCTAGCCTCTATCGTTTATTAGTGGGTATACAAACTATTCTTTGCAGAAGCAGCTACATTACACATGTCGTTATAGATACAAAGAGAACAGTGATAGTCAAATGTTTAACAACTGGACGCTATATGCTGGCCTTAAAATTCCATACTGTTTCCATGACATCGCGAGAAACAACTGAAAATCGATGAGACTAAAACAATGACAAGTGTGATGAATTGGAATCTTTAATAAGGGGTAACTCGGAAACGCTTTATGCCACAGAAAAACTTATTGTAAGTAAATGGTGAGTGTTTAAAGCGAAACACATTTTCCCTTTCGTACGTTTTCGTCTATCGCTTAACGTTCACCAGTTATACAAGATTATACAAAATTCCTTCCTAATATTGAGGGCTTCACAGGTTATTCCCAGAAAATTCAAGATGTACAATTTATTTATCGTGTAAATATCTTCAATAAATTGTATTTTAATTAAAATTGTTAGCCGATTTTTAAAAACATCAACATTTTCGAAAAAATGTATCATGTAAATGGTAGTTGTGGATAAGGGATACTCTTGAGAGTCCTCGTGTCGCATCTATGGAAGGTACTAAAGTGTGGTATTTATCTGACATCGTTTATAAGTTATGCTGTTCAGACACACACACATACACGGACCTTTTTCTGAATACCTTTTTTGGATTCAGGGAGTTTCAAAACACATATTTCGGGTGAAATCTCGGTATCGAATTTTTGGATGGATTGCAATATCTTCTCTACCTACTATGTACGTGGTAGGGAAATAAAAGTACTAAAAATGAAAATAGATGGTGATGGCGAATGCTGTGCCATCTATCCACAGATAATGAAAACTGGTTTGAACGACACCCTAGTGCCATCTGTCCGGCACGTGGGAAGCAGAGGTACAGTTTCCTAGCACTTAGATCTTTTCTAGTTCCCGAGGTCGCGGGTTCAAACCCGGCGGAAGGCGATGGATTTTTTCGGCCGTAAAAATCCTCAGCATGGCTTCCTTCGGAAGGGAAGTAAAGCCGGTGCTCCGTGTCGTAGATTTACGATACATAAAAGAACCTCAAGCCTGATAAAGAGGTCTCTGAGCAAAATTACCGGTCTTTCACGCCCAATATAGAATGGGACGCTAAGGACCACAACAGTTAAAGAGCGTCCATAAATAAAAACTCAGTTTATCAGTTACTAAGGTCGTTATGGACACGTGACGAAGCAATATAGTATGGTACAGGGATGAGACCTAGAAGACTGTCCGCCACACACCGAGCCATAAGGTGTCTCCTAACAGATCCGCCGCCATATGACCACGTTGTTAAAGTGACGTAAAATAATAAGTGGAAATTCAGTATTTCAAGAAGAATTTGAAGTCGGAGACGTGGATTATGAAGACGCAGATATTGAAGAGGCATGAGAAATTGGGGCTATGTTTTACTTTCCGGCCTAGTGTGTATTGTGTGTTATTACAGCTACCAAATTTATTTTGGTAGACATGGGTCTCCTTGGAAAGAATTTGTGTTGGAGTTATAAATTTTCTTGTGTGTAAACTCGTTGGGAAGACGTCGAAAGCACACACGATCGTGCAAAAATGCGTTTTTCTTTTGTTTCGGGGAACTCTGTATATTTCTTATGAAAATATGTCTATATAAATTTTTTGGATAGAATACAATACTTCCTCTACCTACTATAAGCAAGCAAAATGAAATTAAATAGTATTACTACCAAATCATAGGTATAGGTTATACAACGGAGAGGAACACCTCGCGCAATGCGACCTACATAGATCTATTATGCCTACCACTTCCAGGAGGAAGGGATGAAGTGAAGGAACACAGAAGGCTACAGGCCGCAGAGACACGCGGAAGTCCCTAACAGTTCCAGGCTAGAAGTTCCGTCCCAGTCCTGGAGTTTCCTAGAGAGGACGATGAACGACTCGTCGATCCAGCAACCCTCTAGTGTCCACGGGAAGTACTCTTTCGCCTCGTAATCTAAACGCACACCTGAAATAGGAGAAGTAAACGGAATTAAAGGGAAATTGTGGAAAGGAAACCGTGATAGACGAGAAATCACCCCAGCATTCGCCTACCGATCAGGGAAAAGTACGAAAAACCCAAGATCAGTGTGGGCGGACAACAGTAATCGAGCCCGGAACTTCCGAATGTGAGCCTTACACGCTACTGCGGAGCCATCTTGCTCGGTAATAAAGAACTAGATTATGAATAAAAATCCAATGCCAGCAGTTTTTTCCCTACGTGAAATAACTCTGTTTTTAATACTGCATTCATTCAATAAAAGACAGAGGAAAGTAAATCAAATGAATCTCCAGTACTTTCTTTAGAAACGTTTAGATTGCCCAACCCGCTCCAAGAAAAGAGATTCCTGTTTCCATTTGAAATTCTCAGCTCCGAAACACATTATTCCAGCTAACATTGTCTATTTACCAAATTTCCCTTTTGGGGGGGGGCGGCTAGAAGTCACCATGTATATGTACGTTTCAATCTTATAATCAGGCAGAGGGGTTTTAGTAAGTAAATAGAGCAATCCTGTTACCACACGGAGCATAGGTGACGTCAGGTACTGTGACGGACACACTCCTTCCCTCCCCAACAGTTGGTTTCGTTGCGATTGTTCCATTTATTCCCTGCCTATACACCAGTGGAGAACTGTGGCAATATGCCTAAAGCAAAGAAGAGTTTATGCATCAGAATTAGCATCATTTTTGGCGGAATGTGGCAGGGAACACTTGAGCACAAATGGTGAAATCATTAGATGTAACATAGAGCTCAAAAGACTTAAAATGTTATGTTAAGTAACAATGTAATTCAACGAAACACAAGGAACATGTGACTTATTAGAATGGAACAGTGAGGAAAGTGGACCTTTATCCTCCTCAGCGACAACTACAGATCAATATTTTTCGAGGATCTGTGTCATACACTAAATAAGAGTGGATATTACTTTAAAAATGTACAACTTTTGAAATGCTTTTTAATAGATTTCATAAACTAATTGCACACTATCACTAGCTAAACATGCATTGCTTTCTTTCTTCTAATACTCCTTAATCCTGATTTACCTGTTTTCAAAGCAGGGTGTAATGCCTTCAACTGTTGAGCAGAGAACACTGCAAGGTCACAGTTGCTTCCACCTTCCCTCGCCACTCCTCGAGTGTTCCTAACTTAATTTACTTATTAAACCGCTCTGCCTAGTTATAATGCCTGTATCTGTCTTGTTTTCATTATTACTGCCTTTTCCTAACTCGACTGCACATTTAAACGCTTCTTAAACTTATCTTCTTTTTATGACTTTAGGGTCGTGGCATCTGTGCAGTTAACGGAAATTCCTAAAACCTTTTGCATAGCCATATGGTTTAACTACATAAGTCATACTCACCGGCCATATTTCTCACATTTCGGCTTTGTATCTTTTTTCTTTCTCCATTTACCTACTTAGAGTTGTGTTTTGTTTGTTTCATGACTGTTGAAATTTCTAGCAAATTTGTAAAATAGCTGTTTCTCCATTGATTTTTGTTTCCGTTTATAAATATCTCATTTTGTGTGTCTTTTATACATTATTAATTACCATGCAGTCTTTGATTGTTCTTAAACATAACATTCAGCTCCTGTGGCACTTCGTATCCACCCCCCATTTTCATAATACAGATAGATAAAACAGTGTTTATATCCCAACGTGCTGTTAAGGCCAGAGTAATTATGATGTAAATTACAAAATAATTCTTTAACCAGCTTTGTGTGTGTAATATTTTATATATGTACTTTAAGACAAGATATTGAGGAGTTATCAAACAGATACTTGGGCAGTAGCTTCATAATAATGGGTGACTTTAATGCCAGAGTAGGACTCAGTCAAATAAAGCTAATAGATCCCGAGTATGAGTTAATGGGGGGGGGGGGAGAAAAGGAGATGGAAAGAAGAATGAGCACGGACAAAGTAATGAACTGTGAAGGAAAGAAGCTTGTGCAATTTTTTGAGGAGTTTAATATGGTGATATGTAATGGAGTAAAGGGGAAAGATGAAATGAGGGAATTTACTTTGAAGTAGAATTGTTCTTTACGCTGTTTGCTGCTACGTATGAAAAGTCAGTTTGAAGATGATGTATTGTATTTCAACTGTTGGGCAGCCGAACTTGTAATAGTTGCAACCGCACGTATTGTAAACAGTTTCCGGTAGCCTTCGTCCCAAATGTATTTTCAGTTGGTCTTTGCCCCAAGTTTAAAAATAGTAGCTTTTTAATTTAACTGTTTCTTTAAATATTATATATTTATGTTTGACTCGGCTGCGTCAGTATTATTGTTAGAGACATGGATATCTTGGCAGGGCGTGATACGACAAAGAATGTAGGCTTACAAAGTTTTAAGTTTTAATTCACTCCTTTTTATTAATCCTTGATACAAATTAAATAGCACTTCACTGATATACCTGTGAGATTCTTTTAATACTTGCACTTTTTAACACGTATACTATTTTCGTCTAACACGAATACGTATTAAATCTCTCAAGGACGCACAAGCAACGCATCCAGTTATGAGCACGCTCTGCAGGCAACTGAATAGATTTCAACCGTCTAAACTTGTAAATTTCTGTATTTCAGGTCTCTGATTGGCTAATCCTACTCCAATAGAATACCTGCATTTAACTAAAGCTTTTTTCTGGTTGTTGATTGGCCATTTTTAAACTGTCACTAAAATTACATTATTGCTTCCAAGAATCACAAATAACATTTGAACTCTCAAACTCGTTATTGCCTCAAGGTTACCTCATTGTTACCTCATTGTTAGCAACGTTTAACTTATTCCCACAACTCCTACATTATTAAATTACATAATATATTCACATAACATTATTACACATGGATACAATAATATAAGCATATGCAATGATTGTTACATACATTTTACAAATTATTACATACATATATTGCTTCAAGGCTTAATTGCTTAGTTATTGAATTTACACATTATATAACCAGACTGGAATCATTCAAGTGATAAAAATACTGCCTCAACTTGTGTTAATTATAATGGCCAGAGTGTGGTTGATTATGTTATATTCACTAGATTTAGACATAAATCTCGTGGATTTTGAAGTTTTGAATGTAGTCTGCTTTAGTAATCATTTCCCATTAAGGGCAAGTTTTATAAGCATATATAAAGGAGAACCAAGACGAGAACATAAAGGAGGAGTTAAAATTGAAAAATACAAATGGAGGGGGAAGGAGACAGAAGCATTTATGAAGGAGTTAGGGTCAGATATAGGGGTAATAAGGGAGGAAGAGCTAGAAGAAGTGCTGAAAGAAAATAAATCGGAGGAAGCAGTTTTAAAGCTAGAAAGGTTAGTGAAATATGCAGGTGAAAGAATGAAAGTGAAAGATTATATGGGTGGGAAACGGAAGGGATGGTATGACGAAGAATGTAGGAGGGCAAAGCGAAGAGTTTTAAGGGAATTAAGAAGGTGGAGGCAGGGCAAAAGGAAAGAGAGGAGTTTATGATTGAAAGGTGGGGATATAGAAACTTGTTGGATGCAAAGAGGAGAGAATGGGCAGAGAAAATGAGTAAAAAGTTATATGAGGCAGCACTAGTTAATGATAGTAAAAAATATGGATTTTGGTTAAGAGAATGTTTAAAGGTAGAGCAAGAAAAAAGTACATAAGTGCAGACGAATGGTTTAATTATTTCAACAATTTGTTAGGAGGGGAACAACAGAATAAGCAAACAATTTTGGTAATGAAAAATATCAAGTATGTTGAGTATTTAGATAAGCTGATATAAATAAGGGAATAAATTAAACGATTAAAAAAGGACAAAGCATGCCGTATTGATGGCATACCAGGAGAGTTTTGGAAAGCTTGGATTCTAAATAAAAACAGTTTAAAATTGCTGGTTAGGATATTAAATGCAATTTTTGAAGGGGGTAAGGTTCCTAGGAGTTGCAAAACAGCAATAGTGGTATCAATATTCAAGAACAAGGGAAGGTAAATAACCCAGCTAACTACAGGGGGATTAACTTGTTACCAGTGTTAGGTAAAGTTTATGCAGGGGTCCTGGCTGAAAGAGTACAAAGTTGGGCAGAGGAGGTGGGAAAGATGTCTGATCTCCAGGCGGGTTTTAGGAAAAATAGGAGAGCAGTAGATAATATTTTCGTAATAACTTGGTTGGTCCTATTCGTGGATTTTGAAAAAGCTTTTGATACAATAAATAGGGAAGCTTTATGGACCAAAATGAGTATGAAAAGAATGAGTAATAATTTTATAAGATCAGTACAAAGGATATATGAAAATAATGATTTTTGTATAAGGTTTGATAATAGTGTAATGACGAAGGAGATTAAAAATTGTATAGGTTTAAGGCAAGGCTGTATTTGTTTATTGATGATATTTTAGAGTCAATTAAGCTGGAAAATGGCCATCCTCCAACAATCGGGAATGAGGAGATACCAGGGTTATTATTCGCGGATGATTTGGTTGCAGGACCTATAACCATTGTGGGACTAAATAAAGTAATTGGAGCAATAGAGAGGTTTTGCAACAAGTGGGGCCTTAGAGTTAATACAAGCAAAACAAAAATAATGGAATTTAAAAAGGGTAACAAGCTAAGAAAGAATGAAAAATGAAGTTGGAAAGGTAAGGAAATTGAGATTGTTAGGAATTTTGTTTATCTAGGAGTAAGATTAATCAGTAATGGTAGTTAGGGTGAACAAAAGAAACAGGTTTTAGCTAAAGAAAAAGTGTCAATGAAAGCTATTAGAGCTTGTTTAGACAAAATAACAGAGATGCAAGTAAAATGGTTAGAAAGAGTATATGGAGCAGTAGTTGGGGCAAAAATGCTCTATGGTGCGGAGATTTGGGGTATAGAGGATGGGTGGGAACATGTAAGTAAGGTGCATAGGAGCTTTTGCAAATTAATGTTGGATTTACCGAGAGCTTCACCTAATGGGGTTGCACAAATGGAGCTAGGGAGATTCTGTAGTAAAGCAAAAATTATAGAAATAGTAGTGAAATATTGGATCAGGATAAAGAATTAGAAAATAATAATATCTTAAAGCAATGCTTGGAGGTTCAACGAAAACTCAATAAAGAGGATACTTGGTATAAGCGTTTAGAAGGAATTCTAAATGAAATAGGATGTGGTGATATTTGGAGGGATAGCGAGGAAAGGGTGTTGAAAAAGAGCTAGATTGAGAATTGAAGACATGAAATAATTGGTGGTTTCAACTCCAAACGTTCATTCTGTATATATATAACAAATCAGCAAGAGAGGGTTTTGCACGGGCAAGGACAGAAAATGCCCATTGTGTAATAGGAATTTTAACAATTATTGGCATTTAATCTTCGAATGTGAAAGAACAATGAGCATGAGAGAAAAATTGCGAAAAATCAAAAGGTCCAGTTTACCAAATGAAATTATAGCTATAAGGATGTTAAGAGTTAAATCAAAGGAAAGTTTCATAGAGATAGGAAAATATTTAGGTGCAGTGAGAAATAGATGGCTGAAGAAAATTAAAATAAGGAATAGGAACAAATCGCTCGGTAACCATGGTGTTCGATGCTAGGGTCCTTAGAAATGCAGAAACTTGGAGAAGTGAGGAAAATTATATGTAAAGGGTAGCATGTAGGGATAGAATTTAAGTATTATTGAAATTGTATTTGTGGATGTAATTGCCGAAATGAAATATATATCCACCCACCCATCCTCCATCCATCCATCCATCCAATCCATGTACATACTTTTAAATCTTTGTTAATATAAGACTGCACTGTCTAACTGAAACTGAAAATAGAAAGTTGGGTAACAATAAACCGAGGGAGCGAGTTGATTGTCACCAAGAAGAGAAAGTCAGAATTGAGGTTACAGGGTAGCGTGTCGTTTTTTAGAAATGGAGGGAATATCTTCCCTAGAGTATGTGTGTCAGTAGTAGTGATTGGCTGGCCAAAAGAGACAGTAAATTTGGCGCCTTTTGGTAACCAATAAAAATTAAATTAGAATGTTTAGGCAATTCGAGATGAAAGAGTATACATTCTCGAGCCATGAGAAAGTGTCACACAGTTTGAAGAATATCTCAGAGGTACATGTCGCTGAGTTAGATACAAATGTGAAGAACAATAATGTACGTTAAGTAATTTGTGCGCGGCAACTCAAAAGAATGTAGTTACGTTTAGAAATACAACAGTTTCAGTAAGGCATGTAGAAAAATTAAATATGTTAATTATTACTTAAAACTAAGCGTGACGGCAATAAAAATCTGCGATTCAGAGGTTCTAAATCAGCAACAACTCCTTTCTGTTTGCACACCCTGCTTAAACATACGTGCTCGACTGAGTTACAATAGCTAGCCGGAAGACAAAGAACCCAAATTTAAAAATAATTAAACAATAAGCGCCCGACAAATAAACATAATAAAAGTTACTGACATCCTGCGACAAAGATCTAGGTTATTAGTAGATCTGCGACATCGGAGTCGTTACGTTTGTTAGAGGCGTCCTGTAGTCGACTGTGAGAGGGTTGCCTGTACAGTTGGGTCAAGTGTATTGCCGCACAGTGTTCATGTAGATGAAATTCTAAACGAAAGGGTACGAAATTCAACAACGTTGCAAAACTATATATTGGAGTATGGAAAAAAAATGTATTCTCTATTATTAATGAAAACCTTTAGTATCAACCGTGCAATAGCACAATTGCTTAGGCGCATAGTAGGTCGAGTAATGTGCGAATACATGTCAACACAGAAACATACAAGCGTTGTGTTGCAAAATGTGAGGACAAGAGTCACCCCCCATCAAATCAAACGTTTAATAAAAAACTATGCGCGGCATTTATTTTTGCCGATATTCCCTCATATGTTTACAGGATACAAAGTTGCGGGTTGTGATTCCTTGGAATAAACTGATATAGAATCTTATCCATGTGCACATTGTGACGTATCGTTTGGTATTGATGATTTAATAAAGAGACTTCAGTTACGTAAGTCTGCTGTATGTGTTATAAATAACATTGCAGATATAAAGGAAACGTTCGCGGGACGTGCGTAATTCTTCTTGCGGGGTCAATGTCAGGCCTTATCGCTACACCCTTACCTTCCTATTCTATACGCTTTCTTCCACGTAGCGGCCCCTACTTATTAGTGACCTCATGTTTCTAAATGCAAAACAGACAGAAGTTTGTGTTTTCACTTTGTAATATCCTTACTCGTAAAACAGGTATCGATTTTTCAAAATAGTTTTCAATTCAGAAATGCTGCACCTTCTATTTTAGCATAATATAATATGACTATATTCAACCAATACTTGTTATGTGCTCCGTAACATTCTCTTTTTGATTTCACGCCAACTGGTTATGGCTTTTAAGTCTAAATGGAAGGGCATGAAGCCATTGAACCTATAATACCGGTTAGAAGTGTAGCAAAAATCTCTGCCTGTTTGGAATTATGACAGAAAATAAAACTCTTAACATGGAACGTAAATTAAAAGCGCGTAAGGCAGTAGCAAAACCGGTGTTAATATATAGGGCTTTCATTTCAAAACTTCCCAGTCTAAATGACAATTCATTTTAATTTTATTTATGCAAAAACCAAGCCAACTTAATATTGAGGGGAAGCTTAAAACTGGTCTTAATTGCATTTTAGGTTTCACTCCCCACCCCCACTTTGAAATTTCAAATAGCACCCCTATATTTTTATACTTAAATATGAAAGAGTATTCATTTTTTTTCTTTTTAATTATGTGTATAATTAATTGAAATTAATTATACTTTTTAGAGACCTTAGTCTTGTCTTAGAAACTTTTTATTATACAGTCAACTGAAAAATTCAATGCCACAGCCGGGATTTGAACATGGTTCTCCTGCTCTCCGGTTCTACTCCCAAAGACCAGGGGCTAAGGTCTCTAAAAGTATAATTAATTCAAATTAATTATATACATTCATTCATTATCTGTTTACTCTCCTCTTATGTAGGACTTACATCCCTAGGCGGGTGCCTGGGGTCAGAGGCCCGTCGAGGAGCAGACACTCATGGATCAGACAGAGCACCCAGGGTGATCAGCCCAATGCCTGGTATGGGATGAAGGAGGTAGATGAAACGAAATGTTAGTGAAATGGATGATGATGGAGCAGTTGGAGGAATGAAACCGGAGAACCCGGAGAAAACCCGCCCAGACGCCGCTTCGTCCACCACAAATCCCACATGCAGGTCCCTGGGATTGAACCCGGACTACCTCGGTGAGAGGCGAGCGGTCTAACCACTCGGCTACGGCGGCGCCCCAATTATATACATAATAATTAAAAAGTAAAACGTTAAGAAAACCATAAGCACCCAGTATCAAAGTACTTGCGACAGCAGGTCTCCATTGAGATTGTCATCTCGAGGGAGATGCCTTGGTGGTCTGTCTGGGAAACAACTTGAGTCAATTGGGGACTTCAATGTCCCACCGGTATGTCGTCGCAATAGCTCAGTGGTTAGAGCAATCGCACGGAGAACGGCAGAACCGTCTTCAAATCCCGGCTGTGACATTGAATTTTTCACTTGACTCTATAATAAAAAGCGTATTCAATTTATTCATCTCATTCATTTATTTGAAATCTTTTGTTTTAAATCGTTGCCTAGCAACCTGTATTGCTGTTATTGTGGAAGACCATTTTGAACACTTCTTGTGTATTAAGTGTTTGTAAAATGTGAATTGAAAATCATATTTGTTTATGGAGCTGAAAACCGTAGTACTCGTAGAACAGCTAGTGCTTTTAACGAGAGGCATCCTGAGAGAAACGCAAGTCACCGATATGTCATAGATCTAGTAAGTAAATTTAAAGAAACTGGTTCTGTGTGCAGTAAAGTAAATAAACAACCTAGATAACTGGATGAAATTTCGCAGATTGAAATATTAGTTCATTTCTGTACTGAACACACCACTTCCATTCCAAACACCTCTGCTGTAACAAACATTTCGGTTGGTTCCACACATAAAGTGTTAAAAATGAACAAATTTTATCCCTATAAAATACAAATTCACCAACAGCTCAGCGAAGACGATTTTGATACAAGAGTAGAATTTTGTGAACAGATGTCTCAGAGAATCGAAGATGATCCAAATTTGACACAAAATATTTGTTTTTGTGATGAAGCGAACCTTTTCCTTAAATGGGTTTGTCAACAAACACAATTGTAGATATTGGAGCAATAAAAATCCTCTTATATGTTCCGTGAAGAGAATACTGAGTTTTCGCAGAAGATCAATGTGTGGGCTGAAATTGTGGAGGATGATGTTGGACCGACTTTCATTGAAGAAAGCGTGACTGGAGAGTTGTATTTGAACATACTAGAAAATGTAATTCATTCACTTTCACATTGTCGCTATAAAACAGTCAGTGAAGGAATCGTGGTGTTGGACGAACAAAATTTGCCTTTTCAACAGGACGGAGCTGCCCCACACTATGCAGTACCAGTGCGACAATGGTTGGATAGAAGATTTCCAGGAAAATGGATTGGTAGGAGAAGTGCTGTAGAATGGCCGGCGATGTCTCCAGACCTGACGCCGCTTGATTTCTTCCTGTGGGGTCATTTGAAATCAGTTGTTTATATTTCTCCACCTGAGAATATTCGAGAACCGAGAAATAGAATAACCCAAGAAGTAATCGGGTTAGTAATGAAACACACAATAAGTTCGCGAAGAGTTCCAAAATAGACTATATTATTGTTTAGCCAACAATGCAGCACATTTTGAATATCTGATTTAGTCCAAACATTTGTGTTTGTCAAATTGCCAGGTAAAAGATGTGAAGTAAATGAATGAGATTAACAAACAATCGAATATTCTTTCATATTTAAAATATAGGAGTGTCATTTGAAATTTCAAAGCGGGGGTGGCTGGGGTGAGGAGGTGAAACACAAAATCCAATTAAGACCAGTTTTAAGCTTCCCCCTTAATAAGTTGAAGCGTCTTTTGTTCAAATTAAATTTAAATAAATTGCTACTTGGACTGAGAAGTTTTGAAATGAAAGCCCTGTATAATGTAAGCGAGCAAGTAAATATAACCGCAGTTTATTCCTCTAAGTGCTGTTCTGGTAAAAAGAGAAATGTAGAGAATAATAGAGGAGAAACTATATTTTAGTAGGCACATCAACATTTGTGGAAATAAGGAGATTTAAAAGCATTTGCATGCAAGTAGAAAATACAGAAATCAGCGCTGAGAAACCTGAATGCTCAAGTTTTTCTTTTCACCATAACAGTTTGTCAGATAGGTAACTACAGCCTGTTTAGAAGAAGGAGTGGATGGAGATGCAAGGCCTGCTTTGAAGTAATAGCCTTTACGATCATATAGAAAACAATAAAAGGATAATTATTAAGCTTGTGTTATTGGATGCCTAATAACTACGGCTGGACTTTTTATGTCCTTTTAGCCTCCGTTTTAGGTATTCTATGCGCTTAAAATAGGCTTTCTATTTTCTCTACACGTATCTAGTAGGCAGAGAACGTATTGCATTCCACCCAAAAATTCGATACCGATATTTCACCAGAGGTACATGTTTTGAGGCGCCCTGAATCCAAAAAGAGCATTTTTAGAAAAAGGTCTGTGTGTGTGTGTGTGCGTGTGTGTGTGTGTGTGTGTAAACAGCATAACTCAAAAACGAAATGTGGGATAAACCCCAAACTGGGCATTTAAGTTCAGCACCTTCCAAAGATACGACACGAAGATTTTCAAGAAACTGGCCACATCCCAAGCTATACGTTAAGTGAAAATCTTTTGAAAAAATTTTATTTTGTCATAAATGGCTCTAAGATTTTGATTAAAACACCATATGTATTATGTTAGGAGATACCTCGCAGCTGAGTGTGTGACCCACAGTTAACCTTCTAGGTCGCATTCCTGTACCATAACATCTTGCGTCAACTCGCGTCCACAGAGGCATGTGCATAGCAACTGTACCTCTGCTTCTATGCGTCCAGGGCAAATGGCAGCTTGGATACGTGTTCCATACATGCCTTAGTGCATAGCAACTGTACCTCTGCTTCTATGCGTCCAGGGCAAATGGCAGCTTGGATACGTGTTCCATACAGGCCTTAGTGCATAGCAACTGTTCCTCTGATTCTATACGTCCAGGGCAAATGGCAGCTTGGATACGTGTTCCATACAGGCCTTAGTGCATAGCAACTGTACCTCTGATTCTATACGTCCAGGGCAAATGGCAGCTTGGATACGTGTTCCATACAGGCCTTAGTGCATAGCAACTGTACCTATGCTTCTATACGTCCAGGGCAAATGACAGCTTGGATACGTGTTCCATACATGCCTTAGTGCATAGCAACTGTACCTCTGCTTCTATACGTCCAGGGCAAATGGCAGCTTGGATACGTGTTCCATACATGCCTTAGTGCATAGCAACTGTACCTCTGATTCTATACGTCCAGGGCAAATGGCAGCTTGGGTACGTGTTCCATACAGTCCTTAGTGCATAGCAGCTGTACCTCTGATTCTATACGTCCAGGGAAATGGCAGCTTGGATACGTGTTCCATACAGGCCTTAGTGCATAGCAACTGTACCTATGCTTCTATACGTCCAGGGCAAATGACAGCTTGGATACGTGTTCCATACAGGCCTTAGTGCATAGCAGCTGTACCTCTGCTTCTATACGTCTAGGGCAAATGGCAGCTTGGATACGTGTTCCATACAGGCCTTAGTGCATAGCAGCTGTACTTCTGATTCTATACGTCCAGGGCAAATGGCAGCTTGGATACGTGTTCCATACAGGCCTTAGTGCATAGCAACTGTACCTCTGATTCTATACGTCCAGGGCAAATGACAGCTTGGATACGTGTTTCATACAGGCCTTAGTGCATAGCAACTGTATCTCTGATTCTATACGTCTAGGGCAAATGACAGCTTGGATACGTGTTCCATACAGGCCTTAGTGTATAGCAACTGTACCTCTGATTCTATACGTCTAGGGCAAATGGCAGCTTGGATACGTGTTCCATACAGGCCTTAGTGTATAGCAACTGTACCTCTGATTCTATACGTCCAGGGCAAATGGCAGCTTGGATACGTGTTCCATACAGGCCTTAGTGCATAGCAACGTACCTCTGATTCTATACGTCCAGGGCAAATGGCAGCTTGGGTACGTGTTCCATACAGGCCTTAGTGCATAGCAACTGTACCTCTGATTCTATACGTCCAGGGCAAATGGCAGCTTGGATACTGTCCCATACAGGCCTTAGTGCATAGCAACTGTACCTCTGATTCTATACGTCCAGGGCAAATGGCAGCTTGGATACGTGTTCCATACAGGCCTTAGTGCATAGCAACTGTACCTCTGATTCTATACGTCCAGGGCAAATGGTAGCTTGGATACGTGTTCCATACAGGCCTTAGTGCATAGAACTGTACCTCTGCTTCTATACGTCCCGGGCAAATGGCAGCTTGGATACGTGTTCCATAGAGGCCTTAGTGCATAGCAACTGTACCTCTGCTTCTATACTTCCCGGGCAGATGGCATTAGTGTCGTCCAGTCTATCTGCTTTTATAGTGTTTGGATAGATAACAGAGCATTCGCTTATTACCATCAATGTTTTTTTAAGTATTATTTTAGACTTAAGGTGGAACTTTAGGTGGTGGTATTAAATATCCAGTCGGTTATTTACCTTGGCAACTGAGGGAAACTACGAAGAAAGAGTCAGTCAGATTGGTCGGCCCACGGATTTGAATCTGGGACCTACCGAACGCGGGCCTCAGAAAAAAAGCAAGAATGTTCTAGAGGTCATGAAACAGAGAAATACGGAAGAGAACAGTCTTGGAGATGCTGCAACCAGCTGTTTGAAATGGAAATCGGCCGGATACGTGATGCACCCAATTGCCAACAAATATAAGATTCACACAGTCTCTCCGTATTACCATGTCTTCATAGGATGGTGAAATGAATTTGTGTCTACCATACTCAATTAACGGTTTTGAACTGGATTCCAAATGTAATCCTGCCAGATCGGATTAAGGGCTACTTATTAATTTGTATCTAATAGGTACAGAAAGTGTTGTATTTCACCCAAAATCTGGATATAATATAATATGTACATATTTTGAGGCCTAAATCCAAAAAACGCCTTCTTATAAAAAGTCCGCGTACGTGTATGAACAGCGTAACTCAAAAACGAAATATCGGATAAATACCAAAGTTAGTACTTTAGTTATTTAGCTTCCAAAGATGCAATAGGAAAGTTTTCAAGAAACCCCCCATCCCTAACTACCACTTAAACTAAAACATGTTAATTATATTTGATTTTCTAAAAAACGGCTCTAACCATTTTGGATATTTGCATGACAAATAAAATGTATATTTGGATTTTATGGGAATAATCTGTGAAGTCCTCTTCATTCTAAATGAGTTTTGTATAATTCGTAAACCGTAAGAAACAGGGAAAAAATCTACATCACATCTTTTTAAAACACAACTTATTTCATATAACTTGTTATGTGGCATCGGCCAATTCCGAGATATTCCTTGTAATTAATTGGTTTTAATTTTCAAAAATACTTTTCAACACAAACATAGTAGGTACAAAAGGTATTGCATTCCATCCAAAAATTCAATACCAATATTTCATCGTAAATACATGGTTTGAGGTCCCATGGATCCAAAACACGTATGTTTGTAAAAGGCTCCGCATGTCTGTCTGTGGACAGCATAACTCAAAAACGAAAAGTCGGATAAACACCAAACTTGGTATTGAGTTTAGTATCTTCTAAGGGTCCGACACGAACATTTCAAGAACATCCGCCACCCCAACTGCACTTTATATGGGACATTTTTCGAAAATTTGTATTTGAAAAAAAGTGCTCTAATGATTTTTATTAAAATAGCATGTATCTTAATATTTACATGACAAAAATGTATCTCTTGAACTTTCTGAGAATAGCCTCTAAAGTCCTCTTCGTTTGAAAGGAATTTCGTATAATCTTGTACAAGTTGTAAACGTTAAGCGATAGATGAAGACGTACTACATAGAAAATGTAGATATCTTTGAAACACACTGTTTTTATTCAAATAAGCTTTTTGTGGCATAAGGCATTTCTGAGATATCTGCTATTAAGATTTCAAATTGTTCATTTCTTGGTCATTCTCTTAAAGTACTGTCAACATTCAGTTGTTTTTCGCGATGTCATGGAAACAGTGTGGAATTTTAAGGTCAGCATATAGCGTCCAGTTATTAAACATTTGACTATCGCTGTTCCCTTTGTATTTATAACGAAATGTGTAATGTAGCTATTTCTGCAAGCGTTTATTGTGTTAAAGTTTAGTAGATAGAAAAATAAGCTTTAGTAAGAATAATTTGTAAACCCACTAATAAACATATAGGGTAGAGAAAGTCATATGAATGTAACACATCAGAATTTTTTTTCAAATTGTAAGTTACTCTTCGTTTTTCTCTTAGTCATGCAAGGAGCACATTTCAAAGCCTTCACATAGTGATCCGCTTTTAAAAAACCTGACTATCGCTTTATACTACTGTATTCTTCTTATAACTACAACGAAATGTGTAAAGTGTAATGAAACTTTATCTTGATTATCGCAAAGCATTAAATAGAAGAGTAAGATTTTGTAAGAATAGTTTGTAAGATAAGTGAGAAGAGAAAGAACATGTGAGAGCAAAGCAGAAAGTTTTTAGCTGGGCATCAGTCAGATGTTTTTCGCGATGTCATGGACTATGGAACTTCAAATCTAGCATATATCGACTTGCTTTTAAACATCTGACTATCGCTTCATTCTTCTGTATTCCCCTTTACACTCGGACTATTTAAAACTGATCGGCGTCTGAGAGGCGGAGCTCGATTCTGTGAGCGCTCGGGACAGCCAGGCCTTGTTCACAAGACTATGTATATTCTTGTAGTAGTTATATTGGGGAACACAACTATAATCACAAAAGTCTTCCGTATATAGTTCATATACGAGATTTCAAAAAGCCAATTGTTTCGAGTGTTTCAACACTGAATATTTGTAACCAAAACACATTTTATTGATTTATGGTTCTCAAGTGCAGTGTGACTAAAGCCCGTTACAATTCCATGCTTACAACGGCACTCTCTGCTCAGTGGTAGAAGGTTAGCTTATTGTTCCTGAGGTTGCAAGTTCAAACCTTCGCGGAGCTACTCAGCTGTTTCCCCGTTTCATTTTAAATACATGAGTAAAAATATAACACGTTTTCTTTATGTTTTGCGTATTTAAGTATTCCGGCACACCGAGAGGCAACCATCACATTAATTTATCGGTCGGAAGGAGGTTCTTACTCACTTAATTTAATTTTATAACTACAAATTTCACCATTATTGTAATTATATTTGTAAGTAAAACGAAATAAAACATACAATATTATTTAGCTGCATTACAGTAGGTAAAAAGAGTTCTAAAACATAAAAGATAACAATTCACTACGGAGAATCAAACTCGTGCCGTTTGCGTAGAAGTGAATTGTGCTAGCGTAAGCGGCGCACAGAAGTTGACGGTTGTGAACCGCGTGCTCATTCGAAGGGACTTTGGAAAAATCTGATAAGTTACACTCACATGCCTTTCTCTACTCTTGTGAAACTATTTTTACAAACGCTTATTCTCCATATCCTTCATGTTAATCGAGATGTTAATCTTATTGCTAATTTTCTTGTAGATGCAAGGGGAATTGCTAGGCTTTAAGCGATAGTCAAATATTTTAAGAGCTGGTTGCTATGTGGAGCATTCCATTCTCTTTGCATTACCAGGACAAAAAAATGAATAACGAATTTGAGAAAAAGTATAAGTATTGGAAAATTTAAGAGAATAACAAGCAATATCTCAAAATGGTTCACTCAACAAAAAAAATGTATATGACATAAATTGTGTATTTTAATGCTATCTACATTTTTTGTGTAGTAAAATTTTGTCTATCTCTTATGGTTTACCAGTTATGCAAAAGTCGTTCACAATGAAGAATACTTTTGGAGACATTCCCAGAAAATTCGAGATATACATTTCATTTATCATGAAAATATCTTAAACATACGATCTTTTAAACAAAATCGTTAGAGGCATTTTTGAGAAAATTAAAATTTTAGAAAAATGTTCCATGTAAACGGTAATCTGGGGTGGGGGGATTTTCTTGAAAACCTTCGTGTCACATCTCTGGAAGATACTGAACCTAAATACCAAGTTTGGTGTTTATCCGACTGTTCGTTTCCGAGTTATGCTGTTCACAGACACACACACACACACACACAAACACACACACACAGACACATACATGGACATGTTTCCAAAAATGCTTTTTTGGATTCAGGTGGTCTCAAAACATATATTTCCGGTGAAATCTCGGTATCGAATTTTTGGGTGGAGTACAATACTTACCCTACTTACTATACGTAGTAGAGAAAGTAAAAATATAACTGCTCAAGAGACGAGTCACTTTTAGTTTAAACGGATGTACCTATAACGAAATGTGGAATGAAGCTAATTCGTTAATATGAAAAAGATGGAAAAAATAACGTTTTATAAGAATATTTTGTAGAGAATTTATAAAAATGAACAATAGTGGGTAGAGAAAGTAATGTGAATGTAACATATTAATAATTATTA
Source organism: Deroplatys truncata (assembly GCA_030765065.1). NCBI lineage: Eukaryota > Metazoa > Arthropoda > Insecta > Mantodea > Mantidae > Deroplatys > Deroplatys truncata. The sequence goes on from CM060987.1 coordinate 22,421,539, forward strand.
AGATAAAAATAATTTAGTAAGAAAATATAGCTTATTAGCAGTGTGGAAAATATGTAACATTTGTTCAGTATCTTTGATACCAATAAAACCAAATGAAACGTACATATTGCATGCTGAGATATAAATTGTCATTAATGGTGTACTTGAATGTCGTAGGGATATCACAATGTTTAAAGTGAAAATTATATGGTGAAATGTTAATGACATTATAACAGCAGCTTTGAAACTTGTTCTGCAGTATTTCAAGAACATTTAACGTCGTTACTATAGAGGTGCAATTGCAGGAGTGGTTGCTGTAATTTTCCTGAAACATTGCTTGATATAAACCCCTTTTCTGAGATAGAAAAGTCCTTTCATAAAAAACTACCTATGACATGAATAGAATTCAAATGCAATGCAGCTGCTCTTGGACCTATGCCCATTCACACATGTGACATTTTCACCTTTCCTTTTACTACGCACATAATTAACCGAGTAATAACAACTTGACATCAGCAATGGTTGTTTTTTATAACCCTTTCCCTTTCTGTTCATTCACTTCTTGTTTATATATTCTCTTGGTTTTTAAAAGTTGTCTCTCTACAGTACAAAATAGTCATTTTTACTTTCTCCACTACTTACCTATAGTAAGTAGAGGAATTATTGCTTTTACCCAAAAATTTTATACCGACATTCAACAAAGATACGAGCATTAAGACTTCTGGAGCCCCCCCCCAAAAAAAATTTCAAAACAGGTCTTTGTGTGTGCGTAGTCGACACATAAAATTTTTAGAAAATCAAACAAGGATTACTTTTTAAAATTTTAAGTGATTTCATTGTTTTTCAAAATATTCCCCTTTAACATATATATTTTTGCATTCATGAAAACCCTCCTTAAAGCAATGATGTCATTCTTCCTGAGGCACTTCAGAAAACCAGTTTTTTATAATGTTCCACTTCTGTGATTCCATGCATATTACCTTTAATTTTGGAAGCAGAAAGAAATTCCAAGGTGATAGGTGAGGGCTGTATGGTGGACGGTCCAGGTACTGACCTTTTGGTCATCCAGATACTCAGTTGTTAGTTTTGCTGTGTGCGACGATGCGTTGTCATGATGTAAAATTATTTTGGGTGTTATTCACGAACTTTTTAAAAAAAATTGTGGTAAACGGAAATTTGTGTACCAGTCGGCATTAACGGTACGTCTATATTCTAATGCTATAGTAGCATTATGGCTCGTTAAAAAAAAGAATAGCAACCAACTTCTTACAGTCGGACTTTTATAGGCTTAGGTTCTGTCCGAAAGACCCCTTGAACCGATTGACTTCTCTTTTCAGGATCATATCAATTAATCCAAGATTCACCACAAATAAAGATATTCCAAACCAAATTTGAAGTGCCGCCTTGAAATTTTTTCAGAGTTTTTCTGCACCAATAAAGGCGTTGTTGTTTTTGATCAGGAGTCAGTTTATGTGGGATCCTCGACAACAAAGTTTTCTTACGTCTAACTGTTGATGTAAATTGTTTTGCATTTGACTCATACCGATGTTGCCCGAATAAATTCATAAGATGTCCGTCGATCTTCTTCAAACATTGCTCGAACACCAGCAATATTTCCATCAGTAACAGCAGTTCTTGGGCGTCCTTCATGAAAATCACCACTAAGAAAAAATCGATCTCTTTTGAATTCGCTGTACCAATTATGAATTGTTGCCTTAGATGGGTTTCTTCGCCAAATGCATTTCTAAGCCGATCTTGATATCGTTTAGGCGTTAATGGCGAATTAAAATCGTAAAAAAATCATAGCCTGGAAGTTTTCTCTCGTCAAATTCATTTTTAGATGAACATAAAACTTTAAATGATGATAATTAACAAACATTAGAGCAAATAGAACAAACTACACAGCAATCAACTCGCAAACTATTAGAAAGTAGCTGTCAAATATAAACAAATAATAATTGTTTTCAGAAATATGGCGTTCTAAAATTTTTCAGTATCGCCCTCATATGCGTATGTAAAACGTTGGTTAAATACCCAATTTGGTATTTAGGTTCTAGGTTCCAAAAATTGAGTCAAAAGGTTTTCAATAAACTTCCCCCAATCCGCATTACCCTTTATTTGGAAAATTACTATTATATTTTATTTTCTAATAAATCCCTGTAACGGTTTTGGTTAAAAGAGAAGCGGATCGCGTGTGCAAGCCGGGCTTTGGATCGGTGGACATCTCCCCTCACCTTTCATATTTAATAATGTAGGAACCCCAAACGGTTGGGAAAAATATCTAGGAATGTGTAAGTAGATTTGTGTTATGTATTTTGTACAGTGAAAACCCACGCCTTCCTCTTAAACTTCACACCACGTTTCCGTCCTCCGCAGCCAAGTGAGTATAATGTATGTGCTGGCCACTAAAAATTAATTTAATTTTTCATGTGAACCTTTAGGCTTCTACCCAGCATGTAACCATATTTAAATTATTTACATGATAAATAAAATGTATATCTTAAACTTTATACTAATAGCCTGTAAAATCCTCTTAATTCTGAAGACTTTTGTATAATTGGTAAACCATAAGAGATAGACAAAGTCTTACTACACTAAAAATGTAAATCTCGTTAAAGTACACATTATTTATGCCAAATGAAATGTTTTCTGGCGTTAATAATTTCCGAGATATTATTTTTTATTTATTTGAATTCTTAAATATTTGTGTTTTTTTTAAAGAGGTAAGTCGCTAGCTATTTTTCCTAGTAGTCATGCAAAGAGCATAGAATTTTAAAGTCATCACGTAGCGATCTGCTTTTTAAAAATCTGACTATTACTTTAGCTTACTTTATTCCTCTTATACCTACAACGAAATGTGTAAATATCCAATGAAAGTTTATCTCAATTAATAAGAGGTGGATATAAGAATATCCTTTGCAAGAATAGTTTGCAGAAGTGTAAGAAAATCATGTGAATACAACGTCGTATATTACGTTCTCCTCTCTTATTTGTGCCAGATTTGAAATTATTACGAAATCGATATAAAATAGTTTAATTCTGCATTTTCCAAATTTTATAATTTTTTAGCACCCATTCCATTTCAAAACATGCCTTTGCAACATTTAAATTAAACTGGAAAAGTATAAAGCACACGCGTTTTGTGGGTATGGTAGCTATTTATGTGATTGCAAACATTCCTATAAACGCTTAAAGGCTCCATTCATTTAATTTATTTTATTTGCATTTATATTCCTTCTTTATTTTCGTTTGGTATTCGTTGTGTAGCCAGTGTTCTATGTTCTTATCCAGTTCAACTTCATTAGTGTGAACGAAGTGAACTTCTATCACTTCACTAAGGTGAATTAGTTCAATTTCCGCTCCTTCACTTCCTTTGTAACGTAGCCTGTTCAAGCCGGACGGTTAACTTCACTCGGGATTCCCGCAGTAGCACTCGCTGTACGTCACCCGCTGCGAGAGCGCTCGCTTATATAACCAGTGGAATCTTTCCACAAGGCACTCGAACGTTCTAGAGCTATTTCGATACACTTTCCGGAGGAGAAGGGGCTGGAGAACAAGGTTCCAGAAGGTTCTAGTTATCTTCCGACAGAAAGCCCGGTGTGTACGCTGGTAAACGGCCGTTTTCGTTGTTTACTCCGACCGCCTGGCACTTACCTCCCGATAGCCTGGGCCATATCCGAAGCATCACAATATTCTCGATCACTGGATCGTTGCCGAGTCCATTCCAATATTTAAAGCTATATGTTCTCATAACGGAATATCGTTAAGGCAACGCTTCCTGGTTTTTAGGCGCAAAACTAAAATGTACTATAATAAAAGCGTGGAAATGATGATTAAAAGCTTTGTGTTCATCTCCATGCCGCTGATCAAAGCTCACATATAAATGTCGTAGCTGTGGTTTAGTTAAACGTCACATCAAATAATTCTTCACCCTTTCCTAAGGCTGAATCAGGTTGTTTTAGTCTAGGGTTTCCCTGTATACCTACAAATTGTAGAAAAACTCTTTCACAGAGGCGAAGTCTGAATCGCCCCTTTATTTCACATCAATTATAACGTCTTTCTTTTTTGTGTGTTCCTGAATTGATTTTAGACCAGTCACACAGAGAACTTATACCGGCTGAGTGGAGTCAGGTTGGTTATCGGAAGGTTCAAACCTTACGCAGGGAAAAACATTATTGCGATCTAGGGGAATAGGCCACTTTTTATCCACGTCAGTGTACTAATATACACATTTGAGAAATCATCGCTCTAAACCATGAAGCTCCTAATAGTGACGTAAAGCAGAAACGAGGTTTTGGAAATCCCTGTCAATTTGAAACAAATCTTCAGAAAACCACTAGAGCTGAAAATGACTCAGTCCGTCTTGCAGCGTCCCAAGGACACAAATCTTATTAAATCTGGGAATATGCGGTTTAGGTGGAGAAGGTTGAGCAAGCTCTCAGAGATAATTTAAGCACTGATTCTGGAAATTTCCACATCATCTCTGACAGAAGCATCTGGTACTCATCAGAAACGGATGCCAACGTAAGCTTTATAAATTACACATCTAAAGCAATGTTAATGAATATGTCAATATGAAATGCGGAAGGATACAATTTATTTTTGAGGGAGCCGAGTTGCAAGTTAATATTCTGGACTACTTCATTCATGGTCCCAAAAGGGAGGTAACGAAAGAAGTTTTTTTTCAACCAATCACAGTCCTGGCTCACTTAAACTTAATCGAAATCTCTCTATCACCTCTTCCTTGTGTCATAAAGGTAGTTTCTCCTTTTTACTTTTTTTGCCACGAATATAATAGGTAGAGAAGATATTGCATTCCAACCCAAAATTTCAATACCGAGATTTCATCGAAGTACATGTTTTGAGGACACCTGAATAAAAAAAAGCATTTTTAGAAAAAAGGTCCACGTGTGTGTTGTGAACAATATACCTCAAAAACAAAAGGTCAGATAAGTAACAAACTTGGTACTTAAGTTCAGTGCCTTCCGAAGATGCTACACGAAGGTTTTCAAGTAAATTCCCTACCCCAGCTACCCTTTACGTGGAACATTTTTCGATAACTTTAATTTTCTAAAAAATTGCTCTAAAGATTTAAATTAAAATATCATATATTAAGGGTATTTACATGACAAACAAAATGCATATCTTGAATTTTCGGGGAATAGCTGTGAAGTTCTCTTCACTCTGAAGGAATTTTATACAATCTTGTATAGTTGGTAAACGTTAAACAATAGACGAAACCGTACTTCATAAAAAAACGTAGATCTCTTCAAAACACACAATTTATTTCCAGTAAGTTTTTTTTGTGGTATAAGCCATTTCTGAGATATCCGTTATTGATGGTTCCAATTGTTCACTGCTGGGTCATTCTTTAAAGTCCTGTCAACATTCAGTTGTTTCTTGCGTTGTCATGGAAACAGTATGGAATTTTAAGGGTAGCATATAGCGTCCAGTTGTTAAACATTTGACTATCGCTACTCTCTTTGTATCTATAACGAAATGTGTAGTAAAGCTATTTCTGCAAACATTTATTTGGATTAAAATGTAGATATAAACATAAGCCTTAGTACAAATACCTTACACACTAACTAATAAATGATATAGGGCTGAGAAAGTCATGTGAATGTATCACATCAGATTTTTATAAGAAGGTCTGTCTGTGTGCATCTGAGAAAGACATAACCCAAAATGGAAAAGTTGGTTAAGGTATACACCGTTTCGAGAAAGAATCTACAGTTTTTGGTCAAACTCAATGTTTTTACATTCTCTACTACGTATAGTAAGCGGGGGAATATTGCATATCACCCAAAAACTCTATACCGAGATTTCACTGGAAATACATGCTTTGAGGCCCCTTAAACCAAATAAAGCATTTTTACTTTCTCTACTACGTATAGTAAGTAGGGGAAGTATTGCATTCTACCCAAAAATTCGATACCGAGATTTCGCCGGAAATACATGTTTTGAGACCTCCTAAATCCAAAAAAAGCATTTTTGGAAACATGTCCGTGTGTGTGTCTGTGTGTGTGTCTGTGTGTGTGTGTGTGTGTGTCTGTGAACAGCATAACTCAAAAACGAACAGTCGGATAAGCACCAAACTTGGTATTTAAGTTCAGTAGCTTCCAGAGATGTGACACGAAGGTTTTCAAGAAAATCCCCCCACCCCAGACTACCCTTTACATGGAAGATTTTTCGAAAAGTTTAATTTTCTCAAAAATGGCTCTAACGATTTTGATGAAAATATCATATGTTTAAGATAATGTCATGAGAAATGAAATGTATATCTTGAATTTTCTGGGAATGTCTCCAAAAGTATTCTTCATTGTGAACGACTTTTGCATAAGTGGTAAACCATAAGAGATAGACAAAATTTTACTACACAAAAAATGTAGATCGCGTTAAAATACACAACTTATGTCATATACATTCTTTTTGTTGAGTGAACCGTTTTCGAGGTATTGCTTGTTATTTCCTTAAATTTTCCAATACTTATACTTTTTCTCAAATTCGTTATTCATTTTTTTATGTCCTGGACATGCAAATAGAATGGAATGCGCCACATAGCAACCAGCGATAAAATATTTGACTATCGCTTAAAAGCTACCATATTCCCCTTGCATCTACAAGAAAATTACAAATAAGATTGACATCTCGATACCTCGATTAATATGAAGCATATGGAGAATAGGCGTTTTTAAAAATAGATTGTACAAGAGTAGAGAAAGTCATGTGAGTGTAACACATCAGATTTTTGGAAATATCCGTGTCTGTCTCTGTGACTATGAACACGATAACTCAAAAACTAAAAGTTGGATAAATACCAAACTTGGTATTTAGGTTCATTATCTTCCAAAGATGCGACACGAAGATTTTCAACAAAATTCCTCACCTCAAACTACCCTTCACATGGAAAATGTTTCGAACATTTTGGTTTTCTAAAAAATGGTTCTAACGATTTTGATTAAAATGCCATATATAAAATATATTTACATGACAAATAAATGTATATCTTGAATTTTCGGAGAATAGCCTATGAAGTCCTCTTCTTTCGGAAGGAACTTTGTATAATCTTGTATAACTGGTAAATTTTAATCGATAGACGAAAATGTACTACACAAAAAGTGTAGATCTCTGTAAAACAATTTATTCAAAATAAGTTTTTTATGGCATAAGCCGTTTCTGAGATATCCGTCATTAAATATTCGAATTGCTCATTTCTTGATCATTCTCTTCAAGTCCTGTCAACATTCAGTTGTTTCTCGCGATGTCATGGAAACGGTATGGAATTTTAAGGTCAGCATATAGCGTCTAGTTCTTAAACATTTGACTATTGCTGTTCTCTTTGCATCTATTACTAAATGTGTAGTGTAGCTACTTCTGCAAAGGTTTATTTGGACTATTATATGGTAGGTAGAAAAATAAGCTTAAGCATGGATAATTTGTATGCTCACTAATAAACTATTGAGGCTAGATGAAGTCATGTGAATATATAATCACAGTTTTTGTTGCAATAAAGAAAATAATAACCTACAATTTTATTATTGCATCCTTACTATATTCCAAGCCTACTTCTAGTTGCCCACGCGTGATGGTACTAAATAATATTAAATGATCAAGATTACAGTAATCAAACAAACGAAATGCGACCAAATGATTCTGGTTTATTTTCAAACAGTGATATTTACATTGCAGGTAAATATAAATATTAAATGACAGCATTTTAATAGTCGTGAGTTTCAGTTAAATCGCTTGATTTTATTCGTGACTCGTGATATTGTCATAAGCTTAATCCAGAATTTTCCCTTATACTGTGAAGACAAAATCAGGTAACTACCAAGTTCTGTAGACCGTGCGATGATTTGAGCATTCGTATATTTATTTATTTATCCATCATCCAACTAAAGGACGTAAAAGGTACATAAAAATTCTGATGTGCTACTCTCACATGACTTTCTCTACTCTTGTACAAACTATTTTTACAAACGCTTATTTTCCATATGCTTCATGTTAATCGAGATGTTAATCTTATTGCTAATTTTCTTGTAGATGCAAGGGGAATTGGTAGGCTTTAAGCGATAGTCAAATGCTTTAAGCGCTGCTTGCTATGTAGCGCATTTCATTCTCTTTGTATGTCCAGGACATAAAAAAATGAATAACGAATTCCCATTTGAGAAAAAGTATTGGAAAATTTAAGGGAATAACAAGCAATATCTCGAAAATGGTTCACTCAACAACAAAAAATGTATATGATATAAATTGTGTATTTTAACGCGATCTACACTTTTTGTGTAGTAAAACTTTGTCTATCTCTTATGGTTTACCAGTTATGCAAAAGTCGTTCACAATGAAGAATACTTTTGAAGACATTCCCAGAAAATTCAAAATATACATTTTATTTGTCATGAAAGTATCTTAAATATATGATATTTTAATCAAAATCGTTACAGCCATTTCTGAGAAAATTAAAATTTTCGAAAAATGTTCCATGTAAAGAGTAATCTGGAGTGGGGGGATTTTCTTGAAAACCTTTGTATCGCATCTCTGGAAGATACTGAACCTAAATACCAAGTTTGATGTTTATTCGACTGTTCGTTTCTGAGTAATGCTGTTCACACACACACGGACATGTTTCCAAAAATACTTTTTTTTGGATTCAGGAGGTCTCAAAACATGTATTTCCGGTGAAATCTCGGTATCGAATTTATGGGTGGAATACAATACTTCCCCTACTTACTATACGTAGTAGAGAAAGTAAAAAAATCTGATGTGTTGCATTCACATGACTTTCTGTACTCTCTTCTACAACATATTCTTACAAAAGTTATTCTTCTATCTACTTCTTGTTAATATAGATATACCTTCATTACTCATCTACACATTTTGCTGTAGGTATAAGAATAATACAGTAGGATAAACCGATAGTCAAATTATTTAAAACGCCTTTCGCTACGTCAGGGCTATCTTTGTATGAACACGAAAAAGAAAGAATAGCGTTTTGCAGTTGAGAAGAGTATAAACTATTTGACAGTTCAAGATAATAACAAAGAATATATCTGAAATGGTTAAGGTCATAAAAAAATGTTATTTGACATAAATTGTGTGCTTTAACGAGATCTGGATTTTTTTGGTGTAGTGAGATTTTATCTCTTTCTTACAGCTTACCGGTTATATGGTGCAAGTCATTCAGTATGAAGAGCACCTCACAGGCTGTTCCCGGAAAATTCAAGATATAAATTTTATTTGTCATGAAAATAGCTTTAATATGTGTTATTTTCATAGAAATAGTTACATCCATTTTTTTTAGAAAATAAGAAATAACGAAAGCTTTTCCATGTAAAGGGTAGTTTGGAGTGGCGGAATTTGAAGAAGTTATTTTGTTGTTTTGTTGTATTGTTATTTGCCCCACGTATGGAAGCCAATTTGAAGTTGGTTGTTGCTTCTACGTATGGAAAGTCAGTTTGAAGATGTTCAACTGTTCGGGAGCCGAACTTGAAGTAGTTGCAACCGCATGTATGGTAAAAAGTTTCCGGTAGCCTTAGCCCCAAGTTTAAAAATATATTAGCTTTGTAATTTGACTGTTTATTTAGATATTATATATTTATGTTTGTCTCGGCTGCGTCAGTATTAATTTTAGAGACATGAATTTCTTAACAAGGCGTGGTGCGGCTGAAGGATGCAGGCTTACACAGATTATAATTTTTAATTCACTCCTTTTTATTACACTGTCTGGAAGCAACACGTCCAGTTATGAGCGCTGTTTACACGCAACTGAACTCTAAATTTGTAAATTTTGCTATATTTCAGTTTCTGATTGGCTAATCCTAGTACAATAGAATACCTTCACTTAACAAAAGTTTTTTCTGGTTGTTGATTGGCTATTTTATAAACTATCACAAAAATTACATTATTTTTGCTCCAATAATGACTAGTAGCATTTAAACTTTCAAATTCATTATTGCCTCAAGGTTGCCTCATTGTTACCTCATTGTTAGCAACTGTTAACCTATTATTCTCACAGCTCCTACATTATTAAATTACGTAATACATTCACATAACATCATTACATGTATACAATATAAACATATACAATGACTGTCATATACACTTTTTATATATTGTTACATACACATATTGCTTCAAGGCGGGCTGTTATTGAATTTACATATTATATAATTAGACTGAAGTTGTTTAAGTGTTAAAAATACTGTCTCAAATTTTCTTGAAAACTACGCGTCTTAAAGAAATCTACATTTATTTTTTGTGAGTAAGGCTCTTCTATCGCTTAACGTATACCAGTTATGCAATATTATAGAAAATTCAAGATATACATTTTATTTGTCATGTAAATATTGTGAGGTAAGGTTCACTTTACCCAAATAGCGCCTATACCAGATGTGGTGAGGACGGGGACGCAACTCAGGGATGTTATCGAGAGGATAGCTGGAAGGGTGGTGAAAGGGTGACACTATTAAACGTTTAATTCCAATTCCAAGAGAGACTATAATCTTTCTAATAACTACGTTGCAAGAGCGAGAGAGTCAGACAGCTTGTGGGTTTATCTGGTTGACGGAAGATGTCCGGAGTTCCATCTTCGTCATCCATGGCACAAAATAAATTTAAAGAGTCAGCCGTCACAGAGTCCTGCCAGGCAATAGGCAGAGCCCCGGCCGTCAAAACAAAGTATAAGTACCTGACGCAAGTGGGTTTCAGCATGATTTGCATAATTCATCCAGGTGTCGAACTTGAGGCGATCATTCCTATAAAAATCATACCACCAAACCCTGCTTACATAAGCATTCCGGAAATTATTCACAATAATTCTAAAGATAAATTCATGGATTTGCATAAACAGATTCTTCTACAGAATATCTCGAACCTTATAAAATTATACTTATCGCGTACTTGTAAACTAAAACTATAACCGTCAGAATATGTTCAATGTATAGTATTCTAATGAAAATCGTTAGGACCATTCTTGAGAAAATAAACATTTTCGAAACATTTTCCATGTAAAGGGTAGTTTGGAGTGGGGGTTTTTCTTGCATATCTTCGTGTCCCATCCTTGAATGGTTTGGGATTTAGCTGAATTTTCGTTTTTGAGTTATACTGTTCACACATACAATACACAAACACATGGACCTTATTCTAAAATACTTTTTTTCTTTTTTGGATTCAGAGAAGGTATATTTCAAATGAAGTCTCGGGACCGAATTTTGGGATGGAGTACAATACTTGTACTTGCTATAGGCAAGCAGAAGGAGAAGTAATTGTTGAACAGATGGACATCTGGATGATGATACAGCCAGTGGCAAGCTGCATTTATCTCGTCGAGCTGTAAAACGAACAAAAGAAGAGAACGAGTGGCATTGAGGTGGATGGTGCTAGGCGTGCCTGTTCCGACGTCGGAAGCAGTGACCCTGCTGCTATTCACGCGCATTGCTTTCAAGGGTGCAAGAGAATGGTGCGAAGGAACTCTGGGTAGTAGACAAAGAAATCAACTTAATAAGAGAGTTAGTCAAACCGTGTCACATGTAACATGTAAATCGCCCAAGGGTTCCTAACAAAAACCGAGAAGATAAAACCTCATCTGAAGGGTTTTATTTTGTTCTAGCTGGTCCTAACGAGAAACATAATCAGAGCTCGTCTGTGATGTAAATCTCAAAAATAAATCTGATGTGATACATTCACATGACTTTCTCTACCCTCTATCGTTTATTAGTGGATGTACAAGCTATTCTTGCTGAAGCTTATTTTTCTATCTACTAGATTTTAATGCAGATAATCTTTTGCAGACATTACACATTTCGTTATACAGGATGATTTATGAAGAACTGACACATTTATTTCTTTAACTGTTTCAAAACGAGTTATGCTAGCAACACCTGAAATGCAGAGGAGTTTTGGGAGATTATTTACCTCTATAACAAATGTTGAAAATGTCCTGCATCCTGCATAAGGCACAACTTAACACGTCGTTCCATGTTACTACCCACTCGTTGGAGGACTCGTTGTCAATAGCTTGAATCTCCTGTGCAATGTTGTGCTTCAGATCGTCCAATGTCTGGGGACCTGTAGCATAAATCCTGTCTTTTAAGTAACCCCATAGAAAGAAGTCCGGTGATGTCAAATCCGGAGATGTCGGTGGCCACAGGTTCTTGGAAATTATCCGGTCGTAAAAGAGACTTGCAATTAGTGCCATGGATTCATTTGATATATGGCATGTAGCACCACTCTGCTGAAAATATCTTTGACTCAGCTCTACATCAAGTTGCTCGCAAACTCCATGAAAATCCATCGGTACTCTGCAGTGTTCACTTCGTTTTCAAAAAAAGTTGGTCCCACTATTCTCTGTGCGGATATTGCGCACCAAACTCCGATTTTAACCGGGTGCATAGGTGCTTCATGAATAACATGTGGATTTTCGCTGGTCCAATAGCGTGAGTTATTTGAGTTCACATAGCCGGATAAATGGAACCTGGCTTCATCAGTGAACCATGTGATAGACAATATGGCAGGATTTTGCACAAAGAACGCCTGAAACCAACGACAATAATTCAGTCGTCTATCCTTATCTGGTACCTGTAACTGATGAACAACCGTAATCCTATAGATACGGCTTTAGGCCTGCACTTTTCACTGCCCTCTGGCACATTGAGCCTAGATGAACGAGTTTTGCCTTTTTCACTCACGAGAGATCCAGTTGTTTCCAATTCGTTTACCAATCAGCATTGTGTTTCTTTGGGGGGGATTCCAACACCAAATTCCTTCTGGTTATGCTCTTTGAGTAGCTGTAATTGAATTCGTAATCCAGTATTGCTTTACAAGGAAGAGTCGTTCATTTATTTTCAGTTTGTCTAGAACAAAATCTCAAAAACAGTTGCCGACAATAAAACTAATAATTACGAATATAACATGAACATCTGCGCATCTAGTAACAGGCAATCGAAACTCCAGAACATTCTGCTTAATTTGGTGCTAAAATTGGGGCATTGAGTGAATTTCGAACAGAATAGTTAAAGAAAGAAATGTCAATTCTTCATAAATCACCCTGTAGATACAAAGGCAACAGCGATAGTCAAATGTTTAAGAACTGGACGCTGTATACTGGCGTTAAAATTCCATACTGTTTCCACGACATCGCGAGAAACAACTGAATGCTGACAGTATTTTAAGAGAATGACCAAGTAATGAACAATTCAGCCATTAATAACGGATATCTCAGAAATCGCTTATGCCACAAAAAAAACTTACTTAAAATGGGTTGTGTGTTTTAGAGATGTTTTGTATAGTACATTTTCGTGTATAGCTTAACGTTTACCAGTTATACAAGGTTATACACAATTCCTTAAATTAAAACTTTCGACACTTTTATAATAAAGTGTGCTGATCATACGTTTATTGATTTTGTTTTCTGTTACTTTGTCTCGTGAATAGTTTTCGGTATTTCCCGTCGCGAGGTTTTGGCGTATTCTCCATGTTCCCTTCGCGGCCGCTTGCGACGCTAAGTTCGCGGAGTCGGTTGATTACTGAGCGGTCCTTCCTTCTCTCATGTGAACTGGCTACTGGCAGTGCTTTTGGTGAGGAGATAACAACATGGGCAAGAGAAAGACACGCCAAACTGCCGCAGAAGAGACCGCCGCCATCCCTTCGGCATCCGACGCAGGGACCATTGCCGGGCCATCCACAGTAGATGTCACTCCGGGACTCGCCGCTGTTGATTCGCGGCCGCTCCCCCGGCATGTGCCGGGAGCGCTGCCTCACTGCTGCCGGTGACCGGGCCTTCTTGGGCATTGGTGACTGCTTCACCCCGGCACCAGCAGCCACAGTCTGCTTGTCCAGTTGACGCCCCACCACACTTCCAATCACAGCTACCGCCTCCGATAGCTGCACAGTACAACATAGCACCGCAACCACCTCAGCAGCCGCCACCATCACATCACTCTACACCACTGCTGTCTCCACGTTACTCCGCAGTGATCATTGGAGTTCCTCGGGATCTGCCGACTCGATAAGTCTCCACTGCAGCCCAACGCCGCTGGCCTTCGACCTTGAAGGCCACCGAATCATCACATCCCGGGAACCCACCACCTCCGTTCGCCTGGTACTGGCTGACCAGGCCGACTGTAAGAAGCCTTAAGGTATGGTCTGCCCTTATTAGGGCAGGTTCTGCCTATAGAGCCTAGTCGATCAGAAAGCCACGAGCCATGCCGACGATGCTGCTGCTACGGACATAACTCCACGACCTGCGCCGCACCCCAGGTACCACTACTGTGGTGCCCAAGCCTAACTGCTCAGTGCACCAGCCATGACCTCCGCCGCCGACGTCGATAATGCGCCTTCTGTAATGGCTACGGCCTATACAGGGTCCCGCATCTCTCCACAGGACGAACGCACACCAACACTCACCACACCGCAAACACCACCATCTCCGACCATCACCTACGCCGACTCACCGCCATTGAAGAAGGATTCCAGGATCTCCACGTCACCACCGCCGCCCTCTCCACCGCCTTCAACAACATCAGCACCAGCTGTCCACAGCGATCAGACTCCGCATACTCAACAACCAGTGGCCTGGGCCATGTCATCGCTTGCCCGCCACAGACTTCACCACCGCCTGCCCCAACAGTTCAACTGGAAGAGCTTATGGGCACCATTGCAGGTCTCGCCAACCTGGTAAGCATCCTGATCACGGCCGATTGGACTCCGGTACTTGAGGACCTGAAGAGTGACCAGGAAAGGCTACGGAACTTCCTTCTCACACAAGCACGATATTGGAAACATTGTAGTAGATACCATAGGCAAACTTGAGATCACCCAACAAGCACGGATTTTCAATAAATAAAATGCATCTAAATCCCATCCAATCCTGTTCGTTCCTCAGAGGGGCAGTCAGGGCCTGGTCATGGCTGTCTCCCTGACATCTCCACACCCGCTGCCAGCACAATAAGCTGGCATTATCTTCCTTACTTCCGGGGGTGCTATACGCGGAACCCCAATACCTTCTCCTCACTCTCCTCTTCACCATGTCCAATCCATCCTAACCCCGATACTCCTTTAAAAAATGCTTTTGGTCAGCTATCTGGGTGAGTCTTAAATTTTATGGCTTAGAGGAGTGGCGTTTTATTTTCTCGCGATGTCATGGAAACAGTATGGAATTTTAAGGCCAGCATATAGCGTCCAGTTGTTAAACATTTGACTGTCGCTGTTCTCTTTGTATCTATAAAGAAATGTGTAATGTAGCTGTTTCTGCAAATGTTTGCTTGGATTAAAATGTAGTAGATAGAACAATAAGATTGAGTAAGAAAATTTGTGTACCCATTAATATACGATAGAGGGTAGAGAAAGTCATGTGAATGTATTGCATTGCTTTTTCTCAAGTTGTACCCTTTGTGAATATCTTTCCTAAACAATGTCTGTATTTCTGTGTTCATATCTGGATATTCAACGCAACGAATATAAACCTTTACTTGCGCCTGCTGTTATTTATCTCGTGTTAGTTATTAGCCGGATATGCTCTAATCTAGCGTAATTAGAAACGTGAATTTACTATCGAAGATATAGAGCGTTGCCCTTGAATTCAATTTTTTCCGCATGCATTTCATAAAACAATTGGAAACATGTTACGCAAGTCCTCAAATACTGAACCGCGCCTCCACCTCCCTCCCTGCTCGCCGCCGTGGTGTGGTGGAACCATATACACGTCATACAATTGTGTGAAATACGTAGTTAAGACTTTTTCAATCTCATCACATCAGCTGATCCTGGGGTCAACTAGCACCATTCTGTCCACTTCATTTATCGTCCCTTCCTCAAAATAATAGCGCTCTGTCTTTCTTTTCTAACAAAACCTTACGGTGAGAGGGATTTCCGTTTTCTAACACCTACCTAGCGGTAGAGGAAGTAGGCATTGTAGTCTACAATAAATTTGATACCAATATTTCACAAAAATGAATATTTTGAGGTACCCTAAACCCAAAAAAGCAATTTTAGAAGAATATCTGTGTATGTGTGTGTGTGTGAGAGAGAGAGAGAGAGAGAGAGAGAGAGAGAGAGAGAGAGAGTAGCGTAACTCCGGACGAAAAATTGGTTAAGTAATTCGACATGTTTTGAAGAAATTCACTACCCTTAACATGGAAAAATATTTGTTACCTTTTAATTTGTCAAAAAAGCCTATGACGATTTTGATTAAAATACAATATAGTAAAGATATTTTCTTGACAAATAAATTGTGTATCTTGAATTTTCTGGGAATAACCTGTTAAGTCTTCTTCATTCTGAATGACTTTTATAGGTATATAACTGGTAATCCGCAGGAGATATGAAAAATCTTACTAAACAAAAAATATAGATCTCTTTGAAATACATAACGTATGCCAAATAAAATGTTTGTAGCGTTAACTATTTCCAAGATATTCTTTGTTATTGCATTCAGTTTGCAAATACTTATACTTGTTACTTTATCTACCACCTACTCATAGTACTGCAGCGAGAATTAACCAATTATACTTAATTTAAAGGCTGACTAAATCAAATAAATGAATAAAAATTATTTATAAGAAACATGATAACAGAATTATAAAGAAAAGTCTGATGTGTTACATTCACATGATTCTCTGACCTCTATCGTTTATTAGCGGGTATACAAATTACGCTTATTTTTACTTTCTCTACTACGTATAGTAAGTAGGGGAAGTATTGTATTCCACCCAAAAATTCGATACCGAGATTTCACCGGAAATACATGTTTTGAGGTGCACTGAATGCATATAAAGCATTTTTGGAAGCATGTCCGTGTGTGTGTGTATCTGTCTGTCTGTGAACAGCATAACTCAGAAACGGACACGAAACTTGGTACAGTATCTTCCAGAGATGCGACACGAAGGTTTTCAAGAAAATCCCCCCACCCCAGACTACCCTTTACATGGAACATTTTTGGAAAATTTTAATTTTCTCAAAAATGCCTCTAACGATTTTGATTAAAATATCATATGTTTAAGATATTTTCATGACAAATGAAATGTATATCTCGAATTTTCTGGGAATGTCTCCAAAAGTATTCTTCATTGTGAACGACTTTTGCATAACTGGTAAACCATAAGAGATAGACAAAAGTTTACTACACAAAAATGTAGATCGCGTTAAAATACACAATTTATGTCATATACATTTTTTTTTTGAGTGAGCCATTTTCGAGATATTGCTTGTTATTCCCTTAAACTTTCCAATACTTATATTTCTTCTCAAATTCGTTATTCATTTTTTTTGTCCTGGTAAAAGTGAATGTAATACTCCAAAATTTCGACAAATCTTCCATGTAAACGGTAGTTTGGGGTGGGAAGATTTTCTTGAAAATCTTTGTGTCCATGTACAGAAGGTACTGAACCTGAATATAACGTCTGGTATTTAACCGAATTTTCGTTTTTTAATTGTGCTGTTCACACACACACGGACCTTTTTCTTAAAATGCTGATTTTGAATTCAAAGCATGTAGGTATTTGCAGTGAAATATCGGTATCGAATTTTTGAGTGGAATGTAATACTAACTCCTCTACCTACTAAGTACGCGGTAGAGAAAGTAATTATAAGAATGTGAAAGAAATAAAAATTGAAATTTATATAGAATGACGTTAAGAGAAGAAGAAAAATATTATGAAACCACGTGAAATTGGTTAGTAACATTTTTGAAATTAATTAATTGATTTACTATTTATTTATTTTCAACTTACATTATATAGAGTAAAACAGTATTATTGTAAAGGTAGAATGAGATGACTGAAAAATTCATTGCGATACCGGGGATTTGAACCACAGATCTCCCCGTTTCCGTCCGGTTGCTTTAACCATCTACAACATCTACATGGCAACATGCCGATACGATATTAAATTCCCCAAATGATTCGCATTTTTCCCGGTAAACCACAAGGAGATCTCAAATTGTATTCAGATGACATACCCCAATGACGACATACAAAGTTGTAAGAACTTTAAGTACCGGGCTTCATAGTTTCAACTACTTTTAGGTCAATCAATGGAGTTAATTGTTCTTCCACACAAGCCGTGTGTTGGACAAGGTTGGAAAGGTATACCATCCGACTAAAAATCGGACTATCGCTTTAGCCTACTGTATTCTTCCTACCTACAAAGAAATATGTAATGAAAGTTTATTTATATTAAGAAGTAAAAATTATCGTTTCTAAGATGAATGAGTATAGAAAGTGACATGAATTCAACACCTCAGATGTTTTCCGGTCGATAGCAGTTTGACGGTAATCAGCCTCGACACCCCGTACTTCCTCGTGGACTTGTAAACCCTGAGCTACACAGTGCATTTGAATACAAAACACAGTTAATTTTCGCGAATGGGGTAGCCGTTGTGATGAGCGCTCTTCCCTAATTAATCATTGTTGTGCCATCCTTTAATTGTTGCTTTATAGACATTGCTAAACTCTAATTCTGATTATGGGCCCCAGATTATGAGAATGCATGTTTATTAAGACATTTTTACCTTCTCTACTACTATAGTAAGTAGGGGAAGTATTGTATTCCACCCAATAAATTCCATACCGAGATTTCACCGGAAATATATGTTTTGAGACCCCCTGAATCCAAAAAAGGCATTTTTGGAAACATGTCCGTGTGTGTGTGTGTCTGTGAACAGCATTAACACCAAACTTGCTATTCAGGTTCAGTATCTTTCAGAGATGCGACACGAAGGTTTTCAAGAAAATCCCCCCACCCCAGACTACCCTTTACATGGAACATTTTTCGAAAATTTTAATTTTCTCAAAAATGCCTCTAACGATTTTGATTAAAATATCATATGTTTAAGGTATTTTCATGACAAATGAAATGTATATCTCGAATTTTCTGGGAATGTCTCCAAAAGTGTTCTTCATTCTGAACGACTTTTGCATAACTGGTAAACCATAAGAGATAGACAAAATTTTACTGCACACAAAATGTAGATCGCGTTACAATAAACAATTTATGTCATATACATTTGTTTTGTTGAGTGAACCGTTTTCGAGATATTGCTTGTTATTCCCTTAAATTTTCCAATACTTATACTTTTTCTCAAATTCGTTACTCATTTTTACTTTCTCTACTACGTATAGTAAGTAGGGGAAATACTGCATTCCACCCAAAAATTCGATACCGAGATTTCACCGGAAATACATGTTTTGAGACCTCCTGAATCCAAAAAAAGGATTTTTGGAAACATGTCCGTGTGTGTGTCTGTGTGTGTGTGTGTGTGTGTGTGTGTGTGTGTGTGTGTGTGTGTGTGTGTGTGTGTGTGTCTGTGAACAGCATAACTCAAAAACGAACAGTCGGATAAGCACCAAACTTGGTATGTAGGTTAAGTATCTTCCAGAGATGCGACACGAAGGTTTTCAAAAAAATCCCCCCACCCCAGACTACCCTTTACATGGAAGATTTTTCGAAAATTTTAATTTTCTCAAAAATGGCTCTAACGATTTTGATGAAAATATCATATGTTTAAGATATTCTCATGAGAAATGAAATGTATATCTCGAATTTTCTGGGAATGTCTCCAAAAGTATTCTTCATTGTGAACGACTTTTGTATAACTGGTACACCATAAGAGATAGACAAAATTTTACTACACAAAAAATGTAGATCGCGTTAAAATACACAACTTATGTCATATACATTTCTTTTGTTGAGTGAACCGTTTTCGAGATATTGTTTGTTATTTCCTTAAATTTTCCAATACTTATACTTTTTCTCAAATGCGTTATTCATTTTTTTTATGTCCTGGACATGCAAAGAGAATGGAATGCGCCACATAGCAACCAGCGTTAAAATATTTGACTATCGCTTAAAACCTACCATATTTCCCTTGCATCTACAAGAAAATTACCAATAAGATTGACATCTCGATATCTCGATTAACATGAAGCATATGGAGAATAGGCGTTTGTAAAATTAGATTGTACAAGAGTAGAGAAAGTCATGTGAGTGTAACACATCAGATTTTTTATGTCCTGGACATGCAAAGAGAATGGAATGCGCCACATAGCAACCAGCGCTTAAATATTTGACTATCGCTTAAAACCTACCATATTCCCCCTGCATCTACAAGAAAATTAGCAATAATATTGACATCTCGATATCTCGATTAACATGAAGCATATGAGGAATAAGCGTTTGTAAAAGTAGTTTGTACAAGAGTAGAGAAAGTCATGTGAGTGTAACACATCAGATTTTTTTTGTAAAGTGAACCATTTTCGAGGTATTGCTTGTTTTTCTTTAAATTTTCCAATACTTATACTTTTTCTCAAATTCGTTATTCATATTTTTTGTCTTGGTAATGCAAAGAGAATGAAATACTCCACATAGCAACCAGCTGTTAAAACATTTGACTATCGCTTAAAGCCTACCAATTCCCCTTTCATTTACAAGAAAATTAGCAATAAGGTTAACATCTCGATATCTCGATTAACATGAAATAGATGGAGAATAAGCGGTTGTAAAAATAGTTTGTACAAGAGTAGAGAAAGTCATGTGAGTGTAACACAAGATTTTTTTGCTATTTTCTATTACTTTTTCTACCACGTAGGTACATAGCAGGTAGAGAAGGCATTGCATTGCACCCTAAAATTCGATACCGAGACTTCAACAGGAAATACATGTTTTGAAGACCCCTTAATAAAAAGAATTAGAAAAAGACCCGTGTGTATGCCTGGACTTGTATTTTTGATCAGCACCTTCCAAAGATAGGACACGAAGATTTTCAAGAAAGTCCGCACCCCAGACTATCCTTTACGTGGAACATTTTCCGAAAATTTTTATTTGTTCAAAAATGGCTCCAACGTTGTATATTAAACATAACAAATAAAATGTATCTCTTGAAATTTCTGGTAGTAGTCTGTGAAGTTCTCTTCATTCGGAAGGAATTGTATATAACCTCGCATAACGGTAAACGTTAAGCGAAAGAGGAAAACGTACTAACAAGAAATGTAGAACTCTTTAAAACACACAGTTTTTGTGTCATCAGCCATTTCCGAGATACCTATTATTAATGGTTCGAATTGTTCAATACTTAGTCATTCTTTTAAAGTTCTTTCAACATTCAGCTGTTTCTCGCGATGTCATGGAAACAGTATGGAATTTTAAGGCTAGCATATAGCGTCCAGTTGTTAAACATTTGACTATCGCTGTTTTCTTTGTATCTATAACAACATGTGTAATGCACGTATTTTCGGAAAGGTTTATCTTGATTAAAACGAAATAAACAGGAAAATAAAGTTTCGTAAGATTAGTTTTTATACTCATTTATAAATAATAGACGGTAAAGAAAGTCATATAAACGTAACACTCCAGATATTTTTATAAAACACAGCCCTATTCTAGGAGATTTTAAACACTTTTATGTCATCAGATTTGGTCTCTGAGCACTACGTGTGTGCTAATGCTGGAATGAGAGAGCATTAGTTGAGAACTGTGTTACGCTAGTGATTGATGTCGTAGGAGGCAGCTTGTACTACAATGCTATTAGCCGAAGGACGTTGATCCTGCTATTGCTCTAAATACATCAGTCTTCTGTAGCACGACTGTCGCCACGACTCCGCCTTGTAGCCCTTCACCATATGTTTACACTGCTTCATTTACATTAGCTAATGGAAGAAAAATTAAATTTGTCAGCAAGATAAAGAGATGCAAATAAAGTAATTACTCAACAAATAATGTTTGTGTGTTACATTTACATGACATTCTCTACCCATTCTTCAAGAAACTATTGTTACAAAAGCTTATTCTTCTGCAGGGTGATTTATGAAGAGCTGACACATTTATTTCTTTAATTGTTTCAAAACGAGTTATGCTAGCGACAACTTATTATATCTGAAATGTAGAGGAATTTTGTGGGATTATTTACTTCTATAGCAAATGTTGAAAATGTCCTCCATCCTGCATAAGACACAACTCAACACGTCGTTCCATGTTACTGGCCACTCGTTGGAGGACTCTGTTGTCAATAGCTTGAATCTCCTGTGTAATATTGTGCTTCAGATCGTCCAATGTCTGGGGACGTGTGCCATAAACCCTGTCTTTTAAGTAACCCCATAGAAGGAAGTCCGGCGATATCAAATCCGGAGATCTCGGTAGCCAAAGGTTCTTGGAAATTATCCCTTCTTCAAATAAACTTGCAATTAGTGCCATTGATTCATTTTATATATGGCGTGTAGCGCCGTCCTGCTGAAAGTATCCTTGACTCAGCTCTACATCGTCTAGTTGCTCAGCAAACTCCATGAAAATCCGTCTGTACTCTGGAGTGTTCACATTGTTTTAAAAAAATTGGTCCCACGATTCTCTGTGTGGATATTGCACACCAAACTCCGATTTTAACCGGGTGTATATGTGAGTTCACATAGCCGGATAAATGGAACCATGCTTCATCTGTGAACCATGTGATGGACAATATGGCAGGATTTTGCACAATGAACGCCTGAAACCAACGACAATAATTCAGTCGTCTATTCTTATCTGGTTCCTGTAACTGATGGACAACCGTAATCCTATACGGCTTTAGGGCTGCACTTTTCACAGCTCTCTGACACATTGAGTAGCTGTACCCTGTCTCCTGCGACAAACGTCTTAATTATTTTTGAGTGACTCATCCAGTCGTGCTCTTACCTCAATAACAATCGTGGGAAGCCTAGATGAACGACTTTTGTCTTTTTCCTCACCAGAGATCCAGTTGTTTCCAATTTATTTACCAGTCCCAGTATTGTGTTTATTTGGGGAAATTTCGAACATCAAATTCTCTCTGGTATGCCCTTTGAGTAGCTGTATTTGAATTCGTATTCCAGTATTGCTTTACAAGGAAGAGTCGTTCATTTAATGTACTCCATTTTCACGACGACTAGAACAAAATCTCAAAAACAATTGTCGACTATTAAACTAACAATTACGAATAAAATATGAACATCTAGTGACAGGCAATCGAAACTCCAGAACATTGTGCTTAATTTGGTGCTAAATTGGGGCATTGAGTGAATTTCGAACAGAATAATTAAAGGAAGAAATGTGTCAGTTCTTCTTAAATCACCCTGTATCTACTCCATGTTAATCAAGATAAAAATTTGTAGAAATGGTTTTACTGCATATTTCCTTGTAGATGGAATGGTAATATAGGAACACATAGGCTTAAGCAATAGTCAAAGTTTTTAAGAGCTGGTCGCTATGTGAAAGCTTAGACACTCGTTCTCTTGGTATGAACAGAAGAGAAAAATCTGATGTGTTGCACTCACATGACTTTCTCTACTGACTTTTCTACATACTATTCTCAGAAACCCTTATTTTTCTAATTAATTCGTATTAATGGAGAAAACCAATTGCAGAAATTTATTGCGTATTTTGTTGTATGTATAATGGGATCAGGGGAATACAGAAGGCTTAGGCGATAGTCAAGCCGTCACACAGGTCGCTATGTGACGGCTTCGAAATTAGCTTTCTTTGCATGGCCAAGAGAGAGAGAGAGAGAAGAAGAAGAAGAAAAGTAATAATGAATCGCATTATCAAACGGTGCTGGATGTGCTTATGTTCAGGGAACTAAACCCTAAACATTCGGTTTCCATGATAGTACTTCTATTTATATTGCAGAGCTGTGTGCCATATACCATGCCATGTTGTATGTGCGCCGTCGAAAATTGGGAGACTGTCTCATTTTGGGTGATTACCTTAATGCACTTTAGAGCCTTCGTGAACTGTACAACTACCACCCCAATGTTCAGCGAATCCAGGATGCCCTCCATGTTTTACACGCTTCTGGC
Source organism: Deroplatys truncata (assembly GCA_030765065.1). Lineage (NCBI taxonomy): Eukaryota > Metazoa > Arthropoda > Insecta > Mantodea > Mantidae > Deroplatys > Deroplatys truncata. The sequence goes on from CM060987.1 coordinate 22,445,316, forward strand.
GTTAATGTGGAGTGCGCTTGGATACCTGGTCACGTTGGTTTGCCTGGAAATGAAGTTGCTGATGTGGCAGCTAAGGCGGCAACCACAGAACCCAGCGTTACAATACCTCGGGTAACGTCGGAAGACTTTAGCCTTCTTGTGAGGAGAGCGGTGCTGTCGTGCTGGCACGAGGAGTGGTTAGCTCTCCGCGGAAATAAGCTTAGAGTAGTGAAGCACATTCCGATAAACTGGGTAACATCCTCTCGCGTATCTCGTTGTGAGGAGGTGATTTTGGCTCGGTTGCGTATTGCCCACTGCAACTTTACGCACGGTTATATTTTTAAGGGTGACCCTGCTCCTATTTGTCCGCTTTGTAACGAAGGTCTTTTGGTCCGTCACGTGTTGCTAGATTGTATTGCTCTAGCACATCATCGGTACTCTCTGCAACTGCCAGACAGTCTTGCAGAGGTCTTAGCGGATGATAAGCAAGCGGTTGATAGGATTTTTAATTTTGTGTCAAAGGTAAGTTTCCAAATGCGGATTTGGTCATCTTAATAGCAGGGGTTTCATACTGCTCGGTTTAGTTTTATATGTTTATATTTATTTATGACTTGTGCTATGTTTTTTACTTTCTCTACTAGGTATAGTAAGTAGGGGAAGTATTGTATTCCACCCAAAAATTCGATACCGAGATTTCACCGGAAATATATGTTTTGAGACCCCCTGAATCCAAAAAAAAAGCATTTTTGGAAACATGTCCGTTTGCGTGTCTGTGTGTGAGTGTTTGTCTGTGAACAGCATAACTCAGAAACGAACAGTCGGATAAACACCAAACTTGATACTCTTATTTAGGTTCAGTATCTTCCAGAGATGCGACACGAAGGTTTTCAAGAAAATCCCCCCACCCCAGATTATCCTTTACATGGAACATTTTTCGAAAATTTTAATTTTCTCAAAAATTGCTCTAACGATTTTGATTAAAATATCATATGTTTAAGATATTTTAATGGCAAATGAAATGTATATCTCGAATTTTCTGGAAATGTCTCCAAAAGTATTCTTCATTGTGAACGACTTTTGCATAAGTGGTAAAGCATAAGAGATAGACAAACTTTTACTGCATAAAAGATGTAGATTGCGTTAAAATACACAATTTATGACATATACATTTTTTATTGAGTGAACCATTTGTTATTCCCTTAAATTTTCCAATACTTATATTTTTCCCCAAATGGGAATTCGTTATTCATTTTTTTGTCCTGGTAATACAAAGAGAATGGAATACTCCACATAGCAACCAGCTCTTAAAATATTTGACTATCGCTTAAAGCCTAGCAATTCCCCTTGCATCTACAAGAAAATTAGCAATAAGATTAACATCTCGATATTTCGATTAACATGAAGTAGATGGAGAATAAGCGTTTTTAAAAATAGTTTGTACAAGAGTATAGAAAGTCATGTGAGTGTAACACATCAGATTTTTATATTTATGTTTATTTCTGGCTTTTGGCATGATGTTTTCTACTGATCTATATCACTGGCCTTTGCATTGATTCGTTTTACAAGGGCGCTAATGACCTACCAGTTAAACACCCTTAAACAAAAAAAATCCATTTAAGACAAGTATATGTATTTTAAAATGCAAAACAATAGCCAGTTATATCTCGGAAATGGTTAACGCCACAAAAAAGTCGTAAGCTTCAACGAGATCTACATTTTTTGTGTAGTATGATTTTGCGGTAAACTCTTACGGTTTATGCCAAAGTAATTCAAAATGAAGAGGACTTTAGAGGCTATTTCCAGAAAACTCAAGATACATATGTCATTTGTCATGGAAGTATCTTAAGCATATAATATTTTAATTTAAATCTTTAGAGCCAGTTTCAAGAAAATAAAAATTTTCGAAACATTTTCTATGTAAAGTATAGTTTAAGGTGGGAGAATTTTCTTGTAAGCTCCGTGTCGCTTCTTTGATGCTGGACTGGAACACAAAGTTTGGTGTTTATCCGACTTTTGATTTTTGCGCGTGGACCTGTTTCTAAAAATCTGATGCGTTGCATTCACATGACTTTTCCTACCCTCTATCACTTATTAGTGGCTATACAAACCATTCTTACGAAAGTTTATTTTCCTGTATACGTGATTTTAATTGAGATAAACCTTTCCGTAAGATTATTACACGTTTCGCTATAGATACAGAGGCAACAGCGATAGTCAAATGTTTAAGAACTGGACGCTCTATCCGGCCTTAAAATTCCATAGTGTTTCCACGACATCGCAAGAAACAACTGACAATCGACAGAACTTTAGGCACAAAAAAGTTATTTGAAATAAATTGTTTCAAAGAAAACCTACATTTTTTATGTAGTGCGTTTTCGTCTATTTTAACGTTTACCATTAATACAAGATTACACAAAATTCTTTTCGAATGAAGAGGATTTCACAGATTATTAACAGAAAATTTAAGATATAGATTTTATTTGTCATTAAAATATCTTATGGCATTTTAATCAAAATTGCTATAGCCATTTGTAAGAAAATAACAAATTTCGAAAAATGTTCCTGTAAAGGGTGGGGGAATGTTTTTTGAAAGCCTTCATGTTGCATATTTGGAAGATACTCAACTTTAAATAGCAAGTTTGTTATTTATCCTAATTTTCGTTTTTGAGTTATGCTGTTCACACACACGCACATTTTTCTAAAAAGCTTTTTCGTTACTCTGGGACTTGAAAACATGTATTTCCGGTGAAACCTCGGCATCGAATGTTCGATGAAATGCAATACCTTATCTGCTAATATGTAAGTGGTAGAGAAATTAAAAATGGGTTTAAGATAGAAAATGGAGAACACATTGAGAACAGCATCATTATCAACCAAAGAGAATGCGAGCCAGGATGATACGAGGGGATATTCCTTTATTCAAATTGCCTTCAAAGAGTCAGCTGACTCGCTTCTCAGAGAAGGTTTTATAGCTTGTTATAACAATCTTGCGTTCAGGATCAAAACTTTCTCTCCGTTGCAGTCTTTGTCAGTTGCATTTTACCAGGAATGAAGACGGATCGGTCACTCTGACCATGAATTTTTCGTGGTTTCCCAGAATCGGTATGCGAAAGCTGGGTTGTTTCCTCTTCTACCATGAATTTCCTGTCCATAATTTCCTGCTATCTATTTCAGGGTTGAAGGACCAAGCCACGGGCATCTGTGTGTTGCGGCAGGACGGCGATTGTGCTCTTTGGAAAGATTTATCTCAGGTTTTCAGCGGGCTGACTCGGGTCCCTGTCTGCTGAGTGGAACGCGGCTAATGCATGGCTAGCCGGCTCCAAGATGTACTCCATCTGGAATCGATAGAGAAACCTCCCTACCAGGGGTCACGTTAAAATCAAAAAGGGCCATTGCGACCTACTTGCTGTGCTCTGCTCCAGTTTTATGGAGGCCCCTCGGAATGTGTACTCTTTCCCCTACCAGGAATGAACATCAGAATTCGCAGTATAGCCAGTGCGGTTGTGAAAGTAAACACCAGCAGCAATTATTTAGCTTTGGGCTGTTGAATTTGGCTGAACATGCATTAGTAAAGACATTTTAAGCATAACGATCTGTGAAACTTCTAAAATACGCAATTTAAGCTAGATTCATTTGAAATTTGAACACAGCAGTCATGGTTTAATGTACGAGGGCGGATTGATAGAACCATGACTTTGACGAGAGAAACCATTTTAATCACAGGTTTCTTGTTTACACCCAAGTCTTACATTTATTCTGGGTATAATCGCAGAAATTCGTCGTTATTTGCTTCTTAGAAAATATTGTTGAGAGGGTCTAAAAGAAGCAGATGTGTGTTCCTTCATAGAAAATGGAGAAAAGTGAATTTCGTGTTCTCATAAAGTACTACGTTTTGCGTGGTAAGACGGTGAAGGAAACGAAGGAAAGCTGAGCAAGTATTATGGGGATTCCGTTCTATCACATGGCAGGGTTCACAAGTGGTTCATAGAATTTCTATGTGACCGTTCGAGCACAAGAGTTGCCGTGCACATAGGACGGCCGGTTGAGGTCACAACAGAAGAAAAGGTGAACAAAGTTCACGACTTTGGAAGACCGCCGAGTGAACATCCGTGACCGTAAACATCTCGAGTGAACGGTGTATAACATTCTGCCCGAATTTTTGGATATGAGAAAGCTGTCAGCAAGATGGGGGCCGCGACTGCTCGCAGTTGAGAGAAAGTGGAATCGTGTGACCATTTCACAGGGATGTTTGAACATATTCCAGCGCAACCCAAATGAGTTTTTGCGACGTTATATCACGATTAATGAAACTTGGATCCATTACTATCAACCTGAAACCAAACAACAATCAACGCAGTGTATTTCCTTCGGCGAACCTGCTCCAAAGAAAGCGAAAACCATTCCGTCGGCAGGAAAAGTCATGGCAGCTGTCTTTTGGGATTCACAAGAGGTGATAGACATCCAGTACCTGGAAAAGGGTAAAACGATCACAGGTTCATATTATGCCGCAATGCTGGATTAGTTTTACAAGGAATTGTTAAAGAAACGACCCCATTTGGTGAAGAAAAAGGTTCTCTTTCACCAGGATAATGCACCCGCACACAAGTCAGCCATTGCCATCGCAAAATTTGTGGAATTTGGTTACGCACTGCTACCTCACCCACATATTCTCCAGATTTGGCTCCGAGCGACTTCTTCCTCTTCCCAAACCTGAAAAAGTTGCTCGGTGGGAATAAATTCACGTCCAGTGAACACATCATGGCAGAAACAACCTATATTTTGCAGGCTTCGAAAAATCATATCTTTGAAAGGGTTAAAAAATTGGAGAAACGTTAGACAACGTGTACTGAATTGAAAGGAAACTATATTGAGAAATAAAATTGAATTTTTGGAAAAAATTGTTATTTTTTTTAAAATGTCACAGACTTATCAAACCGCCCTCGTATATATGTACTGACGCGCATAAAATGTGATCCATAATGGAACGCAGTCGTTTATGTTAGTAGCGACAAATGTAGTCCCATTCTCTGGATGTGTAACCTCCTCTGTTCCTCGAGCATAATTCTAGCCGCTGGATTGGCAATGTACTTTATCTCCCCCAAAATATGACCGAAATGCCGAAGGCATACGTAACATTATAATACAATTGTCCATGTTCTCACTAGCAGAGTACCGTTAAAGCAACATTTCGTCTAATTTTTGGTGCAAAAATAATATATAACAAAGACAAGAAATGAGCACGAAAGTTAAGAGCAGTTTTTGTTTGTTCTGTTTTGAGTTCTTATGCTACACTTAATGCAGGCTCTTATCGCCGTCCCATGGTGGCAATAACTTTAAACTTTTGTTTCCATGTTGCGGATGAAAGCTCTCATGTAAATGTAGTAGTTATTTTCCATCCTAAAGAGAAACACAAATAATATTCTACAGTCCTTCCTCTAGAAGGACTATGTTCTATTGGTTTAAGCTTTCCTTATGCATGAAATTGTAGCGAAGCACTTTCATAGAGGCGGTATCCAAACCACCCCTTTATTTCACATAAATAACATTGTTCATTGATTCTGTTTTGTGTCTGAATTGTTTTCAGGCCAGTCCATACCAGCTAGGCGGAGTCAGTTACCTGAGGCTGGAAACCTTTCGGAGGGGAAAGCACTACTGGGATATAAGGAAATGGGCCGCTTTTTATGCAGGTCAGTGTACACCAAATTTCATGCATGTTTTTAAAGTTCCAGAGATATTATTTTTTTTCGTTTTTATATTTATATTTTTAAAAAAATGTACGTGTTTGAAGAATTTCTCCACGCGATGCAATTACTATTTGAAAAAAAATACTGTGGCGGTGGCCCTGTGGGTATTTCTTATCTGACACCTACTCTAAGCGCCGGGGTCACCACGAACGTACGACAGCACCCACAGAGGTGACGATGGAACTGGGAACCAAAACCAGAGCAACTCGCTAACCCTGTCCTGTGTTTTCGCACAGGGTTATTAGTCTACCACAGCGGTTCCCAAACTTGTTGCACACACGACCCCTTTTCGATAATGAAATTACTGGCGACCCCTCCATTCACTTCGCTGCTTAATCATTAATTTGCAAGTTTTCGCGCGAAGTTAAAGGATAAATTAATTAAGCTTTCTTCAGACCAAAGTTTAAAACTGATTTTCCGGAAGGAAGATGTGTATCAGTCCCGGCTCCCTGGTGTCTGTCGCACTAAACGTGCTTACGAGATATGATCAAAAAGTTTCAGGAATAAGGCATAAATACTACACAAGAGTTTGTTTTGTCTAATCTGCACTGTCACCCTCGAAGTAGTCTTCTTGGGAGTTGATACACTTGTCCCAGCGCTTCTGCCACTGCTGCAAGCACCTCTGGAAGTCCTCTTCTTTCAACATGTTCAGAGCCTTCTGCGATTCGCGATGGATGACATCAATGTCCTCAAAACGGTGTCCTCAGAGCCACATTTTAAGTCGCGGAAAAAGAAAAATGTCCGCTGGTGCCAAATCTGGAGAATAGACGGGATGAGGAACAGTATTCATCCTATTTTTATCCAAAAATTGGCAAACAGAAAGGACTTTGTGCGCGGGCGCATTGTCATGATGCAGGAACCAGTCACCACTCCTCCATTTCTCCGGCCGTTTGCGTCTCACATTCTCCCTTAATCTTTGCAGCACTTGTTTGTAGAAATTTTGATTCACTGTTTGACCCTGTGGCACAAATCCCTTATGTACAATGCCTTTAATGTCAAAAACAATCATCATTGACTTCACTTTGGATCGAACTTGTCTGGCCTTTTTCGGGCGTGGAGATGAAGGACTCTTCCATAGTGAAGATTGTTATTTCGTTTCTGGATCGCACCCTAAATCCATGTTTCATCACCAGTAATAATTTTCTCCATAAACTGTGGGTCATTTTGTAGCTGTTCTTTAAGATCTGTGCAGACAATCACACAGCTTTCCTTTTGGTCATTTGAAAGCAGACGGGGCACGAACTTGGCGGCAATTCTTCTCATGTCCAAATTGTCTTTCAAAATGCTTTGAACACTTCCAAAGAAAAGTCCTAATGAGTCAGAAAGTTCTCTTATTGTAATGCGCCTATCATTTAAGACCATTTCCCTCACCTGATTGATATTTTCATTAGTTTTGCTGGAACAGGGTCGCCCCAAACGATCTGCATCTTTAACTGATTTCATACCACTTTTAAATTTCGAAAACAACTCAAATGTTTGAATTTTGCCCAAAACTTCCTCCCCATAAGCTGTTATTAACATTTCATATGCTTTTGTTGCAGTGTTACCGAGTTCGTTGATGTTCGTTCTTTGTTCTTCGTAATCTGACATTTTTGCTACGCGGAAAAATCGCAGCACATGCAAAACACGTGTTCACTTCAGAGTGTCTACCTCGTCACTGCATAGTCACAGGAAGTCACGTGACATCTCATTTTTATCGGGAAGGAACGCTGCATGTACAGTCTGGGTAAGAATTAAAGAAATCTCAGCGTCAGCATTGTTGTGAAGCCATTCCCGAAGATTTTTGATCACACATCGTATTCCATTCTGCACCTCATATCTCTGCGAAATTGGATTTTCGTCAATGATGAACACCAAGACTAAATCTAGGAATAGATAATGTGTGCAACTAATGTACAGCCAGACACTGAATGACTAATTAATAGCAAACAGGCTCATATTTATCACTTATCCTGATGTGCAGCGTAATAATTAATGGTTTATATAAAATTGTACATGTGCATTTACTGTGAAATTGTAGTATTAATATGCTTCTTAAATATAAAACATGATTCAGCTAAAATGTAATATGTAATAGGCGACTAAATTCAATTTTCACCATTGCTATAATAATAATAACAATAATTTATTAATAATTTCAAATATCCACTGCGACCTCCTTGATAGAATACCGCGGCCCCCTTCAGGGTCGCGACCCACAGTTTGGGAACCGTTGGAGGCTATCTGGAGGGGGATATAGGGACGGGCATAGGTTATAAGGAACTCTAAACTACTCGAGACTTCTAGGAGAGGGTGGGGGTATGACCAGGGCGAACCTAAAGACTACATGGCAAGACCCCATTAAATTAATATAGCTTTTAATGAAACATTTTAGAAGGGGGTCGTGGACGGCTATGAAACACAATTATTCAAAGGCGTGGAATGCTTGCCTGAGCCATCGAAGATGATGTCCGATGACGGTGTTCGTGATTCTAAAATAATACTACACAGACTTCTGTAAGGACGACCGACAAACCGCTCTGCAGCAACTCCCAGTAGTGATGGGTCGAAGGAGTCGGAGTCGTTTCAAAGGAACGGTTCCTCCTTTGGAAGTGTGAAGTAACCATTCCACTATTCGGAACTGGCACTTCCTTACTTCCAATCACTTCCAACTCCGTCGGAGTTACTTCCAGAACAGTTTTACTTCCACACCGCCAGAGTACTTCCAAGACATTTACTTCCATCTCCGACGGAGTTACTTCCACAACAGTTTTACTTCCATTCCGCCGGAGTACTTCCAAGACATTTACTTCCAACTCCGTCGGAGTTACTTCCACTTCCAATTGCATCATTCCATCAATTCCATTGGCAGTACAATACCTAACCAGTATTGCGTTATGCGTAGGTATTATTTAGAAGTCGCCATGACATTGGATATCATTTCCTTTATGGTAAATGAGATGGTATTAATGCAGCCTGCGTCACGTTGCAATTTGAGAAAAAATGTTTAAGTAAATTAAGTCAATTCTGACTCAAGTATTGATGAATTCGGGTTTGTGTCATTTATGCAAAATTGATGTTAAATGCCCTATTGAATATGACAAATGCAATGAACTCTTTAGTTGAACGTTAATACAGACTTCTATAAAATACGCATAAACTTTCTCCCCTCCCCCGATGTATGGTTCAATACCAATTATGCTTCCACGAGAAAAAACATTTTTTTTTAGTTATATTTCATCTGCTCGTACTTTCCACGTCATGTAGTCGTGATTTTAATAAGGGAATATTGCAGTAAGTTGAACGTTATGTACAGAATTTCAAAAGCACGCAGAAGCCTGTTTTTTTTCTGGTGTAATCATTTAATTCCGATTATGCTTCTATGAGAGAATTCCAATTTCTAGTTACATGTGCGCTTACTACTTCGCACGTATGTAGCAGTTATAATAATATAATTTTGCAGTATGTCTGTAGTCAAATATTGCATTTTAACTCCCTAAAGCAACATTTTATGTTGATTGCTAGTTTTAGCCTTAAAATTAATAGTGAGCCCTTTACGTGAACAGCACGAATTATGCTTAATTAGCCATTTAAAACATATTTTTCATTTGTTACATTGTCGCTGTGAGCAAAATAACTCTTTGAAACAAGAAAAAACTTGAAAGCACCATAATTAGGACAAAGCTACAATAGTATTTAATTATGAATTGCCATACGTCAGTGACATAACCTCATTTTAAATCACAGAACACCAAAGTATAAGAAGTGCAACCCTAGTGTTAAATTGGTGGAAACACGAAGGCGATCGCAGCGTGAGTAGTGATCGGGGATGGAACTAAACTATGAAAAATCGTGCTCTCGGATGATGACGTCACTCGTAGCTACTACAGCTGTATTTTTCATACCCGCCTAGCTATCTGCCCAGCTGATCATATGTTCTAATCACAGAACACCAAAGTATAAGAAGTGCAACCCTAGTGTTAAATTGGTGGAAACACGAAGGCGATCGCAGCGTGAGTAGTGATCGGGGATGGAACTAAACTATGAAAAATCGTGCTCTCGGATGATGACGTCACTCGTAGCTACTACAGCTGTATTTTTCATACCCGCCTAGCTATCTGCCCAGCTGATCATATGTTCTAATACTGTATCGCTACTGATGACGTACAAAGTTAATTACGTGAGCTTCAATAATCGTGATTGCACTTTGAGTTATTCAAATTTCTTTTTAAAGAAGTCGATTAAAGCTCACATAAAATAACTTGTCACTGTCATCTGTAGAAATACAATATTAGAACACAATTATGATCAGCTGAACACCTCACAGCTAGGCTAGTATGAAAAACACAACTGTTTATTCCTGTGTAACTTATTAAATTATCCAATAGTCGGCACATACATTGCTTTTTATATAATATTATTGAGGTTAATAGTGGTTGCTGAACGTTTCTATTTCATAATACATAATGGTCACATTTAAATTTTTGAGAGTGAATGAGATCAAGCACCTTGCAATAATTTCTTCCGCATGCTTCATAGTAAAATCTTTTGCATTTAAACTGCCTCCATGGTTTGTTTGAACTTGCAACCAACCAACAGTAGGATGTGGAATTTGACAGGAAAATTGGAAGAATAACACATGTTTGACACTTGTTATTTTATTCTACTCTTAGATAGCGCAATACAATTTGACATGAATAACTTAACTCCATTTCCTACAAAGAAACTTCTGCACACATTATATGCAATAGTATAGCTATTGTTTGTCATTCACTAAATCCCTATTAGCAGTGCAATAAATGTCATTAGCAAGTTTCACCACACCATTTAACACTATTAATGTCATTGTCACTCTCTGTGCTCTGACTTGAAGCACCATCACTGGACACAAATAGCCACAACTTAACTCCAACTTTCCATTGTGTATATCCTAGAATTAAATAGAACACACATGTTTAAACTACCCTTAAAAGTAGGTTTCTGAAATGAGAAATTGCTTACATTAAGGAAACATTTGTGGTTACAAACACCTTGTGATTATATTACACACTATCCACCGTAAACCAGAGTTCTCTCTGATGTAAACAAAGCATATGCTTCCTCTTGTCATGAAACTAAGCACTACGCTTACGCCAATGTAAATAGTTCCTTAAACGTATTGCATCATGAAATATTGGAGTAGGAAAGGTATAGAACTACACATTTTATTGCGGTTATCGTAAGAACTCATTCTTAAAGGTAATGGATATATAACAACTGTTATGAGATTACAAAATATGATTTTCTTAATTCTACCTACTATTGCATTAACAATCAAAGAGTATCTTTTTGTTAATTACCAACTGTATGGATGACTGCTATTCTCTTGCCTATATGAGAAATGCAGCAATGAATTCGCAGCTGTGCTATCTGAGTACCAAATAAACTCTTTGCATAACACAGGATATATGATAAGCAAACAGTCATTCATAATATGCTAGCACTCATATGCTCATAAAATCTTCGATTTTATCAGTTAGTGTTTGAGTTGTCATGACAAAGGAAGAAGTGCGTAGTGTGAATAAGCTGTTTTAACATAAAACTGGGAAACCGTTAAAAAGTGGCAAAAAAGTTTGGTTGATAAAGTGCTAAATGAGAAGGAAATAACACTTTTATTGTAAAACCACCACCACCTTGTGTTACTTGAACAAAATAAAATTCAGTATACGCAAAGGATCCATGGATCTTTTCATTGAATGTTCAATGAATCAGATCTTTTGAATGATCCTTCGAACTGTTATTTATAGTGAAATTTTAAACACTTTTCATTAAAAAAATTACTAACCTTCTGTGAATTCAGAAAACTAAGCTTATATATATAAATAAATAAATAAATAAACTAACCTAATGCTAATATTCCATAAATTCAGAAACCTAAGCTTATATAAAAAAAACCTAACCTCCCATAGTACCTCGGATGTAATGCGCTGTATATGAAAAGCGTTTAAAATACTTAGTGTGTTAAAATGTTCACTATAAATAACAGATCAAAGGATCATTCAAAAGATCCAATTCATTGAAAAGATTCATGGAACCTTCACTGAAAAGAGCATGGGTTGTTTGCATATACAGAATAGTGGATGAGTATATACAATCAGACAAAAAATTCAATGCCATGCCTGGGATTCAAACCAGCAATCTTTAACTTGCCATACCACTGCTCTGCCATCTAAGACTTTCTCTACTCACAGTAAGCTATTTTTATAAGTATTCTACAAATGATTCATCATATATTGTGATTAACTGAAAAACTTAACCTTTCATCCAGCTAATGCTGGAAACTTAATAACTTGCTCAAACTTAATAACATACCTTCAGATTCTGTCACCATTCGGGACTCGAACCACAGCACTGGATGGGAATGTAAATCGTAGGCGTATCCCCTCTGTCTGGACGGCTCAATGTATCTGAAAATTAATTTTATATAAAAATGTGTAACACACAATAAACTATCAAAGTTTTCTACCTCATTCTACGAAAATAACTGAAGTTAATAGAAAATACCAATATTACAACAAATATACATTCAATCAGAAATAGCGTAAATGTATGATTACCGTCTCTGCTTTGTTCCTGTTGAAAAAACTTCGGACGAAAACTTCCAGAATAAAAATCCAAGATGGTTCCTTTCTTCTTTACCTACACCAAAGCCTACTCTGGTGTTCTGTGCCTGCCATTTAGTTCGTTACGAACGTCTGAACTTGAAACAGCCAATCAGAAAATTCGCCTTTCCCGCAAAAGTACAACTAGTGACACACCGTGTCCATGTGGGGAGTTAGTGCCCTTCGTTTCCACTTCTCCAATACAACCTTCACCCCTATGTTTTAAATCAGCTGATAAATTACTTCCAGTTTCGCCAACCTCATTTCTGTTGAAAATGTTGGTACTCTACATTGCGCATTTTCCTTATCCGCTTCGTTGTTGGCTGTGTGCCATGACGTAGTTAGTAGTCGCTAACAGCAAAATAGCTGATAATTCTGCATATACAGCTGTAGCTAAGACGAACAATTTTTAATTTAACCGGACGGAGACCGGGAGATCCGTGGTTCAAATCCCGGCTTGGCATTGAATGTTTCAGTCATCTGATTCTACCTTTCCAACCCTGTCCAACACACGGCTTGTATGAAAGAACAATTAATTCCAATTTGTAATTTGCATTATTCTGTATTTGATAACCTAGTTTTTTTCATCACAAAGTTAGAGTAATACCTTAAGAATTTAAACTATTAAACTGCCTTAAGGCAGTAAACTTTGTCCCGCAGACTTACTGTTCAGAAGGATAAATAAAATAAATGTAAATCGGAGCATACCACTTTTTATTAAATTCTCAAAATGTTCCGCTTCACAATAACATAAAAAGCAGCCCCTAAAGATTATGAGTATATTTAAATTAATTTCCCAAAAGTAATGTTTTATATTTGCTTAAACTACATTTATTGCAAAAGAATTTACCTCCACACTGTTCATAACCTAAATGTTTAACACGCAATACAACAATATTTTACTAAGTATCTAGGCATAAATTTCAGTCTTAAAGCCAGTGTAGTGTTCCGTTAATTATATTTCTTTACAGCAAATGGAATTACAAATTATTCAAGTACGTTGGGTCTACATCACTACATATGATATTACCAATATTACTTTGTAGTTCATTATGCAACGGGGATAAAAACACAACATACTAGCGTAGAACTACAAGCCATTAAATCACAAACACTTGCTCATGTGACAGAAGACATTAATTGTTAAAGACATGTGTGGTATCCCGTTGAATATATTTGAAAAGCTTCCTCTTCATAGACTAGGGGAAGTCATTCCGGAGTAAAACAGTGGAAGTATTTTCACCAATACTCCGGAATGAGGAAGTGGAAGTACTTCCAATGGAACTAGTTCCACCAGAGGCCGGAACTACTTCCTCGGAGAGGAACTGGAACTACTTCCTTGAAACGACTCCGACTGCGGAGTGGAAGTGTTGGAAGTAGTTCCGGTAAAGTAACGCACTCGACCCATCACTAACTCCCAGCCATCGACTACGAGGTCTAAAACCTGGGGTTTTAAAGGCACCCACTCGGACAAATGACCTCTCGCGATTCAGCAGAAGTCCTTACATCGCCCCAGTGGATGAATGATTCCTTACGTTGCGGGCGGGTTTCTGAACTCTCTCCTTTACATGTGGAAGCCTTTACTTCCATAATTTCAAAGTTTGCAATTTGTGTGAATAGTATCAAAATGTTAATAATAATCAATGAATCGTGACAATATTTTATAATTAAACTTTTTAATGACATAAATAAATTGAAAAGATAAATTTTAGTTAGAGTTTTTGAGCAAAAAAATTTTAAATATGAGACTCTAATTTTTTGCTTAAAAATTTATACAAGAGGATTATTAACATCATAGCTCAACATGGTAATAAAAATTTAACTCATCATTTTTACTCTATTATTTATAAGAAACTATAAACCACTTCATTCCTTTAAACCAAAAAGTATGTCGTGTGGAACAATTTGAAAATCAGAATATGCCAAGAAATAAAAATTGGAAAAAAGGCATTTTAAAAACTATAACTTTAACTTTATGCCGTTTAAAAATATGTAATGCATATATATGTACCTCTCCGTTTTTCTGTTCTCCTACAGTTAATTTAGTATTTTCAAATTCTCTGGAATGGTTCGTTCACTTTAATTTTGGAAAAACTTTTCTTTATCTCACTACATTTTACAGGAAAATAGGCTTGCAGACAAACATTTAAATCACTGTGTGACATGTTTTAAAAGGTTATGCGGATATGTACATATAAAAGTTATACAGAATTAAAGTACAAGCTTTGTAATATTTAATAACATTAAAACATTCAATAACATTAAAATTCAAAATTATTGAATTTTGGCAATTTTTTGCTTTTTTTCACAAATGGGTATCCTTAAGTGAGGCAATGAATAGGATAACCACGCCGCAATTTCTGACACTATGCCACTAACTACAAGCTGTTGAATGCGGTTCATGCATGATAGCGCACCGTTTCATTTTGTTCTTGATGCTAGGACATTTCAAATTAGCGTGCTCATTCTCCTGTAACATTATAGTATATTATGCAACAATACTATAATTGTAGTAATTAAAATGCGGGTATGTTTATGAAAGGAGCGGTAGCGAGGTTCGTAATTTTCATACGCGCGTCTAGTTAAAATTATAGTCAAGTTGCATTCGGCTGTTTTTGTCGACCACACTATAATGATAAAACTTTGAGTTTTTACAAGCATATCTTACCTTGAAAATTGTGTGTGAATAAACTCTTACAGCACCGTTTGCCTGTTATGGCAGTACAGTTGAGTCCACGCCGTATTTATTTTTGCAGGTAATGTGAAAGCAACACACATTGAAGCAAAGGAAATGAATTCAATTATTTGAGGATTAAAAGAATTAACAGAATTTATTTCATTTTAAATAAACATATTTTATTCCTTGCTTGAGCGGAGTGCTGCTTTGAAGATGTTAAAGGGCATGGGCTGTGTGCGCCAGCTAGTAGGATCATAATGAGTCGCTGAAGTATTATGTATGCCATAACAGTTCAGTTACGTCACATGTGATCAATGTATTATACTGTGTCGACCAAAAATACCACTGTACGTTAGAGACTAACAAAAACGTCAGTGGAAATGTGGGTGAAAATAAAGCAATTATGATATTGTTACATGCTGGGTAGAGGCCTAAAGGTTCACATGAAGAAATAAATTAATTTCTGGTACCCAGCACGTACATTGAAGGGACATATACTCACTTGGCTGCAGAGGGCCGAAAAGTGGTGTGGAGGTTAAGAGGAAGGCGTGGGTTTTCACTGTGCAAAATTCATAACACAAATCTACTTACACGTTCCTAGATTTATTTCCCAACCGTTTGGGGTTCATACATTATTAAATATGAAAGGTGAGGGGAGATGTTCACCGATCCAAAAACCGGCTTGCACGCGCGATCCGCTTCTCTCGGAATCCTCACCCAGACCGACGCTATCCCCACCACTCGTGGCTAGCAAAGCGACCAGCCAGGAGTGACGTCATCCCAGTCAAAATGAAAGTGCTTTTCGGCTGCCGCGATCAGTGCCCAGGAGGAAAGCTGGATGTCTGCGGCCGAAACTAATCAGAGATGAATGCAAAAATATGTCTAGTAATGACAATGTAGAACAACAATGTGTCTGGTAGTGACAATGAAACCCCCAAATTATTAATATGCCACATAATTGCGGTTTTAAGACTCGCAGTGTATTGACTGTTGACTCGAAGTGGTCATTTTGAGCGATTATGTTATTTCTATACAGATAAGGTACTTAAGATACAACTAATTAATTCAAACAAAAAATTCGATATGAAGATTTCACCACAAACTATATGTTTGCGGTCGCCTGAATGAGTAATTTTCTAAGAACAAAAGCGCGCACGCAGTGTAAATTTGTGATTCACCGGTCTCTCTCTCTCTCTCTCTCTCTCTCTCTCTCTCTCTATATATATATATATATATATAGAGAGAGAGAGAGAGATATATATAAGATATATACCTATAAGATATATACCTATCTTTTATGTTGTATTCGCATTGCTTTCTCTACCCATTCTTCAACAAACTAATGTTACAAAAGTTTATTCTTCTAACTGCGTCATGTAAAATCGAGGTAAACATTTGCAGAAATGGTTTTGTTACACATTTCGTTGCAGGTACAAGGGGAATACAGTAGGCTTGAGCAGCAGTCAAATCCATCGCGATGTGAGGGTTTTGAAATTTCATTCTCTTTGCATGATCACAAAAAAGAGAAACGAATAGCGACTTAACACTTGAAAAAGTCGCCGTCTCTAACGCTCCCCATATATGACCCATTTCTGAGGTGGAGGCACCCAGAGGGCGGAGTCCATTATCTCCGATGTTAGGGTGATAATGAGGATGGCAGTTGAATGAGAAGATCTGCAGATTTTACCGAGGACTCCAAACCACGTTGGGCTTTAGGTATACATGAGCAAGTCAGAGATGAAGACTTAGATAGGCCCAACTTAAAATCGGCACCCCAGAACCAGGAATCGAACCCCGGATTCTTAGTACGAGAAACGAAAACGAGACCACTGCGCTACCCCGGCGCCCCCACGAAAAAGGTTTAAGTATTTAAAAGTTCAAACAAAAAACAAAGGAAATCTGGGAAATAGTTAACCACAAAAACAAAAAAGTATTTGACATAAACTGTGTAGTTAAATCACATCTACATTGTTTGTGTAGTACGATTTTGTCCATCTCTTACGGTTTATCAGTTATACAAAAGGCACCTCAGAAGAAGCGAAGGTAAAGGTGTGGACGAACGAAAGGGCCCCCGAAACCGGGGCAGACCACCGCAAGTAGGCCACAACGGCCGTTTTTTATTCTATCGTGACCCCTGAAAGGGAAGGTTGAGAGGAGAGACCCAAAGGGCGATCAAATCCAAATAATGACGGGTGCAAGCATGTACTGGGTCGAACGCATCCTACGTCGCCGGGCCCACCCACAAGTCCCTAACCGCCGAGGCTGCCCAAAGAGGCCCCGCCCGAAAGCACTCGGAGGCGGGTCCTAACTGAGAAGTTTCGCAACGACGCAGAGTGCACATCCACTGTCCAGCTCCAACCTCCGAACACTGTCCTACAACTTTGAAACAGATGACAATGAAAATGATGGGTACAGAAAATCAGAGACAGGAAAGTTCGTGATAGAAGATGAACCATACCAGCATTCGCCTGCCGACCCGGGGAAACCACGAAAAACCCATGGATCAGTGTGGGCGGTCCCTGAAGATCAAACCCGGGACCTCCCGAATGAAGGTCGCACATGTTATCGCGGCGCCACCTTGCTCGGTCGGAATGAGGAGTACTTGACAGGTTATTCCCAGAAAATTCAAGATATATGAAAGTATCTTGAATGTATGGTACTTTAATCAAAATCGTTAAGGACCATTTTTGAGAAAATAAAAAAATGGATTTTCCATTATTTAAAGGCTAGTTTGAAATGGAGGATTTTCTTGAAAATCTTCGTGTCGTATCTTTGGAAGTTGTTGAACTTAAATACCAAGTTCGGTAGATGACCGACTTTTCATTTTTGAGTTTGTTCCCCCCCCCCACACACACACACACACACACACGCGGACCTTTTTCTAAAAATGTTTTAATATTCAGGGGTCCTCTAAATACGTATTTTCGTTGAAATCTCGTTATCGAAATTTTGGGTGGAATGCAATACTTCCCCTACTTACTATAAGTTGTAGAGAAAGTCAAAATAGCTATGGTTGGATGCGGATAGATCAAATAAAGACATTTCAATTATTTGTCAGTGTAAAAAGTTGAGTTCATTCTCTCGAAAATAAAGGCTGTATAACTGAAGTGGAAAATATTCTAAGAGCTTTTTCGGTCTATTTTTGTCTATCATCACGGGAGTCTACACTCTATTGCAAGCGCGCGATGCGGTTTTCGTCTTTACTGATAAGAAAGAGGAGTAGCACGAAGTTCAGCTGGGCCCGTAGCTGAGTGGGTAAAGCACCTACCTGCCTGATATGCGAGGTTTTCCGGGTTCGATTCCTGGAAATGTTTCTCTAGCCAAGATTATTCCCTATCCTCCGCAGAGTCTCGAAGTGTGAATGTGTGTGTGTGGTCTAATAATTAAATCCCAAACTTCACTAGAAATCCAGAGACAAGCCAATATAAGTTGACACCATTGCCTATATGTTCCAAAGGAAAGGCCGCCTGTAAGACCATTGTAGTTAAAGGTGGGGTATAAATGGAACTTCAAATTCGCCAGTTTCCCACTGACCTGTGTTAACTTGGAATTCGTCGTTGAGTTCTGCAACTCTTTTAACGAAGGGATACTCACACACTTGAAATACGGCGCGGCTAGGTCTCCTGGTATATATACAATGTTTTACATATGTACAGTAATGCAATACTGCGTGCTATTGTTGAGAAAAATAGATCTGAGGTACTATGGATGTGTGTCGTCCGCTTGCTAGAAGAAACGCAATTAATCCATAAAAACTAGAATCAGGAATGCCATTATCTTCTTTCTATAAAGTAAACAACGCATGCTCCTTTTACAGTATTCTGGTCTTGTGCGACTACTTTCAAAAAAGGGAAGATGCAATGTCAGGGTCTTCAAACAAGAGTAAAAGATCGTAAAGGCCGCAACTAGTTCTAGGAAGTATGCCGACTACTCGGTGTCCATGAGAAAGTCAAGTAGCGTGGGAAAAACCGAGCTAGAACATTTTATCAGTACGTGCCTCAAGAATAAACATCGTACTTTAAAACATATACACAACATACTCTTCGTAATATGTGTAGGCAACCTGAAATATAGGTACAGTTCGCCACGATTCTTAGTGCCTTAAATTTCTCTTATATACTAGCTTTCAGAAAAATATTTATCTTCAGCAATACCACCGATGCTGATAGGTTTTTTCGGTTAGTTAATTGAGGTTAGCGAATAATTATCTAATGACAGCAAGCTTGAGTTTGAAAGCTAAGAAAATCTTAGGCGTACATTCACATTACTTTCTATACTCTCTATCGCTTATTAGTGGATATAGAATGTATTCTTACTAAAGCTTATCTTCCTATCTACTTCATTTTAATCCACAGTTCGTTACAGATACAAAAAGAACAGCGATAGTCAAATATTTAAGAACTGAACCGTATATGTCGATCTTAAAATTCCATACTATTTCCATGCATTCACGAGAAACAACCAAAAATTGACAGGATTTTAAAGGAATGACACAGTTATTGAACAATTCGAAGCATTAATATGGAACATCTCGGAAATTGCTGATGGCACAAAAAAGTTAGTCGAAACAAATTGTGTATTTTAAAGAAATCTACATTCTGCGTAGTACGTTTTCGTCGATCACTTAACGTTACTAGTTATACAAGATTATACAAAACTCCTTCCGAATGAAGGACTTCACAGGCTGAATTAAAGATATACATTTTATTTATCATGATTTAATCTTTAATGAACGATGTTTTAATCAAAATCGTTACAGCCATTTTTGCGAGAAAGAAATTTCGCAAAATGTTCCATATAAAGGGTAGTTGGAGGTGGAAGGATTTTCTTGAAAATCTTCGTGTCGCATTTTTGGACGACACTGAACTTAAATATGAAGTTTGATATACCAAGTTTTTCAGTTTTGCTGTTCAGACACACGGAGGCCTGTTTTAATCATATGGCATCAAAACATGCATTTCCAGTGAAATCTCTGTGTGGACTTTTTGGGTGGAATACAAACCTTTTCTACCTACTATGTACATGGTAGAAAAGTAATATTTTACAATGATAGATGGCTGTGGTTGAGTGAACTTTATACATTCCTAAGAGTCCTTTTGCAGGTGGGTCCCATCTTTAACTTAGGTCTGCAGATGATTATGCAATACAATGGGGAAAGTAATAATTTCAGTGAGAAATCCTGCGAAATTATACAAGTATTACAGTTCAAAATTTGGAACGAAAGCCCACCACTACGTGTTAAAACATATCTCCAAGGAGAGTGTCACATACACCGAAAGCACCGCTGTTGTAAACTTCCTGCTGAGACCAGTTTGTTCCTAATCTTCTGAACACTTTGGATGGTGTTTGAGAGACGCATTATTACCGCCGTGTAGCCTTTAATCGGGCTCATTTATGAAGCTGGGATAGTGTAACAGAAGTTATTGCCATATCGTGAGCTTGAAGGGAGCGCACTCATTTCAGCAATGCCACACAGAGCTTCAAGAGAAAACGCCTATCACAGGAGGGCCAAGGCTGACCTGCTCAGAGGTCATGGTACATGTTGAAAGTGAAAATGATAACTTTCCCAATAATCATGTAACGGTTATGTTACACGATCACGACACATAGGAAACAGCTTCGATTAACGTGTTACATTAATTGCATGCGAGGCCACCAAACTAGACTATTTCCCCTCAGTCAATTGCTGCAAAGTGATTAACTGACCATTCCCACCTACATCCTTAACATTCCTGAGAATTTATCGTCTGTTATGTAGTTTAAAGTTTCGAAACTTGCCCTGTATCATTTTTACAACCAGAATTAACCAATATTGGTTGATTTTGATAATTTTTAATTGAAACGTTATTCTTTAAAAATTTGGGAAGGAACAAGGTTATCACAGTTTGAAAAAATCTGGTCGCTCTTTGATGGCTTTGAAATTCCGTTATATTTGCATGAGCAGGAAAAAAAGGTAGTAGTGATTTTCCTCTTGAGAAAAGTACAAGTATTTCAAAATTCAAACCAATAACAAGGAATATCTCTGAAATAGTTAACCCCACAAAAAAGTTCGACATAAATTGTGTGCTTTAATGGATCTACAATTTTTGTGCAATAAGATTTTATCCGTCTCTTACGCTTTACCAGTTGTGCAAAAGTCATGAAGAGAACTTCAGAGACTATTCACAGAAAATTCAAGATATACATTTCATTTGTCATCAAAATATCTTAAACATGTGGTGTTTTAATCAAAATCGTTAGCCATTTTGACAAAATCAAAATTTTCCAAACATTTTCCATGCAAAGGGTAGTTTGGTGTGGGGGAATTTTCTTGAAAATCTTCGTGTGGTATCCTTGGAAAATGATGAACGTAAATTACCAGGTTTGCATATAACCGACTTTTCGTTTTTCAGTTATGCTGTTCACAGACTAGCACACACACACACACACACACACACACACACACACACACACACACTCACACACACACACACTTGTTTCTAAAAAATGTTTCTTTTGGATTCAAGAGACCTCAAAACGGTATTATCTCTACTTACTATAGGTATGTAGTAGAGAAAGTAAAAAATGTGATGTGATACATTCACATGAATTTCTCTACCTTCCATGGTTTATTAGTGTGTATACACATTAGTAAGAATAATGCTTATTTTTACTTTCTCTACTACGTATAGTAAGTAGGGGAAGTATTGTATTCTACCCAAAAATTCGATACCGAGATTTCACCGGAAATACATGCTTTGAGACCCCCTGAATCCAAAAAAAACATTTTTAGAAATATGTCCGTGTGTGTCTGTGTGTGTGAATAGTATAACTCAGAAACGAACAGTCGGATAAACACCAAACTTGGTATTTAGGTTCAGTATCTTCCAGAGATGCGACACGAAGGTTTTCAAGCAAATTCCCCCACCCCAGATTACCCTTTACATGGAGCATTTTTCGAACATTTTAATTTCCTCAAAAATGGCTGTAACGATTTTGATTAAAATATCATATACTTAAGATACTTTTATGACAAATAAAATTTATGTCTTGAATTTTCTGGGAATGTCTCCAAAAATATTTTTCATTGTGAACGACTCTTGCATAACTGATAAACCATAAGAGGTAAACAAAATTTTACTCCACAAAAAATGTAAATCGGTTAAAATACACAATTTATGTTATATTCCTTTTTGTTGGCTGAACCATTTTCGAGATATGGCTTGTTATTCCCTTAAATTTTCCAATACTGATACTTTTTCTCTAATGGGAATTCCTTATTCATTTTTTTTGTCCTGGTAATGCAAAGAGAATGGAATGCTCCACATAGCAACCACCTCTTAAAATATTTGACTATCGCTTAAAGCCTACCAATTTCCCTTGCATCTACGAGAAAATTAGTAATAACAATAACATCTCGATATCTCGATTAACAAGAAGCATATGGAGAATAAGCGTTTGTAAAAATAGTTTGTACAAGAGTAGAGAAAGACATGTGAGTGTAACACATCAGATTTTTATATCTACATACTATGTTCTAATCCAAATAAACCGTTGCAGAAATAGCTACATTACATATTTCGTTTTAGATTCAAAGGGAATAGTAACAATCAAATGTTTAACAACTGGACGCTATATGCTGTCCTTAAAATTCAATACTGTTTCCCTGACTTCGCGAGAAACAACTGAATGTTGAAAGGACTTTAAGAGAATTACCAAGTAATGAACAATTCCAACCTTTAATAACGGATATCTCAGAAACGGATTATGCCACAAACAATTATTTTAAATAAATTGTGTGTTTTAAAGCGATCTACATTTTTTGTGTAGTGCATTTTCGTCTATCACTTAAAGTTTACCAGTTATACAGGATGATATAAAATTCCTTCAGAATGAAGAGGACTTCACAGTGTCATTCCCAGAAAATTCAAGATATATTTTTTATTTGATATGTAAATAGCTTCAACATATGGTGTTTTAATCAAAATCGTTACACATTTTTTAGAAAATCAAAAAGTTTTGACAAATTTTGCATGTAAAGGGTAGTTTGAGGAGGGGGAATTTCCTTGAAACTCTTCTTACTGCATCTTTGGCAAATTTGGTATTTATCCGACTTTTCGTTTTCTGATTTATGCTGTTCAGTCAGACATACGGACACACATACACGCATGTTTTTCTAAAACGGTTTTTTTTGGATTCAAGGTGCCGCAAAATATTTATTTCCCATGAAATCTCAATATTGAATTTTTGGGAGCAATGCAATATCTTCTCTACCTAATATGTAGATGGTAGAGAAAGTAATGTGTGTGTGACAGAGTGAGAAGGCAAGAGAGACGCAGCTTAACCTTCACTAGTAGAGTTCGACCACACCACCGAAGATGTCTACCTGGATAGGAAACTTCCAGGAGACCATGACCCTGGTCTCCCGGGCCCGGAAGTAACCGACATTGAAATCTTACGCTTACTCGCATCTAATACTAATATCTCACAGTATTCCTGAAAGCATCAGAGAGAGAGAGGAGTTAGGTAAAGGTACATATCACGGAGGGGCCCCCGGAACCGGATCAGAGCACCGCACGCAGGCCAGTGGGCCCCTTGTGCTTCCAACGTGACCCTTGGGAGGGAGGGAGGGAGGGATAAGCGGAGAGACCCAAAGGTCGACCAGATCCGGATGCCGACGGGCACTAGCATGGTCGGAGTCTCTAACGTTTCCAGATAGAATGCATCCGACGACGCGCGGTCCCAGCTCACAAGCCACCAACTTCCAGGGAGCCCCATGCTGAGGACAGACCTAACTGAGAGGTACCGCAGAGACACCAGGAAAGAAACCTTTACAGAGCGCAAGTCACCGCCCAGCCGAACACTGTCCTGGGGTCCTACAACCCTGAAACAGATGCAAGGAAAATGATGGGAACAGAAAATGAGAGAAAGGAGAGTCGTGGTAGAAAATGAACCAGCATTCGCCTGGCGACCCGGGGAAACCACGAAAAACCAATGGGCCGGAGTGGGCGGTCGCCGCGGATCGATTCCGGGAGCTCCCGGATGAGAGCCATAGACTAACCACCTGAGCCATCCCGCCCGGTGAGAGAGAAAGATAAGTGGTTGAAACATAAGTTACCTGCTTGAAGACTAAAATGAACAAGCCCACGTTGGTAGAACAAGTATTGCATAGCACCCAAAAAATTGATACCGAAGTTTCAGCGAAAGTAGGTACATGTTATGAAGCTTCCGAATCAAGGGAGGCATTTTTTAGAAAAAGGTGTGTGTGTGTGTGTGTGTGTGTGAACTAAATAATGTGATGTGTTACACTCACATGACTTTCTGTACTCTTGTACAAACTGTATTTACAAACGCTTATTCTCCATATGCTTCATGTTAATCGAGATGTTAATCTTACTGCTAATTTTCTTGTAGATGCAAGGGGAATATGGTAGACTTTAAGCGATAGTCAAATGTTTTAAGAGCTGGTTGCTATGTGGCGTATTCCATTCTCTTTGCATTACCAGGACAAAACAAAATGAATAACGAATTCCCATTTGAGAAAAAGTATAAGTATTGGAAAATTTAAGGGAATAACAAGCAATATCTCGAAAACGCTTCGCTCAACAAAAAATGTATATCACATAAATTGTGTATTTTAACGCGATCTACTTTTTTTGTGTTGCAAAATTTTGTCTATCTCTTATAGTTTACCAGTTATGCAAAAGTCGTTCACAATGAGGAATATTATGGAGACATTCCCAGAAAATTCAAGATATAAATTTTATTTGTCATAAAAGTATCTTAAATATATGATATTTTAATCAAAATCGTTAGAGCCATTTTTGAGAAAATAAACATTTTCGTTAAATGTTCCATATAAAGGGTAATCTGGGGTGGAGGGATTTTCTTGAGAACCTTCGTGACGCATCTCTGGAAAATACTGAACCTAAATACCAAGTTTGGTGTTTATCCGACTGTTAGTTTCTGAGTTATGCTGTTCACAGACACACACACACGGACATGTTTCCAAAAATGCTTTTTTTTTGGATTCAGGGGGTCTCAAAACATGTATTTCCGGTGAAATATCGGTATCGAATTTTTGGGTGGAATACAATACTTCCCCTACTTACTATACCTAGTAGAGAAAGTAAAAACTATAGTGGATAAATATCAAACTTGGTGTTTTAGTTCAACTTCCTCCAAAAAGGCAACACCAAGATTTTCAAGAAAATCCCCCATCCCAAACTACCCTTTACTTGGTTACATTTTCGTTGTTTTTAATTTTCCCGAAAGCAGCTCTTGGAATGTTGATTGAAATACCATAGGCTTTAAAATGTTTGCATAACAACTTTTGAGTTCTCTGAGAATAGGCTGTGAGATCCTCTTCGTTCTGAATGACTCTCCCTTACCAGTTGGTAAACCTTAAGAGATAGACAAAATCTTACTCCACAAAAATGTACATCTTGTTAAAGCACATCATTTGTGTCAAACTTTTTTAGGGTTTGTTATTTCCGAGATATTGTTTGTTATTGGTTTGAATTTTCAAATACTTTCTCAAGAGGAAAATCCCTATTCATTTTTACTTTCTCTACTACGTATAGTAAGTAGGGAAAGTATTGTATTCCACCCAAAAGTTCGATACCGAGATTTAGCCGGAAAAATATATTTTGAGGCTCCCTGAATGCAAAGAAAAAGGCATTTTTGGAAGAAGGTCCGTGTGTATGTCTGTGTGGATGCGTGTCTTTGAACAGCATATCTCAAAAATGAAAAGTCGGATAAATACCAGACTTGGTATTTAGTTTCAGTATCTTTCAAAGATGCGACAAGAAGATTTTCAAGAAAAATCCGTCCACCCCAGACTATTCTTTACATGGAACATTCTTAGAAAAGTTTGAGTTTCGCAAAAATGGCTCTAACGATTTTTATTAACATATCATATGTTTAAGATACTTTCATGGCAAATGAAATGTATAGCTTGAATTTTCTGGGAATGTCCCCAGAAGTTTTCTTCATTTTGAATGAAATTTGCATAACTGGTAAACCGTAAGAGATAGACAACATTTTTCTACACAATAAATGTAGAGCTCGTTAAAACACATAATTTATATCCTGTACATTTTTTGTGGGGTGAACCATTTCCGAGGTATTCCTTATGATTTGTTTGAATTTTCCAATACTTATACTTTTTCTGAAATGGAAATTCGTTATTCGTTTTTTTTCTTTTCTTTTTTAATGTGCTGGATACGCAAAGAGAATGGAATGCTCCACAGAGCAACCAGCTCTTAAAATATTTGACTATCGCTTAAAGCCTACCATATTCCCCTTGCATCTACAAGAAAATTAGCAATAAGATATAGTCTGCAAATGTTATCTTGATTAACATGAAGTAGATGGAGAATAAGCGTTTGTAAAAATAGTTTGTACAAGAACAGAAAAAGTCATGAGAGCCACTATATTAGTGACCCGCTCTTTAAATATTTCTCGTGAAATCTTGATACCTAATTTTTGGGTGAAATGCAACACCTTCTATACGTACTAGGTACGTGGCAGAGAAGGTAATGCACAACCCTCCCAAAACAAACGATAAGAGTACATAACATTGTTTATCTTGCTCGCTCGCTCGTATTATGAAAGCAGCGAGTTGAATGCATTTAAATCAAACGTTCAAGCGAACAGGTGATAGTTAATGTAAGTACTAGCGTTATTAACGAGCATGTAAATGAGAGGTGTATTGCTATGGAGACTGCTAATAAGCTTCACTTGGCATGTTTTCAATCAGATGATATGTGTGGTAATACAGACATCTGTTCTCCTACGTCATTCACAATACAGCATTGCACTGGGAATAACAAATAAAAATCTGATGTATTACACTCACGTGACTTTCTCTACCCTCTACACATTATTCTTATTAAATTGTATTTTTCTATCTACCTACGTACTTCATTTCTAATCGGGGAAAAACCTTTCTGGAAATACATACATTACACATTTCGTTATGGATTCAAAAGAACAGCGATAGTCAAATGTTTAAGAACTGGACGCTATATGCTGGCGTTAAAATTCCATACTGTTTCCATGACATCACGAGAAACAAATGAAAATCGACAGTAGTGTTGAACTCCGAATGAGCAGGATAGAATAGGATTGATTACGCAGGGGACTCGGCACTGATCCACGAAGGGGCGTCCCCGGGAGGAAGGTTGAGACGAAAGGAGACACCGGACGGCCGGAACCAGGAGCGACGGTACAGCAATGACAAGTGTTCCTAAGTTTCCAGATAAAAACACCCCGGCAGACGAACAGACAGACCAGGGATCCTATTGCACACAGAGGGAGGTCCAATGCACCTCAAGGGGGTTCGGCAGCCAGCCAGCAAGCTGAAAGCAGAGGGACGGAGAGAGTCACAAAGAACATCCTTTTTCTCTGCCACGCTGCACCGAAACACCATCTCTGTTACTTCCGACCCTGAAAGAGGCCAACGGAATGAAAGATGAATGAAACGAGGAATGAACGAAATGGAGGGACAGGAAACCAGGGGGCTGAAAGAAATCACTCCAATATTCGCCTGACGACCTGGGAAACCCTCCAAAAAACCCACGGGTCAGAGTGAACGGTCGCCGGGCATCGATCCCGGGACTTCCCGAATGTGGGCCACATACGTTGCCGCCTAAGCCATCCCGCTCGGTGAATGAAGAGGACTTCACAGGCTATTCCCAAAAAATTCAAGATATACATTTTACTTGTAAATATATTTTATGTATGGTGTTTTAATCAAAACAATAGAGCTATATTTGAGAAAATAAAAAACTTTCGAAAAGTGCTCCACGTTTAGAGTAGTTTGGAGTGGGGTGAGTTTCTGGAACATGTTCGTGTCGCATCTTTGGAACATACCGAACTTAAATACCAAGTTTGATGTTTATCCGAGTTTTTGTTTTTAAGCTACGCAGACATACACACGTGAGGAGCTTTTTCTAAAAATACTTCTATTTTTGTTTCTTTCAAGGGACCTCAAAACATACATTTCTGGCGAAGTTAGTCAACATGGAATTTTTGTGAGGAATGCAATACTTTCCCTACTTACTGTACGTAATAAATAAAGTAAAAATAGGTTGTGCTTCATTCACGTGACTGTATATGCTATTGTTCTACAAACCATTCTCACGATCCTTATATATAGTCCATATTAACACAAATACACATTTGCAGAAATAGTTGAATTACATGATTCGTTGAGATACAAGTGGGCTACAGTAGGCAGTCACACGTTTTAAACGGGTCGCTTACAAATTCAACTCTCTGTTTGGCCACGAATGACATTTGAGAGTTCAACCCCAGGGATCTAAATTACACAGAGGACATGAAAGTCAGGTTCTGAAGAGAACATTAGGCATTTAAAAATGCCATCAACCAGAATGGCCTCTGCACTGGCACGGGGGACCTTTCTCACAGAACAACTATGACTACAGCTGTCTTGTACCAAACAGGAAACAGAATTTCTGCGAATGGGGAGGAAAAGAAATCTATCTTGACTTCTACTCAATAGAGGCCATGACCAACAGGAGCTGGGCCGGACAGAGCGAGATGAGGAGCTCACTGAACAGACTGGCAGTTCACGATTCCACCACAATATATACCTCCAGAAAGTTTCCATAGACTGTGTGCGCGTTCTGTGCAGCAAACAGTGCGATCGCTAATATTTCAACAAATGTTGAAGGTATTAATAGAGTACAGTAAAGATACTACGTATATACATTTGTACGCTATTGTGTTAT
Organism: Deroplatys truncata; assembly: GCA_030765065.1. Taxonomy (NCBI): domain Eukaryota; kingdom Metazoa; phylum Arthropoda; class Insecta; order Mantodea; family Mantidae; genus Deroplatys; species Deroplatys truncata. The sequence goes on from CM060987.1 coordinate 22,474,072, forward strand.
TATAAAATTCAAACCAATAACAACGAATATCTCGGAAATGTATAGTAATGTAACAAAATTATTTCATATAAATTATGTATTCCAACGAAGATACAAAAATCACACAAAATTATTTCAGAGTGAAGACAGAAAATTAAAGAAATACGTTTTATTTGCATTGCAAATATCTCAAAAACGTGGTTTTTAATTTTTTCTTTCCATTTTCACTTTCTCTAACACGTACTTGGTAGAGAAAATATTGCAAAATTAAATTGAGTTTTTTTATTTATGGACACTCTAACTACTATGGTCCTTAGCGTTCCATTTTATGTTGAGCGTGAAAGACCAGTAATTTTACTCAGAGGCCTCTTTATCAGGTTTGAAGTTCTTTTACGTGCCGTAAATCTACCACCGGCTTTACTTCCCTTTCGAAGGAAGCCATGCTAAGGATTTTTACATCCGAAAAAATGCATCGCCCTCTGCCGGGTTTGAACCCGCGACCTCAACTAGTGGCTAGCATGGTAACCACTACACCACGGAGGACGACAGAGAAAATATTGCATTCTACCCAAAAATTTGATACCGAGATGTCACCGGAAATACATGTTTTAAGGTCCCCCGAATACAAAATAGCTCTGGTTTCAGGGAGCTCCAAAATGTGTATTTTCCGTAAAATTTCGACATTGTGGAATGTCGTGACTATATTCAAACAATGTATAGGAAATATAAATTAAGATGTAAAAGACCACCTGGTAGTAAACCCAAACTTATGTTAATTAAAATAATTTAATTGATATTTGCTTCTCAGGATGAGTGATTATAGAATGTCCGCAATACTATATTCTTAAAACGATAAAGTTGTGGAGATGCGTGTTTTAAGGCAACTGCACGTTCGTATTCGTCGCGGAGCACCTGCTACAAATTGGAAAGAATAAGAATGACATCAGAGATTGCTGTCACTTTGTTAATTTCTGCGATGCAGAAGACAGAGGCTGTTGATGCTGGTCAGAGATATCTCGGACCGACAGCGGCGCTGAGCACGGTTGACGGCCAAGGGGGACGTGACCAGAATGGGATAAGGAAGGTGGTGTAAATTGAAGCTGATTCATGTCTTCTGACGTGAGCCAATGGCCTTGATCGCATCTTATCACACACAGTAGTAGGTGGACTTGGCTTTTGTTACCGATTTCACTTCCCACACTCGAGCTGTGCTATCATTTTTTACGCTTTCTGCATTGAATGCATAAAAAGAATGTGCAGACGTCCTTGCTTTCCATCTCCTTGTCAATCAGGCAAGGGGCATCTGCCAGAGCTTTCCAAATGTCAATTTCCTGATATGATGATATTGATGTGGGATGTAGACTGCTATGTCGACCGAGCGGTAACGTGAGACGCTCGCATTCGGGAGGTCCTGTGTTCGATTCCCGTCCGGTTTTTCGTGGTTTCCCCGAGTAGGTAGGTAAATGTTGTGGTGGTTCCTCTTGTACCACGAATTTCCTGTCCCCTAATTCCCTTTTATTTGTTTCCAATTTCATTTTTCGGGTGGGCTTCAAGCAGTGCCAATTGGTGTCGGACAGATGGCGCAAATGCTTGCTCATTGGAAAGTTTCACTCTGCCTTGCCACATGGTAGCCTTCTTTGAGCCGCCTACAATGGGTCGAGTTCTCCGCTACTCCGCCAGAGGGAAGCCTTCTCTGAGTAGTCTTACGGAGTGACCGGGTTATCGAGCTTGGAATAGGTAGGGAACCTTATGCCTCTCCGCGTCAGGTCTGCCTGCCTGTGGTTCCTTCACCTCATCCGTTCCCCTCGGTGTGATAAGCACAAAAGTTGCGCATTGTGTCGAGATGCCAGGTGTCCCTCTCCGTTCCCTGGTCCTAGTCACCTCCTTTACAGATACACTCCGTCATTTGACTCTGGTTGCACCACCTACAAATTGAGGCAATACTTTATATCATAACATGCTGTGAATGCCAGAGTGGTTGTAGTGTAAATTAATATTATTGTATGTACAGGATTTTAGATGTTTATTAGCCATAAGTATTGTTAGGAAATAAGCTTACACGGTCTAACTGAAACTGACAATAGAAGTGGGTAACAATAAACCGAGGGGGTGAGTTGTTTATCACTAAGAAGAGATAAACAAATGACGTCAGGGTAGCGTGCCTTTTTTTTTTTAGAAATGAAGGGAATATCTTCCCTAGAGTATACATGTTAGTAGTAGTGATTGACTGACAAAACAGACGCTAAAGTGGGCGCGATTTGCTAACCAATAGGAGCTATACTATAATGTTTAGGCAATTTGAGGTGAAGGAGTATATATTCTCGAGCCATAAGCAAGTTTCGCACAGTTCTAAGGAATCTCTCACGAGGTGCACGTGGCAGAGTTAGTTACAAAGATGTAAAATACGCAAAGTAATTGGTGCGCGGCAACTGAAACGACTGTAGTTACATTCGGAAATATCATAGTTTCAGTCAGGCGTGTATAAAAATTAAATATGTCAATTATTAATTAAGTGTGACGGCAATAACAGTCTAGATTCAAATTTTTTTATCAGTGTTATCTTTTAGCAACAACTCCTTTCCATTTACACGCCCTGCTTAGAGACACGTGCTCGACTGAGTTATAATAGCTAGCCGGAGGACAAAGAATCCAAATTTAAAAAACAAACAATAAGCGCCTAATAAAATAAGATAACACAAGATATCGAGAATTGCGACAAAAAGGGCGTTATCTGCGGTTGTATGCCCTCTGAACTGTAACTACTGAATTATGTTTAGCGAATTCCAAGACACAAACAGCTTTTTGCACGCGAGTTGCCATACTTTATTTCGTCACCATGGCTGCAAAACAAAATAACACAAAATATGCATATGTAGAACTCAAATTCAAAACTACGAATGTATACCGCAGGGAAAAAAATCTGTTGTAATTCATTCACATGATTTGCTCTACCTTTTATCGTTTATTAATGAGTGTACAAACTATTCTTACTAAAGCTTATTTCTCTATCTACTTTATTATAATTGAGATAAACATTTGCAGAAATAGCTGCATTATACATTTCATTATAAATAAAAAGGAAATAGTGATATTCAAACGGTATATAGTGAACGTAAGTTCTATACTGTTTCCATGCAGTCGCGAGAAACAACTGAATGTTGACAGGAATTAAAGAGAATGACCAAGAAATGAACAATTCGAACCATTAATAACGAATATCTCAGAAATAGCCGATGCCACAAAAAAGTTGTTTGAAATAAATTGTGTGTTTTATGCAACATCATATAAATTTCTTTCAGAATGAAGAGGACTTCATAGGCTTAGAAAGTTCAAGATATACATTTCATTTCTTCATCAAATATTTGTTTATATATGGTTTTTAATCATATATAGAGCCATTTTTAGAAAATCAAAATTTTCGAAATAGGTTCCAATTACAGGGTAGATGGATGGGGGGGATTTTCTTGAAAATCTCATGTCGCATTTTTGGAAGATATTGAACTTAAATACCAAGTGTGGTATTTATCCGACTTTTAGGTTTTGAGTAATACTGCACACACACACACACACACACACACGGACCTTTTTTTTTTTTTATAAAAATGCTCTTTTTTGGGTTCAGGGGGGTCTCAAAACATATTTCGGTGAAATTTCGACATAGAATTTTTGGGTGGAATAGAATACCTGCTTCCCCTGCTTACTCTACTAGTAGATAAAGTAATAAAATCGTATATGTACCATTCACATGGCTTTCTCTACTCACTCTTTCACCAACTATTCTTACTAAAGCTTACTCTATCTGCTTCTTGTTAATCGAGATAAGCTTTCAGTTCAAATTTACACATTTCCTTATAAGATACAGAAGTCAAAGAGCGTTTCGCTATGTGATGGCTTTGCAATTCCAGGTTGTTTGTATGACCACGAGAAAAATCTTGTGTGTTACATTCATATAACTATGTCCACCCATTTTTCCAATAAACTATTCTGACAAATGCTTATTCTTCTATCTTTTTCATGTTAATCGAGACAAACCTTTCCAGAAATGACTTTATTATATATTTGGTTCTTGGAATTAGGAGAATACACGCTTTAAGCAATAGTCAAATGTTTTTAGTGATGGTCGCTATATGCTGGTTTTAAAATTCCGCCGTCTTTGCATGACCAGGAGAAAAAATATTATTTGGAATAGATTGTGTACTTTAGGAGATCGGAATTTTTATGTAGTAAGATTTTGTCTATCTCTTACGGTTTACCAATTATACCAAACTCATTCAGAATGAAGAGGACCTCAGTTTATTCCCCAAAACTCGAGACACATGAGGGGCGTGGTTACGAGCACAGGACCCGGCTTCTGGTTCACTTCTGATTGATCTTCCTCACGGTGTTAAAGTGTTTACCTCCAAGATGACCTTTGAGTCAGGGGAACATGTGAAAATCACATGGGAAAAGATTTGGTGTATATGGAGGATGCGAGAAAACTTCCCAGTTGAATCTTCTGAACTCCGCCTGGGTCAAGATTCAACTTGGAAGTTTTCTCGTTACCGGAGCTTGCCCCAAGTGATTTTCACATGCTCCTCAATTCAAAGGTAAGCACTTTTAACACCGATGTTGAAGTCAAATCAGTGAACAACTGGTTACGAGTACAGGACCCGACCTGGTATACATCACTGGCTTGATAAAACTTGTGCCACATCTCCAAAACTCCTTGGAAAAACATGTTGACTATGTAGAAAAGTAACAGAAGGATTGTACAATATAAATAAAATTAATTCAACATGATCAATTTTTTCGTATAATGTTTTTTATAAAATAGGAAAACTTACTTGTTGGACGGCCCTCGTACATCTTATCTGTTATGTAAATATCTTAAATATGGAAATTCAACTCTATTTATGGACGTTCTTTAACTACTGTGGTCCTTAGCGTCCCATTCTATATTGCGCATGAAAGGCCGGTAATTTGTCTCAGAGGCCTCTTTATCAGGCTTAAGGTTCTTTTACGTACCGTAAATCTACGACACGGGACCAACGGCTTTACTGCCCTTCCAAGGAAGCCAGGCTAAAGATTTTTACGCCCGAAAAAATTCCATTGCCCTCCGCCGGGTTTGAACCCGCAACCCAGGAAACTAGAGGCTAGCATAGTACCCCTAGACCACGGAGGACGACCTTAAATACGAAGTATTTTAATCAAAATCATCAGAGCCACTTTTAAGAAAATCAAAATTTTCTAAAGTGTTCCATGCAAAGGTATTTTATTGTAGGGGGATTTTGATGAAAATATTGGTGTCGCATATTTGGAAGATACAGAACTTAAATACCAAGTTTGGTATTTATCGGGCTACTCGTTGATGAGTTATACTGTTCACAGGCAGACACACAAACGCAACTTTCTCTAAAATAGCTTTATTCTATCAGGGGTCTCAGAACTTACAGGTATTTCCCATGAAATCTCGACATCAATGTTTGGATGACATACTAATATACGTGTAGTAGGGAAAATAATACCTTCAAAACCTGTATACACATACACGTGTTTTCATATTATATGTACAGTTATATTATATTGCCTGCACGGTTTTTACATATAAAGCAATGCTAAGATTGCCCGCCTCTGTGGTAGCGTGCATGCCTCAACTTTAAGAGGTCCCGAGTTCGAATATCGATTAGGGTGAGCTACCAGGGTAAGCTTTTCTCGAGGGTTTTGCTTATCCTGAGAAGACGAATATCTGATAACTTTAAGCTCTATGGACCCCGGGCTCATTTTCATCATTCCACCCATTTCATTCATTCATCCATCGTCCGATAATACCACCCAGGTTAAAGGACGTTGAACTTAACTAAAACAAAATACTAGGATCAATGCGTGCCTTCGGGAAGATAGTGTTGTAAAAAGCATCTCGTGTGTTACATTCACATAACTTTCTCTACCCTCTTTGGCTTATTAGTGGGTATACAAATTATGCTTGCGAGGGTTTTATATTCCTATCTACTTCATTTTAATCGAAATAAAGCTTTGCAAAAATAGCTACATTACACATTTCGTTATAGATACAAAGAGAACAGCGACAGTCAAATGTTTAACAACTGGACGCTATATGCTGGCCTTAAAATTCCACACTGTTTCCATGACATCGGAGAAACAACTGAAAATCGACAGAACTTGAAAAGAATGACTGTACTTAACAAATCGAAGCATTAATAACGGACATCTCAGAAATGGCTAAAGCCACGAAAAGTTATTTAAAATAAACTATGTGTTTTAGAGAGATCTACATTTCTTGTGTAGTACGTTTTCGTCTATCGCTCAATGTTTACCAGTTATACATGATTATACAAAACTTCTTCCGAATGAAGAGGACTTCACAGGCTATAGGCAGAAAATTTAAGATATACATTTTATTTTTCATGTAAATATCTTTGATACATGGAAATTTAAAAACATTCTTAGAGCCATTTTTCAGAAAATCGAAGCTTTCGAAAAATGTTCCATATAAAGGAAGTTTGGGGTGGGGAAATTATCTTAAAAATGTTCGTATCCCACCTTTGGAAGATACTGAACTTAAATATCAAGTTTGGTATTTAACCCACTTGTCATTTTGAGTTATGTTGTTCACACACACAAACGTTTTTCTAAAAATGTTTTTTTTGTGGGTTTAAGGGACTTCAAAACATATATTTCTTGTGATATTTCAGTATAGATGTGTGCACTGTATGTAGTAGAGCAAGTAAAAACAACTCAAGAACGAAATAAAAGTAACCTCGATTAAAGATATAGAGAGATTTTGGAAGTGTATTTCATACAAATGTCATCTCGATTTTACTGTCTTAAGGAAATCTTAAGCAATCTCCTGTATTGTTTCCAGATTGTTGTGTGCTTTATTTAAGGGAATCACTAGATGTGCATATTCAGCAATATTAAAAGCTCCACACAGAGAGATGTAATTCATTCCTACATTTCCATTTTTCGACAATAACAATAAAAGAACAAACGACTGACGAAGACACAGCCCTGGCAACCACTGGTCGGAAACTACGCGAATGGAGTGAAAGGGAGAGCAGGACTGTTCAACTTCCGGAGTGGTCTGACCATAAAAAACAAGTGGAAGAATTTAAATTTGGAGGTTAAAGAAGGTTGAGAAAGTTGAGCATAAAACGATGTTATTGCAAAGCGAAAGTGAACTAAACATTCCATGAATAATACGTTGTGGGAAAGAAATGCTCCGCCTTTATTCAACACATTTCATTAAAATATTGCCATGCTACTTTCCGATGTAGATTTAATTCTTGATTTCTAGAAAATAATGTTTTGCTGAATTTATGTATTTTTCTCTTCTAAGGGAACATCCAAAACCTTGGATTAACAGGTACACTAACATGCATAAAAAGTAACCCATTCCCTAGATCGTAATGTGCGTTTTCCTCTGTAAGGGAAGCAACCTTTGACTTCACCAACCGCTATCAGTTCTCTATGTGACTGGCCTTAAAACAATTCAGGGACATAATATATATGAAATGAGAAGGTATTTCGGATACCGCCTCTGTGAAGTTGTTTCGATTCTATTGGAACACAAGGAAAGCTAAACCAGTACACCAGAGGATGTGGTGAAGAACTATTTGTGTATGTCATTAAATTGGACGACATTTATATGAGAGTCTTCATCAGCGACATGGAGACGACGGTCAAAGCTTTTGCTGCCATCGAATGGCAATAAAAAAACTCATTAAGAAAACGATAGCGCAGCATAAAAAGCAAGGTTCAGGTTGTAATGTGTGCCATATTTTGAGGCAGGTAAAATATCCTGCTAATCCATTGGCTAGAATTATGCTCGAGGAACATAGGAAGTCACGCTGTCCAGATTCATGACAACTTAAACAGCACCGTTCATTTTATGCAAGTCGATATACATATGGTATTACATTTCAGGTGCGTTTGTAGGTCGCGGGTTCAAACCCGGCGAAGGGCGATGGATTTTTTCAAGCGTAAAAAGTAAAGCCGGTGATCCCGTGTCGTAGATTTACGGCACGTAAAAGAACCTCAAGCCTGATAAAGAGGCCTCTGAGCAAAATTACCAGTGTTTCACGCCCAATATAGAATGAAACGCTAAGGATCATAGTAGTTAAAGAGCGTCCATAAATAAAAAAAAATCTCAGGAAAACTCCTTTTGTGTCTTGCGTTCTGGAATTTAGTAGACACCTCCAAAAATCGTAGGGCGCTAATGACCTTGAAATTCAGCGCCCTTAAACACAAATCATCATCATCATCATCATCCAAAAATCAGATTACGAGCGCAGTCCCAGAAGTACCCGAAACAACAAATAGTCATTTGTTGTTTCAAACAAATGACTATGGTAGAAAGTGCCACCCTTATAAATCTTAAGTTTGAAGTTTAACGATGCTATGTTGTTTAGTAATTGTTTGGCAGCCATCAATAGTGAACGCTCTCAGCAAATTTGTAAACATGGATAAAACTGATCATCATTATGTGATACAGTACTTTCATTTGAAAGGTCTTAGTCCAACTAATATTAAAGCTGAGTTAGATTCTACTCTGGGGGAGTCTGCTCCTTCGTTTACAACAGTAAAATATTGGCAGAGTTTAAGCGAGGCCGTACGAGCTGCCAAGTCGAACATCGCAGTGGACGACCAAATGAGGTGACCACGCCAAAAATTGTGAAGAAAATTCACAAAATGGTATTGGATGACTGTCGACTGAAAGTGCGCGAGCTAGCAGACATCGTAGGCATTTCAAAAAGTGCTGTACATTGCACACTAACTGAAAATTTAGACATGAGAAAACTGTGCGTAAGATGGTTGCCACGTTTACTCACAATGGAACAAAAGCAGCATCCTGAAGATGTTTCAGTCGATGTTTGGCAATGTTTCGCTGCAATAAAGCGCGAGTTTTTGCGTCGATTCTTAACCATGTATGAAACATGGGTTCATTACTTCACACCTGAGACGAAGGAACAGTCAAAATAGTGGATTGAAAGGGGAGAATCGGCTCCAAAAAAGGTGAAGACAGTTCCATCTGTAGGCAAGGTCATTGCGTCAGTTTTTTTTGGGATGCGCGTGGGATAATTTTCATTGATTATCTTCAAAAAGGAAAAGTAATCAATGGGGAGTATTATGCAAACTTATTGCAGCGTTTGAATGATGAAATAAATAAAGCAAAAACGGTCGCATTTGGCAAGAAAAAAAATGTTGTTTCATTAAGACGATGCACAGGTTCCCACATCCACTATCGCCATGGCCAGAATAAATGAGTTAAAGTTTAAATTGCTTCCTCATGTACCCTATTCACCAGATTTAGCCCCTCTGATTATTTCCTGTTTCCAAAGCTGAAGTTTCAAACTTTGTGGTAAAAGATTTTCTAACAATCAAGAGGTGGAGTTTGCAGTTGATGGCTATTTTGCAGAACTCGACGGTTCTCACTATAAACAGGGTATCGAAGCTATTGAACATCGCTGGGAAAAGTGTAACGAGCTGAAAGGAGACTATGTAGAGAAATAAAAATGTTTTTTTCCAAAATGTTTGCATTTTCTTTGTTATGTCGGGCCCTTTTATTTAGCAGACATTAAACATGAACTACTGTTAATTTTTTATCGATTACAAACAAATTGCATGCGTTAATATTCGATAAATATTTGCTAAAATTCTCTACTTATTCTGTCGTCATTTAAATAATACAAACAATGGATGTATTGTTTGATTACCCACATCAGTATGCATTTCGTGTTTTGTAAGCCAATCTACACGAGTGAGTTTTTATCGTTTCGTTGTGTAATAGGGAGTTTTGTAAATGTCTGAGGTTTCGCAAGGTTTTATTCACTTTTAGTAGTAGCTTTTGTGTTGTTTCAAATACCTTAAGAGGTGACCAACTTTCAGGAGCATGCCGACAGACCTGTTCTACGTCATGGCAATCCTTGAGTTGGATTACAAATAATTAAAATCTCTTGTATTAACATGACGTTTTCTAGCAACTATTCTTTATTATTTTCTTTCCTACTTATCTGTAGTAGGTAGAGATAGTATTGTATTCCACCCAAAAATTCTAGACAGAGATTACACCGGAAATGCACGTTTTGAGAATCTCTGAATCCAAAAATAACATTTTTAGAAAAAGGTCTGTATGTGTGTCTGTCTATCTGTCTGTCTGTGAACAGTATAACTCAAAAACGAACAGTTGGTTTAATAACAAACTTGCCAATTAAGCTGGGCATCTTCAAAGGATATGAGAATAATTAGAAATATAGAATTTATAAGAAAAAGTTGATTCCTTAAAACAATAATCTTATGAAAGAATGGACCTAATTAGATTAACAAAACAGGTATTCCTTTTCACTCCATGAAGTAAACGATCAACAGGAAGACTACAGTACATTGGGAAGGCAGTCTTTTGAGACGGAACAGACTTAAAGTCTGTCCTTGAGTTGAATAGGATCTTTTAAGAATGGGATATGAGGATTTTCAAGAAAATCCCTCCAATCCCAACTACTTAGTAAATGGGAAAAAATTCGTAATTTTCTAATTTTCACAAAAATAGCTCTTGAAGATTTTATTTAAAATATTTTAGGTTTAAGGTATTAGAATGACAAAATGTGTATCTAAAATTTTCTGAAGTCCTCTTCATTCCGAATGAACTTTGTATAACCAGTAAACTGCAAGAGACAGACAAAACCTTAATACACAAAAAATTCTGATGCATTAGATTCACATGACTTTCATTAGTATCATTAGGTATAGAAACTATTCTTACTAAAGCTTGTTTTTCTAACTACTTCATTTTAATCTACGTAAACCCTTGCATAAACAGCTACGTTATATATTTCGTTATAGATACAAAGAGAACGGCGATAGTCAAATGTTTAACAACTGGACGCTATATGCTGGCCTTAGAATTCCATACTCTTTCCATGACATCGGGAGAGACAACTGAATATCGAGAGGAGTTTTCGAATCATTAATAAAATTGATATCTCGGAAACGGCGTATGCCACAAAAGACGTATTTGAAATAAATGGTGTGTTCTACATTTTTTGTGTAGTACGTTTTCGTCTATCGCTTAAACGTTTACCAGTTATACAAGATTATACAAAATTCTCTCGAATGAAGAGGACTTCACAGGTTACTCCCACAAAATTTAAGACATACAGTTTGTCATTAAAAGATCTTTAATATATGATATTTATTTCAAAATCGTTAGCCATTTTTAAGAAAATCAAGAACTTCGAAAAGTGTTCCATGTAAAGGGTAGCTGGTTTGGGAGCTTTTGTTGAAAATCGTCGTGCCGCATATTTGGAAGATAATGAAGTTAAATACCAAGTTTCATATTTATCCGACTTCTCGTTTTTGAGTTGTGCTATTCACACGCACATCTGGAAATGCTTTTTTTTTATTTAGGGTGCCACAAAGCATGTACTTCCGCTGAAATCTCGACATCAAATTTTTGGGTGGAAAATGGAATATAATATATCCCCTACTTACTGTAAATACGTAATAGAGAAAGTAAAATGTAGATCTTAGGAAAACTCACAAATTTATGTCAGATAAATGTTTGTGATATTTTCCATTTCCGAAATATTCATTGTTATTGGTTTGAATTGTGGAACACTTTTTTCAACTGTTAAGTAGGTATTTGTCTTTTTTTTGTGGTTGTCATGGAAAGAGAAGGGAATTTCAAAGCCATCACATTGCTATCCACTCTTAAAAGCTGTAACTATGAAGCGAAACATTGTTCTGTAGTTCTGATTTTATATTGCTTCAACTATATTATTTCAGATTGCAGCCGCCATTATAATATATGTTTACATACAACGGTCTTCAGGTTTGATTCTGTTCATTGGCATCACGCACACACAGAAATCATTTGCAGATATTTTTTTTCCATCCTGTAGAGATAACTCAGAAGTTCTAGACTTAAAAGTGTAAAATAATTCATCCTGGGTGTTGTGTTGACTTCCGTGTTGTATGTCCCTATTGACCTTCCATTTCCCCGTTCTCGACAACCTGCCGCGCCTATGATTTGGTGTCCTGCCAAGCCCGTACCAGGATCTCTTCCTAGCACAGATAAAATCCTTTATCTTTCTGCCCTTTTTTGTCCATTATGACATCTTTGGATTTCCCCATATGTTTATTTCTATTGTTTCATCATCTTTGAAAGCGACACTGTTTAATACCTTATGTATCTAGTGGGTGGAGGAAGCATTACATTCCACCCAAAAATTCCTTGTCGGAATTACATGTTTTGAGAGCCCTGAATCCATAAAAAACATTTTAGGCCCTTGTGTGTGTCTGTGAACAGGATAACTCAAAAATGAAAATTTAGATAAATATCAAACCTAATATTTAAGTACAGTATCTTATAAAGATGTGACACCAAGATTTTCAACAAACTTTCCACTAACCCAAACTACATTGTCGATTTTTTCAAAAAATAGCTCTATAAAGATTCATTAAAATATCATATGTTTAAGATAACTATATAACAAAATGTATATGTGGAACTTTCTGGGAATAGACGTGAAGTCCTAAATAATCTTATGTAACTTTGTACAACGGGTAAACCATAAGAGGTAGACAAAAACGTAGTGCACAAAGTGTGTAGATCTCTCTAAAACACACAATTTATTCCTTAAATGATCGATTGGTCAGCGTTCTGGATTCTCAACCAAAGGGACGCGGATTTAATTTCAGGTTGGAGCGACGGAATTTTTCTTTAATTACAGTATTTCCCTACCCTCCTCAGGCTGGAAGTATGAATGTGGGCGTGCTTCAAGTTAGAATTGATTAAATGTAGGTCAACGAGTTTTTTCTCAAGTCAAAGTCCTCGATATGGACATTGTAGTTAAACGGGACTATACGAATAAAACAAGAAAAAATTCTTATGTGTTACATTCACATGACTTTCTCTACTCTCTATCGCGTATTAGTGGGTATGCAAACTATTCTTACGAAAATGTATTACTTTCTCTACCTAGTAGATAGGAAAGGTGTTGTATTCCAGCCAAAGGTTCGATACCGAGGTTTCACCAGACAGGTATACATGTTTTGAGGCCCCTGAATGAAAAAAAAATTATAAAAAGGGCCGTGTGTGTGACGAATATTTTAATTCCTTTAAAAGACTACGGATTTTGATTAAAATAGCATATATTAAAGATATTCACGTGAAAAATAAAATGTATATTTTGAATTTTCTGCGAATAGGCTCTGAAGTCCTCTTCATTCGGAAGGAGTTGTGTATAATCTTGTATAACTGGTAGACGTTAAACAATGGACAAAAACGTACTACACAAGAAATGTAGGCCCATTTAAAAGACACGATTTCTTTCAAGTAGGGTTTTTTTTCTAGCATAACGTATTTCTGAGATACCCGTTCATTTCTTGATCATTCCCTTAAGTCCTGTCAACATTCACTTGTTTCTCGCGATGTCATGGAAACAGTAAGGAATTTTAAGCCAGCATATAGCGCCCAGTTGTTAAACATTTGACTATCGCTGTTCTCTTTGTATCTAAAACGGGATGTGTGATGTAGCTATTTCTGCGCATTTTATTTGGATTAAAGTGTAGTAGAGAAAAATAAGCTTTAGTAAGAATAGAAACAGCTGAAAATCGACAGGACTTTAAAAGGATGACAAAGTATTGAACACTTCGATCCATTAATAACGGATACCTCGGAAATGCCTTATGCTAAAGAAAACGATATTTGAAGTATATTGTGTTTTAAAGAGATCTGCATGTTTTTGTAGTACGCTTTCGTCTACCCTTTAACACATACCCGTTATGCAAGATATATATAAAACTTCTTGCAAATGACTTCACAGGTTTTTCCCAGAACATTCAATATATACGTAAATATGTAAATATCTTTAATATATGGTAGTTTAATCAAAATCGTTACAGCCAATTTTGAGACAGTAAAAAATTTAGAAACATTTTCCATGCAAAGTTTAGTAGGGGTGGGGGGATTTTCTTGAAGATTTTCGTGTCCCATCTTTGGAATATATTGAACTTAAATACCAAGGTTGGTAGTTATCCGACTTTTTGTTTTTGAGTTATGCTGTTGATACACACATACGCACTGACCCTTCTTCTAAAAATGCTTTTTCCGGCTTCAGGGGTTGTTCATAACATATATTTCCGATGACATCGAATTTTTGGATGGAATACAATATTTCCTCCGCTTACTATACGTAATAGAGAAAGTAAAAATATCTTGCATTAGCCATTTCCGAGATATCCGTTATTGGTCTCAATTTTTCAATACTTCGTCATTTTTAAAGTGACGTGGCTATTCACTTGTTTCTCGCGATGTGACAGAAAGAGTATGACATTTCAAGGCCAGTACATAACCACCTGCTTTTAAAGATTTGACTAAGGATTCTGTTTCCTATATAGCTAGATCACTAGATATATAACCAGAGAAATCACCAGACATCTATTTACAAAAGACGCACTATTTCAGTCTTCTGCTAGTATTATGGAGTCATTGTCATATCATATATACTGCTCTGTAATATTCTTTTCTTCGATACAAAGGTTTGGTCATCAATTTCCTTCTCTGCTATAATCAACGGTTATGTAATAACCTGGATAAATTAAGTCTTAACCGTGCTACGGACTTGATTTATATAACACGCGTATGTTATTAAACGTTGTAAATTATTGCAGGTGCTGTAATGGTATAAAGAACAACTTATAGTTACGTTTTAATAGGATTTCGCCGTGCTTACCTAATCCAAACAATTAAATTTCTTGGTTTTCTTCTACGCAGATCTTCTTCCTTTAAACATATTCATCAATCCTGCTGCTGTACATCGCATAATAACTGAAACTTTAGACGAGAAAGCTGTGCGCAAGATGGGTGCTGCGTTTACTCACAATGGAACAATAGCAGCGTCGTAAGGACGTTTCAGTCGAGCGTTTGGCGACGTTTCGCTGCAATAAAGGCGAGTTTTTGAGTCGATTCATAATCATGGATAAAACATGAGTCCATCACTTCACACCTGAGACGAAGGAACAGTCAAAACAGTGGATTGAAAGGGGAGAATCGGCTCCAAAGAAGGCGAAGACAGTTCCATCTGCAGGCAAGTTCATGACGTTAGCTTCTTGGGATGCACATTGATTATCTTCAAAAAGGAAAAGCAATCAATGGCGAGTATTATGCAAACTTATTGCAGCGTTTGAATGATGAAATCAGGAAAAAACGGCCGCATTTAGCGAAAAAGGAAGTTCTGTTTTATCAAGACAGTGCACCAGTTCACACATCTATTATCGCCATGGCCAAAATCAATGAGTTAAAGTTCGAATTACTTCATCATGCACCCTATTCGTCAGACTTAGCCCTCTCTGATTATTTTCTGTTTCCAAAGTTGAAGAAATGGCTTGGAGGTAAAAGGTTTGCCAATGAAGAGGTGGAGTTTGCAGTTGATGCTATTTAGCAGAACTCGACGGTTCTCACTATAAACGAGGTATCGAAGCGATTGAACATCGCTGGGAAAAGTGTATCGATCTGAAAGGAGACTATGTAGAGAAATAAAAATGTTTTTTCCCAAATTTTTTGTGTTTTCTTTGTTAGGCCGGGTACTTCTGGGACAGCCCTCGTACGTATATGTTTGTGTTGGGTGGGATGATGGAAATGAAGGCAATGAAAGAGCTGACCAGTTTGCAAAGGTTGCTTCAAAGATATGAATAGAATATGCCTACAATAAATACCCAATTTCTTTGGTGAAGAAAACTTTAAAACAATATGTGTATAACTGTAATTAATTGTTCTTTCACACAAGCCGTGTGTTGGACAGAGTTGGAAAGGTAGAATCAAATAACTGAAAAATTCAATGCCATAGCCAGGATTTGAACCACGGATCTCTCGGTCTCCGTCCGGTCGCTCTAACCACTGAGCTACCATGCAACATGACACGCCATTAAATTCTCCAGCTGACTCTCATTTTCCCCGCTAAACCACAAGGAGATCTCAAATTGTATTGAGATGACGCACCCCAATGGCGACTTACATTCATTGTAAGTACTTTAAGTCCTGGGCTTTATAGTTACAACCCTATTAGGTCAATTAATAGAATTAATTAATTAATTCCCGGGACTTAAAGTACTTACAATGAATGTAAGTCGCCATTGGGGTATGACATCTCAATACAATTTGAGATCTCCTTGTGGTTTACCGGGGAAAATGCGAATCATTTGGAGAATTTAATGTTGTGTCGGCATGTTGCATGGTAGCTCAGTGGTTAGAGCAACCGGACGGAGACTGGGAGAACCGTGGTTCAAATCCCGGCTATGACATTGAATTTTTCAGTCATATGTATAACTGTTGGAATTTATTGTGATCAGAAAGCATTAAAGGTCACGTCACAAAAAGCTTGTTCTTCATCAATTCATGATGGATTACTTTTAAAATATTTTGAATCTTCATTTATAATAGCACAATTTATGACTAGCCACGGTAAATTTGGTTCATATCTTGCGCGTTTTAAAATAGCCATACAGTGCTACAGGCTTATGCTCACATCCAATACAAGATGTCTATCACCTTTTTGATTGCCCATGACAGGAAAGCAAGCTCTCAGATTTGTTCAACACCTAGATTCATGTCTAACACTATTTACACCACCATTAAATCAAATTACTCGTGTTGTTACTCACAATTGCAGAACTTTGTCAATAGAATATTTAAATCTTTGTAAATATCTATATTAGAGTACTAAGGTTATACCTCCATTTATTCTTAGATAATGTTAACATTTACGTTTAATGTTATCCTTTGATTTGTAACCATATATTGTATTTAAAATATATCCCTATTACACAGTTATAAAATAGGGCTTTTTATATTTTGGAAATTCAGTATTATTATTATTAATAATAATAATAATAGCTTTAAAATTAAAACCGTACACAGACAATCAAAAATTGTAAAAACAATTCATATGTCTAGTTAACTGCAGAGGTAAGACTTAATAATAATTAATACTTGTGTAATTAGTCTAATTAATATAACTAAATATAACTGATCGTATATATACAGTAATACAATAATAATGTATAATATTATAATCAGTGCGTCATTTGGTAACTAAATGGTCGGCGTGCATAGTTTAAACAACAGATACAATATAACTAACCTTCCCACTACATGTAGCAGGTACGTATTTGGGAGGAGTTGCCGGTTATGAATGGAACCTAACAACCTGAATATCACCAGATTATAGAGACTTATCCCATAATGGTGCAAAATGTCAAAAGTTGCACTTTAGTAACCTCTCGTATATTGTAACCTCTATAAGTACAGTTTGTAGAGGCTATATAAAAAAAATCCGATGTGATCCATTCACATGACTTTCTCTATCCTCCATCGTTTATTAGTGAGCATACAAACTATTCTTACTAAAGCTTATTTTTATATCCACTACATTTTTACTTTCTCTACTACGTATAGTAAGTAGGGGAAGTATTGTATTCCACCCAAAAATTCGATAGCAAGATTTCACCGAAAATATATGTTTTGAGGCCCCCTGAATCCAAAAAAAGCATTTTTGGAAACATGTTCGTGTGTGTGTGTCTGTCTGTCTGTCTGTCTGTGTGTCTATGAACAACGTAACTCAGAAACGAACAGTCGGATAAACACCAAACTTGGTATTTAGGTTCAGTATCTTCCAGAGATGCGACACGAAGGTTTTCAAGAAAATCCCCCCACCCCAGATTACCTTTACATGGAACATTTTTTGAAAATTTTAATTTTCTCAAAAATGGCTCTAACGATTTTGATTAAAATATCATATATTTAAGATACTTTCATGACAAATAAAATGTATATCTTGAATTTTTTGGGAATTTCTCCGAAAGCATTCTTCAGTGTGAACGATTTTTGCATAACTGGTAAACCATAAGAGATGGACAACATTTTACTACACAAAAAATGTAGATTGCGTTAAAAAACACAACTTATGTCATATACGTTTTTTTTTTTTTTGAGAGAGAGAACCATTTTCGAGATATTGCTTGTTATTCCCTTAAACTTTCCAATACTTATAATTTTTCTCAAATGAAAATTCGTTATTCATTTTTTGTCCTGGTAATACAAAGGGAATGGAATATTCCACACAGCAACCAGCTCTTAAAATATTTGACTATCACTTAAAGCCTACCAATTCCCCTTGTATCTACAAGAAAATTATCAATAAGATTAACATCTCGATATCTCGATTAACATGAAGCATTTGGAGAATAAGCGTTTGTAAAAATATTTTGTACAAGAGTAGAGAAAGTCAAGTGAGTGTAACACATCAGATTTTTATCTAAATAAACCTTTGCAGAAACAGCTACATTACACATTTCGTAATAGATACAAAGGGAACAACGATAGTCAAATGTTTAAGTACTGGACGCTATATGCTGGCCTTAAAATTCCATACTGTTTTCATGACATCGCGAAATACAGCTGAATGTTGAAAGGACTTTGAGAATGACCAAAAATGAACAATTCGAACCATTATTAACGTATATCTCAGAAATGACTTATGACACAAAAAGGTTATTTGAATAAATCGTGTGTTTTAAAGAGATCTATATTTTTTGTGTAGTACGTTTTCGTTTATCACTTAACGTTTACCAGTTTTACAAGATTATACAAAATTCCTCAGGAATGAAGAGAACTTTAAACGCTATTCCCAGAAAACTCAAAATATACATGCTATTTTAATTAAAATCGCTAGCCATTTTTTATAAAATCAAAATTTTCGAAACATTTTCCAAATAAAGGGTAGTTGGGGTGGGGAATTTCGTTGAAAATTTTCGTGTCGCATCTTTGTAAGATCCTGAATTTGAATACCAAATTTGGTATTTATCCGACTTTTTGTTTTGCGCACACACGCACCTAAACGTGTATTTCCGGTGAAATCTCGATATCGAATTTTTGGGTTAGAATGCAATACCTTTTCTGCCTACTATGTACGTGGTAGGGAAAGTAAGAACCTACAGTTGGTAAGAAAGTCATAACAATGTAACACATCAGATTATTCTTTTTAATTTCTCCATTCCAGTATTTACTTGTTTACAGAATATTTAATTTGTATACATAGTTACCTTAATTTTCAGTGCACCAACAAAAATTGTTTTCTTTATGCGCGTCAAAGCTTTATTCAAAGTTTGTTCCATTCCGCGCGAATAAATACAGCTATGGTTAATAATAACGTAGCGACATTCCTATACAATATTGTAAAGAGAGGAAATTTGTATGTGTGCATGCAGGCCTATAGATCGTAACCACGTAAACCACTCTACCGGTGTTTGATAACCGCTTTAGCATTGAAAAGTGCTGATCTTTTCGACGGACATAGACTATAATGCACCCAACTTGACGTCTTAAGTGACTATAAGACGAAAATATGATTTACAATGATTGTTTATTAGAATAGGCAGATATTGTGGTCAAAATTATAAATACTGGGAATACTTGACTTTTAAACTTGCTGTTAATCCAGAGTAGATATGGCTCCGTGAATACGTGCGAGGCTCGCATTCGGGAGGTCCTAGGTTCGATTCCTGGGACCAGCCACTCTGACCATGGGTTCCTCGCTGTTTTCCCTGGTTGGCAAGGCGAATGCTGGGATGGTTTCTCTTCTACCACGAAGTTCCTTTCCCTCATTCCCTATCATTTCGCTTCCTCTTTCATGTTTCAGGTAGGCTTAGGGGCTGTGCAATGTTGGTCGGTCTGGGTGGCTCATTTGGTTACGCGCTGGCCTTCTGATCTCAAGGTCGCGGGTTCAAACCCGGCCCAGACCGATGGTTTAAGTATGCTTAAAAGCGACAGCCTCGTGTCAGTAGATTTACTAGCATGTAAAATAACTCCTGCGGGATGAAATTTCGGCACATCGGCGGCGCTGATATGATCCTGGTAGTTAACAGGCGTGTTAACGAACAAAATATTTATTTTTATTTTTTCTCTGAGCAGCCCGCCGGTGTGATCGGGTCAGCAATTTCGGAATCGTTAGGGACGTCTGCGCTTCTCTGTGCCGGCCTGCCTGCGGTTCCTTCATCTCATTCGTTCCTCCTAGGGGTGGCAAGCACAAAAGATCCGTATTAGGTCGAGGTGCGAGTTTTTCCCTCCGTTCCTGGTCATAGTCAAGATGTGACCATGGAGGAATATAAGAACAAACAGACGTAACAGAAAGCCGCTTTGTTGCAAGTTTTCGCTTATTTGAAGCCTAAGAGGAAGATGCTCACTTTCCCAAACTATGCTAGTGCAGTGATATCACCTTAATCAAATCTCTTTTACACATGTTCACTCCATAAAATGTTAACTCTAAGACTCGAAGACTCGCACTACATTGCTTAACGCTTCCCATATACGAGTGCTGATCAATAAAGACTAAGACTGATTTTTTTTCCAGATCTTCATTACTCCATTTCAATGTTGACATGATTTATGGTCTTTTTCAAAGTAGTCCCCTCCTACTTGAATGGGCTTTTTATAGCGTCACGAACATGTGGTGTACGTCATTCTTTGTCAGGTCTTTGAGAATTGCCTCAATTCTTTTCAGCACTGTTTCAGTACTCTCAAATCAAATGCACCAAAGCTTTGCTTTTAGTGATGGGAATAACAAAAAATCACAGGGGGCAAGATCAGGGCTATAAGGCTGATGCGGCACACAGGTAATGTTGAATTTAGCCAAAAATTCCTGCACTTGATTTGCGACGTAAGGCCCACGTTGTCATGATGAAGTTCTGCACGTTTCCTTGCAATGTGTTTCCTCAGTGTAGCCAATACTGACGTGTAGTACGCTGCTGTAACAGAGGGGAACAACAATCACAGCAGCTGTGTTGATGTTGACTTCAGTCATAGCAGAAGTCGAAACACCAGGCCCACCTTGCTTAGCACAGAGAACTCGCCCTTCTTTGAAGTCTTGAACCACCTAAACACCGTTGCATGAGGCAGTGCATCTTCACAGTATGCTTGCTTCAGCTTTTCCAAAGTTTCAGAGGCTGTATGATTTAAACGAAAACAAAAGTTTATTGCGCTGTATTGCTCCTCTCGTCTCACCTCCATTTTGTGGTATGTGAAATTCAAGCAGGGTCAACAGTATAAGCATTACTACCAACCTACCAATACGAGAGTGCTACCGCCAATGGACATTATACATGAAACTCCGCTCTTTTCAAATGTTCATGGTAGAGACAGGAAACTATCAAGGAAGCTACGGGAAAAAAATCAGTCTGTCTTTATTGATCAGCCCTTGTAGCTTAGGTTCTCAGAGAAATGATTTAGCATACACTAAGATTGCGGTGTCTGCATAAGAACTTCAACACAACTTGCATGTGCTGATCAATTCGTTTAAGCCGGTAGATTAGAAATGCATTCCAAAGAGGTAGTTCATCTGTTACATGTGTTTGCATCGTGTCCTGATTTCTATAGCGAAAGGCTCTCGCCATAAACTGGGCTTAGGCCGTTTTATGGGCACGCAGATGTGGAGAACACGATTGTGTGTTTTCTGTGCCTTCTCGATGATGTCCTCCGTGGTGTAGTGGTTACCATACTAGCCTCTAGTTCCCGAGGTCGCGGGTTCAAATCCGGAGGAGGGCAATGGATTTGTTCGGGCGTAAAAATCCTTAGCATGGCTTCTTTCGGAAAGGAAGTGGTCCCGTGTTGTAAATTTATGGCACGTAAAAGAACCTCAAGGCTGATAAAGAGGCCTCTGTGCCAAATTTCCAGTCTTTCACGCCCAATATAAAATGGGACATTAAGGACCATAGTAGTTAAAGAGGTCCATAAATAAAACTCCATTTAATTTAATTTTCTCGATGATACTTAGAAGAAAATTAAGTATTCCTACACACGAATTCGTTTCCTAGAAAATCCGTATCTAACGCCATACAGTCAGTCCCTCAAGAAAGTATTTGTCTGCAATTTAAGAAATTTTAGCAACCAAATTAATGGAAGGAAAAATCTAATTTTTTGGAAATAAAGATAAATTGGTAATACAGTTTACTTGTTTTAGCAGTTTTTCAGATCGTTCATTTTATCAGTTTCATAAATTTCTGAAAAATATGCCAAAATCCCAATCTTTTGTGCGTGATGTTTCCAAAATTATCTTACACGCATAGAGAAGAGCAATTTTGTTGTGTGTGTTACTTTATTTAACCGTGAATATAGGATTTTATTTGAAATGTTAGATTTGGAATTTTCAGCGTCTGTGCCTTAATTCCTCATTTTCGACTTCACGAATTTGTTTCTCTACCAGTTTGTCACATGCCGATGAAAGTGTGTGGATATATGCGCACCAAAATGCTATACCTAATGCATGAAAGACACTTTTGAAAACACCACGCACCAAAAGGTTATAATTTTGGCATACTTTTCAAAAATTTATAAAACTAATGAAATGAACGATCGAAAAAATCGCCAAAATACGTAAACACTATTACTATTTGAGCTTTATGTCCAAGAAAAATAGATTTTTCCATCCATTAATTTTGCTGCTAGAGTTTTTTAAAGTGCAACGAATACTTTCTTGAGGGGGTTTAAATTTGGTGGCTATAACAACATACAGTATAGACTATGTCAGGAAGTAAAGTACAGTCCAATTTTCCATGTCTCTTCAATACCTGCGTCTTCGTAATCCACGTCTCCGACTTAAAATTCTTCTTAAAATGCTGAATCTCTATTATCGTCCAAACAGCCCACTTTGAGTCACGGCATCTGCGTCTTCGTAATCCACGTCTCCGACTTAAAATTCTTCTTAAAATGCTGAATCTCTATTATCGTCCAAAAGCCCACTTTGAGTCACGGCATCAACCATCAAACAATCGACTGAAAGTCTTCTAAATTATAGCATCCTATTAAGCCATCGTGTTAGTTACAGCTGTTACAGGAATAGGTAAGTTTATTGTAAATTGTTTTTGTTAATAATTCATTCAAAATAATGAAACACATGATCGTAAGGAAACAACAGTGTGCAATATATGTGTGTGAAGTATATAACAGAATCTTGACTTCGTCTCGTCTTTTCAAACCATTCCTTGATTCTGTAATAATGCACTTCCCTAACCATATCGCAGTATGCTACTCCGGTGATAGGAGTAACACTCGGCGGTAACAAAGGGGACAGTTGAAACCTCATGAGAGACTTCAGAGTGTAGTATGCCAGGGTCATGCTCATGGATGGTGATACAACTCATTCAAGGACACAATATTAGTCGCTACTGACTGAGTCTGTTGAAGGAGAGGTTATATAGGATATGTATTTGTTTGAGAGAGCTTTCCAAAATGTCCAAAAGACTATCAAAAACGCCAAAAGTAGTTCCACAACTCCGCCACGGCCGTGAATTTCACTTTGTTTAGGAGAACCTCGTCCAGCATGTGTGGTCTAGGCTTGCAGGTTTAGATTAGGTTTATAGTAGGGCTATTTTGAAGTGATTTCTTGCACAATCAGATTTCACCCAATATAGAGGACATATGGAGCAGACTCAAGACTGACATTAACTAGTATGCTAATAATTTATAACTGTCTGTGGTTATTAACGATAAATACTCGTAACATTAACAATCTTATGACACATTTTCGTGATTAGACTATGAAATTCTGTATTTCCCCGGGAGTTATTACGTTGTGGTAAGAGCGATCATATGTGATGCAAGTGTATGGAATGTGTTTCCCATTCCGAGTTATAATTCCTGTAGAACCAACAGCGTAAACAACTGGTCGCTCTGGATTCCACTTCAAGTAAACATACATATATAGGTTAATGCTTTATATGCAATTAAAGTTTTGTGATTCAATGTATGTAAGCAACTGTGTATCTTTAACATCTAGTTATATTAAAGGTAAGGTATAAACAAAATTGCACAAAGGAAATGTATCCATTAACAACTAAACGTTTTGCGATTAACTATTCGATTAGACCCCTAGCTCAGGCCAGCTGCGTGAGGTTCGATTCCCGGCTGTGCTAGAGAAAATTTTCTTTAAATAAGGTTTCTCAGCATTCCCAGAGTGTGGTGCGTGAATTCCATAGTGCATATACGAGGGCGACACTAAAGATTTTTAAAATCAAACAACGATTAGTTTTAAAGAAAATTAAATGATTTTATTGTTTTTAAAAATTTTCCCCTTAACATAAAAAATGTATTTCAAATAAATTTATGTTTTAAAGAGATCTACATTTTTTATGTAGTACGTTTTCGTCTATCCCTTAAGTTTACCATTTTTCAAGGTTATACACAATTCATTCCAAATGAAGAGGACTTCACAGGTTATTGCCAGAAAATTCAAGATATACATTTTATTTTTTATATAAATATATTTAATGCATGGTGTTTTAATCAAAACCATTAGAGCTATTTTTTATAAAATAAAAAATGTCAAATGTTCCATGTAAGGGTTCGTTGGGTGGGAGATTTTCTTGAAAGTTTTCGTATCGTATCTTTGTAGGATACTGAAATTAAATATAAAGTGTCGTATTTATTCGGCTTTTCCTTTTTGAGTTATGCTGTTCATAGGCATACACACACGGATATTTTTCTAAAACTGCTTTTTTTTTATTCAGGGAGCCTCAAAACATGTATTTCCGGTTAAATCACGGTATCGAATTTTAGGGTGGAATGCATTACCTTTTTTACCTACTAGGTATGTGGTGGAGAAAGTAAAATTGAAGAAAAGCTGTTATATTTTTACTCCTGCTTTTAAAATAAATAAGGGAAAAAACTAAGTAGCTACATGGGGATTTGCACTTGCATCAGGAACAGTAAGCTAACTCTCTACCACTGAGCTAAGAGTGCTGCATTGTAACGAGCTTTAGTTATACTCCACTTGAGAATTAAATCAATAAAGTGTGTTTTGGTTACAAATATTCAGTGTTGAAACACACTGAAAGATGTCTGTTTGAAATCTCGTATATGGATTATTTTCTCGGAAGACTTTTGTGAATATAGTTGTGTTCCCCATTATAACTACTACAAGAATACACGCAGTCTTGTGAAGAGCCTACTGTCCCGAGCGAAAACAGAAGATAGTGGATAGCAGCGCTTATCGTCTGCTCATACTAAATATGGCAGTACAGACGGTGCACACTGATGATACATGGGATGAAAATATAATTGGGAAAGGAAACTTTGGAAGACAAGTTTCCATACCTAAGTTTAGGGAACCTCCGCGGGATTTACCAGGCATGAAGACTGAGGAAAACCTGAAAAATAACGTTAATGGCCTCGACCACCGTGTCGGTAAGAAGACAAGTGGGACAAAAGAAAGGATGATGAGTTCAAGATGCTATAATGAACAAGCAAGAGCCGGCAGCTCAGCTCCGCCCTTTGCCCAGAGAGTCGGCATCCAAATGGCTGTTCTCCCTGGGTTTCTGCTTACACAGGGACGTTATGCGCGTCAACCCCAGGGGAAGACTACCGCAAAACCGCGGTGGGGGCAATTCGTGCCGGAGGCCATTAAGCCGTCTCAGAACTCGGGTGTCAGGAACCACTGCTCTGCCGAGTCATCCAATCCCTTTCGGAAGGAGCTCAGATGTTCGGTCCGACGTACTTCTGGTGACGTCAGAAGTACCCAGCGCTTGCACCAAGGCACACGGGGGATCCAAAGTACTACATAACTTGAGTTAATTGGAATGTATCTCAAACAAAGTTTCGAAAAAGAGCGTTTTATGGCAGCTTGTTATTACCGGCTAAGGAAGCCAATTGCAACCAAAAGGGAAACTATCATTTCGGTGAGGCAGATGGACATTTCACCAAGATGGCATTAATTACAGAAAGAAAGATTCCTGAAGTACCATATTGCCAAACATGTGTAATTATCAACGATAACAACGCATCGTTAGGGAGTACCACATCCGTTATTCTTTGAGAGATGGAAATGTATTCTGGAACCTGAAGATGGTCACTTTCTCTGTTGCCTGGTCCACGTGCACTCTGGCCAGCAGGCGATGGATTATTCATGGAAATGTTCAGCGCTCCCACACTTGAAAAACTGTCGGTTTCTCTTTTGCAGGCAAAACAGCAGCAAGTGAACAGAATAATAAACAAATCAGAGCATCGCTAACAGATTCTTTAGAATAATAATTATACCAAGCGCGAGTTTCACAAGAGAGGTCCAATAACTCACAGGCGAGAGCTGCAACGTGTGCTTTTTCTTGGATTAGGCTTTATAAGATGTAAAATCTTACTAAGGTGTATTTATTACTCTCTCCAGCATGCACCTCGTAGGTAGAAATAGTGTATTCCACCGGAAAAATTCGATATCAAGATTTCAGCAGAAATACATGTTTTGACCTCCATGAATTTTATAAAAAGTTCGTGCGGGTCTGTGAACAACATAACTCAAAATCAAAATGTCGGATAAACACCAAACTTGCTATTTAAGTTCAGTATAGTCCAGAAATATTATCAAGAAAGTTTCTCACCACTAACTATCCGTTATATGGAAAATATTCCATACTTTTTTAATGTTTCAAAATGTCTAGTGAGTTTTTATTAAAATACCATACGTACAAAATATATACCTAACAAAATGTGTATCTAGAATTTTCTGGGCATAAGAGAGACAAAAACGTTTTCCTTTCTTTATTCAACGGATTACTCTCCTCATTGTAGGACTTATACCCCCAAGGACTTGCAAGTCAATGTCTTGTCTGTCGAGGAGCAAGCAAACTCTGGATCATAGCATATCCAGGAAGGGTGATCAACCCAAAACCTGGTATGTCGGTGAAGGAGAAGGAAATGAAATATAGTGATGAAAGGGATGATAGGAAAATTCGCGAATCAAATTATCCAACCTAGCATTCACCTAGAAGAACCGCGTAAGAAAACTTCGGTCAGATTTTTCGGCCCCGGAGGTTTGAAACCGGGACCTCCCGAATGCAAATCGCACACGTTACCGCGACGCCAGCACTTAAATCTCTTTAAGAAACACAATTTATTCCAATAACCTTTTCTGGCATCAGGGATTTCCAAGATATCCGCCATCATTGGTTTGAATTCCTCAATACTGTCATTTTCTTAAAGTGCTGTCGCTATTCAGTAGTTTCTCATTGTGTCATGGAAAGGCTTTGGAATTTCAAGGCCAGCATACAACGTCTCGTTTTTAAATATCTCACTACCTATTCTGTTTCCTGTATCCCCCTTGTAACTACAATGTCGTTCTCCGTGGTGTAGTGGTTCCCAAGGTCGCGGGTTCACAACCGGCGGAGGGCGATGGATTTTTTCGGGTGTAAAAATCCTTAGCATGGCTTCTTTCGGAAGGAAAGTAAAGCCGGTGGTCCCGTGTCGTAGATTTACGGCACATAAAATAACCTCAAGCCTGATAAAGAGGCCTCTGAGCAAAATTACCGGTCTTTGACGATCAATATAGAATGGGACGCTAAGGATCACAGTAGTTAAAGAGCGTCCTTAAATAAAACTCAACTTCAATTTTGTACCTACAACGAAACGTGTAATGAAACTATTTCTGCAAACGTTTATCTCGATTAACATGAAGTAGAGAGAAAAATAAACTTGCGTAACTCAGTTTGTAGATACTATATTAAAATAAAGGATAGTAGGTAGAAAAAGTTATGTAAATGTAACATATCAGTATTTTTTTTTCAGAAAACACAATTCCCTTGATCTCGATACAAGTTTCGTCATAATGTTGTTACATCCTTCATCGAATGTACAAAAGCATTTGTGGTCAATAAGTTGTAAGCGGAAAAGGATTCGCACTGATGTGCACTGCAGAACAAACATTTAAGAAAAGGAAATGTTAAGGGTGTATTTTATTTTTAAGTCTCTTGAGGATGGAAGAGCATTAGAAATGTTAATTCTCTTTCAGCACAGGCGATAAAGAAAAGAGCATCTAAAATACTTTAAGTTTAATGACGATAAATTATACAAAATGTACATAATAAATAAAAAAACAGCTGAATAGTTGGATATGACACCAGTGACCGTTTAGGAACCAGCAGATTCTACTCCCAGCTGCGTTTATTCTCCTGTCATCACCTCCATAAACTCTGGAACAAAAAATAGTCGTATGTGATACATTCGCACAGTTTTGGAGAAATCGGTTATATACAGGGTAAGTACAAATGAATGTAACTAGTTTACGTATTTATTATGACAACATTATGATAGAAAAACGTATGAGGCAAACTCTCAAAGTTTATATTACTGCATTTGTTGTGTATTTGCCTGTGGCGCTATTGTTTCAAATACGAAATGTTTGGCAATCAGAAGAAAGCTTATGTTGTTTTAGAGCTAGCGAAATCACATTCAATTACAACGGCATTTCTGCACACGTGTTGGTAAACATCCACCAGCACGAAGAAATACCTACAGTTGGTAACATCAGGCTGAAGAGACTGGCTCTGTGATTAAAAAGAAAAGCACAGGAGGGCCACGTGTATCAGCTGCTAATGTTGACAGAATCAGACAAGTCTTCAAACGTAGCGCGCAGAAGTCAAAAGCTATAGTCCCCCCCAAAAAAAACATTTGGTGTCCATGAAACCATGCAAATTGTCGTTGCTACGAGCCTTGAAACCAAATGACAAGATCGCACATCAGTTCTGCGTGGAAATACAAGCGGACATGGAGGATGATGATTTTGTTTGACGCCTAATTTTCTGTAAGCTACATTTAATTTAAGAGGGAAGGTTAATCGCCATAACGTGAGAATATGGGGCACTGAGAATCCTTGAGCCTTCGTTGAGCAAGTCCGGGATTCAGAGAAAATCAATGTATTTTGCACCATATCACAAACGAACATCTATGGCTCATTTTTACGTCATCTACCATGTGCATAGTAGGTAGAGAAGATATTGCATTCCACCCAAATATTCCAAACCGAGATTTCACTGGAAAAACATGTTTTGAGGCCCCTTGAATTAAAAAAGAAGCATTTTTAGAAAAAGGCGTGTGTGTGTGTGTGTCTGTGAACAGCATAACTTAAAAACGAAAAGTCGGATAAATACAAAACTTGGTATTTAGGTTCAGTGTCTTCTAAGGATGCGACACGAAGATTTTCAAGAAAATCCTCCAACCCAAACTAGCCATTACATGGAAGATTTTTCTAAAACGAAAGCCACTAACGATTTTGTTTAAAATTCCTACATTAATTATATTTACCTACATGAAAACTCAAATGTATATGTTGAATTTTCTGCCTTTGAACTCCTCTTCATTCGGAAGGAATTCTTTATAGTCTTGTATAACTGGTACACGTTAAGTGATAGATGAAAATGTACTACGGAAGAAATGTAGATCTCTTTAAAACATACAATAATTAATTTCAAAAAACTTTTTTGTGGCATCAGGCCATTCCTGAGACAACTGTTATTAAAGGTTCGAATTGTTCATTTCTTGGTCATTCTTTTAATGTCCTGTCAACACTCAGTTGTTTCTCGCGTTGTCATGGAAACAGTATGGAATTTTAAGGCAGCATATAGCGTTCAGTTGTTAAACATTTGACTATCGCTGTTCTCTATAACGAAATGTGTAATGTAGCTGTTTCTGTAAAGGTTTATTTGGATTAAAATGCAATAGATAGAAAAGTAAGCATTAGAAAGAATAGTTTTTATAAAGCGATAGAGGGTAGAGAAGGCCATCTGAATGCAACGCATTAGATTTGTCTTTATTGAACGGACTGTAACTGGGATGACCTATCTTGACATCTTGTAGCAGTTTCTAATCTGATGATAGATATGACGACTATTTCCAAGAAGATGGGGCACCTCCGCATTATCACAATGAAGTAAGGCATTATTTGAATCAACGTTTGCCTCACCGCTGGATTGGCCGTGGTACTGCTGATGGCCTAACATTGCGTGATTGGCCACCCGGCCACCTGACCTTACCCCATGTGGGGATATGTGCCACTGCCACGAAATCCACCAGAGCTACGACGGCGTAATCGTTACTGCCATCGAATCAATAGAATATGCTGGATCAGTATGGCAAGAACTTGACTATAGTCTGGACATACGCCATGATGACACGTCTTCCCATATTGAATATTTCCGAATCTTTTTATTATCAGCAAACTTTGAGAATTTTTCTTTCCAATGTTGCCTGGTATGTTTTTGTATCATAACTAGTTTCTCCATAATAAATACGTAAACTAGTCCCAATCGTTTGTACTTACCGTGTAATTTAGTATTTACGTAACTGCTGAAATACGAGTGTGGAGAGTACATTATATATTACACAATCAAGGAATAGTTTCTATTTCCAAGATCCTGTTGTATACATGTATTGCACATTTTTACTTTCTCTGCTACGTACAGTAAGTAGGGGAGGTATTGTATTCCACCCAAAAATTCGATACCGAGATTTCACCGGAAATTTATGTTTTGAGACCCCCTGAATCCAAAAAAAAGCATTTCTGGAAACATGTCCGTGTGTGTCTGTGAACAGCACAACTCAGAAACGAACAGTCGGATAAACACCAAACTTGGTATTTAGGTTCAGTATCATCCAGAGATGCGACACGAAGGTTTTCAAGAAAATCCCCCCTCCCCGGATTATCCTTTATATGAAACATTTTTCGAAAATTTTAATTTTCTCAGAAATGGCTCTAACGATTTTGATTAAAATATCATACATTTAAGATACTTTCATGACAAATGAAATGTATATCTTGAATTTTCTGGGAATGTCTCCAAAAGTATTCTTCATTGTGAACGACTTTTGCATAGCTGGTAAACCATAAGAGATAGACAAAATTTTACTACACAAAAATGTAAATCGCGTTAAAGTACACAATTTATGTCATATACATTTTTTATTGAGTGAACCATTTTCGAGATATTGCTTGTTATTCCCTTAAATTTTCCAATACTTATACTTTTTTTCTCAATTGGGAATTCGTTATTCATTTTTTTATGTCCTAAACATACAAAGAGAATGGATTACTCCACATAGCAACCAGCTCTTAAAATATTTGACTATCGCTTAAAGCCTAGCAATTCCCCTTGCATCTACAAGAAAATTAGCAATAACATTAACATCTGGATTAACATGAAGCATATGGAGAATAAACGATTGTAAAAATAGTTTGTACAAGAGTAGAGAAAGTCATGTGAGTGTAACACATCAGATTTTCGTTTTTGAGTTATGCTGTTCACACACACACACGCGCGCGCATGGACCTTTCGTAAAAACGCTTCTTCTGGATTCTGGGCGCTTCAAAACGATACTTGCGGTGAAATATGAAGACAGAATTTTGGGGTAGAGTGCAATACTTTTCTACTTATGTTTGGAATGAATAACTTCTTAACAAATTATTATAACAGGTAGAAGAGTATGGAAGGGATGCGGACTCATATCAAGCTTTTAGAGGAACAACCATTTACGAGGGCGAAACTGAACATTTTTAGAAAATCAAACAAGGATTAGTTTTAAAAAATTTAAATGGCATTGTTTTTCAAAATAGTCCCCTTTAGCATGAATACATTTTTGCATTCGATGACACCAGTCCTTAAAGCAACGATGCCACTCTTCCTGAGGCACTTCAAAAACCAGGTTTTCATAATGTTCCACTGCTTCATCTGAAGAAGGAAAAGTGTTTCCACGCATTTTATCTTTAATTTCTGGAAACAAATGGAAGGTGCTAGATCAGGGCTGTACGGTAGGGAGTCCATGGTGCTTATCTTTAGGGTATCCAGATACTCATTTCTCAGTTTGCTGTATCCGACGATGCGTTGTCATGATGTAACACTATGTTGTTGTTTTTTTTCTTTCATTTTTAGCGTTTTACACGAACGTTTTGAAACAGTTGCGGTAAATGGACATTGATGTACCAATTGGCAGCAATGGTACGTCTATCTTCTAATGCTGTAGTAACAATGTGGCCCGTTTTAGAAGAAAAAAACAAAAACAAGCAACCATCTTCATACCAGCTCTGCGAATTCGTCGGTCTATTGTAGGGTTAGGTTCTGTTTGAAAGACCCATTCAGCCGATTGACTTCTCTTTTCAGGATCATAACAATAAATCCAAGATTCATCAGCAGTAGCGATATTCCAAACCACATTTGAAGTGCCGGCTTTATATAGAGTTTATATAGATCAATCAGAAACAGTGTCTTGTTGTTTTTGATTGGGAGTCAGTTTATGTGGAATCCATCGACAACAAATTCTTTTTACGTCTAACTGTTGATGTAAAATGTTTTGGTTTGACCCATACCAATGCCCAATGTCACCCTAATAAATTCATAAAGATGTCGATCTTCTTCAAGCATTGCTTGAACAGCGGCAATATTTTCATCAGTAATAGTAGATCTCGGGCGTCCTTCACGAAATTTATCACTAAGAAAAAGCCGATCTCTTTTGAATTCGCTATGCCAATTATGAATTGCTGCCTTACACGAGTCTTCTTCGCCAAATGAATTTCTAAGCCGATCTTCACATTGTTCAGCATTAATGACGATTTAAAATCGTAAAAAAATCACAGCCCCGAAATGCTCTGTAGTCAAATTCATTTTTGGATGAACACAAAATCTTTAAACGATGATAATTAACAAACTACACGATAATCAACTCGCAAAACATTAGAAAGTAGCTGTCAAATATAACAAATTTGATTTGTTTTTAGAAAGGTGGCATTCTAAAAATGGTCGGTAGTGCCCTCGTACAAATGAAAGATGATAACACATAGAGCCTTAATAGTCGGTTGGGCAGCGAGGTATCTCAGAGAAATGCGTTTAATTATAGGGTGTCACTTCCGTCGCCGTTCATGGTTGAGAACCCGAGCTCCAGCTGAAGAGTCGCTGAGGATGTTTCAAGGTTCAGTTTTCACTTTCTCTTCTACATATAGTAAGCAGGGGAAGTATTGCATTCCACCCAAAAATTCGATGTTCAGATTTCGTCGGACATATGTATTTTGAGCCCCCCCCTGAAACAGAAAAAGCATTTTTAGAAAAAGTTCCGTGTGTGGTGTCTACGAACAGTATAACTCAAAAACGAAAAATCGGATAAATACCACACTTTCTGTTTAGGTTGAGTACCTTCCAAAGACAAGACACGAAGATTTTCAGGAAAATCTCCCCACCCCAAACCACTTTGCATGGATAGGATTTTCGAAAACGTTGATTTTCTCAAAAATGATTGTAACTATATTTATTAAAATACCATTAAGATATTCTCATGACAAATGAAACCTAATCTTGAATTTTCTGGGAATATCCTGTGAAGGCCTCTTTATTCGGAAGGAATTTTTATAGTCTTGTATAACTGATAAGCGTTAAGCGATAGACGGAAATGCACATCTCTTTAGAACACACAATTTATTTCAAATAACTTTTTTTGTGGCAGCAGCCATTTCCGAGATATCTGTTATTGCTCCATGCTTAGTCATTCTTTTCAAGTTCTGACAGCATTCAGTTGTTTCTCGCGATGTCATGGAAACAGTATGGAATTTTAAGGCCAGCATATAGCGTCCAGTTGTTAAACATTTGACTATCGCTGTTCTCTTTGTATCTATAACGAAATGTGTAATGTAGCTGTTTCTGTAAAGGTTTGTCTTGATTAAAATGAAGCAGATAGGAAAATAAACTTTCATAAGAATAATTTGTATAGCCACTAATAATAAATAGAGGGTAGAGAAATCATGTAAATGTAACATGATTTTTACACTCTGTTCCCAGTAAAATACAGTACTCTGTATTAATTTATAAACAAATGTTTCGTGTCCTTAATTTCCGTTATTTCTACTTTTACGAGGGGCGTTCTAAAAGTTCTCGATCGACCCCGATGTCGTGAAGATGGTCAAATTATTATGATAGTTGTTAAGTACCGAACTTAGATGACGCGTCATAAGGCTTCAGTCACTGTCTGTGACGATCGTATAAACAATTTAGTGTCAACATTTTCTACAAAACGGATAAATTTGAAATGCGAGCGATAAAGTATTTAGTTTTGAAGGATTTAAACCCAACAGAAATACAAAAAGGAATTAGATTTGGCCTTATAGGATTCTTCCCCTTTGTCTTTTGACTGTTAAGAATTGGACTGCTGAATTTAAGCTGGTCGTACTTCCATTCAGGATTGTGAGCGCTCAGGGCGTTCCAAAACAGCTACGTACTCGCTGATCGCCAATTGAATATACGCGAGTTTGTTACATTGCAAATACTTCGATAGGTTGTGTCCGCTATATTTTACAAGAAGTTTTTGGGTATGAGAAAGCTTTCTCTTCAATGGTTGCCGCGTTTGTTAATAATGGCCAGAACTGACATTTCTCATTAGTGATTAGACATGTTTAAACGCAATTCCAGTGTTTTTATCCAACGTTTTATAACAATAGAAATAGATTCATCTCAACACGCCGGAGACGAAGGAGCAGTCCAAATAGTGGTTGGCTACAGGTAAAAGTGTACCAAAAAAGCAAAATCTGTTCCATTTGCAGGAAAAGTAACGGATATAGTTTTCTGGGATTCTCATGATATGGGGCTCATAGACTACATCCAGAAACACAGAACAGTCACTTTGGGATTATTGCTGCAAAACAGCATGGCTTCCAGTGCTTCCACATCCGCCATATTTGTCGGATTTGGCTTCCGCGAATACGTTTTGATCCCAAACCTGAAGAAATGTCTGGATGGACGAAGATTCCCATAAATGACGAGGTTGAAGCTGAGACAGACTTATTTTTCACAGTGGGACAAATTTCATTTTACTAATGGTGTTGAAAGATTGCAAAGTTGGACTAAATGAACTGATTTACAAGATGGCTGCTGAAAAAAGCTCTTAAATCTTGTGTTTTCGTGGTCAGGTGAAGAACGTTTAGAACCCGCTCCTATACTCAGGCCATTGACCGATTGACTTCTTGATAACATTTTCAACGTGAACCAGAGAAAGAACTAGCACTTTAAGGTTTTGAAGTCGTACTGACTCATATACGTATTTTATTACGCAGATGTACTCTCTCATGAATTACAAATAGTCTACTGCAACCCTGCACCAACCACGTGTTAAACAAATGAAGTTCGCAATGACCACTCACCTTCAAAATCAACGGTTCCAGAGCCGTCTGAGTCAATTTCTTCAATCATGGCATCCAGTTCTTCAGCTGTCAGTTTGTCATCCAGCTCCGCCAAAATTTCACGTAGCACGGCAGTAGTGATGTACCCGTTACCTGGAAAAATCACTTTACTTTAGTTGTCACCAAGGAGAGTTTGTAAACTAAACCACCTAAGCGTTGTCTATCTTGCTACACGTATGTCCATGAACTATATTAAATCCGCTAACTTTTTATATATTTGTGTGTGTTTATGTAGCATAATCTCAAAACCACTCCACCGATTTTTAAAATTCTTTCCCAAGTCAAACATCCTGTTCTTTCTGCCCAGCATGGACTATAAAACACCTAACTTCAATTTATAAATTACTGAAAGACTAGAACAGATTTACAAAGCCTTCATACAGAATACCATGGAGTAGAAAATAGCTACTGTACTCCACAGAGAATGCGTGTAGAAACAAAAGCCGGTTGCATTTTTTTCCAAGCAATATATGTGTCATAGTGTAACACTTGAACAAACAGAAGACAGCCCTTAAAAAGCGACAATCCATCCTTTTTAAGAATCTATGTTATATTTACTTCTTTAATCGTCATTTATCAAATACCACAGACGTATGTAATGAAATAGTGTCGAAACCTCTGAATAGCATTTATTCTAGTTCTGTAGATGTATACACTGAAGTTTCTGGATGCCTAAACCTCCTAATAACCCCCATGTAAGAAAGTTTTGCTTTACTTCCTTTGTACTTATGTTGTAATCAAGTTCGTAGGCAGGGCATGTTAAATAATTGTATAAAGAGAGAAGATTGCTAAGGTTAAGCATATTCCATATTAACAACTGAAAAGATTATTTTTCTATGTCACTTTTGCAATGAGGTTAACTAGGTGGCCTGAAAGTGCGGAATCTTCATATTTACCAGCTTCACTCTATTTTGTTGTATATGTTAAGAGTTCTCTAATTCTTCTCTTCTCTAATCAGAATGAGTTACAAAGAATACCAAAGAGAACATTCCTACCTATATCACCGAAAAGGAAACCGAGATGTTGGCTGATGCCGTAGAAGATGGAATTCACTTGTGACTTCGCCGGAACAGGCTGCATAGCCTAGATGATGACGATGATAAGAGTTTGTGCATTGTGTGAAAACTACATACCTTTTATGTTATTAAATATCTGCAGAACCAAAGAGAATCTACAGATGTTTAAAGTTTCACCTACTGTGATTATCTGAAGCCGAGCGAGGTGGCACCGCGGCAACGTGTGCGACTCGCATTCGGGAGGTCCCGGGTTCAAACCCCCGGAACCGACCAATCTGACCGAAAGCTTTCCGCGGTTTTTCTCGATCTCTAGGTGAATGCTGGGTTGGATAATTTTATTTTCTTATCATACCTTTCATCACTGTGGCTGCTGATCCAGTGTTTGCGTACTCCTCGACGGGTTATTGATCCAAGACATTGATTGGCTTGTAAGTCTTTGGGGATGTAAGTCCTACAAAGAGGAGGTAATCCATTGGAAAAGAAGAAGAAGTGATTATCTAAAAAGTTACTCAACCATTGACTGATTGTTCCATTACCAAAGGGAACTTGGAAGAGTGTCGGCGGGAGGTTAAGGAAGTCAGAGGTTCCGCCGATGTTTCACATCCTTTTGTATGAATATAGGGGATGTTTCATCCGTTATTAGGAATAGCTGGGCTGTGAAAAATTTATATTATAAGTGATAAAGGGGCGGATTCACTATAAAAGTCTCTAGATTACGGGTAGTTAACCTATTTTGAGCTTGGGTCAGTACATTGATAGAATTTATTTGTAGGGTTATCTAACTAAAATTGTATTAATAACTACTTTGAATGTGAACTAAAGTATTGGTATAATTGGCGCAACAGTTCTAGACATGTAAAAATCTTAATGACAGCTATGAAGCGAGTTACTCGCCAGATCAGGAGGTAACCGGTCGTCTGCATGCTGCAAGAGTGAGCGGCACAGTCATTGTCAAATATCCGCACACCGGTTATACACTGCACTGCGCTGCACTGACAAACTTATATACAGTATATTTAAGTCCACCGCTGTAAAAAGCGTTTAATATAAAAACCTGCCAATAATCTAGTAGGTAGGTGGTTTGTCAATTTGAGCGTTATGGTAAGAAGCATTGTCGATAAACAGAACGGACCCAGCAGGCATATTAGATATCAACATGGTGTTGATTCAGTTCATGTAATTTTCTGTATTTATTTCTTGATGAAAATCTCATGGTTTTTGTTGCGACTTGTAAACGAAGGGCATTTGGAACAATGCCGAACTTTCCAACAGCATGAACGATAATAAGTATTTGCCCTTTGGCCATAGGTGCCTGCAAACCTAATTCGCTATTGTCACTCCAACTTTTCCATGTTGTATGACAGCTGTGTATATATGACTCATCTTCATACACCATAGTTTGACCCTCTAATTTGTACCTCTGAGTAAGGTACTCTTCCAGCTGAGATCGCATGTCGTGCTTTTCTATTACAACTCGTCTATTTGATTTCGTTTTCTTCCACTTGAACGCTAAATCCTTTATAATTTTTTCTGAGATTTGTAGTACCACCTTGAACATTTATGCTGTCTTTCAGCTTGATGAGCAATCTGCTTATTGTTGGCACAGTTTTTTCTTCTACATAGAAATTGTTAATCGTGCGCCGAATGACGCATTCATCGAAATCTCTATTTCTGTAACACGTTTAGGGACTTTGTTTGTCCCCAGGTGTGTCAAATGGTACTCCATCCATGTGTTTTTCTCTTAACTTTGAGAACTTTGGAAACGGTACTCAGTGAAACACCAGTTGCTTCGGCTACTTTTTCTTTCACTCTCTTAAGGCTTTTCTGGAACTCGGGTGAACATATATTTTCTTCCTTCATCTCTGCTTCTTGCTTCATGAAGTCGAGGACATTTGCAATTATTTCCCTACTTTGACTATGTAATACCTTTATCACTTAACTTTGAACACGTAGGAGCCATGGTTATAAATATAACAAATATAAAATAAGTACTATTTAGATACTGCAGCTCTCTTTAAAATTACAACCAGATGCAGACACTTTCTATGCAGACTGTATGTGTTACGCACTGTGAGTAAGCAAAGGTATTATATCGCTTTCGTTGATTAAGCTAAACATAAACCATTCCTAGGCTCGGAAGCTGGGATGGCAATCAGGGTAACGATTCCAGAAGTTTTGCGCCAGCTATAAAGTATTCAGTAAGTGTAGCTGTAGACCTAAATATAAAAAACAATGTTTTAAAACTCATTGACTTATTTTTATTATTCAGCTTTTATTTTGAAAGAAATTGTATAGTGTTACGTTTTAAAATTATCATGCAATGAAATACATTCAATTTGAAGTTGATTTGTTTGTTGTATTGTTATTTTTTTATTTTTACGTTGTTATTTGCCCCACGTTTTGGGAGCCAATTCGAATTAGATTGTATTGAAGGAGTTGTATTATATTTTAACTATTGGGAGCCGAACTTGAAGTTCGTTGCAACCGCACGTATAGTACCCGGTTTCCGGTAGCCTTCGCCCTAAATGTAGTTTCCGGTGGCCTTTACCCCAAATGTTTAAAAAATATTAACTTTGTAATTTGACTGTTTCTTTAAATATTATATATTTATGTTTGCCTCGACTGCGTCAGTATTTTTGTTGGACATGGATATCTTAGCAGGGCGTGGTGCGACTGAAGAATGTAGGCTTACACAGATTATAATTTTAAAACACTCCTTTTTATTAATTCTTGACACAATTTAAATAACACTTCACTGATATAGAGAGCTGTAAGATTCTTTTATTAATTAATTACTTGCACTTTTTAACACGTAAAACTATTTTCGTCTCACATGAATACTTATTAAATTTCTCAAGGACGTGCCTCGCGTCCGATTAGGAACACTGTCAACAACCAACGCGCCCGGTTAAGAGCGCTGTCTACAAGCAACTGACTTGATTTCAACCGCCTAAATTTGTAAATTTCTGTATTTCAAGTCTCTGATTGGTTATTCCTAATCCAATAGAATACTTT
Source organism: Deroplatys truncata (assembly GCA_030765065.1). NCBI lineage: Eukaryota > Metazoa > Arthropoda > Insecta > Mantodea > Mantidae > Deroplatys > Deroplatys truncata. The sequence continues at coordinate 22,513,100 of CM060987.1, forward strand.
TATTTAACTTAAGCTTTTTTCTGGTTGTTGATTGGCTATTTTATAAACTGTCATAAAAATTACATTATTGTTGCTCCAAGAATGACTAGTAACATCACTACACCCTCCCACTCACCACTGCCTCAAGGCCACCTCATTGTTAGCAACCTTTAACCTATCACTCTCAGGCACCTACATTACTAAACCACGTAATACATTCACATAACATTATTGAACATGTACAATAATATAAACATTTACAATGACTGCAATATACACTTTTTATATATTGTTACATACACATATTGCTTTAAGACGGGCTGTTATTATATTTATATTACATAATTTGACTGAAATCATTTAAGTGTTAAAAATACTGCCTCAAATTATAATGGAAATACTCATTACTACGCTATTCAATGAGAACATTCCAATAAATTTTGAAGACCTATAATGTTAATATGACTTTTGTACTTGGTTTTCATTAACCAATTTCTCAATATTAATTGTGCTTTCTGATGTGCACGGAACAAGTTTATTAACAAGACGTGTATCTCTAATAGTTTAACGTCGATTTTTACTTTCTTACCGCGTATATAGTAGAGAACCCATTGCATTCCACCCAAAAAATTGGATATCGAGATTTCACCGGAAATACATGTTTTTAGGCCTCGTGAATCCAAATAAAGCATTTTTAGAAAAATGTCCATGCGTGCATCTATCTGTCTATGTACCTATTAACACGATAACTCAAAAACGAAAAGTTGGGTAAACAAAAAACTTGTTATTTAGGTTCAGTATATTTCCAAACATGCGACAAGGGGATTTTCAAGGAATCCCCCTACACCCAACTACTCTTTATATTGAACATTTTTCAAAAAGTTTTGATTTTCTAAAATAGTGTCTAACGGTTTTGATTAAAATACATTATATGAAAGATGTTTACGTCAAAAATAAAATGTATATCTTGAATTTTCTGGAAATAGTCTATGAGGCCCTCTTCATTCGGAAGGAATTTTGTATAATGTTGTACAACTGGTAAACGTTAGGCGATAGGGGAAAACGTACTACACAAGAAATGTTGATCTATTTGAAACATACAATTTATTTCAAATAAGTTATTTTGTGGCATAAACCGTTTCTGAGGTATCTGTTATTAATGGTTCGAATTGTTCCTTACGTGGTCATTCTCGAAGTACTGTCAACATTCAGTTGTTTCTCGTGATGTCATGGAAACAGTGTAGAATCTTAAGGCCAGCATATAGCGTCCAGTTGTTAAACATTTGACTATCACTGTTCTCTTTGTATCTATAACGAAATGTGTAATGTAGCTGTTTCTGTAAAGGTTTATTCGGATTAAAATGTAGTAGATAGAAAAATAAGCTTTAGTAAGAATAAATTGTATACCCGCTAATAAACGATAGAGGGTAGAGAAAGTCATGTGAGTGTATCGATTCAGATTTGTTTTGATAACGCTCATGGCAGGAAAAGCATCCTCACAAATGTATGCCAAGCGAGTCTTGTTAGAGTAAGATCGTGAGTTTCAGGGAATCAGTCTGAAGGGAGATATTTCCAAAATTCAGTCAAATTAGAAGTGCGTGATTAACAATGCTGTTTAAATTTGGTACAAGATCCTGAGTCCGTTTTAGACTTCCACTACTTCCGTTTGCAAGGATTCGGAGTGTTTCTGCAAAATGGACTTATTAATAAATGTGTTACTCCTTTCAGTTTCCGAGGAGAAAGAGTTTGTAATGATAAGTAGATGCACATCGGATCTTGAGCTATCAGCGGACCATTCAAAATGTCTTGACGGTCCATTATCCGGCCCGCGGGTCGTCCCTGCTCTAGATAAGTGTACAATACTTCATAAGAACGAGGCAGGTAAATGAAGTTAGTTAATTCGTCATTCGAGTTTAAAAAGCGCCCCGTGCTACTTCGAGTAAGCCAAGTTGTAATTTTTATAAGGTTATAGCTAAGGAAGATAAACCGAAGGAGAGGTCCCGGGTTCGATTCCCCGCCTACTCTGACCTTCGGTTTTTTATGGTTTTCCCTGATCGGTAGGCGAATTCTTGAGTGGTTACACATCCGCCTTGATTTCCTTTTCACCATTTTGCTTTCATTCCGTTTTCTTCTAATGTTTTAGGTTGATTCTAGGTTTCGTGGCGTAGGCGGTGCCGGACAGATGGCACGGATGTTTGCTCAAGGATACTAGAGGGCTAAGTGGTCGTTCATCGCTTTCTTTAGACAGCTCCAGGAATGAGACGAGTCTTCGAGCCTGGAACTGTGAGGAACTTCAGTGCGTGTCTGTGGCCTATAAACTCCTGATGTTCCTTCACTTCATCCCTTCCTCCTGGGTGGGGGGTAGACACATTAGATCTATATAGGTCGCAGCGCGCGAGGTGTCCCCCTCACGTCTGCGAAATCTGGAGCATGGCCGCAGACTCCAGTGTGTGCAGAATACGGGCCTTCGGGCTATCTATTCTGTATACCGCTCCTTTCCCGTGAGACTGGACATCTCTTCCTTATGTGGAGGATGAAATTAGGCGTCGGGTCGCAAAATTTTACGACCAGTTGCCACACCATCAGAGCGCCCTCGTTCGGTCTCTTGGGGAGTATAACCCTAGAAGACGCCGCTTTAGGCGTCACCGGCTTATGCGGGCACATCCGGTAACAACGGAGCATCTCCACCAGCATCTAAGGCTGAGGTCCCATACAATCCTTTCAAGAGTAGCTTGGACTTTAACAATTGCTACCTCTACATTAATAATATGACAAATTACTAACATCAGCGGTGCACAAGGGTCGTTGTACCATGACCGGCAACCGTTGAGGAACAAACTTTGTTTCCTCCTTTCACTCCCCTACAAAAATCTCAACCGCCATCCTGTAAATCCCATACCCCGTCACTATGTGGTAGGTACACGCCTAACACACGTTAGGGTTGCCCTCAACCCGGCATCATGTCGTCGTCGTGTCCCCCTCCGTTGTATAACGTCTAACCTAAGGAACAAAGATGGGTGCGCATTTTCAGAAAAGGGAATAGTAATCCTAGTGATTAAACCAACTGCTACAGATGAACAACCTTCTAACCAGTGTTGGTGTAGGTGTTGCTATTGAAATAACAACTAAGCACACACGTTTGTTACTTGTATAAAAAGATGCTGTAAACATTACACAAGCGCTTCATGATTATCATCTTGATACCGAGAGGCACAGGCGACATTCAGCTCTGCAGATGCCCAATGATAGTAATAAAGGTAGGTTTGCATAACTGTTGCGTCCTAATTACCCGTGTTTAGCGCCATCACTAAACACCCACACTCAATTGTTACGTCTCAAGAGCTTCGCCCTCATTTGTAGCAATCCGTGATGTTATCGCTCTGAAGATGAAAAACTATCAAGAGGGCGGTCATTTTGGGAGGGATGGCCTTGATCACTGTGTGTGTCCTCTTTGTCAGTTTAGAATGTCGTAGCGCAGGCGTACAACACCACCTTCCAGGTGTAAAATACGAACGCAACTTAGACCAACTCCCCTGCTGTAGATCAGTGTAAAATGTTTCATAAGAACGGGGGAGGTAAATGAAGTCAGTTATTCGTCATTCGAGTTTAAAAACTGCCCCTTGCTACGTCGAGTAAGCCAAGTTGTGGTTTACCGGGAAGAAATCCGAATCAGTTGCAAAATTTCATATCGTGTCGGCGTGCTGCCATGCTAGCTCACTGGTTAGAACAACCGGACAGACACTGGGAGATCCGTGGTTCAAATCCCCGCTATGGCATTGATTCTGCTTTTCCACTGGGTGAGCGGACAAACCGGCTAGCCGAGGTCGTTCAGCATGGACCAGTGAACATGCGGTTCACTGCGGTTCAGATCCCGCCAGGACCGTCCTCCCGACTGAGGCTTTTTTCAGGTTTTCCTCAGTCCTCACAACTTGTAAATGCAGCGGTGGAACTCTAAACTTGGCATGAAATGCTTCCTTCCTAAATTCCTTTTCCCAATTATAATTTTTTACTTTCTCTACTACGTACAGTAAGTAGGGGAAGTATTGTATTCCGCCCAAAAATTCGATACCGAGATTTCACCGGAAATACATGTTTTGAGACCCCCTGAATCCAAAAAAAGCATTTTTGGAAACATGTCCGTGTGTGTGTCTGTGTGTCTGTCTGTGAACAGCATAACTCAGAAACGAACAGTCGGATAAACACCAAACTTGGTATTTAGGTTCTTCCAGAGATGCGACACGAAGGTTTTTAAGAAAATCGCCCCACACCAGATTACCCTTTACATGGAAGATTTTTCGAAAATTTTAATTTTCTCAAAAATGGTTCTAACGATTTTGATTAAAATATCATATGTTTAAAATATTTTCATGACAAATAAAATGTATATCTTGAATTTTCTGGGAATGTCTCCAAAAGTATCTCCATTCTGAACGACTTTTGCATAACTGGTAAACCATAAGAGATAGACAAAATTTTACTACACAAAAATGTAGATCGCGTTAAAATACACAATTTATGTCCTATACCCTTTTTTGTTGAGTGAACCATTTTCGAGATATTGCTTGTTATTCCCTTAAATTTTCCAATACTTATACTTTTTCTCAAATGGGGTGGGGAATACTCCACATACCAACCAGCTCTTAAAACATTTGACTATCGCTTAAAGCCTACCAATTCCCCTTGCATCTACAAGAAAATTAGCAATAAGATTAACATGAAGCATATGGAGAATAAGCGTTTGTAAAAATAGTTTGTACAAGAGTAGAGAAAGTCATGTGAGTGTAACATCAGATTTTATAATAAGGAAATTAATAGTAGAATTCAGAGTGCAGAAATGATATTTCTTGAGAAGCACTAAAGGCTGTACAAGACTAGATCACATACGAAATGAAGATATCAGAAATAAGTTACAAATATATTCCATACACGATAAAATCCAACAACATTGAAATTACTGCAAACAACATTTATAACATATGGACCAAACAAGAGATCCAGTGCAGACCACTAGAGCATTGTGATACAGGAAGACCCAAGAAAAGATGCTGTGAATGAGGAACAGGCGTCCCGCCTAAACCGTGAAAAAGATTGTTTTTATATCGGTTATTCCCGAGATATCCCTGATTATGGTTATGAATTTTTTAACACTGTGTTTTACTTTCTCTACCACATACCTAGTAGGTAGAGAAGGTGTTGCATTTCACCGAAAAAGCAGATACCGAGATTTCATCGGAAATACATGCTTTGAGGTCCTCTGAATAAAAAAAGGATCTTTAGATAAAGCTGTGTGAGAGAGAGTGGGGGGAGCATAATTCAAAAACAAAAAGTAGGATAAATACCAAATTGATACTTAGATTCAGTATCTTCCAAAGGGCGACATTAAGATTTTCAAGAAAATATATTTAAACCAAACTTGCCCATTACATGTAACATTTTTCGAAACTTCTGATCTTCTAAAAAATGACACTAACGACGTTGTAAAAATACCACATGTTAAAGGATATTTACATGACAAATAAAATGTATATCTTGAATTTTCTGGGAATAGCTTCTGAAGTCCTCTTCATTGGGAAGGAGTTTTGTATAATCTTGTATAACTGGTAAACGTTACGCGATAGACGAAAATGTACTACACAAAAAAATGTAGATCACTTTAAAACACGCGATTTATTTCAAAAAACTTTTTATTGAATCAGAAATTTCCGAGATATCCATTATTAATAGTTCTAATTGTTCCATACTTTGTCATTCTCTACAAGTCCTTTCGATATGCAGTTGCTTCTCGCGATTGCGCGCAAACAGCATGGAATTTTAAGGCCAGTACATAGTGTCCAGTTCTTAAACATTTGGGTATCGCTATTCCCTTTTTTATCTATAATGTAGCTAAGGTTTATCTCGATTAAAATGAAGTAGATAGGAAAATAAACATGCGTAAGAATAGGAAAGGTGGAATCACATAAGTGTAAAATTCAATGCATAGCCGGGATTTAAACCACGGATCTCCTGGCCTCCGTCCGGTTGCTCTAACCACTGAGCTACATGCCGGCAATCTCGTACATTAAATTCCCCAACTGATTCGCATTTCTTCCCGGTAAACCACAAGGGGATCTCAAACTGTACTGAGGTGGCATACCCCAATGGCCACCTACAATGTTGTAAGTACTTTAAGTCCTGGGCCTCATAGTTTCAACGACTATTAGGTTAATTAATGCAATTAATTGTTCTTCCACACAAGACGTGTCTTGGACAAGGTAGTTAAAGTACTGACAACATTGTAAGTCGCCTTTGGGGTATGTCATCTCAATACAATTTGAGATCTCCTTATGGTTTACCGGAAAAAATGCGAATCATTTGGAGAATTCGATGTCCTGCCGGCAAGTTGCCATGGTAGCTCAGTGGTTAGAGCAACCGGACGGAAACCAGGAGACCTGTGGTTCAAAACCCGGCTATGGCATTGAATTTTTCAGTTGTCTGATTCTACCTTTCTAGCCCTGTCCAACACACGGCTTGTGTGGAAGAGCAATTAATTGCGTAAGAATAATTTGTACATTCACTAATAAGCGATAGAGGGTAGAGAAAGCCATCTGAATGCAACACATCACATTTTTAAGGTGCTGTCCGCATTTCTGCGATGTCATGGAGAGTATGGAGTTTCAAGGTCAGCATATAGCACTTGCCTTTAAATAACTGACTATCGATTCCGTTTCCTTTTCATTTGTAATGAAACTATTTCTGTAAACGTTTATCTGGATTAACACAAAGTACGAGGGCAGTTCCAGAAGTATCCGACCTGACGTATATATAGCGGTTGTTATTTCAAACAAATGACTATGGTAAAAAGTACCAGCCTTATAAAGCTTAAGTTTGAAGTTTGACGATGCCACGTTGTTTAGTAATTGTTTGGCAGCCATCAATAGTGAATTCTCTCAGCGAATTTGTAACCATAGATAAAACTGGCCATCGTTATGTGATACAATACTTTCATTTGAAAGCTCTTAGTACAACTAATATTAAAGCTGAGCTAGACTCTACTCTGGGGGAGTCTGCTCCTTCGTTTACAACAGTAAAATATTGGGTGGCAGTGTTTAAGCGAGGCCGTACGAGCTGCCAAGACGAACATCGTAGTGGTCGACCTAATGAGGTGACCATGCCAGAAATTGTGAAGCAAATCCACAAAATGGTATTGGGTGACCGTGGATTGAAAGTGCGCGAGCTAGCACACATGGTACGCATTTCAAAAAGTGCTGTACATTGCACACTAACTGAAAATTTAGACATGAGAAAGCTTTGCGCAAGATGGATGCTGCGTTTACTCACAATGTAACGAAAGCAGCGCCGTGAGCATGTTTCAGGCGAGTGTTTTGGCGATGTTTAGCTGAGGATCCATAACCATGGATGAAACATGGGTCCATCACTTCACACCTAAGAGGAAGGAACAGTTAAAACAGTGGATTGAAAGGAGAGAATCGGCCCCAAAGAAGAGGAAGACAGTTCCATCTGCAGGCAAGGTCAAGGCGTCAGTTTTTTAGGGATGCGCGTGGGATAATTTTCATTGATTATCCTCAAAAAGGAAAAGCAATCAATGACAAGTATTATGCAAACTTATTGCAGCGTTTGAATGATGAAATCAAGCAAAAACGGCCGCATTTAGCGGAAAAGAAAGTTCTGTTTCATCAAGACAATGCACCAGTTCACACATCCATTATTGCCATGGCCAAATTCAATAAGTTAAAGTTCAAATTGCTTCCTCATGCACCCTATTCGCCAGACTTAGTCCCCTCTGATTATTTTCTGTTTCCAAAGTTAAGAAATAGCTTGGTGGTAAAAGATTTGCCAACAATGAAGAGGTGGAGTTTGCAGTTGATGGCTATTTTGCAGAACTCGACGGTTCTCACTATAAACAGGGTATCGAAGCTATTGAACATCGCTGGGAAAAGTGTATCGAGCTGAAAGGAGACTATGTATAAAAATAAAGATGTTTTTTCCCAAAATGTTTGTGTTTTCTTTGTTAGGTTGGGTACTTCTGGGACAGCCTTTGTAGATAGAGTAATAAGCTTTCGTAAGAATAGTTTGTAAAAGATATATAAAAGTAAACCATAGTGGGTAGAGAAAGTCATTTGTGCTTTAGTCAATAACGAAGAGCAAAGCATTCTACATTTGCTGTTGCTTGCTACACCAATGAGTTTAAACATTGAAATGTCTTAAGATTCTGCAAAAGAATTTGTAAAGTAAAAGTTAGGTGGTCAACAAATTCAGAGAACACTTTTTGTACCTTTCTATATTTGTGGAGAGTGTTAAGGTTGGCAGGTGTATTCTCACTTGTTACTTCCTGCTTTCCCATTCTCCAGAAATCTGCTTATTCAACATATCTAGTTTATCGGTAGAAACGTATTAGAAAGTATTTTATGGCGATCTAATATTATGCTTTAAAATATAAACTGAGTGTTAGGGTGTTCACTATAAATTTAATTTCATGCGAATTTATAAGTTGATGATATACTTTTCTCTGAAACATATATTTTAAATAATACCTACTTGGCCTCCATTGGACACACAGCAGAGTAAAGAAAATGATACACTTCATAAGCATGCAGTTTTTTTATGTACAGAAACTTTTCTGCACTTGTGCATGGATTTAGGTCCACAGTTTAAAAACACCATAAAAATCGTCTGGAGCATGTTTAGCAAAGCACATTGGAATTTTCAAGCAATACAAGTTAAGATCAACGCCCAGACTAATGAAGATTGCAGATATTTATGAATATTCAAACGAGCCAGATGGCTCCGCGGTAAAATATGAGGCTCGGGGATCCCGGGTTGGATTCTCGTCGACCACCTACTCTGACCTTTTTTCGAGACTTTCGCTGCTCGGTAGGCGAATACAGAGGTGGCTTCTCCTCTACCACGGATTGCTTTCCGACATTTCCCTTTCATTCCGGTTCCTTCTCATCTTTTAGGTATGTTTTTAGGTTAAGTGACGTTTCCGGTGCCGGATAGATGGCGCGGATGCTTGGTCAAAGGAAGCCCGTGGACAATGGAAGCTTGTTTGGTCGACGGGTCGTTCATCGCACTCTCTAGGCAGCTACAGCGGTGGGACAGGTCTTCGAATCTGTAAGTGTTACGGACCTCCGCGCGTCTCTGTGGTCTGTCTGCCTACGGCATGTAGCCTGCTGTGGTTCCATTACCTCATCCCTTCCGTTGATGAATTACATACTAAAATAAATAGGGTCATACGTTGGTGACCTAAAATACACTTAAAATTACTTGTACTTAAAAAGAACGTAACTCTTTTTTTAATCCATGAAAAGTGATGCAAGTTAGTGAATATCATCAATATTTTTAAAAGCGTGTGTGTGTGTATTGCTTGCATGGTTTTGTTTCACTTGATGTGCTATTGTATTGTGAATCTCCTCCCTGCTGCCACTTTAACCCACAAAGCTTGCACATTAATATCAACCCACCAGTTGCAAACACACATTTATCAACTCAGAAATGAATTGGTTGCAGACATGTTTCTATAGGCCTGTGCAGGTCGCAGCGTGCGAGGTGTCAGCCTCCATTCGGTCACCATTCCTAACATTTACAAATTCAGGTCGATTCATTTGAACATTTTAATACAGGATTCAGTGTTTAATTTAAATATGAACACCAAATTTCATGCTTTTTTCTGCTGTTTTAAAAAATTCCTCGGCACAATGCAATTGTTTTTTTATAAAAAAACTATTATTTTGTTTTTAAGCTCTTTAGAGTATATTAATAAATTTCAGGGATGTATTTTTAACTATCTTACAGTTTAGGAGAAAATAAATGACAAATATGATATTTCAGCTTTTTTGCTTAAAATTTTACACAATTCAATTAACCAAAATTAATCTCATTATTTTATCCTGTTATTTATAAGAAAGTATATCTTATTTGATTGATTTATAGCGAAAAGTACATCATGTGGAGCAACTCGAGAAAACCCGAGAAAAGTGAATTTAAAAATCATAACGCTAAAATAATAATGTTTCTTACTTATGACGGTAAAACCATTTAGTTCATATACCTACAAGCCTTCCATCTTCTTCTTTCGGGCGTAAAAATCCTTAGCATGGCTTCCTTCGGAAGGGAAGTAAAGCCCGTGGTCCCGTGTCGTAGATTTACGGCACATAAAGAACCTCAGAGCTTAAGAAAAAGGTCTCTGAGCAAAATTGCTGTTTCTTTCACAGTAATATGTCAGGTGGCCCAAACAAGCCGTCCGCAAAACAAATTGCCGCATCACTGCTATTCAAAAGGGCAGCAGGCACTGGTCTTTCATTTAGCTGTCTCCTCTCTGTCGGTATGGCGTCCCTTTTGCATTTCTCCTTAGGCAAACCTTTTGGAATCCGCGTTACTCGGTGTAAATTAACTTCAACTAAGGATGGTTTGTGTGGGCTACCTAGCAGAATGGGACGCTAAGAACCATAGTAGTTAAGGAGCGTCTATAAATAAAACTCAATTTCTTTTTCTGCTCTTCTACAACTAATTTTGCATTTGAAGGCTCCTGAGCTTTATTCACTTTAATGGTGTCTTACGGAGGGGACTCGGCACAGATCCATAGGGGATATTGTACCTATGTCCTACGAGGGAACGTTCCCGGTAGGAAGGATGAGAGAGAGGAGATACCGGTTGACCGGATTCAGAAGCGACGGTACACCAATGATGGAAATCCCCGAAAAAAAACCATGGATGAGAGTGGTCGGTCACCGGGGACCGAACCCAGAACTTCCCGAATGCGGACCACAGACTTTGCCCACTCGGCACTTTAATGTTGTAGTAATGCTTTTACCATAATTTTATAGGAAGATAGGCCGACATTAAAATCGCTTCAAAATGTCGTACAACTATAAAAGCTGTATAAGATTTGTAGTGTTTAATAACATTAAAATCCATATTTATAAATGTTGGCATTTTATCACAGGTTGGTATACTTAGCAGAACATCTTACCAGGTAGTGGATGAGACAAAAGTATATTTCTTGAGTACTGCATATTTCTAAATGTTCTAATGTGTTGGATTCACGTGACTTTCCCTACTCATTCTTCTACGAAAGCTTATTCTTTTATCTACTTCTTGTTAATCGAGATAAAGTTTCTTTACATATTTCTTCGTAGGTAGGAGGAGGATACTGCAGGTAAAGCGATAGTCAGATTTTTAAGCGAATCGTTGAAATTCCATGCTCATTCCATGACCAATACAAAAAATGTTACATTCACATGAGTTTCTCTAACCAATATCATTTATTTTTGTATAACTTATACAGACCAATCTTAGGAAAATTTAATTTTCATGTTAATCGAGATAAACGTTTGCAGAAATAGTTCCATTGCACATTTCGTAGGGGATACAAAGACGATAATAGAAACCCAATGCATGGTCACGTATTTAAAAGCCAGTCGCTATATATTAGGCATGTGCTTTATAATGTTTCCATTACATTGCGAGAAACAACTGCATAACCACAGCACACTTAAAAAATGGGTGTGGAAAAATTCGATTACATTAATAACGGATATCTCGGAAATGGCTGATACCAAGAAAAACTTATTCTTGAGTGTTTTAAAGAGATCTGCAATTTCTGTGTGGTAAGATTCCATCTATCTCTAACGGTTTACGAGTAACACAAAATTCTTTCAGAACGAAGAGCACTTCACAGAATATACCCGGACATCTCAAGATATACATTCTATATATTAAACATCGAAATATTTACAGTTATTTTTTATGAAAATCAAAAGTAACTAACTTTTTCATGTAAATGGTAGTTTTGCGTGGGGGAATGTTCCTGAAAATCTTCCTATCGCATCTTTGGAATATACTAAACTTGTATACTGTTTAACCCAGTTTTCGTTTGAGTTAAGCTGTTCAAACACACAAACGGATGCACCTTTTTGCAAAAATGCTTCGTTTTATTCCGAGGACTTTGAAACAGAAATCTTGTTGTCCAACTTTTGGATAGAATACCTACGTTCTCTACTTCTTATAGGTACGTATTGGAGGAAGATCTAAATGTTTTCTTATTTGTAATAAATTGAGCGCACCTTCTTTGTCGTATAACCGGAAGGCCTCTCGCAGTTCCTGTTCCATGGCCTCAGCATCTTCTTCAACCAGGAACCTGGCTGCCAAGTTGCAGAACTCTGGAAATCCTAGTTCTCCAGTTCCTGGGGATCAGAGTTTTATAAAAAAAATGTGTTAAATATTCAGATAACAGCGACGTTTTTCGTTTTCAAATATAATGGCTAATTATTTTATTTTAGCATAAATTATATGTGTCATGTATTCAGAATGCGTGTCTCACACGTTAACGCAGCGCCACGTTGCTCGGTTCTACTCAGTATAGGGATGGGCAGAAAATAACTTGTAGGCTTCGGACACGGTTGCTGTTTCGTTGCACTTTGACCGGAAAACAGTTACGTGTGCACACTGAGACCTCCCCATCCCCAACCACTGCCAGTCATTCACTCTAAGAAAGCGAACAGTATATCTACAGCCTGTTCTGAAGTTACGAAGTCCGGCCGTTGATAGCTGACAAAACGTGCCGAAAACAACCAGTAAGAAGAGTGTCTTACTTGTAAATGGACATGGATGTGAGTGTGTTGATGTAAGAGGGGAAAATGTATTCTGTAAATTGTGCTAGATTGAAATCAAAGAAGAGAGAAGGCAAGATACTGTAAATCTAAAAAACACTCACAAAATATTACGTTGCTTCCTAGAAATGAGGGGGTGAGGGTATATTATCCACATCAGAAACCACGAACTCATGTAGCCAAACCGAAGTTTACAGGTATTCGTTTGACATGGTTGTAAGCACAGATATCCCATTTAATAAGCTACAAAATTCATATTTTAAAACGTTTCTGGAGAAATGTTCAGCTATAAAATTTCCTTGTGAGTCTACTTTACACAAATTTTATTTGTCTTTGTCATAGATGGCAATACCAGAGTTCTTGAAACTTTTCGATAATTTGACACAACACTTTACAGAAGTAGACAAATGTTCTGCAGAAACTGATGAGTGTTTTAGATAAAAACCCAGTATATGCAATTATGTGCCGTATTAGGCATTAGTAATAATATTATATTATAATGGTATTCTAAATAATGAAATTGCATGTGTTTCCCAGAGGCGTGGGACGTTCGTCAGTTTCGTTTAGCACTAGTAACATCATGTGATATGGAACGGAGCTTTTCAAGATATCAACTTTTTTGAGTTTGAGAAGACGTTTTGCTTTTGATACATTCAGAAAATATATTGTAATCCATTGTAATAGCTGTTCAGGCATGTAAATCACACATGAAACTGATTATTTCATCTGCCACAGTTCAGGTTTATTATTTTATTTATTTTATTTATACTTTGTAATAAAAGCTTTAAGTTTACTACAGAGTTTACTGTAGCGTACACAGTACAAACTCAGTAGCGCACTACCTCTCTCTCCGCTCGCTTGTAAACAAAGTACCAGTATAATAGAAGTTAACTAATCAACCTAAAGTCATGTCCGAAGCCTGGTTATATGTAACGGCTACCAAAATAACTAGTTATCGCCTCGATTAGTAAATAACCAAACTTTTGCTCTGAATGTAATAATGTTCACACCTCTGTAACTGAGTCGAAACAACCATAAAACTATGAAGAGTCATATTTTTATTGCGGAATTTGAAAATGTACGTGCCAAAAAAGTACATCAAAATTGCATCTTTTTCGTATTTCAGAGGCGTATATTTCTCAACCTTTAAATTATATGAAAGAAAATTTCAAAGGATGATATCTCATATAATGCTAGAGGTAGGAATTTGTTTGATGTTACAAGTGTAGATTGTCTAAAAGAATGAATAATTTTCCAACCAAAGTGGTAAAGATAGGGAACAAATTTCCATCCCATGGTTATTAATTGAATAAGAAGGTTCTTAAAAGGATTATCTCTGGTTATTTAACAAATAATCCTTTTTATGATATTAAGGAATTTTAAATAGTATAGTTTTAAAATTTTAAGACTAAACAGTTCTATAATTTTAATTAGCATGTCTATATTGTACATATAATTTTGACTAAGTCTGTTACACTATAGTGCTCTATGACTGTACGCAACAAACTATTAAACTGAACTGTTTGACTCTATTTAGTGAACTACATTAATAAAACACACAAGTGAAGGAAAACAATGACAGCAAGGGAGCTCGACACGTTTATATCAAGCGGGCCACACAAACCTCGTTTTGTTAAAGTTATACCGTCCCGGAGAACGCGGATGCCAGAAGGTTTGCCTAGGCACATCTGTAAAGGGGTTTGTATATCGACATGGCATGTACCTTTGAAAGCAATGGTATATTGCGATATGAGTAGGGGAGTACATTATTACAGAATCGAGGATTAATTTGAAAAGACGAAACCAAGTCGAGATTGTTATGTGTATTTTACATTGTTTTGTTTCATTATTTTGAATGAATTATTATTAAGAAAACATTTCTACTGAACTTACCCACTGTCACCTCGGATTTTCGGTAAGGTAAGCTGTAAATTCAACAGACGTAACTGTACTCGTACGATGAATTAAGTTGGGGACACCTCGCATCTCGACCCAACGTAGATCTTTTGTGCTTACCACCCGCAGGAGGCTATAAGCCGCAGAGATGCGCACAGGTCGCTAACGATTCCAAGACCCGGACACACCGGCGGGCTGCTCAAAGAAGACTTCCCTCTGGCGGAGAAATCGACCCACTGAGGCGGCTCACAGAAGGCTTTTATCTGGCGAAGCCGAGTAGAAGTTTCCAACGAGGAAGCATATTTGCCATCTATCCGACACTGCAGAGCCCCTAGACGACGGAAAGGGGAACCGGAATGTCACAAAATGGGGGAAAGGAAATTCATGGTAGAAGAGAAGTCACCCAAACATCCGCCTTGTCAACCAGGGAAAACCACGAAAAATCCATGGTCAGAGTGGCCAATCCCTGGAATACAACACAGAACCTCCATAATGCGACTCGCACGTTACTGCGGAGACATTTCGCTCTTTAATGCTTTGGATTAGTAAGATAGTAAAATTTAGGAGGCTTTCAGTCAATCTTTAGCTGGTTTATACTGTCTCAAAGCAGTTTCTTTGAAAATACCTAGGTTTGCCAAAAATTCTGCCCGTATGTTGCTGGCACTAAAACTTATACAGAAATAATGATTTGTTATTCCTATATGTTACCACGACAACTGATTATTTCTCCAAACATACGTGCTTTTTGTAATTTTATGCATCAACCAACAAATAGGGTGTAATTGAAAACAGAATTGCAATTATTGCTCCTATAAGTGTGGTAAGAAACCTTATGAAATTTTCAAGTTGTTAAAACAATTAATATTTCATTAAAATTTGTTTACCAAATTATCAAGAGATTCGTTGAATCTTCATCTATTAAAGACTTGCCAAGATCTGGCAGGCCACGTTCCAACAGGACTTCAAGTGTGGTCAAAGCAATAAGAGAATGAATACACCGTAATCCTCTCTGGAAAGCAAAACATCATGAGCTGGGAGCTAAATGTTTCCACCAGATCCATTTCTCAGATTATCAGAGAGGACCTTCATATGAGAACTTATAGACGCTTAGTACCGCATTTGTTTACCTCGAAGTTAAACAGGATCACGTACGAAAGACCAAAGTAGCTCTTACAGTGACATGCTCAGAATGGTCAGGAAAATATCCTCTTCACAGATGAGAAAATTTTCATATTGGAGGATAAATATAATAAGAAAAATGATTTTATATATACACGGAACTCGGAGGAACCTAAAATGTTAAACCCCGGATTTATAGAGGGCACCGTCCAACATTAGTAATGGTTTGGTGGGGAATATTACAACAGGGAACAACATCTCTTCATTTCTGCAAACAAGCAGTAAAATCAGGAGCCAAGCAGTATCAACAGGACATCTTAGAGGCATTTGTGAGGCCCTTGAACACCTCACTCTTCAACAGCATGCACTGGATCTTTCAACAACACTCAGCTCCATCTTACAAGGTTAGAACAACCCAAGATGGCTAAGGGATAATTCCAGAAATCACTGCAGCGGAAGTGAATTGGCAACCCAGAACTGAATCCACTGGACTATAGGATTTGAGATATCTTGGAGAGTATTAAACCTCACTCCAGTTTGAATCATCTCAAAGGCAGCACAGATGTCATCCGTGCTGCAATAAAGACTGGCCTAACAGCTTCAAGTCCTGTGTAAAGGCCAGAGGCGCTTATTTTGAATGGCTTGTGAAGTAAAAAAATGTACATTACTCTCTGAGTTAAATGATATATATTACGGATTTTCTTGCCTTTTATTTCAATACATATCAAATCTTAATCATAGAATAGAAATTATGACAAGACCTAGTAATATACACTGCCGTTTGTGGAAAATTGCAACACCAAGAAAAAATTTCCCGAATAACTCCAAACTTGGTGGAAGTGTAGAAGAGTATGCAAGCAATAAGTGATTAGGTTTGCAGAGATATAGGATACACGTAGGCCGAGCAAAGCCCTCTCGTGTCGGTCCGACAAGGTCAGTGTTGCGCCCAGGTAGTCAGTACAGAGCTGTCAAACAAGGTGGAAACAATAGAGTGAGTGCCAGTATGCCTCGTCGACGTCAAAGGGAGCAGAATGATCGGTATCCGAGAAGTGGGTTTGTCATACCGTGACATTTCGTCTCGTACAGGGCATGCTGCTACGACAGTGATGCGTGTGTGGAAGAAGTGGATAGATGAAGGTCGTACGCTGCGAAGAGCGGGTACTGGACCACGGAACATGACCACAGCACGGGATGACCGTCATCTTGCCCGCATGGCCATAACGGACCGTGCAGCTGCATCCACAGTGTTGGCTCGATGCTGGAGCACTGCAACAGGTGTGAACTTGTCTGCATCAACGGTTCGTCACCGTCTGCTGCAGGTTGGACTGTTTGTATGCATGCCATTGCGTCGGCTTCCATTGTCCAGAAATCACAAGCTCCTCCGACTGCAATGGGCACGTGAATACCATCAATGGGGTGCTGAGTAGCAAAATGTAGTCTTTTCGGACGCGTCCCGCTTCAACGTGTCCTACAGTGATTGTTGAGCGGCATAGCGGACAAACACCAGGTGTGATGGTGGGCGCCATTGGTTACAATAACCGATCTCGCCTCCTACGAATTGAGGGCACTTTGAACAGCAACCGGTACCGAAGGGTGGTTGTAGAGCTTGAGGTACTCCTCCTACTTCAGGCATCTCCACAGGCCACATTTCAACAGGACAATGCCCGGCCACATATTGCGAGGAATGTAAAAGCCTTCTTTGAAGAGCGACGGGTACCATTGCTTCCCTGGCCTGCACGTTTTCCTGACATGTTGCCCATCGAACATGTCTGGAATATGGTTGGTCGGCACTTGGTGTCTCACGGATTTGTGGGCTCTAATACAAGCTGCGTGGAGGAAAATCCCTCAGGAACTTATTCAAAACCTTTTTGATTCAATGCCATGAGTATAGCAGCTCTAATTGCAGCGCATGGAGGCCACACCAAATACTGAATATTAGGGCTCAAAGCTCATGTATAGATTTGAAGAGTTTATCATTTGTTACTTCTCATGTACCTAACTTGTGGTATTAAATTCATTAAATTCATGCGTTTCCTTCTTAGTGTTGCAATTTTCACAAGCGGCAGTGTAGATTCAATATTTCAAAAAGAATTCGAAGTCGATTATGAAGATATACATATTTAAGACGCATGGAAAATTAGGTTGTATTTAATTCTCGTTCTGTTGTACATTGTGTGTTGTTATAGCTAGCAGATTTATGTTGGTTGACATGGGTTTCCTGGGAAACGAATTCATGTGTTAGAATTCTAAGTTTCCTTCTGTGTAAATATGATCGGTAAACATAGAAAACACACACTCATGCAAATAGGTTTGTTATGAACTTTTAACTTTAGAAATCCAGTTCAGAGCTTTGCTACAGTATTCCACATTAGTCGTGGTGTATTAACTCTGTTAATTTTTGGCCAGCGGAAGAGACATTAGTAGTCTAAATGAAATCGTTGGTCACCTTTTCTCCGTGATATAAAAATGTATTTAAAATAGCGACATTGAAGTCTCACCATCTTCATCAACTTCTGCTATGATTTCATCCAACATATCCTGGTCCAGCTTTGTTCCCAGCATCTCCAGAATAGTGCCCACCATCTCTGTAGGAATCCATCCATTCTTCTCCCTGTCAAATGCAGCAAACGCTTTCTTCAGCACTGAAATTTCCAAACAGAAGAATTATATATTCATGTTGCTGCTTGTTAAAACAGAAGCATGCAAATTGCAAAAGAAAAGAGATAGGCCATGGATGTTTATCAGCAACATAGAAATATAGTGTCTTATACAACTTAAATTCCCAAGTTCAGGCCTACTTAGATAATTACCCACCCCTCCTTAATAATGTGTCGCCCTCCGTGGTGTAGTGGTTACCATGCTAGCCTCTAGTTCCCGATGTGGCGGGTTCAAACCGGCGATATGTTTTTTCGAGCGTAAAAATCCTTAGCATGGCTTCCTTCGGAAGGGAAGTAAAGCCGGTGGTCCCGTGTCGTAGATGTGCTGCACATAAAAGAACCTCAATCCTGATAAAGAGGCCTCTGAGCAAAATAACCGGTCTTTCACGCCCAATATAGAATGGGACGCTAAGGACCATAGTAGTTAAAGAGCGTCCATAAATAAAACTCAATTTTAAACGCATATTTTGCAAATATTTTGGCAATTAATGAAGTAATTTTAGAATTTATATTTTTGCGATATTGTAGAGACCAAGGATTTCGATGGTATGCTACTCTTAGTCCGGACTTTCAAGATTGTGTAATTTCATGTACAACTACAAATTATATATATATATATATGCATATAAACATGCCTCGTGCATACACAGGGGTGTATCTGTACTATTTCTAGTACCTATTTAAAGTCTTAAAAAGATAGCTTACCCATCCCTTAGAGCAGGTATGGGCATTCTGCACCCCACGTGCCAAACGATCTCTATCCCTCCCGTTCTCGTCTGCTGTTTATAACACATAAGCAGTCTTTTAACCCGGTGGTGGAACACTGCTGTACGCAATTACAAGATACGTTCCACCGAGTTGGACGGACACTTAGGGAAGAAGGTGCTCTTTATATTTTGTAGCAAGAAACTGCAATGTACTGTAAAACTACGTATTCAGTTGAGTATTGTTCGTTCCTGTAAGATTAGATATAAGCGATATACTTATTTATTCAATTTGCTAAGAAGTATGAGTTTTTTTTAGAGTAAAACCTTTGTTGTATGAATAGTAATGAATAAAGCAGTTGATTTTGTTTTGTCATTTAATGTATACCTTGCAGTTTAATAAACAGGATTTCTAGCTTTTCAAAACTAAGAATCGTGTTATGCCATTGCTCTGATAGAGGGTTAGCTACATTACGTCATACTACGCTTCCATGGCCCTACCTCCTGGATGTGACACGCCGCTCACCCATACTTACCTTAGAGTGTACCTAACAGAATTTCCAATTCGGAAGCACTACAACAATTCTGGAACATATTCTGTATACTCAAGCTATAGTTGTGTGATGTATAATTATTGAACTCATATTGGACCTCATGTTCGTCGCAACGTCATGCTGATTGTGGGGAATACAATATATAGGTGGCAGCTGTGGAAGCGATTGTAATGTGGTGGTGGTGGATAAGTGGAGGGGGAATCGGTAGATACGGTGGTGATGTTGATGGAGATGGTGGTGGTGGTATCGGTAAAGATGGTGGTGATATTGGTGGAAATAGTGATGATGGTATCGGTAAAGATGGTGGTGATATTGGTGGAGATAATGTTGATGATATCGGTAAAGGTGGTGGTTAAATTAAATTTAGCCTTATTTATGGACGCTCTTTAACTGCTGTGGTCTTTAGCGTCCCATTCTATATTGGGCGTGAAAGACCGGTAATTTTGCTCAGAGACCTCCTCTTTATCAGGCTTGAGGTTCTTTTACGTACCCTAAATCTACGACCGGGACCACCGGCTTTACTTTCCTTCCGAAGGAAGCCATGCTAAGGATTTTTACGCCCGAAAAAATACATCGCCCTCCGCCAGCTTTGAACCCGCGACCTCGGGAACTAGAGGCTAGCATGTTAATCAATACACCATGGAAGACGACGAAAAAGATGGTGGTGATGTTGGTGGTATCGGTAAAGATGGTGGTTATATTGGTGTATATAGTGTTGCTGTTGGTGGAGATAGTGGTGTGTTATTAGATATAGTGGTGGTGGTGGTGGTATTGGTAAAGTTGCTGGTGAAATCAGTGGATATAGTGATGGTATTGGTAAAGATGGTGGTGATATTGGTGGATATAGTGTCGGTGTTGGTGGAGATAGTGGTGTGTTATTAGATATAATGGTGGTGGTATTGGTAAAGATGGTGGTGATATTGGTGGATATAGTGTTGGTGTTGGTGGAGATAGTGGTGTGTTATTAGATATAGTGCTGGTGGTATTGGTAAAGTTGCTGGTGATATTGGTGGATATAGTGGTGGTATTGGTAAAGATGGTGGTGATATTGGCGGTGGTATCGGTAAAGATGGTGGTGATATTGTTGGATATAGTGTTAGTGTGGGTGGAGATAGTGCTGTGTTATTAGATATAGTGATGGTGGTATCGGTCAAGTGGTGGTGATATTGGTGGATATAGTGATGATGGTATCGGTAAAGATGGTGGTGATATTGTTGGATATAGTGTTAGTGTGGGTGGAGATAGTGCTGTGTTATTAGATATAGTGTTGGTGGTATCGGTAAAGATGGTGGTGATGTTGGTGGAGGTAGTGATGATGGTATTGGTAAAGATGGTGGTGATATTGGTGGATATAATGGTGTGTTATTGATGTGGTGGTGGCAATAAACATAAGAGCGATTATGGCGGTGTTGTTTTCGGAAATCACCTTGTCCGGGCCCAATTGTTTGCATAAATGTAACTGATCTAAGAGAAATTTGTTTCGCTAGAGGGATATCCTGTTGTTCAATAGCTCTTTCTTACAGACTATAACTCTGGATCTTACTTACAGCTGTTTCAATAACAGTTCTCTGGTGTCAAGCTGATAGTAGCCGTCTGATGACACCTACCTAAACAGCCCGTGCATCCCCACAGCCTCGTTTAAGTTCCGGTACAGGTATTGTTACAGTAGTATCTTCAGGAACTTACGAACATTTAGTGTTGTAAAGTTTCTTTCTGTGAATGTTGTCCTAGCATTTCTTGCATTATCATTAATTCCACAAAGTTTGCACATAAGATCCTGACAGTGGTCTTCTTCTCCATAGGTAACAGGAACGTATCGTCAGTATTTTTACATTTGTATGCTCCACTGCGGGCTGGGACACACACAGCAGATTGAATTGTGTGACTGAGTCAGAACCTGGCTTGTTGGTGCTGAAGGTTCTTCGACAGCTGTGGATAAAATGTATTCTTCTAGACTACCATTTTCAATTATGGTCATCTGGAATGGAACTATATACCTTTTTAGATCTTGTTCCGTGTTGATTTCCCGGAGTACTTCCTTTCAAAGTGATGAACTTCCTAGTCCAATCTTAATTTGACACCCGAAAACAGCTTCATTTGGTGATTTCTTTATTCCTACATGGTAAGCTCCATTCTTCAACAATTGTGCGAATTGTTGTATTCCTGAACTCCAGCAAGAAGTCTGCTGGTCTTGCATCCATGTGGATATGAGGTCTTCATTAGCTACCATGCTAACTTGACGTCGTCCTCCGTTGACTGGTGGTACCGTGCTAGCCTCTAGTTTCCAAAGTCGCAGGTTCAAACCCGGCGGAGGCGATGGATTTTTTTTGGGCGTAAAAATCCTTAGCATGGCTTCCTTCGGAAGGGAAGTAAAGCCGGTGGTCCCGTGTCATAACTTTACGGCACGTAAAAGAACCTCGAGCCTGATAAAGAGCCCTCTGAGCAAAATTATCGGTCTCTCATGCCCAATATAGAATGGGACGCTAAGGACCACAACAGTTAAGGAGCGTTCATAAATAAAACTCAATTTAAGTTAATGCTAACTTAACTTTGACTTTGTCGTGGTTTGCGATGGATAATTTCTGATTCAGACCAATAATCTTTTATACTAAATACAATGTTGTTAGCAAATTCTCTTTCATTGTCAAACTGGAGAATGCTCGGTGCTGCGAAAAGTGTTACATTACTAATTATCTTATCAGCTCTCTTAGTCCTGAGAGTTTTCAAAACAAATAATTTAGTGAGATGGTCTTGGTATACTATTTTAAATTTATAATCATCCTCTGAACGAGCCCGAAGTTTATCTGGTAAACCTTGTATCAAGAATTAAATTCACTCTGTGTGATAGGTTTCACAGCTTTCATGACACCCTTTTACGTCTGCCATCTCCAATAGAAATAAGATGTAGAAGAACTAGGGATATTAGAGAATCCCGGGCAGAACAAAAATCGTTACACTTAAAGATTATAAATATCTATCATTATTAACTGTAACGACTGGTTAAACTTTAATAATTTGTTAAAGCCACTAACCAGTTACTGGTTGCTATTTGGTATTCTGTAACACCGTAAGAACAGCATCTTGTTGAGAGGATAAAATTGTGGTTAACGATAAAAGGGCTCAGATTTAGCAATGTTAAATTAACAGTGTTCAGATCATTCTCAATTGACAACAACCTAGTTGAATGTGTTGTTTCGTCAGACTGTTCTACATTTTTACATTCCTTTTTATCATGGTAAGTAAAATAAGTTGGTGTTTGATTATATATGCACAATAGTTTGTTTAATTCTGGCCTTTAAACTCCATACTGATATAATTGCATGCTTAATATTTTCTTTTTAACCTAGATCATTAACGATAAACATAACCTTAGTAATTCGGGGTAGATCAGAACCAGGTTCCTATAATGGGGATGGTGATTCCTGCTGTACGTTAATATTTTGTTACTGATTTTACAATGAAGACACAAGTACAGTGTAAGTATAGATGCATATTTGATGTTATCTTAATGCACGCGTTCATATTAACTGACGTTGACATAAACATGGAAACTCCAGGCTTTCAAGTTTTCTACGTCAAACGTAAGAAACTAACCAATCAGAGAGCCATCATTCCGTCACTCTAACTGTCTTTCTTTGTAAGATCACGGACCAGAAATCGCTCTGTAAATATCGCAGTAAAACAAATTATGATGGTACATGATGCATTCTCGTGGTGAGTTTAACGACCTTTAACGGGATAGCTAGCACTTTTTCATTTCGATACATGTACATAACCTCTCTTGTCGGTGGTCGCTATACAGGCCGCCATATTAACTCATCTGTTTCACGCTCTCTTGCGATTGGTTGCTGTTTGTGTTTCCGTTTGTCGTTATGAATGAAAAGATATCGCGTTTAATTTATGCTGACGTTTTACGTCCTTATGAAAATTTGTATTCAAACTTCTACACTCTGCACGTGTAGGAAATGATTCTGGTTAGAAGAAATATCTGCCTCGAACCAAACACCGGACTTACCGGTTGAGAAGCCAGAACACTGACACTCGTCTATAGTGGCAGTGGTCATCGATTATTTATTCAGCAATAAACATTCACGTTCATTAACTTGTTTTACATCTTCAATTAGCATTTCAAATGCCTTTGGCAGTGAGGCAGATTCTAAATGGTCCTCTGACATCATCGAAAGCCATAATCCTATGCTAACAAGTCACGTGTCAAATTCACATAAATAAACTGAACATTAGTGCGTGTTTTAAGAGCAAGCATCATTACTATTAAAGTGTAATCTTAGCTCTGTTCTTATTTACAAATGGTGAAGTGGAACTAAAATCTTAGATGTATGGTTGTCAATGAGTCTCCAATTCTGGTTGAAAAACTATTGATGTTCTACATTATTCAATGATAATATCTACATAATTTATACAAATATAGAAAAGTATAGATACTTACATTCAATTTGTTCCGGTGGTAGTTCATCCTGAAAGATAAACAAATGGTTAGTTATATTGTATTTTAGCACCAAAACATTCATCTGGTGTGGATATGATTCTATGGAAAAATATCATTTTTAAATAGAAAACGCCGCAGTTTCAGTTGACCTTAACTCATCGAGGGAGACGTCTCTCTCTCTCTCTCTCTCTCTCTCTCTCTCTCTCTCTGTGCTCTCCTCTTGTCACCCCCTCCATCCTTTGTACCTGTTCACACACTTTCTAGAATCTATTTGATGTTACAAAGACAGAAAACTTATATGTGTGGGGGGGGGGGTATTCCCAAAAACCATTCAACCAATTTGATAATTCTTTCACCATTGAAAAGCTCGTGTATTTCTAACGGATATAGGGCTAAAAACGGTCTAATGTCATATCATAAATTACAGATTAAAAAGGATTTACACAAAGCTCTTGTACTTGAATACGAAGACATTTGAGTTATATGTTTCCTTATTCATCACAAAATGGACACCTTTTATAAATAATTTTCTAATGAGAAAACAACATACAAAATGTAGGTTACCACTTAAAAAAATCTGATGTGTTACACTCACATGACTTTCTCTACTCTTGTACAAACTATTTTTACAAACGCTTATTCTCCATATGCTTCATGTTAATCTTAATGAATAACGAATTTGAGAAAAAGTATAAGTATTGGAAAATTTAAGGGAATAACAAGCAATATCTCGAAAATGGTTCACTCAACAACAAAAATTGTGTATTTTAACACGATATACATTTTTTGTGTAGTGAATTTTTGTCTATCTCTTATGGTTTACCAGTTATGCAAAACTCGTTCACAATGAAGAATACTTTTGGAGACATTCCCAGAAAATTCGAGATATACATTTCATTTTTCATGAAAATATCTTAAACATATATTTTAACCAAAATCGTTAGAACCATTTTTGAGAAAATTAAAATTTTCGAAAAATATTCCATGTGAAGGGTAATCTGGGGTTGGGGGGATTTTCTTGAGAACCTTCGTGTCGCATCTCTGGAAGATACTGAACCTAAATACCAAGTTTGGTGTTTATCCGACTGTTCGTTTCTGAGTTATGCTGTTCACAGACAGACACACAGACACACACACGGACATGTTTCCAAAAATGCTTTATATGCATGCAGTGCACCTAAAAACATATTTCCGGTGGAATTTCGGTATCGAATTTTTGGGTGGAATACAATACTTCCCCTACTTACTATACGTAGTAGAGAAAGTAAAAATTAAATTGATCCTAAAATGACCATCATAACGTCCTCCAAACAAAACACGACTAATGGCATTTACTTTCTCCTTGTACAGACACACTCAAGGAGAGAACTTTTTCTAAAAATGTTTTCGTTTTGTGTTTTGGATTCTGGGAGTCTCAATACGTGTATTTCTGGTAAAATCTCGGTATCAAATTTTTGGGTGGAATGCAGCACGTTCTTTATCTATTAGATACTGGTAGAGAGGGTAAATATGTTGGAATGTTTCTGAGTTTGGCACACAATTTGTGCTACTTTATTGCTCATAAATTGCGTATTTTATTTATTTAATAAAAGAGGGGTTTTAATGGAAACAGTTGTTTGGTTAAAACTAGAAACACAGGCCTAGATTGTATTATGTAGATGATATAGCATCATAATCGTGTTAATATAAAGATTATCGCAGTGTATTGGCACCATTTAATTGCAGCTCATGCCGCACCTGATTGCCCCCGTGACCCTGAACTTTTCTGTGTTGCTAGTCTTATATTTAGGTTAGGCTCTAATGGCGTCTCTATTCATATCCCGATGTAACCTTGTCATTACAGAAGCTTCATAATGTTCATTGGATGTTGTAATCGGTACAGGTCATAAGTCTCTCCTCCCCCCCACCTCGGCCCACGTTGCCCACGTGTTTCCACGGCCAGTGATGTTATTGTTCTCCCAGCTGCCAGATATAGCCTAGAATGTTCTTAAATTAGTACATGTCAACACTCAGCATACGCTAACCTAAAGCAGTTAACAGTATTTCTATGAGAACATAAAACAAGTAATCCAACTTCTGGCCATAAGTGATATGTTTACTTCTCTACTACGTATAGTAAGTAGGGAAAAAAATTTTATTCCACCCAAAAATTCGATATCGAGATTTCACCGTAAATATATATTTTAAGGCCCCCTAAACTCCCCAAATAACCAGACTTCAAACATTCATTTATCATGAACGACAATAGATAGCGACACATACAACACATCATTGAATAGAGGAAAGTTCAAAGTTTTAAGCCCCACCTATTAGTTCCATTCAGTGCCTATAGCGGCGCTGTGTTTGTTTACGAGAAAATGGCGACGCCACAGGAAAAGTCGTTTTGTGTGCTGCATTATGCAAAGAGTGAATCCATCGTTTCATTAAAGCGTGCATTCGTTGTAACTTCAACAACGAGGCACCTCTTCATAAAAAATTTACAATTCATAAAATAAATTCGAAGAAGATGGTTGCGTATGCAAACGGAAAATCACTGGTCGTCCTCGCATAACAAATGGTGCTCATTTTGAACGTATAAAATAAAATTTTGAACTTTCCTCTATTCAGTGATGTATCGCACGTGTCGCCATCTGTTGTCGTTCATTAGAAATACATATTTAAAGTCTGTTCCTTCCTTTTGAATAAACATATTATATTCCATCCAAAAATTCGATATCGAGATTTCACCGGAAATACATGTTTTGAGGCCTCCTGAATCCAAAAAAAAAGAATTTTTAGAAAAAGGCCGTGTGTGTGTGTGTCTGTGAACAGTATATCTGAAACACGAAAAGTCGGATAAATACCACACTTGGTATTTAGGTCCAGTATCATTCAAAGATGCGACACGAAGATTTTCAAGAAAACACCCCACCCCAAACTACCCTTCACAAGGAAAACATTTTTCGAAAATTTTGATTTTCTCAAAAATGGCTAACAATTTTGATTAAAATATAATATGTTTAAGATACTTTCATGGTATATCTTGAATTTTCTGGGAATGTCCCCAAAACTCTTCGTCATTCTCAATGAATATTGCATAACTGGTAAACCATGAGAGATAGACAACATATTACTACACAAAAAAGTATATCTCGTTAAAACACACAATTTATGTCATATGCATTTTTGTCCTTTTTTTGGTGGAGTGAACCATTTTCGAGATATTCCTTGTTATTTGTTTGAATTTTCCAATACTTATACTTTTTCTCAAATGGGAATTGGTTATTCATTTTTTCATGTCCTGGACATACAAAGAGAATGGAATGCTCCACATAGCAACCAGCTCTTAAAACATTTGACTATCGCTTAAAACCTACCATATTCCCCTTGCACCTACAAGAAAATTAGCAATAAGATAGTTTTTGCAAATGTTCATCTTGATCAACATAAATAGTTTGTACAAGAGTAGGGAAGGTCATGTGAGTGCAACACATCAGAGTTTTAGAAAAAGGTCCGTTTGTGTGTATGTATGTCTGTGTATGAGTGTTTATGAACAGCATAACTCAAAAACGGAAAGTCGATTAAATACCAAACTAAGTTCAGCCTCTTTCAACAGAACGGGATGGCTCAGGCGATAACTTCTGTGGCCCGCATTCGAGAGGTCTCAGATTCGATTCCCGGTGACCGCCCACTCTGACCCAGGTTTTTTCGGGGGTTTTCCCTGGTCGTTTCTTTCATCCCTCGAATTTCCTGTTCCTCCATTTCGTTCCATTAGTCATTTCATTTCACCTTCACCCGTATGGTCTATTTCAGGGTTGAAGGTGTCGGCAATGGTGTTTCGGTGCAGCTTGTTAGGGGAAAAGGATGCTCTCTGTGCACTTTATCCGTCCCTCGGCTGTCGTCCTCTGTGATAGCTAGTCTCTAGTTCCCGAGGTCGCGAGTTCAAATGCGGTGGAGGGCGATGGATTTTTTTCGGGTGAAAAATCCTTAGCATGGCTTCATTCGTAAGGGAAGTAAAGCCGGTGGTCCCGTGTCGTAGATTTACGGCAAGTAAAAGAACCTCAAGAGAGAGAGGTCTCTGAGCAAAACAACGCCCAATATAGAATGGGACGCTAAGGACCATAGTAGTTACAGAGCGTCCATAAATAAAACTCAATTTAAATTTTCGTCCCTCGGCCTTCGGCTGGTTGCTGCTGTATAAGGACCGCCCCCTGAAGAGGGGACGTTGTATCCTGTGTGGAGCTATCCGACTGCCGGGGCGTCTATATCTGTAAACTGTACGGGCCCTGTCATTGCTGTGCCGACACTGCTGGTTCCGGCCGCCGATGTCTCCTTTCACCTCATCCCTCCCTCTAAGAGGCGCCCCCTCGTAGGGCGTCGATACAATATCCGGATTCACTGGATTGGTGCCAAATCCCTTCCTCTTCCCAATCCAATCCAAACATCTTCCAATTCTTTTATTGGGACATTTTTATTTTCTTAAAAATTGCTCTGACAGTGTTGATTAAAGTACCATATGTTTAAGATATTTAAATCACAAAATGTTTCGGTTTTCTGACAGGCTGTGAAGTCCTCTTCATTCGGAAGTAATTTTATATAATTTTTTATAAATGGTAAAATGCTTCAATACTTTGTTACGTTTAAAGTTCTGTTATATTTAGTTGTTTCTGGCGATGTCATGGAAAGAATAATGTATTTCAAGATTAGCAAATAACGGAAAGCTATTAAACATCTATCAATTTGGTTTTCTCTATATTCTTGTACCTACAATGACATGTATAACGTGGTATTTCTGCAAAACCATATCTCAATTACCATGAAGTGCATAGAAAAATAGGCATTCGTATCAATAGTTTGAAGCAGCTACTCGTATATACAAATATACATACTGGGTAAAGAAACTCATATGAATGTAATACTGCGTTATTTTGTCTTATTTTACACACATTTTCTGTGGAGTAATTACTATTTTCTTCCCCATGGCATTCTCAACGAGAAGTTAAAGCTTTCCTCACAGGCGCATTTTACTATCGCAATATAAATACTTTTTAGTTAATTTTTTGTCATTTATGAGCTGAAATTAGAAATTACATCATATGTCTGTGGTGTAAACAGATCTTTATCTTCTCAAATATCCAGGCTGCACTTAAGGTTCTAAGCAGTCATAAGGAAACGTCAAGACTGGTTTTAAACTACCTAAACATGCTCACAAGCTTGGCAGAACAGAATGAAGTTCAACTCATCTGGGTCCTGGGTCATAGTGGCATAGAAGGAAATGAAAAAGCTGATGAACTTTAAAGACAAGGAGCAGCTTCATAGTTTATTGCGCCAGAGCCGGCTCTAGGAACATCTCGGTGTTTAATAAGAGAGGCTATTATGAACTGGTCCGAAGTAGAACTTCATAAAACCTGGGTTAAAACTCCAGGAAACAAACATGGTAAATAATTTATTAGAAAACCATGTAAGAAAAGAGTTGAAAGCTTACTTATGTTTAATAAGAGAGGCTATTATGAACTGGTCCGAAGTACAACTTCATAAAACCTGGGTTAAAACTCCAGGAAACAAACATGGTAAATAATTTATTAGAAAACCATGTAAGAAAAGAGTTGAAAGCTTACTTATGTTTAATAAGAGAGGCTATTATGAACTGGTCCGAAGTACAACTTCATAAAACCTGGCTTAAAACTCCAGGAAACAAACATGGTAAATAATTTATTAGAAAACCATGTAAGAAAAGAGTTGAAAGCTTACTTATGTTTAATAAGAGAGGCTATTATGAACTGGTCCGAAGTACAACTTCATAAAACCTGGGTTAAAACTCCAGGATACAAACATGGTAAATAATTTATTAGAAAACCATGTAAGAAAAGAGTTGAAAGCTTACTTATGTTTAATAAGAGAGGCTATTATGAACTGGTCCGAAGTACAACTTCATAAAACCTGGGTTAAAACTCCAGGAAACAAACATGGTAAATAATTTATTAGAAAACCATGTAAGAAAAGAATTG
The DNA here is from genome assembly GCA_030765065.1 of Deroplatys truncata. Lineage (NCBI taxonomy): Eukaryota > Metazoa > Arthropoda > Insecta > Mantodea > Mantidae > Deroplatys > Deroplatys truncata. The sequence goes on from CM060987.1 coordinate 22,543,051, forward strand.
AAAGCTTACTTATGTTTAATAAGAGAGGCTATTATGAACTGGTCCGAAGTACAACTTCATAAAACCTGGGTTAAAACTCCAGGAAACAAACATGGTAAATAATTTATTAGAAAACCATGTAAGAAAAGAATTGAAAGCTTACTTAAATGTAACACATTCCAGCTGAGAACAGTTACTGCATTTCTCACAGCACATGCTCCTGTGAAGAAGCATCTTAACACGATGGGAGTGTTTAAGGGTAACTAAGATTGCAGATTGTGCAAGAAAGAAACTGAAACTGCCCAGCATATTATACGCTCCTGTGTGGCCTTAGCTTACAGGAGATATAATGCTTTTGGAAAAATGTTTTTAGAACCAGAATAATTTAAAACCATATGTTACGAGATTGCGTTCCTTAATAAAGGGTGCAGGCATAATGAATTGGCTTTAAAACCATGCAGGTAGCAGAATAAGTCCAAGGCTGAAGTGCGTGAGTAATGACGGGACAAGACAAGGTATGCCTATGCCAATGGACAATGCGTATTTATCATTATACTTATTTATTAGCTGCGCCAGTAAAAGAATATATACCCCAAAAAAAACTAAATATGAGCAACACAACCAAGTACCAACTAACTATAACATTACCCTTGCCATTTACAGTAATGAAAATATACACTACGTGATCAGAAGTATCCGGACATCTGGATAAAAATGACGTTCAAGTTCGTGGCGCCCTCCATCGGTAATGCTGGAAGTCAATATGGTGTTGGCCCACTCTTATCCTTGATGACAGCGTTCACTCTCGCAGGCATACTTTCAATCAGGTGCTGGAAGGTTTCTTGAGGAATGGCAGTCCATTCTTCAAGGAGTGTGGAACTGAGGAGAGGTATCGATGTAGGTCGGTGAGGCCTGGCACGAAGTCGGCGTTCCAAAACATCCCAAAGGTGTTCTATAGGATTCAAGTCAGGACTCTGTGCAGGCCAGTCCATTACAGGGATGTTATTGTCGTGTAACCACTCCGCCACAGCCCGTGCAGTATGAACAGGTGCTCGATCGTATTGAAGGATGTAATCACCATTCCCGAATTGCTCTTCAACAGTGAGAAGCAAGAAGGTGCTTAAAATATCAATGTAGGCCTGCGCTGTGATCGTGCCACGCAAAACAACAAGGGGTGCAAGCCCGTCCGGGGCATAGGTACAAAGATCTATGAAGGTCGGCGTGCTTCCCCCTCCGCGTTGAATCCTAATACTACGAAACAAAAAAAGTTGGACATAAATTGTGTGCTTTAATGAGATATTTTTTGTACAGTAAGATTTTGTCCAACTTTCACGGTTTACCAATTATACAGAAGTCATTCAGAATGAAGAGAACTTCACAGGCTATTCCCAGAAAATTCAAGAAATGCATCTTATTTTTCATTTAAATATCTTAAACATATGGTATTTCAATCAAAATCGTTTAATGTAAACGGTAGTTTGGATTGGGAAGATTTTCTTGAAAAATCTTTGTGTCACATCTTCGGAAAATACAGAATTTCAACACCAAGTTTGGTATTTATCGGACTCTTCGTTTTTGAGTTATGCTGTTCGCGGACACACACACAGTCGTCCTCCGTGGACTAGTGGTACTGTGTTAGCCTCTAGTTCCCGAGGTCACGGGTTCAAACCCGGTGGAGAGCGATGGATTTTTTCGGGCGTAAAAATCCTTAGCATGGCTTCCTTCGGTGATCCCGTGTCGTAGATTTACGGCACGTAAAAGAACCTCGAGCCTGATAAAGAGGCCTCTGAGCAAAATTTCCTGTCTTTCACGCCCAATATAGAATGGGACGCTAAAAACCATAGTAGTTAAAGAGCGCCCATAAATAAAACTCAATTTCATTTCACACACACACACACACACACACACACGGATCTTTTGCCAAAAATTATTTTTGGGATATTTCGGGGGATGTATTTACGTTGAGAATTAAGTATAGAATTTTTGGGTGGAATACAATACTTCCTCTAGTTACTATGCATAAGAAAAGAGAAAGTAAAGTAAAAATAGACTATTAAATACAAATCGCGTATCGTACACGCAGCTACCTGCGATGCGAGTTACATGTAAACAATGTAATGGTGCAGTTGAGCTATAGGTATTGTTACTGTGTCTGAATGCTGTAAGTAGAGGAACTATAGCATTCCATCCAAAGATTTATATCGAGATTTCACCGGAAATACATCTTTTGAGACTCCCTGAATAAGGTCAGTGTGTGGTGTGTGTCTTTGAACACCATAACTCAAATACCAAACTTGGTATTTAAGTTCAGCGTTTTCCAAGGATGTGACGTGAAGATTTTCCAGAAAATCCCCCGCCCCAAAGTACTCCCTGCATGTAAATACTTTTGTTATCGTTTTTATTTTCCAAAAAATTGCTTTAACGATTTTGATTAAATTTTATATGCTTAAGATATTTGCATGACAAATCAAATGTACGTCTTTAATATTTTTGGAGAATTTTAGGATATATATAAAAAGTGTGTTAGTGTTTTCTTTTTCGCGCTTTCCCCTACAAGCTTCTACACCGTTGCACCGATTTCGACCAAACTTCTCACACATAACCTTTGACACAATGCCAAAATTCCTGTCTAGTTTAGAATTCGAAATTACACCCTATTTGACACCATTAGTCATTTAATTTTATATGATGCCTATAAAAGCTCGCAGGGTCACTATCTTTCTCAACGATAATCTTAGTAGGTCGAACATTGCCAACTAAGAATAATAATTACTTAAACTTTCACGGCCTCACAAATTAACAAAGGAACAGCGAGTTCATATGCTCGTTGATCTCCTCTCTGACAATGATAATGGAGTAACAACACAGTCAAATAAATAATTACAATAGCTATACCAACTGTGGCTATCCTTGCGTAAATGCAAAGGGCTACAATCGTTTGAAAAAACTAAAAACATTTCAAACTTATTATATTAGACTGTGATAACAACAGCATCAAAGCAGACAAAATGCCACGCCGTCTTATTCTTCTTTGTATTTATATGATTATTTATTGTGTATTGGTATAAAATAAAACAAAATCATCAGCATAATAGCATTGACTACAAAAGTCTCTATGGTGCTCAAACATGGCTGACATAAAAGTAACAAATAAGTCTACGTTGCTATGCTTTTATTCTGCGATCATACTCCGATGTTCCTTACTATAATTTGTAGTTTCTCATTGTTTGTAAGCAGCGAATTGCTTTCTCTATGGGAAGTTCGTGATGCTTTTATAAGCATAAAAACAAACACTGAGTGACATAAAATGACAGTGGGCACGGATAACAATAACAGCATCAAACCAGTCCAAGTGCTACTTCTTATTGATGTTCTGCTTTCCTTTGTATATTCATTTTGGCCTTCATTTTGTTTTGTTTTTCGTGTGTTTTCTTAGCAGTTTGGTGTGTGTTGGTTATTGAGAATGAACATGGTTATATTGATGTTACTTTAGCTCCTATTATTTCTTCCCAAACGAGATTTTTTCTATAAATAATGACGAGACATTCCAAATGTGAGAGCGTGGGACCGTCACTCAGCTGCATTCACGAGAAATAATTACAAACTCTGGTATTCGTAGTTGTTCAGTGTGCTTTTGCATAGTGTTTTCAGCATTTTTGTACTTATTTATTTGTTTTTGTTCTTTATAGCGCCCTAACAATTTTAATTAACTCTTTAAGTATATTGTATAATACGTTTTAAATGCCTCCAAAAACGCAAGGCTATGGGGTAAGTGCGACCTAAGGTTAAATGTTGTAGGAATAAAGTAACAAACCACGGCAACGCCGGGTATTTGAACAAGTAGCCTATAAAGTCCTCTTCATTCTGAATGACTTTCATATAAAGCACCCCTCCCGGCAGCAACACTCTATCTCACGTAATAGAATCCACATAACCAACCTAAAGTTATCGCGAAAATTATATCATATTTTGAAGGTAAATCAGTAACAAACTATTTTTTAACTTTGCCTTTCTAAAGTAAATGATATAAGCAATAGATCACCTTTAAATTTGTTTTTTCATCTGCACCTTCTTCTTTCACAGAAGTACCATGTGAGGTCCGCACAAACAAGATTACACTGACACAAATTAACAGTAATGGCCGATTATAAACTCGCATTGTTGGAATATCCTTCTGTTACAAGAGTGAAACAGTTTCTTACCATGATGATGCGCAGCTGATGTTGCGGCTATTCGGCGAACTTCACGATGCTCACATGTTTTGTATGAAGTCGATCAGAAAATGGCTGTAGGTGATGAAGTATAATAGCAATGAGTTAGATTGTACACTGCATGCTTCATTAAAGGTGAGACGGCTCTGAATAGCTGCTCTTGGAACACATTGATGTTAATTGTGCAATGTAAATATCAATGCAATGCAGGTGGAGTTGTTGCCGTCAGTCATTTCGTTTATTTATATCAGGCAGCGCGTGGGATTCTTATACGGGTGCCCATAAAGTTCCAATACATTTTCATGTTCCTGGTCTGCTACAACACAAACATATGAAGATAGAGTAGGACCTTGAGTTCGACATCGCTTTGCTACCCTCCGCGTAATTCCACTTCACCTTTTTCTTCGCTTAGCGGCGTGTTGCATTTGTAATGCCAGTGCTATAGTTAACCTGATTGGTCATTTTGCTGAATGAAATATTTCTTTACTTCTTGTAAAGGCAAGGAGTTAATTATTCCGCTTCTTTGCTATTAAATTATTAAACGCTATTTTTCTCTGGATTTATGCACGTTTTTGCTTAGGGTCACCCAAACCAGTGATTGCTGCCCGGCATAACTTCTTGTCCATGCGCATTTACACTGTTCTCTGCCGTTTAGAAAAAGGTGAAGTAGTCCGGGGTTAATACATATAACTCTATGATAAGGCCGATTATGTTATACGGAAGTGAAAGAGCAGAGCATGTAAATAAAACACAGGTAGCATTTTGGAAAAGAGTTCTTGGAGTTTCACAAGGCACATCAAATTCTGGGGTATTGAGGGAGGTGGGATGTTATGAAGACACAATACACTGTAAAATAAGAGCAGTGAAGTACTGATGCAGGGGGATAACTCCACACTAGGATCCAAATGTTATAAATACCAGCGAGAAGACGTGTCTCCTAAGTATTGGACAGCTGATTTGGAGAGGGGTTTGAGGAGAATAGGAATGGGGTCAGTATGGCAAAGAGCTGAAACAAATGAGAAAAACATATGGAAAGGTGTCAAAAGAAGACTAAGAGACATCAATCAACAGGAAATAGAATCGGATTGTAAAATTAAACCTTCTCTAAATCTAGCAAATGAAATAAAATTGAATTGGGGTAAATACGCATATATACTTAACTTAGGAAGAAAGGAAAGATCAGGAATGGCATGGTTTAGACTGGAGGGCACAGAAAATGACTGACGATTCTTGCAGGAGAATCTGCCCATTCTGTGATTTGGATGAGGACTGGGTACATATTTTGGCGGAATGTGCACAGTGGGAGAACCAGCGAACAATTAAACTCAAAGAGAAATTATTAAGTCCGTCAAGAAAGAGATTGGCATGTTGGGAGCTACTGGCTGACCAGAGGAACTAGCAAAACATGGGCAATTTCTTGGCTAAAGTGCGCGAAGCTAGGTCAAATTTGTTCAGTTAATTCATCTCTATTTTCCTTTTTCTTGTTCTTTTTGTTTTGTTTAGTTTTCCTGTTTTTTTATTTTTTCAGCATTTCTTGTATCTTAAATATGTATGTACGGTCAATGACCCATGCACTAAATATTTGTATAATAACTTCAATAATTTGAAACCAAAAAAGATATCTTATCTATACATTTACCGATATGCCATAGTCTGAATTTTGGGTATATATAGACAAACATACATATATGTGAGCCAGTTCTAATGATTGGTGCCAGTTATATTTCACGTATGTCTTATTTGGGAATCCAGTTTTAGCTGTGTTCCATTTTACCTTTATGCCTTTCGTAAAATGTGTGTAATTAAGACCTGTTGTAATTTAGTACGAAATCATATTGAGGAGTTATAAGGCATACTTGTTTCGTTCATTACACACTATATCTAACTTGTATTCAGTTTTTTTTAATACAGCACTGAGTTGAGGCTAAGGTGAAAAGTTTTGCAAGACTATGGCACTAGTATTGTCATCCACACTGCTTTGTCCTGGTTACCTTAACACGTGACACGTTTAATTCATGGAACATTTACGTTCACTTAAGCTTGGTATCCTATTTGGGATGTTTTTTCTGGTTTTACTTAAAATATATGTTTCCTGAATCTGACTAGATAATTCCACTTATATAAATTCTACCAGCTAATTCAGAATTAAGAGGATGTGTGGTCAGTTATTATTTAATATTTCTGCAATCATCATGGTCATGATGGTAGTAACTAGTATACATTATTAATAAATTTAAAGAGGTGTTTTGCAAACGTTTGGTATCATAGTGTGTCGAGCTTTCACTTTTTTCCCATTAGTTTAAGTGTCTTTCTCTGCATTTAACCAGTTTGCATCTGTACACTTAGTATTTCAGGTTGTAAACACAAATAGTAACTGTTAATTTGTTTGCAAGATTTATTAATATTTAATAATTAACTTATACTCTGCCGTTTAAAGTTTTTTTTACCTTAATAGTAATATAGTTTTGTTTTTAGTTTATTAGTTACAGTCTTAAAGTATTTAATTTTCGGTATGGTTTACAGTTTCATATTAGTCTTTTTTAGTCATTTCCTTATTTGTTAGGATTGATTTAATTGTGCTTCACAATCCCTCTGTTTAAGGTTTATCTATTTATACTTTTAGCTTTCTTGCTTTCTTAGCGATCTGCATTTATTATTAAGCACTTTTTACTTTCTCTACTACGTGTAGTAAGTAGGGGAAGTATTGTATTCCACCCAAAAATTCGATACCGAGATTTCACCGGAAATATATGTTTTGAGACCCCCTGAATCCAAAAAAGGCATTTTTGCAAACATGTCCGTGTGTGTGTGCCTGCATGTCTGTCGGTGAACAGCATAACTCAGAAACGAACAGTCGGATAAACACCAAACTTGGTATTTAGGTTCAGTGTCTTCCAGAGATGCGACACGGAGGTTTTCAAGAAAATCCCCCCACCCCATATTACCCTTTACATGGAACATTTTTCGAAAATTTTAATTTTCTCAGAAATATCTCTGACGATTTTGATTAAAATATCATATATTTAAGATACTTTCATGACAAATAAAATTTATATCTTGAATTTTCTGGGAATGTCTCCAAAATATTCTTCATTGTGAATTACTTTTGCATAACTGGTAAACCATAACAGATAGACAAAATTTTACTACACAAAAAATGTAGGTCGCATTAATTACACAATTTATGTCATATACATTTTTTTGTTGAGTGAACCATTTTCGAGATATTGTTTGTTATTCCCTTAAATTTTCCTATAGTTTTTTTTTTCAAATGGGAATTCGTTATTCATTTTTTTTATGTCCTGGACATGCAAAGAGAATCCAATGCTTCACATAGCAAAGAGCTCTTTTAAAAGATTTGACTATCGCTTACCAATTCCCCTTGCATCTACAAGAAAATTAGCAATAAAATTAACATCTCGATATCTCGTTTAACATGAAGCATATGGAGAATAAGCGTTTGTAAAAATAGTTTGTACAAGAGTAGAGAAAGTCATGTGAGTGTAACACATCGGAGTTTTTATAGTTGATCTCTTCTGTTGTATATAACAGTTGCTTATACGTTTGATTTATTATTCATTGCCTCATTTGTGTGTAATGCTCTTAACAGGCTAAATTATTTGTGTGCTAGTATAAAGTAAACTTGCAACTACTTAACTATTCTGGTGCAAAGCAATTGATTACCTGTTGGTCCTCGTAACGGACGAACTATTTCAGTGCTATGGAAAGTATGATTGTAACTTGTTATTCTGGTTTACTACACTTTATTATTATTATTCCATACATAATATACTGATTCTTCGGTCTCCTCCATGGTGGAAAGTGTTAGTGCTACGTTGTGGTGAAATACAGTACTAAGCCGTTGTTTCACAGTGCTTGTGTGACTTCACTACCATCTCATTTAGTGAACTGTATTGCCTCCGTTTAGTAGTTTAATTTTGTTACTTACAAAACTCCGCAGTTTGTAGGATTGAGGAATGAACAGAAGCTTGCATTTATGTTACTTAGATTGCGGTGTAGATTTGGAGCAAGCTTATTCTGCCCTTTGTTTATTAACTGTTAATAACTTATTAATTGCTCTTGGTTCAGATGTATTTTATTATTATTTGTTAATAAAAGAGACTGAAGTTTGGATCTGGACTGTGAACAGTTTTCGCAGGTCTTCTAGGGCTAGGTTTGTACTTTGATTTAGCCAAGTTCAGTCATATACAGTAACTCTTCTCCATCTTGTGAAGCCTAGCACAGTTCAACATATCCACCTTCTTTATTAAAACACTGTTTCCATCGCATTGTACTGGCGCGCCGTAAGATTTGAGGAGTTACTAGCAAGCATGTCGCTTTTATTCCTTGTTTCAGTTCATGTACATCTGACACCCTGGTAGCGTAAACTCTGCTCTTGATGAAACCTCATGCAAAAATTCTGATGTTACATTCACATGACTTTCTCTACCTTCTATCGTTTATTAGTGAATATACAAATTATTCTTACGAAAGCTTATTTTTCTACCTACTTCATTTTAATTGAAATAAATCATAGTAGGAATAGCTAAATTACACATTTCATTTAGATACAAAGAGAATAGTAATAAATAATCAAATGTTTAACAACTGGACCTTATATGCCGGCATTAAAATTCCATACTGCTTCCATGACGTCCCGAGAAACAACTGAATGTCAACAGGACTTTAAAAGAATGAGAAAGTATTGAACAATGCGAACCATTAATAACGGATATCTCGGAAGTGGTTTATGTCACATAAATGTTATTTGAAATAAACTGTGTATTTTAAAGAGATATACATGTAAAGGGTAGTTTGGAAAAGAGAATTTTCTTGAAATATGCTCAACGCAAATACCAGCTTTCGTATTTATCGGACGTATAGTTTTGGGGTTATGCTGTTCAAAACACACACATACACACACACCCAATTTTTTCTAGTTTTTTTATTGGTGCCTCAAAATACGTATTTCTGGTGAATTCTCAATACCTCATTTTAAGTGGAATGCATTACCACCTCTACCTACTGGATACGTGGTAGAGAAAGACAAAAGAATATATCAAAAAGAAAGAATATTTTAAAATAAGTCATAATATACTCGAAAGTTCTCATTTTCTGCGGAACAAAGCTCAGTTGTCGTTTAAGTTAGTTAATGTTGGTTATTTATATAAAAATCTGATGTGTTACACTCACATGACTCTCTCCATTCTTGTACAAACTATTTTTACAAACGCTTGTTCTCCATATGCTTCATGTTAATCGAGATGTTAATCGTATTGCCAATTTTCTTGTAGATGCAAGGGGAATATGGTAGACTTTAAGCGATAGTCAAATGTTTTAAGAGCTGGTTGCTATGTGGAGTATTCCATTCTCTTTGCATTACCAGGACCAAAACAATCTGATGTGTTACACTCACATGACTTTCTCTACTCTTGTACAATCTATTTTTATAAACGCCTATTCTCCATATGCTTCAGGTTAATCGAGATATCGAGATGTCAATCTTATTAGTAATTTTCTTGTAGATGCAAGGGGAATATGGTAGGTTTCAAGCGATAGTCAAATATTTTAACGCTGGTTGCTATGTGGCGCATTCTATTCTTTTTGCATGTCCAGGACATAAAAAAATGAATAACGAATTTGAGAAAAAGTATAAGTATTGGAAAATTTAAGGGAATAACAAGCAATATCTCGAAAACGGTTCACTCAACAAAAGAAATGTATATGACATAAATTGTTTATTTTAACGCGATCAACATTTTTGTGTAGTAAAATTTTGTCTATCTCTTGTGGTTTACCAGTTATGCAAAAGTCGTTCACAATGAAGAATACTTTTGGAGACATTCCCAGAAAATTCGAGATATACATTTCATTTCTCATGACATCTTAAACATATGATATTTTCATCAAAATCGTTAGAGCCAGTTTTGAGAAAATTAAAATTTTCGAAAAATGTTACATGTAAAAGGTAATCTGGGGTGGGGGATTTTCTTGAAGACCTTCGTGTCGCATCTCTGGAAGATACTGAACCTAAATACCAAGTTTGGTGTTTATCCGACTGTTCGTTTTTGAGTTATGCTGTTCACAGACATAGACACAGACAGACACACACACGGACATGTTTCCAAAAATGCTTTTTTTTTATTCAGGGGGGTCTCGAAACATGTATTTCCGGTGAAATCTCCGTATCGAATTTTTGGGTGGAATACAATACTTCCCCTACTTACTATACGTAGTAGAGAAAGTAAAAAGAGATTAAACTAGGACTTTAATCACGAATCAAAGGTTTGTTGCACACCGAGGAATAGTTTTCTATTCCAGACTCTGTTGCATATTTCACACACTTGAAATTATTTTGAAAGAGTTTTAATAAAAAATATTAACTCGCTCGGTTTGGACGTTGATATACAAAGACAAGGAAATAAATATTTACATTTAAAATTACATTTAATAATGACAATATACATCCACAATTATAATGTATAATAAATAACTGACGGTCACAAAATATTATTTGAAATTAAATTACAGATGACATTAAGATATAAGAAGAACCTGTAGTCCATGTTAGTGTTTATTCTCCAGTCATCACTTCCATAAATTCTGAAACAAAGTCGAATATTAGTTATCGTTACCAGACAACAATTCTGATGTGCAACATTCACATGACTTTCTCTAGCCATTATCATTTACTTTTATATAGCTTCATGTTAAACGACATAAACCTTTGCACAAATAGTTTCATTACATATTTCGTTGAAGATGCAAGGGAGATAGAGGAAACCGAATCGGCAGTCAGATCTTTAAGAACTTGCGACTATATGCTGGCTCTTTCCACAACTGAATACCGACACCAATTTAAAAGGAACGACATGGTATTGCAAAATTCAATCTAATAAAATAACGTATATGTCAGAAATGATTGATGCCACACAAAAATTCAAATAAAATGCGTGCTTTACAGAGAAAATTCAACATATACAGCTTATTTTTCACGTAAACATCTTAAATATATGGTACGAGGGCAGTCCCAGAAGTACCCGACTTGACGTATATATATAGCGGTGTTGTTACAAACAAACGACTGTGGTAGAAAGTACCACCCTTAAGAAGTTTGACGATGCTACGTTGTTTAGCAATTGTTTGGCAGCCATCAATAGTGAACACTCTCAGCAGTTTGTAAACATGGATAAAACTGACCATCGTTATGTGATACAATACTTTCATTTGAAAGGTCTTAATCCAAATAATAATATATATATATATATATATATATATATATATATATATATATATATATATATATTACTTTTGTGTGAACTACAGTCGCTGTTTTTTTTTTTCTTTTTGGAAACCTTAACCTTTGTTTTGTTTTTTATTTGTTTTATTGTTTTTTCTTTCTTTCTTCTTTGGTTTCTTTTTTTACCTACAAGAAAATTAGCATTTTTTTTATTTTATTTACACTGGCCTTTTTATTCACTAAATAACATGTTAAACAAAATCGTCATAGTAATTTTTCTGAAAATAAAAAGTAACCAAAATCTTCCCATGCAAAGTCTAGTTTGGAGTGGTGAATTTTTTCGAAAACTTTCGTGGAGAGCTGAACTTTTTGTTTTTTTTTATTTTGTTTTATTTTGTTTATATTTTTTTTGTTTTTGTCGAAGTGCTCGTTTAGGCCATTCTCATCAGTTTGTAACATAGGCCACTTCCTTTTAATATTGGGATGTCGGTACAACAGCATTAATGAGTGACCTCAAAACCTGAGATAAAGGGCTGCATTGAGCGGATGAATCCGGACTTTAATATTAAAGCTGAGCTAGATTCTACTCTGGGGGAGCCTGCTCCTTCGTTTACAACAGTAAAATATTGTGTTGCAGAGTTTAAGCGAGGACGTACGAGTTGCCAAGACGAACATCGCAGTGGTCGACCAAATGAGGTGACCACGCCAGAAATTGTGAAGAAAATCCACAAAATGATATTGGATGACCGTGGACTGAAAGTGCGCGAGCTAGCAAGCATCGTAGACATTTCAAAAGTGCTGTACATCGCACACTAACTGAAAATTAGACATGAGAAAGCTGTGTGCAAGATGGGTGCCGCGTTTACTCAGAATGGAACAAAAGCAGCGTCGTGAGGATGTTTCAGTCGGGTGTTTGGAGATGTTTTTCTGCAATAAAACAGAGTTTTTGCGTCGATTTATAACCATGGATGAAACATGGGTCCATTACTTCACACCTGAGACGAAGGAACAGTCAAAACAATGGATTGAAAGGGGAGAATCGACTACAAAGAAGGTGAAGACAGTTCCATCTGCAGGCGAGGTTATGGCGTCAGTTTTTTGGGATGCGCGTGGTATAATTTTCATGAATTATCTTCAAAAAGGAAAAGCAATCAATGGCGAGTATTATGCAAACTTATTGCAGCATTTGAATGATGAAATCGAGCAAAAAGGGCTGCATTTAGTGGAAAAGAAACTTGTTTTATCAAGACAATGCACCAGTTCACACATCCATTATCGCCATGGCCAAAATCAATCAGTTATAAAGTTTGAATTACTTCCTCATGCACCCTATTCGCCAGACTTAGCTCTCTCTGATTATTTTCTGTTTCCAAAGTGGAAGAAATGGCTTGGTGGTAAAAGATTTGCCAACAATGAAGAGGTGGAGTTTGCAGTTGATGGCTATTTTGTAGAACTCGACAGTTCTCAGTATAAACAGGGCATCGAAGCTATTGAACATCGCTGGGAAAAGTGTATCGAGCTGGAAGGAGACTATGTAGAGAAATAAAAATGTTTTTTTTCCAAAATGTTTGTTTTTTCTTTATTATGTCGGGTAATTTTGAGACAGCCCTCGTATTTTAATCAAAATCCTTAGAGCTATTTTTGAGAAAAAAACAAGCTCGAAAAATATTCCATGTAAAGGGAAGTTTTGGGTTGGGGGATTTTCTTGAAAATCTTCGTGTCACATCTTTGAAAAATACTTCTTTTAAATACCTTGTTTGGTATTTGTCCGCGTTTTCGTTTTTGAATTATGCTGTTTATAATCGGACATACACACGCATATTTTACTAAAATGCTTAGTTTTTATTCAGAAGACCTCAAAACATGTATTTTCGGTGAAATCTCTATATTGATTTTTTGGGTGAAATGCAATAGGTACCCTCTTTATCTTCTAGGTACGTGGCAGCGGACCCTAATACACATTTCCAGTGAAATCTCGATATTGATTTTTGGGTGAAATCTAACACCTTCTCTACCTTCGTGGTACGGAATCTAATAAGATTTAATAATATACAGGATGTTTTATAAGTAAGGAATAATGCAAATAAAACAAAAATGAACTTATTTTTTCAAAAATGCTCGGACACGCAAATTTAATATTTTGAACGGAAAGTTTTATAAAGAAGAAACAAAATTCTCAGCCATTATTGTACGAGTGTGACGTCGTCCACAAAAATGTTAAATGCCAGCGTATTATTTTTTTTCATTTTTACTTTCTCTATTACACAGCGGAAGTATTGAATTTCAACCAAAAATTCGATACCGAGATTTCACCAAAAATTAATGTTTAGAGGCTGCTTGAATAAATAAATTTAAAAACTTTTAAAAAAGATGATTAGATACAGGTTCTTGTGTGTATGTGTGTGTGTGTGTGCGTGCCCGAACAGCATAACTCAAAAACGAGAAATTGGATGAATACCAATTTTGGTATTTAGAGATACAACACTAAGATTTAAAAAAAAAAAAATAAAGCCTCCCTCCACAACTACCGTTCACATGAAACACTTTTCGATTTTTTTGATTTTCTAAATAATGGCTCTAGCGATTTTAATTAAAATTCCATATATTAAAGATATTTACATGACAAATAAATTTGGTATCTTGAATTTTCTGGGAATAGCCGATGAATTTCTCTTCATTCGGGAGGAATCTTGTATAATTGGTAAACTTTAAGAGATATACGAAAACGTACTACATAAAAAGAATTTTGTCTTTGAAACACAAAATTTATTTCAAATAACTTTTTGGTGGCATAAGTCATTTCCGAGATATTTGTTATTAATGCTTTGATTTATTCAATACTCTTTGTCATTCAAGTCCCGTTCATTTTCAGCTGTTTCTCGCGATGTCATGGAAACAGTATGGAATTTTGAGGCCAGCATATAGCGTCCAGTTGTTAAACATTTGACTATCGCTGTTCTCTTTGTATCTATAACGATATGTGTATTGTAGCTGTTTCTACAAAGGTTTACCTCGATTAAAATGAAGTAGATAGAAAATAGTAAATTATACAAGGGGTAGCCTACGGCGCTCGTTTTGCAATCCTAGGAGCAAAATAAAACCATTTTTAACACATGTGGCATATATTCTTTTAGATAGCGCTCGAATTTGTAAAATATAAATAATATATTGATTCCTGAATCTAACAGAGATCACGTTTCTTGAAACAAGAGAAATGACGTTAAAACAGCGAGATGTCAGATGTTTGTTGATTTGCTAGCAGCTATTTCCAGTGAAATTATTTTCATCATGTTTTGCCTTATACCAACAAATGAAGCGATTAAATGCTGTATCATGTTGCTTTCTGCATTTTTAGGGTAAGTAGTTCTAGTGCTATTCTTTCTGCTGCTTCTGTAATTTCACTTCCGTTTCAGTTTTTTTTCCTGAATTCTTAATTTCCGCCATTTAATCTTTATGTGGGCTACATAAAAGAATAATGTTTTATATCAAAGAAAACTGGCAATATAACGTATAAGTTAACAAAAATTAAATATATTGAGTTTTATTTATGCACCCTCTTTAACTGCTGTGGTCCTTAGCGTCCCATTCTATATTGGGGTGAAAGACCGGTAATTTTGCTCAGAGGACTCTTTATCAGGCTTGAGGTTCTTTTACATGTCATAAATCTATGACACGGGAACACCGGCTTTACTTCCCCACGGAGGACGACGTATAGATTAACTCCACACCGAATTGCGATAAATTAAGTATGACGGTTTGTATTGTGAACAGATAATGTGAGCGCCATGAGAAATTCATCATGTAAAAAGCATAATGAAAAGTAAAACCTAATCAAACCAAGTCGAGTTATTAAATATATGCAAATACAAAGGGTAATAATTGCCGTGTTATTGGACTTGAAACCAAGCTTGGTCACAGTGCAATAATCTAAGGCTTTTAGCTCGTGTATTCTGTGTTAGAAGTTCCACTTTCAGGCTATGCTGTCTAAAAATCAACTTTCGTAAGAATAATTTGTATATCCCTTAATAAACAATAAAGGGTAGAGAACGGCATGTGATTGTAACACATCACATTTTGCTTAGTTTTGCACCAGACATAGAGCGTTTGGATATTCTACTTCCCCACAAAGCCTGAACATGAAAGCTATAAAATTTTAAACTTATTCAGAATTTGCAGTTTACGTGAAAATATTCGAAATGAACCATGTGCGTAATGAACACGATAGTATCACTCACCTTCAAAGTCAACAGTTCCAGAACCGTCAGAGTCAATTTCTTCAATAATGGCATCCAGCTCCTCAGATGTGAGTTTGTCGTCTAGTTCCGCCAAGATTTCTCGCAGCACATTGGTAGTGATGTACCCGTTACCTGGAACAACGTGTTCTGCATTAGCTGTTGCTTTCCTACTAGGAGGTAGTAGAAAGGGCAGTCAAATACTGGCTCAGAATAAAGTTGCTAGAGGAAAATTATATACTTTGTAGAGAAGAAAATGGATGCACAAGATGCACACAACATTGGAAGAAATAGAAATGGGGGAAACACGGACAGAAATAAACAACAAAAGTAAGGCTTCCTGGAAAGAAATTAGGACAAGAGTGGAGGATATTGAAAAGCAAGAAATTATAAGCAGTTTCAAGGGAAAAGGGTAATTAATAGATTATAGACGTTTTATGTTAAAATGGAATGGGGAAAAGGACACATCGAAGTATACAACAAAGAGACCAGAATGGGGTATACATTGGCGAGGACAGGTGCAATGAATCTAAGTGGTCCTAATAGGGGGAAGAAGGGGAGATGTACTAAATGTAATAGATTACATGACATTATATTCTGGAATGCGATTATACGGATAAATGAAGAGAGGATTTAATATTAGAGAAATTGAAAAATTTATCAATAGAGCTAAAAGTTGGGAACATTTTTCATACAAGATCAAATGAATATATGGAGAAAGCAGGAAAACGTTTAGGAAAAATAAGGTTAAAATGGTTAAAAGAAATGTGAAGCAAATTGGAGAAAATACGGAAAAAGGATAAGACAAAAAAGTAAATATGGATAGATTACACAGAATGTTAAATATAAGGGGAAGAGAAACATGAAGCAACTCCATTGTATAGGGTCTTTCAACAAGAGTGTGCTATCTTTGAACTTAAATAAAACACGTTCTATAAATGATAGAGGTTTATTTCTTTTTTTATTTTGGAACATAATTAATATCATTACGTGTGGAAGAGAACATCAGTCAAGTGACCGCCGCGACTTTGTTGGGTTGCGCGTATACGGTTGACCCAATTTTCAATGACAGAAGAACGTAAATTAGGTCCAACTTCACAAATAACACGCATTATGTTATTCATAAGATCATTTACTGTTTCTAGCTTGTTGACATAAACTCGAGATTTAACATAACCCCCACAAGAAGTAATCCAACGGCGTTAAATCGCATGACCTCGGGGGCCAGTTAACATCACCACCACGGGAAATAATGAAACCTCTGAACTTCTCCTTCAAAAGAGCGATTGTTTTGAGAGCAGTATGAGATGTGGCACCATCTTGCTGGAACCAGATGTTTCTGAGATCCATACCATCTAATTGAGGCCAAAAATAGTCCCTTATAAGAGTCCGGTATCTTTCTCTATTGACAGAGCTTCTCCATCTTCATCTTGAAAAAAATATGGACCAATGATTCCACCATACCAAAATCCACACCACACAGTAACCTTTTGGGGATGAAGTAGTCGTTCTTGAATCTGCATTAGATTGTGATTGCTACAATAGCGGCAATTTTGTTTGTTAACACAACCATCCATCCAAAAGTGGGCTTCGCAGCTGAAGATGATTTTTCGACAAAAATCCGGGTCAGCTTCCAATTGCTCCATAGCCCGGTCAGCGAATACACGGCGCAACCTATGATCGTTGGGCTTTAGTTTTTGAGTTAACACCCTTTGGTAAGCGTGAAACTTCAAGTCCGCCAAGTTGTGGTCGGTGAAAGCCCCAATTCTTGCGCTCAACGAGCAATTGATTTGTTTCCGTTCTCGCGTACACCCTCACGAACGGCGCCTATGTTTTCGTTAGAGCTATACATTGATTACGTACAGGCGTTCTTTGATAGCTGACAGAACCACTTCTTTCAAATTAATCGGTCAAACGCCGAATCGTTGTCTCGCAGGGACGATTATGCACACCGTAAACTTCACGCAATACACGGAAGGTTTGGCGAACAGATGATCCATTTTGATAATATTCACAATTTCTACGCGTTGCTGAATGCTGTAACGTTCCATGGCTATTTTTCAATAACAACTGTAACCACATGAAAAAAATGACTGCTGTAACTCAATAACAACGGTAGCTATCACATGTTAAAGATAGGACACTCTTATTGAAAGACTCTTTATAAATTGTGTGTGAAGTTCAAAGCAGACAATAAATCAGTCATTCATACTACGAGGGCGGATCAACAAAGACTAAGACTGGTTTTGTTCCTGTAGCTTCCTTGAGAGTTCCCTGTCTGTACCATGAATATTTGAAAAGAGCGGAGTTTATGTGTAACGTCCATAGGCGGCAGCACTCTCGTATCGGTAGGTATATGCTTTACTATACTTCTATCTTGGCCAATATCGTCATTAGTTCTCCCCATAATTATAACAGTCTTCTTTGTTGAGGTAAACCATATTACTTATTGTGTTACTTGCCCCTGGTTTAATGATAGATTCAACTGATGGGATTATATCCCTACAATTTATCAGTCTAGTTAAATCCGTACCATGACTATCTGCTAATAAAATTGTCCTAGACTTCTTCCTTCCCTTTTGTAGACACGAGTGTTTTCGTAAATTATCACAGACTTTTTTCTTCTCACTAGCTTCACTATTTTCTTCAGTTTTATCTGTTTCTAACTGTCCAAATCGGCTGCTGATGGGTATCGGTGTGGTAGACTGGTTATGATTTCTTGGGTGTATTCTTCCATTCCTGACGGATAACCACTGTCCTTCAATAGAAATGGAATGGGGAATTTGTGATTTAAGAACGGGCCACGTGTTCAGGTCATCAATTTGTAACAAGTATCATAACAAGGATTCTATCATAAAGTTAACAAAAACTTAAATTTTACCAAAGTTTATTTAGAAAATGAATTAATAACAATGTCTAATAAAATTAAATTTCTTGGAATCTGAGTTGTAGTAACCTTGACTGGGGAATCCACATTGATGTACTATCTAAAAAATTATCCCAAACATATTTTGCATTATATACCCTTAAAACGTCAGTTAACTTGATGTACTTAAAATGGCCTACTTTGCGTATTTCCATTATCATTTATCATATGGTATAATATTCTTTGAAAAGTCCAGTTATAAAAATAGAATATTTATAATACAAAAAGGGCAATCAGAACAATGTTAAACCTTTGCAGCAACACAAGCTGCAAACCTTACTTCATACTGTTAAATATCTTGACTGTTCCTTCACTATACATATTTTGAAACTCTGGTAACAATGTATAAGCAGTAAAATAGTTTTAACACAAATGTTGATATTCCTGACTATGATACCAGAAATAAATCTAAGTTGCACATTACAGGTCATAAAAGAACCCTACCTATATGAAAAAAGTTTATATTATAAAGCATTCCATTGTTTAATAAACTCCCCACATATGTAAAAAACGTTAAAACCCTAACATTCTTCAAAAACAATGAAAAAATTCCTAATATAGGGTTGTTTTTATTCAATGCAAGAATGTCTATAAATGAATTAGTTTATAAGCTTTCGTATGGAATTACTATGTTTACAATTCCAAAATTTAGTTGAGGTACCTACTCATGTAATAAATTAGGATTACTGTATTTGTGTATTATATCTAATTAAACCTGTTATTTTTGTACTAATAATTGTAATATTTCTGTATTGAAATCAAACGGTGAATTAAATTAAGTCATTTTGTTTTGCTGGTCCACTTGATTTCAAACTTTTTATTTCATCAGTCACTGTGTTGATTAACTGTTTTAATTTATCATTTTCACTTAGAAATTTAGCTACTATTGTTTCCGTCCTCATGCAATACTACAACACTATCGGTATTCGTATCTACTGTTTTCACACTCTTGAGCAAATATTTCACGGAACCAGACATTTGCCGGAGTATTAGCAGCATTTACCTCACAGCACTTCTCGAAATGGCACCATAGATCACAGTTATCACATATAATTCCATTTTAATTAACTTTGTGCATTTTCCACATTTAACTGAAGTGATAACCTTTTCTTTTACTGAGAACGAAGCAACAGCAACTTCACTACCTACCACCATCTTGTACGCATTTTACAAGCGTACCTACTCGTGTACGGCTGCGTTGTGTGATAGGAATACTTTATTTAGTTTTAATGATAGTATTGCTTTATATCAGGCAATGTTTGGACATCCCTGACATGCCTACATGTAAGTGCATTCTCAATTTATTGCAATAAATGTAAAAATACAAAGCAGAATAATTAAGATCGTCGACAAAATGGTAGATAAATCGAAATACGATTAAACATTAAGGGCTTATTAGCAAGAAAGAAAAATCTGATGTGTTACACTCACATGACTTTCTCTACTCTTGTACAAACTATTTTTACAAACGCTTATTCTCCATCTACTTCATGTTAATCGAGATAAACATTTACAGACTCTATCTTATTGCTGATTTTCTTGTAGATGTAAGGGGAATATATATTTACAAGGGCAATATAGAAATACAGTAGCCTTTAAGCATAGACATTACTCTTAGTAGCTGGTTGCTAGGTGCAGCACCATTCTCTTTGCCACAGATTAATACTCTTTGCATATCCAAGACAAAAAATGAATAACGAATTCCCATTTGAGAAAATAAGAATTGAAACATTTAAGGGAATAACAAGCAATATCTCGAAAACGGTTCACTCAACAAAAAATGTATATAACATAAATTGTGTATTTTAACGTGATCTACATTTTTTGTGTAGTAAAATTTTGTCTATCTCTTATGGTTTACCAGTTATGCAAAATTCATTCACAATGAAGAATACTTTTGGAGACATTCCCAGAAAATTCAAGATATACATTTTATTTGTCATGAAAATATCTGAAACATATGATATTTTAATCAAAGTCGTTAGAGGCATTTTTGAGAAAATTAAAATTTTCGAAAAATGTTGCATGTATAGGGTAATCTGGGGTGGGGGGATTTTCTTGAAAACCTTCGTGTCGCATCTCTGGAAGATACTGAACCTAAATACCAAGTTTGGTGTTTATCCGACTGTTCGTTTCTGAGTTATGCTGTTCACAGACACGGACATGTTTCCAAAAATGCTTTTTTTTTATTCAGGTGGTCTCAAAGCATGTATTTCCGGTGAAATCTCGGTATGAATTTTTGGGTGGAATACAATACTTCCCCTACTTACTATACGTAGTATAGAAAGTAAAAATATTTGCAGCATACTCAATCGCATGGCAGCTACAAGGACATTGGCATGTTGGGATCTACTGGCTGACCAAAGAAACTGAATAAACATGAGCGATTTCCTGACTAAAGAGCGCGAATATAGATCAAGTTTGTTCAGCTAATCAGAGGTATTTCGTATCTACTTTTTCTTTTCTTTGTTTTCTTCACATTTAACTTGTATCTTAAACATGCATGTAGGGTCCACCGATACTCTAACAATAAGTGTGCAATAACTTTAATAATTTGACACCAATAAACATACCTTATCAACTATCTACCTTGGTGCCGAGAGGCATGATTGACTTTCAAATCCATAACTAGTACTACAGATGTTCAATTATAGTAATAGAAGAAGATTTACGTCACTATTACCCGTCTTAGCACAGTAACATGTGCTCTCTAAGTACAAAGAGGAGATACAGGAGAAGTTTGCCCTAATTTCTGGAGATCCGTGATGTTATCATTTTGAAGGCAGTAAAACAGGGGGAAAGCATAACCAAGTGTCTTAATTCCTAACTCTGCTAGTATCCTCTTGGGTAAGCTTATAAGAATGTGGTGGGATATCTGATTGACCTATGGCAAGCCTGGTTTGAGTTTGATATACAGACTTGGAGATTCATTTTCTAACTGGATCCATTTTTTAATTTCTCTACCATCTGCATATTCTAACCATTATATGTTACTGCAAGGCCACAAATTCCTCAGAATGAATTTACCTACATAAAGTAAATTTCCTATTAACCGTATATTTTATACTTTCTCTTTCATCCAAGAACTTAAAAGTTCACAACAAAAAATTAAGTTCAAATGAATCTAGAAATGGTTTGCCCTCGTGCAGGCCTGCCACGGCGTAGAGGAACGAATTGGGGAAGGTCGGTGGAGCTAAATGCTCCTCCCAGCTGCCCCCTGACCAACGGCAGGCGCGGTCCCCCATTCATATTGTGCGTTGTGAAAAGGCGATATAACCACCAAAACATACAAAGTGATTCCCCTTTTCAAAAGGATTACAACTATGCTTTCAAAACAGTATTCACATCTAGCTTCAGGGTGCAAGGAAACTAGTTCCCGAATCAGGTAGTTCAGGGGAAAGTATGGGGTAATTCATAAAAGCGAAGTGTTCCGGAGTCAACAAGAGGTGAAGCTATAGCAGACACACGGTCAGTTTAAAACTGGCCGACGTCTGAGAGATGTAGCTCGAATTGGGCACCTCTGTGAGCGCTTGGAACCGCCAAGGCTTGTTCACAACGTTGCGTATATTCTTGTAGTAGTTATAATGGGGATCACAACTATAATTGTAAATCTTCCGAGAAAATAATTCATATACGATATTTCAAACAGATGTTTTAGAGTGTTTCAACACTGAATATTTGTAACCAAAACATTTATGGTTCTCAAGTGGAACATGATCAAAGCTCCTTACAGTGCCACGCTTACCGCAGCATTCTGGACTCAGTGATAGAGATCAGTTTAATTTTTTTAATGGGAACCCACAATTAGGGTCAAATTAAATTGACCTTAAAATGAACATCACAACGTCCTCTTGCCAGCAAAAACTACCGCACATACTAACACATCCTTAAAGGTAATCGTTCAAAGTTCGATGAAAGCAAACCTGAACACTCAGTTCTCTACGTTCTCTATACAGTTGATACAAAACTTCCAGACCACTGCACTAGGAGCACTAGTGTTTGCTGTCTACGCTATTTAGATAGAGGTTACTGTAATCACACTATATTTTGTAATCGTATGGTACTTGGTTCAGGTAAATAAAAATGTCCAATGCTGATGTATGTCTGAATGTTATATCTAAACCACGATGCCTATTGCAGGGACCTAATAGTCAGCACAGCATGTGCTGTACACCATTGCCTATCATGATTCCTTATGTCTCAGAATTGATCAGGCATGGACAGCGGGCAAGGCGTACATGGCGGTGGAGCCTGCTTTATGAAACTATCAGGCCCGGCGTTCGGTGTATGAAGGGTCCTCAGCGAGACCTCTCCGTGAGGAGAAATAGGCCTATGGAGGGGGAGGTCCCGCAGGCGTCAGGATGCAATAGCTTGAGACATTACGGGTCCTGCCTATGTCCCAACTGCCACCCCGAATCTGGCCGCCCACTATGTCCTTCGCTTTACCTCTTCCTTCTGGAGGTTTCCAGAAACACAATAGTTTTTCACGCCTGAGTGCCGAAATCCTCCTCCGGTTCCTGATAACCATAACCCTAAATTTCTTACAAGGGAAGTATCAACCCCTCATACCGAAACCCATCCTGATATTCCTGTAGCAGAACCGACATAGTATCAGTTTTAACCACAAGGTGCCGAATTACAAGCTGGAATCCTTCAACGTGAACTCAGTATGCCAGAGGAGTTTCAATAACGGTCCCCACCCACTTTGCAACATAGAAATCGGTAATCTGAGCCCCTGCCCCAAACTGCGCTCGACAATCCAGACGCAGTCAGAGCTGTCCAATCGACTTAGACAATAGAAGTATTATTTCCATGTAGTTTATATAGAAGATTTAACGTTTGTTTTCGAGGTTTAGAGTTAACACTGGCAGCTGATGTTTTAGTTGTGATATCCTTCTACTAACTGCTTCTGTCACAGAAATTTGAGAGCGAGTTTCAGCATGATGAGTCTGATACTTCTAGAGCACTAATTGATTTCCAATTTCAAATCTGGAAAACGTGGAAGGTAAGACCTGTTCTTGAGGAAATTTACGGTGCTGTATTTAGGGCTAGGGTTATACAACGGAGGGATAACCTCGCGCACTGCAACCTACACAGCTATATTGTAGTTACCACCCCCAGGAGGAAGGGATGAAATGAAGGAACCGCAGGCGGTTCCTGACAGTTCCAGGCTCGAAGATCCGTGCCACTGCTGTAGCTGCCTAGAGAGGGCGATGAAAGACCCGTCGACCAAGCAGCCCTCTGGTGTCCACGGGAAATACTCTTTCCTTTCAGCAAGCATCCGCGCCATCCATCCGGCACCGCCATATGCCATGAAACCTAGAAGCATACCTGAATGATTAGAATGCAACAGAATGAAAGGGAAATGCTGGAACAGCAAATCGTGGTAGATGATAAACCACCCCAGCACTCGCCTGCCGACCAGGGAAAACCATGAAAAATCTAAGGTCGGAGTGGTCGGTCGAACCCGGGACCTCCCGAATGCGAGCCTCACACACAGTGCTGTATTTACTTATCCCCCTCTTTCTGTGACAGTTTGCCGCAATGTTCATGCTAGGAAATGACTTCTAAGGAGTATCGTTGCCCGCAAGAGCGTCACAGAGCAGCACGTTTCCGCTATGAACTTGCGCCACTACGTTCATTTAAAACCTATTGCAGTTGGTGACTCCTCTATTTCTGTTGGACACAACTCACCTTCTTTGTCGTATAACCGGAAGGCCTCTCGCAGTTCCTGCTGCATGGCCTCAGCATCTTCCTCAACCAGGAACCTGGCTGCCAAGGTGCAGAACTCTGGAAACTCCAACTCTCCGGATGCTTAGGGCACACAATTACATATGCCAGTGGTTATCGAACCTAAGACTGTAGTACACACAAGTTTAGTTCTCGTAGGGAAAACAGAAGATAGTCTATTTTTGCTTAAAATGAGCTTCATAACAAACTGTAGGTAGTGTTCAAATCTCTGTCACTGAAACCCGTAAAACTTTCTTTCGTCCACAAAGAGTAATAATTTGGTGTTGACATGAAATTATGTTAAGTGCAATACATGTACATATGACTTTCTCTACTCTTGTACAAACTATTTTTACAAACGCTTATTCTCCATATGCTTCATGTTAATCGAGATGTTAATCTTATTGCTAATTTTCTTGTAGGTGCAAGGGGAATTGGTAGGCTTTAAGCGATAGTCAAATATTTTAAGAGCTGGTTGCTATGTGGAGTATTCCATTCTCTTTGTATTACCAGGACAGAAAATATCGAATAACGAATTCCCATTTGAGAAAAAGTTTAAGTATTGGAACATTTAAGGGAATAACAAGCAATATCTCGAAAATGGTTCACTCAACAACAAAAAATGTATATGACATAAATTGTGTATTTTAACTTTTTGTGTAGTAAAATTTTGTCTATCTCTTATGGTTTACCAGTTATGCAAGAGTCGTTTACAATGAAGAATATTTTTAGAGACATTCCCAGAAAATTCGAGATATACATTTCATTTGTCATAAAAATGTTTTAAGCTTATGGTATTTTATTCAAAATCGTTAGAGCCTTTTTTGAGAAAATTAAAATTTTCGACAAATGTTCCATGTAAAGGGTAATCTGGGGTAGGGGGATTTTCTCGACAATCTTTGTGTCGCATCTCTGGAAGATACTGAACCTAAATACCAAGTTTGGTGTTTATCCGACTTCGTTTCTGAGTTATGCTGTTCACAGACACAGACACACACACGGATATGTTTCCAAAAATGCTTTATATGCATTCAGTGCAACTTAAAACATGTATTTTAAGTGAAATCTCGGTATCGAATTTTTGGGTGGAATGCAATACTTCCCCTATTTACCTTACGTAGTAGAGAAAGTAAAAATTACATGTAAAATAAATGGGAATATCGCGCTATAAGAATCCATGAAGGCCTGGAAATATACTGCTTCTTCTGCATATATGCTGAAGCTTCTCCTGATACGACAATAAATATTATTAAAGCAATGAACACCACTTTCTAGCCTATACAGAGATTTCTAGTGCAGTCGCGCAAAAAAAAAACGATGGATTTTTTTCGGGCGTAAAAATCCTTAGCATGGCTTCCTTCGGAAGGGAAATAAAGCCGGTGGTCCCGTATCGTAGATTTACGGCACGTAAAAGAACCTCAAGCCTAATAGAGGCCTTTGAGCAAAATTTCACACCCAATATATAATGGGACGCTAAGGACCACAGCTGTTAAAGAGCGTCCATAAATAAAAACTCAATTTAATTTCCATCGTCCATTTCTGAATATTCGCGCTCATTTACTGCTGGTTGCTAGAAGCCACTAGTAGTCCATGCGTTATGCGTTTTGTTGCAGCCAGTGAAGGGAGAACATGATCGTGATGAAGGAAAAGAGACAGATAAACTCTGACCTATCATAACCAGCTGCCTGACCAATTAAACACCTAGATAAGAAGTCCAGAGTATACACATTCTTGGCTTTAAATCCTTTGTGTTCCATAGGAAATTGTTTAAGCTTTAAATGTTGTGATATTAATATGTAACTTTAATTAAAATTAATGTATTTATACGTCTCTCTCTACCACATACCTAGCGGATAGAGAAGATATTGCACTCCATCCAAAAATTTGATACCAAGATTTCATCGGAAATACAAATAGCAGCATGAAGTCCAAAAAAAAGCATTTTATAAAGTTCCGTTCGCGCGCGTGTGTGTGTGCGTAAGAGAGAGAACAGCATAACTCGAAAAAATCCGATGTGATACATTCACATGACTTTCTCTACCCTCTATTCTTCTTAGTTGGTATACAAGCTATTCTTACTAAGGTTTATTTTTCTATCTACTACATTTTAATCCAAATAAACATTTACAAAGTAGCTGAATTACGCATTTCGTTATAGATACAAATAGAACAGCGATAGTCAAATGTTTTAAAACTGGATACTATATGCCGGCCTTAATTTCGTACTGTTTCCGCGAGGAGCATCTGAAAATCGATGGGACTTAAAAAGAATGACAAGTATGGAACAATTCGAACCTTTAATAACGGATATCTCAGAAACGACTTATGCCATAGAAAAACTTATTTTAAGGAAATTGTGTTTTTGTTAAAGAGATCTAAATTTTTGTCTAGTACGTTTTCGTCTATTGCTTAACGTTTACCAGTTATACAAGGTTATATATACAAAATTCCTTCCAAATGAACCTCGCAGGCTATTCCCAGAAAATTCAAGATAAACATTTTATTTGTCATGTAAATATCTTTAACGTGTGATATTTTAATCAAAATCGTTAGAGCCATTTTTCAAAAAATCAAAATTTTCGAAAAATTTTCATGTCAAGGGTAGTCTGGGGGCGGGGGATTTTTTGAAAATATTCGTGTCCCATCTTTGGAAAGTACTGAATCTAAATACCAAGTGTGGTATTTATCCGACTTTTCGTTTTTGAGTTATGCTGCTCACAGACACACACGGACATTTTTCTAAAAATGCTTTTTTTTTTTACTCAGGCGGCCTCAAAAAATGTATTTCTGTGTATCGAATTATTGGGTGGAATGCAGTACCTCGTATGTACGTGGGGGAGAAGGTAAAAATAATTGAATTAAAAAACAAAACACATGCATGTGTTTTTTTCAAAACGCCATTTTTGGATTCAAAACCTCAAAATGTGAATTTCCAGTGAAATCTGAATGTGAAACTTTTGGATCATATAAGGTGCTTTCTCTCTCTTTCAGGTAAGCAGTAGAGAAAGTAACAAACTAATATTACTTTGAAATCTCACCATCTTCATCAACTTCTGCTATAATTTCATCCAACATATCCTGGTCCAGCTTTGTTCCCAGCATCTCCAGAATGGTGCCCACCATCTCTGTAGAAATCCATCCATTCTTCTCCCTGTCAAATGCATCAAACGCCTTCTTCAGCACTGAAATTTAAAAATAGAACAGTTATAACTTGATGCTGCTGCCTGTTAAAATAGAAAATACGGATATTGACAACCAAGATTTAAACTATTTAATGTATTTGTTTGCAGCTATAATTATGTCAGGGATGACCATACTAACATCCTTTGGGAGCCAAAGAATGTGTCACTAATGTTTAAAAGCCCTACTCTAATGCCCTGTGGTAATACTGGAGTGTCAACAAAAGGACCTAGTGTTTCTGCAGCTCCAAATTATTTATAAAACATTTTCTTTCTCGAAAAAAAAACAAAACAAGCACTTAAAAAATGTGTGCGCAGTTACTGCATTTCATTTATTGCTATGTTATTACCAGGCATAGGCATTTCCACGCACTAAAGCCAGGACAGAAGAAAATGAGCCTGAACTGTCACTGCAATTTAGGCAGAGCCGTGGTAGATAACAAACCACCCCCTACCTGCAACTGGACCCGAATTTATTCCAAAACGGACATCTTGGTTTCCATCGGCTAATAACAGATTTCCTTCCCAGTTTACACAGACTTAGGACCGTCTATGTGCAGTAAGTCTATTAAAATCTTTGGCTCATAGAACACAGCCCATACAACGCTGTAACTGTCAAGCTTATGTAGTAAAATCACTAAGACTGGAGAAACTAGTAGCAGATTTTCTCAAGTTATTCTTAACGAGTAATGTTAGAATTAGATCGCTTTTTCATTTGCTCGTTTACTTGATTTTGTTGGTCCTGCATTTGGGGGGGGGGGAGTAGTTTTCTTGTCGCTTCTCATTTTAATGTAAGTTTCAGCGTAAAACCCTTCAATATCTCTCAGGTGGAATATGTAAGCACCACTTCTATCCTATATGTGCTTTCACTTTTTACTTCCTAATTACCTATAGAAAGTAGAGGAAGTGTTGCTTTCCACCCAAAAATTCGATATCAGGATTCACCTCAAATAGACATTCTTAGCCTCCCTGAATCCAGAGAATGTCAGTGTCTGTCTGTGAACAGCATAACTCAAAAATGAAAAGTCGGTCAAATACGAAACTTGGTATTTTACTCGCAATTCTCTCTCAGCTAGTAATTATACAACATAACCAGAGACAGGTTGTTGTACGAGGGCTATTTTTTTTTTTTTTTTTTTTTGCAACCTCCGATCGCGCAGGAGCGCAACTGCACGAGCGGTGTAAACTGTTTGTGCGCGGAGGGCGACTGCGCATGTCCCCCACTCTACCCTCGGACGCAGCCAACTTCACCATGCCATCGTGAGCCTACTCTGTATTCACTCTTAGGTTGATCCGCGTCAAAACAAACCCCAGGTGATCAGTGCACCGCTATAATGTATCCTTCCACCATTCGCACTAGAAATACTGTCACACTTTCAGACCATGTCGCCAGTACAAGCGGCACGTAGTGCAAAAAGAACAGAGTCCTTATTTCGACAACTGAAACGCTGACTAGCATATTCTGTTAAGGGTTAAAGGTGATAAGATTGATAGTTGCAACAAAATAAACGTTTGCACTTATAATAATAGTTAATTCTAAAATAAATGAGCGAAAAATAAAGTAACAGGTATGCGATAACTTAATTTATTATTTCTCTGGAAGCGGCACTTTATTCACTGTTGGCGGCTCATTTTAAAAAACAAATTGTGCACTGTTACGCGAATTGCATTCTTCTCAAGATCACTGCATTCTTGCATCGCGTGCTTTCCCCTCACCCCGGGTGTAACCACTTTTCTCGTTTCAGATTTTTCTGCACAAGCACTGTTTATACTTGTACTCGAAACACTGGTGAACTCAGAAGTTAATTTCATCATTTCTTTCGCGGAAAGTGTTGGATATTTCTCACATAACTTATAATAAAGATTCAACACTGTTGTTTTTTCACCACTAGTCAATGGTTTGCGCGGCGAATGCTTTACGTAATTCGACGAAAACACAAGAGGAATTCACCGTCCTCCATGATATTAAACACAACTGCTGGTTTCTGACTGTAAATAATATTCTGCGCCTATCTGGATGTCAGGTGGCTCATACGAATTGCATGATGGGACTTGTAGCACTGTTTTACGGTATAAATCAGCGTTAAATAAAACCTTAGGTATTTGTATAGAATATTATACTATTTAAGGATAAATTCATTCTAAAATTCAGAGATTAGCATGGGACTACTTTCCTGGGCGCATTGCTACCGTGTTGCAACACGGTGCACTGACCATGTGGGTTTGTTTTGCCACGGATCAACCTAAGAGTGAATATAGTTTAGTTTTTGGCACGGAAACATGGCCGCTACGATTGACTCTCCCGCCAAATGTGAGTTACGTAGTGTTTATTGCGAGACATTACGACAACAGCGGAAAGCCATACAGAACAAACGAAGAGGCAAGCTGACGTCTGGGGTTGTCTTAATTCATGACAATGCCCGCCCTCATGCTCGTGTCGCCCAACAAATTCTTCAGGAATTTCGATGGGACGTTTTCGACCACCCGCCGTACATCCCTTATTTGGCGCCGAGTGATTTTCACTTCTTCCCTGGACTGAAAAAGTGGCTGGGAGGGCGGAAGTTGGAGAATGATGAAGTCCTTCAAACCAACGTCCGTGCCTATCTTAACTCTATCTGGCGGCAACATACTGTACAGAAAGGATCGAAAAGCTTGTCCACAGGTATGATAAATGCCTCAACCTTAATAGTGATTATGTTAAAAAGTAAACGCATTTGTACCTAACATTTGGTAATAAATTTATTTGGCTATGTACTCTTGTCTTTTAATTATGACCCATCGGAGGTTGAAAAAAAATAGCCCTGGTACCTATTGAAATGTTAACGATGATGTAGTGGGTGCTAGGCTGAAACCACCCCCCTTCCACCACAAATTCGCTTCTGGTCTGGGTCGTTTTTCAGAGCCACCTGTTTACGCCATAGCCTCTGTTCACATACATGTGCAATATGAGGTTTCAGAAATTGCCAGCAAATGTGTGTCTTGGATGAGGACATAAGAGTTCATTACTTCTTAATGATAAATAAACGGTAAAGGTATAAATACTTACAATCAATCTGCTCCTGTGGAAGTTCATCCTGAAAAGTAAATACAAAATCAGTAAGCTCTACAGAGATACTTTAAGCTCGAACAAATTTACTGTATTACATGTCCATTTTTTTAAAAAAAACTAAAAGCTCTGTAAATGTATACCCTCAAACAAACAAAAATATCTGTTTCATTTATGACTTTCTCTACCCACTATTACCTACATAACTTGTACAAACGATTCTTATGAAAGCTTGTTTTTCTATCTAATTCATATTACGATAAAATTTGCAGACAGCTTCATTACACATTTCGTAGAAGGTACAGGGGGATAGAGGAAACCGAATCGATAGTCGGATGTTTAAAACCGGGCGATATATTAAGCTGGCCTATAAAGTTCGTACTGTTTCCATGACATCGCAAGAAACAAATGAATAGCGACGGTACTTTAAAAGAATGACAAATTCAAACCAATAACAACGTACTCAGTCGGTAGAGCAACTACCTGCTGTGCGAGGGGTCCCGGGTTCGATTCCCGGCTCGGGGGAGGGAATTTTTCTCTAGCCAAGATTAATTCCTGTCCTCCCCAGAGTCTGTAAGTACAAATGAGAGTGTGAATGTGTGTATGATTTAATGATTAAAAAATAAAGTGCAACGACAAGAGAATACGAGTTAACACCATTGCCAATAGGCAATAAGTTCCAAAGGAAAGGCCGCCGATAAGACCAATGTAGTTAAAGGTGCGGTATAAATGGAACTAAACAAAGCCTACCTATATCTCGGAAACGGTTAATGCCACAAAAATGACATTTGAAATAAATTGTGTGTTTTAAAGTGATCTACTTTTTTCTGTAAGTTTGTGTGTATCTCATATGCTTTACAAGTTACACAAAACTATACAAAATTATTTCCAAATGAAGAGGACCTAACAGGTTATTCTCAGAAAATTCAACATATACTTTTCATTTATTATGAAAATGTCTTAACACGTGGGAATTTATTCAAAATCGTTAGAACTATGCTTCATATAAAGGGTAGTTTGGGGTGAGGGGATTTTCTTGAAAATCTTCGTGTTGCATCTTTGAAAGGTGCTGAACCTTAATACCAAGTTTGGTGTTTATCCGACTGTTAGTTTCTGAGTTATGTTGTTCACACGCACGTGCGCGCGGGCGGACCTATTTATAAAAGTGCTTTTTTTAATTAGGTGGCCTCAAAACATGTATTTCCGGTGAAATCTCGGTATCGAGTTTATTTTATGGAATGCAATACCTTCCTTACCTGCTATGTACCTACGAGGTAGAGAAAGTAATAATCTAATAGAATTTTCCTCTTGAGAAAAGCATAACTATTTGAAAATTCAAACCAATAACGAAGAATATCTCGGGAATGGTTAACGCTACAAAACATTTTGACATAAATTGTGTGCTTTAACGAAATCTACGCTTTATTTGTATAGTAAGATTTTATCTATCTCAAGAGTGGCGAAAACACCTGCCTTCCGCGAGTCACCAAATATGCAACACGCACTATACCACTCAGCAGCACACGGAAAACAAATGAATAGACGGCTAGAAAATGACGCTTTCGCTACCATTGTCTTACGTTTACCAGTTATACAAAAGCCATTCAGAATGAAAAGGGCTTCAGAGGCTATTCCCAGAAAATTCAAGATATGCATTTTATTTGTACGTAAATATCTAAAACTGGTATTTTAATCAAAATCGTTAACGCAATTTTTGAGAAAATAGAAATGTCGAAAAAGTCTACATTTAAAGGATAGTTTGGTATGAGGGAATTTTCTTGAAAATCTTTAAGCCGTATCTCTAAATGATGCTGAATGTAAATACCAAGTTTGGTATTTATGGAACATTTCGTGTTTGTGTTACGCCGTTCATAAACACACACACACACATATGCACGAACTTTTTTTCTAAAAATTGTATTTTTTGTATTCAGGGAGTCTTAAAATATGTTATTTCCGGTTTGAAATCTCGATACAGAATTTTTGGGTCGAATACAATACCTTCTATACCTACTAGGTACGTGGCAGAGAAGGTATAAACATTTCAATAATGAGAAGACAAGTTCCATTGTGATCCTAAGATAAATATTATTGTGGTGTGTTTTAGAACGAGTGTAGTTAACACGTGTCTTAATGTCTTGATAGCCCTGAACTTTGTTGACCTGTATATTACGCGATTGTACAGCCTTGCCAACGTTTTATTTTTAGGCTACCGACTTATAAGATTTATTGTCATGGCGTTTCTATTTGTGTCCTGATGGAACCTTGTCAGTACAATGCCCATTATTTTCTGCATCTTCAATCTGGTGCATTTGAAATTTGTAGCGCAAAATAGATTTTGTTAATTGCTAGACGTGTATCTCTATTATGAGATGCATTTCAAGGATTGCAGTATGTTTGAGTGGCTAATAATCTCTCTTACCCTAGTGGATGCTGTTCACCTCATATGCAATTTTATCGTCGGTCGATGCCAAATCCTCACCTTTGTTCAAGGCCATCAGCTCCTATTTAATAGCTATTATACGTCACATTATACTGGCGCGTTTTCCTTTGCGACAGGTGGTCTTCTTTGCTTTCTCCCTTCTTAGGATTTTTTCTCTGAACGGGGCTTGTTTTGCGAAAAATTAGGAAGTTCAACTCGTGAAAGACTCCCCACTGCTTCTGAACATATTTCTTATTTTCACATCAGTTGGGAGGTTTGTGGCCAAATACAAATGTATCATAGGTAATCCCACGAGAGGTGAGATGATCGATAGATTCGCGATTACGAAGCACGAACGGATTTATTTGGTGAAACTCGTAACCTTGTATGGGATTTATTATAGATAAAAGTTATACAACAGAGGGAAACACCTCGCACACTGCACAGATCTACTGTGGCTAACACCCTCCCAGAGAAAGGGATGAAGTGAGGGAACCACAGGAGGCTACAGGCCACATAGACGCACAAACAGTTCTAGGCATGAAGATCCGTCCCATTGTTGGATCTGCCTAGAGAGGACGATGAACAACCCGTCGACCGAGCAGCCCCCTTAGTGTCCATGGGGAGTACTCTTTCCATTGAGCAAACATCCGCGTCATTTGTCCGGCACCCCATTCGCCACGAAACCTAGAAGAACACCTTAAAAATAAGGAAGAAACGGAATGAAAGGGAAATAATGGAAAAGGATGGACGGGGTCCCTAACGTTTTCAGTTCAAACGCATCCGACGCTGCCCAACCCCACTCACAAGCCCCTAACCCCCGGTGGTACCCCCACCTTGCGGGACCCACTGCGGAGGCAGGTCTCAACCGACGCTAGGTAAAAGCCTCTACAAAGCACACTTCCACCGCGCAGCCACAACCCAGAGAACACCGTCGCCTATCTACAACTCTGAAACAGATGGCAGTAATGGAATGAGAGCAGGAAATACATGGTAGAAGAGAAATCGCCTATAGATAGACCAAAGAATGTCGGGGGGGTTGAAAATAGGGATTGATTTAAGGATAGCTTATCATTTTTGCCAGTATACAAGTTTACCCGATTTTGTCAAAATCATACCAAAAACTTCACTGAAATATGAGGGAAATATAATATGAACGACATATAACTTCCCTAGAACAACCCAGCTTCAAAATACTTGAGCCCTCCCAGTAGTATTGTCACATCCATGACTGGATGGACATAGGGGGAGTAGCGGTTTCAGGGTAGAACATCTCAAGCTTGGCTTAATTTTACTTGCTTGGTTTATTAAATTCAGATATCTGCAATGTTGAGTTTACATTGAAGCGGGAACACAGCTAGAGTACATGTAAGATCTTACCTTGAAGTACTTGTCGTGTGTAATGTGGACGGACCTGTGAACCCATCGTTGTAGATTAGGATGCTGACGGGCAGCGATTCGACCCTGTATAGCGTGTGTCGGTCTCCCCCGAGCGGCGCTCAGGCGCTTGCTTAAATAGGCAAGAGCCGACTCAATATTAATGACGTCTATATCCTGTTTGTGCTAAGCCGACGCCATACTTTAAGTATGATTGAGCGGACTTGTGTAGGATTGAGCGGAAACACGTGATCGGTTCTATGTTGCAAAAGGCAACATTATTCTAAGAATTTCCATGGGAAATGACGCAAGTGTAAAAGTCCCTTGAGCCAAACCTAGGAAATGAGGTAACCCACATACGTCCTGTCACGTACACATCTTAAGAAAGCTTCTTAAGGCAGAAAATGTAAAATATGATTCTATCAGAATTTAGAAGAATGAGCCATATTAATGTTAAGATCCAAATTAATGTAAAATAAACGAGTCCGTCTAACATCACATGCGACAGTATTATGGCGAGTATACCTTTCGGCTCGAAGTCATCAAAAATCTGCCAAAGGTGCAATAAAGTGCCAAAAGGAGCCTCTGATATTCATATTCAACGAAACGGGGTTGAATATGAAAAAGATAACCCAAAACCCCAGCTTTCAAAATTTTGGTAGCTCATTATATAGCCTGTGCCCATCTGGAAGAATTATCAGATCGGTTGAGCGGTTTTTGAGAATGCCACACATGCACATGCACACACACACACACACACACACACGCACACACAAACAATGTCCTCTCTTTATAATATTAACATACCTATATTCTCCTTTAAAACAAGTGCACATATAAAGTTATGCTTGATATAAGCAGCAGCGCAACTTATGCCCGATAGGAGAGACAGATGAGTTCAGGTTAAGTATTCTAGAGTATATGACACTGGTACAATACGAGACGTGGGTCGTGTCCCGTTGAACTAATGTGCCTCACTTGTCTCTAAGGCGACGACGCAGCACTTGTTTTTGTTTGTATTGCAGTGAACGAGTACAGTAGCGTAAGGGCGAGTCGCGTGTCACATCGTGGAGGGGTACTGTGACGTAACGTAACTACTTTTGTATCTGAGCAGCATTGTAATGCGATTCTTAGTTTTTAAAAGCTATAAATTCCTATTTGTTAAAATCCAAGGTTTGCATTAAATGACAAAACAGAATCAAGGGCTTTATTCGTTATAATTCATACAATAAAGGTTTGGAAGGTTTGAGACTCAACGGATTGCTTTCGTAACATGAACTCAACCGACACTGGAGTTCCAAGTCCGAGAACTTGGGAACTTGAAAAGTAATTTGAGAGGGAAAACAATTCATTACCCAAGGGAAGAGCTGTTTTTAAGTTTACAAAAGGTTTAACAAGTATCAGTAACCGCTGAATAGCCTCTACAAGGGGTCTTTCTATTCCAAGAATAGAGAATTTTAGCCTCAAAGCAGGTAGTTAGTGGGAGTATACAGTGCTCATAAAGTTCAAGCTTGAGTTGGTTGTTATGGCAACCAGACACAAACAGTGCAGCTGAGCCGAGAGTAGTTGCACCAACTCTCTGTACCTGATCATGGACTAACGCTTTCCTATTTCCCTTATTCCCTGCTACTGTCGCGGTAACACTTCGAAATGAGCCATTTTCACTCTTAAAGTAGTGATTCGTAAAATTGTATTCAAATGCACCTAGTGAGAAAACATCTGAAGTGACGCTTTACCTGAGGAACCGCCCCTGCTTAAGAGTAAACTTGATTGTTAGTGAGGAATGGAGGACCGCAGAATGGACTTCGTGTATAAATAGAAATGTTAGCGTTTATTGCATCCTTTAACGTTACATTTTACTGTTGTTTTTAATACACTTAGGGCCCCCGAAAAAGTGACTCACACACGGTAATGTTGTTTAAATATGCTGCTCCATGTAAGTATTTATATTTATTTCTGACACTAATTCTTACTCTAGTTTCTGAACAAGAGTACGTAGCGAACCATTAAGAAAGTTCTGAAATGCATGAGAAGCTTCAGGAAGGTGAATTACTTCTTTTAGTAAAGTGTAGTGAATATTTCTCATCAAATAAAAAATGTAATACCGGTACATAAAATTACTTCTGACTATGTTTTCGACAATAGTGAAAATGTTTTCTTTTTGGGGGGAGCTGGTTTGTTTTTGCAGTCCCAGAAGTACCCGACCTGACGTATATATAGCGGTTGTTGTTACAAACAAATGACTATGGTAGAAAGTACCACCCTTATAAAGCTTAAGTTAGAAGTTTCACGATGCTACGTTGTTTAGCAATTGTTTGGCAGCCATCAATAGTGAACTCTCACAGCGAATTTATAAACATGGATAAAACTGATCATCGTTATGTGATACAATACTTTCATTTGAAAGCTCTTAGTACAACTAATATTAAAGCTGAGCTAGATTCTACTCTGGGGGGGGTCTGCTCCTTCGTTTACAACAGTAAAATATTGGGTGGCAGAGTTTAAGCGAGGCCGTACGAGCTGCCAAGACGAACATCGCAGTGGTCGACCAAATGAGGTGACCACCTAGAAATTGTGAAGAAAATCCACAAAATCGTATTGGATGTCCGTCGACTGAAAGTGCGCGAACTAGCAGACATCGTAGGTATTTCAAACAGTGCTGTACATGGTACACTAACTGAAAATTTAGACATGAGAAAGCTGTGCGTAAGATGGGTGCCGCGTTTATTCACAATAGAACAAAAGCAGCGTCGTGAGGATGTTTCAGCAGAGTGTTTGGCGATGTTTCGTTGCAATAAAGCCGAGTTTTTGCGTCGATTCATAACCATGGATGAAACATGGGTCCATCACTTCACACCTCAGACGAAGAAACAGTCAAAACAGTGGATTGAAAGGGGAGAATCGGCTGCAAAGAAGGCAAAGACAGTTCCATCTGCAGGCAAGGTTATGGCGTCAGTTTTTTGGGATGCCAGTGTGATAATTTTCATTGATTATCCTCAAAAAGGAAAATCAATCAATGGCGAGTATTATACAAACTTATTGCAGCGTTTGAATGATGAAATGAAGCAAAAACGGCCGCATTTAGCGAGAAAGAAAGTTTTGTTTCATTAAAACAATACACTAGTTCACACATTCATTATCGCCATGGCCAAAATCAATGAGTTAAAGTTGGAATTGCTTCCTCATACACCCTATTCGCCAGACTTAGCCCCCTCTAATTATTTTCTGTTTCCAAAGTAGAAGAAATGGCTTGCTGGTAAAAGATTTGCCAACAATGAAGAGGTGGAGTTTGCAGTTAATGGCTATTTTGCACAACTCGACGATTCTCACTATAAACAGGATATGGACGTTATTGAATATCGCTGGGAAATGTGTATCGAGCTGAAGGGAGACTATGTGAAGAAATAAAGATGTTTTTTCCCAAAATGTTTGCGTTTTCTTTGTTAGGTCAGGTACTTCTGGGACAGCCCTCGTAAGTCCATGTTCATTGATTACTCGTAATGTTATTTTCATAAGTTCCGCCCCGCCACTGCGTGCAGTAAACAACTCTTACCTGGAGTCACGTAACCACTAACCTGTTTAATCGGGTACCAAGTTTCACTGCCTTGATATACTAAATTTTCAAATCCATTAACCCACTGCTATTTTCAGAAACTATGAATGACAGAGCATTGTGAAATTTGACTTTCTTAAACCTTATATTTAAACAAGTAATGAATATATCGATGACCTAGTTGTAATACCACGTAAGTGACCTTTTGGATAAAATAAGGTTAAGGTGTGTACTGAAACATAACTTAATGCTCTACAAGACTATTCCAAATGCACGTATGTGACAAAATAATTGAATGTCTTAAAATCAGTTTTCCAATACGTACTTTATATATGAACCATATACGAAACTATGTGCTAATACCAACTAAGTTATTTTCTGTCATACCACGTATAGGTTTCACATGACATTCAGCTTCCAATACCACGTATCTGAGGTATCTAAATCATTAGAGCCCATTTTGTTCCTTTGTTTAGAATATATAAATGTTTCATGCTTATTGGAATAAAACATTAATTTTATAGTGCCTATAATTGCCTATTTTCTGTGTGCGTGTGTGTGTGTTTTTATAGCTTAAGTACCTTTTGTGGCTTTTTTTTATTTATTTCTTAATGAGAACTTTTATCAAGTTTCTTCATTATTTATTATTCATTATTTTTTATAAATTGGTGGCATTGTCTTAATACTATTTATCAATGTGATGTCAACCTTAGTATTGCAATTATTACTTCGCACTCTGAGCCAGTAAGCTTTTGTTGACAACATCCTGAGGAAGTTTGTAATACGTCATTCCTTTCCTAACGTCAGTAGTTATATTGTTTCGTGTAATAATAAAATAGTGGCTACTTGATACAATAAAATGTACGGTAAACGGTCAACTACAAAAATTATTAATTTACGACTGGGAAATTGGTCATTTTAGTATTAACCCATCGCCTTGTTTGTTAATACGATGGTTTTATTGTTTTCTACTTCCCACGTGGGCGAAGACACAATGCTGACCTAAAAAACTGGACCTATTTCATTGCAAACGCAAAAATAACCTGTTTAACAGTAATATAACAGCTTTATAATAATCATAAACTAGTGTGTGAGTGAAACACCTATTCAAGAGAGAAATTACTTCAAAGCTGATAATAGAGTTAGTAACTGAAGAGTATAAATTTAAAGAAATAGTGTTTACAGTTTACACCTCATTAAGAGAATAGTGGAATTTAGTAAACTTAATAAATTCTATATGGATATTTGATATTTCTATACTGTTCTGTCACGTCAAGTGTTTTTAAGTGATGAATGAACAAATGATTGTGCCTACTTCAATGCTTATCATTACTGATAGTGCCTATATTAGTGCCTATTTTGAACTTGTTGTAGTACCTTTTTGCCTGCCCATTTTAAGTTTTTTGCGCCAAGCTCTACTAATCACTAGACATCGGATTTGTATGCAAATGTATATTTAATTTATTCTTACTTACGATATGGAATTAGGTTCTGCAATAAGTTTCATGTTTTTCTATGCTAATACGTAAAGTTTTATACTGCATGTAGTTGCTATATTTCCGATGTTGCTGCCTGTTTTATGATTTTGTCTGCATCGAGCATATAATGCACGTAATAATTTTTAAATTAGCATTTAAACGCACTGGTGATAAAATAATAAAGTCCTTACTCTGCAGACACCGTGATGGACGTTCAGAGTAAGCTTTAGAGTGATCCTTTAAAATATACAGGACAATTAAGCGGTAAATTGTGCAGTGTTTTACAGAGAAATGCCGACACATCCTCGTTTGTATTCTGTGGATAAATATCTACAAGATGAAAACGTAGTGCTTCCTGAGAAATTTCCCCTGAGTTAGC
The DNA here is from genome assembly GCA_030765065.1 of Deroplatys truncata. NCBI lineage: Eukaryota > Metazoa > Arthropoda > Insecta > Mantodea > Mantidae > Deroplatys > Deroplatys truncata. The sequence goes on from CM060987.1 coordinate 22,582,803, forward strand.
AAGTGCTTTCAAATTTTGCCCACTAACATCTGTTCACGTGGAAAGATCCTTCTAGCATACAAACCATGTTAACCAAAAACTTACACCCAAATTTTTGGAGAAACTTATGCTACAACATTGCAAATCAGATTAGTACCAGAATGATGTCTAAGGAAGAATGTACATTTTAAGTACCAAAACCTATAAGCTCAAGGTTAACCATTTTAAAAAATGCTTAGCGTAAGTTTCCGAAATTATACAGCACACTTTAACGTTTTTGACAGCATAAATGCAAGCACATTCCAGATATTTGTGGTACACACGAATCCGATGTCTACTAATTACCAAAGTTCGGCTCTAGAAAAAAAACTTAAAATAGGTAGGCAAATAGGCACTAATACATGCCTTATCTGTAACGATCAGCATTAGGTACGCACAATCATTTATTCATTTACCACTTAAAGCGTATTTTGGCATGACACAGCAGTGTAGAAATATAAATATTAATATCTCATATTTATTTTAATAAATTCCGCTGTTTTCTTAGTAAAGTGTAAACTGTAAACATTATTTCTTTAAATTTAAACTCTTAGTTACTCTATATATTTTTATGTCAAACCCTATTAACGTTTTAAGTAATTTCTCTCTAGAATATGTGTTACACTCCCACGCTGGTTGATAATTATTATTGAGTCTGTTATGTATTATTGTTATTATTATTATTATTATTATTATTAATCTGACTGTTATTGCGCTTATAATCAAATAACTCTGGTCTTTTTAAGCCAGTACTGTTTTCGCCCACGTGGGAAGTAGAAAACTATAAAGACATCGTACTCATGAACAAAGCCATCAGTTAATACTAAAAATACTCGATTTCCCAGTTGTAAAACAATTTCTTGTATTGAAATTCATTTTTATTTATGGACGTTCTTTAACTGCTGTAGTCCTTAGCATTCCATTCTATATTGGGCGTGAAAGACCGGTAATTTTGCTCAGAGGCCTCTTTATCAGACTTGAGCTTCTTTTACGTGCCCTAAATCTACTACACGTGACCACCGGCTTTACTTCCCTTCCGAAAGAAGCCATGCTAAGGATTTTTACGCCCGAAAAAATCCATCGCCCTCCGCCGGGTTTGAACCTGCGACCTCAGGAACTATACATTTTTAACTATAACCTGAAAGGAGAAGTAAACAAAACCACGTGACAAGACAGCACCTCATTGGCTGGTGGACAAATTACAACCTTTCCCGCTTGGCATCGACTCTTCCTCTAAAATAAAAACCACCAGTTCGGTTCATATCGTAACATTTTGTGGTTATTCTCGTGTAGAGAAATTTTAAAAACTCATTATTGTAACAGTTAAATTTATGAAACTAAATGTGTTTGTTCAGATTCACCTATAACTAAATGAACCGTTACAGCAGAGAGTTTATGCGCAGGCGCTGCAGTTCGTTTCCGGTTTCCAGCTGATAATCTTCTGCCACTGTAGAAAACAAACGAGGTAAATGGAAAGAAGACAATTGCGTTAAATGCTTTTCACAAATACTGTGAAAAATACCCACCTTTAATCAACAGTGAATATGGTTGGCATTGTTTAACAATAATTGAACTTCTTGTTATAGATGTTGCTCGGATAGCTTGGTTCGCGTTTGTTTTCTTTGGTTTTCTAACCTATAGTGCTAATCGCTATTTAACTTGCTGACTCATAAAAGGTTAAAACAAAGGTGGTATACTGATATTAGTTAGTCATTAAATAAATGATTTCTAAAGCCTGAAGTTAAGAACAGTTTAATCCAGTAAATTTAATCACAGAAGCCGAACTGTTCAGGTACATTTTATTTGTCTACTCACAGTATTATGTGTTAGAAGTTTAGGATGTAAGGCACAATATAGGAATAAGACATACAATGTATAACAGCTAATGATCCCCAACCTACGCAATATACTGTATGTCTGAAGCAATTTCCTCTCGCGGGTACTTAGTTCCCGTCCCCCTCCACGTGGTGCTGCCATGTGCTCGCGGGTGATACATTTAAGTTTTGTTTACTTCTCCTTTCAGCTTATAGTGAAAATGGTATAGACAGTTTTTTGTAATTGACCATTTACCGTATTATTCTGCTAAGTAGCCACTATTTTATTACTATACAACAATTCAACTGCTGACGCTAGGAAAGGAATGTTGTTATTACAAACTTCCTCAGGCATGTTGTCAACAATGGCTCATTGGCCCAGAGCACGAAATATTTATTGCAATAATAAGGTTAACATCACATTAACAAATAATGCTAATAAATAATCACCAAGGACAAGATTAATAAAATTACAATAGGTAAAAACCTTCATAAAAGTTTTCATTACAGGAAAAAAATCCGATGTGTCACATTTACGTGCCTTTCTCTACCCTGTGTCGTTTATTAGCGGCTATACAAATTATTCTTACGAAGGTTTATTTTTCTATATACCTCCTTTAAATCAAGATAAACTTTTCCGGAAATAGCTACATTACACATTTCGTTATAGAAACAAAGGGAACAGCGATAGTCAAATGTTTAACAACTGGACGCTATATGCTGGCCTTAAAATTCCATACTGTTTCCATGGCATCGCGAGAAACAACTGAAAATCGATGGGACTTAAAAAGAATGACAAAGTACTGAACAAATTGAACCATTAATAACGGATATCACGGAAATGGTTGATTCCACAAGAAAAAAAATTGAAATAAATTGTGTGTTTTAAAGAGATCTACAGGTTTTCTGTAGTACGTTTTCGTCTATCGCTTAAAGTTTACCAGTAATACAAGATTATACAAAATTCCTTCCAAATAAACAGGACTTCACAGGCTACTCCCAGAAAATTCGAAATATACATTTTATTTGCCATGTAAATATATTTGATGTGTTATTTTAATCAAAATCGTTAGAGCAATTTTTAGGAAATAAAAATTTTTCGAAAAATCTTCCATGTAAAGGCTAGTTTCGGATGGGGCGATTTTCTTGAAAACCTTTGTGTCGCTTCCTTGGAAGATACTGAACTTAAGTACCAAGTTTCTTATTTATCCGATCTTTCGCTCTTGAGTACGCTGTTCACACACACACACACACACACACACACACACACACACACACACACACTCACTCACTTTCACGGATCTTGTTCTAAAAAAATTTTTTTTATTCAGGAGACCTCAAAACATGCAATTTCTGTGGAATATCAATATCGAATTTTTGTGTGGAATCTTCTCTACCTACTATGTACGTGGTAGAGAAAGTAAAACCTTAATATGCCCTTGCTATGAAAAAGCACACATTAAAATAAGCAATTACAGGCACTATAAAACTAGTCTATTTTACTTTAGTATGCGTGAAACATACATATTATACGAGGGCGTCCAATAAGTAAGTTTCCCTATTATACAAAAAAAAATCATTACACACAATTGATAATGTTGAATTAATTTTATTTATATTGTACAATCCTTCTGTTACTTTCTACATATTCAACATGTTTTTCCAAGCATTTTTGGAGACGTGACACAAGTTTTTCCAAGCCAGTGTTGTACCAGGTCGGGTCCTGTGCTCGTAACCAGCTGTTCACTGAAATGACTTCATCATTGTTAAGTGCTTACCTTTGAGTCGGGGGAACATGTGAAAATCACTTGGGGCAAGCTCCGGTGAATACGGAGGATACGAGAAAACTTCCAAGTTGAATCTTGACCCAGGCGGAGCTCAGAAGATTCAACTGGGAGGTTTTCTCGCATCCTCCATATTCACCAGATCTTTTCCCAAGTGATTTTCACATGTTCCCCCGACTCAAAGGTCATCTTGGAGGTAAGCACTTTAACACCGTGACGAAGATCAATCAGAAGTGAACAGCTGGTTGCGAGCACAGGACCCGACCTGGTACAACGCTGGCTTGGAAAAACTTGTGTCACCTCGCCAAAAATGCTTGAAAAAACATGTTGACTATGTAGAAAAGTAACAGGAGGAGTGTACAATATAAATAAAATTAATTCAGCATGATAAATTGTGTGTAATGTTTTTTGTAAAATAGGGAAACTTACTTATTGGACGCCCCTCGTACAAAGCATACGATTCTAAATAAGGGAACAAAACAGGCAAGTGCTGACCTATTGCTTCCTGGTCCCGCTTACTTTCTACAATTAATTGTTGCAACAATTGAAAATTTCAGTTCTGTAGATTGAGTAAATGAGGAAATCTGCACGTTATTATTTTACAGTGGTTTTCCCTTGAAACTGTGGCCACCGCACGGCTACTCGCGCGCCGGCCGCTCCAGCCCAGATTCCCACCTTACGTTCTCATATTTACAGTTACAATTACAATGCTAATAAGCACATACCTTATAAGAGATGTTGGAAACATTGTCCTTCTCCCTTTGATATTTCTGGTATCTTCTCAAGGAAATTTTCATTCACACTCAGGAGTTCAATATCCGAAATTGAGTAAATTTCTGGCCTGTTTAGTTTTAGTTCTTACAATGCATGGTGTTTGTTGCATATATTTATTTTTCATGTGATCATCAGAGTCGGGTAAATTTCTGTAACTGATTTTGCAAAATAATAGAGTTGTTGATCCACGTGGAATATTCTTCTCTGACGAAGCACAGTTCCATTTACATAGCTATGTTTCATCGCAAAATAACACATATTGGAGTACAGAGAAACCCGATTTTACACACGAGATTACCTTGCATGACGCGAAAATCGGTGTACAGTAAATGCATACACGATAATAGGACTTGTATTTTTTGAACAAACAATAAATGCAGAGAGATACAGGAATATCTTACTCACATCATTTTTTACTTTCTCTACTACGTACAGTAAGTAGGGGAAGTATTGTATTCCACCCAAAAATTCGATACCGAGATTTCACCGGAAATACATGTTTTGAGACCCCCTGAATCCAAAAAAAAGCATTTTTGGAAACATGTCCGTGTGTGTGTGTGTGTGTGTGTGTGTGTGTCTGTGAACAGCAAAACTCAGAAACTAACAGCCGGATAAATACCAAACCTGGTATTTAGGCTCAGTACCTTCCAGAGATGCGACACGACGGTTCTCAAGAAAATCCCCCACCCCAGATTACCCTTTACATGGAACATTTTTCGAAAATTTTAATTTTTTCAAAAATGGCTCTAACGATTTTGATTAAAATATCATATGTTCAAGATATTTTCATGAGAAATGAAATGTATATCTCGAATTTTCAGGGAATGTCTCCAAAAGTATTCTTCATTGTGAACGGCCCTTGCATAACTGGTAAACCATAAGAGATAGACAAAATTTTACTATACAAAAAATGTAGATCGCGTTAAAATACACAATTTATGTCATATAGGTTTTTTGGGGGAACCATTTTCGAGATATTGCTTGTTATTCCCTTAAATTTTCCAATATTTATTCTTCTTCTCAAATTCGTTATTCATTTTTTTTGTCCTGGTAATGCAAAGAGAATGGAATACTCCACATAGCAACCAGCTCTTAAAACATTTGACTATCGCTTAAAACCTACCAATTCCCCTTGCATCTACAAGAAAATTAGCAATAAGATTAACATCTCGATTAACATGAAGCATATGGAGAATAAGCGTTTGTAAAAATAGTTTGTACAAGAGTAGAGAAAGTCATGTGAGTGTAACACATCACATTTTTTTTCTAACAGCTGGCCAATGTTGAATGTCAGTCTGGATTTTTCCAACAAGACTTGGCTACCGCGCATACAGCTGATGAGTCATTAAATTTAATTCAGGAAAATCTTGATTATAGGATAATTAGTAGAAAATTATGGCTCTGGTGGTACTCTGCATGTGATTTTTATCTATGGGGGAACTTGAAAAATAAGGAGGGTGCAACAAACCCCCATACATTATGAGAGTTAAAAGAAACTATCAGGCGAGAAATTCACCCAGTTTCGGACATTGAACTCTCTAGTGTGATGAAAATTTCCTGATAAGATGCCAGAAATGTGTGAACAGAGAAGGATAACATTTCCAACATCTCTTGTAAGATATGCGCTTATTATCATTGTAATCGTAAACGTGAGAATGTAAGGCGGTTGCGGAGATGTTATAACTGTTTCGGCGGGAGTCCGAGTTGCAGCGGCCGTGCGGTAGCCACAGTGTGAAGGAAAAGCACTCTATATATCAGGTGAAGTGTGTGTCAATGTTTAAATTTCGTGGGCGATGAAAGATAGATATAGTGAATAACCATAATGTTTCATTTGAAGCTGCTTAGATACTTTCATTGTCTATGTGGTGTCACCTTGTAAATGTGTTTAATTCAGACTAAGGATGTTGTAAAGCGAAAGTGACACTAAGCACGAGTGCACCACTGCCTGTGTGTTTATTAAAGTAGCTATTTTTAAAATTACCTTTATTTATTAAATTATGATCTCTTCCTGTACAATGTATCTTCATCGGTAGGTCCTTGTATTAGCAAAGTATGATGGGAGTTTCCACCCGAGAAATACACAACAAAGACTGGCGAGTATCGTCCATTAAGCTAAGCACAATAATGACCTAGTTTCTTACCATGATGGTGTGAAGCTGGTGTCGCGGCTGTTGAGCGAAACTGCAAGTGGTGCTACATGTTTATATGTTAATCAGAAAATGGCTGTACATGATAGCAAAGACAATAACGCCTAGTTGCAATGAGCTAGAATGTGAATCATCATAAAGGTGAAACAGCCAGAATAGCATTGCTGTTAACTGTGCCGCCACGTGTTGGCTCTTCTCTTTGAACTTCAATACCTCGAATACTTTTCTGAGGGGGGCAACAATGTCAGCACTTCATTTATTTATATCAGCCATCATTATGTAACTGATGGAGTCCATACTATAAGTTCGCGATGAAGGTATTCAATTAAAACCATATTTTTTAGAAACGCTTAAAAAAATGCAACGTGTTACATTCACATGATTTTCTCTACCCATTACTGTTTATTTTCTTACGAGTTCTACAAACTGTTCTTACGCAAGCCTATTTTTTTTATCTACTTCATTATAAACTCGAATGACTAATTAATTTCATTTACCTCTCCCCTCGTTTAGGAAATTATTGTACAATGATCAATAAGATTTTTACTGTGAATCCTTCCCTCTACCCCTTATAATTGTAATTTAGTACAGCCCGATATTCACGCTAAAGAATACGAAGCATCGGTGTAACGTCTGACTTCCTTAGTCGTCCTCCGAGGACTAGTGGTACCGTGCTAGCCTTTAGTTCCCAGGTTGCGAGTTAAAACCCGGCGGAAGGCGATAGATTTTTTTCGGGCGTAAAAATCCTTAGTATGGCTTCCTTCGGAAGGGAAGTAAAGCCGGTGGTCCCGTGTCGTAGATTTACGGCACGCAAAAGAACCTCAAGCCTGATAAAGAAGTCTCTGAGCAAAATGTTCGGTATTTCACGTCCAATATAGAATGGGACGCTAAGGACAACAGCAGTTAAAGAGCGTCCATAAATAAAACTCGATTTAATTTCTAAGAGGGACAGAGGAAAGTGAATCGACAGTCAGATGCTGGCCATAAGCTGCGTCGCTATATGTTCTTCCAATTCGAGGGTCGGGCCGATGACCTGTTCCGAGGCTAAATACTATCTTCATGTTGGTTACTGCATCTTTTCCGAGCTCTTCCTAATCCCCTCGTTCCGTCTGGCCTATATACGTAATAAAGTTTACTTAGGTCGCTATATGTTGGCCTAGAAATTCCCTGCTCTTTCGATAACATCGCGAGAAGCAACTGAACAGCGACATTACTTTAAAAACCCGATGCGTTATACTCTACCTATTTCTACTTTCTCTACCCATTCTTCAACAAACTATTCTTAGAAAAGCTTATTCTATATTCCTATATTCTATCTACTTCATAGTAACTGAGATCAAGATTATGCATAAATGGTCTTCTACTGCACGGTATAGTCTATCTCAACCTGTTCCGACTCCAAATTTCTGATCTAGCCATTTCTTGGATCTTCCTGGATTTCGTCTTCCCTGGGGTGATAATTTAAGATAGCGTTAGGTATTCTGCTCTTTGGCACGCAGAAATGATTTTGTTATATTTCCTTGTAGGTATAAGGCGAGTAGGGGAATACAATAGGCTTAAGCGATAGTCAAATCTTTTAAGAGGGGGTCGCTAAGTGATGGCTTTCTAATTCTGTTCTCTTTGAATGACCAGGAGGAAAAACCAAATAGCGAATTTGCAGCTGGAAAAGCATAAAATATTTAACAATTCAAATCTATAATAAAGAATATCTCGAAAATTATTGATGCCAGAAAAACTTGCTATGTGGCATAAACTGTGTGATTTAAGGATAAGTAATTTTTCGTATAGAGCGTTTTTGTCCATCTCTTACAGCTTACAAGTTATAAAAACTTCACTCAGAATGAACGCTATTTCCATAAAATTCAAGATACATTTTGTCGTGCAAATATCTTAACAGGACCGTTTTTGAGAAAGTAAAAAATAACGAAAATAAATAAAGGGTAGTTTGGGGTGGGGGATTTTCTTGAAAATCTTTGTATCGCATCCTTGGAAGATGCTGAACTTAATGCTTGGTATTTAACCGCCTTTGCATGTCTGAGTTACGCGTGCACACACACGGACCTTTCTGTAAACAATAACTTTGTTTGCATCCAGCGTGTGTTTCCAGTGAAATTTCTATACTACATTTTGTATGGAATACAATACTTCCCCTACTAACTTACTATAGGTAAGTAGTAGAGAAAGTAATGTGAAACCACAGATGTTTAATTCCAAGCAATGCACACAGTCATTATTTAGCAACTAAGAAGTCACTTGTTAATTACGAGAGATTTCTCTCTTTATACAATTATTGGCATAGCTTGCTAACGAACTTGATTACAGCATAGGCAAGTACAAAGCAAATAAAGCTAAACTTTCTTACAGGATGATTATTAAAATATTTTGGCAATAGTAGTTATCGCATGCATTGATACAATACCATTATAATGCAGATTCTATGTTTATATTATATTGCTTAGAATGAACTATACACAGCATTTGTCTCATTTTACATGCATTCTCTGTGGAGTAACAATTGTTTTCTACTCCACGGTATTTTCAACTAAGAGTTAATGCTTTCTTCTCAAGTATGTGCTTTTTTGACTCCAGTGTGTTCGTACTCTAGTAGGATAGGCTTTCTAAATTCTTTTTAGTCTTTTGGTAATTTATTAATTGACATTATAAAATGATTTATAGTCCATGTCTGTCAGAAAGAATTGGTCAAAGAATTGTCAAAATAGATTAGGTGTTCTTTTTTTCGAGATTACCACACATACACATACAAATGTGCTCTATAGTTTTTTAAAACGAGAAAACCATAAGAGATAGACAAGAACATAAAACACAAAAAATATATCTCTTTAAAATACACAATTTATCTCAACGTTTTTGTGGCATCAGCCATTTCCAAAAGATATCCGTTATTATTGGTTTGAATTTTTCACTACTTCATTGTTACTTTCTGAACTAATTACCTATAATAAGTAGGGGAAGTATTGCATTCCACCCAAAAATTCGATACCGAGATTTCACTGGAAACACAGTTTAGAGGTTCCATGAATCCCCCATCCAAAAAAAGATTACAGAAAGGTCTGTGTTGAAGATGGTTTGTTACGTTATGTTTTTTAACCACGCTTTGGGCGTCAATTTGAAGTAGTTTGTATTGAAGGAGTTGTATTATATTTCAACTGTTGGGGAGCCGAACTTGAAATTCGTTGAAACCACACGTATAGTGCCCGCTTTCCGGTAGCCTTCGCCCCAAGTTTAAAAAATATTAACTTTGTAATTTGACTGTTTCTTTAAATATTATATATTTATGTTTGCCTCGGCTGCGTCAGTATTATTGTTAGAGATACTTTTCTCTTGGCAGGGTTGTGATGCAACAAGAATGTAGGCTTACAAAGATTATAATTTTTACTTCACTCCTTTTATTAATGCTTGACACAATTTAAATAACACTTCACTGATATAGAGAGCTGTGAGATTCTTTTTATTAATTAATTACACTTTTTTAAAACGTAAACTTATTTTTCGTCTCACACGAATACGTATTAAATCTCTCGAGGACGCATCTCGCATCCGGTTATGAGCACTGTCTGCAGGCAACTGAACTGATTTCAACCTCCTAAACTTGTAAATTTCTGTATTTCAGTCTCTGATTGGCTATTCCTAATCCAATAGAATATCTTCTTTTAACTAAAGCTTTTTCTGTTTGTTGATTGGCTATTTTATAAACTGTCACTAAAATTACATTATTGTTACTCCAATAATCAGAAGTAGTATTATTAAACTCTCAAACTCATTATTGACTCAAGGTTACCTAATTGTTAGCAACTTTTAACTTATTATTCTCACAGCTCCTGCATTATTAAATTACGTAATGCATTCACATAACATTATTGAACATGTTTACAATAATATAAGCACATGCAATGACTGTTAAATACATTTTACAAATTATTACATACACATATTGCTTCAAGGTGGGCTGTTATTGAATTTATATATTATATAATTAGACTGAAATTATTTAAGTGTTAAAAATACTGCCTCAGTGTGTGTGTGTGCGCGCGCGCGCAAAACTCAAAAGTGCAAAGGCGGTTAAATACCAAGCATTTAACTTCATCTTCCAAGGACGCGACACGAAGATTTTCAAGAAACTCCCCCCACCTCAAACTACCCTTTACATGGAACATTTTTCCAAATTTTGGATTTTCTCAAAATTGGCTCTAACGATTTTGATTAAAGTACCATGGTATAAGGTGCACAAAAAATAAAATATATATCTTGAATTTTCTGAGAATGGCCTGTGAAGTCGTCTTTATTCGGAAGGAATATGTAATACATTAAGAATTGAGAACATACCTACTATGTACAGGAGAAAACACAAATGAGAGTATTCAGAAATTATAAATACAGCCGCAAAGAATGGTTTTACAGAGGAACTAGCACAGAGAAGCACCAAAATATTCTAAAGAGAAGATAGCATTCAAGAAACTTGCTTTTCATCTTTGGGCATACAACAAAATCACAAAAATTGTAAAAGCAGCGTGCATCACGTTTGTCTGCAGAATCTGCCCCTTACTGAAGAACAAAATTCCAACATATTAAAATCCAGGCATCTATTAAATTAAAACATAGAGTGTAACAAATTATAAATTGATGAAACAGAAATGAAATTGGCATGAGATTGAAGGAATAAATGAAACCTTAGGTCGAAACAGATGGACAAATGTGCAATAACACTTTTGTGACACAAACTACCACATAATGGATCAAGGTAAATTCTTACAAGCAGTAAACAAAATCATAGATCCGCCAGTACGGTAGAATTCATGTACAACTTATAACCCATAAAAGGACAACTACGTTTATCTCCAAACACATAGGCCAAAATGGAGACATCTGTAGGCCAAGTGAAGCAACTATACAGTTGAACGCAGCTGAAAATGGAGACATCTGTAGGCCATGTCAGACAACTCTGCAATTGAACACGCTGAAAATGGAGGCAAGTTTCTCTAAAAAAAATCTTATGTGTTACACTCACATGACTTTCTCTACTCTTGTACAAACTATTTTTACAAACTTTTATTCTCCATCTATTTCATATTAATCGAGATAAACATTTGCAGAAATGATCTTTTTACATGCAAAGAGAATTACATTTCACACATAGCGACCAGTTCTAAAAATATTTGACTATCGCTTAAGTTGTACTATGTTCCCTTGTTTTGTATTTGCAAGGGCAATATAGAAATACAGTAGCCTTTAAGCATAGACATATATCTTAATAGCTGGTTACTATGTGCAGCACCATTCTATTTGCCACAGATTAATACTCTTTGCATATCCAAGACAAAAAATCTGATGTGTTACACTCACATGACTTTCTCTACTCTTGTACAAACTATTTTTACAAACGCTTATTCTCCATATGCTTCATGTTAATGGAGATATCGAGATGTCAATCTTATTGATAATTTTCTTGTAGATGCAAGGGGAATATGGTAGGTTTTAAGCGATAGTCAAATATTTTAACGCTGGTTGCTATGTGGCGCATTCCATTCTCTTTGCATGTCCAGGACATAAAAAAATGAATAACGAATTTGAGAAAAAGTATAAGTATTGGAAAATTTAAGGGAATAACAAGCAATATCTCGCAAACGGTTCACTCAACAAAAGAAATGTATATGACCTAAATTGTGTATTTTAACGCGATCTACATTTTTTGTGTAGTAAAATTTTGTCTATCTCTTATGGTTTACCAGTTATGAAAAAGTCGTTCATAATGAAGAATACTTTTGGAGACATTCCCAGAAAATTCGAGATATACATTTTAATTATCATGACAATATCTTAAACATATGATATTTTAATCAAAATCGTTAGAGCCGTTTTTGAGAAAATTAAAATTTTCGAAAAACGTTCCATGTAAAGGGTAGTCTGGGGTAGGGGGATTTTCTTGAAAACCTTCGTGTTGCATCTCTGGAAGATACTGAACCTAAATACCAAGTTTGGTGTTTATCTGACTCTTCGTTTTTGAGTTATGCTGTTCACAGACACACAGACACACAGACAGACACACACGGACATGTTTCCAAAAATGCTTTTTTTGGATTCAGTGAGTCTCAAAACATGTATTTCCGGTGAAATCTCGGTATCGAAATTTTGAGTGGAATACAATACTTCCCCTACTTACTATACGTAGTAGGGAAAGTAAAAATGAATAACGAATTTGAGAAAAAGTATAAGTATTGGAAAATTTAAGGAAATAACAAGCAATATCTCGAAAACGGTTCACTTAACAAAAGAAATGTATATGACATAAGTTGTGTATTTCAAAGCGATCTACATTTTTTGTGTAGTAAAATTTTGTCTATCTCTTATGGTTTACCAGTTATGCAAAAGTCGTTCACAATGAAGAATACTTTTGGAGACATTCCCAGAAAATTCGAGATATACATTTCATTTCTCATGACTTTATCTTAAACATATGATATTTTCATCAAAATCGTTAGAGCCATTTTTGAGAAAATTAACATTTTCGAAAAAGGTTCCATGTAAAGGGTAGTCTGGGGTGGGGGGATTTTCTTGAAAACCTTCGTGTCGCATCTCTGGAAGATACTGAACCTAAATACCAAGTTTGGTGTTTATCCGACTGTTCGTTTTTAAGTTATGCTGTTCACAGACACACACACACACACACACAGACACACACACACGGACATGTTTCTAAAAATGCTTTTTTTGGATTCAGGAGGTCTCAAAACATGTATTTCCAGTGAAATCTCGGTATCGAATTTTTGGGTGGAATGCAATACTTCCCCTACTTACTATACGTAGTAGAGAATGTAAAAATGAATAACGAATTCCCATTTGAGAAAATAAGTATTGAAACATTTAAGGGAATAATAAGCAATATCTCGAAAATGGTTCACTCAAGAACAAAACATGTATATGGCATAAATTGTGTATTTTAACGCGATCTACATTTTTTGTGTAGTAAAATTTTGTCTATCTCTTATGGTTTACCAGTTATGCAAAAGTCGTTCACAATGAAGAATACTTTTGGAGACATTCCCAGAAAATTCAAGATATACATTTCATTTGTCATGAAAATATCCTAAACATATGATATTTTAATCAAAATCGTTAGCCACTTTTGAGAAAATTAAAATTTTCGAAAAATGTTCCATGTAAAGGGTAATCTGGGGTGGGGGATTTTCTTGAAAACCTTCGTGTCCATATCTGGAAGATACTGAACCTAAATACCAAGTTTGGTATTTATCCGACTGTTCGTTTCTGAGTTATGCTGTTCACAGACACACACACACACACACACGGACATGTTTCCAAAAATGCTTTTTTTGGATTCAGGGGGTCTCAAAACATGTATTTCCGGTGAAATCTCGGTATTGAATTTTTTGATGGAATACAATACTTCCCCTACTTACTATACGTAGTAGAGAAAGTAAAAATTTACTTTGACGTAAGTATACACATAAAGAACACAAATATGTTAATATCAAGTACAGTTTAATTTAAGGTGACCAGTATTAGACAGTCCTCTTTTTTTCTTCTTCTTCTTTTTTTTTAAGGTAGAACCGGGAAGCCAAGATGTCCCTTTTTTGTGGCAATGACATCGGCATGAAACGCCGTTAACTATAGTTCTCAAATATTCAAAATGTCCTGTTTTGCTTCAGTTTGGTGAAAAATGTAACAAAGCAAAGCGCTGTTATATTATGGGTGTACAATACATATACATCTAAAACCGTGTGAAGACTTCGCTTGGAAAATGAAACGGCAACTCTAGGCCGAGCCCGAGAACAGCAATTATAGATAATTTATTAATTATTTTTTATTGATGTTAAATCATACTATGTACGTATCTTTTTCTTATACTGCTTGTATAGTTTAAGAAGGGTGATTTAACGTTATGTATGTATCTAGGTTACTAATATTAGAAGAGTTATAAATGGTTTAATGTAAATAATTTAAGCGCTATGTTAAAATACTGTCCACGACGAAATGTTTTAGCTACAGGAATAGTGCCTTCGAAGGCAGAAAATCTAGTTTATGACGTCTCTCTGGTCGCAGGGCCATTATTTCTACAGCGAGGTTGTAGCGCTTTTGTCCCTTTATTTGATAATTCGCCGTGACCAAGTGAGAGAGACAGATAGCTTAACGGTAAATTTAGGAAAAGCCGCGATTTATATTAAACTTGGACCAATGAGATCCCTGGAAGTTTATACGAAATAGTGAGACGCGTCGAGTGGCGCTAAAAAATGGACCAATAGGAAAGGAAGCAGCCCCAGAATCCTGCGACTATAAATGGATCTGCTAGGAACAAATCAGGGGCAGTTTGGCATTTGGTTCATGTGTGGTCAGGGAGAGATGCTGCAGGATGTGTGAGATATCGCGCCAAAAAGGAATAAAGACAGTTTTAGAAACACACCTAAGAACCACTACTCGTAAAGAGATAATAAGCATATTTAAACTTCGTGTCATATCCGCGCCGCGTTTTAACAGCAATGGACAGTATTTTAACGGCGGCAATACCAGTGTTGTATACTACGTGGGTTAGTTAAATAAAAAGAAACGGCAGTGTCATCTTCTCATAACCAAAGCACGTCTATGTCTTCTTATATCACCACCCGAGATCGACGCTTCCTTTACCAAGGATAAGTCCATGCTCCCATATAGTTTAAAGAAAATTACTGCAGCTAGCCGAGGATAAAATTGCAGAGAACCAGCACACTGCGAACTTCTGGAACCAACATGGGAGATGCATCAAGGTAAGCCTACGAGCAACGGACAGGAGGAGGTGACTGCCGCAAAAGTACAGTTGTGGACGACAATTGAACTACGCCGGTCTGCGGTATCAACAAACAAATCGCAATCACTCGTTTTTGATGTGACTGCCGCCAATAACGAAAACTGTAAACGCATGTGCTTGAGTCAAAATAAATAATTATTTTATTTACAGTTGTGACTTTGGTTGAAGACAGTACTGTGTTCTGCATTTGTGAAATAATAAAATACAGTGAACTTTTGTAAGCTGCGAGTGCTAAAACACTTGAAATTAATTATATGCCACCACCAAAAAGGAGGTGTGTGTTTTAATAGTGACCTACAAAAGGAATATTCATGCATTAAAAGAACAATTTCTGATTCATGTTCGATGCAATAAGTGTGCATCTACTCTCAGTATAAGCCATGGGAGGGGGATCGGATATATCACAACATATAAACAGTGAAAAACATAAAAGAATGGTGCGTGCAAGTGCTTCTTCTAGCACCGTATGGACTTAATTTTTTTTAAAAGTGAAAATTTTGGTCATAAAAATATGAAATTGGCAGCAGTTGAAGGAGTTTTCGCTTACCATACTGTCCACCACAA
The DNA here is from genome assembly GCA_030765065.1 of Deroplatys truncata. Classification (NCBI taxonomy): domain Eukaryota; kingdom Metazoa; phylum Arthropoda; class Insecta; order Mantodea; family Mantidae; genus Deroplatys; species Deroplatys truncata. The sequence continues at coordinate 22,598,719 of CM060987.1, forward strand.
CCAGTCTTTTAGATCAATGGGCTGTACTTCTAAACTTATCCAATGTATGAGAAATGACTCCTGCACTAAAATTCTACAGGGTTGTTTGACTGGAAAAAAAGTTTTATTTATAGGCGCTCTTTAATTGCTGTGGTCCGTAGCGTCCTATTCTACATATATTGGGCGTGAAAGATCGGTAATTTTGCTCGAAGGCCTCTTTATCAGCTTGAAGTTCTTTTACGTGCCGTAAATCTACGACACGGGACCACCGGCTTTGCTTTTCCTTCCGAAGGGTTTGGCTGGAGTCAATTCAGAGGTACTATGTTAGGTAAGTTACACATTATTTATTTATTTATTATTAGTTTCGAAACCTTCGTATTTATGATGAAACAGTTTTATGCATTCTCTTTTGTCCCTTGTTTCATTGAGAACAATTTAAAATGTCCCGTTTTCATGTTTCAAAAATATGGTCACCTTATTAGTTCAAAGTTCCCAACTCTTGATGAAGGTCTCTGAGTTCCTTCCTCAGGAATAGCAAGGAAGTTGCAATGGATGTGGGAATGAACACTAAGGCGTTCCTCAAGGCTAAGGAGTCCTTAAGAATCATCTCTGCATACGAAATCATACCTTCGCCTATCCTTTTCCTTTCCTTACGGAAACCTTAAGGTATCTTTAAGGTAATGACTGTGCATATCGCCCTTATACTCACCATTTCTACATGCATGAGCTGCGCAGCTAAACAACTCCCATCACCCACACTCCTCCCACAAAGCTTTGTCACTATAGTTTGGCATAAATCTGTTTAGTTCCTTTGTTTAGAATCCTGGCTTTGTATGTACAAATATGTTTCATGCTTACTCGAGTAAAACATACTCATTTTCTAGTGCCTATAGTTGCCTATTTTCATAGTGTGTGCCTTTTTATAGCTTAAGACCTACTACAGCCCTCTTACAATGAGAACATGCTTACAAAGAAAGAATTTCGTCTATCAAAATGTCATTGTTTTTGTTATTGGCTGTTATTTATTAATGTGATATTAACATTAGTATTGCAGTTAATATTTCAGGCTTTAAGCCAATGGAGCATTGACTTATCACTTTGTTGTTTTCTACTTCCCACGTGGGCAAACGCAGTGTGACCTAAACAGACTAGACTTATTTTATTGCATATGCAACAATAGCCTTTTAACAATAATACATAACAGACTCAGTAATAATTACAAACCAGCATGGGAGTGTAAAATATATCCAAGAGACAAATCATCTAAAAACTGGTAATAGGGTTTATATAGTAACTAAAGAGTGCAAATTTAAATGATGTTTACAATTTTCACTTCATTCAGAGAATAGTAGATTTCAGTAAATTTAATGTTATGGTACATGGGATATGGCTATTTGATACTTCTATACTGTTCTGTCATGTCAAAATGTGTTTTTAAGTGGTAAATGAATAAGTGATTATGCCTAATTCAATGCTTATCATTACTGATAGTGCCTATTTTGAGCTATTGTGCCAAACTTTATTCAACACCCAAAGACAAATACAGAACCTTGAGCTATATTCTATGAGGGTAAATCAAATATCAAGCCTCTTTTACTACAAACATTTTATCAATTGAAATTAACATTTTTCTTATCTTTCTACATAGTTGCCCATCTTATATATGCATTTGTTCCTATAGATTAGCACTTACATATAAAGTCTTTCATCTCCTCATTGGTTGTGAAGTCCTATCCACCTAGTTTCTTTGAGTAGACTCAACATGAAATCGCAAGGCAAAAGATCTGAACTGTGTGAATGTGGAAGGGCAGTGCAATGCATATCAGATACCTTTTGTTGTATTGTTGCTGCGGTGCGTGGTCTGGCATTGTCTTGCAGAATCAACACATTTCTGATTGGGCTATTGGCTTACTGACTGGAAGACAGCTTGACCGACAGGATTAAAGTAATAGGCAATGTTAACGGTTCGTTGTCCTTGGAGGAAATCAATCATCAGGACACCTTTGTAGTTCCAGAACACCATGGCCAAAATCTTCCCCACAGACAGCCATGTCCTGGCTTTCATTTGCAGTTGCTTGCCGTTACTCCTCCACTCTATGCTGGCCCTCTTCGAATTAGGGATATAACGGTGTACCAAGTGTCAACACATGTGATGTTTCTGTCAAAAGAGCTTCATCTTTCTCTTCGTGATGCTGAGAAATTTGAACTCGCACAGCTTTCTGCTCTGTAATGAGCTGACACTTTCAGTCTCAGCTCCCTCCGAATGATTGACTGGGTGTTCCCACCGTTTACGACAAGTTCTTTAGAAATTTCAAGCTTGTGCAGTCCCCTTCAATGAGGTTATAAACAGGTTGAGTATTCTGTGGTGTGATACTGGTGAGGAGACAGTGTGGATGGTCCATGCTTTCAACACGTTCACATCCTTCCTTAAACTCACTGCACCAATGTTTCACTGGGGACCATGAAGGGGTTCTTATCCCAAACTGTGGGAGTAACCAATGGTGAATTTCAGCTGCATTCTCATTGCCAAACTTTATTATCAGGATGCACTTCTGCTGCTTATCATGATAACTTCCCAAGGCCACAGCTCACCTCTAGAAATCCCATCCCACATGCTGTCAATGCCCCACATCCTTTAGACACTGTACAGGTACACAGTAAAGGAAGACTTGTTTATATGTGATCCACCCTCTCTTGTCAGTAAGCATTTTGCCTCCAGGTACCAGCTGAATCTTTTAAAGGGGAGGGGGCAGATGATGATGATGATACAAGCAGAAGTAGCTGGTGCCATTGCAAACCATTTTGTAATTAAATTTTATAGACAAACACTGCCAGTCAAAAGTTTCGGGTTATGGCGGTAAGTGTAATACTAGGTAATTTAAAGAAAATAATGGGATAGTAAACACAAAGAAGCAAAAATATTGATATGCCTTATTGTGTCATCAAAATTTAAGGACACTTGGTAGAGATTTGGGTTCAAAATTTTGATTTTTTGTTGCAATGGATTATAAATGGCATAAGGAGCATACCTATGTAATTTTTTTTTGGGGGGGGGAGGTTTGTTATTTGGACCTCTAAAAGGGTTTTGTGACCCAGAGATGTTATACTATATCTATTGGTATGTAACTGTGCTCACCTTCTTTTTTGCCATTTCCCATGTTTTATTTTTCAAAATTCAGGTACACTTTTCTCAAAATCTATTTAACTTTGAAGCTCAAAATTTTTTGTGGTTGTACAGAATATTTAGCTGCAATTAGGACATAAAAAGACATTGATCCTAAATTATATGGTTTCCATTAAAAAAAACTATAAATATACATAAAAATTCAGATGTGTTACACTCACATGACTTTCTCTACTCTTGTACAAACTATTTTTACAAACGCTTATTCTCCATCTACATCATCTTAATCGAGATAAACATTTGCAGAGTCTTATCTTTTTGCTAATTTTCTTGTAGATGTAAGGGGAATATATATTTACAAGGGCAATTTAGAAATACAGTAGCCTTTAAGCACATAGCTCTTAATAGCTGGTTGCTAGGTACAGCAGCATTCCCTTTCCCACAGATTAATACTCTTTCATATCCAAGACAAAAAAATGAATAACGAATTCCCATTTGAGAAAATAAGTATTGAAAAATTTAAGGGTATAACAAGCAATATCTCGAAAATGGTTCACTCAACAAAAAAATGTATATGACATAAATTGTGTATTTTAAAGCAATCTACACTTTTTGTGTAGTAAAATTTTGTCTATCTCATATGGTTTACCAGTTATGCAAAAGTCGTTCACAATGAAGAATACTTTTGGAGACATTCCCAGAAAATTCAAGATATACATTTTATTTGTCATGAAAATATCTTAAACATATGATATTTTAATCAAAATCGTTAGAGCCGTTTTTGAGAAAATTAAAGTTTTCGAGAAATATTCCATGTAAAGGGTAATTTGGGGTGGGGGATTTTCTTGAAAACCTTTGTGTCGCATCCTTGGAAGATACTGAACCTAAATACCAGGTTTGTGTTTATCCGACTGTTCGTTTCTGAGTTATGCTGTTCACAGACAGACACACACACGGACATGTTTCCAAAAATGCTTTTTTTGGATTCAGGGGATCTCAAAACATGTATTTCCGATGAAATCTCGGTATCGAATTTTTGGGTGGAATACAATACTTCCCCTACTTACTATACGTAGTAGAGAAAGTAAAAATACACCAAAAATTATTTTCTTGTGGCTAGTTTTTTAAAATTAAATTAGTTGCCCAAATGGACAAATAGTTAACTGGCTATCTTAAGCTACTTATAAAAACTCATAATAAAAAAAGCTTGGCTGAGTTTTAATGTTTATTTTCAGAGAAAAAAGTACCTATAAATGAAAGTAAAATTTTCTTAGAAAATATTTCATTGTATTTTTGTTCTACAATTTCAACACCTGAGTGACAGAGTTACACCTTTCGTTGATTTTTTTTTTTCTGTAATTTTAGTACCTTATCTTCACATTAAAAACCGCAATTACATTATTATATGCTAACATGTTTATTTCTCTCTGAAGGCAGCAGCAGATTTTTAATTTAAGTGGCAACTCTTGTGGACTTGTTTTGCTCTTTCTCAGTGATATGCTCTCTGCTGTAAGACAGCCTCTATTTCACAGCCAGAAATATGCTGTTGGTGGGGTGTGGCTAGACCCGCTGGGTGCTCTATCTCTATTTCACAGCCAGAAATATGTTGTTGGGGTGTGGCTAGATCCAGTGGGTGCTCTATCTCGCCTGTGGATTAGGATGGGGTGGGTCCAGGTTAAATAATTGGTGGTGTGGCATGCCTAGATGATGATGGTGCAGGAAGAAGCACCCAGTGTGATATCTGTTTTGTAAATTTGCTGTACTCACTATTTTAACTAATACTGCATTCTGACTAGTGATTTTTGGGTACCTTGTACTTACACAGAATAAATAACAATTCAAGCTAAACTCTGAATTGCACTACTTTCACTGTGCGACCTGAAACTTTTGATTGGCTGTTAATGTATAAAATATCAATGGTATATTCTAAAATGAGGAAGAAAGGGAAGGTTTCACCAAGTAAAAATCAAGTAGTACAATAAATATTTTTATTTTATAATTCCATTACAAAATATAAAGCTTTTATAAGAAAGAAATCCAGTAAAATGCATCAGTAATATCTGAACATAAACACAAGTAGCTTTCATGTAACACAGTTTGATGCATTCTGTTCAGGATAATTTACAGTCTTTGTATCATCAACTGCATGATTACTTCCTACTAGCTTTTCAAATAAATGTTTGGATTTTATCATTGTATAGCAAATACATTCCGATCAGACTTTGTACTCAACATTGTCATGCAAATATATTACTAGCTTTCCTTCCATATGTGAATTTTTTTTCTTTTGCCTGTGTAATTCTACCTGCAGGCTACAAAGAATTTACCTTGTTTGGAAAATATTTGGCTTTCAAAATATTTTTAAAATGTTATTTGCTATACCTGTTAATATTCTGTAATTATATTTGCCACTACTTATTAATTTAGGAACAAAAATCATTAAGTCTTATAAAATGGTATTACTAACTGCTTCAGAAGTTAAGAGCATTTAACTTCTTAGAGCTAGTATTATAAATGCGGTTTAAATTAGGTGTTCAGTTTAAACTAGAGTTCTTGAACTCAGTTTGACCTGATTTCAAACTAATTTATTTGCACTGCAAAATTTCATTCCATCTATGAAAATACCATAAAAGTATTTCAAGGTGTTTGAAGATTTTCTGAGAAAAGCTTCACCACTTTCAAATTTGGGAGTAGCATTACTTTATAATTAAAATCAGACTTTCGAAGCAGTCAGTCTTAACTTCTTTCTTCCAAAAAAAGAAAATGTATACAACATGAAAGAAATGAGAATATCACACAAGACTTTCAGAGAAATTTCTGCATGAAATATTGCATTGCACTAATGCTAGCATTTCTTTTAGTGCCATGTCATATCTGATTATCACATGAGGAAAATGGTAGGTATGCAAACAAGTTTACCATGTTGTACCATTTGCAAGCTTTATTGATGCCACTGGCACTTACATTAGGAATTAATCTCCCACTAAATTCTGCATTTAATGATGTAAATAAATATATGAATGAATAAATAATTTATTAAAAAATAACCACACACACGTTTCTTTTTGTGGATCTTGCATCACCATAAGAGTTAGTAAATTTAACATACATTTAGGTATCTTCTCTTATTTCTATACTGTGTAATCAGAATTTTAACCAAGTTCACCAGCAATTTATACTTAATTGGAAGTACAGTAATGTTTTTAAGTATTTAAATTATTTTAGCAATTTTTCACTGTAATTATACAGTGTGTCCCACATAAAACCAGTATGCCTTACTGCATTTAAATTTTATGTTTGTCTCACTCCCATTCTGGCGTTAATATTTACACTTCACTATGTTCATATTTATAATTTGGCTTTTGTGCTCCATTTACGTAACTATTGCAGTTCGACAGTTAGTTTAACAGTAATTTGTTCTCAATAGGTTTAAGTATTGCGAGAGAAATGGTGCTGTTTTCATCTGAACACTAAATTGATATTGTGGAATTTTACATAAAGTCAGGCTCCATTAACAAGATTAAAGACGTCTCAGCCTGGGTGCAGGGGGCAATTGCTTCCTTGTACCCAATGCTGAGATCTGGGATGCCTGTTCATTTAAAGTTGCATCTTTTCCGAGGCCTGATAATCCCCCTCATGCTGTATGCCTGCAAGGTCTGGGACATGGCTACAACGGGCGCAGAATAGAGGACTCCGGTCCATCTACTGCGTCGGCCGTGCCTTCCCCGTGAGACTACTTCATGAAGCCTCATCTCTTCCCTATGAGGAAGATGAAATTAGGCGCAAGGGCTACAAAATTTTATGCTTGTTTACTAACCATCAGAGTGCCCTGGTCAGATCTCTTGGGGATTATAACCCTAGAACTCGCCATCTTCGGCATCATCGGGTTCCCCGTATGGCATGCGGGTATACCAGATAACAAAGGAGTGATACTAACAGCAGCTAAAGCTGACCTCCATTCAAATTCAATCAATGTAAATTGAATACTACAAAACATTGCACCAGAGTGCAGAACAGCCGCTGCATCCTAATCAGGCAACTGTCGAGGAGCTACATCCTACCTCCCTTCTTACATATCTTTCTAAAACAAAAACCGCCATCCTAAATTAACATTTTCCTTACAAAAGTCATCCTGCAGTAAAACCCTGTTGCGGGTGGGCATGCAGTAAAATTCACTCGGGCTGAACCACAGGCTACCAGCAGCAAGTCGGAATCGGAGATTAAAGAAATGTTTGAGGCAAAATGTCAAGCTTCCAACAACCAGTACAATTCAAGATGTGTGTAAAAAATGGAGGACTACAGCATTTGTTACCAACACAAAGAAATATAAGCATCTGACAGTGAAGACTCCAACGGTATTCGACAGAATTCGTTGGTACATTACAAAAAGCTCCATCAAATTGTTACAGAGATTATCTCAGCAAATTTGTGTATGCTACACAAAATGCTATTATGTGCTAAAAGAGCTCAAATTCAAAGTATTTCATGTGAACATAGTGCATGAATTGAAAGAACCCAACAAAAATAAATAAATTACTTATTGCAACTGGCTCTTACAAACTGAAAGAGAACATTACAAATTAGTTAAATAACACATCTCCTCATGACTTACTTGTTAATCAGAATATTGTAGTAAAAGCGCAGCAATGCCGGAATGCTGGTGGAAACTGCATCCAGTTTTTCTTTTAAACTGATAAGCCTAGTAACTATGCCATATTTACATAGGAAGTAGTACAATATAGTGACACATGCCTTTTACGTGAGACACCCTGTATAATTAAACATTATTGATCCTCCTCTTTTATCACCTACCAATAGTAAATAGTAAGACCTAATCTCACAAAGCATAATCTGGCAACTAGATTAATTTTTGGTCCAGCTGTCAGTTAAACCATATTTGTAATACTGGCCCTAAATCTTTGTACTGCTTTTTTTTTTTTTTTTACGCTCATGATTTTGGGTAAATGAAGCAGCTAAATCTCTCTAATTTCAGTCTAACACATTACTTGCAACATTAGAATTTATGAGGCATTAACTCTAGGCCACAGCAATTGCAGTAACAATGTGTACTCTTCAGGTCCAATCAGTTAACCACCATTTTTAGCCTCCCCTCTTACCATATCAGTGCCCCCACCACCAGTATTTCCTCTTTGTCCATGTGACTCTTGAGTGACTATGTCATCGATCACATCACTTTTTGAAATAATGCAAAGAAGAGCATTGAAACTCTTGCAATAATGTAATAAATTTATCATTGTTTGACAATTCTCACGTTTATATTCATGTATTTAATTATCTTTTTTTCCCTTTTGTTTTCAAGATAAAGACAAGGAGAGGTTACACAAGGAAGGAGGAATAAACTTTAGAACAAGGAGAGCAAGGAAAGGAAAGTTTCCATAATTAAGGTATACACTTTATTTTAAAATAATAATAGAGCAAGGAAAGGGGAGCATGCACTGGGAAGGGATACATTTTAATTTATTCTTTTTAAAATAGACAAAGAATAAATTTCTGGCTTTAAAAACGGCAAAGTTGTAGGTCAGTTCTCTATTACCAAACAGGCAATCACATTTCTTTAGGCTTACGTAATGTTAGCCAGAGACTCGCCCACTATGAAACTGTAGGATGTGAAAGGGTGATGGCGGAGGTTCACCTGATAGTAATCATATTATTGTGCTCCTCTAAAGATTAACATGAAACTTGGCTTTGCATCTCAGATATCATTAACTCCATGAGGAGCTAAACGATTTCTTTGTTTTCAGTGGCTGGGGTGACATGCTCACTGGTGCAAAGTGAAACATCAGCAATGCATTGTTTACTCTGAAGTTGCTGATGTTTAGCATTGCACCACTTTGTTTTCACTTCAATGAATTAAAGCAAAGAAACTGTTTCACTGCATGTGGATGCCTCCTTAATATCACCATTTACAATATTTGCTATAGAGTTATGTACAAATGTAAACTTTGATTTGTGCATTTTTGCAACATGCCCAAAGGTGGTATTTTACTCACCTGGGAGAAATATCATAGCTCATAATAATCAAATTGCTCTACATGGCCTTCATAAAAACAACAGTAAAAATATTATTCAGCACTAAATTTCATAACCTCAGAATACAGTACAAGGCTATACAAAGAATGACAATTAGCAGTTACTTTATAGAAAACTACTTCAGCTTTGGCATCAGTTAAGCTAGAATCACATTATCACCATGGCACAGCACAGCATCTTAGTTCTCATGCCATCAGGTTCCAGAATCCAATTGTGGTCCATGTATTCCTATTGTTTATAATCATGCTATTTCCCTTGTAACACCCATACCGTCACATTTAGGTTAATTGCTCTAGACATTTGTGACTAGTGTAGAGCACATGTAGTTCTTTATGGAAGAATTTGTTATTGAAAAAGTAAGGCAGAAAGCATGTTTGTATGATTTTAATGTAATACCTGCCCTATTCTGCTAGGGATAAAAATTAATAAAAGTGTATCTATTTTTCTAAGAAAAATAAGATAAGTCACTCACATGGTAATTATTATTATGTGATAACTATGAAGTAAAAATGGTTCTTTCTCTCATTGTAATTACCTTAGTGAACACAACTCACAGAACAGATATTTTCTCTTAATTACATTTTGAAACCGAGTGTTCTGTTTTCATATTTCTTCTTTCATTAGATTACAAATAAATTCAAAATTTTCTTTACTCATTCTAAAAGTACATATGAAAGCATTGTAGGTCTTGTTCCAATTGAGGAGCTTTTTTTCAAAGCTATAAATGTAATATGTGCTCTATGAGTTAAAGCAAATGTTGATAAATGCAATAACTCTTTCTTTTACTTTCATTTCAACTGAGCACTTGGCAACAATAGAGGCACACTACTGCAGGCAGTGTTGCTTATTATTGTAACAATGTTTGTTCTTTATTGGCTGCTTATATCCCACAACCAGATTTCTTTGTCATCAGCATATTTCCGGGTTATTTAGAGAAGTTATCAACTGTGCAGCCGTGTTTGAGTAAAGAAAAGTATTTCAAGTTAAATCAGTTATGGTCCCACAACTGTGCATCCATTCTGTAACTCCTGCAGCAGTCAAAATAAAAATAGTTGCATGATGGCAAAAGTTACAGCATTCTTGGAAAGGCGTTCAAGATTCAAGAATTTCTTCATTTTTTTCCAATCCGGGGACATAGCTATATGGCTCCAGACCTAGTTTTTAGTGGAATTGAGAAATCACACAGAAAAAAACAAGCATCTTGTCTCCTAAAGTATATTATGATATCTTAAGGGAACACAGTACCGTGAAAGTACTCAACGAAGACTGGGAAATTAAAAACCTTAAGGAAAGTGCAAAAGAAGTGCTAAAACCTAGGTTACCACTCAAAACGAATAATCAGCGTGTCATTGCATACAAGCAAGTAAAGAATAGTGTTAATGTATCAGTGAAGGCCACATACTTTGGGGATTTTGTTAAAGTTCATGTTCTTAGGAAAAACCATGCCATCCAGCGCTACTATCAACTACTGTTCTACCAAAGCATGGTTACCAAAGAAAAGGAGAACGTTTCTGCACTATTAAAGTATTTGGAAGTACCGATGATGCAATTGCATTCTACAAAGATATCCTAGGGAACAACTACAAGTCTGACCATGTCTACGTATCAGGCCTAATATTTTATAAATCTTACATGACTTTAGTAGCCTAGATTATTGTACTGTGTGCACTATTAAAGATAAATCATTGCATGTCAACATATTAATTTTGTGTTATGCTTTTGTTATTAATTATTATAAGTATTCTCAATAAAGCTGACAAAATAAAATGAAAACAAATGTTTAGTATGTAATAATTGATAATGCAGCCCATAACAAACTAAAACTTTTATATCTATAGGAATTATTGTATAAATAATTAAAAAGTTGCATACAAATAAACAACAAAAACGAAACTGTAACACAGAATTACACCAATGTTTTCTTTTACTTAAACACACATTTATAGACTTTCGAGAAAAACTGAACAAATCATCCTGTAATCCTACTAGTGCAAAATTTGTCTCCATTTATCTTACTAGGACGTTTTATTTAAAATAATAACATTTAATGTGACGCAGTATTTTATATCACAACACTGTGAATGCCAGAGTGATTGTAGTGTAACTTAACATTTTGTATGACAATGATTTGAGATGTTTGTTAATTATAAGCATTGTTAAGAAATAAGTTTACATGACCTCACTGAAACTGACAATAGGAGCGGATAACAATGAGCGAAGGGGTGAGTTGTTTATTAATTAGAAGAGACAAACAAATGACGTCAGAGTAGCGCGCTTTTCTTTAGAAATGGAGGAAATATCTTCCCTAGAGCATATGTGTTCGTAATTTTGATTGTATATAAAAATAGACGCTAATGTTGGCGCGCTTTTAATAACCAATAGCAGTTCTGTTATAATCTTTAGGCATATCAGGGTGAGGGAGTATAAATTATGAAGCCAGAGACAAGTATCGCCCAGTTCAACAGAATCATTTGCAGGTTACACGTCACACAGTTTAATAGAATCATCCATGGGTTACACGTCGCGCAATTCTACAGAATCTCTCGCGTCGTAAACTTAGTTAAAAAAATGTGAAATACGCGAATTAATAATGTGCGGCACATAAGTGATTATAGTTACATTTGAAAATATAACAGTTTCAGTTGGGCGTGTATCAAGAGTAATTATGTGAAATTAATTAATTGTGACGGCAATAAAAGTATAAAAACAAATTCTTTTATCAGTGTTATCTTTTAGTAACAACTCCTTTCCGTTTACACACCCTGTTTAAGAGATTTGCTCGACTTGTAATAATAGCTAGCCGGAGGACAAAGAACCCAAAATTCAAACTAGTAATACAATAACAGGTGCTCAGCAAATAAGATAACACGAAGTTACCGCAACAAATGCTGGAGAAGATAATAAATTCTTCTAATCTCTCTTTCTCTCTCTCTATGTGAAAATAAAAAAATCCATTTCCTGAAAAATTCAATATTCTATGTTTATCCGGTTTTGAAAAAATGCTCCTCAATCACTTAAACCACGTATGACATTCACCAAACTCCTCTCTTTTCAAGCTTACCATCATATCTTCAGAGGTGCCCATACCCCCCCCCCCTCCCAATTTTTCTGAGAGCTTGGTTTCAACTATTTACTTCCTTTATATGCCGCTCGATAACTTTGTAGAGGGGTTGTCTTATCGTAGGTACTATAATAGCTTTTGTGATACTGATACACAACAAAAGCTTAAGTAAACCCCATAGCCAGGATTTGAACCACGGATCTCCCGGTCTCCATCCGGTTGCTCTAATCACTGAGCTACCATGGCAACTTGCTGGTACAACATTAAACTCCCCAACTGATTCGCAATTTTCCCGGTAAACCAGAAGGAGACCTCAAATTGTATTGAGATGACATACCCCAATGGCGACTTACAATGTTGTAAGTACTTTAAGTCCTGGGCTTCATAGTTTCAACCAGTATTAAGTCAATTAATGGAATTAATTGTTCTTCCACACAAGCCGTGGTTTGGATAAGGTTGAAAATTGTAATAAATGTGATTATATTACCCAGGTTAATTTACTTCAGTAATTTTGAATTCTCCCCCAAAAATGTTCCCCCCATGGTGGCCCTGCATATGTTCACTTCTTGCACTTCCTTTCCTGGATGATAAAGTCACAGCAGCATTTTCAATGTCCTCTTCAGAATCAGAAGAAGTGCTGGAACTATCAACTCATCCACGTCTGAGACAAGATGCAAGAATAACGTGCACACAGAGCATGCCCTCCAATTTATGTTACCTCTCATTCCGTGCTGTGCCAAGGGGATAATGAGACTCTACCTTTAATGTACACTAATGTAGCACTACAATATAGACACCAACATGACAATTTAATTGGTGGCTAAAGGCTAAACATTCTCAGAGCCATGTTTCATTCTCTCTTAGAGTAACTGACAAACAAAGTGCACCAAACAGAAGGACTGAATAGCACCAAAGAAGTTATGGCAGACACAAGATTTAATGGCGGCTGGTAGCTGACCAGTATGGGAGAAGTGCTATGTTGGCACATGTTAAAAGTTATACATAGTAATAAGATGAAATGAAAGCGATTTATAAGGCATTACTATAGTACTCAATCAAACAAACTATTGTGCATTGCGTAGTTAACAAGTAAAGTAATCTGAAAGTCATACGAGGGCAGTCCCACAAGTACCCAACCTGACATGTATATATAGCGGTTATTGTTTCAAACAAATGACTATGGTAGAAAGTACCACCCTTATAAAGCTTAAATTTGAAGCTTGTTGATGCTACGTTGTTTAGTAATTGTTTGGCAGCTATCAGTAGTGACCGCTCTCAGCAAATTTGAAAACATGGATAAAACTGGCCATCATTATGTGATACAATACTTTCATTTGAAAGGTCTTAGTCCAACTAATTATTAAAGCTGAGCTAGATTCTACTCTGGGGGAGTCTGCTCTTTCGTTTACAACAGTAAAATATTGGGTGGCAGAGTTTAAGCGAGGCCATACAAGCTGCCAAGATGAACATTGCAGTGGTTGACCACATAGGGTGATCACGCCAGAAATTGTGAAGAAAATCCACAAAATGGTACTGGATGACCGTCGACTGAAAGTGCGCGAGCTAGCACACATTGTAGACATTTCAAAAAGTGCTGTACATCGTATACTAACTGAAAATTTAGACATGAGAAAGCTGTGCGCAAGATTACTCACATTGGAACAAGAGCAGTGTCATGAGGATGTTTCAGTCGAGTGTTTGGCGATGTTTCGCTGTAATAAAGCAGAGTTTTTGCGTCGATTCATAACCATGGATGAAACATGGGTCCATCACTTCACACCTGAGATGAAGGAACAGTCAAAACAGTGGATTGAAAGGGGAGGATCGACTCCAAAGAAGGTGAAGACAGTTCATCTGCAGGCAAGGTTATGGCATCAAGTTTGTTGGGATGCGCGTGGGATAATTTTCATTGATTATCTTCAAAAACGAAAAGCAATCAATGACAAGTATTATGCCCAACTTATTGCAGCATTTGAATGATGAAATCAAGCAAAAACACCCGCATTTAGCAAGAAAGAAAGTTCTGTTTCATCAAGACAATGCACCACTTCACACATCCATTATTGCCATAGCCAATATCAATGAGTTAAAGTTCGAATTGCTTACTCATGCACCCTATTCATCAGATTTAGCCCCCTCTGATTATTTTCTGTTTCCAAAGTTGAAGAAATGGCTTGGTGGTAAAAGATTTGCCAACAATGAAGAGGTGGAGTTTGCAGTTGATGGCTATTTTGCAGAACTGACGGTTCTCGGTATAAACAGGGTATCGAAGCTATTGAACATTGCTGGGAAAAGTGTATCAAGCTGAAAGGAGACTATATAGAGAAATAAAGATGTTTTTTGCCAAAGTTTTTGAGTTTTCTTTGTTAAGTTGGGTATTTCTGGGACAGCCCTTGTACCTTCATAACAGTAATAAAAACCTTTCACAGAACAAGCAAAAAGAAGAAAGAATACACACTGTAAATTATATTCCTGCTTTGGTGATGCAACACTTCCCATTTATCTATTACTGGTTGACTTTCACTACTTCTACTTATTTGTTAAGTCACATTTTGAGTAAACACCAATAAAATAATGCAACACAATTACTATACTACAGGAACTGAAATTATCACTGCTAACATGAAGGCAAAACTCTCTACTGAAGCTATAATATCAGCAACTTATATTTATATTATTATATTGTGTTATATTTTGTACACTTCACTTCTTTCACGCTTCCACACCCTGTAAAAGATACTTGCTGGACCTAATATACTAACTAGCCGGAACATTTATAATGAAAGTCATAATTCACGTAAATTCAGTTTATATAATTACTTAAGTTCTGTTTATCATTTGTATAAACAGTGGCACTCAACAGTAATTTATGGACATTTAGGCAAGGACCAGCACAGGACCTAAAGCTTCTTAGCACTATCCCTTGTTAAAAGTCGAGTTCAGCGCACATCTACATCTCTGCTACCAGTTAACGTAGAAAGCTGGTTTTCAGACTGCAAGTTTCAAAATAAAATGCTCTTTATGAACAGGTTATTCTCTTTCCTGGAGCGCGAGTAAATTTTGTGGGTGCCAATGATATTTACACTGGCTTTACACTGTTAAATTATGTGTCTGCCATCTATTTAAGATATACTTGTATATAGCAAACTTAAGTAAATCAACAAAGTCATGGCACCAACAATTTTTTTTTAAACCACCAGAGATCAACTTGTATATGGCCTTCCATGCTTCATAGGCATGATTTTAATACATGGTTATATACCAGTGGCATTGATTTTAGAGCAAAATGTTACAAAATATAATATTTCTCAATATTAAAGAACTCGTTTAACTATGTTAAATACTTTCAAATCCTTACATACATACAAAACCAGCCTTTATATAATGCATAAAAATTGTAATGCAATTAGTATGCCTCTCATAGTTAAGTTATGGAATTTAACAAGCATTTTAATACTTTAATCACTGTATGACAAAGAAAAAATGAGGAATAACAAATAACATTTACTTATATGAAAATAAATTATATACCACCGTGCTTTTAACTTTGAACTTGTAGTGTAAGTCACATGTTTTGTTCATCACCTGTTACTTACTCAGTGCAATACAGAGGTAAACAACCACTATATGGCTTGTTCATTATTGACACCAATACAGCATGTATAGGAAGAATAAAAACCCGTTAATAAATGCAAAAAGGTAACCACTGTGGACAGCTCGTCCTGCAATTGTCCTGGAACATAAAATACATATAAATAAGTTAAACAATATCACATGGAATACATCACTAATTACTACAGCTGGTCGAGGATGTTATTAAATAAGTACAGACTCACAGCTTTCTAAATCTGACATGCTCCATTCACATAACTTTCTCTACTCACTCTTTGGAATACAGACTATTCTTACAAAAGCTTATTTCTTTGTCTACTTCTTGTTAGAGATACAATTACATTACACATTTTTTTGCAGTTATAAGAATACAGTAGGCTAAAGTGAAAGTCAGATTTTTAAAAAATCTGATGTGTTACACTCACATGACTTTCTCTACTCTTGTACAAACTATTTTTACAAATGCTTATTCTCCATATGCTTCATGTTAATCGAGACGTTAATCTTATTGCTAATTTTTTTGTAGGTGCAAGGGGAATATGGTAGGTTTTAAGCGATAGTCAAATATTTTAAGCGCTGGTTGCTATGTGGCGCATTCCATTCTCTTTGCATTACCAGGACAAAAAAAATGAATAACGAATTTGAGAAAAAGTATAAGTATTGGAAAATTTAAGGGAATAACAAACAATATTTTGAAAATGGTTCACTCAACATAAAAAAATGTATATGACATAAATTGTGTATTTTAACGTGATCTATATTTTTTGTGTAGTAAAATTGTGTCTGTCTCTTATGGTTTACCAATTATGCAAAAGTCGTTCACAATGAAGAATACTTTTGGAGACATTTCCAGAAAATTCGAGATATACATTTCATTTGTCATGAAAATATTTTAAACATATGATATTTTAATCAAAATCGTTAGCCATTTTTGGGTGGGGGGATTTTCTTGAAAACCTTCATGTCGCATCTCTGGAAGATATTGAACCTAAATATCAAGTTTGGTGTTTATTCAACTGTTCATTTCTGAGTTATGCTGTTCACAGACACACACACGGACATGTTTCCAAAAATGCGTTTTTTGGATTCAGGGGGTCTCAAAACATATATTTCCGGTGAAATCTCGGTATCAAATTTTTGGGTGGAATACAATAGTTTCCCTACTTACTCTACATAGTAGAGAAAGTAAAAATGATGGTTTTTGATTCTATGCTCTCTGTATGACAAGAAAAAACAAAAAAATTAGGAATATTTGAAAACTCAAACAAAGAAAATCTTTAAAATGGTTATCGCAACAAACATGTTCATTTGACATAAATTGTATACTTTAATGAGATCTAAATTTTTTGTGAAGTAAAATTTTGTCTATTCTCTTTAAGGCAGTTCAATAGCCCAAGAATGGGAAACAATACAGCATACAAGATTTTGGTTCACAATAGCCCAGTAACAAGAACGGGAATGCATACTGATATGATATCACTACAAAGTGGAAAGCCAATTTTGTGCATTGAGATCTCATTTCCTTATAACTGACTAATGATATTTTTTCATCTGCTTCCAATTCAGCCAACCAAATGTAGGTTAGCCAATGTCAAAATTTGATAGATTAAACATTATCTAAATGCAGATGCATTACATTTCCAATTCCTCTAGTTGGACCAACTTTTCACTCCTGTATTTAATAGTGTACATTAAAGTTGTTTGTTGTTCTTTGTTAATTTCTTTCCCGAGGTTGCGGGTTCAAACCCGGCGGAGGGCGGTGAATTCTTCTGGGCATAAAAATCCTTAGCATGGCTTCCTTCGGAAAGGAAGTAAAGCGGTGGTTCCGTGTCATAGATTTATGGCGTGTAAAAGAACCTCAAGCCTGATAAAGAGGCCTCTGAGCAAAATTACCGGTCTTTCACACCCAATATAGAATGGGACGCTAAGAACCACAGCAGTTAAAGAGCGTCCATAAATAAAACTCAATTTATTTTTAATTTTTTGTTAATTACTACCAGATTTTGCTGTTCTTCGTAGTTTTTGCTATTTTTGGCTGGGGCAATAGCCGTTTTGAGTTACATATAAACAAACTACAGATGACCAATTCACTAGTAAGCCAGCGCTACATAGATCTGCGGGTGTCAGGATCTGAGGTTAGGAAGCACATATGCTACTAATTTCTTCCAGTTTCATGTTTCCAGCTTGTGACTATAGAGAGCACTAGCAACTGTTTCATGTCACTGCTGCCTAGAATAAGCTCTACAGTGAAGGGTCTAATATGCTGTGCCCAGGAAGGAGAACAAGAAAGTTAAAACTTGGCCAAGTCTTCATTCCCATTCCTGGGGTCCAGGAAAGTTTCCTGTTGATTGTGAACACTCCCATTAGAATACATGTATTTAACTTTGTTATTCTCGTTCTGGTTACCATTTTTGGTTGTTGTGAACCAGCCTTTATGATTTACCAGTTACAGAAAAGTAATTCAGAATGAAGAGTATATCACAGGCTATTAAATGAAAATTCAAGATATAAATTTTATTTTACATGAAAATACCTTAGACACACAGTAATTTAATCAAAATTGTTAGAGCCATTTTTGAGAAAATAAAAATTAATAAACATTTTTCCATGTAAAGGGTAATTTGGCATGGAGGGACTTTCCTGAAAATCATGTCGCATCCTTGGAAGACACTGGACTTAAAAAACCAAGTTTGGTCTTTAACGTACTTTTTGTTTTTAAGTTATGTTGCTCTCTCACTCTGTGTCATGCATGCACATACAGACATTTTTTTAAAAATGCTTTTATTTGGATCCAGGTAGTCTCAAAACAGCATTTCCAGTGAAATCTTGGTTTCAAATTTTTGAATAAAATACAATACTTCCTCTACTAACTATAGGAAAGTAAAAATGAGTCATAGAGCTCTGTAGGAACAGTTCCATTTAGTTTTGTGAGATTACTTACTCATTACTTTAACTCTTGTTCTCATTAATTTGATAACATATTTTATTTCAACTAAAAAATCAGTTTAAAATCTATGTTTTAAGCAAACTACGGTAGTTTAGAATTTAAAGTATCTTGGGATGCAGCTGCGAGCAACAAACGGAGCAGAAATTTCAAAGGCATAACATAGCAATCCAGTATTTAAAAATCTGATGCGTTGCACTCGCATGACTTTCTCTACTCTAATACAAACCATTTTTACAAACGCTTACTCTCCATCTACTTCATGTTAATCAAGATAAACATTTGCAGACTCTATCTTATTGCTAATTTTCTTGTAGATGTAAGGCGAATTAATATTTACAAGGGCAATATAGAAATACAGTAGCCTTTAAGCACAGACATATCTCTTAATAGCTGGTTGCTAGGTGCAGCACCATTCTCTTTGCCACAGATTAATACTCTTTGAATATCCAAGACAAAAAAATGAATAACGAATTCCCATTTGAGAAAATATTGAAAAATTTAAGGGAATAACAAGCAATATCTCGAAAATGGTTCACTCAACAAAAAAAGTATATGACATAAATTGTGTATTTTAACGCGATCTACATTTTTTGTGTAGTAAAATTTTGTCTATCTCTTATGGTTTACCAGTTATGCAAAAGTCGTTCACAATGAAGAATACTTTTGGAGACATTCCCAGAAAATTCAAGATATACATTTTATTTGTCATGAAAGTATCTTAAACATATATTTTAATCAAAATTGTTAGAGCCATTTTTGAGAAAATTAAGATTTTCGAAAAATGTTCCATGTAAAGGGTAAAGGGTAAAGGGGGGATTTTCTTGAAAACCTTCGTGTCGCATCTCTGGAAGATGCTGAACCTAAATACCAAGTTTGGTGTTTATCCGACTGTTCATTTCTGAGTTATGCTGTTCACAGACACACACACAGACACACATACGGACAGGTTTCCAAAAATTTTTTTTTGGTTTCAGGGGGTCTCAAAACATATATTTCCGGTGAAATCTCGGTATCGAATTTTTGGGTGGAGTACAATACTTCCCCTACTTACTATACGTAGTAGAGAAAGTAAAAAAGCAATAGGTCCCATCAAACATTTATGTACATTTAATTACAAAAGCATATTCATATGGCATCTAAGGTATATAACAAAGTTTATCAATTATAAATCACATGAGAAGAGTTAATGTGCATACAGAACTCTCACCATGGTACCTGAAGTGTAAGAGCATTGGCATGGAGAGCCAAAGATCCACAGTTTGAATCCTGGCCTTGGCACTGGATTTTTCAAGTCTGATTCAACTTTCCAATTAATTATACCGATACAGAACTCGGGACAAAATAGAACAAAATACAGCAATGCTTAACCCTTCATTGGGAAAATTATTTTGCTACATATGCCACTCTTACTGTAATTCCCAAACCAGTTTTTATATCCCTGTCACAGGAACCTTAATGTAAACAATTTGAATAGTCGTGATCATTAAGGTGAGACAAAATGGACTGGCCATCCATTCAAAGCCAAATGTCGTGTTCAAATCCCAGCAACTGCAGCCAAATGTGGCTGTGGTGAAGGAATGGGGAGGAGCCCATATAAAATAACAGTGTAATGGCACGCATGAATGTCGATGAGGTTACATTTGACTGCAGTTGCGTGAATTTTACTTTTTGCACTAAAAAACAAAAACATAATAGTATTGATGAATATAAATATATTATGGCATAAAATAGCTACAAGTACTTGCATTTTATTGTAAAAGACCAGTATAAAACAAAAATACTCTCAAATATTGTAAGAATTACCTCTTAGTGTCCGAAGGGTTAAAGTACATTTGGAGAATTATATAAGGTACAAACTATATACATAATGTATTTACATAAATTCAGAAATATTAAGGTATAGGGTAAAATGCTTTTTATTTATATCACTGTTTTATGCTCAGAGAAAAGCATGTCTTGTATATGAATCTAATTTTGTAGGTTGGGATCAAACATAAGCACTACAATCAGAAAAACAAGTGAGTGCATCAGGCCTGTTGCTACAAACATCCGACTTGTTGCCAGAGTATCAGATGCCACATTACTACCATTCATTGCTTGTATTCACCCTTTGCATTACGCTCTTGGCTTCAGCTTACAGTTACTGTGTGTTGTTTTTGCTGTTTTCAGTTATTTACTATCTGTATTATTTGTTACTTAATTGTTATTCTTTGTGCTATTTGTGCAGCTGTGAAAATGATTTCTTGAAGAGGTCGATGAAGCTTTATCCTACACGTGAACCTCGCTGATTCTGATTGAGAGCATCTCGTTTGAATGGTGAGTTCAGGATATTTCTTAATCATGCATGTTAAATGTCCATTGCTCAGCTTTCTCTTCTAAAGTAAACTGCCTGTACCCTTCATGCATGCACCATACAAACTGTGCATGTGCGACTGTGAGCCTGAACATGTGTACCACTTTCCTCTATATGGTAGTTTTGCCAACATATTATGAAATACACTAAATGACGGGGATTAAAGAAGCTTCTACTGTCCATTCCAAACCAGAGTTCCCTCTGATGTAAACAAAAGCACGTGCTCCTGCTTGTCACGAACCTAAGAACATACTCTTACGCCAAAGTAAATAGTTCCTTAATACATGCATTGTATTATGAAATATTAGCGCAGGAAAGGTATAGAACTGCACATTTTATTGTGGTTATCATAAGAACTCATTGCTAAAGGTAATGGATACATACCAACTGTTAAGAGATTACAAAATATGATTTTCATCTGCTGTTGCACTAACGCCGAGAGTATCTTGCTTGTTAATACCAACTGTATGCATGATTGCCATTCTCTTGCATATACAAGAAATGCAGCAATGAATTCCGAGAGGTGCTATCTGAGTACCAAATAAACACTTTGCGTAACACAGGAAATATGATAAGTGAACTGGCATTCATAATACGCAGTCATACGTGTGCTCAGCCCAGGTCAAATCTTGAGATCTAGTCAGTTGGTATTTGAGTTTACATTGCAGAACAAAGTGTGTGTGGTGCAAATAAACTGTTCAAACATAAAAACAGTTAAAAAGTGGTGAAAAACAAACAGCTCTTCATATATTTAACTCACTATTAGAAAAATACCCGACACTTGCATTAGTGCATATTATGAAACTAATATCAGATTTTACAGGCATTTCAGTGAGAAGTGTAACCAAAGCAAGCAGGGAATATAAACAGACATAACAGAACATAGAAGAGGATAAAATGTGGGAACTTGTTTTGTGTGCGACAGTGCTGTGGAAGTGTGAATAAGCTTGTTATTATTTTGGAGAGTAGTTCTGATTCCGATATGGCAGCTGAGTCATCTTCGGAGGATTCGGATTTAGGTGTTGCACTTTTGCCTGAGGATTCTGATTAACGTAAGTAAAATGTTCATTTCCGCATGCTTATAAAATTGATTGTTACTTCAGGTTGCATTTTGAACTATGATTCTCACACAGGGCACATTTTTATAGATTTAAGCAGTGTTCAACAAGCACGTGAGAGGGGAAGAAGCAGCCATTAGGGGCGGGGATTGCGAACTACTTTCGCGTGGATAATACAAAGAGTCTGTTTTCAGTGAAAGGCACTCTGGTTTGGAATGGACAGTAGTGTCCAAAGTAACTTATACATTTTTATTTACTAACCAATAAAAAATCTTTCAGTAGATGGATTCATTCTATCAGAGTTGCAAGTAATGTGTTTGCTGAATTCAGAAAGTTTACAATTGCAGAATAATGATGTCGTGATGTTGGAGTACATAGTAGCAGCTCGTGAGAATACATTTTGGGGGTTCACAAAAGTTTAGTCAGAGAGCCTGAAGATTTTAAATAGCACTTGTTGTATAATAGTTATGAGATTCCACTCCCATATAGAATGGGCAATGAATAACATAATAAATACTTACATAATCGATTATAGGGATTTACTAAAAGTTGAAGTAATCCAAGAGGAGTGATTTAAGTAGTAGATGTTGTTTGAAAGAAGTCATATTACCCACCCACCCTATTTAGGTGCTGCCATTATATAGCAGAAACTGGCGGCATTTTGAGCTGAGACGTTACCAACTGAAGGAGGCACAAGTTCACCAAATGAATGTCACCTACATATGAAAATGTTGCAAAACTAAAGTAGGGTTTAGCCTCGCAGATCCTACACCTATACCCTATTGTCACACTTTAATTGCGGCCAAAACTGCTTCGCTCCTCTACTTATAAAAAACATCCCTTGGCACTTTGCAGCTTACGGCCCTCAACACCAGCTATGCTTTTTGGCTTAGGGACCTAAATAAGTAGCAACAATCCACTTCCATGTTGGCAACACTACATACCTTTCACTTTATTCAGACTACCAATGTTAGCAGGAAAACAGTGCAAGCAGCATTCCCATAATGCCTCAGGAGGGATGCATGTGATGTGTAACTTCTTTATAATGAACAAAAGTGGCAATAATTATCATAAATGTATTAAAATATGTTAACTAGAGTGCAAATTAGTGTCCATTATCTTATCTGATAACAGTTAAGCAATAAAATAATCATGTAGATACATGTGTGGTGTACTGGTACCCGCGTATGGAAGTATTCCCTAGTTATGATTATGAATAACTTGCACAACTTGTCTGACAGTAGAAAGGGTTTTGTTGTGCAATTAAGTACACTGTCTTAAGGCAAGAACAAAGTAATGTATAAATTAAGTTGTAGTTTAGATTATGAATGGTATGGAGAAACCAGGAGAACTCTCCGTACTTGTGTATGTTACCTGCTTCTGCTACAGTGACTCTAATCTCTGCCATAGTCTGCTACCACCTAGTGGCACTGATGTTAAACTGCAGTGGTAGTATGGAAACAGAGGTGAGAAAAGCTTCTTCATGTCTGCACAACTAGTATCTATTTGGCCCCCTAAGATAATTACGTCATACTAGTTGTGCTCCTTAAAACGTGCACAAATCAAGATGTGCTAGCAACAATGTTGCCATGCCTCTTTGAGTTTAGAGGACAGTGGGATAGATTCAAACACCATAGATTTTAAATTGCACATATACATCAAGTTTAATAGCATTCAAAGAAAAAAACACAACAAATAAATACGCAAGGTGCGCAAAGTAGGGAAGTGATGATCTCTTATGCACTGATCTCTACATTTTCATAAACACATGAAACATATGGTAGCAAGTAGCAGAGCCGTACATCTAATTCATTTGGTTTTTGTATATTTCTCCTACCCAATAATTTATCTTATTTAATTTGTGGTTAAGATGAACTTAAGATAAAGCACAATTATGATTCCCTATGGCATCTTTTCATGTCTTAAACTGAACCTTTCTCAGCACTTCAAAGCTCATGAAAGAGCAGCTCAAAGTATTTGGTGGCTTTTTTTTTTCCTTTCTTTCTTTATTTAGCTCTCTGCAGATTACTTAAACCAATTTCTGTTTAATTATTCACGGTTTTTATAAGTATGATTAAAAATTATTCATGTTTGCTGTTTCTGTATAGGTTGTTTCATAATTATCACATCTTGATGTATGCATGTCAAGTGTACGAACACATGTTACTCATATTCGCAACATTGAGCTAACCTTTCATTCCCAACTCTCGAAAATAGAGGTGTAATTCTCTTATATCTAATGGAGCCTTATTGAAAACTTTCAACTATTGATGATAATGGTTGTTAATACTCTTGCTCTGTGTATTTGAATTTTATTTGCACCTAGTATTATAATTATGTACATAAGATTGATTCCCAAACTCATTCAGGTTTTATTTGATGTGCGTAATATTGGTGAATATTTAAGGTTTTGAATTGGTTGACTTAACACTCATGGATTTCACTTGCACATAAATGCAAACAAGGTGCTATGAAAGCATGTTGCTGCATTAATTATGTGCAAGTGAAACCCATGAGTGTTAAGTCAACCAACTCAAAAGCTTAAATGTTTAATATTGGTTTCATGCATTAAGTTCTTCCTGCATTGGATTTAATTAGTGAATATATTAAAGCAGATATACTTCTTGCAAAGTTTAGAAAAGGTATAAAGGATATGCCATTAATGACTTGTTATTTGAGGAGGAGTGCTGTGGTTGGTGCCACAGGGGGAGCAGTGTGGTGCCATACAGGGCCAGTTCCTCAGGTGAAGCACCACTTCAGCTGTTTTCTAACTAGGTACATTCAAATATAATTTTATCTTTATTTTAAACATTTTATATTTAAGTATTCCGCTACTCACATTGAGAAATATAATTTTACGAATCACTACTTTAAGAGCGAAAATTGCCCATTCCAAAGTGTTACCACGGCAGTAGTGGGGAATAAGGAAAATGGATAGTAAGCAAGTGAAGTTGGAAAGCCGCAATGTCCATGTGCAGGTATAGAGAGTTGGTGCAGCTACTCTTAGCTCTGGGATTTTTAGCTACACTGGTTACCATGACAACCAACTCAAGCTTAGACTGTATGGGTGGTGCACACTCCCACAAACTACCTGCTTTCAAGCAGAAAGACCCCTTGGAGAGGTTATTCAATGGTCACTGACATTAAATCTTCTGTAAATCTGTAAACATCTCTTCCCTTGGGTAACTCAATGTTTTACCTCTCAAATCATTCTCAGGTTTGGACTTTCAGTGTCAATTCAGTTCATGTGCGAAAACTATCTGTACGTAGCATTGTCATTGTGCACATGGTCTTGGAAGTTTGCTATTGTGAATTAAAGTATCAATAATAAGCTTATATATAACGGTCACTTCAAAAGAATGCACACTATTTTTCTTTTTTTAATTTATGTTTCATTCTACATCTTTGCAATTTATGGAGTCTGTCTTAGCATGTCTTCAAGATGACTGCTGCACTTGACATTCGCCAAAAGCAACGTGCTGTTATAAAATTCCTGTGCTGTGAGAATGAGACAGTGGGAAACATCCACAAGAGGTTGCACAAGGAGTATGGAGATGCTTCTATCGATCACAGTACAGTTAGTTGGTGGGCAAGTAGATTACATGGTAAAAGTGGGCATGCCAATATTTGGGATACTCCTCACAGCGGCAGACCCCACACTGCACAAACTCCTCGCATTGTATAGAGAGTTGATCGCATGGTTTCGGCTGACAAACGCATCACAGTGAAAGAATTGTAACACTATGTTGAAATAGGGGAAGCAAGTGTTTGTAGAATACTGAAAGAGTTGGGGTTGAAAAAGGTTTGTGCCAGGTGGGTTCCAAGGAGGTTGACAGAGTGCAGCGAACATTTGGAACAATATGGAGATGACTTTCTTGCAAAAATTGTCACAGGCGATGAAACATGGCTCCAACATTTTGAAATATAGATAAAGAGGCAACCCATGGAGTGGCATCATGCAAACTCGCCAACAAGACAAAAAAATTCAAAACTGCACCTTTGGTTGGAAAAGTCATGGCGTTTTTAGATTCCAAGGACTCTTGCTTGTGGACATCATGCCACATGGAATCACCATTAAATCTGACGCACATGTGGCAATTCTGAAGAAACTTCAAGCTTGGTGAGACGTGTTCAACCACATCAGGAGGAGGATGTTTTGCTGTTGTATGACAATGCACAGCCACGTGCCAGTCAGAAAACCACAGACGAGATGAAACTTGATTGGACGACACTGAAACACCCACCTTACACTCTACACCTGGCTCCATGTGATTACCATCTCTTTGGTAAACTGAAGGACTCTCTTCATGGAATAAAGCTTGAAGATGATGACTGCCTCGTGAATGCTGCCAAACAATGGCTCAAACATGCTGGTCCAGATTTTTACCATGCAGGTATACAGCCCCTAGTTCTAAGATGGCATAAGGCAGTTGAGAGGGATGGGAATTATGTGGAAAAATGAAATTATGTTCCTAAAGAATGTATCTACACATTGTAAAAATAGTTAAGCTGTAGGATAAACATGTAATTTACAAATAAATGTTATGCATTACTTCTGGAGTGACCCTCATACATTGTATTCTTTATTGTTCACAACTACTTGCTGCCTTTGCTCCAAATAGCATACTTGCCAACTTCCTGAAATTGAAACCTGTCAAATTTTCCCTTACTCAGGCAAAACATAATAATTTTGTAGTTACATGAAACTTAGAATGCATAAAACTTTCAGTGCAGTAAATAAATATATGGGAATTCATTTTATAAGAATCCTAGAAGATCTGGTAGTACTGCTTATTTCTGTCACACATACTGAAATTCTTCCTGGTACCATGTTCCATACTATACACACATTTCTATTCAATATTTAATGCTTAATAACAGTAACTATAAACAAAAAATGGAAAATTTATATCCTGTAGCCATTGAATGCGAATAAGATGCACAATTCACATGATTCACATTGTCCTTTACTGAAATGTTTGCACCCATTTACTGCTGGTTACTAAAACTCACTATCTGTCTTGCCTTAAGTTTAAAACTAGAAATAAACAACCTTAATGTATCACACCGGCAAGCACATGACAGCACCATGTGGACATATTACAGGAACTAAGTATCTGTATGTATGTCTTATTCCTATATTTTGCCTTGCATCCTAAGCTTCTAACACATAATACTAAAACCAGGCATATGAATAGTTTGACACTGTACCTGTTTACTATTCCCCTGTGATTACTGGATTAAACTGCTTTTAACTTCAGGTTTTAGAAATCATTCATTTAATGACTAGCATCAGTGTACCACTTTTGCTTTAAACTTTTATGAGTCAACAATTTGACAAAATGAGCATTACAACAGAAAAACATGATGCAAGCAATAATTCTATCACTAACAATAAAGTTTGATTATTGCTAAACAACAGCTAACCACATTGATTGTCAAAGGTGGACACTTTTCACAGAGTTTGTTGAAAACCTTTAACACAATTGTTTTCTCTCCAATTTCCGTGTTTGTTTTTCCACAATGGCAGAGGATTCTCAGTCGTGACACTCTTGAAAGTAATATTTTCTCAACATATGCAACAAGTGCACTGGTGGCTTATATCAGAAATGAACTACAGTACCAGCACGTAGCGTCATAAATACTCTGATATAACAGTTCAGTTAGTTGTATGTGAATTTGAACAAACACATTTTGTTTTATAAATTGAACTTTTACAATAATGGGTGTTTTAAATTTCTGTGCACAAATAACCATAGAATATTACGTTCTGAACCAAAATGTTTTATGTAGAAGAAGAGACGACATGCCAAGTGGGAAAAGTTGTAGTTTGCATATCAGCCAATGAGATGCTCCCTTGTTAAGTGGTTTTGTTTATAACTCCTTTGAACTTAAAGTGAAACCACTTTAGTGGTGCAATCAAATTTTAAATTTGAACACTGTGCATATTTTGCAGCCCAGTGAAGGGGGGATTATGATAGTGATGGACAGACACACAGATAAACTCTGACCTGTCATAGCACTGTATACCATTCAGTCCGTATTCTTAAAGGAGGACTGACCCAAAAATTCACATGTCTATTTTATTTAATATCCTACAAGATTTGGGTTGTGCATAATAATGTTGAAAATCGGAACAATGTACGACTTATCATTCAGGATCTGCAGGGTGTTTTGCACACCGGCAGCACACTGTGGTGGTGTCATACAGCTAGCCAGCATTATTGGAGCAGATATCTTCTGAGGGAGCCACTGATCAGTCACAGCATTTGGTTTCTATGGGTAATGTGTAGTCACTGTAGAGATGTGCTTTAAAATGCCCATGTTTTTTATCTTTTCTCACAAAGGTAATCCAAACCAAGAGAAGTACTGGCCTTCCATTTTCTGCTTATTAGGTTCAATTTTCTGAAGTGACCATTACTAAAAGGTATGTCACTATAGTCAATAACTCCTGGTACAACATACTTGTATGGCAACTTGTGTTCATTTACCTCACTCACTATTTGTGTTACAAGGTTTTGTCTCCCTCGTAAGTTTTGTTTTATCATAGTTCTTTCCATTCACCCATTTTCTGGCCAATTTAGAGTATTCCACAGAACTACCAACTACTTTTTTCCCCTTGGTGAAAACTATGATCTAGAGCAACTATCATTGAGCTGACATACATTCCTAGAAATGAAAAATGGGTTTGTTTTGGGACATACTTCAAACACACATTGTGATAGGCTTCCAGTATGATGAAAATGATTTACATGCGGAATGTTACCTACAAATCCTGCATTATTTATAATAATGCACAAGTCATTGTATTCTGTGGAATTCTTACATAGCCAGTTTGTGTTTTAAACTTTTACTTGACTCAACTCATCATGAGCAGATGAAATTTAAGATGCCATATATCAAATTCATGGTGAATATGCGGAAATTTCTTTCTCATCAAAGCTCTAATACCTATGTGTCTCTCTGTCTGGAACAATTTTATGGGCAGGTTTTCATTCATAGAAGTCAGTATATTTTCACAAGCAGCTTTCTTAATATCACCACTCACAGTTTCTCTCTGAAAAATTATGAAGTCTAATATTTTATTTGTTGCCAGATTCATTATACAATATGTCACATATTTACCAGAAAATCCTCAGGAGTCATACTGTCCATCCCCACATAAACATAAATTTGAATCATTGAAGAAGGTTTGTTGCTTCACGTATGGAAAGTCAGTTTGAGGTAGGAGTTGTATTGAAGAAGTTGTATTATAGTTCAACTGTTGGGGAGCCGAACACTTGAAGTAGTTGCAACTGCACATATGGTACCCGGTAGCCTTCGCCCCAAATGTACTAATGTACTTTCCAGTGGCCTTTGTCCCAAATATTTAAAAAATATTAACTTTGTAATTTTTACTCTTTCCTTAAATATTATATATTTATGTTTGCCTCGGCTGCGTCAGTATTTACATTTTTTAGAGACATGAATGTCTTAGCATGGAGGTGGTGTGACTTAAGAATGTAGGCTTACACAGATTATAATTTTACTTCACTCTTTTTATTAATGCTTGACACTGATGCAGTATTTTGATGCCTAAATGATATTAACTGTGTTATATTATTAAATTCAATAACAGCCCACCTTGAAAACAGTATGTATATAATTATTATTTATATTGTATGTAAAGTCTTTGTAAATACTTATTTTTATTGTAAACGTATTTATTAGTGATATGTAAATGTTTATATACTCTAATAGTGCAAAACCTGTCAGAACAATATGCTTTAGGAGTTAATAATGAGGTAATAATGTAATTTTGGTGACAATAATGTGTCTGCAGTTTTAAAAGTACTGGTTATGAAAAGATCAGTAATAACGTAATTTTGCTTACAGTTTAGAATTAGCCAATCAACAGTAAAGAAAAATTTTAGTTTGAATACTTAAATTCTATTGCACTAGAATTAGCCAATAAGAGACTGGCATTACCGAAGCTATGAGATTTTTACCGTTGAATTCAGTCAGTCACGGGCAAGATGTTATAGAGAGCAGACATAAAAGTCGCGGATAAGATGTTGTAGAATATGGATGGTAAAAATTGTGTTCTCCGCTAGAATGTATAAAGTGCTCACAGTTTTTCTTTTATAAAGTGTTGTGTTTATAAATGTGCAAGTATAAACAGAAATAAAAAGAAAGTGAAATTAAAAAAGTAAATTCTGTGATGTATTTTAATTCTTGTCTTATCACAACCTTAAAAGAACTTGTGTTTCTATAGTGCGATTGAAAGCAGCCGAGGCAAATAACTTTCATAATATTACGTAAAAACAAGCATCATATTCACTATAAAGTTTTGGCGTCCCAAGCATTAAACAACATCAAAGTGTATCTTCACTACGTAAGTTAAATACTTCTTCGTAAGTGACACACATACACGGGAATTCTCACATCTCATATCCAGCATTCAGCTAAACAACTTTTTTAAAGTTGGCAACAAATACAATGAGGCTCAATTTCATTCTTCAAATTGGCGTCCTCAACGTGGAGCTAAATAATTACATAACAGCACACTTTTGCAAATATACGTAATAATATTTACATAAGCTTAATATACAAACTGCAAATTGAAGAACAAATACTTCTTCAACTCTATTTAAATAACACTTCACTGATATAGAGAGAGCTGTGAGATTTTTTTTTTATTAATTACTTGCACTTTTTAACACGTAAAACTATTTTCGTCTCACATGAATATGTATTAAATTTCTCGACGTGTCTCGCGTCTGGTTGGAAACACTGTCTACAACCAACGCATCCAGTTATGAGTGCTGTCTACAAGCAACTGACTTGATTTCTACTGCCACATTTGTAAATTTCTGTATTTCAAGTCTCTGATTCGCTATTCCTAATCCAATAGATTACTTTTATTTAACTTAAGCCTTTTTTTGGTTGTTGATTGGCTATTTTATAAACTGTCTCAAAATTTACATTATTGTTGCTCCAATAATGACTAGTAGCATTATTAAACATTCTTACTCATTATTGCCTCAAAGTTATGTCATTGTTAGCAACTTTTAACCTATTATTCTCACAGCTCCTACATTATTAAATGACGTAATACATTCGCATAACATTATTGAACATGCATACAATAATATAAACATATACAATGACTGTAATATACACTTTTTATATCTTGTTACATACACATATTACTTTAAGGCGGGCTGTTATTGAATTTATATATTATATAATTAGACTGAAATCATTTAAGTGTTAAAAATACTGCCTCATCATTCACGGCAATTGCAAAATTACTTTCTTTTTCTTTTAACCACGCTTTGTGTACAGAAGGGAAAACCAAAGTCTATAAAAATATTGATTCAGAAAAAAACAATACTTTTATTGCTTTTGAGAATGCCAAGAAACACTTAAAATGTCATTCCTCAAAGATACATCCCTGAAGCTATGCACAGATTACTTTCAAAATTCCTCTTTCGCCTCTAGAGCACCAGTCAAAAGTGTGCCCATTCACACAATGA
Organism: Deroplatys truncata; assembly: GCA_030765065.1. Taxonomy (NCBI): domain Eukaryota; kingdom Metazoa; phylum Arthropoda; class Insecta; order Mantodea; family Mantidae; genus Deroplatys; species Deroplatys truncata. Next base: position 22,630,422 of record CM060987.1, read on the forward strand.
GTTATAATTCGTATTAATTCTCATCGTGTGTTAGATTTTATTTCAGTGACACACCCACCACATGTGTGACAAATACTGAATCGCACAAGGGGAGCATTTCCACACACAAACACACAAAAATATTTTCTGGACAGACCTACATCTCCATCTTTGTGGATTCCCTTAAATATTCATTCAGATTATAATCTTCATCATTTACAGCTGAAGATTCGCCTTCCTCATCAGTCAGACTTTGGTTCATATTAGCACCGTTTATAGCACTACTAACTCGCACTTCAGTATCAGTCTTCAACTCCATATGTAAAGACTCAGGAATTAGTGGAGCTTCACTTGCTTGTTGAATATTGCTTACTGAATCTTTGATTGGCTGTAGCACTTGCATTCTTTTAAGAAAATTTGAGTTTCATTTTTTGAAAGCACACATTATCTTTCAGTCTGGGGCTGTGTCATTGGCTCATTAAAATCTTAAGAACAAATTCCACATGCTCTAGCATTTTTGGTTGACACAAAGTTGTTGTTTTTCATAGCAGCAACCCATTTGTTGCACATGTGTCAATTCTTATCTCTATCAGGAATGAGTAATGACCAACATTTCTATTTATGCCAACCATAAGCACTGCATGCAGGCATTCTAGACCTAACACCTCGCACAACACTAGGAAAGAAAAACTGTTTTACAATCACAACCGGAATTGAATGCAACACAAGGCTAATGAGTAGCCATATGATGTCACCACGAGGTATTAAACATAAAAGGGCTTCCAGAATGAAAACGAGAGGCCGTAGAATGCTGTTTTCAACAATGTGCTCAGAATTATTTACATTTTATTGTTAGAAGTTTTTAAAAATTTAGTTCAGTCTTCCTTTAAGTTATAATAATATATTGCAATAGAATCTAATGTTTTGTCATTTACATGGTGAAATTCAGTAACACTTTGAATCTCGTCACAAAGCTGCAAAAATGCCTGTTTTGCCATTAAGTCATAAAAAGGCCTCTGCTCTCTTACATTTTATGGGCAAACCGTAAAAGTTGGCAAGTATGATATTGTGCAAGGTGAGTGGAAAGTCCCCTTATACTGCCTTAACCTGATTCTATGAAGCAAAGAAGGAATGAAATGTGTAATACGAATACAAATTATCGAATGTGTAATCGATTATTGATAAGGCCGGTAGATCTGACAATGCCAATAGTGATACCAGAAGCAATACACAACAATACTCGCTCAAAATAGCTGGTAAATGTTTGGTCATACAAGTCCTTTTAGTGTAGAAGAGTGTTTGGTGGCTTCTGTGTGGGTCCACAAATGCTGAAACACCGGATAAACAATGCAGGATATCCAGAACAACTTTGTGGTGCATTTTGACAAAGCACCATCATCACGTCCAACATTAATGCAGTGGGAGAAAAAAAGACTTTTGCCACAGGAAGTGTTCTCGATGCGTAATGCAGAGGGCGACCGAGCACTCAAGTTCAAACTTGTGCTGCTGTGGAAGCATCAATTATTTAAAAATGATCAAAGAGTGGTTACTTCCAGAATTGACGACACCATCTTCTTTCAACATAATGGGGCACCAGGACATTTCACTGTTCACGTCTGCCAATGCCTGGGCGAAATTTTTCCAAATTGCTGGATTGGACATGGCTCAGAACAATCTCCAGCTCCATTACCTTGGCCTCCAAGAAGTCCTGACCTCACCACACTTGATAATGCACTCTGGGGTATTGTGAGAGAAGATGTGAGAAAATGCAGATACATAAACGATGAGCAACTGAAAAACGCAGTTTGTGCAGCATTTCAAACCATCACCTCTAATCTGCTGTTGCAGATGAACAATCGCACATGGAGGAACCCACACAGACGTTTTGGACCCATAGGACATAACTATACATAACTATATAGTTTCAAAGGTAGTGTAAAGGAACTTTCCACTCACACTGAAAATTGAGTTTTATTTATGAATGTTCTTTAACTGCTGTGGTCCTTAGCGTCCCATTCTATATTGGGCATGAAAGACCAGTAATTTTGCTCAGAGGCCTCTTTATTAGGCTTGAGGTTCTTTTAGGTGCCGTAAGTCTACGACACGGGACCACCGGCTTTACTTCCCTTCCAAAGGAAGCCATGCTAAGGGTTTTTACGCCCGAAAAAATCCATTGCCCTCCGCCGGGTTTGAACTCACAACCTCAGGAACAAGAGGTTAGCATGGTAACAACTACACCACGGAGGACGACCCACTCACCTGTATTTTATGTGGTGGATATAGAGGATTTTTTTTGGGGGGGGGTTTACCGATACATAAACTGACACTCATTTTAAATAGCTTACTAAATCTCTAACTTTATTTAAGAGAAATTATTTTGGGTGAAAATCGGGTAATTTTATTGCTAGTCATTGGCAAACCTGGTGCTTGGACTATCAGAGCACAATCAAACTGTTACTGAGTATTGCATAAACACTGTTTCAAAAGTAGCAAAACTTTTAGTTATAAAAGTAATATTATTGTATTTCATTTTATACCATAGTATAGGTTACTGCATAATGCCTTATTATAGAATAAATACAAAAATTAAAAGTACATTCAAACTCTTCTAAAATTAATACAGCTGCTCTCTCTATTTGGTACAAATCAATAATTTGCCTTTGATGATAACATTGGACTCCTGACTTATTTACACTAGACTAAAAATGTCCAAGAGAAATTTGGATTATCTGTGTTGGAAATACACGTGCTACGAGTTGCTGCTGTTTTCCTGTTGAGATTGCTGAGGTATTTCTTCACCAGTCAGTCTGTGGGACAAAGTTAAGTTGCTCATTTCGGCTTGAAACAAAGCATCATTTATAATCCTCTCAGCTATAAGCACTTGATGTTTTGGGAGGTTACGTAATTTCATAGCAATAAGTTTGCCAAACACATCAAAACAGTCTTCTTGGAGAGAGGGTTTATTTTCTCTGACTATTAACAGGGCGTCTTTAGCCAAAGATTCTTGCTGTGCTTTCTGAAAATATATTTTATGCGGTAAGCAATTTCTCACTGTTGCTACATTAGCACTTGTATCCACAGTTGGTTCTGAAAAATGTTCAGCCCAGGCTGAAGTCGCTGATGAACCAGTAATTCTACCATTGGCACTGTTCAGCAACATGTCATCTCTACCATGTTCCTGAAATAATTTTACTTCATTTATTTCTAACTCAACAAATACTCAATATAATTCATTTGTATCCTCTTCATTCAATTTAATTATAGGAATTCTGTGTTGAAACATCATTACTCAAATTTAAGTTACCTATTTTTATTTATGTTTTGGCCCCTCACTGAAATGTCTAATTTAATTTTATATATAAGTATAACAATTTCTACATGCAGAGGAATAATAAAACATCTGATGTGTTATATTCACTTGAGTTTCTCTACCCACTCTTGCAAAAACTATTTTTACAAAACTTTGCTCTTCTATTTGCTTCATGTTAACTGAGATAAACATTTGCAGAAAGGGTTTTACTACATACCGTATTTACGCAAATCCGTTCCGTAGAATGTCAGTAACTTCATTCACATTTGTTGTTTATTATGTCACAATGGATCTGCTGGAGTTAATATGCACCCGGAAACTCGCGACAAGCTAGCCGCTCATTTATCATTGAGTGATTTTAGTTACTACGTGAAGGTCAAGGGAGATCAGAGAAGAACATCTTACGATGCTTCTTTAAAAGCGTAAAGTAATCCTTTATGCTAAAAAAAAGGTAATAGAAAGGCAGGAAGGAAGTTCTATGTATCAGAGAGCAATGTTCGCTTGTGGGGAAAACAGAAATTGACATTATTTGCTATTAAAGCTAGTAGGAAGAAATTTATGGGTCCTCGCAAAGGAAGACATCCTGAATTTGAAAAAAAAGTGTTAGAATTTGTGCGTGAAAGGAGGAAGAATGGGCAACCTGTGACTGCTAAAGAGGAGACTGAAGTTCTTGGTATTCTGAAGCAAGAGTTTAAGGCTAGTCGTGGATGGCTGGATCATTTCATGCAGCGGACATGTTTATCTCTAAGACACTGTACAACAATGTGCCAGAAGCTTCCTGCAAATTTTGAGGACAAGCTACAAATGTTTCAGCGATATGTCATTTCACTTTGGAAGAAAAAAAAAAAATTCCATGGGGCAAATAGGCTACGCTGATGAGATGACAATTTGGTTTTATATGTCATGGAACTACAAACACTATTACTGAGAAGGGGACAAAGGAAGTTATAATCAAAACAATGTGTTGTTACCTAACAATAGGACACTTTCAATTCTATAACCATCATGGTTTATATATACGATACAATGTCATTGATGCACTTTACATTCGATACAAACCCTTTTTTTCATAAGTTTAAGTTTCAAATATGGGGTGCGCATTAGATTCGTGTAAATATGGTATTTTGTTACAGGTGTAAGTGGAACATAGTATGCTTAAGCAATAGTCAAATTCATCAATTTGTAATGGCTTTGAAATTATATTCTCTTTGCATAACTACAAGTAGGGAAAGTAAAGAAACAATGGACAAAAAAAAAAAAAAAAAAGATGCAGCAGTTTAAAGTCGGATGTGTTACATTCACATGGCTTTCTCTAGCCTCCATTGTTTATTAGTGGGTATACAATTATTCTTACTAAAACATAATTTTCTATCTACTTCACTTTAATCCAGATAAACCTTCGCAGATTTAGCTACATTGCACATTTCATTATAGATACAAAGAGAACAGAGATAATCAAATGTTTTAGAACTGCAAGCCTTATGCTAGTCTTAAAATTCCATACTGTTTCTATGCAGTCGCAAGAAACAACTAAAAATTTACAGAACTTGAAAGGAATGATAAAGTATGAACAACTCAAACCATTAATGGACATCTTGGAAATGGCTTAAGCCACCAAAAAAGTTTATTTCAAATAAACTGTGCTTTAAGAGATCTAAACTTTTTGTTTAGTACATTTTTGTCTAATGCTTAACGTTTACCAGTTATCCAAGATTATACAAAATTTCTTCCGAATGACAACTTCACGGGATATTCCTATAAAATTTAAGATATTTGCATGACAAATAAAATGCATATCTTTAATATATGGTATTTTAATCAAAATCATTACAGCCATTTTTACTTTCTCTACTACGTATAGTAAGTAGGGGAAGTATTGCATTCCACCCAAAAATTCGATACCGAGATTTCACCGGAAATACATGTTTTGAGACCTCCTGAATCCAAAAAAAGCATTTTTGGAAATGTGTGTGTGTGTGTGTGTGTGTCTGTGTCTGTGAACAGCATAACTCAAAAACGAACAGTCGGATAAACACCAAACTTGGTATTTAGGTTCAGTATCTTCCAGAGATGCGACACGAAGGTTTTCAAGAAAATCCCCCCACCCCAGACTACCCTTTACATGAAACATTTTTCGAAAATTTTAATTTTCTCAAAAATGTCTCTAACGATTTTGATGAAAATAGCATATGTTTAAGATAATGTCATGAGAAATGAAATTTATATCTCGAATTTTCTGGGAATGTCTCCAAAAGTATTCTTCATTGTGAACGACTTTTGTATAACTGGTAAACCGTAAGAGATAGACAGAATTTTACTACACAAAAAATGTAGATCGCTATAAAATAAAACAACTTATATCATATACATTTCTTTTGTTGAGTGAACCGTTTTCGAGATATTGCTTGTTATTTCCTTAAATTTTCCAATGCTTATACTTTTTCTCAAATTCGTTATTCATTTTTTTATGTCCTGGACATGCAAAGAGAATGAAATGCGCTACATAGCAACCAGCGTTAAAATATTTGACTATCGCTTAAAAGCTACCATATTCCCCTTGCATCTACAAGAAAATTACCAATAAGATTGACATCTCGATATCTCGATTAACATGAAGCATATGGAGAATAGGCGTTTGTAAAAATAGATTGTACAAGAGTAGAGAAAGTCATGTGAGTGTAACACATCAGATTTTTTAGAATAGGTATAGAAGATTTTGAAAAATTTCCCATGTAAAGGGTATGTGGGGGGTTTCCTTGAGAATCTTTGTGTCACATGTTTGGAAATTTCTGAACTTACATACCAACTTTGATGTTATCTGAATATTCTCTCTCTCTCCCCCCCTCTCTCTCTCTCCTGCTGTTTTGGGGTTTATGGGGCCTCAAAACATACATTTCCAATGAAATCTTGACATTGAATTATTGGGTGAAATACAATACTTCCGCTACTTACTATACATAGTAGAGAAAGTAAAAAGTATGAATTCGGCAATTCAAACCAATACAAAACAGTATCTCGGAAATGGTTAATGCAAAAAATCTGTTTGACATAAATTGTGAGTTTTAATGAGATGTACATTTATCTTTGATGATGCTGTCACTCATCAAAGAAAAAGGGTCCTACTAAGCCCTTAGGCGATAGTCTACACGCCACATAAATCCCTGGTATATTGATTGCCTTATCCACATGAGCATGCAGAGTTTCTGGTGCGTAGTACACACAGTTATGCTGATTCACTTTTCCATTAAGTTTAAACTGGACCTCATCAGATCACACTATCTTTGTCACAAATTGTTCATCTTCAGTCATCATTTGCTGATACCATTTGCAAAATTGCATTCGACGATCCGGATCGTCATTAATTGTTTGTAGTAATCGTGGGATGTAAACTTTCCATTTGGCAACTTTCAGAATTCATTGGACACCTGTACTGCTAATTCCCACGCCATGTACACATTGCATAGCAGGACTTGAAGCTGTATGTGGCCTTCCCAATCTTCCTTTGTGAATATCACAAATTGTTCCATGCACCTCAAACTTGTCAGTAATGTGTTTAATTGTTTAGTGTTTGGAGGTACTGTTTCAAACTCCCGCCTCCAATGATGCTGCACTTTAAAGGCATTATCAAACCTGATAAACCACTTAAGAATGCGTTTTCGCTGCTCGAACATCAAGCAAGCTCCAGTCATTTTCTCACTATTGTGATAAAAGTACCAGCATATGTTGAGTGAAAGACCACACTACAACATGCTCATAATTCAAAGCAATTAACAATTTAAAATAAAGAGAGTTGAAGATTGTTACACTACATCACAAAATGTTCTTACTTGAACGCGTTTCGGGAGACGGTTTGCTCCCATCATCAGCATGTTTTCAACTGATTTTGCCGGTTATTGTCTGGGGAATGTGTGTGGCTAGTGGTGTTCTTTGGTGCTGGGCTGATGAACCTCCAAAGGTTACTGGGTTGCGGCAGTTCGAAATTCATTAGGTCATTCCTGTGTTTGACAATATGTATTTTGTCTCAGATGTCCAATTCATTGCTGCTGTTGATCAGTTTTAAGAGTTTTATGTTTGGAGTGATATCATGGTTTGAAGTCCAGAAATGATGTGCTTCCGATACATAGGAAGAACCAAAAGAAATCTTGAAATAAGACTTAAAAGAGCATATGAGATGCATTTAGCAAAAGCAGCCAGATAAATCAGTAGCACATCATTTCTGGTCTTCAAACCATGATATTACTGCCAACATAAAACTCTTAAAACCGATCAACAGCAGTAATGAACTGGACATCTGGGAAAAAATACATATCGGCAAACACAGGAATCGCCTAATGAATTTCGAACTGCCACTATCCAGCAGCCTTTGGAGGTTCATCAGCCCAGCACCAGAAAACACCACTAGCCACACACATTCCCCAGACAATAACCGGCAAAATCAGTTGAAAACATGTTGACGATGGGAGCAAACCGTCTCCCGAAACGCGTTCAGGTAAGAACATTTTAGTGATGTAGTGTAACAACCTTCAACTCTCTTTATTTTAAATTATGACACATCACTGTTACTAGCTTCTAAATCTTCAAAATTAATTAATCAATTGACAATGTCCAATATCCTGATAAATGTGACAGTGTCTCTCTGTATGCTTTCTTCCATTTCAGCATTCCACACTAGTAAGCTGCGGTTTTTCAATTTTTTTTTTCTCCCCCCCTTCCTCTTCCTTTATGTCACTTTTGCTTCTTTAATTTCTTTTCTTAAATCTTACCATCATCATCCTGAAGGTTTTCGATTCTTGAAGAATACAATCTCCTTACACTCTCTTGCTGCAAGAAGTGAATCATGGAGAAAGGTCTTCCTGCTACCCTTTTCTCAACCAGACTTGGAATCAGCTATTTTGGAAATTTCCATTTCATTTTACCTTCACTAAATTTAGATTTTAACCATTTCTGGATTACTTAACTTCAGAACGCTATACATAATTATAATAAAACAACAAGCTACTCAGATTTATTACTCTGAATCAGTTTTCTTTTTAATTTCTCTGCAAGATTTCACCGCAAATATATTATATTTTGAGCCCCCTGAACTAAACCCCCTCCCCCATTTTTAGAAAAAGGTTCTGTGTGTGCATCTGTCTGTGAACAACAGAACTCAAAAACGAAAAGTTGATAAATACAAAACTTGGTATTTAAGTTCAGTACCTTCCAAAGAATGTGACAAATAAGTTTTAAAGAAAATCTCTCGCCTCAAAACTACCTTTACATGGAAAATGTTTTGTTATGTTTTATTTTTGTAAAATGCATATCTTGAATTTTCTGGGAATATCCTGTGAAGTCCTCTTCATTCTGAACTGCTTTTGAATAATTGGTAAACTGTAAGAGATAGATAAAATCTTACTACACATAAAATGTTTTTCTCGTCAAAGCACAGAATTTATATAAAAATTTGCTGACGCTTTAACTACATCTGAGATATTATTTCTTATTGGTTTGAATTTTCCAATACATTTTGCTCAAAGGATAAGCTGTTATTCGCTTTTTCTGATGGTCATGCACACAGCATAGAATTTAAACGCTATTACATAGTGGCCCGTTCTTATACTATCGCTTGTGCCTATTGTATTCACTTATTCCCATCTACCTACAAGGAAATATATAATCAAACCATTTCTTCAAATCTTTATCTGGATTAACATGAAGTAGACAATTTTGTAAGAACAGTTTGTTAATGAATGGGTAGAGAATTCCACTTCCAAAACTAAGATACCCATTAATTTATTTACCTCTAAGGCAGAATTATCAACATTGCTGTCTCTGTACATATCGGAACCTCGAGGAGTGTCTGAATCATCAATAAACCTAGTAAGAGAAAGTAATAACAATCAGAAAGTGAACTTAAGGAGCAAAATCTGTGCATAAAGAGTTAAATTTTAGTGCATTTGTTCCTTAACAGAAACAGCATGCTGAAGTGATTCTGCCAGAATTACATGGAAGCACATTCAAACACTGGCCATTAATTGTTGATGCCTTAGTAAAGGCTGTCATTATGTGTATCTTAAAAAATTCAGCGCACAACTAGCTGTAGAAAAGTATGAAGATAATTTTGTGAGTTAAAGACAAGAGGTAATTAAACAGATGGACTCAATGCTGTTGCCCATGAGGCATACTGTGATTTGGTGGAGAGAACGAGAATTATATATCACAGCTACATGCAACCCTAGAAGGAAAGTCTACCAAAAATTAAAACATTAGAAAACTTCTGATACTGCAGCTTTCTGCAAATAATCTTTAACCTGTAAAGGAAATGAATGGCTGAAAGCAAGTTCATGGTTCACACCATTTCTACTTTCTCTACAGACATACATAGTAGGTAGAAAAGGTATCACATTCCACCCAAAAACTTGATACCAAGATTTCACCAGAAATACATGTTTTAAGGTGCCCTGAATCCAAATAAAGCATTTTTGGAAACATGTCTGTGTGTTTCAAGTTCAATATATTCCAAAGATGCGGCATGAAGATTTTCAACACAATCTCCCCCCCCTACTAGCCTTTATATGCAGCACTTTTTAAAATGTTTTTATTTTCTAAAAAATCTGATGTGTTACACTCACATGACTTTCTCTACTCTTGTACAAACTATTTAACATTTGCAGAAACGATCTTTTGACATGCAAAGAGAATTACATTTTACACATAGCGACCAGTTCTAAAAATATTTGACTATCGCTTAAGGCGTACTATGTTCCCCTTGTCTTGTATTTGCAAGGGCAATATAAGCACAGACATATCTCTTAATAGCTGGTTGACATGTGCAGCACCATTCTCTTTGCCACAGATTAATACTCTTTGCATATCCAAGACAAAAAAAAATTAATAACAAATTCCCATTTGAGAAAATAAATATTGAAAAATTTAACGAATAACAAGCAATATCTCGAAAATGGTTCACTCAACAAAAAAAAGTATATGACATAAATTGTGTATTTTAATGTGATCTACATTTTTTGTGTAGTAAAATTTTGTCTATCTCTTATGGTTTACCAATTATGCAAAAATCGTTCATAATGCAGAATACTTTTGGAGACATTCCCAGAAAATTCAAGATATACATTTTATTTGTCATGAAAATATCTTAAACATATGATATTTTAATCAAAATTGTTAGAGCCATTTTTGAGAAAATTAAAATTTTTGAAACATGTTTCAGGTAAAGGGTAATCTGGGGTGGGGAGATTTTCTTGAAAACCTTCATGTCGCATCTCTGAAAGATACTGAACCTAAATACCAAGTTTGGTGTTTATCCGACTGTTCGTTTCTGAGTTATGCTGTTCACAGACACACACACGGACATGTTTCCAAAACTCCTTTTTTTGGATTCAGGGAGTCTCAAAACATATATTTCCGGTGAAATCTCGGTATCGAATTTTTGGGTGGAATTACAATACTTCCCCTACTTACTATACATAGTAGAGAAAGTAAAAAATGGCTATTGATTTTGATAAAAATACCATATATTAAAGATATTTAAATGACAAATAAAATGAATATCTTGAATTTTCTGGGAATAGTCCAGGAAGTCCTTTTCTTTCGCAAGTAATTTTATATAAGCTTGTGTAACTGGTAAACATTGAGTAATAGGCAAAAACGTACTACACAAAAAATTTAGATCCCTTTAAAACACACAATTTATTTCAATAACCCTTTCTGTGGCATATACCATTCACGAGATAACCGTTGTTATTGGTTTGAATTGTCAATACTTTGTCATATTTTTAAAGCACTGTCACTGTTGAGATGTTTCTTGTGATATCACGGAAAGAATATGGAATTTCTAGGCTAGCATATAGTGAGCTAGTTTTTAAACATCTATCAGCTCTGCTTCCTCTATCCACTTTATAGCTTGAACAAAATGTGTAATGAAACTATTTCTACAAAGGTTTATCTCGATTAATATGAAGCAGTTAAAAAATAAACTTTCGTAAGAATAGTTTGTATACCCAATAATCAGCAATAGAGAGTAGAGAAGGTCATGTGAATGTAACACATCAGATGTTTTATGCAAGTGTTGTTTGTTTGTGTGGGGTTTTATTTTTATGGATAGAAATATGCATAGAAAAAAGAGAGAAGAAATTTAATTGTTTGATATGGTAAGTTGGGCGAAATCTCATTAAAACGTAACTATAAGTTGTTGTTCATCTATTACAGTACAGTAAATTACAGCATTTAATAACATACGAGTGTTATATAAATTAAGTCCATGTCACAGTTCAGTGCTTAATTTAACACTTAAGGTACATGCAGGTTATAGGAAATCAACAATTATGGCAGTAAAGGAAGGTGATGACCACACCTTTGCACCTAAGAAAAGAATATTACAGAGCAGTATCTACGATATGATAATACTCATAATACTAGCAGAAGAGCGCGATAGTGCATCTTTTGTAAATACAAGGTGTGATCAAAACGTTTCCGGAATGACGTCATAAATACTACACAACAGTTTGTTTTGTCTAATCTGCACTGTCACCCTCAAAGTAGTCTCCTTGGGAGTTGATACACTTGTCCCAGCACTTCTGCCACTGCTGGAAGCACCTCTGGAAGTCCTCTTCTTTCAAATGTTCAGAGCCTTCTGCGATTCGCGATGCATGACATCAATGTCCTCAAAACGGTGTCCTCGGAGCCGCATTTTAAGTCGCAGGAAAAGAAAAAAAATCTGCTGGTGCAAATCTGGAGAATAGACGGGATGAAGAACAGTATTCATCCTATTTTTATCCATAAATTGGCGAACAGAAAAGGCTTTGTGCGCGGGCGCATTGTCATGATGCACAAACCAGTCACCACTCCTCCATTTCTCCGGCCTTTTGCATCGCACATTCTCCCTTAATCTTTGCAGCACTTCTTTGTAGAACACTTGATTCACTGTTTGAACCTGTGGCACAAATTCCTTACGTACAATGCCTTTAATGTCAAAAAACACTATCATCATTGACTTCACTTTGGATCAAACTTGGCCTTTTTCGGGCGTGGAGATGAAGGACTCTTCCATTGTGAAGATTGCTGCTTCGTTTCTGGATCATATGCATAAATCCATGTTTCATCACCAGTAATAATTTTCTCTATAAACTGCGTGTCATTTTGTAGCTGTTCTTTAAGATCTGTGCAGGCAATCACACGGCTCTCCTTTTGGTCATTTGAAAGCAGGCGGTGCACAAACTTGGCGGCAATTCTTCTCATGTCCAAATTGTCTTTCAAAATGCTTTGAACACTTCCAAAGGAGAGTCCTAATGAGTCAGAAAGTTCTCCTATTGTAATGTGCTTATCATTTAAGACCATTTCCCTCACCTAATTGATATTTTCATCAGTTTTGTTGGAACAGGGTCGCCCCGAATGATCTGCATCTTTAACTGATGTCACACCACTTTTAAATTTCAAAAACCACTCAACTGCTTGAGTTTTGCCCATAACTGCCTCCCGATAAGCTGTTCTTAACATTTCATAGGCTTCTGTTGCAGTTTTACCAAGTTTAAAGCAAAATTTGATGTTCATTCTTTGTTCTTCGTAATCTGACATTTTTTCTACGCGGAAAAATCGCAGCACATGCAAAACATGTGTTCACTTCAGAGCGTCTACCTTGTCACTGCATGGTCACAAGCATGACCTCTCATTTTTATTGGGAAGGAACGCTGCATGTACAGTCTGGGTAAGAATTAAAGAAATCTCAGCATCAGCATTGTTGTGAAGCCATTCCAGAAACTTTTTGATCACACCTTGTAGGTTGTGTGGTGATTTCTCTAGTTATGCAGGTTTATTCAAAAAGAAGGAACAGACTTTCCGTTTGCATAGGCAACCATCTTCTACGAATTTAGTGTATCAATTGTAAATTTTTTATGACGAGATGTCTCTTTGTTGAGCTTACAATGAAATGCATGCTGCAATGAAACAATGGATTCAGTCTTTGCATTATGCAGCACACAAAACGACTTTTCCTGTGGCATAGGTGGGGACTTAAAACTTTGAACTTTCCTCTATTCAATGATGTGTCTCATGTGTTACTATCTATTGTCATTCATTAAAAATGAATATTTAAAATCATTCCTTCTTTTTGAATAACCCTGTATATCTAGTGACTCAAGTTAGAATGTTGATCATCTTGACATGCAGCATCAAGCATCCATTTTAGTAATATGAGTTAGGCTGCATCCCCTATATATATTTGCTTCATGATGAACTGTCAATTCTGAGTATACAGTAAGCTGAGCACATGAAACTGAAGTGCCCAAGCCAGTATTCTGTGTTATGGACTGACAGCAGTACATGATGTATCAAAGTTTGCAATAGAACCATTATAAAAATTATTTTTTGTCAATCATGTGTTTTCTGTGTCTTCTCAATGATAATTACACAGAACAAAATTTAGAATTCCAACATATGAATCCATTTCCAAGGAAACTCATATCCACCAACATAAATTTGGTGGCTGTAGTAACAAAACAATATACGAAGTGTGATCAAAAAGTTTCCGGAATGGCTTCACAATAATGCTGATGCTGAGATTCCTTTAATTCTTACCCAGACTGTGCATGCAGCGTTCCTTCCCAATAAAAATGAGAGGTCACGTGACTTCCTGTGACCATGCAGTGACGAGGTAGATGCTCTAAAGTGAACACGTGTTTTGCATGTGCTGCGATTTTATTGCGTAACAGAAATGTCACATTACGAAGACTAAAGAACGAACATAAAATTTTGCTTTAAACTCAGCAAAACTGCAACAGAAGCCTATGAAATGTTAAGAACAGCTTATCGGGAGGAAGTTATCAGCAAAACTCAGCATTTGAGTGGTTTTTGAAATTTAAAAGTGGTGTGACATCAGTTAAAGATGCAGATCGTTCGGGGCGACCCTGTTCCACCAAAACTGATGAAAATATCAATCAGGTGAGGGAAATGGTCTTAAATGATAAGCACATTACAATAGGAGAACTTTCTGACTCATTAGGACTCTCCTTTGGAAGTGTTCAAAGCATTTTGAAAGACAACTTGGACATGAGAAGAATTGCCGCCAAGTTCGTGCCCCACCTGCTTTCAAATGACCAAAAGGAAAGCCGTGTGATTGCCTGCACAGATCTTAAAGAACAGCTACAAAATGACCCACAGTTTATGGAGAAAATTATTACTGGTGATGAAACATGGATTTATGAGTATGATCCAGAAACAAAGCAACAATCTTCACAATGGAACAGTCCTTCATCTCCACGCCCAAAAGAGACCAGACAAGTTCGATTCAAAATGAAGTCAATGATGATTGTGTTTTTTGACATTGAAGGCATTGTACACAAGGAATTTGTGCCACAGGGTCAAACAGTGAATCAAGTATTCTACAAACAAGTGCCGCAAAGATTAAGGGAGAATGTATGACGCAAACGGCCAGACAAATGGAGGAATGGTGACTGGTTCCTGCATCATGACAATACGCCCGCGCACAAAGCCCTTTCTGTTTGCCAATTTTTGGATAAAAATAGGATGAATAATGTTCCCCATCCCACATATTCTCTTGATTTGGCACCAGCGGACTTTTTTCTTTTCCCGCGACTTAAAATGCGGCTCCGAGGACACTGTTTTGAGGACATTGATGTCATCCATCGCGAATCGCAGAAGGCTCTGAACATGTTGAAAGAAAAGGACTTCCAGAGGTGCTTCCAGCACTGGCAGAAATGCTGGGACAAGTGTATCAACTCCCAAGGAGACTACTTTGAGGGTGACAGTGCAGATTAGACAAAACAAACTGTTGTATAATATTTATGATGTCATTCCGGAAACTTTTTGATCACACCTCGTATGCTAGGGCAAGAAGCCTTAATTTACATAATCGTAATAACACATTGCAGTGAATGGCACACTTTGAACAAAATAACTTGTTATTTCAAACATTATTGACAACTAATTAACTGTAATTAAAGGTGAATGAAGATTTCATACCTCATTCTAGATTTTTCAGGAGTGAATGATGCGCACCCAATTTTCCATATCACTTGCACCTCTTGGCATCTCTTCAATATCTCAATCTTCATAATCCACGTCTCATGCTTCAAATTCTTCTTGAAGTACTGAATCTCTATTATTATCCATATCAAACAACCCTCTTTGAGTCTCGGCATCAATCATCAACATATAATTGACTCAAAGCTTCCTAAATTATAGTATCTTACTAAGTCGTATTAGCTATAGCTGTTGAATTGGCAGCATTGTATTCCTGGGGATCTAAAGTGACAATGGGTAAGATCATTACATTTTGTTTTTCCTTTTTTAATATATTGTGATGCAATGTCAATGATGCAAAGTTTATCAACAGGTCGGCACCAGGCAGTAGAGAGGTAAACAGAGATAAGTAGTGAGCTTGCCCAGCATAAACACTAGAAGCACTATCATCAGATAACTGGAATCTTCTAAGTGACCCCTTCTAGAACATTCTGGAATTCTAACCAGATTCCGTAAAAGCAAGTACTCTCGCGAGTTTGTGAGCGAGCCAGCAAGTGTTGTTCTCCTAGCAAGTTTGTGATAACTACCATTACATGCAGCGAATGTTGCTACTGTACGAAAGATTGGAGAAGTCTTGTGTTCAACTCCACAGCAAGTGAACCATCCAGAAGAAGAGGCTAATATTTCATTACACCGTTACATCACAAAGAAAATAAAGTGGTAGTGTAAATTAAGTAACATCACAATGAAGAGTTGAACAAGATCAAAACAATGAAATGACATTGAGAACTTAGAGAAGTGACAGTTAAAAGCTGGACAAAGTCACAACATTAACATTTCACCCAAAATAATAAAATGCGCGATCACGCTAAAAATAATGTACAATAGTATGGCACCCATAACAGAATTTTGGAAAACACTGAACTTGACCTTAGAAAAAGCAGCTATTTTTCATAGAGAAATGCCTTTTACTTTCTGCAGTGACTATAACAAAAAATATTCCTACATACAGAAAATAAATTATACTCGTGGTGTTTTTATTAATTTCAAATCTTAATGAGGTATAGCTGTCAATAATTTAAAACTTCATGCCTCTCTCTATTTGACCTTTTATTCCCAACATAGAATTATAATGAAACAATTCAAAATTATAAGTAACAATTATAACAAAATGCATACTGTGACCAGTATTAGTGTAGCACAACAAAAGGTTTTGGATAGATGTTGTCTCTCAACACATATATACTGAGTTGCACTGCTGCTGACAAGTATTTGCCATTAACATGTCGCTTTTCCATTGTTTCATAGCTTGCCCAACAGAGGTTTCAGAAAAATAATGATTAAGAATGCTTCTTCCTAACATATAAAGTATATCTGCATTCCTTCTAAATTTCTTTACTTTCCTGTCCACAATCTCTTTCATAAAACCATTTTATGCGCAATTGCTAGGGTCTTCTTATATTCTTTGTGGTACTCTTCTAAGCTAATGCGTATGTTAACCACTGAAAGTGAGGCTGTTTATTATTGCTTATTTGTGTTTCTTGGGGTCGTAGTTGTCATTTTTAATGCACTTATCGTTAATGTGCCAACATTTATTTTATTAAACAGAAGAAACAAATACATGAAATCACCACACTAAATAACAGAAAAGAAGCTAAGAAGCTCAAAAATTCACTTCTACCTGTGGGGCCTCCAGAAATTCACTAAAATATTCAAAGAGTATGGTACAAGGGCAGTCCCAGAAGTACCCGACCTGAAGTATAGATAACAGTTGTTGCTTCAAACAAATGACTATGGTAAAAAGTACCAACCTTGCTTAAGTCTGAAGTTTGACGATGCTTCATTGTTTAGTAATTGTTTGGCAGCCATTAATAGTGAACTCTCTCAGCATATCTGTAAATATGGATAAAACTGGCCATCGTTATGTGATACAATACTTTCATTTGGAAGGTCTTAGTCCAACTAATATTAAAGCTGAGCTAGATTCTACTCTGGGGGAGTCTGCTCCTTCGTTTACAACAGTAAAATATTACGTGGCAGAGTTTAAGCGAGGCCATGCGAGTTGCCAAAACGAACATAGCAGTGGTCGAACAAATGAGGACCAAATGTGAAGAAAATCCACAAAATAGTATTGGATGACCATCGACTGAAAGTGCGAGAGCTAGCAGACATCTTACGCATTTCAAAAAGTGCTGTATATTGCATACTAACTGAAAGTTTGGACATAAGAATGCTGTGCACAAGATGGGTGCCATATTTGCTCACAATGGAATAAAAACAGCATCACGAGGATGCTTCAGTTGAGTGTTTGGTGATGTTTCGCTATAATAAAGCCGAGTTTTTGCGTCGATTCATAACCATGAATGAAACATGGGTCCATCACTTCACACCTGAGATGAAGGAACAGTCAAAACAGAGGATTGAAAGAGGAGAATCGGCTCCAAAGAAGATGAAGACAGTTCCATCTACAGGCAAGGTCATGACATCAGTTTTTTGGGATGCGCGTGGGATAATTTTCATTGATTATCTTCAAAAAGGAAAAGCAATCAATGGCGAGTATTATGCAACGTTTGAATGATGAAACCAAGCAAATATGGCTGTATTTAGCGAAAAAGAAAGTTTTATTTCATCAAGACAATGCAGCAGTTCACACATCGATTATCGCCATTGCCAAGATCAATGAGTTAAGGTTCGGATGGCTTCCTCATGCACCCTATTTGCCAGATTTAGCCCCCTCTGATTATTTTCTGTTTCCAAAGTTCAAAAAATGGCTTGGTGGTTAAAAGATTTGACAACAATGAAGAGGTGTAGTCTGCAATTGATGGGTATTATGCAAAATTCGACAGTTCTCACTATAACAGGGTATGGAAGCTATTGAACATCGCTTGGAAAAGTGTATCGAGCTGTAGAGAAATAAAGATGTTTTTGTGTTTTCTTTGTTAGGTCGGATATTTCTAGGACAGCCCTCATACATCACGAATCTCCAAATTTCAGGATTTGTGATCTTAAGTCAATCAAATTCGTTTTTGGAATTACTGCTTTTAGTTAAGTTGAGGATTTGTCTTTCAAAGAATGTACCTTACTGTTCTTTTCCGTCATGGGCCTGTATTACTATTTCTGGTTATGGTTCCGGTTAGATATTAAACTGGGAGTCAGGGCAAATTTTCACATTATGACCTTCGGTTAACAGCTAACTGGGAGTTATTCTTAGCAATGAACCAACCGCCAGCTCAGGTAACATTTAGGATACTAACTTGGAGGTAATCATACAAATATGATGTACCTTCGGCCTCAATTGATAGCTGATAGTGATTCCAAAGTGAAATATTAAAGCAATAGGAGGAAAGCCAAAATAATAAAGACTTCCAAAACAGTAATTTCCAGGTTTGGGACGAGGATGAATTTTGTAAACGTTATCAGATTGTCAAAAGTTGCACTGGTTCCTTTAAGCTCCATTACATTTCTGCAGCATAATACCCCCAGCATTATTGTCAACTTTCATGGTCTAGGGGTACAATGCTAGCCTCTGGTTCCCGAGGTCGCAGATTCAAACCCTGCAGAGGCCAAAGGATTTTTTTCAGGCATAATAATCCGTAGCATAGCTTCCTTTGGAAGGGAAGTAAAGTGAGTGGTCCCATGTCATAGATTTATGGCACGTAAAAGAACCCCAAGTCGGATAGAGACCTCTGAGCAAAATTTTCGGTCTTTCACGCCCAATAGCTTAATAGTTTAACCATTAGTCTCACTTAGTGGGATACTAAGAACCATAGTAGTTAGAGCATCCAGTCCATAAATAAAACTCAATTTCAGTTTCTCCAGCATTATTCTTAGACATGGTTTGCATAAATATATAATGTAACTCATATTAACCAATATTCATGTGCCTAACCTATTTTGCAAGCAGCCTTTACAAAATAACAGTGAAACTTAACCTTATATTCTAAAATGTCCTAATTTCCTACTAACCTATAGGAAGCCGAAAACAAAAATTCATGAAGTTAATACTCCGAAATCACCCGAGGGTGGATTGATGTCAGAGACTTTTTAAGAAAATAACAAATTTTTCCAAAAAATCAATTTTATTTCTCAACATAGTCTCCTTTCATTTCAATACATGCTGTCCAATGTTTCTCCAATTTTTTTAACCTTTCCAAAAAATGTGATTTTTAAAAGTCTGCAAAATATGAGGTTGTTTCTGCCATGATGTGTTCACTGGACGTGAATTTCTTCCCATCGATCCAATTTTTCAGGTTTGCGAAGAGGAAGAAGTTGCTTGGAGCCAAATCTGGAAAATATGGTGAGTGAGGTAGCAGTTCGTAGCCTAATTCCCCAAATTTGCGATGGCAATGGCTGACATGTGCAGGTGCATTATCCTTGTGAAAGAGAACCTTTTTCTTCACCAAATGGGGTCGTTTCTTTAACAATTCCCTGTGAAACTGATCCAGCATTGCGGTATAATATGAACCTATGATCATTTTGCTCTTTTCCAGGTAGTGAATGTCTATCACCCCTTGTGAATCCCAAAAGACAACTGCCATGATTTTTCCTGCCGATGGAATAGTTTTCGCTTTCTTTGGAGCAGGTTCGCCAAAGGAAATCCACTGTTTTGATTATTGTTAGGTTTCAGGTTGATAGTAATGGATCCAACTTTCATCAACCATGATATAACGCCGCAAAAACTCATTTGGGTTGCATCGGAACAATTTCAAACATCCTTGTGAAATGGTCACACAATTCTGCTTGTTCTCAACTGTGAGCAGTTGCGGCACCCATCTTGCTGACAGCTTTCTCATACCCAAAAATTTGTGCAGAATGTTATACACCCATTCACTCGAGACGTTTATGGTCTTGGCTATCTCACGGATTTTTACTCGGCGGTCTTCCAAAAAATATTGTGAACTTTGTTTACCATTTCTTCTGTTGTGACCTTAACCGACCGTCCTGTGCTTCAAAGGCCACATTGAAATTCTGTGAACCATGCCATGTGACGGAGCAGACTTGTTCAGCTTTTCTTCCATTTGCTTCACCGTCTTACCACACAAAAATTAGTGCTTTATCAGAACACGAAATTCACTTTTCTCCATTTCCTACGAAACAACAAACATCTGTTTTTTTAGATGCTCTCACCAATGTTCTAAGAAACAAATGACAAACTTCTGCGATTATACCCAGAATAGATGTAAGACTTGGGTGCAAACAAGAAACCTGTGAGTAGAATGCTATTTCTTGTCAAAGTCATGGACTCTCAATCCACCCTTGTATTTCCACACTACTTTGCAAAAGTATATTAATGGCAAAATCCTACTTAACATAGGTAGACTTTCCATTTTTTGTGGGTTTCTTTTCTAACGTAAGTATTGTTAATAACATTATTCATACTACACAGTGTGTGTTAACAGTGAAAGCTATATAGTTTAACATTTTGAAATGTTTTACTCTAGTGATAACCCTATGTTACTTCCTTTGAAGTGATGCTGAGGTGAATGCTCAGACATATAATAGGAATAAGATCTCGAAAAATAAATTCAAGGAGAGGGATAAGTAAGTTGGGAAATGATTCAGGTTAACAAAAATTGCACTATGGCTCTATTTTTACTTTCTCTACTACGTATAGTAAGTAGGGGAAGTATTGTATTCCACCCAAAAATTCGATACCGAGATTTCACCGGAAATACATGTTTTGAGACCCCCTGAATCCAAAAAAAGCATTTTTGGAAACATGTCCGTGTGTGTGTTTGTGTGTCTGTGAACAGCATAACTCAGAAACGAACAGTCGGATAAACACCAAACTTGGTATTTAGGTTCAGTATCTTCCAGAGATGTGACACGAAGATTTTCAAGAAAATCCCCCCACCCCAGACTACCCTTTACATGGAACATTTTTCGAAAATTTTAATTTTCCCAAAATTGGGTCTAACGATTTTGATTAAAATATCATATGTTTAAGATACTTTCATGACAAATAAAATGTATATCTTGAATTTTCTGGGAATGTCTCCAAAAGTGTTCCTCATTCTGAATGATTTTTGCATAACTGGTAAACGGTAAGAGATAGACAAAATTTTACTACACAAAAAATGTAGATCGCGTTAAAATACACAATTTATGTCATATACATTATTTTGTTGAGTGAACCATTTTCGAGATATTGCTTGTTATTCCCTTAAATTTTTCAATACTTATTTTCTCAAATGGGAATTTGTTATTCATTTTTTTGTCTTGGATATGCAAAGAGTATTAATCTGTGGCAAAGGGAATGGTGCTGCACCTAGCAACCAGCTATTAAGATATATGTCGATGCTTAAAGGCTACTGTATTTCTATATTGCCCTTGCAAATACAAAACAAGGAGAACTTAGTAGGCCTTAAGTGATAGTCAAAATGTTTAGAACTGGTCACTATATGTAAAATGTAATTCTCTTTGCATGTCAAAACATCGTTTCTGCAAATGTTTATCTGCATTAATATGAAATAGTTTGTACAAGAGTAGAGAAAGTCATGTTAGTGTAACACATCAGATTTTTTTATCACACTCATGCTCTCTAATAATTTGTAGCAGCATCATAACCTCTTCCTGAGCCTGTGGACTTGCTTTTTTAATTCAACACAATTGTTTCTTAAATGTAACTGTCACAAATTTCAATATAGTGGAATAAGCCTTATGGCTAAAATACCTCCGTGCCATCAAGCCCTGGCAGAAACAAAATAAGTGTGATACCAATGTCTCCATTCTCCATGACTCTAGCATTCTCTGCTACCAACGCATTCTTGTATTATATGCAAAATCTAATTTTCCATTAACCTAAATCATATTGAGAGTGAATTTCGACATAACCTAATACTCCGAAATGCTCTAACTTATTTTGAAACTATGCTACATGTATAGTTATCCTATTTTACACTACCTCTAAGAGCTATATTAACGGCAAATCATTCTTTTTTAAACATATCAAAATGCACTTAACCTATTCCAATGCGAACTAAACCAACACCATAATCCATACAAATGTGCCACTACTTAACTTATGCTTTATTACGTTCCTGAATGTATCCAGTCATCAGGAACAATCCATATTAATCACAAAATTCCTCAAACTAATTTAATGGAAACTTTAGATTTTATTATACACTGAAATCAGATAGCAAACTCGGGAAAATTATAGCAATAAGCTTAATTTAAACATCTAAATGTTGCAAGTTTCCACCAAGGTGGCATGAAATTGCACACAAAAATGTTGCCAACCATACCAAATTGTTAACAAACTCCAGGTTAACTATCCTACAGTTACATTACAATCGTAATATGGGGCACTGCATTAGATAACCAACAGGTAGCAATAACTACAAGTTAGAAAACCTCAGCTTTTAACTGAGATGGTAATACAAGCCTGATGTTTTTTAATTTACAGTCTTCATTATACTGTGCTTTAGTGAAGTACTGAAATCATCCATGTCAAATGCTTAGAATAGATACTTGTTTTGTAAGCTTTGGAAATTATTTCTAGTATTTTATATTCCACGACATTTGAATCGCTGGATGCTAAAGTCAACATTTAAAGAGCTACAATATAGTTTTGTTATATGCAAGGTGATAATTGGTACTAGACTATAATCCTTAATAGCCAAGAAATGCTCCTTAACGTACAATGCATGTAGTATTATTCCGTGCTTGACATTTCGTGAA
The DNA here is from genome assembly GCA_030765065.1 of Deroplatys truncata. NCBI lineage: Eukaryota > Metazoa > Arthropoda > Insecta > Mantodea > Mantidae > Deroplatys > Deroplatys truncata. The sequence goes on from CM060987.1 coordinate 22,653,367, forward strand.
TGTATGCTGGTGGTTCCTCTCCTCCTACTCAACAGCTACTCAACTGTTTAGTTTTGGGAGCTCAAGAAATTGCCATTGTTACCTCACAATGTTATCTTAGCCATGTGATATCTTTCACTGCACCAGCATAGAGTTAAGGAAATACATATCCACATGTTTGTTAACTCCTTATAGGGCAAAACTTTTGCTTATCTACCAGTCTATAAGGCTCATATTCTCCTGAGTGTGATTCATGTTATGCTGGACCTTGAACCTTAATTAGGTGGCAAGCATAGAGACCACTGTCCTATAAAGGGTTAAACTAAATGTACCAATTTAAGAATAGGTGAAAAAATAGTATATGAAATATCTTTTATTAGTAATAACTTAAGTATTAATCAGAGTTATTGGAAAGTAGTGTGGCACCCAGCCCGGAATCAGAAGTAATGATATCGCTTGAGTTGTCTTCCAGGTTCATACGAGCCTGTCTACAACTTGGTTGCACAGCTTTCACAGACACACCAGTTGCTTCCAATAATAATTTAATGATGTCCTTAGCAGCACGGATATCATAATACTCAAAGAAAAAGTTGAACACATTTTTTCGTCACTTTTAAGAGCTTTGCTACTTCTATGTTTAATTAAATTGCATGACTTGCTATGCTCTCAGCCATGATCACAATACAAACCCTACTGCATTAGCATGACCACTGCTTCACTTTGGTAACATTGCAGGAATACCGGTGACTGCATTGCCATAAAAATAAGTAGAAGCTAGTTATTTAAGTTACGTTGAAATAAAATGATTATTAACATACAATAATTATTCACCATCTTTATTATCTGAAGTACAAAAAGGGTGATAATACATGCAGTGCAATAACGAACTAGATTTTCATTTGCTTGAAGGGTGCTGCAGTAGTAGCAAGTGCATTTGTTTACACCAGACTTGGGCTGGATGGAGTATAGTAACCTTATTTATGGTGAGCCTTTGTTAACAGTGATGAGAAATAATAATTTGGTATTTTGAGTTGAGTTTTAAACATTTTCAGGTGCTAGAGTTATGTTTACCCTTAGCCTTTCTTTAAAAAGTTCATATGATTTTATACTATACTGCTCCTATAAGGATTAGACATTCAAGATAAAATGAGCTCATATCTTGCAGTCCTTCTTACTAAATACCTTTAAATAAAAGAAACTAGCCCGAATTATACTAGGAAAAAAAAAAAAAATCACTGAACTACCAGAAGTACCTCAGAATTCATTGCAGTAAAATGCTTCTGCTGAGCCAGGAAAGATTAATTGGAATTTTACTTTGCAAAATAAATAGGAAGGTATATAGGTAATCAGTGTTTAACGGCTTTCAATGAAATGCAGACTGAATTTCACATTAATAAAATAGTGCATAGCAGTGAGTAGCTAATACCTTTAGTATTAGAAGTGAAGCATCTATGACTAAAAATAGAATGTAGGCTTCATTCTTGATTCTGGGGAAAACAAGCAATGAATGGCCTTGAGTCAACTACACTCTAAGTGAAGCATATTTAGTAATTATGAGTATCACTATACTATTGCCGTTTTATCTCCGGCTCTGACATTTAGCGCGGCCGAGAGAGGTAGTGTTGCCAATTCTTACCCCTACTGTGAACACGTGTGTATACCTGTGCCATCTCTTCGTAAAATGCAAACGATGAAATGGTTACGTTGATATTGTAATGAAAAGAAGCTAGAAACAGTCACTTAAGTTTACTCACTTAACATGTTTCGCGAAACGGTTGTTCCCATCCTCAGAAGCTAATCCGACTGGCCCGTGTTGTTGGTGTTTCCGTTTTTTGGACTAGATACTGTGGTGGCATCTTGTGGTGGAGAAATGTACTTCCAGAGAGGATTTGGTAGCGGCAAATCAAAATTCATTAGATGTGTGTTGTGTTTTAGAATGGTGATCTTCTCCCATGCATCTAATTCGGCTGCAAATTTGGCTGGTTTGACTAATAATATTGGGTTTGATGTTGTGATTAGTGATCCAAAAATGGTGTGAAACTGCAGATTTGTCCATTTGTTTGTATTTGATACATCTCATGTGCTCCTTTAGCCTAGTTTCTAGATTTCTTTTTGTCTTACCTATGTATACTTTATTGCAATCTGAACAATTGATTTTATAGATTCCAACTTTTTTGTCTTCTGAGGATGGGAAAAACCGTTTTCCGAAACATGTTAAGTGAGTAAACTTAAGTGATGTTAGTGTAACAATTCCGACTCACCTTTAAATAGAGTATTTAAAATATGGAGATAGCATTTACAGGAAACTTAAGGGTAACGCAGTAAATCGCACGCATACTGAAAACAAACTTTACCTGGACTAAAGCAAACACCTGATGACACATGCTTCACTTACAAGAGAATCGGCAACACAGGCCAAACTGCAGTGGGCGCACATGGAGAGGGAGCCTGTAATTGGTCCTAGCAGACAACTTCCACCCTTTGCCATGCGAGTCAACCCAGCACTGCAAAACTTGCTGAATTGTCTATTCTTTTCTTTCATGTTGTGTTTTACGTGCAGCAAAGCTCTAAGCAATAACAGTAGACTATATTTATTACGGACTTACAAGAAATAAATTACAGTCCCAATTTATCTGCTGAAGCAAATCAGAATAGCTTTCTTTAGTATGGAAATTCACAGCGCTAGTATTGCTAAAGGTGGCCACTCTGAGATATACCTATATCTTCCTTTACCCTCGTGAAACATCAGGGCCGGAGATACAGCAGCGTAGGTATAATTTGAACCACCTTGTATATATTGAAAATATAGCATCTAGCGCAACTGCTACACTGCAAAGCTAGAAAAGCTACCATGAAAACAGTATGATCAGCATGCTGGTGAGTCATTCCACATCAAACTGACAAAAATCTAAAGAAAATTTGACTATCATGTGTGCAATTTTAAACTTTTTTATTCCATTGAATGTTTGAAAATATTATATACATTTGTTTTTATTTACTAAAAATGTGATTACTTTTGCAGTGATATAAAATAAAAATTTACGTATTTGCTCGCACACCGAGCAAATGAATTTGTCTCCACTCCTAATTATCAGACATAATTAAACTTCAGCTTACTTACAAGGTTATAAAACATCCTTTTTTATCATGTTTGTTTGAAAATAAATATTAAAAGCAGCTTTTCTATAAAACATTTTTGAAGTGCAATTTTTATGCATTTTGTGCTCATTATTTTAAAAGAGTTCAAAGTACGAGGGGCACTATTTATATTTTGAGCCTTGGCAACCCGAATGTTGTAGGTGCCATCTGACGTTCCCAATGGAAAGTTTGACATTTTTTACCATAATCAAACTCAAACATTTTGTCAATAGAGCATCATTTGTTTTGTTTATACTAACTTGAAAATTGTGTGTCAACAAAAACATGGAATTAACTCATGAAAATGTTTGTGCAATGATTTATTACGACCTTCGACGTGGATTATCAAGACAAGAGTGCATCGATAAACTAACTTCCACATTTGGCGACGAAGCTCCATCCTTTGCCACTGTGAAACGCTGGTATAACAAATTTAATCATGGCCGCCATTCGCTCAATGATGAAGTTCGTCAAGGTGGTTCAAAATCAGTTGTGCCAGAAAATATTGATGATGTGCAAAAACTAATAATGAAGGATCGTCATGCGACATATTGTGAGATTGAGGCAACCGTAGGCATTAGTTCCACCAGCATATATAAAATATTGCATGATTATTTAGCCGTGAAAAAGGTTTGCTCTCGTTGGATCCCACATAATTTGACGCAATCTCAAAAAGATGCTTGTGTCGATTGGTGTACAAAAATGCTGAACAAATACAATGGCGGTGCCTCAAAAAATGTATATAAGATTGTAACAGGTGACGAATCATGGATCTATGCGTATGAGCCGGAGTGAAAACAGTAGTCGACTGTATGGGTGTTTCAAGATGAAGCAAATCCAACAAAATTTGCTTAAACTCAAAGCACTTCGAAACAAATTGTCGCATTGCTTTTTCAGCAAAACTGGCCATGTGACAACAGTGCCTTTAGAGGAACGTAAAACGGTCAATGCCGAATGGTACACAACCATTTGTTTGCCAGAAGACTTCGGTGAAGTAAGGAAAACCAACAAGAACCGTAGGATCGTTCTTCATCAAGACAATGCGAGCGCACACAATCTTGTCTAACAACAGAGTATTTGAAGGCTCAAAAAATCAAATTGATGGGTCATCCATCATACAGTCCTGATTTGGCACCCAATGACTTCTTTTTGTTCCCGAACATCAAGAATAAATTGCGTGGACAACGATTTTCGTTGGCAGAAGAAGATGTTGATGCCTTCAAAAACCATGTTTTGGTGGTGCCTCAAGAAGGCTGGAATAAATGCTTTGACAAATAGTTCAAACGGATGCAAAAGTGTATTGATCATAAAGGAGAATACTTTGAAAAATAATAAAGTAGTTTTCAATCAGAAATTCCTTTGTTGTAATTATTAGGCTCAAAATATAAATAGTGCCCCTCGTATTCCTTGTTTTTTAAACTACACATGTCTCAAATTTCAGGATGGGACACTATAATTACCCAGCTGCTAAATTTTGTGTCGGACTGTAGGCTGGAACATGACAGACCTGACGTGTGTGGGACCTTCTTACCTGTATAGATGCATGTCAGTTGATGCATTAGGTAAATAGCATAGTGTCAGTTTATGCATTAAATAAGTACACATCATCTTACTAAATTATGAATGCACCAAATTCACTTAAATATAGTTTGTAACTCGGTAAGCTAAAGCTCACAGGCTACTGAAGCAATTCAAAGAGAGATGTGTTTACTTTCGTAATTACATCAGTACTGTTGACGCGGCAGCACTGGATTCAATGTCTTGTAATAATGAAATTTTCGTAAGACACCTCTCACAAACTCTTAAGATTTGACACCTAGGAGTGTTTATATTCAGTTTGAGTATACTAGTGTTTTTTATTTTGACAGAATAATAAAATGCTGGGCATACTCGGGCTTATCATTTCCGACCGGCATACATTTTAAAAGGCCGAATTTGCTCATTCTGTCTTGTGGTTTGGTAGTCCCTTAATTTTTCTCTAGATTTTGCTGTGGTCTGATATTTTGAATGTATATTTCTGCCAACAAATGTCTCTGAATCAGCCAGTTTCATCGATATTTTTCCCATGTTTTATTCATACTAGAGGTCTCTGTTACAATCTGTTCTTGCAGTTTCTTATGTGTTACTTATGAAAATGGAGAGTGAAGAAAAGTTAAATATTGAATTTACTGGGCCTGAGAATACAGAAAATAACCATGAGGAGAGTTCAAGAAGAAAGTGATGAATGATATTGCGAATGCCAGTGTGTGGTGCGAAATAGATCCTTCTAGGCCACTGACACCTGCACCAGTATGTTTTCCTTTTTCAGGTAAACCTGAAATTAATTTTCAACCCTGTATTGAGGATGTAATGCATTCTTAGACGATTCATTAATGATAAATTATGCAAATCTTGGTTACCAAGACCAACAACTATGCAACACAAACAAACATCCCGCCATGGAAGGAAACGACAATTGATGAAAATGTACATATTTATTGCTGTAACCTTCTTGCAAAGCATTGTTAAAAAATCCACATATCAGATGTACTGGACAAAAAGAGCTACATTAGCCACACCAATTTTTCTAGAGATTCTACCATTCAAGAGATTTGTAAGTTTAAAAAGGAATTTACATTTTTCGAACAACGCAACCTGTAATGCAGAAAGCCATTAACAATCCAAATTGAATAACGTATAGCCTATTTTGAGCTACCTGTCAGCTAAATTTAGAAGTACAGTGGAATCTCGTTAGCACGTTCCTCATTAACACGTTTTCCCGTGTATTGCGTTGAATTATAAAAGTCCCGGCACAAAATGCATCAATAACGTTCGTTTAGTACGTTTTCTCGCTCCCGCTTACTACGTTCGAAGTTTGATGCCCTCATTCGCTATTTTGGCCAATGCCAATGCTTGGTCGGTCGGTATTAATAGTCATTTTTGAGAACATAAAAGTAACGGTCCAGCGGGAGTAGATTTACTACATTCAAAGTTAGACGTTTTCATTCGCTACTTTGGTCAAACCAGGCGGGGTGGAACCGGCAGCCAATACCATGCATGTACGTATTTGTGGGACGCGTTTTGTGTGTGTGTAGGGGGGATGCTTTAGTGACGCTCTTTGGTGTTCTGCGGTGACGCTTTAGTTTAACAGTGGCTTGGTGTGGTTAGTTTATGCTGTTGAGTGTTGACGAAACGTAAAAGTATTTTAACTTTTTGTTCACAATGGAGAAAAAGAAAGTGCGGCAAATAACCAACAGTGAAAAACTGAAAATCCTTGAGGAAGTAGATCGCAATCCAAATATGAAACGTGTGGATATAGCGCGGAAGTTAAACATTCCTCCGTCAACCTTAAACACAATTGTTAGCAAACGTAAACTAATTGAAACTGCTTTTGAAGAAGGAAAAAATGCTAAAAGAAAACGTAATCGCCCTGGCCAGTTTCCAGAATTAGAAGATGTTCTGCTAAAGTGGTTTATACAAGCTAGAGCTTCAAATGTGCCAATAGACGGTACTGTGGTTCGAGCTCAGGCAACACATTTAGCACAGAAGATGGGACTGGATGATTTTAAAGCGTCCAATAGCTGGATTGAAAGGTTCAAGAATCGACATGGCTTAGTCTACAGATGTTTGCGAGGTGAGGCTGCTGCCGTAGATATTGACGCTACACTGTGTGAAAACATAGAAATGTGGAAAAATACAACGCTCCCGTCAATTTTGAAAGACTATAGCCCCAATGATGTGTATAATGCAGATGAAACAGGACTATTTTTCCAACTTTTGCCAGACAAAACCCTGGATTTTAAGGGCACTAAGTGCCACGGTGGGAAACTTAACAAGGAGAGGATTACAGTTTTGTTGTGCTGTAACGAAAGTGGAACAGAGAAATTGGTACCACTGGTTATTGGAAAAGCACGCAATCCGTGATGTTTTAAGAATGTGAGATCTTTTCCATGTAAGTACACTTCCAACACAAAAGCCTGGATAACTTCTGCCGTCTTTGAAAATTTCTTACGAGCATGGGGCGCAAGACTGGGCATAAGAAGCAGGAAAATTGCACTGTTTATTGATCAGTGTGCTGCTCATCCACCAACTGTTTCAAATTTAAGAAACATAAAGATCATTTTCTTCCCAGCAAACTGCACGAGTAAGCTACAACCTTTAGATCAAGGCATAATTCGGTGCATGAAACATGCGTATCGTAAGAGGCTGGTACAGAGAAGGTTGGTTGCACTGAAATCGACGACAAGAAAAGTCACCGTCTTAGATGCCATGCATTTTATTAGAACTGCTTGGGATTGTGTGACGCAAGATACCATTAGGAACTGCTTTAATAAAGCCGGTTTTTGCCGAGTTCTTGGTGATGAAATTACGCAGGAAGACGAGTTTTCCGAGAGTGAAGAATGGCGCCAAATAGCAGACGATGCCGGCGTGTCTTTCGAAAACTATGTAAACATTGACAATGAAATTCCAGTGTGTGAAACAGCGACAATAGATGAAATACTTGAAGAACAAGTGAAAGATGAAGCATTAGTGGGAGACGAAAGTGACGACGAACCAGATCCTGAGCCAGTACCTACAGTGTCAGAAGCCATGCAGGCAATGGACATAGTGAAGCGATATGTGTGCAGTTTCGAAGTTGATGATGATGTAATGACTTTACTAAACAAGATGGACAGTAAAATTTTGGCATTAAAACCAACAAAGCAATCAACTATTGATATGTATTTCAAACCAATGTAAATAGTGTCTATATTTCACATCCGTTTTTGAGGTAAGATGTATTATTAGATTTTATTACATAAATATGTTCTTAAGTTGCAGATTATGTATTTTCGTTAACACGTTTTCCCGTCTATGACGTCCAAATCCTTGGGTCCCCGCAAAAACGTACTAACGAGATTTTACTGTATCTGTGTTCCAGAAAAAGACGACTAAAGATCAAAGCTTGATGTTATATAATGGATGACTGGGATGGATCCAATATCTGCCACTCGAGAGACTTGGCATCAAAACATTCATGTTGTGTGAGTCAGTTACTGGATATGTTTGGTCCCTAATTATTTACATAGGCAAGGACACTAAATTTGAAGAAGAATACAAAGATCTGCCGATGTCATCACAAATTGTTACGACGCTAATGAAACCCTTGCTAAACATGGGATACTGCTTGACTATACATAACTATTATAGTTCTCCCCAGCTTGCTGACCGTCTGCTAACAAAAAGAACAGATACATATGGCACTGTGTGTCCAACAAGAAAAGAAATGCCATCTTCTTTTCGGACGAAAAAGCTAAAGAAAGGCCAGGTTGCGAGGTAAACTAACTGCACTGAAATGGAAAGACAAGAGAGACGTCTGCATGTTGTCCACTATCCACAACCCAGTAGCAGTATGGAATATCTTTGTCCTGTTCAAAAAAACATGGAGGAAAGCACAATGCCCTCGACTTTCCCTTGGCTGTTGCTGAGCAACTCATTGCCAAATATTAGAAGCAGGAGTTTTCACCAAAAGCGGTGGGCTGTCCATCATCAAAAGCAATACCAACACGACTTGTTGGATGTCATCTTTTATCTGAGATTCCTCGCACTGAGGAGAAGCAGAATCCAACAAGGATGTGCAGTAGCGTGCATGATGCCAGAGGGAAGAAGACACGGAGGGAATCAACATACATGTGTAAAGATTGTGGTGAACCTTGCTTCAGGGTATTTCACACAGCCGCAAACATATAAACAATTGCTCTAACATTTAGTATTTAGTGTTGTTCATTTCTTAGTGCTTCAATGTCCAGGATTCGGCTTGTAAATGTAATTTCAGCAAGAAAAAGAGGTTAAGCATATCAACAGTATGCTTGTGATTTTAATCTAAGGGATATTCAGAGATTAAAATGTCTATTGTTACGCTCTTAAAAGTTAATTTCATTGTTACTATCATTATTGTACTTAATGGAATATTTCCTTTTGGCAATAAAAAAAATAGGTGAAAAAAGGGACATTATTCCGTATCGGGGTAGACTGTATTAAATTTTACAAAACTTACGAAATCTGTGTTTTTGAATATGTACACTCTATGGTGTAGTGCGCTGACTTCTTAAAGTACGCAGGGGTTGTTCATTTATTCATAACATTTGACCCATTTTGGCGACCTATAAGGGCATATTGTATAAGATTTGCAGAAATACCAGATCTCGTAAACAGCAAGGAATATCATGGCATGCAACAAATGTCACCTCAGATTCTCAACTTTTTATTTTCTCTATCAGTACATAGGTAGAAAAGGTACTGCATTCCACCCAAACATTGGATACCAAGATTTCAATGGAAATGCATATTTTGAAGCACCCTGAATCCAAAGAAATCATTTTTAGAAAAGGGCCTGGGAGTGTCTGTGAACACCATTACTCAAAAACAAAAAGTCAGATAAATACCAAACCTGGTATTTAGCTTAGTATCTTTTAAACATGTGACTCAAAGATTTGCAAGAAAATCCTCCACCCCAGACTACCCGTTTACTTGGAGCATTTTTCGAAATTTTTTAAACCATGATTCTACCGATTTCGATTAAAATACCAAGTATTAAAGGTTTTTACATGACAAATAAAATGTATATCTTGAATTTTCTGGAAATAGCCTATGAAGTCCTCTTTATTCAGAATGAATTTTGTCTAATCTTGTGTAACTGGTAAATGTTAAGCGATAGTCGAAAACGCACCACAAAAAAATACAGATCTCTTTAAAATACAAAATATCTGTTATTAATGATTGGATTTGTTCAATGCTTTATTCTTTTTAAGTTCTGCTGATTTTCAGACCTTAAATACCCTAAGAATAAGTGTATTAAAATTCATTCTCTATATCAGTACCATTACACAAATAAAATTACTTTGTAAGTGTTTTGTTTTCCATCTTCATTGCAAAAGTGTTCATGTACCCTCACCTTCTAAAAAAAAAAAAAGCCTCATTACACTTTGCCACTTAAATAAGTAGCAACCGCCCAGTTCGTTATTGGTAATCCATTTCCCTTTCAGATGCTGGCAGCACATATTACCTTCCGCTAATTTTTCACTCCAATGTTGGCAGCACAATCACAATGACACTAATGCCACCATGATTGCCTGTTTGAGATGCGTGTTCTGCTAAAAATATGTTGCTTGTGAAAACTGAATAAACTTGCAATATATTTCATAAATGCCCTGAAAACATTAAGCAATTGGCGCATTAGGAATTATTATGCACTTTTGTGACATTCCGAAAGGATAAGTCACTTCGTAAAGGGTGTATGACGGTTCCGTAAGTTTCATAACATTTTATAGCTGCTACCCAGATACGGAATAATGTCCGAAAAAAGTGCCATCACTTTATGAAGTAATAGGTATGTTAAGAGGTTAATTGTACCTCGTACCTACAGTTGTGGTTACTTACATTAAAAGGGTTAAAGCACTGATAATGTTTGTATTATCACTAAACCTAACTGCACAATCAAACAAAGAAAGAAAATACTTCTCACACACAGCTATAGCAATATTGTCATTCATTACTATCCTATTGCTATCGTCTGAACAAATTATTAATAAATATTATGCCTTCTTTTTCAGAGGCAGTATAAATAAAGAAGCATGATAAGTGTTTTATAAATAATACAGTAAGAGGTATAACAGACAGTGCATCTTCCAGGGAGATATTGCTGTCATGAAGGTGTTGTGTCAGCTGATTCATAAGCATACTGTGTCCGCACCAAACTAAGGCAGGATAGCTGTGCATGGATTTGTTTAGAAATTTCTTGCTCCATCATTTATACCAATTTGTTTCAAAATTGTAATCAAATTAGTACAAACTACATGAAAACAATTGTTTATTTAGTAATTGTAATATAATGTGTAGCAAATATACACTGCCATTTATGAAAATTGCAACACCAAGAAAGAAATGCATGAATTCAATGAATTTAATACCACAGGTTAGGTACATGACAAGTAACAAATGATAAACTTTTCAAATCTATACATGACCTTTGAGCCCTAATATTCAGTATTTGGTGTGGCCTCCATGCGCTGCAATTAGAGCTGCTAGATGCCGTGGCATTGAATCAAAAAAGATTCTGAATAAGTTCCTGAGGGATTTCCCTCCACGCAGTTTGAATTCAAGCCCACAAATCCATGACGCACCAGGTGTCGACCAACCATGTTCGATGGGCGACATGTCAGGTGAAAGTGCAGACCAGGGAAGCAATGGTACCCGTTGCTCTTCAAAGAAGGCTTGTATATTCCTCGCAATATGTGGCCGGGCATTGTCCTGTTGAAATGCCTGAAGCAAGGGCAATACCTCAGACTCTACAACCACCGATAGGTACTGACTGCTGTTCAAAGTCCCTCAATTCGTAGGAGGCAAGATCGGTTGTTGTAATAAATTGCACCCCAAACCATCACACCTGGTGTTTGTCCGCTATGCCGCTAAAAAATGCAGCCCTCCAGGTTGCGCTCACCACGGTACCGTTGGACACGTTGAAGCGGGACTCGTCCAAAAAGACTACATTTTGCCACTCAGCACCCCAGTGACAGTGTTCACATGCCCATAGCAGTCAGAGGAGCTTGTGGTTTCTGGACAATGGAAGCAGACGTAATGGCATGCAAGCAATCAGTCCAACCTGCAGCAGATGGCGACAAACCATTGACAAGTTCACACCTGTTGCAGTGCTCCAGCATCGAGCCAACAGTGTGGATGAAACTGTATGACTTGTTATGGCCATGTGGACAAGATGATGGTCATCCCGTGCTGTGGTCCAGTACCCGCCCTTCGCTGCGTACAACCTTCATCTATTTACTGCTTCCACACATGCATCACTGTCATAGCAACATGCCCTGTAAGAGCCAAAATGTCATGGTATGACAAACCCACTTCCCGGAGACTGATCATTCCATCCCGTTTGAACTCACTCACATGCTGATATGGCTCCCTTTGACGTCGACAAGGCATACTGACATTCACTTTGTTTCCACCTTGTTTGACAGCTCTGCACTGACTACACTGGGTGCAACACTGACCTTGTCAGACCGACAAGAGGATTCTGCTCGGCCTATGTGTACCCAATCTCTCTGCAAACTTAATCACTTATTGCTTGCACGCTCTTCTACACTTCCATCAAGTTTGGAATTATTCGGGAAACTCTTTCTTAATGTTGCAATTTTCACAAATGGCAGTGTATGTTTTAACAAAAATTTAATACATATAATCAGAAAGCATTACTTTTAAACTTTATTTGTCTCGACTTCATACAACAAATATGTTGTAAGAAGCGAGCATTTCTATACATTGATGTGCATGTTCTTTCCACAATTTTGTTGTAAGAAAATTCCAAAATAATGAAGTTAGGGCGACACAAAAGTATGGTGGTATGTTACGTACCTATGAAAGGGATACAAAACGTTACAATAAATTTTGAAAAACTGAGGCCAGGAGTTTGTCTGTTTTGACGTGGAATGACTCTGCTTAGAGAAGTTGCAAAATACCTGTTCTGTCTTCCTGGTGAAAATGGACTAGGAGGTTGGACCCCTGGGACACTGCTGTCCAAATAAACGATATAGTATGACAGCCATGTGAATAAGATTCCAACCACCAAACACACCAAAAACCAGCTAAACCGCCAGGCTAGGTTGAATGGCAGCAGTAGTACAAACCACATATTTTCTTTTCCGCCCACAGTCTCACTTACTGCATTTAAAAGTAAACCTGAAAATACAGAAAGCAAAATATGTTATCATTCATCAATTAAAATAGCAATAAAATAATTAATCTCTTATTTCATAAGATTTTGTTAATAGCATTACAAAATGCATTTTTATTTATTTACTTACTACACAAAAAATATAGATTTCTTTTAAACATAAAATTGTTTCAGATAACCTTTCTTATTACATCAGCCAAGTTTCAATATTTTTTTGTAATTTTCTGAAGTGGTCATGGAAAGAGAGTGAAATTTCAATGCCAGCATATAAAGATATGATTTGCTTCAGCCTCTTGTATTTCATTTTATCTACATTAAACAATCTGATGGGATACATTAACATGACTTTCTCTACCCACTATTGTTTATTAGTGGGTATACAAACTATTCTTACTAAAGCTTATTTCTCTATCTACTATGTTTTAATCCAAATAAGCCTTTGCAGAAATAGCTACATAACACATTTCGTTATAGATGCAAAGAGAACAGCGATAGTCAAATGTTTAAGAACTAGATGCTATCTGCTGGCCTTAAAATCCCATAGTATTTCCATGCAATCGCCAGAAACAATATTCACAAGACTAAGAGTAAAACCAAGTAAAGAACAATTCGAACCTTGAGAACGGACATCTCAGAAATGGCTTATACCACAAAAAAGTTATTTGAAATAAATTGTGTGTATTAAAGAGATCTACATTTTTTTTGTGTAGTACATTTTCGTCCATCACTTAACGTTTAGCAGTTGTACAAGATTATAAAGAATGCCTTCCGAATGAAAAAGACTTCTCAACCTATTCCCAGAAAATTCAAGATATAGATTTTATTTGTCATGTAAATATCTTTAATATATGGTGTTTTAGTCAAAATTGTTAAAGTCATTTTTAGAAAATCAAAATTTTTAAAAAATGTTCCACATAAAGGGTAGTTGGGAATTAAAACGTTGGAATCTAAATTCGCAACAATTTGATGGATTTATCATTATTCTCATTGTTTGACACTTCCCTTTTGTTAAAGAATGTATTGTTTTAAACAAGGATCAAGGAAAGAAAAGTTTGCACGTGAGAGGAATACACTGTAATTTATTTATGTTAAAGCAACGTGGCAAGGGAAGGATATTTTGCACATGAAAGGAATAGAGTTTATTTTATTTTAAAGCAGCAGGACAAGGGAAGGATAATTTGATGTGGAAGGAATACAGTTTATTATTTTATTTTATTTTAAAGGATTGGGGCAAGGAAAGGATAGTCTGCATGTGAAAGGAATACGTAGAGAAATTAAAAAGCTGTGAGGGCAATCACATTGTAGCATGATTAGGTATCATGGGTATAGTCATGTGCTAGGAGACGAAACTGGTGCAGCAACATCTTGTTCGGAAGACAATCGGAAAATAGCTGTATATGGCGGGTAAGTGCAGGGTCCTGACAATTTCATTATTTCCATTTATCTTAGAGTAGTCATTATTCTAAACAGTATTTTATTGCAAGAACTGAAAACGAACAAGTCTCATGTAAATTGTACCATTGTATATTCAGCATCCTCATCGCCCACGGCCAGAAGGCGGACATTATTCATCATACTGAAACTGGAAACCAAATTTCAAGTTCCATCAAACAATTTTAAGTTATTTCTTTGGCAAATCTACTCTACTTGTATCTCCATTGAAAATGCTTATAAAAGCGAAAGGAAAGCGAATAAATTACCTTAGGAGTGAGTTTAGAGGTGGATATGATCTCTTCAATATCTTGTGCCCACCTGCCCGCCCGTTTTAGGTGTTTTACTTTTATAGGCAAATCACGTTATGAACAAAACAAACGTAGCCATGTTTTCGCTAAAGCACATGCAAAGTGGGAACTACCAACCTAAATGAAAATGTGAAATTCCCTAAAAATGCGATGCGCTGTTGTTACTACTACTTCTTCTTTGTTTGTTTCCGCTGAAAAAAATACAACGCATTCATAGTAAGAAAGACTATCCACCAAAATTGTAATTTTTGTATTCTTTTTGCGAAAGTTTGTTATATTAATATGTTATTTCCATTAAATAAAGAAGTTCCTTTACTGTAACAGTGGTAGATAGTTACATTAAAAAAAAAAGCCTAACCTAAGGCTAACCTTCCGTGAATTCAGAAACGTAAGCTTATATATAAAAAAAAAATAAACCTAACCTAACCTCCCATGAACCAGAAACCTAAGCTTAGTAACGCACGCTCACTTCGCTCGCGTGCTTTGATGTAACCACTGGTAACAAATTAAAACAAGGTTTTATAAAAGTAAATCAGAAACTAAGCTTATATAAAAAATCTAACGGCATTTGCGGCATTAATTATTCATATGTTGGCAGCATAAGCGTATGACATACAGTGACATCTGTTGAGTCAGTGTATGACATAGAGTGACATCTGTTGGACATATAACACATTATTTTCATAGTTGTGGAGGGTAAAGAAAGAGCAGAATGTCGATTTCTTTTTTAAAACAAATTATGGCCATGTCTATATAATCTGTATGTCCCTTATTTTTATTTTAGAAATCCGCAACTCGCTTGTATCTTCTAAATAATAAGGAATATGAATATGCTTGGCATCAATAAAATGCTTGCTATCATATTCTGGAATTCTGTGCCTTCAGCTTACAACACAATATACCTAATTCCAACGTTTGGTCGTTAAAAGTAGCCGATAATTTTGCATTCGTAAAACTTATTCATATAAATAACTTCTAACCAAACCCTAACCTAACCTAATTCAAGCTGCTATTATAGACAATTACTCTAAACTGAATGTCACTTGTGTCACTAACTTAAAAGTGTTAAACATCTCGATTACATCAAATTTGGGTATGAAATGAATGTGTCTGCCCATAAATTAAGTTCTAAATGTCGAGTTAAAATTGCATATCTTATTTAACCTCTACGCTTTAATGGGAAAAATAACAAAATGGTACTTACTGTTTCCTAGGACTATTTTGGCAACGATTATGGGTAAACACGCAAACAACGCAAAGAATGCAAATTTCCTTTCAAAAGCTACCAATGGTGGTGGTTCATTTTCTGTATTCATTGTGTCACTTCGTTACTCTCAAATGACCAAATATATTTTAAACATGTATATAACGTGTTACACACAAATGTTTAAAAAAAACTTTAATTCCGTATAATACACACACATATGAGGATAAACCTTCTTAAATATAGTCTAAGAATTGCCGCTAGCCGGCCAGAACAACGAAGTAGTAGTAACAGCGCTGCCAAATACAAAACTCAAACCTCTCCCACTTTCCCATATAAATTCCTAAGCAGTAAAACACAGGGCAAATTTAGCTGTGCATCAGCATAGTCGTCATTAGAGTCGAGAATTAAGTAAACAGAGGCTATAGCATATTGATACTTTCTTGCATTTGTATTTGATAACAAAATGTTATATAAAATTTAAAGTTTTAAATGAATTTACACATTAATCTTGGAAACCCGGACCAAGAGTAAACTATCAATAGGAACTGCTCGGTCTCTGGAATGTCCCAAACATATTAAACTCTAAAATTACTTCATTATTGCCAAAATATTTGGAAATTTGCGTCGATCTTACAGAGTTGGTTGTTTCAACTTCACGGCTATCTATATTTTGTTGCAGTCAAATAGTAATCTATGTTCGTGTTCATTTACCACTGGTGTTGGTAACCATGTCATCAAATGTGTATCCGCCAAAAAGAAGACGGTGCCATAAGCTTAAAAGTGTTATATTTTGTTTGTTCGATGTGTTATATTGGTTTGTGCTTTATTTTGTGTATATGTTCAGCGTTTAATAACGAGTATTCGTTTAAGAGGACGTCCACAGTGGCGTGATGTAGTGTCAAGGGATTCTTCAGCAGCAGAATATGAATGATGGTACAAAATATTCGTGAAAGATGTGTAAGTCCCTTAGACATTTTGGTAATGAAATTTTGAATGGACATTTAAATTCATATTGTCATCATGGTTTGGTTAATTTTTCGCAGCCACAGATACACAACAATCTTAAGGATGTTTGTTACCTACCTAATGTCCAATCCACACTGGAGCGTCACTGGCAACGCGACATGAACGTGCTACACGATATTGCTACTCAAAAGCTAGTGTTCACAATGAGGCGACAAAATTTACATTGCCGCCCATGCTCGGGCGAAATTACACCTAATCACATGAAATATACTGAGTTGTTAAGAGCCGAATATAAAACTATAAACGCCTGAAACCAACGACAATAATTCAGTCGTCTACCCTTATCTGGTGCCTTTAAGTGATGGACAACCGTAATCCTATACGGCTTTAAGCCTGCGCTTTTCACAGCTTTCTGACACATTGAGTAGCTGTACCCTGTCTCCTGCGACAAACGTCTTAATGATTTTTGGGTGACTGATCTTACGTCAACAACCGTGGGAAGCCTAGATGAACGAGTTTTGCCTTTTTCACTCACCAGAGATCCAGTTGTTTCCAACTTTTTTATCAGTCCCAGTATTGTGTTTCTTTGGGGAGGATCCCAAAACACCAAATTCTCTCTGGCATGCCCTTTGAGTTGTTGTAATTGAATTCGTAATCCAGTATTGCTTTACAAGGAAGAGTCGTTCATTTAATGTGTACTCCATTTTCACGACTAGAATAAAATCTCAAAAACAGTTGCCGACACTAAAACTAACAATTGCGAATAAAACATAAACATCTGCGCATCTAGTGACAGGCAATCGAAACTCCAGAATGTTCTGCTCATTTTTGGTGCTAAAACTGGGACATTGAGTGAATTTTGAGCAGAATAATTAACGAAATAAATGTGTCATTTTTCCATAAATCATCCTGTATTACATTTAAGTCAAATATGCGCAAATATAAGAATTCTTACAATATTATCTCCTGTGTTACTACGTATCTCACCATTTCCCAAATCAGCTTGGAATCCAATTAAGCAATTTAAAATTAAAACCTTATAAGATGACTGTAGTTCAGAAATTGAATGCAGGCGATAATGTGAGTACAGCATTTCTGTAATTGGGTGTTGGATAATATTAATGATCGCTGTGTTGATAGTCGCGTTCAGTTTTTTTTTTAACGTACGAGCCATGGTTTTATTCACATGACCATGAAGAACTGAGTATCAATGCAAAATGTTATAAAAGACATATTTGGCGTCAGGAATAATTTCAACATCATCTATGACGAAGTTATGTGATTATTGTAGTTATAATTTGTATGATAAATCTATGCGGTTGAATTTAAGGAGCTATGAATATCGGACTCCGCCGGCAAACAGTCTGCTTCCCGTGACAAGAAAATTCCCTTTAGGCCGGCCAAGCGTCCAAACGAAGGCTCTATAGGTAGGTATATTTCATTTTCTGAATATACTATAGATGTGAAGCTCAAGTTTGTGGATACACATAGGGTTTTAGAAATAAGTCTGTGTAAATTTGGGGAAAAAGTGTATATTTTCCTGTGACGGCTCCCGCTAAAGGGCACAGGGGCATGTGTCCTTCCTTTAATTTTGAATTATAAATAGCTTTAAATAATTTATGCATAATTTGTCAGCTGTAAAAAGATTACAGACATTAAAACTCAAACCCTGAATGTTTCAGTGCCTGATTGCGATATACAGGAGAAGGCAACTTCTCAGGCGAATGCAGACAACTTGCATGTGTAACCATATGAAACCATACAACATTTTAAAACTACTTTTAAAGGCTTTACTTGCCAACTTTATGAAAGGAAATGCTGAAACTGGTCACCCTCGTTGACCATACATTTTTGGCACCACTTTAGGAAACTACCCATCCAGTTCACGTTGAGAAATGCTGGTAATTTCCTGCCCGATATTTTGTTTTAATTCTTCCAGTATGTGTGGGTTTGTCTTATACACTTTATGTTTTAAGTTACCCCGTAGATAGAAATCGCAGGGCATTAGGTCGGGGGACCAAGGAGGCCACAAATTTCTACTAATAATCTCTACACACTTTCAATTGTTCTCATCGAAATATTGGTCGTATGAGCTTGTTGAAAAAAGGCAAACTCACGCTCCCTGTCTGTTAATTCTCTAAAAAGGGGTGCAAAATTGTATTGACGTATGTACGGGCTTCAACTGTTAAACTCGAAACAAATTGGTCCATAACTCTTTCTCCGCTCATGGCGCACCATGCACCAATTTTATCGCCATGAAGGGGTACTTCATGAACAATATTAGGCTTGTCAGAGCTCCAATAATGATTATTTTGTGTACACACATATTCATGAAGGTAGAACCAAGCCTCGTCCGTGAAAAATATTAAACATGAATCTATTTCGATTGTGTACACTATTGAGATTTCACTCACAAAATGTGCGCCTAATTACAGGATCACCTGGTTGAAAAGCATGTGCCACAGTTATTTTATATGAGTTTAACTTCAGCAATTTGGTAGCTCTTCACGCAGAGACATAAGAAATGCCTGCCTGTTGTAAAAGATGCCTAAGTGATTTTTGGGAGGAATTCTCCAAACGATGGCCGATGTCGTGTAATGTTTCTTTGGTAAGAACAGTACGCCGTCTTTTAGATGTCTTAGCCTGAACACTTTCTGTGGCCTGAAATTTATTATAAAGTTCATGGATTGTTGTCTGGCACGGAACGTTTACACCTGGAAATCTTTCTGCAAATCGTACTTTAACTTGGCGAGCTTTGGATTTTATACTGGGGCAGTTTCTAAATTCTAATACTGTGTCATAAGTTTATTTAAAGTGTTAATTATTTCAGATCTTATAACATTGTTATGCTTTTGTTGTAATTTAATGTATAGACTGTTCGGCCATTTTAACTTTGGGCACTTGTTCAGGAATATTCCTAGGAGGCGTTGGCTGTTGTCACCAATAGAAGTGTTGTTCTGTTCCTTGAACGTTTATTGCACAATATTTGCTAAGAAATATTATATATTCAGATAATTGTACTTCTTATATTATCGTCCACAATACTGAAAAATCACTGCTAAAAATTAGAGAAGGACATGTTTAAATCAAAGTCCAAAATAAAAGTTGCTACAATGTAAATTTTGACACTCGGATGTTATGTTTTGAAGTGCTGTTTAAAATTAGAATAAATCTTTTTAATTTTTTTTATTTTTATTTTTTCTCTGAATAAATTAGTAAAGTTGAAAAATCTATGGAAATCAAAGTGAGCGCTTTTATCTAATTTATCAACTTATTATTTTAAACAGTTTTTTAACAGCAAATGTGCTAGTTAAATTGTTTTTGTTGTGTTCTCTGACGCTAACACACCGCAATGAATGCATCTGAATGAAACACCAGTCACACAAGCAGTCACATGCATTGAAGATGGCCATTCCATTCGCTTTGTCTCCAGAATTCTTCATGCCAGTACTTCTGTGATCCATGGGGCTTGAAGACCGTAAATAGAGACAGGTGAATACACCATCACCTCGGCCCGGACAAGAGCGTAAGAAGACAACAGAGGTACAGCATAGATATCTTGTCCTATCAGATTTGTGCATATGCAGATCTACAAAATGACGTACGAACAACTGGAGTGGTGATTTCTGATCAGTCTTTAAGAAACAAGTCGAGAAATGCAATGTTGAGATCTAGAATCCCCTTATTTGACACGTCAACACAAGGAAACCCAGCTAAGATTTATTCAGAATCATCTCAACTGGCAGTTCTGCCAATGGATGTCTGTTCTCTTCACAGACGAATCGAGGTTTTGTTTGACGGGTTGTGATGGTCGTACGCGTGTATGGAGACGTCCTGGTGAACGTCTTGCTCCAGCCACTATTATAGAACGTGACAGACTTGGAGGCATCTCTGTTATGAATTGGCTTGGCATTACTATTGAGCCTCGGACAGAACATAATGTTACCCAAACTGCATAAATGTTTACATTAATAATATTGTCCCTCAACATATCGTATTCTTTGCTTACGGAATGGAGCGTAATTTCTTCTAATATATGATTGTCCTAAATTCATACAGCACGAATACCAAAGATGTCCTACAAGAATGCCAAATTCGGGTAATGGACTTGCCTGCACAGTCCTGACCTGAATGAGCATCTGTAGAATAAGCTGGAAAAACTTGTCCGCAAGTGACCTGCTGTGCCACAAAATCCGGAAGAACTCGCAAGTGCACTCACTCAAGAATGAGAGAAAGTCGCAAGAATCGCTATTAAGAGGCTGGTGCGAAGCATGCCACGTAGGTGTTATGTACGAGTTCTTGCAGCTCAGAGAGGGCACACTAGGTACTGAGTGTTGAAATGACCATGGAAACATTGATTACTAAACAATTTAAGCTTGTATTTACATTTTGTTTTGTGTATCAATCAATAATTTTATCGTATTCCTACTGCCGTGAAAAAAAGTTTGTTAGAATGCCTAGTATAATTTTACACAATTCTTCAATCCGCAATTACAAACTGTCAAAAATTGAATTGCATCGATATTTATTTTGTTACTTAGGTTTAAAATGTTTTTGAGCAATGTGTTTTCACTCAGGATTGGCTTTCTTATTAAACTAAAGTAGGTATTTGCTGTACGAGACTCAGTGTATTCAGATCTTATTATTAAATGGCAATAATGACTTGTGTGTTTTATACATACGCTTTTGGGGGGCAGTCTTCTACCTTGCAATGGATTTGCCATGACTTCGATCCGAAACGCTTCCGTAAGGCTCCTCCATCGTAGATGTGAGTAAAAATGGGAAACGTGCGAAGATAGTGCTATTTCTTAAGCGATTAGTCATGAGGTCAACGTTATCACTTTCCATCAGCTGTTTGCTCTTTCGCGGCAATGGCTAATGAGTAATCTAAACTATATGAAACTCTCCCTATATAAAGGCCAATCCAACTAATGTATCCTTAAATAACGTTAGGTTATAAAAGGAGCCAGTATTATTATAAGAGTAAACTTGAATGTTTAGGGAGAGGAGGGTCCAAGAGTGGACTTCATTTATAAATAGAGGGATTAGTGTTTATTACATCCTTTGATGTTACATTTTACTATTGTTTTAATACATTTTAAAGCCCCTTTAAAGCAATGACGTCGTGGATAGTAATGTTGTATGAATAATGCTTAATTCACCCTAAGTATTCACATATTTATGCTGTCATTAATTCTTACATGTAGTTTCTGAACAAGACTAAGCAGTGAAGGTAATAAAAAAACTGAAAAGCACAAGGAACATAAGTGAAGGTGAAGTATTTATTTTATTAAGTTTTGGCTATATTTTCGAGAAAAGTGAAAGTGTTCCTTTTTACCTGGACTTCTGGGGTGTAGTATAACAAGCTCATGCTCGTGGATTCCATGCAATGTTAGTTCTGCCCTACCAACTAAAATGTGCATTAGCTGTCACTTATTTTCCTGAGGCATGCAAGTATTTGGCGAGAAGTTGTGTCCGATGACACTTAAGGTTTTATCCTCGTGTTATATCAATTCACGGGATACACTGGACGAGAACAGGAATTACCAAAGAAAGCATTCTACACTAAATTGAATGAAGCAAAAATTACTGATGATGACTATGAACATACTACAAATATATGGAATGAGTTAAATGTGAAAAACTTAGCTGAATGTAGTAATATTTCTCTAACTTCGGTTATACTCTTCGCAGATGCTTTAGAAACATCGAGAAATAAAACACTGAAAACTCACAAAGTTGATCCTGCACATTGTTTTGCAGGTCCGTGGGATCCTACGCTTCTGTATAAGAGTAAGTTTGAAAGTTTTGAAAATGAACACAAAATTTTAAAAATTTATATCTAATCATTGCATATTTTCAAAGTATTCTCCATTGTATTCTATACAGCATCTCATCCTTTCAAACCACTTTGTAAATTCCGAACGCCCTTCTTCTCTGGAGAGAGTGCAAACACATTCTTCATAAGCAGCTACTAGAGCTTCGGGTGTTTCAAATCGTTGAAACACCCGAAAATTTAGAATTTTCCTCTTATTTTGTGGAATACAAAAAGGTCACGACTGCGGGGAGGATGGGACAAATATTTGACTCCTAACTCCTGCAGAAGTTGCACTGTTTCTACTGCGGTGAGGACACAGGCGTTTTTATGGTGCAAAAAAAATCCAAGCAGAGCAGTCTTAGGACACTTTGTTCTCAGTTCATTGAAGACTTCTGGCAGACCTTTTGTGGTGTACCATCTGGCAGAGACAGTCTTTTGTCTCTCAGGTGGAATTGTCATAATATGACCACTAGCTGAGAAGAACGAACAGATCATTTTCTTTCCAACACTTCTTGCTTGCCTCAGTTTTGTGGGGGATCCTCTTCTGGGAAAACCCTGACGGATGACTCTAGCTTAGTTTACGGATTATACTGGTATATACAGCTTTCGTCATCTTTATGATGTTAAATTTGTTTTTGGATCTTCCCCTATCCAATTTTTTCTATCATTCTCTGGCACCATTGCACACCTGCCTGTTTCTGCTCATTTATGAGGTTGTGGGGATCCAACGACGACGTGAAGGTTTTCTTTAAGGATGGTGTTCACCGCTGCCGATCCGATACTCAGGGCTTCTTGATTCTGATAAAATCTGCAACGATGATCTTCCCGCAATAGGTGCTCGGCTTTGATCCTTGTTGCTGTAGTTGGTTGCCCTGCACAATCTTCATTTTTGAAGGGATATCTGCCCCTTCTGAACCCTGCAAATTGTGAATTGCAAAGACACCAAATTGCCCGATGCAGTTTTTCAAAGTCATTCTCTCTTTCCTAAACGAACTTTAAAGTAATAGAAAATCATAGCACGGCAATGCTCTCGTTTGAGATCCATCCTAGTATATGGCGTAGCAACACCTACATACAAATACACAAAAGTGCTGACGTTCTATACTGTTGGAGCGTACCCCGGTTTGCACATGTTATTATATGAACTTCATTCTAAAGATGGGGAAGGCCTACTTTGACTTACCACAACTCATTGTTGCCGATTCTCAAAACTTTCAGAGCGACCCGAAGTACAGAAATTAAGCTTGAGTTATAACTATTTTATGATCAGCTTCTCATGGTGGAGTCTGGTATAAGAGACGGACTATGTCAAGTTTCTCATCGATCTGCTGAAGCTAACATCTACGTAGCACAGTTCGATCCTCAGAAACTTTCTCTATTAATCACTTACGAAGACGTAAATAACCAATATGGTTGGGCAAGGCAGCGTCCTCTTACTTATGGTGGATTTGAGTGGGTTTATCCAAACGGTATTGATACAAAGACACTAAAAGAAGCTGGTACTCTTGGTTATATTTTAGAAGCTGATGTTGATCATCCTGCAGAATTCCATGATCTCCATAGTTTGGTTTACTGCCAAGGTCTATGAAACCTAGACATTTTAAAAGAAGCCGTACATCTTTGAACTCTGAAGAATTATGCAGTTCATTACATGGCTTTAAAACAAACTCTCTCGCATGGGCTATTACTACTAAAAGTATAACTATCTATATGGATATCGACTACTTCATTCATCAAGAGAGAACCAGGAACCTGCACTTTCTAGAGCATTTACATACCTCCGATTATCCTGTATGTCATTCTACACAAAACCAAAAAGTGTTTTAAAAACCATGAAACGAATGGTAACATCATGTAAAGCTTTATTGGACTCAGGCGTATACTCTCAATATCGATGAGAGTATGATGCAGAAGAATCAGATATCAGGCGTACCAGTATTAAGCAATACATCACATTTGATAAATATATGGATTGCCATAGGACTAATGCAAATCACAAGGACTCCAAATAATTTGATCCAGTCCCATCAGCAATGCTCCGTCAGTAGAAGTTAAGAAAAGCAACCAATCGCCTTATGATGACAAGACAGTGATTGCAGATGATAGGATATCTGCATATACTTATGTATTTTATATAATACTGTGAACACTGAATAAGAGAATTTTGAGGGATCTTCTCAATTAAAATTAGGCGTTAACATAACCACGTAAAATCTAAGCGTTAAGCTAATACTGTATGTTGTCATTGACAACGACAAACGGAAGCAGCCAGTCACAAGAAAGGGGAAACACCTGACCTAATATGGCGGCCTGCGAAACTACCGACAGTACACACGATAAAATAAGTTATGCACAAGTATCAAAATGAACAAGAACGAGCTATCCGGTTAAAGGACGTTAAACTCACAAAAAAGGCCCACCTACCATTACAATTGGTTTTGCTGCGAGTTTTATAGATATTCCATGATTCCTGGACCTTGATCTTGAGAGAAATGCAGTTAGTAAATCCACAGATGGCGAGGGAAAATCTGATGTGAGATGGTAGACGATGGAGAATCGCTCTCTTATTTGCTAGTTTCATATATTTAATGTAGACATAAACATGAAAGCTTGGAGCATGCATATTTCTATGTTTACGTTTTAAGTTTACGGCTACATTTAAATGAACACCAGCCTTTGTGCACGCATGCATTAAGATAACATGAAACTTACGTTATGATTTTATGTTTAAGTTTCATTGCGAATGGCCCCTAACACAGACCTTGAGATGCTAATTTTTCTCAATGGGCTTATACGTATCGAAAATGGACGTTCACACAATTACCTCTCGCACAAACTTTTTATATGTACGTTGAAGTGCGTGTGTGTGACGGTGCTCTTTACGAAGGGAGACTAGATCTCTGAGACATACTCGTTGGCCGAACTTGCAAACCTCGCTAGTGTGCCAATAATGAGAGTTTACGGATAGCATCTTAGTTAAGCTACTGTGCATAAGTTCGACTGATCGAATGCTAGAACCCTCCCTACAGAAGATGGTAAAGTACTAGCTGCATCTCTGTAAGACGCTACAACCCTTGGGTGCGATGTTAATAGCTGACTCTTGCCGTATAGCGCTTCTAGTTGGTGTAGCATGTTTATCTAAGACAACTACCCATCTTGTGGGTTAGATTACTTCTACCTGAACTCGCAAATGAACGCAATCTTATGCTCTCCTGCGTCTATCTCATACATAAATTACACCTTCTTGCACCTCTATCTCCTTAGATTGCACTAGTGTCACCTTGGATTATCCATCTAAATCCTAGACGTAGCAGACACTTCTTACATCAATCTTGAGCAATTTCTGACTTTATCCCTCCATCTGCTTCCACCTCCTGTCAGCCTCCTCGCCCTAGATTGTGCATGGTGACCATCTTGTCCTTAGCACTTGGCCCAACTTCTTTCATTTTACCCAAATCATCATATTTCTCAAATATAGGTATTCACAATCAAATGTTAATTTCGTATGACAAATTTTTTTTAAATAATGAAGTATGTAAGACTTTTAACTTGTCAAAAACGAATTGTGTATTAAATCATTAAAACCCCAAATCCAAAAATATGCTTGATCAATGAAAACCTCTGTAGATCTCTTCTTTCGTCTTCAAAGAGGTTATACTAAAAAAATTGAAAGCATCTGAACAAAGCATCAAGAACTTTTAAGGTCCCAGAAATGTAAGAAAACAAGATTAGGAGAAAATAAAGTTTTAAAATTTAATGCGGTAGTTGCAAAATTGATTTAAACATCACGCAAATGATCAGGAGAGCAAAACCAAATTTGGCTGGTTTTACACTTTTTGAACATTTTTTCTATAACATTTTTTGAAAAAGTATTTTTTCGAGATTTTAATGCCGAGTATCCTTAAGGAGAGATATCAATTAAAATAGTTAAATTTTTATTTATATTTTCCGTTCATTTTGTTCTCTGATGTATAAATAACATGTCTACAAAATGTTATTTCAAAATTCCGTCAAAAGATGCCTGACATTTACTAAAATATATAAGTTGTCCTGCCCCTTAGCCACAGATATGTTATTATTGACAGTGGTTTGTTGCTATAGAAAACATAGGAAGCACTGTATGGCACCAGGGATGAGCATCTACTTGTACCTACACCAACAGGGACCATGATGACCTTCAGTATTCATAAGGAGCTTTCTGAAGTAAGAAACAACAGAGTTTTTATTGTCACATGAAGCTAAATTTTACCCTTTTTTATCCGAAAGTTTTATTTTTAAAAATATTTTTACCCATATTTCGAAAATTATTGATAGATTTTGATGAAACTTTGCAAACTTGCAGAACTATATTTCAATTCCATGAAAGAAAATTTTGTTAGGTGTTATATTTCATAAGTGATAGTAATACACTATTTGGAAGGAAATATCAATTTGGGAATGTTATCTTTAAAAAGTAACATAGAATAAACAAAGGGCCAGAGAAACCAATCATTATAATTAAATAAGCAGTGTGCAAATGTTCAGGAAATTAGTTCTGAAGGTTATTTTTAAAATGGCACATAAAGAAAATTCTGATTTTGAAAAAAATACTTACCTGATTTTGTAAGAAACAGAATTGTTCGATTTTATTGAAATTTACCACACACGTGTATCATGTAAGAGTGTAAAACACATCCTAGAGATTAAAAGAAATGAAGTTATGAATTTTTTTAATATGCTGCATTTTAATTGACATCTCCCCTTAAGTGAGTAAGTTGATGTATGGTTGAGAATAACAAAATAAAACAATTTTGAAACTTTTCATTGATATCTAAATGTGCACTTAGTAACAAAGTATAATAGTTGGTTCATGACCAATTAATGGAATTGAAACATAATTAAATATGTATGAGAAATCCTTTGGAACTCTCCACAGCTGTCACATCTGAGGAACAACTGCATTTTGAAACTTAAAAGCATATTATGCGGCATCTTGGCTTGTATTTACCACATGTCAGTATCAGAACCGACTTCGCTTATTAGGGAAAGGAATACAGGTGTAGGATGTTATAAGTGTCCATTTATTTCAGTTGTACAGTAATACTGGTAAGGCATATTCCTAGAGTTAGTATGGACAGACACCTTACACTTAAACATGAAACATTTATGTAAAAGAAAGTCTGTGATATGTATAAAAATATATACATTGAGCAAAGAAGATTACATGTTACTCGACGATACTGGCTTAAAAATGAAGTCAGTGCTTCTCAGAACGCTGATGGCGAGGTTTTATGTCATATTGGTGCGTAACAGCTTACTCTCCGGTCATTACCTCCATAAATTCTGTAAAAAGAGAAAGAAGCATGTAAGTTGTAACAAGTTGCTGGACACCTTAGTGTGTGTAACTTCTATAAAGGCTGCTTCACAATGAACGACAACATTAAGCAGGGGCGGGGCCCCGATCTCCCTCCCAGATATACAAAACCACAATATCGAAGCATTGTAGTCTGATTTTTCTTCTCTGCAACTCTTGTATACTTACAAGTGAAGTGTGGTACATTGTAGCTGTTAATAAACAAGTAAATAAAATGCTATATATATATATATATATATATATATATATATATATAAACAGTGGTAAATACAGGGTAAGTACAAATGAATGGAACTAGTTTACATATTTATTATGAAGACACTATTTATGATAGAAAAAGTATGAGGCAACATTGTATAGAAAAATTCTCCAAGTTTACATTACTGCAGTAATTGTGCATTTGTCTGGGGCATTATTGTTGAAAAAGCAAAATGTTTAGCTACCAGGAAAAAACAAGTTGTTTTTGAGCTAGCAAAATAAATACAATTCAATTACAAAGACCTTTTCGCACACCATTTGGTAAATATTCACCAGCACGAAAAAACATTTTCTGTAATCAAATAGAAAAGCACAGGAGGGCCGCGTGTATCAGCTGCGAATGTTGACAGTCAGAGAAGTCTTCACACGTAGCCCACAGAAGCCCAAATATGGAGCCAGTCAAGAGCTCCAGTTCCCCAAACAACCATTTGGAAAGTTCTTCGTAAAGGCTGTCCATGAACCATACAGATTGCAGTTGGTACAAGCCTTGAAACCAAATGACAAGATCGTACGACATCAGTTCTGCGTGGAAATGCAAGCGGACATGGAGGATGAAGAGTTTGTTGAACGCCTAGTTTTCTCTGACGAAGCTACATTTCATTTAAGCGGGAAGGCTAATCACCATAACGTGCGAATATGGGGCACAGAGGACCCTCGAGCAAGTCCGGGATTCAGAGAAAATCAATGTCTTTTGCGTCATACCTTAAACGAAAATGTACGCCTAATTTTCTTTATTGAAGGACTGTAACTGGGATTACCTATCTCGACAAGCTGCGACATTTCGTAATCCCGCGATTAGATGAGAACTCTGACGACTACCTGTTTCAACAAGATGGGGCACTACCCCATTATTACAGTGAAGTTAAGCGCCATTTGAATCGACATCTGCCTCACCGTTGGACTGGCCGTGCTATTGGCCACCCAGATCACCTGACCTAACCCCATATGATTTTTCTCTGTGCTGGCAAGTGAAGGATGCAGTCTATGTGCCACCCTTGTCACGAAATCTGCAGAGCTACGACGGCGTAAACTAGTTCCATTTTATTCGTACTTGCCCTGCATATAATTTTGCGCAGGATTTTAACCCACGTGTTGCCGCAGCAATGAATAGCTTCTTTGGGAATTGTGCTCACTCCTTACTACTTGTAAACATGACCCAAGACAACTTCATATGGCTGATGGCAGTGTACTATTGGTAAACAAATAGGTACTTTTGGATAACAACTGTTATTTGTAAGCTGCACTGGGTTTTACACGTAGAACGTGTAACTTATATGTTAAAGGTATAAATGATCTTAAAATGGCCATGTACAAAAACGAATCCAGGAACATCCCTGGAGATAAAGATTATTTCAAGAGTATATTACCTACCATCAAAGTCAACAGTGCCAGAACCGTCGGAATCAATCTCTTCAATCATCGCATCAAGATCGTCTGAAGTAAGTTTGTCATCCAATTCTGCCAATATTTCTCGAAGAGTGGCTGTCGTGATGTAACCGTTACCTGCAACACAAAGCATGTATCTCAATTGTTGTGAATTAGCTTTGCCTGCAAAGTGTAATGGTATATACTTTAACAAGAGGAATAAAATCTGTCATCCAGTGATAAAATGCTCCAAGTGGTTTGTTTATGTAATATTGTTAAAACATTTCACAGGACAACATTCGCTGGATCCTGCAATATCAAATTGAGATACAAATGTTGCAGTATTGTTTTTATTATCGTTATCAAAAAAAACTTTGGACTTCTTCAGCTTTGAGTGACACAGATGGACTTTATTCAGTATTCTTTGTAATTGATATGGGCATGTTCAGTTTTGATCTACTACATAAAAATGATAGCCAAACAATACAAGTTTAAGTTGCAATTTCTTGAGTGATCCGTTGAAACGTCTACTATATATTATAAAAAAAATCTGATGTGTTACACTCACATGACTTTCTCTACTCTTGTACAATCTAATTTTACAAACGCCTATTCTCCATATGCTTCATGTTAATCGAGATATCGAGATGTCAATCTTATTTGTAATTTTCTTGTAGATGCAAGGGAAACATGGTAGCTTTTAAGCGATAGTCAAATATTTTAACGCTGGTTACTATGTGGCGAATTCCATTCTCTTTGCATGTCCAGGACATAAAAAAATCTGATGTGTTACACTCACATGACTTTCTCTACTCTTGTACAATCTATTTTTACAAACGCCTATTTTCCATATGCTTTATGTTAATCGAGATATCGAGATGCCAATCTTATTGCTAATTTTCTTGTAGATGCAAGGGGAATATAGTAGCTTTTAAGCGATGGTCAAATATTTTAACGCTGGTTGCTATGCGCGCATTCCATTCTCTTTGCAAGTCCAGGACATAAAAAAATGAATAACCAATTTGAGAAAAAGTATAAGTATTGGAAAATTTAAGGGAATAACAAGCAATATCTCGAAAACGGTTCACTCAACAAAAGAAATGTATATGACATAAGTTGTGTATTTTAACGAGATCTACATTTTTTGTGTAGTAAAATTTTGTCTATCTCTTATGGTTTACCACTTATGCAAAAGTCGTTCACAATGAAGAATACTTTTGGAGACATTCCCAGAAAATTCGAGATATACATTTCATTTCTCATGACATTATCTTAAACATATGATATTTTAATCAAAATCGTTAGAGCCATTTTTGAGAAAATTAAAATTTTCGAAAAATGTTCCATGTAAAGGGTAGTCTGGGGTGGGGGGATTTTCTTGAAAACCTTCTTGTCGCATCTCTGGAAGATACTGAACCTAAATACCAAGTTTGGTGTTTATCCGACTGTTCGTTTTTGAGTTATGCTGTTCACAGACACACACACAGACACACACACAGACACACACACACACACAGACACACACACAGACACACACACGGACATGTTTCCAAAAATGCTTTTTTTGGATTCAGGAGGTCTCAAAACATGTATTTCCGGTGAAATCTCGGTATCGAATTTTTGGGTGGAATGCAATACTTCCCCTACTTACTATACGTAGTAGAGAAAGTAAAAATGAATAACGAATTTGAGAAGAAGTATAAGTATTGGAAAATTTAAGGAAATAACAAGCAATATCTCGAAAACGATTCACTCAACAAAAGAAATGTATATGACATAAGTTGTGTATTTTAATGCGATCTACATTTTTTGTGTAGTAAAATTTTGTCTATCTCTTATGGTTTACCACTTATGCAAAAGTCGTTCACAATGAAGAATACTTTTGGAGACATTCCCAGAAAATTCGAGATATACATTTCATTTCTCATGACATTATCTTAAACATATGATATTTTAATCAAAATCGTTAGAGCCATTTTTGAGAAAATTAAAATTTTCGAAAAATGTTCCATGTAAAGGGTAGTCTGGGGTGGGGGGATTTTCTTGAAAACCTTCGTGTCGCATCTCTGGAAGATACTGAACCTAAATACCAAGTTTGGTGTTTATCCGACTGTTCGTTTTTGAGTTATGCTGTTCACAGACACACACACAGACACACACACACACACACACACACACACACAGACACACACACGGACATGTTTCCAAAAATGCTTTTTTTGGATTCAGGAGGTCTCAAAACATGTATTTCCGGTGAAATCTCGGTATTGAATTTTTGGGTGGAATACAATACTTCCCCTACTTACTATACGTAGTAGAGAAAGTAAAAATAATGCAAGAAAAAAGATTCATAAAACATACAAGATGTAAGAACTCTCTAATTAGCAGCTGCACAGTCAAGAAAGATAATTTTTAAATCTCATTTCAAAACATTGCACGGAGTATTACCCAGTATACACACGGAAACTCGCTACAGTCACATGATGTTTCTGCATCAATATCGCATTCAGTTTCATTAAAAATAAAGTCTCCGTTCCAAGACAAAACACTCATCCTGCAAACATTCCTTACCAAACTGTTTTTCAAGAAGCTTTACGTCGTTCTTTTTTCTGCACTTATAGCAGAGATTCCAAATATAAGTTACAAGTTCTTTTGTTGTTCATGATGTCAGCATTAGTGACTGCTGCAGCTGTATACTTTGTGATTGCATGACCTTTTAAAGTTTTCTAATTTTGGATTTGTTGTGTTTTTCATACCTCAAAATTAATAAGTAAATAAATAATATATTTGCATAAAATTGCTTTTGTATTAATATATGATATACTATAGGCTATCATATATGTATCTACTCAACTTCTTAGAGTTATATAAAATTGGTATAGTGTTATTAATAGATTACAGAGCACTTGAAATAATATAATATTTTTATTCTATACTTCCCGTTTGTTTTTCCCCCATCTATCTTTCTACCTGCAGACTGTCTCTTTATTGACTCGCACTTATTGTTAACCACTACAGTTTCTTACATTTGTTGTATTTGGTGCTACAAGTAAAAGTGTCGAAATATTCCAACAGGAACACCTTACATTCAAAGCAACCAAGGCGGGATGGCTCAGGCGGCAACCCCGAGGTCGCGGGTTCAAACCCGGCGGAGGGCGATGGATTTTTTTCGGGCGTACAACTCCTTAGCATGGCTTCCTTTGGAAGGGAAGTAAAGCCGGTGGTCCCGTGTCGTAAGATTTACGGCACGTAAAAGAACCTCAAGTCTGATAAAGAGGCCTCTGAGCAAAAGTACCGGTGTTTCACGCCCAATATAGAATGGGACGCTAAGGAGCATAGTAGTTAAAGAGCGTCAATACATAAAACTCAATTTAAATTAATTTCAGGCGGCAACATCTATGGCCCGCATTCGGAAAGTCGTGGGTTCGGTTCCCAAGGCCGAACTTCCTGACCCACGAGTTTTTTCGGAGGTTTCCCCGGGTCGCTAGAACTGCTAGCTTCCCTTGAGAACTACCCTCCGAGACAGGAACATGCGAATAGAGGATCCCCAAACCAACGAAATAAGTGCACCTTTATTCTGTTGATCTAACTAGGCATTGTTCCGTTTAAAAAATTGTATGTTTGCCCAAAAAATACACTTTCTCAGTATTATTAAAATCTGTTTATAGGCTAAATGTACGAGCCCCTGGCTACCAATCAATGCTGTGAAAACTGCACATCAATAGCACTTTCCATTTCCGAAATATTTGCGGTGAAAGTTTTAGGTGATTCATCCTGTATATTCATATGTGAATAATCTAGAATTGTGCACGTAAAACAGGACGCAACTGCATGTGTGAAAAGGTGAACAGATACACCTCCTTGCTATAGATACTCCATCTGTGAAGGCCAGTAGAATGCCTCCCAAAACTGCGGTGATGGCATAAATGGAAAGCAGTGTGCGAGGGATGGGAAGTGGTTTGTTATCTACGACACCCTTGCCTATAGTCCAGTGACAGTTAAACCTTATTTCCTTCCGTCCTGCTTTAGTGCTTAGAGGTTCCTATGTCTGATGATGACTCATTCATTGTTCATCCTGTAGACCTGAGAGAATAGAAGTGTTTGAGGAATTGCTGAAGTTGAGAATTAGAGAGACTCTTGAACTTAACCTTGCCCCGCTGACATGTATTTTTCCGCGTTCCCTTTCCTTTCCTGGTTGGCGAATGTACACATTTGAGTGGCGATGTACGATAAACAATATGCAAGATATCAGGCGATAAAAGCGATAAAACAACCTGTCACGGTTAATGAGCGTGCTTTCTTCATCCTGAGAGGAAGGTTTAAACCGAAGGTTCCTGTTACCTATTTGTTGATAATAATTTACAGTATGCTAGCTGCATCAACTCTATTACATACCATATTTGATTCATACGGTTATGAAAATGTAAACTTGGCAGTTCCCTTATAATATAAATGATCATGTTAAATACTGAACCAGTTTGTGTCGCACAACAACGTATTCCACGAAAGCAGCCAATGAAACGCACGATACACTTGCGGTATACGGGGAAGGTTATATGGAACAGAGTTAACTCGGATACGAAACTCAAACTGACTTCTACTTGTTATGATGTCCAGTGTTGGAGGCAAAAGGTACAGTGTCATGCTGCGAAAGAAATACTATTTTTAAAATATTATCCTGATATTACCTTCTTTGTCGTATAACCGGAAAGCCTCTCGAAGTTCTTGCTGCATTGCTTCAGCATCTTCTTCAATTAAGAACCTGGCTGCCAAGGTACAGAATTCCTCGAACTCCAATTCACCGGAACCTAGAATAAAAATAAACAGTCTTAAATGTACTCTCTTCACACTTTTAAGTAGTTATTATCAGTGAAATTAAGTAATATTATCTTTCATCTGGGATATCAGTGTTCCCGTAAGCGACTTGATTTTCAGGATATTCGTTTTATAGGAAATTTATCGATTTTTACTTTCTCTACTACGTATAGTAAGTAGGGGAAGTATTGTATTCCACCCAAAAATTCGATACCGAGATTTCACCGGAAATACATGTTTTGAGACCCCCTGAATCCAAAAAAAGCATTTTTGGAAACATGTCCGTGTGTGTGTGTGTGTGAACAGCAACTCGGATAAACAATCGGATAAGCACCAAACTTGGTATTTAGGTTCAGTATCTTCCAGAGATGCGACACAAAGGTTTTCAAGAAAATCCTTCCACCCCAGTTTACCCTTTACATGAAACATTTTTCGAAAATTTTAATTTTCTTAAAAATGGCTCTAACGATTTTGATTAAAATATCATATGTTTAAGATATTTTCATGACAAATAAAATGTATATCTTGAATTTTCTGGGAATGTCTCCAAAAGTATTCTTCATTGTGAAAAACTTTTGCGTAACTGGTAAACCATAAGAGATAGACAAAATTTTACTACACAAAAAATGTAGATCGGGTTAAAATACACAATTTATGTCATATACATTATTTTGTTGAGTGAACCATTTTCGAGATATGGCTTGTTATTCCCTTAAATTTTTCAATACTTATTTTCTCAAATGGGAATTCGTTATTCATTTTTTTTGTCTTGGATATGCAAAGAGTGTTAATCTGTGGCAAAGGGAATGGTGCTGCACCTAGCAACCAGCTATTAAGAGATATGTATGTGCTTAAAGGCTACTGTATTTCTATATTGCCCTTGTAAATATATATTCCCCTTACATCTACAAGAAACTTAGCAATAAGATAGAGTCTGCAAATGTTTATCTCGATTAAGATGAAGTAGATGGAGAATAAGCGTTTGTAAAAATAGTTTTTACAAGAGTAGAGAAAGTCATGTGAGTGTAACACATCAGATTTTTATACCTAGGATTACAATACTATGCAATTAATCAATTTATATGTTGATTTATTGTAATAATTGTAATCCTTTTAACATCAATTGGACCTCGAACTGTTATTCCATTTAAATCAAATGTATTAATGTGAACATATACAAGAATTATATTTCTATTAATTTTAACATGTGGTCTATTTCATGAATGAAATCAAACAAGCCAGGCGAGAATGAGCACTGGTCTGTGATATCGTGCATAAGCATATTATTACTTTTGTTGAAAGATTAGGCATGTTCTGTTAAAATCCTGGTTTGCTAGACTTAAGCTACACATATAAGCGAATACGTCTCTCTTGCTTACAAAGGGAGGCAAATGAGGATCTCAAGTCGCCAAACGTAGCTTCAGGGAAGGTTCCTATTGTCTGGAAAACTTTTTTTTTTTTTTTTAGAATTAGCTTAATCAGCGGAATGTACATATATTTCTGTCCATGTCCATGCGTACGATAGTTCACATACTAGATTTTAAATATATAGCAAAGCAACACAGAAATATAATTTTTAATATCACAAGGCACTGAAGTCGTCATGGAAACCTTTAGCGGCGTAATAAACTAAATCCATATGATAGTGACCAGTCATGACAACTTTAACAGGGTTTTAAACAAAATACTTGATCATAAAACAATATATATCAGCCAAGATTATTTTTTACGTTGATCATTAACTTTACCAGCATTTTTCATATAAATAAGTCAGTAATACACCCTTCACAAGGGAAAAACTGCTTGCTTTGCACCAGCCTTTAAATGCAATATATTCCTTCTCATATTGCTGTCGAGATTTTGCTGGCAGTCGCTCCGATTCAGTATTTCTGCTCGGATTGGAATTTCTTAGGGATTTTCATACATATTTTCAGTCACAAGCTTGTTGTTTAGAAACGAGCGCTTAGAATAAGCACTGCCGTCTACATCCCATCTAGTATTGTTGCTTTCAATGCTTCTTAGGAGGCGTTGGTACGGTTCATAGCGTGGATTCAGATTACATAGAGTTCAAGACGAGCCATAATGACCTCATCTCATCCCACTGCATGCTGCATATGCAATTTGACATCACCGCATGAATCAAGTTTCGTTCCGGGAAGAATGGATGTTAAGGTTAGTCCGTAGTATATTAAAAAATCTTATGTATTACATTTACGTGACCTTCTCTATCATTTATTAGTAGGTAAACTATTCTTACGGAAAATTTTATTTTTCCATTTAGTTAATTTTAATCGAGATGAACTTTGCAGAAATAGCTGTATTATGCATTTCATTATAGGTACAAAGAGAACAGCGATAGTCAAATGTATAACAACTAGACGCTATATGCTGGCCTTAAAATTCCTTACTGTTTCCATGACATCGCGAGAAACAACTGAAAATCGATGGGACTTTAAAGGAACGGCTAAGTATGGAACAATTCAAACCGTTAATGATGGATATCTGGAAATGGCTTATGGCATAAAAAACATTTTTTGAAATAAATTGTATATTTTAAAGAGAACTACATTGTTCTTCGGTACTTTTTCTTCCATCTGTTAACGTTTACCAGTTATACAAGTTTATACAAAATTCCTTCCGAATGAACAAGATTTCACTGGATATTCTCAGAAAATTAAACATATACATTTCACTTGTCGTGTAAATACTTTAATCAAAATCATTGACATTTTTAAGAAAATCGAGCATTTCGAAAAGTTCCCCCAAGATGGGAGATTTCGAAATGTGTATTTCTTAAACACGCACACAGACGTGCCCATTTGAGCATAATTTCAGCCATTTCGTCTATTCACCGTCCGGATGACCTACCCAATTAAAGGACATTAATTAATCATCAAAAACAAGCAAGAAATACACTTCGTGATCAAAAGTATTCGGACACCTGGCTGAAAATGTACAAGTTCGTGGCGCCCTCCATTGGTAATGCTGCATGTCAATATGGTGTTGGCCCACCCTTAGCCTTGATGGCAGCGTTCACTCTCGCAGGCATACTTTCAATCAGGTGCTGGAACGTTTCTTGGGGAATGGCAGCCCATTCTTCACGGAGTGCGGAATTGAGGAGAGGTATCGATGTAGGCCGGTGAGGCCTGGCAAGAAGTCGGCGTTCCAAAACATCCCAAAGGTGTTCTATAGGATCCAAGTCAGGACTCTGTGCAGGCCAGTCCATTACAGGGATGTTATTGTCATGTAACCACTCTGCCACAGCCCGTGCAGTATGAACAGGTGCTTGATCGTGTTGAAAGATGCAATCGCCATCCCCGAATTGCTCTTCAACAGTGGGAAGCAAGAAGGTGCTTAAAATATCAATGTAGGTCTGCGCTGTGATCGTACCACGCAAAACAAC
Organism: Deroplatys truncata; assembly: GCA_030765065.1. NCBI lineage: Eukaryota > Metazoa > Arthropoda > Insecta > Mantodea > Mantidae > Deroplatys > Deroplatys truncata. Next base: position 22,691,108 of record CM060987.1, read on the forward strand.
AAGGGGTGCAAGCCCCCTCCAGGAAAAAAACGACCACACCATAACACCACCACCACCTCCGAATTTCACTGTTGGCACTACACACGCTGGCAGATGACGTTCACCGGGCATTCGCCATACCCACACCCTGCCATCGGATCGCCACATTGTGTACCGTGATTCGTCACTCCACACAACGTTTTGCCACTGTTCAATCGTGTAATGTTGACACTCCTTACACCAAGCGAGGCGTCGTTTGGCATTTTCCTGCGTGATGTGTGGCTTATGAGCAGCCGCTCGACCATGGAATCCAAGGTTTCTCACCTAACGCCTAAGTGTCATAGTACTTGGAGTGGATCCTGATGCAGTTTGGAATTCCTGTGTGAGGTCTAGATAGATGTCTACCTATTACTCTTTACGACCCTCTTCAAATGTCGGCGGTCTCTGTCAGTCAACAGACGAGGTCGTCCTGTACGCTTTTGTGCTGTACATGTCCCTTCACGTTTCCACTTCACTGTCACATCAGAAACAGTGGACCTAGGGATGTTTAGGAGTGTGGAAATCTCGCGTACAGACTTGTCACACAAGTGACACCCAATCACCTGACCACGTTCTAAGTCCGTGAGTTCCATGGAGCATCCCATTCCGCTGTTTCATGATGTCTAATGACTAGTGAGGTCGCAGATGAGTATCAGGCGGTAGGTGGCAGCTCAATGCACCTAAGATGAAAAACGTATGTTTGACGGGTGTCCGGATAATTTTGATCACATAGTGCATGTCACACAATGACCTTATTTTAAAAATAGTTTTTTTATTTACTCGAGGGCAAAACGTGTATTTCCGGTGAAATCTCTGTGTCGAATTTTTGGGTGGAATGCTTACTATAGATAAGAGTGGAAAAAGTAAAAAGTTCAGTCTTGTCTCATTCTTTTTATAGGATGAGACAATATTCTCGCTCTCTTTATCCTTATCACAAATGCAACTCTTTGTGGCTAATTATTCTTGTACTCACCTCTGTATCATGGGGGTAATGGGTTCGAAGCTCGGGTGTTGTGATTTACTTGAATAATATATTTCTTTCCAGTTTACCCTTATCCCAGGAAGAAGAATTTCGGATGAATGTATTCACCCAGAGCTTAATTAAGTATTGATTTCATATATTCGGTCACTCTCCGATAAGACTTGGCCGGTTTAAAGCACATTAAACTTGCAAAACCTAAACAAAAATAATAGTTCAACTGTTTCCGTGGTCAAGTGGTCAGCGAGCTGACTTCTCACGCAGGTCCCAAGTTCGATTCCTGGCCAGAGGGTGGGAATTTTAATTTGATTAAGATTATTGCCTACCCTCCATAGAGTCTGGAAGTGTGGATGTGAGAGTGCGTGTGCATGTGAAAATAAGTTAAAAACCACGAAAACCTAAAAGTTCAGAGTAAGAAACCCATCAAATGTTTCAGTCAAAATCCCTCGATATGACCATAGCAGTTAAAGGGGGATATGGAAATGAACACACCCAAAACAGTAGACATGCGCTTATTTTATTTACTTCCACTTTTTTTTGTCATTTTAGCTCAGATCTACAGGCGAAACGAGCGAGGTGGCCCCGCAGTAACATGAGGGATTCGCATTCGGGAGGTTCCGGGTTCAAACCCCTGGGGCCGACCAACCTGACTGAAGGTTCTTTCACAGTTTTGCTAGGTCGCTAAATGAAGCTGGGTTGAATAATTTCATCCGGGAATTTTCCTATCATGCGTTTCGTCACTCCATTTCACTCCTTTTTCACCGCTATACCAGGCTATCACCCATCCTGAATGTGCTGTGATCCAGAGTTTGCTTGCTGCTCGACAGGCTACTCTTCCAAGTAAAATTAAAAATTAAATTGAGTTTTATTTATGGACGCTCTATAACTGCTGTGTTCCTTAGCGTTCCATTCTATATTGGGCGTGAAAAACCGGAAATTTTGCTCAGAGGCCCCTTTATCAGGCTTGAGGTTCTTTTACGTGCCGTAAATCTACGACACGGGACCACTGACTTTACTTGCCTTCCGAAGAAAGCCATGCTAACGATTTTTACGCCCGAAAAAAATCCATTCCCCTCCGCCGGATTTAAACCCACCACCTCGTGAACCAGAGGTACTGACCCAAGGCATTGGCTTGTAAGTCCTACAAAGAGGAGGGTAATCTGTTGAAGATGACCTACAAGCGAAAGTGTGGGCACGAAATAGATACAGCGCGATATCCTGAAACAGTATGTCAAACCGATGCCATGGGGAATCTAGTAACACAAAGACGTAGATTCAAATAGAAACGGAAAGCGAATTGATTTCAACTCAGTATTTTCCCAAGCCTTGATCTGGTTGGCCGACCTGAGGGTTTATGCCTGCGACCTTCCAAACACGACTCAGGCGTTAAAACTTAAGCCATTTCGGCACACCTATAGAATTGTAAGTATATTAATGTTATGTAAACGTTCGAGGTACGTTAAAAAATAAGTTTCTCTAACTTTTTATGTGTGAATGAGTAAAGATACCGGAAATAAAAGATACATTGTATGACTGTATATCAGCAAAGACATTCAAGCATTTCTATAGCGTACCTTGACGATGAAAAGTGGCGTCTTTTTTCACTGAATCATTTAACAGTTCGTCGTCAATGTCAAATCTTCTGGACGCATAGGTGCTTCTTCAATTTCGCAAAAAGATGTATCCAAAGGAAGCAAGCACAGGTTACGATAGATGCCGAACACCTTGTCAATGAAGTCTTTTGCAGGGCAGGCGACAAGGAGTCGTGCATCATCTTTATCATGCAACAGCTCCACTGCAGGTGCAAGAAGACTAGGTCTGCTATACGAATAGCTTTATTAAGATGCGTAATATCACGTGATAATTGACTGTATTTACAACCGAACCACGAGATGCTTCTTGAAGGTTCAAACAGGTCGACATGGATGAAAATAACTACATGACTCCTGTAATCTGTTTACATCTTAAAATCGCTACATTTCTTCGTTTTCGAGTTATAAAATAGGAAACTTACTTACTGGTATCATACACTACACTTACCGTCAGCGTCAACTTCAAGAATAATTTCATCCAAGGTGTCCTGGTCCAATTTGGTACCCAGCATCTCAAGGATGGTTCCCACCATCTCTGTAGAGATGCAGCCTTTCTTTTCTCTGTCGAAGGCATCGAAAGCTTTCTTCAGGACTGAAAATTGAAGAAAAAAAACAATGTTAGAAATTAGCATATGTTAACAGCATGAAGTTTCTATAGATCATACTTCGAGTTTTGTATGAAATAGTCTTGACGTCAGAATTGAGGCTTGACGTCAGCAACGGTTTCCTAGTTTACTGGACTCGAAACGAGGTATGCCTGAGAGCAATACAGGATGGCACAGATAAAACTAGCACACCTCCCATTTGAATGCCAATGTGCAATTTTTACTGCTTGAAATTACATTATAGTATTTTATCTGATCGAAATAACTAAACAAACCCGCCTCTGTGGTGTGTTGGTAGGGTGTCTGTCTTTCATTCAAGAGGTCCCAAGTCCTAATCATGTTTACGGTGAGCTACCCATTTCGGGTTTTTTCCGTTTCCCTTATCCTGAAAACACTAATGTCGGGCAACTTTAAGCTCCAAGAACCCCAGGCTCATTTGGGTATCATTTCACCCATTCCATTCATCGTCGATATGACCTAGCTGGTTAAAGGACGCTAACAAAATAAATAAACAAATAAAAAGCAGGTAGCTGATGTTACACATTCTTTGCATGACCTCATTTGAAACATGAACAGTGATTTAGATTTTTAAACTGCATTATTTAAAATACTTGACAATTCTAACGACTTACAACAAAAACCTTAGAAGTTGTTAATATCAATAAGCGATAATTTAACACACAGTGTACAGTTTAAGTTTTTTTATATCTTTAATGTATCCGAAATAAGAATACAGAAGGCTTCACAGGCTATTTCCAGAAAATTCAAGATATACATTTCATTTGTCAGTAATATCTTAAAAACATATCACATTTTAATCAAAATTGGTCAATTTTTGAAAAAATAAGAAATGTGGAAAATTCTTTTCTTGTGAAGGGTAGTTTAGAGTGGGAGATTTTCTTTAAAATCTTCCTGTCACGTCTTCGGAAGATGTTGAACTTAAACAGCAATATTGGTGCTCGACGTTTCACTTTTAAGTTATGCTGTTCACACACATACACACAGACATTTTTCTAAAAATACTTCTTTTATTCGGGTGTATGAAAATATGTATTTCCGGTGAAATCAAGTATAAAATGTTTGGGTTGAATGCAATATGTACCTTCTCTAACTATATACGTGGTAGAAAAAGGTAAAGCTGAACTAAATTGTACAAAGGGTTTGAGATAAGTTCGCACTGAACGAAAGGAACATGACAGTTCTTTTATGTCTCTGCATTCAATGTGCGTTTTGTATTAACTTCATATAGTGTAAATGTGTATTATGTGATCTGTAACAAGGAATTTATATTTTATTGAATTTCTATTGCAATAACTTTTACAGGATGGATTTACGCATTTCCGTGAAAACGTAACAGGTTTTGAGGAAGAATTTTGCGTCCACATGTGTGTAGTCAGCCTAGCAAATTACCATTTTAGTCCTTAACCTCTGCAATTTGCACCCAGCATTAAGGTGAAGCACGAGTTAGAATGAAAGTGTGCCATTCTCAAACATTGATTCTAAGGTATGTGCTGAATTCTTGTGGACTGTTTACTTTGTAGAAAGCTAAACTTACGAGTTCTGATGCCAGAGCAACTGAAAAACTGGGTTTTATTTATGGACGCTCTTTAACTACTATGGTTCTTAGCGTCCCATTCTATATTGGGCGTGAAAGACCGGAAATTTTGCTCAGAGGTCTCTATCAGGCTAGATACGTAAATCGACTATACAGGACCATAGGCTTCACTTCCCTCCCGAAGGAAGCCATACTAAGGAGTTTTACACCCGAAAAAAATCCATCGCTTTCCGCTGGGTTTGAGCCCGCGACCTCGGGAACTAGAGGCTAGCATGGTACCCCTAGACCTCAGACGACTCCAGAGCAACGGATGGCAAGGCAAAGAGAAGGGGAAAGTAACTGTAAATGTGCTGCAGGATGCTGATTTTTCTTCTTATGTCTCTAGCTGTGGACCATCTGTATGCTATACAACGTTTTGGAGAAGTCTCAATGGGCCGCATTATACTTAGTTGATAAGATTGCCACACAGAGGTGCTAATGTAAATAGTTAGGTCAATAAATAAGAAATTGGGCTGCCGTGCTAATTGCAGTGGACTAATGAGCCACAGACTCAGGTATAAAGGAAGAGGGAACCAGCCATGAGTCAGTCAATGCACCACATTCAACCAGACAACACCTCTCCTGTTATATCGCACGGTTATGCCTCTCAAGTGAAAGTTTAAACTTGAATTATTCATTCTCCCTGTTAAACCTTCCTCGAGCATAGGGTGACCCGGTCCAAAGCTGACGATCCCGTTCTGCATCTCTGAGCTCATTAGGATAACTCCTGACAGCGTGTCTCGATACAGATCTACGGAGCCTGCTTAAGACAAGGGGTTCACTACTGCTACCTTTACACCCAGTTGACGTTTAAGCCCTGACAAAGTGTTCTGCGGAGCCAACTGAGGCAAAGGCATCCTTTTCTCCTTTGTGAAGCTTCACGTGGTAGATCCAGACAGGCAGCTGGAGCGTGTACGACCTGACAGAGGACTAAAACAGCTCTTTACGTCTTTTATATCCTCATTTGTTTTCTAATCTATACTAATATTATAAAAAGAGAATTTGTGTTTGTGTGTGTGTGCGCGCGCGCGCACTCGCACGCATTCTTTTTTATATTACTTTCTCTACTACGTATAGTAAGTAGGGGAAGTATTGCATTCCACCCAAAAATTCGATACCGAGATTTCACCGGAAATACATGTTTTGAGACTCCTTGAATCCAAAAAAAGCATTTTTGGAAACATGTCCGTGTGTGTGTCTGTGTGTGTGTGTGTCTGTGTGTGTGTGTCTGTGTGTGTGTGTGTCTGTGTGTCTGTGAACAGCATAACTCAAAAACTAACAGTCGGATAAACACCAAACTTGGTATTTAGGTTCAGTATCTTCCAGAGATGCGACACGAAGGTTTTCAAGAAAATCCCCCCACCCCAGACTACCCTTTACATGGAACATTTTTCGAAAATTTTAATTTTCTCAAAAATGGCTCTAACGATTTTGATTAAAATATCATATGTTTAAGGTATTTTCATGACAAATGAAATGTATATCTCGAATTTTCTGGGAATGTCTCCAAAAGTGTTCTTCATTCTGAACGACTTTTGCATAACTGGTAAACCATAAGAGATAGACAAAAGTTTACTGCACAAAAAATGTAGATCACGTTACAATACACAATTTATGTCATATACATTTTTGTTGTTGAGTGAACCGTTTTCGAGATATTGCTTGTTATTCCCTTAAATTTTCCAATACTTATACTTTTTCTCAAATTCGTTACTCATTTTTTTATGTCCTGGACATGCAAAGAGAATGGAATGCGCCACATAGCAACCAGCGTTAAAATATTTGACTATCGCTTAAAAGCTACCATATTCCCGTTGCATCTACAAGAAAATTACCAATAAGATTGACATCTCGATATCTCGATTAACATGAAGCATATGGAGAATGGGCGTTTGTAAAATTAGGTTGTACAAGAGTAGAGAAAGTTATGTGAGTGTAACACATCAGATTTTTATTTTTATTTAGGGTAATCTTAAAAACCACTAAACGATTCTGGTAACAGAAAACACATGCAAAATAAAAAAAACAGGTTTTTCACTCCAAGTAATATGGAGGGTTGCCCCACTTAAGCTCGGACGACTTTGAATCACCCTGCCACTCTGTCATTGGTCAAACTGCTTATGCTTATTATTGCATCAGCTCACTGTAGTGATAGCTGTCTACTGGGCCAGTCTGAGGCACAGTTTACTCGTAATGGCTTCAACAATCGCTGACTTGTGGCAGGGGTACATTGTTGGGCTTTCCGATGCCGTTTACAGCCTTTCAGTGATAATGGAAAGGTGAAAACAAAAAGGTCTTGCCATAAGTAAGTCGTGTGTAGGGCGTATAACACAGCTGCATAAAAATGGTTTCCCACCTGAGGCTCAGTCTGTAAAAAAGTAGTAAGAAAAAGGCCACAACCAACATGACCTAAAGCAGTGGTAGCCAAGGTTAGTGCAAGAGTGACTCAAGAAAACCCACCAACCCAAAGAAGCATTTCCAGCCGCATTGGAATATCCAAAGGGACCGTCTACCGGATAATACACAACCATTTCTGTCTAGAATGGCGCTATAAAGCACGTGGATACGCCTTGAAAGAGCGGCACATCAGAGAACGCTTCACCAGCGCAAGAAAACTCTATAAACACCACCCGGCAGCTGAAAAGTGGCAATGGGTTGTTTCTTTAGATGAAGCATAGGTGACACAAAAAACCCGAGCCATTTATTACCATCAAGTGGGCCAAAATCGGGGCTCCAACTTTATTCGGAAGAACAGGGAAAAGTTTTCCAATGTAAACATTAATGCAGCCTACTATCAAAGGAATGTTATGGACCCAATTTTTGATGAAGAGATTCGTCGGTTGTGTGGTGAGGATGCCCCAAATGTTTGTATCCACATGAATAAAGCATTCCAGTCACACCTCTCGGTCTTCCCAGCATTACTACCACTGGAAAGCTATGGAAACTGATGTGAATGTGATACCATTTAAAAGGATCCCTATGAAGTTACCAGATGCCTCGCCAATGGATTTTTGCGGATTTGGTCTGCTGAAACAGCGCTTTGCTTCTCGGCGTCCCACCACAATTGAAGGACTCTGGAAAGTCTGCCAGGAGCAGTGGGCTAACATTCCCCTTCCTATTCTTAGACGCAGCCCTCTTCAATGGAAATTGAGCTGCAGAGCCATAGCTAAAACCCGTGGAAATCACATTGAACACAATAGGTGATGGCGAGAGGGAATCTCGCCATGAAAAAACATAATCAAAATCGTCCGAGCTTAAGTGCGGCAACCCCCTGTATATATGTAAATGGCCACGGTATAAGAATTAAAGACACAGCAAAAAAAAAAAAAAAGAATCTTCCTATAACGATACGAATGCGATACCAATGCCACAATGTTTCAATAACCCTCAAGTAAGACAATTTCGCTTTATTTCCTTTGAATGTTGTCAAGATCGTTAGCAGGGTGTATTAAATAATTGTATAAACAGAGAAAACTGTGTCCGGCTAACACTAGATATCAGTCAACAGACATTCAGAATATCTATGTGTATCTTGAGTTTCCGGAGACGACCGCGTCATCTTCCATAAACTTGCCAACCTTTCGCTCAGCTTGTCGTGAGCTTCTTCTGGACCCTTGTCCGATATTTGCGCTTCCGCTTGCTGCTGGCAGGCTGTGATTCAGTCTGAGAGCATTTTTGCTGCATGCCCACCCTCAATAGGGTTTTACCGTAGCATGTTTATTGCAAACAAATTGTAATTAAGGATGGCGGTTTCATTTTTAGGATGGTATGATGATAGCAGGTAGCTTGTTGCTCCTCGACAGCTGTCTGTTAGGATGCAGCGGCCCTTCTGCATCCTGGTGGAATTGGCTGGGACGGTGTGTGTAATTTTGAAACCAATGAGCTCTTGGTTGGTTTTAAATAGAGATGAGCTTTTACTGCTGTTGGTGACACTCCATGGTTATTTGGTATGCCCCAAGAGCTAACCAGGGCACTCTGGTGGGGAGGTAAACTCTCGTAAAATTTAGATGCCCGGTGTCTAATTTCATCTTCCACATATGGAAGAGATGAGGTTTCATGTATAGTCTCACTGGGAAGGCGCGGCCGACAGAGTAGATGGACCGGAGTCCCCTATTCTGCCCTCGTTGTAGCCATAGCAGCCAACTGTTTGCAGCCATGTCCCAGGCCTCGCAAGCGTACAGCATGAGGGAGACTATCACAGCTCGGAAAAGGTGTAACCTTAAGCGCACAGACATCCCGGACCTCAGCATCGGGTACAAGGAAGCAATTGCCCCTGCACCCGGGCCGAGACGCCCTGGATGTGCTCGCGAAAAGTTAGACCTTGTGCAGCTTCACTCCCATGTAGGTAATGGAATTCCTCCATTCGATCCTCCGGCCTCGGTAGCGAAATGTGCGGCAGTCTGCGGGGGCGTGGCGCTTTTCTAGCAGCATGACATCGCTCTTGTCCGCGTTAACGGACATGCGCCAACGCCGGTACCACCTTTGAATGAGGCGGTGGTGTCTGTACTGGATTGAAGGCTCTGAGTAGGTACTTATAGGTGCAGAACAGCAGCACGTCGTCAGCATACTGGGTCATTTCGACTTGCTACTGTGTTGGAAAGTCTGCCATAAAGACGCTGAATAGCGTGGGGGATAGAACAGAGCCTTCAGGGACTCCGGCTCTTACTGACCTAAATATTGCTGTTTTCCTCGCGACCTTAAAAGTGCGGTGTCTGAGATAACTGTGTATAATGTTGTTTATCTGAGTGGGTAATCCCAGTTGGATATGTCTATAGGAGACCCGTGTGCCGTGTCGTTGAGAAGGGCTTTTCGACATCCAGCGATACCGCGGAGTTGAAGGAACCATCCTGGAAACCCAGGGTAGCTGCCTCCCCCACGTGCAGCATGCCCAGGACGGAATCCAAACTGGCGGTCAGGAATGGCTTGAATGTCTTCCAAAAGTGGGGATAAGCGATTCAGGACCATCCGCTCGAAAATTTTCGAGAGAGTCGAAAGAAGACTAATGGAGCGGTAGTTCGAAGGATGTACCGGGTCTTTCCCTGGCTTCAAAATGCATATCACCCGGGTCTCTCGCCACTCTCGTGGAAATTGAATACCCGTGTAAGAAAGAGCACGGCGTTGAAGGGAAGGTGCCGGAGCAAGAGGGAGGGGAAGGAGTTAGGCCGTCAGGTTCGGCCACAGGAGTGCGCCCTGGAGTTTACGTCCGATATTTGCGCTGTTGTCCCTGCTTATATATCACCGGCCCCCCGGTGGCCCCGTTCTTTGTTCCTGATTGGCTGCCTGTCCACCAATCGATTTCGGTGCAGGTGTCCTATTTCTTGATGGCCTTGGAGATGGAACCTATGCATCCATTCAGAATATTATTTTTCTCGATGGTCGCTGACTGTGCGTCTTTTGGTTATTTTTGTGGCTTGGGATTGGGAGGTTTCATTTTCACCAGCTTTATCTCTATTTCGCTGTATATGTTAAGTGTATATGTAGCTTTTATGTTATTAAAGAGATATGGGACCAAAGAGAACGTAGAAAGGTTTAGAGTGTCACCTACTCTGATTATCCAAAAAATTACCCAACTCTTCCTACAGATGATTGTTCCACCACCAAAGGATACTTACAGGTATGCAGCTCCTCCAAAAGTTGGAAGACTTTCGGGGGGAGGTTAAAGAAGTCAAACGTTTACATCCTTTAGAGTGAATATCAGAGAATGTTTAGCCGCTATTAGAGACAGCCGGGGCTGTACGAAAGTACAAGTATAAGAATTAAAGGGGGGATTCACTATATAAGTCTCCTAGATCATTGGAAAATAATGTCGTAAAAACTGGGGAAGGCAAATGAAGCTAATTAAAATGTCATTTGAGTTTAAGAGCTAACTGTGTAGCGTCGGGTTAGTTTGAGATAATCTGAGATCAGATGTTCTCATGCTGTCTAATAGTTGGGCAAAGGTATGCTATGTTCTGCTTTGAAAAGAAAATGGGATAACTAATGATAAAATATGTGTTTTAAAAACAGTTGTATTGCATAACAATAAAATATATATATACTTACGAGCAATCTGGTCTGGAGGAATATCATCCTGTAAAGAAAAGAAAACAAGTGACATTAGCTAACATTAACTGTTCTCTCTTTTTCCAACAAACCATTACTAGGGGTGGTGATTTCTAGCATTTTGAAATAAAGAAATTTATATTTTGATTTGTACATTTTGTGGTGTTTATAAATTTGCAATTCAGCATTTTATAGCATTTTGAAGGAAAAATGATAAATTAGTAATATTAAATTGCATAATACAAATGTTAAATCACATTTGTAAATGGTTATTGGTGAAATAAAAATGCATAAAGTAAATCGCGCATTTTTAAAAAATAAATATACGCATGTTGAAGCAGCACAGAGAAAAACAGTATTGATACAGGCTAAAGCAAAACACAGAAAAACAGATAAATTCTGATGCAAAATCACAATAATAAAAATAAAATGCACAACATGAACTAAAATCATGCAATTTATCTGTAATTATATTTTCCTATCATTAAAATTAATTGTATTTACTGAAATATATTTCAGTATCTACGTTGTAGGTAGGATCCGAATACATAGTGGAGTGCTTTCTCCTCGCACTGCGGGCTCTCGCGTCGACAACCTCTGCTCGGTATACTATCGAAAGAGGTATAATATCCTCGCAACCGCTTCAGGTTCTCTGTTTGGTTTTTCAAGTTTCCCCATGGATAAAAATCGCATGTGTTTAAATCAGGGGATCGTGATGGCCATAACCGCTTACTATTTACTCTATCTTGAAAACCTATCTAAATTAAATTTGACTCATCAGCGTTATGCGCGGTAGCAAAGTCTTGTTGAAAAAATCCAGGTTGACATTCAAGTCGGTCAGCTGTTCAAAAATTGTGTGAGTATGACATTTTTTTAAAATTTATTTATGGACGCTCTTTAACTACTGGGGTCCTTAGCGTCCCATTCTACGAGGGCAGATCGAAAAGTAAGGCAAAATAAGATGGCGCACATATTACTGTCGTCCACGTGTGAAGAGCAGAGAGGTGTGATTCGATATTTGTGGGTCAAAGGGCATAAACCGAGTGATATTACAGGGACATGCGTGGCGTGTATGGGGATGATTGTATGGACCGTAGCAATGTCTCCAGGTGGTGTGCATTCTTCCCAGAGGGCCGTGTGAATCTTAGTGATTCGCCACGCTCCGGGAGGCCGTTAACAGTTGCAACTCCGCAGATTGTCAGAGGCATTGAAGCGGTAATTTTGAACGACAGGCGTGTGCAACTGCGAACCTTATCCCAACAGTTCAACATTTCCTATGGTGCAGTGTGCGATATTGTTCATGATACGTTGAAATTTCGTAAAGTTAGTGCTTGCTGGGTGCCTAAGAACCTGACAGACAACCACAAGGGCCAGCGAATGATGACGAGCTTGGATCACCTAACGCGGTACATCGCAGAAGGGCATGACTTTCTGAAAGGAATCGTCACTGGTGATGAGTCGTGGGCATACCACTATACGTCCGAAACCAAGCAGGCAAGTATACAGTGGAAACATTCTGGTTACCCAGTGAAGAAGAAATTCAAAGTGACTCAATCTGCTAAGAAATTGCTTATGACGGTGTTCTGGGATATGCATGATGTTGTATTTGTGAAATTTGCTGAACATGGGACCACTGTGAGTGCTGCAGCCTACATGAAAAGTTTGGTGAAGTTGCGTCGTGCCCTTCGTGGCAAACGCCACAACATGAATGCTGAGGATGTCAAAATTCTTCATGACAATGCTCGCCCCCCATATTGTTGCTGCTGTTCGTCAGAGAATCAACAAATTTGGTTGGGAGGTGCTCCAGCATCCACCATACAGCCAGGACGTTCACCGTCGGGCTTTCATCTGTTTGGTCCCATGAAGAAATTCCTGGCCGGCCAATGCTTTGCGAAAAATGCGGAAGTGAAATCAGCAGTCCGCAGATGGCTATACTCCAAGGAAATGGACTTCTACGAACAGGGCATATTGAAACTGGTATCACGATGGGAGAAATGTGTTGAGAAAGTTGGTGACTATGTCGAAAAGTAGGCAAAAGGTGTAAGCTCATTTGTGATTCTTTTTTGTTGTTTTAACTATTAAACTTTTTTGTAAAACAATTATTGTTCGTTACTTTTTGATCCGCCCTCGTATATTGGGGTGAAAGAGCGGTAATTTTGCTCAGATGGCTCTTTATCAGGCTTTAGGTTATTTTACGTGCCGTAAATCTACGACACAGGACCACCGGCTTTACTTCCCTTCCGAAGGAAGCCATGCTAAGGACTTTTACGCCCGAAAAAATCCATCGCCCTCCACCGAGTTTGAACCGGCGACCTCGGGAACTAAGCTAGTATGGTAACTACCACATCACGGATTGTTCCTTAAGGGTCGTTTACTTTGAGACTATTAATGTTAATGTGAGCACATGGCGCAAGTAGTCTGTGCCATCACTCACGACGAAAACACGAAGTTACTGTAGGTCGCGAAATATATGGATAAAATAAATGACTACGACATGGCAAGAAATCATCATATCTCTTTTGATGCAAATTCCATAAACGATTGTATTTTATCCTTACTTTAGCATGTATTTTAAGTAGTTCGCATTTGAAGGTCTGAAATATCGACAGTGTTTTGTTCTGCTCTTACTTCAAACAGAAAACTTAGAATTATAACTTAGAGTTTGCAAGATTCTGAGTTAACGTATTCGTGTACGTTCACGGTATCTTGTGTGAATGATGCCATGACGTAAACAATCATGTATACTTCTGCAGTTCACCAGAAACGTTGTTACCCTCTCAGAGGCACTTGGTGAAGTACAAGAGGTCAAACTAAAATTGCTTTTGTGGTCTTCATAAATAATTATTATTAGAGCTCGGCGTAATAGGAGTTAAAGAATTTAAAATAAGGAGATAAATAGGTGCTACAAGAAGTTCAAAATAGGCACTAATACAGGATGTATCTTTATTGGTGTCATATATTTAGGAGACGTATTCCTGACACCAAAACAGTAAAAAAAAGTTCATATGTAATGGGTGTGAAAATCAGCCGTTTCGTTGTTATAGGTCAAAGAAGATGTATTCCATGAGTGAACAGACGATATGCACTACACGTATGGCCGTGCAGACGGCAATGCAGCACGAGCGCGTGAACTTTATAGAAAGGTGCCCTGACAGACAGTTACCGTGTGCAAGAACATTCGCACGAATTCACCAACGCTTGAGAGAGAATGGCGCATTTGAGAGGAGTACTAGGGATGTTGGGAGACCAAGAGCGGTACGAGGCATTGAGCTTGAAGAACGAGTTCTCCGTGCTGTGTATGCAGACCTATCACAAAGCACCAGACGTATGGCTGTAAGGGAAAGAGTTAGTCATATGACTATCTGGAGAATTCTGCAAGAAAATCTTCTGTACCCGTATCACCTTCAACGTGTGCAAGGATTAAATGAGGCCGAATTTGAGCCAAAAAGACGTTTCTGGCAACGCATGTTACAGCAGTGCGCTGTGTTCATCAATTTCTTAGTCTGTATCTTATTCACGGATGAGGCTGGTTTTACTCGCGACGGCATCTTCAATTTTCATAACTCTCATAACTGGGAGTTTGAAAATCCTAATGAAGTACGACAGGACAACCATCAACAGAGATTCTCTCTCAACGTTTGGGGTGGAATCATTCATGATCACCTTATTGGTCCCTGCTTCTTCCCTCCGCGTCTGAATGGACAAACCTATCTCCAGTTTCTCAGAAATGAGTTGCATCACTTAACTGATAATGTGCATCTGGATATCATCCAACGGATGTGGTTTTTACACGATGGTGCTCCAGCTCACTTCAGTATGATAGTTCGTAAGTTTTGAATGATCGATTTCCGCAAAGATGGATTGGTCGAGGGGACCCATTGCATGGCCTGCTCGATTGCCTGATTTGAATACAATGGATTTCTTCGTGTGGGGACATTTTGAAGTCCTTGGTTTATGCGACTCCTGTAGCTGATGTTGACTTTTTGAGAGGATATATCCAAACTGGATTTGACCAAATACGAAACAAACCAGGAATATTCAACAGAGTACGCCAGAGTATGGAACGCAGGCTTACTGCATGCATCGAAGCAAGAGAAAGCCACTTCGACCAATTTTCGTAACTTTCGATTTTGTGTTATAACTCTGAAATAAATGATTTTCAGACCCATGTTCATATGAACTTTTTTTACTGTTTTGATGTCAGGAACACGCCCCCCAAATATATGACACAAATAAAGATACATCTTGTATAGGCACTATCAATAATGATAAGCATTGAATTAGGCACAATCATTTATTCATTTCCCATCTAAAAATACATTTTGACATGACGAACAGTATAGAAATATCAAATATCCAAATGGTCATATACTATACCTATGTTTACTTAATTCCGCTTTTCTCTTAATGGAGTGTAAATTGCAAACATATTTTTTAATTTGCGCTCTTAGCTACTGTGTGATATTTTTTATGGCAAAACCTATTATCAATTTTTAAGTAATTTCTCTCTTGAATACGTTTTACACTCCACGCTGGTTTGTAATTATTATTGATCTGTTATGCATTATTGTTAAAGAGGATATTGTTGTGTTTGCAATGAAATATGTCTAGTATTTTTAGGTCAGTACTGTTTTTGCCTCACATGGGAAGCACAAAACCATAAAGCCGTCGTATTAACGAACAAAACGATGAGTTAATACTAATATGATCAATTTCCCAGTCGTAAACCAATAGTTTTTGTAGTTGACCGTGTTATTTATTGTGCTAAGTAGACACTATTTTATTATTATGCGAAACAATGCAACTGCTAACATTAGGAAAGGAATACCGGTATTACAAAGTTCCTCAAGCACGTTGTCAACAATGGCTCATTGGCTCAGAGCCCGAAATAGTAATTGCAATACTAAGGTTAACACCACACTATTAAATAATATTAATAAATAACCGCCGGAATAAAAATAATCAAATTCTACGAAAAGACACACACTATGAAAATAAGCAATCATACGCACTATTTAATTAGTTATATTTGACTCCAGTAAGATGATGATTCTGGTAGCGCGAATAGTAGACTTAATCTTGGGAAAATTTGAACTAACAACGTTGAATATTTCGGAAATGATGCACAATGCGTCTATAAGGGGCTTGGCATTTTGAGAGAAAAGCTGTGGTGCTAGGAGGGCCAGCGAGTCGCGTGCAACAACGGATGTTTATAGTATAAATAGATTTCCTGTTTGGTAGCGATGACTGCACAGTTACCATCCGGTGGGTTAGTAAACTGCTAGACAGTACCTTCCACATTCGTCGTGCTGCACTATTAATATTTGCTGCTCAGGGATCAGGCTTATTGCCACTTCTTCCTTCATTTCCTTAGGATTGCATTCCACCCAAAAATTACATACCTACTGAGATTTCACCGGAGCACATTGTTTTGAGCCACCTTGAAAAAAAAAACATATTTAGAAAAAGGTTCGCGCACGCGCATGTATTTGTCTCTCTATGAAATGCATAACTCAAAAACGAATTGTCGGATAAACACCAAACTTGGTATTTAAGTTCAGTACCTTCCAAAGATGCGGCACGAAGATTTTTAAAGAAAATCCTCCCATCTCAAACTTCCCTTTACTTGGAAAAATCTTTCATTGTTTTTGATTTTCTTAAAAATGGCTCTGTTTATTAAAATACCATATATTTAAGATATTTTTGTGACAATGGAATGTATGTCTTGAATTTTGTGCTATATGCGGTAAACATTTTCATTAGTAAAGTAACTGGTAGCCTCCGATCCCATTTGAAAGGTTAGTTTATTCCTTTATTGAGATTTATGACAATAGGCTACAAAGGTTAGAAGTTCTTGTATTAAGGTATGAATATATGGATGTCCTTCATGGCTGATCCTTTATTTATCCGAGAGTAAGGATGCATTGCGAAATTTCAAAATTCCCAAGCCAGTGTACTTACACACTCGGACCATTTTCTAAAAATTAATTTTTGGGTTCAGGGGGTCTCAAAACATTGATTTCCGGTGAAATCTCGGTATCGAATTTTTGGGCGGAATAGTAATTCCCTTACTTATGGTACGTGGTAGAGAAAGCAAAAAACGAATAACCGGTGTACATACTCATAGGATATGCTAACAAGGTAAATGCATCATTTAATGTTATTTAGAGGCAAAGAGACAAACGGGCTACTAAACTCTGACTTTTATACTAACGCATAACTCCGTCCAAGAATGAGATATTAAAGGTTTGTAAGGAACTCTTGAATCGTCCATGGCCTCTTCAAATAAAAGCAACTTTCAGTGTGTTTTACATTGAAGCGGAGTATTGCTTGTGCACTACGTAACTAAAAGATTTTTGAACGCTGTTTTGCAGGAAATAGAAAACATTAAAAAGCCTGAGAGCTCATGTGACACATCTTGAATCTAGATAACTATGACCCGATCAGCGACAGTTTTCAAAATGAGCCGATTAAAATATGCTTATAAGCAGTAACATAAACGTATAACCTCAATTTGTAAATTGACGGAGGGTAAATTTGTGCCTATCTGTTTTCTATTTCACAACTCAAAAGTAAAACTGGTACTTAAATAAGAAATACTGGGTGTTTTGCAGGAAAGAAACACTTTGGACAAAAGCATGTATCAACTTTAAGTGTCCTGAATGAGATGGCTTTCCAACGCGGATACTCATGCGATCGCGTATTTTCCAAAATGACCAGCAGTGCTTCGCATAAATAGTACAAACTAACCCTATTGGAAATACAGTAAAGCCTCTGCATTTGGACAACTCTTTATGTTAGACTTCATTACGTTGCACATGTTTTCTTGAAACCGGACAAACTGCTATGTGTTTACATGTCCAATAGACCCTGTATGTTGGACACCCCCTATGTACTATCTTTGACACTTATTCTTTATGGAATTAATTGTTCTTCCACACAAGCCATGTGTTGGACAAGGTGGAAAGGTAGAATCAGACGACTGAAAAATTCAATGCCATAGCCAGAATTTGAACCACGGATCTCCCGGTCTCCGTCCGATTGCTCTAACCATTTAGCTACATGCCGGCACGACGTTAAATTCCCCAACTGATTCGCATTTTTTCCCGGTAAACTACGAGGAGATCTCAAATTGTATTGAGATGACATACCCCAATGGCGACTTAGAATGTTGCAGGTGCTTTAAGTACTGGGCTTCGTTAATTGACCTAATAGTGGTTGAAACAATGAATTTTTCAGTCGTGTGATTCCACCTTTCCAATTATTCTGTAGTTGTATTGTGTATTTCTGCTATGTATGTACCTGTTAGGGTTAAGTGACGCACAACTTAATGCTGCAGACAACTGTAATAAGGCAAGAGCAGTAACTATTGTTGATGCAATAAGACGGATTCATGGGACATCGACAGATGTATCGCAAGATACAGTAATGAACGTCTTAGGCAACAGGATTTCTGTAAGAAGCAACTGCAGAGACAGGAGTGGAAAATACCATTGAGAATATTGCTGCAAAGAAGTCTACCCTTTGAGCACATCTCACTAAGTGATGAAATAGCTTTCCCGAAGTTCATCGGAGCCAACCTCCTGCTTCTGAAGCTGTTTGATAAACTAGATGTTCCTGCTACCTCTCAAGAAATGCTAGAGAAGGTTTTATCAACCGATGTCAAGAATGAAGAAATATTTTCAGATGAAGATGATACGATTTCTGTTCCTGAAAGTCCACACAGCTCTTGAGTGCATTAAGGAATTATGCTTTTGCACATGGTCAGCACGAATGATGAACTTTATTTAGACTTGAACGAGATATTGACAAACGGCGGGCATTGTCAAAAATTAAAAATACCAAGCAGTGCCATTTAACACACTTTTTACTTTCTCTACTACGTATAGTAAGTAGGGGAAGTATTGTATTCCACCCAAAAATTCGATACCGAGATTTCACCGGAAATATATGTTTTGAGACCCCCTGAATCCAAAAAAAGAATTTTTGGAAACATGTCCGTGTGTGTGTGTGTTATAGCCATTTCCCAAAAATGGCTATAACAATTTTGATTAAAATATCATATGTTTAAGATCTTTTTATGACAAAGTGTATATCTTGAATTTTCTGGGAATGTCTCCAAAAGTATTCTTCAGTATTTACATAACTGGTAAACCATAAGAGATAGACAACATTTTACTACACAAAAAATATAGATCGCGTTAAAATACACAATTTATGTCATATACATTTTTGTTGTTGAGTGAACCATTTTCGAGATATTGCTTGTTATTCCCTTAAATTTTTCAATACTTATTTTCTCAAATGGGAATTCGTTATTCATTTTTTGTCTTGGATATGCAAAGAGTATTAATCTGTGGCAAATAGAATGGTGCTGCACATAGTAACCAGCTATTAAGATATATGTCTATGCTTAAAGGCTACTGTATTTCTATATTGCCCTTGCAAATACAAAACAAGGGGAACATAGTACACCTTAAGCGATAGTCAAATATTTTTAGAACTGGTCGCTATGTGTAAAATGTAATTCTCTTTGCATGTAAAAAGATCATTTCTGCAAATGTTTATCTCGATTAATATGAAATAGATGGAGAATAAGAGTTTGTAAAAATAGTTTGTACAAGAGTAGAGAAAGTCATGTGAGTGTAACACATCAGATTTTTTAAAAAGAAATGTCAATACTTATGTGTTTCAACTGAATGTGATTTAACATACGTTATGTTTGTACAATTTTTGTAGTCTCTTTTAATTTGTTACAACAGTTGCTTGACATTATGTAGTTTACACTCGTTTCTTTTCCATTGAATGGAAAAAAGTCTACCATCCTTTCGTTGGACATCCCGTTAGGTTGGACAAGTTTTTATTGAACCATAGATGTCCAAGTCAGAGAGGTTTTACCGTATCTTATGTATTACATTCATTTTCTCTTCTACAAACTATTGTTACAGAATCTTATTCTTCTGTCTACTTCTTGATAATCGCTATAAACTTTCATTTAATATTTACACATTTCATTGCAGGTATAAGGAGGATAAAGTAGGTAAAGCGATAGTCAGATTGTTAAAAGGCATGTCCCTCTGTGATGGCTTTGAAATTCAATGCTCTTTGCATGATCACCAGAAAAAACGAACAGTGATTTATCACTTGAAAAAGGTTTCATACCAATAACAAAGAATATCTCAGAACGTCTTAGCGCCACAATAATTGTATTCCACATAAATTGTGTGCTTTAACGAGATCTATAGTTTTTGTGTAGCAAGATTTTGTCTATCCCTTATGGTTTACCGGTTATATAAGAGTCGTTCAGAATGGAGAGGACTTCACAAGCTATTCCTAGAAAATTCAAGACATACATTTCATTTGTTATAGAAATATCTTAAACATATGGTAATTTAATCAAAATCGTTGGAGGCGTTTTTAAGACAATAAAAATAATTGAAAGTGTAAAGGATAGTTTGGAGTGAGAAGATTTTTTGAAAAGCTTCGTGTCGCATCCTGCAGGACACTGAACTTGAATACCAGGTTTGGTGTTTAACCGGCTATTGATTTTTTAATTATGCTGTTCACTCACATGGAACTTATTCTAAAAATGCTTCTTTGGTTACAGGGAACCTCAAAACGTGTATTTTCACTGACGTCTGGGTATCGAAACGCTAGATGGAAACTTAATATAGGTAAGTAGTAGACAAAGTAAACATTTCCAGCATGAAAAGTTTAAATGTAGAATTTTTTAGAAAGGTTCTGAGAGATATATATCGTAGATTCCATTGTAAATGTGTATTATATTGTATATGCTCGATAACGTAAGCGTTTTTATAATTTAATACCATATTCATTCTAATTTCCTTCAAGGTACTATAGAGTTCCACTTGTTCCTTCCTGGAAGTTAAATTCGACGTTTAAAACCCAGGCTCAGTAAAACCACGCACCCGCGTCTCCCACAGTCAATTGGGTGGTAATACAACAATGGCCTTAGAATTATTAAAACAGGCGATAACATGGTGTGTGATGCATGTTAACGTTAAATATTGTGGTTTTGGTCGCCACTTTAAGCAAGCACTTTTGTATGTCCTTTCAGTATTTCAGCTTACATTCTGTCTGATTAATCAAGCGGTTATAAAGACGCGCAGTGGTGAGAACACTAAATCACGCAAGACTTTACTCTTGGCTTCTTTTCTCTCTCGTGTCTAACAAGTAGCGTGATCTTGAGGTTCACTCACCCACGCACGGCACTATTTGTCACTTGCCTAACCCGTGCGCTAAACTCACGTGCTAATTGCTTCGTTTTACGCGTCGATCTATTGAGTGAAAACAGACGAAATGTGCAGATGTAGGCCAATACTGAACAGCTGTGTGGATTTTCCATGAATTGAACACATCATTAATATGCAGTGAAACTTGGGTAATTTGAACGTTTTTAATTCGATTTTATTATTCTTTAAAGCAATGCATCGGTGAAATTTGGTAAAAAATGTGAAAATTTTCTCTCTTTTTTTGTGTGTGTATTTTATTACTTTTTCTACCATGTACATAGTACGCAGAGGTGTTGCATTCCACCCAAAAATTTAATACCGAGATTTCATCAGAAATACATGCCTTGAGGCAACCTTAGCCTCACCCCCCAAAGAAAAGCATTTTAGAAAAAGGTCTGGTATTTAGGTTCCAAAAATTCGACACGAGGATTTTAAATAAAATCCTGCAACCCCAAACTACCCTTTACATGGAACAAGTTTCGCAACTTTTGATTTTCTAAAAAAAAAAAAAAAGATCAATTATTTTTATTAAAATACCATACATCAAAGACATTTACATAACAAATAAAATGTATGTCTTGAATTTTTGGGAATAACCTATGAAATTCCCTTCATTCAGAAGGAATTTTGTATAATCTTGCATAACTAGTAAACGTTAAGTGATAAACGAAAACGTTGTACACAGAAACTGTAGATCTCTTTAAAACACACAATTAATTTCAAACAGCATCAGCTGTTTATGAGATACTCGATGATTCGAATTGTTCAATGCGTAGTCGCTTTAAAGTCGCGTCGATATTCAATTGTTTCTCGTGATGTCGTGGAAAGAGTGTGGACTTTTAAGGCCAGCATATAGCGTCCAGTTCCAAAACATTTGACTGTCGCTATTCTGTATCTGTAGCGAAATATGTAATGCATCTGTTTCCGGAAAAGCTTATCTCGATTAAAATGAAGTAGATAGGAAAATATAAACTTTCGTAGGAATAATTTGTACACCCACTAATAAGCGATATAGGGTACAGACGGTCATGCGAATACATCACAGATTTTTTTTCAGCATTTTTCACGTTTTAAAATGTTCCTTGAACCACAGTTTATAACTTATGAACTTTAAATTTCCAGGAGAGCTTCAGAAATTACGAATTTAAAAATTGTGTGCACTACTTAAAACATATTACTCAGCGGAAACTGTTTTGCATAAATCACATTGAAAAAGTTTAAACATTCATTAATATGTTTACAACTTTTTTCTCTTAAAATTAAGGAGTGCCTCCACAACAATTTCTTTATGTTTGTAAACTAAGTTCAAATTAAAAATTTGGGAGTGATACAATAAACTGTGGGGTGCAAGGAACATTTCATATTACCATATCAAAAAGGGATGAATTATAAATAAAAAAATCTGATGTGTTACACTCACATGACTTTTCTACTCTTGTACAAACTATTTTTACAAACGCTTATTCTCCATATGCTTCATGTTAATCGAGATGTTAATCTTATTGCTAATTTTCTTGTAGATGCAAGGGGAATTGGTAGGTTTTAAGCGATAGTCAAATGTTTTAAGAGCTGGTTGCTGTGTGCAGTATTCCATTCTCTTTGCACGTCCAGGAAATAAACAAAATGAATAAGGAATTCCCATTTGAGAAAAAGTATGTATCGGAAAATTTAAGGGAATAACAAGCAATATCTCGAAAACGGTTCACTCAACAACAAAAATGTATATGATATAAATTGTGTATTTTAACGCGATCTACATTTTTTGTGTAGTAAAATTTTGTCTATCTCTTATGGTTTACCAGTTATGCAAAAGTCTGGCACAATGAAGAATACTTTTGGAGACATTCCCAGAAAATTCGAGATATACATTTCATTTGTCATGAAAATATCTTAAACATATGATATTTTAATCAAAATCGTCAGAGCCATTTTTCAGAAAATTAAAATTTTCGAAAAATGTTCCATGTTAAGGGTAATCTGGGGTGGGGAGATTTTCTTGAAAACCTTCGTGTCGCATCTCTGTAAGATACTGAACCTAAATACCAAGTTTGGTGTTTATCCGACTTCGTTTCTGAGTTATGCTGTTCACACACACACACACACATACACACACAGACACACACACACAAAAAGACAGACAGACACACGGACATGTTTCCAAAAATCCTTTTTTTTGGATTCAGGATGTCTCAAAACATATATTTCCGGTGAAATCTCGGTATTGAATTTTTGGGTGGAATACAATACTTCCCCTACTTACTATACGTAGTAGAGAAAGTAAAAATTAATATCTTAACAACGGTTGACATGGCTCGTTAAAATTGTGTGTGCACTGTATGTTTTATGTTCTGGGTATATAGTAACAAATTCTAAGCAATCAGAACAACACAGTGGATTTTCAGCTTTTCCTTTGTCCAATTGAATTTGCTGTGTAAACCGTACATAAATATCGTCTTTTATTCGATCATAATTTTGTTTAATTCGAAGAAAACATTTCTGGAGTGACGCGGAATTATTGAATGTGGCAGGGCTGACAATGGACAAACTTACAATTCTAAAAGTGAAATGTTGTACAGTTAGTGCTTTTTTCTGACTTGGAAGCGAGAGACATGGATAAGGAGTCCCCCACTCACGAGAACGTTCCGAGAAGAGTTTGCAGAATCAGCAACTACAGCGGTAGAAGAGCGCCAGTACGCACAGGGGCCTCAAAACAGGTATTTACGGTGAAAAATGCAGATTTGGTTAAATCACACACTCTAAAAATTACGGCGTTAACCATTTTCCAGATAATCTAGGTTATTGGTTTGAACTTTCAAATACTTAGGCTTTTCTCAAGTGGTAAGTGCTTTTAATGTGGTAAAGCTTTTCTCAAGCTTTTTCTCGTGGTGGTTCAAGGAGTATAGAATTTCAAAGCCATCACGCGCTTTTTAAACATCTGACTATCCCTTTAGCCTACTGTGTCCTTCTTATACCAACAACAAATGTGCACTTGTATACTGAAAGTTTAACTCTACTAACTAGTTCCCAACTCTGTTATTTAGTTCCCAGGTTCAAACCCGTCGGAAGGCAATGGATTTTTTCGGACGTAAAAATCCTCAGCGTGGCTTCCTTCGGAAGGGAAGTAAAGCCGGTGGTCCCGTGTCGTAGGTTTACGGCACGTAAAAGAACCTCAAGCTGGATAAATATGCCTCTGAGCAAAATGTTTGGTCTTTCACGCCCAATATAGAATGAGACGCTAAGAACCACAGCAGTTAAAGAGTGTCCATAAAAAAACTGAATTCAATTCTCTTAACAAGAAGTAGATCGAAGAAAAAGTTTTTATGAGTATAATTTGTAGTTTTTTACTTTCTCTATTACGTATAGTAAGTAGGGGAAGTATTGTATTCCACCCAAAAATTCGATACCGAGATTTCACCGGAAATATATGTTTTGAGACTACCTGAATCCAAAAAAATCTGATGTGTTACACTCACATGACTTTCTCTACTCTTGTACAATCTATTACAAACGCCTATTCTCCATATGCTTCATGTTAATCGAGATATCGAGATGTCAATCTTATTGGTAATTTTCTTGTAGATGCAAGGGGAATATGGTAGCTTTTAAGCGATAGTCAAATATTTTAACGCTGGTTGCTATGTGGCGAATTCCATTCTCTTTGCATGTTCAGGACATAAAAAAAATGAATAACGAATTTGAGAAAAAGTATAAGTATTGGAAAATTTAAGGAAATAACAAGCAATATCTCGAAAACGGTTCACTCAACAAAAGAAACGGATATGACATAAGTTGTGTATTTTAACGCGATCTACATTTTTTGTGTAGTAAAATTTTGTCTATCTCTTATGGTTTACCAGTTATGCAAAAGTCGTTCACAATGAAGAATATTTTTGGAGACATTCCCAGAAAATTCGAGATATACATTTTATTTGTCATGACAATATCTTAAACATATGATAGTTTAATCAAAATCGTTAGAGCCGTTTTTGAGAAAATTAAAATTTTCGAAAAATGTTCCATGTAAAGGGTAGTCTGGGGTGGGGGGATTTTCTTGAAAACCTTCGTGTCGCATCTCTGGAAGATACTGAACCTAAATACCAAGTTTGGTGTTTATCCGACTGTTCGTTTTTGAGTTATGCTGTTCACAGACACACAGACACACAGACAGACACACACACGGACATGTTTCCAAAAATGCTTTTTTTGGATTCAGTGATTCTCAAAACATGTATTTCCGGTGAAATCTCGGTATCGAATTTTTGGGTGGAATGCAATACTTCCCCTACTTACTATACGTAGTAGAGAAAGTAAAAAGCATTTTTGGAAACATGTCCGTGTGTGTGTCTGTGAACAGCATAACTCAGAAACGAACAGTCGGATAAACACCAAACTTGGTATTTAGGTTCAGTATCTTCCAGAGATGCGACACGAAGGTTTTCAAGAAAATCCCGCCACCCGAGACTACCCTTTACATGGAACATTTTTCCAAAATTTTAATTTTCTCAAAAATGGCTCTAACGATTTTGATTAAAATATCATATGTTTAGGATATTTTTACGACAAATGAAATGTATATCTCGAATTTTCTTGGAATGTCTCCAAAAGTATTCTTCATTGTGAACGACTTTTGCGTAACTGGTAAACCATAAGAGATAGACAAAATTTTACTACACAAAAAATGTAGATCGCGCTAAAATACACAATTTATGTCATATACATTTTTTTTAGTTGAGTGAACCATTTTCGAGATATTGCTTGTTATTCCCTTAAATTTTCCAATACTTATACTTTTTCTCAAATTCGTTATTCATTTTTTTATGTCCTGGATATGCAAACAGAATGGACTGCGCCACATAGCAACCAGCGATTAAAACATTTGACTATCGCTTAAAACCTACCAATTCCCCTTGCATCTACAAGAAAATTAGCAATAAGATTGACATCTCGATTAACATGAAGCATATGGAGAATAAGCGTTTGTAAAAATAGTTTGTACAAGAGTAGAGAAAGTCATATGAGTGTAACACATCAGATTTTTTTCAAGTAGTGTTTAACGCCCGTTCTTACTATATGCGTCACCACATGTGGTGGACGTTGGTAGTATATTAAATGAAATGATAATTGGGAAAGGGAATTTGGGAAGGAAACATTCCAAGCCTAAATTTAGGGTACCTCCCCGACATTTGCCAGTTATGAGGACTTAGGAAAATCTGGAAAAGACACCAGTGAGGGTGGATGGTCCTGGCAGGATTGAATACTTTGCGATCATGTTGGCAGGCTGAGGGCAGCCCGATAGGTGTGCTATTAAGCGATAGGGTTAACCGCTTATAGAAAGGATGTAGGTTGCAGTGAGACGGGTGACAATGAGGTGGAGGGAGTGAATGGAGGTAGCAATATGGCTAATGGTCCTTCTGCACCGCCTTGTTGTTTCTCAAAAAGTGTTGCTTATGCGAGTGCTATTGAAAATTTGAGTCCAAGCATCATGGAAGGATTGTAAAGGAGCTCAGTTTTAGCTGCTGTTTGGAGTTGCTCCTGTGTTACTGGGGGTGCATGGGATTATAATCCCTAACGAGGACGCTCCGATGGAATGGAAAACTGCTGTGGAATTTTGCGTCCCGGCTCCTAATTTCACGGAAGAGATGGTTAGAACAAGAATGAGTACAGGATATCATGTGAATGCACTGAATAATTATTTGAAGATTTCCCAAAGGTTTCTAATTTTACTATACCACCTGTCCAAATCCTGAAACATGAGTTACACTAATTATATTGACTTTGTTTCATACTATACAAAATTTCATGTGCGCCTAGTTGAATTTTCCATTGTTATTTTCCGCACTCCAACGCCAACATCGCTTCAATGAGCATATGAAACATACGACTGCGTCCATGTGCAACAGAATATGCAGTGTAATACAGGGAGAACCAAAAACTACGAACCGGCTGCGCGGCGTTTTTCCTGTCCGCGCCCACGGCGCTCGTTGTCGTCTGCCGCTATCATAGAAAGGCGCGGATGAAACCATACAACACTTTTAAAACTACTTTTAAAGGCTTTACTTACCAACTTTATGAAAGGAAATGCTGAAACTGGCCACCGTCGTTGTCCATACATTTTTGGCACCTCTTTAGGAAACTACCCATCACTCACCGTGGTTGAAATTGAGAAATGCTGGCAATTTCCTGGCGGATATTTTGTTTTAATTCTCCCAGGATTTGTGGATTTGTCTTGTACGCTTTGTTTTAAGTTACCCCAGAGATATAAATCGCAGGGGGTTAGGTCGGGGGACCGAAGGGGTCACAAATCTGTACTAACAATTCTATCCTCAAACGCACTTTCAATTGTTCTCGTCGAAATATTGCCCGTATGAGCTGTTGCAGAGTCTTGAAAAAAGGCAAAATCACGCTCCCTGGCTGTTAATTCTCTCTCAAAAAAGGGAGCAAAATTATATTCACATGTGTACGACGTCAAACGTTGACTCGAAAAATATTGGCTTCCTAAAGAGGTGCCAAAAATGTATGGGCAAAGACGGTGGCCAGTTTCAGCATCTCCTTTCATAAAGTTGGTAAGTAAAGCCTTTAAAAGTAGTTTTAAAAGAGTTGTATGGTTTCATCCGCGCCTTCCTATGCTAGCGGCAGACGGCAAAGAGCGCCGAGGACGCGGAGAGGAAAAACACCGCGCAGCCGGTTCGTAGTTTTTTGGCTCTCTCTGTATTTAACCAATATATATGGAAGAAAGCATATACGTAACTGCAGGAATTTTTTTTTCAGAACTCTTTCGAGATTCCGAGTTCAGCTTCGCTTCTGCCGTAAACATGTTACTCGTCCTGAAAAAACTCGCTTTCCGATACAGTTACGTAAATAACTATTTTAGAAGCCTGTACGGCATCTAAAAGCTCTAAATGATGGATGCCAGACAAAATGAACACACATTGACTTCCGTGTCCTCAAAGTAATATTAGTGTTGCGTAATCAGGAATAGAACTTGCGTCTCCTGTGTTGAGAACACGTACAGTCGAGCCCTTCCTAAGCGCATTCCAATTCAAGTTTCTAGTTGATACCTACATTAAGGTTGCGATGCTACGAACAGACTTTAGCAATATCCAATCACAGACTTTCATACACGCCATATAGGTATATTCCTTTTGTATAGGGGAAGCTTGCACTGCCTATCCATAAAGACCTTTTGTACGAATATTGTACGTCGTAACGGCATCAAGTTATATTAATGTAAACATATTTTGCATTTCTACAACAATACGCAGGTCTCCGTTGCAAATCACTGTTATCCTCACATGCAGCACATTGTTAACAACCAAATATCACTGTTAGCACTGATGTTATGTACCATTGTTGCGATGTTAGGCTGTTGAACTGCTGAACGGCACCAGGAAGCACTTAAACCTAGACTAAACAGCGAGAAAGCACCGCTTCCTCTCTTTCTTATATTCTCATATTATCACAGCAGATTCACAAGAAATTGTTGTTATATTTACCCCAAATAAACGGCTAGGAATTTGGCAATAAAAATTGGTAAAAGTAAGAAAGGAGTAAAAGGCCTGTGTCCACACGCATAAAACATAAAATAAAAAGGCAGAAAGAAGAGCGTTTGTTTATAATGAGGTATATGCTATTACACTAAAATGCCACACTCAAGACGTTTATCGAAAGCGGCTGTATAATGTTAATCTAAAAGCCTTAAGCTAAACTTAGTGCCAGATGGGGAGGGAGTCGAGAGATCCTATCTTCAGGTGACGTATTGTTCTTTCCACGTCACTAATTGATGTGGGCTTCCTTGTAACAGCTTTGCACGTGCCGGCTAAATTAAATCGCCAGGGTGAAATCTTTCTCAAGAAGGTCGGGAAACACATGAGTAAGTGATTCTATCTACTAACCACAAAATCTCTTTCTTATTATATCTCAAGCAAAGAGCCTTGGACTATGACAGACAGAGATGGAACTAATTTCACTGGACTTCTTATTGTATAGTGTTGAACAGATGTCTTGGGGAAAAGGGCACAGGTTGACACTGGTAACTGGGAGCATTAATCAGTTTATTACCGGCCTAAAGGTGTAGCAAGTGCAGTAACTCTTCTGTGTTCGGCTCATTTAGATTGAATGTAATTAACTTTGTTTAAAGTTCAAAGCATTTAAAAATATGTAAATGTTAGCGTATAGGTAAGGTGGCCATATATTTGAAACAATATACGTTTTAATTTTCCTCAGTGAAACAAGGGACAAAAGAGAATGCGTAAATTTGTTTCGTCATAAATATGAAGGTTCGAAACTAATAATAAATAAATAATATATAAGTTGTATAATATATATATATATATATATAGCGGCTCTGAATTCACTGCAGCCAAACAACCCTTTAGAATTATTAGTGCAGGAGTCATTGCTCATACATTGGACAAGTTTAGAAGTACAGTCCATTGATCTAAAAGACTGGTTGTGGTGGATAGTATGGTAAGGGAACGTTCCTTCAACAGCTGCCAATTTCATATCTTTATGCCCAAAACTACCTTTTAAAAAAATTAGTCAATACGGAGCTAGAAGAAGCACTTGCACGCACCATTCTTTTATGTTTTTCACTGTGTACGATATATGTTGTATATATCCGATCACCCCCCTCCACCCCCAATGGCTTACAGTGAAATTAGATGCACACTTATTGCATGGAACATTTGAGTCAGAACTTTTTTTTTTTGGACTTATGCTGTAGCGGTTACGTTGGTAGGACCCCACTACATTGATGATGATGGATGCTGTATTACGTACCTGTAGACCGTCTTGATGCCCATACTCTTGTGATGTATGTTGGGGTTCTCGTAGACTGGAATCTGAAGATCGTGTATCTGTATTCTTGTGTGTGTTAGTATGTTGTAATTATTATTTTATTATTGTGTCACGGCTGCTGTATTTGTGTCTTGTCAGGGTTGGGTATAGAGAATGTTAAAATATTTTGCACACACGTATTCTGTTAATTATTTCACTTGTATTTTAGATAAACCACTTATGATATTCACAATTCACTATTATCTTTGTCATGTTAAAATATGTATAACTATGAGACTTTAAATACGTAGTTTTAGCGTCTATTTAGAGACGTGCTTATACACGGCCTTCCTGCTCGAACACTGACAAGCTTCTGTTAGCGTTCCTTCCAACCGTTTTCTTAACGTACGTATTTGAATTATAGGTATGTATCAATGTACCTGATTGGTATTACCATCCAATAACAGTTTGTTACATATATGTATGTTTGCAGGCATCCATCGTCTAAATTATGAATCCAAAGTTCGTTACATGCTTAGGTACATGCTGCATTTCTCGTAATTTTATATTACTGGCTATATAGCTAACAATGGCCTTTCCTCCTCATGTTACATTTTATACGTTATAACATTATATAATTGTTCTATACCATGTGTACATTATGAATATATGTATGTTTAACACCCTCTTAATTTATTATACGTAGAATATTAGCAAAGAAAACACATAACTCGTAAAACTTAAAGAAATAAATTATTAATGTGTTGATGCTGAGAAGCTGTGAATTAGATATCTTATTACATTAATGAGTTATTGTATTAGTTTGTCCATGGCTAGTACTATATGTTTCTTCAATGGATATTCCTTTTGTAAGTCAATATTAAAAAATTATTTTCGGAGGTGGCATATTATTAATTTCAAGCGTTTTAGCACTCGCAGTTTACAAAAGTTCACTATATTTTATTATTTCACAAATGCAGAACACAATATTGTATTCTGTCACAACTGTAAGGAATTTGTTTTGACTCAGGCATATGCGTTTACAGTTTTCGTTATTGTTGGCGGCATTCACATCAAATGCGAGTGATTAGGATTTGTTTGTTGATAGCGCAGACCGACACAGTTCAATTGTCCGCACTTTTCCAAGCGAAGTCTCTACACGGTTTCAGGTGTATTGTAGACCCATAATACATTTAACCGCATTTTGCTTTGTCACTGATTAGTATCTTTAAATTCTTAATTAAACTGATGCAAAACCGAACATTTTGAATTTTTGAGAACAGTTAATGACGTTTTATGCCCATAAGTCATTTTGGCATCTACCTTAAAAAAAAGACGGTACAGAGACTAAAAATAAAAAAGGGACTGTCTCGGCTAATACGGGACGTCTGGTCATCTTACGTATAGGGAAATTGAAATTGATTTTTTAATTATGTACGCTCAACTGCTGCAGTCCTAAGCGTCCCATTCTATATTGGGCGTGAAAGACCGGTAATTTTGCTCAGAGGCCTCTTTATCAGGCTTGAGGTTCTTTTTCGTGGCGTAAATCTATGACATGGGACCACCGGATTTATTTACCTTCCGAAGGAAGCCATGCTAAGGATTTTTACGCCCGAAAAAAGCCATCGTCCTCCGCCGGGCATGAACCCGCGACCTCGGAAACAAGAGGCTAGCATGGTAACCACTGCACTGCAGGTTCAAAATGTCTCGGATCATCATACAGAGTGTAAAACAATCCTCTTTCCAGCCGATTACACAGCAGTGGATGTGTATGTAATTAACGTTTTCTCTTCATTCCCCCTCCACCTCCTCCTACGTAAAAGTATTGACAACAAAAGTTTCTCCTCGCTCGAGTCCATTTCACTAACAAACAGTTGGTAATATCTGCAGTTGCCGACATCAGTGAGGGGATGTTCACCGCAATCACTGGTGACCGTTAGTCGCGACCATCAGCGGTGTCCCAGTGGGAAACGAGCCTGTCAGACGATCAGTTAATGTCAATTCACCTCTACCATTTCTCTCTACCCTGGTTCGAGCCCCATTCATGTGTCGTTTAATCTCCGAGCTACATGCTGATTGTGTCATACGATCAGCTAATGTCAATTCACCTCTACCCTGGTTCGAGATCCATTCACGCGTCGTTTAGTCCCCAAACAACATGGAGTACACGTTTGCAGAACACAGACATGATCATTGTGTATGGCGAAGCACAAGGTAATGGAAAAGTTGCTGGTCGCCTTTATCAAGATCGTTATTCACAAACATCCGGCTCTATCGCATCCTTTTTTTTTCGCCACAATTATGCAACGGCTTCAGAAAGGATAGTGCTTTCATCGTCAGCTGGAGAGACTGTAGTGCTCCAAAGAGACATCGCACTCTTAACCTTGAAGAGGTCGTTCTGCATCAGGTTGATGGAGAACCCACCAGCGAGTACGCGAGCAATTGCGCATGCAATCGGTGTTGCCTATAGCACCGTCTGGGACGGTCTGCATGAGCAACTACTACATCCATAGCACCTTCAACGAGCACATTCACTACTACCAGCCGGTTTTGCACGACGGGATGCCTTCTGTACGAGGATTCCGTACCGCTACAACAACGAGCCCCTACTTCCACGTCGCATTCTCTTCACGGATGAATGTCAGTTCACTAGGGATAGTGTTCTCAATTCCCGAAACAGCCATGTCTGGGCAGACGAAAATCCCCATGCCACGCATGTCCAAGATATTCAACACAGATTTGGCATCAATGTATGGACAGGTATTCTGGATGGTCACATGAGTGGACCATACGTTCTTCCACCCAAGCTAACGAACTCCATCTACTTGACCTTCCTAAAACAGGCACTGGGGTGTTGGTGGAGGATGCTCCATTGAACGTACGTCAAGACACGTGGTTTCAACACGATGGCGCAGCCCCTCACTTTTCACTTGGTGTTCGGGAACATCTACTGACGAGGTGGTCCAATCACTTGGCCTCCACGATCACTGGATTTGACTCATTGGAGTTTTTCTTGTGGGGTCGTATGAGGAGTTTCATCTACGAAACTTCTGTAGAGTCGGAGGAAGATATGGTGGTATGAATTATGGTCGCTATACAACAGATTGCACAGGCATTAGGTGTGATGGAGCGACTTTACCAGAACAGCATTCGTAGGTATAATGTGTGCAACAACGTTAGTGGTCGTCACATCGAACCGGAGTTGTAGCAGATCAGAATGCCAACTAGCCTGTGACGAAGACAAACATAGATTCTCCAGTTTAACTGTAGACAAAAGAGTTTGTGAAACATGATTAAATTTGCTGTTTGTTTCTTTGGTATTATTTTCGAATGGGTTGTTACGGATCAGAATGGTAACCATCCTGTGAGGAAGACAAAAACGGATTGTTCAATTTAACTGTAAACAAAAGTGTTTGTGGCTGGTCCCGTAGCTCAGTTGGTGGAGTACCTGTCTCCTGTGCGAGGGGTCCCGGGTTCGATTTCCGGCTGGAGGTGAGAATTTTTCTCTAGCCAAAATTATTCCCTACCCTCCCCAGAGTCTGCAAGTATAAATGAGAGTGCGAATGAGTGCGTGAGCTAACGGAAAAACCAAAGTTTACCAGTAAACCCAAGACAAGCGAATACGAGTTAACGCCATCGCCTATAGACAATGTGTTCCAAAGGAAATGCCACGATGGGACCATTGCAGTTAAAAGCGGGTATAAATGGAACAAAAGTGTTTGTGAAAATTAATTAAGTTTCCTGTTTATTTCTTTAGTAGTATTACAACCTTGACAAGGCAAGTGCAGTCCTGCATTAGAAGCGGAAAGACGGTGAACTAATCGCGATGACGCAATACAAACACACGCATACATCAGGAAAGGTACAGTTGATTTATTCTTTAAGCATCACGTGATGTTCACAGTGCTAGTGACGGAACGTAAAGTAAATAGAGTACTTGTTCATGAGCAAGCTCGATACGTTATGTGATGAAGAGAAAAAAAATCATAAAATACTTATTACAAATGCCACTGAACCTACTAATTGTTCGCATTTTCGCATTTGGACTGTGCAGAGGGGTGGGCAGGCCGTTACGTGTACAAGTGACACTCTCCGATGCAGGACTGCACTCTCCTTGGTCGGGTTATACCTAATGAGTTGAAGTATAAGAAAAGTGATGTGCTGAGTCACGCCTAACTAAAGTACGAGGGCAGTCCCAGAAGTACCCAACCTGACGTACATATAGCGGTTGTTGTTTCAAACAAATGATTATAGTAGAAAGTACCAACCTTATAAAGCTTAAGTTTGAAGTTTGACGATGCTACGTTGTTCAGTAATTGTTTGGCAGCCATTAATAGTGAACTCTCTCAGCGAATTTGTAAACATGGATAAAACTGGTCATCAATACTTTCATTTGAAAGGTCTTAGTCCAACTAATATTAAAGCTGAGCTAGATTCTACTCTGGGGGAGTCTGTTCCTTCGTTTACAACAGTAAAATATTGGGTGGCACAGCTTTAGCGAGGCCGTACGAGCTGCCAAGATGAACATCGCAGTGGTCGACCAAATGAGGAGACCACGCCACAAATTGTGAAGAAAATCCACAAAATGGTATTGGATGACCGTCGACTGAAAGTGCACGGACAATGTAGGCATTTCAAAAAGTGCTGTACATCGCACACTAACTGAGATTTTAGACATGAGAAAGCTATGCGGAAGATGGGTGCCGTGTTTTACTCGCAATGGAACAAAAGCAGCGTCATGAGGATGTTTCAGTCGGTGTTTGGCGATGTTTCGCTGCAGTAAAACCGAGTTTTTGCGTGGATTCACAACTATGGATGAAACATGGCTCCATCACTTCACACTGAGACGAAGGAACAGTCAAAACAGTGGACTGAAAGAGGATCGGCTCCAAAGAAGGCGAAGGCAGTTCCATCTGCAGGCAAGGCCATGGCGACAGCTTCTTGGGATGCGCGTGGGATAATTTTCATTATCTTCAAAAAGGAAAAGCAATCATTGACGAGTATTATGCAAACTTATTGCAGCGTTTGAATGCTGAAATCAAGCAAAAACGACGCATTTAGCGAAAAAGAAAGTTCTGTTTCATCAAGACAATGCACCAGTTCACACATCCATTATCGCCATGGCCAAAATCAATGAGTTAAAGTTCGAATTGCTTTCTCATGGACCCTATTCGCCAGATTTAGCCCCGTCTGGTTATTTTCTGTTTCCAAAGTTGAAGAAATAGTTTGGTGGTTAAATATTTATCAACAACGAAGAGGTGGAGTTTGCAGTTGATGGCTATTTTGCAGAACTTGACGGTTCTCACTATAAACAGGGTATCGAAGCTATTGAACACCGCCGGGAAAAGTGAATTGAGCTGAAAGGAGACTATGTAGAGAAATAAACATGTTTTCCCCCCCAAAATCATTGTGTTTTCTCTGTTAGGTCGGGTACTTCTGGAACAGTCCTCGTACTTAAGCAAACGTGGCCACGTCAAACACTGTTTTCAAATGGTTGTAGCACAAAAGTACGTTTTCGGTCATGGGTTCCTTTCCAAAACATGATCTATTCAATCCCCTCCACAAGTCCTGAAACTTTGTAAGGAGAATTTTCGACATCCTATATTTTACTCCAGTAAACATGAAATATATTTATATATACAAAGCCTACGATTGTAAACAAATAAAAAAACAGGCAACTAGGCAAATGCGGAGTTCTAAGTTTCACGTTGTGTCAATACTGTAAAATTTAGTTTAAAAAAACAGACAAACTGATATAGATTATGACATCTTGCCTTAGTGTAGATTCATGTTCATTTGCTACAAGTCATGGACCGATTATATTTTGGCACTGACTTCCGTACCACTCTGTATAGTATTTTATCAATCATCTTGGCATCGGTACAGATCTAAAAGCTACTTGAGAGGCTGGAATATAACGTATAATAAAGCAGCATTATTTTTGTACAAGAATAACATTAACGTAGCCAAAACAGCTGCATTTGCGCTTAGGCCTATCATCGGACAAAACACAGAGAGGAAAACAATTGTAGCTTTCTTAACGTGTAGAAAAGGAATTAAACTAGAATGATGGAAGCACATGGTCATTACCCTCGCTCACATATATCACTCTGAATTTATCTGCATGCCTTACTTGTAGGCGGACTGGTTACAAGACATATATTTTGAGGTTAGAGCGGTCTTTTGATGTTCAGAAAAATTCGAACTGAGAATGTTTCTTTAATCCAAGAAATTTTTATGCAGCATGCTTCAATGAAAAAATTATTATAATCTGACAAATCCTAAAGTTACTTTATTAAATCTGTAGACAGTTTAGTTACACGAGGCGTGTTTTTACAGTAAGTACCGTTTTAATATTTTGTCACTGCAGCGCTGTAGTCGCGATTTTAAGCTTGCGCGATCACTTACTCCATTCATTAGGAAGTTAGATGTACCTGTAAGCGATCGTCACTTTGCGTTTTCCTGTTGTTAAAGCGTTTCTAAATGTTCAAAACAGTCGAGCCACCCGCCGACGTGAAGTCAGATCAGGGATTCGTTTTTTGATTGCGAGAAATGTTACGCCAGCAAAGATTCATCGCCAGTGTGTGAGATTTATGGGGAAACAATTATGAGTGACGGAATGGTGAGGAAGTGGGTTGATAGTTTTACGAAGGTCGTGAAAAAGTGCATGATGAGCCGCGAGGTCTGTAATCAGGGATGATTTGGTGCAAACTGTGGAAGAAAACACTTGCGAGGACAGACGCTTCACCATATTGGTGTTGTCTTCGCATTTCCTACAAATTTTAAGGCCAGTCCTCTACAATATTGTGACAGAACACTTAGGATTTCGAAAATTTTGTTCAAGATGGGCACAGTCTTACTGATCGAGCACAAGAACTAACGATCTACCGCTGCACTGACTTTTCTCACGCGATATGCTGAGAAATGCGATGATTTGCTAAGACACATCATTACGGGTGATGAGACATGGGTGTCTTGCATCACTCCTGAATCAAAGCAATAATCCATGGACTGGAGCGGGGGTACCACGTGAGCGTCTGATTCCCCAGATTGCAGGTTCAAACCCGGAGGAGGGCGATGGATTTTTTTGGGCGTAAAACTCCTTAGCATGGCTTCCTTCGGAAGGGAAGTAAAGCCAGTGGTCCCGTGTCGTAGATTTACGGCACGTTAAAGAACCTCAAGCCTGATAAAGAGGCCTCTGAGCAAAGTTTCCGGTCTTTCACGCCCAATATAGAATGGGACACTAAGAACCATAGCAGTTAAAGAGCGTCCATAAATAAAACTTAATTCATTTTTCATAGAGTGGAGGCACACAACATTCCCCCATGAAGAAACAGACGATATCCACTCGCAAGATCATGTGCACGGTTTACTGGGACAGACAAGGTGTTTCGCCGGTTGAATTCTTGCCCAGGGAATGCGACTATCAACAAATCTACTTTGTCGCAGTAATCTGTTCGTGTTATTTTATTTACTGAGCGCCTGTTATTGTTTTACTATTTTGAATTTTGGGTTCTTTGTCCTCCGGCTAGTTATTATTACTCAGTCGAGCAAATATCTCTCAGCAGGGCGTGTAAACAGAAAAGCGTTGTTACTAAAAGATAACACCGATAAAAGAATTTATTTTCACACTTTTATTGCCGCCACACTTAATTAATAGTTCATATCTGTAATCTTTATACACGCCTGACTGAAACTGTTATATTTTCGAATGTAATTACTGTCGTAATAGTTGGGCCGGGTTTGAACGCACGACTTTCGGATCAGAATGCCAACGCCTAACCAACAGAGCCACCCGGACCGACACACAACGAAATGTGTAAATGTATAATGAAGTTACATCTGTACTAACAAGAAGTAGATAAGAGAAGTGTGCTTAAAAGTGAAAGCCCTGTGTCAGGAGATTTACTAGTACGTAAAAGAACTCCTGTTGGACAAAATTCCGGCACTGATATGATTCTGGCAATCGACAGTGTCGTTAACAAAAAACAATTCCTCCCCATCTCCCCCCTCCATTTCGTTGTAACCACTACTCACAGAGTACAGACGTCTCTTAATATTATAATATCCTGGGTTGACCACTGGAAGATTTCTTTGAACCACAAGAAAAGTGAGGGCTGGCCCCGTAGCTCAGTCGGTAGAGCAACTGCCTACTGTGTGAGGGGTCCCGGGTTCGATTCTAGCCAAGATTAATCCCTATCCTCCCCAGAGTATGAATGAGAGTGTGGTCTAATGATTAAAAAACCAAAAGTGCAAGAAAGCCAACGACAAGAGTTGCACTAGTTAACACCATTGCCTATAGGAAAGGCCGCCGATAAGACCAATGTAGTTAAAGGGAAGTATAAATGGAACAAAAAAAGAAAAGAAAAGTGAAGCCATTAATTTACATTGGGTAGTCCCTTTTTTCCCCCTCCTATTACTTTACGAACTATTCGCAAATCCTGGAGACGTACTGATGACCCTGCTAAATATCGACCTACATTTTGATCGTAGACTAACCCAGAACTCTCACATTAATTCAAAATTAAATCTCCAGAATACGTAATATCAACCGCAAATCGTCTTTGCGAATATCGTGTGATTTTATTACATACATACATTATCTGTTTACCCTCCTCTCATGTAGGACTTACACCCCCCAGGACTCACAAGCGGATGCCTGGTGTCAGAGGCCCGTCGAGGAGCAGACACTCATGGATCAGACAGAACATCCAGGATGGGTGATCAGCCCGATGCCTGGAATGGGATGAAGGAAGTAGATGAAACGAAATGTTGGTGAAATGGATGAAAGAAAAGGAGCTGATGGAGCAGTTGGTGGAATGAATGGCGGGGGAAACCGGGGAACCCGGAGAAAACCCGCCCAGACGCCGCTTCGTCCACCACAAATCCCACATGCAGGTCCCTGGGATTGAACCCGGGCCGCCTCGGTGGGAGGCGAGCGGTACAACTCTTTTGTACAAATATTTACTTCGTCCTTCACTCACATATACTTGCTCAATGGAGAGGTGCAACCGCAAGCAAAATTAATCGTGTTTAAAAATAAAGTTTTAAGGTTTAGTTATACTTAAGGCACCTTGGTGTGTCAGAAACACCCATATAGGTATTTCGTCAACTTGGACCTGCACACATTCGCTCTCATACTTTCTCACCATCTCACTTAGTATCTGGCGCAGTGCACTTCTCCTTGAGACAAAGATCTGAGTCGTCTCCTGCAGGACTAGTTGCTTATTTCCGGAAGTGAGTCCGAATTAGAAGACTAGCAATGAACCAATATATGCAATTATCTGTAAATGTTTAGTGTCAGAAGGGCTGACATTAAACATTTACATTTATTGTGGCTGACCTCAGATTAAGTTATATTGTTTGTCATTGTGTGTTTTATTCGGATTTTGAATAGCATTTCCACTGCTGAACGAATCTATCCAATTAAGATATAACATACAGGGCAGTCCCAGAAGTACCCGACTTGACGTATATATACCGGTTGTTGTTTCAAACAAATGACTATGGTAGAAAGTACCACCCATAAGTTTGAAGTTTGACGGTGCTACGTTGTTTAGTAATTGTTGGGCAGCCATTAATAGTGAACTCCTTCAGCGAATTTGTAAACATGGATAAAACTGGCCATCGTTATGTGATACAATACTTTCATTTGAAAGGTCTTAGTCCAACTAATATTAAAGCTGAGCTAGATTCTACTCTGGGGGAGTCTGCTCCTTCGTTTACAACAGTAAAATATTGGGTGGCAGAGTTTAAGCGAGGCCGTACGAGCTGCCAAGACGAACATCGCAGTGGTCGACCAAATGAGGTGACCACGCCACAAATTGTGAAGAAAATCCACAAAATGGTATTGGATGACCGTCGACTGAAAGTGCGAGAGGTAGCAGACATCGTAGGCATTTCAAAAATTGCTGTACATCGCACACTAACTGAAAATTTAGACACGAGAAAGCGTTTACTCACACTGAAACAAAAGCAGCGTCGTGAGGAAGTTTCAGTCGAGTGTTTGGTGATGTTTCGCTGCAATAAAGCGACGTTTTTGCGTCTATCCATAACCATGGATGAACATGGGTCCATCACTACACGCCTGAGATGAAGGAAGAGTCAAAACACTGGATTGTAAGGGGAGAATCGGCTCCAAAGAAGGCGAAGACAGTTCCACCTGCAGGCAAGGTCATGGCGTCAGTTTTTTTGGGACGCGCGTGGGATAATTTTCATTGATTATCTTCAAAAAGGAAAAGCAATCAATGGCGAGTATTGTGCAACCTTATTGCAGCATTTGAATGATGAAATCAAGCAAAAACGGCCGCATTTAGCGAAAAAGAAAGTTCTGTTTCATCAAGACAATGCAGTAGTTCACACATCCGTTGTCGCTATGTCCAAAATCAATGTGTTAACGTTCGAATTTCTTCCTCATGCACCCTATTCGCTCTGATTATTTTCTGTTTCTAAAGTTGAAGAAATGGCTTGGTGGTAAAAGATTTGTCAACAATGAAGGGATGGAGTTTGCAGTTGATGGCTGCTTTGCAGAACTCAACAGTTTTCACAATTAACAGGGTATTCAAGCTATTGAACATCGGTGGGAAAAGTGTATCGAGCTGAAAGGAGACTATGTAGAGAAATAAAGATGTTTTTTCCCAAAATGTTTGTGTTTTCTTTGTTAGGTCGGGTACTTCTGGGACAGCCCTCGTATAAGAAGAATACAGTAAGTTAAATTGATAAACAACCCTTTCCAAAGCCGGTTCTTGTGTAATGACTTTGAAATTCCGTTCCCTTTGCATGAGCACGCATAAAAAGAAGGAAGGAGAAATAAAGCGAATATCAATTTGCAATTGAGAAAAGTATAAGGGAAAATTGTAACCAATAAGAGAATATCTCGAAAATGATTAACGCCACAAAAAATGTATTTTATAAATTGTGTCCGTTAACGAGATCCACATTCCCTGCTCTTTATATAAAAGTGATTCACAATGAAGAGAACTTCAGACGCCCTTTCCTGATGCAAACGTCTTAGACATATGTTTCGTTGCAAACGCGACATGGTGCTCCCAGGACTTCCACTTGCAGCGCGCTTTCCTGTTGCACGCGTAATAGACAAGTCTGTGTTTCTCTTGTGTTTTGTTCCCACAGAGTGGTGACTCACCAGTGATTTATTGATGCAAGTTCATCGCCAGGTGCTTCTTGCAGTTGACCGCACACGTTAAGTGTCGATGAGTTACAGCAAAGATCAAGCTGGCCGCTGCCAAACCTTTTCTCTGGTCATGACAACTGCAGAGTCTTAAGATGGTACAAAGCTAGTCAGAGGCAGGTCCAGGATTATTTTAGGGAGGGGTTTGAAAAATACCTAACTTGACAATGAAAAAATGTAGTCGGCAATGGGGCATTTTCATTTCTAACTTTTCAGACATCATAAAGCTGATCCAGGGAATATCATTTGGATGCAAATATTTATAAAATGATTTACAAAATATTTTTAAATAAAATATTAATAGTATGCTATATATATGTTGAAGAAATAAACGCAATTTATTAAATAAATATGCCTGTTTTAAACGTATTAGTTAGTTGTCATACAAATATTAAGGGACTCATTACAAATATTGGATTTCCATTTATACCTGAAGAAAATTATAATATCCAAGATAATTATTTTCAAATAAACTCTATAAAACATTAACACTTTAATAGAAATAACTAGGATATAATTATT
This sequence comes from Deroplatys truncata, assembly GCA_030765065.1. Classification (NCBI taxonomy): domain Eukaryota; kingdom Metazoa; phylum Arthropoda; class Insecta; order Mantodea; family Mantidae; genus Deroplatys; species Deroplatys truncata. Next base: position 22,732,676 of record CM060987.1, read on the forward strand.
TTCAAAAACCATTGTAAATAGATAGGACACGGCATTTTCAAAATCAATTGTAAACAGTTTTAAAAATTTGTCTAATGTCTATGTATTCTAGATCCATGTGATCAACCTCACTGGAAGACAGATGCTTTATTTATTTATTAATAAATCTTTCTTTCTTAAATAGTTCGGTTCAGCTTTATTCAATTTATTTGCTGTAGATTCTGTACAGAATTTTAGCTTCATCAATACTAAACAAATCCGCAGATGTGGCCCGCATTTGGGAGGTCCCGGGTTCAAATCTCGTGGGCTGACAAATGTGTCTGGCATATTTTCGTGGTTTCCCTCAGTCGCCAAGGTAAATATCGGATTGGATATTTAGAGTTCCATCCTACGTCTAAAATCACAGTAGAATGAAAAATAGATGGTAATAGCGAAACCTCTGCCTCTATCCATAGAAAATAAAAGTAGGCACCCTACTGCCTCTGCCCAGCACTGTAGAAGCAGAGGTACAGTTGCTGTACACATATCTCTGTGGACACGTGTCGAAGCTGCCAGCTGCTCTTCACAGAAGCAGAGGTACAGTTGCGATGCACATGTATGTGTTTGTCGTCCCGTGGTGTAGTGGTTACCATGATATCCTCTAGTTCCCGAGGTCGCGGGTTCAAACCCGGCGGAGGATGATGGATTTTTTTTGGCGTAAAATCCTTAGTATGGTTTCCTTCAGAAGGGAAGTAAAGCCGGTGGTCCCGTGTCATAGATTTACGGCACGTAAAAGAACCTCAAGCCTGATAATGAGGCCTCTGAGTGATCTTTCACGCCCAACATAGAATGGGACGCTAAGGAGCACAGTAGTTAAAGAGCGTCCATAAATAAAACTCAATTTAATTTTTTTGTCTGTGGACACGTGTTGAAGCTGCCATCTGCTCCTCATAGAAGCAAAGGTACAGTTGCTGTACACATGTCTCTGTTGGCATGTGCCGAAGCTGCCATCTGCACCTCACAGAAGCAAAGGTACAGTTGCTGTACACATGTCTCTGTTGGCATGTGCCGAAGCTGCCATCTGCACCTCACAGAAGCAAAGGTACAGTTGCTGTACACATGTCTCTGTTGGCATGTGCCGAAGCTGCCATCTGCACCTCACAGAAGCAAGCAGGGGTACAGTTACGATGCACATGTCTCTGTTGGCATGTGCCGAAGCTGCCATCTGCACCTCACAGAAGCGAGCAGGGGTACAGTTAAGATGCACATGTCTCTGTTGGCATGTGCCGAAGCTGCCATCTGCACCTCATAGAAGCAAGCAGGGGTACAGTTGCTGTACACATGTCTCTGTTGGCATGTGCCGAAGCTGCCATCTGCACCTCACAGAAGCGAGCAGGGGTACAGTTAAGATGCACATGTCTCTGTTGGCATGTGCCGAAGCTGCCATCTGCACCTCACAGAAGCAAAGGTACAGTTGCTGTACACATGTCTCTGTTGGCATGTGCCGAAGCTGCCATCTGCACCTCACAGAAGCAAGCAGGGGTACAGTTAAGATGCACATGTCTCTGTTGGCATGTGCCGAAGCTGCCATCTGCACCTCACAGAAGCGAGCAGGGGTACAGTTAAGATGCACATGTCTCTGTTGGCATGTGCCGAAGCTGCCATCTGCACCTCATAGAAGCAAGCAGGGGTACAGTTGCTGTACACATGTCTCTGTTGGCATGTGCCGAAGCTGCCATCTGCACCTCACAGAAGCAAGCAGGGGTACAGTTAAGATGCACATGTCTCTGTTGGCATGTGCCGAAGCTGCCATCTGCACCTCACAGAAGCGAGCAGGGGTACAGTTAAGATGCACATGTCTCTGTTGGCATGTGCCGAAGCTGCCATCTGCTCCTCATAGAAGCAAAGGTACAGTTGCTGTACACATGTCTCTGTTGGCATGTGTCGAAGCTGCCATCTGCACCTCCCAGAAGCAAGCAGGGGTACAGTTAAGATGCACATGTCTCTGTTGGCATGTGCCGAAGCTGCCATCTGCACCTCACAGAAGCAAAGGTACAGTTGCTGTACACATGTCTCTGTTGGCATGTGCCGAAGCTGCCATCTGCACCTCACAGAAGCAAGCAGGGGTACAGTTAAGATGCACATGTCTCTGTTGGCATGTGCCGAAGCTGCCATCTGCACCTCACAGAAGCGAGCAGGGGTACAGTTAAGATGCACATGTCTCTGTTGGCATGTGCCGAAGCTGCCATCTGCTCCTCATAGAAGCAAAGGTACAGTTGCTGTACACATGTCTCTGTTGGCATGTGTCGAAGCTGCCATCTGCACCTCCCAGAAGCAAGCAGGGGTACAGTTAAGATGCACATGTCTCTGTTGGCATGTGCCGAAGCTGCCATCTGCACCTCACAGAAGCAAAGGTACAGTTGCTGTACACATGTCTCTGTTGGCATGTGCCGAAGCTGCCATCTGCACCTCACAGAAGCAAGCAGGGGTACAGTTAAGATGCACATGTCTCTGTTGGCATGTGCCGAAGCTGCCATCTGCACCTCACAGAAGCGAGCAGGGGTACAGTTAAGATGCACATGTCTCTGTTGGCATGTGCCGAAGCTGCCATCTGCACCTCACAGAAGCAAAGGTACAGTTGCTGTACACATGTCTCTGTTGGCATGTGCCGAAGCTGCCATCTGCACCTCACAGAAGCAAGCAGGGGTACAGTTAAGATGCACATGTCTCTGTTGGCATGTGCCGAAGCTGCCATCTGCACCTCACAGAAGCGAGCAGGGGTACAGTTAAGATGCACATGTCTCTGTGGACATGTGACGAAACAAGATGCTATGGCACAGGGATGAGACCTAGAAGGCTAACTGTTCACCACACACCGATTCACAAGGCATTTCCTGACAGATACATCGCGATATGATGATGTAGTTAAAGCGACGTAAAATAAGCAGGAAGGAAACATACTACAAAGAAAAATAGCATTACATTTATGTGACGCTATAAATATTCATTTTAACATTCTCTACTACGTATAGTAAGTAGCGGAAGTATTGCATTCCACCCAAAAATTCGATACCGAGATTTCACCGGAAATACATGTTTTGAGACCCCCTGAATCCAAAAAAAGCATTTTTGGAAACATGTCCGTGTGTGTGTGTGTGTGTGTGTGTGTGTGTCTGCATGTGTATGTGTCTGTGAACAGCATAACTCAGGAACGAACAGTCGGATAAACACCAAACTTGGTATTTAGGTTCAGTATTTTCCAGAGATGCGACACGAAGGTTTTCAAGAAAATCCCCCTACCCCAGACTACCCTTTACATGGAACATTTTTCGAAAATTTTAATTTTCTCAAAAATGGCTCTAACGATGTTGATTAAAATATCATATCTTTAAGATATTTGCATAACAAATAAAATGTATATCTCGAATTTTCTGGGAATGTCGCCAAAAGTATTCTTCATTGTGAACGACTTTTGCATAACTGGTAAACCATAAGAGATAGACAAAATTTTACTACACAAAAAATGTAGATCGCGTTAAAATACACAATTTATGTCATATACCTACATTTTTTTTGTTGAGTGAACCGTTTTCGAGATATTGCTTGTTATTCCCTTAAATTTTCCAATACTTATATTTGTTCTCAAATTCATTATTCATTTTTTTATCTTGTATGTGCAAAGAATATTAATCTGTGGCAAAGGGAATGATGCTGCACCTAGCAACCAGCTATTAAGAGATATGTATGTGCTTAAAGGCTACGTATTTTTATATTGTCCTTGTAAATGTATATTCCCCTTACATCTACAAGAAACTTAGCAATAAGATAGAGTCTGCATATGTTTATCTCGATTAACATGAAGTAGATGGAGAATAAGCGTTTGTAAAAATAGTTTGTACAAGAGTAGAGAAAGTCATGTGAGTGCAACACATCAGATTTTTACTTTCTCTACTACGTACAGTAAGTAGGGGAAGTATTGTATTCCACCCAAAAATTCGATACCGAGATTTCACCGGAAATACATCTTTTGAGACACCCTGAATCCAAAAAAAGCATTTTTGGAAACATGTCTGTGTGTCTGTCTGTGTGTGTGTTTGTCTGTGAACAGCATAACTCAGAAACGAACAGTCGGATGAACACCAAACTTGGTATTTAGGTTCAGTATCTTCCAGAGAACCATAAGAGATAGACAAAATTTTACTACACAAAAAATGTAGATCGCGTTAAAATACACAATTTATGTCATATACATTTGTTTTGTTCAGTGAACCATTTTCGAGATATTGCTTGTTATTCCCTTAAATTTTTCAATACTTTTCTCAAATGGGAATTCGTTATTCATTTTTTTGTCTTGGATATGCAAAGAGTATTAATCTGTGGCAAAGGGAATGGTGTTGCACCTAGCAACCAGCTATTAAGAGATATGTATGTGCTTAAAGGCTACTGTATATCCAAATTACCCTTGTAAATATATATTCCCCTTACATCTACAAGAAAATTAGCAATAAGATTAACATCTCGATATCTCGATTAACATGAAGCATATGGAGAATAAGCGTTTGTAAAAATAGTTTGTACAAGAGTAGAGAAAGTCATGTGAGTGGAACACATCAGATTTTTTTAAACTGCTGCAGTTGCTTTGTTCTTCACAGAATAAAATGAAAACACAATATAAACGTTTATAATTCAGCAAGATCATACAGGCGTTTCAGAACAAGCATGTGTTTCATTTGGTGTTTAAATGGTGTACTAGATCAGAGGTGGCGGAAACGTGACTCGCGAGTCATTTTGACTCGCAGGCGCACGTTCCCTCTCTGCAACCGTCCGTTTGATTTTCACATGCTGCTGAGTGATGCAGTGCGTGTTGCATATTTGGTGACTCGCGGAAGGAAGTCGTTTTCGCCACCCTTGTACTAGATAATGGTTTGTCGTCCTCCGCAGTGCAGTGGTTACCCCCTAGTTCCCGACGTCACGGGTTAAAACCCGGCGGAAGGTGATGGATTTTTTTCGGGCGTAAAATCCTTAACATGGTTTCCTTCGGAAGGGAAGTAAAGCCGGTGGACACGTGTCGTACGTTTACGACACATTAAAGAACCTCAAGCTTGATAAAGAGGCTCTGAGCAAAATTACCGATATTTTGTGCCCAGTATAGAATGGGACGTTACGAATCACAGCAGTTAAAGATCGTCCACAAATAAAAACTCAATTTATTTATTTAGGTAATGGTCTTATTGCTGATAATTATTATAAAGTTTAATTCCAATCCAATATTGATTTATGATAGTGGTTTTACTTCTGATAATATAGGGGTGAATTTCATTGTATTTTGCTGTTTATCTCTACCAAACAGAATCACACGATATGCATATAGTGAGTATAAAGTTAGCATAATTTTGATTCTAAATAAACGTTTTCTACAGGATTATTGTGGAATGAGATTATATACTATTTTGAAATACCGGTTTTACAAAATAAATACCTTTATATGTACTTTTGTTACATCACCCCAAAATTCTCTTCCGTATAACGTGTGGATAGCTGTCTGCATAATGTATTTTTAGTTTAGATAGTTTACTCCTAATATTGTTTAAAATATCATAAATAAACTAACACTACTACATAAAGTAACTGTAAGTGTAGCCCATGTTTATCTACTACATGTATATAGCAGTCCATGAATAAAACTCAATTTGATTTTGTCCACACGTATCCCTGACAACTTATATATTGATTCACTTCTTCAATGTTGCTGTTTTCATTCTGAAGGGAAAGTTGGTTAATCGTATTTAGAAGTTATTTAGCAGTAAATGTAAAACATGCTTGAATTGGCCTATCTGACTTTTCCTTTCTTTCTTTTCGAGTTAGTGGGATATTTTTTGAGATATTGTTCACCTCTAGGATAAGATCACTCATTGAGAACGAATAGGTGCATCTGGTTTAAGTAACTTAAATAGGAATAAAAGTTGGTTTTGATTTTACCAAAGAACATCACTATAGTCTTAAGTATGGCAATAATTGTCATATATTTGCTATAATTAAGGGGGGTTATGCTCCCTCTTAATTCCTCCTTGGATGGACCTATGAAGTTAGCTGCAGGCATTTCAGCACTTAAGACGGAGTTCAAATATGCGATTTTTTTCACTGAAAAAATAATATGCACGGTAGTATGTTGTTACAGGAAACGGCCGCTGTGATTGGAAGATGAAGTACAGCTGAAACATGAGATGGAAACGGAATGAAAGGGCAGTGAAATCGTTATAGATGAGAAATCACGCCAGTATTTGCCTACCGACTAGGAAAACCAGGAAAAACCCAAGGTCAGAGTGGACGGTCGAATGCGGGCCTCACACGTTACTGCGGAATACCGTGATTGGTTCAAACTCGCATGGGCTGTGAATTGGATTTGTCAATATTGAATGCCTGGCCCATGAATAAACAATCCCTCAAAGTTGCAGCAATAGCCAAGAGATAATCCAAACATTTTTACACATCGCACAAAAGCATTGTTTGCTAATAAAAAAGATGATAACGGTATACAATGTTTTTATAAGAAACAATGACAGCGGCACTGTAAAGATAGATGACGAATGTTATTGAAACACGCGTTTACATCAATTGCAGTTAAATAAAGTTGAATGTTGTTTTAAATAAGCATTACGATTTGGTCACAGAAATGCTTGATTACATGAAAAATGACATTACAGCAGAAGAAAGGAAGAACATTAAATGTTCCAATTATACACTGCCGTTTGTGAAAATTGCAACACCAAGAAAGACTTTCCCAATAACTCCAAACTTGGTGGAAGTGTAGAAGAGTGTGCAAGCAATAAGTGATTAGCTTTGCAGGGAGATGGGGTACACGTAGGCCGAGCAGAGCCCTCACGTGTCGGTCCGACAAGGTCAGTGTTGCACCCAGTGTAGTCAGTGCAGAACTGTCAAAAAAGGTGGAAGCAATAAAGTAGGTGCCAGTATGCCTCGTCGACGTCAAAGGGAGCCATATCGGCATGTGAGTTCGAACGGGAAGCGGGTTTGTCATACCGTGACATTTCGGCTCGTACAGGGCATGCTGCTACGACAGTGATGCGTGTGTGGAAGCAGTGGGTAGATGAAGGTCGTACGCAGCGAAGAGCTGGTACTGGACCACGGAACATGACCACAGCACGGGATTACCGTCATCTTGTCCGCATGGTCATAACGAACCGTACAGCTTCATCCACAGTGTTGGCTCGACGCTGGAGCACTGCAACAGGTGTGAACTTGTCTGCATCAACGGTTCATCACCGTCTGCTGCAGGTTGGACTGGTTGCATGCATGCTATTGCGTCGGCTTCCATTATCCAGAAACCACAAGCTCCTCCGACTGTAATGGGGTGCTGAATGGCAAATTGTAGTCTTTTCGGACGAGTCCCGCTTCAACGTGTCCTACAGTGATAGCCGCATACGTGTCCGGCGGTACCGTGGTGAGCGCAACCTGAAGGGCAGCATTGTTGAGCGGCATAGCGGACAGTCGTCCTCTGTGGTGTAGTGGTTACCATGTTAGCCTCTAGTTCCTGAGGTCGCGGGTTCAAACCCGGCGGAGCGCGATAGATTTTTTCGGGCGTAAAAATCCTTAACATGGCTTCCTTCGGAAGGGAAGTAAAGCCGTTGGTTCCGTGTCGTAGATTTACGGCACGTAAAAGAACTCCAAGCATGGTAAAGAGACCTCTGAGCAAAATTACTGGTCTTTCACGCCCAATATAGAATGGGACGCTAAGGACGACAACAGTTAAATAGCGTCCATAAATAAAACTCAATGTTTTTTTCTTATATTAGGCTTCCTCGTTTTAGTTAAATCTCAGGAGGTTATATAGCCTACATTTCGCTTACAATTCAACCTCTCCTTCACTTATAACAGCTACATACAGGGTGGAAATCGAAACACTGGAAAAAGGGATATTTAACATGGGAAATGAGTTTTTCTCTAATATTCTCTCCTTGTGAATTTCAAAGAAAAGTCTTACAAGTCCATAGCAGTAGGACCTGATGTCGTGTGCCTAACCTCCTCCAGGCAATCTGTCGGAGCTGGCGGTGCTGATGTCGGTGACAGACTAACGATGGATTCGCCCAGGCCACTGATGGCTGAGTCGGCGCTGTCGAATCGCTGCAAGCAGCTGGTGGTGAAGCTTTGGAAGGCAGTTGAGAAGACTGTGGTGATGGTGTGAAGGTCCTGAATAGCGGATTCCATGGCGGCAAGACGGCGGAGTAGTTGTTCCGTGTTGGCAGAGTGGGCGGCGGTGATGAGTGAAGAGAGGATTTCGTCCTGCTGCGAGATGCTAGATCCGATGTTCAGGACCTCTGATTGGACATCCTCGATCGCATCTCGCAGAGTGGTGTCTGTTGCTGCAGGTGCTGGAGGTGATGTCAGTATTGACGTCGGAAGAGCTGGAGGTGCGAGTGCAGTTGAAGCCGGAGTAGATTGACGGAGGTACAGCGCAGGTTGTAGTCTCGTGCCTATAGCGGCAGCAGCGGTGGCATGGCTGGTGGCCTTCCGCTCGGCTAGCCTCAATATGAAGAACCTGTCCTAACAAGGGCAGGGCGGACCTTAAGGCAGCCTCACGGTCGACCGGATCAGCAAATACCAGGCGAATCAGCGTTGTAGATCCCCGGGAAGTGATGATACTTGTGGCCTTCAAGGCTGGAGGCCACCGGTGTTGAGCGACGGTGAAGATAAATCTTGATGGCAGAACCCGGATACTCCGGAGATCACCGCGCTGCATCGAGATGACAGTGGCGGTGGTGAAGTAGGTGGTGGAGCTGGCTGCTGCGTGGGTTGCTGAGCTGCGGTGATGTGGTGTGATGCTGGTGGAGTCGACTGCTGCGGCGGAAGGTGAGGTGCGGTGTTGGCTGGGCGTGAAGAAAGTTGCTGTTGGTGTCTGGTCGAAGCAGTGACCGTTTCTCAAGAATTCCCGGCCACCGGCGACGGTGATGCAGCGCTCTCGGCAGATGCCACGGGAGGGCCGGCAAATCAGCAGCGGCGAGGTCCGGAGCAGCTTTATCTGAGGACGGCGTAGCCACGGTGAAGGATTTCTACCTGGGGCGTGTTCATTCACGGGGAACCTTCGGTTGAAGATAGGTTCGCGGCGGCATCAGGATAGGCGTCACTCTGGTATCGTTGGGGACCCCGTCCATGCTAGCGCGCATCGTCTTCTGGATCTGGACCTTCTTCGGGTCTCCCCTTCAACCCTGCCTCCCAGGGATCATGTAAGATGCAATAGGTCTACCGAGTTGGCCTACGTCCAATGATAACCTTGTAGCGGGAAATCGTTGATCCTCTTGGTTGATGCTCTCTGCTGCAGTGTTCTGGTCTCCGGCTACATCTGCTCAGCGGCTGATGATTTCTCTATTCTTAATAAATTACCTATCTAACTAATTTCACTGGTCTCAGGGTTTTTGTAGGTGAGGCATTTCCCTTAAATGTGGTTTATTATCAAATAAATACTTATGGACGCCTAGCTTTTCCCGTCTGTAACAATTCTCACCATAATAATAGTCTAGCTGCACACGCTTCCCACCCATACGCACACACGCACATCCATCGTCCAGAGAGTATCACTGTGTGTCGAAATTCTATATGTATATATATATATATTTATTTATTTATTTATTTCCATAATGCTATACAAAATTCTTACAAATTTTAATACATTACTTTGAGTTGCTATTTTGTCTTTCTTTGGTCCATCATGCATTTTAATACCGTGGTTATTTATGCATGGTGGGTCATAACAAATTCATATTGCTTTATTTTTGTAAACCACTTTTCTCTTACTCTCCCCATATACTCTCCTATTCTTTTTATATCCCTCTCCTTTTGTATTTTCATTATCCTAACTTTTAATACTTCTTTGGTAACATTCTCCCATTCTTTAGGTAAAAACTGATCTCTCCACAACTTAGTTTCTTCACATTCAATTATATAATGCAAATCATTATCTGCCTCTCCACAAAGAGGACACCTACCCAAATTCGCTCCCTTCCTATCTCCCCTTAGCCTGTATGCACTTAATCTAGACCAGGCCCACCCTTCTCTCACTAACCTATTACCTACATCCACATACTTCTCCCTTCCCCAGTCCACCTTTAATTGTCTATATAGTTCCAAACTTTTCTTTCCTTCCAGACTTTGAAATAATTCTTGTTTCTTTATATCTTCTACTCTGCTTCTCACTTCTTTCCAGAAACCTTTAACTAACTCCTCTCTCTCATTCCATAAGTTACCCATTCCTATTTTCTGCAGAATTCTCCTTATTCTTTGAACCCAGTTCATCCCATCATTGGATTTTTCTTGTATTATTAAACATTGCCTCAAGATATTATGCTCGTCCAATGATTTCAATCTATACCAATACTCAAGTATCCTTTCTACTACCATGCCCTTGCTACCTACTCATCCCAACTCCAACATTGCTGCTCCATTACGTGATGAAATAGATAAACCTAACATGCATTTACAGAACGATCTATGTACTTTATCAATCATCTCCCATCCTTTGTCAGTTCCCCAAATCTCTGATCCATAGACCATTTTTGCTTCAACTACAGCTTTGTAAACCCTTTCCAACCATTTAATTTGCATATCTGGTATTTTATTTAAGCTATTCTTATAGCAGTCATTGCTAATCTTCCGTTAGCTAAGGCACTTATCTTGTGATCATTCCATCTCCCATTGCTACTTATCCTCACTCCCAAATAATCAAACTTGTTTACCATTTGCAACTCTTCCCCTTCCACATACCACTTTTCCGCCTTCTTCAATTTATAGCTCTTTTTAAATACCATTATCTTTGATTTTTTAAAATTTATCCTTAAACCCCATTTCTTACAAAATGAATATGCTACACTTTTGTTAGATCTCCTAATGAAATAGAACCTACCACTAAATCATCTGCAAAAAGTAATCCTGGAATTTCTCTATTATTTACTGTGGGTAAATATAAGTTATCCTTATTCAATTTTTCTAAGATATCGTCAATAAATAAGTTAAACATTATAGGGCTAAGTTTGCAACCTTGTCTTAACCCCATATTACTATCAATTTTTCCCACAATTTTATCATCATTTAGCGTAATATAAAACTTATTTTATATACATATATACTGTATTGCTCTTATGAATTTTGAACTTAGTCCCTTACTTCCCAGTTTAATTCATAGTGCCTCTCTATCTATAGTATCAAATGCCTTCTCTAATTCAATAAATGACATATATACCCTACCTCTTTTAATACTTAAATATTTATCTATAATAGATTTTATAATGAAAATATTGTCTACTGTTCTCCTACCTTTTCTGAATCCTCTCTGAAATATTGATAATTTATTTTCCTCCTCTGCCCATTTCTGCAATCTAGTTGCTAATATTCCTGAATAGATCTTTCCTAAGACTGACAGCAAACTAATACCCCTATAATTAATTGGATCTTTGACACTTCCTTTCCCTTTATAAATGGGTACAATTATACTTGCCCTGCAGTTATGTGGTACCTTTCCTCCTTCAAATATAATATGCATCAGTTTAACCAGTATCTCAGTCCTATCTCTATTTTCTATCCATTTTATTCAAAATTCCCCTGGTAGACTATCAATTCTTGATGCCTTATTATTTTTAAACCTTTTGGTTTCCTCCCAAACTTCCATTACCGATATTTTCTTATCTAGGCTATCTTTGTATCAATATCTAAAGATAATGGGATTAAGTTTGTGCATTTGGTTTGCATACCTAATAGGTTTTTAAAGTAATTACACCATATTTCTGGCGCAATAGCATTCCCCCTTTTATTCCTATTATACATTCCTCGGATTATTTTCCATACTCTATAGTTATTTTTATTTACTGCTTCAAGCAAATTCTTACTTAATCTTCCACCCCATTCTTTCTTTTTTACTTCAATTAAACATCTATAACTCCATTTCATTGTTAAATAATTTTTTTTTGAATCCTCATCCTCCTGTAGCTTCCATCCCTTTAATTCCTGTTCCGCTCTCCTCTTATCTTTAATACTATAAGCGAATGCCAATCTGGGGCTTTCTTCCCCCTTCTGTACCCAAATTTAGTGACGCTGACCTTGGCGCCTTAGAATGTAACGACATTTCTAATTGGTCCTCAGACCGCGTTACCTTATTGTGTATCAACATATTCTGCTCCAAAACTTTTCGCACACGCGTCCCAGTGACGCGCCCGGAAGCAGATTCATATCTCTGTCTCTTTACTTTCTGTATATCTCTTTTTCTGTTTCTGGTTATTGCTTCAAGTTCCGTGCTCATTAGCTTGGTGAAAGGTGGTGGGCTCTACCTAGAATTATCTTTTACCTGGAATTAGCTAGCTCGCCCGTCCCTTACTTATCTAAGTTACAATCTGCTTTGTATCTTTCTTAGCTGCTAAATATTCTAGCATCTTTCTTGCTGAATTAAATTATTATGTACAATTCTTGTTTGATATTCATTTATGTCTATATTTATGTATATATATATGGTATATCCCCTTTCAACCTCCAGTGACTGCGGAACTCTCCTCTCCTATACCAAGGCTTGTATGAAATGTGACATTGACGAAGATCTGAAATAACTGCTTCAGACCATTTACTACTTCACAAAATTGGTTCATAATGAAAATATAGATTCATTGCTAATAATTATTGTTCCAGGTAGCCCTGATGTGTTAGTTGACACTAGTGTTCTATGATCTATATAGCTGCATACAGCCTGTGCGAACTATTCCTACAAAATCTTATTTTCCTATCAACTTCATGTTTAACAAGATAAAAGTTTGCAGGAAAGCTTCATTACAGATTTCATTGTAGGTACAAGAGGCTTAGAAAAACAGAAGCAATAGTTAAATACCTAAAAGCGGATCACTATATACTGGACTTGAAGTCCCATATTTTCCATGAACTCGCGAGAAACAACCGAATAGTGACAGCACTTCAAACAAATGAAATTCATACAAATAACATCGATATCTCCAAAATGGCTGATGCCACAAAAAAGTCATTTAAAATAAATTCTATGTTTTAAAGATATCTTGTTTATTTTTTCGGTAAATGTTGTCTATATCTTATGGTTTACCATTATAAAGTTATACGAAACTACTTCCGAATGAAGAAGACTTCAGAAGCAGTTCTCAGAAAATCCAAGATAACCTTTTATTTGCCAAGCAAATATCTTAAACGTGTGGTCAATTAATCATAATCGTCAGATCCATTCTCCAGAAAATAAAAAATATCGAAAATTTGTCCATGTGAAGGGTACTTTAGTGTGGGTCGATTTTTTTTAAAATGTTTGTGTTGCATGCGTGGAAGACTCTGAGCTTAAATAGCAAGTTTGGTACAGTAAAGCGTGTCTTCAGCGGAATTGAACGGGGCTCTCGAACATTTCCGTTAAATATAGGTTTCCGTTTAACGAAGGCAAGCCTAGTCTATTGACAAAATTAAACCATAAACATACACCTATTCTCACCTTTTAAACACACTGATTTATTCGGTAACGCGCGGAAGAATAGTCCCGTCTCGTCGCCGTTTGCTGTTTTCAGCTTCGTGTACTCAGATTAATGAGGGTGGTCTAGCAATCTAATCAGCGATGGTTTCAATATTAACGTCATTCGATTCACCACAAAGTTCGTTAAAAACTATCTGATGTCTTTTGCGGAAACTCTCCAACCATACATTAGATGCTTTGAATTCAGTCTTACCCAGTTTTTCAGCTACCTTTTTAGCATATTCCTGTAACTTAGGCCCCGATACGCGGTGATTGTGTGCCCTAACATTAAGGAACCACTCCCACACTATTTCATTAATGTCCAGGTTTTCAGTTTTCTTAAGTTCTCTCTTTATTTTTCCGTTAGCACAATTTTCCCACCGCTTCAGAATTTCCGTTTTCTTCTTTAGAATCTCTTAAACTTGAGTTTTTCCTACGTTGAACACCTTCATGATCTGATTTACACTAAATTTATCACGTTCACTAGCATAACTCAGTTTCACTCGCGTGTTAAGATTTAGCACAACTCTTGGTGCCATGGTGACTATTGCTGAACTAGATCATCATCAGCTATAAATTTAGAGGCGTACTGTTAAGAGCTGACAAGTCATTAGAGCAGGAAATGGAAAGGGAAGAGACAACAATAAAAGACCATCAGCCGTGCTTATTGTTAACTTAATTATGTAGTGAAGGATGAGTGTGACAGGTTTGTCAATATTCGGACCGACATTAGCGCACCCCCCTTCTAGACTGGTCAGTAAGCAGCAAAATGGTCATGTTTCAACTTAAACATTGCGTACTTAAAGCAGACAACACAGACTTTCACAGGCTACCTGAAAATTTTCTACACTTTGCATTCCGGAACTGAAAAGCTTCCGTTAAAAGACGTACTTTGATTTCCGTTGTCCGCGTAAGACAGTTTCCGCGTAATAAAGGGAATTTAGCATGTTTTTCACAGCAAAATTCATAGGACCATGAAATATTTCCGTTTAATAAGGGGTCCGTTGAAGGCAGCTTTTACTGTATTTATCGACTTTCGTTTTTTAGTTACTGCTGTTCACAAACACACAGGCGCGCGGACTTTTTTTTCCTAAAACTGTTTTTTTTAATTCAAGGGTTCTCAAAACATGTCTTTCCGGTGGAATCTAGGTATTGAATTTTTGGATGGAATACAATACTTTACCTACGTGGTAGAGAAAGTAAAAACGAGTAGCGACTTACCACTTGAAGAAATATGTGTTTTAAAATACAAATCAATAACAAAAAATATCTCGGAAGTGATCTGCATTTTTTGTGTTTCAAGATTTTGCGTATCTCATACTGTTTACCAAGTGCACAAAATTTATTTAGAAGAAAGAGGACTTAGCAGTTATTCTCAGAAAATTCAAGATATATATCTTATTTGTCGTGCAGATATTTTAAAATATATTTTAATTAAAATCGTTACATCCATTTTAGGGGAAATATGAACAATATTCCACTCAAAGGGTAGTTTGGCATTTAAACAACTTTTTCTTTTTGTGTTATGTTGTTCACAGACATACACATAGACAGATACAAACATGGACCTTTTCCTAAAAGTGCTATTTTTTGGATTCAGGGAATCTCAAAACGCGCATTTCCTGTAAAATCTTGGTATCAAAATTTGGGTGGAAAACAATACTTCCTCTACTTACTATAAGTGAATAGTAGAGGAAGTAAAAAGTAGCACAAAACACAATATTAAAGGGTAGTTAACCATAATTATATTTGGAGAAATGTGTCTATAAAGGGGTTCAATCCTGTTACACAGAGCCCCGGGATGTTGATACAGAATTGGCGGAGTGCCTAGACACCGCCACGCCATGTGACCTGTGGTGAAGGGCGCGCCTCCCTTAGCACAAGTTCCCACATATGCGCCGGCAGGCCCAGCTAAATGGTTGCCGAATGAATTTCCTGTACTAGCTTTCTCTGAAATAACCAAGCTGATATTCAACACAGAAATGTATTCTCCTGTTTGAGTAATTGCCTATATTTTCTTTCCAGCCGGCGACATTGGGCCACCTGATGTAATGTATCATTCACATCTCCACAAAGAAAACTTAAAAATATCTTACGCTAGAACTTTAATTGTTACGTTATATGGAAATTAAATAATTCTCCTCTTCTTACTCTTCGTTCTTTTTACTTTCTCTACCACCTATATGGTAGACAGAGAAAGTGTTGTACTCCTCCGAAAAATTTTATATCGAAATTTCATCGGAAATATATGTTTTGAGAATCCTTAATAATAATAAAAAATATTTTTAGAAAAAGGTTCGTGTGTGTGTTTCGTGTCAGTGTGTCTATGAACATCACAACTCAAAATCTTTTATTTTCTGAAAATGGCTGTAACGATTTTTATTAAACTACCACATTTAAAGATGTTTACATGATAAATAAAATTTATATCTTGAACTTTCTGGGAATAGCCTTTGAACCCCTCTTCATTCTTGTATAACTGTAAACGTTAAGCGACAGACGAAAACATTACACAAAGCATGTAGATCTCTTTAAAATACACAATATATTTCAAATACGTTTTTTTGTGGCATCAGCCATTTCCGAGATATCTGTTATTAATGGTTCGATTTGTACAATACTTAGGCATGCTTTTAAAGTCCTGTCAACATTCAGTTGTTTCTCGCGATGTCTGGGAACAGTATGGAATTTTAAGGCCAGCATATAGCGTCCAGTTCTTAAACATTTGACTGTCGCTGTTCTCTTTGTATCTGTAACGAAACGTGTAATGCAGTTACTTCGGAAAGGTTTAATCTCCATTAAAATGAAGTAAACAGGGAAATTTTCGTAAGAGTAATTTGTATAGCCACTAATAAGCGATACAGGGTAGAGAAAGTCATGTGAATGTAACACAAAAATTTTTCAGTGTTAATCCTCCTCAGCTTACAAGGAAGTGCTCAGTGTTTGATCTCCGGAAAGGTTTCAGGAACATATTTTCCACAAACAAAACAGAAATCCGCTAGAGAACGCTCTCAATGCAATTGATTATTTCAGAAATCCATTATCAACCAGTTAGGTCACTTGCTTTCTGTATGTAAGAAGGTGCAATTGCGTCGTTTTCTGCAGCAGACCATTATTTCATGCACTCCACTCTACTTACTTATGGGCTTGTAAATATTAAAATATACTCTCTAAGGCTATTTTCCATTCCCTTTTTTTATGGAGCTATCCCATATTCTCTTATATGCATTAAAACTCTCAGATGCTAGTTTGCATGATTTCCCTTTGCTATTCTATTACTTTAACATTATAAAGTTGATAACTTCTATTCTCGAATCATTGTCAAAATAATTTCAAATCTATAATATTTGTTCTGTTGTATGCCTGATCCAATCAAAGCATACTTATATATATTTTCCACGATGTGAATCCGAAATCTATAGACAAATTCTCACAAACTGTTCAGGGAGGTTTTCTGAGTATTTTGAGATAAGGAACCCATGGCCCCCGTGGCTCATTACCGAGTAATTTGGTTGTTTTCGTTTTGTAATAACTCATTCATTTTTGTAGATGTTTACTCGGGATATTGTTTCCAAACAAAACACAATCTTTGACACCTGTAGAGCGTGTTTACATTTCGGTTCGCCACAATTACTCCTGACAATTACAATTATTTATTTTAAAGGATAGATAACCAAACATTATAAAAACTTACATGAAACAACCCAAATTACTCTGTTTCACTGTTTAAAATCATATTTTTGAAGATGGCTGCTATGATCACAGCAAGGCCTCGTGCACACGCTTTAGCATTCCAGAAGATTGGTGCACATCGTCAGCGACTGCTAAAATCCTAGCAACCAGGTTCATATTGTTCCGAAAGGAATCACGTAAATTAGGCTCTTCACGTTAGCCCTCAGTGAGAGTCCATGGTTGTCAGATCTACTGACCGTTCTGGCCATGGAACAGGACAACATTACAATCCTTTGCCTAAACTGTTCATCAAGGTGTTCCCAAACATTCACTGCGAAATGTACTGGCGCCCCATTACGTTGGAACCACATATGTCTGCGAATTATCAGCGGCACATCTTCCAGAAAATGTGGGAGATCATGTTGAAGGAACGTTTTATAGAGCATTCCGTTCAGTCTGCGGGCCAGTACGAGGGCGGATCGAAAAGTAATGCACAATAATTTTTTTACAAAAAAGTTTAATAGTTAAAACAACAACAAAAAATAAAAAATTAACTTACACCTTTTACCTACTTTTCGACACGGTCACCAAGTTTCTCAACACATTTCTCCGATCGTGAAACCAGTTTCAATATGCCCTGTTTGTAGAAGTCCGTTTCCTTTGAATATAGCCATTTGCGGACTGCTGATTTCACTTCCACATCTGTCGCAAAGCTTTGGCCTGCCAGGAATTTCTTCTTGGAACCAAACAGATGAAAGTCCGCCAGTGCAAGGTCGTGACTGTATGGTGGATGCTGGAGCACCTCCCAACCAAATTTGCTGATTTTCTGACGAACAACAGCAGCAACATGGGGCGAGCATTGTTATGAAGAATTTTGACATCGTCAGCATTCATGTTGTGGCGTTTGTCACGAAGGGCACGACGCAACTTCAAAGTTTTCATGTAAACTGCAGCATTCACAGTGGTCCCTTGTTCAGCAAAGTCTACTAATACAACACCATGCATATCCCAGAACACCTTCACAAGCACTTTCCTAGCAGATTGAGTCACTTTTAATTTTTTATTCACTGGGGAACCAGCATGTTTCTACTCCATACTTGCCTGCTTGGTTTCGGGCGTGTAGTGGTATGCCCACGACTCATCACCAGTGACGATTCCTTTCAGAAAGTCATGCCCTTCCGCGGTGTACCGCGTTAGGTGATCCAAGCTCGTCATCATTCGCTGGCCCTTGTGGTTGTCTGTCAGGTTCTTAGGCACCCAGCGAACACTGACTTTACGAAATTTCAACGTGTCATGAACAATATTGTATACTACACCATAGGAAATGTTAAACTGTTGCGATAAGGTTTGCAGTTCACACGCCGGTAATTCAAAATTGCCGCCTCAATGACATTCTGCGGGGTTTCAGCTGTTACCGGCCTCCCAGAGCGTGGCGAATCTCTAAGGTTCACATGGCCCTCTAAGAAGAATACACCTCACCTGGAGACACTGTTATGGCCCATACAATCATCCCCATATACGCTACGCATGTCCCTGTGAATATCACACCTCTCTGCTCTTCACACGTGGACGACAGTAACATGCGTGCCATCTTTGTTGCGTAGTTCACGCTTCTCTCGCTAGAGCTGCACATTAAACAAAAATACCCTCTGTAGTGAAAACTTCAAACTATATCTGTGTGAAATTGCACCATTCGCTCCAATACCAAGGCACAAAGAATTTATTATGCGTTACTTTTCGGTCCGCCCTCGTACATAAGTCCCAATCAGCTTGTGCGATAGTTATCGCGGTGGGGGAACAGTTCTGCATAGCGTCGTTGTGCGCTCTTCCATTGCATTGAATGAAACTGTAGACGATGTGTTTACCGGTTAATTCTGCTTAAGTAAAACTATCCATACCGTATCACGTGCTACAAGTACTACAAAGTAATGTTCTGCAATAAAAAAGTGAGGCAGATCTAGCAGGAGTAGAAGCCTGGTGTTGGACCGCACTGAAAACGCTCTAAATAATGAAAGGTTTATTTTGTTTGTTGAGTTATTACAAAACGAAAACAACGAAATTACTCGATAATGAGCCACCAGGGACCATGGATTCCTTATATCAAAACACTCAGAAGACATCCCTGAACAATTTGTGAAAGTTTGTCTAAGAGTTCGGATTCACTGTGTGCATGTGTATGTGCATGTATGTGTGCAGGATGATTCTGTGATTATGTTATAAACTTTTAGAGGTGATAGAGGAGACAATTATGACCAACTCTCATACAGGATCCCATGTCCTTAAACGTCTCGTTTAATAGGTAGAAGCAAGCGTGTGTTGTCACTCTATAACAGATTGTTAGAGTGGAGCTTTTCATTCTAAAGTGACTAGGAGGCTTGTAAATTGCGGTGTCTTCTTTAATGTAGTCCAAGTAATGTTTTCATGTTGGTATGTTAACATTGTTGTAACCATGGAAAGATTCATATTAAGAGAACTTCTGATATACATTTACAGTCAAGTGTGAGCTAGCATAGTGCATGATCACTCGATAGGGCCATATCTGTTGTCAGCTCGTTTAAATGGACAAAAGTAACACAACTTTCTTATAATATCTGGTCTGCTGCTAGAGGATATTCCATATGACCTTCGTCACCGCATGTGGTGGCAGCATGATGGTGCACCCACTCACTTCTCCGGGAATGTCTAAAATATTTTCCATAAACGTTTTCTGGTGAGATGGATCGGAAGAGGTGGTCCAGTTCATTGGCCTGCTCTATCACCCGATTTGAAATCAATGGATTTTTACTTTCTCTGCTACGTATAGTAAGTAGGGGAAGTGTTGTATTCCACCCAAAAATTCGATACCGAGGTTTCACCGGAAATACATGTTTTGAGACCCCCTGAATCCTAAAAAAAAGCATTTTTAGAAACATGTCCTATGTGTGTCTGTCAAAACGAACAGTCGGATAAACACCAAACTTGGTATTTAGGTTCAGTATCTTCCAGAGATGCGACACGAAGGTTTTCAAGAAAATCCCCCACCCCAGATTACCCTTTACATGGAACATTTTTCGAAAATGTTAATTTTCTCAAAAATAGCTCTAACGATTTTTATTAAAATATCATATATTTAAGATACTTTCATGAACAATAAAATGTATATCTTGAATTTTCTGCGAATGTCTCCAAAAGCATTCTTCATTGTGAACGACTTTTACGTAACTGGTAAACCATAAGATATAGACAAAATTTTACTACACAAAAAATGTAGATCGCGTTAAAATACACAATTTATTTCATATACATTTTTTTTCTTGAGTGAACCATTTTGAAGATATTGCTTGTTATTCCGTTAAACTTTCCAATACTTATATTTTTTCTGAAATGGGAATTCGTTATTCATTTTTTTTTGTCCTGGACATGCAAAGAGAATGGAATGCGCCACATAGCAACCAACTCTTAAAATATTTGATATCGCTTAAAGCCTGCCATATTCCCCTTGCATCTACAAGAAAATTAGCAATAAAATTAACATCTCGTTTAACATGAAGCATATGGAGAATAAGCGTTTGTAAAAATAGTTTGTACAAGAGTAGAGAAAGTCATGTGAGTGTAACACATCGGATTTTTTCTTGTGGTGTTATCTTAAAGCCCTTGTTTATGACACACTGATCGATTCGCAAGAAGACCCAATAGCAAGGTTACTAATTGCATGTTAGAGAGAACATTAAGGAACATACCAGTAATCTTTGAACGAGTACGATAGTCGATGGTGCGGCGCTGCAATGCTTGTATTGAGGCTGGTAGGAGACATTTTCAACAGTTCGTTTAGTGTGTACTGGTATACTGGTGTATTGTGATGTTTTGGCGTTCAAGTGCATTCAGTAAATAAAGGCATGTAATAAAAATTCAGAGGTTTAGGTTCATTATCATCATTATGAAGCATTTCCGGACATGGGTTCCTATATACAGGCTGGTGTCGAAGAAGTTGCCTAGTTTGCATGGCGTAACAAAGTCGAATAGCGGCACTCATACCTATGGCCTTCTCTGTCGATCAAACAACAAACCTCAACCCCACGAAGATTACCGGTACTAATAAAGGGGTTTACGTTTAAACTGTCCATTTCGATTCCTGTATCATAGCACACTATTTCTGTTTATCAGCATCTTCATCAGGATGCCATTAACGTAAGAACAGTAAGAAAGTTCAGTGTTCATTAGTGAATGCTGTTTCAGAAAAGGGGTTCTCATTGAAGGGAATACGAGTAACAATACAGTCTCAACCAGTGTGAATTGATTTTGTAGGGAAATATCCTCAGTTTCAACGGATGTCTCGAAAATACCTCAAGAGATTCAGAGCTGAGTTAGTTTATATTTTATGTTGTTGTGCATGTTAAAAAATTACTGTTTAGTAATTAAATTATAAGCAACCTGTCATGTTTCCACTATATTACTTTCTCTACTACGTATAGTAAGTAGGGGAAGTATTGTATTCCATCCAAAAATTCGATATCAAAGTTTCACCGAAATATATGCATTGAGGCACCTGAATAAAAAAAAATATATTTAGAAAAATCTCCGCGTGTGTGTGTCTGTGTGCCTGAACAGCAAAACTCAACGAAAAATCGGATAAATGCCAAAATTGGTATTTAGGTTCAACACCTCCCAATGATACGACACCAGGTTTTCAAGAAGATCCTCCTAACCCAACTACCCGTTACATGGAGCGTTTTTAGGATTTTTTTTATTTTCCGAAAAATATCTAACATTTTGTTTAAAATACCATATATTAAATATATTTACTGACAACTAAAATGTATATCAATCTTCTGGGAATAACCTATGAAGTGCTCTTCATTCGGAAGGAATTTTGTATAATCTTGTATAACTGGCAAATGTTAAGCGAAAGACGAAAACGTACTACACAAGAAATGTAGATCTCTTAACACACGATTTACTTCAAATAACGTTTTGTGACATAAGCCATTTCCGAGATATCCGCTATTAACAGTTCGAATGGTTCAATACTTAGGTCATATATTTAAAGTCCTGTCGATTTTCAGTTGTTTGTTGTGATGTCGTGGAAAGAGTATAGAATAACACTTTAAGGCCAGCATATAACGTGCAATTCTTAAACATTTGATTATCGCTGCCCCCTTTGTATCTATAAGGAAATATATAATGTAGGTATTTCCGGAAAGGTGCTTTAAAACGAAGTAGATAGCAAATAGCTATACCCACTAATAAGCGATAGAGGGTAGGGAAAGTCATGCGAATATAACACATAGATTTTTTTTCTCTGCGGTTACCTGAAGGACCCGAGTCTTTGCTAGACGCCTTGAAAATCTGAACCAGCTGCTGAACTCCATACTCCTGGAGATGACGACTGCCACGCCCACAATGCTTGAGGCTGTCTTCCGTAACTTGGTGAACATAATGAAGACATATAACGGAATGGTGAACACGTTGAAACATTTGTTTAAATTTTGTCATGTTAATTCCTGGAAAATGTTTCAGAATTTGAGGGTATTTTTATGTTTCTTACAAAAACTTTATTTACTGTTCAGCACATGTAAAGATGTTTATTTTTTCATCTAATTTGCATGTCACTCTGCAATCAAATAAAATTAATGCTTCAGAAAAACCCAAAATCTTACATCCAATGAACCCCGAGTATCAAACTCTATTCCCTTTCCTCTTCCATCCTATAAGTTATTCATGTAGTCGTTGCTGCAACCTGGTGCACCTATTCATTAAGTTTTGAAGATTTAAGGATCGCTAGTCAGCGCCAACATCATATCTTGTCCAATTGCTGGACAACGGACCAAAATAAAATGAACTGTCGATATACGAGGGTGGCTTGATAAATCAGTGACTTTTTAAAGAAAGTAACATTTTTTTTCCAAAAATAAATTTTATTTTCCAACATGTCTCCTTTCAATTCAATATACGTTGTCCAATGTTTCTTCAATTTTTTTAACCCTTCCAATAGTTATGATTTTTTGAAGTCTGCAAAATATGAGGTTGTTTTGTCATGATGTGTTCACTGAACGTGAATTTCTTCCCAGCGAGTCAATTTTTCAGGTTGGCAAAGAGGAAGAAGTCGCTCGGAGCCAAATGTGGAGAATATGGTGGGTGAGGTAGCAGTTCGTAGCCCAATTCCACAGATTTTGCTATAGCAATGGCTGACTTGTGTGCAGGTGCAGTATCCTGGTGAAAGAGAACCTTTTTCTTCACCAAATGGGGTTATTTCTTTAACAACTCCTTGTGAAACTGATCCAGCATTGCGGCATAATATGAACCTATAATCTTTTACCCTTTTCCAGGTAGTGGATGTCTATCACCCCTTGTAAATCTCAAAAGAGAGCTGCCATGATTTTTCCTGACGACGGAATGGTTTTCACTTTCTTTGGAGCAGGTTCGCCGAAGGACATCCACTGCTTTGATTGTTGTTTGGTTTCAGGTTGATAGTATTGGATACAAGTTTCATCAACCGCAATATAACGCCGCAAAAACTCATTTGGGTTGCGCTGGAAATGTTCACACGATTCCCTTATTCTCAGCTGTGAGCAGTTGCGGTACCCATCTTGCTGACAGCTTTCTCATACCCAAACATTTGTGCAGAATGTTATACACCCGTTCACTTGAGATGTTTACGTTCTTGGCTACCTAACGGATTTTCACTCGGCGGTCTTCCAACACAATATCGCGAACTTTGTTCACCATTTCTTCTGTTGTGACCTCAACCGGCCGTCCTGTGTGCAAGGCATATCTTGTGCTCGAACAGCCACATCGAAATTCTGTGAACCACTTGTGAACCATGCCATGTGATGGAGCAGAGTCCCCATAATACTTGTTCGGCTTTTCTTCAGTTTCCTTCACCGTCTTACCACGCAAAAGGCAGTGCTTTATTAGGACACGAAATTCACTTTTCTCCATTTCCTACGAAGCAACACACATCTGCTTATTTTAGACCTCTAAATAATGTTCTAAGAAACAAATGACAACTAACTTCTGCGATTATACCCAGAATAGATGTAAGACTTTGGTGCAAACAAGAAACCTGTGATTAGAACACTATCTCTCGTCAAAGTCATGGACTTATCAATCTGCCCTCGTAGAGGGTGCGGATAAACATTTGGCACAAAATTGTAGAGTAGAAGAGTAATACCAAACTAAGAATTTTAAGGTTATAATAACATAAGAGCTGCGTGAACATGATTGATATTTGACTTTATGAAACATCAACATGAAATATGTGTCGATTTGCACAAGTCTCCCATTACAGTCCAGATTATCACGATTAGTAAAGGTGATCCTGCTGTAGAAGAAATAAAGCGACCAGCACCATGGAACCTTCACAAAAGATTGGATGATTGATTGGGTCATCATAGCAGCTACTTGAAGTAGTTGATGTTACCACTAGGATTAGCCCAAAAAGGAGGGCAGAAATCCACGAAGTTATTGCTGCATGGGGAAGGGCAGTGGGATCACCAGCTATCCTCCCCTCCCCAACTGGATGTGAGCAGGTCGACCGACAGGAGAGAGAAGACAGAGCCTAACTTGGCCGGTCGGCGACAGAACACTTTCATGAAGGGACTCGCGAGCAGCGAACACGACGTATGTGTAATTGTTTCAGCTTATTCAAAATTCAATCATAACCGCTTTGTGGGTAGAAGAATACAAAATTTAACTTAACACGCGTACTATGCGTAGTTTTGAAAAGACATAATTAGCTATGCAGAGAAGCGAAGGCTATACCGAAATTCAATTCATTCCTTCTAAAGCTTGTCTTTTGGGTAATCATATGTTGGTCAAGATTTTGATAAGAAATCGATACATAAGCTCTTTAAACACGTGATCAAATTGAATGGTTGTAATGACACATATCGAATTGAAGTTTTATAATAGTAAGTACATCTTTTTTAGGAAATATGAATTGTTGTAATGAATCTTATGGTTGATTTGTCTTAAAATTGTATACATAGGGCTCTTGGTGTTAAACTAATTCATAGTGAAGATGTATTCAGTGTAAAGTGTTGTGTTACCGAAAACAAAATTTAAAGTGTTTTCGTTAAACTTATAATGTAGAAAGGAATTTAAAGTGAATTTGTTTATAAATATAGTTAAACCAGGTTTACTCTTTGTACTACCAGTCATTGAAAAAAAAATATCCTGCCATTATCCAAGACCAAGTCCTTGTCGTTTTTGGCCTGTAAGTTAACCAATTTAATGAAGATCCCCCCTCGGAATTCGGAATTGTGATATGAGTTAAAATAATAACATATAGAAATACCACATTACAAACATTACTCACAAGTATGTGCGTATTGTCTCAATAATGAGTACTGATGCACAATGAGAAACTAACGGGGTACTGTACTGAACAAGACAGCATTACTGTGCTATCCAGTAGGTTTCACATCAGACACACCTAGTGACGGTGACTACAACTCTACAACGGTGTGTTTTCTTTACAGCTGTCGCCACAAACAGGTTTCATAATCGGAGAATCTATTTAATGTAATGTAAAAAAGCTTCTGGTTCCTAACCTCAAAATAGTTACTTTGGTACTGTCTTTGTACTCCACAGTTTTATATATAATAATTACGTTTACTGTTTGCGGGAGAAATCTTATGAGGTAGACGAGCCTCTCTTTAAAAGTAATGCATTTAATGGTAATCACTGAAACAACAATAAGTTGAGCTGAGCCTTTACTATTATATCTCTTAGTACGTGCTCTCTAAAACACCTTCTTGTCGGGATGTTAGCACGCCAAAAAATAGTACTTTAGTGGCGGCCTAGGCTGCTAAAAGTCGTATGGAAACTTTTAGCGAAGTAATAAAATCTAGATGGCATTGACCAGTCTTATCAACTTTAACAGGGTTTTTAACAAAATACATGACCATAAAACAAGAAACATATGTCAACACCATTTTTATGTTAAATTTTGTACAGTTTTTAAATGCAACATATTCCTTCTCACACATATTTTCCGTCATAAGCTTGTTGTTTAGAAACGAGCGCTCAGAATAAGTACTGCCATCTACATCCGCATGCCGTATTGTTACGGTAACGCTTCCTAGGAGGCGTTGGTACGGTTCATAGTGTAGGATTCAGGCGGCTGTGAGAATGTCAACAAATGACTAACTCTGGCTTTTATATTTATAAAGTACTTGTATTACATTTATTTTATTTAATATAATTTAGAGAGCTTTTACTAAACACTATTGTATGCACCACTTATGCAAAACTTTAGCGTGCTTGATATACAGAATGATTTATGAAGAACTGACACATTTATTTATTTATTTAATTATTCTGCTCGAAATTCTCTCAATACCCCAATTTTAGCACCAAATTAAGCAGAATATTCTGGAGTTTGGATTGCCTGTCACTAGATGCGCAGATGTTCATGTTTTATTCGTAATTGTTAGTTTTATTGCCGGCAACTGTTTTTGAGATTTTGTTCTAGTCAACGTGAAAATGGAGTACACATTAAATAAACGACTCTTCCTTGTAAAGGAATACTGGATTACGAATTCAATTACGGCTATCAAAAGGGCATACCATAGAGAATTTGGTGTTCGGAATCGTCCCCAAAGAAACACAATACTGGAACTGGTAAACAGATTGGAAACAACTGGATCTCTGGTGAGTGAAAAAGGCAAAACTCGTTCATCTAGGCTTCCCACGGTTGTTGACGTAAGAGCACGACTGGATCAGTCACCCAAAAAACCATTAAGACGTTTGTCGCAGGAGACAGGGTACATCTACTCAATGTGTCAGAGAGCTGTGAAAAGTGCTGGCCTAAAGCCGTATAGGATTATTACGGTTGTCCATCAGTTACAGGAGCCAGATAAGGATAGACGACTGAATTATTACCGAAAATATACATGTTATTCATGAAGCACCTATGCACCCGGTTAAAATCGGAGTTTGGTGCGCAATGTCCGCACAGAGAATAGTGGGACTAATTTTTTTTTAAACAATGTGAACACTGCAGAGTACCGAAGGATTTTCGTGGAGTTTGCTGAGCAACTAGACGATGTAGAGCTGAGTCAAGGATATTTTTAGCAGGACGGCGCTACATGCCATACATCAAATGAATCCATGGCAGTAATTGCAAGTTTCTTTGACGACTAGATAATTTCCAAGAACCTGTGGCCACCGAGATCTCCGGAATTGACATCGCCGGACTTCTATCTATGGGGTTACTTAAAAGACAGGGTTTATGCCACACGTCCCGACATTAGACGATCTGAAGCACAACATTACAGGAGATTCAAGCTATTGGAACAGAGTCCTCCCAACTAGTGGCAAGTAACATGGAACGACGTGTTGAGTTGTGCGTTATGAAAGATGGAGGACATTTTCAACATTTGCTTAATCTCCCAAAATTCCTCTGCATTTCGGGTATGATAAGTTGTCGCTAGCATAACTCGTTTTGAAACAATTAAAGAAATAAATGTGTTAGTTCTTCATAAATCACCCTGTATAAATAGCTATACTGGTAACCTGCACTATTTATTATGAACAGATTTATTTACTTTTTTAAACATAATTTATTGTAAATAATTACACGTGAGAAAATAGAATTCATTCTCCTGTAAATGCATTTTCATAGAGACGTTTCAGTAGCTTTGGACATTTTGTTTGACTTTCGATTAAAATTACACGACTTTAATCCTTATTACATGTCCATATCTCTTTCACTGCTGGCATGAGAGCCAGCTGGCTGTTTATGTACCCTAGCATTTACACCTACACTTGGTGAACGCAAGTTAAAATGTGCACTGCTCTTCAGTTGTCACTATGTAGATTAAATAGTATGATGTGCCTCCTTATTGCACAGGATAATCACCAGGGCATGGATTTTGATGATATGGCATTATTTTACTTTCCCTACTTCTTCACTACAGTAAGTAGAGAAAGTAGTGCGTTCCACCCTGACTCCCTGAATTAAAACAAAAATCTGATGTGTTACACTCACATGACTTTCTGTACTCTTTTACAAACTATTTTTAAAACGCTTATTCCCCAGATGCTTCATGTTAATCGAGATATCGAGATGTTAATCTTATTGCTAATTTTCTTGTAGATGCTAGGGGAATTGGTAGGCTTAAGCGATAGTCAAATATTTTAAGAGCTGGTTGCTATGCGGAGTATTTCATTCCCTTTGCATTACCAGGACAAAAAAATGAATAACGAATTTGAGAAAAAGTATAAGTATTGGAAAATTTAAGGGAATAACAAGCAATATCTCAAAAATGGTTCACTCAACAACAAAAAATGTATATGACATAAATTGTGTATTTTAACGCGATCCACATTTTTTGTGTAGTAAAAGTTTGTCTATCTCTTATGGTTTACCAGTTATGCAAAAGTCGTTCACAATGAAGAATACTTTTGGGGACATTCCCAGAAAATTCGAGATATACATTTTATTTGTCATGCAAATATCTTAAACATATGCTATTTAAATCAAAATCGTTAGAGCTATTTTTGAGAAAATTAAAATTTTCGAAAAATGTTTCTGTAAAGGGCAATCTGGGGTGGGGGATTTTCTTGAAATCCTTCGTGTCGCATCTCTGGAAGATACTGAACCTAAATACCAAGTTTGGTGTTTATCCGACTGTTCGTTTCTGAGTTACGCTGTTCACAGACACACACACACACACGGACATGTTTCCAAAAATGCTTTTTATGGATTCAGGGTGTCTCAAAACATATATATCCGGTGAAATCTCGGTATCGAATTTTTGGGTGGAATACAATACTTCCTCTTCTTACTATACGTAGTAGAGAAAGTAAAAAAGCATTTTTAGAAAAAGTTCCTGTATGCTTGTGGTGTCTGTGTGTGAACAGCATAACTCAAAAACAAAATTTCTGATAAATAACAAACTTGGTATTTAAGTTCAGTACCTTCCAAAGATGCGACACGAGGATTTTCAAGAAAATCCCCCACCCCAAACTATCTTTACTTCTTTTAGGAAGCATGCGAGGCTCGCATTCAGGAGATCCGGGGTTCGATTCCTGTGGCCGACCCTTCTGATCATGGGCTTTGCGAGGTTTTTCTTGGTTGACAAGGCGAATCCTGGATTGCTTTCTCTTCTACCACGACTTTCCTTTCCCTCATTTCGCTTCCCTCTTTCATGTTTCAGGTAGGCTTAGGGGCTATGCAGTGTCGGACAGATGGTGCAGATGCTTGGTCATTGGAAAGTTTTTCTCGGTCTGCCAGATGGCAGCTTTCTCTGAGCCGCCTCAGGTGGGTCGAGTTCTCCCCGTTCCGCCAGAGGGAAGTTTCTCTGAGCAGCTTGGAATCGTTAGGAACCTCTCTGTTGGTCAGCCTACCTGCGACCTACAGCCTCCTGCGGTTCCTTCATCATAATCTAGTATTGCATTTCATCAAAAAATTCGATATCAAGATTTCAATGTAAATAAGGTTTTGAAATTCCCTGGACCCTGAATACACTTTCACTTTCTCTACCACTTACCATTAGTAAATAGAGGAAATATTCGATGTCGAGGTTTCACTGAAAATATATGTTTTGGGGACTCCTGAATCCCAGAAAACAATTTCTAAAAAGTGCGTTTGCGCGCGCGACAGTGTCTTGTGTGTCTGTGAACAGCATAACTCGTTAACAAAAATTCGGATAAATACCAAAGTTGGTATTTAGGTTCAGTATCTTCCAGAGATATGACAAAGTTATTAAAGAAAATATCTTCACCCCAAACTACGCTGTGCATGGAGCAGTTTTCTAAATGTTTGATTTTCTATAAAATGGCTGCAACAATTTTGATGAAAATACCCTGCATTAAAGATATTTACATGACAAAATAAAATGTATATTTTGAATTTTCTGGCAATAGCCTGTGAAGTCTGTGAAGCCATTCCAAGGAATTTTATGTAATCTTGTATAACTAATAAACGTTAAGCGGTAGATGAAAACGTACTATACAAAAAATGTGGATCTCCCTAAAACACACAATTTACTAGTATTTCAAATACGCTTTTGTGGCATAAGCCATTTCTGAGATATCTGTATTTAATGGTTTCGAATTGTTCATTACTTGGTTATTCTCTAAAAGTCCTGTCAACATTCAGTTGTTTCTCGCGATGTCATGGAAACAGTACGGAATTTTAAGGCCAGCATATAGCGTCCAGTTGTTAAACATTTGACTATCGCTGTTCTCTTTGTATCCATAACGAAATGTGTAATGTAGCTGTTTTTGCAAAGGTTTATTTGCATTAAAATGAAGTAGATAGAAAAAATCTGATGTGTTACACTCACATGACTTTCTCTACTCTTATACAAACTATTTTTACAAACGCTTATTCTCTATCTACTTCGTTTTAATCGAGATAAACATTTGCAGAGTCTATATTATTACTAATTTTCTTGTAGATGTAAGGGGAATATATATTTACAAGGGCAATTTAGAAATACAGTAGCCTTTAAGCACATACATATCTCTTAATAGTTGGTTGCTAAGTGCAGCACCACTCCCTTTGCCACAGATTAATACTCTTTGCATATCAAAGACAAAAAAATGAATAACGAATTCCCATTTAAGAAAATAAGTATTGAAAAATTTAAGAGAATAACAAGCAATATCTCGAAAATGGTTCACTCAACAAACAAAATGTATATGACATGAATTGTGTATTTTAACGTGATCTACATTTTTTGTGTAGTAAAATTTTGTCTATCTCTTATGGTTTACCGGTTATGCAAAAGTCGTTCACAATGAAGAATAATTTTGGAGACATTCCCAGAAAATTCAGGATACGTTTTATTTGTCATAAAAATATCTTAAACATATGATATTTTAATCAAAATCGTTAGAGCCGTTTTTGAGAAAATTAAAATTTTCGAAAAATCTTCCATGTAAAGGGTATCCTGGGGTGGGGGGGATTTTGTTGAAAACCTTCGTGTCGCATCCCTGGAAGATATTGAACCTAAATACCAAGTTTGGTGTTTATCCGACTGTTCGTTTCTGAGTTATGCTGTTCACAGACACACACACAGACAGACACACACACACACGGATATGTTTCCAAAAATGCTTTTTTTGGATTCAGGGGGTCTCAAAACATGTATTTCCGGTGAAATCTCGGTATCGAATTTTTGGGTGGAATACAATACTTCCCCTACTTACTATACGTAGTAGAGAAAGTAAAAATAGGCATTAGTAAGAATTTTTATCTTGGTAGCAAATGGGACACTATTAACAGTGAAGAGTCAATTGATAAAATTATGAGTCGAAATGATATGTGATGAATGACGAGTCGTCTTTCAACCGCTGATGATGAGGTCTTGGCAACCTCGAAACGATCGTCCATCTTTTGACCATCTTGATGTAAGTGAAGGCTTTTAATATCATTTCGACTCATAATTTTATCAATTAGTGAGAATACTTTGTATAACCACTGTTAAATGATAGAGGGTGGAGAAAGTCATGTGAATGTATCATTTCATGAGATTGTTATCGTATATTGTCTTTTCACAAATCTTGCACAATAAAAGTGTTTCATCAGTTGAAAACACACGGGCAGTAAATTCACTAACATAACTGAGAAGTTTACTGTTCGGTGGTTGACTGGCATCGCATCTAAACGAGTTATGTCACGTGACAGTAACTGACCGTCACTGTTCGTCAAAATGTTTTCCTGATACTGGGGAACCCACTTCCAAAGAGAAATTCTAAACTCTTAGCAGAGAGCAAATGTTACAAGACGATCACATTCCAACGTAAAGGATTTCCAAGTGGTGTCTATAATCTAGAGTTCCCTGAATAGAAAAAATTGAAAATATGAAAAAGTTTAAGTTGATTTAAAAAAGGCAAACTTGACATTTACAATTAAAATAGACAGCTACAATTAAAAGCAAAGATAGATACTATTTCTATCACTTATAAATACGATATTACCTCAAAACGATTTATGTACATAATTCTTTATTTACTACCACCCAGTAAGAAAGGCATTTTGCCTAACATCCAGGCTCTACAAATAAGCCTTGAGAACCCGAAAGATATTTACAAAAAAACAGTGTAAATGGTTCTTTTTAGAAGTAAAACCAAAGTCCTGGTCTTTGTGTTAGGCTTGGCTATGAAACAGCCTTTATTCTCGTTGATATATTGAACCGGACTGGTTATACATCCATTACAGAAATAAAATTTTGGGAGCTATATTTTCTGGCAGTAATATGCCCGTTGGCGCCGAGCCGGTGAATCCTGGAAATGTTTCAGATCCGAGTACCAACCACTACATACACAGCTACTGCCAAGGGAAATTCCTTGGCCTGTTTCGTGACTGGCAATCTCGTCGGAGATAACAGCTCACTGCCCTGTTATGTATTGTGAACAATTCGCCTCGGTTGTCATCGACCATATAACATCCTTTCACAAAGGTCATCGATTGGTAAATGAATGAGAGAGGTAAAAATTATGCACAGATGAGGGTGGGATCCACAAAGCTTGGGGCTAGCCCAGAAATTAGAATACCTATTTAATCCAGGCATCTCACGCTAACCAGACTTGAACTCGAGGCCTATCTCTACTGGCACACAACCGAGCGAAGTGGCTCGCGGTAACGTGTGCGACTAGCATTCGGGAGGTCCTGTGTTCGCACCCTCGCTACCGCCCGTTCTGACTCCTGGTTTATCGTGGTTTCCCCGGGTCGGCAGGCGAATCCTGGGGTGGTTCCACTTTAACCACTTTCCTGTATCCATCATCTCCTACATTGTGTTCTGCTTCAGGGCTGTAGGACCAGGCGACAGTGTTCGGCGTGTTGTAGCTGGGCGGTTGCTGTGCGCTTTGTAGAGATTTCTTCCCTCGTCGATCCGGACTACACAGTCGGGACCCGTCTCCGAAGTGGGCCCCGAACCCTCGCTGGGGCCCTGCCCATACTTGCGCCCGTCTTCATCCGCATCTGGTCTCTCCCCTCATCCCTCCTATGGGCAAAAAGAGCCGTTGAGGCCTATTTGCTGTGCTCTGCTCCGATTTCGGGGTCCCTCCTTAATATGTGACTGTGCCACACTACTAAGATGATCAGCGTCGATTTCTATAAATCTCTCTAAGCCCAAGTTTCTCTTCTCTATCTCCTTCTATTTCCATTTCTCTATCTCTGACTCTTATCTCCATCTCTCTATGTCCATCTTTCTCTTCTCTATTTCCCTCTATTTCCATTTCTCTATCTCTTTGTCCATCTCTGTCTCTCTCTATTTCCATTTCTCTATCTCTCACTCTTATCTCTCTATCTCTGTCTCTTTCCATTTCTCTATCTCTGACTCCTATCTCTCTATGCACATCTGTCTCTATTTCCATTTCTCTATCTCTCTTATCTCTTTATCACTATCTCTCTATGTCAATTTCTCTCTCTATTTCCATTTCTCTATCTCTCACTCGTATCTCTATCTCTTTATGTCCATCTCTGTGTCTCTGTCTCTATTTCCATTTCTCTATCTCTATCTGTCCATGCCCATCTGTTTCTGTATCTATATTTCCATTTCTCTATCTCTCACTCTTGTCTGTCCATATCCATCTATCTCTCTCTATTTCTATTTCTCCATCTCTCACTCTTGCCTTATCTATCTGCCCATGTCCATCTATCTCTCTCTATTTCCATTTCAGTACCTCTCACTCTTATCTCTCTATCTCTGTCTCTCTCTATTTCCATTTATCTCGCTCGCACTCTTATCTCTTCTCTATGTCCATGTCTCTCGTCTATGTCCATCTCTGTTTCTCTACTTCAATTTCTCTATCTCTCACTCTTATCCCTCTATTTCTCTCTTCTGTAGCCTACGAGAGTTGTTCATCTGCAGAACTTGAGTTAGAATTCGGTAGTTGTATCGGGTACGTCTGAAAGCTCCCTTAATGGAAGAGGATAGCCCTAAATTCATATAAATGCCATTAAAGCTCATAAAATTAAAGTTTAAGGTATATGCAATCAAATTTTAAACGTTTATGATCCTTAGATCATGACTTGGCCCCCCAGGAGCGACGAGTTGTCACTCGATCTGTTATGCTACTCGGGCGAACATTTTCTGTGATGTATTTGAAATTCACACCTTATTGCGCATCTCCTATTTCGTAAATGTTTAGCTAATAGAATAGATGGCGCTCTTGAGAATTTTTTTTCACGCGATTGTCATAAATATAGAACCAAAGGTAAAAAAATGCATCATTCTCAGAACTAGTTTTTTCAATTCATACACTCAATAATGTTGATATATCTCTAGAGCTTCTTTTATATAGTTGCTTGAAACTTTTCGAGTGTTCTTCATTAAATTTTAAAACTTCTTCAAGATGGAAATTGTTTTATATCTATGTAGTTTGTCATCCCCCCAAAATATTGAAATAATATGTACGTAGTACACTTTTATTTCATTTTAAAATATATTTTTTTCCTAAATTACTATAAGAACGCTTCTAATTTCTTATAAAGAAATACAATTTGGTTGTCAACGTTTTCATGAAAAGATGTAGCAAATTCACTTGAAAGTGGCTGAGATATGTAAACAAGTTTAAAACCCTACTTTTGGGGATCATGTGTATGTGCCCCTAAGAATTTTTCAAATTAAAGTTCAGAAAAATTAGCTCTTCTAATAGTATTTTACAAATCAGAGACTTTTAAAACAATTGTTTAAAATTGCAAAAAAATATTAGTATCCTCTTCCCTCAAAATGATTGAATTCGAAAATATTATCAAAACATTTAATTTACTGTATTCCATCAAAAAAACAAAAGCTGTGACCTTTGGGGGACCTTGGATGGAAAGAAGCAAAATTGTATTGGTAATAAATAGTATTGAGAAATATATTCAAATACATATTTAAAATGTAGATGTACATCTTAATAAAACTTAACTAAAATATGTGTTTTATACCAAAGCAAGACGATTGAAGCATGTTTGTTCGTGTGTACTCGCCGATAAGTGCACATTAAAACACCTATTATCAGAGGGACTCGGCACCGATCCAGTAGGATATTGTAACTGTGCCCCCGGAATGTGGGAGAAGTTGAGAGAAGACACCGGGCGGTCGGAACCAGGAGTGCTGGCACAGCAATGACAGGGTCCCGACAGTTGGACAGGCAGACCGGAGATCCCGCCCCATACATAGGGTCCAACACCTCGCTCTAAAGTGGCGGTTCATATACCCCGGCAACCAGTCGAAAGCCGAGGGACGGAGAAAATTCGCAGAGAGCATGTTTTTTCCCTGACACGCCGCACAGAAACACCATCACGACGCTTCCAACTCTGAAACAGACCTAACGGGGTGAAGGATGAATGAAATTATAAATGGAACGAAATAGAGGGACAGAAAATTCGGGAGCCGAAAGAAACCACTCAAGCATTCGGCTGACGACCCGGGAAAACCCCGAAAAAACCCATGGGGCAGAACGGTGTTCGCCGGGAATCGAATGTGGGACCTCCCGATTGCGAGAAGAGCACATTTAGTGCATATTTTTAGTCTTTTTCGAGTTTTCTGAAGTTTGATAAAAGTCCCGGTAATGTTGGGAATGCTGTCAGAGCGTTACCGTGGTAATGTCGGCAATGCTGTGAATGTCGTCTTTGTCTCTCTTATTTATTGTGCGTTTGTCAAGATAATCAAACACATAACTACGAAGGTCAAGCAAGAAGTTGAGTAGGAGAGTTTGAAGGTGCTTGATACTGCCATTGAAAGTGTAGACACAGCAAATGGCAAATCATGTCAAGAGTAAAATGACAAACGTCTTTGAAAAGAGTAATGGACATAAGAAGCTAAGGGGAATTAGCAGAGTCCCTCAAGGTTCTGATGGTGACGTGGGCGTTAGTTTATTACCGTGTGATGGTGAAGGGACATTTTCTACTCTTACGTATAATTTTACAGACAGGAGGAATAAGCTAGAAACAGAACATACGCAAAAAATTATTATTATACTTGTATCAGTCTAGGTTGTTTAGTAAGGAAGGTTAGGTAGGAATAATTTGCTAAACTGTTCATCTTTACGGTCAACATCTTCAATATGTGATGTTTTATTGCTAGTGTTTGCACAAAGGGATATATTACAGACTTAGTGCATATTTTCGGATATTTTCGGATATTTAGAACGTATAGTTGATTCTTAACACTCAAAGCAGAGCAGCTTAAATGATGTACTTTTCTTGGCTATGCTATATCATATAATTTTAATAATTATGCCCACAAAATCACAGTTCAATGTCACTTCACAAACGTGATGTAGTTCAGTTCTCACTGTCACTTCACTAATGTAATGTAGTTCAGTTCTCACTGTCACTTCACTAATGTAATGTAGTTCAGTTCTCACTGTCACTTCACCACTGTAATTTAGTTCAGTTCTATTGTCACTTCACTAATGTAATGTAGTTCAGTTCTCACTGGCATTTCACTAATGTGATGTAGTTCACTTCTTATTGTCACTTCACTACTGTAATTTAGTTCAGTTCTAGTCACTTTACTGATGTAATCTAGTTCAGTTCTCACTGGCATTTCACTAATGTGATGTAGTTCATTTCTCACTGTCACTTCACTACTGTAATTTAGTTCAGTTCTAGTCACTTCACTAATGTAATCTAGTTCAGTTCTCACTGACATTTCACTAATGTGATTTAGTTCAGTTCTCACTGTCACTTCACTAATGTGATGTAGTTCAGTTCTCACTGTCATTTCACTACTGTAATTTAGTTCAGTTCTACTGTCACTTCACTAATGTGATTTAGTTCAGTTCTACTGTCACTTCACTAATGTGATTTAGTTCAGTTCTACTGTCACTTCACTAATGTGATTTAGTTCAGTTCTCACTGGCATTTCAGTACTGTAATTTAGTTCAGTTCTACTGTCACTTCACTAATGTGATTTAGTTCAGTTCTACTGTCACTTCACTAATGTGATGTAGTTCAGTTCTACTGTCACTTCACTAATGTGATGTAGTTCAGTTCTACTGTCACTTCACTAATGTGATGTAGTTCAGTTCTACTGTCACTTCACTAATGTGATTTAGTTCAGTTCTACTGTCACTTCACTAATGTGATGTAGTTCAGTTCTACTGTCACTTCACTAATGTGATGTAGTTCAGTTCTACTGTCACTTCACTAATGTGATTTAGTTCAGTTCTACTGTCACTTCACTAATGTGATGTAGTTCAGTTCTACTGTCACTTCACTAATGTGATTTAGTTCAGTTCTACTGTCACTTCACTAATGTGATGTAGTTCAGTTCTACTGTCACTTCACTAATGTGATTTAGTTCAGTTCTACTGTCACTTCACTAATGTGATGTAGTTCAGTTCTACTGTCACTTCACTAATGTGATGTAGTTCAGTTCTACTGTCACTTCACTAATGTGATTTAGTTCAGTTCTACTGTCACTTCACTAATGTGATGTAGTTCAGTTCTCACTGGCATTTCAGTACTGTAATTTAGTTCAGTTCTACTGTCACTTCACTAATGTGATTTTATTCAGTTCTCACTGTCACGTAAGGAATGTGTTTTAGTGCAGTTCTCACCGTCACTTCACGAATGTGATTATTTTAGTTATCACTGTCACTTCACTAATCGGCCTTGGTGTCATGCTAGCCGAGGTAGCAAGAAGGTTAATGTAATTTGTACATAGTTTATGTTAGACAAATTAAAAAAAATTGTAAAAGCTATGTAGAAGAAGTCGTATAAATGAATGGTTTTATTCATTCATAAAATTAAACACATGTA
Source organism: Deroplatys truncata (assembly GCA_030765065.1). NCBI lineage: Eukaryota > Metazoa > Arthropoda > Insecta > Mantodea > Mantidae > Deroplatys > Deroplatys truncata. The sequence continues at coordinate 22,770,511 of CM060987.1, forward strand.
ACAACCGAATGAAAATTCAAACTGTATAAACAAAGTATGAACGTGTAAGATAATTTATTTGGCAGCTTTTGCATACATATGTTTGATTAAAAAAATATATTTAGATTATTACTATTAAAGGCCTTTATTTACCCAATTAGTTCCCCTCAATTGAAGGAGTTACATTTCTTTCATACCCTTTTATATTTAACACCAGGTTGTGTGTGTTATGAGGCTATAATTGTATTGAATCCAAGAATCTATTGTTTGGTTATACTTGTATATCTCATACTAGTTTCATAAAATACACCAACATTCTCATTGTCAACTAATAATATGATTTTGTTCAATTCTCACTGTCACTTCACTAATCTGATTTTGTTCAGTTCCCACTGTCTCATGATTTTTGTGACTGCGCATAGGGGTGAAATGAAACACGTGCGAATTCGCCTCATTTTATATTAGCTTTCTCGCAGTAGCAGCATTCATTGTACGTTGCAACTTCAAAGCCGCATTCGTAGAACGACATTTGGTGTTGTTTAGAAACGCACGCACTGAGTCGCGTTAGAGTCGCTCGCGACCATGCTTGTTTCATTATAGCCGCTGGAGTTTTCCGGAGAGTTCTAGATTGTTCGGGAGGCGGGGAAAAATGGGGTTCCAGAACAATCCCGTTCTAGGTTCACTGATCAAACTTTATCCAGTAAGTTTGTTTATAAAGAAATAGGGTTATTTTTGCAATGGCATCATTTTGATTAATACTTATCAAATTACCAGTAATTACGCTTTTTAATCAATTATGTTAATAACACCATCGCGGACGTACAACAGCATTTCAAAATTGATTTTACCGATATAAAAGTTAAAGTAGCTATCTTCGATAGTTTCTGAGACACTGAGTCATTTATACCAGAAAATGTCATTCACGAAAAAGCTGTTCCAAGCCCAAAAAAAAAAGAAAAAAATAACTCGCATATATTTGCAAAGAAAGAATTCTTGTGGCTTGAACACACAGAATCTGCAATGCTTAACAATTACAGAGGTAGCCAAATTATTATTGATTTATTAGACTAAGCTGAATTTCAATCGTAAAGATTAACATGTTTCAACAATACTCAGAATGAGAGACAACATTTAAGTGGACAACGTAGTCTGAACAATGGAAATTACACCTTAAGTGTGTTAAATTACCACTGCTCTTATAGTTCTCAATAGTTTTTCCTGAAACTTTTATGAATTATTCTACAAATCATGAAAATTATTTCAAGTGGCTTTTTGCATTGATAGCTTATGTAGTTGACTCCGTAAAACTTATGTCATTCAGCAGAAAATTAATAAAATTTACTCTTAAAACATGCGAATTCACGCACCTTTTTCTCTGATACTACTTGCAATACAGAATCACACTTTTGCGTGCTTCTTCTTAGTATAATGAGCTATCTTCTGAATCTTAATTATTTAGTTATGTATATCAGTTCATTAGAAATTGAAAAAAACATTTATTTACAAAGTCAAAAAAGTAAAAATGTGGAAAATTTGCAGTGTTGTTGCTTTCTTAATATCACTAATATACATTATAAAATTATGAATGTGGTTTAAAAAGTTTAACTATGTATTTTATACATGTGATGAAAATTTCAGCTGTCTACCTCTCATGCTTTCTGAGAGAAAGGTACATAAGTATCCAAAAATGTTGTTTGAGAAAACTGAATTTAAAGTTTGAACATTAAAATTCTGACACACTTCAGTACATTCCAGGGTCATAATCATCTGCATCTTCATTCCTGGATTGCTTCAGATTTTCTGATTGCCTTCTCTTGGTCCTGGCCTCTTTTGTTACTTGCTGAACTGCTCGCTGGGCATGATATAGTCGTTCGTTGTTGAAAGATACAAAAATGTTCTAAAAAGGGGCGTTACATGACAGATTTAAAGGCATACAGACTAGCATTTAAATGGTATTTAAATGTCTTAAAAATCTCTTCACCCCCAAAAAGTATATATTTTCTGAATCTGAAAATACTAGAGATTTTATTAGTGCCTAAAAATGTGATTTTTGAGCATTTCGAGCACCTTGTCCCCTTAATGTAGCAATTATTAAGGAATATGTAAGAATCATTCAAGGGCGTTTCATGATGATTTGTGTGGTTTTGTAGCACATGTTGGTATAACTGCTAAGTTGACTGTTGCATGTTGACTGAATGCTTTTTATTTTGTGTAATAAGTGCCCACACATAGTTTATTGGGTATTTTAAAAGTTTATCTTCAGTAACCTTGGTTTTATATTGTTAATAGACTTCTTCTAAGTTATATTCAAGCATTTAAAGCTATATGCACTTAGTAGGAGACAGACAAATCTGTTAAATTTAATGTTAAAAGAAATTTCAGGTTATGGTGAAGGAAATGTGACTTGCAACCAAGAAAAGTTGGTATCACAAGGACATTGTTAGCGGTTGGATAGTATACATTAGAAAATAGCGAAGAGGCTGAAAATATCACAAAAATACGAAAGTAGAATTAAGCAAATGGATTACACCAGGCACAGCGAAGAGGGAAATGTGGTTGAAAAAAATAAGTTGAGAAACCGAAAGGCCACTAATATAGAGCAGGAATACTCTTGTAGCTAAAGGCATAGAAATATCAGCAAGAACTGTCAGGAGACCCCTGTTCGAAGCGGTTTGAAGACTCGAAGATCCGAAGAAAAGAGGCTCGGCTGGGCAAAGGGAACATTAGTCTTCTGATGGCTAGAAAAGGGTATTTTGAATCATATTATTGTAATTAATGTGCTACACTCCATTACCCTTTCTCATAAAGATAACTTAATAGGCAGATTCAATTATGTCAAGTGTTTTTGGATAATCTTCATGGACTATAGATATTATTTGGACAAATCAGTCTTACATTGCTGACCAATAGCTGCCATTATTACAGATTTCTCTTTCCATGTGTGCTTGAGTGATGAATCCACATCCGAAGTTACTGAAGAAAGTAGTCGGCATGTCCGGGGCACACCTAAAGAAGAGTTGCATCCTTAATGTGAGCAACCAACTGTAAAACACCCAACGCTTTGGAGCGTTATGTCTCTCAATGTTACTGGAAGATTGTACATTGTTGAGGACACCATGAGACAAGATCAGCATCTAAGAGTTCTTCAAACTCGACTTTTACATCAGATAAGGGATTGCTTCGGAGAATATCCACGTATCTTCATGCATAATAGCACACGGTGTCACAGAGCCAAGAAAATAGTACAATACTTTCAGTGCTTCCATGTCAGGAAATAGTCCAGATATGAACCTGATCGAGAATTTGTGATGCATTGGGAAGAACAAAATCAAGAAAATCCACATCATAAATAAAACCCAATTTATTGAGGCATTTTTGCATTCTGGCACCCTATTGGGTGTCGGTTTGAGGGCTCGGCAAGAGCTGGCTTTCTGATCCCAAGGTCGCGGGTTCAAACCCGGCTCAGAGCGATGGTTTTTAACTGTGCTTAAAAGCGACAGCCACATGTCAGTATATTTACTAGCATGTAAAAACTCCTGCGGGACGAAATTCCGGCACACCGGCAGCGGTGATATGATCCTGGCAATTGACATCGTCGTTAGCAAACAAAATAACAATAATAATAACCATGATGGGCATATTACAAATAAGTGTGCAACATTGGTTGAGGCAGTCGTCCTCCGTGGTGTAGTGGTTACCATGCTAACGTCTAGTTCCCGAGGTCGCGGGTTCAAACCCGGCGGAGTGCGATGGGCGTAAAAATCCTTAGCATGGCTTCCTTCGGAAGGGAAGTAAAGCCGGTGGTCCTGTGTCGTAGATTTACGGCACTTAAAAGAACCTCAAGCCTGATAAAGAGCCCTTTGAGCAAAATTGCCGGTCCTTCACACCCAATATAGAATGGGACGCTAAGGAGCAAAGCAGTTAAAGAGCGCCAATAAATAAAACTCAATCTAATGTAATTTAATTGGTTGCAGGCAAGCCTAATCGAATAAAAACGTTACACTCCAGCAAAGGCATGTATACAAGGCATTGACTCGTTTCTATCTCTCATTTGAGAGATCATGTATTAATGCAAATTAAATAAATAGGTTTTTCTAAAAATTTGGCCACTTCTGTAATATCAGTTTGTACAGTAAAGTGTATCCTAAAAATGAGCTAATGTTTAACTCTGTACTCCAAAGTGTAGGAGTTGAAATGTTTTTCTGCGAAGTGGTACAGAATTCATAGTACACAGTGGCAGATGCAATGCCATTTTTACTTTCTCTCCTGCTTACGCATGATTAGTAGAGGAAGTATTACATTTTTCACAAAAATTCGATACCGAGATTTTACTGGTAATATATGTTTCGAGGTCGCTGAGGAAACAAGTGTTTTTAGAAAAAGGTGTGTGTGTCTGTGAACAACATAACTGAAAAACGAAGTCATTAAACAGCAAACTTGGTATTCAAGGATGCGACAGAAATATTTTCAAGAAAATTCATATCCCAAACTACCCCTTTCATGAAAAGTTTTACGACATTTTTTGTTTTCTCAAAACCAGCTCCTAACGATTTTGATTAAAATTCGTGCGTTTAAAATATTTTCATGACAACTGAAATGTACGCGGGCTTATCAAAAAAGACTGAGACTAATTTTTTTCCCTAGTTTACTTGATAGTTTCCTGTTTGTACCGTGAATATTTGAAAAGAGCGGGATTTTGTGTACAATGTCCATAGGCGACAGCACTCTCGTATCGGTAGGTTAGTAGTAATGCTCCGTTTCGTAGACCCTACATACGTATACCACACTGACTGTAATGGAATTATTTACCAGCATGCAGTTACCCCTCGCACTACCGTTGCAGCAACATACTACAGGTCAGCATTAGCTAAACTGATTGGTAGGAAACGACCAGAACTTCATCGGACTGGGTGCTGACTTCATTATCACAACACGCAGCCTCACGTCACAAATCAAGTCATGCAGTTTTTGGCTAAATGGAACATTACCTGTGTTCCGCATCCGCCTCATAGCCCCGACCTTGCACCCTGTGATTACGTTTTTATTCCCGTTATTAAAGGCAAAGCTTCGGGACATTCGATTAGAGAACTCTGAAGCAGTGCTCAAGCAAAGTGAGGCGAACTCACAAAGAATGGCCTGCACCATACGTTCGACTGCCAGAGACGCTATAAAAACATTTAAGTAGGAGGGAACCACTTTGAAAAAGATTATGTAAACATTGAAATGGGGCAATAAACATCCGTGAAAAAGATTCTTTGTTGATCAGCCCTTGCATATCTTGAATTTTCTGGGAATACGCTGAGAAGTTCTCTTCATTCTGAATTATTTTTGTGTAAGTGATAAACTATAAGAAATAGAATAAAACCTTACTACACAAAACTGTTGAGGCAGTATTTTAACACTTAAATGATTTCAGTCAAATTATATAATATAAAATGTAATAACAGCCCGCCTTAAAGCAATATGTGTATGTAACAATACATAAAAAGTGTATATTACAGTCATTGTAAATGTTTATATTATTGTATACATGTTCAATAATGTTATGTGAATGTATTACGTAATTTAATAATGTAGGAGCTGTGAGAATAATAGGTTAAAAGTTGCTAACAATGAGGTAACCTTGAGGCAATAATGAATAAGAAAGTGTAATAATGCTAGTAGTCATTCTTGGAGCAAAAATAATGTAATTTTTGTGACAGTTTATAAAATTGCCAATCAACAACCAGAAAAAAGCTTAAGTTAAATAAAAGTATTCTATTGGATTAGGAATAACCAATCAGAGACTTGAAATACAGAAATTTACAAATTTAGGCGGTTGAAATCAAGTCAATTGCTTGTAGACAGTGCTCATAACTGGACGCGAGATGTCCTCGAGAAATGTAATACGTATTTTGTGTGAGAAAATAGTTTACGTGTTAAAAAGGGAAAGTAATTAACAAAAGAATCTCACATCTCTCCGTATTATTGAAGTGTTATTTAAATCGTGTCAAGCATTAATAAAGAGAGTGAAGAAAAACTTAAAATCTGTGTAAGCCTACATTCTTCAGTCGCACCGCTCCCTGCTAAGACATCCGTGTCTCTAACAAAAATACTGACGCAGCCGAGGCAAACATAAACATATAGTATTTATAGAAACAGTCAAATTACAAAGTTAATATTTTTTAAACAATTGGGGCAAAGGCCACCGGAAAGTACATTTGGGGCGAAGGCTACCGGAAACCGGATAGTATACGTGCGGTTGCAACGAACTTCAAGTTCGGCCCCCAACAGTTAAAATATAATACAACCCCTTCAATACAATCTACTTCAAATTGGTTCCCAAAGTGTGGGGCAAATAACAACGTAAAAATATAAATAACGACGTAAAAACCACCAACTTCACTGTAGACCTCGTTAAAGCGCACAATTTGTCACCTTTTTTTTGTGTTAACCATTTCCGAGATATTTCTTGTTATTGGTTTGAATTTTCAAAAAAAGTTTCCTCAACTGGGAAATCGTTATACGTTCCCCCCCCTCTCTCTCTCTCCCTATTGGTCAAGCAAACAGAAGTCTTAAAATATTTGACTATCACTTGATGCCACTGATTTCCCTAAACCCCTTGAACCTATAATGAAATATGGAATAAAGCAATTTCTACAAATGTTTATCTGATTAACACGAAATACATAGAAGTATAAGCGTCTGTAAGAATAGTTTGTAAAAGAGTGGGTAGAGAAAGTCATGTTATCAGGTCATAATAATCAGATTGAGAAAGGTCACACAAAATTAACTCATTCTCGTCTCTTCAAGCAACCGCCTCAGGATTGAGACTCGTGCAACATTCCATTAATATCAGCCACATCTTCTATGAATGTACAAAATACGTCAATGCAAGAAGACAGTGCAATATTCCTTCAGAAACCTACAAGGTTATGCTCTTCTTAATATCCATTAGAGCGTACAAAGTTAAATACAGAACCTTCGTTTTACGCCAAGGCCGCGGATCGCGCGAATGCCTGCTCCGCACAAGTCTACTACACAGCAGGGTTTTTCGTTCCGTAACTCCCGCGTTACTTACTCACGAGTATTAACATATATGTAATGAGTACTAATCTTGTTGAAAGTGGTGTCCATCTACGCGAAGATATTCTTGACATTACCAATGTTTTAGCGTTTAGCGATCCGGTTGTTCTAAATTTATTGACCAAACATCTCGCAGTGCCTCTACCCGGAACTGGGTAGCCAGGAAATTGCTGCTGAAACGGTCTACACACCTGTCTACATGATTCATTTTCACGTATGTATTTTACATAAAAATACGCTGTTCAAGTGTGAATTTGTTGGCAGACATTTCCGTGGACTAATAAGAGAATAACATTCCTAAGGAAATCACACACAACACACGTATTGTCGAAACACTTCACAGCACGAGGACAAAGCAACGAGATGTTGTGGTGGTCATTTTAGGGTAAATTTAATTTGACCCTAATTGTAGGTTCCCATTAAAAATTTGAATTTATCCTAAAATGGCTATCATAACGCCCTCCAAACAAAACACGACTAATGACATTTACTTTCCTCATTAAGCAATTAAAGAAATTTCTTTCTACAACGCTTAGTTTTGGAGATAGTGTACAGTCTCAACTGAAATGGTTCACTCTGTATATTGGTCTTGAAGTTCTGTACCCTTTCCATGACATCGCAAAAAGCTACTAAATAATGGACACTTCAAAAAAATTTGATGTGTTACATTCACATGGCTTTCTCTACTAATTCTTTAACAACATATTCTTACGAAAGCTTATTCTTCTATCTGCTATATGGCGATTAAGGGAATACAGCAAGTTTAAGCGATAGTCAAATCATTTAAGAACCGGTCGCTATGAAAAGTGTGTATAAGTATTTTAAACTCCAAACCAATAACAAGAAATATCTCGAAAATTGTTAACGCCACAAAAAATGTATTTGATACAAAATGCGTTTTAACGAGATCTGCACTTTTTTATAATAGATTTTGTATTACCAGTTATAAGTCATTCAGAATGAAGAGGACTTCACAGACTATTCACAGAAAATTCAACACATTCAATTGTCATGAAAATATCTTTAATATGGTATTTTAATAAAAATCGCTAGAGCCATTTTTGAGAAAACCAAAAATAATCAACTTTTTTTTCCAAAGGGTAGTTTAGGATGAAGAAATTTTATAAATATCATGTCGCATCTTTTGAAGGCGCTGACATTGATATTTAATCGACTTTTCGTTTTTGAATTATGCTGTTTACACATTCGTTGTAGGTATAAGAGGAATGCAATAGGCTAAAGTCATAGACTTTTAAAAAGCAGATCTTTATGTGATGGTTTTGAAATTCCATGATCTTTTGATGACCACGAGAAAAAACGGAAGCGACTTGAAAAAAGTGTACTAGGTATTTAAAAATTCAAACTCTAACAAACAATGTCTCGGAAATGGTGAAAGACACAAAAAAATTTGATTGCGCATAAATGAGATCTACATTTTTGTGTAGTAAGATTTCGTCTATTTTTTGCGGTTTACCAGTAATACAAAAGTAATTCAGAATGAAGAAAACTTCAAATTTACTTCCAGGAAATTAAAAATATACATTTCATTTTCATGAAAAATCTTATACATATGGTATTTTAATCAAAATCGTTAGAGCCATTCTTGAGACATCAACATTTTCAAAAACAGTTCGACGTAAAGAGTAGTTTGAAGTGGGATATTTTCTTGAAAATCTTTCTGTCCCCTTGGAAGACGCTGAACTTAATAATCAAGTTTGATATTTAACTGATTTTCCGTTTTTAAGGTATGCTGTTCACACACACTCGCTCTATTCAGGGAGCCTCAAAAACTATATTTCCGGTGGAATCCCGTATTACTTTCTCTAGCACGTACCTAATAGGTAGAGAAGGTATTGTATTCCACCCAAAAAGTTCTATACCGAGGTTTAACCGACAATACATGTTTTGAGGTCCTCCGAATCCAAAAGTAGCATTTTATAAACAGGTCCGTGTGTATGTCTGTGAACAACATAACTCAAGAACGAAAAGTTGGATAAATACCAAACCTGGTATTTAGGTTCGATAGCTTCCAAAGATGCGACACGAAGATTTTCAAGAAAATTTCCCCGCCCCAAATTACTGTTTACATGGAACATTTTTCGAAATGTTTAATTTTTTAAAACACGACTGTAACGATGTTGATTAAAACACCATATATTAAATATATTTACATGGCAAATAAAAATATATTTAAACAAATATATACCAAATTCTCTGGGAATAGCCTTTGAAGTCCTCTTATTCGGAAGGAATTTTGTATAATCTTGTATGACAGATAAACCTAAGCGATAGACGAAAACGTACTGCACAAAAAAATAGATCTGTGTAAAACACACAATTTATTCCAAATAATTTTTGTGGCATCTGCCATTTCCGAGATATCCGTTATTAATGGTGGATTTGTTCAATACTTGGTCATTCTTTTTAAGTCCCTTCGATTTTCAGTTGCTTCTGGCGATTGCATGGAGGCTTATGGCTAGCATATAGCGTCCAGTTCTTAAACATTTGACTAATACTGTTATCTTTTGTCCTAACGAAATGTGTAATGTAGCTACTTCTGCAAAGGTTTATCTGGATTAAAATGTAGTAGATAGAAAAATAAACTTTCGTAAAGCAATGCAACAAATTGCAAGGTCACAAACATTTTCTTCGAAAATAATACTCAAAGCATTGTATCACCCCAGTTTTTGCATAAATTGCATATTTTGCAATAATGATATTTACGAAAACACTATATGAAGCTCAGAAGCGGCGCATCGCTTACAACTGTTCAACATTTGCGCCCCAAGCGGCACACAGCGAACTGTCACATTGCAAATGGCGCTGCCTGTCCGTCGCTGTGTTATGTTTGTGCAAGGAAGTATGTGTTAGTGTACAATATCTGGCTGAATAAACTCTCCTAACTGTTTTTGTTATATTTGTGGTGAAGAAAGACCGCAGAAACATTACTGCCTTCGTGAGAAAGGTCTACCATGCCTATTTCGGAGTGAAACTAGCCGAAATCAATAAAACATGGGCTCCACAGGTCGTGTGTATTGTGTGTGTAGAAGATTTACGACGGTGGGCGGCAGGAAAGAAGAAGTCATTAGGATTTGGCATCCCTATGTTCTCGTGGGAGCAACATAATCATACTGACGACTGCTACTTCTGCTCTTGTAAGGTTACAGGTTTCAACAAGAAAAACAAGAAGAGTATCGAGTATCCGAACAACATTCGTTCAGCGATTCGTCCTGTTCCACATGGCCCAGATATACCTATTGCACAGCCTCTGCAGACATTATATGTGGACGAAAGTGATGACACAGATACCGTGCAGGAGACGAATGATACTGAGAAATGTGCACAGGTTAAGGCCCTCTTCTGTTCACTCACGCAGATGATTTAGTCCGTGATCTGGAATTGAGGAAGGGTAAAGCAGAGCTCCTAGGGTCAAGATATGTTAGCAGCTGATACGTCCATTACATTTTACAGAAAAAGGGACTTGATATTCAGTGATTCACTTGCTGCTTTGCTCAAAATGACGTGTTAGTATACTGCAGTGATGTATAAGGTTTGATGGGTCAGTTCAACATTCCGTATGCGCCACGTGACTGAGACTCTTTATTGATTCATCTAAAAGAAGCCTGAAGGCAGTTCTGCTGCACAATGGTAACATGTATGCCTCAATACCTGTCGCCATTCTGCGCACCTGAAGAAATATATGACAACTTTAAGGTGCTTCTACTATCATTCATTATGAAGATCACAATTGGATGATGTGTGGCAATTTGAAAGTGTTGGGTATGGTTCTAGGACAACAGTCAGGATATACCAAGTTTCCCTCTTTCATCTGTGAATGGGAAATTCGGGCTCGTGACAAACATTGGAAGCAAAAACAGTGGCCCCGAAGGTTGGAATCGGTTTCAGGTGATAAACATATAGTGTGACCCTCTAGTGGAAAGAGACAGAACACTCTTGCCACCTCTGCGCATCAAATTGGAAATAATGAAGCAATCTGTCAAGGCATTACCTAAGTGCGACAACTGTTTCAAGTATTATGTTACAAGCTCCCCAACCTGTCGGATGCTAAGTTGAAAGAGGGTGTGTTCACTGGTCCCTATATTTGGAAGCTCATGTTAGATGAAGATTTCCTTCATTCAATGAGTGCCGTAAGTGAGAGCCTGGACCGCTTTTATATGTGTGGTTCAAAACTTCTTGTGAAACAATCGTAGTCCAGAGTATTTCAACATAGTTGAGACTCTGCCGACAAAATTAAAAATGCTGGTATGCTCAATGAGTTTGAAGTTACATTTTTTAAATTCACGCCTTGACCTTTTTCTCCAAATCTGGGTGGTGTAAGTGAGGAACAGGGTGAAAACTTCCGCCAGACATGGAATGACGATACCAGGGAACTTGAAATGTTCGGACGATGGGCAACTAGTGCTAGATCCTTCACCGTTAGTACACAGATATTCCCCATAAGAGGAAAAGCAGGGGCCACGCCATGACAACTAAGAAAGCACGGAATGAATGGTGTTAGTGCATGTTTAGTACCACAATCTCTGTATGCATCTGTTCACTGTGTGTATATTTCAATATGTTGTTGTTTTAAACTTCTATTCTACTTCTGCATGATTCGTGTGTCACATATATGTACTACTTCTGTATGTGATATCATTATTGCAAAATATGCGGTATATGCAAAAACTGTGGGTGATACGCTTTGAGTATCTTTTTCGAATTCAGGAGGTCGAAATACATAAAGAACACCTATATATTCGAAAAAAGTTTTTTCGCTGTTGCATTGTGATAAATTTGTATAGTCGCTTATAAACGATAGAGGTAGATAAAGTTATGTGAATGTAACACATGAGGTTTTTTACTTTCTCCGCCTCGTATATAGGAGGTGGAGAGGGTACTGTATTCCATTCAAACATTTGATACCCTGATTTCACCGGAAATACACGAGGCCCCTCAATCCAAAAAAATCATTTTGGGAAAAAGTTCCGTGAGTGTGTTTGTCTGTCTCTCTGTCTGTGAACAACATAACTCAAAAACGAGAATTTGGATAAATACCAAACTTGGTATTTAGGTTCAGTACCATCTAGAGATTTAAAGACAATCAATCCCCTACCTTAAACTCCCTTTACATGGTACATTTTTTAATTTTTTTATTTTCTAAAAAAGGATTCTAACGATTTTGATTAAAATGCATGTATTAAATATATTTACATGACAAATAAAATCTCTGTCTTTAATTTTCTGGGAATAGCTTGTGAAGTCCTCTTCATTCAGAGGGAATTTTCTATAATCTTGTATAACTGGTAAATGTTAAGCGATAGACGAAAACCTATTGCACAAAAAATGTAGAGCTGTTTAAAAGACACAGTTTGTTTCAAAAGTTTTGTGTGGCATAAGCCATTTATGAGATATCTGTTAGTAATGGTTTGTTATTACTTGGCCAATCTCTTTATCGCGTCAGCATTCGGTTGTTTCTCGCGACGTCCTGGAAACAGTATGGGATTTTAAGGCCAGCATATAGCGTCCAGTTCTTAAACATTTGACTATCGTTGTTCTCTTTGTATTTATAACAAATGTGTATGTAGCTATTTCTGTAAACGTTTATTTGGATTAAAACGTAGTGGATAGAAAAATAAACTTTAGGGAGATTGATTTGCATAAAACACTAATAAACGATAGGGGTGGATAAAGTCGTGTGAATGTATCGCATCAGATTTTTTGGGTGGAATGCAATCCTACCACAGGTAAGTAGCAGAAGAGGCTTTCCTAGGCGTATACCATCTATTGATAAAGTAACCTCTGTGCTTTTCTGGCATATTTAAACTAAAGTTGTCAAAACAAATCATTTTGTAGAAAAATGGTAAAAGGAATTGAGGGGAAGAAACTCATATTTCAGAATCAATCAGACTTTATTTTGGATACGTTAGCTGTTGTTAAAGTGTCCTACAACCACTTTTAGGATTATATGAGTAATCATTAAGTACACTGGATGCCACGTGTTTAATCATAAAAGTAAAAAGACAGCTGCCAAACGATATTACAAAAGACACGTAATCAAATTTTATTACATTTATCACAGAAACATACAATGATTTCCCTGTAGTCAGATGTGTCTACTTTTAATGTCTTATATGAAGGTTATTTTCACGATGAGCTTGGGCCCCTTCCAGGGCTATGGATATGTTCCCTTTGCCACCAGGGCTAATAGATTCAGTATGGTTGTTTTGCTGCATTTATTCTCCAGTCATGACTTCCATAAATTCTGAAACAAAAGAAAGCAGAACGTTTTAAAGCAGTGCACAGAGGAAACTTTCAAATCTTGTAGCGCTTGTCCAAACACTTTGAAATTTGCCGTTTGTTATAGAGTAATTAGCTTCTTGCAAGATTGCATGTCTCTAAGCTTAGGCAGAAAAAACATCCTACAAAACCTAGTTAACCACATAAAAAACATCATTACAACGCTACGAACCATTCTAAAAGGGCACCTTAGTGACCGAACACGAAGTTTAAAAATAAAACTTGTCTGATATTCACATGACTCTCTCTACCCACTATATTTTTATAAAGCTTTTACAAACTATTCTTAAGAAATCTTATTTGTCTATCTACTATATTATTCTGCCTTTAAAATTCCATAGCCTTTCCAAGAAATTCAGAGAAACAAGTAAACAGCGACAGCTCTTTAAAAATGATATGTGTTTTATTTACACGACATTCTCTACTCCCTCCTCTACAAACTATTCCTCAAAAGCTTCTTATCATTGTTATTATTATACTTGTTGTTAATCCAGATAAACTTTGAGTTCACATTTATTGGTTCCGTTGAACCTTACAGCAGGTAAGCGATTGTCATATTTTTGAAGAGCGTGTTGCTATGTGATGGTTTTGAAGTTCCAAGTCCTTTGCTTCACCACAAGGAAAAATGTTGAGAAAGGTATACGCATTTGGAAAGTCGAAACAGTAACAAGGAATATCTCGGAAACAGTTAACACCAAAAGATTATATATCATATGAGTATAAATATCTCTTACGGTTTACCAATTATACAAAAGTATTTAGCATGAAGAGGACTACTACGGGCTATTCCTAGAAAATTAAAGATATACATTTGATTTTTCATGTAAATGTCTTAAACCTGCGGTATTTTGAACAAAATCGTTAAAGGAATTTTTTGAGAAAATAAACAATATCGTAAATGTTTTCATCTATAGAGTAGTTTGGAGCGAGGAGGTGGGGTTTCTTGAAAATCTTTCTATCGTATCCTTGCAAAATGCTGAAATCGTTTTCTAATATCTGTACACCCTTAGAGTGATTGTAACGTAAACAAAAGATAACGTATCCTTCCGCCATTCGCGCCAGAGTATTGCCGAGTTATGAGAAACTCGCGGCAAGTGTAAACGACGAAATGACAAGGGAACATCACAATTTTTCTCATAAATAATATATGTATAAGTTAACATGCACATTATTGAACACAAATAAAAGGAAATAGATATTTAAGATGTGGTTGTATAAGGGTCATTCAAATGAAACCAGGTCACTCGTGTAAAGTAACAGTAACGATTTTATTAACTCAAAAATATTCGCCAAAACTGTTGGCACATTTATCCCATTGCGACACTAGCCGGTCGATTCCATCTTTGAAGAAGCTAGTAGGCTGCTGTCGGATCCAGGCCTGGACCCATTCACACACTTCGTCGTCTGCGAATAGCTTGTTTTAGAGGTCCATAAACATGAAAGTCACACGGTGAAAGGTCTGGGCTGTACGGTAGATGTTGCAACGTTTCCCATCGAAAATTCTGCAATGTCGTCTTCACCGCATTGGCAGTGTGTGGGCGGGCATTATCATGCAGGAGAATAACGCCATTGGACAACAAGCCTGGGCGTTTCGACTTGATGGCTCGTCTAAGGTTCTGTAAAGTGGCCTGATAACGCTGGGCATTGATGGTGGTTCCCCGTTCCAGGAACTCGACTAGCAGTTGGCCCTTGTGGTCAAAAAAGAACATCATGACCTTACCTGAACTGGTGTGCACGGCCTTTGATTTCTTTGGAGGTGGTGAAGTCGCATGTTTCCACTGCTTGCTCTGACGCTTGCTTTCCGGTTCAAAATGGTGACACCATGTTTCGTCACCAGTGACAATGTGCGACAGAAAGCCGTATTCCTCCTCATGATAACGTTGCAGATGACTCAAAAACAGCGCCATCCGAGTATTGCACTGTTCGGCGGTCAGTTGGTGGGGAACCCACTGCGCACAAACTTTTCGAAATTTCAAGTGTTTATGCATTATGGTGTGAAAGGTGCCCACGCTAATACCCAGTAACAGATGGATCTCGTCCACGGTGATCCTGCGGTTGCCCATGACTAGAGCATTCACTTCCGCAATCATTTCAGATGTGATGACACGATGAGCCTGTCCAGGACTAGTCTTGTCTTCCAGTAACTCGCGCCCCTCAAGGAATCTTTTGCGCCATTCCATCACACTTGAACGACACAGACTGTACTCACTGTACACAGCCTTCATCCGTCGATATATTTCACGGCCTCCAACTCCCTCCGCCGCTAAAAATCGAATCACTCCTCGTTGTTCCTGCTTACTCGCCTTCATGCTCAGTAGTGGACGATAACTTGTGTGACCACCTTCTCTTCGTCGTGAAACCACAAAGTCGCTATGCAACGTCAAACGTTGCGCATGCTGCAGTCGCTCCACCAATAGATGGTGCCACCATACCGCAGTTACGTGGTGCCACCTTACGTGTAATGCAAAGTTAGACGCATTGACCAGGTTTCATTTGAATGCCCCTCATATAACAAACTACAAAAAGAAAAGGCGTGTCATAGCAGTTTCCATTCCGACTCTGTAAACGGCTCTATCCCCTCCTATCTGAGACATCCATAGCAGTGTCACTGCTGCTGTTTTGTTTATCAATGTTGATAATAAGTCTGATAAGAAGAGTGTCGCTCAGTTCATCCAAATCTCTAGACAAATCCTCTTCTTTCAGAACGTGCTTTAATTGTTGTAGGCGGTCCGTTTTGAAAAAGAAATTGTGCAGTATTATACTAACTGCCTATTTCACAAACTCTACACACCCTTCCATAGCGTACTGCACGCATATTTATATTCGTAGCTGAATCACCGGCAAATTCTGAGATTAGCTTTACTATCTCCTTTATTGCGAGTGTCGGATACTTCCCACACAACTTCGAAAACACGCTTAAAACAATTGTTTTCTCGCCGCTTGCCCGGTTTATGCTTAACATAACATATCTCCGTAGAAACAAAAGCACGAGGTTCGTTACCGTCAATCATGATAACAGAGCAAACTGACTGCTCGCGCCTAAAAAACAGCTAAATGCATCTTGGGAGTTGGAGCGCATCAATTTAAAACTTCGAAAACCTATTTCATTAAGACAGCAGCAATCACATTCAAGTCATATGTATTCTCTTTTGTATAGTGGATGTTATTTATTATTGAACACATCCTAAAATTTAGAAGCTAACATGTAACTACTTTCTTTGCGCGCGCATTGCTATTGTTTACTTGACTGCACACAGCCATACTAGTGGCGTTACGTCACGTGACTTTGTTTTGATCGGGATCACTAAAGGTGAGTCCAGTATAAGTATCAACGCTGTACCATATCATTTTGCTTCGTCAGGTGTGTGGTATTCTAGCCTCTAGTTCTCGAGGTCGCAGCGACGGGCAGCGATGGTAAAAATCCTTAGCGTGGCTTCCTTCGGAAGGGAAGTAAAGCCGGTGGTCGCGTGTCATAGATTTACGGCACGTCAAAAAACCTTAAGCCTAATAAAGAGGCCTCTGAGCAAAGTGTTGGGGCCTTCACACCCAATATAGAATGGGGCGCTAAGAACCATAGCAGTTAAACATCGTCCCTAAATTAAACTAAATTTAATTTTTTTCGTCACACGTCCACACAGGCCTTTGTGCTAGGCAGTTGTACCTCTGCTTCTATACGTGAATGACAGATGGAAAATTCGACACGTTTCCACGGAGATCTTAGTGCCAGACAACTGCATCTCTGCTTCTATACATGATAGACAAATGGCCTCTTCGACACGTGTCCCCAGAGTCCCTAGTGCTAGACAACTGTGCCTTTCTATACGTGACGGACAGCTGGCAAATTCGACAGATTCCACGGAGATCTTAATGCCAGGCAACTGTACCTCTGCTTCTACATGTGTCGGACAGATGGCATGAGTGCCGTCCAGTCTACCTGCTTTCATTATCTGTTGATAGATGACAGAGCATTTTCTATTATAATCTATTTTCATTTTTACTATTATTTTAGACCATAGGTGGAACTTTGGATCTTGGTACTAATAATCCAATCCGTATTTACGTTGGTGACTGAGGGAAACCCCCCCCCCAAAAGGATACTTGTCAGATTTGTCGGACCATGGGATTTGAACCCGGGACCTCCCGAATGCGCGTCACACACGCTACCGCCTGAACCACCCCGCTCGGTATAAACGTTTTCTAATTGGTTATCAGGTTGTTGCATTTCTTAAGTTAGTATGAATTATTTGTGGGATAAGAAATGAATTATTTACCATCAAAGTCAACAGTCCCTGAGCCGTCGGAGTCAATTTCCTCTATCATGGAGTCGAGATCTGCCGCTGAGAGTTTGTCGTCCAGTTCTCTCAGAATTTCTCTCAGTACTGTTGTGGTGATGTATCCGTTACCTGAAACATCAAAGCAGATTTTTACTTCAGAGCCCGCGGTTCAACATTCTACCTGGTCTCGTTGTTTTAAGTGAAGTGGAGTACTTATGGAAACTCGCTTTCCTGATGTTTTTCTTTTTAACAATATACAGCATGTCCACAAAATTAGTGAGATTTTCATGTGGTAATAGGGAACATCCATACGAGTATTTCAACCCTCTACAGTCACACTACTTTTAGGGAACATAACAGTATACTGGGGTCTCGGGGACCCCACTCTTATTTGTAATTATTTGATAAAACTGATTCATAACTGGATGGTATTAATTAGATATTATGTTTGAAACAACCATTGAAACAAATTACATACCCATTTAGGAGCAAATACAACTAGAACAGAATTATAAATGTAGGATATGTTACATTCACATGACCTTTTCCACCCATTCTTCAACAAACCATTCTTACAAGATCTTATTCTTCTATCTACTTCATGCTAAAGATAAACATTCGTAGAAATGCCTTTATTACATATTTTCTTGTACGTACAATGGGAATAGGGAGCACAGTAGGTTTAAGTGATGGTCAAATCTTTTAAGAACGGGTCGCTATAAGATACCTTTGAAATTCTGTTCTTTGCATGACCAGTAGTAAAAAGGAGAAAAAACGAATGACTTCCTATTTGAGAAAAAGTGTTGGAAAATTCAAACCAATAACAAGGAATATCTCGGAAATGGTTAACTCCACAAAAAATATTTGATACAAATTATGCGCTTTAATGAAATCTACATTGTATAGAGGACAATATTTACAGAAGATTTACAATATTTACTAGATTTACAGAAATTATTTCTCTAAATAATTTATAAAATTATTTACAGGAATAATCTTCATTAAGAGATTAGTGCAATTTAGTACATTTAATATATGGGATATAGATATTTGGTATTTTTATACCATTCTGTCATGTCAAGATGTTTTTAAGTGCTAAATGAATAAATGATCTGCCTACTTCAATACTTAACATTACTGATAGTGCCTATATTAGTGCCATTTCCCTGCCTATTTTAACCTTTTTAGTGCCGATTGCGCCGAGCTCTATAAATCACTGCGCTATGAAGATAATTGAACCATTCTTCATGATTCCTCTAATCAAAATGTGCCCGTTATAATTAATATTTTCTTAAATTTAATTTATTCTCATCTTCAAATTGTGATCGAGTTTCCCCCAGCATTAATGGTTAGAGTATTTATGTATTTGGGGTTCCCTTACAAGTTATAAATAGTTTTTACAATAGAATCACAGTACTGTACCTTCTTTGTCATATAACCTAAAAGCCTCTTTAAGTTCCGCCTGCATTGCTTCCATATCTTCTTCAACCAGGAACCTTGCAGCAAGGGTGCAGAATTCTTCGAACTCCAGTTCTCCGGAACCTAATTAATGCAAAGAAATAGAATTGTCAGTAACAGTGAAGGGGTTCTCTGGAATTAAACAGGCAAAATTTATACCTATATTGTGATAGAACTCTTAGCTTTCTACAGTTGAGCAAACATAATATTTGTAGACCAGCCACAGCACGAGTAGTTCTGGTGCTACTCTAAATGTTAATAAATGTCCAGTACTTCATTATATCTTAACATGTGTAAAGCTCTTAAAGATGTAATGACACAATAGAATATGGTGAAAATTTGTTCTTTACTTTGATTTTGTTACAACTACATTTGAGAATTTAAATGTTCCAAAATCGCACTGCGTTTGGTTACGGTGTTTCTTAGCGCTAATTTATTCATTTGAGTTCTAAGAAATTGATAGTTTAGGATAAAAATAATCACACTAGACTTTGTGGATGATAAATATAAATGGAATGAAACATTAATGTGTTTTTTTAAGTGCTTAACGCCCGTTCTTACTGCACACGGCCCCATAGGCATTTGCCAGTTAGGACTGAGGAAATGTGGAAAAGGCCTTGGATGGAGATGTCGGTCCTGGCGGAATTTGAACCGCGGTCCTCCCGTTCACCAGTCGTGGAATATTAATAATTGCTAGAAAGTGGAAGTATATTTAGAAATATGTTATTTCAACAATGGCTAACGGGACTTCGATCCTTTCGCTTTTGAGGTCCACAAATAATTGCTGATCAGATCAACTCATCACCCATGTGCAAATTGCTGAATTAGACATTTTCAAAACTACGTGCAAAAATTCGTTTATATTAGATATTATAATAATATAATTAAGCATTCTAGCAATAATTCTAGTCGGCACGAAAAACTGAAAATACGTTGTTCATGTCCTGAGCGTGGCATTGGATTTTTCTAATCTCATTCACTTTTCGGGTAAAAAAATTATTGGTGTATTAAAAAAATCTTGATGAATTATATAAATGTTTTTGTACACATTTATGTATTTTACGCAACGCAAACGACAAATAGTTTAAATGTCAGCTGTATGATGGGATATAAACATTAGGAGTAGTTATTTGGTTATTTGGCGATTCTTCCAAGTGCCTACTAGATATGGGAGACGTATCAAAGCACATATACTTTCTGGCCGGAGAATGGTCCTCACATAACAATTCACACAGTATCACTCTGCGCTCGACATCTCATGAACGCATGGAGGAGCTTCCTCTCGCCGCTATGTGCTGTCTTTCACTGCACCAACATTGAGTGTTAAAGAAATACATACCCCAATACTTTTTAAACAAACCGAATGTACTCATTCAAAAATAGGTGAAGAAATGTTACGAAATACATTTTATTGCTATTTACTGCAGAAAGCACCTTGTCTACGGTAGGAGGCTCATGTTTAAGAAAAAGTTATGCAATTTGAAGCGTATGGCAGTTTTCACAAAGTCGTCCACTTTGCCTAAAGCACTGCTCACAGTTCCCGCCTCCTTCACTTTCTTCCTCGCACTGGAAACGTTATTTACGGACGCACCCGCTGTTTCCGATGATAATTTAATGACTTCCTTAAGAATAACACTCAAAAAGTGTAGCACATTCAAAACTATAGTTGTGTAGCATTTTAATGGCTTTGCCACTTCTATGTTTAATTTCAGTGCTCTGACATGCTACGCACTAAGTCATGATTGAAAACATAAACAGTGCAATATTAGCACGACCGTTGCTTTGTTCCAGTAAACAATGCGGGGATATCTATGTCTGCATAGTCAGGAGAAATACGTATAAACTAATTATTTAAGTTATGTTTAAATGAAACTGTTATTAAAATACTATCCTTGTTCACAGTTTTTATTATTTGAAGCACATAAAGGGTGATAATACATCTAGCGCAATAACGAACTATTTTTATTCGCTACGGTATGCTGCGGCGAAGGTATATGCGTTTGTTTACACCAGGGTGTTTTATAGGGCCGGAGTGAGTATGGTATCTTGGTTATATTAATTTTGATTATTTCTTTAAACTGTTTAAAATTTATGTAAAATTAAATGACAGTCCCATGTTAGTTACTCACGAGTAAAGTCGTCTACTGTGCCAGCCGTGCTCTAGATCAGGGATGGCGAAAATATCCTCCTCAAATTAGACAATCGCGTGACATCACCTATACAAATGGAAAATGGAGAGGGGGTTGTAGCTCAGGGAGTCTAAATGCTGTTGTAATCACTTTTTGTCACCCCTGTTCTCTCTGAGTGCTGATGGAAATGTATTTACAAAGAAAATAAACATCTTAAGAAGCAGGGACATTTCTTCCGATATGTGAAGATTACACAGGTCAACAGTGATTTTGCTGTTTTAGATATTCAGGTCTTTTTATAGTAATTTCTATATCCTGATTCCAAAAATGAAGTCCATGCTGTCGTATCACATACCATTTTGTTTCAAAATTAATATCTCCCATTTTTATTTATTTGTGTATCTTTTATGTGATCATGAACCATTACACTACTACAACAATGTTATGTATTGGAATAAAGTACTAAAAGGAAATAATTGACTGTTTTATGGTAGGTGGCAGCACATTCTAAGCTGCTTACACCATTTTATATTGTTATAGGGCTTAATAGTTGTTGTATAAAGCAAGAATTTGGCATTTAAATAATACAATTTTGTTATCTTTATCATATGTGACTCAGTACAGCATAATGGAAAGAAGTTGTGTAAATAATCCAAATTAATTTTGTTATATTTGTGGTAGTTTATTGTGTAGAAGCAGAAAAAAACATAACTTCATTTGTAAGAAAAGCGTACGAAGCTTACTTCGGAATTGAAATAGATTAGTCCAGGTCTTGGCTCCTCATAATGTGTGCAGTGTTTCTTTGAAGACTTACGAAATTGGACAAAGGGGAAGAAGCAATCACTACGTTTAGGAATACAGGGTGTGGCGTGAACCTCACAATCACGGTACTGATTGTTACTTTTGTACATGCAATGTGAAGGGTTTCAATGCAAAGAACAAAACAGGAATTATATACCCAAACTGTCCATCTGCTATGAGACCAGTAGCCTATGGCCCTGGTATTCCTATACCTAATTAGTGAACTTATTTCAGAACTACAGAAGTTCAGAACTTTAGGGTGTAACATGAGTCTAAAATTACACTTTCTGTTTTCACATTTGGACTTCTTTTTGGGGGCAGTCAGCGAGAAACAAGGGGAGAGGTTGCATCAAGATATTCGAGAAATGGTTTATGGAATTCTTCAATGATTGCAGATTACTGCTGGATGCTGTGTAGGGATTCCTTGGAAACACACAAGAGAAAATCCAAGAGGCAAAACATTCTATACCAAACGAACAAAATCTTATTGACCTGCCGTTTATAAAATGAATTTAAATGTGATATTTGGCAATAATAACCCTCACAAATTCATTTGTAGTTCGTATACAATTCATTAGTATGTATACTTCTCGAAGAAAATATGTGAATACTTCATTTTTGATTTGTAAAAAAACCTGATGTGATGGAAAAAAACGAAGTCTTTTTTAAATCAGCGGTACTGAAATATTAAGAATCGCCTTTCAAATGTAAAACAGCTCACAAAAAAATTTTATTTGTAGACCTGTGTTATTGGACTCAAAGCAAAGTTTTGGTTATTTACTGTTCGAGGTTATGTCTCCAAGGTAATGAAGCTTATGGAATTTTCCACCAATCAGAATTACATGACTGTCTCTATGAAAAAGTGGAAAAAAACTAGAGTCAACTTATCTGGATAGTTGGAGATAATTTTTCTTTAGTGAAAGTAGGCAAATTGATTTAAAGTTTACCAAAAATGGACATTAGACGATTGTTTTCAGTCATTCTTTCTCTCAGTATTATCTGTGAAAATTCAAGACATGTCTGAAAATTAAATACCTACTATATATTTGTTTTTTGAGGTGTATCTGTTGTCCTGTGCAGACTTTGGAGGCCGTAAGTTGGAAAGGTATGTTTCTCCACGAAATATTCCTAATGCAATTGTTTCATTGGAGGAAAAGGAATATTCCCAATCAAAACTAGCTGATGGGCATTCCATAAGGTGTAGATTTGATTTTAGGCATTTATAAATTATTTTCAAACTCAGAACTTGCAATCCTGTTTACCGTACAAATGTACTCGAGTCTAATAATGTTCACAGCTCTGTGGATGCATTCCCTAAAAGATAACAGGTTTGAATATGTCTGAGATATTTCTAAGTGCTATTTAACAACATCAATATGTATTATTTTTCAGCAATTTACCATCAGCATCAACCTCAGCGATGATTCCATTCAAGGTGTCCTGGTCTAGCCTGGTGCCCAACATATCCAGGATGGTGCCCACCATCTCGACGGAGATGCAGCCTTTCTTTTCTCTGTCGAAGGCATCGAAGGCCTTCTTCAGCACTGAAAATTGAAGCACATTCTGTTAATGCATTACAGGTAACCTCCCTATTACAGCTACAGTAAACTGAAATACTGAAATTGTTAACGTTTACAATTCTAAAGTTGTGTGCATATGTCAAGTATAGTGCCTTTAAACAGTCACTTCAAACTTTAAAGCGTTGTAAACATTGTAACATCTGGGTTAGGAGAAAAAAACTGAAAACCTCAATATGTTGGTCAAACATGGCGATCTGGTTTTCATTTGTTTCCTTCCTCATTTTGTTGAATAAAATACTAATAATTTTTAATTTGTATGCCATGACTCAATCACTAAATGTACGAATACGCTGTTGCAAAGCTATTATGAAAGAAGTGTTTTTTTTCAATATCTAAGACAATTTAGAACTTAACGATTTTAGAACATGTCCATATTTAGTTCTCAATTATGGGGATTAATGCATCAGAAAGCTTAAGAAATAGATCTTTAACCATCACCAGACGGCACTTTCCAACACTATGGTCCCCGCAATCACCAGATCTCCATCAGGCCGACCTTTGGTTAAAATTAAATTGATTATTTATGGACGCTCTTTAACTGCTTCTTTGTATCCCATTCTATATTGGGCGTGAAAGACTGGGAATTTTGCTCAGAGGCCTCTTTATCAGGCTTGAGGTTTTTTTATGTGCCGTAAACCTACGACACGGGACCACCGGCTTTGCTTCCCTTCCGAAGGAAGCCATGCTAAGGATTTTTACACCCGAAAAAAATCCATCGCCCTCCGCCAGGTTTGAACCCGGGACCTCGGGAACTAGAGGCTAGCATGGTAACCACTACACTACGGAGGACGAAGACTTTTGGTTGGGGTTACCTTAAAGAAAAAATCCCTTAGGGGAGGGGTTCCGACCCGTTCAGTTGCCGTGCTGCGAGCGATGCGTACTCCTGACACACGTGGTACTTCTGACGACGAAAAGTAAGTCTGGGCACCTCTCGAAGGGGAGTGTTAGATTTGGGTTGGTCTCGGCGGAGCAGCGGTTTCCGAAACCCATGGGAGTTTAGATAGTCTGGGAGGTGACAATCAGGCGGGGTTATAAGACACCTCAATGTCCTCCGATACCGGCCTAGAGAGCTGGGAGACTGTGTGCTAGTTCACTGTCGGTCCTACTGATGTGTTTCGGTAGCCTTCCCGTCCGTGGTTGACGCACATAAGTGACGTATCCACTTTTGTCCCTGCGAAAACGTGTTGGCCTAAACAACACTTGTGTAAGGTGTTGCAGAAAGAACGGCAGCCGTTCCCAAAGTTTTAAAAGCAAGGCTCCACTATTGGCCCAAAATAATGATTTTGGAGGGAACATTAGAATCTTAAACATTATAATATTTATAAAACTTCAGACTTTGAAGTGATTTTCGGAAGACACTATACACAAAAAAGCATTACAAGCTTTCAACATTCTGTAAAAAGTGGTTTAGATTTAATCAGCATTTTACAGTCAGCTACCTCCCGTCTTCCCTTAGGCGTTTATTACAGACGTCCAGTTGTGACGAACAAACACATGTACCCTCCCAATAATGGAAATCACATTCCCTACTGAGATCCTACGTAAACTGGACTACAGCCACGGCGTTTATATGAGAGCTTCATCAGCGACATTATTTCTACGATTTTATTATATTTTATTACTTTCTCTACTACGTATAGTAAGTAGGAGAAGTATTGTATTCCACCCAAAAATTCGATACCGAGATTTCACCGGAAATACATGTTTTGAGACGTCCTGAATCCAAAAAAAGCATTTTTGGAAACATGTCCGTGTGTGTGTCTGTGTGTGTGTGTGTCTGTGTGTGTGTGTGTCTGTGTGTCTGTGTGTCTGTGAACAGCATAACTCAAAAACGAACAGTCGGATACACACCAAACTTGGTATTTAGGTTCAGTATCTTCCAGAGATGCGACACGAAGGTTTTCAAGAAAATCCCCCCAACCCAGACTACCCTTTACATGGAACATTTTTCGAAAATTTTAATTTTCTCAAAAATGGCTCTAACGATTTTGATGAAAATATCATATGTTTAAGACAATGTCATGAGAAATTAAATGTATATCTCGAATTTTCTGGGAATGTCTCCAAAAGTATTCTTCATTGTGAACGACTTTTGCATAACTGGTAAACCATAAGAGATAGACAAAATTTTACTACACAAAAAATGTAGATCGCGTTAAAATACACAACTTATGTCATATACATTTCTTTTGTTGAGTGAACCGTTTTCGAAATATTGCTTGTTATTTCCTTAAATTTTCCAATACTTATACTTTTTCTCAAATTTGTTATTCATTTTTTTTATGTCCTGGACATGCAAAGAGAATGGAATGCGCCACATAGCAACCAGCGTTAAAATATTTGACTATCGCTTAAAAGCTACCATATTCCCCTTGCATCTACAAGAAAATTACCAGTAAGATTGACATCTCGATATCTCGATTAACATGAAGCATAAGAATAGGCGTTTGTAAAAATAGATTGTACAAGAGTAGAGAAAGTCATGTGAGTGTAACACATCAGATTTTTTACTTTCTCTACTACGTATAGTAAGTAGGGGAAGTATTGCATTCCACCCAAAAATTCGATACCGAGATTTCACCGGAAATACATGTTTTGAGAATCTCTGAATCCAAAAAAAGCATTTTTGGAAACATGTCCGTGTGTGTGTCTGTCTGTGTGTCTGTGTGTCTGTGTGTCTGTGTGTCTGTGTGTCTGTGAACAGCATAACTCAAAAACGAACAGTCGGATAAACACCAAACTTGGTATTTAGGTTCAGTATCTTCCAGAGATGCGACACGAAGGTTTTCAAGAAAATCCCCCCACCCCAGACTACCCTTTACATGGAACATTTTTCGAAAATTTTAATTTTCTCAAAAACGGCTCTAACGATTTTGATTAAAATATCATATGTTTAAGATATTGTCATGACAAATAAAATGTATATCTCGAATTTTCTGGGAATGTCTCCAAAAATATTCTTCATTGTGAACGACTTTTGCATAACTGGTAAACCATAAGAGATAGACAAAATTTTACTACACAAAAAATGTAGATCGCGTTAAAATACACAACTTATGACATATACGTTTCTTTTGTTGAGTGAACCGTTTTCGAGATATTGCTTGTTATTTCTTTAATTTTCCAATACTTATACTTTTTCTCAAATTCGTTATTCATTTTTTTTATGTCCTGAACATGCAAAGAGAATGGAATTCGCCACATAGCAACCAGCGTTAAAATATTTGACTATCGCTTAAAAGCTACCATATTCCCCTTGCATCTACAAGAAAATTACCAATAAGATTGACATCTCGATATCTCGATTAACATGAAGCATATGGAGAATAGGCGTTTGTAAAATTAGATTGTACAAGAGTAGAGAAAGTCATGTGAGTGTAACACATCAGATTTTTATGTCCTGGACATGCAAAGAGAATGGAATGCGCCACATAGCAACCAGCGTTAAAATATTTGACTATCGCTTAAAACCTACCATATTCCCCTTGCATCTACAAGAAAATTATCAATAAGATTGACATCTCATATCTCGATTAACATGAAGCATATGGAGATTAAGCGTTTGTAAAAATAGTTTGTACAAGAGTAGAGAAAGTCATGTGAGTGTAACACATCAGATTTTTTTTGTACCAAAACTCAAGGAAGCATTGTCTTAACGTGTTTTGCTATGGTCTGGTGTAGTTAAAGTACCCTGCCAATCGAGTGGCTAATATATTATACACAGGAACAGAGGTGGTCAAGCTGGCAGGGGGTGGGGCTAGATTTCTCAGTACCAACTTAAACAGCCGCGTTCAATTTTGGGCCACATTTTATGCATGTCACTGTACATTGAAGTAACGTTGAACTTCATTGATATACGATAATTTTAATGTATAATTTCAATGGAACAGTCATAATTGGACTACTCGTCTAGTTGTGAGATAATTTTTTTTTTACTAACTCCAACATAGCAAACGTTTTTCTGATTGCCCGACATTTTGTCAATTTGCAACAATAGCACCTAGCTAAAGAAAGAAAGAAGAAAACAAAGGTTGCCTATGGCATGAGTAACTAGCTCACCAGGACTTGTAAGCTTACGTGCTCACCAGTCTTATTGTTAGTCTATGCTTTTAAGAAAACGTAGTTTTATCTCGGTTACACAGATTCCTCCCAGTAGGACAGTCCCGCATTTAGGAATTTTAAACATTGTCCATCGCGGAGCATATTTGTCCCAAATTTTTGTTAATCTTTTGCTTTAGCCAGGTTTTCAAATGTTTCAACAATCGATAATTACGCTGCATTTGCTGAACGAACATTTCCGGTAAACCACAGGAATATCTCAAATTCAGTTTAATGACATACCTACCCCAATGACGGCTTCAATGTGGTATGTCAGTCGTTCAAATCCTTTTAAAGAAGGACTTTAAAAGAATGGATTCAACAATTCAAACCACTAATATCAGATATCTCGGAAATGGCTAATATCACAAAAAATTATTTGAAATAAATTGTGTGTTTTAAAGAGATTACTTCTTTGTGAAGTATGTTTTCGTTTATCGCTTAACGTTTACAAGTTATACAAGATTATACAAAATTCCTTCCGAATAAAGAGGACTTCGCAGGCTATTCCCAGAAAATTCAAGATATACGTTTTATTCTTCATGTAAATAAATATCTGTAATATACCTGTGGTATTTTAATCAAAATCGTTAGCTATTTTTTAGAAAATAAAAATTTCGAAAAATGTTCCTGTAAAGCGTACTTGGGATGGGGGATTTTCTTTAAAATCTTCGTCTCGCTTTTTTGGAAGATACTAAACTTAAATACCAAGTTTGGTATTTATCCGACTTTTCTTTTTAAAGTTATATGCACATAGAGCTTTTTCTAAAAATTTTGGGGGGGACCTAGGGAACCTCAGAACATTTATTTCGGGTGAGATCTCTATGTCAAATGTTTGGGTGGAATACAATACTTCTCCTACTTACTTTCCATGGTAGAGAAAGTAAAAATTAAATACCTGGAATAAAAATATAGGTCTGCTATGAACTGGTGAACATGAGTCAGTGAAAAGTCAGTTTCATTCTTCTTATTGAAATGAACTGCTACTAACGTAAAAATCTGATGTGATACTTTCTCTACCCTCTATCGTTTATTAGTGCATATACAAACTAGTCTTACTAAAGCTTATTTTTATATTTACTACGTTTCAATCCAAATAAACCTTTGCAGAAATACCTACATTACACATTTCGTTATAGATACAAAGAGAACAACGATAGTCAAATGTTTAACAACTGGACTCTATATGCGTCCGGTAAGTTTCATACCCTTTATATGACATCGCGAGACACACTGAATGTCGACAGCACTTTAATTTTAATGGCTAATGAACAAATGGAACCATTAATAACGGGTATCTCGGAAATGGCTTATGCCACAAAAAAACTCATTTGAAATAAATCCTGTGGCTTAAAGAGATCTAAATTTTTTTTTGTCTGTAGTACGTTTTCGTCTGTCGCTTAACGTTTACCAGTTATACAAGATTATACAAAATTCCTTCGAATGAAGAGGACTTCTTTGTTATTCCCAGAAGCTTCAAGATATGTTCTATTTGTCATGTAAATACCTTTAATACATGGGATTTTAATCAAAAACTTTAGAGCTATTTTTTAGAAAAATGTTCCATGTAGAGGAAGGGTAAGGGGATTTTCTTGAAAATCTTCGTGTCGCATCTTTGGAAGATACCGAACATAAGTACCAATTTTGGTGTTGATCCATTTGTTTTTGAGTTATGCTGTTTACAGACACACATAAACAGGGACATTTTTTCTAAAATGCTTTTTTTTGATTCGGGGGCCTCAAAGCATGTATTTCTGGTAAAATATCTGTATCAAATTTTTGAGTGGAATGCAATATCTTCTTTTCCTACTATGTTCATGGTAGAGAAAGTAACACGCAAAGGTATGTCCATTAGGTTGTAAAACAAAGCAAAAGAAAAAGATTAATGATATTAAAAAGCTCAAACTCTGCCTGTCACAGCATGAGAACATTAATGAATTTTATTTAGAACTTTTTTCTTGAACAATAAAACTGATGATGATGAGATATTTCTCGTTGTTTTTTTCTTTCTGGTTATGCTGTTAAGTGTAGAAGGGTGATAATAAGAAAATGCTTAAGTGTGTTACTCTTATGTTCATGTAAGGGAAAAACGACCTATATTTTATGTAAAATTATGAAGTTTGGCTTGAGGATATTACACTACTGGTATATATTTACTTATTTAAAAGATTAACATAATCAAAGGTTTGTGATACAAAGCGTTTTTGTTACATATATTTTTCCTGTTGAAACTACCTGTACCGCATTTTTTTGTTTTGTTTTGTTTGGTACAAGCTCTATAAATAACTTTTTAAAAATAATGTTGTGGCTAGACTAATGCCCTCACAGCATATTCGAGTCCCTGAATATAGAGGTTACAACACGAGAGATTGCTGAGTTGCAACCTTGACATTGTCCACAATTATGGGATAAGTCAATAGAGTCTGGTGATATTCGGTTTGAAGTTCCATTCATAACCGGCAACTGCTGCGCAAATACGCACCTGTTACATGTATTGGGAAGGTATCTGTTTCTTTGGCGCCCTCTTATTATATTCACAGGTGTTCAAACTTTGCACGCTCACCATTTAGTCACCATCTGACTCACTGATTACAATATTAATTACGTTGTATAGTATCATATTATATTGATTACATTACTATTAATATTAGACTGGTTATATTAATTATTATTAGGCTTTTAAGTTATTATTTAGGTCTTACCTTTGAAGTTAACTAGAAATTTGAATTGTTTTTGCAATTTTTGGTGTAAGCGTTGTCTAAGTGTGTAGAGTTTTATTTTTAGAGAAAGATCTGCGTAGAAGAAAACAAAGAAATGTAATTGTTTGGTTTAGTTAAGTAAGCCAAAATCTCATTAAAACGTAACTATAAGTTGTTGTTCATACTATTACAGTACAGTAATTTACAACGTTTAATAACATACGTGTGTTATATAAATCAAGTCCATAGCACGTGTCAGTGCTTAATTTAACATCCCGGTTATATGTATTCAGTGATTATGACGGAGAAGGAAGGTGATGACCAAACCTATGTCCCGAAGAAAATATTGCAGAGCAGTATATATGATATGACAATGACTCGTAATACTAGCAAAAGATCGAAATAGTCATCTTTTGTAAATATATTGTCTGGTGATTTCTCTGGTTATATATCTAGTGACTCAAGTTAGAACGTTGACCACCCTGACATGCGGCATCAGCCATCTTTGTTTTATAGTAATCTGAGTTATGCTTCATCCCCTGCATTCGAAAGGATCAGTAAGGACATTATAAAAGAAAAATAATTGTACTAGGTATTATATTAACCTTAAACCTTTTTTTTCTCTCTGCTGTAGAATGTACACTTTTTACTTATGGGGGTTCCTGAACAAACTGGTTCAATTTCTGTTATTTATTATGTATGTTAATACAGTGTGTTCTCCCTGGTGTTTTCTAATTGGGTATTATATTATACAGATGTGTGATAAAACAACGTACTGATTTATTAAAGCTAAAGGACTGCTAATTTTCATATTACATTGTCCCCCAAAATCCTGACTTTTCCCTCATCCCTGTCTTATGGAAGCAGTCAACCTTCTAGTTTTCTCGCGCTGTGAAGTCGGGTATTTACACACGTATTCTAATTTATGTACGGTCTAGATTTACAGGCTTCCCAAAAGTGTTGATTTATAGTTCCCACTATTATAATTCTACTTAATGAGGACTACTAGAATGTTACACCACCGAATAAAGATTTTCGACTATCTACATATTCGAGCATATTATTCTATAGAAGATTATCTGAATGACAAATTATCCTGATGATAATACATATATAGTTCTATAAGTAGTATTAGTAAATATTAATTACAATTGCCACTTACATTTGATGCCTGCTCTAGAATTAATGAAGCTATTTAAATGTATGTATATTAAGAACTGACAGTAAACGCTATGCATTACAAATCAAATAGAACAAAATGATGAGACGAACAAATGGTACAAGCCTAGTGAAAGTTAAAATAACTGTTCTTGTCTATAAATATAATGTTAGCCTTATAACGGTAGGTAGGTATTCGATTTTGCACAAAATTACACCTGCTTTGTTTTATTTTGTATATAATATGTGTTTGTTTTATTTTAAATGTTCTGTATTCTATGTAATGTTTATGTATATATGTAACTATATTGTACATTTCCTTGAGATGTTCTATGTTCACAAGTTTTTATGGCTGCTAGTGAACCCACAGAATGCAATCCAATCTAATCTAATTAAGATCATAATAGTGAAAATATTGTAAATGCATTACTCAGTCACATCGTTCACGGCTAATGTTTTGCATTCAGTGTAATATATGAACTTTTTTGTATTTCTGGACTCTTACCTGAGAATTAACATCACTAAAGCATACTGGTTATTCAAAAACCTGATATTCACTAGTGAAGCTATAAAAGTGAACATTGTTAGATGGAATTAGATACAGGGGGCTTTTGTTGGAGTTTTATTGATCTCTCGCATGTCAGCCTGAAAGGATTATTGATCAGCACCCACTGGGAAAAGATGCTTTTACTGCTTCCCAAAATGTGGGATGATCTACGTATGGCTTCATCTTTACGTAGATATTTTCTTGAAGTGACCATGTTCAGAAATTAATGTAACTAATTTCCCTATCGCTCTTCTACCCAATTTCAGGAGACGTGAGGAAAGAGGTTGCATGGACCTAAGACCAGTTTCCGGGCTTGTCTTTGTCCAGGATAGATTTGCGCTTGAGTTGGCGTGTTTCCCTAATCCATGATTTTACCGAGGTTTTAGCAATACGTGTACTGATTTCAACCACGAATTCAGGGGCAACAAAGCCTATCTCTGTACCCTTTTTAGCCAGCTGATCAGATTTTTCATTTTCATAGATGCCCTGATGTCCCGACACCCACCGCATTTTGAACCTGTTGCAAGATGACAGGGCAATCTAAAAGTGAATAAATTTAATATATTTTACTTACCCTGAATCTGTTCTGGAGGAAGATCATCCTGAAATTAGAAAACCAAACATGCATTAATAAACATGTAACATTCAAAGAAATAACTATAAGAACCGCGTCTTTTATGTTTATTAGTTTAGTTTGCTAGGGGGCAGTAGAAGTAAAACAGTCAGTAGTGTTAATGAGATAATGACATAAATGAACCCAAAATTATATAGAAATCAACTTTCGAGGTTTGAGCCTTTGAAAAAATCATTATGCCTGAAAGCTTGTCCATTCTTCTACAAACTGTTCTTACACAGGCTTATTGTTTATCAACTGCTTGTTAATCATGAGCGCATGGTAACCAGTGGCTTCGTTTCCGGCTCTCGCACTGAAGGTCCAAGGTTCGATTCCCGGCTCTGGGGTAGTGGTTTTAAGTCGATCTATCCAAGCCATCACCTCTGACTTGTTTTTGTGAAGTATCCCCAAGGCTCAACGTGGTTCGGAGTTCACGATAAAAGTTGCTAGTCCTCTCATTCAATTGCTATCCTCATCATCACTCTACCATCGGAGGCAATGGACTCTGCCCTCTGGGTGCCTCCACCTCAGAAATGGGTCCAATCATACCTTGGTGGAATGAGGTATCCCCCGAAGGTAATAATTATAAACGACGACTTCTTGCTAACCTAGGTAAATTTTCACTACACATTTGCACGTTTATTGTATGCATGAGAAAAATACAGTAGACTAAAGCGATAGTCAGATTTTTAAAAAGTGAATCACTTTGAAATTCCATGCTCCTTACCTGACCACGAGAGAAAACGAATAGCGACGTACTACTTAAAATGAAAGTGTTTGAAAATCAAAACCAATAACAAAGAATGTCTCGGAAATGCTTCATGCCACAAAAATATTTATTTGACCTTAACTATGTGTTTTAACCAGAATTACATTTATGTAGTAAGATTTTGTCTATCTCTTACGGTTTACCATTTTCATAGACTGTTCGCAGAAAGTTGAAGATATAATTTGATTTGTCATGTAAATATCTTTAATATATGGCATTTTAATAAAAATCATTAGAGACGTTTTTAGAAAATGCATTTCGAAAAATGTTCCATGTAAAGCGTAGTTTGGGTGGGAGGATTTTCTTAAAAATCATCGTTTCGCATCTTTAGGAGGTACTAAATCTAAATACCAAGTCATCCGACTTTTCGCTTTTGAGTTGCTGTCTACACACACACGCGGGCGCGCGCAAGACCTTTTAAAAATACCTTATTTTTTAAATTAAGATGCCTAAAAATATGTATTTCTGATGAAAGCTCAGTATCAAATTTTTGGGTGGAATGCAATACCTTCCCTATCCTCTATGTACACATTCCGCTACATCCGATTTCTGATCATCTGTAGGGTGTTAATAGGGTGTGGCTTAAGATATCCGCTGGCGTCTCCTTCACCCTTAATGCATTGAAGGAGGAAGCGGACTATAGCTTGCCTGTTTAAGAATATGTAATTAGCTAGGAAATGCTAATTTATATGAGGACCTATAACACTGATGTTCGAGGACTAAAATGCTAAGATTTCGAGAAATGACTCATATTCAAGAGCATTTCCAAACAGAAATTTGCTATATATTCGGAATTAACCTCGCGAAGGATCGACAAAACCAATCGCCATTCCTCACCTATACCTATTCGTAATTTTCCAATGAGTTGACAGAACCAGCGTAAGTATGCTTATTGGTGCGATACACAGCACAAGGCGTAATAGGACCTACAAGGTGACACCACCACCCAATAGAAGACGTCATGAAGTACCCTAGAAATGGCAACAAATGCGGTTTGTCCAAGGAAGCGGTGTTGATTTCTTGCTGTCGTTTCTATACGTGGTAGAGAAAGTAAAAAGCCATTGTTTATAATATACCATTTCAAGCGGAATATGGTGCCTCATTATCAATCAGCGTGTTAAGATCGGTAACAATTAACAATGACACAGTAAATAAATCCTGTAAGGGAAATAAGCTTGAGAAAAGATGTAGTGTGAAAGTTAGCTTACAGCATGGCGCCAGATGTCTGTTGTTTACTTAAGAAGGGTGCCATGGCTTCTGGTAAGTAGAGGGACTCTTAGCTACTTACCGCGAAACAGGGTGGACGGAAAGTGTTCGTTGAGATCCGCGAGCTTCGGAGTACGAACCAAGTGTACCGAGCGGGATGGCTCAGACGACAACGTCTGTGGACCGCATTCGGGAGGTCTCGGGTTCAATTACCGGTGACCGCCCACTCTGACCATA
Source organism: Deroplatys truncata (assembly GCA_030765065.1). Classification (NCBI taxonomy): domain Eukaryota; kingdom Metazoa; phylum Arthropoda; class Insecta; order Mantodea; family Mantidae; genus Deroplatys; species Deroplatys truncata. The sequence goes on from CM060987.1 coordinate 22,805,421, forward strand.
GGGTTTTTCGTGGTTTTCCCCGGTCGCCACGGCGAATACCGGAGTGGTGTATTCTACCACGGTTTCGTCTTTCCCCATTTCCTCTCTTTTCATTTCTATTTCACGTTTCAGGTGTGCTTTAAGGTCCTGCGGTGCTGGCGGTGCCGGGCAAATGACGTGAGTGCATGCGTTTGGAAACATTTCTCCTCGTGAACGCCGAAGTGAGCTCTCTCGTCCGTTAGAGTCGCCGCGTTGCCCTCTTGAGATTCCTCGCACTGGTACGCGGGTGTTCAAACTGGGAATGTTAGGGACTTCTGCGCGTCTGTCTGGGCCAGTCTGCCTGCGGACCTGAGACCACCTAGGCTCCTTCCTCTCATCCCTGCCTCCCGGGAAAATGTGGCCACAATAGGTTCAATAGGTTCCCCCTCCGATAAACACATCCTATATCCTACGAACCAAGTGTAGTGCTGGGAATGCGCGGCTGACTCGTGTTCTGTGAGGGGGTATGTCACTATTGGACTGCCATATGAATACTGTTATTTTCACCGAACAGTTTTTTTGAACACCGGGTAGTTCACCCCCTGTGTTTAATTCATTGCACTCACTAGCCAGAAGTATAGAAAAAGGGCAAGTGTGATGGAGACAACGGTGAAGTGGCGAAGCAGACTGGAGGTGCAGAAAGAGACAGGTGTATTACAGTCATTGTTACTGCATCTTTCTGCCACTACCTTCCTAAATCCCCTTCCATTCAGTCAGCATGCTTTTGTTATTACCAAACAGTGCAAGAGAACGTCTATTCCTGTGTCTCGTGTTGTTTGGATTCAGTTTTTCAGTTGTAAACAGCTTGGAATTTCCTGAAGCACACATTTCAAGGGCGAAAGGTGAGGGCATGGAAAGACACAAGTGGGGCTTTAGTACAAAACTGAGATTCTTGTTATTCATCCAGCTAACAAACATTACAGGGACCGCCGACTTGTGAGAGCGCTGGAGGCCTGCCAGTCCATCCATCACTGCCTAAACATAACTTATTATAACGCGCTTCTTAAATACAGCAGAACGAGAGGAGAAGTTGTTTTCTTTGTACTTTGAGATTTCGGAAACCGCTGCAATACATTGTGCTGGCTTACCCTTTTATAAAGGGCAGCATTGCCAATTTAGAGGGCGGAGTACAGAGCAAATGATAGTAAACCAAACCTTCAACAGTTACGCTAACGTAGCCCTCCGATTTCCTAGTCTAGTTCCACCGAAGCAGTTCAGATTATGAACTTGATGAAATAATTATATGGAAATCTGAATTATCACAATAAATTAAATTAAAAAATTGCAAAATATATTATGCAGTTCCATTAAATAGTTGCATTAAACCCCCTACCTAAACAATCGTAACAACATTATTTTTGCCTATATCTCTCGAAACGCATGTTGGCCTTATCTGGATTATATCTTTTTACTTTCTCTACACGTACCTAGTAGGTAGAGAAGGTAATGCATTCCATCCAAAAATTCAATATAGATATTTCACCAGAAATAATGTTTTGAGGTCCCTTGAATCCATTTTTTACTTTTACTACTACGTATAGTAGGTAGGGGAAGTATTGTATTCCACCCAAAAATTCGATACCGAGATTTCACCGGAAATACATGTTTTGAAACCCCTGAATCCAAAAAAAGCATTTTTGGAAACATGTCCATATGTGTGTCTGTCTGTCTGTGTGTCTGTGAACAGCATAACTCAGAAACTAACAGTCGGATAAACACCAAACTTGGTATTTAGGTTCAATCTCTTTCAGAGATGCGACATGAAGATTTTCAAGAAAATACCCCCACCCCAGATTACCCTTTACATGGAACATTTTTCGAAAGTTTTAATTTTCTCAAAAATGGCTCTAACGATTTTGATTAAAATATCATATGTTTAAGACATTTTTATCACAAATGAAATGTACATCTCGAATTTTCTGGGAATGTCTCCAAAAGTATTCTTCATTGTGAACGACTTTTGCATAACCGGTAAACCATAAGAGATAGACAAAATTTTACTACACAAAAAGTGTAGATCGCGTTAAAATACACAATTTATGTCAACTTTTTTTTTAGGTGAATCATTTTCGAGATACTGCTTGTTATTCCTTTAAATGTTCCAATACTTATACTTTTTCTCAAATGGGAATTCGTTATTCAATTTTTATGTCCTGGACATACAAAGAGAATGGAATACTCCACATAGCAACCAGCTCTTAAAACATTTGACTATCGCTTAAAGCCTACCAATTCCACTTGCATCTACAAGAAAATTAGCAATAAGATTAACATCTCGGTATCTCGATTAACATGAATCATATGGGGAATAAGCGTTTCTAAATAGTTTGTACAAGAGTAGAGAAAATCATGTGAGTGTAACATATCAGGTTTTTTATATATGAACACACTTTTAACTGCCGTGGTCCTTAGCGTCCCATTTTATATTGGGCGTGAAAGACTGAAAATTTTGCTCCGAGGTCTCTTTATCAGGCTTGAGGTTCTTTTACGTGCCGTAAATCTACGACATGGGATCACCGGCTTTACTTCCCTTCCGAAGGAAGCCATTGTAAGGACTTTTACGCCCGAAAAAATCCATCTCTCTTCGTCGGGTTTGAACCCGCGACCTCAGGAACTAGAGAAATTAAATTGAGTTTTATTTATGGACGCTCTTTAACTGCTGTGATCCTTAGCGTCTCATTCTATATTGGGCGTGAAAGACCGGTAATTTTGCTCAGAGGCCTCTTTATCAGGCTTGAGGTTCTTTTATATGACGTAAAACTACGACACGGGACCACAGGTTTGACTTCCCTTCCGAAGGAAATCTTGCTAAGTATTTTTGCGCCCGAAAACATCCATCGCCCTCCGCCGAGTTTGAACCCGCGACCTCGGGAACTAGAGGCTAGCATGGAACCACAACACCATGGAGGACGATGCATTATAAGTATCTTTAGAAAAATGATCGTGTGTGTTTGTGTGTGTATATAAACAGCATAACTCGAAAACGAAAAGTCGGATAAATAGCAAACTGGATATTTAGGTGCATTACCTTCCAAACAGCGACCCAAAGCTTTTCAAGGAAATCATCCACCTAAAACTACCCTTTACGTGGAATATTTCACGATTTTGTATTTTCTAAAAAAAATTACTATTTTGTTTAAAATACCTAAAATTAAAGATATTTACATGAGAAATAAAATGTACATCTTGACTTTTCTGGAATTAGGTTGTGAAGTCCTCTCCATTCGGAAGGAATATTGTATAACTGGTAAACGTTAAGCAATACACGGAAACATACTGCACAAAAAATGTAGACCTCTTTAAAAACAATGTATTTCAAATAACTTTCTTTTTTGCATAAGCCATTTCCGAGATATCCGTTGTTAATGGTTCAGTTGTCATTGTTTTAAAATCCTGTCGATTTTAAGAGAGCGTCCAGTCGTTAAACATTTGACTATCGCTATTCGCTTTGTACCTATAAAGAAATATGTAATGTAGCTATTTCCGGAAAGATTTATCTGGATTAAAATGGAGTAGATAGCAAAATAAACGTCGTAAGAATAATTTGTATACCCGCTAATAAACGATATAGGGCAGAGAATATCATGTGAATGTAACACATTAGATTTTTATTTACACCGACATGGGTAGCCGAGGTCGTTAAGACATGGACTCGTGAATGGGAGTTCTGCGGTTCTGCGGTTCGTCCTGATAACTGGCCAATGCCGAGGAGATGCCCTAAACGTAGGCTTAGAGCGTTTCCTTTCCGAATTATCATATCATTTCATGTATCATCAGTGTCCACCGCCTGTGGTGCCGACCTGGTTTCATGACTAGGTCTATATAATGTCATTTGATTCCCTTGTTACGGAAGGTTGTGGTAAACCACCGCCTATCTACTATACTCTTGAGTGAGTCGTGAGCTGTCACTTACAGCCTAGCCTGAGACGGTTAGAGTTTGCTAAGAACAGAACAGCCATCATCATCTTCATCATAATACAGGGTGGAAGAAAAAAGGGAAAAAAATTTCCCTTATCATCTTAATTATAGCCGTAATAATTTCGGAATTATGAATGATATTTTAGAAGAGCAAGTTGAGACGTCGCGCAGTGTAAGCCACACTTTTGAAACTTCAGCACGCGCTACCTCAGCACATCTTCACACTGCAAAGACACAATTCCCACCATCACATGCTCAGCTTTTTTTTTTTTTTTTTTTTTACAAATATGGTGCTCATAAAGAATAACTATTATATGCCTGTTTTTAAATTATTACGCAGCGTTGTAGCTTAAAATGTGTATTCCAACTCTTTCCACTTCCATACACCAGATCTAACGGTATTCTTATCTCTGCAAACCTACAGAATTAGGTTTTATCTTTGGAGGAAACACTGCCCGTTTTACCAAAAAATGCATTCTCTCAAAGCCACGCCTCTTCAAATATATTTATCGTTTCTAACCACTATGAAATGCTGCATTTTACGCAAATTCCAAGAATCTATGAAAAACTTATGTAGGTACACCTGAAAGCACGATAATAGAGACATGTTTCGTCCTAAAGAATTTTAGCAAAGATTCTATGTGAACGAGTGGATTATAGCTCCGGAAGAGCAAATTATCGATGCTTCTAATATTTCTGTATCAAAAGTATTTTATTTATTCAGTTTTAATTGGCACATGAGCAAGTATGTACATTAATTATAGTTAAGTAATTATTAATAATTTGTTTTTACTTCTGGCGTTGTAGAATAACTTTTCTTTATTTAATGTAGTTTATTCTTTCACAGGTGTACCGTATACCTTATTACAAGTATCCGTTTTAACGCTTTCAGACAGATCTTAAAAATGTTCGCCACTGTATCTCGTTTATCATAGGTATATTCACACAAAGGAATGAAACCCCAATTACAAAACAATAAAAAGGGGAGGAGAGAGAAAATGATACTGCTTTTAAAGTTTCCAATTTCTGCTGTCATTTCTTAACAATAAATCATTGGCCATAGTACCACTCACTCGCTCACTTCTAAGCATTGCATTTTAAATGTAAATTTAGCTTTGTGGATTATCAACTAAAAGAATTACTTGTAGATTTAAGAAGTTCATCATAGTTTAGGTCCTTGTTAGGCATTTAAAAATTATTAATAAAATGCCACAATTGACTATGCAAGATATTTCATATGAACCCACATGAACATGACGGAGTTGAAATGTTAATCTACTATTTTTACTTTCTCTACTATGTATAGTAAGTAGGGGAAGTATTGTATTCCACCCAAAAATTCGATATCAAGATTTCACTGTAAATACATGTTTTGAGACCCCCCGAATCCAAAAAAAGCATTTTTAGAAACATGTCCGTTTGTGTCTGTGTGTCTGTGAACAGCACAACTCACAAACGAACTGTCGGATAAACACCAAACTTGGTATTTAGGTTCAGTATCTTCCAGAGATGCGACACGAAGGTTTTCAAGAAAGTCCCCCCACCCCAGATTACCCTTTACATGGAACATTTTTCGGAAATTTTAATTTTCTCAAAAATGGCTCTAACGATTTTGATTAAAATATCATATGTTTAAGATATTTTTATGAAAAAATAAAATGTATATCTCGAATTTTCTGCCAGTGTCTCCAAAAGTATTCTTCATTGTAAACGACTTTTGCATAACTGGTAAACCATAAGAGATAGACAAACTTTTACTACACAAAAAATGTAGATCGCGTTAAAATACACAATTTATGTCATACATTTTGTTGTTGTTGAGTGAACCATTTTCGAGATATTGTTTGTTATTCCCTTAAATTTTGCAATACTTTTTCCCAAATGGGAATTTGTTATTCATTTTTACTTTTTCTACTTCGTATGGTAAGTAGGGGAAGTATTGTATTCCACCCAAAATTCGATACCGATATTTCACCGGAAATACATGTTTTGAGACCCCCTGAATCCAAAAAAAGTATTTTTGGAAACATGTCCGTGTGTGTGTCTGTCTGTCTGTCTGTCTGTCTGTGTGTGTGTCTGCCTGTGAACAGCATAACTCAGAAACGAACAGTCGGATAAACACCAAACTTGGTATTTAGGTTCAGTATCTTCCAAGGATGCGACACGAAGGTTTTCAAGAAAATCCCCCACCCCAGATTACGCTTTACATGGAAGATTTTTCGAAAATTTTAATTTACTCAAAAATGGCTCTAACGATTTTGATTAAAATATCATATGTTTAAGATATTTTCATGACAAATAAAATGTATATCTTGAATTTTCTGGGAATGTCTCCAAAAGTATTCTTCATTGTGAACGACTTTTGCATAACTAGTAAACCATAAGAGATAGACAAGATTTTACTACACAAAAATGTAGATCTTGTTAAAATATACAATTTATGTCATATACATTTTTTTTGTTGAGTGAACCATTTTCGAGATATTGCTTGTTATTCCCTTAAATTTTTCAATACTTATTTTCTCAAATGGGAATTCGTTATTCATTTTTTTGTCTTGGATATGGAAAGAGTATTAATCTGTGGCAAAGAGAATGGTGCTGCACCTAGCAACCAGCTATTAAGAGATATGTATGTGCTTAAACGCTACTGTATTTCCAAATTGCCCTTGTAAATATATATTCCCCTTACATCTACAAGAAAATTAGCAGTAATATAGAGTCTGCAAATGTTTATCTCGATTAACATGAAGTAGATGGAGAATAAGCGTTTGTATAAATAGTTTATACAAGAGTAGAGAAAGTCATGCGAGTGTAACACATTAGATTTTTATATAATGCTACTGGGTATGGACGCGTTTGTAACTGCTTTGCAGTCAGTTGTTTCTGTATTAATTGTATAGATTCACAACTTTCTTTTTGGTACTGGATCACTGAGGTAGGTTGTTCGTCGCATACGAGATCCTATAGGAGGTTAGTGAAATATACCATACGTAAAAATCTGATGTGTTCACTCACATGACTTTCTCTGCTCCTCTTATACAACTATTCTTATAAACACACATTCTTCTATCTACTTCATGTTAATCAAGATAAACATATGCAGAAATTGTCTTATTACATACTTCCTTGTAGGTACAAGGGAATTAGGGTAATACTTTAGGCTTAAGCAATAGTAACATCTTTTAAAACCGGGTCATTATGTATTGGCTTTAAAACTCCATACACATTGCAAGACCAGGAATAAAAACGAATAGGGCTTATCACTTGAAGTGTATTTGAAAATTCAAACAAATAACAGAGAATATCTTCGAAATGGTAACACCACGAAAAATGTTATTTGACATAAATTGTGTGCTTTAAAGAGATATACATTGTTTTCTTACTAAGACTATCTATCTCTTACGTTTTGGCAATTATACAAAAGTCGTTCAGAATGAAGAGGACTTCACAGGCTATTCCCAGAAAATGCAATATAGGCATTTTAATTATCCATGCAAATATCTTAAATATGTGGCTTTTTAATAGAAACATTAGAGTCATTTTTGATAAAATTAAAATACCGAAAATGTTTTACATATAAAGGGTAGTTTTGTGGGGGGAATTACTTAAAAATCTTTGTGTCGCATTCTTGGAAAATGCTGAACTTAAATGACAAGTTTTTTTTCTTTCAAAAATGTTATTTTATGATTCATTGGGGCTTAAAACATTTAATTCCAGTGAAACCTCGATATTGATTTTTTCGGCTGAATACAATACTTGTTCTGTCTACTAGGTACGTGTAGAGAAACTAAAAATGATAAATCATTACCAGTAAAGCCGACCTACTAATATTAAGTAGAAAATTCTACCCAATTAGCTTAGATCCTGCCTTGTCGAACATCCAACCCATGTATCACTGAGGAAATAACTAACTTCACTATGAGGAACGTGTTTCCAGGATTCCGCTTTACTTTTATCCATACATCCAACATTTGTTGTTAAACACTCTGATGTAATGACTTTCTCTAGCGTCTGATATTTATTAGCGGTATACACATTTTTCTTACGAAAGCTTATTTTTCTGTCTTCATCATTATACTGGAAATAATTTTGCAAAAATAACTACATTACACATTTCGCTATAGATACAAAGGGAACAGCGATAGTCAAATGTTTAACAACTAGACGCTATATGCTGGCCTTAAAATTCAATACTGTTTCCATGACATCGCGAGAAACAACTGAAAATCGACAGGGCTTTAAAAGAAATGGTTAAGAATTGAATAGTTGAAATCATTAATAACGGATATCTCCAAAATGGCTGATGGTACAAAAAAGTTATTTGAAATAAATTGTATGTTTTAAGAAATTTACATTTTTTGTATAACACGTTTTTGTTTACCAGTTATACACGATTATACCAAATTCCTTCCGAATGAAGAGGACTTCACAGGCTGTTCCCAGTTAATACAAGATACACATTTTATTTGTCATGTAAATAATTTTAATATATGGTATTTTAATCAAAATCGTTAGAGCCATTTTTCAGAAAATAAAAAAGGTTCTAAAAGTGTTCCATGTAAATGGTAGTTTGGGATGAAGGGATTTTCCTGGAAATCTTCGTGTCGCATCCTTTGGAGGTACTGAACTTAAATATCAAGTTTGGTATTTATCTAACATTTCGTTTTTAAGTTATGTTGTTCACAGACATGTATTTCCGGTGAAATCTCGGTATCGAATTTTTGGGTGGAATGCAATACCTTCCCTACCTAGTGTTCACCACCTGTTCACCCATTCACGTTAAAACAAGCATTTTCAATAATTTTCAGCAGTTTTATTGTATTCCTCCTCACAAATGGAATCGATAAAAGCACCACTTAGATGTGTGGCATTAACGATTATCATCACACAGCACTACTGACGCACTTAGACACTAACACAGGCACACATACCATGGCGATGGTTAGCGAAGATAGTCCTGCACCTGATGTTACTTGCGTAGCCGGAACCCTATGTTCCCCAAGTCTTTATACCGGCTCTTTACAGCAGATTTACAATGCACTCTGCGCCGGTGGAAAAGGCTGTATTTCGTCTCTGTCCTCAACAATTACAGATCGCAGATCCGCCCCCGAAAGTAGCTACAGATAGGAAAAAAGAAGAATGGTGTTTAATGAGCGTCTTGTTTACTCCCGCCTCACCTCGTGATACAAATACACGTGGGTTTCTTTTAGCTACACTGCATGGAAAACAAGGCTTACCTCTCTCCAAATACACGAGTTTGTTTACATGCTCCTTTGGCAGCTCCCTTGCTTTTACTAAACCACCAACTGTTGCATTCATATTCTGATGAATCTACAATTAGTCGTAGTTTTTAATTATTAAGGGTGCTTCTAATTCTTACGACTACTCCCCAAATTATCAGGAATACCCTGCTAGTCTTTACTTTCTCTCCTGCTTTCGCATAGTAAGTAGAGGTAGTACTGCATTCCACTAAAAAATTCGATATCGAGATTTCACTCGTAATAGATCTTTGAAGTCTCTAATTCCAAAAAGGGATTTTTAAAAAAAGACCCATGAACAGTGTAACTCAGAAACAAAAAATTGTATAATTACAATAATTGGTATTCACTTTCAGCATCTTCCAGGGATGCGATATACAGGGTTATTCAAAAAGAAGGAACAGACTTTAAATATTTATTTCTAATGAACGACAATAGATAGCGACACATACAACACATCATTGAGTAGAGGAAAGTTCAAAGTTTTAAGCCCCCACCTATTAGTTCTATTCAGTGCCTACAGCGGCGCTGGGTTTGTTTACGAGAAAATGGCGATGCCACAGTAAAAGTCGTTTTGTGTGTTCCAGTATGCAAAGAGTGAATCCATTGTTTCATTGCAGCATGCATTTCATTATAAGATCAACAACGAGCCGCCTCGTCATAAAAATTTACAATTGACACAATAAATTCGTAGAAGATGGTTGCGTATGCAAACGTAAAAGCACTGGTCGTCCTCACATAACAAATGGGGCACATTTTGAAATCATAAAATACAATTTTGAACTTTCCTCTATTCAGTGATAGAGGAATGTTCTGCCATCTATTTTCATTCGTTAGAAAAAAATATTTAAAGTCTGTTCCTTCTTTTTGAATAACCCTGTATTATTTTAATGTAAATACCCATGCAAGCTACCCTTTACTAGCAAAATGTTTAGTTAGTTTTGATTTTCTCAAAATGGCTCTAATGATTTGATTAAAACACCATATGTTTAACATATTGTGATGGCAAAATAAAAGTTTATCTTGAATTTTCTGGGAATAGCCTGCCAAGACCTTTTCATTCTGAATACTTTGATATAATTGGTAAACTTCAGAAATAGAAACTTACTCCAAAAAAATGTAGACCCAGTTAAAACACACAGTTTATGCCAAATAAAATTTGTTGTGCAGTTACTCATTTACAGTTATTTGTTTTCGGCTTGGATTTTCAAAGATTTATACTTTGAAGTGGTAAGTCGCTATTCTTTTTTTTCTGATGGATATGCAAAGAGCATGCAAATTCAAAGTCATAGCCACCCGCTGTTTAAAAGGTCTGACTTCTCCTTTAGTCTACTGTGTTCTTTTTATACCTAAAAATTAATGTAAAAAGAGTTTTTAAGGAAAAGAATAAAATGACTAGAGAAGGACATGTGAATGTAACACATGCTATGCTTTTGTTAAATATCGCAAAGCAAAACTTTAAATATACAATAACAAATACAGGTAAAAATTAAAACATTAATACATGTATTAAATTCATAAAGAATATCTATAAAATATAAAATAGCCATTTCATTTTCTTTACTCTGCTGCGAATTTATTTCTCGTGTATTATTATAGCATCTAGAGTGTAGACTGTGGTACCACAAGTAAATTACAGGTGATAGATAATGTTAATATTTGCACGATCGTGTGTTTTCTACTTGTTCCCGATGATATTACACAGAAGCAAATTTGGAATTCCATCATACGAATTTGTTTCCAAGGAAAGCCATATATCGACATAAATATGGTGGCTGTAATGACATACTAGAGACTAAGGCGGCAAGTAAAATACAAGCCAATTTTGCATGCTGCCTCTTCAATATCTGTCTCTTCATAATCTATGTTCCGACTTCAAATTCTTCTTGAAATACTGAATCTCTACAATTGTCCAAACAACACGCTTTGAGTCGCGGCATCAATCATCAAACAATGGACTACTTAAAGCCTTCTAAATTATAGTATCTTAACTAAGTAATCGTGTTTGTTATAGCTGTTCAGTTGGCAGCATTGCGCTACCGGAAATCCGAAGTGACGATGGCTAAGCTTATTAGAAATGTTTTTACTTTCCCTACTACGAGATTTCAGCGTAAATACATGTTTTGAGGCACCCTGGATCCGAAAAAAGCATTTTTATAAAAAGGCCCGTGTGTATCTGTGAACAGCATAACTCCAAAATGAAATTCGGTTAAATACGAAACTTAGTATTTAGGTTCAGGATGCGTACCTAAGATTTTCAAGAAAATCCCCTCATCCCAGACTACCCTTTACATAGAAAGTTTGTCGTTTCTTTTTATTTTCTCAAAAATTCTTCTAACAATTTTGATTAAAATGCCATAAGTTTAAGATATTTTAATGACAAATGAAATGTGCATATATCTTGAATTTTCTGGAAAAAGTCCTCTTCATTCTGAATTAATTTTGCGTAACTTTTAAACTCGAAGATATAGACAAAATCTTCCTATGGAAAAATAAAAATAAAAGTAGATCTCGTTAAAGCACACAATTTATGTCAAATAACTTTTTTGTAGTATTTTCCGATATATTCCTTGTTGTTGGTTTGAATTTTCAAATACTTTTCAATAATGGGAAGTTATTTTTACATTCTCTGTTACGTATAGTAAGTAGGGTAAGTGAGTATTCCATCAGAAAACTCGATGTCGAGATTCTACTGCAAATACATGTTTTGAGGTCCCCTGAATCCAGAAAAATCCTTTTTATAAAAAGGCCCTTGAGTGTGTCTCTGTGTGAAGAGCATAACTCAAAAAGGAAACGTTGGATAAATAACACACTTGGTATTTAGGTTCAATACCTTCCGAAGATGCGACAGGAAGATTTTTAAGAAAATCCCTCACCCCAAAGTATCCTTTACATGGAAAACTTTTCGAATTTTTTTATTTTCTAAAAATAGCTGTAACGATTTTGATTAAAGTACCATATATTAAAGATATTTACATTACAAATGGAACGTGTATCTTGAATTTTCTGGGAGTAGCCTATGAAGTCCACTTCATTTGGAAGAAATTGTGTAATAAACTTACATAACTGGTAAACGTTAAGCGATAGACGAAAACGTACTGCACAAAAAATGTAGATCTCTTTAAAATATACAATTTATTTAGATTAATTTTTGTGCCATTAGGCATTTCCGAGATATCTGCTATTAATGTAGATTTGTTAAATACTTTGTCTTGCTTTTTAAGTCACATCCACTTTCAGTTGTTTCTCGCGATGCCATGGAAACAGTATGGAATTTTAAGGCCAGCATATAGCGTCCAGTTGTTAAACATTTGACTATCGCTGTTCTCTTTGTATCTATAACGAAATGTGTAATGTAGCTATTTCCGGTTCTGGGTTAAAATGAAGTAGGTAGAAAAATAAGCTTTAGTAAGAATAGATTGTATACCCATTAATAAACGATAGAGGGTAGAGAAAGTCATGTAAATGTGTCACATCAGAATTGTCTTTCTCGTGGTCATTTAAAGAAAACGGAATTTTAAATTCATCACACAGTGACCAGCTCTTGAAAGATTTGACTATCGCTTAAACCTACTGCATTGCCTTACTCACCTTGTAGCTACAAGGAAATATGTAATAAACCATTTATGCAAACGTCTATCTCGATTAGCATGAGGTAATATACTTTTTTAAGAATAGTTTCTTGAAAAGTAGGGAGAGAAAGTAATGTGAATGTAACACATCAGATTCTTTTTCTCATGGCTATGCAAGGAGAATGGAATTTCAAAGCCATCGCATTTTAAAGGGTTTAATAATACAGGGTGATTTATGAAGAACAGACACGTTTCTTTCTTTAATTATTTTGTTCGAAATTTACTCAATGCCCCAATTTTAGCACCAAATTAAGCAGAATATTCTGGAGTTTCGATTGCCTAACACTAGATGCGCAGATGTTCATGTTTTATTCGTAATTGTTAGTTTTATTGTTGGCAATTGTTTTTGAGATGTTCTAGTCAACGTGAAAATGGAGTACACATTAAATGAACGACTCTTCCTTGTAAAGCAATACTGGATTACGAATTCAATTACAGCTACTCAAAGGGCATACCAGAGAGAATCTGGCGTTCGGAATCCTCCCCAAAGAAACACAATACTGGGTCTGGTAAACAAATTGAAACAACTGGAACTCTGGTGAGTGAAAAAGGTAAAACTCGTTCATCTAGTATTCCCACAGTTGTTGTTGACGTAAGATCACGACTGGATCAGTCACCTAAAATATCATTAACACGTTTGCCGAGAAGACAAGGTACAGGGTACAGCTACTCAATGTGTTAGAGACCTGTGAAAAGTGCAGCCCTAAAGCCGTATAGGATTACGGTTGTCCATCCGTTACAGAAACCAGATAAGGATAGACGACTGAATTATTGTTGGTTTCAGGCGTTCATTTTGCAAAATCCTGCCATATTGTCCATCACATGGTTCACAGATGAAGCATGGTTCCATTTATCCGGCTATGTGAACTCAAATAACTCACGCTATTGGGCTAGCGAAAATCCACATGTTATTCATGAAGCACTTTTGCACCCGGTTAAAATCGAAGTTTGGTGCGCAATATCCGCACAGAGAGTAGTGGGACCAATTATTTTTGTTTTTTGAAAACAATGTGAACACTGCAGAGTGCCGACGGCTTTTCATGAAGGTTGCTGAGCAACTAGACGTTATAGAGCTGAGTCAAGGATATTTTCAGCAGGACGGCGCTACATGCCATACATCAAATGAATCCATGGCACTAATTGCAAGTTTCTTTGACAACCGGATAATTCCAAGAACCTTGGCAATCGAGATCTCTGGATTTGACATCGCCGGACTTCTTTCTATGGGGTTACTTAAAAGACAGGGTTTATGCCACACGTCCCCAGACATTGGACGATCTGAAGCACAACATTACACAGGAAATTCAAGCTATTAACAACAGAGTCCTCCAGTGAGTGGCCAGTAACATGGAACGACGTGTTGAGTTGTGTGTTAGGCAGGATGGAGGACATTTTCTACATTTTCTATAGAGGTAAATACTCTTCAAAGATTCTTCTGCATTTCAAATATAATAAGTTGTCGTTAACATAACTCGTTTTGAAACAACTAAAGAAATAAATGTATCAGTTTTCATAAATCACCCTGTATATTTATTACAGCTAATCAGCCATGTAGGTTTACAGTATTACATTACATTCATGAGTGTAGCACTGCCACATATCTGTACGAGTATATTCACTTATTGAGCTTGTCCTTTTTTGTGCAGAGTTCTATGTGGGTAGCGATTACATTTTGGTTTACATAGTTTACACTCACACTCTATATTTGGTTCATGAAAGGATGTCTTGTTGGAGATAAGATGGTGGAAGCCATGAACTGCCATTCTTGTGAAGACGTGTCTCATCTCGAAACTTCCTTTCGTCTATGATCGATCTAACATGGCTGCTGTGACGTAAAATTCTGGGCATACTTCTCTTTTTCGGTTCAGTGTTGCCATTAATTTATCTGATATGCTGGTGTTGGGTGGTAGCAGGTTTGTCCACAAGTCTTCGATGAGAAAAGTTTCCTTCGCCAAGATGTATACGAGTCTCGATCAGGTAGTCTTTCACACTCCCATTGCTACCTTTATGTAGACTGCTTTTACTCTTTCCAGTGTGGTTAGATTCTTAACCGTAAGATGTGGCCATATGATTTCTATGCCATAAGTCAATATCGGTAGAATTTTCTCAAGGATGGGGTCTTTCAAAAGTAAGTTCAAACATTAAACCGCTATAAATATTATAGTATTTGAGACAGGAAAAAAACATCACAGTGTTGGTAAAACAATGGGGTTTGATTTTCATTTGTTTCTTTTTTGCATTTCAGAGTTGCTATCATTTTGTTGATTTGAAACGTTAGTGATTTTACCTACTGCTACAGGAATTTGTAAGTTTCAAACTATGGCTCTATCACTAAATGTTAGAATACAGCTGATTCAATGCTGTTATAAAATCAATAGGAGTCTTATTGAAGGTCTGAGAAAATTTCGAACTCTTTGACAGTTTAAGAGCAGGCCCATGTTCTATTCGTAATTATGGGAATTTAAGCAGGAAGTTTGAAGAAACTAGTTCTGTTGCTGATAAGAAGAAATCTGGAAGATCAAAGGTAATCAATGATGTCACTGTGTCTGAGGTGCTTCATGCAAATAATGAAATAATTATGGAATTATTAGTGCTGTTCAGATGTCCATGCAACTTCATATGAGTAATAGCACAGTTTGGAGAATTTTAAGAAAACATTTTTGTCTGTATCCATATAAACTGAAAGCAACGTTTGCACTCAAAGAAAGTGACACGCGGGAAAACTATGATTTTGCTTTATTTGTACTAGCATGGGCTGAAATTAATCATGATTGGCTGGACAATGTTTTCTGCACAGGCGAAGCACACTTTTTTCTTAATGGTGGAGTTAACACGCGTAATTGCAGACTTTGGACAGAAAATGACCCTCAGACTTTAATTCAACGAGATCCACGTGATTTAAAAGTTACTGTATGGTGTGGCTTCACTTCACAACTCATCATTGGTCCATAATTCTTCGAAGAAGACAATAACGGGATAAGACAGGCTGTTACAGTAAACGGGGAGCACTACTACAGCATGTTACACAACTTGGTCATCTCTAGACTGAGGAATCACGAGATGGAAAACATAATCTTCATGCGAGATGGCACTCCACCCCACCACTGCAAAACAATTAATTATGCAGACGTTTGGCAATCGTGTCATCAATAGGCACTTCCCAAACACGTGGCCTCCGCGATCTCCAGATCTCAATCCGGCCGACTTTTGGTGGTGGGATTACCTGAAAGAATAATTTTCCTGACACATCCAACAACCCCGCTGCAAGTGAAAGATGTGACCTCGCAAGAAATTACCAATATTCCAAGACATTATCTGCAAAACGCTGTGCGTGGTGTCGCAGACAGAATGGTTTACGTTGAACAAGAGAACGGCGGTATCTTCTCCTAAGGTTTGTAAATCCCACTGTTTGCCCAACACTGTGAAGTTTTTTGCACATCTTCCCAATGTTTTGTAAACGCCATTGTTTGCCCAATACTGTGATGTCTGTGTTTTTCGTATCTCAAATTTTATAAATTTTATAGTGGTTTAATATTCGAACTAACTTTTGAAATACCCTATATTTTATTTAATGCATTGCCATTATTGTTTGCGTTACTTTCTCTGTTCTTGTTTTGTGAAACATTTTTCACTGGGTTCTAGTGTGGCGCCTAAGTACTTGAAGTCTGATACGATCTTTAGTTTTCTTCCCTGTATGAAGATTTCGGCTAAAGCGGGTGCTTTTCCTTCATTTCTGGGAACCAACATTTCTGTTTTTGATACGTTTATATCGAAGTCGTGTATGGAGCACATTTTTACTTTCTCTACTACGTATAGTAAGTAGGGGAAGTATTGTATTCCAACCAAAAATTCAATACCGAGATTTCACTAGAAATATGTGTTTTGAGACCCCTGAATTCAAAAAACGCATTTTTGGAAACATGTCCGTGTGTGTGTGTGTGTGTGTGTGTGTGAACAGCATAACTCGGAAACGAACAGTCGGATAAACACCAAACTTGGTATTTAGGTTCAGTATCTTCCAGAGATGCGACACGAAGGTTTTCAAGAAAATCCCCCCACCCCAGATTACCCTTTACATGGAACATTTTTCGGAAATTTTAATTTTCTCAAAAATGGCTCTAACGATTTTGATTAAAATATCATATGTTTATGATATTTTCATGACAAATAAACTATATATCTTGAATTTTATGGGAATTTCTCCAAAAGCATTCGTCATTGTGAACGACGTTTGCATAACTGGTAAACCATAAGAGATAGACAAAATTTTACTACACAAAAAATGTAGATCGCGTTAAAATACACAATTTATGTCATAGACATTTTTGTTGTTGAGTGAACCATTTTCGAGATATTGCTTGTTATTCCTTTAAATTTTCCAATACTTATTATTTTTCTCAAATTCGTTATTCATTATTTTTGTCCTGGTAATGTAAAGAGAATGGAATACTCCATATAGCAACCAGCTCTTAAAATATTTGACTATCGCTTAAGGCTTATCAATTCCCTTTGTATCTACAGGAAAATTAGCAATAAGATTAACATCTGGATTAACATGAAGTAGATGGAGAATAAGTGTTTGTAAAAATAGTTTGTACAAGAGTAGAGAAAGTCATGTGAGTGTAACACATCAGAGTTTTTCATATCTTTTACTGTTTCCTGGAGTTTTGTAATATCTTTTGATGCTATTACAATATAGTTTGGTAGGCATATGATGTGTCATCTTCCGTGGTCTGGGGTACCATGCTAACCTCTAGTTCCCGAGGTCGCGGGTTCAAATCCGGCGGAGGGCGATGGACTTTTTCGGCATAAAAATTCTTAGAATGGCTTCGTTCGGAAGGGAAGTAAAGTAAAGTCGGTGGTCCCTTGTCGTAGATTTACGGCACGTAAAAGAACCTCAAGCCTGATAGAGGCCTCTGAGCAAAATTTCCGATTTTTCACGGCCAATATAGAATGGGACTCTAACGGCCATAGTAGTTAAAGAGCGTCCATAAATAAAACTCATTTCAATTTTTTGTAGGCATATGAAATTACTCCCTCCCTTTGGGTTATTCTTGTGATCTCTTTTGTTGCTAGTATAAACAGTAGGGGCATAGCGGGTCGCCTTTTAGTACTCAGTTTGTTTTGACTATCGGCTCTGATTCGGTGAGATTGTCTGAGATTCTTAGTTCATTCCACCGCGGTATTGAGCTTATAATTTGTCCATCGGTTTTTTTTATTTTAGATTTCCTCAAATTTTTCAATCACTAGGTTTCTGTTTATTAGGCCAAAGGCTTTGGTAGACTCTATGAAGACGATACAGAACTTTTCCTTTTCATGTAGGTCTTCCCATGTGTTTTTTTAGCAGGAGGTCAATTTGCGCTTAAGAGTTGATCTTCCTCTCCTGAATCCTAGTTCACTTTCAGGGAGGCATTTGTCTGTTGCCTCATTTATCCTTCCTGTTGTTATTTTTGTAATAGTTTTGAAGGGAATATTTTCCATGCTATACTCTTGTATTGTTGGGATTCTTTGGTTCTCCTTTCTTTTTATAGAGTACCTTTATAATTGATTGTCTCTACAGTTCAGGTATGGAATGAGTTTCTATGCATTTGTTGTATACCTTTATCCACACCAGGTTAATAGATGTGCATTGTCTTTTACATAATCACTGTAGAGCCTGTCAGGGCCTGCGACTTTATTGTCTTTGTTGCTGTTGATGGAGCTGAAGACTTCTGTGGTCAGTGGTGCCCATTCAGTAGCTGATTGTGGGACTATTTCTCGTGTGTGTTCTGATATGCCTTTTAATCCCCCTGGTTAAATGTGTTTCCCATTCTTTCATATTAATGTCGTGTATTTGAGTTCGTTTCTTGGGGTGTAGTGCAATCTTAAAAAATTTGACTATCACTTAAAGCCTACGCATTCCCTTATTCCCCTTGTACCTACAAGGAAATATGTATCTCGATTAGCATGAGTAGATGTAACAATAAGTTTTTGTAAGAACTGTTTGTTGAATAATGGATAGAGAAAGTCAAGTGAATTTAACACATCAGACTTTTAAAAAATCTGACTACTACTTTAGCGCACTCTATTCTTCTTATACCTACAACTTAATGCGATACGTACAAAGAAGTTTATCTTCATTGTGAAGCAAATGGAAATGGGGTTGCAAATAACCTTTCAGCAAGATGGAGCACCGCGCCATTTCGCAAACCATGTCCGAAAAGAGTTAAATAATCGATTTCCAGACCGATGGATTAGCAGAAATGCACCAATCTCGTGGCCAGGTAGAAGTCCAAATCTTACTCCATTAGACTTCTACCTTTGGGGCCATGTCAAGAATGAGATCTACGGTGAAAGAATTGAGAATATCGACCATCTAAAACAAAGAATCAGACAAGGAATTGCAAACATTATGCCAGATGTTCTTGTCAGAGTGTGGGCTGAAGTTGAATTTCGCTTAGACCCCTGTCGCGCACTGAATGGTGCCCATATTGAAACTAACTTATGTTATTTGGAAACTGAGTTATTTAATTAATTAGTTAAAAGAACTTTCAATCAAATAAACATAATACTTGGTTCATAGCTGCTCGTAAAACCCCACCATTCATTCCCGGAAACTCTGTATTTATTCTTGCATTCATGGAATATAACCATATTTGATAGTTGACTTTTACCATTTAAATCGTGTCTGGGTTTTTACTTCATTTTTACTTTCTCTGCCATATACATAGTAGGCAGAGAAGGTATTGCATTCCACCCAAAAATTCGATACCGAGATTTCACTGCAAATACGCGTTTGGAGGTCGCCTGAATACAAAAAGGCGTTGTTAGATAAAAGATCCGTGTGTGTGTCTATGAACCGCATAACTCAAAACGAAAAGTCGTGTAAATTTCAAACTTCGTATTTAAGTTCAGTACCTTCCAAAGTTGCACAACAAAATCCCCCAACTCAGCTGCCATTTACATGCAGCATTTTTCGAATTTTTATTTTCTAAAAACTGCTCAAACGTGTTTGATTACAATATCATATATTAAACATATTTACATGACAAATAAAGGTATAGGGTAGGGCGGGGTAATTCCGATAGGTTAGCGTGACTTCATGATTGAAAATACAATGTTACAAGGTACCGAACATTCAAGTAAGCACACAGGCAGTACACAATTATTGCTCACGGTGGGCATAATATCACTATAATTAATGACAATCCTAATGCTGAAATAAGGCTATCAGAATTACCCGCCGAATTGAAAATGGAGAAATTCCGAGGGGCTAATTGGATATTACTTTGGGGCAATTTGGATAACAATGAATACAGTAAATAATAGCTCTGCTTTTGGATTCTGAAACAAATTTATTCTAGAAATTAAATATATATATATATATATATATATATTCATATTATAATATATTAATGTGGAATTATGAAGAGTTAACAATTCCTATGAAATGTGAAGCATTGCAAAAACTAAGAAATATAAGGATTAACAATTCTTGAGTTCTGAACGCTATTTATAAACATTTACCACAAATAAATTGTTCCCTTCCTTCAGCTCCCACGCATCTTTCATGGAACCAAACCTGGCATATCTGGCAGCGAATGCAGTCAGCTCTCAGAACAGACTACTTCGAGTAGTAGCTGACACTTGATGCAGTAATTTGTATCACAAATTATTTAAATGTAAAGAATGATTACAGTATGAATATGCATTTTTATGTGACATTGATTTGAGATGGTTGTTGATTGTAATTATTGTTGAAAAGTAAGTTTATACTGGCTTACTGAAACTGACAATAATAGCGTGCAATAATGCAGCGAGGGGGTGAGCTGTTTATCATTATTAGAGACGAGGAAGTTACGTAATGTTGGCGCGTTTTTCCTTTAGAATTTGCTGGAACATTATACCTAGAGCATATGTATTCATAATTTTCATTGGATATAAAATAGACGCTAATGTTGGCGCGTTTTATTAGCCAATAGCAACTCAGTTATAATCTTTAGGCATATCGGGGTGTCGGAGTATAAAAAGGGCTAGGTTAGAGATAGACCCCGTCAGTTCATCAAAAATCTTCGTACGCTACACGTCGCCTTCAGTCCGTCAGTTCGTCGAAAATATTTGTATGCTACATGTCGCCTTCAGTCCAGCAGAAATATTACACGTCGGCTATCGATTCGCAAGTTACGCGTATCAGAGTTATGAAAAATCTCAAGTATTGTAAAGTTAATTATACAAAAAGTTGAAGTACGCTAATTAAGAATGATCAGTAATGAAGTTATTATAACAGTTTCAGTTTGGCGAGTGTCTAGATCAATGTGTAAATGTGATAGTGAAAGTGTTCGACAATAAAAGTATAAAAGAAATTCTTTCATCAGTGTTATCTTTGGATAAATGACTCCTTTCCGTTTACACAACCTGTATAAAGAGAAGTGCTCGACCCAAAAAGATCATAGCTAGCCGGAGGACAGTGAACCAAAAATTAAATAAAATAACAGTAGCATTCCTTCAAACAAAAACTAATACTGTCGCAAATTGCTGACACCAGATGGAGCTAACAAAGAATCACGTCACAAAATGGCTTCAGCACGTGAAGTAAACACATACACAAATAACATTATAAATTTACCATCGCAAATTGGCTCCCAAACGTGGGGCTTAATAAATTAAATAATATTACAAGTATACCACTTCAAATTGACGCCCATACGTGGGGCAGTTAAAATTATGTAACCAAACAAAACAAAAGCAGCACAATATAAGATCTTCAAGTTCTAATAATTTACGTAAAAACATATTACGTAAGCACTAAACCACTTCACACTGCACATTTGTAGTCATCTACGTTGGAATCATTAGCAGTGTCGTCTTCAATAGACGATAAGTCAATGAATTTCTTTGATTGTTTAGCTTCTTTTTCTTTTAAATGTTTTTCGTTCTTATTTTTTAAGTGAACTTGTTTCCCACGAAATTTCATCTCTCTCTTTGCCTTAACAACTGCTACATTTTCTGGTGATGTGCTGTGGCATGCTCCTTTCTTAGTTTGAACTCTTCTCTTGATCACACTCTTTACAGGACTAGGAAGGACCTCTGGAACGGTTCTTTCAGGCACTATCCCCACAAGGGATTGTGAAGTGCTGGGCTGGATTCAATTCATTTAATTTTAATTTAACTTTTGTATACAGAGTCGTATGGTACCTTGAAAACTTGACTTGCACCTAATGACAGATTACCCTCTGTTACAGATGAGATTGCCTGTTCCATAGCTTCTTACTCCGATTGTAGCGGTAAATTCTTCCTTTTGTAATGTCGTACCATCTGAAAATTTGAACGGAATAATTAATAATATAATAAAAATTACTTTAAAGCATAGCCCTCAATGGAAATAAGTTACATATGAGAGAAACAAATGTGTATGATATCCGAATAACCCCACCGATTGTTATCGAAATAGCCCCACAACACAAGTTACCGATCACGATATAATTCTTAGACTGTGCAATAGACAGCGCCACCGTATACTATAATAGTTCGCAAAATACCAAGGAAACGTTCACTCCTTAAAGCAGTACGAAAACTAGTGCACAAGACTAGCTAAAGCTTAAGTTTTCTCACCAAAATATTACATGCTACGTATTGTACAGGTATTCCTTCCTTACCTTTGATTAACAAAACTGACGTAGCGTCTCTCTTAATAGCAGAATCTATTCAGAACCAAGCACACACGTTGATAAGACTCCGTCCTTAACTGTGAGACTGGAAACTTCAATATGGCGTCTTTAGTAGTGGCAGCGCATGCGTGAGAACTTAACATTACCCAAAAAACCCCGCTATCCGAACTCCCCCGCCCTACCCTATGTTAGTTTTCTGGTAATAGCCTGTGGAAACCTCTACATTTGGAAGTAATATTATATAGTATTGTGTTACTAGTTAAGTAGTACAGCGTTAAGCGATAGACGATACACAAACATGTAGCTCTTTTTAAAACACAATTTATTTCAAATATCTTTTTTGTGGCACCAGCCATTTCCCAGATATCCGTCATTAATGGTTCTAGTTGTTTAATACTTTGTCATTCTTTTATAAAGTCCTGTCTATTTTCAGCTGATCCTCGCACTGAAAATTGCGTGGAAAGAGCATGGAATTTTAAAGGCCAGCATACAGCATCCAGTTCTAAAACTAGTTCCCGAGCTTGCGGTTCAAACCCGGCGGAGGGTTATGGACTTTTTTCGGGCGTAAAAATCCTTAGCACGGCTTCCTTTGGAAGGGAAGTAAAGCCGGTGGTCCCGTGTCGTAGATTTACGGCATGTAAAAGAATCTCATGCTTGATAAAGAGGCCTCTGAGCAAAATTTCCACTCTTTCACGCCCAATATAGATTGGGACGCTAAAAACATAGTAGTTAAAGAGCGTTCATAAATAAAATTTAAATTCTAAAACAATTTGACTATCGCTATTCCCTTTGTGTGTATAATGAAATGTGCAATGTAGCTATTTCTGCAAATGTTTATCTCAATTAAAATGAAGTAGATAGGAAAAAAACTTTCGTAAGAATAATTTATTTACCCACTTATAAACGGTAGAGGGTAGAAAGCCATGTGAATGTAACACATCCTATTTTTTATATTAATTTCTAATCGGAGATTTCCAAAATGAAACCTGACAGCAGCTTTCTAAATGTAAACTGTACTTGCATAAAGGCTTCCTTTCGCCATTTTTTTATGAAATCTAACACTGGAAATTGTGTTTGATGCTTGTAAGACATCACTTGGGATGTTTATTTCAAAATGGAGTTGGGGAAATTCTGGATGACGTTGAAGAGCAACTGGAGGAAGCCGGAATTCTAGATATGAAGACAAAGTTACGTGATCAGTCAAATGATTTGGAAATTTAGTGTGATAGTGATAGGTATTTTTTTAAAAAAAATCTGATGTGTTACACTCGCAAGACTTTCTCTACTCTTGTACAAACCATTTTTACAAACGCTTATTCTCCATATGCTTCATGTTAATCGAGATGTTAATCTTATTGGTAATTTTCTTGTAGATGCAAGGGGAATTGGTAGACTTTAAGCGATAGTCAAATGTTTTAAGAGGTGGTTGCTGTGTGGAGTATTCCATTCTCTTTGTGTGTCCAGGACAAAAAAAAATTGAATAACGAATTTGAGAAATAGTATAAGTATTGGAAAATTTAAGGGAATAACAAGCAATATCTCGAAAATGGTTCACTCAATAAAAAAAATGTATATGACATAAATTGTGTATTTTAACGCGATCTACATTTTTGTGTAGTAAAATTTTGTCTATCTCTTATGGTTTACCAGTTATGCAAAAGTCGTTCACAATGAAGAATACTTTTGGAGACATTCCCAGAAAATTCAGATATACATTTCATTTGTCATGAAACTATCTTAAACATATGATATTTTAATCAAAATCGTTAGAGCCATTTTTGAGGAAATTAAAGTTTTCGAAAAATTTTCCATATAAAGGGTAATCTGGGGTGGAGAGATTTTCTTGAAAACCTTTGTGTCGCATCTCTGGAAGATACTGAACCTAAATACTAAGTTTGGTGTTTATCCGACTGTTCGTTTCTGAGTTATGCTGTTCACAGACACACACACACGTACATGTTTCCAAAAATGCTTTTTTTGGATTCAGGGGGTCTCAAAACATGTATTTCCGGTGAAATCTCGTTATCGAATTTTTGGGTGGAATGCAATACTTTCCCTGCTTACTACGCAGTAGGGAAAGTAAAAATGTACAAAGTACATGTCTTTGCAAGCAAATTCATCGTTAAAACCAACAATGCTTGTTATGCTTCTTGCGTTTATACTTGGAACACTCATTATTTGGCTTCACTATGAGACGTTCTCGTTGCTAGCGCCTGACACATATGCAACCACTGTGGTTGCGCGGCATAAAACCTCGCTCGAAGAGACAGAGGAAACGAAATCTTTGAGATCTGGTTTATTCACATTAGAAATGCTAATTTCGTGCGTTTTTACTCGTTCGTTCCATATCGCGTATCATGAGACTGGCTCGTATCTTTGAAAAGTAGCAACGAATATATCGAACCATGGTCGAGCGTGCGCTTCATGTGCTCTCTCGTGGGAAATGGGAATTTACTCTTTCGAGTATTCGCCGAGCGAGGTGGCGCCGCCCTAACATGTGTGACTCGCATACGGGAGCCCCACTCTGACTCCTGGGTTTGTCGTGGATTCCCCGGGTCGTTGGGATAGTTCATCTTCTACCACGTCTTTCCTGCCCCTCATTTCCTGTTATCGTCATCTTCCTTGTAATCTTTTTCAGGGTTGTAGGACCAGGCGACGGTGTTCAGCGGATTGTGCGCTCTGTAGAGGTCTCTTCCCTGGCTTCCTAGAGGGAGTGCTGTTAGGACCCGCCTCCAGGAGCGGCGTCGGATGCATTCGATCTGGAAACTATAGGGTCTCCGTCCATGCTTGTGCCCGTCGGCATCCGGATCTGGTCACCCTTCAGGTCTCCTTCCTCATCCCTCCCTCCCTCACAGGCCTCACGGTAAAAGCAAAAAGGACCGTTGTGCCCTACTTGCAGTGCTCGGGGGCCCCTCCATTCGTCCGTAGCTTTTACCTTTCAAGTATTCGCTTTGTTGACAGTTCACTTCGTAGCGTAGTTCTCACGTGTATTGCTTCAATGTGTAAGGCAAAAATGACAATAGCATATGCCATGCTACTACGTTTTTTAGGTATTCTTAAGGTCTAAACTTCTTTTACTACATTATGATACATAAATTACATCTTGTTACGTTCTGTTCTGCCATTATCCCTGAGCAAAACATACATTCAGATATGTTCCAAAATAAAAGTTATACAAATTTTATATATAGTTTCATTTAGAATTTCTGTGAGAGGAAAAAAACTGAGTGTCATGTTGATAAACACTTAATTAAACATTGCGAGTTATAAACGGGCCTTTCAAAAATACAGGGCATAATTTCAGGTATGTTTTCCCCATATGTGGACAATATAACACGTCCATTACAACATCCGAAAATGCGTGGTTTCTGAATTATGGCCTTCAAAACAGTGATATTCACCGGAACGTAGTTCTTACCGCAGGTAGTTTTCTTTACAGAAGATGTTCAACGTGACCACCTCCTGCTGGAATCAGGCCTCACATCAACGTCTCATGGCCAAGCGAACATGACCCCAAATTCCAGGAGTATTTCATTTTTCCTCATAACCTGCCACAATTCGATTCTTAAGGAATTCCATGTCAGGTACCGGAAACGAATACATCAACGCTTTTAAATGCCCCCCAATCGATAGGGTTCAAATCAGATGAGCGTGGTGGCCAAGCAATTGGGCCACCTCTACCTATCCATCGATCAGGAAATCTTCGATCCAAGTGCCGGTGAGCGGTACAACTGAAGTGTGCAGGGGCGCCATCATGCAAGAAGTGACTGTTGAAGAATGCTGAATTTGAGTGTCGTCACACACACGATGTATGGTGTTTTCCAGGAAGTGTGTGTACGTCTGCTCCTTAAGCTTGTTTACAAGTACATGGGGTCCAACTAACCGATCACCAATATGTTGAGCGTGAATCGCATTTGGTGATGAGGTGGAACAATTGCATGTGGGTTTTCATATGCCCATACATGCTGATTGTGGAAATTTGTAATGCCAGCTCATGTGAAACTGTGCTTCAACTTAAATAATACTAAGAAGGACAGTTCGGATTTGTAGCACACTGCTGCACGAACCGCTGGCAGTACCAATCGAGCAGGGCAATCTGCTGGTGACAGGAGCTGTACACGTGGCAAACCATAAGGATACAACTGTTGCTCTCGCAACAGTCTCCAGACAGTCGTATGAGGAACATTAACTTGCAACGGTAACCTTCGTGTACTGATCGAAGGAGTTGTGTGCACAGAATCTCCTCCTGTACATCTGGAGTTGTAGATCTTGGTCGTCGTCCCCCCAACCAGGAGATGCAAACTTCCCATGAGCGCACAGACGGCGATGTCTTCCGATCTGGGCATCTTCTCTGCGGATACCTCTCTGGGTAAAAACTGCGAGCCAGCACAGCATAACCGTACATGAAGTGGGTTTCTGCCAGCTCCTGATTTGAGTACATGTCGCTCAATTGAACGACAAACACAACACCCAATGTATCCTTCGCCTCGGAATGAACTGTCAGAGTGTCCTGTTACTATCTTCTATCACGACAACTACCTGCGGGAAGAAAGGCCATAACTCAGGAACCAAACATTTTCGGACACACGTTGTAATGGACTTTCTTTTTTGTCTACATATGGGGAATGCACACCTGAAATAATGCCCTGTATTTTTGAAACACCTGTATAATACAATAAATTAAATAATTGTTCTTTAAACTCAAGAAATTGCACAACTGTCATTTAAGTAAATTATGGGTATTACTACAAAACTTTAACACAAATTAAGATTAATTTCCTCTAAATTTCTTGTTTTACATCAGTACTGCATAAAATTAAGTCCGCTACTGAAAAACAAAAATGTTAGTTGTGCTTGCAACTGCTTTTGTTTTAACGAGGTACAATTAACAAACCCGAGAATAAACACTTTAATGTTTTACAATACGAAATCTCAAATAATATAAAATGAAACGAAAGGGAATTTTCTTAAAAATAAATGTAAGGTCACTTCAATTTATTATTATTATTATTATTATTATTATTATTATTATTATTATTATTGAGTATCCAATACAGCAATGGATCACTATTTTACCATTACATTGAGGCAGTATTTTTAACACTTGAATTATATAATATATATAATTTCAATAACAGCCCGCCTTGAAGCAATATATGTAATAATTTGTAAAAAAATGTATGTAACAGTCATTGCATATGCTTATATTATGGTAAACATGTTTAAAAATGTTATGTGAATGCATTACGTAATTTAATAATGTAAGAGCTGTGAGAATAATAAGTTTAACGTTGCTAACAATGAGGTAACCTTGAGGCAATAATGAGTTTGAGTTTAAATGCTACTAGTCATGATTATAGCAACGATAATGTAAATTTTTGTGACAGTTTAAAATTAGGCAATCAACAGCCAGAAAAAGCTTTAGTAAAATGCAGGTATTCTATTGGACTAGGATTAGCCAATCAGAGACTTGAAATACAAAAAGTTAAAAGTTTACGCTTGAAAATATGTTCAGTTGCTGGCAGACCTTGGTTGTGACCGAATGGAAGATGTGTTTTCTAAAAAAATATTACGTATTCGTGTGTAACGAAAATTAAGTATACGTGATAACAAAGTACAAGTTTTAAATTAAAGAATCTCACAGCTCTTAATATCAGTGTAGTGTTATTTAATTTGTGCCAAGGATTAATAAAAAGAAGTGAATTTAAACTTAAAATCTGTGTAAGCCTACATTCTTGTCTACCACGCCCTGCCTAAGAAATACGTTACTCTAAAACAATACTGACGCAGCCGAGGCAAACATAAACATAAATACTACCTATAGAAGCAGTTTAATAACAAAGTTATTATAATATTTTAAAACTTGGAGCGTAACAACAAAAATACATCTTCAAATCGGCTTCTCATACGTAGCAGCATATTACGTAACAAACAATCCACTTAAAAAATTGACGTTCATACATGGAGCAGAGTAAATAAATAAACAATAAACTCCAAGACAATAACTACTTCAAGTTGGCTTCCCAAGCGTGTGGCTAACAACAACAGAACAACGTTCTCAACATCGTAGTTTAATAATAAATAAGAAACAAAATAGCAACTGAAGGAAGTTAGGAAAAGGTCTAGAAAAATGTGATGAATGAATGTTGAGAACTCTTTATAACAACATGGTTTCTTGACTATCTGTTACAGCGGTTTTGAAAGTTCAGCTGACAGATTAGAATATATCTTTCTCTTCCTAACAATGAGCATTCAAATAGCAGGTGGTCTACTGTTTGAAGAGCTTCACAAGTAACCATGTACGTAATTAATTTTAAAACGCTCGAAATAAGACTTGAACGTCCCATGACTTGTTAAAAATAGTAAGCACAAAGTTAGGACTAACACTTTACACTGGAATCAACGGTGGACTTCGGGAAAAATATTTCTCTCGTGACGGAACCTTTTGAGGTAGAGGTCCATACATTGTTCCTATTATGTATTATATATTCTCTGATTTTTCTTTTTGCATTGGAAATTTACTGTAAATAACTTAGATGTTAGAAGCAGCAGCTGTTTTTGCAAGTTTCCAGTTAATCCTGTATCTCCACAAATCCATGAGAGATAGATGTGCGAGTTTGTTGAATTACTGATCTTAAGTTAACAGTTATTGGATTCATATTGTACGTTTTGTTTATTGAAATCAGCGCAAGTTGCGAATCACTAAAAATCCTAACCTTTTATTGAAAGTTAAACACTTCTAGACAGCAAATTTAATAGTTCGGAGTTCCGCTTGAAAAACTGAGCAATTAAGGGATAATGTATATTGTGATCTAAACATCTCAACTTCATTTTGGTATACTACAAAAGCACATCCAACTTGATTGTTTCAAACAGTATGTGGTATGCAGGAGCCGTGTGTATAAATAAAGCAATCATGAGTGTTTGAGTAGTTGTTGCAGATAGGATTTTTGAAGAGACCAGGATGGCCAGATTCTAAAAAGTGACAGTTTTGCCGCATTACAATCTTCAGAATGGGCATACATGATGTTCTGTATTTCTTTATTAATGTCACTTTAGCCTTCTCGATTGCAGTTAAACTGTGGCTTAATTCCTGCAGTATAATCAGTGCGGTATCAATAGGCAATGTACGCCAGACACGGGAAATATGAATTGGGAATACTCTTTGAATTTGCATTAATTTATTCTGGGCGCAGTTCTTCTTCAAAGTGGCGTGGTATGAGGAAGCACAATGTAAGGTCAGTGGTACATAGTCTCTATGATAAATTATTGATGATGGTATAGAAAGAATAAACATTTTAGAAATTTGCTTGATTCGAGCTTTAGTCGACCTTAAACGTCAAACGTTTGTCCAGCATAACATCTAAGTATAGAAGCGTGCCTTCAGAGTGATTATCTCTTCATCATAATTTTAGACTTTTTAACTTTTCTTCTTGTGGCAAACATGCTTTTACTTTTTGGGGGGATTGGGTTGTACTTTGTTTTTACAGTCCCATTTACTTAACATGTCTAAAGACAAGTTTGTTCAAACATTCAAATCATGCACACTGTCACCTTCAATTAAAAGAAGTGCATGGTCTACATAGGTGACGATTTTATTACCAATTGGGAGAGGCAGTTGCAGAAGATTGTCGTATAGGATATTCCAAAATACAGGGCTACAGGCTTATTTAGAGGATATTATTGTGTAGTTTTCTCGGGAATGATCCCGAAGGGCTCCTATGCATCGCTTCTTCCTGTTCTATATTCTAAGTGATAAACTTCAAAATATTTTCACTCGTACCGCTCGACTCCATACCGGAATATCACTGGCTGAGGTAGCAATGCCAGTGTAGCAAATACCTGGTCACGCTAGGCGTTCGAACGGAACATGAGACACCAACTCGTTACGTATACCATACGGAATGAACTGGGAGCGGGACACCGCTCGAGCTCCAATATACACGACCTCATTTGTGTTCGAAAGCATGAATGATACAAATTAATGAGCAAAACTCGTTGGATGGATAGTTCTATTCACATTACACTATAGTGCGCCATACTAAGAATCACTCTGCATTTATGACTTTCTCTACTACGTAGAGTACGCAGGGGAAGTACTGCATTCCACCCAAAAATTCGAAATCAAAATTTCACCAGAAATACATGTTTTGGGGCCCTTGAATACAAATAAAGCATTTTTGGAAAAATTGCCTGTGTGTGGGTCTGTCTGTGAACAGCATAACTCAAAAACGAAAAGTCGGACAATTACCAAACTTGGTATTTAAGTTCAATATCTTCCACGGATGCGACACAAAATTTTCAACGAACTCCCCCCTTAACAAACTACCCTTTACGTGGAACGTTTTTCAAACTTTTTTATTTTTGATAAATTGGCTCTAACGATCTTGTTTAAAACACCATATATGAAAGATATTTATATGACAAATAAAATGTGTCATGAATTTTCTGGGAATAGCCTGTGAAGTCCTCTTCATTCGGAAGAGATTTTGTATAATTTTGTATAACTTATAAACGTAAAGCAATAGACGAAAACTACTACACAAAAAATGTAGATCTCTTTAAAACACACAATTTATTTGAAATAAACCGTTTTATGAGATGTCCGTTATTAAAGGTTCAAATTGTTCATTTCTTGGTCATTATCTTAAAATCTTTCAACATTCAGTTGTTTCTCGTGATTGCGTCGAAACAATATGAAATTTTAAGGCCAGCGTATGGCGTCCAGTTCTTAAATATTTGACTATCATTGCTGTCTTTGTATCTATAACAAATGTGTATAATGCAGCTATTTCTGTAAAGGTTTATTTGAATTAAAATATAGTAGATAGAAAAATAAGCTTGAGAAAGAATAACGTGTATGTCCTAATAAAAATAGAGGGTATAGAAAGTCATGTGAATGTATTACATGCTTCTTAGTTTACACTGTCGGTCTGTTATACGCCGAAAAAATAGTATTTTAGCGATCTAGGCGTCATGGAAACCTTTAGCGGTGCAATAAACAAAATCCAGATGGCCGTGATCAGTCGTACCAATTTCTATAGGGTTTTAAACAACATACTTGATTATAAGACAAGAAATATAAGGCAACGTAGTTTCTATGTGAATCATAAGCTTTACCAGCATTTTTCACAAAACAATTCATCATATAAAAACAAATATAAGTTAACATCTCTTTATTGTTTATTAGAAACCCTTTACAAAAATGAAGGTTTATGGATCTGCTGGCAGCAGCTCCGATTCAATGTTTCTGGCTCGGATTGAAATTTTCTCGGCATTTGCGCCCATATTTTCAGTCACAAACTTGTTATTTAGAAACGAGCGCTTAGAGTAAGCACTGCCATCTACATCCGCATCTCGTATTATTGCGGTCAAAGCATCCTAGTAGGCGTTGGTACGACTCATAGCGTAGGATGCAGGTGGCCATGAGAATGTGTCAACAAATGACTTATATTTACTTTCTCTACTACGTATAGTAAGTAGGGGAAGTATTGCATTCCACCCAAAAATTCGATAACGAGATTTCACCGGAAATACATGTTTTCAGACCCCCTGAATCTAAAAAAAGCATTTTTGGAAACATGTCCGTGTGTGTGTGTGTGTGTGTGTGTGTGTGTGAACAGCATAACTCAGGAACGAACAGTCGGATAAACACCAAACTTGGTATTTAGGTTCAGTATTTTCCAGAGATGCGACACGAAAGAAAATTCCCCCACCCCAGATTATCCTTTACATGCAACATTTTTGGAAAATTTTAATTTTCTCAAAAATGGCTCTAACGATTTTGATTTAAATATCATATGTTTAAGATATTTTCATGACAAATGAAATGCATATCTCGAATTTTCTGGGAATGTCTCCAAAAGTATTCTTCATTGTGAACGACTTTTGCATAACTGGTAAACCATAAGAGATAGACAAAATTTTACAACACAAAACTGTAGATCGCGTTAAAATACACAATTTATGTCATATACGTTTTTTTTTGTTGAGTGAACCATTTTCGAGATATTGCTTGTTATTCCCTTAAATTTTCCAATACTATTTCTCAAATTCGTTATTCAATTTTTTTTTGTTCTGGACACACAAAGAGAATGGAATACTCCACATAGCAACCAGCTCTTAAAACATTTGACTATCGCTTAAAGCCTACCAATTCCCCTTGCATCTACAAGAAAAGTAGCAATAAGATTAACATCTCGATTAACATGAAGCATATGGAGAATAAGCGTTTGTAAAAGTAGTTTGTACAAGAGTAGAGAAAGTCATGTGAGTGTAACACATCAGAAATTTGTTTGGTACTTACATTACATCTATTTATTTTATTTAATATAATTTAGAGAGCTTTTACTATAAACTATTATTTGCATCACGTACGCTAAAGCATATTTTGCTAAAGCATAATACTTAGGTATTCTTCAAACAAATGAACAGATTAACGCAATAAATCAATTTTAATAGCATGGACCTTACAGGAGCGCATAGGCACACAATGTACAGGTTGATTTATGAAGAATTGTCACATTTCTTTCTTTAATTATTCTGTTCGAAATTCACTCAATGCTCAAATTTTAGCATCAAATTAACCAGAATGTTCTGGAGTTTCGATTGCCTGTTACTAGATGCGCAGATGTTCATGTTTTATTCGTAATTGTTAGTTTTATTGTCGGCAACTGCTTTTGAGATCTTGTTCTAGTCAACTGAAAATGGAGTAGACATTAAATGAATGATTTGTCCTTGTAAGGCAATCTGGATTACGAATTCAATTACAGCTACTCAAAGGGCATACCAGAGAGAATTTGGTGTTCGGAATCCTCCCCAAAGAAACACAATACTGGGACTGGTAACCAAATTGGAAACAGCTGGATCTTTGGTGAGTGAAAAGGGCAAAACTCGTTCATCTAGTCTTCCCACGGTTGTTGTTGACGTAAGAGCACGACTGGATCAGTCACCCAAAAAATCATTAAGACGTTTGTTGCAGGAGACAGGGTACAGCTATCCATGGCACTAATTGCAAGTTTCTTTGACGACCGGATAATTTCCAAGAACCTGTGGCCACCGACATCTCCGGATTTGACATCACCGGATTTCTTTCTATGGGGTTACTTAAAAGACAGGATGTATGCCACACGTCCCCAGACATTGGACGATCTGAAGCACAAAATTACACAGAAGATTCAAGCTATTGACAACAGAGTCCTCCAACAAGTGGCCAGTAACATGGAAAGAGTGTTGAGTTGTGCCTTATGCAGGATAGAGGATGTTTTCAACATTTGCTATAGGGGTATAATCTCCCAAAATTCCTCTGCATTTCAGGTATAATAAGTTGTCGCTAGCATAACTCGTTTTGCAACAATTAAAGAAATAAATGTGTCAGTTCTTCATAAATCACCCTGTATAACAAAGTGGTCTGGAGTAACGGCGAATAAAATGGATGAAATAATTGCATAAATGCGCCCTTGGCTCATAGAGATGATAGTTACCTTATGTTTGTCTTACGATAAGGGAAAAGCAAAATCCACATGTGAACATACTCATATAATGCAGCATGTAGAGGTGTTTCAACGGAGGGGGACAACTCGCGCGCTACGACCTGCACAGATCTATTGCGGCTGCACCCCCAGGAGGAAGGGATGAGGTGAAGGAACCACAGGAGGCTATAGGCCACAGAGACGCGCGGAAGTTCCAAGCTCGCAGATTTGGAGTGCTGGAGCCGCCGAGAGAGGGCGATGAACGACCAAGTATCCACGTGGAGTACTCTTTCGATTGAGCGACATCTGTCCGGCAAGACGATACATCATGCAACCTAGAAGCACACCTGAAAGATGAGAGAATGTATGTTGCTGCTACGTATGGAATGTCAGTTTGAAGATGATGTTGTATTATATTTCAACTGTTGGAGAGTTGATCTTTAAGTTTGTTTGCAACCGCACATATAGTAAACAGTTTCCGGTAGTCTTCACCCCAAATGTACTTTCAGGTGGCCTTTGCCCCAAGTGTTAAAAAAAATATTAACTTTGTAATTTCACTGTTTCTTTAAATATTATATTTATGTTTGCCTCTGCTGCGTCAGTATTATTCTTTTAGAGACATGGATATCTTGGCAGGGTTGTGGTGCGTCAAGAATGTAGGCTTACAAAGATTGTAATATTACTTCACTCCTTTTATTCCTGCTTGACACGATTTAAATAACACTTCATTGATAGATAGAGAGAGCTGAGAGATGTTTTTATTAAATACTTGCACTTTTTAACACGTGAACTTATTTTTCGTCTCACACGAATACGTATTAAATCTCTCGAGGACGCATCTTGCATCCAGTTACAAACACTGTCTGCAGGCAACTGAACTAATTTCAACCGCCTAAACTTTGTAAATTTACCTATGTATTTCAAGTCTCTGATTCGCTATTCCTAATCCAATAGAATACCTTCATTTAACTAAAGCTTTTTCTGGTTGTTGCTTGGCTATTTATAAACTGTCACTAAAATTACATCATTGCTTCCAAGAATCAAAGTAGTATTCTTAAACTCTCAAATTCATCATTGCCTCAAGGTTACCTCATTGTTAGCAACTTTTAACTTATTATTCTCACAGCTCCTACATTACTAAATTACGTAATACATTCACATAACATTATTGAACATGTATACAATAATATAAGCATATGCAATGACTGTTATATACATTTTATAAATTAGTACATACACATATTGCTTCAAGGCGGGCTGTTATTGAATTTACATGTTATATAATTTGACTGAAATAATTTAAGTGCTAAAAATACTGCCTCAAAGATGAAAAAGAAACGCAATGAAAAGGGAAATTTTGGAAAGGAAATCGTCGTAAATGAGAAACCACCCCAGCATTCGCCTGCCAACCAGGGAAAACCACGAAGGACCCAAGGTCAGAGTGGGCGATCGACGAGAATCGAAACCGTGACGTCCCTAATGCGAGTTGCGCATGTTACCGCTCGGTATGTCAATGGTTATAATCATAATTATGTATTTGCTTCCTCTACCCCGTACCTAATAAATAAGAGGATGCTTTGATACCGAGATTTCAACGAATTATGTGCTTTGGTGCACTCTGAATGCAATCAAAGTATTTCTTTGTATAAAAAGGTCTGTGAACAGCATAATTAAAAAACGTAATATGGGATAAACGTAATGGTATTTACGTCCAGTATCTTTCAAGGATGCGAAACAAAGATTTTCAAGAAAATCCCACCGCCCTAAACTACCCTTTACATGGAAAAATGTTCGTTATTTTTTATCTTCTCAAAATATCTAGAGATTTTCATTAAAATACCGCACGTTTAAGATAAATAAAATGCATATCTTGAGTTTTCTGTGAATAGTCTGTAAAGTCCTCTGTTTTCTGAATGTCTTTTCTATAACTCATAAACCGTAAAAGATGGATAAAATGTTACTAAACAAAAATCTAATGCATTGCACTCACATGGCTTTCTCCACTCTCTCGCTTATTAGTGGGTATACAAATTATTCTTACATATCTTTTCTGTCCACTACATTTTAATCCAATATAAATCTTTACAGAAATAGCTACATTACACATTTCGTTATGGATACAAAGAGAACAGCGATAGTCAAATGTTTAACAACTGGACGCTATATGCTGGCCTTAAAATTCCACACTGTTTCCATGCCACCGCGAGAAACAAGTGAATGTTGACTGGACTTTAAGAGAATGACCAAGAAATGAGCAATTCGAACCTTTAATAACGGATATATAAGAAATGACTTATGCCACAAAAAAGTCATTTGAAATAAATTTTATGTTTTAAAGAGATCTACATGTTTTGGGTGGTACGTTTTCGTGTATCGCTTAACGTTTACCGGTTATACAAGATTATACAGAATTCCTTTCGAATGTTAAGGACTTCATAGGCTATTACTAGGAAATTAAAGATATGCAGTTTATTTGTCATGTAAATATCTTTCATATATGGCATTTTAATCCATATGGTTGAAGGCATTTTTTTTAGAAAATCATAAATTTCGAAAATTCTTCCATGTAAAGGGTATTTTGGGTTGGGCTATTTTCTTGAAATACTTCGTTTCGCATCTTTGGACGATAATGAACTTAAATACCAAGTTTCGTATTTAAGCGACTTTTCGTTTTTAAGTTATACTGTTCACACACCACATTCACACAGACCCATTTCTAAAAATGCCTTTTTTGGATTTTGGTAGCACCGAAACGTGTATTTCCAGTAAAATCTCGATTCGAAGTTTTGCGTGGAATGCAATAGGTACCTGCTCTACTTGCTATAAGTAAGTAGTAGAAAAATTAATAAGGAATTGTAGTGTTTAACGTAAACGCATGCTTGAGTGCATAGTTAAGTATCCCATGAAATGCTAGGCAGGGACAGGATATAATACAATTGTGGGAGTAGTTCATCCCGAAGTTCGTTACATTGTAGACGATTATGATTGTGTTTGGACGTGCAGCTTGTTGTGACCAATGTCACCACCCCCCGCATCTGTAAACGGGTACCATTGGCTACGCGTATAGCTGCTTGGAGGCTGGTATCGGGGTCAATTGTGGTTTGGCACACGTTGCTTGCGAGTTTATTGTTCTCTTGCCAACCGCATTTCGTTCCTCCATATAATGTTTTTTTTTAACTTCACGATTCTGAATTATTGAGCCTTTGTCTTAATATATAGCTATACTAACATCATAAAGTCTGTGTGTAGGGTAACCTCAAAAACCACTCAACAATTTTTACAATGCTTTGAACATTGAAAAATTCTATTCTTTCTTACGGACATAGACTATAAAATACTTTCTAATTTCAATTCATAAATTACTAAAACACTAAAAAGGATTTACAAACCGCATGTTTTAGAACACCAACACATTGGAGTTATAAAACTACATACGAGGTCTGTTCAAAAAATTCCGGAACTTTGTCCACAACATTTTTCTACGCTTACATTTTACTTATTGTGTATGGTCTGCTTCGAATTGATACACCGCTCCCAAAGCCGTATCCACTTCTTTTATCCCGTCTGTCGTAGCAAATCTTCGTCCTTTCAACGGGGTTTTCAACTTTGGAAATAAAAAATGTCCGCAGGAGCCAGGTCTGGAGAGATGAGGCAGCACAGTGATATCATTTTTTGTGCAATAGTCAACATGGCTTTCACATTTGACCTGACGAGCTTTTTTTGGTGTTGGAGAACCTTTCCCGATCCGTTGTGAAGATTGAACCATCAGAACCATAGATCCACGTCTCATCACAAGTTATGATTCTCGTTCTCCTTTACGCGATCCAAAAGCTCTTCACAGATTGCGAGGCGATGGTCTTTCTGGTCATGAGCCGTGGGATGAACTTGGCGGCAACCCGATGCATTCCAAGCTGCTGTGTCAGGATTTCATGACATGATCCAACTGAGATATTACATGCAATCTCTCGGATAGTCAGTCTTCGATTGACACGCACAATTTCGTTCACGTTCCTGACATGAGCGTCGTCGGTAGTGGACGTCGAAAGGTGTCCTGAACGAGGGTCATCTTTAATTTCCATCCGGCCATTTTTAAACCGCGTGAACCATTCGTAACACCAAGTACGGCTTAAGCACTCATCACCGTAGGCTTCCTGTATCATTTGGTGTGTCTCTGTAAAGGTTTACTTGAGTTTCATGTAAAATTTAATGATGCAGATGAGTTGCTCCTCTAACTCTGTCATCTTGAAATTCCAAACTGTGTGACACAACATTCTACTCAATACAGCACTGAACAATAACTAACAGACATGAATAATGAAACTTCCAGAAGTTATACATTAAACACAGGTATGTGCATTTCTCTCCAACACACTATTGGCGCGAAATTACGAATGTTCCGGACCTCGTACATACTTGCAAAGAAAGCTTTGATCTTTTGTTTAGAACTCCCTGGACCGAGCGGGATAGCTCAGGCGGCAAGGTCTAGCCCTCATTCGGGAGGTCGTGAGCTCGGTCCCCACGGACGACGTTCCTGTCCCTTGCGTTTATTCGGGGTTTCTCCGGGTCGGTAAGCGAATGCTGGGAAGATTCATTAAATCTCCTTCCTTCACATTTCACTTCTCCTTTCATCCGCTTGGTTTCTTTCAGGGATGCAGGTGTCGAACTTGTGCATGGCAGGGAAAAATGATGCTCTATGCAAATCTTCGTCCCCCGGATTGGGGACGGTCTCTGGGTCCCGGATCCCCAGGAGATCCACAAGGAGGAGAGGATCCGGCTGTTCCAGCGTCCATCCTGGGAGTTTAAATCTGGAAATGGAGGGACCCTGCCTGCCCTCTGCCTGTCGTGCCTTCTGGTCCGGCCGCTCTCTGTCTCCCTTTAACCTCATCCCTCCCACCCGGGGGCGTCCCGCCCGGGCATAGGCACATAAGATCTGCTTAGATCGAGGTGCTATTACTCCACAGAAAGTGTATGTGAAACAAAAAGGTCGGGGATATTTCATTCCAAGCAGTACACATAGAAATTCACAATTAGCAACTAAGACACAGCAAAACAAAATAGACTCGAATTTTCCTGTAAATGTACGAGACACATGCGATAACAATGCCAGAATATTTTAATAACTGTCATGTAAGAAATGTTGCTTTAACTCCTTTGTATACTACGGTCAAGTTCGTTAATTGTGTAAAGAAAGAAAATTGAGTCCAGCTAACATTAGTAATCAGTGAACCTTCATTTTATAATTAACAACTGAGAAGAATATTTTTCTCGATGATCGCAGTGTGTTGTCCAGAGAGGTTAACTTGGTGGCCTGGGAGTGCAGAATCTTTATATTCACCCGCTTCACCTCTGTTTCCTTTTATGTGTTAAGGGTTTCTGTATCATGTAGCTTTTGTGTTATCAAACAAAAATGGGACCAAGAGAAGGCACAAAGGTTTAACATTTCACTTACTGAGATTATCTAAAAAATCTGATGTGTTACACTCGCATGACTTTCTCTACTCTTGTACAAACTATTTTTACAAACGCTTATTCTCATATGTTTCATGTTAATCGAGATGTTAATCTTATTGCTAATTTTCTTGTAGATGCAAGGGGAATTGGTAGGTTTTAAGCGATAGTCAAATATTTTAAGAGCTGGTAGCTATGTGGTGCACTCCATTCTCCTTGTGTGTCCTGGACAAAAAAATCAATAACGAATTTGAGAAAACGTATAAGTATTGGAAAATAACAACCAATATCTCGAAAATGGTTCACTGAACAACAAAAATGTATATGACATAAATTGTGTATTTTAACGCGATCTAAATTGTTTGTGTAGTAAAATTTTGTCTATCTCTTATGGTTTACCAGTTATGCAAAAGTCGTTCACAATGAAGAATACTTTTGCAGACATTCCCAGAAAATTCGAGATATACATTTCATTTGTCATGAAAATATCTTAAACATATGACATTTTAATCAAAATCATTAGAGCCATTTAGAGAAAATTAAAATTTTCGAAAAATGTTCCATGTAAAGGGTAATCTGGGGTGGGGGATTTTCTTGAAAACCTTCGTGTCGCATCTCTGGAAGATACTGAACCTAAATACCAAGTTTGGTGTTTATCCGACTGTTCGTTTCTGAGTTATGTTGTTCACAGGCGCGCGCGCGCCCACACACACACACACACACACACACACACACACACACACACACACGGACATGTTTCCAAAACTGCTTTTTACTTTCTCTGCTACGTATAGTACGTAGGGGAAGTATTGTATTCCACCCAAAAATTCGATACCGAGATTTCACCGGAAATACATGTTTTGAGACCCCCTGAATCCAAAAAAAGCACTTTTGGAAACATGTCCGTGTGTGTGTCTGTGTGTCTGTCTGTGTGTCTGTCTGTCTGTCTGTGAACAGCATAACTCAGAAACGAACAGTCGGATAAACACCAAACTTGGTATTTAGGTTCAGTATCTTCCAGAGATGCGACACGAAGGTTTTCAAGAAACTCCCCCCACCCCAGATTACCCTTTACATGGAAGATTTTTCGAAAATTTTAATTTTCTCAAAAATGGCTCTAACGATTTTGATTAAAATATCATATGTTTAAGATATTTTTATGACAAATAAAATGTATATCTTGAATTTTCTGGGAATGTCTCCAAAAGTATTCTTCATTGTGAACGACTTTTGTATAACTGGTAAACCATAAGAGATAGACAAAATTTTACTACACAAAAAATGTAGATCGCGTTAAAATATACAATTTATGTCCTATACATTTTTTTGTTGAGTGAACCATTTTCAAGATATTACATGTTATTCCATTAAATTTTTCAATACTTATTTTCTCAAATGGGAATTCGTTATTCATTTTTTTGTCTTGGATATGCAAAGAGTATTAATCTGTGGCAAAGGGAATGGTGCGGCACCTAGCAACCAGCTATTAAGAGATATGTATGTGCTTAAAGGCTACTGTATTTCGATACTGCCCTTGTAAATATATATTCCCCTTGCATCTACAAGAAAATTAGCAATAAGATTAACATCTCGATATCTCGATTAACATAAAGCATATGGAGAAGAAGCGTTTGTAAAAATAGTTTGTACAAGAGTAGAGAAAGTCATGTGAGTGTAACACATCAGATTTTTTATTCAGGGGGCCTCAAAACATATATTTCTGGTGAAATCCCGGTTTCGAATTTTTGTGTGGAATACAATACTTCCCCTACTTACTATACGTAGTAGAGAAAGTAAAAATTACTCGACAGTTCCCATCCACGATTTTCTGCTACCAAAGGTTACGTATAACCTATGCAGCATCTGCAT
The DNA here is from genome assembly GCA_030765065.1 of Deroplatys truncata. NCBI lineage: Eukaryota > Metazoa > Arthropoda > Insecta > Mantodea > Mantidae > Deroplatys > Deroplatys truncata. The sequence continues at coordinate 22,846,682 of CM060987.1, forward strand.
AACTTGGAATTCTCGGGGGGAGGCTCGCATTCCCGAGGTCCGATTCCCGACAACCATCAAAGCTGATCGTGGATTTTCTTGGTCTCCCAAGGTCGGTAGGCGAATCCTGGGGTGGTTCTCCTTTACCACGACTTCCCTGTACCTCATTTCCTTCATCATCCGTCTCGAGGTTGAAGGACCAGGCGACGTGTTCGGTGTGTTGCGCCTTGGCGGTGGAGGTGCGCTTTGCAGAGGCTCCTTCCGGCGTCGATCGGGACTCCTCAGCTAGGCCCCACATCCGTGTGCTCCTTCGGGGGATCCCTGGGAGTCAGGATCTTGTGAGTGGGCTTGAGTGGCGTCGTATGCTTTCGAACCGGAAACGTTAAGGATCCCGTCCATGCTTGCGCAGGTTGTCACCCGGATCTAGGTCGCCTTTTGGGTCTTTCCCCTTATCCCTCCCTCCCAAGGGTCAAGGTAAAACCACAAAGGGCCCATTGGCCGGCACGAGGTTTTCTGCCCCGGTTGCGGGGCCCCTCCGTATTATACACCTTTATCTTTACCTTTTACTCCAATCCAGATTCGAACTCGTCGTTTCATACACTGGCACAAAGGCCAGGAAATCTTCCCATAACGTAATGGATACTTCTTCAAATCGAACACACAATGAAAACTGTTCAATTTGACTGATAGGAGTTTCTTCATCTGCCAAACGGAATAAATATACTCCCTTTTTTAAATTTTGAAACCATGTTGTATTGAATTCTGAATGGCGATACTGGTGTGCTGGGTGGCTCAGATAGATACTGAACATAGAAAGGGTGACCTACTTGTGCAGGGGTTTTATGTCCTCGGGAGCGAATATTACTACGCAGATACAACACAGCTTCCTGGGGGACACAATATGCTGGTGCTTAAAACTACGTGTCTCGTGGAGCTACCATTGTTATCATGGAGAGACTACGATACAGGAACAATCAGTTGGTTGATAATGTTAGTGTTTGGAGAGTGTTAGCGTATTGGCTGACAATCCCCAGCAATTTATAGCCAAAGATTTCCAGATAGACGACATGTAACTCATAGTTTTTCCATCAATTGGAATCGCTTCGTAACCATGCTCGACTGCATGCATCAAATCATTGGCCCCTTATATTTGTAGAGAAAGTCACAGCTGCGACTGTTCAACAAATACTGGAATACTTTGTTAGAGGATGTGCCAGTAACATTCATCGAGACATGCTGTTTCAACAAGATGTCAATCCCGCACACACGGTAGCATGAACTAGGAGAATATCCCGGTCGATGGATTGGACTCATAGCTCGTTGCCAGAGTAACCACCAGATCCCTCGTTCTTACTCCCATAGACTGTTTTCGTATTTATAGGGGCGATTTATCAGATGAAGGTAGTGAAGTGCCACTTAGCTGTTTTCTACCTAGGTGCATTCGTATACAATTTTATCTCTATTTTAAACATTTTATATTTAAGTATTCCAGTACTCATACAGAGGAATATAACTTAAGGAATCATTATTTTAAGAGCAAAATCGCCCATTCCGAAGTGTTGCCGCGGCAGTAGTAGGGAGCAAGGAAAATGGGCTGTAAGCAAGCGAAATAGGAAAGCCGCAATGTCATGATCAGGTATAGAGGATTGGCAGAGCTACTCTAGGATATTCAGCTGCACTGACTATGTCTGGTTGCCATGACAACCAGCTCAAGCTATACTGCTTGCTTCGAAGCTACGGTGAAGCTAAAATCCTGGATTTTTTCAAGTAGAAGAACCTGTTGTAGAGGCTATTCGGTGGTCACTGACGCTTGTGAAAACCTATGTAAATTTATTAAACACCCCTTCCCTTGGGTAACGGTGTGTTTTCCCTCTAAAATCAATTTTCTAACTTTAAACTCTCAGACTCCGACCTTCAGTGTCAGTTGAGTTCATGTGCAAAAACAACCTGCACTTAGCGATTATTGTCGTTGTGTGTATGGTCTTGGAAGTTCGATAGTGTGAATTAAAATATAAACAATAACTTTGTCTTAAAAACAGTTAAACCATCGACGATTTGCAATGAATTCGCAAAATGACACACAGATGTGATATTTACGGCCAGATCTAATCCAGTTTGGTATATCGGCACATGAAGTAGATATTATCTTTACGATATTTGCACCACGCTTTGTGCGTCAATTTGAAGTTGGTTGTATTGTAGTTCAACTGTTGGGAAGCCGAACTTTAAGTAGTTGCAACCGCACATATGGTAAAAAGTTTCCGGTAGCCTTCGCACCAAATGTACTTTCTTTTATTAATGCTTGACACGATTTAAATAACACTTCACTGATATAGAGAGAGCTGTGAGATTTTTTTTAATTACTTGCACTTTTTAACACGTAAACTATTTTCATCCCACTGAATACGTATTATACTTCTCGAGGACACAGCTCGCGTCAGGAACACTGTCTACAACCAACGCGTCCAGTTATGAGCGCTGTCTACAAGCAACTGACTTAATTTCTACTGCCTAAAATTGTAAATTTATGTATTTCAAGTCTCTGATTGGCTATTCCTAATCCAATAGAATACTTTTATTTAACTTAAGTTGTTTTTCTGATTGTTGATTGGCTATTTTATAAACTGTCTCAAAAATTACATTATTGTTACTCCAATAATGACTAGTTTAATAATGCATTATTAAACATTCTTACTCATTATTGCCTCAAGGTTACCTCATTGTTAGCAACTTTTAACCTATTATTCTCACAGCTCCTACATTATTAAATTACGTAATACATTCACATAACATTATTAAACATGTATACAATAATATAAACATTTACAATGACTGTAATATACACTTTTTATATATATTGTTACATCCCCATATTGCTTTAAGGCGGGCTGTTATCGAATTTACATATTATATAATTAGACTGAAATTATTTTAGTGTTAAAAATACTGCCTCACACATGAAGTGGAAAGGAATGGTGCGAAGCGCTACATCAGACATTTTAAAAGCTCATGGTATAGTGAGCACACCAACCGATAAAACAGTCAACTTAACATACAAGAAATAGGTAAGTTGCACGTCTTGTTCTGTGTGAAAAGAGCTTCACTTAACGTTTAGGCCACAAGCCGCCATTGGTGTTTACCAAGAATTACCTCCTGAAAGAAATCACCTCATAAAGAGAATTGCACAGAAAGTGAAACTATAACACCTGTAATGTTGCGCAGGGTGCAGTAAGGGCAAATTAGCAGGAGAAACTTATTTTGTACATATTTCCAGCAAATCGTAATAGGAGCCCCTGCAGCGACCAGAGAGTAGGCCACCCAACCTACTGCTCAGAATCTATCCGAGCTACCCAGTACATACTTTTCTGCCACATTGTTCCAAGTATTCCCTCATAACTACATCACCATTAATCATAAACTTAGTAGCGTTCAAAAATTTCTGTCATGGAGTGTAGGCTCCACAAGGCCCTTCCTTCCAAAATCGTACTTGCCCGTGAATGAAATCCTTTGTCTGCCACAAAGCCTGGTTGTCTATATAATTGGTAGTGCAAGTTTTTCATGTATTCAAGAATATCTCTCTTTCTTGTGATATCAAGTATTGCACCATTATATTGTACTGTTCCTTTTCTAGATAGATATAGTATTATCAGCCAACATAATATATTGTGACGAAGCCAGCCGCCGCTGTTGTAAACTTCAACGCAACGCTAGCCGGCAGATTAGTGGGAGGAGTTTCCAGATGATATAAACAATTCCAGGAAGGCCTTCTAGCCGTAAGGTGAACGTTCTGGGTCCTTCTGTTGCTCCCGGACTTCTCAGCATGACTTTCTAAGAACTCTGCAACCATATATAAGGGAGTATGCCCTCAACAGTAGTCGTTGTTGAGAGGTTGAAGTGAGTCAGTGTGTGAGCGATTCTCCGAGCGAGTTGTTGACGACTGTTGTGACGTGCAGCGAGTACTACTGTGAAGCGACGAGTTATGGAGGTCTTGTATTCGACTCCCAAGTAAAAACGCTGTACGAAGACAAACAATGACAATGAGATCTGAGAAAAGTGGCAGCTAAAAACACTGCAAGAAGTCACACTGGGGTCAGGAGTGCGATAAAACGTTACCATGTTAGTTGTTAGTTTAAGTGAAGACCACGAAATCAAGAATGGAAGGGATAGGAACTGAACTGAAGATGAAATCTGGAGTGGTGCAAATGGGAACACAAATGAACACCAAACTAGAGAACATGAAATTCCATTTCTGACACCAGTGTGACTTCGTCAAAGCATAGAAGCAGGAGTACAGTTGCCTAGCGCAAAGACTTCTGTGTTCACGTGTCGAAGCTGTCATCTGCCTGTCACGGATAGAAGCAGAGGTACCTAAGATACCTAGCACTAGTGTCTCTGTGTCCAAGTGTGCAAGCTGTCATCGCCTTTCACGGATAGAAGCAGAGGTACCTAAGATACCTAGCACTAGTGTCTCTGTGTCCAAGTGTGCAAGCTGTCATCGCCTTTCACGGATAGAAGCAGAGGTACCTAAGATACCTAGCACTAGTGTCTCTGTATACACGTGTCGAAGCTGTCATCTGCCTGTCAAATAGAAGCAGAGGTACCTAAGATACCTAGCACTAGTGTCTCTGTGTCCAAGTGTGCAAGCTGTCATCGCCTTTCACGGATAGAAGCAGAGGTACCTAAGATACCTAGCACTAGTGTCTCTGTGTCCAAGTGTGCAAGCTGTCATCGCCTTTCACGGATAGAAGCAGAGGTACCTAAGATACCTAGCACTAGTGTCTCTGTATACACGTGTCGAAGCTGTCATCTGCCTGTCAAATAGAAGCAGAGGTACCTAAGATACCTAGCACTAGTGTCTCTGTGTCCAAGTGTGCAAGCTGTCATCGCCTTTCACGGATAGAAGCAGAGGTACCTAAGATACCTAGCACTAGTGTCTCTGTGTCCAAGTGTGCAAGCTGTCATCGCCTTTCACGGATAGAAGCAGAGGTACCTAAGATACCTAGCACTAGTGTCTCTGTGTCCAAGTGTGCAAGCTGTCATCGCCTTTCACGGATAGAAGCAGAGGTACCTAAGATACCTAGCACTAGTGTCTCTGTATACACGTGTCGAAGCTGTCATCTGCCTGTCAAATAGAAGCAGAGGTACCTAAGATACCTAGCACTAGTGTCTCTGTGTCCAAGTGTGCAAGCTGTCATCGCCTTTCACGGATAGAAGCAGAGGTACCTAAGATACCTAGCACTAGTGTCTCTGTGTCCAAGTGTGCAAGCTGTCATCGCCTTTCACGGATAGAAGCAGAGGTACCTAAGATACCTAGCACTAGTGTCTCTGTGTCCAAGTGTGCAAGCTGTCATCGCCTTTCACGGATAGAAGCAGAGATACCTAAGATACCTAACACTAGTGTCTCTGTATACACGTGTCGAAGCTGTCATCATCCGTCACGGATAGAAGCAGAGGTACATAAGATACCTAACACTAGTGTCCCTGTATACACGTGTCGAAGCTGTCATCTGCCTGTCACGGATAGAAGCAGAGGTACCTAAGATACCTAACACTAGTGTCTCTGTATACACGTGTCGAAGCTGTCATCATCCGTCACGGATAGAAGCAGAGGTACATAAGATACCTAACACTAGTGTCCCTGTATATACGTGTCGAAGCTGTCATCTGCCTGTCACGGATAGAAGCAGAGGTACCTAAGATACCTAACACTAGTGTCTCTGTATACACGTGTCGAATCTGTCATCTGCCTGTCACGGATAGAAGCAGAGGTACATAAGATACCTAACACTAGTGTCCCTGTATACACGTGTCGAAGCTGTCATCTGCCTGTCACGGATAGAAGCAGAGGTACCTAAGATACCTAACACTAGTGTCTCTGTATACACGTGTCGAAGCTGTCATCTGCCTGTCACGGATAGAAGCAGAGGTACATAAGATACCTAACACTAGTGTCTCTGTATACACGTGTCGAAGCTGTCATCTGCCTGTCAAATAGAAGCAGAGGTACCTAAGATACCTAGCACTAGTGTCTCTGTGTCCAAGTGTGCAAGCTGTCATCGCCTTTCACGGATAGAAGCAGAGGTACCTACGATACCTAGCACTAGTGTCTCTGTATACACGTGTCGAAGCTGTCATCTGCCTGTCAAATAGAAGCAGAGGTACCTAAGATACCTAGCACTAGTATCTCTGTGTCCAAGTGTGCAAGCTGTCATCGCCTTTCACGGATAGAAGCAGAGGTACCTAAGATACCTAGCACTAGTGTCTCTGTGTCCAAGTGTGCAAGCTGTCATCGCCTTTCACGGATAGAAGCAGAGGTACCTAAGATACCTAGCACTAGTGTCTCTGTGTCCAAGTGTGCAAGCTGTCATCGCCTTTCACGGATAGAAGCAGAGGTACCTAAGATACCTAGCACTAGTGTCTCTGTGTCCAAGTGTGCAAGCTGTCATCGCCTTTCACGGATAGAAGCAGAGGTACCTAAGATACCTAACACTAGTGTCTCTGTATACACGTGTCGAAGCTGTCATCATCCGTCACGGATAGAAGCAGAGGTACATAAGATACCTAACACTAGTGTCCCTGTATACACGTGTCGAAGCTGTCATCTGCCTGTCACGGATAGAAGCAGAGGTACCTAAGATACCTAACACTAGTGTCTCTGTATACACGTGTCGAAGCTGTCATCATCCGTCACGGATAGAAGCAGAGGTACATAAGATACCTAACACTAGTGTCCCTGTATATACGTGTCGAAGCTGTCATCTGCCTGTCACGGATAGAAGCAGAGGTACCTAAGATACCTAACACTAGTGTCTCTGTATACACGTGTCGAATCTGTCATCTGCCTGTCACGGATAGAAGCAGAGGTACATAAGATACCTAACACTAGTGTCCCTGTATACACGTGTCGAAGCTGTCATCTGCCTGTCACGGATAGAAGCAGAGGTACCTAAGATACCTAACACTAGTGTCTCTGTATACACGTGTCGAAGCTGTCATCTGCCTGTCACGGATAGAAGCAGAGGTACATAAGATACCTAACACTAGTGTCTCTGTATACACGTGTCGAAGCTGTCATCTGCCTGTCAAATAGAAGCAGAGGTACCTAAGATACCTAGCACTAGTGTCTCTGTGTCCAAGTGTGCAAGCTGTCATCGCCTTTCACGGATAGAAGCAGAGGTACCTACGATACCTAGCACTAGTGTCTCTGTATACACGTGTCGAAGCTGTCATCTGCCTGTCAAATAGAAGCAGAGGTACCTAAGATACCTAGCACTAGTATCTCTGTGTCCAAGTGTGCAAGCTGTCATCGCCTTTCACGGATAGAAGCAGAGGTACCTAAGATACCTAGCACTAGTGTCTCTGTGTCCAAGTGTGCAAGCTGTCATCGCCTTTCACGGATAGAAGCAGAGGTACCTAAGATACCTAGCACTAGTGTCTCTGTGTCCAAGTGTGCAAGCTGTCATCGCCTTTCACGGATAGAAGCAGAGGTACCTAAGATACCTAGCACTAGTGTCTCTGTGTCCAAGTGTGCAAGCTGTCATCGCCTTTCACGGATAGAAGCAGAGGTACCTAAGATACCTAACACTAGTGTCTCTGTATACACGTGTCGAAGCTGTCATCATCCGTCACGGATAGAAGCAGAGGTACATAAGATACCTAACACTAGTGTCCCTGTATACACGTGTCGAAGCTGTCATCTGCCTGTCACGGATAGAAGCAGAGGTACCTAAGATACCTAACACTAGTGTCCCTGTATACACGTGTCGAAGCTGTCATCTGCCTGTCACGGATAGGAGCAGAGGTCACTAAGATACCTAGCACTAAGGTCTCTGTGTACACGTGTCGAAGTTGTCACCGCCCTTCACGGATAGAAGCAGAGGTCACTAAGATACCTAGCACTAGTGTCTCTGTGTACACGTGTCGAAGTTGTCACCGCCCTTCACGGATAGAAGCAGAGGTCACTAAGATACCTAGCACTAAGGTCTCTGTGTACACGTGCCGAAGTTGTCACCGACCTTCACGGATAGGAGCAGAGGTCACTAAGATACCTAGCACTAAGGTCTCTGTGTACACGTGTCGAAGTTGTCACCGCCCTTCACGGATAGAAGCAGAGGTCACTAAGATACCTAGCACTAAGGGCTCTGTGTACACGTGTCGAAACAGTCATCGCCTGTCACAGTAGAATCAGTGCTACCTACGATTCCTAGCACTAGTGTCTCTGTGTACACGTGGCGAAGCTGTCATCGCCTGTCACGGATAGGAGCAGAGGTCACTAAGATACCTAGCACTAAGGTCTCTGTGTACACGTGTCGAAGTTGTCACCGCCCTTCACGGATAGAAGCAGAGGTCACTAAGATACCTAGCACTAGTGTCTCTGTGTACACGTGTCGAAGCTGTCATCGCCCGTCACGGATAGAAGCAGAGGTCACTAAGATACCTAGCACTAGTGTCTCTGTGTACACGTGTCGAAGTTGTCACCGCCCTTCACGGATAGAAGCAGAGGTCACTAAGATACCTAGCACTAAGGTCTCTGTGTACACGTGTCGAAGTTGTCACCGACCTTCACGGATAGAAGCAGAGGTCACTAAGATACCTAGCACTAAGGTCTCTGTGTACACGTGTCGAACTTGTCACCGCCCTTCACGGATAGAAGCAGAGGTCACTAAGATACCTAGCACTAAGGTCTCTGTGTACAGTGTCGTAGTTGTCACCGCCCTTCACGGATAGAAGCAGAGGTCACTAAGATACCTAGCACTAAGGTCTCTGTGTACACGTGTCGAAGTTGTCACCGACCTTCACGGATAGAAGCAGAGGTCACTAAGATACCTAGCACTAAGGTCTCTGTGTACACGTGTCGAAGTTGTCACCGCCCTTCACGGATAGAAGCAGAGGTCACTAAGATACCTAGCACTAAGGGCTCTGTGTACACGTGTCGAAACAGTCATCGCCTGTCACAGTAGAATCAGTGCTACCTACGATACCTAGCACTAGTGTCTCTGTGTACACGTGGCGAAGCTGTCATCGCCTGTCACGGATAGAATCAGAGGTCACTAAGATACCTAGCACTAGTGTCTCTGTGTACACGTGGCGAAGCTGTCATCGCCTGTCACGGATAGGAGCAGAGGTCACTAAGATACCTAGCACTAAGGTCTCTGTGTACACGTGTCGAAGTTGTCACCGCCCTTCACGGATAGAAGCAGAGGTCACTAAGATACCTAGCACTAGTGTCTCTGTGTACACGTGTCGAAGCTGTCCACGCCCGTCACAGATAGAAGCAGAGGTCACTAAGATACCTAGCACTAGTGTCTCTGTATACACGTGTCGAAGCTGTCCACGCCCGTCACAGATAGAATCAGAGGTCACTAAGATACCTAGCACTAAGGTCTCTGTGTACACGTGTCGAAGCTGTCATCGCCCGTCACAGATAGAATCAGAGGTCACTAAGATACCTAGCACTAGTGTCTCTGTATACACGTGTCGAAGCTGTCATCGCCCGTCACAGATAGAATCAGAGGTCACTAAGATACCTAGCACTAGTGTCTCTGTATACACGTGTCGAAGCTGTCCACGCCCGTCACAGATAGAATCAGAGGTCACTAAGATACCTAGCACTAGTGTCTCTGTATACACGTGTCGAAGCTGTCATCGCCCGTCACAGATAGAATCAGAGGTCACTAAGATACCTAGCACTAGTGTCTCTGTATACACGTGTCGAAGCTGTCCACGCCCGTCACAGATAGAATCAGAGGTCACTAAGATACCTAGCACTAGTGTCTCTGTGTACACGTGTCGAAGCTGTCATCGCCCGTCACAGATAGAATCAGAGGTCACTAAGATACCTAGCACTAGTGTCTCTGTATACACGTGTCGAAGCTGTCCACGCCTGTCACAGATTGAATCAGAGGTCACTAAGATACCTAGCACTAGTGTCTCTGTATACACGTGTCGAAGCTGTCATCGCCCGTCACAGATAGAATCAGAGGTCACTAAGATACCTAGCACTAGTGTCTCTGTATACACGTGTCGAAGCTGTCCACGCCCGTCACAGATAGAATCAGAGGTCACTAAGATACCTAGCACTAGTGTCTCTGTATACACGTGTCGAAGCTGTCATCGCCCGTCACAGATAGAATCAGAGGTCACTAAGATACCTAGCACTAGTGTCTCTGTATACACGTGTCGAAGCTGTCCACGCCCGTCACAGATAGAATCAGAGGTCACTAAGATACCTAGCACTAGTGTCTCTGTATACACGTGTCGAAGCTGTCCACGCCCGTCACAGATAGAATCAGAGGTCACTAAGATACCTAGCACTAGTGTCTCTGTATACACGTGTCGAAGCTGTCATCGCCCGTCACAGATAGAATCAGAGGTCACTAAGATACCTAGCACTAGTGTCTCTGTATACACGTGTCGAAGCTGTCCACGCCCGTCACAGATAGAATCAGAGGTCACTAAGATACCTAGCACTAAGGTCTCTGTGTACACGTGTCGAAGCTGTCATCGCCCGTCACAGATAGAATCAGAGGTCACTAAGATACCTAGCACTAGTGTCTCTGTATACACGTGTCGAAGCTGTCCACGCCCGTCACAGATAGAATCAGAGGTCACTAAGATACCTAGCACTAAGGTCTCTGTGTACACGTGTCGAAGCTGTCCACGCCTGTCAGGGATAGAATCAGAGGTCACTAAGATACCTAGCACTAGTGTCTCTGTATACACGTGTCGAAGCTGTCATCGCCCGTCACAGATAGAATCAGAGGTCACTAAGATACCTAGCACTAAGGTCTCTGTGTACACGTGTCGAAGCTGTCCACGCCCGTCACAGATAGAATCAGAGGTCACTAAGATACCTAGCGCTAAGGTCTCTGTGTACACGTGTCGAAGCTGTCCACGCCCGTCACAGATAGAATCAGAGGTCACTAAGATACCTAGCACTAAGGTCTCTGTGTACACGTGTCGAAGCTGTCCACGCCCTTCACAGATAGAATCAGAGGTCACTAAGATACCTAGCACTAAGGTCTCTGTGTACACGTGTCGAAGCTGTCATCGCCCGTCACAGATAGAATCAGAGGTCACTAAGATACCTAGCACTAAGGTCTCTGTGTGCACGTGTCGAAGCTGTCCACGCCCGTCACAGATAGAAGCAGAGGTCACTAAGATACCTAGCACTAAGGTCTCTGTATACACGTGTCGAAGCTGTCCACGCCCGTCACAGATAGAAGCAGAGGTACCTAAGTTGCCTAGCACTAGTGTCTCTGTGTACACGTGTCGAATCTGCTATCTGCCCGGTACGTGTAAAATCAGAGGTATCTACAGTTGCCCAGCACCAAGGTTCTGTGTACATGTGACGGAGTAACATGGTACGGTACAGGGATGAGACCTAGAATGCTAACTTTCCGCCACACACCGAGCCACGAGGCATCTCCTTACAGATCTGTCGCGTTGTTAAAGCGACGTAAAATAAATATAGAGAGATAGAAAGTTACTGAATCGCTCATTGATTGGCGTCAATTGACAGTCGACAACAATAGAATCATATCTTTGAAGTTCCCATATTGCCAGGTTGTGCTAAAAAAGTTTTCCTTTGAAAAATAAAGTTATCTCGATGATATGAAGTAGATAGGAGAATAGTTGTAAGAATAGCTTAAAGACGAGTAAGTAGAAAAGGTGCTCTGAATGCAACACATATTTTTATTTTTTGATGAACGTAAAATAAAAACAGTTATCCGCATTAGTGCAAGCGTCCATTGTTTGCTATTTGTTTTTCTTGGTATATCTAAGGCAACAGAATCCCCCAGTAACAGTGCAGGTTGGTATTTTGCTCTATTTATTGTGTCCTGTATTTGAAAAACTATAAATAAGTTGTGGAAGCAACAAGGAAAATCTTAGCGTCTACCAATGCATTGTGTTTCGGTTAAGACAGAGAACTTGGCTAGAAAAAGGTTTTTCCCTGTGTGTATTTAGGAGCAAGTTGGCCTTGAACGGCACCTGGTATGTAGCAGACACGCGTGGCTTTTGAGCTCACGCTGGCGCTCACCCAGACGTTGAAATATTCCCTGCAGCCTTGCGTCATGTATTGTCGAGGAAAAAGCATTTGCCAGGTGCCTGCCTGCCGACTGTATATTTAAGATCTTCCTTTTGACTGTATGCGTCTTTTATTTGGCAATATCTCAACCCTTTTATTGTGATTACAGAGTAGCGTGTTCCATATCTCAAAGCTTGGTCCCACACCAATACCAGCTGAGGAGTCACATGTATACCACGCTATAGATGCTACATCTCAGGAAACCTCAGAGCAACAAGCACTATCATCGTGATCCCATCCTCAAGTTACAGAAGAACCACGCTTAACCGAACTAAAGGGGGCAGATGCGTTTCGGATAGCGGGTGGTAACGAATATAACAGCGAAAGGAAGAAAATAATTCTGTTCCAAATTCATAAAATCAGTATTGTTTTTTCTGAACTTTCTTCTAGCAGCTATATCACGTCGCGTTTGATGAGCATTATACAGTAGTGGAAGTCAGTATAAAGGTACTGCGTTTCCTACTGAAACGTAGTAGGTACAATTTCTTAGCCATGTTATCTAATTTATTGTGAAGGTAGTAGATATGAGCAGTATAAACGTCATGACAGAATTAGTTTCTATCATAAAACGAGTAACAAAATAAGGCATTTGCATTTCTTGGAGGAAATTGGTATAATGGCACCCTAGGTCCTGCCGGTTATTGCACCTGTATTCTTATATTTATTAAGAAGTATCTTAGACCCTTTTTGGTGGGGATGTTATTTATTGCATTGAAGTTCTGTCCCACTATTCCGGCATTGCTCTTTTCAGCTCAGATATGGCCTGAAGTTGCCTTCCATTGCGAAAAAGGTGCCTTGCAAGTATTCGCCAATGGTATTCCATGGGATTCAAAACTGGGCTACATGCTGGCCAGGGCAAGACAATATCTGTTTCATCAAACCACATTTTGGCTGTAACAGAAGAATGCACAGATGCATTATCTTATTGAAAATTAGACTTTTTTCCCCTAGGTCCTCATACATTTTAATCAATTCTTTCTCTAGCTTCTTGAGTACTAGTGTTCAGCTAAGCAATGTATGATTTAGCTTTACCGCAATGGGATTCCCAAATCATAAGATATCTGCCACTATTCTTATTGGCTGCTCTGTTCTAAGATCATGCTGATAATATTGAAATATATTAGGCCCTTCTAAATTACACTTCTTCACATCATTGCAGATCACTTTCTCCCATTCTGAAGTCCATGGCATACTTTTTTGCAAAATCCAACCAAGCCTTCTTATGAGTGAGTGTCAGAGCTGGATTATGCAGTTGTTTTTTGTGTTGAAGATGTTTCTCATTTAACAAAATTTGTCTTACACATCTGGCAATTACTGGCAACTGTAAATCAGCAACATATTGGGAGGAATTAACAATTTTGGACACTTGTTTTGTTCAAAAGTAACTTTTTAGACCCCTCGGATAATTTTCTACTTTGCATATACCTTATGTTCTTTCCATATGTTGCATCCAATGTAACAAAACTATCAATCATTGAACTACAAATGTTCAACTTCTTGGCATTAGATGACTAAACAGTTCCATTTTCTTGTAAACGCTGATTTTTACTTTTTCATTAAATGATAACCATTTCCCACATGGCATTGTCACAATAATGGTTTATGTAATACAGGTCCAGCAGTCACTACTAGTGTCTGTTTACTAACTGCAGTAGAGGCACATATGTAAACTAACACCACACAGCTCTGACTGCCTTTATACAGATTTTCACCCTCTACCACCTGAATCGTTACTACTTGTCATACTGTACTACTGACATCAACTGAGATACCATTTGAATGCTTGTCAGTGTACTGAATCTCATACTATTGTACACTTATGCAATAATATTCCAGCAGAATATGTTCATTTTACTACAAATATTTATGCATTTATACTAATTCCCACTACTGTATCTGTTGGTGTTGATTCGCTGCTTTGTTTTACAAAACAAGGCAACCTAACAACAAAAGGTTTTGTGTTATTGATAGCGCCGTAATTCAATATTTACTATTAAGGGACACTAGGACTGAATTTTCTAACTTTGTTAATTTTAAAGATATTTGCTTGAAAATTGGCACACTTAATATGAGTAAATATAGAAATGGCTGTGCAAAAGCTCAAAGTTCTAGCTCAAATAATTTCTCAGATAATAAATTAAATAGGTTTAATTAGCGAAAAACATGCAATTTTTCAACAAAAAACTGCCTTGCGCATTAAGATTTGTCAGAGAAGTATGATAGTAACATTTTCTGACATTTTTGTACTGTGAAAATAAATGTGTTTTTTTTAATTTATTTATTTTATGCCGCTTTAACTCACAAAGGTCTATTCGCAAGTCTTACATTAATACAATGGTGGTTGAACATTAATATATTTCTAGGAACATCTACATACATAATGCCATGTGGTAATAAATAGATAACATTTTTCTTATGTGAACAATACAATTAAGGAACAGTTATAATTATATTACAATTGTTTAAAATTTCATTATACAGTTGTATATTTTGTAAGAACATTATAATCTTTGTATACATTGTTGAATCATTAAGACAGCTAATATTATTTGGGATGTTTTATATTTTCCTGTGTGGGTTATAACGTTGGCATTCTGCGAGTACATGGGAAACTGTCAATGGAGTTTTGCATGTTGAACACTGCGGCTGGTGATCAAATAGGAGTGTGTCATCTTTGTATGTCCAGTTCTTAAGCGGGCAATGATAACTTGGTGTTTCCTGTTTAAGTTTGTAAAAACACATTTGTTGTTTGAAGATCCTATTACAGTAAGTGGCTTGTTTCCCTGATTTTGAGGCCATATTATTTCCATGAAGTAATGATTTTGGTTCGGATGTTTAGGGCTAAGTATGAATGGCTTGTTGCTATCTCTGCATTAAATGTTGGTTTTTTGATGGCCGCTTTAGCTCCTTCGTCCGCTCTCTCATTACCTCGTATTTGTTGGTGCGATGGAATCCAAAACAATATCACTTGTTTTCCTTGTTCTGTTGCGTGATTATATTACATCTGTATTTGTTGTATAACTTTGTTTTCTGTATGTATATTTCGGGTGGCTAAAATATCACGTTTTGAATCAGAAAACATTATGTATAGTTGTTTATGGGATTCTGTAATGTATGAAAATGCTTGTTTCAGGGCGTATAACTCACTAGAGTAAATTGAAAAGCAATTAGGGAGCCTTGTATATAAATTCTATTTGGTCGGACGGTTGTACTTCCTACTCCGTGTTGAGTTTTTGAACCATGTGTAAATAGTTTTTCATAGTCATAGTCGGTTCTAGAAATTTTGTTAAAGAGTTGTTGATAAACGGCGGTAGCAGTCTGTTCTTTTTATATTGTTCCATCTCAAGATTCAAAGCGGGTGTTTTTAGGTTCCAAGGAGGAGTTTCATGATTTCAAATTGCTGTCATCTTAATTGAAGTTGGTGTAATTAGTTTTAAGGGAAATAAATTTTTCTTTTTATGAAGTTGGTCTTAAAATTTTCCCTATTCTTCAGTATAAATGATTTTTTGTGAGCCAATCAACAAAGCAATCATAAAATGCATGCTTAAATGTTTAGATAATACGTTTGAGATTATGTATTCAAATCAGAACAGAACTGAAACGTAAGGAATAAATTTCATGCACAAAAATGTAAAACTGAGATAAAACAAACATGAAGGGTCCAGTGGGGTTAAAAGGGAACGCACGGCTGGTTTAAATATGTCGCTGGGCGTTTAAAAATGGCGGATCGTGAAAAATGTTTGGGCAACATTATTCCCAGGTCTATAGAATATTTGTATGGTATAATTAGAAAAAGTAAATAAAATTGTTTATCTTTTTCACCTAAAACTCAATCCCAGTCCCTTAAAATTTGGATATTAATTTGCAGTCTTTCTTGCATCTAATACTTTAAATCCCTCGTCCGCTGTCGCTAATGACTTCGAGTTTCTGTTCAACGCTTATTACAACACGCTTTCTTTTTGCTGTCAACCTAAACACAAATAAACCACACTGATCAACACCAACAACATTGGGTGTCGCAAGCAGGTAACAGTGGCTATAACGGTACAATATTTCTTGGCATATGGGACAGATGCTGAGAATTAACTGCATACAATACCAAGTACTTCTATTAGAGTTTAGGTTTAGGGACGCTCTTTAACTGCTATAGTTATTAACGTCCCATTTTACATTGGGCGTGAAAAACAGGCAATTTTGCTCAAAGGCCTCTTTATCAGGCTTGAGGTTCTTTTACGTGCCGTAAATCTACGACACGGGACCACCGGCTTTACTTCCCTTAAGAAGGAAGTCATGCTAAGGATATTTACGTCCGAAAAAAATCCATCACCCTCCACCGGGTTTGAACCCGCGTGATCTTAAGGGGAACGTTTTGCGAATATTCGCGAATGTATCGACATCTGGGTGGATTATACAAATGTTGCTGACCCCGCTTACGTCAGTGCTGGGAGAAGCACTAAATCAGCACGGTCTGCCGGTATTTAAGCTTAGAGATGTTGACGACTCGGGCTCTGCCTATCACGTACCTAGCAGGACTCTGTGACGCTGGGCTCTTTGAATTATTTTGTGTTAAGGTTTCAATTTTTGCATCGGCCATAGACACTCAGTTGTCCGAAGCAGCCCTTTCATTTTGTGATCAGCAATATAATGTGTCATGAGGCATGGATAAATTAAAGTACACGTTGGGACCAGAGTTATAAGCCAGCGATTCCCCGCCCTTTACCACTGCTCCTTCTCGGCCACCCCTCTGTTAAGCCTAGCTCTCCCGTCTGGAAACCTGAACTATGTCCCCGTCCTCGTCTCCTCCAGTGAGGGTGATAATGGTGTCGTCACATCTGGTGGCGTAGCCGTGTCACAGAGGAGCCATGGTTCCGCCACTTGAGTGCTTATATGCAAGGCTTCTGCATATCATATGTCGTTTGTTATCTGAGTGAAGTCTTCGTAACTATGATATTTCAAATCGATAGTGACTTCGACTTGGTATTTCTTCTGCATGAGGTAGTAAAAGGTGGATGCAGGAAACCGAAGCGATAGTCAACTGCTTAAATATGGGCCATTATATTCTGGCTTTAAAATTCAATATTGTTTCTATGACATTGTGAGAACAACTTAATGAAGCCTACCTAAAAAAATTACTTCAAAAACTCGAATCATAATTACATATCTTGGAAATGGTTAATGCCACAAAGCAGAATTGTTTGAAATAAATCCTGTGTTTTAAATAGATCTATACAACGGCTGGATAAAAAGTAATGAGAACTATTTTTTCTCTGAAATGACTTTATTGACAGAGGTATTTATAGTTACACACTTTCAGTATAATCGCCCTAGTTATTTATGACCTTTTGCCAAATGTTCGAAAGGCATGTATATAATCTGCACATCTATTTCTGTTGATGTTCCGTATTGACCGTCCTATTGCACGGATGTCATCTGTGGTATTGTACCGGATCCCTCGCAGTGGTTCCTTCACTCCGGCAAAGAGATCGTAATCACAGGGACTCATGTCGGGTGAGTACGGTGGATGTTCAAGAATCTCCCATTGCCAGCGCCGCAAGAGGTCCTGGACAGCAGCAGCGGTGTGGCATCTTGCATTGTCATACAGAATGATAGGGTGCTGTTCCATGAAATGTCCTCGCTTTCGCCTGAGCGCTGGACGAAGTTGGTGTTACGGGAACGCGCAGTAGCAGGCAGCGTCTGACGTCACCCTTGGTGGCACAGCGTGATGCAGTATTACCCCACAATGAACATCACTTTCACAGCACTTTGTGTGGCGCGCACTTTCTTTGGACGAGGAGAACCGGGAAGCCTCCATTCATTGGATTGGCGTCTCAAGTTTGGTTCGTACGAGCGCGCCCAGGTTTCGTCCTGACGATTCGTCGGAGAAAGTCGTTACCTTCCCTTTGGTACCGACCCAGCAAGTCTTGTGCCAACATAGCGGTGCCATTGTTGCACCTCAGAAATTTCAGGGGGTAGCCAAGGTGCTGCAATTTTGCGGTAACCCAGAATGTCGTGCAGAATGTGGGGCACAGTTTTGTGGCATACTCCGACTTCTGCTGCTAACTCACGCGCAGTCCAGCGGTGATCAACACTTCAACAGCGACGACATTTCATGAAACAACATCCCATAATTCTGCATGACAGTGCAAGATACCACACCGCTGTTGCTGTCCAGGACATCTTGCGGCGCTTTCAATGGGAGATTCTGGAACAACCACCGTACTCACCCAACATGAGTCCCAGTGATTACGATCTCTTTGCCAAAGTGAAAGAACTACTGCGAGGGATCCGGTACAATACCAGGGATGATATCCATGCTATAGGACGGTCAATGCGGGACATCAACAGAAATAGAGGCGGAGATGGTATACGACGCCTTCCGAACGTTTGGCAAAAACTCATAAATAAAGGGAGCGATTATATTGAAGGCGTGTAACTATAAGTATCTCTGTCAATAAATATATTTCAGAGAAAAAAAATAGTTCTCATTACATTTTATCCAGCCCTTGTATTTTCTGTATATGAGTTTTTGTCTATCTTTTATGGTTTATCAGTTACAAAAAAAATAGACAAAATTCCTTCTAAATGAAAACTTCATAGGCTATCCCCATAAAATTCAAGATGTTTATTTTATTTGTCATCCAAATATCGTAAATATATGGTTTTTTAACACAAATCCTTAGTTATATTTGGGAAAATAAAAAATAACGAAAATGTGTAAATGTTAGTTTGGAGTGACGCATCGTTGGAACAACGTGAACATAAATAAGCTTGGCATTTATCCAACATTTCGTTTTTGAGTTATGTTCTTCACAGACATACACGTAGACGTTTTTACTTTCTCTACTACATAGAGTAGGAGAATTATTGTATTCCAACAAAAAATTCTATACAGAGATTTCACTGGAAATACATATGTTGAGGCCCCTTGAATAAACAAAAACAACTTTAGAAAAATGTCGACGTGTGTGTTTGTGTGTCTGTGAACAGCATAACTCAAAAACAAAAATTCGGATAAACACCAAAGTTGGTATTTAAGTTCATACCTGCCAAAGGTGCGACACGAAGAGTTTTAAGAAAATACCCCCAAACTACTCTTTAAATTTTCTCAAAAATGGCTCAAACAATTTTGATTAAAATACCATATATTAAAGATATTTACATAACAAATAAAACCTTTATCTTGAATTTTCTGGGAATATCCTTCGAAGTCTTCTTCATTCGGAAGGAATTTTGTATAACTGGTAAACGTTAAGCGATAGACGAAAACATGCTGTACAAAAAATGTAGACCTCTTTAAAATACACTATTTATTTCAAATAATTTTTTGGCATAATCCATCTCCGAGATAACCGTTATTAATGGTTTGAATTGTTCAGTACATACATGTTATTCTTTTAAAGTCCCGTCGAATTCAGCTGTTTCTGGCGATGTCATGGAAACGGTATGGAATTTTAAGACCAGCATATAGCGTCCAGTTGTTAAACATTTGACTATCGCTGTTCTCTTTGTATCTATAACTGAGTGTAGCTATTTCTGCAAAGGTTTATTTGGATTAAAACGTACTGGATATAAAAATAAACTTTAGTAAGAATAGTTTGTATACTCAGTAATAAACGATAGAGGTTAGAAAAAGTAATGTGAATGTATCACATCAGACTTTTTTAATTCAGGGAGTCTCAAAAAATGCATTTCCCATGAAATATCGACATCACACTTTTGGGTGGAATACAACAGGTTTGTTCCAACATACGGTTCTGAACGGGTTCCGAACTAATTCCAACACATGCTAATGCACATGCGCCAGTCCGGTACGCTCACAGAACTAATTCTGAATTCTGTGTGGTTGGAACACTACTTGAACCGTTCGCGTTCTGTCACGGCCTTCTTCGTTGCACGGTCAATCAGAAGACGATCAAATATCTACGTTTACAGCGTTGATGAATGAAATCAAACTCCGCTGATGTACGTATGTGTGTATATATACATACACGTTCATCGTAAGCGTTTCTTTCATACTGTTTCCAGTCCTAATATTCGAGCAAAAATAAATCGCGTTCGCTTATCGGCTTAAAGCCGATACTGAGTTATTGCGAATAACAATTGTAATATAAAGATATATTTAAACCAGAACCCGGAAAAAGTAATTTAACACAATTCCAATTTAACATTAGGTTTCCTGCTACAGAAACTTCTAAACACAATGTTTAATTTAAAACTCCAATACTCTGAGACAATGACACCCCACATAAATTCTATTCCGAACGTAATGCAAATAATACAAAACTACATGGTACCAATTATGCTTATGATCAGGGTTAGGATTTTTAGTTGCAAATTTCAGATGAAAAAAGGTGCTCAAATAAGGTGAAAAATGGCACAATAAGGTGCTGGTTTATTTAAGGGGATGCACAACTGAAATTGCTATTTTCTAAACTATCCATTCAATTGGGCTGAAATTTTTATTTCTTTATATATAATTGTTTTGTGAATTATAACCCAGTCTTAATAATTCTCAGAACCTCGCGGTTGAGGTTATTGTCGTCTCTGCCTGCCCAGGCTTCGTCTTCACGCAAACAGATGACGTCTCTCACAGCAACAAACTCACATTCACGAGCAGCAGGCTACTGATTCTGGTGGGATAGAATCACATATTGTCAGTTGCATTATTGCGGGCTACTTTATAGCAGTAAAGTGAGAGAAAGAGGTTTTCGTCGAACACACAATTATTTTCCATTGTTGCGGGTGTGCTTTCAATTCCCGCGCGGCGTTTACTGAAAGAGGTAGACTTACTATTCGCACGTACACAGCAAGCTGAGGAGACGTTAATTGAAAGTTAAAGAATAAATTGGAATGAAACTTAAAAGAAAAAAGGGGATTATGGGCATGGTTGGGGGGAAATGGTATAAAGGTGCCAAAAAGGGGTAAAGGTCCCAAATTAACGGAATAATGTTTAAATGGAAATAATCCTCTTCTTCGGAAGTCGATGCATCATTAAAAAGATCACTGTCACCTTCTAAATCACTCATTCTTGTTATCTTTGAACGCTGTTTTGCTCCCTGGCTTTGTTAGACGTTTGTTCTTTTCCTCAAGTATGTCGCCATACTACTCAACAGCGAGCAACTGCTTACCAAACCTTTGCTATTCCGTATTGAGAAATAAACACGAATGGAGGAATAAATTACATATTCAAATTTATTTTCTACTGAATACATAGAGTATGTCGCTTTTTCAATACTCTCTGTCGGGTTTGTTCCAAGCGATTAGAATCGATTCTGAATTAACTGAGTATGCGCTGTAGACCATACAATCTGCGCATGTCTGGAATTTTCAGTTCCTATTCTTAATCACGAACCGATTTCACTCGTTCCGAACTAGTTCCCAAATACGTTGGAACAGCAAACTGGAAATTCAGAATTGGTTCTGAACTGATTCTCTGTCGTGTTGGAACGCCACTTAGCTACTGCGCAGACTCAGATAATTCGGAATCGATTCTGAATCGTGTGGGAACAAACCTAACACTTCCTCTGTCTACTATGTACAGTCGAGTGCCAATGCTTCTGATTTCCTATAGTGTTTTTCTTTATTTAATGTCAGAATCTCATCACCTGTGTTCCACACCAGCCCTGGTCACCCAATCTCTTATCAGTGTGAATGCATGCCCCCCTCTCTCTCTCTCTCTCTCTCTCTCTCACACACACACACACACACACGAGCCTATAAACAAAGGTCGTTCCTAGGTGAGCGGCGACCGATACGGATGGCCGAGGCCGTTAAGATATGGACTCGTGAACGGGAGGTCCGCGTTTCAAACCCGCCAGGACCATCCTCCCTGACTAAAGCTTTCCCGAGGAGGTACTCTAAATTTAGCCCTAAAATGTTTCCTTCCCAAGTTTTATTTCTCAAGTATCATTTCATTTTATGTAACATCAGTGTTGTCCATCGCTTGTGGTGCCGTATTTAGTAAGAACGGGCGTTAGATGCTACGAAAAATTGTGTTACATTCACATTACTTTCTCTAACCTCTCTCGTCTATTACTGGCTATAAAATTATTCTTACTAATGCTTATTTTTATCTACTTCAACCTAATGCAGAAATATCTACATTACACATTTTGTTATAGGTACAAAGAGAACAGTGATAGTCAATTTTTAAGAACTGAACGTTATATCCTTAAAATTCCATACTGTTTCCATGACATCGCGAGAAACAAGTGAAAATGGACATGACTTGAAAAGAATGACAAAGTATTGAACAATTGAAACCATCAATAACGGATATATCAGAAATGGCTTAACGTTTACCAGTTGTACAAGACTCCTTCCGAATGAAGAGGACTTCACAATCTATGCCCAGAAATTTCAAGATATAGATTTATGTGTCATGTAAGTATATTTAATATATGGCATTTTAATCAAAATCGTTAGAGCCAGTTTTTTAGAAAATAAATAAAAACATTTCGAAAAAGCTCCATGTAAAGGGCAGTTGCGGCTGGGAATTCTCTTGAAAATCTTTGTGTAGCATCTTTGGAAGTTACTGAACCAAGTTTGGTATTTTTCCGAGTTTTGGTTTTTGAGTTATGCCGTTCACAAGACATACACGTATCTTAGTCTATAAAAGTGTTTTATTATTCATGGGATTTCAAAACATATATTTTCGGTGAAATACGGGCATTGAATTTTTGGATTTAATACAATACCTTCCCTACTTAATATATGTATTGGAGAATGTATTAGGTGAGCGGCGAAAGGGAAGGAGTACGGAAATTTTTCACCTGAGTGGCTGGAAGGCGTGTTTCGCCACGACGGTCCACCCCAACCGCTGGATGAGTCCCTCTCATATTGTTCTGATGTCAAAGTCTAACACTCATATATTAACCTGTGCACACAGACCACTTTCAGGCTTAGTAGCGAAGGAACAGGGGGAGTCCTAGAACTTAATAAGGAGCAGAGACGGTTTAGTATTTCCTTACCAACATAAACCACTAAGCACTATATTATAGACAATATTTCATGCACTCCAATGTACGTGATAGATAAAGTAAAAAGAGCTTGAGGAAAGAAGGAAAATGACAACACACACACCGATTCTCGACTGTCTTTACCAAGTTACTCTTATTACAAAAATCACAGTTTTTAGCTCTCTGGAACAAACAGCTTTTCTATCCTTCACATAAATTTGAATAGCGTTTATTTCGCTTGATGTACAGGGGTCTGAATGAAACGGAATGTTTAAACTATGAAACAGTACTCATTAAATACTAATCAAGTAAAATAACAAATATGGAAAATGAAAGTCAATAATATGCCATTCTATGTTATAAAGATCATTATTTTATTTTTTGAAGATTATATCCTTCAAATGGCTTCATATCTGAGATGACATTCCTTCAGCCTGCTATGCAGATCCTGAATAGGATGTTGTAGCATTTCAATAGGAATATCAGTAATTTCTCTGTGAATCCCTTCCTTCAGCTCCAAAAGGTTTTGTAGGCAAAAATATACCCTGCTCTTCAGATATCGCCATGAAGGTAGTCGCACGCAGACAGATTTGGGAGGCCATGCAATATCCTCGTATTTAGAGATTACGTGATTCCTGAAGAGTTGATGCACAGCTGCCATAGAAATCCTAGCTGTGTGTACTGTAGCGCCGTCTTGCTGGAACCATGTTGGCTTCTCCAAGGGAAATCTTGCAAGTTCCGGGGTGAGAAAAGTATCAATCATTTAGACATACTCCATTACAAATCACTGTTGTTGTTCGTTCCTACTCATCTTCAAGAAAATAGGCCCAATAATCCTTTGTGAAGAGATTGCACATCACAGTGTTACCTTCTGACTGTGTATAGGTCTCTCGTGTAGTTTTGAGGATTTTCTGGGTACCCGTAGGGAAAATTGGCTTCGTCTGATGTCCATAGTTTGCTTAGAAGTTAGTTATTTTCATCAAATTTGGCTGAAAACTGGTCACAAAATTCAATCCGGTTAATTTTGTCTATAGGTTTTGAGGGACAATCTGCAACTTTATGGCTGAAAGTGAAAGTTGTTTATTTCCATAAACACTGGTACTGGATGTGCTCAATAGCGCTGAAAGCCGTGCCAATGAGCGTTTCTTACAGTCTCAATGTTTTGTTGTGTTCTAATGGTTCTCTGCCTACTTGGTGCTTCTCCTTGTCGTCCAAGATTGTAGTGACGTCGCAATTCTCTTCTTCCAGCAGTTGTCATTGTTCTTCTAAAACAATTTTACAACTGTGACGCGTTGAGCTGCAGACCACATCTCCATATTAATAAGAATGGCATAAAATGGGCGAACAATTGACATAGATTTTGTGTTCTTAACATTACCCGACAAAAGTTTCTAAAGCAACGAAAAAAAATGTGTTTCATTAAGACACCGTGTATAAGAGAATTTGTTAAATTCATAAGTTCCTTTAAAAGAAGCTTTTGCTGAAACCTTTACAGGAGAGAAATAAAGCTTCCACATACGTATCACTCACGGAAGAATCTCATGAAATAAAACGACGTAATAATTAAAAGCTGTGCAGTTGATTTACATTTATTATAAACCGTTGCTCAAAGAAAACGCTTTTATTGATGTTTTCCGATTTACATTAGAAGTTTTTTAAGAATGTATAAGTAACATGAATTAGAGTACCAATGGATATTATTATGTCCATTTCGGAAGTAGTAGGTAGTGTTTACAGTGCTCGAAACGGGCCGATCTTCTGGGCTACTTGCTGTCCGAATCCACGTTCTTTTGAACAAACCATCACATTTGTTCTCTGCTTGAGGCCGTGTGTTAAAACGATGTGCTCAGCAACACTCTTTCAGCTGTCATTTCGAACACTGGTGGTTAAGTTTTCGGCATTTGCGATGCGTGTTGGAGAATCTCAGGCACAGCCCAGACCCCTCTTTATTCGCCGGTCATCACTTCCATGAATTCTGAAACAAGAGAAAGAATATGAAAATAATTGTTTTTAGCCTATAAAACTGAAATACTGAACATTATCATTAGGGATGGGATCTTGATACCGTCGATATCTCGAAACTCTCGATGTTCGGCGTCGAAGTATAATACTTTGAGATAAACCTTGGATACGCAAGTGAAATCTGGGGATGGGAAACAGCAGATCATGGTAGCATTTTGGAAAAGGGTTCTTGGAATTTCTCAAGGCACATCAAATTCGGGGCATTGAGGGAGCTGGGATGTTACGAAGACACAATACACTATAAAATAAGAGCAGTGAAGTACTGGCTGAGGGGGATAACTCCACACTACGGTCCAAATGTTATAAATACCAGTGAGAAAACCTGTCTCCTAAGTTTTGGGCATCTGATTTGGAAAGGGGTTTGAGGAGAAAAGGAATGGGGTCAGTATGGTAAAGAGCTGAAACAAATGAGAAAAATATATGGAAAGGTGTCAAAAGAAGACTAAGAGACATCAACCAACAGGAAATAGAATCGGAATAATTGTAAAATTAAACCTTCTCTAAGTCTAGCAAATGAAATAAAATTGAATTGGGGTAAAGAGGTATATATACTTAATTTAGGAAGAAAGAAAAGATCAGCAATGGCATGGTTTAGGCTGGAGGGCACAGAAAATGACTGACGATTCCGGCAGGAGAATCTGCCCATTCTGTGATTTGGATGAGGATGAAATGCGCTCAGTGGGAGAACCAGCGAACAATTAAACTCAAAGAAAAATTCCTAAGTCCGTCAAGAAAGAGATTGGCATGTTGGGGGCTACTGGCTGACCAGAGGAACTGACAAAGCATGGGCAATTTCTTGGATAAAGTGCGCGAAGCTAGGTCAAATTTGTTCAGTTAATCAAAGGTAGTTTACGTCTATTTTCCTTTTTCTTGTTCTTTTTTGTTTTCTTTTCTTTTTGTGTTGTTTATTTTGTCACCATACCTTGTATCTTAAATATGCATGTACGGTCAATGACTCATGCACTAAATACTTGTGTAATAACTTCAATAATTTGAATACCTTATCTATCTACTTTTAAATTTTTAAGCTTTATATTACTGAAAGTTGTGTTTAACTTTAATGCTGGATAAGGAATGAGATTAGTCGAGACCTCACGTTATTGCCTCGCACGTGTCCCCAAAGAGTTGATGGACTATAGTTCTTGATAGACCTTGACTGTATTTCCTGTGGGTGAATGAAT
This sequence comes from Deroplatys truncata, assembly GCA_030765065.1. Classification (NCBI taxonomy): domain Eukaryota; kingdom Metazoa; phylum Arthropoda; class Insecta; order Mantodea; family Mantidae; genus Deroplatys; species Deroplatys truncata. The sequence continues at coordinate 22,872,910 of CM060987.1, forward strand.
ACAACATTCCATAGACGCTTGTGTCTAAAACATGCAAAATAATGGGGGAAAGTGTAGAGGTGATCATGTAACCTGCAGCGTTAACCGAGTTGTGAGTTAAATTGATTTAACTGACGCACTGAATCACGTTTCTGCAATAGCCTGGCTTGGTGACTCACTCTCTCTACTGCGATGACCAAAATCTGTGAATCCAGCAGAAACAAATCAGAACTTTAGACGTGAGATAACATAGCACACAAAAATATTGTTGTCCTTCCTTCCATTTGTTACTTTGTAGTTACGCAAGTGAAACTTGGATCACGAGCTTAGCTTGCAGGTCTACCGTACGACTAATTTCCATAATTATTTTGTTTTACCGATGTAAAGCAGTGATGTTAAATAAAACATGAGTGAAGCGTGGAACTATTTTGAAGTAGACAATGCTAATAACAATACAACGGCGTGTAAAATAGGCAGAAAAACATTTTCGCGCTATAGTAAGTTACAAAATATAAAAAATTTAAAGAAGCATGTTACATTCATACACCGAGTGATGTTTACAGAACCTCTTATTATAATTAGCCTCGACTAAGAAAGCGAATATAAAACCTGTGGCATTATCAAGGTAAGAAAATTGCTGCCAATTGGAGAATATCAAATAGAAACGATTTAGGAATTTAGCATACAATACAAAATTGGTTACATCGTTTATGCACAAAAAATACTAATAAGAAAATAATTCAGTGACTAAGCTATTGCCTTTACATTTTTTATAAAGCGAGTATCGAGTATCCATGTTCAAAAATCAGTATCCATATCGAGATATAGTGGTATCCTCCAATCACTAATTTGATAAACGAGGAGAAATACTTAGCAAAAATGACCGATTTTTCTTCAAATAACACTATAAAAATCTGATTGTTACACTCACATGACTTTCTCTGCTCTTGTACAAACTATTTTTAACGTTTATTCTCCATATGCTTATTGCTAATTTTCTTGTAGATGCAAGGGGAATGTGGTAGGCTTTAAGCGATAGTCAAATGTTTTAAGAGCTGGTTGCTATGTGGCGCATACCATTCTCTTTGCGTTACCAGGACAAAAAAAATTGAATAACGAATTTGAGAAAAAGTATAAGTATTGGAAAATTTAAGAGAATAACAAAAAATATCTCGAAAACGGTTCACTCAACAAAAAAAAACTATATGACATAAATTGTGTATTTTAACGCGATCTACATTTTTTGTGTAGTAAAATTTTGTCTATCTCTTATGGTTTACCAGTTATGTAAAAGTCGTTCACAATGAAGAATACTTTTGGAGACATTCCCAGAAAATTCAAGATATGCATTTTATTCATGAAAATATCTTAAACATATGACATTTTAATCAAAATGTTAGTCATTTTTGAGAAAATTAAAATGTTAAAAAAATGTTCCATGTAAAGGGTAATCTGGGGTGGGAGGATTTTCTTGAAAACCTTCGTGTCGCATCCTTGGAAGATACTGAACCTAAATACCAAGTTTGGTGTTTATCCGACTGTTCGTTTCTGAGTTATGCTGTTCACACACACAGACACGGAACATGTTTCCAAAAATGCTTTTTACTTTCTCTACTACGTATAGTAAGTAGGGAAAGTATTGCATTCCACCCAAAAATTCGATACCGAGATTTCACAGGAAATACATGTTTTGAGACCCCCTGAATCCAAAAAAAGCATTTTTGGAAACATGTCCGTGTGTGTGTCTGTGTGTCTGTGAACAGCATAACTCAAAAACGAACAGTCGGATAAACACCAAACTTGGTATTTAGGTTCAGTATCTTCCAGAGATGCGACACGAAGGTTTTCAAGAAAATGCCCCCACCCCAGGTTACCCTTTACATGGTACATTTTTCGAAAATTTTAATTTTCTCAAAAATGGCTCTAACGATTTTGATTAAAATATCATATGTTTAAGATAATGTCATGAGAAATGAAATGTATATCTCGAATTTTCTGGGAATGTCTCCAAAACTATTCTTCATTGTGAACGACTTTTGCATAACTGGTAAACCATAAGAGATAGACAAAATTTTACTACACAAAAAATGTAGATCGCGTTAAAATACACAATTTATGCCATATACATTTCTTTTGTTGAGTGAACCGTTTTCGAGATATTGCTTGTTATTCCCTTAAATTTTCCAATACTTATACTTTTTCTCAAATTCGTTATTCATTTGTTTTATGTCTGGACATGCAAAGAGAATGGAATGCGCCACATAGCAACCAGCGCTTAAAATATTTGACTATCGCTTAAAAGCTACCATATTCCCCTTGCACCTACATGAAAATTACCAATAAGATTGACATCTCGATATCTCGATTAACATGAAGCATATGGAGAATAGGCGTTTGTAAAAATAGATTGTACAAGAGTAGAGAAACTCATGTGAGTGTAACACATCAGATTTTTTATTCAGGGGGTCTCAAAACATGTATTTCCGGTGAAATCTCGGTATTGAATTTTTGTGTGGAATACAATACTTCCCCTACTTACTATACGTAGTAGAGAAAGTAAAAATATTTCTATACAAGCAATCATGGAAGCTTTTGTTCCCATTTTGAAAACTATTATTCCATCATATTATTTAAATGATTGTTTATTAGCAGTTGGATTTAGCCTCTAGTATTCGATTACAGGATTGAAGTATCTGTCCACTATGTTAAAATTCTGTAAGTAACTGGACAAATCACTTCTCTTCACAGCCATGTACTTATATCGTTGCAAAAAAGTGACTTTTTTTAACACAAAAACACCATTATACGTTTTAATAACGAAAAGAAGAAGCGAAAATAATTCCAAATAATTTTATATTTTTACGAGTAAAATGCGGCTGTAAAAATACGGTTCTGACAGGATAAATAGCTTCAAAAATTTTACTTAATGAATTCACATTACTTTCTCTACTCCTTTATAAGCTGTTCTACAAAAATGTTATTCTTCTATCTACTTCTTGTTAATCGAGATAGACTTTCATTACATATTACCTTCTCCATCCTGTACATAGTAGGTAGAGAAGGTATTGTATTCCACCCAAAAATTCGATACTGAGATTTCAGCGGAAATACATGTTTTGAGGTCCCTAAATAAAAAAAAGCATTTTAGAAAAAGGTCTCTGTGTGTGTGCGTTCATGTGAACAGTATAGGTAACTCAAAAACGAAAAGCGGGATAAGTACCAAAGTTGGTATTTGGGTTCAGTACCTTCCGAAGTGCGACACGAAGAATTACAAGAAGATCCCTACAAACCCAAATTACCCTTTACATGAAACATTTTTCGAGAGTTTTCATTTTGTAAAAATTGGCAATAACGATTTTCATTAAAATAGCATATATTAAAAATATTTACGTGATAAATAAAGTGACTAGTAAATGTTAAAAGACAAAAACGCACTACACAAAAAAATGCAGATCTGTTTAAATCACACAATTTATTTCAAATAAATTTTTTGTGACAGCCATTTCCAGATATCCGTTATTAATGGTTCGAATTGTTCAATATTTAGCCATTCTTTTAAAGTCCGTCAATTTTCAGTTGTTTCGCACGATTACAAGGAAAGAGTATGGAATTTTAAGGCCAGCATATAGCGTCCAGTTCTTAAACATTTGACTATCGCTGTTCTCTTTGTATCTATAATGAAATATGTAATGCAGCTATTTCCGGAAATGTTTATCTCGATAAAATAGAGTAGATAGATAAATAAGTTTTCTTAAGAATAAGCCACTAATAAGCGCTAGAGGTTAGAGAAAGTCATGTGAATGTAACACATAAGATTTTTTCAGTTATGCTGTTTACGGACACAACCACGCGCGTGCGGACCTTTTTCTAAAACTTTTTTTGAATTCAGGGAACTTAAAACGTGAATTTCCGGTGAAATCCAGTATTGGGATAAAATGCAATACTTCCTCGATTCACTATAGGTAAGCAGTAGAGAAAGTAAAATAGAAATAACACAAACACATATAAACCTACCATCAAAGTCGACGGTTCCGGATCCATCGGAATCAATTTCTTCAATCATGGCATCCAAGTCATCGGCAGTCAGTTTGTCATCCAGTTCTGCCAATATCTCTCGGAGAGTGGCTGTCGTGATGTAGCCGTTACCTGCAACACAATTAACACAAACGATTTACGTAAACCCTGCACTTCATAAAATATCAAAGTATTATCTTTTACTCTTCCTTTCTTCCTTCTTATTTTCCTTCGTACGAGTTAAAGCATTACTGCAAGTTGACGCACGACTTTGATTTGGAACACGCAGAGCTGAACACAAAAAGTCTTATGTGTAACATTCGCGTGACTTCTGCACCTACTATCGTTTATTTTTGTATAGCTTCTACGAACTATTCTTACAAAAGCTTATTTTTCTATCTACTCCATATTAATCGATATAAACGTTTGCAGGAATAACTTCATTACACGTTTTGTTGTAGGTGCAAGGGGGATAGAGGAAACCGAATCCATAGGCAGATGCTTACAAGCGGGACACTATATGCAAGCATTATAATTCCATAGTCTTTCCATGACATCGGAGAAACAACTGAAGAGGGACTAAGAAAAAGGCAAAGTATTGAAAAACTCAAACTAATAAACACGGGTAGCAACGGAATGGCTCGCGCCACCAAAAAGTTGTTGTTGACCATTGGCACTGGGTATTAATTGATCTGCATCATTTTCCCAATATAAATTCTGTAAGTTATCACTTTTAAGGCCTTTACATTTGGCGAGATGTTGTTTGTTCAGGATGACATCATCTTCACACCTACACTTGGGTGTAGGTAAGCATCGTATCTTGTAGAGGTGTTCTGTGAGACAATCGTGGCCAGTTGCCATCCTAAATAAGGCCACTGTAGTCTTCCTTGGCATTTTTTGTGTATCAAATCCATCTTTACTGTTCCTATAATCTTTATATTTTAATTTATCTTCTTCATCAAGTCTCTGCTGTCTTTTGAAATGTTAATGTTATTTAATTGTTTATTTATTTCTATTTGTCCTAAAGGTTTTATTTGTTGTATTGCACCTTTCTTTGCTAATTGATCCGCATGTTCATTGCCCAAAAGTCCAACATGACCTGGGATCCACTGTAGAGTGACATGATTTCTAGTTTCAACTACTTTACTTAGGCTTCTTATTTCTTTAATATTTCTTGTTGTTTTATTATTGTAATTTACTATTCCATCTATGGCTGGTTTTGAGTCTGATAAGATGACTATTTTTTGTTTTATGTATGGTCTATATAGAGTGTTCTGTAATGCTGCTTTTATAGCTGTTAATTCTCCATCATAGTGGTTTGACGTTTCATCTAATGTTAGATACTGTGTGATGTGTTTACAGTATACTCCTGCACCGGCGTTTTTTTATTGATGAGGGATCCATCTATATATATATATATATATATATATATATATATATTTGGAGCCATTCTTTTTCTGGGTATCTTTCATTTTCTGTAGCTATTGCTATGGCTCTCATTTCATCTGGTATATTGTTTTGTTTGTGTGCTGTATATATCAGGTCATTCTGATGTATATCAATATATTCTATTTGAATCGTTACCTCTGTTGCAGTTATATTTGTTGTAATTATATTCTTGTATTTTAAGTTATTAATATATGTTCTGAAGCTTATTTGAGTTTTTAAATTACTTATAGTATCTGCTGTGTGGTAGCACTTGTATCTGCTTCTATTGACTTGCAGGTGCCACCAAAAAGTTACCCGAAATAAATTGTGTGTCTTAAAGAGATCTACATTTCTTATACAGTAGGTTTTTATCCATCTCTTAGGGTTTACCCGTTATACAAGCGTATATGAAATGGGTCATACGAATAAAAATCAAGTAGTTTCTCAAAGTTCATACTCATGAGTATGAACACTTTCTGTGATTATACACTCATCTCAATGAGAACATGCTCGTTTTCATAAGAATAAAGACGTAGTATCTCACGCGAGTATGTACCTACTCATTTCCACAGCCATCTTGTTCACTTAAATGTAAGTACGATAGGATATATACCCGTGTTATCTACTTTCTTTGATCATGCACTAGCTTCTTTGATTGGTGGTGTTGTGTTGTTTGGCATTCTGAATTAGAATAGATTTTGTTGCATTTGGTTCTGCCCCATCAAAGCTGCTCAGAAATTATCCTGTGTTGGGTAACAAGCTTCAGCAGTAATGTTAGGCAGATATGAAGTTCGTCAAGAAATGAAAAATTAATTGATGCAACACACACAAAGGCATAGCGGTAAAGTAAATTATTAAAACAATAACACAAGATAGGCAGAATTTTATTACCAATCAGACAAAAAGAAGATATTCACGGACTGTAAAGTCATAATTCATAAGGTACTGGATTGCAGATTTAAATCGGACTGTTTCTAGAATCTTGAGATGTTTACACCATTTTTCTACTAAACAGTTTCTTTTTACTTTCTCTATATAGTAAGTTGGGGAAGTATTGTATTCCACCCAAAAATTCGATACCGAGATTTCACCGGAAATACATGTTTTGAGATCCCCTCAATCCAAAAAAAGCATTTTTGAAAACATGGCTGTGTGTGTGTCTGTGAACAGCGTAACTCAGAAACGAACAATCGGATAAACACCAAACTTGGTATTTAGGTTCAGTATCTTCCAGAGATGCGACACGAAGGTTTTCAAGAAAATCCTCCACCCCATATTACCCTTTACATGGAACATTTTTCGAAAATTTTAATTTTCTCAAAAATGGCTCTAACTATTTTAATTAAAATATCATATGTTTAAGATATTTTCATACATATGAAATGTATATCTCGAATTTTCAGGGAATGTCTCCAAAAGTATTCATTGTGAACGACTTTTGCATAACTGGTAAACCATAAGAGATAGACAACCCTTTACTGCACAAAAAATGTAGATCGCGTTAAAATAACAATTTATGTCATATACATTTTTTTGTTGAGTGAACCATTTTCGAGATATTCCTTGTTATTCCCTTAAATTTTCCAATACTTATACTTTTTCTCAAATGGAAATTCGTTATTCATTTTTTTTCGTCCTGATAATGCAAAGAGAATGGAATACTCCACATAGTAACCAGCTCTTAAAATATTTTACTATCGCTTAAAGCCTACCAATTGCCCTTGCATCTACAAGAAAATTAGCAATAAGATTAACATCTCGATTAACATGAAGCATATGGAGAATAAGCGTTTGTAAAACTAGTTTGTACAAGAGTAGAGAAAGTTATGTGAGTGTAACACGTTAGATGCTTTTATAAAGGTATGGGTAGGTGTCTGGATTGAGAAGTTAACGTTTTACATAGGCTAATTAATAAAGCTGACTTTCAGTGTTGCATGTCGTAAAGGTTAAGCATGAATTATTGTATGTGGCTACACTTTATAATAAACATTTTAATTGGGCTTATGCCTGTTACGATCACAATAATTATATGATAATAACTTAGCACACACTTAAAAAAGCAAAAAGTGGGAATCCCTTCACCTGCTCTCAAGTATCAAATACATGTTTAAACAACACTGTTAACAGTGTCCTAGCGTGTCGCTGGTGTTATTAGAAGCACTATCCACTTGGAAACGAGCCTAGCAATTTTGAAGGTGATGAAAACAAAAGTTTTATTGAGGGGGGCCACTTACCTTTGGAGCTGTCCTCCTGCCAGTGTACTAAATAGTTGCCTACCTTCCAGGTTTGCCATTCTCTCTCACTTGGCAGAAAGTAGAAGTGAACACCTATAACCCTCTAAAATTAGCGAAACAAAATGAATACGTAGCGTAACGAGGTTAATTTTAGAACATCTGCTATTGTGTGCGTGTGAGAGATGGGTTCTAAAAGTTCTCGGCCTTATCAAGATTTATGAGAAATGTTCTTTTATTTTTCAATATAGCCACCTTGTAAATCAGTACATTAATTAGCCCAACGCTTTCCAGCCTTTTACAGCCTCAGCAAAATAAGATTTGCCCAAGCGTGCAAAATAGCTTGAACCTCAACAGCCCTTCGTCAGCCCAGCTGTTTCTTTAGGTTTGGGAACAAAGAGTAATCTCTGGGAGCCAAATCCGGCGAATATGGCGGATGTAGAAGCGCTTGGAGGCGAAGGTCGTGCTTTTTGCAGTAAGGTTCCCAGGTACGGGCGTTTAGCCTGAATAGCAACCTTCAGTTGGTCCAGTAATACTTCCCGGTGACAGTTCTTCCTTTCTGGGGGTGATCTATGAGCATGGGAATCCTTGAAAACCGTAGCCATCTTTTCCTGCAAACTAAACCGCTTTTTTATTTCTTTGATCCACTTTCACCTGTTGCCATCCATTGTTTGGAGAACTCCATCGCTGGAGCATGATGAATCCGTGTTTCATCTACTGTTATGAAACTCGCGGAAACTCAATGGAATATCGTTCAAACAAATGTAAACACGCTTAAGAAAACATCCTTCGAATGGCTTTTGGTCCATTGTTAACAAACACGATACACATCGAGCGGAAAGGTTTCTCATAACCAAAACTTCAGCAAAATGAAGTGGATATGGCCAATCGAGGTCTTTGTAATGTCACCTAACACGCATTTCATCAATCGGCGCGATCAATGAGTATGGTATTGTGAGTTTTTGTCTTGTTGATCGTGGTGAAGCCCAGCGCTCATCACCTTGAATGGATGTACGACCACGCTTAAATTCAGCAGCACAAAGAGAAAGAATCCTTTAACACCGAATCTAACTCCTGTTGTATTTTTGTTAGGATTAATGCCTTGAAAACTAGGTACTTTATCACAGCTCGTATTTCAGTTTAATCCACTTTGTAGAAGACGTTAACACTAGTTTGTTATTACGATCTTCGCCAACAAGTGACTTCAGTTACGCGTCTGAAACTTTACAGCACGTCATCTAAGGATGATACTAAGTAACTATCATAGCAATCTGGCACGACATCTCTTACTCGGGCCGAGAACTTTTTGAACATCTCTTGTATAACATGCGAGATGTATGTTGGCTGATTTGCCGTTTGTTTCAGCAAGAGGTACTTCCTATCAAAGGTCATTAACGCCGTCATCTCTCACGCTTCCCATATGACCAATGACCTTCGGGGTTACCTCATTCCACCAAGCAATGACTGGAACCATTTCTGAGGTGGAGACACTCAAAGGAGGCAGTCCGTTGCCTCCGTTGGTAGGATGATGATGAGGGTAGCGGTGGAATGAGAGGACCTACAGCTTATACCAAGGACTCCGAGCCACGTTGGACCTTGCGGATACTCCACATGAGCAAGTCAGAGGTGAAGGCGTGGATAGGGGCAAAAATCGCCACCCCAGAACGGGGAATCAAACCTCGGACTATGCTGGCGCTTTTCTCATCAAAGGTATTCTACAATACTGTTTCTTTAATACTAAAAAATACATAACATAATATTTACATTAGTGTTGGCATACAAGTGCTATAAAAGTAACTCTTTATTGGAGTATTACAGGGGTTTTGAAGCTCATGCTTAGCTGAACATCCTCTAAGTCATTACAAGAATAATCTTTAAATCGGCAGTCTCTGAAAGGCGTGTCATGCATCTTCAACAATACGATAAACGAACTAAATTAACATTAATATGGATTCTTACCGTCCTTATCATATAACCGGAATGCTTCTTTCAGTTCCTGTAGCATTGCCTCTTGGTCTTCTTCTACCAGGAACCTGGAGGCAAGGGTAATGAATTCCTCGAATTCCAGTTCGCCAGAGCCTGCAGGAAAACAAGACAAAATAGGATGATTCAAAATGTTGCACTCGTCTGACTCCATCGAAAAGCCTTACAGTGAAACATACACTCTATGATCAAAAGTATCCGGACATCCCCACAAACATACGTTTTTCATCTTAGGTGCATTGTGCTGCCACCTACTGCCTGGTACTCATTATCCGCGACCTCAGTAGTCATTAGACATCGTGAAACAGCAGAATGGGACGCTCCGTGGAACACACGGACTTCGAACGTGGTCAGGTGATTGTGTCAGAAGTATGTTAGCGAGATTTCCACACTCTTAAACATCCCTAGGTCCACGGTTTCTGATGTGATAGTGAAGTGGAAACGTGAAGGGACATGTACAGCACAAAAGCGTACAGGTCGACCTCGTCTGTTGACCGACAGAGACCGCCGACATTTGAAGAGGGTCGTAAAGAGTAATAAGCAGACATCTATCCAAACCATCACACAGGAATTCCAAACTGCATCATGATCCACTCCAAGTACTATGACAGTTAGGCGTGAGGTGAGAAACCTTGGATTCCATGGTCGAGCGGCTGCTCATAAGCCACACATCATGCAGGAAAATGCCAAACGACGCCTCGCTTGGTGTAAGGAGCGTCAACATTACACGATTGAACTGTGGAAAAACTTTGTGTGGAGTGACGAATCACGGTACACAATGTGGCGATCCGATGGCAGGGTGTGGGTATGACGAATGCTCGGCGAACGTCATCTGCCAGCGTGTGTAGTGCCAACAATGAAATTTGGAGGTGGTGGTGTTATGGTGTGGTCTGTTTTCCTGGAGGAGGCTTGCATCCCTTGTTGCTTTGCGTGGCACGATCACAGCGCAGACCTACATTGATATTTTAAGCACCCTCTTGCTTCCCACTGTTGAAGCGATTCGTGGATCGCGATTGCATCTTTCAACACGATTGAGCACCTGTTCATACTGCACGGGCTGTGGCGGAGTGGTTACACGACAGTAACATCCCTGTAATGGACTGGCCTATACAGAGTCCAGACTTGAATCCTATAGAACAGCTTTGGGATGTTTTGGAACGCTGACTTCGTGCCAGGCCTCACCGACCTACATCGATACCTCTCCTCAGTTCCGCACTCCGTGAAGAATGGGCTGCCATTCCCCAAGAAACCTTCCAGCACCTGATTGAAAGTATGCCTGCGAGAGTGAACGCTGCCATCAGGGCTAAGGGTGGGCCAACACCATATTGACTTCCAGCATTACCGATGGAGGGCGCCACGAACTTGTACGTAATTTTCATCCAGGTGTCCGATTACTTTTGACTAAGTAGTGTATGCAGGTTTACATACTCTGGCACTACTAATAGATATCACAAAAACCATTTTAACAACTTATCTACTATATACCTAATTATATAACTAAGGATTGCAAAGATTTAGAACACATATTATTAAAAGTGTACTGTAATGAACAAAATGTGGCCCATTCCCCTAGATCGACAGTGGTTTTCTCTCCGTTAGGTTTCCACCTTCAGGTAATCAACTTTTGAGCCCACCCATCCGGTATTTTTCTATGTAACTGACCTGAAAAACAATACAGTGACACACAAACTAACGAATGAACGACGTTTATAATCTATATGAAATGCAGGGGTAGATAGGATACAACCTCTATGAAGGAGTTTCACTACGATTGGTACACAAGGAGAGGCTAAACCAATTACAAATAATTTGGCCTTATAGAGGAAGAGGTGAAGAATTATTTGTGGATGAGTGGTTAAACTAAACGACAGCTACGACATTTACATATATGAGCTTTCATCAACGACATGGGGACGAATGATAAGTTATTATTTTTATTACTCTATTTATTTTACGTCGCTTTAACTACAGAGTCATATCGCGACGAATTTGTTAGTGGATAATTCTTAGATCGAGGTGTGGCGGACAGTTAGCCTTCTAGGTCTCATCCCTGTAACCACCCGCTTCGTCGTATCCGCAGAGATCCTAGCGCATAGCAGCGGGATCTTCTGCTTCGTGCCGTGTAGATGGCATTAGGGTACCGTCCAGTCTGACTGCCACCTTCATACACAAAGGCTGACAGTTAGCCTTCTAGGTCTCATCCCTGTAACCAACCATCCGCTTCGTCGTGTCCAGACACCCTAGCTCATATCAACGGGATCTGCTGCTTTCATGTAGAAAGGCGGACAGTTAGCCTCCTAGGTCTCATCCCTGTAGCTATGCCATCTTGCTTCGTCACGTGTCCACAGAAGCGCATAGCAGCCGGATATTCCGCTTCGTGCCGTGCAGATGGCATTAGGGTGCCGTCCAGTCTAACTGCTTTCATTGTCTATGGATATATGGCACAGCATTCGCTATTACCACCTATTTTTCATATGTACTGTTGTTTTAGACTTAAGGCGGAACTTTGGGTGGTGGTGTTAAATATTCAATCCGGCATTTACCTTAGCGGCTGAGGGAAACCACGAAAAAACCTCAGTCAGGAACCCGGAACCTCCTGAATGCGGGCCACAGACGTTACCGCCCGAGCCAGGTTAAGTTGTTGTCGTTACTAAACGGCGGTAAGAAAATCCGGCTTAAGAAAACGGTAGTTAGCATGAAATATATAAGGTTTCAGTTATAATTTTACGTTTCGGCAATTCGGTCATACTTTTGGTGAGGTAAAGTACCCTGCCAATCTAGTGGCTAGAATTATGCTCGAAAAACAGAGATGGTCACGCTGGTAGAGAGTGGGGCTAGCTTTTGTCAGTCCCAACATAAATAGCTCCGTTCTATTATGGGTCACGTTTTATGCACGCCAGTAGGTATACATAAAGGAATGGTATAAATGAGTATCATTAAAAGCATCGGGACACAAAGCGTGCGACAAACCTATTCATTCGATACTTTATGACTCCATATAATAATAAATCCAACTTTAAGAAATGTTTCCGAACTTCCACTTTCCTCCGTCAGGGGAGCCACAGTGCTATCCGCCTTAAGGTCTTGGACTAGGTCCAAGTGAGAGCATATATTAAAACTACCATAAATCTTAAAAGTTTTAAGCTAAAAATGTGGTGCTATGCAGGGTGGTTTAGACTATAAGTTTAATGAGGTTTGCATAATTTTTGCTTTGCATAGTGCCGAGTTATAAATTGTTATTAACTAGTCTGAACATTCCTGAACATAAGTTACCTTTTCACAAGAACTATTATAGATGTGAAACTGACATTTTGCACACAGTTTCTCTACATAATATTTATCAAACTCCTGCAGACATTCATTCATTATCTGTTTACCCTCCTCTTATGTAGGACTTACACCCCCCAGGACTTACAAGCGGGTGCCTGGGGTCAGAGGCCCGTCGAGGAGCAGACACTCATGGATCGGACAGAGCATCCAGGATGGGTGATCAGCCCGATGCCTGGTATGGGATGAAGGAAGTAGATGAAACGAAATGTTGGTGAAATGGATGGAGCAGTTGGTGGAATGAATGGCGGGGGAAACCGGAGAACCCGTAAGCAACCCGCCCAGACGCCGCTTCGTCCACCACAAATCCCACATGCAGGTCCCTGGGATTGAACCCGGGCCGCCTAGATGGGAGGCGAGCGGTCTAACCACTCGGCCACGGCGCCGCCCTTCCTGCAGACAATATTTTTAAAATATTGAATACTTATTTTTTTAAGAAAATAATAAGGTTTAGCATTATTAATTTTTAAAAATTATCGCTCCTGTCTCTATGGCAAATACTATAAATGTACGTATAGAAATAAAATATCTGCAGTTAATCTTACATTTTTGAATGATAAAGAAGTGTGGGAAAGTTCATTATTTTCACTCTAATTGCTTTTGAGAAAATGTTCCCTAAAGGTATGAAAATATAAGTTTCAGATAACAAGTTCCAAAGTTTGTAAACGCATGCCACATGCCAAAACTTATTTCAGGTAAATAATTCTACTCTTTAAATGCTGTTCACTTTTCAGCAGTTGCATCTATACTGTCTATAGCCTTAGCCTGTAATACTTGCACCAAGATATGTCGCACAGTCCGTGCTGTGACCTTCAAGATAGCAGGTTCAATCATTGTTTTCATTTTGTTCCAACGGAATTACTCTGATAAATAAATGGAAGAGTTGCGCCTTTCGTTGTATTTTGGTTATGTAATGTTAACACCTGATTTTCTCACATAAAAATTGTAATTTCATTATGCTAACGACATATTCACTTTACTCTGAAAGCAGTATCATGTTTTTAATTTGCTTATAACTGTAAACTCTCACAGATGATTGTGCTCTTTCTCATCAGCAATATATAAATATAACTATGGCCGAGTGGTTAGACCGCTCGCCTCCCACCGAGGCGGCCCGGGTTCAATCCCAGGGACCTGCATGTGGGATTTGTGGTGGACGAAGCGGCGTCTGGGCGGGTTTTCTCCGGGTTCTCCGGTTTCCCCCGCCATTCATCACCTTTCCTTTCATCCATTTCACCAACATTTCGTTTCATCAACTTCCTTCATCCCATACCAGGCATCGGGCTGATCCCCCATCCTGGATGCTCTGTCTGATCCATGATTGTCTGCTCCTCGACGGCCCTCTGACCCCAGGCACCCTCCTGTAAGTCCTGGGGGGTGTTTCCTACTTAAGAGGAGGGTAAACAGATAATGAATGAACTTGAAAACTGCAAGTCATTTGATACGAGTCGAACAGCTCTCTGCCGTTAACATAGCCTCTATTTCACGGCCGGAAATATGCTGTTGGTGGAGTCTAGACCCGCTGGGTGCTCTTATCTCAACTATCGTCAAGTACTGAGCAGACGGTTGGGAGCTTGCTTGTTCAGTACTTAAGCGTAATGGCAGCAACTGAAAGAGGAGCAAATGGGAAAATGTTGGCGTCACTCATACTCTCCCTCAGCGCAGTGACGGTCCTGTCGGGTAATTTTCATTTACCATGGAGGACAGTACGTCAAAGCGTAGGTCAACACCATCAACCCTGCTTGGGAGGAAACGTGTTTTGTTACAACATAATATAATGGTGTAAAGTGTTTAATTTGTAATAAGATGTTAAATTATATAGAAAGTTTAATCTATAGCGCCATTATTAGTCTTGCTATTGAGACAGTACGTTCTGCGTAGCTAAATATAAAAAACCATAGGAAAAATAAATATTATTTACAGTAGAAATGGTATTATTAAATAAGACTGGGAAGCGAGTATTGTTGTACAGGTGAATATGGGTTGAAAAGACAGTGCCAGCAGCAGACAGGAAAGGAGTTTGGTTTTTCCCCCTATTATAGCCAAGCGAGGATAGAATACGCTTTGTTAGTGTACCGTTAGGTCGCCTGAAAAACAGATGCATACCAAGGGAAGGTCAGTGCTCTGATAGCTGCAAGTATTCTCGTTAAGGGGAAAACATGTGGTAAGCAACCAATAAGAAAGGAGGTAGAAATCATGTAATAACGAAATGGGGGGATAGAAGAATTTCAAAATAAAGAAAGGGTTTAGAAAACACTTGTTCATGGTATTTCCTTGGAGGTTGTTCTGAAAATCAATGTGAATGTCGGTGGATGAGCACGATTATATGAAGCACAGCAGTAAAAAAATGCGTGTGTGTGTCGAAGTAATATTCAGGAATCAGATTAAAAAAACGTAACAGGAGATAAACGGGCAGGAAAATAAACCAGTCGTATTAACCAACCTAGATCCAAGATCCATGCGATTGTCTGAGCTAGCATCGAACCCTGGTCCATTCCTGCAAATCCCATGTCGCCAAACTGGCGCACAGCACCTCCCATGCCGTACCCACACACCATGCGAATTAGTATTAAAAATACCAAAGGGAAGAAAGATCAGCTTTATTGGAACAACGGAAATGTACGTCTGTGGACGTAAGTGCAGTACATTTTATCGTACTGTAATTTATTGTTATTGTTGTTTATGTTGGTCCGACTTGCAACTTATTTATTTTACCTTAATCCGTCCTATGATGTAAGCACAAATTAATGTCTCATCATATTGAAAACATTCCTAATTGTATTATTTAATAATAGTAATAATAATAATCATATTGTCATATAAGTAACATGTTTCCGTAATTACGACACTTTTGTATCGCAGAGTTACTCCCGTGCAGTTACAGGAAACGCCACTGAGTTTACAAACCGGCCTGCTGCTCAGCTTTCCCTGTAGCAGACGCTAACGGGAGAGGTGCAGCTGAAGCCGGTTGCCCAGGGCTTCGTATTGATGATGCCCGCTCTCACCTGTGGATTAGGATGGGGTGGCCCCAGGTTAAATAATCGGCCTGGATGATGACGGGCAGGTAGAAGCACTCAGCGTGAGACCTGATTTGCAAATTTTCGTAACATATTACTATACTCGCCTTTTTAGCAAATATTGCATTCTGATCAATGATCTTGGGGTTCTTTGCAATAAACCACTTACATTATTTAAAATAATTTACAATTGTATTGGAATAAATCACAATATATACTCACAAATACATACACACAGATGTTCCCTGTTTATAAAAGGAGCGTAACACAGTTGCACTGCCATGGTATTTAAACTTTTAAATGAACTTAGAGGTGGAAAACAAGCAAAATACCCTTGGAAGATGTGCTCACATATCTAATCTATCAAATAAAAAAGTTAGAAATAATTTACAAGTTCTGCCTACATTTCCCCTTGAGAAAACTTTATGACATTAATAATTACAAGCTCAAGGTACAAAGCGTCTGACAAATTAATTCTACGTTTTAAGTGTCCATGTTAATTTAAAACGTTTATCACGGTGTTCTTGATGCTGTCGTTAAAACTGTCTTGCCTGGCAGGGTCATTTGGGTTTTTGCCAGCCACAATTTTTGCAGCAAGCTGTGGTTTTATGAACCTTGGCTTATAGCAAAAACTGAGTAATTACAGTATGATATTCTGAGATACATGTATGTATTATTTTTGCGATTTCTTCGCTACATAGATAAGAGGTTGCGTTTAACTTTGAAGGTTATTGTACTTTAGCTTAAATGTCATAACCTAATTTTCATTTTATACAAATGAACAAGTGGGAACATAATTTCGCATTGCACGCATTTTATACAAACATATAACCCAACTTTTGTACATAGGTACTAGTCGTTTCTCATATTCAACTAAATCGATATTTTTCAAGAATAATGAAAATCCTCCACTGTAGATTCCATTTTTAGGTGGAACTATTAATATCATTGCTTGGTTAAGTCTTCACCTCGGCGATGCGTAGTAGCTCAGTCGTTTGTTTACAAAGGTTATTGAAGGTCTCATAGTCACGATATAGCAGTGCAAACTTTCCTGGTTGCAGTTGCAATCTTGTATCTCAGGGTCTTTTTAAATTAGTGAATGTGAGACATTATGTAGGAACAATATTAATGTTTTATAAATAAATTGACCTTCTTTGTGCTTTGAATAAGTTGTTTATTCAGTAAACTCAACGTCGTCTTGGTTACGTATATAGGTGTAAATAAGAACAGTAGAAATGGTTTTAAATTCAAATGGCTCTCTTTCTTGGTCATCTAACTCGCTATTTCTTTTACTCCTTTAATTGCTTCCTATACTGTATGTAGGAATTATCAGGTAAAGCAATCTCTTGAAATACTCTAGCGAAATTAGTCATCGATCTGTAATATTCTAATTATTATACCTCTTGCAATAATAATGTCCAATTGCACTCCTCCTTGCAAATCAATTTAACATAATGCACAGTCCAGTCATAAGTTCTGTTATCTATGTTTGTAGCTCTACAACTTAAAAATAAATGATTTAATGGTATTGTTACAAGTTACCATGATAGCAGGGTTATCATTCTAAACACATTTGCTTTGTGTAGCTTCCTACATCAACCAAAAAATATGGAATGGGGTGTAAATGAAAACAGAATTGCAGTGATTGCTCTTTATAAGTGTGGTAAGAAACCTATTGAATTTTGTTTACCGAACTGTCAAGAGATTCGTTGAATCTTCCTCTATTGAAGACTTACCAAGATCTGTCTGGCCATGTACCATAAGGACTTCAGGAGTGGTCAAAGCAGTAAGAGAACGAATACGTCGAAACCCACTCCGGAAGCAAAAAATAATGACCCGAGAGTTAAAAGTATCCGCCAAATCCATGTCTCGGATTATCAGAGAAGACCTTCATATGAGAGCTTATCGACGGTCAGTGGGACATGTGTTAACCTCGAACCTAAAGAAGATCAGGTACGAAAGATCAAAGAGGCTCTTACAGTGACATGCTCAGAATGGTCATGAAAATATCCTCTTCACAGATGAGAAAATTTTCACAGTGGAGGAGAAGTACAATAAGCAAAATGATAAAATATATACACGGAGCTCAGAGGAAACTAAAATATCAGTCCTCGTGTCCAGAGAGGGCACCACCCAGCATCAGCAATGGTTTGGTAGAACAACTCAAGCACAGCTCAGGGACACTGTTCCAGAATTCATTGCAGCAGAAGACTGGCCCTCTGGAAGCCCAGACCTGAACCCACTGGACTATATAGGCTTTGGGATATCTTGGAGAGTAAAGCCTGTGCTAAACCTCACTCCAGTTTGGAATCTCTAAAGCGAGATCTCGTAGCAGGCAGCGCAGGAAATTCCTCTAGATGTCATCCATGCTGCAGTAGCAGACTGGCCTAACAGATTAAGGTCCTGTGTAAAGGCCAGAGGTGATCATTTTGAATGACTTGTAGTGTAAGAAATGTTCATTAGTCACTGAATTAAAATATATATGTTATATCTTTTTGTGTATTTTATTTGAAGACATCGCTTCTTAATCATAGGACAGAACTTATAACTGGACTACGTATATACTGGATGAGTCCTCTCAGCCTGCGGATTGAGAAGTTATGCAGTCCCGACGTTGTGCGGACCTTACCGTAAACACTGTCCACTGCATTGTGTCGTATCAATTTCGGCCGAAATGACTGCTTTGCACCGATGTGCGTGTAGTGATTTCCACTCGTAGCGCAACAGTGTGTGCATTCACCTTAAGTCATGAAGGTCCCAGGTTCAAATACTACCACTTGAAGGTACTTTTTATGTTTAATAAACTTAACGAGAACTGATAGTTTGGCATGGAAGTGTCGTTTCACTTAATTAGTTTATGTGAATTTCATTAAAACACAAAGTGTTACTTGTTAGAATATGCTTTAATGAACATCTAAATAAATGCATATAGCATTGTAATTATAATTTACAAACATAAGTCACCATTAAGTAATATTTTACTATTTAAAGCTATTCTTCCATACAAAAGAAGGCCAATAAATTGTTCTGAGAGTTTACAAAATGCAGTACGTACATACAACCTAGATAATGTCTGCAAGCCCATATTATGATCGTTGCGAACCTCTGTCGTTCCCAAAACAGTGACTATGACATGTCGGACCATCACACAGATAAACCTTTACAATTTACCCCTTTCCTCCATGTGGTTCTAATAGGTGTTCGAACTGGCCACCATGCCGGCGGCTGCAAGATCTCTGTGTAACCATCATCGTGTCGTATTAATTTCGAATGCAAATTTCTAGAGGAATCTAATGGGGTTATATCTGGTGAGCGTGCTGGCCATCCTATTGGTCCATGTCGTCCGATCCATCGCTCAGGGCAGGTGGTATCGAGATAAGCCATTGCACGACGGGCCGAATGAGCTGGGGCCCCATCATGTTGGCACCACATAGTTATCGGGTTCTGAACGGCACTTTCTCCAGTAGAGTAGGCAGCTGGTGTTGTAGAAAATGTATATAACGATTCCTACTGAGCTTACTATCATAAAAATACGGGCCTATTAGATAAACACCGAATATATCAGTCCTAACGGTGAAACCCCGTCGAACTTGTAAGACCGCCTCTTGCATCCAATGTGAGTTTACAGTGCTCCAGTAATGCATGTTGTGGCGATTTATATGTCCTGTATTGTGGAACCCTGCTTCGTCTGTAAATAACACAATTGTCAAAAAATGTGGATCTTGTTCAGTTTGTCGTATGATTCACCTAGCGAACGCCACTCTCTGCCCATAGTCCCGGCTGCAGTAGCTCCTGGTGGAGTTGAAGATAATGAGGGTGAAACTTGGCATGTTGTAGTATTCTCCACGCGGAAGATTGGCTAATATTGAAATGTCTGTGAATGTCCCTCGTACTACAATTCGGATGCTGAATGACTCAGCCACACGATCCGCAGTGACTTAGTGATGTGGTGTCTTGTGCACTGTTCCTGATTCCAGAAGGCGGTTCGCAACTTGCAAAAAGTGTGATCTGCAGAAACCTCTGTTGGTATATACATGCCTCCCTTGCATTCTGCTACGCTCCCTCGTATACTAACAGCATCTCCAGGTACTCTCTATTCGAGCACGAACGGCTGGAACTTCGTAGATTTTTATAAGCAAATCCACTTTCTAGTGCATTCGGAAAGAAATTATGTTTTGCTAGAACGTTCTCAAAATATGAACAGAAATGAATAAAGGAGTCATTTATTCGCAGGCGTGATTTGAAGCTCTGACCTTCGCCATGACTTTCCAGCACGTTAACCATTGCGCTACTAGAGCACCCTTATCAGCGGGCAGGTGAATGCGGTGTCAGCACCTGCATTTCGAATCGTCTGTAAAATGCATGGCTGCCTAATTACCAATCCGCAGGATGAGAAGACATTTTTACAAGATTTCCTTAGCTGCATAGAAAATGTATTCAATTTGCAGTCGATGCTCTGTCGCTAAATAAATAATCACCAAGCTTTACTATATTTCACTTAATATCTTTTAAAATACCTTTACCTAGTTTCAAAATGAAATTCATTAAAACATTCTATTATACACTTATTTCGTACGTAAACAAAATATGTAGGACGTTGGAGAAGCGAAGAGTGAACACCAAATTCAAAACCAATTACACCACTCAATTTAAGTCGTCCTCCGTGTACCATGTTCGCCTGTAGTTCCCGAGGTCTCGGGTTCAAACCCCCGGAGGGCGATGGATTTTTTCGGGCATAAAAATCCTTAGCATGGCTTCCTTCGGAAGGGAAGTAAAGCCGGTGGTCCCGTAGATTTACGACATGTAAAAGAACCTCGAGCCTGATAAAGAGGCCTCTGAGCAAAATTACCGGTCTTTCACGCCCAATATAGAATGGGACGCTAAGGAACACAGCAGTTAAAGAGCGTCAATAAATAAAACTCAATTTAATTTAATTTTTCTGAGTATCCTCTTTCGCTAATTAAGCTATATTGCTGTTATTTTTAAAACTATCGCGGTTGTACTTCTTCCTCCACGTTCAATCTGAGACGTTCATTTTCTTTACACTCTCACATATCTAATTATATGCATTATTAATTCCCAGGGTTCTTGGTTACACATACTACAGTTATATAAATATTTGATAATACTTAAGTTTACGTATTTCGTAATGAAGGAGAATATTTCCTTTGTACATTAATCTAAAAGTGTTCACATAATTAAATCATTGTTTTGTAATGCTAAGTGATATTTAACATCATTAATGAAACACACTTCTCATAAACACTATCGATAAGAATCGATCACTGGAGAGTAGGTATAGTGCGATGTGGCGATTCATAAATACCGCTCCATACGTCCAACATTGCGTACACGAAATGCTGTCTCAATGAATATATACAAATGTATTTTGTTTTGAGATTAGTTTTTGGTTTCAATAGAAACATTCTCTTTTGTTTATGCAACCCTTCGGTGAGACTTTAGTTAAAAACTTCAAGAATTCCAATGCTTTGTTTTTGCCTTTTCTAACAATTTAGTTTACTGAAACACATTTGATGCAATTTTGGCCATTTACGACCATTATTCCGGATACTTTTGACTCCATGTCAAGGATATAAACACAAAATAATGGCATGTGCCTCTTTAAACCCGATTTTCCATGAAACAAAAGTTTCCATATGTTTCATGCGATGCAGTGTTTCGTAAATCTTAGTGAAATTTGCAATGTAGGCACATAAACAAATAAAGAGCTTCAAATAGCCCCTATCTGAATGATTAAAAAAATAATATTCTATAGTCGTCCTCCGTGGTGTAGTCGTTACCATGGTAGCCTCTAGTTCCCGAGGTCGCGGGTTCAAACCCGGCGGAGAGCGATGGATTTTTTCGGGCATGGCTTTCTTGGAAGGGACACCCATCTCAGCTGAACTGAATTTTGGGTAGCCAGTGCCATAAGGGACTTGCGGCATTCTAAAACCAACTTGGACTTAAGGAAATGGTTATCGAGGGCCTTCAGGCCTGCTTCCATAGAACTTTGTAACATACCATCTGCATCCACCTCAGATATAATTTCATTCAGCATATCGTCATCCAGTCGATGCCCCAGCATCTCCAGGATGGTACGAACCATCTGCGTGGATATGCATCCTTTCTTCTCTCTATCAAAAGCATCGAACGCCTTCTTCAGCACTGAAACAAATACAAACGGGTTAATGCAAATAGTTGTAAATAGATGCAAAGGTAATTGCTACATCATTTGTACCACAGCAAAGAACTGAAGTGCAATTTTTATTTGCACCCTTCTTAGCTACAGGTTGCGTTAGTTATGTTACTAGTGTTCAGCGGACTGGAAAAGCATCAGTTTTGGAAAATAAAAGGTCCATTTGCAAAGAAAATTAAGAATTAACATAGCGACGTTATAGATTAGCTTAACGCAATATGTTGGCATTCACAACGAAAACTGAAACATAAACAGCATACAATCGCAAAAGAGTGAAACAGCTGAGCTAATGTGGTGGTCTGCGGAGCGACCACCTTACACTACACACGACAAAAAAAAAAGAGGTTATGCGCACGCTTCCATTTATACCATTCCCACAGCTTTGGGAGGTATTTACTGGCCTTCACAGGTGAGTACGTATAGCAAGGAGGAGGTGCGCGAAAATCTGTTACCTTTTCGCGCATTCAGTGGTGTCCTGTTTTATGTGCACAATTCTAGATTATTCACATATAAATATACCAGGTATTAAAAAAAAGTATTCCATATTTTGAGAGGTGGTATGGACCAAAGCAAGAAAACATATCCAGTATTATGGGTTCCAAAATGCATATTTTAAGAGCTACGAGCACTTATTCATCTTCCCTATTGTGAAACATCTCTTTTACTGGAAGCTCTTTGTTATTAATAACGTATGACCTACAGCAGGCAGTAAACAAATGAGGACACATTACTCTGGTTTTTTCCCCCTATTTTTATTTTACGTCGCTTTAACTTCTTGGTCATATTGCGAGGATCAGTTGGTGGATAACTCTTAGAACGATATGTGATGGACAGTTAGCATTCTAGGTCTCATCCCTGTAACCACCCGCTCCGTCACGTATCACAGAGACCCTAGCGCATAGCTACCGAATCTTCTGCTTTTCGTCCGTGCAGAGGGCATTAGGGTCCCGTCCAGTCCAACCGCCACCCTCACACAGAAAGGCGGACAGTCAGCCTTGTAGGTCTCATCCCTGTAACCACCCACTTCATGCCGTGCAGATGGCATTAGGGTGCCGCCCCCACACAGAAAGGCGGCTAGTCTTCTAGGTCTCATCCCTGGAAATGCCATCTTGCTTCGTCACGTGCCCACAGAGACCCTCAGTGCATGGCAACCGGCTCTTCGCTTCATGCCGTGCAGATGGCGTTAGGGTGCCGTCCAGTCTAAGTACTTACATTGTAGATAGATAGCATAGCATTCGCTATTACCACTTATTTTTCATTTTACTATTGTTTTAGACTTACGGTGGAACTTTGGGTCGTGGTATTAAATATCCAATCCGGTATTTACCTTGGCGACTGAGAAAAACCACGAAGAAACCTCAGACAGATTGGTCGGCCCACGGGATTTGAACCCGTGACCTCCTGAATGCGAGCCACAGACTTTACCGCCTGAGCCATCCCGCTGGTTCTGCTGCTGTTCATGGATACATCTATCATAGTGTCGTTACTGTAAACCACCGTATTCACAGTTCTGGGTAAACAGCGCTACGCGTATGATTGAGTTCTAGTGGAATCAGTTTGTTTTTTGATAAGTTTGTGAAATGCCTTTACATTGTAGTTTTAATTTAAATGTTTGGTATATGCAGCCCCATTAATGATGTACAAACACTACAGGAAGGCGTCATCAATGTTTGCCAGAGCCTCCGTGATCGACCTGGAGTATTTCAGTGAGTACGTGATTCCCTAAGACGTCGGACAGAAGCATGCCTTATTATGAATGGGCACCATTATCGAGTACCTCCTTTAGCGATGGTTCACAAGTCGTACTTAATCGCAAGCAGATGACGTTAGAATCTATGCTGTTTCACAGTAATGTGTCCTCATTTGTTTACTGCATTCTGTAGGTCTTACGTAATAGCAACGAGCTTGCAGTAGAGGACATGTTTCATAGTAGCGAATGAACAAATGCTCACAGCTCTTAAGGTATGCATTTTAGAGCCCATGTTTACTGGACATTTCTTTCTTTCTTTGGTCCATACTACCACCTCTCAAAATATGGAATTCTTTCTTTTTAACATCCTGTATAAGTTTCAACAATAGGTTTATTCATAACTTAGATATAATAATCATGAACTAAGAACTGTTTACAGAGGTTTGTGAAAAACAAACAACAGTAGTAACTTAAAATTTTAACCCGTACTATTTAAAACGTGGGAAAATTTGCGAATAACAGCAAATATCTAAGAAGTGGTATGAGTTACAAAAATTATTATTGATACAAGATGTATTTTTAACCAGATTCACGTTTTTCCTATATCTATTAATCTTTTATCTGTATTTTAGCACTTACGATTTACCCATAATTGAATTAAAATAGAGTACTTCGCTGAATATTTGTACAAAAAAGGGTATAAGTTTTACTGAGTGTGCCAATATCTCACATTTGTTTAGAGAATAAATAATGTAAACGTGTAAATGTAAAGGATCATTTAGTACTTGATCTTACATCCCATAAATAGGATTTTTGTTATCTATACGCTTTCTCGTTTTGGAGTTGCTATATCACACACGCTCATTAATGTTTAACGCCCGTTGCTACTACATACGAGCGGCACCACAGGTGGTGGACACTGGTGATAGAAGAAATGAAATTAGAAAAGGAAACGTTCCAGGCCTAATTTTAGGATATCTCCCCGGCATTTACCAGTTATGAGGATAGGAATACCTGGGAGAAAAGCCTCAACTTGGGAGAACAAGCCTGGTGGAATTTGAACCACACGAGTCCGTTTCTTAACTGTCTACGCTACATGCATCGTTAGTGAGGAGACAGTGAGTGTGGAGGATGACTGATGCGTGTGAATGGACGAGTGAGTTTTTAACGACTTGTCATAAACAACAATAATGCACATTTCGTATTGATCTGAGAGGTTAACCTACACATTATTATCATCACAAAGTCCCAAACGTGAGAGCATGTCAATAACAGCTTCGCTGATTAAAAGAGTTTAATAATAATCCCACACAGTGGTTACAGCTCATAGACTCACTTCCGCTCGCCGGTTAAATTAGACATGATGCATGTGATTTATAATCACGGCTGACATATCCAACAGGTGTGTCTAATTTGTACTGGCTCTCATGGAAGAGAAATGAGAGGTGTTCTGCCATTAGGAGAGAATTTCCCCTTCACTGATCATTTGACTGCTCCTGAAAGAGTGCACGCTTAACCAACGACTAGCAACTGATTTTAGACTTTTAAAAATTAAATTGCTTGCTCAAAATACAGCACTGAGTTAAATGACACATTTAATTACTGCTGTGTTTTTACTTTCTCTACTGCCTAAAGTAAATACCGAGCGAAAGGCTCGCATTGAGAGGCCCTAGGTTCGATTCCGGTCCGGCCACTCTGACTGAGTTTCTTTGTGGTTTCCCCGGGTCGGTAGGGGAATGCTAAATGTTCCTCTTCTACCACGAGTTTCCTGTCCATCATTTCCTAACCCACCATTGCCTTTCGTCTGTTTTAGGGTTGTAGGCCCAGGCGACGGCTTTCGGTGTGTTGCGCTTTGGAAACGTTTCTTCCTAGCGTTTGGCTAGTCTGCTCGAGGGGTCCGCTTTCTAGGAGCATCCTTGGGCCTCAGGGCATATTGGGGAGCTCTGGACTAGTAGGCGTGGCTAGCCAATGTGAGGATGTGATCCACCTGGAGCCGTTAGAGACCCCGTCCATGCTTGTGCATATCGGCGCCCAGATATGATCGCCCTTCGGGTGTCCCTCCCTCCCAGGGGTCACGTTAGAAGCAAAACGGGCTACTCTGGCCTAGTACAGCGGTGCTCTGCGGTCCCCTCCTACCTACCTAAGTAGGTACAGGAAATATTACATTCCACCCAAATACGAGGGGCACTATTTATATTTTGAGCCTTGGCAACCCTGAATGTTGTAGGTGCCATCTGACGTTTCCAGTGGAAAGTTTGACATTTTTGACCATAATCTACGTCAAACATTTTGTCAATAGAGCGTCATTTGTTTTGTTTACACTAACTTGAAAATTGTGTGTCAACAAAAACATGGAATTAACTCGTGAAAATGTTCGTGCAATGATTTATTACGACTTTCGTCGTGATTTATCAAGACAAGAGTGCATCGATCAACTAACTTCCACATTTGGCGACGAAGCTCCATCCTTTGCCACTGTGAAACGCTGGTATAACGAATTTAATCGTGGCCGCCGTTCGCTCAATGATGAAGTTCGTGAAGGTCGTCCAAAATCAGTTGTACTGCCAGAAAACATTGATGCTGTGCAAAACGTAGTACCTAAAGATCGTCATGCGACATATTGTGAGATTGAGGCAACCCTAGGCATTAGTTCCATCAGCATATATAAAATATTGCATGATTATTTAGCCGTGAAAAAGGTTTGTTCTCGTTGGATCCCACATAATTTGACGCAATCTCAGAAAGATGCTCGTGTCGATTGGTGTACAAAAATGCTCAGTAAATACAATGGCGGTGCCTCAAAAGACGTATATAAGATTGTAACAGGTGACGAATCATGGATCTATGCGTATGAGCCGGAACGTAAACAGCAGTCGACTGTATGGGTGTTTCAAGATGAAGCAAATCCAACAAAAGTTGTTCGCACTCGAAGCACTTCGAAGCAAATGGTCGCCTGCTTTTTCAGCAAAACTGGCCATGTGGCAACAGTGCCTTTAGAGGAACGTAAAACGGTCAATGCCGAATGGTACACAACCATTTGTTTGCCGGAAGTCTTCGTTGAAGTAAGGAAAACCAACAAGAACCGTAGGATTGTTCTTCATCAAGACAATGCGAGCGCACACACATATCGTCTAATAACAGGGTATTTGAAGGCTCAAAAAATCGAATTGATGAGTCATCCACCATACAGTCCTGATTTGGCACCCAATGACCTTTTGTTTCCGAACATCAAGAATAAATTGCGTGGACAACGATTTTCGTTGGCAGAAGAAGCCGTTGATGCCTTCAAAAACCATGTTTTGGAGGTGTCTCAAGAAGACTGGAATAAATGCTTTGACAAATGGTTCAAATGGATGCAAAAGTGTATTGATCATAAAGGAGAATGTTTTGAAAAACAATAAAAGCAGTTTTCAGTCAGAAATTACTTTGTTTTAATTTTTAGGCTCAAAATATAAGTAGTACCCCTCGTATTAGATGTCAAGGTTTCACTGGAAATTGAGACTCCCTCAATCCAACATACAGCATTATTAGAAAAAGATGTGAGTGTGTGCGGGCGCGCGGGCGTGCGTGCATGAGAACAGCATAACTCAAAAACGAAATACCAGATAAATACAAACTTGATATTTAAGTGGAATATCTTCCAAAGATGCGGCACGAAGATTTTCAAGAAAATTCTTCCACCTCAACTATCCTTTACATGGAAGTATTGTCACAACCCACCACTGGGTGTGATTGGGAAGCGTAGGTGGGCAGGATCAGAAGGCAAAGACACTCGCTTAAGCTACTGACTGCATGAATATATTTTGAAGGGAAACCCTGAGATGGTGATGTACAATGTTTAGGGCAATGACTTTGTACCTACATGACTTCAGATAGTAAAAGCAATTACTAATACTACCCTTCTGGGCTTACCTTGGAGATATGTGCGTGGCGCCGGAAGGAGTTGCAAGTCGATGCCAATCGTGACCAGCGGTACACGATTCCCATCCGTACTAAGACGAGCAAGACGAAGCTGAAGAGAGCGAGCGGGCCTCGCTCACTTGCTTATATAGAAGCCCGGCTTCTATCGGGGTCTCCATATTGTCCGAGCGGATATTACCGTATATGGTTCGAAGCCGCCCTAGAGTTACGCAAGAGCGCATGACTTTCCCGGATACACATATTCATTTCTGGAACATTGTTCCATGAGTTTCCATGGGGAAGTTGACGTCACTGTAAATCCCAAGAAACACTCCTAGGAAATAAGCAACCGCTAGCGTCCGGTCACGTACACAAGATTAACAGAAATGTCATAAACTAAGAAATAAGTAGAATAAGATTCTACATAAATTTAGAAGAATGTGACCGAATATTAAGATATCACCAATTGGTGAGTAATAATAAATCCAAGACCCAGCTCCTCGCCGGTATAACGTGACAGTATTTCGGGTGTTTTTTTATTTTCTCAAAAAAAATAGCTCTGACTATTTAAGTTAAATGTGATATACTTCAGATATTGACAAGACAAGTAAAATGTACTGGGAATGGCGTGTCAAGTCCACTATATTCGGAGGAATTTTGTATAATCGTGCACCATCAGCCATTTGCCAGACATCCATTATTGTTGGTTTGAATTGTTGCAACCGTCATTTTCTGCTTTCGCTATTCAGTTTTTTTTTCTCGAAACGAGATCATGGAATTTCAAGGTGAGCGTATATCGATTATCTTTTAAACATCTGACTATCTATTCGGTTTTCCCCAGCCCCCTTCTACGTACAACGAAATGCGTACTGAAACTATTTCTGCAGTTTTATCTCGGTTAAAATGAAGCAGATAGAAAAATAAGCTTTCGTAGGAATAGCTTGTAGAAGCCATATAAAAGTAAACCATAGTGGGTAGAGAGAAAGTCACGTGAATGCAACATAAGATTTGTAAACCTTTATTTTGTATATTATGCTAAGAATTAGCTTCCAGTTACCTGTTGGTTACCTATTCAAACTGTTTTACTCTTAAAAAATGCTCACTACAACAACAGATGTCAGATGTAGGGGTAGCGTGTCTGTCTTCTAACTCGGAGTGTTCACCTTCAAATCTAGGTTGGGGTATAAGGTAAAGGTACTAACTAACCAGAGGACCTCCGAAACCGGTACAGTGCACCGCACGCAGGCCATTCTGCCCCTTGTGCTTTTACCAGTGATCCCCGGGAGAGACTCGAGGATCGACCAGACCCGAATGACGACGGGCGTCAGCACAGACAGGGTCCCTAATGTTTCTAGGCTGAACACATCCGACGCCGCCTGTCCACAAGCCACCGAACCTCCGGCAGTCCCTCGGAGCCCACTCGGAGGACAGACGTAACTGAGCAGTCCCCGCAGCGACGCCAGGGAATAAACCTCTACCGACCTTAGAGCCACCGCCCAGCCGCAACCCGCCAAACACTGTCCTGGGGTCCTACAACCCTGAAACAGATGACAAGGAAGTTGATAGGCGCAGGAAATGAGAGGTAGGAGAGTCGTAATAGAAGATGAACCATTCCAGCATTCGCCTGTCGACCCGGGGAAACCTCGAAAAAAAACCATGGACCAGAGTGGGCGGTCGCCGGGAATCGAACCGAATGCTGGACACAAATGTTGCTGCCTGAGCCATCCCGCTCGGTAATGTTGGAGTAAACCGCTTCACTGTAGATCTGAGTTGTTAGCAGGCGCGTTAAGCACTTGATTAAAACAAAAGTAATTAACCCATTTTGAAAATTTTAAATTGTACCCACGTTTTTAACACTCGTAATATAACAGCTACTGTTGTGGAAGAAGTCCAAATATTTAAATTGCTCATGATAGTTGTAAAGGCCCATTCCAATAGAAAAGTTACGAACACTGAAGCTTGTGACAGGGTAAATAACGGCGCCACACAATGATTTTCGTTAGCATTAACATCATCTTCAAACGCTAACGCCAAATCTTACAATCGTCCAGCTTTCATGTACGCTTAAAGGGATTCTAGAGGAAAATAATCTGATGTATTACGTTCACACGACCTTCTCTACTCTCTCTCGCGTATTTTTCTTCTTCTTTTTTTTATACAGTACTTATATTACATTTATTTATTTTATTTAATACAATTTAGAGAGCTTTTACTAAACACTACTGTATGCACCACTAAGCTTTAGCAGAACCAGAAGTCGTGTCCTGTGCTCGTAACCAGCTGTTCACTTCTGATTCATCTTTTTTTAATGTATTTATTTATTTACTTTTTGGGGATATTCGGATTCTGAAACTTATTCCATCGTCCTCCATCGTCTCAGCGAATCGTTTTGTTGTACCCGCGGTAGAACACTGGTGGTAGACATCAGATGTTTGTAAAAGAAGGCTGACCAAGTAAAGGACAACCTCCGCGTAGTAATGGTGGGTAGGTCCGCAAATGCCTTCCACCACCGCCGAAATTCGGGTAGCCGCTTATCTGAAAGACGAAGTTGAGCTGCCCAAAGAGATTGCTGTAGCGGCGTGTCCAGAACACGCAGTATAGTTTTCCCAAGAAGTACCAGACATTTCACATCCACTGCGATCAACCCACAACCAACTTTATTAACTGGTAGCCGTAGTTGTTCCCTGGAAACCCGATAAGCAGCCCCGGACCAGAGAAAATAACCAATAAGACATTCGATTCGCTGAGAAAATTGCTTGGTAATAGGCAACACTTGAGCAATGTACCAAATCCTACTGAGGGCGTAAGTATTCACATACCACACTCGTTGGAAAAGGTTGAATGATCGAGTCCGCTGCTCTACAAAGAGCACCCGTAACTTCGTCAGTTTGTCAGCCCAATTAAGTGCCACAGTCTCGCGAAATCAGTGCGTAAACACAACGCTCAAGATCTTCGTGCGGCTTACTGTCCGCATACCATGAAGGTTCAGGGGTAACACCTCCGACTTGGTAAAATTTTGTTGGGCTCCAGAAACGGAACTATAGCTCGTAGTATTAGTGAAAATACAAATTATTCTTACGAAAGTTTATTTTCCTGTATACTCCAATTTAATCAGATAAACCTTTCCAGAAATAGCTGCGTTACACAAACCCGGCGGAGGGCGATGGATTTTTTTCAGGCGTAAAAATCCTTAGCATGGCTTCCTTCGGAAGGGAAGTAAAGCCGGTGGTCCCGTGTCGTAGACTTACGGCACGTAAAAGAACCTTAATTCCGATAAAGAGGCCTCTGAGCAAAATTTCCTGTTTTCACGCCCAATATAGAATGGGGCGCTAAGAACCATAGCAGTTAAAGAGCGTCCATAAATGAAACCCAGTTTCAAAGGGAGCAGTGATAGTCAAGTGTTTAAGTACTGGACGCTATACGCCTTAAAATTCCATACTGTCTCAATGGAATCGCGAGAAACAATTGAATGTTTACGGGACTTGAAAAGAACGGCTAAAATTGAACAATTCGAACATTAATAACGGATTTCTCAGAAATGGATTAAGCCACAAAAAAATTATTCGACATAAATTTGAGGCAGTATTTTTAACACTTAAATAATTTCAGTCTAATTATATAATATGTAAATTCAATAACAGCCCGCCTTGAAGCAATGTGTGTATGTAATATTTTGTAAAATGTATGTAACAGTCATTGCATATGCTTATATTGTATCCATATTTAATAATGTTATGTGACTATATTACGTAATTTAATAATGTAGGAGCTGTGAGAAATAGGTCAAAAGTTGCTAACAAAGAGGTAACAATGAGGTAACCTTGAGTCAATAATGAGCAAGAAAGTTTAACAGTACTACTTCTGATTCTTGGAGCAACAATAATGTAATTTTAGTGACACTTTAAAAATAGCCAATCAACAACCAGAAAAAGCTTTAGTTAAATGAAGGTATTCCTTTGGAGTAGGATTAGCCAAGCAGAGACTTGAAATACAGAAATTTACAAGTTTAGACGGTTGAAATCAAGTCATTTGCCTCCAAACAGTGCTTATAACCAGACGTGTTGCTTCTAGACAGTGATCATAACCAGACGCGAGATGTGCCCTCGAGAAATTAAATACGTATTCGTGTGAGACGAAAAATAAGTTTACGTGTTAAAAAGTACAAGTAATTAATTAAAGAATCTCACAGCTCTCTATATCAGTGGTGTTATTTTAATGTATCAAGTACTAATAAAAGGAGTGAAGTAAAATTATAATCTGTGTAAGCCTACATTCTTGTCACATCACGCACTGCCAAGATATCCATGTCTCTAAAATAAATACTGACGCAGCTGGGGCAAATATAATACAACTCCTTCAATACAAACTACTTCAAATTGACGCCCAAAGCGTGGTGCTAATAAATAACATAACAAAACATCTTCTCAAATTGGCATCCATACGTGGAGTTAAAATAAATACTCCATTCTCAAATTGTATGTTTTAAAGAGGTCTACAATTTTTGTGTAGTGCGTTTTCGTCTATCGCTTAACGTTTAGTAGTTATTCGTACAAGGTTATATGTTTTCTCGAATAAAGGGGATTTCATAGATTATTTCAGAAAATTCAAGATACACATTTCATTTTTCATGTAATTTCTGTAATATATGGCATTTTAATTAAAATCGTTAGACATTTTTAGAAAATAAAAAATTCAAAATATCTTCTATGTAAAGGGTAGTTTGGCGTTGGGGACTATATTGAAAATCTTCGTGTCGCATTTTTGGATGGTACTGAACCTAAATACTAAATTTTGTGTTTATCCGACTTTTCGTTTTGCAACGGAAGATGCTTGTTTACGTAATATGTGTGTTTTTGTTAGCCCCACGTTGTGGAAGCCAAATTTGCTAGAGAAATTGCTTTACGTAATGTTGTTTACATCAGTGTTGAAGCCATCTTGTGACGTCATTCATTTGTTTGGTTTGTAGCTCCATCTGGCGTAGCAATTTGCATCAGTTTTGAAATAATTCACTTTAAATGTCCTCCAGCTAGCTCTTTGGGTCGAACATGTATTTCTTACAGGTTGTGAATCGGAAAGGAATCTTTTATCCAGAAATTATACTGATGAAGAAAATTTGTTTTATAATTTTTATTGCCGAACACGTTCACGAACACTTTTACATATTGATTTAGATACTCGCCAAACTGAAACTGTTTGTAATAACTTCTTACTTATCACTTTTAACTCGCGTACTTCAACTTTGTGTATATTTAACTGTATAATACTTTAGATCTTTAATGATTTTTGCTGCGCGTAACTTGACGAAATGAAGGACTGACTAACGACGTGTAGTGTACACGAAATTTTGATGAACTGAGGCGACCTACGTGTAAGGTATTGAGAATTTTGTTGAACTGGGGGCGATCTACCACGGACTCGACTTTATATACTCCCACTCCTCGACATGCCTAAAGATTATAAATGAACTGCTATTGGCTAATAAAACGCGCCAACATTAGCGTCTATTTTAATATCCAATGAAAACCACGAATACATATTGCTTTTAGGGAAACATTCCAGAAGTTTCTACCGAAAACGCGCCAAACATTACATAACTTCCTTGTTCCCAATAACGATAAACAACTCATCCCCTCGCTGCATTATTGCGCTATTATTGACAGTTTCAGTAAAGCCGTATAAACTTATTTCCCAATAATAATTACAATTAATAAACATCGGAAATCAATGTCACATAAAAATACATATTCATATTACAATCATTATTTACATTTAAGTAATTTGTGATACAAATTACCGCATCATATGCCCCACTAGAAACATAATTATAAATATTTATAACTTGTTTGGAAATTTTATAATTGTGCTTTTAGTCTCCTAAATCTTGGAACACACGCTATCACTTTCACTTAACACTTCACACGCATTTAACACACGACATATTTTTTTTTCTTTTTATCTCGCCACTACTTACTGGCTCTGGTTTAATTAATTTAGATATTAATCTGACATCACAAATTTTTTATAGCAAATACTTTACCCTAAATTATTTAATCACTGCTACCAAATTGTTTACACTCTTATATTGTTGACAAAAATTTATACATTTAAGATTTTTTTTGTAATTATCATACATATTTACCAAAATATTCACCCTCTACACAAATATTTACATCTCTTAAATCTAGGCACTGTTTCACATGTTCTATTTACTACATAAATATATATATATATATATTTACCAATTTTTGTTATTTTGTAATTTATCTTAACAATACTCTTGGAATAGTATTTATGTACTTTACTTTAATATAACATCATGCTTTATTTCACATGTTCAGTTACTAATAAAATGTTATTTTCCTCTTAAACATTTAGTCATGTCCAAAATTTATTTCTCCTTTCCTATGACGTACATATTTATTTAACCCTCTTACGTTCCAATACATTGCTCTGCATTTCGTCTTTAACTATCCAGCATTTACTATTTATCATCTTTGTCTTGTGTTTCACCATGATCTTCATGGTTGTATGGTTTCAGCATCTCAATATGGAACTTTCCTATGCTTTTTCGAGTTGTTGGATTACATAACTCATATGTATTAGTTCCATATACTTCAACAACTTCATATGGTCCATGGTATTTGAGAAACATTCGCCAATAAAGTTTATTTACTTTATCTGACAATTTCTTGGTTTTAACCAAAACTAAATCTCCTATTTTGATCCTCCATTCCTTTCTCTTCTTTTCTTCATGTTTAATTTTTCTTTTTATGGCCTTTTTCTTCATCCTCTCGAATGCTTTTCGGAACATCTCTTCTTCTGTTTGTGGTATCGAATGCGCATCTGGAATGGCTTCTGGAATTTTTTTACACATTGTATTGATCTTCTTTCCTAACTTAAGTTCACATGGTTTGTATCCTGTCACATTGTTTACGGTTTCATTTAGTAGATTCTGAACGAAGTTCACGTATCCATACCATTGGGTGTGTTTTCGATGACATAACACCCTTAAATAATTTGAAATTTCCTTAATTTCCCTCTCCACTGGGTTGGAGTTCGGCCTGTATCTTGACGAAAAATATTGTTTAATGCCATTTTCTTTCAGTCCATCCATAAATTTTTTTCCTGTGAAGTACGAAGCATTATCGCTCAATATAGATTGAATAGGTCCTTCTTCTATCACATATGACTTAAGTAGTCTATTCAAACATGCTAAACCTGTAGGTTTTCTCAAAGGGTAAATTCTTACATATTTGCTGAATATATCATAACAGACAAATATATATTTATTTCCAAATTGACTTGGAGGCATCGGACCATGAATGTTAATACTAATTACACATCTCGGCTTATCCCTTATAACCGAATTAGTTTCAAATGCATATGCTACATTTATTTGCTTTGCCTTCTGACACAGGTTGCAGCACGATATAAATTTCCGAACTTTCTGACGCAATTTGGATATGTATAAATTCTCTAAAATCATAGAAGTTGTTCGGTCCGTCCCTGAGTGTGCTAACCCTTCATGAAAATTCTTAATTAGTTCCTTTTCCATGCTTTTCGGAACCATTACCTTCCAACTAGGCATTTCTTTTCCATGCTTCTTGTATAATGTCCCATCTCGAATTGCTATAATTTCTTTCTTTGCCTTTTCAATTAGTGGTGCCTTTTCTTTAAGTTCTAACAATTTTGCGTCCTCATTTTGAATTTCCCCCATATTTTTCAATTTCCTAATCATTTCTTTGCTTAAAGGAATTTCAATTGTCAATATTTTGACTTCATTTCTAGGCCTTTCAATATTTTCGGGAATTTGTGGATTGTAGTTCAATCTTGATAGCAAATCACTGAAGGTATTATTTTTGCCAGGAATGTGGATAATCTCAATATCGAATGCAGATATTGCATGAATGTATCTAGCAAGTTTTCCACTACATAATCTACACCGTTGTATGAAAGTTAAGCTGATGTGGTCTGAATATACTTTCACCTTTTGCTGATAAATATAGGTTTTAAAACGAATTAATGAGAAATACAGTGCTCCAATTTCTAGCTGAGTCATTGAAGAATTCCTCTCAATATTTGTAAGTCCTCTAGAAGCTGTACTAATGACGTGAAAGTCATTGTTGATGTCTCGCTGTCCTAAAATTCCGGCATATCCTTGCATTGATGCGTCGACATAAATCTCATATTCCAAATCTTCTCTGGGCCTCTCGAGTAATATGGACTTAGCAAAGAGTTCCTTTACTCTCTCAAAACATTTTTGATGATCCTCTGTCCATTTCCACTTATTGTTCTTTCGGAGTAGCTGCCGCAGTGGTTCTATTTCAGCCGAATATCTTGGTACGAACTTACTCTGAAAGTTCAATACCCCTAAGAGACGTCTAATTTGTTTTACGTTCCTTGGTGGTGGAATTTTCATTATTGCTTCTATTCTTTTCTGATCAGGTCTTATACCTCGTTCATCCACTACATAACCCAGAAAATTTATTTCCTTGACACAAAATTTTGATTTTAGTATGTTCACAGTCATACCATGTTGTTGTAGTTTATTTAACACATAATGGACATTATTCATGTGTTCTTCAAATGTTTGACTAATAATTAGGAAGTCATCAATATACTTATTAAAAAGTCATCTGCAGAATTTCCAAAGATACTGTGAATGGCTCTCAAAAATCCACTTCCTGAGTTTTCTTAAACCAAAAGGATTTACACAAAAACGATACTGGATCCCTGAGTACTGAAATGAAGTGTAATCACGCACTTGTGGATCTAATTCCACTTGCCAATATGATGCAGTGAGGTCAATGGATGTCAGAAATCTCCCTCTTGAAAGTTTTGTAATTAGTTGTTCAATTCCCTCACTTTGAAAATGATCTGGTTTCATATACTTGTTGACATATCTACCGTCTAAAGTTAATCTCAAACTACCATCTCGTTTAATACTCCAGCAGATTGAATTTATATACTGAGAATTACTTTGCTCAATAATCCCATTTTCTAACATGCTATTTATTAATTGTCTAGCTTTGTCTCGAAGACTTATAGGTAAATTGTCATACTTGTGCCTATATGGTGGTACGTCTTCTACTTGAAATGTATGTTGATATACATTACATCTGCCTGGGATATTACTAAATACTGAACTATTGTTCATCAAAACATCATGAAGGATTTGTTTTTGCATTATCGTAAGATTATAAGCATCTTCACACTTATGTATTATTTCCTCATTTCTCTTCTCTTTCCAGCTGTTGTCTGTCTCGCTCACATGGTCGTCTTTTGTTTGGATTGTAAATTCCTCTACTTTCTCTGGCATTTCTGCTAGCTGTTGAAAATATGGTGTGGTATTCCCTTCATATTCTGTGACTACCTGCTTTATTTGACTATTTCTATCAGTTTCTGTTATTTGCACAAAAAACTCTTGGTCACAAAGATTCTTCTCATCCTTTGTCATCTCGATTACAGAAACTTTCTCTTTTATAAATGGTACCCTTATTTCTCTATCATCTTTTGTCATTCTTAACTCTTCATGTTTAAAATCTATACTTGCTTCATATTCATGTAGGAAGTCACATCCTATAATTATGTCACAAATCAGATGGTTTACAATTAGAAACATAACCTCAAAATTCTCTCCGCCGATAAGTATATTAAGTAGAGCTTGTGTTTTTATGACCTGTGTCGTTCTTCCAATTGCAACACGACAAACTAAATTACTAGTGGGAAGAGCCATAATTTTGTTACCTTCATTAATCAAATTTATGTAAAATTTCTGTGAGCAAATTGAAGCTGATGAACCAGAATCTATAGTTGCAATGATTTCTTTCTTCGCAATTTCCATCCTAACATGAGGTGACTCAAAATTTTCTCCCTTATCTTTTGTTGCTGTAATCTTATTACAGGGTGTATGTGTAGGCGTATGATTTGTATTGGTAATGGATACTGAATTATTAAAGACGTCCTGAGAACCTACTGCACAGGAGTCTGCTAACAGTTTTCCTGGTTATTTCCCTGTTCACGTACGGGACTGCCATTCCTAACAGGCGCTAAATCTATCTCATTGTCGCTACCATTGTTTTGAGTTCCCCTTCCTCGAGTTCGAAATCCTCGATTTCTGACATTATGTCCCCTTGGCACGTAATTTTCTTGCCGTTCCTCAGATCTTTCCCGATTATGATTTTCCCTCCAGTGAGTGAAATTTCCCCTTTGTCTAATGTACCTCCTTCCATAATTTTGCCCTCTTTCAGGCAATCTTTCTGTCCTGACATAATTTATTTGTTCCTGTCGACCTGGTCTCCTATCCATCCTTGATCTTTCAAATTGTGGAACGTATGATTGATACCGTTGTCTGGTATTAATTTCATGATGTCTGTCTTGTCCTCTAATTTGCTGATAACTACCTTGGTAATTTCTTCTATCTCGCACATCTAAAAATCTGTGCTCCCACTCCCGAGATATATCTTCTTCCTGTTGTTCCAAAGCTGTTATTAATTCT
This sequence comes from Deroplatys truncata, assembly GCA_030765065.1. Classification (NCBI taxonomy): domain Eukaryota; kingdom Metazoa; phylum Arthropoda; class Insecta; order Mantodea; family Mantidae; genus Deroplatys; species Deroplatys truncata. The sequence goes on from CM060987.1 coordinate 22,911,173, forward strand.
GTCATCTCATAGATGTTCCGTGGTTTTGCAATTAATAAGTAATTTCGTATCCTTATAGGATAATGCCTTGCGAGCAAACTCACAAAATCTTCCTCACTGATTGGAGGTGACAAGTTTCTAACCTGACTTGCATGTTTTAGTAAGTAATTAGTCATTGATATTCCCTCTCGTGGATTAAATTGACCATGACTAAGCATTGCTCGAATTCTTTGCTGTACCGTAACATTCCAAAATCTATTCATGAATAATCTCTTAAAGGATTCATATGAAATTTCACCCCCTGATACCATTTGTAACCAATCTAAGGTTTTCTGGTCCAAACATCTTTTGACAACTATCATTTTCAATGCTTCAGGTATCTTTTTAATTTGAAAATACTCTGATAATTCTGCAATGAATTGTACTGGACTGGAGTTTTCATTAAATTTTGGAAGTGGAAAATCACTTAAGATATGATTGTAATTTTGCAAATTCCCTGCTCCCATATTTAAATTCTCTAGTGTTACTTGTGCACTCTGAGTTTCAGCATTAGCTATAGATGAAGCTGCCGCATCACTCACATTATTTGTCATACCTGAGGAACTACCTCTATCATTATGTTGTACATCTGATACATTCACATCACATATATTTGCCCTTGAATTCAATTCTAATCTATTTACAGTACCTTGCAGATTTTCTATTGTCTGTTCCAATTTTTTATTATTCTCATTTTGAACAGTTTGGTGTTTGTTAATTTCAGAAGTTAGCTTTTGATTCAAATCTTTAGACAAATCTTTAACTTCATCAGACAATTTATTTCTCTGTTTTTCTGACTCCTTCTGAATTTCAGATATTTCCCCTCTGAAATTAACTTGCACCTGTATTAAATCTGCATTTGTAGCCTCCATCATTTCTCTTAACTCACTTGAAATGCTACTCATTCGGCTACCTAGCTCTGTACATTTTACATTAACATGCTCTATTTTATTGTTAACCTCATTTTTTGGTTAGATATTTCCCTGCTCATGTCTAACATTTTCTTTGAAACTTCACCTATTTCATTTGCTATCATTTCCTGATTTTCATTTTTCATTCTAATCATACTACTATCTAGCTCCATGAATTTCTTTTCAATTTCTTCCCTGTTTTGTTCTAAGCTTTTACCAATATCTTCCCTCAATTCCCTATTATTCTTTTCCATATCTTCCCTGTTTTGATCTATTTTCTTACTAAGATCTACCCTTAATTCCCTATGACTCTTTTGCATATTCTGAGTTAGTTTTTGTTCTAATTTCTCACTACTCTTTTCCATATCTTCCCTCAATTTCTCATTATTCTTTTGCATATCTTCCCTGTTTTGATCTGTAATACTCTTACTAAGATCTTCCCTTAATTCCCTATGCATATTTCTCAGCATTTCCATCATCATACTAGCATCAAAATTAACATTTCCTGCTATTCTATTCTCACTTTCTGCACTAACATTTTCATCCTCAAATCCTAAAAAGTCTGGGCTTCTTTCTGTAACCTGTATTGAATCACAACTAACTGTTACACTATCTCCCTCCATAATTATTTCTTCTGTATTACTAGCAGCCATTGTTTTCATTATCCTACCACTCCTAAGGAACATTTAAATTTGTTTACCCCCTTTTTTTTTAGAATTAAAATCACACTTTTCTAACCTTTCTGATGCTATCTGCTGATGTTGCTTAGATGTCCAGCTGTCTGCCCCACTCTCCTAGGTTTGTATGTCGCTTCGATGAAACTGCGTAGTCTTGTTGTCCTGTAGTTTGAATTTCCCAGTTGCCTCGTAATCTCGGAATTACAATGTCCAATCATCCATGTAGTCTGTCGTTCCTGGAATCTGCATCTTGTAGTTCATTTCACTGCTGCATTCGTTCCACGTCCTGGTTATGCTGATCCTTTCCTGGTCACTATGCTTCTTTCCTGGTCATCGTGTTCCTTTCCTGGTTATCGTGCCCCACGTTCTGGGTGCCAATTTGCAACGGAAGATCCTTGTTTACGTAATATGTGTGTTTTTGTTAGCCCCACGTTGTGGAAGCCAAATTTGCTAGAGAAATTGCTTTACGTAATGTTGTTTACATCAGTTTTGAAGCCATCTTGTGACGTCATTCATTTGTTTGGTTTGTAGCTCCATCTGGCGTAGCAATTTGCATCAGTTTTGAAATAATTCACTTTAAATGTCCTCCAGCTAGCTCTTTGGGTCGAACATGTATTTCTTACAGGTTGTGAATCGGAAAGGAATCTTTTATCCAGAAATTATACTGATGAAGAAAATTTGTTTTATAATTTTTATTGCCGAACACGTTCACGAACACTTTTACATATTGATTTAGATACTCGCCAAACTGAAACTGTTTGTAATAACTTCTTACTTATCACTTTTAACTCGCGTACTTCAACTTTGTGTATATTTAACTGTATAATACTTTAGATCTTTAATGATTTTTGCTGCGCGTAACTTGACGAAATGAAGGACTGACTAACGACGTGTAGTGTACACGAAATTTTGATGAACTGAGGCGACCTACGTGTAAGGTATTGAGAATTTTGTTGAACTGGGGGCGATCTACCACGGACTCGACTTTATATACTCCCACTCCTCGACATGCCTAAAGATTATAAATGAACTGCTATTGGCTAATAAAACGCGCCAACATTAGCGTCTATTTTAATATCCAATGAAAACCACGAATACATATTGCTTTTAGGGAAACATTCCAGAAGTTTCTACCGAAAACGCGCCAAACATTACATAACTTCCTTGTTCCCAATAACGATAAACAACTCATCCCCTCGCTGCATTATTGCGCTATTATTGACAGTTTCAGTAAAGCCGTATAAACTTATTTCCCAATAATAATTACAATTAATAAACATCGGAAATCAATGTCACATAAAAATACATATTCATATTACAATCATTATTTACATTTAAGTAATTTGTGATACAAATTACCGCATCAGTTTTTGAGTTATGCTATTCACGGACACTCTTAAGGGCGTTTTTCTAAAAATGCTTTTTTGGATTCAGGTGGCCTCAAAACATGTATTTCCGGTGAAATATTTTGGGCGGAATGCAATACCTTCTCTACCTACTATGTAAACAGTAGAGAAAGTAAAACTATAACACAAACACAAGCTAATGCAGTTGGTAGCAACAAAAATACACCGGTGCATCGTCGTTAATCATCGCAGCCTCCGCTTTTAATCGCTTTCATATTTCAATTGTCATGTTCTGACGCCAAAATGTTGCATTGTGAGATGTTATAGGTTAATGTCCTCGCATTGATGTTCATGTTTCTATGTTAATGGTCTTTAAAGGTAGGTGCATGGAAGATTCTGGTCCGTTAAGTACTTGCCCAAGCAACCATAAACACCTGACAAAGGAGTTATCAATAAAAAGATAAGTATAGTTCCTTCAAATTACTATGCAATTTTACAGTCACTGAAGTCATAATATATTTACTCATTAGATGTTGAACGAGACCTTGCTTCCTGGGAGTGGCTCATCTATTCCAAGGTAAATAAAGCAGAGCTAGCCAGCGCACGATTGTTGTCATATTGGAGAGCCGTCATTTAGCGCATATCGTCGTCCGGATCTGGTCGCCCTTCGGGCCTCTCCTTCATCCTACCCTCCCAGGGTTCACAATGGAAGCACAAAGGGCCGACTACGTGTGGTACTGTGCTGCAGTATTAAGTTCTGCGTCTTTCAACGATTCGACACAAAAATTCTCAAGAAAATTCCATGTTTAAGATATTTTTATGACAATTGAAGGTTATATCTGGAATTTTCTGAGACTAGCTTTTGAAGTCCTCTTCATTCCCAGTGACTTTGTATAACTGGTAATTTGTAAGAGATAGACAAAGCCTTACTATGCAAAAATCTGATGTGTTACACTCACATGACTTTCTCTACTCTTGTACAAACTATTTTTACAAACTCTTATTCTCCATCTATTTCATATTAATCGAGATAAACATTTGCAGAAACGATCTTTTGACATGCAAAGAGAATTACATTTTACACATAGCGACCAGTTGTAAAAATATTTGACTTTCGCTTAAGGCCTACCATGTTCCCCTTGTTTTGTATTTGCAAGGGCAATATAGAAATACAGTAGCCTTTAAACATAGACATATCTCTTAATAGCTGGTTGTTATGTGCAGCACCATTCTCTTTGCCACAGATTAATACTCTTTGCATATCCAAGAAAAAAAACTGATGTGTTACACTCACATGTCTTTCTCTACTCTTGTACAAGTTATTTTTACAAACGCTTATTCTCCATATGCTTCATGTTAATCGAGATAAACATTTGCAGACTCTTATCTTATTGCTAATTTTCTTGTAGATGTAAGGGAAATGTATATTTATAAGGGCAATATAGAAACACAGTATCCTTTAAGCACATACATATCTCTTAATAGCCGGTTGCTAGGTGCAGCACCATTCCCTTTCCCACAGATTAATACTCTTTGCATGTACAAGACAAAAAATGAATAACGAATTCCCATTTGAGAAAATAAGTATTTAAAAATTTAAGGGAATCACAAGCAATATCTCGAAAATAATTCACTCAACAACAAAAAATGTATATGACATAAATTGAGTATTTTAACGCGATCTACATTTTTTGTGTAGTAAAATTTTGACTATCTCTTATGGTTTACCAGTTATGCAAAAGTCGTTCACAATGAAGAATACTTTTGGAGACATTCCCAGAAAATTCAAGATATACATTTTATTTGTCATGAAAATATGTTAAACATATGATATTATAATCAAAATCGTTAGAGCCATTTTTGAGAAAATTAAAATTTTCGAAAAATGTTCCATGTAAAGGGTAATCTGGGGTGGGGGGATGTTCTTGAAAACCTTCGTGTCGCATCTCTGGAAGATTCTGAACCTAAATACCAAGTTTGGTGTTTATCCGACTGTTCGTTTCTGAGTTATGCTGTTCACAGACACACACACGGACATGTTTCCAAAAATGCTTTTTTACTTTCTCTACTACGTATAGTAAGTAGGGGAAGTATTGCATTCCACCCAAAAATTCGATACCGAGATTTCACCGGAAATACATGTTTTGAGACCTCCTGAATCCAAAAAAAGCATTTTTGGAAACATGTCCGTGTGTGTGTCTGTGTGTGTGTGTGTGTGTGTGTGTCTGTGTGTGTGTCTGTGTGTCTGTGAACAGCATAACTCAAAAACGAACAGTCGGATACGCACCAAACTTGGTATTTAGGTTCAGTATCTTCCAGAGATGCGACACGAAGGTTTTCAAGAAACTCCCCCCACCCCAGACTACCCTTTACATGGAACATTTTTCGAAAATTTTAATTTTCTCAAAAATGGCTCTAACGATTTTGATGAAAATATCATTGTTTAAGATAATGTCATGAGAAATGAAATGTATATCTCCAATTTTCTGGGAATGTCTCCAAAAGTATTCTTCATTGTGAACGACTTTTGCATAACTGGTAAACCATAAGAGATAGACAAAATTTTACTACACAAAAAATGTAGATCGCGTCAAAATACACAACTTATGTCATATACATTTCTTTTGTTGAGTGAACCGTTTTCGAGATATTGCTTGTTATTTCATTAAATTTACCAATGCTTATACTTTTTCTCAAATTAGTTATTCATTTTTTACTTTCTCTACTACGTATAGTAAGTAGGGGAAGTATTGCATTCCACCCAAAAATTCGATACCGAGATTTCACCGGAAATACATGTTTTGAGACCTCCTGAATCCAAAAAAAGCATTTTTGGAAACATGTCCGTGTGTGTGTCTGTGTGTGTGTCTGTGTGTGTGTGTCTGTGTGTGTGTGTCTGTGTGTCTGTGAACAGCATAACTCAAAAACGAACAGTCGGATAAGCACCAAACTTGGTATTTAGGTTCAGTATCTTCCAGAGATGCGACACGAAGGTTTTCAAGAAAATCCCCCCACCCCAGACTACCCTTTACATGGAAGATTTTTCGAAAATTTTAATTTTCTCAAAAATGGCTCTAACGATTTTGATGAAAATATCATATGTTTAAGATAATGTCATGAGAAATGAAATGTATATCTCGAATTTTCTGGGAATGTCTCCAAAAGTATTCTTCATTATGAACGACTTTTGCATAACTGGTAAACCATAAGAGCTAGACAAAATGTTACTACACAACAAATGTAGATCGTGTTAAAATACACAACTTATGTCATATACATTTCTTTTGTTGAGTGAACCGTTTTCGAGTTATTGCTTGTTATTTCCTTAAATTTTCCAATACTTATACTTTTTCTCAAATTCGTTATTCATTTTTTTTATGTCCTGGACATGCAAAGAGAATGGAATGCGCCACATAGCAACCAGCGTTAAAATATTTGACTATCGCTTAAAAGCTACCATATTCCCCTTGCATCTACAAGAAAATTACCAATAAGATTGACATCTCGATATCTCGATTAACATGAAGCATATGGAGAATAAGCGTTTGTAAAATTAGATTGTACAAGAGCAGAGAAAGTCATGTGAGTGTAACACATCAGATTTTTTTATGTCCTGGACATGCAAAGAGAGTGGAATGCGCCACATAGCAACCAGCGTTAAAATATTTGACTATCGCTTAAAAGCTACCATATTCCCCTTGCATCTACAAGAAAATTAGCAATAAGATTGACATCTCGATATCTCGATTAACATGAAGCATATGGAGAATAAGCGTTTGTAAAATTAGATTGTACAAGAGTAGAGAAAGTCATGTGAGTGTAACACATCAGATTTTTTGGATACAGGGGGTCTCAAAACGTTTATTTCCTGTGAAATCTCGGTATGGGATTTTTGGGTGAAATGCAATACTTCCCCTACTTACTATACGTAGTAGAGAAAGTAAAAAAACGTTTATCTTAATTTACATACACATGGTTTGTCTTAGTTGCTTTGTTGTGTGGCAATTTTCGAGATATTCCCTGTTATTGGTTTGAATTTTCAAATGTTTACACCTTTCTGAACTGGTACCGAGGGAGGGGGCGCCACAGTAATGCGTGCGACTCGCATTCGAGAGGTCCCTGGTTCAATCCCCGGTGACCGTCCACTCCGATCTATGGGTTCTTTGTGGTTTCCTCGGGTCGGCAGGCGAATGCTGGGATGGTTGCTCTTCCACCACGACTTTCCTGTCCTCCTTTTCCTTTATTGTCACATGTTTTAGAGTTGTAGAACCAGGCGACGGTGTTCGGCGGATGTGTGCTTTATAAAGGTTTCTTCCTTGACATTGCGGACTGATCAATTAGAGTCCGCCTCCGAGTGGACCCCACCGGGGGAGACCACCGAGTTTAAAGAGTCTTGTGTGTGGGACGGGCGGCATCGGAAACGTTCCAACTGGAAGCTTTAGGGACCTCGTCATCAGGACCTGATCGCCCTTCGGGTCCCTCCCGCCCAGGGGTCACATGCAAAAATGACCGTTATGGTCTACTTGGCGGCTCTGTCCCGGTTGCGGGGGGCACCTGGTAAGTTACTATTCGGTTTTACTTTCTCTACCACGTGCATAGTAGGTATAGAATGTATTGCATTCCGCTCGAAAAAAAACCGATACCGAGATTTCACAGGAAATACATGTTTTGAGGACCTCTGTATCCAAAATAACCATTCTTTAAAAAAAATGTCCGTGGCGTGTGTATGTGAACAACATAATTTAAAAACAACATTTCGGATAAATGATAAACTTGGTATTTAAACCTTTTATAGATGCGAGATGAAGATTTCAAGAAAACCTCCCACCCCGACTACATGGGACATTTATCGAATTTTGGGATTTTCTGAAAAATGGCTCTATTTTGAAATAAAATGTATATCTTGAATTCTCTGGTAATAGCCTGTGAAATACTTCTCATTCGGAAGAAATTTTGTATAATCTTCTATCAAACGTTAAGCGAGGGAAGAAAACGCACTACAAGAAAATACTCAATCTGTTTCAATTAACTTTTTTGTGGCATAAGCCATTTCCGAGATATCAGTTATTAGTGGTTCGAATTCTTCAATTCTTTACCATTAAATAAAGTCCTGTCAACATTCAGTTGTTTCTCGCGATGTCATGGAAACAGTAAGGAATTTTAAGGCCAGCATATAGCGTTCAGTTGTTAAACATTTGACTATCGCTGTTCTCGTATCTATAACGAAATATGTAATGTAACTATTTTTGTAAAAGTTTTACTGGATTAAAATCAAGTAGGTACAAAGATAAGCTTTCATAAGAATAGTTTTTATACCCATTAATAAATGATAGAGGGTAGAGAAAGTCGTGCGAGTGTAACACATCAATTTTTTCTCGTGGTGATGCAAAGAGCATAGTATTTCAAAGCCGTCACATAGAGACACGTTAAAGATCTACCGCTTTAGCTAGTGTGTCCTTCAACAAATTGTGTAAATATGAATTGAAAGTGTATCTGTTTAAAGAAGAAGTAGCTAGAACAACAACCCGAAGACATTAACCTCCGAGCCACGCAGATCACACTTGTGGGGGTTGGGGGTGAAGCTAGGTAATAACAACTTTGCTCAAAAATGTGTTTCGCGAATTAGTAAATCTTAGATAAAATAAATGAGTCGAGTGATATTAAAAGCCTTCACTTACATCATGATGGTAAAAGATGGACGATCGTTTCGAGACTTCAAGGTCTCATCATCGGCACAGAAGACGACTGAGTCTTTCTCCACAACACAAAATGTATCTAACCCATGTGGACGATTGGAAGGACCTCAGGTGGTAGTTTTCATAACTGCTGAAGGTGAACCAGAATGCTGCTGTCCCGAGAAAGACTCGGTTGTCTTCTGTGCCGATGATGAGACCTTGAAGTCTCGAAACGATCGTCCATCTTTTACCACCATGATGTAAATGAAGGCTTTTAATATCATTCGACTCATTTATTTTATCAATTGACTCTTCACTGTTAATATTGTGCTATTTCAACCTTGATAGTAAATCTTAGACACCATCTTAATGAATATTAGTGCATGAAATACGGGAAATTGTTAATTTCATATGAGAGTAAAGACGTGAGACTGTTCGTGTGAATAATTTTAATTCAAATATTTGAACCATGACAAACTATTTTATAAGAAGCTATGAAAACATTCCTGTGCTGCAAAATATTAGCTGTTAATCTCCCATTGAAGTATATGTGAATAACGGAGGAACATTTTCATGTTTAATTTTCTTTTAAAAAAATATTGTAAATGCATACTTACGTTGGATCTGGTCTGGTGGAAGATCGTCCTGCAAGGAGAAAAATAGAATACCTTAAATTGAAATCCTTAATTAAATATATTTTATGCTCGATCATGCCAAAATGTAGTAGTTATACGACTGATAGCAGTACTTTAATGGGCCTCATTAAAGTACACCTGTTCATTAAAGTATTGGTATTCGACCAATCAGAAGTGGCCAGTAACATTGTGAAAGCGCAAGTATCGATTATTCTGCGTAGTACGTCTCACAACGCTAGCAACTTTGTTTGACACAGGTGCTACAAGGTCATTGTATTGTAACCATAGATAAAGGAATAACGATTGTAACACATCACTCAAACCAGAAACGAATACTTATAAAACCTTCAATTTGGATACATGATCGAGCATAAACAGTCGTATGAAACTTGACTGTAATGGTGATTAAAACGCTCGTATATTGTTTTAATTACTACCATTATAGTCTCGTTGCATAATATACTATTATAATGTTTTCATTTAGGAAAAGGGACGCATGCATGAATGCATTTAATTTAGATTTTAGGTATTTCTTTCTCTACCACGTACCTAATAGTGAAGGTATTGCATTCCGTCAAAAAATTCGATACCGAGATTTCACCGGAAATACATGTTTTGAGACCCCTGACCACTGTCGCCACTGCGATAGTGACATGGAGACACTTAGCCACGTTTTGGGCGCCTGTCCTTTCGGAGAGAGACACTGCGGAATTGTCGGCATCACAAAATAAGATCCACTTAGAACTAAAAGGTCATACAGTATTTCAGGAAGTGCATGGACTCTCTCAAGACGGCTCCTCTCGTCGGATTGATATACTAGCCATCCCAACAGACTCATCATCCGGATATATCTTCGATCCAACAGTGAGAATGGAGCAGAATGAACAACCACCAGCTGAAGTACACATTGAAAAATGTCGAATCTACGAGTCTACCATCCTCTACTACCTTGAGAAATACAATTTATCATCCATTGAAGCTATTGGACTGATGTTTGGGGCAAGACGAACCATACCTAGGCACCTTGCTGAGCTTTGCAAAAAGTTCAGTCTCAAGGCCAATTTTATGTACAACATTGTAGGTTTTGCTCTTAAAGGTTCAATCAAAATTCTCCAAAATCATCTATATTCAAATTCATTCTGTAGGTATGACTAACAGCAGAAGAGCCACACTTTTAGTAATTTCCCCTCTAAAATAGAATTTTCTACTTTTTACTTTCTCTACTACGTATAGTTAAGTAGGGGAAGTATTGTATTCCACCCAAAAATTCGATACCGATATTTCACCGGAAATACATGTTTTGAGACCTCCTGAATCCAAAAAAAGCATTTTTGGAAACATGTCCGTGTGTGTCTGTGTGTCTGTCTGTGTGTTTGTGTGTGTGTGTCTGTCTGTGAACAGCATAACTCAGAAACGGACAGTTGGATAAACACCAAACTTGGTATTTAGGTTCAGTATCTTCCAGAGATGCGACACAAAGGTTTTCAAGAAAATCCCCCCACCCCAGATTACCCTTTACATGGAACATTTTTCGAAAATTTTAATTTTCTCAAAAATGGCTCTAACGATTTTGATTAAAATATCATATGTTTAAGATATTTTCATGAAAAATAAAATGTATATCTTGAATTTCCTGGGAGTGTCTCCAAAAGTATTCTTCATTGTGAACGACTTTTGCATAACTGGTAAAGCATAAGAGATAGACAAAATGTTACTACACAAAAAATGTACATCGCGTTAAAATACACAATTTATGTCATATACATTTTTTTGTTGAGTGAAGCATTTTCGAGATATTACTTGTTATTCCCTTAAATTTTCCAATACTTACACTTTTTCTCAAATGGGAATTCATTATTCATTTTTCTTTTGTCCTGGTAATGCAAACAGAATGGAATGCTCCACATAACAACCAGCTGTTAAAACATTTGACTATCGCTTAAAGCCTACCATATTCCCCTTGCATCTACAAGAAAATTAGCAATAAAATTAACATCTCGATTAACATGAAGCATATGGAGAATAAGCGTTTGTAAAAATAGTTTGTACAAGAGTAGAGAAAGTCATGAGTGTAACACATCAGATTTTTTTCTTTTACTCATAATTGTAATTTATTTCAGTGGTAATCATGTTTTGTCTTCTTGTGCTATTCTTGTTTTTATATAATAATTTGTAAAAGTATTAAGCTTTGTCTGTTTGGCAGCCCCTACTTTTGGGAAAGCTGAAAGTTTTCTTTCGGAATAAATAGGAAAAGGTCCCTGTGCGTGTGTGCGTGTGCCTGTGAACAGCGTAGCTCAAAAACGAAAGTCGCATAAACCCAAAGTTGGTATTTAGGTTCAGTGTCTTCCAAAGATGTGGCTCGAAGATTTTCAAGAAAATCCCCCCCGCTCGAAGTTACGCTTTACATGGAACATTTGTCGAATTGTTTTTATAAAAATCTGATGTGTTACACTCACATGACTTTCTCTACTCTTGTACAACCTATTTTTACAAACGCTTATTCTCCATCTACTTCATGTTAATGTAGATGTTAATCTTATTGCTAATTTTCTTGTAGATGTAAGGGGAATATATATTTACAAGGGCAATATAGAAATACAGTAGCCTTTAAGCACGTACATATCTCTTAATAGCTGGTTGCTAGGTGCAGCACCATTCTATTTCCCACAGACTAATACTCTTTGCATATCCAAGACAAAAAAATGAATAACGAATTCCCATTTAAGAAAATAAGTATTGAAAAATTTAAGGGAATAACAAGCAATATCTCGAAAATGGTTCACTCAACAAACAAAAATGTATGACATAAATTGTGTATTTTAACGCGATCTACATTGTATGTAGTAAAATTTTGTCTATCTCTTATGGTTTACCAGTTATGCAAAAGTCGTTCATAATGAAGAAAACTCTTGGAGACACTCCCAGGAAATTCAAGACATACATTTTATTTGTCATGAAAATATCTTAAACATATGATATTTTAATCAAAGTCCTTAGAGCCATTTTTGAGAAAATTAAAATTTTCGAAAAATCTTTCATGTAAAGGGTACTCTGGGGTGAGGGGATTTTCTTGAAAACCTTCGTGTCGCATCTCTGGAAGATACTGAACCTAAATACCAAGTTTGGTGTTTATCCGACTGTTCGTTTCTGAGTTATGCTGTTCACAGACAGGCACACACACGGACATGTTTCCAAAAATGCTTTTTTTGGATTCAGGGGGTCTCAAAACATGTATTTCCGGTGAAATCTCGATATCTAATTTTTGGGTGGAATACAATACTTCCCCTACTTACTATACGTAGTAGAGAAAGTAAAAAGTGGCTATAACGATTTTCATTAAAATACTACATATGAAAGATGTGTTACATGACAAATAAATGTATATCTTGAATTTTCTGTGAATAGGCAGCGAAGTCTTGTTCATTCCGGAGAAATGTTGTATAAGCCTGTGTAACTAGTAAACGTTAAACGATAGACAAAAAGGTGCTACACAAACAATGTATGTCTCTCTAAAACACACCGTGTGTTTCAAATAAGTTTTTTGTAGCATAAGCCATTTCTGAGATATCCGTTATTCATGTTTTAAATTCTTCAATACTTTGCCATTCTTTTCAAGTCATGTCCATTTTCACTTATTTCTGGCGATGTCATGGAAACAGTATGGAATTTTAAGGCAGCATATAGCGTCCAGTTGTTAAACATTTGACTATCGCTGTTCTCTTTGTATCTATAACGAAATGTGTAATGTAGCTATTTCTGTAAAGATTTATTTGGATTAACTGTAGTAGATATAAAAATAAGCTTTAGTAAGAAAAGTTTGTAATTACGCTAATAAGCGACAGAGGGTAGAGAAAGTCATGTGAACGTATCACATCAGATTTTTTTATATTCTAGTCCTCCTCAATAAACTAAGCAACTTTTATTAAGACATTGGTATCCTAAAGTGAATTGTTGAGCTGTTATAGGATGTTTTATTGAAGTATTTAATAGTGGAAGAGAGTACTAAACGAACAAGTCAATAAATACCCAGGTGCTCAAAGCACCCTCCGTTAACATCCAAACTCTTGGCGATTCTTTGGAAAGATTTTCTCTAACTTCTAACAGTATACAGGGGTCATATAAAGAGTATGAAATTTCCGAATGTTGAAGAGCCACAGTAAATAACCAACATGGCCAACTACATACAGTGTTGTATTTTGAGAGTTCAGGTGGCTTTGAGATCACAATACCCACGTCCTTTCATTTGATCTTTATTTCCTGCCCGAGGTATACTACCTTCAATCAAAACATCCTTTAACAGCTCAACAATTAATTTTAGGGGCTACCTCTGTGGTCTGGTGGTTAGCAAGCTAACCTCAAAATCCAGAGGTCCCGGACTCGATTCCCGGCCGGAAGGTGGGAATTTTTCTTCAGCCAGAATTATTCAACACCCTTCCTAGACTCTGGAACTATGAATGAACTATGAATGGAAGTGTGAATGTCGTGTGTGTGTGAATTTAATGTAATAACCAAAAGTAGATAGATAAGGTATCTTTATTGGTTTGAAATTATTGAAGCTATTACACAGGTATTTAGGGCATGGGTCATTGACCGTACATGCATATTTAAGATACAAGGTATGGTGACAAAATAAACCACATAAAAACAAAACAAAAAAGAACAAGAAAAAGGAAAATAGGGATAAATTATCTTTGATAAACTGAAAAAATTTGATCAAGCTTCGCGCACTTTAGCCAAGAAATTGCCCATGCGTTGCCAGTTCCTCTGGTCAGCCAGTAGATCCCAACATGCCAATCTGTTTTTTGACGGACTTAATTTTTCTTTGAGTTTAATTGTTCGCTGGTTCTCCCACTGAGCCATTCCGCCAAAATATGTACCCAGTCCTCATCCAAATCACAGAATGGGCAGATTCTCCTGCCAGAATCGTCAGTCATTTTCTGTGCCCTCCAGCTCCCCCCCCAGTCTAAATCATGCCATTCCTGATCTTTCCTTTCTTCCTAGGTTAAGTATATATGCCTCTTTACCCCAATTCAATTTTATTTCATTTCCTAGACTTAGAGAAGATTTAATTTTACAATCCGATTCTATTTCCCTTTGGTTGATGTATCTTAGTCTTCTTTTGACACCTTTCCATATGTTTTTGTCATTTGTTTCAGCTCTTTGCCATACTGACCCCATTCCTATTCTCCTCAAACCCCTTTCCAAATCAGCTGCCCAAAATTTAGGAGACAGGTTTTCTCGTTGGTATTTATAACATTTTGATCGTTGTGTGGAGTTATCCACATGCATCAGCCTTAGCCAGTACTTCACTGCTCTTATTTTACAGTGTATTGTGTCTTCATAACATCCCACCTCCCTCAATACCCCCAAATTTGATGTGCCTTGTGAAACTCCAAGAACTATTTTCCAAAATGCTACCTGCATTGTCCCAATGGCAAAGCCGCCTGTATGACCTTAGATGTTAAAGGTGACATATAAATGAAATATTTAAAAAACGCACAATTTAGAAAAAGAAGGTTGTAATGAACGTTGCACAAGACACTTGTATAGGACGCTGAAGCAAGTAGTACTCTGGTAGGATGTAGCTCATTTCCAGCTATAACCAAGTTTCATGTAGTGTTATTTCAGTAGGAGGGCGAGCAAGTTTCCCCCTGCTCTCTGTTGACGCTTGCTCTGTGTATTTATCCTGTACCGTAGTCTACGCTCATGCTGAGAGAAATCGCTGAATCAACAATTCTAGTGGTCTTCCATTATTTATCTGTTACTGAGAAGTCTGGTTTATTTGCCAGGAGCCTCCGCCCCCGCTCTATTCCAATTCTGTTTCCCTCCGTCACGCTGCAACCAGCACCCTCCCCGTGGTGCATGCTCTCCATAATAACTGTCACAGAATCCTTAGTTACAAACGTAATAATTCCTCAATTAGAGCAGCGTTTCAACAAACAAAAATATCCGATGTGTTACATTTACATCACTTTCTCCACCCTCTGTCATTTACTACTGAATACGCAGATTATTCTTACTAAAGCTTATTTTTCTATCTCCTTCATTTTAATCCAAATAATTGCTAATTACGCATTTCGTTATAGATACAAACAGAACAGCGAGAGTCAAATGTTTAGCAACTGACTATATGCTGACCTTATACTGTTTCCATGACATCGGGAGAAACACCTGAATGTTGACAGGACTTTAAAAGAATGACCAAGCATTGAACAATGCTGACCATTAATAACGGATATCTCGGAAATGGCTGATGACACAAAAAGGTTATTTGAAATAAATTGTGTGTTTTAAAGAGATCTACATTTTTTTGTGTAGCACGTATTCATCTGTCGCTTAACCTTTACCAGTTACACAAGATTATACAAAATTCCTTCCGAATGAAGAGAACTTCCCAGAAAATTCAAGACCTACACTTTATTTGTCATGTAAATATCTTTAATATACGGTCATTTAATCAAAACCGTTTGAGCCATTTTTGAGAAAATGAAAAAATTTTGAAAAATGTTCCATGTAAAGGGTAGTTGGGAGCAGAGGGATTTTCTTGAAAATCTTCGTGTCGTAACCTTGGAAGATACTGAATTTAAATACCAAGTTTGGTACTTATCCAACTTTTCGTTTTAGAGTTATGCTGTTTACAGACAGACACAGCATTTCTAAAAATGCTTTTATTGGATTCAGCGGATCTCAAAACATGTATTTTCGGTAAAATCTCTATATTGAATTTTTGGGGCGGATGAAATGCAATATATACCTAGTATATAGTAGGTAGAGAAGGTAACAAGGAAAAAATCTGAAATAGCACATTTATGTGAATGACAGCAGGTTCTGACAACAAAGGTTTTGGGATATAGGTTTTAACATTGCCGGCAGTCGTAGCCGTGGTCGCTGGAGTGTATACCTCCGGCGCTCCGCCAAGCTGAGGATCGCGAGTTCGAGTCCCGCTATGAGCATGGGTGTGTCTGTGTTGTGTAATTGCGGTAACGAAAACAGTAAAAACATAGTAACAAAAAAAAAAATAAATAAAAACATAATTTAAAAATCTGATGCGTTACTATCACATGCCTTTCTCTACCCACTCTCCTACAAACTATTCTTACAGAAACTTATGCTATCATCTTCTAGTTAATCCAGATAAACGTTCAATTCACATTAACACATTTCGTTGTACGATACAGCAGGTAAAGCGATAGTCAGATTTTTATGGAGCGTGTTGCTATGGATGACTTTGAAATGCCATGCTCTTTGCATAACTCGGGGTGGGGGGAATCTATATGTTTACATTCACACGACTTTTTCTACTAATTCCTCAACAATATATGCTTTGAACGCTTACTCTTTGTCTACTTATATGAATGGAAATGGTTTTATTACATATTTGCTTGTAGGTAAAAGCGAATACAGTAGACGTAAGCTATATCCTAATCTTTTAAGAGCTGTCGCTATGTGATGGCTTTGGAATTCGTTCTCTTTGGACGAACAAGAGAAAGGGAGGGGGAAAGAATAGCGATTTTCCGCTTGAGAAAAGTAAATATTTGAAAATTCAAACCAGTAACAAAGAATATCACTGAAATTGTTAACCCCAGAAAAGAATTTATTTGACATAAGCGTGTGCTTTAACGAGATCTATATTTTTTGTGAAGTAAGATTTTGTCTCTCTCTTACAGTTTATCAAACGTTCAAAACGAAGAGGACTTCTTGGCTATTCGCAAAAATTTCAAGATACATGTTTCATTTGTCGTGAAAATATCTTATGCCATTTTAATCAAATTTGTTAGACGCATTTTTGAGAAAATAAAAAATGTTTTCTTTTCATGTAAAGGGTGGTTTGTAGTAGGGTATTTTCTTAAAAATGTTTGTGCCGCATCCTTGTAAGATGAACTTGAATACCTTGTTTGGCATTTGTTTTTCGTTTTTGAGTGCTGATCACAGGGGCGCACGCGCAGGCCTTTTTCTAATTCATTTTTGGAGGAATTGATTGAATCTCAAAATCTATATTTTCGGTGAAATTTCTTTATCAAATTTTTGGGCAGAATACAGTAACTTTCTCTATATACTACAAACAGATGATAGAGAAAGCAAAAATGCTGACATTTCGTTTTTTACATTGAATTGTTTACGTCATGTTTCTACAGTTAGGTATTAGCATTTGTATATCACTTTTGTTATTGTTTCATATGACGCCTTTAATATCTAAGGTAATATTGACAGGTTTGCCTTGTAAACAATTGCTCATCGGCAATGGTGTTTACTTGTTTAGTATTGTGTTAACCTTTGGGTTTGTTTACGTTGAGGTTTCTTTATAAACATTAAATTCACACCTACACATTGACACTCTCACTCTACTTCCAGACTCTAGGGAGGATGGGGACCTCTGGACTAGATGTATCACTTTTCTGTTAATTCTACTAAATTCATAAGACTAATATATCAGACTGAAAGTTTTACAGAGCGTAGATTTGTACCTTATATTGTACACTGATCTAATTTATACAGTAAGTTTGTTTATTAAAGAAGGTAGGATTAATATCTTAACTATACCGCCTTGTATTTGTAATTTATCAGCAATTTTCTTTTTTTAAAAGAATCAAAGTCTATCCACAATGGTACTTAGAATATGTTTTTTATTATCCTAAAATTTATTTTAGCTATCTTCAATAGTTTCTAAGAACACGGATCATTTATGCCAGAAAATGTCGTTCTCGGAAAAAGCTGTTCAAAGTATATATTTGCAAGTTTCCATACTTCACAGTAATATCACTTTGTGAGCAAAACTTCCTCTAAGGGATGGGCTAAAATTTACCACTTTGCTCCAAAGTGTGTAGGAGTTAGAAGTTTTTTCTGTGAAGTTGTGTAGAATTGACAGTAAAAGTGGCATATTTAGTATAATTTTTAAACGTATACTTAAATCATAAATATTGTGCCTACGATGATAAAATACATACCAAAATAAAGACGAAATTGAATTAATACAACTGCATTAAAAATGTAATTTTTTGTCAATTTTCGCCACTAAATGCAGTGAATAAAGCGAGGCTACATACCATAATGCAAATGGCTGCCGACTGGTGTTTTGTTGGAGGTCCTCACCAAGCGAGCCTGGAACCAGGAACTACCCTTCCTTTATACTGTTTGTACAATAACTGCAATATTAAAGTGCTTATCTGAAAGTAGCTATATCAGCAACTATAACAAAAGCCCTGTTTTGAAATTCAGAAATAGGACGCTGTTGATTGAGAACTTAGAAAGGGACTAGAGGAACGCCGCTCGCGTTACGACAGTCTCCTTTTTCCCCTCTTTCTGTTGTTCCACTGGTCTACAGCGCTCAGAAATCGAAGCAGGTCTATCGCTCCAGCAGCGTTCTATGGATAACGTAAAACATTCTGCAGTTAATGTATTAGTAGGTTTATTTTTACGTCAGCTTACCAAAAGAAATTACTATATTTAAGGCTTCTTCTTCTTCACTTCAAGGATTAGGTATTACACCTGTTCCCTCTTCGCATTCTTTTTACTTTCTTTACTACGTATATTAAGTAGGGGAAGTATTGTATTAGACCCAAAAAGTCGATACCGAAATTTCGCCGGAAATACATGTTTTGAGACCCCCTGAATCGAAAAAAAAGCCTTTTTGGAAACATGTCCATGTGTGTGTGTCTGTGAACAGCATAACTCAGAAACGAACAGTCGGATAAACACCAAACTTGGTATTTAGGTTCAGTATCTTCCAGAGATGCGACACGAAGGTTTTCAAGAAAATCCCCACCCCCGATTACCCTTTACATGCAACATTTTTCGAAAATTTTAATTTTCTCAAAAATGACTCTTAACGATTTTGATTAAAATATCATATGTTTAAGATATATTCATGAGAAATGAAATGTATATCTCGAATTTTCTGGGAATGTCTCCAAAAGTATTCTTCATTGTGAACGACTTTTGCATAACTGGTAAACCATAAGAGATGGACAAAATTTTACTACACAAAAAATGTAGATCGCGTTAAAATATGCAATTTATGTCATATACATTTTTTTGTTGAGTGAACCATTTTCGAGTTATTTGCTTGTTATTCCCTTAAATTTTCCAATACTTATACCTTTTCTCAAATTTGAATTCGTTATTTATTACTTTCTCTACTACGTATAGTAAGTAGGGGAAGTATTGTATTCCACCCAAAAATTCGATACCGAGGTTTCACCGGAAATACATGTTTTGAGACCCCCTGAATCCAAAAAAAGCATTTTTGGAAACATGTCCGTGTGTGTGTTTGTGTGTGTGTCTGTCTGTGAACAGCATAACTCAGAAACGAACAGTCGGATAAACACCAAACTTGGTATTTAGGTTCTGTATCTTCCAGAGATGCGACACAAAGGTTTTCAAGAAAATCCCTCCACCCCAGATTACCCTTTACAGGGAACATTTTTCGAAAATTTTAATTTTCTCAAAAACGGCTGTAACGATTTTGATTAAAATATCATATGTTTAAGATATTTTACAACAAATAAAATGTATATCTCGGATTTTCTGGGAATGTCTCCAAAAGTATTCTTCATTGTGAACGACTTTTGCATAACTGGTAAACCATAAGAGATAGACAAAATTTTACTACACAAAAAAATGTAGATCGCGTTAAAATATGCAATTTATGTCATATACATTTTTTTGTTGTTGAGTGAACCATTTTCGAGTTAATCCCTTAAATTTTCCAATACTTATTACTTTTTCTCAAATTTGAATTCGTTATTTATTTTTTTTTATGTCCTGGACTTACAAAGAGAATGGAATACTCCACATAGCAACCAGCCTTTAAAACATTTGAATATCGCTTAAATACTACCGTATTCCCCTTGCATCTACAAGAAAATTAGCAATAAGATTAACATCTCGATTAACGTGAAGCATATGGAGAATAAGCGTTTGTAAAAATAGTTTGTACAAGAGTAGAGAAAGTCATGTGAGTGTAACACATCAGACTTTTTTATTACCATCTCTTTCTTGAGCGCCCGATGTCACTTTTTCCTGGTGGTTTATATTTATTAATTAATACTGGTATTGTTTCCTCACTCATGTGGTTCATGTGCTCTTACCAAAAATGTTTATTTTCTTCAATTTTATCATATAATTTATAAATATTAGTTCTTCTCTAATTGTCTCATTTCTTATTAAGTCTAATCTCATTTCCGCCGATTGAATTTAACTTTTGTCGTTTTCTTTTATTATCCAAAATTCGCTGTCATACATGATCATCGGGACTGCCATGGTCTTGTAGAACTTCAGCTTTGTTTCTTTCCTTGTTTTATTTTTTAGAGTTCTTGTTATTGTTCCACATATTTGTTGAAATTTATTTATCTTATTATCTATATCGAAACTTATGTCACAACCCAAGTAATTATAATTCATGACTTGTTCCAGGATATTATTTCCAATGCATATTTTTGTTCTCACTGGGTATTTTCCTTGGTGAGCCAATTCTTTGGTCCTTTTTAAGGAAATATTTAAATTTATTTGTTTCCCAGTTAGTACATTTTATAAATAGAGCGTTGTAGGTTATCTTCGCTACTCTGCAGTATTACTACATCACCTGCATGTAACATTATAGTTACATATGAATTCTTCCTTCTGCCAATGCTTCTGTGAAAGTAAAAGAAAAAAAAGTTCGTAGTTTTTTTCTTATTTCGAATTTTTTACCTGATATGTGACCCTTGGACCCTACGGTTTATCGTAATACTCCCAAATTTTTAATTTGAGCCTAGAGTGTATATATAAAGAAATTTTTGTGTTGGCGTTTCTTAATTTTAATTAATTTGAGTTATGGAAAATAATTACTTTCAGCTGAACTATCTAAAACTCTATTACTAGTGCACAACAATTTTTAAATCCGTAATTCATGAAGTTCTCCTGAAAATTTCAAGCTAATGAGTTATAAATTGTGGTGCAATAACAATTTTGAACAGTGAAAAATACTGAGAAAAAAGGGAATTAGAAAAATTGGAGATTAAAGTTGAACGCGATGATTTGCCTAAACGGTACAGGACCAATTGAATACCAGTTTATGGCTTTAAAATTGTTGATATTAAAAAACCAATTGTCTCCCATGAAAGATCTACACGTTTACTTTCTCTACTACGTTCATAGTAGGAAAAGAAAATATTGTATTCCACACAAAAATTCCATACCGAGATTTCACCGGAAATACATGTATTTTGGTCTCCTGAAATAAAAACAAATAACAAAGGTCCTTGTGTGTGTCTGTGTGCAGCATAACTCAAAAACGAAATCTATAAGTACCAAAACTTGGTATTTAGCTTTAGTACCTTACAAAGATGCGAAATGTAGATTTTCAAGAAAATCCCTCCACCTCAACTATCCTTTACATGCAAAAGTTTTCAAACATTTTGATTTTCTAAAAGGTGGCTCTAAAGATTTTAATTAAAATGCCTTATATTAAATATATTTACATCGCAAATAAAATGTATGTCTTGATTTTTCTGGGAATAGCCTTTGAAGTTCTCTTCATTTAGAAGGAATTTTATATATAATGTTGTATAACTGGTAAACGTTAAGCGATAGACAAAGACGTACTACACAAAAAATGTGGATCTCTTTAAAACACACAATTTATTTCAAAAGCTTTTGTGGCATAAACCATTTCCGAGATTTCGATTTTAATGGTTCGAATTGTTCATTTCTTGGTCATTATTTAGAGTCCTTTCAACATTCACTTGTTTCTCTCAGTATGGGATTTTAAGGCCAGCATATAGCGTCTATTTCTTAAACATTTGACTATCGCTGTTTTCCTTGTCTATTTCTGCAAAGGTTTATTTGGATTAAAATGTAGTAGATATAAAAAGATCTGATGTGTTACACTCACATGAGTTTCTCTACTCCTGTACAAACTATTTTTACAAACTCTTATGCTCCTTATATTTCATATTAATCGAGATACACATTTGCAGAAACGATCTTTTGACATGCAAAGAGAATTACATTTTATACATAGCGACCAGTTCTAAAAATATTTGACTACCGCTTAAGGCGTACTATGTATTTGCAAGGGCAATATAGAAATACAGTAGCCTTTAAGCATAGACATATCTCTTAATAGCTGGTTGCTAGGTGCAGCACCATTCCCTTTCCCACAGATTAATACTGTTTGCATATCCAAGACAAAAAAAAATGAATAGCGAATTCCCATTTGAGAAAAAGTATAAGTATTGGAAAATATTAGGGAATAACAAGCAGTATCTCGAAAATGGTTCACTCAACAACAAAAATGTATATGACATAAATTGAGTATTTTAACGCGATCTACATTTTCTGTGTAGTAAAATTTTGTCTATCTCTTATGGTTTACCAGTTATGCAAAAGTCGTTCACAATGAAGAATACTTTTGGAGACATTCCCAGGAAATTCAAGATATACATTTTATTTGTCATAAAAATATCTTAAACATATGATACTTTAATCAAAATCGTTAGAGCCATTTTTGAGAAAATTAAAATTTTCGAAAAATGTTCCATGTAAAGGGTAATCTGGGGTGGGGGGATTTTCTTGAAAATCTTCGTGTCGCACCCTTGGAAGATACTGAACCTAAATATCAAGTTTGGTGTTTATCCGACTGTTGGTTTCTGAGTTATGCTGTTCACAGACAGACAGACACACACACACACATACACACACACACGAATTTTTGGGTGGAATACAATACTTCCCCTACATACTATACGTAGCAGAGAAAGTAATAAGATTTAGTAAAAATAGTTTGTATACTAACTAATAAACTATACAGGGTAGAGAATGTCATGTGAATGCATCACATCAAAATTTTTGTGCTGTACGTATCCATCTACCGCTTAACGTTTACTAGTTATACAAGGTTATAAAAAATATCCTTTTCGATTAAGAGGACTTCAGAGGCTTTTCCCAGAAAATTCAAGATATACACTTTATTTATCGTGTAAATATCTTTAATATATGGTATTTTAATCAAAATAGTTAGAGCCATTTTTAGAAAGTCAAAACTTTCGAAAAATATTCCAGGTAAAGGGTAGTTGGGGTAGGGGAATTTCCTTGGTGTGGTACTTAACCGACTTTTCGTTTTTGAATTATGCTATTCACAGACACACACATACATGGACCTTTTTCTAGAAATGCTTATTTTGGACTCAGGGTGCCTCAAAACAGATATTTTCGGTGAAATACTTTCCCTACTTACTATACGTAGCAGAGAAAGTAAAACTGCAGAAAACAAAAAATCTAAAATGTTCGCACTTTTAACCAAATTTTCTAAAACTGTAACCTATATATATATTATTTTTAACCCTTCCTTGGAAACAGAGTATTTTTCTCATTAAGGAAATGGGGCGCTGTTTACAGTTTAGACACAATTACATGTTTTTACGAAGTAAATCAGAACACTTTTCAACATTATAAGATAAAACACTATTGTCACTAGTAAATATTGCTACTGATAATATTTTTCTTGTTTATTTTGTGTTCCATTTATATACTTCCTAACATCTAAGGTCATATTGGCGGTTTTGCCTTTGGAACAATTGCACATCGTTATACTATAGTTAACCTTTGAGTATGTTTATAATGGGTTTTCTTTATATGCATTAAATTCACACACACATTTACAGTCTCACTCATACTTCCAGACTCTAGAGAGGATGGGGGATAATCCTGGCTAAAGAAAAATTCCCATCCTCCAGCCGGAAATCGAACCCGGGACCCCCGGATTTAGAAGCCAAGATGCTAACCACCAAACCACACAGGCAGTCTATAATTGTTTTTATTGCAGCAAATACCTGAGAACAATTTTATTCTTTTTTAAAAGCACATAAAGGAATGCACAAGAAATTCTGATGTTACATTTACACCGCTTTCACTAACCACTGTCGTTTACTTTCGTATAACTTCTACAAACTATTCTTACGAAAGTTTATTTCTCTATGTTCTGTTACTCGAAGTAAACCCTTGCAGACACAGTTCCATTGCACATTTTGTTGCGAAGGATAGAGGAAACCGAATAGACTGTCACATGTTTAAAAGTTAGTCGCTATATTATATAGCTATGACATTTCTAGAAACAACCGAATAGCGACAGCACTTTAAAATGGCAAATCATTGGCAAATTGAAACCAATAATAACGAATATCTCGAAAATGCCCGATGGCACAAAGAAAGTTATTTTAAATAAATTTTTACAAAGTGTTTTAATGAATTGTATGTCGTCCTCCGTGGTGCGTGGTTACCATGCTAGCCTCTAGTTCCCGAGGTCGCGGGTTCATACCCGCTGAGGGCGATGGATTTTTTCGGGCGTAAAAATCCTTAGCATGGCTTCCTTCGGAAGGGAAGTAAAGCCGGTGGTCCCGTGTCGTAGATTTACGGCATGTAAAAGAACCTCAAGCCTGATAAAGAGGCCTCTGAGCAAAATTACCGGTCTTTCACCCCAATATAGAATGGAACGCTAAGAACCACAGCAGTTAAAGAGCATCCATAAAAAAAAAGTTGTACCTTACTTGTGTAGTACGTTTTTGTCTATCTCTTCTGGTTTACCAGTTGTACTCAACTACATTAAATTCCTTTCGAATGAAGAGGATTTCACAGGCTATTCCCAGAAACTTCAAAGCATACGTTCTGTTTGTCAAGCAGATATCATAAACACGTGATACTTTAATCAAAATTTTACACGCTACTAAAGAAGATGGATATTTAGAATTCCAACACATAAACTCGTTTACTAAAAAACCCATGTCTTCCAACATGAATTTGATGGTTGTAATAATATACAGGGTGGACCATTTAAGTTGAAACTGTACAATATCTCCAAAACTAAGCGTTGTAGAAGGAAATGTCTCTAATAAAAGCTGCTTGATATTATGGGGGAAAGTATATGCCATTAGTCGTGTTTTATTTGGAGGACGTTATTACTTTCTCTACTACGTATAGTAAGTAGGGGAAGTATTGTATTCCACCCAAAAATTCGATACCGAGATTTCACCGGAAATACATGTTTTGAGACCCCCTGAATCCAAAAAAAGCATTTTTGGAAACATGTCCGTGTGTGTGTCTGTGTGTCTGTCTGTCTGTGAACAGCATAACTCAGAAACCAACAGTCGGATAAACACCAAACTTGATATTTAGGTTCAGTATCTTCCAAGGGTGCGACACGAAGATTTTCAAGAAAATCCCCCCACCCCAGATTGCCCTTTACATGGAAGATTTTTCGAAAATTTTAATTTTCTCAAAAATGGCTCTAACGATTTTGATTGAAATATCATATGTTTAAGCTATTTTTATGAGAAATAAAATGTATATCTTGAATTTCCTGGGAATGTCTCCAAAAGTATTCTTCATTGTGAACGACTTTTGCATAACTGGTAAACCATAAGAGATAGACAAAATTTTACTACACAAAAAATGGGGATCGCGTTAAAATACACAATTTATGTCATATACATCTTTTTTGTTGAGTGAACCATTTTCGAGATATTGCTTGCTATTCCCTTAAATTTTTCAATACTTATTTTCTCAAATGGTTATTCATTTTTACTTTCTCTACTACGTATAGTAAGTAGGGGAAGTATTGTATTCCACCCAAAATTTCCATACCGAGATTTCACCGGAAATACATGTTTTGAGACTCACTGAATCCAAAAAAAGCATTTTTGGAAACATGTCCGTGTGTGTGTCTGTCTGTGCGTCTGTGTGTCTGTGTGTCTGTGTGTCTGTCTGTGTGTCTGTCTGTGTGTCTGTCTGTGTGTCTGTGAACAGCATAACTCAAAAACGAACAGTCGGATAAACACCAAACTTGGTATTTAGGTTCAGTATCTTCCAGGGATGCGACACGAAGGTTTTCAAGAAAATCCCCCCACCCCAGACTACCCTTACATGGAACAATTTTCGAAAATTTTAATTTTCTCAAAAACGGCTCTAACGATTTTGATTAAAATATCATATGTTTAAGATATTGTCATGACAAATAAAATGTATATCTCGAATTTTCTGGGAATGTCTCCAAAAGTATTCTTCGTTATGAACGACTTTTTCATAACTGGTAAACCATAAGAGATAGACAAAATGTTACTACACAAAAAATGTAGATCGTGTTAAAATACACAACTTATGTCATATACATTTCTTTTGTTGAGTGAACCGTTTTCGAGATATTGCTTGTTATTTCGTTAAATTTTCCAATACTTATACTTTTTCTCAAATTCGTTATTCATTTTTTTTATGTCCTGGACATGC
Organism: Deroplatys truncata; assembly: GCA_030765065.1. NCBI lineage: Eukaryota > Metazoa > Arthropoda > Insecta > Mantodea > Mantidae > Deroplatys > Deroplatys truncata. The sequence continues at coordinate 22,937,691 of CM060987.1, forward strand.
AAAGAGAATGGAATGCGCCACATAGCAACCAGCGTTAAAATATTTGACTATCGCTTAAAAGCTACCATATTCCCCTTGCATCTACATGAATATTACCAATAAGATTGACATCTCGATATCTCGATTATTTTGTCTTGGATATGCAAAGAGTATTAATCTGTGGCAAAGGGAATGGTGATGCACCTAACAACCAGCTATTAAGAGATATGTATGTGCTTAACGGCTACTGTATTTCTATATTGCCCTTGTAAATATATATTCCCCTTACATCTACAAGAAAATTAGCAATAAGATAGAGTCTGCAAATGTTTATCTCGATTAACATGAAGTAGATGGAGAATAAGGGTTTGTATAAATAGTTTGTACAAGAGTAGAGAAAGTCATGTGAGTGTAACACATCAGATTTTTTTAATGGGAACCTAGGGTCAATTTAAATTGACCCTAAAATGACCATCATAGCGTCCTCCAAACAAAACCCGACTAATGGCATTTACTTTTCCCCATAATATCAAGGAACTTCCATTGAAGACATTTCTTTCTACAACCTTAGTTTTGGAGATACTGTAGATACAGTCTCAACGTAAATGGTCCACCCTGTATAATATACACTAGGGCGGGAAGTAAAATACACTTGAAGTCTCAATTTACCTTTTTTAAATATTAAGATTACATTACAGTGAATGTCACACTTCGAACAACGTAACGTAAGTTATTTCTAACATTGTTGGAATTAAGTGTAATTAAAGGTAAATGAATATTTCATAACTGATTCTAGATTTTTCAGGAATTAATGACGCGTATCCAGTTTACCATGCTGCCTATTAAATATCTGCGTCTTCATAGTCCACGTCTCCGACTTCAAATTCTTCTTCAAATACTGAATCTCTATTACCATCCAAACAACCCGGTTTGAGTCACGGCATCAACCATCAAACAATTGACTCAAAGTCTCTTAAATTGTAGTATCTTACTAAGTCATAGTGTTAGTTATAGCTAGATATCGGATTTATATACACTAAAAATATCTAAAATATGTAGGCATTTATGCTGTGAAAAACTTGAAAATGTACACTTAGCATGCACTAAAATTGTTAAGTTTGAGCATATAGTATTTGCTACTTACAAAGTAGATTCTTCCTTAGACATCATTACGGTCGTTTAATTCGATTTGTAGTATACAATGATAATTTCTCCAAATGCTCTCGAGTAAGATGATGACGTTTATCGGTTAACAGGTTTGTATGCTGAGAAGGATCTTTCCGCGACTACAGATGTTACTTGGCAAAATTTGAAAGAACTTGCTGGCTGGTCGGAAATTTCTACAGGAAACACTAAGTTTTACCTTAAAGATATTTAATCACAGAACACGTCTTAATGGCGGATTTCTCTCTAAAACACTGCACAATATACCGCTTAATTTTACTGCATGATTTATAAACAAGCACAGAAAATAATGCAAAACTTAAATCCTTATCACAAACAAAAGTAAACTAAATATGCATTTGCATAAATAACTGAATAACTAGTTATACACTACGTGATCAAAGGTATCCGGCCACCTGGCTGAAAATGACGTACAAGTTCGTGGCACCCTCCATCGGTAATGCTGGAAGTCAATATAATGTTGGCCCACCCTTAGCCTTGATGACAGCGTTCACTCTCGCAGGCATACTTTCAATCAGGTGCTGGAAGGTTTCTTGGAGAATGGCAGCCCATTCTTCACGGAGTGCGGAACTGAGGAGAGGTATCGATGTAGGTCGGTGAGGCCTGGCACGAAGTCGGCGTTCCAAAACATCCCAAAGGTGTACTATAGGATTTAAGTCAGGACTCTGCAGACCAGTCCATTACAGGGAAGTTATTGTCGTGTAACCACTCCGCCACAGCCTGTGCAGTATGAAAACAGGTGCTTGATCGTGTTGAAAGATGCAATCGCCATCCACGAATTGCTCTTCAAAAGTGGGAAGCAAGAAGGTGCTTAAAATATCAATGTAGGTCTGCGCTGTAATCGTGCCACGCAAAACAACAAGGGGTGCAATCCCTCTCCTCCAGGAAAAACACGACCACACCATAACACCATCACCTCCGAATTTCACTGTTGACACTACACACGCTGGCAGATGCCGTTAACCGGGCATTCGCCATACCCACACCCTGCCATCGGATCGCCACATTGTGTACCGTGATTCGTCACTCCACACAACGTTTTGCCACTGTTCAATTGTGTAATGTTGACGCTCCTTACACCAAGCGAGGCATCGTTTGGCATTTTCCTGCGTGATGTGTGGCTTATGAGCAGCCGCTCGACCATGGAATCCAAAGTTTCTCACCTCACGCCTAACTGTCATAGTACTTGGAGTGGATCCTGATGCAGTTTGGAATTCCTCTGTGAGATCTGGATAGATGTCTGCCTATTACTCTTTACGACCCTCTTCAAATGTCGGCGGTCTCTGTCAGTCAACAGACGAGGTCGGCCTGTACGCTTTTGTGCTGTGCATGTCCCTTCACTATCACATCAGAAACCGTGGACCTAGGGATATTTAGGAGTGTGAAAATCTCGCGTACAGTCTTCTGACACAAGTGACACCCAATCACCTGACCACGTTCGAAGTCCGTGAGTTCCACGGAGCGTCCCATTCTGCTATTTCACGATGTCTAATGACTACTGAGGTCGCGGATAATGAGTACCAGGCAGTAGGTGACAGCACAATGCACTTAAGATGAAAAACGTATGTTTGTGGGGGTGTCCGGATACTTTTGATCACATAGTGTAGCTGTTGAATTGGCAGCATTGCGTTACCGGAAATCCGAGGTGACCATGTGCAAGTTCAATAGAAGCTTTTTAATTGAAAAATAATAACAATAAAGATATGATCGTGCAAAGAATAGTGTGCAATACATCTGTGAGAAACACATAGTAGAAGCTCGAAAAAGAAAAAACACTCGATTTCGTCTCATCGTTTAAAGCATTGATCGATTCTGTGATAGTGTACTTCTCACACTGGTATTTCAATGCCGTATATGAGGGCGGCGCTGAAAATTTTAGAAAATCAAACAAGGATTAGTTTAAAATATTTAAATTATTTTATTGTTTTTCAAAGTATCCCATTTGACATCATTGAATTCGACGAAACCAAGCAATGATGCCACTCTTCCTGAGGCACTTCAGAAACCAGGTTTTATGATATTCCGCTACTCCATCTGATGACGAAAAAGCGATTCCACACATTTTATCTCTAATTTTTGGAAGCAAAAAGAAATCACAAGTTGCTGTATGGTGGAGGGTCCATGGTGCTGACCTTTAGGATATCCATATACTCAGTTTTGCTGTACACGACGATGCGTTGTCGTAACTGTCGCGGTTTCTTTCGTGTTATCTTATTTGCTGAGCGCCTGTTATTGTATTACTAGTTTGAATTTTGAGTTCTTTGTCCTCCGGCTAGCTATTATTACAAGTCGAGCAAATCTCTTAAACAGGGTGTGTAAACGGAAAGGAGTTCTTACTAAAAGATAACACTGATAAAAGAATTTGTTTTTACACTTTTATTGCCGTCACAATTAATTAATCTCACATAATTACTCTTAATACACGCCCGACTGAAACTGTTATATTTTCGAATGTAACTATAATCACTTATTTGCCGCTCATTATTAATTATAGTATTTCACATTTTGTAACTAACTTTACGACGCGAGAGGTTCTGTAGAACTGCGCGACGTGTAACCCGTGAATGATTCTGTTGAACTGCGCGACGTTTGCCTTGTGAATTATTCTGTAGAACTGTGCGACGTTTGCTTGTGAATTGTTCTGTAGAACTGTGCGACGTGTAACGCGTGAATGATTCTCTTAAACTGTGCGACGTGTAACTTGTGAAGGATTCTGTTGAACTAAGCAATACTTGTCTCTGGCTTTAGCTTTTTATACTCCCTCACCCCGATATGCCTAAAGATTATAATCGAGCTGCTATTGGTTAATAAAGCGCGCCAACATTAGCGTCTATTTTTATATCCAATCAAAATTACGAACACATATGCTCTAGGGAAGATATTCCCTCCATTTATAAAGAAAAGCGCGCTACTCTGACGTCATTTGTTTGTCTCTTATAATTGATAAACAACTCACCCCCTCGCTCATTGTTACCCGCTCCTATTGTCAGTTTCAGTGAGGTCGTGTAAACTTATTTCCTAACAATGCTTATAATTAAAAACATCTCAAATCATTGTCATACAATAAGGTTAAGTTACACTACAATCACTCTGGCATTCACAGTATTGTGATATAAAATACTGCGTCATAACGTAACATTATTTTTCCTTTTGGGGTTTTTCACAACGTTTTCAAAATGTTGCGGTAAACAGAAACTTGTGTACCAGTCGTCAGTAACGGTACGTCTATCTTCTAATTTTATAGTAAGAATATGGCCCGTTTTAGAAAAAAGCTAGCAACAATCTTCTTGCCACCACTGCGAATTCGTCGGACTTTTGTAGGCTTAGGTTCTGTTCGAAAGACCCATTGAGCCGATTGAATTTTCAGGAACATAACAATCCAAGTGATATTCACCAATAATGATATTCAAATCAAATTTGAAGTGCCGCCTTGGAATTTTTCAAGAGTTTTTCTGCACCAATCAATGCGTTGTTTTTGATCGGGAGTCAGTTTATGTAGAATCCATCGACAACGTTTTCTGACGTCTAACTCTTAATGTAAAATGTTTTGAATTTGATTAATACCAATGTCCAATGTCGTCCGAATAAATTCAAAACTTGTCCGTCAATATTCTTCAAGCATTGCTGGAACACGGCAATATTTTCATCAGTTTCTGGGAGTCCTTCATGTAATTCATCACTAAGAAAAGACAGTCGCTTTTGAATTCGGTGTACCAATTATAAATTGTTGCCTTAGAAAAGCATTTGACGAAGAAGCTCCATCTAAGCCGATCTTCACATTGTTTAAGCTCGTAAAACATCATAGCTCGGAACTATTCCCTAGTTAAAATCATTTTTGGGTGAGCATAAAGTCTTTAAATAATGATAATGAACAAACTATTATAGCAAATCAAACAAACTACACGGCAATCAACTTGCAAAACACTGGAAAGTAGCTGTCAAAATTAAACAAATTTGATTTGTTTTTAGAAACACGGCATTCTGAAAATTTTCAGTAAAGCCCTCGTATGGTCATTCCCATGAGCCCACGTTTCCATTAATTTCCAAACAATGCATGTACTTGTTATAGAAAAGCAAAGAGGAACCTTGTACAACAAATGGACATTTTTAATGTTCGACGATGGAATGACTTCGTATTGTTCAATTACTCTGAACTAAGTCATCCTCCGTGGACTAGTGATACCGTGCTAGCCTCCAGTTCCCAAGGTCGCGGGTTCAAATCCAGTGGAGGGCGATGGATTTTTTCGGGCATAAAAATACTTAGCATGGTTTCCTTTGGAAGGGAAGTAAAGCCGGTGTTCCCGTGTCGTAGATTTACGGCACGTAAAAGAACCTCAAGCCTGATAAAGAGGCCTCTGAGCAAAATTACCAGTCTTTCACGCCCAATATAGAATGGGACGCTAAGGACCATAGCAGTTAAAGAACGTCCATAAATAAAACTCAATTTAATTTAATTTAACTCTGAATTAAAGTTTTAGAACTAACATTAAATGAGTGAATCACTGGTTTGGAAAGGAAAAGCAACTCCCTTTTATAGTTGGGGAAAGCTAAAACAAGTCCATACTGTTTTGAGATGTGCTTGTTGTCATTTAGATAATATGGCGAGTTGCTTAAATCACCCCCGTTATTTATGACCTTTTGACAAATGTTCGGAAAGCGTCGTATACGTCTATTTCTGTTGATGTCTGGCATTGACCGTCCTATAGCACGGATAATGTCATTTGTGGTGTTGTACCGGGTCCCTCGCAGTGGTTCTTTCACTTTGGCAAAGAGATCGTAATCACAGCGACTCATGCCGGGTGAGTACTGTGGATGCTCCAGAATCTCCCATTGCCAGCACCGCAAGAGGTCCTGGACAGCAGCACTGTCAAGCAGAATGATAGCATGCTGTTCCATGAAATGTCGTCGCTGTTGAAGAGTTGAACTCCTTGCTTCCTTGTTAGACGTTGATCGCCGCTGGACTGCGCGTGAGTTAGCAGCAGAAGTCGGAGTATGCCACAAAACTGTGCCCCACATTCTGCACGACATTCTGGGTTACCGCAAAATTGCAGCACGTTGGGTAGCCCATCAAATTTCTGAGGTGCAACAATGGCACCGCTACACAGTCGCACAGGATTTGTTGGGCCGGTACCAAAGAGAAGGTTTTCTTTCTTCGACGTCACTATGCACGAAACTGGGCACTCTCATATAAACCAAACTTGAAACGTCAACCCAATGAATGGAGGCTTCCCGGTTCTCCTCGTTCAAAGAAAGCGTACACTACACAAAGTGCTGTGAAAGTGATGTTCATTGTGGCAGATGACACTGTTAGAGCCAGGACCTCTTAGAGCGCTGGCTTTGGGAGATTCTGGAACAGCCACCGTACTCATCCGACATAAGTCCAGTGATTACGATCTCTTTGCCGGAGTGAAAGAACCACTACGAGGGATCCGGTACAACACCAGAAATAATATCCGTGCTATAGGACGGTCAACACGGGACATCAACAGAAATAGACGTGCAGATGGTATACGACGCCTTCCGAACATTTGGCAAAAGCTCATAAATAAAGGGAGCGATTATATTGAAGGCGTGTAACTATAAGTATCTCTGTCAATAAAGTTCATTTCAGAGAAAAAAAATCTGATGAGTTACACTCAGATGACTTTCTCTACTCTTGTACAAACTATTTTTACAAACGCTTATTATCCATATACTTCATGTTAATCGAGATGTTAATCTTATTACTAATTTTCTTGTAGGTGCAAGGGGAATATGGTAGGCTTTAAGCGATAGTCAAATATTTTAAGAGCTGGTTGCTATGTGGCGCATTCAATTCTCTTTGTATGTCCAGGACATAAAAAAAGAATAAGGAATTCCGATTTGAGAAAAAGAACACACAGACACACACACATAGATACACACACAGACACACACACGGACATGTTTCCAAAAATGCTTTTTTTGGATCCAGAGGGTCTCAAAACATATATTTCCGGTGAAATCTCGGTATTGAATTTTTGGGTGGAAAAATAGTTCTAATTACTTTTCATCCAGCCCTTGTAGAAGTTGATTATTGCATCTTTTCTTACCCAAAGTTCTGAATATTGTTCCAAATATTATGTATTGAAACTTAGTTTATAGTCCAGGTCGAAGCCATTGTTGAACCATATTTGGCAGCCCAAATAACTGAAAGTGTTAACCTGCTCTATGCCCCCGTTATTTAAAATTATTTTAGCTCTAAGTGGATATTTTCCTTGGAAAGCCATCACTTATTTCTTACTCCGTTCAGGAAATATTTTGATGAGGCATAACTACTTCAATATTATTTGGACAATCTTATTGTACACGTTGTTTTGTAGACAATTTAGGGAAAAACACATATATCAGGTTATTTTGTAAAATTTCACAATTCTTCCTTTTTCCAATCAGTGATTCAATTGTGCTCTAAAATATTGGTTGACAGGTATTCCTAACATAAAACGACTAACTTTATTATATGTTTTTGGGATACTTTAATAGGAAAATAAGAACCATCAGTGACGTATTCAAGAAGAAAAATATTGAAACTGTACAGTCTGCTGCACAGAATTGATCGACGAGTACCCATGTATTATTTTCCTGTTTGATAGGCAAAACTTTTGTGTAATATAGTTTCTTACACGAACAAAAATCCAAAAATCTTATTACTTTCTCTACCATGTACATAGTAGGTAGAGAAAGTATTGCATTCCATCAAAAAATTCGATACCGAGATTTCCCTGGAAATATATGTTTTGAAGCTCCCTGAATCCAAAGAACACATTTTTAGGAAAAGGTCCTTGTGTGTGTCTATGAACAGCATAACTCAAAAACGAAAAGTCGGATCAACATCAAACTTGGTATTTAAATTGAGCACATTGCAATGATGCGACACGAAGATTTTTAGATACCATTTAGTGGAACAATTTTCGAAATGTTTGATTTTCTAAAAAAAAATGGCTCTAACGATTTTGATTAAAATACCACATATTAAAGATATTTACATGACAAATAAAATGTATATCTTGAATTTTCTGGGAATATCCTACGAAGTCCTCTTCATTCGAAAGGAATTGTATATAATCTTGTATAACTTGCAAAGGCTAAGCTATACACGAGAAATGTAGATCTCTTTAAAACAAAACAATAACTTTTTGCTGGCATCAATTGTTCAATAGATGGGCATTCTTTAAAAAGCCTGTCGATTTTCAGTTGTTTCGCACGATGTCATGGAAACATTTCAGAAAGAGTTTTGTTGTTGTTGATGATGTAGTTTTGCAACGCGCTTTGGGCGTCAATTTGAAGAAGATTGTTTGTTACGTAATATTTTGCTCCGTATGAAAAGCTGATTTGAAAATGTATTTTTGTTGTTACGCTCCAAGTTTTTAAAAAAATATTAACTTTGTTATTAAACTGCATTTATAGATATTATTTATGTTTATGTTTGCCTCGGCTGCGTCAGTATTGTTTTAGAGACACGTTTCTCTTAATCAGGGCGTGGTGCAACAAGAATGTAGGCTTACACAGATTTTAACTTTAAATTCACTTCTTTTTATTAATCCTTGACACAAATTAAATAGCACTACACTGATATCAAGAGCTGTGAGATTCTTTAATTTAATACTTGCACTTTGTTAACGCGTATACCTAATTTTCGTTTCACATGAATACGTAATATTTCTGTAGAGAACCCATCTTCCATCCGGTTACTATCAAGGTCTGCGGGCAACTGAACAGATTTCAACCGTATAAACTTTTAACTTTCTGTATTTCAAGTCTCTGATTGGCTAATCCTAGTCCAATAGAATACCTGCATTTTACTGAAGCTTTTTCTGGCTAATGATTGGCTATTTTTAAACTGTCACAAAATTTACATTATTGCTGACCTAATCTTGAGTAGTAGTATTCAAACTCTCAAACTCATTATTGCCTCAAGGTTACCTCATTGTTAGCAACTTTAAACTTATTATTCTCACAGCTCTTACACTATTAAATTACGTAATGCATTCACATAATATTATTGAACGCGTTTACAATAATATAAGCATATGCAATGACTGTTATATACATTTTACAAATTATTACATACATATTGCTTCAAGGCGGGCTGTTATTGAATTTACATATTATATAATTTAATTGAAATGTATGTATAGCGTCCAGATCTAAAACATTTGACTATCGCTGTTCTCTTTGTATCTATAACGAAATGTGTAATGTAGCTATTTTCCGGAAAGGTTTATCTCAGTTAAAATAAGTAGATAGGAAAATAAAGTTCAGTGAGAATAATTTGTAAACCCACTAATAAACGATAGAGGATACAGAAAGTCATGTGAATGTAGCAAATCAGAAATGTTTTCCATCTACTTCGTGTTAATCGAGATAAACGTTTGCACAGATAGTTTCATTAGCTATTTCCTTGTAGGTAGAAGAAGGATGCAGAAACAGAACCGATAGCCATACTGTCTCCGTGACATCGCGAGAAATAACTGAATAGCAATAGACTTTAAAAAGTGATAAATTAATGAAACATTAAAACTAATAATAATGGAAATGACTGATGCCACAAAAAAATTCTGTAATCCTAACACTGTCATTAGGTGGTTCTAACATTCAAAATCGTGCACAAACGGCTAATTATAACGCGCATTGCATAAAGATTGCCAAGGAAATTATATCATTACCGCCACCTTAACACAGTTTTAAAGTTATCTGCAAAAATAAGCAGTCCTCATCTCACCGCCTTCTAAGCTACTATATGAATAAAACTGAATAATGACAAATACATTTTCAGTTATTTGAGGCCAATGTAAAAAACAATAAATTTAACGTTTATATAAATTCTAAAATACACAAGCTACGTACCTATAATATCCAAACTATATCAAAGTAAAAATCATTATAATACGTACCTGATTTTGTGACTATACGTAGCATTCATTTCTTGAACTTCACCAAGCAACAAACCTATTTCACCCTTTCTCAAATAGTTCTCTTGATTTTTGCGGAATTAAAGGATATTCCGCAGCCTTTGCTTCCGCTCTAACTTCAATTGGAATTTCATCCGAAAGCTCAAAGCTTTCGTGCAGCATATTAATATCAACAAGTAAACAGATTTCCGTGGAAAAATTAAAATTAAATTGAGTTTTATTTATGGACGCTCTTTAACTGCTGTGGTCTTTAGCGTCCCATTGTATATTGGGCGTGAAAGACCGGAAAGTTTGCTCAGAGGTCTCTTTATCAGGCTTGAGGTTCTTTTACGTGTCGTAAATCTAGAATTCCCGTGGAGGCGCAATCTTGGAAACAGTTGTGTAACTACGGTTATAAGTTATGATGATATGATTGCATACAACAGTGTATGCAACTCGTGAAAATTAAGTGCTTTCGCTAACGCTCGTGCCACAGCCCTACTATTGTACACGAGTAGCATAAATTACTGCGTTGTCCCGCCCGTTAGGGTCGCTTCGTCGCCTTCTGTCGGGGTTCTTCATTTCTACTGGTGTGCGGATGTTCAAATTGAACTTCTGCGTGCCTTTGTGCACCTGAGACCACCCTCGACTCCTTCACCTCATCCCTGCCTCCTGGGGGATGCAGCCATAATAGATCAAGCTGGTCGCAGTGGCAAGATGTGCCCCTCTAATAAACACATCCTTCATCCTACTGAATACTTAAATCCTGCTTTGGTACTGTTTAACCCATTTAAAGAGATACCATACCGAAATTTAGTATAAATTTCGACATTTGTATTCTACTACAGGAAATGTTAAAATAAATACTTAAAGTTTAAATTGCAACATACGCTTTTACTTTTGATGTTATGGATACCTATATTTACACAAAGTAGATTAAAAATCTGGATTTTTTTTTCAGTTTATAATCTGAAGTTTTTGAAAATAATTATTTTCGCCAAATTCACTTTTTCAAAATGATCCACATGACGTAGTTTTCATCCAATTTTTCTGAAATGTTTCGTGTAGATTCCCAAAACAAAGCAATTAAAACTGTCATACAGTATTTGTCTAGCGAACGGTTTTTTAGTTATTCCGTTTTAAAGTCACTCAAAACAAAAAAAATAGAAATTTCCAATAACAGAAGTTGAAAATTGTTTTGTTTTTATACAAAGGCTGGTAAAAAAGTATGTGACTTCTATGCGCTATAATCAAATAAATGACATAGCATTTTAAAAAATATGATGCGTTATATACAAAGGGAATAGCGATAGTCAAATGTTTTAGAGCTTGACGTCATATGCTGGCCTTAAAATTCCATAATTTTTCCATGACGTCGCAAAACAACTGAATGTCGACAGGACTTTAAAAGAATGCCTAACTATTCAACAATTCGATATATTAATAAAGGATAGCTCGGAAATGGCTAGTGTCACAAAAAAAGTATTTGAAATAAATTGTGTGTTTTAAAAAGATCTACATGTTTTGTGTAGTACATTTTCTTATATTGCTTAACGTTTACTAGTTACACAGCATTCCTTCCAAATAAGGAGGTCTTCACAGGCTGATCTCAGAAAATTCAAGATATACATTTTATTTGTCATGTAAATACCTTTAATATATGGTATTTTAATCAACATCGTTAGAGCCATTTTTAGAAAATCAAAATTTTCCGTGCAAAGGGCAGTTTGGGGTGGGGGAAGTTTCTTGAAAATCTGCGTGTCACATCTTTGAAAGGTATTTAATCTAAATCTCAAATTTGGTATTTGTCCGAGGTTACGGTTTTGAATTATGCTCTTCACAAACACACACACAGACTATTTCTAAAAATGCCTTTTGAGGGAGTCGGCTCAGGGGCCTCAAAACATATATTTGCGGTAAAATCTCGGTATCGAATTTTTGGGTGGAATACAATACTTCCCCTACTTACTCTACGTAGTAGAGAAAGTAAAAAAGGTTGTTTTTTTAAATTTCATCATGAAACATTTGGTGCAGGATAATAAAATTCAGCTTTAGAAACTAAAATACTGAAATTTAAAATCGTTGAATGTTTACACAAGGCATTATTGAAAATAAATTTTCAGCTAAACTGTCTGAAAACTTTAGAAGTTCAGTTTTTGAGTGTAGCATCCCCTAATTCAACTACAGGAAGTATTATTACTTTATGTTTTTATTGAGCTATGTCAGTGAGACACATAATTTCCTGTCAAGTGTATTATTTCTCGTTTGAGGTACATTAGGGAATTGCACCCTCACAAGACATGCAAAACAAATTTAGTTATTTTCGTGGACTACCCAACGGCAGAAAAATCTAATGTGTTGCAGTCGCACGACCCTTTCTACCACCTATCGTTTATTTTTATACCAGGTGAGTCAGCCACCTCTACTTTTGCACTTTTATGCAATCCGCAATCTATACTCCAAAACGAAAACATCGGCTCCTACGGTAGGATCTAGCCAAAGTTTGTAATGTGGATGTCTTTGGCTGCACACTCAACGAAATTATTGGTCGTCCTCCGTGAAGTAGTGTTACCATGCTAGCCTCTAGTTCCCGAGGTCGTGGGTTTAAACCCGGCGGAGTGTGATGGATGTTTTCGGGCGTAAAAATCCTTAGCATGGCTTCCTTCGGAAGGGAATTAAAGTCCGTGGTCACGTGTCGTAGACTTACGGCACGTAAAAGAACCTCGAGCCTGATAAAGAGGCCTCTGAGGAAAATTAGCGGTACTTCACGCCCAATATAGAATGTGACGCTAAGGACCACAGTAGTTAAAGAGCGTGCATAAATAAAACTCAATGTCAATTTCGACGAAGTTACTAATAACTAGCGAAAGTTTTAGCATCGCTTTGAACACACTCGGAATTACACAGCTGACGTTTGCCCAATTAAAAGTCTATACGCGACAAGCGAATAGTACATATGTTAAATTGTCAATGGATCTCTCATGTTTCTAGATAGTTCAGTTGGAACGAGCGTGTGGCTTGTAAATAATCCATCTGTAGTATAGGTGGCTCGAATCACCTTCGTTTACTAATCTTTTTACTGTGCTGTAACATTCATAAACATTCTTGGTTTAATCTAGTGTTATGTTTAACGTTGTTATTTATAATTTTAATTTGTAATTCTTATTTTATTTGCATTTATTGTTAGTGTTTCTTTATAGGTAAAACTACATGTAGATATTTGTTTAACACAACATAGGTACTGAGTAGATAAAACCAGGATTATACACATTTGATTTAAGACAATAAGGAAATTACATATCACAGTTTAGCACAGAAGTTTTAATAGATTCCAATTTTGGTTCATTGATCCAGTGCACAGAGAAGTATTTTGTTATAATATAATCTCCTGGTGACTTTAAATCGCCTAGACGCGATCCCTGTTACCGCGATTAGCGCATAGCGTTCAGGCAGCATTCCCCCCAGCTACTTAGATGCTTGGTTGAGATCATATTCTGGGATTAACTTTAGAGCTTGCTTGCCAGGCGCTTGCCAGTGTCACCTCACCACTTTTCGTGTATATTATGGCCTCTTAAGACAGCTTTAATCCTCTGATGGAAGTTTTAACATTATATTTAAACGGCATAAGCTGATATGTATGTTATTTGAGATATACAAGACATAGTTTACCCAAAATTCAAATAACCCGCTATTTAATAATCTGTGTGCCATGGATATACAGCATCCATTGTGGATATAGACGTACCTCTAATTTGTCGTAGCCTATCCCGTCTCTAATTACAAAATTCTCCCATTTTCTTTTTAGTGGACTGATATGATAGATCAATTTTATCTGAGGCATTTACTAAATTGCATAGCTATGTAATGCAAAAGTTTATAAAATATGCTGTAAACCCGATATCCGCTCCCATAAACAAGTCGTATGTTTTTTAATTGTACTTTAGTGCGGAGTATTTTGTGTCCCTTAAACTGTTTTTCCCTGAATTTTAAGATTTCATCTACCTAAAAACGTCAAGTAATAGCTGTTGGTAAGCGTAGAAAATGAAATTAAATCGCAATTATAGCTTAAAGCCGTAGTCGCCGCCAACATCACCGGGGTTCACGCTGCCGATCCTGGGAGCTTCCCAGCCTGCGCCGATCCAGCCTGAGCCTCATGGGAGGTACAGCGCTGTCATCCGAGGGGTCCCGAGGGACCTGCCAGTTAGGTTCCTCGTCAGCGCAGCTCACCACTTGAAGGCCACTCGGATCGACGGAGCACTGGGAACCACGTCGCTCGTCAGGATCGAGTACGCAGACCCTAGCGACTATGAAGCTGCCTTGAGGACGGGCCTGCCCTTGTTAGGGCGGTGTTTATGAATCGAGGTTAGCCGATTAGAACACCAGGCAACCCTGCAGGCGCTGCTGTGCCTACGGGCACGAGGAGTCGACCTGCTCAGCACAACCCGGATGCCACTACTGCGGTTCCGCCTGCACCACATATTCGTGCACCCAGAACGATTGCGCCGCCAACGCCGCTTCTGTGCGACCTGTGGAGGGTCAGCTCACTTCACCGGGCCAGGCGCTCTGCCCCTACATACCCGCAGGAAGGCATCGCCGCGAAGCCGCCAGCACCTACGCCGCAGCCAGTGACAGCTCCACAGCCGCCGACACTAGCACCATCACTCACGCCGATCATCGAGGAAGTCCAGGGCCTACGTGACGCCGTTCAGGATCTCCACTCGGAGTTCCTGAACATGACGATGAAGCTGACAGCCCTGGAGGAACTCATACGAGAACTTCAAGCTACATCAGTTGCTCAGCAAAGTTTCCTAACTGAGCAGTTCGACATCATTTCATCACGACTCAACGCCATAGACGACACCATCCGAAAATCTGCTCCAGCTTCCAGATTCAAGAAAGATCCAGAGGGAGTCGCACGCTTCTTGCAGCAATGCAAGGAGTACAACCAGCAGTATCAGCGGTACCATCCTCAAACCTAACCTACATTCTCTTCCTATCCCTCGCCATTCCCACTAGTGTTGCAGTCAGGTTTCATGGCTGCAACCTAGTAACTATCTTTACCCGCTCCCGCCCACAGGGCGACAGCCGACAGCCTTCACGTACTAATGCGGGTGCTATGCGGGACCGCAAAAAGTCACGTTATTCCACTTTTCCTTCTTCCTTTTTACATCCGGTGGAGCAGTTTTTAGTGGGTATGCCGACTATTGGCGAGTCCCACACTCTCAGTCCCGACTCCCATCGGGGCTGAGGTCAGTGATTAAATCATTTTCTCCTCCACCCGAAAAAAAAACCTGGTATGGCTTTCACAAAATATTATTGCAAAAGCTTGTTCTACTATCTGCTCCAAGTTAATTGTAATAGATAAGACTCGAAGTCGAGGAAAGTTCTTTTTGAGTGTCCGAAGACGAGGCTCAGCATAACAGATGTTTATTTGGGTCACTGTAGGCCAGAAAATGGTGGGTTTTCATTTGTCCTTTTTTGGGCTTTTATTTTCTTATTTCTCCATTTTTACTTTCTCTACTACGTATAGTAAGTAGGGGAAGTATTGCATTCCACCCAAAAATTCGATACCGAGATTTCGCCGGAAATACATGTTTTGAGACCTCCTGAATCCAAAAAAAGCATTTTTGGAAACATGTCCGTGTGTGTGTCTGTGTGTGTGTGTGTCTGTGTGTATGTGTGTGTGTGTCTGTGTGTCTGTGATCAGCATAACTCAAAAACGAACAGTCGGATAAGCACCAAACTTGGTATTTAGGTTCAGTATCTTCCAGAGATGCGACACGAAGGTTTTCAAGAAAATCCCCCCACCCTAGACTACCTTTTACATGGAACATTTTTCGAAAATTTTAATTTTCTCAAAAAAGGCTCTAACGATTTTGATGAAAATATCATATGTTTAAGATAATGTCATGAGAAATGAAATGTATATCTCGAATTTTCTGGGAATGTCTCCAAAAGTATTCTTCATTGTGAACGACTTTTGCATAACTGGTAAATCATAAGAGATAGACAAAATGTTACTACACAAAAAATGTAGATCGCGTTAAAATACACAACTTATGTCATATACATTTCTTTTGTTGAGTGAACCGTTTTCGAGATATTGCTTGTTATTTCCTTAAATTTTCCAATACTTATACTTTTTCTCAAATTCGTTATTCATTTTTTTTATGTCCTGGACATGCAAAGAGAATGGAATGCGCCACATAGCAACCAGCGTTAAAATATTTGACCATCGCTTAAAAGCTACCATATTCCCCTTGCATCTACATGAAAATTACCAATAAGATTGACATCTCGATATCTCGATTAACATGAAGCATATGGAGAATAAGCGTTTGTAAAAATAGATTGTACAAGAGTAGAGAAAGTCATGTGAGTGTAACACATCAGATTTTTTCAACTTCAACTTCTTGACTGAAAGAAGAAGCATTTATTTATAAAGTTTATCACTTTATGTATGTTTCTTACTATCAGAATGTTTTTAAACAAAAATATTCCATGTGAAAGAGTAACGTTTGGGTGTTTACATGATAAATTACCGAGCGAGATGTCTCCGCAGTAACGTGTGAGGGCTTGCATCGGGAGGTCCGGGTTGGATCCCTGTCGACCGCCCACTCCTAACTTGGGTTTTTTTCGTGGTTTTCCCTCGTCGGTAGGCGAATGCTGGAGTGATTTCTCATCTACCACGACTTCCATTCCATCATGTCTCTTTCATCGGACAGATGGCGCGGATGCTTACTCAAACGAAAGAGTAGATGCTCCCTGCGTACACTAGAGGGCTGTTTGGTCGACGGGTCGTTCATCGCCCTCTCTAGGCAGCTCCAGCAATGGGACGATTCTTCGAGTCTGGAACTATTAGTGACTTTCGGTCGTCTCTATGGTCTGTAACCTGCTGTGGTTCCTTCACTTCATCCCTTGCCCCTGGGGGACAGTAGCCACAATATATCTATGCAGGTTGCAGTGCGCGATGTGCCCCCCGCCGTTGTATAACCTATACATGATAAATTAAGTTAAAAAATCCCTCCTACAATATATATATATATATATATCAAGAGTCCATAAATAACAAGATTTGTGGTAAAATGATACACGCTTCCTTTTAATTAATTTGAATCATATTTTACGTACTTTTTGCAGTTTTTAGGTCCTTTTTATAGGTCTTCAATTTCCGAGCCCACCGATAACTTTGCCTAACTAGTTTTCATCACACATTTCGTTATAAATAGGAATGAGATACCGATAACCAAATGTTTAAACACGGGTCACGGAATACTGACCTAGAAATTCTATACTCTTCTCCTGACATCGCATGAAACAGCTGGAGGTTGGCAGTACGTCAAAAAGGAAATAAAAGTATTGCAACATTCAAACAAATATGAAGCATATCTCGAAATGGCTGATGCTAAATTTTTTTTGGAAATAGATTGTGTGTTACGAAGGCTGTCCAAAAAAAACCCGGCCAAACAAAGAAAACACAAAAATTTCTGGGAAAAAAGCATCTTTATTTCTCTACATAGTCTCCTTTCAGCTCGATACACTTTTTCCAGCGGTGTTCAATATCTTCGATACTCTGTTTATAGTGAGAACCGTCGAGTTCTGCAAACTCCACTTCTTCATTGTTGGCAAATCTTTTACCACCAAGCCATTCAACTTCGGGAACAGAAAACAATCAGGGGAGCTAAGTCTGGCGAATAAGGTGCATGAGGAAGCAAAATCGAACTTTAACTCATTGAATTTGGCCATGGTGATAATGAATGTGTGAACTGGTGCATTGTCTTGACGAAACAGAACATTGTTTTTCGCTAAATGCTGCCGTTTTGGCTTGATTTCATCATTCAAACGTTGCAATAAGTTTGCATAATACTGGCTATTGATTGCTTTTCCTTTTTGCAGATAATCAATGAAAATTATCCTAAGCGCATCCCAAAAAACTGACGTCATGACCTTGCCTGCAGATGGAACTGCCTTCGCCGTCTTTGGAGCCGATTCTCCGCTTTCAATCCACTGTTTTGACTGTTCCTTCGTCTCACGTGTGAAGTGATGGATCCATGTTTCATCCATGCTTATGAATCGATGCAAAAACTCGGCTTTATTGCAAAGAAGCATTGCCAAACACTCGATTGAAACATCCTCACGACGCTGCTTTCTTCCATTGTGAGTAAACCTGGCACCCATCTTACGCACAGCTTTCTCATGTCTAAATTTTCAGTTAGTATGCGATGTACAGCACTTTTTTAAATGTCTATGATGTCTGCTTGCTCGTACACATTCAGTCGACAGTCATGCAATAGCATTTTGTGGATTTTTCTCACAATTTCTGGCGTGGTCACCTCATTTGGTCGACCACTGCGATGTTCGTCTTGGCAGCTCGTACGGCCTCGCTTAAACTCTGCCACCCAATATTTTACTGTTGTAAACGAAGAAGCAGACTCCCCCAGAGTAGAATCTAGTTCAGCTTTAATATTAGTTGGACTAATGCGTTTCAAATGAAAGTATTGTATCACATAACGATGACCAGCTTTATCCATGTTTACAAATTCGCTGAGAGAGTTCAGTATTAATGGCTGCCAAACAATTACTGAACAGTGTAGCATTGTCAAACTTCAAACTTACTACTTTCTACCATAGTCATTTGTTTGAAACTACAACCGCTATATATGTCAGGTCGGTACTTCTGGGACTGCCCTTAACGAGATCTACATTTTGGTGTAGTGCGGTTCTGCCTATATCTTATGGATTACCTTGTACAAAATTATATAAATGTCATTCAGAACGAATTGGGCTTTATTCGCAGAAAATTCAAGATTATATACATTTTATCTATCATGTAAATATCTTAAGCATGTATTTTAATAAAAATAGAGCCATTTTAAGAAAAAAAATTCGAAAATGTTTTCGTGTAAAGGGTAATTTGGAGTGGAGAGGTTTTCTTGAAAATCTTTGCATCGCATCCTTGGAGGGTGTTGGACTTAAATACCAACTTTGGTGTTTAACTGAATTTGTTTTTGAGTTATGCCTTCCACGGACACACACAGGGACCTTTTTCTAAAAAAAAAACTGTTTTTGGATTTAGAGAGTCTCCAAACTTATATTTTCCGTGCATCTCGATGTGGAATTTTTTGGTAGTATGCAATATTTCCTCTACCTACTAGGTAAATTACTGATAGAGAAAAAAGAACGCAGCTATTGATGCCCAACGGCAGGACGGAAAAGCGTCTAAGCTTTGTGCTGTGCCATTAGCAAGACACTAACCTTGTGGAGGCGTTTGTATTATTTTCAGCACCTCATGATGAATGTGCTGCGCAGCCTGTGACTAAATTATACACTCCAGCTTCGCCTTAGCATTTTTATTATTTTCAGCACCTCATAATGATTTGGCGAAACCTTTTTCCCTATGCCGCCTGCAGCAAGAAAGTCTATTAATGTAGGTTGATAAAGAGAAAAAATTTAACTGGATGCTCGTTGAAGTGCTAAAATGAATATAAATGGAATACATTATATACTTACAAGCTGCCTTAAATCTGCTCAGATTAATTTTTCGGCGAAAGATTTTTTGTCCACTTCGCGTTCATACTGTGATGGTGGAAGGTTGAATTTTCTACACTCAATGCGGTAACCTAACCTACCAGCATGTTTTGCATTTTGTTACTGCGTATGTGCATGAACTACGGTGCTTCTCCTTCACACTGTGGCCATCGCACGGTTGCTCGCGCGCCGGCCGCTGCAGTTCGGACTCCCGCCGAAACAGTTATAAATATCCCCGCAACCGCCTCACGTTCTCATATTTACAGTTGCATCTACGATGATAATAAGCACATAGTTTATCATAAGAGATGTTGGAAATGTTGTTCTTCTCTATCCGCATATTTCTTGCACCTTATCAGGAAATTTTCATTCCAGCTGGAGAGTTCAGTTATCCGAATTTGAATAAATTTCTCGCTTTTTATTTTCTTTTAGTTCTTACAATGTATGGGGTTTAATGCATACACCCTATTTTTCATCTCATCATCAGAGTCAGGTTAATTTCTGTAACTGATTTTGCGAATTTATAGAATAAATTGACGCACGCTTAATATTCTTCTCTGACGAAGCACGATTCAATTTATATGGCTATGTTTCTGCGCAAAATAACATATATTCCAGTACAGAGAAACCCGATTTTACACAAGAGATTCCCTTGCATGACACGAAACTCTGTGTAGCAAATGCATACAGAATAAATGGACTTATATTTTTTGAACGACTGACCAACGTTGAATGTCAGTCTGGATTTTTCCAACAAGATTTACTACCCCGTACACAGCTGATGAGTCATTAAATTTAATTCAGGAAATTGAAGATGCGACAATAGTAGTGAATTATGGCCCTCAAGATCCTCTGATTTAACTGTATGTGATTTTTATCCATGGAAATCTCGAAAAAATTGTGTAAAAGCATACATTGTAAGAACTAAAAGAAAACAGTCCAGAAGTTCACTCAGTTTCGGATATTGAACTCTGAGGCAGTATTTTTAACACTTAAATGATTTCAGTCTAATTATATAATATATAAATTCCATAACAGCCCGCCTTAAAGCAATATATGTATGTAGCAATATATAAAAAGTGTATTACAGTCATTGTATATGTTTATATTATTGTATACATGTGTAATAATGTTATGTGAATGTATTACGTAATTTAATGATGTAGGAGCTGTGAGAATAATAGGTTAAAAGTTGCTAACAATGAGGTAACCTTGAGGCAATAATGAGTAAGAAAGTTTAATAATGCTACTATCATTTTGGAGCAACAATAATGTAAATTTTGAGACAGTTTATAAATAGCCAATCAACAACCAGAAAAAGCTTTAGTTAAATGAAGGTATTCTATTGGAGTGGGAGTAGCCAATCAGAAACTGAAATAAAGCAAAATTTACAAATTCAGAAGTCAGTTGGTTGTAGACAGTATGCCTAACCGGACGTGAGATGCGTCCTCGAGAAATTTAATACATAATTTGTGTGAGACAAAGATAGTTTACGTGTTAAAAAGTGCAAGTAATTAATAAAAAAATCTCACAGCTCTCTCTCTCTCTCTCTCTCTCTCTCTCTCTCTCTCCCTGCTAAGACATTCATGTCTCTAAAAGAATAGAAATACTGAATGCAGCCGAGGCAAACATAAATATATAATATTTAAAGAAACAGTCAAAATTACAAAGTTAATATTTTTTAAACATTTGGGGCAAAGGCCACTGGAAAGTACATTTTTGGGGCGAATGCTACTGGAAACTTTTTACCACACGTGCGGTTGCAACTACTTCAAGTTCGGTTCCCCAACATAAGAACTACAATACAATTCCTCCTAAAATAATAACCTACTTCAACTCTCCAGTGTGAAAATTTCCTGAGATGTCAGAAATGTGTGAATACAGGAGGGCAACATTTCCAGCATCTTTTATAATAAGGTATGTGCTTGTTATTGTAACTGTAACTATGAGAACGTGGGGCGGTTGCGGGAATATTAAACCGTTCCGGTGGGAGCCCGAGCTGCGGCAGCCTGCGCGTGAGTAGCGTACGGGTGCCATAGTGTGAAGCAAAAGCACTGTGTATTAAATCATTTAATGTTTGATATATTTATCTTTGCAAACCTGGAATATAATTATATTTTATAGCTGAATTTTGCTAGTTATGTCTTACCTGGGTCTTTACTTCCTTTTTATTTATTGTATTTTCTTACATTTAATTCATGCACAGCTAGTATGAGCTTCAAGTTACTACTTTTTTACTTTCTCTACTACGTATACTAAGTAGGGGAAGTATTGTATTCCACCCAAAAATTCGATACCGAGAATTCAACGGAAATATATGTTATGAGACCCCCCTGAATAAAAAAAAAAGCATTTTTGAAAACATGTCCGTGTGTGTCTGTCTGTGAGTGTGTATGTCTGTCCGTATGTGTGTCTGTGAACAGCATAACTCAGAAATGAACAGTCGGATAAACTTGGTATTTAGGTTTAGTATCTTCCCGAGATGCGACACGAAGGTTTTCAAGAAAATCCCCCCACCGCAGATTACCCTTTACATGCAACATTTTTCGAAAATTTTAATTTTCTCAAAAATGGCTCTAACGATTTTGATTAAAATATAATGTGTTTAAGATACTTTCATGACAAATAAAATGTATATCTCGAATTTTCTGGGAATGTCTCCAAAAGTATTCTTCATTGTGAACGACTTTTGTATAACTAGTAAACCATAAGAGAGAGACAAAATTTTACTACACAAAAAAATGTAGATCGCGTTAAAATACACAATTTATGTCATAAACATTTTTTTTGTTGAGTGAACCATTTTCGAGATATTGCTTGTTATTCCCTTAAGTTTTTCAATACTTATTTTCTCAAATGGGAATTCGTTATTCATTTTTTTGTCTTGGATATGCAAAGAGTATTAATCTGTGGCAAAGAGAATGGTGCTGCACCTAGCAACCAGCTATTAAGAGATATGTATGTGCTTAAAGGCTACTGTATTTCTATACTGCCCTTGTAAATATATATTCCCCTTACATCTACAAGAAAATTAGCAATAAGATAGAGTCTGCAAATGTTTATCTCGATTAACATGAAGTATATGGAGAATAAGCGTTTGTAAAAATAGTTTGTACAAGAGTAGAGAAAGTCATGTGAGTGTAACACATAAGATTTTTAAGTTCAGTAACCAAACGTGGATAATTGATCACCACCACAGTTAATGTTGATGACCTTGCTACTGAAACCACTATGTGCAACATGTATTAGTAATTAACTTCATTTTCGCGTTAGCACTATTTGTGTTATTCAATATCATCGAAAAAATATTATGCAATACATATGCGTTAAGTGCATTGAGAAATCTCTACTTCGTCCTGTATAGATCTTGTCACGGGAATCTTGAGATGAGCATACCGGAAGTGTACGACGCTTAAGCTTAATATTCGCACTTGTTTTTTAGAATTTTTCAGGTTACAATGACCGAATTTTTATCTACACCGATAGATCTAATTACACCAACGGTGTTGGATGTGTTTATGTTTATGGAACCGAACTTCATACATTTGGTTTTCATAGTAGCATTTGTTTATAGTGCAAAGCTGTATGCCATACACCGAGCCATTGTGCACCGTCGAAAATTGGGCGACTGATTTTGAGTAATTCCCTTAGTGCACTTCACTTCAGAGACTTCGTGAGCTGCAGAACTACCAGCCATTTTACAGCGCATCCAGTATACTCTCCTAATTTTACACGCTTCTGACGTTAATGTGAAATGTGCTTGGATACCTGGTCACGCTGGCTTCCTGGGGAATGAACTAGCGGATTTGGCAGCTACGGCGGCGACCACAGAACCCAGGATTGCAATGTCTCGTGTAACGTCGGAAGACTAGGCTTGTTGAGCGGGGAGCGGAGCTATCGTGCTGGCGCGATGAGTGGTCAGCTCTCCGCGGCAATAAGCTTAGAGTACTGAAGCACATTCCGATAAACTGGACGCTAAAGACCATAGAGCGTCCGTAAATAAAACTCAATTTAAATGTTAAAAAGATCCATCTACCTCAAATTACCCTTTACATGGAACATTTTTCGAATTTTGTTATTTTCTAAAAAAAAAATGGCACTAACGATTTGTAATGATAAATAAAATGCATATCTTGAATCTTCGTGAAATAGCCTATGAAGTCCTCTTCATTCGGAAGGAATTTATTATAATCGTGTATAACTGGTAAACGTTAAGCGATAGACAAAAGCGTACTACACAAAAAATGCAGATCTCTTTAAAACACACAAGTTATTTAAAATAAGTTTTTTTGTGGCATAAGCCGTTTCTGAGATGTCCGTTATAAAAGGTTCGAATTGTTCATTTGTTGATCATTAAGACCCATCGATTTTCAGTTGTTTCTCGCGATGTCATGGAAACAGTATGGAAACTTAGGGCCAGCATATAGCGTCCAGTTGTTAAACATTTGACTATCGCTGTTCTCTTGTATCTATAACAGAAATGTGTAATGCGGCTATTTCTGCAAAAGTTTATTTGGATTAAAATGTAATAAGCTTGAGTAAGAATAATTTGTATACCCACTAATAAACGATAGAGGTTAGAGAAAGTCATGTCAATGTATCACATCAGATATTTCGTGTGGTTTTCTGTTTTAAAGAGTATGAATTAACAGAAACGATTCTATGAAAGTTGCTTGTTTCCAGGAAATCTATCTAATGACATCCTATTTGATGCTACCCCTATTTGAAATTTTAAAGTGATATGCCACTGACTCCAATTCCGGTTATGGCTGATTGATGAAAGAAATCTCATGTGAAAGTTCACTTCTGCTTTAGTTATAAATATTTTAACTAAAAAATTGTAATGCCTTATTTTACGAAATAAATGACTTATGAGTGGTCTGCAACACTCAGCATAACAAAAAATGTCAGTTGTATTAACATTGTTGAGAGCACATATTGTGGCGAGTGTGTGTGTGTATGTGTCTCTGTCTGTGTATTGTCACGCCAGACACATTATTGCGTCGTTAGCGACAGTATTGTTGGGGTAATTCTTTCGGCTTGGGTTTTGAACTTCGTCTGGCGTGACGACTTGCACTGGCTAGCTGGCGATCCCTAGCTAGTGGTGGAGAGTGGAGGAAGTGAGCATTATTCTTTTGTGTGAGGTAATGTGATTAATGTGAATTTCTGTGTATTTTGTGATAACTATCCCACGCCTGCTCTGGAATGTGTAGTTAAAGTTTCTGGTCCTCTCACTACCTGTGATGCTATGCCTCCCAATGTATATGCTGGGGTAACTAAAATTTAATATCTAGCTGCAAACCTTTTGGCCTCACCCCAGTATATAACAGTATTAATAAAAACACAGAGCGGGTATAAGCCTGTTAATTGCTCTCTAATTGCAAAACAAATGACATTTTCATTTGTGTCGTTTCATATAACTAGTGAAACTGCATAATATGATGGTATTTTACTGTTAAATATCACATATAAAGTTTTTACTATCATTTTGGTTAGATATATCGAATCATAAGCAGAGGAATTTATAGGAGAATACCAATGTGGCTTCCGGAAAAAACCGAGGCGCAATAAATCATATATTCACACTACGCTTGTTATGAATATAACAAACCTCCGTATCAATTATATGTGGATCTAAAACAAGCGTTTGACCGAATTGATAGATCATACGGATTGAAAACAATGGCAAATTGTGATATACCGTATAAACTAATCAGACTCGTTAAAATGACACTCACCAATACAGTGAAAATCCAGAACAAATCATCAGAAGAATTTAGTACATTCACATGCGTAACACAAGGCGTAACACTGTCAACTTTTTTATTGAATTTTGGTTTGGAGAAAACAAAAAGACATTGATATAAACCCTGGTGGATCAGTTTTCAATCCAAACAGACAATATTTGGCATATGCAGATGTTGACTAGAAATATAACTGCAATGAATGAAGTCTTGATTCAAGTGCAATCAGAAGCGAGTACAGCTGGCCTGGAAATTGATAATGAATCTAAATTCATGGAAAATGTTAGCACTATAATGAATAGAAGAAATTAAATTCTCTTAAATGAAGAAAAATATGAAGTGCTCAAAGTTTTTAAATGTTTAGTATCCATAATCGCCAATAATAATGATACAATGAAAGAAATTAAAGAAACAATAGCAATGGGTAACTGTAACCATGTCTATATGCCCTTAGTAATATAATGAAAGCTAGATGGCTTTGTTCAGATGGTGTTCCCGCCTCCGACTGCTTTAGCCAGTAGGATAATGCAAAATGGTGTACGTATATGTGGAGATGAATCTTGCAGTAGAAAAAGTAAAAAGAATATAAATTAATATTAGGAATTGTAGAACAATAAACTACTGTATCTTGGGCCGTAGATTGCTACATTTATAAAAGACGCTTTGAGACTGTTGATAGTTTACTTGCTTTATTCCCACCTGTTGGATAGATTTCACTCAAGTGGAAATCGTACACATCTTGAATGCAATGCCGGAAATATGTCACCTAGGTATAGGAGGGACGGGGAGACGTCCTCTTCACAGATGAATCACTATTTGGCCTGCATCCAGATTCCAGACATGGAGACGTCCAAGCAAAGTAACAAGACCGAGACTGATGCAGTGGGAATGGTGCTTTCTTGAAAATGTTCGTGTCGCATCTTCTGCAACTTGTATACCAAGCTTGGTGTTTATACTACATTTATGTTTTTCACACACACACACACACACACACACACCGACGTTCTTCTAAAACAGCTTTGTATTTATGGTTCATCAAAACGTGTATTTCCGGTGAAATTTCGATATCGAATCTTTAGCTGGAATGCAATACTTGTACCTACTAGGTACGTGGAACACATTGTAAAACGCCTATCCTTATAAGTTGGCTTTGAAAGCTCACTCTTTGCATGATCACGAGAAGCAAACGTATGTCGTCTTACGAGGGACACTACTTATATTTTGAGCCTAATAATTAAAACAAAGTAATTTCTGATTGAAAACTACTTTATTGTTTTTCAAAACATTCTCCTTCATGATCAATACACTTTTACATCCGTTTGAACCATTTGTCAAAGCATTTATTCCAGTCTTCTTGAGACACCTCCAAAACATGGTTTTTGAAGGCATCAACTGCTTCTGCCAACAAAAATCGTTGTCCACGCAATTTATTCTTGATGTTTGGGAACAAAAAGAAGTCATTGGGTGCCAAATCAGGACTGTATGGCGGATGACCCATCAATTCTATTTTTTGAGCCTTCAAATACTCTGTTGTTAGACGAGATGTGTGTGCGCTCGCATTGTCTTGGTGAAGAACGATCCTACGGTTCTTGTTGGTTTTCCTTACTTCACCGATGGCTTCCGGCAAAAAAATGGTTGTGTAGCATTCGACATTGACCGTTTTACGTTCCTCTAAAGGCACTGTTGCCATATGGCCAGTTTTGCTGAAAAAGCAGGCGACCATTTGCTTCGAAGCGCTTCGAGTGCGAACAACCTTTGTTGGATTTGCTTCATCTTGAAACACCCATACAGTCGACTGTTGTTTACGTTCCGGCTCATGCGCATAGATCCATGATTCGTCACCTGTTACAATCTTATATGCGTCTTTTGAGGCACCGCCATTGTATTTCTGGAGCATTTTTGTACACCAATCGACACGAGCATCTTTTTGAGATTGCGTCAAATTATGTGGGATCCAACGAGAGCAAACCTTTTTCATGGCTAAATAATCATGCAATATTTTGTATATGCTGGTGAAACTAATGCCTAGGGTTACCTCAATCTCACAACATGTTGCATGACGACCTTTCATTATTAGTTTTTGCACAGCATCAATGTTTTCTGGCAGAACAACTGATTTTGGACGACCTTCACAAACTTCATCATTGAGCGAACGGCGGCCACCATTAAATTCGTTATACCAGCGTTTCACAGTGGCAAAGGATGGAGCTTCGTCGCCAAATGTGGAAGTTAGTTGATCGATGCACTCTTGTCTTGATAATCCACGTCGGACGTCGTAATAAATCATTGCACGAACATTTTCACGGGTTAATTCCATGTTTTCGTTGACACAATTCTCAAGTTAGTGTAAACAAAACAAATGACGCTCTATTGACAAAATGTTTGAAGTAGATTATGGTCAAAAATGTCAAACTTTCCATTGGAAACGTCAGATGGCACCTACAACATTCAGGGTTGCCAAGGCTCAAAATATAAATAGTGCCCCTCGTAGCACTTCAAAAAACCAATTGAGTATTTTTAAACTCAAATCACTAACAACGAATACATCAGAAATGGCTCATGCCACAAAAAGTTATTGCAAATAAATTGTGGGTTCTAAAGAGATCTACATTTTTTGTGCAGTATGCTTTTTGTCTATAAAATTAAATTGAGTTTTAACGCTCTTTAACTGCTATGATCCTAGCGTCCCATTCTATATTGAGCGTGAAAGACCGAAATTTTTGCTCAGAGGCCTCTTTATCAGGCTTCAGGTTCTTTTACGTGCCGTAAATCTACGACACGGGACCACCGGCTTTACTTCCCTTCCGAAGGAAGCCATGCTGAGGAGTTTTACGCCCGAGAAACTCTATCCTCTTCCGCCGGGTTGAATCGCTACCTCGGAAACTAGAGGCTAGCATGACACACCTAGACCACGGAGGTCGACAATTTTTTTTTTTGTCTATCTCTTATCGTTTATCACTTATACAAAACTATACAAAACTTATTCTGAATGAAGAGGACTTCAAGGCTACTGCAAATCTCTTAACATATGGTATTTTAATCAATACAATTGCACCGGTTTCTGAGCAAATTAAAAAATAACTAGAAAATGACCATGTATAGGTTAGTTTGGAGGGGGGTTTCTTGAAAATTTTGTGTCGCATCCTTGGAAGATGTTGAACTTAAATACCAAGTTTGGTAGTTATCCAATATTTCGTTTTTGAGTTCTGATGTTCTCATTGAGCGGGATGGCTCAGGCGGTAACGTCTGTGGCCCGCATTCGGGAGATCGTGGGTTCGATTCCCGTGACCGACCTCTCTGACCCATGGATTTTTTCGGGGTTTCCCCGGGTCGCTAGGCGAATGCTGGGAAGGATCATTACATCCCCCGAATTTCCCGTGCTTCCATTTCATCTCCATTCTCATTTCACTTCACCTTTCATTTGTTTAGTGTCTTTCGGGTTGCAAGTGTCGGTGGAAGGTCTCGGCTTGTGCAGGCAGGGGAAAAGGATGCTCTTGAGTAGACCTTCATCCTCCGAAATGGGGCTGTCTCCGGGTCCCGGGCTCACTAGGGGATGTGTAAACCCACAGGGGGGTGGGGAGCCAGCTGCCACTTGGAAAATTTAAATTTGTAAACGGTTAGGACTCTGTCCTCTACCTGCCTCCTGGGCCTGGCGCCCTCTGTCTCCTCTCACCTCATTCCTCCATCCCCGTTAGGAGCCTAGGTACAAAAGATCTGCATAAGTCGCCCCTACGCTTCTAGTCCCATTCCGTGCTGTTCACACACACACACACACACACACATATATATAAGCACACACGGACTTTTGTCTCTAATTTTTACTTTCTCTACTACGTATAGTAAGTAGGGGAAGTATTGTATTCCACCCAAAAATTCGATACCGAGATTTCACTGGAAATACATGTTTTGAGACCCCCTAAATCCAAAAAAAAACCGTTTTGGAAACATGTCCGTGTGTGTGTCTGTGAACAGCATAGCTCAGAAACGAACAGTCGGATAAACACCAAACTTGGTATTTAGGTTCAGTATCTTCCAGAGATGCGACACGAAGGTTTTCAAGAAAATCCCCCACCCCAGATTACGCTTTACATGGAATAATTTTCGAAAATTTTAATTTTTTTAAAAATGGCTCTAACGATTTTGATTAAAATATCATATGTTTAAGATATTTTCATGACAAATGAAATGTATATCTCGAATTTTCTGGGAATGTCTCCAAAAGTATTCTTCATTGTGAACGACTTTTGCATAACTGGTAAACCATAAGAGATAGACAACATTTTGCTACACAAAAATGTAGATTAAAATACAGAAATTATGTCATATACATTTGTTTTGTTGAGTGAACCATTTTCGAGATATTGCTTGTTGTTCCCTTAAATTTTCCAATACTTATACTTTTTCTCCAATTCGTTATTCATTTTTTTTGTCCTGGTAATGCAAAGAGAATGGAATACTCCACATAGCAACCAGCTCTTAAAATATTTAATTATCGCTTAAAGCCTACCAATTCCCCTTGCATCTACTAGAAAATTAGCAGTAAGATTAACATCTCGATTAACATGAAGCATATGGAGAACAAGCGTTTGTAAAAATAGTTTGTACAAGAGTAGAGAAAGTCATGTGAGTGTAACACCTCAGATATTTTCCCTTATTTTCAGGAAGTCTCAAAAGAGGTATCTCCGGTGAAATATAGACATCAAATTTTGGGATGGAATACAATACTTCCTTTGTAGGTACATGAACAGAGAAAGTAAAAAGGATTAAAATGGCACCTCGCTTTAAACATTATGAACGATAAGATCCCAATGTTTTACTACAAAGGAATTATTAAAAGAGACAGAAGTTGTGTTCCGGATGTGTACGTTTGCCTAGACATCTTCCCGACGTTTAAAAGCTCTCTCGGCTTGAAGGTGATGAACACCAGATAATTAGCTCTGTCGTAACCTGTTTTTGTACATGCAGCATTAACTATTTGTGCAGATTGCGTCACAAGATCCTAGCAGCACACTTGTTCCTTGCCAACGCTTAAATATGCTAGCGTTTAATCACGCCGCATGTATGTAAACTCAAAGTTGGCAAGAAAGTATGTACTTATAAAAATATATGTCACTTCATATGACTTTTTCTACTCTATCGTTTATTAGTGAGTATACAAACTATTCTTATGGAAGCTTACTTTTTTAGAAAAAATACACTTTCGTAAAAAATAATTTGTATATGCACTAATAAGCGATAGAGGGTAGAGAAAGTCATGTGAATGTAATACATCAGAATTGTATTCCATCTACACCATTATAATACCTACATTACACATTTGGTTATTGATACAAGGAGAACAGCGATAGTCAAATGTTTAACAACTGGACGCTATATGCTGGCCTTAAAATTCCATACTGTTTCCATGACATCGCGAGAAACAACTGAAAATCACAGGATATAAAAGAATGACGAAGTGTTCAATTATTCGAACCATTAATAACGGATATTTCGGAAATGGCTTATGCCACAAAAAATTTACTTGAAATACACTATTTGTTTTAAAGGGATCTACATGTTTTGTGCGGTACGTTTTCGTCTATCACTTAACGTTTACCAGTTATACAAGATTATACAAAACTCCTTCCGAATGAAGAGGACTTCACAGGCTATTCCCAGGAAATTCAATATATACATTTTTTTTGTTGTGTAAATATCTTTAATATATAGTATTTTAATCAAATCTGTAGAACCACTTTTGAGAAAATTAAAAATTTTGAAAAATATTTCACTTAAAGGGTAGTTGAGTTGAGGGATTTTCTTGAAAATCTTCATGTCACATCTTTAGAAGATACTGAAGTTAAATATCAAGTTTGGTATTTATCCGACTTTTGGCGTTTGAGTTATGCGTTCATAGTCACACACACACACAGACTTTTTTCTAATTTGTTTTTTGTTCAGGGAGCCTCAAAGCATGTATTTCCAGTCTCTTGGTATCGAATAGTAAAGTGGAATGCAGAACTTACTTTCTCTTATACCCATCTATAGGTAAATAACAAATAAAGTAAAACTTTTCTCCCAAAACTATGCTCATCTGTTTGTGCTGAGCATTTCAGTAAGGGGGACATCATTGTTGAAGAAAAGAAAATACCAGATGGTACATTCAGAAAATGTTCATTCAAAAAACGTAATCTAAAAGAAGAATCGAGGACAGTGTACGCCATCAACCAGAAATTGAGCTAAACTTACTTTGATATGGTACTTGCAACGTTGGCTATATTGTAAGAGAGGCAGTTGAGAGACCGCGAAGAGAACACGTATATTAAGCGACAATAGTTACTCACGGATGTAAGTCATTTGTTACTATCATCAGACGCAAAATCCGTTCCTATAGTATAAGGAATGCAGCTCAGGTTACTAAAACAATATCTGTTGTGATACATTCACATGCCTTTCTCTACTCTCTGCCGTTTATTAATGGGTATACAAACTAGTCTTACGAAGCTTATTACTTTCTCTTCTACATATAATAAGTAGGGGAAGTATTGTATTCCACCCAAACATTTGGTACCGAGAAATCACTGGAAATAAATGTTTTGAGAGCCCTGAATCCAAATAAAGCATTTTTAGAAACATGTCCGCGCGCGTCTGTGTCTGTGTGCCTGTCTGTGAACAGCATAACTCAAAAACGAAAAGGTCGGGTAAGTGCCAAACTTAGTATTTCAGTTCAGTATCTTCCTAGGATGCAACACAAGATTTTCAAGAATATCTCCCACCCCAACTATACTTTACATGGAACATTTTTCGAAAAGTTTGGTTTTCTAAAAATAGCTCAAACGATTTTGATTAACGTACCATACATTAAAGATATTTACATGGAAAATAAAATGTATATCTTGAATTTTCTGGGAAGTGTCTTTGAAGTCCTTTTCATTCGGAAGGAATTTTGTATAAGCGTATAACTGGTAAACGTTAAGCGATATGTGAAAACGTACTGTACAAAAAATGTAGATCTGTTTAGAACACCTAATGTATTTCCAAAAAGTCTTTTTGTGACGTAAGCTATTTCTGAGATATCCGTTATTTATGATTCGAATTGTTATTTCTACGTCATTCTTTAAAGTGCTTTCAACATCCATTGTATCTACTGTAAACTATAATGTATGTGCTATGCTAATGTAAAATGCTGGTCGTGCTATGACTTTACTGTTTAAGCACCATAAACAAATACATTTAAAAAAAAAGTTCGTTGTTTCTGGCGACGTCATGGAAACAGTATGGAATTTTAAGGCCAGCATATAGCGTCCAGTTGTTAAACATTTGACTATCGCTGTTCCCTTTGTATTTAAAACGAAATGTGTGATGCAGCTATTTCAGCAAAAGTTTTTCTGCAAAGAGGACTTCACAGGCTATTCTGAGGAAATTCAAGATATACATTTCATTTGTCATGTAAATCTCTTTCATATATAATGTTTTAATCAAAATCGGTTAGAAGCATTTTTAGAAAGTCAAAGTTTTCGAAAAATCTTCCATGTAAATTCAGTTTTATTTATGGACGCTCTTTAACTATCATAGTTCTTAGCGTCCCATTCCATATTGGACTTTAAAGACCGGTAATTTTGCTTAGAGGCTTCTTTATCAGGCTTGAGGTTCTTTTACGTGCCGTAAATCTACGACACGGGACCACCGGCTTTACTTCCCTTCCGAAGGAAGCCATGCTAATGATTTTTACGCCCGAAAAAATCCATTGCCCTCCGCCGGGTTTGAACCCGCGACCTTGGGAACTAGAGGCTAGCACGGTGCCACTAGTCCACGGAGGACGACAATCTTGCATGTAAAGGATAGTTTGGGATGGAGAATTTTCTTGAAAATCTTCATGTCGCATCTTTGAAAGATACTGAACTAAATACCAAGTTTGGTATTTGTCCGAATTTTCGGTTTTGGATTACGCTGTTCACAGACACAATACACGCACACACACGCGGACATGTTTCAAAAAATGCTTTCTTTATTCAGGGGCCTTAAAACAAATATTTCCGTTGTAATCTCGATATAGATTTTTTAGGG
Organism: Deroplatys truncata; assembly: GCA_030765065.1. Lineage (NCBI taxonomy): Eukaryota > Metazoa > Arthropoda > Insecta > Mantodea > Mantidae > Deroplatys > Deroplatys truncata. The sequence goes on from CM060987.1 coordinate 22,971,082, forward strand.
TAGAATGCAATACCTTCTCTACCTATTAGATACGAGGTGGAGAAAGTAAACATTTAACTGCTCGAGACCGGCCACACAGTAGGAGAGAAGGTATTGCATTGCATCTAAAAATTCGATACGGAGATTTCACTGGAAATACATGTTTTGAGATGGCCTGAATATAAAAAGAGGATTTTTTAAAAAAAATCTGTGTATGTGTTTGTCTATCTATGAACAAGGTAATTCATAACCGAAAAGTCGGTTAAATACCAAATTTGGATTTAAGCTCGCGAACTACCAAGAGTCCGACACGAAGATTTTCCAGAATATACCCGTAATTTAAAACTACCCGTTACTTGGAAAATATTTCGTTATTTTTTTTATTTTCTCAAAACACGGTTCTAACGATTTTGATAAAAATACCATAAGTTTAAGATATTTGCACAGCAATTTAAATTTTATGGACCTAGCATGTGAAGTCTTTCTCATTCTGAATGACTTTTGTATAAATGGTAAACCGTAAGAGGTAGACAAAATCTTACTACACAAAAAAATGTAGAACTCGTTAAAGTACACAGTTTATGTCAAACGATATTGTGGAGTTAATCTTTCCGAGATATTTTTGTTATTGCTTTGAATTTTCAAATACTTATACAAGTGGAAAGTCATTATTCATTTTTTCTCGTGGTCATGCAAAGTACACGGCATTTCAAAGCCATCACGTAACGACACGCTCTTTAAAATTATTGACTATCGCTTTATCAACTTTATCGTACAACAAAATGTGTGAATGTGCAATTGAAGGTTTATCTCAATTAAATTTACCCATAGGTGACATTCTAAATTTTGTAGTTCTTGTCTAAATATTTTCAAAATTTTGTCACTTACTGCTCTACCCCAATTATATACGTGTTTTATATTTCATAAAGATATATTTAATATGTTTTGAGAAAAAGTTCTATTTTAATTTAATTATGCTAATTAATCAAGTATTCCACTTGATGCAGAAATTGCAATTTTAAAGAAATAAAAATACTGCCATATTATTTAAACACTAATGTACAAAACTGGCATAGAGAATTCTATTCACTACTCTGATTGCCATTGAAAAAATCTGATTTGTTACACTCACATGACTTTCTCTACTCTTGTACAAACTATTTTTACAAACGTTTATTCTCCATATGCTTCATGTTAATCGAGATGTTAATCTGATTGCTAATTTTCTTGTAGATGCAAGGGGAATTGCTAGGCTTTAAGCGATAGTCAAATCTTTTAAGAGCTGGTTGCTATGTGGCGCATTCCCTTCTCTTTGCATGTCCAGTACATAAAAAAAATGAATAACAAATTCCCATTTAAGGAAAACTATTGGAAAATTTAAGGGAATAACAAGCAATATCTGAAAATGATTCACTCAACAAAAAAATGTATATGACATAAATTGTGTATTTTAACGTGGTCTACATTTTTGTGTAGTAAAATTTTGTCTATCTCTTAGGGTGTACCAGTTATGCAAAAGTCGTTCACAATGAAGAATACTTTTTGAGACATTCCCAGAAAATTCGAGATATACATTTCATTTGTCATGAAAATATCTTCAACATCTGATATTTTCATCAAAATCGGTAGAGCCATTTTTGAGAAAATTAAAATTTTCGAAAAATGTTCCATGTAAAGGGTAATCTGGGGTGAGGGATTTTCTTGAAAACCTTCGTGTTGCATCTCTGGAAGATACTGAACCTAAATACCAAGTTTGGTGTTTATCCGACTGTTCGTTTCTGAGTTATGCTGTTCACAGACAGACACACACACACAGAACAGACACACACACACACGGACATGTTTCCAGAAATGCTTTTTTTGGATTCAGGGGGTCTCAAAACATGTATTTCCGGTGAAATCTCGGTATCTAATTTTTGGGTGGAATACAATACTTCCCCTACTTACTATACGTAGTAGTGAAAGTAAAAAAGCATTTTTGGAAACATGTCTGTGTGTGTGTGTGTGTCTGTCTGTGAAGAGCATAACTCAGAAACGAACAGTCGGATAAACACCAAACTTGGTATATAGCTTCAGTATCTTCCAGAGATGCGACATGAAGGTTTTCAAGAAAATCCCCCCACCCCAGATTACCCTTTTCATGGAACATTTTTCGAAAATTTTAATTTTCTCAAAAATGGCTCGACCGATTTTGATTAAAATATCAGATGTTTAACGTATTTTCATGACAAATGAAATGTATATCTCGTATTTTCTGGGAATGTCTCCAAAAGAGTTCTTCATTGTGAACGACTTTTGCGTAACTGGTAAACCATAAGTGATATACAAACGTTTACTACACAACAAATGTAGATCGCGTTAAAATACACAATTTGTGTCATATACATTTTTGTTGTTGAGTGAACCATTTTGGAGATATTGCTTGTTATTCCTTTAAATTTTCCAATACTTATACTTTTTCTCAAATGGAAATTCGTTATTCTTTTTTTTTTTTTTTTGCCCTGGTAATGCAAAGAGAATGGAATACTTCACATAGCAACGAGCTCTTAAAACATTTGACTATCGCTTAAAGCCTACCAATTCCCCTTGCATCTACAAGAAAATTAGCAATAAGATTTAACATCTCGATATTTCGATTAACCTGAAGCATATGAAGAATAAGCGTCTGTAAAAATAATTTGTACAAGAGTAGAGAAAGTCATGTGAGTGTAACACATAAGATTTTTCTTTACTATAAAAGTAGTAAAATATGGATGTGTGATGTTACAGATTTGCTGAAGATTTGTCTGTTAGGAAAGCATCCACCAATATCGAACCTGGATCCTCCAGCTTGCTAACCATTATAAACAGAGAGACAGGTGAAGTTACCGTGGCGGTAAACAAACATAGAGACATTTATGTAGAGTTGGCTTCATGGTTCCGTCCCGGATGTGTCTGGAGCTACTTAGGTTTCCAAGCACTATACAGTAATAACTATAGCCCATTGGAAACTAAAACGAGCGGGGGTGGTGTGCTTGGCTACACTCCCAAATATACTGGAGTTTGTTCCGAGAGAAGCTTAACGTTCAGGTCCCCTGCACTTGCCGGGGGGGAGGGGGAGATAGCGACAATAGTACAGCACTCGTTTCCCAGTATTGAGCAACATTAAGTGTGGCCAAACCAACAAGAAATTACGAGATGAAATTATGACGCACCATTCTAACTGTTGTGTCTTCTAACATTTCAGAAATTTGGTTTTCTACTTTCTCCGTGTCTACAATAGGTAAGAGGAAGTATTGTATTCTACCCAAAAGTTCCATATCGAAATTTCACCAGAAATACATGTTTTAAGGCCCAATGAATAAGAAAAATCATTTTGACTTTTTCCAACACGTGTCTACGTAGGAATGTATCTTATTTTTCGTTTCTCCACTTATGGCGCATGTTCCTGGTTCTCTCCCACTTAACCCTCTAAGGAACATAGACCCTGTTGTCACCTAGGTTAAACCCCCCCTTTCCTGTCTGTTACATAAATCAATATAACCCTCTCTCCCCCAATCTATTTTTTTATTCTCAAGACTTCCCCACATTTCTTGCTTCTCTATATCTTCTATCCTATTTCTCACTACTTTTCAAAACCTGTCTTCATTTTTCCTTCTAGTTGCCAAATGCCCCAATTCCTATCCTCTCTAACTCTCTTCTTATCTCTGCCCACCAGCCATTCTTATTTGAGGTTATCTCCTGTTGATTCACACAGATTGTTAATATATAAGTTTTTATTACAATGAACGAAAATGCGTTGTTACGGATGAAAACAGAGAAATGCATTGCAAAGTGTTGAACACAGTATGTTAATGGTAAGAAAAAGCTAAGGTCGGCCAATGACCTGGTTGGCAGCAGTACCTCTGAGTTCTGGCCATGCTTTAAGAATGACCTAAACCTGTCCTGTTGAGAATGAGGGATCTTCCTTCAATTGTTTACTACGAGCCGTGTTGGACGAGAGGTAACTCTCTTCTAAACAAATAACCAACTTGTCATAGGTATACAACAGTGGGGGGGGGCACCTCGCGCACTGCGACCTGCCACCAGGAAGGGATGAAGTGAAGGAACCACAGGAGGCTACAGGCCACAGAGACTAACAGTTCCTGGCTCGAAGACCCATCCCACTACTGGAGTTCCACAGAGAGGGCGATGAACGACCAGGCAGCCTTCTACTCTTCCCTTTAAGCAATCAGCTCATCATACAAACAAGTGACATGTATTGTGTTTATACATACAATAAACACCTGTATGGTGGCTCGCTACGACCACACGCAAACTCTACGCCGTAGAGAACTGTGCATTACAATTTAAATTGGTACATTAGTAGAGAGGTTTGTACTTTCTCTATCACATGCCTATAGTAGGAAAGAGTCGGTATTGTGTTGCACCGAAAATTTTGATGTAGAAAAGTCACCGAAAATGCATGTCCCTGAATAAAAATATCATGTGATGTGATTGATTCAATTTTCGATCGTTAGGGATCCCTTCCTTCCTAGAGCTTATCATGCGGATCTGGTTACCCTTCGAATCTCCCCTTCTTCCCTTCCTCTCAGAGATCACGTAAGACACAATGGGCCTACTGAGGTGGCCTAACTGCGGTGCTGAGCTCCAGTTGGTGGGAACCCCTCCGTCTGACTATCCTATCCGATAAGCGGCCAGTGGAGGGGGACTCATACCAAGAGAAGTCTACAGGACAGTGTGTCAGTTTCTTCATTAAATCTTCTTTTTCATTGTTTACTGGACTCATGCGGTTTTTGCCAACCGTCGTCAAGATGTTGACAGCTCGTCAAAAGTGGAAGTTCCGTTTCACCAATATGCGTCGTCCTTCTTCCCGCCTAGTTTCTCTCAGCTTTTGAGGCACAATTTTCCTTTCTTCAAATCATTGACGGTCCTAGTTTAAGGTTTTTAGTTTAAAGGTTATGTGCATACTCTACCTCTTGAGAAATGTCATCGCGTTTACATTTATTCTAGTAAATGAACAATGGATATTTTCGATGTTGAAATGTTGTTCATCAAATTTATTTGAAAATATGCGTCCAGAATGTGTTATTCTGGTTAGAAATAACCACTTCTACATAATGAATGATAACATGTTTGCCTCGTTATGGACTGCCAAACCAGGTAGTGTTGAAAATATTGGAAGAAACTGAGCCGAGATTGGAATACCGTACGAGCAGAAATCGGTCACTTTTACCGATTCAACGGTTTTCGGTAACACTAGATAGATAGATATTTTATTCATCCTGTAATTCATACATAGGTACCATGATATATAACAAGTCAGCCAAATTATTTACAAAATTTTTAGTTGCATTTACAAAGGTTTACATTAAAAGGAACAATTATAAAACAACTGAAATATATAAATGAGCTAGTATGTCCCATATGTCTCAATTTCCTTACCAGCTATGCTGCTCCTTTTGCCTGGCACCCTGGCCTTCTGGCTCCTCTAAACATTCCTTACTACCTTTTATCCATATTTGCCCATCTTCTCCTTCCTCCATTTGCCTTTCTACCTTTCTTATCTCTCTTACTTTTCTACTCCATTTCTCTTTTACTTTCTTTAAGAACTCCCCCATATTCTTAATTTGCTTTTCTTCTTTTCTCGTTAGCATTTTAATTGCTACTATTTTCCTATCCATTTTTTCCCATTTTTCTTCCCATACTTCTTGTCTCCATTCTGCTAATTCTTTGCATTCTGTCATATAATGCTCTGTGCTTTAGCTATCGTCGCATAATTCACAAATTCCATTTTTTTTCCTCTTAACCCTCTCAAATACATTGCTCCTCTTCTCATCCATGCAAACGCTTCTTTTCCTGCTCTATTACAATAATCTACATACCCTTCTCTTCCCCATTTCCTTTTTACTAATCTATAGAACCCTAGTGACTTTTTATTTTCTAAGCTTCCCCAAATCTCTTGTCTTTCTATATCCTCCACTGTGTTTCTTACTGCTATCCAAAAACCATCGCTATTTCTTTCTCCTATTCTCCAAATATCTCCCATTCCTATCTTCTCCATAGTTTTTTCTACCCCTGTCCACCAGCTATTTTTATTTTTCATACTCTTTTGTTGTTCCATGCATATCTTTAAAATTTCCTCTTTATCTTTTCTCAAGCACCTAAACCAAAATTTTAATATCCTTTCCAGTATCACTCCCTTTCTTCTTGTTCTTCCTAATTCCACTAATGCTACTTCCCCTGCTGCTGATCTTAACACTAGATATTTCGCCACGGTGTCATTCCGTGTCGTTAATGCTGACTGCAACAGTGTTTCGAAATCTACGGTGTGCAGATGGGTGAAGAAGGTACTGGAAGCAATCGCTTCCTTGAGGCCTCAGTGATCCAAAAATTGTATGCAATTACAAATTTTCCTCGCGTTGTAAACACCATTGACTGTACTCGCGTGTCTATTTTGTAACCCGGAGGGCGTAATGCAGACGTAGATGTATAGAAACAGAGTCACATTACTCTTTCTCTAACAGTACATTCCACCCAAGAATTCAATACCTAGATTTCACAGGAAATACAAGTTTAGAGGCCCCGTGGATCCAAAAAAACGCATGCTTAGATAAAGGTCCGTGTGTCTGTCTGTGAATAGCATAACTCAAAAAGTTGGATAAATACGAAACTTGGCATTAAGTACCTTCCAAAGATGCGACATAAATATTTTAATGAAAATCAACCATCCCATACTACCCTTTACATAGAAAATGTTTCGAAGTTTTTTATTTTCTAAAAAAAAGGCTAACAATTTTGATTAAAATACCGTATACTAATGATGTTTACTTTACAAATAAAATGTATATCTTGAATTTTCTTGGAATAGCCTGTGAAGTCCGCTTCATTTGGAAGACATTTTGTATAATCTTGTGTAACTGGTAAACAAGCCATGGACCAAAACGTACTACACAGAAAAATGTAGATTTCTTTAATACACACAGTTTATTCCAAATAATCTTATTTGTGGCATCAGTCGTTTCCGAGATATCGTTATTAATGGTTCAAATTGTTCAGTACTTTGTCACTCTTTTAAAGTAGTTTCGAATATTCAGTTATTTTTCGAACTGCACGCAAAGAACATGGAACTTTTAGGCCAGTACATAGCGTACAGTTCTTAAACATTTGACTGTGGCTATTCTATTTATATCTATAACGAAATGTGTAATTCAACTATTTCCAGAAAGTTTTACCTCGATTAAACTGAAGGTAGGAGAATAAACTTTCGTAAGAACAATTTTATACCCACTAATAAGCGTTAGAGTGTAGAGAAGGTAATGTGAATGTAACACATCAGATTTTTACCGTAATATTCAGACGGCTTGCAGTGCAAGTTTATGTGGCACGCTGGCAGTTTCTGTTCATGACAGCTTTATATTTGACAATATTAAGCTTGCCTTACGAGACAGGACTGACGAATCGTCATTTTGATGTGATTATCGTTGACACGGAAGAAATTGACGAAGTGTTACTTTGTCATTCCTCAAGCGAAATTTGCCGACGGTTGGTGAACTCCGGCATTAGTCTCTGAAACCACACAAGCTCCTGCTCTTCTTGAGTGCGACTTTACTCGAACTCCTAACCACTGCTTGCTATCCTTAATGAATCAAATCTTTAAGGGTATGTGTACGTGAAAAGTAGGTATAATTTTCGAATATACAGCGTTTTCACTACCAAAAAATAGATATACGGACTAACATTTTCCTACCGTTTTAACATTTTGATATGACAAGCAGCATATAAATAATACATTTTATTGGTTAATAATTCTGTAATAATATATGTTGTATTATAATATAAAAATTCTGATGTGCTACACTCACATGACTTTCTCTATTGTTGTACACATTATTTTTACAAACGCTTATTCTCCATATGCTTCATGTTAATCGAGATGTTAATCTTATTGCTAATTTTCTTGTAGATGCAAGGGGAATTGCTAGGCTTTAAGCGATAGTCAAATATTTTAAGAGCTGGTTGCTATGTGGAGTATTCCATTCTCTTTGCATTACCAGGAGAACAAAACAAAAAAAATGAATAACGAATTTCTATTTGAGGAAAAGTATAAGTATTGGAAAATTTAAGGGAATAACAAGCAATATCCCGAAAATGGTTCTCTCAACAACAAAAAATGTATATGACATAAATTGTGTATTTTAACGCGATCTACATTCTTTGTGTAGTAAAATTGTGTCTATCTCTTATGGTTTACCAGTTATGCAAAAGTCGTTCACAATGAAGAATACTTTTGGAGACATTCCCAGAAAATTCGAGATATACATTTCATTTGTCATGAAAATATCCTAAACATATGATATTTTAATCAAAATCGTTAGAGCCGTTTTTGAGAAAATTAAAATTTTCGAAAAATGTTCCATGTAAAGGGTAATCTGGGGTGGGGGGATTTTCTTGAAAACCTTCGTGTCGCATCTCTGGAAGATACTGAACCTAAATATCAAGTTTGGTGTTTATCCGACTGTTCGTTTTTGACTTATACCGTTCACAGTCACACAGACACGCACACGGAGATGTTTCCAAAAATGCTTTTTTTTGGATTCAGGGGTTCTCAAAACATATATTTCCGGTGAAATCTCGGTATTGAATTTTTGGATGGAGTACAATACTTCCCCTACTTACTATACGTAGTAGAGAAAGTAATATATATGCAAGTGCAGGTTTTCATCTGCACCTTTAAAATTTGAAAGCTCGTGTAAAAAATATTGTTCTATAAAGTAGACTATTATCTACACATTTAAAGTACTAGTTAGTATTGAAAAAAACGGTTTAAATTTAGTATAAGAAAGATACATAAAATTTCATTGGATATAACACAAGGATTTTATTAATTTCAGAGATGCATAGATGAACTTAGTCTAATTTTTGTATTACTGTGCACAGAAGCAGCCTGCCAAGTTTCATATCTATGGCTTTAATGGTTCAAAATTTATGGAATTAAACACGTTGAAAAAATCAATTTTCGAGAAAATGCATTTAAAATACAATTGCATTTCTTCGGACTAACCTGTGCTTTATACATTACGGCATCATAAACATCTTGTTTGCTCCTCTCCTCATCGAGTGCTTCCTCTTCAGGTTACTTTACTTTATTCTTGCTTCCTATGACCTCTTTTGTGTCATTTCCTCTGTCAGAATTAACTATCTTTGGTCGATGGCATGCTTTCCTCTAAACATATTTTCTCCAGGAGCACTTCCTATTTGTTCAAAAACTACACTACCTTTATTGAAACAAATGAATTCATCCATAACACCAATTCTCAGGTATGGATTCCAACAGAAACTGTTTTTGGAACTGGATCCAAAATGCAGCGATGAAAACATTCAGTTGCATTTTTTGTCCTTCCATGTAGCTATTTTTTCAAAAGTTGTGGTGGGTTACTGAGGCTTCTATAACTTGAGTTTATACTACTAAAGGGAGAGAATGCTTGTGGGTTGTGTGTATGCCCACTCACGTATGCTCGCTGATACCTACACAAAGAATTTTCTCCTTTGGGACACAAACCATGTTCTGGCTTCGTATCTGTGAAATTCTTGTGGGAAAATGTAGCCCACATAGCTCTTCTCATTGTTTCTAGATTTCCCTGGTTTCTCCTTATGGCTAAACCATAATAATTTTGAATAAGATAAACCTCTAAGTTTGTGAAGTGAAATTGGCTTATTATCAGAGAGGTTTTTCCCATTTATGTCTTTCCTTCCTTTTCTCAGTCTATTTCCATTCTTTTTTAATGTGACCCAGACACTCTAATTTGTTAATACTAACAGCATCTCCACAAGGTTTGCCTCTATTACTTACTGCAAAGCTTTTGAGTCGCCATCACCAAGGAACTGAGTGTATCGCACACCACAGCATTCTTTAGATATGTTAAATCTATTTCAAACACCTACTGTTTCCATGCCACCACTGTAGCCTTTGTAGTTAATGGTACAGGAATGGGGGTTCCTCTGAGCTTTGCAGCCTTGACAATGTTTGGTAATGCAACAATTGTATGTATGGCCCCTTTTGTGCCGTGTCCCATCAAAATCAGCAACAATCTTTTTTACTTTATGTGATTTCAGTTGTTTCTTGAATAGGCTTTTTTATACATGCAGTTGCTCCTCTGTTAAAACTGGTCTCTAACATTTTGTCTGCCTAACCTTGGAAGTAGAAGCAGATTCATAACTACAAAAGTTTTAGTAGCACCTTGTCCCTTTCCAATATACCTCATAGCATAACGCAGCCTAATCTTGCTGTTATATTCCCTATGTATATTTACATCAGAACTATATCCAATGCTTTTAGCCGAAAAATACTACACATGATTTTGAAGATATTCCCTTTCTGCCACGAATGTGCTCATACAGTTTAACACAAGATTCGTTGCCACAAGACGCACATTTTACGAACTTTTAAATTATTTCTGAAATCATATTTAATTTTACAATGACTGAACCACTTAAGTTCACTTAAAAAACGTATCATTTGAATTATCTACATTCTCCATTTGAGACATTTCTTCTTTGTTTCGAAGAACTCAGTTTACAGAACCTATCGCTAGTATTTGCTGCACATTTCTCTTGTGTAAATCGGTTGTCATAAAACTTAGGACGACCAACACCAAATTTCACAAATACTCCCGTATATGAGAATCACTCGGACTCGCTATACATAACACACACACTTTCATCATTTTTGTGTAACACAGTATGTATTTAGTATATTTTATGACACAAATTAACACTGTAAGGCATATAACATACTTTAAAGCATTTATCACAATTGTTTACTCCTGTATTCATTACAACCAAAGTTACACGCACGTATCCCACCCGAGGCAGTATGGAAACGTTACTTCCGCCAACAATGGCCAGGGTTAAGGGCTGTAATCCACAAAGTGTAGCCGAGGGTTTAGGGCTCTAAGCCGCAAATAGCGCAAGGGACTTCGTTCGGCCAACATCTAGTGCTTAACTCCTTCCTTTTTCATTCTGGTACATTCTGGGTTATTGTGGATGCACTCTGTCCTCGATTTCGTAAGTATTTTTCATGTAAAACGTTCATTCATATATATATGAGAGTGATACCCAAATTCCTTTAGTGGAAGCATGATTTAGCACTCGCAAAACTAAATTAAATAGTTCACAAAGTAAGAAAAACTTAATTTGTACCTCAAATTCGAGCTTGTAAACGCTGGCTAGCCGCTGCTATCAACTGTTACCAACCTAGCATTCCGTAAAGTTAGGATAGCTGCTTAAGAAAGTGGTATTTACCCCATTCAAATACATACCTTTCACGGGGAAAACGTTATGAAAAGTATTGTTGAGAATATTGCAAATATCTTTGATATTTAAAGAAGGTGTGATAGTCTTGCTCACCATTATTTAAGTAGACATTTAGCACACAAGATAACAGACTATATACATAAATTGTGTATGAATGTATTCAGAAAATGTAGCACAACTGTATAAGATTTAAAAAACAAAATCACGTCCACATACCCTCATGCTATCTGTAACCATATCAGGTGATGCTCAAGCGGAATATTCATGAGGATAACCTCGAAAGAAGACGTCCCTACTGCACAATGATGGTAGGGTTCTAGGTAAGGAAGCCGACATAGTTCGACGCGTTATGTGATGCAACGATGATGGAGCCTCAAAAGGCATAATTCGCACTATTGGATCAGTAGAAAATCTTATTGGATCCAGAAAGGTAGACTTGAAGGCCACAAGTCTCTGGGATACTCAGTCATTGCGTTCTATTTCTTCTGGCATTGTCTGAATGACGGGAGTTTTCGACTCATCCAGCAGTACTAGATTGCAACGAAGCACTGGTTTCATTTGGACGGTGCATTCACCCACACCACAGAAGAATGATAAAACGCGCCTATACGGGGGAGATTGGTCGTGTTAAATGGGCCCATGTTGTAGCCTGTAGGATTCATTCAATTTCTATAAATGGGTTTAGCTTTAGGGTAATTTTTACAAGACGAGGGCAGAGAAGTGCTTTGATCTCATAGGATACGAGCCTCCTTCCATACCATGCTGTGCTGACATGGGTAGCCGAGGTCGTTATGGTGAAATCTCCAAATCCGCCAGGACCATCCTTCCTGGCTGGGAGTTTTCCAGGTTTTCCTCTGTCCTCATACTTGGTAAATGCCGGAGAGAAACTTAGTCCTGGAAAGTTTCCCTCCCAATTATCATTTCATTTCACGTAACATCAACGTCACCAGCCGTGGAGTCGTGTGTAGTAAGAACGGTCGTTAAGCACTACTAAAAGAAAATAAAGAAAGAAAAAAAAGGCCATGCTGTTTTGCCATGTCCGCATCGACACGCAAGTACGTCTCCACTTGAGTCTGCGGACGCGAGGACGCTATTTTGAACCTCGGCGACGACAGCCATTCTCTGTGGCTAAGGCAACGAAAATGCCTACGTTTGGCAAATCACCAATTATGTAAGACGCATGGCACCAGCTTGCAGCACATAGAAAACAATTGAAAGCGCTAGAGAGGGTGCCAAATATAATCGCGAATTCTGTTTTCATCGCCTGCTCTATGGTTTCCTCGTGGTTGTCTGTTTAGTACAATCAAACTGTATTCTTGGTCAACCGCAGATGTGATAGAGAGAGAATTTATTAACAAGTTCAGCTTCCCCCATTAGGAGGCTGCCATAAACAAAGCATACTAACAAACAAACCGATATGAATACATAATTGAAATTGTAGAGAATATAAATATATGTTAATAAAGTTGCAACCAATAAAACATTATCTGAAAATAATTATAATCTACAAATATCTGTGGAAATTTGCCTTATCTAAACCAAATCTTGAAGTATATATTTATTGGAGTTCATTTATTTAATTAGCTCCATGTATGAACGTCAATTTTGAAGTGGATTGTTAACGTAATTTATTGTTACAGAAGTTATTAGCATCACGCTTGGGAAGCCAACTTATCGTAGTTTTGTTTACGTTAATTTATCACCATGCTTTGGGCGTTCATTTGAAGTAAATTGTTTGTTACGTAACATGCTGCTACGTATGAAAAGCCGATTTTTGAAGATGTATTTTTGTTGTTATGCTCCAAGTTTAAAAATATTTATTAACTTTGTTATTAAACTGCTTCTATAGGTAGTATTTATGTTTATGTTTGCCTCGGCTGTGTCAGTATTGTTTTAGAGTCACGTATCTCTTAGGCAGGGCGTGGTACGACAAGAATGTAGGCTTACACAGATTTTAAGTTTTAAATTCACTTCTTTTTATTAACACTTGACACAAATTAAACAGCACTACACTGATATTAAGAGCTGTGAGATTCCTCAATTTAAAACTTGCACTTTGTTATCACGTATACTTAATTTTCGTTACACACGAATACGTAATATTTCTTTAGAGAACACATCATCCATCTGGTCACTACCAAGGATGCCAGCAACTGAACATATTTCAACCATCCAAACCCGTAAACTTTTGTATTCCAAGTCTCTGATTGGCTAATCCTAGTCCAATAGAATATCTGCATTTTACTAAAGCTTTTTCTAGCTGTTGATTGGCTAATTTTAAACTGTCACAAAGTTTATATTATCGTTGCTCTAATCATGACTAGTAACATTTAAACTCTCAAACTCATTATTACCTCAAGGTTACCTCATTGTTAGCAACTTTAAACTTATTATTCTCACAGCTCTTACATTATTAAACTACACAATGCATTCACGTAACATTATTAAATATGTTTACAATTATATAATCTTTTGCAATGACTGTTACATACATATTTACAAATTATTACATGCATATTGCTTCAAGGCGGGCTGTTATTGAAATTATATTATATAATTCAAGTGTTAAAAATACTGCCTCAATCTGTTTATAAGATTAATAAGTTTACATAAATACAATTTTTACTTTCTCTACTACGTATAGTAAGTAGGGGAAGTATTGCATTCCACCCAAAAATTCGATACCGAGATTTCACCGGAAATACATGTTTTGAGACTCACTGAATCCAAAAAAATCATTTTTGGAAACATGTCCGTGTGTGTGTGTGTGTGTGTGTGTGTGTGTGTCTGTGTGTGTCTGTGAACAGCATAACTCAAAAACGAACAGTCGGATCAACACCAAATTTGGTATTTAGGTTCAGTATCTTCCAGAGATGCGACACGAAGGTTTTCAAGAAAATCCCCCCACCCCAGATTACCCTTTACATGGAACATTTTTCGAAAATTTTAATTTCCTCAAAAATGGCTCTAACGATTTTGATGAAAATATCATATGTTTAAAATAATGTCATGAGAAATGAAATGTATATCTCGAATTTTCTGGGAATGTCTCCAAAAGTATTCTTCATTGTGAACGACTTTTGCATAACTGGTAAACCATAAGAGATAGACAAAATTTTACTACACAAAAAATGTAGATCGCGTTAAAATACACAACTTGTGTCATATACATTTCTTTTGTTAAGTGAACCATTTTCGAGATATTGCTTGTTATTTCCTTAAATTTTCCAGTACTTATACTTTTTTCAAATTCGTTATTCATTTTTTTTATATCCTGGACATACAAAGAGTATGGAATGCGCCACATAGCAACCAGCGTTAAAACATTTGACTATCGCTTAAAGCCTACCATATTCCCCTTGCACCCACAAGAAAATTACCAATAAGATTGACATCTCGATATCTCGATTAACATGAAGCATATGGAGAATAGGCGTTTGTAAAAATAGATTTACAAGAGTAGAGAAAGTCATGTGAGTGTAACACATCAGATTTTTTTTAATATAGCTAGTGACCCTTTAAGAACACTAAGGACCACCATTTTATAAGCGAGTTCTTTAATTTATATTTTCTGCAAAACGTTACAAAAGTGCACGGGGTAGTATCCCTGGCTTCAATTAGTAATCCAACAACATCAATTGAAGCAAGATGATATTTATTGTAGAAGTATGATACTGTTGGCTCATAAATTGTACACTGTGGAGTTCAGCAGGCTGTTCTTCGCCTGTTTCCCATCTGACAGTAGGATACATGACGGTTCGCGAACATGAGCCAGGTTGTGTTGCTATGATGTCGATTCTTCTGTCTGATCCATTCTCTGCAATACCATGGACTTCCTCGTAAACCTGGCACTTTTACCGTTTGAGGGCTTTGGCAATCATTGAGCACACTTGATGATGTCTTACATTTCTGAGCATGCTTCCATGTGGACAAGACCAAGGAATGTGAAAGTATTACTATCTCACTGCCACATCGGCGACAGTGGTTGCTGTCCTGGGACCTGCCTGGTATTGCTCTAACTGGACAAACTTTTGCTATCATTTTCAGCGCTACTTAGTCCTTCTGGTCTGTGGATCTATTTGCAGAAGTAAACTGCTTATAAGGAACTACATCCTTTCCTTTTTGAGGGTGAAAACGCGAACTTTTTAATTGTTTCTCCCTTACTAGTCTTCATAAGCTGTGAACAGTGGCACTTTCATCGATGACAAGGCCAAGTGATAGCGTCACTATAAGACGTAACTCAAATATATGTGCAAGTAAATAAACGAAAATTCTCGAGAGCGCTGTGAGCTCTCTTTAAACAGCACCATCTTTATCTGTCACCTCGTTATTTTGAATAAAACACAATCAATAAATTAACTTAGAAATTGGAGATAATTTAGGCATTAAGGTGTGTTAAAAGAGTTATAAGTAAGGAAATAAAATAACTCGACTAGTAGGAACTTCATAAACATGAAATAAACAATTCGCAATTATCACGTAACTATTCAGAAAAAAATGTTTTATATGTTATATTCACATGACTTTCTCTACCCATTCTTCAACAAATCATTATTCCAAAAGCCTATTCTTGTATCTAGGGATAGGATAGGATTCGGAGGGGGATTCAACACGTCGACCTACATAGATCTTTTGTATCTATGCTCCTGGGAGCGAAGGAGGGATGAGGTGAGAGGAGACCAGAGGGCAGCCTATCAGGAGGCACGACGGGCACAAGTCAGGGTCCCCACCGCTTACATATTTAAACTCCCCGGGTGGGCACTGTTGCAGCCGGCTCCTCTCCCCCTATGGGCCTACACATCCCTTGGGAGGCCCTAAACCCGGAGACCGCCCGCATTCCGTGAGACGAAGGTTTCCGCAGATCAAACACGCACACGGCGATACCTCCCGCAACCCTTAAACAGACCTTAAGGAGCCTTTCCTAGCGACCCGAGGAAACCCCCCTAAAAAGCCCATGTGTCAGGAAGGTCGGTCGCGGGAATCGAACCCACGACCACGGATCACCGAGTCATCCCGCTCGGCTTTCTCTTCTATCTAATCCAATGTAATCGAGATAAAAATTTACATATTTCCTTGTGGGTGCAAAGGGTTTAGGGAAATAGAGTAGGCTTTAAGTGATAGTCAAATCTTTTAAGAGCAGGTCGTTATTTGATGAATCTCAAATTCCGTTCTCCTTGCAAGATCACGAGAAATAAATATGAGGTGTTGCATCACGTGACTTTCCCTAGTCGCTCTTCTACAAGTTATTCTTACAAAAGCTTATTGTTCTACCTAAAACCTTCATTACTCATTTACACATTTCATTCTAAGATAAGAAGATTACAGAAGCTAAAGTGATAGTCAAATCTTGCCGGTCTTGTACCTCACATTCACATGACTTTCTCTCTACCTTCTATCGTTTATTAGTATGTATGCACACCATTCTTACGAAAGTTTGTTTTTCCATATATTTCATTTTAATGGAGATAAACTTTTGCAGAAATACACATTTCATGATAGATATTGTAACGCAACGACTATTGCCCACGGTTATCGAGAGATCGACGCCGAGTGGTCGAGTAAACACCAAGCTCGTTATCGAGAGATAATGAGAACCATCCGGAAGCTTCTTTTCCCCCTCCTCCAAAAGCGTATCTAAATAATTGTAGAACGTTCGAGAACCGTGTGAAAAGATTCCACTGACTACATAAGCGAGCGCTCTCGCGAGAGGCAGTCGGTGAATGAGTTTCCCGTGCGACATCAGAAGCAATTCTCCCAGCGAGTTGTTGACCGTTGTCACGACGTGTACCGAGTGTTACTGCGGAGCGACGGGTTATGTTCGACTCCCGAGTGAAGTGAACCGTCCATGGTGTAGAGGTTACGCCACGAAAGAACTGAAGTGACGGATAATTGAACTAGTTCACTCGATTGTGAACGAAGTGAACCAGATAAGAACTTAGAACAATGGCAGTGAGAAAAGTGACAGTTGAAAAACTGGACAGTCACAATACAAAGGGAATATGATAGTCAAAATTTTAAGAACTGGACGTTATATGCTTATCCATATTGTTTCCATGCAATCACGAGAACAACTGAATATCGAAAGGACTGTAAAGAAATGACAGAAGTATATTGAACAATTCAAGCTATGAATAACAGATATCTCGGTAATGACTTACACCACAAAATAGTTATTTGAAATAAAGTGTGTGTTTTAAAGAGATCTACGTTTTTAGTGTATTACACTTTCGTCTATCACTTAACGTTTACCACTTATACAAGATTATAATAAATTCCTTCCGAATAAAGAAGACCACACAGGTTATTCCCAGAACATTCCAGATATGCATTTTATTTGTCATGAAAACATCTTAAACGTATGGTATTTTAATAAAAGTCATAGAGCCATTTTTGAGAAAATACAAATTAAAGATTTTTCCATGTCAACGCAGTTATGGTTGGGGAATTTCTTAAAAATCTTTGTGACGTCTCTTTGGAATATGCTGAACTTAAATATGAAATTTAGTATAAAACCGCATTTTCGTTTTTCAATCATGTTGTTCACAGATACACAAACATACACATGGACCTCTTTAAATACTTGGGGGGAGGTTCAGTGGGCCTCAAAACATGTATTTGTAATTAAATCTTTATATCAAATTTGTTGGGTGGAATACGGTATGTCCTCTTGCCTAGCTTAGGTAGGTGGTAGAGAAAGTACAAAGGGTTGTAAATGCTTAACTTTATGTGATAATGCATTCTCTCGCCTCCGTTTCCGCCTGAGAAATGATTCAGTACCTCACTGCCAGTTATTGTGATGGCTATACAAATGACACCCTGTACAGACAAATTTAGACGGTTATTTCTTAAGATCGCATAAGCTATGCTTAAAATGAATCACATATTTCTTCAAGTTTCAGTGATGTGTAACGTCCATTAACGTTAGCTAATTGCTAGTGTAGCACAATTTTCATACCTCATATGTGAATAAAGCATAAATAAACAATGATCAACGTTGCAAAAGGCAATATGATTTACCATAGAGAATATAAAACGGCCTGCAATGATAACAACCCCAAGAATCGCACGTTTAGTGACACACGCTTCTAGGACGATATTGCTAGCAATTTTTTCCTCTACCACCTACACTGCTCAATTTATAACTTGCCGGCGTCTGAGAGGATATTTCCGTGAGCGCTCGGAACAGCAGGCTTTGTTCACAAGACTGAATATGTTCTTGTTGTAGTTATAATGGGGAACACAACTATAATCGCAAAAATCTTCCGATAAAGTATTCGTATACGAGATTTCAACAGACAGATGTCTCACAGTTTTTCAACACTGAATATTTGTAACGAAAACACACCTTTACTGCAGCATTCTTAGCTTAGTGGCAGAGAGTTAGCTTATTGTTTGTGAGTTGGAAGTCATACCGGTAGATGCGACCATGGCATTAAGGAGCAGGTTTCATACTCGTCAATTTAATTGTATAGCCACAAATTTCACTATTATTGTAATTATACATATAAGCAAAATGAAATAGCACAGCAATGCCATTTAACTACATTACAGCAGAATCAGTTGTAGAACAAGTAAAATCTAACAATCCACTACCGAGAATCGAACTCGAGCTGCTTGCGTAGTAAAGTAACTATACCACTGACCCACACCAAGTACGGTGTGGTGGTAGCCCACATCAATTCCTTGTGACTTGTATTAGAGTTAAACTGCACTCTCACTCGAAAGGACTTTGAAAAAATTTAACTGCTCAAGAGACGAGTCACTTTTAGTTTGACCGAGCGTACCTAGTAGTCAGGCAGGTAGGAGACTTTTTTTGGGGTGGATTTTTGTCGACTTCCCGCACATCAGCCTAAAAGATGTATGTGCAACTCCATTGGAAAGAATGCCTTCATTGTTTCCCAAAATCTGATCCCTAAGTATTTATATTTTAGTTCCAATATCAGCATCCCTCCATAGATCTTCTCTGATTATAGAAAGGGTAAATATCTTTCTTGCCAATAATGGGCAATCAAACAACATATGCGAGGCAGCTTCCCTATCCTCTTTGCACATTCTACAGCTGGGCTCATCCTTGTAGAGTCCTACTTTACATAGATGTTTCCTGAAGTGGTCATGTTCAGAAATTAATGCATTACTTTCCTTATTCCTCTACTGACCAATCTCAGGAGAGATGAAGAAAGAGGGCTGCGTGGACCTAATACCAGCCTCCTGGCTTGTCTTTGTCCAGAATAGTTTTGCCATCTGAGTTGCTGTTTTTCCCTAATCCTGCTTTTACTGAGGTTTTGACAGTACGTGTACTGATTGCAACCACGAGTTCAGGGCCAAGAGATGCCCTATACTGGAATAATAATAATAATAATAATAATAATAGTAATAACAATAATCCTATGCATAATACCCTATGCCCTATTCCGGTGTACCTGAAGTCTACGATGCATATGTTTAGTACTCGCACCTGTTTTTGGTAATTTCTGTCCGCTTACAGCGACCGAATTTTGATCTACACCGATGGACCTATGTGCACCAACGGTGTTGGATGTGCTTATGTTCATGATAGCACATCCATTTGTAGTGCAGAGCTGTATGCCATATACCGAGCCATGTTGTATGTGCGCCGTCGAAAATTGGAAGACTGTCTCATTTTGAGTGATTCCCTTAGTGCACTTCAGAGTCTTCGTGAGCTGTACAACTACCACCCCATTGTTCAGCGAATCCAGGATGCCCTCCAAGTTTTATACGCTTCTGGCGTTACTGTGGAGTGCGCTTGGATACCTGGTCATGTTGGCTTGCCGGGGAATGAGCTTGCAAATTTGGCAGCTAAGGCAGCAACCACAGAACCCAGTGTTACAATACCTCGGGTAACGTCGGAAGACTTTAGGCTTCTTGTGCGGAGAGCGGTGCTGTCGTGCTGGCGCGAGGAGTGGTTAGCTCTCCGCGGAAATAAGCTTAGAGTAGTGAAGCACATTCCGATAAACTGGGTAACTTACTCTCGCGTATCTCGTCGTGAGGAGGTGATTTTGGCTCGGTTGCATATTGCCCACTGCAATTTTACGCACGGTTATCTTTTTAAGGGTGACCCTGCTCCTATTTGTCCGCTTTGTAGCGAAGGTCTTTCGGTCCGTCACGTGTGGCTAGAGTGTATTGCTCCAACACATCTTCGGGACACACTGCAACTGCCAGAAAGTCTTGCAAAGGTCTTAGCAGATGATAAGCAAGCGGTTGATAGGATTTTTAATTTTGTGTCAAAGGTAAATTTTCAAATGCGGATTTAATCATGTTAACAGTGGGTGCTTCATACTTCTCGGTTTAGTTTTATATGTTTATATGTATTTAGGACTTGTGCTATGACTTTTATGTTGATACTTATCTTTGGCTTTTGCTACGATTTATATATTCATGTTTATCTCTGGCCTCTGCCATGATGTGTTTTACAAGGGCGCTAATGACCTAGCAGTTGATAGCCCTTAAACAACAAAAAACAAAAATAGATGCCCCGGCACCCAACACATTTCGAGCCTGGTGCGAGATGGTTGGACAGTCAGGATGTTTAGGCATTCCCATAGCAGTTTTGATTTTAGTTAGTCTGAGGAAAGTGCTTTTAAAGCACTGTTACTACCTGTAATAACGAGAATTCCTTTAACCATGGTAACCTTTCTCAAGTCCTCTTAAAGCAGGACTGTAAATCACATTGAAAATACTTCTGCCTAAAAAACTGGGCGCATACCTGTAGGTAAACTAAATACTGCATTCCATCCAAAAATTCGATGTTGAGATATATGTTTTGAGGCTCCGTTAATCCAAAAGAAGAGGTTTTAGAAAAAGGCCCGCCAGTGCGTATGTATGTGTGTCGATCTATGAACAGCATACCTAATTAAAATCTAAGGTGCGATAAATGCTTGATATTTAGGTTCAGTTACTTCCAAAATGCGACACGAAGATTTTCAAGAAAATCTTCCCATCCCAACTATCCTTTAAATTGGGAAGTTTTCGAAACATTTTATTTTCACAAAAATATGTTTAATTATTTTGATTAAAACACCATGTAATTAAGATATTTACAGCACAAATGAAATGCATATATGTTGAATTTTCAGGGAATAGTCTGTGAAGTCTTCTTCATTGTGAAGGAATTTTGTATAATTGTGTAAATTATGTAGATCTCTCTAAAAATGGAATCTATTTCAATTTTTTTCATCAAACATAGAAATCCCTTATTGGTTTGTTTTGATTTTTTAACGCTTGACACAAGTAGCCGAGAGCATTAAGACACGGACGCGTGAACGGCAGGCATACAGTTCAATTTCTCCATGAGCTTCCTTCCAAACTGAGGCTTTTTCCAGGTTTCCCTCGGTCCTCATAATTGGCAAATGCCTGGAACGTTTGTAACACATCAGAATTTTTCTTACGATCATCAAGGGAAACAGAATTTAATAGTGGTCACATAGTGACCTAGTTTTAAACGATGTGACTGTAGCTCAAGTTTACTGTATTACCTACAACGAAATGTGTAACAAAACCATTTCTGCAAGTGTTTATCTCAACACGAAATAGATAAAGAATAAGCTTTTGTAGGAATAGGGAATCAGACTGAAAAGTTCAATGCTTTGGCGGGGATTTGAACCACGGATTTTCTGATTTTGAACCGGTTCCTCTAACCAACTGAGCTACCATGGCAACATGCCACACGACTGGAATTTTTACCGGTAAATCAACAAGAGATCTCAAATTCATTTTGAGATCACATACCCCAATGTTTGTAAGTACTTTAAGTCCCGAGCTTCATAGTTTAACCAACTGTTAGGTCAATAAATGGTAGTTCATTGTTCTTTTACACATGTCGTGCATAGGACAAGCCCGGGAAGGTAGAACCACACTGAAAAATGCAATACCATAGCCAGGATTTGAACCATGGATCTTCCGGTTTGAATCCCGGCTACGGCATCCAATTTTTCAGCGTCGTTCTGACTTTTCAACTTTGTCCTACACACGGTATGTGTGAAAGTGCAATTAATTATTTTTGTAAGAATGGTTTGTAAAAGAGTGGGTGGGGAAAGTCACGTGAGTGTACACATAACTTTTTTTTCAAGTAGGCCGCCCCAAGGGCGACCAGATCCAGATGACAAAGGGCGCAAGCATGGACGTAGTCCCTAACGCTTCCAAATGGAACGCTTACGATGACATCCGAGCCCTCCCACAAGCCACCGGTCCTCCGGGATTGGAGCCCACTCGGAAGTGAGACCTTACTGAGCAGTCCCCGCAGCGACGCCAGGAAGGAAGCCTCTACAGAGCGCAAGCCACCGCCCAGCCGCAACTCGCCTAACACCGTCGCCTGGTCCTACACCGCTGAAACAGATGACGAGGAAGATGATGGGTACAGGAAAATGAGGGACAGCAGAGTCGTGGTAGAAGATGAACCACCCCAGCATTCGCCTGCCGATCCGGGAAAAACACGAAAACTCCATGGGTCAGAGGAGGTTGCCGGGGATTGAACTGGGACCTCCAAAATTCACACCTTACTGCGGCACCACCTGCTGTGTGTCATATTTAGCTATTTTGCACAAGCTTTCAAAGTTAATTTTTCAGCCGTTTGAAACTTTTAATGGAAAATGGACAAATATTCTTTTAAGGCAGGTATTCTTTATAAATAAATCTTTATCAGCAAATAACATTTATTTAACTGAAGTTGGTTTTCGTTCTTAAATTCGTTGAGAGATGAGGTTTAGCAGTTGTTTCTTTTAACTTTTGTTTTCATTTAACCACAAAAATGAAACACTTTATTTTAACACTCCATATGAAATAGTTGGATTTGCATCGACATCAGCGAGTTTGCAATCAAGTGCTTTAAAACAGTTGGCAAGTAATTTTCTGTATTTTTAATTCAGGCGCTTTTTGCGAGATTAAATTCAGACTTGGGATGTTTAACCAGCCTTATTGTATCCAAAAGCAAAACTTTCTAATTTCTGAAAGCCAAGTTACTATGATAGCATTTCTACTGCGGCTGCTTCCTGGCATCTAATGAAAGCAGTGAACACGTTTTACCTCCCGAGCTATTTTAAACACGCCTAAGAAAACAAACGCTAATAATGCACATAGCGTTTATAGCCGTTACAAGACTAGAGCTCGTTCGCTATCAGAAACAAACGAATGACGCCCTCTATACCTCGCCAGCAGTGATGGAGTTGGCTCACATTTAAACCAACTTCTTATTTGTCGTATGCCTCACTTAAGAAAACTGAGCCACGATCAGATAACAAGGCAGCAGGGGCTCATTGTATATATATATATATGATGTGATACATTCACATGACTTTCTCTACTCACTATCGTTTGTTTTATATACCTTCTACAAACTATTCCTGCAAAGTGTTTCTGTCTTCTTCATGCTAATGGAGATAAATGTAGAATTAGTTTCATTACAAATTCCCATTAGGTGCAGCATAGATACAGGAAACCGATGTGATAGTCAAATGCTTAAAAGCGGGCCGCTATATACTGGCCTTAAAATTCCATACTCTTTCCACGCAATCCGAGTGAATATCAACGGGACTTTAAAAGAATGGCTAAGCATTAACTCGAACCATTAATAAGGGATACCTCGAAATGGCTTATGCCACAAAAAAGGTTATTTGAAATAAATTATGTGTTTTAAAAAGATAAGCATTTTTTGTGTAGTACGTTTTCCTCTATCGCTTAACGTTTACCAGTTATACAAGATTATACAAAATTCCTTCCGAATGAAGAGGGCTTCATAGGCTATTCCCAGAAACTTCAAGGTATACATTATATTGTTTATGCAAACATCTTTTAATATATGGTATTTTAATCAAAATAGTTAGGACCAATTTTTAGAAAATCAAAATTTTTGAAAAATGTTTCACGTAAAGCGTAGTATGGGGTTGAGGGATTTTCTGAAAAATCTTTGTGTCACATTTTTGGAAGATGCTGAACTTGAATACCAAGTTTGGATTTTATTCAACTTTTCGTTTTATATTGTTCACAGACACACACCCACACCATACAGGCCGTTTTCTAAAAACACTTGTTCTGGATACGGGGTCTCAAAACACGTATTTCCACTGAAATTTATATATGGAATATTTGGGTGAAATACAGTACTATCTCTGTCTACTATGTACACTGACGTGCATAAAAAGTGGCCCATTCCCCTAGATTGCAATAATGTTTTTCCCTCCGTAAGGTTTCCAGCTGTTGATCCCCCTAGCCGGTATCGGTTCTCCATGTGACTAGCCTGCAAAACAATTCAGGGACACCAAACGAACCATAGAACGGTGTTATAATTGTTTCGAACACGGCCTTTGGTAGGTACACTATGTTTGGTAGGTACACAAAGAAAGTCTTAACCAATACAACATAATTCGTCCTTCTAGAGGATGGGGAGAAGAATTATTTGAATATGTCGTTAAATTGGATATTTATGAGAGCTTTCATTAGCGACATTGTATTGTAGTTTATTTTTGCGCCTAAACTCAATGAAGCATTATCTTAACGGTACTCCGCTAGTGAGAACATGGACTCCCAGCTTGTAATGTTACACTTCGGCAAGTTCGACCATATTTTGGGGAAGATAAAGTACCCTGCCAATTCAGTGGCTAGCAAACAGCTGCGTTCCGTTATGGGCCACATTCTATGCACGTAAGTGTACACGGTAGGGAAATTAGAAACGACTATCCCGGTTCCTTTTTCATTCCACCTCAAGCGTTGCTTATGTTTATGTCGTCCCAGCCGAGTGGAGACGTCTTCAGCCGGTCCAGGTATGCATTCCACATGAAACAGAAGTTTCGCATGCTGCCTATGATACAAGGCGCACAGCTTGCAAATAAATTTACATTTTTCTACTGCTCAATGCGAAATTCTGTATAACCTCGACCCTTTCTAGAAGGCCTTTTACTTTTACTAAAATGGAAGTAAATGCCGACTACTAAGGTGTCGCTTCCTTATGTTTTCCCTCAGATTTTGATTGACAGATTAAGCGAGACGAGAGCAAATACAAAACTTTCAATTATTTCTTTGACATCTGTTTTTAAAACTGTGAGTAAAGTATAAACACGCCTTGTGTTCCATTCGTCTCCGTAATTCTTCAGTGAGGCAGCGCTGCAGTGTCCTGAAGTCGACCAGGTTTGCTTGCCCACAATGTAGTATAAATGCAAACTCAATATTTTCTTTAAATGAGTTTGTGTAGGTAGAGAAGGTATTGTGTTCCAATGCATTTTCCAAAAATGTGTTCCAATTACATTTTTGAGGTCCTCAGAATAAAATAAAAGTATGTTAGAAAAATGTCCGTCTGTGTTCGTGTGTGACTGGGAACAGCATAACTCAAAAACGAAATATTCGATAAACAGCAAACTTAGTATGTAAGTTCAGTATCTCACGAATAAGCGTCACGAGGATATTTTCAAGAAAACGTCTCAACCTTCAACTACCCTTTATATGAAAACTTACTACTTTCTCAAAAATTACGCTATTGATTTCCATTAAAATATATTTTTAACATACTTACATTATATAAAATGTACATATTGAAGTTTTTGGGAGTAGCCTGCGAAGTTCTTTTCATGCTGAAAATTTTTATAAGGGTAAACCACAGATTTGATTAGATGACGGGGTTTTTTTTGTTGGATTTTTGTCGACCTCCTAAAAGGCTTATTGTGCAACCCCATTGGAAAGGATGCTTTCATTGTTTCCAAAAACTCTCCGTTCCCTGAACGAGTTGCAGTATTCTGGTTCCAATGCCAGCATCCTTTCCTAGATCTTCCCCGGTAACAAAAAGAGTAAGTCTGTTTCTTGCCAGGAATGGGCAGCCAAAGAGGATGTGTGAGGCAGTTTGCTCATCTTATTTGACATTTTACAAATGGGTTGATGCTGTAGAACCCTACTTTGCGTAGATGTTTCCTGAAGTGATCATATTTATAATTTAATGCAACTGCTTTCCTTATTTCTCTTCTACAGAATATATTTTTCAGTTGAAAATTGGCGCAGATAGAGTGATTATCTGGCTATCTAAATTATTGAATTAATTTACAAAATGTAGTATTCAAATACTAAGAAGAGTGGATTACAACTTTAAAATCAGAACTAAAAATGTTAAACGTTCATGTTAAATGTTGTGTTAAACCTAATAAAATACAGTTTCTCTTCATAAAACTACAGGATTGTTTGCATCAAGGAGAAGCAAACATTTTCTGTATTAAAAAATGCGTATTATTTTAATTTCAGCGAGCGCTATCAACTTAAGAAAATATATAGTGACAATACTTGAAGGTGATATGATTATTGATGGTTGGAGTGCAGCTTTTTAAGAAAAGTGAAAATATATTTAATGAAGTAACTAGCCCGTTTAAGGCAAATGAAACAAAAGGCATTGTTAACAATGAAAAAATAAAGTTGTGTAAGAAGATTTATACCTAGATTTATAAGAAGATCAAGATGTGTTAAAATAAATAAAGAAACATAGATAATTAACGTGAATGAAGTGAAATAAAATTTTGTGCATAGTAAAGAATTGAATAAAAGAAGAATAGCCCATGTATGTTGGATAATAAAATATTGCTGAGTTAGACGATAAGGTAATCCTGTCTACCTCAGGCTGTGAAAGAAAGAAAATTGGTCGATAATGAGACTTAAATGGAAATTTTCCAAAAGTCTTTAAATAAATAAATAAAAAAAGTTCTATCCAATTTCAGGAGAGATGAGGAAAGAATGTTGCATGGACCTAAGACCAGTCTCCTGGCGTGTCTTCGTCCAGGATAGATTTACCACCTGAGTTGATGTGCACTTGGTTTTGGCAGCACGTGTATTGATTTCAACCACGGGTTCAGGGCCAGGCCAGGGGTATCTCAGAACCCCTTTTGCCAACTGGACGGGTAAACCATAAGAGACAGGCAAAACCTTACTATAACAAAAATGTATTAATGTTTAAAATACACAACTAATTTCAAGTAACTGTCTGTGGCATCAACCTTTACCGCGATATCCATTATTATTGGTTTGAATCTTTCAATGCCTTTGCAATAATTTAAAGTCCTGTCTCTATCCAGTTGTTTCTAGCGATAACATGAAAAGAGTATAGAATTTCAAGGCCAGTATATAGCTATCAGGTTTTACTTTCTCTACTACTTAACTGTAGTAAATTAGGGGAAGTATTGTATTCCACCCAAGCATTTTGATATCAAGGTTTCACCGGAAATAGACGTTTTGCTAGCCTGAATAAATAAAAAAAAGTTTTTATAAAAGGGTCCGTGTGTGCGTTTCTGTGTCTGAATAGCTTAGCTCAAAAAGAAAAGTCAGTTAAATACCAAACTTGGTATTTAATTTCAGCATCTTTCAAAGACGCGATACGAAGATTTTCAAGGAAATCTTCCCACCTCAAACTATCTTTTACGTAGAAAAACGTTTTCGTTATTTTTCATTTTTTCAAAAACTACTCAAAGGATATTCATTAAAATACCATATATTTAAGATATTTGCATGACAGATAAAATGTATATCTTGAATTTTCTGGCAGTAGGCTGTGAAGTCCTCATCATTCTGAATGACCTTTGTATAAATGATAAATCGTATCAGATAGACAAAATGGTGCTAAACAAAAAATGTAGATCTAGTTAAAGCACACATTTAATACCAAACAATTTTTACTTTCTCTGCCACGCATCCATCAGGTAGAGAAGATATTGCATTCCACCTAAAAATTCAATACCGAGATTTCACCAGAAATACATGCTTGAGGCCTCCTGAATCAAAACAAAATGTATTTTTAGAAAAATGCCCGTGTTTGTGTGAACAGAATAACCCCAAAACGAAAACTTTAGGTTCAGTGCCTTTCAAAGTTGCAACACAAATATTTTTAAGGGAACGTCCCCAGTCCTACTATCCTTAATGTGCAACATTTTTCAAATTTTTTAGTTTCTGAAAAATGGCTCTAACGATTTTGATTAAAATACCTATATTTACATGACAAATAAAATGTATATCTTGAATTTTCTGGAATAACCTCTGAAGTCCTCTTCATTCGAAGGAATTTTGTATAATCTTGTATAACTGGTAAGCGTTAAACGATAGATGGAAACGTACTATACAAACAATGTGGATCTCTTTAAAACACACAATTTATTCCAAATAAGTTTTTTGTAGCACAAGCCATTTCTGAGATATCCGTTATTAATGGTTCGAATTGTTCAGTAGTTGGCCATTCTCTTGAAGTCCTGCCAGCATTCAGTTGTTTCTCGCGATGTCATGGAAACAGTATGGAATTTTAAGGCCAGCATAAAGCGTCAGTTGTTAAACATTTTATTATTGCTGTTCCCTTTGTAATAACGAAATTTGTAATGTAGCTATTTCTGCAAAAGTTTATTTGGATTAAAATGCAGTGGTAGATAGAAAAATAAGCTTTAGTGAGAATAGAAAGGTAGAATCAGACGACTGAAAAATTCAGCACCAGACCGGGATTCGAACCACGGATCTCCCGGTCTCCGCCCGGTTGCTCTAACCACTGAGCTACCATGGCAACATGCCGGTACGATATTAAATTCCCCAACTGATTCGCATTTTTTCCCAGTAAGCCACAAAGAGATCTCAAATTTTATTGAGATGATATACCCCAATGGCGACTTAGAATGTTGTAAGTACTTAAGTCCCGGGCTTCATAGTATGGACCACTATTAGGTCAATTAATGTAATTAATTGTTCTTCCACCATTAAACCTTGTTGTTTGCCGGTAAGAAATGCGCATCAGTTGGGGAATTTAATGTCATACCGTCATGTTGCCATGGTAGCTCAATGGTTAGAGCAACCGGACGGAAACCGGGAGATCCGTGCTTCAAATCCCGGCGATGGCATTAAATTTTCCATTCGTCTGATTCTACCTTTCCAACCTTGTCGAATTCGTTTCTTCTCATGGTCATGAAAAGAGCATGGGATTTCAAAGCCATAACATAGAGAACCGCAATTCCTTTGTAAAAATAGTTTGTAGGAGTAAGTAGAGAAGTTAATGTGAATGCAATACATCAGGTTTTTATTAAACGTTAATTATTCATAAGGTTTCAATGCTGTTGTTAATATTTACTTGTAGTTTAAGACCATTATATTTCAGTATTTACTAAAAATGTTTGAATAAATATGTGTTAAGATCTGTATCTGTATAGTGCATAATTATCTCTTATCCTATCTTTTCAGGTAAAGATGGCATCTGCAACTAAGAAGGGTATGAAGAAGAATAGCAACATTTGGTTGGTTGGTGCAGCTAACAGAAGCATAAGAGGAAACACATTACCTTCAAACCGTCAGGTATGAATCTTTCCTTTTTCTCTTTTGTTTCTTTCTTTTCTTTTTTCATTTACACTTAATAAGAATGAAACTACTCAAGAAAACACTAGACTGCACGAAAATTTAAATCTTCTGATAAAAGGGTGGATCCCAACTAAAAATGAAAATTCTGATGTGTTACACTCACATGACTTTCTCTACTCTTGTACAAACTATTTTTACAAACGCTTATTCTCCATATGCTTCATGTTAATCGAGAAGTCAATCTTATTGCTAATTTTCTTGTAGATGCAAGGGGAATTGTTAGGCTTTAAGCGATAGTCAAATCTTTTAACCGCTGGTTGCTATGTGGCGCATTCCATTCTCTTTGCATGTCCAGGACATAAAAAAATTAATAACGAATTTGAGAAAAAGTATAAGTATTGGAAAGTTTAACGGAATAACAAGCAATATCTCGAAAATGGTTCACTCAACAGAAAAATGTATGACAAATTGTGCATTTTAACGCGATGTACATTTTTTGTGTAGTAAAATTTTGTCTATCTCTTATGGTTTACCAGTTATGCAAAAGTCGTTCACAATGAAGAATACTTTTGGAGACATTCCCAGAAAATTCAAGATATACATTTTATTTGTCATGAAAGTATCTTAAGTATATGATATTTTAATCAAAATTGTTAGAGCCATTTTTGTGAAAATTAAAATTTTCGAAATATCTTCCATGTAAAGTATAATCTGGGGTGGGGGGATTTTCTTGAAAACCTTCGTGTCGCATCTCTGGAAGATACTGAACCTAAATACCAAGTTTGGCGTTTATCCGACTGTTCGTTTCTGAGTTATGATGTTCACAGACATACACACACACGGACATATTTCCAAAAACGCTTTTTTTGGGTTCAGGGGGTCTCAAAACATGTATTTCCGGTGAAATCTCGGTATCGAATTTTTGGGTGGAATACAATACTTCCCCTACTTACTATACGTAGTACAGAAAGTAAAAAATCTTATGTGATAACATTCACATGCCACTCTGTGTCCATGTTAATCGACATAAGCATTTGTAGAAATGGTTTTAATTCACATTTCCTTTTAGTTAAAAAGGGATTAGGGGAATACAGTAGGCTTAAACGATAATCAAACTTTTAAGAGCTGGTCGCTATGTGATGGCTTTGAAATAGCGTTCTCTCTGCCGAGAGAAATAAACGAATAACAACTTTCCTTTTGAGAGCAGAAATCGTATTTTAAAATGAAAACCAATAACAAGGAATATCTCGGAAATGGTTAACTCCACAAAAAAAGTGTATTTGACTTACATAGTGTGCTTTAGACCAGATAATTTTTGTGTAGTAAAATTTTGTGTTCTTTTACGGTTTAGCAAGTGTATATAAGCCATTCAGAATGAAGAGGACTTAACAGGATATTCGCAGTAAATTCAACATATGTGCAGGAATCTTAAATCTCTGGTGTTTTAATGAAAATCGTTGGAGCCATTTTTGGGAAATTAAAAAAATAACGAAAGTTTTTCTATGTAGAAAGTAATTTGAAGTACAGGATTTTTCTTGAAAATCTTCGTGTCGCATCCTTGGAAGATGTTGAAATAAAATGCGAAGTTTGGTATTTAACCGACTTGGGTTCGCGGACACATAGGTACAATCGAAAATGAGAAAGCAGGTCTACTTGTAAAATTTACGATGTTGTAACAAAAAGCGCTCAGATTCCTTTCTCAGCTTGATTACCTACCCCTGCTGCCCCAAGAACTAGGAGCGGAGGGGGACTTACCACTATGATGATCTTTTGTGCCTAAGCCCCTGACGCGAGGGAGGGAGACAGGGACGGCACCTCAGGGCAGAGGGCAGGATCCCTACCTCTTTCCAGATTGAAACGCCCGGATGACAGCTGATACAACGGGCTCTCCTCCCCCTGCAGGCTTGTACATCCCACTGGGGTGTCCGAGACTCAGAGACCGTCGCAATTCCAGAAGAAGTGTTACAGAGAGCATCCTTTTCCCCACCATGCAATGCCTATACTCCCGCCGACACTTGCAACGCCTATACTCCCGCCGACACTTGCAATCCTGAAACAGCCACGCACATTAAAGTTGAAATGAAATGAGAATGGAGGTGAAATGGAGGGACAGGAAATTCGGGAGTGTAATGAATCTTCATAGTATTCGCCTAGCGACCCAGGAAAACCCATGGGCTAGAAAGGACAGCGAGATGTCACAGATGTTGACATCCCGCTCGGTATAGCTGCCGCTACTCCTGTTTCAGCAAGAGTATATTTATTAATTCGGTTTAGTAAAGCTTTTCCTAGTTATTAAGCTTTTTTATTGATGATTTCTGTTTTGAAATTTCATACGATAGAGCTATATGTACCTGAAAAAGAAAATTAAAAACCATACGACTCTCCAATGGAACAACATCTGGACCACAACCCAGCAAGGACACGTTACGAGAGAAATATTTTTTCCTGAGATCCAACATCGATTCCAGAGCAGGATACTTGTGCAGTACTTTGTGCTTACTCGATTCCTATCTGACCATGGCAAATTTAAGCCATATTTCGAGTCATTTAAGATGAATGTCCCAGACGGTTATTTATGCTTCTGTGGACCCTGTACAGCACCTGATTTTAGAGTGTCCTGTGATTCGAAAATCAAGATACACCCTGGACATTCACCTGAATTTTTGTCACTGAACTGATAAATCCTTTATTACATATATTCAAAGAAACAATGTTGTTATTCTCACTTTCTAACATTCATTTATCCATTTTAATAACCTTTCATCATAATGTTCAATCTGTTTGTTAAAAGTATGAAATTGTCAAGCTACAACCCTGATATGCTTTTTCACATAAGGTTTCTTTTCTGTTTTCTGGTAATTCAGTAATAATAATAATAATAATAATAATAATAATAATAATAATAATAATAATAATATTTAACGAACTATTCATTTTACTTTCTCTACTACGTATGGTAAGTAGGGGAAGTATTGTATTCCACCCAAAACTTCGATACCGAGATTTCACTGGAAATATGTGTTTTGAGACCCCCTGAATCCAAAAAAAGCATTTTTGGAAACATGTCCGTGTGTGTGTCTGTGAACAGCATAACTCAGAAACGAACAGTCGGATAAACACCAAACTTGGTATTTAGGTTCAGTATCTTCCAGAGATGTGACACGAAGGTTTTCAAGAAAATCCCCCACCCCAGATTACCTTTTACATGGAACATTTCTCAAAAATTTTAATTTTCTCAAAAATGGCTCTAACGATTTTGATTAAAATATCAAATGTTTAAGATATTTTCATGACAAATAAAATGTATATCTTGAATTTTCTGGGAATGTCTCCAAACGTATTCTTCATTGTGAACGACTTTTGCATAACTGGTAAACCATAAGAGATAGACAAAATTTTACTACACAAAAAAGTAGATCACGTTAAAATACACAATTTATGTCATATACATTTTTTTTTGTTGAGTGAACCATTTTCGAGATATTGCTTGTTATTTCCTTAAATTTTTCAATACTTATTTTCTCAAATGGGAATTCGTTATTCATTTTTTTTGTCTTGGATATGCAGAGTATTAATCTGTGGCAAAGGGAATGGTGCTGCACCTAGCAACCAGCTATTAAGAGATATGTATGTGCTTAAAGGCTACTGTATTTCTATATTGCCCTTGTAAATATATATTCCCCTTACATCTACAAGAAAATTAGCAATAAGATAGAGTCTGCAAATGTTTATCTCGATTAACATGAAGTAGATGGAGAATAAGCGTTTGTAAAAATAGTTTGTACAAGAGTAGAGAAAGTCATGTGAGTGTAACACAGAATTTTTTTCTAAAGCTGTTTTGTTTTATTCTGGGAGCCTCAAAACGTGTATTTCCGGTGAAATCTCGTAATCGAATTTTTGGGCTGAATGCAGTATTCCTGTACCTAACATAAGTATCTGATAGAGAAACTAACAATAACTGTATTTTCAATTTTGGAATGAGATAGAAATGAAACAAAAGCCATAACTGCATTCTGATGTTAGTGACAATGAAGTTGACTGTTTTGTCACGAAATGTTTTAGTCTCGTGGAGTAAGTTAGGAGATCGCTACATCTAGAGACGTGATGCAATAATTGAGCATCGCTATTGTCACTAATGGCTAACGTGAGCCATGCGTGCTGAGCAGCTGTTGTTTGAGTGCGGCTATTTGGGGAACTTTGTGCGGGCCCTGGACCCGCGCCAGTAGCCAGGAGAATTAGATGACTAGCGTAAAGAAAGGCTCACAAATTCTCGAAACATTTCGCAATTTTCTATCCTTCTCCCTCTGCCCCCACTCTTTCGCTTTCTCTGTCCGTTTACACTGCGCAGCGTCTGCACGCATAGAGAAAGCGGCTATACGATGGCGTCATACTTGAGCCGGCTTGAGGTATAAATAAACCAGGTTCCATCATAACCTCACTTTTGCGATATAAATGGCTCGCAGACTTGTTCCCTTGACCCAACAGTCTCACCAACCCAAGTAACAAAATACCATGCATTTAAACTTTCCTTTCTGTGTGCATTTACGTGTAACACGCCTTCTTTGTGTAACTCTCCAGCATTCCTACTGAGAACTAATTCTATTTATTTGCATTTATATGTCTATGCATAGGTTATGTGTGTATAGCCTTGTATGTTTATTTACCTGACGTTGTATCTATACGTCAACTCTTAAATCTGCAATGTATTTTTACTTCCTCTGCTACTCTTGAAAAACATCTATAATAAAAATTCCATATCCAGATTTCACCGAGAATACACATTTTTGAAGCCCACTGAATCCAAAGGAAAAAAAAATTCCGTGTGTCTTTTTCGTCGTGTTTAACGCCCGTTCTTGCTGCATTCGGCACCACAGGCGGCGGGCACTCGTGATATGCATGGAATCAAATGATAACTGGGAAAGTAAATTCGGGAAGGAAACCTTCCAGGCCTAATTTTACGTATCTCCCCGGCATTTATCAGTTACGAAGACCGAGAAAAACCTGCAAAAAGCCTCATTCATGAAGGATGGTCCTGGCGGGATTTGAACCGCAGACCTCCCGTTCACGAGTCCTTACCCTAACGACCTCGGATACTCATGTCGGTGTGTGTGTGTGTGTGTGTGTGTGTGCGCGCGCGCGCGCGCGCGTGCGTCTGTGAACACCTTAACTCAGAAACGATAGTATTTAAGTTTAGCAGTGATGCGACACGAGTTTAAAAAAAAGAGTCCCTTCACCCCGAACTACCCTTTATATGGAAAATGTTTTGTTATTTTTTATTTTCTCTTGGTTTTCATTAAAACACCATGTGTTTAAGATATTTATGTAAGACATTTATATATGTTGAATTTTGTGCAAATAGCCTGTTAAGTTCTCTTCATTCTGAATCATTTTTCTGTAACTAGTAAACCTTCAAGAGATAACAAAATCTTACTACATAAAAAATTAAGATCTTGTTAAACTACATAAGGTATGGTAAATAACTATGTCCCAGATACTTTTTGAATTTCCTTAATACTTTTACTTTCCTCAAGACACTATTCGTTTTTTCTCATGGTCATGCAAAGAGCACGGAACTTCAAAGCCATCACAGCACCCGCTCTCGTAGCGTGGTCGCTAGAGTGTAGAGCTTCGGCGCTCTGCCAAGCTGAGGGTCGTGAGTTAGAATCTCGCTCATGGGCATGGGCGTTTGTGAGTATCTGTGTGTTGTGTAATTGCGGTAATAAGCGGTAAAAGAATACAGTAAAACGCAGTAATAATAAACATGGTAAATAAAGGAACTTAAAAAGAAAAAATCACATAATGACCCGATTTTTACTATCCCTTTAGCCTACTGTATCATTATTATACTTACAACGAAATGTGTAATGAGGAATTAACAAGAAATAGAAATGAAATTGAGTTTTATTTTTGGACGCTCTTTAGCTGTTGTGGTCTTTAGCGTCCAATTCTATATTGGGCGTGAAAGATTGGTAATTTTGCTCAGAGGCCTCTTTATCAGGCTTGAGGTACTTTTACGTGCCGTAAATCTACGACACGGGACCACGGGCTTTATTTCCCTTCCTGCTAAGGATTTTTACGTCCGAAAAAAATCCATCGCCCTCCGCCGGGTTTGAACCCGGGATTTCGGGATCTAGAGACTAGCATGGTAACCACTACACCACGGAGGACGACAACAAGAAATAGAACAAAAGGCTTTTCTATGAATAACTTGTAGAAGAGTGACTTAGAGATAGTCATGCGAATGCAACACACACATTTGTGTTATAATAATTTTTCCCTTGCACTAGTTAGAATATGCAGTGCTTTTTTACAGTGATTTAGAAGAAGTTTTGTCTTGAGCGCTTCTGCTTTGTCCTTTAAGATAGCAATTTCATAAAGTACTCGCGATATTCGTCTTAAAGGACTGGTAATTCCCTGGTATGAAAGATTGAGTGAGTCTATTTATTTAAATTAAAGTTTACATGCATAATCCTTATCAACTGCACGGATCTAAAATACCACATGTGTTTTTACAATACACAGAAAATAAGGCAAGAACAAAAAAGAAGACTAAAAACAAGAAAAACAAACTAGCTACAAGAGTAGTAAGATAAACACATTCAAATGTATCATCTTAAATAAAAAACACGGTAAATCTTATTACGATCCATTATATTCCCCTATTATAATATTCAAACAACAGCTAAAACAGACAAAACAACTCGCTAATAATAAGTGAAAGTGATATAGCATAGCTTAAAAAATAAAAACCAATACATTTAGGTCTACTTACAAACCTTCCTTCCCCCACCTTCTCAGAATGTCTCGCCTTAACTAGAAATTTACCTCTACTTGCCAGTAGCGTCCAACATACCCTTAACCTTTCATTTGAGGTGGTAAAGGATCCCTCCATTCCTCTGTACCACCACAGCTTACCAAGATATTGTCGTAACCTCTTTTATTTTCACATAATTACGGAGGTTAGAGCATGGTACCGAAATCTAAATCACCACATTAAACTAACACGAGGTCTGACGGGGCAAGCTAATAAAGTTCCTAAATCACCTGAAAACTACCTAAATCATCATGGGTCAGGAAAGAAGGAACAACATACATTAAGAATTCACATAGTATAAGTTTAGATGGTAAGAATATAATATAAATTAAAGATGATACATTTTACCTTCCTGCTTGACGAAGCGCCATACCTAAAAACACGCCTGCACTGTTCGCTGGTGACGCTAGAAGAGAGCGTCCTACAAGCTAACACAAGATAATACCGGTTTTACTCCCTCTCCTATTACGTCACTACCGGTCTGTATTACCAACCTAAGCAAACCCATACATTGTTACCAACCACATATATTCTTACAATATTACCAACCGCATGCCACAATATCCACCCAGGATTCCTCCTCCTTCTCCTCGCAAATGGAGCATTATGTGTAAGGAACTTGGAAGAAATTCAGCGGATATTGCAGTTTTGATCTCAGGAATCTTCCCAAAATATTGCAACTTTTGAAGATATCCTTCTGTCTATAAGTCTTCCTCAGCGATGAAAGACACACGCAAAATGGAGTAAGCTGTTTATACAGAATGAGACATTTAAAACATCTAAAATATCCTCTATACTCCACGCGACATCCACAAGCTGTTTTTACCAGATTGAAGGGTACACAAAGTTGTGTGTTTTAAATGAGCTATAGTCTTAAATTCAGCAGAAATGAAACTAAATAAAATTATAACAATCTTGGCATTTATCTGAAGTTTCTAGTGCAAATAGTTAATATGAGGGCGACACAAAAATTTTAAGAAAATCAAACAAGAATTAGTTTTAAAAAATTTAAATAATTTTATTGTTTTTTCAAAATATTTTCCTTTAACATTCAATACATTTTTGCATTTGAGGAAACCAGTCCTTAAAGCGATAATGTCACTCCTCCTGAGGCACTTCAAAAATCAAGTTTTTATAATGTTCCACTGCTGTATCTGATAAAAAATTCATTCCACGCATTTTAACTTTAATTTTTGGAAACAAAAAGAAATACCAAGGTGCTAGGTCAGGGCTGTATGGTGGAGGGCCCTGGTGCTGACCTTTAGGGCATCCAGATACTCTGTTGTTTTGCTGCGTGCGACAATGCGTTGTCATGATGTAACATCCTTTTTTCCTTTTGGGCGTTTTTCACGAACTATTTCACTAATTTGCTATAAACAGACATTTGTGTACTACTTTTCAGTAACTGTACGTCTATCTTCTAATGATATAGTAGCAATATGGCCCGTTTTAGAAAACAAAACTAGCAACCATCTTCTTACCAGCACTGCGAGTTCGTCGGACTTTTGTAGGCTTAGGTTCTGCTCAAAACACCCATTGATCCGATTGACTTTTCTTTTCAGAATCATAAGAATAAATCCAAGATTCATCTCCAGTAACGATATTGCAAACCAAATTTGAAGTGCCGCCTTGGAATTTTTCCAGAGTTTTTCTGCATCTACCAATGCGTTGTTGTTTTTGATTGGGAGTCTGTGAGGCGATTCTCAAACACCTAACTGCACTATGTGTTCGAGGACTGGCAGAGATGCTATAAAAAGTGCAAACAAGTATGAGGGGACTATTTTGAAAAAGATCATGTCAACATTTAAATGGAGTAATAAATATCTGTGAGAAAAAGAAAAAGAGTCTCAATCTTTATTGATCAACTCTCGTAAATTGTTTTATCAGTATCAAATTTACTTTTCTTCTGCGCACTAACCCACTTTAATTGTTTTCTGACATCATTCAGAAATCTGATAATCTTCTGAGAACATGCCTGGAATCAATTCTCAACATCCAACTAGAAGATATCAATTGGATGCAAGCGAGTTTACCTGTTGCCTTTTGGAGAATCTGTGTTCGAAAAGTGAGTGACATTTGCCTACCTGCTTTTCTCGCTTCTGGCTATGGTGTTTCTGATTTCGTCAAGTCTTGTCTCACTAATTACAGTGACGACGTTGAAATAAGTTATGTGGCAGAATCTGAAGCGAAGTGCGTAACTTTAATTGACAACCAAGATATTCCAAACCATCCTTATTTACAAAAACCTTCGGACGAGAAATTACTGTGCCTAATCACCAATCCCTTGTTACAAGTGGCTCTTCACCGGGTGACCGGGCATGTCATCTCACGTTACAGCAGGTTCATGGCTCACATCTTTACCTTCGTCCAATATCGGCACTCTGATGGACATGACTTTCAAGATCGCTATTGCTCTTCGTCTTGGGGTGTAAATTCTGTCATCCTCATGACTGTGTATGTGGAACGAGAGTGGATCACTACGAGATTCGTGGTTTAAGTTGCCGAAAGAACTAACTAAGATTTTCCAAGCATGCCACGATAAATGATATGCTCAGAAGAGCTTTGGTTCCTGCGGGTTTTCCGACAATCTTGAAGCCGCTTGACATCCGTAAAACGGATGGAAAGAGGCCGGTTGGCCTTACCTTAATCCCATGGACCAAAGGAAAAACTCTACTGTGGGACGCAAATGTGAGAAACACTAGCTCTAGCGCTCTCTCTCTCTCTCTCTCTCTCACTTGCCAAGAACCTCTGCCCAAGCCTGCACTGCTGCATTGTAAAAAGCTTAATAAGTACGAGAAAACTACCAGCTACGTTCTTTTATTTTAACGTGGGTTCATAGTGTGTAAAAGCTAAGGCATTATTCACTGATTGGGACCAAAAGATGCAGGTCATCACCAGGGATCCCCGATCAACCGCCTACCTTAGGCAGCGAATCGGGATTGCTATACTATATTGTAAAAGGACCTCAAGCCTGATAGAGAAGCCTGTGAACAAAGTTACCGGTCTTTCACGCCCGATATAGAATGGGACGCTAAGAACTACATTTTTTTTACTTTGTCTACTACGTATAGTAAGTAGGGGGAAGTATTGTATTCCACCCAAAAATTCGATACCGAGATTTCACCGGAAATATATGTTTTGAGACCCCCTGAATCCAAAAAAAAAGCATTTTTGGAAACATGTACGGACATGTGTGTCTGTGAATAGCATAACTCAGAAACGAACAGTCGTATAAACACCAAACTTGGTATTTAGGTTCAGTATCTTACACAAATACGCATGAAGGCTTTCAAGAAAATCCCCCCACCCCAGATAACCCTTATCATGGAACATTTTTCGAAAATGTTAATTTTCTCAAAAATGGCTCTAACGATTTCGATTAAAATATCATGTTTAATATCTTTTCATGACAAATGAAATGTATATCTCGAATTTTCTGGGAATGTCTCCAAAAGTATTCTTCATTGTGAACGACTTTTGCATAACTGGTAAACCATAAGAGATAGACAAAATTTTACTACACAAAAAAAATGTAGATCGCGTTAAAATACACAATTTATGTCATATACATTTTAGTTGTTGAGTGAACCATTTTCGAGATATTGCTTGTTATTCTCTTAAATGTTCCAATACTTTTTCTCAAATGGGAATTCGTTATTCATTTTTTTATATCCTGACATACAAAGAGAATGGAATACTGCACATAGCAACCAGCGCTTAAATGATTTGACTATCGCTTAAAGCCTACCAGTTCCTCTTGCATCTACAAGAAAATTAGCAATAAGATTAACATCTCGATTAACATGAAGCATATGGAGAATAAGCATTTGTAAAAATAGTTTGTACAAGAGTAGAGAAAGTCATGTGAGTGTAACACATCAGATTTTTTTCTTTTTGCTTTGAAGGTCTACCTGGGCAAGAGCGTAAGCCCAAGCCACATCTTATCAACGCAGGGTCCACGCCATCCGAGCTGCTCTCCAACCGTGGGGGTTTCCCCACTTGATGGGATATTTTATTTTGTCTCATACTACCTGAAATGTCATGATTTTTCCCGTCTCCAAACCAGTATGTCAGATTGAGCAGGAAAGTTTAATGTCGCCGATATTTTTTATACTAGAAAATTGTTGTGGTTTGAATAATTAGTATCTCTACCATGTGCATGTTAGCTAGAGAAGGTATAGCTATACCGAGATTTCAACGGAAATACACGTTTTGAGGCCTCTTGAATCCAAAAAAGAAGTATTTTAAAAAAAGTTCCGCGCGCGTGTGCTGTCTGCCTGACTATCTGTGAAAAGCATTAAAAACGAAAAATCGGATAAACACCAATGTTTTATTTTCTAACCATTTTGATTTAAATATCGTGTATTAAAGATATTTACATGACAAATAAAATGTATATCTTGAATTTTCTGGGAATAGCCTGTGAAGTCCTCTTCATTCGGAAGGAATGTTATATAATCCTGTGTAACTGGTAAGCGTTACGTGATAGACGAAATAGTGCTACACAAAAATGTCTTTAAAACACACAATTTACTTCAAATAATTTTTGTGGCATAAGCTATTTCCGAGATATCCGCTATTAGTGGTTCGAATTGTTCAATAGTTGTGTCATCCTTTTCATGTCCCGTCTATTTTCACTTGTTTCTCGCGATTGCATGGAAACGGTACGGCATTTTAAGGCCAGCATATAACGTCCGCTTCTTAAAAATCTGACCATTTGTTGCATTTGTATCTACAACGAAACATGTAATGCAGCTATTTTTGCAAAGGTTTATCTCGATTATAATGAAGTATATAGAAAAATAAGCTTTCGTAAGAATAGTTTGTATGCCCACTAATAAATGTTAGAAGGTAGAGAAAGTCATGTGAATGTAACAGAAATTTTTTATGTAATTAAGTTATTTTGTTACTTGTTTCCCTTGTATAACTTTTATTGTCCTTATTTAAAATTAACAGTTCATTTGGGATCTGCTTTTTGTGGAGTATTTTTTGTGTAGCTTGTCAATTACTGAATATTGCTGCAATTCTACAAATTGTCATTTCTTTTAGTTTATAAATTTCAATCAATATCGTTTAAATGGACATAGTCACCATTTAGCAATTAAAACACAGCACAACAAAAAGATTCGAATCTTCTATAACACTACAATACAAATACTAAACTATTTTATTAACCCTCATGTAAGAAAGTTTTGCTTTATGTTCTCTGTGCTTATGCTGTAATTAACTTCATTAACAAGACTTCTGAATAATTATACAAAGAGAGAAAATTGCTAACGTTATAAATCATTCGACCGATATATTTTAATAAACAACTGAGAAGATTATTTTTCTCGATGGTCATAGACTGTATCTTTTGCAAAGAGGTTAA
The DNA here is from genome assembly GCA_030765065.1 of Deroplatys truncata. Lineage (NCBI taxonomy): Eukaryota > Metazoa > Arthropoda > Insecta > Mantodea > Mantidae > Deroplatys > Deroplatys truncata. Next base: position 23,012,844 of record CM060987.1, read on the forward strand.
CTTGGTGCCTTGGGAGTACGCAATCTACGTATTCACCAGCTTCACCACCATTTCATTGTATATGATAAGAGTTTCTGTGTTATGTGAAAAATTTTATGTTATTAAATAGCTCCGGACCAAAGATAAGGTACATAGGTTTAAATTTTCACCTATCGTAATTATTTAACAAATTACTCGAACATTCCGATCAGTAATTGTTCCACAGCCAAAGGGTACTTATAGGCTATGCGGAATTTCCAGAACTTGGAAGACTGTCGGGGAGAGGTTAAGGAAGTCAGCTATTTCGCCGATGTTTCACATCCTTTTGCGTGAATATCAAAATTTGTCATTCATAATTAGTAGTGATGAGACGATACCACTATTTCTCGATACTCGATATCGATACTGATTTTTGAGCACATACTCGATGCTTGATATTCGATACTCACTTTATAAAAAAGTGTAAAGGTGATTGCGTGTTCACTGAATTACGTTATTATTAGTAGTTTTTTTGTGTATAAACACATGTAACCAATTTTGTATTGTATGCTAATTCCGAAATTGTTCTCTGTTTGACATTCTCCGATTGGCAGACATTTTTTACTTTCTCTACCACGTATAGTAAATAGGGGAAGTATTGTATTCCACCCAAAAATTCGATACCGAGATTTCACCGGAAATACATGTTTTGAGATCCCCTGAATCCAAAAAAAAACATTCTTGGAAACATGTCTGTGTGTGTGTGTGTCTGTGAACAGCATAACTCAGGAACGAACAGTCGGATAAATACCAAACTTGGTATTTAGGTTCAGTATCTCTCAAAGATGCGACACGAAGATTTTCAAGAAAATCTCGCCACCCCAGACTACCCTTTACATGGAACATTTTTCGAAAATTTTTATTTTTTTCAAAAATGGCTGTAACGACTTTGATTAAAATATATATTTAAGCTATTTTCATAATGAAAATAAAATGTATATCTTGAATTTTCTGGGAATATTCCCCAAAGTCGTCTTCTTTTTTAATGTTTTTTCTATAACTGGTAAACCGTTACAGATAGACAACATTTTTCTACACAAAAAGTGTAGATCCCGTTAAAACACAGAATTTATGTCATATAATTTTTTTTGTCAATTGAAACATTTCCGAGATATTCCTTGTTATTTGTTTGAATTTTCCAATACCTATACTTTTCCTCAAATGGGAATTCGTTATTCGTTTTTTATGTGCTGGACATACAAAGAGAATGGAATGCTCCACATAGCAACCAGCTCTTAAAACATTTGACTATCGCATAAAGCCTAACATATTCTCCTTGCACCTACAAGAAAATTAGCAATAAGATTAACATCTCGATGTCTCGATTAACAAGAAGTACATGGAGAATAAGCGTTTGTAAAAATAGTTTGTATAAGAGTAGAGAAAGTCATGTGAGTGCAACACATCAGATTTTTTTAAACTATATTTAGTGTTGAAAACTATGTTTTAAAGCAGTTTCTATCCATACTATGGAAATTAGTCGTACGGTACACCTGTAAGCTATGCTCGTGACTCGAATTTGACTTCGTAAACACAAACTAACAGATGTAAGATGCGCTATATTATTTCACGTCTTAAGTTCTGATTTGTTTCTACTGGATTCACAGATTTTAGTCACTGCAGTAGGCAAATGTAACGTCTGAGAGTGAGTCACCAAGCCAGGCTATTACAGAAACATGATTTAGTGCGTCAGATAAATCAGTTTCATTCACAACTCGGTTAACGTTGCATGTAACATGAGTACTCTACTCCTTCCCCCATTGTTTTGTATGTTTTCATTTAGACACAAGAGTCTATGGAATGTTGCATTTTCCACAGGAAACACACTTGAGGTCTAGACTCCTTTCATTCCTTATTCAGTATAATGTTAAACGCAAAAGCTTTCAATAATGCAAACTTTAAAAATTTAAAAGTATCGAGAAAGTATTGAAGTATTAGACATACGTCGATACCTCCGAGTATCGATGGTATCGTGGCCCCATCCCTAGTTATTAGGAATAGCGGGGTCTGTACGAAATTACAATTAAGAGGGGTGCAGGGAAGAATTCATCTTTAAAATTTTATACAGGGTGATTTATGAGGAACTGATACACTTATTTCATTAACTGTTTCAAAACGAGTTATGCTAGGGACAACTTATTATACCTGAAATGCAGAGGAATTTTGGGAGATTATATATCTCTATAGCAAATGTTGAAAATGTCCTCCATCCTGCATAAGGCACAACTCAACACGTCGTGCCATGTTACTGGCCACTCGTTGGAGGACTCTGTTGTCAATAGCTTGAATCTCCTGTGTAATGTTGTGCTTCAGATCGTCCAATGTCTGGGGACGCGTGGCATAAACCCTGTCTTTTAAGTAACACCATAGAAAGAAGTCCGGCGATGTTAAATTCGGAGATCTCGGTGACCACAGGTTCTTGGAAATTATCCAGTCGTCAAAGAAACTTGCAATTAGTGTCCTGGATTCATTTGATGTATGGCATGTAGCGCCGTCCTGCTGCAAATATCCTTGACTCAGTTCTACATCGTCTAGTTGCTCAGCAAACCCAGTGAAAATCCGTCATTACTCTGCAGTGTTCACATTGTTTTAAAAAAAATGGTTTCACTATTCTCTGTGCGGATATTGCGCACCAAACTCCGATTTTAACCGGGTGCATAGGTGCTTCATGAATAACATGTGGATTTTCGCTGACCCAATAGCGTAAGTTATTTGAGTTCACATAGCCGGATAAATGGAACCATGCTTCATCTATGAACCATGTGATGGACAATATGGCAGGATTTTGCACAATGAATGCCTAAAACCAACAATAATTCAGTCGTCTATCCTTATCTGGTTCCTGTAACTGATGGACAATCGTAATCCTATACGACTTTAGGCCTGCACTTATCACAGCTCTCTGACACATTGCGTAGCTGTATCCTGTCTCCTGCGACAAACGCCTTAATGATTTTTTGGGTGACGGATCCAGTCGTGCTCTTACGTCAACAACAACCGTGGGAAGCCTAGATGAACGAGTTTTGCCTTTTTCACTCACCAGAGATCCAGTTATTTCCAATTTGTTTACTAGTCCCAGTATTGTATTTCTTTGGGAAAATTCCGAACACCAAATTCTATGCCCTTTGAGTAGCTGTAATTGAATTCGTAATCCAGTATTGCTTTACAAGGAAGAGTCGTTCATTTAATGTGTACTCCATTTTCACGTTGACTAGAACAAAATATCAAAAACAATTGCCGACAATAAAACTAACAATTACAAATAAAACATGAACATCTGCGCATCTAGTGAGAGGCAATCGAAACTCCAAAGCATTCCGCTTAATTTGGTGCTAAAATTGGGTCATTGAGTAAACTTCGAACACAATAATTAAAGAAGGAAGTGTGTCCGTTCTTCATAAATCATCCTGTAGATCATTTTACAATAAGTTGAGGGAAAGTGATTTAAAAAGCTACCCGCGATACGTCGGGCAGTCAGCTAGTATGGAATATATTTTAGGCTGATACTGCTTTGCCTGTATAAGAGTAATATTTTACCTTTATAATTTCTCTTTAGCTCCGTAATTACTTTATATTCCTAAAGCCCGAAAAAATCAGTATGTTATAAGGAGAAAAGGGTATCCTAACATCACCGATATATGAAACGTGAACTTGAAGAATTTCAACTTCCGTCCGCTTATCCTCCGGGTTTAAAATATCCTGCAAGCAGGACCCAAAAACGAAATTTGTTCAAGATTTAAATAGTTGCGAGTGTCCAAATTATTACAGAACAAGCAACTTAAAGACAGTTGTTGATCCACAGGTTGATTCGAATGTCTACCACCTTAAAGGGTAAGAGTTTGAGGCGTAGGAAAATATTTAAATTTTTTAATATCCGCTGCGATTTTTTAGAATATATTTTCTTCTCCAAAACTATGGCGTGAACCATTTTAGAATAAACTTTAAAAAACTAGCTATACGTTTGTCACGGAGATTGTTTTTTCTTTCTTCAAGTACTTAAAATCCTAAAATGTATGTCGTCCTAGTGGTCTAAGGGTATCATGCTAGCCTTAGTTCTTCAGATTCCTGTTTCAAACACGGTGGAGGGCGATGGATTTTTTTTTCGGGCGTAAAAATGTTTGGCATGACTTCCTTCAGAAGGGAAGTAAAGTTGATCTTGTCTTGTTCGATATAGATCTCTGACATTGCTCCGGGCCCACTTTAGCCTTGGGCTTATCTTGCTACCTGTGTCGTTTTAAAGCCTGCCATTCTGTCTGCACCCTTTATCACGGAATACAGTCTCATAACGGATATGGTTTCTCATTCTTCTGGTTCCAAAATCTTTTCCCCAAAAGCACTATCTCCTGTAAGCGAAAGCCTCACAACAGCATATAATGTACTGGGCTGTTTCATCTGCAATCGTAAGTTATCCTGAAACACTCCCGGATTAAAGGCAGCAACGGATGTTTAGATGAGCCAAAAGGCCAGGGTGCCAGGCAAAAGGAGCAGTATAGCTGGCAAGAAAAATTATACAATAGGTTAAGTTAGTGAAATATCGTAAAACATCTGATGTGTTACACTCACATGACTTTCTCTACTCTTGTACAAACTATTTTTACAAACGCTTATTCTCCATATGCTTCATGTTAATCGAGATGTTAATCTTATTGCTAATTTTCTTGTAGATGCAAGGGGAATATGGTAGGCTTTAAGCGATAGTCAAATATTTTAAGAGCTGGTTGCTATGTGGAGTATTCCATTCTCTTTGTATTACCAGGACAAAAAAAATCAATAACGAATTCCCATTTGAGAAAAAGTATAAGTATTGGAAAATTTAAGGGAATAACAAGCAATATGTCGAAAATGGTTCACTCAAAAAAATGTATATGACAAATTCTGTATTTTAACGCGATCTACATTTTTTGTGTAATATAAGTTCGTCTATATCTTATGGTTTACAAGTTATGCAAAAGTCGTTCACAATAAAGAATACTTTTGGAGACATTCCCAGAAAATTCGAGATATACATTTCATTTGTCGTGAAAATATCTTAAACATATGATATTTTAATCAAAATCGTTAGTGCCATTTTTTAGAAAATTAAAATTTTCGAAAATTGTTCCATGTAAAGGGTAATCTGGGGTGGGAGGATTTTCTTGAAAACCTTCGTGTCGCATCTCTGGAAGATACTGAACCTAAATACCAAGTTTGGTGTTTATCCGACTGTTCTTTTCTGAGTTATGCTGTTCACAGACACACACACACACACACGGACATGTTTCCGAAAATACTTTTTTTTATTCAGGGGATCTCAAAACATGTATTTCCGGTGAAATCTCGGTATCGAATTTTTGGGTGGAATGCAATACTTCCCCTACTTACTATACGTAGTAGAGAAAGTAAAAAGATTGTGTATGGAAAAATGTACAAATAAAGTATTTATCTATCTAAGATATAAGTAAGCTTTCAGGTCTTTTCTTACATGGCTTTCTAATAAATACGAGGGCAGTACCAGAAGTACCCGACCTGACGTATATATAGTGGTTGTTGTTTCAAAAAAATGACTATGGTAGAAAGTAGCAACCTTATAAAGCTTAAGTTTGAAGTTTGACAATGCTACGCTGTTTAGTAATTGGTTGGCGGCTATCAATAGTGAACTCTCTCAGTGAATTTGTAAACATGGATAAAACTGGCCATCGTTATGTGATACAATACTTTCATTTGAAAGGTCTTAGTCCAACTAATATTAAAGCCGAACTAGATTCTACTCTGGGGGAGACTGTTCCTTCGTTTACAACAGTAAAATATTGGGTGGCAGAGTTTAAGCGAGGCCGTACGAGCTGCCAAGACGAACATCGCAGTGGTCGACCAAATGAGGTGACCATGCCAGAAATTGTGAAGAAGATCCACAAAATGGTATTGGATGACCGTCGACTGAAAGTGCACGAGCTAGCAGACATTGTAGGCATTTCAAAAAGTGCTGTACATCGCATACTAACTGAAAATTTAGACATGAGAAAGCTGTGCGTAAGATGGGTACCACGTTTACTCAATGGAACAAAAGCAGCGTCGTGAAGATGTTTCGGTCGAGTGTTTGGCGATGTTTCGCTATAATAAAGCCGAGTTTTTGCGTCATTCATAACCATGGATGAAACATGGGTCCATCACTTCACACTTGAGACGAAGGAACAGTAAAAACAATGGTTTGAAAGAGGATAATCGGCTCCAAAGAAGGCAAAGACAGTTCCATCTGCAGGCAAGGTCATGGCGTCAGTTTTGTGGGATGCGCGTGGGATAATTTTCATTGATTATCTTCAAAAACGAAAGGCAATCAATGGCGAGTATAATTCAAACTTATTGCAGCGTTTTAATGATGAAATAAAGCAAAAACAGCCGCATTTAGTAAAAAAATCTTATGTGTTACACTCACATGACTTTCTCTGCTCTTGTACAAACTATTTTTACAAAGTCTTCTTCTCCATCTATTTCATATTAATCGAGATAAACATTTGCAGAAACGATCTTTTGACGTACAAACAGAATTACATTTTATACATAGCGACCAGTTCTAAAAAAATATTTGACTATCGCTTAAGGCCTACTATGTTCCCCTTGTTTTGTATTTGCAAGGGCAATATAGAAATACACTAGCCTCTAAGCATAGACATATCTCTTAATAGCTGGTTGCTAGGTGCAGCACCATTCCCTTTGCCACAGATTAATACTCTTTGCATGTCCAAGACAAAAAAATTAATAACGAATTCCCATTTGAGAAAATAAGTATTGAAATATTTAAGGGAATAACAAGCAATATTTCGAAAATGATTCACTCAACAACAAAAATGTATATGACATAAATTGTGTATTTTAACGCGATCTATATTTTTGTGCAGTAAAATTTTGTCTATCTCTTATGGTTTACCAGTTATGCAAAAGTCGTTCACAATGAAGAATACTTTTGGAGACATTCCCAGAAAATTCGAGATATACATTTCATTTGTCATGAAAATATCTTAAACATATGATATGTTAATCAAAATCGTTAGAGCTATTTTTGAGAAAATTAAAATTTTCGAAAAATGTTCCATGTAAAGGATAATCTGGGGTGGGGGATTTTCTTGAAAACCTTCTAGTCGCATCCTTGAAAGATACTGAACCTAAATATCAAGTTTGGTGTTTATCCAACTGTGTGTTTCTGAGTTATGCTGTTCACAGACACACCGACAGACACACATACGGAAATGTTTCCAAAAATGCTTTTTTTTTGGACTCAGGAGGCCTCAAAACATATATTTCCGGTGAAATCTCGGTATCGAATTTTTGGGTGGAATACAATACTTCCCCTACTTACTATACGTAGTAGAGTAAGTAAAGGTAAAGTTTTGTTTCATGAAGACAATGCACCACTTCACACATCCAATATCGCCATGGCCAAAATCAATAATTTAAAGTTCTAATTGCCTCCTCATGCACACTATTCGCCAGACTTGGCCCCTCTGATTATTTTCTGTTTCCAAAGTTGAATAAATGGCTTGGTGGTAAAATATTTGCCAACAATGAAGAGGTGGAGTCTGCAGTTGATGGCTATTTTGCAGAATTCGACGGTTCTCACTATAAACACGGTATCGAAGCTATTGAACATCGCTGGGAAAAGTGTATGGAGCTGAAAGGAGACTATGTAGAGAAATAAAGATGTTTTTTCCCAAAATGTTTGTGTTTTCTTTGTTGGGTCGGGTACTTCTGGGACAGCCCTCGTAGCTTACCATGTTTGTTTCCTGGAGTTTTAAGCCAGGTTTTATGATGTTTTCCTTTGGACCAGCTCTTAATAGTCTCTCTTACTAAACATTGAGATGCTCCTAGAGTCGCCTCCGTTCAATAAATTGTGAAGCTGCATGTTTATCTGAATGTAGTGCCTACATTATGTCCGCTGTGAGCGATGTATAGAAGGGGACTCGGGGGATCTACCTTACGGGTCTTGATTGAGGGATTCCATCATCTATCTCTCTGCAGTTTTAACTCCGCATGCTCCTTATAATACTGCAAGATAATTTTCACGAGCGATTAGATTTTCTAGTTTTTTTTAATTTATTTATTGGAACGTTTTTATACATTGAAGTATTATTAGTTTTGCTCATAGATATAGAAATTATTCACAAAGAATCGCTGGCAGGCTGCAGTCCAACAACTGTCCTTAGTAGTTACATACTGTGAGATGAAATTTCATATTAGAAGGTCTGTATGTCGTATTCGTTTCAATCCTCTTCGTGCTCGCTCCTGTGGCATGTGCTGAGGTATCTGTGATAGTGTTTTATTTTCATGTTCACTGAAGGAAGTGAAGAGGGTGTGTAGCAGAGTGGTGGGTGGTATTTACCGTCGTAAGATGATATTTATGAAGTGTTATTTGCGAATGTACGAAGGTGTAGTCTGTATTCTGTTGACTTGAGTTTTGGGTGCAGAGCCCCAGGTTGAACAACCATGCATCCAGGTGGGTCTCAATAACGAGAAGTAGATCAGACTTTTTGAAGATAATGGTAGAGGTGAAGTACCGATATCAGCAATTTTAAGTGATGAATTTTCTGTCTAAGTTTCTTAATGAGATCAGATATATTCATTTCAGGTTAATTTTGCACCGAGATAATAAAATATATTTCGCTGTTTTATATCATGGTACTGTCTCGTCACCAAATCTTATGGCAGTACTTGTTTTATAGGTGAAAGCCACTAGTTTCGATTTATTTGGATTCATTATCACTCTCCAATTATTTCGTCACTCATCAACTTTATCTGGGTAAGCTTGCAGTACCTTAGCTGCTGTAACATCTGGACCTGGATGGCTGCCTCGAACTGTGAAATTAGCAGGTTGTCATGTTTTGGAAAATCAGAGCTAAAGACCAGGTATAGGAATGGAGCTCCATCTTGAGTGTCTGTGGATGGGGAGTTGTTCGGATTAGGTTGGACTCGGCGGGGCAGTGGTTCCCGATACCCATGGGAGATTGGGTACGCCTGGCTGGTTTTTCCGCCCAGGCAGGGTTGTGAGACGCCCCGGCACCAGCCATGAGGGATAGTTGGTAGACGACATGCTAGATTACCGTCAGCCCTACCGAGGTTTTCGGCAGTCGCCCTTTTCGGGAGGACACGCGTAAGTGGCGTATTCACTTCCATCCTCCCGTAAGCGGGGGGGGGGCCTTTTTAGACTCAAGGTATTGGCCTCATTGGAAACCCCCACGGTTGGAGGGCCAGCTCTGGGTATAGGAAAGGGGACTCGGGCTTAGGATTTTGCTCTGGTAGACCTTCACTCAGCATGTGGTGAAGACAGTGCATCATTGCATTTTACGGAGAACGTTCTTTTAGACAAATAAGATTAGTTATAAGAATATATTATCACTAACAGAAGGTTTTATTTTGTGCAAGAGCCCAGCATGCCACACTCTATCGAATTTGTCCAAGAATAAGCCAAAACAAAGCAAATTTTTCTTCACAAGTGTCAGTTGCTATCATATCTGCAACTCGATGCAGCCGCTGAGGACAAGAATGGTTAGGTATAAATCCAAACTGCGTGTCGAGACAAGTGGTTGTAGAGGACCAATCAGAAATATTCGAATATTTTAGGAAATGTTGTTAAAAGACTTATAGGAGATATGAAAGATGGTCTGACTTAGATTTTCGTGGTTTACGTATCATTACCACTACAGCGTGTTTCCAGCTTCTCGGGGAATAAGCAACTCTGATTATTACGTTGTATATTTGCGTACCAGGATTTCTCTGGGAAAAGCTTTAATCAGCGAAAGCTGATCATATCGTATCCGGGCGATTTTTCTCAATTCATTGAAATATAATAATGAACTTTTATTTCAAAGCTGTTTAAGCAGATAACCACTGGTATTTGGCAACAGGAAAATGTACACATCGTTGGGAGAAGTTCCGTATCCATTCTAACAAAGACCGTTCTGGTCTATCACGTGCAATGACGTTAAATGCTCATGTTTGGGTTATTGTTGTTAAATATAGCACGCATCCTGCTTGTGAATAAGATTGAATGTCAACCGTTGCATGACAGAAAATAATGGATTGAGATCACTTAGCAGGTATATAATACATTGTCGAGACTCCGTTTCATTCCTTAGGACTAATCTAAACAGCATTGAAGAAAGTCTCCGCAGCAGATTACGCCGCTAACTTATCCAGCCACAAATAGGTAAATGCACATTACACTTGTAGGGTGAATCGAAACGTAACTAGCATATCTAGGATACCTGGAGCACGTAAAGGATAGATGAAAATATACTTCACTGTGCAACAAAATATATCTCCTGGTGCTTTCAAGCCTCGACAAAATATTCTTGAAATCCAAGAGAGCGTTATAAATTAAAAGTTCTCGAGATGAGTGACGGAGCTTACAAACTTATGATTAATAATAGATTACGATGCAAGGGGAAAAATAAAACCACTTTTAACACGTGCTGCATATACTGTTCTTAGATAGTGCTCGAATCTGTAGAATATCAATATTATATTCATTCTTGAAACTAACAGAGTTCATGTTAAGAACGCGGTTCTTGAAACAAGAGAAATGACAATAAAACAGTGAGATGTCAGAAGTTTTATTGATTTTATCAGTCATTTTCAGTGACATTATTTTCATGTTTTGTCTTACACCAGGCAATAAAGCGATTAAATGGTATATCATATTCCTTTCTGGATTTTTGGTAAGTACTTCTAATGTTATTCTTTCTGCTGCTTCTGTAATTTCACTTCCATTTCAGTCTTTTCTGAATTTATAATTTCCGCCATTTAATGTTTATGGAGGTTATAGTAGGTAAAAGAATAACGTTAGACCAAAGAAAGCATAAGGCTGCCAATATAACTTATAAGTTAACTCCACAACGAATTGCGATAAATTGAAGTATGACGATTTGTATTGTGAGCAGATAATGCGAGCGCCAAGAGAAATTAAACATGTGAAACGACATAATGAAAAGTAAAACCTAATCAAACCAAGTCGAGTAATGGGAATGGTGCTCTTTTACATGCTAGTGAACCTACTGACATGGGGTTGTCGCTTTTAAGCACGCTTAAAAACTGAGCCAACTAAGCCACCCAGACCGACAAATAGTCGTGGACAAAATATTTATGCAACTAGTGGAATGGGCATAATTACCGCTCTCATTTAATCATGGAACTCGACTTACGCGCTGTTCTTACAAAACACACTCGAGCGGTAATGATATCCCACTGATTGCATAAATAGGTAAATATTAGAAAATAGCCGATATCAACAAGAGAACGTAGTAGCAAGTCAGGGGAACACAGTATAACTGAACGCATATTTTTTTTTCAGATTTCTTCCAACAATGATCATTCTATTGTTACTAGCGACCTTAGTCTTCAAGTTGGTTGCAGCTCAAATTCCAGGTAAGAAACTGTTTCCTGTTATAATCTTAAGTATTTATGTTTCTCTTTTTTGATTAATGGCATACGATATATAGAGGAAGTGTTCTATTTCACCCAAGAATTTGATATCAAGATTTTTACCCGAAGAGAGATCCTCTGACCCCCCCCCCAAGTGTAGAATGTCTATGTCTGTCTGTTTGTCTGTCAATGTGTGAGCAGATAAGTCAAAAGTAGTCAGATAAGTACCAAACTTGGTATTTAAGTTCAGCATCTTCCAAGGATGCGACACCAAGATTTTCAAGAACCGCTCCCAACCCAAGCTACTCTTTACATGGAATGTTGTTTGTTATTTTTTTATTTTCTCAAAAATGGCTCCAACGGTTTCGATTAACACATCTGCCACGTGATTAAGACTTTACATCACCAATAAACTGTATGTCTTGAATTTTCGGCGAATAGTCTGTGAAGTCATTCGAAATGAATTTGGCACAGTTTTGTATATCTGGTAAATTGTAAGAGACCTAAAAAAACTTATTTCATAAAAATAGTTGATCTGTTTAAAACACAGGCTTTATTTCAAATCACTTTTTGTGGCATCGGCCATTTCCGATATATCAGTTGTTATTTGTTTGAATTTTTCAATACTTCTGTCATTTTTAAATGTTGTCACTGTTGAGTAGTTTCTCGCAATATCCTAGAAAGAGTATGGAATTTTGGAGCTAACATATAGCGACCCCATTTTAAACATTTAATTATCTGATGATCACTTCTCGAATTGCAGTCAAGAACTTCTGGCCTGTCAATCAGTGGTTGACAAGGCTGTGGTCGAAAGCTTGGTTGACAGCCTAGAAGTTGCTTGGCTGCAATCCCAAGAAGTGTTCATCATGAACCAGCGCCGAGCGAGAAAGCTTTAAATCTCATTTAATTATCTCTTTGGTCTCTCTTATCTCGCTTGCATCTACAACGAAATGTTTAATGAAAGTACTTCTGCAATCGCTTATCTCGATTAACGTGAAGTAAAGAGAACAATAGTATAAGGATATAGTATAAAATTAAACTAATATGTACCGTTTCATTTACGTAACCTTCACGGTATAGATATGCCCTTCTGAATGATTTTAATCCCGTAAATAAATAATCACATTTTAAATAATTATGTATTATAATAAGTAGAGCTCGGTATTTGACTATTTTGTTACTTTGCTTAGAATCATAGGTTTTATATATAAATATGTTTCATGCTTACTGGAGTAAAACATAATGATTTTATAGTATCTATAATTGCCTATTTTCATGGTATGTGACTCTTCCTTGCTGAAGGGCCTATTTTGGCTTTCTTTTTGTCATAAGAACTTTTATCAAGGTTTTGGCGTATTGTAGTTAATTATTTTTGTTATTGGGGATTATTTATTAATGTAGTGTTGACTTTAGTATTGCAATTAATATTTCACGCTCTGAGCCAGTAAGCCATTGTTGACAACGTGCCTGAGGAAGTTTGTAATACCGGGATTCCTTTCCTAATGTCAGTAGTTGTATTGTTTCGTGTAATAATAAAATAGTGGCTACTTAGCACAATAAAGTGTACGGTAAATGGTACATTACAAAAAACTGTTCGTTTACGACTGGAAAATGAATCATTTTAGTATTAAAACTTTGTTAATACGATGGCTTTATTGTTTCCTACATCCCAGGTTGGTGAAAACACGGCATTGAACCTAAAACGACTAGACTTTCATTGCAAACGTAATAATAGACCGCTTAACAATAATATATAACAGACTCAGTAACAAACCAGCGTGGTAGTGTAAACCGTATTCAAGAGAGAAATTACTTAAAAGCTTATACTAGAGTTTATCATAAAAACACACAGTAACTGAATAGTGCAAATTTAAATAAATGTTTATAGTTTACACTTCACAAAGAGAATAGTGGAATTCAGTAAATTTAATATATATGTATATCGGAGATGGCTATTTGATATTTCTATACTATTCTGTCATGTTAAAACATGTTCTTACGTGGTAAATGAGTAAATGTTTGTGCCTAATTCAATGCATATGATTACTGATAGTGCCTATTTACCTGCCTATTTTGAGTTTTTGTCGCCTATTGCGCCGAACTCTAATAACAAGCATATAATTTATGAGGGGTCGTAATAAACCTTAAAGGATTTTATATTTCTTTAATTTCTTAACCCTCTTGTTATGTCTCCAGTTAATAAAAATTTTCTTTCATTATTGGTGATTATTAGTGATAATCAGTTTGCAACTGTTGTGTGTGTTGATAATATTCAGTTTGTATAAAAAATGAAATAGAGTTATTTTTAGGCGCTCTTTAACTACTATGCTCCTTAGCGTCCCATTCTATTTTGGGCGTGAAAGACCTGAAATTTTACTCAGAGGCCTCTTTATCAGGCTTGAGGTTCTTTTACGTGCCTTAAATCTACGACACGGGACCACTGGCTTTACTTCCCTTACGAAGGAAGCCATGCTAAGGATTTTTACACCCGAAAAAATTCCATCGCCCTCCACCGGGTTTGAACCCGCGACCTCGGGAACTAGAGGCTAGCATGGCACCACCATGGAATATAGATATTATATACGTTCAAGGTTATAGTGTATCACAGATACGCCACTTGCAAACAGAAATGTTAAAATCATTTACAGTACTGTTCAGCTGAAAGTTAGGAAGCGGGGTTATTTTGAGGCAATATTCAGTATTCCAGACAGTAAGAGAAAAAGTGACGTCAAGAAAAGCTGCGGGTTCTTTATATATATAATCATTACCGATGACATGAGAAGAATTTTGTTCCTTTTATCAGTTTTATTTCTTTTGTTTCTTAAACATTGCGTTAACAATAAAATAACAAATGAAGTATGTACATGTTTAATAAGTTTTATCTGCGATTGTCATATTGTATAAACTATCGTTTGTTTCTTTGTTCCTAGCAACCAAATACTGGTTTTAATCCTTTGCTACAATCTTTTTTATTTCATTCAGTCATCATCATCTCTTCGTGGATTAGGAGATATCTGCTCTCCCGGCCTCAGGTCTCCTTCCAGCTTTTCATTGATCTTCCAATGTCTCTTTTCCCATATATCATTTTAGGTTATCAGTTTTTGTCCATCCCCTGCAAATGTTTTCTCCATATTTCTCTGGATTGCTTTATTTTGTCGTTTATAGGACCAATGCCTAATTCCTATCTAATTTCTTCTTATTTTATTACTTTCTCTACTACGTAAAGTAGGGAAAGTATTGCATTCCACTCAAATTAGATACGGAGATTTCACCGGAAATACATGTTTTGAGGTGCCCCGAATCCAAATAAAGCCTTTTTGGAAACATGTCCGTGTGTGTGTCTGTGAACAGCATAACTCAAAAACGATAAGTCGGATAAACACCAAACTTGATATTTGAGTTTAGTATCTTCCAAGGATGAGACACAAAGATTTTCAAGAAAATACCCCACCCCAGACTACCCTTTACATGGAACTTTTTTCGAAGATTTTGATTTTCTCAAAAAAGTCTAACATTTTGATTACACTTTAATATGTTTAAGATATTTTCATGGCAAATGGAATGTATATCTTGAGTTTTCTGAGAATGTCCCCAAAAGTCCTCTTAATTCTGAATGACTTTCGCATCATTGGTAAACCGTAAGAGATAGACAAACGTTTTCTACACAAAAAATGTATATTTCGTCAAGACACACAATTTATGTCATACATTTTTAATTTCTCTACTACGTATAGTAAGTAGGGGAAGTATTGTATTCCACCCGAAAATTCGACACCGAGATTTCACCGGAAATATATGTTTTGAGATCCCCTGAATCCAAAAAAAGCATTTTTGGAAACATGTCCGTGTGTGTGTCTGTCTGTCTGTCTGTGTGTGTGTCTGTCTGTGAACAGCATAACTCAGAAACGAACAGTCGGATAAACACCAAACTTGGTATTTAGGTTCAGTATCTTCCAAGGATGCGACACGAAGGTTTTCAAGAAAATCCCCCCACCCCAGATTACCCTTTACATGGAACATTTTTCGAAAATTTTAATTTTCTCAAAAATGGCTCTAACGATTTTGATTAAAATATCATATGTTTAAGATATTTTTATGATAAATAAAATATATATCTTGAATTTCCTGGGAATGTCTCCAAAAGTATTCTTCATTGTGAACGACTTTTGCATAACTGGTAAACCATAAGAGATAGGCAAAATTTTACTACACAAAAATGTAGATCGCGTTAAAATACACAATTTAGGTCAGATACTTTTTTTTTGTTGAGTGAACCATTTTCGAGATATTACTTGTTATTCCCTTAAATTTTTCAATACTTATTTTCTCAAATGGGAATTCGTTATTCATTTTTTTTTTGTGTTGGATATGCAAAGAGTATTAATCTGTGGGAAAGGGAATGGTGCTGCACCTAGCAACCAGCTATTAAGAGAGATGTATGTGCTTAAAGGCTACTGTATTTCTATATTGCCCTTGTAAATATATATTCCCCTTACATCTACAAGAAAATTAGCAATAAGATAGACTCTGCAAATATTTATTTCGATTAACATGAAGTAGATGGAGAATAAGCGTTTGTATAAATAGTTTGCACAAGAGTAGAGAAAGCCATGTGAGTGTAACACATCAGATATTTTTGAGTAAACCGTTTCCGTGAAATTCCTTGTTATTTGTTTGAATTCTCCAATACTTCTACTATTTCTCAATTGCGAATTTTTTTTTCGTCCTGGACATGCAAAGAGAAGGAATTTTCCACATAAAAAACCAGCTCTTAAAACATTTGAGTATCGCTTAAAGCCTACCATATTCCCCTTGCACATACAAGAAAATTAGCAATAAGACAATTTCTGCAAATGTTTATCTGGATTAATATGAAGTAGATGGGGAATAAGCGTTTGTAAAAATAGTTTGTACAAGAGTAGAGAAAGTCATGTGAGTGCAACGCAGTTTATTTTATCTATTATTGTACACCCTTTAATAGCTCTGAGGTATCTCATTTCTGCCGCATTTACTTAATCCCATTATTTTTTCTTTAATGTCCATGTCTCACACCATACATTAGGGTTGGAATTGTCACTGTCTTATAACATTTTAAGCTAGTTCGTTTTCTTGTTCTTTTTAGTGCTCTTACTAATATTTCCAATTATTTTGGAATTTACCTACTTTATTATTTAAATCTTGATTGTCTAGATACGTTATATTACATCCTAAATAATTACATTTTTTACTTGTTGTAGTACTTCGTTGTTTATTAATATTTTGGTCTTAGAGGATACTCTCCGTGGAAAGCTAATACTTTTGTTTTATTAATCGATATCTGGAGTCCATATTTTGTTAGCACACTTCCTAGTTCAAAAACATTTTCTGCAAGTAATTTTCCGTTTCTTGGATTATTATTATATCTTGAGCATAGAGTAGCATATTTACTGTATTATTTCTATTCAGTCTGATTCCTAATGGTTATTTTCCTTTTACTTCTCTAACTGTTTAATTAAGAGATATAAATAATGACCTGTGCTCTTTATTGTACAGAAAAGCAAACTTTTTAAGTACAAATGAATTCACTGCACTCTTAGCATCCATTAGAACGCCTTTAGGAATAAATATTTCTGCCTTTTCCGTACACATTTCAATTTACCTTTATATTATCCGCCTTCAATTTCAGTTTATTTATATCCATTACCTCCAAGTCAACCAGCATTGGTTCCATCCAGATAAATCTTTATATATTATTTAATTAAAATATTTTCTGATTTACATTTTAGTAACGGATAAAATATTGTATGCCACGCAGATTTAAATATATTTAAATTTTTATTGAAAAATATCGCTCTCGGCAAGACTTGGGCGTTAAATTTATCATTCAATATTAAAATACTAATGTATTATGCCATAAATGACCTCTCCTTCTCTTGAATTAGGCTACTAGCCTGTTTCTTCGGGAGTATGAATCACACCAACTTTTCCGTAGTCTTCCTAGACTTAAATATAACTGAAACTTTATTAAAATTAAAAAATAGAGAAACACCAGGAGTAGACAGCATTTCCAATGAGATGTTGAAATATGGTCACAGATTATATTAAGGAATCACTACATTAATGAAACAACGTTTTAAACTGCCAATAATTCCAAAAGAATGAAGAAAAGTATTTTAATTGAATTCTGAAAAGCTAAAATAAGCAGTCACCAGAAAAGTGTAGAGGAATAAATCTTCTTAGTTCACTCCTGAAACTAACAACTAAAACAGTTCACTGGAAATTAACCGAAATTATTTTTATATTTGATGAACAACAAGGTTTCCGATCAGGACGTTCATGCAGTGATGCGATCTTTATTATCAGTCATATAGTAGAAAAATCTTTAGAATGTAATAAATCTGCCTTTTTAGGCGTTGTTGATTTGAAAAAGCATTTGATAATATAAAATTAAATACAGTTTTTAAAGATTATAGAAGAAAATAATGTACTATAAATCACTATTAGTGCATAAGTTACTAGAAAGAAAAGTTACTAGAAGTCATACAGATTCTGAAAGAAAGGGGCTACAAGGTTTAAGAAGCGATGTTGGAATATAGGCACGGCCGGATGAAACACGCCCAGCTGCCGAAACGCTAACCCTGTGCGAGCGGTAATTACGGTAATTCGTGCATACTGTTCTGGAAGTCGTGTGTAAGCGTGCGGTAAGCGCCCAGCATAGAGGCACCACGCGTTCGCTGGACACACGAAGCGAGTGGCAGAAAAAGAATTAAGCAGTGTTTTGGCAAGAAGCTGAACGCTTGGTGCCAGACTGTCGAATCCAGCTGCAGCAAAATGTGAGATGACACAAACATGACACGTAAAATATACCTACTTTGCTAATGTCACGTGAAATGATCACGAAGATCACAGGCCAGCGTTAATCATCACTTCATTATGAACAGACTTTGTATGTTGCGAACATCTGAGTAGGCCTTCCAACTTCTTCGAAGTAACTGACTATGCAAATAAAATGTTATGTTGCGCCTCCCCGATAGGACATGGTCTCTCCCGAATTATGCAAGATTCTGTATTAATTTTATATTTTTAAATAGTGCATATAGAGTCTTTCAACAAGAGTGTCCTATCTTTGAACTCAAATAAAACACGTTCTATAAATGATAGAGGTTTATTTCCGTTTTTTATTTTGGAACATAATTAATGTCATTACGTGGAAGAGAACATCAGTTGAGTGACCGCCGCGACTTCGTTGGGTTGCGCCTATACGGTTGACCCAATTTTCAATGACAGAAGAACGTAAATTAGGTCCAACTTCACAAATAACACGCGTGATGTTATTCACAAGATCATTTACTGTTTCTCACTTGTTGACATAAACTCGATATTTAACATAACCCCACAAGAAGTAATCCAACGGCGTTAAATCGCATGATCTCGGAGGCCAGTTAACATCACCACCACGGGAAATGATGAAACCTCTGAATTTCTCCTTCAAAAGATCGATTGTTTCGAGAGCAGTATGACATGTGACACCATCTTGCTGAAACCAGATGTTTCTGAGATCCATACCATCCAATTGAGGCCAAAAATAGTCCCTTATAAGAGCCCGGTATCTTTCCCCATTGACAGTTAGAGCTTCTCCATCTTCATCTTGGAAAAAATATGCACCAATGATTCCAACATACCAAAATCCACACCACATAGTAACCTTTTGGGGATGAAGTGGTCGTTCTTGAATCTGCATTGGATTGTGATTGCTCCAATAGCGGCAATTTTGTTTGTTAACACAACCATCCATCCAAAAGTGGGCTTCCTCGCTGAAGATGATCTTTCGACCAAAATCTGGGTCAGCTTCCAATTGCTCCATAGCCCAGTCAGCGAATACACGGCGCAACCTATGGCCGTTGGGCTTTAGTTCTTGAGTTAATACATTTTATAAGCGTGAAGCTTCAAGGCTAGATGCAGAATTCGCCAAGTTGTGGTCGACGAGCAATTGATATGCTTCCGTTCTCGCGTACGCTCTCACGAACGGCGCCTATGTTTTCGTACAGGCGTTCTTTGATCGCTGACAGAACCACTTCTTTCAAATTTATCGATCAAACGCCGAATCGTTCTCTCGCAGGGACGATTATGCACACCGTAAACTTCACGCAATACACGGAAGGTTTGGCGAACAGATGATCCATTTTGATAATAAATATTCACAATTTCTACGCGTTGCTGAATGTTGTAACTTCCAACAATTGTATATATTAATAATGATCATTTTGTAATATAATGCAATGAACCTATTGGATTAGATTGGATTGCATTCTGTGAGTTCATTAGCAGCCATAAAGGCTTGTGAACATAGAACATGTCAAGGAAATGTACAAAAATTACTTAGAAACATAAATATTACACAGAATATAGAACATTAAAATAAAATAAATGCATACTATAAGCGTGTCAAGGAAATGTATAATATAGTCACATATATACATAAATATTACATAGAATACAGAACATTTAAAATAAAGTAAAGACATATTATATACAAAATGAAACAAAGCAGGTGTAATTTTGTGCAAAATCGAATACCTCCCTACCGTTATAAGGCTAACATTATATTTATAGACAAGAACAGTTATTTTAACTTTCACTAGGCTTGCACCTTTTGTTTGTCTCATCATTTTGTTCTATTTGATTTGTAATTCATAGCATTTACTGCCAGTTCTTAATATACATACATTTAAATAGCTTCATTAATTCTAGAGCAGGCATTAAGTGTAATTGGCAATTGTCATTATATTTACTAATACTACTTACAGAGCTATATATGTATTATCATCAGGATAATTTGTCATTCAGATAAAATTATACTGATTAATATGCTTTTGAGCATAGGTACTCTTTAAGAGCATTTTTAAAGACATTGAAATTGTCAACTTTTCCTTTAAGATCAGTAGGGAGAGCATTAATTATTTTTATGGTCTCATAATACCGTATACACCTTTCTGGAAGCAAGAAAGCTTGCACTGGGATGATGGATGTTACCCTTTTGTCTAGTGTTTACCTCATGAATTTCCATGTTTGTTATAAATGTGGTTCGATTGCATACAAAGAATTTTAAGATTGAAAATATGTACATGCAAGGTAGGGTTAATATCTTCAGTTTTCTAAAAAGATGCTTGCAAGAGTGTCTGCTATGAGTGCTGGAAATGATTCTTATAACCTTCTTTTGCATGAGGAATATTCGTTTACTTTCTACTGAGTTTCCCCAAAATAATATTCTATATTCCATGATAGAGTTAAAATATGCATAGTATACTAATTTAAGTGTATCTATAGAACTGACACTTACCAGTGCTCGGATAGCATAACAGGCAGATCTGAGTTTGGGTAAGATATACGTAATGTGAACCTTCCAATCTAAATATCTACTTGGAGGCCCAGAAATTTAATGTTGTCTATTTGTTCCAGTAACATGTCATTAATCCCAATTAGATACAGCAAACCTAGCAGACTAGCGTTTCGTCTTTCGTCACTTCTCTGTCTCTCATATTCGGTGTCAGTCTTCATATTTCTTACATATAAAGTTAGTAGATGTAATTATTTCGTCAAGCACATTATCACGAATCAAGCAGGAAGGTTTTCTTCAGTTACATTTCTTGCATTACTTTTTATGACAGGGAAACCTTTTTATAATGCTCTTTCTCTTTCTTTTGGAAATCTTTTTGTATGTTGACTTACTCCACAGAGTAATACCGTCTTTTCCTTTATAGAAGTTATCAGATCATCTAGATAATATTCATTATTACTGTCTTCCTGCTCAGAACTGGAATTATGAATGGCTTCACCTTGAAGTATTTCTTCGTTTTCTTCATCTGAGCAGCAGTTCGGATTCAGTGCATCGTTATCATCTTCATTACTTTCCCAAATCAGTATTTTTCTCAACTTCAGCATCGGTCAATCCCTTCCAATTCCAATGCCCGAAGAATTTAGTAAAAGAAATAAACAATTTCGGAGTCAGCCACTGTGAAGTTACATTTTACTACAGTTAAACAATTCACATATAAATTGTCGCCTTCTAGTAAATCATGTCGGTGGCTTTGATTTGGGAAATAATCACTTATCGGTAATGATGTTCGCTCGTTTACATTTGGTCATCATTGGGCTATATTACTTTTGATTCTTATACATTTATTCATAATCTCACTCATTTTTCCAAATAAAAAGGATGATAGGAGAATTCATGTTATTCCTCCCTCCAGCTAGGAATTGAACCCAGGGCCTTTAGATTTACCAAACATTTTGTTTCATAATAAAAACTGATTATATGTCAATAATTCAATGTTAGTTACATGACCAACAGCGCGATGCAAATGTGTTCCAAATTGCTACGTCGTAAAAAAACACTTTATTGTAAGACACACAACTTTACGCTATGAAGCCAGAAAAAGTACTGAAGGCATTTTAAAGATCGATAGAAGATTAGTTAAAGCGACAATATGGTTAGATCATTGTTGTGACAATAATAAAGAAACTAAATTCGTTGGTAGCAAAGTTGTAACGGCGCTGCTCTCGAGGGTTAATGTTGTCATATTCTCAAATTAAAAATAGAAACACTAGTATTGTTTAAATCATATTAAATTATGTGATTACAGGTAGCGGGAGTCACATGTGAGATCATATTTTTACTTTCTCTACTACATATACAAGAAGGGGAAGTATTTTTTTAGTTCCATTTAGTTCCTTTAACTACATCGATCTTATCGGCGGTCTTTCCTTTGGAACTTATTGCCTATTGGTAATGGTGTTAGCTCCTGTAACTCTTGTTGTTGGGTTTCTTGCACTTTTGGTTTTTAATCATTAGATCATACACACAGTCATACTTTCTCTCTGGGGAGGATAGGAAATAATTTTGGCTAGAGAAAAATTACCACCCCCGGAGTCGGAAATCGAACCCGGGACCCATCGCACAATAGGCAGGTGCTCTACCAACTGAGCTACGGGGCCAGGGGAAGTGTTGCATTCCACCAAAAAATTCGATACCGAGATTTCACCGGAAATATATGTTTTGAGGTGCCCTGAATCCAAAAAATCTTATGTGTTACACTCACATGACTTTCTCTACTCTTGTACAAACTATTTTTACAAACGCTTATTCTCCATATGCTTCATGTTAATCGAGATGTTAATCTTATTGCTAATTTTCTTGTAGGTGCAAGGGGAATTGGTAGGTTTTAAGCGATAGTCAAATATTTTAAGAGCTGGCTGCTATGTGGAGCATTCCATTCTCTTGCATGTCCAGGACATAAAAAAATGAATAACGCATTTGAGAAAAAGTATAAGTATTGGAAAATTTAAGGGAATAACAAGCAAAATCTCGAAAACCGTTCACTCAACAAAACAAATGTACATGACATAAATTGTGTACTTTAACGCGATCTACATTTTTTGTGTAGTAAAATTATGTCTATCTCTTATGGTTTACCAGTTATGCAAAAGTCGTTCACAATGAAGAATACTTTTGGAGACATTCCCAAAAGATTCGAGATATACATTTCATTTCTCATAATAATATCTTAAACATATAATATTTTAATCAAAATCGTTAGAGCCACTTTTGAGAAAATTAAAATTTTCCAAAAATGTTCCATGTAAAGGGTAGTCTGGGGTGGGGGGATTTTCTTGAAAACCTTCGTGTCGCATCTCTGGAAGATACTGAACCTAGATACCAAGTTTGGTGTTTATCCGACTGTTCGTTTCATGACAAGTAAAATGTATATCTTGAATTTTCTGGGAATGTCCCCAAAAGTATTCTTCATTGTGAACGACGTTTGCATAACTGGTAAACCATAAGAGATAGACAAAATTTTACTACACAAAAAATGTAGATCGCGTTAAAATACACAATTTATTTCATATATATTTTTTTGCTGTTGAGTGAACCATTTTCGAGATATTGCTTGTTATTTCCTTAAATTTTCCATTACTTATACTTTTTCTCAAATGGGAATTCGTTATTCTTTTTTTTTGTCCTGGTAATGCAAAGAGAATGGAATACTCCACATAGCAACCAGCTCTTAAAATATTTCACTATCGCTTAAAGCCTACCAATTCCCCTTGCATATACAAGAAAAATAGCAATAAGATTAACATCTCGATTAACATGAAGCATATGGACAATAAGCGTTTGTAAAAATAGTTTGTACAAGAGTAGAGAAATTCATGTGAATGCAACACATCAGAGTTTTTAAACTGAAACCAAAATGAAGTGTATTACTTGTAGAAAACTTGTATTACATAATATTTACAGAATACGTTCGCCAATTATGCATATATCTGCACACTTGAGTTAAACTGATCAATTTACATACTTAACTGCCATTTCTAGCTAATTTAACAAAGCATGGACTCATACAACATTGTCATTGAATTCTCTTCAGGATTTATTGTAACTGAAAAAAGTTAATTATTTTTTATTAAGTCCACCGAAGTCTTAGATTCTACCAGAAATAAAAGCAGTGTTAATTCACTTTTAGTTAAGGTTGTCTAAGTATCATGACAAATAGAGAAGGACCGCGCACTACAGTTTGTATTTGATAAGCTGATAAGCAGTATTGCCAACTAGTTTTCGTTAACATGATGACAATTGACGTTTGACCCGCATCACCTCCAAGGAAAATAGGGCACATTATTTTAAGTGAAACAGCTAGAACAAGGAATATTTGCCATAAAGTAACTACAGTGACTTTCTTTCACATTGTGGCCACCGCACGGCTTCTCGCGCGCCGGTCGCTATAGTTCGAACTCCCGCCGAATCAGTTAATAATATCCCCGCGTTCTCATATTTACAATTACTATGATAATAAGCACATATCTTAACATAAGAGATGTTGGAAATGCTATCCTCTACCCACACATTTGTGGCATCTCAGCAAATTTTCATTTACACTCTAGAGTTCAATATCCGAAATTGAGTGAATTTCTCGCCTGATGTTTTGTTTTATTTCTTACAATGTATAGGGGTCGTTGCACACACTTTTTTTCACGTGAACATCGGAGTCGGCTAATAGGATTTTTTTGCGAAATGTTAGTGGTAGAGTAATTGATCCACACTTAATATTCTTCTCTGACAAGCATGGTTCCATTTATATGGTTATGTTCCTCGTAAAATAACAGATACTGAAGCACAGAGAATTTTACACCCGAGATTCTCTTGCGTGACGCGATAATTGGTATGTGGAGCGCGGTAAATGCAAAGAGAATAATAGCACCTATATTTTCTGAACAAACAATAAATGCAGAGATGTATAGGAATTACTGTGTTTTGAACAGCTGACCGACCCTAAATGTCAGTCTGGGTGTTTCCAACAAGACCGTTGCTACCGCGCATACGGCTGATGAGTCATGAAGTTTAATTCAGGAAATATGTTTTAAGATAGGGCAATAAGTAAAATATATGGCCCTCAAGATCTCCTGATTTGACTGTATATGACTTTCATTTATGGGGAAACTTGAAAAATAAGGTGTAAGCAAAATTCACTCAATGTAGGATATTGAACTCTTGAATGTGAAGAATGAAAATTTCCTGAGATGTCGGAAGTGTTTGGATAGAGGACAGCATTTCCAGAATATTTTATGTGTAATTGTAATTGTAACTATGAGAACGTGACGTGGTTGAGCGGATGTTATAACAGTTTCGGCTGGAGTCCGAGCTGCGGTGGCCGGCGCGGTTGCGGCAGTGTGAAAGAAAAGCACTGTATATTTCACTCTAAGAGGAATAAAAACGGAAAGTACGCTACTGTTCCTTTAAACACTGTATAACTGGCAACCCTAATTCTTCTTAAACGCATTTAAACACACACTATGTAAACATTACTGAAGGACAGTGACCAATATGCACATGATGCAATTTCATTATGATTTATCTCCATTCTTGGTATCGGTGAGGTTATAAACGCATACCTATTACTTTTAAAACTGCAAAGAACAAAATTAATTTTGTATAGCGAAACTGGAAACTACTTGGAAACTGTTTTCATGGTTCATATTATGTTGTCTTATACCGTTAATAATGTACATACGAGGGCGGATCGAAAAATAACCCACAATATTTTTTTTTTTACAAAAAGGTTTAATAGTTAAAATAACAAAAAAGAATCACAAATGAACTTACACCTTTTACCTACTTTTCGACATAGTCACTAAGTTTCTCATCACATTTCTCCCATCGAGATACCAGTTTCAATATGCCCTGTTCGTAGAAGTCCGTTTCCTTGGAATATAGCCATCTGCGGGTGCTGATTTCACTTCCGCATCTGTCACAAAGCGTTGGCCGGCCAGGAATTTCTTCATGGGACCAAACACATGAAAGTCCGACGGTGCAAGGTCCGGACTTTATGGTGGATGCTGAAGCACCTCCCAACCAAATCTGGTGATTTTCTGACGAACAGCAGCAGCAACATGGGGGCGAGCATTGTCATGAAGAATTTTGACATCGTCAGCATTCATGTTGTGGCGTTTATCACGAAGGGCACGACGCAACTTCGCCAAAGTTTTCATGTAGGCTGCAGCATTCACAGTGGTCCCGTGTTCAGCAAAGTCCACAATACAACACCATGCATATCCCAGAACTCCGTCACAAGCACTTTCCTAGCAGATTGAGTGACTTTGAATTTTTTCTTCACCGGGGAACCAGCGTGTTTCCACCCCATACTTGCCTGCTTGATTTCGGGCGCGTAGTAGTATGCCCACGGCTCATCACCAGTGACGATTCCTTTCAGAAAGTCATGCCCTTCTGCGGTGTGCCGCGTTTGGTGATCCAAGCTCGTCATCATTCGCTGGCCCTTGTCGGGTTCTTAGACACCCAGTGAGCACTAACTTTACGAAATTTTAAAGTGTCATGAACAATATCGTACACTACATCATAGGAAATGTTGAACTGTTGCGATAAGGTTCACAGTTGCACACGCCGGTCGTTCAGAATTGTCGCCTCAATGCCTCTGACATTCTGCGGGGTTGCAGCTGCCTCCCGGAGCGTGGCGAATCACTGAGGTTCACACGGCCCTCTAGGAAGAGTGCACACCACCTGGAGACATTGCTATGGTCCATACAATCATCCCCATACACTCCACGCATGCCCCTGTGAATATCACTCGGTTTATGCCCTTTGGCGCACAAATATCGAACCTCACCTCTCTGCTCTTCACACGTGGACGACAGTAACATGCGCGCCATATTTGTTGCGTAGTTCACGCTTCTCTTACTAGAGCTGCACATGAAGCAAAAATATCCTCTGTAGTGAAAATTTCAAACTATATCTGTGTGAAATTAGAACATTCCAGCTGCAATACTAAGGCAGAAAAAATTTACTGTGCGTTAATTTTCGATCCACCCTCGTATTTAGTCGCAGCGAACACTGATTTCCATCACCGCTCCTTTACTGTGATCACATGATGATCAATGTTCAATCTGATTCTACCTTTCCATATTCTAGTTTTGTTATATGTAACTGTTACACACAGATTATTTTATGTATTTTGAAATAATATGTTTTTAAAGTTTAGTTCACATTGGAATGCTTTCAGTGTATTTGGAACCATATCTTCAGCCCGATGCCGTTACAAGAGATGAATATCTGAGTCGCAACTACTGCTCCAGACCCTGTATACTGGGCGAAGATCCCAGAATATGCTACTACAAATGGACTGTTGAACTCTACAATACAATGGGATAGTAAGTATACAAGCATTTCTACATTTTACACGTCCACAACTTATAGTCAACTCATTCACAAACTAGTTGGATAGCTGCCTACGATCAGACAAAATTAATGTATGTAACTCTAAGCAGCCTGACAGGAGATTCAGATGGTCCAACGCATACTTAATGCAGTGCTCGAAACATCCATCAACAAAAGTCACTCTGAAAGTTTTGAGAATGAACGCAATAACACTCTAAAAATTTAGATTTTATCATTGCATCTTTGCAAAGTGTTCTTCAGTGCATTCTATGCAACGCCTCTATGCCACTTCAAATCACTTTTCAAATGCCGAACACCTTTCTTCATAAGCAGCTAGTGCAGCTTCAGGTGATTCGAATTTTTTCTTTTATTTGGGGGAATATAAAAAGTCGCATGGGGGCAGTTCTGGACTGTAGGGAGGATGGCACAAATATTTGACTCCTAGCTATTGCAGAAATTAGGTTGTTTTAGTGCAGTGTGGGCAGAAGCGTTGTCGTGGTGTAGCAAAATTCCACGTAAACCAGTGTTAAGACGCTTTTCCCTCAGTTAACTGACTTGTGGCAGACATTTTGTGGTGTACCATCTGGCAGTGACAGTCTTTTGGCTCTCAAACGGAAATGTCACAATATGATCACAAGCTGAAAAGAACGAACAGATCTCCTCTTGTCAACACTTCTTGCTTGCCTCTTTTTTATTGGGGGATCCTCTCCTGAGAAGACCCAGACCGATGACTGTCGTTTAATTTCTGGATCATACTGTATATTCAGCTTTCGTCATTTGTTACGATGTTAAATTGTTTCTGGATCTTCCCCCTCAAATTTTTCTGTCATTTCCTACCACCATTGCAGACGTACCGTCTGCTCATTTGTGAGGTGGTATGCCGTTTCAGAGTCACAGCTGACTCTGCAGCTGCTCCAACTAGTTGGAAGGTAGACTGTAGGTGCGAAGGGGCCACAGTATACACAAAGTGTCATCCCATATCAAGGACTTGCCATTCTTCCAGGGAATCATGGTTAAACCGTCGGGGCGTTTGCCGTCAGATCTACAAATTTCATATTGTTCCAAAACAGCTGGAATTCCACCAGAAGTAAGGGCTCTCTTTGGAGTGTCATTTATTTAAAATGTCTGGAAAATCTTACGGAGTTTTTAAGACAGTCCAAACCAATATGTCCATACTCATCGACAATAGCACCACATACACGTTTATGTCGCAGGCATATTTTAGATCCAGTTCATAGAGCTGCAGTAATCCTAAATTACAAGTGTTCCATGAAGGTACCAATGTAGTAGATGGTAAAACGGTTAGCCAACAGTCTGCCTCTTTCTCTTGGGTAGCGTCGTAACGTGTTGTATCTGCTGGGGTGTGTACAGATCCAAGTAGAGAGTTGTGGATACGTTTGGAATTGATCAGGTCCCAGCTTTTCTGTTCCTCAAGATGATCAGAGGAAGTTGAAATGTTTAAGGTGGATGAGTCCCTTAGAGTCTCTGACATATGACGTGTCTTGACTTCATCACCGTGTGCAATAAACATAGACTCGAAGTGGCAGCACCATGGGCTGAAGCTAGGAAAGCTGGTAAACAAACATCATTCAGTGTACGAATTCCAAGCCCACCAAAACCAATAGGTAAGCTTGCCAAACGCCAGTTTACATCCTCCAAAGGTGTATTCAATATAGATTCCCAGCATCTTCTGATTAATTCATCCATTTCAGTGAACAAATTGGAGAAAAGCCACAAAGGGGTAGTGCGCATGAAAAATTTGGATTTAGAAATGGTAAAACAACATTTTAAGAGAGCCGGCCCTCGTAGCCGTGGTCGCTGGAGCGTATAGCTTCAGCGCTCCGCCAAGCTGAGGCCATGGGTTCGGGTCCCGCCATGGGCATGGGTGTTTGTGTGTGTGTCTGTGTAATTGCGGTAATAAGCAGTAAAATACAGTAATTATAAACTGGGTAAGCAAGGGAACTTTTAAAAAAATAAATACATACAAAAAAGAGAAAAAGTATGCCGTATGAGAAGGAAGATCTAAAATACCAACTGTTAAAGTTTGTATAAAATCTAGTTTTTCGAGGGTGGTTCAACAAAAATAGGTGAAGCTAGTAAAGTCAGTTCTTCTTTATTGGCGGTTTGAATTCCAGGGTAGATTTTCTGAAATTCAACTACCACAGAGTCATCCGTCTTTGAACAAAAAATATATCACACTTGTTGGAATTAATCTCTAAGCCAATAGATTTGCAGCTTTCCAAAAGTTGCTGGAAGTCAGCGAGAACTTTATTCGGTTCATCTCCTACAGTTCCATCATCCAGATAAAGCAAGTTAAGGCAACTCTTCATTTTCTCAATTAGAGGTTCAATCGCAAGACTAAAAATCATTGCCCCAAAGGATTACCTTGTTGAGCTCCTGTTTGTGACAGCTATTTCTGAA
The DNA here is from genome assembly GCA_030765065.1 of Deroplatys truncata. Lineage (NCBI taxonomy): Eukaryota > Metazoa > Arthropoda > Insecta > Mantodea > Mantidae > Deroplatys > Deroplatys truncata. Next base: position 23,042,377 of record CM060987.1, read on the forward strand.
TTAAAATATAGGTTAGTGGGAAACCTATATGCCTGCAACAAGAAAGGATAAATTCTGGGTGTTTGCTGGCTTACACTTGCTAGCATTCAATGCAGTAGAATGCATTTTTAAAAACAATCTTGAAGAACTTTATGACTGCCATGATATTTCCTCAGAAAGGTACGCACCGAGTGAATGATGATGTCACAGCCTTTCGAAATACCATATCCAAACTGGCGGGAACAAAGCATGCAGTAGTTTTGTTTCGTAGGTACCTGCAGGCCAGTTTAGCAGCTAATCTGCAACGTCGCCTCCTTTCTTCTCAAATGCAATCAGGGAAGCTCCTTACAGAATAAGCTCAATTATTCCAAACATTGTCGACATTATTCATTGTCGGTTAAAGGTGGGTTCTTTTCACAGAATTTATTATTTTATTTATTTTGAAAGTTTATAGTCGTTTTATCATATTAGTCATATCACGACTTTACAACTTTAAAAATAAATATTTAACAATAAAACAATGAGGGTATTTAATAAACTGGCAGTTTTGAACCATTACAATGAACTAGTATAAAATCGTGACACTATAATTAGTCAAACTGATTGAATATTATATATTTTTATATAAATTTATGCTTTTGAAAAATTCAACTATCTTAGGGTACATCGAATAGTTGAGTGCTGTTTGTAAATCATTGGATATCTGGTAGTGTTGTCTCCATTGATCGTATTGTGTTAACATCATGTTACACTGGTGGCAGATGGGTGGTTGGTCCTGTGCGTGATCTTGGTATGGCCCATTCTCAGTCGGGATATTAAAACCTGATCTTGTCTGGAAAGAGAATTACTGGGAAGATGTGTCGAAGAACTCGATGTTATATCACGGAGTTTGCTTCTCATGGAATCAAGCCACTGTTGGTAGAGCTTATTTTTAATGGTTGAGATAACATCATGGGTTGGTGTAGTTATAGTTGGGTCACTTGTGAACTTCTTTTGCTGCCTGGTCGGCCAATTCGTTGCCTTGTATTCCAATGTGGGATGGAATCCATACTAAAGACACTTGCTTTCCTTGTTTATTGGCTCTATGAAGTAGTGGTTGAATTTCTTGTGTAAGAATATGGCTTGATGACAGATTGTTTATTGCAAGTAGTGCACTTTTAGAACCTGAGTATATAACAAATAACTTTGAACATCGAGTATTCAAAACATGAATCACAGCTTGTTTTATTGTAAACAGTTCACTTGAGAAGACGGTACAAAAATCAGGAAGTCTGAATAACATAGTGTGGTCTGGATAAACAACAGCACAAGCATTTCTATCATTGCCTTTTGTTCCATCTGTGTAGATTGCTGTATGTTTTCCATATCTGTCACGTAATTCATTAAATAGTTGACGATAAACAGAGGAATGCGGTGTTCTTTGGAGCTGATGTTCAGTTATAAATTTATTTTAGGTGAAGTGATTGTCCAGGGCGGAATAACAAAACAGGAGTTTATTTGAGACACAGGAGGAAGTCTAATGTTGAGTTCTTGTTAAAAGAATTTAACACAATTATCTTCTTTCCGTTGTTCGCGTTTATGTTTTCCACGGTGGTAGAGAATTCTCAGCCATGGCACTCTCTAAAGTAATATTTTCTCAACAGGTTGCAAAAGTACACCGGCTGCTTACCGAAAAGGAAGTGTAGCGCCTGGCCATAGCCTCTTAAACTTCTGCTATAACGCTTCATTTAGATATTAGGTGAATCTGGACAAAGACAGTTTGTTTCATAAATTGAACTGTTACAATAATGGGTTTTATAAATTTCTCTTAACAAGCCTAACCACAAAATGTTACGATTTGAACCGAACTGTTTTATGTAGAGGAAGAGATGACATGCTAAGCGGGAAAGGTTGTAGTTTGTCCACCAGCCAATGAGGTGCTCTCTTGCCATATTATAACTTGTCCCTTGCGACAGCTCAGTGACAGTTCACGTGTGTGACCGTCGATACCGCCCAACATCCTTTCGGTCCTTATGCCTATAACCTCCCACAGAACATAATCCTCCCAATGTTTACGGATTTATTTATACTGCTGCACATTACAATAGTATTAGTAGTATAAACATTATCTAATAATTTCTTCTATCGTTAACACTGCGAGGAAGACGATTCATTTAGTCATGTACAATAATGAATCAACTGCATTCATTGTCAACTGAGCGCGCCAGGTAATATTTTGGTCATCCTCCGTGATGTAGTGGTTACCATGCTGCTAGCCTCTAGTTCCCGAGGTCTCAGGTTTAAACCCGGCGGTGGGCAATGGATGGTTTTCGGGCGTAAACATCCTTAGCATGGCTTCCTTCGGAAGGGACGTAAAGCCGGTGGTCCCGTGTCGTAGATTTACAGCACGTAAAAGAACCTTAAGCCTGATAAAGAGGTCTCTGAGCAAAATTTCCGGTCTTTCACACCTAATATAGAATGGGACGCTAAGAACCATAATAGTTAAAGAGCGTTCATAAATAGAACTGAATTTAATTTAAAGGAAGTATTTCGCCTTTCCATTCCTCTCCATGCAAAAGGCTGCAACGTAGCTTTCTCTCCACTTCAATAAGACAGGTGGTCCGGAACTGTCTCAAGGGACAAGTTATAATACGCGATTATAGTCGCAATATTAAGGTTAACATCACATTCATAAATAACATTAATACGTTTCCACCAATAACAAAAATAATGAAATTAAGACAGACAAAATCTTTATAAAAACTCTCATTACACAAAAAAGAAAACCATAATAGGCCCTTAAGCCACGAAAAGGCACACACTATGGAAGTAAAAAACTATAGGTACTATAAAATTAGCATATTTGACTCCAGTAAACATAAAACATATTTATACATACAAAGCCCACGATTCAAGTAAAGGAACAAAATAGTCAAATGCCGAGCTTTGCTTATATCATCCCTAACTACACTCGGAATGACGGCATTTGGAAACATCACATTTTCATCATCAACACTGCCATCTGTATTATTTGTTTCACTCTTGCCAAAAATGATTTGTTTCTTCAGCACCACACACGAAACTGTTGCTTATTTTCGCAGAACTGGAACCATCGATAGAAAAAACAGTGTATTTTTACTGATATAACTGTAACGGATGAACGAAGTGAAATTCCTTCCAATGTCGAGCTAGAGATGCGAGTTTACCCACTGTGTAACGTATGAGGCATACCTCGCGCACTGCGACCTACGAGAGATCTATTGCGGCTGCCACCTCCCAGGAGGAAGGGATGAAGTGAATGAACCACAGGAGACTATAGGCCGCGTGGAAGTCCCTAACAGTTTCTGACTCGAAGACCCGCTGCTGGAGCTCCAGAGAGGACGATAAACGACCCGTCAACCAAGCAGCCCTCTACTGTCCACGGGAAATACTTTTTACTTTCAGTGAGCAACCGCACCATCTGTCCGGCACTGCCATACACCACGAAACCTAGAAGCACACTTGAAACATGAGACGGAAACGGAATGAAACAGAAATGATGGAAAGGAAATCGGGGTAGATGAGAAATCACCGCAGCATTCGCCTACCGACTAGGGAAAACCACGTAAAACCCAAAGTCAGAATGGACGGTAATCGAACCCGGGACCTCCGTGACGCAGCCACACTCCGTCCTGCGACAATGAAGCACTATCTTTGCCTCACGATTGCTGCTTGTCTCCTCCCAGTTGGTTCTTCTTTTGCCACGGCTGCTCCAGCATGAAACCTTAACTTCGGGGTATACGTGGGTGTGTACAGGGAAACACACAAAGGCTGTCTTGGCACACTTTTATTCAATATTTAAAATAATACTTTAGGTTTGCCGATCACTATTAAATGCATACGAAGTTACTTTGTCTTTACCAAGACCGAAGAATATTAACTACAGCTAAACGTTCCACCCTCTAGCATGTTCGCCGCCAATGTTCACAACTCGACGAGAATGTCGTCCTGCACTCACCAATCGCTCAGGACAGACTGACTTTCACCACCGCGCTACAAGGAAAAACAAGCTACTTACTTCCCCTACTCTCCCCTCAAACGCTCGTCACAAGACGGCGTTCTGATGCCTCTAGAGTGACCTTCACCAGGCTAAGTGCAGCTGCACCCATGAATTCCAAGAGAAACTGGCTTCAGCTATTTTACCCTTTATACCTGGGGCTGGTCCCTAATTAACAAAACTGTGTCTGTCTGGTCTTTCTGTCGCTTTTAACAGTCAACAATTTTCACAATGCTTCTCCTTATCATACATACACTGAAATTAAATATTTTATTATTTATTTTATATCACTATCCTTCTCAGATTATTATGATAATTATTGCCTTTATAATTCCGGCTTCATCCGGAATACGAGCCTCACGCGTAACCGCAGAGTCGTCTCGCTCCCTCTTGTGTATGGGAATACAAAATGTTTTTGAAAAGGATGAGCTTTAGTTCAACAATGTGTTTTATGACTTTTTACCTTCTCTACTACTTATCTAAAGTAAAAATGAGAAGTATTGCATTCTACCCAAAAATTCAATATTGAGATTTTACACGTTTTAAGACTCCGTGAATAATAATAATAATAATAATAATAATAATAATAATAATAATACGTAATAAACAATAAACAATTTTTATAAAACGGTCCTTGAATGTGTGCGTGTGTGTATTTAACTGTGAAAAGCATAACCTAAAAACGGAAAGTCGCTTAAATACCAAACTTTAAGTTCGGCGTCTTTCAAGGTTGCGACACGAAGATTTTCAAGAATATCCCCGCACCCCAAACCACCGTTTATATGGAAAATGTTTCAACTCTCTTTCCCTTACTACTGGAAAAGAGTGAAAGCGACTTTCTTGAGGAGAGCAGTGGGAGTATCAAGATATACCCCTCACGTTTAGTGTAGCTAATGGCAAGGCAAGGGAACTCTTCCTAATGGTAGACATTAGACTTGCACACCACCTGCTGTCCACCGAGGTCTACCGAGAACTGCTGCGGCAGAGGACGGAGAAAAGCAATGAAGTCGGTGAAGAATTCTACAGCACCGGAGCCATGATCGATAGGAACTGGACTTCTCCAAAACAACCGCCACGCCACGTTGTGACAGACTAGCAGTGCATGGCTATCACCTTAAACTCTGTGAAAAAACTAACTTCCATAAAGTGAACGAAACGTGTGTGTGTGTGTGTGTGTGTGTGTGTGTGTGTGTGCAAGCTCTGCAATGAATCCTGCGGACAGTACCACATTGTAACGTGTAAAACGGCCACCAAATCAGTGACTGAGTACGCCCTAGAAGATAATGCGCAAATTAACTATGTACACTCGTGCGCAGTTCATTATTATCATTTTATGAACAATAGCTCTGACTGTTTTAAGTGAAATACTATATGTTTAAGATATTTGCATGACAAATAAAATGTATATTTTGAATTTTCTGCTAATGGCCTCTGAAGTCCTCTTCTTTCTGAATGACTTTTGTCTAATTGGTAATCCAGATAAAATCTTACTGGTCAAAAGATGTAAGTCTAGGTAAAGCAAACAATTTATGCCAAATTCATTTTTTGTGGCGTTAGCCATTTCCTACATATTTGTTGTTATTGGTTTTAACTTTCAAATATGCTTTTTCAGTTGGTAAGTTCGCTATTCGTTTTTTTTTTCTCGTGGTCATGCAAAGAGCATGGAATTTCAAAGCCATCACATAGCGACACTGTAAAATTTTGATTATATCTTTAGCCTACTCTATTCTTCTTATACCTACAACGAAATGTGTAATGAAGGTTTATCTTGATTAACAAGAAGTAGACAGAAGAATAATCTTTTGTAAGGGTAGATTATAGAAGAGTGAGTAGAGAGAGTCATGTGAATGCAGTACATCAGATGTTTAAATTTCTTCGCTGTATGAATAACATTTACATGATTTTTCAGCTCGTGTGGAGGTTGCCCTGCCAATGTGACCGCTTGTAGCAATCCTCAGTGCATTGTAACCGATGGCTACGAGAGAAGTGTTCTCTCCGTCAACAGACGTATACCAGGACCAAACATAGAGGTTAGTAACGCATTAACAATCTTTACACTGTAACAATTTAAAATTAGGAATTTCATGATGTTGACAACACACGCAATTTTCATTACATTTTCAAAATAATTATGTTCCTGCGTCTTCATTACTGTCTTTGCCCCTGTAAACAAACACACAAAATGATAGTTAATCGTTTTTTCACACAAGCTGTGTGTAGTGCAAGGTTGGAAAGCTAGAATCACACTGAAAAATTCAATGTCATAGCTGGAATTTGAACCACTGGTCTTCCGGTTTCCGTCCGGTTGTTGTAACGAAGAGAGCTACTATGGCAACATGCCGGTATGACATTAAATTCCCAAACTGACTCGCATGTTTCCCAGTAAACCACAAGGACATATCAAGTTCATTTCCAGATGACAATGGCGACTCACACTGTCGTATTTTAAGTCCCAGGCTTCATAATTTAACCGACTATAGGGTAGTTAAATTATATTCGAACCCACTAGCGGCCTCTCTCTACTACGCGAAACAGCCGGCAGTCGCCGGGGAAATTACGCCGGCAGAGGCGGACTAAAATCCTTACCTTATAATAGATGCTGAAAATGTTGAACTTCTGCTTTCAAACAGGCAGCATATCTCGTGTAAATATTCATTTTGCAATCACTTGACAGAAGAAGAGAAATCGTATGGTTGGTTCCAGTAAGATTCTGCAACGGCACATATGGCTGCCGAATCATTACATGCAATAAGAGAGGTGTTTGATGACAGCATAATTAGTGTTGATTTCTGGCCCCCTCGTTCTCCTGATCTAACGAGTTGTGATTTATATTTATGGGGTTCTTTAAAAGACAAAGTGTATCATTCCAATCCTTGCACACTACAGGAACTTAGAGAAAACATTGTGCAAGAAATCACAGGAATTCCTGCTGCTGAGCTTCAGAGAGTGAGTGAGAATATTTACACAAGATATGCTGCGTTTTTGAGAGCAGAAGGTCAACATTTCCAGCATCTATTATAAGGTAAGGATTTTAGTCCGCCTCTGTCGGCGTAATTTCCCGGCGACTGCCGGCTGTCTCGCGCAGTAGGGAGAGGCAGCGAGTGGGTTCTAATATAATTTAACTACCCTATATTAGGTTAACTATTAAAACAAATACGAGTCAGTTGGGGAATTGAATAATTTGGATAACACATCACAGCGGCGGTGTAGAAGGAACATTACACTTTCACTCTTGCTACCTTTTTTTCATTCCCTACCTCGTTCACAAACCTATCAAGGTTAGATATGCTTCATAACAATCTCGGGCTGACACTCAGCCTGCCAACGCTTCGTCGTCGTCCCGATTAAGGACTCTCGCGAAGGCAACTTTCAGTTTGCTGCTGATGATTACATCATACTAGCTGAAGGTCAACTTGCTGCTGTTCATTTCAAGAGGCTCAAACAGGTCAAGCAGAGATTGCCTATTGGTGAACGAAAAGCGGTGGTTCCTTGGGCTTGGGGTAAACATCAGCGGTATGATGGGAAGTGCGTGACACAAAAGCGCGATGGGATATTGCACGCCTACTTTTTGCTGTATCTGCTACTTGCCTGTAGTAAACAAGAAAGTATTGTATTCCACCCGAAAATTTGATACCGATATTTCATCGTAAATGCACGTTTTGAGGTCTCGTGAATTTAAAAAAGGCATTTTTACTTTCTCTATCACGTACATAGTAATTAGAGAAGGTATTGCATTCCACCCAAAACTTCGATACCGAGATTTCACCGGAAATACATGACTTGAGGCTCCCTGTATACAAAAAAACAGCATTTTTAGAGAAAGATCCGTGCGGTGTGTGCGTGTGCGTGTGTGTGTGTGTGTGTGTGTGTGTGAGAGAGAGAGAGAGAGAGAGAGAGAACAGTAACATCATCAGCCACAATTCATCTACCCATGAGCGAATCCACACAAAAATCAGGAATAACCAAAAAGCTGGTTATAGCGGAATGGACTCTCCGATACAAGGATGACCATGTAGATGCACCAAAACCAAATGAGAATCAACAACTGCAATTGTCATCTGATTAAGAAGTTAATTACTGTTGTGAATTGTTGCAGATTATAATAAATGTCACAATTCTAGCATAAAATAATCTAGTTTTGCTTTCTGTGTTTTCCTGGTCTATTGTGAAAGAGTATTTAATGTTAGTACTGCTTTCTTCTGTAAGAATGAGTGTGGTTATTTTTCATTGTAGTATAAGCCATATCAGTATCGCGTAAAATAACTCAAAACCTTTTTTAACGTCCTGTAACGGGGTAGGTTAAATCGGGCAGTGAATCATCGAAATGATGCTCAAATACGCCCGGATCCATAGGGCTTAGACTTACCCGACATTCGTCTCCTCAGGATAAGGGAAAATCCAAGAAAAAATCTTTGGTAACTCACCCTAACAGAGATTTCAACTCGGGATTCTTGAATGTGAAGCAGACACACTACACATCACACCACAGAGATGGGTTTAATTTGATTTTGTCTTATTAATATTACTACTTGTATATTTAATTTAGTAACAAATCATAATTAATTTGTGTTCCCTTGGGTTGTATGTATGATAAAGCTATAATACAATTGCCATGACCAAATTAATATCATTTTTCAAAACAAAACTCTTCATACTGCCTACAAACACGTCACCAATCCAATCAATTTTACCAATGACACCATGTTTCTGTTATAGTGTATAATTCTACAATTTGGTATTATAAGCAGGATTGTTCACGATCCATTGTAACAATATCAGACGAGCACAACAGCTCCGCGCTGAAACATGTGGGACCGAATGAAAGTTGAGCAGTATGAGTGTATCACTGTGTTTGCTCAGTTGTGTGCTGTTGTTCTTGCTGCATCAATTACGTCAAAAATAGAACCATTCTGATAAGGGTACATTATTGCCCTTTCCGGTGCAAAATACTTGTATTTATTAAGCAATGCAAGAAGCATTGGTTTACCATATCCAAGAAAGTGATCTCATGTGCACTCAACGAAAAAGGTAAGGCCACATCAGGACTTATTCCAAAGGGCAAGAAAGAGGGAAATCCCCGACTGGCCACCAGTCCCACTTAGGAGATAATTTGGAAGGTGAAGGCCCATACCTCTGGACCGAATCCTGCAACTCAGAGGGCCATTGCACTGTAATTAGAGATCTCTGTTACTGCTGGGAACATCATAATCAACCAGGATTTGAATCTAGAAAAGTGCCATAAGAGTCGGGGATATAAGCTGTTGCCTAAACACATTGCAGAACGTGCCACTAACAGCAGAAAGCTGTATGAACGATACCTAGCTGGTGAAAAGTGGGTGTTTGTTGTCTTTTTAGATCAGGCATATGTTTATCTATGACTGCACAAATCCCCAATGGTTTCATGGTAATAGCAAGGTACAGTTACAATGTAAATTAACCATTCGTCGTGTACATAAACATGTGAAAGTCAACTCGGCATATTATCAAACTAACATCCTGATACCAATTGTCCATACAGAAATCCCTGCTCTCTATGGTGCAGATGTAAATAAAGTCTAGTTGCATCAGGATAAGGCATCAAGCCATACTCTGCTTGAACCTACAAATTTTTGGAGAACATAGAGAGAGAAATGGGAATACATTCCATAACTTTCAGCGGCGCCTGTGTTAAGTCATCAGATGCATCACTGATGGAGTTTTGTGCATTTGGGTTACTGAAAAGAGCCCTTGGAAGCAGACCGTCGCAAACTTTGGAAGGTTTCTGGAAAGCTGCCAGGAGGAATGGAATCAACTGGACATCCCTGTATTTCGTAACAGTTTGCTCCAGTGGAAGCTGTGCTGCAGATTGATAGCTCAAGCTAAAGGCTGCCAGATAGAACATCACTGCTGGTGGAGGCGTAGTTTTTCATAAGGCAAGGGGGTCCTAAGTTTGTTACCATAGATTACAAACAACCCTCTGTACCAGAAATACAGAATGATACCACAACTGCACGTCCTGTTAATATAGATAAACGTTCATCAACATTTTTGAGAAAATAAAAATTAACTATGTATTTTCCATGTAAAGGGTAGTTTAGGTTGGAAATATTTTCTTAAAAATCTTCGTGTCGCATCCTTGGAAGATGCGGAATTTAAATACCAAGTTTGGTATTTAACCGAATTTTCGTTTTTGAGTTATGCTGTTCACAGACAGATAGATACACGAACCTTTTTTTAAAAATGTTCTTTTTTTATTCAGCAGCCTAAAAATGTAATTTTCAGTGGAATCTCGATGTTGAAATTTTGGATGGAATGCATTGCTTCCACTACTTACTATAGGTTGTAGTAAAAATGTAAAAAAGAACACACACACACAATTTTAGTGCACAAGTGTTATTGTTTTGCTCGTTTTACACAGTGATGTTATAAATTATGAATAAAAAATTGAAAATGATGAGAGAAATGTTGGTTACAGTTTTATTACCTGGGTATACTCACAGATTCATTATGGTGTTCTGCGCAGGTGTGCCTGGGAGACAGGATAGTTGTGGATGTTATCAATAACATGCCTGGCCGCACTACAGCTATTCACTGGCATGGAGTCTTCCAGAAGGGCACGCAGTACATGGATGGCGTCCCTGGACTTACTCAGTGCTCCATTTATGAGGGAAACACATTCCGATATGATTTCATGGCAGCTAATGAAGGAACCCATTTCTGGCACTCACACGATGGTTAGTATCTATTATCAGGTGCATTTGATGTTTACATTCGCTGTTCTTAATATAGATATCAGAATAACTAAGTACCTGCCCTCGTGGCGAAGCTTGAGTTCACATGAAAGCTGTGCACAGTGGTTACCTACCCTGATTTTCACTCCAAGAAAGGGGGCGTTGAGTTTATTGTTGTTATTATTATGATTAATGACTTCAAGGATGTAACAATAAGGTACGGCTAAACATCCAGGACACATTCCTCACACTAGAAGAAGAAAATACGGCATATGGACATGGGTCCAGAACGGGGTTGCCAGACGTCCCAGATTTTACGGGACAGTCCCGGACAGTTCCTATCCGGGAGGGTAATTCTACTATATTTTGGAGTATTTTAAAACTTTATCGTAATGTTTTCAACTCTGGTGTTGGTAGTACTCGACCTAGGGAGATCTTTTGTGCTTAGAACGGGGAGCCCAGGGAGGGAGGAATAAGATGAGAAGAGACAGAGGGCGGCCGTGCAGGAGGCACGAGAGTAGAGGGCAGGGTCCCTACATTTTCCAGATTGAAATTCTCCCGAGACAGCTGCTGCAATCCGCTCTCCTCCCCCTGCAGGCTTACACATCCTATGGTGGACCTGGGACTCGGAGACCGCCCCATTCCGGGAACCGAAGTGTTACAGAGAGCATCCTTTTCCCCTGCCGTGCAACGCCGAGACTCCCACCGACACTTGTAACCCTAAAACAACCAAGCATGTGAATGGTGAAATGTAATGAGAAAGGATGTGAAATGGAGGGACAGAAAATTCGGGAGGATGTAATTAGCCTTCCCAGCATTCTCCTAGCGTCCGTGCAAATCCCTGGAAAAACCAGGAAGGTCGGCCGCAGGAATCAAACTCACGACCTCCAGAATGCGTGTCCCACGCGCTACCGCCTGCTATATTTCTTTATACGGCAAAAAGTAATTGCCGGTAAAATTTACCCTGTTGGCGTGTTAGTACTGGCCCACTTGCAGAACTCTTTGGTTCATTGTCTACAAATGTAGCAATTTTGGGGGGTTGGCCAGCCTGGCGAATAGGATACGTAATAATTAACAACTGCTCGTGGAATGCTGTTATTCTGCACTGTGATGTAGCTTGCCTTTCTCTTTTGATTGATATCCGCCCATAATGAAGGTTTTTGTTAGAAATGTGTGGGCTTAACACGAACACGTGGTAATTTTGTTGGAAAACGGGAACTATATAAATAATGGAACTGAAAGGGAATTTGAAACCCAAAGCTGATTGTGTTAAAAACGGAGAAGAAGAAGAAGAAGAAGAAGAAGAAGAAGAAGAAGAAGGAGGAGGAGGAGGAGGAGGAGGAGAAGAAGGAGGAGAAGAAGAAGAAGAAGAAGAAGAAGAAGAAGAAGAAGAAGAAGAAGAAGAAGAAGAAAGGCTGTGGGTTTTTCGTAAGGACTGGGAAAACGAAACTGAAATTAGCAATTGGTTAGTATGCAATGGCGACGATAAGTATTACTCGGGACATTAGGAATAGCGCTGGTGTGGTGGCGCTGTTATCAAGTAGCCTGTACTCTCTATATACAACAGGGATAGTTGCTGCGTTGGCCGCAAATAAACAATGCTATAGCATGTCTTACCTTAAAAGACAGTATGGAGGTAAATGGGATATATTAACTTCTTCCTTTTCTACTCATGCGTTGTTGCCAATAACATGGCGTAAATATTCAATTGTTATAAATTTCAGCTTTGAACACGTTATCCTATGCAGAATATTTTTCTCTATCAGATTATATCATTCTTAGAGTCTTTATAGATTTTTGTGGGCACAAATTTCTAAATAAACCGAGTTTTTCAGTAAAAGTCGAATATTTGTTGTTTCTATACTTATCGTGCAGTATCTAATAAACTAAAAAGTAGAACACAACAATATTTTTTTCTTGGCTGGGGTAAACTAAAGTGTCAACCTGTCTAGTTTGAATTCTCTATCTTTAATAAGATGAGCGTTATAAGTTTTTTAATTAAATATTTTCGGACAATTCCATTCCTGTGCAGTAGAAAACTCAGCCAATGAGAAACGTTTTTGTTATTGGGTTTACAACGGAGACCAAGCGAGGGAAAATGTTCAGGTGGGTTGGAGACAGTTTTTAAAAGCAGCCGGAAGCCTGCAACTTCTTGTATTCATTGTGTATAATGAATAACATTCATCCATCTATTTAGATAACAGGCGCGAGGCAAAAGGCAGATAGATTAACGTCAGTTGTAGGGAGGTGTGTACGTTTACAGTGTATGGAACACGGTGAAGTGTTATCTAGATTATTTATTTAACATTTTACGTAAATGTTTATGGTTATGGAGGGAGAGGCTAGGAAGAGATGAAATGCTGGTAAACTAAGAAGAAACGCAGATTAATAATGAATATGTTAAACTGTTTTTCAAGTAAAATAAGTGTTAGTAAGGCAGTAAAAGAAACAGCTAAGGCTACCGGATGTTCAGAAACGGTAGTGTATAGGATAAAAAAGGAACGAATGAGGGAACCTCTAAGAGCCCATAAAAAACGAAGCAAAAAAGAATGGGAAAAACAAAAAGCCGCCAGGTTAATGCAATATAATGGAATATCGTAAAACGGAGTGTGGCGCATCGTTCATTCTTTGTTAGAAAATCTTCCGTCCACATTGAATATGATTTTGTCAAGGGTAGACAGTGATGATAACCTATTAAATTATAGATTTTATCATTTTATATCTCCATGTTTGTTTGTTAATACATATTTTATGCCTGTATTTCGAAATACTAAAAATACAAAGAGTAGATAAGTGCAGGTGAAAATTAAATGTCTTACAACAGCCTTAAATAGCAGTGCAGATATTTCACTATTTGTTGATGTATCATTCACAACATGACACTAAATTGGTAGAGCAATCGCAGCTGGGCTCCAAATTTGCGAGCGTATAGTACTTGTGGCAACAGTGGATCCATTTAACCTGTACTGCCTTTTAAGTGTGAGACGCAATATATACAGGATGTTTCAGAAATACTTTTACAAACTTCGGGTGTGGATTCCTTATATCACAAGAAGGAAAAACGTTCATATGAATATATGTCCCATAATCCTTTGTTTTCTCGTTAGGAGGTGTTCAACACAGTGGTACACTTATAACACACAAAACTCATAATAATTGCTCGAAATGTCCTCTTCTTGGTTCTATGCATGCCTGTACCCGTCGAATCATGGAATGTCGCACCCTGTCAAAACCTCCGGGAGGTGTCGAATGGTTTCGCAGGCTTCCATGACACGTCGATGAAGCGTTTCTGCATCCGGGATGGCTGCTCCATAAACCAATGATTTAAGATGCCCACAGGATTGAGGTCGGGAGAAGTGCAGGCCATGGAACTGGTCTTCCTCTGCCTATCCATCGGTCATGGTAGATACCAGTCAGTGCATCTCGAACAATGCGACTAAAATGTGCCGGAGCCCCATCATGCATAAACCACATGTTTTTTTCTTATTTGCAAGGGCACATCTTCGTGAAGTAAGTCGGGAAGAGTGTGCTGGATAAAGTCCCTGTAGACAGCACCAGTAAGACGTGCTGGTAAAACGTATGAACCTACCAGACACTCACTTACAATGCCAGCCCACACATTCAGACTCAACTGCTGCTGAAGTACAGCATGAGGATTACGATCTCCCATACGTGTACGTTGTGGAAATTAGTAACTCAATCTCTCCCAAACGTTGCCTCGTCTGTAAACAAAACTGACGAGACAAACAATGGATTGGCTGTTTGTGCTACAAACCATCCGCAAAAGTTACCTCGTGGTGGATAATCGGCAGGCGAAAGGCCCTGCATACGTTGAATATGATACGGATACAGAAGCTGCTCGTGAAATACCCTCCATGCTGTCACGTGTGATGTACCAGATGCCACAGCCAATTGTCTTGTACTGATACCTGGATCGTCTTCGACACACTTTAACATCTGTTCTTCGCGTTCCGGCGTACAAACAACTCTTGGTCTTCCTCGATCAATAGTCCGTGGTGCAACGGTTCCTGTCTCAGCAAGGCGACGATAAACAGTGACAAAGGTTGGATGACTCTGTTGTCTTCGGTCTGGAAACTCCATCTGATAGAGTCGTGCAGTCTCACGTCCATTACCATTCGTGCGACCATACATAAAAATCATGTCTGCCTGTTCGCGAAATGAATAAATGATTTTATCCCAAAGAGAGCTTGATTTCTAATAAATTCTTCTGTCAGTCTTTCTGCTGATTTGTGTAATTCATCCCTTTTTACTTTCTCTACCACGTATCTACCTAGCAGGTAGAGAAAGTGTTGCATTCCACCCATGAATTCGATATAGAGATTTTTGAGGTCCTCTGAATCGAAAGAATTTTTTAGAAAAATCTGATGTGATACATTCACATGACTTTCTGTACTCTTTATCGTTTATTATTGGGTATACGAATTATTCTTACTAAACCTTATTTTTCAGTCTACTGTATTGTAATCGAGATAAACCGTTGCAGGAATAGCTGCAATACACATTTCCTTATAGATACAAAGAGAACAGCGATAGTCAAATGTTTAACAACTGAGCGCTATATGCTGGCCTTAAAATTCCATACTGTTTCCATGACATCGCGAGAAACAAGTGAATGTTGACAGGACAGGACAGAGAATGACCAATTCGAACCATTAAAACGGATACCTCAGAAATGGCTTCAGCCACAAAAATACATATTTGAAATAAGTTGTGTGTTTTAAAGAGATCTACATTTCTTGTGTAGTACGTTTTCGTCTATCGCTTAACGTTTACCAATTATACAAGATTATACAAAATTCCTTCCAAAAGAAGAGGACTTCACAGGCTATTCTCAGAAAATTCAAGATAGACATTTTATTTGTCATGTAAGTATCTTTAATATATGGTATTTTAATCAAAATCGTTAGAGCCATTTTTTAGAAAAACAAACTTTTCAAAAAATGTTCTATGTAAACGATAGTTAGGGTAGGGGATTTTCCTGAAAATCTTCATTTTGTATCCGTGGAGGATACTGAACTTAATACCAAGTTTGGTATTTACCGACTTTTCGTTTTTGAGTTAAGCTGTTTACAGAGACTCACACATACACACACACACACACACACACACACAAGGATCTTTTTCTAAAAATGCTTTTTTTTTTATTCAGTGAGCCTCAAAACATGTATTTTCGGTGAAATCCCTATCGAACAGCATAACTCAAAAACGAAAAGTCAGAAAAACACCTAACTTAGTATTTAGGTTCGGTACTGTCCAAAGATGCGACACAAAACTTTTCCAAGAAAATCTCCCCACTCCAAATTACGCTTTACATGGAACATTTTTCGAATTTTTTTATTTTCTAAAAAATGGCTCTAATGATTTTTATTAAAATGCCATATATTAAAGATATTTACATGACAAATAAAATTATATTTTGAATTTTCTGGGAATAGCCTGTGAAGACCTCTTTATTTGGAAGGAAGTTTGTATAACCTTGTATAACTAGTAAACGTTAAACAATAGGGAAAATGTACTACACAAAAAAATGTAGATCTCTTTAAAACATAGAATTTATTTGAAATAACTTTTTTGTGGCATGAGCCATTTCTGAGATAACCGTTATTAATGGTTCGATTTGTTCAATACTGTCACTCTTTTTAAGACCCATTGATTTTCAGTTGTTTCTCGCGATGTCATGGAAACAGTATGGAATTTTAAGGCCAGCATATAGCGTCCAGTTGTTAAACATTTGACTATCGCTGTTCTCTTTGTATCTATAACGAAATGTGTAATGTACCTATTTGTGCAAAGGTTTATCTGGATTAAAATGAAGTAGATAGAAAAATAAACTTTTGTAAGAATAATTTGTATACCCACTAATAAACTATAGAGGGTAGAGAAAGTCATGTGAATGTAACATCAGTTTTTAGAAAAAAGGTCTGAGAGTGAGTGTGAGTGAGAGAGAACAGCACAACTCAAAAACGAAAAGTTGGATAAATGCCGAACTTGGTATTTAAGTTCAATACCTTCCAAAGGTGCAACACAAAGTTTTTCAAGAAAATCTCTGCTATATATTAAAGATATTTACATGACAAATAAAATGTATATCTTAAATTTTCTGGGAAAACCCAGTGAAGTTCTCTTCATTTGGAATGAATTTTGTATAATCTTTTATAACTGGTAAACGTTAAGTGATAGAGGAAATCATACTGAACAAAAACATGTAGATCTCTTTAAAACACACAGTTTATGTCAAATAACTTTTTTGTGGCATCTGCCGTTTATGGGATATCCATTATTAATGGTTTGAATTGTTCACACTACTTAGCCATTCTTTTAAAGTGCTGTCAATTTTCGGTTGTTTCTCACAATATCATGGAAAGAGAGTGGAATTTTAAGGCCAGCACATAGTGCCCAGTTCTAAAACATTGGCTATTGCTATCCCTTTAGTATCTATAACAAAATGTGTAGTGCAGCTATTTCCGGATACATTTATCTGGATTAGGATGAAGTATATAGGAAAATAATCTTTCATAAGTATAATTTGTATACCCACTAATAAGGGATAAAGGATATGTGAATGTAACACATCATGTTTTTCTAATATGCAAATAATTTTTGCAGGGCTTCAGAAACTTGATGGTCTGGAAGGTAACCTGGTGATACGCACACCTCAGAGCATAGATCCTAATGGTTACATGTACGACTTTGATCTACCTGAGCATCAGATATTTATTTCTGACTGGGTTCATCTGGATGCTGACTCACATTTTCCTGGAGATCGTAAGTTCGTTAAAGGCCAGGATGCAGATTCCTTTCTTGTCAATGGCAAAGGTCGTGCAGTGGTATGTATTTGTGAAGTTTATCACATAGATTAGCAGGCATTCATTCTGAAGTGAACATGTGTGTTTTTCCAGTGTTTTCAATGCATATAATACAGGGAGAGCCGAAAAACTACGAACAGGCTGCGCTGTGTTTTTCCTATCCGCATCCTTGGTGCTCGTTGCCGTCTGCCGCTATCATAGAAAGGCGTGGATGAAACCATACAACGTTTTTAAAACTACTTTTAAAGGCTTTTCTTACCAACTTTATGAAAGGAGATGCTGAAAATGACCACCGTTGTTGTCCATACATTTTTGGCACCTCTTTAGGAAACTATCCATCACTCGCCATAGTTCACGTTGAGAAATGCTGGCAATATCCTGGCAGATATTTTGTTTTAATTCTTCCAGGGTGTGTAGGTTTGTCTTGTACACTTTATGTTTTAAGTTACCCCAGAGATAGAAATTGCATGGTGTTAGGTCGGGCCACCAGGGGGCCACAAAACTCTACTAATAATTCTGTCCTCAAACACACTTTCAAATTGTTCTCATATAAATATTGGCCGTATGAGCTGTTGCAGAGTCTTGTTGAAAAAAGGCAAAATCACGCTCCCTGTCTGTTAATTCTCTAAAAACAGAGGGGGGGCAAAATTGTATTCACATATGCACGGGCTTCAACTATTGACTTGAAAAAGCAAAATTCCAATTTTTTTCTACTTACCAACAATAAAGTATATTGATTTTCCAACAGTTTATAAAAACAATGGTAGTGATAATGATGAGGAAAAGGTCATTGTGAACTTTTGGTGCTTTACTTGTTATCTGGATTCATCAAAATATCCACAAAGTCACTTTGGTTGAACTTGTAATGGTTGTTGAACGTTGGTGTTGTGTTGTTATTTGCCTTGGGCTAATTCATCTTGTGGGTTTGGGTAATATGGCGATCTTGAAATAATAACATTTCCATTGCGCTTTACTGCTATAGCTTTTATTTATCTGCTGGAGTCCAGTGAAACAAAGAATTAAATTGCATTACACCTTACCGAGGTATTACTGCATTGCCCAAATAAATATTTCCCTATTGCAGATGTTACTATCAAATTTTAACAAGCAATACAGTAGCAGATGTGCAGATACAATGTTAGAGATGATCAGTATACATACCTGGAAGAATTAGAAATGGCAATGAATGCAAATAAAACAGAATGGATGCAAATCAGTATAAGTAACAAAACACAAATTAACAACCATTTGGAAATAAAAAATGAGCAAATTAGGCAAGTTATGCAAACAATTTTTTTAGGAATAGTCATAGATAACAATTTGAACGGTCCAGATATATATATAAAAACTTTCTAACAAGCTCAGCAAGGGTCTACATGTTCAAAAACAGATCAAACAAATCATGGATGAACATGGCACAACACAAGTATATTACACATCTATACACTCACAGTTGAGTTATTGTATTATTTTGTGGGAATCAGTATAGAAGAAATACATATTAAAAATATTTAGGCTGCAGAAATGAGCAATAAGAATTCTTAAAAATATCCAAAAGAGAAATACCTGCAAAACTACTTTTAAAACATTTGGTATACTAACACTATCTTGTGTAATGTGTAATAAACTGGACCATACTTAACACAACCCATACAATAATTTTACCCAGAGTAGCAAATCTTAATCACCCACTTAATGGTCTAATATGAAGGAGAAGTTAGGATTAATTACCAAAAGAGGAAAGTATCTCTATACCTTTTATTCTATAAATTCTGACTTACATATAAATACATAGACATGAAATTTAACAATTAAATATAACTGTTAGTATGGATTGACAATTGAAAAGAAAAGTAAATGACCTTGCAATAAAAGTTTGTAAACTTTGATAACAATTCCTTTTTCTTTTTTTTTTAATAACTTTTGATGCTCAAAAATAGATTTAAAATTATGAGAAATTTCTTTGTAATACAAACATTTAAAGTTTCAAGAGAACATTAAGGCTTGCTTTGCTGTCACATGTAATACATTATGCATTTCCTTCGCAAATGGAATTCACATTTACAGTATTCTTAATCACAGGACTCATCTGTTTTCCAAAACCAACCAAGAGAAGACATAATTTCAAATAAATTAATCACCAAAACATGTTGTATAATGAATTTAGAAAAAGCCAAAAATGCTCTCAGATACCTTGCCCTAATGAAAGCAGAGCTGAGCACTCTAAAGCTGGCAGAGAACAATGGTTCCCTTTCACTGGTTTGATGCAATCTAACCTCATTTCAGCCCAGGGCAACCTTTCTTCCTCATCGCTACATTATGGCACTGCTGTCATTAACTATAGTGTTAGCCAATGGCAAGCTCTTGGATAGCCTTGTTACTATCCCTCTGAGAGCTCGGACAGGTGACGTCAGTGCCGAACCTTTGACCATCTTGGTTCATATCTTGGCCATCAGTGACTGGAGAAAGGGGAGGGGGTAGAGAAATTGTCATACTTGTCTGTACTCACATGTCTAAGATATGTTGTAAAATCTCATAAAGAAGAAAAAATACAAATATTCATGAACATAACACTAGAACAAAGAAAACCTACTTTAGAAATAGATTAAGGGGCTCATTAGAATATAAATATATTGAAAGTACCTAATGCAAAACATTTATACAGTCGTTTCCTTGTTGGATTAAAGAAATAGATGAGGAGCAAATAAAAATAAAACAAGTCTTATCTTATTAAGAATGCCTTTTATACAGTAGAAGAATTTAAAATAGCAAAACCAAATAATGGTTAATTTATTAAAAGTTTAATGTTAAAATAGTAACTTTATTTATACTTCAATTCACATGATGAAACCTTGTAAAACCATTACAATTGATGAATAAATCTAAATCTGAAATAATTAATATCATTCACTAGATGATCCAAGAACTTATGCTGGTTTACATCATCATGAGTCAAGTGAGTGAATACATGAGAGGCATGAAAACTGACTTCTTCATTCTGACTGCTCTATCAATGCTGAATCAATGAATGAAGCACATTGACACATGTCTTTTTTACTTCATTATGTACTGCCTCCATGTTTAGACTTTGTCTCTTATTACTAACACGTTATTGGTTTTTTCATTTTGCACAATATTATTAGATTGCTATTTACATATTTCCTCCCTTAAATTATTCTTTCCCCCTAGCTACATAATATCAAGTCTGCCTACAGTGGCTTGGTAATTCTTAGAAACCCTAATCTCTCTGTTTCTACGTGGAATTTAGAACCCTTACCTTGGACTTCACTAATAGCTGACCCTGACCTGGGCCACTAATTACTTCCCATCTACCTAAATGTTAATCTTTCCCTCTTTTCCAGTTCCCATTCTTACATATAGTATGACATGAAGTTTTAAATAAGAAGTATTATACAGATATTTAAATTGCTGCAATCTAATTACATATATATTTTAATATTAAATATTCTCTTTCCTGTTATTACTATTACTCTTCTGTGTTGCTATATCTTATGAATCCTTGCATACATATTTGCTTTATTCATTTTTTCCTGAATATTAATTACTATCAGAGTCTGCCTATACTACCTCAACTCCAGTGTATCATTAGGTATTCAATGACTTCAAACCCCAGAAAGCATTAGTTGTAACATGTTTCTCTCACAGAGATAGTGTTAGGTGCACTGTAATACCTGATGTAAGAGAGAATTTGGTGTGCCACATTTCTAATTTAATAATGCTAGGTGCAGCACAAGAGTGTTAAATGTGCCAATACTCCTGGCCCATGTCAGGGTTAATTATGTGCCAACATTCTGGCCAAGATGTAGTGCACCATTATTTCCAGAGCAAAACGATATTAGTTACGACGTTATGATTCCTGAACAAGAGTGATATGCATGACACAATTCCCTATGCAAGAAAGCATTAATGTGTCACAATTTCTAGCACAAGATACGCAATGTGTACCACAATTCCCAGTGTCAGATAACATTAGGTGTGCAGTGGCTTTTTGCACAAGACAAGTGTTAGTGTGCCATGATTTCTGGTGTGAAATAGTATCAGGTATACCAAGACTCTTGGTACCAGATAGTGTTAGGTACATTTGAAATGTCATTATAAGTGATTAATGACAGACATTACTGCATTTAGTAATTGCTAAGGAATCATAGGGCATTTGCTGAAAAACGGAAGTCCCAGTTGTGGCTTTGTCACTTTTTTCCCAGTTGCTCTAGTTTTTCCTTGTATGCATCATCACAATAAACCATGCATGAAGCAACCTCTCCTCTCTCCCCATCACTCAGGACTGCTCTTCTCTCTTTCGCAATTACTCACTTCAGTTTCGAATGCAGGATTCCTCCTTCCTTTTACGGTCACTCACAGGACTCCTTTTCTCTCTTCTGGTCGCTCACTGGAGTGTCGAACGCAGGACTCCTCCTTTCTCTTATGGCACTCATGGGAGTGTTGAACACAGGACTCCTCTTCTTTCTTCTGGTCGCTCATGGGAGGTTGAACATTCCTCTTTACTCTTACAGTCGCTCATGGGAGTGTTGAATGCAGGACCCCTCTTTACTCTTACAGTCTCTCATGGGAGTGTTCAACACAGGACTTCTCTCACTATATTGCTCAGAGAACTCGCTGAGTAAGTATGTCACCTCAACAACAATGTCTCACAAACTCGTCACGAGCACACTTACTAATATATAGCTGCAGGAGACTTTGAGAGTTTGCTATGCAAAATGTAAGTGAGCTTACAGAGGCTTCCATCCAGAATGGAAGGAGGGAAGGAAATATCCATAAATCTCTTCTTGCATCTTGATGGCATTTCTGAAACTTCCATTGGCTGAGAGCGCCTCCCTCTCTTCCTTTACAATCAATCATGTGCCAGCTAATGCTGAAGGACATCCCCATTATCTACGGCATGGGTACCTGGTTTCATCACAATATCTAATCTTTTTTCAATGAATAGCAATGAGAGAACCTGGATTACCAGTTTAATACATTACATTTATAACTGTAAATGCATGTTGTATATACCATTATATGCAGGGCCGCTCACATAAATTCTGCCCCCCCCCCAACAAATCATAGTGTTGGACACTCCTGTTCATCACAAAGTCCAAGATAGAGCTCCATTAGTCACAGAGCCCCACATAAATTGTGCAACAATAGGAAATTAGTGACATCTGGGTAGGATAAAAAGCACAAAATTACAAATCCACTATTTTCATATTTTATTGCAGGTACAGGAACTTCTGGGCCCTCTAAAGCCCTAGGCCCTGTTCCTCCATATGGATGGCCCTGATTATCTGTCAGCATATTAAAAAAGTGAATGTAGCTATGTTAGACACTATATTTGTAAAAAAGAAAAAGTAGGAGAAAAAAAGTAAGTGGGAAGAGGAGAAAAAGTGCATATCAACCGCAACATCATGAGAAAAACTGTGAAGATGCTTGTGTGTTTATTTAAGCAAACATTTTAATCCTTACACAGCATAAGTACTTTATAGATGAAACAGAAAAACAATATGCAGAAAATTGTGGAGTAGAAAGGGGTTAAGCATTTTGGGGTTAAGAGCATCTGGTCACAGATGTAGTATAATAACAGAAGCACTGTATGAACATGACTGAAATCTGACATCATGAAACATCTTCATTTGCCAGCAAAATGAAACATAACTCACATGACAACTGTGTATGTACTGTCTTTATTAATGAGTACTGGTACACAAAGAGAAACTAACCATTACATGCACATACTGAACTGAACAAGACTGCATTGCCATACTATCCAGTAGGTTTCACATCAGACACATCTAGCAACTGTGACTAGTTACTGTACAAGCATGTGTTTTGTTTACATCTGACATGCCATAAACAGATTTCACAATTGGAGACTCTGATTTAATGTTGATGCATGTAGTGCAGTAAAATAGTTTCTGCAACCCCTTGTTCCTAACCTCAAAATGCTTATTTTAATTCTGCCTTTCTACTCCACAATTTTCTGCACATTGTTTTTCCACACCTAGTACATCTGCCAGGTGTATTAAATTAATACTTAATTTTTTATTTCAAATACATAGTGTGTATTAGAGATGCAAGGAGGAGCAAATAAAAACAAGAACACAACATTCTGCAGTATAAATTTCAATTAAACCGTAATAATAATGTTTAAGACAGTACACCTACTTAAATATTGAAAAAATAAAGAAAAAGAAATGTAACTTAAGCAAAACAGTTGGATCTCAGAAGACTATTCAAAACCTTCAGTCAAATTGATAAAAACTTATGTAATAATAAATCCTTAAATTGCACAGTTTAGTGCATGGAATTGTACTGATGTAATGTGCAGTGTTTATATTGGTATGGAAATACTAAACCACCTCACCCATGCCACTTACCTGGTTCTAGCACTCCACTCAATGTTTGTCTTACTTCCTCCTTTTCCTTCACTGCCGAACCTGAAACTAAATTGTATCATAGGTTAGTGTTTGACTTTAGACATCAAACCAATATGAGATGGACTCATCCAGGGGCTCTTGTGGACAGTCATGATGAAGCATGCCTTCCATCCACTCAGGTGAAATGTTTCTGTACTCCTCCCCTTTCACCACTCACCTAGGCTTGACTTTTTTTTTTCATAGGCTAATGTGTGTGAGTGTGTCAGACTGGAATTAAAACCAATAATAGATTGGAACACAGATGAAGAGGATATTCTAACAGCATTAAATAGTAAACCAGAAACATTGGTACATTTCCGTGTGCTTGACTGTACATAATATTGGGTTTTTTCCCAACAATTACCCTGTGTATAGCCAGAATATTCCATATTCAATCAATATTTTTCAATATTAAATGTTTTAACTTACAGAGATGACATTTTCATGTAATATTTATCACATAATATATTGTTACAGGTAAATGGTAAATCTACAGGTACACCATTTGAGATATTTTCTCTTGACTATGGAAAGCGATACAGACTTCGTATAATCTCAGGTTTATGTACTGTTTGTGGTGCCCAAGTGACATTTGAAAACCAGCAAGTGTATATTATTGCTACAGATGGAAACCCAGTGGAGCCTGTGCTTGTTGACTCTATTGTCATGTTTTCAGGTAACATTCTAACTCAAAAATTTTGCTAATTAGTTAAAAAATGGATGTTAATAACTTTAATGTTAATATTTCCTTTATAATATGAGGGCAAGTCTTTAAATAATGGAATTTTATACTAATTTTTATAAAGGTACAAATGGAAATATTTTTTGTGCAGTACTTTCTCTACTAGGTATTTATAGTAAGTAGGGGAAGTATTGTATTCCACCCAAAAAATTTGATGTCAAGATTTCTCTGGAAATATGTTTTGAGACCTCCAGAGCCCCCAAAAAATATATTTTTAGAATAAGGTCCATGTGTGTGCGTGTGTGTGTGAGAGAGAGAGAGAGAGAGAGAGAGAGAGAGAGAGAGAGAGAGAGAGCATAACTCAAAAGTTGAATGAACACCAAACTTGGTATTTAAGTTCAGTACCTTCCAAAGATGTGACATGAAGGTTCTCAAGGAAACCCCTCCCACCATCAACTACCCGTTACATGGAAAATTTTTCGAAATTTTGTATTTTCTAAATAGTGGCTATAACGATTTTGATTAAAATGCATATTTTAATGACATTTACATAACAAATAAGATGTATATCTGAATTTTCTGGGAATAGCTGAAGACATCTGCATTTGAAAGGAATTTTGTATAATCTTGTATAACTGATAAATGCTAATCAATAATCAAAAATATACTACACAAAAAATGTAGATCTCTTTAAAACACACAACTTATTTCAAATAACTTTTTTGTGACATAAGCCATTTCCGAGATATCTGTTATTAATGGTTCACATTGTTCAATACTTAGCCATTCTCTTAAAGCCCTTTCAACATTCAGTTGTTTCTTGCGATTGCATGGAAACAGTATGGATTTTTAAGGCCAGCATATAACATCCAGTTGTTAAACATTTGACTATCGCTGTTCTCTTTGTATCTATAGTGAAATGTGTAGTGCAGCTGTTTCTGCAAAGGTTTATCTCAATTATAATGAAGTAGACAGAAAAATAAGGTTTTGTAAGATTAGTTGTATACCTATTAATTAACAACAGACAAAGTCATTAGAATGTAACATAGATTGTTTTTGAACAGTCACCCCACTTTGCAACACACTTGGCCCATTGTTCACAAGCTTCAGATGCCATCCAGAAAAAAATAAAAAAGTTTTTTGGCATGGCCAGTAACCATCTGCTCTAACACCTACTTACTGCAGATAGAGGAATATATTTTATACCAATCCACTAATGCCAAACTACCCTTTACATGGAAACATTTTTGTTAGTTTTTTATTTACTCAAAAATGGCTCTTAACAATTTAAAATACCATATTATGCTGACTAATAAAATGTATATCTTGAATTTTCTGCAAATAACCTGTGCAGTCCTCTTCATTTGAAATGACTTGTATAATTTTGTACAACTGGTAAATCGTAAGAGATAGAGATTAACTTACAAGCATGTACATCTCTTTAAGAGATACTTCCCTCCACCCATCAGCTATTTCCAAGATATTCATTGTTATTGGTTTGAATATTTCAATACTTGAATGTTGTGAGGTGATATCACCATTCAGTTGTTTCTTGCAATATCATGGAAAGAATATGAAATTTCAAAGCTGGCATATAGCAAACATCTGACTATCAATTCAGTTTCCATCATCCTCCTTGTACCTATATGAAATGGTGTAATGAAACTACTTCTGTAAACCTTTATCTCAATCGACATTAAATAGAGGACTTACATTAACATCAGAATAGATTAACATTAAACATAAACTTCTCAAGAATATTTTGTAGAAGCTATATTAAAATAAATGATGGTGGCTAGAGAAAGTCATGTGACTGTAACATGTTCTAACTATTGTAAGAATTTATTTTGTGGCAAACACACTCTAATAATTGACCAATAATTTACCTCAAACACATTTCGAAGACGCCTTGTCTCCATCATCAGCTAAGAGTCAATAACAAGTTTTTTGGCTTCCCTATAGATGTCACTTGTGGCTTGATGTATTTAGTAATGAGATCCTTGTCTGTTGGAAAACTAAAATTCATAAGATGATCCTTATTCTATTACGTCCAGAGTTTTTCCCATATGGTTAAGTCTATTGGCTTTTGGAGGACTTTTATTAATTTTAAAATTAATAAAGGTAAAATTAACAACATAAAATTAATAAGGCAGTCCAAATAAAATTAAACTGAGTTTTATTTATGGATGCTCTAGTTCTTAGCATCCTATTCAATATTGGGCGTGAAAGACTGGAAATTTTGCTCAAAGACCTCTTTATCAGGTTGCCCTCCACCGGGTTTGAACCTGTGACCTCAGGAACTAGAGCTACCCCTAGACCACAGAGGATGACAAGGCAGTCCAAAAGCCAAATGAGTTAACTATATGGGGAAAACTTGGATACAAAAAGGTAAAATGAATGAAGGTGGTCTCCAAAAACCAATAGATTTAACTATATGAGAAAAACTTGGATAAAAAAAGGTAAAATAAAGGCGGTCCAGAAGCCAATAGACTTAGCTTGACAGTCGTCCTCCGTGGACTAGTGGTACCATGCTAGCCTCTAGCTCCCAAGGTCGCGGGTTCAAACCCGGCAGAGGGCAATGGATTCCTTAGCATGGCTTCCTTCGGAAGGGAAGTAAAGCCGGTGGTCCCGTGTCGTAGATTTACAGCACGTAAAAGAACCTCAAGCCTGTTAAAAGAGGCCTCTGAGCAAAATTACCAGTCTTTCACGCCCAATATAGAATGGGACGCTAAGGACCATAGTAGTTAAAGAGCGTCCATAAATAAAACTTAATTTAATTTAACTTAGCTAGATGGGAAAAACTTGGAATACAAAAAGATAAAATGAATGAAAGTGGTCCAAAAGCTAATAGATGTAACTATATGGGAAAACCTTGGATACAAAAAAATAAACTAAAGGTGGTCCAGAAGCCAATACACAACCATATGGAAAAAAGCTCTGGATACAAAAGAATAAAAATCATCATATGAATTTTAGTTTTCCAACAGACAAGGAGCTCATTACTAAATACATCACACCAGAAGCAACACCTACTAGGTATTTGTTAGTAGCTCTTAGCTCACGATGGAGACAAGATGTCTCAAAAATGCATTCAAGGTAAATCTAAAAATCTGATGTGTTACATTCACATGACTTGTTCTCTGTCCTCTAGCACTTATTAGTGGGTACCATAAAATTATTCTTACGAAAGTTTAGTTTTTCATGTCTTCATTTTAATTGAGATAAAACTTTCCAGAAATAGCTGCATTACACATTTCGCTATTACATATAAAGAGAACAGTGATACTCAAATGTTTAAGAACTGGAAGCTGTGTACTGGCCTTAGGATTCCATGCTCTTTGTATGCAACTGTGAGAGACAACTGAACATTGAAACGACTTGAAAAGAATGACAAAGTATTGAACAATTTGAACCATTAATAATGGATATCTCAGAAATGGCTGAAGCCACAAAATAAGTTATTGGAAATAAATTGTGTGTTTTAAAGAGCTCTATATTTTTGTATATTACATTTTCATCCATCGCTTAACATTTACCATTTATACAAGATTATATAAAAATTTTTCCAAATGAAGAGACTTCAGAGGCTATTTCCAGAAAATTCAAGATACACATTTTATTTATAATGTAAATATCTTTAATATGTGGTATTTTAATCAAAATCATTACAGCCATTTTGTGCAAAATCGAAAATTTTGAAAAATGTTCATGTAAAGGGTAGTTTGGGATGGGAGAATTTTCTTGAAAATCTTCATGTCGCATCTTTGGAAGGTACTGAACCCAAATACCGAGTTTGGTATGTAACTTACTTTTTGTTTTTCAGTTATGTTGTTCACAGGCACACACCAGACACATGCACATGCACCTATTTCTAAAAGTGCAGTTTTTAGATTCAAGGGGCCTCAAAACATGTATTTCTGTGAAATCATGGTATTAAACTTTTGAGTGGAATGCAATACCTTCTCTACCCACTAAGTACGTGGTAAAGAAAGTAAAAATTAGTGTAGTTATTTTAGAGTGTTTGTACCACAATATAAATTCTTGCAATTGTATGTATGTATACTATTTATTGTGCTAAGAGTTTTACAAATTTGATTGTCTACTGCATTTTGACCCTGGTCACTTATTCAGTAGACAATCACTACAGTTTATTTACATTTTACAATCTCTTGTCACTAAATTATCTTGCTCTTTTTTCAGCTCTTTTTTTTTTCATGTCCCATTTCCACTTTTTTTTTTCTTCTTCTTCTTTCCATTTATTGATTACTTAACCATCACACATTCACTATAGTTTTCCATTCAAAGTAAGATGCACTACCTCTTACTTTTTCTCTTTCCACTGTCCAAAGCCATTTATTTTTTACTTTACACAAAAACTGTCCAATGCTTCTAGCGTCCTTGCATATCATTTCAATTATAAGTGTATCTCTATCCCCCTTCAACCACTTCTTATTAAAAAATTCTTTTCTCCAATTTTCTGTTCCTTGGCACTTAAATACTATGTGTTCAATGTCTTCATTACCACCACATATCGGACATTGGTTCTGAGGAATACCCTGTCTTAGCCCTTTTAGCCTCCATGCTCCGGTTCTTAACCATGCAATATATACTCTCTCTTCTTTATTTACTATGTCTATATATTTTTCCCTACCCCATGTATTTTTCATTGGCCTATAATAAACTAATGAGCTCTTTTCGGCAATCTCACTGAACATGATTTGTATTTCTATATCTTCCAGTCCTTTCCTTGCCTTTTTCCAAAAATGTTTTACGTTATTTTCTCTCCTCTCCATATATCTCCTAACCCATTTTTCTCCAAAATATTCCATAATTTACTTACCCATCCATCATTCATTAAGCTCTTCTCTTGTTATTCAATACATTGTCTTAACACATTACTTTTTCCTAGATTTAAACTTCTGAACCAAAATTTCAAAGCTCTTTCCATTATCTTCCCCTTAGTTGGCACCCTGCCCATCTCTAATTGTGCTACCTGTCTTACAATTGACTTCGGTAGCCCTAGTATTTCTCTACAAAACATCCTGTGCACCACATCTATACATTCCCATCCTCTATCTAATCCCCATATTTCTATACCATTCATCATTTTTGCCTCCACAACCATCTCATAAACTTTTTCCAGCCATTTAACATTTATATTAGGTACTTTATATTTTCATTGCAATTGTAATAGTTCACTGTGTTTTTCCCTATATTATTGATACTTTTGTAGCTATATTTATTATTTACTGTTCATAAGGTTCCAGTTTATAAAAATTAATTTTTTACTCTTGTATCACAGGAGAGAGGTATGATGTTGTGTTAGAAGCTACAGACAGTAAACAAAAAGCCTTTTGGATGCATGTCAAGGGATTATCCACCTGTGTGTTCGGTGAGATTTACACACTAGCTCTCATGCAATATGAAGGAGTTGGTTTAGTGGGACTGACAGAAGATCCAGGATATGAGGGATTTCCACTAAGTGGGAAGGTAAGCTGTCCATCTTAGAACTTTAGGAAAATGCTCCCAAAGTAGCACAGCAAAGTATAAACTTTTAATAAAATTAAAATTAAATTCATTAAAAATAATATAAAACTTCATCATACAGAATAGGGATATTCTGCAAATCAGTTTTAGATATGGCTGCACATATTTTGCTAAATTAGGCATTTACCTCGGAACTAGTTTGAAGGAATGTCTTCCTCTCAGCTGACTGCAACTGGATAGCCTGCTCCTGATGACCCTTTTACTAGTTGTAAGAATTTGGTGATGAGGTTTTGGTCCACTGGGATCTCAAAGTTCATTAAAACCTTGGTTGATATTTCCATAAACATCATTTTTTTCCAAACATTCAGTTCAATGAATTTTTGTGTATGCTTAATTAGTGTCACTGAGTTGACAATTTAATATCGTTTTGTCCAAAAATGTGCTGCTACTGTCGATTTAAACTCTTCTCTGAATTTCATGTTCCTAAAGTGTTCCTTAAGTCTTATTTCTTATTTCTATGTTTTCTGGAATTAAAAGTACTTGAGTAGCAGATCTTGAAGGCTTGCCAGATTACAAGAGCTTAATAATTTGGCCATTTATTGGTGATACTATGTATTCTCTGACAGAGGCATATGCAGGGGTTTTAAAATTGTGTTACTTGACCTAATAGTGGATGTCGTGCCGGCATGTTGCCATGGTAGCTTAGTGGTTAGAGCAACCAGACTGAGACTGGGAGATCCATGGTTCAAATCCAGGCTATGGCATTGAATTTTTCAGTCGTCTGATTCTACCTTTCCAACCTTGTCCAACACATGGCTTGTGTGGAAGAACAATTAATTCACTTACAGGTTTAATGTCACATTGTACGTGTTAATAAACAAGTAAATAAAAATACTATATACATAAAAACAATGGTAGATATTAGGGGATGACAGGGAACTTAATCCATTCCTTTGGAAAATTATTATTCCATACACTGGTTGGCAACATTAATTAAAGAGCTCACTCTGCT
The DNA here is from genome assembly GCA_030765065.1 of Deroplatys truncata. Classification (NCBI taxonomy): domain Eukaryota; kingdom Metazoa; phylum Arthropoda; class Insecta; order Mantodea; family Mantidae; genus Deroplatys; species Deroplatys truncata. Next base: position 23,073,523 of record CM060987.1, read on the forward strand.
TATTTTACTTTCCGCAGATATTTAGTCACAGGTAGTTAGTACTAGATGGTTACAGAGGTTGTGAGTGGGTCTCCCCATTGTGTAACGGCTAACACATCTGTCTGGGGAGTTTGGTCTCTATGTACTCCTGTTTGTTTTTGGTACTATAAATACTTAAAAAGTTGCTTGTTGTTGTCGTCATATTAACCCATCAAATCCTCTATTCAATCAATATGCTCCATTCAATGAACCAGTTGGTATCCCCTACAAAATCCAATTACAGAAATTTACCCAACTCTGATGATCACATGAAAAATAAGATGTGTACAACAAGTTCATGCATTATAAAAACTAAAAGAAAACATCAGGCAAAAAATTCACTCAAATTCAGAGTTCTAGAGGGTCAATGAAAATTTCCTGAGAAGATGCCAGGAATGTGTGGATAGAGAAGGACAACATTTCCAACATCTCTTATGATAAAGTAGGTGTTTATTATCATTGTATTCAAAACAAATTGACCCTCAATGACAAAACCGAAAATGTTGTGCATAAAAGATTTCCCACCATTTGTTTTCAAAAGTTGGTAACCCTAGCTCAGAGTTGGTGGAACCACAGAGAACTCAACTCAACTCAGATGGAGGCATCTGCACCATCTGTGTGACACTGACCGACACTGCACGCCCCTAAGTCTACCCGAGACATCAAAGGGGAAGCAAAATACTAGGAAATGAAGGAAAGGAAATTCACGTGGAAGAGATACCACCCCAGCATTCGCCTTGCCAACCAGGGAAAACCATGACAAACCCATAGTGAGAGTGGCCCCAGGACCTCCCAAATGAAAGCCTCGCACATTACTGCGGGTCCATCTCACTCGGTAAGGAGATGGTTACAGATTTATTCCTTCATTCATTATCTGTTTACCCTCCTCTTATGTAGGACTTACACCCCCAGGACTTTCAAGAGGGTGCCTGGGGTCAGAGGCCCATCGAGGAGCAGACACTCATGGATCAGACAGAGCAGCCAGGATGGGTGATCAGCCCGATGCCTGGTATGGGATGAAGGAAGTAGATGAAATGAAATGTAGGTGAAATGGATGAAAGGAAAGGTGATGAGCAGTTGGTGGAATGAATGGCGGGGGAAACCGGAGAACCCGGAGAAACCCGCCCAGACGCCGCTTCGTCCACCACAAATCCCACATGCAGGTCCCTGGGATTGAACCTGGGCCGCCTCGGTGGGAGGCGAGCGGTCTAACCACTCGGCCACGGCGCCGCCTACAGATTTATCATTATTTATTATTAACTTGATTGGTACCTATATCAACTGTAAGTATGCCCATAAACAAAATTCTCTTATTCACTGATAGAATATGGTTTTCATAATGTGCCTCATTAATGCAAACAGCTTACATATATTAGAATTATCTAGCATTCTGCTATGATGACTTTTCATGTTTTGCATAGATATTTGTTGTTTCACTTTAGATACTGAACCCTGAGAATGGAACTTGTGGGTATGGACAAAATGGTGTTTGTACTACTCAACTATTGAATAGCTACCCAGTGCCAAACAATATCCTTTCTAGGAAACCAGATGTGGACATGATTATGACCTTTGGTTTCAAAGGATTCACAATAGATGAGCTCTTCATGCAAAACAGTTACAATCGCTTTTTTGGTAAGTATAAGTTGTGATCTCCAAACATTTATGTTTCAAAATAAGCACATTGTATGTATGTATGTCTTTATTCACCATAAAAAATTTGTTTCAATTTTGTGGCTTTATCAATACATAGTATGATTAAATGGTCATAAACTTCTTGCAAGGTATAGAAACACTGTTTGAAGTCTAACTTCTTAGAAAGTTTCCTGAACTTGCCTTTGTTGTGTGAGCTTATTTTATTTTTCATTAGATGCACAGAGCGTTCACTATATTGAGGGGCCACGGATCACACATATGCATGCTCTCTGCACTGTCTGTTATTGGAGGGTTTTCCGTTCTAAATCTCCCGCATACTTACCCACAAATTATAGTAACATGCACTATAATGAGTACTAATCTTGTGTAAGTGGTGTTGAAAGTAGTTGTAAGTGACGTCTATCTGCACTGCACTGAGGCATTCCTGGCATCTTCGGATGTAATTTCTATTCACACGTATAAGTTCTTCTTGCATAATTGTCATAACTTCTGTTCTTATATTCTCCTTAAGTCTGTATATGGTGTGGGGATTGTTCCTATAAACTTTTGAATGGTGCATCAATTAGCAACCTCATTGTCCTAAACCTATTAACCAGGCATCTAACAGTTCCTCTACCTGAAACTGGAATACCAGGAAATTTCTCCTAAAATTGTCTACACACTTGTCTACATGATTCGGCTTTTATGCATGTAGTATATAAAAATTTGTTGTTCAAGCATGAATTTGATGGTAAGCATTTCAACAGACTAATAATAAGACAAGAACACACAGCACAGATGTCTTGAATAAGCTTTCACCTTTGAGTTGCACAATGCACAAACTCTAGTGCTTACAGCACAAACAGAAGGTAGCCACTGATGCAGTACAAGTACTGTGATAAATGTAGCCTTGAGCAGGTCATCCACCACTAATGCAGCGCAAATGGAGCATGCATACACTCAATCTGTGGCCCCACCATACAGCAACTGCTCTGTACATGTTTATATTCCTATGCAATTTGGAATTCCCCTTTTTTCCCGTTCAGGCTGTTTTTAGGTGTATTTTATTACAGGGCCTAGTAGTGTGGTTATGAATAGTGTTATTAGTGTTGAAGTAGTCAATATTGTTATTTATAAAACATTTGGTTTCTAATATACACACCCAGGGTAGAATAAGGATGATGTGTTTCTTAAAATATAATTTGCAGGATGTAGTTCAGTTTAGATGTAGCATACACTGAATTATTTTCTTTTGTACTGGCTTTTTTTTTTCTCTCACCCTTTACATTATTATTCTTATATGATGTTTTTGCGGTGAGCATTGTAGAGACTCCTGACTCCTTTCTTGTATCTCAGGGTCGTGTTAATAGGTAGATCTCTGGGAGTCTGCTTCTGCTAAGATATAGTCCAAATAATAAATTCTAGCTTATGTACTAGAAACGTATTGAATTTATGTATTTGCTGGTTTACAAACTCATTCCCTAACACTTTCAATCAATTATATGTATACACAGCACATAATATTCATAAATAAAATAAAAGTTTTACATCAGCCATTAATGGCTGCACCAGCCACCTACTATGGCTTGGCGTCACTCTCCTACACTCTCACACAGACAACTGCTAACAAAACTTGGCTTCACTTTTCAAACTTAGCATCTTTTTTATTACTTACCACCCTCTAGGTAGTAATTGCTCTGTTTGCCTAAATTTTCCATAGGTTCCCATAGTAACCTCCCTTCCACTCACTTACATATTTGCTCTCTTAGGGTCAACAATGATCACTTCAATGGCCTTATATAACTCCTTCTATGTTTTTTTATTAGTTAATTTAATCTTTTATACTTTCCTATATTCTTTTCCTTTAATGTTTTAAATTTACAGTAATTAATTTAATTCTCCCCATTACAATTTTAGGTTCTGTTACTATGAAATTAATTCCACAACATACATATTCCAACAATAATATCAATCACATGAAATTAAAATAAACATTACAACAATAACAATAAATATGAACACATTTTAAGATTCCAATTAACATATAAATATTTGCATGCTCATAAGTAAGCCTGTAGATTATGTAACTTTGAATTCCACTTCAGTACTATGAGAAGTGCATTTATTTGTGCAGCAGCCCCATGAAAGGTTGTCATAGGAAAGTGCAGATTGAATGTATGAGAAATACAGGGTATAAGATATACAATGGAGAGGGACACCTTGCACATTGCAACCTACATCAGTTCTGTTGCAGCTACCACTCCCCGGGAGGAAGGGATGAAGAGAAGGAACCACAGAAGGACACAGGCTGCAGGCAGACAGGTCACAGAGCATTCCTGCCATCTGCCCGGCACTGCCATATGCCATGAAACATCGAAGCACACCTAAAACATGAGAGGAAAAGGGAAATGATATCATAGTCGAAGAGAAATCATCCCAGCATTTGCCTACCAACCAGGGAAAACCATGAAAAACCCAAGGTCAAATTGGCCAGTTGACAGGAATTGAACTTGGGACATCCCAAATGCAAGCCTCGCATATTACATAAGCCATCTTGCTCGTTTATAAGAAATACAATTTTTATTGTTTCCAAATGTTTACATTTTTAAGACAGAAATTACATAATATGCCCTATTAAGTTTTGCTAAAATATTTTGTATCTGCACCTTCCAGCTATGTGATTCCTTTGTTGCTTTCAAATTGGAAAATTCACTATTGCTGTTGTGCTTTTGTTTTCCAGTATCTCCAGAAGGTGACTTGATAACTAGCGTGATGAATAACATCACCTTTGTTGCACCCCCTGCACCTGCACTGTCTCAGCTTGGTGATATACCACCAGGCACATTTTGTCCTATGGGACTTGATGATATTCCTGAATGTCCTGGCTCTCAAAGTTTCTGTGCATGCACTAATGTAGTGAGCGTTCCACTTGGAGCAGTGGTTCAGATGACTTTAGCTGATGTATGTAAGTAATTCTTTTCTTTGCTATGACTACTGACAGATACAGAAAATATAAAAAACAAAACAACTGAAAATCATAATAAAAATCTTAGAATCACATATAGTCTACAGCAGTAGGTAATTCAAATAAACTAGCTAATAAACTCATAATGATGCCACAGTTTCATTTTGAGTTTTTTTAATGAAATTACATTAAAAATAAAGAAATAGAATCATAAGTCTTGGCTTTCACACCTGTTGGTCCTTGTCTTTTTCAAGAAAATATTATTTAGTCAATCTGGGAGTGTTCAATCATCCTCCGTGTTGTAGTGGTTACCATGCTAGTCTTTAGTTCCCTAAGTCGCGGGTTCAAACCCGGCAGAGGGCGATGGATTTTTTGGGAGTAAAAATCCTTAGCATGGCTTCCTTTGGAAGGAAAGTAAAGCCGGTGGTCCGTGTCATAGATTTATGTCACATAAAAGAACCTCAAGCCTGGTAAAAAGGCCTCTGAGCAAAATTACGTCTTTCACGCCCAATATGGAATGGGACGCTAAGGACCACAGCAGTTAAGGAGCGTCCATAAATAGAACTCAGTTTAATTTGGGAATGTTCAAAGCAATGAAGAATAAAAGATCCATTTATATAGCATTTATTGTGCTAAGAGTTTTACAAATTTGATTGTCTACTGCATTTTGACCCTGGTCACTTATTCAGTAGACAATCACTACAGTTTATTTACATTTTACAATTTCTTGTCACTAAATTATCTTGCTCTTTTTTTTTCAGTTTTTTTTTTTTTCATGTCCCATTTCCACTTTTTTTTTTCACTTTTCATTTATTGATTACTTAACCATCACACATTCATATAGTTTTCCATTCAAAGTAAGATGCACTACCTCTTACTTTTCTCTTTCCACTGCCCAAAGCCATTTATTTTTTACTTTACACAAAAACTGTCCAATGCTTCTAGTGTCCTTGCATATCATTTCAATTATAAGTGTATTTCTATCCCCCTTCAACCACTTCTTATTAAAAAATTCTTTTCTCCAATTTTCTGTTCCTTGGCACTTAAATACTATGTGTTCAATGTCTTCATTACCACCACATATCGAACATTGGTTCTGAGGAATACCCTGTCTTAGCCCTTTTAGCCTCCATGCTCCGGTTCTTAACCATGCAATAGATTCTCTCTCTTCTTTATTTGCTATGTCTATATATTTTTCCCTACCCCATGTATTTTTCATTGGCCTATAATAAACTAATGAGCTCTTTTCGGCAATCTCACTGGACATGATTTGTATTTCTATATCTCCAATGTCTTTTCCTTGCCTTTTTCCAAAAATGTTTTACGTTATTTTCTCTCCTTCTCCATATATCTCCTAACCCATTTTTCTCCAAAATATTCCGTAATTTACTTACCCATCCATCATTCATTAAGCTATTCTCTTGGTATTCAATACATTGTGCCATTTATATAACTAGCTTAACTTTTTCTAATTAACAGATAATTAAAAATATTTAACAGAGGCCTTAATGATTTCATTACTGTCTTATGAGTGTCCAGAAATTTTACACCAAAGGAAAAGGTATGAATTCCCATGACCTTCTCTACTCACTCTTCTACCAACTGTCCTTGCAAAAGCTTGTTCTTCTGTTTATTTTTGCTAAATGATATCTTTCATTACACATTGTAGATATAAGAAGTATACAGTATGCTGAAGAGAGTCAGAATTTTAAAAATCTGATGTATTACATTCATATGACTTTCCCTAACCCCTATCGTTTAATAGTGGATATACAAATTATTCTTAGGTAAATTTATTTTCCTATCTACTTCATTTTAATTGAGCTAAACCTTTCTGGAAATAGCTACATTACAGATTTTGTTTAGTGAAATGTTTGCCAATTACGTTTGATGCCTGCTCCAGAATTAATGAAGCTATTTAAATGTATGTATATTAAGAACTGACAGTAAATACTATGCATTACAAATCAAATAGAACAAAATGATGAGACGAAGAAAAGATACGAGCCTAGTGAACGTTAAAATAGCTGTTCTTATCTATAAATATAATGTCAGCCTTATAACGCTAGGGAGGTATTCGATTTTGCACAAAATGACACCTGATTTGTTTCATTTTGTATATAATATGTCTATTTTATTTTAAATGTTCTGTATGCTATGTAATATTTATGTACGTATGTAACTATATTGTACATTTCCTTGACAGGCAAATAGTTTGTCTTTATTTTATTTTAAATGTTCTATATTCTGTGTAATATTTGTGTTTATATGTAATTTTTGTACATTTCCATGACATATTCTATGTTCACAAGCGTCTATGGCTGTAGTGAACTCACAGAATGCAGTCCAATCTAATCTAATCTAAGAACCGGATACTATATGCTGGCCTTAAAATACCATACTCTTCCCATGACATTGTGAGAAGCCATTGAAAATCAACAGGACTTCAATAGAAGGGTGAAGTATTGAACAATTTGAACCATTAATAACGGTTATGTCAGAAATGGCTGATACCACAAAAAAGTTATTTGAAATAAATTGTGTGTTTTAAAGAAATGTGCATTTTCTGTGTACTATGTTTTCGTTTATCACTTAATATTTACCAGTTATACAAGATTATATAATATTCCTTGTGAATGAAGAGAACTTCAAAGGCTATTCCCAGAAAATTCAAGACGTACATTTAGTCATGTAAATATCTTAATTAAATGTTATTTTACTCAAAACTGTTAGAGCCATTTTTGATAAAATCTAAAATATTAAAAATGTTTCCATTTAAAGGATAGTTTCAGTGATGGATTTTCATTGAAAAGCTTTGTGCCATATCTTTGGAAGATACTGAACTTAAATACCAAGCTTGGTATTTATTGAATATTTTGTTTTATAGTTATGTTGTTCATAGACAGACAACATGCATAAATATTTTTCTAATAATTGTTGTTTTATTCAGGGAGTCTCAAAATGTATATTTCTGGTGAAATCTTGACATAGCATTTTTGGGTGGAATACAATACTTCCTCTCACCTACTATAGGTAAATGGTACAGAAACTAGAAAAAAATCATTATTAGCATAGGTTATAGGTTATACAACCGAGGGGGACATCATGTGCATTGCGACCCACATAGATCTATTGCAGACCACTAAGACATGTGAAGTCCCTAACAATTCTAGGCTCAAAGATCCATCCCACTATTGGAGCTGCCCAAAGAGGACAATGACATCAACCAAGCAGCCCTCCATTGTCCACAAAGAGTACTCTTTCCTTTGAGCAAGCACCTACACTATCTGTCCGGCACTGCCATGAGCCACAAAACATAGAAGCACACCTAAAAATTGAGGAAGAAACAGAATGAAAGGGAAATGATGGTGGAAAGGAAATCATGGTAGATGAGAAACCACCCCAGCATTCTCCTACCAACCAGGGAAAACCACATAAAACCCAAGGTTAGTGGACGGTCAATGGGAATTGAACCCGGGACCTCCCAAATGTGAGCCTTACACATTAATGCAGAGCCATCTTGCTTGGATAGCATAGCTCATATTTCTGCTAGTATGCACAATTGGATTGGATTGTGAAGCGGAAGGATTCGACACCGACTCAGGAATGAGGATATTGTGCAACGCCTCACAAGGGGGCATCCTCGAGAGGAAAGGATGAGGTGAAGAGAAATTGTGGGCAGCCAGAATCAGGATTGATAACACAGCAATGACAGGGTCCCTACAGTTTCCAGATTGAGACACCCCAGCAGTCAGACAGGCAGACCAGTGATCCCGCTCCACATAGGGTGCAGGGGGTGCTCCTTATATCCCGACAAACAGTCAAAGGCCAAGGGACAAAGAAAGTTCACAGAGAGCATCCTTTTTCATTGCCATGCTGAACCAAAACATCATCGCCGACACTTCTAACCCTGAAATTGGTCAACAGGGTGAAGAATGAATGAAATGATTATTGGAACGAAATGGAGGGACAGGAAATTCAGGAAATGAAAGAAAACCACGCAGCATTTACCTTATGACTAGGGAAAAAAAACCCATGGGTCAGAGTGGCGGTCACAGGGTATCGAACCTGAGACTTCCCAAATGCAGACCACAGACATTACTGCCTGAGTCATCCCACTTAATTGTATGCACAATTGTCCACTCTCTATGTACCATTAGCACAATCATTGCCTTGCATTGCTCTGTGCAGGTAGTGGCTCCTCACTTTCTCCAAGGCTTACCTATGATAGATGCAGGAAGTATTGCAATCTGATTATCAAGACCACTGAGGCCTCATAAACACATAAATAGGGATTTATAGAAACGGTCTATGTATAAGTGACTAAATTAAACCAAACTTTGTATTTAAGTCCAACATTTTTCAGTATACAAAGTATAGATTTTCACAGAGTTCCCCTCATTTCAATTAATAATTTACGCAGAAATATTTTAGTTAATTTTTACTTTCTCAAAAATTCCTCGTGATTTTATTGAAAATACTATAAGTTTTAGATGTTGGCATAATGAATAAAATATATATCTTGAATTTTCTATAGTAAAGGCCTGTGACATCCTCATTCTGAGTGTTCTATAACTGTTATGCTACAGAACTCTGAAACCGATAATATCATGAATTTTCCTACAGAGTGACCTGTACACAGCAACTGGATTTCTCATCTATTTTTCAGTCCCCATATTTCAATGCCATATAACATTTGTGCTTCTACCATTGTATTATATAGTCTTTCTAACAATTTAACCTCTTAACTTTGGTGACAGAGACATAATTATCTTTATTACTTTCTCTAATACATATAGTTAGTAGGGGAAGTATTGTATTCTACCCAAAAAAATTCTATGTCAAGATTTCACCAGAAATATATGTTTTGAGGCCCCCTGAACCCAAGTGGGATAAGTACCAACTTGGCACTGAAGTTCAATATCTTCCAAAGATGTGGCACAAAGATTTTCAACAACCCCCCCCATCCCAAATTATCCTTTACATGGAATATTTTTTTTTTTTTTTTTGGAAATGTTAGATTTTCTAAAGCATGGATCTAAGACTTTTGATTAAAATTCCATATAAAGGGTAGTTAAATTATATTTGAACCCACTCGCAGCCTCCCTCTACTGCACAAGACAGCTGGCAGAGGTGGACTAAAATCCTTACCTTATAATAGATGGTGGAAATGTTGACCTTCTGCTCTCAAACCGGCAGCATATCTCGTGTAAATATTCATTTTGCAATTGCGTGACGGAAGAAGAGAAATTGTATGGTTGCTTCCAGTAAGATTCTGCAACTGCACATATGTCTGCCGAATCATTACATGCAATAAGAGAGGTGTTTGATGACAGAATAATTAGTGTTGATTTGTGGCCCCCTCGTTCTCCTGACCTAACGAGTTGTGATTTTTATTTATGGGGTTCTTTAAAAGACAAAGTGTATCGTTCCAATCCTCGGACACTACAGGAACTTAGAGAAAACATTGTGCAAGAACTCACAAAAATTCCTGCTGAGCTTCGGAGAGTGAGCGAGAATATTTACACAAGATATGCTGCCTGTTTGAGAGCAGAAGGTCAACATTTCCAGCAACTATTATAAGGTATGGATTTTAGTCCGCTCTGTCGGCGTAATTTCCCCGGTGACTGCTGGCTGTCTCGCACAGTAGAGAGAGGCCGCTAGTGGGTTCAAATATAATTTAACTACCCTATATTAAAGATATTTACATGACAAATAAAATGTATATTTTGAATTTTATGGAAGTAGCCTTCATTTGTAAGGAATTTGGTATAATCTTGTATAACTGGTAAATGTTAAGTGATGGACAAAAACATACCACATGAAAAAATGTAGAGCTCTTTAAAACACGCAATTCATTTCAAATAACTTTATTTTATGGCACCAGCCTTTTCTGAGATATCCATTATTAATAGTTCAAATTGTTCAATACTTAGCCATTCTTTTAAAGCCCTGTCAACATTCGGTTGTTTCTTGCTATTAGATTGCTGTCGGCCTTACTGAGGTTTTTGGTAGTCATCTCCTGGGATGACGCGCATAAGTGGCGCATCCACTTACATCCTTGCATAAGCGGGAGGGGGGGGGGGCTTTTTAGATTCAAGTATTGGCCTCGTGGGAAAGCCACATACTGGAGAGCCACTCAGCTGGCACAAGGGGGGGGGGGCTTGGGCTTTGGCTCTTGCTCTGATAGACCTTCGCCGCTAACTGTTTCTCGCTATTACATTTTGTATGTATTTGTATGTATTTATTGTGCTAAGAGTTTTACAAATTTGATTGTCTACTGCATTTTGACCCTGGTCACTTATTCAGTAGACAATCACTACAGTTTATTTACATTTTACAAATTCTTGTCACTAAATTATCTTGCTCTTTTTTTCAGTTTTTTTTTTTTCATGTCCCATTTCCACTTCTTTTTTTTCACTTTTCATTTATTGATTACTTAACCATCACACATTCACTATAGTTTTCCATTCAAAGTAAGATGTACTACCTCTTACTTTTCTCTTTCCACTGTCCAAAGCCATTTATTTTTTACTTTACACAAAAACTGTCCAATGCTTCTAGCGTCCTTGCATATCATTTCAATTATAAGTGTATTTCTATCCGCCTTCAACCACTTCTTATTAAAAAAAAATTTTCTCCAATTTTCTGTTCCTTGGCACTTAAATACTATGTGTTCAATGTCTTCATTACCACCACATATCGAACATTGGTTCTGAGGAATACCCTGTCTTAGCCCTTTTAGCCTCCATGCTCCGGTTCTTAACCATGCAATAGATTCTCTCTCTTCTTTATTTACTATGTCTATATATTTTTCCCTACCCCATGTATTTTTCATTGGCCTATAATAAACTAATGAGCTCTTTTCGGCAATCTCACTGAACATGATTTGTATTTCTATATCTTCCAGTCTTTTCCTTGCCTTTTTCCAAAAATGTTTTACATTATTTTCTCTCCTTCTCCATATACCTCCTAACCCATTTTTCTCCAAAATATTCTGTAATTTACTTACCCATCCATCATTCATTAAGCTATTCTCTTGGTATTCAATACATTGTCTTAACACATTACTTTTTCCTACATTTAAAATTCTGAACCAAAATTTCAAAGCTCTTTCCATTATCTTCCCCTTAGTTGACACCCTGCCCATCTCTAATTGTGCTACCTGTCTTACAATTGACTTCGGTAGCCCTAGTATTTCTCTACAAAACATCCTGTGCACCACATCTATACATTCCCATCCTCTATCTAATCCCCATATTTCTATACCATACATCATTTTTGCCTCCACAACCATCTCATAAACTTTTTCCAGCCATTTAACATTTATATTAGGTACTTTATATTTGCAGCTTCTAATTTCTGCCATCGCCCCTTTACCTTTTGCCAATGCAAACTTCTTTTGTTTCTCCCATTTATTACCTCCATCTATTTTTACTCCTAAATAGATACCGTCACGCACTACCCTGTAATCTTTATTCTCTCCCTTCCACTTTTCGTATTTGCCTAATTTTCCCCCCTTTTTGAAAACCACAATCTGTGTTTTCTCTTGATTCACTTTTAACCTCCATTCTTTACAATATACATCAATTGCTTGTAATGATTGTTTTAAACCACTTACTGTAATAGATCCTACCACTAGGTCATCTGCAAAAAGAAGTCCTGGAATTTGGATGTTGTTAATTACTGGTGCACAGTTATTATTCCTTCCAATTTCTAGTAAGACATCATCTATGTATAAATTAAATAAAACTGGACTTAACTTACGTCCTTGCCGAAGGCCTTTCTTTTGTGGAATTTTGTTTGTTACACAGCCTGTCTCCACCCTTACACAGAAGGTGTTTTCAAAATACAGTGCTTTAAGAATATTCACCAATTGCTGACTTACTCCCTTACATACTAATTTATGCCACAGAAGTTGTAGCTCAATTCGGTCATAAGCCTTCTCTAAGTCTACAAAAGCCATATACAATTTACCCCTTTTTTCTTTTAAATATTTGTCTGCTAATGTCTTTATAATAAATAAATTATCAATTGTTCTCCTTCCCTTGCGAAAGCCCATCTGGAATTCCGAAAGGATATTATATTCTTCAACCCAAAATTGTAGTCTCACTACCAAAATGCCCGCAAAAAGTTTTCCTATATTCGATAATAATGCAATACCTCTGTAGTTATTAAGTTTATCGACATTGCCCTTGCCTTTATATATAGGATGGATGATAGCTTCTCTCCATCGTTTAGGTACATGCCAGCTTATAGATCCATTCTAAAACATTTTACTATTGCTATTCTCTTTGTATCTATAATGAGATGTGTAATGCAGCTATTTCTGAAAAGGTTTATCTTGATTAAAACGAAGTATATAGGAAAATAAGCTTTCGTAAGAATAATTTGTATACCCATTAATAAGCAATAGAGGGTAGAGAAACTCATGTGAATGTAACACATCAGTCTTGTTAACGTACATTCAGTAAAAAGAATAGTAATATCAATATGTCAATTACTGCTCCTTCTAGACACTGAATTGAGCTCAGCAATAGTTAATAAGATAAAAATGTTAATTTTAAAAATGCTGAACTGATTCATATTCACGATGCTTGCATTTTTAATAAAATAACTATTACATAAGGATGTTAGAAAGATTGGAAAGGTTATCATACATGTTTTGCTACTGTGATTTGAGAAGCTTTAGACAATTTTAATAATAGGTAATTTAAGAGACTTTAAAATACCATATAAATCTTGTTTTTACACTATTCTTTTGTTTTGTACTTTTAGCAGCCAGAGCTGACTTGAATCATCCATTCCATTTGCATGGTTATGCATTCTATGTCCTTGCTGAAGGTCAATATGACTCTGATGAAAATGCTGACACCATACATAAGAAAATGCTTGAACCCAGCAACTTTCAGTCTAAGGCTCCAGTCCCTAAGGATGCCATTGCTGTACCATCCGGTGGTTATACTGTCATCAAATTTCTAGCTGACAACCCTGGTAAGAATAAGTCTAACATGTTTACAAGCTACCTAAAACTGTAGACAGTTTCAAAATATGGAACCTTGCTTTATTATCCTGAAAGGATTACGAGTATTAACTAGACCTAAGAGTTTTAGGCACCTAAAGTAAGCTCTAAAATTATCAAAATAGGCACTAAAGATACGGTTTTAGGTACATAAAAAATACAGTATCCACAAGCTACACATTTGATTTTATTATCTAAAATGTATTTCTATTTTCTAAAGTAACAATAATTAGAAAACATAAGCGAGAAGTGCAACAATATGCATATCAGCCACCAGTAAAATAGAAGCAGTCACAAAAACTGCTTGAGAGTATTAAACATAAAGCATAAATTATATATGTATCTGCAATGCTGAAGTGATTTGATGTACCACTGATCCACAAAAGTCTCAAGTTGATCTTTATTATATATTACTCCACAAAATGGCGCAGCTAGAAAAATATTAAGGTGCAGGCTTATGTATAGGGATGCATTTTTTATACAATTTGTATCGATTTAAATGATAAATATGAATTAATTCTAAGTTGAAATATTTGAATAAATCGATTTTATGTTCACAGATTAAGGTGCAGCAATTGCAATTAAAATTAGGGTAGGATGTTTTGCATATTCTAAGTGGCAAATGTGTTGTGACATGAGAATTAATGACCACTGTGAAGTATTTCATATTGCCGCTGCAGGACATTTTATTTCACTACAAAATAAGTTTTCTAGTTATGTTCTAAACTGCGAGATATTGTACTCATTTGGAAACCACTCAAATTTAGCACCGGAACGAAAACATGTACCTGACATCTCAACATGTTTGTACCAGCGCCATCTAAAGTAGTTTCTGTTGCTGTCACCTTTGGCGATATTGTCCAAGACATGAGGCATACATAGAGTGCTACCAGTGATTGTGATTAGGAATTATCTCATTCCTGCCAAGCTGCTATTATTTTAACAAAGGAATTTTTGCTATTAATTTCTAAATTTATTTTAGAAAGAAGGAGGGGCATTGCAACCCCCAAAACCCCTCCCTAGCTATGCCTCTGACTTCAAACGTTTCATGAAAAAAGATGCAATTCTTTGATAAGTTGAATGAGACTTGAAAAATTCAATGCCATGGCCAGGACTCAAAATCGACAAGGGTAGCTGAGGGGTTAAGATATGTACTTGTGAATGGGAGGCATGTGGTTCAAATCCTGTCAGGACCATCATCCCTGACTGCGGTTTTTGCAGGTTTTCCTTAATCTTCATAAGTGGCAAATGTCGGTGAGATACCCTAAACCTAGGCCTGAAACGTTCCCCCCAAATTTCTTTTTCCCATTATCATTTGATTTCATGTATCATCAGTGTCCATTGTCTGTGGTGCTGTATGCAGTAAGATTGAGCATTAAACACTACCCCTGCCCCCCCCCAAAAAAGGGAAACTCAAACTTAATTTTTCAAGTCTGATTTAACTTTTCAACTTATTGCCTACACACGGCTAGTCTGAAAGAACAATTATAAGATGAAAGTTCTGTTCTAATGTAAAATACGAGGGCGGATCCAAAAGCAACGCACAATAATTTTTTTACAAAAAAGTTTAATAGTTAAAACAACAAAAAATCACAAATGAACTTACACCTTTTACCTACTTTTCGACATAGTCGCCAAGTTTCTCAACACATTTCTCCCATCCTAATGCCAATTTCAATATGCCCTGTTCGTAGAAGTCTGTTTTCTTGGAGTATATCCATCTGCGGACTGCTGATTTCGCTTCCGCATCTGTCACAAAGCGTTGGCCAGCCCGGAATTCCTTCATGGGATCAAACAGATGAAAATCCAACAGTGCAAGGTTTGGACTGTATGGTGGATACTGGAGCACTTCCCAACCAAATTTGGTGATTTTCTGATGAACAGCAGCAGCAACATGGGGGCGAGCATTGTCATGAAGAATTTTGATATTGTCAACATTCATGCTGTGGCATTTGTCGCAAAGGGCACAGCGCAACTTCACAAAGTTTTCATGCAGGCTGCAGCATTCACAGTGGTCCCGTGTTTAGCAAAGTCCACTAATACAACACCATGCATATCTCAGAACACCGTCACAAGCACTTTCCTAGCAGATTGAGTCACTTTAAATTTTTTCTTAACTGGGGAACCAGCATGTTTCAACTCCATACTTGCCTACTTGGTTTCGGGTGTGTAGCGGTATGCCCATGACTAATCACCAGTAGTGACTCCTTCCAGAAAGTCACGCCCTTCTGCAGGGTACCGTGTTAGGCGATCCAAGCTCATCATCATTCGCTGGCCCTTGTGGTTGTCTGTTAGGTTCTTAGGCATCCAGCAATCACTAACTTTACAAGATTTCAACTTGTCATGAACAATATCGTACGCTGCACCATAGGAAATGTTGAACTGTTGCGATAAGGCAGAGTTGGATATTCACAGCCCCTTACCCTCCTTGTATGGCAATGTGCCGACTTATAGAGGAGCAGAACAAACTTTGAATTAGAGAATGAAGTACTCAGAATGGGGGATCGATCCATAGCCACATATGAGAGTGAGGGAAGAAGTTGATAGAGATGAACGTGAAACGGATGAAAGTGAAGGTGATGATGGAGCAATTGGTGGAATGAACAGCCAGGGAAACTGGAGCACCTGGAGAAAACCCAGACATCATTTCATCCACCACAAATCCCATATGCAGGTCCCTGAGATCGAAACTGGACTGCCTTAGTGAGGATGATGTCCTTGTGTGCTGCCACACGTCTCTCACACCTTTTAAGAAAATGTGTATTAACACTCATTAATTCTTTATGGGCATGTAAATAAAAGCATACTTTGTCCATAAAAAAAACTAAACACATACTGCTAGAGCAACCATTAATATTATCCTACCCAACTGCAGGAATTAAACTTTACTCACTTTATCGCATGGCTGAAATTCCTGAACTGCAGTTATCTCATGGGGTTTAATTTTAGAAGTTTAGTGGCATTCCAAGTCAAGGTTTGCAAAATTCGATTCCTGTTCAAGCTTTCTCAGAGATTTCTTTGCACTTCATTCAAACATTTCTCTGATGTCATCAACTTTTTTCCCCTGTAAGAATGATTTAATTTCGGTTTATGAAGAATAGATCCCAGTTTCCCTAAATGTATTTACTATTTCTTTGTGAGGCACAGTAACAGGAAGGAATCTGCCTATAAATCACTGTCTCATTTCTGTGCAAGAGCTTGTCACATAGGAAACCCCACAATACATCATCACCTCGTACAGCACTTTGTGTCAGCTGGTTATCTGCCACACAGAGAGGAGAGAAAATAGGAGAGGGAACAGAACCAGTGAGAAACAACACAGTGCAGGGCCATGCAATGCCCTCTAATGCGGTCACACATTGAAACCAAGACCATGTACATTTGCTGTGAAGAGTCTATGCAGCACTGAGAAAACGTGCACATTGCTACTTGTAGAACTTGATGACCTCAATCATGAATACATTTCTTTTTAACCTTGATTCTCAATGTCATTGCAGGAATTTGGTTCCTCCACTGTCACTTTGAATATCATTTGGCGACAGGAATGGCCTTAGCCATACAAGTTGGTACACCAAAGGATCTTCCACCAGTGCCTGCAGGTTTCCCCAAGTGTGGCGACTTCACTCCTACTGTTTATACATAATCTGATAAGACTGCAAAATGACTATATCATGTATCTGTACAGCTTAGCAAATAAATGTATTTCATAGTAGTGCTTATAATACTGTTCTACCTTTCTAAGCAGCTTCATCGTATCATATATTTACTTCCATTTCACAGAAAGCAATGGAAGTAATACAGCAAAGGAAATCAAAAGTAAAAGTAAGATAGGGTTGCCAACTTTCAGAAATGAAAATAAGGGATAGGTAGGTAAGTGCTTAAACGCATTTTGTGAATACACATTTTTTATCAAATATTTAATTATTACATCATATCTTTATTGCTGTAACTAAATTGTATGGTGTTCTGCCATTTTAACATCACTGATTGTACTTAATAATAGGATATGCCTCCATTTGTATCACTTCATCTGCTTTCACAAAAGTAAAAAATTCTTTACATGAATAAATAAAATTTGCAGTCAGCTGAAACTCTTCTTTTATGAAATCTAAACTACTTCTTTTATGTCTCTCAATCAGCCTATTGTTTATTAGAGAAACAAATTCTTTCCGTTCCTACATTTGATCTTGGCACACTAAGTACAAATCCTTAGACCTTAGACAAATTATTTGCACACACATTTCTTTTTTCAAAGCACTGTAAACCTTGATCCAGTTTTCTGATGCATTCTCTTTCTGAGATATGACATCTGATACTGAATACCTTAAGAAGGTTTTGAAGTTGTTTAAATTGAAGCTCTGATCTTAAAATGAGGGGCATCCAAGACTATTGAAAAATGTTCTTCAAATCTGAAGTGCTGGTTTCAATATGCAACCAAGCTCAAGTAAAGTTTCTTAAAGCTTTCTTCAATTAAACTCATGGTTGTGCAACATGTTAACTTACTTAAAACATACAGGTATGTTCCACTTAAAAAAAAATAGAACTAGTAATTCAAAAGAGAAATACAGGATTTCTGGGAAATATGGGATAGTTGGCAACCCTAAAATAGATAATCGTAAAAATCTGATGTGTTACATTCACATGACTTTGTCTATCCATACCTAGTGTTTTTATTTAAGTGCTAAGTTTATACATGGTTATGGACTGGTGTTAACCCAAGTTATTTGGCCAGCCATAACTATTTCAGTATACAAATACAAAGGTTAACATATTACATATATGTCCTTTGTCAACTAAAAGTTAATCTAAACTTGCATGTTTTTCAACTGACCATTTCCATTTCATCTTCACTTTCCATAAAAACTCCCCTAGTTCGGAAATCTGCTTCTGGTCTCCAAAAATCTTTATACATGCAATTTCTTTGATTCTCAGTAACCATTTCTTACTTATTAGTCTTACCCTCCACTCATTAGTGGCTTTACATTAAAAAATAATATGAATTTCATCTTCCCTCTCCCCACATATAGGGCACATTCCAGGGATAATCTCTCCCCTCATTCCCCTTAGTTTCCAAACCCCTAATCAAAACCAGGCTGACCCTTCTTTTTGCAAATTAAAATGTTCTTCTCCTTTTCTTGGTCATCTTTTAATTCCTTGTAGTAAGTCAGTGAGCTTTTCTCCCTAACCTGGACAAATAAAATTTATCTATCCATGTCTTCCATTTTAGATCTCACTTCCTTCTAAAAGCCTCTTTCAAAGTGTCCAATTTTAATCCAAAAGTCTCCCAACCCATTTTTAAAAAACTGCTCTCTAATTTTCCTCAACAAGACATTTGACGTAATAACCACATTTTGTTCTTGATATGTCAAGCATATTTTCACTATATCAGCATCAGGAAACTCTTGGATCTGAAATAAATGTTTCAGTACTTTTTCCAAAATTAGCCCTCTCATACTTACCTTTCCTAGTGCTGTTAAAGCCGCTGCATTTGCGTACTGCTAGCGAATCCCAAAATTAATTTACAGAAAATTCGTAATATAAAATCCATATTATGCCACCCCTCGTCTATTCCCCAAATTTCCCCTCCATAAATCCATTGAGAATCAACTAAGACTGCATAAAGTTTTTCAAATCATTTAATGCACATTACTGGCTTCAGGTATAAACATTTGTTATTGCTGTCAAGGCCAGTTTTCTTTTTGCCATTCAGATCTTTTCTGTCTCTCCCAACCTCCATTACTACCCAGCTTAATACCCAGATATGAGACATTACTAACAACTTGAATAATTTCCTTGTCTGCCATAAACCATTTTTCACCTTTATGCAATTTATTTCCGTTCTTGAAGACCATGAGTTTAGTTTTACGTGGCTTTACCTTCAGCTCCCACTCGTTGCAATATCTGGCAATCTCCCCTATAGCTTCCTTTAAGCCAATTGCTGATAACTGAACATACCACCAGTTCATCCGCATAAAGTATCCCAGGATATTTACATTTTTAAGGCATGTGAGTGCAGGCATTCATCAAACAATCCAAAAACAAATTAAACAAAATGGGACTTAATTTACATCCTTATCTGAGCCCTCTCTCCTGTACAACTGCTCCATTTACTTCCCCATCACCACGTTTAACACAAAATCTATTTTGATAATATAACTCCTGTAGTATACCTATCACATTAGCATTTAAATCTTTATTTAATTTGTACCATAGCATTTCTCTATCCACCCTATCATAAGCTTTTTCTAGGTCAATAAATATAGCATAGAATCTGCCCCTTTAGATATTTATCTATCATCATGTTAATTATGAATACACTATCCACTGTTCTTTTTCTTTTCGTGAATCCTGCTTAGTATGGAGGTATTCTTTTATTCTCTTCAGCCCAATTTTGTATATGCCTAGTATGTAGAGGTGTTGCATTCCACGCAAAAATTTGATATTAAGATTTCACTGGAAATACATGTTTTGGTGTCCCTTGATCCGGGAAAAAATCTTTAGAAAAAATTTCAGGTGTGTGTGTCTGTGAACAGCATAACTCAAAAACAAAATAGGTACCAAACTTGGTATTTGAGTTCAGTATATCCAAAGATACAACACAAAGATATTGAGAAAAATCCTTCCCACTCTATGATACATATTTTTAAATGTTTCATTTTCTCAAGAAATGGCTCAACAATTTTGATTAACATACTGTATATAAAAGATGTTTACATGATAAATAAAATGTTATCTTCAACTTTTTGGGAATAGCCTGCGGAGTTCACTTCATTCAGAAGGAATTTTGTACAATCTTGTATAAGTGGTTAACGTTAAGCGAGAGACAGAAATGTATTACACAAAATATGTGGATCTCACACATAACAATTTCAAATAACTTTTTTGTGGCATAAGCTATTTATGAGAAATCCATTATTAATGGTTTGAATTTTTCAATAATCTGTCAATCTTTTAAAGTCCTGTTAATATTCAGTTGTTTCTCATGATTGCTGGAAACAGTATGACATTTTAAGACAGCATATAGCATCCAGTTCTTAAAACATTTGACTATTGCTATTCCCTTTGTATCTATAACGAAATGTGTAACATAGCTATTCCCAGAAAAGTTATCTAGATTAAAATTACATAGATAGAAAAATACACTTTTGTAAGGATAGTTTGTATAACCAGAGAAAGTTATGTGAATGTAACACATCAGATTTTTTTGTACAGCTTCTATACTATTCTTATGAAAGCTTATTTTCCTATTTACTTCATGTTAATCAAGATAAACCTTTGCAGAAATAGCTTCATTACACATTTCGTTGAGGGTAAAAGAGGAATAGAGAAACGAAATTGACAGTCAGATGTTGAAAAACCAGATCGCTATAAGCTGGCATAAAAATTTGATATTCTTTTCATATCATTGCAAGAAACAACTAAAAACAGTACTAAAAAGGACAGTACTTTAAAAAAACGACAAAAGTATTAAAAATTCAAACCAAAACAGATATCTCAGAAATGGCTGATGTAACACAAAAAGTTATGGGAAATAAATTGCGTTTTAAAGAGATATACATTTTTTGTGTATTTCGTTTTTGTCTGTTCTATGGCTTACCAGTTATACAAAACTTTGTCTGAATGTAGAGAACTTCACAGGCTATTTTCAGTAAAAATAAATTTTATTTGACATGCCAATAACTTCAGCATATATTTTAATCAAAATTGTTAGCAGCCATGTTTGAGAAAATTGAAAAATCTTCCATGTAAAGAGTAGTTTGAGGTGGGAGGGATTTTCATAAAAATCATGTGGCATCATTCAAAGATGTGCACCTAAATACCAACTTTGGTATTTATTGGACATTTCATTTTTGGTTTATGTGTTCAGACACACACACACACACCACATGGACCTTTTTCTAAGAATGCATTTTTGGGATTCATGGGCCTCAAAAGATGCATTCCCGGTGAAACCTAGATATAAACTTTTTGGGTAGAATATAATACCTTCTCTACCTACTAGGTACATCATAGAGAAAGTAAAAATTACAAAAAATAGCCTATACATTCCTTCCCATCCCACAAACTATCCAAATTATTAACATAACTTTCACTTACTTTGATGAACATAACATTCAGCGTGTAACAGACTGTTTCAGGGAAACAAAAATCTCCCTCTCCCTCTTATAAACAGAGTGTCCAGCCTATACGTTTAACATTACAAGATTTTATAATTTTATTTGTATCAGATCCAGATAAAAAAACATTTGATAAGTGATTTAGTAAGTCTCTTGCCATTTATGATTGAAATGATGACAGTGGCAACAATGATTACATTATTAGGTTAGATTACAATATACACGATGGCGATATGGACACAACAGAAGTTTTTCTGTGTTCTTGGACTGGCTGAAACAAAAAATGTGAAATATGTACACAGAGCGCCAAAGAAAATCTTCGGTGGATTTTGTATCGTTTTCTGGGGACTTTTGAGGCGTGTCCTTCACCTTACCTATCGCAGAGCGTGGTGGCTTGATAACACGGCAATAAGGGGGAAAAGAGCCTTGATGCCTTTGCTTTTTCTGGTGTTATTGTAACCAAAACATGTTTATTGTCTCAGAACCAGTCATGCCGTATAATAACGAAATTACTCGTGGACGTGTCGAGGGTATGTGGAAGGCTGCTCAGACTGTTACAGCAATTGCAATGGCAGTGCATAAAAGTGTTTTTATAGTAAATTACTGGATAAAAATATTCCAGGAAAGTGGAGAAGACGGTCTACATACTCGTCAGAAAGTGGGCACTCCCCGTGATATTCGTCGTCCTCCGTGGATAGTGGTACCGTGCTAGCCTCTAGTTCCCAAGGTCGCGGGTTCAAACCCAGTGGAGGGCGATAGATTTTTTTCAGGCGTAAAAATCCTTGGTATGGCTTCCTTCGGAAGGGAAGTAAAGCCGGTGATCCTGTGTCGTAGATTTACAGCACATAAAAGAACCTCAAGCCTGATAAAGAGACCTCTGAGCAAAATTGCTGGTCTTTCACGCCCAATATAAAATGGGATGCTGAGGACCACAGTAGTTAAAGAGCATCCATAAATAAACATCAATTTAAATTTTCCCATGATATTCATTTACTAAAAGCAAATTACTCTTTTGTTATAACTGACTGATCATGTTTAGAAACTAGAGATAAATATGTATATGTAAATGGTTTACTAAATATGACATACATATTATAGCAATCAAATTGGTTTATATTTTTGTCTATAATCCTGTTGTATTCCTATGATCAATATGTTAGTCAAGGTATATTAACCAATTATAGTTTGATTTAGAGGGGAAAACATACTCCTTTATTTATTATTTAGTTATGTTTGCTTCTATGCAGCAATAAGCATTGATATCACTTTGAGAATGCAGTTCTGTTTATTTTTTGTTATAAAGTGCTGCCTTGCTATGTATTTAATGAATACCATTCAAGCTTTAATTTGCACCCCTAAAAATCTTCTCTCACTACACATTCTACATTTTGCTAACCTGGGCACTCATCAAGTTTTCCCCTTAGCTTTTAACCCTTTCAAAGGCATGTCCTGCACTAGACGATAAGGTATGGACTACTAGTCACGATAAGACGTCTGTATGACAAACTGAGTGCACTCATTCTACCACTTTCTCTTTTAGCCAATACGATCGAGAGCGTAAACATATATTTTGTTTCTACGGCATTTTGTAATCTTTGTTGTAGTTATTGGTGTAACTATTTAGTGGGAGTGGCACACCCTTGCACCATGGCCTAAAGCAACCAATGAAATGGACATGGCTTTGCAAGGTCACGTACAACGATAAATAATGTGACATAGACATGACATGCGTTAGATTATCTTTGGCACTCTTTGTACAGCAAAATTTTCGCTGTGAATTTAACCTTGACCATCACAATGATGTCCCCTTCTATGTAAGCATTATGAAATGAGACAGTTTTCATTAGTGCACACTATACATTTAATTTTGGTGAGTCTCTTTTAATCTTGAGGATTCCACTATCCCAGATATGATAATTATGTCTATTAACTTTCTCGTTTACATGGAAAGTTGCTTCATCAGAAGCATACTTTATCCAGTAAAGCACTGTTCTCTTCAATTTTATCCAAAATGTTTGTGGCGAACATCCTCCATTTGTTTTTGTCCTGATGATGATAACTGAGTGGCCTTCTAAAGTAGCCGTGCATGCAGGCTCAAGAGCCATTGTGCCTCATATTTTGGCATTAATCTAGTTTGATGGTCCATATGAAACAGACCACATCGTTGGTATCTGCCCTTCTAATCTCCTCAGGTTCCAAAAAGGACCCTAAGGATACATACCCATGCACAGCAAAACCTTCACATTCGCATAGTATATGCTGTGAGGTCTCAAAGTCCCTCAGACATTTCCTACGTAAAAGGTCTTGTGCAAGACCCATTATACATAGATGTCTGCACAGTGTGTTGTGGCTCATAACATAGCCCACAACCCCTCTGAGCCTAACTCTAGTCAAATTTGGGAGAAACTCACTCACTTTCTGGTCATGGGCCCTGATAGTGGTTTGCTTACTCCAGACCTCAAGATGAGCCCTCACCGTAAGCTGGGTTATCTCATACTTGACAAATAGCAGACACTTCACAAAAGGGCTCAGACCCAATAAAATTGATCCCCTTCTCGCAAGAATGTCTGCCATCTCATTACCTCTAATACCAGCATGTCTAGATACCCAAAGAAGCATAACTGGGCAGCTGGTACATCCTCTCACATTGCCACACCAGTCTGAATGTGGTTTTAACCACCCTAAGGGCTTTCAAAGTTGCCATACTATCCAAGCAGATGTACACATCCACTCACCCACTTGGCATAGTATAAATATGCATAGTACACGCTAAGATCGCAAGGACCTCAGCCTGAAAAATCGTGGGTAATTGCCCAAGGGGAATGACAAGCATGGTTCTAGAGCCATAGGCCCCTGCCCCCAAGGTGGGAACCATCCATGAACTATGTCTTGCCCCCTGGCTTTGGAAGGGACCCAGTCTGTGGGTCCCACTTCTCCCTGGAAGGTATTACCACAGAGTAGGATCATCTGGGTTATAAAACACTTCTTCTGTAATCCAAAAAGGATCAATGAGTGCCCTTTGTGGGGTAGCTTGAAACACCACCCGCTACAGTCCAGAGGCAGTGCACACTCATCCTGGCTACCTCATCCACAAACAAGCACAGAGCAGGAAGGTCCACCAAAATCTCTACAGCAGGCTGAGGAGCCATGCAAACCACTCCTATTATCATCATACATGCCAATCTTTGCAGCCACTACCTTCACCTGAGAGGCAGGCCACCAAACCAGCACCACAGAAGTTATTGCCGGTCTAATAACCGAGGTGTATAGCCATTTGGCCACCTTGGATCTCAGACCCCATCTCAGTCCTATAGATCTTTGACAGGCCCACAAACCATTGTAGGCCTTCTTAACTTTGTAATTGCATATTTTTCCCAATTCAGACCAGCATCCAGGATAACTCCTAGATACTTGACCGCTCCGGAAAGCTTCAACTTCTTCCCAAACAGGTGGGGCTCTACCACCTGGCAGCCTCCTCTTCCTTGTGAAATTCTGTTTCAGTCTTGTCCAGGTTAATGGACAAGTCTGTTTCTCTACGCCATTCTTCTAGAGCCTGTAGGGAGCTCTATATGCCTTCTGAAACAGTGCTTGAGAATTTTCCACTTGCTACAAGGCATATGTTATCTGCATAGACTTCTGCGTGTATTCCTCCCCTGTTTAGTCTGTCCAGCAGTACATCTACCACCAGACACCACAGTGTAGGAGACAAAACTCCCCCGTGTGGGCACTGTTGCACATCCCCAGAATAGACACAGCCTGCCGGCCTTCCAATGAGGTCATGATCCAGTCTGTTACAACTGGACTGATTCCCCTGCTCTCCAAATATTTCTGAATGGTGCCTAAAGTCATATTATTAAAGGCATCTTTGATGTCCAGGAAAACTGGCATGGTGAGTTCTCTATAGCCCAGCACCCTCTCCAGCCTCACCACAAGCTGATGGAGTGCCATGTCTGTGGATTTACTTGGCCAGTAGGTATACTGATGAGGGTGTATGTAACTCTCAAAAATCTATCAACCAGTCTTTCTAGAGCCTTTAACAGAAAGGATGTTAGACTAATCGGACGAAAATCCCTAGGCCTGCGGTAGGATTGCCTACCTGGCTTAGGTATAAACACCACTTAGGCTTGTCTCCAGAGGTGAAAAATGTGCCTCATAACCAGATAGGCCCTGAATATTCTTACTAAGTGGGATGAAACGATCTCCCAACCCTCTTGGAGGAGAGCCGGGAAGAACCCATCCACACTTGCGCCCTTATAGGGCTTAAAAGTATAAATGGACCATTTTAGTTTTTTAAAAGTAGCAATCTTAGTGGCCACTGCCCAGTCTTCCTGTGAAGGCCAGCATGCCTTACCCAAGTTCAGTTGTTGATTTGTCATGTAAGCCTCTGGGAAGTGGGTCTCCCCCTCCAACTGTGTCATAGCAATGGAGGGGTCCTCTATTGAGGTAGCCTGGCCTAGCTCTGGAGACCAGCAGTTTCTGCAGGTGAGCAGCACTCGACTGCTTCTGTACATTATCACAGAAGAGCCTCCAAGATTCCTCGCAAGCCTTTCTGATTTCTTTTTTATATATTCCTTTGGGACTCCTTGTAGAAGTTCTAGGTTTCCTGAAACTTGTTGGCCTTATATACATTGGATAGCCTTCGTGTCTTCTTTTTGATGCACCTTAAAAAAGAATTCCACCTGAGTTTATCTTTAGCCCGAACTTCGTGTATGAGGTGGCAGTGTCTTTCATAGGATGACACCAGTGTGTTCATAAAAAAGCCCATATACACCTCCAGGTCCTCTACATTTCTTAACTTATTATAAAGCTTATTTTATAAATTTCTCAGCCCACCGTCAGTCCCTTCTAAAGGAGTCTCAATTGGTCCTCCTTGGTTCCTGTACAGGTGGTCCTTTCCTTTTCCCTCAAGACTAAAGCATATATGTCTATGGTCAGGCATGGAAGGCTCCTAACAAACTTGTCCTGGGGATAGATTTTCTGGCATACTAAATCTTGTAGGCCTAAAGACGTAATCTTTTGTGGACTACAACATGAACTATAGACTGAGGAATGCCAAGTTCTACATTGGCACATCTAATTGACTTCTTACAAAGGCCATGTAAATCCTTTCCACATTTTCCACGTGTAGGCAAAAGACTACCAGTTGACTGTCTGTCCCATTTCATAATGCTTACATAGAAGGGGACATCGTCATGATGACTAAGGTTAAATTCACGGAAAAAATATTGTACACTCTTCATAGATTTTGTTTCAGCCAGTACAAGAACACAGGAAGTCTTCTGTTGTGATGTCCACGTTGTCATCTTTCCATATTGTAATCTAACGTAATAATGTGATAATTGTTGACAGTCATTGTTGCAATCATAAATGGCAAGCAACCTACTATCATATATATGTCAAATGTTTTTGTTATCTGGATCTGTTACAAGTTATAAAACTGTAATGTTAAGCTATAGGCTTTACACCCTGTACTTAATTTCAGTTGGCTCAAATAAGAGATTTTCACTAATTAATTTGGAAGTTGGAGACTGAAGTGAAACAATCAAATTAGATTTTCACTAGCCTTGCAACAAATTTGTATTAAATTTCTGCTAAATGTGAAATTGTTCTATAAAAGGCTATTATGCAAGGATCAGTACAGATGTTGCGGACAACTGAGGATCATTTAAAAGACATTGTGTTATATTTCTTAGATTTTTTAGAGGGAGGGTGGGTAGCAGCATGATTAAAAGCTTGTGAACTTTTGCCCAATGTAATTTTGGACCTCTTTACAAATTAACCTCTTCATCACGGTAGGTCAGCCAATATCATTTAAATCCCAGCTGGCAGTTTAACTTCCACACATTGTTTAAAATGCAAATTATTGTTATTTTTAAAGATATTTGAATGAAACAAAATCCATCTTTACCAAAATTGTAAGTAATAAGGATAAACCTACTAAAGGTAAGCATCGATTGCAGTTGTATTTGTTAATGGCAAAATTGTATTATGATTTTATATATTTTTTTGATAATTGATTTATTTTTTCAAAAACTTAGGTAGCTAATTTTGGCATAATACAGTGGCTACAGGTCAAGGTTATTGGGAGGTTGGCGCCAGCAAGTCGAAGGTAAACAGAGATAAGCAACTCACTTGCCTGTTGTAAATCTCAGAAGTGTTATTGGCAGATAACCAGAATCTTCTGGAAGTTTCTTCCCTCCCTTCTCAGACAGTTCTAGAATATTTTGTGGAAGATTCCATTAGCTATATAAGTGAGTCTTCTCACAAAAGCAGTGATTCGGTTGGTTGGTCAGTTCAGTGAGCAAGTTAGTGAGTGCAATTATGGTGCAACATCAAGTGCGGTTCTACAAGTGAGTGCTGCTGCTGTAGAGGAGATTGGAGGGAGGTCTTATGTTTGACTCCGCAGCGAGTGAACCATCCAGAAGAATCCAATACGCAACCGTGCATATTGTATTATCTGGATCAAGAAGGAAAGTGAACTGACATGGAAATTGAACCAGTTCACATTAATGAAGTGACAGTGGAGTGAACTCCCAGTGAAGTTGAACTAGAAAACAGTGAAATAACATTGAGAACTTAGAGAAGTCACAGTTGAAGAAAAATTGGACAGTCACAATATGCAGAGAATCTTGTCAAGATACTTCACTTCTGGTTGGACTGTATGTGCAAGCTAGCTGAAGGTAAAATTTAAAGCTAGTCTAATGACCAGAACAGAGTACCAAGAATTTTCTGACGTGACATCACTCGTCCATGTTTATATCTTCTTATATTAACTTTCGTGAATCATAAGGATGCCTTACTACACACAAATGTAATACAGGCGTGATGATATTTGTAACCTTAACACTCCATAATAATTGAGTTTTATTTATGGACACTCTTTAACTGTTATGGTTCTTAGCGTCCCATTCTATATTGGTTGTGAAAGACCGAAAATTTTGCTCAGAGGCCTCTTTATCAGGCTTGAGGTTCTTTTACGTGCTGCAAATCTACAGACCACTGGCTTTACTTCCCTTCTGAAGAAAGCCATGCTAAGGATTTTTAGACCCAAAAAAATCCATCACCCTCCAGTGGGTTTAAACCCTCAACCTCAGGAACTAGAGGCTAGCATAGTAAGCACTACACCATGGAGGACAACTTTAACACTCAATAGACGCTTACGTGATTTAGGGGTGAACAACAGCAAGGTTTCTATTGGTGAGAAGGCTATATAATGGGTGGCCAGCTAACTGGGTGTCGAGAGCCACATTTTGAGGGATGAGTTGGAAAGAGCTGCACATATTTTCAAGGTTAAATGTGAATTTTTGCCGAGAGGGATGGCTCAGGCAGTAACATGTGTCCCGCATTGGGAAGGTCCCGGGTACAAACCCCGGGGCCGACCATCTGACTGAAGGACTTTTCGCAGTTTTCCTCTGTCATTAGGCAAATGCTGGATTGCATAATTTGATCTGCAAATTTTCCTATCATCCCTTTCATCACTACACTTCATTTCCTTCTTCTTCACCACCATACCAGGCATTGGGCTGATCACCCATCTGCTATGATCCAGAATTTGCTTGGTCTTCGACAGACTATTGACCCAAAGGCATGGGTGTGTAAGTCCCACAAAGAGGAGGGTGTTCCATTAAAAAGAAAGAAATATGAATTTTTTTGAAGTTCAAATACTGAATATAATTACAAAAACAACAGCAAAAATTATATTTCTCCAAAAACTTACATGTCATCACTATTAATGTAGCACACTAATTAGTGTAACTTCACAAATTACAAGACTTTTTGTAACATGAACCTTTTCTACTGTTTGGCTTGCTAATTGCTTGAAATCTGGTAGGTCAGTTAAAGTGATTGTCACAAGTTCAGTTAAATGTACATCAGTTAGAACTGCTCAATGCTTAGATTTAATGAACTTCATCCTTGAATAGGTAGTCCCAAAAATGGAAATCAGTCTTTTTGCACACTGTTTTATATTTGGATACTTTTGTTCTGAAACCTGTTTCCAAAATTCAACCACTGCACATCCACTTTGTTTCAACTGTTTTAATCGCTCAAAACTTCCCCAAAAATTGAACAATTTCAGTTTAGCTTTAGAATTTTTAAGGCCACACGAGAAAGAAGAGTCACATGCAACTCGCAAGCCAGGGTTTGGCCACCATGGCTATATAACATTCATAAGACAAAGAAATTTACATGCACACTTCATTTTAATAATTCTTCTTGCTGTGACGCACAAAGTTCTGAACATAATGGGGCATCACAAGGGGCACATAACTCGAACTTCTTTTCTAATGGATTTTGTCTTGCAATATATTAGAACAAGCAGATTATGATATAATCATCAGGAGCAAAAAATGTTCATATGCACATAAATTGTAAAGTTACATGAAACATTATGCATCAGTTGTTACACTAGCTGTATAACAAATTATATCCATAAGTTAAGTGCAAAACATTTCATTTAAATTAACATTGCACTAAGCTATGCATGGCACCATTCCTTCTATAACACGTGAAGGGCATCGGTGTGTGGCAGAACTGTTCCATCTTTAACAGTGAAGGGATTAAATCCTGAACCTGTTCTTGTGAGTTATGTGATTTAAAAAAGTTATTATTATTACTCTTTATTTTACGTCACTTTAATTACAGGGTCATATCACGATGGATCTGTTAGTGGATAACTCTTAGATCCAGGTCTAGGTCTCATCCCTATAACCACCCGCCTTGTTGTGTCCACAGAGACCCTATGCATAGCAACTGAATCTTCTGCTTCCTGCCATGCAGATGGCATTAGAGTGCTGTCCAGTCCAGCTGCTGCTTTCATATAGAAAGGCACACAGCCTTCTAGGTCTCATCCCTGTAACCATGCCATTTTGCTTTGTCATGTATCCACAGAGACCCTATGCATAGCAACTGGATCTACTGCTTTGTGCCATGCAGATGGCATTAGGGTGCTGTCCAGTCTAACTGCTGCTTTCATATAGAGAGTGTTTCAAAAAAGAGACCTCAATGCCAGTATGTGACAACGTTCACCTCTTGGTGTGGGAGCAGCACATCAGCCTAATAAATAAGTTAAACTTGCACTTACTTCAGTATTGCACTAACACACAAAATGTACAAAATCGGCAGAGGTCACATGAGGTTACAGACAATGCATTGCTCCTTTTAGATTCTTGGAGTGGACAGACTGGTCATTTTTAAAGATAAGGATGTTACACTACAAGAGAATTGTGACTCAAACCCCTACATATATATTTGTTTAGACAGTATAAAATTGTAATTCCAAGATTGGGAGAGCTGTTCAGGAATAAAATATTAACCATGGAAGCAACACACAAACTACACAATAGGGGATTTTATAATGAAATTTCATTCAGTTGTGTACACCAGTTCAGTTCACCAATGTCTAAAGATATGCTGATATATGCATGGCAAAGGTGTGGATACATTACTGAAAAACAAGGGCGGACTTTTCAAAATGTCCTCAAAACAATGCTCTGTGTTCTACATTTTGTGTGTGTAGTGAAAATGTAGCAGTTGTGAACAGTTTGTAGTGTTTCAGGATCCCGTGTCCATCACCGACAAGGTCAGTGATAAAGATGGTTGTAACATAAAGATGTACTGTGTTAGTATGACAGTTGGATATAGCCTATAGCTGGAATTTAAGCACGTGCTAGAGCAGCATAGTGAATTCAAATTTGAAATCGCTATGTCAAGCAACAGGCAGAAAAGCTAGTGGAATGAGTTTTACCATGTATTTTATGACCAAAAATCTACCTATATACCAATTTAGAAAGAAATTAGCCTGTCCCTGGTTGGAGAAACATTAAGAAACTGAATGTGGCAAATGTACTATAATGTATCCAGCCTCAGTTCAATCCTGGCGTCAACAAAAACAAGTGTTGCAGTCTTGTTATTGGCTGTAAGCCTAACAGCACTCTTTCTGGTGTGTTTTCCACTTGAAATATAGTTCCAAGTGTAATACTTTATTAAGCAATACCAATCCAATGTGATTACAAGATCTAATATTAATCTACTTATGAACCGATATTCTTAAAATACCAAACTATTAGCCCAAAGTACCACTGAATTTATAAAGTTCCCTCTCACCATTTGGTACCATGTGATTGTGTAGTTCAGCATCTACTACTCTTCCACATGCTCAGAGTTTAATGCACCATCATGGTGATGCCAGCAGTTAGTCCGTTAGCAAGAAGGCATGCAAGGCGTAAACCTTTAAGAAATGGAGAGAATAATAAATGGGTTTTGCGTAACGAAAGGGCTATGTATGTACACATTATGTGGAGTTTCTTTTTCTTCTCCTTTCAAGGATTAGGTGTTATAATCACCTGTTTCGGTCTCCATTATCCATCCACCTCTTACGAGGTGCACTCAGATCTCTATTTAAATCGGCCGATAATTCATTATTTTTTAACTCTATTTTCTATCAACATCCATTTCATACTGTTTTCTTCTATCTTATCTTTAACTGAAAAGATTTTAAAATCTGATCTTATTGTTTTGTTCCTTATTTTATCCATTTTAGTACATCCCCTTACATATCTCGAGAACATCTCTGCTGCCTGTTATGTATGATCTTTTTACTTTCTCTACTACGTATTAGTAAGTAGGGGAAGTATTGTATTCCACCCAAAAATTTGATACCGAGATTTCACCGGAAATATATGTTTTGAGACCCCCTGAACCCAAAAAAAGTATTTTTGGAAACATGTCCGTGTGTCTGAACAGCATAACTCAAAAGCGAAGTCGGATAAACACCAAACTTGGTATTTAGGTTCTGTATCTTCCAGAGATGCGACACGAAGGTTTTCAAGAAAATCCCCCACTCCAGACTATCCTTTACATGGAACATTTTTCGAAAATTTTAATTTTCTCCAAAATGGCTCTAACGATTTCAATTAAAACATCATATGTTTAAGGTATTTTCACGACAAATAAAATGTATATCTTGAATTTTCTGGGAATGTCTCCAAAAGTATTCTTCATTGTGAAAGACTTTTGCATAATTGGTAAACCATAAGAGATAGACAAAATTTTACTACACAAAAAATGTAGATCACGTTAAAATACACAATTTATGTCATACATTTTTTTTTTAGTGAACCATTTTCGAGATATTGCTTGTTATTCATTTTTTGTCTTGGATATGCAAAGAATATTAATCTGTGGCAAAGAGAATGGTGCTGCACCTAGCAACCAGCTATTAAGATATATTTTGACGCTTAAAGGCTACTGTATTTCTATATTGCCCTTGGAATTACAAAACATGGGGAACATAGTACGCCTTAAGCGATAGTCAAATATTTTTAGAACTGGTCGCTATGTGTAAAATGTTATTCTCTTTGCATGTCCAAAGATCGTTTCTGCAAATGTTTATCTCGATTAATATTAAATAGATGGAGCATAAGAGTTTGTAAAAATAGTTTGTACAAGAGTAGAGAAAGTCATGTGAGTGTAACACATCAGATTTTTTGTTATTGTCCATGATTCAGAACCATATACAAGATTAGGCACAGCCATAACTTTATACAATTTCATTTGTGTTTCTTTTTCTTCCCAATTGTTATACAGATAGCTTAAATATTATGTGGAGTTTAAAAATGTTAAGACTTGTTTGTGTTTAGTTCTCCATTTTGAAAAGGCAGGGATTAGCAATAGAATGGGATAGGAAGTGTCAATGGTGACCAACTTTTAGCGGATGGGCACATGTGTTTGTTGACATCAGGATTAAGTAAGGATGGATCAGTATATGTAAATAACACTTTTTCCCTGTTCTTAAGCAGCAGGTAATTATAGTTGTGTATAGCACTTTACCTGCTTATGCACCGACTCCTCTTTATTTTCATAACTATTTTCCAAAAGTATACAAATAAAAATAGAAGATGCGAGGAGGGAAACCAAATATCACAAGAGTATATTCTACTGTTTTAGACATACACGTAGTGACATGTGGCAACTTGCGCTCATTCATCCACTGCACTAGTTTCAAGACCGACTACGTCACACATGTTTTACATTAATACACTTTGTTCATTTGCATTTTCAGTTTCAAATATGCATAAAAAACATTAATACACAAAATGCAAATAAAGAGCAGAAGCACATTTAAATATTGAAGATTATTTTATTAAATGCATTACCAAAAGAAGTAAAGCTAATAAACAAAAATACACAAATTTTATAAATCTACAGACAATATTGTAAATAGAGGAACATTTATAATTCTCTTTATACAAATACTGTACTTCAAATCTTAAAGCTTTTAATAAAAATAGTTCCAATATCACTGATAACGTGTAAAACATGACTGAAAATCATGTAGAGTGCTTGTATACATCTCAACAATTATGTACAACAATAACAGTTTAAACATACATACATTCATTGAGTATGGTATCAAAAAGAAAGAAAAACAAAATACCTGTCAGAACATTTATGTAAACCAGCATCATTAAGCTGATATATGCTGCTGTCTTAAAACAGCACCACCTACTATCCTTAACTTAATTATTTGAGACACCCAATCTCAAAACATGGCATCTAACATATATAAATTTTAAAAAAGCAGTGACATTATTACAGACATTTAAGATTGCATCGCCGATCTTTAACTAAACATGTGCATAGTTATTGAGTTTAGAAGTGTCACCCATTGAAGACTTAGCAAAAATCTCACCAGGCAATCAGATGGCAGCACAAACATGATCACAGCAGGAGCTTCCTTTTCAAATGCCAGTCAACATACAGCTGATGGTATCTTCAAATCTGTTTGCAAGCAAAACTAAAATGTTGGTAGCTGACTCCTACATTTCACTTATTTATCCCATTATTAATAAATGTACAATACTCTACATTTCCAATGATGAGATTTTTTTTAAATGATGTAAATTGTACGGTCATGAAAGCCATTGTAGTAGGTACCAAATTTTACGATTGGATGTCCAATGTTTTTACACAGTTTCTATAGGCAAGGGAAGAAAGAAAGGGGGGAGGAAGGAATGATCCTGAAAAATATACTTCGCGGACAGAACATTTCACATGGATCTACTAACATAGATTACGTTTACATTTTTCAATCAACTTTTACAGACTAGATTTATTTATTTGTTTTATTATGTGCGAAACACTGAACACACAGAAGCACATTCATATAGCCTGAAGTGAGTCACTTTGAACAGCATGTGAAGGACCTTCGCCACCTTTGTTTTCTTGTCCTGTGCTGCATACAGCACCGTTTCCATTGATGAGACGTTGCCTCTCTCTGTACATGCTCACTTTCATGTTTTCAAGTTGGTGGTAACGACATAGCTTCAAAATGGCAAACACAGATAGGCCAACCCAGCAGGCCCAGGAAGCCCAAGCACCAAATTGTGCTGTTCCCATCTCTATGTGGAAGCCAGAAGTATCGATGCCATCTTGTTTATCGATAGCATTACCTGCTGCTATCTCACACCTGTAATTCATATTTTAAACATTTAAAAAAACTAAGAAAGGTTGCAAATAGCTTATTTCTGCTGTTTTGTTCACAGCACATATGATTTAACCCTTCATTGTATAATGTTACAATAGGTAACACAGATGTGTCAAGGTTTTAGAGTATTTTGAGTGTATCTTGCTATAACATTTAACAATAAAATATGTGTATTTGTAGCCATTTTATATTGTAAAAACTATTTCAATACTATTGTAGTGTTTTTTGTAGATTAAAAAGGAGACTACACGCAACTGCAGTAAACTCCTGTCATCATACACACGTGCCATTACACCAGTTATTTACGTGGGCCCTCCCCATTCTTATCACACACACATTTTTCTGCAAAAATGAAATTTAGTTTTATTTATGGATGTTCTTTAACTGCTATGATTCTTAGCACTCCATTCTATATTGGGTGTGAAAGACTGCAAATTTTGTTCGGAGGCTTATGAGGCTTGAGTTTCTTTTACAGACCGTAAATCTACGACATGGGACCACCAGCTTTACTTTCCCTTCAAAGGAAGCCATGCTAAGGATTTTTATGCCCAAAAAAAATCTATTACCCTCCACCGAAACTAGAGGCTAGCATGGTGCCCTTAGACCACAGAGGACAGTTCACATTTGACTGCATTTGCTGGATTTGAATGGATGATCAGTTCATTTCGCCTCATCTTAATGAACACAACTATTTGGATTGCTTCCACTAAGGTGCCTGTGACAGGGATATAGGAATTAGAAGAAGAGCGACATATGTAGTAAAATAATTCATGCAATAAAGGATGAAAACACTTTTGTTCCCAAACAGCGTATGAGCTGTCAAAAATGAGCCCCACCAACAATGGCTGTGGACAAGCATTATCAAGGAAAACAATGCTTGTCAGCAGTAAAGTTGCTTGCGACTGTTTTTTTGCGATTCTAAGGACATTTTGATGGTGGACCTTCTTCATGAAAGAAGTAGAAATAACTGCCTACTACTGCACGTTTGTGGTTGAGCCATAAACCACTCATCGTAGCAAACGACATCAGCAAGCCATAAGAAATGCCATTCTTCTCCACAACAATGCAACATCAATGTGTGAAAAGCTGAAAGACATTCTCTGGAACACCCTCTTTACAGTCTAAATCTCCCTGTTCATTTATGATTTGTTCTGACAACTTATACAGCTACTGGGGAGGACAGCTGTTTGATGACGACTCAGGCATGGAAGAGTTAGTACACACATGTTGTTGCAAATACTCCATCTTTTCTTTCAAGAAAGAAATAAAAAATAAAGTACAATTTGAGAAATTTTGAAATCAGGAGACTGTAGAAAAGTGCTATACTATTGGTGTGCCTTTTCATTGGTTTAATGAATTAAAATTAATTATATTTGACCCACCCTCATAATGGTCTTGGTCATAGTTTATTGTTGCTCAAACTCAGTTCACCAATGTTGAGAGGAACTAATCATTTCATTGGATGGACATGTAGCTTTTGAATTTCTCCGTTTTGGTATGTATCTTCACTCTCTCGGTAATTACATAAAAAATTATGAAAGATTACATTGTATATATTCAAGAAGTCCTATTTTTTGCAGGCTGTACAGTTTCCAGGCTTGTAAGGTGTGGTCCATTGGCATTTCTTCTGACTCCAAATGTTTAGGGCTTTCTTTCAGTTTTGTATAATTTTACATTGGGCTGCTCTTTTAAGTTCAAAGTATAAAAACAATATCAGGAATCTTACAAAACACTGCATTTTTACTAATTTTATATTATAACAAAAAAAAATTACTTTTATTATTCAAAGATTGACTTACATGTTTAAGAAATTATGCTTTATAGTTTAAACAATTTTACACATTTAATCACCATAAAAGGAAATAGGCCTTTACTTGTTTCTCCTATAACACTTTTATAAAGTAGAAGCATTGTCTGCTAACAATCAAGTACTCTTTAAGTGTACTTACGAAGGAAATCGTTTTGTCATTTCTTCGCACCACACCATAAAGCCCAGAGTTATCATTAGAGCTGCTATTATTGTCATAGCACATAGGAATAAGCTCCCAATAACATCAACAAATGCAGAGAGGAATGAACTGCAACAGAAGATACAATAAATACAAATTATGACATCAGCGTGTATTTGTTATGAGTACGACTAGGTTACATAATACTACATTTGTAACATCATACAGGTATTGGATGTTGGCAAAGATCGTGCCCTGCTCCATTGGTAACATCTGCTCATACACATCAAACTGGATTGCTGTAGCTGTGTGTTATTTTATCTTGTAAATGTACTTATTTATTATTGGTAGAGAACACAGTTTTGTGGTAAATATGGAGCCAAGTGGGTCTACAAAAATGACAAAAGTAAAGTACTTCAAGAGCCCATCCACAATTAAAATTAAACATTAACATAACTATGTAATACTATAAACTTAATGCGATATGTTCTCATTCATGACAAATGGAAACAAACAGCAGCCGCCAATCTGAGAGAACGTGAAACAGTTGAGTTAATTGGACACCCTGCAAAATACCACCCACAGTACATACGACGAAACAGGTTAAGTACATGTATCAAAATGAACAAGTAGTAGCTATGAAAATGAACAAGAGGGGAAAACTCATTTACACTCTTCACTTAAGTAGAATTATCTGGACATGTTTCGAGAGTCCCTTGCTCTAGTCAGCTGCTGACCTACTGGCTGGTGGTTGTTTGATTGTCCTATATCTGACCATCTGTGGTGGTATCTGGTGAGGGTTTGTCCTCTGCTGGGATATCGAAATTCATTGCAATATTGTTGTTCTTCCAAATGTAGATTTTCTCCCAAGTGTATAGTTCCATAGATTTTTGAGACTTCTTTTAACAGTTTAACATCCGGGTCTATTTTGTGGTTTTTCTCCCAAAAATTATTCACAACAGCAGATTTTTCAATTTGTTTTTGTTGATTGTTCCTGAAGTGCTCTTTTCTGCGAGTTTCAATATTTCTTTTGATTCTCCCAATGTATTTCATGTTGCATTCTATGGCGTATATTCCAGACCTTTGTTCTGGAGGGACTTCATGTTTCAACTTTGAACTTAGGAGATTTTTAATGCTGTGTTTGTTATATGGTGCAAGTTTTACGTAGAATTCTCTAAAGATGTTTTCAAATTTGTGATAAAAGTGTGGATGGTACGTAAATTTGTGGAAGGTGTATTGCATTTTGATTGGTTTGAGAGTAGAGACTTTTGTAATAATCTTCTTTCTTTTGAATTTATTTTCTTTATTATAGTGGATTTTCATTGGTGACTGCTGTGTTTAGTATGTGGTCAAATTTTGTTCTGTACTCTGTGCAATTATGGGGATGTTAACCAACCTGTATGCTAGGCTGCTGAACAATGCATATTTATGACTGCCTGGATTGTAGATATTTTTTATGTAATTGTCTGTATGTGGGGCTTTCCTATGTATACCAAAGCTAATCTTGGAGTTTTCATTCCTCATAATCTTCAGATCTAGAAATGGGAGGTACCGTCTTTTTCAGATTCTATTGTAAATTTGATTGACTTTTCTTGTAGGTTTAATAGTGCATCTTGTAAGCGTTTCTCTGGAACTATTGCGAATATATCATCTACATAACTATGCCAAATTTTAAAAATCCAAGAGAATGGTATTGTGATGTGTTTTTAAAAAAATCCCATATATAGATAATGAGTAATGGAGAAAGAGGGTTTCCTAGGCCTGAAGTTTATTTGTAAGTTTTCTCATTAAACGTAAACTCGCTCTGTTCAATGCATACACTGGTTAAAAGTAAGTGTAAGATCTTACACAGAAAGGTATTAGCCAGTCAACCTTATGTTTGTGTGATTCATTATGAACGATTTCCATTACAATACATATCATCTAATTTTTAAGTTTAGTTCTGCTTAAACTTAATTTTCATTGTGAATGAAGCCTAATATTAAGTGCCAGAATAATAATGTATATAATTTAGGTTTCTTATTTACATGTGCAGTACTCAACACATCAGTTCTCACCTCAGAGTGTTATTTTATCTGACAATTATTCTGCTGCTACTGTTATTCCTAGTGTCAATATTTTTTGTAAAGTAAACTAAGTACCTTTATCACAGCCTTCTCCTATACTGAATATAATATTTTCTTTTTAAACAGGTGGTTAGTATCGAAATATTTCTGGTAAAAAATCACAGTAACAATTCTTATTATAATTACAATGAATAATGAGGCTTACACAAGGTCCTTTGTCAGAAATGTGTGAGAGATTCTGAGACTCACAGCATATACTGTGTGAATATGAAGGTTTCGCTATGCTAGGTGGGTATCCCTAGGATGGTACTGTTTGGAACCTGAGGAGACAAGAAGGGCAGGATAACAATGACATGGACCATTGGACTTGAGTAACGCCTAGGATAAGACGCACACAAAGGGCTCTAAGAGCCTATGTGTAGGCCTCTTAATGAGGTCACCCAGGGTTCATCATCAGCTTGTTTTCTTTCTCGAATTATAGATATATTGCTATATTTTTTCTGAAACATACTGCTACAATTATGTTTTACTATATGAATCACAAACACCATGGCTACTGAAAGTATGCCATGATTTATCACTTGCACATAGTTTTTGTCCTCTTTTTTTCTTTCTTTTCTTTTAGTGGTATTTAATGCCTGTTCTTACTACATACTTTGATCTTCATATCTTACACCTGGACAATTATAAGCAGATCCCTAATGTCGCCATATATATGTATACAAGAATCTTGCTTATCCAGCCCTCAATCTGGATTTCTGCTTTATCCAGATTAATTTTTCCAGGGTGTCTATTGCCTTAAGGTTTAAAATTACAGCATATTTCCAGTACAAGTTTTGACAAGATTCCAATATTGCATTGAGACACATTGCAGTAAAAAAGCAGCAGTACTCAAATGCATGTTTTGGCTAGCTTAACGTCTTCACTGTTTTATTCGCTTCCCAGCCTAATATGAAGTAGTGTTTATTTACTAGCTACCATATCCAGTGTTGCATGGGTGACTTCTTAAATCTTGAATGACAAGTTAATTAAATTTACTCTGTGTTCTTTATGAAATTATTGTACAATTATCCTGAGAAATGTAATTTCATAAAATTCCCATCCCATACTATTAATAATAATGGACCAAAAATTAACTGATATTCACAGAAGTGGGAATGAAATATCAGCAGATTTTATACTTTTTAATCTTAGCCTACCTCATCCCCTCCCCACAACATTCTTAAAAAATTCTGGAAATGTTGTATAGCCTGTAAAACAATTTTAGGGGTGAAAGATTATCCAAATGATTAAGTCACTTATACATAAGATTAAAAAAAAATTGTAAATTATTAAAAACAAACAAAAAGAAAAAAAAAAAAAGGATCATGCAAAACAGTAACATTTAACTTATTTGATTAACAACATTCTCTAAAAACCAATCACCTGAAAATTCAGTCTGAAATAAATATGTTATATGGATATTTCATCCAATTTTTCCAGTATCTCCTGTATTAAAAAAAAAAATATATATATAGTACATTTCCAGTATAAGTAAACACCCTGTTTTTGTTTAGTTTGCTTCTGAAACATAGCACAAATTTGAAGAAGAAACTTGTATGCTATTTCACAAAATAAAAGCAAATACAGTATTGAGTTTAAATAGCAATAGGTATTTCTTTCTTATTCTTGTTAGTGCCAAAATAAATATTTGTACCATAGATCAGTAATTCATATGCATTTAATACTTTATATCCGAATTATCTCAGATCCCACTGAACCAGCACTGAGACTGTCACCAGGAATGGTTAAGTTGCTATCAGGGACTGGCTGCTCGGAGAACTCGAGAAATACTAGGGTTCAGGCACTCCAAAGCTCTGATACAGAGATTGGACAGATGCAGGTTGTGAGAACTGCTAAAATTAAGCAGGGAAAAGCTCTGAGCAGTGGGCCTCTTTACAGGACACCTGCACAAAATGGGACAGCACGTGAATCCTGCCTGCAGACAGTGTCAACAGGCAGATGAGACAGCTGCCCATCTATTGCACGAGTGCCCAGCACTTGCTCACTAAGGAGCCTTCATTTTTGGGAGTCAATTTGCAAAATTGGTGGAGGTTTCAGCGATCACAGTCCAGAGTCTGATTCAGTTCATTATAAATGTCAGACTTCTGGATCAATGACAATAAGACTGGGGATGTGCAACAGATCTGAGAAGGTTGCAGTGCAGGGCAGTGGTGTCACCCTCTATCCTATCATACTAACTAAACCTCCAGTCCCACCTAGTCTGGATAAACAAGGTTCTTGTGTAGAAAAATCCTGATTAAGCTTATTGGGAAAAGCTGGTAACTTATTATTTTTCTTGGGCTTTTGAAAAACAAAGTTTAACATAATAACTGCAGGTA
This sequence comes from Deroplatys truncata, assembly GCA_030765065.1. Lineage (NCBI taxonomy): Eukaryota > Metazoa > Arthropoda > Insecta > Mantodea > Mantidae > Deroplatys > Deroplatys truncata. The sequence goes on from CM060987.1 coordinate 23,115,162, forward strand.
TGATTTAAACTTACCTGTCTGTGCCCTTGTACAGCAACATTGACATACGGTAGATCTGAACTGCTGAGATTACAAACAATATTACACCAACAAATATAGTATAATTGCAGTAGGCTTGTGAGGCCCAATTAACACGGAACTGTCCATCTGCTTCTTGCCATACTCCAGTAGAAAATAGTAGACAATGTCCCCTAAAATAGATAATAAAGTATAGTTACATTGGCACTAGAAGTGACACTTCTTTTAAGCGTGACTGTCAAATATGAACCTTAAGTAACTCTATATTAATATTATATAAAAAAAAGAAAATTTGTGTATATGTAGGGTAATCTGAAATACCATTTAACCAATTTTGATAATTCTTTAACCACTGAAAAGCCCAAGTCTTTCAACAGACATGGGGCTATAAAACACCTAATTTCATTTCACAAATTACTAACAAGGATTTACAAAGTCTTTATACTTGAATAAGAACACATTGGAGCTATAAAAGAACATGCTTGCGAAGAAGGCCTCGGTTTTTATTGAGAATGCCATGGAATAAAATATAATGCTTGTTACTCCACAGATTATGCATGTAAAATAAGACAAATGCCATGGATATTTCATTCCAAGCAATATACATATGCATAGATAGTCATGATTTAGCAGTTGAGACACAGCAAAACAAGAGAGATTCAAATCTGTTTATAACAATATGCATCTGATGCCAATGCCAAAATATTTCAATAACCCTCATGTAGGAAAGTTGTTTTATTTCCTTTGTACTTATGTTGTATTGAAGTTTGTTAACAGGGCATGCTAAATAAATTGTATAAGGAGAAAAAATTGCTAACATTAAAAATCAGAAAAATCTTACAATTAATAACTGAGAAAATTGTCAGGTCAGCATTTCCAGAATTTGGAAGAGGTTATGGAAGTGAAACATTCTGCCAATGTTTCAATTCTTTTTGACTAAATTTCAGGGAAGTTTTCATTAGGAATAGTCGGGGCTGTCTGAAATTACAATTCTATGGTTTATCAATCATACAAAAGTTATTCAGAAAGAAGAGGACTTCACATGCTATTCTCACAAAATTCCAGATATGCATTTCATCTGTCATGAAAATATCTTAAATATGATATTTTGATCAAAATTGTTAACAGCCATTTTTCAGAAAATAAATAATGAAAAACTTTCCATCTAAAGGATAGTTTGGGGTGAGAGATTTTCTTGAAAATATTCATATTGCATCAGTGGAAGATAATGAACTTTTCATTTTTGAGTTACGCTGTTTACAGACACATACATGGACCTTTTTTTTTTCTTCTATAAATTTTTTTGTTTGTTTTGTTGTTTTTTAATTCAGGAGGCCTCAAAACACATGTTTCCAATGAAATTTTGGTATCAAATTTTTGGGTGAAATGCAATACTTACTGTAAGTACCTAGTAGAAAAAGTAAAAATATACTCAATCATCAGTGCAAATTATTCAGAAGGCTATGAACAACTATGCTACCCTTACATTTGTTGCACACATTGTATATCTGTCTACTTTAATTAATGATATGTTATTTCAATGAACTTAAACACACACAGTATTTTCAATGCAACTGACCCAAGTTTTTAACTGAATCACTTGAGAATCCTTTTCTAAAACTTAATTTTGAGTCATTCAGTAAACAATTATGTAACTATTTGTACATGACTACTTCAATCACTTTGGATATCACTGGAACTTTGGAAACTGGTTTGTAGTTGTTATTAGTAATGTCATTTTCCTTTTGTACTAGAATGGTAACCATTAGTTTCAGACACCATGGATAATCCAGTTTATTAGAAAAGTTAAGGGATCTTTCAATTCTTCAATAATGTTTTTCATTTCAAAGTTGAATAAACCACAGTCTTCTGCTTTGGAGGTATTGAATTTTGAACAATTACAAGAATATTAACATTATTAATCACTTTCCAGTTAAATTTACTGTTTAAGTGGTTGTTTCAAGTTGAAATATACAATATGCTATTAATGTTATCAACAGCTACATTTGCATATTGTCGTCCTCCGTGGTGTAGTGGTTACCATGCTAGCCTCTAGTTCCCGAGGTCACGGGTTCAAACCCGACAGAGAGCGATGGATTTTTTCGGGTGTAAAAATCCTTAGCATGGCTTCTTTCGGAAGGGAAGTAAAGCCGGTGGTCCCGTGTTAAAGATTTACGACATGTAAAAGAACCCAAGCCTGATGAGGCCTCTAAGCAAAATTACCGGTCTTTCACGCCCAATATAGAATGGGACGCTAAGGACCATAGTAGTTAAAGAGTGTCCATAAATAAAACTCAATTTAAACATTTACATAGGCTACATGTGATGGTGGTGGAGAGCAATATTAACAAATCTGTTAAGATCATTCAGCAAAAAATAGTCTTTTGGTTTACTAACTGGCCTATTTGATTCTTCTCTGACAGTATTCTAAGTAGCTTTACACTTATTACGAGAGTTTTCAATATAATGTGAATTATACTGCGGATAAGATTTCAGGTCCAGGTTACATTCACTTTAAGTTACAAATTCCCATCACATGTAACCCATCTGAGGCATTATGGGAGCACTGCCAACATTGAGGGCCCTAAGCTGCAAAGTGTAGCCGAGGGATGTTTTTTTAGAAGTAGAGGAGTGGAGCATGCTGCAACTGTGAAGCAACAAGGCATTTGTTTGTTTGTTTGTTCATTTGGCCGCACTGTGAGCAGCGCTCAGGGACATTGAAAACTCATACAATTATGAAATATGCAGCATAACTAATAAACATACCCAGCACCAAGAACTTCTGCTTTAACTAATAACATACCCAACACAAGAACATTTCTCCTTTTCTCCACATCATGCATTATCTAAGAGCTTATTAACCATAGGATCTGTGAGGCTAAACTCCAATGATCCAATTGCTTAGCAACTTTTTGTCTTTGGTTGGCAACCATTCCCTCAAAATGGATTTCTTAAGTACTTCCAGTACAATTCATCCATAATCCAATACATACTAGAACCCAGACTGCTTGACTTAATTTCCTTCCTAAATAATGAATTCAACCTTCCCTGACAGTGTAATGCATGGAGACTTTCTTAAACTGATAGCCTGACAATGTCTCATATTTCCCTCCCTTGTATTAATTTTTTGTTTATTATATTCTTGTTTAAATATAACGTATTTGCACAGGTCATACAAGTCAAATGTTTATTTTAAAGATTTCTGAATATTGTGTGTATTGTAGGGAGTTCTGTTGCTGGTTTTTCAAAGTTTGGACTCTAAGCTTACATCTGTAACTTCATACTCTGTATCTTTTATAAATTGCTATTCTGGTATATAAAAGATGCGGGTCGACAATAACTTGTAACCAATTCAAAGTTCGGTGGTCTCCTTAATGTTTTAAAACATGCCATATAATAATTTGTTGTACAAAATAATAATGGCTTCAGTACTTACTTAAATTCATCCTGGTGTAAACTCATTGGTACGGTTATGCATAGCGAAAGAATGGATGCTATTACATATCCGGCAATTTGACTCAACAGCAAAACATTCGTAAGTGCCATTATGTGTACTCGACTACACTCACAAGAGCATCTTCATATAACCTTTACAGTTTGTAATCAGTAGGCTTGCTATCAATGTAATTCACTTTCGCAGCTTTATATCTGAACAAATAACCTACGCTACACAAAATACGATTAAGCTTGCAACGAATGAATCTACCACACCTACTTTTCATTAAGAATTTGCCATTGCCTTTTGTTTCCAAATAACATTCCAGCCAACATATAAGAAACCAACATCTGTTTGACAAGGGATATTTTTCACCTTATGCCTGATTGTAGAGATCGCACCATTACAAAATTAATTCTGATACAAATTAGGATATGATTTTCCATTGTGTTCTTTGCGCTGACCGTATAAATGGTATTTTATTTCAGCCTAAATATAAAATTAACTGCCCTCACAGTTTAAGCTGTGACTGCCTCATTCCGAAGAAAATTTACGTTCACCGCGGAGAGTAAAATCAACAAGTTGCTTATAGCATGGTATCATTGTATGTCACGTTATTTGCTGTGTGATTTGTTAGCCAAACGCGGGAGAATGTCGATGTTATGATTCATTTGAAAGGTGGAACAGTATTAGTTTTACATAAGAAAATTAATCATGCGTATATAAAAGTAATCGCAATTCCGCAAAACAAATAAATGACTTTTATTTTGATGTGTAAAAGTGTTGTAATCAGTTATTTTTAGAAGTAACAATTTGAACTGTTAAATAACACGTGTTGCAACAGGTTGATGCTCGTTTTGGATCGCGAAAGCGAACACCACTCTAAAATAGGAATTGTATTACACTCTAATAATGTAAAGTTTATTTTTTTCGGTAAGTTTTTCCATCATGAACAATGTTAGGGAAAGCTGAACAGGTAACAAAGCATTTATTATAGCATCACAGCAAATGAAACTGTCCATTTATTTATTTATTATTTATGTTTTTGCATTTTCCTGGAATCAGTGGATTTTTAATTGTAAAACTGTTACATTTTTAGAGCCTTTTTATTCATATGTTACTGGGCCAGGAGACACGTCTGAACCTGTCGTTGCAAGTATTGACGTGTATGACGAGAGTCTGCCTTACTGCAAATTATGTGCCTGTTTTCTTCAGTCGAGTCATTAGGCACCCAAATTATACCTAATATTTTCGTAATTTTGAAGTTCTTATTGAACCTAAATCGACAAGTATATTCTAAAATGTGAACAGTGATATGCAAACTGACCCTGGGTACTCATACATTTTATCTCTAAATTGGCCCTTGTTATATATTTACGTAACCGATTAAAATTATCTGTAAGTGAAACGTTTTTGATAAATTCATACTATGCTTTTTTTCCATACACATATACTTTATGGAGTGCTACTTTGGGGGAACTCATTTTTGTTTTTAGTTGAAATGTAAGTCAAAATATATCACTGTATGCATATTTTATTGCTTTTAGTGCACGCTCAAGAAATTTCTTGTAAGCCATATGCATTAGTTAATTTTAGAATTTTAATAACTAATTAATATATATATAAAATTCTATTTTAGTTACATATGTTGATGATTAATTTTACTTTTATAATCTTACTGTGTGTTTACATAAGAGAGATGTGTGAATTGTATCATTTTGTTTTAGACAGCTTATAGTTTAATGTGCTTGTTTAATTTAAAAGATGATCTGTGACATGTCTGATATCATTTGTATGATCTATGAACAACATTAAGTTGTTGTTATTATTATTATTATTATTATTATTATTATTATTATTATTATTATTATTATTATTATTATTAAAAAAGATGTCCAGGAAAAAACTGTTATTCCCAAAGTAGAGAATAATTTTCAGGTACAGCTGTTTTGTAAAAATGGTGCAAATGTTATATATTTTGCAAACTACAAAGATAAAAGTATTGATAGGCATTTATAAATATCCTTTAATTAATAATAGTACTTGTAAAAATTTTAACAAGTCTCACTTTCATAGCATTGTTACATTTAGTTTTCTTTATTATTATTATATTTTATTGGCATCGCATCTATCTATACCTACCCCATCACAGCTTTGTCATTAATGTTAATGATCACTGAATGTTATTTTGTATTGCATAGCTGTAGTAACATTCTAATGTTCAAAAAGGGATGTCAAAAACAATGTTTGAGAATAAGATAAACACTGAAGTCGGAATTGCAGTTATATTTTTTAACAGTAATTGAAGAGGTGGTTATAGTGGCGGTTGTGGCAAGGTATTTTTGTGAGGAGTGTATCTTCAGTTTCCAAGGATTGGGAGCAAGTTTTTCACTAAAAACTTCATAAGACAGGTTAATGTTTGTTTTCACTGTTAAAATTGCTTGTACTGTGTTCACACACTAAACTGAAATTTGTCTTCAGATCAGGTATCATTAATATTCATTCTGTGGATGCATTACTACACTTAAAATGTCTAATTGTTCTTTTTATATTGGCATACAGTCTTTCGTATTGCTTCAAGCACATGATCACTTCCTACTGTTTTCTACATGAAGACTTGGCTCTGAACTATTCACTTTCTCTTTGTGACAGATCTGCGCAAATAAGCACATTCATCAAAAGTTTCATTGTAATTGAGGTTTACAATTTCTTGGCATTTACGATATACAATGTTCCATTACATTATAAATATTTTGCCTTTAAAGCAGATTATCTAAGGGAAGGCAGCCTAAATTTGTCAAATCCTCATTGTGTTTGTTCCAGGAATTCAAATAGGATACAACAGCATCAAACATTCTTTAGATACTTTGAAATAGTTTTCTAGTTTAATTTCTCCATTTTCAACTGGAATAGTTTGTTTGATTTGTATGTTGGAACCCTCTGTGAGCCATGCTCAGATACTTCTTTGTAATAGTGTTTAATGCCCGCTCTTGTGACACTGGTGATGCATGAAATTATAATTAGGAAAGGAAACTTGGGTGGAATCATGACAGGCCTAATTTTAGGATACCTCCGTGGCATTTACCAATTATGAGGACTGAGGAAAACATGGAAAAGACCTCAGTCAGGTAGAATGATCCTGGTGGGATTTGAACTGCAAACTTTGCATTCACAAATCCTTACCTGAATTACCTCATACCTATGCCAGTTCAGAGAAGTTGAACATGCCACACAGCACATAGCCAACACTAAATCTCTTAATACTAACTAAAACATGCACTTATTATATTTCATATCATGCATGATGTATTAACACAAAAGTAGGAACGGGTGCCTGATTAAGTAAGCTGTAAGTGTAAGTTTGTTGTGTAATGGTGCATTTGTTCCTGTGACAAGCTATTGGTGCAGTTCCAGGTGATGTAAATTGGGTTTATGTCAAACACCTAGGTGAACTTCTAGCTTACAGATAGTAATTGTGTTGTTAATATCTATAAGTGTTCAGCTTCATAGCAGTGCTATGTGCTTCAGTTTTTCAAGATGAGTGCATGGATTTGTGCCAATACTAATAGTGAAGAGCATAAATACCTGGGAATGCAATAGCTTAGATACGAGAAATGTCCCAGAAGTATCCGACCTAACAAAGAAAACACATCTTTATTTCTCTACACAGTCTCCTTTCAGCTCGATACACTTTTCCCAGCAATGTTCAATAGCTTTGATACCCTGTTTATAGTGAGAACCATCGAGTTCTGAAAATAGCCATCAACTGCAGACTTCACCTCTTCATTGTTGGCAAATGTTTTACAACCAAGCCATTTCTTCAACTTTGGAAACAGAAAATAATTAGAGGAGGCTAAATCTGGCGAATAGAGTGCATGAGGAAGCAATTTGAACTTTAACTCATTGATTTTGGCCATGGCGATAATGGATGTGTGAACTGATGCATTGTCTTGATGAAACAGAACTTTCTTTTTCACTAAATGGGGCCGTTTTTGCTTGATTTCATCATTCAAACGTTGCAATAAGTTTACATAATACTCGCCATTGATTACTTTTCCTTCTTTAAGATAATCAATGAAAATTATCCTAAGCGCATCCCAAAAAACTGACTCCATGACTTTGTCTGCAGATGGAACTGCCTTCACCTTCTTTGGAGCCGATTCTCCCCTTTAAATCCACTGTTTTGACTCTTCCTGTGAAGTGATGGACCTATGTTTCATCCATGGTTATGAATCGGCGCAAAAACCCGGCTTTATTGTAGCAAAACATCACCAAACACTCGACTGAAACATCTTTACGACACTGCTTTTGTTCAATTGTGTGTAAACGCCGCACTAATCTTGCGCATAGCTTTCTCATGTCTAAATTTTCAGTTAGTGTACGATGTACAGCACTTTTTGTAATGCCTACGATGTCTGCTAGCTTGCGTACTTTTAGTCGACGGTCGTCCAATACCATTTTGTGGATTTTCTTCACAATTTCTGGCGTGGTCACCTCATTTGGTCTCGACCACTGCGATGTTCGTCTTGAGAGCTCGTACGGCCTCGCTTAAACTCTGCCACCCAATATTTTACTGTTGTAAACGGAGGAGCAGACTCCCCCAGAGTAGAATCTCGCTCAGCTTTAATATTAGTTGGACTAAGACCTTTCAAATGAAAGTAGTGTATCACATAACGATGGTCAGTTTTGTCCATGTGTACAAATTCGCTGAGAGAGTTCACTATTAATGGCTGCCAAACAATTACTAAACAATGTAGCATCGTTAAGCTTTATAAGGGTGGTACTTTCTACCATAGTCATTTGTTTGAAACAACAACTGCTATATATATTTGTCAGGTTGGGTACTTCTGGGACTGCCATCGTAATATTTGGAGAAGGAGATAAACAAATACTAAACAGGAACATTTCACAAATTTAAGAAGATTTTCATGAAACACAACATCAGCCTAGCTCCACAGAACAAATTTAACATAGAGAAATTACTTTGTAACAAGTTAAAAGACCCCATCCCACAAGACAAAAAAGCTGGAATCTATAAAATCAATTGTTCAGATTGCAATAAAGTATACATAGGTAAGACAAAAGGAAACCTAGAAACTAGGCTAAAGGAGCACATGAGCTGTATCAAATACAAACAAATGGACAAATCTGCAGTTTCACACCATTTTTGGATCACTAATCACAACATCAAACCCAATATTACATTAATCAAACCAGCCAAATTTGCAGTCGAATTAGATGCATGGGAGAAGATCACCATTCTAAAACACAACACACATCTAATGAATTTTGATTTGCCCCCACCAAATCCTCTCTGGAAGTACATTTCTCCACCACAAGATGCCACCACAGTATCTAGTCCAAAAAACGGAAACACCAACAACACGGGCCAGCCGGATTAGCTTCTGAGGATGGGAACAACCATTTCCCGAAACATGTTAAGTGAGTAAACTTAAGTGATGTTAGTGTAACAATTCTGACTCACCTTTAAATAAATACTAAACATTTTGGAAAGAGGCAAGATTAAGATTCGAAGATATACGAGAAACAAAACTTGTAGTTGTTTAACAGAAAACAATCATTGGATTCTTGTGTTATGTTGAAATGTTTTTGGGATAGAGAGAAATATGTTGATAAAGTAAACAGGGAGGAAATAGAAGGCATAGCATGGGTAAGAGCTGGGGTGTGAAAGTTAAAAGGTCAGAGAAATGGTTTTATACAGAGGAAGTGTCCAATATGTGAAGGGGAAGAAGACTCAGAGCATATAATGTTTCACTGTAAAGGAAATAAAAACTGAATGAAAGAACCTAGTAATCACAAGTGATTTGAAAAAGACATATCAGTTTTAAACTGAATACTTAAAGAAGAAACAAGGCTGGATTATTTCTTCTTCTCCAGCACAGTTTACGCCACTTGGCCTCTTCTGGCTCCAAAGTCTTGCTCTTTCCATCTTTTTCTGGGTCATCCTGGGTTTCTTTGTTCTGGTTGGTAGGAATGTGCTGCCTTTTGGTATTGTGTATTCTCTTTAAATGCCTATTCCATTTTTTTCTGTACTTTATTATTTTGTTATTCAACTCTTCTATGTTTAGTTGTCTTATTTCACTGTTAAATGGCTATGGGTTTAAGAAATTTCATTTCTGCTGTCTGTGTGCTTCTTATGTGTTATGTTGGATCATTATTTATATAATGTACAAAATAAGTGGGAACGGATTGAGAAGAGATAGAAATACAATTTAATGGTGGGTAATAATATTTAGTTATTAAATTTGTATGTATGGCAGTAGTTGTCTACTGGATGAGCGGCCAGGGCCAAATTTCAATAGATAAACCAATTGTAATTTTTTCTTATCAATCTACCAAATAAATACATATATAAAATAGTGAAGAGGTTGCTATGCATAAGGAATGGTTTTGTGAGCAATGCAAGTACAAGCCTGAGAAAACCATTTTCCACCTATGAGAAGAAGTGGTGCTTGCTCATTTTCCAGTAGTCTTAACTGTAGATCACCAAGGTGTTGCTCAGGACTGATCATAGAAGGAAGATAGTTTTCTCTGCTGATAATGCTAAGAGTATCCCTCTAATAAGCAGAGTTTCACTGTTCTAGAAATACTGGAAGCTCATCAATATCCAAATCCTTCACAGCAGGTGATGTCAAGCCTAAAGAGGAGTGCAAGGTTTAGCCCACAGGTAGAAATTGAGGGAAAATTTGGGTACCAGTTATGATAGCAGTGGGTGCAGTGACATTCAGATAGTCGAAGTAATGAATATTATAGTTTTTAAGTAAACAATAATACAACAAGAGATAAAAGTTGCAACTGGTAATGGTTTAAATTGAAATAATTAGACCTAATATTAATTTATGTTTAATAAAGTTACTGTAAGTAAAAATGTTATAGAAAATGACTAGTTTTTTCCTTTTCATCTTCGACACTTTAGTAGGCCACCCCTACAAGACTGACAGAATTAAAATTCCATCCTCCTCTGCTGGTAACCAATTTAGTAACCATCTCAAAGAACTGTTTCTTTTTTCTGAATTCTCATAGTAGGTGAGCTTCAATTGAAATACGAGGGCTGATCAATAAAGACTGAGACTGATTTTTTTTTCACAGATATTTATTACTCCATTTCAATGTTGACATGATCTTTTTCAAAGTAGTCCCCTCCTAACTGAATGCACTTTTTATAGCGTCTCTGCCAGTCCTCGAACACATGCTGCAGGCCATTCTTTGTCAGGTCTTTGAGAATTGCCTCACTTTTCTTTAGCACTGCTTCAGTGCTTTCAAATCGAATGCCCCAGAGCTTTGCCTTTAGTAATGGGAATAAAAAGAAATCACAGGGGGTAAGACCAGGGTTTTAAGGCGGATGCGGCACACAGGTAATGTTGAATTTAGCCAAAAATTCCTGGACTTGATTTGCGACGTGAGGCCGCGCGTTGTCGTGATGAAGTCGCCACCCATTCCGATGATGTTCTGGACGTTTTCTTGTAATGTGCTTCCTCAGTGTAGCCAATACTGATGTGTAGTAGCTGCTGTAACAATAGTGTGAGGGAGGGAACTGTATGCTGGTAAATCATTCCATTCCGAAACACCAGGCCCACCTTGCTTAGCACAGAGGACTCACCCTTCTTTGAAGTCCTTGAACCACCTAAACACCGTTGCACAAGGTAGTGCATCTTCACCGTATGCTTGCTTCAGCTTTTCAAAAGTTTCAAGGCTGTATGATTTAAACGAAAATAAAATTTTATTCCGCTGTATTGCTCCTCTCGTGTTACCTCCATTTTGTGGTGTGTGAAATTCAAGTAGGGTCAACAATATACAGCATTACTACCAACCTACCGTTACGAGAGTGCTGTCGCTTATGGACATTATACATGAAACCCTGCTCTTTTCAAGTATTCGTGGTAGAGACATAAAACTATCAAGGAAACTACAGAAAAAAATCAGTCTCAGTCTTTATTGATCAGCCCTCATAATTTAAAGATAAGGAAGTCTCTCTTCTCCAATAGAATTTCAAGAGAAACTTTTGATTCTCCTCAGTGCTGAAAGTGACCTTTCTACTGAAGAAGTACACACAGGAATTGTGCACAGTAATGACATATATTAATGACATAATATTAAACGTCTGAAAACATTTTTCAGCATTGAATAAATGCTCCTAGTTTTAAAAGTTCACTCATGGTTTTATTTATAAACCTCTGTACTGTGCACTACACAGTCACAGTAGGACATTTTTCAATCAAATGGCATTGAAGGACTTTCCTTATGCATCTGTTCAGACTTATGAAGTTTATGCTTGTTTGCAATAAGTTTGTATTGCTACTTAAAACACATTCAGTATCATTAGTTAGAATGAATGAATTTATTTATTATCCACTTAGTAATACATACAATATATATAATTTTACTTTACAGTCTCTTGACCAAACAAAGTAAAATCCATAATACTAAATACTAGTGATTCTTTCTTGAGAGTTCTGAGTAAGCCAGTAGCCTGTCTAGTTTCAACCTTGCAGTTGTTCTACTATTGGGTCCAACTATCTTTAATGGTATACTCTTGAGTCTATCCAGTTTAAATTATATTTATACACTTTCTAATTCCCTAAGACTACCTTGTTTGGGCCCATGCAACTCCTTCCCTCATCCTCTGGTTGCCTTTAGCCACTTAGTTCTACCCCACACTTTCTTTATCTCCCTGTATATCCTCAATGACTTTTTGTTGCTGAAACTACTAAATATCTCCTGGACATTGCTTAGAAAGTAGATTAGGAAAGTCATGTTATTTGAATGAAATTAATAAAACTTCCACAGATTTCATGGGCTAGTAATAACACAAGTTATTATATAGAAAATTTGAGTGGGAGTTGAAACACATAACATCACTTACATGTTTTAAAACTTGATCGATTTCGGAAGCTAATTGCTTCCATCATCGGAAGTGGCCAACTGGTTCCTCGTGGTGTTGTCCTGTATGTGTCTGTGCGTGGTGGAATCTGGTGTAGCGATGAAACTCCATAGTGGGTTCGGTGGCAGTCATTTAAAATTCATCACATGGTGTTTATGTTTTGTGATTAATAACTTTTCCTAAATATCCAACTGTGCAGTGTGTTTTGTCGGTTTTAAGAGTGTGATTTGTTGTCCAAAAGTGATGTGCAACTATAGATTTGTCCATCTGCTTTTACTTGATGTGTCTCATATGTTCTTTTAACCTGGTCTCTACATTTCTTTTTGTTTTACCTATGTATATTTGGTCACATTCTGGGCATTTAATTTCATAGATTCCTGCTTTTATGTTCTGAGATATTGGTCCTTTGATTTGTTGCAGAGTAATTTCTCTATACTTAGTCTGTGGAGCTAGGCAAACATTATGTTTTTTGAAGATGTTGTAGAATTTGTAGTGAGTCGTTGGGTGGAAAGTGAACTTCTTGAAAATCGTTTTGCTTTTTTGTTGAGTGAGATTTGTGGTGTCCTTAATGTGTTTCTGTTTCTTGAAATGTGCTATTGTTTTGTCGATGATTTGTTTGGTGAAGCCATTGTTCATGGCTGTGTTAACTATGTGTTTGTATTCTGTTTCCGTTAGTGGTGTGTAAACCAATCTATGGGTCAAACTGTTTAGGACTGCATGTTTGTGTGGTAACGGGTTGAAACTATTGTTCTTTATAAAAAAAGATTGGTTTACACACCACTATCAGAGACAGAATACAAACACATAGTTAACACAGCCATGAATAATGGCTTCACCAAACAAATCATCGACAAAACAATAGCACATTTCAAGAAACAGAAACACATTAAGGATACCACAAATTTCACCCAACAAAAAAGCAAAATGATTTTCAAGAAGTTCACTTTCCACCCAAGGACTCACTACAAATTTCACAACATCTTCAAAAAACATAATGTTTGCCTAGCTCCACAGACTAAGTATAGAGAAATTACTTTGCAACAAATCAAAGGACCAATACCTCAGAACAAAAAAGCAGGAATCTATCAAATTAAGTGCCCTGAATGTGACCAAATATACACAGGTAAAACAAAAAGAAATTTAGAGACCAGGTTAAAAGAACATATGAGACACATCAAATACAAGCAGCTGGACAAATCTGCAGTTGCACATCACTTTTGGACAACAAATCACAACATCACACCAAATATAACACGCTTAAAACCGACAAAACACACTGCACAGTTGGATACTTGGGAAAAGTTATTAATCTTAAAACATAAACACCATGTGATGAATTTTGAATTGCCACCAGTGAACCCACTATGGAGTTTCATCACTACACCATATTCCACTATGCACAGACACATACGGAACAACACCACGAGGAACCAATCGGCCACCTCCAATGATGGGAGCAATTAGCTTCCGAAACTGGTCAAGTTTTAAAACATGTAAGTGATGTTACGTGTTTCAACTCCCACTCAAATTTTCTATATAATTTCAAATTCACATCACTGTTACTAGCCTATCCATATTTTATACTAACACAAGTTATATTTGGATTTGTTTCAGTAGTAGTCATGAACAAGGAGAAACTTAGTGAGCGCTTTGGATGGCATGCTAAAAGACGTAATTGGATGAGTAATTATGACAACAGAGATTCAGCTGCAGGATTTATCTTGAATGACATCTTGAGACATTCTTTTAAAGGAAAGTCTAGTGAATATGACCGTAAAGATTTTGATGCTCTATTAAGTTTAATTCATTGTTTCCTTAATACCTATGTTCATATATATGTGGATGAGCTATACCAGTAAGTAGCTTTTATTTTACATCTGTAAACATTAGCTTTTACTTTTGATGTGTTCATTATTTTTATGTTGCTGTTATTAAGGGATGGTGGTACTCCATGAAGGGTCAAAATTTTGATTATTTGTGTGTTTTGTGTTTCTCCAGAGTCTATTTTGTGACCTATACTTTCGCCACTGTAACGTTGCACTTGACAGCTAGTGTTTAAGTTGGTACACTCGCAAAAAAACAGATGAAAAGCTTTAACCGTTTGACTTCCTAAACCAATCACAAGCCAGCATTCCGGGTGGTTGATAACAAAGCGGAACTGGAAGTGAAAGCGGCTCTGTTGGCAGATGTAGCTATTCTCAACCACGTGCTTCAGTTTGTGAATCTCTAGCAGGAGCGTAGAGTTGTTCTTTGCAAGCTACATATTGTTCATTGTTATTTATATTTGTGGTTATTGTTTGATAGTTTTGTTATTGTTCATTTATACACACACACACACACACACACACACACATATATATATGTTTTACATATATATTTCATTCATATTATTTATGTATACAAGATTTAAGTGTGACAATGTCTGAAAAACGACGCCGATCACCAAGTGATGATTCACGAAGTGAAAATCCTTTGCGCCAAGATGTGCCACTTAATAGTCAGGCATTGTAACTATTGAGGAGGACCGAGAAATCTTTGAACAGGAAAAGGAATATGTGAAGCTTCACGGCCATCCCTCTATTTTTGCTGATAAAGTTGTACAATGAACTGCAGCAGCTCCTGGACTAAGCACGAAAACTGTTATTTACAAAGGAGTGAAACTCTAAGAGAAAGAGGACAAAATTCCTGAACCATCTGGAACGCAGCAGGTATTTCTGATAACTCCAGGGAAGAGAAGAAAGAGCCTCATCCAGTCACAAATCTTGATGCTTTCCAATTAGCCGCCATACGTAGGATTATAATTTGTTTTATTTGTCCTCATTGTAGCAGGCAAGTTTGCATTATTTTGTTTCTATATTGTCAAAAGTGCATAATTTATCCTACATACGCTGCAAGTTTATGCAGAGTTATTTTCAGTTAACAATAACAATACAAAATAGTTATTATTCATTGACTTTCGCTACTAACATACACTTTTTGTTTGCGGCTTAGACACGATAGAAGGAACTATCAACTGTTGCTGTTTACTAGCCACTCTGGCAACGTCGCAACCATAATATAGCCAACCTTACACGAAGCCACACAAACTGTCAAGTGCAAAGATTCAGCGGCGGGGGTGTAGTATTAGTAATTTTTATTAAAATTATTTCCAAAGGATGTGTCATTTAAATGTCTAGTTGAGGCTATGAGATGTGTTTGTAGAAACCTAACAAACCCAGAACTTTACCAAAAATGTTTGAATGGCAAAGCCCAAAACTTGAACAAATCATTCAATAATGTAATGTGGAACTGTGTATCCAAAACTGGTTTTGTTGGTTACAATACATTGTGTATGGGAGTTGTAGTGTTAACTTACAATGAGGGTTTTCTTAATCACATGACAGTACTATATAAATTGGCATTGATCCTGGCAAAAACATGAGGAAAATTTGTATAATCTGTCTCAAACAAGAATGATCCTCTTGTAAATGGGAGGGAAGAAAGAGAGAGATAGAGACAATGAGCTGGAATCCTCTTAGGCCGCTGATTGATTGGTGGAGGGAAGTTCGTGGGTATTTTATTTTATTTGTTTTTGCACAATAACCACCTTTAAGAAGTACAGCATTATAAGTACGAGTAGTTTTCTAATCGCTGCTCAGTGTGAATTAGTTTCAGGGAGAGAAAAGTCTATAAATGTGTAGATTCATTTCTTTGAATCCTGCACATACACCACAGATGTGTCCTAGACTCGTGAATTCTGATATGAATGTTTACAACAGACGTATACATAAACATAGAGATATAAATTAAACTGAAGATAGGCACAGTTATACAGCATTAACTTATTATTGTTAAACAATATGCAGCCTAACTTTGTATTACTAATGAAACAGTTGTACAATAGGATGCCATCCTTACTCTACTGCGCATGCATCAAACTCCATTGTAAAGGATCATGGTTGTCCTACAGAAGTTATGCAATGCTACATCTACAGGGAGAGCCAAAAGACTACGAACCGGCTGCAGAGTGTTTTTCTGTCTGCATTCTCAGCACTCACCGTCTGCCGCTATCTTAGAAAGGTGCTGATGAAACCATACAACATTTTTAAAACTACTTTTAAAGGCTTTACTTAACAGCTTTATGAAAGTGTGTTTGAGGACAGAATTATTATTAGAGATTTGTGGGCCCCTCTGTACCCCAACCTAACCCCCTGAAATTTCTATATCTGGGGTAACTTAAAACAAAGTATACAACACAAACCCACACACTCTGGAAGAATTAAAACAAAATATCTGCCAGGAAATTGCCAGCATTTCTCAACGTGAACTACAGTGAGTGATGGATAGTTTCCTAAAGAGGTGCCAAAAATGTATGGATAACAACGGTGGCCAGTTTCAGCATCTCCTTTCATAATGTTGGTAAGTAAAGCCTTTAAAAGTAGTTTTAAAAATGTTGTATGGTTTCATCCGCGCCTTTCTGTGATAACAGCAGACAGCAACGAGCACCGAGGACGTGGACAATAAAAACACCATGCAGCAGGTTCATAGTTTTTTGGCTCTCCCTGTATTTATTAAGATTTTATAAAGGAAGCCTTAAAATGTGTTTCCAGTGAAATCTTGATACTGAATTTTTTGGTAGAACATTATATTTCCTCTAGCATAGATGTCTAAGTGGTAGAGAAAATATGTAATATTGAAGTTTGCTTTGTTCCAGATATTGTTGTAACAACAAAGATAATGCCAAGGCAAAAGACTTTTCACAAAATGATAAGAAACAGAATCCTGCATTGCAGGATCATCATGACATACCACAAAGCAGCCAGCTGCCAAATGCTGAAAATGAAACTAAATCACAGGAAAGTAAAAAAAGGAGAACTGAAAGAAACTTGAGATGGTTTTATCTTAGAAAAAAATTTGCACGAGAAAGAAAACAAAAGCAAAATGAGTATTTGAAAGTTAAACCTGGTATGACTTTTTTATAACTGTTGCACATATTCAAATGCTTTGAAATGTATTTTAACCTGTTGTCCAGTGGCCATTTGTCCTTCCTGCACTGTACACAAGAACCTCGTTTATCTGGCCCTCATGGATCTGGATTTCTAGTTTACCTGGATTGATTTTTGCTTACTTTTTCACCACAAAAATGTGTGCATACTTTGATAAATATGTATGAACTTATATGTCTGTAATGTTGGCAGTACGGGTAGTATAGAGATTGCCATCAGTTGCACACCTCAAGCTAATAATAAGTACAGTTATGAGATCAGTACCACAGAAGAACAAAACTTAAGTGTGTGACATTAGGTTTCATTCTTTCATTTTCACCAGTCCACTCAAGGCCATTTTCCCTGCTTTGCAACTGTCCTCCCACTCCGCTGAGTTCCCCTCTTGCAGTAGTATTGTTGTAGCAGTAGAGTGTTGTTGTAAGTCAGGTCTCAAGCTTTGAGGGAGGAACTGGAGAGGAAACTGTAGAAAGAGACAGATATATACAGTGAGAGTGGAGATTATCATCCATGACCTTGACTGGACAATCCAGAGTGAAACAACCATAGTTTTCTTGACAGTCCTGATAGTGATTGTAGACTCTCATCTGGATCACTTTCAATTCTTTTCTCTTCTGATTTTGCAGTGATCCAAATTTCACCATTGTACATCAAAGTTTGAATTTATTTAATAGTTTGTTTCTGGATTATCCAGATTTTCATTAATCCAGATTACCTCCAGTCCCACCTATTCTGGATAAATGAGGTTCTTGTGTATTAGTTTTAAATAAAATTTGCTCTGAAAATTTTTGAATTTTTAAAAATTGCTAAGACTTTGAGTGCAAAAATGGTCTTATGTGCTGAGAGCTAGTCTGCATGAGAGTAGTCCTGATTCAGGCTTAATTTTAAAAATGTTTGTCTGGCTCGGGCCGGGCTCAGATTTGAAAATAAACACACAAAAAATGAATTTAACAATTGAATTTTATTTTTCATGTAAATATATTTGAATGTATGGTATTTTAATCAAAATCATTAGTGCCATTTTTTAGAAAATAATAAAAACAAACTGTTCCAGTAAAGGGAAAATAAAGATGAAAAAATTAATTCATCATGTTCTTTAGTTCGCAATGTTGAGATGCTAAGAATAACATAGTTATCACAAATGTACATATTCATAACAATATTAATACTAGTAATAATAAATAAATGCTCGCTTCGACTAATTTGGAATAATGTTACAACAGCATGGCAGCTGCAAACTCTGCCTCCCTCCATCCACGCTCACCCAGTACATTCTGGGTAGAGTGCAGTAATAGGGACATGCGGTCGATATGACATTTCTTATAAACGGATTCCAGGACCTCAGCCACCACTATTTCTATAAAGTGGCTCCCCAAGTGGCTCAGACCGCCAGCAGGGGAAAGAAACCCATGCCGGTACTAGAAATCAAGCCCAAATCCTTTCGCACCACTGGCAATAGTGCTTTGTGTACTGATGATAATAGTAATCAACAACTAAATATAATTTTATTTAAAACAAAGTTAGACAATTGGGCCAGGCTGGGTGGTACTGTTCTCGGGCTTGGTTCAGATCAGGCCGGGCTAAGCCTAAAAATTTTGGCCTGTGCAGGCCTCTAATGTGCATATGAACAGTGGTATTAATCATTCACAGGGTCAATCTAAATAGGTTTGCTGTGTGTGATAAAGTTTGAAACACTTATGTGGATGGAAATGGGCTTGTTAATATGTATGTATGCTTTTATTCACTGTTGGAAATTTTACACTTCCATGGCTTTGTCAAGAGCAAGGATGATGAAAATGCCTTCCTTCCGCAAGTCACCAAATATGCAACACGCACTGCATCACTCAGCAGCATGTGAAAAACAAACAGATGTTTGCAGAGAGGGAACGGCACCTGCGAGTCACGTTTTCGCCACCTCTGGTCAAGAGTACAATATTACATAAAAGAATAATCTCGTGGTTAAAAGTTACTATACTTAAGAGAAAAGAATGTGAATAGCAAACCATAATATAACTTTCAATATAAGATGTTTAAAACATAAAGATTACAATGTTTACAACACTTGAACACACCTAATAAGTAAAACAACACAAGAAATATACAATCTTTGATAGTGAATATATATATATATATATATATATATATATATATATATGTACAATAACAATGTTATAATATGTTCTGCATACAACAGAATGACATTAATTATACAGAACATTTCTATTGCTCTTACATTACAATGGCTACAGGTTCAGATTTAAGATAGTCATTCACATTATAAGACATTTCTATCTGTAAGATATTTTTGACTGCTTTTTTAAAGTTCTTACTATTAAGTTCCTTTATATGTTTTGGAAGTTTGTTATAAAATTAATACCTTTGTGTGATGTACTGTTGAGACATCTGGTGAGCCTGTAAAAGTTTAAATGGATATTGTTTCCTCTTCTTGTATTATATTTACAATATTCAGAGTATTTTTTTAAAGTTGCTTATATTGTCATGGAGAAAACATACGATTTCTAAAATGAACATACATTGTACTGGCAGTATTTTGAGTTCTTTGAAGATGTATCTGCTCCCTGTTCAATTAGGCACTTGTTTTATAATTTTAATTATTCTCTTTTGAAGCCTAAACATAGAAGAGATTTTGGTAAACATTCCCCATTTATAATGCCATATGAAATTAGTGATTGGACATAGCTTTAGCAAAGTGACATCAGCACTTCTACTGGTGTCACCTTATTTAGAACCTTAAATGCATAGCATAAAGTGCTTAGCTTCTGTACTAAATACTGAATATGGCTTTCCCAAGTGAGATGTGAGTCCATCAGAGTACCTAAAATTTAGTGGTCGCTGCTTATTTAATTTGGGCTCCATTCAGCATTATTGTGACAAGGTCCTGTAAAGTTTGGTGACTGAAACGTAGATATATAGTTTTGTCAGCATTTAAATTCAATTTATTCTTTGCAAGCCACTGCTCTAGTTCAACTGAAGTTTTGTTTATTGTAGATTGCAACTCAATTTTATTTAATATTACTAACAATCATATTTGTGTCATCTGCAAACAAGGCTGTTTTGGCTTGAGTCATGCTAGCAGTGAGATCATTTATATACATAAGGAAAAGGATTGGCCCCAGAAATGGAACCCTGTGGAATACATCTAATAGTTGTAAGGTTTGACTGATTTTACTTTGACAAATTGTTTTCTGTTTTAAAATAAATACCCAGAAAGAATACCAACACATTATCCACATAGCCACCATGAATGGATAGCAGAAAAAGACAATAGATAAGAATATAAAAAAGTTGAAAGACAGAAATACATCCAACAAACGACTACTTTACTCAGACAACAAAAACCACAAGCATATAAGAAGTTCATTTACCATCCTTGGACACATATAATAAATTTCAAAGGATTTTCAAGAAATACATCACCCTGACTCCACAGAATAACCACAATATACAGAAACTACTATGCAACAGAACAAAAGACCCTCCCCAATCATAAATCAGCTGGTATATATCAAATAGTTTGTAATGACTGTAACCTGTTATACATAGGAAGAACCAAAAGAAATCTTGAAATAAGACTTAAAGAGCATATGAGATGCATTTACCAAAAACAGACAGATAAATCAGCAGTAGCACATCATTTCTGGTCTTCAAACCATGAAATCACTCCAAACATAAAACTCTTAAAACCGATCAACAGCAGCAATGAATTGGATATCTGTGAAAAAATACATATTGTCAAACACAGGAATCACCTAATGAATTTCGAACTACCGCCACCCAACAGCCTTTGGAGGTTCATCAACCCGGCACCAGAGAACACCACTAACCACACACATCCCCCAGGCAGTGACTGGCAAAATCAGTTGGAAATAAGCTGATGATAGGAGCAAACCGTTCTCCCAAAATGCGTTCAAAGTAAGAACTTTTAGTGATGCAGTGTAACAACCTCCAACTCTCTTTATTTTAAATTATGACACATCACTGTTACTAGCTTCTCAATCTTAAACTTAAGTGTAAACTTAAGTGATGTTAGTGTAACAATTTCGACTCACCTTTAAATAAATTCAATACACATCACTGTTTCTAGCTTCTTTTCATTACAATACATACGTAATGATTCTTAATTTATTCAACATGTCGACATACATTTTCCCATTCTGGCCTTCCAATTTCAGCAAATTGCTGGCGTTATAACTGCTCCACATATTTTAATTTAAAAGTGATATTTCTGCATGCCACCCATTTTTTGACATCAGCCCAGATTAATTCGATTGGGTTTAGATCTGGGCGATACGATGACAGTCTAAGTACATTATGGCGATGTTGTATTACTATCTGGTCAAGTATGTACGACTTCTGAAGCTGTTTGTTGCCTTTAATTAAGTTATATAGCTTTGTTTTACTCATGCTTTCATCTAAAGCTATATTATGTCTAAGTAATCAAGCTATCATTTCTTCTTTCAAGGAATTTTAGGTAGGTGGTTTGTCAATTTGAGTGTTGACGCATTGTGAAGCATTGTCTTTAACCAGAACAGACCCAGCAGGCATATTAGGTATCAACATGGCATTGATTCACTTCATGTAATTTTCTGTATTCATTTCTTGATGAAAATCTCCTGTGGTTTGTTGTGACTTGTAAAAGAAGGGCATTTGGAACGAAGCTGATCTTTCCAACAGCATGAACGATAACAAGTATTTGCCCTTTGGCAACAGGTGCCTGCAAACCTAATTCGCTATCGTCACTCCAACTTTTAGATGCTGTATGACTGCTGTGTATGTATGACTCATCTTCATACATTATAGTATTTTTCTGAAATTTGTAGCACCACCTTGAAAATTGATGCTGATATAAGTACACACTGATATAAGTACATATAAAATTATAGTCATTTGGAAAGGTAAAATCAAACTGAAAAATTAAATGCCATAGCCGGGATTTGAACCCCGGATCTTAGGCTTTCCGTGCCGTTGCTCTAACCGACTAAGTTATCATGGCAACATTTACTTTTTATTTTTTTATTTTATTTATTTATTTTGCTTTTCTGTTAGAACTCTTCTATTTGATTTCAGTTTCTTCCACTTGAACCCTAAATCTTTAATAATTTTTCTGAGATTTGTAGCACCACCTTGAAAGTTTCTGCTGTCTTTCAGCTTGATGAGCAATCTGCTTATTGTTAGCACAGTTTTTTCTTCCACATAGGAATTGTGAATCGTGTGCCGAATGATGCATTCGAAATTGTCTATTTCTGTAATACGTTTAGGGACCTTATGTATCTTCCCAGGTGTGTCAAATGGTACTCTTTCATCCATGTTCTTTTTCTCTTATCTTTGAGAACTCCGGAAACGGAACTCGGTGAAACACCAGTTGCTTTGACTACTCTTTCTTTCACTCTCATAAGGCTTTTGTGGAACTCGGATATAATTTCTTCCTTCATCTCTGCTTCTTGCTTCATGAAGTCGATGACATTTGCAATTATTTCCCTACTTTGACTATGTAACACCTTACCACTTAACTTTGAAAACATAGGAGCCATGGTTATAAATATAACAAATATAAAATAAGTACTATTTAGATACTGCTGCTCTCTTTAAAATTACAACCAGATGCAGACACTTTCTATGCAGACTGTATGTGTTACGCACTGTGAGTAAGCAAAGGTGTTATATTGCTTTCGTTGATTAAGCTAAACATAAACCATTCCTAGGCTCGGCAGCTGGGTTGGCAATCAAGGTCACGATTCCAGAAGTTTTGCGCGAGTAATATAAACAGTGCCTTCCTTTAGCCACAGCTTGCAGTGCATTTGCACCAGTTTAGAGATTGCCTTGTACTGACCAAGTTATTTTGCATCATCTTATTTATACGGTTATTTGCTTTGTGCTTACGTGCATTTGAGTCCGTGTATTTGTGCGTGTGTTGAGCATTTGCAATTGTGTTAACACTTTCAATGGACATTAAATAATATCCAAAAAGTAATGACAAAGACAGTGAGCCAAACGAAAAACTGAGCGTACTCGGTAACTGAATAAAACTGTATTTGGTAAAGGTATCCCAATTAAAGGACAAGGTGGAAAATAATATGCTCTGTGAAAGAATCAGCAGCATTTTCCCATTACAATAGGTATCAGTATTTCACAGGTATGTCTCTCTTATTAACGCAGATCTTGATGCTGATATATTCTTGCATGTTCTATTGTTTACATGTAGATTCATTATTTTATAATTGTCTTCATATATGAATATAAATAATACCCGCCTACAATGCAGGCGCAACCCAATCGCTTTCATACATAATTCTAATGTGCTCTCCACATGATCGCAATAAGCGGCAATGCCGCCTCTCTCTCTCTGCAAAATGTCAATCCCTTTCTTCTTTGGCAGTGAGTATAGATAGTGTATAATTTTTTATATAGTATGCTTTCATTTCTTTTCATTTAACCAATGCTCTGATACGCACAAAACATCAACATTTGCCTCATTATTTAAAAATATTTCTAATTCATGCAATTTATTGTTGAGACACTGCATGTTTTGATGCATTAATGATGTCATTTTAAGTTTTAAGGCTCTACCAGAAGTCTGTACAGTTAAGGTACTGAACAGTTCAGTCATTCACATTACATACCTTTGACTGCTTTTCTTTTTTCCTTGGCATTTTCCTGCTAATGGTACTGATTGTGAGGTTTTGAAGGCCCTGTATTAGTTACTTTAACTTTGCTTTTAGTTATGTCCCCACCGACTACAGTTTGATGCAGATTTTCTTCAGCACCACTCTCTACTGACTTTCATATTTTTGACTGAAATATGCGATGGTTCAGTGTTTACGTAATATGTTTTTACGTAAATTATTAGAACTTGAAGATCTTATGTTGTGTTGCTTTTGTTTTGTTTGGTTACATAATTTTAACTGCCCCACGTATGGGAGCCAATTTGATGCGGTATTAATTTTGTATTTATTTAACATTATTGTAGCCCCACGTTGATGCGGTATTGCTTATAATGTTTGTTTACATCACGTGTTGAAGCCATCTTGTGACGTCATTCATTTGTTTGGTTTGTAGCTCCATCTAGTGTTAGCAATTTGCGTCAGTATTAGCTTTTGTTTGATTTCATTTCAAATGTCCTCCGGCTAGCTATTATCCTGTTGGCTTGGGCACGTATCTCTATACAGGTTGTGTAAACGGAAAGGAATCTTTTATCCAAAACTTACACTGATGAAGAAATTTGTTTTACACATTTATTGTCGAACACGTTAACTATCACATTTACATATTGATCTAGACACTCACCAAACTGAAACTGTTATAATAACTTCTTACTGATCACTTTTAATCAACGTACTTCAACCTTTTGTATAATTAACTTTACCATATTTTAGATCTTTCATAATTCTGCTGCGCGTAACTTGTGAATCTATATCCGATGTATGACGAACTGACTGACTGAAGACGACGTGTAGTGTACGACGACGTGTAATGTATGAATGCTTTCGGCGAACTGAAGGACTGACTGACTGAAGACGACGTGTAGTGTACGACGACGTGTAATGTATGAATGCTTTCGGCGAACTGAAGGACTGACTGACTTTACCTCTAACTTGGCTTCTATTTATACCCCTTCATCCAGATACGCCTAAAGATTATAACTGAGCTGCAATTGGCTAATAAAACGCGCCAGCATTAGCGTCCATTTTAATATCCAATGAAAATTATGAATACATATGCTCTAGGGAAACATTCCAGAAGTTTCTACCGAAAATGCGCCAACATTACGTAACTTCCTCGTTTCCAATAATTATAAACAGCTCACCCCCCTCTCTGCATTATTGCGCGCTATTATTGACAGTTTCAGTAAGGCCGTATAAACTTATTTCCAAATAATAATTACAATTAATAAACATCTGAAATCAATGTCACATAAAAATGCATATTCATATTACAATCATTATTTACATTTAAGTAATTTGTGATACAAATTACTGCATCAAATAATTTACTACTCTGTTTAATAAGCCTACCAAATTTACTAGTACCCCTTCTGTTCAAATCTAACCCATCTTGTCCTAAATCATAGTCATTAAAATATGCATTAACATCTACAAAAATACGTCATTTTCTCTGCAAACCCACTCCAGTACTGAATTCGTAGCATCTATTTAACGATTGTCTTCGTCTCTGGGGTACACTATAGTACTTACACAGATCCTGGCCCGTGGAAAAAGGTCCTTCCGAGTTTTCACCAGTTGCATAGCTTGTTTGTACCTGCATGGAATAATAACGTTCAGGGTCATTCCAGTTTTCCTGCAGTTTCCTTTCCATATGCTGTATCATGGCTCCTGGGTAGCAATATACCGAAACTTCTCCGTCTACATATTCACACGTATGGTGCACTATTGAGACCCCTATTATAATGGCTGACTTTTTTCGAACATGTGTTCCTTGATTGACACACTTACCTTAAGCTTTCTTTGTTGTATATTTTCTGTATGTGTTAAACACTGTATCATTTTGGATCTCTTTTAGTGAGCTGGACTCCAGTGCCTGGAACCTATTACACAGCAGAATTTTATTTTCCCGTGTCACTGTTAGACCGCTATTTCAACACTGATGTTTTGTTCCAACCAGTGACCACTATGTTTTTTCCCCAACTATTGGCTATTCCTGCACCTCTCCTGATATTTTGTTGTTACTCACCAGTTGAGCATTCTCATTCCTTATAGTTTTATTTTTCCTTCGTAGATCATGAATTTATTTGTTTGCTGCCTCAAGGGCCTTCCTTAGGATTTCAATTACCATTTGGATTGAAGCTATGTTCTCGTGTGCACCACATGTTATCCGACCACAAAATACATTTGCGTATTTCTTGACTTTGCCATGAAATTCACTTGTGCTTTCACTTTCACCATTTAATCTACTTCTGGTTTGATTACGTCTATCACTGTTAATTGAACACCCTTTTCGATCCCAAAATACTCACACACGTCTGTTTGACCATTCTCACCGGCCGACATCTCGAAGTGATATAATAAAGCAATGAATGGTATTGGTAACAACATGTTCTTCTTCTGAGCAAAATAACTAAAAAAGAACTGTCACTGAATTCTTTGAACATTGTCATTATTTCACTATCTGTCACTGTTCGTTTGGCGTATCACGCAAAAGAAACTCTAAAAAGTAGAACTACTCACATTCACATGTATACAACCACATAAACTTCTGACTGGGAATCACCCTTAAAGATGTTTTTTTAACTTATTTGCATGCAGCTGACATCTGACAATGATTGTGCAAAGCATTTGATAGATCCAGCCCAAATGCTCAGTTGGCAACTAAGTTTACCTCACCTCCGAACGTTCGTGGTTACGCCTGCATTCCAAGCACGAAGAGTTAAATACTTTCTTCTCCAGAAACTCTCTTCTTTGTTTCTGTCAGAAGTAGTATATTTGTTTTGAACTTTGTTAATCCATACTTGCTAACGTTACAGTTTGCCCATAAAATGTACAGGAACGAAAGCCTATTTACGACTTTGTGGGCAGATTCAAAGTCTTACAGGCTTTCACCATGGACATGACAAAGCATTAAATTCTATTGCATTATATTGTAACTTAAGATAACAGGCTAAAGTACCATGCTAGTTGGTATACAGTGCTATGATAGGCCAGAGCTTATCTGTGTGTCTATCCTTCATCACGATCATGGTCACCCTTCACTGCACAGCCTACAGATTTAAAATTTTATTGCACTAGTGACCTCTAATAACTAGCAGTAAAGGGTCATGAACATTCAGTAATGGATGACATGAATTAGAAAGTGAACTCCCTCACATAAATCACTCATGTTCTGTGGCTGTGGGTTATAAGGTTTCAATTTTTTGTGACAGTTTGTGTTTATAGTTCATGTTATGAAGCATAAAATATGGACTACAAATCTGTGTATAGCCTAGGAAGTGGTGTTTTTTGCTATTTAATATATGTTTATTATGGTATTGGCAAGAATTTCAGCATGTGTGACAGACAGAAGCAGTACTATCAGATCTTCAAGGATTCTTATAAAATGCATTTTCCATTTATTTTACATGTAATTTTTGTACATTTGTTGCACTGAACGTTTTACTTATTCTAAATTTCACGTCATTACAAAATTATTAAAGGTTTTCTGGACAAGGGAAAATTTTACAGATTTCAATTTCAAGAAATAGGCTAGTATGTGATTGTATGTTCTGATTGATAGACTTTGAACCCCAAACTTTTTATTTCTCTTTTCACAGTATATTTTGTTATTCATTTTAGATTTAGTATCAGGCGTTTGGAGCAGGTCAGGGAGCTGTCTGCTCATACACTTAACCTAGGGACTGCACACTAGCACAGATACAAAGTGTATTGTTAGGTTCAGTTATCAATATTGTGCTTTATTTTCACAGCATTCTTATTTAATAAGACATACATATTTTGTTTCAGGGAAGCTAATCTGTATAAGTTACAACAAAGTGACTATGTTTGTCAATATGGTTTTAAGAAAATTGCTTCCTCCTGATTTATTTGGAACGCGTGGTAATGAAAGACATTTCTTAATGTTTGTCAGAAAATATCTGAAAGCCGCCAAACCAGTAGCATTACTTGAAGCACATAAAATTACAAGGGGTATGACCATTAAAGTCATTCCCTGGCTTAAATGGCTTCCTGAAACCTATAACCACAAAAACCAGGCTATTTTGGCAAGTGTAAGTTTAATTTATTTTCTGTGATCTTTGGTGGTGGTGGTGGTGGTGGGGTGGTTGCATCGGTGGCAGCAGTCATTATGAGTGATCTCAGACCATTGTTTTTAGGTTATTTGTAAATTGGGATCACTTAGACCTGACAAGGGACCCAGAACACTAATGATAATTTAGGTAGATTTTTGCACACAACTCCATTACTTTATATATACGAGGGCAGATCAAAAAGTAACGCACAATAATTTGTTTACAAAAAAGTTTTAACATTTAACACAACAACAAAAATCACAAATGAAGTTACACCTTTTACCTACTTTTTGACATAGTCACCAAGTTTCTCAACACATTTCTCCCATCGTTTTACCAGTTTCAATATGCCCTGTTCGTAGAAGTCCGTTTCCTTGGAGTATAGCCATCTGCAGACTGCTGATTTCACTTCTGCATCTGTCGTAAGCATTGGTGGATGCTGGAGCACCTCTCAGCCAAATTTGGTGATTTTCTGATGAACAGCAGCAGCAACATGGGGACAAGCATTGTCATGAAGAATTTTGACATCATCAGCATTCATGTTGTGGCGTTTGTCACAAAGAGCACGATGCAACTTCACAAAGCTTTCATGTAGGCTGCAGTATTCTCAGTGGTCCCGTGTTCACCAAAGTTCACCAATACAACACCATGCATATCCCAGAACGCCGTCACAAGCACTTTCCTAGCAGATTGAGTCACTTTGAATTTTTTCTTAACTGGGGAACCAGCATGTTTCCACTCCATACTTGCCTGCTTGGTTTCGGGCGTGTAGTTGTATGCCCACAACTCATCACCAGTGACGATTCCTTTCAGAAAGTCATGCCGTTTTTTGGTGTGCCACGTTAGGTGATCAAGCTCGTCATCATTCGCTGGCCCTTGTGGTTGTCTGTCAGGTTCTTAGGCACCCAGCGAGCACTAACTGTACGAAATTTCAACTTGTCATGAAAAATATTGTACACTACACCATAGAAAATGTTAAACTGTTGCGATAAGGTTCGCTGGTCATTCAAAATTGCCGCCTCAATGACATTCTGCGGGGTTGCAGCTGTTACTGGCCTCCCAGAGCGTGGCGAATCACCAAGGTTCACACAGCCCTCTAGGAAGAATGTACACCATCTGGAGACATTGCTATGGTCCATACAATCATCCCCATATACGCCACGCATGTACCTGTGAATATCACTCGGTTTATGCGCTTTGGTCTACAAATATCGAACCGTACCTCTCTGCTCTTCACACGTGGACAGTAACATGCGTACCATCTTTGTTGCATAGTTCGTTCACGCTTCTCTTGCTAGAGCTGCACTTGAAACAAAAAATACCCTCTGTTGAAAACTTCAAACTATATCTGTGTCAAATTGCAACATTCCAGCTGCAATACCAAGGCAGAAAAAAATTATTGTGCGTTACTTTTCGATCCGTATATTCAAAACTTGTTTCAAAGGCTTTCCATTTATCATCATATGGCTGCAACTCTTGTTCTTCCTCAAGATGACCGGGTATACATTTTATGAATAGGCTTTCTTCTAACAAAGTATCAAAGTTTGTAAAACATTTTTTTAATAAAATGTTTTCCCAAGCTACGAGACTGATAGTGTATAATAAAAAGATATTTGACTTATTTATTTTCATGTTCATTATTTTAAAGCAGCACAGCATGCTAATTTGTTTTATTAATTTCTATGCTTCAAAATGAGCTTTTGTGTGTATTTCATAATCATGTTTCTGATTTATTATATCTGTATTCATTCCAATGTTAAATTTGTTAAGTTTAAACATCTGAAGCAGTGAATTGTAGTCATATGTGCATGATATCCTTACCCCCACAACATATTGTTAAATGCAATACTTCTTGTTCTTCTTCTTCAATAGTGTAGGACTTACATGCCCAAGACTTACAAGCCACTGAGACTGTAGGCATCCTTCAAGGGGATACCAGTTGCAGGCTCTGTGATAGGCAGGAGGAAACAGCCCGGTGCACATACTGTTAAATTGCGAGATACTGGGGAAGAGAAGATTTCATTTCTTTGGAACCTCAATTTTGGACAGGTCAAAAGATCCAATCTTAGGAAAGAGAGTTCTGACACTAACCTTGCTAAACAACTCAAATTCCTATGATAGGAAAAAGGTATAGCACAAAAGACCTCTAAAGGTCAAGGTGTGAGGATCTTTGAACCCTCAAACTTCCACTAAATCACTACTACAAACTACAAGGCAATGCCTTGTATCAATAGCCTGTCGAGGAACAAGCAAACTTTTGGATTATAGCATACCCAGGTTGGGCGATTAGCCCGTGCCTGGTACAGTGGTGAAGAAGGAGGAAATGCAAATGTAGTGGTGAAAGGTATGGTAGAAAAATTTGTGCTTCAAATTATCCAACCCAGCATTTGCCTAGCGACCAAGGAAAACTGCGAAGAAACCCTCGTCAGGTAGGTTGGCCCCAAGGGTTTCAACCCAGGACCTCCTGAATGCAAGTAATACACATTACCACTGTGCCACTTCACTCGGTAACTGCAATATAGCTGCTTAAAAACCAAGGACAGTGAGCTTAACAATCTGCAATTATACGTACTGTGACTTTGTATGCTTTTCCTCTACTCTTCGTTTTTCCTTTCATGTATCGCTTCAGTTAATGGCATGCAAATCATCATCTTCTCGATTTTGCCTTCTAGCCTGATCACTCACTGACGTGTCGAACACAGGACTTATCTTCTACTACCAGAATGAACTTGCTGAATGAAGAACAAACCATACTGAACTCAACCTCACATTAACTTTGCCTTGTGCAGCAATCAAGCTTCCATTTACACTCATACGAACTCTTGAGAAAATTCAGTATAAGCTGGGAGAAGAGGAGGTCTAGAAAATTCTACTGGCATCCCGATAAGAGTTCCAGACCATTCGAAAACTGAGAGTGCCTCTCCAACTAATTATATGCTGGCTGGCACTGGAGAATGCATCTGATCCCCCATGATGTGGAAAACGGCAAAGACACTCACTATTTTCCTCCTCAGAGCTGGTTGCCTCATACAACTCTGCGATATGGAGCAAGGTGGTCAAAGTATACCATCATCAGCTTCCCTCAGGGTTAAGGCACTATACAGTGTCCTTGATCCGGGTTATAGCCTTATATGGGCCATCCCAGAAATATTGCAACTTTAGTCCTTGTGGGACGATAAAGCCACATGAGGTCACCCTCCTTTAATCTGGCTTTGTTTGCCAGGTGGTCATATGCCTTCATCCAGTCAGGTGTTCCCTGGCGAGATGGTGGATGCCTGTCCTTTAGCACCCAGACATAATCTTTGCTGGCTGATCTGCATCTGTAGAGATGCCAAACAGCAGATCACACGGTAGCCTGTTGGAATGCCATGTGTGCCAATGTCATGCTAGTACTAATTTTCAGTAGGCCAGGAAGAATAATAGCACCAACACCATGCAGTAAATAATTCATTAACTGAGAAAATTTAATAAAAAAGTTCACTGATATCACATTGAACCACATGTATATTCGTTGGTTCAGCTATGCAATACACTTAATATGTTGCTAGCCTACATATGGAAGTAGTATGGTGTTCTAAGTGAATAAATAGAGAAAATAACATAAGTTTCTGATTCACCTAAGATTAAAATACCTCCAATTATGTGCTAATTCAGGTCTTCCCTGCTTTAAGAGTTCTGTAAATTAAAGTTTACACAACCACTTCATTGGTTTTTGTGCTCCAAAGAAATATTTTCGCTTCCTTCATCAACCATAGTTTGCATGATGCTGGGATTCTTAAAGTAAAACATTCTCAGTTATAATGTGTGGAACTGCATACTCTGTTGTGAAAAAGAGACCTTTGATCCTTTAATGAAGTAAACGACCCTGTCTGGAAATAAGATGTCTTAATTTATTCAGTTAATGATAAATATGTACATTGTTGCCCACATATTTTTGTGTACCTATATTTTAAATCCTGAATATATACCTACTAATTATGATAATCAACTAAGCTATTCCACATACTCAATTTTGAAGTATTTAAGCACCTAAATATACAATTATTAATTCTCATTCTTGACAGCTGCTTATAAGTTTACTAAATTAACAGCGAAGAAAAGCAATCTTGCAAGTTGTAAAACTTCTGTTAAACATGTCATCACAAGCAAAGCAGGGTATCCAGCTACTAGTTATTTAAAGTATGCATTATTTTTCCATATTAATCTATTAAAAATTATTATAATGCATCTAAATGTTTGCAGAATTAGTGTTTGAAATGAATTAAATGTATAAAAATAATTAATTGTTTGATTTTTATGTTATTGTGTTTATTTTGAAAGATTAAATATTCTTATGTGTTCTAATTTTTCTATAAAATCTTCTACTTTTCTGCCTTTTGAAACCTAGATATGCCTATGAGCATTGGATGAGCACTTATATAAATGTTTGCCTTTATACTTATAGAAATAGCTGCATTCTGTTCTGCACTATGGCATGACCTAGATGGTGTCTAATGGCTTGCTAATAACCTGCAAGGTAGAAAAAATTTCCACATCAAAAATCAGTCATGGTATTTTAGCACATGGAAACAATTTTGATAACTATGGAAATGCTAATTTTATGAAAGCAAATACCTTTTACTTTGTGATGTCAATATTTGAGTATGATTCAGATATGTCCTGGAAGGAAGCCAATCATAAAATAAAACAATCCTATAATCATACTTGCCAACTTTTACAATTTGCCCGTAAAATATACGGCAGCAAAGGCGTTTTTGCAACTTTATATGGCAAAGGAAGTATTTTTAAGGTTTTATAGGCAGATTCAAAGTGTTACAGATTTTCACTGACATGACAAAGTATTAAATATTTCATTATATTGTAACTCAAGATTAGGTACAGACTGAATGTGCCGCACTATTTGGTATGATAGGCCAGAGCTTATCTGAGTGTCTGTCCATCATGATTACTGTGGGATATAAGTTTTCAATTTTTTTTTACAGTTATTGTTTATAGTCTGTTATGAAGCATAAAATATGGACTAAAAATCTGCATATAGCCTGGTAAGTACTGGAAAGAACTTCAGCATGGTGACAGAAACAGTACTACCAGGTCTTCAATGATTCATATAAAATAGAATTACTATTTATTTTACATGTAATTTTTGTACATTTACTGTACTGAGCATTTTATGCATTCAGAAATTCATATCTTCTCAAAATTATTATGCTTTGCTGCATGAGGGAAAGTTTTGTGGGTTTGAATTTCATGAAGTTGGCAAGTATGATGGCACAACTTGGTTTTCATTTTTCTCTGTTTTCTTTAGAATTTACTGAAGTAATATGTGCTTGTGTGCAGGTGCTACTGTGGATAATGGAGAACATTGTTGAAACTCTGTTGAGGCACTATTTTCATAGGACTAAAATCAATAAACGCAACAATGAAATATTTTACTACAGCAAATATAAATACATTGATGGCATCAAAGCTATGTTGCAAGTGATGCAGCATGGGGGCATTATAAGACCTTTAGAACAGGCTGAAGTTAAAACATTGTCTAATCTACCACATTATCTTGGAAGCAGTGCTCTATACTGTGTTCCAACAGAAACATCCATCAGACCCCTCTTGATGGGATGGTGAGTAAACTTAAGGACTATTATATGTGTTAGTATAGTTCCATAGTGCATCCTTTTAGTTGGCATTAAGTTTATTCAAAAGTAAAACCTTAATGGTGAAATCAACAAGCTTGATATTTCTTTTGTAAAGCTGTGCTTTATTTTTTACCCACATAGCTTCTTATGTTTCATTTTAATCACGGATGTTGCTGTCAGGGTTGCCAGATATCTGAAATTAAAATAAGGGACAGATGCTCATTTCTTCCCTCCCATGTCCAACTGAGAAACACTTATGGCAATATTTTCAAAATGCTTTGTACTTATCATCGCCATTGCAATTGCTGAATTCAGTTTTGTTTCCCCAATCTTTACGAAAAAAACATAGCCTTTTATCTATTTTTAATATAATCACTTTTGCATTTCAAATTCCTGTCCATTTCCATTGTTAATTTATATCCTGCTTTCAACAAAATAACCACATTTCATGTCCACTTCACAAGCTTCTAACAAACACCCTTCATTGTTGGTGGATCAAAAGGGAAAAGTAAGCGACATAGCAGTTTTTAATTATTAGCCATCATATCCACCAGGCTGCCCAACCTCTAAAAATTGTCAAATTTGTAGACAATGAACCAATTGTAAGTGGGTCAGCACCAACACTACCAACTGTTACAATAGGGTAAAACTTACTGGAAATTATTTTTTGCTGTATAAACAAAGAAAACAGTCGGTTTTCCAATTTCAGAGGTGAAAATATAAATTTTTTTGTTTTTCTTTTTTAGTTTTAGAATATTAAAAAAATGTGGGACAATTATCATCCTGGATAGGAACTGTTTGGTATGCAGGGCATTTAGCACAAATCTGGGACTGATAAAATCCAGGACGTCTGGCAACCGTGATTGCTGCAAACAAAAGAGCCAGCAAGAAAGCTTCTGCATACACATTTTGCTTTGAGTTTATTTTTATGGGTTGACTTTCTTTGATCACTTATTTTCTTGATATTCCTAAACTTTAGGGTAGTGTTTAATGCCCTTTCTTACCACATTTGACACAGCAGGCAGTGGACACTGATGCTTCATGAAATGAAATAATAATTTGGGAAGGAAGTACTCCAGGTCTTTAGGGTCTCCATAACATTTGCCAGTTATGGGGACTGAGGAGAACCTGTCAGGGAGGATGGCAGTATTGGAACCGTAAACCTCCCATTCATAGTCTGTGCTTTAACGATCTTGGCTACCTGTGTCTGTATACCTAAATTTTAGGGATGTTCTTTGTACACATGAAAAGGGGAAAGAAATCTATCCAGGGATTTCCAAGATTAGCATTATTTATTCATATACATTCAGTTCTGTCTATACCTCTTAAAATAAGAATGGAGTCTATAATATGCTTCTTGATCATTTATGAAACAAATATCCTTCCAACTAAATAATATCTGATACATGATGAGTAAATTTATACATAGGTTATAAAAAAAGTGCTACTCCAGACATACAAATACCATGAGGGAAAATTGCAGTGTGAGGGACTAATATTGCTTTACAACTCTGCTTCATTAAGAGACTAAATGCAATGGTATTCATATGTGTAAGGATATGTTATCCTTTGTTATACCTGTGTTATATGAGGGCAGTCCCAGAAGTACCCGATCTGACGTATAGATAGCGGTTGTTGTTTCAAACAAAAGACAGTGGTAGAAAGTACCAC
Organism: Deroplatys truncata; assembly: GCA_030765065.1. NCBI lineage: Eukaryota > Metazoa > Arthropoda > Insecta > Mantodea > Mantidae > Deroplatys > Deroplatys truncata. The sequence goes on from CM060987.1 coordinate 23,150,560, forward strand.
CCTTATAAAGCTTAAGTTTGAAGTTTGACGATACTACGTTGTTTAGTAATTGTTTGGCAGCCATCAATAGTGAACTCTCTCAGCGAATTTGTAACCATGGATAAAACTGGCCATTGTTATGTGATACAATACTTTCATTTGAAAGGCATTAGTCCAACTAATATTAAAGCTGAGCTAGATTCTACTCTGGGGGAGTCTGCTCCTTCATTTACAACAGTAAAATATTGGGTGGCAGAGTTTAAGTAAGGCCGTACGAGCTGCATGAACATCGCAGTGGTCGACCAAATGAGGTGATCACACCTGAAATTGTGTAGAAAATCCACACAAAATGGTATTGGATGGCCGTCGACTGAAAGTGCGCAAGCTAGCAGACATCGTGGACACTTCAAAAAGTGGTGTACATCGCATACTAACTGAAAATTTAGACATGAGAAAGCTGTGCGCAAGATGGGTGTCACGTTTACTCACAATGCAACAAAAGCAGCATCATGAGGATGTTTCAGTCGAGTGTTTGGCAATGTTTCGCTGCAATAAAACCGAGTTTTTGCATCGATTCATAACCATGGATGAAACATGGGTCCATCACTTCACATCTGAGATGAAGGAACAGTCAAAACTGTGGATTGAAAGGGGAGAATCGGCTCCAAAGAAGGCGAAGACAGATCCATCTGCAGGCAAGGTCATGGTGTTCAGTGTTTTGGGATGCGTGTGGGATAATTTTCATTGATTATCTTCAAAAACGAAAAACAATCAATAGCAAGTATTATGCAAACTTATTACAGCGTTTGAATGATGAAATCAAGCAAAAACGGCCGCATTTAGCAAAAAAGAAACTTTTGTTTCATCAAGACAATGCACCAGTTCACACATCCATTATCGCCATGGCCAAAATCAATGAGTTAACGTTCAAATTGCTTCTTCATGCCGGACTTAGCCCCCTCTGATTATTTTGTGTTTCCAAAGTAGAAGAAATGGCTTGTGGTTTAAAATTTTGCCAACAATGAAGAGGTGGAGTTTGCAGTTGATGGCTATTTTACAGAACTCGACAGTTCTCACTATAAACAGGGTATCAAAGCTATTGAACATCGCTGGAAAAAGCGTATCGAGCTGAAAGAAGACTATGTAGAGAAATAAAGATGTTTTTTCCCCAAATTTTTGTATTTTCTTTGTTAGGTCGTCTATTTCTAGAACAGCCCTCGTACCTCATTTTAAGATTAGAGACTTATAGCTGCTTTGCCACAATTTTAAGACTACAAAGCTTGTTTGCATGACATTTTTCATGCTAAAAAAACTTCTCACAAAAGCTTATTCATCTGTCTACTTCTTGTTAATCAAGATAAATTTTTATTATACACTTACACAGTTTATTGTAAGTATAAGAAGAATACAGTAGGCTAAAACGTGTCAGATTTTTAAAAAGTAGGTATATCTTGGAAATGGTTAATGTCCCCAAAAAATGTATTCGACATAAGCTTTGTGCTTTAACGAGATCTATGTTTTACATGAAGTAAAATTTTCTGTGTTTGTTATGATTTACCAAATATACAAAGGTCATTCAGAATGAAGAGAACTTCACAGGTTATTCATAAAAAAATTCAAGATATGTATACATGTTATTTGTGATGCAAATGTCTTAAACATAAGTATTTTAATCAAAATCATTAGAACCCTTTTTGAGAAAATAAAAAATAATAAAAAATTTTCCATGTTAGTAATAGTTGGGGTGGGAGGATTTTCTTGAAAAGCTTTGTTGCATCCTCGGAAGATGCTGAAGTTAAATATGAACTTTTGTATTTAACTGTCTTTTCACCACACAGATCTTTTTCTGTATAACCTTTTTCTTTCTTTTTTTTTAATTTGTTTCAGAGAGCCTCAAAATGTGTTTTTACAGTGAAATCTTGGTATCACATTTTTATGGAATGCAATATTTTTTCTACTTATGTAGGTAGTATATTTGTATAAATTTGTATACAGAGTTCATAAGGTCTGGAGCTAACTCAGGTTCTATTCGAGGCTATACAAGCTTAACACTACTTTCTATAACTATTAGCTCATACATTGCTGTTACCAGACTATAATCTACACCTTACAATTAACAAACTAGTCTGTGCTATGTACTTCAGTTTAATTTACCAACCATCCATTTCTTCTTAACTCTAAATAAGAACTCTCCTAAATTAATAATCTGAGATTGTAAACTAAAAATTGTTTGAATTATTACTATTTTTGTCAACTTCAACCATTTATTTTGGATAAACTCTTTCCTCCAGATATCCTTGCATTTGCATTTTAATAAAATATGGATTGCATCTTCTTTATCCCTCCATTTAGGGCAAATTCCTCCTTTTGTCCCTCCCATGTAACCTTTTAACCTCCAAACGCCCAGTTTAAACCATCAGTACCTTCTCTTTGATCCCTATTACAGCTCTCGATGTACAAGGATCATCCAGAAACTAAGTCCTGATGAGCAATAAAGAGAACAAAATCATCACTAAGTGAGGGATATTTATTGGAATAATTATATAGATTCACTGGCTACTTTTCAACATAGTCACCAGCATTGTTGAAGCATTTAGAGTAACGGTGCACCATTGATTGCATGCACAAGTCATAGGATTCTGCCGCCACTGTCCAGAGCCATGAAGTCACTTCATTCTGCACCTCAGTGTCATTGTGGAAATGTTTTCCTGCCAGAAAATGCTTCATGAGACGGAAGAGATGAAAATCACTTGGGGCGAGGTCAGGGCTGTAGAGTGGATGGTTGAAGATCTCCCATCCAAACTGATTCAACACATTTCATGTGGCGTTGGCTGTATGGAGTTTTGCATTTTCATGCAATAGTGTAATGCTTCTTGTCAACATCCCACGTCTGTTGTTCTGGAATGCCCTGCTCAGTTTATGCAGTGTCTAACATTACGGTCTCCCCTCGTGGTAAAATCTTGTTCAGGAGGACACCACATCAATCCCAGAAGACAGTGCATATGATTTTTTTGACAGAGATTGTCTGCTTGAATTTGGTCTTCACAGGTGAGCCACTATGCTGCCAATGCAATGATTGTTGCTTTGTCTTTGCTATGGCATGCAACACCCATGTTTCATCCCCCAGTGACAAGATTGTTGAGAAACTCATCCCCTTTCTCTGTGTATCATTGTAGGAATGTCAATGCTGTGGCCAGACGTCTCGCAGTTGGTGCGAGACAATATTGGAGCGGCCATTTTCTTGAGCACTGTGCGATAATCACTGCCGTTACAAGACTGAAACTGTACTGCATTATTCCCACATACTTCTTCTCTACTCCTGCACATGCACATTCCTATCGAACTGGTGGTGCCATCTCTGGACACAATCGGGACTTAGTTTCTGGATGACCCTTGTATATCTCTTTCCCATCTTTACTATCAAAGTCCTTATAACATTTTAGAGGACTCTTTTTCTCCACCATTGCCCATAGATTCTATCTATCCATATCTTCCAACTGGTATTGAACTAATTCCCAGAATCCACATCTTTGTAAATACTGTGTATCTTATTAATTAATTTTGAAGATTTAGAAGCTAGTATTTATTGTGCTAAGAATTTTACAAATTTGATTGTCTACTGCATTTTGACCCTGGTCACTTATTCAGTAGACAATCACTACAGTTTATTTACATTTTACAATTTCTTGTCACTAAATTATCTTGCTCTTTTTTTTTTCAGTTTTTTTTTGTTTTTTTTCGCTTTCCATTTATTGATTACTTAACCATCACACATTCACTATAGTTTTCCATTCAAAGTAAGATGCACTACCTCTTACTTTTCTCTTTCCACTGTCCAAAGCCATTTATTTTTTACTTTACACAAAAACTGTCCAATGCTTCTAGCGTCCTTGCATATCATTTCAATTGTAAGTGTATTTCTATCCCCCTTCAACCACTTATTAAAAAATTCTTTTCTCCAATTTTCTGTTCCTTGGCACTTAAATACTATGTGTTCAATGTCTTCATTACCACCACATATCGGACATTAGTTCTGAGGAATACCCTGTCTTAGCCCTTTTAGCCTCCATGCTCTGGTTCTTAACCATGCAATAGATTCTCTCTCTTCTTTATTTACTATGTCTATATATTTTTCCCTACCCCATGTATTTTTCATTGGCCTATAATAAACTAATGAGCTCTTTTCAGCAATCTCACTGAACATGATTTGTATTTCTATATCTTCCAATCTTTTCCTTGCCTTTTTCCAAAAATGTTTTACGTTATTTTCTCTCCTTCTCCATATATCTCCTAACCCATTTTTCTCCAAAATATTCCGTAATTTACTTACCCATCCATCATTCATTAAGCTCTTCTCTTGGTATTCAATACATTGTCTTAACACATTACTTTTTCCTAGATTTAAACTTCTGAACCAAAATTTCAAAGCTCTTTCCATTATCTTCCCCTTAGTTGGCACCCTGTCCATCTCTAATTGTGCTACCTGTCTTACAATTGACTTCGGTAGCCCTAGTATTTCTCTACAAAACATCCTGTGCACCACATCTATACATTCCCATCTTCTATCTAATCCCCATATTTCTATACCATACATCATTTTTGCCTCCACAACCATCTCATAAACTTTTTTCAGCCATTTAACATTTATATTAGGTACTTTATATTTCTGCTTCTAATTGCTGCCATCGCCCATTTACCTTTTGCCAATGCAAACTTCTTTTGTTTCTCCCATTTATTACCTCCATCTATTTTTACTCCTAAATAGATACAGTCACGCACTACCCTGTAATCTTTATTCTCTCCCTTCCACTTTTCATATTTGCCTAATTTTCCCCCCTTTTTGAAAACCACAATCTGTGTTTTCTCTTGATTCACTTTTAACCTCCATTCTTTACAATATACATCAATTGCTTGTAATGATTGTTTTAAACCACTTACTGTAATAGATCCTACCACTAGGTCATCTGCAAAAAGAAGTCCTGGAATTTGGATGTTGTTAATTACTGGTGCACAGTTATTATTCCTTCCAATTTCTAGTAAGACATCATCTATGTATAAATTAAATAAAACTGGACTTAGCTTACATCCTTGCCGAAGGCCTTTCTTTTGTGGAATTTCGTTTGTTACACAGCCTGTCTCCACCCTTACACAGAAGGTGTTTTCAAAATATAGTGCTTTTAGAATATTCACCAATTGCTGACTTACTCCCTTACACACTAATTTATGCCACAGAAGTTGTAGCTCAATTCGGTCATAAGCCTTCTCTAAGTCTACAAAAGCCATATACAGTTTACCCCTTTTTTCTTTTAAATGTTTGTCTGCTAATGTCTTTATAATAAATAAATTATCAATTGTTCTCCTTCCCTTGCGAAAGCCCATCTGTAATTCCAAAAGGATATTATATTCTTCAACCCAAAATTGTAGTCTCGCTGCCAAAATGCCCGCAAAAAGTTTTCCTATATTCGATAATAATGCAATACCTCTGTAGTTATTAGGTTTATCGACATTGCCCTTGCCTTTATATATAGGATGGATGATAGCTTCTCTCCATCGTTTAGGTACATAACCCTTTCTAATAATTACATTAAATAAATCTAGTAAAATTTTCACTCTGCCTGTTTCATTACACCACTCCTTAAGAAACTTTGTTGGGATGCCATCAATTCCAGTAGCTTTATTTTTCTTCAGTAACTTAACTTGTTTTATTATTTCCTCACTCCTAATTTCACCATCCAATATCTCTACAAAAACATTCCTTATTTCCAAAAATTCTGTACTTCCTATACTCCTTTCTTCCCCATATAATGTTTTAAAATACTCCATCCATTGTCCTGGCTCAACATTGGGTTTAGTTACACATTTATTATAGGTCGACTTAAAAACCTGCCATACCTTATTAACATTATTTTCATTTAGACATTTTATCAAATTCCTTTCATTGCATTCCCTCCAGTCCTTTTTCTTTTGCTCTAACAATAAATTATGTGAATTCCTCCCTTGCATATAATCGTCCCTAGATTTTCTATCACCTAATTCTCTCCACCTAACCAACAGTTGTTTTACTTGTCTTTTTGATACCCTACATTCTTCGTCAAACCAGTCCTTATCATATATGTAAACCCTCTTTTTTGTTTTCATTTCCTCTCCCGCCCTTTGCATATCTGTATTAAGGATATCTATTGCATTCTCAATTTGATTATTCTTAACCATGAACGTTACTCCACATAGACATATCTTTCCATAATTCGAGTCAAGAGTCTGTTTAAATGTGTCACAAAATTCTTCTTTCCATTTATAGCTAATATACTCTTTTTTACAATAGCTTTCCACTCTTATATTGTGTTTTACTCGTGCAGCGTGCATCATAAAATCCACAATCAGTGGATAATGCCCGCTAGTTGAGCTTAAATTTAATACCTTAAAATTACTTAAAATATGTCCTAAATTCAGAGGCCACAACACAAAATCTATTACACTCTGCCCATTATTGCTAACAAAGGTAAATTCTCCTTTTAAAATAGAGAGTTGAGGGTTGTTACACTACAACACTATGATATTCTTACTTGAAGTAAGAAGTTCTTACTTGAAGTTCAAGTAAGAATATCATAGTGATGTAGTGTAACAACCCTCAACTCTCTATTTTAAATTATGACACATCACTGTTACTAGCTTCTAAATCTTCAAAATTAGTCAAATTCTCCTTGTTCATCTTCCCCACATTTTCCATTCAAAATTTCTAAAGCATTCAACTCACAAAAATCAATAAATTTTTCACACTCTTTATCAACAAATTTGTCCTTGCTTTGCCTAAGTTTCTCACTTTTCATAATTTAAAATAAAGAGAGTTGAAGGTTATTACACTACATCACTAAAATATTCTTACTTGAACATGTTTCGGGAGATGGTTTGCTCCCATCGTCAGCATGTTTTCAACTCAACTCATGTTGAAAACATGCTGATGATAGGAGCAAACCGTCTCCCGAAACATGTTCAAGTAAGAACATTTTAGTGATGTAGTGTAATAACCTTCAACTCTCTTTATTTTAAATTGTGTATCTTGATTGTATAGATATAATTGGCGGTGTCAGATGCTCTTGTAGGAGTCTATTGACAGAAATAAAGTTGTTGTTATTGGTATTGGGTATTAAAGTAGGCTAGAAAATGGAAAGCAAAGAAGCTTGCAAAAAAATTCTGATGTATTACATTCACATTAATTTCTCTACCCGACTTCAACAAAGTATTATTACAAAAGCTTATTTTTCTATCTACTTCACGTTAATTGAGATAAACATTTGCAGAAGTGGTTTTATTACACATTTGCTTGTAGGTACAAGGGATTAGGGAAATACAGTAGGCATAAGTGATAGTCAAATGCTTTAAAAGTGGACCACCACCTCTTAAATATCTAGGTGATATCACAGCAGTTACCTGTAGATTCTTTGTTACATATGATTCAGTACTCATCAGCCAGATGGCCTTATTCACATAGATACCTCCCTATTACATTTGCTTGAGTAACTTGCTGACAATGAGAGGGGCCCTCTGTTGTGTGGCTGCCTTCTTGTGCCTCTGGTTTGTTGCTATTGATTTAACTGGAAGGCGAACTTTTGTGATCACAGGATCGCTGGATTGTGGCTGCATACATTTAGTCAGCATGATGACAGACAAATGGTTGCATAGTTATCTTCCTGTGCCATCTACTTCATTTCTATTTGTTTTGTTCCATGAATGGAAATTTGGGTTGTGTATTGAATATCCAGTTTGGCATTTAGATCACAACTGTAGGAAATAAGAATTGACTAGCATGTGGAATTTGAACCCACTACCTTCCAAATACAAGCCACAGACGATACTGCCTGAACCGTGAACTTGCTCAGTCAGAAGCTTTGTGATATCATAAGTTAGCCATAGCAGACAGACAAGCTCTATTGTTTGTGTTGTTTTTAAGGCAACTCTGAGTTGTCTTGTCTAAAGTAGATGATTATCCTTTGCTATAATACAAGACATATTCTTTTTTATACCTTCAGTAGTACAGTACCTTCTGAAGAGTAAGCAGTTAATAAACATCCTATTTCTTTTCAAAAATGAAATACTTTGTTGGTTTGGCCTCTGCTTGGCAGTTTTTCAATAGACCAAATTCTTAAAGCTGTGTGGCAGGAATGAGATTTTTCAAATCCACAGCTTCATTCCTGCTTTTGGATACTCTTTTGGTCCACCATAGTAACTAGAGGCCTCCATGGCCCAAGACTTTTAGGCCTGGCCCAATCTGATCTGAGCCAAGTCTAAATTCAATTCAGCTCCTTTTTTTGCTGTCAGTATACTTTTATAACTTTCAGACATTGTCAAAGATAAACTATTTACATAAGTTACAAACAGAATATAATTATGTAACATAAGAGGATACAATGTAGGAACAATTAGAAAGAATATAGTCATATTGTGCATATTTAAAAGTCATTAGTTTTATACAAACATCTTTCTATTAGGAAGTATTTTAATTTATTCTGAAATTGTTTTGTACCATTTAATACCTTAATTGTTATTGGCAGTTTGTTATATAACATTTCTCCCATTATAAAAACGTCTTTGTCAGTCAATTTTTTGGTAATCGAATTTCCGAAGTCATTGTTGCATCTAGTATAGTAGGTATATACATCATTATTCTTCATATTCAACTTGTTTGTAACAAAAAGAATTGCCTTATATATATATATAGAGTGAGTAAAGTGTGAACATTTTATTTTCTTTAAATGTATTTACACAAGAGTCAAAATTTGTTAAATTAAAAATTAACCTAATGCACTTTTTCTGCAGGATGAATACTATGTCAAGATATACCCTTGGGCAACTTCCCCACATTTCTATTCCATATGACAGATATGGAAATATAACTCCATAGCATTTTTAGAGGTTAGGGTCATGTATTGGCTTAAAATGTCTCATTATACAGTGTACATCACACATTCAATTATCCATGGTAATGGAGGGAAACGCTACCGTGATAAAGCAAAACAGCAGTTATTCCAAAAAAAAGGGTCATAACCTCTATGGTATGTAGTAATATGATGTATGTCTGACAATTTTGTAGAAGACGTCTTTGTCGGTAAGCACCCATTTATGATTTACTTTTCATGTTAAGTGTTTCTTTTTTTAATTTTTTTTTTTAACAATATTGTAGTCGTCTCTTACCAAATCTAACCCATTTATACTTCACAAAAACTATACTATGTATTCTGTTCTATTAATGCACAAACCCACCAGTAAGATTTCTCAAATCCTACCGATAAAGTCTTTAATCAACTTTTGTTTTAAAGAATTTTTTTTTTTTTTGTACCACACATCTTAATTTATGAAGCGTTAATTTGTCAGACCCGTTGTTGTTCAAGGTAATCTAGCAAATTTTTGTGCATCCAAGAGATGTTGAATGACAAACTTACTTTTGTGGGATCATCAGTGCCAGCATTGTGAGCCATCTTCATGCTGGTACTTTGTAGATTAGAACCTCAGGTTTCTCTATCAGTGAAAGCCTCAAAAAAAATTGTTTGGCAAAATTCATGTGTTTAAACAAGATCTCTTTTTTCTATCTCTTAGAGTTTACGATTGTAAAAATTCATTCAGAATGAAAAGGACTTCACATGCTATTTGCAGGAAGTTTAGGATATAAATTTTATTTATCAATCAAATAATATCTTAAACATATAGTATTTTAACAAAAAACATTAATCATTTTTGAGAAAATCAAAAATAACAAAAAAATTGCCATACTTAATAGCTTAATTTGGGCAGATTTTTTTGATCATCGTGTCACATCCTTGGAAGATGCTAAATTTAAATACCAAACTTGGTATTTAACTGATTTTTAATTTTTTAGTTTTCCTGTTCACAGATGCACGCGTGCTTGCGCGCACACACACACACACACACCTTTTTCTACCAATGCTTATTTTTTTTTTATTTGGGTGACGTCAAAACATGTACTTTCATGTGAAATCTTGTAATGGAGAACTTAAAACTAAGTTACATATGCAGGCATGTATGCCTGATATGGAATAGTCCACAAAAGAAAAACTATAACCCTTATTTTTAGATAGGACTTATTGTCTATATCTCCAATCATAATTCACTGAACTTCAAAACTTGGATGTATTGTTGCTATTATCATCATCATCATCATCTCAAAGTATGAACTTTTGTTTCATTTGCAGCAAGGGTGGAATGTACAAGAAAGAGGTACAGCAGCTTCTTTTCCAGCTTCAAGCTGCTACCAACAAGTATAGAATTGGTCCAAGAAATGATGCCAAAATGCACCAGCTGTGGCTTAACTTTTGGAAATGGTGGAAAAATGCAGGAGAGCCTGAATTATATTTCTGCAAGGCAGATATTACAAATGCTTTTGGAAGTGTCCAGTTAGATCGACTGGGACAAATCTTAGATGACATAAGAGACAAATTTTTAGGTAATGGTAAGGCATAGAAGAAATAATTGGAATAGATCGTATTTGAAATTAATTGTTCTTTGAGGCAGCATTTTTAACACTTAAATGATTTCAGTCTAATTATATGATATATAAATTCAATAACAGCCTGCCTTTATATCTTGTTACATATGTGTATGTAACAAGATATAAAAAGTTTATATTACAGTCATTGTATATGTTATATTATTGTATACATGTGTAATAAAGTTATGTGAATGTATTACATAATTTAATAATGTAGGAGCTGTGAGAAAAATAGTTAAAAGTTGCTAATAATGAGATAACAATGAGGTAACCTTGAGGCAATAATGAATTTGAAAGTTTAACAATACTACTTGTGATTCTTGGAAGCAATAATGTAATTTTAGGACAGTTTATAAAATAGTCAATCAACAACCAGAAAAAGCTTTAGTTAAATAAAGGTATTCTATTGGACTAGGATTAGCCAATCAGAAACTAAAATGAAGCAAAATTTACAAATTCAGAAGTCATTTGGTTGTAGACAGTGTTCCTAACCGGACGCGAGATGCGTCCTCGAGAAATTTAATACATATTCAGTGTGAGACGAAAAATAGTTTACGTGTTAAAAAGTGCAAGTAATTAACAAAAGAATCTCACAGCTCTCTATATCAGTGAAGTGTTATTTAAATCGTGTCAAGCATTAATAAAAGGAGTGAAGTAAAATTATAATCTGTGTAAGCCTACATTCTTAGCCGCAGTACTCCCTGCAAAGAAATCCATGTCTCTAACAATAATACTGACGCAGCCGAGGCAAACATAAATATATAATATTTAAAGAAACAGTCAAATTACAAAGTTAATATTTTTAAATTTGGGACGAAGGCTACCGGGTACCATACGTGTGGTTGCAACTGCTTCAAGTTCAGCTCCCCAACAGTTGAACTACAATACAACTCCTACTTCAAATTGGCTTTCCATACGTGAAGCAACTACCTACTTCATCTTCCACACAAGCCATGTGTTGAAAACATTACAGTCAGGCGACTGAAAAATTCAATGCCATCGCTGGGATTTGAACCACAAAACTCCCAGTTTCCATCCAGTTGCTCTAATCACTGAGCTACCATGGCCACATGCTGGTACAACATTAAATTCCCCAACTGATTCGCATTTTTCCCGGTAATTCACAGAGATCTCAAATTGTATTGAGATGACATACCCCAATGGCGACTTACAATGTTGTAAGTCCCCGGCTTTATAGTTTCGAACTTATGGTTTACCAGGAAAAATGCGAATCAGTTGGGGAATTTAATGTTGTACCAGCATGTGGCCATGGTAGCTCAGTGATTAGAGCAACATGGCTTGTGTGGAAGAACAATTAAGTCCATTAATTGACCTAGTAGTGGTCAAAACTATTACTATTTAGCTAATTCAAATATGAAAAGTCTGATAAATACAAATCTTTGTAAGTTCAGTATCTTCTAAATATACGACATAAAGATTTTCAAGGAAATCCCCCTGATCCCAAACTACACTTTACATGAAAAATGCTACAAAAGTTTTGATTTTCTCAAAAATGACTAATGATTTGTATTAAAATACCATATATTAAGGATATTTACATGACAAAACATGTGTCTTGACTTTTCTGGAAAATGAAATTGAGTTTTATTTATGGACACTCTTTAGCTTCTGTGGTCCTTAGTGTCCCATTCTATATTGGGCACGAAAGACCTGCTCAGAGGCATCTTATCAGACGTGAGGATCTTTTATGTGATGTAAATCTACAACATGGGACCACCGGCTTTACTTCCCTTCTGAAGGAAGCCATGCTAAGGATTTTTACACCCAAAAAAATCCATCGCCCTCTGCTGGGTTTGAACCCGCAACCTTGGGAACTAGAGGCTACACCATGGAGGACAACTTTGACTTTTCTGGGAATAGCCTGTGTAGTTCTCTTCATTTGGAAGAAATATTATATAATCTTGTATCATTCCTAAATGTTAAGTGCTACATGAAAATATAATACACAAAAAATGCAGATCTCTTTAAAACACACAGATTATTTCAAATAACTTTTTTTGTGGCATTAGACATTTCCAAGATATCTGTTGTTAAACATTGTTCAATACTTTGTCATTGTTTTAAAGCCCTGTCTGTATTCAGTTGTTTCTCATGATTGCATGGAAAGAGTATGGAGTTTTAAGACCATCATTTAGCATCTAGTTTAATTATTTTCACTGTTCCCTTTATATCTATAAAGAAATGTGTAATGGAGCTATTTCTGCAAAAGTTTATCTTGATTCAAATTAATTAGATAGAAAAATAGGCTTTCATAAGAATGATTTGTAGACGAGTGAGCAGAGAAAGTCATGTGAATGCAACATAGCCCTTTTTTGGTGTATGTGTATGTGAGAGAGAGTGCATACTTGTGTGTGTGTTTTTATTATCTTGCAGAATTATCTAATGCCCCATTTGCGCTCCTCTTGCTATATTTCGCAAATTCATGTAATAAATATTCTCATTGATATGGTTAGCAGTGTTGTGATCTGGTGTTTTTTGCCATTCATTCATTTGCTGATGTTAGAAATTAAACAGTCTTTTCATTTCATTTTTCTTCCTTTCTTCAGATGCCAACATGATACTAAAAGTATACAGGTGCACACCAAAGAGAAGTTCAGTGAAATGGGTTCCTATTAAGACATCTTACGAGGGACTGCCAGATGAAAGCCTACAGAAGTATACACAGGTGCAGCTAATAAGGAAAAAGGTAATGTTTCTGCTCTGTATATAATTGATGGAGTTGATATCACATATTTTCTTGCATAAAACTAGCTGGAAAAAGAGTTTCGTTTATAAAATACACTGAAAGTCTATGATCAGCTTATACATAGAGCAACTGTTGAAATGCCTGTTTAATATGGTGACCAGATGCTCACCATTCAAAGGAGTGCATTAAAAGTGGGACATTACGCGGAAACTATATCTAGCAACCAAACTGTGTTACTACTGTTGCATACTTGCTAACTTCCACAATTTGCCCTTAAAAGGTACAGGAGCAGAGGTCTTTTTACATCTTTACACCAAGGAGGAACTTTTATGGTTTTGTGGGCAGATTCAAAGTGTTATAGATTTTCACTACAAACATAACAAACCATTAAACTCTACTGCATTATATTCTAACTTAAGATTACAGACTGAATATGTTTCCATAGTCATTTATCATATGGTATAATATTTTGGGGAAAGTCCAGTTATAAAAATAAAATCTTTATAATACAAAAAAGAGCAATCAGAATAATGTTAAACCTTTGCAGCAACACGAGCTGCAAACCTTACTTCATACTGTTAAATATCTTGACTGTTTCTTCGCTATACATTTTTGAAACTTGGTAACAATGTATAAACAGCAAAATAGTTCTAACACAAATGCTGATATTCATGACTATAATACAAGAAATACGTCTAAACTGCACATTACAGGTCATAAAAGAATCTTATATGAAAAAGTTTATATTATAATGGCATTCAATTGTTTAATAAACTCCCCATCTATTTAAAAAAAGGTTAAAACCCTAACAGTCTTCAAAAAAGATTTGAAAAAAATTCCTAATAAGGTTGTTTTTATTCACTGTAAGAATATCTAGAAATGAATTAGTTTATAAGCTTTCTTATGGAAAAAACTGTGTTTACAATTCCAAAATTTAGTTTAGGTACCTACTCATATAATAAATTAGGATTCCTTAATTTGTGTATTACATCCAATTAGATCTGTTCTTTTTGTACTAATAATTGTATTGTTGACGAAGCCAATATTTCTGTATTAAAATCAAACGGTGAATAAAATTTGAATTGAATTGAATGGTATACACTGCTACGATAGGCCAGAACTTACCTATGTGTGTATCCTTCATCATGATTATGGTCACTCTTCAGTGGGCTGCAGCAAGTGTGTGGGTTTAAAATGTTATTGCACAATTAGTGACCTCTAGTAACTGGTGAGCAGTGAATGGGCACGCACATTCAGTAATGGACAATATGACTTGTAAAGTTCTACTCTCTCACATAAATTGTTTGTCTTATTCACATTCTATGGCTGCAGGATACAAGTTTCCCATTTTTTGTGACATATAGGTCATGTCATGAAGCATAAAATATTGTATTGTATTTGTTGTGCTAAGAGTTTTACAATTTGATTGTCTACTGCACTTTGACCCTGGCCACTCATTCTGTACACAATCACTACAGTTTATTTACATTTTACAATTTCCCATCAACGCATTCTGTAGACAATCATTACAGATTATTTACATTTTACAATTTCTTGTCAATAAATTATCTTTTTTTTTTTCAGTTTTTTCATGTCCCATTTCCACTTGTTTTTCACTTTTCACTTATTGATTACTTAACCATCACATATTCACTATAATTTTCCATTCAAAGTAAGATATGCTACCTCTTACTTTCCTCTATCCACTGTCCAAAGCCATTTATTTTTTACTTTACACAAAAACTGTCCATGCTTCTAGCGTCCTTGCATATCATTTGGATCATTAAGTGTATTTCTATCCCCCTTCAACCACTACTTTTTAATAAATTCTCTTCTCCAAGTTTCTGTTCCTTGGCACTCAAATACTATGTGTTCAATGTCTTCATTACCACCACATATCAGACATTGGTTCTGAGGAATACCCTGCCTTAACCCTCTTAGCCTCCATGCTCTGGTTCTTACCCATGTAATAGATTCTCTCTCTTCTTTATTTACTATGTCTATATATTTTTCCCTACCCCATGTATTTTTCATTGGCCAATAACAAACTAATGTGCTCTTTTCGGCAATCTCACTGAACATAATTTGTATTTCTATTCCAGTCTTTTCCTTGCCTTTTTCCAAAAAATTTTCACGTTATTTTCTCTCCTTCTCCACATGTCTCCTAACCCATTTTTCTCCAAAATGTTCCGTAAATTACTTACCCATCCATCATTCATTAAGCTATTCTCTTGGTATTCAATACATTGTCTTAACACATTACTTTTTCCTAGATTTAAAGTGCTGAACTAAAATTTCAAAGCTCTTTCCATTATCTTCCCCTTAGTTGCCACCCTGCCCATCTTTAATTGTGCTACCTGTCTTACAATTGACTTCGGTAGCCCTAGTATTTCTCTACAAAACATCCTGTGCACCACATCTATACTTTCCCATCCTCTATCTAATCCCCATATTTCTATACCATACATCATTTTTGCCTCCACAACCATCTCATAAACTTTATCCAGCCATTTAACACTTATATTAGGTACTCTATATTTGCAGCTTACATAAAATATGAACTAGAAATCTCTGTTTAGTCTAGGAAGTGGTGTTCTGCTTTAATACATGTTTATTGCAGTATCAGGAAGAATTTCAGCATGTGTGACAAAAAGAAGCAGTACCACCAGATCTTCAAGGGTTCATATAAAATAGAATTCCCATTTATTTTACATATAATTTGCATACATTTCTGATCTGAATATTTTACACAATCTAAATTGTATGTGATTTTAAAATTATTACGTTTTCCTAGACAAGGGAAAGTTTTATGGGTTTCAGTTTCAGGGAGTGGCAAGTATGCTATTGTTACTGAATAATATGCTTTCTTTTCTCTCTCTCTCTCTATCCTTTTTTTTTAATACCTTACACAAAACCTGCAAATAATACTGTTAGAAAAAACATGGGAAGTTTAATCAGACTTGAAAATTCAAGCCACCATTGGGATTCAAACCTTATACCTTGAGCTTTCCACACCAACGCTCTTCCACTTCTATGGCTTTCATCATAAACTGTACACTCCTCTTCTGTGATTAATATATATTTTCTGGCAAGCCTTTGAGGCAAACACAACTATATGAATATCATAACCTCAAAAGTGATTCACAATTGCATGTGCCTTTATTAGTAAATTTGGCTGAAGCATATTATAAACACTGAAATCAAGATGGCAGCAACTAGATAAGAGTCTCCTTGATTGACTTCTTGTCCTGTGAGCCTACATACTCATTTATTGACTGAATGAGCAACACCAAGATAAGGCATCACCTGATGCTCAACGAGTGTAAGACCATATATTAGGCGCTGAAATACAGCTGTATAATGTAGGAGCACCATCCAAATACGTCATTGAGGTTACAACATACTTCTACCTTTATGCACTGCTGCAAACCTGATCTATCTGCTGCCAATGACGAAATGATTCTCCAAGCACGAAAATTCAACTTGAACTGAAGTGGCCTGGACCCACCATCATTAACTAGTCAATTTAATAAAAAGAAATTGGGTAAGAAAAGGGTACAAAAAATGAAATTGAGTTTTATTTATGGACACTCTTTAATTACTATGGTCGTTAGTGTCCCGTTCTATATTGGGTGTGAAAGACCGGAAATTTTGCTCAGGCTTGAGGTTTTTTTATGTGCCGTAAATCTACGACACGGGACCACCGGCTTTGCTTCCCTTCTGAAGGAAGCCATGCTAAGGATTTTTACACCCAAAAAAATCCAGGCCCTCCGCAGGGTTTGAACCCGCAACATAAGAATTACAGGCTAGCATGATATCCCTAGACCACGGAGGACGACAAGAAAAGGGTATGCAGACCATCATAACAGGCAGGAAAAAGGACTAAGGAGGAATAAGGGACAGTAAAAAAGGAATCTGTGAATTATGTAATGGAAGGGAAAAGCATTATCTGATAGAATGTAAAGAATTAACGCTATGGAGGCAAAAAATGGGACAAATTGGATGGAAAAACTGTAGCCATAAAAATGTTAACAAGAAAAGAGAATCAGAAACATGCGGAGGTTTAAAGAAAGCAAATGAAAAATGGGCCAGGAAAGTAAGGAATACAAGAAAAGAAGAATGATAAAGAGAAGAAGGGAAAAAGACAATATAAAAGGTTATAGTTGGACAAAAGGTTATCTGTAGAGCTAAAAGGTCTGGGCTTATATGCAAGCTGAAGTAACACATAAAGAATAACGAGACATTTGTACGTAGTGTAAGGTATATAAGAACAAATTCTGTATAAACAGCTATGTAAATTTAGACGTGCAAATAAATTCATTCAATTCAATTAGTCAATTTGGTGTGCCCTGTGTTGCAAGACATGACAAATGAACTTTCATCCCTAAAAAAAATATGATTTGCTGCAGTGAATCACAGAAGTTGTCTGTTATGAAACATGTAAGCTTTACAACATAGCATCATGTCCAAAATGTGGAATCAAACACAGTGAAGCAATTCATAAATGACTCTTAATGAAAGTGGAGTCAACTTGAACACTTACTTGCTTCACTCATATCCTTATTATGAAGAACATGACATCATCAGCTGCCAGTTGACTGCCAGATCAACTCTTGAGTCATCTTGTTGAAAGCCTGGAGTGGCCTGTGGATGAACCTAAATAAAGGGTTGTCTGCTTCTGGCAAATCAAAGCCCTCTATCTCCTTTCCTGGTGAATTTATTTATGAGTCAACTTGAAACACACATCATCAAAGTCTTCCCCTATATATTCTAAGTTTATACAGATAAGTTGACGATATATTTGCAATAGTAAAACACATAGAAGACATTCTCAAACTTTTAGACTTAAAGGACACATCCATTCAATTCACAGTAGAAACAGCAACCAACAACTCCATAGCTTTCCTGAACCTCAAATTAACAAAGACTGCAAACAAGATAGAATTCAGTATACACAGAAAACCTAAGCACACAGTTGCAACTCTAAGGCACAAAAAGGAAAGCAGCATTCAACAGCATGACTTATAGACTAACCAACATCTCCCTCAACAAAAGTAAATATAACAATGAATATCAACACATCAAATCTGCAGGAGAGAATGGATTTAGCCAGGAAATGGTAAATAGGAAAATATTGAAATTCAAAAGACAAAAATGCATCAAGCGGGTCACAAAGCTATCAAACACAGCAGAAAAGATCAACTTCAGAAAATTTACATAACACTCAGGTCTCTCATAAGTTTCAGAAAATTCTCAAGAACCACAACATCAACCCAACATCTTACAACAAATACACCATCAAGAATCTCATTAAATCAAGAAAATCTGATCCCATGCCCCAGGGGAAAAAGTTGCAAGAAGGTTTACATTGAGAAAACAAAAAGGTACATTACGCACTTGCTTCAAAGAACACTGGCATTGCATCAAATTCAAACCGACCGAAAAATCATCAGCTCCTTCACATTTCTAGATTCAAAACTATTAAATAGGCACCAACATCAAGTTGTTGAAACCAGCCCAGAAACTCAAAGAACTTGAAATATAGGAGAAGATTTATGTAAGGAAATTTGAAAACCAGATCATGAACTTTGATTTGCCAGAAGCAGACAACCGCTTATTTAGGTTCATCCACAGGCCAGTAGAGGACATCTCAGGCTTTCAACAAGCAACTTGAGAGTTGATCTGGCAGTCAACAGGCAGCTGCTGATTGAGCTCATGCTCACGATACTTGTTCTTCATAATAAATAGGTGAGTGGAGCTAGTAAGTGTGTTCAGGTTGACTCTACTTTCATTAAGTATGTTTTATAGCATCATTTACTTTTCCATGAAATATTTTATAAAGGTGGCTAAACCTAACAGGCCCAAGCTAGTGAGGAGCACTTAGGATAACCTCTGAAAATATAAACTTATAACTGCAGCTAAATTTCCTACATTCTTGTGTCCACCATGTGATCTCTTAGATGTACACTTGATTTCATCTGTTTGATCTGGAGGTCTGAAAAATACAAAATACATTTCTGTTTTTCAGAATGTGGATGTGTACATGCTGATTGAATGGATTAAAGGTGTTATTAAACTGCAAGTGTTTCACTTCAAAAAGCAGCACTTTTTAATGCAAAGAGGTCTAGCTCAAGGTCATTGGCTCTCGTCAATGCTGTGTGATCTGTACTTGTCACACATGGATGCAGATTACCTTCATCAGTTTTGCACTGATGGAAATTTTATGCTTCGTGCTGCTGATGACTATGTTTTTATCAGTGCTAACAAAGACCAAGTAAAACGGTTAGTAGAAAAATAAAAACTGCATTGCAATACCTAATAATTACTTTATTGTAAGTTTTCAGGGACTTGACGTAAAAGATGCAAGTGGCACAAAATGTACAGAGCTTTAAACTTTCACCTACTGTAATTGTCTAAAAGATCCAATGTGTTGCATTTACATGACTTTATCTTAATGTGATCTAAAAGATCTTTATCGACCCATTCTTAAATGTTATTATTACATAAACTTATTCTTGTACCTACAAGCAAATACGTAATAAGATCATTTCTACATGAAGTAGATACAACAGGATTAGGGGAATACAGTAGGCTTTAAGCGCTAGTCAAATCCTTTAAGAGCTGGTCCTGCAAACTGTATTTAAAAAAAATTGCAAATCCTGACTTTACTATAATGTACATTTATAAATGCATAATGCATCTCAAAAATAGCTACAGCACCAAAAGTGAACTCATTACCAACAATAATATATATAATTACAAAACAAGATAAAGAACACACACACACACACACACACACACACACACACACACACACATATATATATATATATATATATATATATACATACATACATACTCAAGGGCAGATTGATAAGTCAGTGACTTTTTTAAAGAAAATAACAATTTTTTCCAAAAAATCAATTTTATTTCTCAACATAGTCTCCTTTCAATTCAATACACATTGTCCAATGTGTCAGTTTGAAGCTTGTCATTTTAATTATCAAACTTGTTTTATTTGTTTTAGCGTAAAATATAAATGTTACGGATTACACTTGAGTAAGCAATGTTCCGTGTAATAGCATTGGTAAATGATGTTCCCAACATAACTTTAAGAAAATAAATGTTGCATAATCTCATATCATAATAAAAACTTAACAGCTGTTGATTTAAGAATTTTAGGTTCAAATGGTGATGAATCTTATGTTTATCTGCATGGTTCATGAATTCATTTGCCTCATTTTTAGGTTAAGGTTAGGAACTGAACACTTTTGAGAGCTGTAGGATAGTACAGCGATACATTTTCGTTCCCAGAATTATTTTAAGATAATTTCCAATCCGCTAAAAGCATTGACTAGCAGAATGCTATTTACCAGTTTCTTGTAACCATGGAAATTTAATTTAATTTAATTTATACTGATATTACTGGAAGAGGAAGAACATAACAGTCAAGTATATTAATTTATACATAGTAAATTTGCATATGAAAAATAATCCAAAATATAATACTTGTAGCTGTAACATTCCCCCAGATAACACAACTTGTGAAACTAACCTTTCTTTTCACTACGACCTTCCACTTAATGAATACCTACCTAAAATAACATGGGTATTTTAAGATACCAATATGACTTTCATTCAAATATTAAGATGCAAGAACATGTCAACGGAATGAACTAAAGCTGAACATTGCCAAATCATGAATAAAAGAATAAGTACCTACTTGTGCTTGATGGTATACATTAACATTTCAGAAAAATCTACATGACCATTTGTATTTTTAAAAAGTATAATTAAAAACCAAATAATCATAAAGAAAATTAAGCAATAATTGCAGGTTGATACGAATTAGTGAAACTTGCATCAAAACAATATGAAACTGCATTGCGAATTCTTTTGTCCGTCATTCCTAGCCTAAAATTAAACTCATTTTACAGAGCCACTGCCACAGCTGTTCAACAGCTTGACGAGTTTTCCCCATAAAAATCTAATTATTTTGGATCACAAGAAAATGTAAGTCATGGTATTTTAAGTAATGGGTGCAAGTTTTAAGAATCCACATATATTTTATATTTTTCGTGTAGCATTTTAATAGCACACCTTGTCTCCATCTTGGCAAGGAAAAATAACAAAAGTACTCTGTAGCAGTATTACAGTGCTGTTGGCAGTGTGAAAACAAAATGCTGTAACAGAGCGCACAAATTTTCAATTAGTCACTCCAGTGAGTTAACAAACCACAGAAAAACAAATATCGTGATAATAAACAAGTTACAGAACGCCAAATAGCGGCACATTTCTTAAGAGTGCTTTCTTTAAGCTTAGCAAATAATTTTAGTCTCCTTCTGAACAATGCAGTTACAGAATAGCCCTGATTAAGTATTTGCAAAGTGTAGTATCCGCATGAAAATACTTAAACATGGTTCATTTCGTTTGCCTATTTGAAAAAATCCCAAATTGTTGGTTGTCTTATTTTATTTTCTATTCTCATTAGTTCCATTTCCCTCTTCATAGCATAAAGAGCTTAAAATGCCCCATCCTCTTGTGATGAGATGTACCAACTCAAAACGGTGATTGTCTTGCTTAGCATCTTTACTGGTTGGTGTCATAAAGTTTTTGATCACCAGACATTTGACTTCTCCTTGCTACTCAGTGTTAGAGATATGATTTTTACCATTGGTACTACTGATATTATCACAATTCTTCAAACCAAGGAGACTGAAGTTACCAGAGAACAGTGTCAGGCCTTGACATGTCCTGTTACTCCTTTTTTTATTTTCTCTACCACATAGTAGTAGGCGTTGCATTCCACCCAAAAGTTTGATGTCGAGATTTCTCTGGAAATATATGTTTCCAGACCCCTGAATAAATAAAAAACATCATTTTTAGAAAAAGGTCCTATTGTGTGTGTGTGTGTGATTTTCAAGTTTTTAGTACCTATATCGGCTATGCTGATAACTGATTTGATAGATAATTTGCAGAATGTGCTTTATTATGTTGTAGATTGTGTTTGATTTTAGTGTGAACAGGATTTTCAACCCTGGATTCAACATGACAACATTTAAGGTCACAAATGAAAAGAAAATTGCTATATTAGCAAAAATTACGGACAAAAAACCCATTTGTTTGGTACAGAGAGAACTA
This sequence comes from Deroplatys truncata, assembly GCA_030765065.1. Classification (NCBI taxonomy): domain Eukaryota; kingdom Metazoa; phylum Arthropoda; class Insecta; order Mantodea; family Mantidae; genus Deroplatys; species Deroplatys truncata. The sequence continues at coordinate 23,172,888 of CM060987.1, forward strand.
AAAAACTATGAACCGTTTGCGCTGTGTTTTTCCTGTCCATGTCCTCGGCACTCATTGCTGTCTTCTGCTATCATAGAAAGGCACAAATGAAACCATACACCATAACCTATGGCATGGAGGAGAACTACTAGCAACAGTAAACAAAAGACTTAAAAGTAAACTAGAAATTTCACAAAATAATTCACTAAGAATAATAACAGGAGCTGTAAAAACAACACCAATTACAGTACTACAAAGCTTCACAAAAAACATGGCTATAGAATTGGAACACAAGTTGAAAGCAATTACTCTAGCACAAAAACTGCAAGTCAATAGAAACAGATACAAGTGGTACCACACAGCAGATACTATAAGTAATTTAAAAACTCAAATAAGCTTCAGAACATATATTAATAACTTAAACTATAAGAATATAGTTACAACAGAGGTAATGAGTCCAATAGAATATATTGATATGCAATATCAGAATGACCTGATATATACAAAACAATATACCAGATGAAATGAGAGCCATAGCAATAGCTACGGAAAATGAAAGATACCCAGAAAAAGAATGGCTCCGAATATATACAGATGGATCCATCATCAATAAAAAAAATGCCGGTGGAGTATACTGTAAACATTTTGCACAGTATCTAACATTAGATGAAATATCAAACCACTATGATAGAGAATTAGCAGCTATAAAAGCAGCATTACAGAACATTTTATATAGACCATACATAAAACAAAAAATAGCCATCAGTCATAAATGGAATAGTAAATTACAATAATAAAACAACAAGAAATATTAAAGAAATAAGAAGCCTAATTAAAGCAGTTGAAACTAGAAATCATGTCACTCTACAATGGATCCCAGTTCGTGTCGGACTTTTGGGCAATGAACATGCAGATCAATTAGCAAAGAAAGGTGCAATACATCAAATAAAACCTGTAGGACAAATAGAAACAAATAAACAATTAAACAACATTTCAAAAGACAGCACAGACTTGATGAAGAAGGTAAATTAAAAGATAAAGATTATAAGAATATTAAAGATAGAGTTAATATACAAAAATGCCAAAGAAGACTGCAGTGGCCTTATTTAGGATGGCAACTGGCCACGATTGCCTCACAGAACACCTCTACAAGATAGGATGCCTACCTACACCCAAGTGCACTCTATGTGAAGATGATGTCATCCTGAACAAACAACATCTCGCCAAATGCAAAGGTCTTAAAAGTGATAACTTACAGACTTTATATTGGGAAGCCAGAGGGAAAATGATGCAGATCAATTAATCCCCAGTGCCATTGGTGAACAACAACATTTTTAAAACTACTTTTAAAGGCTTTACTTACCAACTTTATGAAAGGAGATGTTGAAACTGGCCACCGCCGTTGTCCATACATTTTTGGCACCCCTTTAGGAAACTATCCATCACTTGCCGTAATTTACGTTGAGAAATGTAGGCAATTTCTTGGTGGATATTTTGTTTTAATTCTTCCAGGGTGTGTGGGTTTGTCTTCTAAACTTTGTTTTAAGTTATCCCAGAGATAGAAATCGCAGGGCGACCAAGGGGACCACAAATTTCTACTAACAATTCTGTCCTCAAATGCACTTTCAATTGTTCTCATCCAAATATTAGCTGTATAAGCATTGCAGAGTCTTGTTGAAAAAAGGCAAAATCACGCTCCGTGGCTGTTAAATCTCTAAAAGAAAAGGGGGGACAAAATTGTATTCACATATGTACAAGCATGAACTGTTGACTCGTTTCAGTATTTGCTTTTATAAAGTTGGTATGTAAAGCTTTTAAAAGTAATGGTAGATTGAGTCACACTTTTAGACACTCAACTTCACTAATAGTTGTATAAAACAGAAACATTTTCGAGGGCATTCGTCCTCATTGTCAGCGACTGGGTGACTAAAGGCCTCTTTCTCCCATATCCTCTTCTTCCTCTTCCTGTGGATTCTGAACCTGTTGCCATCTGGTGTTGGGGGCACAAAGTTTTAGCACATTGTTCACAGGCGGGATTTCAAAATTAATGATGTTGTTGCCGTTTTTGATGATGTGTATTTTTCTCCAGATGTTCAACTCTATTGGTGTAGTGAGGGGTTTTAACAATTTTATACTTTGGCCAATGTTGTGGTTTTCTGTCCAAAAATGGTGTGATACAGCGGATTTCTCTATTTGTTTTAGTTTTATGTTACTTTAGTGTTCCTTAAGTCTGGTTTCCAAGTTTATTTTTGTTTTCCCTATGTAGTATTTCTCGCATTCATCACAATTAATCTGGTAAATTCCGGATTTTAATGTGTTTGGGATGGTATTTTTGAGAGGTGTGTTTGGTAAGTTCTTCAAGCTGAATTTGTTTTGTGGAGCTAGTCTTATGTTAAATTTATTGAAGATTCATTCAAATTTTCTAAAGGCCCAAGCGTGGTATGTGAATTTCTTGTATTTCCAATTTGTATTTGAGAGAGGTGTTAGAGTGGTGGTATGTGAAATTGCCTTGAGTTTCTTCTTCTTGTTTATCATGTTCCTTATGAGATCGGAGTTGAATCCACTAGTTACTGCTATTTTTTTCTATATGTTGGTCTTTTAAAAATTCTTCTTTGTTCAAGGGGATGCTATGTAACCAGTGGATCAAACTTCTAAAGGCGGCTAGTTGGTGTGAAGTTGGGTTGCAACCATTTTTCTTTATATAATTGTCCACATGTGTAGGTTTGCTATGTATACCGAATTTAAGATCATTTTGATCTCTAGTTATAATGAGGTCCAGGAACTTATAATGTATTCTGTAAGATTTATGTAACAATTATTTTTAGTTTCTGGTTATACAAAATGTGTGCCCAGTGTGTAAAAACTTTCTGAATGAGCTTACATGGGTGAAAAGAAAGAGAAGGAGAGGTGATTGATTCTTTTATGCAGAGAAAAAAATTGCTTTTTTGTTGCAGATTTCTTCAGAACTTGGAAGAAGGCCTCAGAACGTATGGATGTTTATTAAGCACACAAAAATGTGCGACAAATATAAACTCTGAAAAAAATGACATACTCTTTTGTGGCAACATAATTGACATCAATAATCTTAGTGTTTCAGGAGATTATTCCAAGTACAAGAACTGGAAAATGATCCATAGTATGAAATTTGGAAAAGGCAAGCCTGGAAAGTAGGTAACAAATTACTATGAGACTCCACTATTTATTTTAGTTCCATTTTCCTAAAGTCCAGCATTTTAAATGGTACTTGTGTTTTGTTGTGATGAGTGAGTTCCATATCTCTGTATGTGATAAGAGGATGAATTAAGGGAACTGAGTACCTTCTATCTACACAATGTTAAAAACGCAAAGTTTTGGTATGCTCAGCTCCTAAACTATACAACCTAAGGAGATGAAGTTTGACCGTGATGTTCTCTATACTTCTTACGTAATGTTGCTCCAGAGGTCAACGTGTCATGGCGGACGATGTCAGGTACCAACTGCTAAACGGGAAAAAACACTGCTGTGTTAATAAAACCAGAAACAGTTTGGAATTGTTGCAAACTGTTATATGCTGTTGTAACAGAAAATCGCAAAATAGTGAATAAATGCAATAAAACTGAATATTAACAGTGAAACAGTAAATAAATGCAATAAAATTTAATATTAATCGCGAAGCAGTAAAAAATATTGTTATTGTCTTATGTTTGGCATTTATTAAAGACCATTAGTGCTTGTGCACTACTAAATAATTGTAATACAATGTAATACAACTGAATAATTACCATGCAGCAGTAAGCAAATGTAATACAACTAAATAATTACCACATAGCAGTAAACAAATGTAACAGAACTAAATAATAATTAATGCTACTATAATTATCTCAAAGGACATATCTGCTCTTTCTCGATGCAATTGTTAGCCTTAATAAAGGCTGTTTTGCATCGAGGTATATAAGGAAGACAGATGTAGATGTTATGTGAGACGGATATAGAAGAAACATGAGTTCTGGAGGATAGACAATGAAGAAATATGAAAAGGAAGTTCTGAGGGAGAAGACAAACCAGAAGAGAGCTGCAAAGTTGTTATACTGCAGAATAATTCTTGGAGAGTGTCACAAGAAAATTCTGAAACACTCTCTGATTGGGACAGCTGTTCCTGTACATGAACTCATGCAAGTATGTGTTGAAGAGCTTCTGAGAAGTGCCGAACTGCCTCCTAAGCTTGCTAGCTCTTCTGCAAGTTGTTCTTCTATGTCCCAATTTTCCATTACAACAGCGTCGTTATGTAAGATCTCGTTCTCCGCAACACTGTGTAAGTTCCCCATGTTGATTGTTGACTGCTGACAAAATCATGCCAGAATGCATAATCGGAAACCCTTAAACAACTTTGAGGCATTTAAAAAGCCAAATACCACACATTCGTGGAATTTTAGAAATGTTTTTTTCAACAGGGTAGCCTGCCTGACATTGCGTGGCACCCACCATGACACGTCGACCTCTGGAGCAACTTACCCCTTTTACTACCTATTAAATATAAATAAGTTGCTTATTATTTACTTAGATTATTTTTCTTGATATTTTTTCCAAATGTAAAAAATCTTGCATAAAATTTCAAAGCTATTTTTTAAAGCCTAAGTTTTCCTTTAATCATGCATTATTTATATTTAATACAGAGATTAATACTAATTACTGCTAAAAAGAAACTAATTTTCTATTTGAATCATTTTCACATTGAGCATACCTGAAGTTCTAAAAATCTCAAACAGAGAAAACTAATTTTAAACATAAAATAACTTTACTTTTTGTAGATTTAGAACATTCCAGTTGCTGCACAACTGCTAAATAACTGGAAGCTACTTGGCTACTTTATGACCATGAGGTCTAAGGCACAATAGAAGTGGCTAGCCTATCAAACCAACGATTGCAGGATTGAATCTTGGTAAAATGCATGTTCTGCATTCAAAAGAAACCGTGGAAAAGGACGGGGAGGACCCAACTAAAACAAGCAGTGTGATGGCGTGGTTGGATGCTGTTTCGATTGAATGCAGACACACTCATTTTACCCTTGAAGGGGTTAATGACTACTTACGCCCCATATCCTGGAATTAAATAAATTTATTTTCCTTAATTTTGTGAAATTGCCCAAAATATTGAAAATACCCATAGGCCATCATTTACAGAGGCACCAACAGAAACAGTGAACTTTCCTGTTCAAATATTGAGAACGTTCATAAACCTAACACAAAGCTTGATAGATATACAGCTGCAGAATTAAATCCGAAGAAGCAAGAAAAGTGGGCATAACCATTAGAATTGAGTTGTAGGAACTTAAATAATTGTTTTTAAAGGGAACTTCCATTTGGAGTTCTGAGTCGAAACTTCAGAATATTCATCTTAAAACGTCAGTGAACAAGAATCAATAGAAAAACTAATTTAGAGGATTTTAATCCATATCGAGGTATTTGGTCCCCTTAAACTGTACTGCTCTGATTTTCAGTCACTCTGGTGGGAATTGTTTTTAAATTTGGCCTGATTTAGATTTTCATTTTCATCCTGTAGTAGATGTTTCTGAAGAATAAGTTGGTGATTTTTCCCTTGCTTTCCTGACACATGTTATTTGTAGGCATTGATTTACATTTTGTGCAGTAAATAAAGCCTAGTCATTACTTACCCTAGCTAGCTTTGCCACATGGAATGCGCATTTGTATCTCTTTTATAAATTTTTATTACCGCAACTCCTGAAGGCACTTGGCATAACCTTGCTGATGGCAAGGCTACTGGGATGTGTGTGTATGAGAGAGAGCATTTATTTATTGATTTACTCCCTTTCAACAGGACCCAATTACAGATAGGATGCACAGGCGGGTGGATTTATTCACTGCTAATATAACAAAGTATACATGGTTTCCACAGATTACATTAATTAATGCAGAATTACCCTTATATCAATTTAATTACATTATCAGTCATTTAAGTAACTATTAAATTGAGTCTAGAGTTGTCTACAAGGTTCTGCATGCAGCCCTGGACTCTGGAATATACTGTATGATGACCTAACATTGAAGTTGCCAGAAAACTATGATAGTGTTGCTTACACAGCTGATGCCATGTTTTTAGAGCCTCAGAAATATCACAGTTAACATCATTAATGAACAAAGTTCTGGATCAAATATTTAACTGGGGGTCTAGATAATAAATTAACCTTTAATGCAACGAAGACCACTCCTGTGGTAGTCACCAGGAGAAGATTAGAAGTGGTTCTAGACATCTACATTAATAATCAACGAGTAAAGATCACCAACAAACTACGCTATCTTGGAGATACCACACACCCAAAACTCACATTCCAAGAACATTTCAATTCTCTTCAAACTAAAGCCATTAAGTTTTTGAATGGTTCAGCAGTCACTATGTGTCTCACCTGAGGCCTTGATTCCCCTGCACTAAAAATTATATATTGTGGAGCAGTTGAACTGCTCATCCTTTGTTGTTCTACAGTGTTTCAGGACATACTTAACAAACAGTGGGCTCAAAGAAAAATTTGCCAAATTCAGCAAGGATTCATACTCTGAATTATCAAAGGATACAGGGTAATTTCTGCTGATGCTGCTTTAGTTCTTTCCTGTATAGAGCCACTCTACCCGTCAGCAATCTACAAAGCCAAGATGTACAATATAAAGAAGGCATACACTCGTTCCTTACATGCTCCTCTTGTTATCAAAGGTAGAGTTCCATTCCTGAAGCTGGGCATCCTGGTGCACACTGTGAATTGGTTAGGCAAAACTATTGTAACGATATTCACGACATTGACAGCTTTACCAATGGCTCACAAATAGTTGAAGAAGCACATAAAACCAGTTACATAGGATGTGCTTTCATGATTTACAACTGCAGTGATCATGACACAGAAATGTTCAGCAAAGTATTTTGTCCCGCTCCTACCTTTTCCATTTTTCAAGCAGAAATGTTTGCTTTACATCAGGCTCTAAGATGGAGTATTGAAAATCAACTTAATACACATGTTCACAGTGATTCAAATGCTTCTCTCCTAGCCATTCAAGACAAATACAACAACAATCTTCTGGCAGATACAATTAGAAAGAGCATTATTCAAAGTACCAAACATGTTGCCTATCATGGTTTAAGGACCATGCTGGAATTGTTGGAAACAAGAGAGTGAAGGTGATGATTAGTTGCATAATGTTTAAACTTGAAGAAGGTTATGTTGTGCTGCTTTTGTTTTGTTTGGTTACGTAATTTCAACTGCGCCACATATGGGAGCCAACTTGAAGATTTATGGTTACGTAATTTTATTTACATAATTTGAAGTAGGTTTTTGGTTACATAATTTAACTTGAGATAGTAATTTGCCTCATGTTGGGCGCCAACTTGAAGATGATTTGTTGCGTAATGTTTAAACTTGAAGAAGGTTATGTTGTGCTGCTTTTGTTTTATTTGGTTACGTAATTTCAACTACCCCACGTTGGGTGCCAACTTGAAGTAGATGTCACAGAATTTAAGTTTTTAAATTTCTCTTCTTTTATCAATTCTTGCACATTTTTATAAAGCACTACACTTTTTAAGAACTGTGAGAATCTTTAATACTTTCACTTAGCATGTATACATATTTTACGATTCACACGTAATGTTTCTGTAGAGAACACATCTTACATCTGTTCACTACCAAGGTTTGCCAGCAACTGAGTAACTTTCAACGGTCAAAACCCGTAAGCTTTGGTATTTCAAGTCTCTGATTGGCTAATTTTACTCCAATAGAATATCTGCATTTTACTTAAAACTTTTCTTTGCTGGTGATTGTCTAATTTTAAACTGTCACAGAAATTACTTATCATTGCTTTAATCATGACTAGTAATATTCAAACTTTTAAACTCATTATTGCTATAAAGTTACCTCATTATTACCTCATTGTTAACAACTTAAAACTTATTATTCTCACAGCTCTTGCATTATTAAAGTATATAATGTATTCACATAACATTATTAAAACATGTTTACAATAAAAATAAGCATTTGCAATGACTGTTACATACAATTCAAATAATTACATACCTATTGTTTCAAGGCGGGCTGTTATTGAATTTACTTATTATAAAATACAATTGAAATTATTCAGGTATTAAATTACTGTCTCAAGAGTCAATCAGATTCAAAACTTTCTGCCAAATCCAACCTGGAATTTAGTTATTCCTTATGTCCAAATTCACATTTAAAAAATTTTCTAAAGAAAGAAATGGTATAAAAGTGGAATAACCTCTGAATAAACAGCTTAAATAGACAACTAACAAGGAATTTATGTTTTTCTTCAGTTTTTGATCGCATCTCTTGCAAATATTTTACACCAAATTATATTCTTGCTCAATTTATTACTAGACACAGAATGTTTAAAACTTACTTGCAACCTTGTCATCTAGAGTCACCAGATGGTTTTATGTGCAAATGTGAAATATCAGAAGAAACAGTATTCCACCTGCTGTTCCAGTGCGATCGAGAACATATGAGAAGATACATCCTACTAGGACATCTCTATAATTGTAAAATGAATTATTCATAGCCACTGACAAAATTATTCACCAAATTATGTTGCACCTCTGCTTTTATATCCTTTATTTTGGCATTTATTCATCCATTTAATTATTTGTTATATGTTTATTTGATTTTATATATTTATATATAACCTAAAATGCCATTTGGCGCACTAGGGTTCAAATAGTGTTGGAGAATAAATAATAATAATAAAATTGAGTCTAGAAACTTGTTCGTGCTATAATAAGCCTCTCTCAGTAGCAAGCTCTTCAAATTTTTTTGAAGCATCGCATGGACTGTTCATCTAAATTTACTGACAATTTATTAAATAACATGCCCCACAATATGGAGCATGTTATTTAATAGGAAAGCAAATAGGAATTGTCTTATGTTCAATAACTTAGGTTTGTTTTATTCCTAGTATTGTGGAAATGAATATTCATTTGTCATAAAACTATTCTTATTTTATTTCACATAGAATATTGTGATGTATAAATACAAACTGGGCAAAATTAATATTTTTAATTCTTTAAAAAATAGCCTACGAGTCAGTTTTACCAATGTTTGCAATACTTCTAATTATTTTTTTCTGAGTCTTAAACACTAAATGACTAACTTAAAATAAAGAGAGTAGGAGGTTGTTACACTACATCACTAAAAGGTTCTTACTTTGAATGCGTTTCGGGAGAATGGTTTGCTCCCATCATCAGCATGTTTCCAACTGATTTTGCCAGTTGTTGTCTGGGGTATGTGTGTGGTTAGTGGTGCTCTCTGGTACTGGGTTGATTAACCTCCAAAGGCTGCTGGGTGGCGGTAGTTCGAGCTTCATTAAGTGATTCCTGTGTTTGACGATATGTATTTTTTCCCAGATGTCCAATTCATTGCTGCTGTTGATCAGTTTTTAGAGTTTTATGTTTGGAGTGATATCATGGTTTGAAGTCCAGAAATGATGTGCTACTGCTAATTTATCCATCTGTTTTTGGTAAATGCATCTCATATGTTCTTTAAGCCTTATTTCAACGTTTCTTTTGGTTCTTCCTATATATACCAGGTTACAGTCATCACAAACTATTTTATATATACCAACTGTGTATACAGGGTCTTTTGTTCTGTTGCATAATAGTTTTTGTATATTGTGGTTATTCTGTGAAGACAGGGTGATGTTGTATTTCTTGAAAATCCTTTGAAATTTATTATGTGTCCAAGGGTGGTAAGTGAACTTTCTATATGCTTGTGGTTTTTGTTGTCTGAGTAAAGTAGTCTTATTGTTGGATGTATTTCTGCCTTTTACAACTCTCTTTATTTTAAATTATGACACATCACTGTTACTAGCTTCTCAATCTTCAAAATTAACTAATTGACTATTTTTACCATTATCTCATATCTCAATAAACTTTTAGCATATGCAAAATATAACATTTTTATAGTATTCATATCTAATTCTTTCTTTATTCCACTACAAATAAACACATATGCACATACGCACATACACACAAACACACATGCACACACATAGACTTAACTATGAATACCTAAATTTATAAAGTTGCCTTTTAAATTCACAGTAACTGAGGAAAACATAAGGGTGGTTGAATTTCATCAACATTTTATCGTATGTAAGACATGTTCTTAATAATACTGAATTCTTAAAGGTTACTGATCATGGAATTTGGCACAGTAATAGTGATTGTACTTGGAAGCAGATTTATGTTCAATTATCCACTAGATTGCTTTTTAACTTAAATAATTTATTGTACAATGTCTTTTCTGGTATTCAGTTTAACTTCATCTGAATTTGGTCAATAAATTCTTATAACGAGCATCTAGATAGAACACTAGAATATTGGTGTTCTTAAAATACAAGTATCTCAGAAATTCCTTCTGGGCCTTCTCTACTCTCTTTTAATGGATTTGAAACTAAAGATTCCAGATAGGTAAAAGATACTCAAACTTAGACCTCAGATATACATTATAAAATAAAATTAAAGTTTGGCAACTATTAAGGTCTTTTGAATTTCTAAATATAATACCAAGATTTTTATGCATGTTTAACAATTTGGTCTATGTGGTCATTAAACAGTCAATTCTCACTTATTAGGTCAGTATGAGATTGCTTATGAGGTAAATGTATTGCACTCATTTGTAAACTGGCTTACTTGACACTTTCCTTATGGATATGCACATTACATAGCACTTATTAATATTGTTATTTATATTCTGTGCATGATTTTTCTTACTGTTCTTTTCTCTCTTTTCCCTCTATTTTTTTCAGAGTGCTGCAAACAAAGATGACAAATTTTGTCAGTTTGAAACTAAGTGGTTTCCAGTTAGATGCCAGTTACAATCAAAGAAAGATAGTGCTTTCTGAAATATTTCAAGCAGCTTTGCTTCACGCACTAAAAATGCATGCAGTGATATGCTTGTATTTTGAAAGAAAATGTTTACATATACCATTCATTTCAAAGTTAATTAAAACCACTGTGATGAGGTTGGCTTCACATGTACAGCGCCTCTTAGAGAAGTGCAATAAAAGTAAGTATGCATTAAGTGTAACTTTCTTTGAATAACAATTTTTACTTTCTCTGTCTCACCTACCTGTGGTAGGTAGGAGTAAGTATTGTACATATTCCACCTAAAAATTGGCTATCAGGGTTTTACCAAAAATACGCATTTTGGGATTCCCCAAAACCCCCCTGCCCAAAAGAAGAAAGCAATTTTAGAAAAGGTCCCAAACATGTGTGTGTCTGTCCATCAGTCTATCCAAGTGTACAAAGAGCATAACTTAAAAACAAAATTGTGGTTAAATACCAAATTTGACTTTTCATTTCAGTAGCTTTGGATGTGACACCTTTGTTTTCAAGAGAATTCCCCTGCCCCATAATGTTTGTTTACATGGAAACATTTTTGTTATTTTTTACTTTCTCAAAAAATGACTCAAACAGTTTTCATTAAAATACCATATATTCAAGTATTTACATGACTAATAAAATTAATATATCCTTATCTCTTTGAAGTAGATATGTGCTTACATAATATTTTTTTTACGTAAATTATTTAGCTTCTTGTTAGGGAAGCCAATTTGAAGTAGTTTTTGTTCTTGGAGTTACTTTGTTTAAGAAGTTTGCAACATGCTTTGGGCATGGGTTTGAAGTTGTTGATTACATAATAGTTACTGTTGTTATGCAATATGCTGCTACGTACAAGAAGCTGATTTGAAGATGTGTTTTTGGTGTTACTCTCCAAGTTTTACACTATAATATTTAACTTTGTTATTAAAACTGCTTGTATATATTATTTATGTTTGAATTTGCCTCAGCTGCGTCAGTAATGTTTGTAGAGTCATGTATCTCTTAGGTAAAGTGCAGTATGACAATAATTGTAGACATACACAGAATTTAAGTTTTTAAATTCACTTCTTTTATTAATCCTTGCACATTTTAATAAAGCACTACACTTTTTAAGAGCTGTGAGATTCTTTAATACTTTCACTTAGCTAACGCATAGACATATTTTACGATTCACACGTAATATTTCTGTAGAGAACACATCTTCCATCTGGTCACTACCAAGGTTTGCCAGTAACTGATCATAATTTCAACTGTTAAACCCGTAAGCTTTGGTATTTCAAGTCTCTGATTGGCTAATTATAGTCCAATAGAATATCTGCATTTTACTTAAAGCTTTTCTTTGCTGTTGATTGGCTAATTTTAAACTGTTACTGAATTTACATTATCATTGCTCTAATCATGACTAGTAACATTCAAACTTTTAAACTCATTATTGCCTCAAGGTTACCTCATTATTACCTCATTGTTAGCAACTTAAAACTTATTATTCTCACAGCTCTTGCATTATTAAAGTATGTAATGTATTCACATAACATTATTAAACATGTTTACAATAAAAATAAGCATTTGCAATGACTGTTACATACATTTTAAGTAATTATTACATACATATTGTTTCAAGGCAGGCTGTTATTGAATTTACTTATTATATAAATACAATTGAAATTATTCAGGTATTAAAATACTGCCTCATCTTTTGTTTTCATTTTCTCTCTATGTTTCTGTGATTTTCCTGATTGCTTTCCATTTTATTTGCCTCATACACCACATTTACGAAAACACAGACATCCATGTCCAAGGTGGAACTCGAACTCGCAATCCCCTATTTTGAATACTCCTAATGAAGTTTGTATAACTGGTAAACATAAAAGATAGACAAAAACTTGCAGCATAAAAAGTGTAATCTAGTTAAAACATAAATCTGTATGTGACATTAACCATTTCCAACATATTTGTTGTTATTGGTTTTAATTTTTCAAAGCATTTTTTGAAGTGCTTACCATTCAGTTGTTCCTTGCAATGTCACAGAAATATTATGGAATTTTAAAGCCAGCTTGTAGTATCTGTCTCCCTCTCTGTGTGCATGATAAAGTTGTGATAAATCGATTTCTCAATACATATTTTAGATGCGCTTCGATAATAAGTATATCGATTCAAGGTCGCAGGCATTGATTTTACAAGATGGAGATAGAAATGTGTATTAACGAATTTGAAGAGGTGGGATTTAGTTCCACACCTCATGATATTCTGGAGAAGGCAAGGAAAAATCAAAGAAAATGTATGAAAAGTGTCATAACGAGTTCATGGTTTGACGAGCAAGAAAAAATGCAACTTCATTGTCAGAGAATGTGCTCATAGTTTACTTTGAAGAAATATCAAAAACAATGAAATCCACCAACCTTGTGGACAAATTATCGGTATTGAAGACTACTCTAAATGCAAAACATGGAACTGATATATCCAAGTATAAAAAGTTGTATTACTTGTTAAAACAGAAATCAGTAGGATACAGAGGGGAAAAAAGCAAAAACATTTTCCACAAATTAAATTAAAATCTTCATTGATGAAGCAGTTGACAATTCATATCTACTGATAAAGGTATGTAAACATAACTATTTTCATAAAAATGAACTGTTTTTCAGTGCCTCTGAGTAGGACAGTGTGCAAGCACAGAAATCTGTATCGAAATGAAAATCTGTTTTGAAATGGACTTCATTTTGATACAGATTTCTAACAGCAAATGAACACATTTAAGTATAGGATTCAAAAAAGTGAGTTATGAGCTGAGAATGCATGTCCAAATGTCATTAATTTCATTTAATCCTTGAAGACTGTTGCATTTATTGGGATTTTAAATGATTTTGACAACTGCTCAGTGGCATAAAGCACCATCTACAGCTGATCTTCTTCCCTCCTGATTTAGAAATGAAAACTTAAGCAATTATGCTTTTTTCTCTACAGGTAACGTGGGCCACATGGAGGTAGTGTGGTTGATCTACTCTGCAATTCAGTTTGTCATCCACAAGTATAGTGGAACCTATCCCAAGTTACATGTTGTCATCAGAAATCAAAAGGCAAAAGTGGAAAAAATGCTATCCCATCTTGATTCTGAGTTAATTCGTACAGTGTCAAATATTCCCAGTGTTTTCAGAACCATAAAGTGACAGTCTTACATTGAGAGTTGCAAGCTGTCTTGTAACCAGTCATGCTTTCAATAACTAAATGTACAAGTGTTATTCCGTAGTCATAAACACCAAGATTTGCTTTGAGTATATGGATGGATATCTACAAATAACCACATGAATAGTCAGATAAAGTGCAAAACAAAATATATCCTTAAAAGATGTTAAAATAGGAATTATTATTTTGTAATAGTAAGCACGAATTTAATCTAGTATCATTGAAGCAATAGCACAAATTATGAATTACTTACATACACTGTGGCCTATATGTAGACAATCTAATTTGTAAAACTCTTAGCACAATAAATACAATATATAAAGTATTACAGGCAAATTATCTCTTTAATGAATAGAAAAAACCGAACACCAAGAATCCTAAATTTTACTGGAGCAAGGGACTTTCCAAATTGTGATGTAGAAAATATGTCCACACAGCCCCTTATGGCAAACCTCAGAATTTTAAATGGAACCATGATGCTTTTGTTTTTACGTTATGGTTTCCCTCAATAAACTAAGCAACTTTTATTGAAACCTTTTTTTTTTCTCTCTCTCTCTCTGAAACGAATTATAGAGCTATTACAGGATGTTTTCATTGAAGTATACAGTAGTACGAAAGAGTACTAAATGAGCAACTCAATCAATAAATACCCAGGTGATTTAGCTATTAAAAACAGAAGCACTATAAATGGTTAATTTTTTTTCATGTTGAATTAGGAATGAGTCACACTATTTTTACACAATGCGTAGGTTATTAGAGCTTTGTTACTCCACCAGTAGATGGCAGCAGGTATCAACCCAGCCAGGAGAGAAGGAAGAAAGCAGGACCATGCTTGAGTCATTAAACTGCTGATGATGACAAATGCCCTCGAAAGTGTTCCAGTTTTATTAACTTAGTAAGTGAAGGTTTTGTGTAAAAATAGTGTGACCCATTCTTAATTCAACACCCAAGTGTTTACTTTAAATTATTTATTAATGCTCAAAGTAGCCTCTATTAACATCTAAACACTTGGTGATTCTTTGGAAAGGTTTTCTCTCGCTGTTAACAACATATAGGGGCTAGTAGTGTGACAAGTTTCATGAGTTCTAAATTTCATTTCTGAATTTTGAAGAGCCAGAGTAAAAAATAATCAGCATGGCCAACTACATTTAGTATTGTGTTTTTAGAGTTCAGGTGGCTTTAAAACCACAATAGGCATGTCCTTTCATTTGATACTTTATTTCCTCCCCAAGTGCATGAGGTATACTATACTTCACTGAAAACATCCTATAACAGCTCAACAATTCATTTTAGATAAAAAAAAATGTTTTAATAAAAGTTGCTTAGTTTATTAACAGGAATCAGACTAGTACATGGTTCCATTTAAAATTCTGAGGCTTACCTCCCTGTGCCCCGTAAGGGCCCCTGTGAAAATATTTTCCATATTACAATGGAATAAAATTTAGGAATCTTGGCATTTTTTCTATTAATTTAAGAGATATTTGCCTGCAACACTTTATGTGGGCCATCACGTATATTTTGTGACAATGCTTTACTTTTATATTTTAAAATACTTTGAATTTTTACTTTAAAAAAGATAGTGAAGTGTTGTCACAATACATATATAAATAATGTATAACTCATTATTTTCTGTTTGGATGTTGCTTTGTATGTTATTGTTAAAATGCAACAAGGCCATTTAGCAATAAAGTCATTAGTGCTTTTGCACTGCAGTATTTTTAGTAATAATAAGGTGTTTGTTTATAATTAGATGATGTGAGGGTATGAAAGTGGATTTCCACATAACCTACTGCATTCCGACTGTACATCAACCATGTCCCTGTTGTGTCATCATAATTTCCGCATAATCTACCATGTTCTAACTGTGCAGCATTTATTTTCATGCTTGATTTGATCCATAGGTAGTTCCAGGGAGGGGCTAAGAGGGTCTATAGTTCCTCTTATTATAGAAAAAACTTACAAATTGTGCTGCTTTGGTAAAGTCAAAATTGACACTTTCATTTCTATTTTATTTACTTAAACCAGCTGACATCTATTCATTCACAGTCAATGAGTGAATTTATTACAGCTGCAGACTATATCTCAAAAGCTTTTCCACTAACTCAAAAAGAAAGAAAATAAACAGATAGGCCAATTCAAATATGTTTTACGTTTACTATTAAATATTTTCTGAATAAGAATTAAGCTCTCGTACAATGAGAACCAATAGCCTACAGTAAAACTGAGTAATCAAACTACTTCAATATTAAGTTTAGAAAGCATCTTTATTTAATAAATTATTTCCTAAGTTTTCTCAAAATATAAATTTAATCCTTGCATCCAAAAGATAACCCAAGAATCACTTGGAATAATGTTTGAGAATTTAGAGATGAAAATTCTCTATTACTGACTGCATTTTACTCATTGATAAGGTATCTTTCGAAATATGTTAGCCCTTCCCTAAAGGAATCCTGGATATCTGCATGTTATTTGATCTGCCCATTTTGTCACCTTTGTTTCAATAAGAGTGGATCGCAAAGAACCTCGTAAGAACATCGTTATATCTGTGGTGCTTATTTGGTTTTATTGAAGAGAGGATGTTTTAAGCCTCTCGTCTATAACCTTCCAGTATGTTGTCATAATCTTTGTGACAGGTCGTATAGCTCCGAGTAATGCTGAACCAGTGAATGATTTCCCTAAACAATAGTAACAATAAGTATGATACACTTAAAGTGAATTTGTATCATTACAGAACATGCTGGAAGAGGCTGGCAAATGGTGACCAACCGGTGCCCTGTGGTCGTTTCCACATAGCATAGTGTCACTACTGTTGCGACCTTGTCCCAGTCACTTTCATAAAATCAATCTCAAGACTGATCCCCAACAGCACGTTCGGTGCTCAGTAGATACAGTATGTCATATGGAAATGAACAAAGTTCTCTTCATAAATTATATGGAAGATGCTCCTTAGCAGCTCCCAAACACAGCAAACAATTGGGACGTGGTCATTGCACTGTTGGAAATACACTTTAAGTTATTAATGCAAAAAGATTGACAAACAAATGAGCCTTTAATGTTTAACTTCTACTGGACCAGCGCTTCAAGCTGTGAAAATTATGAGCAGCAGTAAGTAGTAACCTCTGTGCAATACATTTTGGTACTTTTTCTGTAACTGCCACTAACTCATGACTTTTGTGAAAGAATCTAAGACTAAATTAAATCAGTTCATTGTAGAAACTGGTGGTAAAACCAGAGTTGATGGTATTAGCAGGTAAGGTAGTGATCACTTATGTTTCATACATCCTTTCAACTATGACAAAACTAAAATAGAAAGTTAAATCAGCTTTGTAAATGCCTAGACCAAGACCAGGATTTGAATAATGGATCTCTGGCTTACTGAGCTACTGTGAAGAGGCCTGTAAATGCATATTGAACCTCTTGTCATCTGATTCAAGTATCCATTGTGGACGTGCAAGACAATTTCAGTAATGCTGAGATGTCATACCTTTAAGTTCTTGGAAATTTGATTATTATTTATAACATTTCTTATTCTAGCATAATAGGTCACATAGTGCAGTCTGTTGTTTCCATCAGCTTATAGTTGTGTCCAGTGTATCAACCACTATTAAACCTTCCTGGACATAATTATTTTCAGGTTTTATAGGTATTTTATAAGCTATTATCTTTCTGCAACCGATAAAATTAAAGCAGAAGCACAGAAAAAATGCTTGTGTAAATCTAGTAACATCTATACCTTTTTCACTATAAGCTGAAAGGAGAAGTAAACAAAACCACGTGACAAGACAGTACCTCATTGGCTGGTGGGCAAACTACAACCTTTCCCACTTAGCATGTCATCTCTTCCTCTACAAAAAACAGCTCGGTTCAGATCGTAACATTTTGTGGTTATTCTCGTGCAGAGAAATTTAAAATACTCATTATTGTAACAGTTAAATTTATGAAACTAAATGTGTTTGTTCAGATTCACCTATAACTAAATGACCGTTATAACAGAGGGTTTAAGAGGCTAAGCGCAGGTGTTGCAGTTCATTTCCAGTTTCCGGCTAAGAATCCTCTGCCACTGTGGAAAACATAAACATGGGAAATGGAAAGAAGACAGTTATGTTAAATGTTTTTAACAAATTCTGTGGAAAAGTACCCACCTTTAATCGACAATGAATACAACTGTTTAGCAATAATTGAACTACTTTGTTAGTGATGCGTTAGCTCAGATAGCTTGGGTCGCGTTTATTTTCTGTTGTGTTTTAACCTATAATGCTAATCATTTTTTTAACTTGTTGACTTATAAAAGATTAAAGCAAAAATAGTATACTGATATCACTCATTAAATGAATGATTTCTTAAGCCTGAAGTTAAGAACAGTTTAATCCAGTACCTTTAATCACAGATGCCGAACTGTTCAGGTACAACTTTTATTTGTCTACTCTTAGCATTATGTGTTATAAGTTTAGAATGTAAGGCAAAATATAGAACAAGACATACAATGTTTAAAAGCTAATGATCCTCAAACGGTGTAATATACTGTATTCGCATTCCATCTGAAGCAATTTCCTCTCATGGGTACTTAGTTCCCATCATCCTCCACATGGTGCTGCCATGTGCTCAGCGGAGTGATACATTTAAGCTTTGTTTACTTCTCCTTTCAGCTTATAGTGAAAAAGGTATAGTGACCATTTACGTAATAAAATGCCAGTTATGATGGCTTAATTGAACACACAGAAAATATTGAAATGAAGCTGACGTGTAGGCATTGGTATCAAATATATGCACATTTCGCCTGGGAAAGGTTAAAATGGTCCTTTTCTTTTGATGTTGAAAAATAATAAAGTCTGGAAGGTTGAATCAGATTTGAAAATTCATTGTTACATTTTAGACTCAATTCACAAATCCTCAGCTTTCAGTGCCAAAGTGCTACTGGTGAGCTTCTAGGCTTAACCAGAATGAAACAATTAGTTATCCTTAAACGGTGGTTAACTGTAAGTCTGGAATTCAAAGTTCTTTCAGCATTCCAAGCTACCTTTAAGATAATATATCGTGGAGTAATTGAGCTCACCCTAGAGATCTACTAGGATACATGAATCCAGTGAGGGAAGTTTAATACACCTTCAGGTAGCACAGCAGTAGTGGTATGAAAGTCAAAGATCCATAGTTCATGTCCCAGCTATGGCATGAATTTTTCAAGTCTGATTCAACCTTAGCCAGCTAATATGAAAGAAAATTTAAGTCTACTTTCCTTAAAACAAACCCCTCCCCCAAAAAAACTAGGCTCTGTTTATACAGTATACGCCAAAATATGCAGTACGACAGCCTGCATGCACATGCCTGTGCATTTGCATGTTGTTGCATCATCATGATGTATTGTTAGTTGTGTAACGGACGTTGTGCTCTGTGGTTGGAAGTGACAATGGGTCTCACAATGGAGGAAAAAGTGTTCATACTGGAGTATTATTTTTGCTCGTACGGAAATGGTTATCAAGGCAGGCCGAGTTTAAAGTTAGTGACGGAAAAATATCGTGAACACTTTAATAAGCCAGCACCAAGCAACACAGTTATGCTATCGCTACAAAATTTTGTCGTACAGGTGGTGTATTGTGTCAACGGAAGGAAAGATCTGGTAGGCCAGTAACTGTGTCCACCAATGAAAATCATGGATGTGTCCTCAATCAGGTGTTGCAGTCAACAAAGTCTTCGACGAACAGCTCTGAAATTAAACATCAGCAATACGTCACTTCAACGATTATTTAAAGACATAGATGGATTTCCGTACCAAATACAGGTTGGACAACGATTGATGGGGCAAGAGAGGCATCTCAGGATTGAATATTGTGCAGAATTTTTGGCCATGGTGTACGAGGATCCAGATTTCTTGTTCAAGTGTGGTTCTCTGACGAAAGTCACATTCACTTGGATGGTTTTATCAATCATCAAAAAACTCGCTTTCTTGGTTTCGAGAGGCCAGACGTTATCGTCCAGAAACTGCTACATAGTGTATGTGTGACAATTTGGTTGCAGTGTCAGGAAACGGTGTGCTAGGTCCGTATTTCATTAAGGATGATGATAGTGCACCTCTTACTGTTAACCAGGAACGTTATAGGAACATGGTGATCAGGCCATTTATTCAGGATCTAAGAAGGTTTTTTCGTGCCAGGAACGTTTGGATGAATAGACAGTGGTTCCAACAAGACGGAGCAACCTGCCACACCGCTCGACAGTCTATGACTGTGCTGCAAGAAACCTTTCCAGGACAAATCATTTCCCATGGGACTGAGTTCCCTTACCCATCATATTCCCCTGATCTGACACCACCTGATGTTTACATGTGGGGAATGCTAAAGGAGAAAGTTTTAGGTGTCCACCCAAAACTGTGCCTGCATTACATCAGAAGATTGTCTTGTTTTTCAGGACTCTGAACCAACCTATGTTCCGGAATAAGTTAGAAAAGCTGCATGATCGTTATGAACATTGTCTATAGCACAATGGAGCACATTTGGAACATTTACATTATCATCCCGATAAATAAACAATAAATAATAACTACAGTAACATAAGTTCCAGTACTGTATATTTTGGCGCATACTGTACTAAGTCATCTATACATATATAAAATAACTGTGTGCAAGTCAAAGTAATTTAATGATAGAACATCCTTAGACAAATAATTGATCTAGTAGACATTTGCATCTATTATCAATTTTACGTGTATAAAATGTATTACATATTTCAGTTCAGGAGTTATGGTCTTCGCAGGAACAGTCGTGTTGAGTGCAAGAGCCCTCCTGTTTCAGTTATTTAGTTTTACCAATCCGTGACTTGGTGCTTCTTCTGAAATATCATAAACAGTAAAATCAATTATGTTAATACAAAGCTGTTTGAACAATACAAAATTTGAGAAGCACTACCTTCTATTGAGTGCTGCAGGTTATCACGCCGTTGTGATATCTTGCTGACTTGTCCCCGGAGACTCTTACACTGCAATAGCAAAATTACAAATTTAAATTAGCTAATAAAAATAGCAATTGACCTATGCTTTTGTGTCTTTTTTTTTTCATTTTTGTGACTTTTGCTGTAGTATCCATCAGTGGATTTTTACAACATGTACCTCAATTCTTATTTCCTGTAGCTCTGCTTTTAGGTCACTTATTATTGACTGGCATTTTTGTTGTACCTGAAAAATAGGAATTGAAAGTAAAGTTTTTAATATATTTTAAGCAGTCGAGTCTTAACAATCATTAAAGATTTAAACCTTTAAAGTGCATATTTTTATTCAATGCATGTTTTTATAGCTCAGTTTGATGGTGATGAAATGAAACATTTGTATTCATAAATCCAATATCCTGTACTTAAGTGTTTTTAGAATTTGTCATACAAGATTTGTAAAACCATGCAGGATGGTTCAGGCAGTAACATCTGTGGGCCGACCAATCTGATGGGTTTTTCATGGTTTATCTGTCTCCAACTGAATTGGATATTTAATAATAACGACCCAAAGTTCCACCTTAGTTCTAAAACAATAATAAATATAAAAATAGATGGTATTGGCAAATGCTGTGCCATCTATCTACAGATAATGAAAGGAAGTAGACTGGTCAGCACTCTAATGCCATCTGCCCACCATGTGTAGAAGCAGAGGTACAGTTGCCTAGCACTAAAGTTTCTGTGGACATGTGATGAAGTAAGATGGTGTCATACAGGGATGGGACCTGGAAGGTTAATTGTCTGTCACACACTGAGCCACAAGGTTTCTTCTAACAGATTTGCCGCAATACGACAACGTAGTTAAAGCAACATAAAATAAATAGAGAGAAAAAAAATGTTTGTAAAATTTTACATTAAATCATGATTATTCTGATTTGGGAAATGAGCTGGAAATTTGAACATTAAAGATCACTTGAAATGAATACTTTGAATGAGTTTCAGGTACTGCTTGTACCCATCCTCAGCAGATGTCCGACTGGTTCCTGGTGGAAAAATTTGTCATGCTTCCCACACATCTTTAAGATCTGATACCATTATGTGGATGATGTGTTTGCCATTGTTCCCGAAAGATGCCTACAAATTCCTTAAAACTGCTGAACTTGTTTCTGTGGTTGAGAGGTCAGCATTCTAGATTCTCAACCCAGAGGACCCATGTTCAACTCTTGCTGGGGTAGAGAGTTTTTCTTTATTCAGAATCATTCCCTATCATCTGTAGAATCTGGTATTATGAATGCGGGAGTGAATATGAGTATGTTCAATGTAAAAGCTAATGGAAAAAGCAATTTTTTTAAATTTACAGTTCAGAGAGTAAAAACATCATCAGAAAGTTGTTCAAGTCCAAGCCTCTGATATGACCATAGAATTTAAAGGGGCTATACAAACGAAACAATTAAAAGAAAGCAAAAGAAAACTGTTTGTTTCATGATGTAAAAAGAAGAAGAGGATGTTTGCCCTTCGACATCAACATAATCAGAGAACCTCAACACCTAGCATTCGGCATATACACAAGTACAGACAACTACATAAAAAGCAAAAGTTCAACCCACATTACATAAATAGGCAGCTTTCAACAGCTTAACTTACTGTCTTGTGAGCATCCCAATGAAATTGCAAGAAGAGTATGAGCACATCCTGCCCATCAGCTACCAATGGTTACATAAAAGAAAACCAAGATAAAAAGATAGCAAAATTCAAAATACAAAAGGAGATATCGAGCATAAAAAACTGAGTAACCAAAAAGAACTTAAGCAGTACAGAAAATCTGCATTTTATCTCAGAGCCCAGTACAAATTCAGCAGGATTTTCAACAAATATAACATAACCTTAGCTCCACAAAATAGATTTAGTATAAAAAAAATTACTATGCACAAAGCTAAAAGACCTGGTCCCCAGCATCAATAAGTCTGGTAACTGTTGTGGCTGCAGCCAAATCTACATTGGGCAAACAAAAACAGATCTGAATGTAAACTAAGGCTCATTTCACACTGGGACACTGGTGATAGTCACTAGTAATGGTCACCGGTGATTGTGGTGAACACTCCTAGGTCACTGGTGTCGGACACTGCAGGTATTGCCAACTGATTAGTTAGTGAAATGGACTCAAACAAGGAGAAACTTTTGTTAATACTTCTATGTAGAAGGAGAATGAAGAGAAAATGTTAACATATGTACATCCACTACTGTGTGTTCAGTGCTGGAAAAAGGATTGTTTTACACTCTGTATGATGATCTGAGACAAGATGACAAGAATTTTTTCAGTATTTCTGAATGTCAAAAACTTTGTTTGATGAACTACTAGAAAATGTGAAAGAGAAAATCACATGAATTGGCACTTTACTAAGGAAGGTATCCCAGCAGAAGAAAAAATTGATATCCCTCATAGCAGGACAGCTTTATACTTAGTTTATAAAATCTTCCGTGTTAATCAAATCTAAACTCATGACTACCATAACGTAGATATCACTGCAGTATGCTGCAAAAATGACTGCCTGTTTCAAAGTCTTTATTTTTGTTGGCAAATCTGCAACCTGTGTCTGTAATCAGTGTCCTAGTGCGAACAGTCCAATTCAAACTAATGTATGTAGGGCGGTGACTGCTCTGAACACAGTGATCTTGTCTGTCACATGTGGCGAGGTTTAGACACTGCTGTGTCACAATGGTTGGGTGAGGCAGTGTAGTGTCCCGGAGTGAATGCTCCAATTCATATGAATCTATCTTTATCAGCGACCGTCAGTGGTCACCATCATCAGTGTGAAACGAGCCTAAAAGAACACAGGACAGCTATAAAATTCAAACAGTTAGAAAAATCTGTTCAACCATCACAAGATCACACCCAACATGCCCTCCTAAAGGCTGCCAGTTACCCAGTTGAATTTTTCAGCTGGCTCTATTTCACATTTCATGTTCAATGTTTCAAATTATTGGCTCAGTAGTTATATACTGATATTAATAACACATCACGGTTTATAAGCTTCTACTTAAATATATGATTAGGCTGTTATTATATTCCAGGCTGATATTTTTACAACAATAGGACAGCAATACACGTGTGTTGAATTTCAGAATGCAGAATATAAAAGTAAAATTGAATTTAGGGTCAAGAGGTACTCAGGAATTTTTCAAATAATTTTCATATTTGATGAAATCTTTAGGATATATTTGGACAAAATTAACAATTAACAATATACGAGCTCTATAATGAACTGTTGTGGACAAAAGAAATTTTTGTTTTGAAAATGCTCAAATTTGGTCCTCATTTTTTGTTAATATTAACTGAAATTCATGTGTTTTAGATAGATTATGAATAAATGTAATGGAAATAACTCCAAGTATTGGTTTTCCAAAATATCAGTTATGGTCAAATATTTTAAGTTTTAATCAATTTCTGTTTGCCAAACTATCATAGTTAAAATTATGTAATTCCACATGTTAATAGCTTTTTTTTTTAAAAAAAAAAAAAAGTGATCTAAATATGCTCATTGAATAACATGTACTATAAAAAGTAGGAGCAAAACTGCAGAAAAAAATTAATTGTTTGGAATTGGCATTCATTTGAGCCATAGCCCCCCCCCTGGGCCTACATATCCTCAGTTTCATCATGTTTAGAATCAGAATTCAATCAAATCTTTGGCCTATTAAGTGAAAGTATACCAAGGCAACCCAATCTAAAATAAAACATGTTGGACAACATTTCACTCCTGAGTGTCCCTTAAATGTACAAGAACATTCTCTACTTTCTGGGCATGTTTCAGTAGTCTGCATCTATTAAATATGCACTTAGCATTGGTTGCTTCCTTGAGTTGCATGTGATAAATTTAAAACAGTAGTTTAAGTATTTGAACTCAAGTGAATTCATACAATATATTGTTGCTAGAAATGCATTTGAAACGAAGACAAAAATGTCTGTAAAGTAAAGAAAATTTAAGCTTTAAGGATTAATTTTATTATACACAAATTATGAGGAAATTAAAAACAAGAGCAAGAATGCAGCATAAAACTAATTCCACTTGTGTTTTTGAAAGATATCTTGGAAAGCAGTGAACAGGCAACTTGAGAAAAACATTTTTATTAAGAAGCACAAGGAACTTGTTATAAATTTTAAATTGTCCATTTCTTTGCCAGTAAATTCTTTAGAATCCACAAAGGGATATCCACCCAGTGGTCAGTTCATACTCTGTCGCTAAACTCTTGAAAATGTTGTTGCAGCACATCAGTGACATAAAGGTAAATAAAATTAAAATTCAAACTCAAAAATGCATTTTAAATATAATCAGGAATATTTAAGAGAGACAAACTAATTCGAGCAACAACAGAGCAAACACTATAGCAAAAAAAGGAATGCATCTAAAAGCTTGCAGCATATAAGGATCATAATCTTAACCTAAAATATTAGATTATACAGGCTGTTTTCATATAACTATATGATATAACTGTAAAGAATAATAGAAAATAAATGCCTCAAGTGAGATAAAATTCAGTTTGGAAATGGCTTAATCAGAAGTAAATAGCTAAAACCCATTAAAATGAAAGAAGAAAATTGAAGGTCCTTGTTCAGTTTATTTATCACCGCAATAATAATAATAATAATAATATTGTGAGACAGCGCCAATGGCCCAAGGTTAGCAGGAGCTCTGTGCCAGCAAAGAGATATACAGAGATAAGCAACAAACTCACATGGCATAAACATTGGAAGTGCTATCAGCAGATAACAGAATCTTCTGGAAGTTTCTTCTCCCCCTCCTCCAAAATGTATGTCGAAATAGTTCAAGAATGTTCATGGAAGATTCCATCTGCTATATATGCAAGCGTTTTCGCGAGAGGAGTTAGTTAGCAAGTGCAATTCTGTTGTGACATTGATGCAGTAATTTACTTAAATGTAAATAATGATTGTAATATGAATATGCATTTTTATGTGACATTGATTTGAGATGTTTATTGATTGTAATTATTGTTGGGAAGTAAGTTTATACGACCTTACTGAAACTGTCAATAATAGCGCGCAATAATGCAGCGAGGGGGTGAGCTGTTTATCATTATTGGAAACGAGGAAGTTACGTAATGTTGGCGCGTTTTTCCGTTGAGAATCTTCTGGAATATTTCCCTAGAGCATATGTATTCATAATTTTCATTGGATATTAAAATAGACGCTAATGTTGGCGCGTTTTATTAGCCAATTGCAATTCAGTTATAATCTTTAGGCATATCGGTGTGTATGGGTATAAAAGCAGTAGGTTTGAGGTAAAGTCGTTCAGTTCATCAAAAATCTGTGTACACTACACGTCGTCTTCAGTCAGTCAGTTCATCGAAAGTATTTGTACGGCAAACGTCGGGTATCGATTCACAAGTTACGCGCAGCAGAATTATGAATAATCTAAAGTGTTGTAAGGTTAATTATACAAAAAGTTGAAGTACGTGGATTAAAAGTGATCAGTAAGAAGTTATTATAACAGTTTCAGTTTGGCGAGTGTTAAGATCAATGTATAAATGTGATAGTTAACGTGTTCGACAATAAATGTGTAAAACAAATTTCTTCATCAGTGTTATATTTGGATAAAAGATTCCTTTCCGTTTACACACCCTGATCAGAGACATGTTCGACCGAGAAATAATAGCTAGCCGGAGGACAGTAAACAAAAATTAAATCAAATAACAGTTGCATTCTTTCGAATACTAACACTGCTGCAAATTGCTAACACCAGATGGAGCTACAAACCGAACAAATGAATGACGTCACAAGATGGCTTCCACGTGTGAAGTAAACATAAATACACAAACATCACAAGTAATAACATTATAAAGAATACCGTTACAAATTGGCTACCACAACGTGGAGCTACAATAATGTTAAATAAATAAAACATTAATACCATCGCAACATCAAGTGCAGTTCTACAAGTGAGTACTGCTGCTATTGCAGGAGAATTTGAAGAAAGCTTGTGTTTGACTCCCCAGCAACTGAAACCCTGCAAGAATTGGCTACATGGTGCGCATTGCATTATACTGCTATGTCAAAAAGGAAAGTGAAGCGATGGGGAAATAGAACTAGCTTGCATTAGTGAAGTAACAGTGTGAACTAAGTAAACTCCAGTGAAGTTGAGCTAGATAAAAACAGTGAAGTGACATTTGAAAAACTGTTACAATGGTGTCAAGAGTGGGATGAAACACTACGATGGCGGCAATGACTAAAGAATTATTAATTGAAATCAACAGAAATGAAATCTGGAACAGAGAAGATGAAGAGAGTAAGAAGGAAATAAACGAAATAGGGAAAATGAAACCTGGAATGGAGGAGATGAGAAATGAAGTGAAGACTGAAATAGAGTAAATGAAATCCCAATTCACTTTTGCCATTGACAGTGTAAGATCCGAGATAAAGGCAACAGTGAAAGCCCTGAAGGGTGACATTGCAAAGGAGTTGGAACTAAATATGATGGAAGGTAACATTAATTGGAAGAGCATCTAGATCAGCAAGAAAAATGGCTAGATGGGCAGACGAAAAAAAACAAGAAAATGATAGAGGTCGCAATGGACAAGCATTTGGAGCAGCAAAAATGGAGAGTGCTGCAGCCCTACGCCCAATCATGGTGCAACCTGCAGTTGGTTGGAACAAGGAAACCTTGAAGAGGGAGTAACAGGAGGATTGAGACATACAGCCAATCCTGGTGGATAAAGATTCTGGCATACAACCCATGTGTACAGATTTTTCTTCCATAAGCCCAACCTATAAGACCTATTGGAAGTGGTGGGACTCCCTGGTGGTCAAGAATGGTATATTTAAGAGAGTGTTGAAGTTTGCAGAGGGAAGAACTGAGGTGGAACAGCTGGTGCTCCCAAAGAATGCGGTGAAGGAAGTCCTTGAGGAGACATATACCAGTGCTATCGGGGGGCACCTGGGGCCAAACAAGACCTTAACGGCTACATCCCCGATTCTATTGGTTGCATCATTGAAGCGATGTGGAGAGGTGGTACCTGCAATGCGACATCTGCATGACAGGCAGATTATATATATGTTTATAGTGTACTAGTATTATCTGATGAAGCCATGAAATTGTACAGAATTTTCAAAATATGAACAAGGAATATGAATATGAAAATTAGCCACACTTTATACACATAAAACACAAGCAAGAATCTTTCCTTTACATCTGTGGCCTGTTCTCCAGTCCTTTGAGTACGTAGGGTCACTCCAAAAGTTTTGAGAGTGCATGCAATAAAATATTAAAAATTTAGATCTGATTATTGCATCTTTTCAAAATATTCCCCATTGGTTTCTATACACTATCTCATCCTTTCAAACCATTTTTCAAATGCTGAATGCCATTCTTCTTTGGAGAGAGTGCAAATACATTCTTTGTAAGCAGCTACTGCGGCTTCAGGTGACTCAAATCATTGACCTCGAATTTTTTCTTTCGTTTTTGAGAATAAAAAAATGTTGCATGCAGCCACTGGACATAGGGAGGATGGAAAAAACGTTTGACTCCTGCAGAAATTGGGTTGTTTCTTGTGCAGTGTGGGCAGAGGCACTGTTATGGTGCAACAAAATTCTATGCAGGCCAGTCTTAGGACGCTTTTTTCTCGGTTTATTGAACATTTGTGGCAGACATTTTGTGCTGTATCATCTGGTAGTAACAGTCTTTTGTCTCTCAAGCAGAATCCTCACAATGTGGCCACTTGCTGCGAAGAAGGAACAGATCTTCTTACCAACACTTCTCATTTGCTTCACTTTTGTTGGGGTATCTTTTTCTGGGAAGACCCAGACTGATAAGAGGTTTAGCTTCTAGATCATACTGATAAATCCAGCTTTCGTCACCTGTTACAATGTTAAATATGTATTTGGATTTTCCTCCATTGAATTTTTCAATCATTTCCTGGCACCATTGCACATGTGCGTGTTTCTGCTCATTTGTGGGTGGGGACCCAGCAACTGCAGAGCTTCCTGACGCAAGTTTTTTTTTCAGGATTGATTTTTCTGTTGCCAATCCAATATTTAGGGCTTCATGAATCTGACCATAATGTGCAGCGATGATCTTCCCATAACATGCACTCTGCTGTCACCACATTTTCATCCTTTGTTGCTGTAGTTCGCTGTCCTGCTCAGTCTTCATCTTTGAGGGAATCCCTTCCTCTTCTAAACTCTGCATACCATCGATAAATGGTGGATTGCAAAGGGCAAAGATCCCCAAATGTACGATGCAGTCTTTCAAGGCATTCTCTCTCGCCTAAACTGACTTTTAAAGTCATAGAAAATCATAGAATGGAAATGCTCTCACTTGAGATCTATCCTAGCATATGGCAGCAACACCTGCTTTACATACACATGCAGTGTTGATGCACATTGTTGGAGCACTCCCAGACTTGCACATGTTGCTATTTGAACTTCAATCTGAAGTTAGGGAAAGCTGCTTTGGCTTACCACTACTCAGGTTGCCCATTCTCAAAACTTTCAAGTTACTAAGACTTTGCAAGTTAAAATTATGAATAAGATATGTTTTATTATTTTTACACTGTTACTACAGTGCCACCAGCAACCATATACTACACCCCTACTGCTTCATCAGAAAGGTATGATAGGCATTAATAAAAGCAGTTTGTTAATATTATTTTGTGTACATACTGCATATTTAAAATAGCTTACTTCTTCTTTCTTCTTTAACAGATTACCCTCCTCTTTGGAGGACTTACAAGCCAATGCCTTGGGTCAGTAGCCTATCAATGAGCAAGCAAACTCTGGATCACAGCATATCCAGGATGGATGATCAGTCCAATGTCTTGGTCAGTAGTCTGTCGAGGAGCAAGCAAACTCTGGATCATAGCGTATCCAAGATGGGTGATCAGCCCAATGTCTTGTGTCACTAGTCTGTTGAGGAGCAAGCAAACTCTGGATCATAACATATCCAGGATGGGTGATCAGCCCAATGTCTTGTGTCAGTAGTCTGTTGAGGAGCAAGCAAACTCTGGATCATAGCATATCCAGGATGGGTGATCAGCCCAATGTCTTGTGTCAGTAGTCTACCGAGGAGCAAGCAAACTCTGGATCATAGCATATCCAGGATGGGTGATCAGCCCAATGTCTTGTGTCAGTAGTCTGTTGAGGAGCAAGCAAACTCTGGATCATAGCATATCCAGGATGGGTGATCAGCCCAATGCCTTGGGTCAGTAGTCTGTGGAGGAACAAGCAAACTCTGGATCATAGCATATTCAGGATGGGTGATCAGCCCAATGCCTGGTATGGCGGTGAAGAAACAGGAAATGAAATCTAGTGATGAAAGGGATGATAAGAAAATATGCGGATCAAATTATCTAATCTGGCAGTCACCTAGCAGCCGAGGAAAAATCTTCAGTCAGATTGATCTGCCTCGGAGATTTGAGCCCAGGACCTTCCAAGTGCGGACCACAGATGCCTGAGCCATCCCACTCAGGAAAATAGCTTATGTAGAATAAAATATGGTTTAATATGACATACCTTCAACCATCTTACATGTTCCAAGAAAATCTTTGGCTAGTCCTTGTGGTGATTCACCTATATTTTTCTTTGGCCAGGCACAACTCCATAAGTACTGCAGAGCTGCTGCTGTAGTGAGAACAAATTCCAATAATATTCCATCTTAGCTTTCAGTCAATTTTACACTTTTATGTAATTAGTGCTTGTAATATATTGATCTGAGCTTTAAGTGCACAGTTAAGTCTATAGCCTTGTTTCGGTTTACTGTAGACAATGAAGTAAGATTTTTGTATAGTGTCTGGAAATAGTATGCACAGCTATTTGTTGCAGCCTGGGAGAAATATTGAAGTAACCACTTCCATATGCACAGCCTCTGTGTGTCAGTTTTGTTGAAGGTATCAGAGCAATACAGTAGGCTAAAGAAGCAGTTTTAAAACGTGGATCACTATGTGATGGCTGAAATTTCATGCTGTTTGCATGACCATGAGAAAACATGAATAGGGACTTACCACTTGAAAAAAGTATAAGTTAATGAATGTGGAGTCAACCAATACACTCTTACTAGCTTCACTGACTTATTTATTTTGCAGAACATGTATCGTGAGCATGAGCTCACATCATCAGCTGCCTGTTAACTGTCGGATGAACTCTTGAGTCATATTGTTGAAAGTCTGGGATGTCCTCTGGTGGCCTAGGATGAAACTAAATAGAGGGTTTTGGCAAATCTGGCAAATCAAAGTTAATGATGCAATTTCCAAACTTCTTTATGGAAATCTTCTCCCATACTTCAGGCTCTTTGGGTTTTGAAAATACGTAAATTCAAAAGACAAAAACGCATCAAGCAGGTCAGCACACTTTCTAACACAGCAGAAAAGATCAACTTCAGGAAATTCACATTACCCTGGCACCTTACAACAAATTTAGCATCAAGAATCTCATTAAAGCAAGAAAATCTGATCCCATATCCCAGGACAAAAAGTCAGGAATCTACCGGATCCAATGTAAAAATTGCGAAAAGGTTTACATTGGAAAAACAAAAAGGAACATAGGCACCTGCTTCAAGGAACACTGGCGTTGCATAAAGTTCAAATAGACCAACAAATCAGCAGTTGCTCTTCACTTCTGGACTCAAAACCATGAAATAGACACCAATATCCAGTTGCTGAAACCAGCCCAAAAAAGTTCAAAAAGCTCAGTAGTGTACTTTGGGTTTTGGCAAATTCACAGATTGATTCCTGCAAGAATCCTGCTTTTCTCTCACATACGGATCCTGAAAATTTCCAGTAAATTAGATGTATTAACAGTTCAAGTTTAATAACATGGTTACATTTGGACCACTAAATGAAATTTCAACAAAAGCACCAATTACGTAAAAGTTCAAAACAAATCAAAGCTATGTAGGAATATTATTTCCACTTGTTTTCACCACTAGAGTGCTGCACTTTCACAGTACTTATGGACATGCTATTCCTGATTAGGCATGAGTCCTTGTAAATGATTTTTCCCTTCCTTTCCTTTACTATTAGGATATTATTTCTTAATGTTTACCTTACACACATTGTTATTTAGATTCATTCAGAAATAAACTGAAAAGCTGACAATGTTTATTCGACAAGAATTTATGACAGTCAAAGAGAGATAATAAATTAACTTTGATAAGAATTCATTTAATTATGATATATTATCATAACTTTCAAATAGTTTCTTTGTGTTTTGATTGACTTTTCATTCATGAAGAGAAAATCCTGTTTAAATTCTGGATTCACCTGGTAGTAAGAAGTGAGTAGTGTCTTTAAAACACTTTCTTAATATTTTTTATTCAGTTTTTGTTTTTTATATTGTCATTGTAGTTTTGAAGTATTAAACCTGAATAAAGAACTCCAGGGGCAGGGAATTCTTAAATGGGAAAGCCTTAAACAATATAAAAGTTCATTACATACTGCTGCTTCCTTTGTTTCCCAGTTTTCTCCTGCGCATAGATTCTCCCGAGACAAACATTTAGAACCCTAGAACATAAGAAAAACTAGACTGGTATATGTTGTGCAAAAGAAATTTATTAGGTATGTACAAATGAAAGTTATCTGTTTGCCTCTAGAATAATACACACATCACTGAATATTTGCAGTTTGTATATATGCATTATTGTGTAAGGTGCCGGTCATTAGTGTTTCAATTGAAACTGGTCGTGAATTTGAAAATGTAACTTTTAATGAGGACTTGCTCTTGGAGACTTTGAATAGCCTCTTCATTGAGAACTTTATGAAAAATGTCTTTTAGTGTATGCATGATTTCTTCAGAAACATTTAACTTTTAAAACTCTTTTCAAATCATGCTTTAACACATGCATTTTGCCAGCATCAACTGGTCTTTAATCTTTCCTTCAATTTAAGTAGCTTTAAATATATTATTAATATGATAAAAAAAATTGTTGAAATGGGGACAGCTATATAATTTATCTCGTCATTAAAATCATTACCTAAAGATTGATTTATTCAGTGGATTCATTATATAAAACATTGAGGTAGATTTTGAATTTACTGTCATCAAGATTTAAATATTGTAGTTTTGTATTATTGATGCATTAATTAATTAGGAAAGAATATTAGTAAATTAGTAAATACAGTAGTAAAAATGGTGAACAGATGAGTAAAGGACAATCAGAAGTAAGGATATCACAACAGATGATCTGGGATTCAGTGGACCAATATGAACAATTAAATTGGGAAACATTTAACCTCAAGAACAATGAGATACTAAAAAAGCTTAGGGATTTGTGAAGGGAGAAAGTTATATTCAAGAAGGCCAGACACAAAGAGTGCAAAACCTGGATGGTCTGCCAAAGAATGATGCCTGACTCTCAGTCCATGATCAGTACCATATAGAATTATAAATATTGTGGGTAATAGTGCAATAGACCGTATATATTAAGACAATATCAATGTGGTAAACATGAGCAAGACAGCGTTGATAACTACACTAAAAAGACAATACCAGGTAACATAAAAAGCAATATAAATTGTTCATATTTAAATATACAAAGTGTAAGAAACAAATTGAATGATACACAAATACTGTTAAAGAAGATAGGTCATTTGGATGTAATACTATTAATTGAATATTGGGTAAAAGCTGATGAAACAAAATACTTTAACTACAAAACTATAATGCTGAATTTATTTGCAGACAGTCTGTGAATGGAGGGGGAATAATTTATATTCATGATTCGTGGGAGGAAAGATTAATACAAAACTGCTCAAAGGATCATAATATTGCACATATTAGAGTCAGAAAATGGAGTACAAACTTAATTACAGCATATAATCTTAAAGTAAGTAGCTACACTTTGTTTATGAATAACTTTGAAAACAACCTAACAAATAGTAGTTTGCAAAAAAAAAAAAAAAAAAGTATATTTGGGGATTTCAATGTGAACATTAAGGCAAGCACAAAACTAGGAAACAAATGTATCCAAACAATAAGCAGTTACTCATTTAGTCACCTAAATACCCAATTAGAATAAGCTTAATGACAAAAATGCACGTTTGACCATATATTTTGCAATTACACAAACAGCAAATGGCGTTTAGACAACATAAATTCAAATACTCGTATATCTGACCATAATATATCAATCTACGAGGAATATGAAAGTAGAGAATCCAAAATTACAAATAAAATTATCAAAATAAATTTAATTATAAGTTATGATACGCTTAAAGTGGTATTCAGATTTTGTAAACAAACAAGAAAATGTAAATAGCAGCTTTGAACAGTTACTGAATTGTGTAAAATACAATATTGATATATCCACAACTGTACTCCAGAAAGAGATAGTAAATAGAAGTGTACCATCAATTTCTACGAGTTATTTCCATTGATATAAAAAGTGCAAGTGCTTAAATGCATCTAATGAAATATAAAAAGAGTATAAAAGCATATCAAACCAAGTCATTGCATAAAAAGAACGCTAAGATGTAAACTTTATGAAAATAGATTTAATAGTGTAGACGAGAATAACCTAAATTATGGCATAAAATAAGTAATATTCTTCGTACTAAAAGCAAAATACAAATAACAGTTTTCAGAGATTAAATACAAGGGCGCAATACTAAAAACAAAAAGGAAATAAGTGACATTTTAAACAAGTATTTTATCTTCATTGCTTACAACTTGGCACAGAAATTTCCAGCAAGTATTAGTATAACAGTAAAATAAAATTCAGAACACCAGGAAAACCCTATTTTTGCAACTGACTAATGACTTAGAGATTCAAAAGATCATAAGGCAGTTAAATTTGAAAGGAAACAAACATTCAATGGAATTAGCTATAAAACACTAAATAAATGCTCAAATGAAATTTCAAGACAGTTCCTGAATTAATAAATCTCTCCTTAAAAGGTGAATACCTAACTGTTGAAAAATCAGCAAATTAGAGCCAATACATAAAGAAGGAAACACCAATAATTTCAACTATAATCAAAAGTATAATAATAATAACAACTTATTGTTCCCATTAAATTTTATACAAAGTACATTCAATATTTGAAAATAAACATACATTACACTATACTAATAGACATTTACATTGTATTATATCTGATTTACAATCATTATGGTCTTTCAATACAAAGATATACTGCAAAATTATTTTGAGAAGAAACAATACTTCTTTAAGTTTCAGTATGAACTTCAAGCCAAAGTCAGCACATTAAACTCTGTCATGGAAATAATCCAATCCAAGATGCTCTTGATAACAAAAAGATCAGTGCAGTTGTATCCATTGGTCAAAAGCTTTCTGTACTTTTACCCATGACAATAGAAAGGCTAGATGCAATTGGAGTTAAAGAAAAGCCATTAGAGTGGTTTGAAAGCTACATAAAGGGTTGGAAACAGCATGCCAACTGTAATAATCTCAAAAGTGAGATGTTAATAACAAAGTATGGTGTACCTGAAGGATCAGTCCTTGGTCCTTTACTATTCTTAAGATATATCAACAATATTGGGGAGCTTAAATTAAATGGCAAAGTTGTATTGTTTGCAGATGACATTGCTGTATTCTACATGGGCACAATACCAAAAAACATCTTGAATGCAATGCAACAAGATGTAAAGTTAATTCTTAAGTAGGCGAGAGAGAATAAACTAATAAACAAAAAAAATCTGATGCATTGCACTCACATGGCTTTCTCTACTCTTGTACAAACTATTTTTACAAACTGTTATATCCCATATATTTCATATTATCGAGATAAAGATTTGCCGAACCTATCTTATTGCTAATTTTCTTGTAGGTGCAAGGGGAATATAGTAGGCTTTAAGCGATAGTCAAATGTTTTAAGAGCTGGTTGCTATGTGGAGCATTCCATTCACTTTGCATGTCCAGGACATAAAAAAAGAATAATGAATCACCATTTGAGAAAAAGTATAAGGAATATGTCGGAAATGGCACACTCCACAAAAAAAAAGTTTGTGACAAATAGTGTGTTTTAACAACATTACATTTTCTGAGCAGTAAAATTTTCTCTATCTCTTACGGTTTACCAGTTATCCAAAAGTCATTCAGAATGAAGAGGACTTTTTGGAACATTTCCAGAAAATTCAAGATATACATTTCATTTTCAATGAAAATATCTTAAACATATGATATTTTAATCAAAATCGTTAAAGCCATTTTTGAGAAAATCAACATTTTCAAAAAATGTTCCATGTAAATGTTAGTCTGCGGTGGGGGGATTTTCTTGAAAATCTTCGTGTTTTATTTTTGAAGGATACTGAACCTAAATTACCAAGTTTGGTATTTATCTGACTTTGTTTTTGAGTTGTGCTGTTCACAGACTTTTTTCTAAAAATTGTTTTTTTAAATTCAGGGGGCCCTAAAACATGTGTTTCCGGTGAAATCTCAGTATCAAATTTTTGGGTGGAATGCAATACTTCCCCTACTTACTATACGTAGTAGAGAAAGTAAAAAAACAACGGATATAGGAAGAAGCTAAAAATTGTAAAATTAAAATAAATTCTGAAATTGCGGAAAGAGGTGATAACATTAAGTGCTTAGGATTATTAATAGATAGTAATTTAAACTGGAAAGAACATGTAAATCAAGTCAAGGAAAAAAATCCCCCGTTATTGGACTTATCTTGTTTAGGCTAAAAAGGATATTAAAAAGGGAACAATTAAAAAGCTTTTGCTGTGCATTTATAAATTCCCATTTCACTTACTTGAATCAGATCTGGGGAACATGCAACCAAGGCCGGCTCAAGGGGGGTCGAGCCATGCCACCACCCAGAGTGGCAGGTTTTAGGGACGGCAAAATCTTAAAATATGAAGATATCTGAAAATATGATGGAATTACAAATCATACTTAAAATCTAGCAACTTTCTGGAGATTGTTTTTGTTATGAAACTGGTGACAAATGAAGTGTCAGAGTAATTTGGATGCAACCCTCATTGATGATGATGATCAAAACATCCCGTGCTCATCAGGTGTTCAACAATAAACATAATGTTTATAAACAGGAGTGTTTGAAGCCACTAGCTTTAGTTTATTTGTTTACATTGGTGACTCGTGAATCTCTCAGGTCAGCTATCACCTCAGTGGTATCCTAAAAGTCACTGTTTGTGCATTCTGTTACTTCTTGTCTTGTTAGTCTACTTTGTTAGTAATTACTGCTTTTAACTCTAGAGAAACTCAATGGACAAATTTGAATTAAATGCAATAAGAAGGCACATCTATGGCCACTACACCCGAAATGAGGATCCTGTAATATGTAGACTCATTTCTTCTTAAAGAAGCAGAGCTATTTCCAGGAAGCCTTAGCCTTAGGTCCTCCATTATCTCAGATTTGAGTTCAAGACATTAGATAAGAGAAAAGTAATAGGTACTCAGAAGATGCGATATTGTAGCCTTATGAGCATTATTCTTAAGAATACAATACAAATTTGAGGGAAATAGTATGGTTTGCTGAAATGTCGTTGAATGCCAGCCATACCATATCAAAGGTATTCTGATGACAGAATTGAAAACTTCATGAAGTCACCCAATTTATTATTGCCAATGCTGAAACATCCCATTTTTATGGCTACCTATAGCTCTCCAATCTGATCTGTGGATTTATCATGAAGACATTAAACATGGCTATTTCTGCAGATGTTTTAAGAAGTTATTTTAACATCTCATGTTGTTATTCTGGACAATGCCCCATACCACATGGCCCGAATAACAGCAACACTAAAGTACAAATGTTTAGAGTGGCTCACTCATCATAATATGGTACTTAACATTACAATGAAATAAGGGCAACTTATTAATTTCTGTCACTCAACCAGCCCAGGCCCAAAAATGTTGTGTGTTATTAACCAGTGCAGTCAACCATCAAGTATTTTCACTCTTTGTGTGGTTTTAGTCTTTTAATCTCCCGAAATATTGAACATTTCTATTGTGTGACTTTCCATGTTGTATCTCTCATGGATTTTTATTTATTGATTACCCCTTCATGCAAATAAATAAATGATTTACATTGTGTAAGAATAACCAAGTGAGATGAGTATGCGGTAATGTCTGAATTGGAGAGCAGAAGGTCCTGGGTTAGATTCCCAGTGACTGCCCACTCTAACCTATGGGTTTTTTGTGATTTCCCCGAGACAGCAAGCAAATGCTGGCATGGTTCCTCTTCTACCATGACTCTTGCATTCATCATTTCCTTCATCGTCATCTGTTTCTGATTTCTAGGACCAGGTGATAGTGGATGTAGAGATTTCTTCCTGGCATCAGTTGGAACTGCTCAGTCAGGACCTGTGCCTGATATGGGCCTCTTAGGAGGACCGCTGAGGGTTAGGAGCTTGTGAGTGGGGTTGGGTGCTTTCAAACTGGAACACTTCCATGCCTGCGCATGTCGTCATCCAAATCTGGTCACCCTTTTGGGTCTCTCCCTCATCCCTCCCTCCCAGGGGCCACAGTAGAAGCACAAAGGGCCAGGAGCCTACATGTGGTGCTCTGCCTCATTTGCGGGGTCCCCGTTAATTCATCCATAGCTTTTACCTTAATCTTTGTGTGAGAATAAATGTGGTCATGCGGAACTGACATTGCGGATAAAAATTAGTTATGTCTGAAAGCATGAGGGGGGGCCCAGTGGCATTTGCAATTATCGGCGAACTCCTTGAGCCAGCTCTACATGCAACAAAAGTTCAATATGAATTAGATATATTATAGAGGAGAGCAACAAGGACATTGCATGGGATATCATATGATACCCCAAACACAGAATTAAATGAAAATCTGAGCCTTAAATGTCAGAATTAAACTTGAACATTAAAATAAATACTGAAATCCATAACCATAGTACAAGACGACAAAATAATATTCAGTTAATAACACTAAATTTCACTAAATATGGCATTCAATTTGTAGTTTACACTCCTACAGGCCTTATAATTCATTGGTAAGTGAAATAAAAACTATCAAAGCTGCATAATTTTAAAAAGAAATGAAAGTAATATTTAGGATATCCACCACAGAGTGTATTTAAGTGAGTCAAAATTGTATAACTAAAATGTATTTTGTAAACTTATTAATAAGTTACTTACTGCCAACCACTAAGATTGATATGCACTGCCCTGGGTAGAGCTGTAGCTCATTAAGGGCAAATTGTGAAATAAATAAATATATTAATGATTTATCTCTTACAAATTGGCTGCTTTATACCTTGCATTACTTTGCAATGAAAACAGATTCTTAGTAGCCTCTGTCTTCCAATACTCAGTCATTTCTACTACATATAGTAAGTAGGGGAAGTACTGCATTCCACCCAAAAATTTTATACTGAGATCCCACTGTATCCAAAAAAGTATTTTTAGAAAATGTCCGTGTGTGTGTGTGTCAATGAACAGCATAACTCAAAAACGAAGAGTTAGATAAACACCAAACTTGGTATTTAAGTTTAATATCTTCTAAAGATGCAACACAAAGATTTTCAAGAAACTCCTACCATCCCAAACTACCCTTTAGATGGAATATTTTTCAAAATTTTTTATTTTCTAAAAATTGGCTGTAACAAATTTTATTAAAACACCATATGGTAAAGATATTTACATGACAAATAAAGTGTATAAATATCTTGAATTTTGTGGGAATAACCTGTGAAGTCCACTTCATTAGGAAGAAATTGTGCCACAAGCTTACATAATTGGTAAACCTTAAGCAATAGACGAAAACATACTACACAAAAAATATAGATCTCTTTAAAATACACAACTTATTTTGTTTAAATTTTTTGTGGCATCAGCCATTTCCGAGATATCCATTATTAATGGTTCAATTTGTTCAATACTTTGTCATGCTTTTTAAGTCACATCGATTTTCAGCTGTTTCTTGCGATGTCATGGAAACAGTATGGAATTTTAAGGCCAGCATATAGCGTCCAGTTGTTAAACATTTGACTATCGCAGTTCGTTTTGTATCTATAATTAAATGGCAATGCAGCTATTTCTGAAAAGGTTTATTTTGATTAAAATGAAGCAGATAGGAAATTAAACTTTAGTAAGAATAATTTGTATATTCATTAATAAAGATAGAGGGTAGAGAGAATCATATAAATGTGGCACATCAGACTTTTACATAATATTATCAATGTGTTTGGAAATTATTTCAAGCACTGCATGCTTTGGTTTCCAAGAAACTTGTAGTTTGTACTCTTTATTTGCTTCAATGCTCTTTTTGTCAGCAAGATCAATTCTGTTAACATGGCAATTGGAAATAGAGATCTCCTCATAATTTGAAAACAGCTAATCTTCATTTATTTATGCTTAAATTACAATGTAAGTCAGACTGATTAGACAATTCCTAATTAGCACACTTAAATCTAATCAAAGAATATTATTTCACCTAAATGCATAAGTATTTTAAATTCCTAAATTATGTTTTTAAAGCAACAGTTTAATAAGCTTGGTTCTTGATAATGTTTTGTAATAATCCCTAAATAATTTAAAAGCAAAAATAAAGCCACACTATGCAGTGAAAGGTTACAGCTATCATAGTTTACAGTTAATATCAAGAAACCTGTGAATCCAGTTTTGGTATCTATATTTCTCTGAATGTTACAAAAATTGTA
This sequence comes from Deroplatys truncata, assembly GCA_030765065.1. Classification (NCBI taxonomy): domain Eukaryota; kingdom Metazoa; phylum Arthropoda; class Insecta; order Mantodea; family Mantidae; genus Deroplatys; species Deroplatys truncata. The sequence goes on from CM060987.1 coordinate 23,213,442, forward strand.
TTTCTGTAGGGAAATCTAATGAACTCTCTTGTGCAATTTCTACCAAACAATGAAAGCATCACTTTAAAATGCCTGAGCGCATAAATTGAGTTTTATGTATTGAGACACTTTAACTACTTTGGTTCTTAGCAATCCATTCTATATTGGGTGTGAAAGACCAGTAATTTTGCTCAGAGGCCTCTTTATCAGGCTTGAGGTTCTTTTACATGCAGTAAATCTACAACATGGGACCACTGGCTTTACTCCCTTTCTAAAGAAAGCCATGCTAAGGATTTTTACACCCGAAAAAACCCATCACCCTCCGCCATGTTTGAACCCGTGACCTCTGGAACTACAGGCTAGCATGGTACCCCTAGACCATGGAGGACTACAAAATGCCTGAGTGCCTATTATTAGTAATTTCTACATGTATATCTTTTGCAATGCAAAATTTAAATGGAGTGCAATATTCTGTAGTGTAAATATTATTCTCTGTATTTCACAGTTTTTGTGCTATGAAGATTGAAACAGTTGGGTATATTTGACATAAGTGACATTTTGTTGTTGTTATTTAGAGAATTCCAACAACAGTTGGAAAATACAAAAGGTACTCATTGATTTGAACATTGAGTTTTACTAACATCACCATGAGCAGTAGATATTTGCCTTCTAATGAGTTGCATGAATGCAGTTATTGACACACTTGGTCCTTTAAACATTCTATAATGTCAACTAACTTTGTCAGAAGGATCTATTAAGCTGTTTGGTTCAATAAAGCAGCACTAACATGAAAACCTGCAAACAATTATGCTCTGTAATTTAATTAAACATATTGATTTCAGTCTTTCAGAGAAATGTTTACCACTACACCTCTTCTTGCCCATTTTAATTCATTGCAAATATACTGCGTAATTTTTTTAAACACCGGTCATAAATTTGCCGTTTATGTTGGCAACAGCAATTTCCTCTTTATGGAAGGAATGTTTCACTGCTCTGTAATTGTGTCACCTGCAAAAACCTGTAATTTGAGCAAGGAATAATTTTGTTGATCTGTTAACTAAATACAAAATAGCAATTTATAGAGCAATTTTCTTGCAACCCACTGTTGTAGGATAATTTTGTTTGTTAAATCTGTACATTCACTCAGTTGTTCGTTATTTATCTTTATGACCTCTATTCTTTCTTCTACATGCTTTTATCATAGGGTAATGTTTTATGGATTTTCATTTGATCTTCTTGGTCGCAAAAGCGTCTTGATGAGTAAGTTATCTCCACTCTCACAAATTAATCTGCGTTTCAACTCATTTGTAATAAAGAAGGGGCATGAAGGCATCTGTAACCAGTGGACATGTAGAATTTTTAACTTATAAACTGTGAAGTCCTCTTCATTCAGTAATAATTTTGTATGATTGATAAACCACAAGAGATAGAAAACAGACTTACTTCACAGAAACTATAGATCTCTTTAAAACACACAGCTTATTTCAAATAACTTTTTACTTTCTCTACTACGTATAGTAAGTAGGGGAAGTATTGTATTCCAGCCAAAAATTCAATACCGAGATTTCACTGGAAATACATGTTTTGAGACCCCCTGAATCCAAAAAAGGCATTTTTGGAAACATGTCCATGTGTGTGTCTGTCTGTGAACAGCATAACTCAGGAACGAAGTCGGATAAACACCAAACTTGATATTTAGGTTCAGGATCTTCCAGGGATGCAACACGAAGGATTTCAAGAAAATCCCCCCACCCCAGGATACCCTTTACATGGAACATTTTTCTAAAATTTTAATTTTCTCAAAAACGGCTCTAACGATTTTGATTAAAATATCATATGTTTAAGATATTTTCATGACAAATAAAACGTATATCTTGAATTTTCTGGGAATGTCTCCAAAAGGGTTCTTCATTGTGAACGACTTTTGCATAACTGGTAAACCATAAGAGATAGAGAAAATTTTACTACACAAAAAATGTAGATCGCATTAAAATACACAATTTATGTCATATACATTTTTGTTGTTGAGTGAGCCATTTTCGAGATATTGCTTGTTATTCTCTTAAATTTTTCAATACTTATTTTCTCAAATGGGAATTCGTTATTCATTTTTTTGTCTTTGATATGCAAAGAGTATTAATCTGTGGCAAAGGGAATGGTGCTGCACCTAGCAACCAGCTATTAAGAGATAACTATATGCTTAAAGGCTACTGTATTTCTATATTGCCCTTGTAAATATATATTCCCCTTACATCTACAAGAAAATTAGCAATAAGATAGAGTCTGCAAATGTTTATCTCGATTAACATGAAGTAGATGGAGAATAAGCGTTTGTAAAAATAGTTTGTACAAGAGTAGAGAAAGTCATGTGAGTGTAACACATCAGAATTTTTTTATGAATACTGTAATATATAACATGCGTATGAGTTTGTTATTGGTAGAAAAAGTTGTGTCAATGTATCACAAAGCATATTTTTTTTCTTTCTTTCTTGTAGATATTTTGTTTTCAAAATGAACAGATGAAGTGCATTTAAAGAAACAGCATATAGTGTGCAATTCAAAATTATTAACGGCATAAAAGGTTAAGCATGTCACAAATGCAGGTTAGTGAATATTTTTATACACAACTTCTGGATTTCAAACATTTCTGGAAATTGAGAGTGATGTATATAAAGATGCAGAAAACAAAAGAGTCCACTTTGACTGCTTTTCTGTGATTGCAGCTGTTTTGAAGTCAAGAGCGACAATATGGAAAGCCAAGCATGAATTTAGTAAAGTGTGCACTGCATTGTGACATGGCATGTAACTATCTGCTTAGATTTCTTCTGTATTGAGGCAGAATGGTTTTTGATTCAAGCCATGTAGGACAATCTAGATAGAAACATGTGTTACAAAAGGTGATTAAAAACAAAGGACAAAGACAGCATTTTGCTGCACTGAGCACAGAATGTTAACTAAACAGACTTGTCACCACATTTAGCTTGTGTGGTATCATAAACAGGATGCAATGCCATCATGGAAGGGAATTAAAGCACATTTACTTTAGCACAATTTTAAAAAATAAGAACTTAACTGAAGAATATAAACACGGAACTAGGATCTGGATTAACATCAGAGCAGTGAAAGATGGTTAAAATAACAGGAAAATAAATCAATACAGGAGAAAATGCAATCTATATTGAAATCATAATTACATAAAGTAAACTGCAAGCTTGGCCTGCAGACATTAATGAACCTATGAGTGAAATTATATCACTTATCTTATCAAGAGTTCTTTCACATGGATATGAGTAAGTTAAGGCTAGAGTGTTAAGTAATATTTTTGTCAGTAGAGAAAGTTAAAGATCCGTATTTCTTTTCTTTTTTCTCTATTTTCCATCGCTTTAACTAGTAGTGATATTATGATGGATCTGTTAGAAGATACCCCGTAATTAAAGTAAATAAAGTTAGTTTTATTTATGGATGATCTTAACTAATATGGTCCTTAGCGTCCCTTTCTCTACTGGGCATGAAAGCCAGAAATGTTTACTTAGACACCTTTGTCAGGCTTGAGGTTCTTTTACGTGTTGTTATTCTACAATAATGGACCACCAGCTTTACTTCCCTTCTGAAGAAAGCCATGCTAAGGAGTTTTATGTCCGGAAAAATCCATAGCCCTCCACTATGAACTTGTGACCTCGGGGGCTAGAGGTTAGCATGGTACCCCTAGACCATGGTTGAGGCTCATTGTGTAGCGGACACTTAACCTTCTAGGTCTCATCCCTGTACTGTACCATCTTGCTTCGTCTCATGTCCACACAGACCTTGGTGCTGAGCAACTGTACATCTGCTTCTATATGTGACACATATATGGCACCTTAGACACTTATCCTTATCTGGGACTCAAATAACCGCTGACAAAATTTACGGCCTGTTCTTTGCTGAAAACCCATCAATGGGGCAATCTACCTGGATATGTTGCGACAGTTTCTGTTACTAAGCTTATGCAGGATGAACATGTGAACACTGCTTACTTCCAACAGGAGGGCACACCGTGCTATTATGCCATAGATGTTCGTACGTTTTTGAATTGTGTGTTTCGTGGAAGATGGATTGGACGCGCAGGCCTTAGCGCCAGACAACTGTACCTCTGCTTACGTGACGTGAAGATGGCAGCTTCGACACTTGTCTACAGAAGGCTTAGTGATAGGCAACTGCACCTCTGTTCCTATATTTGATGAACAGATGGCAGTTTTGAACGTATCCTCAGAAGCTTTAGTGCCAGGCAATGTACTGTGCTTCTACACGTGCCGAGCAGATAGCATCAGGGTGCCGTCCAATCTACCTGCTTTCATTATCTGTGCATAGATGACAGAACATTCGCATTAACCACCTACAGGTGCCCAGAAGTTAAGTATCGATTTTGTAGAAATGGGATACAAGAGTAAGGTGTATATGCTAGTGCATTGTGGATGTAAATGCTGTAGTTGACTGTAAACGATGCATCGCCTTCATGGCACAGCTAAACATGTGTTTTATTGTTACAAGTAACTGAACGCGCATGATGTTAAATGTGAATGAGAGGATAAGGATGTCGTATGGCGACAGGACGGAATTTGATCGCTGATTTCATAAACCTGGACCTACTGACAAGTCAAACAGTTGGTGTACAGGTTTAAGCGCACTGGTACCTTAAGAACGAGCCCGGACAAGGCCGTCCACTAAATTGAAGCCATTACGACATCGTAGGAACACAGTCCAAAATCGGTTGCAGCGATTGTCGATGGAATAGGACATTCCACGCTCAGCGATACTTAAAGTGTCGTGATATACGCTGAAAAAAGTCGTACCATCTGTAGATTCTGCACCAATTACACGACGAGAATTTGGCAGAACGTATGAGTATATGTCTGGATTTGCTTGAAGCAAATAAAACTCGCAACATCTTCGAGCACATCTTATTTAGCGACGAACCTTCGGCACATGTGGAAGGGATAACCGACACAACTGCACCATCTGGGCTGACATACCCCAGTGAAGCACCTGTAATTCCAGCGAGACACTCCCAAAGTTAATGTGTGGATCCGAATAACCGCTGACAAAATTTACGGCCCGTTCTTCGCTGAAAACACCATCAATGGGGCAATCTACCTGGAAATGTTGCGACAGTTTCTGTTACTAAGTTTATTCAGGATGAACATGTGAACACTGCTTACTTCCAACAGGATGGAACACCGTGCTATTATGCCATAGATGTTCATACGTTTTTTAATTGTGTTTCGTGGAAGATGGATTGGACGCGCAGGACCCATGACCTGTGCAGCGCGTTCTCCCGAACTCACATCCATGGACTTCTTTGTGTGGGGATTTATTAAGAGATATGTGTTTCGCCAACGACGTATTAACTCATTAGTGGAACTCCAAGATCCAATTAGACAAGCTGTTGCACCTATAACATCACAAATATTCCGGAATGTACGAGGTGTGAGCAAAAACTTTCCGGAATGGCTTCAAAACAATGTTGACGCTGAGATTTCTTTAATTCTTACCCAGACTGTTCATGCAGCGTTCCTTCCCGATAAAAAGGAGAGGTCACGTGTCTTCCTGTGACCATGCAGTGACCAGGTAGACGCTCTGAAGTGAACACGTGTTTTGCATGTGCTGCGATTTTTCCGCGTAACAAAAATGTCAGATTACGAAGAACAAAGAAGGAACATCAAATTTTGCTTTAAACTCAGTAAAACTGCAACACAAGCGTATGAAATGTTAAGAACAACTAATGGGGAGGAAGTTATGGGCAAAACTCAAGCATTTGAGTGGTTTTCGAAACTGAAAAGTGGTGCGACATCAGTTAAAGATGCAGATCGTTCGGGGCGACCCTATTCCAGCAAAACTGATGAAAATATCAATCAGGTGAGGGAAATGGTCTTACAATAAGAGAACTTTCTGACTCATTAGGACTCTCCTTTGGAAGTGTTCAAAGCATTTTGAAAGACAATTTGGACATGAGAAGAATTGCCGCCAAGTTTGTGCACCGCCTGCTTTCAAATGACCAAAAGGAGAGCCGTGTGATTGCCTGCACAGATCTTAAAGAACAGCTACAAAATGACCCGCAGTTTATAGAGAAAATTATTACTGGTGATGAAACATGGATTTATGCATATGATCCAGAAACGAAGCAGCAATCTTCACAATGGAAGAGTCCTTCATCTCCACGCCCGAAAAAGGCCAAGTTTGATCCAAAGTGACGTCAATGATGATAGTGTTTTTTGACATTAAAGGCATTGTACGTAAGGAATTTGTGCCACAGGTTCAAACAGTGAATCAAGTGTTCTACAAAGAAGTGCTGCAAAGATTAAGGGAGAATGTGCTATGCAAACGGCCGGAGAAATGGAGGAGTGGTGACTGGTTTGTGCATCATGACAATGCGCCCGCGCACAAAGCCTTTTCTGTTCGCCAATTTATGGATAAAAATAGGATGAATACTGTTCCCCATCCCGCCTATTCTCCAGATTTGGCACCAGCGAACTTTCTTTCCTTTCCCGCGACTTAAAATGCGGCTCCGAGGACACCGTTTTGAGGACATTGATGTCACCTATCACGAATCGAACATGTTGAAAGAAGAGGACTTCCAGAGGTGCTTCCAGCAGTGGCAGAAGCGCTGGGACAAGTGTATCAACTCCCAAGGAGACTACTTCGAGGGTGACAGTGCAGATTAGACAAAAGAAACTGTTGTGTAGTATGACATCATTCCGGAAACGTTTTGATCACACCTCATATTTCGTGCCATAGCAACAGATAGGAGTGGTGTCACGATGTGAATGGTGCACATGTTGAACGTAATATGTGATAAACATATGCCACTATAAACAATAACAGTACAATCACTATTTTAACAAACTAAATACTTAATTTCTGGATACCCTGTATTTTCGTTTCTTCTGTTATTTTAGACCTATTGTGGAACTTTGGGTCGTGGTAATGATAACCCAGTTCGGCATATATCTGGCGCTTAAGGAAACCACGACAAAAATCCCAGTCAGATTGCTCGCCCCACGGAAATTGAACCCAGGACCTCTCCAATGCGGGCCACAAACGTTACCGCCTGCGCTATCCTCTCGGTCTGTATTTCTTGTTCCGGCCATGTTGAATTCTGCAATTCCGATTCTGACTTCAAGTTGTGCCAACCAGAATCAAAGCATTGCTATGTAGTTAGATATTATTGCAAGGAATGTCATTTAAACAACAGGGACCACTTTAGACCCGCAGGCCAAGCATAGTAATGACTTACAGTGCGAAACCACGTTGAAGTCACGCCAAATCCACCTAATCTTGATACCTACATGTATCAAGATTCTGTGCATCATGGGTGATGTTTAAGCGGAAATCTTAGGCCATTGGAATGGAATGTCACCTACTGCTGCCTGCATTGTATAAATAAACAGTCGAAATGCTATTTGTTCAGGTTGGCAATCTGAAGACCTCTAGAAAGACATGAGTTGACGCTTGCTTACCGTGTGCAGGTCATGACCAGAAACATAGCCTGGGAAAACGCAGGAATTCGCTATAAACGTGAAGTGGCTTCCTGACCAGTCCTTAGCTGATCTACCAACCCTCTTTCTCTCCAGGGAGTTGGTCCATGCCGTCATCAGTGGCGTGAGAGACAAAAGTGAACGTCTGACAAAACACCGCACCATCCGCTGCTGCCCTCCAGAGAGAAGTAGCAGATATGACAGCTGGAAAAGATATTCTCGTCATTGTTTTTGCAGCGATGAGCGAAGGATGACGCCCATCAAGTCGAATAACGGAGATGGAAGGCTCTAAAGTTAGCGGAATGCAAAGATCGGGCATCCACATCTGCACTGCGTCAGTTGAGAAATCAAGAAAATAATTTAGGACTGGTGTGTTGACATCATCATCCCCTCACTTCACATTAATATAAGAGGAACGTTCTTAAATTGCTCGACCTGACTCGGGAGATGGCGTGAATATGGACAAATTACTATGATAGTGTTAAGTATCATCCTCTAAAAGTTGCGCTCCAAGTTTCAGACGCGTAAGTGTAGTCACCTGTCACAAACTAGTGTTAACATTTTCTACAAAATTAATAAAACTGAAATACTAGTTGCCATAAAGTAGCTTTCGATTTGAAGAATTTGACTAACAAAAATGCAAAAGGCGTTGTATTCAACATTAAAGGATTCCTTTCCTTCGTTTTAATGTCCTCCGTGGGTAGTAGTTACCATGCTAGCCTCTAGTTACCGAAGTCGCGGAATCAAACCTGGCGGAGGACGATGGATTTTTTCGGCCGTAAAGATCCTTAGCATTGCTTCTTTCGGAAGGGAAGTAAAGCCGGTGGTCGCGTGTCGTAGATTTACGGCACGTAAAAGAACCTCAAGCCGATAAAGAGGCCTCTGAGCAAAATTAACGGTCTTTCACGCCCAATACAGAATGGGACGCTAAGGACCACAGCAGTCAAAGAGCGTCCATAAATAAAACTCAGTTTTAAAAAAATCGTTTTCGACGGTTAAAAGGTGGCTGTTGAACATAAGCATGACCGCACATCCATTCAAGATGATGGGGACTTGAAACCGTTAACGACCGACGAGAAAGTTACAAAAGTTCAGTGTCTTACTTAGTGGTTGCCGATTTGGTACGCGAGTTGGCTGATATTGTAAGGATTTTGATAGCCGTGTCCAGTACAGTTTACCCGAAGTTTTGGGAATGAGAAAGGTTTCCGCTTATGGGTGTCGCATTTGGATCAAAAACACATTCAAATGAACATCTCTCAAAAATGTACAGCATAACAGTAGATGAAACAAAGGCTTATCATTAAACGCCAGAGACGAATGAACAGTCCATACAGTTGGTGGTTATAGGTGAAAGTGCACCAATGAAAGCGAAAATGACTCCATTGCGGAAAATTCATGGCTACGGTTTTTTTGGGATTCATATAGACTATCTCCAGAAGGACAGAACCTATTAGCTTTACGTCTGGACCAATTGAGGGATGCTGTACAGGCTAAATGCCCATGCAAAAAAAATCATCAGGATAATATGCATTCACACACCTATGGGGTTGTTGTCGCAACACTGCATGATCTTCTCTCCCACTTCCGCCATATTCGCTGCTATTGACTCCCAGCAATTACTTTTTATTTCCAAACCACAAGAAATGGCTAGATGGACGAAAGTTCACATCAAATGGATGAGGTTGGAGCTGCTTGTTTTGGACAGTTGGAAACATCTTATTTTACTGACGTTATTGCAAATTATAAAGTCTTTGCACTAAATTTATTACAAGGTGACTGTGTTGAAGAAAAGAAAAAAAATTCTCTTAAACCTTGTGTTTTCTTGGTCAGGTCAAGAACTTTTAAAACGCCCCTCTTAATTGGTTCCTTTCGAAAAATCTTTTTAAGGTAAATTTCTTTCCTCTTGTAGTTTCTGTGTCTCTAAAATTCAATAAGAATGAAGAGGGCTTTAAAGGCCATTAAAGAAAACTCAGTTTTCGTTGTAATTAAAGAGCACCTAATATGAACCACTTCGAACACCATCGGAACTAAACCTTAAACACTATTATGTATGCTCCAGACGTTCTATTTCTGTTTCGACATGGGTACTTAATTCTGGAAATAATGGAGAATGGCAAATAACACAAACTAGCCAAAGCTTACTTACTCTGAACTAAAAAATGAGACATTTTTATAACAGTGCATTGCAACCCGCATTTACCAACACGCTAGTTTCAAGCTGTCGCGGCTGCTGAAACCCCAAACTGCTAGATGCCTAATATTCTATGTCACCAGTTACATAATCTAAAATCCGATGAATTTCCTGTATTGTCACAGTAAAGTACCTATTTGGTCAGAAAAGTATTTACAACGGTATCGGTAGGCATATAAATGCAGCCATGCCAAGACAAGCTTATTGTAAGTAAGCCAATCAATCCACAGTATTAGTAGACAATATAGCCTTTCCATATCCTCCACAGAATGACATAATACAATTTTGTAATATCTTACGTCTCTAGTTGATTTAATGAAATAATATTTACTTACTGTTGCTAGAAGAAAAATTGTGGTTACTGCAATGGTAAAGTAGAATATGAAAAACATCTTAATTGTGATCAATTTTCCAACATTTCACCATATATTCCCAAACTGTAAAAACAGAGATTCGGAATTTACTACAACGCTCTTCATTTCATTGCTACCTTTGCGGGCATTACATTTAGTAAAGAGGCTGCTTGACTTTGAATCAAAATAAGGCTTTAAGGGGAGATAAGGCAATTGAAATAAGTAAAAGTGTATTATTTTAGTAAAACACAAATTTCTCTTAAGATATTGCACATAAGCTTACCAAATTTCATTTCGTGTGTACTAGTGTCTGCTACATATACAATATAAATTGTGTGTATATCTGATAAATGTCTCATGAATTAGTGTTTTATCCTGAGGTTATATATAGGATGGAAGGTGCCCCATGATCATCCTTTTAAACTATAAAAGAGCAGGTTGTTTTGAGTGTTTTCCTTAGTAAATTTCTTCCATAAGGTTCTACGTTCTTGAGATAATTACTATTTTATTGTACACAGCAAATTCAACAAGTTCACTTTACACTCAACAGGTTAACTTTTAATTCTTCCGCTTATGTTGCTATGGCAACGAACAAATAAACACTTTCAGTACACAAATGAACAGAAAACTAAATCTAAATATCATATGGAAAATGCAACTCTGGAAACATTTACAATATTATGCAAATTATTAATAGGAGCACTTATTTATAAAGATAAATAAAAGCTTGAGAAACCCGAGTTACAAGATTATGCTTCCTTTCTTTGTGAATTACAAAACTCTATGAAAGACAGAAATTCAACAAGAAATTATTTTTAATGTTTAGAAAAATTGTTCAAAATATGCACCCCTTGCCAACACACATGCTTCACAACGTTTTCTCAAAATCTGCTACACTCTATGAAGTGCGTCCGGCTTCGTTTTGTTTTCTTCTTCTTTTCTTTTAATTTTTCCACTGCTCTAAGCAATCTTTCTTGCAATGTTTCCACACCAGGCACCCCAGGCACTTCTGTAATGTGTACGCGAGTTTTCATGTCGGCCCAAAGAAAAGAGAGACAAAAAGTTATTGGATTTAGATCCGGCGACGTTAGTGGCCAGCTTATTGGTCCATTCCGAGCGATCCAGGGTTCTATGTTGTTGCGTAGATGGGGACACACGGCTCTATTTATGTGCGGAGATACGCCGTCATGTAATAGCCACATATAATTTCTTGTTACAGGAAAGCATCCTGAAGCAGATCTGGTAACGTTTCTTGAAGAAATTGAAGATAAATGGCCCCTGCAAAACCCAAGGAAGAATCCATGTACCGATTAATATGTTTCCTATGATTCCTGCCCAAAAATGTACAGAAAATCTGTGCTGAAAGCGGTCTTGGCTTATTGCGTGTGGATTGTTGTAAGCCCAGGTGTGTGCATTATGGTAATTAGTTACTTTATTTCTGGTAAACGTTGCTTCACCCATCGCAAGAATTTCAAGTGGAAAATCCCCTCCTTGTTGAAGAATCCATTCAGAAAATGGTATCCTTTGCGCGTAATCTGCTTCAAAGAGATACTGGAGGTACTGTGTATGACAAGGGCGTAATTCTTCGTTTAATGTTCTCAAAACAGTCCAATGGGATACGCTGATAGTGCGAGCTGCTTCCAGGATCTTCTTCCCCCAAGTGAAGGATTTCTTCTTCTTGTACAACTTTTTTGACCAATTCCTTCAACATGAAAACAAATGTCATACGATATGGTGCTTGTCCATTTGGAAATCTTTCTCGATAAATTTTTGCCGTAGGTGCCCATTACGATTTCTTTCGCTGTAAATGAGTCGCATTTCTAGTTACTCGGCATTAGTAAAGTGAGCCATTTTGTAATTGATAATCCGCTATTTGGAAAAACAGATATAAGCGCAAAAAACAACACCTGAAGTGCGTTTATTTTAATCTTACAGTGTTATCATGTTGTGTAGTCTCGTGGCTAACGATGTAGATTCAACTAAGACAAATTTCGAAACATTCATAATAATAGTAAAAGTGCGAATTGTTTTAATTCAAAATATTTTTTAAACATGCAGAAATTATTTATCTTTCAATCTCCTTTAAGTAATATTTGAAAAAGTATTCAATCTTCGTAAAATCCCCATTTAAAATAGAGTTAATATTAAGCAATTTTCGTTTTTTTTTTCAGAAACTACTTTAAAAACCGCAAAAAGCACTACGAATTTTTATTCTATTAGTTCCAGAGAGTCCTCCTGTTCAAGGATGACCATAGGTAATAAATAAATATATACTAGAAATTTATATTCCTTTTTTCATTATTATTATTATTATTATTTAGAAACTATCGATGATACAACTTTGAAATTTAGTACAGGGGCCCTCAGCAATATGTTATTTAACGCGACATAGAATTAAACTCATTTGTGATGAAATCTCATAGTACATCAACATCGGCAATTCATTAAATCGCAGTTTTATATTGGTTCTTCTGATTCCACTGTAGGGAAGAGTGTGTGTACTTCTTCATGGCATCATCCATTTCCGAGATATCCGATATTAATGGTTCGAATTGTTCCATACTTAGTCATTTTTTAAAGTCCTGTCAATCTTGAGTTGTTTCTCGTGATGACATGGAAAGAATATGGAGTTTTAAGGTCAGCGTGTAGCGTCCAGTTCTAAAACATTTCACCACTGTTGTTCCATTTGTACGAGGGAATCCATTCATATCCATGACGAAATGTGTAATGCAGCTATTTCCAGGAAGGTTTAGCTCGATTACAGTGAAGTAAATAAACTTTCGTAAGAATAATTGGTATACCCACTAATAAGCTACAAAGTGTAGAGGAAAAATTGAATTTTATTTATGGACGCTCTTTAACTACTATGGTCCTTAGCGTCCCATTCCATATTGGGCGTGAAAGACCGGTAATTTTGCTCACAGGCCTCTTTATCAGGCTTGATGTTTTTTACGTGCCGTAAATCTACGACACGGGACCACCGGCTTTACTTCTCTTCCGAAGGAAGCCATGCAACGGATTTTTACGCCCGAAAAAATCCATCGCCCTCCGCCGGGTTTGAACCCGCGATCTTGGAAGTGTAGAGGAGGTTATGTCAATGTAATACATAAGATTATATTACTAATGAACCATGCACATAAATGAAGAATCATGTAAGATGTTTTACAAATGCCGTGTGACAGTTCTATCTGGGAACATCTAAAGATGTAATAATCATAACATAATATAAGTATTATTTCGAAAACGGCTAGTGCTACAAAAACGTTATTTGGTATAAATCCTAGAATGCAGTGAGTTACAAATTTTTCGTGGTTTACTAGTTATACAAAACCATATTACTTTATCAGTCATAGAATTATCATAATATATGTGGCATTTTAACGAAAATTGTTAGTGATTTTTTAGGTAATGAAAAATAATGTAAGAATTTCTGTTTAAAGGATGGTTTAGGTTGGGGTAATTTTTATTAAAAATCGTTGCGGAGCATGCCTAAACTGGCTCTAATATCAGTTGGTAATTATCCGACTATTCCTTTTTTAGTTAAGACAGCCGCATCGAATTTTTTGGTAATATACGATATTCCCTCATTATGAGCCATGGCTTAGTTGTGTCGTGTTCAAGTTCCCGGCTTAAGCAATGCGTGCGGGTTCGAACCCACCCATTGGGTGCGGATATTTTGGCCCATGTAGAACAACGGTGCACTCTAAGCATCTTGATGCAGTTGAGGAGATACGATAGGTAGCGGTCTAGAGGTCAGAAAACCAACACCGACTGGGGAATCATGGTTCTGCGTATCATCTCCGCGTTATTTCTATGAAGAAGCAGATAGCGGAACTTTTTGCAACAATAGTTTGTAGAAGAGCGAGTAGGGAATGCTCAATATAAACAGAAAAAATCTCACCCCAGTTCAAGAAGACTTACGGTGAAGGTCCCATACATCGATGAAGAGACTCCCGCGAGCTTTCTATGTGCGAACTGCGTGAAATATCCATTGACTTAGATGTCAAAAAGCACATTAAAATATTTGTGTTTTACAACTCCAACTAACTCTAATTCGCTACTCTCGCAAAGTGGATGATCCCCACCTCTACCTTGCTAATGTAGGCGTGAAGTCGGCAGCTGGGTTGGTAGACCAAGGCACACCTTTACCTTCTCCTACATAGTAGGAGTAAGTAGTAGAGCAAGTAAATATGACTCCGGAGAAGTTAAGCGTGACATCTGCGTTTTTTTAAGATTGTCTAAAGCAATGTCAGCAATCACTTTCTCTGAGAGAGATTACATAGTTTGCCTCTGCGATCGAGTGATCAATTTGTTGCATTTTTATTACGGAAGTACCCGGTATCGTTTCCCGTCAGGTGCGTTTCTTTGATTAGAATCATTCCCTATCCTCTGTGAGCATTTTATAACTAGTTAAAATTTTAAATATTCTGTCTTTATGTCCTCTCCGTGTTTTTTTGTGCTTTTTAGAGATGAATAAGAAAAAAGGAAAGAAATGAGGGGAGTAATAAAGAAAACCATTGCGAGTAGATGCGTCTACTCTTATGCAGGCCGTTTTGTCAAACTGCTAGCATATTTTCTGCACTAGTTTTCGTGTTAACTTGCATAAAAATGAACGACCAACTCGGTGCTAATTTTCCATGTCGGACCATGAATAAACACAACTGACATACAGGCAAATTATTTTAAAGGAAACAATGAAATGCCAGCGGTACATAAAGTTTTCTAAATAGCTGTCAGACCAGAAATTTGGGAGTGGTGCGTAGATTTCTCGTGAAGAAGCATAGAACTGCTTGCACGAACTCTAATCAAATGACCACATAAACTCGAGAAAACCGTAGCCGTAGCCGTAGCCAAAACCGTAGAATGGAGAAGTGCAAGGAGATGGTGGTGGGGCAGCGCGCTACTCGATGATAGGATACCAGAGTCAGCGTAAATCTTTAATCTTCCTTATGAAAGTGCTTGGAAGTGAATCGGAAACCAAAATCGAGACCAGTTGACCATCTATTCTTTATTGGTTATCTACGCATGTAACTAAGCACTTATTGCTTAATTTAAAACTCTTCTAGACAGAATGTATCATGAATTACATAATGTGAATAGAACAATCCATTTTTATGTATACTGTAATATATAAGTTAAATTGCTCATAAGTAGAGAAAGTTAAGTGGCCGTACCACATCTGACTTTTGTACTTATGATCTACGTAAATGCTTCGCATACGCTAGAGTGGAAAAACCTGTATTCTACTAATGGATCCTATAGCTCGCAAAGGGTTGCTTACCTGCCTTTTTGAGATGACAATTAATTAAATCTTAATATATCAAGATTTTTGCTTTCAAGACATACTGGAGATAATTTTGATTTTACTGCACAATCTTTATGCTTTGCATTTGTCATTCTCACCTACATCTGACGTTCAGATGTTCCATAGCACAGATAAATTTAACTACCTTAAGAATGTAGAAACCAGATACTAATAATTGAACGCTTGATTCCAAGGCGTCTTTGACAGCACCAACGAAGCATAGATATAGGCTAAAATCTTAAATAGAATGTTGAAAACGGGATTTGTACCTGATAAACTAAAAGAAGCACACGCCATTTTATCTATAAAGGTGGTGATGAAAACGTTTTAAGTAAATGGGACCATTAGCCACGATAGAGACCCATTATTATGTTAAATTGTTCGGTTTGTTTCTTCGAAAAGTCTAGATTCCATTATGACAGAATATAGTAGCCTCAATCCTTGGATATTATTCAGTATGTGGGTAGAAGCTATAACATTTTAAAATACTTGCGGAATATTTTAATGGAGAATTGATTGTGTAGTATGCTGAGTTGTTAAATAATACAGAGTTATTACTTGATCGAAATCATTGAACCTGATACCCAACTCCAACTTGCTGCTGGCAGGCTGAGGTTCAGTCTGAGTTCTTTTCCTGCCTGTCCACCATGAATAGGGTTTAACTGCAAGGTGTACTATTGGATGATGTTAAGGATGGAGTTTCTTGATAACGAAAGCAGGAAGCATGCTGCTCCTCGACATGCTGCTTCTGCGCCCTTGTGGGAGTTCCCCCCTACTCACCCTTAGCGACTGTTCTTATATATTGGCCACGGTGGACATTTCATCTGGAGTTATTGCCAATGTTAAACAAAAGTGTCTGAACGGAATGTCGTTAAGCAATCAAAATGTAGTTAAACTGGATTATTCTAGTTTAGTCGCGCAGCGAACGCAACTGGTCCACTCCTCTCTTTCTAAAAACATCTCTCGTCTACGCTTTGCGGCTTAGGGTCCTTAATGTTACAATGTTGGCAATTGAAACACAACAGCAGCAACCTTGGTGCCTCGGTTGAGATGCGTGTGATGTCCGATTTGTGTAACTAGTGAAAATGGAACAAAAGTGAGAATGTGTATAAAAATGTCATTAAATATGTTAACCACAAAGTTCAGCACTAATCACATATTAAATATAGCGTCTGAGGGGTGTCATAGAAGAATATGGATACAGATTACCCTCTGAGAGTGATCCACTAATGTACTTTTTCTTTGCTTTTTACTTTCTCTACTGTGTATAGTAAGTAGGGGAAATGTTTTCCAACCAAAAATTTGATGTCGAGATTTTACCAGAAATATATTATGTTTTTAGGCCCTTGAATTTAGAAAAAGGTCATTTTTAGAAAAAGGTAAGTGTGTTAGAGAGAAAGAGAGAGAGAGTAGCATAACTTAAAAACGAAAAGTCAGATAGATACCAAACCTGTATTTGTGTTCCGTATCTTCCAAGAATGTGACACAAAGATTTTCAAGAAAGTCTCCCCATCCCAACTACCCTTTACCCATTTTTAAAGACATTGTATTTTCTATAAACTTACTAATGATTTTGATTAAAATACCATATATTAAAAATATTTACATGACAAATAAAATGTATATATTGAATTTTCTGGGACTAGTCCACGAAGTGCTCTTCATTCTGAAGGAATTCTGTATAATCTCGTATAACTGCTAAACGTTACGCAATAAGTGAAAATGTACTGAACAAAAAGTGCAGATCTCTTTAAAACACAGTTTATTTCAAATAACTTTCTTGTGGTATAAGCATATCTGAGATAATTGTTATTAATTATTTGAATTGTTCATTACTTGATCATTCTTTTAAAATCTTGTCAACATTTAGTTGTTTCTCGTGATTACATGGAAGCAGTAGGAATTTTAAGGCAGCGTATAGCGTTCAGTCCTTAAACATTTGACTGTCGCTCTTTCCTTTGTTTCTATAAATATAATATAGCTACTTCTGCAAAGATTTATTTGGACGTAGATAAAAAAGTAAGCTTTAGTAAGAATAGCTTCTATACCTACTAATAAACGTTAGAGGGTAGAGAAAGTCATGTAAATGTATTGCATGAGATAGATATTTTTTAACGGATGACAGTAGAAAGGATACGGACGTAAACTGATTTAATTACATTCGTCATCAATCATCTTCAAGAAATCGGCTTAAACATCAACAGTGAAAAATCAAAAGCAACCCCAATCAATAAAGCTAAACCTGATGCAGCGGTTATTAAAACGTTTGCTACTGAGGATAAAGTTAAATACTTAGGGGTGACCTTCAACGATTCCTTAATTTTTAACCCTGGCCATAATTTACATGAATTAAAAATTAATTTAGGTACACTGGCTTCTACACATCTGTTATAGCCTCTATAAAACCTGCTAGTTGTTAATCAATTCATAGGTCCAATTTTGGCTTATCTCTTCCAAATGGCCTCTGTTAATAAAATACCGAAAGCATTTCTATTGAAATTCTGCAACTATCTAGTGATACACCAAATTTGGTGATTTACACTTGTTACAAATTAAAAGATATTTTGAGTCGTTCTCCGTGGAGTAGAGGTACCGTGCTAGCTTCTAGTTCCCAAGGTCGCGGTTTCAAACCCGGCGGAGGGCAATGGATTTTTTCGGACGTAAAAATGCTTGGCATGGCTTCCTTCGAAAGGGAAGTAAAGCCGGTGGTCCTGTGTCATAGATTTACGGCACGTAAAAGAACCTCAAGCTTGATAAAGGGGACACTAAGGACCATAGTAGTTAAAGAGCGTCCATAAATTTAAAAACTCAGTGAGAACTGTTGTAAATTAAACGCCACAACACTTCGATCATGCTAGCTAAAGCACATCGTAAATTAAATTGAGTTTTATTTGTGGACGCTCCTTAACTGCTGCGGTTCTTAGCTCCCATTCTATATTTAGCGTGAAAGGAGACTTCTTTATCAGGCTTGAAGCTCTTTTACGTGCCGTAAATCTAGGACATGGGACTACTGGCTTTACTTCCCTTCCGAAGGAAGCCATGCTATGGATTTTTACGCTCGAAAAAAATCCATCGCCCTCCGCCGGGTTTGAACCCGTGACCTCCTGATCTAGATGATAATGCCCCTATAACACGGGAATGACAAAGCACTTCGTGAAAGGGAGCTGGAAGTATTATGAAGAAGTTCACTGCTTGGCGAATGAAGGAATGAATAAGCAGATAGACATCATAGCCATCAACGGGAAGAAATCTTAAGTAGAGACAATTGATCCAACCATCAAGATTCGAGACTGGAGTGGATCAACCCAGATAAGTAAACAAACAAATAATTTATGAATCCACTCTACCATATTTTAAAGAGTTTTAAAGTATAAATAAAATTTCTGTCACAGGTCTTCTGATTGGATTAAGTGGTACAATATTCAACATCTTTGTAAATTGAAGGGATATATACAAAGTCAGTATAACATTAATCAAGAGATTGTTGCACGATACTTTATAAACGACTCAATGTAGCTTTTTAGAAATCACGTAGATGGTATCAACAGCGCTTAATTTGTTGACTTATAGCAATACGTAAAAGGAAATATGTAAAATACTTCTGTTTTCTTCTAATATATGAATTTTAATGTTGTCTAATTAGAACATTACAGTTTTCTGTAATCATCATTGCTATTTTATATAACCATATTCTTATATTTCTGTATTAGTTATACCTAATATTCTGTGTTATTTGACAAACTCAAATGAAGTCAAATTACTAACAACAACAAAATCCTTGAATCCTTTATGTTTAGCATAGTCATTACTGTCTGTTTCTCACCTTATGATTCTACTGCCGAGTAAGCGCCAAAGTTTGAAGTTGCCGTTCTCCATTACGGCGCTGGTAGCGTGTACTTTCGTAACTGGTGGAACATATGAAGTTTAAGCAAGCAAACTGCATATTTGTTCCTTTGTAGTGTTAACTGCTTATCTTTACTGCTTACTAGTGAAATGTGAAAATACTAAATATATCTATCGCTAATTTTATACAAGGTTAGGTAGTATTTAATAGCTATAAGCCAATAAATGAATGAACGTTTCGCATTTCACCGAGAATATTAGCCGTGGAATATGAAGAAAATAAACAATATCTTCAATTTAAAACTCGATGGCCACATCAACAAATATATGAGTAATATCTCTGCAGAAACCTACTATTTCTTGCACAAGAAAAGATTATGAGAAAAGTTCTGTTTTTGAGTTAAATTATATTTTGATCTGGCATTTCATTGTACCTTCTCATTTAACCATTACTGTCATGTTACCCTCTGTTTAGCCATAGATCGAACTACAGCTCTCGAATGCTCTTTTTAGTAAAATAATCGGTGTAAAGATTCAGTCAGTTCCCTAAAGTTAGAACCATGAAATATCTCATTCATTCCTCGTTGAAATTGAACAGCACAATTTATGTACGTAGACTTTTTGAGAAAATAATAAGTAGCCATTACAACGTCCAAAATAAAATTTTAATCATGAGGATAGTATATTGAAATGCCTCCAATGTCTGTTTCCGGGGATTAATTGCTTTAACCAGACGTTCACATTGCTCAGTCCAAAGATTCATATCTGTAAAAGTCCTTATTTTCATGAGCTAGTTTTTAGAGGGGTGTGTTTATCATAGCTTCTAGTTTAGCACGGAGTTGTGACACTTCGAAACTTGTTTCCTTTCGTGAAGTGGTTTCGATAGAGTACATGCTTTTAATTAGGTTCACTTTTCAGCATTTTCTCACACATTGATTCTCACGTATCATCCTTACTTTTAAATACGTAAACAGTTGATCAAACTACTAAAATGTCCGCTTACGAAATCTGTATCTGTCTGGAAAATCTACAGATTCATCAAATTTGGCCCAATTATTAATAGCCTGTTGGCGATGTGTTTCCGCGACTTTGGGGACCAATGTATGAGGTATTTATAATTGCGTACAAACATACTGTTCCTTAATATGAAACTCTTGCGTGCTACGCTGATTATTTGCTTTAATTCAAGCTACATTTCCAGGAGCTGAACCAATGTATTGTATTATTTTGTTTTGATAAATACATTTAAGGTACAAATTTAAACAGTTAAACTCCAATTTTATTTTATTTTAAAGCGGATACTCAATTCATACTTTGAAATAAGGTACCTGATTGTGATTGTTAATAGCCCTGTTCCTCTGATATAAGAGTATTGCTTACACAAATGATCGGGAGGTTATTTGGTTTACAATATGAAGCAGCTGTAATAAGACATTCTTATTGCGGGTGGTAGGGCAATGCATCAGTAAAATGTTCTTGACATTGTGATCTTTAATTTAAATGTGTGCATCTTGCAGAGATTAGACCGGCAAATTGTCAACAAAGTTGACAGTAAAAGAAGAACTGCTAATAACAGATGTCTGCAAGGAATTGTTTTTGTGTGAGTTTTGTTAATTTTTGATTAATTGGATCTGGGAACTATTATAGAGAAGGAGAAGGCAAGAAAATTGTTGCTACCATAGTGTGCTGCTAGGATAATGCCCACATAAAAAGCGACTCTTAGCCTGACTTAAGGGAACCTAGGGCGGATGTTTTAGTCAAAATGGCCAATATTTTCAATTTTTTGATTCCTGCAAAAATTAACTCTTTATAATGTTAGTCAAACTTTTAAATGAGTTTTATGGGGATAAAAGCCTTTTTAAAGGGTTTCGCAGGCGTTTTTTTAAAAACCTTGCACGGAAATTTAAATGCCTGCCACGCCCATCTTTGTTTTCGCCTTCAAAATAGTTACTTTCTTTCCAAAAAATCATTCAAATTTGCGCCATAGTCAGTGTGCCAAGAGGATGGGTACAGGATTAAGGACACCTGGAAGTGAATTTCCGCGAAAATATTGAGTTTTTGTTTTCTATAAAAAAAGTACAACTCCTTAGCTTTAAAATGATGTATATAACATGGTATGTTACACCATTAGTAAGCCCTTTAAATTGGTGATTTAAATATGGCGGCGCAAGGACACGTCCCCCAACTCCACAACCTCGTGCACAATGAGTTAGAAGATTTTTTTCGCTTAGAATTTCTGAACGAACACAGACTCGATTGACATGGGGTAAATTTTACCGCGTGCATAGAACATTCTGCTATACACTGCAATGTGCTTCCATCTGCAAACTGACTTCGACATCGGGATTTATGGCCATGCGGTCTAAGGCACGATAGGAGTAGCTAACCTATCAAAACCAAGAATCGTAGGATCAAACCCGGAAAAATGCATATTCTGCATTCAATTAAAACTGTGGTAAAGGATGGGGAGGGCCCAACTAAAGCAAGCGGTGTGATGGCATGGTTGGATGCTGACGGGTTTCGATTGGATGCCCTTTTAAGTTTAAAAGAATGCACACACAATATTACGCAGCTAATTAATGAGATCAGACAATGCTGCAACTATCATGTGTTCAAATGACCAAGCGTTTTAAGGCATTGTGACCTGATATGGTTAAGTTACATAGTCAGAGTTTCGCGCCCCAACGTAACAATTTTTTTTATTCTCACTTTCATTGGGTATCCTTAAAGGGGTTAATGAAGGATGTAATGGTATTTTTAAAGTTATGCATAAAATGGGTATGAAAACTGGTCAAAATATGAAGACAGCATTTTTAAACACTGATAGAAGCAAAGAAAAGCAGCTCAAATAATTTGTGACAAGTCTAGGCCCAAGAAGAGGAAGAGAGGAGCTCAAAATAACAACATTACAACAGCAGAAGTCCACCAGAAAGAAGGTGTTGAAATTGCAAGCAGAGGAGGCTAAGAAGAAGAAGAAGAAGAAGAAGAAGAAGAAGAAGAAGAAGGAGAAGGAAGGAAAGAGCTATGGTTCTGGATAATTTTTAACCCTTTACACCAGGCACATTAGCCTGTTTAAATGTTTTCAATATAAAATTTAAGTTTTCTCAGAACGACATTTTTCAATATGTCAAATGTACCACGCAGGACAGTTTTCCTTAGTTTTGCATGAAACTTGGCATAATAGTTCTACTGTTCTATCTAAAGAAGTTGTAGTATCATTTTTGGGCTACTATTAAAAACTTGGGCGCAGTGGGCTATTAATCCTAAAAAATTTTACTTTTTAGGCTGTAATATCTGCATTCATGATTATAATTAATAATTTGTTAATCAAAGCACAAAATGAAAAAAGAATACTAGGATAATTTGTTAAGCGTTCAAATATTAATGTGACAAAGTGGTACTGATGAGAAATAACATTTGTCCCTCAAGGAGTGTTTCATAATTTTCAAATATCGTGATATCAAAAACAGAAAATAACTCATATCTTAAAAATACTTCATCATTTTATTGAAATTTACACATAATTCTATTTAGTATGAGGGAAACCAACATAAAAAACTAAAAAGATTGAAAAAAATTGTAGAAAATCATATAATCTGTCCTAGGTCCCCTTAAGGCTTGTGAACAGTTATGCATTCTCCTCCATTTTTTCTTTAAAATTACTGAATTCTATAGTGGGAGATACGACTGGTTTTCAGAGCTGACATGTCCGTAGTCCCAGGAAGAAAATAGTCTGATAGATAACATAATGGCTCTTTTTCGTGAGTTATGAACCTTAGATCTGTTTCACCAACTTACTGAGCTCGCTCCTGTATATCGTGTAGCGAACAAAGGGAAATTAGTGGTGTCTTTTTTCTGCTTTAAGCTCCTAGATGTCCTTTACTGTCAAAACAGCTAATTGTGGATTTTACTATTTATTTAGATAGCTCTGTCGTAGTTGCGCTATACTGGGAGCATGCCGTATATGTTTCGCCAAGATCTTTTAGCTAAGCTTGTCTTCTTATTTATCTCTCTCCACGACAGGAAAACTAATTTTTATTGCTTTTATTTCTAGAGTTTGTTATTTTGTGAGCATGTTAATAATTGTGAATTTGGAAGTGGAAATTTTTGAGGTGATCATAGTGGGATTAAATTCCATTTCGAAGTTAGTCTTTAACAAACGTCCTACCGCGTTTGTCCAGTTAGAGGCGCTTCTCCCGGTAATTGATAAATGTGTGTTTACGTAGACGGACGATGATGATGGATGAATAAATGACACGTCTGATAATAGGGCCCACCCCGTTTTTATTCTTATTAAGCAGTCTAAATAATGTTCGTCTGCCTGCTTCTTTTCCGTCGTAAATACCTCCTTTGAAGTAATTCTACGCTTGTGGGCGATAATGTTAGGATTTTTTTTTTCAGTATCAGAAAGATTTATTTCAGATGAATAAATAGATTCAGAAAATAGATGCGGTGATTTATCCTCCCTCGTGACCCGAACTATGTAATAAAGCAGTAGTTCTTACATCGGGAGTACGTGAAGTGGGTAGGAACATTTTTAACGTCCTGAACTTAATAGAATGCTCTTTAACGTTTACAACTTCAATATTTTACGATTTGGCACCTTAAAATATTCTTCTTCTGTTTATGTTTCCTGTTTTCACCAATGTTACTAACTTTAATTATCTTTGATTCAATTAGCAATTGCATTATTATTATTATTATTATTATTATTATTATTATTATTATTATTATTATTACTATTAAACGAAATATTGGAGGACCCAGGAAACGATAGATACAGCAATATAATAATAATAATAATAATAATAATAATAATAATAATAATAATATTATTATTATTATTACTATTATTACCTTTTTTACAACTTCTTCGTTTGCTTATATATAAAGTTTTAGTCTTATCAATACTGAATCAATGTTTTCTTTTGCTCTTGTTTGCTTTATTTCAAATAGGTGTGTTACTTCACTTAAAATATTTTCACTTAAAATAAGAGTTGAAGATTTCCTGACGTTTTAAAGCGTTCTACCATCTTCGTCGTCCAACAATTTACCTGACTAGAAGCCCTAGAGAATTTGAGTTATATTTTTACTTATAAAACTTTCGATTATTATATCATCTTTGAGTATTGTCACTTTGTTTCTGTAATAGCACTTTCTTATATTAAATTAAATATAGAAATTACGATGCTGTAATTTCTATCTGTTTTCTTTCTGTATTTTTGTGGAATACAGTTTATTTGTTTTGATTTGATATAATTTATTTCATTCTTCTTTCTTTTGAGTGATCAGTCTTTTTTGTTTGTTTTTTTCGATATAGCCATAATTCTATTTCCAAATAAATTACACCATTTTCAGCAACAATGAATAGGAAAATTTGAGCGAATATGGCTTACAGATTTTGTGTTTTGTTGGTGGTTAACCTGGATATTGCACACGTGAGTGGCCAACCTAAAATTGTAGGTTGAGTCTCTTGTTCCTTAGAGGTAGGTATTAAGGTTTTAAACTGAATTGCTATCGTATTTTTTTGCAGTAAGCTTTTAAATCGGAGTAAGGTACTATTTTTGAGCAACTGTGGGGTAAATACACGATTCTTGAAGACTCATCATTTGAGTTTGTACCCTACCCATAACCTCATTTTTAATGACGGTGATATGAGGTGCTTGATTTATCTAATTGAAAAGTTATATCAGTTTTGAAAAATTGGAGTTTTATGACAGGGGTTCCAGTCACAGGTCGTTATTTAATGTTTGTAGGGCAAGTTATTGTGATTGAATAATTTCTTTTGGCTATTTAGGTAACCAGTCACACTAGGTTTATTTGCACTACATTTCGTCTATTCTGCTGTTTCCAAAGACTAGGCGGGAGGTAATCATACACGTGGATTTGGTTTGAGGAAATTAATTTTCTTTTTATAATTTATTTTATAATCTATTTTAAACCTGGTTCCGCCTACAGTTTACATTCGTTTCTCAAATGTTTTAAAATGAATGTAGTTATTGATCACTTATGTTCATCTACTATGGTTTTAAGAGTGAAACGCACGTTTAAGAATATTAAATATTACTGGTAGAAGCTTTAGCACTCTAAAATTCAATATTTATGATATATTTGCAGTAAAAGCTTATTACAACTCTCTCTCTCTCCCCTCCTCTCACTTTGAATTGTTTCATTTGTATAGCTACCTTTATCTTCCATGGTCATATTGGGGCTTAGACTTGAGAAACAATTTATGGTGTTAAAACTCGTTGACTGTAGGTATTTTTTAAATATTGCTTTTATTAATTTTATAATGAAAATGCTCGCATTCACTCCCCATTCATACTATCAGACTCTGCAGAAGGAAGGGAATGATCCTAGTTAAAGAAAGATTCCTTATCCCAGTTGGGAATTGAACCGGAACCTCTAGGTTGAGAAGCCAGAAATTTGACTACTAGACTGCATAGGCAATCTAATACTCTCTTGTTGATTCTCTTGTTGATTGAATGCTATACTTCATCTAGCCCAAGAAAGAGTCCTGGCATAAACAAATGCACACAGCACACCTTTTAAGTTAATGAAAGTAGTTTCTCATTGCACTGCATGTACAGCCTAAAACAAAATAAATGAGCAACAGTCAGAGAGGGAATTTGAGTCACAAAACATCGGAAGTATTCGCTGATGCTGCATTCACAATACATAATTTAATGCCACCCCGTGTTCATTTCAAAGTTATGCAGTAAGTAGGAAATTATATATTAACCAAATTATTCAGTTTGATTGTATGCATGGTAGCCGAGTGGTGAAACGTGTGTGTCTCATAATTAGAACCTGTGTTTGAATCCTTGGTGTATAAGAGTTTTTTTTTTTATTTATTTATTTGTGAAATATGTGGTAATGTATGTTTTTCATGCATAAGATATCCATGCCTAAAAACACAAACAAATTATTCTTCTTGTTTTCAAAATAAGCGCTATATTACCAGAATCCTAATGCGAAAAACTAAACCAAAAATTTTAATTGACTTAATACTGGCTATGAAAACTCTGTCTTATTCTTCAGTTATGAATGCTGCTGGTCTGATAATGCGCGTGCAGTTCATAGCCTTGGAGTTCTGCATGATTATGTTAGCAATCATCGCTTTTGCTATGACTAAGTGCACACACAAAGACAAAGCTATGAGAAGATATCTCCTTATATTAATGAATGTTGCTGGATACTCTGTGTCTCAGGCTGTAAGAACACTTGAAGTTCCTATATCTACAACTACGAGGTGGGTGCAGTTATCCAGGGAAAAGATTGTTCGTCATTGACCTGGTTCGGGTCAAAAACATATGTGCACACCTCAGCAGGACATTGCACTTCTAGAAGAGGCAGACAGCAATCCATTCCAGCATGTGTCTACACTTGGAAGTAATTGTAATTTCCCTGGGTCGAATGCACAGCCTTGCATCGTTTGACTACAGCAGGGCTCTTTGCTCAATCAGCAGTCTTACAGGCGATCACAGATATCTTGCATTTGCAGAAGATGTCAACCATAAGTGGTATAGGGGTATATTCACAGACGAGATGACGTTTTCATTTACAAATTGTCTACCACCCCAGAGGAAAACGTTACAACACAAAATACATGGCACAAATGGATTGCCAAGGTTGCGTATCTGTGTTGTATTGGGGTTAGATGTTACAAGAATGGACTAGGTATGTTGTGCCAGCTTGATGGCACATTAAATAGCCAGCAGTATAAAGACGTCCTCGAAAACATCATAGTTCCTTCTATAAGGTCTAGATATCTTGATGGAATGATTGAATTCCAGCAGGATAACCACCCTGTCTACACAAGTCAGCAGGTTTCAAACTGGTTCTTGCAAAGGCAAGATATCACAGTAATTGATTGACCTCCTTGCTGACCAGTTTAGAATCCTATTGAAAATGTGTGGGCATAGGTGAAGAAAGTGTTAGAGTTAAGTTGGCCTGCAAGACAAAAGAGGCTTGGTGGGATCAAATACAGGATGCTTGGGAGGAACTATCCTCTCATGAAAATATGACAAATTTGATATCATCTGGGCCCGTAGATTAAGAGCAGTAATTGAAGTAGAGGATTTATGCACCAAATATTAAGTTAATGTCTATTTTATATGCTTTTTCAATTAGGAATGTAATATTACTTATTTCATATTTAGTTTGAAAACAAAAACGAGAGTGTTTCACTTTCTATATGCAAAATGAGCAAAAGTACCTTGAAATCAAATAAGCCTAAGAGTTGGAAATTATATTATAATATGCGCAATGAACATTCTGGTTTTCTGCACAAAAAAAAGAAATTATGCTCAGGATACGAACTTCAATAGGCTTTATTGCTACCTGCCTGCTCATAACCGCTCTGCTGTCAGCACATATTATTCAGTAGTTGGGACTCAGTACGAAAGATGACATAGGATGAAGCTAAAGGCACATGTCCCGACACACCATTGTAAACCAGCCACGAAAACGATTTGGACTTTGACAAATATACCCTTCAAGAGTGCTCATTTTTTACTTTCTCTACTACGTATAGTAAGTAGGGGAAGTATTGCATTCCACCCAAAAATTTGATACTGCGATTTCACCGGAAATACATGTTTTGAGACTCCTTGAATCCAAAAAAAGCATTTTTGGAAACATGTCCGTGTGTGTGTGTGTGTGTGTGTGTGTGTCCGTGAACAGCATAACTCAGAAATGAACAGTCGGATAAACACCAAACTTGGTATTTAGGTTCAGTATCTTCCAGAGATGCGACACGAAGGTTTTCAAGAAAATCCCCCCACCCCAGACTACCCTTTACATGGAACATTTTTCGAAAATTTTAATTTTCTCAAAAATGGCTCTAACAATTTTGATTAAAATATCATATGTTTAAGGTATTTTCATGACAAATGAAATGTATATCTCGAATTTTCTGGGAATGTCTCCAAAAGTGTTCTTCATTCTGAACGACTTTTGCATAACTGGTAAGCCATAAGAGATAGACAAAATTTTACTACACAAAAAATGTAGATCGCGTTACAATACACAATTTATGTCATATACATATGTTTTGTTGAGTGAACCGTTTTCGAGATATTGCTTGTTATTCCCTTAAATTTTCCAATATTTATACTTTTTCTCAAATTCGTTACTCATTTTTTTTATGTCCTGGACATGCAAAGAGAATGGAATGCGCCACATAGTAACCAGCCCTTAAATATTTGACTATCGCTTAAAACCTACCATATTCCCCTTGCATCTACAAGAAAATTAGCAATAAGATTGACATTTCGATATCTTGATTAACATGAAGCATATGGAGAATAAGCGTTTGTAAAAATAGTTTGTACAAGAGTAGAGAAAGTCATGTGAGTGTAACACATCAGATTTTTCTTTCTTTCTCTCTCTCTCTCTCTCTCTCTCTCTCTCTCTCTCTCTCTCTCTCTCTTTCTTTCTTAGGGTGTATTATCACCTTTTTTGTGCTTCATATAATAAAGAAAGTGAATGAGCATAATGTTTTAATAATTTGGTTTCATTTAAACATAACCAAAATAATCAGTTTCTATTAATTATTATAGTCATGCAGCTATTTATATTCCTGTGTTACTTATTGGATCGAAGCAACAGATGTGCTTAGGTAGGATTCTTTGTCGCTATTATGGGTGAGTGCATAGCAGGTCAGCAGTGGCGTTATTAAATATAGAAGTGGCAAAGCCCTTAAAAGTAATGAAAAAGGCAATAGTTTTGAATGTGTTAAACTTTTTGTTTGAGCATTACGATACCCTTGCTATTAAGGATGTAATTAAATTAATATCAGAAGCAAGTGGTGCGTCAATAACTGCTTTGCGATCAAGTTGTAGATCACCTGATTATAAACCTGGAAGATGACTCAAGCAATATCACCACTTCCGATTCAGAGTTGGGTGTCATGCTATTACCCGAGGACTCTGATTAACACAAGGTTTTACTAATTAAAAATATTTCATAACATTTTTTTTCCCATTCTTGAATGTATTTTAACAAGTATAGGGGTATGTATTTCCCTAACACCCAGCTCAACTTTTGGTTTGAAGCTAATAAGCTTTCATTAAACTATGATAAAACCAATTTTATTCAATTTCAAACGAAGCATAAACAAGTGAGTGAATTAACATTCAGGTACAACAATTACACCATAAATAAGTTATCTGATACAAAATTTCTTGGGCTTCATATAGATGGAGAGCTCAACTGGAGAAAACAAATAAAAATCATGCTGCCAAAACTCAGCTCGACTTGCTTTGCTTTAAGAAACTTAAAAAATTTGCTCCACCAAAATGCCTTAAGAACAGCATATTTTGCCTACTTTCACTCCTTGTTGCGATATGGAATAATGTTCTGGAGTAATTTGGCACATAGCAAGCAAGTATTTATATTACAAAAAAAGGCCATACATATTATTTGTGGTGTTGGGTCCCATCATTCCTGTAGACCCTTGTTCAAAACCCAAAAAATTCTTATTCTCACTGGTGGATACATATGTTCTCTCTTGAGCTACCTTACAGTAGTTATAACTTCACAACGAACCTTGCTGTGCATGACCACAATACAAGCCATGCAGGCGATTTGCATAGACCAGCAAATAGCTTAAAACTGTTCCAAAAAGGATGTTACTATTCTGCAATAACAATTTATAATAACTTTCCATGCTACTTAAAACTATTAGGCAAGCCTAATCAACATAACATCTTTGAGAAAGAGCTAAACTGTTTCTTATATACTCACTCCCATGGAGGAATTTTTTAATATGTCATGGAACATATAAATTTCAACACATAGGGCAGATGGCATATGATGGTGACTTACACTTATTTGTTATTGTCCTACTGTAATGCATGTTGAGATGTTTACTCTTGGAATGGTGATGGTTTGCAAATTTTCATTTCTTAAATAATGCATGGTGTGGAGAGAGAGAGAGGGAGGGAGAGAGAGAGAGAGAGAGGTTCATAGTATTGGGTATGTTTATTAGTTATGCTGCATATTTCATAATTGTATGACATGTTCAATGTCCCTGAGCACTGCTCACAGTGGGACCAAATGAACAAACAAACTAGCACTGGTGCAATGAAAGACATCACATAGCTAGGATAACATTGGGAGGTAACAATGACAATTTCTTGAAATCCCAAAGGTAAACAGCAGAGCAGCTTTTTAGGGAAAAGAGAGGAAATTCCTCCCATGTTTTCATGAAACCTGAGGCTACAGGTGATACTGCATGCATTATGTTAGGTCGCACTCTCAGGCCAGAAGGATTATGCTACTGTTTGCAGCAAGCATTTATCCTTATTTTGCCTTAACAGATTTTGTGTAACTCAAAAATGAGGCTTTTCTTCCACATAAGATTGGCAATAAAAGCAATGAGAATTAAAGTATCTCTCCTTCAAGACATTTAATTTTTTTTTTTTTTTTCAAAAGGTCCAGCTTAATTATAGTTATTATTTTTGACATAGGGGCTGGAGTACAAAGTTTCCGTAATCTATGACTTGTATTTCCTTCAACACAAAGACTAGTTTACTGCTGTTGTTGTGTTTCAGGTTTGCAGTCCGTCTATGATGTCAGATACTCAAGAAATCGCTCTTCCTTGTGGGCCACAGCCTGGCGTTACATATCCACTTAAAGTGTTGTACTGTGGAAACTGCTCATTACCCATTGAGGTAAAACATGTCTATTGAATTACCTAAGTTCATTCTCTATAGGGAGAAATGAATGCCAAAAGCTTTTAACAGTTTCCCAGAAATTAATGTTATTTAAAAAACAAAGATGAGTACACTCGGAATCTATTCTCACACTACTTGTATTTGCCACATATAATATAGCAATTACTAAGTTTTGTTTAGGAACTGAAATTGGTTTGAGTACACATTCCGTACTGTGTACGATCTGTATTTCCATGTTAAATTCAATATGTATTGAGATTGATTTGGATATGCAAACTCAACCTAATTTGGTGAATCTGTTAAACGTATATGTAAATTTGTTGTTCTATGTGTTAGGTGAAGGTTTTAAGGTTAGTATACTGTGGTTTTATACACATATTCAACATTAATATAAAAATGGTAAAAGCATCCTGTTGTGTATATTATTGCACCAGCTTCTGACAGGTTTATTGTTCCTTCACAAAAAGTGGGAGCCTGAACGACGGACACAATATTTTACACATATTTCAATACACAAAGCACATATTTTACTCAAGCTTTTTGCTCTAAAGACAAACGCAACACATTATACTGGACAAGACGTAACTTTATGACAGTATTATTATTCAGGAGACCAATTACATATACTATAACATTTTCAGTAATCTGTTTTAGCACAAATGCTACTTTGTCCCTATGAAAATGCACACAAAATAGACGAATTCTTGGCTCAGTTTTGCGATGCTAGATCATTTATTGCTATTGCAAGAGGCTGTTGCTAAAGTCTTGAGTAAAATATGTGTCTTTATAATGAGAAATATCTAGTACAAATTGTACTAAAGAAGGAATTAATGTGATTCACAAGACAAAATATATCTTTAGTAGCTAATTAGTGATTGTTGAATGCACAATTTACAGATATCCTATTTAAATGACTTGAAATGTGCAGTGTAGTTGGATTTATTAAACCTGTGGTGCTGCATCATGCCTGTTCTCAAAATTGTATGAGAACTAGAAAACTGTACTAGATGCTCTGAATCTGTTCTAATAAATATTAATAAAAAATATTGTAGCTGTAAACTATGTAAATATGGAAACTGGGCTACCAAGCATATTTGTGAGGTTTGTTGATGTTTTAATTGCTGTTGAAGCAAAGTTTAAAACTCTGTTGTACCATCATTACTGAGGTGGAGGTTTTGATAACAGGTTTGCTGATGCCAGTAGCCACACAAATGTGAGCTTTGTGAATCTCTTTTGGGGGCATGACAAGCCTTGGATTAACAAGAAGGTGAGGGTGGTTAATCAAAGACTTGATCAGTGTCTTGGTAGAGAGGGAACAGGCCACATTAGAATTATAGATATATCATCCATTGAGAGGAATGGTTATACTACACATGGATTGCATTTATGCGCTCATGGCAAGGATATACTGATGCACCTCATTGCTGAGAGCATTTCATGTACATCCATGGGTAATACCAGTAATATTCCTGCAATTGTTAACAGTAGAGTCTCCCCTTTTTTAGGCTAAATAAGAGATATGGAAGTAATTGAAATAGAGAAATTAGACAAATATTGCACACAATCAACAAAAAGACATTACTCATTAACAGTATTTCATCAAAATATTCAAAGTTTAAGAAATAAAATCTCTGAGTTATTAATTAGTTTCAAAAATGAAAGTAAAAACCCAGATATCTTATGCATAACGGAACATCACATGGACAAACAGGAAATATTACATATCTCAATGGAAGGCTACAACAGAGCAGCATATTACTGTAGAAAAAAAACTCTCTAAAGGAGGTATGAGTATCTTGGTTAAGAAAAACATACAGTTTGACAATATTGATCTGGATAAATACTGTATAGAACAAACATTTGAGTGTTGCGCGGTTCATATAAAAATGCCAGATAATGAACTAATTATATTAACAGTATACAGAGCCCCAGCTGCCAATTTTGAAAACTTCATATACAATCTGGATGCTGCTCTAAAATATCTATTCAAGCCTAAAATTTAATTTATACTTTGTGGTGACTTAAATATAGACTTATTTAAAGACAGCAACCAAAAGGAACAAATTTGTTTATTATTAAGAACATACAACCTTATGCATACAGTCAACTTTCCAATTAGAATTCAAAAAATTTCCAAAACAGCTATTGATAATATTTTCATAGATATGTCTAAAAATGAGTACCATGAAATCCAATCCTTAACTAATGGACTTTCAGACCATGATGGACAGATGCTTAAAATCAATTATAACATTCCCCATTCCAAAATAACGAATCATGTATCCAACTACCAAGTCATTAACAGTGAGAACATAAAACTCTTTAATTACCAGCTTTCAGAACAAACCTGGGAAGAAATATACAAAAAGAACAATATGAATGACAAGTTTAACTCCTTTTTAAAAGCTTTCATAAGGATTCATAACTCAAGTTTTCCATCTCATGTAAAGAAAATTATTAACACACCTGGAAATGGCTGGTTAACACAAGATATTAAGATATCCAGCAAACACAAAAGAGAACTCTACTTGGCTACTAGAGAAAGCAATTGTGAGAAACATAGACAACACTATAAAAAATATTGTAAAATTTTAAAAAAGGCTATAAATGTAGCTAAAAAACTCTGCTATGAAAAGTAGCTAGAGTCCTCAAATAACAAGCCTAATACAATATGGAAAATTATAAAAAAAAGAGACTGGTAAGCATCACACAAAAAATGAAATAAAAAAAATTAAAGTAAATCATATCACCACAAAAGAACCACAAGAAATAGCAACATTATTTAATGAGTATTATATTCAGTTAGCAGAAAATTTACTGTTACAGTCCAAACAACAAGTGGAGGACCCTATTTCATATTTGAAAAAAGCAAGCTTAGAACAGCCTATTTGTACAGAAATAGTACCCACGAGCATGATAGAAGTAAATAAAACGATAAAATCCCTCAAAAGCAAGAATTCATTGGGTTATGACGAAATAACTACTAAGATATTAAAACTATGCGCCGATAAAATTAGCAAACCTTTGTAACGGTATTACTTATAAAGTTTGTTTGTGTATGTGTGTTTACTTCATGTGAAGCCATCTTGTGATGTCATTCATTTGTTCGGTTTGTAGCTCCATCTGGTGTTAGCAATTTGCAGCAGTATTAGTTTTTGTTTGAAAGAATTTTAATTTTATTTTTTTATTTAATTCTGTTTCACTGTCCTCCGGCTAGTTATTATTTCTCGGTCGGACATGTTTCTTGATCAGGGTGTGTAAACGGAAAGGAATCTTTTATCCAAATATAACACTGATGAAGAAATTTGTTTTACATATTTATTGTCGAACACGTTAACTATCACATTTATACATTGATCTTAACACTCGCCAAACTGAAACTGTTATAATAACTTCTTACTGATCACTCTTAATTTGCGTACTTCAACTTTTTGTATAATTAACCTTACAACACTTTAGATTATTCATAATTCTGCTGCGCGTAACTTGTGAATCGATACCCGACGTTTGCCGTACAAATACTTTCGACGAACTGACTGACTGAAGACGACGTGTAGTGTACACAGATTTTTGATGAACTGGACTGACTTTACCTCTAACCTACTGCTTTTATACCCATACACACGTATATGCCTAAAGATTATAACTGAGTTACTATTGGCTAATAAAACGCGCCAACATTAGCGTCTATTTTAATATCCAATGAAAATTATGAATACATATGTTCTAGGGAAATATTCCAGAAGGTTCTCAACAGAAAAACGCCCCAATATTACGTAACTTCCTCGTTTCCAATAATGATAAACAGCTCACCCCCTCGCTGCATTATTGCATGCTATTATTGACAGTTTCAGTAAGGCATTAAAAGCTTACTTCTCAACAATAATTACAGTCAAGAAACATCTCAAATCAATGTCACATAAAAATGCATATTCATATTACAATCATTATTTACATTTAAGTAATTTGTGATACAAATTACTGCATCACCTTTAAGTCATATATGTAACTTCTCCTTTGTAACAGAAATTTTTCCAGATAGGCTAAAATATTCTATAGTTAAACCACTATACAAGAAAGGGCAAAAGTCACAACTGTCAAACTATAGACCAGTATCATTACTAACTGCTTTCTCCAAAGTATTTGAAAAACTTATGTTAAAACGAATATGTCACCACCTAATTAAAAATATTTTAGCAAAGGAGCAGTTTGGATTTAGGAAAAACATGTCAACCAATGATGCCACTTTCAACTTAACGAATGAAATTTTGAAATCACTTGATAATAAATGTAATACACTAGGAATATTCTGTGACCTATCAAAAGCATTTGACTGTGTAAATCATAATATACTCTTATCAAAATTATCATATTATGGCATTAAGAATAAAACATATCAATGGATTGCATCTTACCTATCAAACAGACATCAAAAAGTCATAATAAATATGGCAGATAATTCCAAAATATATTCCAAATGGTCAGAAATAAAGAATGGTGTTCCACAAGGTTCGATTTTGGGTCCATTATTGTTTCTAATATATGTCAACGACCTTCCCAGAGTACTAAATGAACATGCTCACCCAATTCTCTTTGCTGATGATACAAATATTATAATTAAAGAACACAGCATCATTGCCTCTCAGAGTTATCCAACGGTATTTTCAGTGTGCTAAATAATTGGTTCGATAGTAAGAAAATTCTTATAAACTTTGAAAAAACTAAGTATATCAATTTTCGCACAAAAAATAAAAGTATTGCAGACATAAGAATTGAACATGAAGGCAATGAAATTACTGAAACTTGTAGCATAAAATTTCTTGGTATTATTATAGATTCATAATATGAATTGGAAAGACCATATTGACTACATCCTACCAAAGCTAAGCTCTGCATGTTTTGCAATTAGATCATTAATTCATTTTACAAATAAAAGCATCTTAAAAACAGATATTATGCTTATTTTCATTCAATTATGACTTATGGAATAACATTTTGGGGAAATTCAGTAGACACAAAAAAAAATATTTCTTTTACAAAAAAAGGTAATAAGAATAATGGCAGGTGTAAAGAAATCAACTCATTGTAAACCACTATTCAAAACATTTAGAATTCTATCATCAGCCTGTGAGTATATTTTAGCTGTACTTTTAACCGTGGTTGACCACCCAGAAGTGTTCATAAAAAATTCAGACATACACAGCAAACAAACCAGAAATGGGCAGGACTTACACAGGCCAAGCAATAACCTACAAGTATTCCAAAAAGGGGCTTACTACGATGTATAGTATTATTTAATTCACTTCCATCATATATTAAGGAACTGAAAACTAATAAAAATAAATTCAAGTTAGCATTAAAAAGATATCTCATCACTCACACCTTCTATACAGAGGAGGATTTCTTTCATTCAAAAAAATAACTGACTATAAAATGTTACCAAATTTTATAACTACATTAAGTATAAATAATAATGTTTTAAAATTTTTTTAGCTCTAACGTACTGTACATAAGAACTACAATTTATTTACATACAAGTACACAATGTAATTATGTATTTATGATGTAATCTACATCCTAGAGTAGACTAGCTTTCTTTAAGCTGGTCTAGCTCACAATAGGGTCTATAGATTGAGATCTTATGTTATGAAATGTGAAGTAGTATATTCCTTTGTAGAAGTCTTATGTTTACACACTCCCCATTTACTTCTTACTTTATTTGAGCTTTGGAACACTTGCAGATTACCAATCACTGACCAGGATTGTCTCCTGTTGGCACTATCAGGCATCTCAAAGGAATTCTGGTTGGGAAATGCCAAAAGATCCTTAAGGCTGGTTCACAACCAACGCAAATGGTAACCATAATGAGAACGAGAAAGTTGAAATGCATGTATTCAAATGGGAGTGTTCACAATCGACGGGAAGCCTTCCTGGGAACGGGAAAGAAGAGTTGCCCAACTTTTAACTTTCTCGTTCTCGTTCTCGTTCCCGAGCATGGCATATTAGATCCATAGTGTGCATATTAGGCCCTTCACTCTAGAGGTTATTCTAGGCGGCTGTGACATGAAACAGCCACTAGTGCTCTCTATAGTCGCAAGTTGGAAACATAAAACTGGAAGTAATTAGTAGTAAATGTGTTTCCTAACCTCATCCAGACACTCGCAAATCTAATCAGCGTTGGTTCCTCTGGTGAAGGGGTCATTTGTAGTTTGTTTATATGCAACTCAAAATTGGCTATTACCTAAAAAACAATGGCAAAAGCTACAAAGGACAGCTAAAACCGGTGGAAATGAAAAAAGAACAATAAACAATTTTAATTTATGCCATTAAATAAAGGAATGAAAGCTTGGCATAAGTAGAGGGATCGGAAATGTAATGGATATGCATTTAGATAATGTTTACTGTATTGGATTTTGACGTTGGCTTGGCTAAATTGGAAGTGGGTGAAAAAATATCGTTGGTCAGTTAGAAACAAATGAAATCCCTATGCGCAAAATTGACTTTCACTTTGTGATTGATATGCATTCTCATTCTCATTAACGGGCTGTTGTGAACCAATATTTTGCATGGTGCATTGCTTCCTGTTCTCATTTCCTTTCTGGTTACCATTCTCAGGCGGTTGTGAACCAGCCTTTAGGTGTAAATACTGTCGGGCGTTTTAAGGTGAGGTCACAGACACATAGCAGGCTGTACTGCAGTGACCTCAGTACTTTTCTGATTCGCAACTGGCAGTGCATAATGCATTCGCGGTTATCTTTATCAGCTGTGCTGTAGTTGCTGCTTTATGTTCATGCTGTAAAAAAGTTGACATTGTGAATCCCTTAGGTGACTGCTTGAGAGTGTTAATCCTTGTTATTAGTCCACTGTAATGCCTGCTAACAAATTCATGCTTGAACAAGTTTTTGTATATGATACATATGCAAAAACTAAATCATGTAGTCAGGTGTGTATGCAGTTTCAGGAGAACTTTCCGGGTATTCCAGTTCCAAGTAGCGAAACTGTTAAAACGTATGGTTAATAAGTTTAGGACAAGATCTTTAAATGCTAAACCTAAGAAGCAAACACGAGATGTTCTAATCGAGGAAAAAATTTACAAAATTGGTACATCTACACGGTGAAGGGAAAGTCCCTTTACACTACCTTTGAAACTGTGTAGTTATGTACAGTTTACCTCCTATGGGTCCAAAACGTCTGTGTGGGTTCCTCCATGTCCGATTGCTCATCTGCAACAGTAGATTAGGGGTGATGGTTTGAAATGCTGCACAAACTGCATTTTTCAGTTGTTCATTGTTTACGTATCAGCATTTTCTCACATCTTTCATAATACCCCACAGTGCATTATCAAGTGTGATGAGGTCAGGACTTCTTGGAGGCCAAGGTAATGGAACCAGAGGTTCTGAGCCATGTCAAATCCAGCGATTTGGAAAAATTTCTTCAGGCATTGGTGGACACGGACAGGGAAATGTGCTGGTGCCCCGTCATGTTGAAAGAAGATGGTGTTGGCAATTCCTCGTGTTGTCAATTCTAGAAATAACCACTCTTCGAGCATTTTCAAATAAGTGTGTTGATTGACAGGGTCATCGAAGTAATAGGGATCCAGCAGGTGATCCGCTGTCATCCCTGCCTAACCCTAATATGAGATGGATTATTCTGAATCTCTCCATAAGAGTGAGGATTGTCTTTTGTCCAGAGAAACACATTATAGCTACGAGAGCTGCGATAAATCGCACATTCATCCTGCATTGTTTTCCGGTGTTTCGGCATTCATGGACCCACACAGAAGCCACCAAAAGCTCTTCCACAGTAAAACGACTTGTATCGGCCAAAACTTTGCCAGTCATTTTGAGCGAGTATTGTTGCATATTGCTTCCGGCATCGCTATCGGCATTGTCAGATCTACCGGTCTTGTCGTAGTCGAATGCACTTTTCATAATTTGTATTCGTATTACACATTTCCGTCCTTCCTTTGCTTCATAGAACCGGGTTAAGGCAGTGCAAAGATACTTTCTGCTCACCCTATATTTGTGGGAAATTCTAAAAAACAAGTTTATAAGAACAATCCCCACACCATAAATGAACTTGAAGGCAATATAAAAACAGAAATTAAGAACATCACACAAGAACAAATTATGCGTGTGAATGGAAATTTCATCCGAAGATACCAGGAATGTCTTCACGGAGATGGACACCACTTATAACAAGGTTAGTACTCATAGTGCATGTTACTATCACTGTGAGTAACATGGGAGTTATGGAATGAAAAACCCCCAGTGTAGTAGACAGTGTGCAGAGCACACACACACACATGATTGTGGTCTCACCATAAACGATCGCACTGTAGTTTTCTTACGCTGCTGATTCCAGTTGTTTATCTGCAAGTTAGTAACACACAACTAGTTGTATTTCCTGGCAATGGTTTG
Source organism: Deroplatys truncata (assembly GCA_030765065.1). Taxonomy (NCBI): domain Eukaryota; kingdom Metazoa; phylum Arthropoda; class Insecta; order Mantodea; family Mantidae; genus Deroplatys; species Deroplatys truncata. The sequence goes on from CM060987.1 coordinate 23,252,725, forward strand.
AAAAGTATGCTGTGTGCCTACTATAAACAAATGATCATTTTGAGTATGGCAGCTTATTTTTGGAATAACCATTGTCAACTGGGGGAAGTTCCTGAAACATATGAGAAACCAGGGGAATTAGCAATACAGGAAGGATTTATTATTAAAGAATAAAGAGGACGAACCCCATTTAAACTTTCCCACAGTCAACGAAATGCTACTTTTAATAAATATTTGAAGAAGTACCAGCAAAAAGGCCATAAGAACAATGTTATTTAAACCCAGTTTTAAGAAAACTCCACTTTACTGAAACTTTTTTGATTGAATATGAGTGCGCACCCTAAATAATGAGAATGAATGGTTGTGGTAATGTACTTTAACTTCCACTAAGCTCGTATTCATGACATGGCATCAGACACATGCAATACTTCCACTACTTTATACGAGGTGTGACAATAAAGAAACCGGACTGATGCTCTAACGCTTTATTAAAAAAACTTTACACAACTGAAATGTTGTCCCCTTCAATGTAGTCCCTGCCCCATCCTTGCACCACTCCATGCGAATTTTCCACTGTTGGTAGCAGTGCTGCAAGTCTTTTTTTGTTATGCTGTTGAGTAGTCTTGTCGCTTTTTCCTTCCCTGCATTCATGGACTTGAACCTGGTTACTTTGAGCGCAGACTTCACTTTTAGGAAGAGAAAAGTCACATAGTGCTATGTCAGGCGAATACGATACATCTTCTATCACTGGAATGTTGTTTTTTGCCAAAAACCTCTTCACAGACATCGCGTTATGGGCCGGAGCGTTATCCTGATGAAGAATCCAAGATCGCTTCTTTCACAGATCTGGTCTCCTTCGTCGCACACGTTCACGGAGGGTCTTCAGAACAGTTGTATAATAAACTTGATTGACAGCCTGACCTTCAGGCAGTCTTCTCAAACAATTCTACTGGCCTTCTCCACATTCCCTTCAGTTTTCGAAGTGGAAGGATGGCCCGATTTCGGATCGTCTTCGACGTCTTCCCTACATCCTTGAACCTCTTAACCCACTCGAAAACTTGCATACGAGATAGACACTGATCACCATAAACTTGTTTTAGCAAATCGTAAGTTTCTGTGGCAGGTTTTTCAAGCTTTGTGAGGAATTTGATATTAACACGATCCATTTCTAAGAAGGCTCACAGCCAGAATAACCACCACAGCGGCATGAAATTTTGTACACGTGTCAGGGAGAGTCCCAAAGCCAATCCCCCACTTTTCTCTTTGTCATTGACAGAGCCGGAAATGCGCACAACAATCACTCCGGTTTCTGTATTGCCACACCTCATATTTCTTCTTGATTCTGTAGATTTGTCATTTTGCTGTTTATGATGAACAAGTGTAATTGCATACAGCAGTGTATAGTCTCAACATTTTATTTTGATTTCTAGTTTTCAGATCTGCAAAGTAGATGTTAACTATTCACCAGAAAGTAGCAATACTTCAGGTTGTGGAAAATAATCCCAGACATTTTTGTTGCACATCACAAAGAAATACTCCATGCAATTGTGTCCTTTGGTAGAAAAATGGTTGCTCCCATTTTCAACCTTGGGGGGTCTGACTGCTGTTGCTGGTTGTAGTTGACTGCAGCCTTCTCTCTGGCCCATGGCCCAGGTTGAATTCAACAAGGTACTAAAATATATTCAAGAAAGAGTGAGTCGACTCAAGATACTCTTTCTTCAATATATAAGGAACTAAAAACCATAATCAACATTGCAGAATAAAATGAATACAACAGTTTCTTGTATACAAGAAGATAAACCAAGCCAAGCAAAAGAAATAAGCTTTCTCATAAAAAGATATCACATTCAGGAGGTTTACTTACCACCCAAAAGCATCCATCCATAAAATTCAAAAAGACCTTTAGAAGACAAGATATCATTTTGGGTCCAATAAAAAGATGCTCGGTAACAAACATACTAAATTTGAAAGCAAAAGATGAAGGCCTACCAGACAATAGATCCGGAATATACCAAACCAATTTAATGGATTGTGAAAAGTTCTACATAGGAAAAATCGAAACAAGCCTACAAACCAGAGCCAAAGAACACTTCAGAAATGTTAAGTTGAAACAAGAAGACAACTCAGCAGTAACACTTCACTTCTGGATTGAAAACCTAGGTCTAAATCCAAAACTAATAAAATGCATGACAGGTCACAATGAGCTTATAATGTAGGAAAACATTTTAATATGGAAGCACAAAGACCGTCTGATAAATTTCAAAATCCTGCCAATTGACACCTTAGTGAAGAAGTTCATCATTCCCATCAGAGGGAAGGCCGCAATCAACTACAACCAGCAATGGCAGTCAGACCTCTGAGGTTGAAAATGGAAGCAATGACTCCCAAAACTACTCCCCATAAATTAAAATGTGGCGTAGTGTTAAGAAAAAAAAACCTCTGCAAATATACAAATATAAAAGGGCACAAGCTTACATGTAGAACTAGTGCAGTTTTTTTCTTTCTTTTCTTTCTATCTTTCTTTCTTTTTATTAAATTAACTGCAAATTTATAATCTGTTCTTAACAGAACATTTAGTAAATGGGTTACAAATAATGTCTGGAACACTAAAGGTAGCTAAAGCAGAATGGGAGGTTCAAAATGTTAGTGCTGCAGACAGTACTGTTGTCTAGTAGATTGATGGCTAGCTGATACTGAAGACTATGGGAAGTCATTTCTTCTTTTATTGTAGAGATGTGAAGATCGTTATGTAGCGTGGCATTGGAGACATACCATGGTGCACTTATCAGACAACAAAGAGTTCTAGATTCAAATCTTCATAGATGTCAATATTGGGGTTGTTGGCAGCTGGATACCATATCCCCAAAGCTGGATTCCATATGTGTGTAATGGTGGTCTTGTATGTTAATGTCGTTCTCCGTGGTGTAGTGGTTACCGTGCTAGCCTCTAGTTCCTGAGGTCATGGGTTCAAACCCGACGGAGGGCGATGGATTTTTTCGGATGTAAAAATCCTTAGCATGGCTTCCTTCGGAAGGGAAGTAAAGCTGGTGGTCCCGTGTCGTAGGTTTACAGCATGTAAAAGAACCTCAAGCCTGATAAAGAGGCCTCTGAACAGAATTACTAGTCTTTCACATCCAATATCGAATGGGACACTAAGGACCACAGCAGTTAAAGAGTGTCCATAAATAAAACTTAATTTTTGTATGTTAATATTTTGTTGTAGAAACAAACGAGAATGCTTGTTCAGTAACCAATATAATTGCTGGAATTTTAGTTTTGCTTCTTTTCTTTTCATCATAATGTGGTGTTTCCATGTTAGATGTTCATCTAAGTGCAATCCAAGGTATTTTACAGTTGATGTTACGTGAATTTCTAAATGATTTAGATGTTGGGAATGTTCCGCGACAAAGAAAATGTGATATGTGAGATTGTTGATTGTTGAAGCAGGTCTAGATGGTGTTGGAGATATTTTGAGGCTGTATGAGGATTTTCATGTGAGGTGAGAATGGCTGTGTCATCTGCAAAACTTGCTGTGCTGGTATGTTCTGTTGTTGGTAGATCATAAGTGTAGATAAGATACAAATTCGGCCCAAGAACACTACCTTGGGGTACTCCGGATTTGCTGTCATGGAAGGTGGAAAGCTCATCAAGTAGTGCTGTTGGTATTGTAATTACAAAACTTAATATTCATGCTTCACCTTTTGTGTGGGTGGGAGAAATTTTGCAGAAATGGTTGACAGCAAAAAGAAGTGAAAATATAACTGTTGACAGCAACATTTTAAAGGAGACGGCTAGAGAAATTTCATTAGAATTGAAAATAGGTAGCTTTTCTACTTTCAGTGGGTGGCCTGATAGATATAAGAAATACAACCTTATGGAACTGTAAATAGAACCAAAACAGACTAGATGTTTCTTAAGTAATGTAAACACACAAGAACTTTGTTTAACTGGACTAGGTGGGACCAGAGATAATCCGGAAACAAACTATTAAATGCAGACTTTGGTTACAATTGTGAAATTTTAATCACTACAAAAGCAGAAGAGAAAGGAATTGAAAGTAATCCAGATGGAACGTCTATGATTGCTATCAGGACTGTCATGAAAACTAATGAAACATAATCTCACACTTTGTTGTTCTGTGACACTGACAACACTATGGCACTTATTATTAGCTTGAAGTGTGCGACCAACAACGATCTCTACGCTATCTGCAGTGCCAACATTATAACCATATGGATTTATCAAAAGATACACATGTTTTTGTGGTGAAAGAGCAGGCAGAAATCAATCCAGATTAATGAGGGCGGGATAAATGAGGTTTTGTGTAGAACATTCAATATAAGTTTATATGAAAATATTTTGATGTATGACAAAGTCACAGAAGAAATTATTGCCTGGCTATTTTATCATTAAAAATTGATGAAATTACATCTTTACATAATTGTTTTCTTGCCCTTAAGAGGATATGAAGTGTTTTAGAGAATCTGGGAACTGAAAGAATGACCTTCATTTGTTTTTTCAGAACTTTTCCCCAATCTTATAAAACTCACTTTGCAGCCTTATATTGTAATATACTATTTTTAATCTGAATAATTTTTCAGAGTTGGAAATGGAACAAAATTTTATATTACAATTTCCATTTTATGTATAAAGATATTTAACTATATTGTGATAGCTAATCCCTGTTGATGTTTTAACGTGTGACATTTTTCAATATAACAGGCGCTATGAATATTTACATGTTGCAGTACTGTGAATACTACCCAGAGTACGAGAAATGCAAACAGTGGCTAGAAAGAAATATGCCAACAGAATTTGAAAGAATTGTTAAACTAGGTAAGCACATAACTTTTCATTTAATTTACTTGTGTGTAAACAAAATATATGTATTAGAGTACATTACTATGTAAGCAGGGTTGATGTCCCAGATTTTACGGGACAGTCCAGGAGCTGTGCTAAATGTCCCTTGTCCTTTTCTGTGATGGTAAAATTGCTGCATATTTTTGAGTGTTTTTAAACTTGAAAAAGAAAAAGAAAATGTTGATGTTTTTGCTTCGGGTGTTAATAAAATTTACTTCTATATTTTATTTATACTGCAAGAAGTAATTCCCGGTAAGGTTTATCCTGTTATAACAGTTGCTAGTGTTAGTACTGACCCACTTTGCAGTACTTCACAATTTTTGGAGGTTGGCTAGCCTGGCGGATATGATGCCTAATAATTAACAACTGCTGTGCCGCTTTCCATCAACAATGTTAGAAGCTTGTGAAGTGGACATGAACATATGGTTATTTTGTTGGAAAACAGGGAGTAAACTAATAACAGAAATGGATAGGAATTTGAAATTCAAAGATGATGTTTAAAAAAGAAAAAAGGCTACATTTTTTTCGTAAGGATTGGGAAAATGAAACTCAATTTAGCAGTTGGTTAGTATTCAGTGACGACAATAAGTACAAAGCATTTTGTGAGTATTGCCATAAGTGTTTCTCAGTTGGACATGGGGGGGGGGAATGTGCATCTGTCCCTTATTTTTATTTCAGATATCTGGCACGCCTGTATGCAAGGCACCATTGGTTAGGAATAGAAACTAACAAGGTTGGGTCTCAAATTTACAGTATTAATTTTTGTCTTATAAAGTTATTTATGATTTAAAGGAAGTGTTTATAAGAACAAAAAGATGATGATAAAAAAGTTTATTTAACAATATTTTATGCAGAAAGTAAGTGTAATACACATTGTGTAACTATTGTATTACATTGACAGTTATTAGGCTGTAACTAAGATGTATCCTTTTAATACATTATTATTGTATGTATATCAGTCTTCATCATATACGCATTGGAATATATAATTTTAAATTTCTGTTTTATAGCTTCAGATGTACTAGACTGCTTTTTACACTTTGCCTCAAGACCATCAGTAGAACATTACAAAATGTGGCTGTTCAGGTTTTAAGCTTCCTATAGCCAGATTATTGTGTGAAGTGAAATTCTGTCTACAGCTACTTGTGGAACTGCTTTAGTTCATTTACAAGCAGTAGTGCCACATTAGTTCCTTTCAGTTGAATAGTGTTCTGCTGAAATAGGCTGTCATTGTCTTGTTCTTGTAATAGGATACTTATGTCTTATTAAAGCCCTTTCACTGAAGAATTTCTTGTAGCAAATGTGTATACTATCTCCAAAGTGATAGGCATTCTTCAAGATCTGCAAGACAGTCTCCATCTGGTCAACCAATGAGAGTCTATTGTTTCTCTATCAGTTTTGTCAGCAGCTCAGTGATACTGACATATCCCGCCACATTCTTTGATGTTGGTCTGGGTGGCTCAGTTGGTTAGGTGCTGGCCTTCTGATCCCAAGGTTGCAGGTTCAAGCCTGGTCCAGACTGATGCTTTTTAAATGTGTTTAGAAGCAACAGCTTCATGTCAGTAGACTTACAAGCATGTAAAAGAACTCCTGCAAACTCCTGGTTGCACTAATATAATTCTGGCAATTGAGCATCTTTAAGGAACAAAATATTTTAATAGTTTTACACTCTTTGATAGTAGTTGCAGAGGCCCAGTAAGTGTTGCAGTTCTTGTTTATCCCTGAAACTGGCCCTTTACTTGGTGCACATAACTTCTAGGGGATCTGCCATTTTCTTGCTGCTTATAATGTGGGTCAGCTAGTAGTAGATTTCCTTTTCAAACAGATGTTTCTTTGGATCCACTTCTGATTGGGTTATTAAAGTCTCTGACACCCATTTTGAAATTACTTGATTTGTCCTTGAAAATTGTCTAGATTATAACAGACAGAAAGAGTCCAGCAGGAGCCAGAGCTCTGCTCCTATGCTAGGAAAAGACACCAACCTAGTGGCTCTCCTCTTCATGGGTTTTTCCATTAAGGCTAGCACCTTATACTTTAAAGGGGTCCATCTTCCTCCATGGTGTAGTGGTTACCATGCTAGCCTCTAGTTCCAGAGGTTGCGGGTTCAAACCCAGCAGAGGGCAATGGATTTTTTCAGGCGTAAAAATCCTTAGCATGGCTTCCTTCGGAAGAGAACTAAAGCCAGGGGTCCCGTGTCATAGATTTACGGCACGTAAAAGAACCTCAAACCTGATAAAGAGGCCTCTGAGCAAAATTACTGGTCTTTCATGCCCAATATAGAATGAGATGCTAAGGACCACAGCAGTTAAAGAGTGTCCATAAATAAAGCTCAATTTAATTTTAAAAGGTCCTCTGCCCATTGATGCAGGGATGGAAGTGGATAAACCACTTACACATGTCAACCCCAAGGAGAAGAATACTGAATAATCTCAGTAAGGCCGACAGTGTTCTAGAGATTGGTACTGAAGGACCTTAAGGCATCTCACAACTCCACTTGGACATCACTGTGCAGACGTGCCCCATATTCCCAGACATTGGGAAGCACTGCCCCACGAGTTTAACCCAATCTGAACAATTCCTATCTGGAAAGAGCTCAAATGTTCAGCCCGATACACTTCAAGTAACATCAAAAGTATCACAAATGCTATGGGTACATGATTGCCCCATCAAGGCAGCCGATGGGATCAGAATTCCCCCTATGGAAAGGTATAACACACAGGCATAAGTACAGCTTCACATCGGGGATTCCTTGAGTCAGCCTGTTGGCCTCATTGCCTGCCAAGTCCACTATGCAATGGCAAATGTATGCTGGTGTAACAGAGAATCACAGGGCATTCAAGATGAGCCTTTTTGATGATATCCCAGAAGTACTACTTCCTCCTGCCAAAGATCAATTTTAACAATAGGTTCCTGCCTGAAGGAGTGTGCAGCTCATATCATCTTAATTGACAAATTTGCACCACATTGGCCTTGTAAAGGTCATTAATAGGTCCATGTCTGTCAGCAGCTTGGAGGGTCAATTCTGTGTTGATCTAAAGGCAATTAAATGATCTTCACTGCTCTCAGCTACAGTTTTTATTCTAAAGCAAGAGGATGGTGATGTTTGCTACAGCCTGTCCCTGTTCACACTGGCCCTTAAGGCTGGTTCACAATCAACGAGAATGGTAACCAGAATGAGAACGAGAAAGTTGAAATACATGTATTCAAATGGGAATGTTAACAACCGACGGGAAGCCTTCCCGGGCCCCGGGAACGGGAAAAAAGAGTTGCCCAACTTTTAACCTACTTGGGCATGGCATATTAGATCCCTATTGTGCATATTAGACTCTTCACTCTAGAGGTTATTCTAGGCGGCCGTGACATGAAACAGCCACTAGTGCTCTCTATAGTCACAAGCTGCAAACATGAAACTGGAAGAAATTAGTAGTAAATGTGCTTCCTAACCTCATCCCGACACCCGCAAATCTAATCAGCGTTGGTTCCTCTGGTGAAGGGATCATTTGTAGTTTGGTTATATGCAACTCAAAACTGGCTGTTATCTAAAAAACAATGGCAAAAACTACAAAGGACGGCTAAAACCGGTGGAAATGAAAAAAAGAACAATAAACAATTTTAATGTATGCCATTAAATAAAGGAATGAAAGCTTGGCATAAGTAGAGGGATTGGAAATGTAATGGATATACATTTAGATAATGTTTACTCTATTGAATTTTGACGTTGGCTTGGCTAAATTGGAAGTAGGTGAAAAAATGTCATTGGTCAGTTAAAAACAAATGAAATCCCAATGCGCAAAATCGACTTTCACTTTGTGATCGATATGCATTCCCGTGCTCGTTACTGGGCTGTTGTGAATCAATATGCATTGCTTCCCGTTCTCGGGCGGTTGTGAACCAGCCTTTAAAGGAAGGTCTCCACTGCCTCAACAATCAATAAAACTTGTTGAGCTCAACGAATGTCTCCACTGACCAACATGTCTTGGCTAAACAAAACTATTTTCCAACGGTAGTGGAAAACATGTTGAGTGCGATATATATTTGGCTCACTTCATGCAGATCCTACTAACTTCGGCCAGAGAGAGACAGTCAACTGGCCCATGTATTATTCATTGCTTACTAGCGAGAAAAGTGGGATGGATGAAAGAAAAAAAACAGTGCAGTTAATTAATGAGATTCATGCAAGACCCATCTTCTGGGATATCTCCCTAGAAGACTATGGAAGTAAAATCAAGGAAAGGGAGTGTTTGCCTGACCTCACCCATATTTTTTAATGTTCAGACGAGGACATAGGAAAACAAAGAGGCTAAGCCTAATCTCAGATTGGCTGATACGGCTGTTCTGAAATTTGTCTCTTGTTTTGCAATTGCTGGTGAAGTTATAGTCACCAACAAATTTAGATCTTCTTTAGCCATTGTTAGAAAATTCTTGAAACCAAATCTACTCTTAACTTTCAGTTCAGACAAGATGTTATTTACATTGTATTGTAAAGGGCACACCCATAACTTTCTTCTTTTATTCTTGCGCCTCTTACACCAAGCACATTGTGACCACTCTACTCCCAAGTATGTAGGAGTTAACACTTTTTTCCTTTGAAGTAATGCAGAATCCACAGTATAAAATGGTAAATGCATACCATTGTTAAAAAGCATTTAAAATATATGTATTGTGTCTACAGTGATAAAATATCTATCAATTAGAGAGGAAATTCCAATTAATAACGCTGCAAAAAACTAAAAATGCCATTTTTTGACAATTTTCTTCATTTAGACTCTCCATATGTATAGAAGGAATTAGGCTTGTGCTGTACTACTCTTTAAAAGTTCATAACCTTAAATGTGAAAACACTGAAGCCGTTTTTCAGAATTAAAAGTCTTTAACGTAGTATTGTCCAAGTAAGCAAATTTCCTATCAGTTGCTGTTAACTGCCAATTTTGCTAGGTGAAAAAGATGATGGTGATGTAGCTGGAGATGAGGAAAAGAAACGTCAGAAACGAGGTGGAAAAGGGATAATGAAAGCACGAAAGAAGGAAGATGGACCAAAACAAGTGTGTATTTCAAGAGCTCCAAGAGGCAAGAAGAAATCTGTAACGGTTGTTACTGGGCTGAGTACATTTGGTGAGTATGGTATTTTATTTATAACTCCAGCAAAGTACAAACAACATAATCTTCATTGTACTAAGCCATGTACAAGTAATACAACCATCATTCAGCCCTGGCTCCAGTCATATTCATATTACAATACAGTGGAATCTCGTTAGCACGTTCCTCATTAACACGTTTTCCCGTGTATTGCGTTGAATTATAAAAGTCCCGGCACAAAATGCATCAAATGCATTAATAACGTTCGTTTAGTACGTTTTCTCGCTCCCGCTTACTACGTTCGAAGTTTGATGCCCTCATTCGCTATTTTGGCCAATGCCAATGCTTGGTCGGTCGGTATTAATAGTCATTTTTGAGAACATAAAAGTAACGGTCCAGCGGGAGTAGATTTACTACATTCAAAGTTAGACGTTCTCATTCGCTACTTTGGTCAAACCAGGCGGGGTGGAACCGGCAGCCAATACCATGTGTGTACGTATTTGTGGGACGCATTTTGTGTGTGTGTGTGGGGGGGGATGCTTTAGTGACGCTCTTTGGTGTTCTGCGGTGACGCTTTAGTTTAACAGTGGCTTGGTGTGGTTAGTTTATGCTGTTGAGTGTTGACGAAACGTAAAAGTCTTTTAACTTTTTGTTCGCAATGGAGAAAAAGAAAGTGCGGCAAATAACCAACAGTGAAAAACTGAAAATCCTTGAGGAAGTAGATCGCAATCCAAATATGAAACGTGTGGATATAGCGCGGAAGTTAAACATTCCTCCGTCAACCTTAAACACAATTGTTAGCAAACGTAAACTAATTGAAACTGCTTTTGAAGAAGGAAAAAATGCTAAAAGAAAACGTAATCGCCCTGGCCAGTTTCCAGAATTAGAAGATGTTCTGCTAAAGTGGTTTACACAAGCTAGAGCTTCAAATGTGCCAATAGACGGTACTGTGGTTCGAGCTCAGGCAACACATTTAGCACAGAAGATGGGACTGGATGATTTCAAAGCGTCCAATGGCTGGATTGAAAGGTTCAAGAATCGACATGGCTTAGTCTACAGATGTTTGCGAGGTGAGGCTGCTGCCGTAGATATTGACGCTACACTGTGTGAAAACATAGAAATGTGGAAAAATACAACGCTCCTGTCAATTTTGAAAGACTATAGCCCCAATGATGTGTATAATGCAGATGAAACAGGACTATTTTTCCATCTTTTGCCAGACAAAACCCTGGATTTTAAGGGCACTAAGTGCCACGGTGGGAAACTTAACAAGGAGAGGATTACAGTTTTGTTGTGCTGTAACGAAAGCGGAACGGAGAAATTGGTACCACTGGTTATTGGAAAAGCACGCAATCCGCGATGTTTTAAGAATGTGAGATCTTTTCCATGTAAGTACACTTCCAACACAAAAACCTGGATAACTTCTGCCGTCTTTGAAAATTTCTTACGAGCATGGGACGCAAGACTGGGCATAAGAAGCAGGAAAATTGCACTGTTTATTGATCAGTGTGCTGCTCATCCACCAACTGTTTCAAATTTAAGAAACATAAAGATCATTTTCTTCCCAGCAAACTGCACGAGTAAGCTACAACCTTTAGATCAAGGCATAATTCGGTGCATGAAACATGCGTATCGTAAGAGGCTGGTACAGAGAAGGTTGGCTGCACTGAAATCGACGACAAGAAAAATCACCGTCTTAGATGCCATGCATTTTATTAGAACTGCTTGGGATTGTGTGACGCAAGATACCATTAGGAACTGCTTTAATAAAGCCGGTTTTTGCCGAGTTCTTGGTGATGAAATTACGCAGGAAGACGAGTTTTCCGAGAGTGAAGAATGGCGCCAAATAGCAGACGATGCCGGCGTGTCTTTCGAAAACTATGTAAACATTGACAATGAAATTCCAGTGTGTGAAACAGCGACGATAGATGAAATACTTGAAGAACAAGTGAAAGATGAAGCATTAGTGGGAGACGAAAGTGACGATGAACCAGATCCTGAGCCAGTACCTACAGTGTCAGAAGCCATGCAGGCAATGGACATAGTGAAGCGATATGTGTGCAGTTTCGAAGTTGATGATGATGTAATGACTTTACTAAACAAGATGGACAGTAAAATTTTGGCGTTAAAACCAACAAAGCAATCAACTATCGATATGTATTTCAAACCAGTGTAAATAGTGTCTATATTTCACATCCGTTTTTGAGGTAAGATGTATTATTAGATTTTATTACATAAATATGTTCTTAAGTTGCAGATTATGTATTTTCGTTAACACGTTTTCCCGTCTATGACGTCCAAATCCTTGGGTCTCCGCAAAAACGTACTAACGAGATTTTACTGTATTTCCTTTTATCTATTTACTTTACTTCCTGTTTCCTTAATCCTATTTAACCATATTTGCTGATCTATTCATTGACAAATCCATTTGGTTTTAACTTTACTCAAGCATTACCCTATACTCTTACTATCTTTTTGAATCATTTCAATTATAGCAATATTTCTATCTACCTTAAACCATTTCTTTTTAATAAACTCTCTTCTACAAATTTCTGTACCTTTGCACCTAAATATTATATGTTCGACATCTTCATTTCCACCGCATATGGGACATTGGTTTTGAGGTACACCCTTCCTTAAACCTCTTAGCCTCCCTACTCCTTTCTTACCCATGCAGTGCTTTCTTGCTCGTCCTTATTTGCATTATCTACATATTTTTCTCTTCCCATGTGTTTTTTATAGGTATGTAAAACACTAAGGATCTCTTTTTGGCTATCATGCTAAATATGTTTTGTATTTCTATATCATCTAACCTCTTTCTTACCACTTTCCAAAAATTATTCACATTATTTTCCATACTTCTCCATATCTCTCCTAACAATATACAAACAACATAACAAACCATATATTTAAAAATCTGATGTGTTACATTCATATGACTTTGGCTATTCTCTATTGGCTTATTAGTGAGTATAGAAATTAATCTTAACAAAAGTTTATTTTCCTATCCACTTCATTTTAATTGAGATAACCCTTTTCAGAAAAAGCTTCATTGCACATTTCATTATAGATACAAAGGGAATGGTGATAGTGAAATGTTTAAGAATCGGACGCTATATGCTGGCCTTAAAATTCCATACTCTTTCCATGATATTGGAAAAAAGCAGCTGAAAATTGATGGCTTGAAAAGAATGACTAATTATTGAACAATGCGACCATTAATAATGCATATCTCAGAAATGCTTGATACTGCAAAAGAAATTATTTGAAATAAATTTTTGTTTTAAAGAGATTTTTTTGTATAGTACATTTTCATCTATCGCTTAACATTTACCAGTTATGTAAGATAATGTAAATTTCTTTCCGAATAAAGAGGACTTCACAAGCTGTTCCCAGAAAATTCAAAATATAATTTTGTTTATCATGTAAATATCTTTAATATGTATATTTTAATCAAAATCATTTACAGCCATTTTTCAATAAATAAAAAAAAATTCGAAAAATCTTCCATGTAGAGGATAGTTTGGGGTGGGGATTTTCTTGAAAATCTTCATGTCACATCTTTGAAAGATACCAAATTTAAATACCAAGTTTGTTATTTATCCAACACACACACACGCACGCACAGATTCTCACATGGACCTTTTTCTAAAAATGCTATTTTGTGATTCAGGGATCCACAAAACATGTATTTTGGGTGAAATCTTTGTATTAAGTTTTTGGGTGAAATGCATTACCTTCTCTCTCTCTATCTAGATGTTACAGAAAGTAAAAACATGTAACATGCTGTACCAAGACCCTGCCATACCTTAACCCCAAGGTTGTATCTACGATAGTCTCTACAATACATCATTATAACAACTATGTAAGCTCTCATACTCCATTTTTAAACTTCTCATCCGCTTAACCCCTACTTTTCCTAGTAAATCCTCTACCTTATTAATGTTACCCACCCTTGCTTCTGCCAACATTTTAACTGCTTCTGCACCTTGTAATTTGTCATTTTTCATCGCACACTCTATTTCTCCACAGTTTTACCATTTCACACTATTAAACAATGGAAAGTGTATAATTTTCCACACAAAATATATATTTCTGAAAAATTTTTCCATTTAGGAATAATGTCCCAGTGTGTATCCATACAAGTCCTCGTCTTTCAAAGTGATCAGTGTTATCTATATACTGTGATCCCCAAATTTATTTTTACTATTTTATACAGATTTAAAGAACTTTTGTTCTCAAGACTTGCCCAAATGTCCTGCTTCTCCGTATCTTCCCATCGCTGTATTGTCGACCATCTGGTGTCCCTGTCGACGCATATTATGAATGGATTTCTGAGAAAGTGTCAAAACAGTGGCTGTGTTTTTTGACTTGGAGAAAGCTTATGACACTTGTTGGAGGGGCTGGATTTTACGTACACTTCACGCATGGAATTTCCGCAGTCGTCTTCCCATATTTCTTTGGGAGTTTATGATGGACCGTGTCTTTCGTGTACATGTGGGCTCGGTTTTATCTAGTCGTTTTATTCAAGAGAACGGTGTACCGCAGGGCTCTGTACTCAGTGTCACACTTTTTGCGATTGCTATCAACCCCATTGTTGATTGTATTTCACCTGGCATCTCGTCCCTTTTCGTCAATGATTTTGCCATTCATTGCAGTTCACGGTGGACCTGTCTGCTCGAACACCATCTCCAGAGCTGTATCGACTGTCTCTATGCCTGGAGTAATGCCAACGGCTTTACTTTCTCTGCCGAGAAATCCGTCTGCATCAATTCTGGCGCCGTAAGGCTTTCTCTCCGCCTTCTCTCCATCTTGGGTCGGAGGTCCTTCCGTTTGCAGATGAGGTGAAATTTTTGGGGCTGATCTTTGACTGAAAGCTGAGTTGGACTTCTTACATTTCCTTTTTAAAAGCAAAATGTGACCGTTCTCTTAATATTTTATGTGTTTTAAGTGGCACATCCTGGGGAACTGATCGGACCATCCTTCTTCGTTTTTATCGCTCTTTGGTCCGATCCAAGCTTGATTATGGGTGCGTTGTTTATTCGTCGGCACGTCCTTCTGTGTTACGTTGATTGAATGCCATTCACCATCGTGGCATAAAAGTCGCTACCGAGGCCTTTCCAACCAGCCCTGTGCCTAGTCTATATGCTGAAGCTGCAGAGCCTCCACTGTCCTTCCGGCTTGAGATGCTGTTTTATTTGTTCAGACTCCCTGAGTGCTATTCAAAGTATTAACGCACTGTACAGTTACCACCCGTTCGTACAGCGCTTTCATGACCTACTCCACTCGCTTGGTGTTTCCGGCATCAGTGTCTACTTTGCGTGGATTCCAGGTCATGTGGGCATCTCAGGGAATGAGTCTGCCGACGCCGCTGCCAAATCAGTGATTTTATCACCCAGAAGTTTTACCTCTGTTGTCCCCTCATCAGATTTGTTTATTATTTTACGTTGCCGCATCCTCTCGCTTTGGAGCGGTGAGTGGACGGCCCTCTGGGGGAATAAGTTGCGGCAGGTTAAACCTCTCCCGTTAGCCTGGGCTACCTCTTCCCGTGCTTCTTGTCAGGAAAAGGTAATTTTAACACGCCTTCGTATCGGACATTGCATTTTTAGTCATAGATATCTGCTAAGTGGTGACCCCACACCACTCTGTGGGCAGTGTGATGCGCCCTTAACGGTGCGTCACATTTTAGAAGAGTGTCAGGTTTTAGCTGCATTGCGTGTTCGTGTTTGTCTGCCTGTTGGCTTAGCCAATGTTTTGGCAGACGACGCGCATGCTGTTACATGTCGTTTTCTAGGTGACTGTGGTTTTTATCGGCGCATTTTATGTGCTCAGCGACTTTTAGATTTGCTATTTTATATTGCCTGTTTTACTGGAGGCTCTTGTGGTTTGCCTTTTCCAGTTCCTGACACGTCTTTAATATTTTCTTGACCATGTTTTTAGTGTGTTGGTTTTTAGAATTTGCCGTTTTGTTTTTTAGTGTTTTTGATGCTTTGGGTTAGTGGCCCGTATATTGGATTTTAGGTTTTACCTTTTATACATTGTAAGGGCGCTGATGACCGTTGATGTTTAGCATCGTTAAACCCTATTTCATCATCATCATCCGTATCTTCCACTCTCTTGTCTTACGTTTTTTTCATTGTCCACTGACATTCCTTTCCCCCCATCGGGAAGGTAGAATCAGACTGAAAAATTCAACGGTTTAGCTGGGGTTTTAACCACGGATCTTCTGTTTGATCTAACCAACTCAGCTAACATGGCAACATGCTGATATGACAGTAAATTGCCCAACTGACTCCGATTTTTCCTGATAAAACACAAGGAGATCTCAAAATTCATTTTGAGATGATATAGCTCAGTGCTGACTCACACTGGCATAAGTACGAGGACTGTCCCAGAAGTACCTAATGTAACAAAGAAAAAACGAACATTTTGGGAAAAAACATCTTTATTTTTCTACATAGTCTCCTTTCAGCTTGATACGCTTTTCCCAGCGATATTCAATAGCTTCGATACCCTATTTGTAGTGAGAACTGTTGAGTTGCAAAATAGCCATAAACTGCAAACTCCACCTCTTCATTGTTGGCAAATCTTTTACCACCAAGCCATTTCTTCAACTTTGGAAACAGAAAATAATCAGAGGGGGCTAAGTCCGAATAGGGTGCATGAGGAAGCAATTCAAACCTTTAACTAATTGATTTTGGCCATAGCGATAATGGATGCGTGAACGGTGCATTGTCTTGATGAAACAAAACTTTCTTTTTCACTAAATGCGGCTGTTTTCGCTCGATTTCATCATTCAAATGCTGCAATAAGTTTGCATAATACTTGCCATTGATTGCTTTTCCTTTTTGAAGATAATCAATGAAAATTATCCCACTGGCATCCCAAAACACTGATACCATGTCCTTGTCTGCAGATGGAACTGTCTTTGCCTTCTTTGGAGCCGATTCTCCCCTTTCAATCCACTGTTTTGACTGTTCCTTTCTCTCAGGTGTGAAGTGATGGACCCATGTTTCATCCATGGTTATGAATTGACACAAAAACTCAGCTTTATTGCAGCAAAACATCGCCAAACACTCAACTGAAGCATCTTCATGACACTGCTTTTGTTCCATTGTGAGTAAACACGGCATCCATCTTGTGCACAGCTTTCTTATGTCTAAATTTTCAGTTAGTGTGCAATGTACAGCACTTTTTGAAATTCCTACGATGTCTGCTAGCTTGCGCACTTTCAGTCAACGGTCATCCAATACCATTTTGTGGATTTTCCTCACAATTTCTGGCGTGGTCATCTCATTTGGTCGACCACTCGAAGTTCGTCTTGGCAGCTCGCACGGCCTCGCTTAAACTCTGCCACCCAATATTTTACTGTTTTAAACAAAGGAGCAGACTCCCCCAGAGTAGAATCTAGCTCAGCTTTAATATTAGTTGGACTAAGACCTTTCAAATGAAAGTATTGTATCACATAACGATGGCCAGTTTTATCCATGTTCACTGTTAATGGCTGCCAAACAATTACTAAACAATGTAGCATCTTCAAACTTAAGCTTTATAAGGGTGGTACTTTCTACCATAGTCATTTTTTTGAAACAACAACCGCTATATATACATCAGGTCGGGTACTTCTGGGACTGCTCTTGTACTTTAAGTCCCAGGCTTCATAGTTTAACCAATATTAGGTCAATCAATGGTAATTAATTGTTCTTTCGCACAAACCATGTGTAGGATGCCAAATATCCCCCATTCCAATCTGCTCTTGCAGTTTTCCATCTGCCCATATTAACTGTCTCTTCCCATTGCAATTCTTTGATACCTCAACAGGGTGTCAACCAATACTGGAAATGTGGATAAACTGGAAATACACTTGATTTTTTTTTTCCCATACTGGATATACTGGAATTAGTGATTACATACTGGAAAAATTGGATGAAATATCCATATAATATTGATTTATTTCAGATTAAATTTTCAGGTAATTGGTTCTTGGAAGATCTTGTTAATCAAATAAGTATTTTTTGAATGTTATTGTTTTGCATGATATCAATTGTTTAATAATTTTTCATCTTACATAAATATGACTCAAAAGTTTTTAACAATCTTTCATCCCTAACATTTTTTAGGCTATACACCTTTTCTGAAGTTTTGAAGATTGTTGCATGGGGAGGCTAAGATAAATACAAAATCTGCTACTATTTCATTCCCATTTTTGTAAATATCCATTATTATTACTGGCATGGGAGGTTTATGAAATTAGAATTCTAAGAGGTAATGAGGTAATCAGCATAAAAAAATCTAGATCATTTTACAATAATTTTATACAGAGCACAGAGAGTAAATCAATAGAGATTTAAAACACCAGCCGTTCAACATTGGGTATGGCATCTTGTAATAAACACAGTTTCATATTATAGCTGTGGAAACAAACAAAGTCAGTAAATATGTAAAGTTAGCCATAACACGTATTTGAATACTGCTGCATTTTTCTGCAATATGACTCAATGCAGTACTGGAATTTTGCCAAAACTTACACTGGAAATATACTGGAATTTTAAACATTCAGGGCATTAGACACCCTGCTCGACATTCTGTCCTTTAATTTTAAACATATGAACCAATATTTCAAAATTCTCTCCACTATTATATCTTTCCTTCTTGCCCTTCTAGTTCTGACAAACTCACTCCTCTTGGTGAACATTTTGGTAAACCCAGAATTTCTCTACAAAACATCCTGTGTACTGTATCTATCTTTAAGCATCCCTTTAATGTTCCCCACATTTCCACTCCGTAATCAACCCTGACCTAGTACTGCCTCACATAATCATGCTAGTCAGTTCATTAGCAATGTTGTACAAGCATGTTCTAACAGTTTTCATAGCTAATTTGCCATTCATTTGTGCATGTTTAGATTGTGTTGCTTGTAAAGCTCATCCCCAAATATGGTGAGTTTGTGTTGAACATAACCAGCTGCACTTAAGAAGTATAATTGCAGTTTAACATAGTTGTGAAACATTTGCAACAGGAAGCAAAAACATTGTAAGTCACTTTTAGCGAGTTTAGAGTTACAATGTAACTAAAGTTGCTTAACAACCAAAGATTTTGGTTCCATTCATCTGTTTTGAAGTTATAGCCAATCATTTATCTTATCTCAAAAGAGAGGATTATCTGCTGCTGCTATTATTATTATTATTATTATTATTATTATTATTATTATTATTATTATTATTATTATTATTATTATTATTATTATTATTATTACAATATTTTTCAGATATTGATCTCAAGGTGGCGTCTAAGTTTTTTGGTACAAAGTTTGCATGCGGATCATCTGTGACTGGTGACGATGAGATAGTTATACAAGGTGATGTTAAAGATGAACTATTTGACATTATTCCAGAAAAGTGGCCAGAGGTAAGCATGTCTTTTAATAAAATTATTACCTACAATAAGTAGCATCTGAGGTATGCTATAAAATACTAACTTAAGTTCACTAAAGGCCAGTTTCATTAACGGATGTTAAAAGTACTCTTAACATCTTGTTTGCTAACATCACATTAAAAGTTTAACATGTTAAAACCCTTGAGTTTGATCAAGCTTTTACAGCGGGTTATTAGCTAACATGTAAACATCAAAGGCAAATGTGTACAACAGCTTTCGAGAAGGTAGTGATTGAACTACATGGCTTCTGAACATACTCTGATGCACTTTTGTCTATGTATTGCAGCATTATGTTTTTTGTGTCAGACAACCAGTTACATTCATAGACAATTGCCATGTGATTTTCCTGATTCTTTGAGGTTAGAATTTTGATGTCAATTAAAAATCTAGGTGCAGAGGAACTAATGCTTCACCATTCGAAAAAGTGCTAATTATAGAACTGGTTACTAAGTATAGAAATATTATCGAGAGTGGACTTAAATTAAAGGATAAGGATGCAGCCTAGGTGAAAATTTGTGATTAACTTATTTGCCATGTACTTGTTGAGAAACATGAGGCAATTTTATGCTAACAAAATACAGCGCCAAAAACACCAGGTGCAAAGAGTGTTTAGAACAGTTTAAAACTGGTGATACTAACACTACATTGAAATCTAAGTGGGCAAAAATTAGTTATCACTAATTAAGGATCAATTCCTGGGTTATTATTTGCGGATGACTTAGTGGTAGGATCTGCTTCAACGATTGGTCTGAAGCAGTCCTTACAGCAAATAGATAAATACTGTGATGAATGGAATTTGAAAGTAAACCAAGAGAAGTCTCAAATTATAGTGTTTAAGAAAGGTGCAAAATTGGACAAGTACGAAAAGTGGAAGAAAGGAGAGAAGGAATATAAAGTGGTTAGAGATTGTATATACTTAGGGTTCAAAATCGATGGGGTTGGAAAATGGGAGAAACAGAAGAAGCTGGTGTTGGCGAAGGGGAAAGGGGCAATGTCAGCAATTAGAGGGTGAAAATATAGAATACCAGATATAAATGTTAAATGGCTAGAGAAAATATATAATATGGTAGTTGAAGCAAAAATGCTATATGGAAGTGAAATATGGGGAGTAGATGGAGGCTGGGAACTGGTAGATGTGGTATACAGGAGGTTTTGTAGAGAAGTTTTAGGCCTGCCAAATGCCACAGTAAAGGAGTTTGCTCTAATCAAAATGCAGAGAGTGGGGAGTAAAGGGCTAATAATGGAGAGAGCTCTCAAATATTGGTATAGACTATTAAATTTAGAAGAAAAGAACTTGTTGAGGCAGTGTTTGGAATTTCAAGAAAGGAGCTTAAAGAAAGATGGGTGGAGCTGTAGTATACAAACTAACTTGGAAAATAGTGGTCTGGGAGAAATTTGGAGAAGGAGGGAAAATAATGTCAAGGGTTTCTGGAAAGAAGCTAGGCGGAGGTTTGAAGATATAGAGATACAGAATTCATTTAGTAGCATTGGGAAGAAAAGTTCTTTGGAATCATACCTCTTAATAAAGAATGCATGGGCAAGAGAAGAGTATGTGGACAACTCAAATAAGGAACAAAGAGAGAGTATAGCATTGGTACAAGCAGATGTACGGAGGATGAGAAATGGGTACCCACAGAACCAGTGTCCAATATGTGGGGAAAGAGAAGATTTGGAACATATTGTGTTTGATTGTAAAGGTACACAGCATTGCAGAAAGGAAGGCATAAATGGGAAATGGTTAAAACTAGACAGAAAAGTAGCCTTAAGCAAGATTTTTAACAAGGATAACAAACAGGTAGGAGAGTACCTGTCTAAAGTAAAAAAGAGATGTTATGGTCAGTCAGTAAAAAGAGATGTGAATTATACTTCATCGTGAGATGTTAAGACATATTATTATAATAATAATTATTATTATTGTTATTTCATTATTATTTTTTTTATGTTATATATAAAGAAAGAAACATGGGTAGAATATAGCAAGATAACAGCCTGGGCTGATGTATAACTATATTCTAAGGAAGATTGCTAGCACAAATAAATAAATAAATAAATAAAATTAAGGATCAAGCAGCTCCAACAAAAATACTGTTTGCTTCTTTACACAGTTGCTTTGGAAATTTCAACATTATCATTTATATTAAATGAAAAATGCCAGTAGCATAAAATCTCAAAAGCAATTAATACATGTGGCATAGGGAAAAGAGGCATATTTCTGTTGGTAGTACTCTAACCTCTCGTATTTCCAATAAAACCGTGCTCATAATGGCTTTGAACAGTTCTGTATTGATTCAAGAATTCCTCCTTTTGCAGATTTTCGAATTTATTATGATGCATGACTCTTCTTTGGCTAGGAATGACATTCAAAGACACAAAGTACAGCAAACTCACATTAACAGGTTTACAGCAGCCATTTTCTAATTTCTAACATTTGTTAAATGCCTTAACATGAGGGTACTGCGATGTTAACTTAACACAAAGTTTAAGACATGTTACAGCTAACATTGTTTGATGAAACAGAATTTGTGTTAACTTCAGTGTTAAATCACTTTAACGTTCTGTTAAAATTTAGCATGGGTTTGTGAAACTGGCGCTAAATAGCATACAGTTCAATAAGTTATATCAATGCTGCAGATAACATGAGTTGAGGGGTCTGTTTACAATAATTCTTGTGAGTCAGAAATTTTGCATTTTATAACCATATGTTGGAAAGTTCAAATTTTATAATTAAATATTATAGAGTTTACAAGTGGTTTGTTTTGCACTAAAATGATAATGTAATGCATTCTGGATTTAGTTTGTAAGCAGTTATTCTACAAATGCTCCGAAGGCTGTAAAGAAAAATATATTTAAATAATATTTTGTATGAAAATAAACCATATCAGCTGTACAATTTTTGATTTTGTATACATTATATTAATGCTATTGAAAGTCTTGCTAAAATTAGTAATAGTACTTACATTGATCTAGAGAGGTGTTCTAAAATTTGCACATAGAACATGTAAACTTTTACAGCCAATAACATACTACAGTTTTTCCTCTTTATACTCAGAAACAGAAACGGGTAGAGAAAAAACTGTGATTAAAGAAAAGTTATTTGATGCTTTGCTTCCCACATTAATGCATTTTTGTTACAGATTGATGAGAGTTTAATTGAAGACCTAGGAGACCAAAAGAGATAACTTGATGTGGTAATGCTGCTACACTGCCTTTCATTTGCTGTGGAAAATAAGTTTTAAATTTACTCTACAACTTTAATTCTTTGCTGCAAAAAATAAATTTCAGACATTCAAGTGGTGCAGAATACTTGTCCTCGCTTTATTCAAATTCTCCAGTGTGAAGAGGTCTGTATTTATTTAATGTTGTTAAACACATAATTATGAGTTGAGAAGAGCATCTCTTATTTTTCCCTAAACCCATTGCCGTCTTATTTAAATATCTTCATTCTTACCTTAGAAATCTAATTTAAATACCTGTACAACAGCTGTGCGAGTGCATTGTGAGGTTTAAAAGTTCGTATAAAATCAACCAATATAATTTATTTTCAGAAATTTTGCATGCATGATACTGCAACCATTGACTCACCTATTTTAATGACCTAACGTAGTTGTTGGGTGTGGTAGATCTGAAGGGTGACACAACATGTTTGTGTTGCCAAGCATTTTTGCTACTCCCCCCAACTATAGCATTCTGTTTTTGTTGTTCACCAATGACACTGGGGATTAATTGATCTGCATCATTTTCCCCTCTGGCTTCCCAATATGAAATCTGTAAGTTATCCTTTTAAGGTCTTTGCATTTGGCGAGATGCTGATTATTCAGGATGACATCTTCATAGAGAGTGCACTTGGGTATAGGTAGGCATCGTATCTTATAGAGATGTTCTGCGAGGCAATCGTGGCCAGTTGCCATCCTAAATAAGGCCACTGCAGTCTTCCTTGGCATTTTTGTATATCGACTATCTTTAATATTCTTATAATCTTTATCTTTTAATTTATCTTCATCATCAACTCTCTGCTGTCTTTTGAAATGTTGTATAATGTTATTTAATTGTTTATTTCTATTTGTCCTGCAGGTTTTATTTGTTGTATTGCACCTTTCTGTACTAATTGATCCGCATGTTCATTGCCCAAAAGTCTGACATGAGCTGGGATCCATTGTAGAGTGACATGATTTCTAGTTTCAACTGCTTTAATTAAGCTTCTTATTTCTTTAATATTTCTTGTTTTATTATTGTAATTTACAATCCCGTCTATGGCTGATTTTGAGTCCATTAAGATGGCCATTTTTTGTTTTATGTATGGTCTGTATAAAATGTTCTGTAATGCTGCTTTTATAGCTGTTAATTCTACACCATAGTGATTTAACATTTCATCTAATGTTAGATACTGTGCACAGTATTATCATAGTAGTCAAATGTTCTGGAGCTTTAGATTTAACATCATTTGCTTTTGGTTTCCCAATAGTATTTGCTTATTTTTAATTCTTCTTTTAAGCATTTTCTGGAGAGTTTTGCAGACCAGTAGGTATTTTTTTTATTAATGATGGTGTTAATATCTTTGCATAAAACACCACTTGGTGAGTTCAGTAAATTTATTTGGCGAAGATGTTCCACCAAACAGTCATGACCTGTTTCTAGACAAAATAAGGCAACGTATGTGATAAATGGCTATCCAGTACAGTATTAGGTTTTAGCAGTGTTTTGCATTTTTTGGTTTCAGTTGTGCGAATTCTTCAGCATGGTTTAAGATAAAGAGAGTTGAGGGTTGTTACACTACATCACTAAAATATTCTTACTTGAACGCGTTTCGGGAGACGGCTTGTTCCCATCGTCAGCATGTTCTCAACTGACTCAACAACCCTCAACTCTCTTTATCTTAAATTATGACACATCGCTGTTACTAGCTTCTAAATCTTCAAAATTAGTCTTCAACATGGTTTCTTATTTTTAGTTTGGTTAAGAGCTTTGCTGATTTAAAAGACAGATGATTTATCTTTTGTTCTTTTATTGAAGTTCCTTTCTTGGCTAACATTTCAGCTTTCGTATTACCTTTCAAACCACAAATAATGGAATCCATTGTAAAATGATGTTCTTATTTAACTTTTTAAGCATTCCAATGCTTTTAGTTTTTAATTTATTGAAAACTTACATTGCAGTATTGTTATTTTTGCTCATAGGTATACAATTATTCACAAGGAATTGTAGATATTTGGTGAGGTTGCAGCCCAACGACTGTTGTCAGTAGTTGCATAGTGCGAGATGAAACTTTATATTAGAAGGTCTGTATGTTTTTGTTTCAGTCTTCTTTGTGCTCACTCCTGTGGCAAGTACTGAGATATCTGTGTTAGTGTTTTATTTCCATGTTCACTGAAGGAAGTGAAGAGGCATGTGTAGCAGGACTGGAGGGTGGTATCCACTGTTGGCGTAAGATATTTATGAAGTGTTGATTTGCAAATGTACCAAGGTGCATTCACTATTAGCCTAAGGACCTGATTCTGTATAATCTGTATTCTGTTGACTTGAGTTTGGGATGCAGAGCCCCAGATTAAACAGCCATACATCCAGACTGGTTTCGTTAGCGTGAAGTAGATAGCCTTTTTGAAGATAATGGTAAAGGTGAATATCCGATATCAGCAGTGTTAATTGATGAATTTTCTGACTAAGCTTCTTGATGAGATCAGATATATGTTCATTTCCAGGTTAATTTTGCATCAAGAGTTTATACAAGATATTTCATTGTTTTAGATGGTGGCACTGTCTCATTATCAATTGGCAGTATTTCTTTTATAGGTGAATTCACTAGTTTTGATTTATTTGGATTAATTTTCACTCTCCAGTTTTTGCCTTTTAACAAGATTTTCCAAAATATTTAAACGTTTATTCCCTTCTCATCTGATCCTCTACAGCCACTTATCCCAGCCACACAGTTTGGATTTAAACCTAACCATTCATTTCCTCAGCAGCTACATTAAGTTGTAGATATGATACTTGACACTTATGAAGAGAAATTGATCTGCTTTGGCCTATTCTTAGACACAGATAAAGCATTCAATAAAATATGGCTCACTGGGCTCTTGCAGGAAATAAAACCTTCTGTTAGTGATGCTATATTCTTAGTATGTAACTAAATCTTACCTGATTGAAAGAACGTTATCTGTAAAATGCAATCGTGTAACTATCTTCACCTCAGAAAATACAAGGAGGAATCCCCCAAGGTGGAGTACCCACTTCATTCCTATACCTGGTTTTTAGCTCTGATTTTCGAAAACGTGACAACTTGCTAATTTTGCAGTTTGCGGATGATGTAGCTATCCTTAGTGAAGGTCCAATGCAAGCTTACACAAACAAAGTTGATGCAGTTTTTGCATTCCATAACTCTTTTATCTTGGATTGAATAATTCTGTATTAAAGTAAGGATAGCTGAGCTAGAATCGGAAAGAATTACAACCTTATTGAAGGAGTTTATATGTAGCAATAGCGGTTGCAAAGCAGTAAGTATAGCTCGTATTTTGCCATCGTAATGTGTTGTAAACTTTCCTAGGGAAATAAAGGAGAAAGGTTTACAGGTTATTCCATTTCCTGCAGCTGTTTCTGTTGTTATTTGTTTCATTAAATTTTGGTTTGAAGCTTTTTTATTGATTTCTTGTATTAAATTAAGTGAATAGTTGATGTTATTAAATTCTAGAGGACATGGTGAAGGTAGAAGCTTTTCTGATAGTTAAAACAGTTCAAGTTTGTCTTTGAGTTGAAAAACTTTTTGTATAAAACTTTTACTTTGAAATGTATAAGTGTTCCAATAATTGTTATATGGCAGCCTTTCTCAGCACTTTACTGTAGGATATAACATAACATATCTTTTTGTTTCATTTTTACTTTCTCTACTACGTATAGTAAGTAGAGGAAGTATTGTATTCCACTCAAAAATTTGATACCGAGATTTCACTGGAAATACATGTTTTGAGGCCTCCTGAATCCAAAAAAAAAAAGTATTTTTGGAAACATGTCTGTGTGTGTGTCTGTGAACAGCATAGCTCAGAAACGAAGGTTTTCAAGAAAATTCCCCCACCCCAGATTACCCTTTACATGGAACATTTTTCGAAAATTTTAATTTTCTCAAAAATGCCTCTAACGATTTTGATTAAAATATCATATGATTAAGATACTTTAATGACAAATCAAATGTATATCTTGAATTTTCTGGAATGTCTCCGAAAGTATTCTTCATTGTGAACGACTTTTGCATAACTGGTAAACCATAAGAGATAGACAAACTTTTACTACACAAAACATGTAGATCGATTAAAATACACAATTTATGTCATATACATTTGTTTTGTTGAGTGAACCATTTTCGAGATATTGCTTGTTATTCCCTTAAATTTTCCAATACTTATACTTTTTCTCAAATGGGAATTCGTTATTCATTTTTTTTTTGTCCTGATAATGCAAAGAGAATGGAATACTCCACATAGCAACCAGCTCTTAATATATTTGACTATCGCTTAAAGCCTACCAATTCCCCTTACATGTACCAGAAAATTAGCAATAAGATTAACATCGCGATATCCCGATTAACATGTAGTAGATGGAGAATAAGAGTTTGTAAAAATAGTTTCTACAAGAGTAGAGAAAGTCATGTGAGTGTAACACATCAGATTTCTTTCTTTCTCCCTCCCTCCCTCCCTCCCTCCCGTGGATGGAATATGCATTTGGAAAGGAGTGAATACTTTAGCTTGCAGTTTCAATTGGGTGAAGGACAACCTCTAACATTGAACTTTGGTAGTGTTACAGTTTGAAGCAGCTGATGAGTGATGTTGGTTCTAAAGTCTGTGTAGTGGTCTTTTTCTTAGCAGACATTGCTGAAACACAATGAAACAATTGAATGCACACATGTCTAGCTGTGTGTCGCATTATGGGAAATAAAGCCATGGACTAGTGGTACCATGCTAGCCTCTAGTTTCTAAGGTCGTGCGTTCAAACCCGGCGGAGGGCAATGGATTTTTTCGGGCATAAAAATCCTTAGCATGGCTTCCTTCGGAAGGGAAGTAAAGCCGGTGGTCCTGTGTCGTTGATTTACGGCACGTAAAAGAACCTCAAGCGTCATAAAGAGGCCTCTGAGCAAAATTATCGGTCTTTCAAGCCCAATATAGAATGGGACGCTAAGAACTAGTAGTTAAAAGAGTGTCCATAAATAAAACTCAATTTTTTTTTTTCACCTGATGCTTATAAACTGACGCCCTTCTGCTACTCTAGGGCACACTTTGGTTTCTTTACCTCCTCTCTGATGAAAATAAACATCTTTGTTAGCCTTCCATTTCACACAAGCACATTTATTGGTGACCATGGTTCATACTCACCACATTTCACTTTATTATAATGTACGTGGCTCTGATGCTGATGACATGTCTTCTTTTAATTGTTGCATCATAGGCATTGCTAATATGTACATAAATCCTTGTGCGTGTCAGTGTATGTAAATGCATATTTGTTAGATCAATTTTGGTCATTTTATGCCATTTTCTATTTTCAGGGCATCTCTAGATTTTATCATTTTCTTTCTCTTTGCATCTCTACTTAGTCATTTTATTGTATTTGTATTCAGTATACATAGTTTTATATTGACATTTTACATAAGAATAACCTTTCAGACATCAGAAATTTCACTGTTCAACTGATAAATAAGAATAACTTTGTACATTCTTGAAAAACAACATTCGTATTTAATGGTTAGTCTAGAAAGGGTTGATTGTGGGTGGAATGGTGGATATTGTTAGGGGAGCAGGCATAATAAATTACTGTTATAAATTCATGTCCCAAACTAGGAATGATACAGGTCAGTTTTCCCTTTTAATAATTGCGTACAGCCAGAGTGCTATTGTGCTTGTCCTTGCATCATAGACTGTAAAGTCCTCTTCCTTCGCAGTGAATTTTGTATAAGTAATCTGCGAACTCAAAAGTGTTAATGCTACAGTTTCGTAAGACCTGTTTCAAAAACAATTTTCTTAATTTTCTTTACAGATTCTTCAAACGAGAACATGGATCAAATATATTTTTTAATTAATTTTCATAAAACTCATTTTTCTTATACATGCTTTTTCTACTTGTATAACAGTTATGCCCATTTAAAAATTAATTTATAACTT
This sequence comes from Deroplatys truncata, assembly GCA_030765065.1. Classification (NCBI taxonomy): domain Eukaryota; kingdom Metazoa; phylum Arthropoda; class Insecta; order Mantodea; family Mantidae; genus Deroplatys; species Deroplatys truncata. The sequence goes on from CM060987.1 coordinate 23,281,215, forward strand.
TTTGTATGCTATTTTAAATAAATTAAATAAATCTCAGGTTTAGGTCATTTTTTGTAATTATTGTGTCATCTTTTAAAAATTTATCCTCCTTATTTGTTCTCTTACTACCTACAGCATTGGTTTTTCTGTTCATTAGTCTTTTAAAGAGATATGGAGGTCCTTTGAACACTACCTGTTATTTAAAAGTGCAAATATATGTAGTTCTATTGGCCAGCATGCACTGCAAGCAGTGCTTATTATGTTATTTAAAACACCATTACTAAGTGCTTGTACAGCTCATCATGTGATGCAGATGGGTTAAAAATTATCTGTTTTGCATTAATAGTTTAAGCAGAAGGAAAAATATTTTTGAAAAGCTTTACTGTAGCATAAACAGAAGTGTGTGGTATGCAAAACTAGTTAGTGACTGCTCCTGTGGTTGAATGATCAGCATTCTGGCTTTTTTTAACCAGAGGTGTTGGGTTCAGTTCTCAGTTGGGACAAGGGGAATATTCTTTAATTAGTTACTGTGTACCCTGCACAAAGTCTGAAAGTTTGAATTTGGGAATGATTGTGGTTTGTACAACAATTAATAAAACCTAAAGAGGCCACTCACAATGAAACTTAAGACATAAATGTAATATTTCATGTTATCTTAATGCATGCATTCCCATTGGTTGCTGTTGGTATAAACATGGCTATAAACTTATAACGTAAATGTAGAAGTTTGCAAGCTCCGAGCTTTCATGTCTACATCAAACACAAGGAACTAGCCATTCAGAGAGTGATTCTTCATACACCTCATCACATGATCATTTTGGCACTGTAAAAACTATAAAACTCGCAGCAAAACAAATTGTATTTATAGGTGGTTCCTTTTAATGTCCTTTAACCGGGTTGCTAGATCTTTTCATTTTGTGGGTTGCTCTATAAGTTCTGCTGTGATTGGCTGCTGTTTGTTATGAATGACAAAATGTTGCATTAACTTCATGCTTAGGTTTTACAATATGTTAATGCTTAATTTTCATTTTGAATGTTCCCTAAAACAGTTCAATGAGTAATAACACCAATATGTTGGTGATTATAGAAGTTAAAAGAGCACTATGAAATGATAATAAAAAACAGTATTAGCACTTGTTTTTGAAGTTACAACTAGATAACTGATATTTCCAACTTAATAGCTTTTTGTACAGAAAAGTATTCTCCAAGAATAGAAATTAATTTCAGTGAGTTTAAAAAATAAGGCATTAACAATAAAACTGCAACAATTCCATGCTGATTAATATTCAACATTTTTGGTGCTGAGATATCCTTAGCTGACTACCTTTCTGGGTTAATTTCAGCAAACTGCCAGAATGCCATGCAAGGGTATTGTAAATGAAGTTGTAGGTGTTCCAAATTATGAAAATATTTGGTAAAGTACATGCAGCACACAAACTACTATACGAGGGTCATCCAGAAACTAAGTCCTGATGAGCAATAAGGAGAACAAAATCATCACTAAGTGAGGGATATTTATTGGAATAATTATATAGATTCACTGGCTAGTTTTCAACATAGTCACCAGCATTGTTGAGGCATTTAGAGTAATGTTGCACCATCGATTGTATGCCCAAGTCATAGGAGTCTGCCGCCAATGTCTGGAGCCACGAAGTCACTTCATTCATTCAGCACCTCAGTGTCATTGTGGAAATGTTTTCTGCCAGAAAACGCTTCAAGAGATGGAAGAGATGAAAATCACTTGGGGCGAGGTTGGGGCTACAGGGTGGATGGTCAAAGATCCCCCATCCAAAGTGATTCAACACATTTTGGGTGGCTTTGGCTGTATGGGGTCTTGCATTGTCATGCAACAGTGTAATGCCTTTTGTCAACACCCCACGTCCCTTGTTCTGAATTGTCCTCAGTTTATGCAATGTGACAATACCGATCAGCATTTACAGTCTCCCCTCATGTTAAAATCTCGCACAGGAGGACACCAGAAGACAGTGCACATGATTTTTTTGACAGGGATTGTCTGCTTGAATTTGATCTTCACAGGTGAGCCACTATGCTGCCAATGCATTGATTGTTGCTTTGTCTCTGATGTGGCATGGGACACCCATGTTTCATCCCCCAGTGACAAGATTGTTGAGAAATTCATCCCCTTTCTCTGCGTATCGCTGTAGGAATGTCAATGCTGCAGCCAAACGTTTTGTGTTCATCATTCAGTTGCCTTGGCACCCAACTTGCACACACTTTGTGAAAACCAAGCCACCGGGAGACAATTTCATGCAAAAGTGAGCGAGACATCTGGGGGAATTGACAAAACAGTTCTGAAGTTCTGAAATTGTGAACTGCACAGTTGCTTGCCACACACTTTCCATCAGTTCTGGTGTCACCAGGCACATTCGGCCACTATGATCTTCATTGTGATTGTTTGTTCGTCCTTCAGTGAATTGCCTGCACCATCATCTTACCACACTGTCGCACATAATGTTGTGTCCATACATGCGGCACAATTGGCGATGGATCTCTGCTGGAGACAATATTGGAGTGGCCATTTTCTGCGAGCACTGTGTGATAACCACTGCCGTCACAAGACTGAAACTGTACTGCATTATTCCCACATACTTCTTCTCTACTCCTGTGCATTCCTATAAGACTGGTGGTCCCATCTCTGGACGCGATCGGACTTAGTTTCTGGATGACCCTCGTAATTTCACAACAAATTTTTCACAGATCACCTGAAGAATGTACAAATTGTGATATTCTTGAAAAGAGGTGTAAGCATAAGGTAATACCAGCACAAGTGTTTGATGTCATGACGTATAGACTCATAATATTGTGAAGAAAGCAACCTGCAGATGAAGCACTCTTCCCCACTTCTAACTTTTTAGGTCAATTTTCAAAATACAAGGAATCTCTATGTATATGCAGTTATATTATGATAAGGTGACAACTTCAGACCCGTTCGTTGCATCTTTAGAAAGATACATACAAAGAACAGCATAAATATTGAAGTCTTCTAGAAGAAGGAAGTATTTAGATGCACAGAATATCTACATAACATCAATGCATGTGGAAATAGCAGGAATATTCCAAATTGAGAAAGCATGTGCATGATGGGTGAGTAAAGCCATAATTTTGTTTTATTATTCTACACAAGCCCTCTGTGCACACTAAGTTGTAAATTCAGAATCAGAGCTAAAGAATTCAGGGCCACAGCCAGAACTTCAACCTTTGATTACACTAGTCTGCATTGTCAAACTTTTTGTCAGATGATTTCTTAAAAGTAGGTGTTCTTTAATCAAGTTTTTATGCTGATTCCAGAAATAACTTCCATTTTTTTCTATCACGTCAGGTTTTTACACAAAATAAGAAGTAATATTTTGACAATTTTACTAATGAGCGTAGAAAAGTATTCAAATACCATTTCACACAAGGTAAGTTTTTATTCAAGAAACATTTTAAGAATACTCTCAAGAACTCCCCTAATTTATTTCATGACTACATTTTAACAAAACAAGAGGTCAAAGTGTTTCATTTAATTTTTTTCAAACTTTCTCTTCTTTGACTTCCTTGCAGATCCTTGAAGATGACTGTCCCTCCTCAATATCCAACAGCAGTCGGCCATCATAGTTTCATTCCATCTCCCCTGGTACCTCTCCATTTCCTTAATATCTTGGTGAAAACGTTCACCCTGCTCTTCACCAAAATGTCCCAGATTTTCTGGAAAGTAGTCTATATGTGAATGCAGAAAATGCACCTTTACACTCATGTTACAACCCATCTTCATGAAATTTTCCAACATTGTTTCGACAATGGCCTTGTAATTAGGATCTTTGTTATTCCTAAGAAGTTTTCAGTAACTGATTGGCAGACGGTCCATGCTTCTATTTCTCTCTCATTCATTGTCTTCTCAAAATCTTCTTCATTCTTCAATTTCTTTATTTGAGTACCAACAAAAATTCCAGCCTTTAATTTGTCTTGTGTAATGAAGGGAAATTTCTTGTAAAGGTACTTGAAGCAGGGTCCACCCTGTGGTAGAGCCCTTACAAATTGCTTCATCAAGCCCAATTTTATGTGTAGTGGCAGAAGCAATATATTTTGTCTCTCTACAAGCGGTTCGTGCAGGATGTTTTTAGTTCCAGGCAACAAGTTTCTCCGCTGTGGCCATATTTTCACACTCCAATGTCCTTGCTTTGCCCGACTGTCCCATTTGCGCAGAAAACAAGGCATTTTTGTGAACCCAACTTGTAGTCCTAATAGTATTCCAATAACTTTGAAATCACCGCAGATAAGCCATTTGTGTTCCTCGTATTGGATGCTTGTTAAAAGTATCTTCATGTTTTCAACTGTCTCTTTCATTTGAAGTGAATGTGCGACAGGAATGGACCCATACACATTCCCATTACGCAGTAACACGCCATTCAGGCTCCTCTTTATGAATCTATAAAACATCTCCACTGGGTAGGATCATGTTCAATGTCATAAAAGTGCATTAACTCGTTTATGTTATTGCAGTAAACCAAGGGCTCAATCTGTGAGAATAAAAGACGGGAGCCTAGCAACTCTGCAGATTCCTTAGGCATATTCAAATCACATACTAGATCATTTAGTTCACTCTGAGAGAACAGTTGTGGAGTCATGTTGTATTCAGGGCTGTAGACATCATCAGAATCGTCTTCAGTGATTGAATGAGGTTCACTTTCAACACCATCTTCTTCCAAGTTCTCTAAAACAGCTGGAGGAAGATCTTCTCCGTGTGGAACTGGCATGATGGCTGAAGGAATACTTGGATACACAATGTGTTTTTTTTTGTTTTTTTTTTTCGAATTGCAACCCTGAACATTAACTAAATGGAAATAACAGTCTTTAAGGTGGTCTTTAGGCTCCCTCCACACCATAGGAATTGCAAATGGCATGCATGATTTCTTTCCGTTTATCCACAATCTTAACCTCTCAACACAATAGTGGCAAACTGTCTTTGGAGCCCAGGCCTTGTCTTGGTCACTAAGTTTCATTTTAAAATAAGCATGGTACACTTTTTCACAAAGTCTGTTATATCATTTCTCTGCTGAAGCACTGTATAATTTCCACAAATGTAGCAGAAAACATTTGAATTGTTCACACACTTGCGTGTAGACGTAATGTATTTATAACTTCAATCACGATATAGCACTGGTAATGCAAGCCCTCTGATATTAACAACAATGCCTAAATTATAAATAGCAACGAGCATCTACAGGTGTAACAACCTAAAGATTTACAAGTCTGTATTGAGAAATTTCCCTTCAACAATACTCATTATCTACTGGCTAAACTCTATATTTTTGAAGTGAAATTGTGAAAAAACTACGTGATAGAAAAAAACTAAAAGCAGTTCTGAAATCAACATAATAAAGTGAGTCAGAATCACTTATTAGTTTTCAGTCATCCGATATGCAGACTAGTGTTATCCATGCTGATGCTCTAACCACTTGAACTACCATGGCAAGATTTCTGTACAACATTAAAACTTCTCATCAGATTTAAGCATGCCACCAGTATCTGGCACATTATTTCTAAGTCCTAAAGCAGTGTGTTTAGAAATCTTGTCCTGTTTAAAACCCCTGTCATTGGAATGTTTTACAAACATATAACTTTGTTATTATTTACATCACATTTATGATTTGTTTGTAAAACAGCTAACGGGAGTATTGTTTATTATTATATATAATTAACTGAATATTTTAGAAGTATCTCAATGGTTAGAGCACTGCACGGAGAGCAGGAGAACCATGTTCAAACCCCAGCTGTGGCATTGAAATTTTTCAGTTGACTTTATATTATAAATGAATTGGAAGCTTCAAGCATATGAGCCATTTCTCTAAAATTAACTTCCAGATCTTGCTATTCAGCTGCAGAAAACGTTTCTGTGCATCAAGAATATCCGAATGGTGTAGGTGAGATACTGTCTCCTGATATAAAGAAACCACTTCTTGTGTACATCTTGAGCACGTTATGAACTTTCTGCAAGAAAATTAAACTTCATAAACTCTAGCTCCTCTCCAGCTCTATGCATATATTAACACTAGTTCTAAGTATTATCAGTGTACTAAAGATTTTATATTGATTTTTTCCCAAAGCACTCTGCTATTCCAATTTCACTTTGGTGCAAATTATCACTGCCCATATGTACCATAAACCATACCTCACCCCCAAACAGTATTGCTTAGGTTATGGCATGGGACAAATGAAGTGAGTCATGTCAGATGTTGTACACCACAAAAGTTAAGATTCTGTGCAAACTTCAGTGATGAATTGTGTGAAATGTGTTAATTTTACAAAAAATCTAAAGGAAAATGCCATTACCCACGAAATAATTACAAAGGAAAACCAATTATGTCTTAAGTGTGATTTTAATACTGAAATGTGCCATACAAAGAATCTAGTGCACAAAGAAAAGTTACTATACTATTTGGTTCAGCATACCATGCAGAATCACTCTTTAAGCTATACACATCTGTACCTCTTCCACATTGTACATGTTACAGGAGAGTCTGTAAAAGTTTAAAACAAAAGCTCTGTAAACTTGCCCATCAAATAAGGATCTGCTTGTAGTGGAAGTTGCATGCACATAATTGTCTTGCAATATATTTAGTTCTAAAGATGATTCAAAGAGGACCAAAATGATGCACATCACCCAGTTTTGCCATTGCCACAGACCATGGTATAAGGTGTGTTAGGTATGTGGAGAGTGAGTATATGTGGCAGGAGACATCCCCCACGTAGCCCCGACGGCAGGAAGAGCTAGTAAAAGCAGCCATGACAAGCGGAGAGCCGGGATATGTGGTGCGAGACATCGTACCATGCACACCGATAGGAAGAGCAGGTGAGGGCAGTCATGATGAGTGGAGAGCCAGGACACTTGGTGTGAGACATCGCGCCACTCAGCACCGACGGCAGAAAGAACAAGTAAAGGTGCCCATGACGAGCAGAGAGCCAGGACACTTGGTGTGAGACATCGCGCCACTCAGCACCGACGGCAGGAAGAACAATAAAGGCAGCCATGACGAGCGGAGAGCCAGGACACTTGGTGTGAGACATCGCGCCACTCAGCACCGACGGCAGAAAGAACAAGTAAAGGTGCCCATGACGAGCAGAGAGCCGATATATGTGGTGGAGGACTTCGCATCATACAGCACAGACAGCAGGAAGAACAAGTAAAAGCAATCTTGACGAGCGGAGAATTGTCATGCGTGGCTGGAGACCTCGTACCACGCACCACCAGCGGCAAGAAGAAGCAATGGCAGCCATGACGCGGAAAGCCAGGACACGTGCTGTGAGACATCGTGCTACTCGGCATCGACGGCAGGAAGAAATAAAGGCAGCCATTAGGAGCGGAGAACCGGGATACGTGGTGAAAGACATCGCGCCACGCAGCACCGACAACAGGAAGAAGTAAAGGTAGCCATGACGAGCGGACTGCCGGGATACGTGGTGAGAGAGGTCGCAAAACGCAGCAGCGACGGCAGGAAGAACAATAAAGGCAGCCATGACGAGGGGATAGCCGTGATACGTGGTGCGAGATTGTCCGTGCCGCCCATCGATGACTGGAAGAACAAGTAAAAGGCAACCACGACGATCACGTCGTCATTGACTCCATCAAGACCTCAAGTGAACTGCGCGTCCATAGTACGAAGACTGAAGGCAGCTGCTTCTCGATTGCAACTGCAGCGTGCTAATGCTGTGCCCAAAGACAGTGCAGCGGGGCTGTTAAACGCGATTGGCACAGGCCTGGCTAGATTGGAAAGATGCAAGCTTGGTGCGAATGGGTTGCCCTGCCGGAGCCCGGTTTTCAGTTCCGTCTCAAGAACTGAATCGCGTATGCTCGTGAGCATCTGGCTAACTGACTTACCGCATCACAAATGTTACGTGCTCTTCAATTGGTGAGACAATACCAGTTCATCTTCAGCCAAGGGGAAAACTATTACCGGCCCTTGGACCACATTCCCCATCATATCGATCTATCCGATGGCCACATAACCCCTCGTTCTAGCAAATCAAACGGCGTTGTGGGACATTATATTCATGGGAGCTATCGATGAGTCGAAAGGCCTCTAGATCTCGTCTGTAGTCCTGGTGAAGAAGAGTGTCAAGTTACACTTCATAGGACTGTTTCATCTACCTCGGGTTGACAATACTCTGGACATTTTGCCCTTTGCTTCTTGTTTTTAGACCCAAAGTGGGATAGTGGCAAGTTGCGCTGATCTCCCAGGACAAGAAAGAACTGCGTCCACTTCGGGTCAGTTCTGCAGTTCACGGTTATGTGTTTCGGGTTCTTTAACACGTTAGATACCTTAAAAGACTAATGGAGTCGATTATGTGGGGCTTACGACTCCAACCTGTTGCACTTGAACATCATTATCGTTGTAGACAAGACGTTTGAGGGCCATCCGAAGAACCTAAAAAATCTTTATGCAGATACCGTAGGTAGTAACTTGTAGATGATCTTCATGAAATGCCAATTCCGCAAAGAAATTACTTAGGACACTACATAATTTCGCTAGTTTAGTGGCTATGAATCCGAAGAACTGCTGAGTTACTCAGAGCTTCTGGTAGTACTAAAGACGTAGTACTTAAATTTTCACCTTTTCTTTTGCGCATTTCGCCTCCACTTGGTCCCTGGGTTTTAGGAACCTAGAAGGCCACCTGTTGGTGGGCGCAGAGACTACTAGAACGCAACTTAACGTACATTACTGGTAAGAAAGGAATCACTCAAAACGTCGATGCTTCCTGAAGACATTGCCCAGAAGAATGAGCCGATACGACAAGGAATGGCGTGCCGCAGCTGTCCATGTGATTTTTACTGTGCTTGCGTAAGAAATGGAAAGCGCAAAACCGATGATGCAACTGAGGACGCCCATGTCCAGCCATCCCTTATATGCGTGCGGGTGGAATCTTACCAGCTAGGAAGACATCGCACCGAAGTTCTGGTGGCAATACCTGGAGGATATCTGGACTCGAGCGGATCGTAGTAGACAAGCCCTGGTCGCTGTACTACTTGCTGCTGCTGAGTGTAGGCTTCGAGAAGTAGTGTCAGCAGCATGAGGTGAGTGGCGCCTATGGGATCTAATGCAGCGGTAGCTCCATTTGAACGCATCACCATTAAAATAGCCGGACCTTTTGCAGTGGCTGGCCGAGAAAACGTGTGCCAACTAGTGGTCATGGCCATCAAGAAGTCCCATATATAGTTTTCGCCAACTAATGGTGGCTCCATGTAAATACACAAAAAAATCAACCCATTTCTAATATTTCCTTTTCTATTTAGGAGACTTCAAGACACGTATTTCTTTTGAAATCTTAATATATTTTTCGTTGGAGTACATACTTCCTCTATTTAGCATAGTAAGCGCCAGTGAAAGCAAACATTTGCAAACTAGACTTATATAGATGTAGTAACCACCGATGTAATGAATCACCTATAGGAATCGATGAGCAAATATAACTATTATTGTTATTAACGTATAGGGTGTTAATGAACTGCGTGGAAATAATTTCAGAGAAGCCTTATAATGAATTTTGAGATAGCCAATGTATGGTCTACACTAAACATAACGCATTATTGTGGCGTTAAACATTTATTCCCGCTCTTGTGTGTCGTATATATGAATCGAGATCGGGGAGAGAAACCCCATGGATATATACAATTAAATAGAAACATGAAATTATACGCGTTACTTTTTGTAGAATTTAGCATTAGTGGCACCTTCAGAAGGTGAATTAACAATATTCAGTACATAACTTAAAATTGGCATCAAGTGTAATATGAAAATTAATACAGAAAAAAAATCTGATGTGTTATACTCACATGACTTTCTCTACTCTTGTACAAACTATTTTACAAACGTTTATTCTCCATATGCTTTATGTTAATCGAGATATCAAGATGTCAATCTTATTGCTAATTTTCTTGTAGATGCAAGGGGAATATGGTAGGTTTTAAGCGATAGTCAAATATTTTAACGCTGGTTGCTATGTGGCGCATTCCATTCTCTTTGCATGTCCAGGACAAAAAAATGAATAACGAATTTGAGAAAAAGTACAAGTATTGTAAGATTTAAGGGAATAACAAGCAATATCTCGAAAATGGTCACTCAACAAAAGAAATGTATGACATAAATGGTGTATTTTAACGCGATCTACATTTTTTTGTGTAGTAAACTTTTGTCTATCTCTTATGGTTTACCAGTTATGCAAAAGTCGTTCACAATGAACAATACTTTGGAGACATTCCCAGAAAATTCGAGATATACATTTCATTTCTCATGACAATTTCTTAAACATATGATATTTTAATCAAAATCGTTAGAGCCATTTTTGAGAAAATTTTCGGAAAATATTCCATGTAAAAGGTAGTCTGGGGTGGGGGGATTTTCTTGAAAACCTTCGTGTCGCATCTCTGGAAGATATTGAACCTAAATACCAAGTTTGGTGTTTATCTGACTGTTCGTTTCTGAGTTATGCTGTTCACAGACACACACACACGGACATGTTTCCAAAAATGCTTTTTTTTGGATTCAGGCGGTCTCAAAACATGTATTTCCGGTGAAATCTCGGTATCGAAATTTTGAGTGGAATACAATACTTCCCCTACTTAATATACGTAGTAGAGAAAGTAAAAATGTTTTTTCTTAGAAAATACCCTTTGCGTAGCAAAATTTGTTTGTATTAACATATTTGGATGAAGTAGACATCTCAAACAAAATTATTAATTTTAAAGCATGGTAATAATAAACACAATGAAACCTTCATTAGAGTACTCTTATACAAAACATTAGCAAGACCTACACTTTGCTATGGCAGCCAGACATGGATTCTACGGACAAAAAAGGAAAGCACTAGTGAAACGAGGTTCATGAGAGATACAGCTGGATACGCTAAGTGGGTTTACAAACGCAATGATTTCATGAAATCACACACCAGTCATCAAGTACATGCAAGAGTATCAGAATAACTGGATGAATCATTTGCGACAAATGAATTCGGATAGAGTTCTCAAAGCCCTGCTTCGTTATTGCCCAACAGGGAAGAGATCTCAGGACTGTCCAAGGAGGCGCGGGACACAACTTGTCTATAACATCGTTAGGTGTAAGATTTGTACGAAAGAAGTAAAATTGCACAAATCTGGAACTAATAATTTGACAATGCACTCTTGAACATTGAGTAATAGTCTTGCGTGATTTAGTCTGTAGAGGCCGCTCTATAACTGCTCGTAAAGCCTATGCATTAGCAAAAGCTGTTATACCGCTGGAAATTGGTGTGATTTTTGTCATGCAGTTTGTTTTTGTTTTTTTGTTCTTCTTTTCTTTTATTGAAGTGCTACGGTACACGTGCTGAAGGTTACGATTCTGATTGGTAATTACCATTTCTTTGTTTAGGCCCACTGCGGTTAGTAAGCTTAGAATTGTCTGTTAGGCATCATGGAGAACATTTACACTTCGGATCTTGAGTTATTTATGCTGATAAAAGAAATAGTGGTTTAGCACTGTATAGCGGAAGATACCCCGATAGACGCCAACCGCATCATTCCACTTCATCAGTTGGCGTGTTCTAATTATGAAATCTTGTGGATAAATATGGAGCGATACGTATGCTAGACGAACTCGACGCACACGAAACGGATTTTGGAGGAGGGCAGGTGATCCTCGTGCAGAGCATTTGCCAGTACTGTACAGCCTAAAACAAAATAAATGAGCAACAGCTAGATAGAGAGCGAGCTCGATTCGGAAAACGTCGGAAGCATTCGTTGACACTGCGTTTACAATACACGACTTAATATCGCCTTGCGTTCATTTCAAAACTATGCTATAAGTAGAATGTGCCTGTCAGTTGCATTGCATGATAGCTGAGCGGTGAAATGCATGTGTCCTGTAATTGGAGCAGCCTGGGTTCGAATCATTGGTGTATATGTTATTATTTAAATTTAAACTTGTTAAATGTGTGGCAATGCCATATGTTTGCCATGCATAAGACATCATTTTAAGACACTCGTGCATAAAAACACAAGCAATTACTCTCTTCGTTTTCAAAATAAATTTCATATTAGTAAAGAATTATAAAGTGAAAAACTAAACCAAATACTTAATTCACTTAAAACGCAAACTCTGTCTCATTCTTCAGCTATGAATGGCGCTGGCGTGATTATGCGCACGCACTTCATGTCCTTGGAGTTCTACATGTTAGCAGTCATACTGACTTTTGCTAAGACTGACGCATACGAAGCTACAAGGAGATCTCTGCGCTAGTGTACGTTGCTCGATACTCTATGTTTCGGCTGCGAGACCGCTTGAAGGCCCTATATCTACGGCTACGAGATGGGTGCGGTTATCCAGGGAGGGGATTGTTCGTCGTCCACTTGGTTCTGGTCGAAAACGTTTATCCACTCCTCAGCAGGATACTGCACTTCTAAAGAGGCAGATAGCAATCCCTCCAACATTTGTCTACAATTAGAAGTAATTCTAATTTCCCTGGATCGAACCGCACATCCTTGCGTCGTTTTGACTATAGCAGGGCTCTTTGCTCGATCGGCAGCTAAGAAGCAGCGTCTTACAGACGATCACAGATTATGTCGCCCCGCATTTGCAGAACAAAATGCCAGTTATAACTGGAATATGGTTATTTTCACAGATGAGGTGACATTTTCATCTACAAATGGGGAGAAAATAAATTGTATAAGTCCCTGAGAGGGAAACCTTACGGCGGAAAATGCGTGATAAATGGATCACCAAGGTCGCGTATATGTCGTGTTGCGGTTAGATGTCACGAGATGGTCTAGGTGTGTTGTGGTAGCTTGATGGCACATTAATTAGCCACCAGTATAAAGACATCCTCGAAAACAGTATGTTTCTCTCTATAAGTATATATCCCGATTCAACGATTGAATTCTAGCAAGATCCACACAAGTCACCAGGTTTCAAACTGGTTCTCGCAAAGGCAGGATATTAAAGTGATTGATGGGCCTCCTTGCTTACCAAATTTGTATCTTGTTGAAAACGCGTGGACTGAGTGAAGCATGTTTTGGAGCTAAATTGGTCTATAAGACGGGGTTTTGCGGGGTCAAACACAGGATGCTTGGGAGGAAGTATCCTCCGGAAATTTTTACTAGTCACTTGATATCATCCATGCACATTAGAATGAGGACAGTAATGCAAGTAGAGGGTTTACACACCCAATATTAAGTTGATTTCTATTTTTTATTTCCTTTTTCATTTAGGAATGTAATATTTGCTTCGTATTTAGTTTGAAAACGAAACAAGAGTGTTTCAGTTCTTATGTGTGAGCATAAATGCCTTGAAACCAAAATCTTAGCAATTGGGAATTATATTACTATATGCGTAATAAGCATTGCTTTGCACAAAAGAACTAATAATAAAAATAATAAGCTGGGGTTACGAACCTCGGCAGACCTCATTACTACATACCTACTTATAACTGCTCGGTGCCCAACACATGTTCAGTAGCTCGGACTCAGTATGAAAGGTGACAATAGAACGAAGCTAAAGGCACGCGCCCCGAGACACCATTGTGAACCGGCCGCGGAAACAATTTGGGCTTCGACAAATATACACTTCGAGAGTCTGCTCATTTTTTCTCTCGTAACGGTGTACATTGTCCCCATGCTTTCATCAACAATGAGTTTAAATTATATTAGTTGGGTAATGATTACACGCGGTGTGTCGCTATAGTATAAGTAGACTGTTGTGAACAAGTGTTCATTTCTTATCGAGGATGTGTCTTGAAAGCCGAAATTAGATTCGAGCCCATCACCCAAGTAAAAGAAGCTTAAACTATGTTGTGCTTTTAAGGACGACTGGCTGAAAGAAAATTAAGTGAATTGAGTTGAAAAGTGAACGATTGCACTGCTGAGTGTAGGTGTACAAAGCTTCAGTATAAAGTAAAACGTGCTATACAGATACATTTTGCTTAAGAAATACTGCACAAATGCTCTCATCATTAAAGGTAGCCACTGTCTAAAACTCGATAAAAGCAGACCTGGACACCTAATTCTCAACGCTGTCTACAGAGCCGATAAAAAAAGCTCCAGACCGTTGCGCTAGTAGTGCTAATGTTCCCTATCTACGCTTTTTAGGCCAAGTTCCGAATTGGTACTGTATAGTATTTCACTACACCGAAATTATTTCATAAAGTTTGGAAGTGTCTTAGACAAGTGATTTGAAACAGGAAACACGTGGGGTGTCTGTTCAAATTTTGATTATGATTATAAGTTTCTAAAACGCCTAATGAAGGTAACATTCGAAATCATAAGACATTATAATAAACGCACGTTTCGGATCTCTTACTGTGGTTCGAGTTTTAGAATGGGTGGTCATTTTCAAATTGGATTTTTTTTAAGTAGGGCATTTAGGTTTTAGCCTATGTGTTAAGTTTCTGTTTAAATTTGTACAATTAAATCTTACCATATCAATTCATTTAATTAAAACTTTCCCTAACTAAAAGTGGAATCATACTTAATGCAATAGAATTCATAAGTTGTACTCAAAATGGGGAGTGGTTTAAAGAGAGATGAAAAAGAAAATAATCCAGGCTTTTGTAACAGGTTTTAAAGAAACTGCTCACAGCAAATTTGGTGCAGGAACCATTGACGTACTCGGTCTAAAATGTCTGTGTATGTCAAATAACATCGCAGGCTGCAACTTTAACATATGCTGAGTTGACAGGTGTTTGTTCATATACGGTAGACTTAAAGTGGTCTCCCTCCTCCCCAAAGAAACCAATTGGAATGAAGTGGCTAAGCTATAGTTGGACACTCCTTTCCAAACGATGTGGTTCGGATGCTCTCGCATATCCAGGATGAAACTGGGAGGAGCTCCATTATGTTGAAGCCACATCCGACGTCGAATATACAAAGTCACATCTAAAACTACAGGTATGACTTTCTGCAGCAAATGAAGATGAACATGCCATTTAACCGAGGAAGAAGCAGATATGGGTCAATGAGAAGGTTTGAAATAATTGCGAACCCGTGTGTTCACAGAAAATATCCGCGAGTGACCATTCTCTGCAACAGCATGTGGATTAGGGATGTGACAAACAGTTATTTTCGATTAACGGTTATAACTGTCGCAGTTACAATGCGTTAACTGTTACCAGTAATGATTATGTTATTCGTTTTCTGGTTATCACGTTTCCAATTACATTACATTATCGGTTTCCAGTAACGATTAGCCGTAAGGCGTAACTATGTTTCAATATGAACAATGTCTATACATACATACGGTGTTCTGTGATACATACTTTGTTTAATACGGTGGTTTATAATCGCAAAATGCATTCGTACTTCATTCTGACATATACATACGTACTACGTATATATTACTAGTTCATACATAGCCTTCTCCGTATTGGCTAAGTTATTCGCTCAGTAAGTGCGCCTCTCTTAGCACATTGCAGCCGTGAGTAAATGAAAAAATCATTACATTCATGCAAATCAAGGTCGGAAGCATGCAGTTGTACAATATTAATAAAGTATATTCAACTTATAATTATGGTGTGTTTGGTAATGAGGCAGCCCTTTCAACTTCGAGGTTTGATTTGGGAAACGCCTTAATCCTGTCGTGTAATTGTCGGCCTTTCATTGTTCTTTGCCATACAAGGTTAAAGGCATAAATATCCATGCTAACAAATCCAAAAGAGCGGAAACATACGCCTTCACGCGTGGTTTTCAATTCGAAAGTAGGAGAAATTTCACGTTTCTTTTAAGCAATCTTAGAGGGTAGATGCTGAAATTGTGCAACTGTGGATCTTTGATTCACCACTATTAAAATATATCTACCGTTGCTTGAGTTTAGCGCCCCGCACATATTAGTAAACACATTAATTGTTTATTCATACCATCTACCCATGATGTATACTAACTCCTGTTCGTATAATCGTATGTAAATTAAATTTACGTTTATTTATGAACACTCTTTAACTACTGTGGTCCTTGGTGTCCCATTCTATATTGGGCGTGAAAGACCGGTAATTTTGTTCAGAGGCCTCTTTATCAGGCTTGAGGTTATTTTACGTGCCGTAAATCTACGACGGGACCACCGGCTTTACTTTCCTTCCGAAGGAAGCCATGCTGAGGATGTATACACCCGAAAAAAATTCCATCGCCCTCCGCCGGGTTTGAACCTGCGACCTTGAAAACTAAAAGCTAAGCTGGTAACCACTACACCATAAAGGATCGTATGTGAATAACAATATCAATGCAATGCGTACATCTCTACTGGCGGAGTGCTGACTGACCTGTCATCTGTGCCCTGTAACCTATATTCGACGCGATATTTATTATCAAGAGATTTCAGAATATTATTAGTTAAGTTGAAAGTGGCATCATTGGTTGCATTGTTTTTCCTAAATCCAAACTGTTCCTTTATTAAAATATTATTTTTATTTAGATGGTGACATTCGTTTGAACATTCATTTTTCAAATATTTTGGAGAAAGCGGTTAATAACGATACTGGTCTATAGTTCGAAATTTGTGACTTTTCCCTTTCTTGTATATGGTTTAACAATATAATATTTTAACCTGTCTGGAAATGTCCCTGTTAAAAAGGAGAGGTTGCATATTTGACTTTATTGTTATCTTCTGCCCAGTTATTATTTAAACATATTAAACGAAATAAATATTTTATTCTAACTGTAAATAGAAAGTTTATTGATTTTTTATTTCTTAATTTTTAATCAACAACTCCACCGCAACTGCTGCAATCTAACTGCAAAGAGTGTATAATCAGAGGAGAACATTTAATTCATAACATCGATTTAACGTAAACTTCTTTAGAATGTTCATTCTGGCATTACCGCCACATTACGGTGTGCTGGATTATGAAAATGTTGGAAAATATTTTTTCGAAAAGGTTTACTAATAAAAGGACGAATGTTGTGAGTGGAAATTTCACGCTATAACGAATCTTTTGTTCCTAGATGGCATTGTTTGAACTGTAACGAGGTGTTATGCTGACGTAACTCTTGAGTTCTTTATCATTCTCTTGACATCTCGCAATATCCGAGTAATTAAGCACATTGATCTCCTCCAGCCTTAGTAATGTAGTAATGTATTGTCTTGACCACTTACTTGTTTCATGTTAGTTGTGAATTGAGAAATTTACTTGTAGATGTACACATTCTTTAGAATGCCTATTACCGCCACAACGTTTGCTAATCTTGTCAGTACATAGTTTTAATATTTTCGTAGATATCTCGTCATAACCCGATTAATTCTTGCTTCTAAGGGACTTTATTATTTTATTTACTTCCGTTGTGCTCGTGGGTACTATTTTTATGCAAGTAAACCTTTCTATGCTTGATTTATTTAAATATAAAATAGGGTCTCCCACGTGTTATTTGGATTGTAACACTCAATTTTCTGCTAACTGAATATAATACTCATTAAGTATTATTGCTTTCTGTTGTGGTGATTTGACTTACTGTAATTTCTTTTATTTCATTTTTGAGTGATGTTTACGAATCTCCTTTTCTTTTTATGTTTCCATACTGCATTAGGTTTGTTATGTGAGATTCTATCTGTTTTTCATAGCAGAGTTTTTTAGCTGCATTTATAACCTTTTTCAGAGTTTTGCAATATTTTTTATAATGTTGTCTATATTTAGCACAATTGCTTTCTCGGGTAGTTATGTAGAGTTCTCTTTTTTGTTTGCAGGATATTTGGATACCTTGCGTTAATCACACATTTCTAGGGTTATTATTAATTTTCTTTACATGAGATGGAAGACTTCAGTTGTGAATCTTATGGGAGTATTTAGAAAGGAGTTAAATTTGTTATTCACATTGTTGTTCTTGTATATTTCTTCCCATGGTTGCTCTGAAAGCTGGCAATTAAAAACTTTATGCTTTCACTGTTAATGATTCGGTAGCTGGTTACCTGGTTTACTATTTTGAAATGGGAACATAATTTTAAGTTACTGTCCATCATGGTTCTGAAAGTCCCTTAATTAAGGGTTGGATTTCATGGTAATCCTTTTGGGACATATCTATGAGAATATTATCAATAGCTGTTTTGGAATGTTTTTGGATTCTAGTTGGAAAATTGACTGCATAAGATTGTATGTTCTTAATGGTGAAAAGATTTATTCATTTTGGTTCCTGTCTTTCACGAAGTCTGCATTTAAGTCACCGCAGAGTATAAGTTCAATCTTAGGTTTGAATAGGCATTTTAAACAGCATCTAGATTATATAGAAAGTTTTCAAAATTTGCAGCTGGAGCTGGTATAGTGTTAATATAATTAGTTCATCTGGAATTTTGATATGAACCGCGCAACGCTCAAAGGTTTGTTCTAGACAGTATTTAGCCAGATTAAAAATGTCAAATTCTATGCTTTTCTTAACAAAATACTCACATCACCTTTAGAGAGCTTCGTCTACAATAATAAGCTGCCCTGTTATAGCTATTCATTGGTTTCCTTTTTTTTTATATAAAAACACTGGATACAATATATTTTTAATACCTGGATGAACTGTCAGGAGCTAAAAATATCTCAAAACAGATTCTGAACAATAAAATTAGGGAAAACATATATTCAGAATTAAAGAGAACTGAACACCCGTTATCATGACGTAAATTATTCAGAGGTTCCTTCGTTCTTTCAACTCACTTCGCTTCTCTGATTCAGCTTTAGTGTTCTCTAGCATCTATTTCTAGATTCACTTGAAATACATGTTTATTGTGAAGTTTAATTTGTAGCTGAAAGAATAAAATCCATGGTTTGTAATGGCGTTTATTAATGGGAAACATGGTCTATTTCACATTGTCCAAATTAGAAATTTCCTTTAGGCAGAAAATACTGTCTATAGAATGCAGTAACTTGTAAACACTAGAATGTGTTTGAAAACACTAGTAATTTGTTATCTGTGGCTAAAAAAGTTGCTGTAAAATTGTGCTTTGTACATTAATTACAAGCCTCAGTTTTCAATGGATGAAAGGGGTAGCCAATTCACATGAGAAACCTTGGAATAATAAAGTCATCGTTCATTAAGCTAATAAGGGGTTTGTGTTGTTGCCCAATACCCAAGTTTTATTTGTTTTCATAGTCGGATAAATGAAAATGGGCCATGTCATATAACAGATTGTAATAAATATCTCTTTCGAAAAAAAGTTACGAATATCACAGTTTGTAAAAATGGCTATAAAATCAAACACATTTATTTATTCATTATTTTCATAATGGGAAAACTCGCTCTTAGTTTTACACTACGTTTCAATCGTTTCACTAGGACCCTCTTAGATATAGGGTCCTGGTTTCACAGCCACTGTCGAGCAATTTGACGTGAGAGGCGCTGCTATAATTTTTGTCTTGACTCCAAGGAGGAATCAATTATAATATTGTGATATATTCCTTCATGCCTGCCATCTAACGGAACGATGAAGAATATGGTCCTTTCAGAATGATGGAACCACAGAAATATGGTCGGGTCTTATACAACTTTGACATGGCTGTTTCGAAGTTGGTAATCTGGTACTGATTGTTGTTAGCAGTACCAGGAACATGTGGTTTGTGAAATTGAAAAGAAATAAAGACCGTAAATGTGTGGAATGTTGAGGGGTTAAAAGTTTTATTTTTTATTGTTACCAGTTAGCAACATCGAAGATATTTGTTAGTCCTTCTTTAGCTGAAAAGTGTTCTCAAGCACTGCCAAAATGAAAACTCGAAATAAGAAAGCATCCGGTAAGTGGTTCTTAAACTAGTAGTTATTTATTGCCAGCCAATGAATGAAAGAGGAATAGCAAACAATGTGCAAATTAAACATAACCCATATTAATCGTCACCACAGAAAGATGTTTAAAGATCCGTGCTTGAAATTGCATCTCAAGCCACGGTATTGTTCGCATATCTTGCCATAGTATTTACAAACACATTCCGAGGTTGGGTGATGGAACTTATTAATTTTACACAGCTTATAGTGAAAACTATATATGTCGAAAAGTGTAACCAGGTGTCTCGGCTTGTAGCCTCCGCTCTGACAGTATTTGTAGCTCATTGCATCAGTGGAGCAAAAGTCGCCCCATATGTCCCTCTTCTTTGCTTGTAGTAGCTGCAATATGAGTATATGTTACGAGTACGGTAAGTCGTGTTAAAACCACGTGAATTACATTTATATCACTTTAACTACCCCATGCATTAGAAATCATTATTAGTAAAAGTCCAACTGAAATCATTAACATTCAACAAAAACATACCCCTATTACCATTTATAATGATATATTGTTGCAAAAATGTCTCTTCATAATATGAAAAGAAAAAAAAATGTAGCAATATTTGTAAACCACCACCATTTGCAGGGTACATCTCCATTTTTCATATTAGTGCTAGAACATTTTAAAGTATTTGGTATCCGTAATGTATTTAAGAGTGACTAATTATTTGTTGAGCATTTAGCACTTGTTTGGATTGTCTAATATTTCAAGCAACTTGTAAAGTTATATATAACGTATTGAAGACAAGTGACATTCTGACCTTTCAAAATCAAACATCATCTTCTTATGGTGATCATACACAATTAGGTTTGTTGTGTAACTATCTTAGTTATCTGCAATATAGCTCATTAAAGTGAGTGCATATTCCATAATAACAGGAGTATTTTAAGGTTTTTAAAAAAGGTCCTATGGGATTGAAGAGGATTGACATAGCAAAGAATGTGAAAGCTCTTTCTTATAAGTGAAAGTTTCATACTGTATACAGAATTATTGCAGAAGATTACATGCATAACCAAATGAGCCAGGGTACTTTGCTGCTGTTAAGCCAGTCTTATTAAAGTATTGCATGCTAAGTGATTATACCATGCATTCTCATTTGTTGAAACATTTTCTCAAAATTAACAATTTCATAAATTTCCAAAATGATGCTGTGTTTGAAGAGTTATCAAAGGAGAGCATTGTAAGATGTAATCTAAAATGTCTTAAAAGTATTACTAAACTCCCCAAAACATAGTGATGAACTATCACTATAGTTGAATGACACTTAAGACACCTCAGAAAAATAATAAATTGCTTCCTGGTATTATTTGAGCTTACATCTAGAATCTATATGTTGTTTCACTAAGGATTGCAGATGGTTTGGAAGAAATATTAAGGAAAGTACATAATGGAATGACATAAATGAGTATTCATTAGAACACAGGGTGTGTGATAAACTTGTCAATTTAACATTGATTCCATGCAATAATAAAACAGAACTAAAATACATTTCCAAAGTTTCACTGTACTATTCTACAATAAGGTTTATGTTTTACAGTACACTAACTTGCCTGTCATTTCTGTAGTGTAGTGTAGTGTTTGTTTGGTGTTTGTTGCGTGAATGAGTTGAACTGACAGAGGACCCAGATTCGAATCTCAGTTGGTTGTCTTGTTGGCTGTGTGCATGCGGTTTTTATGTAGGTATATGGCGTTTGAATAATGTCCAGTTTGAATATATATTTATATAATGTAAATTATTCACATTTAATATACTTAATTTTAATTAGAAAGCCATGGTAATAAATATTTGTTGGAAAGAAACAGAATAAGAAGAAATTATTAATAACTTTATGGTAAAACCATTTCACACTAAGGATGCACACACACACACACTCACACACACACACACACACACACAGACACGCACGCGCGCGCGCTCTCTCTATCTCTCTCTCTCCCCCTCCCCTCTCTCTCTCCTCTCTCTCTCTCTCTCTCTCTCTCTCTTACATACATACATCAGGGCCTTATCTTGCCAAAAATTCTACATATCACACCATCCTCCAACTCAAAAATTATGCCCATTACAAAACATAAAATTTTATTATGAGTAGCTTCTGCTCTTGGCAGCATACATTTTCTCCAGTGACTTCTTTGTACATGATCCACACACTTATTCATTCTAGATGTAGTATGCTGAAGAAAACTTGCATAGGCACTGCCGACAACCAAACTTGGCTCTACATATGACCCCCCCCCCTGCGTGGAGGAGAAAATGATTTAGTCACTAACCCCAGCCCCGATGGGAGTCAGGACTGAGAGTATGGGACTCACCAATGTGGACATACCCACTAAAAACTCCTTCACCAGACTGAAAGGATAAGGTTTGCTGCGGTACCTCCTAAAGCACCTGTGCATTCCAAGGTGATGGTCATAAATGGGCCACATTGCTGTCGCCAGAGGAGTAAGGATTGTGTGCTGGGAGACAGACTTGACCAGGGCCCAGCCTGCCCCCTCAGCGAAGTTTAGGTGAGGATAAGAAAGGATTCCTGGTGGTAGTGGTAATGATTAGTGACGGTGGTGTCTTCTGTTTGGCGGCGTGCTGAAGTTTGCTGCTAAGTTCTCCATGGCGTAGAGTTGGTCGTAGACTTTCTCTAATCTGGCTGGAAGTTCAGTGGTGATGGTTGAGGCCGAGTGTTTGGAGATATTGAAGTTCTTGGAGTTTCTGAGTGATGTTTGTTATGGACTCTTCCAGAGCGGCTATCAGGCACCGAAGTTCAGGAACTCAGCATGAAGATCCTGAATAGCTTCCCGCGTCACTGCTCCGGTCGAATGTGCTGGTGATGATTCCAAGGTGACTGTTGATGTAGGCTGTGGTGGTGGTGTCATCTGCGATGGGGTGGAAGGAGCAAGCGGTTTCGGCGATGCCTTCCTGCAACAATGCAGGGGGCAGAGCGCTTGGCCGGTGAAGTGAGTTGTCCCTCCACAAGTTGCACAATAACGGCGGCGACGACGCAGATCGTACTGCTTGCATGAAGCAGTGGTGCTGCAGGCGCCACAGTAGTGGCATCTATGTTCCGCTGTGCAGGATGTCTCATTGTGCCCGTGGGCACAGCAACATCGGCAGGGAGCCTGGCATTCTACTCAGCTGGCCTTGATGCATAAGCACTGCCCTAACAAGGGCAGGCCCGCCCTCAAGGCAGCTTCATAGTCGCCAGGGTCTGCAAACTCCATCCTGACGAGCGACATGGGTCCCTGGGCTCCACAGATCCTGGTGCCCTTCAAGGCTGAAGGCCACTTCTGGTGACCTGTGGTGGTGAGGAACCTGGCTGGCAGGTCTCTCGGAACCCCTCTAATGACAGCACTATACCTCCCTTAAGGCACAGGCTGGCTCTGCAGTGGCTGGGAATCTCCCAGAATCGGCAACGTGGATGCTGGTGAGTGTGGTGGCAAGTTTCCCTCGGCAGATGCCGGGGCAGAAGAGGAGGTTCCTGCCTTAGCAGGTGCGGCAGCTCTGCGATGCTTCCTTTTCACCATCTTGAAGCTTATGACACATTTGGTGTAGAATGTCAACTCCACATTTTGTGGAGACATAGGAACTAACAGTTCCAAGAAGTTTTTTCTGTGTTTCTTTATCTGTTTACACAGATTGATGGATTGTACTTAGTAGGGAACGTTCTTCTTGGTGTTCGCCTGATAGCATGTGATTGTAGAATCACCAGATTTGTATAAGATGGCGTTGCATAAAGATCCAGGAGTGCACTTTGCAACAGGAGGAACTTCTGTCCATGCTTTCTTTAGTGTTCTGACCATTATTCCAGTGTTGCACTTCAGCTGATTTGAAAGACTTTTCGAAATAAAAAAATTCTGATGTGTTACACTCACATGACTTTCTCTACTCTTGTAAAACTATTTTTACAAACGCTTATTCTCCATCTACTTCATGTTAATCGAGATAAACATTTGCAGACTCTTATCTTATTGCTAATTTTCTTGTAGATGTAGGGGAAAATATATTTACAAGGGCAATATAGAAAAACAGTAGCCTTTAAGCACATACATATCTCTTAATAGCTGGTTGCTAGGAGCAGCACCATTCCCTTTGCCACAGATTATAACTCTTTGCATATCCAAGACAAAAAAATGAATAACGAATTCCCATTTGAGAAAATAAGTATTGAAAAATTTAAGGGAATAACAAGCAATATCTCGAAAATGGTTCACTCAACAAAAAAAATGTATATGACATAAATCGTGTATTTTAACGCGATCTACATTTTTTGTGTAGTAAAATTTTGTCTGTCTCTTATGGTTTACCAGTTATGCAAAAGTCGTTCACAATAAAGAATACTTTTGGAGACATTCCCAGAAAATTCAAGATATACATTTTATTTGTCATAAAAATATCTTACACATATGATATTTTAATCAAAATCGTTAGAGCCATTTTTGAGAAAATTAAAATTTTCGAAAAATCTTCCATGTAAAGGGTACTCTGGGGTGGGGGGATTTTCTTGAAAACCTTCGTGTCGCATTCTTGGAAGATACTGAACTCATACCAAGTTTGGTGTTTATCCGACTGTTCGTTTCTGAGTTATGCTGTTCACAGACACACACACACACACACACACGCGGACATGTTTCCAAAAATGCTTTTTTTTGGATTCAGGGGGTCTCAAAACATGTATTTCCGGTGAAATCTCGGTATCGAAATTTTGGGTGGAATACAATACTTCCCCTACTTACTATACGTAGTAGAGAAAGTAAAAATTATCACTTGTGACATTCTTCTCTCTAAAGTGGAAGGTTGCAGTAAATGTGTGACATGTCCTACAACAGATGTGTTTGTTGGTCTTTGATCTTCTTTGCCCATATAAGGAAACCCATTCATGATGTATTTTGTATCGGAATCAGCAGCAAGCTAGAATTTCAAACCAAACTTATCAGGTTTATTGCTGATATATGAGTAAGGTAGCAGCATGGCTGAAGCTCCTCATCTATGGTTATAACTGCTACCTGAGTTTAGCTGCATATACAATTGTCTACAAAGGGATTCCAGATTGGTGTAGCAGCTGCAAAGTCATCAGTCTTTAGTCTCTCAACTCGTATATGTTTATCATAGAATCGTAGAAAGCACATGAAGTCTGTAAATTTATTCCTTCCTATAATGCAAGAGAAAAATGGTGGCTCACATATCTGTGACCACAAATATTTAGGGAAATGTTTACTCCACAAATTCCATGGGCATACAGAATGGCTACTGCAGCTGAAGCTGGTTCAAGTTCTAGAATCCAAGAGCTGTCCTGAAGCTTTTCACAGGTTTTTATTTCTGAGTTGTGTTTTATATTCTTGGAATTATTAGTGTATTAACACTCAACATGCAATGGAGTAGTTGTTCACTGTAAGATTTCTTGCATGATTTGTAGGACCTGGTCTATCTGTATCAAAGTGTCTTTTGATACTGAAAATATACTTGAATTATTATTACATACTGGATACACTGGAATTAATGATTACATATCGTAAAATTTGGATGAAGTATCCAGAATTATTATTACATACTGGATACACTGGAATTAATGATTACATATTGTAAAATTTGGATGAAGTATCCATAAAACTTTGATTTATTTCAGATAAAATTTTCAGGTGATTGCTTCCTGGAAGAACCTTGTCAATCAAATAAGTATTTTTAAATACCACATATATAGTAAGTAGAGAAGGTATTGCATTCCACCCAAAAATTCACTACCAATATTTCACCGGAAATACATGTTTTGAAACCCCCTGAAAAATAAAAGCATTTTTAGAAAAGGTGCATGTGTGTGGAGGGGCAGAAATCCCCCCCCCCCCTGGCCCAAACTACAGGATACATTTTTCAAAAGTTTTTATTTTGTAAAAAATGGCTATAACAGTTTTGATTAAACTACCATGCGTTAAAGATGACGTGATAAATAAAATGTATATTTTGAATTTTCTGGGAATAGCCTAGGAGGTCCTTTTAATGCAGAAGTAATTTTGTATAATGCTGTATAACTGGTAAATGTTAAGCAATAGATGAAAATGTACAACACAAAAAATTTAAATCTGTTCAAATAACATTTTGACTATAGCTGTTCTCTTTGTATCCCAACGAAATATGTAATGTAGCTATTTCTGCAAAGGTTTATCTGGATTAAACTGAAGTAGATAGAAAAATAAACTCATGTAAGAATAATTTGTATATCCATTATTAAATGATAGAGAGTTGAGAAAGTAATGTAAATGTATCACATCAGGGATGTTGGGTTTTTTAATTTTTATGTTTTTATTTATTTTTATTTATAAGATTGTTGCTGGAGAAAGCATATGGGGAAGCTAAGATAAATACAAAATCTGCTGATATTTCATTCCCATTTCTGTAAATATCAGTGAAATTTTGGTCCATTATTAAGACTAACGTGGGAATTTTATGAAATTACAGTTCTAAGAGGTAATGGGGAGAAATCAGCATTGTGCAATACTTTCATAAAGAGTACAGAGAGTAGATTTAATTAAATCATCACTTGAGATTTAAAAAGTCACCCATACAACATTGGGTATGGCAGTTAGTAATAAACACAGCTTCATATTGTGGCTGTGGAAGCAAATAAAACAGTAAAGATGTTAAGCTGGCCACAACATGCATCTTTACTGCAATATGACTCGATGCAGTACTGGAATTTTAAACCTTCAAGGCAGTAGACATCCTGTGTAAGCAAATTATGGCATCCTCATCTTCCAGGTGTATTTCCTAGTTTAATGTTTGTCAAACTGAATTATCTGTCCAGTCTCATCCTTCCTGTAGCAGGGAAATCTGATTCCTGTGAAGTATGATGCAGACTTCATCATTTTAAACCTCCTCTTAGAATGAGAGTAGGAATGTTCAGTTTTTCTTGACTCAATCCTGCAACTACAAATGTCTACTTACTTCTGCTATTTTCACTTTCCTCAGATTTGGAAAGTTCTTTTAGGTCAGATGTCTGAGGTAAATATTCCGGATTATTGTTCTAAGCTAGCTCATCACAATCATAAGTATTCTCTCCTTCTGACTTACTTGCTGGTAAACTATTGAAATAATCCAACAGTTCGCCATCTCAGACATAATCCAGATGTGCCATATTATAAGAAACTGCAACGATTGTGCAAAGTAATGCATTAGCAAACACTCTATGAGTATGTCCACCAAGCGAAAGGGTTCTACAGTAAAGTGTGGTTCTCGCATTCTGGAGATCCATTGTTTAAATCTGGCCAGGACTCTCTTCCCTGACAGACGTTTTTCCTCAGCCCTCACAACTGGCAAATGCTGGAGAGGTACTCTAACTTAGGTCTGGTCTTCCTAAATATCGTTATATTGCATGTATCATTAAACAGTATTTAAAAAAATATCTGATGTGGTACATTCACATGACTTTCTCTGCCCTCTATCTTTATTAGTGAGTACACAAACTATTCTTACTAAAGCTTATTCTTCCTTCTATATTTTAACCTTTGCAGAAATAGTTACATTAACATTTTGTCAGGATACAAAGAGAACAGTGATAATCAGTGTTAAAGAACTGAATGCTATGTGCTGGCTTTAAAATTCAATACTGTTTCCATGCAATCGTGAGATCTGAAAATCAATGGGACATAATGACAAAGTATTGAACAAATTGAACCATTAATAACGGATATTTTAGAAATAGCTGATCCCACATAAAAAGTTATTTGCAATAAATTGTGTGTTTTAAAGATATTTACATTATTTGTATAGTACGTCTACAGGTCTATCGCTTAACGTTTACTGGTTATACAAGAGTATATAAAATTCCATCTGGATGAAGGGGACTTCACAGGCTATTCCCAGAGAATTTCAGTAATACATTTTATTTGTCTAGTAAATATCTTTAATATAATATTTTATTTTAATCAAAATCGTTATAACTATTTTTTAGAAAATAAAAGATTTAAAAAAATGTTCCATGTAAAGGGTAGTTTGAGTGGGGGAATTTTCTTGAAAATCTTAATGCCACATCTTTGGAAGGTACTAAACCTAAATACACAGTTTGGTATTTATCCGGCTTTTTATTTTTGAGTTATGCTGTTCACTTACAGAGACACACTCACAGAGACCTTTTTCTAAAAATGCTTTTTTTTATATTTATATATATATATATATATATATATATATATATATATATATACACGAGGATGGGGGCAAAAATCATGGCAACTATTTTTTTACTTGTAGATATGTGAACGGATCACAAACGTATTGTGGAAGTTCTGCAGGCATAGTGTGTAATGCAGAACAACAGATGGCTCTGTGATAGCTGGTAGTAGGACAGCGAGGGCTGTGAAATCAGTCAGTTGGTGAGTGTCATGTGAGATGGAAGTAACCCATGTTGAGGAGCCCGCTTACATCAAAATAGCCGTTCTCCGAGGGAGAAATGCATGGAATGTCACAATGAATTATACCCCCGCCGCTGTAACGTTGCACTTGACAGCTAGCGTTTAAGTTGGTACACTCGCAAAAAAACAAATGAAAAGCTTCAATCGTTTGACTTCCTAAGCCAATCACAAGGCAGCATTCCGGATGGCCGATGACAAAGTGGAACTGGAACTAGAATCAGCTCTGTTGGCAGATGTAACTATTCCCTACCACGTGCTTCAGTTTGTGAATCTCTAGCACGAGAGTCAGGTTGTTCTTTGCAAGCTACATATTGTTCATTGTTATTTATATTTGTGGTTATTGTTTGATAGTTTTGTGATTGTTTGTTTATACATATATATTTTTATTTATCTATTTTATATATACATATATTTCATTCATATTAATTATTTAAAAAAGCTTAAGTGCGACAATGTCTGAAAAACGATGCCGATCGCCAAGTGATGATTCACAAAGTGAAAATCCTTTGCGTCGAGGTGTGCCACTTAATAGTCAGGCATTGGAACTATTAAGGAGAAGCCGGGAATTCTTTGAACAGGAAAAGGAGTACGTGAAGCTTCATGGCAATCTCTCTATTCCTGCTGATAAAGCCGTACAACGAACTGCAGCAGCTGTTGGACTAAGCACGAGAACTGTTATTCACAAGGGAGTGAAACTCCAAGAGCAAGAGGACAAAATTCCTGAACCATCTGGAAAGCAACAGGTATTTCTATCAACTCCAGGGAAGAAAAGAAAGCAGCCTAGTCACAAATCTTGATGCTTTCCAATTGACGCCATACGTAAACACATTTATGGAAAGGAGTATCCAACCATACCAAAGCTGTTTATATCACTTATTTTCAATTAACAATAATAATACGAAATAGTTATTATTCATTGACGTTCGCTACTTACGTACACTTTTTTGTATGCGGCTTAGACACGATAGAAAGGAGAACAATCAGCTGTTGTTGTTTACTAGCCACTCTGGCAACGTCGCAACCACAATGTAGCCAACCTTACGCGAAGGCACACGAACTGTCAAGTGCAAAGATACAGCAGCGGGGGTATAGTGGAAGCCCTTGGGAATAATGCCCTACCATACCGTACAGTAGCACGATGGGTAGGAAAGTTTCAGCAAGGATGTGTGTCAACCAGTGAGAAGCAACGTTCGGGACGACCTGTCAGTATGCAGACCGACGTGGCACGTGCCATCATTAAGCAGCTCCTGTATGAAGACAGACGATGGACGCTACTGAAGTTAGAGATGGCAAGTGGCATTGAGAAACGCACCGTCCACAGGATATTGCGTAATGAGCTGCAACTACGCAAAATTGCATTGCGGTGGGTACTGCATGCACTGACGGAAGTTCAAAGGTGGGTGCGCTATGCAATATTCTCCGACCACCTTGCACACTCGCAACAGGTCGGCGATCAATTCTTGTCACGAATAATCGCCATCGATGAATTTTGGGCCAGGGTATATGAACCAGAACTGAAACATCAGTCCGTGAAGTGGCAACATGCTGGATCACCAAGGAGGCAGAAGTTCCGTCAGAATCCTTCCCCAGTCAAATTGGTGGTTATCGTCGCATATGACATCAGGGGTGTCATTGTTTGCCACTTTGTTCCACATGGCAGAACAGTGACTGCACAGTACTACAGGGACTTCCTGGTGCAACAGGTACGACGTGGCATCCAGGAGAAACGTCCAGATCTTGTGGACAGTGCAATAATCCTGCACGACAATGCAAAACCACATAAAGCAGAGTGTGTAGGGCAGCTACTGGACGTTGGGGATGGGTAGAATTGGAGTACCCACCGTACTCTCTCGACATTTCGCCATGTGACTTTGATCTCATTCGAAAGATTAAGGAACCACTACATGGTAGGCAGTTTGCAATAGGAGAGGACATTGCTAATGCTGTGCGCGAACAGGTGACCCGATTCACACATGGTGCGGCAAATGCTGAGACAGATGGTATTCAGTGGCTCCCACATCGTTGGCAGCGTGTGGTGACAGTAGGAGGGGATTACTTTGAGGATCTTTAGGCCCAGGTTTGTCATGTCAACTGTGTGTGTACTGTGTTGTCATTCTTTTGTACCATGAAGGCCATATTGCCCTGTTACTACCGTAATAAATTAGTGTGTGATATTTCAGTGCTATTCGTTGTCCACACATGTAGCTAACACCTTGTCCTTTAGTCTGTATATGTCACATTTTCCAACCGGACTGGTATCTTCAAGAAAATAAATAGTTGCCATGACTTTTGCCCCAACCCTTGTATATATTCAGGGTGCCTCAAAACTTGTATTTCTAGTGAAATCTCGTATCAAATTTTTGGATGGAATGCAATACCTTCTCTACCTGCTATGTACGTGGTAGAGAAAGTAAAAATTAATGTGTCTTGATTTTCAAACTGAACTAAATATGTCTGAGAGAAAGAACAAACAGGAAATGCAGCTCCAGCAATGTACTGAAAGCTATTCGGAAGCCATGCTTAGGATTTTTACACCCGAAAAAAACCTTAATATGGCTTCCTTCGGAAGGGAAGTAAAGGCGGTGATCCTGTGTTGTAGATTTATGGCACGTAAAAGAACCTCAAGCCTGATAAAGAGGCTCTGAACAAAATTTCCATTCTTTCTTGCCCAATTTAGAATGGGACACTAAGAACCAATAGCAATAAAAGATCGTCCATGACTTAAAAACAAAATTAAGTCATTCAAAAAACACATTGTTGACAAGCTGAGTAAACATTGCATAAAATATTGTGCTGGTTCAGAATTACCATCTGAATTCTGGTGGTCATTTAAAATGTTTTTAATTTGCTAAGAATTGTGACAAAAGTATATTTGATTTGTTAGGAATCTTGTGAAATCAACTAAAGCAAAAAATAAAAATAGCACAATTTTTAAGAACGTTAATCTTTATCTGTCAATATTGCCAGTATGGCCCTTCTAGTATTAAGCATTGAATTACAATTCATTATGTATATTTAGATATTTGTCAAGGTTGTAAGTATTTGCACAGGTCATCTAGTTAGGATTTACTATTTTAAGTGGTTTTAGAGATATTCAGTAATACAATTTTGTCATGGGTATCACACTTTTGGGAAATGACATAGGTGGAAAACATCTCCCTGTTTTTATTCATATTTTGAAATAAATCTACTACAGTTTGCTTGCTATTAGGTACTATAGACAATCCAACCTTAGAATCGGACTTGATCTAATCAAAACATTTTCTATTCCTGTGCGTTAGTCTTCATATTCAGCTGCAAGGAGCAAACATTAACAAATGCCACATGAATTCAAGTCTCTTGTTTATAATGCATTAGAAGGATGTACTATTCGCATGATGATGATGATGATAATAATAATAATAAACTCCAAAATAACAGCTGTGTTGAAATTAAATATAGGATAATTGAAATAAAACTCATTATAATCTTCAGCTGCACCTCTATCAGGAAGACACGTAAAACCTGGGTCTCCATCACATGATATCCTCTCTGTTAGTAATTACATTCACCTTATTTCTTTTCACAAACCTAAATCCAATTTCTGGCAATAATTTATGAAACGTGGATCACTTAAAAGAAGGCAATGTAGGAAAATTATGGACAGAATTTAAGACCTTGTCTAATGTATTTGGTTCATTGAAGAAAAACTGATGCAGTTTCCTGTGAATAGCATATTTAAAAAATTTAGTAGTCATTTGCTTTCTCTAATTGTGTCTTATATCTGTTTCTATTCTTCCTTGGTGTTTGCACTGCTCCAGGTTGCTTGAGTTCCTTACGTGCACATGCAACATTGCACTTTCAAACACTGATATTATTTGCAATTAATTTCACAAGCTATTCATAGTGACAGTTGGGTTCTGAGTTTGTTAAAAACAGGTATGGACCTCAAAGTATGTCTATAATTTTGAGATAAACTTTCAATACTTTTAAATGTTGTATTATGAAAGTTGTTGTGTTTATCTTTATGCTAGATAAGGAAAGAAAGGAGTCAAGACTTCACGTTATTGCCTTGTATGTGTCCCAAAAAATGTAGATTGTTTTAAAACAACTATTTATTTCAGAGAACTTGTTTGTGGAATCATTCATTCCCAAGATATCCTTTATTATTGCTCTGAATTTTTTCAATACTTTGCCGTTCTTTCCAAGTGCTGTTGCTATTCAATTGTTCCTCGTGATGTCTTGGAAAGAGTAGGTCATTTAAAGCCAGATAGCAACCAGTTTTTAAGCATTTGACTATTGCTATTCCCTTTGTACAAAGGATTTACTGAAACTAATTGTGCAAACTTTATCTCAACTAACTTGAAGTAGATAGTAAAAAAATAAGCTTTTGCAAGAATAGTTTATAGAAGCTATATAAAAATAAATAATCAGAGAAAGTCATACGAGTATAAGACATGATACTTTTATTAAGAAGGGGCAGTAATATCTGCCAAAAGTGGGATACAGTAAGTTTTTTTTTTTTTTTTTTTTTCCAGATTCTTAGTAAGGGTCTGTGCTGTATATTTCCGGTGGAAAAGTGAACTTTTATATTTTAAGGACAGTTTGTTTTTAGAACTGAATAGTAATTATGGTGATTTTATGTTATACAGGTACATCAGCAGCAGAAGAAGAAGTAGGATTAAAGACACCAGTGAAAAATGCAGAAGCTGTAGATGTGAAGTTGGTGGGTGTGTTGACGAGGTCTCAGAAAAAACGTCTTTCAGAAGTAGGTGCAAGGACTCCAAGTTCTAAAGCCTTGAAAGGATCACACCTTTCTGCTGTGAGAAAGAAACGTAGTTCAAGTACTGCTTTAAAAGGAATTGAAAATGAAGAAGAGAATTCTGATACTCAAAATTTAGACAGCTGTAGCACCCAAGATCCTAAACACTCAGACAAGAGCATATCTTCAAAAAGAAGATCAACAAGAATTCAGCAAAGCATACAGCATGAAGTGGAAGACAAACAGAGCAAAAATCATAGAATAGAAGATTCTGTCAATAAATCGGAGCACTTTTCAGAAAGCATCAATGAAGATGGTAATTGTGCTAAGAGAGAGCTATTTCAT
Organism: Deroplatys truncata; assembly: GCA_030765065.1. NCBI lineage: Eukaryota > Metazoa > Arthropoda > Insecta > Mantodea > Mantidae > Deroplatys > Deroplatys truncata. The sequence continues at coordinate 23,314,413 of CM060987.1, forward strand.
AATTCAAGTTCTAAAAACATGGATGATAAAGTCAGCTCTGTTGAAACATGTGAAAGTGAGTCGTCTAAAAGCAAAAACCTATCAGATTTAGAGGAATTTGAAGCTAAGGAACACGAAAAAAGGGAAGCAATAGCAAACATTAAAGATTTGCAAAAAGGTGCTTATGATGAATATAAATGCAATAAAAGTGGCAATATTGAAAATTTGAATGAATCCATAGGTAACAAACAAATTAAATCACTTATTAAAAATGAAGGTAGAGCTCTGAAACAAGGTTCAGAGGGTAGCTCACCAAGAAAGAAGCTGAGAACCTCAGAGGTAGAAAATGTTAAGCCAAATACAATTAAAAATGCTGAGGACCCTCTATTAATTAAAAATAAATACAGCGATTCAGATGATGGTAGTGTATTAGCATCTTCTCAGACAACTGACACATCTGATGCCACAAAGTGCTCAGAAAATAGTGAATTAATTTCTCAGAGCTCCCAGAAAACTCCAAACCTTTCTGTCAAATTGTGTGACATGACATCAAAATTTACTGACAAAAGGAAAGAAACTGAGTCGTCAATACAAGAAAAGACATCACCTCCTAAATGTGAAGATAAGAATGCCTTGCAAAGGGAGACAAACAAAAAGAATTCACCTTTAAAAAGTAACACCACAGACATTTCATTTAAATCCTCATTAACAGAAGATGGAAGCAGTGATGGAAGTTCGCTCACAGAGGATAGTGAGATTAAAACGAATAGCACAAAGCAAAGCACCAATGTGCCATTCAAAGAACCAAAATTCAAGGTATCAAAGAGCTCTCTCGATACAACTTCACAGTTTACAAATAAAAAGAGTAAAAATTCCATCGAATCTAGAGGAAGCATTAACAATATAGTGTGTGCAAAGAAAGAGTTGAACACTTTCGGTCGATATGAAATGAAATCACCTATATTATCATCTACATTTGAGAAAAGAAAAAGCATTAGCTCTAAAGAGGATGTTAATGAAACCAGTGACTCTGATTCAGATGCAGAAAGCAGAAAGGCTATTATGGAGTCGGCTCAGAAAAGAATTATCCAGAATATAAGTACATCTGAATCGGAATCCAGAAAGACAGTACCACCTGTAAAAACACTTCAAAATTTAAAAATTTCTTCTGATTCAGATAGTGCTCCTGAGAGCATAGGTTTTAATGCAGCACGTCAGCAGGCTAAGGACTCCTTGAAACATGCTGTAGAAAGTATACAGAGAGAAAAGAAAAGAAGAAAAGAAAAAAGGAAACTGAGACTTGAAAAGTATAAGCAACAAAAAGAAGAGAAGGTGAGTATCAGATATATTTATTTCATTGTGTATCTATGGACTTGAGTTGTGGGATATGCATATATACTGGGTTCAGAAAAACAATGTGCAGAAAATTGTAGAGTAGAAAGGCAGTACCAAATTAAGCATTTGAGGATTTGAACAAACATGTATGTTTTATAGAGATCTACCTTTTTACTTTCTCTACTACGTATAGTAAGTAGGGGAAGTATGATATTCCACCCAAAAATTTGATACTGAGATTTCACCAGAAATATATGTTTTGAGACCCCCTGAATCCAAAAAAAGCATTTTTGGAAACATGTCCGTGTGTGTGTGTGTCTGTGAACAGCATAACTCAGAAATGAATAGTCAGATAAACACCAAACTTGGTATTTAGGTTCAATATCTTCCAGAGATGCGACACGAAGGTTTTCAAGAAAATCCCCCCATCCCAGATTACGCTTTATGTGGAACAATTCTCGAAAATTTTAATTTTCTCAAAAATGGCTGTAATGATTTTGGTTAAAATATCATATGTTTAAGATATTTTCATGACAAATGAAATGTATATCTTGAATTTTCCAGGAATGTCTCCAAAAGTATTCTTCATTGTGAATGACTTTTGCATAACTGGTAAACCATAAGAGATAGACAAAATTTTACTACACAAAAAATGTAGATCGCATTAAAGTATACAATTTATGTCATATACATTTTTTTGTTGAGTGAACCATTTTTGAGATGTTGCTTGTTATTCCCTTAAATTTTCCAATATTTATACTTTTTCTCAATGGGAATTTGTTATTCATTTTTTGTTGTCCTGGTAATGTAAAGAGAATGGAATACTCCACATAGCAACCAGCTCTTAAAATATTTGACTATCGCTTAAAGCCTACCAATTCCCCTTGCATCTACAAGAAAATTAGCAATAAGAGTAACATCTTGATATCTCAATTAACATGAAGCTTATGGAGAATAAGCGTTTGTAAAAATAGTTTGTACAAGAGTAGAGAAAGTCATGTGAGTGTAACACATCAAATTTTTACATCATGTTTTTTTTCTATCTATTGTGGTTTACCGGTTATACAAAATCCATCTGAATGAAGACAGCTTCACAGGCTATTCCCAGAAAATTTAAGATGTACATTTTATTTGTAAACATGTTAAACATATGGTATTGTAATCAAAGTCATTAGATCCATTTTTGGGAAAATCCAAAATTTTGAAAAATCTTCCATGTAAATGGTAGTTTGGGTTGGGGGAAATTTTTTTGAAAATCTTCATCACATCCTTGGAAGATTCTGAACCTAAATACCAAATACTTTTCGTTTTTGAGTTATGTTGTTCAGACACAGACCTTTTTCCTAAAAATACTTTTTTTTATCATTCATAGGGTCTCGAAGCATGTATTTCCTATGAGAAGTTAACATATTTTTGGGTGGGATACAATATTTTCTTTTACTTACTATATACCCACACCGTTGAATCTTTGCACTTAACAGTTTGTGTGGCTTTGCGTAACGTTGGGTATATTGTGGTTGCAATGTTGCCAGAGTGGTTAGTAAACAACAACAGCTGATTGTTCTCCTTTCTATCGTGTCTAAGCCGCATACAAAAAGTGTAAGTAGCGAACATCAATGAGTAATAACTATTTCGTATTATTATTGTTAATTGAAAATAACTCGGCATAAACATTGCAACGTATGTAGAATAAATTATGCACTTTTGACAATATAGAAACAGAATAATGTATACGTGCCTGCTACAATGAGGAGAAGTAAAACAAATTATAAGCTACGACAACAAAGTTATTTTCACTCGCACTGCATTCCAGATGGTTCAGGAATTTTGTCCTCTTTCTCTTGGAGTTTCACTCCCTTGTAAATAACAGTTCTCGTGATTGGTTCAAGAGCTGCTGTAGTTCATTGTACATCTTTTATCAGCAGGAATAGAGGGATGTCCATGAATCTCCACATACTTCTTCTCTTGCTCAAAGAATTCCTGGGTCCTTCTTAACAGTTCTAATGCCTGATTATTAAGTGGCACATCCTGATGCAAAGGATTTTCACTTCGTGAATCATTACTCGTGATCAGCGTTGTTTTTGAGACATTGTCGCACTTCATATTTTGTATAAATAATATGAATGATATGTAGCAATATTAGCTTGCAAAGAACAACTCAGTGCACGTGGTTGGAAATAGCTACATCCGGTAACAGAGCCACTTTGTCATAGACCACACAAAATGCTGCATTGTGATTGGTTTAGGAAGTCTAACGGATAAAGCTTTTCATCTGTTTTTTTGTGAGTGTGCCAACTTAATCGCTAGCTGTCAAGTGCAACATTTCAATGGCGGGAGTATAGGTAGGTGATAAAGTAAAACTGCAAGAATTGGTTCATTTTCCATTATGTTTGGTTAATAGAGTATTAATAATGTTGATATGGCACTAAAGGCATAACAGTAATGGTTATGCTACCGTGTGCAGGCAAACTATTAGCAGCACTCCAATGCACATGTATAGTGCAACAGGGCTATCTCACAACTGGGCTACCCCTTCCATAAACAGTCACTCACCATAGTTTAGAATTTGTCCACAAGCCATGAGAATGGGCTAGCATGTATTGTGATATTTACAAACTGCTGGAAATTTCCATAAATTAGTATCTCTGGAGGCCGGTTTCACCAACAGATGCTAAATTTTAACATGATGTTAAATGATTTAACACAGAAGCTAACGCAAATTCTGTTTCATCAAGCAATATTAACTTTAGCAATGTGTTAAACTCAGTGTTAAGTTAACACTGCCATACCCCTCTGTTAAGGCATTTAACAAATGTTATAAGTTGGAAAATGGCTGCCACAAACCAAGTTGTTGATGTGAATTTGCTACATTTGCCATTTTTAATGCCATTCCTAATGAAAAAGCTGCCGTGCATCATAATAAATTTGAAACCCTGCAAAAGGAGGAATTTTTAAAGTGATACAGACTGTTCAAGGGGTCATGAGCATGGTTTTATGGGAAATACGAGAGGTTAGAATACTACCAACACAAGCATACCTCTTTCTCCTATGCTGCAAGTGTTAATTACTTTGAGATTTTATGCTACTGGTATTTTTCATTTACTTGGTAGTGATAATATTGGTATTTCCAAAGCTACCATTTGTGGGCTTATCCGGAAGGTTTCCAAAGCAATTGCTTCAAGCAGCAAACAGTATTTTTCTTTGGGTCTGCTTGATCAATTAGTGATAACACATTTTCGTCCACTTTAGTTTCAATGCAGTGTCCATCACCAATTTTAAACCATCCTAAATGCTCTTCTCACCTAACATTTCTGGTGCTGCATTTTATGTTAGCATAAAATTGCTGCAGTTGCATACTGGACTTAGGGGAACGCACTCATTCCAATTAAATTACTCGAAGATTTTCTTCCAGCCTGTAATCTTATCCTTTAATGTAAGACCACAGGTTTTTTTCACTTCATAGTAGCCTATACTTATTAACTAGTTCTTAATTAATGCATTTCAAGCAGTGAAACATTTATTACAGTTGACATGATTCTAACCTCAAACCGTCGGGAACATCACATGGCCATTGCTATGAATGTATATAGTTGTCTGCTATTGACACAGAGAGCGCTGGGACACTAGACAAAAGTGTGTCGGAGCACATTCGGAAGCAGTGTAGTTCGTCACCACCTTCTCAAAAGTTAGCATTCATAGTTATCTTTTTATTAACAATAAGTTAACAATTTGCTGTAAAAGCTTGATGAAATGAAAAGTTTTAACATTAGCTAAACTTTGAACACATTGTTAACAAACAAGATGTTAAAGTATTTTTAACATCGGTTGGTGAAACTGGCCTTTAATGAACAACTGCAGAACATTTTCTCAAATTTTCCCCTGGCAAACAAATGATCCTGTCACAAAATAAAATATATGTACCACATGTTCCTGCTCCCAATGGCTGATTGTTGCCAATCTTGGTGAACAAGTCAGGAATTTGTTATTTAAAAAAACTTTAAGGAATTTCCACACATCTGTCTATCTAAACAAACTACTCTAGGGCCGGTTTCACCAACCGATGTTAAAAATACTTGCTTGTTAACAAGGTGTTCAAAGTTTAACATAAGATTAAAACCTTTGCATTTCATCAAGCTTTTACAACAAATTGTTAACTAACATTTTGTTAATGTCAAAGACAACTGCAAACACTAGCTTTCGAGAAGGCAGTGGCTGAACTACACTGCTTCTGAATGTACTCCGATGTACTTTTGTCTATGTATCGCTGTGTTCTCTGTGTCAGTAGCCGACAACTATTTACACTCATGGCAATGGGCATGTGATGTTCCTGATGGTTTGAGGTTAGAACCACGATGTCAAATAAATGTTTCACCGTTTGAAACGCATTAATTAACATACGGTTAATAAGTATAGACGTATTATCAAGTGCAAAAATGCTGACGGTCTTACCTTAAAGAATAAGATTGCAGATTTAATTGGAATGAATACATTTCTCTTAAGTCCAGTATGCAAGTGCAGCAATTGTATGCTAATATAAAGTATAGCACCAGAAACGTTAGATGCGAAGAGCATTTAAGACGGTTTAAAACTGGTGGTGGACACTGAATTGAAACTAAAGTGGACAAAAGTGTGTTATCGCTGATTAATCAAGCAAACCCGAAAAATATGTTTGCTTCTTGAAGCAATTGCTTTGGAAACCTTCCGGATAAACCCACAAACAGTAACTTTGGAAATACCAACATTATCACAAGTAAATGGAAAATGTTAGTAGCATAAAATCGAAGTACCTAATTAACACTTAGGAGAAAGAGGCATGCTTCTGTTGGTAGTATTCTAACCTCTCGTATTTCCCATAAAACCATGCTCATGACCCCTTGGAGTCTGTATTGCTTTAAAAATTCCTCCTTTTGCAGGGTTTCAAATTTATTATAACGTATGACTACTTTTCTTTTAGGAATGGCATTCAAAAATGCCAATTGTAGCTAACTCGCATCAACAGCTTGTTTTGCAGCACCATTTTCCAACTTCTAACATTTGTTAAACACCTTAACACAGGGGTATAGAGATGTTAACTTAACACAAACTTTAACACATTGTTACAGTTAACATTGTTTGATTAAACAGAATTTGTGTGAACTTCAATGTTAAATCAGTTTAACATTGTGTTAAAATTTAGCATCTGTTGGTGAAACCGACCCTAGTACTCTCTTTTGGGAAAACACAGTAATGCTTTTTACTGTCTCTACTGCTTACGTATAGTAAGTAGAGGAAGTATTGCATTCTACCCAAAAATTTGGTATCAGTTTTTCACAGGAAATACATGTTTTGAGGCCTCCTGAGAAAAAACACTTACAGCATAACTAGAAAATGAAAGCAATACCAAACTTGTTATTTAAGTTCATCATCCTCCAGGGATTCAACACAAAGATTTTAAAGTGTCACACATTTAAGATGCTTACATGACAAAATGTACTTCTTGAATTTTCTGGGAATAGTCTGAAGTTCTCTTCATTATGAATGACTTTTTTATAACTGGTAATTTGTAGGAGATAGACAAAATCTTACTACACAGAAAAAGGTATATCTTGTTTAAGTATAAAACTTATGTTAAAGAAACTTTTTTGGGTGTTCCACTTCTGAGATATTCTTGAATTTTCAAATACTTATATTTTTCTCTACTGCTTCATTCTTTTTCCTCATGGTTATGCAAAGAGCATGGAAAGTGAAAGCCATCTTTAAACATTTGACTATTGCTTTACCTGCTGCACACAAGAATGACATTTGCAAATGTGGATTATCCAGTTTATCTGGATTAACGAAAAGTAGATAGAATAATAACCAAGCAAGGTGGTGCAGCGGTATTGTGAGCTACTCGCATTTAGAAGGTCCCAGGTTAAAACCACCGGGACCAACCAACCTTACTGAAGGTTTATCATAGTTTTCCTCAGTCACTAGGCGAATGCTGGGTTGGATAATTTGATCTGCCAATTTTCCTATCATCCCTTTCATCACTACATTTCGTTTCCTTCTTCTTCACCACCAATATGTTATTCATGGAACTGCTCTCTTCTGACATCTAAAAGATACATTAATATACCATGTTACTAAGTTACAAGGGGGATGACTCAGGCAGTAACGTCTGTGGCTCGCATTCAGTAGTCCCGGGTTCAAACCTCTGGGCCAACTAATATGACAGAAGGCTTTTTGGAAAAGTTGCTAGGCGAATACTGGGTGGATAATTTGATCCGCAAATTTTCCTATCATCCCTTTCATACTACATTTCATTTCCTTCTTCTTCTTCTTCTTCTCCTCCACCATACCAGGCATTGGGCTGATCACCCATCCTGGATATGCTATGATCCAGCGTTTACTTGCTCCTCGACACGCTACTGACCCAAGACATTGAGCTGATCACCTATCCTAGATATACTATGATCCAGAGTTTGCTTGTTCCTCAACAGGCTACTGACCCAAGACATTGAGCTGATCACCCATTCTGGATATGCTATGATCCAGAGTTTACTTGCTCCTTGACAGGCTACTGACCCAAGACATTGAGCTGATCACCTATCCTAGATATGCTATGATCCAGAGTTTACTTGCTCCTCGACAGGCTACTGACCCAAGACATTGAGCTGATCACCTATCCTAGATATGCTATGATCCAGAGTTTACTTGCTTCTCGACAGGTACTGACCCAAGACATTGAGCTGATCACCTATCCTAGATATGCTATGATCCAGAGCTTACTTGCTCCTCGACAGGCTACTGAACCCAAAGTATTGGGCTGATCGCCCATCCTGGATATACTATGATCCAGAGTTTACTTGCTCCTCGACAGGCTACTGACCTAAGGTATTGGGCTGATCGCCCATCCTGGATATACTATGATCCAGAGTTTGCTTGCTTCTCGACAGGCTACTGACCCAAGGTATTGGGCTGATCGCCCATCCTGGATATACTATGATCCAGAGTTTGCTTGCTTCTCGACAGGCTACTGACCCAAAGTATTGGGCTGATCGCCCATCCTGGATATGCTATGATCCAGAGTTTGCTTGCTTCTCGACAGGCTACTGACCCAAAGTATTGGGCTGATCGCCCATCCTGGATATACTATGATCCAGAGTTTGCTTGCTTCTCGACAGGCTACTGACCCAAGGTATTGGGCTGATCGCCCATCCTGGATATGCTATGATCCAGAGTTTACTTGCTCCTCGACAGGCTACTGAACCCAAAGTATTGGGCTGATCGCCCATCCTGGATATACTATGATCCAGAGTTTACTTGCTCCTCGACAGGCTACTGACCTAAGGTATTGGGCTGATCGCCCATCCTGGATATACTATGATCCAGAGTTTGCTTGCTTCTCGACAGGCTACTGACCCAAGGTATTGACTAGTAAGTCCTACAAAGAGGAGGGTAATCTGTTAAATAAGAAACAACAATAAGCTTTTGTAAGAAAGTTTGTGGAAGAGTAGAGAAAGTCGTGTAAATGCAACACATGAGATTTGTTAGCATATTAAATACTCAAAATGTTTGATCACTCTAGCTTCACATCTTTGCAGTGAAAGATGATTAAAGCTTAATTTTGAGTACTTAATATGGTAAAGTCTAGAACATTTTATCCCCCAATTTTTTCCGTGGCAGTCAAAGAACCCTCACAAACAAATATATACACCACAGTATCATTGCTTGACTTAATATCCATCATAAATAATCAATTTATGTTTACAGCTAATACGATTGAAAGAAAAAAGGGCAAGTCAGGAGGATGCATCTTGTAGTAGTTCTGAGGAGTCAGCATATGAGGAAGAGGAGGCTGTGATTGCTTCACTATCTAAAAGTGAGTAAATAAAATATGATGGTGTTTATAAAGGGAATAATTGAGTAGTGAAGAAATGATAATTTGTGTATGCTAAATACATAACTGTTAGCTTTGGGCTACAAATAAATGCTGTGTTGCACAACATTCTTCTCAGAAGCAAAATAAAACACATAGAAAACTAAAAAGGGATGCATGTACAGAGGGTTGTTCGCAATCTATGGTAACAAACTTAACACCCCCGTACCTTATAAAAAAACTACACTTCCACCAGCAGTGATGTTCTATCTGGCAGTCTTTAGCTTGAGCTACCAATCTGCAGCACAGCTTCCACTGGAGCAAATGTGTTTTCACTCCAAGATATGTTAATATGAATCTCTGAATCACGCAGGGATGTTTCATAACACCCTAATAAGCAATAGGAAGAATCAATAGCACTTCTCCATACCTGCTGAATTAGCCCGATGAATGCAAAATAAATAATTATAAGCAAGAATAAAACTTAACTTTAAACTTTCAAAAACATTAAATAAAACAGTGTAACACATTATTGTTTTAGTATTATTTATTATTTTATATTTTTATTTAATAATAATAAGTGGAGAAAGATGTGTTTCATCTCGTGCTCCAAGTAAGCTGTTATCTACACAGCTAATTGTCTAAAAAATTATGGTAACGTTGCTGTATTTATTATAGGATTAAAACTTTTAAATGCTTCTAAGAAAACTTCTTTTTGCCTGATAGCATGAGTCAAAATATTGCAGTTTAAGATACTAATTGTGATTATAACTACATTGCAATAATTCACAACAGTATCATTGTCAGTGGTTATCTATAAAAAAGCAAAACAATTTGAAAATATAATTTAAAGTGCAATAATAAATTATACATAGTGGTGGCAGTCACATTACTAATTACATGCATTTGACATTTTGCAGTGAATTCAATCAACTAGGATCACACTTATTAGTTCTGTTCATTCTGTAAAGTCACAAAATTTGCTTGTAGCACTGTTTTAAAGCCATAGAATTGAAACATGCCATATCACTTTCATAATTCAGTATAGCACTTGTATGGTTGCATCTCCACTTTAATAATGGTTCTGACTGCTTGCACATCGTGCAAATTAATTCATTTTTCTTCCCCTTATTTATAGGCCACCATTAATCTTTAAGGTCATTTCAGTGGCTTTGGAACAAATACCCATACCAGTGATGTTTACTTTGTTACAATTTCTATTAATCTTTGGGTTGTATTAGTCTAGGCTACCCCCCTCCAGTCAGAAAAATTGAGCCCAGAACCTGTGGATTTGTATACTAGAATGCTAGAAAGGTTATTCCTGGTTGTAATTTATTGACTCAGATTCAATCTAGCTAGAAACTGGACTGTATTGAACATGAAATGCCAAGATATAATTTACAGATATTTATAAACAATACATTACAACCGTGAACAGTAACCAAAATAACGACAAAGTTGAAATACATGTATTCTAAAGGGGGCGTTCACAATTGATGGAAAAAAAGGCTTGGCCAAGTTTTAATGTTCTCGTTCCCAGGCATGGCATATTAGATCCATATTGTGCATATTAGACTCTTTACTGTAGAAATTAGTCTTAAGTGACCATGACAAGCTGGAAACATGAAACTGGAAGAAATTCTAGCATATGTGTGTCCTAACCTCGCATTCTGACACCTGCAGATCCATTGAGTGTTGGTTCTAGTGAGAGTGTCATCTGTAGTTTGTTTATATGCAACTGGCTATTGCCTCAAAAGCTACAAAGAACACCAAAAATCAGTAGAAATTAACAAAACAATAAACAACTGTGATTTATGCCATTAAATAAAGGAAAGAAAGCTTGGTAGGACTAGAGGAATCACATATTTTATGATGTGTATTTAGATAATGTTCACTGTATTAAATTTTGACATTGGTTGAATTGGAAGCAGGTGAAAAAATATCATTGGTCAGTTAAAAACAAATCAAATCACAATGCTCAAAATCGACTTTCCACTTTGTGATTGATATGATCATTGATGTGCATTCCTGTTCTCACCAGGCTATTGTGAACCAAAATCTTGTGTGCTGCATTGCTTCCCATTCTCGTATCTGTTTTGGTTACCATTGGGCTATTGTGAATCTGCCTTAATACAACAAAAACTTGGCTAACCCATACCGTAATGCTTGGTTGTATGTATGGAATAGAGCCATAAAGTTGTTGTTCACAATGGCACTGAGGATTAATTGATCTGCATCATTTTCCCTCTGGCTTCCCAATTAAAGTCTCTAAGTTATCACTTTTAAGACTTTTGCATTTGGTGAGATGTTATTTGTTCATGATGACATCATCCTACAGAGAGTGCACTTGGGTGTAGGTAAGCTTCGTATCTCATCGCAGAGCCATAAAGTGAATCTCAACATTCCAAACTGTGTCCCTTCTCTTGCTCATTTCTTAAGCTCCTTATCCCTTATGCTTCCTAAACATCTTCCTATCCCCTTAATTTGCTTATCCATTTTAATTGCTACTATCATTTTGAGTATTAACCCAATTTTCATCCCATATACTATCCGACCTTTTAACAATTACATTCTAGTAGACAATGTAACATAAAACCCACTTTTTCACACATAATATAACTTTATTTACTGTTCACATCCATGCATAACCTATTCTTCCAAACTGATGACACACGTCTAATATTTCTCCCTCTCCCAGTTTTCTTTAATTATTTTGTACAAAACTAGAGTTTTTGTCCTCAAAAGTAGCCCAGGTATCTTCCCTATATCTTGAATCCTCTGTTACTTCTTTCCAAAAGCCACTACTATTGTTTTCACTTAATAGCGAAATATCCCCCATACCACTATTCTAGCAGTTTTCTCACCTCCACAAACCAACTTTCCATTACATATAATTACTTAAGATATTGTTGCCATTTAGTTTTAAACATATGTACCATATTTAAACATTCACTCTGTTAATATATGTTTTTCACCCTACCCTTCCTAATTCTGTCAGTTCTATTTCCCTCAGTGAACTCTTAGATAATCCCAAAATTCTCTTGCAGAGCATATAGGGTCATTAAAACATATGGTAACCCATTCTAGAGGCGCTCTCCACTGCGCGAGAGAACCGAGAGATGCACTAAAATCCTTACCTTAATAGTTGCTGGATATGTTGACCTTCTACTGTCAAACAGGCAGCATATCTCGTAAAATGTTCCTGCTCACTCACTTAGCAGGAATTCTTGTGATTTCTTGCATGATGTTATCTTAAGTACCTGTAGTGTATGAGGATTACAGAGATACACTTACTCTTTCAAAGAACCCCATAAATAAAAATCAGAACTAGTTAGGTCAGGAGAACGAGGGGGCCACAAATCAACACTTATAATTCAGTCCATTTAATGATTTGGTAGGCATAGCTAGCCTCTGATTCCTGAGGTCACAGGTTCAATCTGAGCAGAGGGCGATGGATTTTTTTGTGCATAAAAATCCATAGCATAGCTTCCTTTGGAAGGGAAGTAAAGGCTGTGGTCCCATATTGTAGATTTATGGCACATAAAAGAACCTCAAGCCTGATAAAGAGGGCTCTTGAGCAAAATTCATGGTCTTTCATGCCCAGTATAGAATGAGATGCCAAGAACCATAGTACTTAAAGAGCGTCCCAAGAAAGAATGAAAGAAAGAAAAAAAACAAAAAACACACTCTGTACCATATTACTGTTGCAGAATCTTGTTGCAACCAACCATAAGATTTTTCTTCTTCTGTAAAGCAATCAAAAAATTGCCCTAGAATTAGTCTGCTATATCGCTCTGCATTAATTGTTTCATTAAAGAAAATGGGTTCTATTAGTCTTTAGCAATTATTGCAAAACGCACTCCAATTTTCAGGTCATAGTGAGGCATTTAATGCAATTGCACAGGTTTTTCTGAAGCTCATTATCAACTGTTGTGAGTGTTCACGCATCCATTTAGGTGAAACCAAGATTCATCAGATAAAAACAAAAGCTGTTGATCAATCAAAACACTTTCTACAGATTGGAAAAACCAATTGCAGTAATTCACTCGCTTACAGATATTATTTTGTTTCAATGCGTGCACTTGAGTATAGTGATAGGGTTTTAGATTTAACAGATATGTAGTATTTCTCGCAGAAGATGGATGACACGCCTGTTTTTTGAGCTAATTTGTTTAGCAATTTTCAAGATAATCGCTCTAAAGTGGCACCGATTTAATCTTATTTAATTTCTGTTAGAATGCTTCTTGTTCAACACTGAACCTGAAGCTTAAAATTTATTCACGATTGCATGTATAGGTTTTCTTGTAGGTGGTGGAAACCTTTCAACAAACTCCCTGCACGCACAGTGCACAGATTCGTGTTTAAAGTAAACTTTGCAAATAAACACATGTTCTTCCACAGATAAGTGATGCACATTGTTTGTATCGACAGAGGCACCTGACACAGCCATAACAGTAAGACATGGCACCAATGCACCTTTGAGTGGGAATTGGTGGTCCGAAGTCCCACTAGATGGCAAGGGAAGAGCGCAGGAGAGAGAGGCCACGAATGGGTTACCATATGTTTTAATAACCCTGTATATACCATTTCAATCTGTATCCCCTTTGGTACTCCGCAGATTACTACTCCGTATCACATCTTTGATTCAAGTACTGCTTCATAGTTCTTTCCAGCCATTTTCATCACCAAGTTGGTTGATTTGTATAAACATTTTTGGGTTATATTATTAATTTCAGTTCAGTTTGAATTCAGATTATTCCTCTGCGCTGCATATAAAACTTGAACATATTTGCTGTAATAAAACAAATTGTGATAATTTTACATTAACTGCAACGTAAATAACACATTATTCTCACCTTCAAAAATGTACACTGCTGTTGTGGTGTTAGTTGTTGATTGTGATAGGGTGAAGAGCCTGTATTGATGCCATTTGATATTACTTTAAGGGCAAACACAATCCTAATAGCAAAAAGTACAGTTTTCACTTTTGACAACAAAAGAAGAGTTGAGTTGTTTCTTATTGTGATACGCAGCTGGGGCCCAAGGTTATTGAGAGGTTGGTGCCAGGCAGTCAGAGATAAACAAAGATAAGTGGTACTGTCGTCCAGCATAAATCTCAGAAGCGCTATTGGCATATAACCAGAATCTTCTGGAAGTCACATCATCCTCTGTACTGAAGTGGTTGCCATGCTAGCCTCTAGTTCCCGAGGTTACGGCTTCAAAGCCAGCAGAGGGCGATGGATTTTTTCGGGCGTAAAAATCCTTAGCATGGCTTTCTGCAGAAGGGAAGTGAAGTCATTGGTTCTGTGTCATAGATTTATGGCATGTAAAAGAACCTCAAGGCTGATAAAGAGGCCTCTGAGCAAAATTTCTGGTCTTTCACGCCCAATATAGAATGGGACGCTAAGGGCCACAGCAATTAAAGAGCGTCCATAAATAAAACTCAATTTAATTTTTTTCTGGAAGTTGTCCCTCCCTGCTTCCAGAAAGTAAGTTCTAGAATGTTCTGTGGAAGATTCCACTGGTTATATAAGTGAGTGTTCTCATGAATGCGAGGTGGTCAGTTGGGTTAGTAGCAAGTGCATTTATGGTGAGACATCAGGTGTGATTCTCTGAGAGTCGTCCTCCGTGAACTAGTGGTATTGTGCTAGCCTCTAGTTCCCAAGGACGTGGGTTCAAACCTGGCAGAGGGCAATGGATTTTTTTGGGCGTAAAAATCCTTAGCATGACTTCCTTCGGAAGGGAAGTAAAGCCGGAGGTCCCATGTCGTAGATTTACGGCACGTAAAAGAACCTCAAGCCTGATAAAGAGGCCTGTGAGCAAAATTACTGATCTTTCACGCCCAATATAGAATGGGATGCTAAGGACCATAGCGGTTATAGAACATCCATAAATAAAACTCAATTTTTGATTCTCTGAGCGAGTTTGTGATGTGCAGAAAGTGCTCTGTAGAGTGATAGACTAGAAATTTTGTGTTCCATAGTGAGTGAACCTTGTGGAAGAAGAGGCTATGTCATGAAAATAGAAGTGACAGGGAAATTGAACTAGTTCACATTAGTGAAGTCCCAGTGAAAGTTGAACCAGATCATGCAGTGACTGTGAGGACTTAAAGAAATGACAGTTGAAAACCTGGACAGTCACAATATATACAGTGTGAACTAAGTGAAGTCCCAGTGAAAGTTGAACCAGATCAAAACAGTGGGAGTGAGAGCTGGACAAGGTTATACCGGTGTCAGGAGTGGGATTTTAAAAAGCCAAGATGGAGGAAATGCTAAAACATTATTGGACGGAATGCAGAAGATGGAATTTGGGAGAGGAGATATTGAAGTGAAAACGGTGGAATTGAGGAAATAAACATGAAATGGAGAGTGTGAAAACAGAAATGAAGATTGAAATAGAGAAAACGAAATCCCAACTAGGTTTTGACACCGACTCTGTGAAATTGGATATAGGTGCAATGGCAAAAGCCCTGAAAGATGATTTGCAAAGGAGTTACAAGGAACTAAACATGGAAGATAAAATTAATGCAGTGGAAGAGCAGCTAGATCAGCAAGAAAAATGGCCAGATAGGCACACGAAAGAAAACAAGAGTATGATAGAGGCCGCAATGAGCAAGCTTCTGGACCAGTAGATGATGGAGAATGCTGCAGCTCTATACCCAATCTCAGCGTAGCCTGCAGTCAGTTGGGACAAGGAGACTTTGAGGAGGGAGTGACTGGAGGATTGAGACATGGGCAAATTTATAAAGAATTTGGCAAATGAGCGGCATGGGCAGACATTGCTCCAAGGGGCAGGATCTATAAGAACTATTGGGACCATGAGAAACCCTTGGTCAGGAACGATATATTGAAGAGAGTGTGGGAATTTGCGGAGGGAAGAACTAAGGTGGAACAGCTATGTTCCCAAAGTACGGTGAAGGAAGTCCTCGAGGAGACCCATGCCAGTCCTACTGAGAGGCACCTGGATGTGAATAAGAACTTGAAGAAGCTATGTCGCCAATTCTATTGGTTGCATATTTGAAGTGATGTGGAGAGGTGGTGCCAGCAATGCCACAGGTCCTGGGTCCCCATCGCACATTTGGTGTCAACCCCAAAGGAAGCTAATGGTACTTCATTGTCATCACTCTGCTGAGGAGGGAGCTGTGTGATGCAGTGGTTATGGCCCAAGTTTATTGGGAGGTTGGCAGTCAGAGATAAACAAAGATAAGTCGTGCACTCGCCCGGTGTAAACATTAGAAGTGCTATTGGCATGTAATCAGAATCTTCTGGAAGTTTTCTCCCCCTCCTGCTTCCAGAAAGTTCTAGAATGTTCTGTGGAAGATTCCACTGGCTATATAAGCGAGTGTTCTCATGGATGTGAGTCAGTTAGTGAGCAGGTTCATTTCTGGTGCGTCAAGTGCACTTCTCTGAGCAAGTTTGTGACGTGCAGCAAGTGTCACTGTGGAGTGATAGATTGTAGAAGTCTTGTGTTCAACTTCCTAGTGAGTGAACTGTCTGGTAGAAGAGGCTACAGCACGGAAGTGAAGTGACAGTGTGAACTAAGTGAAGTCCCAATGACAGTTGAAGAACTGGACAAAGTCACACTCTGTTAGACAGTTACGAAAAGCAACATGTTCCCTGTCTGATTTGTTATCTACAGAAGCATGACCTTGTAATTCTTCACTGGTGAACTTGAAAGCAGGTAGTACAGTCTGTATGGTTGAAAACTGAGGCATACATCTCTTTATTGTTTATGTACTTTCACTAACAGTATCTGTAAGTTGGGGTGGAATGTGGGTAGAGATGATGGACTTCAATAAGGTGACATGGACTAGTTGAGTTCAGGGAATGTTGTGGAGTGGCATTGGACTTAAAACCCCGCTGTTGAAACGTTGCACCTGACAGCTAGCGGTTAGACAGGTACACTCACAAAAAACAGATAAAAAGCTTTAATGGTTAGACTTTCTAAACCAATCACAAGGCAGCATTTTGGGTGGTCGATGAAAAAGCGGAGATGGCTCCGTTGCCGGATGTAGCTATTTCCAATCACTTGTTTCAGTTTGTGAATCTCTAACACATGCGTCAAGTTGTTCTTTGCAAGCTAGTATTGTTCATTGTTATTTATATTTGTGGTTATTGTTTGATAGTTTTGTTATTGTTGGTGTTTGTTTATACATGTGTGTGTGTGTGTGTATATATGTATAATCTTGTATACATAATAATATATATATATATTATTTATACAAGATTTGAAGTGTGACAATGTCTCAAAAATGACGTCGATCACCGAGTAATGATTCATGAACTGAAAATCCTTTATGTCAAGATGTGCCACTTAATAGTCAGGCATTGGAACTGTTAAGAAGGACCCAGGAATTCTTTGAACAGGAAGAGGAGTAGGTGAAGGTTCATGGGTATCCCTCTATTCCTGCTGATAAAAAAGTACAACAAACTGCAGTAGCTCTTGAACTAATCATAAGAACTGTTATTTACAAGGGAGTGAAACTCAAGAGAAAGAGTGCAAAATTCTTGAACCCTCTGGAAGCAGCGTGAGTGAAAATAACTTTGTTATCGCAGCTTATAATTTGTTTCATTTCTCCTCATTGTAGCAGGCCAATTTGCATTATTCTGTTTGTATATTGTCAACCCACTTTTTCTTAACAGTTCCAATGCCTGACTATTAAGTGGCACATCTCGAAGCAAAGGATTTTCACTTCGTGCCTCATTTTTGAGACACTATCACACTTCAAATTTTGTATAAATCATATAATTACACATACATGTATAAACGAACACCAACAATAACAAAACTATCAAACAATAACCACAAATATAAATAACAATGAACAATCTAACTTGCAAAGAACAATCGACGCACATGCTATTCACAAACTGAAACAAGTTATTGGAAATAGGAGCAACCCACTTTTGCCATTGAACACACATGCACTGCACTGTGTATCCCTAAGCTATCATTCTCAAAAATTTTCGCTACTTTACTATGTTTATCATGGCTCTTTATGTACTATTTGACAAAATACTTACGCTCATGAAGAAAAGTTATGATATAGTCTCTCCTTGAATCCCAAAAAGTTATTTTCTCCTCAAAACTTACATTTCAAATATGCCTACTGCCATAACCCGAGTATAACTTTAATTGGGCCCCAAACTTAATTTCTCATTACTTACTTCAGAAATTAACATCTGTAGACCTGGTTCATAACTGCAAAGGAGCAATGAACTTTCATATTTTACAACTTTTCAATGTTGTTTAGCAGGTAAACAGCATTTTTTCAGGTTCCAATCTCTCTCATTTTCACAGTCTTGGATTCTAAAGTTAACTGGAAATATATGCTAATGGGACTTCAATAGCAAAAGTAAGTTCATTGAACTGGCGACTACGCCCCTTTGAATTTTTCTTTCCTTCTTGGCATGACTTCTAATGGTATATCATAAATTTATATTATATATGTGTTTTTTAATCTGCCCTCCATAATCTTTATAAACTTTCATTGTTGTTATTTTATATACCTTATGCAGAGCATACTGCCTCAAAGCAAAGCTGTGGCAATCTCTCCGTGTAAATGTTTAGTCATAAAAATGGAATGCACCTGTGAAGGTTTCCTTAAATACTTTTTGGACTTATTATTAGAGGGCTGTGTTTAGAAGTAAATTTGTTAGAACAGAAACAGCTTTTTTGTGCCTTTATCAGAAAGTTTGAGAGATAGAATATCAACATAAAATGTGTTTCTCTTTTCATGCAGGTACTAAATCCTCTACGATAACAAAAGAAAAAGAAAACATTGATGATCTCCTACCCAGCAAGAGAAGGAAAACAGACAGCATTAGCACTAAACCAGAAGAGAAGAAAAACACAAAGGATACTAAAAATGACCTACCAGAGGATCAGCAGGTTTGTAAACTTTTTCATTATAGTTAGGGTTGCAAGAATTATTTCAATGTGACACACACGCTAATAACTTCACTATTTTCTGAGAGTTACATACCTCGAACCTGATTCGGAGACAACTTGTGTCCATCTTCAGCTAAGAGCCACTGACAAATTTCGTTTTGTCCCTTGTGGCTTGATGTATGAGAGCTGTCCCAGAAGTACCCGACCTAACAAAGAAAACAAACATTTTGGGAAAAAACATCTTTATTTCTCTACATAGTCTCCTTTAAGCTTGATACACTTTTCCCAGCTGTGTTCAAGAGCTTTGGTACCCTGTTTATAGTGAGAACCGTCGAGTTCTGCAAAATAGCCATCAACTGCAAACTCCACCTCTTCATTGTTGGCAAATCTTTTACCACCAAGCCATTTCTTCAACTTTGGAAACAGAAAATAATCAGAGGGAGCTAAGTCTGGTGAATAGGGTGCATGAGGAAGCAATTCAAACTTTAACTCATTGATTTTGGCTATGGCGATAATGGATGTGTGAACTGGTGCATTGTCTTGATGAAACAGAACTTCCTTTTTCGCTAAATGCGGCCGTTTTTGCTTGATTTCATCATCCAAACGTTACAATAAGTTTGCATAATACTCGCCATTGATTGGTTTTCCTTTTTGAAGATAACGAAAACTATTCCATGTGCATCCCAAAAAACTGATGCCATGACCTTGCCTGCAGATGGAACTGTCTTCGCCTTCTTTGAAGCCGATTCTCCCCTTTCAATCCACTGTTTTGACTGTTCCTTCATCTCAGGTGTGAAGTGATGGACCTATGTTTCATTCATGGTTATGAATCAACTAAAAAACTCGGCTTTATTGCAGTAAAACATAAAACACTCGACTGAAAGATCCTCACGACGCTGCTTTTGTTCTATTGTGAGTAAATGCTGCACCCGTCTTGCGCACAGCTTTCTCATGTCTAAATTTTCAGTCAGTGTGCGATGTATAGCATTTTTTGAAATGTCTACGATGTCTGCTAGCTTGCACACTTTCATTCAACAGTCATCCAATACCATTTTGTGGATTTTCTTCACAATTTCTGGCATGGTCAGCTCATTTGGTCGATCACTGCGATGTTCATCTTGGCAGAGCGTACAGCATCACTTAAACTCTGCCACGCAATATTTTACTGTTGTAAACGAAGGAGCAGACTCCCCCACAGTAGAATCTAGCTCAGCTTTAATATTAGTTAGACTAAGACCTTTCAAATGAAAGTATTGTATCACATAACGATGGTCAGTTTTATCCAGGTTTACAAATTCTCTGAGAGCATTCACTATTAATGGCTGCCAAACAATTACTAAACAACATAGCATTTTCAAACTTAAGCCTTATAAGGGTGGTACTTTCTACCATATTCATTTGTTTGAAACAACAACCAGTATATATACGTCAGGTTGGGTACTTCTGCGACTGCCCTCGTATTTATTGATAGATCCTTGTCTGTTGGAAAACTAAAATTCATAAGATGGTCCTAGTTCTTTTGTATTGAGAGTTTTTCCCATATGGTTAAATCTGTTGGCTTTTGGACTGCTGTTATTAATTTTATCTCTTTTTTTGATTTTTGTCCAGAAATGGAATTTGTCAAATGCCCAAGCAACTTTTTAGTGGTCTTAGTTTCTGTGATTTTTTGTAATGTTGCAGAAGTTCTTATTTAAAACAAAAAGGTACAATGCCTTTTTAGATCTTAAGGAAAAGTTTGAACTTATTCTATTTACACTGATTGTTTGAAGATGGCAAAGCTTGCTCGTCATTAAGTACAGTACTGAATTTATACCGTCAAAATTTAGTTTTTGCACAGTTCTTCTAAGTACTTGACAGTAGGATGTAGGCAGAGTGTTGTTTGTATAGTTTACCTGAATGTACTTCATGCATTTGTGTGCTGTCCAGCAGGTCGGGTGATCTGTGATTAGCAAGAGAAGCTACAGTGCTAACCAGGTCAACTTGTTATGAGTTTGTGAGTTGAGATACAATAATAATTCAAATTCAAAGGATTTTTGTACAGATATTTATATGGACTCTGTTTCTTGTTCTGCCTTCAAAATCTGTCAAATATTTTTTATGCATCCTGTACATTTCCCTTTCCCAAGTAGTTTTCATTGGTATGTAAATAGCCAAAGATGTCTGTTCAGTTATGTTAAATTATTTTATTGTTTCTATATCCTCAAACCTCTTTCTTGCTGTTTTCCAAAAACTATTTTCGTTTACCTCTTTCTCCATCTCTCTCCTAATCCATTACTTTCCCAGTTGTACTTTGTGTTTTAAAGCCATCCTAGTTAATGATTCACAGACAAACTAAATCTTAACTTCTGTTATTAGAAGTTTGCTAAATGTGGATTGGATTTTATTACTTAAAATATAAAATCACATGTCTCAATAACCTTATTCTCATCCTCAGCTAATTGCTGACTGAATGTAGATGAAGATGTAGCAGAGGGGTTTTGTACCGACAAGATGAACTGTACAGGTTGTCCATCGTAGGCAACTCAAAAGTTCATCTAATTCTCTGTTCTTATTCATAAATATTTTCTCGGAAGCCGGCAATTCAAGGGGATTTATGGTATATTTAAGCAATTTTGGATTTTTTATTGATGTTATGGTTTGTGTCCAAAAATAGTTCGAAATTGCAGATTTATCTGTCTGCTTAAAGTTGATGCTCCTGAAGGTTTTTTTTAATTACTCTATTTATTGTATGTCGCTTTAACTACAGAGTCCTATCGTGATGATCTGTTAGTGGATAACTCTTAGATCGAGGTGTGGTGGACAGTTAGCCTTCTAGGTCTTATCACTGTAACCACCCACTTCGTCATGTCCACAGAGATCCTAGCACATAGCAACCGGATCTTCTGCTTTGTGCCATGCAGATGGCATTAGGGTACCATACAGAAAGGCGGACAGTTAGCCTTCTAGGTGTCATCCCTGTAACCATGCCATCTTGGTTCATTATGTGTCCACAGAGACCCTAGCGCATAACAGCCGGATCTTCTGCTTGATGGCATTAGAATGTCGTCCAGTTTACCTGCTTTCATTGTCTGTGGATAGATGGCCCAGGATTCATTATTACCACCTATTTTTCATTTTTACTATTGTTTTAAAGTTAAGGTGGAACTTTGGGTCCTGTTATTAATTATCCAATCTGATATTTACCTTAGCGGCTGGGAAATCATGAAAAAACCTCAGTCAGATTGGTCGGCCCACAGGGGATCTCCTGAATGCGGGCCACAGACATTACTGCCTGAGTTATCCTGCTTGGTTCGTGAAGTTTTCTTTTGTTCTTATATCTAAGTTCCTTTTGGACTTCCCTATATAAATATATTCACAATCTAGATATTTATTTGGTAAAACCAGGCTTCCATTCAAGAGGAATGGAGTTTCTGAGCAGTTGGTTAAGTAATTCTTGAAGTTGCACTTTTTTTGTGGAGCTAAAGTTATGCCATATTTCTTTAAAATCTTACGGAATTTATTGTGGTCCTACGTGTGGTAGGTGAACTTTCATGCATTTTCTTTATTTCCAACATAGTAGTTGTATTGTTAAGTTTCATCTGGAATTTAGCAATTTTTCTGTTGACCCATGTGATTTTATATTTTAAGTAATAAATGGTAACATGATGCAAAGATGAATCTGATTTGAAAAATGTGATACCATGGCTGGTATTCTAACCACAGACATTTGGCTTGACATGTCAGAACCCCCAGGCTTACTAGATAAGATAGAAAAGTTTCATTGTTCAGTTGGTGAGAGCTGTAGTGAATTACTGTGAAAAACAAATTAAGGTGATTGGTTTTGCCTACAACCTGCTCTTCATCAGTCAGCCAATAGTGTGAAGTTATCTGTAGCGAAGGTCCCTTCATTTGCAGACCACCAGCCATTGTCATAAAATTATTAAATATAACAATGTATTTGCTTACTTTAACTAACTAAGGAAATGGTGAAAATGCTATTCATTATTTTCTAAGCATTTTGGTACTTGCACAAGAAATAAAAACAGTATGTCACAAACGTCACACTCATCTGTTCTTTCAAGCTTCTTTGGATTCGTAACTTTAGTGTTTTCATCTGTGTATGTATAGCGAACTGATATATCCACTAAAATGCTATGCGTCTACAAATTATACTTTTAACAAAGTATACAGACCGCTGTAAACTGTTGTTCAGTATTTGTACAGCAAAAACTGAAATTATCTTAACTTAATATAGTGCTACCATCCTCGAAACACTTGTAAGAATCTACCTCCCCCTTCTGTAATGCAGTGCTCTATGATACAAATTTAAATTTTTTTATGAATAAAGATTCTTACACAGAGAGTTGTGTCTTTCACTTAATGTCAACTATTTTGTAATGTTACAGTAAAAGTGTAAAGGGTAGAGAAGTCATAAACAAAAGATGCTTTAAACAAATTTAGGAAAATTTAAAGTTTTATTTTAAAGCCCTGTTAGAACTGCACGTATTGTGCACCAGATACCAGTATTTGTTCTTGAATTCACACATTGATGATTTTGTGATTAAAAATACTGCAATCTTGCTTCGTGCACAACATTCAAGGTGTATCAAGAAACCGTGCAGCAACTCATCCTAAGGCAGTCAGAGAATTGAATTTGCATCTCTAAGAGCAGTATAAAAACATAAAATTGGCTAATTACAGGTTAGCATTGTCAGCAGTTACTCTTTACGTACATACAGGGGCAGCTTTTTCTGTTGTTAAATGTAACAGAAAGATTCAGCAAGAAGTATATGCATGATTTATGACAAATGGACCTTTTATGGCGATAATTTTGTTAGGAAGTTTTTAAAAATTGATCCTTTCTATGAAAATGGAGATGAAGATTTCAATGGAAATACGTTTTGAGTTGTTCTGAATCAAAACAAAAAAAAGCATTTTTAGAAAAAGATCCATGTGCGTGCATGCATGCTACACAAGATATTTACATTACAAATAAAATGTATATCTTATATTTTCTGGGAATAGCCTGTAAAGTCCATTTCATTTGGAAGAAATATTGTATAATCTTCTATAAATGGTAAACATTAAGCGATAGATGAAACATACCACACAAAAAATTTATCTCTTTAAAACACAGAATTTATTTCCAATAATTTTTTTTTGCATCAGCCATTTCCAAGATATCTATTATTAATGGTTCAAGTTGTTCAGTACTTTGTCATTCTTTTCAAGTCTTTCGATATGCAGTTGTTTCTCATGATTGCATGGAAGCAATATGGAATTTTAAGGTCAGCATATACTGTCCAGTTCTTAAGCATTTGACTATCGCTATTCCTTTTCTATCTATACCAAAATGTGTAATGCAGCTATTCCCGGTAAGTTTTATCTTGATTAAAATGAAGTAGATAGGAAAACAAGCTTTTGTATACCCACTGATAAGCGATAGAGGGTAGAGAAAGTCATGTGAATGTAACACAAGTAATTGCTGCAGTGGAAAAATAATTGACAATGTGGAAACTAACAACATAAATAAACTGATGAAAATGCGATTATAAGCAGGAAAATGCGATTATAAGCAGTGCACATGATCAATTTATAATGACTGAAATGACTCCAGCTTGTCTCCAGGTGCGATAGTGAAACCCTTGCTTATTTAAAAAGTACCTCAAAATTTCTACCGTATTTTAAATGAAGTACAACATTTTATATATACTTCACCAATTTTTTTTAAAAATAAACACCAAAAACACCTAGTCCTGCTTATATAGTGCTTTGATTTGGATTATTTATCTTCGACCTTCCATCTCCTGAAACTTAATTAAGCTGTGTATAAAGCAATACGTAAACCAATCCCTACTCTGTAAAAGATGTGAAAATGAACGTCTATCAAAAGAAAGCTGAGTTGAAGTTTCATTTAATCAGCAGGTACCTACAATGCTTGGAAAATGAGTTTTATTATTTTCATCATTAACAAAGTTAGTTTATGTAAGTGTATACATAATTGTATTTAATAATTTGTTGCAGAATCAAGTAAAACTCCACAGATGAGAGACTTCCGTCGGCAGCAACTGCATATGTGTTGGCCGACTTTGCAATTGTCTTACACTGGATGCATATGTAGCTATGCTGTTATATGAATTGGTGAGTTACCGTGCTCAAAAAATAGTTCTGTTTTGCAAATGCATCAAGTCCTATGAGTTTATAGATTTAATATGCATCACAAAGCCAGTACTTTAGAAGAATGCTTGCTGCATTTGATGAGGACACCATTATGATCACAAAAGTCTGTCACTATTGTCTGCATAATATGAACCATGTTGAAGGTCAAGTTTGCCCATTCCTGCCACACACTAAAATGCAAATGATAAATGTAACATGCACTTTTGTATTACTGATATTACTGCAGCTTTTGTCTATTGAAAACTTAGGTAACTGATTGGATTCTACTAGGAGAAAAAAATTTGACACCTTTCACTTTCAGAATAATTATGTAGAAAGACAAGAGTGCAAGCAATTAAGAGAAAAACTTTTACTTTCGCTAATGCTTACCTACCTCAAGAAAGTAGTGGAAATATTGCATTCCAGTCAAAAATTTGGTATCAACATTGCACTAGAAACACAGGTTTAAAGAAATTTAGAAAAAGCTTGTGTTTGTGTGTGCGCATTGCGAGAGCAACAAATTGTTTATGTTTAGAGCACCACGTTGTGGAAGCCAATTTGCGAGAGCAAATATGTTGTATTTACTTCACGCGTTGCCATCTTGTGACGTCATTCCTTTATCTGGTTCGTAGCTCCCTCTGGCGTAGCAATTTGCATCAGTTTTGCAATAATTCACTTTAAATGTTCTCCGGCTAGCTATTTAGGTAGACATTTAACTCTTGCAGGGTGTGAATCGGAAAGGAATCTTTTGTCCAGAAATTATATTGACGAAGAAATTGGTTTTATAACTTTTATTGTCGAACACGTTCACTAACACATTTACATATAGATATAGATACTCGCCAAACTGAAACTGTTTGTAATAACTTCTTATCACTTTTAACTCACGTACTTCAACTTTATATATATTTAACTGTATAATACTTTATAAGAATTCTCGTAATTCTGCTGCGCGTATCTTGACGAAATAAATGAACTGAGAGACCGACGTGTATAGTATTGAGAATCTTGTTGAACTGGGGACGATGTGTAATGTGTTGAGAATCTTGTTGCACTGGGGACTGGTTACCTCGGACCTGGCTTATTTATAGGCCTGCATCAAGATACGCCTAAAGATTATAAATGAACTACTATTGGCTAATAAAACGCGCCAACATTAGCGTCTATTTAAATATCCAATGAAAACCACAAATACATATGCTTTAGGAAATGTTCTAGAAGCTTCTATCGAAACCGCGCGAAATATTACGCAACTTCCTTGTTCCCGGTAATGATAAACAACTCACCCCCTTGCTGCATTATTGCGTTATTGTTGACAGTTTCAGTAAAGCCGTATATTATTATTTACCATTAATAATTACAATTAATAAACCTCTGAAATCAATGTCACATAAAAATACATATTCACATTACTATCATTAATTACATCTGAGTAATTTGTGATACAAATTACCGTATCATATGCCCCACTAGAAACATAATTATAAATATTTATAACTTGTTTAGAAATTTTAAAATTGTGTTTTTAGTCTCCTAAATCTTGGAACACACGCTATCACTTTCACTAAACACTTCACACGCATTTAACACACGACATATGTTTTATCTCGCCACTACTTACTGGCTCTGGTTTAATTAATTTAGATATTAATCTGACATCACAAATTTTTTTTTTTATAGCAAATACTTTACCCTAAATTATTTAATCACTGCTACCAAATTGTTTACTTTCTTAAGTTGTTGACAAAAATTTATACATTTAAGATTTTTGTAATCATTATACATATTTACCAAAATATTCACCCTCTACACAAATATTTACATCTCTTAAATCTAGACAATGTTTCACCTTTTCTGTTTGCAACATAAGTATTTGTTTTGAATTATTTTTACCCATTTTTGTTATTTTGTACTTTATTTTAACAATATTCTTGGAATTGTATTTACGTACCTTTACTTTAATATCATATTAAATTTCAATCATTGCATTCTTAATTTTTTTTTAAATCTTGGAATTATATTTACGTACTTTTAATTTCATATCATATTAAGTTTTAATCTTTGCATTCTTAATTTTCAAATGTTGTTACAGTTACTAAAAATTTTATTTATTTATTTATTTATTTTTTTTTAAACATTTCTCTCTTTTTTTTTTTTCTTTTTTTTTATAATTTATTTCTCTTTTCAAATGACACATAAATAATTAACCCTCTTACGTTCCAATACATTTCTCTGCAAGTCGTCTTTAACTATCCAGCATTTACTTTACATCACATTGCTATTTACCCTCCTGGATCAAATTGTGTGTGGCTAAACATTACTCGTAGCCGTAACCTAACCTTCCAAAATCTGTTTATGAATAACCTCTTGTATTCATTTGAAATTTCATCACATGATAACATTTGAAAACAATCTACAGTTTCTTGAACAACACATCTTTTAACAATTATCATTTTCAATGCTCCTTCTATCTCTTTACTTTGAGAATACTCTGACAAATCTGTACTAAACTGTACTGGACTGGAGTTTTCAATTTGGACATATTGGTACAATTTATTTCTTTGCATTACTGACTCATTTTGTATTTCTGATATTTCCCCTCTGAAATTAACTTGCGCCTCATTTACATCTACATTCCTAACCTCATTTATCTCTCTTATCTCACTTGAAATACTACTCATTTGACTTCCTAACTCTGTACATTCTACATTAACCTCACTTTTAGTATTAACTTCACTTTCTTGGTTGGATATTTCCCTGCTCATGTCTAACATTTTCTGTGAAACTTCACCTATTTCATTTGCTATCATTTCTCGATTTTCATTTTTCATTCTAATCATACTACTATCCAGCTCCATGAATTTCTTTTCAATTTCTTCCCTGTTTTGTTCTAAGCTTTTACCAATATCTTCCCTCAATTCTCTCTTATTCTGATCTAGTTTTTGTTCTAAACTCCTATCAATATCTTCTCTTAATTCCCTATTATTCTTTTACATATCTTCCCTTAATTTCTCATTACTCTGAGTTAATTTTTCTAATTTCTCATTATTCTTTTGCATATCTTCCCTGTTTTGATCTATTTTCTTACTAAGATCTTCCCTGTTTTGATCTATTTTCTTACTAAGATCTTCCCTTAATTCCCTCTTATTCTGATCTAGTTTTTTACCAAAATTTCTAAACATTTCCATAATCATACCAGCATCAAAATTAACATTTCCTGCTATTCTATTCTGACTTTCTGTACTAACATTTTCACCCTCGAATCCTAAAAAGTCTGGGCTATTTCCTGTAATTTGTATTGGATCACAGCTAACTGTTACACTATCTCCCTCCATAATTATTTCTTCTGTATTACTAGCAGCCATTGTTTTTATTATCCTACCACTCCTAAGGAGCATTTAGATTTGTTTACCTTTTTGATGCTGTATGTTGCTGTTACTTTAATGTCCAGCGTTCTGCCCCATTCTCCTATGTTTGTATGTCGCTTCTGCGTTGTGTTGTGATGAATCTACGTCGTCTCGATGTTTTTGTAGTTGAATTCCTTGTTGCCTCGTAATCTCGGAATTACGATGTCCAATCATCCGTATAGTCTGTCGTTCCTTTTGTTGTTTCTGGAATCTGCGTCTTGTAGATCATTTCACTGCTGCATTCACCCCTTTGGTCATCTCAATTCTTCTTGGTTAATTCTGATCCTTTCCTGGTTACTCGAGTTCCTTTCCTGGTCACTTTGCCCCACGTTCTGGGTGCCAATTTGCGAGAGCAACAAATTGTTTATGTTTAGAGCACCACGTTGTGGAAGCCAATTTGCGAGAGCAAATATGTTGTATTTACTTCACGCGTTGCCATCTTGTGACGTCATTCCTTTATCTGGTTCGTAGCTCCCTCTGGCGTAGCAATTTGCATCAGTTTTGCAATAATTCACTTTAAATGTTCTCCGGCTAGCTATTTAGGTAGACATTTAACTCTTGCAGGGTGTGAATCGGAAAGGAATCTTTTGTCCAGAAATTATATTGACGAAGAAATTGGTTTTATAACTTTTATTGTCGAACACGTTCACTAACACATTTACATATAGATATAGATACTCGCCAAACTGAAACTGTTTGTAATAACTTCTTATCACTTTTAACTCACGTACTTCAACTTTATATATATTTAACTGTATAATACTTTATAAGAATTCTCGTAATTCTGCTGCGCGTATCTTGACGAAATAAATGAACTGAGAGACCGACGCGTATAGTATTGAGAATCTTGTTGAACTGGGGACGATGTGTAATGTGTTGAGAATCTTGTTGCACTGGGGACTGGTTACCTCGGACCTGGCTTATTTATAGGCCTGCATCAAGATACGCCTAAAGATTATAAATGAACTACTATTGGCTAATAAAACGCGCCAACATTAGCGTCTATTTAAATATCCAATGAAAACCACAAATACATATGCTTTAGGAAATGTTCTAGAAGCTTCTATCGAAACCGCGCGAAATATTACGCAACTTCCTTGTTCCCGGTAATGATAAACAACTCACCCCCTTGCTGCATTATTGCGTTATTGTTGACAGTTTCAGTAAAGCCGTATATTATTATTTACCATTAATAATTACAATTAATAAACCTCTGAAATCAATGTCACATAAAAATACATATTCACATTACTATCATTAATTACATCTGAGTAATTTGTGATACAAATTACCGTATCAGCATTCATATGTAAACTTTGTTTTAATTAAATATCCTCATTATGTAGCATTAAAATAAAATTTCTCATTTTTTAATCTCCCCTTCCAAAACAATTGATTTTTGAAGTTCATACCAATAGGATCTTCCACCAATTTAGAAGTAAAAAATAGAGAAAAAATCTGAGTGCATATTACAAACTAGTCTTACTAAAGCAGATTTTTATATCTACTTCATTTTAATGCAAATAAACTTTTACAGAAATAGCTGCGTTGCACATTTCATTATAGATACAAAAGGAACAGCAATAGTCAAGTGTTAAAGAACTGGATGCTATATGCTGGCCTTGAAATTCCATACTATTTCAATGGAATCACGAGAAACAACGGAATGTTCACAGGACTTTAAAAGAACGACTAAGTGTTGAACAATTCAAACCATTAATAATCTATATCTCATAAATGGCTAATGCCACAAAAAAAAAAGTTATTTGAAACAAATTGTGTTTTTTAAAGGATCTAAATTTTGCATGTGTTATGTTTTCATCAATCACTTAATGTTTACCAGTTATGCAAGGTTGTACAGAATTCCTTCTGAATTAAGAGAACTTCAAAGGCTATTTCCAGAAAATTCAAGTTATACATTTTGTCATGTAAATATTTGTTAAGCTACTTGTACATGATCAAATTTTTGTCAAATTCAATACTTTACAAGACTTTTTCAAGAGTTGTAACAGCTTCACAACTTTTTTTGTCAAATTGCTTCCAGTACTTTAAAATCTTTGAAAGTCTTGAAAACAAATAAGGACATGCTCTAAATGATGGCTTTAGCCAATGAAATGCTGGTATTTACAGTGTGTCACAAAATCTGCAACATGGCGGAAAGCAAAAAGTAAACAAAAATGGCTATCCGGCCAAGGCATGTCATGTGCAAAATATTAGGTTATACATAAGCTGGTCATGTCCATATGTCTAGGACTCCGTGGATTACCACAAGATGAAGACATATGAAGAAATTATTGTCAGGCAGATTTCTGAACTAAGTATACATTAATGCAATGTTATATAGTGTGGTTAACCTATCAGTTGGTGTTATATCCATTGTATTCCATAATCGTAATGTGATTTCATTGGATATAATGCGTGAAAGTGCTACATGATATTAGTAAAGAACAATATTTCATTGCAAACTGTTATAGCATGATGCAAATAGTAAATTGCTTTGTGCGTGATAAATTATTTATTAATGTGTTCTGAAGGGTTTCAATTTGAAAAAAGACAACTTGTAAATACACATTTATGACATGTTAAGTCTTGTCCAATCTTGTCACATATTGAAAAATGTTTGACAATTTTTCTTGTAAACTATTGAATTGAAAAAAAAGTTTGATCATGTACAAGGGGCTTAATATATGGTATTTTAATCTGAATTGTTAGCCATCTCTTATAAAATAAAAGAATTTGTAAAGTGTTTCATGTAAAGGGTAGTTTGTGTTAGGGGAAAATCTTCATGTATGTCGCACATCGTTGGAAGGTGCAATTAAATACCAATTTTGGTGTAGATCCTTTTTTTTCCCCCTCCTGTTCATAGATGCACGCACGCGCACACACACACACACACACACACACACACACATATTTATGGCATTGAACATTTTACATATTCTAAATTTCGTGTCATCGCAAAATTATTACACTACTGGATGAGAGAAAGTTTTACAGGTTTCAATTCCAGAAAGTTGGCAAGTATGATTTTGAAATTACAGAGAAAAATTTGACCGATCTGTTATATCCAAGGTCCAGGAATAATAATCAGCATAGACAGTAACTCAAGAAATGAAAGCTGGCACGATTCCATAACAAATAGAAAGGCAGAATACTGGAAGGGCTTTTGTTAGAAATAATTTATAGGTATACGTAATGAATGAAAATGTAGAGACTCAAGCTTGCAAGACCAGTTGGAGGAAAAGTGAGTTGAACTAAACAATATGTAACAGCCCTGTAATACCAATAAAGTTCAGTTTTGGAAATGCTATTCAGACCATAACTTTTCTTATGTATTTATACTTGCTGCCAAAGAAGAAAGGGATTGACATTTCGCAGAGAAAAAGAGGCGATGTTGCTGCTTATCATGACCACATGGAGAGTGTGTTAAGAATTGTGTACGAAGACAACTGGATTGAATCTGCATTATAGGATGGGTATTATTTATATTCATATATGAAGACAATTATAAAATAATGAATCTACATGCAAAGGATAGAACATGCAAGAATATATCAGCGTAAAGATCTGCGTTAACAAGAGACATACCTGTGAAATATTGATACTTATTCTAATGGGAAAATGCTGCTGATTCTCTCACAGAGAATTATTTCCTGTGCTTGTCCTTTAATTGGGAACCTTTACCAAATACATTTTATTCGGTTACCGAGAACACTCATTTTTCATTTGGCTCGCTGCCTTCATCACTATTTTTTGTATATTGTTAAGTATCCATTAAAAGTGTTAACACAATTGCAAATGCTCACAACACATGAAGTCAAGCACACGTAAACACAAAGCAAATAACCGTACAAATAGGATGATGCAGGCAATCTCTAAACTGATGTAAATGTGACTAAAGGAAGCATTGTTTATAACTGCAGCGACAGCAGAAGATAAGATGTGCAGTTCATGTTACTCCAACGGTTGCTTGCCAGGCACGTCATGCTAATCACGTGTTACAGTATCAGGAATAAGGTTTTTGCATCTATCGTTGCTATGAAAAGTCTTGGTTTCTAATTGGTCCTTCTAATCGTTGCTATGACGACCACTATGACGTATCCATCCCCTCCCATTCATTTAAAGCTTTCCGCCACATGGTTGGTAACTGTCAATCACCTTCTTGATTAACACCGACTATAAAGAAGAGAACAGGAGTTGACATGAACCCATAGGGACCAGATGCAACATCTGCAATAGCGAGAAACTGTTTGATAAGAGCTTTATAGCAGATATAACACACCTATTTTAGTAAAAGATGATATTGAAGAATATCTGCTACAAAAATGAAGCATACTAAACTGAACTTTGTCGTGTATAACTACCAGTCCTGCAAGTAAATCATTTAGATGGTACTATGTGTAATTTCATGCTCGTACTTTCTTAATTTGGTTGTTGCAGTATTGCAAAATGAGTTGAAGTTTTCCAAAAAATTGATAAAACTGAATGTATGCAGTGATTAAATACTTTCCTACACACATACAAAAAATAAGAGACCCACAAATCGGATTAAAGGAAAGCATAACAAATTTAAAACTTAAGCAAAGACAAATCCACAGCAGTTCACCATTTTTGGTCAACAGGAACATCATTAAATGGGAAACAAACCTTTTAAAACATGTCAAAGCACCAGCAGAATCCATAACATGGGGAAAAAATCCACATTACTAAAGCTGCAGACAGAAGATGAATTGCCTGTAGATGACAGTGTAAGTTTTCCACTAGACTGCAGATGGCAGTATAACAGATACTAAAGTAGGGGATCCCCTTCCAGATGTCAGTGGACATGTGGCTGACAATGAAATAAATTGAGTTTTATTTATGGACACTCTTTAACTGCTGTGGTCCTTAGCATCCCATTCTATATTAGGGTGAAAGACTGGTAATTTTGCTCAGAGGCCTCTTTATCAGGCTTGAGGTTCTTTTACGTGCCGTAAATCTACGACACGGTACCACCGGTTTTACTTCCCTTCCGAAGGAAGCCATGCTAAGGATTTTTAGCCTGAAAAAATCCATCGCCCTCTGCCAGGTTTGAACCCACGACCTTGGGAACTAGAGGTAACCACTACACCATGGAGGACAACACTGCTGACAATGAAGACAAATGTCTTCGAAACATATTCTAATGAAAATTTAATAAGTGAAACTAAAGTGTCACAAATCCAATCACAATTTCAATTATAAGTACTTTGTATTAAAACATTTAATACCAACCAAAATAAAAAAGAAATTGGATTCCATTTTGGAAGACTCTTCGCCATAAGTTTTTATGATGAATGTGTAGGAATCCAGTTACAGCTGTGACTGAAACATGGTGAAAATCCATAGTGCCATGTTAAATGACACACAAATCAACCTATGTGAGCTTTCTGACATTTCCAAGTTATTAGGTTGTGTCTAGAACATTTTGAAGTAGCATTTGCACAGACAACAATCACAGTAACAGCAATAGCAGCTCGTGGGTATACATTTTGAGTGTTCACAAAGCTTTAGATTTAGATACCCCTGAAGCATAATAGTTGTCATGAACAAATTGATGCAGCTGCTCCCAACAACAACAACAACAACAACAATGCATAACTTGTCCGACGAAAGAAAGGGATGTTTTGTGGACGTTTGTTGTGGGTATAAGTATAGTGGTTTAGGCTAAAAACAAAGAAATGTGTAAATTAACGTGTAGTTAAGTATTGATAGTATAGAGAAAGCAGGAAAAGTTTCCACACTCGTGCTTATCTTTTTCTGCTGTAGTGTGTTACCAGCTAGTGGTATTGATGTAAAATTGTGGTGATAATTTGGGAACAGAGTGCGAGAGAAGCTTTGCGTGCTATGCATGATCCGTATATATTTGACCCATAAGGTAACTATGTCATACCAGTTGAGCATGCACAAAAAGCTCCTTAAAATGCACACAAGTCAAAATGTGCTAGTGATCCTGTTGACATGTTTCATTTGAGTTTAGAGGAATAGCGCAGTAGGTTTAAATGCCTTAGGTTTTAAATTACTGCATATACATTATGTTTAATAGCATTCAAAGAAAAAAAAAATAGGCAATAAATTAACAAGATGTCACAATTTAGAGTATTCACGTACTCTGTGCTCTTATACGAGGTCTGTTCAAAAAATTCTGGAGCATTCATAATTTTGCACCAATGGAGTGTTGGAGCGAAATGCGGTTGGCATCCCTGCACACGCCTATGTTTAATGTGCAACTGCTGGAAGTTTCATTATTCTATGTCTGTTAGTTATTGTTCAGTGTTGTATTGAGTAGAACATTGTGTCACACAGTTTGGAATTTCAAGATGACAGAATTAGAGGGGCAACTCATCTGCATCATTAAATTTTACATGAAACTCAAGTAAACCTTTACAGAGACACACCAAATGATACAGGAAGCCTACAGTGAGTGCTTAAGCCCTCAATGTTACGAGTGGTTCACACGGTTTAAAAATGGCCGAATGGAAGTTAAAGATGACCCTTGTTCAGGAGGCCCTTTGACGTCTACCAACGACACTCATGTCGGGAACGTCAACAAAATTGTGCGTGCCAATCGAAGGCTGACTATTGGGACGTGCTGCGATGCCTGCAAGAAAATGTGAGAAGGAAACGGCCTGAAATGTGGCGAGACAATTCATGGCTCTTGCATCATGATAACGCACCTGCATATTCATCCCTGTTGGTGCGGGACTATTGCACAAAAAAAACTATATCACTGTGCTGATGCCTCATCCTCCATACTCTCCAAAGTTGAAAACCCCATTGAAAGGACAAAGATTTGCAATGATAGAAGAGATAAGAGAAAATCTGCAGACGGTGCTTCGCACAATCCAGAAAGGAATGTACCAAGACTGTCCCCGGAAGTGGAAATGGTGTTGGGAGCAGTGTATCAATTGTGGAGGAGAGTATTTCAAAGAAGACCATGCACAATAATTACAACCTAAGCCTAGAAAAATGTTGTGGACAAAGTTCTGGAATTTTTTGAACAGACCTCATACAGCAGCCACCATTGGGTAACATATATAACCATCAATCAGAAACGCATCCAAATTAACATCTTAAGAAGCATTTTGACATGTTCAGATGCAATTCAATCAACTTTTCGTGACTATATCACTGTTGATGAAATATGGATTCATCATCACATGCCAGAGATAAAGCACCAGTCCATACAATGCATTCAAGAGGGTGAAAATGCTCTTAAGAATACCAAATGTATTCCTGTTTTTTGGGATGCACATGGTGTCGATTTGGTAGGCTATCTGATAAAGAGCAAAAGCAACAGTGAAGAGTACTTTGCAGCTTTGCTGGAGCAGTTGAAGAATGTTCTAAGACCAAATGTCTTCGTTTGCTAAAGAAACCTCTTCCACCAAGACAGTTGCAACTTCTTCAATTGGGATCACAAAATTGCATTATTTGCAATTTGAGCTGATGCCATATGCACAGTATTGACTAAATTTGGCTCCCATTGAGTTTGCCTCAAATGCGGAGCTCATTAGTCAACACAGACTATTTATTTTGTAGTCTGGAACAAATAGTTGGTCCAAGTGTATAGAGTTGAAAGGTAACTATATTTTAAAAAAAAAAATTGGATTGAAGTATTGTATTTTTTTTCACAGGCCAAAGAACTTTTTGAGCAACCATCTTATACAACATAAAATTAGTTTGCCTAATATTCTAAAACTATTTTCCTTAATTTTGAAGTTATGTACAACCAAAAGTTTTGATTTTACTGTGGGAAGTGTATGTTTGCAGTACAAAAAACTGGGTGTTTTTTCTTTGTGCATTACAAAATGATTCTCAGCTTCGAGAGCTGATGGCCAGCTGTGTGTATAACAAAGTCCTGTAGGCATTATTATTATTATTATTATTATTATTATTATTATTATTATTATTATTATTATTATTATTATTATTATTATTATTACAGCAACAGCCATACATTGGGAAGTTGAAGAAACTAGCAGATGAAATTTTGGAGAATTTACCAGACACTGCTCCAGTACACTCAAGGAAAAGTGATGAAAAGATACCTTCACAGAAAAAGAAGAATAAAACAGAAAGGCAGAAACATAACAAGGCCTTTAAAGGTAAAGCCAAATCTTGGAATCAATAACCTTTGTTTGATAATGGACTGTTGAGTGTCCATTATTTTCCATTGTGAACTTAGCCATGCTAATAATAATATTTCAGACAAAATATGGAGGTGTTAGAGCCTCAAGGTGTAGTATCATACCCACATGGTAACATCCTGAACTAGCCCTACACATGTGTTTTGTTGGATGCATGATGCACTTTGAAACTTCATGTTGTCTGTTAATCTCGCTTGAGCTATGCTTAACCCGAGAACAAATAGTACTGCCTGTCATAAACTTGCAGCATATATGTCCGTGTAAAAGTTTTTTAAAGTAGCATTGCTTTATTCTCTTGTAAAAAACATTTAAGACCTTTTGCCTTCCACAAGTTTCCAAATTATACAAAAAAAATCTGATGTGTTGCACTCACATGACTTTCTCTACTCTTGTACAAACTATTTTTACAAACACTTATTCTCCATCTATTTCATATTAATCGAGATAAACATTTGCAGAAACGATCTTTTGACATGCAGAGAGAATTACATTTTACACATAGCGACCAGTTCTAAAAATATTTGACTATCGCTTAAGGGGTACTATGTTCCCCTTGTTTTGTATTTGCAAGGACAATATAGAAATACAGTGGCCTTTAAGCATAGATATATCTCTTCATAGCTGGTTACTATGTGCAGCACCATTCTCTTTGCCACAGATTAATACTCTTTGCATATCCAAGACAAAAAAATGAATAACGAATTTCCATTTGAGAAAATAAGTATTGAAAAATTTAAGAGAATAACAAGCAATATGTCAAAAATGGTTCACTCAA
The DNA here is from genome assembly GCA_030765065.1 of Deroplatys truncata. Taxonomy (NCBI): domain Eukaryota; kingdom Metazoa; phylum Arthropoda; class Insecta; order Mantodea; family Mantidae; genus Deroplatys; species Deroplatys truncata. Next base: position 23,351,943 of record CM060987.1, read on the forward strand.
GAAAAGAAATGTATGACATAAATTGTGTATTTTAATGCCATCTACATTTTTTGTGTGGTAAAATTTTGTCTATCTCTTATGGTTTACCAGTTATGCAAAAGTCGTTCACAATGAAGAATACTTTTGGAGACATTCCCAGAAAATTCAAGATATACATTTTATTTGTCATGAAAATATCTTAAACATATGATATTTTAATCAAAATCGTTAGCCATTTTTGAGAAAATTAAAATTTTCGAAAAATGTTCCAGTAAAGGGTAATCTGGGGTGGGAGGATTTTCTTGAAAACCTTCGTGTCGCATCTCTGGAAGATACTGAACCTAAATACCAAGTTTGGTGTTTATCCAACTGTTCATTTCTGAGTTATGCTGTTCACGGACAGACACACACACGGACATGTTTCCAAAAATGCTTTTTTTGGATTGAGGGGGGTCTCAAAACATGTATTTCTGGTGAAATCTCAGTATAGAATTTTTGGGTGGAATACAATTACTTCCCTTACTTACTATACGTAGTAGAGAAAGTAATAAATAGTTGCATGCTGTTAGAAGAAAATACTTTAAAATGAATACCATTATCAATAATACCACAGTTTTTTCTGCTTATTACTGTCTCTACTACTTTACTATAATGAGTAGAAGAAATATTGCATCCCACCGAAAAGTTTGATATCAAGAAGTTGCTGAAAATACACGTTTTGAGTTCCACCAATGAATAAATTAAAAAAAAAAAGTATGTGGATCCATGTGTATCTGTCAACAACATAAACACGAGAAGTCAGTTAAATACCAAACTTGGTATTTAAGTTACGCATCTTCCAAGGATGATACACAAAGATTTTCAAGAAAATCTCCCTACCCCAAGCTGCACTTTACATGGGTGGTGAGTTTTTCAGTTTTTTCAAAATGGCTCTTAACAATTTTGATTAAAATACCACATGTTTAAGATATTTGCATGACAAAATGTATGTCTTGAATTTTCTGTGTACTGAAGTTCCCCTTTATTCTGAATGATTTTTGTATAATTGGTCAATTGTAACAGAAAATCTTACACAAAAAATATAGGTGTTGCTAAAGCACACAATTTATCTCATATAAACTTTTTTTTTTTTTTGGCATTAACCATTTGCAACACATTCTTTGTTTTTAGTTTGAATTTTCAGAACACCTACACTTTTTTCAACTCGCTATTTCTTTTTTTTTCTTGTGATCATACAAAGAGCATGGAATTTCAAAGCTATCACATAGCAATCCATCTTTAAAAATGTGACTATAACTTTCACCTACTGTATCCCAAACTTTAAAATAAAATGTGTAATGAAAGTTTATCTTGTTTAACAAGAAGTAGATAGAAGAATTACGCCTTTAATAAAAATGTTTTGTAGAAATATGATTAGAGAAAGTCATGTGAATGTAACATCAGGTTTTCATGTGGTTTCTATACGGACAATGTCTCTACGAGAAATATCTATGCAGTGTACAAAACTTGGTAATATGCACTTGCATCTGAAATTAGTTTTGAAGTGCATTCTTTATGCAGTCATTGGACCATGGTAAATTGATTCCTGTTAACTGAGAAAGACTTTTGCTTAGAAAAAAAAATGCTATCATAAGATTTTATATTTGTGTATGATGTTTTAGGATCAGAAGGCATCAGAGGTATGCAGGATGTAGACTACATACCACTGAGCACATATGGTCCTACAGAGTTTGGAGCTGTGCCATTAAATAAAATGATGAGGGCACCAAAAAGTATGGCCCAACAAGCAGCAGAATTTCGTCAGCAGATGTTGTATGGAAGTCATATTAAACGAGTATCAGGTATGTTAATGTAGGTTTGCTGAAGAGAAACAAATTGGATAAGTGGTTTGCATGGAAAAGAAAATATCTGAATAGTAACGATGAATGTATGAGCTTCCAATAACAAAACATGAGTGTCTCATAGTACTAATTTGAAAATGTGTATAAGCTTAAAAGAATAAACTAAGTACTGAAAATTCTCTTAAATTTTAATGCTGCAGTTCCATTTTTTTAACAACTACCTTATTTTCTGAGACACTGTAAACAGTGGCAGGGTTAATGTTGCACAGCCCTTGAATGTTATGTTACCTCCTTGTTAGTTTTTTTAGCATCCATTTCTTAAACATATGAATATTGCTACTTCCTCTGCATTTAATGAAATGTGTGATGTAGCTATTTCTGCAAAGGTTTATCTCAATTAAAACGAAGTAGATAGAAAAATAAGCTTTTATAAAAATAGTTTTTATACCCACCAATAAACAGTATAGGGTAGAGAAAGTCATGTGAATGCAACTGATTAGAATTTTTTTTTTCTTTTCCTTCCTCGTCTGTGCTTGATTATTTCTTGCTTAATGAACCTATGTTTGCTTATGTTTACAAGTGCTTTTCTTTGCTTTTTGTGCAATAACCAGTCTGTTATTGACAGAGGGTGGGGTTGACGGTTTACTGAAAATGACAATCCATCATACTTAATATAAACAGTAGCTTTAATAAGCAGTTACACAAAAACAACTCACTAAACACGTGACTCCTATTTTACATTTCTTGTATATTTAGAAAAATGGCAATAAAGGTAAGTTGTTGTAAGAGGTAACACAAACTTTTGTAGACCAAGTGAGCGCACTTATATCAGTTTTGTAGATACATCACTTGGCAGCAACAGTATACTACTGTTGTCTGATTGCATGACCACTTTGTGATCTGAAACTTAAGTAATGCATAGATAGCATCAGAACTACATGTTGACTAGAGTAACATATTCAGTTTGTAACATTGTTGCTGTTTTCTAACGGGAAGCAATATAACATAGACTTTTATTCCATTATTTTTGAAGTGCACTTCGCTTGAGAATTTTCAGAATACTGAAGCCATCTGTTGATATTTTCATTCCAGAACACTAAACAATACAAAAAGATTATGGTTAATGTGCCTGGCAGTTAACTGAGTAATGGATAATCAAGGTTTTATTGCATATGTTAAATTGGTAATGGACAGAGAAAGTTGTGTAATTGTTTCGCATCATATTGGTAAATTTATAATTGTCTGCTATATTTTTACTTTCTCTACTACGTATAGTAAGTAGGGGAAGTATTGCATTCCACCCAAAAATTCGATACCGAGATTTCACCGGAAATACATGTTTTGAGACCTCCTGAATCAAAAAAAAGCATTTTTGAAAACATGTCCGTGTGTGTGTGTGTGTCTGTGAACAGCATAACTCAAAAACTAACAGTCGGATAAACACCAAACTTGGTATTTACGTTCAGTATCTTCCAGAGATGCGACATGAAGATTTTCAAGAAAATCCCCCCACCCCAGACTACCCTTTACATGGAAGATTTTTCGAAAATTTTAATTTTCTCAAAAATGGCTCTAACGATTTTGATGAAAATATGATATGTTTAAGATAATGTCATGAGAAATGAAATGTATATCTCGAAATTTCTGGGAATGTCTCCAAAAGTATTCTTCATTATGAACGACTTTTGCATAACTGGTAAACCATAAGAGATAGACAAAATTTTACTACACAAAAAATGTAGATCGCGTTAAAATACACAACTTATATCATATACATTTTTTTTGTCGAGTGAACCGTTTTCGAGATATTGCTTGTTATTTCCTTAAATTTCCTTATACTTTTTCTCAAATTCGTTATTCATTTTTTTATGTCCTGGACATGCAAAGAGAATGGAATGCGCCACATAGCAACCAGCGATAAAATATTTGACTATCGTTTAAAAGCTACCATATTCCCCTTGCATCTACAAGAAAATTACAAATAAGATTGACATCTCGATATCTCGATTAATATGAAGCATATGGAGAATAGGCGTTTGTAAAAATACATTGTACAAGAGTAGAGAAAGTCATGTGAGTGTAACACATCAGATTTTTCAGGGTAGAAATATCTTTTAAATTTTGTGATATTTAAATTTTTCAGCCTGTTTACTTATTTAATTTATAAAGATAGTTGTAATTTTAAAACACTAAACATTACTAAGTAAAAAAAAATACCTGGACATGTTTCAAGGACGATTTGTTCCCATCATCAGCGGATGTCCAACTAGCTCCCAGTGCTATTTGCGATCTTAACTATAGGGATATTGGTGGCATCTGTTGGTGGAACCATGAACTTCCAAAGGTTGTTCAGAGGTGAGAAATCAAAATTCATGGGGTGCTCTTTGTGCTTTAATATATGTTTGTTTTCCCACGTGTTTAGTTCAGCTGGGAAACTGGCAGCTATTAGTAAAGTGATGTTAGGTGAATGGTAGGCTACTGCATATTTTTCAGTCTGTTTGTATCTTATGGCTCTCATGTGCTCTTTCAGTCTGGTGTTAAGGTCTCTTTTTGTTTGTCCTATGTATATGTGGTTGCAATTGGAGCAGTTTTTCCATAAATGCCTCAAGTCATGTTGATGTGTAGTGGAGTTTCGCTTTCTGTGAAAGGTAGTTTCTGTATGCTGCAATTGTTTTTGGAGCTACAGTTATTTTGTATTTTCTGAAGATCTTGCTGAATTTATTATGTATACCTGAACGGTATGCAAATTTCCTGTATTATTTTTGTTCTTTTTGCTGCTTCAATTTTGTGATTGTCATTTGTTTCTCTCTTTGTATTTGGCTATCTTCCTATCGACTCTTTATTGTATCCATTATTAGCTGCAGCTCTAAGGTACCACAAAATTGAGCCAGCAAAAGGAACAAAAACAATACAGAAAATTTACATACCATCCAGCTGTACATAATAAATTCAGCAAGATCTTCAAGAAGTGCAAAATAACTTAGAAACAAAAATTAATTACAGCATACAGAAACTGCTGTGCACAGAAAAGAAAAATCACTACTTATCAACATGACATCAGGCATTTATAAAATAAACTGCTCCAATTGCAACTTCGTATATGGACCCCAGAAGAAGGCAAGAGGGGTCTGAGGTGCGAGAGGGGGCTTGAACTGCTTATCTGCTCATGTAATCAATTTATTTACTACAAAATGTATGTTAACCACCCATGCTGCCAGATCTAATACTTGAATGTAACTGCTGTGATAGGTACAAGGGCTGTCCCAGAAGTACCTAACCTAACAAAGAAAACACAAAAATGTTGGGGAAAAAATCTTTATTTCTCTACATAGTCTCCTTTCAGCATGATACACTTTTCCCGGCGGTGTTCAACAGCTTCGATAACCTGTTTATAGTGAGAACCGTCAAGTTCTGCAAAATAATTAACTGCAAACTCCACCTCTTCATTGTTGGCAAATCTTTTACCACCAAGCCATTTCTTCAACTTTAGAAACAGAAAATAATCAGAGGAGGCGAATAGGATGCATGAGGAAGCAATTCGAACTTGGATGTGTGAACTGGTGCATTGTCTTGATGAAACAGAACTTTCTTTTTTGCTAAATGCAGCCATTTTTGCTTGATTTCATCATTCAAATGCTGCAATTAAGTTCACATAATACTCGCCATTGATTGCTTTTCCTTTTTGAAGGTAATCAATGAAAATTATCCCATGAGCATCCCAAAAAACTGACACCATGACCTTACCTGCAGATGGAACTGTCTTTCCTTCTTTGGAACCAATTCTCCCTTTTCAATCCACTGTTTTGACTGTTCCTTCGTCTCAGGTATGAAGTGATGGACCCATGTTTCATCCATGGTTATGAATCGACGCAAAAATTCGCTTTATTGCAGTGAAACATCGCCAAACACTCAACTGAAACATCCTCACAACGCTGCTTTTGTTTCATTGTGAGTAAACGCAGCACCCATCTTGCGTACAGCTTTCTCATGTTTAAATTTTCAGTTAGTATGCGATGTACAGCACTTTTTGAAATGCCTACGATGTCTCCTAGCTCGCGCACTTTCAGTTGATGGTCATCCAATACCATTCTGTGGATTTTCTTCACAATTTGTGGTGTGGTCACTTGATATGGTAGACCACTGTGATGTTCATCTTGGCAGCTCGTACGGCCTCACTTAAACTCTGCCACCCAATATTTTACTGTTGTAAACGAAGGAGTAGACTCCCCCAGAGTAGAATCTAGCTCAGCTTTAATATTAGTTGGACTAAGACCTTTCAAATGAAAGTATTGTATCACATAACGATGACCAGTTTTATCCATGTTTACAAATTCGCTGAGAGAGTTCACTATTAATGGCTGCCAAACAATTACTAAACAACGTAGCATCGTCAAACTTTAAACTTAAGCTTTATAAGGGTGATACTTTCTGCTATAGTCATTTGTTTGAAACAACAACCACTATGTATACATCAGGTCAGGTACTTCTGGGACTTCCCTCGTATTACACATTACTTGGCTCTCGCTGCAAACAGTAAAGCCCTGGTTGAGCTATCTGCAACTCTGTGTATTTTGTATGATACCAGTGTGCATAAACATGATGGAGACAGCAGAAAATTTACGTAGCACTTTCCTCTTGCTCGCCTTCTCAATCATGAGTATGTGCTACTAACATCCTTACTAAAAGCCGCCAGTTTCCCAGCTGAGCTAAACACGTGGGAAAACATACATATATTAAAGCACAAATATCACATCATGAATTGATTTGTCACTCCCGAACAACCTTTGGAAGTTCATGGTTCCACCAACAGATATCCCTACAGTTACGATTGGCACCAGGAACCAGTTGGATGCTCCCAATGATGGGGACAAGTTATAATTTTCAGGTATTTTTTAACTTAGTGATGTTTAGTATTTTAAAATTCCAACTCGTCAATATATCACTGCTTCCTCTAATACTTCTGTTGAAATGTAGTGCTTTTTACTTATGTCGGTGTGAAAAGTATTAATTACAGCTGTATAGATAATAAATTTTATATCCTTTGTTGTATTTATGTTTACTTAAGGAATATTTACATCTTCAAAATAAACTGCTTAAATCTGCAGTTTATTCTATCTTCTGCTAAAGCAATTTTTCCTATTATATGTGAATCAACTTTGCAGAAATCAACTTATTATAGTTTTTGATTATATTAAAGAAAGGAAGGTTACCATGTGTTTCAGTCTGCAATGGGATCAATCAAATTGTCAGTAGCTATTTGTTGTATTTAATTATAAAACCTTTTGTTACATAATTTATTTGTTTCCTTTTTTTTCACAGGAAATGCTAGCGCAGTTTATCAGCAGAAATTGAAAGCAGCTGGGAAGGATCGACTTGTAAGATAGGAAAACATTCCCAAAACTTTTGTTTTATGTACACTAGAATATGAAAAATAAATAGCTAAATCAGAAATATTTTACTTTCCTAAAGAATATACTCTATATCTGCAAGTGCCAATTCAAAGAAAATATTTGGGGGTAGTTCATAATTGAAACTGGCATTTGGGCAACAGCAGTTATAATTCTTTTTTTTAACATTTGTTCTTTAAATTGTTTAAGAATCAATATAAAAATTTAATAATTTATTTATTGAAATTGAAACAATAACAACTCTCCATATTTACAGGCTACTATCAAGGACAGAGTAAAACAGACAAATAATAAATAAATTCTCTACATCAGAAACATTACACTACTATAAAGATAATAATATAATATCAACAGTTTAATTTTTTCATTTACTAAAAGCTGCAAACTGCACTGTTATATGTGATAATAGAAAATGACATATAGTAAATAATTAATAGCAATGGAATATAAACCGTAAAAATGCTAAACGTTACTATTATACAGATGATTTTGAAAAAGGGCAATTTCTCTTTTGTCCTTCAATCCAAACTTTTTCCAAGTGTGGAAAAGATGTACAGGTATGGTACCCCAACCTCCGACTTCAGTGTTAACAAGATCATATTTTGCCTTGAAGTATGGGATTGTGGGTATATATATATGCCTTTTCTCTTTGACTTCTTCTGGTTCCTTTTTAAACTTTTCAAACCTAATGGTAGGATCAATATATATCCTAGTCAAAAGACAGCAGAGACTTGATGAAGATAAATTAAAAGATAAAGATTATAAGAATATTAAAGATAGAGGTGATATACAAAAAATGCCAAGGAAGACTGCAGTGGCCTTATTTAAGATGGCAACTGGCCACGATTGCCTCGCAGAACATCTCTACAAGATATGATGCCTACCTACAACCAAATGCACTCTGTGAAGAAGAGATCATCCTGAACAAACAGCATCTCGCCAAATGCAAAGGCCTTAAAGGTGATAACTTACAGACTTTATATTGGGAAGCCAGAGGGAAAATGATGCAGATCAATTAATCCTCAATGCCATTGGTGAACAACAACAACAACATATATATATCCTATTTTGTTGTATTCTGGAATTGCAATTGTGTCAATTCGTCTTGTGCTCTAGACCTCTTTGATAGTTGTTCGATCACAGTTCGTCAGCAATCATAGAGGGAAATTCTGTGTTGGCGAGAATTACATAATACTTCCCATGAGGGCAGCGCAGTGTTTCAATCCCTCTGTGGCATCACCGACAGAGACTGTTGTCTTAAGATCTACCCAGTATTGAATGGTTATTCTATATACAGTAGACCCTCGTTTAACCAAATTCCAAGGGACCGAAAATTAGCCAATTTGGTTTAACGAAATTTGAATTAACGAGGTTTTGTAAAAAATATTCCTGTGTTATCTGAAATGGTAAAATACGACTGTTGAGTTCACTTTCTCTCTTGTTATGCATACCAACGAATGAGAGTGTTCCACTTCTAAGAAAAAGTAAAAATTACTGCTGTATACAGTATATCTGGCATTTGTTTAATTAAGAAAGTATACTGGCAAATGCTTGTCGTAATTGTTTTAAAACAGTACTGTTTGGAACAATATTGTACTCATTGAATTAGTGAGTCATATAATACAACAAACAATAACCTTAAGAAACACTTTAAATACACCGTTCTTTTAACACTAAATTTTAATCGGAACATATGTTTTATTTACAATTCTTATCCATTGCAAATTTTAGTTTTATAATTTGAAAAAATCATTAGTTGTTGTTGGCAAACCATATGTTAATATTATGGTACTCTCTGAAGATCCAGGGCATCCTGAAATGCCATGGAGACATCAGGCAGCAAATCTCTTGAGAACAGAAATTGCAGCGTCGTGGTGTCGTATCTTCATGTTCCTCCTCAGAAGATGACAGTAAAGAATTGTCATTCTCTTCTGCATTTTCAGCAGATGACTGGTGCATCAGCAGCACAGATGTTGTCTACCTACGTCCATTCTTCCATAATGACGGTACAAGAGGGCCCCAACCGGGTGTAAGTGTGTAGAAGAGCATTATCAGAATCTCAATTGTATCCACATAAGTTCAGATGTGGATCTCGGTTTCCTGTTAAGTTTCAGCGGCGTTATTAGTTGCTGTCCAGGCCTTCTTAAAACAGTTAGTTATGGTGTGTTGTAACTTCATCCCAAGCAGCAGATATGTTGTGGAAAACTTGCAGTACATTCCAATGTGGAACTGTTTCTTGTAGTTCTATTGCACTGATGGCAGCCTTAACAAGTCGGCGTCTGTAATTACGCTTCATTGAGGCGATTATTCCTTGATCCAATGGTTGCAGACATCTTGTGGTGTTGGTTAGTAAGAAGACTTCTATGTTCGGAAGTTCCAGGTCATCAAACTCATGTGCCGAGCAGTTGTCCAAAGTTAGCAAAATGTTCCTCTTTCTTGCAGTCATTTGTTGTTGAATCTTCAAGAGATTCGTCATTCAAGCTTTATTGTTATTCTTGTACTGACTTGGCAGATTGAATAGATGACCTCTTTAAAACAACGTGGATTTTTGTATTTTCCAATCACTAATGGTTTGAGCTTCTCAGAACCATCTGAATTACAACACAAAACCCCCGTCAATCTCTCCATGCTGCATTTTTCCGCCCTTGGCACGTAGCATTTTTTCAGGTATCAAGTTATAGAAAACACATTTCTTGGGTGATGATGAGAGAGCTTAGATTGAAACTTCCGCACCCACTCATTGGCATCTCCCTCGTTTATTACTTTATGGCCTCCCCAAAGACACTGACAGAACTGATTTTATGCCTCTTCTGAAAATGCATAGCCATCCCTCAGAAGACACAAACCCAGAAATTCCTTCTTTGTTGGGGATTTCCCGAGCCTTTTTTTTGAAGATGGGGCCGGATAGTAAAAAAAAAAAAAAATCAGAAAAATTATGTGAAATGCATGACAGAAAATACTGTAGTGCACAGCACAACATACATATTTGGTTTAAATGAAGAATAACGTATGGGATATGTAATGAGGGGACCAGATTTTAGCTTGTATGAATTAACCGAAATTCGGTATAAGCGGTAGATTTTTCCATGTAATTCGGCAGGAATCTAACAGCTTTTACGGATTAACCAAGTTTTCGGTTTATCCGATTTCAAATTAGTGAGGGTCTACTGCAATATTTTTATAGAATCACACCATTCGCTTGATGTTAGGCCATGACAGTGTGAAATCCATGAGTTCACTAGCTTGTATTTCTTGAATAGCTCAACGCCAAGTCCTTTCTGAGGAAGTTTAGCCCAGGCATACACTTCTCTCTATAGAAGTAAATTAGTGAAGCTGAGAGTGATATAAATTCACTTCAGTGTGATTTTCCATCAGTTATTTTATAAAACGAACTCCTAATTGCTCATTCTCAAAGCTTGCTAATTTCACACCATCTTGGTTAGTCAGAGACGTGGACAAATTTGTATTTTTCAAGAAAAAAATTGAAACCAGATTCTATTATTAGATTCACACTTTATGAACATTTGCCAATGAATCAGAAGATATAAGTACAAGTCCAATGCTCAAGAAAACTTTTCCCTGCAAATTTTATGCACAATCTTTAGCCTTAATGTATCTTTGCCAGTTCAGCATTAAAAGTTTAGTAAAAATCTTGTTGCAAATTTTGTATGTGGACAGTCTGATACCTTCATTAGTTAAATCATTGTATTACTTTAGCTTTGATACTACTGTAAAACTGCTCTTATAAATTTTCTTTCATGAGTTAATTATCCTGTTTCGGAGTGAATAGGGGAGTAAAACACTTGTTATAAATTTCATATTCATGTGATCTTATGCATCTTCATTCCTGAGTCTGAGTAAAGTTCTACTTAAATATATAACATTGTTGTTTGTCTTCAAGTTCAGATTTAGTACTAAAGTACAATTGTCTTTACAAATTTGAATGCGTACCTATTATTAGTGGATGAGATAATTTATACTTTTTCAGCTTTGATGCTGGAGTAAACCTCTTCTTTCAAGTGTGGTATTTTGCCTTCATGAGTTAAATTGATGATCAAGCAGGATGGCTCAGGCGGTAACGTCTGTGGCGTGTATTTGGGAGATCCCGGGTTCAAATCTCCAAGGCCAACCAATCTGAGCAAAGCATTTTTTACGGTTTTCTTCAGTTGCTAGGCAAATGCTGAGTTAGATAATTTGATCTGGGAATTTCTCTATCATCCCTTTCATCACTACATTTCACTTCCTTCTTCACCATACCAAGCATTGGGCTAATCACCCATCCTGGATATGTTGATCCGGAGTTTGTTGTCTCCTCGACAGGCTACTGGTCTACGAGGAGGGTATTCTGTTAAAGAACAGGAAGGTTAATAGCTTTTTTACTTTTGGTGCTTCGTAAAACTCTTCTTACAAATTTTGCATTTGTATGGTCTTTTGTCATGCAGGAATCCAAAAAAATGTATTCACTCTTTGATAGTTAATATCTTTGGAGCAAAATGACTTGGCAATTACTATTCTTGCAAGAAAGGGGAGAGTCATATTTGTTCAAAGTGACCACTATTAGCAGCTTTACAGTGTCGATGCTGCCAAACTGTTGAGCAAACTACAGCTGCAGTGTATTCAGTAAGATCATTTTCGTACTGCTTGCAGTATACCTAGCTTTTGTCAATAAATCTGTTCCTTTAAGGTCCCCATAGGTGTTGCATATGGAGATTCAGTAGTATCTCTTCAACCTATCCTCCATGGTGTAGTGATTACCATGTTAGCCTCTATACCCCCGCTGTTGAAACGTTGCACTTGACAACTAGTAATTATTTTAAAATAGAGAGTTGAGGGTTGTTACACTACATCACTATGATATCATAGTGATGTAGTGTAACAACCCTCAACTCTCTATTTTAAATTATGACACATCACTGTTACCAGCTTCTAAATCTTCAAAAGTAGTCAACTAGTAATTAGGTTGGTATACTTGCAAAAAAAGTAGATGAAAAGCTTTAACCTTTAGACTCCCTAAACCAATCATAAGGCAGCATTTTGGGTATGCATGACAAAGCCGAAGCGGCTCTGTTGCTCGATATAGCTATTTTCAACCACGTGTTTCAGTTTGTGAATCCCTAGCACGTGCATCAAGTTGTTCTTTGCAAGCTAATGTTGTTCATTGTTATTTGTGGTTATTGTTGGTTTTCATGTATACATATACATATATTTATCTTTTTATATATATTTCATTCATTTTATTTATACAAGATTTGAAGTGCAACAATGTCTTAAAAACGATGCCGATCACCGAGTGATGATTCACAAAGTGAAAATCCTTTGCGTCGAGATGTGCCACTTAATAGCCAGGCATTCTTTAAACAGGAGGAGTACGTGAAGGTTCATGGGCATCCCTCTATTCCTCCTGATAAAACCATACAACGAACTGCAGCAGCTCTTGAACTAATCATGAGAACTGTTATTTACAAAGGAGTGAAACTCCAAGATAAGAAGGGGAAAATTCCTGAACCATCTGGAATGCAGCGTGAGTGAAAATAAGTTTGTTATCGCAGCTTATAATTTGTTTTATTTCTCCTCATTGTAGCAGGCACGTTTGCATTATTTTGTTTCTATATTGTCAAAAGTGCTAATTTATTCTACATACATTGCAATGTTTATGCTGAGTTATTTTCAATTAGCAATAATAATAATAATAATACGAAATAGTTATTACTCATTGACGTTCACTCTTACATACACTTTTTGAATGCGGCTTAGACACGATAGAAAGGAGAATAATCAGCTAACCACTCTGGCAACGTTGCAACCACAAAATAGTCAACGTTACGCAAAGCCACACAAACTGTCAAGTGCAAAGATTCAGTGGCATGGTATAGTTCAAACCCAGCGGAAGGCAATGGATTTTTTTGAGCGTAAAAATACTTAGCATGGCTTCCTTCAGAAGGGAAGTAAACCAGGTGGTCCGTGTCATAGATTTACAGCACGTAAAAGAACCTCAAACCTGATAAAGCAACTTCTGAATAAAATTTCCGGTCTTTCACGCCGAATATAGAATGGGACGCTAAGAACCACAGCAGTTAAATTTTTTTAATTTTTTTTCAACCTATCCATCGTCCAGAAAAATTGTCATCCGAGTACATCCTGACATCTAGATGTAATGCTTGAAAAAAGTGACTTGAAGTTACAAGAGAGAAGTCAAAAATGTCTCAAAATTAATTCAGCTCGTGTAAACAGGTAGACATGTAGCGACTCAATCTTGTATAGGGAAGGGAAGGTTGGATAAGTTAGCTTTAGCCTGAAATGTAGAACAGCCTTATCTTATTCTTTTATAATGCTTTCAATCAACATAACTATAAAAAATATATATTTGATTAATACAACAGCTGAACCAAAGAACTTCAATGAAAACAATGCTTCTGTCCTCTAATGCTGTTAATATTTTCTTTTACATGCTTTGCTTCTCTTGCTTGTAGGAACATGTCAAATGATAATGATTACAAAAGTTGCTTAACACTTTAACTGCATTATAATAGTTTACAAATAATGTTTGCAATTACAATTACGTCTTTGTATATATAATAATGTTCACAACAATCTGCAAAATGTAGCAGCCCATATAATTATTTATATACCAGTTATTTGCTGCCTCCTTTTAATTACAATATACTTAAAAGTAATCTGTTTAAACAAAACAGAAAACTTTGAATGAAAATATGCACATTAACTAAAATGACATAATTTCTTTGCTCAGAAATGAAAAGCAGGACCATTCATTGCTCTAAGCTATGTTCGTACAGGGGAGTTTTGTCTAATAAAACGTTTCTAAAATGCATATTGTATACTGTCATCTTTTATGATACTATCACACTTTGCCAGTCTTCAAATCCTCTGCTTACATTTTATAAAATGCATACCAAATATTTGATCTTCTCTTGAAAGTCAAAAACCCACTCATGATATGTAAAATATAACACTATTAATTTACTTCATTAAAAGCTAGTCCTTCAGAATATCAGATTGAAGATATTAACATACAAAAATTTGTACCCAAAAATAACCTCTTCCTTCTCAAGATGAAGTGCAGAAGTTAGATGCTATTTCTTTTTGTCTGTAAATAATGCTGTTAGATTTACTAACTCAGCTGCCCTTTAAAACATTCTTTTTAAGCATCTGTTGTGATACCTCTTCAAGATAACACTAATTTCACACTGACATGGTCTATTAGAAAAATGGATCATACTGTTTCTTTTCAGGAGCAATTTATATTCAAAGTTGTATGAGCTTCTGTCCATGAATATGGAGCTGTACTTATAAAATTAAGGCTCAAATGAATTTCATTCTACAAATTTCAGATAAGTCCTTCAACATAATGATTTAATGTGCTAAGTTCATTACCCATTTATCTCTGAAACTATTTAAGATATCAAATGAAATGTTTACAGATTGCAGACAAATACCATATATGTACTCTGATCTATTTTTATCCAATATGTTTGTTTATTAAAGAAGATAGGATTATTTTATTGCTTACACCAACTTTTGAATTATCAGAAATTATTTCTTTAAAAAATAACCAACCATGTTATTAACACCAAAGTAGATTCATTACACCTAAAGATTGTTTTTACCATCATAAAATTTAGCTATCTTTAATAGTTTTTGAGTAAATGGATTGTTTATACCAGAAAATGTCATTCACAGAAAAAGCTGTTCAAAGCAAAAATAGAGAAAACAAACTTGCCTGTATTTGTAAAGAAACCATGTGGCAGGCTGCCTTGTCAACAGTAGTACCAATGTGTAGAACAAAACTTCTCCTAAAAGGGCTTAAGTTTGGAAAGGTAGAATCGGACTAAAAAACTTGATGCCATGGCCAGGATTTGAACCACGATCTTGTGGTTTCTGTCCAGTTGCTCTAACCAACTGAGCCACCATGACATTACATTCTCCAACTGACTTGCATTTTTTCCTGGTAAACCACAAGGAGATTTCAGTCTGATTGTACCTTTCCAACCTTGTCCTACACATGCCTTGTGTGAAGAACAATAATTAACATTGATTGACCTAATATTTGGTTAAACTATGAAGCCTGGCACTTAAAGTACTTACAGCATTATAAGCCACCATGAGGGTATGTCATCTCAAAATGAAGATAAGATCTACTTGTGGTTTACCATCAAAAATGCGAGTTAGTTGCGGAATTTAATGTTGTGCCGGAATGTTCCTATGGTAGTCCAGTTGCTTACAGCAACCAACAAAAACTGGAAGATCCATGGTTCAAATTGCGGCAATGGTATTACATTTTTCAGTCTGATTGTACCTTTCAACTTTGTCCTAAATACGGCTTGTTTGAAAGAACAATTAATTACATTGGCTTCAGTTTACCACTTTACTCTAAAGTGCGTAGGAGTTAGGATTTTTTACTTTCTGTACCACATGCATAGTAGGTATAGAAGGTATTGCATTCCACCCAAAAATTCTATACTGAGGTTTTGGAAAGGCATGTTTTGAGCCCCTTGAATACAAAAAAAAAAAAAAAAAGCATTTTTAGAAAAATGTCTCTGCGAACAGCATAAATCAAAAATGAAAAGTCGGATAAATACCAACCTTGGTATTTACGTTTACTACCTTCCAAAGATGTGTCAAAGATTTTCAAGAACATCCCCCATCCCAAACTACCCTTTACATGGAACATTTTTCTAAATTTATTTTCTAAAAAATGGCTCTAATGATTTTGATTAAAATGCCATATATTAGAGATATTTACATGACAAAGTGCATATCTTGAATTTTCTGGGACTAGCCTGTGAAGACCTCTTTATTTGGAAAGAATTTTGTATAATCATGTTAACGGATAAGACGAAAACACACTTCACCAAAAATGTTAATCTCTTTAAAAAGCACAATTTATTTTAAATAAACTTTTTTATTGCATCAGCCATTTCCAAGATATCCATTATTAATGGTTCGAACTGTTCAGTACTTTAGCTGTTCTTTTCAAGTCTGTTGATTTTCAATTGTTTTTCATTGATGTCATGGAAAGAGTATGGAATTTTAAGGATAGCATATAGTTTAAAATAAAGAGAGTTGAGGGTTGTTACACTCAACTCTCTTTATTTTAATATTGACACATCACTGTTACTAGCTTCTAAATCTTCAAAATTAGTCAATAGCATATAGTGTTCAGTTCTGAAACATTTGACTATCGCTATTCCCTTTATATGTATAATAAAATGTAACAGCAATTTCCAAAAAGGTTTATCTCGATTAAAATTAAGTAGATAGAAAAATAAACTTTCATAAGAATAATTTGTATACGTACTAATAAGCAATAGAGGGTAGAGAAAGTCATGTGAATATAACATCACAGAATTTTTTCTTTCTTTCTTTCTTTGAAGTGCTGCAGAAAATCATGGTGTAAAATGGCAGATGCAGAACTATTATTAAAAATATATTTAAAACTTTAGTATTATGCCTTCAATAATAAAATATACAAGAAGTTCAAGAGGAAATTCAAATTAATAAGATTGCACAAAAAATTAAAAATGTCTTTTTTTGTGTGCGTGCGACAATTTTCGACATATTTAATCTCCCCTTAATGCATGCATTTGCTGGATCAATGCTTGAATAGGTCTCTTCTTACAAATTTCACATGTGGCTTCTTTTGACTGTTTTAAACTTGTTACTTCAATAAAGATTTGTTATAAATTTCACATGTTAATTTTCTTTTACATTTAGGAATTAATTTATGCTTTCAGAACATGTTTTAAGCAGTTCCACACACATTTCATCGCTTTGGTCTTTTGCCCTCGTGAATTAATTTATGTACAGTTAGATTTGATGATCGAGTGAAGCTCTTCTCACAAGTGTCACATTTATATGGTTTTATACCCTCATGAATTAACTTATGGATTTTCAAGTGCGATGCTTGAATATAGCTCTTATTACAAATTTCACATGCATGTGGTTTTTTATCCTCATGAATAAATTTATGCCGTTTCAGAGTTGATAACAAAACAAAGTTCTTTTCACAAACTTCACATTTGTATGGTCTTGAGCCCTCATGAGTCAATTTATGTTGTCTCAGGTGTGATGCTTGAATGTAGCTTTTGTTACAGATTTCACAAGTGTGCGGTCTTTGGTCCTCGTGAGTTAATATGTGCTTTTTCAGTGTTGATGCTTGAGTAAAGCTCTTTCTACAAATTTCACATTTGTGTGGACTTTTGCCCTCATGAATTAATTTATGTTTTTTCAGAGTTATTTCTAGAGTAAATTTCTTCATACAAATTTCACAGGTGTAAGGCCTTTTGCCTTCATGTGACAATTTATGCTGTTTAAGGTTTGATGCTTGAATAAAGCTCTTTGGACAAATTTCACAAGAATGTGGTCTTTTGCTTTCGTGAGTGTACTTATGCTTCTTTAGTGTTGATCCTTGAGTAAAGCTTTTGTTACAAATTTCACATTTGTATGGTCTTGTGCCTTCATGGATTAGTTTATGCTCTTTTAGATTTGATGCTTCAGTGAAGTTCTTGTTACAAATTTCACATCTATAAGGTCTTCTGCCCTCATGAATTAATTTGTGATGTTTCAGGCTTGATTTCTGAGTAAAGCTCTTCTTACAAACGTCACAGGAGTATGGTCTTTTGCTCTCCTCATGAGTTAATCTATGCCTTTTCAGGTTTGTTATTTGAGTAAAGCTCTTTTTACAAGTTTCACATTTGTGCGGTCTTTTGCCCTCATGGATTAGATTATGCTCTTTAAGAGATGATGTTCTAGTAAACGTTTTGTTACAAATTTCACATGTGCGTGGTCCTCTCCTGTCATGTTTTACACTATGGGCTTTTAACTTTGATAAAGTCTTAAATCTCTTTTCACAAATACTACAACTGTTAAGTGTTTCACAACTCTGAATTAAACTGCAGCTTTTCATATCTGAATCCAAGGTGGAATATGTTTCTGCTTCTTCAAACATCCGTGACTGCCTAGAGTTGAGTAAACAGGATACTTCAGGATCACTGCTTCCTTCGATGTTTTTCCAGGAGTTTGTACTTGTGAAGGAACAGGAGGTACTGTCACTGCATGTTGTTTCCATATGCAACCTGAAATATGAAAACAATATTATCAGTAATCATTGTATATTGTGTGGTCCAAAGCACCTGATGTTTCGAACAAATATGATGCAACTACATCAATGCCAAACCTCACTCTGCTTTGGCAGAATGTTTCACGTTTGTGGTAAATGTTATCTCAAGTTTATAAATGCTAGAACAGAGCCCATCACCAAAAAAATTGAGCAACAATATTACACCAAAGTTTAACTCACTATTGAAGTGCCTACAATACATCACTACTCATTTTGGTATTTGTTATTGTCTGCCAAAACTTAGTTGCTTCAACCTGGAGAAAGTTATGGTCATAGACCTCTATCTACTTGACATTATATATACTCTTTTACCTGTTAAAGGATTGTTTCAAACAATGCATGGCTTTCATGCGAAGGAATATTTACTGAACTGGGAGTTTTGAATACTTCTTTTAGCAACTTGCAACATTTTTCAGAGCAAACATTATTTTTTGAAAACATAGCCAATTGTCAACATTAAAAACAAGTCACTTAGTTTATGTCAGCAAAGTATTTATTACTATTATAAGCATAACTAAACCAAAAGTCTTGGTTTAAACATCATGAAAGGCAACTATAAATTAATTAGCCACAAAATTCAAACCACTGGGTGAAAAAGTATGTTTCTTTTTTGTACTTGCTCAGAAGAACATAGCTTTTATCTTAGCTAGCTGTTTTGCTGTAATATGAAGTATACATGATGCTTGTGTTTTACAAGCAGCAAGCTGTATTATTGGACATGCCTCAAACGTCAGGAGGTTTGGACCTGATAATACATATACATTTGGTAAAATGCTAAGAAAGAATTACAATTGGTTTATCTACTGAAATTTGACCCTGGCCACTCAATCAGTAATCAACTACTATTCATGCAAATTTAATAACTAAATATTATTACCCACAATTAAATTGTCTTTCTCTCTCTTCACAGTACATTTTCAGTTATTTTTTGCACGACATAAATATTGATCCACAGTCTTGCTTTCTTCTCTAAATATTCTGTTTAAAACTATCTTCTGTCTTTTTCAAATCACTTGTCATTAAATAAGTTCTTTCCTCCCTTCCACAAATGGACACTCCCCCTGTATAGAACCATTTCTCTGACCTTTTAACTTCCACACTCCAGTTCTTGCCCATGCTATGCCCTCTCCTCTTTGATTACTTTTATCATATTTTTTCCTATCCCAAGAACATTTCAGCATAACATAAGATACTAATGATCTCTCTTTTGTTAAGCCACTAAACAATTTTTGTTTCTTTATACTATGAAATTTAATCTTGCCCCTTTCCAAAACCATTTAATATGTGTTTCTCTCCTCCTCCAAATATTACATAAGCCATTGCATTCCAGAATATTTCTTATGCTACTTATTCACCCCTTATCCTTTAGAGACAATTCTTGATAAATTAAATACTACTTTAATAAGTTGTCATCTAAATTTAGAATCCTATGCCAATATTTTAGAGGTCTCCCTATTAAACCTTTTCTTGCTGATCGTCCTATTTTTATTTGAGTATTCTCCTTCAGTGTTGAACTTGGTAAGCCAAGAGCTTCTCTGCAAGTGATAGCCATTTTGGTTTATTGTTTCATCAGTGTCACGGAGGCATACACAGTACGGGGGAGAGGATGTAATACTGAAGCAGTAAAGTCTCATTTTTGTTTTTCATAATGCCTTTATACTTACAGGTCTAATATACCACATTGTACCTGTTAATAAACAAGTAAATAAAAATACTCTATGCACTAAAACAGTGGTAGATATTAGAGGATGTTAGGGAATTTTTGCCCGTTTAAATTATTCCATACAGTGGTTGGCAACATTGATTAAACAACTCACTCTACTCATTTTACTATGTGCGCATGTTTAGTCATATGTAGTTAGTGCTAGATGGTTATGGAGCAACTCCCATTCTAGTGGTTAACACACCTGACTGGTGCTGGGGAGTAGTCTCTATGTACCCCTGTTTGCCTTTTGATCCTATAAATACTTAAAGAGATGTTTGTTGGTCATGTTGACATGTCGGATCCTATATTCAGTCAGCATACCCTGTTCAGTGATCCATTTGATATCCCTTTCGCTTGGATAAATCTTTAAAAGAGGCCGCAGAATAAATGTATGACTCACATTGTCTGGTTCAGTTATTCCTGTTTCAGCCCCTCCCCCTCTCCAAATGCACTCTCTGTATGTGCCACAGCATGTCATCATAGAGTATCTTCAGTGTTGATGCTTTGTGCCAATGCACAATACTAATAGCTGCTGCTTAGCAGAAAGTATACTTCTTTCCTTGAAACATTCTCAGTGTGCGATCCAATTACTCGCAGAAGTGCTTTATGAGAGTACTTGAACTTTTCAAGTAGAATCAAATTTTTTTGCGCTGTGATTATTCTGGCTTCCCCTGCAAACAGAACTCTCTTGCAGCTTGCGCATCACCAGTAATATAGTGTCCCAAGCAACTACAGTGAAGTCATTTTATGATGAGGCTACGAATCGAATGTATGCGTACTCTACACAGTCATTTATGCTGGGGATTTTTTGTTCCATAACTCCCGCATTACCTACTCAAGTGATAGCAACATGCATTATAATGAGTACACCTTGTTATAAGTGGTGTATCCTGGTATCTTCGGATGAAATTTTCATTCTCACGCATAAGTTCTTCTTGCATAATGTTTATAATCTGTGTTTTTGTATTGTCATAAGTTCGTCTATGGTGTGGGAGTTGTTTAGGGTTTCCCACCAATAGATGCACCAATTTCATCAATTGTTTCCTCTGTGAGAACATCTCGTTTTTGCTTCTTAGGTTTAGCATTTAGTGATCCCATTGCCCTAAACTTATTAACCAGATGTCTAACAGTTTCTCTACCTGGAACTGGAAATTTCTCCTGAAATTGTCTATACACCTGTCTACGTGATTCAGTTTTTACATTTGTATCATACGTAACAATTTGTTGCTCGAGTATGAATTTGTCGACAGGCATTACAGTGGACTAAGACACTAACACTCTTAAGCAAATCACACACAACACAGATATCTTGAATAAACTTTCACCTTTGAGATGCACAATGCATGACTCTTTTACAGCACAAACACAGCAGCAACTGATAAAGATAGGCTTGAACAAATCATATGCTGTCAGCTGCACATCAGAAAAGTACAAAGGTCACTGGTGCAGCATGCTACGCATATAGCCAAACACAGCAGCAACTGATAAAGATAGCCTTGAACAAATCATACGCTGTCAGCTGCACATCAGAAAAGTACAAAGGTCACTGTAGTGCAGCATGCTGCACATATAGCCAGTCTGTGGCCTCACCTTAAAAATTTGCTAGCATAATGCAGCTGTATGATTCGTCATGATACACTTGGAAAAGAAATAGTAATTATGGGTAACTTGAAACAGCAATAAATGTATATGAATTACTTCTAACAATACAATAAAACAATGTAAATAAAATTCTATACCTTTTTCACTATAAGCTGAAAGGAGAAGTAAACAAACCCACATGACAAGACAGCACCTCATTGGCTGGTGGACAAATTACAACCTTTCCCGCTTAGCATGTCGTCTCTTCCTCTACAAAAACAGTTCAGTTCATATCGTAACATTTTGTGGTTATTCTGGTGCAGAGAAATGTAAACAACTCATTATTGTAACAGTTCAATTTATGAAACTAAATGTGTTTGGTCAGATTCACCTATAACTAAATGAACTGTTATAGCATAGGGTTTAAGAGGCTATGCGCAGGCGCTGCAGTTCGTTTCTGCTGAGAATGTTCTGCCACTGTAGAAAACATAAACAAGGGAAATGGAAAGAAGACAGTTGTGTTAAATGCTTTTAACAAATTCAGTTATAAGTATCCACTTTTAATCGAGAATGAATATGGTTGGCCATTGTTTAGCAATAATTGAACTTCTTTGTTAGTGATGCAGAATTGTTGCTCGGATAGCTTGGGTCGTGTTTGTTTTTTGTTGTGTTTTAACCTATAGTGCTGATCATTATTTAACTTGTTGACTCATAAAAGGTTAAAGCAAAGGTGGTATACTGATATTAGTCATTAAATGAATGATTTCTAAAACATGAAGTTAGAACAGTTTAATCCAGTACCTTTAATCACAGAAGCCAAACTGTTCAGGTACAACTTTTATTTGTCTACTCTTGGTATTATGTGTTAGAAGTTTAGGATGTAAGGCAAAATATAGAATAAGACATACAATGTTTAAAAATGATTCCCAAGTTGCGCAATATATTGTATTCGAATTCTGTATGAAGCAATTTCCTCTCATAGGTCTTAGTTCCCGTCATCCTCCACATGGTGCTGCCATGTGCTCGGCGGAGTGATACATTTGTTTTGTTTACTTCTCCTTTCAACTTATAGTGAAAAAGGTTTAAATATAAAACTATTAATCACAAATTTTATAAGAAGAAAGCTCCATTATCCCTATCAGCAAATTAATTTTTTGAAATCACACATTTGCCTCTTAGCTGTATTTCCTGAGAACCTACAAATATTGCTGCTGACATCAGAATATCCCCCTGTGTTTAAACCCCCATTTAACAAAGCCATGAAGCAAACAGTTGCTGCCAGAGGGTAAGCAATTAAGTCATTGTCTTACAAGTCTTACTTCAAGGCTACTTCTGGCACCATGTCCCCAGCTATCTCATCCGTATGTGAGGCAGTCTTCTGGAACAAGACAACAACCTTTAGTTGTAAACAAACAGTGATTGTTTAAATTCATACTAAAGATAATTAATTAATTCTTCTTCCACACATGTGTTTTCATAGTGATCCGGAGTTAAACCATACAATTTCACGTATACTCAACATGCTATCCAAAAGGGACTTTAGGGAGTGTTTTGAACAGTGGACAGAACACTGGAACCTTGTATTGTGTTCGAGGGAGAATATTTGGAAGGTTTATAAAAGAATTTGAAAAAAATGAGCAGTATTTTGCAGTAAAAAAAAAAATCTGATGTGTTACACTCACATAACTTTCTCTACTCTTGTACAAACTATTTTTACAAACGCTTATTCTCCATCTACTTCATGTTAATCGAAATAAACATTTGCAGACTCTTATCTTATTGCTAATTTTCTTGTAGATGTAAGGGGAATGTATATCTACAAGGGCAATTTGGAAATACAGTAGCCTTTAAACACATACATATCTCTTAATAGCTGGTTGCTAGGTGCAGCACCATTCCCTTTGCCACAGATTAATACTCTTTGCATATCAAAGACAAAAAAATGAATAACGAATTCCCATTTGAGAAAATAAAGTATTGAAAAATTTAAGGGAATAACAAGTAATATCTCGAAAAGGTTCACTCAACAAAAAAAATTTATATGACATAAATTGTGTATTTTAACGCGACCTACATTTTTTGTGTAGTAAAATTTTGTCTATCTCTTATGGTTTAGGAGTTATGCAAAAGTCGTTCACAATAAAGAATACTTTTTGAGACATTCCCAGGAAATACAAGATATACATTTTATTTGTGATAAAAATATCTTAAACATATGATATTTTAATCAAAATCATTAGAGCCATTTTTGAGAAAATTAAAATATTCGAAAAATCTTCCATGTAAAGGGTAATCTGGGGTGGGGGGATTTTCTTGAAAACCTTCGTGTCGCATCCTTGGAAGATACTGAAGCTAAATACCAAGTTTGGTGTTTATCCGACTGTTCGTTTCTGAGTTATGCTGTTCACAGACAGACACACAGACACACACGGACATGTTTCCAAAAATGCTTTTTTTGGATTCAGGGGGTCTCAAAACATGTATTTCCGGTGAAATCTCGGTATCGAATTTTTGGGTGGAATAAAATACTTCCCCTACTTACTATACATAGTAGAGAAAGTAATAATTCCAATTATTTTTAACGTCCTTTCTTATTCCTGAGCAAAGATTACAGCCATAGATAAAATCTCATGTTATTCTACTACATATAAAATAATAACCATTTCACTGCTTTCTGTAACAACTGGATAAAACTTATTATTTTTTCTTTTCAAGTAAAGCTTTAAAGAATAAATTTGAGGTGTAGGTAAACATATTTTGTGTCAAATGTGTATCTATCCAAAAGGATGACTTTAAAATGGAATATTCCATAAACATTACCTTTATCTCATTCTGGAAGTTAGCATCTGCAGCAAAGAACAGCTCCATTTCCTGCTTAATTTTATTTGATGTACTTTTAGGCCAGCAAGTTTCATCTCTAATTTCTGTTTTGTTATACATTTTATCTGTTTCACTGTTGTTGACACACTCCTTCACAAAATGTGAAGGTTCAAAAATTGTCTCACTATGAAAATCAGGAACCTCTTCACCTTCAGATTTAACTTGAGCTAATCTTCCATGTGAACACACCGGTTCTTCTTTTATTTCTATTTTGATGTCCATTTTATGTTCATTACTGTCAGACGCCATTAGAATGCCTGTAGAAAAAATTAAGCAAATCAGTATCAGTAAGCTCAAACCAAGTGATCAATGAAATCACACAGTACCTTACTAGCATAACAGTTCTCTAGATTATTGAAATTGCACGTGATTACTAAGTTTTCACTTAGGACGTGTTTCAAAGACTTTCTACTTCACCACCATAATTCTGCATGTGAAGAATCTGTGACTTACTACCTGCCATCCCCTCTGTAATGCTTGGGATGAGTTTTGTGTTAATGGACAGTCATTTGCATCTTTAATATAGTCAGTTACTGAGTGCAAATTGTCACTAAAGAGTTTGTGAAGTGGTTTTATCTATGGAAACAGAGTTGTTTAATAAAGATGCCCAAATTGTTACAAATTTTATTTTCTGAAGAGGTTTTTAGTTTTGTTTAATATTAAACTATGCAGCTGGTGTCTAATAAAGTGATTCATAGTAAGGCTAGAAGCATTACATACTACTTGACAAAGGGAACAGATATATTGGAAAAATGTGCGCAACACAATGATGTTAACGTCATTCACATATGAAAAAAGAGCATGTCAGTTGCAGTACACTCCCTGCAGATAATTTCTATAGGAATAGATAATTATAGTAAAATAGCGAGGCATCCTTCAGTGGACACTGCTGAAGAAATGTGTTGCATTATGCTTTTGTCACTTGGGTAAATCACCTCTTTAGAAATTATTCCAGGTGTTCTTTTCTTTCTTTTTTCCATTATAGAAATTACAGGAGGTAATGTCTAGTTTATTACAATAAATAATTACATAGATATATAATGGATTTACCACCATTAAGGTTTCTCCTAGTATATACCTGTGTAATCACCATTGCGCATAATTAATCATGTAACCTTTCATATTAAGATGCACACAGCTCCAGTGTGTTCTATTACTTACTGTATACTGAGTTACTATAGTATAACAACTTAGTAAAATCCCTTGGTCTACGGACTGCATTAGTATTCAGGAGGGATAAATCGCCCCCACTTCACTTGCCTTTAGCTATTGAGTTATCCAATGAGGTGTTATAAAGAGGAAGTGGGCTGATACTTCGGAAACAAGTGTCATGTCACTGTTGTGAACATAGCAATTATATAATGTAGAAAAATGTAATAGGATGTATTTACATCATGATAACTCAAAAACTAAAATCCTTACTGCAGTTCTGTAAGAGGTATGTTAAAGAGCACAGCTTCAAGATGATGATAATGTGTGATTGATCTCCTTGTAAAAAAAATTAAAGCTGCTACTTTTCTTTGTAAAACTGCAATTGAAATAATTTGTATTATGAAAATCAATCAGTGAGGAACTTTTTTCTTAGAAGAAATAGATGGGCGAGTGAAGGCTATGAAATACCCTAAAAAAGTGTGAATTAATTTTTGGAAGATCATGATAGTACCACATGTATGTGAAATGCTATCGCTAGTTATATGCAAACATTTGTTTTCACACCTGCTGCACTTTACTCGGCCTGTCGCAGCAGGCTATAAACACAGCATTTTTGTTGCAATGCCCTTGTGTCTTTAGTCCTGCCTCTACAGTGGGATAGTTACAACAATGGTATAATTAAGTGATATGCAATTTTGTGAGAATAAAATATATCAGGGGCTAGGTGAAATTATGGCATGCGCTGCTTAAGCAGTTAGAGAGGGGGAATACATGACCAGGTGTGTTACCCCTCCCAAGGGTCTTTTTCTAAGATGCTGAACTATAGTATTTTGCTGTTCTAATATACAGATACAAGCGAATGCAGCGCTCTGACAATCAAGGTTAATATGCTTGATCCCTTTGCTGTGTAGACAACATTATCAAATAATTTGATGACAAAAAGAGACTTGATACTCTAAAGCCACCATTGGACAGGGCTACTCAGCAGGCTGCAGGGGCCACTAGTATTTCTGAGCAGATAATTGTGCAGATAAGACAGGAAGGAATAAAGACTGAGGCAACATCCAGCAAGTTAACAACACCAGGAAAGAATAGGAAAAGGCCTATAAAAGTGACAGTTTTGATAAAACTCTATAATCAACTCTATTTATGGTATACAAAAAGAGGTACTCACTTTAGAATCCTGCGACTTGCATTGACGAGGCTTGGAATCACCCTCACTATACAGTTAAAGTGGTGGCAGAGCAATAATGAATTCGTAGTGAAGAAAAACCAAAATGCAGGACAGCAGTTCATTATTGCTGATGTCAGAGAAAATGGATTCAATCCAAATGTAACTTTAATTTTCAAAGCCAAACAGAAAACTGGAGATTATCATGAGATGAATTATGAGAATTTTCTTAAATAGACAATGGAAATTTTGTTACTTAATCTTCCAGCTAATAGACTGATCATCATGGACAACGCACTTTACCGCACTGTCAAGGAAAATAAGTCTCATAATAAACAGAAAATTAAAAACTGGCTTACAGAAAATGGAATAGATTATGAGGATTCATGATGAAGGCAGAGCTTCTAGAATTGGTGAAAATTCATAACCTTTAACCACATACAAAACTGCCATGCTGTTTGACAGCATGGAAAAAGTTGTGTAATTAAGGAGGCACTAGCAATGAGGGTGTCAGGTTGCTGAGCTCTCTCAAACATGTATTTATTGACCACAGAAGTGGGTCAACAGGCTGAATTCACTTCACAACTCGCTATGACACAGAGGCCATGTCTATTAGAGCTCCGTGCCCCACCTTAACGAGTTAATACTTAAAACTGTGTTTCTTAAGTTCTACCAGAATTTTACAGGTAAGTCATGTGTGGGTACCATTAAGATCTGGCATGGCAGATCCGTCTACTAAGGGGCCCCAGCCTCACCCTAGTTTAGAATAGTCAGGTTTTTATAGAATTTCAGGTACTTATTTCACACATCCCTCCCCAAGCATCCTCATGGCATCTTTCACCCCTCCCAACCAACTCTACCATCTGATCCTACTTCCCCTGTTATACACAATCCCAGGGTGCACAGTCCCAAGGGTTGCTACAATTAGATGTTTTGCCATCATGCATACTGTTTTATTTTTTACACGTGTTTTGTTAGAACCTGATGTATGAACCAGCCAACTTCTGCTTTTTATTACTTTATCTCCCACCTACTGTAGTAGGGAAGAGGAAGTATTGTATTGCATTAAAAAATTTGATTTCAGCAAATGCATGTTTTAAGACCTCATGTGTGTGCGCTGTGCGTCCCCACTCCTTACTACATAAAAATTTTTCTCAAAAACAGCTCTAATGAACTTGATTACAATTCACATGTTTAATATATTGACTTGAGAAAGTATATCTTGAATTTTTTGTCAGTATGTGGTGCAGTTTCCTTTATTTGACTGAATTTTGTATAACAAGGAAATCTTAACAGACAAAACATCTGATGTGTTCACATGACTTTCTCTACCCTCTATAACTTACTAATGGGTATACAAATTATTCTTATGAAAGTCTGTTTCCTATCTATGTCATTTTAATTCAAATAAACTTTTGCAGAAATTGCTAAATTACACATTTTGTTATGTATACAAATGGAATAACGATAGTCAAATGTTTAAGAACTGGACACTATATGCTGCTCTTAAAATTCCATACTCTTTCCATGACATTGCAAGAAACAACTGAATGTTTACAGAACTTGAAAAGAATGACCAGTATTGAACAATTTAAGCCATTAATAATAGATATCTTGGAAATGGCTTATGCTACAAAAAAAGCTATCTAAAATAAATTTGTTTTAAAAAGATGTACATTTTCTGTGTAATATGTTTTCATCTATCGCTTAAATTTACCAGTTATACAAGATAATACAAAATCTCTTCCAAATGAAAAGGACTTTGAAGGCTATTCCCAGAAAATTCAAGATATGCAGTTTGTCATGTAAACATCTTTAATACATGGAATGTTAATCAGAATTGTTCTATTTTTTAGAAAGTAACAAATTTCGAAAAATAGGGTGT
Source organism: Deroplatys truncata (assembly GCA_030765065.1). Taxonomy (NCBI): domain Eukaryota; kingdom Metazoa; phylum Arthropoda; class Insecta; order Mantodea; family Mantidae; genus Deroplatys; species Deroplatys truncata. The sequence goes on from CM060987.1 coordinate 23,380,682, forward strand.
AGTTTGGAGTGGGGGGGTTTGTCTTGAAAATCTTTGTGCCGCATCCTTGGAAGATACTGAATTTAAATAGCAACTTCGGCATTTATCCGACTTTACAGTTTTGAGTTATGCTGTTTGCACACACACATGGAACTTTTTCTAACTTTTTTTTATTCAGGGGGCCTCAAAACATGTATTACCAGTGAAATCTTGGTATCAAATTTTTGGGTGGAATGCAATCCTTCTCTACCTACTATGTACGTGGTAGAGAAAGTAAAACTTAATGCAAGAAAAACATATAACGCATTAAAATACATAATTTGTGTCAAATTTTTTCGTAGCATTAGTAATTCTCAAAATATTTCATGTTTCAGGTTCAGACCTTTTCTACGCATCAACTAACAGAGATACTTGAAAGCCTGCAATTTTTGCCCCCTCTTCCCTTTTCTTTCTCTTACAAGCAGGGGTTCCCCATCCCCCCCCAAAAAAACAATATTTTTTGAAAGCTCAATTTAAACTATTTAGTTCCTTTTTAGTCACTGGAAAACTTCGCAAAGGGCTGTCCCATAGGTACTATAGTAGCTGTTGTGATACTGGTACACAATAAAAGCTTAAACAAATAATTGGCAGTGGTGTATTTTATTACTTGGTATTTCAATGTATCCCATTGTATCAATTTAAACAGATCAATATAATAAGTGCAAAAACGCTATATGTTCTGAGCATGTACATGCCTGCCTATAATGTTATACTTCCTTTTATTCATTTCCAAAAATAATCATTTGATACGCCACATTATACATACAGTATGAATTGTATTTAACATTACTTTATGGAGGGGAATAGCACATTTAGATCAACAGACTTAAAGATACTGAGTTAACAGTTACAATAATTGATTAAAAATAATTATAAATGTGTTAATATTACCTACATTAATTTACATCAATATTTTTGTAATTCCCAAAATTTGAATTCCTCCAAAAATGTTCCTCATAGCGCAAGTTGTGCCATGATCTCCCCTCATAGGCTGCCCTGCTCACAAGAGCTTGTTACCATGAAGAAACATGAATACTGTTAGTACATGTTGAAATTTTTTTGTTTAATTTGAAACAATTCCTAGGTAAGATTATGTCGCAAGCAACAACATGAGGATTAGAAGAATCACTTATAATATAAATAGTATAATACACAGACTCTTTCATAAGTAAGGAATAATGTAAGCAAAATTAAAATTACCTCATTTTTTAAAAACTGCTAGGACTCGTCATAGTATAAAGAAAGTAGGATGTATAAGTTTATGTAATTTGTAAACAGTAATGTTAGTCTATGTTAAACGTTCATTTCAGTTTTGACCAGAAACGTGCATAATTTCTGGTGCAAATGAAGTTAGTGACATCAGAGACTGAACTTGACAACAGAAAACAAATTTGTAGAAAGAGAATCGTATTACTTTTTAAGGTAACATACTAATTTTATATGCTTTGCTGATTTTCTTGTTTCTCCATTTATATAGCGACAAGGTCACATACATGTTATTAGAATATGTAATGGCTAAAGCAAGCATGAAACACTCTGTCTTAAGACCTCGGACAGAGTGCACATTTCTGGATCACAAAGTGCTGTATTCATATTTGGTTGCAGATATTAAACTCAATATGGCTATCAGTACAAATATGTTTAAAAATATCAATTAGTGACTTTAAAGTGAATAAAATAAATTGGTTACAAAATGCATAAATATTCATCTAAGAAGGCAATCATTAGCAACATCTCAAGTATGACTGAATTGTAATAAACTACTTCACTTCGCATTGGAATGGGTTATTAATTAATTTCTTATTGTTGTCGAGATAGAAAAAGAGGAACATTAATTTGGATTTGAAAATGGACATGTCAATTGTATAAAGATAGTGGATTGTGGAATCTTTGGTGCAGTTCTATTTCATTGAAAGAAATAGAATCATTTTGGTGCAACATTAAAATACGGAACAATTCTCTCTGGATTTGTTTTTGCAATGAAAGTTATTTGTGATGATGGAATCTTTCTTAAATAAACATCACTGAAAAACTGTAATCTAATGGATTCTAATTAATCACTTGAAGAAAACTTCTCCTTTCCTGAGCGTCTTTGACCATGAGAGGAATTCACTGCTTGCTATCGAACTTGAAGCAGCTGCAACCATGCATTATAATAGCCAGTCATATCAGCAGTTTTGACTTTGGAACAGTTGGTCATTAGCGATGATCTTTATTCATTTACTGATTGTACTCGTCATTAAGTTTTGTGGTATTTTCAAACATTAAGTCACATACACATTAAACAGACTATAATACTGCCAAATTCTAAGTTTCAAGAACATAGCCACAAATACTATAGCTTACAATTTTACGATAATAAAAATAGGGCATCTAATCCTATTTTTGTATTTTTTATTTGATAACAATCACCTATATTGTCCAAGATATATAACCATTGAATGCCTTAAGGTAGCCCATGAGGTATTTTTTTCTCAGCATCTACTGCTCTGATTCCTGGATTATTTTCTATGCAAACACAAGTTACCGAAATATTCTTTGTTAGAGGTGTTGGCATTTATGAAGTGAATAAATGTGCTAAATGCAATCCCCTGGCCTCATTCCTTGCAAAATGATCAACAGTTTGCTACAGAAAAATGTTAGTTGCCTGCTAGAAGACCATTTCCTACATCTCGACAGGTATGTTATAATTGTTTTGCATCAGGGCTTATAATGTTCTAATGCATCTCCATTCTCGCCAAATATTCAGGGGGTGGATTAAAGAAAAGATATAAGCAGTACAGAAGTTTTAAAATTCTTCGATATCGCAAAACGTGTCTGGAATTGAGCAATACTGCAAATTACAAATATTTTAAGGGAGCAAGAAGGAATAGAATGTGTATAAATGGGTTTCAATGATCAAACGATGCCATGTCTTAAATAATAGTGAAAAGGAGTACACAGTATTTGATGCATGCATAGCGCACACATTATGAAAGGCACAAAGTTTGCTGAATTAAAACACTGTTCATGTCAGGGAGCCGATTCGATATGCAAGATGGGCTAATTGTGGAGTTTCAGACGCACAGATCTTACGGCTACTGGGCTAGCCCTGTCGTCTCTTCACAGTTACGAAACATCCCTCGGCTACCCTTTGCGGCTTAGACCTGGACTCGCATGTCGAATCTTATCCCACTTACGTTCAATAGTATCGTAATCTTCAAATATCGTGAAACCACGTTACAAAAGGTTTGTGTAGGATGCTTGTAGCGTATATTCGTGAAAGGGTATGCGTTCAAGAGATGTAATAGTCTTTAACCTACAATTTCATATTTATAAGCGAGAATTGTAAAGCCTTGACCGTACTTTATACTACTGTTCAAAGTCTAGTAGGTCTTTATTTCTTTCCTCTAACGTCCACTGAGCATTCAATAATAGGCAGTGTGTTAAGTAGGTGATTTATCTCGATTAAAATGAAGAGGATTGGAAAATGAACCTTCATAAAAATAATTTTACATCTATTAATAAACGACAGATGGTAGAGTAATGTGGATGTAACAAGATTTTTTTTTAGTTATCTCTAGTTTCAAGCTAAATTACAAGAAAAATAAACAAAAAATACAGCTTTCGTCAGGTAAATTCTTAAAAACAAATCCATAGAATCACAAAGCAACGAAACTAACACATATTACAGGAGGCAGGAGCATTGTGTAACAGCAAAGGCAAGAGATCGTCTCAAACGATAACTGAGAAAGTTGATGAATTAAAAAGCAAAGGTTTTGTATGCATTTGACAATTTTATTATGACTATACAGGCTTTTTTCATATTTTCGAGGATGATATGCTTTTAGCCATAAATGAGAAATCATTTTTTATTTTGCCTAGAGAAATGTGCATTTATTTCAAGTTACAAAAAAAAAAACTTTAACATTTACGTCTTCATGCCATGGAACTAGAAGTTGTAAAACAATGTTAGTCGTTACAATACTCTCACAATACTAAAATAAGGTACAAAACGAGAAAAGTCTGTTCTAACACTAAACAACGCCATCACTGCATACATGCGCTCACGGGAATAACTAAATGAAGTTAACAATAAACTGACATCAGTGCACGCGGCTGGTCCGTGATACCCTACAACTGTTTGTCGTAAGCTAACCGAAAGCGCTATTGTTGAAATCCAGGTATACCTGACCTTACCAAACGACTCCTATTATTTTCACTTGAAGGTACTGAGAAGATAGGTTCTTGGGAGCAATTGTCAAATATGTATTAATGCGAAAATATTCTCCTTGGTCGCACAGACCACCTGCGGTACTTACGGCTAAAATATTACAAATGGGAAGGCATACTGAAATTAGTGAACAATATCGAGAACAAAGATTTCATATAGGTGCTAATGATGTGATGAGAAAATTGTGTAACACAAGAACAGAATGGAATAGGAGTGATGCGTGTGAAAAGCATATTATATAAAAACCAAAGGCCGTGGATGCAGTTAAAACAAGTAACGCACCTAAGAGGCAATTCAGTAGGTATCAATGATTCGCTTCAAGCCCAGAAAAACGCAAAAACCGACAGAGTGGAGTTCTTTATGGGCACAACGGAAATGTTTATGAAGGTACACTGCTGCTACTTTTCTTCTTCTTCCTTCATGCGTTAGACATTTCTGTCTGTAGCAATCTACATAATTGTTCGTACCACCTTTTATTTGGTTCTCCAATGTTTTTCTCTGTAGGTTTAAACTTTTGAAATTGGATGTTAGTCTCTCTGTAATTCTGTATTCATTCTTTGAAGATGACTTACCCACTTAGTTTTATATTCTTTAATTTTTTTAATTCAGATTGTATATATCTAATTCATTTCTTATATCTTCATTTCTTTTATGGTTTGTTCTCTTATATCCTGCCACTGCTCTTAAAAGTTTCATTTCATTTGTTTCGAGTCTTCTTTTGTTTTTCTCCGTCATAATCCACGATTCACTCCCATACAGTGATTTTGGCACTGACATTACTTTAAATTACATTATTATCCGTTTGACTTCGTACTTATACTTCATTATGTCGTTTTAATACCCTTATGGTATGTTAACATTCACAAATCGGTTCACCTGATTTATTAATTAGCCGTAATTATATTTATAACGTTCCTTAAAATGCTTGCTTGACGTTATTAAAACTATTAGAAAATGTAAGTATACTGATACAGATTTATACAATATTTTAAAAAGTATAGAATTAAAGTAGGTTAATGTCTAAAGTTAAGTGAAGACCATACATTAGTATCACAAATTTTCTAACAGAAATCACTTTATCTTAGGGTAATATTACCCTTTCTAATGCAGACAACCCTGCTGTGAGATCATGGATGAAAAGACACATTCCTGGCTCTGGGAATTTGCTTACTGCTGACTGGTTAAGGAAACAATATCTACCGAAGTGCGCAGAAGTCGAGTTAAAAATAAAGAACTCCCATGTTGACAAGCCAGTTGCCATATTTTGTGACGAAACAACAAATCGCAGCGGTAAGTGTACTTTTGCAATCATTTTGGCAACTTTGGATGGTGATACTTCGAGCAGCTATATCTTGGCTCATGTATCTTCCTAGAATCAGCAAATGCAACCACATGTCAGGCAGTTTTGCAGATTCTAAATCAGAGGCGTAGCCACTGGGGGGGGGGGGTGTGTTAGAACCCCCTTGCTAAAAAAAAAAGAAGTAAAAATTAATAGAAAAAATAACTTCGTTAAAAATAATAGCACCTTTCTAGTCGTATCACCGGCAGACGCTGCATGTCTTGCACAATATGACGAAAGGTGACAACAACAGAAATTGTTCTTTAGATGTATTTAAGATATTATGGGGCATGTTTTCGTTCCGATGCTAAACTTGAGTGGTTTCCAAATTAGTGCAATATCGCCCAGTTTAGAACATAACTAGAAACCTATTTTGTAGTGAAATAACATAGCCTGCAGCAGTACCTATATAAAATACTTCACAGTGGTCACTAATTCTCGTCACAACACATTTGCCGCTTAGAATACGCAAAACATCCTAACCTAATATTAATACCAATTGATGCACTTTAATTTGCAAATATAAAACCCATTTGTTTAAATATTTCAACTGAAAATTAATTATTGTATTTTATCATTTGAATTGATAAAAATTGTTTTAAAATGGGCCCCTATACATAAGCCCCTTAACTTTCTGGCTACGCTACTGCTCTAAAATGACCTCAATATTGATTTTGGTAATGTTAAAGCTATTTGTACTGATAGTGCCCCTTATATCCTGAAATGTGTAAAGTCGCTTAAAGTAATGATTGGGGATCCTTTATATGGTTTAACATGCTGGTGCTGAAGACTACCCAAATTTACAAGCTAAACTGTTCCCATTGCCTGTACTGACACGATAGCCTAGTTAGTTTAATTCGGTAGTTTACCTTACCAACTATTTTTATGCAAGCGTTGATTTATTTTATTAAAAAGGAACAGATTTCAGTTTCTGTGCAAAATTTGTAAAATTATCATTTTAACGATGTCAAATGCTGCGAAATTTGGTTCTGAAAGTACAGGTTGGTAACAGATCCAATATTAGAATTTCAGTCTAAAGAAAAAACCTATAACTCACCTTGTATTGTAGCGAATAACTCGCTGAGAGCCAAATGTGAAATATTAGAGAGTGGTCTCTTCGGAAACAGAGTAAGTGCACTTGCAGAACGCATGGATCCCTTGTTAGAGATGCAGTAGAGCCTTCATGGTTTTATGTGCCAACTGGTTGTATGTTGTAGCTTGTTGACATCTGATACGTGATATTTGATTCTATTCTTGGCACTTACTTGAAATAAAAGGTTTGAATTTGGAAATAATGGGTTTTAACATTAATGTTACTTTAGTTACCTATTAATTTTCATTTCAATCATGTCATTACTCATTAATTCTGTCCGAAAATTAGCACGAAATTAATGCGAATTTATGATATAATATTAAAAATGAAATACCACTAATTAAAACTACTAATACAATTTTTAAAATAATTGTCAAAACAAAATCTTGGCTATGGATATTAGAGGATATAAAAAAATGTCAAGCTATGACAATACAGAAAACTCGCCCAATGTTACATGTACGGAATTGGCGACATGATACATCAGTGCTCCTAGCAGTTCGGGACTGCAAAAGCCGCGCCAGTTTGAAACTAGCATAGTGGTAAACGCTAGTTGCAATGTACTTCTATATAAAATGTCTCATGATGTTGATAATGATGACGTTGCGAAACTCTGAGGGGCCTCAATTAGAAGCCATATACATAGGCTCTTAGTGCCCTTTATGCCTCATAATCTTTTTTTTATTTATTTATGGACGCTGTTTAACTACTATGATCCTTAGCGTCCCATTCCGTATTGGGCGTGAAAGATCGGTAATTTTGCTCAGAGGCCTCTTTATCAGGCTTGAGGTTCTTTTACGTGCCGTAAATCTACGACACGGGACCACCGGCTTTACTTCCCTTCCGAAGGAAGCCATGCTAAGGATTTTAACGCCCGGAAAATCCATCGCCCTCCGCCGGGTTTGAACCCGCGACCTAGGGAACTAGAGGCTAGCACGGTACCACTAGTCCACGGAGGACGATGCCTCATAATCTGAGCGTTTATTAAAAAAAAATAATGGTACCGATATAACGGACCACGTCTTTGATATTTGTTCTTATATCTTCGGTTTCCAAGAAAAGGAGCCTAAGAATACTTATTTATGTATGCAAAAACCTTCGCGCTTACATAATATATGGCGGGAGATTTCATATTCAAATAAATTAAAATACGTTTCTTTCATGGACGCTCTTTAACTGCTTTGATCCTTAGCATCCCATTTTATTTTGGGCGTTAAAGACGGTAGTTTTGCTCCTCACCGGCTTTACTTCCCTTCTGAAGGAAGTCATGCTAAGGATTTTTACGCCCGAAAAAAATCCATCGTACTCCTCCGGGTTTGAACCAGCGACCTCGGGAACTAGAGGCTGTTTTATGTTCCCTTTCAATTTCTGTATAAAGTCTTCTGTGTGAGTCCCACTATATGTAGATGTCTGCGCAGTGTGTTAAGGCCCGTGAGATAGTCAATAACCTCTCTGAGCTTAGAAATAGATTCAATAGAACCTCACTCTTGCTGCCTGGTCCGAAATTAGATAATGGGCTAGCCTAGCAGTAGTTTGTTTATTCCAATACTCAAGATGAGCCCTACAGTTTAACCAGTTTATCTAATGCTCGACACTTCTGGGAGACACGCTACAAAGGGCTCGGGTCCCATAAAATTAAGACCCGAGCCCCTGTTTTCAAGCATGCCCACCATCTCATTAGCTCAAATATCAATATTTTTGGGAACCCAAATCAGGGTGACAGGGCAGCTGGCACAGAATCTGTCAAATATTCTTTGGCATTGCCACGTCGATTTGGAAACTATTTTAATCTCTTTGAGAGCCTTAACGCTGCATGACTATACGAGCAGATAGTCACTTCCACCCACTTACCTGGCATATTTAAAAACTGCATTACACAGACTAATATTACATACACATATCTCAGCCTGGAAAACAGTAGCATATTCCCAGGGGAATGGCAAACATGGTTCTAGGGCCCCAGCCCCCGTACTGGGAGCAATTGATGAACCACGCTTGACCCCCAAATTTCACGGAAGGCCCCAGTCCTCTGAGAGGCATCACCACTGTAAAAAGTGGGCTTAAATTATACCCAGTTCTCATTAAGTCCCCTCCCATCAGGATACTGGGACATATCTCCTCAAACCTGGTTAATATACAGGAGTGTCCCTTAAAGGGAAGCTTGAAGCTCCACCACATACTGTCCAGAGACGGTGCGCACTCACCCTAGGGACCTACCTCACAAACAGGTGCAAAGGATAAAGCTCCGCCAAAATCTTTAAGGCGGACTGTGCAGTAGTACGCACTGCCCCGGTTATCATCAGACATGCTAATCTTTGCAGCGTATTATGCTTGGCGTCCACTGCCTTCACATAGGAAGCAGGTCATAAAACCAACGCCACATAGGATACAGAGGGCATTATAGCCGATGTATAGAGCCATCTGACCACCCTTGATAGCTAGGACCACCTCAGCCCAATGGCTCTTCTACAGCTCTTCTCTTCTTCCTTCTTTTTTATGTTCCACGTGCTTTTTCGAGCTCAGTCCGCATCTAGGATAGTTCCCAGGTACTTAACCGAACTAGAGAGCTGCAATTGCTTCTCAAAAAGGAGCTATAACCAATCTGGGCAGCCACCTCTTCCAAGAAAATATGTATTCATTCCCCATCAAAATCCTGCTTGCAGAAGCAGACGCAAATCCTATCAATCTGCTTCGAAATCAAGGCAATTTCAGTTCTCTGGCACCTAAAAATCTATACCTGATAGTCGATCACATATATTCACGTTTGCACATAAAATGACAACTGCAACTTAAATGATACAATTTCCTTATTCGAATTGGCATTTTCTTCCACACATAAGTCAAAAGTGATTCACCGTCCAAGGGTAACCAATACGATGCAATTTGCATGGCTAAGCAATTTTAACATGACGACGTATATGTGCTTTGTTGGGTCGAGATTTCAAAGGACGTTCTGGTTTTACTATGGAAGCTTAACTGCGCATTGAATAGTGTACAATATAAGGCAATGCTTAGGCATATTTTGATTTCCTCTGTAAGGATGAGAGATCTAAAGGAATTATTGAATTCATAACGTATAATCATTCTGTACATACATGTCAAGCTGTATCAATGGGTTCTCAGAGAGGCAGGGTAACAGAATGATAAACTAGCCTCGATAAATATCAGATCTGAACCCTATCGAAAACGTGTGAGCTGAGATTTAAAAACAAGAAAAGAAAGGACTGTCCCTGTATAATTTCCCTGCAGATGTATGGAGGACAAAGGGAGTTTAATGGGGCATGTTTTAATTTTCTGGAATACTGTACTCCTTGTTCTCGTTACGGCAGGAATTTGATTTCGTATATACTCCGAAGAATAAGGGAGGTTATGCGTGTTGAAGGTTTATAAACCGGATATTAAGTTGTTTATTTCTATGTATTTTCCTTTTAGAACATACATATTAGTTCCTATTTTCTGACCAGCTATTTGTACAGAATGATCGCGATCACGATTTTGTGTGTGTATAGAAATGCTAGAACTCATATGGCAGATTCAAATATGAAGTAAAAACTTATGGGTATGATATTCTGCATCATCAATTTCGAAAGAAACAACTTAAAAACTTCGCTAGAGGCGCTTTGAATCCACATGGTTAGGAACAGGTGCAATATCTTCTGAACGTCCAGCCATGAAAATATTAGCATAGAAATTCTTTCCAGTTGGTCATGAGTAACCATTACGTTTGCCTACTGAAATTACTAAATTTGCGTTGTGAATTCAGCTTTAATGATCGTCAACGAAGTCCTGTGATTGACTCGTAGATTTGGGATTTACTCACATAAAATATCCAGGGATGTAGTTGAAAATGCATGGTTACAAACAATTAGCTGTAACTTCCAAAGTTTTTAGGATAATACAATGAAATTTGGCATCAGAATTGAAATACAATGGTTCACTTATGCTAAAAGTTTGAAATATTTTCCTGGTATTGTAAAATCATCATTGACAAAGAAAGTTTAAACATCAAAATTTTCTTAATGTACCTTTTTCTAAGTATTCAATCAGTCAGTTGTAATAAACCCTTATTCCCAAGAGCCATATGCAGTGATTATGTGTATGCAGTAAAAGTTTGATTACGCTGTTAGTTATAAAAATTATTAAAATTCATGAAACAAACGGGACTTTTTGGCCGTGGTCTAAACGATATGGGGCGAATGTCGGGCGAAACGTCAGGCGATGTTTTATCGTTTAGATCACGGCCGAAAAGCCCGGTTTGTTTTAAGAATTTTAATAATTTTTGTAATGTTGACGCCGGCCGTGAAAGCTTAAATATGTACGCTGTTAGTTGTTTAAATAAAAAAATATTAAGCTTTTATTTGAAAAAATCCCTTAAATTCATTGGCATGCATCACAAATATTAAAAAACTGCTGCATGGAATTGTTCAATGTATACTTTTAGAAGTTACTACCAAGTTTCACTGCTCTGAGTTAAGTAGTGTTAGAGAAAAGGTACACCATTTGTAGGGAAAATGCCTGTTGCTAGAAAGCGGTGCAGAATATTAACTTTTTATAAAGTATGACGTCAGTATTCATGCCAACTAGTATTCACTGATAGAAAGCAATTAGCGCAATACAAAATAGTATTATAGCCTCAACCTGCGAATATTTGTACGAAGAAATGTCAATTGTCCATGTTGTAATATTCAAGATAGCAGATTCAATTGTTTTTATAATGTTTCAACAGATTTATTCTAAGAAATAATTGGCAGAGTTACACCTTTCGTTGCATTTTTGTTCTGTAAATTTAACACCTGAATTATAGAGTTACACCCTTCATTGTATTTGTTCTGTAGTTTTAACACTTGATTTTCTTACACAAAATATTTTAATTGTATTATTTTATAGTAATATGCACGTTTATTTACTCTCTGAAAGCAGCTAATGCAGATATTTCGGCTAATCTCCTCTTATAATATGCCCGTTGAAAATGCTTATAAAATCAAAAGGAGAGCGAGTAAATTACCTTAAGAGTGAGCTTAGAACATGATGTGGTCACGTCTATATCTGGTGCCCGCTTGCCCGCCCGTTTTAGATGATATACTTATATAGGCAAAAAACGTAGCCATTTTGCGATAAATTACGTGTTAGGTGATTACTTATATAGGCAAATCGCGTCGGGAACACAAAAAAGTAGCCATTTTGCGATAAATTACATGCAAAGTTGGTACTGCCAACCTAAATGAAAATGTGAAATCAGCTAAAAATGTGATGCGCCGTTGTTACTGCTATTTGTTGTTGTTGTTCTTCTTCTTCTTGGATTGTTGTTTCCGCTGAATGAAACGCAACGCATGCAAATTGCAAATTAAGAGTGCGTGCGTAATATAAAGCAAAATGGTTTGCACGGGATGTGAGAATACTATCTTTAGTATTCTAAATCAACACGTGGGTATTGGAGAAGTAGCACCATATAGTGCGAGATGAAAACCTCCTGGAATACCGTAGTAAACTGGTCGAACTATTGCCGAGAAATCTGTGTAAATTGGGCGCTAGACAACCAGGCCAATTGGAGGAATCGGAACAGTAGTTGAAATCGATGAATCCAAGTTCGGATGTAGGAAATACAACCGTGGGCATCACATCGAAGGACAATGGGTGTTCGGAGGTGTCCAGCGAGAAATGCAGACCAACTTCATCCTTGTTTCTGTTGAAACCAGGGATAAGGTAACATTACTCCGTATAATCCAAGACAAGATTTTACCCGGAACAACAATAATATCAGACTGCCGAAAATCATATGATACACTCCAAGACGAAGGCTTCCAGCACCTTCGAGTAAACCACTCCGAGGAATTCGTCAGCAGCTACGCCAGCGGAGAAGTCCACGCAGTTAATACACGAAGGCTAGCAGGGCAGGGGCTCTCAATCCATACCAATACTATAGAGTCCAAGTGGAAAGACTACAAATATTCAATTCCTATATTCGGACGAAAAAAGAAGGGAGGCTGCATCATCTACTAATAGAAGCAGCAAAAGACTATCCTCCACAGTAGTAATTTTTTTATGTTTTTTGTGAAAGTATAATATATTAAAAAGGCGGCGCCGTGGCCGAGTAGTTAGACCGCTCGCCTTCCACCGAGGCGGCCCGGGTTCAATCCCAGGGACCTGCATGTGGGATTTGTGATGGACGAAGCGGCGTCTGGGCGGATTTTCTCCGGGTTCTCCGGTTTCTCCCGCCTATCATTCCACCAACTGCTCCATTATCACCTTTCCTTTCATCCATTTCACCATCATTTCGTTTCAACTATTTCCTTCATCCCATACCAGGCATCGGGCTGATCACCCATCCTGGATGCTCTGTCTGATCCATGAGTGTCTGCTCCTCGACGGGTCTCTGACCCCAGGCATCCGCTTGTAAGTCCTGGGGGGTGTAAGTCCTACATAAGAGGAGGGTAAACAGATAATAAATGAATGAATATAATGTATTAAAATGCTATTTGCATTAAAAGTGTAAAAACAAAAAGACTGGCTGCAACATTCAGTAATAGAAGTTTTTTTGTGAAAGTATAGTTTTTGTAAAGTGTTATTTGCATTAAAAATGTAAAAAAGAAGTTCCTTTACCGTAATAGTGGTAGATAGTTAACCTTAAGGTTATATAAAAAACTAACCTAAACCTAACCTTTCGTGAATTCAGAAACGTAAGCATATATAAAAAAAACTAACCTAACCTTTCGGGAATTTAGAAACGTAAGCTTATATAAAAAAACTAACTTAACCTTTCGTGAATTCAGAAACGTAAGCTTATATAAAAAAACTAACCTAAAGCTAACCTTCCGTGAATCCAGAAACGTAAGCTTATATAAAAAATCTGATGTGTTACACTCACATGACTTTCTCTACTCTTGTACAATCTAATTTTACAAACGCCTATTCTCCATATGCTTCATGTTAATCGAGATATCGAGATGTCAATCTTGTTGGTAATTTTCTTGTAGATGCAAGGGGAATATGGTAGCTTTTAAGCGATAGTCAAATATTTTAACGCTGGTTGCTATGTGGCGCATTCCATTCTCTTTGCATGTCAGGACATAAAAAAATGAATAACGTATTTGAAAAAAAGTATAAGTATTGGAAAATTTAAGGAAATAACAAGCAATATCTCGAAAACGGTTCACTCAACAAAAGAAATGTATATTACATAAGTTGTGTATTTTAACGCGATCTACATTTTTTGTATAGTAAAATTTTGTCTATCTCTTATGGTTTACCAGTTATGCAAAAGGCGTTCACAATGAAGAATACGTTTGGAGACATTCCCAGAAAATTCGAGATATACATTTCATTTCTCATGACATTATCTTAAACATATGATATTTTCATCAAAATCGTTAGAGCCATTTTTGAGAAAATTAAAATTTTCGAAAACATTTCCATGTAAAGGGTAGTCTGGAGTGGGGGGATTTTCTTGAAAACCTTCGTGTCGCATCTCTGGAAGATACTGAACCTAAATACCAAGTTTGGTGCTTATCCGACTGTTCGTTTTTGAGTTATGCTGTTCACAGACACACAGACAGACACACACACACACACACACACGCGCGCGCGCGATCTACATTTTTTGTGTAGTAAAATTTTGACTATCTCTTATGGTTTACCAGTTATGCAAAAGTCGTTCACAATGAAGAATACTTTTGGAGACATTCCCAGAAAATTCAACATATACATTTTATTTTCCATGAAAATATCTTAAGCATATGATATTTTAATTAAAATCGTTAGAGCCGTTTTTGAGAAAATTAAAATTTTCGAAAAATCTTCCATGTAAAGGGTATCCTGGGGTGGGGGAATTTTCTTGAAAACCTTCGTGTCGTATCTCTGGAGGATACTGAACCTAAGGTTTGTGTTTATCCGACTGTTCGTTTCTGAGTTATGCTGTTCACAGACACACACACACGGAGATGTTTCCAAAAATGCTTTTTACTTTCTCTACTACGTATAGTAAGTAGGGGAATTATTGTATTCCACCCAAAAATTCGATACCGAGATTTCACCGGAAATACATGTTTTGAGATCCCCTGAATCCAAAAAAGCACCCCATCAAAGGATCCCATACATCGCTAGATTAAGAAACTTGGAAAATCAAACAGAAGTGTAGATCTGTACCTCATGAATTGACACCTCAACGTAGAGTGGATATCTGTCGTCAGCTTATCGGTAATCCCATGGATGATAGATCTATCAGGAGAATTGTCACATGTTATGAAAAATGATTTTATTACCGCAACTCTAACGCCTCGAAACAGTGACTCAGTGCCCGTCAACCTGTCAAAGTCATCGTTTAAAAAAATCAGTTTGGCACAAAGTAATGTGTGTTCGGTGGAATTTTGAAAGAGTGATTCACTGGGAGTTTGTTGCAAACGGGCGTGCAGGCAATGCGGATCTTTATTCTCAACAACGGGAACGAATTCATGCAATTTTGAGACGGCGGAGATACTCAGCATTAGTTAAGCGAAATAAAATTCTCTTGCAGTACGGCAGTGCAACACCTCATATTGCACGAATAACCATGACAAAACATCAGGAATTGGAAGGACTCGAACTGCCACCACGCCCAGGATACAGCCCTGATCTTACGTCTTCAGATTACCATCTGTTTCGATCCATGGCCCATTTCTTGCGTGGAAGAGATTTTAAAAACATTGAAGCTGTGGAAGTGGATCTTACCGAACTCTTCGCATCAAAAATCAGAGACTGGTACCGTCGCGGGATAATAAACTTCGCTGGTAGATGGCCAAAGACCATAGAATCTGATGGTCTCTACTTTGAAGAGTAGTTTATTTCCTGTTTGAAAACGTTTTGCTTAAAAACCGACATTACTTATGAGACACCATCTATAATACTTTACAAAACATGTATCACACTGACACGGGGTGGTTCTACCTGCCCCAGGCATGCCGTACCACTGATTATTTAATCTGGGCCCACCGCATCCTAATCCACGGACGAGACAGAGCACCCAGCGGATCTAGCCACACTCCATCAACAGTATATTTCCGGCCGTAAAATAGAGGCTGTTTTAACGGCAGAGAGTAGTTCGGCTCGTACCAAATGACTTGCAGTTTTCAGCAAGTATATATGTCTGGGATTCAGAGCAAAATAAGTCCGTAAGAGTTTCCAGTTATAATCAAATAAAATATCCGATAATCTACTCTTACAGTGTGCTCCACGGCGATGAATATGATGTGTTAAATGCCATGCACTAGCTCAACACATGTCACGTATGTCATATGTTTATGCTGCAACATGACAAATTAATGCCACCAAAGCGCCGCGAATGCGGAAACGACCACAGAGTGTAGCCCAGGGATCTTAGACAACCTGTGCTTTATGAATTAACGGAAGGTTACGCTTACGTTAGGTTTTTTTATGTAAGCTTTCACGGAAGGTTAGGTTATTTTGTTATATAAGCTTACGTTTCTGAATTCACGGAAGCTTAGGTTTAGGTTAGTTTCTTTTTTATATCAGCTTATGTTTCTGAATTCACGCAAGGTTAGGTTTAGGTTAGTTTTTTTGTAAAAGCTTACGTTTCTGAATTCACGGAAGGTTAGGTTAGTTTTTTTAAATAAGCATAGGTTTCTGAATTACTTATATATATCCTTGTTTTAATTTGTTACCAGTGGTTATATCAAAGCACGCGAGCGAAGCGAGCGTTCCTAAGCTTGCGTTTCTGATTCACGGGAGGTTAGGTTACCTTTTTATATAAGCATAGGTTTCTGAATTACTTTTATATATACATCCTTGTTTTAATTTGTTACCACTGGTTATATCAAAGCACGAGAGCGAAGCGAGTGTGCGTTCCTAAGCTTACAATTCTGATTCACAGGAAGTTAGGTTAGGTTTAGTTTTTTTATATAAGCTTACGTTTCTGAATTCACGGAAGGTTAACTTTAGGTTAGGTTTTTTTTATATAAGCTTACGTTTCTGAATTCAGGGAAGGTTAGGTTTAGGTTAGTTTTTTTATATAAGTTTGCGTTTCTGAATTCACGAAAGGTTAGGTTTAGGTTAGTTTGTTTTTATATAAGCTTGCGTTTCTAAATACACGAAAGGTTAGATTTAGGTTAGTTTTTTACTTTCTCTACTACGTATAGTAAGTAGGGGAAGTATTGTATTCCACCCAAAAATTCGATACCCAGATTTCACCGGAAATACATGTTTGAGACACCCTGAATCAAAAAAAAATCTTATGTGTTACACTCACATAACTTTCTCTACTCTTGTACAAACTATTTTGACAAACGCTTATTCTCCATATGCTTCATGTTGAGATATCGAGATATTAATCTTATTGCTAATTTTCTTGTAGATGCAAGGGGAATATGGTAGGTTATAAGCGATAGTCAAATATTTTAAGCGCTGGTTGCAATGTGGCGCATTCCATTCTCTTTGCATGTCCAGGATATAAAAAAATGAATAACGAATTTGAGAAAAAGTATAAGTATTGGAAAATTTAGGGGAATAAAAAGCAATATCTCGAAAATGGTTCACTCAGCGAAAAAAATTTATATGACAAATTGTGTATTTTAACGCGATCTACATCTTTTGTGTAATAAAATTTTGTCTATCTCTTATAGTTTACCAGTTTACCAAAAGTCGTTCACAATGAAGAATACTTTTGGAGACATTCCCAGAAAATTCAAGATATACATTTTATGTCAGGAAAATATCTTAAACATATGATATTTTAAGCAAAATCGTTAGAGCCATTTTTGAGAAAATTAAACTTTTCGAAAAATCTTCCATGTAAATGGTAATCTGGGGTGGGGGGATTTTCTTGAAAACCTTCGTGTCGCATCTCTGGAAGATACTGAACCTAAATACCAAGTTTGGTGTTTATCCGACTGTTCGTTTCTGAGTTATGCTGTTCACTGACAGACATACAGACACACACACGGACATGTTTCCAAAAATGCTTTTTTTGGATTCAGGGTGTCTCAAAACATTTATTTCCAGTGAAATCTCGGTATCGAATTTTTGGGTGGAATACAAACTTCCCCTACTTACTATACGTAGTAGAGAAAGTAAAAAGGAGCCTGTCACAGTAACACTGCTAAGATAATTACAGTTTAAAATTAATGGAAAAACAAACAATTCCGTTGTAACAGGTCCTAAAATGTCCAATGTATCAAATATAAATGTTTAAAAAATACGTTTTTTGAAAAATAATTTGCCTACATCTCCCTCTAAATACTACATCCTCGAGTTGGAAGCCAATAATGGAATCCATAACGATTGGATTTAGTTAGTGGCTCACAACATATGTAATGGGGCTGGCCGTTGGAGTAGCAGTGATTTCGTTTCCGGCTCTCATACTGAAGTTCCGGGGTTCGATCCCCGACTTAGGTGTGGCAAGTTCAAGTCTGACCTATCTACACCTACACCTCCGAATTGCTCATGTGAAGTATCCCCAAGTCCAATGTGGTTTGGATTCCACGATAAAATCTGTATTTCCTCTCATTCCACCGCCATCCTACCATCGGAGGCGACGGATTCCGCCCGCTGAGAGCCTCCACCCCAGAAATATGTCCGGTCATCTCTAGGTGGAATCAGGTAACTCCGATAGGTCATAGACCACGTGGAGAGCGTTAGAAATGACCACGGCGGCATTCGTAATGTCTACAACATACAACTGTCATAGCATAGCCTACCTTCGTTCTGTTGGAGTAGCGTGTCTGTCTCACATTCAGCAGTTCTCTAACTCGAATCTGAGTTGGAGTGAGTTACTTGGATAAGTTATTTTTTTCTAGAGCGAACACTTATCCTTAGAAGACGAATGTCGGATATCTCTAAGTTCTGTGGACTTCGGGCCTATTAGAGCATTATCTCATGCATTTCAGTCAGTCATTGTCCGATATTGCGCACACGGTTAATGGGCGTTTAAAAGAAATAGAGAAATATATGTTAATGTTTCTGTGATTATAAGAATGAATATTTAAATCACTAACTATCAAAGTAAAACCTATCCTATCTAGGGAAATAGGTGTGTTTGCTCTGTCCCTTATTTTGGATACCCCTGGTCATAACACACTAATTCCATTGGAGAAGCTATGTCCGTGAGCTTATCCCTGAAATTACCAGTTGTTGTACAGTTAATGTTATTAATATATTTTCTACAGGTATAATATATTCTCACTAGATGTGAATATTTCTAGTAATTAAAATATTGTTATAACATAGGCACATTCTACTACCACAGTGTGCATTGTTTTCCAGAGGGAGTAGAATGTTGGATACGTTGAAATATCACAATATCCCCTCTACCGCAGCAGTGTGTGTGTGTTTGCGCGCGCGTGCATACATACATATGTTAATTGTAGCAAACATCAGAGTAAGAGAGGGACGAGAGCCAAAGATATGTGTATATTCTTGATCCATAGTTAGAATGGTAAAATGCCTCCACTCCCCCAGTCACCAAATTTACACCGCGTAAATTACAAATAGAACAGTCAGCCAAAGAGCTTTTCCCCAACCCTAAAGTTAAACTGAGTTTTATTTATGGACGCACCTTAACTGCTGTGGTCCTTAGCGTCTCATTCTATATTGGGCGTGAAAGATCGGAAAGTTTGCTCAGAGGCCTCTTTATCAGGCTTGAGGTTCTTTTCCGCGCCGTAAGTCTACGACACAGGACCACCGGCTTTACTTCCCTTCCGAAGGAAGCCACGCTAAGGATTTTTACGCCCAAAAACATCCATCGCCCTCCGCCGGGTTTGAACCCGCGACCTCGGGAACTAGAGGAACATGGTGACTACTACATCACGGAGGACAACTTTCCCAACCCTGATATAGAGCATCAGTAGTTGAGGAAAATGTATACTTCTACTATCCCTCTTTTTCTATAATTTTAACATTTCAGCAAGAAATTTTTACCTACGTGTTATGGCAGTGCTTTGGAAATGTCAAGAAACAGCGACTAATGAATTCCACACATCCTTGAAATCTTGAATATTCGGTATAACGTAGACCACCACTCAGCATTTATATAAAGTGTCCAGATGCGAATAAATAATCATAACTAGTATTTTTTGATAGGGTGAGATGATATGTTGATTTAGAAGTAATGAGCTGCTTGATTACACGTTCAAAATCATTTAAAAAGATTATATATAGTGGAGAAATAAGACTCCAAGGTTATGACAAATTTACTCATATGAGGTTCACTTGGAAAGTTCTTAGACTAGGACCCCAAAAAATCTAATTCAAAACTTACAATCACAGCTTCTCAAAGTGCTCTCCCTCAGAATCTATAATCTTCCAATTCTATTGAACCACGAGTGAACGTAATGGCGCCAGTTGTTCGCATCTACAATGCTGAGTGGCTCTTCGTACGCTGCAACAGCACTTTCAAGCGATGAAAATCGCTTCTCCTGCAGTCGGTTCTGCATCGTAGAGAACATGAATAAGTTAAAGATGCCAGGTCCGAGCTGTAGGGAGGATGGGTCAGCAGTTGAACGGGCGTCGCTTGGAGAATGTCCAATGTCACATAGGTAGTGTGGGCGCGATTGTTATGATGTAACAAAATGCCCCTCAATCCAATTCTTTGTCGCTCTCCACCCACTTTTTCGAATAACCGGAAGAACGAAACTGTACGGTACATTGTGTAGTGATCGTTTTCTGATTGAGTGGAGATATTGTTGCCACACGACTAGTTGTGCCGAAAGAAGTCATATTTCTTGCCAACACTTTTTGCTCTTTTGACATTTTCATCAGGGAATACCCACATTGAAGACTGGGTTTTGTTTCTGGGTCATACTGGTATATTCATGTCTCATTACCTGTTATGATCTCAAAACACGGTCATATCTACCATTATCAAATTTCTGGAGCATTTCTTGGCACCATTCCACCCAGGCGTCCTTTCGGGCCTGTGTGTGGTTGTGGGTTACCCAGTGGGATGAAACCTTGCTGGCGCTCAAGAAATTGTGCAATATTATTGTGATACTTTTCGATGAAATCTTCAAGGTTGCCTCGATGTTCTGATATATAATATGGGGTCATTCTATCATTTTCTACGCAGCATTGATGTTGTCTACGGTTACCGCTGTAGATAGCCACCCGAATTTCTTCATATTAAAGGGATGCCCGACTCCTTCTGTATTCCTCAAAACATGAAGTATGATCTACGTTTATACGTTAAGTTGCATACGAATCTGAGACTGGTTTGGATTCCGCTCTATTTCACAGCATTTTCTATATAGGTAGAACAGTATACGATTTGCAAGGGAATGGGTGGCATCCGCTCCTCTGAATCGAACCATCCCACCCTCTGATTTTAAGTAGTCCATTCCAAAATATGCATGCCCCATTTTATTATTAAAGTGTATTTAAAAAGCATGTGTTTTTAAAGTAACTACCTTTTTAATATTTTGCCACTGCAGCTGCGATTTTGAGCATGCATGATCACTCCCTCCATTCATTAGGAAGCCAGACGCAGTTGTGAACGATCGTCACTTTGTGTTTTCCTGTTTTCCGAAATGTTCAGAACAATGTAACGACCTGCCGACAATGAAGTCAAATTAGTGATTCGTTATTTCAATGCGAGAAATGTTACGCCAGGAAACATTCATCGCCAATTGTGTAAGGTTTATGGGGAAACAATGATGAGTGACAATGCCCGGTCACACACAACCAACCAAACTCGAGATCTGATCCATCATTTGATTGGGGACATTTCGACCACCCTCCTTACAGTCCGGAGTTGGCACCAAACGATTTTCGTCTGTTTCTTCATCTAAAGAAACTCCTTATGGAAAACGTTTCAACGAGATGATATGAAACAAGAATTGTAGATTTGACTTTCATTACAGGCGGCATTATTCTTTGACGAAGAAATAAAAACTGGTTTCCCGTTACAAGTGCCTGAATACCGCCGGTGACTATATGGAGAAGTAGTGTAAGGTGTGAATGAATGAATGATAATAAAGTAATTGGAAAATAATGTTCTGTTACCTTCTCTAACACGTACCTAAGGTATTGCATTCTATCCAAAAATTCAGTACCGAGATTTCACCGGAAATGCATGATCTCAGGCATGCTGAATACAAAAAAGCATTTTTATAAAAAGGTCATGTGCGTGCGCGTGTGCGCCTGTGAACAGCATAACTCAAAAACCAAAAGTCGGATCAACAACAAACTTAGTATTTAGGTTCAGTACCTTTCAAAAATGCGAAGATTTTCAAGAAAATCCAATACCCCAAACTACCCTTTACATGGAACCTTTTTTCGAAAGTTTTGCCACTTGTCCTGGCACGGATACATAGCACTCTGAGCATTGTCTATGCTCTACCGGGGATTGGAGGGGCAAGAGGATAGCGCATCTTCATGCCAGTTAGTACCTGTCACGGCTTACCATGGCAGCACATGCTAATCATAAGTACCAATTTTATCGTACACCCACGACAAAGTGTGATATACTGAGAAGTGAGAAATAAGGTACCAATCACTTGCAGTGTACACCTTAACAGAAAATCGTCCTTTGTTGTATCATACTAGTTATTAATTTTCCATTGTTTATACTTTAAATTAATTACTTTTATAATGCTGCCTACACTGCCAGCAGACAATTGGAAGAAAAACAAAACTCTACAGACAGCACTTGCACCGGGCCAGCTGTGAGTTTGCGCGGGATTTGAACGGGAATCGTGGGGTTTGGCTAGTGTGTGTACTTGCGCTCTATAATAGTAGCTATACCAGTATGGGCCTGTATTATAATCTTCGATTAAGGTTCCGGTTACATATTAACTGGGAGTCAGGGCAAATTTTCGTATTAAATTCTTCGGTTAACGGTTAACCGGGAGTTATTCTTAGCGATGAACTAACCGCCACCTCGGTTAGCGGTTAGAGTACTAACTTGGAGGTAACTATATAAAATGGCGTGTTGATGGTATATTTATTGCTTCATATAAGAATTTTGGGGAGGTATTCCTGGCATTACCACTGCATTCATGCTTCAACCGCCACTAAATACAAACGACGAGTACAGAATGGAATGCGATTATAATACATAAGATTGTTTATAATATTATACCACAGAAACAAGTGCATCCTGTAGTAAATTGATGCATCTATTGTGTAACTTCACATAAATTCAGAAATTCAGAGGTAACGTGTACCATAATTTGGGATATATGAATTGCAAAAAATAAGTTATTAATGAATAATTAAACATACTAATATTTATTCATTATATAAACACCTTAATACTAAATATTTTTAAATCATTACTTGAACTTTTAATACTACGCGGTATTAATATTATGTACAGCTTGCACTGTGTTGTAGTGTGTTTAACACCTTTCATAACTCACATTACAATGCCGAGGGAGGATCGCTAGCAAACTGATTAACTTAGAGACCTAAAATGACAAGGACGTGGAATGCGGTGATGAAAGGACATTCTTATTTCCAAATGACTGTGCAGACAATTTTCAATCTGGTTTATTGTGTTCGTATAAACTTCAAGTTAGATTCCTTCAACTTTACAACAATCACAAGAAAACTGCTTTAAATATTGTCTTTCTAATATAAAACATTGACAGAATAAACCTTTAATATTATATATTTAACTGAATGCCAACTTCTCTATGTATCAAATTTGGAAAATGAGTTAACATTACACACACTGTTACAAAACAAATTTCGCAATACACATGTTTCCAGACGAAGTACTTGCCGGATTTTACACTTCGTCTTACATATGCCTAAATGAGTATCCATAGAGGACACATGAAAATATTGCAAAACCAAAAGAATTAAGGCAGTACGCAATAACCTTTTCAAAATCTGTAAAATGAAATTGAGTTTTATTTATGGACGCTCTTTGACTGCAATGGTCCTTAGCGTCCCATTCTATATTGGGCGTGAAAGACCGGAAATTTTGCTCAGAGGCCCGTTTATCAGGCTTGAGGTTCTTTTACCTGCCGTAAACCTACGACATGGGACCACCGGCTTTACTTCCCTACCGAAGGAAGTCATGCTAAGGATTTTTACGCCCGAAAAAAATCCATCGCCCTCCGCCGGGTTTGAACCCGCGTTCAAAATCTATGAACGTGCATAGAGCAGATTATCCTTAAACGCGTAATCAGGTGGAATTTACCCGGACTGACACTGCTGCCAAATTGGACCAATAGTCAGGTCGGACTGTTGATAGTCAGAAAGGGACCTAAATGCTGCCGGAAAACCCTTTCAAAGGGTTTGAACAACACAAACCGGAACTGGGTCAGGCTCACGGAACATGAGAGATAAGGCATCCGCGAAGGGATGCATCCAATATCTCGCATCCAAAAAGGGGCTAAATTTATCAAAAGCAGTAAGACCCATTAAAGCCTCGAGTTCGGATAACTTTCGTTCAGAATCAAACAAACAGCGAGAGGCAAAATAAATCAGCCGACGACCCTGAGGTGCCTTCTGAAGGACTGATGCGACCGCTGCCCAGGAAGCGTAGTTTGCACAAATTAACGGTTTAAGCCGGGCATAGCCAAAATTGGAGGATTCCTGACAGCGGATTTCAAATTAAGAAACACTTACTGGTGCTCCGGAGTCCAAACAAAACGAGCTCCTTTGCGGCGAAGAATATATCACGGCTCCGCCGAAAACTTAGGAATAAATTTTGCAAAAGAAAAACGTGTCATTCCCAAAAATGATGCAACTTGCTTGGGAGTCGAAGGAGCCGGAAATTGAAGATGTATCCGGATCTATGGAAATACCATCCGGGGTAATTAAATGTCCCAAAAATGAAATTTAGTTCACAGCAAATTTAACTTTCGCAGACTAAGTGTGATGCGGAATGACGGAGACAATGGGAAACCGTACTTAAATATCCAATATGAGTAGCAAAATCTGGAGAGTAAATAACAAGATCGTCAGGGTAATTAAAGACAATTTTGTATTTGTAAACCTTCAAAACATCAAGTAATCGGGATAAAACCTGCGCATCGTTTGATATACCAAAAGGAACACATCGAAACTGATATAAGTTCCATAGTGTAGAAAACGCTGTAACGGGACTTGACTTTTCCGCCAGCTGAATCCGTTAATACGCCTGGTCAAGAGCCGTAAAGATTTTTGCATCCCGAAAATAATGTGCGGCGGAGTGAAGGTCCGCCAAAGGCATCGAGTCTTGTTGATTGCGTTTATTCAATGTCCAGTAATCAATTACTAAATGGGAATCTCCATCCGGTTCCGGTATTAAAAAGCACGAACTAGAAAAGAGCTATTGCAAGGTCCGATAATGCCCTGCTGTAGCCTCTGATGAATTTTAGAACTAAGAGTTTAGGTGGAGTGCACTTGTAAAATGAAGAACGAACCGGAGTCTTATCCGTTAAATGTATCTCATATTGTACACTCTTGATCGCACCCCATTTATCTGGGAAAAAAAGACCAGCAAATCGGTGAACCAAACGAAGAATAGATTCACGTTGCTCTAAAGGTTAATAACTGAAGATTTAAGGCAGAAGTAGGCGGAGGTAAAAGAGCCGGACAAATGGGTTGACAGGCTCCCAATGAAAAGGGTATCAAAACGTGCATTTTAAATGTAAATCTCGATGTAACATTTGTAAATTTTAGACACAACTGTGAGTGTGCCATGAATTGCGCCTCCAAAATCATGTCACAAACTGGATCAAACTTTTTTGTAGACTACATGTTAATTCTATATAATAAATATATGACATGTTTTACCATAATTATAAATATGTAATGCACATATTCACAGATTTAATTAAGCACATGCAAATGTTGTTTCATGGACTTAAAAACTTTTTTTGGATTAATTCATAATTTTATTTAAGGAAATGTTCAGCGTAATAATCATTGCTGAAGTTCCTGCTTTACACTTGTACCAACTGTACCAGGCTTCCTCACCACTCTGGAACTCTGTGCCATAGCTGCAACCTTCGGATCTTCCAAGTTATACAAATAACCTGGCTTAAAAAACTCTGGATTTAGTTTAGTCACTGACACATATGGTGCCAGCTCATAACCATGCAACTGCCACACTTTGATTGATGGCTTGTAAACTTCTTTACTCTCATCATCATCATCATCATCATCATCATCATCATCATCATCATCATCGTCACCATCATAATCATCATCAATATAATTATTATGTCCGTCATCATCTTCATCATAATCATCATCATCATCATCACCATCATAATCATCAATATAATTATGTCCGTCATCATCTTCATCATTGTAAATACGCCTTCTTTTAACAGCTCGTGGTCCATAAGGCTCCCAACTGTTGGAACTGTCAGAATCAAACTCTGAAACCATGCATGTCTCTTTTATTGAACCATGGTCCACAGGGCTACTTTCATATTTGCTGTTCTTCTTTGTTATTTTTATCTGAAAATCACATTGTCTCTCGGTGCTGTCAGCTTCACCAGTATTCTCCGAAGACACTGCTAATAAAGTCGTTGCCTCACACTGGAGCGCATCTTCAGCTCGTACATTTTCCACAGGTTGTTGCACAGTTACATTAGGGACTGGTTCAGTCGTTGCCTCAAACTGGAGCACATCTTCAGCACGTACATTTTCCACAGGTTGTTGCACAGTTACATTAGGGACTGGTTCAGTTACATGGGGGTCTGTCACGTTGTTCTCTTCCTCTGGTTTTCTTCTCTTGAAGTACCTTCGAATTTTAACATCAGGTGGCTTTATCACTTTCCAATTACTGCTCCTACAACAAAGATTCATTTACAATGAGAGAATAGCAATTTTATCTTTCTTGAATCTAAGTTACCCCCATATCATAGTATAGTCTAACAACCTCTTGACATACATATTATTTAGAAAGTGATGTTTCTTTTTTTCATACACTTCCCTTTTTGTAACAATTAAATATTCAATTAGACATAATAATGACAGTAACACTGAAACTCAATTTTAAGAGCATAATAATGGACATTTTAATCTGTGAATATGCCCTAGATTAAAATCCAGAGTATACTTGTTTTAGCCTTAAACTTTGGTTTTTTTTTTTCTGAACTTACATATAAAAAGTGAATACAGAATTGAAGCAGTAAGAAATGAAAGTGAGAGGAAGTGACATGAAAAATTTAAGAGAGCCAGTTGAAACAGAGACCTGTAGTGCCAATAAAACATGGCAATTTAACTGGCTGACTCACAGTCATCTGTCGGCAGAAACATACATGTCAAAAAATTATGGCACTAGATGGCAGGATATTTAATGCTTGCATACATACAGGAGCACTAATCTTGTCATCTTGCTGTCTTGCAAAAAATAAGCTTACAGTAAAATATAGGAGTAGTATTCAGAAACTACCAAAACAACAAGACAGAACAGGTGAATTTGGCTAATTCACCCTCAACTCTCTTTATTTTATTTTAAAAAAGAAAAAAAAAGGTGAATTTGGCCTATTAAAACATATGCCGCTTGGAAATGATACTCCCAAGAATAATCAGGGTTTTATTATTATGCCAAAGTTAAAAGCCCAAATATATTCAGGCTTTTATATCAAGAACTTCAATACTATGTAAAATTAGAATACTTTTTGTTGATGCCTGTTATGCTATAGTGCTGTGTTATGTAACACAGCATGAATTGAAGTTTAAAAATGCATATTTGCAGCATTTTTAAAGCTACTGATTTCCTAAATCTGTAAACCTCAACAATTTATAGCAATACCAGTAACTTTGATAGCAATAAAGAGTTTGTCAAGATGTTAAACTCAGTAATAAACGAAGTTAGACGAAGTGATTATTCTATATACATTCAAAACTTAGAAAAGAGGACTAAGGCAATATGTGATGTCGTATGAAAGGAGACTGAAAAACCTTATCAGCGTCACACTAACATAAAATTAGTTCATGAATATACAGCAGTAGAAAATCTAATTCAAGTTGCAAATATTTTTAAGATTACTAGATAAGACGAGTAGCAAATAAATGATTAGTTTATATCTTAACATGAACAAATAATAAATCATACATGCGAAACGGGCTTCATTACAACCTACAATTCATCTGCAGAATGCTTAAACTTGGGGTAAATCAATCTTCTACTTTGTTCTATAGTATGTAAATGAAATAAACTCTCATGTCAAAGCCAACCTCTTTGCTGACAATACCACTGTATTAATTAAAGAAGAAATATGTGAACTTTAGTCATCTGCAAATAACACTCCTTAAGAATTATCGCCCTGGATTAACACAATATAATAATAATAATAATAATAATAATAATAATAATAATAATAATAATAATAATAATAATAATAATAATAATAATAATAATAATAATAATAATAATATGCACAATGTTTCATAATAAGCATGTACATAAAGAATTAGCTCAATATTAAACTTAAACAACATGGAAAAACAAAATGTGCCATGCTTTACTTTTTGGGGGTGTAGATACAAATTAATCTAAAATGGGAAACAAAAATTAACCAAGAAACTAAATGTACACATATATGCAATAAAAGTTCTGGAATGTCACACACATAAAACGGTCCAAATCACTTACTTTGCAAATGTTCATTCCTTACTAAAGTACACATAATCTTTTGGAAAAATTCACCACGTCTAAGAATAATTTTAATACTAATAATAATGATTAATAATCATGAGTAAATTAAGACAGTCAAGTAGACTACTGTATAAACAATTGAAAATTCTACCTCTAGTATGTGTTCACATATCAGAAATACTTTTTGTTAGTAAAACTAATATAACTTTCTTTCAACTAAACCAAGAAATTTATACAAACAACATCAGATATATAAAAAATCATGCATATTTTTTAGCAAACATAAAATGTGTACTTCACGGAGCAATTAAAATGACCCGGTTTGAAACATTTGTATAAAATGGAAATTTGATGTACTGGAGCTTGTGTAAAACAAACTGCTAAATGATTGCTGATTAAAATAGCTGTATCTTTGTATGTAAACTATACTTGATTTCTGATACGCCCAAAAATGTGTATATGATCATTGGGCCAAAATGCTAGCTCTAGATCCCGAGGTTGCGGGTTCAAACCCAACGGAGGGCGAAGCACTTTTTCGGCCGTAAAAATTTTTAGCATGGCTTCCTTCGGAAGGGAAGTAAAACTGGTGGTCCTGTGTCTAGATTTACGGCATGTAAAAGGACCTCAAACCTGATAAAGAGGTATCTGAGCAAAATGTGCTGTCTTTCACACCCAATATAGAATGGGACGCCAAGAGCCATAGCATTTAAAGAGTGTCCATAAATAAAATTTAAAATATCCTAATAAACTGCACATTTAGGTAATGTATGGTGACTTACGTGACTTAATACCACAGTTGGATTAAATAAGTGCAACTTCTTAATTTCCTATAAAATAAATAATGACATTTTAAAATAAAAAATAATAAGTAATATAAAATCTTTAATCTCTAAGGTTAACCTCTACAGAAGAAAATAAAAAGTTCTTATCTGCTAATGCATCACTGAGTCTATTATTTTGTGAATTTTAGTGATATAAAAATGAAACAGAAATCATCTCTGCAGCACTGCAAGGGAACTCGGGTTCCTTATCGGTACCAGCACGGGCATTCTTTCCTGCTGTGAAGTTAATTGAAGAGCTTTCTAATGAAAATCAGCAGTCATGGCTTCCAAGCATTCCTAGAATTGCTGACAGAGGCCGCAGCATTCTGATTAGATACCACTGCTCAAAACATTTCGCCCATATCTTCTCTGGAGGTAGGCAGAGCATGCAGCGGCTGTGTGGCAGCCCTTGTTCTGCTCTGGATGTTGTTCCAGGAGTTTAAGATTAAAAATAGATAACATTTTACACGGAATATAAAGGTTCTGCTTAACAAACGGCCTACAGGCATGTAAGTAAAACATTTCTGTACCTGAAAATTGTAGGACTCAAAATTGCTGCTTGGAGTTTCTGCCATTCCTCTTCTGAGAGGCCAAGTACCTCTCTTGAATGTTCCATCATCAGTGAGATCATGTTAAACTTCATGGACCGTGCCAATGCTGCTCTTGACTTAGCAGTTCTCTGTGCTGATGACTGAAACATTAGCACTCATCATTAAACCTAGTATTCATTGGTACATAAACATATTGTGATGCAGTGGCTATGGCCGAAATATTGGGAGATCGATGCAGCACAGTTGGAGAGATAAACAGAAATAAGTAGCGCTTTTGCACACTGTAACCACCAGAATCTCCCAAAAGTTTCCTTTCTCCTCACCTCCAGAACACTCTAGAATTTTGTGTGGAAATTTCTAACGACTATTAACCGAAAAGAAATCATCTGCTCCAAGAACGCAGTTCAAGAAGCAACAAGAATAAAATTGCTGTAGGGAGGACAAGTCACAAGGTTGCAGGGACACACATAACAACAACTTGGGATCCCTACCAAGGAAACAAGACTGGGAAGACCGAGCCAGATGGCTGGCTCCTTTAGACACCGGATTGGAACGCACTCGAACAGAGCAGCACAATGCAGGGGAGGATGGAAGCAGCTGGGAAGACAACTGGAAGGGACTAACATTAAAGAGTAGTGACAACGCATCCCAAGGACAAAAGTGTCAAATACCCAAATGTGTTAACCTGTGCTGTTTGTTTAGAAAGGACTAACATCAATCAGTACGATCACCTCAACGACAATGTGCAAATATCCTAATGAGTTAACCTAGTGCTAAGTACTAACAGTATTGCGTAGAATCTCCTCAATGACAAATGTGCTAAATACTATGAATTGTAATCTAGTGTCAACAATGTGTAGCGCACAACTCCGCCCACCATGTGGACACGCTCAACACGTAAGCAAAATGGAGTCAAGAGCTTTCCCTTTTGCAGGAGGCCTTCACAGAACACCAAAGGCTATTTCATTAATTCATTTCATATAAGCGAGCGCTCTCGCAAGACAGAGAGTTAGTAAATGTGTTTCTGATGCGATATCAAGTGTAGTTCTATAAGTGAATTTGTGAACTACAGTTGTGATGTACAGTGAGTGCTGCTTCCGTAAAAGATTAGAGACGTCTTGTCTTCGACTTCCAAGCGAGTAAAGTGGACCATCCGAAGAAGCAGATACATCCTGCGTATTCCATTACATCGTGAAGAAAGTGAAGGGAAAATAGAACTAGTTCACATTAGTGAAGTTGCAGCGCGAACTAACAGTGAGAACTCAGTGACGTGACAGTGAAAACCGTACAAAGTGACACTAGTTTACACCGCCACTTCACATTCTTTGCGATGTATGAAATACCCACGATGTAGCCTCTTCTTCGGGCGATCCACTACACTCGCTGGGGAGTCGAACACAAGACATCTCTAATCTCTCGTGGAAGAAGCACTCACTTCACGTCACAAGCTCACTTATAGAATCACACTCGATGTCGCATCAGAAACGCACTCATAAACTCTTTAACCCTCCGTCTAACTCACGAGAGTGCTTGCTTATATAACCGCTGGAAATTTACAGAGAACATTCTAGAAAGTTCTGGAAGCAAGGAGAAAGGAAACTTCCAGAATATTCTGGCTATCTGACAACGCTTCTGGTGTTTACGCTGGGCGAGAGCACTATTTATCTCTTTATATCTCCAACTGCCTGGCGTCGTCCTTCCGATGCATGGGCTGTAGTCGTTGCATCACAATATTATTCTGAAACTGTTTTTGTATACACAGTAAAACCTCATAAATCTAAAGAAATGCAGTCTAGTGTTGCTACATTAATAGATTCAAATTTAATAAAGCATTAATACAATATTGTAACTGTCAGTGTAATAGCATACAATATATCTGTAAAGAACACAAGTTCGAAATTCCACACAAACACCAGAAATTGTAGCAAAAACTTGTTTTGATTTGACCTTCTTTTAATTGTCAATGAAAATTGAGGATGGTTTAAAAATGGTTATTTATATAATTTACACCCATTAAGCCATATTCCATTCACTTTATTTTTAAAAATTGAAGTTTGTTAAGTCGGATAAAAAGGAGTCCAAAAGCACATGGTTTTGGTGTAAGTTTTACTTATATTTTAAGTTAAAGGTGGAGATCTAAGAAAGATTTCCTATTTATTGCATCAACTTCTATTTCATAACTCTTGCACTAGTTAAGCACTACCTTGTTTAAGGGGACAAGGTAGTCTGAACAATGGAAATTACACCTTAAGTGTGTTAAATTACCACTGCCCTTAAAGTTTTCAATGGTTTTTCCTGAAATTTTTATGAATTATTCTATAAATCATGATAATTATTTCAAGTGGTTGTTTGGATTGATCGCTTATGTGGTTGAGTCCGTAAAAATTATTTCATTCAGCAGAAAAATAATAAAATTTACTCTTAAAACATGTGAATTCATGTACCTGCAATCTGATACTACTGCAATACAGAATCATACTTTTGCATGCTTGTTCCTAGTATAATCAGCTATCTTCTGAATCTCAATTATTTAATTATGTATATCAGTTCACTAGAAATTGAAAAAAAAAAGTTATTTGCAAAGTCAAAAAAGTATGGAAAATTTGCAATGTTGTTGCTTCTTAATATCACTAATATACATTATAAAATTATGATTATGGTTCAGAAAGTTTAGCTATGTGTTGTGTACATGTACTGAACATTTCAGCTCTCTACCTCTCATACTTTCTGAGAAAAAGGTACATAAGTATCCAAAACTGTTGTTTTGAGAAAACTGAATTTAAAGTTTGAACATTAAAATTCTGACACAGTTGTAAATTCCAGGGTCATAATCATCTGCACCTTCATTCCTGGATTGCTTCAGCTTTTCTGATTGCCTTCTCTTGGTCCTGACCTCTCTTGTTAATTGCTGAACTGCTCGCTGGGCATGATATAGTCGTCCATTGTTGAAAGATACAAAAATGTTCTACAAAAGGGCATTTCATGACAGCTTTAAGAGAATGCAGACTAGTATTTAAATGGTATTTGAATGTCTTAAAAACCTCTTAACCCCCAAAAAGCATACATTTTCTGAAACTGAAAATATAGAGGTTTTATAAGTGCCTAAAACAAAAAATGTGGTTTTTGACCATTTCAGAGTAGCTTGTCACCTTAAAGAGATTCTGCTGCATAAATTCTTTCAAGCTGACACTATAACTACATGTTAAAATAAACAGCATGTAACACAACCTGTTTAGTCATCCATCACTCACTTATGTGTTGAACTCAGAGCTCCTTCTTTCCTCTGGGACAATTGCTACTCCCACACCAACAACTCCTTGAGGAAACAGCAGAACAGAACTAAATCTAACTATGCCATTTGAGGGGTAGCGATCTGCATTCCTTTTATACTCAAACGCACATTCGAAAATTCTGAAAAGCAAATGGGGAAAGTGATTCTGGAGGTTTCTACCGCATCTCATTGGGAGATCCGGATGGTTCAATGAGGCTGATAGGAGCCTTCTTTCCCTCTCTACAAACTCATGCCAATCGGCAGCTAAATCGCACCCTTCCCAATGTGTTGTAAGCAGCCAGAGGCATTCCCCTCAGAGTTAATCTTCCCAAACAGCTTCACGATGCGGGGAAAGGCGATCGAGGTGTACCATCAGTCTCCTCCCTCATGGTTGGCAGTGAGCAGGATATACTGTTTCATGGATGGGGTGATAATCTCATACGGGCCGTCCAAGGAACGTTGCAACTTGGGCAAAATCCGTTTAGTTCTTGTGAAATAACACACACACAAAATCACCCACCTAAATCCAGCACGGATCGCCAGACGGTCATTCATATGGTCACTTGCCAGCTTGACCTATTCCTTAGCTATATATACATATGTGTATGCGTGTGTGTGTGTGTGTCTTTCAGTCTGTTCCCTAACTCCCACACATACTATTGCTGGCTGGTCTTCATCCACAGGTGTGATGAACAACAGGTCACATAGCTGTAGTTCCCGTAGGTATACAATGTTGGCAGGTATTAGTGGAACAATGTGCAGAGGCTCGGTGGGTCAGAGAAACAATGGCACGTGCACATCCCAATGTCGTTAATGAACGGATACCATTTTCCGGAGGTATTCCGTCTTAATATAATGCTCCATCATTCCGTGCAACTATGAATGAAGAGTAATTAGAGATCTTACATAGCCCAAGGCCCTGGACCAGTCCTCGCTTTAAGTTGGATTTGAAATTCATCCCCTGACCATTCTGGAAACCCTGAGGGAACGTGAAGTTGCAGAAGCTGTTCACTGTGTATCAGCCATGCAAAGCCTTTTGATTGGGAATCACATATACATCCGGCCACATGGTATAATTGTCTAAAGCAGGTATTAGGAGATAATTACTTGTGTGTCTCCTACAGAAAGGGCCTCGTGTGGTTTTAAGACACACAATTACAATGGTTATTAACTTCTAAATCCATAAATGCCCAACACCTATAAGAGATAAAGGACGTAGGCACAGCCAGTATACAAGACAGGAAAGCTACAAATTGTTTAAAATAGTAAACTAAACCAATGCCAGCAACTGTAGAATGCAAGAATACGATAGGATAATTACAGTAAAACAAGGAATGACAAAAGAT
The DNA here is from genome assembly GCA_030765065.1 of Deroplatys truncata. NCBI lineage: Eukaryota > Metazoa > Arthropoda > Insecta > Mantodea > Mantidae > Deroplatys > Deroplatys truncata. The sequence continues at coordinate 23,414,866 of CM060987.1, forward strand.
ATGCACTAAAAGATGAATGGAGACACACCCTACAACACACCACAGTGCAAGTTAAACAAGGATTCTAGATGTTGTCAGGTAAACCATAGCGGCTAATAAAATATAACATCAGGTAGAAACAGTTCTGGCCCTAAAGAGAGCAGTCCCACCAAAACCCAACATCACGAGAGAGGAAAGAGCAGCTCTTAGAGCTCTACGAGATGAGAGTGTGCTAGTTCTACCAGCAGACAAGCGAAATGCTGCAGTGGTTCTTTCTTGTGAGCACTACCATAACAAGATTTTAGAACTACGACAAGACACGGCATATTGACCACTAAAACGAGATCCTACGGCAGCCACTTTTAGGAAAACATAGCAATTCTGAAGAAGACACAATTTCCCGCTGAAACCACCAAGGCCTCTAACCACACATGCAGCTATCCCTCCTAGATTGTATGACCTGCCATAGGTGCACAAGGATGAGGTGCCACTTCGACTAATTGTCATCCCTGCTTACAGCCTTGCAAAACATCTGCTAAACATAGCTGTTTTGTCACTTCACTCATTTACAGTTGTAGCATTTTCACACTTTATATAGGTACTTCTCCTGTAAAATAAATTTTGAGTCATGGTAGTTATGTTGTGGCAAATGGGTAATATAGCCATGATATTCTTAGTTTACGGGTGCTCTCAGCACGAATGTTCATTGTGCAAGGAGCTGTACAGAAATGGCAGATTCCATTAGCTACATCTGAGAAAATTCTGAAACAGTACCTCCATCACCAGTTGAGAAAATGCATCTATGGAAAGCTTCCACTGGCAATGGGAAGAAATTGCATTTCATGTGCTCTGTAACTTGAACTGCTGCCTGTGACTCCTCTGTAGATCTTTAGAAACTAGACATTAGATAACAACTTGTGCATCTATAGGGTTGCCAGATATGTGTTTTTTTTTAAGGAACAGTATAACGTTTTTCTTTTTTGTTTCATGTACATTTGTATATAGCTACTTTATTGCAGAAGTTTCTTGGTTTCGCTGTTTCCACTAATAATATGCCTTGTTTTCCTTGGAGGTGATTCTTAATGAATGTCAATTGTCATCATGTTAACAAGAACTAGTTGGCAATACTGCTTATGAAATACAAATGATTGTGTGCGGTTCTTCATTGGTTTCCATTATCCTCAAGACCTTGATCTTAGCTAAAAGTGAATTGACATGAATTTTGCTGTGGTATGATCTCTGCTTTTGTTTCTGGGAAAATTTAGGAATTTGGTGGACTTTCAAAAATGAGTTGTTAATTTATTTCAGTTATAATAAATTATGCAAAGAATTTTATAATACTATTGATTGCAATAATGCTATGCTAAACACAATTAAAAATATAAGTAAATGTTCAAAATTGTTCAGTTTCAATTCATATGTACAAATTTGGATAAAGGACAAATATTTTGTAAAGATTATATAATGCATGTTTCTACAAGTAATAGACTTTATTTTGGTTTCAATTAAAAAACATATAATCCTACATGGGACTCTAACCATAATCACCTACTTTAGTGTCTCAAAACTGTGCACTTAAAATAAGTGTGTTCTTTATTTTCAATTTGAGAATCTGGTAACCCCATGAATTCATATATTCTGTGTAAGCTTCCTTTGTAAGATAAAAAGATCTACATATCTTATATGCAAAAGTGTTAGTAATCTACAATCATACATACTTTACTCTTCTGATTTTCCTGCATGAAAGGATGTTCTGGAGCCACTGAAACCATAGCCGACTTCCAGGGAGCTTTTCTGTATAAAGAAGATTCCAAAGCATCTTCCTCCATAAAAATTCCAAGTTCTGGTCCAGAAGCTTGTACCACCTCTGGCAATTCACTTACTTCAGGCTTGTCTCTCTTGCAATATGTATGATCAAGTTCACTGATTTGCCTAATTCTTTTTCTATCATCAGAAGTATAAATGACTTCCACTTCATTTTTAAAATGCACTCTTTTCCCATTATTGAATGGTCTTTGCATGTTGGCAACTGGATGCCCAGTAGATTGTGTACTTGTCGAGGGAGCACTGTCTTGCAATTGGCCTGCTGCACTTGAATTTTGTTGCTTTGATTCTAGCAAAGCTCTGTTGCACTGTGCACCTACATTTAAGAACTGGTGCTTATTGCATTGATTACTGACACTGCGATATATTGTTATTTGATTAGGTGTCACTATTCCAGGCCCATAAACTTTAGGAACACAAATTTTTGAATTTCCTCTTACTCTAACACACTGATTAAGTGCTAGCAGTTGACTATGAGGACAGGTCTTGCTGGAGATTACTGCATTACACTGATTTGGCAGCATTGTTGGTTTTAAGACAGCAGTGGTGTGAGCATTAGTGTGTTGCTGTGTGCTATTTATGAAATGAGTAACATTCAACTGTAATGCTGCAGTGCCATTTGTTGACTGTATTACCGACATATTATTCCTGTCCTGAACTTCCTGTGGCGATACTGATTGTGTCTTTTGGACACATACTACTAGAGGGCCTTTACTGGACTGCACTACTTGTCCTGCTACCAATGCATCTATAACTTGCTTTTGGTGCTGCCATAAAACATTATTGGATTGCATTACTTTTTGGGATCCTGGTGTGGCAAGCTTTGCTTGTTTCTGGTGCCCTGGCACAGAAATAATAGCATTTGTCTGTGTTGTATTCTGTGATACTGAGGTGCTACTGCAGGCTTGCATCTTCTGGTTTTGTGATGTCGGTATGCTCATCATAGGACTCGTTTTAAAATGGGATAAATATGTACCATGTCCTATTTGTCCTATCTGGTATTGTGGTATTGATATTGTATTCCAAGATTGTCGGGGTGCAGATGTGCCGGTCCCAGCTTGTACCTTCTGATGCTGTAATACTGGTAGATTATTTCTGGTTTTCAATGCTTGTTGGGAAGTAGAAGGATGATTATTATTAGTAGTAGCGCTAGTAGTAGTCTTACTATTAGCTTGTGCCTGTACATTATTATGCTGCAACACTTGCACAGTGTTCTGAGGTAGTACTGGGTTTTTTACAACAGATGTTATTACACTTGGTTCCTGTGAATATGTGTTAACTTTTGACACGTTAAGCTGCTGAGACACTGCTGCAGCTGTTCCTAAAGTCTGAGGATTCTGCTGGAATCTTTGGACAGGTTGACTTAGTGGATTCAGTTGTTGCGGTGTTATTGGCGTATTAATTACTTTGGATTTGGCCTGTTGCTGCTGTAATACTGCCATTCTGTTCATACTAGACAACGGGTAGAGCGGCACATGTATTGCAGCCTGGTTTTGCTGCCCAGGTATAATGTTCTGTGGTTCTGATACATGTACAGCACCATTATACTGCATATTCTGTTGTGACACTGGAACACTTGCTCTACTCTGAGCACCATAGGATCCTAATGTCCTTGTTGCAGATGTGTTAATCCTCTGTTCCTGCTGGTCTGCCCTTCCTGAAATCTTGGGATCAAATGCAGCAGCTGTATTTTTCTGCTGAGGAACTCCATAGAATTGTGTTCCACCTTGCGGGTAATGATTCCCATTTTGCAGCGACTGAAGTTGACATGCCAACTGAGTAATATAAGGCTCTTTAAAATGTTCCGATTCTGGTACATTAATTCCAAGGTGATTTTGGTACAACCTGGACATAGCAACACTGCCTTTCTCCATGAGAGATGTACAAATTGGGACATTAGCTGCCAATAAATTATTAACTCCAATTTGGGAAGCTTGGCTAGTTGGTAACGGCTGTGGGTATTGTGGAACTGGCTGAGACACTGTTCTGATGGCACCTATTGGCAATGCTTGGAAAACATTTTTCATTGAAGTAGATAATAATGTCTGATTCTGAGGCACACTTCCAACAATGCCATGCCGATAAGGTAGAGGTTGCTTCACCATCCAATGCAGCTGAGATGTTGAAATACTCATCAAAGGATGTATCTGTTGTCGATTTGATACAGACCCAGGGATTACAGAAGCTATATGACTATGCTGTACAAATGGCAACCCCGTTTGTTGAGGTGTAGTTTCTGTAAAAGATGTATTTCTTGAAACTGGTACTCTCAATTGACTAGTGTGCAGCTGGGATGCAGCTGTACCAGATTCCATCTGGCTTCCAGTAAACGGCAAATCACCGCTCACTGGAAATGGCGGTAAGTTTGACGCATTCGCTTGATTTTGTAGAACTGCAAAGCTGTTACTGGGTTGTAGCTGCTTTGAATTATGACTAGAAATTCTTGTGACTGGATCAGTAGCAAGATCCTGTCGTACTCTGATAAATCTCTTGTTGATGACTACAGGATCCTTAGCAGCATTAGCTTCTTCACTACCCTGTTTGTTTTCATCATTACTCTTTCTATTTTCTTCATGTCTTCTCATAGTGTGTAATGTTATAGGTGAACTGTTTTTCACTGCAATGTTTTCACTGCTCTTTACCAAACACTCTGAATTTTTCTGCAAAGTTAAATCTTCAGACATATTTATATCGTCTATGGTATTGGGCTGCTGTGAACTTTGTGATGATGCTGGTACAGTGTTTTCATTTCTGGTTCCATTGCCTATAGATTTACTAACACTGGAAGGAATTTCTTTGCCATTTCCATGATTAATATTTCTCTCCTTGAGTTTACTCATGAGTGATAGATTTGAAGCAATGCTTGGAGAACTGTTCTTTGGTATAGGTATGAGGGGTAGAAGCACATAAACAACGTCTGATTTGGAGCACTCGATGGTCTGCTTACTTTGTCATCAGTGCTCTTAGTTGGTTCACTCTTAACTCTCAATTCAATATGCTTTTGTAATTCTAATGAAACTGGCTCTTCATAACTGCATACACATTTTCTGCATTTAAGAATTGCTGGAAATATTTTCTCTCTTTCATAAGCTCGTGAGATTGCTTTCTTCAATGTAAGCTGAAAAATTTATTGCTTTTTGTCTGCAATCTTGATTCCTGTAATGAAAAAAGGTACAATGTTAGCTGGAGTTTTCGTACTTGAAACATCTAACATGTATGTATTAGATTAGCTGAACCAACATTTTCTATAACATTTGGAAAATTGCAATGCTTAAATAAAGCTACACACTAGGGTGGCCCTTATTTTTAAATTTTTGAAACTTATATCTGGCACTCATTGGTCTTATTCAGTTGTGTATAAAAATAACGCACAACAAATTCTGAACAAATCAAGAAACAGGAAAGGGTGTATTACTTTATGATGCTACTCAATATTTCCACCACAAAATGATGTGGTTAAAATTTAAATTATAAAAATATTTATGACTTCTTTGAAACCTTTCCTCTATTTTGTTGGAATAACAAGCTTAATGTACTTGTGTCATAATTAGATATGCAACACTGGAACATGTATGCAGATGGATAACTTAGGGTTTGCAGGATCAAAAATAAATTTGTACAATAATTTAAAGAAACTGCTTTTCTTGTTCATTTTATTTTGTACAAATTGTGTTATGTTTCCAGATTTTTGTTACAGCACACACATGATTTTTTTTTAATTTCTGAAAGCACGTTTGTGTTTATCTAGTATCACTATGAACTTATAAGGAGAAAAGCTGCATTTATATTTGCTGAAACAGTAGGAGTTTATTAAAAACACCTAGCATGCAGATACACACATATATTTACAAAATTTAAAACTATCTCAGTCACAGAAATTGAACATGCAACACATTGCACAAATTCTATTTCCTTATGTGTTAAGCATAAACACAACACAGAACTTTCTAATGAGCACAGCTGGTAATTTGATTGTCATTATTTCTAATGCTTAGGTAAAATCTAAGGTTAAGATACTGCATTCATCCCAAATATTTACTTTCAAGGCTATATTGAAGTTACAATATTGAAGTCTCTTGCACTCAAACAAGCTTTCTTTGAAAAAAAAAAATAGCAAGACAGGGGAGGGTGGTGTGTGAGAGAGAGAGAGAGAGAGAGAGAGAGAGAGAGAGAGAGGGGGGGGAGTGTGTGCGTGCGTAAGGATTTTGATTAAAATAAAATGTATTTTAGTACATTGATGAATAATGTTTAAATCTTCAAATTACTATTTTTATTCTTCCTTTCTCCTTCCCTCCCTTCCTTTTTTTTCTGTCTTCTTTTTTTTCTTTTCCTTGAATTTCTCTTAAATTACTTTACACCTTAAGAGACAGACAAAACTTTATTGCAGGAAAGGTATACATCTTATATAGTTTACATCAAACAACATTATTATTGCATTAGAAATTTCCAAAATATTCATTTTAGTTCATTCAAATGTTTTTACATTTTATGTAGTAAAACTTTAAAATTTTGAGTGATCTTTCATTTATTTATATTGAGGCTAATTATAAATTGTAAAACATGATATCATAAAAATTGCAATAGGTTGCATTTGTGAGTTTTTGTTATATTCTATCCGGGTTAAACAACAAACCTATTTTTGAAATAATTTTGCAAAAAAAAAAAAAAAAAAAAAATACAAAATTTTAAAAAAATGTTAATTAATGTTTTGTATCAGACACCTTGTTTTATAACCATATGTGAATTATTACAACTCTGGAGTCTTTAATCTCAAGGTGTAACATTCCTATTAAATTTAAAGTTTTGCATATAACTTTCTTCTGGAATCCCTTATAATTACATTGGAAAACCATTAGATGAAAGCATATTATTGTTTCTGATAGTTTTTATTTGGTGTGCATTAGGATTAGACTAGGGTAACACAATTGGAGCCCTATAGCATAAATAATAGTCTTTCTTTTGGGTATGTTGCAGTCATACTTCATGTTGTGCTGAATTTTTGTTCTATTTCTTTTGTTTATGGTCTTCAGAAACATTTCTATCAACAAATTAAAATGCTACATTTGATTTATCTAAAGAATCTGATTTTTTACATTCACTTGATTTTCTCAACCCATTCTCATTTGCTTTTATATAGCTCCTACAAGCTATACTTACAGAAGCCAATTTTTTTTATCCACTTCATGTTAATCAACGAACATCTATGCAGAAATATTTTCATTACACATTTTCTTGTAGGTAATAGGGGAAATAGAGAAAGCTGAATTGATAGTCAGATGTTTAAAAGCAGGGCGCTCTATCTGGCCTTAAATTTCCATACCCTTTCCATGACATTACAAGAAACTTAATAGCAAGAGCACTTTAAAAAAGTGACAAAGTATTGAAAATTTAAAACCAATAGTAACAGATATCTTGGAAATCATTGATGCCATTTCCCTTGGAGAACTGTTTTGAAAGCGTTTGAACCATGGTTTGAAAATGTGCGTTAAGTTCTCAACCAAATTTGAAGATTACATTACTGATATAAACATTTCAATACAGAACTTACCAGCAACAGAAAAAAACAATAGTGTAAAGTCGATGCGAGAAGATTTTAGATGAAATCAATCCTAGGCCCCACCAGAGAAACAAACATAACACTGTCACCCAGTTGCTGACGATGAGGATGAATGCCCTCGAAAACGTTTCCCGGTTTTATGTAACTTTAATTAGTGAAGGTGAGTGTAAAAAAGTGTGACTCAATCTAAATCATAACACTATATATTCTTTGAAATAAAACAAAGTCATATCCACAACATCTGATAAAGCAAACAAAATATCATAAAGGAAAAAACAGATTACATGCACAAAATGGAAGAAATGTTAAATGATAATGAGTTTTAACTAATCAGCAAGAACCCACTAATAACATATGTACAAAAGTTTGAAAAAACAACAGCAAACAGTAACATAACACCACATAAATACACAGATGAACAGTGTAGTCCAACACTATTCAGTCTATATGGCCTACTGAAAATCCATATAGTTAGCATAACCATGACACCTATAATCAGCAGTATTGATTCATCAACCTAAAATTTGGCAAAATGACTATTTTAATTCATTCCCAAGTTTCAACAGCCTCAGCATAAGATACTCTTTCGAACTTGTAGAAAATATAAGGATTTCCAGTTAAAAGAAGTCATTATTTCCAAATATACCATTGAACCAACTACCACCTCTATTTGAAAACTTGCTTAAATATTATTGCCAAATCTCAGGAATAACAATGGGCAATCCACTTTTGCCTTTAATCGCAGATCTTCTCATGAACTCAGTAGACATAAGAATTACCAAAGGTTTCCCTTGGATCTTCAAAATTGGGCAACAATATATAGATGACAGTTTTACAATAGTACCCAAGAAACATAGAAGATGCACTAGACTGTTAATCTACAAGAAAATACCATAAAATTTACATTAGTAACAGTAAAAGATGAACTATCACAGTTTTTATACTTGAAAATCATAAAAAATGCAAACACAACAAACTTTAGTATGTACAAAAAACCAACACAGACAGACATATGCATCAAATCTAATACCAACAACCCACAATCTCATAAACTGGCATTTTCAATAATTTAACACAGACTAGTGAATATACCACTTTCAGCACATGGATATGAAGCAGAGTACAATAAAATAATTGAAACTGTAGAAATAAAATGATTTCCAAAAGTTTTTGGCAGAAAAAAAGTAAACATAGCAAAAAGGAAAAAACTGTTAAAAGGAACGACAACCAATACAACGGGAGAAAATATATATTTTAAAAAATTCACTTATCACCCACAGACATTCAATAAATTCAAAATGATTTTCAGAGAATACAACATCCAATTGGCTCCAGTTAACAAATACACCACAAAAATATACACTCAACTGGCTAGCATCCGAGAGACAGAGCTTGAATCAATTACTTCTGTGAGCACTTGGGACAGCCAGGCTTTGTTCACAAAACTGTGTATATTCTTATAGTAGTTATATTACACAACTGTAATCACAAAAGTCTTCCAAGAAAATAATTCATGTATGACATTTCAAACAGACAGATGTTTCAGTATGTTTCAACACTGAATATTTGTAACCAAAACACACTTTATTGATTTATGGTTCTCAAGTGGAGTATGAATAAAGCTCGATATAATGCCATGCTTACTGCAGCACTCTTAGTTCACTGATAGAGAATTAGCTTACTGTTCCTGAGGATGCTTGAAATCTCCGTGGAGCCACTCAACTTTTTTTTTCCTTTCATTTTTAATACATGAATAAAAATATGACAAGTTTTCTTCATTTTTATTTTCTCTACTATGTACATAGTAGGTAGAGAAGGTATTGTATTCTACCCAAAAATTTGATATCAATATTTTGCCACAAATACTTGTTTTCAGACCCCTGAATCCAAAAAATACATTTTCAGAAAAAGGTCCCTGTGTATGTGTGTGTCTGTAAACAGCATAACGCAAAAACAAATGTCAAGTAAATACCAAACTTGGTATTTAAATTCAGGACATTCCAAGGATGTGAGATGAAGATTTTCAAGAAAATCCCCCTACCCCAAATTACCATTTACATGAAACATTTTTCAAAATGTTTGCGTTTATGAAAGAAGACACTAATGATTTTTATTAAAATAGCATATATTAAAAATATTTACATGACAAATAAAATATATGTCAAGAAATTTCTGAGAATAGCCTGTGAAGTCCTCTTCATTCAGAAAGAAATTGATATAATCTTGCATAACATTTAACGATAGACAAAAACGTACTATACAAAACATGTATATCTCTTCAAAACACAATTTATTTCAAATAAATTTTTATGTGGAATCAGCTATTCTGAGATATCCATTATTAATGATTTGAATTGTTCAATACTTAATCATTCTTTTCAAGTCCTGTCGATTTTCAACTGTTTCTGGCAATGTCATGTAAAGAGTATGGAATTTGAGGCCTTTAGAATAGCAGAGGCGTAAGCGCCAAAGTAAGCCTTTTTTGTTTTTTCTTGCAACATATAGTATGAAGAGTACTCTATCATGCCTGTTAGTGTTAATGGTCGATACGGCTTGGAAATGAATGAACTCTCCATTTGAATACAGCATGGTGTTCGACCATACATGCTGCAGCCGAATCTTGACAATAGCAAAGGCATATGAGCCAGTCTACCAGCCGGGGCCGACCACTATGCTGCGACATCAGCTCTTTAACAGAACATAGTAATAAATCACTTAACAGAAGGTGCTGTTTATTTTCTGTCCTTTAACCCTCATAAATTGTTATTCCTCAACCATTTTAAAGGATTTTGTGGTTTTGTAATTAGTTTTTGTCTGGATGTATTCCTTCCTGTACGGAGCATCTGTTCAGTTTAGTCTGTTGCTCTTAAAGAAAGTTGTAACGTGCCTTCTGTTGGCTTGCAGCTCTCGGATTAAGTTTCATTTAGTACATTTAGAAATTAAATTAAATTGAGTTTTATTTATGGATGCTCTGTAATTACTATGGTCCTTAGCATCCCATTCTATATTGAGCGTGAAAGATCAGAAATTTTGCTCAGAGGCCTCTTTATCAGGCTTGAGGTTCTTTTATGTGCCGTAAATCTACTACACAGGACCAACGGCTTTACTTCCCTTCTCCACCGGGTTTGAACCTGCGACCCCAGGAACTAGAGGCTAGCATGGTATTAGTACATTTAGTGTTGTGTATTTAAAGTGTTGTTTATTAACAACCATTGAACAAGCCTTTAGTGCATTTAGCATAATTTACTTTTATTAAGCACAATGAGTGATACAGACAGTAACTCTACTTCTTATCACGTAAGTCGTCCTACAAAATGCTGCGTGCAGAAAAACTAATGGAAAATGAGCATGGCCAAGAAAAAGAGACATACAGGTGAAGAATATGTAAGTTTAAAAACAAAAAATGTTGTAAAGGTCAAAGAAGTAGGGCATCTGAACATCTGAACACTTCTTTATGTCTTTATCAATTATTCTAATATATAATGCTTAGTAAAACTTTAATCACATTTTTCTCAAAACTAGCTTTTGGCGCATACGCCTTTACTATTCTAAGCACCTCATTTGAAGGCTAGCATATAGCGTCCAGTTTTTAAACATTTGACTGTCACTATTCCCTTTGTATCTACAATGAAATCTGTGGTGCAGTTATTTTGGAAAGATTTATCTTGATTAAAATGAAGTAGATAGGAAAATAAACTTTCATAAGAATAACTTGTATTCCATTAATAAGCGATAGAAGGTAGAGATTTTTACTTTCTCTGCTACATACATAGTAGGTAGAGAAGGTACTACAATTCATCCAAAAATTTGACACCAAGATTTTACCGGAATGAGACTCCCTGAATCCAAAAAAAGCATTTTTATAAAAAGGTCCATGCGCACACGCGTGTGTCTGAAAAGCATAACTCCAAAATGAAAAGTTGGATAAACACCAAACTTGGTATTCATATTCAGTAACTTCCAAAGATGCAACACAAAGATTTTCAAGAAAATCCTTCCACCTCAACTACCCTTTACATGGAACATTTTTCGAAATTTTTGATTTTATAAAAAATGGCTCTAATGATTTGGATTAAAATGCCATACATTAAAGGTGTTTTGATGACAAACAAAATGTATATTTTGAATTTTCTGGAAATAGCCTGTCAGGTCATCTTCATTTGGAAGGAATTTTGTATAATCTGTATAAATTGGTAAACGTTAAATGGCAGACGAAAATGTACTACTCCAAAAATGTAGATCTCTTTAAAACAAACAACTTATTTCAAATAAGTTTTTTTGTGGCATAAGCCATTTCCAAGATATCCCTTATTAATGGTTCGAATTGTTCAATACTTAGCCATTCTTTTGAAGTCCTTACGATATTCAGTTGTCTCCCACGATGTCATGGAAACAGTATAGAATTTTAAGGCCAGCATATAGTATCCAGTTCTTAAACATTTGACTATCGCTGTTCTCCTTGTATCTATAATGAAACGTGTAATGTAGCTATTTCTGCAAAGGCTTATTTGGATAAAAATGTAGTATATAAAAATATAAGCTTTAGTAAGAAAGTTTGTATACCCACTAACAAGCAATAGAGGGTAGAGAAAGTCATATGTATGTAACATATCAGATTTTTTTATGCATGTGGTCTTGATGAATGAAGTAACACAAGCAATATATTTAATTATATTACAGTAAAACAAGTTGTAAAAAGTAAAAGATAACAATCCAATGCAGAGAATCAAACTCAAGCTGCTTGCATTGAAAGTAGCTTAACCACTACTCCATGCCAAGCATGGTGTGGAGATAGCCAAAATCAGCACCTTGTGTCTTGTATTATAGAGTTAGCCAAGGCGGCACACAGAAGTTGACAGTTCTGTTATGAACCACACACACTCACTCAAAGGTGCAGATGTTTAATTGTTGGGGTTTCACCATATATGGGCACCAATTTGAAATAAGGTGTTGCGCCACGTTTGGGTACCAAACTTGTGGGAGATATGTTTCTAGGAGTGTTCACCCCACATATGGTACAAACTTTCTGGTGGCCTTCACTCCACGTTTAAGAACCAACTTTTTATTTTAATGTTTATTTATCTATGTATGTATATATGTATGTATGCATGCCTCGGCTTCGTTAGTAGTATTTTGCAGAGTACGTGTCTGTTTGCAGTGCTGGTACGGCTAAAGAACAAGGCTTATACAAATTATAATTGTATTTAACTTATTTAACATCTTACTATAGAGCTGTGAGATTATTGTTAATTGTACTTTTAACAGGTAAACTTTACATTATTCTCACCGCAATAAATTTTCATGTCTCACACTGAACCCGTACCGAACCGAACTGCTTGGGTATGCGTCTCCCATTTGAATTTGTACATTTTCTCTATTTCTAGTCTCTGATTGGCTAATCCTACTCCAATAGAATACCTTTATTTAACTTTTAGCTTTTCTAGTTTTTGATTAGCTATTTATAAATTGTTTTAAATATTACATTATTATTGTTTAAAGAACTGCTAGTAGCCATTTTTAAACTTTCTAATTTATTGTTGTCTCAAGGTTACCTTATTGTTAGCAAATTTCAGCTTCTACTTTGTAATTCTATTTACTGCGGAAAGTAACTTGCTTCTATTCTCACAGCTGCTACATTGTTAAACTACGTAATACATTCACATAACATTTTTATACATGTACATAATAAAAATAAACATAATACAATGACTGTAATATAAACTTTATATATTATATTATTATACACATATTGCTTTAAGGCAAGCTGTTATATCTTATATTATATAATTAGACTGATATCATTTAAGCTATAAAAATACTGCCTCAAAGGGACTTTGAAACAATTTAACTGCTCAAGAGACCGCCCACTTTTGGTTTGACCAAGTGTACTTGGCTCTACCACCAAAGACCTTCAAATAAAAAATCCAACATTTACCAAATGGCATGCAATAACTGCAAAACAATTTATAGAGGAAATGCAAAAAGGAATTTGGAAACAAGGGCCAAGGGGCATTTTAGAAGTACAAAAACAAACATTTACAACAAATTGGCAGCTGTCATCCATTTTTAGATGAAAAATCATGACAAATCTGGAATCAAAACTACTAAAACACAGAACAGGAAAGCAACATGAGAGGTCAACATGAGAACAGATTTTCATCTGAAAAAATAGGAACAAAGTGTTCAGTTTCAATATTCTCCAGAGCAGGTATTTGTTCACATTCTTAGAACTGCCACCAGAGCAGACTACAGATGGATCAGCTTCCTACTCAAGACCAGTCCATGTCCAGTAATGGAGTAAACTAGCCTCCAAAATATGTTCCGGGAAATTTAAAAAGTGAGTGTTGTTTTGTGTCATTAATCGACTCCGTTTTTACTCTTAATTGATTTCAACAACTGTCATCAACTTTCAGTATTTGAAGATGCCAAGTTTGGTGTTTATTCAACTTTTTGTTCATACACACACAGACCTTTGTCTAAAAATGCTTTCTTTTTTCTTCAGGGGACCTGAAAATATGTATTTCCAGTAAAATGCAGTATTGGGTGAAATACAATACTTTCTTTATGTACTATGTACTGATAGAGAAAGTAAAAATTAAAACTTAACGTAATATCTCACTTTCTATGAGACCTGAACCATGAAAGATAAAAAAAAAAATCTGATGTGTTACACTCACATGACTTTCTCTACTCTTGTACACACTATTTTTACAAACGCCTATTCTCCATATGCTTCATGTTAATCGAGATATCGAGATGTCAATCTTATTGGTAATTTTCTTGTAGATGCAAGGGAAATATGGTTAGCTTTTAAGCGATAGTCAAATATTTTAACGCTGGTTGCTATGTGGCGCATTCCATTCTCTTTGCATGTCCAGGACATAAAAAAATGAATAACGAATTTGAGAAAAAGTAGGTGTATTGGAAAATTTAAGGAAATAACAAGCAATATCTCGAAAACGGTTCACTCAACAAAAGAAATGTATATGACATAAGTTGTGTATTTTAACGCGATCTACATTTTTTGTGTAGTAAAATTTTGTCTATCTCTTATGGTTTACCAGTTATGCAAAAGTCGTTCACAATGAAGAATACGTTTGGAGACATTTCCAGAAAATTTGAGATATACATTTCATTTCTCATGACATTATCTTAAACATATGATATTTTCATCAAAATCGTTAGAGCCATTTTTGAGAAAATTAAAATTTTCGAAAAATCTTCCATGTAAAGAGTAGTCTGGAGTGGGGGGATTTTCTTGAAAATCTTCGTGTCGCATCTCTGGAAGATACTGAACCTAAATACCAAGTTTGGTGCTTATCCGACTGTTCGTTTTTGAGTTATGCTGTTCACAGACACACAGACAGACACACACACGGACATGTTTCCAAAAATGCTTTTCTTGGATTCAGGAGGTCTCAAAACATGTATTTCCGGTGAAATCTCGGTATCGAATTTTTGGGTGGAATGCAATACTTCCCCTACTTACTATACGTAGTAGAGAAAGTAAAAAATGAATAACGAATTTGAGAAAAAGTATAAGTATTGGAAATTTTAAGGATATAACAAGCAATATCTCGAAAATGGTTTACTCTACAAAAGAAATGTATATGACATAAGTTGTGTATTTTAACGCGATCTACATTTTTTGTGTAGTAAAATGTCTATCTCTTATGGTTTACCAGTTATGCAAAAGTCGTTCACAATGAAGAATACTTTTGGGGACATTCCCAGAAAATTCGAGATATACATTTCATTTCTCATGACATTATCTTAAACATATGATATTTTCATCAAAATCGTTAGAGCCATTTTTGAGAAAATTAAAATTTTCGAAAAATCTTCCATGTAAAGGGTACTCTGGGGTGGGGGGATCTTCTTGAAAACCTTCGTGTCGCATCTCTGGAAGATACTGAACCTAAATACCAAGTTTGGTGTTTATCCGACTGTTCGTTTTTGAGTTATGCTGTTCACAGACACACACACACACACACACACACACAGACACACACACACACACAGACACACACGGACATGTTTCCAAAAATGCTTTTTTTGGATTCAGGGAGTCTCAAAACATGTATTTCCGAATGTATCGAATTTTTGGGTGGAATGCAATACTTCCCCTACTTACTATACGTAGTAGAGAAAGTAATAATAGCTTGTAAGATAGTTATTCTCCGGATTCTGCTATTACTCGTATAATACACTTGGTAAAAGATCCTTTATTGTTACACATAATCCATATGTAGGGTTGCCATACATCCTGAAAAAGTGGAATTTTCCTGAATTTTAACACATGGAAAAGAGTCCCACAAGATTTTTAACAAATCATAAATGTCCTGAATAGTGAAGATCTGTTCTTGTATTTTGGCCATAGACAACTTGCTGTACTGTCGCTACAATAACTAGCGCCAAAGAGTATAATGATCATTACATATTATGTACAACACACTATATAGACTACTGATGTCTTGAATGTTGATGTAGAAACTTTAATTATTCAGATTTTCAATCTATACGCCAGAGTCAATATACTACAGAATTCTGCGATTTTGTGAGTTTTGCTTACTAAGATTTGCTGTATCATTCAAAGATGAGATGATTAAGTATATTTCCTGCTGTTATAGATCACTTTCACTATTTGCAGTATTGAAATCATACTCAATTGTTAACTGCCCGAAGAGTTAAAATTTTTTTTTTTTGAGAATCCAATGGCGGGGGTTTTTTTTTTTTTTTTTTTTTTTTACTTTGTTTGGTCACTCTCTCATGTCTTTCATAAATCTATTATTGATATAGAGAACAGAATATGTATCTCTAATTGAGGTTGTGACTGCACTGAATTTTGTTGCAAACGTTGTTAAAGAGAGGAATGACCAAAATGTTCTGCCTTTTAATGTGAAAGACATTTTTGAAGAAATAGATAGCCCAGTCATAGTTAAAACTTTTGAACAAAAAGCAAAAAAAATTGCTATATCACTCATCTCGATTATTTACAAAAGCAGTTACATTCTTTCACTCATCTCAAGCGTTTCAGTTGGTTCCTCTTTGAAGGAAGTACCAGCTTGGGATAGGCATAAGGAAGGCACTGTTAAACTTATTGAAGTATGATTATAAAGTTTATGACTCATTAGCATACAACCAATTAATGTGTTTAATAAACTTTGTGAAAGAAAAACTGAATGAGCCTGACTCTGACAGTAATTTCATGCAAAAACTAGTTATTGATAAACGGGTGGAATTTTTCAGCTCGTGTAAGAATAGCAAGCAATATTCAGAACTATTAAAGATTGCCCAGTTCTATTTCAGTTTGTCTGCTCATAATGGATGTGTGGAAAGAATTTTCTCCATAATGAATGCACAATGGATAAATTACAGGAATAGGCTAAAAATTAAACCTGTTGGAGCAATTCTGATGGTTCAGTATACTAATTTGAAAAGCATGTTATGCTTGGAATTTGTTTAATATCTGAAGAAAAACAATGTGTTGCTGAAGAAGAGTTCATCTCCAGAAAAATATGACTGATGTAAGACTATGAATGATTAACAAAGCAACAAACTTATTGTTACACTCAAATATGACGCACGCACGCACGCACGCACGCACCCACCCACCCACCCACCCACCCACCCACACCCACACCCACACACACACACACACACACACACACACACACACACACACAGAGCAAAGTTCCTGTGTGTATTTTATGACCATATAAAAATTAAGTAATAAATTACAATATTTTGGGATAGAATCCTGAATTCTTTGGTCACCCTTACGGCAACCCTGTGCATATGCCATAAAAGCTACTCAATGGAGTATCTATAGTAGTAGCAGGAGGATAGAAGTTTGTGATGCACTACAGCTAAGCTTATTAGTGCTCTAACACTGCCAAACACTAAGAGCAGAATGTATTAGGATATACATCCAGATAAATAACTAAACCTACAGAAAGGAAAGAAGAAAGAAAGACAAAAAAGGGCATCTCCAACTGCAGAAAATGTAGCTAAAAGGAAGGCAAGGCAAAGGATTTGACACTTAGAGACACACAAAAGAGAGATCAACATCAGTAAAGAGTCATCATGCAAATAGAATCTAAAAATAATCTCATGTGTTACACCCACATGACTTTCTCTACTCTTGTACAAACTATTTTTACAAATGCTTATTCTCCATCTACTTCATGTTAATCGAGATAAACATTTGCAGACTCTATCTTATTGCTAATTTTTTTGTAGGTGCAAGGGGAATATGGTAGGATTTAATTGATACTCAAATCTTTTAAGAGCTGGTTGCTATGTGGAGCATTCCATTCTCTTTGTATGTCCAGGACATAAAAGAAATAAAGCATTTTTGGAAACATGTCCACGTGTATCTCTTGTGTGTCGGTGTGTGTGTCTGTCTGTCTGTCTTTCTGTCTGTGAACAGCATAACTCAAAACCGAAAAGTCAGATAAGCACCAAACTTGGTATTTAGGTTCAATATGTTCCAGGAATGTGACATGAAAGTTTTCAAGAAAATCTTCCCACCCCAAATAACCCCTTACATAGAACATTTTTCGAAAATGTTTATTTTCTCAAAAATGGCTCTAACGATTTTGATTAAAGTATCATATGTTTAAGACATTTTTATGGAAAATAAAATGTATATCTTGAATTTTCTGAGGATGTCCCCAAAAGCCCTCTTCATTCTGAACGACTTTAGCATAACTGATAAACCGCAAGAGATAGACAAAGGTTTACTACATAAAAAATGTAGATCTTGTTAAAACACACAATATGTCATAAACATTTTTACTTTCTCTACTACGTATAGTAAGTAGGGGAAGTATTGCATTCCACCCAAAAATTCGATACCGAGATTTCACCGGAAATACATGTTTTGAGACCTCCTGAATCCAAAAAAAGCATTTTTGGAAACATGTCCGTGTGTGTGTCTGTGTGTCTGTGTGTGTGTGTGTCTGTGTGTGTGTGAACAGAATAACTCAAAAACGAACAGTCGGATAAACACCAAACTTGATATTTAGGTTCAGTGTCTTCCAGAGATGCGACACGAAGGTTTTCAAGAAAATCCCCCCACCCCAGACTACCCTTTACATGGAACATTTTTCGAAAATTTTAATTTTCTCAAAAATGGCTCTAACGATTTTGATTAAAATATCATATGTTTAAGATAATGTCATGAGAAATGAAATGTATATCTCGAATTTTCTGGGAATGTCTCCAAAAGTATTCTTCATTGTGAACGACTTTTGCATAACTGGTAAACCATAAGAGATAGACAAAATTTTACTACACAAAAAATGTAGATCGCGTTAAAATACACAACTTATGTCATATACATTTCTTTTGTTGAGTGAACCGTTTTCGAGATATTGCTTGTTATTCCCTTAAATTTTCCAATACTTATACTTTTTCTCAAATTCGTTATTCATTTTTTTATGTCTTGGACTTGCAAAGAGAATGGAATGCGCCGCATAGCAACCAGCGTTAAAATATTTGACTATCGCTTAAAAGCTACCATATTCCCCTTTCATCTACATGAAAATTACCAATAAGATTGACATCTCGATATCTCGATTAACATGAAGCATATAGAGAATAGGCGTTTGTAAAAATAGATTGTACAAGAGTAGAGAAAGTCATGTGAGTGTAACACATCAGATTTTTTTTGTAAAGTACACCATTTTCGAGACATTCCTTGTTATTTCTTTGAATTTTCCAATACTTACACTTTTTCTCAACTGAGAATTCGTTTTATGCAAAAGACGTTCACAATGAAGAATACTGTTGGAGACATTCCCAGAAAATTCAAGATATATATATTTTATTTGCCATAAAAATGTCTTAAATATATGATACTTTAATCAAAATCGTTAGATCCATTTTTGAGAAAATAAACATTTTCGAAAAATTGTTCCATGTAAAGAGTAATCTGGGTGGGGGATTTTTCTTGAAAACCTTTGTGTTGCATCTCTGGAAGATACTGAACCTAAATACCAAGTTTGGTGTTTATCCGACTGTCCGTTTCTGAGTTATGCTGTTCACAGACACACACACACACACACACACACACACGGACATGTTTGCAAAAATACTTTTTTTGGATTCAGGAGGCCTCAAAACATGTATTTCCAGTGAAATCTCGGTATCAAATTTTTGAGTGGAATGCAATACTTCCCGTACTTACTATACGTAGTAGAGAAAATAATATAAAAGGCTGCAGTTTATACAGGTTGGTTCATACTGCTGTGACAAATAAAGCATAGTACATGCTCTACAGCACATAAGGTGTCAGAAAGGACCTGGGATATGGTTGTTTGCAAACATGAAGATGCACTTAACTGAGCTCACTCCGTTAAAGTAAGTTGCAGTCAGTGCCTCATTACAATGAATGCTAAAAGATGTAGGATCAGAACATATATTTCTGTGACAAAAGTGACAGTGCTCACGATGCAGTCTAGGTGAAATCACCTCCACACAATAGGAAGCATACAAGGAGCTACTCCAGGTGATAGAGACATGTTTAACCTCCCGATGTTTGATCTCTTGAATACCAACCAATTCATTGTGCGAGCACGATAGAATAGAATAACATTAAACAGTACTAAAATCATCAGAGGGAACTGAAGAGCTTAAACTTCTTGGAGACAAAATTGCAGCCTTGGCAGTGGCTCAGCAGCTGACTTGCCCAGGAACCATAAACAACATGCCATACCAGCAAACAAGTGAAAGCAATCCTGGATGTAAGATGCTAGAAGATTTTAACTGTATAGCAACTGAATGCTATGTAGTGCATCAAGGAATCAATGCAAATAACATACTGCTGCAGATGCTTACTGTTGAATATATAAAAAGCTCAGCTGTAAAAACTGAGCATTACTGTGGGAGGTGAAATCTAAGGGCTGCTTGCAGAATCAATACTTAGGCAAGATTTAGTGCTTAGACATTGTTTAACTCAGTGCAGAAACAATGTTTAAAACTAAAGAATGTCTAAATCATAGCTATTTTTAGGCACTGCAAAATAAGTGATTTAGTCACTGTTTAACCTTAAACATCATTGTTATCTAACATGAGATGCAGAGTGAGGGAAGAAAAACAAGATGGAGTTCACTTGATTTTTTCATTACATGTTATGAAAGACTATTACAGTCACATAGGAGATGAAGAGTTCTACAGCTGTGAAGAACACTCAGAGACTGATCTAATCCCTTAGAGCACCCCCGAAGGGGAATTCAAAGCAAAATAAATACACTTACACATTTCATTAGCAAAGGCAGTCTGAAGGCTAGTACCTCCGTACCAAATAACACTTAGCACAAATATGATACTTGTGCTTGTGCCTCTTGGATGCTGTTTCATTGTTTCTTTATTTAATGTGTTTTTCAATAGTTTTCTTAGAAAAATATGTTTTAACATGTGTTAAAATAGCAGCATCTAACTTGCTCTGGTAACTTTACCAACACTCTGTGCTTATGGTATATGTAGCTAGCTTTCAATGAAACAATGTTTAGTACCACTCCTACTGTGTTAATACAAAGGCGTTTCTTTCTTATACATACAAAATTTTAATAGGAAAAAAATGCACTCAGACTTTTTCTATGTAATATGCTTTGCAGATGATCTGGTGGTAGGATCAATCACAGTAAGTGGCTTAAAACAATCATTGCAAGGAATTGAAAAATACTGTAAAGAATGGAGATTAAATTTAAACCAAGAGAAGACGCAGATTGTGGTATTTACAAGGGGAGGAAAATTAAGCAAATACGAGAAATGGAAGGGAGAAAGCAAAGACTATAGGGTAGTACAAGACTGTATTTATTTAGAAGTAAAAATAGATGGAGGAGGTAAATGGGAGAAACAAAAGAAGTTTCCACTGGCTAAAGGTATAGGGGCTATGTCAGCAATTAGAAGGTACTTACGAGTAGTTGGCCATGATATGAGTGCGCTTGGAGGAGGGTGCCACTGATTTTTTGATGATGCAAATGTCATCAAGGCTATGGATTAGAGGGAAGTGAGGGGCTTGACTGTCCTTCCGATGCCTCAGCACAGAAGCGTCATTTCAGTTTCTGCTTGGAGGGGCAAGATAGTCAAAAGCAGTTGTCTGAATTTTCATGTGAATTTTAATGACACATTTAGCCTAAAAGAAAGCTATCTTTTATTTCTTAAATGTGAAATATTTATATTAAAAGTACAGTTCTCGTAATTTATCTTTTGGTAGAGCAATAATAACCAGTACCTAATTATTTCTCATAACTTGGGGGGGGCAACTGACCCCCTTAGCCTGAAATGACGCCCTGCCCCGGCCACTTTTTCCATAACCGTTTAGTTCCTCTTCCCACCGCACGCACTTATACGTGAATGCCGCCAATACGGCTTACTGATTGGGAGAGTTGATCACGTGGTATCCGCGCGCCATCTTAGGCTGGTTGCTTCAATATAAACATAAGGAAAACAGTTGTGTCGAAGTTGATTTATGAGTGAAAATGCCAGATTGCTGTGCTTTCGGGTGCACTACAAGGGCACAAAAGGATATTAAATGATTTAGGCTACTGTCGAAGCTCAGAACTTGGAGAGAAGTAGGATTTGGTTGGCCAAAATCAGCAAAAAGCACTGGACTCCTGGAGAGGATGCAAGACTTCGTGAAGTAAGTACCTATTCAATATTTATTTAACAACATTTATTGAATACTGGATTTTACGAGTGACTAAATCTTTATATTATGCACTTTCAATCGTTTCGTGCTTCTGGAATGGAACATTTCAAGTTTCTGTGTATTATAAACAGCAATGTACTATAACCCCTTTCTTTTCTGATTCGAATACCAGCCTTTCTGACTTCTATCAGTTTTGATTATAGATACCCCCCCCCGAAACTTCTGACAGTTTTATTTATTTAAATTCATATAAAACCAATATGGAAAAATGTCGTTAGATAAAGTAGGTCTACTGCTAGTAGCACATTTACAAGAAAAAGGAAAACTTAATATTAGGTAAGGTGACTATACATCATGGTTTTCGAAGCAGTCTCGATGTTTTGTGCTGTAAGGTGAGATTTTCCTGTCTCTATAATGTCTTCAAGCAATTTTCTTATTGACGTAACGTATATTTACTATGGAGTAGGTACATGGTAACTGTGTGGAGTACTGTTAAGTTTAGATCTACTTGTGGAAACCCCCCCCTCGAAATTTTTTTCTGGGTACGGGCATGCGTATGCCTGGCAAACCTAAGAAGCAGCAGCAATAATAATAATAATAATAATAATAATAATAATAATAATAATAATAATAATAATAATAATAATGTGCATATTGTTGCTCTGAATTTTCCATTCATTTTCTTCAGGACTGCACTCCTAGTAACCAGTTTAAGGTGGCTGCCCATAATGAATGAAACTAATGATTTCCTAGATAGAACAAGGTTTATTTCCTGAAATATGACTCTTTAATTTTTTCGGTTACCATATTGAGCTAATCGAGTACTAAAGAAGCCACAAGAAGTTTTAATCATGCATTCACATTTCGTTTCCATATAAAATAAAAGCTGTCAGCTATTACTATTTACACTGGGACGCGTCATTTATTAAATGTACTCCTTTGAAGAATAAAAAAATGTTAGTCTTGTTACAATGCACAACTTTGTCTACCCGCTTCATTTGTTTTTATATAGTTTCTGCAAACTATTCCTACGAAAGTTTATTTTCTATCAGCTTTTTGTTAATGGATATAAATCTTCGCAGAAATAGTTTCATTACACATTACCGAGTGATATAGCTCCGCGATAACGTGTGAGACTCGCATTCGGTAGGTTCCAAGTTCGATGCCTGGCGACCGCTCATTCTGACCATGGTTTTTCGTGATTTCCCCGGGTCGGTAGGCAAATGCTGGGGTGGTTCCTCTTCTACCACGACTTTTTTGCCCATCATTTCCTTCATCGCCATCTGTTTCAGGGTTGAAGGACCAGGCTACGATGTTCGCGGCTGGGCGGTGTGGTGCGCTTTGTGATGGTTTCTCCCTGGCATCGGTCGGGCTCCTTATGGAGGCCTTAAGGGGACCCCCGAGGGTTGCGGGCTTGAGCGGCGTAGGATGCGTTCAATTTGGAAACGTTAGGGACCCCGTCCGTACTTGCGCTCTCGTCTTCTGGATACGGTCGCCCGTCGGGTCTCTTCCTCCCAGGGGTCGCGTTCGAAGCACAAAGGGCCACACTGGCCTAAGTGCGGTGCTGTCCCTGCGTGACATGTAACTTTACCTTTCACTGCACATTCCGTTGTAGGTTCAAGCAGAATAGAGGAAACCGAACTGATTAAAAGCGAGGGGCTATACCTATTCTGCCCCTCAATTCCCATACTCTTTCCATGATATAGCGAACCTGAACAATGACATCACTTTAAAAATGATAAAGCACTCAACAATTCAAAGAGATAATAACGGAAATGGCTAATGCAACAAAAAAGTTATTTTAAATAAGTTGTGTGTTTTAAATATATCTACATGTTGTTGTAGTATCTTTTATCTATTTCTTCACATTTACCAGTTATATAAAAATCAAATAAAATTTCTTTTGAATGAAGAGGACTTCACAGGGTATTCCCAGATAATTCAATAAGTATATAAGTTTTATTCGTCATATAAATATCTTAAATATATTGTATTTTAATGAAAATCGTTACAGCCATTTCTGAGAAAATAAAAAGTTCCATGTAAAAGTTATGTTTGTGGTGGGGGATTTTCTTGAAGATCTTCGTGTCGCATCTTTGGTAGACACTGAACTTAAATACCAAGTTTAGTATTTAACCGAGTTCTCGTTTTTTAATTATGGTGTTTACACACATGTACTTTCTTCTATTTTTTTTTCGATTCAGATGAGATCAAAACACGTATTTCTGGTGAAATCTCATAATCGAATTTTTGGGTGGAATACAATACTTCCTCTTCTTACCATAGGTGAGCAGGAGAGAAGGTAAAAGTATCCCACAAGTTCTCCATAGACGACAGTGAACCCTGTGAGTGTTTGTGGAGACTCGCATCCCTTCCTTCTTTTTTGTTTTCGGTGCAACCGGTCCAAATGTGTGGAATGTGAATGAGAGCTGTTGGCACCCAAAGAGCAAGGTACCTACGTAGAACCATAAGATCCTATTATTAGGTTAGAGATGTTTGTTAATATTACTATCGCTGGGGCGCTAAAAGTTAGCATCATGTCCCTGTTTAGCGAACCTTGCTTACATACGCGAGGTTAAAAACATGTTTTTGTTAATTCCAGAGGATAAATGTGTTAGATCTCTCCAGAAGTGCACATACCGCGACATCCCCTAGGTTAACTGCCGCGCCGCGATCTCGACCAGTATTCCTAATATCGTCCTTGCTTTCGCTGAGCCGCAGACGGTAATTGCTTTATCTGTGAAAGTGTTTCCGCATATATAGGCCAAGCGCAGGCGCCAATAAACTTTGCTTCAAAGGTCGCATATTTTTGCAAAAGAGTGGCCACATAACTTCGTTTGTCTTTAGAAGCTTCGTCCCAGGAAGAAAAGGAAAGAAAACAACACAGCAACATTCAGCACTAGTCGAAATCAGCTTTGGCTTATTGGTAAGTTATTTAACTTGTTTTCTTTGTCCTTTGCCTGGTTAAAACAGTTTCTAAAACGTTAAAATGTACAAAAAAAAATCCTTTTGTAACCATACATTACTATAGCTAATATTCAATATGGCTCGTCAAATAATATGGTAGAAGCAGTTTAATGTCTTCACTCGAGCTCGCCAGTTTCGACCCATCCAGGATGAACAGCAACGTACTATTGATAATTCCTCTAAACAGCTGTAGTCAATGAACGCACAAAAGTGCACTTCTTGTTTTGCCATGAATATGCTGCTATTGGCCAGGGTCGGCCCTTGCAAGCGGCAATCAGGACAGATCGACTTGGACCGTGCACAGTTGGGGGAGGGGGAATCCAATCTTTAATAATAATTATATGTATGTTACTCCTGTGTTTGTAGTAATTTTTAGTGTTAAAAAACTCCAAAGCAAATAGAGAAGTGAATGCTAAGATATGCGTTTATTTGACACTTTAACAATACTGTACGTGGATCAGATATTGCACCCATGGTTGAGGGTTTAATTAGCGATACATGTCCCACTCAAGGTAACTACGTTCTACTGAACTGGTCTTCAGTGGTGGGATGATCAGCGTTCCAGAGATCTCGAATTCAATTCCCGGCTGGGATGGGGACATTTTTCTATAATTAGAATCTCCCCTAACCCTCCGCTGAATCTGGAAGTATGCGCGTGTGAGTGTATTTTATGTTAGAAAAGATTACAACTCAACGCTAATAACCTAGTCAACGAGTTGTTTCTCAAATCAAAGATTTGGCCGTAGAACATTTGACCCCGATATAATCATAGAAGTTAAAGGCGGCTATACAACTGAAACAACGAAAATAATAATACTACTACTAATAAAGTGAACTTGGATTTCATGGCAACGTAACAATATAGGGCAATCTTTATTTTGTCAGAGAAAAATTATTTTATTTATTTATATAATATAAAATGCTCGTTATATTTTCATCGATGTGTACTATCTTGAAGCTCGTGATTACTTTAAATAATCTACTGCGATCCCTAAAGAATAGAATATTCAACACAGTCTTTCGTTGCTAGAGTTCCTTATTCAAATCCCAGGTACTTTAAGGCAGAGGTATGGGGTTAGTAACCCCTTGCTAAAAATGTAAAAATTAATAGCAAAAATAGCTCCTTTCTAAGTTGGCGGGAACGACATGCTTCCTAATCGTATCACTGGTAGCGCTATATTTAAGCAGTGTGTCTTAGACAGCATGACCAAACGTGACAGCAACAGAATTGTGCTTTAGATGGCGTGGGCAGAACCATATTAAGATATCAGGGGCATGTTTTCGTTCCAGTGTTAAAGCTGAATGGTTTCCAAATGAGAGTAATATCTCCCAGTTTAGAACATAACTAGGAACCCTGTTTTGTAGTGAAATAAAATGTCCGGAGCAAGAATATAAAATACTTCACAGTGGTCTCGTCTCACACACATTTGCCGCAAAATATCCTATCCTAATTTTAATTCTAATTGCCGTACCTTAATTTGTGAATATAAAATCGATTTATTTAAGTATTTCAACTCAGAATTAATTCATATTTATTATGCGAATTGATACAAATTGTTTAAAAAATGAACCCCTATACGTAACACCCCCTTAATATATTTCTGGCTACGCTACTGATTTAAGGACATTTTTAGCAGTCCAGCAACATTGATGCATTATTCTATTAGATAAAGTTGCATAAGGAAATAGTGAAGCGAAGAAATTATGTTCAATCCATGGGTGGTACGTTTCATTGCTATTTGTTTTAAGTTGTATGTTTAGCGAATTCGTCCTTTAGTACTGTGTGCGATTTATTTTCTTCTAAACGCGTGATCATGTTGGACAAAAAAGGGGGTAATGGGGAGTAAGTATCTGTTGGGAGCTGCAAATCTGCGTAAAAAAGAAAATCATAAGAGTCTCAAAGAGTGGAAATTTGTACGCTTCTTTCCGCAGGTAGTAATGAATCTGCGAGGTTCTATTTACGTTTCAACTTGACAGATATTTAAATGTACAGGATAGATTCTGTCATCGATGGTAAATGTGCAAGACCTTCAGATCCTACTTCAGCTACTAATGCATTCCGAGTGTTTACCACCAATATCATCTTCCCAGCAATAGGATTCCGCGCTATCAACACAATTGTAATGTCTTCCAGCGCAACCAAATGTAGGATGCTGAAACTATAATGGTGTCTCTAGGCAGAAGCTAACATGATTTCTGTGACACGTCCCAGGAATGCAATAAATTATTATTTTCGTTATTTTGTAGCGGTTTCGGTAGCGCTCTGGTAACGCTGCTGCCTGCGGTGCGAAGTTCGATTCCCAGTACCGAAGATTTTTCCCATGCTGGGTGGCCTGGTACGGGATGCACTCAGTCTCGTGAGGTCCTTAGGGACCATTGAGGCGCTGCTTGATAAAAGAAAATGGTGGCTCCGATCTCCTTTGGAGACGGTAGTAGAATTCGCTTATTTCGGGGGTTACTAGTAAATTGTCAAGTTGAATCAGACTTGAAAAGTCAATTCCACCACCAGGACTGTAACCATGAACCTTGGACTCTCCGTGCCGAAGCTCTTACCGCTTGAGCTATCATGGAGAGATGCCCGCACGCTCGTTAAACCTTCTCACTTGAGACAGTAAACTTTTGAGGCGATTTCGAATACTCGAGATATCTTACCTAAAGGTGACTTGCAACGTTTCAAGTAATTTTCATTTCTGAGTTATATTTAACCTCTGTTATAATTTAATTATATCTGAGCAGGGTTGCCAGACTCTCAAATTGAAAATAAGCAACACACTTATTATTACAATGTACAGGATTCTAGAGACTGAAGTAGGTGATTTGATTACGGATGGTGGAGTCCCATGTGGGATTATAGTTTTTACTTGAAACCACAATAAAAGTATTACTTGTAATAAACGTGTATTGCTCAACATTTACAGAATATATCATTTGGCAATTTCGCATACATTTGCACACCTTAATTGAAACTGCTTCAGTTTTATTTATACTGCTGTTTCTAGCTATGTCTAACAAAGCATTATCGCAAACAACTGTATTATAAAATTCTCTGCATGATTTACCTATTGCAATGAATTAAGTCAACAACTCCTGTTTTATTAAGTCCACAGAACTCCTAGTTTGTACCAGAAAGAATAAACAGATATCAAATCACAGCAAAATTCGTGTCAATTTACTTTTAGGTTTAGGTCTGAGGTTCAAGATAATTAGTGAAGAACCGCGCATAACACTTTGTGGCTGACAAGCTTATAAACAATATTGCCAACTACTTTTCGTTAACATGATAATTGACATTCGTCTCGCGTTATCTCCAAGGAAAACAGGATACATTATTAACTGAAACAAAACAAAAAACAACACATTTGCCGTACGGTACCTATATTATGCGTGCGTGGAATAAAAGAGGAAAATACCGTACTGTTCCTTAAAAAAGAAATAGCATGTCTCCAAACCTCCATCGGAATCGCTTTTGAGGTATACTCCTGGTCACATGTCATTTCAAAGTCATCCCATAGCGACCCGCTTTTAAAATAATTGACTATCGCTTCACCCACTGTATCCCCGTTGTACCTACAGCGAAAAATGTAATGAAAGTATCTCTGCAAACGTTTAATATGACGTAGGTGGAAGAATAAGTTTTTGTAAGAATAATTTGTGGTAGAGTGGGCGGAAAAGTCATCTGAATGTAACGCTTTTTTTTTCCTCGTGGCCATACAAAGAGTGGACTTTCGAAGCTATTATATAGCGACCTGCTTTTTAAAAATGTGACTATCGTTTCAGCCTACCGTAATTTCTTATACCTATTACAAGGGTGGTTCATCGAAGCCCAGAAACCCTTATACCTACAACGAAATATGTATATAATAAAATGATTTCTGCAAACGTTTATCTCAATTAACAGAAAGTAGATAGTATATTAGGCTTTTGTAATAATAGTTTATAGAAGAGTGGGTAGAGAAAGTCATGTGAACGTAACACATCCGATTTATTGTTATTGGTTTGAATTTTCAAATATTTATCATGTTTACTCTCTCTGCTGCTTATCTTGTAAATAGAGAAAGTATTGTATTCCACTTGATATCGAAATTTCACCGGAAATGCACGTTTTCAGGTCCCTTGATAAAAAATACATTTTTAGGCAAAGGTACTCGTGTGCGTGTGCGTGTGTGTGTGTGTGTGTGTGTGTGTGTGTGTGTGTGTGTGTCTGTCTGTCTGTAAACAGCATAACTCAAAACAAAACGCTTAGCGTCTTCAAAGGATGCGACAGGAAGATTTAAAAGAAAATCTCCCACCCCAAAACTACGCTTCTCATTGAAAAATGTCTTATTTTTTAAAAAATAGTGTTGATGACTTGGGTTAGAATAGCGTGCATATAAGATATTTGCGTAACAAATAAAATGTATACATATCTTGAATTTCCTCCGAATAGCCTGTGAAGTCTTCTTCATTCGGAATGAATTTTGTGTAATTGTGTGTGTATAACTGGTACACTATAACTGATAGCCTAAACCTTACTACCAAAAAAAATGCAGATCTCTTTAAAATGCATTTGCCTCTCGCTTTTATCTCCTGATCTCCTTTGTGCCTTCAAGGAAATGTGAACTGAAACCATTTCTGCAAACGTTTATCTCGAATTAACATAAGGTAGATAGAAAAAAAATTCTGATGTGTTACACTCACATGACTTTCTCTACTCTTGTACAAACTATTTTTACAAACGCTTATTCTCAATCTACTTCATGTTCATCGAGATAAACATTTGCAGACTCTATCTTATTGCTAATTTTCTTGTAGATGTAAGGGGAATATATATTTACAAGGGCAATATAGAAATACAGTAGCCTTTAAGCATAGACATATCTCTTAATAGCGGGTTGCTAGGTGCAGCACCACTCTCTTTGCCACAGATTAATACTCTGCATATCCAAGACAAAAAAAAATGAATAACGAATTCCCATTTGAGAAAATAAGTATTGAAAAATTTAAGGGAATAACAAGCAATATCTCGAAAATGGTTCACTCAACAACAAAAATGTATATGACATAAATTGTGTATTTTAACGCTATCTACATTTTTTGTGTAGTAAAATTTTGTCTATCTCTTGTGGTTTACCAGTTATGCAAAAGTCGTTCACAATGAGGAATACTTTTGGAGACTTTCTCAGAAAATTCAAGATATACATTTCATTTGTCATGAAAATATCTTAAACGTGTGATATTTTAATCAAAATCGTTAGTACCATTTTTGGGAAAATTAAATTTTTCGAAAAATGTTCCATGTAAACGGTAACCTGGGGTGGGGGGATTTTCTTGAAAACCTTTGTGTCGCATCTCTGGAAGATACTGAAGCTAAATACCAAGTTTGGTGTTTATCCAACTGTTCGTTTCTGAGTTATGCTGTTCACAGACAGACAGACAGACACACACACACACACACACACACACACACACACACACACACACAACACACACGCACACGGACATTTTTCCAAAAATGCTTTTTTTTATTCAGGGGGTCTCAAAACATGTATTTCCGGTGAAATTTCGGTATCGAATTTTTGGGTGGAATACAATACTTCCCTACTTACTATACGTAGTAGAGAAAGTAAAAATCTGATGTGTTACACTCACATGACTTTCTCTACTCTTGTACAAACTATTCTTACAAACGCTTATTCTCCATATGCTTCATGTTAATCGAGATGTTAATCTTATTGCTAATTTTCTTGTAGATGCAAGGGGAATTGGCAGGCTTTAAGCGATAGTCAAATATTTTAAGAGCTGGTTGCTATATGGAGTATTCCATTTACTTTGCATTACCAGGACAAATAAAAATAAGAGCTATAGATTTTAACTGTGCAGTAAACACACCGTAGTGATAGCACTGGAAAAATGTTTTTAATACACTGCCTAAATCCCTCGGCATGATCCCTTGTAATGCAAAATTATTTGTCACTGCATTGCAGATTACATTTACATCATCAATTACAATATCCTGCAGCCAAACTTCATCAGCGCACAAGTAAGGCGGATATGGCATAACACCATCATAATTTGAAATTGATTTTAAGTGCAAATCATTGCCTAAGTTAAGAATTTTATCAATTACTACAGAACTCCAAGCATCAATATTTATTACAGTTGAAAAACATAACGCCATCACCGAGTTGCTTATGCACTGTGTGTTTTTAACCTCACCAAATATGTAGTTATCTTGGCTCAATGTGCCAGCAATCACTTTGGCTGCTTTCACGGAAAACAACTTCTTAACATTAAAATTAAAACTGGTTCGTTTCTTACTAAGCGTAATGAAAAGCCTTAAAACGTAAACCAGTCAACAAAGAACAGAAACCAAAACAGAAAGACCTGAAAATGGTACTACAACATATAATATATGAATGAATAAAATTAAACAGCCCTTAAACCGTTGAAACAAAAAATATAAACTAAAATAGGAACATTTAAAATGCTACTATAACGAACAATAAGATATGGATTAATAAAATGAAACGATCTTACGAAATTGGTTCAAATCAGCATTCCTTGAAGCAAAAGCCAATAGAAGATTCACAAAATCATAGCAGTTCGTTTATTTCTTAGTATAAAAATTATTTGACTATCGCTTAGGCCTACAATGTT
This sequence comes from Deroplatys truncata, assembly GCA_030765065.1. Taxonomy (NCBI): domain Eukaryota; kingdom Metazoa; phylum Arthropoda; class Insecta; order Mantodea; family Mantidae; genus Deroplatys; species Deroplatys truncata. Next base: position 23,446,488 of record CM060987.1, read on the forward strand.
CACCTTGTTTTGTATTTGCAAGGGCAATATAGAAATACAGTAGCCTTTAAGCATATACATATCTCTTAATAGCTGGTTGCTATGTGCAGCACTATTTCTCTTTGCCACAGATTACTAATATTTGCATATCCAAGACAAAAAAATCTGATGTGTTACACTCACATGACTTTCTCTACTCTTGTACAATCTATTTTTACAAACGCCTATTCTCCATATGCTTCATGTTAATCGAGATATCGAGATGTCAATCTATTGGTAATTTTCTTGTAGATGCAAGGGGAATGTGGTAGGTTTTAAGCGATAGTCAAATATTTTAAGAGCTGGTTGCTATGTGGAGCATTCCATTCTCTTTTGCATGTCCAGGACATAAATGAATAACGAATTTGAGAAAAAGTATAAGTATTGGAAAATTTAAGGAAATAACAAGCAATATCTCGAAAACGGTTCACTCAACAAAAGAAATGTACATGACATAAGTTGTGTATTTTAACGCGATCTACATTTTTTGTGTAGTAAAATTTTGTCTATCTCTTATGGTTTACCAGTTATGCAAAAGTCGTTCACAATGAAGAATACTTTTGGAGACATTCCCAGAAAATTGGAGACATACATTTCATTTCTCATGACATTACCCTAAACATATGATATTTTCATCAAAATCGTTAGAGCCATTTTTCAGAAAATTAAAATTTTCGAAAAATCTTCCATGTAAAGGGTAGTCTGGGGTGGGGGGATTTTCTTGAAAACCTTCGTGTCGCATCTCTGGAAGATACGGAACCTAAATACCAAGTTTGGTGCTTATCCGATTGTTCGTTTTTGAGTTATGCTGTTCACAGACACACACACACACACACACACACACACACACACACACACACACACAGACACACACACGGACATGTTTCCAAAAATGCTTTTTTTGGATTCAGGAGGTCTCAAAACGTGTATTTCCGGTGAAATCTCGGAATCGAATTTTTGGGTGGAATGCAATACTTCCCCTACTTACTATACGTAGTAGAGAAAGTAAAAATGAATAACGAATTTGAGAAAAAGTATAAGTATTGGAAAATTTAAGGAAATAACAAGCAATATCTCGAAAACGGTTCACTCAACAAAAAAAATGTATATGATATAAGTTGTGTATTTTAACGCGATCTACATTTTTTGTGTAGTAAAATTTTGTCTATCTCTTATGGTTTACCAGTTATGCAAAAGTCGTTCATAATGAAGAATACTTTTGGAGAAATTCCCATAAATTTCGAGATATACATTTCATTTCTCATGACATCTTAAACATATGATATTTTCATCAAAATCGTTAGAGCCATTTTTGAGAAAATTAAAATTTTCGAAAAATGTTCCATGTAAAGGGTAGTCTGGGGTGGGGGATTTACTTGAAAATCTTCGTGTCGCATCTCTGGAAGATACTGAACGTAAATACCAAGTTTGGTGTTTATCCGACGGTTAGTGTTTGAGTTATGCTGTTCACAGACACACACACACACACACACACACAGAGAGAGACACACACACAGACACACACACACGGACATGTTTCCAAAAATGCTTTTTTTGGATTCAGGAGGTCTCAAAACATGTATTTCCGGTGAAATCTCGGTATCGAATTTTTGGGTGGAATGCAATACTTCCCCTACTTACTATACGTAGTAGATAAAGTAAAAATGAATAACGAATTCCCATTTGAGAAAATTATTGAAAAATTTAAGGGAATAACAAGTAATATCTCGAAAATGGTTCACTCAACAAAAAAATGTATATGACATAAGTTATGTATTTTAACGCGATCTACATTTTTTGTGTAGTAAAATTTTGTCTATCTCTTATGGTTTATCAGTTATGCAAAAGTCGTTCACAATGAAGAATACTTTTGGAGACATTCCCAAAAAATTCAAGATATACGTTTTATTTGTCATGAAAATATCTTAAACATATGATATTTTAATCAAAATCGTTAGAGCCATTTTTGAGAAAATTAAAATTTTCGAAAAATGTTCCATGTAAAGGGTAATCTGGGGTGGGGTGATTTTCTTGAAAAACTTCGCTTCGCATCCTTGGAAGATACTGAACCTAAATACCAAGTTTGGCGTTTATTCGACTGTTCGTTTCTGAGTTATGCTGTTCACAGACAGACACACAGACACACACGGACATGTTTCCAAAAATGCTTTTTTTGGATTCAGGGGGTTTCAAAACATGTATTTCCGGTGAAATCTCGGTATCGAATTTTTGGGTGGAATACAATACTTCCCCTACTTACTATACGTAGTAGAGAAAGTAAAAATCTGATGTGTTACACTCACATGACTTTCTCTACTCTTGTACAAACTATTTTTACAAACGCTTACTCTCCATCTACTTCATGTTAATCGAGATAAACATTTGCAGACTCTATCTTATTGCTAATTTTCTTGTAGCTGTAAGGGGAATATATATTTACAAGGGCAGTATCGAAATACAGTAGCATTTAAGCACATACATATCTCTTAATAGCTGGTTGCTAGGTGCAGCACCATTCTCTTTCCCACAGATTAATACTCTTTGCATATCCAAGACAAAAAAATGAATAACGAATTCCCATTTGAGAAAATAAGTATTGAAAAATTTAAGGGAAAAACAAGTAATATCTCGAAAATGGTTCACTCAACAAAAAAAATGTATATGACATAAATTGTGTATTTTAACGCGATCTACATTTTTTGTGTAGTAAAAGTTTGTCTATCTCTTATGGTTTACGAGTTATGCAAAAGTCGTTCACAATAAAGAATACTTTTGGAGACATTCCCAGGAAATTCATGATCTACATTTAATTTGTCATAAAATATCTTAAACATATGATATTTTAATAAAACTCGTTAGAGCCATTTTAGGGAAAATCAAAATTTTCGAAAAATTTTCCATGTAAAGGGTACTCTGGGGTGGGGGGATTTTGTTTAAAACCTTCGTGTCGCATCTCTGGAAGGTACTAAACGTAAATACGAAGTTTGGTGTTTATCCAACTGTTCGTTTCTGAGTTATTCTGTTCACAGACACACACGCACGGACATGTTTCCAAAAATGCTTTTTTTGGATTCAGGGGGTCTCAAAACATGTATTTTCTGTGAAATCTTGGTATCGAATTTTTGGGTGGAATACAATACTTCCCCTACTTACTATACGTAGTAGAGAAAGTAAAAATGAATAACGAATTGCCATTTGAGAAAATGAGTATTGAAAATTTTAAGGGAATAACAAGCAATATCTCGAAAATGGCTCACTCAACAACAAAAATTATATGACGTAAATTGTATATTTTAACGCGAACTACATTTTTTGTGTAGTAAAATTTTGTCTATCTCTTATGGTTTACCAGTTATGCAAAAGTCGTTCACAATGAAGAATACTTTTGGAGACATTCCCAGAAAATTCAAGATATACATTTTATTTGTCATGAAAATATCTTAAACATGTGATATTTTAATCAAAATCGTTAGAGCCACTTTTGAGAAAATTAAAATTTTCGAAAAATCTTTCATGTAAAGGGTACTCTGGGGGGGGGGATTTTCTTGAAAACCTTCGTGTCGCATCTCTGGAAGATACTGAAGCTAAATACCAAGTTTGGTGTTTATCCGGCTGTTCGTTTCTGAGTTATGCTGTTCAAAGACACACACAGGGACATGTTTCCAAAAATGCTTTTTTTGGATTCAGGGGGCTTTAAAACATTTCCGGTGAAATCTCGGTAACGAAATTTTGGGTGGTATACAATACTTCCCCTACTTACTATACGTAGTAGAGGAAGTAAAAATGAATAACGAATTTGAGAAAAAGTATAAGTATTGGAAAATTTAAGAGAATAACAAGCAATACCTCGAAAATGGTTCACTCAACAACAAAAAAATGTATATGACATAAATTGTATAGAATTAATTGTTTTTTCACACACGCCGTGTGTTAGACAGGGTTGGAAAGGTAGAATCAGATGGCTGAAAAATTCAATGCCATAGCCGGGATTTGAACCACGGATCTCCCGGTCTCCGTCCGGTTGCTCTAACCATGGAGCTACCATGGCAACATGCCGGCACGCCATTAAATCCTCCAGCTGACTCGCATCCAGGGAGTTTTAATACTAGTAAACTAAATAAATAAATGCCCGCTACGGCCAATTACGAATAACGTTACAACGGCAGCTGCAAAGTCCACCTACTTCCGTCCACCCACACCCAGGACATAGGGGGCGTCATGTGGTCAATAAGGCAGCATGCCACCAACATGCCGCTTACTACATGCGGATTCCAGGACCTCAGTCGCCACTATTTCTGTAAAGTGGTTCCTCAGTTGGTCCAAGCATCCCTTAACAGGCGCCCCAGCTGGGGAAAAAATTCCCATGTCCGTACCGGAAATCGAACCCAAGCCCCTTCGCTCCGCAGGATTCAGCGCTCAGGTAATAATAATAATAATAATAATAATAATAATAATAATAATAATAATAATAATAATAATAATAATAATAATAAATAACGACAAAATAACCTCATTTAAAATAAAATTCGACAATTGGGCCAGGCCAGGTAGTACAGCGAAACGTTCTACCGTTCTATACGTTCATCTCGATTAAGATGAAGTAGATAGAAAACTAAGCTTTCGTAAAAACAGTGTGTACAAGTTCAGCTTTTTTTTCCAAGTGGTAAGTCGCTATTCGTTTTTTTAGTGGGCATGCAAGGAGCAAGTAATTTCAGTCATCACACAGCGAACCGCTTTTTAAAAATCTGACTATCGCTTTATTATATTCTATTCTTCTTTCACTTACAAGAATTGTGTAATGAAGGTTTACTTTGATTAATAAGAAGTATATAGAAGAACAAACTTTTGTAAGAATAGTTTGAAAAAGGGTGAGTAGAGAAAGTCTTGTGAATGCAACACATAAGAATTCTTTTTTATAAACTATAAGGTTTGCTTTAATCGTTTCGCATTTAAACGAGGCATTATGCCTCTGTGGTCTGGTGGTTAGCATGCTAGCTTCCAAATCCAGAAGTCCTAGGTCCGATTGCCGGCTGGAAAATGGGAATTTTCCTTTAGCCAGGATTATTCCTCCTCCTCCTCCTCCTCCTCCTCCTCCTCCTCCTCCTCCTCCTCCCTAGAGTCTGGAAATACGTATGAGTGTATGTGCGTGTGAAATTAATGTTTAAAGAGAAACCCCAAAGTAAATAAACCCAAAGGTTAAAACGAAAGTAAACGAGTTAACATCATTGCCAATGGACAGTTGTTCCAAAACCAAAGCCGCCGATATGACCTTAGATATTAAAGGCAATGGAACAAAACAAAAATAAAACGATTAGTTTCTGTATAGAATCACCTCGAGTAGACTATCCATGCCCCCCTCCCACCCACACACACACACACACACACACACACACACACACACATTATGCTTTGCATTCATTTTCTCTAATGGATGTAAGTTGGCCATCAAAGCTGTGGCAGATCAGTAATCTTACAAAATAATTTGTGCATACAGTGGATGTGTGCTGGCCACTCGAAGCTCGTGTGACAAACCATTAACGCCATTAGAGTTGTCATGTTAATTTTGTTGGTTGGCGAGTCTTGACATCGAGGCTATATATAGCAGCTCCTGGTGGGACCTCTGGAGGTTTCAGGAGAGTAGACGCCTGTGTACTGGAAGAATTCGTAGCATTACAATCCGTTACCTGTGCATTCGTGTTGGTTCCTCGTCAATAACAATCGCCGTCTCCTGTGGTGAGCGTATGGACTAATCCAGCGGTTCCCAAACCTCTTGCACGCACGACTCCCTTTTCGATAATGAAATTATTGGCGACCCCTCCATTCACTTCGCTGCTTAATCATTAAGTTTTCGCGCAAAGTTAAAGGATAAATTAATTAAGCTTTCTTCAGACCAAAGTTTAAAACTGATTTTCCAGAGTTAAGATGTGTATCACTTCAAGCTCCCTGGTGTCTGCCGCACTAAACGTGCTTATTCCATTCTGCACCTCATATCTCTGCGAAATTGGATTTTCGTCAATGATGAACACCAAGACTAAATCTAAGAATAGATAATGTGTGCAACTAATATACAGCCAGACATTGGACGATTAATTAATAGCCAACAGCTCATACTTATCACTTATCATCCTTATGGTTTACATAAAATTGTACATGTGCATTTACTGTGAAATTGTAGTATTAATATGCTTCTTAAATACAAAACATGATTCTGTTTAAATGCAATATGTAACAGGTGACTACATTCCATTTTCCCCATTGTTATAACAATAATTAACAATAAAATGATTTATTAATAATTCCAAATATCCACTGCGATCCCCCAGATAAATACCGCGGCCCCCTTCAGTTTGGGAACAGCTGGACTAGGCAATGCTATATAGAGCAATAATAATAATGAAACTTTCTCTAACTACTATCGTGTACTGTTATATCCCTTCTACAAAATGTTGCTTTCCTATCTACTTCATGTTTAATTGAGCTAAACATTTGTAGAGCCGAGCAGATGGCTCCGCGGTAACGTACGAGGCTCGCGTTCTGGAGGTCCTGGGTTCGATTCTGAACTTTTTTGTGATTTTCCCTGGTTGGCCACGCGAATGCTGGGGCGATTTCTCTTCTACCACGAAATTCCTTTCCCTCATGTCTATCATCTCTCTCCCCCTTTCATGTTGCAGGTAGTCTTAGGGGGTGCGCAGTGTCGATCGTTGTTGAACACGTGACGCAGGTGCTTGCTCGTTGGAAAGTTCTTCTCGACCCTGCCAGGTGGTAGCCTTCTTTGAGCCGTCTCAGGTGGGTCGAGTTCTCCCCAGTTCCGCCGGAGGGAAGGCTTTTCTGAGTATCCGCCTTGTGTGAGCGGGTCATTAAGCCTGGAATCGTTAGGGACCTCTGCGCGTCTCTGTTGGTCGTCCTATCCTTCACCCCATTCGTTCCTCCTAGGGATGGTAAGTACAAGCACAAAATGTCCACCACATTGGGTGGAGATGTCCCCTCCATTCTCTGGACATTAATTTAAATTGCAGAAAAGGAATGTCAAATGTTTAAAAAGCAGATCGCTTATTGCTAACTTTGAAATTCACTACTCATTGCATAACATGTCAAGAAACAAATGAACAGCAAATTGACAGTTCAAAGTATATATAGATAAAATGTGCGTAAATTCAAACAAATTGCAACGAATATCTCGGAAATGGCTAATGAAAAAAAAACATTTGGCACAAAGTTTGTGTTTTAGTGAGATTTATATGTTTCGGTAGTAAGACCTTGTCTATCTCTTAAAGCTTACCAATTATACAAATGCTATACAAATTCATTCAAAATGAAGAGGATTTCTTAGGCTATTCGTAGGAAGCTCAATATATGCGAGTATATGCATGTATGTATTGTATATTATGGAAATACCTGATGCCACAATAAAGTTATTTCAAATAAAGTGTTTTTTAAAGAGACCTACAGTTTTATTTGTTTTTGTTGTAACTTTTTGCCTGTCTCTTCTCTTATGAATTACCAGTTATACAAAAATATAGAAAATTCATTCAGAATGAAGAGGAGTTCACAGGTAGAAAGTTCAAGCGATATATTTTAGCTGTTAAAATGCGACCTCTTGCTCCCTCAGAAATTTCTTCTTTCCTGGCATATAACCAGTGAAAATGATTTGACAATAAACAACAATTGCAAACACTTTAGCTTAAATCAGTCCCAGAAGGAAGTTCTTTATATATATATATATATATATATATATATATATATATATATATATAAAGGGTATCTTTATATGTCATAGGGAAATATTGTTAAGACAATCTATAGCATTTGAAGGTTCAAAAGTGTGTCTTCTTTGGTTCATATGTAGTTCTCAAGATATTGAAATCGTACCAGTTTCCAACACTTATGAAGAAAGAATATTTTCCACACAAAAACAAAAGACATAACTACTTGAGCAGCACAACATCTAGACTTGCCTTGCTGTAAATTCACTATAATATTTCTGCATGAGATGAAGTTGTATATAAATTGACTAGTGTATCAAAGAGACTTGATTTTCTATTATGAACATGTTAGTACTTAAAAATGTTTTAAAACGAAAATATGATAGCACCTGTGACCTGTGAAAAATGTTGTAAAACGCACTTTATAGGAATCAGTATATTTATATAGACACATCACAAAGAAAGTATAGACTTCTGTCACAGAACACAAAAAGTGTACTTGTTTGAAATAATAACTCTTGACAAATGTGTGTGTATATCAGTACTTTTATATAGATATGTCACACAGAAAGTAGAGATTTCTGCCTCAGAACCCAAAGAACACATTTTTGAAATAATAACTGTTGACAAATGTGTGTGTATATCAGTATTTTTATATAGATATGTCACACAGAAAGTAGAGATTTCTGCCTTAGAACCCAAAGAACTCATTTTTGAAATAATAACTCTTGACAAGTGTGTGTGTATATCAGTATTTTTATATAGATATGTCACACAGAAAGTAGAGATTTCTGCCTCAGAACCCAAAGAACTCATTTTTGAAATAATAACTCTTGACAAGTGTGTGTGTATATATCAGTATATTTATATAGATATGTCACACAGAAAGTGGAGATTTCTGCCTCAGAACCCAAAGAACTCATTTTTTAAATAATAACTCTTGACAAATGTGTGTGTATATCAGTATTTTTATATAGATATGTCACACAGAAAGTAGAGATTTCTGCCTCAGAACCCAAAGAACTCATTTTTGAAATAATAACTCTTGACAAGTGTGTGTGTATATATCAGTATATTTATATAGATATGTCACACAGAAAGTGGAGATTTCCGCCTCAGAAACCAAAGTATACTTGTTTGAAATAATAAGTCTTGACAATTGTATGTATATATCAGTATATTTATATAGATATGTCACACAGAAAGTGGAGATTTCCGCCTCAGAACCCAAAGTTGAAATAATAGCTCTTGACAATTGTGTGTATATATCAGTATATTTATACAGACACGTCACACAGAAAGTGGAGATTTCTGCCTCAGAACCCAAAGTATACTTGTTTGAAATAATAGCTCTTGACAATTGTGTGTATATATCAGTATATTTATATAGACACGTCACACAGAAAGTGGAGATTTCTGCCTCAGAACCCAAAGTATACTTGTTTGAAATAATAGCTCTTGACAATTGTGTGTATATAACAGTATATTTATATAGACACGTCACACAGAAAGTGGAGATTTCTGCCTCAGAACCCAAAGTATACTTGTTTGAAATAATAGCTCTTGACAATTGTGTGTATATATCAGTATATTTATATAGACACGTCACACAGAAAGTGGAGATTTCTGCCTCAGAACCCAAAGTATACTTGTTTGAAATAATAGCTCTTGACAATTGTGTGTATATATCAGTACATCACACAGGAAGTGGAGCTTTCTTCCTCAGAACCCAAAGAGTGTACTTGTTTGAAATAACAACTCTTGACAATTGTATGTATATATCAGTATATTTCTACAGATACGTCACACAGAAAGTGGAGATTTTTGCCTCAGAAGCCAAATAGTGTATTTGTTTTAAATAACAACTCTTGTCAATTGTGTGTATATGTCAGTGTACTATGGCTGAATCTCATTTGCAAGTATTCCAAATTTTTAGTTTTATGCAGGTTAATCATTTTATACCCCCAAATAAAATTATACGAATATGTCCCTGTCTCAAGCTCTGTTAGCGAAAGTGTGCGGTCGCCAAACGCCCCTTCTTTTTTCTACAAATCTATGAAGGGCAGAAGAAATATGCTCATAAACGTTTCTTCGAAATTTCCCTCTGGATTAAAAGATGACATTTTTTTATGTTGGAGACGCCCAAACTGGCGTATAATCAATCATTTCCAAGCAGGCTCACCCAGTTTTATCTAGCTGTGACCGAATACACACGCCATTCCACGGGTCAAACAACAAGTTAAAAGGTGACGTGATTATCTTCTGCGACATTCCCTGAGATTCTTTGCTCAATGCGTGATAAAAAGGAGCGCTTCGTTTGTTTTACAGATTCGCGTCTATCAGTGAAAATTGACCACTAGCGTTTCTTTCTTTAGAAAAGATTCTGTTTGTCAAAATGCATATACTTCTACGTGTTTTCGACATAATTTCAGCTAAAGAATTGCCAATGCATTTTGGGACGTCGGTTAGAGAGTTCCTTAGGTATTGCCTAGTTTAATAGGTATCCATTACTTAATTCAGATTTTACTTTCAGGCTGTGTCTTGTAAAGATTTCGATGCGGGCGGTATGTTACTCCCGTTCATCTGGTTTTTTTCTTTCTTTTCTTTGATTATTATCACCGTGTTTTCCCCGCTTGTCACTGCAATTATTGTTATACACAGACACACAAACAGTAACTTAGGCAGAATGCCTTTTTAAATGTGTCAAATCTGTCTTCAATTTGAAAGTGAATCTGTATGAATTATAGCTTTGTGATTGAAATGCGACAGTTTCATGTTGCCTTTTTAAATATGAAGGCCTATTTTACGAAATAAATGTTTTTTGTTTCCTTTATTTCATTATTTATCTATTATTTATTAAATATTTCCTTCAGGTACATTTTATTTCAATAACCGTTATCCGTGACAATGAAAGTTAGTTCGCCGAATGTGTATTATTGTCTTTAAGTTGCAGACAGCATAGGCGTCCTTCATTCTGTTCATTATTTTCTTTGCAACAATGAGTGGTGCCGCGGAAATAAATGTATAGTTAACAGAAAGCTTTTGAATTACCGATTGTGTTTATTTTAAAAGGCAAAATGAGTGGAGGTCTAACTTTGTTTTTCTTTCAGTTTTCATTGCGATGTTGTAGCTAACAGCAAGATGCCGAAATTCAGTGTTTCTTTACGCAGTAAATTACAAAGTTACGTTAATACTTTTGGATCCGACGTATTTTGTACCGACGAAAAAGTACTCACATGCAGATTATGCGAGCAGTCAGTGAGCTACAAAAATAGGTATTTTATATCACGGCATATCGGCAAAATCAAACACAAAAATGCACTTTCCAACGCTACTGGGGAAAAGATTCCAGGGTTCCTGTGTGTGTTTTTGTGTGCCTGTCTGTGAACAGCATTACTCAAAAACGAAAAGTCGGATAAACACCAAACTTGGCATTTAAGTTCTGTATCTTTCAAAGTTACGACACGAAGATGTTCAAGAAAATTCCCCCACCCCAAACTAAGCTTTACATTGAAGATTTTTTTCTAAAAATGTATTTCTAAAAATGACTAACCATTAAATTACCGCATATTAAAGAAAATGTACAGCTTGAATTTTCTGGGAATAGCCTGTAAATTTGTCTTCATTCGAAAGGAATTTTGTATAACTAGTAAACGTTTAGCGAATAGACGAAAACGTACTACAAAAGAAATGTAGATATCTTTAAAAACACAATTTATTTCAAATAATTTTTTGTGGCATAAGCTATTTCCAAGATATCCGTTATTGATGGTTTGAATTGTTCATTATCTGGTCATTCTTTTAAGTCCTTTTAACATTCAGTTTTTTCTTGCGATTGCATGGAATTGTCTGGAATTTTAAGGCAGCGTATGGCATCCGGTTCTTTAACATTTGACTATCGCTGTTCACTTCTATCTATAACGAAATGTGTAATGTAGCACATATCATGTAATAATGAATATCCACACTGTTACGTCAACAATAATGAAAGACAGAGAGAAGCGCGGCAAAATATAGTCTCGCACGTTTGGCTCAATTCGTGACTATAGCACCCCATGTGAACATTCAGTTGTTTCTCGCAATTCTATTAAAACAGTTTGTAATTTTAAGGCCAGCGTATTGCGTTCCAGTTCTTAAACATTTGACTATCAGTATTCCCTTAGCATCTATAACGAAATGTATAATGTAGCTCTTTCTGCAAACGTTTATTTGAATTAAAATAAAGTAGATAGAAAAATAAGCTTTAGTAAGACTAGTTTATATACAACCATATATAATAGAGGTTATAGAAATTCATGTGAATGTAACATATCAGATTATTATCGTACCGAAATGTGTAAAGTTTCAATTTCTGCAAAGGTTTATCTCGATTAAAATGAAGAAGATAACAAAACTTATCTTTCGTAAGAATTATTTGTATATCCACTAATATACGACAGGGGGTCTAGTGGAAGATATGTATATTTAATGGTTTATGTGAATGCAACGCATCAGATTTTTACTCACGTACATAATACCTTTAAGTAAACTATGCTATATTTACTTACGATTTTCAACGTTGTATCAGTTGGCCATTTAGTGGATAATTTACTCCATTATGTAGCACACATCATGTAATAATGAATATCCACACTGTTACGTCAACAATAATGAAAGACAGAGAGAAGCGCGGCAAAATATAGACTCGCACGTTTGGCTCAATTCGTGACTATAGCGCCCCATGTGAACATTCAGTTGTTTCTCGCGATTCTATTAAAACAGTTTGTAATTTTAAGGCCAGCGTATTGCGTTCCAGTTCTTAAACATTTGACTATCGGTATTCCCTTAGCATCTATAACGAAATGTATAATGTAGCTCTTTCTGCAAACGTTTATTTGAATTAAAATGAAGTAGATAGAAAAATAAGCTTTAGTAAGACTAGTTTATATACCACCATATATAATAGAGGTTATAGAAATTCATGTGAATGTAACATATCAGATTATTATCGTCCCGAAATGTTTAAAGTTTCAATTTCTGCAGAGGTTTATCTCGATTAAAATGAAGAAGATAACAAAACTTATCTTTCGTAAGAATTATTTGTATATCCACTAATATACGACAGGGGGTCTAGTGGAAGATATGTATATTTAATGGTTTATGTGAATGCAACGCATCAGATTTTTATTCACGTACATAATACCTTTAAGTAAACTATGCTATATTTACTTACGATTTTCAACGTTGTATCAGTTAGCCATTTAGTGGATAATTTACTCCATTATGTAGCACACATCATGTAATAATGAATATCCACACTGTTACGTCAACAATAATGAAAGACAGAGAGAAGCGCGGCAAAATATAGACTCGCACGTTTGGCTCAATTCGTGACTATAGCGCCCCATGTGAACATTCAGTTGTTTCTCGCGATTCTATTAAAACAGTTTGTAATTTTAAGGCCAGCGTATTGCGTTCCAGTTCTTAAACATTTTACTATCGGTATTCCCTTAGCATCTATAACGAAATGTATAATGTAGCTCTTTCTGCAAACGTTTATTTGAATTAAAATGAAGTAGATAGAAAAATAAGCTTTAGTAAGACTAGTTTATATACCACCATATATAATAGAGGTTATAAAAATTCATGTGAATGTAACATACCAGATTATTATCGTCCCGAAATGTGTAAGGTTTCAATTTCTGCAGAGGTTTATGTCGATTAAAATGAAGAAGATAACAAAACTTATCTTTCGTAAGAATTATTTGTATATCCACTAATATACGACAGGGGTCTAGTGGAAGATATGTATATTTAATGGTTTATGTGAATGCAACGCATCAGATTTTTATTCACGTACATAATACCTTTAAGTAAACTATGCTATATTTACTTACGATTTTCAACGTTGTATCAGTTGGCCATTTAGTGGATAATTTACTCCATTATGTAGCACACATCATGTAATAATGAATATCCACACTGTTACGTCAACAATAATGAAAGACAGAGAGAAGCGCGGCAAAATATAGACTCGCACGTTTGGCTCAATTCGTGACTATAGCGCCCCATGTGAACATTCAGTTGTTTCTCGCGATTCTATTAAAACAGTTTGTAATTTTAAGGCCAGCGTATTGCGTTCCAGTTCTTAAACATTTGACTATCGGTATTCCCTTAGCATCTATAACGAAATGTATAATGTAGCTCTTTCTGCAAATGTTTATTTGAATTAAAATGAAGTAGATAGAAAAATAAGCTTTAGTAAGACAGTTTATATACCACCATATATAATAGAGGTTATAGAAATTCATGTGAATGTAACATACCAGATTATTATCGTCCCGAAATGTGTAAGGTTTCAATTTCTGTAGAGGTTTATGTCGATTAAAATGAAGAAGATAACAAAACTTATCTTTCGTAAGAATTATTTGTATATCCACTAATATACGACAGGGGTCTAGTGGAAGATATGTATATTTAATGGTTTATGTGAATGCAACGCATCAGATTTTTATTCACGTACATAATACCTTTAAGTAAACTATGCTATATTTACTTACGATTTTCAACGTTGTATCAGTTGGCCATTTAGTGGATAACTTACTCCATTATGTAGCACACATCATGTAATAATGAATATCCACAGTTACGTCAACAATAATGAAAGACAGAGAGAAGCGCGGCAAAATATAGACTCGCACGTTTGGCTCAATTCGTGACTATAGGCGCCCCTAGCGGCTAATATAGGAGAACTTGTATGGGAGTGGAGCTTTTGCATCTGCACGCAAATTGAATGGAAATAAGTCTTTATCAATAGAAATACATATGGATTTTAAGAAAAACCAATGGGACACGTTACATTTTAGAACTTCTACACTAAAAAAAGAATACTCAACCCGTTGGAAGTAATAATGGCGCCGAGTACCGGGTAGCTCATGTAGTAAGAATACTAAAGTGCCGTCAAACTGTAAATATAGTAATAAAGTGCTTAAAGCAATACATTACGATAAGTACATGTGGTTTCATAATCGATGTGCTATGGTTAACGTAAGTGAATTAAGTGAAGATGACGTGTGGTGCTGCAACACCTGTACGACTGAGGCAGGCAAACAAGAAATGCTATAAGTAATACGTCCAAAAGAAAATACAAAGAAACGCTGAGATGGGAAATAGCTTGCTTGAAAGAATAAACGAACAGAATAATGATATAAAGCCAAGAACTTCAGCATAAACTATTAAGTGATAGCCAGAATTTATTGAGGACAGAAGGCGAAGACATGATTATATCAACGTAACGCCTATGAAGGCAACAAACTCAAATTTGCACGTGGTTAATACTTTTAGCCACACGAATAAAACCCCTAATCATTCTTCGTCTAATCAGACAGAGTGTAAAAAATGCACTAAAGATGAGAAAGAAAAAAGTGCAGTGGCGATGAGTTTACTAAGATCTGAAGAAATAAAAAATAGTCAGTTCTAGGAGACTCATTGCTATAAAATATTCCGGCGAGAAGTGTAAAGAAGGTCACCAAGTACTGTGTCGCACTAGAATATAAAAAACTGCAACATAAAGTGCAAGAACTAGACTCAAGAGGGAATCAACCTGAAATAAAGTCTGTATGTTGGAACATACAGTATTACGAGAAGTATGTGTGCTCATGAAATAATGGGCGAAACAACGAACATAGTTGATTATATAAGATCCCAGTCAGCAAACGCTAAAATTATTATAAATGGTGTTCGTAGAAGGGATGTGAGTGAACAGAAAATAAGAATAATCTACTCTGAACGGATGTGTAAAGTGAAAAAGTGTGTGATTTTGGATGGAAACTTTTGTTGGTGTGAAAAATCAGACTACACCTCATACTAGCAATTAGCTTATCAACAAATGTTAGTCTTTTACACATTAAACATTAGTCAATTCGTAATAAATTTTATGAACTATAACATTTTCTACAAGATGTAATGTCATAAATCAGCACTGGCTTAACCATGAAGAAAGGAATTTATATGTCCCTAATGGTTACAAAATGGAAGATATTTTTTGTAGAGCCATGAAATAGCATGGTGTATGCTATACGGCGATTTATGAAGAACTCACGCATTTATTTCATTAATTGTTTCAAAACGAGCTATGCTAGTGACAACTTATTATACCTGAAATGCAGAGGAATGTTGGGAGATTATTTACCTCTATAGCAAATGTTGAAAATGTCCTCCATCCTGCTTAAGACACAACTCAACACGTCGTTCCATGTTACTGGTCACTCGTTGGAGGACTCTGTTGTCAATAGCTTGAATCTCCTGCGTAATGTTGTGCTTCACATCGTCCAATGTCTGGCGACGTGTGACATAAACCCTGTCTTTTAAGTAACCCCATAGAAAGAAGTCCGGCGAGTCAAATCCGGAGATCTCGGTGGCCACAGGTTCTTGGAAATTATCCGGTCCGCAAAGAAACTTGCAATTAGCGCCATGGATTCATTTTATGTATGACATGTAGCGTCGTCCTGCTGAAAATATCCTTGACTCATCTCTACATCATCTAGTTGCTCAACAAGCTGCATGAAAATTCGTCGGTACTCTGCAGTGTTCACATTTTTTCCAACAACAAAAAAAAATGGTCCCACTATTCTCTGTGCGGATATTGTGCACCAAACTTCGATTTTAACCGGGTGCATAGGTGCTTCATGAATAACATGTGAATTTTCGCTGGCCCAATAGGACGTAGCCGAATAAATGGAACCATGCTTCATCTGTGAACCATGTGATGGACAATATGACAGGATTTTGCATAATGAACCCTGAAATCAACAACAATAATTCAGTCGTATATTCTTATCTGGTTCCTGTAACCGATAGACAAACGTAATCCTATACGGCTTTAGGTCTGCACTTTTCACAGCTCTCTGACACACTGAGTAGCTGTACCCTGTCTCCTGCGACAAATGTCTTAATGATTTTTTGGGTGACTGATCCAGTCGTGCTCTTACGTCGACAATAATCGTAGAAAGCCTAGGTGAACGCGTTTTGCCTTTTTTCACTCACCAGTGATCCAGTTGTTTCCAATTTGTTTACCAGTCCCAGTATTGTGTTTCCTTGGGGAGGATTCCGAACACCAAATTCCCTCTGGTATGCCCTTTGAGTAGCTGTAATTGAATTCGTAATCCAGTATTGCTTTACAAGGAAGAGTCGTTCATTTAATGTGTACTCCATTTTCACGTTGACTGGAACAAAATCTCAAAAACAATTGCCGACAATAAAACTAACAATTACGAATAAAACATGAACACCTGCGCATCTATTGACAGGCAAACGAAACTCCAGAACATTCTGCTTAATTTGGTGTTAAAATTGGGGCATTGAGTGAATTTCGAACAGAATAATTAAAAAAGAAATGTGTCCGTTCTTCATAAATTACCCTGTGTGTGTGTATATATATATATATAATTTTAAGCAGCTCTATAAAAAAACCTAACCTTACATTCTTCTGTGTAGAAGAAACTTTTGAGGTGGTTGGTTTGCTATTAACAATAATTAAATTCATTGTTTTATCTGTATATCTGTCTCTATCTATATTTACAATCTTTTCTGTAACAATTGGAAAAGCTTAATCTATATATCTTACTAGATATAAAAACCATAAAATTATGTGCCTAGGTAACATAAATATCAATATATTAAATACGTATTTCTGTTAAAAAAAATATTAATACATACTTCAAGTTATTTTGATTTTTATTGTTTAAATAGCAAACCAGCTAGGATTGGTGCATGGCACGATAATATAATTACAAACATACGTAAAACAAACTTTCATGTGATGTTATTGATCCTATGCTTTCGGACCATTGTGCGATATGGGTACAGCTTCATGTATCAATCAAATTCAATCTATTACTATTATTATAGAGAATTAGGGAAAATATATTAAAACTGTGACAAAATCTTTGCAGTGTTGACTGGGAGTTACAGTATCAAATTGTGCCAATGTACCTGAAGCCTGTGAAACATTTCTTTTTCGTTTAGCTCAATTAATTAATAATTGTGATCCGAAGAAAACCAGTTGATAG
Source organism: Deroplatys truncata (assembly GCA_030765065.1). Taxonomy (NCBI): domain Eukaryota; kingdom Metazoa; phylum Arthropoda; class Insecta; order Mantodea; family Mantidae; genus Deroplatys; species Deroplatys truncata. The sequence goes on from CM060987.1 coordinate 23,464,258, forward strand.
TATAAATAAATAACAAAATAAATAAAGTCAGAATAGTTGGTTCACTGCATATTTTATGTAAACTAAGAAATATAATTACATTTTACAAAAAAAAACTAAAATGGGCTTGTCTGAGGATGTTGAAAACTATGAATATTAAAAAATGTATACAAGAAAGAAATTGTGAAAATAAGAATTGTCATAATGGTTCCCTTATATGTCGTTCTCCGTGGACTAGTGGTACCATGCTAGCGTCTAGTTCCCGAGGTCGTGGGTTCAAACCCGGCGGAGGGCAATGGATTTTTTCGGGCGCAAAAATCTTTGGCAAGGCTTCCTTCGGAAGGGAAGTAAAGCCGGTGGTCCCGTGTCGTAGATTTACGGCACGTAAAAGAACCTCACGCCTAATAAGAGGTCTCTGAGTAAAATTTCCGGTCTTTCACGCCCAATATAGAATGGGTCGCTAAGGACCATAGTAGTTAAAGAGGGTCTATAAATAAAATTTAATTTAATTTAGTTCCCTTATACAAAACTCTAGATATAAATGTAAAACCGCTTAGAACATAATTAAAGCTGAAAGTGGTAATATACATAAAAATGAATATATTCCTCTTCTTCCTGATGAATTAAATAATTTGTTTATAAATGGAATTCAATATATGGTCAAACAGGGTTGTTATAATTCTTATCCAAATGGTTCTATGAATAATTTTTAATATAATAAATCATTCTGCTACGAAAGAAGACGCCAATAATTCCTTTAGCTGTCTCACTATAATTAAAATAGTACGTAAAATGAAAAACTCAAAAGTGAGGACTTTATAGCATCTCAAATTCGTCAATTAAACAACTAATGATGCAATTTTGTTACATACAACCCACATTGCGAATAGGGTATTTGTAGAAGTATTGTATCTGGATTGTTTAAACATCTCCATTTAATTCCATTATATAAAAAGTGTGAAAGACTAACCCTGCTAGCTATATACCCATTGCACTTGTCCTTAAAATACCTAAAATTATCGAACAATGTATGAAACTCAATATTTTGAAAAATTGGTTTCATCAGTTTCAGTGTTTCACGAGTTTCAGTGCCTAAAAGTTTCTATTCGGCGCGATGAAATGTTGTGCAAAAAACTCGTATCTTGAGTTACACGTTGTAACACATCAAGTTTCAAATATTAAATGTGATTTGGAGACACGGGTTCTTGCAGTTGTGCGGCGTCTGTTACGTATTATCAAGAAGAGTGAATTGGGAACGCTTTCAGTTGCTGTTAGATATTGAGCTGCGCAACGCTTACCGCCTGCAGACAAGTTCGCAAATTGATGCTGCTGTTAAACAGCTCACAGATTCTGTATGCACATGCGTAAGACTTGCGTCTACCATGTCCCGTTCGCGCCGAACTCCTACACACCATGAAACACTTCCTTAAAGGATTGTGGCACTCTTGAAAGCCAAACATCAAATCGACGATTGTGGCAAGTTCACAGATTGCCCTGACGGAGAAACACTTAAACCAACTAATACGACAAACTTGTAAAGCACTGTCAGAACACCGGTCTTCGTCATACCAACTGTACCTATCCAACCTTTCTTCAGATAAGTCTCTGTGGAAGGAAACTAGAAAAATACTTCGAGAAACTACTATTATACCACCCCTAAGATACCAGGGAAACACATATGAGTGTGACGCCGCAAAATGTGAATTGTTTGCGGATCATTTTCCGCAGACCTTCACACCTAATCCTAAAGTACATCAAGAATCGACCGAGGAAATCGAACACGCCGTTGCTACCTATTTATCTGTCCCACATCAAATTCATTTCACTTCACCAAGAGAACTTGGCTGGGTTAAACACACATTACCCATAAAGAAAACCCCAGGACATGATCTGGTCCCTAATGTAGTTCTAAAACACCTAAATCATTGGCATAATTATGCTCCATTTTAATGCTTCTTATCGCCTGGGATATTTCCCCAGGTCTTGGAAACATGCTGAGATAATTCTTCATAAACCCAGATCACCACCAAGGTTGCCTGATAGCTACCGACCTATTAAGTCTGCTCTTGGCTCTTTCTAAACTGTTTGTAAAAGTAATCCACAAAAGACTGAACAAATTCGTAACGGATACTGTAGTTCTCCCACCTCAACAGTTTGGTTTCCGTTATAAGCATTCTACAACACCAATTTCTTCGTGTCACAGAATGCATTGCAAAAGCCTTCGAAAACAAGAAACATAAGTTTGCAGCATTTTTAGACTTTAAACAGGCCTTCGACCGTGTTTGACACAATGGACTTCTCTATAAACTCAGAAAAAATTGGACTTCCTGATTATCTTTATCATAGTACCCGCAGTTTATTGTCCCATCGCACATTCCAAATTCGTATCGATTCTGTATTATCTTCTAATCGACCGGTTATGGTGGGAGTGCCTCAAGGTTCAATATTGGCGCCTACATTATTCAATGTCTTATTCATTTTTCCAAAATATAAAGATTTAAAAGAAAATGGACATAAACCTTCGCTTTCGAAGAATTCACGTGTATGTGTACATCATTTTGTTTCCAAATTTGTTATAAAAAAGGATAAATTCCCTTGTGATGGTCCTTTTATAATAGTACAAAAAGAGGTTAAACTGCAGAATGGTGCTCTCCGACAATTTCGCGGGTTGAAACCCGGCATAGGAAGATGGATTTTTTGGGGTAAATCCTTAGCAGCGCTTCCTTCGAAGGGAAGTAAAACCAATGGTTCCGTATCCTAGATTTACGGCACATAAAAGAACCTCAAGCCCCATAAAGAGGCCTCTGAGCAAAATTTCCGGTCTTTCACGCCCAATATAGAATGGGACGCTAAGGACCATAGTAGTTAAAGAGCGTTCATAAATAAAACTCAATTTAATTGTTAATGTTACTGCATGAATGTTTTGAAATGCAGTAACATTAAGATATGTTACTGCATTATATATTTCAGTTGCGGTGCTGGTTTAAGATTACTTACTTGTTATATTTCAATCTGTCGTTGTGGACTGTCTCTGCAAAAACTTGTAAAGGATGCTATAAGCCGCTAAGAAATAGGTATTTTTTAAATAATTATTGCAAACTTATAAACAGAAAGCTTTTCAGTGAAAGCAAAAGCAAAATTCCACCCTAAAGCTTCTAAATATAGTGGACAATTACTGTAAGCAATAGAATTTTGTGCGTCAGCCATCTAGTGTGTATTTTGTGTATATAATATTGTGTAGAATGTGATAACTAGTCTAAATGGTGACAGGTAACTTTGAGTGAACTCAATGTCAACTACAACATCAACAGTTCTTATCGTGCAGGTATTACAGAGCTTGCAGTTTATAAAGTTATGTCCTTTGTAATTTAAATATGTAACTATAGTTTAGAAATGCTGTTAAGTTATGGCATGCAAAAGTAGACTCCATGAATGTTGTTTGAGATTACACATTTCATTGTTTACCATTTAATGTTAAAATGCATTTAGTTTGTTTTTAAGACAGCGTTTATGTGTACAACAGAGCATATATCTACACAAAAGAAATGGCATTACACCACATTAAAATTGTGTTTTACTGCAGAGAAGTCATAGCTTGTAGACAAGAACCGTTTAAAGTATTTTCCAAATTCCCACTACATATGGCCCCATTTTGGATGTCAGTGTCAGGTCCCTTATCCAGATGGTCCTGACTTAGTTGCTTCACAATCGCCCGAGAATGGAAACGAGAACGGGAAACAATGCACCATGCAAGATATTGGTTCACAATAGCCCGGTAATGAGAACGGGAATGCATATCGATCACAAAGTGAAAATCGATTTTGTGCATTGGGATTTTATTTGTTTTTAACTGACCAGTGATATTCCTCCGCCTACTTCCAATTTAGCCGAGCCAACGTCAAAATTCGATAGAGTAAACATTATCTAAATGCATAGTCATTACATTTCCGACCCCTCTAGTTGTACCAAGCTTTCCTTCCTTTATTTAATGGCATACATTGAAGTTGTTTATTGTTCTTTCTCAATTTCTACCGTTTTAGCTCTTCTTTGTAGCTTTTGCCATTGCTTTTTAGGTAATAGCTAGTTTTCAGTTGCATATAAACAAACTACCTTTCACCAGAGGAACCAATACTCATTGGATTTGCGGGTGTGGGGATGAGGTTAGGAAGCACATATACTACTCATTTCTTCCAGTTTCATGTTTCCAGCTTGCGACTATAGAAAGCACTAGCGACTGTTTCATGTCACGGCCGCTTAGATAATCTCTAGAGTAAACAGTCTAATATGCACAATATGGATCTAATATGCCGTCCCGGGAACGCGAAAGTTAAAAGTGCAACTCTTCTTTCCGTTCCCAGGAAGGCTTCCCGTCGATTGTGAACGCTTCCATTTGAATACATGTATTTCAACTTTTTCGTTCTCGTTGGTTATGAACCAGCCTTTAATCTAACGTGACGGAACATAACATGAAGTTGAGAATTAGCTCCAAACTAAAGGCTTAAAATGTATTTTGACGCAACGGGAACGATTCTAATTGATAGTTGTTTTAATTACTCCATATCATCGCTTCACGCCGATTGGTTCAAATTAGTCACGCAACGTCCAAACTTAACGTAAAAGATAGGAAAATATTGACATTGGCAAACTCCAATGCCGGGATTGCGATGAACTTAACGACGCGACGTAGTGTGAAAGTCTAATACGTTGTATTAAATTGAGCTATTTGGTTGATTTAAAGTTACTTAACGCGACGTAACTCAAGAGTTTGGCAGTCTCAACTTTTCCTTCCCGTTACGTCAAGTATGATGTCACATGGTAATTGCAAGCAATCGGCCTGAAATAGTAGTAGGAAGTAATAAAATAACTATCAATGAAGAGTAATTTTTGTTACGTTAAGTGCAACCTATTTAGAGCTTTAGTTTAGCAGCATTTCTTAACTTCTCGTTAGGTTCCGTCATGTTTATCAAAGTTCATCGTAATCCCGGTATTAAACATGATTACGATGAACTTAACATAACGTGACTTATCTTAACGTGGCGTAAGTGAAAGTCTAATGCATTGTATTAAATGGAGCTACTTAGCGTTGTCTTAACGTGACTTAACTTAAGAGTTTGTCAATGTCTCCATTCTTTCTTAAGTTGGATGTACTTGACTAATTTGAACCAATCGGCGTGAAGCCATGTCATGGAGAAATAAAAGCCACTACCAATCAGAATCATTCCTGTTACGTTAAGTTAGATATCACGTGACTAATTTGAACCATCGCGTGAAACAGTGGCATGGAGTAATAACAACCACTGCCAGCCAGAATCATTAGACTTTCACATTAGTCACATTACGTTTAAATTCATCGTAATACCGGCTTAGCACTTCAGCTTGCAGAGGAAAGAAAGATGTTTGTGCTGACGTTAATACCTAGATGAATATTGCTCATATCCAAGCATAATGCTTCCAACCTCGCATAATTTTCATTTTTTGAGACAACACACAAAATAGGATGAACCATGCTCATAGAACAGCAGACTAACCTGAACAGGTTATGAAGTTGCCTGCCACATTAGAAGAGGAAACACGTTAATGTAATGTACACTTATTGTTTCGATACTTTATTTTTAAAAAGTGTTGCTGCATGTGTTATTAAAGGAAAAAATGAAATTACAGCTCATAAAAGTGACATTGACATCGCGTGGCATCAGCTCAATACTCCAGGCGAAAGTACGCATACACACACGAAAAATGAAAATAATAACGTACTCAATACATTTTATAAAGCCATAAAATCACATAGGTCTTTTTAAAATACCACAAGGATTTTAAAAAAAAATTGCATTGTCGAATCATACAAGTAAATGTTTTTATCCATCAGTAGCAAAACGATGCATCGAAACACTTTAAAGAATGCTAAAATGCCGAGATTTGCACACGAATGTTTGCATCTTTCCACAAGATCTCACTCAATGAAGAAAAACAATTTTTTCCCATACCCCATTTCAGAGAGAGCATCACAAGTTTTCACCACTTCCTCATTCAGGTACAATATACGAAGTACCTATACTAACCTATCGTTAAGTTTAAAAAATACATATATTCTATATCAAGTTTTAACATGGCATTTCGGGACTTTAATAGACTGCAACGCCCGTTATTATTTTGTTAACGATAGACCATCTCTCTTATTTCAAACAAAGAAGATTTCACTCATATGGAAGTTCCGAAAATAACGACCACATTAAAAAAGTTATGGTACCACTGATTATTAAGGTATCGAGTTGTGCGATAATTTATTTTTTACCGTAACATTGTATTTGGCATGGAAGAATAAATTACATTCCATGGCGCAAATAAGAACTTCGTATAAAAATACCTTCACTGTTCTTTATGCACATGCATTGTAGACGAAGAGGAATGTCTCCATTTTATTATTTAAGCACCAAAACATAAAAAGCGCGGTACTTTTGAAAAAACAAAAATTATGTAGCATTGCTATGAAAGCTCTGTGGTGATACTAACCTAGCTTTTACTTCCACATTTAAGAAATAAATATGGGGTTTACTGATTACATTCAAAATTAAATGAAAGAAACACCTTGTTCATCATTTCTGAGTGCAGGATATGTGTTTTTTTTAACAAAATACAGATGGCAGCAGCATGTAAGTCTGAAACCAAAAATAATATGTAATATTACATATTTTGAGAATATGTTGAATTAAAAAAGCATCCACTTTACTAGTTTGATGTAGTATGAAAGAATATTCTAAACTAATCTATTTGGTCACAGAAGTAGATACTTTTTTCTTTGGGTAATTATACCCTTGTGCCTAACCTCAGTTTTAAATACCCGTAAAATAAAAAATATTTTGTTTTATAGTTAAAGAAAACTGAGATTAGGCACAAGGTGTAATTGTAAATACTATCTACTATGAGGGTTCATTATTATTGCTGGTACTAACTACTATTGCTGCTGCTTTTTTGCTGAACGTGTGGTTCAAGATTCTTTCTAGACATTGGTATTCTGTTGAGAGAACATCATAAAGAAAATTAACTTACTAAGTATTGTTTATGTAATGAATCTTTTATTTTTCTTCATGGTTTTACAAAGAGGTTAAAATACAGCTCCTAGCTACTAACAGCATGAACAAAAGTTTGTTTGGTTTTGTTCATTACGTCCACAGTGAGAGACACTCAGGGACATTGAACACCTCATAGGTACACCATTATATACTGTCATCAAATACATGCAATTAAACACACACCCATTGCCTCTTTTTTTCTCCTTTTCTTTTCTTTTCCTTTCCTTTCCTTTTTTCTCCATGTATTATGTAAAACAAAAGAAATTGAGAGTAAGTTGTAACCACCACCAACTATATCTATAGCATATACTTCTAAATTTTATCCTTTATTTGCTACTTGACATTAAAATATTCCTCCAGATTACGTGGGGAGTGAGTAGGTATATAAGAACAGAGGTGTAGCTAGGGAGGGTTTTTGGAAGTTGGAAGACCCCTTCACAAAAAAAAAAATAAATAAATAAATAAAAATTAATTACAAAAATAGCTTCATTAAAATAATAGCATCTTTTTAGGTTGGCAGGAACAAGATACTTTCTACTCGTATACTGGTAGTGCTATTTTTACACAGTATACGTTAGACAATATGGTCAAAGGTGACAGCAACAGAAACTGTATTTTAGATGACGCTAGTACAACCATATTAAGATTCTGGGAACATTTTTCATTCCACTGCTAAATTTGAATGGTTTCCAAATGAGTGCAATGTCTCCCAGTTTAAAACATAACTGGAAACCCTATTTTGAAATGAAATAAAATGGCCTGCAATGGATGTAGAAAATACTTCACAATGGTCATTAATTCTCATGACACAAACGTTTGCCACTTAGAATATGCAAAACGTTCTATCGTATATTTTAATTCCAATTACTGAACCTTAATCTGTGAATATAAAATCAATTTATTTAAATATTTCAATTTAGGATTAATTCATATTTATCATTTGAATTGATATAAATTGTTTAAAAAATGGACATCTATACAGAAACCCCCTTAATTCCCTGGCTATGGTGCTGTATAAGAATGATCTTAATTCTTTTAAAGATTTTGTCTTCTTAGGATTTCCTAAGAGCTTTGAAAAGCATGGAAGTTGATCATAAACTTTTATTGCAGAATAGTAATAATTTTTTTGGAATAGTTTTAAACTACTTACTGGCCTGTGCAGATCATCCGCATGCCTAGTATTATGGTGATGCACAGCAAGGTTTGTTGTGAAGTGCTTATAATTATTTGCAAGATAACTAAGGAGTGAAAATATGTACTCTCCATCAAGGATGGCAATTTTAAAGTTTTTAAACAATTGCTTACAGGAATGACAAGGTCCAACACTACAAATGAGTACAGCTTTCTTTTTTAGAGCAGAAATGCTTTCTTACTGTGTATAGAATTACCCCAAACGTTTATTTCATATTGCAAGAGGGGCTGAAGGTAAGCAAAGTATGCTGATCTCCAGGGATTTTGGTAGAGGAGATTGTTGAAGTTTCTTAATGCAAAACATGCTGAGCTAAGTTTTTATGGCATGATTTCAATGCCTTTTTCCCAGCTAAGATATTCATCTATGTGAAGCCCAGAAATATTGTATGGGGAACTTCATTAATGGTGCTAACATTTGTTTTATCATAGTATACTGATGTATCAAACCAAGTATTTAGCTGCTCAAATGCCTTATTTACCAAGTCTGTCTGCTGCTCATGTGATTTTCCAGCTATAAATAGACTGGTATCATCTACAAAAAGCATGCTGCTTGCGACTCCATGTTTAAATATGTTAAATCATTAAGGAATATTAAAAATAATAGAGGAGTGAGTATGCAACCTTGTGAAATACCTTTAGTAATAATCCTAGGCTCAGAAGTGCAGCCATTGATTCTGGTTTTCTGAAGTCTATTCATTTAGTATGGCTTGAGCCAATTTATGGAGAACTTAAAGCCATAAAAATGCAACTTTTGCAACAACAAATAATGGTCTATGCTATAAAAAGCCGTAGCTAGATCACAAAATATTCCTATTGATAACTCTTTTTTATCTAATGCTATTAATACTTTCTTATCTCTCATTTCGGGCATTGGGCTGATTCCCCACCCTGGTTGTCACTCTCTGATCCATAGACCCTAAGCTCCCCAACAGGCATCTGGCCACAGGCATTGGCTTGTAAGTCCTGGGGGTGAAGTCCTATGAAGGGAAGGGTAATCGGAGATTGCTCTTCTTTGCTTTGCTTTTGCTCTTAATACCTCAGTAGTGAACATGTATACGAGGGCGAATTAATAAGTCAGTGATATTTTAAAGAAAATAACAATTTTTTCCAAAAACAATCAATTTTATTTCTCAACATAGTATCCTTTCAATTCAATAAATGTTCTCCAATTTTCTCCAGTTTTTTTTAACTCTGATTTTTTGAAGTTTGCAAAATATGAGGTTGTTTCTGCCATGATGTGTTCACTAGACATTAATTTCTTCCCAGCAAGCCAATTTTTCAGGTTTGCGAAGAGGAAGTCTCTTGGAGCCAAATCTGGAGAATATGGTGGGTGAGGTAGCAGTTCGTAGCCCAATTCCACAAATTTTGTGATAGTAATGGCTGACTTGTGTGTTGGTGCATTATCCTGGTGAAAGAGAATCTTTTTCTTCACCAAATGCGGTCGTGTCTTTAACAATTCTTTGTGAAACTGATCCAGTATTGCTGCATAATATGAACCTCTGATTGTTTTACTCTTTTCCAGGTAGTGGATGTCTATCACCCCTTGTGAATCCCAAAAGACAGCTGCCATGATTTTTCCTGCTGACAGAATGGTTTTTGCTTTCTTTGGAGCAGGTTCGCTGTAGGAAATCCACTGCTTTGATTGTTGTTTGGTTTCAGGTTGATAGTAATGAATCCAAGTTTCATCAACCATGATATAATGCCACAAACTCATTTGGGTTGCACTGGAGCATGTTCAAACATCCCTGTGAAATGTTCACACGATTCCACTTGTTCTCAACTTGCTGACAGCTTTCTCATACCAAAACATCTGATGTGTTCACTCGCATGACTTTCTCTACTCTTGTACAAACTATTTTTACAAACACTTATTCTCCATATACTTCATATTAATCGATATATCAATCTTAATGCTAATTTTCTTGTAGATGCAAGGGGAATTAATAGGCTTTAAGCGATAGTCAAATATTTTAAGTGCTGGTTGCTATGTGGAGTATTCCATAATCTTCACATGTCCAGGACAAAAAAAAATTGAATAACGAATTCCCCTTTGAGAAAAAGTTGAGTATTGGAAAATTTAAGGGAATAACAAGAAATATCTCGAAAATGGTTCACTCAACAAAAAAAATGTATATGACATAAATTGTGTATTTTAACGCGATCTACGTTTTTTGTGTAGTCAAATTTTGTCTATCTCTTATGGTTTACCACAATGAAGAATACTTTGGAGACATTCCCAGAAAATTCAAGATATACATTTTATTTGTCATGAAAGTATCTTAAATTTTAATTAAAATCGTTAGAGCCATTTTTGAGAAAATTAAAATTTTCCAAAAATGTTCCATGTAAAGGGTAATCTGGGGTAGGGGGATTTTCTTGAAAACCTTCGTGTCGCATCTCTGGAAGATACTGAACCTAAATACCAAGTTAGGTGTTTATCCAACTGTTCATTTCTGACTTATGCTGTTCAGACACACACACACACACACACACACACACACACACACACACACACACACACACACACACACACATGGACATGTTTCTAAAAATGCCTTTTTTGAACTCAGGAGGCCTCAAAACATGTATTTCCGGTGAAATGTCGGTATCAAATTTTTGGGTGGAATGCAATACTTCCCTACTTACTATATGTAGTAGAGAAAGTAAAAATTTGTGCAGAATGTTACCTACCCGTTCACTTGAGATGTTTACCGTCTTGGCTATCTCACGGATTTTCACTCGGCGGTCTTCCAACACAATATCGTGAACTTTGTTCCCTATTTCTTCTGTTGTGACCTCAATCAGCCGTCCTGTGCACACAGCATCTCTTGTGCTCAGACGGCCACATTGAAATTCTGTGAACCATGCCATGTGATGGAGCAGAGTTCCCATAATACTTGTTCAGCTTTTCTTCCGTTTCCTTCACCATCTTACCATGCAAAAAGTAGTACTTTATGAGAACACAAATTTCACTGTTCTCCATTTTCTATGAAGCAACACACATCTGCTTCTTTTAGAGCCTCTCAACAATGTTCCAAGAAATAAATTATGACAAATTTCTTTGATTATACCCAGAATAGACGTAAGACTTGGGTGCAAAGAAGAAACCTGTGATTAGAACTCTATCTCTCGTCAAAGCCATGGACTTATCAATCTGCCATCGTATAACATTTTTTGTTGACACACCTTTCCTAAGTCCAAATTGAGATGCGGAGGGAATATCATTTAACTCTACATAATTTACAAAATTATTGTTATTCACAGATTGCTCTCCAAGACTTGAAAATGCAGTAACAAGAAATGAGGACCTATATTTGCAAGGCAGGTTTTCATCTCCTTTTTTGTAAAGAGGCTTTACTACGGCATGCTTCATTCTTTCTGTAAATATCTCCATAATAAAGGAATGATTACAGATGTGACTAAGAGGTTTGCTAGACCCGGTTACATATAACAACTTTGTGCTTATCTCATCCCATCCACATGAGGTTTTGCCTTTTAGGGACTTAATAATCTTGTTTATTTCTACATGAGTTGTGGTTTCATCTTAAAGTTACACTGAATGTTTGTATATGCTTTTCACAAAAATGCAACTGTACTTGTACCTGTGTCAGATGTGCCTGTTCTGCTCTTCATTGAATTAAGCAAGAATTGAGATAAAAGTATTAGCAATAACCTAGTAATCATAAATGCTGTTATTGGCCTTTTGAGTTGTTTCCATACAATGAAAATTCATTGGAGCTTAGCTTAAATATTGCACTGCTTAAAGTGCAATCCAGAATTCAAATACATGGTAACAGTTTTTGTTTTTTATAACAGACACCCTCTTCAGTTTATAAATATATAAGACAACAATTTAATTTTGTTACAAAATATGGTCATGAATAATGTAAAATCATCCCAACATTTAGTTTCTGACCCAAACAGAATGTTGAAGGCCCCTTTTTAAAAGACTATCCTTCAGATCTATTGAGCGCTTCTGATGTCCGTTGTTTTAGGAAACATATATTTTTTCTATATCCCCTCTTTTTTAGGGATAATTTACTGTAAATAATTAATCCCATATGTACAAAGCTTCTTAAAAAGTATAGATCTGTGTAAACTATATTTATTACATGTGCCATGCGAGTGAACCTGGTGCAGGGAGGCTTAGATATAATTTAGCAGTCAGAACATTACATGCAGCATGAGAGTAGGATTCTTAGTCACTTGAAATATTCCCTGCAGCTTGTTCTACAACATATATTTACAATCAGGCATGTGCATATCCTCTGAATTATAAATATTGCTTTTGTTATACTGAGTTGCCCCATGATAATATACCATAGCATAAAAGTGAATGAAAGTTCACATGAAATGCACGCATTATCTGAATGTTTACTGCTTCTCTGATAACCATTTTCTTAAAGTGAAACATACTTTGCTAAGTTTTTTCACCCAGAGCTCAAGATGAGAAAGCCATTTTAAGTTTTGATTTAGATGCCCAAGAATTTTACCTCTAATGTTAAAGAAATATTTTCTCTATCGATTATGGCTTTTGGAACACTATTATTTTTGTTTTGGCAATGTCAAAAGAATAATGAAATTGTTTTATCTCTGTTTATTAACAGATTATTGTTTTGAAATCACTTATTGGTCTGGGTAGTTACAGCTTCAATATTAGTATTTAGTTCTTATATAATATATTTTTCTTTTATCAATCACACTTGTGTTATTTGCACATAGTGTAATATGTGCTCCAATGACACCAGAGGTTCATATCATTTATGTATTATAATAGGAACATGAGTGGATCAAATTAAAACATTTATTTCCTTTTGTTCTTTCATACAAAGTTAAAGTTAAAGTTTTGATTTTAGTTGCTTTCATTAAACATTATAAGTGTTGTTCAAGTTCCTGAAAGGACTGCTTTGAGAGTTAATCATTATTAGGGAAATGTGATATCAATCCTGTAACAGTAACAAAACTGTAAAACTGGTCACACATTCTACTGTTGGATAAAATTGCCATATGTCTCCAGTAGGAACAGTCTCACCTACTTGCAGGAAACTTTCACATTTGCTAAAAGCATCCTCTTTCCGAAGCATTTTTCTACAAATCAGAGATGTTCATATCAACAAGGTCAAGCACCAAAAACATCAATGACTGAAGAACAGCAGCAGTAAAACAAAATAAGCAACTTAGAAAAGAAAATGGGAAACCAAAAGAAAAACACAAGAAATAAGAAAGAAGAGACAAAAAAATAAACACAGAAGAAAGGTGAGGAAAAGAAAAGGAAATTGGAAGAAGCAATTCAGTTCTTCTCATTTGGGTGCCAAAGACAATCATCAAAGAAGCCATAAAGTTCAGACACATCCTCTTGTCCATGCACCACTCTATTTTGCCTGAAAGTCTCCTTCCCTCCTAAAATTACAAATATTAGTTATGTTTTTGTCTCTATTTTCTCCTTTCTTTTTTTTTTTTTGGCCCCATACTGTATTGGCATGGATATATGTGGACATTTCTGGTTTTATCTGATTTCAACATTTTAAGCAACAAAGGATCTCATAGTTATTCTTTAATTGTTTTCTTTTTTCATTGTCTTCATTTTGTAGTATTACAATGGGTGTCATTGCTTTTTCCAAAACGAGGGGAAATTTGATGATCATAAGTATGAATAGCTAAATTTCAGTATTTGATTCGGAAGTAAGAGAATTCCAAGCATCGTTAGCATGTTGTAATTTTAAACAAAACTGTTTTGAAATGACCAAGTAACACAGTCACTCAGTAAGTATTGTTTTCCTCCTCTTTGTGATTACTATCCTTAGCAGAACATCCTGCTGGGAGAGTGTGTGGCACAGATAAGAAAAACTGAAACAATGGCTTTAGAGAAATTGCAAGTATAAAAGGTGTAGGAATGGAAAGACCATGGGCAAAAGTGAGAGAAGGGAGAGGCTGACACCTGTCACCCCATTCATCACATTGTCTACCAGAGTCTATGCTTAAGATTGCTATAGCCCATATTTGCTTGCATAAGCCACTCTTATTTCTAACTTAATATGAGATCTCAGTTCGGAAGTAGGAAATGAATAAAATTACCATGTTTGAGAAAACCAGTTCTGTTATTCACTGAAACCTGATCTACCTCTTGAGTTTATGTGATGAATGGAATTTCCAGCATCGTGGTAAGCCCTGCTAGAGATTGGGGCTGAACATAAGGTTTATGGTGGAGTCCATTGTCAAATTATAAAAGATGGCAGAAAAGTAGACATAAAATTTCACTGTAGTCGTTGAGATCTCTCTTCCTGGTTTAAAATATATGTAAACCCCATCCACCTGGTATACAATTTTTTTTCTCAAGAATTTGGAAATCTTAGTTGGTTCCGAAAAGTCTTGTCTATTGGATATATTTGCCTGAAGTGTCAAAATACTGTGATACCGTTTTCATCAGTGATAATCCTTTATCCTTGTAGGGAAAAGTAAGTGAAGCAAACATTAGTTTGGAACGTTGGCTAATGAACAAGCTTGTATTGAACACAGAAAAAACAATATATTTGATTTTCATCCACAATCGTTAAATATTGGTCTGCAACTGCACACACATATATATATATATATATATATATATATATATATATATATATATATATATATATATATATATATATATATATCAAACACCCTTAGTTAAAATAAAATGTAACAAAATTCCTTGGTATCTGAATTGATCATGAACTGTTGTGGGAAACCCATATATCACAACTGGGTGTTAAACTAAACTGATTATGCTATGTCATCCATAGACATTCAAGTGCTAAAGATAGCATATTTTAGTTGTGTAAAGTTCTTAATCAGCTATGACATCTCCCTTTGGGGATTGTTTCCTAAAGCAATACAAATTTTTACAATTATTCAAAAAAAGAGTATTAAAAGCAATTTTAAGGCTACTCATAAGAACAGTAGCAACCTGCATGCATACATTTTGGGTGTTCACAAAATTTTAATCAGATAGGCCTGAAAATGTGAAATACCATCTGCTCCATAATAGTTATAAATATTGTAGCGGACCAGGAAGAGCATTGAGAATTGCCACATATTTCGTTAGCCAGCGCAAGTGTGGAATTCAGGTTAAGCAGGAAGCGTCCACGCTGCTCAATGCCGAGTCAGCGCTTATGTATGTATTTATACTACAGGGTTTTGACTCGGTCGCGGGAGTTGCTACGAGAGTTGCTATCAGGAAGTTGCTACGCGAGAGTTGCCACGAGAAAGTAATCAGAGATCAGTTATCACATTCGCCAACGTTAACCAGGTAAGCATGCGACTCATCTAAGTTCTCTTGACTTGTCGGGGCTTCACCCCTAAGTTCTCTTGACTTGTCGGGGCTTCACCCCTAAGTTCTATTGACTTGTTGGAGCTTCACCCCTAAGTTCTCTTGACTTGTTGGGGCTTCACCCCTAAGTTCTATTGACTTGTCGGGGCTTCACCCCGAACTGAATGTACGCATACTTAAAGCTACAAGTATAATTTAGTGGGCCAATGCATCCCCTGTGCTTTATTTAAATACCCCCTATCCTAGAACGCCACCCTGGCCTGCCTACCACCCCGGTACCAACGCATCCCCTACCTCTGAGCTACCAACCCCCTGTGTAATCACCTACTGTGGGGGTAAACACCCCCGTGGGGTGTTACAACGTGGCGGAGCACCGGGTACATGTAGTAGGCACCGACTACAATGTGACGGAGTCTCCGGATATAATTGGGGAAAACATCCTTACCTCTTCCAGCCAGGGGATGTAATCAAATTTTTTTTTTTTCTTCTCTCTTTTCTTTTTGCAAGGTGTAAAACACGCCTCATTTTGGGATAACCTTTTACCTGAGGTTATCTGGTGAAGCCCCAACAAGTCAAGAGAACTTAGGGGTGAAGCTCCGACAAGTCAATAGAACTTAGGGGTGAAGCCCCGACAAGTCAAGAGAACTTAGATGAGTCGCATGCTTACCTGGTTAACTGTTGGCGAATGTGATAACTGATCTCTGATTACTTTCTCGTGGCAACTCTCGCGTAGCAACTTCCTGATAGCAACTCTCGTAGCAACTCCCGCGACCAAGTCAAAATCCTGTAGTATAAATACATACATAAGCGCTGACTCGGCGTTGAGCAGCGTGGACGCTTCCTGCTTAACCTGAATTCCACACTTGCGCTGGCTAACGAAATATGTGGCAATTCTCAATGCTCTTCCTGGTCCGCTACAATATACACATATTGATACAAATGCAGCTGCTCCAAGCAATAACAATATTAATAGTAGTCGTGATGATAATGATGATGATGATAATAATAATAATAATAATAATAATAATAATAATAATAATAATAATAATAATAATAATAATAATAATAATAATAATAATTTCTCACAAAAGAAAAGTGGTTTTTTTGTAGGGGGATGTTTGTTGGAGTGTAAATAATTATGTACACTGTGCTAGGGCAAGAACAAAGTAATGTGTAAATTAAATTGTAGTTGAAACTATAATTATGAATGGTATGAAGAAACTGGGAGAAGTTTCTGCACTCATGCATGTTAGCTACTTCTGCTACAGCGACTCTAACCTATGCCATAGTGTGCTACCACCTAGTGGCATTGACGTAAAATTATGTTGATAGTATGGAAACAGGATGTGGGAAAAGCATCATGTACTAGTGCACTTTTTCACGTGTGCACAACCTGTATGCATTTGGCCCCGTAAGTAATTACATCATACCAGTTGCGCATGCACAGAAGCTTCTTAAAACGTGCACAAGTCAAGATGTGCTGGTGACTGGGTTGCCATGTCTTATTGAGTTTAAGGAGTAGCATGGTAGATTTAAATGCCGTATCATTTAAATTACCACATATGTATTATGTTTAGTAGTATTCAAAGAAAAAATAACCAATAAATCCACAAGTTGTCAAACGTTAGTGTGTTCATGTGCTCTTATACAGCATATGTATATGCTTAAAACCCTAAATTCCATACACAAAAATAAAACTGACTTCTACAAGAACTTAGAATACAATAACTACAATACAAGTAATCTCAATTTGGATAGTCACAGGTACCAAAAGCCTACAGAGGTTTTCCCATCTAGGTGTATTAATGCACAACAAATTAGATACCTACTGCAATAAAAAGTTTATTTCACAAATCCTTTTAAATATAATCTAAGAAAGCTGCTCCTAAAGATACAATATTTACTTATAACCTTTGAATGATCCATGTTTTCCTCATTCCCCTGACATAAAGGTGTAACTAATGTTTATACACCCTCCAAACAGTTACTCAGTGTTATTGTATGTCTGTATTCAAATATGTATTTTAAATTAACTGTAGGTTGATAACTTGACCATAGATGTGAAATTGATAATCATTAAATGCTGTATTTATCTAAACTATTTATCACTGTATATAAACTGTAGTAAAAATATTTTGTATGCTGAAGTGTACAATAACAATGCACATTGTTCCCAGAGGATGGAAAAAAAATGGAAGATAATGATAACTGTCAGCAAACATTCAACATTATGTAACAATTCTTTCTCGTGATACACCCCAGAATGTGTTATCACTCTATCTTACTATTCCAATATAAGTTCTGATTACATAGGTTATGAGATTCGTTGAACACTGTATGAACAATTGGTAAAATGTTGACATTATATGTTATAAAACACCCAGCTATTGTGTTCATAATAGAAATGGTCAGACAAGAGTAGTGCAGTGCTACTGCAGCATGTAATGCACCGTACTGTAAAATTCCTGATTTTATAGATATGTTTTTAAAATCTGCGATTCTAGAACCATGAATGGACCTACATGTGAATGTGATTATCGTAGAGTGGAAGATGCTGCTAGAGAGAGTCGAGTGCTTTGCATCTATACAGGAGGCACCATTGGAATGCAGAAAAACAAATATGGTGGTAAGTGTCAAGGTATTTTAGTTGCAGAGGCATTTCAATCAGCTCATTATGTTGGAGTGAGAAGGAATCAAATATTTGCAAATATTAATCAAGTTTAGCTATAGAAGTTTTATTTATCTCTTAATTTTATTCAAAATACCAGCTGCATGAAATTTTTGCCACATCAATAGCTCTTAAAGCTACTAAAGTTATTTCAGCATTAAAATGTAAGTTGTAAATGTTCAAGGTTGGCTTTTTTTCCTTTGGAAAATAATAAATTCTCAAAGATTTTCAAAGAATATTATGTAAATATAATCTTTTAGATTCGCTCCAACATCAAGAATCTAAAAAGTTTGTAAAAATTATGAAATTCCAAAGAAATAACAACATAGTATCAATACAAAGTGAATGTTATGCATGAATGTTAAACACTCTGATGAGATTTACAGTGATAAAACTATATATATTTTTACTTTTTCTTCACTGGAAAGGATAGTGAAATTGTGTAATATATAAACTAGTTCAACGTTAATTTGTCTGTGTAGATGAACATCCTGCCAAAAAAAAAAGCATCTATGCATCTACATGCCACAAGAGGAAATGCAATGGTGAGTTTAGACATGATGCAGACAGCAGTCTCCAAAACATGTTGCATAACTACAGTGTTAAATATTGCAGAATAGCGATAAAATTAACTTTGAAGTAGTTAATATATGAACCAAACATACAAACTAGAGTTAAGGGGTCGCTTATGGAACATTTAATATGAACAAACTGGTAAATCACTATATAGTATAGTATAGTATTTATTGTGCTAAGAGTTTTACAAATTTGATTGTCTACTGCATTTTGACCCTGGTCACTTATTCAGTAGACAAATGGGTACAGCAAATGAAAGTGTTTTTACAATATAGTTATTACGTTTTTACTAGTCAGGAATAAAATATCAAAATGACTCAAGTACACAAGAAAATTTTAATTACAAAGTGTCATAACATGAAAGCAATTGGTCAAATGAGCAAAAACTTAAGTCTTCTTGGTTGGAAGTATATATAAACTCCTTTTGAGTTGTTTTGACCAACAGTTCTACATGGAATGACCCATGCTATAGTTTTTTAGATCATCCTACAGAATTATTAATATTTTGCAGCTTATGAACCTGTACCATCTGCGCTGGAGAACTACATTCGCAAGATTCCATATATGCATGATGAAGAATATGCAAGAACAGCAAACCTTTCAAATAATAAATTTCTAGTAATGCCGTAAGTAGCAAAATGTTTCTCTGATTAATGCAAAACTCTCAGGTGGATGACTAAAAGGAGCTGGAGCACAAAAAGATTAAATCACATTCAAAGGGAGGATCGAAAAGTGGTGCGCAATAATTTTTTTACAAAAAAAGTCTAATAGTTTAAACAACAACAAAAATCACAAATGAACTTGCACCTTTTACCTACTTTTCGACATAGTCACCAAGTTTCTCAACACATTTCTCCCATCATGATACCAGTTTCAATACGCCCTGTTCGTAGAAGTCTGTTTCCTTGAAGTATAGCCATCTGCGGACTGCTGATTTCACTTCCGCATCTATTGCAAAGCATTGGCTGGCCAGGAATTTCTTCAAGGGACCAAACAGATGAAAGTCAGACGGTGCAAGTTCCGGACTACATGGTGGATGCCACCAAATTTGGTGATTTTCTGACGAACAGCAGCAGCAACATGGGGGCAAGCATTGTCATGAAGAATTTTGACATCTTCAGAATTCATGTTGTGGTATTTATCACAAAGGGCACAACGCAACTTCACCAAAGTTTTCATGTAGGCTGCAGCTTTCACAGTGGTCCCATTTTCAGCAGAGTCCACCAATACAACACCATGCATATCCCAGAACACTGTCATAAGCACTTTCCTAGCAGATTGAGTCACTTTGAATTTTTTCTTCACTGGAGAACCAGCATGTTTCCACTCCATACCTGCCTGCTTGGTTTCGGGCGTGTAATGATATGCCCACAACTCATCACCAGTGATGATTCTTTTCAGAAAGTCATGTCCTTCTGCGGTGTACCACGTTAGGTGATCCAAGCTCATTATCATTCACTGACCCTTGTGGTTGTCTGTCAGGTTCTTAGGCACCCAGCGAGCACTAACTTTACGAAATTTCAACGTGTCATGAACAATAGCGTACACCACACCATAGGAAATGTTGAACTGTTGCGATAAGGTTCGCAGTTGCACACACTGGTCGTTCAAAATTGCCGCCTCAATGCCTCTGACATTCTGTGGGGTTGCAGCTGTTACCGACCTCCCGGAGTGTGGTGAATCACTAAGGTTCACACAGCCCTCTAGGAAGAAAGAATGCACACCACCGAGACATTGTTATGGTCCATACAATCATCCCCATACACGCCATGCATGTCCTTGTGAATATCACTCTGTTTATGCCCTTTGGCCCACAAATAGCGAACCACGCCTTTCTGCTCTTCACACGTGGACAACAGTAACATGCACGCCATCTTTGTTGCATAGTTCATGCTTCTCTCGCTAGAGCTGCACTTGAAACAAAAAATACCCTCTGTAGTAAAAACTTCAAACTATATCTGTGTGAAATTGCAACATTACAGCTGCAATACCAAGGCAGAAAAAAATTATTGTGCGTTACTTTTCGATCCACCCTCATATATAGCAGAGGATTTTATCCTCTACAGTTGTGTATATAGAAAGAAGTCCAATTGTTCATATCAGTAGAGATAATGAATTGCGCTCTTTAATCCCTAATATGAACTTGGCCAGCTAGGGTGGGTATGGTCACCGCCACACTTTTGTATAATAGGGAATTCAAAGTACAGCACAGTACTACCCTGCTTAACTGAAGCCCACTTAACCGTAAGCCGGCTTAACCAAAATGGTGGAGGAGGGGAAAAAAAGTAAAAATGAAAAAATGCTTAAAATCATGCTGGCAGCATTGATGTAACAATTGGCTATGTTCTTTTGCCCCAATCCCAAATTTTAATACAGGTACTTGGTATTGTGACAGTTAATCCTTACCCCTTATCTCACATTCAAAGAAATATTATACTGTTATAACAAGTGTTAACTGCTTGTGCAGACATTCAATGTCATTTTACTGTTGGTGTTGGTCAGTGTGGCTTATTTATCATTAAGATGTCAGCAAAAAATAAAGCATGTTGTAATAAGGATTGAACAGAAACTTGAAGCCATAAGTGACAGCAGATGAAGGATTTAAATCATTAGAGGTGACAAAGACTCCTAATTCATATTCACATCTTAATGGGAGATAATGAATTATGGTACTATCAATAACATAAACTTTTTTTTTTTTAGTTTCCGTTGCGTTTTGTGGAACAAAGCAGTGAATTAACACCAACAGATGTAATAATTATCAAACAGTGGCATTATATAGCTGCTCACGTTGGAGCAACATGGAACGAGCAACATTGGAAAAAGAAAGTTCAGAAAAAAATTAATGATTTTATGAAAGTGTTTGTAAATGCTATGCTGTAATACATATTTTAGTACCGTATACAGTAGTAATTTTTATTAAACATTATTACATGCATTTGGAATACAATTAATTTCTTCCTTTTGCTGCTTAAAATTGCTACCAAGAATGTATTATCCAAAACAGCTCTACCCTCTTTAGTTTGGGTAAGCAGGGTTCCATCCCATATTCAGTGGATTCATAGTATTAATGTATGAGGGCAGATTGATAAGTCCATGACTTTGACAAGAGATAGTGTTCTAATCACAGGTTTCTTGTTTGCACCCAAGTCTTACATCTATTCTGGGTATAGTCGCAGAAATTCGTCATCATTTTTTTCTTAGAACATTGTTGAGAGCATCTAAAATAAACAAATGTGTGTTGCTTCGTAGAAAATAGAGAAAAGTGAATTTTGTGTTCTGATAAAGCACTACTTTTTGCATGGTAAGATGGTGAAGGAAACCGAAGAAAAGCTGAACAAGTATTACGGGGATTCTGCGTCATCACATGGCATGGTTCACAAGTGGTTCACAGAATTTCAATGTGGCCATTCGGCACAAGAGATGCCGTGCACACAGGATGGCCAGTTGAGGTCACAACAGAAGAAATGGTGAACAAAGTTCACAATATTGTGTTGGAAGACTGCCGAGTGAAAATCCATGAGATAGCCAAGACCATAAATATCGAGTGAGCGGGTGTGTAACATTCTGCACAAATCTTTTTGTATGAGAAAGCTGTCAGCAAGAAGGTTGCGGCGACTGCTTACAGTTGAGAACAAGCGGAATCGTGTGAACATTTCACAGGGATGTTTGAACATGCTCCAGTGCAACCCAAATGAGTTTATGTGGCATTATATCATGGTTGATGAAACTTGGATTCATTACTATCAACCTGAAACCAAACAACAATCAAAGCAGTGGATTTCCTTCGGCGAACCTGCTCCAAAGAAAGCGAAAACCATTCTGTCAGCAGGAAAAATCATGGCAGCTGTCTTTTGGGATTCACAAGGGGTGATAGACATCCACTACCTAGAAAAGAGTAAAACGATCACACGTTCATATTATGCAGCACTGCTGGATCAGTTGCACAAGGAATTGTTAAAGATATGACAGCATTTGGTGAAGAAAAAGCTTCTCTTTCACCAGGATAATGCTCCCGCACACAAGTCAGCCGTTGCCATTGCAAAATTTGTGGAATTGTGCTATGAACTGTTACCTCACCCATCATATTCTCCAGATGTGGCTCTGAGCGACTTCTTCCTCTTCGCAAACCCCAAAAATTCGCTCGCTGGGAAGAAATTCACATCCAATGAACACATTATGACAGAAACAACCTCATATTTTGCAAACTTCGAAAAATCATATTTTTTGGAAGAGTTAAAAAAATTGGAGAAACATTGGAGAACATGTATTGAATTGAAAGGAGACTATGTTGAGAAATGAAATAGATTTTTTTTTAAAAAATCATTGTTTTCTTTAAAAAGTTACTGACTTATCAATCTGCCTCGTATATGCTGATGCATTTATTACTGTTCAGAAGTAATAAATATTTTTATGTTACAGGGAAGTCGTTGAGAGAACACGAATACTCTATGAGATGGTAGAGTATTCCCCTTTACTTGATTCCAGTGAGATGAACATGGATAACTGGTGTACTATTGCCAAAGACATAAAGGTATAAACAGAAAAAATCTAATTTTAATGTTCATTATACAGGGTGATTTATGAAGAACTGACACATTTATTTCTTTAATTCTTTCAAAATGGGTTATGCTAGACAACTTCTTATACCTGAAATGTAAAGGAATTTCGGGAGATTATTTATCTCTATAGCAAATGTTGAAAATGTCCTCCATCCTGCATAAGGCACAACTCAACACATTGTTTCATGTTATTGGCCACTCGGAGGACTCTGTTGTCAATAGCTTGAATCTACTGTGTAATGTTGTGCTTCAGATCGTTCAATGTCTGGGGTCGTGTGGCTTAAACCCTGTCTTTTAAGTAACCCCATAGAAAGAAATCTGCTGATGTCAAATCCAGAGATCTTGAAGGCCACAGGTTCTTGGAAATTATCTGGTCGTCAAAGAAACTTGCAATTAGTGCCATGAATTCATTTGATGTGTGGCACATAGCATCGTCTTGCTGAAAATATCCTTGACTCAGCTCTACATCGTCTAGTTGCTCAGCAAACTCCATAAAAATCTGTCAGTATTCTGCACTGTTCCATCCCCCTCCAAAAAAAATTGGTCCCACTATTCTCTGTGAGGATAGTGTGCACCAAACTCCAGTTTTAACCTGGTGCATAGGTGCTTCATAAATAACATGTAGATTTTTGCTGGCCCAATAGCATGAGTTATTTGAGTTCACATAGCCGGATAAATGCAACCATACTTCATCTGTGAACCATGTGATGGGCAATAAGGCAGGATTTTGCACAATGAATGCCTGAAACCGACGATAATTCAGTTGTCTATCCTTATCTGGTTTCTGTAATGATGGACAACCGTAATCCTATACGGCTTTAGGGTTGCACTTTTTACAGCTCTCTGACACATTGAGTAGCTCTACCCTGTCTCCTGCGACAAATGTCTTAATGATTTTTTGGGTGACTGATCCAGTCATGCTCTTACGTCAACAATAACCATGTGAAGCCTAGATGAACGAGTTTTGCCTTTTTCACTCCCCAGAGATGCAGTTGTTTCCAATTTGTTTACCAGTTCCAGTACTGCGTTTCTTTGGGGAGGATTCCGAACACCAAATTCTCTCTGGTATGCCCCTTGAGTAGATGTAATTGAATTTGTAATCCAGTTTTGCTTTCCAAGGAAGAGTCATTCATTTAATGTATACTCCATTTTCATGTTAACTAGAAGAAAATCTCAAAAACAGTTGCCACAATAAAATTAACAATTACAAATAAAACATGAACCTCTGTGCATCTAGTGACAGGCAATCAAAACTCCAGAACATTCTGCTTAATTTGGTGCTAAAATTGGGGCATTGAGTGAATTTTGAACAGAATAATTAAAGAAAGAAATGTGTCAGTTCTTCATAAATCACCCTGTATAAAATGTGTTTAAATATAGTATGTGAAAAATTGCACTAGTAATTTTATTTTTTAGAAAACATTAAACAAATATTATAAAAATATTCAGCTGCAATTGCAAATGCGGATATGAACATTAATGTAATAGTAGATAACCCATTTAAATAATTCGCACAATCTTGATAAATGTTTAAATATCATAAATTGTCATTCACCCATGTTTAAATACTGGACTGGCCTGGCCTGGCTGACAGTGACATAGTGTATAATATAATCCCATATAAAATGGTAGTATTTATTGTAATGTAAGCTTTTTTCTAACACTTAAAGCCATATAATTCACAATAAAATTGCTTTGGTGGACTTTGTGACAGTGATGTGTCTATAATTAGTAATTGTTGAGTCGTTTGTAACACTACATCACTTACTTATTTTTATCATGAATACATGTTTCAGGAGCTAATTGCTCCCATCCTCAGTTTCCTGTTGACTGCCTGCATCCTTCGTCTTGGTTGTAAGCTTGAACTTTGGTGGCGGCTGGAAGAACTTCTTCAAAAGTAAGTCTCCTGGCGGGGTTTCAAAATTATAAGTGCGGTTTCTGTTCTTCCAAATATAAATGTTTCACCAAGTTGTAAGTTCTGCTTTTCCTGAGAAGTTTTTAAGTATTTTTGGGTTTCTGTCAATGGTGTGTTTGTGTCTCCAAAAGTGCCAAGCTACTGCTGATTTATCTTCCTGTTTTTGTTTTATGTAACTGAAGTGTTCTTTTGTTCTTGTTTTTATATTTCTCTTGGTTTGCCCAATGTATATTTTTTCGCAGTCATTGCAGTTGATCTGGTATATTCCTGGTTTGTTCTCCTGTGGGATTTCATCTTTTAGTTTGGAGTTTAGTCTTTGGCCCCAAAAACAATTACACCGTAAAAAACCTATCGAGGGGACCACAAATCTGCACTAATAATTCTGTCCTCAAACACGCTTTCAATTTTTCTCATTGAAATATTGGCCGTATAAGCTGTTGCATAGTCTTGTTGAAAAAAGGCAAAATCACACTCCCGTGCTGTTAATTGTCTAAAAAAAGGGGGGCAAAATTGTATTAATATATGTACGGGCTTCAACTGTTGACTCAAAAAACATTTGCGAGTGATGGATAGTTTCCTAAAGGGATGCCAAAAATGTATGGACAACAATGGTGGCCAGTTTCAGCGTTTGCTTAAATAAAGTTAGTAAGTAAAGCATGGTTTCATCCACGCCTTTCTATGATAGTGGCAGACAGCAGCGAGTGCCGAGGATGCGGACAGGAAAAACACAGCGCAGGCGGTTCATAGTTTTTGGCTCTCCCTGTATGTTATTATCTTGTGTACCCCTTTTTCTTTTCCCATGGAACTTCAGTGTACAGATTTTCTCGAGTGTTCTCTGGTAGGTTCGTCGGGTGCAAGACACCAGCAGTAATCAGCCATCATGTGTATGTCCTAACATCCCTGATAATGTCCAACATCTTTCAAGCCCTGGTGAAACTTTCACCTTGCTCTTTACTGACAGCTCCTAAATTCAACAGTAAGTAGTCAAGATGTGACTTGAGGAAGTGAAGCTTCAAACTCATTATTACAGCTGAACAGTCTGAAATTTTCCAGGATATTTCTGACAATTTCTTTGTATTTAGTGTCTTTTACGTTGGCCAGAAATTTCTTAACAACCTCTCTGAATCCATTCCATGCATCTTTTTCAATTTCATTCATATAGTTGGTAAAATTAACATTTTTCATCAATTTCCTTATCTGTGGTCCATCAAATACTCCCTCTCTGACTTTAGCCTGTGACAATGATGGAAACTACTGGATGCAAAGACAACTTTTGTCAAGTACTTTCACAAATTGTTTCATCATGCCAAGTTTTATGTATATTGGAGGGAGTAGAATTTTTTGACAATCAACAAGAGGCACATTAGTAACATTTATTGATCAAGGTTCCAAATGCTGCCTCTCAGGATACTGGTCAGTTTCCCAATAGTTTGTCCCTCACTGTGCTATACCATTTGCAAAGAAAACGAGGGAATTTTGTGTATCCTCCTCGTTGTCCTAGTAACAGACCACTGACCTTTAAGTCACCATATATTTGCCACTCATGGTTGCAGTACTTAATTTTCTCAAGAACACACTTAAGAGTTTCACACTAAGACTCTCTTAGGTTCATAGAATGTGCAAGCAGTATTCAAGCTAACTTGTTGCCATTATGAAGTAACACTGCCTTAAGACTTCGTTTGGAAGAATCAATAAAAAGATGCCAGTTACTTGGCTCATATGCTTTCCTGCCCAACTGCTGAATAAGATTACATACATCCACACAAAACACAAGTTGATCTTCGGTGTAGTACTTGTGAAACTGTTTCATAATTCCTATACCATGACAATGTGATGCCATGCGATAAATTCTTTTCCTGTAGTCTTGAGCCCAGTAATTCACTTTTTTGTTTTCTGAGGCCTAAATCTCTCACTAAATCATTTAACTCAAATTGATTAAACTGTTGTTGTGAATTGTCAAATTCTTCTGGATCAGAAACCAACTCATTGTTGGAAGTCATGGAGCTGCTTTCAGATTCATTAAAATTGAGGTCTGCTGGTGTGTAAGTATGGGTAGTTTAGGTCCATGAGGAATAGGCTGTGTAGCTGAGTTCAGACTTGGATATTTAATTCCTGCCTTTTTACTTTTTCTGCTATGTGTAGTAAGTAGGGGAAGTATTGCATTCCACTCAAAAATTTGATACCGAGATTTCACCAGAAATACATGTTTTAAGGCCTCCTGAATCCAAAAAAAGGATTTTTGGAAACATGTCCGTGTGTGTGTGTGTGTGCATGTTCGTGCACGTGCGCGTGCGTGTGTGAGAGAGAGAGAGAGAGAGAGAGAGAGAGAGAGAGAGAGAGAACAGCATAACTCAGAAACAAACAGTCAGATAAACACCAAACTTGGTACTTAGGTTCAGTATCTTCCAGAGATGTGACACAAAGGTTTTCGAGAAAATCCCCCCATCCCAGATTACCCTTTACATGGAACATTTTTGAAAATTTTAATTTTCTCAAAAATGGTTCTAACGATTTTGAATAAAATACCATAAGTTTAATACATTTTTATGGCAAATGAATTGTATATCTTGAATTTTCTGGGAATGTCTCCAAAAGTATTCTTCATTGTGAACGACTTTTGCATAACTTGTAAACCATAAGAGATAGACAAAATTTTACTACACAGAAAATGTAGATCGCATTAAAATACACAATTTATGTCATATATATGTTTTTTGTTGAGTGAACCATTTTTGAGATATTGCTTGTTATTCTCTTAAATTTTCCAATACTTATACTCTTTCTCAAATGGGAATTTGTTATTAATTTTTTTTATCTTGGATATGCAAAGAGTATTTATTTATTTATTTATTTATTTATTAATTAATCCTTTAACATCAATTCAGTACATAGTACATTGATACAGGATATGTCAATAGTTAAATTTATATATTTACATTACAATAAAGTTATATATAATTTGAGTTCAACTATGATATACAATAGATATATTTATAAATTAAATGACATACCGAAAACCAAAACACAGAGCAAGATATGATTATATACGAACGGAAGTACTGATGTGTGTGGATAAAGCAAGTTGTGATTATAAATGAGTGGAAGTGCACTCGGATAAGGCTAAAATTGAGGTACAAGTGAGGCAGCATGTGTTTCTAGCAAAGCAGTAAACTAGAAGAAAAAAAATCTGATGTGATACATTCACATTACTTTCCCTACCCTCTATCGTTTACTGGTGGGTATACAAAGTATTTTTACTTAAGCTTTTTACTTTCCCCAACACGTATAGTGAGTAGAAATATTGCATTTCACCTAAAAATTCTATATTGAGATTTCACTGGAAATACATGTTTTGAAGCCCCATAATGCAAAAAAAGCATTTTTAAAAAAGGGCCCATATGTGTGTCTGTGAACAGTGTAACTCAAAAACAAAAAGTTGGATAAATACCAAACTTGGTATTTAGGTTCAGTATCGTTAAAAGATGCGACACAAAGATTTTCAAGAAAATCCCCCCATTCTAGACTACCCTTTACATGGAACATTTTTCGAGGTTTTTTTTTTCCTCTCAGAAATGGCACTAACAATTTTGATCAAAAAATCATATTTTAAGACACTTTCATGGTAAATGAAAGGCATATCTAGAATTTTCTGGGAATGCCCCCCAAAGTCGTCTTCATTCTGAATGAATTTTGCATAACTGGTAAACCGCAAGAGATAGACACAATTTTACCACAAAATGCACAATTTATGTCATATACATTTTTTGTGTGCAGTGAACCATTTCTGACATATTCCTTGTTATTTGTTTGAATTTTCCAATACTTAATACTTTTTCTCAAGTGGGAATTCGTTATTCGTTTTGTTTTTCTTTCTTTTCTTTTTGTATGTCCTGGGTTTGCAAAGAAAATGGAATGCTCCACATAGCAACCAGCTCTTAAAAGATTTGACTATCGCTTAAAGCCTACCGTATTCCCCTTGCACTTACAAGGGAATTAGCAATAAGATCGTTTCTGCAAATGTTTATCTCGATTAATATGAAATAAATGGAGAATAACAGTTTGTAAAAATAGTTTGTACAAGAGTAGAGAAAGTCATGTGAGTGTAACACATCAGATTTTTTTTTTTTTTTTTTTGTGTAGCCAGGAACTTTGCACATGCAAAAGTAACCATCATTATTCTGCTGCTCTCTCCATATCATTGGTTTGGCAAACGGCATTGCCTTCTGTTTTCCTTCATACCAATAACGCAATCCCTCAACACAATTGTTACATGCAATATGAGGTGCGAACAATTTATCCTGATCACCAGCTTTCACTTTGAAATATGAGTCATATAGTTTCTTTGTTTGTGAGTCTATGCACCTTCCCATCAAACATGTAACAACCACAAATATAACAGAACTTCTGAGGACTTTG
The DNA here is from genome assembly GCA_030765065.1 of Deroplatys truncata. Classification (NCBI taxonomy): domain Eukaryota; kingdom Metazoa; phylum Arthropoda; class Insecta; order Mantodea; family Mantidae; genus Deroplatys; species Deroplatys truncata. The sequence continues at coordinate 23,493,941 of CM060987.1, forward strand.
TAGACATGTCTCCTTCGTAATCCTGATGAAGAAGCCATACTCAAACTTTTATTTTAGCACTATACATATAGAAGATGAACGTGCATAGTAACACAAGTTTTCAGCTCAATTGAAGTTGAGATCTATGATAGCTGTAAATGTAAACATAGTTACCTCACAAAAAGACAGACCTGTCTCATAGAACAAAACTGGTAAGTGCTGTGAATGTAAACATAAACATCTGGCTGATAAGCGAGGAAGGATTAGGAAAAAAATCAACAACAGATTTAGAACAACATAATGAAACGTAGTAGTAAGCTGAATGAATTTAGCACCATAGGTATATATGCACATATCATAAAAACTAGATGTGATAACCAAAATTACACTTCATTTTTTAAAGCAGAGCACTGATTTCATTAAAGTCACATATTTTCCTTTATACCACAGAATCAATGTTGACCAGTGATATTAAGTGTGGGTCAATTACTCTTATCTTTGACATTTTGCAAAATCCAATTACAGGATTTTTTCTAACGCTGATGATCAAGTGAAAAATGAAGTGTATGCAGTACACATACACAGAGAGAGAGAGAGAGAGAGAGAGAGAGAGAGAGTGTGCGTGTGCATGTGTGTGTGTGTGAGAGAGAGAGAGAGAGAGAGAACAGCATAGCTCAAAAACTGGGAGTCTCATAAATACCAAACTTGGTATTTGAGTTCTATATCTTTCAAGGATGCGACATGGAGATTCTGAAGAAAATTCCCCCACCCCAAATTACCCTTTACATGGCAAATTTTTCAAAAACTTGGATTTTCTCAAAAGTGGCTCTAAAGATTTTGATTAAAATACCATATTTTAAGATGCTTTCATGACAAATGTATATCTTGAATTTTTTGGGAATAGCCTCTGAAGTTCTCTTCATTATGAATGACTTTTATATAACTCGTAAAGCATAAGAGATACAATCTTACTATGCAAAAAATGTACATCGCATTAAAGCACACAATTTATGTTAATTTTTTTTTGGGAAGGGGGCCTAAGAATTTACAAGATATTCCTAGTAATTGGTTTGAATTTTCAAATACTTATACTTTTCACAAGTGGGAAGTTGTTATTGGTTTTTTTTTTTTTTTTTTTCTCGTGGTAATGCAAAGAGAATGGAATTTCAAAATCATCACATAGCAACCCATTCTTAAAAGATTTGACTTCCACGTATACCTCTTTATTCCCTTCTTCACCTTGTACTGACAAGGATATATGTAATAAACCATTTCTGCAAATGTTTGTCTCAATTAGCATGAAGTAGATATAAGAATAAACTTTGGTAAGAATAGTTAAAGAATGGGTAGATAAAGGCATATGAATGTAACATAAGATTTTTTATAAAAAGGTCTGTGCATGTTTGCATGGATATGTGAATGTGTGCGTGTGTGTGAGAGAAGAAAAAGAGAGAACAACATAGCTATAGTCGCTACCAAAGAAGAAAGCGATTGACATTTCGTGGAGCAACATTGCCGCTTATTGCGACCCGTGGAGAGCATGTTAGAATTGTGTACGAAGGCGACTGGGTTGAATCTACATTGTAGGGCGGGTATTGTTTATATTTGTATATGAAGACAATTATAAAATAATGAATCTGCATGCAAAGGATACAACATGCGAGAATATATCAGTGTAAAGTTCTGCATTATAACAAGGGAGACGTACCTGTGAAATATTGATACTTACTCTAATGGGAAAATGCCGCTGATTCTCTCACAGAGCATATTATTTCCCACACTTGTCCTTTAATTGGGATAACTTTACCAAATGTATTTTATTCAGTTACCGAGTATGATGATACGGTAATTTGTATCACAAATTACTCAAATTTGAATAATTATTTTAATATGAATATGTATTTTTATGTAACATTGATTTCAGAGGTTTATTAATTGTAAATAGTATTGGTAAATAATAATATACGGCTCTACTGAAACTGTCAACAATAACGCAATAAAGCAGAAAGGGATTGAGTTGTTTATCGTTACCGAGAACCAGGAAGTTACGTAATGTTTCGCGCCTTTTCAGTAAAGAAAGCTTCCAGAATATTCTATAAAAGTAATATGTATTAGTGGTTTTCATTGGATAGTAAAATAGACGCTAATGTTGGCGCGTTTTGTTGGCCAATGGTAATTCATTTATAATCTTTAGGTGTAGCTTGAGGCAAGTCTATAAATAGTGTAGATTCAAAGAGAGCGTCCTCCAGTTCGGCAAGATTCTCGACACAGTACACATTGTCCTCCAGTTCGGCAGGATTCACGAAGCATTACACATCGTCCGCACATTACACGTTGGCCGCTCAGTTCGTCAAGTTACGCGCAGTGAAAATCATTAAAGATCTAAAATATTACAAAGTCACTTATATACAAAAATTGAAGTACGTGAGTTAAAAGTGAGAAGTTATTACAAACAGTTTCAGTATGGCGAGTATCCAAATTAATTTGTGAAAGTGTTCGTGAACGTGTTCTGCAATAAAGATTATAAAACCAGTTTCTTCATCAGTATCATTTATAGACAAAAGATTCCTTTCCGCTTCACAACCTGCAAGAGTTAAATGTCTACCTAAATAGCTAGCCGGAAGACAATATACATAACCTAAAACTAATTCATACAAATTGCTACGCCAGATGGAGTTAAACGAACCAACAAGGAGTGACGTCACAACGTCACACAAGATGGCTACACGCGTAATGTAAACAACATTACGTGAGAAACATCCACAACGTGGTGTTTTAAAACATATATATAATTTGTGCTATACCCCCTTCAAATTGGCTCCCATACGTGGGGCAGTTAAAGTGAAGTAAACATACAAATGTGCTCTCACAAATTGGTTCCACAACGTGGGGCTCCAAATACACAAACACATAACATTAAAACCACTTCAAATTGCCGCACCAACGTGGGGCTCGAAACAAATACAAATATGTTAAATACAACTATACCACTTCAAATTGGCGCCCAACGTGGGGCTCGAAACAAATACAAATATGTTAAATACAACTATACCACTTCAAATTGGCGCCCAACGTGGGGCAGTTAAAGTTATGTAAACAAACATTAATTTGCAAAACACAATTAGTGCTACTTCAAATTGCCGCACCAACGTGGGGCTCGAAACAAATACAAATATGTTAAATACAACTATACCACTTCAATGATCAGTTTACTGTTTGGCTCATTGTCTTCGTCACTATTTTTTGGATATTGTTAAATATCCATTAAAAGTGTTAACACAATTGCTCACAATACATGCACAGATACACAGACTCAAACACACGTAAACACAAAGCAAATAACCGTACAAATAGGATGATGCAAAATAACTTGTCATCAGTACACAGGCAATCTGTAAACTGATGTAAATACGTTAAGCTGTGGCTAAAGGATTGTTTATAACTGCAGTGACAGCAAAAGATAGACGTGCAGTTCATGTTACTGTACCAGTTGCTTGCCAGGTACATCATGCTAATCACGCATTACAGTATTGGCAACAAGGTTTTTGCATCTATCATAGCTAAGGAAATGTCTTAGTTCTAATTGGTTCTTTTAATCGTTGCTATGACATAGCCATTCCCTCCCATTTATTTAATGCTTTTTGCCATGTGGTTAGCAACTGTCAATCACCTTCTTGATTGGCGCTGGCAATAAAAGGAAAACTTTGTCGAATACTAAACTTGCCATTTTAGTTCATCTTTCAAGGATGCAACACCAACATTTTCAAGAAAATCCCCCCTCTCTAATTATCCTTCACATGAAAGTTTCATTATTTTTGATTTTCTCTAAAATGCCTGATATTTGTATGACAGGTAAAATTTATATAGTGAATTTTCTGCTAATATCCTGTGAAGTCCTCTTCTTTCTGAATGACATTTCATATCTGCTAAACCGTAAGAAATATACCAAATCTTACTCATTAGAGCACACAATTTATGGCAATAACATTTTTTGTGGGATTACGATATCCGAAATACTCTTTCTTACTGGTTTGAATTTTCAAATACTTATACTTTTTGCATGTGGTAAGTTGCTATTCACTTTTTCTCATGGTCATGCAGCAAGCATGGAATTTCAAAGCCATCACATAGCGATCCACTTTTTAAAAATCTGATGGCTATAACTTTAGCCTTCTTATACCTAAAACCAAACATGTAATGATAGTTTGTTCTCAATTAACAAGATGTAAATACAAGAATAAATTTTATAAGAATATTTTGTGGAAGAGTGAGTAGAGAAAGTCACGTGAATGCAATACATCAGATTTGTTGTTTTATGATTTTGTTTTTTTAGCCCATTTTACTCATTAACATCAGTTATTCATTGAAAATCTAAAATTGTCAGAAAAATTCTGCCTACATTATTATTATTATTATTATTATTATTATTATTATTATTATTATTATTATTATTATAATTATTATTCTTTAATTATTATTATTATTTATTAAAATTATTATTATTATTTTAATTATTTTAATCATTTATTATAGGTTTGTGTAGATGTACTCATATTTTGATATTCTAAAAAGTAAGTAACCAAGATTTTTTTTTTATTGGTACAATTGATGCTTATGGTGCTTTATATATTGTAGATCACCAACTTCATTTAGTAATTTAATTATCGTTTATATGCACAAATTGGTATTTTTATTACTCTAGCTTCATTTTCTACACCAGAACATACTGTGACATGTACTGGAGACTGTTTTCTCCATCAATGCAGGCCAGGCCCAGCCCATAATCTTTCCAACATGACCCTGGGAGGGAATGATGAGGGGAGAGACCCGGAGGGCAACCAGATCTGATGCAGATGGGCACAAGCATGGATGGCCCCTAACGTTTCCAGATAGAATGCATCCGACACTGCACAATCCCTGCCCACAAGCCACCAGGCTCCCAGAGCAGAGCCCCACGCTGAGGAGGGACCTAACTGAGTGGTACTGCAGTGACACCAGTAAAGAAACCTTTACAGAGCACAAGCTACCGCCCAGCCGCAAACACTGTCGCCTGATCCTACAACTCTGAAACAGATGACAAGGAAAATGATGGGTACAGGAAATGAGAGGAAGGAGAGTGGTAGAAGATGAACCACCCCAGTATTCGCCTGGCGACCTGGGCAAACCAAAAACAAACCCATGTGCGGTGGGCGGTCACTGGGGATCGATCCTGGAACCGCCTGAGCCATTCCACTTGGTCTGGACGTACTGTACAGTGAGATCCTTTTCTTATGGGGCAATAAGAATAAGCACAATATATTAAACTTTTGATTTCCCATATGAAAAGGATCTCACTAAACAGTATGTCCAGCTAGAAAACGCCATCTACAGGTCACGGGAGGAAGCACAGCAGTGAATCTAGGCTGATGATGAAGACAACAGTCTCCAAAGTATGTTCCAGTGAAGTTCTGGTGTAGAAAGTAAAGCTAGAGTAATAAAACAACCCAATTATGCACATAAGTGTTAAATAAATTTCACTGTGGTTTCCCTCCCCCCAATTTTTTTTTAAATGTAATTATGACAACTTTGCTTGACAGGACTCATATGAGAAGTATGATGGATTTGTTGTCTTCCATGGTACTGATACATTAACTTACACTGCATCGGCGTTATCCTTCATGTTTGAAAATCTTGGAAAAACGGTAGTACTAACTGGATCTCAGGTAAGTGCAATGAAATGTGCTTGATTGGTTGGTTTCTAATTAAGCTATTTGCTCTTTTACACTCCAGTATTTAGTACATTAAAGTGCAATTAAATATAGTACACTAGAGCGCCGGTAATTCGAGCTAATTGGGGTCGAGGCTACCTCGAATTACAAAAAACTTGCACTATACGGAAATATCACTAAATCAATGGGTAAATCATGAATAAATGTTTAATGAGCACAATATTGGTTAAAAAATAATAATAATAATAAAAAAAATTTAGTACATATCTGTTATATGTACATATATGGGCACACATTTCCAAGTTGCAAAAATTACAAGTTACATTTTAAAGAAATTGCCCATAGTCCTTTGTTTTAAAACAGAACCTCATTTTTTAGCAGCAATGTTGTGCCATCTTCTAAGAAGCATGGTGTCAGTAGGAGTAACTTCCGCTTGCTACTCGATATAATGCAATGCCACATCTAGCACTGCCAAACCCTCGATGTGCGTGATACTGGTGCAACTTCTTAGGCAATTCCTCGTCACCACTGTCTTCACCGGGTTCACTAACCATTTCAACAATTGCAAGATTGGTCACTTCAAACTGTTCATCCATTCTGAAACCTCATTCGCATTTTCACATCCAGCAGGCTTTTTCATCAGTTCTGGCAGTGGTAGATCATCTTTGTCTGTACTGTTGGTATCCATTTCATTCCGTAAAATCTGGTTCCAAGACTTTTTTAGCATCTCCGCCTTTATTTCAGACCATGAATCAAAGTCTCCAGTTTCACATTCAATGCCACAAATTTTCTCTTACTCCTACCACTCATTGTAATATACGAATTAAAACATTAAGAAAAATATGTACATACATACAACACTTTAAATTAACGTGACACAGGTGGGCTCACTACAGTACAGATGTTACTACACAACTATCTACTACAACAACAATCAGCCTATGTTGTAAAATTTGTATTTTACTTAAGCATATTTTAATGACGGCTGTCGTTGAGTAGGGACAACAATAGGGGTTACAATAAGGATGGTATGCACTGTACAACTGATTGTCAGATGGTCCCAATTAGTGAAGGGTCAACAAAGAAAGAGAAAGCACACTCCTTGAAACCTAATGGTACCTGTCCATCTGTAATAGAAATGCATTAGCAGTCTGAGGCCAAAGTTATTTCTGTGCATTATGAACAAAAACCCTAAGTGGGACAGTTTTACCTGTATTATACATGCAAAATTGAAAGAAAGCTCAAATGTAACACAATCGAAAGTGTGTAACACATACATGTGGACAATGTACAAAAACAAGATTTTACTCTAGTTTTATGCAAAATTTTAATTTTCTTAACACCAGCTCGAATTACACGGAATCTTGAAATACCAGGGCTCTACTGTATATGTTTTTGTCATGTAAACAGCCTGAAATAAAGGTGCCAAAATTAAAACTTTATGTCTTGAATTGCTTAGGACTAAGCCTTATATATAGACTAAATAATATGCAGAGGAAGCTAAAAATTAACTTGAGTTTCTGGAGAAAACCATAGCTAAGGTTGAAATATCTGTCTATCAGTGTGACTGAACATTTGGTTTTATTTGAGTTTGTTTTTTACAGCATGTATATAGGATGCAAAAAAATTTGACCAACAGACTTATAGGGAGAATGAAGACAAACATTCTTTTTTAAATGAAATAGATGCACACAGTGCTGCTTAAGCAAATTTTAAATTGAATGCTAGAGAGTTCTGCATTAACTATAAAAAACTTATGAGAGAGAGAAAGGGAGAGAATGGTAACAACAACAACAACAACAACAATAATAATAATAATAATAATAATAATAATAATAAATATAAGAACATAAGCTGCTAGTGTTTTGTTTCCATATTCATCTGTAAGGGTTTTATCATCTTTGATAGGGGATGCACTCTAACTCAGGTTACTAAATCACAAAAATGGCTGTGGCCACATGTCAGGCAGAACGTTTTAACTTGAGTCACTAGGTATATAACCAGAGAAATCACCAGACAACCTATTTACAAAAGATGCACTATTTCGGTCTTCTGCTAGTATTATTAATCATTGTCATATCATATATACTGCTCTGTAATATTATTTTCTTCAGTGCAAAATTTAGATCATCACCTTCCTTCTCAGTCATAATTGCTGATCACCTATAACTTGGGTGCACCTTAATTGTTAAATTAAGCACTGAACCATGCTATGGATTTAATTTATATAACACGCATATGTTATTTTATGTTGGAAATGACTGTACTTTAATAGTATGAAGAACAACTTATAATCAGAGTTAATGCAAAGGCACCTACAAATAATGCCAAATAGTTGATCGAAACTGATTTAATGGCTGAGTGTACCATTTTGTGTCAAAAAGTATGATAAGAGGGTCCTAGAACCAGGGTAAAAAGACTACCATAGTCAAAATATGTGCTTGGTGCACCAACATTAACCACTGATCATAACGCTACTGTCAACTGGTCATACATTTGTTAGAGGTCTGCTTGATGTATCCATTTTGCTAGCACCTGTAAAGCAGCAAAGAGGAAAATAGAGCTATGAACATTAAAACCAATTTGACAATCACCATAGTATAAACATTACTGTATTACATGGTATGATTTTGTTCAACTGCTCTGTGTAATTTGTGCATGTAGCACATAACCTTCATTTCTTCTGCATGTTGCTGAAAACTATAAATTGAGAATAACAAAAACAGGAACCCCTTATTTTTCTGAGCATAAAGTGGACATTCTTCTCCAACTGATGGTCTTCTATGCATCTGTATTAGAAAATAAGAAAAACAAATGTTTGCAGCTTGAAAAGAAAGCAGGTGGTGTGGTTAAATGTAACTGTGCAATTTACTCCAAGTTAATTTACACTTTATTAAAAATGGATAAAGTTTGGGTAAATATTTTATTATGCTTAGCAGTATGTGTATATCATTTGGAAGAAAGAGTTAATTAGGTCACATCAAAGTTTATTCCAATATGTATTGTGGTTAATGTCAAGTTGAAAATATGGGTTAGGCTTTACTGAATAATACTGAAACTTCTGTTATTAAATTGAATAATACAAGTACTTATTATGGGGTATAGGCAGACACCATTATCAGGGTGTGTGTGCATGTGCGCGCATTTTTTTTACATAGTAGGTAGAGAAGGTATTGTGTTCTACCCACAAATTTGATACAGAGATTTCAACAGAAATACATGTTTTGTGGCTCCCTGAATCCAAAAAACGAAGCATGTTTAGAAAAAGGTCTATTTGTGTGGATAAATACCAAACTTGCTGTATAAGTTCAGTCTTTCAAAGATGTGACACAAACATTTTGAAAAAGATCACCCCACCCCAATTACCCTTTATATGGAACATTTTTTTGAAATTTTTTATTTTCTCAAAAATAGCTCTAACAATCGAAGTGTTATTCAGAAGTTACAGACAGTGAAGCGAAACAATAATTGAATAGAATCTTGAGTTGGTGGATACAATAAAATTCACTTACTTGAAATTCTGCCATAGCAAACCATTTTTGGACCACAAACCACATCATCAACCCCAAAGTCAGACTCTTCAAATCCACCGCCAATCCAACAGAACTAAAAGTTTAGGAGAAAGTACACAAATCAAATGCATGAAAACGGTAATGAACTTTGAAATCCCTCCACTCAATAATCTAAGCAGCTTCATCACGGATACATCAGATGACACCACTTCCACACCACCTACGTCTATAGACTTGAATTCCTGGCATGCTCAGTCAGCAAAAAAGCTGAAGATGAAAGCAAGCGGTGCTTTCGAAACATGTTCGATTAATTTCAAGTAAGTGAAGTTTTAGTGTATCCACTGACTCATGATTCAATTAATTATAGCTCTAACAATTTTGATTAAAATACCATATATTAAAAGATTTACATGACAAACAAAGTGTATATCTTGAATTTTCTGGAATAGCTTTGAAGTCTACTACATTCGGAGGGACTTTTATATAATCTGTATGATGTTGTATGTTGTATTAAAAGCTTTGGCTCTTGAAAATATACACTCATTGTATCCAATGAGAGTGATGGATTTTATTTTTTCGGTCGTAAAAATCCTTAGGTACAATTTCACCAACCAATGTTAAAAATTCTCTAACATTTTGTTTGTTAACAGTGTGTTCAAAGTTTAACACAATGTTAAAACTTTTGCATTTCATCAGGCTTTTACAGCAAATTGGTAGCTAACATTTTGTTAGCGTCAAAGACAACTGCAAACGCTAGCTTTCGAGAAGGCGGTGCCTGAACTACACTGCTTCTGAACATGTCGATGCGCTTTTGTCTACGTATTGCTGCTCTCTTTGTGTCAGTAGCAGACAACTATTTACATTCATGGCAAATGCATTGATGTTCCGGATTGTTTGAGGTTAGAATCGCGATGTCAACTGAAATAAATGTTTCAGTATTTGAAACACATTGACATCTGATTAATAAGTATATGTATATTACCAAGTGCGATAAAGCCGATGGTCTTGCATTAAAGGATAAAATTGCAGCCTGGGACAAAATCCGTGAGTAATTTAATCGGAATGAATGCGTTTCTCCCAAGTCCAGTAAATAACTGCACCAATTTTATCCTAATATAAAGTGCAGCACCAGAAACAGTAGGTGCGAAGAGCATTTAAGACTGGTGGGGGGCACCTCATTGAAACTTAAGTGGACAAAAATGTGTTATCACTGATTAATTAAGCAGACCCAAAAAAAAATACTGTTTGCTTCTTGAAGCAGTTGCTTTGGAAACCTTCTGGATAAGCTTACAAATGATAGCTTTGGAAATACCAACATTATCATCCACCAAGTAAATGAAAAATGTTAGTAGCATAAAATCTAAGTACCTAATTAACACTTGTAGCATAGGAGAAGGAGGCATGCTTCTGTTGGTAGTATGTTAACCTTGCATATTTCTCATAAAACCATGCTCATGACCTCTTGGACAGTCTATATAGCTTTAAAAATTCCTCCTTTTGCAGGATTTCAAATTTATTATGATGTACAACTGCTCTTCTATTAGGAATGTCATTCAGAAATGCAAATTTTAGCAAACTCACATCAACAGCTTGGTTTGTGGTAGCCATTTTCCAACTTCTAACATTTGTTAAACACCTTAACACAGGGGTATAGCGATGTTAATTTAACACATTGTTAAAGTTAACATTGTTTGATGAAACAGAATTTGTATTAACTTCTGTGTTAAATCAGTTTAAGATCGTGTTAAAATTTAGCATCTGTTGGTGAAACTGGCCCTTAGTATGGCTTTCTTCAGAACTGAAGTAAAACCAGTGGTCCCGTATCATAGATTTATGGCATAAATGAACCTCAAGCCTGATAAAGAGGCCTCTGAGCAAAATTTCTGGTCTTTCACGTCAATATAGAATGGGACGCTAAGAACCATAGTAGTTAAAGAGCATCCATAAATAAAACTCAGTTTAATTTTTCATTGTATCCAAAGATCGAATGGCTCCGAATTTATACTGACAAATCACTCTATGATACAGCAAGCAGAGCTTGAGTAGGGATGTCGTCCTCCGTGGTGTAGTGGTTACCATGCTAGCGTCTAGTACCCGAGGTCGCGGGTTCAAACCTGGTGGAGGGCAATGGATTTTTTCAGGCGTAAAAATCCTTAGCATGGCTACCTTCAGAAGGGAAGTAAAGCTGGTGGTCCCGTGTCATAGATTTATGGCACGTAAAAGAACCTCAAGCCTGATAAAGAGCCTCTGAGCAAAATTTCCGGTCTTCCATGCCCAATATAGAATGGAATGCTAAGAACCACAGCAGTTAAAGAGCATCCATAAATAAAACTCAATTTAATTTTTTTGAGTAGGGATTCGCTCAAATCTATTTAATTTCTATATAGGTGCTAGGATTGCGTTTTGATGATGAAATGTTGGTAGTAAATATGGTTGTACCACAATTATTATGTAGAATTAACATTTTTTAAAAAAGCAGTAATTTTAAGCCATTCAACAGCAGCCATCCAAGCAACTGCTTTACAAAAGCAGCTCATAACCTCTAAAATAAGAGAGACTCAAAAATCATACAAATGCTAACTGCTTTAAATAAAGTAATCAAACTACAGTGGGTACCTGCTCATTGCGGCCTTCAAGGTAATGCATATGTGGACTTTGTTGTAAAGAAAAGCATCCAAATCTTGCAAAAACCATAGCAGACAGACAAAATTTTACTACACAAAAAATTTAGATCTCATTAAAGCACATAATTTATGTCTTCTTTTTTTTTGTATGTGTATGTTGTAAAGAGCATGAAATTTCAAAGCTATCACACATAGCAAACTGCTTTTTAAAAAGTGACTCGCTTTAGCCTACTGTATCCTTCCTATACTTACAATGAAATCTATCATGCTGGAAAGTTGAATTTCCTGCATTCGTTGTTGTTAACCTAACCTACCTGCATGTTTTGTCTACTTTACTGCACATGTTTGGATGAACTATATTAAATCCTCTAATTTTTTATGTTTTTATTATTGCAGACATAGAATATACAAGGGTGATTCATATATAAATGGTAATTGCACAAGAATACTGCAGAGGCAATTCCGAGTGGGATGGTGGAGTGGGGGGTTGAAGGTCAATGTGTTAGGGAGGGGGAACCAGTTTGGTTAGCTGCTTCGCAAAGTTTCAGCGTCAGTACAGCCATGAGTGAACAAGAGCTTCCTTCGTCAATTGCACAATGCATAATTATAAAGTTCTTAACCAATGAAGGGGTCAAAACCTCAAAGATTTTCACTTGTTTGAAGGCACAGTTTGGGGACACTACACTGTCCTAGAATCGAGTGTTTACTTGAGCCAGAGAATTTAGAGGTGGCCGTGAAATTGTAGAGAACGAAAGTCATGCTCGACATCCAAGGTGAATTCTCGCTGATGACAACATCCATGCCATTCGAAAGCTTATTGAAGGTGAACGCTGCTGTACTGTTGAAGAAATTGCTTCAGAAGTGGCTGTCAGCATTGGGAGTGCTCATACCATTATACATGAACATCTTGGATTTAGAAAAATTAGTGCTCAATGGGTTCAAAAGCTGTTAACCAACCAGCAAAAATAGGCTAGGTTGAAGATCTGTGAAAGACATCTGAATCGATTCTGGCAAGAAGGGAATGATTTTTTTAAGCAAATCATCGCATGTGATGAGACATGGGTCCATCATTATGCTCCAAAATCCAAAATGGCTAGCAAGGAGTGGCGAAGAAAGGATGAAGCCTGCCCAGTGAAAGCCAAAACCTGCCTCTCAGCCAGAAAACTTCTTGTGACGGTGTTTTTTGACTACAAAGGAGCTTTACTCATTGATTTTCTGCATGATTGATGTATGGTGAATGCGGCTTACTATTGTGAATTGTTGAAGTCAGTAAAAGCCGCCTACCAGGGCAAAATACGTTGTATGCCCAAGACAACACTAAGTCTCACACTGCGAATTTGACAAGAGATACATTGGAGGACTTGCACTGGGAAATCCATGAACACCCTCCCTATAGTCCAGACTTGTCCCCCCTCCCCCCAGACTATTTTTTGTTTGCACCCATGAAGGAATTGTTTAGAGGGCAACAACGATTTGAAATCAATGAAGACGTTGAGGAGCATGTGTGCAAATGGTTGATGATACTTCCCCCAACTTTTTTTGAACAAGGAATAGTCAAGCTTCCAAATCGTTATCAAAAGTGTGTAGAGCATGAAGAAAGGTATGCAGAGAAAGAGAAAAGGTCTCATTTGTGTATGTGTTTAATCAATAAATGTATAAAAAAATTACCGTTTATATTTGAATCACCCTCATAATATTTTATAGTACAGTATTTAAATCTTACCTGTATCTTTACTTCCTCTTTATTTGTTAATATTTATTTACCATTTAATTCATGCAGCAGCTTAGTATGAGCTCAAGTTATTGATATTTTTAAGGTCATCAAGTAGGTGTAGATATTTCATCGCCACCAAGGTTAATATTGGCAACTTTGGTACCACAATGTTCAACAGGTCTTAGTAATTAGCTTTATTTTTGATAAGTTGTTTTTATTATTCACTATTGTTGAACAAATATTACACAATATACATGCATTAAGTGCATCATTGGAGAATCTTGAGAGTAGGAAATGTTTGACTTAGTTTCGTGTTTTCAAATTCTCTTCTTCTTCTCCAACAATGCACTTAGCACACACTTATATCGCAATATACTGTAGGTCTATCCTCAAATGCATTATGGAATGCATCAGTTGCACAAGCCCTTAATGTAAATAAAATCCTGTTCATAACTACTTTTAATCTGTTATTTATTGGGTCCAATAACCACAATACAGCTTATGAAATCTCTTCTTAAATTTTAGTCACATTAATCTTCAAAAGTTGCTGTTCCTAGAAGTAATCCTGTATGTGGATTTCAATTGAAAATATGGTGAAGATATAACTTTATCCTCGACGCATTCAAATGCGCTATTTTTAATACACTTCTGCATCATTTTGTGATGATAAGTTACCAACTCATGGTCAAGTTTCAGAGTGATCATTTCTTTTATTCAACTGTAATCATAGATGGTGCATCAGAATATCAGGTGAATGGAGTCAAATGCAACCTTTACAATAGTGAGCTGTTGTAATTGTAATTTATTTCATCCTCAACTCATATTTGTTCAACATAGGAAACATAAAAACATTATTTATAGTAGTAAATACAAAGATCAATGATTTTACAAAGCAATAGACATATGAATAAATTTTATAATTAGTATGAAGTATACACAACATTCTTGGAATAGATTGTAAAGTTTTCGGTATCTGTTTTAGGTTTGTGAAGGGCTTTCTCCCTTCCTGTTAACTGATTTAGGGCAGAAGTTCTTAGTCATATGCCACAGAAAAGCATAAAATTGACATTAGTTATTAGGAATGCGACCTTGATACTCGATGGTACCAAAGCATGTCTAACGCTTTGAGATAAACCTTCAATACTTTAAATTTTTAAGGTTTGCATTATTAAAAGTTGTTGCGTTTAACTTTATGCTAGATAAGGAATGAACGGAGTCGAGACTTCACATTATTGCCTCGCATGTGTCCCTGGACTATATTTCTTGATAATGCATGATGGACTGCATTTCCTGTGGGTGAATCAGTGCAACATTCCATAGACGCTTGTGTCTAAATGAAAACATGCAAAACAATGGGAGAATGGGTAGAGTACTCGTGTAACATGCTGTATTAACTGAGTCGTGAATGAAGTTGATTTAGCTAATGCCCTAAATCACATTTCTGCAACAGCCTGGCTTGTTGACTTATTCTCAGCCATTACATTTACCTATTCCAGTGACCAAAATCTGTGAATCCAGCAGAAAGAAATCAGAACTAAGACATGAGATAATACAGCGCATGAAAATATGTGTTCTCCCCTTCCATCTGTTAGTTTGTGTTTATGCAAGTTAAACCTTTGTATTAAACATGTACATATATGCTAATGTATGGAGGTGGGTAGTAGAGAGGCTTAACCCATAAACTTGCTATATTTCCAAGTGTTATGTGGCTAAATTATTTATTACTGGATGAAAAAATAAATAAGTTATGTGGTAGTTGTGAATAGCGGCAGAATGTTGTAACACACACATTATTTTTAATTGTTTGAGTTTCATATAAAATATATACAGTAAAACCTGCCTTCAACGGACCCCTTATTAAACGGAAACTGTCTTACGCTGACAACAGAAATCAAAGTACGCCTTTTAACAGAAACTTTCCAGTTTCAGAATGCAGTGTTTAGAAAATTTTCAGGCATCCTGTGAAAGTCTGCATTGTGTGCTCTAAGTACATGATGTTTAAGTTGAAACATGACTATTTTGCTGCTACCTGACCAGTCTAGGAGGGTGCTGCGCTAATGACGGTCTGAATATTGAGAAACCTGTCACGCTCATCCTTCACATAGTTAAGTTAACAATAAGCACGGCTGATTGTCTTTTATTGTTGTCTCTTCGCTTTCTATTTTATGTTCCAATGACTTGTCAGACAGCATAGAATACAGCTCTTAACAGTACACCACTAAAGTTACATATGTTGCAACGGTACATATTGTATATTTTTTAAGCCCCACGTTGATGCGGCAATTTGCGATGAGATTCTTACAAATGTTTGTTTACATCACGTGTGTTGAAGCCATCTTGTGACGTCATTCGTTGGTTTGGTTTGTAGCTCCATCTGGCGTAGCAATTTGCATCAGTTTTGAAATAATTGATTTTAAATGTCCTCTGGCTAGCTATCATCTTATCTTGGTAGAACATTTATCTCTGTGCAGGTTGTGAATCGGAAAGGAATCTTTTATCCAAAAATTACTAGTGAAGAAATTTGTTTTATAATGTTTTATTGTCGAACACGTTCACTAACACTTTTACATATTGATGTAAATACTCGCCAAACTGAAACTGTTTGTAATAACTTCTCACTTTTAACTCACGTACTTCAACTTTGTGTATATTTAACTGTATAATACTTTAGATTCTCGTAATTTTTGCTGCGCGTAACTTATGACGCACTGAAGACAGCGTGCTAGAAATTTTTTGATGTACTGGGCGACCGATGTGTAAGGTATTGAGAATTTTGTTGAACTGGGGGGCGATCTACCTCGGACCTGGATTTATATACTCCCACTCCTCGACATGCCTAAAGATTATAAATGAACTGCTATTGGCTAATAAAACGCGCCAACATTAGCGTCTATTTTAATATCCAATGAAAACCACGAATACATATGCTTTAGGAACTATTCTAGAAGCTTCTACCGAAAAGGCGCGAAACATTACGTAACTTCCTTGTTCCCGGTAATGATAAACAACTCATCCCCTCGCTGCATTATTGCGTTATTATTGACAGTTTCAGTAAAGCCGTATATTATTATTTACCAATATTAATTACAATTAATAAACATCTGAAATCAATGTCACATAAAAATACATATTCATATTACAATCATTATTTACATTTAAATAATTTGTGATACAAATTACCGTATCATATGCCCCACTAGAAACATAATTATAAATATTTATAACTTGTTTGGAAATTTTATAATTGTGTTATTAGTCTCCTAAATCTTGGAACACACGCTATCACTTTCACTTAACACTTCACACGCATTTGACACATGACATATGTTTTATCTCGCCACTACTTACTGGCTCTGGTTTAATTAATTTAGATATTAATCTGACATTACAAATTTTTTTTTTATAGCAAGTACTGTACCCTGAATTATTTAATTAATGTTACCAAATTGTTTACTTTCTTAAGTTGTTGACAAAAATTTATACATTTAAAATTTTTGTAATTATTACACATATTTACCAAAATATTCACCCTCTACACAAATATTTACATCTCTTAAATCTAGGCACTGTTTCACATGTTCTGTTTGCTACATAAGTATTTGTTTGTTTGTTTGTTTTGTTTTTTTTTTTTTTATTATTATTATTATTTTTACCCATTTTTGTTATTTTGTACTTTATTTTAACAATGTTCTTGGAATTGTATTTACGTACTTTTAATCTAATATCATATTTCAATCTTTGCATTTAATTTTCAAATGTTGTTATAGTTACTAAAAATTTAATTTTTTTTTTTTTTTTTTTTAAATTTATTTCTCTTTTCAAATGACATATATAAATAATTAACCCTCTTACGTTCCAATACATTTCTCTGCAAGTCATCTTTACCTATCCAGCATTTACTTTACATCTCATTGCTATTTACCCTCCTGGATCAAATTGTGTG
Organism: Deroplatys truncata; assembly: GCA_030765065.1. Taxonomy (NCBI): domain Eukaryota; kingdom Metazoa; phylum Arthropoda; class Insecta; order Mantodea; family Mantidae; genus Deroplatys; species Deroplatys truncata. Next base: position 23,511,421 of record CM060987.1, read on the forward strand.
TGGCTAAACATTACTCGTAGCCGTATCCTAACCTTCAAATTTTTGTTCATGAATAACCTCTTGTATTCATTTGAAATTTCATCCCATGATACCATTTGAAAACAATCTACAGTTTCTTGAACAATACATCTTTTAACAACTTTCATTTTCAATTCTTCTATCATTTTAATCTGAGAATACTCTGACAAATCTGTACTAAACTGTACTGGACTGGAGTTTTCATTTTGAACATCTTAGTACAGTTTATTTCTTTGCATTACTGACTTCTGTATTTCTGATATCTCCCCTCTGAAATTAACTTGCACCTTATTTACATCTACATTTATAACCTCTTTCATCTCTCTTACCTCACTTGAAATACTACTCATTTGACTTCCTAACTCTGTACATTCTACATTAACCTCACTTTTAGTATTAACCTCACTTTCTTTGTTACCTATTTCCTTGCTCATGTCTAGCATTTTCTTTGAAATTTCTCCTGTCTCACTTGCTATTACTTCCTCATTTTCATCTCTCATTTCTGGCATACTACTATCTAGCTTCATAACTTTCTTTTCAATTTCTTCACTGCTTTGATCTACTTTTTGCTCAAATACCTCATTACTCCTACCAATATTTTCAATTGATTTCCTGTTTTGTTCTAAGCTCTTACCAATATCTTCCCTTAATTCCCTATTATTCTTTTCCATATTCTGAGTTAGTTTTTGTTTTTTTCACTATTCTTTTCCATATCTTCCCTGTTTTGATCTATTTTCTTACTAAGATCTTCCCTCAATTCCCTCTTATTCTTTTCCATATTCTCATTCAACTTTTTCAGCATTTCCATAATCATTCTAGTATCAGAATTAATATTTCCTGCTATTATATTCTCACTTCCTGCACTAACATTTCCTCCTTCCAATATTATATTGTTTGAGCTTTTTTTTGTAACCTGTATTGAATTACAGCTGACTGTTACACTATCCCCTTCCATCATTATTTCTTCTGTATTACTAGTAGCCATTGTTTTTGTTTTCTAAAAAAAAAATTACAATCACCTGACCTTTGTGATGCTGTCTGTTGATGTAGCTTTGATGTCCAGCGTTCTGCCCCATTCTCCTAGATTTGTATGTCGCTTCTGCGTTGTATTATGATGAATCTACGTTGTCTCGATGTTTTAGTAGTTGAATTACCCTGTTGCCTTGTAATCTCGGAATTATGATGTCCAATCTGCGTCTTGTAGATCATTTCACTGCTCCATTCATTCCACATTCTGGTTAATTCTGCTACTTTCCTGGTTAATTCTGATCCTTTCCTGGTCACTCTGCCCCACGTTCTGGGTGCCAATATGTAACAGTAGTTGCTTGTTTACGTAATATTCGTGTTTTTGTTAGCCCCACATTTGGGAACCAATTTGCGAGAGAATTAATGTTGTTTTACTTCATGCGTTGCCATCTTGTGACGTCATTCGTTGGTTTGGTTTGTAGCTCCATCTGGCGTAGCAATTTGCATCAGTTTTGAAATAATTGATTTTAAATGTCCTCCGGCTAGCTATCATCTTATCTTGGTAGAACATTTATCTCTGTGCAGGTTGTGAATCGGAAAGGAATCTTTTATCCAAAAATTACTAGTGAAGAAATTTGTTTTATAATGTTTTATTGTCGAACACGTTCACTAACACTTTTACATATTGATGTAAATACTCGCCAAACTGAAACTGTTTGTAATAACTTCTCACTTTTAACTCACGTACTTCAACTTTGTGTATATTTAACTGTATAATACTTTAGATTCTCGTAATTTTTGCTGCGCGTAACTTATGACGCACTGAAGACAGCGTGCTAGAAATTTTTTTATGTACTGGGCGACCGATGTGTAAGGTATTGAGAATTTTGTTGAACTGGGGGGCGATCTACCTCGGACCTGGATTTATATACTCCCACTCCTCGACATGCCTAAAGATTATAAATGAACTGCTATTGGCTAATAAAACGCGCCAACATTAGCGTCTATTTTAATATCCAATGAAAACCACGAATACATATGCTTTAGGAACTATTCTAGAAGCTTCTACCGAAAAGGCGCGAAACATTACGTAACTTCCTTGTTCCCGGTAATGATAAACAACTCATCCCCTCGCTGCATTATTGCATTATTATTGACAGTTTCAGTAAAGCCGTATATCATTATTTACCAATATTAATTACAATTAATAAACATCTGAAATCAATGTCACATAAAAATACATATTCATATTACAATCATTATTTACATTTAAATAATTTGTGATACAAATTACCGTATCAATGTGATGATTTAGTTCAGCAGTAGTCAACATGGTCGAAAACAAGAATTATGCTAGATCTTAACACAAGAGTGAAAGTGATTTATACTAGTGAACGTGGTAAGTTGAGTGTAAAGCAGATCATGAAGGTGTTCAACATAGGCAAAACTCAAGTTTCCAAGATTCTAAAGAAGAAAACAAATTCTGAAACAGTGGGAAAATTGTGCTAACGGAAAAATAAAGAGAGAACTTAAGAAAACTGAAAACCAGGGCATTAATGAAATAGTGTGGGAGTGGTTTATTAGTGTTAGGGCAAAAAATCACCACATATTGGGGCCTATGTTACAGGAAATGCTAAAAAGGTAGCTGTAAAACTGGGTAAGACTGAATTCAAAGCATCTAATGAATGGTTGGAGTTGCATGAAATAGTTTTCAATGAACTTTGTACTGAATTGAACACATTAATATTCAATCCATCACTGATTGGATTGCTAAACTACCTTAATAATCGAGGGATACAAACCTGAAAACATAGCAAATGGTGACAAGACGGGACTGTTCTTCAGCACATTACCGAATAAATCATTGTGTTTAAAAGATGAGAATAGGTGTATGTTTATGGTTTAATTTTGTTAATAGCCTAGGCCTACCTTCGTTAAACGGAAACCTATGTTTAACGGAAATGTTCGAGAGCCCTGTTCAATTCTGCTGAAGACAGGTTTTACTGTATATTTGTTTATATTTTCAAGATTGTAGAATAAAGTAGAATTGCTAGTATTTGTTTTTCTATGGATAGAAAGTCCTTTAAAAGAAAGTTTCAGCATAAAATATAGTTACGTACATAAAAAGGGGAGCAAAGAAATTTATTGTTATTAATTATTATTATTATTATTATTATTATTATTATTATTATTATTATTACTATTATTATTATTATTAATTATTGTTGTTGTTAGACTTTGCCAACATTAGGGGTTGCTGCCAATTGGGGAATGTCAAACAGGAACAAATTCGGAATTAGCATACAATACAAAATTGGTTACATGTACAGAAAACTACTAATAAGATAATAATTTAGTGAACAACCTATCACCTTCACAGGTTTTATAAAGTAAATATCAAGTATTGGTGCTCAAAAATCAGTATCGGTATCAAGTATTGAGAAATAGTGGTATTGTCCCATCACTGGTTGTTATCTAGATAGATACATACTGCAATAGGTATTTCAGTAGTTACATACGAGGTCTGTTCAAAAAATTCCGGAACATTCGTAATTTCGCGCCAATGGAGTGTTGGAGCAAAATGCGGTTGGCATCCCGGCACACGCCTGTGTTTAATGTGTAACTGCTGGAAGTTTCATTATTCTATGTCTGTTAGTTATTGTTCAGTGTTGTATTGAGTAGAACATTGTGTCACACAGTTTGGAATTTCAAGATGACAGAGTTAGAGGAGCAACTCATCTGCATCATTAAATTTTACATGAAACTCAAGTAAACCTTTACGGAGACACACCAAATGATGCAGGAAGCCTACGGTGATGAGTGCTTAAGCCCTCAATGTTACGAGTGGTTCACACGGTTTAAAAATGGCCGGATGGAAGTTAAAGATGACCTTCGACATCTACTGACGACGCTCATGTCAGGAACGTCAATGAAATTGTGCGTGCCAATCAAAGACTGGCTATCGGGATGTGTTGCAATGCCTGCGAGAAAATGTGAGAAGGAAACGGCCTGAAATGTGGCGAGACAATTCATGGCTCTTGCATCACGACAACGTGCCCACACATACATCCCTGTTGGTGCATGACTATTGCACAAATAGACCATATTAGTGTGCTGCCTCATCCTCCGTACTTTCCAGACCTGGCCCCCGAGGACTTTTTTTATTTCCAAAGATAAAAACTCTGTTGAAAGCATGAAGATTTGCAATGATAGACAAGATAAAAGAAAATTTGCAGACGGCACTTTGCGTGATTCAGAAAGAGATGTACCAAGACTGCTTCCAGAAGTGGAAACAGTGTTGGGAGCAGTGTATCAATTGTGGAGGAGAGTGTTTTGAAGGAGACCATGCACAATAAGTAAAAGCTAAGTGTAGAAAAATGTGGACAAAGTTTGAACAGACCTCGTATGTGGAAGAGATGACCGGATTCATATCATTTTAATTCATTCCTACACAGTAATTGCTGAATTCATCAGCTGAATAATACTAATGGATTAGTAAGAAGTTGTGAATTTAGACAAAGAATGCTGCACTCAACTGTAACTGCAGCAACTTAACCATGCCTCAGCAGTATTATGTGTATTATATGAAAATATTTCCTTATATTCCCTTTTTCCTCCCTAAAAGTTTGTTGGTCAAATTTCTCAGCATTGACATTTTGCATCAAGTAAACTGTATGAAATAATGACTTAGTATAAGGGTTAGTATACATGATTAATCCACTTTTAAAGCACTGTATTTTTCTGTAGTATTACACCTAAAGCAGTGGTTGATGCATTGAAAGAAACAAGAACTCTCAAAGTCTTCAACACAGTTGGTATTCCATTTGTCACACAGACATTTAGCCTCAGACCATGCATTTTATAGCATATAGCTTCAGAAACAGTAATGCATTTCTGAACCTCTAAGTTGGTAGTGGGTTATATAAATATATCCTTAGAAAGAAGTTGCATAACCATAAGATCAGGAGACTTGGATGACGTTGCAAACTGAAATAACAAGAAAAATACCCCAACTTAACAGTCCAATTTCATTTTAAATCAGTATACAGGTACTTTTTTGGACAATAAAAACATGTTAAAAGTCATTCCACTAGCTTTTACGCCTGTTGTGGCAAGACATTATGATTCAAAGTTTGAATTCAATATGCTGCCCTAGCATGCACCTCGGCTCTGGCTATAAGCTATATCCGACGTTCATACTGTCATACTAAAAGGTAGATCCTGTTAAATGATCCTAATGTAAACATCTACGAGGGCAGTCCCAGCAGTACCCAACCTGATATATAGATAGTGGTTGTTGTTGCAAACAAATTACTGTGGTGGAAAGTACCATCCTTATAAAGCTAAAGTTTGAAGTTTGATGATGCTACGTGGTTTAGTAATTGTTTGGCAGCCTTTAATAGTGAACTCCCTCTGCGGATCTGTAAACATGGATAAAACTGGCCTCGTTATGTGATACAATACTATCATTTGAAAGGTCTTAGTCCAACTAATATTAAAGCTGAGCTAGAAAGTGCTGTACTTCGCATATTGACCGAAAATTTAGACATGAGAAAGCTATGTGCAAGATGGGTGCCACATTTACTCACAATGTAACAAAAGCAGCAATGTGAAGATGGTTTCAGCAGAGTGTTTGGCAATGTTTTGCTGCAATTGAAGTAGTATATTTGTTAGTAGTTGGAAGATGCTTCATGTTTATCTGCACAACGTATGGAAGCCAATTTGTCGCGGTCATTTCGTGTTATCTATTGCTGAGCGCCTGTTATTGTTTTATTATTTTGCATTTTGGGTTCATTGTGCTCCGGCTAGCTATTATTTCTCGGTCGAGCACATCTCTTGAACAGGTGTGTAAACGGAAAGGATTTGTTACTCAAAGATAACACTGATAAAAGAATTTGTTTTTACACTTTTATTACCGTCACAATTAAATTCACATATTGATTCGTGATACATGCCAAACTGAAACTGTTATATTTTCTAATATCACTATAATTACTTATTTACTGCACATTATTAATTCGCTTTTCACATTTATAACAAACTTTAAGACGCGAGAGATTCTGTAGAATTACGACGTGTACTTTATGTATGCTTCCGTTGAAATACGCGACATGTAACCCGCGAACGATTCTGATGAACTAACTGTGCGACGTATAACGTGTGAATGCTTCTGTTGGACTGACGAAATCTGCCTCTGACTTTAGCTTTTTATACTCCCACACCCCGATATGCCTAAAGATTATAACCGAGCTGCTATTGGTTAATAAAATGCACCAACATTAACGTCTATTTTTATATCCAATCAAAAATTACGAAAACATATGCTCTAGGGAAAATATTCCCGCTATTTCTAAGAAAAGCGCGCAAATCTGACATCATTTGTTTGCCTCTTCTAATTAATATTCAACTCACCCCCTCGCACATTGTCACCCGCTATTATTGTCAGTTTCAGTAAGGCCGTGTAAACTTATTTCCTAACAATGCTTATAATTAACAAACATCTCAAATCAATGTCATACAATAATGCTTATTTACACTACAATCACACTGGCATTTACATTATTGTGATACAAATTACTGCCACACAATAAAGCCTAGTTTTTGTGATGATTCATAATCGTGGATGAAACATTGGTCCATCACTTCACACTTGAGACAAAGGAATAGTCAAAACAATGGATTAAAAGGGGAGAATCGGCTCCAAAGGAGGTAAGACAGTTCCATTTGCAGGCAAGGTCAGTTTTTTGGAATGTGCGCGGAATAATTTTCATTGATTATCTTCAAAAAGGAAAAGCAATCAATGGTGTGTATTATGCAAACTTATTGCAGCGTTTGAATGATGAAATCAAGCAAAAACAGCTACATTTAGTGGAAAAGACACTTTTCTTTCATCAAGAAAATGCACCAGTTCACACATCCATTATCGCCATGGCCAAAATCAATGAGTTAAAGTTCAAATTGCTTCCTCATGCACCCTATTCGCCAAATTTAGCTCCCTCTGATTATTTTCTATTTCCAAAGTTGAAGAAATAGTTTGGTACTAAAAGATTTGCCAACAGTGAAGAGCTGGAGTCTGCAGTTGATGGCTATTTTGCAGAACTCAATGGTTCTCAGTATAAACAGAGTATCAAAGCTATTGAACACCATTAGGAAAAGTGTATTGAGCTGAAAGAAGAATATCTAGAGAAATAAAGATTTTTTTCCCCAAAATTTTTGTGTTTTCTTTGTTAGGTTGGGTACTTCTGGGACAGCCTTCGTATTACATTAGGACCATCTTTATCACTGGCCTTACTGGTGATAATGTAGCCTGGACACAGCATTCTGAAACAGTACAAACACTTCATGATATTCATCTTCATCACTCACACAATTTGCAACATGGAGTATTGTTTTGAGGACATTTTGAAAGTCTGCCTCTACTTTTGATAATGTATCCATACTTTTGCCATGCATATATCGGCATGGTATACAACAACTGGTGGTACACAACAGAATGCAATTTCATTATAAAACCCCTATCATGCAGTTTGTGTTTCTTTCATGTCTGATATTTTATTTCTGAACAGTTCCAGTCTATTGATTACAATTTTATACTGTCCAAAAAATATACTGTGTTTATGCAAATCTAATGTGCACCTTTTTTGACCAAATGTAGTACTCAAAATCATGCACATTACATTCGCTGGCACATTAGATTCGAGTGCAAATCCGTTCCATAGAACGCCAGTAACTTCATTCAAATTTTTAGTTTATTACATCACAATGGAATGCTGGAGTTAACATGCAACTGGAAACTCGTGATAAGCTAGCCGCTCATTTATCATTGGCCTATTATTGAGCGTTTTTAGTTACAATATGGAGGGCAAGGGCAAACAGAGAACAACGTCTTATGATGCTTCTTTAAAGTGTAAAGTAATCCTTTATGCTAAAAAAAATGGTAATAGAAAGGCAGGAAGGAAGTTCAATTTATCAGAGAGCAATGTTCGCTTGTGGCGAAAACATAAATTGTCATTATTTTCTACTAAAGCTAGTAGGAAGAAATTTATGGGTCCTCACAAAGGAAGACATCCTGAAGTTCTTGCAGGTTTTTAGGACAAACTACAAACGTTTCAGCGTATGTCATTTCACTTTGGAAGAAAATTTTTTTTTCAATGGGGCAAATAGGCAATGCTGATGAGATGCCAATTTGGTTTGATATGCCGTGGAACTATACTATTACGAGAAGGGGACAAAGGTAGTTATCAATACAACAGGGTGCTAAAAACAGCACATAACACTAATTTTGTACTTTAACAATGTGTCACCTAACAATCTGAGACGGTAATTTGTATCACAAATTACTCAGATGTGGTTAACGATAATAATATGAATATGTATTTTTATGTAACATTGATTTCAGAGGTTTAATAATTGTAATTATTAATGGTAAATAATAATATTTGGCTCTACTGAAACTGTTAACAATAACAATACTGCAATAAAGGGTTTGAGTTGTTTATCGTTACCGGGAACCAGGAAGTTACGTAATGTTTCGCGCCTTTTCAGTAAAAAAAGCTTCTAGAACATTCTCTAAAAGTAATATGTATTAGTGGTTTTCATTGGATAGTAAAATAGACGCTAATGTTGGCGCGTTTTATTAGCCAATGGTAATTCATTTATAATCTTTAGGTGTATCTTGAGGTAAGCCTATAAATAGTGTAGATTTAAAGCGAGCGTCCCCCAGTTCGGCAAGATTCTCAAAACATTACACATCGTCCCCCCAGTGTGCAACAAGATTCTCAACACATTACACGTCAGCCCACCAGTTCTACAAAATTCTCCGTTCAGTTATTTCGTAAAGTTACGCGCAGCAGAAGTACGAGAAATCTTATAAAAGTATTATACATTAAATATATAAAGTTGAAGTACGTGAGTTAAAAGTGAGAAGTTATTACAAACAGTTTCAGTATGGCGATTATCTAGACAAATTTGTGAAAGTGTTCGTGAACGTGTTCTGCAATAAAGATTATAAAACCAATTTCTTCATCAGTATCATTTATAGACAAAAGATTCCTTTCCGCTTCACACCCTGCCAGAGTTAAATGTCTACCTAAATAGCTAGCCGGAAGACAATATACATAACCTTAAAACTAATTCATAAAAAAAAATTGCTACGTCAGAGGGAACTACGAGCCAGACCAACGAATGACGTCACACGAGATGGTTTCGCGTGAAGTAAACACATATTTGTTCTCTTACAAATTGGCTACCACAACGTGGAGCTAACTATAAGATCTTCAAGATATAATAATTTACGTAAAAACATATTACGTAAGCAAGAATGTTACTTCAAATTGGCGCCCAACGTGGGGCTAGATGACTAGGAAAGGATCAACATAACCAGGAATGCAGCGGTGAAATCATATACAAGACCCAGATTCAAGAAACAACAGGGACGACAGACTTCGATGGTAATTCCGAGATTATGAGGCAACAAGGAATTCAACGCAAAAAACATCGAAACGACGTAGATTCATCACAACACAATGCAGAAGCGACATCAAATCTAGGAGAATGGGGCAGAACGCTGGACATCGAAGCTACATCAACAAAAAGCATCACAAAGGTATCGTAATTTTTTTTTAGAAAACAAAAATAATGGCTGCTAGTAATACAGAAGAAACAATGATGGAAGGGGATAGTGTAACAGTTAGCTGTAATTCAATACAGATTACAGAAAATAGCTTAAACAATGTAATATTTGAGGGAGGAAATATTAGTGCAGAAACTAAGAATAGAATAGCAGGAAATATTACTACTGATGCTAGAATAATGATGGAAACGCTGAGAAATTTTAGAGATCAATTTATGAAAGATATGCAAAAGAGTCATAGGGAATTAAAGGAAGATCTTAGTAAGAGTATTACAGATCAATTTAGGGAAGATATGCAAAAGAGTTATGAGAAATTAGGACAAAGATTAACTCAGAGGATGAGAGAAGCTATAGACAAAGATCATAGGGAATTAAGGGAAGATATTGGTAAGAGCTTTGAACAAAACAGGAAATCAATTGAAAATATTGGTAGGAGGAGTGAGATATTAGAGCAAAAAGTAGATCAAAGTAGTGAAGAAAGTGAAAAGAAAGTTATGAAGCTAGATAGTAGTATGCCAGAAATGAGAGATGAAAATGAGGAAGTAATAGTAAGTGAGATAGGAGAAATTTCAAAAAAAATGCTAGACATGAGCAAGGAAATAGGTAATAAAGAAAGAGAGGTTAATACTAAAAGTGAGGTTAATGTAGAATGCACAGAATTAGGAAGTCAAATGAGTAATATTTCAAGTGAGCTAAGAGAGATGAGAGAGGTTATGAATGTAGATGTGAATAAGGCGCAAGTTAATTTCAGAGGGGAGATATCAGAAATAAAGAAAGAATCAGAAATGCAAAGAAATAAATTGTACCAAGATGTTCAGAATGAAAACTCCAGTCCAGTACAGTTTAGTACAGATTTGTCAGAGTATTCTCAGATTAAAAAAATAGCAGAAGAATTGAAAATGAAAGTTGTCAAAAGATGTATTGTTCAGGAAACTTTAGATTGTTTTCAAATGTTATCATGTGATGAAATTTCATATGAATACAAGAGGTTATTCATGAACAAAAATTTGAAGGTTAGGATACGGCTACGAGTAATGTTTAGCCACACACAATTTGATCCAGGAGGGTAAATAGCGATGAGATGTAAAGTAAATGCTGGATAGTTAAAGATGACTTGCAGAGAAATGTATTGGAACGTAAGAGGGTTAAATAAAAATGTAAATCATATGAATGGAGAAATAAATTGTGGTCATGACTAACTGTTTGAGAAGAAAATAAATAAATTAAATTTTTTTTTGTAACTGTAACAACATTTAAAAATTAAGAATGCAAAGATTGAAACTTAAGATGTTATATTAAAGTAAAGTACATGAATACTATTACAAGAGTATTGTTAAAATAAAATTCAAAATAACAAAAATGGTAAAAATAATTCAAAACAAATACTTATGTAGCAAACAGAATGTGAAACATTGGCTAGATTTAAGAGATGTAAATATTTGTGTAGAGGGTAAATATTTTGGTAAATATGTATAGTAATTACAAGAAAATTCTTGAATTGATAAATTTTTGGTAACAATATGAGAAAGTAAACCATTTTTTTTAACACTAGTTAAATAGTTTAGGGTATAGTATTTGCTATAAAAAAAAAATTTTGTGATGTCAGATGAATATCTAAATTAATTAAACCAGAGCCAGTAAGTAGTGGCGAGATAAAACATATGTCGTGTGTTAAACGCGTGTGAAGTGTAAAGTGAAAGTGATAGCGTGTGTTACAAGATTTAGGAGACTAAAAACAAAATTATAAAATTTCTAAACAGGTTATAAATATTTATAATTATGTTTCTAGTGGGGCATATGAGACGGTAATTTGTATCACAAATTACTCAGATGTGGTTAACGATAATAATATGAATATGTATTTTTATGTAACATTGATTTCAGAGGTTTAATAATTGTAATTATTAATGGTAAATAATAATATTTGGCTCTACTGAAACTGTTAACAATAACAATACTGCAATAAAGGGTTTGAGTTGTTTATCGTTACCGGGAACCAGGAAGTTACGTAATGTTTCGCGCCTTTTCAGTAAAAAAAGCTTCTAGAACATTCTCTAAAAGTAATATGTATTAGTGGTTTTCATTGGATAGTAAAATAGACGCTAATGTTGGCGCGTTTTATTAGCCAATGGTAATTCATTTATAATCTTTAGGTGTATCTTGAGGTAAGCCTATAAATAGTGTAGATTTAAAGCGAGCGTCCCCCAGTTCGGCAAGATTCTCAAAACATTACACATCGTCCCCCCAGTGTGCAACAAGATTCTCAACACATTACACGTCAGCCCACCAGTTCTACAAAATTCTCCGTTCAGTTATTTCGTAAAGTTACGCGCAGCAGAAGTACGAGAAATCTTATAAAAGTATTATACATTAAATATATAAAGTTGAAGTACGTGAGTTAAAAGTGAGAAGTTATTACAAACAGTTTCAGTATGGCGATTATCTAGACAAATTTGTGAAAGTGTTCGTGAACGTGTTCTGCAATAAAGATTATAAAACCAATTTCTTCATCAGTATCATTTATAGACAAAAGATTCCTTTCCGCTTCACACCCTGCCAGAGTTAAATGTCTACCTAAATAGCTAGCCGGAAGACAATATACATAACCTTAAAACTAATTCATAAAAAAAAATTGCTACGTCAGAGGGAACTACGAGCCAGACCAACGAATGACGTCACACGAGATGGTTTCGCGTGAAGTAAACACATATTTGTTCTCTTACAAATTGGCTACCACAACGTGGAGCTAACTATAAGATCTTCAAGATATAATAATTTACGTAAAAACATATTACGTAAGCAAGAATGTTACTTCAAATCAGGCACTTTCAATTCTATAATCTAATGGTTTATATATATGATAAATCCATTGTTGTATTAAATAAATTTAAATAAAATACCGATCACTTATTTTTTGTCATTGATGCGCTTTACATTCGATACAAACCTTTTTTTATAATTGTAAGTTTCAAATATGGGGTGCGCATTAGATTCACATAAATACGGTATGTCTAGGGGTAGCACAAATTTTGTTGTTTTTTGGAGGAATAATTTAGTCACAATTCACAGTTCACTGTAACATCGTTATTATTACCTTGTCATTATCAATCTGTCCACTCTAAGAATCCCAAAGGAGCAATGTGTCATTTGTAACATTGGATAACGCATGCCTATTCTGTGTGCTTTATGTGCAATACTGGAATAAATGCAAGTTTTAAATAATGACATTTTATGACAGGTGAAACAGCTAGTGGAATGACTTTTACCAACCAATACTCAAGTTATATACTGATTTAGAGAGAAATCTGTCCTGTTCAGTTGGAGTACCTCTGTTTTTAGTCTCCTATGCACAAGAAAATGTATATTACCACAATTTTACCTAACTGAAACTGTTTCTGGTAAATATTTACTATGAATAAACAGGAAATACAGAGAAAAAAAATAGCCATTGAATGGAAAATTTGTATAACAGCTCTTAAATGGCAATAGGTAAAGAAAGATTTGTGGCTGCTGTACATCAGATTTTCTAGTGTACTTGTCAGGTAAGTTAAAGCTTGCTGTAGTTATAAAGGTAAGAACAGTTAATGTAAAGTAAACAATGAGACTAATAGAGCTGTTCATTTTCAAGATTCCAGCCTTTGAGTCCCGAAGCGATGGACTGCAGAATATTCAGAACTCTATTTTTCTGGCAGGAACTTACAATATTCCTGAGGTAATCATTGTCTTTCATGGTCGAGTCATGCGTGGTAACAGGACAATGAAAGTAAACACAGAAGCACTGTTTCCATTTACCTCACCCAATATGTCACCGTTAGCAACTATGTCAATAAAAACAGAAGGTAAGAGACTTTTAGTATACTTACTTGTGAAACTATTATATTATTCTTTTTATCATTATTAGAAATGTTTTACCTCTGAATATTCAAGTATTAATATTTATTTACTTAATTATTTGTTTGTTTATTTGTACTAAGCTCTTTACAGTGTTTGTATGGCCTGGAGCTAAACCAGGTTCTATTCCAAGCCTTACAAAAAAATCTGATGTGTTGCACTCGCATGACTTTCTCTACTTTTATACAAACTATTTTTACAAACCTTATTCTCCATCTACTTCATATTAATTGAGATAAACATTTGCAGATATGCAAATTGCTAATTTTCATGTTGATGCAAGGGGGATATGGTAGGCTTTAAGCGATAGTCAAATGTTTTAAGAGCTGGCTGTTATGTGGAGTATTCCATTCTCTTTGCATGTCCAGGATATAAAAAATTGAATAACGAATTTCCATTTGAGAAAAAGTTTAAGTATTGGAAAATTCAAACAAATGAAGTAAAACAAATTGTTGTATATGTTTTGAGCCCCACGTATGGTGCGGCAATTTGCGAGTGAATATTCTATGTTTGCGTAATATTTGTATTTGTTAGCCCCACGTTTGGGAGCCAATTTGAAGTAGAATGTTTCAAACGTAATTTGTTTTACGTAAGTTATTAGAACTTGTAGATCTTATATTGTGTTTACTTCATGTGAGTGGAAGCCATCTTATGACGTCATTCATTTGTTTGGTTTGCAGCTCCATCTGGCGTTAGCAATTTGCATCAAGTTTTGAAATAATTCATTTTAAATGTCCTCCGGCTAGCTATTATCTTATCTTGGGTAGAATATGTATCTCTTTACAGGTTGTGAAGCGGAAAGGAATCTTGTATTCAAAAATTACACTTAATGAAGAAATTTGTTTTATAAATTCTTTATTGTCGAACACGTTCACTAACACTTTTACATATTGATCTGGATACTCGCCAAACTGAAACTGTTATAATACTTCTTACTGATCACTTTTAATTCACGTACTTCAATTTTGTGTATAATTAACTTTATAATGCTTTAGATCTTTTATAATTCTGCTGCGCGTAACTTGACGAACTGACTGACTGAAGACGACGTGTAATGTGCTAGGAATTTTGATGAACTGGGGGCGATCTACCTCGGACTTGTCTTTATATACTCCCACTCCTCGATATGCCTAAAGATTATAAATGAACTGCTATTGGCTAATAGAACGCGCCAACATTAGCGTCAATTTTAATATCCAATGAAAACCACGAATACATATTGCTTTTAGGGAAACATTCCAGAAGGTTCTACCGAAAACGCGCGAACATTACGTAACTTCCTTGTTCCCAATAATGATAAACAGCTCACACCCCTCTTTGCATTATTGCGCGCTATTATTGACAGTTTCAGTAAAGCCTTATAAATTTACTTTCCAATAATAATTACAATTAATAAACATCTAAAATCAATGTCACATAAAAATGCATATTCATATTACAATCATTATTTACATTTAAGTAATTTGTGATACAAATTACCGCATCATATGCCCCACTAGAAACATAATTATAAATATTTACAACTTGTTTGGAAATTTTATAATTGGGTTTTTAGTCTCCTAAATCTTGGAACACACGCTATCACTTTCACTTAACACTTCACACGTATTTAACACACGACATGTTTTTTTTTTTTTTTTATCTCGCCACTACTTACTGGCTCTGGTTTAATTAATTTAGATATTAATCTGACATCACAATTTTTATAGCAAATACTGTACCCTGAATTATTTAATTACTGTTACCAAATTGTTTACTTTCTTAAGTTGTTGACAAAAATTTATACATTGAAGATTTTTGTAATTGTTTAACATTTTTACCAAAATATTCACCCTCTACACAAATATTTACATCTCTTAAATCTAGGCACTGTTTCACATGTTCTATTTGCTACATAAATATTTGTTTTTAATTATATTTACCAATTTTTGTTATTTTGTACTTTATCTTAACAATACTCTTGGAATAGTATTTATGTACTTTACTTTAATATAACATCATGCTTTATTTCACATGTTCAGTTACTAATAAAATGTTATTTTCCTCTTAAACATTTAGTCATGTCCAAAATTTATTTCTCCTTTCACATGACGTACATATTTATTTAACCCTCTTACGTTCCAATACATTGCTCTGCATTTCGTCTTTAACTATCCAGCATTTACTATTTATCATCTTTGTCTTTTGTTTCACCTTGATCTTCATGGTTGTATGGTTTCAGCATCTCAATATGGAACTTTCCTATGCTTTTTCGAGTTGTTGGATTACATAACTCATATGTATTAGTTCCATATACTTCAACAACTTCATATGGTCCATGGTATTTGAGAAACATTCGCCAATAAAGTTTATTTGCTTTATCCGATAATTTCTTGGTTTTAACCAAAACTAAATCTCCTATTTTGATCCTCCATTCCTTTCTCTTCTTTTCTTCATGTTTAATTTTTCTTTTTATGGCCTTTTTCTTCATCCTCTCGAATGCTTTTCGGAACATCTCTTCTTCTGTTTGTGGTATCGAATGCGCATCTGGAATGGCTTCTGGAATTTTTTTACACATTGTATTGATCTTCTTTCCTAACTTAAGTTCACATGGTTTGTATCCTGTCACATTGTTTACGGTTTCATTTAGTAGATTCTGAACGAAGTTCACGTATCCATACCATTGGGTGTGTTTTCGATGACATAACACCCTTAAATAATTTGAAATTTCCTTAATTTCCCTCTCCACTGGGTTGGAGTTCGGTCTGTATCTTGACGAAAAATATTGTTTAATGCCATTTTCTTTCAGTCCATCCATAAATCTTTTTCCTGTGAAGTACGAAGCATTATCGCTCAATACAGATTGAATAGGTCCTTCTTCTATCACATATGACTTGAGTAGTCTATTCAAACATACTAAACCTGTAGGTTTTCTCAAAGGGTAAATTCTTACATATTTGCTGAATATATCATAACAGACAAATATATATTTATTTCCAAATTGACTTGGAGGCATCGGACCATGAATATCAATACTAATTACACATCTCGGCTTATCCCTTATAACCGAATTAGTTTCAAATGCATATGCTGCATTTATTTGCTTTGCCTTCTGACACATGTTGCAGCACGATATAAATTTTCGCACTTTCTGACGCAATTTAGATATGTATAAATTCTCTAATATCATAGAAGTTGTCCGGTCCGTCCCTGAGTGTGCTAACCCTTCGTGAAAATTCTTAATTAGTTCCTTCTCCATGCTTTTCGGAACCATTATCTTCCAACTAGGCATTTCTTTTCCATGCTTCTTGTATAATGTCCCATCCCGAATTGCTACAATTTCTTTCTTTGCCTCTTCAATTAGTGGTGCCTTTTCTTTAAGTTTTAACAAATTTGCGTCCTCTTTTTGAGTTTCCCCCATATTTTTCAATTTTCTAATCATTTCTTTGCTTAAAGGAATTTCAATTGTCAATATTTTGACTTCATTTATAGGCCTTTCAATATTTTCGGGAATTTGTGGGTTGTAGTTCAATCTTGATAGCAAATCACTGAAGGTATTATTTTAACCAGGAATGTGGATAATCTCAATATCGAATGCAGATATTGCATGAATGTATCTAGCAAGTTTTCCACTACATAATCTACACCGTTGTATGAAGGTTAAGCTGATGTGGTCTGTTGCTGTTACATTGATGTCCAGCTTCCTGCCCCATTCTCCTAGATTTGTATGTCGCTTCTGCGTTGTGTTATGATGAATCTACGTCGTTTTGGTGTTCCGTATCTGAATTCCTTGTTGCCTTGTAATCTCGGAATTACGATGTCCAATCATCCGTGTAGTCTGTCGTTCCTTTTGTTGTTTCTGGAATCTGCGTCTTGTAGTTCAGTTCACTTCTCCATTCGCCCCTTTGGTCATCTCACTTCTTCCTGGTTAATTCTGATCCTTTCCTGGTCATCGTGTTCCTTTCCTGGTTACTCTGCTTCTTTCCTGGTTATCGTGTTCCTTTCCTGGTCACTATGCTCCACGTTCTGGGTGCCAATTTGAAGTAGAACAAATTGTTGTATATGTTTTGAGCCCCACGTATGGTGCGGCAATTTGCGAGTGAATATTCTATGTTTGCGTAATATTTGTATTTGTTAGCCCCACGTTTGGGAGCCAATTTGAAGTAGAATGTTTCAAACGTAATTTGTTTTACGTAAGTTATTAGAACTTGTAGATCTTATATCGTGTTTGCTTCATGTGAGTGGAAGCCATCTTATGACGTCATTCATTTGTTTGGTTTGCAGCTCCATCTGGCGTTAGCAATTTGCATCAAGTTTTGAAATAATTCATTTTAAATGTCCTCCGGCTAGCTATTATCTTATCTTGGGTAGAATATGTATCTCTTTACAGGTTGTGAAGCGGAAAGGAATCTTTTATTCAAAAATTACACTTAATGAAGAAATTTGTTTTATAAATTCTTTATTGTCGAACACGTTCACTAACACTTTTACATATTGATCTGGATACTCGCCAAACTGAAACTGTTATAATACTTCTTACTGATCACTTTTAATTCATGTACTTCAATTTTGTGTATAATTAACTTTATAATGCTTTAGATCTTTTATAATTCTGCTGCGCGTAACTTGACGAACTGACTGACTGAAGACGACGTGTAATGTGCTAGGAATTTTGATGAACTGGGGGCGATCTACCTCGGACTTGTCTTTATATACTCCCACTCCTCGATATGCCTAAAGATTATAAATGAACTGCTATTGGCTAATAAAACGCGCCAACATTAGCGTCAATTTTAATATCCAATGAAAACCACGAATACATATTGCTTTTAGGGAAACATTCCAGAAGGTTCTACCGAAAACGCGCGAACATTACGTAACTTCCTTGTTCCCAATAATGATAAACAGCTCACCCCCCTCTTTGCATTATTGCACTATTATTGACAGTTTCAGTAAAGCCTTATAAATTTACTTTCCAATAATAATTACAATTAATAAACATCTAAAATCAATGTCACATAAAAATGCATATTCATATTACAATCATTATTTACATTTAAGTAATTTGTGATACAAATTACCGCATCACAAATAACAAGGAATATCTCAGAAATGGTTCACTCCTCAAAAAAAAATGTATATGACAAATTGTGTTTTAACGAGATCTACATTTTTTATGTAGTAAAATTTTGTCTATCTCATGGTTTACCAGTTATGCGAAAGTCATTCAGAATGAAGAAAACTTTTGGGGAAATTCCCAGAAAATTCAAGATATACATTTCATTTGCTATAAAAATATCTTAAAAATATGATATTTTATTCAAAATTGTTACAGCCATTTTTGAGGAAATAAAAATGTTTAAAAAATGTTCCATGTAAAGGGTAGTCTGGGGTGGAGGGATTTTCTTGAAAATCTTTGTGTCGCATACTTGGAAGATACTAAACTCAAATACCAGGTTTGGTATATATCAGACATTTTGTTTTTGAGTTATGCTGTTCACAGACAAACACACACACACACACACAGACATGTTTCCAAAAATGCTTCATTTGGATTCAGGGCATCTCAAAACATGTATTTCCTGTGCAATCTCGTATCAAATTTCTGGGTGGAATGCAATACTTCCGCTACTTACTACATGTTTATTTATGGATGCATGAATAAACTTACTTCTCAGTACAGCACACTTTGTCATAGGTGTACGATAAAGTTGGTACTTATGATTTGCCAAGATAAGCCACACTAACTGGCACGAATGTGGGCTATCCTCTTGCACCTCCAATCACCACTAGAGTCTAGATTGAAAGCCCAGAGTGCTATAAATCCATGCCAGGACAGGGAAGTGGCATGGATCCATAGAATAATAATATAATGAGGTCACAAACTCGCAATTTGCAGTCGATTCTTTCAGCTGCTATGGTTTTCTATTGTTAGATAAGCCATTTCATTGTGCCTTTAAGAATAATAAGCATTATCATATTCTTGATTAATCATGGAGTATACAAGTAATTTCAAATATGTATTTCTTCATTTTGTTAAGGCAGTGCCATGGCATGGAGGGGCTACCTCCAGAGCCACACCTGATTCTAAGAGATAAATAAGGGGAAATGAGAATAAAGAGTATTCTGGATTATTATACAATAATTTCATAAAGAATACAGAGACTAAATTTAATTAAAGCATCATTCAAGATTTAGAAAGCCACCTGTGCAACATCAGGTATGGCAGGTATTAATAAACACAGCTTCATATTGTGGTTGTGGAAACAAAACAGTAAAGATGTTAAACTAGCCACAGCACGCATATGAATACTGCTGCATTTTACTGCAGTGTGATTCGATGCAGTACTGGAATTTTGTCAAAGCTTAAACTGAAAATACTGGAATTCTAAATCTTCAAGGCAGTAGACACCCTGTCATTGGAAAGTTCTTCATGGACTTGCAAGGTGCTACTATAAACTGCAGGCAAGACTGGTCACAGAGACATGCAAATGTTCATAATGATCCCAAGCTTGAAGACCCTATCACACCTTCAGACCGCTCAGATAAGGCTTCCCTGTGGTGGAGTAGAAAAGAGCCCGACCCACCATTCGACTCTACGCAGCCTCAAAACCCATCTGAAACATGAAAGGGGAAACAAAATGAGAGGGAATGAGAGGACAGGAAATTCATGATAGAAGAGGAACCACCCCAACATTCACCTACTGATCCGGGGAAACCACAAAGACACCCAAGGTCAGAGTGGCCAGCCCAATGGAAACCGAACCTGGACCTCCCAAATGTGAGCATCTCATGTTACTGTGGAGCCATCTCACTTGGTGTCTTTAGGATTGTTTGTAACAGCTTTGAGACTTAGAACCACTAACATAGTTTCTAGCAGG
Organism: Deroplatys truncata; assembly: GCA_030765065.1. Lineage (NCBI taxonomy): Eukaryota > Metazoa > Arthropoda > Insecta > Mantodea > Mantidae > Deroplatys > Deroplatys truncata. Next base: position 23,531,788 of record CM060987.1, read on the forward strand.
TGCCTAGCAGATCACTGTATTTTCTTCATTGTGTTCTTTTTTAATAGAAATTTATGTAATAAAAATTTAGTTTTTCAGAAAAATCGTTTTCTCCACACTCATCAAAGCATTTTCAAACTTTACAAATGGATTCCATAAGAAAATAATACAATTTTGATTTATTCCTCTTTAGAAGCTGTTAATGTGGTAGCCTTTTAGAAGTATATATATATATTAGGAATGAGCAGAAAATAATGTAATGGTTACATTGTAATAGTTACAGAAGTGATGGAGACAGACTGTAACTCAAGTGATTTCACTTTAAGTTCAAAGGAATTGTAAATAAAATACGCAACAAGGGAGCATCTCATTGGCTAATGGGAAACTACAACTTTTCCCACGTGACATGTCGTCTGTCCTCTGCATAAAACAGTTCAGTTCGGATCGTAGCATTTTGTGGCTATTCTTGTGCAGAGAAATTTAAAACAACCATTATTGTAACAGTTCAATTTATGAAATAAAATGTGTTCATTCAGATTCACGTACAAGGCATATTAAAACTAAGGTCCGTTTGGTCATAACATCGCTCACAAGACAAGGTTTTTATTGACAATAATATGTGCCTACATATATACTTTACTTTTTCACATAATCACCGTTCACATCTATACACTTGCTGTAATGCTGCACCAGCTTCTTTAACCCCTCGGCATAGAAGTCTGCCGCCTAGGACTTGAACCAGTTGGTAACGCTCGTCTTGAGTTCATCATCTGTTTGAAATCATTGTCCACCCGGCCACCGTTTCAAATGCAAAAAGAGGAAATAGTCGCTTGGTGCCAGCTTGGGACTGTACGGAGGGTGGTCAAAGAGTTCCCAATGAAACTTTTGAATTTTCTCTTCGGTTTTGGCAGTGGTGTGTGAGCATGCATTGTCATGTAGGAGGGTGATGCCAGATGACAGTTTCCCATGTTGTCAATTTTAGATCTCATGTCTCAGTTTGGTAAGCATTGCACAATATACATCAGCTGCAATTGTTGACCCATGGTCCATGAAATCAATCAAAAGGACGTCCTTTTCATCCCAAAACACGGCAGCCATCATTTTGCGATTTGTGTATGGCAATTGCTTATAATTTTTTGGTTTTGGTATACCGGAACGGTGCCAATGCATTAATTGTTGTTTGAATTCTGTGTTGGTGTACACTATCCATGTCTTGTCACCCATAACAAACCATCTCCATCTTGTCTATAGCGCTCCAAAAACTGTCATGCACTATGCATTTGTTGCTCTTTATGCTGACCAGTGAGCAGTTTTGGCACCACCTCGCACAAAGTTTCTGATATCCAAGCTGTTCAGTGACAATCCTGTAAAGTGAGGTTCAAGCAACATTTGGGAATTCATCAGCCAGACCACTAATCGTCAAATGTTGATCACTTCAAAGTTTTTGGTTCACTTGTTCAATGATGTCATTGGTCCGAATACTGGGCCTACCACTCCGCTGTTCAACGTGCACATTTGTGCGGCCATTTCGAAATTCACAACATCAGTTTCGAACCTGTTTGTCACTCATTATGTCTGGTCCATACACGAGGCATAACTCACGGTGGATGTCCGCAGCTAAAGATCCTTTTGCCAGCAAAAATCTAATCACACTGTGCACTTTACAACTGGTGGGAACTATGATTGTTGCGGCCATTGCGATCTGCTCTCACTGACTGGCAAACGCCTACTGTGTCACACCAACACTGCAGTAGGTTCCTCAGGAATCGGTAGACAGCGCTGCAGGCATGAAACATCATTCAGGCCTACCATCCATTAAATATTGTTCACCGGACCTTAGTTTTGGAATAGGCCTCATGTAATTAACTGACTGATTAAATCAAAGCATTTATGAGGCTATGCACAGGTGCTGTAATTTGTTTCCAGTATAAGCCATCAGTGCACTCCTTGCATGTTTTTAAAATATATTACTTTCAAGAGTGTCATCGTTGAAAATCTTCCACCACTGTGGAGAAACATAAATGCGAAAATTGGAGAGAAGACAATTATTTTGTTAAATGTTTTTTAATAAATTCTCGAAAAATACCCACCCTTAATTGATAATGAATGTGGTTAGCTGTTGTTTAACAAAAATTGAACTTCATTTTAGTGATACAGAATTGTTGCTTAGATTTTTGTGCCACATTCTTCTGTTTTCTAACCTATAATGCTCATCATTTTCTTAACTTGTTGAACTCATAAAAGTTATACAGAAGCAATATATGTACTGATATTAGTAATTAAATTAATGATTTCTACAACCTAAAGTTAAGAGCAGCTAAATTCAGTATCTTTAATCATAGGGAAATAGTAGACAATAGTAGCTGTCAAACTATTCATTTGTTTGCTTTTATTATTATGTGTTAGAAGTTTAAGATGTAAGGCAAAAAATAGGAATAAGACATACACACACATACATAGTTCCTGTAATATGTCCCTTAGTCTGCCATGTGCATGGCAGAGCAATACATTAAGGTTTGTTTATTTCCACTTTGAACTTAAGGTGAAACAACTGTAGTTAGCCATTAATGGTTACAAAAGTAACCAAAACAAAATAACTAGTTACCCAATAACGATTACCAAAATAACAAGGACAGTAACAACTTATCCCATTAACGATTACTAAAGTAATGGAGATAGTTACCCAGTTTGAGTGACATTCACTGTATGTGCATTGGTATTACTTATTGGCAACTAGTTGCCTCAACTCATTATGCAGTATCAAGCTCCTCCACAAGAGGTCATCAGTGGCAATGTTGATCTAATGTACCATCTGGAGAGAATAATAATTATCCGCTTTGCTAGATACATGTAACTAACTGAAATTATCTGCATCTTTTGTGATGTTAGATAATAATGCATGTGTGGGCATTAATGTTTCTCTTCTCTGGCAACATCACCTTTCAAAATGTCATTACCATGTTTTATCTAATGTCCTATGAGAACATTAAGTTATTATATGCTTAATTTCAGTCATGTTGATTTGGTAATACTGATGTATGTTCCTTTGCTATGTCTGCATCGGGTGATGTTTGTATTTAGGTTCTCATATAGCTCAGTTCTGTACAAACCGTGGAATGTAGGAACAAATGTGAATGCATTTTGTGATTATAAACCACCATAAGACACAGCTAGAGAAACTTCTTTTTAGATTGCATCAAATAAAGTTAAATCTGTATCGAGATCGTTCATATTGAAACATAGTCACAATTAATCATTACTATACCTTGATCAGCGAGAGGTGAGTTGCAGTGTAAACAAATACACGTGTTCTTGTTGTAGCATGGGTGTCGTATTCTTTCTTTTCTACAACTCATTCCCAAAACATTGGCTCAGATTAAGCTTTTTTGGGGGGTTATTTAATGTTATTTATATACCTATAAAATGGTTGCATATAGCTGGATTAGTTAGAGCTATTTCATAAAAGCTTTATTTAGTGATGCAAATATCTGTTTCTAAGAATTACCACAGCCATTGCGGGAGGGGGAAAATGTCCCTTCCATTGTATTATGTACGTTGCCTTACTTCCCTGTGTCTCTCTCCAAGCAGGACATGCATTACTTGGGTCATTTTCAGGTACAAACAGGCCAATTTTTGTATATAAGTTATTGCCCTTAGTCACAGTATGGACAGTGACAGTAGTGGTTCAAGTTGTGGCAAAAGGACTTCATTTTATTTAATATTAAAGCAGATTAGCTTTGATTTTGTGAACAGGAAAAATACAAAAGTAATTATTGTCAGAGAATATTGTTGTGCAGCGTCGTAAATATTTACGAAACAAAGGTGGCAGAACTGAGCGGTTTAACAGACAATGTAGTGGTCCGTCTGGTTATTAATATTGCAGAGAACGATTCAGAAGATGGTTCCAATTCTGATTTGGAAGGGATAGTGCTGCCAAATCAGAATAAAAGTAAAAGCAAAAATGTATTATTATTTTCCTCTAGTAATATATTATTTATGGTCTACAAAGCAGTGTATTATAAAGAGAACAAATGTTCATTAAGCGTATAATCTCCAAGTCCTGCACATTAACCAATGTCAGTGATTCAAACCCAAATCTATACCAGTAGCGTAAATGGAACAAAATGCCTCCTTTCCTTACCCCCACTCCTCCATTTTCTCCTTTCCACTTACATGCAGAAGGACATGTACACATCAACTCTAGCTGAACCAGGTATAGTAAGCATTAATTTAAAGTAATGTAACTGCGAACATGGTAATCATGGAAACAAATTACTTAATAATTACGGGTAACCATTACATTAATGCACTGTAACTGTAACAGTTATAACTGTTTGACACAATCCTAATACATATTCCACATACTGTCTGTATTGCATGGGCCTCAACTGGACTATACTATATTAATTTACAATTACTACTTACAAGCAGTAAAGTGAGATCCAGAATGTATAAAGGAAGACTGATATGAATTATAAGTAATAATGTAGAAGCGGTTGATAGTGAAGTATTTCAAATGAAAATGAACAAGGAGTAGGAAAACTCATTTACACTCTTCACTTGAGTAGATTTACCTGGACATGTTTCGAGAGTCCCTTGCTGATGATGAGAGCAAGGGGCTCTCGAAACATGTCCAGGTAATTCTACTTAAATGAAGAGTGTAAATGAGTTTTCCTATTCCTTGTTAATTTTCACTGATATGAATATTTTCAAGCAAGGACCTTTCTAGGAGAGGCATACAGTAACTCAACTTTATTAATTATTCTTGATTTCTTTTGTGTAAACACACTATCTGGAATGTATTATTATCTAAAAGGAATAAAATATAATGTGTATTCTACTCTGAAATATCACTCATTATTTTATTTTCAGTGCACTATAAAGACATCTTCTATTCTAAAACACTAAAGAAATTTAATGTGCATCTAGACCTGAATCCCAATGTTAGTCTTCTAAGGATGTTTCCAAATATCACCAGAGAAGTGGTAAGTAATTATTACTGAAATATGCATAATTGTAGATACTAATCAATCTAATCCTTACTAACTCAAGAGTTTCCAAATATTCTAAAATTAATATAATAAAAAGGGTAAATTGTAATGTTTAGCAATGAAAGTAACATGGCTTTATTTAAAAATGAATTAACATTTAAAACATCCACTAAAAATGGATATAGTATTAGATGCACTAATAAAAACTTGTTAAATAATCAATGGTATTCATTTTTAATTTTATATATATATATATATATATATATATATATATATATATATATAATTGAAATTAATTATACTTTTCAGAGACCTTAGCCTGGTCTAGGCAAGTTTTTAATATACAGTCGACTGAAAAATTCAATGCCACAGCCAGGATTTGAACAGGTTATCCCACTCTCCATGCGGTTGCTTTAACCATTGAGCTACTGTGACAGCATGCCGGTGGGGCATTGAATTCCTCAATTGATTAAAGTTTTTTCCTAGATAGACCACCAAGGCATCTCACTAGAGATGACAATCTCAGTGGTTACCTGCTATCGCAAGTACTTTAATACTGGGTGCTTATGGGTTTCTTAAGGTTTTCTTTTTAATTATTACATATATAATTAATTGAAATTAATTATACTTTTTTTAGAGACCTTAGCCTGATGGTATTCGTATTTTACCAAAATTGTTTAAATGTCCTTTCACTATTTTTATGCATAATTTTGCTGTGGACCATTTAGTTTGAGACTGTACAGTATCTCCAAAACTAGGCGTTGTAGAAAGAAATGTTTTAATAAAAGTTGTTTGATATTATGGGGGAAAGTAAATGTCATTAATCATGTTTTATTTGGAGGATGTAGTGCTGGTCATTTTAGGGTCAATTTAAACTGGCCCTAATTGTAGGTTCCCATTTAAAAATATTAAATTGACACTAAAATGATATCATAATGTCCTCCAAACAAAACACGACTAAAGGCTGGTTCACAACTGCCCAAGAACAGGAAGCAATGCAGCATACAAGATATTGGTTCACAACAGTCTGGTAACAAGAACGGGAATGCATATCGATGATCATATCAATCAAAAAGTGAAAGTCGATTTTGCACATTGGAATTTTATTTGTTTTTTGCTGACTAATGATATTTTTTCACCTACTTCCAATTTAGCCAATAACACGGGTTAGCCAATGTCAAAATTTGATAGATAAAGATTACCTAAATGCATATCCATTACATTTCCGATCCCTCTAGTTGTGCCAAGCTTTCATTCCTTTATTTAATGGCATATGCTAAAGCTGTCTATTGTTCTTTTTTAATTTCCACCGGTTTTTGCTGTTCTTTGTAGCTTTTGCCATTTGAGGTAATAGCCAGTTTTGAGTTGCATATAAACAAACTACAAATGACCCTTTCACCAGAGGAATCAATGCCCATTGGATTTGCGTGTGTTGGAATGAGGTTAGAAGCACATTTATTACTAATTTCTTCCAGTTTCATGTTTCCAGCTTGCAACTATAGAGTGCACTAGTGGCTGTTTCATGTCATGGCCGCCTAGAATAATCTCTAGAGTGAAGAGTCTAATATGCACAATATGGATCTAATATGCTGTGTCCGGGAATGAGAACGAGAAAGTTAAAAGTTGGGCAACTCTTCTTTCCCGTTCCCGGGGCTCGGGAAGGCTTCCCGTTGATTGTGAACGCTCCCATTTGAATACATGTATTTCAACTTTCTTGTTCTCGTTCTGGTTGCCATTCTCGTTGGTTGTGAACCAGCCTTAATGACATTTATTTTCCCCCATAATGTCAAGCAACTTTTATTCAAAACATTTCTTTCTACAACGCTTAGTTTTGGAGATACTGTACAGTCTCAACTTAAATATCCATTACTATGAGTTCTAGTTGTAATTATTTGATGTGTTCTACATCATATATTATTATGAAAAAATGGATGAATAAATACCACCACTACCTTATATTTGATAGCTATTTGTAGATAATATGAGAATATTATTATAAACTATGAATGAAAGTGTCCATCACTGCTTCCAGTGCTCCTTACCAATGCTTAGCTACAGGAAATACTACATTCCACCCAAAAATTTCATAAGAAATGCATGTTCTAAGGTCTCTGTATAAATGTTTTAAAAAATCTGATGTGTTGCATTCATATTACTCTCTCTAATCACTTTTCTACAAATTATTCTTACAAAAGTGTATTCTTGTAGCTACTTCTTGTTAATCAAGATATGCCATCACTACACATTTAATTGTTGGTATAAGATACAGTAGACTAAGCGATAGATTTTGAAAAAGTGGATTGCTATGTTTTGGGTTTGAAATTCCGTGCTCTTTGCATGACCACGAGAAAAACGAACAGCGACTTGCCACTAGTAAAAAATATAAGTATTTGATAAATCAAGCTAATAGCAGAGAATATCTTGTAAATATGAATACCTACCACAAAAGAAATTTGACAAATTGTGCATTTTAATGAGATCTACACTTTTATGTAGCTTCGAAGCATGCCTGTGTTGTAGTCCATTTAGCGTTACCCAGGGAACACCACATGGAGGCGGACTATGTTGTTCCCAGCTCATGTTGGACTTTTGGGCAATGAACATGCAGATCAATTAGCAAAGAAAGGTGCAATACAACAAATAAAACCTGTAGGACAAATAGAAATAAATAAGCAATTAAATAACATAAACATCATTTCAAAAGACAGCAGAGACTTGATGAAGAAGGTAAAATAAAGGATAAAGATTATAAGAATATTAAAGATAGAGTTGATATACAAAAAATGCTGAGTAAGACTGCAGTGGCCTTACTTAGCATGGCAACTGCCCACGATTGCCTCGCAGAACACCTCTGCAAGATACGATGCCTACTTATACCCATGTGCACTCTCTGTGAAGATGATGTCATCCTGAACAAACAACATCTCGCCAAATGCAAAGGCCATAAAAGTGATAACTTACAGACTTTATATTGGGAAGTCAGAGGGAAAATGATGCAGATCAATTAATCCCCAGTGCCATTGGTGAACAACAACAACACTTTTATGTAGTAAGATTTTGTCTATCTCTTATAGTTTACCAGTTATGCAAAAGTTGTCCAGAATAAAATGGACTTCCAGGCTATCAAAAATTCAAGATGTACATTTCATCTGTCATGAAAATATGTTAAATATATGGTATCAGCTGGCTGTTCAATGTTGTATGGGTAGCTTTTTAAACTTGAATGTCAAATTAATTAATTTCATTTACCTCCCCCCATTCTTTATGACATTATTGTACAAATATCTTTAAGATTTTTATGGTAAATCCTCCCCTTTGACGTGGTGTTGCATTGGTATATTCTACAAGTAGGCAATTGAAAATAAGGATAGCGGATTTTTTAAAGTTGTAAGTAGTCTGTAATGTGTTGTGCCTAAAGCGTAAGTGTCCAAAGTTTTGTTCAGATTAGTGACTATTGGTACACAAGGAGTTAAAAAAATATGAGTATGGGGAGCTTGTTGAAGTTGTATGGTATCCTATAATTTTTGCCAAGTCCTATAGTCCAAATACAGAGGTTTTTGCCCTGGTTGACCAAGCAGTATAGTTTTATCTATAAGGAATTAAAAATAAAGTAAGGGTAGCTTTTAAAATTTTCAAATACCTTTATAAATATCAAAATAAGGATTAGGTGGTTTATGGCAGTTGCAATTTAACCTACTGTATACTTGTGCAATTTTTTGACATGGTTTAAACACGGCAGTTTTCTATATAAGGGGTTGAAAATATGGTAGGGATAGCTTTTCAGAGTTGTAAGGTAGCTTATAATTTTCTTTGGGTCCTATAGTACAAGTTTACAAAATTCCATCTGGATAGGCCGAAGAATGTTGATTTGTATGTTAGAGGTTGAAAATAGGGATTGAATATAAGGATAGCTTATCATTTTTGCCAGTTTCTGGGAATCCAAATCGACCCAGTTTTGTAATAATTGTACCAAAAATATTACTTGATAAGACTTTAGTTAAATTTGAGGAAACTGGTGATATGAACAATATACAACCCTCCCTAAATACTCAATTTTAAAATATTTTTAATCTTGCCATTTACCTCTTTAGGCTCAAAGTCATTAAAAATTTGTCACATTTGCAAATAAAGTGCCAAAAGTACCTCTGATATTCATATTTGATAAAGCGGGATTGAAATTTGGTGACATAAATATGAAAAAAAAACTCTAATTCCCAGTTTTCAAATTTTTGGAAACATTATATAGCCTCAGACCATCTGGGAGAATAGGGCTTATCAATAGTGAAAGAATTATTAGAATCAGTTGAGTGGTTTTGAGATACTCTTGCTCACTCACTCACTCACTCACCGACTGGCTGACTCAGCAAACCCCCTCCTCTCTCTCTTTCTCTTTCTCTCTAATATTTATATAGATTTCAATCAAAATCTTTAGAATCATTTTCAGGGAAATCAAGCATAACAAAGCATTTTCCATGTAAAGGGGGTGGGAGGATTGTCTTGAAAATTTTTGTATTGCAGCCTTAGAAGATGCTTAACTTAAATAACAAATTTGATATTTAATCAATATTTGTTTTTGAGTTATCTGTTCAGACACATACATAGACCTTTTTCTAAAAACTGCTTTTTTCCAGGGAGTCTCAAAATGTGTATTTCTGGTGAAATTTGGGATCAAATTTTTGGGTGAAATACAATACTTTCTCTACTTGCCATAGTTAAGCAGTAGAAAAAGGTAAGGGTTTGTGTTGTGCGTGACATATGCGTGTGTGCGTGCATGCATACATGAGAAAGACCTTTACATGGAAAAATATGTTTTTTTCTTTATTTTCTCAAGAATAACTCAATGATTTTGATTAAAATATCTTAACTTTAATATATATAAATCAGAAATAAAATGTATGTCTTGTATTATCTGTGAATTACCGTAAAGTCCCTTTCATTCCGATTTAATTTTATACAATTTTGTATAACTTAAGAAACTGTAAAGGATACACAAAAACCCAATTCAAGAAAAATATAGAGCTCATTAAAATACACAATTTGTATCAAAGAATTTCCAAACTATAATTGAATTCATCATTACTTTATAGCTACCAATAATATTCATTTTTATAAATATCAAGATTGAGGTTTACCACAAGGTCGTATTTATAGTACCACACTCTTCAATATTTATATCAATAGTCTTTCTAACCAATTACAAAAAAAAAAACAATCAAAAGTCTTAATGCTTGCAGATGATGTAACATTATGGAACTCCAAACAAAATATCATAGCAGTGTAACAATCCTTGATGATATTACATAAGTGGTCATCTAATAAGATAAATCTCAAAAAAACAAATTATTAACTTTTTTCACGAAAGAAGAAACCATTAAAATATATCCCATTACAGCTAGAAGAGAAAATGCTCTTAAAATAATGTGAAGTCAAATAACTAGGAATAATCTTTGATGATACGAAATTAACATGGAAAAAATGCTTGATAATATTATATGCAAAAACCTAAGAAAAAACTGCCATGTTAAAAAGAATAATGGGGAAAGATGGCGAAGTATAGTGTGGTCATTTTATGGTGAGGCCATGGATTGCGCGTATCGACGCTCAGCACACTGTCTATTACACTGGGGGTTTTTTGTTTCATAACTCCCACATTACTTACTCATGTTCACCACCAAGAGAACTGACCCAAGAGGTTGCAAATCTGAAATACAAAAAATAAACCGCAACACTGCAATACAGTATGTATAGGTAAAACTAAAAGGAATCTCAAAATCCATACCAGTGAACACTTTTGCAATATAAAATATAAAGAAGTAGATATATCTGCAGTTGCTGCATATTTCTAGGACTTTAATTGTCAAATAGATGCCAGTGCTACCCTATTAAAATATGCCAGCCATCCATCACCAGATATAAACATCAACTTAAGTTAGTAAACGTCAACTCATGTGATTTTAATCAAATTGTGAATTTTGAAATCCAACCAATAATTAGATTCATTAATTACATCCACTTCCAACTTTGGCCCTACAATTGTCGCCATCAATGACCTTGGTATGGGGAGTTGCTTTTTTTTTTCGGCTCAATCATTCCTTTCTTCTCCTTATGTTAGCATAAATACACAATTCCTTGTCGCTAGTAATGATGTTAAATAGGAATGATTGATGTTGTTCACGAGCCAATCGATGACAAGCAAACAACAATGCACATAGGCCACCTGTTGATTTTTGTGAGTTTGGCTCAGAGCATGCAATCTATACATCCGATTTTTGAATCTTGCTTATTGAATGCAAATGTTGTACAATGGTGGAATGGTCACACCTTATAACTTTTGCCAATTCTTGGGTACACTGATATGGACCATTGTGGATTAATGCGCTTAAATGGTGTTCATCAAACTCCGAAGGTCTTCATGGGAGTATGTCAGAAATATTTTACTTCACACTCCATTGCCTAGCATCCACAGCTTCACTATCTGTAAAAATAAAACATCTGAAATGCGTTACATTCATATGACTTTTTCTACCCTCCTTTGCTTATTAATGGGTATACAAGCTATTCTTATGAAAGTTTATTTTCCTATCTCCTTCATGTTAATCAAGATAAACCTTCCTGGAAATAGCTACATTACACATATCAGTATAGATACAAAGGGATTAGCAACAGTCAAATGTTTTAGAACTGGCAGCTATATGCTGGAACTTTAAAAGAATGGCTAAGTATTGAAGAATTTGAATCATTAATAACAGATGTCTCAGAAATGGCTGATGCCACAGCTTAACATTTACCAGTTATACAAGATTATGCAAAATTCCTTCTGAATGAAAAGGACTTCAAGGCTATTCCCAGAAAATAAGAGATATACATTTTGTTTGTTATTTAAATATCTTTAATATATGGTATTTTAATCAAAATGAAAGTTAAAAACATTGAAAAATGTTCCATGTAAAGGGTAGTTTGGGGTGGAGGGAATATGTTGAAAATCTTTGTATCAGTGAACCTAAATACCAAGTATGGTATTTATGCAACTTTCCCTTTTTAAGTTATGCTGTTCAAAGGAACAGGAGCATGCATGTGTGTGCACACGCGCGCACGCGCATACACACACGCACACACACAACCTTTTTCTAAAAATACTCTTTCTTTTTTTTAGATTCAGGATGTCTAAAAACACGTATTTCCATTGAAGTCGCAGTGTTGAATTTTTGGGTGAAATTCATTCCTTCTTTACCAACTACTCATGTGTACATGGTAGAGAAAGTAAAAATTCAATTTGTAAACTCAAGCATAACAACTGAACTTCAAAACAAAAACTGACAATTGATAACTAAATCCATAACAACCAAAGCACCAACATGTGAAACAAAAATGCTATGGAATTATACACCAACCCAATATATCTCTTCCAATAGAACCTCACTATTATAATTAACTATATTTTAAATACAATAAGATTTAGAATAAGTGTAGTATTTAGGTTTTTTATATTCTTGATATTTTCTGCAAAGTGATCACACAGTGCGTTAATTACATTCTTAGAATTCCTTACAAGATGGTCATTATGTTTTATAATATGCTACTTTGATGAAAAATTAATTTTATGCATTTCATTTCTAATTACAGTCCACATGGTCTGTGATTTATTTTCTGTATTTATAATTTTTCTATTATCTTTTTTCTTAACTTCATTAGTTTCTGATGATAATAAATTTATGATTATAACACAATTGATAATTGTCTAGTTCCAGAGTTTCCTGAGACCACCTATAGAGGGTGTTGTGATGCAGACATATGGAACTGGAAATTTTCCAATTTCAAGAAAGGATTTAATGGAAGAAATCCATGCAGCAACTAAACGTGGGGTGATTGTTGTTAATTGCACACAGTGTCTTACTGGACGGATATCAGCATCTTATGAGACTGGCAGGGTAGAGTATGCTAATATTTACACAGCTTTAACTGCTGTTCAGTTTTTGAAAGAAGTTTGTTGATTACTTATTTTGTGACTCCTTACATTTTACAGAAACACACAGAAAGAGTAATCCTACACTGTAACATCAACATCTAAAAGTTTTTATAAACTTTGTCAACCTTTAAAAACACTTTTTGCACCACTTAATTGTCAAGTGACAATATATTTCAAGGAGACTTCTTCCTCATCCTCAGCTGATTGCTTGACTGGTTGTCATCTACTTCCCCCTTCCTCTGTTGTTTGATCTGCTGTCGTTCCCATTGGTGAGTCATATGATGTCATCTGATGCCAGTAATTCAAAATTCTGTTCGAATTCTTGGTAATGTATATATTTTCCCACACTGACCAGCTGAGGATGAGAAGGAAGTCTCCTTGAAACATGTTCTGCCATAGTTTGATACGTAAGTGGAGCAAAAGGTGCTTTTTAAAGGTTAACCAAGTTTTTAACAAATTTTATTACCATGCTCCACTGTTTTAAATAGCTCTTAGTTTTAATTTTATACTGTGACATCTGTTTGCTGCAGAACAATAACTTGTGCTACAAATTTCATGTGCCTTGCTCATGTATTAATAGGTCCTTCAAACCTCAATGCTAGATGACAGTGATGACCTATTCACATATTTTAGCACCGTGGGTGTCAAACCGGCTCATTTATAGATTTTGAGGCACTATTTTTAACACTTAAATAATATCAGTTTAAATATATAATATATAAATTCAATAACAGCCTACCTTAAAGCAATATGTGTATAAATAATATATAAAATGTATGTAACAGTCATTGTATTATGTTTATATTATTATGTACATGTATAATAATGTTATGTGAATTTATTACATAATTTAACAATGTAGGAGCTGTGAGAATAGAAGCCGAAAGTTACTAACAATGAGGTAACCTTGAGGCAACAATAAATTAGAAAGTTTAATAATGCTATTAATAATTCTTGGAATAATGTAATATTTAAAACAGTTTATAAATAGCCAATCAAAAACTAGAAAAAGCTTAAGTTAAATAAAAGTATTTTATTGGAGTAGGATTAGCCAATCAGTGACTTGAAATAGAGAAATTTACAGATTTAAGCGGTAGAAGCCAGACGCTAGAAGATAGTGTACCCAACTGGACACAGGAAAGCAGCGTTCCCGAGAAGTTTGATATGGTATAGGTTAAGTGTGAGACATAAAACGTCATTACAGCGAGAATAAAAATAAAGTTTACCTGTTAAAAAGTGAAATTAATAAATAAGTCACATCTCTACAGTATGATATATCAGTGAAGTGTTATTTAATCGTGTGAAAGATTAATAAAAGAGTGAAGTAAAAAAAATTATAATTTACGTAAGCCTTATTCTTTAGCTGCACCAACCCCTGCTAAGAGATACATGTTTCTGCAAACTACTACTGATGCAGCTGAGGCAAACATATATATAATATTTAAATAAACATTAAAAATACAAAGTTTATTTTTAAACGTGGGGGCGAAGGCCACCGGAAAAGTGAACTTAGGGCAAAGGCCACCAGAAAAGTGAACTTGGGGTGAAGGCCACCGGAAACTTTGTACCGTACGTGGGACTGCAACTGCTGTGTCACTCCAGCACAATAATGGAGTGACAAAATAAAAGGTTTACATATACTTATTTTCTTATGAATGTAAAGTTATATAACAACTTAGTAAAATCCTCAGTCTACGGATTGTGCCAGTATTCAGGAGGAATAAATCGCCCCCGCTCTGCTTATCTTTTGCCTTTAGCTATTGAATTATCCAATGAGGCATCTTAAAGAGGAAGTGGGCTAATATGCAAGAAACAAGTGTCATGTCACACTAGTGTGGCATAACAATTTTATAGTGTAGAAAAATATAATAGGACCTTGTTTACATTGTGATAACTCAAAAACTAAAATTCTTATTCCAGCTCTGTAACAGTATGTTAAAGAGCACAGATTCAAGATGATGATGATGTGTGATTGGTCTCCCTGTAAGAAAAAATTAAAGCTGCTAGTTTTCTTTGTAAAACTTCAATTGAAATACAGTAGAATCTCGTTAGTACGTTTTTGCAGGGACCTAAGGATTTGGACGTCATAGGCGGGAAAACGTGTTAACGAAAATGCAAAATCTGCAATTTAAGAACATAGGTAATAAAAATCTAATAATTACTACGTCACCATGGGCAATTTAAATCGATTTTGAGTACAATTTCATACTGAATACGATCCCGTTTCCATGTTAAATTCAATATGTTTAAATGAATTTGGATACACAAAGCCTGAGAAAAAATAATTCAAGCTTTTATTTTGGTCAACTTGGATTTTTTAAGTTATGAATGTTTTTGAGAAAATAAATTGCGAATTGTGGAAGCGGCAATAGTGGTTTTGCTGTGTTGTATTACACACGTGATAACAATTTCTGCTAAAAAAGAAAAAATTATGAGCGTGCATCGTGTTACGAGTACAATAGACGATATTATCTTTGGTGTATACAAGACGATTTGAACACGGAGGTGTTTCCATGCAACAAATTTCGTTCCAGTCCTCTTCTGATCCTATTTTCCAAGAGAAAAGTTTTGTTTTAGTATTTTTCCCTTCTTTAAAAGCAGTTTCAATCAATTTAGGTTTGCTAACAATCGTGTTTAAGGTTGACGGAGGAATGTTTAACTTCCGCACTATATCGACATGTTTTATATTTGGATTGTATTGCATCAAGGATTTTCAGTTTTTCACTGTTGGTTATTTACCTACTACACTTTCTTTTTTTTATTGTAAATGAAAAGTTAAAATACAGTCTACGGTTGTTTGGTCATCACTCAACATTAGAAACTATCATTAGCGTTTACCGCGTTTACCACGCCAAGGTAAAGCATTCTCTATTCCGCCCACAGAAATCGTGTCACACAAATATTTAAATGCATGTATGTGATTGGCTGCCGATTTCCACCCCGTGACCAAGGACTGACCAAAGTAGCAAATGAGGACATCAAACAATGAACGTGTTAAACGCCTACATCCACTGTACCGATCAAGGATTGGCCAAAACAGCGAATGAGGACGTCAAACTTCAAACGTAGTAAGCGGGACCGGGAAAACGCACTAAGCAAACATTTATTATATTTGGTGATTTGGTACCGGGACTTTTATAATTCAACGTAATACACGGGAAAACGTGTTAATGAGGAACGTGCTAACGAGATTCCACTGTAATTTGTATTACGAAAATCAATCAGCGAAGAACTTTTTTTCTTGAAGAGATAGATGGGGAAGTGGAAGCTATAAAATACCTTAAAAAGTGTGAATTAACTTTTGGAAGATATCCCATGATAATACTGCATGTATGTGAAATGCTATCGCTAGCTATATGCAAACACTTGCTTTCATGCCTGCTGCACCTTGCTCTTTGCATGGCCTGTCACAGCAATTTACAAACACAGAATTTTTGTTGGATGCTCTTGTGTCTTTAGTCCTGCCTCCACAGTTGGATAAGTTACAACAATGGTTTGATTAAGTGATAAACAATTTTGTGAGAATAAACTAAAATAAAATACGGGCTAGGCAAAATTATGGCGTGTAGTGCATAAGCAGTGACTCAGAAGCAGATTAGGAGAGACATACCCACCTAAGGCAGTTAGAAAGGGAGAATACATGACCAGGTGAGTTACCCCTCCCAAGGATTTTTTTCTAAGTTGCTGTACTTTAGATAATAGATAGATGCAATGTGGGGACTCCTCAGCACTGGGCACCCCATTCTGGGGATTACTATTATGCCACTGCTTTCACTTGTTTCAAATAATCAAAATAAGCACTTCCATGTATTACTCTCAGAAAGGATAGCTATAAATGTATGCATTTAAAGAAGGTATTTGAGACACTGCCATTTAATGGGCATGGTGCCTGGCAGACATTTTGACAGTTCTACTCCCATACAAGGGGTAAAACAAAACACACGAAAAATACTTACAAAATCAAGGTTGGAGAATATCCTTAATGAATAAAGAAAATATACTTGCAGGGACATATACAAAAAGTGCAGAATCCTAACTGTTCCATATATATGCATATCTGAAAGTATCAAGTATTTACCACTTAATGAAAAAGTAGCCAAAAATAGTCATATGCACACTTTTAATGTGTGCGGGTGCATTATCCTGATGAAAGAGAAGACAGCTGCCATGATTTTCCTGCCGATGGAATGGTTTTCACTTTCTTTGGAACAGGTTTGACAAAGGAAATCCACTGATTTGATTGTTGTTTGGTTTTAGGTTGATAGTAATGGATCCAAGTTTCATCAACTGTTATATAATGCCGCATTGGGTTGCACTGGAACATGTTCAAACATTCCTGTGAAATGGTCACACAATTCTGCTTGTTCTCAACTGTGAGCAGTTGCAGCACCCATCTTGCTTACAGCTTTCTCATACTCAAAAATTCGTGTAGAATGTTATACACCCGTTCACTCGAGATGTTTACGGTCTGGCTATCTCACGGATTTTCAATCAGCGGTCTTACAATAAAGTATCATAAACTTTGTTCACCATTTTTTCTGTTGTGACCTCAACTGGCCGTCCTGTGCATATGGCATCTCTTGTGCTCGAATGGCCACATCGAAATTCTGTGAACCACTTGTGAACCATGCCATGTGAGGAGCAGAGTCCCCATAATACTTGTTCAGCTTTTCTTCTGTTTCCTTCGCCGTCTTACCATGCAAAAAGCAGTGCTTTATCAGAATACGAAATTCACTTTTCTTCATTTTCTACGAAGCAACACACATCTGCTTATTTTAGACACACTCAACAATGTTCTAAGAAACAAATGATGACAAATTTCTGTGATTATACACAGACTAGATGTAAGACTTGGATGCAAACAAGACACCTGTGATTAGAACGCTATCTCTCGTCAAAGTCATGGACCCATCAATCCGCCCAGGTATGTGTTTTAATTAAGAACTTTCTTAATCGAAAAGTGCTCATTTAGATTGGATGAATTGTAAACATTTTGTAAATAGGTATTTATAACTTTGATGATGCTTGAAACTTGTACAAATCTATAAGCAAAGAAATAAATTTAATAAAAAATGCATTGTACAGCAATGAAGAATTCAAGTATATAATACCAAATATAATCAGAGAGTGTAAATATTGTAAACATATGTTTGTATAATTCTTAAGATATTATATATGAACATTGTATACAATAGAGGGAACACCTCACTACAACCTGTGGGAGATTATTGTGATTACCACCATCCCTCCAGGAGGAAGGGATGAAGTGAAGGAACCACAGGAGACTACAGGTTGCAGGCAGACAAGCCACAGTACGGAAATCCTTAACTGTTCCTGGCTTGAAGAGCCATCCTTCTAATGAAGCTGGCTAGAGAAGACAATGTACAACCCATCCTTCAGTGTTCATGGGAAATACTCTTTCCTTGGAGCAAGCATTTGCGTCTTCTGTCCAGCACTGCCATATGCCACAACATCTAGTACACCTGCAACATGAGAAGGAAATGGAGTGAAAGGGAAATGAGGAAAAGGAAATCATAGTAAGTGAGAAACCAACCCAACATTCACCTAGCAACCAGGAAAAACCACAAAAAACCCAAGGACAAATTGGGCGATTAATGAGAATTGAATCTGGGACATCCCGAATATGAGTCTTAATATTACCACAGAGCCATCTCGCTGTGTATGAAAATTGTGAGAAATTAATTAGTAAAAAACATTGTTGTACATGTATATAATGTACTTTGGAACTTTGTGATATATCCTATGTATTCTGAACGTAAGGAAGAAATAAAATGAAATGCAATGAAAATGAAATTTTCTTGAGAAAGTCCACAATCACTTGTAGTGCTATGGGCATTTGTTTGGCTGAACAAGTGAAGGTAGGGGACAATGATTTCATCATGCAGTTATGTAATATCATCTGGAATGATAGCAGTGAGGTAACTGAGTGAAACATGCATTTCCTACCTTCCCTTACTTCAGCCCATGTGCATGTACACTTGAGAGGCAGATGGTGATGATATTGTTTTTAACCTCTGCTGTACCTACTCTTGTATGTGTTACAGCTGCTAGGGGAGCTGGGTGTTACCCCTGGATCAGACATGACTCCAGAAGCTGCTCTAACAAAACTAGCATACGTCATTTCAAAATCAGAGTGGGATATGGAGACAAAACGTGAGGTAAGAAATTTTCCTAATGTTGGAAACCAAATTTATTTAAGCATAGTGACTTTGTACTATAAACATTGTATGGCTAATGTCTAAAAGTTACAAAAAAAAAAAAATATATATATATATATATATATTCTGATGTGTTATCTTCACTGATTTTCTCCAGCCACTACTGTTTATTTTTATATACCATCGACAAACTGTTCTTTGCAGAAGCTTATTTTTCTACCATTTCATACTACAGGGAGAGCCAAAAAACTATGAACCGGCTGCACGTTGATTTCCTGTCTGCATCCTCAGTGCTCATTGCCGTCTGCCGCTATCATAGAAAAGCGCAGATGAAACCATACAACATTTTTAAAACTACTTTTAAAGGCTTTATTTACCAACTTTATGAAAGGAGCTGCCGAAACTGGCCACCATCGTCCATACATTTTTAGCACCTCTTTTGGAAACTATCCATCACTCACCGTAGTTCACGTTGAGAAATGCTGGCAATTTCCTGGCGGATATTTTGTTTTAATTCTTCCAGGGTGTGTGGGTTTGTCTTGTACACTTTGTTTTAAGTTACCCCAGAAATACAAATCGCAGCGGGTTAGGTCAGGGGAATGATGGGGCCACAAATCTCTACCTATAATTTTGTCCTCAAACACATTTTCAATTGTTTCCATCAAAATATTGGCCGTATGAGCTGTTGCAGAGTCTTGTTGAAAAAAGGCAAAATCACGTTCTCTGTCTGTTAATTGTCTAAAAACAGGGGGTAAAATTGTATTCACATATGCACGAGCTTCAACTTTTGACTCGAAAAAAAAAAATTCCGATTGTTTTCTACTTACCAACAATAAAGTTGTTAAGTAAAGCCTTTAAAAGTAGTTTTAAACATGTTGTATGGTTTCATCTGCGCCTTTCTGCATCTGCACCAGGGGCAGACAGCAGCGAGCGCCGAGGATGCGGACAGGAAAAACACTGCGCAGCCATTTCATAGTCTTTTGGCTCTATCTATATGAGTTAAATTTTTGCAGAAATAGTTTAATTCCATATTTCGTTGTGGACTTAAGAGTGACGTGGAGGATGAAGTGATAGTGATATCTAAGATAAGATGGAATTAATTATTCCCACAGTTATCTTATGTTTGCCAATGTGTTACCTACCTCACAGTAAATGGACTCTTCATTCTGACTCAAAGCATATTCACTTGGGTGAGTGGAAGATAGTCTTGTGCAAATTATTGTTCGAAACTGTTGCACGTTGTTTTCGCTATGGTCACATAACAAGAAAATTGATTGAAGATTCATTGTGCTATGGCCATACAGCAAGATGTTATATGAAGGCCCTGTTGAAGATGCAGGGAAAGGCATTGTCATACAGAACACTGATGAGTTAGATTAGATCTTTCAATGGTCACCCAAGCATCAGTGAAGAGCAAGCGCTGGCCAGCCATTTCCGTGCTGTTAAACACAGATTGATGTCACACAATACATAAGTTAGGCCAAGAAATAGGATTATCAGATATGTCTGAGCTGCATATTCTGAGAATGGGAAAAATTGCATTGTGATGTGTTCCCTATGATTTAATGGAAGCACACAGATTCTGCATGGTCTTTGTGATCCCTTCCTGTGAAACTCCTTGTATCCCCTTATCCATCATAATAAGCCCTTTTAAACCAAAGCATTCTGCTCTGCTAAGTCTGGATACAAGGAAAATGTGACTTGACACACATATGCAATCAAGTTGTCTGAGAAGTGCGCTTTTCTTATACAAGGGTAATCCTAAAAGTAAGGTCTCCAAAGCGCTGGGATTGTAGGGAAACTGTTTGTGTGGATGTTGGCCATACTGCTTTTTTCCTTCCTCCCTCCACTCTTCAGAAACCACCGCACATCCCTTAGCGCCCTCAGTCTTGGCTTGGCAGCCAGTTATAATGGAGCTCCCGTTAGCCACTACCGTCAGGTGCAAAGTTCGCGCAGTTATTCACTTTTTGAGTGCAAAAGGGGTTAAACCTGTCGAAATTCATCGACAGTTGATGGAAGTGTATGGAGAGTCTTGTATGGATGTCAAAAATGTCCACAAGTGGTGTAGAGAATTTGCAAATGGTCGCACGGAAATTCATGACGAGGAAAGAAGCGGGAGAACGTCCATTTCTGACGAAACAATCGCAAAGATTGAACAAATCGTGCTTCAAGATCGGCGGATCACTCTCAATGAGCTCTGCATTGTTGTTCCTGAGATTTGTCGAAGCACTATTCATCGGACTTTGATTGAAGAGTTGAAATTTCGGAAGGTGTGCGCAAGATGGGTCCCAAGAATGCTGACAGAAGATCACAAAAGGCAACGCACTGAAGCTTCCCGCCAATTTCTTCAACGCTATACAGATGAAAAGGACAACCTTTTGGATTCAATAGTCACGGGTGATGAAACCTGGGTTTTCCACTTCACACCTGAGACCAAACAACAATCACGTGAGTGGCGGCATTCCGGTTCACCCAAGCCGCGAAAATTCAAGAGAACATAGTCTGTCGGTAAAGCCATGGCAGCTGTGTTTTGGGATCGAAATGGGATATTGTTGGTCGACTTGATGGATTCTGGGACAACAATAAATGCCGACAGGTATTGTCAGACATTAAAAAAATTCAGATGGGCAATTCAGAACCGTAGAAGCGGAATGTTGAGCAAGGGCATAAGCCTTCTCCATTTCAATGCTCGCCCCCACACCGCCCGTCAAACCATGAATCTTCTGCAACATTTGGATGGGAAACCATCACCCATCCACCCTATAGTCCAGACTTAGCACCCAGTGACTACCACATGTTTCCCAAGTTGAAAGAACACTTGGCTGGAAGGCGCTTCGGTGGCGACGATGAAGTGAAAAATGAGGTCCATCACTTTTTCAAGAGCATGGCGGCAAGCTGGTATGACATGGGCATACAAAAACTGCCACAGCATCTACAAAAATGCATAGACCGAAATGGCAATTATGTGGAAAAATAGACAAATGTTAAAGCTTCAAAACTATGTACCATTTGTTGTCAATAAAAGTTTCTTTGTATTTTAAAAAACATTGGAGACCTTACTTTTGGAATTACCCTTGTATACTACAATGCAGGTGCTGAAACATTCACGGTTAGCATCTAAAATTCTTTAATATTGTTTGAGCTGACAATTTATGCAGAAATTATTTAAAGATATTTATGGTTCCAAATTAAAGGGAGGGCATGAGCCCTTTAGCACCAGCCGCCAATGATTTTGGAAGGAAGTCAGATCAAGAATGGAAGACATGGATAGACAAATTTTATTTTCCCAGATTAGGGAGAAAAGTTCATTGACATATTACAAGGAATTAAAAGCTCAATAAGTAAGAAAGAGTTACAGGAATAAAAAAGTTGTGTTAAAGATTTTTTGAAGGTCATAGAGGTTATCTAAATTAGGGGAGATGGTTTGAAAGGTAGATGAAATAGAGATGGGAATTTGAAATAAATATTAAATTAGTTTAATATAATTTAGATAAATCTTAGATGTGTGCCATTTTGCACAATCCCCCCATGGCAGTCCAGAAAATTCTGACCAGCATAGATGACGGCTCTTGGAGACGCCCTTAATTACCAGCATTAGTGATCATCATTAAAATGTGGCCAAGAAACCAGCTACGCCAGTACTTCTACACCAGACATGGGGTAGAAGTTCTCCAAGTCGCCAGTACATGGAGAAGGGCAGGCAGATGGCTAAAAGTTCCTCCCCTCCCCAACTGGAAGTGAGCAGCATGACAGAGCGAGAAGAGAGAGCCTAGTGTGGCCCAGCCGGCGACAGTACAGCAGAGGACTCGCAAACAGTGAATTATGATGTACGACTAACTATTGGCTTATTCCAAATGTAAAAATATAACCTTTTCATAAGTAGAAAAACCACTAAATTATAACAACGGGTATAAGTACATTTAGGTTTAGAATCACATTATAACATGAGTAGGCAAGTGAGGGTCAAGCCTACTGGTAAAGTCAGTTACATTCATCTGAATTTTGGTTTGCCATATGTCACGGATTTTGCGGACAATCCGCGACTTTATGCTAGAAGACGAATGTCCTGGATGAAGAGATAAAAGTTGCGAAAGCAGTGAGTGCTACAAAAAATGATTTTATTATTAACTTGAGTTTTACCGCCAGATGCTGTTGAATATTTCACCATTCTTTACAATAGAAGTTTCCAGATGACAACATCGAGGCTGACGAAGACCATCAATATATCACCGATCTTGCACTACCAGTGACAGTGGAAGCAATACTAGAATTGATTCTCTGTGATTTTGCTGTTTCTGGTTCCTTTATTTCTAGTGCCTGCCTCATGCTTATATGTTTTGTGGTTTGTATGAGGTTAACATTCATGTGGAGGGTAATTCTGAACTTGAATGATCCACAGCTCCAAATTCAGTATAACATGAAAAATATAAGCTGTACTGCTTTTCACAGACTCATTCAGAATCAGAGCAAGTTCCTTTCCTCTGTTCAACGCTCAGAGAAACATGACTGGTACAAAGCTTAGTGTAAAATAGGTCTCAACTGTAGCAACACAGTTGTGTATAGTTTAGTATTTTAATTAAAAAGTTATTTAACATTAATTTTCTTATTAATGACAATTCCTTTGCTGACAGCGTTAATTCTTGGACTATATCCTTGATTTTGGTTCTTGGATTATGGCAACTCTATCTGAATTTATATTTGCTGTTACAAAATTGTAAAGAAATTATAGATAGCATTCTTAATTTGAGGAAAGAGCTATTTGGTTTTAGAGGCATTTGTTATTTTGAACATTTGAAATAGTGTTGGTAATGTATCAGGGAAATGCAACAATTGAGGATAATATTATTGCAAAATTCATAATGTTGAATTGTATATGCATAGACATTGAAAGTTTATTTTGTTAATGTTTCATATTGTAAAGGTGGTGTTAGAGCAATTCACCTATTAATGTTAGTATGCAGAAGGAATTTAATTTGGTGTTATACAAGCACAGTAAATTAGAATTGAAAGCTGTTTCTGCACCATCATTTAGAAACAAAGTATTCCTCTTATCACCTCATTCCACATCCTTGCCGTTTAGGCCTATAAGTTTGGTAGTGATGTACCCTCGGCTTGTCGTATGGGTTAAGGGAGTTCAAAATACATTTTAAACCACAATACGAAATGGTAGCCAGAGCGAGATATTATAAAATGCTTGGCTAACCCTTGCAGATGATAGAGGTTATGTATGTAATCTGATTATCTTTTCTATACCGAGTTATTTGTGCCTCTGGCCAACTAACTAGGGTTCAGGCCAAACCATAACCATGTATTAAATATTTTCATTTGCAACGGTATTAATGTTGCTTGTGATGTTTATGTATGTGTGTTTACTTCACGCGTTGCCATCTTGTGACGTCATTCATTGGTTTGGTTTGTAGCTCCATCTGGCATAGCAATTTGCATCAGTTTTGAAATAATTCACTTTAAATGTCCTCCAGCTAGCTCTTTGGGTCGAACATTTATCTCTTACAGGTTGTGAAGCGGAAAGGAATCTTTTATCCAGAAATTATACTGATGAAGAAAATTTGTTTTATAATCACGTTCACGAACACTTTTACATATTGATTTAGATACTCGCCAAACTGAAACTGTTTGTAATAACTTCTTACTTATCACTTTTAACTCACGTACTTCAACTTTGTGTATATTTAACTGTATAATACTTTAGATTCTCGTAATTCTGCTGCACATAACTTATGACGAACTGACTGACTGAAGACAACGTGTAACGTGCTAGAAATTTAGATGAACTGGGCGACCGACGTGTAAGGTATTGAGAATTTTGTTGAACTGTGGGGCGATCTACCACGGACTCGACTTTATATACTCCCACTC
The DNA here is from genome assembly GCA_030765065.1 of Deroplatys truncata. NCBI lineage: Eukaryota > Metazoa > Arthropoda > Insecta > Mantodea > Mantidae > Deroplatys > Deroplatys truncata. The sequence goes on from CM060987.1 coordinate 23,556,780, forward strand.
CTCGACATGCCTAAAGATTATAAATGAACTGCTATTGGCTAATAAAACGCGCCAACATTAGCGTCTATTTTAATATCCAATGAAAACCACGAATACATATTGCTTTAGGAAATATTCTAGAAATTTCTACCGAAAGCGTGCGAACATTACGTAACTTCCTTGTTCCCGGTAATGATAAACAGCTCACCCCCTCGCTGCATTATTGCGTTATTACAGTTTCAGTAAAGCCGTATAAACTTATTTCCCAATAATAATTACAATTAACAAACATCTGAAATCAATGTCACATAAAAATACATATTCATATTACAATCATTATTTACATTTAAGTAATTTGTGATACAAATTACCGTATCATATGCCCCACTAGAAACATAATTATAGATATTTATAACTTGTTTGGAAATTTTATAATTGTGTTTTTAGTCTCCTAAATCTTGGAACACACGCTATCACTTTCACTTGACACTTCACACGCATTTAACACACGACATATGTTTTATCTCGCCACTACTTACTGGCTCTGGTTTAATTAATTTAGATATTAATCTGACATCACAAATTTTTTTTATAGCAAATACTTTACCCTAAATTATTTAATCACTGCTACCAAATTGTTTACTTTCTTAAGTTGTTGACAAAAATTTATACATTTAAGATTTTTTTGTAATTATTATACATATTTACCAAAATATTCACCCTTTACATATATTTAAATCTCTTAAATCTAAGTACTGTTTCACCTTTTCTGTTTGCTACATAAGTATTTGTTTTTGTTTTTTTTTTATTATTATTTTTACCCATATTTGTTATTTTGTACTTTATTTTAACAATACTCTTTGGAATTATATTTATGTACTTTTAATTTAATATCATATTAAGTTTCAATCTTTGCATTCTTAATTTTCAAATGTTGTTACAGTTACTAAAAATTTAATTCTTTTTTTTTTTTTTTTTTAAACATTTCTCTTTTTTTTTTTTTTTTTTTTTTTTATAATTTATTTCTCTTTTCAAATGACATATAAATAATTAACCCTCTTACGTTCCAATACATTTCTCTGCAAGTCATCTTTACCTATCCAGCATTTACTTTACATCTCATTGCTATTTACCCTCCTGGATCAAATTGTGTGTGGCTAAACATTACTCGTAGCCGTATCCTAACCTTCAAATTTTTGTTCATGAATAACCTCTTGTATTCATATGAAATTTCATCACATGATAACATTTGAAAACAATCTAAAGCTTCCTGAACAATACATTTTTTACCAACTTTCATTTTCCATTCTTCTGCTATCATTTTAATTTGAGAATACTCTGACAAATCTGTACTAAACTGTACTGGACTGGAGTTTTCATTTTGAACATCTTGGTACAATTTATTTCTTTGCATTCTTGTCTCATTCTGTATTTCTGATATCTCCCCTCTGAAATTAACTTGCGCCTTATTCACATCTACATTCATAACCTCTTTCATCTCTCTTAACTCACTTGAAATACTACTCATTTGACTTCCTAATTCTGTGCATTCTACATTAACCTCACTTTCTTTGTTACCTATTTCCTTGCTCATGTCTAGCATTTTCTTTGAAACTTCTCCTATCTCACTTACTATTACTTCCTCATTTTCATCTCTCATTTTTGGCATACTACTATCTAGCTTCGTAACTTTCTTTTCAATTTCTCCACTGCTTTGATCTACTTTTTGCTCTAATATCTCATTACTCCTACCAATATTTTCAGTTGATTTCCTATGATCTTTGTTTATAGCTTCTCTCAATTCCATAAAACTCTGATCTATTTTCTTACTAAGATTTTCCCTTAATTCCTCTTGACTCTTACGAATATCTTTCAGCATTTTCATTATTTCCATCATCATACCAGCATCAATATTAATATTTCCTGCTATTCTATTCTGACTTTGTTTACTAACATTTCCTCCCTCAACTACTACATTGTTTAAGCTATTTTCTGTCACCTGTATTGAATTACAGCTAACTGTTACACTATCCCCTTCCATCATTGTTTCTTCAATATTACTAGTAGCCATTTTTTTCGTTTTCTAAAAAAAATTACCATACTCTGACCTTTTGTGATGCTGTCTGTTGATGTAGCTTTGATGTCCAGCGTTCTGCCCCATTCTCCTAGGTTTGTATGTCGCTTCTGCGTTGTATTGTGATGAACCTACGTCGTCTTGTAGTTGAATTCCTTGTTGCCTTGTAATCTCGGAATTACGATGTCCAATCTGCATCTTGTAGATCATTTCACTGCTCCATTCATTCCACATTCTGGTTAATTCTGCTACTTTCCTGGTTAATTCTGCTACTTCCTGGTTATTGTGATCCTTTCCTGGTCATCTTGCCCCACGTTCTGGGTGCCAATATGCAACGGTATTAATGTTGCTTGTGATGTTTATGTATGTGTGTTTACTTCACGCGTTGCCATCTTGTGACGTCATTCATTGGTTTGGTTTGTAGCTCCATCTGGCGTAGCAATTTGCATCAGTTTTGAAATAATTCACTTTAAATGTCCTCCAGCTAGCTCTTTGGGTCGAACATTTATCTCTTACAGGTTGTGAAGCGGAAAGGAATCTTTTATCCAGAAATTATACTGATGAAGAAAATTTGTTTTATAATCTTTATTGCCGAACACGTTCACGAACACTTTTACATATTGATTTAGATACTCGCCAAACTGAAACTGTTTGTAATAACTTTTTACTTATCACTTTTAACTCACGTACTTCAACTTTGTGTATATTTAACTGTATAATACTTTAGATTCTCGTAATTCTGCTGCGCATAACTTATGACAAACCGACTGACTGAAGACAACGTGTAACGTGCTAGAAATTTAGATGAACTGGGCGACCGACGTGTAAGGTATTGAGAATTTTGTTGAACTGTGGGGCGATCTACCACAGACTCGACTTTATATACTCCCACTCCTCGACATGCCTAAAGATTATAAATGAACTGCTATTGGCTAATAAAACGCGCCAACATTAGCGTCTATTTTAATATCCAATGAAAACCACGAATACATATTGCTTTAGGAAATATTCTAGAAATTTCTACCGAAAGCGCGCGAACATTACATAACTTCCTTGTTCCCGGTAATGATAAACAGCTCACCCCCTCGCTGCATTATTGCGTTATTATTGACAGTTTCAGTAAAGCCGTATAAACTTATTTCCCAATAATAATTATAATTAACAAACATCTGAAATCAATGTCACATAAAAATACATATTCATATTACAATCATTATTTACATTTAAGTAATTTGTGATACAAATTACCGTATCACATTAATAAATACTGTTGAATATCACTTATACATTTTCTTGCAGTTTTACACTAAATTTTTAGGCACCGATTTCTATCCAATAATATTTAGTTCAATTAAATGTTTTTTGGTTATACATTTTCTCATTAATATGCACATTTTTCTGGTACCCATATATGAAATGTTTAATTTACTTACTCATTTATACATTATATGAGGGTGATTCAAATATAAATGGTAATTTTTTTTATATGTTTATTGATTAAACATGCACACAAATGAGACATTTTCTATTTCTCTGCATAGCTTCCTTCACGCTCTACACACTTTTGCCAACGATTTGGAAGCTTGAATATCCCTTGTTCAAAAAAAGTTGGGGAACGTGTCATCAACCATTTGCACACATGCTCCTCAACGTCTTCATTGGTTTCGAATCATTGCCCTCCAAGCAATTCCTTCATGGGTGCAAATATAAAAAAATCTGATGTGTTACACTCACATGACTTTCTCTACTCTTGTACAATCTAATTTTACAAACGCCTATTCTCCATATGCTTCATGTTAATCGAGATATCGAGATGTCAATCTTATTGGTAATTTTCTTGTAGATGCAAGGGAAATATGGTAGCTTTTAAGCGATAGTCAAATATTTTAACGCTGGTTGCTATGTGGCGCATTCCATTCTCTTTGCATGTCCAGGACAAAAAAAATGAATAACGAATGTGAGAAAAAGTATAAGTATTGTAAAATTTAAGGAAATAACAAGCAATATCTCGAAAATGGTTCACTCAACAAAAGAAATGTATATGACATAAGTTGTGTATTTTAACGCGATCTACATTTTTTGTGTAGTAAAATTTTGTCTATCTCTTATGGTTTACCAGTTATGCAAAAGTCGTTCACAATGAAGAATACTTTTGGAGACATTCCCAGAAAATTCGAGATATACATTTCATTTCTCATGACATTATCTTAAACAAATGATATTTTCATCAAAATCGTTAGAGCCATTTTTGAGAAAATTAAAATTTTCGAAAAATCTTCCATGTAAAGGGTAGTCTGGGGTGGGGGGATTTTCTTGAAAACCTTCGTGTCGCATCTCTGGAAGATACTGAACCTAAATACCAAGTTTGGTGCTTATCCGACTGTTCGTTTTTGAGTTATGCTGTTCACAGACACACACACACACACACAGACACACACACAGACACACACACACACACACAGACACACACACGGACATGTTTCCAAAAATGCTTTTTTTGGATTCAGGAGGTCTCAAAACATGTATTTCCGGTGAAATCTCGGTATCGAATTTTTGGGTGGAATGCAATACTTCCCCTACTTACTATACGTAGTAGAGAAAGTAATAGTCTGGGGGGACAAGTCTGGACTACAGGGAGGGTGTTCAAGGATTTCCCAGTGCAAGTCCTCCAATGTATCTCTTGTCAAATTTGCAGTGTGAGGCTTAGCATTGTGTTGGAGATGGATGACATCTCTGATGGGCATACAACGTCTTTTGCTCTGGTAGGCGGCTTTTACTGACTTCAACAATTGGCAAGTAAGCCGCATTCACTGTACATCGATCCTGCAGAAAATCAATGAGTAAAACTCCTTTGTAATCAAAAAACACTGTCACGAGAAGCTCTCAAATGGCACAGATGTTGTCATCAGTGAGACTTTACTTTGGATGTCGCACATGACCTTCATTCTCTACAGTTTCACGGCCACCCCTAAATTCTCTGCTCAAGTAAACACTCAATTCTGGGACAGTGTAGTGTTCCCAAAGTGCGCCTTCAAATGAGTGAAAATCTCTGAGGGTTTGACCCCTTCATTGGTTAAGAACTTTATAATAATGCATTGCACAATTGAAGAAGGAACCTCTTGTTCACTCATAGCTGTACTGATGCCGAAACTTAGCGAAGCAGCTAACCAGGCTGGTTTCCTCTCCTAACATACCGACCTTCAACCCCCCACTCCACCATCCCGCTTAGAACTGCCTGTGCAGTACTCTTGCACAATTACCGTTTATATTTGAATCACCCTTGTATTTATGCTATGTTAAGATATATTGTGCATGGTTTCTATACACTGCATCCTTACTGTCGCGGCACAAAACAGTAGGCATGTTAGGTGAGACATCAATATTTCTGAATGCATTATTGTTACACATGTGTTAACAATAATGACGAGCATGGTTATTCTTCTCCAGGCACTCTAAATAGTGTATTATGATTATTATTTGTGTGTTTGTTTCATTTAGTGTTTTCTTATATTTGACCAAGCAAAATTCAGAATACAAATGAAATAATGATATAAGCCTAAACCTAGAAACAAGTTTTAAAGTTAATATTCATATATTTCTTATCTTGCTTATCTCTACATTGAGTTGCTGTGGGCCCTGGGACCCAAAAGTTTGAAACTCTGAGGTTGCTGAGCTATTAAGTTCTACTTATAGCTTATCTAATACCAACTATTAATTAACTTTCTTCTTAAGCTTGCTTTATAATTTTCCTCATCTCTTACTTTGCCCCCAAAAAGTTTCCTATCCTTATATTTTTTTCTACATTTTACATTCATGAACTTTTACTTTTGAATTTTTTTTTATAAATTTGACCATTCCTTTTTACTCATCCTCTCTCTAAGCATCTTAGTTCCTTCGCATTCCAAAATTGTGTACCAATTATTATCCTTCAAGTTACATAAAGAACGTTTCTCTAAATCACTCCCTATTCTTAGAACTTACAATTTCACCATCCCTGTTCCATGCCCATGCAAAGCCTCGCTGCTTTGTCACATTCATTAACATAATTTTCCCTACTCCAAACCATCTTTATTTCTCTATATTCTCCTATTGAACTTTTCAAATTAAGACTTGCAAATATTTTTTGTCTTTCAATATCTTACAGTCTTAAACTGATTTCTTTTCAGAAACCATTTTGCAACAATTCCCTCGCTTTTCACATATCCCCAAAACCAATTTTCATCATAGTTTCCTTTATCTTTTGCCTTTCCTGTACTACCAAACATTGATGTAAAAGTCCATGCTCATCTAGAATTGTAATTCTAGTCAAATATGTCAACACTCTTTCTACAATTTTTCCGCTAGTTCTGCTTGCGCCATACTATTGCATACTCAAGATTTGTTTACAAAAGCAGCAATGGATCATATCCACTAGAGGGACCCTTCCTCCAAACTACAAATCTTCACTCCATATAGCATTTTTGCTTCGATTATTGCCATGTAAACTCTCTCGAACTGATTTATTTGCATCCCTGGTAATTTAACCATACATGCTATAATAGCTGTTAATGTGAATTTACCTTTAGCTAGTACCATTCTCTTTTGCTCATTCGAACCTTACTTAATCTTACTCCTAGATAATCAAATTTATTTGTCTACCTCAACTTTTCTTCCTTGCTAGTACCATTTATCATCTTTCATTAACTTGTTACCTTTTTTAAATACCATAACTTTTGTTTTACTTACAATAATTCTTACACTCCATTTCTTACAAAAATTCAGTTTTATGTTTTCTCATTTATACATATTCTTAGTTGTCTTCCTTTGAAAATGTATAAGTGAGGTTATGCTATAATAATAAAACATAACATGACAGGGTCACACTTCTAAACAAAAATGAAGGAAAGCCCATGCTGGTATACGAAATCAAGTGTGCAAATGGTTAAATTAAGCAATCTTTGAAAGTACTTTTGAACTGTTGAGGTCATAATCTGGCAATAAAGACTAAAGCAGCAACCCATGTTACAGATGATGCAGGAGAACATCAGAGGAGAACTTACACCAGAACCAGAGACTGAACCTGAGCAGCTGCAGAAACTGGAGCAGCTGATTGTATCATTGGGAATAACTTGTGCCAGTCATCAGCATCTGCTGCAAGAGCTTACAATGTCAAGTGCTTTTCACGGCAGTATCAAAGAACTAAATGACCTGAAAAGAATGGTACTAAGACTATTGATATTTCTAATTATGTTTGCTTACCATATGAGCAGAGATATTTGAGAAATAATTGAGATTACTCTTGTGTATACTCAAAACTTTCTTCTTTATGGTATGACAAAATCCCATCATTTTTCACGCTTGTTATGGCAATATAAGAAGTTGAGTTGTGGGTTCATTATATTAGGTGAATCAAATATAAACCAAAATTTGTAAAATATGATTTTAATGTACAATAGAACACAGCTTAACCACACTAAAGCAGACAGAGCTGTTTCAGATAATGCATTTATTCAGATAACACAGACCTGCGAATTTAATTTTTTTTTTTCTGTCACATGGGATTAAAGAGGTCTGTAAACCTAATTTTGGTATGCTGAATTCAAATCTACTTTCCATTTCTTCATATCAACTACTTTTTTTGGCATGCAGAAAGAAAATATGTAATATTTGAGTTTATTTCTAGTTTTTAAGTACAATTTAAAATGCATGAAATCATCCAAACTAAGAAACAATCTCAAATCTACAGATGCAACCGTTTATATTGAACTAGAAAATTTCAAACATACCTTATGATTTTATTTTCCCCTCCACTGTTTTGAAAACCAATGCTGAGTTGACTTGCGTTGTGGTCCTGGTCTTTAACTAAACACCAATAGTAGTCACCATCATGGAGACGCCCCATCGACTCTGGTACTTTGTTTCCATCATCCTGGTGGAATCAATCTCCCTGTTTTTCACTTAATGCACCCAGGTTTTCAGGAAAATATTAAGATGCAAATGCAGAAAATGCAATTTTAAGCTCATATTGCATCCGAGTACCTTGAACTTTTTGAGTATGGTTTTAACACTATGCTCATATTGATCATCTTTAACATTACCCAAAAACTTGTTTATAACTTCATTGAATGAGTCCCAAGCTTGAAGCTCTATGTCTGTCATGATATTTCTAAAATGAATGTCCTTCATGAGTTTGCGAATCGCCTTCTTTCACTTTAATTCAGACAACATTTGAAATTTCTGAATAAGATGTTGGACTCACGGACAATGTTTGTCCAAAACTTTGACAAATTCCTTCATTATCCTTAATATGATATGTAATGGGGGATAGCAAAACCTTTTGTAAGACAATTAGCAGGCAATTTATTACATATTTTGTCCCTGGCACTAAATCTTTTCTTTTTGGCCAATTAGATCCATCCCAGTGTGTTTCTCTCGCTCTAGACTCCCATTTACACAAAAAGGCGGGAATTTCATGTACCCTGCTTGTTAGCGCAATAAAATACTGCACACTTTAAGATCACAGGTACCACTTGTGTTGATTATATTTAATTTGTTCTAGGACAGTATACACATTTTGGTACGTTTCTTTAAGGGATATAGAGTGAGCTGTTGGAACTGAAGCAAACATATTGCCATTGTGCAGCAAAACACCTTTCAGACTTCTCTTACTTGAGTCAACAAAACTACGCAAATCTTTTGCATTGTAAGCTGTTCCAAGACAACCTATCAAGTTGGGGATATCAAAACAATACACTAGTTCCTTTTCCTTTACAAAATATTTCTGGAACTCTTCTTCTCGATGTCTGTATCAGTAGAAAGTTGTTCCAGGTCCTAAAAGATTGTTTTCTTTCAGCCTTGGACCTAAAAGTGCACTTTTTTTCTTTGGTAAGACCGAAATCATGTACCAAATCATTTAATTCTGACTGACTCAATGGATTTGGAATGTCATCTTCTAAGTCTGGAGACCAATTTATATCATCTACAGTCATAGTATCAGTAATACCGTAGGTGGTGATAGAACAGGAACATCAGGTCCATGAGGCACGGGGCCTCACTGATGGCAAGTTTGGATATATAATGCCCACTTTATTTTTCCTATTGAATTCAGATATATTACACAGACAAAAATAGCAGTCATTAAAATGCTTTTGTTGTTCAGGCCATACCATAGGAACACCAGCCAGCATAGATGAACAAACTCCCTTGTATCACTGTCTTAGATTTTCTACCAACTTTAACACACATTATAAGGAGCAAAATTCTAATCTTGATCTCCTAATGTAATTTTAAAATAGGCCAGATACAAACTCTTGATAAATGCAGTAATTTTTCTCTGTTGCTTTATCGCATAACACCCACAAACATAACAGAAATTGTTAGGATTGTTCACACAGCCCCTCCTAAATATACCACTTGAACTACTCAAACTTGCCATTTTTTTCCACAAATAAAATTCACAACACAATATGGCTTCAAAAGAGACCCGCTAAGTAGTAGTTTAAAACTGCACTCAGGATTCTAACATAGGTTCCCGTTGATATCTTAGGCAATAAATGTTTATGAGATAAGTTCAACATTACCTGTAAACAGAGATAGACAGTGGTACAACATGACATGATTTAGCATGTTTACATATTCTAATCAAACATGATGTAAGTTGTATATGCAGTGATGTTAATACTATAGTACTGAACTCTCAATTTTTTGCTGAAACAGAATTGTTCAAAAATCTGTATGTGATACGCAAAAACTATTATTATTTTCGAAATCAGAGCATCCAATTTGATCATTATGGCGGAAAATATTCCGTGCCACAAAATGTTTGCAGCTCTGTGTAATCGATGGTAAAATTCTAAGCAGTAAAAAGAAGAAAATAATTGTATTCCAAATGCATGTAATAATGTTAATAAAAAAAACTGCTACTTTATATAGTATTAAAATATGCATTTGAGTATTTACAAAGTCTATTTCATAAAATCAGTAATTTCTTTATAACTTTCTTTTTGGAACATTTGTGAGCAGCTATATCACGTCATCATTTGATTAGCATTATATCTGTTGGTGTTGATTCACTGCTCACTGTCGTCCTCCGTGGTGTAGTGGTTACCATGCTAGCCTCTGGTTCTTGAGATCGTGGGTTCAAACCCAGCAGAGGGCAATGGATTTTTTCAGGCATAACAATCCTTAGCATGGCTTCCTTCAGAAGGGAAGTAAAGTCGATGGTCCTGTATCGTAGATTTACAGCTTGTAAAATAACCTCAAGCCTGATAAAGAGGCCTCTGAGCAAAATTACCGGTCTTTCATGCCCAATATAGAATGGGACACTAAGGACCACAGCTGTTAAAGAACATCCATAAATAAAACTCAATTTCAGTTACTGCTTTGTGTTACAAAACGCAAGGCAACCTAAAACAAAAAAGTTTTGTGTTATTGATAGTGTTGTAATCCAACATTTTCTATTAAGATTTGAATAGACATTTGCAGTTTTTCTTGTCTCTAATGCTTTAAATCCCTCATCTACTGTCACTGTATCGCTAACGGCTTCGACTTTCTGTTCAATGTTCATTACAACATGCTTTCTTTTAGCTGACATCTTAAACACAAATAAACCACACTGACCAACACCAACAGTAAAATGATAGCGGGCTTCTGTATTGAATGCATGTGCAAGCAGTTAACACTTGTTATAACAGTACATATTTACTGGAATGTGGGTTTGGGGGTGAGGATTAACTGTACACAATACCAAGTACCTGTATTGGAATTTAGGTTTGGGGCAAAAAAACATTGCTAATTGTTGCAGCAATGTTGCCATCATGAATTTGGGCATCTCATATTTTTTTGGTTCATTCTTTCTTACTTTTTTTCCCCCTCCGACGTTTCAGTTATCATTTTTCCTTGATGTGTAAAGCCACTTTTGCCAATGAATTGGATTTTCTGTATTCCTTCTATGAAAATGTTCAGGGATGGGTGCACAGCTAGTTGTGCACACTCTTCTACACTTGTCATCATCAAACTGCAGTCCTCCCAATGCCTCTTTAAGTGGTCCAAACAAATGATAGTCACAGAGTGATAAATCTATGCTATAAGGATTATATTGCAAGAATTTCCAATGAATCACCTGCACTTTTTCCCATAATAAATGTGTAAGCACTTTTCCAGCTGACAAGTATCTTGGGTCTGACCAGTGCAGTTTCTCCTTTCTTCCACCACTATATGCTCGCTGCTTTTGATTCAAGAGTGTAGTGGTGGATCCATGTTTTGTCACAAGTTGTAATACAGTACAAAAAATCCTCCCCTTCCTCTTCATAATAAGCCAGAAGGCTTTGGCAAACTTCCAAATGAATTTGCTTTTGTTGGTGAGTGAAGAGAAGATGAACCCACCTGGCAGGCACTTTCCAGTACTCAAGGTCATTATGAATGATGGAATGTGCACAATAGCTTATTGCTACTACTGCTGCCACTTCTGAAATGTTTATTTCCCATCCACTTCAATAACATCACGAACAACAACAATGTTTTCTGCAGTAACACTTTTTGACTGTCACTGTTTAGGTTTGACTTCTACAGCTTGTCTTCCTGACACAAACTTTTAATACTAATCATTAGCTGAGTCTTAGAGAGCATTTCTTCCCTGAACTCTGCCTGTAGCCATCTCAAAATTTTGCCTGGTTTTATGCCTTTGTTGGCAAGAAACTTGATAATAATGCATTGACCAACACACATGTGTACCTCTTGCTCACTCATTGTTGTACTGCCCTGGCACAAAGTATGACTTGCTGCCCGTGTTCACTAAAGGGAGCAATAGCAAACCTCCTCACCAGTACCCATTCATGACCACAGTTCATCTGTAATTGGAGCCACTACAGGAAAATTCTTTTTTATATTTGATTTGCATGGTCTGTTAGAAATGCACTTGTGTAATTGCAATTATATATTTTCTTTTATAAGGTGGTAGCATGGACAGAAAGTTTGAACTTGTTTTCAGCGATCAAGGTTTGCATAGTAAAGGTAAACTGAGACAAGTTTATTATGCTGTATTTAATTCATTCACTACTGCCATCACCATCGCCATTGGAGAATTTAATTCATCATGCCATGGTAGCTCAATTAGAGGAATGACATGGAAAGCCAAAGATCTGTGGTTCAAATCCCACCTATGGCATTGAATTGTAGGTTGATTCTCTCTTTTCAACTTTAGACTACTACCTAGATATCGCCTGCCCCATAATCACCAAGGTAGTGAAATGTCCCACAAATAAACCCTGGATAAACCAAGAGATTAAGCGAGCTAAAGAAGTACTAAACAGATATTATATCTTATATAAAACCATTAATGATGAGAAAAGTAAGGCAGTATTTCGTAGTTATAAGAAGGAATATAAAACTTTATTAAAGAAAACAAAATCAAACCAGATAAAAAGCATGCTAAGTGTTAGTAATAATGTAGTTAAAAAATCTTGGAGCATTATCAACAATGAATGTGGGAAAAATAATTATGAATATAATAACATGCAAATAAACAAAAGGCCAACTAAGAATTGAGGATCCAATAGAAATAAGTAATACATTTAATCACTATTTTTTAGGAAGTGTAAATCAGTTAATATTAAATAAAGACAGGAATAAAATACATCCTTATAAAACAAAGACAATTAGTAACTCTATGTATCTTAGGGAAATAACAATGGAAGAATTAGTTGTAGCCATAAAGAAATTGAAAAACAAAGTCTCTTCTGGATTAGATGGTATTTCTAATACTATATTGAAGCAATGTGCTCCTTTTATGTTAGAAGTGTTATTAAATTTAAGCAATTCTATTATTATGTCAGGTACATTCCCGGATTGCCTGAAGAAATCTATAGTCATACCTATACATAAAAAAGGAGACAAGAGTGAAACAAGTAACTACCGACCGATAACACTTATCTCATCACTCTCCAAATTGGTGGAAAGAATAATAGCTGATCAAATCGTATCATTTATAGACAAACACAAAATTCTGGTTAACCTCCAATACGGGTTTAGAAAAAATAAGTCAACAAAACATGCCATATCAGAAATAATAGACCACATAATCGATAAGCTGGACAACAATGAAAACAACTGTGGTATATTTCTGGATCTCTCGAAAGCATTCGATTGTGTTGAACACGAGCTTTTACTAGATAAATTGAATCATTACGGAATACGTGGAATACCGAACAAATTAATTAGGACATATCTGAGCAAACGATCCCAACAAGTAAAAATTGTACATACTAGGAATCAACATATCAATGAATACTACTCAAATAGTGAATTAGTGGCATTTGGAGTTCCACAAGGTTCCGTTCTCAGCCCCCTTCTTTTTATAATATATGTCAATGATATCCCAAATATCTCTGATGGAAAGATATTTATGTATGCTGATGATACCTCAATAGTAAACACGGGTATAAGTTCTCAGGCTCTGGAAAACGTGACAATAGGTAACACAACACAAATTATACAATATTTTAGGTCTAATAATCTACACATAAACTTAGATAAGACATTTATTTAAAGGTGAGTCGGAATTGTTACACTAACATCACTTAAGTTTACTCACTTAACAATTCCGACTCACCTTTAAATAAATTCAATACACATCACTGTTTCTAGCTTCTTTTCATTACAATATCAACGTTAGATAAGACAAATTACATTCAGTTTCAAACTCCTCAGAATAGATTAATGGCAAATACAAAAATAGTCATTGAAAATAGAGAAATAAATGCAGTCGATAAGGCAAATTTTCTAGGGGTAATTGTGGATAAAAACCTTACTTGGAGCGAACACATTAATTATATTTGTAATAAAATAAGCTCAGGGTTATTTGTAATGACAAATATAGTGGACGTTAATACACAAATAATGCTATATTATGGATTAATCTACCCACACCTATCATACGGGATAACAGTGTGGGGATGCTGTGCTAAAAAGTATACTAAACGAGTATTCCTACTTCAAAAAAGAGCTATAAGGATAATTCTGAGAATGAAACAAACAGATTCATGTGGGCAAGCCTTCAAAGATCTAAAAATTCTAATGCTATACTCCCTATATATGTATGAAGTAATAGTACAATTGTTCAATAGGCAAGATGCAGGTCAAACAAACAAACAAATTGAAGCGGTATCAAATTGTTACAAATTGTATTTATTTCGAGCCCCACGTTGGTGCGGCAATTTGAAGCGGTATTAGTTACCTTGTTTGTTTACCTCAGTGTTGGTAGAAGCCATTCTTGTGACGTCATACGTTGGTTGGTTCATTTGTTCTGCTTGTAGTTCCCTCTGGCGTAGCAATTTGTATCAGTTTTAAATGTCCACCGGCTAGCTATCATCTGATCTGGGTAGGCATGTTTTTCTTACAGGTTGTGAAGCGGAAAGGAATCTTTTATCCAAAAATTACTAGTGAAGAAATGTGTTTTATAATGTTTTATTGTCGAACACGTGCACTAACACTTTCACAGATTTATCTAGATAATCGCCATACTGAAACTGTTTATAATAACTTCTTATCACTTTTAATTCACGTACTTCAACTTTGTATATTTAACTTTAGAATATTTTATAAGATTTCTCGTACTTCTGCTGCGTGTAACTTATGACGAAAATGAAGGACTGATTGGCGACATCTTGTTGAACTGCGGAATCTACGTGGAGTGTACGGAGAATTTTGTATAACTGCGGGGCGACCAACTTCGAGCATGGCTATTTATAGGCTTGCCTTAAGATACACCTAAAGATTATAAATGAACTGCTATTGGCTAATAAAACGCGCCAACATTAGCGTCTATTTTATTATCCAATGAAAACCACTAATACATATTACTTTTATAGAACATTCTGGAAGCTTTTTTTACTGAAAAGGCGCGAAACATTACGTAACTTCCTGGTTCCCGGTAACGATAAACAACTCACCCCCTTGCTGAAGTATTGTGTTATTGTTAACAGTTTCAGTAGAGCCGTATATTATTATTTACCAATAATAATTACAATTATTAAACCTCTGAAATCAATGTTACATAAAAATACATATTCATATTAAAATAATTATTTACATTAAAGTAATTTGTGATACAAATTACCGTCTCATATGCCCCACTAGAAACATAATTATAAATATTTATAACCTGTTTGGAAATTTTATAATTTTGTTTTTAGTCTCCTAAATCTTGTAACACACACTATTCACTTTCACTTAACACTTCACACGCATTTAGCACACGACATATGTTTTATCTCGCCACTACTTACTGGCTCTGGTTTAATTAATTTAGATATTAGTCTGATATCACAAATTTTTTTTTATAGCAAATACTATACCCTAAACTATTTAATCACTGCTACCAAACTGTTTACTTTGAGTTGTTGACAAAAATTTATACATTTAAGATTTTTGTAATTATTATACATATGTACCAAAATATTCACCCTCAACACAAATATTTACATCTCTTAAATCTAGATACTGTTTCACATTTTCTGTTTGCTACATAAGTATTTGTTTTGAATTATTTTTACCATTTTTTGTTATTTTGAATTTTATTTTAACAATACTCTTTGAATTGTATTTAATTTAATATCATATTAAATTTCAATCTTTGCATTCTTAATTTTTTAAATCTTGGAATTGTATTTACGTACTTTTAATTTAATATCATATTAATTTTCAATCTTTACATTCTTAATTTTCAAATGTTGTTACAGTTACTAAAAATTTTATTTATTTATTTATTTATTTATTTTTTTTTTTTTTTTAAACATTTCTCTCTTTCTTTTTTTTTTATAATTTATTTCACTTTTCAAATGACATATAAATAATTAATTAACCCTCTTACGTTCCAATACATTTCTCTGCAAGTCGTCTTTAACTATCCAGCATTTACTTTACATCTCATTGCTATTTACCCTCCTGGATCAAATTGTGTGTGGCTAAACATTACTCGTAGCCGTAACCTAACCTTCAAATTTTTGTTCATGAATAACCTCATGTATTCATATGACATTTCGTTCCCTGATAACATTTGAAAACAATCTACAGTTTCTTGAACTACACATCTTTTAACAACTTTCATTTTCAACTCTTCTGCAATCTCTTTAACTTGAGAGTACTCTGACAAATCTGTACTAAACTGTACTGGACTGGAGTTTTCATTTTGAACATATTGGTACAATTTATTTCTTTGCGTTTCTGATATCTCCGCTCTGAAATTAACTTGCGCCTCATTTACATCTACATTCCTAACCTCTTTTATCTCTCTTAACTCACTTGAAATATTACTCACTTGACTTCCTAACTCAGTACATACTACATTAACCTCTCTTTCTTTGTTACCTATTTCCTTGCTCATGTCTAGCATTTTCTTTGAAACCTCGCCTATCTCATTTGCTATCATTTCCTGATTTTCATTTCTCATTCTCATCATACTACTATCTAGCTCCATGAATTTCTTTTCAATTTCTTCCCTGTTTTGTTCTAAGCTTTTACCAATATCTTCTCTTAATTCCCTATTATTCCTTTCCATATTCTGAGTTAGTTTTTGTTCTAATTTTTCACTACTCTTTTGCATATCTCCCCTTAATTGATCTGTAATACTCTTACTAAGATCTTCCCTTAATTTCTCATTATTCTTTTGCATATCTTCCCTGTTTTGATCTGTAATACTCTTACTAAGATCTTCCCTTAATTTCTCATTATTCTTTTGCATATCTTCCCTGTTTTGATCTAATTTTTCACCAAATTTTCTCAACATTTCCATAATCATACTATTATCAGAGTGAATATTTCCTGCTATTCTATTCTCACTTTCTGCACTAACATTTTCATCCTCAAATCCTAAAAAATCTGGGCTATTTTCTGCACTAACATTTTCATCTTCCATAATTATTTCCTCTGAATTATTGGTAGCCATTGTTTTTTTTATCCTACCACTCCTCAATAACATAGAAAGTTGTTTACCTTTCTGATGCTGTATGTTGCTGTTACTTTGATGTCTCAGCTTTCTGCCCCTTTCTCCTAGATTTGATGTCGCTTCTGCGTTGTGTTGTGATGAATCTACGTCGTTTCGATGTTTTCTTGTAGTTGAATTCCTTGTTGCATCGTAATCTCGGAATTACGATCGAAGTCAGTCGTCCCTGTCGTTTCTTGAATCTGGGTCTTGTAGATGATTTCACCTCTGCATTCCTGGTTATGTTGATCCTTTCCTAGTTAATTCTGCTACTTCCTGGTTATTCTTGTTCCTTTCCTAGTCATCTAGCTCCACGTTCTGGTTATTCTTATTCCTTTCCTGGTCACTTCGCCCCACGTTGGGCGCCAATTTGAAGCGGTATCAAATTGTTACAAATTGTATTTATTTCGAGCCCCACGTTGGTGCGGCAATTTGAAGCGGTATTAGTTACCTTGTTTGTTTACCTCAGTGTTGGTAGAAGCCATTCTTGTGACGTCATACGTTGGTTGGTTCATTTGTTCTGCTTGTAGTTCCCTCTGGCGTAGCAATTTGTATCAGTTTTAAATGTCCACCGGCTAGCTATCATCTGATCTGGGTAGGCATGTTTTTCTTACAGGTTGTGAAGCGGAAAGGAATCTTTTATCCAAAAATTACTAGTGAAGAAATGTGTTTTATAATGTTTTATTGTCGAACACGTGCACTAACACTTTCACAGATTTATCTAGATAATCGCCATACTGAAACTGTTTATAATAACTTCTTATCACTTTTAATTCACGTACTTCAACTTTGTATATTTAACTTTAGAATATTTTATAAGATTTCTCGTACTTCTGCTGCGTGTAACTTATGACGAAAATGAAGGACTGATTGGCGACATCTTGTTGAACTGCGGAATCGACGTGGAGTGTACGGAGAATTTTGTATAACTGCGGGGCGACCAACTTCGAGCATGGCTATTTATAGGCTTGCCTTAAGATACACCTAAAGATTATAAATGAACTGCTATTGGCTAATAAAACGCGCCAACATTAGCGTCTATTTTATTATCCAATGAAAACCACTAATACATATTACTTTTATAGAACATCCTGGAAGCTTTTTTTACTGAAAAGGCGCGAAACATTACGTAACTTCCTGGTTCCCGGTAACGATAAACAACTCACCCCCTTGCTGAAGTATTGTGTTATTGTTAACAGTTTCAGTAGAGCCGTATATTATTATTTACCAATAATAATTACAATTATTAAACCTCTGAAATCAATGTTACATAAAAATACATATTCAAATAATTATTTACATTAAAGTAATTTGTGATACAAATTACCGTCTCAAAATACATGAGCATTATACCAGAGGAAACACAAACTTTCACGTTCAGTCACATAGGCTAGAAATGCATAAAAATAAACCTACTACTGCAGCCCATGAACGGTATAATAAACTCCCTGCCTATTTGAAAACTATTAATAACTTTAATGTATTCAAGAAAGAATTAAAGAAATTTTGCATAGAAGGTTGCTACTGCTCAATTGATGAATATCTTAGATAATATGGGACAAATATTTTAGTATTGATATAATATTAACTTGTAATAGTGTATAATATGTAACTTTTATTGTAAATATGTTACCACAAATTTTATCTATGTATATATAAAACTGTATGATTCTGTACATATTTCCTTGACGATGCTATGAATACGTATGTATTTCTTTAAGCAAATAATAAATGAATGAATGAATGAATGAACACATGTCATGTGAGGAAGAACAATTAAATATCACTGATTGACCTATTAGTGGTTAACTATGAAAGGCCAGGACTTAAACTACTTATGAGATTATAAGCCGCCATTGGGGTATTATATCTCAAAATGAATTTGAAAACCCCTTGTGGTTTACCAGGAAAAATGTGATTCAGTTGCAGAGTTTAGTGCTGTTCCAGAATGGTAGCTCAGTTTGTTAGAGCAACAGCATGGAAAGCTAAAGATCTATGGTTCAAATCCTGGCTATGGCATTGAATGTTAAATAAACTGTTTTCTCATAGCTTAGTTGACTTAAAAACAGATGTTTGAATGAAAAACTGCTTACATTTTTTAATGTAATAAATAGTGCAATGCATGCAAAAATGAATTTCAAAAGCAACAGTGAGCAGATCTACAGATCCCCTGACTGAATTGGTTCCTAGGCTAGCCTTTACTTGTAATTGCTGTGTGCCAGGGTGCATATTTGAATATGTTTATATGTTTGCTTGATGACAAACATTACACTGTATGAAGAATTCTTTCTTTTTTATTGTTATACTTTCATTATACTCGCTGTCAAAAAAGAAAGGGATTGACATTTTGCAGAGAAAGAGAGAGGCGACGTCGCTTATCACGACCACATGGAGAGCGCGTTAGAATTATGTGTACAAAGGCGATTGGGTTGTGCCTTTATTGCAGGGTGGATATTATATTTGTATATGAAGACAATTGTAAAATAATGAATCTACCTGCAAATGATAGAACATGCAAGAATATGTCAGTGTAAAGATCTGCGTTAACAAAAGGGATATACCTGTGAAATGTTGATACTTATTCTAATGGGAAAATGCTGCTGATTCTCTCACAGAGCATATTATTTCCTGCACTTGTCATTTAATTGGGATACCTTTATCAAATACAGTTTTATTCGGTTACCGAGTACGCTCAGTTTTTCGTTTGGCTCACTGTCTTTGTCACTATTTTGGATATTGTTAAATATCCATTAAAAGTGTTAACACAATTGCAAATGCTCACAATACATGCACAGATACACGAACTCAAACACACATAAACACAAAGCAAATAAACATATAAACAGGATGATGCAAAATAACTTGTCAGTACACAAGGAATCTGTAAACCGATGCAAATACATTGCAGGTTGTGGATAAAGGAAGGCACTGTTTGTAACTGCATGACAGCAGAAGATAAGACGTGCAGTTTATGATACTGCAACGGTCACTCGCCAGGCACGTCATGCTAATCATGTGTTATAATATCGGCAACAAGGTTTCTGCATCTATCGTTGCTATGGAAATGTCTTAGTTCTAATTGGTCCTACTAATCGTTGCTATGATGACCGCTATGGCGCATCCATCCCCTCCCATTCATTTAAAGCTTTCCGCCACATGGTTAGTAACTATCAATCCCTTTCTTGATTGGCGCCGACTATAAAATGTTTCACCTTCAATTAACATTATTTTTGTCAATATCCAATATAGATTTGCTATTCCTTTTGGTTTTAAAGGGAGCTGATTTTTCTGCAGTGAATCAGGATTTAAGATCTCCTCTACATTTGGCAAGTGCAGAAGGAAATGTTAAGGTGGTGGAGTATCTCCTGCAGAATGGAGCAAGTGTTCACCTAAAGGACAGGTATGTTCAATTGAGACTACTGATTTCTGTAACACTTCTTTTGTTTCTGTCAGTAAGGACCCAGGGATGAGATGTCACAAATAAAAACCAGAATGAACTTTAATTTTTTAATTTATTTTAATCTTTGCAAGAAAGATACTGTATATCGAATGGACATTCAAATTTCGTAAACTCTTTTAGAGTAAGTTCATACAGAAGAGCTGCATAAATATAATTAATTTATTCCTCTCATATCTTACTTTGCAAAAATGACTTTAAACCTTAGTTCTCATATAACTGAGCACTAAAGTTGTTAGAATTGTCAGACATAAAAGTTGTATGTTGATTGGCTGTCAATAATGTAGTTTGTTAAATTAATTGAAATTTTAGCATTATGTTGAAACACAAACTTTTCCTTCAGTATTTCCAACAGCGCCCTTGTTTAATTGGATCCTGGTCACACTTTGTAGCCCAGTGCCTGCAAGGTATCCGCTACACTAATATTATAGAGAGAGAAAATTTGTGTGTTTGTGTATGTAGGGTAATCTCAAAAACCACTTCACCTATTTTGATAATTCTTTCATTCAAACGGCCAATTTGTTCTGACGGATATGGGGCTATAAAGTATCTTTTAATTTCATTTTATAAATTGCTAAAAGATTAAAAAGTATTTACAAAGGCCTTGACCTTGAATATGAACATATTCATTGTAGATATAAAAGAACTTTGTTTACAAAGAAGACCTCGATGTTTAGTTGAGAATGCCATAAAGTAGAAAAATAGTTGTTGTTACTCCACAGAATATAAATAATTGCTTATCTCTGCAGATATAAAAAAAAGTCAGTTATATTTTATTGTAAGGAGTATACATAGATGTCTGGGATGTAACACTACAGAAGAAAGTTTAAAAAGTGACAATCAATCCTGTGTTATATTTGTTTCTTTAACTGCCATTTATCAAATACTGCAGGGGGGGTTCTTCTCTTTTAAGTTCATGCCTTCCACCTTGTACTGTAGTTCGTTTATCTTTATCCCTGGATAACAACACACTTCATAGCCTTTCTTCTTGCAGGCGTCGCCTGAAAATTTTATTAACAAATCACCTAACACTAACACTGGTTTTTTGTTTTCACATTCCCTTTGACCATCCTTGAGGTTCTGGTTATTATGACTCTTTTTTGTGGTATTTTCTTCCTCCGATTCTTGTAGAATTCTGAATTTGTTGTTGGTTGTGATGCCGATTGAGCATCGTTGCATTGACTGTCGCGTCGGTTTTGCCTTTTTTGTGGTGCGGTATTAATGTTGTAATTATTTAACATTAATTGTAGCTCCGCGTTTGGAAGCCAATTTGCGAGAGCAAATATGTGTTTTTACTTCACGCGTTGCCATCTTGTGACGTCACTCCTTGTTTGGTTCGTAGCTCCCTCTGGCGTAGCAATTTGTATCAATTAGTTTCTGAAAGAATTTAAGGTTATGTATATTGTCCTCCGGCTAGCTATCATCTTATCTTGGTAGAACTTGTATCTCTTGCAGGGTGTGAATCAGAAAGGAATCTTTTATCCAGAAATTATACTGACGAAGAAATTGGTTTTATAACTTTTATTGCCGAACACATTCACAAACACTTTTACAAATTAATCTGGATACTCGCCAAACTGAAACTGTTTTTAATAACTTCTTACTTATCACTTTTAACTTGCATACTTCAACTTTGTGTAGAATTAACTTTATAATAATTTAGATTCTCGTAATTCTGCTGCGCGTAACTTGGCGAAATAAATGAACTGAGAGACCGACGTTTAGTGTATTGAGAATTCCGTTGAACTGGGGGACACTCTACCTCGGACCTGGCTTATATACACTCACTCCTCGACATGCCTAAAGATTATAAATGAACTGCTATTGGCTAATAAAACGCGCCAACATTAGCGTCTATTTTAATATCCAATGAAAACCACTAATACATATTTCTTTTAGGGAACATTCTAGAAGCTTTTACCGAAAAGGCGCGAAACATTACGTAACTTCCTGGTTCCCGGTAACGATAAACAACTCACCCCCTTGCTGCATTATTGCGTTATTGTTGACAGTTTCAGTAAAGCCGTATATTATTATTTACCAATAATAATTACAATTAATAAACCTCTGAAATCAATGTCACATAAAAATACATATTCATATTACTATCATTAATTACATCTGAGTAATTTGTGATACAAATTACCGTATCATTTGCGATGGTGGCATAGCTTCCGTTCCCATTTTTTTCATTTAACTTACTTTTTAATGCACATATTACCTTCTGTGCATTGGAGAGATCCCTGTTCAGGAGATGTATTACTGTGTGTAGTGACACTATCGTTTCGGCTTCCCTCGTTAGCGTCATGGGTGATGGCTGCATCCATTCCAACTTTCATGACTGGAGATTACTTTGTACGTCTCATTACCATAGTTGCTAACACTTTCACTTCTTTCTTGGTCACTACTCTTGTTTTGGAGAATATCTTTTCCACCACATTTATCTTCCACGATGCTTTTTGAAGCAAAAAGCTGTTTGCCTGATCATGTGACCTTACCTACAGCCACCATCTTGTCATAATTATTAAATAATTATGTGATCAAAAAGAAGGTACAAAGGTTTAAAATTTATCCTACTATAATTATCTAAAAAACTATGTACTCAACCATTCTGACCAAGGATTCTTCCACTGCCAAAGGGTACTTATAAGCTATGCAGCATTTCCAGATTTTGTAAAACTGTTGGGAGGAGGTTAAGGAAGTCAGACATCCTGCCAATGTTTCACATCCTTTTGTATGAATATCAGGGGATTTTTCAGCCATTATTTAGAATAGTTGGGACGTATGAAATTACAATTATAAGGTGTAAAGGAGAGGATTCACCACAGTATTCTAGATATTTGTACAATAATTCCATAAAAAATGGCGGGAGGTAAATGAAATTAATTCATTCATTCATCACTGAAGTTTAAAAAGCTAAGCGTGCAACTTCAGTTAAGCAAGACAGTTATCTATAATAGGTTTTGGCTTCAGGCTGATTTCCAATACATATCAGTAACTTTGAGATAACTTAAAAGAATATGTTGAAATCAGAATATGGAATATCATTTTAATTTGCTGTTCCGCCCTTTGATAATTCACCAAAGTTGGAATGCCCTCTTGGTTCAAGATCCATTGTGCTCAAAAACTTGAACAGTGCCTGCCCTCTATTGATATCCACACTACCCCAAATGCTAGTGACTATTGAAGTCATAACCAATCAATAAGCTGAGATTTGTATCCTTGTACTACAACACAAGATTTCTGAGCTTCTGAGGAGGGGGAATACCTGAGAGTCATAAGGGAAAGAAGCCATGCGGACTACCACCTGCAATGGCATCAGTCTCCCTCATATCCCATCAGGAGTGTCACCAGATCTCTAATAAGAAAGCCCAGTGAGCCCAAGTGTTAATGTGTCTTGTCAAGATGCATGTTCTGGGTTTTACATTATCTGGAATGCTGAAAATAGAGAAACCCTTTATATTTAGTGCTATAATATGACCCTGTTTGAAGCCAAGGTTCTTGTATTATGGCAACTTCTAGATCTGCCTCGTTATGCTGCTGCTGCGTAGAACTCTCGAGGCAGTAATATTGTGTTGTAAGTTAGCCTGAATGAATGAAATCATTATAGCTTACCTTACTACCCACTTAAACCCTTTCCATTAGAGGCCAGCTCTCCTAAGGAAATCCTGTTCACCTTTGGGATTAATGACCCACCTCCCCTTCCAAGCAAGGAATTCCACAGTAAATGTCCATCAGACCATCCATTATTGAGTTCCTGCCTTCTTCTTCCCCTTTTGTGCAGCGGTCCCAATCAATGTAAATGTGGACCTGGACCAAGCTGTAAAAGAGTTTAGATCCCCTATGAGGATGAAATCAGCAGAGTTTCTATCCATACTGACCACAAGGCTTACACCCTTTGGTTCCAGCTTGCGCTCATAGACTTTCCTTTGCTTCATGTTTATTCCTGGATTCTGCCTCCCTAGCCTTTGGAAGAGAATTTCACTCTCCATCTTTGCCCCCGGGAACCAGGCCAGGAATCTTTTATGTCAGCAGAGCATCCAGTCCCAGTTTTGAGCCTGGACCCTCCCATGCCTGTAAAGAAGGTATGCATGATTTCAGCCACTCCGAGGAAACCTTGTCATGGCAGACTACAATAAGGGCTCCCTTTGCCAGGTAGCAGACATTGAACTGCAGGACATTCCTTCCTCGGAGAGCCTGTCAACTGCCACCCATATTAAGTTGCCCTGTTCTTGTGAAAGAACCACCTGGGAGAAGCCATTATCCATGATGACCACCTTAATCCCAGTTTGGGTTGTCTTAGCATAGATGAGAGGCCAAGATGTTCTGCCTTTTTAGCCTCTCTTTTCTAAGTGGAGTTTCATGCTTCTGGCCAATTACAGCCCTTTTCCTCCCCTTCTCTGCTCCACTTGGCTGCTTTGACTTCAGTTTTGGACTGCTGACCTCTCTGGTCATTTCCCCCAAAATATCAGCCTTGCCATCTATCTTTGAAGACAGAGCCTGCTTCTCTGCATCTCCGGGAGTTACAGTTCCCACCTCATTTGTTTACACTGGGCCTTTGAGACCCCAGCTACTGCTACTTTGGTTTTAATGCTCTTGAAGTCTCCAAATGGGTCTTCTGGTTTGGAAGGCACGGTCTGCTTCTCCACATCTCTGGGAGTTAATAATTCCCACCTCTATTGGTTTAGTCTGGATAGCAGGGTCCCCCTTTGAGGCCCCAGTTACTGCTATTTTAATATTTACCCTCTCAGAGTCCCCAGAAGGACTTACTGTTTGAAAGAACTGGAACTATGTTCGCATGATTAGCTAGGGATTTCTCTGGTCTGCCTAGGCAGAGCCCTGCATGGCCGAGAAAGACTACATACCCTGAGAGGTATCAGGTATCTTAGAGGCTCCTTTAACGACATTCTCCCATATACCATTTGGTGCGGTATTAATGTTGTAGATCATTAATTGTAGCTCCGCGTTTGGAAGCCAATATGCGACGGTTGCTGCTTTACGTAATGTTGTTTACATCACGTGTGTTGAAGCCTTCTTGTGACGTCATTCTTTGTTTGGTTCGTAGCTCCCTCTGACGTTAGCAATTTGTATCAATTAGTTTCTGAAAGAATTTAAGGTTATGTATATTGTCCTCCGGCTAGCTATCATTTTTTCTTGGTAGAACTTGTATCTCTTGCAGAGTGTGAATCGGAAAGGAATCTTTTATCCAGAAATTATACTGACAAAGAAATTGGTTTTATAACTTTTATTGCTGAACACATTCACAAACACTTTTACAAATTAATCTGGATACTCGCCAAACTGAAACTGTTTGTAATAACTTCTCACTTTTAACTCACGTACTTCAACTTTGTGTATATTTAACTGTATAATATTTTAGATTCTCATAATTCTGCTGCGCGTAACTTATGACGAAATGAAGGACTGACTGATGATATGTAGTGTACTGAGAATTCCGTTGAACTGGGGGACACTCTACCTCGGACCTGGCTTATATACACTCACTCCTCGACATGCCTAAAGATTATAAATGAACTGCTATTGGCTAATAAAACGCGCCAACATTAGCGTCTATTTTAATATCCAATGAAAACCACTAATACATATTTCTTTTAGGGAACATTCTAGAAGCTTTTACCGAAAAGGCGCGAAACATTACGTAACTTCCTGGTTCCCGGTAACGATAAACAACTCACCCCCTTGCTGCATTATTGCGTTATTGTTGACAGTTTCAGTAAAGCCGTATATTATTATTTACCAATAATAATTACAATTAATAAACCTCTGAAATCAATGTCACATAAAAATACATATTCATATTACTATCATTAATTACATCTGAGTAATTTGTGATACAAATTACCGTCTCACATTCACCCCTTAAGTACGGGTCGCTTAACACCTTGGGATTGGGGAATTGGTTCGTAGTCTGCTATTGGTTATTTGGAGACAAGCCTGGCCAGTGTGTCAGTAGTCAGACAACAATGCCAGTTAATTCCTGGCTAACTAGCCCCCTGCCAACATGTTCAGTACCCACTCAAGGTCCAGCTTTAAGAGCTTATAGGCTGTTAAACCACTAGGAGTGTGCATAGTTTCCATCATCAGGATAACTGATTCACATAAGATGAAGCAGTTTAACACAGTGAAGCCTAGTACATTAATAGAAGATTAATGAAACAACTTAAAATATTCTTACTGTTTCACTTATTGAACATTTTTGGGGACATGTTTCACAGACTGTTCTCTGCATCATCAGCTTGTTATTGACTGTCAACATTGGATAATTTTGTGGTGCAAGAACTTCTGAGTATGGCTGGACAACCTCATGAACTTTGACATTTCCTGAAACAATGTTACTTTCAAGTTCCTTCAGTCTCTATCAGTTACACAAGAAAATTATCCAACTCCGGCAGTCAAGCTGATGATACAGACAGCTGTGTTAGCTGAAATAGAGGAGTGTTGCTATGCACTGTATATAAACAACTAAAGTAAGTACAGAGAGAGAGTCAAAAAAACTACGAACTGGCTGCGCAGTGTTTTTCCTGTCTGCATCCTTGGTGCTTATTACTGTCTGCCGCTATCATAGAAAAGTGCGGATGAAACTATACAACAATTTTAAAACTACTTTTAAAGGCTTTACTTACCAACTTTATGAAAGGAGATGCTGAAACTGGCCACCATCATTGTCCATACATTTTTGGCACCTCTTTAGGAAACTATCCATCACTCACCATAGTTCATGTTGTGAAATGCTGGAAATTTCCTGGTGGATATTTTGTTTTAATTCTTCCAGGGTGTGTGGATTTGTCTTGTACACTTTATGTTTTAAGTTATCCCAGAGATAGAAATCACAGGGGTTAGGTCAGGGGACCAAGGGGGCCACAAATCTCTAATAATAATAATAATAATAATAATAATAATAATAATAATAATAATAATAATAATAATAATAATAATAATAATAATAATAATAATAATCTCTTTTTGAAAAAAAAAAATTGCTAGCCTCTAGTTCCCGAGGTTGCGGGTTCAAACCTGATGGAGGGCGATGAATTTTTTCAGGTGTAAAATTCCTTAGCATGGCTTCCTTCAGAAGGGAAGTAAAGCCGGTGGTCCCGTGTCATAGATTTACGGCACGTAACAGAAAGGCCTGATAAAGAGGCCTCTGAGCAAAATTTCCGGTCTTTTACGCCCAATATAGAATGGGACGCTAAGGACTATAGTAGTTAAAGAGCATCCATAAATAAAACTCAGTTAAAAAATTTCTAAAAAAAGGGGGGCAAAATTCTATTCACGTATGTGCAGGCGTCTACTGTTGACTTGAAAAAGATTGGCCCTATAACTCTTTGTCTGCTCATACGCACCATACACCAATATTTTTGTCATGAAGGGCTACTTCATGAATAATATTAAGTTTGTTGGAGCTCCAATAACGATTATTTTGTATACACACATATCCATAAAGGTGAAACCAAGCCTCGTCCATGAAAAATATGAAATATGGGTCTATTTCAACATTGTGTACACTATTTGAGACTCCAGTCACAAAATGTGCATCTAATTACAGGATCACCTGGTTGAAGAGCATGTGCCACAGTTATTTTATATGGTTTTAATTTCAGCAATTTGGTAGCTCTTCATGCAGAACCATAAGAGATGCCTGTCTGTTGTGAAAGATGCCTAAGTGATTTTGTGGGGAAATTCTCCAAACGATGGCCAATGTCTTCTAATATTTCTTGGAAAGAACTGTGTGCCGTCTTTTAGATTTCTTAGCCTGAATACTTCCTGTGGCCTGAAGTTTGTTGTAAAGTTCATGGATTGCTGTACGGCCTGGAACTGTTACACCTGGAAATCTTTCTGCAAATCGTACTTTCACTTGGTGAGCTGACTGAGTTAACACATACGAATCATAAACAAATACATGCTGTATAGTAGAAAACATATACTGAGCCATCTCGTATACTTTGTGACTAAGTACAGGACAAAATAATAAATAACTCATAATAACTGAGCTACATCACATCACCGTCAACTCAATATTGCACTTCACACTGCAGAGAAAACTCACGTCAACAGCGTGACCTTGTTTATAGCAACAGTGTGTTATCATGTTTCCACACGCCCAGTGGAAAAACACTGCACAGCTGGTTCGTAGTTTCTTGGCTCTCCCGTTATTAGTCAGCCACGTTATGAATGCTCTTGAGGAGGGTGCCAGTATTTTTGTTGACACTGCCTAATGTCATTAAGGCTGGGATCAGGGGAGTGAGGAGAAGGCGCAGTCACACAATGAAAGCATTACTCCACTTGCAGTTCTCAGCCTCGCTAGTAAATGCAACTTCAAACTTGCAGATGTTTTCTTTACCTCAGTGTCCTTCTGGTGCCCTGCTCACTTGTTCCATAACTGTTTTGTTTCCCTTTCCATCACATGCTTTAATAATGTGGCAAACTAAAGTGCTTTCACTTTAAGTTCAAAGGAGTTGTAAACAAAACCACATGAGCACCTCATTAGCTGGTGGGCAAACTACAACTTTTCCCTCTTAGTATGTCATCTCTTCCTCTACATAAAACAGTTCAGTTCAGATCGTAACTTTTTGAGGTTATTCTTTGGCGTAGAAATTTAAAAAATCCATTATTGTAACAGTTCACTTTATGAAACAAAATGTGTTTGCTCAGAATCAACTATAACTAAATGAACCATTGTAGCATTTATACGAGATGTAATAAAAAAATAATGGGAATTTTTTTAATTTTGCGAGCTTTATATATTCGATGTTCAAAACTTTTGTTTTTATCTTGTTCCTGAACATGTTAAACATGTTCCTGATGTATGTTTGCATTTTCAGCTGTTTTGAGTATTTAGTTTATTGTTGAACAGTCAAAAAAGTTATGTGTGTTTTCAAATGCTCAGTAAATTTTTACTTTCGAAAAAGATGGATCAAAGAATTTGCGTTAAATTTTGCTTGAAAAACAGAATAAAGTGCAGCACAGCATTCAAAATGTTGACTATGGCTTTTGGCAAATCTACTATGAGTAAGACAAGAGTTTAAGAGTGACATAAACGTTTCAAAGAGGGTTGAGAAGATGTTGAAGACGACAACCACCCTGGATGTCCTAGCACATCAATTACTAATGACAATGTGGAAGAAGTAAAGAAAATGATTCTGGAAAATCGCCGAATCATCATCAGAGAGGTTGTTGTTGATGTCGGCATATCCTTTGGCTCATGCCAAGCAATATTTTTGGAGATGTTTTGGGCATGAAATGTGTAACAGCAAAGTTTGTTCCAAAATTGTTGAATTTTGACCAAAAGCGATGTTGCATAAACATCGCTCAGGAATATTTGAATGAAGTCGAAAGCAATCCAGAACTTCTAAAGAAGGTTATAACAGGTGACAAAACATGGGTATGTGGGTATGACTTTGAAACTGAGGCCCAATCGTCCCAATGGAAGCTGCCTGAAGAGCCAAGACCAAAAAAAGTTCAAGTTTGATCATATGTGGAGATTCTTCTCACTGTTTTCTTCGATTACAATGTGATAGTGCATCAGGAGATCCTGCCTTATGGTTGTACGGTCAATAAGGAATACTACCTGGAAGTTATGTACCGTTTGCATGAAGCAATCCAAAGAAAACGACCAGAATTGTGGCAAAACTACTTGTGGAAATTGCATCACGATAATGCACCTGCAAACACTTCAGTGCTTGTTCATGATTTTTTTGGCAAAAAATAAAACCGTTATGCTGCCTCAGCCACTGTATTCACTGGACATGCCTCCTGATGACGTTTTGCGACCATTGATGAGATATAACCAGAATCGCGAAGGAACTGAACACCATAACGAAAAGTGAGTTCCAGAAGTGCTTCCAAGATTGGAAAAAGCACTGGCACAAGTGTATTATATCTGAGGGGGATTTCTATGAAGGGGACAAAGTTGGTGTTGATGATTAAATAAAAATTCTTTAAGAAAAACAGAAAGTCCCATTGTTATTTTTTTTATCACACCTCGTATGCTATAATATTTATATGAACCATTATAGGATTAAGAGGCTATGTGCAGGTACTTCAGTTTGTTTGTTTCTGTTTCCAGATAAATTGTCAGTGTACTTTTGCCACATGTTGAGAAAATTACTTTCGAGAGTGTCATGGCTGAGAATCCTCTGTCACTGTGGAAAACATAAATGTGAAAAATAGAAGGAAGATAAATGTGTTAAATGTTTTTAACAAATTCTGTGGAAAAGTACTCACCTTTAATTGATAATGAATAGAGTTGGATGTTGTTTAACAATAATTGAACTTCTTTGTTAGTGTTGCAGAATTGTTGCTTGGATCACGTTTGTTTTTGTTTTTTCTAACCTATAAGTCTTATCATTTTCTTGGCTCATAAAAGTTTAAAGCAAAAGTAATATACTGGTATTAAACCTGAAGTTAAGAACAGTTTATTCCAGTATCTTTAATCACAAATGCCAAACTGTTGAGGTACCACTTTTGTCTACTCCTAGTATTATGTGTTAGAAGTTAAGAATTTAAAGCAAAATATAGGAATAAGGCATAAAATGTTTAAAAGCTAAATGATCTTCTAACTGCGCAATGTACCATATTTGCATTCTATCTGAAGCAATTTCCTCTTACAGGTATTTAGTTCCCATCATCCTCCACATAGTGCAATCATATGTTTGGCGGAGTGCTACGTTAAGTTTTGTTTACTTCTACTTTAAACTTAGAGCATTGGTTGGTAATCAAGAGTCAGGGTCTGTAAGAGAAAATTTTATCTAGGGCAACAGAGTTCTTCTTATTATTTAATTAATGTTTTTATTTACTGGTTAAAACAATAATTGTTAATATTTTACAGGTATGGACATACACCACTAATTGATGCCATCCACAATGACCGCCAGGATGTGATTGAAATACTTATAAAAACTGGAGCACATCTGAACATAGCAAATCCAAAAAAAATTGGGGAACAGTTATGCAGGTATGATAATGTTTTCTATACACATTTGAACTTCCGTGCCTAAGGAGTATTGTTTCTAGAAATTCCTGGATGTTAGTTTCCTTATAGAAAATGTCCCAAAACTTACATGCAAATTACAATTAGAGACAGGCAAAATATGAAGAAAAAACCCAAAATATTATGAAATATATATTCTAAAATCAAAAACATGTTATACTTTAAGAGTTCAGAGCAGATTCACTTCATTAGTTTAAGAAAATAGGCTTTGTAGATTTTTGTCATTTAATAATTAAATATCAAAAGAAATACAACAAATGACATGGAGTTTGCACATTTTAATCATTGTGAAACCCTGAAGCTTAGAAATAAAGAAAAATAAGTTACTGGTTTTGTCCTTGCTTAATACTAATTACAATATGCCACAAAATCATGGTTTGTGAAAATAAAAAACTCCTCAAGAATAGAGGGTGTTTAATTTCACATGTGATGTCACCTAGAGGAAATGCTCCATTTTCTCAACTGTACCTGACTTGTTGGAGAGGGTGACTTGAGTTTTCTAAATGTGTTTCACAGAAAAACTGCCCAAATACAATATCTGAAAAGTCCGGTTTATTGCTAACAGAAAATATTTTTAAACAAAATATTATGAAATATGAAATTTTTTGTCACATGCATTGAATGTTACATGCAACTTGTTCCCATAATGATAGCAAGCAAAATTTCATTTTTGCCTGTCTTTGGTTATAATATGTCTTTAGTCTTCTGCACTTGTACTACTAACTTCTATACATAAGATGTATCAGTGATACTTGGACAAACTGGTGGACACAATGTACAAGGGCTGTCCCAGAAGTTCCCGACCTAACAAAGAAAAAACAAACATTTAGGGAAAAAACATCTTTATTTCTCTACATAGTCTCCTTTCAGCTCGATACACTTTTCTCAGCGATGTTCAATAGCTTCGATACCCTGTTTATAGTGAGAACTGTCGAGTTCTGCAAAATAGCCATCAACTGCAGACTTCACCTCTTCATTGTTGGCAAATCTTTTAACAACATTTCTTCAACTCTGGAAACAGAAAATAATCAGAGGGAGCTAAATCTGGCGAATAGGGTGCATCAGGAAGCAATTCGAACTGTAACTCATTGATTTTGGCCATGGCGATAATGGATGTGTGAACTGGTGCATTGTCTTGATGAAACAGAACTTTCTTTTTTGCTAAATGCAGCCATGTTTGCTTGATTTCATCATTCAAACGCTGCAATAAGTTTGCATAATACTCGCCATTAATTGCTTTTCCTTTTTGAAGATAATGAAAATTATCCTACGCGCATCCCAAAAAACTGCTGCCATGCTTGCCTGCAGATAAAACTGCCTTTGCCTTCTTTGGAGCCGATTCTCCCCTTTCAATCCACTGTTTTGACTGTTTCTTCATCTGTGGTGTGAAGTGATGGACCCATGTTTCATCCATGGTTATGAATCGACACAAAAACTTCGCTTTACTGCAATAAAACATCACCAACACTTGATGAAACATCCTCATGATGCTGCTTTAATTCCATTGTGAGTAAAAGCAGCACCCATCTTGCGCACAGCTTTCTCATGTCTAAATTTTCAGTTAGTATGTGATGTACAGCACTTTTTGAAATGCCTACAATGTCTGCTAGCTCGTGCACTTTCAGTCTATGGTCACCCAGTACCATTTTGTGAATTTTTTTCACAATTTCTAGTGTGGTCACCTCATTTGATCGACCACTGCAATGTTCATCTTGGCAGCTCATACAGCCTTGCTTAAACGAAGCCACCCAATATTTTACTATTGTAAACGAAGGAGCAGACTCCCCCAGAGTAGAATCTAGCTCAGCTTTAATATTAGTTGGATTGAGACCTTTCAAATGAAAGTATTGTATCGCATAATGATGACCAGTTTTATCCATGTTTACAAATTTGCTGAGAGCATTCTCTATTAATGGCTGCCAAACAATTACTAAACAATGTAGCATTATCAAACTTCAAACTTAAGCTTTATAAGGGTGGTACTTTGTACCATAGTCATTGGTTTGAAACAGCCGCTATCTATACGTCAGGTCGGGTACTTTTGGGACTGCCCTTTTAATATAAAAATTCTCTACAGTATGACCTAAAAGGATCTGAGATAAGCTCCAAGGTACTTGGTTTAATGTATGAAAGAGGTATTAGATGACTTTGAATGATTTGAATTAATGCATTTATAGTGGTGGGAGTAGGTATATTTGTATATTACTACCACCTAACGAAGCTGTACTATGTCATTCATGTTGCATATTACTAACCTACTACTGGTAGGTTTGTTGTCCTCCGTTGTCTAGTGGTACCATGCTAGCCTCTAGTTCCCAAGGTTGTGGGTTCAAACCCGGCAGAGGGCGATTGATTTTTTCAGGTCTAAAAATCCTCAGTATGGCTTCTTTCAGAAGGGAAGTAAAGCCAGTGGTCCCGTGTCATAGATTTATGGCATGCAAAACAACCTCAAGCCTGATAAAGAGGCCTCTGGGCAAAATTTCTGGTCTTTCATGCCCAATATAGAATGGAACGCTAAGAACAATAGTAGTTAAAGAGTATCCATAAATAAAACTCAATTTCATTTACTGGTATTTTTAATAATTACCTTCAAGTATTAAAGTCGAGATGAGTCAGTTGTGGTGACACTAGCATTTCAGTTACTTGGTTTAAATGTGCATATAATTTCAACATGTTTGTGTTCACCTTTAGCTCTGGCTTTACTGAATTGTGGCAGGGAATCTGTACTGATGGCCGAAGATATCTGATGGCCGAGGTACAATGAATCTACTGAGTAGGCCTGGAGACAGGATTTCAAAGCTTATGACGTGGTCTCTATTTTTGTGAATACAGCTTTTCTCCCAAGTTGTTCTGCTGCATTGTCTGTAGACTTATGTAGTGGAGCTGTTGGTTTAATATCATGGTTGGAGGAAAAGAAATGTGCTACTACTGCTGATTTACCAGTGGGTTTGAGTTTTATGCACCTCAGGTGTTCTTTAAGTCTGGTTTCTAAGCTTTGTTTGCAGCACTTTAACATACAACTATTATTAAGTTCTTTTCTTTTTTTTTTAATTTAACTCTTAGAAGATTGTTTGCATGTTTGACATATTTCACTATTCTCTTAAACAAGTCGAACCATTCAGTTATATGAAGCCTCCTCTTTATGGGTGACTGTCTAAACTCTCTAAATGAGCAATATTTGACTGTCTCTGCTATCGCACTGCAGTGGTAGGCAGATCCTTGTATGCACTATCATGACAGTGACAGGGCAAAATGGAGTTGACGGGTAGGGATAGAAAAATTACAGTTTGAAATAGCCCATGAGGCTACAGGCCTTTGCAGATTGGACAGTAAACGAAATTCTTTTTCATCCCCAGGCTTCACCCCGCAGCCCCATCCATAATAACTCTAATGCTACGGCAAATGGATTCTTTACTTTCTTAAAAACTAAGCGGCCGATATTTCTTCAGAATTCAGATATTTTATAGTATTATAGAATATAACCAGTTTGCAGTAGCCAAATTCTGTCATAAATAGAATGTCTTCTATTTACTGAAGATGACTGCACTAACAGGGTCCTTTTAATGTAGCATACCAAGAGCAAGGGAACTGTTTTCAGATTCAGGAAGTTTCTTAAGTGCAATACTTTATTATAGTAACTCGGTGCAAGTGTAAGTGTTTTCCAGACTTCAAAAATAAATTTTCATAGATATTGTGCATAAAGCAAAATGTAAATATAAAACCCTTGTGTAAAAAACAACTATATATAACTTTCGTACAAATGTACATTGTAAATATTTTTAACATACTTCTTGAAGCAATGGACTAATTGATCCCTTCCTTTTAATTGTTATTACAATATATACCCCCACCGTTGAATCTTTGCACTTGACAGTTCGCGTGGCTTTGCGTAAGGTTGGCTATATTGTGGTTGCGATGTTGCCAGCTGATTGTTCTCCTTTTTATCATGTCTAAGCTGCATACAAAAAGTGTATATAAGCAGTGAACATCAATGAATAATAACTATTTTGTATTATTATTGTGAACTGAAAATAACCCAGCATAAACATTGCAACGTGTGTAGAATAAATTTGAGACGGTAATTTGTATCACAAATTACTCAGATGTGGTTAACGATAATAATATGAATATGTATTTTTATGTAACATTGATTTCAGAGGTTTATTAATTGTAAATATTATTGGTAAATAATAATATACGGCTCTACTGAAACTGTCAACAATAACGCAATAATGCAATGAAGGGTTTGAGTTGTTTATCGTTACCGGGAACCAGGAAGTTACGTAATGTTTCGCGCCTTTTCGGTAAAAGCTTCCAGAATGTTCTATAAAAATAATATGTATTAGTGGTTTTCATTGGATAGTAAAATAGACGCTAATGTTGGCGCGTTTTATTAGCCAATAGCATTTCATTTATAATCTGTAGGCGTATCTTAAGGCAAGTCTATAAATAAGCCATGTCTGAGGTAAGCGTCCCCCCAGTGTTCAACAAGATTCTCAACACGTAACACGTCAGCCCCCAGTTCGGCAAGATTCTCGACACATTACACATCGCCCCCAGTTCGGCAAGATTCTCAAAACATTACACATCGTCCCCCAGTGTTCAACAAGATTCTCAACACGTAACACGTCAGCTCCCAGTTCAACAAGATTCTCATGTCGGTCTCTAAATTCATAAAGTTACGCGCAGCAGAAGTACGAGAAATCTTATAAAGGATTATACAGTTAAATATATAAAGTTGAAGTACGTGAGTTAAAAGTGAGAAGTTATTACAAACAGTTTCAGTATGGCGAGTATCCAAATTAATTTGTGAAAGTGTTCGTGAACGTGTTCTGCAATAAAGATTATAAAACCAGTTTCTTCATCAGTATCATTTATAGACAAAAGATTCCTTTCCGCTTCACAACCTGCAAGAGTTAAATGTCTACCTAAATAGCTAGCCGGAAGACAATATACATAACCTTAAAATCTTTCATAAACTAATTGATACAAATTGCTACACCAGATGGAGTTAAACGGACAAGACCAACAAATGACGTCACACAAGATGGCTACACACGCGTGATGTAAACAACATTACGTGAGAAACATTATTCACCACGTGGTGTTTTAAAACATATCTACAATTTGTTGCTATTGCAAATTGGCTCCCATACGTGGGGCAGTTAAAGTAAAACATATATACCATTTGTTGCTACTCGCAAATTGGCGCATCAACGTGGAGCTAGATGACTAGGAAAGGAACAAGAATAACCAGGAAGTAGCAGAATTAACTAGGAAAGGATCAACATAACCAGGAATGCAGAGGTGAAATCATCTACAAGACCCAGATTCAAGAAACGACAGGGATGACTGACTTCGATCGTAATTCCGAGATTACGATGCAACAGGGTAAATCAACTACAAAAACATCGAGACAACGTAGATTCATCACAACACAACGCAGAAGTGACATACAAACCTAGGAGAAAGGGGCAGAACGCTGGACATCAAAGCTGCAGCATCAGACAGCATCAAAAAGGTAATTAAATGAGACTTAGGAGCGGTAGGAAAATAAAAACAATGGCTGCTAGCAATACAGAAGAAATAATTATGGAGGGAGATAATGTAACAGTTAGTTGTAATTCAATACAGGTTACAGGAAATAGTCCAGATTTTTTAGGATTTGAAGATGAAAATGTTAGTGTAGAAAGTGAGAGTAGAATAGCAGGAAATATTCACTCTGATAATAGTATGATTATGGAAATGTTGAGAAAATTTGGTGAAAAATTAGATCAAAACAGGGAAGATATGGAAAAGAATAGCAGGGAATTGAGGGAAGATCTTAGTAAGAAAATAGATCAAAACAGGGAAGATCTTAGTAAGAAAATAGATCAAAACAGGGAAGATATGCAAAAGAATAATAGGGAATTAAGAGAAGATATTGATAGGAGTTTAGAACAAAAACTAGATCAGAATAAGAGAGAATTAAGAGAAGATATTGGTAAAAGCTTTGAACAAAACAGGAAATCAATTGAAAATATTGGTAGGAGTAATGGGGTATTAGAGCAAAAAGTAGATCAAAGCAGTGAAGAAATGGAAAAGAAAGTTATGAAGCAAGATAGTAGTATGCCAAAAATGAGAGATGAAAATGAAGTAATAGCAAGTGAGATAGGAGAAATTTCAAAGAAAATGCTAGACATGAGTAGGGAAAGAGATAACAAAGAAAGTGAGGTTAATACTAAAAGTGAGGTTAATGTAGAATGTACAGAGTTAGGCAGTCAAGTGAGTAATATTTCAAGTGAGCTAAGAGAGATGAAAGAGGTTATGAACGTAGATGTAAATGAGGCGCAAGTTAATTTCAGAGGGGAAATATCAGAAATACAAAATGAGTCAGTAATGCAAAGAAATAAATTGTACCAAGATATTCAAAATGAAAACTCCAGTCCAGTACAGTTTAGTACAGATTTGTCAGAGTATTCTCAAAGTAAAGAGATAGCAGAAGAATTGAAAATGAAAGTTGTTAAAAGATGTATTGTTCAAGAAGCTGTAGATTGTTTTCAAATGTTATCAGGGAACGAAATGTCATATGAATACAAGAGGTTATTCATTAACAAAAATTTGAAGGTTAGGTTACGGCTACGAGTAATGTTTAGCCACACACAATTTGATCCAGGAGGGTAAATAGCAATGTGATGTAAAGTAAATGCTGGATAGTTAAAGACGACTCGCAGAGAAATGTATTGGAACGTAAGAGGGTTAACTATTTATATATGTCATTTGAAAAGTGAAATAAATTAAATGATAAAATAAAAAAAAAAAAAAAAGAGAAATGTTTAAAAAAAAAAAAAATAAATAATTAAATTTTTAGTAACTGTAACAAAATATTTGAAGATTAAGAATGCAAAGATTGAAACTTAAGATGAGATTAAAGTAAAAGTACGTAAATACAATACCAAGAATTAAAAAATTAAGAATACAAAGATTGAAAATTAATATGATATTAAAGTAAAGATACGTAAGTGCAATTCCGAGAGTATTGTTTAAAATAAAATTCAAAATAACAAAAATGGTAAAAATAATTTAAAACAAATACTTGTGTAGTAAACAGAAAATGTAAAGCATTATCTAGATTTAAGAGATGTAAATATATGTAAAGGGTGAATATTTTGGTAAATATGTATGGTAATTACAAAAAAATTCTTGAATTGATAAATTTTTGGTAACAATATAAGAAAGTAAACCATTTTTTGTAACACTAGTTAAATAGTTTAGGGTATAGTATTTGCTATAAAAAAAAAATTGCTATAAAAAAAAAATTTTGTGATGTCAGATGAATATCTAAATTAATTAAACCAAAGCCAGTAAGTAGTGGCGAGATAAAACATATGTCGTGTGTTAAACGCGTGTGAAGTGTTAAGTGAAAGTGAATAGCGTGTGTTACAAGATTTAGGAGACTAAAAACAAAATTATAAAATTTCCAAACAGGTTATAAATGTTTATAATTATGTTTCTAGTGGGGCATATGAGACGGTAATTTGTATCACAAATTACTCAGATGTGGTTAACGATAATAATATGAATATGTATTTTTATGTAACATTGATTTCAGAGGTTTATTAATTGTAAATATTATTGGTAAATAATAATATACGGCTCTACTGAAACTGTCAACAATAACGCAATAATGCAATGAAGGGTTTGAGTTGTTTATCGTTACCGGGAACCAGGAAGTTACGTAATGTTTCGCGCCTTTTCGGTAAAAGCTTCCAGAATGTTCTATAAAAATAATATGTATTAGTGGTTTTCATTGGATAGTAAAATAGACGCTAATGTTGGCGCGTTTTATTAGCCAATAGCATTTCATTTATAATCTGTAGGCGTATCTTAAGGCAAGTCTATAAATAAGCCATGTCTGAGGTAAGCGTCCCCCCAGTGTTCAACAAGATTCTCAACACGTAACACGTCAGCCCCCAGTTCGGCAAGATTCTCGACACATTACACATCGCCCCCAGTTCGGCAAGATTCTCAAAACATTACACATCGTCCCCCAGTGTTCAACAAGATTCTCAACACGTAACACGTCAGCTCCCAGTTCAACAAGATTCTCATGTCGGTCTCTAAATTCATAAAGTTACGCGCAGCAGAAGTACGAGAAATCTTATAAAGGATTATACAGTTAAATATATAAAGTTGAAGTACGTGAGTTAAAAGTGAGAAGTTATTACAAACAGTTTCAGTATGGCGAGTATCCAAATTAATTTGTGAAAGTGTTCGTGAACGTGTTCTGCAATAAAGATTATAAAACCAGTTTCTTCATCAGTATCATTTATAGACAAAAGATTCCTTTCCGCTTCACAACCTGCAAGAGTTAAATGTCTACCTAAATAGCTAGCCGGAAGACAATATACATAACCTTAAAATCTTTCATAAACTAATTGATACAAATTGCTACACCAGATGGAGTTAAACGGACAAGACCAACAAATGACGTCACACAAGATGGCTACACACGCGTGATGTAAACAACATTACGTGAGAAACATTATTCACCACGTGGTGTTTTAAAACATATCTACAATTTGTTGCTATTGCAAATTGGCTCCCATACGTGGGGCAGTTAAAGTAAAACATATATACCATTTGTTGCTACTCGCAAATTACGCACTTTTGACAATATAGAAACAGAATAATGCAAACTGATGCAGTAATTTGTATCACAAATTACTTAAATGTAAATAATGATTGTAATATGAATATGCATTTTTATGTGACATTGATTTCAGATGTTTATTAATTGTAATTATTATTTGGAAATAAGTTTATACGGCCTTACTGAAACTGTCAATAATAGCGCGCAATAATGCAGAGAGGGGGGTGAGCTGTTTATCATTATTGGAAACGAGGAAGTTACATAATGTTGGCGCGTTTTCGGTAGAAACTTCTGGAATGTGTTCTCCCTAAAGCATATGTATTCATAATTTTCATTGGATATTAAAATAGACGCTAATGTTGGCGCGTTTTATTAGCCAATTGCAGTTCAGTTATAATCTTTAGGCGTATCTGGATGAAGGAGTATAAATAAGCCAAGTCAGAGGTAGATCGGGGCAGTTCATCAAAAATCTGTGTACACTACACGTCGTTTTCAGTCAGTCAGTTCGTCGAAAGTATTAGTTCGTCATACATCGGATATAGATTCACAAGTTACGCGCAGCAGAATTATGAAAGATCTAAAATATGGTAAAGTTAATTATATAAAAGGTTGAAGTACGTTGATTAAAAGTGATCAGTAAGAAGTTATTATAACAGTTTCAGTTTGGCGAGTATCTAGATCAATATGTAAAAGTGATAGTGAACGTGTTCGACAATAAAAATTATAAAACAAATTTCTTCATCAGTGTTCTTTTTGGATAAAAGATTCCTTTCCGTTTACACAACCCTGATCAAGACACATGTTCGACCCAAGATAAGATAATAGCTAGCCGGAGGACATTTGAAATGAAATCAAACAAAAGCTAACACTGATACAAATTGCTAACACAAGATGGAGCTACAAACCGAACAAATGAATGACGTCGCAAGATGGCTTCAACACACGTGATGTAAACAAACATTATAAGTAATACCGTCACAAATTGGCTACCATAACGTGGGGCTACAATAATGTTATTATAAATTGGCTCCTATACGTGGGTCAGTTAAAGTTATGAAACCAAACAAAACAAAAGCAGCACAATATAAGATCTTCAAGTTCTAATAATTTACGTAAAAACATATTACGTAAGCACTAATTCGCTACAAATTGGCACCCAGAACGTGGGGCAGAGTAACCAGGAAAGGAACACGATGACCAGGAAAGGATCAGAATTAACCAGGAAGAAGTGAGATGACCAAAGGAGCGAATGGAGAAGTGAACTGAACTACAAGACGCAGATTCCAGAAACAACAAAAGGAACGACAGACTACACGGATGATTGGACATCGTAATTCCGAGAGTACAAGGCAACAGGGTAATTCAACTACAAAAACATCTAGACAACGTAGATTCATCATAACCCAACGCAGAAGCGACATATAACCTAGGAGAGAGGGGCAGGAAGCTGGACATCAAAGTAACAGCAACAGACAGCATCACAAAGGTCAGAGTATCGTAATTTTTTTTTTGAAAACAAAATTGTAACCTTCAAATGTACTTAAGGAGTGGTAGGATAAAGAAAACAATGGCTACTAATAATACAGAAGAAATAATTATGGAGGGAGATAATGTAACAGTTAGCTGTAATTCAATACAGGTTACTGAAAATAGCCCAAACTTTTTAGGATTTAAGGGTGGAAA
This sequence comes from Deroplatys truncata, assembly GCA_030765065.1. Taxonomy (NCBI): domain Eukaryota; kingdom Metazoa; phylum Arthropoda; class Insecta; order Mantodea; family Mantidae; genus Deroplatys; species Deroplatys truncata. The sequence continues at coordinate 23,598,572 of CM060987.1, forward strand.
TGTTAGTTGTGACTAACATTATTGCTTACGTAATATGTTTTTACGTAAATTATTAGAAATTGCAGATCTTATGTTGTGCTGCTTTTGTTTTGTTTGGTTACATAATTTTTAACTGCCCCATGTATGGGTAGCCAATTTGTAACGGTATTACTTACAAATGTTTGTTTACATCGGTGTTGAAGCCATCTTGTGACGTCATTCATTTGTTCGGTTTGTAGCTCCATCTTGTGTTAGCAATTTGCATCAGTGTTAGTGTTCTAAAGAATTTTAAGTTTTGTATATTGTCCTCCGGCTAGCTATTATCTTATCTTGGGTCGAACATGTGTCTTGATCAGGGTTGTGTAAACGGAAAGGAATCTTTTATCCAAAAAGACAACTGATGAAGAAATTTGTTTTATAACTTTTTATTGTCGAACACGTTCACTATCACTTTTACATATTGATCTAGATACTCGCCAAACTTGAAACTGTTATAATAACTTCTTACTGATCACTTTTAATCAACGTACTTCAACCTTTTGTATAATTAACTTTACCATATTTTAGATCTTTCATAATTCTGCTGCGCGTAACTTGACGAACTGACTGACTGAAGACGACGTGTAGTGTATGAATGCTTTCGGCGAACTGAAGGACTGACTGACTTTACCTCTAACTTGGCTTCTATTTATAATCCTGCATCCAGATACGCCTAAAGATTATAACTGAACTGCAATTGGCTAATAAAACGCGCCAACATTAGCGTCTATATTAATATCCAATGAAAATTATGAATACATATGCTTTAGGGAGAACACATTCCAGAAGTTTCTACCGAAAACGCGCCAACATTACGTAACTTCCTCGTTTCCAATAATGATAAACAGCTCACCCCCCTCTCTGCATTATTGCGCGCTATTATTGACAGTTTCAGTAAGGCCGTATAAACTTATTTCCAAATAATAATTACAATTAATAAACATCTGAAATCAATGTCACATAAAAATGCATATTCATATTACAATCATTATTTACATTTAAGTAATTTGTGATACAAATTACTGCATCATATGCACCACTAGAAACATAATTATAAATATTTACAACTTGTTTGGAAATTTTATAGTTGTGTTTTTAGTCTCCTAAATCTTGGAACACACGCTATCACTTTCACTTAACACTTCACACGAATTTAACACACGACATTTTTTTTTTTTTTTTTTATCTCGCCACTACTTACTGGCTCTGGTTTAATTAATTTAGATATTAATCCGACATCACAAAAATTTTTTATAGCAAATACTGTACCCTAAATTATTTAATTACTGTTACCAAATTGTTTACTTTTTTAAGTTGTTGACAAAAATTTATACATTTAAGATTTTTGTAATTGTTTAACATTTTTATCAAAATATTCACCCTCTACACAAATATTTACATCTCTTAAATCTAGGCACTGTTTCACATGTTCTATTTGCTACATAAATATTTGTTTTTTAATTATATTTACCAATTTTTGTTATTTTGTACTTTATCTTAACAATACTCTTGGAATAGTATTTATGTACTTTACTTTAATATAACATCATGCTTTATTTCACATGTTCAGTTACTAATAAAATGTTATTTTCCTCTTAAACATTTAGTCATGTCCAAAATTTATTTCTCCTTTCACATGACGTACATATTTATTTAACCCTCTTACGTTCCAATACATTGCTCTGCATTTCATCTTTAACTATCCAGCATTTACTATTTATCATCTTTGTCTTTTGTTTCACCTTGATCTTCATGGTTGTATGGTTTCAGCATCTCAATATGGAACTTTCCTATGCTTTTTCGAGTTGTTGGATTACATAACTCATATGTATTAGTTCCATATACTTCAACAACTTCATATGGTCCATGGTATTTGAGAAACATTCGCCAATAAAGTTTATTTGCTTTATCCGACAATTTCTTGGTTTTAACCAAAACTAAATCTCCTATTTTGATCCTCCATTCCTTTCTCTTCTTTTCTTCATGTTTAATTTTTCTTTTTATGGCCTTTTTCTTCATCCTCTCGAATGCTTTTCGGAACATCTCTTCTTCTGTTTGTGGTATCGAATGCGCATCTGGAATGGCTTCTGGAATTTTTTTACACATTGTATTGATCTTCTTTCCTAACTTAAGTTCACATGGTTTGTATCCTGTCACATTGTTTACGGTTTCATTTAGTAGATTCTGAACGAAGTTCACGTATCCATACCATTGGGTGTGTTTTCCATGACATAACACCCTTAAATAATTTGAAATTTCCTTAATTTCCCTTTCCACTGGGTTGGAGTTCGGTCTGTATCTTGACGAAAAATATTGTTTAATGCCATTTTCTTTCAGTCCATCCATAAATTTTTTTCCTGTGAAGTACGAAGCATTATCACTCAATACAGCTTGGATAGGTCCTTCTTCTATCACATATGACTTGAGTAGTCTATTCAAACATGCTAAACCTGTAGGTTTTCTCAAAGGGTAAATTCTTACATATTTGCTGAATATATCATAACAGACAAATATATATTTATTTCCAAATTGACTTGGAGGCATCGGACCATGAATATCAATACTAATTACACATCTCGGCTTATCCCTTATAACCGAATTAGTTTCAAATGCATATGCTGCATTTATTTGCTTTGCCTTCTGACACAGGTTGCAGCACGATATAAATTTCCGAACTTTCTGACGCAATTTGGATATGTATAAATTCTCTAAAATCATAGAAGTTGTCCGGTCCGTCCCTGAGTGTGCTAACCCTTCGTGAAAATTCTTAATTAGTTCCTTTTCCATGCTTTTTGGAACCATTACCTTCCAACTAGGCATTTCTTTTCCATGCTTCTTGTATAATGTCCCATCTCGAATTGCTACAATTTCTTTCTTTGCCTCTTCAATTAGTGGTGCCTTTTCTTTAAGTTCTAACAATTTTGCGTCCTCTTTTTGAGTTTCCCCCATATTTTTCAATTTTCTAATCATTTCTTTGCTTAAAGGAATTTCAATTGTCAATATTTTGACTTCATTTCTAGGCCTTTCAATATTTTCGGGAATTTGTGGGTTGTAGTTCAATCTTGATAGCAAATCACTGAAGGTATTATTTTTGCCAGAAATGTGGATAATCTCAATATCGAATGCAGATATTGCATGAATGTATCTAGCAAGTTTTCCACTACATAATCTACACCGTTGTATGAAAGTTAAGCTGATGTGGTCTGAATATACTTTCACCTTTTGCTGATAAATATAGGTTTTAAAACGAATTAATGAGAAATATAGTGCTCCAATTTCTAACTGAGTCACTGAAGAATTCCGCTCAATATTTGTAAGTCCTCTAGAAGTTGTACTAATGACGTGAAAGTCATTGTTGAAGTCTCGCTGTCCTAAAATTCCGGCGTATCCTTGCATTGATGCGTCGACATAAATCTCATATTCCAAATCTTCTCTGGGCCTCTCGAGTAATATGGACTTAGCAAAGAGTTCCTTTACTCTCTCAAAACATTTTTGATGATCCTCTGTCCATTTCCACTTATTGTTCTTTCGGAGAAGCTGCCGCAGTGGTTCTATTTCAGCCGAATATCTTGGTACGAACTTACTCTGAAAGTTCAATACCCCTAAGAGACGTCTAATTTGTTTTACGTTCCTTGGTGATGGAATTTTCATTATTGCTTCTATTCTTTTCTGATCAGGTCTTATACCTCGTTCATCCACTACATAACCCAGAAAATTTATTTCCTTGACACAAAATTTTGATTTTAGTATGTTCACAGTCATACCATGTTGTTGTAGTTTATTTAACACATAATGGACATTATTCATGTGTTCTTCAAATGTTTGACTAATGATTAGGAAGTCGTCAATATACTTTATTAAAAAGTCATCTGCAGAATTTCCAAAGATACTGTGAATGGCTCTCAAAAATCCACTTCCTGAGTTTTTTAAACCAAAAGGATTTACACAAAAACGATACTGGATCCCTGAGTACTGAAATGAAGTGTAATCACGCACTTGTGGATCTAATTCCACTTGCCAAGATGATGCAGTGAGGTCAATGGATGTCAAAAATCTCCCTCTTGAAAGTTTCGTAATTAGTTGTTCAATTCCCTCACTTTGAAAATGATCTGGTTTCATATACTTGTTGACATATCTACCGTCTAATGTTAATCTCAAACTACCATCTCGTTTAATACTCCAGCAGATTGAATTTATATACTGAGAATTACTTTGCTCAATAATCCCATTTTCTAACATGCTATTTATTAGTTGTCTAGCTTTGTCCCGAAGACTTATAGGTAAATTGTCATACTTGTGCCTATATGGTGGTACGTCTTCTACTTGAAATGTATGCTGATATACATTACATCTGCCTGGGATATTACTAAATACTGAACTATTGTTCATCAAAACATCATGAAGGATTTGTTTTTGCATTACCGTAATATTATAAGCTTCTTCACACTTGTGTATTATTTCCTCATTTCTCTTCTCTTCCCAGCTGTTGTCTGTCTCGCTCACATGGTCGTCTTTTGTTTGGATTGCAAATTTCTCTACTTCTTCTGGCATTTCTGCTAGCTGTTGAAAATATGGCGTGGTATTCCCTTCATATTCTGTGACTACCTGCTTTATCTGACTATTTCTATCAGTTTCTGTTATTTGCACAAAAAACTCTTGGTCACAAAGATTCTTCTCATCCTTTGTCATCTCGATTACAGAAACTTTCTCTTTTATAAATGGTACCCTTATTTCTCTATCGTCTTTTGTCATTCTTAACTCTTCATGTTTAAAATCTATACTTGCTTCATATTCATGTAGGAAGTCACATCCTATAATTATGTCACAAATCAGATGGTTTACAATTAGAAACATAACCTCAAAATTCTCTCCGCCGATAAGTATGCTAAGTAGAGCTTGTGTTTTTATGATCTGTGTCGTTCTTCCGATTGCAACACGACAAACTAAATTACTAGTGGGAAGAGCCATAATTTTGTTACCTTCATTAATCAAATTTATGTAAAATTTCTGTGAGCAAATTGAAGCTGATGAACCAGAATCTATAGTTGCAATAATCTCTTTCTTCGCAATTTCCATCCTAACATGAGGTGACTCAAAATTTTCTCCCTTATCTTTTGTTGCTGTAATCTTATTACAGGGTGTATGTGTAGGCATATTATTTGTATTGGTAATGGATACTGAATTATTAAAGACGTCCTGAGAACCTACTACACAGGAGTCTGTTAACAGTTTTCCTGGTTATTTCCATGTTCACGTACGGGACTGCCATTCCTAACAGGCGCTAAATCTATCTCATTGTCGCTACCATTGTTTTGAGTTCCCCTTCCTCGAGTTCGAAATCCTCGATTTTTGACATTATGTCCCCTTGGCACGTAATTTTCTTGCCGTTCCTCAGATCTTTCCCGGTTATTGTTTTCCCTCCAGTGAGTGAAATTTCCCCTTTGTCTAATGTACCGCCTTCCATAATTTTGCCCTCTTTCAGGCAATCTTTCTGTCCTGACATAATTTATTTGTTCCTGTCGACCTGGTCTCCTATCTATCCTCGATCTTTCAAATTGTGGAACGTATGATTGATACTGTTGTCTGGTATTATTTTCATGACGCCTGTCTTGTCCTCTACTTTGCTGATAACTACCTTGGTAATTTCTTCTATCTCGCACATCTAAAAATCTATGCTCCCACTCCCGAGATATATCTTCTTCCTGTTGTTCCAAAGCTGTTATTAATTCTGTCATCTCATAGATGCTACGTGGTTTGGAATTAATAAGTAATTTCGTATCCTTAAAGGATAATGCCTTGCGAGCAAACTCACAAAATCTTCCTCATTGATTGGAGGTGACAAGTTTCTAACCTAACTTGCATGTTTCAGTAAGTAATCAGTCATTGATATTCCCTCTCGTGGATTAAATTGACCATGACTAAGCATTGCTCGAATTCTATGCTGTACCGTAACATTCCAAAATCTGTTCATGAATAATCTCTTAAAGGATTCATATGAAATTTCACCCCCGGATACCATTTGTAACCAATCTAAAGTTTTCTGGTCCAAACATCTTTTGACAACTATCATTTTCAATGCTTCGGGTATCTTTTTAATTTGAAAATACTCTGATAATTCTGCAATGAACTGTACTGGACTGGAGTTTTCATTAAATTTTGGAAGTGGAAAATCACTTAAGATATTATTGTAATTTTGCAAATTCCCTACTCCCATATTTAAATTCTCTAGTGTTACTTGTGCACTCTGAGTTTCAGCATGAGCTATAGATGAAGCTGCCGCATCACTCACATTATTTGTCATACCTGAGGAACTACCTCTATCATTATGTTGTACATCTGATACATTCACATCACATATATTTGCTCTTGAATTCAATTCTAATCTATTTACAGTACCTTGCAGATTTTCTATTGTCTGTTCCAATTTTTTATTATTCTCATTTTGAACAGTTTGGTGTTTGTTAATTTCAGAAGTTAGCTTTTGATTCAAATCTTTAGACAAATCTTTAACTTCATCAGACAATTTATTTCTTGTGTTTCTGACTCCTTCTGAATTTCAGATATTTCCCCTCTGAAATTAACTTGCACCTGTATTAAATCTGCATTTGTAGCCTCCATCATCTCTTTTAACTCACTTGAAATGCTACTCATTCGGCTACCTAGCTCTGTACATTTTACATTAACATGCTCTATTTTATTATTAACCTCACTTTTTTGGTTAGATATTTCCCTGCTCATGTCTAACATTTTCTTTGAAACTTCACCTATTTCATTTGCTATCATTTCCTGATTTTCATTTTTCATTCTAATCATACTACTATCTAGCTCCATGAATTTCTTTTCAATTTCTTCCCTGTTTTGTTCTAAGCTTTTACCAATATCTTCCCTCAATTCCCTATGACTCCTTTGCATATCTTCCCTGTTTTGATCTATTTTCTTACTAAGATCTTCCCTTAATTCCCTATGACTCTTTTGCATATCTTCCCTGTTTTGATCTATTTTCTTTTCTATATTCTCATTCAAATTTTTCAGCATTTCCATAATCATACTAGTATCAAGATTAACATTTCCTGCTATTCTATTCTGACTTTCTGAACTATGATGCAGTAATTTGTATCACAAATTACTTAAATGTAAATAATGATTGTAATATGAATATGCATTTTTATGTGACATTGATTTCAGATGTTTATTGATTGTAAATATTGTTGGAAAGTAAATTTATAAGGCTTTACTGAAACTGTCAATAATAGCGCGCAATAATGCAGCGAGGGGGTGAGCTGTTTATCATTATTGGAAACGAGGAAGTTACGTAATGTTAGCGTGCAAAGAGAATGGAATGCGCCACATAGCAACCAGCAGTTAAAAGATTTGACTATCGCTTAAAACCTACCATATTCCCCTTGCATCTACAAGAAAATTAGCAATAAGATTGACATCTCGATATCTCGATTAACATGAAGCATACGCATTTGTAAAAATAGTTTGTACAAGAGTAGAGAAAGTCATGTGAGTGTAACTCATCAGATTTTTTAATTACTTTACCATCAAACATTCACCACAGTTTTTCAATCAGAATTTCATTGAATTAATGGTTTTTCACTACCTCTATCCATCGTCTATTTTGTAAGCTACATTACCTCTTACTTATCTCTATCGACTGTCCAAAGCCTGACTGTTCCTTCATCTCAGGTGTAAGGTGATGGACCCATGTTTCATCATGGTTATGAATCAACACAAAAACTCAGCTTTATTGCAGTGAAACATTGCCAAACACTCGACTGAAACATCTTCATGTTGCTGCTTTAGTTCCATTGTGAGTAAATGCGGCACCCATCTTGCACATACCTTTCTCATGTCTAAATTTTCAGTCAGTATGCGATGTACAGCACTTCTTGAAATGCCTATGATGTCTGCTAGCTCACGCACTTGCAGTCAACAGTCATCCAATACCATTTTGTGGATTTTGCTTACAATTTCTGGCGTGGTCACCTCATTTGGTCGACCACTGCAATGTTCGTCTTGGCAGCTCGTACAGCCTCGCTTAAACTTTGCCACCCAATATTTTACTGTTGTAAACAAAGGAGCAGACTCCCCCAGAGTAGAATATAGGTCAGCTTTAATATTAGTTGGACTAAGACCTTTCAAATGAAAGTATTGTATCACATAACGATGGCCAGTTTTATCCATGTTTACAAATTCACTGAGAGAGTAATGGCTGCTAAACAACGTAGCATCGTCAAACTTTAGGGTTAAGCTTTATAAGATTGATACTTTCTACCATAGTCATTTGTTTGAAACAACAACTGCTATCTATACATCAGGTCGGGTACTTCTGGGACTGCCCTCGTACTTCATGTTTACAGAAACTTGGGACCACCTTTCCTCCATTGCACGTTGAACAATTACATGCATGTGCTTCAGCAAAGAATTATAACCAATGAAATAGAGACGATGCAATGCACTTCCAGGTGCATTCAGTAGAGTTTACCTGCAATGAACAGTGTGCTCAGCCAAGGTAAGCATCTGCCAGCTAACCATGGTCAGCTGAACTGTGGTGAAGGTTGATGATTACCCTGGTCACATTCTTACTGCAATAAGGTGAGTGTCACTGAAGGGTTTGTTTAACAACAATGGTGCATACATATGAGTTGTTTTTATGCAGATATGAGGGCAATATAGAAAATGTTTAGATTGCCATGTTTCTAAAAAAATGAAATTTCTTTTTATTTGACAGCTACTCTCTAAGGTTTAGCAAATTGATTGCTAGTAGTTGTTCGATTTGTTCTAATAGTTTGTTAATTATCATCATTTAAAAATTCAAAGTTCACTCAAAAATGAATTTGATTAGAAAACATTTCTGGGCTATGATTTTAAATTGTTATTAATACCTAAACAATGTGAAGATTGTCTTAGGAATGCATTCTGCAAAGAAGCACCTCCTAAGGTGGCAATTTACAATTGGTACAGTGAATTCAAAAGAGATTTGTTTTTTTCTTAGTGATAAATTTTATGAAGGATGCCCAAGAACTGCTATTGCTGATGAAATATTGCCACTGTTCAAGTAATGCTTGAAGATCGAAGGACATCTTATGAATTTATTCGAGTAACATGTATTCGGGTACTGGTATAAGTCAAATCCAAAGCCTTTTACATCATCAGTTAGATGTGAGAAAACTTTGTCGATGGATTCCACATAAATTGACTCCCAATCAAAAACAACGCATTGATTGGTGCAGAAAAACTCTGGAAAAATTTTAAGGCAGCACTTCAAATTTGGTTTGGAATATCATTACTGGTGATGAATCTTGGATTTATTATTATAATCCTGAAAAGAGAAGTCAATCAGCTCAATGAGTCTTTCGAACAGAACCTAAGCCTACAAACGTCTGATGAATTCGCAGTGCTGGTAAGATCATTGCTAGTTTGATTTCTAAAAAAGGCCATATTGCTACTATTGCATTAGAAGGTAGATGCACCATTACATCTACCTTCCGGTTGTGTACCGATTGGTACATAAATGTGAAAAACGTCCAAAAGTAAAAATGTTACATCATGCCAATGCATTGATGTATACAGCAAAACTAACACCTGAGTATTTGGATGTCCCAAAGGACCCTCCACCTACAGCCCTGACCTGCACCTTGTGATTTCTTTTTGTTTCCAAACATTAAAAATAAAATGCATGGCATCACTTTTTCGTCATCAAGTCAGACGAAGCAGTGGAACATTATAAAAACCGGTTTCTGAGTGGCATCATTGCTTTAAGGACTGGTTTCATCAAATGCAAAAATTTACTGATGTTTAAGAGGAATATTTTGAAAAACTATAAAATCATTTAAATTTTTTAAAACTAGTCCTTGTTTGATTTTCTAAAACATTTCACCCTCATAGGCTGCCACCCCTTGAACAGTAGATTAACGTTGTTATATTGTATCTAATATTTTCTGATTGCAATGTTTCTTTTGTTATAATTCAGCAATTTTGTCTTTGAATCCTATGAAATGTTCAAACAAACCTGCTTACAATTTCAGTGCTGCAGCTGAAGGAAATTTGCAAAGATTGACTTCCTTTTGCTTAGCTAAGGCCTACATGAGTCAGCCAGATTATTTAGGCAATACCTGTCTCCATGCAGTAAGTATTCCCATATTTCATAATTTTAGTGTAAATATTACTGTGATCAAATGAATGTGCTGGAACATACTGGCTGCAAAGAGAGTTTTTGGTAAATAGGAAAGCTGTTTAGTTTTAGAAAGGTGAAACAGATAATTTTAAGTACTTTATCAAAATCTGAACCATGAATATCTGATAATGCTCCAGTCTTTGAACTCTCTAAGTGAACTGAAACTTGATCACATAAATTACATGGTAAGCAAAATAAAATACAGGATGTTTTAGGACCTCTGCAACAAACAGGTCTCACAGAGGATCAGTTTTTGTCATACAACCGCCATTGATTAATGTGTTGTTAAGAAGCCACACGATTGAGCAGAGAAGATCCAGAGGTTACATAAGCTCATTAATTGCTGTAAGAACAATGCAATTAAATGAAAAGTAATTCAGAGGTCTTCAAAGAGTCCACCTTCAACCCCAATGCATTCACGGCACTATCATCCCTTCTCCAACATGTGCAGTCCCTGATGAATGCAGGCAATGGCAGCAAGTATGCCAGTAATAATTTCTTAACTGGTGCCAACTGGCATGAGAGACCCATCATTCCAAAAAGTTTGTTGCAAAAGTCCTGAGTCATCCTGTATTTTTCTGATTGCTCTAAACAGTCTATGTTTATGAACTCATCTTCCAATTTTTTAATGTTATTTGTAGAATAAAAATCTGATCTGTTACACTCACATGATTTTCTCTACTCTTGTACAAACTATTTTTACAAACACTTATTCTCCAGCTACTTCATGTTAATCAAGATAACCATTTGCAGAAACTATCTTATTGCTAATTTTCTTGTAGGTGCAAGGGGAATATGATAGGCTTTAAGCGATAGTAAAATCTTTTAAAAGGTGGTTGCTATGTGGAGCATTCCAAGACCTCTTTGTATATCCAAGAAATAAAAAAAAAAAAATGAAGCGAATTCCCATTTGAGAAGAAGTGTAAGTATTGGAAAATTCAAACAAATAACGAGGAATATCTCCACAAAAAAATGTATATGATGTAAATTGTGTGTTTTAACAAGATCTACATTTTTTGTGTAGTAAAATTTTGCCTATCTCAAAAGGGTAATCTGGGATGGGGAGATTTTCTTGAAAATCTTCACGTCACATCTTTGAAAGACTAAATCTAAATACCATGTTTGTTATCTATCCGACTTTTCATTTTTGGGTTATGCTGTTCACCAACACACAGACATGTTTCCAAAAATGCTTTATTTGGATTCAGGGAGCCTCAAAACATGTATTTCCAGTGAAATCTCATTATCAAATTTTTGGGTGGAATGCAATACTTTCCCTACTTACTACACAGACTAGAGAAAGTAAAAAACATTTTTAGAAAAGTCTGATGTGTTGCACTCACATGACTTTCTCTACTCTTGTACAAACTATTTTTGCACATTATTCTCCATCTACTCATGTTAATCAAGATAAACATTTGCAGAAACTATCTTATTGTAGGTTCAAGGGGAATATGGTAGGCTTTAAGCAATAGTCAAATCTTTTAAGAGCTGGTTGCTATGTGGAGCATTCCATTTTCTTTGCATGTCCACGACATAAAAAAACGAATAACAAATTCTCATTTGAGAAAAAGTATAAGTATTAGAAAATTCAAACAAATAACGAGGAATATCTCAGAAATGGTTCACTCCACAAAAAAATGTATGTGACATAATTGTGTGTTTTAATGAGATCTACATTTTTTGTGGAGTAAAATTTTGTCTATCTCTTACGGTTTTACCAGTTATGCAAAAGTCATTCAGAATGAAGATGACTTTTGGGGACATTCCCAGAAAATTCCAGATATACATTTCATTTGCTATGAAATGTTAAACATATGATATTTTAATCAAAATCATTAGAGCCATTTTTGAGAAAAGTAAAACATTTTCAAAAAATGTTCCATGTAAAGGGTAGTCTGGGGTGGGGTGTTTTCTTGAAAATCTTCATGTCGCATCCTTGGAAAATACTAAACTCAAATGCCAAGTTTGGTTTTATCTGACTTTTCGTTTTTGAGTTATGCTGTTCACAGACAGACACACACAGACATTTTTCCAAAAATGCTTTATTTGGATTCAGGTAACCTCAAAACATGTATTTCTGGTGACATCTTGGTATCAAATTTTTGGGTGGAATGTAATACTTCCCCTACTTATTATACATAGAGAAAGTAAAAAGTAAGTAAACATGCAATTTTTTTTTTTACAAAGAAGATCCACATCATAAAACCTTCATCATTTTGCATTTAGTAGGAAATTGGTGTTTCAGAATCCCTATATGAAAATAATAATTATATTTGATTATTGTAGCAAATTTTTCCCATTAACATATTTTGATAATTTTTTTCATAGGTGCTAACATCAGTATTTCAGGTAATCTTAAGAACTAATTAATTCAACCATGACTTCAATAATTTATGTATCTGACAATGAACAGCATTCAAGACATGTTAGAGACATAGCAGGTTTTTCTTACATATACCAGGTGAGTCAGCTGGCTCTAGGTATTCATATCTATGCAACCCACAGTTTATAGTCTAATATGAAAACATTGACCCTCTTAGCAAAAAAAGTGTTATTGTAGCTCTGCCCTTCTATTCGGTACTATACGCAACTAACTTTAAAGCCTGAATGAGAACCAAAGAGCTGTAAAAGCCTTAAAAAGGTTAGATGCCGGAATGTGGTAAAGTAAAGGTCGGCTTCGGAGGTTCGAATCTGATACAAACATCAAATTGTTTTGGTTTTTTTTTCCTCCTTGTGTTTATTTTCTGTATTTTAGTGTACTAATTTATTTATTTTTGTTATTGGCGCTCCTATGAGCCAAAAACACAAGAATTACAATCAGATAATTGTGTATCATGTTTACACTAATAATCTGTACCATATCTGGTGTTGTAAACCATGTTACGTAGTTAGCTTACATTCTTTTGGGCACATATCGACGATATTAAATCTAACAGTTTTTGTTTCATGTTTAAACCATGTGTTTCATTTCTTCTATTGACAAAGGAGTTATAAATGTGCTAAGTTCATGGGTAAACAGAATAATAAATTGTTAAAGAGCGTGAATTTCATCAACAAAGTAAATGTTCAAAATGACGACTCCCTTCATCAATGCACATTTGTATACGTTGCTGGAGAGACCTTCTTGCATGGTGTAATCTGCCTGCATTTTTCACATATGAGTGCCCATAGATGATTTGGGCTTTGCAGCTCTGCTTTGCGGTGTAAAACATGGTGATTATTCTATTTTGTACACACTTATAATGTTATAAAAAATGTTATATCATAATATCAAATTATAGGTCCAAAGAGATAAAACAAAAGGTAATAAAAAAGTTTGAACTTAACCCGAACTGAAGTGGCACAGTGTTAAAACAACCATGATAATACCATTCAGCCAATTCTACCTTGCGAGCTGAGGTTCCTATATGAATTAGTAATCACAGTACTAGACCCCACCTCGAACCTTTACACACTTTTTGCAGCATCATACAGTGTTTTGAGCTTGGTTTGGTAGTTTTAATACAAACAAATAAACTGCATCGGCCATTGCAATTACTGTATGATCTGAAATATGCCATAGTTTGTGACATAAGTGAAATTACCTACCTAATACTTTGCATGTTTTGACAAGGCTGTACAACGATGACTGACAGCTTAAATCTAATTGGTCACACTGTGTAGATATGCCATTTTGTTTTCAAATGGTTTTGTCAACTGATGCATGGGATAGGTGGTTCCTTGGGGGGCGTTTTCAAAGGTGTGCATGAATGTATGCTAAATAATAAAATTTTGTAAAATTGGCTAAAAGTGCTACTGCAGCTCCCTGTGTCAGGGTGGGATATTTTTTGTATCAACATATATAGCGATTGCATTCTGTCCTGTAAAACACTTATACATTAGGTTATCTATCCCTCCTATATAAAGTGTTATGCAAATCAGCCATTAGAAGGCATTCAAGAAAGGCATAAGTCCAATATGTTGCTTAACACGTTGCATAAATTCAAAAATAAATAGGGGCAACTGGCTCACCTGGTATATCAGCGAAACTATTTGTGCTTTAATCCCAATATTTATGACTATTAGGGATTTGTCTTAACTGTGGGTTTGGATATCACTCTATTCACTTTTCAAAAGAAATTTCTGACCTACCCTTAAACACGCACACTCGGAAGCAACATTCTTCAAAACTATTTTTACCTTTTTTGGCACCTACTTATATTAGATAGAGGGGATGTTGCTTTCCAACCAAAAATTTTATACAGAAATTTCACCAGAAATAATGTTTTGAGCTCTCCTAATCCAAAAAAAAAATGTATTTTTAGAAAAAAGTTTGTGTATGTGTGTCTGTGAACAGCAAAACTGAAAAACAAAACGTCGGATAAATATGAAACCTGGTTTTAAGTTCAGCATCTTACAAGTATACAACACAAAGATTTTCAAGAAAATTCCCCATCCCAAGCTATACTTTACATGGAAAGTTTTGTCCATTTTTATTTTCTCAAAAACAGCTCTTAACAGTTCTGATTAAAACATACTTACATGGCTAATAAAACATATACCTTGAATTTTCTGCAAATAGTCTGTGTCCCTCCGTATTATTTGTAATTTGTTAATAGATATGTTTTATTTGAGTCCTGCAAAAATAACTCCTCATATAATAGTCAGCCATGGTATGAATATGTTCAGTGGGAAGAGGAGCTAAACAACAAGGAACAAGTGGACAGGGCATTGGAAGGACAGTCGGGTAAAGAAAACATCCACAGCTCCGAGTTACATTTACTAGCGAGGCTGAGGCCTGCAGATGTATTACTGTTTTCATTGTGCAACTGTACATTCTCCTATAGCCTTGTCCCTGACTCCCCTCTGATTGCTAGCCTTGATGATGTTCGCATGGTCAACAAAAACAGTGGCACCCTCCTCCAAGTGCACTCGTATCGTGTCCAACTAGTACAAAACCATTTGCACATGTTGGCAACATTGCATTGTGTTTATGAGCTTGGCTGCTAACCCATCTCAAGATTAGCACTGTAATGCATCTTAGTTGCTACAGTGTTACCAACATCAGCAAATGCTGTACCATGAACTCAAGCTTCCTCAGTAATGGATTTGTAATGTTTCAACTTGATACAACATTGCATCTAGGTATCTGCTGATAAGCATGCGATTCCTTTATAGATATTACGGGTGATTTATGAAGAACTGATACATTTATTTCTTTAATTGTTTCAAAATGAGTTAGGCTAGCTACAACTTCTTATACCTGAAATGCAGAGGAATTTTGGGAGATTATATACCTCTATAGCAAATGTTGAAAATATCCTCCATCTTGCATAAAGCACAATTCAAAACATCATTCCATGTTAATGACCACTCGGAGGACTTTGTTGTCAATAGCTTGAATCTCCTGTGTAATGTTGTGCTTCAGATCGTCCAATGTCTGGGGACATGTGGCATAAACCCCTTCTTTTAAATACTCCATAGAAAAAAGTCAAACGATGTCAAATCTGGAGATCTCGGTGACCACAGGTTCTTGGAAATTATCCAGTCATCAAAGAAACTTGCAATTAGTGCCAAGGATTCATTTGATGTATGGCATGTAGCGCTGTCCTGCTGAAAATATCCTTGACTCAGCTTTACATCATCTAGTTGCTCAGCAAACTCCATGAAAATCCGTCGGTATTCTGCAGTGTTCACATTGTTTAAAAAAAGAATTGGTCCCACTATTCTCTGTGTGGATATTGTGCACCAAACTCCAATTTTAACCTGGTGTATAGGTGCTTCATGAATAACATGTGGATATTGCTGGCCCAATAGCGTGAGTTATTTGAGTTCACATAGCCGGATAAATGGAACCATGCTTCATCTCTGAACCATGTGATAGACAATATGGCAGGATTTTGCACAATGAACACCTGAAACCAACAACAATAATAGTGGTCTATCCTTATCTGGTTCCTGTAACTGATAGACAGCTATACAGCTTTGGGCCTGCACTTTTTACAGCTCTCTGACACATTGAGTAGCTGTACCCCGTCTCTTGCAACAAATGTCTTAATGATTTTTTGAGTGACTGATCCAGTTGTGCTCTTACGTCTACAACTGTGGGAAGCCTAAATGAACACGTTTTGCCTTTTCACTCATCAGAAAACCAGTTGTTTCCAATTTGTTTACCAGTCCCAGTATTGTGTTTCTTTGGGGAGGATTCTGAACACCAAATTCTCTCTGGTATGCCCTTTGAGTGCTGTAATTGAATTCATAATCCAGTATTGGTTTACAAGGAATAGTCGTTCATTTAATATGTCCTGTTTAGTTTTTGCACTTCACCTCTAATATCCTCTTTGTTTTCCTTAACCATCATAGTTGTCACACAGTTGTTTTTCCATACCTTCCACTTTATCCATTTTTTCATTGAGATTCCCCAACAATGTTTGAATATCCTTGGGTCCCAGATTAACTTCTACTCCCCCAATCACCAACAATATCATTAGTACACTCCCAATGATCAATATATTAATCATTTCCTCTCCAAAATTGTTTTCTTTTACCCCCAGAAATTTCATTCTCATGAACATTCTGTACACTGCAACACCCACACCCATTGTCACTTAACCCCTTCTTCCTTCACATTCACAAGCTCCTCGTACACACAACCTTCCTCTTTCACTGGTGGCTTAGCACTCCCATATGCCAGATAGGAATACTATAATGAGCAGTATAAACAGACATTAAAATATTAACCATTCTCCTGTGCTATGTTCCATGGCAGACATTAAAGTATTACATCGCTATGATCTTACCTCAACGACAGACTACTCCTCTATGATTCTGGAGCTAATGAACCAGACAGAATTCTCATATTGTGCAGCTGCATCGCTGGGTTTACTAGCACGCAGTCTTACAGCATTCGGAAATGGCACTTTCAAAACAGTCCCAGACCAGTTAGACAAGCTTCATGGTGTGGTGCATGAATCTGTTTCCTTTAGTATATGTACTAACCAGGCAGGAGACAAGAAACAACATGCAACAATGTTTTCAGAACTGAAAATGCATGTACAGAGAATGAACAGACAACTCCAACTGTCAATATTTCTCAGCGACTTTGAGTTAGCAGCCATGAACGCAGCAAGAAAACGTGCACATCCAAGGTTCTCTCTTCCATTTTACCCCGGCTGTTTGGAGATATACCGTTACACACTGCCGCCACAAGGTCCCATTTAGCCAGAACCAGGAGGTGCGGGACTCCATCAGGATACTTCTTGCACTTTCTTTTGTGCCTCTTCCAGGTTTGCAGCATGTATTCATAATGGTGGATGATTCCTGACATACAAGACTTGACGGCATACATTGGGATGACTTAAATCAGTAGACATCCTGGCTGATATCCACCTTGGATCTGGAATGTATACACCCAGTTCTGAAGAGTTCGCAAAGAGCCAACAATGTCGTAGAGGGGTGGCATTCACACTTTCAGAAAATAATACTGACGCATTATGCATCCCTATGGAAATTTATTGAATACATACAGAAGGACCAACACAACAATGAAATGATAACATGGGTAACAGACAGACAGACATAGAAATGTGCAAGTGCCGATTAAAAAAGAAAGAGTATACGAGGTCTGTTCAAAAAATTCTGGAACATTCATAATTTCGCACCAATGGAGTGTTGGAGCGAAATGCAGTTGGCATCCCTGCACACACCTGTGTAACTGCCAGAAGTTTAATTATTTATGTTTGTTAGCTATTGTTGTAGAATGTTGTGTCACAAAGATTCCAAATTTTGAGATGGTAGAGTTACAGGAGCAATGCACCTGCATTAAATTTTGTGTGAAATTAAAAAAAAAAAAAAAAAAACCTTTACAGAGACACACCAAATGATGCAGGAAGCCTACAGTGATGAGTGCTTAAGCCGTACTTGGTGTCGCGAATGGTTCATTCTGTTTAAGGATGGAAGTTAAAGATGACCCTTGTTCAGGACGCCCTTGGATGTCTACCAGTGACGCTCATGTCGAACGTCAACAAAATTGTGCATGCCTATTGAAGACTGACTGTCAGGACATGTTGCGATGCCTGCAAGAAAATGTGAGAAGGAAATGGCCTGAAATGTGACAAGACAATTCATGGCTCTTACATCACGATAGTGCACCCGCACATTCATCCCTGTTGGTGCGTGACTATTGCACAAAAAACACACCACTGTGCTGCCATACTCTCCAGACCTGGCCCCTGCAGACTTTTTCTTTTATTTCCAAAGTTGAAAACGCCGTTGAAAGGGTGAAGATTTGCAACGATAGAAGAGATGGAAGACAATTTTCAGATGGTGCTTTACGTGATCCAGAAAGAGACGTACCAAGACAGCTTCCGGAAGTAGAAATGGTATTCCGAGTGCTGTATTAATTGTGGAGGAGATTGTTTCAAAGGAGACGATACACAGTAAGTAAAAGTTAGCATAGAAAAATGTTGTGGACAAAGTTCTGGAATTTTTTGAACAGACTTGAGATTTTCTCAGTCATCTGATTCTATCTTTCCAACGTACTAAAACATTTACAGGCGATCAATTACAGCTTAAAGCTTTACTGCAAGATAGAAGTAAAAGACAGTGGTTAATAATATGTATGGACTAAATTGTTGATTTCTGGAAGTAATGTCATTGTACACACATTATTAAATGGATGAAAAATGCATGGGCAAAATATTGCATGAATAAAATGTGGTATGGATGTGTTTGCTTAATGGACAAAATGTCTCTGGACAAAACGTCCATGCATCAAATATAAAGAAATTAGAAAATATTAACATAGGCTTTTCTATTTAACAACTTTGCTGTTATTATCTATGTACGACATATTTATTTTCCAGGCCTCTGCACAAGGAAATGCTTCAGTTGTAGATCAGCTTCTTAAGATGGGTGCAGATCCAAAGGTAAAAAATTTAGCAGGAGAGACAGCCGCAGATCTAGCCAAAAAAATGGGACATGAGGAAATAGTCAAACTTCTTAAAACAATGGCATAAGTATTTCAGGATTTGTTGGCCTTAACTCAGCTTATTATGTGAATATAGAAAGTATTTATATATTGGTACTTATGATGCAATGTTTTAGTGTGAAGTTTATGAAGATAACTTTTTAAAAGACTTTCCAAAATACTTCACTGAACCATAACACTATGCACTGTGAAATGCCAACAGTTGACAACATCAAATAAAGTGAAACCTGCTGTAACAGTCTTGAGTTCATATTTCTCCCCCTCCAAAATACACTGTGGTTGTGATAATTGCAACACGAAGAAGGAAATACCACCTGAATTTAATACCACAGGTTAGGTACATGACAAGTAACAAATGATAAACTTTTCAAATCTATACATGACCTTTGAACCCTAATATTTAGTGTGACCTCCATGTGATGCAATTAGAGCTGCTATACGTCGTAGCATTGAAACAAAAAGGTTCTGAATAAGTTCACGAGAGATTTTCCTCCACGCAGTTTGTATTTAAGTCCAGAAATTCGTGACACTGGTTACTGGAGGAGGGTGATGCACCAGGTGCCGACCAACCATATCCCAGACATGTCAGGCGAACATGCAGGCCAGGAAAGCAATGGTACCTGTCGCTCTTTGAAGAAGGGCTTGTACATTCCTCACAATATGTGGCCAGGCATTGACCTGTAGAGATGCCTAAAGCAGGGGGATTACTTGGGCTCTATGAGCACCGGTTGCTGTTCAAAGTGCTCTCAATTTGTAGGAGGCGAGATCAGTTATTGTAACCAATGGCGCCCCAAACCATCACACCTGGTGTTTGTCTGCTATGCTGCTCAACAATACAACGCTCCAAGTTGTGCTCACCATGGTACCACTGGACACGTATGCGGCCATCACTGCAGGACACATTGAAGCGGGACTCATCCGAAAAGACTACGTTTTGCCACTCAGCACCCCAGTGACGGTGTGAAATGTGATATGACAAACCTGCTTCCCAGAGACCAATCATTCTGCCCAGTTCGAACTCACTCACATGATGTGTCTCCCTTTGACGTTGAAGAGGCATACTGGCATTCAGCTTATTGTTTCCACATTGTTTCACAGCTCTGCACTGACTACACTGGGTGCAACACTGACCTTGTCAAACAGACACAAGAGGGCTCTATGTGTAACCCATCCCTCAGAAAACCTAATCCTATATTGCTTGCACACTCTTCTACACTTCCACCAAGTTTGGAGTTATTCAGGAAATTCTTTCTTGGTGTTGCAATTTTCAAAAAGGGCAATATAAGTATAAAATGACAATAAGAAACACTCCCTACTTTACCAACTTAAATGAAAAGCTTACAACTTCAGGATAGGTTTCAAAACTCTCCAACTATATAATTCAGTAATATTGGGAGTGTTTCTTATTACCCAGCACCAGAAGGAAGTGATGAGCTGCAATTAGGCAGTAATTCTGGTCTGGAGGCCAACAAGTTCTGAGGAATATGGGAAGTGTACAGACACAAAGCTATTTTTACATCTAGTAAGGTTTACTACTTGAGTCAAATTTACACTTATTATGGACCATTCTTATATTGTATTATATACATGACAATAATATATACAATAACACTCTTCTAACTTGTCAACAGCATTAGCAACAAAAGTTAAGCTAGGCAAGTGTAAATTTGATGCAAATAGTGTTCTATAAAACAGATTCAAAAACCTTCTTTTGGGTATTGCAAATTCTATAATGTTCGATGAAAACAAATAAAAATTTGTATGAAATATTTTAAATTTTATATTTCATCACATTACAACACTTGGACATCATTTGATGCCATCAAATAAAATATTTTAAACCAAGCAACATTCCTACATTAAGTACAAAATTACATTCTTGCTTATTAATCTGAGCTTTGCCAACACAGATATTAATAAAAGATAGCAACAATTTTTACACTAAGAGAAAAAACTTGAAAGTAATTAAATCAGTCTTCCACATGTCCATCATCTCCATTCACAACTTGCTTGCTGTGAGATTACTTTCATTATCATACATTACTACCCAATAAAATTAACATATTAAACTATATCAAGTACTGTACTGAATAATAAAAATACTTAAAGATTGCGGTCAGACTTGTAGTTAGTTTGTTACTGTTGTATTTTATTTGCATTCAATTATTATTTGCTGCAGCAATATTTCTAAAAGCTTTCTACATAACTTCTTTCAGAGAAAGATTCTTAAAAATTGAATACTTCTAATCTTAACAACAAGTAACATTCTCATAAATGATTTGCGGCCTTTGGTCACCATAAACAGTTTATTACTGCTTTAAAATATTTTCTTAAATTAAACTTGTACTATATTATGTCTTATTACTCAGTCCATATTTTCACCCATGTGTAAGAAATGTACATATGGTGATAGATATTAATTGCTGTGCCTCTAGGCTCACAAATGGCATTAGTCACCACTTTGAAATTTCATTTAAAAATGAATAAATGGAAAAATAATAGAGCTAACACAGTATATGAGGTTCAACTTTAATGTTTTGCATAGCCTCACAAAACACTCTTACTAGCCTTGATCCAGTTTTTCTTCCACATAATCCTTTGATTTAATTGTGTTTCTTTCTGAAATTCAAAAACATCTAAACTCTTACAGACTTAAATGTTGGGTTACTCAAATTTTAGCTCCAAAGTAGTTTTCGCTTACAAGCTCTTCCTTTCCTTTCCTGTTTAGGGAACTGATACTAGAATCAGTTATCCACTTTCTTTCTTATACACAAATTAGCAACAAACTTGGTCAAAACAATTTAATATGTAAAATTAAAAAAAGTGCAGAAACTAACTTCAACTTTTGTGTGCCTATAAAAACAAGATTTCTTCTTTCAGTGGCATATTTGTCATTTCTGCTTAATAAAAGTAGCTTAAAGGAGTATATTTGTAAATAATTTCCATTTAAATAATTATTTTAGTATTTTGTAATGATACATACAATTTTCCTAATTCTGGCAATACAAAGCCAGCCAACATTAGGTATATAAAGCAATATTGCACGTCATATTATAGCATCTTCTGTTCATACATAGTATATTATATGTTCATTTCATAAAAAAGTGAAGCATATTTATGATATAGTATGTACCACCAAGCACACACAAGTAGAAGCTATGCTAACATTATTGTAACTGTTGCTAAATGTGATCTTCCTACATGTGCATAGGTAATTTAAAAACAATCTTGTATCTACGCAATTTTAGTTTCACTTAGCATGGCGAGGTGTTATGTGCAAATGTTGACCTTCTAACTTAATTGTTATTGAAGAGAACTTTGGATATGTTTAAAAGATGCATTTAATTTTTAAATATTTATTTAATTAATTCCCAATCAGAAAACCAATGCAACTTGATTATGTGCAACAAATATTTAAACACAGAATACTACATCTATAGAAGCAATTTGCTCTATATTTAATAAACACTAAAATTTCTCTCATTGCTGAGGTTCACTTAAACCTCTGCTCCTTTCCATCTGATAAACAATCCAAAGTGAACATCACAGGCATTTATTTGTATTTGCTATATGATTATTGATTGCTATGTTTCTGCATTTCCTAAGAACACCAAAAGACCATACAAAGAAAAGGAAGATGATACAACAAGACAGAGGAAAAAACATCCCATAAATTTAGCTTCCCCTTGTTTCAAAATAGCATATTTTCAATGTTGTTAGCATGAACTACATTTATCTTAAACCTTCCACTCAGACCTAATATTTTAATACAACACAGACATTTAAATCCTGAAAGCATGAAAAGATATTTATGTCTGTTTAGTGACCAAAGCTTCAAGAAGGCGTAGTTTTGCCTTTGCCTGCTTATAAGCAACGTAAGTTGCACTCATAGGCAGTCGATCCTCTCGTTGCAACTTCTTGCCAGTTCGGCGCTGAAATTCTTCTTCAAATTCTCGTAAAGATCTTCTTAAGCGTTTCTTTTCTTCCCGTGTAACCCTCTGCTGATTAAGAAGTTCAGACCTGTATAACATTAAGAACTTAAGCTATTATATCTATTGACTAATTTTGAAGATTTAGAAGCTAGTAACAGTGATGTGTCATAATTTAAAATAGAGAGTTGAGGGTTGTTACACTACATCACTATAATATTCCATATATATAATATTTGAATATTATAGTGATGTAGTGTAACAACCCTCAACTCTCTATTTTAAACTATTATATCTACTTATTTCTGTAAGCACAAAACTTGATAAGTAACCTGCATATCTCTTAAGGGGTGGTTTAAGACTCACCAAGGAAAACATCTTTCTGTGCCCTGAGTTAAAGGATTTAATGGCAATAAAAAAAGCTTACTTATAAATTTATTGTACTCTACTGATGCAGATATTACCCTCCTTTTGCTAGCATTGTTAAGACTTAATAGCAGTTTAGTGTAAAATGATATAAAACTGATCAGAAAGACATACAACAATGTTTTGCATACAGGATGTAACAAGAATGTATGGCATAAATTTCAGGACACATTTCTCACACGTAGACGAAGAAATTATTTTATATGAACTTTGGTCTGAAAATGTTACAACTCATTTAATCATGGGAAACACACACGAACAGAATGTTAGAACCATGGGGAACAGGCACTCTTGGTTGCATTGTCATTATCATAGGTGCACTGCCAGCATTTTGTTTTACATGTCCCTGTTGCCATGCGACTTGCGTCATTACTTGTTTACAGGTATAATCAACTGTTCCAGTGAGCAGTACAAAATTGGCAAGCACACAGGTTACTACGTACTAGTTGAGTTGATCACAATCTTGGCTCGTGCAATGGCAGTGTACACAAATGCAGAGATGGTAGATGCCCATTTGATGTATGGATTAGCAGACGGCAATGGCACTTGTGCTCAATGTTTGCACTGGGAGAGATTTCCAGGACGAAGGTGCCCCGACAGGAAAACGTTTGAAGGCATTGATCGTCATCTTAGGGAACATGGGGCATTTCAGCCTGATACTCGCGAGCGGGGGAGGCCTAGAAGGACGAGGACACTGCAACGGGAGGTGGCAATTCTTCAGGCAGTTGACGACGACCCTAATGTCAGTACAAGACAAGTAACTGTAACAATGAGTGCTGACCACATGATTGTGTTACACGAGGTCTGGCTGAATCCATACCATTTAGTGTGCGCAGGCACTATCAGCAGCTGATTTTCCTGCATGGGTACGCCTCTGCAAAGGGTTTATGCAACAGTGTCAAGATGAGGCGTTGTTTCAATGAGATCAGATTGTAAATTATCACAATCGGCATGTATGGGCTGATGTCCTCACGCAACTGTTTAAGCCAGCCATCAACAAAGATTTTCTGTCAATGTTTGGGCCGGCATTGTTGGTGACTGTTTGGTAGGGCCTCACGTTCTTCCACCCAGGCTCAACGAACAAAGTTATCATAATTTTGTAGAGAATGCTCTACCTGATCTGCTAACTGATGTGCCTTTAGCTGTGTGAAAAACATGTACTTCATGCACGATGGAGCACCACCTCATTTTAAAGTTAATGTTCGTTGGCTTCTAAATAACAGATTTGGTGACCGATGGATAGGTAGAGGTGGACCAATTGCCTGGCCTCCACACTCCCCGGACCTAAACCCACTGGACTTTTATTTGTGGGGGCATTTGAAAGCTCTTGTGTATCAAACCCCAGTACCAAATGTTCAGAGTCTCTGTGCCGTATTATGGAAGGCTGCGAAACCATACGCAATACTCCAGAGATACATCAATGCATCCAGCATTCACTATGACAGCAGGTTGATGCATGTATCAATGCTCACGGAGGGCATACTGAACATCTCCTGTGAGAAAGAGTTGCATGTGGCATGTTCTATTATTGTGTGGTTCCCATGCTTAATGAATTGGAGATAATGAGTTGTAACATGGTAAAGCGTTTCCAGATCCAATGTTCATATAACATAATTTCTTTGTCTACATGTAGGAATGTGTCCTGCAATTTGTGCCGTACGTTTTTGTTACACTCTGTATACAAATGCAAGTATTTACTCTTGACACACACAGCTTATTGTGAAAGCACTTTTGCTATCTGTATTCATGCAGTAGAATTAAAGCTGGTTTACAATAACCAAGAACGGAAACCAGAACAAGAATGACAAAGTTAAAATACATGTATTATAATGTGAGAGTTCACAATTAACAGGAAACTTTCCCAGGAACAAAAGAAGACTTGGTCAAATTTTAACTCTCCCATTCCCGGGCAGGTATATTAGGTCCATATTTGATTTATAGATTCTTCACTTTAGAAATAGTGGCTGTGATATAAAACAGTTGCTAGAGCTCTCTCTAGTTGAAGATGGGAAAATTAAACTGGAAGAAATTCCAACAAATATGCATCCGGTCAGGATCCTGACTACCTCGGATTCACTGGTTCTTCTAGTGAAATATATATGCAACTCAAAACTGGCAATTGCCCCCCCCCAAAAAGCAACAAAAACTGGTAGAAAGTAACACAAAACAATAAAGAACAACAAATGATTTCTGTATTATATTGGCTGAATTGGAAGGTGAAAATATATGAGGAAAGTCCCAGAATTAGCCGACCTGACATATATATATAGCTTGTTTCAAACAAATGACTATGGTAGAAAGTACCATCCTTATAAAGCTTAAGTTTGAAGTTTGATGATGCTTCATCATTTAGTAATGTTTGTCAGCCATCAATAGTGAACACACTCAGCAAATTTGTAAACATGGATAAAACTGCCCATCCTTATGTGATACAAAACTTTCATTTGAAAGGTCTTAGTCCAACTAATATTAAAACTGAGCTAGATTCTACTCTGGGGGAGTCTGCTCCTTCGTTTACAACAGTCAAATATTGGCAGAGTTTAAGTGAGGCCATATGAGCTGCCAAGACGAACATCGCAGAGGTCGACCAAATGAGATGACTACGCCAGAAATTGTGAAGAAAATCCACAAAATGGTATTGGATGACCGTTGACTGAAAGTGTGCAAGCTAGTGGACATTGTAGGCATTTCAAAAAGCGCTGTACATCGAATACTGACTGAAAATTTAGACATGAGAAAGCTGTGCGCAAGATGCATGCTGCGTTTACTCACAATGGAACAAAAGCAGCATCACGAGGATGTTTCACTGCAATAAAGCCAAGTTTTTGAGTCGATTCATATCCATGTGTGAAACATGGGTCCATCACTTCACACTTGAGATGAAGGAGCAGTCAAGGCAGTGTATTGAAAGGGGAGAATGGGCTCCAAAGAAGGCGAAGATAGTTCCATCTGCAGGCAAGGTCATGGCTTCAGCTTTTTGGGATGCACGTGGGATAATTTTAATTAATTGTCTTCAAAAAGGAAAAGCAATCAATGGCGAGTATTATGCAAACTTATTGCAGTGTTCGAATGATGAAATCAAGCAAAAATGGCCGCATTTAGCAAAAAAGAAAGTTCTGTTTCATCAAGACAATGTACCAGTTCCCATATCCATTATCACCATTGCCAAAATAAATGAGTTAAAGTTTGAATTGCTTCTTCATGCACCCTATTCATCAGAGTTAGCCCCCTCTGATTATTTTCTGTTTCCAAAGTTGAAGAAATGGCTTGGTGGTAAAAGATTTGCCAACAATGAAGAGGTGGTGTCTGCAGTTGATGGCTATTGAACATCGCCGGGAAAAGTGTATCGAGCTGAAAGGAGACTATGTTGAGAAATAAAGATGTTTTTTCCCAAAATGTTTGCATTTTCTTTGTTAGGTCGGGTACTTATGGGACAGCTCTCGTATCACTGGTTAGTTACAAACAAATGACATACCAATATGCAAATCAACTTTTTACTTTGTTACTTATATGGTCATTAATATGCATGCATGCTGTTTTGCTTTCTATTTTGGGTTCCATTCTTGACTTATTGTGGACCAGCCTTAATTTTAGAACTTTAAACAATGATTGTTGCACAATGGCACAACTTTGTGGTGTTAAAACTCTAGTTCTGGGAGGGGAGTGTCTCTCTTTTCATCAGTTTTCCAAAGCATATAAAGCCATGCAAGCTATTTCAAACCTGGGATCTTAAACCAGTTAGAAAGAAAACCTCTTGAACATTTCACAGTTCCTACCTACAAGTAAAACTTTTCCATGTGGCAATTAGGATGACCAGACATCAAATTTATCCTAGAAAGGTTAATTTTTATTTGGTTTGTCCAGATATCATGTAATCTTTCCAGGCACCCTTTTGTCTGGACTTCAGGGAAATTGTACTTCAATGAACAATTAATTTCTTCTTGTTTAATGTTTAATATCTTATTAAACATTATGTTTAATTATATAATTATTATAATGTGAAACTGTTATTTCACAGAAAAAAGCATAATACAAAAATCACATGCTTCATAATTTAGGTAGAGAAATTCCTAAAAACCTATAAGTGTTGCATACTGCTCCAGACCATCATTTGAATGGAGCCTTGCTCCTAATTATTCCGGTTTGAAGAGGTTAGGAAGGTGATTTGGTGCAGAAAGATGAACAAGAAATTGTAGTACTACTTTAGTTTGTAAACACTTATTTCAGTAAGAAAAAGTGCATTTTTTAATTTCTTGCCGCATTATAATTTATATACAGAATTATTAATGTCTGTCTTATTTGAGTATATGATGCAACTATTTACATTTATCATCTTCACTTTCTTCCTTATGTTGCTTTGCCATAATTTAGCATTTTCTATAAATCTTAATTTATGTGAAAGTTATGTTATTTCAGTAGATGAATTGACCACACACATGCCTGACATAGTTATGGTGTATACTGCCCTCTCACTATTACCCTCTCGTAACCTTAGTATAATCATCATTATCTGTACTCTCAATCTCCAACTCTCTATCCTCCCATAGGTTCTCAGTAATGTTTTTTTTCCTTTCCCGTCTTCTTGCACTCCATAAAACCAGATCTTAGGCCTTCCTTTCTGGAGAATTTCATCTGAATATCTTTGATAATATCTCCTCCCCCATCCTTCTCACATGACCATACCATATAAGTTGTTTTTCTTAAATTTCATTTATTATAGTGTGTTGCACTTCTATTTGTTCCTGAATTACTTCACTTCTAATTCTTTCTATCCTAGAAGTTCTATTTACTCTTTTCCAAAAATCCATTTCTGTTGTTCATAATTTTATTTCTTCTCCTCTTTTTATTGGCAAAATTTCTGGACCATATTGTATTATTTTCTTAACTGCTGAATCTGATTTTTGTATATGTCTGTCCCATAGTATCCCATCGAGTAGCGATATCCATTTTTGCTACGAGTGTTTCTATTCTGAATTTCTTATGCTAGCCATGTATTTAACTATTTAATCTCCCAAACACATTAAAATTGTTGTCATTTGGTGATAAAGAAAAAAGCAAATCTGCTCTTATAAGAATATTACTCTGTATAGGAATTTATGGACGAACAACGAACACCTTAAATGGATAGTGATTTAAGATTGTCAATGGCAATGTATCTCAAATACTGCAATATTCTTTAAATTTAGTTGATAGATATGTGTAAATCACTTTATTTTATTGAATATGCTAATTTATTTTTACTACCAATTATTTTATTCCCTTTGACAAAGTATTTCAAATACTATACTATTGAATTATTACAATACTATACCCCTGCCGTTGAATCTTTGCACTTGACAGTTCGTGTGGTTTTGCATAACGTTGGCTATATTGTGGTTGCGACGTTGCCAGAGTGGTTAGTAACAGCTGATTGTTCTCCTTTCTATCGTATTTAAGCCGCATACAAAAAGTGTACGTAAGTGCGATTTAATAATAGCTATTTCATATTATTATTGCTAATTGAAAATAACTCGGCATAAACATTACAATGTATGTAGAATAAATTAGTACTTTGGACAATATAGAAATAAAATAATGCAAACGTGTCTGCTGCAATGAGGAGAAATAAAACAAATTATACGCTGCGATAGCAAAGCTATTTTCACTCACGCTGCATTCCAGATGGTTCAGGAATTTTGTCCTCTTTCTCTTGGGAGTTTCACTCCCTTGTAAATAACAGTTCTCGTGATTGGTTCAAGAGCTGCTGCAGTTCGTTGTACAGCTTTATCAGCAGGAATAGAGGGATGCCCATGAACCTTCACTTATTCCTCCTGTTCAAAGAATTCCCGTGTCCTCCTTAACAGGTCCAATGCCTGGTACATTTTGACGCAAAGGATTTTCACTTTGTGATCGGCATCGTTTTTGAGACATTGTTACACTTCAAGTCTTGTATAAATAATATGAATGAAATATACATAAAAAAGATTATATATGTACAAATAAAAACCAACAATAAACACAAATATAAATAACAATGAACAATATTAGCTTGCAAAGAACAACTCAACACGCGTGCTAGAGATTCACAAACTGAAGTACGTGGTTGGAAAATAGTTGCAACAGAGCCACTTCCAGTTCCGCTTCGTCATAGACCACCCGAAACGCTGCCTTGTGATTAGTTTAGGAAGTCTAATGGTTCAAGCTTTTCATCTGTTTTTTTTTTTTTTGCAAGTATACCAACTGAATTGCTAGCTGTCAAGTGCAGCATTTCAACGGCGGGGGCATAAACTGCTGTAGATATTTTGAAGTTAGTTGATCCTTGTTATTTATAAATAAATTATTTTCTTAAATCCCATCCCATCCTGGTTTCTCGTCTGCCATAATTCCATTTCCCTCTCATGTTTAGATGTGCATATGAAGGCGTCAGACAGAGGTGCAGATGCTTGCTCCAAGGAAATAGTATTCCCCATAAACACTAAAGGCCTGCCTACTTCAATAACACATTCACTGCCCTCTATGGGCAGCTCCAGTAGTATGACGGGTCTTAGAGCCTGGAACTGTTAAGGACTTCTACATGTCTCTGCCTGTAGCCTCTTCTGGTTCCTTCCTCCTGGGAGTGGTAGCCACAATAGATCTCCCATAGGTCACAGTGTGCGAGGCATCCCCCTCCGTTGTATATTCTATACCCTATGTCAGCGGTGGCGAAAATGCGACTTGCGAGGCAGTGTGACTTGCAGGCACAACTCCTTTTCTAGCCATCTATTCATTTGTTTTCAATGTGCTGCTGAGTGGTAACAGTTGCAGATTTAACATTAAATACCAAATTGGTATAAATTATAAATGTTAAAATGAAATATAGCAAAGCATCATGAATTTGTAAAATGCTTTGACAAGTAGACACACATGCTTCATTTATATTTAAAATTTAAAAATGTATTTCTGGGAGAATTCTTCCCAATGGTCAACTGGTATTCATTGCTGGTGCAGTATCTTTTAGAGATATGCTGCCTGCTAATGTCATCTACTGGTGGGATTTTTATGTTCATAATTGCATTATGGCTTTTTATAATGAATATAATTTCCCATATGCTAGATGCTAGTAGATTTTTGTGTGTTTCAGTACTGTATATCTGTTGTATATTATGGTTGGAAGTCCTAAAAAGGTGTGCTATTGCAGATTTTTTTATTTGTTTTTGCATTTCTAAGATATTCTTTCATCCTAATTTCCAAATTCCTTTTTGTTTTCCCAATATACCCTATTTACACAAATCTAACGCGCCAGCGCATCTAATGCACATCCCATATTTTAAACTTAAAATTATGAAAAAAAGTTTTTGTATCAAATGTAAAGCGCATTAATGACAGAAAATAGGTAATAGGTATTTTATTTACATTTTAATAATAACAATGAGTTTATTGTATATATAAACCATCAGATTATAGAATTTAAAGTTCCCGATTGTTAGGTGACACATTGTTAAAGAACAAAACTATACGCACTGTTTTTTGTGCCCTGTTGTATTGCTCATAACTTCCTTTATCCCCTTCTCAGTAATAGTGTAGTTCCGCGGTACATCAAACCAAATTGGCGTCTCATCAGCGTTGCCTATTTGATTCATGGAATTTTTTTTTTTTCCTCCTGAAATGATATACCACTGAAACGTTTGTAGTTTGTCCTCAAAATCTGCAGGAAGCTTCTGGCACATTGCTGTACAGCATCTTACACATAAACCCGTCCGCTGCATGAAACAATCCACCCATCATGGCTAGTCTTAAATTCTTGTTTTGGAATACCAAGAACTTCAGCCTCCTCTTTAGCTTTCTTTCGTATAGTGTCACTAGTCACAGGATGCCCATTCTTCCTCCTTTCACACACAAATTCCAACACTTTTCTTCAACATCAGGATGTCTTCCTTTGCGAGGACCCATAAATTTCTTCCTACTAGCTTTAGTAGCAAATAATGCCAATTTATGTTTTGTCACAAGCGAACATTGCTCTCTGATACATTGAACTTCCTTCCTGCCTTTCTATTATTTTTTTTTCAGCATAAAGGATTACTTTACACTTTAGAAAAGCATCATAAGATGTTCTTCTCTGTTTGCCCTTGCCCTCCATATCATAACTAAAAACACTCAATAATAGGCCAAAGGTAAATCAGCAGCTAGCTTGTCGCAAGTTTCTGGATGCGTGTTAACTCCAACAATCCATTGCGACGTAATAAATGAAAAATCTGAATAAAGTTACTGGCGTTCTACGGAACAGATTTGCACATGAATCTAATGCGCACCATGATTTTGAGTACTACATTTAGTCCAAAAAGGTGTGCATTAGATTCATGTAAATACGGTATATTTTATTACAATCTTAGTAGTTCATTTGATATACTGTAGTTGGTTTAGTTTTTGATTATATATATTTATACACGGAAAATTAAAACTAATGTGATAATAATGCAAGGCAAAAGCTATTGCCTTTATAAATTAAGTATTGAGAAATAGTGGCATCATACTATATCTAGTTTTAAACCACCTTCCTTACTATATGATCTAATAGCTCCCTCCACAACCTTTTTCCCTCTCTCAGATTTTGTCACACAAACATGTGCCACTGGAAGTTACATTGCAAACACTTGCTTATAAAAGATATACTTGCATACTCACAGTGATAAGGAGTGCAGATTTTCCCAAAGGGCATGTGAAGTGTCTGCAACACCAATACTGTCGGGAGCAGCTGGAGATTCTGGAGATTCCTCTTGTGCCGAAAGTGATGGAGGTGAACTGGTGAAGTCCATTGTCTCATGTTCTAGGATTGTTGCCAGCTCAGACATGCTGTCTTTTAATTTTGACTGCAAATAATAATGCATTGCATATTAAATTTCACATCCTATAGTTCATCTCAACCTTAAAAGACAGTATGGAGATAAATGTGATTTTTCTGTATCTATCTGATGCATACATGTTCCCATTAGCTTCGTCCTTTTGTACTTGTGCTCTTGCCAAGTTGCTAATAGCATGTGTAAATATTTAACTGTTATAATTTTCAGCTTTGAACACATTATCCTATGTGAAATATTTTTCTCTATGACTATATCATTTTTAGAGCCTTTATAAATCTCTGTGAGCACAAATTTCAGAGAAACTGAGTTTAAGTCCAATATTTGCTGTTTCTCTGCTTATCATGCAGTAACTAATAAAGTAAAGAGTAGAACACAACAATATGTTTTTCTTAGCTAGAGTAAAATAGAATGGTGATACCTGCCAAGATTTAATTTTCTATCTTTTAATACAATGAGCATTACAATTTTTTAAATTAAATATTTTCTGAATATTCTATACCTGTGCAGTAGAAGTCAGCAAGAAATTTTTTGTTATTGGGTTTACAATGGGGACCAAGCGAGAGAAAATGTTGAGGGTTGGAGACAGTTGAATGTATATTTTAAAAATACGTATATTTCAATTAGAGAGAATGATGTAACAGTGAATACTTACTGATCCAGAACGAATGACTAAACGTTTTAGTGCTCTGTATCTGTCATACAGTGGGTGCATGAGTTCACGCTCTCCTTTTGTCACCGGTCGTCCAAATAAACCCTCTAGGTACAAGAGGGCTTTCTGAACAGCAATCTTTTCATCTAAGATTTGCTCCTTTGATAATTCTTCCAAATTTTCAGGTCGACTTGCAAGCACACGCTTTTCTTCCAGATGCTGCAAGAGGAAATCAAGAATAAATCATACAAAACATACAAAAAAAAAAGTATTTCTGTTTACAAAAATAAACAAGAGCATTTACATTCAGTGTATATCTTTCTCAAATTTAGAATACTCTACTTCACATCAGAGATAACACAACCTATGTATCAACAAAGCAGCATTGATTACAATGACATTTAGGTTCTGTTATTTGATAGATTATGGAGAGAGTCTGGAATCTGAAATAAACTGTGCAAATTACAACAAGACCCACATTGGTAAGACAAAAAGAAATTTAGATCCAAGACTGAAAGAGCTCTAAGGGACTTAAGATTCAAACAAGTGGATCAATTGGTCATTGCTCATCTGTTTTGGGAAGAACACAACATAAATGTGGAAATACATCTGGTTAAACAAATAAACAATGAGAATGAGTTGAACGTTTGAGAAAAACTTTACATAATTAACGAAATACGACTCGTGAATTTTGACATCACAACCATCAAGTTCCTAAAATCAGCACCAAAGCTACCCTACCTGGATAGCTCTTTAAAACTAGGTAAGCGGACCATGTGAGCTGTTGTTAAGTCCATTGTATTACCAAGAATTTTAATAGTTTCACTGTGTGAAAGTGCCCACATAATTTACAATCTAAACTCATCTAAATGTTGTAATTATGATAGAATCTCACACAGTGAAGCAAATCTTACTGACTTATGTGCATTGACAACTGCAAGCTCACGATACATGTCCTGCATACAAGAGTATTCGAGTTGACTCTACATTAAATCATCTTTTAACTATCTGACAAAGTGGGAGTACTGCAGCTCCACAGTTCTTATGGATGACCCATCCATGCTCAGTATGTAAATAGCATTTACATAATGATGGATTAAAGCCAAACATCTTAATATCCATTTTATTGAAACTGTACTTTCTATTGCAAATAGAAAAAGTATTACATCACAGTGAAATGCTAATTATCTAGTAGCAGTAAAAAATGTAGATCATGATGACCATCCTGAAATATGAGAGCTCAGAATTAGAATGCAGATAGCCACCTCCATAAAGTATTCTATCACAGAATAATATTTTGTTTCTGATCTTGTTTGTCTTTCTTTTCATTGTTAAACTAAAGTAGCCAAACTAACCATACTATCTCAAACAAAACAAACTTCAAACTTCAGAGCAGTCAAACTAACCATACCAGCTCAAACAAAACAAACTTGAAACTTCAGAGCAGTCAAACTAACCATACCAGCTCAAACAAAACAAACTTTTATCACTTCAGAGTAGTCAAATAACACCTCAAACAAAACAAACTTGAAACTTCAGAATAACCAAACTAGCCACACCACCTCAAACAAAACAAACTTGAAACTTCAGAATAACCAAACTAACCACACCACCTCAAATAAAACAAACTTGAAACTTCAGAATAACCAAACTAACCACACCACCTCAAATAAAACAAACTTGAAACTTCAGAATAACCAAACTAACCACACCACCTCAAACAAAACAAACTTGAAACTTCAGAATAACCAAACTAACCACACCACCTCAAACAAAACAAACTTTGAACTTCAGAGTAGCCAAACTAACCATGCCACCTCAAACAAGACTAACTTAAAACACTTAAACAGGTTAGAAAGATAAAGATGCCTATGGCACATAAGCCCTCAGAATGTAACCACAGTCATGCCTGTCAAATTTTATTTTAATATTGAATTTTCTTTTTAAATAAGAGTTTTTATAAAGCAATGGCATACTTCAGACACAACAGTTTAACACTTTTATGCACAAATTGAGATTTTTCTTATTCTAGCTTCGCTATTACATCAGAACTACTGGGTCATGTTTCGGAGACTGCTGTTTCCATCATCAGCTTGGATTCTTGTGGCTGATAGATGGCATTCTCTGGTTGAATATAATGAGATCCTTTTCACATGGGACATCAAAGTTTAATATATTGTGCTTTCATGTCCCATATGAAAAGGATCTTGTTAGTTATTCGTGCATAAGAAACAGCACAATATATTAAAATTTGATCTCCCATGTCAAAAGGATTGCATTACACAGTATGTCCAGCCAGATAACACCATCTACAAGTCACAAGAGTAAGCATGGCAGTGAATCCAGGCTGATGGAGACAACAGTCTCCAAAACATGTCCCAGTAAGTTCTGGTATAAAAGTAGAGCTAGAATAAGAAAATCTCAAATGCTTAGCTTCACATAAAGGTGGGACATACGTGAAGCAACTACAGAATCAGAATAATTTTCCAGCATTAATAAAGAAGTGGAAATTAGCATATTAGCAAATGCAAAATCATGCACATACTTTCTCTACTTCCTGCAATTTTTCTTCCAGATTTGCCGATTTCTTCTCTCTGTGTCGAGCAGTTGATTTCTCAGTTCGCATTGGAACAACAGGTTCTGTGTGTGGCAATATTGGAGCATGAGGATCTTCCTTAAGCTCTATAAGCAAAAGAAAAATAATTGAATGATAGATTCATCAAAGCAAAAATAATTTGTTTTAAACTTGATGCCTATAACTAGCGGTGGTACATATTTCACATCAAATTAATACCATTACAAAAATCCTTAATGAATACGTCAATGGCAATCTATTAGTTTGCAGTACACAATAAGAACAAAGGCTGTCTCTGTAATGTGGGGATAAGTGTGTCTACCTCACGTTTAAGAGGTCCCCAGTTCAAATCTTGGTTAGGGTGAGTTACTTGGATAAGGTTTCATCCAGGGTTTTCCTTTATCCTGAGAAGGAGAATGTCAAGTAACTTTAAGCTGTATGAACCCTTTGCTCATTTGAGCATCATTTCACTTTCATTTCATTCATTGTCCGATATGACCTACCAGGTTAAGAGATAAACTACACAAAAAAATACTAAATGAAGAAAAGTTTGTATTTATAAGTATAAATTATTTAATAAATCAAACTGGTTCAAAGGAAGAAAATTAATATCAAAAAGGTCAAATAGACCTCTGCCTCGGTCCATACAGGAAATCATGGACAGAGGATATTATTGGAGGTGGCATGCCATTCCCAGACCGAAGCAGCTACTTCAATTAGTTCCCAAGAACCTCACAAACTGAATGAACTTCTCCCAACATAACAAAAACACCACATCAGTAGCTCTGCATACTACCACATCATGGGGAGATCTTTAAGAATTAAAGGTTGGTTCATAATAACCGGTAACAGAAACCAGAACAAAAACAGCAAAGTTAAAACACATGTATTGCAATTCACAATTAATGGGAAGCTTTTCCGGATATCAGGAACAGGATATTAAATCCCTATTGTGCATATTAAGCATATTAGACTATTCATTAAAGAAATTATTCAAGGCAGCCGTAACATGAAATAGCAGCTAGAGCGCTCTCTAGCCGCAAGCTTAGAAAATGAAACCAGAAGAAATTCTGGCGAATGTGCATCCTGACCTCCTCAGGTTCATTGAACATTGCTTTTCCTGGTGAAAGCATCACTTCTAGTTTATTTACATGCAACTCAAAATTGACCCCCCAAAAAATAAAAAAAGAAAGAGCATTGGAAATTAACATAGAACAATAATGAACAACAAATAAATTTTATGTATGCTATTAATAAAAGAATGATGCTTGGTAAGACAGTTTCACTAGATGATTTGCAAATAATAATGGCTCTGAATTTAGAAAATGAGAAAGTGTTTACACTGTTGAATTTTGACATTGGTTAACCTGCATTATGTTGGCTGATTTGAAAGCAGATAAAAAATATCATCGATCAGTTTCAAACAAATGTTTCAATGTGCAAAATCAACTTAGCTATCAATATTGTGGTGTATCAGTAAGCATTGTCATACCAGACGCATTATTGTGTCGCATTGTCGACAGCATTATTGGGCGACTTTGATTATTTCTTTCGGTTGAACGAGCCTTCTCCTTTGGCGCAGAACATGCCAGAGAGAGAAGGCTTTGTTTGAATCTTGTCCAGTTTGATGCCAGCGCTGGCTAGCTAGCTTGCCTAGACAGGGTTGGAGAGGGGGGATATATAGTTAGCGTTACTTGAATGTGAGCGTCACTTTTTGTGTGAGAGTGTGAGAAGCAAGTCGTGTGGGGCCAGTCCTGGACTTCAGGGCATCTCACCTCATCCTTTGTTTCCCTAAGTGTAATGTAGAGCTGTCAAGTGTTTTATCAATAAATTACAGGTAATGTGGGTTATGTAATATTTGTGTATTTTGTCAAAAAAAAACAAAAAAACCTCATGCCTTCTTTTGAATGTAGACACCAAGATCCTGGTCCTCTCACCGTTTGTGGGCTACGCTCCCTCATGTGCGTGTTGGGGTGATCAAAATTTAGTCTTTGTGGGAACCTTTTGGTCCTCACCCCAGCATGTAATAATATGGTCATGGATATGCATTTCCATTCTCATTTCTGGGGTATTGTGAACCAAAACATTGCATGATATTTTTGCTTCCTGTTCTAGTTTCTGCTCTGGGGTTATAGGGAACCAGCCTTAATAGACTGCCATAACTTGTAATGCTTTCCTGCTTTTCAAGCAGAAGCTATAAAGTTATCAATACTCATATGCTAGTCTTAACAGATGTAGATTTACAATAGAAAAATAGAAAAACATAGTTATATAAGACATTTAAAACAAGTATGATGAAAGTATGGAACAAATTAACACCAAAACAACTGGAATAAAGCTCAAAGGAGTTGATACAAATAAATCTGTCACAAGCAGTACAATATCTTAAAAGGTATGCATCTAATTCTAATGGTGATATAATTTGTCCACAAATAAAATACAATCATTTTGCAAATGGAATGTCTCACTTTATCTGGTTCATGATTTAAACCATTGTCTTTTAAAATCTTAACCCTTTGAGTGCCAAGATCTGATACAATTTGCGTGCGTAAACAGCCAAGAGCCGATCTGATCCTTGGAGGTTGGTTTTTTATATTCAAATAATTTATAATTCATGCAACAGATGCTGTAAGTGCATACCTCTAGCTAATCTATGATATTTAAACTACGTTGGAAGCATTTTTCCTGTTTATTTCATTTTTCTTTGTGAGGTCATGCATCAGCCATTGTAGTGCCCCATAAACAGAATAGCAAGTGGTGTGGTTTGTTTCATGTTGAGCTTGTTTTTTCACGTGTTTACAGCGATTTCTTACATTTTTTGCTTACTGTACATCACAGAATAGCATACTGCATCAAGAAGTCATTAACAGAGGAGGAAATTGAGGTAGCATTGCTGGAAAAAGTTATAGTGACATTTTGATTAGCAATGACGACAATAACGATAAAAATTTGAAATTACAACATTAAAATGTTTTAATACATGAGGGCTCAAGTAACATCCTTAAAAGTAGATGGTAATGTGAAACAATTATCAAGGGCCAATGCAAAAAAATCTGAACTCAACTTCAAAATTAAGAGTGGAAATCTTTGTAAAACCTTACATTTCACCTTCCTTACAGCTGGCAGTTTAAGCAGTAGCAGAGCATTTTAGCTTCGCAGCAAAAGGGTTGAGGGCCTAAAGTTACAATTTATAAACTAATTGTTATCTGAGCAGATATCTATGTTAGTATTCCTTACATTTGCCTTTTTATTTATTTAAAAATCTGTCAAGCATGTAGAAACCTTTTTATTTCCAGTATATTTTGGGTCTTGCAGCAAAATAAGAGACACAAAAATGAGTTGGTCTTGTTCAGGGTGAGCCAAAAAACTACAAACCGGCTGCACTGTGTTTTTCCTGTCTGCATCCTCAGCACTCGTTGCCATCTGCCGCTATCATAGAAAGGCGCGGATGAAACCATACAACATTTTTAAAACTACTTTTAAAGGCTTTACTTACCAACTTTATGAAAGGAGATGCTGAAACTGGCCACCATCGTTGTCCATACATTTTTGGTATCTCTTTAGGAAACTATCCATCACTCGCTGTACTTCACATTGAGAAATGCTGGCGGATATTTTGTTTTAATTCTTCCAGGGTGTGTGGGTTTGTCTTGTATATTTGTTTTAAGTTACCCCAGAGATAGAAATCACAGGGGTTAGGTCGGGGGACCGAGGGGGCCACAAATCTATACTAATAATTCTGTCCTCACACACACTTTCAATTTTTCTCATCAAAATATTGGCCGTATAAACTGTTGCGGAGTCTTGTTGTAAAAAGGCAAAATCATGCTCCCGGGTTGTTAATTCTCTAATAAAAAGGGGGGCAAAATTGTATTAACATATGTACGAGCTTCAACTGTTGACTCGAAAAAAATTGGCGAGTGATGGATAGTTTTCTAAAGAGGTGCCAAAAATGTATGGACAATGATGGTGCCCAGTTTCAGCATCTCCTTTCATAAAGTTGGTAAGTAAAGCCTTTAAAAGTAGTTTCAAAAATGTTGTATGGTTTCATCTGTGCCTTTCTATGATAGCGGCAGATGGCAACGAGCGCTGAGGATGAGGACAGGAAAATCACTGCGCAGGCGGTTCGTAGTTTTTTTGGCTTCCCTGTATAATTCTATTCTGTGTATCTGTGAATGAAAATATTTGCTTACTCTGGTTAGATGATTGTGTATCTGATCGCTTGTTTTACAGGTTGTGGATTTAGTTTATAAAATTATTATCTCAAGTACAAAAAGTGAATATAATGTTAAAATCTTCAGTTTTTTTAAACCTCGGATTTCTCTTCATAATCAGCCGATTGTGTTCTTTCTTTTGATGGAAATCATGACAATTGGAGCCAGCTGATTATGAAGGGAAGATTCTTTGAAACATACTCTGTATAAAAACCCAGGGAATCAAGTTACATGTTAAAGTCTGTCTCAATTTAATGAAAAAATACAACTATAGTTATTAAAAATGGAACAAACTGGATATTTTTATTAAAAAAAGGATCAGCCAGGAAATAGGCCAAAAAAAGAGAGAGAGAGAGACAGAATATTGTAACATTCAAAACCATCAACATGGTCACCTACTTCTACTTGTAGTGAGCTTCACTCTTCAACAGAACTGGTTAAACTTACATTTAGTTTTATTATGGCTCAATGTTTCTATTTAATATCACCCTACTATATGCACTGGTTAACAAAGTTTCGACTTACGTTTCAACTCTTTGCGTAATTTGCTGAGATCTGCACATATCTTCTTTACTTCTTTATTGCCCATTTTATCTGCATGAGAAGGACGGAATCCAAATTCATGCTCAAAGTCCTCTTCATACCGCTTCAGTTTTTTCTTCAAGCTGCAAGCAGTAAAATAAAAATATGTGAATGAAATGTGAAGTCATCCCTTAAAGGTCTGCTGTAAATGCAGAGCATAAGGATATTGCATTTTTTTGTGGTTTTGCCATATTAAGAGTATGTCACAAATTGGGACAAAGGCATGATTTGGTCCACTGATACATTCGCTTCAGTTCAGTTATTTGCTATGATTCTGGGTCTTTAGTATAAAACTTGACCACTCACACGGAGTTGTGCATCAGAGTCAATGCCACTGGCTTCCCCACGCCTCACACTAACGACAGGTGTGGAGAATCCTGGAAACGCTACGCCATCTGCCGAGAATTGAGCTAAGCTTACTCCCCCAAGAGCGGCTTGGCGGGGGAGGATGGTGGGAAAGGATGATTGG
Organism: Deroplatys truncata; assembly: GCA_030765065.1. NCBI lineage: Eukaryota > Metazoa > Arthropoda > Insecta > Mantodea > Mantidae > Deroplatys > Deroplatys truncata. The sequence continues at coordinate 23,639,404 of CM060987.1, forward strand.
CTCTGTGAAACGCTGCATAAGGAAAACTCTGGGAAAACTACGCATCGACAAAGAAGAAACTAACACATTGTTGATTAGCATTGAAGCTGCCTTAAACTCCAGACCTCTTACCTTGGGAGAAGACCAGTACATTCCAACACCATCACATTTATAGAATGGGGTTAAGTTGACAGCAATACCATCCGGTCAAGCAGCATCAGCAACAAACTATCCTCTAACTAAATTATACAGAAAAATAAACAAAAGATTGCTGAAGACTTTTGGAGATGCTGGACAAAAGAATATCTTCTAGTACTGCAGAGTTTCCACACCACACACAGTCCACAGAACTAAAGGTAGGAGATATTGTTTTTTTGCAGGAGGACCTGTTCCGCACCATATATGGAAATTTGCCCACGTCACCGAGCTGAAGCCAGGAAGAGATGGCAGGGTACGGATATGCTTCTGAGGACTACCCAAGGGTCACAAATGGCCCGGCCTATCCAGCTGATCGTCCCTCTGGAGATTGGGACGGATCAGGGTGGGGAGGATGTGGAGAATCCCGGAAATGCCACGCTATTTGCCGGGAATTGAGCTAAGCTTACTCGGACATAATATTTGTATCGTTGTTGTAACATTGGCTAGACTGAGAGAGAGAGAGATGTTAGCCGCAAATATGTATACAATACGTTAGTGTAAATAAATGTGTAAAGGTTAAGGTTATTTACGGTGTACTTAATTTGCTGCTATCACCAGACAGAAGATCCTTTCCTAGATGTCAGCTAGCTGTTCCCCCACAACAGGGTTTCTGTTTTTTCAGTTACCATGTATCATTAGCATCAGTAGTCCACTTTCATTTGCGAAGATGGGAGGGCAGTTATCTTTAGAACAATGTATATTTGTACATAAATGTTATTTTAAATACAAATCAGCTTGTCACAATCGCTAACAATTCACCCAAAGTTTCCTACACAATTGCCTCCTTCCATAAATTCAATTCATGATCTTGTGAATAAATTTGAGACCCCTGATTCAGTGCAAATCAAGAAACACATGTGAAGACATACAGTGTTAACAGAAGAAACTTTAGACGAAATTGGTGAAAATCTTGAAGATTTGCCACAAAAATCACTATCGAAGTTAACACAACAGAAGGTGTAATAGTCCTCCGTGGTTTAGGGGTATCATGCTAGCCTCTAGTTACTGAGGTCGCAGGTTCAAACCCGGCAGAGGGCGATGGAAGGGAAGTAAGGCCAGTAGTTCTGTGTCTTAGATTTACATCGCATGAAAGTACCTCAAGCCTAATAAAGAGGCCTTTGAGCAAAATTACCAGTCTTTCACACCCAATATAGAATGGAACACTAAGAACCGTAGTAGTTAAAGAGCATCCATAAATAAAACTCAATTAAATTAAAGTTGTTTCAACTTCTATACACACAGTATTTTGCTATGAGGTAAGAGTTGATTTTGTTATATTTTATATACAGGTTTACACAAATACAGATTTAAGAAGCAAAGACAGAGTGCTGGCATGGCCAGTTGTGGCATGTCATGCTACCCAGACACAAAACACTGTACGGAGTGGTTAGGTTTTATGCTGAAGACCGTAAAATGTATCATACAATTGTGTGCCTACATTTGTGCATTATTGGACTGAACTCCTCTGCTTTCAACAGAACATTTGTTTCTTTAAATAGACTAAAATGCAGGGAGGGGGAGTCTATGCACCCAATATTTAGTTTAATTATAAATACTTAGCAATGGGAATTCACCATAAAAATAATACACTACATTTCCCAACCATAATTCTAGAAGGTGATGACAAAGTATTATAAAAAAAACAGAGTTTCTTGGAATTTGGGTTCATGATAATCTTAACTGGAATGGGCACATTGATGAACTAAAACATGTCGGATTTATTTCCATATTAACATACTAAAACATTCAGAAGATACACACACACACTTCTGCTGGTATATTTTGCAAGATTTCATTATTCACCTTATACCACTATCATGCATTGGAGAATTAAACATTTTCTCACTCTCTTGTATATACTTCTATAAAATTATTGTACAAATGCAAACACACACAAAAATTAATTAATGTGGTAAAATTGTTTCCACTCTTTTACAATGAAATACCATATGAAATTAAATTGTAAAATGTTAATATTCTGTATTAATAGTTATTTATGCAACAATCCTGTAATGGGAGTTATTAAGATGCGAGTGATGAGTAACTTTCGATGCTCGCTTGTGTCGAAAACTTCACGAGCATCTTAATAGCCATCATATGAGAGTTGCACACAATAGTTTTTCTATGACATTTAGATATACAATAACTATTTAATATTTAGATACATACGAAAGAAAATAAAACTGTGATAAATAAATTTCTAGGTACGTATTTTAGATGCACTTCGATAACAAGTGAATATCGATTCTAGGTCGCAGGTATTGATTTTACAAGATGGAGACAGAAATGTTTATTAGTGAATTTGAAGAGATGGAATTTACGTTGATATTGTAATGAAAAGAAGCTAGAAACAGTGATGTGTATTGAATTTATTTAAAGGTGAGTCGGAATTGTTACACTAACATCACTTAAGTTTACTCACTTAACATGTTTCGGGAAACCGTTGTTCCCATCCTCAGAAGGTTAATTCGAACAATTCAGTCAAATTAACCTTCTGAGGATGGGAACAACGGTTTCCCGAAACATGTTAAGTGAATAAACTTAAGTGATGTTAGTGTAACAATTCCGACTCACCTTTAAATAAATTAGATGGAATTTAGTTCCACACCTCATGATATCCTAGAGGAGGCAAGGAATACAAGTTCATGGTTTGGCAAGCAAGCAAGAAAAAATTTCATTGTCAGAAAATGTGCTCATAGTTTACTTTGAAGAAATGTCAAAAACAAAAAAATCCCTAACCTTGTGGACAGATTATTTCGTATTGAAGACTACTCTAAATGTAAAACATGGAACTTATATCCAAGTATAAAAAGTTGTATTAAAAGAGAAATCGGTAAGGTACAGAGGGGAAAAACGCAAAAACATTTTTGAGAAATGAAATTAAAACCTTCAGTGATGAAGCATCTGACAATATGCATCTACTGATAAAGGTATGTAAATACAACTATTTTCGTAAAAATAAACTGTTTTTCAGTGGCTCTGAGTAGGACAGTGCACAAGCGCAGAAATGTGTATCAAAATGTACTTCATTTCGATACAGATTTCTAACAGCATATGAACACATTTAAGTATAGAAGTCAAAAAAAATATTTTATACAGGTGTCTGTCTGCATTGTAATTGTGACCTTTCTATTTCAAGGATGATCATCATGATCTAAATTTAATATTAATGACAGAGGAAGGGCACTTGCATGGGTTTTAAGACATGTGGAGGTTCCATTAAGTAACAGCGGATTAAGTAACAGTGTTGGTGATCCCATACACATAGCTAATTAAATAACTGTACATTATTAATTAATTTTGAAGATTGAGAAAACCTTCAACTCTCTTTATTTTAAACTGTACATTAATTTTGCACAAATACTAAGCCAACTATCACTTTCATCTGACAATTGGCTATTGATATAAATGAAGTGCATACACCCCCAGCTGTTAATTTAATGGTTTTAGTTGATGTATACGTTTTACTATTCCATCTGTGTGTTTTCTTACTTTGTTCAAAAGTATATGCATTCATAGACATGTTGTGAGATACGTCAAAACAGTGAAGAAAAAACAAACTCACAATACCACACATAAAAACTTCCTTAAAAACCAAGTGCAATTATTCACAATGAAAAAGTTGAATTCACAGACTTGCTCTACACACACTTATTACAAAAGTTTATTTTTCTATCTACTTCATGTTGAATGTATGCAGAAGTGCCTTTATTACACAAGACGGACGCAGTAAGTTGAAGTGATAGATCTTTTAAAAGTGGGTTGTTATGTGACGTGTTGAATCTCCCTGTTCATTGTATGACCACGAGAAAAAATGAATAGCAATTTAGTGCTTGAAAAGAGTACAAAGTACAGAGCTATTCAAAAAAAAGGAACAGACTTTAAATATTTATTTCTAATGAACGACAATGGATGAAGACACATGTGATACACCACTGAATAGAGAGAAGTTCAAAATTTTATTTTGTGTGTTCAAAATGAGCAGCATTTATTATGTGAGGACAATCAGTGCTTTTCCGTTTGCATACGCAACTATCTTCTACGAATATATTGTATCAATTGTAAATTTTTTATGACAAGGAGACTCGTCGTTGAACTTGCAACGAAATGCACGCTGCAATAAAACAATGGATGCACTCTTTGCATAATGCAGCATACAAAATGACTTTTCCTGTGGTGTCGCCATTATCTTGTAAACAAACAACCCACTGTAGACACTGAAATGAACTAATAGGTGGGGCTTAAAACTTTGAACTTTCCTCTATTCAATGATGTGTTGTATGTGCCGTTATCTATTGTCGTTCATTAAAAATAAATATTTAGAATCTATTCCTTCTTTTTCAATAACCCTGTATTTGAAAATTCAAACCAACAAAAAAATATCTGAAATGCTTAACGTCACAAAACATTTGACAAATTTTGTGTTTTAGCAAGATCTAAATATTTTGCGTAGTAACCTTCTGTCTACCTCTTATGCATTATCATTATACAACATTTATTCAATGAAGGGGTCTTCACAGGAAATTCAAAATATACATTTTCTCAGTCATGCAATATCTTAAAAATATGGTAAACAAGAACCTTGATTATCTGGCTATTATTAATCTGCATTTCCAGTTTGGACTTTTTGCTTACTTTTTCACCATGAAAATATGTGCATACTTTGATACTCAAGAATAGTGTATAGGTCACCATCGTCGCACGCTTCAAGTACCATTACCATGGTCAGTGTCATAGAGTAACAAAACAAAGTGTGAGAGATTACTCCATTTGTTTTCATAACAGTCTAGGATCACAGACATCTCATCTGGACAGCTTTTAATTCTTTTCTCTTCCTACTTTTGTGATATCCAAATTTCACTACCATACAACAAAATTTGTATCTTTTCCTGGATTATAAGGATTTTCATTAATCTGGATTACCTTTGGCCCCACCTAGTCTGGATAAATGAGGTTATGTATTTTATCAAAATTGTCAAGAGCCATTTTTGAGAAAATCAAATATAATGACAAATTATCTATGTAAAGACTAGTATAAGGTGGAGAAAGTTTCTTGAAAATAGTGAAGTCCTCTTCATTCTGATTCAATTTAGTATACTTTTGTGGTAAACTATAAGAGATAGACAAAACCTTGTGCAAAAATTGTAGATGTCATTAAAACAAATTGTCAAATAAAACATTTGTTAGCATTTACGGTTTCCAAGTTTTCATTCTTTGTTATTGGTTTGAATTTTCACATACTTTATACTTTTTAGAAGGGCTAAGTTGTCATTTGTTTGTTTCTGTTCCTGTATTTCCCTTGTACCAAAATGAAAAGGCAATGTAAAGTTTGTGCAAATGTTTATCTCAATTAAGACGAAGTAGATATAAAAATAAGTTTTTGGAAGAATATTTTGTAGTAAGTATATAAAAATGAATAATAGTCGCTAGATTAAGTCGTGTGAATGTAACACATCACAAATTACAAAAACTGGTCACTCTTGGGAAGAAACAAAATACCTAATGCATTATGTGGAAAATGTTAACCAAAATTGCTGAAGAAGATGGGTAAAATAGTCCAAAACAGAAATCATGAATTTCAATGACATACCTGTTGATCTGTTTGGAGAGTTGTTTCACTCTAGCATCATCATCTACAGGAGCAGCAATTCCATTGTGCTCACGATGAGTTAACGCCAGCGAACTACGAGGAGACATCATCATCTGCCGACTCACAACTGCCTCCTCCTGTATCACAATATATCACCACAATTCAGTTTAAAATGTGTACAACAAGCTTAGGAAATGGTTCTATCATTTTATTTAATTAGTACACTATGTCAACTGTTTCATATATTTTATTTTCTGTTGGCAAGCACAGGCATTAAAGGACAAACATTATGCTGCTATAAAATGTTAAGAATGTTTGACAATTGACCCTAAAATGACCATCACAACATCCTCCAAACAAAACATGACTAATGACATTTACTTTCCCCCCCCCCCCCATAATATCAAGCAACTTTCATTGAAGACATTTCTTTCTACAATGCTTAGTTTTGGAGATATTGTACCGTCTCAACTTAAATGATCCACCCTATATCATTTTTTTTAAACAATCAGAGCAGCATTACCAATGTTTCCTAACAAAACTTCAGGCAATTAAAGTATAAACAATTAGAAAAATTAGCAGTGGCCACTCATAAATCTCACTCCTATAGTCTTTAAACCAATTAACAAAGCAACACAAACTGACCACTTGGTATCAAACCTACATTTGGAAAGAAAACAGTTTCCAATTTTGAAATTCCACCATAAGATTTTTTTCAGCAAGTTCCTGGAACCATACACGAGGACCACAACTCGCCTACAACAACAAATCAGCAGTCAAACATAGGTTTAAAATGGAGACTAATGATCTCCAAAACATGTTGGTAATTATTAGTTTAAGCGACATATAATGGTCATTGATTGATTTGGTTCTTCCGAAAATAAAACTCTAGCAGTTCAACGTAACACAAAATGCATGTGTATATCGCATGTAAGCATCTCCTTTTGTGGAGGCCTGTCTATGCTGCCATTTATTTAACACTGAACATTTCAAATGAATACATCTGACAATTTTTATCAAAAGTAACTTCATGATTATGATTGTTTAAGAGTTTCTTTCAAAGTGACAGACAGAATGCTTACAGGCTGACGATGTGCAAAACTCCAGTTGCCAAAACTTGTCAGTGGCTCTGTACAATCCACTTGCTGATGTAAAGTGCTCAGATCCAGTGGTGGTGTGCAAGGGCTAGGAGCAGGAGACGGTGATCGCTCTCTTTCCTGAAAATAAAATGTCCCCATTTCTTCATTACAAGTTAAAGTGAATAAGGTATTACTGCAACACAAAATCATTTCCAACTAAGGTTATATATGGAAATGAATGTGTTAAAATAATTAGAAGTGGACTTATTATGCGATTGCGCTCTGTGGGTACATACAAGTAATAAGTGTGATGCCAGAGAGATGGCCTTCATTGCACACTTTCCTTCCTGTACTATGCATATAAATTCTGTTCCTATCAGTGAAACTTTGGGTTCTGGTACTGCAGTATTCACCTGATGACTAAGAGAAATAAATAAATAAAAAAAGAAGAAAAAAAACTTGATACATGGGATTTCAATCTCATGAGCTCTTACACAGATTCTGCCAACATTTGATTACTCAGATGTCAGGGGAAAATCAACACACACTTTTTTGTGATACCCTTCATGCCATGAAGTACATATGCTGCCGAGTAAGCATGTTTACCTACTTAGTCTGGTATACCATTAAAATCCAGATAACATGCTGGCTACCGATGTTGAATGCTTAGCCTTTTTAAACTTGAATGATGATTCATACTTTTCCTGATGTTTATGAAACTATTATATAATGATCTAAAAGATTTTTTAAAGTGAATCCGTCCCCTTTACCCCTTATAACTGTAATTTTGTACAGCCGTGGCTATTCCTAATAATGGATGAAAAATCCCCTGGATTTTTTCTTTTCTTTCTCTCTTTTTAAATGGACACGCTCTAACTGCTGTGGTCCTTAGCATCCCATTCTATATTGGGCGTAAAAGACTGGTAATTTTGCTCAGAGGCCTCTTTATCGGGCTTGAGGTTCTTTTGCGTGCCGTAAATCTATGACACAGTACCACCAGCTTTACTTCCCTTCCGAAGGAAGCGATGCTAAGGATTTTTATGCCCGAAAAAATCCATCACTCTCCGCCAGGTTTGAACCCACAACCTCAGCAACTAGAGGCTAGCATGGTAACCACTACACCACACAGCACGACATCCTTTGGCGGTGAAACAATCATCAGAATGATCCAGTAAGTTTTTAGATAATCAGAGTATATAATCATGTTTTAACCTTTGTACCTTCTCTTTGAACGTATAGAACATAAAGGCTACATAGTTTTCACAAAATACGTAGACCCGTAACATATACAAAGAAATAAAAGTGAAGCTGGTGAACAGAAGATTCCCATTCCCAGGCCACCAAGTTAACCTCTCTAGAGAAGATGCATAGTCTGCGACCATCAAGAATAATAATATTCTGAGTTGTTAATTATAAAATATTGATTTTTGATGTTGGTTGGACACAGTAGCATTGCCAGAAAACTATTAAGGGGCAGAGGGTTATGTACAGGAGTCCATTTTTTAAACAATTTGTATCAATTCAAATATGAATATACTGCTTCGAATGAAATATAAGCTGCATGTGTCTTATTTTGCATGTATATTTTGTGAAGTAACAACAACTATTTTGTACTCCATGGCATTGTCAACTAAAACTAAAAGCCTTCTTCACAAGCATGCTCTTTTATAATTCCAATGTGTTTATACTCAAGTACAAGGGCTTTGTAAATCCTTTTTAATCTTTGCATAATTTATAAAATGAGATCAGAAGAAATTCTATAGATCGTGGCCATCAGAAAGAACTGGGCTTTTCAATGATAAAACAAAGAATAATTATCAAAATTAATTGAATGATTTTTGAGATGATGTTTATTATATTAATATAAATACATTACATACCTGTGTGTGTAATTGTAGGAATGAGTGTGTTGAACTGGAGTTTGAGCTAGCATCCTGGCTAGAATCTTCATCAGATGTGCTACTTGAGAGAGAGACTGCCTGATGGGTAAGTCTTGAACTTGGTACCAGATTATCCTGGTCTTCATTTTCCTGGAACAATTTAGAATACATAAGGAGATATATCATTATGAAAACAATACTCTCACAAATACAATACACTGTTTTATAAAGATGTTAAAACCAATGTTTAAGTTTGCTTAAATAAGACAACACTCACCTTGTAAATGTGTATGTATAATGGATTTTACGCATGTTTGATATCATTGTATGATCTATGGACAACAATAAAGATTATTAGTTAACTGGTACTCACTTTAAAATATCTGAAAGCAGGCAATGGGTCCGTGTCCATTCAGAATTACTAACATTTGTTTCTGTACTTTTTGTTTATCACCTATTTTATTGGTTGTATCTTCAGTTTTTTGTCATTATAAAACAGTACATGGAAAAACTGTAGTAACTGCTCTACACAAGTGCTTCTTTGACAAAATTATGGAAGATGATGTGCCAGCAAAAGTTGCTAGCATTTCTCCCATAAACAATATTATAATCATGACTCTAACCTTTGAAGAACCACTTCCATCTTGTTCCTCCGGTGGAGATTTTTTGTGTGTCAGCTGATGTTGTCTGCGTCTTGCCATGTTTCTTCTGCCTCTGGGTGTGGCAGCCCTAGAAAACCGTTCTGAACTGCGTCTTCTTTCGTGCTCGCTATCCTCAAACATCTCCACGCATGACATTGCACCGGAAGTTGCTTCATTTTCAGTGTTTCCTGCAGCTCCTGATTTACTTGGTAGCTGAGCTGCTGCATTACGTTCATGAAGGGGCAGACCACTGGCTCGCTGAAACCAAATTATTAGTTATCAACTTATTCCTTTACTTCATCTTAAATTAAAAAGAACCTATACCGTCAAGTACTTAAAAATTGGAAAATTTACTAACTGAGGTATAAGACTAGTTGGATTGAGTAAAAACTGACAAATACAGTAAAATCCTGTTTATCCAAAACAAAAAGTAAGAAAGAATGAATGAAAAAATACCAGATGGTCAAACTCTCACTGACAATGTTGCTGCAACAATTGGCAATGTTCTTTTGCCCCAACCCTAAATTCCGATACAGGTACTTGTATTGTATGCAGGTAATACTCGTGTCCTCTATACCACATTCCAAGAAATACTGTACCATTGTAACACATAACTACTTCCACACACATTTAATGTGGAAGTCCACTGTTATTTTATTGTCAGTGTTGGTCAGTGTGGTTGTGTCAGCCAAAAGAAAGCGTGTTGTAGTATTGAATACAAACACAAAGACATTGGTGAGAGAGGTATTCAAAGCAATGTAGGTAAGAAAGACTACAAACTCATATTCAAATCTTCACAGAAAATTGAATCAAGGCACTTTCAATAGCACAAACCTTTTTGTTTTTAGGTTACCTTGCATTTTGTAAAGCAAAGCAGTGTTAAACAACACCAACAGATATAACATTTATCAAATGGTGGTGTGATATAGCTGCTTGCAAGCATTGCACGAATGAAGTTCAGAAAAATGATTTTATGAAATATTCTTTGTAAATGCTATAATGCATATTTTAATACTATATACAGTAGTAGTGTTTATTAAATATTACTACACATTTGGAAAACAATTATTTTCTTCTGTTTTTTCTTAAAATTATTACCATTGATGATCTGAAAAAATGCATCATCTGAAACGGCTCTGCCCCCTTTAGTTTGGTTAAGCAGTATTCCTTTGTATTTCATAAATTTTAATTGACTTAACAGTCTTTTGCTCCACACACATTAATTTTGATTGCATATATTGTACAGGCATCCTCAGCTCTTTGCTGACTGTTGGAAGTTAAAGTGCAATTAATTACCGATGTTTATTTAAACGATGTCCTTTTACCAATTTTAATAGGTGGTTTTCTTCAACTGATAGTCATAGTTCATTACTTTTGTCTTGTGTTTCTTTAGGAATATCTTTTACCAAATGCTGCTTCTGTTAGTTCTGTTACTGTTTCACTGATATTAGGAGATGTGTTTCATTTTCAACAATCTACCTAAAGCTAAGCAGGAGAACAATTGTTCAAACTGAGCTATGGTATGTTGAGCAAAAAGAATTTCAACTCACGTGGATTAAATATTTGGAAAGTTTAGAATCAGACTGAAAAGTTCAATATCACAGCCAAGATTTGAACCATGGATCTTCATGGATCTGTGCCATTTCTCTAACCAGCTGAGCTACCATAGCAATAGGCCAGCATGACATTAATTCTGCATCCAACTCATTCAACTAATACCAGTTGAAATCTGGAATTTAAAGTACTTTGAGAATCTACGGCATCAGTGGGATGAATTTGAGAGTTTACCAGGATAAATGTGTCAGATGGGGAATTTAATGTTGTGCCGGCATGTTGCCATGGTAGCTAAGTTGGTTAGAGTAACAGCACAAAAAGCCAAAGATCCATAGCTCAAATCCTGGCTATGACAATGAATTTATCCATATGATACCTTTCCAATTTTAGCCTACACATGGCATCTGTGGAAGAACAATTACTTATCATTGATTAAATATTTATTAAATAACTCAAAAGTTTCCATTCAAACCAGTGTATTACAGAAACACACTGTTATATATAATGTTATATTAAAGCAATTTTTAACAAACAATTTTTTGTTGTATAAGATGGACAAGATATTTTTAGATCGTTTGAAATCCAGTCACAGATGTTTTAGTGAAAGTAAATAAAACATAAGGCGAGTGCGTGTTTGTGTTGGTTATCACTTTCTCTACTACATAAAGTAGGGATTATGTTGTATTCCACCCAAAAGTTGAAACCAACATTTATCAGAAATACGTATTTTGAGGCCCCCTGGATCTAAAAAAAAATATTTTTAGAAAAAGGTGTGTCTCTCTGTGAACAGCATAACTTAAAAACGAAAAGTCAAATAAACACCAAACTTGGTATTTAAGTTCAATATCTTATAAAGATTCGACACAAAGATTTTCAAGAAAATCCATCCATCCCAAACTACCCTTTACATGGAACATTTTTCAAAATGTTTGATTTTCTAAAAAAAGACGACTAACAATTTTGATTAAAATACCCTATATTAAAGATATTTATATGATTAAAATGTATATCTTGAATTTCCTGGGAATAGGCTGTGAAGTCCTCTTCATTTGGACAGAATTTTGTATAATCTTATTTAACTGGAAAACGTTAAGCAATAGACGAAAACGTACTACACAAGAAATGTAGATCTATTTAAAACACATAATTTATTTCAAATAGCTTTTTTTGTGGCATCAGCTATTTCCAAGATATCCATTATTAACTGTCCAATACTTAAGGAATTCTTTTAAAGTCCTATTGATTTTCAACAATTTCTCACAATGGCATGGAAAGAGTATGGATTTTTAAGGTCAACATCCAGTTTTAAAACATTTGACTATTGCTATCCTCTAACAAATGTGTAATGTAGCTATTTCCTGAAAGGCTTATCTGGATTAAAATGAAGTAGATAGGAAAGTAAAGTTTCGTAATAATAATAAGTTATATACCTATTAATAAACAATAGAGGGTAGAGAAAGTCATGTGTATGTAACACATCAGATTTTGTTTTAAAAAAATGATTGCTGATAAATTTTAATAAAACAATGGTATAATTAAGAAAGTAAACCTATCTCCTTAATCAACAAAACAAAGAATGAGATAATGTGTCATGAAGTTAGCAAACTTAACTTGGCACGAATGTGTTTTCAATCTCTCATAACAGACTTACCACTCCATGTCCTGCAGATGCACTTGTTAAATCCGAGAGGAAGTTTTTCCCAGTATTCTTCTTGTTTATACTCCGTCCTTTGACGAGTGAGAAATCTTCATGACTACTCACTCGACGAATGCTATCTTTATGATGAACTCCACCATCCTCAAATGGCCGCTCTTCTGAGTTAGACCTATTATTAAATTAAGGGACTTGTTAAAGGCTTTGAAGTTAAATTTACAACAATCACATTAAATCAAAGAAAAAATATTTGGTAACACTTCAGTCCTTTAAGGGAATACATCTGTAAAGATCCAAAAATTCATAGTTTTCTTCTGACTGCTTTGACTTTTTTTTTACCATATATTCAGAACATCAGGGCCACCCACGGGGAGAAATCTTTGTGCAAGTTGCGCCATCATGAACATTTTTAGGGGGAATTAAAAATGTTGAGGAATATAACAAATAGTGAAGTAGATTAACGCAGATAATATTAAGAAATGTATTACAATGTTTAACGAAGTACTGTAATTGTCAACACAGTTTGTATGTTTATGTTCATTAATCTAAATGTGCTGTATCTGTCCCCAAAAGTAATCTCAAGTACAATTCATACCCTAATGGTATAATGTGGCATAGCACAATACCTACAATAGTATCTATAAATCAGTCATTTTGCAAAGCTTTCCAGCAACATAGAAAAGCAAATAAATAGTTTAAATTGAGCCCTCAGAAAAATTGGGGGGATGATTGTTTCGGGGGGGGGGGGGGGGATGGGCACCCTTGTAGAACATAAAACACATAGTGCACACAAAATGCTAACGGCATATTTAATACTGTCATTAAGATATTAATCTTCTTATACATAATTAATCACTTTTTGATACGATAATATGAACTGTTCCTAGGACCTTATGGTTTATTATATCGCTCCCAAATTTTTAATTTGAGCTAGCTATATAAATATAAAGAAATGTTGTTCAGGTATTTCTTAATTTTAATTAGTTTAAAAGAAAATTTTTTATTATTCACATATTATTGAATCTTTAAACTTTTTTCAATTTGAGTTATGGAAAATAATTTCAGCTGGACTACAACAATTTTAAATCCACAATTCTTGAAACTCTCTTGAAAATTTCAAGCTAACAACTTGAAAATTGCAGTCTAAGGAACATGCTAAATAAAAGGAATTGAGAAAAATGGTGTTTAAAGTTCAATGCAGTGATTTACCTAAACGGTAGAGGAACAATTACACAGTCATTTGTGGCTTTAGAATTGTTGATATTAAATAACCACTTGTGTAGCATGAAAATACAAGTTGCAAAAATCAAAAAATTCAAAATGTTTAAAAGTTTTTACTAAATTTTACAAATGCATTGCCTTAAATGTATGTGATTCTTTAGGTTGCAATGAATCAGTTTACTTACCTTATGACTTTTCTATCCTGGGATTGTGAACTGAAGCTCTCATGTCGTTCCTTCCTTTTACGATGCTGGTGCTGATGCTGTTTGGGAGGAGCTGAAACAGCTTCAGCCGTTAGTGCTGGTTCTGCAGGTAGAGCAGCTTTAAGTGCTTGGTCCACCTGCAGCCTGCAACAAACAAGCATGTGCTGCTTTAGTCTTTAACAAATATGGGACGGCATTACATTATCAAACATGAAATGGTCAAGAGAACATGTGCCCATAAGCAATCAAGGAAGACCAACAAACCACCTTTCCATTTTAGCATTGGCTTCAGTGTTTCCAACCAAGGTGGACAATTAGAACAGCATACTATCTAGCTTCAAATTGGTTCCTTCTCTGCATTTTACAAAAACCATCAATAATATGGAAATTCTGTGTGCAATACAAGTGAAATAGATAAATGGCATTTTGTGTGGATATTCCTAAACAAATGAATCTAAAAAAAAATCAGGAGAACTCTAATTCTGATCAGCATTTAGACTTTACTAAAGATTGTGCTCTTTATTTTCATCTTGATGGCACTCAGTGACTGTAATTAGAATTTTGATAGTTGCATTCAATCCTTTGAAGTATCAACATTGCTTTTTGACTGTAATTTTTACCTTCTCTACTACGTATCATAAGTAGGGGAAGTTGCATTTCACCCAAAAATTTGATGTCGATATTTCACCAGAAATATACGTTTTGAGGCCCCTGAACCCCCAAAAAAAGTATTTTTAGGAAAAAGTCTGGTGTGTCTGCAAACAGCATAACTCAAAAATGAAAAAGCTGGATAAATGCCGGACTTGGTATTTAAGTTCAGTATCTTCCAAAGTTGGGACACAAGATTTTTAAGAAAATCCCTCCACCCCAACTACGTTTTATATGCAACAATTTTTAAAAATTTTTATGTTTAAAAAAAGGATAATGATTTTTATTAAAATACCATATATTAAAGATGTTTACATGGCACATAAACTGTATATGTTAAATTTTCTGGGAATAGCTTCTAAAGTTGTCTTCATTCTGGATTACTTTTGTATAACTGGTAAACCAAGAGAGAGACAAAAGCTTACTAAGCAAAAATGTAGATCTTGTTAGGGCACACAATTTATGTAAAATACATTTTTTTTTCATAGAGTTAACCATTTCCAAGATATTCTTTGTTGGTTGTCCGCCCCCCCCCACGTCATCACATCACACAGCGACCAGCTCTTGAAAGATCTATCGCTTATGCCTTCTGTATTCCTCTATTCTTATTGTAACTATAATGAAATATATAATAAAACCATTTTGTATTTTTTTTTTATTTCGAATAAAATGAAGTAGATAGAAGAATAAACTCTTGTATGAATAGTTTGAAGAATGGGTAGAAAAACTCTGTTAAATGTAACACAGATTCTTTTTATTCAACTTTCCAATTTATTGTCTTATGACTTCTCGATGATCAGCTGCATTTTCCGTCTTTTGCAACTGTTATTGACAGGAGCGCCATTTCACTTTCTGGGGGCATGATTGCCTGAAGCAGTTTCCCGAATTTCCTTGTGAATTTTAAATGAAAGTCTTTTATTCCTTCAATGTGAACTATGTACAGTTATGGTAATTTTTCTTCCCACCTTAAATGACGCCCCTGGACTAACGAAAATTCTAGGTCTTTATACCTACTCACGCGGGTGATCACTCGAGAAGTTTTAACAAGCAAGAAACCGCGATGAGTTGATAATAGCTTCCAGCCAGAAGTCGATAATTGCAGGCCGCCGGGATCGGTGAGCTACCGGAGCCGTCACAGTTAGTAAACCCTGCCGACGCCTGGGTGTTGGAGAATCAAACATCGTCATCGCTGGTGCTAATTACAGGTTTCGGATACTTCAATAAGGGATTGATAATCGCGTAAAAAAGAAAAAATGTTATTTTCGAGCACTGTACAAAGTGCTTGATTGAAACAAGGCGAAGCATTTACACTTATGCAATATGTGAACTTCAAACTGCCAGAATAAACCTAACCAGACCCCCGTTTCTTTCGATTAGGTTTTATTGGACTTGAAATGCGTCCTTTTTTCGGAAGAAATATTAAATTACACCAAGTTGTATGAATCGAGTTCAAGTGCATACAAAAATACAAAGAAAAGGTGTGAGCTTTCGTGAGAGCTTCGCGCGACAATGTTAAATTGTGTCGTCTCGTTGTAAACACCAGGTTTAGTGGCATGTCGCTCATACCGCATCGCTAGTATGGCTTCCATCTCAGATTGTAGCTATAGCTGTTGTGAATATACGTTAGTTAAACTTATATACTTTGGTGTTCTGTGAGTTAAACCATTAGCAAGACATATGTTCAATGTATATTATAGTGTACTTATCCGACGTTGCATGGTTGGCTTTTTAAGCCCCCCCCCTCCCCGTTCTTTCTGAATTATAGAGGATTTTTACCCCTCAATAATTGTAATTTTGCACAGCCGACTTTTCCTAATAACGGATGAAAATCATCCGATATTCACGCAAAAGGATGCGAAACATCCGGTTTCCTTAACCTCCCACGACAGTCTTCCTGTGGAAAAACATCAGTCACAATGGTCAGCAATTTTTACTTTCTCTACTACGTAGGGGAAGTAGTGTATTCCACCCAAAAATTCGATACCGAGATTTCACCGGAAATACGTTTTGAGATCCTCTGAATCCAAAAAGCATTTTTGGAAACATATCCGTGTGTGTGTCTGAACAGCATAACTCAGAAACGAACAGTCGGATAAACACCAAACTTGGTATTTAGGTTTAGTATCTTCCAGAGATGCGACACGAAGGTTTTCAAGAAAATCCCCCCACCCCAGATTACCCTTTACATGGAACATTTTTCGAAAATTTTAATTTTCTCATAAATGGCTAACGATTTTGATTAAAATATCATATGTTTAAGATACTTTCATGACAAATAAAATGTATATCTTGAATTTTCTGGGAATGTCTCCAAAAGTGTTCATTGTGAACGAATTTTGCATAACTGGTAAACCATAAGAGATAGACAAAATTTTACTACATAAAAAAATGTAGATCGCGTTAAAATATACAATTTATGTCATATACATTTTTTTTTGTTGAGTGAACCATTTTCGAGATATTGCTTGTTATTCCCTTAAATGTTTCAATATTTTCTCAAAAGAGAATTCGTTATTCATTTTTTTTGTCTTGTATATGCAAAGAGTATTAATCTGTGGCAAAGAGAATGGTCCTGCACCTAGCAACCAGCTATTAAGAGATATGTATATGCTTAAAGGCTACTGTATTTCTATATTGCCCTTGTAAATACAAAACAAGGAGAACTTAGTAGGCCTTAAGCCATAGTAAAATATTTTTAGAACTGGTCGCTATGTGTAAAATGTCATGTCAAAAGATCGTTTCTGCAAATGTTTATCTCGATTAATATGAAATAGATGGAGAATAAGAGGTTGTAAAAATAGTTTGTACAAGAGTAGAGAAAGTCATGTGAGTGAAAAACACATCAGATTTTTTAGATAACAGTAGGTGAAATTTTAAACCTATCTTCTCTTTGGTCCCATAGTTATTTAGTAACATAAAAAGCACATAGAAGGCATATAGTCTGCTACCATCGAAAAAGGAAGCAATCTTCTCAGTTAATATAAATTGTAAAACATCGTTCACGGATTTCTAATGTAAACAGTTTTCCCCTCTTTAACCACTTATTTAGTGTGTCTTGCTAAGGAACTATATTACAACATTGGTAGAAAGGAAATAAAGCACAACTTTCTTACATGAGGGACATTACTTAGGTTTTTGGCATCCAGAAACTTCAGTGCATACATCTATAGAATTAGTCTAAAGATTATTTAGAGGTACTGGCACTATTTCGTTGTATAAACATCTGCAGTATTTGATAAATGACAATTAAATAAACAGCATATATACTGAGATACTTTGAAATGTTGGCCAAGGAAGCCCTTATGGGAGTTCAGTGTTCTTTCTAACTTATACAAATCTGCGTCCTAATTTTTTCCAAACAAATCCAATATCATATTCCATACACTATTACACATAGGTACAGAAAGCAAAACGATATTGTGTTTAATATCTGCAAAAATCAGGGCCTTGTGCGAGCAGAAACGTTATTTCCTTTTATCAAAGGTTACTTTGAGACATAAATCTTGCCTTCTTGATAATGCTCCGGTTTTCTCTAGTTTCTACTGGAACATGCCTGGTAGAAATAATAGAACCTAAAATAAAAGCCGGAGATTTCCTGACGGCATAACTCTAAAGTTTTTCAGGTTTCTGAAGATGAATGAATATCTTCGAAACGTCAGCTTCAAACCAACTGTTTCCCTGGCTAGAAGCCCGAGAAAATTTAGTTATGATAGAACCTTTTCTCGTCACTAAGAGAAACAAGTGAAGACATACTACTTATTGTATTTTATAAGAGTAGAGGTACGTGTATTACAGAACTTCTCTAAAGATTAACCACCGGCATTGCTATGACATTCAGTGGAGGCGGGGAGAAATCCCTGTTACTTTCTCTACTACGTACTTTTAGTACCTAAGTAAATGATACAGAGATTTCATTGGAAATATATGTTTTGGGGTCTCACGACCAAATACGAACATTTTTAGAAAAAGATTGTGTGTGTGTGTGTGTGTGTGCGCGCGCGCGCGCACACACACAGCATAACTCAAAATCAAAAAGTTAGTTAAATACCAAACTTAGTGTTTAAGTTCAGCATCTTCCAGGGTTGCGACACGAAGATTTCTAAGAAAATTCCCCCACCCTATAGCACTACCTTTACATAGAAACATTTTCGTTACTTTTTATTTCTCCAAAAACACCTAACGATTTTTATTAAAATGTTACATATTTAAAATATGGACAGGCAAATAAAATGCGTAACTTGAATTTTCTTGGAATATCCCATATATACGTATCTCCTTTTTATTTGAATGAATCTTGTGTAACAAGAAAATCTTAAACATAGATTTAAAAAAAAATTACTATAGCAAAAATTTTAGAACTCGTTGAAAGAGATAATTTGTGACAAAATTTTCGTAGGATTAGGCGTTTTCGAAATGTTCTATATTTTAGGATTAGATCTCTTCTAAACGTCACCTAAAAGATATGTTTGAAAGTCTGGATTCCTCCTTTTTCCCTACTTTTTCTTTCCATCCCACGAAGAAACATTTGAATGCTATTTCCACATGTTGAAACCTTGCTAAATTTGAAACTTGTCCTGCATAAAAATATGTGAGTAACGCAGTGATGATAAAAGAATAGATTTTTATATGAATACATATATATCATAATATACTGGATGCGGAAAAACAATATACAGGAAATTGTAGAGTGGAAAGACGGTGCCAAAGTATTTTGAGGTTAGGAACGTGGGGTCCGAGATACGCTGCATTAAAATTTGACTTTACATCTTCATTTGCCAGTCACACTAATGAATACTGGTACACGATGAGAAACTAGGCCCGCACTGTAGGTACTGAACAAAACGATAGATATTGGACTATAATACATGACTATTTGGTTTACATCTGACACAATTTGAAATGATTTTCAAACTGATTTGATGTTGTCGCATGTGCTACAATAACACAAAGATTCCGGTTCCTAACCTCAAAATGCTTGTTTTGGAACTAACTTGCTACTCTACAGTTTCCTGCACATTGTGTTCTCTCTCTCTCTCTCTCTCTCTCTCTCTCTCTCTCTCTCTCTCTCTCTCTCTCTCTCTCTCTCTGCATGGGTATGTGTGCATTTGTCATTGGTAGACGTCGAATGAATGAATCACATATTTTTTAACATATTTAATTTCACTTTTAATATTTGACGAGTAAAGAGATGATATGCAGAAACATGTATCATCGTTCTGTATGCTGAAAGCCAATGCTCAATGTACCATATATCTCTCTCCACAGTTCGAAATAACAGCCTGCTACTTGAGCAGAACTGTGATATTTATATTGGCACTGTACTTGTTACAACTTTTAAGGCCTAAATCAAAGTAAGCTGTTTATCAGCACATTAAACGCAGGCTAAATCCTCGACCAGAAAATCGAGCAACTGGATGCTTACCTAACCTTGCTCTTCATTTCTTACATACACACGTCTAAAAATACCCCCCGAATACACACGTAAGCAATCAAAGTTGCAAACTTGTGTCTGCTTTTTGAGCAATTCTCGAGCTTTAAATATCTCCGATTGCAGCATCGCATCCAAGAGCGGCTCGTCTCTACAAGGCACGCCAAAAGTTTCGTTACTTCTCAACTTCAAATAAGCATATGTGGAAGCGCTACAAAAACAAGCTCCGGGACATCACGGTATCAGATGCATTTCACTGCTAAACCCTGTTCCATTTAACTTTGCCCCGTATCTCTTAACTAGTCGCCTCTCTCATTGGCTGCTGTTATAGCATAGCGTATACACGCCAATTCCTTACTTAACATGTTCATTTATCTTAATATATTCGAAGATAATTGTCAAATTTGCATTCTCATAATCATATGAATATCATGTAACACAGTTAATGCATCTGGAATGCAAGCAAATATCAACAGACAGAGGGTTTTTAGTAAGTAAACTATCGAAGTTAGGAACGCACGGAGCGTTGGTGGCAAGAAGATGGAAGCGTTTGTGACCTTGCAATGTTCTCTGTAAACAAATATGATTTACAGTTTGAAGGAGTACACCTATTCGATAGCAAGCGAACCGGAATTAAATAGTACAGTGTGAGCCAAAAGACTCCCAACCGCCTGCGCGGTGTTTTCCTTGTCCGCGTCCTCGGCGCTCGTTGCCGTCTGCTGCTATCATAGAAAGACGCGGATGAAACCATACATTTTTAAAACTACTTTAAAAGGCTTTAATTACCAACTTTATGAAAGGAAATGCTGAAACTGCCAACCGTCGTTGTCCATACATTTTTGGCACTTCAGGAAACTATCCATCTTGGAATTTTTCAAACGATGACCGATGTCTAATGTTTCTTCGGTAAGAACCGAACGCCGTCATTTAGATTTCTTAGCCTGAACACTTCCTGTGGCCTGAAATTTGCTGTAAAGTTCATGGATTGTTGTACGGCTTGCAACTTTTACACCTGGAAATCTTTCTACAAATCGTACTTTCACTTGGCGAGCTGAGTAAACACATACTAATGATAAATAAACGCACGCTGTCATATACTGAGCCATAATATGCTTTGTGACTAAGTACGGGACAAAATAATAAATAACTCGTAATAACTGAACTACATCACATCACCGTCAACTCAAAACTACACTTCACAGCAAAACCACAACAGCGTGACTTTGTTTATAGCAGCAGTGCGTTATCATGTTTTTATCACATTTCCACACGCCCAGTGGAAAAACATCGCGCAGCCGGTAATATTGTTCATAAAATATACCTTCGGGGAACTTAAAATATAAAGTATACAAAACAAACCCACACACCCTGAAAGAATTAAAACAAAATATCCGAGAACATTTCTCAACGTGAACTACGGCGAGTGATGGATAGTTTCCTAAAGAGGTGCCAAAAATGTATGGACAACGGCGGTGGCCAGTTTCAGCATTTCCTTTCATATGGTTGGTAAGTAAAGTATTTATAAAAGTAGTTTTAAAAATGTATGGTTTTATCCACACCTTTCTATGATAGCGGCAGACTGCAACGAGCGCCAAGGACGCGGACAGGAAAAACACCGCGCATGCGGTTCGGAGTCTTTTGACTATTTACAAGGTGAAAACATATGTTTAGCTATTGATAGTGATCAATAGTTTACCTTAAGGTTTAATTAAGGCATTAATATACATTGCCTTTTACATCGAAAGCTGTACATTTTTAAAGCAATACCAGCCCTTATTTGCATATGACACAGGTCCTCGAAAAATTCTCATCCATAGTTTGAAGTTGAGGTTGAAAGTCCACTTTCCCAATTGTTCCTTTCTAATGATGTCACACGTTCCTTGTGTTTCAATGAACTACAGGTCGTTTAACATTATGTTTTAAACGCCGTTTGAGCTCTAATGTTACATCTGAAGATTTCGCCATTTGTGCTGAAGTGTTCCATGCCACATTTCGCTACAAACATGCTTACTGTGATGTTTTTGATGTATGAACTCTTCTTTACTTTAGACACATTGTCACAGTTCTTCAGTGGTCTATAATATACGCATCGAACAAATGTAACAATCGCAACGAAACTGTCTGTTGGAGGGGAGAGTGTCACAATACCTAACGTCACCTGTACTCCGTGTGGTAACACGATTGCTCTGTTTACTTACTAAAACCCCTTTGCCTTATAATACAGAGGTAGGAAGATCCTTCGGTTTAATCCTACCTCTCAGGATAATGAAAGCACGTGTATCTATTAAGACAGGGTGTTTTTAAATCGCTTTTATTGGCTGAGCTTTCCCTGCACAGGGCTTGTCATACATCGCCATTCAAAGGTGTAGATTAGCCAATCAAGGGAAGGGGAGTGCGGAAGAATATACGTCCGCGTGGTATAGTCAGCCTCACTTTATGGTGAATGCTTTCCGCGAGATAGGAGACATGCTTGTATTACTAATTTGTCTCGTTGACATCTGATACACCTGCTAGCTCTGCTGTGGGTTAGCATGACTTCTATTGGGCTTCTGTATGAATGCAGAACTCGAGCAACACATTACCACTCTACATTCACAGAAAACATGTTAATCTGCAAACCTAGCACATTTATCACATGTAACGCATAAAAGGCATATAAGCATTGATAATGTTTCTGTGCAAATAGTGAAATAAAAATCCAAATTAAAAACAACTCTTTAAAACATCATTTATTTCAAACAACACTTTCGTAACATTAGCCATTTCCGAGAAATGCGTAAATTATTGGTTTGAATTTTTTAATACTTTGTCATGTTTTAAAACTGTTGTGGCTTCAGTTGCTTCTTGCAAAGCCACTGAAAGAGTATGCAATTTCGAGGTTATCACATAACGACACGCTTTTTAAAACGCTGACTCACTCTTTAGCACTTGGTATAAACTGCTGTACGAATAGTCTGCAGAAGAATGAGTAGCGAAAGTCGTGTGAATGCAATACATAAGTTTTTTATAAGTTGTGGCTCAGCAAATAAAATGTGCACGATCCGCCACTGTGATGGTGCCCAGTAGTTTGCAGTATAACATAACATAAATGCAGCTTACGTAATCCCGGCCTCAGAACATGACATGACACAATGCGCTCCTGTATGGCGATGCTCTAGGTTTTTTTTTTGTTTTTTTTTGGCGGCTTTGACTGCCGAACTTCGGAGCGTCCAGCATTACGGGATAAAAAAATCTGATGTGTTACACTCACATGACTTTCTCTACTCTTGTACAATCTATTTTTACAAACGCCTATTCTCCATATGCTTTATGTTAATCGAGATATCGAGATGTCAATCTTATTGCTAATTTTCTTGTAGATGCAAGGGGAATATGGTAGCTTTTAAGCGATGGTCAAATATTTTAACGCTGGTTGCTATGTGTCGAATTCCATTCTCTTTGCAAGTCCAGGACATAAAAAAATGAATAACGAATTTGAGAAAAAGTATAAGTATTGGAAAATTTAAGGGAATAACAAGCAATATCTCGAAAACGGTTCACTCAACAAAAGAAATGTATATAACATAAGTTGTGTATTTTAACGAGATCAACATTTTTTGTGTAGTAAAATTTTGTCTATCTCTTATGGTTTACCAGTTATGCAAAAGTCGTTCACAATGAAGAATACTTTTGGAGACATTCCCAGAAAATTCGAGATATACATTTCATTTCTCATGGCATTATCTTAAACATATGATATTTTAAACAAAATCGTTAGAGCCATTTTTGAGAAAATTAAAATTTTCGAAAAATGTTCCATGTAAAGGGTAGTCTGGGGTGGGGGGATTTTCTTGAAAACCTTCGTGTCGCATCTCTGGAAGATACTGAACCTAAATACCAAGTTTGGTGTTTATCCGACTGTTCGTTTTTGAGTTATGCTGTTCACACACACACAGACACACACACAGACACACACACACACAGCACACAGACACACACACGGACATGTTTCCAAAAATGCTTTTTTTGGATTCAGGAGGTCTCAAAACATGTATTTCCGGTGAAATCTCGGTATCGAATTTTTGGGTGGAATGCAATACTTCCCCTACTTACTATACGTAGTAGAGAAAGTAAAAAACTGCATGTGTTACGGGTTTTTACTTCTGATACCACCGCATAATGTAGCGAATATAATGTTTGGTGTTAAAAAGCATGCCTACCATAAGGTTGTCTTGGTTTGTTACAGCAAAATAGCTTTTCTTAAACAAAATACGATAGAAAAACAAAATTGCTTTACTTTAGTTTGCATCATTAGGAAAGAGTACTTTGGCACGTTAAAGGTACATTGCCAAAGGAAACCTCGCGCATCGAACACAACGAAACAAACTGGCTTGCCATTTATTTGCACATCTCTCTGCGTGTCAGAGCAAGCATGCGATAGCATTGGAGTTGTGCGCACGCGCGCACGTACACACCGGCACTCTTTTATCACTCTCGACCTAACAGCTGCCGGTTTGTTTTAAGAGTTCTAAAGGCTAAGGCAGTTAAACTGACTTTGGAAGTGTTAAAGTAATTGCCCTTAAAGTACTATATATTAATTCCATTTTTGGTCGACTTCACTTAAATACACTGATTACATGTGATGCAATTGAATTGTTATGGCATCCATAATACTTCCGACTCATTACGAACTTACTTGGCGGCGCAACACCTTCAAAACAGCAGTCCACTGGGATCCATTCCCCAGATAAATAATGTGTGTGCGTTTCAAATAAATCTGTTCATTGTAACTTCTTATTCTAATAAACTGAGTTCATTTCGTTTGCTTTAAAGTGTTGCTATCACGTTACCTGCAAAAAATCAATAAATACAGCGTGGACTCAATAGTGCTGCCATCTGCCATCAGTATTTATTTACACACAATTAGCAAAATAATATAATTTTTTAAAAAAAAACTGAAAAGTTTTGAAATTATATCGACCAAAAGCAGCCATATGCAACTTGCCTGTTACGGTAATTAGACACTTGCTACCGCTCGTTTCAAAAGCTTACTCGTATCTTAATTACCACCATTATAGTCTTGTTGCATAATATACTATTCTATGATGTCTTCCGTGGTGTAGTGGTTACCATGCTAGCCTCTAGTTCCCGAGGTGGCGGCTTCAAACCTTGAGGAGGGCGATTGGCTTTTTTGGGTGTAAAAATCCTTAGCATGGCTTCCTTCGGAAGGGAAATAAAGCCGGTGGTCCCGTATCGTAGATTTACGGCACGTAAAAGAACCTCTAATAATTGAGTTTTATTTATGGACGCTCTTTAACTGCTGTGTTCCTTAACGCCCCTTTCTAAATTGGGAGTGAAAGACCGGCCATTTTGCTCTGAGGCCTCTATCAGGCTTAAGGTTCTTTTACGTGACGTAAATCTACGACACGAGACCACAGGATTTACTTCCCGCTAAGGATTTTTATGCCCTAAAAAAATTCATTACCCTCCGCTGGGTTTCAACCGCAACCTCGGGAACTAGAGGCTAGCATGGCAACCACTATAAAAGAACCTCAAGCCTGATAAAGAGGCCTCTGAGCAAAATTACCGATCTTCCACGCTCATATAGAATGGGACGCGAAGGACCACAGCAGTTAAATAGCGTACGTAAATAAAACTCAAATTTAATTTCTATTCTATGATGCATTTACCTTAGGAACGTGACCTGTTATGTACAACACTGTTTTCATGTATGCAAAATAACGTTATTATTCAGTTTTGAATTCTTTTACTTTCTCTACCACGTATCTAGCAGGTAGAGGAGGTACTGATGCCGAGATTTCATGGAAAATGCCTGTTTTGAGGCTCTCTGAATAAAAAAAGGCAACTCAGAAACGCTTAATATGCTCCCTCCTGTTTCTGTATACTACTCTCTGGTGCGACTGTACTGTCAGAATCCCAATACAAGATGTGTGTTTACATCCGCTACCGTCCACTCGACAAGATTTTCAGCACTTCCGTTCGCTCTCTGTCCCTCCTCTTCCGCCGACATTCTCTTCCAAGACCGCCACTCTCATATGACAGTGCTTTAATCTCATCGGTAGAGCTCGGCATTTGCCTGTTTTGTTCCATTGTTTTGAACTGTAGGATTTATGCATGTTTCATGCTTACTGGAGTAAAATAAACTAATTTTATAGTGCCTATAATTGCCTATTTCGTGCTTTTCTCTTGAGAACTTTTATCAAGGTTTTCTCTTACCGAAATTTCGTTACTTTTGTTATTGGTGGTTATTAATTTATATTATTTATTAATGTAACGTTAACCTTAGTATTGCAATTATTTCGCACTCTGAGCCAAAAAAATTTAACTAAATCGAGTTTTATGGACACACTTTAACTACAGGATGGGCCAAAAGACTCCGAGCCGCCTGGGCGGTGTTTTTCCTGTCCGCGTCCTCGGCGCTCGTTGGTCTGCCGCTATCATAGAAAGGCGCGGATGAAAGCATACAACATTTTTAAAACTACTTTTTAAGGCTTTATTTGCCAACTTTACGAAAGGAGATGCTGAAACTGGCCACTGTCGTCCATACATTTTTGGCATTTCAGCATTTCCTTTCATAAAGTTGGTAAGTAAAGCCTTTAAAAGTAGTTTTAAAAATGCTGTATGGTTTCATCCGCGCCTTTCTATGATAGCGGCAGACGGCAACGAGCGCTGAGGACGCGAACAGGAAAAACACCGCGCAGGCGGTTCGGAGTTTTCTGGCTCACTATGGTCCTTAGCGTCCCATTCTATATTTGGGCGTGAAAAACCGGTGTTTTTGCTCAGAGGCCCCTTTATCAGGCTTGAGGTTCTTTTACGTGCCGTAAATCTATGACACGGGACCACCGACTTTACTTCCCTTCTGAAGGAAGCCATGCTAAAGATTTTTATGCACGAAAAAAATCTATCGCCCTCCGCCGGCTTTGAACCCGCGACCTTGGTAACTAGAGGTTAGCATGGTATCCCTAGACCACGGAGGACAATCTGAGCCAATGAGCCACTGGTGACAACGTACCGACATTCTTTTCCTAACGCCAGCAGTTGTATCGCTTCGTGTAATAATACAATAGCGGCTACTTAGTACAATAAAGTGCACGGTAAATGGTCAACTACATATAGCTATTGGTTTGCAACTGGGAAATCGATCATTTTAGTATTAACTCATCGCTTTGATCATTAATACGATCACTATTGTTTTCTACTTCCCAAGTGGACGAAAACACAATACTGGCCTAAAAAGACTGGACTTATTTCATTGCCAACACAACAATAGCCTTTTAACATAATACATAACAGGCTCAATTATACTTACAAACCAGCGTGAGTGTAAAACGTATTCACGAGACAAATTATTTAAAAACTGATAACAGAGTTTACATACTAAGTGAAGAGTGCAAATTTAAATAAATAATGTTTACAAATTATTCACTTCATTAAGAGAACAGTGGAATTTAATAAATATAATTTTTGGTATACGGTTAGTTGATATTTCTGTACTGTTTTGTCATGTTAAAATGTGTTTTTAAGTGGCAAATGAATAAACGATCGTGCCTACTTCAATGCTTAATATTGCTATCAGTGCCTATGTAGTACTTGTTTTAATGCTTATTTGCCTGCCTATTTTAACTTTGTTGGCTCTTCCGAACTCTACTCATCAATGAGTCCGTTTCTATTAGGGATGGGACATCGATACTCGGTGGTATCGAAGTAAGTCTAATTCTTAGAGATAAATCTTCGATGTATTGAGGTCCCATCCCTAATAGAAACGCAATAACTTTAAATAATGCAAAACATAAAAGTTTAAAAATATTGAAAAAAATGTATGTCTTGAATCATTTTCTGGCAATAGCCTGCACCACTACCGTCGCCAAATCTTCAACAGATTACCCTCCTCGTTGCAGCACTTACACTCCCCCCCCCCCCAGTCTTACAAGCCAATGACCTAGGTTAGTAGTCTGTCGAGGAGCAAGCAGGATTATAGCATATCCAGGATGAGTGATCAGCCCAATGTCTAGTATGGCAGTGAAATGTTGTGATGAAAAGGATAATAGGAAAATTCGCGGATCAAATATCCAACCTAGCATTCACCTAGCGAAATTTGAACTTTCAAATACTTATACTTTTTTCAAGTATGAAGTCGCTCTTCGTTTTTTCTCATGGTTATACAGAGAGGGCCAAGAGACTACGAACAGACTGCGCGGCGTTTTTCCTGTCCGCATCCTCGGCGCTCGTTGCCGACTGCCGGTATTATAGAAAGGCGCGGATGAAACCATACATTTTTAAAACTACTTTTAAAGGCTTTACTTAACAACTTTATGACAGTGTTTTGACAGAATTATTAGTAGAGATTTGTGGCCCCCCTCGGTCCCCCGACCTAACCACCTGCAATTTCTATCTTGGGGTAACTTAAAACAAAGTGTACAAGACAAACCCACACACCCTGGAAGAATTAAAACAAAATATCCGCCAAGAAATGGCCAGCATTTCTCAACGTGATCTACGGCGAGTGATGGATAGCTTCCTAAAGAGGTGCCAAAAACGTGTGGACAACGACGGTGGCCAGTTTCAAAATCTCCTTTCACAAAGTTGGTAAGCAAAGCCTTTAAAGGTAGTTTTAAAAATGTATGGTTTCATTCGCGCCTTTCTAAGATAGCGGCAGATGGCAACGAGCGCCGAAGACGCGGTCAGGAAAAGCACCGCGCAGCCGGTTCGTATTTTTTGGCGCTCTCTGTATAAGCTGCATGGAAGCCATCGACTAACGATCCTCTTTTCAACATGTGATTATCGCTTTAGCCTATTGTATGCTTCTTATCCCTGCAACGAAATTTATATTAGCAGTGAACATTTATCTCGATTAACGAGCAGCAGATAGATGAATAGGCGTTTATAGGAATAGTTTTAGCAAGAGTAGAGAAAAGTCATGAGAATGCAACACAATTTTTTAGAAGTCTTTAACAGCCGTTCTTACTGAATAAGGAACCGTGAAATAAATGGGAAAGGAGCTGTGGGAAAGAAACGTTCCAGACCTAAATTTAGGGTACCTCCCGTGTTTTTGCAATTGTGAGGACTGAGGAATACCTGGAAAAAAAACTCAATCAGGGAGGATGGCCCTGGCAACGTGAATCAGACGTGATTTATATGACCTCAGCTACCCATGTTGCCCACCGCTTCCGGATTCATACATCTAAACCTACGGGAGGCAGAATTCCACAGACGAATGAATGGCTTCAACTCATCCTGCGACTGAAGGACACGCTCTCTTCAAACGAGAAATACTTTATGTCTGTTCCTAAGTTTCACAGTATGATTTAATGTTAACTTGCTGAGAAGACAGAACATGCTGTATCTTGCTCACGAAATATACGACTTTATGATGCAAGAAAGGAAATGACATGACATCTTAACGACAGCACAGGAAACATATTATCTAGAAAATCATACCAGATAAGGATTAAAGAATACAAGCAATAAATAAGGCGATGCTGCCACAATTATGCGAGACTATGCCATCCTCAGACATGTAGAACAAGAGTAAGTGGTAGCTTCAACTTGAATGAATCAGATAAACAGAGAGATGGGAGAATCAAAACATCTGCTCATTTTGCACTCGGCTACCGTGCTCATCTTGAATGTCGCTTCAGTATTTAGCCTTTTATACTTCTTTATTTTAGCAAATCCTCAGCGTACAGCATAACACAAACTTATGAGAACACTATAAACGTACAAAGCAAAAAGTACACAAGCAATTAAGAAGAAGAAAACCATTTACTGACTTAAAGAACAGAGAAAAAAAATCTGAGTTACATTCACATGACTTTCTCTACCCTCCATAGCTTATTAGTGGGTATACAAATTATTCTTACTAAATTTACTTTCCTATCTACTTCAGTTTAATCGAGATAAATCTTTCCGAAATAGCTACATTAAATATTTAGTTACAGATACAAAGCGAATAGGGATAGTCAATTGTTTTTAGAACTGGACAATGGCCTTAATTCCACACTGTTTCCATAACATCGGAAGAAACAACTGAAAATATACAGGACTTGAAGACAATGACTAAATATTGAACAATGTGAACCATTAATAACGATATCTCGGAAATGGCTGATGCCACAAACAAAATTACTTGAAATAAATTGTGTCTCAAAGAGATCTACATTTCTTTTATAGTATGTTTTCGTCTATCGCTTGACGTTCACCAGTTATACAAGATTAAACACTATTTCATCCGAATGAAGAAAGTTCAAGGTATGCATTTTATTGTCATATAAATATATTTAATATATGTATTTTAATCAAAATCGTTAGAGGCATTTTTTAGGGAATCAAAATTTTCTAAAAATTTTCCATGTAAAGTGTAGTTGGAGTGGGGGATTTTCTTGAAAATCTTCGTGTGGCAACATTGGAAGATACTGAATCTAAATACCAAGTTTGGTACTTATCTGACTTTTCGTTTTTGAGTTACGCTGTTCACACACACAAACACATGCGGACTATTTTCTAAAAACGCTTTTTTTTATTCAGGGGCCTCAAAACATGTATTTCCGGTGAAATCTCGGTGTCGATTTTTTGGGTGGAATGCAACACCTACTATGTATGTGGTAGAGCAAGTAAAAATGAAACTGCTTGCTTTAGCAAATTGCCACACGACACAGCTTACCCTATCTGAACATTTGTGTGTATAATTTACATGTGATGATTTGATTTTATAAAATACATTTTATGAGTTTTATCCAGATTCATATAAAAAAGAAAAACACATCAACATATGTGTTTCATTACGATAGATGTGCCTAAGTACTATACACTTGATGATGAATAATTGATACCGAATCAATATTTAATTTTATCTCTTGTTTTGTAGAACTAGTTTATGCAAAAAGTTAACTATATCCTTGTAGATGACACTACGGACACCAAATAGGAGACTAACTTGGAAATGACGTGACCTAATTGAGAGTTATAAAGGAATACAACTTTCATAAATGGTCTTTTCTTTACCACCTTTTTAGCTTGGTCACAATTTTTATTTTCAATCTAATTGTTGGATCCTTTTTGAAAGCTATAATGTCCACAAAAAAAAATTAGATCTATCACCATCTAGACATGTACTTGCTCAAAGCATTCAAACTATTTCATTTCGAACATGCTGCGTTTGACTTTGTGATGCCTTTGGTGAGTAAGGAGGGAGTTGAATGCACAGATTCCAAGTGTATGTTTAATTCTCCTTCATGCATCTTCAGTAAAGGGAAGTGCAATTCTTTCCCCCTGTATTTCACGGCCACTCCTCTGCCATAACTGACACTGTTTTAACAGCGATGTCCATTCAGATGAGTTATATTATACAGAGTAATTTAAGAAGAACTGACACATTTATTTCTTTAATTGTTTCAAAACGAGTTATGCTAGCGACAACTTATTATACCTGGAATGCAGAGAAATTTTGGGAGATTATTTACCTCTATAGCAAATGTTGAAAATGTCCTCCATCCTGCATAAGGCACAACTCAACACGTCGTTCCATGTTATTGGCCACTCGTTGGAGGACTCTGTTGTCAATAGCTTGAATCTCCTGTGTAATGTTGTGCTTCAGATTGTCCAATGTCTGGGGACGTGTGGCATAAACCCTGTCTTTTAAGTAACACCATAGAAAGAAGCCCGGCGATGTCAAATCCGGAGATCTCGGTGGCCGCAGGTTCTTGGAAATTATCCGGTCGTCAAAGAAACTTGCAATTAGCGCCATGGATTCATTTGATGTATGGCATGTAGCGCCGTCCTGCTGAAAATATCCTTGACTCAGCTGTACATCGACTACTTGCTGAGCAAACTCCATGAAAATCCGTCGGTACTCTGCAGTGTTCACATTGTTTAAAAAATATCCGCACTATTCTCTGTGCGGATATTGCGTACCAAACTCCGATTTTAACCGGGTGCATAGGTGCTTGATGAATAAGTGGATTTTCGGTGGCCCAATAACATGAGTTATTTGAGTTCACATAGCCGGATAAATGGAACCATGCTTCATCTGTGAACCATGTGATGGACAATATGACAGGAATTTCTACAATGAACGCCTGAAATCAACTACAATAATTCAGTCGTCTATCCTTATCAGGTTCCTGTAGCTGATGGACAACCGTAATCCTATACGGCTTTAGACCTGCACTTTTCACAGCTCTCTGACACATTGAGTAGCTGTACCCTGTCTCCTGCGACAAACGTCTTAATGATTTTTTGGGTGACTGATCCAGTCGTGCTCTTACATCAACAACCGTGGGAAACCTAGATGAACGAGTTTTGCCTTTTTCACTCACCAGAGATCTAGTTGTTTTCAATTTGTTTACCAGTCCCAGTTTTGTGTTTCTTTGGGGAGGATTCCGAACACCTAATTCTTTCTGGTATGCCCTTTGAGTAGCTGCAATTGAATTCGTAATCCAGTATTGGTTTACAAGGAAGAGTCTTCATTTAATGTGTACTCCATTTTCACGTTGACTAGAACAAAATCTCAAAAACAGTTGCCGACAATAAAACTAACAATTACGAATAAAACATGAACATCTGCGCTCTAGTGACAAGCAATCGAAATTCCAGAACATTCTGCTTAATTTGGCGCTAAAATTGGGGCAGTGAGTTAATTCCGAACAGATCAATTAAAGAAATAAATGTGTCAGTTCTTCATAAATCACCCTGTACATGTTATACATTGTTATGTGGTCAGCAGGTGCAAATTCTGCAAAATGATTCACGCCTAGACACAAACATCACTATGGCAGTAAAGGAGGTCAACCTCAATCAGGCCCTCGGGAACACAATAAAGAATTAAATATAAAAGGCGGCGCTGTAGGATAACATATGAATAGGGGCAGCATTTCAATGCAAATGCATATTGTCTCTATTGTCAGAAAATATGCTTTGCATGTGATTTAATTACTAAATTTCAAACAATTTACACAATATTTTATGTTGCTTAATGCGTATTTGCCTGTTTTTTTAATAAGCATATTATTTTATGAGCTTACAAATCGTGTTGCACATTTACTTCTTTTACATGTGCATTATATAAATATACTTTTATTTTATTCATTTTATTTTCATATTTCACTTACACATGCACATTTCCGAATATGTGTCACTGAGTCAATCTTGAAACTTGGCAACACTGAGGTAGCTTACACGCAACTGAATAAAGTCAGGTCACACTCATATCTGGTCGATGCCGTTCCCTCACGGCATGAAGCTGGCTGTTATGGAGTTCTTGGAATTGAGTTCAAGGGAGTTGGTTACGCTTATATGCAATATTTAATTTAGTTTATTCTTTAGCATCTCAAAAATGTAACCTAGTAATTTACAGAAAGGAAAGCCGCTCAAACCATTCAACTGTTAATCGTTTTAGAAATTCAACTCCGAAAATATTCCTACAGGTTCACAATTGTTCTGCAGTTGAAACTTCAGATCAACCAATTCAGTGCTTGTATATGGTGAAGACCTTGTTTTCGTGTAATCGTGCCAAAAGTAAAAGTGAACGACACAGCTGGGATATACCAACGCTTCAACATTACAAATAAATTTCGATAAGTTAAATAATGGTTTCCACAATCGTTTTATTCAGGAGAAATTGTCTTAAGCTTCTATTTTATGTCAGTGTGATGTCAATACTTTTTATATACATATTATGGAATCTTTCTATGCATATATGTCAAATAGATTATTAGAGCATAAAATTAATGTCCCTGCATACGAGTTAATCTACCTCAAACGATGCATTCGGTGACGGCAGATGGTCTTGAGGTAGGCGGCTTCGAATCCTGGTGAGGTGGGCAGATCGCTGGCCGAGAAAGAAGAATGTTGTTCCGGAGACGTTTGGAAGTTTACGAAAGAAGCTCCGAGCCCGAGTGCGAATCAACTGATGCAAATGTTCAATAAGTACACATCTTCAAATTCATGCTCGAGAATGTTACTGTTCAGGTGAAGTATTTGAATGATGCCTCCTAGTGGGGGACGGTGAAAATAGCCAACACGGTGTGCTGTATTAGCAGAGTGCGAACACCCTTGATGTGTGTGGGATTCTTCTTTTGGCAGTTGGCCACATGATTCCGCTGCAAGAATATGGACACTGACAACATAGCATTTCCATGCGTCATCGAGCGAGGGCTGCAGGTATCTGTTTTAGGACAATTTAAACTCTTCTAAAACCATCACGCTGCCGATAAAGCCTGATTGCTCACCAAAGCTTCTTTGCTGCCAAACCACTATGGCTCCCAATATCACAAATGTATCACTTATTGTTTGGGCTGTTCAAAAACAGCGCTTGCTGCAGCGAGGTTCGTGTTAAGTATGGGTATCGTGGCCCTACCGTTCTTTAAATACAAAAAGGGCGCATAATCAGAGAAATATTTCTATTTACGCAGATAAGATAACGGGGGAGGGTTGTTGGAGTTTTGTCGGCCTCCTGCACGTCAGCCTAAAAGGATGCTTTCATTGTTTCCAAAAATCCGTTCCCTCAACAAGTTGCAGTATCTTGGTTCCAATATCAGCATCCCTTCCTAAATATTCTGATTATGGAATGAGTAAGTCCCTTTCTTGCCAGGGGTGGGCAGTTGCTCATCCCCTTTCCACATTCTACAGATGGGTTCCTCCTTGCAGAATCCTACCTAAAGAGACCATGTTCAGATATCATGTAATTACATTTCCTATTCCTGTTCTATTGAATT
Source organism: Deroplatys truncata (assembly GCA_030765065.1). Lineage (NCBI taxonomy): Eukaryota > Metazoa > Arthropoda > Insecta > Mantodea > Mantidae > Deroplatys > Deroplatys truncata. Next base: position 23,674,190 of record CM060987.1, read on the forward strand.
TCAAGAGAGATGAGGGAAGAGTGCATGGATTTCCTGGCTTTTCTTCGTTCAAGATAGGTTTGCCGCCTGAGTTTCCCTAAGCCATACTTTTACCGAGGATATGGCCGTACATGTACTGATTCCAACCACGGGTACAGGACCAACATAGCGTCTTGTTTTATTATTTACGTAACAACGTGATAAAGACAATGTTTTACATAACTATAAAAATTTACTATTTACTATAAAAATAAAAGTGTTGCCTTAGGATTCTATCATAAACTTAACAAAAACTTAAATTTTGCCGAAGTTTATTTAGAAAATGAATTAATAACAACGTCCAATAGAATTAATTTTCTTGGAATCCGGGTTAATAGTAACCTTGACTGGGGAATCCACATTGATGTACTATCTAAAAAATTATCCAAACATGTTTTGCATTATATACCCTTAAAACTTCAGTTAATCTTGATGTACTTAAAATGGCCTACTTTGCGTATTTCCACAGTCATTTATCATATGGTATAATATTCTGGGGAAAGTCCAGTTATAAAAATAGAATCACTTTTGCAGCAACACTTCATACTGTTAAATATCTTGACTGTTCCTTAGCTATACATTTTGGAAACTCTGGTAACAATGTATAAGCAGTAAAATAGTTTTAACACAAATGCTGATATTCATGACTATAACACAAGAAATAAATCTAAGCTGCACACTACAGGTCATAAAAGAACGCGATATGAAAAAAATTTATATTATAAGGCATTCCACTGTTTAATAAACTCCCCACATATTTAAAAAAAAAAGTTAAAATCCTAACAGTCTTCAAAAAAGATTTGAAAAAAATTCCTAATACAGGGTTGTTTTTATTCAGTGGAAGAATATCTAGAAATGAATTAGTTTATAAGCTTTCTTATGGAATATACTATGTTTGCAATTCCAAAATGACAACCTTGACTTTGCTGCGATGTTCCTCTATTTTTACCTACAATATATCCATATTTTCCTCGATGTCGAATGCCTATTTAGCGCCTGAATGCGATATTCGGGAAAGTGGCTCGTCAGCTGTAGTCTGGGTGACGACAGCAATGATTTGGTTATTTAACTCCGCTTCTGTCGTGCAGTCATCATCGCCCGTCTGGATCCACTCACTAGCGTAATTGGGCTGGACATCAGGACGCAATGTCGAAGTCTTCATTTTCGTGGCTTTTATCTTGTTCTGCTTCATCTTTATTTTTCCTTTTTTTCATTCATTTTCGGCCAGTTTGCGCAGGAAATGACCCAGCTGCAGGTACAGACACGACTGACGGCATGATCGGACTAACGGGGTTCTATTGTAGTGCTTAATGCCCAGTTTTACCACATACGGCACCACAGGTGGCAACACTGATGAGACATGCAATGAAATCATAATTGGGAAAGGAAACGTTCCAGACTTAAGTTTACTGGCATTTGCCAGTTATGAGGACTGTGAAAAACCTCAATCAGGGAGGGCGGTCCAGAAGGGATTTGAGCCGCAGACCTCCCAGCTACCAATGTGGTAATCCTACCGACGTTTCTTAGTAAGGCTATCCGAATGTTTATTTGCTTTCTGATTTAATTGTTCCGGTTCATGATAATGACTAGAGCTGACATTTGAAAATGCTAATATGGGGCAAAACCAAGAAACACAGCAAGTTTTATGGTACCAAGCGCTGAATGCATTGCGAAAGACACCCTTCCCCAAGTTTTCTCTATCACTTGTCTCGTTTACATCAGGCGATAACTCTTGCCTTCTCTGCTAACTATTGGCTTTCTGTGAACAGCCATACATTCACTGACATTGATGTTAGGTTGTGTGTAAAGTGGAATAATCCCTTTCGAATTATTACCGTAATTAAATGACAAGTCTAACTGAGCTGAGAAGTTAGAACTCAGACGATATGGAACTCTTCCCGGACGGATCAATAACGACCGATGAATGCTACTGTGGATTTGTGCATCCCACCCACGCTTTGTTTTATTCATATTTTTGCATATTTTCCTGCGAAGCTTTTACAGTCAAGAAAGCCTTTCAGCACATCACCAATTCTGTCGTGGAAACCAATGTAATCAATTACACACAATCATTAAGTACACTTTGTCAGTCAGAATCACTTCATTATACAACATATTCTCCAGCTAGATTAGAACATTCTTCACTCCGGAAAACGAGTAACCCTTGCATGGATGTCCTAACATGTGGGTATTAAGGGAAATTGAAAGGCTGCAAACGAAGCTACTCGACATCCTCGCAGTGATTTAAGAATACAAGATATCATTAGCTACACAAAACGACAGCTAACAGAAAAAGGAAAACGACTAAGTCAAATTCAGAAAGCAAATTACACCATGCTCATACACGCTGTGCGAGCCGCTCCGAGCTCTCAAACGTCGAGAGCAAGTACAGAGCCAAAAAATATACGAACTGGCTGCGCGGTGTTTTTCCTGTCCTCGTCCTCGGCGCTCGTAGCCGTCTGCCGCTATCGTAAAAAGGCACGGATGAAACCATACAACAGTTTTAAAACTACTTTTAAAGGCTTTACTTACAAACTTTTTGAAAGGCTGGCCACCGTCGTTTTCCATACATTTTTGGCACCTCTTGAGGAAACTATCCATCACTCGCCGTAGTTCACGTTGAGAAAGGCTGGCAATTTCCTGGCGGATATTTTGTTTTAATTCTTCCACGGTGTGTGGGTTTGTCTTGTACAGTTTATGTTTTAAGTTCGCCGAAGAGATATTTTATGAACAATATTACCAGCTGCGCGATGTTTTTCCACTGGACGCGTGGAAATATGATAAAAGCATGATAACGCACTGCTGCTATAAACAAAGTCACGCAGTTGTGGTTTTGCTGCGCAGTGTGAAGTGTAGATTTGAGTTGACGGTGATGTGATGTAGTTCAGTTATTTATTATTTTGTCCTGTACTTAGTCACAAAGTATATTATGGCTCAGTATATATTTTCTACTGCACAGCGTGTATTTATCTATGATTCGTATGTGTTAACTCGGTCAGCTCGCCAAGTGAAAGTACGATTTGCAGAAAGATTTCCAGGTGTAAAAGTTGCAGGCCGTACAACAATCCATGTACTTTACAGTAAATTTCAGGCCACAGGAAGTGTTCAGGCTAAGAAATCTAAAAGACGGTGTTCGGTTGTTACCGAAGAAACATTAGACGACATCGGTCATGATGGATAGTTTCCTAACGAGATGCCAAAATGTATGGACGACGACGGTGGCCAGTTTCAGCATCTCCTTTCGTAAAGTTGGTAAGTAAAGCCTTTAAAAGTAGTTTTAAAAATGTTGTATGGTTTCATTCGCGCCTTTCCACAATAACGACAGACGGTAACGAGCGCCGAGGACGCGGACAAGAAAAACACCGCGTAGGCGGTTCGGAGTCTTTTGGCTCACTCTGTATTATTACGTTATTATGAAAAAGATACGCTTTTTTCGATACTAATGCGGAACAGGCACTCGCTGGAACTAGCAAAGCAATTGATTACTAAGATCAGGTACAAGCAGCTTGATATCGGTGTTTAAATGTGGCATTATGCCCTTATGAGAAACACAAGTAATATTAAAACAAAGTATGAAAAATATACTTTTGTCTAAATATGGGGTTTGTATGTACCTTAAGAACCCATACTTGCCAACTTCCTGAAACTGAAACCCTTTAAGCCTTCCTTCGAATAGCAAAGCAGAATTATTTTGCGATTGCCTGAATTTTAGAATGAATAAAATGTTCAGTACTGTTAATGCACAAGTACACGTAAAATAAATGGGAATCCTTGAAGACCAGGTAGTACAGCTTCTGTCACACATGCTGAAATTCTTCCTGGTACCACGATATACACACATTAAAGCAAAAACCATGTTCCATGCTGTACACACATTTCTAGCCCGTATTTTACGCTTCATTACATCAACTATAAAAAAAAAGTCTCAAAAATTGGGAACTTATTCCCGCAGCCATAAAACGCGAGTCAGGTAAACAATTTAGATAAAAGAGTAGACTGTGTAATTGACGCCGTCCGTTACGAATGTTCGCACCCATTTACTGCTGGCTACTAGAGGCCACCACATTTTAAAGCCGCACGCTATGCACTTTGTTGCAGACCAGTTAAGGGGGACTATGATGGTGATGAAGGATAGACGCACAGATGAGTTCTAAACAAATCGAGTTTTATTTATGGACGCTCCTTAGCTGCTGTGGTCCTTAGCGTCCCATTCTATATTGGGTGTGAAAGATCGTTAATTTTGCTCAGAAGCCTCTTTATTTTACGTGCTGTAAATCTACGACACGGGACCACCGGCTTTACTTCCCTTCCGAAGGAAGCCAGGCCAAGGATTTTTACGCCCGAAAAGAATCCATCGTCCTCCGCCGGGTTTGAACCCGCGACAGATAAGTTCCGACCCATCATAGCACTGTATACCAAGGGTGGCGAAAACGCCTCTCTCTCTCTCTCTCTCTCTCTCTCTCGTCATCAAGTATGCAACACGCACTACACCAATCAGCAGCACATGGAAAACAAATGAATAGACGGCCAGAAAACGAGTTGCGCCTGCAAGTCGCAGTGCCTCGCGAGTCGCGCTTTCGCCACCACTGCTGTATACCAATTAGCACGGTCCATTCATCTGTAATCTTAAGTTAAAACATAATGCAACAGAATTTAATGCTCTGTCATATCCGTGGTGAAATTCTTAACACTTCGAATCTAGCCACAAAGCCGTAAAAACGCCTCCCCTCCCGTAAATTTTACGGGCAAACGTAAAAGTTGTCAAGTATGCAAACCTGTAATACCGGAAATCTGACCTCGTTTGCACAGAGTTTTCAAAAACCATTAATACATAAATATTTAAAAGATCGCTAGTAGCACATACAGAAGCTGATCTACTGGAACAAGAAGAAGCGGTAAATTGTGCAGTATTTTAGAAAGAAATCCCGACAAGTTTTCAGTTCTGTCGATATCTTCAAGGTGAAAACGTATTTATTACTGAAGAAATTTCCCCAGAGCTAGTATGTGGTTTCAAATTTCACTCAATAACATTGAAGACGTAGAAAGATCCTTCTTAGAATACAATTTTTTTCCTTTTATTTATTTTACGTGCTTTAACTACGTGGTATTACCGCGACGGATTTGTTAGGATATACATAGTGGCTCGGTGTGTGGCGGGCAGTTAGCCTTCTAGGTCTCATTGTTGTACCATACTATCTTGCTTCGTCGTGTACACAGAGGCCTTAGTGTTGGGCAACGGTACCTCTGCGTTTATATGTGACTGGAAGGAGGCAGCTTCGACACTTGTCCATAGAGACCTTACTTAGTGTTAGGCAACTTTAGCTCTGCTTCTATACGTGAGAGGCAGATGGCAGCTTCGACACGTGTCCACAGAGGTCTTAGTGCTAAGCAACTGCACCACTGGTTCTATACGTGATGGGCAGATGGCAGCTTCGACATGTGTCCATAGAGGCCTTAGTGCTAGGCATCTGTGCCTCCGCTTTTATACGTGACGGGCAGATGACAGCTACGACACGTGTCCACAGAGACCTTAGTGCCAGGCAACTGCACCTCTGCTTCTAAACGTCACGGGCAGATGGCAGCTAAGACACGTGTCCAGACCTTAGTGCCAGGCAACTGCACCTCTGCTGCTAAACGTGACGGAGAGATGGTAGCTTCAATACGTGTTCACAGATACCTTAGTGCTAGGCAAGTATACCCCTGCTTCTATACGTGACGGGCAGATGGCAGCTACGACACGTGTCCAGAGACCTTAGTGCCAGGCAACTGCACCTCTGCTGGTAAACGTGACGGACAGATGGTAGCTTCAATACGTGTCCAAGATACCTTAGTGCTAGGCAAGTATACCCCTGCTTCTATACGTAACGGGCAGATGGCAGCTACGACACGTGTCCACAGAGCCTTAGTGCCAGGCAACTGTATCTCTGTTTCTACATGTGGCGGGCAGATGGCATTAAGGTGCCGTCAAGTTTACCTAATTTATCTGTGTATAGATTACACAGCATTCGCTATTACCGTCTATTTTTATTTTTACTGTTGTTTTAGACTTTGGGTAGAACTTTGGGTTTGGTATTAAACATTCAATCCAGACCTTGGCAACTGAGGGAGATCACGAAAAAAAAACCAGTCAGATTGGTCCGCCGACGGGATTTAAACGTGAGGCCTCCCGAATGCGGGCCACAGACGTTACCGCCTGAGCCACCCCGCTCGGTCATACAAAGTTGTTAGCCAATAAACGTCATGAACTTGATCATTGTATACTGCACACCAAATTACGACCGGAATGATGCCCAAGGAAGAATGAGCATTTTAGGTACCGAAAAGCACAAGCTTTAAATTAACCATTTTAGTGCACGATTAGTGCATATTTTCGAAACAATGGAGTAGATACGTTTTAAAAGATTTTGAAAGAATAAGTGCATGCATATTTTAGATGATTTTAGTGTATACAAATCCGATGTTTAATAATTACCAACTGAAGAAAACTTGCGAAAATTTTCGAAAGCAGCTCAACAAGTTTTCAAAATCCCAAAGCAAACTAATATTGTGGTCTATGTTTAGAAACTTACTCAACATTAAGGGTAAAGTAAATGGAAAGAGCTCGACTGGGAGTCAAACCGGTCCTACTGGTTTAAGAAGCAGGTGCTATCCCTGTCTGTGCTCGCAGTTAATACGCATTTGCTATAACTTCACTTTCATTGCTCCCGTAACATCTTGACCTTTCTTCCCAAGCACACGCTTGAGGTTTGAGTGTGACATTCAAAACTTGTCATCAATGTTGACACCGTATGCTAAACGAGATCTGATTCGCGGATTACTCACCTGTTCCTCACTTTTCGTATCGAAGTGCCTGCATGCATCTGCAAGAAACGGTATAAAACGAGCAGCGACTTGCCTATGCGGTCCAACAATCCCGGGTGCGATTCCCGGCTGCGGCGGGCACTTTTTCATTAACCAGAATCATTTCTTAACGTGAGTGAATGTGTTTAATAATGTTTTCCCTTATATGCTACATTCACATGACTTTCTCTACTCACTAAAATATTACACGTGTCGTTGAAGGCAGGATAAGGGGGATAGAGGAAACGGAATAGACAGCCACGTATTTAAAAACCAGGACGATATATGCGGCCTTGAAATGGCATACTCTTTCGATGACATCGCAAGAAACGACTGCTTATCGATAGGACTTTAAAAAATGACAAGGTATTGAACAATTAAAACCACTAATAACGGATGTCTCTGAAATGCCTTATGCCACAAAAAAAAAGTTATTTGAAATAAATGCGTGTGTTAAAGAGGTCTACTTTTTTCTTACTGCTCCATTTAACTGCAATGGTGTCAACCCGTATACCGTTATCATTGGGCTTGTGTGTTTTTTCATTGGGTTTTACATATTAGATCACACACACACACACACACATTCACTCTCTCATTGATACTTCCAGATTCTGGGGAGAATAAGGAATAATCTGGAGAAAAATTCCCATCAACTCCTGGCGGGAATCGAACCAGGGAACCGTTGCATAGCAGGCAGGAGCTCTACTGACTGAGCTACGGGGCCTAGCCCCATTTACATTTTTTGTTTATACTTTTCTTTCTACCACTTAACATTTACGAATGAAGAGGACTTCACAGGCTATTCCCAGAAAATCTAAGATATATTTATTTGCCATGCAAATACGATATGGCATTTTAATCAAAATCGTTAAGAGCCATTTTTGAGAAAATCAATGGTAACGATTTTTTTTTTAAATCTAAAAGGTAATTTGAGGTGAGGGTATTTATCCGGCTTTTGTTTCCGAGTTATGCTGTTTACACACACACACACACACACACGTTTGTTAAATTATTTATTCCAGGTGCCTCAAAACATGTATTTCCGGTAAAACCTCGATATCGAATTTTTGGGTGGTATACAATATCTTCTCTACCTAGTAGGCACGTAGTAGAGAAAGTAAAAAAAAAAAAAAAAAAAAACTGATAAAATCAACGTTAAGAAAACTTAGTTTCGAGCAATAACACAGTCGTTTCTCAAATCAATGCCACCGATATGACCACAGCAGTTAAGCCGGGTTTACGATGAAAACGTTACGTGACGTGACTTAACGCGACGTAACGTGAAAGTCTTAACACATTCTATTAAATGGAGTTATTTAGGGATGACTTAACGCGACGTGACTAAGAGTTTGGCGATACCGAACGTTCCTTCCCCTTAAGTCAAGTTTGATGGCACGTGGTAATTAAAATCAATCGGTGTGAAGCAGTAACATGAAGTAATAAAAGAACTACCGATCAAGAATCATTCCCGTCAGGTGCATCCTAATTAAACTTTTAATGTAACAGCATTGCGTTACGTCCCGTCACGTTAAGTTCAAGCCGGGATTACGTGAATCAACGCGAACTTAACACAATGCATTAAATGGAGCTATTTGGAATTGATTTAAACTTAATGCGACTTAACTTAAGAGATTAGCAATGTCAGGCTTTTCTTTACATTAAGTTGGATGTAGTACGACTAATTTGAACCAATCGGCGTGAAACAGAGGCTTGGACTAATAAAAGCAACTACCAATCTTCGGCTTAGCACCAAGAACCATTTCTCAACTTCACGTCATGTCACGTTAAGTTCCTGGTAATCCCGGCTTTAAAAGGGCCTTTACAAATGAAAAAAAAATACAGAAAAGTCCATTGCTTCGCTATTGAATTAATTTTTGTTTTGATATGGTTAAAACTACGATACTACTCGAAGTGAACATCGATATTTAAAGCAAGACACAAAATAAGCTCGTGCGAAAGTAGGCATTACAAATTAAATATTTTTATATTCTTCCATATTCAGGATGATGATTGCGCTATCTCAAAAGTATATTACACAATTTAACTTATTGACTGCAGCTAATTACTCGTGGATCAACCGTCCTAAATCCATCAATAAATTTGTAAAGTATTACATTTCATCAACTTTCTTTCAATAAGTAACATACTTTGATATTGGATTATGGCCGGTGTCACTATACACACGTAACACACGCACACGCTGTGCAACTTTTGATTTCAAAACATCATTACGTGCAATAAAGAACAAATAACACGGTGCTTTAGGCATTTTATGAATATATGGCATATTTTGTCACTTTTGCTCCATATTACTATCAGAAGTAGCATAATATGCATCTCGCCCCATTTGACTGTCACTGCTACTGAAACTTATTCCCACATTAGCCTCAAAGAAACGAAATATGCATTCTTAACTTGTGTAAATGCCACAGCTTTGCTCGTTACATTTCAACAAAGTTGCTTAAATTTAGTCTGCAATGCCTTAATGACTCCTAAATACAAGATACATTAAATATTTTTTTAAAATTATGTAATTTGTGTTTTGAGTAACTTTCTCATTCTAATTCTGTCCACTGTAATTGGGAAGCGTTCCAGAGAGTTGTTTGCGCGGCAGCCATTTGTCATCCTGGACGATGAACACATCTAAATGCCCCCCCCCCACACACAAACTTGCATAGACACGTCAAGTTAATACTGCTTCAGAAAAATGTACAATACTTACTCTGTCAATGGAAATACCATGTGTCAAAAGTCTACACTGTATACGCTGTAACTGTTTTACATCAAACGTTTTTATCAATTCCGTGGGATGAAAATAGGTGCAAAAAAGGAGGTGCTACCTCCCACTCTCACTGATCACACACGGTTTTAAAGTTATTTTTAAAACGCTAGTCACTTTAAGAGAACTAGGGAATTTACTAAACACATGAGGTAAGGTTTAACGCGCTATGTGTGTTCCGCCTTCACTGGCCACCGGCAAACGACTGACTTGATCCTATAAAAAGCAGGCAGGCGGGCAGGCACGCTGTTCCTATTTACAGACAAGTACAGTGCTAACTTCCCACAACACAGCACTTGCGGCCGCCAGCATTGGCAGAGATAACGCTGGTATGCGATACTGACATCACGTCTTCTACAAGCTGTGGCGGAAATTAAGGTGTAACGTTTCCATTTAATAATGATTTGCAAGTGATTGGTCTCCGATCATGTCTTTCCCTTACATTAGTCTACTTAAGGAACCTACAAATTACCATAATAGTCCAGGATTGCCGTTCTGGGGCCATCTATACTATTATAAACAGAGAGTTTGTGTCCGTAATCTCAAAAACCACGGAATCGATTTTGATAATTATTTCTCCACTGAAAAGCCCAATTCATTCTGACGGACATGGGGCTATAAAACACCTAATTTTATTTCATAAATTACTAAAGGATTAACGAGAGTCGAAATGCCCTATCTTGCCAATGTTAACTGATGCCCCATTATCTAGGAAACCACTTAAGATAATTAGCTGAACTTTTAGCAATACTTTTACAGTTGATTGATGAAAACAAATCAAATTATCTTTATCAGAAGCAAAACTATGAGTTTTTTTAATACTTAGTTTCGGAGATAATGGGGTATGTGTAGAAAATTTTAGTCCTTCAGAGATTGCACTTAAGAATGAGACAGCCTAAAAGCTATACGCAGCGTTATCTTCAATTATATTATTAAACTATTTACAATTATCGTACCTCTAAATGAGCGGGAGATTTCAAATATGCAACTAAAACCTGAATATGGAAAAAAAAAGTCATGAAAGTCACCATTTCGCCTCCCTTTAAAAAGGATTTACAACGCCCATTTACTTGAATACGAACACAATGGAGTTATAAAACAACATGCTTACAAAGGCGGCCTTGACTTTCAGTTGAGAATGCCATGAAGTAGAAAAAATAGCTGTTGTTAAGCTCCTTGTACACGATCAAATTTTTGTCAAATTCAATACTTTACAAGACTTTTCAAGAGTTGTCACAACTTTACAACTTTTCTTGTCAAATTGCTTCCAATACTTTTAGTCTTTGAAAGTCTTGAAAATAAATAAGGACATGCTCCAAACGGTCAAAGAGTTGACAATGAATTGATGGCTTTGGCCAATGAAATGCGAGTATTCACAGTGCGTCACGAAATCCGCAACATGGCTGAAAGCGAAAAGTAAACAAAAATGGTTACACGGCCAAGGTATGTCGTATGCGAAATGATTAAACTATATTCACTCTTAGGTTGATCCGCGGCAAAACAAACCCACGTGGTCAGTGCACCGTGGTGCAACACGGTAGCAATGCCCCTAGGAAAGTAGTCCTATGCTAATCTCTGAATTTTAGAATGAATTTATCCTTAAATACTATAATATTCTATACAAATACCTAAGGTTTTATTTAACGCTGATTTATACCGTAAAACAGAGCTACAAGTCCCATGACGCAATTCGTATGAGTCACCTGACATCCAGGTAGGCGCAGAATATTGTTTACAGCCAGAAACCAGCAGTTGTGTTTAGTATCATGGCGGACGGTGAATTTGCTCTTGTGTTTTCGTAGAATTACGTAAAACATTAGCCGCGCAGACAATCTGACTAGTGGTGAAAAAACAATAGTATTAAATCTTTATTATAAGTTATGTGAGAAATATCCAACACTTTCCGCGAAAGAAATGGTGAAATTAACTTCTGAGTTCACCGGGTGTTTTGAGTACAAGTATAAACAGTGCTTGTGCAGAAAAATCTGAAACGAAAAAAGTGGTTACACCCGGAAAAAAAGAAAGCATATGAAATACGCGATGCAAGAATGTAGTGATTTTAAGAAGAATGCAATTCGCGTAACAGTGCCGCCAACAGTTAATAAAGTGCCGCTTCCAGAGAGCGAATAAATTAGGTTATCACATACCTGTTACTTTATTTTTCGTTCATTTGTTTCAGAATTAACTATTATTATATGTGCAAACGTTTATTTTGTTGCAACTATCAATCTTATCACCTTTAACCCTTAACAGAATATGCTAGTCACCGTTTCAGTTGTCGAAATAAGGACTCTGTTCTTTTTTGCATTACGTGCCGCTTGTACTCGCCACATGGTCTGAAAGTGTGACAGTATTTCTATTATAGTGTGAATGGCGGAAGGATACATTATAGCGGTGCACTGGTCCCTGGGGTTTGTTTTGACGCGGATCAAACTAAGAGTGAATACAGAGTAGGTTATACATAAGCTGGCCATGTCTGTACATCGAGGGCTCCGTGGGTTACCACAAGATGGATCAGATAAAGGCATATGAAGAAATAATTGCCAGGCAAATTTCCGAACTAAGTATACATTAATGCAATGTTATATAGTGTGGTTAACCTATCAGTTGGTATTATTTTCATTGTATTCCACAATCGTAATGTGATTTCATTGGATATAATACCTGAAAGTGCTACATAATATTAGTAAAGTATTTCATTGCAAATTGTTATACCGTGACGCAAATAGTAAATTACTTTGCGCGTGATAAATATCATCTGTTCTCAAGGGTTTCAGTTTGGCAAAGAGACAATCTGTAAATACACATTTATGACATTATCAAGTCTTTTCAGATCTTGCCAAGTCTTGTTCAATCTTTTCACATAATGAAAAATATTTGGCAATTTTTCTTGTAAACTCTTGAATTGAAAAGAAAGTTTGATCGTGTACAAGCGGCTTTACTCCACAAAATACAAATGGTTGCTTCACTCCGCAGAGTATAAAAACAAAAAGCAGTTACATTTTATTGCAAGGAATATACATAGATGGTCATGATGTAACACTTCAACAAACAGAAGACAAAAGTTTAAAAAGTGACAATCGATCCCGTGTTATATTTGTTTTTTTAACTGCCATTTATCAAATACTGCAGGTGTGTACGTAATGAAAGAGTGTCAAAACCTCTGAATAGCCTCTATTCTAATTATATTGACGTATGGCTAAACTTTCTAATAACCCTCATGTAATAAAGTTTTATTTCCACTGTACTTATGTTGTAATTAAGTTGGTTAGCAGGACATGCTAAATAATTGTATAAAGAGAGAAACTGCTAACATAGAACTCAGTGAACCGATATTTTATATTAACTGAGAAGATTATTTTTTTGATGGTCTCAGACTGTGCCTCTTTTCCGGAGTTTAACTTGGTGGCCTGGGAGTGCGGAATCTTACTTACTTGTAGGTATATGCGTGAATTATGTAGCTTTTATGTTATTAAATAATTATGGGACCAAAAAGACAGGACAAAGGTTTAAACTTTAACCTAATATAATTATATACAGTAGTAGCACTAGTGTTAATAGTTTTACGACAATTTAATTGAGGTTAACGAATGCTTCTTTCAAGATAATTATTTTGAGATCGAAGGTCGATAAACAATTATCTTATGAAAAGATGCACGAGATTGAAACCGAAATGAAATTGTCATGTAAACTACGAAAAACTTATTCTGAACTTAGCTAGTTTAGCGTCAATCATGTTTGTTAGTCCTGTAGAATGGAAGCAATTCTTCTGTCGCCAACTGAGCCGTCAATTTTATAATTTCGCTCCGTACAGAATCCTGAAAATTGGCTCCACACCATACTTTTGTTCTCTGTGTTTTCTGGCATTAAATTATCTGCAAATGCGTTTATATTACCAATATTTTGACTTCCAAAGCGCGGCAATTTCAGTCGTTATTATTGTAGTCACAGCCTACGCGATCTCTCTCACTTCATTCATACAAATTAAAAACAAGTCCATCACCATGAAATACTATCAGTGTAGTATGGCTTTGATTGGCCAACTGACTAGCATACTCCATCGTCACTGGCTAATGGCATATTCAGTGCGATTATCTAAAAAATTACTCGATCTTTCCAACCGAGAATTCTTCCACCGCCAAAGGGTATTTAAAGGCTAAGCAACATTTCCAGAAGTTGGAAGAGTGTCGGCGGGAGGTTAAGGAAGACAGACGTTCTGCCGATGTTTCACATCGGGGATTTTTAAGCCGTTATTTGAAAGCCAGCAGGAAGCAGGTAAGCCAGCTAGTTCTATATAAAATAACCTATTTCAACCCACAGTAAACATTGTGAATTATACGAGTAAATAAACAAGTGGGTTATTTTTGGTGAAAAGTGTCATCTTGCAGTTGCAGTATTACAGTCGTGAAAAGTATGTAAATCACCTACGAATATTGTCTCATACTTACATTGCAAATTTTGAGAAATGTAAAAATAGTAGTTTTCAAGAAAAATAGATTTTAAGAGATGTGGAGCAGGTTTCACCAACTGATGTTGAAAAAAATTCTAACATCTTGTTCGCTAACATTATGCTAAAACTCTCGCATTTCATCAAGCTTTTACAGCGAATTGAGACGTTAGGTGGAAGAGGGACCCATAGGCCTATGAGCTGTTTTCCGGAGATCACTGAAAATAATTCCCCATTTTGTTTTCTATATTCTCTGAAAATTTCAAATCTAGAAGTCTATGGGATATTTTCCTTTTGTCTGTGCAGTTTACATTTCTGCTGGAAGACCAGATTGTTAAATGTTTTGAATGTCAAAATAAAAATCTAACAATGGTGTCGTTTTGTAATGAGCGTTTGGTGGACACCACAGTGATAAAGTGGACGAAAGTGCGTTGAAGATCAAGCAGAGTCCAACAAAGAAGATACTGTTCACTTCTTGAAGCAAATGCTGCGGTAACCTTCCGATAAACCCACATACTGTAGCTTTGGAAATCCCAGCACTATCAACTACCATTAAATGAAAATCTCAGATAATGAAGCATGTTTCTGTTAGATCCTCTACATCAGTGGCGGCGGGCGGCTGCTGTATAAGAGCACGTGAACACCCCAGCTTATGATATCTTGTGGATTTGTTGATAATTTTTCTTTAATGTTATCAAACGTAATGTATGTAGTGATTTAAAATATACGGCGTTTAAATCCGCCGCGCTACTCCTCTAAGCTCGATGAAATGTGGCAACAGGGTCGCTAGCACATATCCACTTGTGCACGTTTTAAGGAGTTTTTCAGGAGCTTTTCCTCAGTACATCATTTCTCTTCGATCTCCTAAGCTCTAAGCTCGATGAAATGTGGTAACAGGGTCGCTAGCACATATCCACTTGTGCACGTTTTAAGGAGTTTTTCAGGAGCTTTTCCTCAGTACATCATTTCTCTTCGATCTCCTAAGCTCTAAGCTCGATGAAATGTGACAACAGGGTCGCTAGCGCATATCCACTTGTGCACGTTTTAAGGAGTTTTTCAGGAGCTTTTCCTCAGTACATCATTTCTCTTCGATCTCCTAAGCTCTAAGCTCGATGAAATGTGGCAACAGGGTCGCTAGCACATGTCCAGTTGTGCACGTTTTAAGGAGTTTTTCAGGAGCTTTTCCTCAGTACATCATTTCTCTTCGATCTCCTAAGCTCTAAGCTCGATGAAATGTGGCAACAGGGTCGCTAGCACATATCCACTTGTGCACGTTTTAAGGAGTTTTTCAGGAGCTTTTCCTCAGTACATCATTTCTCTTCGTTCTCCTAAGCTCTAAGCTCGATGAAATGTGGCAACAGGGTCGCTAGCACATATCCACTTGTGCACGTTTTAAGGAGTTTTTCAGGAGTTTTCCTCAGTACATCATTTCTCTTCGATCTCCTACACTTTGATCGTTCACTACCGAACTACACTGAATGAAATACGCAAGCGCAGAGCCATTGGTAATGATAGATAAAACACTTCAGGTCGGCCACAGCAACTGTCAGACAGATCGCGAAACTTTGCAGGCTGTGTCAGCGGTGCACATGTATTCTTGTCTCGAGGACGAGCAAGCTCATTTGCTTTGCTTCTTGCGGAGTAGCTAGGGGCAAGCAAGCTTGAAATCTGACTCTGGACCAGGCAGCCCGTGGTTAATAACGATTCTTTTACAATCATAACAATTTCTCTGAACGTTACAAATCTGGTACATCACGCGCTCTGGAAACACTGGCATTGCAATTATAAACTAATAAGTTTTTGACATTTTTATACCCAATGTGAAACTAAATAAAACAGCTTCTCTGCTTTTCCAGACACTGTAACTCCCGTGATATTCTCGCCGTTTTCAAGCGTTACAAATTTGTGGAACTTGTCTGCAATATATTAATCGAAACTTTATTTTAATTACCAATTCATATACTTCAAATTACTAATAATGCCCAAATAAATATGTATTAAATGCATGCAACACTTCCCCAGGTTATTCATTTCCTCAACCTTTATCACAAATGCAACACGTTTTACTTGTAACTCGGTTTATACGGTCTTACCTATTTTTACGTTTGTACTAGCCTATGTGGTTCCTATTTTACGGTAAAATAAATTAAAGCGGTTTTCACTGTAAACGCCTAGAGAAGGTCTGAGTAGCCTCGATCTGCAAGTGACGCCTTTGCATGCCAGCCAATCCGTGTTACACAGTAGAGCAGGATGGTAAAACAGGGATCTTCATGACCCATTGGCCTGTACAATAATTTTACTGTCTCTTGTTGGAAGTCACACTTCTGTATTAGAGCTTATTTATGCTTATAAAACAGTAATGGTGATCCAAATAGGTTAGTTTCCTGTCAAGGCGTATAGACGTGCTTTCAGTGAACAGGTGAAATTCTGCAGCAGTCACTTATTCCGTCACTAGGCGCACATGGCTGCAGGTGAGTAGCCACCGCCCATGGATAGCGCCACGGGAAAGAAGCAGGAGTTGCGGGCATAAAATAGTCGACAATTTTGCTAAGGAACCTTCTCTTTCGAATTATGAGATTCTTTTACGTGCAAATAACTTTCCTTGCAAAGGAAGCCATGCGCCAAAGAAGGATTTCTACGCGTGGAAAAAGCAATCACTCGCACCGGGTTTGAACCCGCGACCTCAGGAACCCCGGTAACTTAACCACGGAGAACGACCGGTAATCCAAATAAGGACTGTTTAATTGGTGTTTTGAGGTCCACTTAGATCATTAGTTCAACTTATTGGCGTAGGTCTGCTTTCTAATTGCATGGAAGTAATTTCTATCGATAAGAAAATAAGAGTTAGTAGTAAACTGATAATATCCTACATTTGTTACAGTATGCTTCCCCTTCTCTTCTATTTAATCAGGACCTTAAAACTGTTTTATTTCTAGCCTCTCAACCCACAGGTTCCGGGGTACGATTTCCGGCTAGGGCGGAGATCTTTTTTAAAATCAGAGTCATTCTCTAACCTCTCCAGAGTCTGCAAGTATCAATGTGAATGTGTTACCCCAAAAATTAATAAAAACCAACAGCAAAAACCTAACAGTCAACGAAATAGTTATTTCCAAAATTAAAGCCTAGGATATGACCACAAGTTAAAGGGGGCTATACAACTGAAACAATATTCAACAAATCTGATGTGTTGCATTCACGTGACTTTCTCTACCCATTCTTCAACAAACTATTCTTACAAAAGCTTGTTCCTCGATCTACTTTCTTTTAAGAACGTCTCGCTATGTGATGGCTTTGAAATTCAGTTTTCTGTGTACGATTAGGAGAAAGAAAGAAGAAAAAAAATAGCGATTTCCCTGTTGAAAAAGGATAAAGTATTTGATATTTAAATCTATAATAAAGAATATCTCGGAAATGGTTACCGCCACAAAAAATTTTGTTGGACATAAATTGTGTGATTTAACGAGATGTATATGTTTCTATCTATCTTTTACAGTTTACAAGTTATACAAAACTGATTCAGAATGAAGACCACGTCACAAGCCCTTCCCAGAAAATCCAACATATGCATTTTGTCATGCAAGTATTTTAAACATACGGTAAAAATCGTTAAGAGGCATTTTTGGGAAAATTAAAATTAACAAAAAAGTATTCTATGCAAGCGGCAGTTTGGGACGAGGGAATTTTCTTGAAAATCTTCGTGTCGCATCTTTGGAAGATACTGAACTTAAATACCAAGTTTGGTATTTAACCGACTTTTCGTTTTTGAGTCATGCTGTTCACAGGCACACGGTCCCGGTTTTGAATTCGTGGGACCTCAAAACGTGTATTTTCAATGAAATGTCCCCTTATCCAATTTTTTATGGAATGCAATACTTACTATAAGCAGCAGAGAAAGTAAAATGTGAGTAGGTACAAAATACTCAGGTGCAAGAAACAGCAAACATGTAAGGTAAACAACGCCATCCCCTCGGAGTAACATTCCAGGACACTTTATTTGGACTGAAAGCTTTATTGCGCAAGAAAAGCGGTCCAACAGGAACGAACAATGCAAAATAACGTAACCCATTTTGGACAGGCGCCACGTTGACAATGCCTAAACGCAGATCCAAGACCTAGTTGGGAGTAAGCAAGTTTCGCTATTCCAAACCCGGCGTCCTTCGTTTTTTAAACTGATAGCTGCAAAGCTCCAAATGTTTCACGCTTCTCGGCCGGTATACCAATTTGATGTAGGTAAAACACAAGTGTGTCGGAAATGTTCTGGCTTCAGCCTACACACTCCGAATTACGTTTTTGTTTATTTCTTCAAAGTTTCATTTAGTAAAATTCTAACTTACGTGTAATCTAACGTAATTTCTGTTACAATGGAAGGGGTCAGGTCAAAATGCGGCTAACTGTTGTTTGGGATGTACTGAAAATCGAGGTTGACTGATAATACGTATGTTACATTCACATGACTTTCTCTACCCTCTAGTGGGTGTAACATTGTTATGAAACTTTATTTTCCTGTCTACTTCATCTAAACCTTTCCAGAAATATCTGCATTACACGTTTGCTTATAGATGCAAAGAGAACAGCGATAGTCAAATGTTTAACAACTGGACGCTATATGCTGGCCTTAAAATTTCATAGTTTCCATGACATCACGAGAAACAACTGAAAATCGACAGGACTAAGACTGACAAAGTATTGAAGAATTCGAACCACTAATAACGGATATCTCGGAAATGGCTTGTGCACCCAGTTATACGAGAGTATACAAAATTCTTTCCGAATGAAGAGGAATTCATACGCTATTCCCAGAAGTTTCAAGATTTGATTTAGTCGTGTAAATATCTTTAATATATGGTATTTTAATCAAAATCATTCTCATGCTTTAGAAAATCATACATTTCGAAAAATGTTCCATGTAAAGAGTAGTTTGGGGTGGGGGAGTTTGTTGAAAATCTTCGCGTCTCGTCTTTGGAAGATACTGAACTTAAATATTGAATTTGATATTTGTTCGACCTTTTGTTTTTGAGTTATGCTGTTCACAGACACACACACAGATATTCTATTTTTTTTGAGGGGGTAGTTCACGATGCCTCAAAATATATATTTCCCGTGAAATCTCGACATCGAATTTTTTAGTGGAATACAATGCTTCCCCTACTTCCTATGTTTAGAAGAGAAAGTAAAAATATAGTTGAAACTCATTTATACGTTATTCACTTCTCCGTTACACCTATTACTATTCAGCTCTAGTATACGTTTTCTCATTAACACGTCGCATTGTTTTTTCTGGTCTGTATGTATGAAATATATTAATTTACTTACTCATTTACATACGTTGTGTTTATGCTCTGTTAAGATATACGTTTCTGTATACTGTATCCTTGCTGTCGTAGCACAAAACAGTAGGCATGTTGGACGACACCAAGGCGTATTTAGAGGGGAGGGTTTAGTGTTCAACCCCCCCCCGAAACTTCTGACAGTTTTATTTATTTAAATTCATAGCAAATCAATATGGGAAAATGTCGTTAGAAACAGTAGGTCTATTGCTACCAACACATTTACAAGAAAAGGTAAACTTAATATCGTCGCCTTACATAGGTAAGGTGACCATACATTCCGGTTTTCGAAGCAGTCTCCATGTTTTGTGCTGTAAGGTGGAATATCCTCATTCTGGTGAGTTTTCCTTGTGTATATAACGTCTCCAAGCAATTTTCTTATCCATGTAACGTCTACATACTACGGAGTAGGTGCATGGTAACTGTGTGGGGTATTGTTAAGTTTAAATCTACTTGTGGAAAACCCTCCCCGAAACTTTTTTCTGGCTACGGGCATGGGCGACACATCAATATTTTCAGAACGCAGTATTACTGCTCACGCGTTAACAATGCGGTCAGGTAAGGCCGTTCCTTCTCAGATTGTACTGATGATGCCGGTGATAAAGAAGGCTAAATAATGAACGTGTTCCCAGTGTGCATGGCAATCCAGGCTCTAGAAATTACACAACGAAATCTGTTATCGCAAAGTCTAAAATATGATGGCAGCATTTCTGTGATTAGGGCATATAATCGACTGCGTGAAAAAAATCAAAGCAAAGAAAAATGTACAATTTTTTTTAAACAGTGTAAAGCACCAGTACTCTGAATTTCATTTTACTTTCATTACCACGAAAACCCTTAGACAGAGAGAGAGAGAGAGAGAGAGAGAGAGAGAGAGAGAGAAGAATCTAGAAGCGTATATTTGTCTAAGTCCAAATCGTTTCCGCGGCTGGTTCACAATGGTGTATCGGGACGCGTGCCTTTAGCTACGTTCTATTTCAACTTTCATATTGAGTGGCAGCTACTGAATATGCGCTGCCAGCCGAGCGCTTATAAGAGGTACGTAGTAATGAGGTCTACGAAGGTTCGTATCCCGAGTGTGTGTGTGTGTGTGTGTGTGTGTATTCAGAAAAACGCAATGTTTATTACGCACATTATAATTTCCAATTGCTAAGGCTCATTTGATTTAAAGGCATTTATGCCCGCCCATAAAAACCGAAACACACCCCCTTTTAATTTTCAAACTAAACAAATATTATAGTCCTAAATGAAAAATCAAGTAAAAATAGAAATTGACTTAATATCGGATGTGAAAACCCTGTGCTTCTATTATTGCTTCATTCTATGGGACATGGATGATAAAATGCACAGTTAAATTTTCACGAGAGGATCCTTCCTCCGAAGCACCCTGTATTTCAACCCACAAAACCTCTTTTATCTTGCAGGCCAATTTAACTCCAAGACTTTATTCACCTCTGCCCACACATTTTCAATAGGATTCAAATCTGGTGGGAAAGGAGGCCAGTCAATCACTGTGGTTGCCTTTGCGAGGACCAGTTTGAAACCTGCTGACTTGTGTGGACAGAGTGGTTATCCTACTGGAATTCCGTCATTCCATCGGGATGCCTGGTCCTTACAGAGGAGCCACCATGTTTTCGAGGATGTGTTTATACTGCTGGCTATATTTTAATGTTCCACCAAGCTGCCACAACACACCTAGACTATCTCGTGACATCCAACCCCAACACGACACAGATACGCCACCTTGGCGATCCATCTGCACCACGCGTTTTGCGTCGTAACGTTTTCCTCTGGGGCGGTAGAGAAATTGCTTTCCCCCATTTGGAGATGAAAACGTCACCTCGTCTGTGAATATAAACCTGTTCCAGTTATGATTGACATTTTCTTCTGCAAAAGCGAGGCCACATAATCTGTGATCGTGTGTAAAACGCTGCTTCATATCTGCCGATCGAGCAAAGAGCTCTACTGTAGTCAAACGACGCAAGCTCGACCGAGAGAAATGAGAACTCTCCTAATTGTCGGCATTGCTGTTCGCCTCTTCTAGAAGTGCAATGTTCTGCTGAGGAGTGGAAAAACGTTTTCGACCCGAATCAGGTCGACGACGAACAATCCCTTCCCTGGCTAACCGCGCCCACATCGTAGCCATAGATATAGACACTTCAACACACACTATTCAGCAACATTCATTAACGTATGGGAGATCTCCTTGTAGCTTCGTCTTTATATGTGCGCTCAGCACTACAAAAGTAAGTATGATGGCTAACATATGCAGAACTCCAATGTGGGCTTGATCACGCCAGCGCCATTCATAACTGAAGAATAAGACACATGCAATAAGGCAATTAAATATTTGGTTTAGTTTTTCAATTCAGAATTCTTACTAATATGGCACTTATTTTGAAAACGAAAAGAAAATTTGTTTGTGTTTTTATGCATTAGTGTCTTAAAATTAATAGATATTTATGTATGGAAAACATACGGCATTGCCATATATTTAATAATTTAAAGTTTAATCAATAATAAACAAAACAAACATACGCCAAGGATTCGAATCCAGGTTTTTCCAATTACAAAGCACATGTGTTTCACCGCTCGGCTACCATGTATGCAACCAAATTGAAAGACTTTTTTTACTTATCGCATAGCTTTGATATGAAGGCAGGGTCAGGGATGCTTCCGACGTTTTCCGAGTCGAACTCCCTCTCTTGCCATTGCTCACTTATTTTGTTTTAGGCTGTACACAGTAGATAAAGTAGGTATTGCATTCCACCCAAATATTTGATACCGAGGCTTTGAGGCTCCCTGGAGGGAAAAAATGTTTAGAAAAACGGTCCGAGTATGTGTCTGAGAACAGCGTCACAAAAAGGAAAAAGCGTATACCAAGCTTGGTACTTAAGTCCAGTATCTTCCAAAGATGCGACACTAAGATTTACAAGAAAATCCTCCCCCTACTTCTATGTTTTACATGAAACATTTCTCTTTTTATAAATGACTAACGATTTTGATTAAAATGTCTATCACACATTTAAGATATTTACATGAGAAATAAAATGTATATCTTAAATTTTCTGGGAATAGCCTGTGTAGTCCTCTTCATTCGGAAGTAATTTTGTATAATCTTGTATAACTGGTAAACTTAAGCGTTAAATGTTTATCTCGATAATAATGAAGTAGAAAAATAAATTTTCTCAAAAATAGTCGCAAAGCCACTAATAAACGATAGAGAGTAGAGAAGGTCATGTGATGTAACACATGTGTGTTAGTTTTTTTTTTTTTTTGTTTGTTTGTTTGAAATATGAACAAATGGTACTGACATGCAATCACTCTTTAAAACAAAAGTTTCATTACAAAATTCCCTTTTACTTTTTCTCATCTCAGCTGTCACCCTGAAAAAGTACATCTGCATTACAGGGCATGTTTTAGTGCTTCTGACGTAAGAATGGCACTTTATTTGCAACTTTACAAGCCATAATCCTGTGGCATCAACGGTGGTGGGCTCAACTCGTTAACTCTGCGCCATTATGACAAATACATGCATCTCATTCATTTCGCTCAGTACATGGCGAGTTCTGACTCAGAGCAAGGGCATGTCTTTGACACGTGTATTTTTAGTCAACACACAACAGTTGCGCCAATATATCCCGTTTTGTTGCTAGAAGTTGGCCTCTTTCTGTCCACATTTTTTTCCCTTCCCACATTTGGGACATGTAGTGGAGTTTCAATTGACCCTGAACCACATATTTTCTGCCTCACTGCTATGCGAGGTCAACACAGTGGTATTCTATTCACTGGCCGATGAATTCTTAAACAAATATGTTCTCCTAAAAGATACAAAATATTTTGCCTCAAGGACCCCGTTATAAACACAATTAAAAGACACGGTACAAGATAGTTTTGTGGTACATCTGAACTTTTCTTTCCCTCGGGTTACAGCTACCTTTAGCGCACTTTTCCTATCGTGATCACAGGATGAGCGGGTTTTTTTCCTGTTTCTGCCTTGCATAGCTGGTGGCTCCCTCGGTAAACACGGGACCGGGTCCAACTACTCAGAGTTCACGCCCTCGCAACCCGGGAGACAAGTCTCGCGGATTCTTTCCATTAGGGACAGTGCCTATTTTATATACCCCCCCTACGTGGTAGAGGTTCAGTTAAGACAAAGCCCTTCTCATGTCTTCCAGACAGGGACGGAAGTGGATACGCCACTTACGCGCGTCAGACCAATAGGGAAAACCCTATTGGGGAAGACTACCGAACAACCTCGGTGGGGCCGACAGTATATCTAGGTACCGTCTACCGTCTCAGGATGGTGCCGGAGAACATCGGGGCGTCTCACAACCCCGCCTGGGCGGCCCAATCTCCCATGGGTATCGGGAACCAGTGCCCCGCCGAGTCCAACCCAATCCGAATAGCTCCCTTTCTGGAAGGGGCTCGAGTGTTTGGCCCGGCGCACTTCTAGCAACGTCAGAAGTACCACGAGTGCTCATAGTCCGCAGCACCCGCACCACGGCAGCTGAAGGGGTCGTCGGAACCCCTCCTTATGGGGGGGCTCCCTCGGTAAGAAGCAGAAGACACTGACAGGCCTCCCAACACGAGTCACGTAACCAATGAATTTATAGGTTTGGGTGCCTGAACTTGCAATCCGCCGTGAAGTGGAAATCTAGTTAACTATCGTCTAATTCGCGTGCAAGGACATGGATGTGAAAAACAGCGCTCGCGGTTTTGCTAATGGAGTTTCATTCACGAGTCCGGAAGCGTTGTATAACCCGTGTGAAATGTTTGCATTTTTAAAAGCGAAAAAGAGCCCAAGAGCTGCAACACACCTCGCGATTATTTTGATATGAAGTTAACCATCACGTCCAGGCATCGGAATATGTTATCTGAAAAGTAAACGAGAAAGGAAGAATATCTGTTTGTATCTGTGGTGCCCTTAGGCACCCTTAGCAAAATGTCATTATAGGTACTTACCGTCCTTGAAAGCAGTACAAACTTATTGGGGACAAAGTGGTGACCATGCAAAGAATTAGTCTGCATTTATCTAAGTTTTCAGTTAACTTTCATGTAGCTCAGGTGGAACAGAGTAGAAGACGTATATGATGAAAAGAGTGAGGAAGCTTTCTTGTTTCAATGTTTTAAATACTTTAAATGATTACACATTTTGGCTGGGATTTTTCGTTTTACTAAATCGTTACTTCAGATTTGTTTTAATTCTTTTATTTATTCTTCCTTTTTTTTTTTTGAAAATTAGGGTTTTCTATTTAAACTATTATTGCATACACATAAGAACTGAAAGCATACAAAATCTCAAAGGATTTAAACAGCATAAACCAACTGCGAACTGTTAAGGTTGTGGCACTGCTTGAACTGAGCTATCCAGCCAATAAAAAACGGACTAAGAGACTTGCTTGCTACGCACACTGCCATTTCATGATCGTGGTTTATTCCTTTGTACCTGATCACATGACTCAATCTTTTGTCTCGTTGCTGTAGCTGTTCGAATAGACAGTAATGTGGCGTGGGCCATCATCAATCGTTGGTGTATCACATTAACCATGAGATCCTCTTCTGGCGTTACATACCAAGACCATGGTTTATCACATGCCAGTAGGAACACATAAAATAGAACTTGCCGGAGAATACTTTTGACCTCATCATTCGAGGTGCTCTTCTGGTATTATGTATGTACCAACAAGACAATGCTTCAATACACTGGCAAGTTGGAGCACATAAAATAGAACTTATTGGAGCATACTTTTGATCACCACATCCACAAGGCCTTCTTCTGGCGTTATGTACCAACAAGACAACAGTTCAACACATGCCAGTACGATCACATAAAATAGGACTTACCAGAGAATATTTTTGATCACATCATCCATAAGACCTTTTTTTGACGTTATGTAGCAACAAGAAATGGTTCAACACATTGGCAAATAGGATCATATAAAGTAGAACTTACCGGTTGTCCTGATAAAGCAATTTACAGTCCTGAATTAGTCTGGTTGTCAACTGTTGCTGCACGTTCAGCTGTGCTCCAGCTATACGCATCAACAGAGGAGCAAATACTGAGGCCAGTCCTCCTGGCACGTGGTGGCGACACTGGCCGTGTATTTCGTAGTGATGCAGGAAATGTAGCAAGTAGCGCAAAAGGGCAGAATTGCGCTCTGGTAGGTTTCCTAGGGTCTGGCAAACTGCTTCTCGCCATTTTGTTTCATCTTGCAGTTCTGTAAATAATACCATAACCCAGTCATACAACTACTTCAATCCAATTCAAACAAACAATGGGTTGTAAATGTTATATGCCAATTAAATTATCTATCTCAGTCTAAAAATTAGAAAAAAAAAAAGAAAATGTGGTTTGTCCTCCGCTCTCCCTCTACGTTTATTTTCTTGCTAGAATCTGAAACGTATAGGTTCGCCAGTCCAGAACAGAGAAGATCCAATTAACTATCGTTTAGGTAGTAATAAAAAGCCTAACATAAAGGTGGAGAGCTTGTATATTGTACTGTCCAAACACGTTGTTCCCCGGGAAATTCCTATGTCTAAAGCTTGGTGCATACATAACAGCCGAACACTGCCGTGAACTATATCCACGTTCTTTTCGCGAAGTTCTATAGTGTAATCCGAGTGTGAGCTTGGGTGTGCTCAAGTGAGTGAGCTTGTGTGAGCTTGCCACCTGCAAACAATGCCAGCGTACGGATGGATGTTCGCTCCGATCCACTGCTGGTCGGTTTTCCCTCGCCACATCAAAGGAATGTTCGTGTATAGAGCATGCTGCTTTCTACACGTCACTTCCTGAACTTAGCGAAAAACTCAAGTGGGTGATCGGTTCGGGCTGAAAACATTTCAGCTTGAACAGCATCACAAGCTTATCTACTTTCGATTCTTGGTAACCGAGGCAGTTCGCGACGAGCTTCGTTCGCATGTCTGTACGCACCTTAAGCTGAACCTCTTCCCGTAAGAGCTGGCTTTTGGAGCTCTGGGTGAGTTCAGCTTGTTCAGAAGAGTGATGGCTGCACACGGTCAGAATAACAACAAATGAAGCGGTAATAGCGGCGATGGAAGAGGGTCGAGAACTTTAGAAAATGTTTTCATCTCAGCAAAAACTAACTGATGAGATTCCTTCAAAGTGCTTGAACACGCCGCTTGTATGCAAGCTCATTTCTTTTCAACGCTGGAGGCACTTCTGCAGCAGCAAACAGGCGATACAGCAACGTCTAAGAATGGGAGGTAGTTGGCAGAAAAAAAAATTGGGGGAGGACTTTCTCTTTGCTTTAACACCTGAAAACGGATCCAATTATTTGGCGACATTTCTTATCCAACATCACACACGACGGCGAATTCATGATCAATGATTAACATACAAGGCGGTTGTTAGAATTACGTTTGCTTCCCTGCAAATCCTCCGCATCATTTCCATCACGTTACACTCTTTTCGGCACAAGGTACCGAATGTCGTCAACAACGTTGTTCTCCTGGAGACAGCGCAATGGCCACCCGATAACTACTGTAGAGAATCTTCAACCGTGCAAGAGGCCTTGTCTTCAGAAGCGATCCAATGCCACAAAGAGTCATATCGGAGAATACTGAAGAAGAAAGAAAGGAGTCGGTTCCCAGATTATAACGCTTATAAAGACTGTGTCCGCATTCGATGCAGGGACTCCAACGCGCCCTGCAGCCGCACACGCAGAGAAACCTGCGACATTCTCTGGTTCAAGGAGAGATTGATTTATGTGCGCTGTGCCATGGTCACTGAATAATTCACTGAAAGCAAAACTGTTAAGAAATTTCTGTTGCGTAACATATAGAATGCTGTGCCACATATTCAATCAGAAGAATCATTAAATGAAAAATTTTAGTAGTGCAAGATGTAACCATTACGTAGTGTCACAATATATACAAAAAGCGTCTTCTTCCTGCCTGAAGCGAATCTGCAGGACTTAAGGCTGGTTCACAATAGCTGGGTAACAAGAACGGGAATGCACATGGATCACAAAGTGGAAAGTGGATCTTGCGCATTGGGATTTCATTTGTTTTTAAGTGACCAAAGATATTTTTTCACCTGCTTCCAATTCAGCCGACATAATGCGAGTTAGTCAACGTCAAAATTCGACATAGTAAATATTATCTAAATACAGATCCATTACATTTCCGATTCCTCTAGTCGTACCAAGCTTTCATTCCTTTATTTAATGGTGTACATTCAAGTTGTTTATTGTTCTTTGTTCATTTCTACTGGTCTTTGCTGTTCTTTGTGATTTTACTACTGTTTTTAGGCAATAGTCAGTTTTGAGTTGCATATAAAGAACCAACGCTCAATGGATCTGCGGGTGTCAGGATCTGAGGTTAGGACGCACATATGCTAGAATTTCTTCCAGTTTCATGTTTCCAGCTTGCGACTAGAGAGATCACTAGCGACTGTTTCATGTCACGGCCGGCCGCCTAGAATAATCAGTACAGGTAGAGGCTAATATGCAAAATATAGATCTAATGGGCTGTGTCCGGGAACGAGAATGAGAAAGTCAAAACTTGGCCAAGTCTTCGTTTCCATTCCCGGGGCTCGGGAAAGCTTCCTGACAATTGTAAAGCACTCATTAAAATACCGTTCTCAGTTGTGATTCAGTGTTTAATCAAAGAACTAACTCAAGTGGATGTCGCAAAAACTGTTGCAATGATTGCTCATCTGTGGTGCGTACTGTAAACAGTGCTCTCTGTCGAGTGGAAGTTAAGAATTTTACGTTCAGCACATGAATGACGTTTTTTGAGGAGTCCAAGGTTCTAATCTAATGTCTCAGAACCCTACTTCTGCAACAGTGCCTGTATAACACGCAATCACACACTTGAGATTCGGCCTCTTGCGCAAAAGCAAATCCCCAGTTTATTATTAATGGGTGGGAGCTTCTCGTGATCTCCAATGACATTGCACTGGTTACCAAGGTGTAACTTACTACAATGCTAACCTGCCGGTATAAACCATACATGGTAGTTGATCAGTGCTATCCCTGTTTCTGAACCCAGAGCACAAGCCATTAATTACCGATCAATAAGACGCACCTGTATTCCTGTGGATTACTAACTAGTCCCGACCATTTCAAAAACACAACTTTCAAGAATCCACAAGGGAGACGCCCAGTGCAGACCGAAATTTTAAGAATAGAAATCGGGTTGCACAAGGACCGATGTGCAAGAAGTCTCGAAACCCCCAAAATTATATGCCAGAGTAAAATTATCCGCGAAGGTGCAAAAACTGAGAACACGTAGCACGGACAAATGCACGAACACAGCGAAGTCTTGCACTTTCATTCTATCTTTCAATGAACCACTAAACTCCAGCTGATGTTCTTTGATTATAATGCCATGGTTGTCGCTTCATAGACATTAACATCCTGTATAATCTCACAAGTCAACGGAGGCGATGGGTTTACTTAATCACGAGTTGTACATTTTAAAAAAACAATTTGTTACATTCACATGTCTTCCTCTTTTACTACCTTTATATAGCTCTTACAAAACATTCTTAAGAAAGCTTGTTTAAAAGTGGGTGGCTATATGCTAGTCTTGAAACTGCATAACGTTTACACATCACGAGAAACAACCGAATAGCGACAGCACTTTTAAAACTTACAACACATTGAAGAAATATCAAACCAATAATAACGAATATCCGTGTTTTAATTTTTTTCTGTCCCCTAAGCTTTACGTGTTTAACAAAAAATGCTTCTGAATGAACAAGATTTGCCACATTCAAGATATACATTTTGTTTGTATTACAGATACCTCAAATTGTGTGGAGATCTCCTTGTGGTTTACCGGGAGAAATGCGAAACAGTTGGGGAATTGAATGTCGTACCGGCATGTTGCCATGGTAGCTCAGTGGTTAGAGCAACCAGACGGAGACCGGGAGATCCGTGGTTCAAATCCCGCAATGGCATTGAATTTGTCAGTCGTCTGCTTCTACCTTTCCAAAATATTTATTTATTTTTGTTGTTAGGAGCGGCTGCAGTTGTATTAGTTTGTTCATAACCATAACTGTTATGCGGCAGATACTATTTCACATTTTCAGAGCTGTCTAACTAAAATTTTGTGAACACTCAAAATGTATACTCACGAGTCGCTACCCATACCAAGTTATACCTTTATTATCAACTACTAGAGCAAAATAATGTTATCACTTCAACAACAATGCACGCAAAGCTGTAAGACATTGATCATTGATGTGTAGATTCGAGTTTGTATTTTGGCTTTACTCTTCATTATATTACGTTTAATTTCGGTTAAGGCAGTTCTTAGTTGCCCAGACTACTGAGGATTCTGAATCATCACCGTGCAAAGCCTCTTCTTCACGCGTCCTATTGTCATGAGATTTGGAACTATTTACTTTGACGTTGTTTGTTTAACCAACACGCGATGATACTGCCTTTTCCTCACAGTTGCGTAAATCCATGCAACCAGTAAGACTCGAAAGTCGAGGAAATGTCCTTTTCTTTTCGAGTGTCCGAAAACGACGCCGAACATAACAGATGTTCATTTTCGGTCACTGTAGCCCACAAATTGTGAGATTTATTTGTCCTATTTTTGCTTATTGTCCCTTTTTGGCCTCATTTTATTCATTAACTTTCTCGCACTTAATGATTGCATACCATCACAATTTCAGCAAATGTGTTTAGCCACGCATACTTCAAAGAATTACATTTGGATATTACATAATAAATTAAGTGCACCGATTTCTCACTACAATAAGTATTAATGCATTTCAAGAGTTCATAAATACACAATTTGTGCAAAATGACACAGATTATCCTTTAACACTGACTTACGTAATGCTGTTGATGCAAAATGTCAAGCATAAGATTAATTATTTAAATATATAATTAAAACCAAAATTATTTTAAATATTAGTAAATTTGCATCACATTTTTACGTTCTTTTTCCAGTTATTAGTTCCTTTTTAGGATATTTTAAGTATTTTATAGGTATTGTTTCTTCAACTTCTCAGCCCTAGTAGAATATCCCTAAAAATTCAGCATATCCTAAAGTAGATGGAAATGACGTGTCACTGTTTTAATAAACCCTATAGATCCGTCGGTACTGCACCTGCCTGCTGTGTGAGAAGTCCGGTTCGATTCCCGGCTGGGGGGTTGGGAATTTTTCTCTAGCCACGATTATTCCCTATCCTACCCAGAGTCTAGAAGTATGAATGAGAGGGTGCAGTGTAGGTGATCTAATGTGTTACATTCACATGACTTTCCCTACCCTCTATCCCTTATTAGTGTGTATAAAATTATTCCTACGAAAATTTACTTTCCTATTCGTTTTAATCGAGATAAACCTTTCCGGAAAAGCTACATTACACATTTCGTTGTAAATACAAACGAAACGGCGATAGTCAAATGTTTTAGAATGGAAACTATGCGCTGGCCCTAAAATTTCATACTCTTCCCATGAGTAACAATTGAAAACCGACAGGATTCGAAAAGAATGACTAAGTATCGAACAATTCGAACCATTAATAACGGACATCTTGGAAATGGCTGATGCTACAAAAAAGTTATTTAAAATAAATAGATTTACATTTTTCGTGTAGTATGTTTTCGTCTATCGCTTATCGTTTGCCAGTTATACAAGATTACACAAAATTCCTTTCGAATGAAAAGTACTTCACAGGCTATTCCAGAAAATTCAAGATATATCTATATTTTATTTGTCCTGTAAATATGTTTAATATGAGGTATTTTAAACAAAACCATTAGGCCACGTTTTAGAAAATAAAAAAATTGGAAAAATATTCCATGAATATTTGGGGTGGGGGAATTTCCTTGAAAATCTACGTGTCTCATCTTTGGAGGGTACTGAACCTGAATACCAAGTTTGGTATTTATCCTACTTTTCGTTTTTCAGTTATGCTGCTCATAGACGCGCGCGCGCGGACCTTTTTCTAATGTTTTTATTCAATGGGGCCTCAAAACGTATATTTCCGGTTAAATCTCGGTATCGAATTTTTGAGCGGAATATAATACTGCTTACTATATGTAGTAGAGAAAGTAACCAAAAATCCTGTGACAACTGTGTACGAGATAACATCATTACCGATACTCAAATGTTCAAAGGGTAAAGACCATAAATGCTGAGAAATGCGACAATAAAGCACTTAAATGTTAATACTGAATTATTAATTACATGCACGTTTTTCCTAAATTAGGGCTCCCTGTTCCTCTAAATTTCATTTGCTTAAATCGATTAAACTAACGGTAAAATGTCCTGGTTTTGGAAATAATTGTTCTTTCACATAAGCCGTGTGATGGACAGGGTTGGAAAGGTAGAATCAGACGACTGAAAAATTCAATGCCATAGCCAGGATTTGAACCACGGATCTCCCGGTCTCCGTCCGGTTGCTCTAACCCCTGGGCTACCATGGCAACATGCCGACACGCCATTAAATTCTCCAGCCGACTCGAATTTTTCCCGGTAAACCACAGGGAGATCTCAAATGTATTGAGATGTCATACCCCAATGGCAACTTATTCTTTGTAAGTACTTAAGTCCGGGCTTTTAGTTTCAACCACTATTAGGTCAATTAATAGAATTAATTGTTCTTTCACACAAGCCGTGTGTTGGACAGGGTTGGAAAGGTAGAATCAGATGACTGAAAAATGCAATGCCATAGCCGGGATTTGAACCACGGATCTCCCTGGTTTTGGATTACCAGATGGCCGATACAACCTTTAACAGGCAGAATATAATTGGAACATTCAAAAAAAAAAAAAAGAGGTAGATATGAGGATGGTGATACTGCAAAACGCAACCTGCTCGTTAAGAAATGGGCGTGGCAATAGGAATGTAAACGGTTTCTTTTAACAATACTTTGTACAGTACTATTTCGATTCTTAATTTAAAATCCAGTATCAGAAGGTAGTACGTGATAGATTGCACGTAAGAAACGGGCAGGGGCGGAGGGAGGAGTCACGCTAAAAATAACTTCGTGAACATGCACTCCTGCACGTGGTTCATCCAGTGTTTCAATTTTTTCTTTCTCTGCTATTTACCTTTAACGAAGCATTGTATTCCACCCAAAAATTCAATACCGGAATTTCACCGGAAATATAGGTTTTGGGGTCCTCTGAATAAAAAGGGCATTTTTACTTATTTCATCAATGAAATCAAGGAGCTCTTGATTGAGCAACTTAGTATATAATTAGGGTTATAGTTAATAACATTTGAAAACGTTTGTGTGTGTGTGTGTGTGTGTGTGTGTGTGTGTGTGTGTGTGTGTGTGAACAGCATAACAAAGTTCAGCATCTTCCAAGGATATGACAGAAGATTTTCAAAAAAATCTCCCCACCCCAAACTGCCCTTTACATGCAATTTTTTTCGTTATATATTCTCATAACTTGGAATAGCAAGGGAAAAAATGCTTTCGTAAGAATAGTCTGTAAAAGCTACATACAAGTAAACGAATATTGGTTAGAGAAACTCATGTGAGTGTAACACATCCGATTTTCTTCTCCTCTGAAGAACATTAATGAACTTCAGTCAGATACTGTGCGAGAGATTGTGTGAACTATACGATTTTCATTTGTCATGAAATGCAGATTGATCTAAGCAAAGCTATTGCTTCAAATGTGTAATATTTAAGCAAAAACCTCTGAAAAAGTTCAACAATGTTTTCGTAACATTACTGCGAATAATCACGATGATGAAAATCTCTACTAAGCTAATCAAGTTTGAGGAAATGATTGGCTTTGGTGAAGCAGCTAAGTGTCATCATTGCGGAATATACAGAGTGAGCCAAAATACTACGAACCGGCTGCGAGGTGTTTTTCCTGTCCGCAACCTAGGCGCTCGTTGCCGTCTGCCGCTATTATAGAAAGGCGCGAATGAAACCATACAACATTTTTAAAACTGCTTTTAAAGGCTTTACTTACCAACTTTATGAAAGAAGATGCTGAAATTGGCCACCGTCGTTGTCCATACATTTTTGGCACCTCTTTAGGAAATTACCCATCACTCGCCGTAGTTCACGTTGAGAAATGCTGGCAATTTCCTGGCGGATATTTTCTTTTAGTTCTTCAGGGTGTGTGGGTTTGTCTTGTACACTTTGTTTTAAGTCACCCCAGAGGTAGAAATCGCAGGGGTTAGGTCGCGAGACCGAGGGGGCGACACATCTGTACTAATAACTTTCAACTGTTCTCAGGGAAATATTGGCGGTATGAGCTGTTGCAGAGTCTTGTTGAAAAAAGGCAATATCACGCTCCCTGTGTGTTAATTCTCTAAAAAAAGGGGGAGACAAAATTGTATTCAGATATGTACGAGCGTCAACTGTTGACTCGAAAAAAATTGGCGAGTGATGGACAGTTTCCTAAAGAGGTGCCAAAATGTATGGGCAAAGACGGTGGCCAGTTTCAGCATCTCCTTTTATAAAGTTGGTAAGTAAAGCCTTTAAAAGTAGTTTTAAAAATGTTGTATGGTTTCATCTGCGCCTTTCTATGATAGCGGCAGACGGCAACGAGCGCCGAGAACGTGGGCAGGAAAAACACCGCGTAGGCGGTTCGTAGTTTCTTGGCTCTCCCTGTAGAATCACAATAGCTTTGCTTTATAGAGGTTATGGACAGTGAATGCGGAAGATGGACCAGTACCAACGTTAGGATTTCGCAAACAGTTACCGATCGGTGGAGTCCCAGACCGATTCATCGGTTTATACATGTTCGTCATTCTCCAGACATTTGCCATTCATTCTCTCAGTCGCAGATGAAATATTGCATCACGATTACGGACCGCAAGGCCAACGTATTACCGAAGAGCTCTGTGCTGGAGTGTGGGAGCAACGTGAACTTGGCAGCTCCTTCAATATGACGCACATGCAGATTCTTTGTTTCTGAGACATTCATCTGATTCACCAGGCTCGCTCGCCCTCTCGTGGATTCTTTACTACAAGCAAACGACTTTATCCATATAGAAGAGGTACGCCCCCATTCTTTCGCACATGCTGAAATATCTCCAACCAGGCCTATTCAGGGAGAGAGGGGTCACTGTGACTTCCCCTCTCCCGAAATTTCTTCTTTTCCGGTACAACAGCAGTGAAAATAATTTGATAAGGAAAGATAATAGCAAACATTTTAGTTAAAATCAGCCCCAGAAGGAAGCATTTCTTCAGAAAGGGAATCTTTAGTTTTCAAAGGGAAAATTTTTGAGACAATCCGACAACATGGGAAACTTCAAAGGTATGACTTGTTTGGTTGTCTTTGTTCTTCTCAATATATTAGCAGAAAGAACTTTTTCCACACTAAGACATACTTGAGAAGCACAACATCTGGACTTATCTTGCTAACAAAACACTGTGCTGCTGTACGTAAGTTTGCTAGTGCTCCAAGAGCACTTCATTCTATATATAAACACGTTTGTACTTTCAAATTGTTTTAAACTAAAAATGCACGATCTTTCATAAGTAAGGAATAATGCAAATAAAACTAAAATTAACTCATTTTTAAAAAATGCTCGAACACTGCAAATTTAATATTTTGAAAGAAAAATTTTACAAAAAAGAAATAAAAATTTCAGCCATCATTCTACAGGGTGTAACGTCATCGACAACAATTTCAAATAGCAACGTATTATTTGTTTCATATCTTTTTGGAAGGTAAGTTGCAGAACAACAAAAGGTTTGGCTCCTATCGGATCAGATCTCTCTCCACTTGATTAATTTTTATGGGAATATTTGAAATGTAGAGTCTTTGTTACAAAGTCTAAATATGTAAGAGTTAAAAAAGAAGATCAGGAAAGAATGTAGAGATATAACACCAGCAGTGATTGAAAATGTTCAACAAGAATTCATCGACTTAAGCCACTGACAGTAAACGGGGAGCATTTTGAACACCTTATTAAATAATTCAAATTTCGTTTATTGCAGTAGTTGTGTAAATTGTGGAGAAAATTACTAAACAAGCCAATAATTAAACTCTTCCCATAGCAACCAAAACCTCTGTATGAAACAAATGACATTTTTCATGCAAATAATAAGATAACTTCCAGAAATATGTTGCCACTTAAAGTTTTGTAGGTCATCCCATGTAAATGGATGAAAACTTTGTTTCTTTTTCGCAAAATTTTGCTGTTAAAACGTTAAATTAGACGTGTCCGAACATTCTTCTAAAAATGAATTAATTTTACTTCTATTTCCATTATTCTCACTTATGAAAGAGGCCGAGTGTTAACACATGTGAAACATATTGCAAAAATCGCTTCGTAGGAATCAATATATTTATATAGACACGTCACACAGAAAGTGGAGATTTCTGTCACAGAACACACAGGGTGTACTTGTTTGAGATAACTCTTAGCAATTGTGTGTATATATCAGTATATTTATGTAGACACGTCACACAGAAAGTGGAGATTTCTGTCACAGAACACAAAGAGTGTACTTGTTTGAGATAACTCTTAGCAATTGTGCGTATATATCAGTATATTTATGTAGACACGTCACACAGAAAGTGGAGATTTCTGTCACAGAACACAAAGAGTGTACTTGTTCGAGATAACTCTTGGCAATTGTGTGTATATATCAGTATATTTATGTAGACACGTCACACAGAAAGTGGAGATTTCTGTCACAGAACACAAAGAATGTACTTGTTTGAGATAACTCTTGGCAATTGTGTGTATATATCAGTATATTTATGTAGACACGTCACACAGAAAGTGGAGATTTCTGTCACAGAACACAAAGAGTGTACTTGTTTGAGATAACTCTTAGCAATTGTGCGTATATATCAGTATATTTATGTAGACACGTCACACAGAAAGTGGAGATTTCTGTCACAGAACACAAAGAGTGTACTTGTTCGAGATAACTCTTGGCAATTGTGTGTATATATCAGTATATTTATGTAGACACGTCACACAGAAAGTGGAGATTTCTGTCACAGAACACAAAGAATGTACTTGTTTGAGATAACTCTTGGCAATTGTGTGTATATATCAGTATATTTATGTAGACACGTCACACAGAAAGTGGAGATTTCTGCCACAGAACACAAAGAATGTACATGTTTGAGATAACTCTTGGCAATTGTGTGTATATATCAGTATATTTATGTAGACACGTCACACAGAAAGTGGAGATTTCTGTCACAGAACACAAAGAATGTACTTGTTTGAGATAACTCTTGGCAATTGTGTGTACATATCAGTATATTTATGTAGACACGTCACACAGAAAGTGGAGATTTCTGTCACAGAACACAAAGAATGTACTTGTTTGAGATAACTCTTGGCAATTGTGTGTACATATCAGTATATTTATGTAGACACGTCACACAGAAAGTGGAGATTTCTACCTCAGAACCCACAGAGTACATATACTTGATTGAAATAACAACTCTTGACGCGCGCGCGTGCGTGCGTGTGTGTGTGTGTGTGTGTGTGTGTGTGTGTGTGTGTGTGTGTGTGTGTGTGTGTGTGTGTGTGTCCAAATAAAATTCCATATATGCTCCTGCTTCCAGCAATTCCCGGCTTGCTGACAAACAAAATGAGAAAAATTGGTGCTGCTAATGTGCTTAGCAGTGAATTTCGCTGTAGCAAGTTGGTAGATCGTCTAAATTGACTCTGCTATAAATCAATCGCATTCTTGTTCATGGCTCAGCGTTCCAATCAAGCTTAGTAATACACTGAGCCATAAATCAACTGATTCTGACTTATTCAAAATGATCACACCGGAGAATAACAATATTCCTCTACTGCATTTTATAGCCATATTAAATTTGAGGTTATGATATCGAAGATCATCAGAAGCAATGGAGTGCAAGACCACATAATATAATACTGTAGCGCTGAGTGGTATCATGTCGCCCTTATTTACATTTGCCTTAACACTACGATGAACAAAACGTCCCAATTTATTCGGAACAATCCCAACTAAATGTCCCTTATTGCTGGCTACCTTTACCCAGGTCACCAAAAGTACCGGCTTCTTTGAGTTAGCTGTGGAAAATTATCTAAACTTACACTTTAGTACCCCTAACCACATATTCAACAAGAAACGTTGCTGATGTGTCTCATTAACAGATATGGGGTAATTAAAAGTATAATCACGCCTGTAAATAGAACGTCACTTGCAAAACGAGGGTTGACTAGAGTTTGTTGTTGCATCCACTAACAAAAGCTCACTCTAGGACCAAAATGCAGATCACTAAGAAGTTTCTGGGGTGCGTTGTACTGTTTCCAACGCCATACCCTCAACTTCAGAAGTTATGCATGCAGGCCTTCCTGCTCCCCTCCCATGCGCTAAGCCTGATGGCGCTGATGGACTCTTATAAATGTGCGACTTCATCAGTGTCTTCGATCAGGATACACTTCTTGGTACAAGAGTGCAGCCTTCCGTCCAACGCAGTTAGCCTTAACACATTAGTCGGCTACGATGTGAATGCGTGCAGTGGAAAGAGGAACTAAATATTTACGGAACAAGGGGACGGGGCATCGAAAGGACAGTCGGGTAAAGAAACCATCCGCAGATTCGAATTGCATTTACTAGCAAGGTTGAGGCCTGCAAATGTGGTACTGTTCCTTGCCCCTCACTCCCCTCTGATCTCAAATCTTGATGACGTTAGGCTGTGTCATCAACACTGCTGCCTTCCTCCAAGTGGCCGACTATAGTTCAGCAATCTAGAAAAAAAACTCTTGGGAGGGGCATCTCACTTGGTCATGTATTCTCCCTCTCTAACTGCCTTGGGCGGACATGCCTCCGAGTCGCTGCTTAAGCACCACACGCCATAATTTCGTCCAGCCTGTGTTTTATTTTATCTTATTCTCACAAAATAGTTTATCACTTAATCACACCACTGTTGTAACCATCCAAATGTAGAGGCAGGACTAAACACACAAGAACATTGCAACAAAAACGTTGTGTTTGTAGGTTGCTGTGATAGGCCACGCAAAGAGCAAGATGTAGCGGGTTTGAAAACAAATGTTTGCATATAACTAGCGACAGTATTATCATGGAATATCTTTCAAAAGTTAATTCACAGCTTTTAGGGTATTTCATAGTCTTCGCTCCCCTATCTATCTCTTCAAGGAAAAAAAGTTCCTCGTTGATTAATTTTCATAATATAAATTATTTCAATTGAAGTTTTACAAAGAAAACTAGCACCTTTAATTTTTTTATAGGGAGACCAATCTCGCACATCATCATCATCAACATCTCCAAACTGTGCTCTTAAACATACCTCTTGAGTTATCACTATGTAAACAAAATCCTATTAAATTTTTCTACATTATAAAACTGCTGTGTTCAGAACAGTGGCGTGACACTTGTTTCCCGTGTATCAGCCAACTTCCTCTCTAAGACACCTCATTGGATAACTCAGTAGCTAACGGAAAAGACAAAGAGTGAGGGTGATTTATACCTCCTGAATACGGCGCAATTCATAGACCCAGAGATTTACTAAGTTGTTATACAGAGAGAGCCAAAAGATTACGAACCGGCTACGCAGTGTTTTTCCTGTCCGCGTCCTCGGCGCTCGTTGCCGTCTGCCGCTATCACAGAAAGGTGCGGATGAAACCATACAACATTTTTAAAACTACTTTTAAAGGCTTTGCTTACAAAACTTTATGAAAGGAGATGCTGAAACTGACCACCGTCGTTGTCCATACAGTTTTGGCATCTCTTTAGGAAACTATCCATCACTCACCGTAGTTCACGTTGAGAAATGCTGGCAATTTCCTGGCGGATATTTTGTTTTAATTCTTCCAGGGTGTGTGGGTTTGTCTTGTACACTTTGTTTTAAGCTACCCCAGAGATAGAGGTCGCAGAGGGTTAGGTCGGGGGACCGAGGGGGCCACAAATCTCAACTAATAATTCTGTCCTCAAACACACTTTCAATTGTTCTCATCGATATATTGGCCTATGAACTGCTGCAGAGTCTTGTTGAAAAAAGGCAAAATCGCGCTTCCTGTCTGTTAATTCTCTAAAAACAGGGGGCAACATTGTATGCGCGGGCTTCAACTATTGACTCGAAAAAAATTGGCCCTATAACTCTTTCGCCGTCCCCCGACCTAACACCCTGCGATTTCTATCTCTGGGGTAACCTAAAACATAAACGTCTCCATATTATCGAGGGGATAATGGGTCATAGGAAGCACTTGGGTATTCTCAAGCGTACCAGTGTGGAGAAAACGAGCCTCCAAGAAGACTGGGTGTTTATGTAGGATAATGATCGAAACATAGTGCGCTTAATACGCGACTGCGGATATTATATAATGTTCCAAAGGAGCTTCATACTCCCTCACCAGTCTCCAGATATTAACCCTAACGAACAGTGTGGAACATGCTGGAGAAACGCATAACAAAAAGGGGAATTTCCAACAAAGGAGCACTGTAATGTGCTCTTATGGAAGTATGGAACCAAATACGAACGCGGAGGTTAAAACATTTGCCCATTCCCTACCAAGAAGACTAGACGGTATAATTAAAGCTAAAGGATACCCTACGAAATACTGAATACCAACATTTTTGTAGTACTGTGTACCTATTGCTTTTTGGGTCTCAGAAATCTGCAAGTTAAGTTTACTTTTATGGAAGTGACATTTTGATTGTAAATGTTTGTTGTTGTCTTATAAAATATAAACTCTTGCTGAAGATGCCGTCTTGTGATTCAGCAAATTTCAAATTATCATTTAAGTACTCTTGAGAATATAAATGTTCTTTGAAGTTTTAGTAGTGTACGCTTTCCTTTCAGAATTCGGGGTCCTAGATCACATCTGTGGTATGTGTTGCATACAGCGAAATGAACCTGAACATTTCCCGAAACCAATTAGCGCTGAGCAGTGACTAGAAACCTAGAGGCGGTTATTGTGCAAAAACAGATAAAAGAGAAGCCTCCACCAGTCAGCGGCCTAACAGCGCTCCCTTTTTTCTCCCTCTCATATGTTCACAAGAGGATCGTTCCAGTTTGAGACAATTGCCCAGTACAGTACAACTGGCACTCCTCAGACAGGTGATGTGACTGTTACCGTTTCAGATTCTGTATTGATGTCCGTCCTCTAGGCTCTGTGGTTTGAGTAAAACGCCACTTCTTGGCAATGTTCAGTTTGAAAACAAAGGGCAAAACTCGAGCCGCGTCACGCAACGAGCAAAGCATACAATGTTCAAAACATGTTAGTCACTGGCGGCTCGTATAGAACACATTCGCAATTATCACGCAAACGGCTCGTTTGCTGACCCATGTTTACAGACACTATTTTGTTTCTATTGGCGTGCACTGTCAACCTAATCAGTTTGCGGTATCAATTATTATGATATACCTTGTGTACCTTAAGATGCAATCTCCCTCCCCCTCAAAACGTAACAATGCATATGAACGAACACTCATCGGCGCGCAAATTACTTGATATTTCTGAAGCATTGTAATGCAAAAGTTATAGATTATAATAGGATGATTTATGAAGAACTGGCACCTTTTTTTCTTTAATTATTCTGTTCGAAATTCACTCAATGTCCCAATTTTACCACCAAATTAAGCAGAATGTTCTGGAGTTTGATTGCCTGTCACTAGATGCTTAGATGCTCATGTTTTATTCGTAATTGTTTTATTGTCGGCAAATGTTTTTGAGATTTTTTTCTAGCTAACGTGAAAATGGAGTACACATTAACTTCCTTGTAAAGCAATACTGGATTACGAATTCAATTACAGCTACTCAAAGGGCACTCCGGAGAGAATTTGGTGTTCGGAATCCCCCCCCCAAAGAAACACAATACTGGGACTGGCAAACAAATTGGAAACAAATGGATCTCTAGTGAGTGAAAAAGCCAAAACCCGTTCATCCAGGCTTCCCACGGTTGTTGACGTAAGAGCACGACTGGATCACTCGCCCAAAAAAATCATTAAGACGTTTGTCGCGGGAGACGGGGTACAGCTACTCAATGTGTCAAGACAGCTGTAAAAAGTGCAGGCCTAAAGGCGTATAGGATTACGGTTGTCCATCAGTTACAGGAACCAGATAAGGATAAACGACTGAATTATTGTCGTTAGTTTCAGGCGTTCATTGTGCAAAATCCTGCCATATTGTCCATCACATGGTTCACAGATGAAGCGTGGTTCCATTTATCCGGCTATGTGAACTCAAAATAACTCACGCTATTGGGCCAGCGAAAATCCACATGTTATTCATGAAGCACCTATGCACCCGGTTAAAATCGGAGTTGGGTGCGCAATATCCGCACAGAGAATGTGGGACCAATTAAAAAAAAAAAACCATGTGAACACTGCAGAGTACCGACAGATTTTCATGGAGTTTGCTGAGCAACTAGACGATGTAGAGCTGAGTCAAGGATATTTTCAACAGGACGGCGCTACATGCCATACATCAAATGAATCCATGGCACTAATTGCAAGTTTCTTTGACGACTGGATAATTTCCAAGAACCTGTGGCCACCGAGATCTCCGGATTTAACATCGCCGGTCTTCTTTCTATGGCGTTACTTAAAAGACAGGGTTTATGCCACACGTCCTTAGATATTGGACGATCTGAAGCACAACATTACACAGGAGATTCAAGCTATTAACAACAGAGTCCTCCAACGAGTGGCCAGTAACATGGAACGACGTGTTGAGTTGTGCCTTATGCAGGATGGAGGACATTTTCAACATTTGCTATAGAAGTAAATAATCTCCCAAAATTCCTGTGCATTTCAGGTATAATAAGT
Organism: Deroplatys truncata; assembly: GCA_030765065.1. Taxonomy (NCBI): domain Eukaryota; kingdom Metazoa; phylum Arthropoda; class Insecta; order Mantodea; family Mantidae; genus Deroplatys; species Deroplatys truncata. Next base: position 23,716,295 of record CM060987.1, read on the forward strand.
TGCCGCTAGCATAACTCGTTTTGCAACAATTAAAGAAATAAATGTGTCAGTTGTTCATAAATCACGCTGTATAAAAATTCCCACAGCATTGATTTTGAGAGCGCAGCTTCGCATCCATCCCTTTATTTTCCAGTTGCTATTCTAAGCAACCCTATAGTACCCTTATTGAGATAGTCTAAAATTAATACAGTTCTGTAGATTCCGCTTTCAGATCTAGAGAGGCCTTTCACAGTTTTTCCTTTCTCTTCTACTTATCTATAGCAAGTAGAGGAAGTATTGTATTTCACCCGAAAATTCGATACCCAGATTTCAGTTTTTGAGACTCCCTTCGTCTTGGTTTAACATCTTCCAAGGATGAGACACGAAGTTTTGAAGAAAATTCCCTCATGCCAAACTACCGTTTACATGGAAACGTTTTCATTATTTTTTACTTCCTACATAAATGGCCTAACAATTTAGAATAACATACAAGATATTTGCATGACAAGTTAAATGTATATCTTGAATTTTCTGGGAATGGCCTGTGAACTACTCTTCATTCTGAATGACTTTCGTGTAATTGGCAAATCGTAAGGAGCATACAAAATCTTATAGCACAAAAGATGTAGATCTTGTTGAAGTAGACAACTTATGTCAAAACCTGTTGTGGCGTTAAACATTTCCCGAAATATTCTTTGTTATTGGTTTGAATTTTCAGATACTTATACTTCTTTCAGGCGGTAAATCGATATTCGTTCTTTCTCGTGGTCATGCAAAGAGCATGCAAGTTCAAAGTCATCAGCATCATGTAGAGATCCGCTTTTCAAAACACCTGACTATCGCTTTAGCCTACTGCATGCTTCTTATTCCTAAAACGAGTTTGTAATGACAGCGTATCTGATTAACAGGAATAAAAAGCTTTTATGTTAAGAATGGCTTGTAAAAGAATAAACTGAGAAACCCTTAGTATGCAACACACGGGTTGTTTTTTTTGGGGGGGTAGGGGGTCCTGTAGTTCGGTCGGTAGAGCGCCTGCCTACTGTTCGAGGCATCTCGAGTTCGATTCCTGGTTGGGCTTGAGACATGTATGTGTGTGTGTGTGTGTGTGTGCGCGCGCGCGCGCGCGTGGTAGTGCTTAACGCCCGTTCTTAATGGTTACAGCACCACAGGCGGTGGAAGCTGATGATACATGGAATGAAGCGATAATTGGGAAAGGAAAGCAAGTTTAAGCCACAGGTTAATTTTTTCGTCGCGACAGACTTATCTGTATGCGCAGAGGGTGGACAAGTTTATATTCTAGAAGGGGTGAGTCAGCAGTAACACAGCAGCAGGCGCGCACAACGTGAGATGGTAACATCACCACGCGTTCCGAGTGAGTGTTGTTCCACGCAAGGGGAATACTGACAGCCGTTCTCCCCTACTCTGGACTACCTCCTCTGTGTTTCTAGCGTGTTATGACGAAACAATCGACCTGTACCTCAGCGGGATTTGCAGTTTTAAGGACTGAGGAAAACCTGGAAAGAAAAACCCATTCGGGAAGAATGATGCTTGCGGGATTTGAAGCCCGAACCTTCCGTTCACGAGTTCGGCCACCTTAGTCGGTGTGTGTAATCGGTTATTTTGTTAACAAATTCGCCCTTTAACACTATTTCGGGATTGCTGCTGGACATAACCCTGAGCACACGTGCCGATTCATATAATTACGATAGTTTATCTGCAATCAGCACAGCTATATGGCACCAATAGATAACTGCTGCAAACTTAACAAGATAATTATACAGAATGAGACGCTTTATTATAATGCTGTTCATTATTAAATAGCACTGCACTGAAATATAGGTTCAGTAATTAAAGGTTTTCGTACAATACAAAATACAACACACCTCGCGTATCACAAGTCCTTGTATAAGAAACACAGTTGCACAATATAGTACTGGTAATCTGCGGGCTTCATGGGTTAGGAAGCCCAAAGTAGTAAATGAAAACTTCGTTCATTGAATAATAACTCTCGTGAACTCCTCTACTGGAAGCTATGAAGAATAATCTAATGGCAATTAACCCCTATCTGTGACACTAAACTTTGCATACACTATCGTAAAGAGACCTTGTACATAATGAGGTTTATCTTACCACATCGTCGCTGACAAGCAAACATTTTGGCTTGCTTTTGCGTACATATGGTAATTCTTCTAATGACGCTATCTTCTGTCGTTTTCGGACCGGCTGACACGAACGAGATATGAATGCACATGCTGTCTGAAAAGTGGCTGAAGAAATTAGGGTCGGCTGTACGCGCACTTACACTGCTTCACCTGTTCCTTCTGCCGGCGAAATGTCTACTGCCCAACTTCCTCGTGCCGCTAACACTTCCATGGCTTCAGACATGTGATGCTATAATTCAAGGTTTCCCATTTTATACTTTCTTTTTGACACATTTCTTGAATATACAGGTGATGAAGTGGACTCGGTAGTTGACAATTGTTATGTGGGGGCAAATTGCTATCTGAACTTCCGGGTAGATCTCTAAGACACTTTCTCATCCGTTTAAAACGCCGGACTTCTTTCTAAAGGCTGCGAGGTATTTTAGAGGTACCTATGGAAATCCATGTTGTCCGCGAATTTCACTATAATTGTGAGGTAATAGTTCGCTTTTTTAAGTCTGGGATTCTATAAGAGTAATTCACAATGATTGGTACAAAAACAGAATACTGCTGTGACTATTATAATTTATTTCACAATGTAAATATGCCATGAATTGTGGCGCGCACCAACCTAGAGTAAGCTCTACTTCCGTAGTAAACTACTATTAAAGTGAGCACTTAGCAACTTCAATACGAGAGTAAATTATTCCAAAGAATTTTACTCCTTTCACATACTCCCAAAGTAAATTACCACAGGAGTAAATCTCGGAGAGCATCGCTATGTAGTATTGTGGCGTATCAATAAGCATTGACATACCAGACGCATTATTGTGTCGCATTGTTGACAGCATTATTGGGTGACTGATTATTTCTTTGGGTGAACGAGCCTTCTGCTTTGGCGCGGAACACGCCAGAGAGAGAAGGCTTTGTTTGAATCTCCCCCGGTATGACGCCAGCCTAGCTAGCTTGCCTAGACAGGGTTGGAGAGGGGGAATATATAGTTAGCGTTACGTGAATGTGCGCGTCACTTCAGTGAGTGCAGTGTAAGAAGCAAGTCGCGTGTGGCCAGTCCTCGACTGCGAGGCATCTCCCCTCATCCTTTGTTTCCCTAAGTGTAATGTAGGCTGCCAAGTAATGTGTGTTATGTAATATTTGTGTATTTTGTCAAAAAACCCTCACGCCTTTTTCTGAATGTAGACACCAAGGCCTCGGTCTTCTCGCCGTTTGTGGGTTACGCTCCCCCATGTGCGTGTTGGGGTGATCAACATTTAGTAATTTGCTGGGAACCTTTTGGTCATCACCCCAGTATGTTAACAGTATGTTACTACGGAAGTAAATAAACAGAAACATAGGTTTCAGAATTTACTCTCGTGACTTGGTTGGAGTAACTCACCACTCGACTGAACTGCGTATTGTATTTAGAGGAAGATATTTGCGGTGTTCATGAATTACTTAGATTACATTGATGATCTTGACGAAGAAAGCAACGGGAATGCAATCGTGCGTATAGTACGGAAAGACGAGATCTATATAATATTTATACACAGAGAGTGAGTTCAAGGAACGTTTCAGTATTTGGACAGAATATTTTACATTTCTTTTGAACCTACTTGGAGAACATTTACTACACAAAACTCAAGACAGGAATTTAGCTGTAACACCCAAACTGCAATTTTAGATGCAGGCGATCTTATAAACGCTCACAGTATGATTGCTGGTAGTACTTTTCATCGCTTTTTGGGGTTAAGAGCAAGGTACAACCTAAGACCAAAAAAAATGAGCAGACTCTCGAAGCGTATATTTGTCGGTCCAAATCGTTTTCGCGGCCGGTTTACAATGGTGTCTTGGGACGCTTCATTTTGTCACCTTTCTTTCATACCGATTGCCAGCTACTAAATATGCGCTGGCAGCTGAGCGCTTATACACAGGTATCTAGCAATGAGGCCTACCGAGGTTCGTATTCCAAGCATAATTTTTTTGGCAGAAAAACGCAGTGTTTATTATGTATATTATAATACAATTTAAATTGCTAAGGCTTATTTGATTTCAAGGCATTTATGCTCGCACATAAAAATTTAAACACTCTCCTTTTCGTTTTCAAACTAAATATAAAATAAGCAAATACAGTCCTAAATGGAAAAGTAAATAAAATAGAACTTAACTTAATATCGCGTGTGTAAACCCTCATTCTACGGGCATGGATATCAAACGCCTAGTCAAATTTTCACGAGAGGATGAAGCATTCTGTATTTGATGCCACAAAACCTCTTATATTGCGCTGTCTTGCAGGCCAATTTAACTGCACAACATTCTTCACCTCTGCCCACACATCTTCAATAGGATTCAAATATGGTGAGAAAGGAGGCCAGTCAATCACTACGATTGCCTTTGCGAGAACCAGTTTGAAACCTGCCGACTTCTGTGGACAGGGTGGTTATCCTGCTGGAATTCAATAATTTCGTCGGGATGTCTAGTTCTTACAGAAGGAACCATCATGTTTTCGAGGATGTCTTTATATTGCTGGCTATATTTTAAGGTTCCATCAAGCTGCCACAACACAGATACGCGACCTTGGCGATCCATCTGCACCACGTATTTTGCGTCGTAAAGTTTTCCTCCGGGGAGGTAGACAGTTGCTTTCCGCCCCAGTTGTAGATGAAAATGTCATGTCAAATCGTCTGTGAATATAATCCTATTCCAGTTATGGTTGACATTTTCTTCTGCAAATGCGAGGCGAGAAAATCTGTGATCGTTTGTAAGATGCTGCTTTTATGCTACCGATCGAGCAAAGAGCTCTGCTGTGCGGTACGTCCCGGGAAATTAGAATTACTTCTAATTGTAGACACATGCTGGAAGGGATTCCTGTCCCCCTCTAGTATAAGTGCACCGTCCTACTGAGGAATGGGCAAACGTTTTCGTCCCGAACCAGGTCGACGATGAACCATCCCTTCCCTGGATAACCGCACACACCTCATAGCCGTAGATATAGGCACTTCAAGTGTTCCTGAGACATAGAGTATCCAGCAACGTTCATTAACGTAAGGAGAGATCTTGTAGCTTCGTCTTTATTTGTGCGCTCAGCCACAGCTAATGATTCCTAAGATATCACGCAGAACTACAAGGTTTATGAGGTGCCGCGCATTATCGCACTAGCGCCATTTATAACTGAAGAATGAGACACAGAGTTTGCACTTCCAATATTAAGAAAATTAAATATTTTGTTTAGTTTTTCACTTTAGAATTCTTACTACGTAATATGGCATTCATTTTGAAAACAAAAATAGTAATTTGTGTTTTATGCATGAATGTCTTAGAATTCATAAATATCTTATATGGCAGGACATTGCCATATATTGCACAAATTAACATTTAAATGATAAAAAATATATAGCAAAGATTCAAACCCAGGTTGTTCCAATTACGAGATACATGCGTTTCACCGCTTGGCTACCATACATACAACCACAATGAAAAACATCTTCCTACTTATCGCGTAGCTTTGAAATGAACGCAGGGTCGTATTAAATGTGCATTATGAACCCAGCGTTGGCGTATGCTTCCGATGTATTCGGAATTGTACTCCTTCTCTGGCTGTTGCTCATTTATTTTGTCTTGGCTGCATATAAATATTACGACTTTATCCAGTTTTTCAACTGTCATTGTTCTCAGTTCTCGCTGTCACTGTTTGTTTTTATCTATCACCATTTCGCTTTGATGTAGTTCACCTTCACTGGGAGTTCACTTCACTACGGTGAACAGTTCAATTCTCCGTCACTTCACTTTCTTCGTGACGTGGCCAGTTCACTCTTTGATGTCGCACCAGAGTCGTACTCGCTATCTCGCTCGATTAAGCATTGACCGACGCGACTCATTCCACTGCCTCCACTCAAATCGCACTGCCGCGAGAACGCTCGCTTATATAGTCAGTGGAGTATTTCCACAAGGTTCTCGAATGTTCTAGAGCTATTTCCACTCACTTTCTGGAGTGGGGAGATAAAGCTTCCAGAAGGTTCTAGTTACCTGTCGAATAACGTGTCCGGTGTTTGCGCTGGCGAGCGTCCGTTATTGGGGTTTACTCCGACCGCTCGGCGCCGACCTCTTGGCAACTTTGGGCCATAGCCGCTGCGTCACAATATTTGAAACAACTGGTTACGAGTGTTGAGAAAATATAAGGCAATTCTTCACTTTCGCACTCGCAAGTTTCCCACACATTAATTAAATTGAGTTTTATTTATGGACACTCTTTAACTACTGTGGTCCTTAGCGTCCCCTTCTATATTGGGCGTGAAAGACCGGTAATTTTGCTCAGAGGCCTCTATCAGGCTTGAAGTTCTTTTACGTGCCGAAAATCTACGACACGGGACCACTGGCTTTACTTCCCTTCCGAAGGAACCCATGCTAAGGATTTTTAAGCCCGAAAAAATCCATCGCCCTCCCCAAGTTTGAATCCGCGACCTCGGAAACTAGAGGCTAACATGGTAACCACTACACCACGGAGGTCGACATTCCCGCACTTTGTGAGTGCAATTAACTGTATGCAAGTTCCTGTTTTGTGCTCATTCGGGGAAAATGGTGAACTTTTCCGAGATCAGAAAGAGCATTTCTCCATCAACACGCAAGTGATCAACGATCCAAATATGAAGATGACTAACATTGTTTCCAAAGAATTTTAAGCGGAATTTTTTAGTACGTTTCCCGTCTCTCGAAGCATTAAACTCGTTCGTAACGATTTTCTTGGCATTTCTCTTCCAGCATCTTTGTATGCTTTTTTTGCACTCTATATTGTTTAAATGGATATTCATTATGTCTATCAACAAACATTTATATCTTTCGCTGACGTTTTTCCAGCCTTTCCTGTCGCATAACCTTATACACGATCGCTCAAAGAAAATCGCGCAAACAAAACAAAACAATACTCCGAGAGTAATCAGCTCTTACTTCCGTAGTACTAATTAAAAGAATAACTTATAGTTAAGCTCTCCAACGTTACTTCCGGAGTAGCATGGCCTGTTTTAGCAAAGATTACTTCCGAAGAAATTAACCGAACATGGTGCACGATGCCCGAAAGGTTAACTCTCTAAGTTAACAATGAAAACTCGACGATGCTCATTATAGGCGCTATTAATCAAAATGGCGTCATGATAGAAAAATCATAGTGTCTTCTAGAATATACAGGGATAACCCATCCCAACATGCTGTCCAAGTGGTTGAGTTGTTGCCCCAGGTGGAAGAAGAGGTACTCGACTTCATTTTGCAGCAAGATGGTGCCCCACCACATTAGTATAACCTCGTACGCACTCACCTCAACCAGCATATTCCACAATGCTGCTGGAATGAAAATATATTGATGCTATGCACCCCCAGCTCATCCCGGCATGTCCCCCATTTCTACAAGACTTACAATGAGTAAGGCAACGGATAGTCTCAGCTGATCAGGATCTGGCAAGAAATGGAGTTTACGCAGACACCTAAGGTGTCCACGGCGAGTATCCGTGAATGTCCATTGGGACTTGGAGAGTCAAACTTTCAAGTTATATTTGTGTTTGTGAAGTATATTCATTACACTAGTCCCGGAAATGTTATCTTTCTGTAGCATCATTTTGAATCACCCTGTTTTATGCTCTAATTGTTCTACTAAATCCTTCAAGAATATTACATAATCCATTTCGTAAACACACACTGCAATCAAATCTGGACAGGCAGATAAAGAATCTCCCAAATATATGTGTATTATTCCAAGGTTGAATAAAAAAAGCCGATAAATTTCCTCTTTTCAAGGAAATTCGGCACTTAAAATCGCGGAGCACAGTTAGGATGCTTCCTGGTACAAATAAAATAAATCCGTATTTTATTTGGTGGATGGAACATTGGCACTGAGGTGATCCCAAGTACAATCTTTATCAACAGCAAGTAAAATACTGTTCGAGCAATCATGAAGGATTTATGACATACCGATCATATGATATAAATCGCTCAGTCCTTTTCCGTCCTTTCGTTTTGGACTTGAAGCCAATGAGTGAAGTGCGTCTTGTACCAGAGTAACCACATTTCGAGTACCTGCTGTAGGGTAAGTTCATTGAGTTCGAGTTCCAGTTGAAAGGAGCCGAGCTATAACAGCCTTGTAGGCTACGGGGTTCAGTCGCATTGCTGACAGAAAACTATGAAACATGCTACGTCCTTCGTGTTAGTTTAAACGAATCAACTTTACCTCCACCCACCCCGTCTCTTTGGCGCAGATTCTGATATCGGAACCGCTTTCTTACTATCAAGCAGTCCCTCAATTGGTTTCCAAAGACATCATGAGGCTAAGTGTATCCCAGAAGGCGAAAGATCTCTATGCTGGTGCGGGCAATCGAACTCGGATTCCCTCGGGCAGCAAGACACAGCGTTAAGGGAATGGACACAAGTGAATAATACTAATAATGACAATTTTTTTGCGCCAATGGGTTGTGCCAACTAGTTGAAACATGCGCCCTATCCTACAGCAATTTCCTAACCTTCACGGGCGTATTGAATCTGCATCATTCAGCAGTACACGTCGATGGAAGAGTACACTTGATGGCCTCAGATGCACGTTTGCTGTGAGAGTTCCCTTCGTGGGGTTTTCCATTAGGATCATCTCCTGGATACCTAAAAGTCCCCTTCCGCTTACTAGGACGAAGGCGGATACGCCACTTGCGTACTGAAGAATCTCGTGGGGCTGACAAGAGGCAGTTATCCTTATGTATTAACTGTACAGGATAATGCCGGAGGACATTAGGGCGTCTATACAACCCTGGCCAGGCGCCACCACCAAATCTCCTATGGGTATAAGGACAAACTGCTCCGTCTATACCAACCCAATCCTAACAGCTCCCCGACGGAAGGGGCTCAGATGTTTAGCGTGACGTACTTCTGGCAACATCGGACGAGAGCTAAAAGTCCGCAGCACCCATTACGTCAATCTGAAAGTGTCTGAACCCTTCCTTTACTGGAGGTCTCAAAGGCAGAACGCGACTCTTGAAAATTAAATCGACATACTCAAGGGATTCATATTTACAGAGGTAAAAATATCTGGTGAAATATCTCTGTACACACTGTCAATTTCTACAACATGAAAAAGAAATTATACTTTTTTCGGCATATTGGTGCAAGAAAATGTATTTTCTGCGGAGGCAAGAAATGTTCTCTCTGAGGAGGAATAATAGAATTCAGGCAGCCACTCGGGACGTATTAATTCGAAGTGTGGTTCTTTAAAGGTGAAATTAAATCCGCTAAGGCATCACTGCGGTAAGAGTGAAAGGGAAAAACAAATTCAGTCTATGGTAGTTTTATTGCTTCACGTTAACCTGTTGGAGTAGATTACACTAATGGCCGTTTTCACCAACCATCGTTTATGATTTTGACGACTTTTATTCTTTGACTATTGCTTAACTCCCAAGCTTGTGTTTCTTCAATCCAGGTTTATTTTGACCCATTGTCAAAATTGACGTACCGTTTTTCAACTCATTGACGATTCTTTAACACCGGTTCACTGCAATGGAATATTCAAGAGTGACAAAGGTGATAGATTTATTGCTGCCCATGCTGTTATCTAGCTGCGACGATGGGATATAATGTTGATGCTGAAGTATTGTACCTAGATTTACTAAAAATCTTGGGTCTGAACGCATAATACCTGAGCGTAATGACCATTTCTAAACATTATCAATTGGTTTACTGACCTCTTCTCACAAAACCACGAGAATTGAAGTAGTTTGCAAATTCTATCCGTGTCCCCCACGCGAAGTGTTATCCCCCGATTTTTCTTATTTTATGTTGTTTCTTTCCTCTTAGCAACGAGACTTACAAAGTTTTCTTGTCAGTACAAAACTTGGACCCTTGTGTTCTTCATTGACGAAATTTGTTTTCATTTTGTTGCAAGACCTTATAAATATTATATGAATTACAGTTATATGTGGCAACAGCTTTTTTTATGTAATCAATAAACGACAACAAACGCTATTAAAGCCCAGAGCCAACATTAAAACACGAAGCTATCGATTGGATGCACCAATAGAATTATTTCCATAACCTACAAAACGTGTATGTTTCAAAATGCACAAGTATCTACGTTAAAGTAAACGCGCCGTCAATTCATCTGTTGGTGAAGTATACAAAGTTTAGACGACGCGTCAAGAATAAACAATTCGTTTATGTTTACATTCATTATATTCAGACGAAGTTTGTGGAACTGGCCATCAGACTCAAGCTGGGAGGAAAAGTAGCCATGCAGTTTACGGTTCAGATCCCCAAAATGTAAATAGTAAACAACTCTAGCCATAAATGAAGTGAACAGGTCATTTTAAGTTAATACCCGCTCTCCCGGAACTGTACCACATGCCTTCAACACCAAAAATTAAAATATGGTCTTATGTAAATTCCCAAAGTTCTTGAGAATGAGCTCTCTAGGCACTAAAAATTACTTGACGTTCCTACTTCAAAGCCTCAGACAATACCACTTGCTAGGGATGAGCAGAAACGTAACGGTTACCTTAATGTAGCATTTATAGAAGTAATGGAGACCCATTAACAGTTACAAAAGTAAGAAATACAGCAACTAGTTATACCTTTAACAGTTAATAAAGTAACGGAGAAGGTTACCGAGTCTGGATGACATCATTCACTGCATGTGCGTTGGTATCGCTTATCAGGAACTAGTTTAAAACTCGTTACGTAGTATCAATCTACTCCGCAAGAGATCGTGAATGGCATCTAATATACCATCTAGCGGGAAAAATGCCTACTATTATGATCTGCTCTGCTACATATATGTAACTAACAGAGATTATCTGCATCCTTTGTGACGTTAGACAATAACTGTGTTAGGGCGTTAATATTTCACTAGCAACGTTTCCTTTCAAAATAACATTAACATGCTTTATATAAGGTCATACCGGAATAAAGATAGTATATGCTTAATTTCAGCGATGTTGATGTTGGCAATAGTGATGTATCTTCCTTTGCTACGTCTGCAACACGTGATGTTTATATTAAGTTGGCGGACGTAGGTGCGCGCCCACAAGTGCTTCTAACCGGTTCTGGCTCCTGCTCCTCTCCCTCCACTACGCGCGTTAGTGCATGTGCGACCGTTGCTAGTGTGAGTTCGTGTTTTTTCTTTGCGGTTAAAGTGTGATAGTTCTGTTATAACGCGAAGAAGTGCGTTTACTTCAGAACACCGCATATTCATGTATGAGTCCTACGTGCGAACAGAGTCTTGTAGACAAGTGACACGGCTATTTATAGACGCCTCACAGAAACACAGTTCTTAGTCTTGTAAACCGATTTAGAGAAACGGGTTCTTTCTTGATAAGAAACCCAACTAGCCGTGTACTTACAGAGGAAAAACTTGTTGAGACAGGACGAAGGTTAGAACATAGCCCAAAAATATCTCTGAGTAGGTTATCACAGGAGTTTCACAATTCTCAGCTTCGAAAGCCATTAAACGTTTAAAATTAAAACCTTATAAGATAACCGTAGTTCAGGAACTGCAACCACGTGATACTGTGAGTAGAGTAAATTTCTGCAGTTGAGTGTCGGGTAAAGTTAATGATGGCTCTATGGACACAAAGTTAATTTTTTTCACAGACGAAGCATGGTTTTCTTTAAATGGCCATGTATCGACACAAAACAACGGATACTGGAGTGCAGAAAAAACCCGATATTGTACACGAAATGCCATTGCATGGCCGGAAAATTGGTGTTGGTGTGCTGTGAATGCGTACCGAATTATAGGGCCTATATTCTTTGAGGATATAGTTAACGGACACAGGTACAGAGATACAATAATCAAACCATACCTCGAAAATTCCTACATTTGTAGGCCTCAGCCTCGATAACACATACAACTGGGAACTGGGGATTTTTTCTTTACTGACTGACCTTCCGATGACCCGGCAACTTGATCCGCAACTGTTTGGTTCTTCTTCCAATAGCACTCATATCGTGGCCAACTGGTAGTTACAGCTAATGATTACTGGTAACCATTAATGTAATGTAACTGCGAACGGTATAACCATGAAAACAAAGACCGTAATCGTTACTAATAACCACTATATATAACTGTTAACGCATTGTAACTGCGACAGCTCGAATACAACTGTTTGTCACATACCCCACTGCCTTGACATTGAAAGTTATATCAGGTATAACCGATTTTACTAGTACTCCCACTAGTTAACTCCCAGTGAATGAATATTTCATCACACGATCTAATAGCAAAAGAAAATAATGATGCTACATTAATTGTACGTGCTTATAAGTGTTCCGCAGAGACATACGCAACACTTGCAAACGTGACCAAGGATCACCGAAACTGCATTAACTTAAAATAGTAAATATTAGTAGATGCTCATCCAGTTATTTGGCCAGGTATGAAGCTTGGCTCGCTAGAGCAGCCACTGCCAGTACGCTAGAGGTTACTGGCAATAGCAACCCTAAGGTCACGAAAGACTCCTATCCTTTTAAGCGTTCTTTTCCCTCTCCTGTTCTACCACTACTATAAATAATCATCTGAAATAATAATATCATCAGTTTTATTTTATAAAAAGAATAAAATATTTTTAATTTAAAACGTTTCCTAATAATTGCGAGCTCTATACACAAATTATATTTTAAATCAGATAATAGAATCAAAACATAAGGAAAAACTCGGCAAAAGAGAAATCATATATGATATGCATAAATTAAATTTTATATAAGGTAACAAATTCAAACAAGTGCCATATGGTGCATCCCAGCTCAGAGGGTTGTGACGTCACATAGCTATGCCAATGCAATGTGGCCTATGATAGTCTCCCAGCATCTGCACATCGCGTTTAAGACACATCTGTGAAATCTAGCAACAAAATCTGAAAGTTTTCGACTTCTGTTCTTTGCATTATATTATACTTATAACTTGTACTTTAACCTCCATTTCCCCCCAGATCGGTCCAATGTCTTGTGTCAGTACCCTGTCGAGGAGCTAGCAAACTATGGAACATAGCATATCCAGGATGGATAATCAGTCCAATGTCTTGTGTCAGTACCCTGTCGAGGAGCACGCAAACTATGGATCATAGCATATCCAGGATGGATAATCAGTCCAATGTCTTGTGTCAGTACCCTGTCGAGGAGCAAGCAAACTATGGATCATAGCATATCCAGGATGGATAACCAGTCCAATATCTTGTGTCAGTACCCTGTCGAGGAGCACGCAAACTCTGGATCATAGCATATCCAGGATGGAAAATCAGTCCAATGTCTTGTGTCAGTACCCTGTCGAGGAGCAAGCAAACTATGGATCATAGCATATCCAGGATGGATAACCAGTCCAATGTCTTGTGTCAGTACCCTGTCGAGGAGCACGCAAACTATGGATCATAGCATATCCAGGATGGATAATCAGTCCAATGTCTTGTGTCAGTACCCTGTCGAGGAGCACGCAAACTATGGATCATAGCATATCCAGGATGGATTATCAGTCCAATGTCGTGTCAGTACACTGTCGAGGATCAAGCAAACTCTGGATCATAGCATATCCAGGATGGGTGATCAGTCCAATGTCTTGTGTCAGTACTCTGTCGAGGAACAAGCAAACTCTGGATCAAGGCATATCCAGGATAGGTAATCAGTCCAATGTCTTGTGTCAGTACTCTGTCGAGGAACAAGCAAACTCTGGATCAAGGCATATCCAGGATGGGTGATCAGTCCAATGTCTTGTGTCAGTACCCTGTCTAGGAACAAGCAAACTTTGGATCATAGCATATCCAGGATGGGTAATCAGTCCAATGTCTTGTGTCAGTACCCTGTCGAGGAGCAAGCAAACTGTGGATCGTAGCATATCCAGGATGGGTGATCAGTCCAATGTCCTGTGTCAGTACCCTTTCGAGGAGCAAGCAAACTCTGGATCATAGCATATCCAGGATGGGTGATCAGCCCAATGCCTTGGGTCAGTAGCCCGTCGAGGAGCAAGCAAACTATGGATCACAGCATATCCAGGATGGGTGATCAGTCCAATGTCTTGTGTCAGTACCCTGTCGAGGAACAAGCAAACTCTGGATCATAGCATATCCAGGATGGGTGATCAGTCCAATGTCTTGTGTCAGTACCCTGTCGAGGAACAAGCAAACTCTGGATAATAGCATATCCAGGATGGGTGATCACCCCAATGCCTTGGGTCAGTAGTCTGTCGAGGAACAAGCAAACTATGGATCATAGCATATCCAGGATGGGTAATCAGTCCAATGTCTTGTGTCAGTACCCTGTCGAGGAACAAGCAAACTCTGGATCATAGCATATCCAGGATGGGTGATAACCCCAATGCCTTGGGTCAGTAGTCTGTCGAGGAACAAGCAAACTCTGGATCATAGCATATCCAGGATGGGTAATCAGTCCAATGTCTTGTGTCAGTACCCTGTCGAGGAGCAAGCAAACTCTGGAGCATAGCATATCCAGGATGGGTAATCAGTCCAATGTCTTGTGTCAGTACCCTGTCGAGGGGCCAGCAAACTCTGGATCATAGCATATCCAGGATGGGTGATCAGTCCAATGTCTTGTGTCAGTACCCTGTCGAGGAGCCAGCAAACTCTGGATCATTGCATATCCAGGATGGGTGATCAGTCCAATGTCTTGTGTCAGTACCCTGTCGAGGAGCCAGCAAACTCTGGATCACAGCATATACAGGATGGGTGATCAGTCCAATGTCTTGTGTCAGTACCCTGTCGAGGAAAAAGCACACTCTGGATCATAGCATATCCAGGATGGGTGATCAGTCCAATGTCATGTGTCAGTACCCTGTCGAAGAGCCAGCAAACTCTGGATCACAGCATATCCAGGATGGGTGATCAGTCCAATGTCTTGTGTCAGTAACCTGTTGAGGAAAAAGCAAACTCTGGATCATGGCATATCCAGGATGGGTGATCAGTCCAATGCCTTGTGTCAGTACCCTGTCGAGGAACAAGCAAACTTTGGATCATAGCATATCCAGGATGGGTGATCAGTCCAATGTCTTGTGTCAGTACCCTGTCGAAGAACAAGCAAACTTTGGATCATAGCATATCCAGGATGTGTAATCAGTCCAATGTCTTGTGTCAGTACCCTTTCGAGGAGCAAGCAAACTCTGGATCATAGCATATCCAGGATGGGTGATCAGTCCAATGTCTTGTGTCAGTACCCTGTCGAGGAGCAAGCAAACTCTGGATCATAGCATAACCAGAATGGGTGATCAGTCCAATGTCTTGTGTCAGTGCACTGTCGAGGATCAAGCACACTCAGGATCATAGCATATCCAGGATGGATAATCAGTCCAATGTCTTGTGTCAGTACCCTGTCGAGGAGCAAGCAAACTCTGGATCATAGCATATCCAGGATGGGTGATCACCCCAATGCCTTGGGTCAGTAGTCTGCCGAGGAACGAGCAAACTCTGGATCATATCTTATACAGGCTGGGTAATCAGTCCAATGTCTTATGGCAGTACCCTGTCGAGGAACAAGCAAACTCTGAATCATAGCATATCCATGATGGGTGATCAGTCGAATGTCTTGTGTCAGTAACCTGTCGCCGAACAAGCAAACTCTGGATTATAGGATATCCAGGATGGGTAATCAGTCCAATGTCTTGTGACAGTAACCTGTCGAGGAGCAAGCAAACTCTGGATCATAGCATATCCAGGATGGGTGATCACCCCAATGCCTTGGGTCAGTAGTCTGTCGAGGAACAAGCAAACTCTGGATCATAGCATATCCAGGATGGGTAATCAGTCCAATGTCTTGTGTCAGTAACCTGTCGAGGAACAAGAAAAGTCTGGATCATAGCATATCCAGGATGGGTGATCACCCCAATGCCTTGGGTCAGTAGTCTGTCGAGGAACAAGCAAACTCTGGATCATAGCATATCCAGGATGGGTAATCAGTCCAATGTCTTGTGTCAGTACCCTGTCGAGGAACAAGAAAAGTCTGGATCATAGCATATCCAGGATGGGTGATCACCCCAATGCCTTGGGTCAGTAGTCTGTCGAGGAACAAGCAAACTCTGGATCATATCATATCCAGGATGGGTAATCAGTCCAATGTCTTGTGTCAGTAACCTGTCGAGGAACAAGCAAACTCTGGATCATAGTATACCCAGGATGGGTGATCAGCCCAATGTCTTGTGTCAGTACCCTGTCAAGGTGCAAGCAAACTCTGGATCATAGCATATCCAGGATGGATAATCAGTCCAATGTCTTGTGTCAGTAACCTTTCGAGGAGCAAGCAAACTCTGGATCATAGCATATCTAGGATGGGTGATCAGCCCAATGCCTTGGGTCAGTAGCCCGTCGAGGAGCAAGCAAACTATGGATCATAGCATATCCAGGATGGGTGATCAGTCCAATGTCTTGTGTCAGTACCCTGTCAAGGGGCCAGCAAACTCTGGATCACAGCATATCCAGGATGGGTGATCAGTCCAATGTCTTGTGTCAGTACCCTGTCGAGGAAAAAGCAAACTCTGGATCATAGCATATCCAGGATGGGTGATCAGTCCAATGCCTTGTGTCAGTACCCTGTCGAGGAACAAGCAAACTTTGGATCATAGCATATCCAGGATGGGTGATCAGTCCAATGTCTTGTGTCAGTACCCTGTCGAGGAACAAGCAAACTTCGGATCATAGCATATCCAGGATGGGTGATCAGTCCAATGTCTTGTGTCAGTACCCTGTCGAGGAGCAAGCAAACTCTGGATCATAGCATATCCAGGATGGGTGATCAGTCCAATGTCTTGTGTCAGTACACTGTCGAGGATCAAGCAAACTCTGGATCATAGCATATCTAGGATGGGTGATCAGCCCAATGCCTTGGGTCAGTAGCCCGTCGAGGAGCAAGCAAACTATGGATCATAGCATATCCAGGATGGGTGATCAGTCCAATGTCTTGTGTCAGTACCCTGTCGAGGAACAAGCAAACTCTGGATCATAGCATATCCAGGATGGGTGACCAGTCCAATGTCTTGTGTCAGTACCCTGTCGAGGAACAAGAAAAGTCTGGATCATAGCATATCCAGGATGGGTGATCACCCCAATGCCTTGGGTCAGTAGTCTGTCGAGGAACAAGCAAACTCTGGATCATAGCATATCCAGGATGGGTAATCAGTCCAATGTCTTGTGTCAGTACCCTGTCGAGGATCAAGCAAACTCTGGATCATAGCATATCCAGGGTGGGTAATAACCCCAATGCCTTGGGTCAGTAGTCTGTCGAGGAACAAGCAAACTCTGGATCATAGCATTACCAGGATGGGTAATCAGTCCAATGTCTTGTGTCAGTACCCTGTCGAGGAACAAGCAAACTCTGGACCATAGCATATCCGTGATGGGTATCAGTCCAATGTCTTGTGTCAGTACCCTGTCGAAGAGCAAGCAAACTCTGGAGTATAGCATTTCCAGAATGGGTAATCAGTCCAATGTCTTGTGTCAGTACCCTGTCGAGGAGCCAGCAAACTCTGGATCACAGCATATCCAGGATGGATGATCAGTCCAATGTCTTGTGTCAGTACCCTGTCGAGGAGCCAGCAAACTCTGGATCATAGCATATCCAGGATGGGTGATCAGTCCAATGTCTTGTGTCAGTACCCTGTCGAGGAGCCAGCAAACTCTGGTTCACAGCATATCCAGGATGGGTGATCAGTCCAATGTCTTGTGTCAGTACCCTGTCGAGGAAAAAGCAAACTCTGGATCATAGCATATCCAGGATGGGTGATCAGTCCAATGTCTTGTGTCAGTACCTTGTCGAGGAGCAAGCAAACTCTGGATCATAGCATATCCAGGATGGGTGATCAGTCCAATGTCTTGTGTCAGTACCCTGTCGAGGAGCAAGCAAACTCTGGATCATAGCATATCCAGGATGGGTGATCAGTCCAATGTCTTGTGTCAGTACACTGTCGAGGATCAAGCAAACTCTGGATCATAGCATATCCAGGATGGGTGATCACCCCAATGCCTTGGGTCAGTAGTCTGCCGAGGAACAAGCAAACTCTGGATCATATCATATCCAGGCTGGGTAATCAGTCCAATGTCTTATGTCAGTACCCTGTCGAGGAACAAGCAAACTCTGGATCATAGCATATCCAGGATGGGTGATCACCCCAAAGCCTTGGGTCAGTAGTCTGTCGAGGAGCCAGCAAACTCTGGATCATAGCATATCCAGGATGGATGATCAGTCCAATGTCTTGTGTCAGTACCCTGTCGAGGAGCCAGCAAACTCTGGATCATAGCATATCCAGGATGGGTGATCAGTCAAATGTCTTGTGTCAGTACCCTGTCGAGGAGCCATCAAAGTCTGGATCACAGCATATCCAGGATGGGTGATCAGTCCAATGTCTTGTGTCAGTACCCTGTCGAGGAAAAAGCAAACTCTGGATCCTAGCATATCCAGGATGGGTGATAAGTCCAATGTCTTGTGTCAGTACCCTGTCGAGGAGCAAGCAAACTCTGGATCATAGCATATCCAGGATGGGTGATCAGTCCAATGTCTTGTGTCAGTACCCTGTCGGGGAGCAAGCAAACTCTGGATCATAGCATATCCAGGATGGGTGATCAGTCCAATGTCTTGTGTCAGTACACTGTCGAGAATCAAGCAAACTCTGGATCATAGCATATCCAGGATGGGTAATCAGTCCAATGTCTTGTGTCAGTACCCTGTCGAGGAACAAGCAAACTCTGGATAATAGCATATCCAGGACGGGTGATCACCCCAACGCCTTGGGTCAGTAGTCTGCCGAGGAACAAGCAAACTCTGGATCATATCATATCCAGGCTGGGGAATCAGTCCAATGTCTTATGTCAGTACCCTGTCGAGGAACAAGCAAACTCTGGATCATAGCATATCCATGATGGGTGATCAGTCCAATGTCTTGTGTCAGTACCCTGTCGAGGAACAAGCAAACTCTGGATCATAGCATATCCATGATGGGTGATCAGTCCAATGTCTTGTGTCAGTACCCTGTCGAGGAACAAGCAAACTCTGGATCATAGCATATCCATGATGGGTGATCAGTCCAATGTCTTGTGTCAGTACCCTGTCGACGAACAAGCAAACTCCGGATCATAGGATATCCAGGATGGGTAATCAGTCCAATGTCTTGTGTCAGTAACCTGTCGAGGAGCAAGCAAACTCCGGATCATAGCATATCCAGGATGGGTGATCACCCCAATGCCTTGGGTCAGTAGTCTGTCGAGGAACAAGCAAACTCTGGATCATAGCATATCCAGGATGGGTGATCACCCCAATGCCTTGGGTCAGTAGCCTGTCGAGGAACAAGCACACTCTGGATCATAGCATATCCAGGATGGGTAATCAGTCCAATCTCTTGTGTCAGTACCCTGTCGAGGAACAAGCAAACTCTGGATCATAGCATATCCAGGATGGGTGATCAGCCCAATGTCTTGTGTCAGTACCCTATCAAGGTGCAAGCAAACTGTGGATCATAGCATATCCAGGATGGATAATCAGTCCAATGTCTTGTGTCAGTAACCTGTCGAGGAGCAAGCAAACTCTGGATCATAGCATATCTAAGATGGGTGATCAGCCCAATGCCTTGGGTCAGTAGCCCGTCGAGGAGCAAGCAAACTCTGGATCATAGCCTATCCAGGATGGGTGATCAGTCCAATGGCTTGTGTCAGTACCCTGTCGAGGAACAAGCAAACTCTGGATGATAGCATATCCAGGATGGGTGATCACCCCAATGCCTTGGGTCAGTAGTCTGTCGAGGAACAAGCAAACTCTGGATCATAGCATATCCAGGATGGGTAATCAGTACAATGTCTTGTGTCAGTACCCTGTCGAGGAACAAGAAAACTCTGGATCATAGCATATCCAGGATGGGTGATCAGTCCAAAGTCTTGTGTCATTACCCTGTCGAGGAGCCAGCAAAGTCTGGATCACAGCATATGCAGGATGGGTGATCATTCCAATGTCTTGTGTCAGTACCCTGTCGAGGTGCAAACAAACTCTGGATCATAGCATATCCAGGATGGGTGATCAGTCCAATGCCTTGTGTCAGTACCCTGTCGAGGAACAAGCAAACTTTGAATCATAGCATATCCAGGATGGGTGATCAGTCCAATGTCTTGTGTCAGTACCCTGTCTAGGAACAAGCAAACTTTGGATCATAGCATATCCAGGATGGGTGATCAGTCCAATGTCTTGTGTCAGTACCCTGTCTAGGAACAAGCAAACTTTGGATCATAGCATATCCAGGATGGGTAATCAGTCCAATGTCTTGTGTCAGTACCCTGTCGAGGAGCAAGCAAACTGTGGATCGTAGCATATCCAGGATGGGTGATCAGTCCAATGTCCTGTGTCAGTACCCTGTCGAGGAGCAAGCAAACTCTGGATCATAGCATATCCAGGATGGGTAATCAGTCCAATGTCTTGTGTCAGTACCCTTTCGAGGAACAAGCAAACTCTGGATCATAGCATATCCAGCATGGGTGATCAGTCCAATGTCTTGTGTCAGTACACTGTCGAGTATCAAGCAAACCTTGGATCGTAGCATATCCAGGATGGGTGATCAGTCCAATGTCTTGTGTCAGTACACTGTCGAGGATCAAGCAAACTCTGGATCATAGCATATCCAGGATGGGTAATCAGTCCAATGTCTTGTGTCAGTACACTGTCGAGGAACAAGCAAACTGTGGATTGTAGCATATCCAGGATGGGTGATCAGTCCAATGTCTTGTGTCAGTACACTGTCGAGGATCAAACAAACTCTGGATCATAGCATATCCAGGATGGGTAATCAGTCCAATGTCTTGTGTCAGTACACTGTCGAGGAACAAGCAAACTGTGGATCGTAGCATATCCAGGATGGGTGATCAGTCCAATGTCTTGTGTCAGTACACTGTCGAGGATCAAGCAAACTCTGGATCATAGCATATCCAGGATGGGTAATCAGTCCAATGTCTTGTGTCAGTACCCTTTCGAGGAACAAGCAAACTCTGGATCATAGCATATCCAGCATGGGTGATCACCCCAATGTATTGGGTCAGTAGTCTGCCGAGGAACAAGCAAACTCTGGATCATATCATATCCAGGCTGGGTAATCAGTCCAATGTCTTGTGTCAGTACCCTGTCGACGAACAAGCAAACTCTGGATCATAGGATATCCAGGATGGGTAATCAGTCCAATGTCTTGTGTCAGTAACCTGTCGAGGAGCAAGCAAACTCTGGATCATAGCATATCCAGGATGGGTGATCACCCCAATGCCTTGGGTCAGTAGTCTGTCGAGGAACAAGCAAACTCTGGATCATAGCATATCCAGGATGGGTGATCACCCCAATGCCTTGGGTCAGTAGTCTGTCGAGGAACAAGCAAACTCTGGATCATAGCATATCCAGGATGGGTAATCAGTCCAATGTCTTGTGTCAGTACCCTGTCGAGGAACAAGCAAACTCTGGATCATAGCATATCCAGGATGGGTGATCAGCCCAATGTCTTGTGTCAGTACCCTGTCGAGGTGCAAGCAAACTCTGGATCATAGCATATCCAGGATGGATAATCAGTCCAATGTCTTGTGTCAGTAACCTGTCGAGGAGCAAGCAAACTCTGGATCATAGCATATCTAGGATGGGTGATCAGCCCAATGCCTTGGGTCAGTAGCCCGTCGAGGAGTAAGCAAACTATGGATCACAGCATATCTAGGATGGGTGATCAGCCCAATGCCTTGGGTCAGTAGCCCGTCGAGGAGTAAGTAAACTATGGATCGTAGCATATCCAGGATGGGTGATCAGCCCAATGTCCGGTGTAGCGGTGGAGAAGGAAATGAAATGTAGTGATGAAAGGGATGATAAGAAAATTCACGGATCAAATTATCTAACCCAGAATTGCCTAGCGACTGAGGAAAGCCACGAAAAATAACCTTCGGTCAGATTGGTCGGCCAGAAGTTCAAGCCGATTAAGAGGCCTCTGTGCAAAATTTCCGATCTTTCATGCCCAATACAGAATGAAACGCTAAGGATCATAGTAAAGAGCGTCCATAAATAAAACTCAATTTTTGAATTTTCCTGGTGTTTGAACCCAGGACCTCCCGAATGCGAGTCGCACACGTTACTGCGGTGTCACTTCGCTCGGTCCAACATTTTTCACTATTCAAAATAATCCTTTGACCACAGTTTAAAACTTAGTAATCTTAAATGTTTAGGAGTACTTCAGGAATAACGGGTTTAAAAATTGTTGTGCACTAGTAAAAAAAAAATAATAATTGAGCTGAAATTACTTTACATAGCTCACAATGAAAAAGTTTAAAAAACTCAATTAAACGAATTAAAATGAAGAAATGCCTGTACAACAATATTTGGGAGCGAACCCCTAGAGTCCTAGGAACATTTGATATTAGCATATCAAAAGGTTATTAATTATGAATAAGAAAGTTGTGCTAAGGGTTTGACATAGTTCGCTACATGTTTTATGTTCTGAGTGTAAGGTAACAAAGTCAAATCAATCAAAAGAAAACTGTGGATGTTTCGATTTTCGTACATCAAATCAAACCAATGGTGCGCCAGCCCAGAATCGGATCAAGGCCTACCGCCCCGACCGCTGCATCCTCCACTTCTGGCCGCTACCCTCGTCATTGGTGAGGGTATACTGGAGGGTGGGACGTGGTCAGCGCTCCAGAACCCTCCCGGCCGGTTAAGGCGGTCTTCTCAACCAGAGCCGCTACGTCTCCATCACATAGCTCCTCAATTGGCCCCTCAGAGACAAAACGAAAAGCTGAGTGCACTGCGTACCAGACCTCCCAGCGGGGGGGATCCCTACGCCAGTACCGGGGATCGAACTCGAGTCCCTCGGTCCAGAAGCAGGCGCGCTACGGAGGCAGTCAGATCTGCACACGTACATTGCCTTAAACACAAAATACGTGCAGAACCATCAAAAACTTCCAATAAGAAAAGACTGCAGCTTTAACCATGAGGATCCGAGCGGAATGCTCAGGCGGTAACGTTGGCCCGTATTCGGGAGGTCCCGGGTTCGATTCCCGGTGGTGATTTGTGATTAAGGGCGCTGAACTACTAGGTCATTAGAGCCCTCCGATTCCCGTGGCCGTCCATTCTGACCATGGGGTTTGTCGTGGTTTTCCTCTCGTCGCCTAGGCGAATGCGGGGGTGGTGTATTCCACCATGATTTCTCCTTTCCCTCATTTTCTGTCATTTCATCCTTCTCCCTTTCATCTAGTGTGTCCGGGTTCCGTAGTGCGTCTAGCGATGGCCAGATGGCATGGTTGCAGCGCTTTGTAAAGATTGCTCCCCGCCAACGACAGGGCGTGTTGGCCTGCCTGCCCTCTAACGGGACTCCGCGTCTACTGGCGAGAGCGAGTATTCCGTACCTCTCTGGAATCCTGTCTGCCTACGGATATGCAACCACCTGCGGCCACTTCACTTCATCCCTGCCTCGCGGGGGGTGTAGCTATAATATATCTAGTTGGTGGCAGTGGCGAGGTGTCCCCCTCCTGCATCCTACCCATGATAATGCAAAATATTCAACCATCAGACCACAGAAACAATATAAAGGTATTACTTACTGTCCTGTATATCCAGTAGTTCCACTGCCACATGAGCACATATAACGGGTTCTGGCAACTCTCGAAGCCATAACTTCAGCAGTGCTGCCACTGTGGCAACATCTCCTGCTGCTTCCAAATCTGCATCTCCTGTCTGATCAAATGAAGCCCGCAGGCGCTCCAGTAGTTTGGGGTTTCCTGCTGATAGGCGGAACAACCCTCCACATTTTAGTCCTGCAACAAGGAGGAATAGATGTTGTTACACATCGGAGCGTTTGAATCTTAAGACAGATTCATATGGAGAGTTCCACTTTGGGAAAAATCCATGTACTACAAATATCCTGACTAAACAGTACGTAACTTTTTTTTTTTTAAGAATTTCGCAAAGAAAACCTGGCATGGTGGTAAAGAAAAACAAACTTAGGAATTCGAGTTTGGGGTGAAGCAAGTGGACAACTTGCCACAAGTAGCAACATGGACTCTTGTCAAGTTCTCAAGTTGAGGAGGCTTTTAACAGGGGAATATTTTGTGGATCCTTGATGAAAAGGAGAGATAACTGAAACATGCACGAAGAGAATAATGGAAATACAAAATAGGCAATAAACTCTTAGAAAGTTGGAGTAAGCTGAAGTACAGTAAATGAGGCGATACTTTGCCATGATTTGTAAAGTTGGGTCACATATATCTCAAAACTGTATACAAGAGATTTGGGCAATACTACAACATAGCGTATTTCTGAAACTGAGGCCTTAGAATTGGCAGTAGCTCGTCAAAAGGATAAAACATAAGCAAGCTTAGCTTCAATCAACAAAGAGGTTTTTTTTTGGGGGGGGGATGCCATCCATTTATATGCCGCCTTCAACATCTCAGTTCATATCGACGACTTTTTACCTTTAGAACAATTGCTTCATCGGCATGACTAAAGAAAACTTCCCATTCCCGAGCCGGAAATCGAACCGGAACCTCTGGAATCAAGAATTTAATTTAATTGAGTTTTATTTGTGGAACGCTCTTTAACTACTTTTATTCTTAGCGTCCCATTCTATATTGGGCGTAAACGACCGGACATTTTTTCAGAGGCCTGTCTATCAGGCTTGAGGTTCTTTTACGTGCCGTAAATCTACGACACGGGACCACCGGCTTACCTTCCGAAGGAAGCCATGCTGAGGATTTTTACGCCCGAAAAAATCCATCACCCTCCGCCGAGTTTGAACCCGCGAGCTCGGGAACTAGAGGCTAGCATGGTACCCCTAGACCACGGGGGACGACTGTGGAATTAAGAGGAATGGCTTACTCTGGTTGAAGTTGTTACGCTGGAGCAATTTGGTGGAAATCCAAATTACTGACGAACTAAATGTGTTATTTATTTCTCATAAGAATATTTTATTAAACATACTTTATTAAAAATATAGATTGTTTTAATGCATAATCTTAAAGAGGTTCAGGCGCTTTCTTAAGCTATGTACCTAGTTATAACACGAGGACGGTGTAATTTGCTATGTTGGGTTCAAAAATCGGTTGTGTTTCCATCAGATAGTTCTGACCTTGAGGAACCAGATGTGTTGTTTATCGCCCGCTGGCGCTGGCGGTAGTGCGGAGCAACACATGACTGACAGCGTTGTTTGACAACATAAACACTCTAAAACGCTGTCTAAACGTTAAGAACAGCTTTACTTTGTGAAAATTAAAGTAGCCCGCAATGGAAATGCGGTGAAAGTCTTCAAGAACTACGAGGAACACTACATGCTAATATGCAATGCTAAGGTGGGTGGGTATCTGCAATTCTAAGCAAAGGCCCGAACTCCTGTGAATGCTGCGACTGTGTTGTATGGAAATATTTGATGTTATACAGCTACTTTCCTTGTAGCACTTCTACAGAGCCACGATATTCACCATCTTTTCCCAGTATGTAACTTGTTGGAGAGATGAAAGAGCCTCTTTGAGGTCGGAAATGTTGCTAACGGCATCCAGTACCTGCCAGCAATATCGAAAACAATGACTGTGTGAAGGACCTGGAGGAAAACAGGAAGCTAACGTAAACAGTTGGCAATATTAATTATTGATCAATAACTACAGTATGCGGCAAAACAAGCAGCACTGAAATGTAAGTAGCGTCGGTTCAGAATGTGTTCAAAATGTGTACCATCACGTGCCACACTGTTTATAATGTTACTGAAGATAGTGAACATATGAGCAAAGGTTACTGTAAGTTAAGAACACAAAAATCGTAGTTTGGGAATATCTGTAGGTGGGTCATGTGTCCTGAAAATGATACTTTCAACATGCCCAATATGTAGAAATGAGGGGCCACGAACAGGCAGAATACGGGAATGCAGTTGGTCTCCAAAGTGTCGTTGCAGAAGGTCAAGTGACTCCCCCCCCACCCCCCCCGAAGTGTGGGCTGTTGCTGATTCATCCCTTCCTGTTAGACGCTGAGCAAACATCCGCCGAACAGACCTATTGCTCAAATCAAGTTTCAGTGATGTTCGCTGTAGACTACGCTTTGCCGACTTTAAACACCTGTTGGAGAAAGTCCCTCATTCTCGCTTGTGGTGACGGCGATGTTGTCCTCTTCCGATAACATAGGACTGATCTCGTACTGCAGAACTTGCCAACGACATTCTTTTGTTACTTGGTGCTCCTTATTGAAGATACTCGTACTGTTCTTAAACTCGGTCTATCCTGACGTCCTACTCCATATGACCGGAAATAAAATTACGCGATAAACACCTTCCCTTCTGTTTTGAGAACCAACATTGCAAAATTAACACAAAATAGAATTCGCGTGCCAAAAATACAATAAAAAAATAAATACTTCACTGCTATCGAAACTTCGACAACAAACGTTCGATAATTTCAGTGTCGCTTGTTTTGCCGCATACTGTATAACACGGCCCTTCTCTCAGGTCAATTGGAATCCTGAAATTCTTGAAAATCTAGTATACAGTGTGTTCATTCATCTTTTCTTGTCTAGTTTCATGGTAAAGAGACCACATACGTTCCCCTTAATTCCTTTACTCCTAAGGAAGAGACATTCTCTCCTTTCCAGGAAGATATACAGTTGAAGGATGTTTAACTTCCGAGAAAAAACACAATTATCATTCGGTGCGAAGAAACATGAAGGATAAAGTATTGTGACGGAGCTCTCGTGGGCCGGGCTTTGCGTAGATAGCGGTCGTGTCCTTTAGCGCTCGCCGGCGTATGTTGGTTAGAGAGGCAGGCGCTTTCGGCTGACGAAACATAATCAAGGCGCAAGGAGATTTCTGGATACTTCCTCCCCTCCTAGATAGAAACTTCTAGAAGCTCACCTCCATTTCTGTCGGTGCAGCGAACCTTCTCAAAGTCTCCTGTATCCATACACAAGTAAGCGTACTCGCGACAGATTTAGTTGTGTAGGCGAGTGTTCTGCTGTTTACTTAACGAGATCTAAGCGATTGAGAAAAGACGAATCTAGAAGAGTGGTCCTGTGTTCGACTGGAAGAGAGAAGGGAAGTCATATGTTCGTTAAAACTTAGTGAGTGATCGGAAAAGAAGAGGAATCTTGTGTTCGACACTTAGAGACTGGGAGAAGAGCAGCCCTGTGTTCGACACTTAGCGGACGACCGGAAGAGAGAAGAGGCTGCTTCGCGGTTTATTGATACGCTACACGCAAATAAAAACTGTGAATAACAGAGAAAACTGGACAAATTCACAGCATTATTCCATATCATCCAATGTCCACTTTTTCGAAAAAGAATGTTTTGATCGACGTTGCTCTGATATGTCCACATTCAACTTTTTTTTACGCCTATATAGGACACAGTTTATCAAATGTTAAAGGATCTTACTTTTTTGTGTGAATGAGGGGTATTTATGAGATGAATTATCAAATCAGTGCGAGGTCCATGGAGCTGAGAAAATCAATCGGCATCAGCCTTCATAGGATAAAGCTTGGAAAAAGCTTAACTGGGTAACGATTCTAATTGAGATTCGAACCACCCGGTTCTCTGGATTATAAGACTCACAGCCTATCCCCCAACATATCTTGTGCTACAAACTACAATATTTTTCTTGTTATGTACAAACAAATTCAATAACTTACCGTATCTCTCAATGTAGCAGCAGAGGCGGACCGCCACTTGGGGCACGCAGTCCCGTCCTCCGTTTGTTGCGGTTAAGGGCAGCTCTTCCAACCGCAAACCGAAAATGCGCTGGGTTGCTACCTCGGAGTTGCCCGGTCGGCCTCCTAGCAGCGATCCCGTTAGCATGCGCTTCACCCTCGCCAGTCGCCCTTCTCCTGGCACATCCTCGCTTCTTGTTGTCGCACTACTGCACAATGTGGGGCGCCTCATGACGTCGTAGCAAGTGTCCTGGCTACTTCTGCAGCCGCACTGTAAACAAACGTAACACTGAGCAGTCTCCAAACTTCTGTTAAGCATATCCTATATCAATCAGTTTCTTGCATGCTAAACACACAGGATCTTTCACGAGTAACGAATAATGCAAATAAAACTAAAATTTATTTATTTTTAAAAAAAATTTTCGGGCACATCAAGTTTAATATTTTGAAATGAAAATTTTACAAAAAAAGTTTAGTCATTATTGTACAGGCGCGATGTCATCGAAAAAAATGGAAACGTTAGTTTTCATTTTTTTTTCTGACTAGTAGCTATTTTATTTAGTTGCATGAACAATGTCATTTATTTCATAAGATAGCTTAGTTGCTATGGGAACAGTTTAATCATTGGTTTGTTTATTATTTTTCTCCACAATTTAAACAATTACAACCTGGCAGTGGCTAAGATGAAGCGTGAATTCTTGTTCATCATTTTCAATCTCTGCTGGTGGCATATCTGTGCATTCTTTGCTGATCCTCATTTTTTAAATCTTTCATGTTAGCAGATCTAGCAAGGAAGACTACATATCCCCATAAAAATAATAAAGTGGAGAGAAGTCTGTTGCCATAGCAACCAAACCTTCTGTATGAGACAAACTGAAATGGTATATGCAATCAAACGCTACCTTTTAGAAAAAAATTAAAAAATATGTTGACATTTAAAATTTTTGTCGATGTTGCAGATATACAATAATGGCGGAAAATTTTGTTACTTTTTTTGTAAAATGTTCGTTTCAAAATATTAAATTTCACGAGCCCGAGAATTTTTTAAAAAATAGTTCATTTTAGTTTTATTTGCATTATTCCTTACTTATGTGTCATTCTATGGCTGTGTGTGTTACATTCCGACAGCGGATTTGCATGTATAAGACCCTGTAGGTAATAGTGCATTATGCAACGAGAGTATAATGGTCAATTAAGATGCGAGTATGTTTATGAGACGAGCAGAGCTCGTTTTATAATTTTCATAGGAGCATCTTAATTTCCGTTGTATTAAGTTTAATACGACTATTTATGTTCGACCATGTGCCTAAGTTTAAAATGCTTATAAATTATTTTTTATATTCTAGGCTTACCCGAGTCAATAGGTGGATTGACCTTACCTTACGCAGTGAAACAGCTGGCAGAGTTGTGGTATGTGCGCAGACGCGAGGGTATTGATTTTATTCAGACATCTACCTTGACACAACACTCGAATATACACACAGTATATCTGCTCTAACCTTTAAAAAAGTAGACTTTGTTATATGCGATATTCTGAATGCTGGAAACCTGCATTGTAAAGAAGTGCACTTTAATGAGGTCCATGGTCGAGCATAAAACATCTTACGAGCTAACATTTTTATTTTCATACGCTATATTAACCTGCCATAAGTTTTGTGCCGGCTATGAGCCACACACTTAACAAAACTAAAATACCAATTCTTGTTGCGTGCATGACAATTGTATGCATAGCTTTGTGTTCTAAAAGAAGTGACGACGACGAGATTTCTGAAGTGCCTCTCACGAACACGGACGAAATGTCAGGAAGTGTTTTAACCTGCAGACCACGGCAAAACAGCCCAGAAATATTAGAACACAAAGCTATAAACACCGGCCGTGATAGCTTAGGTACATATTTAATTGTATATATCTCTTTCCCACAAGAAGATTTTATTAAAATTCTGTTCTCTGTATCACGAATATGAGTGAAATTTGTTGATGGTATATACAAAATATACACTTTTAAAATGTTATAACGGAAGCTGCTGAGAAACGTTAATATCCTACATAAATTTTAATTTGAAAACGTTGCGTGTGTGACACTTGGAGACAGGTTGAGTTATGCATATTTATCAGCTGCAATGCGGCTATTTAGTTATTATAAATAAAGAACGACCTACTACTATTGAAATACATTTAAAAATCCACCTTCATTCTATTCTATAACATTATTACATTCATGCAAATGCAGACACAGTCACCTAAAGGCAATTGACATTTGTCATTAAGCAAATTAGGAAAAAATTAAATTGAGTTTTATTTATGGACGCTCTTTAACTGTTGTAGTCCTTAGCGTCCTATTATATATTGGGTGTGAAAGACGGTAATTTTGCTCAGAGGCCTCTTTATCAGGCTTGAGATTCTTTTACGTGCCGTAAATCTACGACACGGGACCACCGGCTTTACTTCCCTTCCGAAGGAAGCCATGCTAAGGATTTTTACGCCCGAAAAAATCCATCGCCGTCCGCCGGATTTGCGGAGCATGGTAACCACTACACCACGGGGTATGATTGTTTTTATGTGGCTTCTTATTAACTATCTTTACGAAAGCATATTTTTCTTCTTCGTGTTAATCGAGATCCTTTGCACTTTCATTGCACATTTTGCAGATCGAGGAAAATAGAAGAAACCAAATCGAATCAGATGTTTAAAAGCGAGTCCTTGAATGCCCTTTCCATGACTCGCGAGGAACAACTGAATAGCGACAACACTAAAAAAAAGGCATTGACAACTTCAAACCAATAATAACGGATAATTTGGAAATGGCTGAACCCATAAAAATTTATTTGAAATAAATCGTGTGTTTTATGTATCTCTTACGATTTACTAGTTATACAAGATTATACAAAATTCCTTTCGAATGCAGAGAACTTCACAGACTATTCCCAGAAAATTCAAGATACACCTTTTATTTGTTATGTAAATATCTTTAATATATATGTTAATGAAAATCCTTACAATCATTTTTGGAGAAAATAAAAAAAAATCGAATTTTTACTTTCTCTACTACGTATAGTAAGTAGGGGAAGTATTGTATTTCACCCAAAAATTCGATACCGAGATTTCACCGGAAATATGTTTTGAGACCCCCTGAATCCAAAAAAAGTATTTTTTAGAAAAAGGTCCCTGTGTGTGTCTGTGACCAGCATAACTCAAAAACGAAAAATCGGATATATACCAAACTTGGTATTTACGTTCAATATCTTTCAAAGATGAGGCACAAAGATTTTCAGGAAAATTCCCACACCCCACACTATTCTTTAATGGAACATTTTTCAAAAATTTTGATTTTGTCAAAAATGTTTCTAATGCTTTTGATTAAAACAGCATATATGTAAGATATTTTCATGACAAATCAAATGTATATTTTGAATTTTCTGGGAATGTCCCAAAAATCCTCCTCATTGTGAATGACGTTTCCATAACTGGTGAACCGTAAGATATAGACAAAATGTTTCTATACAAAAAAAATGTAGATCTCGTTAAAAAACACAATTTATGTCATAAATTTTTTTGTAGAGTGAATCATTTCTGATATATCCCTTGTTATTTGTTTGAATTTTGCAATAGTTATAGTATTTCTCAAAAGGGAATTCATTATTCGGTTGTTTTTTTTTTAGGTTTTTTTTTATGTCCTGGACATACAAAGAGAATGGAATAGGTACTCCACATAACAACCAGCTCTTAAAACATTTGACTATCGCTTAAAGCCTACCATATTCTCCTTGCACCTACAAGAAAATTAGCAATAAGATAGTTTCTGAAAATGTTTATCTCGATTAACATGAAGTAGACGTAGAATAAGCGTTTCTAAAAATAGTTTTACAAGAGTAAGAAAGTCATGTGAATGTAACAAATCAGATTAAAAATAAAACTGGATTTTCTTGAAAACCTTCGTGTCGCACCTTTGAAAGTTTGGTATTTATTCGACATTTTATTTTCAAGTCGTGCTGTTTTTAGAACGACAGAAACACGGATCTTTTTCTAATAATCTTGTTTTTTGGATTCAGGGAGCCTCTAAACATGCAGTTCAGTAACTTCCTCTACCTGCTAGTTATGACAGAGAAAGTAAATATCTCAAGCTAAGCCTAACATTGGTTACCTGCAACTGATATCAGCAGAGAGAAGACACAAATGCTCAACACACTGGCTACATGGACACTAAAGGAGTAACATAATGTTGTATCACTTCGGTCATGTGAATTATTTTAGGAAACAGCTGTCGCCCGACACGTTTAGCACATTGTTGTTGCCTCTATTAACATACCGATGATAAATACAAGACAAGTATAATGTAGAGGCACAAGGTGCAAGCAATCTTTCCATGCAATCAAGTTTGAATTACTGTCTACAAAATACATCAAAATGTCCACGTTTGAAGCCACATGCTGCCGTTGTTCTACCTCTTTATTCACTTAAATTCGCAAATTCTTTACGAAACAAGCGGTCCTTATCAAAGAGCACGTGTTTTATGCTTCCGGTTACAAATAACACCAACAATCAATTTACTCCCAGTTTGTCGTCCTCCGTGGTGTAGTGGTTATCATGCTAGCCTCTAGTTCCCGAGGTCGCGGGTTCAAACCCGGCGAAGGGCGATGTATTTTTTCGGGCGTAAAAATCCTTAGCAAGTGTTCCCTTCGGAAAGGAAGTAAAGCCGGTGGTCCCGTGTCGTAGATTTACGTAAAAGAACCTCAATCTTAATAAAGAGGCCTCTGAGCAAAATTACCAGTCTTTCACGCCCAATATAGAATCGGACGCTAGTAGTTAAAGAGCGCCCATGAATAAAAAATAAAAAAAGCACTCAGTTCTCTATCAGTTCCTTTTATTATCCATCTACAAGAGCAATTCGGGAAGGAAGTTCCGCTAATTTTTTAAACGAAAAGAATTTTTTAAACGAATACTGGAGTTTTTAATATACACAAGTGAAAATAAAAGTTAAAATTATTTTTCAACATCATTTCCATTTAAATTCAGGTTTCAATTGCCCTCTGCGCAGAACTCTGTTGCCTGTGGTAACCACCTGTGGCGCTCTCCTTCAGGTGCTCATTTGTTTCAAACCGATGGAATCTATGTAAGCCATTTCTTCATGTCTGGGAACAGGTAACAGTCACTGGGAGCCAAGTTTGGGCTATACGCTGAATGATCAAAAACCTCCCACTTGAACAATTGTGGCGTATTAATAATTTGGGGAGTTACATTACCAGACACATTGTTGTTTACGTCACTCTTGGCTGGTAGCTTTGCTAGCCACGAGTAATGGGGGATAACGTCACTCTCAGTTAGGATTCCGTGAGTAACGGACCGCGTGTGTAAGCCGGGCTTTGGATCGGTGGCATCTCCTCCCACCTTCCATTTTTAATAATGTAGGAACCCCAAACGTTTGGGAAATAAAGCTAGGGATGCGCGAGTAGATTTGTGTTATGGATTTTGTACCGTAAAAACCCACGCCTTCCTCTAACCTCCACACCACGTTTCGGTCCTCCGCAGTCAAGTAAGTATACGCCCCCTCATTGTACGTGCCGGGTACTCAAAATTAATTTAATTTTCATGCGGACTTTTAGGCCATCTACCCAGTATGTAACACTATTGCAGCAGATTTTGAGTGCTTGCAGCTGTAATGGCCGAGCAATATCATGGAAGAAAACCACCCCAGAACCCAGCATGCTACGTCGTTCGTTTTCAATTGCTCTTCTAAGTTTGGTTACTGTCTGACAGTAAAGTTTACTGCTGTGCCTGGTTCCATGAACTCCAACAATAACACTTGGCTTGTCCCAAAAAACAGTTGCCATGAGCTTCTTTGTTGAAAATGCTTGGGGAGGTTTTTGTGATTTCAAAAATCTGATTTTTTTTTTGTGGTAGAGGAGTTGATCCCATGCTATAGACTATTGTATTGTTTTGACGTTCACGTACCGAACCCATGTCTCATCTCCCATGACAATCCAGTCGAGAAAGTTTTCACGTTCAATCTCGCAGCCTTCTACGAATGTGTGTGCTGCTCCCATCCTCACAGAATTTTCGGCACCCACCAAATACAAAACTTATGATAGCCCAACCTTTTTGTCACCAGTTCTACTGATTTACGGAAAATGCTAATGGAGTTCTGAAGTATGAGAAACGGGGATTCTACCTGACCGCAATATCCACATTTGCAACAAGTTCATCGTTCACAACTATTGGTCGCCCGCTTCCGTCCATCTTGGAACTGACGACCACACTAATACTCTCTCATAATGCTCCCATACACTGCAGCAATCCTTCGTTGAACGGCAGCTGTCGTTTTATTAGCTTCTCTGCCAAGTACCTGGAAGGTAGAGAAGGTATTGCATTCCACCCAAACATTCTATACCGAGATTTCACCGGAAATACATGTTTTGAGGCACCTTGAATATAAAAAAAGCATTTTTAGAAAAAGCTCCATGTATGTCTGTGAACAGCATAACACAAAAAGGAAATCTGGGATAAATATCAACCTTGATACTTAAGTTCAGTGTCTTCCAAATATGCGACACAAGGATTTCAAGAAAATTCCCCACCCCAAACTACCCTTCACACAAAACATTTAAAAATGTTGATTTCTAAAAAATGGCTCTAACGATTTTGATTAAAATACCACATATTAATAGTATATTATGCAACGGGTCTATAATGGTAGAATTATAACGCGAGTATTATTATTAGTATTATTATTATTATTATTAACCGAGAGCGCGAAGCGAGGTTAATAATTATTATGCGAGCGTTTTAATCACCATTATAGTCACGCTTCATACGACTGTTTATGCTCGACCATGTATCTAAATTAAAGCTTTCGTAAGTATTCGTTTCTGGTTTGAGTGATGTGTTACAATCGTTATTCCTTTATCTAAGGTTAAATACAATGACCTTGTAGCAACTGTTCCAAACAAAGTTGCTAGCGTTGTGAGACGTACTACGCAGAATAATCGATACTTGCGCTTTCACAATGTCACGTGGCCACCTCTGATTGGTCGAATACCAATACTTTAATGAACAGGTGTACTTTAATCAGGCCCATTAAAGTACTGCTACTATCGTATAAATACTACATTTTGGCATGGTCGAGCATAAAGATATTTACATGACTAATAAAATGTATATCTTGCATTTTCTGAGAATAACCTGTGAAGTCCTCTTCATTCGGAAGGAATTTTGTATAATCTTGTATAACTGGTAAATGTTAAGCGACAGACGAAAACGTACTACACAAAAAATGTATCTCTCTTTAAAACACACAACTAATTTCAAATAACTTTTTTGTGCCACAAACCATTTCTGAGATATCCGTTAGTAATGGTTCATTATTTAACCATTCGCTTAAATTCTGTCAAATTTCACTTGTTTCTCGCGATGTCATGGAAACAGTATGGAATTTTAAGGCCAGCATATAGCGTCCAGTTGTTAAACATTTGACTATCGGTGTTCTCTTTGTATCTATAACGAAATGTATAGTGCAGCTATTTCCGAAAAGGTCTATGTCCGTTAAAATGACATAGAAAGGAGAATAAACTTTCGCAAGAATAAATTGTATACCAACGAATAAGCAACTGAGGATAGACAAAGTCATGTGAATGGAACACATCAGATTTTTTTCTTCTGGTCATGCAAAGAGAACGGAATTTCTAAGCCATCTACATAAGGACCAGCTCTTAAAGGATTTGACTGTCGCTTAAGGCTACTGTATCCCCCTTGTAGTATCTACAAGGAAATATACAATAAAAGCATTTGTGCAAATGTTTATCACGATTTATATGAAGTACATAGAAGAATATGTTTTTCTAAGAATAGTTTGTTGAATAATGGGTAGAGAAATCCATGTGAATGTAATACATCTAGATTTTTCCGGAAGATATGCATGTGTTAAACCACAGTCGAGACACAATCGATGTTCCCAGTTTTTATCCTATTTGGTAGCAAGTCCTATAGAAGTCCTATAAGCTCTATAGAAAACACAGTCCGCAAGAACAGGATTTTGAAAATTGGGGTAGATGTATTGAAAGGTCATGCCATGTGATACGTAGAGTGCAGTACAGTGTGAATGAAGATTGCAAGTGATTGCAGGGAATAAAAACAATTGTATTATGGCGAACCAACGGCGGTTTGCCTGAAGAGGAAACATTACACGCCCACTTCAAGTTGGCCGGATAGCAGTAATGGAATCTCCTCCAAGGCTAGGCTATCCTTCAAATCCTTCCACAATGCTGAGATTTTTATGTTTATAATGCAATCTACAACAAAAACTTAAGTACAACACTTAAAATGTTATCGTTATCGGGACCATCATCGTGTCTTGGCCACTTAAATTAATACGCATCAGATTCGTGTTATCGTTATTTCCTTCTCTAGACATAATCATTAATAAGCGTACTTGTTTACAAAATTAACCTCCTTAGCTGAACGGCATATACACAGAGGCGGCTGCAGCATACGAGCAGTTGAGCACCCAACTATTGACACACTGCGGATTTATTGGTTAGTTTTGCTTTGAATGCTATTAAACTTAACACATACGTGGTAATTTAAAATCTACGGCATTTAAATGTACCGTGCTACTCCTCTAAACTCAATGAGACATGGCAACACCGTCGCTAGCTTTAAGGAGCTTCTGCGCACGTGCAACTGATATTACATAATTACCTAATGGGGCCAAATACATACGGATCGTGCACACTTGAAGACGTGCACTAGCGCGCTAAGCTTTTCCCGCACTCTGTTTCCATACTATCACTAAATTTACGTCAATGCCACTAGATGGTAGCACACTACGGCAGAAGTAGGCAATCACACAATCTCGGAAACTTGTCTCGGTTTCTTCGTATCACCCATAATATTAATTACAATTTAATTTAGTCGTCCTCCGTGGTGTAGTGGTTACCATGCTAGCCTCTAATTCCCAAGGTTGCGAGTTCAAACCCGGCGGAGGGCGATGGATTTTTTCGGGAGTAAAAATCCTTAGCATGGCTTCCTTCGGAAGGGAAGTAAAGCCGGTGGTCTGTGTCGTAGATTTACGCCACGTAAAAGAACCTCAAGCCTGATAAAGAGGCCTCTGAGCAAAATTACCGGTCTTTCACGTCCAATATAGAATGGGACGCTAAGGACCACAGCAGTTAAAGAGCGTCCATCAATAAAACTCAGTTTAATTTGTTCTTCCTCTAACATAGTGTAATTAATTATACGCAAACAAACTATTTCGTCATACGAGTTATGCATTATTATTACGCTTATTACTATTATTATTATTATTATTATTGTCGTTAGGAGCGGCTGCAGTTGTATCAATCTATTCATAATTATTATGCCGCAGATGCTATTTCACATTTTCAGGGCTGTCTGACTAAAATGTGAACATTCAAAATGTATACTCCCGAGCCGATACGTATTTTTAAACCGTAGGAATTCTTTGAATTTATTTACTTTTTATATAAATTGTCCTATGATCTTTCCTTTCTGAGTGTAGGTATCCTACTGGTTAGAACCGAGAGTTTGAAATGCTTTGACATGATCAATGATTCTCTCTTATTAGGAGGAAATTTCGTAAATGGTGCTTACTTTCAATTTAATAAACATCGATATCATCAGGGCTAGGATTCTGACGACATATCATGCTTTAATTTTTGTATTATAGGCAATGCTAACTTGTACATAAATACTTATCATGGGTCCAGATTAAGAAAAATGCATATTTATCATGTAATGTTTTGTTATTTTATGTCATTTTCTATTTTAGGGCATTTTTTCGTGTTTGGGTGATTATTCTGCCATTTTCTTGCATTTACATTGCATCCATAACGAGTATTAATTATTTAAATTTTATATAGGGATAAGTTTTCAAACATCAGTAATATCACTGTTCAACTGCGAAATAAGAATAACTTTGTACATCCTTTACTCGCATTCTTGGGGGAAAAAATCAAATCCTATGTAATAAAAGTTAATCTGCAAATGGTTGCTTGTGGGTGGAGGGGTGTCTATTGTCTGGGGGAGGAGGTATAATTACACTTATGAATTCAGATAAGTTTTTCCTTTGTTTAGTTAATGAGTGTGTACGACAGGTTAGTGTTGTCATAGGCTGTCAAGTCCTCTTCATTCGCTATGAATTTTGTATAATCTGAGAACTCAAAAGACTACAGTTTTGTAAGATCTGCTTCAAAAACAATTTTCTTAATGTTCTTTTCAAATTCTTCAAGCAAAAACATGCAACAAATATATTTTTTAATTTTCTGGATTGTTATTTCTCTTATACCTACTTTTTTACTTGTATAGCAGTTATACCTATGTACAAGCCGCACCCAGAAAGTAAGTTTCCCTATATTTTTTGAGCAAAGAAAACATAGTTGCATGAAAAACTTTATTGGCAACAGGTAGAGCAATATTTGAGCTATTTATCGACATAGTCACCACAAGAATTGAGACACTTGCCATTATCGTGGGATCAACATTTGTATTTTTGTGTCGTAGAAGTCTGCCGCCTGTGAATGGAACCAGCGTGAGACAAACATCTTCAGCCCTTCCTTCTTGTCAGTACGCTGACCGGAGGACAGGAGTTTGTTGAGGTGCAAGAAAAGGGAGCAATATCAGGACTGTATGGTGGATGATCAAACAGCTCCCAGCCGAACTACTGCACAACAGTTGCTGTGCGCCGAGCTGTATGTGGACGAGCATTGTCATGGAACAGCACAACACCTGCAGTAAGCATTCCACGTCTCTTGTTTTGAATGGCAAGTCGCAATTTCCGCAGTGTTTCACAGTAACGGCCAGCGTTCACTGTTTCACCTCTGGGCACGAAGTCAATGAGCAGTGTCATTGCTGTCCAACAACACCGACACAGTCTGTTTGAATTTCGTCTTTACCGGAGATACACTGTGGCGCCAATGCATTGACTACTGCTTGGTTTCCGGGGTAAAGTGCGAAATCCACGTCGCATCGCCCGTGACGATCCTGTCGAGGAACTGGTCGCCGTCATCATGATACTGCTGCAGAAATGTCAGTGCTGCTCCTAAGCGTTTCGTTTTGTGCTCGGCTGTCAGGTTTTTCGGCACCCACCTGGCACACAATTTTCTGAACAGCAGGTGCTTAGTGACAATTTCATGCAACAAGGATCGCAATATCTGCGGAAAATGATTGATGAACTCCGTAATCGTGAAGCGACGGTTCTCTACGATACGCTGCCGCACCAGATCAACAAGGTCGTTATTGATGAGGGACAGTCGCCCACTGCGCTCATCATGGACACTTTGACGATCTTCGAAAACTGCTTACATCAGTGTGCACCATCTGTTTGCTCATGATTTTCGGCCCGTAGACCTGACAGAGTTGACGATGAATTTTGATCGGCGCTATGTTTTGTGCAGTAAGGAACTTTATCACTGACCGAACCTCGCAGGCGGCGGGAGAACGAATAAGAGCCGCCATTTCGGGCCACTGCTGCCGCGCTACTGGCACCAGATGGGAGCTGCCCGGCCGGCATATGATTGATACGTCATAGGTCTGTTACGCATTCGCAATTTTCCAAGCTAAATACGTTTACTTTAAAGGAAACAAAATCGGGAAAGTTACTTTCTGGATGCGCCTCGTGCAACCAAGCGGGATGGTTCAGGCGAGAACGTCTGTGGTCCGCATTCGGATGGTCCCGGGTTCGATCCCTGGCGACCGACCACTGACCCAAGGGTTTTTCGTGGTTTCACCGAGTCGGCAGGCGAATACTGGGGTAGTTCATCTTCTACCAGGACTTTCCTGCTCCTCATTTCCTGTACTCATCATTTTCCTTATCTGTTTCTGGGCTGTAGGCGACGGTGTTCGGCGAGCTGCGGCTGGATATGGCTTGCGCTCTGTACAAGTTTCTTTCCTGTCGTCGCGGGGACTACTCAGTTAGGTCTCTCCCTCGAGTGCGCTCCACCGATAGGGGACTGCCGGGGCTTGTTGGTAGAACCAGGTGGCGCCGGATGCGCTCTATCTGGAAACGTTAGTGACACGTACATGATTACGCCCGTCGGCACTCGGATCTGGTCGCCCTTCGGGTCTCTCCCCTCATCCCTCCTTCCCAGGTGTAACGTTGGAAACAAAAAGGACCATCACGGTTCCGGGGGCCTCTTCGTATAAGTTTCCTTTACCTTTACACATAAGTATAAATTAAGTTATAGCTTTCTGTGCAGTAATTCTAATGAATTAAATAAATCCCAGCTTTAATTCAAGTTTTGTAATTATATTGTTTTATCTTAGTCATTTTATGTAAAAAAAATTATTGACATTTTAGGTCATCAAAGTCCGGGCCCTGATTACCAACCATAGCCGGACAGTTATCGACCTCCATGAAACATTCTCAACTTGTTTTTAAGACAAGATTCTCTGGCGAATCAAAGGCGAAGATACCTCAGTTGCCTCATCCTTTTATTCTTTCCATTATTGCATAGGTGATGTAGCAGGGCCACGTGAAGTAACAAGAGATGGTCTTGAACTTGCCACATTATAAGTTGACCTTCTAGCACTTAGTGTCATTTAAACACTAATCCCTCTGCATGCTCTGGCGGTGATATTGCTCGAGTTGTTGCGTCATAATGCAGAAACATGTACACTGACTAGCATAAAAAGTGGCCTATTCCCCTAGATCACAACAGTGTTCCGTAAGGTTTCCACTTTCAGGTAACCACACGTTTTATTCCACCCAGTTGGTATCAGCTCTTTATGACCTGAAAAACAATTCATGTATACAAAAACGAACCATTGAACGAAGTTATAATCGATGCGAAATGAAGGTGTGGTTCGGATACCGAGTTTCGCTAAAATTTGTACACAAGGAAATGCTAAACCAATACAAGGTAATTCGTCCAGTTTAGAGGAAGGTATGAAGAATCATTTGTATGTTGTTGAAGTGGACGACATTTATATACGAGCCTTCATCAGCGACATGGAGACGGGGTTTAAAAGTTATTGCCGCCATCGAACGGCAATAAGAAAGCCTACATTAAGAAAACGGTAGTGTAGCAAACAATTAGAAGTTTTAAGTGTACTAAAAGAACGAAATACTAAATTTTATTAACTTTCTTCTTTAATATTTTATTTTTTCGCCAAAATTCAACGACGCGTTGCTTTAACGGTACTTCGCTAGTGAGAACGGACAACTAGCTTGTGATGTGACAATTCGGCTATATTTTCGGAAAGACAAAGTACGCCCAATCCAGTGGCTGCAATTATACTCGAGCAACAGTGGTGGTTAGGCTGGCAGGGGTGGGGCTACATCTGTCAGCGCCAACCTAGCTGGTTCCATTATGCACGACAGTGTACATTACATAGGGAGAATTCTGATCAATCACCCACTAACAAAATGCTTCTGGATCTCGGCTGCAACAGTTCATTCGCGGCTGTGCTCACTGGTACTCGCTCAGTAACTGTTCAGAGAAATTACTAAATGAGTATCGGAATTTAAATATTTTTGCAACTGACAAAAATGCATTGTTGGAAAAAGTAACACAAACAGAAGGTATAAAACTACCAAATAAACATTTTTAGAGAGATTATAAAACTTCAGAAATTGGTTAATCTGCAGATG
Source organism: Deroplatys truncata (assembly GCA_030765065.1). Taxonomy (NCBI): domain Eukaryota; kingdom Metazoa; phylum Arthropoda; class Insecta; order Mantodea; family Mantidae; genus Deroplatys; species Deroplatys truncata. Next base: position 23,757,638 of record CM060987.1, read on the forward strand.
GTCATTCCACAGATCCGAATAAAGGTTGTGAATCTAATTCTTAGGCCTCAGACGGGGGATTCCGAAAATTTATGATTTTTCAAATAAAGCCACTAAGCTTGTCTTGAGAAAGAATAAAGTAAACGTCAAAAAGTTTTGCATAAGTATTCATACACACACATCTTTTATACACCCATGTTAGACTTTTAGAGTGGAAAGGTCGTTGATCACTGACATTTAACGAAGATCACGACATCATTTATCTCAACAGATAACATTGCTTAAGGAAAGATAAGATCAGGGATGACATGGTTTAGACTGGGAGGCTGGAGGGCACAGAGAATGACCGACGATTCTGGCAGGAGAATCTGTGCATTCTATGATTTCGATGAAGACTGGGTACATATTTTGAGGAATGCGCGTAGGGGAGAACCAGCGAACAATTTAACTAAAAGAAAACTTAAGTCCTAGTTCTAGTTCTAGTTTGAAAAGGGGTGGGTTTTATGCCCAAGCACTGCGACCTTAAGATCTATTGCGCATCCCCTCTTTCATCAGTTAAGCAGTCTGTTGCTCGATATGAACTTAACCAGACTGCTAACTGAGGCTTTCGATAGTTCATCTATCTTTGGAAAGTGATTGCCAAAAATACTTGCTCTTTGATTCGCAAGAGCAGGGCAATCACATAGTAGATGAGTAACAGTCTCATCTCCTTCTAGACATCTACTACAGATAGGGTTGTTAAACAATCCCATTCTGTATAGATTAAACTTTGGGACACAGTGTCCTGTAATGAATCCTGTTGCCCATGCAAGTCTTCTTCTACTAAGACCGCGCAAGTATTTTGCCCGGCTGTTATCCAGGTCTGTAATAAACAACTTGGAATGTCTGCAACCCTCAATGGAGTTCCAGTAGTTCCTGTGTTCTGCTTGAGCCCAGCACTTAATAGCCTGTTTCATTGGTCTGTAGGACACTCCCAGTACAGGCTCCGGACCAAAAAATGGGATTTCACTGCCAATCTTGGCTGCTTCATCTGCTTTCTCATTGCCTGGTATACCTATGTGTCCTGGCACCCACATAAGTTGAACCTTATTGTGTTCAGCCAGTGCCAACTTAAGTCCTGCTACAGAGAAAGCCAAAAAAACTACGAACCGGCTAGCGGTGTTTTTCCTGTCCGAGTCCTCTGCACTCGTTGCCGTCTGCTATCATAGAAAGGCGCGGATGAAACCATACAACATTTTTAAAACTGCTTTTAAAGGCTTTACTTACCAACCTTATGAAAGGAAATGCTGAAACTGGCCACCGTCGTTGTCCATACATTTTTGGCACCTCTTTAGGAAACCATCCATCACTCACCGTAGTTCATGTTGAGAAATGCTGGCAATTTCCTGGCGGATATTTTGTTTTAATTCTTCCAGGGTGTGTGGGTTTGTCTTGTACACTGTACGTTTTAAGTTACCCCAGAGATAGAAATCGCAGGGGGTTAGGTCGGGGGACCGAGGGGAGCTACAAATCTCTACTAATAATTCTGTCCTCAAATATACTTTCAATTGTTCTCATCGAAATATTGGCCGTTTGAGCTATTGCAGAGTCTTGTTGAAAAAAGGCAAAATCACGCTCCGTGTCTGTTAATTCTCTTAAAAAAAAGGAGGGGCAAAATTGTATTCACGTATGTACGGGCTGTACCGCCGATTCCAAAAAAAATTTACTCTATAACTTTCTCCGTTCATGGCGCACCATAAACCAACTTTTTCGTCATGAATGGTAGTTCATGGACAATATCAGGTTTGCCGTCTTTTAGATTTCTTAGCCTGAACACTTCCCATGGCCTGAAATTTGCTATAAAGTTCATGGATTGTTGTACGGTCTGGAACTTTTACACCTGGAAATTGCTTCTGCAAATCTTACGTTCACTTGGCGAGCTGACTGAGTTAACACATACGAATCATAGATAAAAACACGCTGTGCAGTAGAAAACATATACTGAACCATAACATACTTTGTGACTAAGTACAGGACAAAATAATAAATAACTCGTAATAACTGAACTACCTTACATCGCGTCAACTCAATACTGCACTTCACACTGCACAGCAAAACCACGTCAACAGCGTGACCTTGTTTATAGCAGCAGTGCGTTATGTTCCCACACGCCCAGTGAAAAAACACCGCGCAGTCGGTTCGTAGTTTCTTGGCTCCCCCGTTAGGAGATTGGCATGTTGCCAGAGGAACCGGTAACGCAATGGGTAATTTCCTGGCTAAAGTGCACAGAGCCAGGTCAAATTTGTTCAGTTAGTCAGAGGCAATTTAACTATTTTTTCTTTCCTTTTGTTTCTTTTTGTCGCCTTTAATTTATATCTCAAATATGCATGCGCGGTCAATGACCGTCGCACTAAGTAGCTATTTGTGTAATATTTTAATAATTTGAAAAAAAAGAATACCCTATTTATCTAATTACCTTTCGAAAATGCACAAACTAGCTTTAAGTACAAATCATGGCAATATTGACTGTCTGTATATAATCACTAAATGTTTAATCCTGTGTAAAGCAAACTTAACTATTTGTATTTTAATGTATCCTTTCTCGCTCCCTTTTAAATGTTTGCTTTAATGCAAACTATGGACTTTGGTCGACCCCTATTACTTTTAATGAAACGCTAGCACTTTTTACTCCGTGTTAAGTTGAAACGGATACCAAGATTTTGTGGAGGCACGTGCTTATCAGCCTCCGACAATATTTACTAACAATAAATTGCGTGGTTCTATTAATAAGCACCTCTATTGAACCGGTTCAACTGCATTGGAATCCCGAGATAAGATAACTGGAAAAATAAACATTACTTGTTACGATAAGAAATAAACTGATCGATGGCTATTATAAATTTAATACGAAGTAGGAATCCAATTAGGGCGCGCGCACACACACACACTTATGGGTCGTTAAAATGAACGTTTCATTACCGATACAACTTAACCCCCTTTTCAACCACTCGGGTCCATACTAAGCTGCGAGTTCTTTGACGGGTGAGAATATGGGAAAACCATGAAAAAATCTTATCCAGGCAATTCATTCCAAGCGATATTACAACTCGGGTCTTACAGGTTGGAACAGTGTTTAAGTTAAAGTCGTTTTTGTTCGCTTTTCGATATTCGAGGTCGAGAAATGCGATGAACTTTAAACAGAATATGCAAAAATCCCACAATATTCTTTATATAAAAAGTATTTAATTTGTAGGTACTGAGTCAGGCCAACAGAGATAGAGGTGGAGGCGAGGTATATGTTCTAACTTGCATTCACATTGAAGATGTGAATTATGTGGCAAGTTGGTGTCAGAGGAGGGATGGATTCCTTAATAATCCCATTATTGTGCTAGGTACTCCAAAGATTAACATGAGACTTACCTGCTTCTCGGTATCCTCTCAAGTATTAACTCCATGTGGAGTGAAACGCTCTTTTAGCCTTTCTGACGAGAGGCTACCAAGAAGCAAAGGCAAGCCGCATGTTAACCTTTAGAGTACTACAACACCATTGTTAGAGTGTAAAATAAGCATTCCCTCCCAGCTAGCGGTGCTCATCTCTGATCTGAAAAGTGTATTATGTGTGTGCCTCTTTAAAAGTGATGACAAATTTGTTGTAAGAAAGAAAAGTGCACAAAGTTCCAGTCCTAGAGAGAGAAAAATCGAAAATACGAAAGCAATCAAATAAGATTCTAAAAATAGGCATTCCAAACAGACGTTTAAGATTTTGTGCGACTGGTGCGAAGTTCAAATTCCGAGGAGACTCCACTGTTTGTGTGTGGTTTGTATGAGAACAAGAAACAGATCAACTGTTTGACGTCAGCATCAAGTAAGATGTAGCACTAACACTCACAACAAACGTGAGAACTTAACAGTTTAAAATAATGGTTTAATAGAAACAATAACAAATCAATAGGCACATTATTGCTTTTATCGACATGTTTCTATGTTCAACCCTGAGTTGGAAGGTACACTCGGTCAATTTAAAACTGGGCGGGGACTGAGAGACGGAGCTCCAATCGGGTACTTCCGTGAGGGCTTGGACAGCCAGACTTAGTTCACAAGATTGCGTGTATTCTTGTAGTAGTTATGATGGGGAACTCATTATAATCACAAAAATCTTCTGAGAAAATAATTGATGTACGACGTTTACGCTCAATATTTGCAGCCAAAACACATTTTATTGATTTATGGTTTTCAAGTGGAGTAATACGAAGCTTGTTACAATGCCACGCTTACTGCAGCACTCTCAGCTCAGTGGTAGACAGCTTACTGTTTCTGAGATTGCAAGCTCAAATCTCCTTGTAGCTATTGAACTCCTCACTTTCGTTTTATATACACGAGTAAATATATAACAAGTTTTCTTCATATTTTACGTATGTGGCATTTATTTAGCAGTCCGTCATATCGGTAGTAACCATGACAAACAAAAGATTGAGAGTGTTGTAGCCCCACGTACTATACAAACTTTCCGGTGGCCTTCGCCCCACGTTCACTTTTTCGGTGGTCTTCGCCCCCACGTTTACTTTTTCGGTGGCCTTCTCCCCCACGTTTAAAAATCAACTTTGTATTTTTAATGTTTATTTAAATATTATGTATGTATGCCTCGGCTGCGTCAGTAGAAATTTGCAGAAACACGTATCTCTTAGCAGGGGTAGTACGGCTAAAGAACAAGGCTTAGACAAATTATAATTATACTCCACTTTTTTTATTAATACTTCACACGATTAAATAACACTTCACTGAGATAACATATTATAGAGCTGTGAGATTATTGTTAATTACTTTTTAACACGTAAACTTTATATTATTCTCGCCGTAATGAAATTTTATGTCTAACACTGAATTCGTATAAAATCGAACTGCTTGGGAACGCTGTCTTGTAGCGTTGCCGCCTGAATTTGCAAATTTACTCTATTTCAAGTCTCTGATTGGCTAATCCTACTCCAATAGAATACTTCTATTTAACATAAAGCTTTTCTAGTTTTTGATTGGCTATTTATATTGTTCCAAGAATTATTAGTAGCATTATTAAACTTTCTAATTTATTGTTGTCTCAAAGTTACGTCATTGTTAGCCACTTTCGGCTTCTATTTTCACAGCTTCTACTTTGTTCAATTACGCAATACATTCACATAACATTATTATACATGTACATAATAATATAAACATAATACAATGACTGTTACATACATTTTATATATATTATTACATACACGTATTGCTTTAAGGCGGGCTGTTATTATATTTTATATTATATAATTAGACTGATATCATTTAAGTGTTAAAAATACTGCCTCAAGATAACAATCGAACTGGAGCTGCTTGCGTAGAAGTTGTATCTTACAATCACATTGTTTAATTGAGCAGTTGGTTCTGCAAAACGTATAAAACGACATAAATTTGTATTTAATTCCGCATTGTCTAAAACGTATAGTGTGTGTCATGCTCTTCACGATAACCTCTTCTCCCAATCCTAAAGCTATAAATTAACTGTCCACTGTTGCGCTTCAAGCATCAAAGTTTACTTTCGAGCCCATGCATTAGCCACCATCGCCGAATACACATGGACACCGCAAACTGAAACCAACACAGGAAACAGTGGCGTCATCAATAAAGAAATCCGTGCTAGCACCGCACAGGCGATGACAGCACATCTCGCACTTCCTGTGTTCACTTTCAGTGAGTTTGTTAAGATTGTCAAAACCAAAAACGATGCTCAAGTTAGAAGAACATTTTAAAAAAGAGAAATAGGCAAGGAGAGTTTGGATTGCCCAGTGGGTTTTCCAATGGTGATCTTCATATATACCTTCGTTTCAATAGAATACAGTTTGAGGAAATTCATAAATTAATAGAACCTGAGATTAAAGGAGGGGTTTTTTTACCTGTAATTTTAATTACCAACATCACCAAATTTCACCTTCAAATATCGATGTCTGGGATACGATTCCCGGCCGGAAAGTGGACGTTTTTCTTCAACCATGATTATTCCCTTGTCTCCCTAGTTGGAAATATGAATCGAGGATGAGAGAGAGAGAGAGAGAGAGAGAGAGAGAGAGAGTATTTAAAGGAAAAGCCTACGACAATAGAAACATTCGGCGAATATTCACGGACTATGAACGAATTAACGTCATTGCCGATGTGCGATTGTCCCAAAGTTAATAGACCTTGAATGCTAAAGGCGGCACACAAATGGATTAAAAAAAAATTAAAAGCTTCATTTATGTTTTAAAGTTTGCCGCATGTACAAAATATAGTAAAACAAAACTAAATGAGTTTTATTTATGGACGCTCTTTAACTGCTATGGTTCTTAGTGTCTCATTCTATATTGGGCGTGAAAGACCGGAAATTTTGCTCAGAGGCCTCTATCAGGCTTGAGGTTCTTTTACGTGGCGTAGAACTACGACACGGGACCACCGGCTTTAGTCCCCATCCGAAGGAAGCCTGCTAAGGATATTTACACCCAAAAAAATCCATCGTCCTCCGCCAGGTTTGAACCCTCGACCTCGAAAACTAGAGCCTAGTAACCACTACACAGTGGAGGACTATCAAAATATAGTAAGCTGTTATACTAACCTAAATAGGTTGTTTGAGTCATCCGGTTTATAGCTTCTTCACTGTGAGCTTTGGTAAACAACGATAACACACCAAAGCTAACAAATCCTTTGCATTAGTAGACAATATGCTTGATAAGAGAACAATTGAATATCAAATCTGTTCCAACAGACGTGGCCGACATAGCTAGTGGACCACTGCCTTCCTAACACGGTATTCTCCTTTGAAAATGTAGGTGCAGCCTTGTGCCCCGTTGTTGCAGATATCTTCATGGCAGTGTTCAGGAAACCAGCTATTTAAAACCACGATATAAGAGCACGTGCCTCAATCTCTACTCCATCTGAACAGACCACATATGAATGAAATGAAAAGCAAGGTCTAACCAAAGCCGAGGCTCACCTTCAAGGAGCAGGAAAGGCGCTCAACAGCACAAGACTCTACTACAGCACCCGCATGTCTGCACAGAACACGACACACAGCTCCAGCACGTTTTCAAGTGTTCTCTGGTGCACAGCATCAATATATAGCAATACCTACTTATATGTTAGCAGAAAACTTGCTAATGTACGAAATTAAAACTCAAATAAGCGCTACATCTAGCAATGCTTACTTATACAGGATGTTTTATGAAGAACTGACACATTTCTTTCTTTAATTATTCTGTTCGAAATTCACTCAACGCTCCAAATCTTAGCACCAAATTAAGCAGAATGTTCTGGAGTTTCGATTGCCTGTTAATGTTTTATCCGTAACTGTTAGTTTTATTGTCGGCAACTGTTTTTGAGATTTTGTTCTAGTCAACGTGAAAATGGAGCACACATTAAATGAACGACTCTTCCTTGTAAAGCAATCCTGAATTACGAATTCAATTACAGCTACTCAAAGGGCACACCAGAGAGAATTTGGTGTTCGGAATCCTCCCCAAAGAAACACAATACTGGGAATGGTAAACAAATTGGAAACAGCTGGATCTCTGGTGAGTGAAAAAGGCAAAACTCGTTCATCTAGGCTTCCCACAGTTGTTGACCTAAAAGCACGACTGGATCAGTCACCCAAAAAATCATTAAGACGTTTGTCGCAGGAGACAGGGTAGAGCTATCAATGTTTCAGAGAGCTGTGAAAAGTGCAGGCCTAAAGCCGTATAGGATTCCGGTTGTCCATCAGTTACAGGAAGCAGATAAGGATAGACGACTGAATTATTGTCGTTGGTTTCAGGCATTCATTGTACAAAATCCTGCCATATTGTCCATCACATGGTTCACAGATGAAGCATGGCTCCTTTTATCCGGCTATGTGAACTCAACTCACGCTATTGGGCCAACGAAAATCCACGTTATTCATGAAGCACCTATGCACCCAGTTAAAATCGGAGCTGGACAATGGGACCAATTAAAAAAAATCTGATGTGCTACACTCACATGACTTTCTCTACTCTTATACAAACTATTTTTACAAACGTTTATTCACCATATGCTTCATGTTAATCGAGATGTCAATCTTATTGCTAATATTCTTGTAGATGCAAGAGGAATATGGTAGGTTTTAAGCGACAGTCAAATCTTTTAAGCGTTGGTTGCTATGTGGCGTATTCCAATCTCTTTGCATGTCCAGGACATAAAAAAAATCTGATGTGTTAAACTCACATGACTTTCTCTACTCTTGTAAAACTATTTTTACAAACGCTTATTCTCCATCTACTTAATGTTAATCGAGATAAACATTTGCAGACTCTATCTTATTGCTAAGTTTCTTGTAGATGTAAGGGGAATATATATTTACAAGGGCAATATACAAATACAGTAGCCTTTAAGCATATACATATCTCTTAATAGCTGGTTGCTAGGTGCAGCACCATTCTCTTTGCCACAGATTAATACTCTTTGCATATACAAGACAAAAAAATGAATAACGAATTCCCATTTGAGAAAATTATTGAAAAATTTAAGGGAATAACAAGTAATATCTCGAAAATGGTTCACTCAACAACAAAAATGTATATGACATACATTGTGTATTTTAACGCGATCTACATTTTTGGTGTAGTAAAATTTTGTCTATCTCTTAGGTTTACCAGTTATGCAAAAGTCATTCAGAATGAAGAACACTTTTGGAGACATTCCCAGAAAATTCGAGATATACATTTCATTTGTCATGAAAATACCTTAAACATATGATATTTTAATCAAAATCGTTAGAGCCATTTTTGAGAAAATTAAAATTTTCGAGAAATGTTCCATGTAAAGGGTACTCTGGGGAGGGGGGATTTTCTTGAAAACCTTCGTGTCGTATCTCTGGAAGATACTGAACCTAAATACCAAGTTTGGTGTTTATCCGACTGTTCTTTTCTGAGTTATGCTGTTCACAGGCACACAGACACACACACGGACATGTTTCAAAAATACTTTTTTTTGGATTCAGGGAGTCTCAAAAGTGTATTTCCAGTGAAATCTCGGTATCGAATTTTTGGGTGGAATACAATACTTCCCCTACTTACTATACGTAGTAGAGAAAGTACAAAAACCATGTGAACACTGCAGAGTACCGACGGATTTTCGTGGAGTTTGCTGAGCAACTAGACGATGTAGAGCTGAGTCAAGTATATTTTCAGCAGGACGGCGCTACATGCCATACATCAAATGAATCCATGGCACTAATTGCAAGGTTCTTTGACGACCGGATAATTTCCAAGAACCTGTGGCCACCGAGATCCCCGGATTTGACATCGCCGGACTTCTTTCTATGGAGTTACTTAAAAGACAGGGTTTCTGCCACACGTCCCCAGTACAACATTACACAGGAGATTCAAGCTATTGACAACAGAGTCCTCCAACGAGTGGCCAGTAACATGGAACGACGTGTTGAGTTGTGCCTTATGCAGGATGGAGGACATTTTCAACATTTGCTATAGAGGTAAACAATCTCCCAAAATTCCTCTGCATTTCAGGTATAAAGTTGTCGCTAGCATAACTCGCTTTGAAACAATTACAGAAATAAATTTGTTAGTTCTTCATAAATCACCCTGTATATGAGCCAGAAAGTTTGTTAATGAAACTAACGCTTAAATAATACGATATTCATTGTTCTACAAGAAGTATCAATGTGATATTAAAACTAGGATTAGCGTGACTTTATAGAAATAAATTTAATTTGCAGAGTGGAAGGGAACTTATTACATTCCTTCTAATATGTACTTCATAGAGGTATTACAAAGAAAACAAGTATAGGTAATGGCATTTTGTTCTGTGATCAGCCGTTTTCGAACAAAATGGTTGCTTTTCAAAATTAGATAGTTTATTTGACGAGAATGTATGAAGATAACAGTTCATTATTTGTAAGATGGATAGAGTAACCTATTTCTGACCTAGTTTGGGTAGTAACTATACGACATCATGCAGGGTCGCTGACTAAAAAGCACACCATGTTTATGTCATCTCCACTAGAAGTTGTCATTATTACAATAACATCGTACGACGCATTGAAACCCACAAGTTTTGTGATAAAAGAACTGGAGGTGTGTTTAGTATATAATCACCACGCGCCATACAGCGAAAGTGAAACCTGTTTACGCACGTCAGGTTTTAAAAATGAAAGTGCCAGTTTCTAGTCGGTTGCCGCTGCAGCATGTGTATGCGTTTTATGTCCTCGAAAAACCTAAAACATCTCCACAGAAAGTGGTCACAGAAAAAAATTGAAAGATACAATATGTGTTCCAAATAATGAGATCTGTAATTGGTTTACATTAATCTAATGATTTCCCTTCCACCCGGTATACACAAAATAAATATAGTGCACGAAACTTGTATTGATATCCATAAAGCTTTTAGTGTGAAAAAATAAACAAAGCAATACGGAGCTGCTATGCGGTAAAAATAAAAAGTATTATTGTGTAGAAAAGGTGGGAGTTAAAAAAAATTAGAACTTTTACTACAACTATCAATGTGACATGAAAACTAGGATTAGCGTGGTGTTTTAAAAATAAATTTGCATTAACAGAGATATATAAATTTAAAAATAGCAAGTAGTGTACGAAACCTCTAATGATGAGATCCAGAAGTTTTTAGTATGAAAAAAACTGATGTGTTACACTCACATGACTTTCTCTACTCTTGTACAAACTATTTTTACACACTCTTATTCTCCATCTATTTCATATTAATCGAGATAAACATCTGCAGAAACTATCTTTTGACATGCAAAGAGAATTACATTTTACACATAGCGACCAGTTCTAAAAATATTTGACTATCGCTTAAGGCCTAATATCTTCCCTTTGTTTTATATTTGCATGGGCAATATAGAAATACATAACCTTTAAGCATATTATACATACATCTTAATAGCTGGTTGCTAGGTGCAGCACCATTCTCTTTGCCACAGATTAATTACTCTTTGCATATCCAAGACAAAAAAAATGAATAACGAATTCCCATTTGAGAAAATAAGTATTGAAAAATTTAAGGGAATAACAAGTAATATCTCGAAAACGGTTCACTCAACAAAAAAATCTATGTGACATAAATTGTGTATTTTAACGCGATCTACATTTTTTTGTGTAGTAAAATTTTGTCTATCTCTTATGGTTTACCAGTTATGCAAAAGTCGTTCACAATGAAGAATACTTTTGGAGACATTCCCAGAAAATTCAAGATATACATTTTATTTGTCATGAAAATATCTTAAAACATATGATATTTTAATCAAAATCGTTAAGAGCCATTTTTAGGAAAATTAACATTTTCGAAAAATGTTCCATGTAAAGGGTAATCTGGGGTGGGGGGATTTTCTTGAAAACCTTCGTGTCGCATCTCTGGAAGATACTGAACCTAAATACCAAGTTGGGTGTTTATCCGACTGTTCGTTTCTGAGTTATGCTGTTCACAGACACACACACGAACATGTTTCAAAAATGGTTTTTTTTTTTGGTTTCAGGGGGTCTCAAAACATATATTTTTCCGGTGAAATCTCGGTATCGAATTTTTGGGTGGAATACAATACTTCCCCTTACTATACGTAGTAGAGAAAGTAAAAATACTTAAGATCATACGGAACTGTGATGCTGTAAAATAAAAGTATTGTTTTTTGGGGAAGCTGTTTTCAGGCTTTATGGACTTATGTTTAGGAATGCTCCTCAAACATGTCTCATGTGACTTACAGAAATGCCGTTTCAAGGTGAAACACTTTTAAACAGTTTGCAGCACACGTGCACATAATTGTGGAGGCAGTAATTTAAGCGGAAGTGTAACACTAATGACATTGTCGAAACTAAGCCAAACACCACAGTTCCTCTTAAATCGCGCGCGCAAACTAGCAGCTGGCAGGGTGCAGGTGTTGTCTGTACTGTCCATTCCAAACCAGAGTGCCTTTCACTGAAAACAAACTCTCTGTATTATCCGCGCGAAAGTAGTTCGCAATCCCCGCCCCTAATGGCTGCTTTTTCCCCTCTCACGTGCTTGTTGAACATTGTTTAAATCTATAAAAAGCGCCCTGCTCGAGAATCATAGTTCAAAATGCAACCCGAGGTAACAATCGATTTTATAAGTATGCGGCAATGAACATTTTACTTACGTTATTCACAATCCTCGGGCAAAAGTGCAACATCCAAATCCGAATCCTCCAAAGATGGCTCAGCTGTCATATAGGAATCAGAACTACTCTCCAAAATAATAACAAGGTTATTCACACTTCCACAGCACTGTCGCACTTAAAACAAGTTCCCACATATTATCTTCTTCTATGTTCTATTACGTCTGTTTATATTCCCTGCTGGCTTTGGTTACATTTCTCACTGAAACGCCTGTAAAATGCGATATTAGTTTCGTAATATGCAATAATGCTAGTGTCGGGTATTTTTCTAATAGTGAGTTGAATATACGAAGTATTGTTTGTTTTTCGCCACTTTTTAACTGTTTCCCTCTTTTGTGTTTGAACAGTTTATTCGCACTACATCAAAATAATTTTTATAACAGAAATATTTTGCATATATATTGCAATATATATTTAAGCGTGTAGCGCTTAACATTAAATTAATATAATTTGAAATACGAGGGTAAGACAACTAGCATCCGCACACTATTTTTAAATTTTTGTAGGACGGACCTTCCTCTGCCATGTGAACTCAAGTACCAACTGACTAAATCACAAGATTTGGCCTGAGCTGAGCATATGTGTGTTAGGGTATTATGAATGACCGTTCGCTTATCATATATCCTGTGTTACGCAAAGTGTTTATTCGGTAGTCAGATAGCACCTCTGGGAATTCATTGCTGCATTTCTCGTATATGTAACAGAGTGGCAGTCATGCATACGGTTGGTATTAACAAGCAAGATGCTCTCGGCGTTAGCGCAATAGCAGACGAAAATATTTTGTAATCTCGTAACAGCTAGTATATATCCATTACCTTTAACGACGAGTTCTTATGATAACCGTAATAAAATGTGCAGTTCTATACCTTTCCTGTTCCAATATTTCATAATACAATACATGTATTAAGGAACTATTTACGTTGGCGTAAGAGTGTGTTCTTGGCTTCGTGACAAGCAGAAGCACGTGGTTCTGTTTATATTTAGAGCGAACTGGTTTGGAATGGACAGTAGAGTCCGAACCTCGGTAGGGCCGACAACGTTGTAGCACGCGGTCCCCTAGGCTCTTTGTACCGGAAGATATTTCACAACCTCGCCTGGGCATCACCCCAATGCCAATTATTTGGACACTACTGACGATGGCTACCTCAGAACGGATATGTATTATTCGCTTCGGTATTGTCTGTCCAGTAGGAAGAGTGCTGCCTCGTGCATAGGATGATTTCATATGCTCACTGTTTAGATAACAGCAATGAAAATAGTAAAGCTAAGTAATGTGTTACGCCCAGGTACCCAAGTGGGTGGTCTTGTGGCTCATGAAGAGAGAACATTTTCCTAAACATGGACAGATTGTTCTAAAAGGCATCCATAAGCCACGTGTCGCTTTTCGTAATTATGGCTTGTGCAATAAAGGAATGTTTTAAGATAATCAAGATCGTTGCCCAGTTAGTATTTTTGTATGTTTTTTGGCAATCCTTGTAAATTTTCAAGCACAAGGACTATTCTCTCCTCTCATTCTCTCCGCCAGCTTCTGTTCAGGCAAGAATACAAGCGCATCAAATCAAAATTCACGGCAATTTGTTGCACATAATCTGCCTGGTCACACTTCAGTCAGCTCTCGCTTTTTCAGGATGATATGTTACTTGCTCTGCCTTGGACTTGTCTTGATTAGAGGGATGGGAATGACCGTTTCAACACCCGGTAGTTATGCGTTAATCCAGACGTCAATGTGAGCGCTGTTGTACTTTAACATAGGTCCACTATATTTTGTTTACTGACCCATTCTTGCTATTCAAATGAAACTGTTTTCCCTTTGAGCGCTGAAGTGACAGCTTCATCTGCCCTACTTATTGCCTGTCAATTCTGCAACTTGAAAACTTAGATTCTCTGGCATAGAATACAAATCGTCTCCTGCAGCACGTAGTCAGTCAGAAACTTTCCATTGCGAAATTCAAGATCTATGTCAGGATTGTGAGTTCAGGAAATTGACATTCGGGAGAAATAATTCTCGGAGTCAACGAAGACAATTTCGGGAAAATAAGTGCGAATTAACAAAATAAGACCGCAAGTAATAGTTCGTTTTTCGTCCAGCATCTCGGGGCAAGTTTGAGCAAGTCCTTTGTCACATTAGCCAGTGATGGAGTAATTATTTGATAACGCAATCATATTTTGCTTCTACAGAATTCCTTCGACACTGCATTGGTCTTTCGTAGTAATCATATTGAAAAGGCATTAAAATGTACATCTCTCTGAGCGGCGACCTGCTACCAGCACACTGCCGCAATTTTTATATTGGATATTAAAAAGAGTGCTTGACCTCACATATACTGTTTACCTTAGCCCAGCACGAGTGGCTACTCCAGCTGTTTAATAAACCGCATTACCCATTATATCAATTTGACTGTACATCGAAAGAGCAAACATAGTACATTACTGCCTACGCATAAAGAGAGTGCCTTCAGTTCCTTTCATTATCATGTTTTTATTTTCTCTCCTATGTACTTACAGTGAATAGAGGAAGTATTGTATTTCACCCAAAAAATCGAAGTCAAGATTTCACTGGAAATACTTGTTTTGAGTACCCCTGAACCAAAAACACAGTTTGAAAACAAATCCGTGTATGTGTGTGTGTGTGTGTATATATATATATATATATGTCCGAGTCTGTCTGCCTGCCTGTCTGCATCTCTGTGAAAAGCATAACCCAAAAACGAAATGTCGAATAAATTACAAACTTCGAATATAGACTCAGCATCTTTCAAAATTGCGAAACGAAAACTTTCAAGAAAACACTCTCACCCCAAACAACTCTTTACGTGAAAGATTTTTCGAAATGTTCGATGTCTTCAAAAATGGCTCTAAACGATTTTGTTTAAAATACCATGTTTAAAACATTTACTTGAACAAATAAAATCTCTACCTTGAATTTTCCGTAATAGCTTGTGAAGTGCTCTTCATTCCGAGGAATACACTAACATCTTGTTTAACAAGGTGTTCAAAGTTTAGAATGTTAAAACGTTTGCATTTCATCGCGCTTTTACAGCAAATTGTTAGTTAACTTAGGCAACTGCGAACGCTAGATTTCGATAAGGCGGTGGCCGAACTACACTGCTTCTGAACGTGCTCCGATGCACCTTTGTCTATGTATCATTGCGCTCTCTGTGTCAGTAGCAGACAACTATTTACATTCATGGCAATGCCATGTGAAGTTCCCGATTGTTTGAAATTAAATTGCGGTTTATTTATGGACGCTCTTTAACTACTATGGTTCTTAGCGTCCCATTCTATATTGGGCGTGAAAAGCCGGTAATTTTGCTCAGAGGTCTCTTTATCAGGCTTGAGGTTCTTTTACGTGCCGTAAATCTACGACACGGGACCACCGGCTTTACTTCCCTTCCGAAGGAAGCCATGCTAAGGATTTTTACGCCCGAAAAAATCCATCGCCCTCCGCCGGGTTTGAAACCGCGACCTTGGGAACTAGAGGCTAGCACGTCCACAGAGGACGACCCGATTGTTTGAGGTTAGAATAGCGATGTCAACTGTAATAAATGTTTCACTGTTTAAAACGCGTTAATTAACATCTGCTTAATAAGCATAGACGTATTATTAAGCGCGAAAAAGAAGACAGTCTTAATATTAAAGAATAATATTGCAGCCTGGGACAAAATTCGGAGTAATTTAATAGGCATGAAGGGTTTCTCCTAAATCAGTAAGCAACAGAGACAATTTTATGCTAACATAAAGTGCTGCACCAGAAACGTTGGGTGCGAAGAGCGTGTAAGACGGTTTAAAACTGTGGTGGACACCGCAATGAAACCAAAGTGGACAGAAATGTGTTATCGCTGGTTAATCAAGCAGACCCGAGAAAAATACCGTTTGTTTCTTGAAGCAAATGCTTGTAGCTTTGAAAATACCAACATTATCACCTACCAAGTAAATGAAAAATGTTAGTAGCATAAAATCTAAGTACCTAATTAGCACTTGTAGCACAGGAGAAAGAGGCATGCTTTTGTTGGTAGTATTCTAACTGTTCGTATTTCCCATAAGACCATGTTCATGACCCCTTGAACAGTCTATATCGCTTTAAAAGTTCCTCCTTTTGTAGGGTTTCAAATTTATTATGACGTACAACTGCTCTTCTATTAGGGATGACATTAAAAAATGCCAATTGTAGCAAACTCGCATCAACAGCTTGTTTTGCGGTAGCCGCTTGCCAACTTCTAACGTTTGTTAAACGCCTTAACACAGGGGTACAGCAATGTTAAAGTTAACATTACTTGATGAAACAGAATGTGTGTTAACGTCAGTGTTAAATCAGTTTAACATTGTGTTAAAATTTAGCATCTGTTGGTGAAACCGGCCCTACATGTGGTAAACCATAAAAGAGTGACAAAAACGTACTAAAACAGTAGATTGTTTAAAATACACAGTTTACTTCGAATAAATGTTTTGTTGCATTAGCCAATTCTGAGATATGCGTTGTAATACGATTTAATTTTTCAATACTTTGTCATTTGATTTAGAGTGCTGTCGCTATTCACTTGTTTCTGACGATGTCGTGGAAAGACTGGAATTTCAAGGCCAGCATACAGCAACCCGGTTTTTAAACATACGACTATCGATTCTGTTTTCTGTATCCCCTTGTACCTTCAATGAAATGTGTAATGAAGCTATTTTCTGCAAAGGTTTATGTCAATTAAGATGAAGTAGTAGGAAAAATAAGCTTTCGTAGGAATAGTTTGTGGAATAAGTAGAGGAAGACATTACGATGTAACACAAGCTTTTCATGTGTTTTTGATGTGGTAGTAAAGGTGATGAAACGTTTAAATACTGCAACAAAGTATTTGTAAGTTACCATATACCTCACATGGAATATTCCTTTATCTAAAGTGGCTGCGACCGACATGCAACACGTGTTGGACACGCAGTGACAAAGTAAGTCCGATCATTTCCAAAACCCAGTTAGCAAGGTGGGAGTGGCGGTGAACGTTGTGGTACCAGCCTCATGTTCGAACAATTATTATTGATCACTCCGTCTCGTTTCGCTCTCCCGTGCCGTGCCTACACGTCCAATTTATTAATCGAATGCCCTGATACGAGGGCAGTCCCAGAAGTACCCAACCTGAAGTATATATAGCGGTTGTTATTTCAAACAAATGACTATGGTAGAAAGTACCACCCTTATAAAGCTTAAGTCTGAAGTTTGACGATGCTACGTTGTTTAATAAATGTTTGGCAGCCATCAATAGTGAACTCTCTCAGCGAATTTGTAAACATGGATAAAACTGGCCATCGTTATGTGATACAATACTTTCATTTGAAAGGCATTAGTCCAAATAATATTAAAGCTGAGCTAGATTCTACTCTGGGGGAGTCTACCACCCAATATTTTACTGTTGTAAACGAAGGAGCAGAGTTTAAGCGAGGCCGTACGAGCTGCCAAGACGAACATCGCAGTGGTCGACCAAATGAGGTGACCGCGCCAGAAATTTCAAGAAAATCCACAAAATGGTATTGGATGGCCGTGGACTAAAAGTGAGCGAGCTAGCAGACATCGTAGACATTTCAAAAACTGCTGTACATCGCACACTGACTAAAAATTTAGACATGGAAAGTTGTGCGCAAGATGGGTGACGCGTTTACTGACAATGGAACAAACGCAGCGTCTTGAGGATGTTTGACGTTGTTTTGCTGCAATAAAGCCGAGTTTTTGCGTCGATTCATAACCATGGATGAAACATGGACCCATCACTTCATACGTGAGACGAAGGAACAGTCAAAGCAGTGGATTGAAAGGGAAGAATTGACTCCAAAGAGGGCGAAGACAGTTCCATCTGCAGACAAGGTCATTGCGTCAGCTTTTTGGGATGCGCGTGGGATAGTTTTCATTGATTATCTTCAAAAAGGATAATCAATCAATGGCGAGTATTATGCAAACTTATTGCAGCGTTTGAATGATGAAATAAAGCAAAAACGGCCGCATTTAGCGATAATGCACCAGTTCACACATCCATTATCACCATGGCCAAAATCAATGAGTTAAAGTTCGAATCGCTTCCTCATACCCCCTATTCGCCAGACTTAACCCTCTCTGATTAGTTTCTGTTTCCAAAGTTGAAGAAATGACTTAGTGGTAATAGATTTGCTAAGAACGAAGAGATGGAGTTCGCAGTTGATGGCTATTTTGCAGAACTCGGCGGTTCTCACTATAACCGGGGTATCGAAGCTATTGAACATCACTAGGAAAAGTGTATTGAGTTGAAAGGAGACTATCTAGAGAAATAAACTTGTTTTTTTCCCAAAATATTTATGTTTTCTTTGTTAGGTCGGGTACTTCTGGGACAGCCCTCGTAATATGGCTTCATTTGTGTGTATTGTACAGCCGATGGATTTACCAGAAAGTAGTCCACAACTTACAAGAACTATAGCGAGTTAGGTGCATCTCATTTTACTATCAGCACACGTTTAGTCACAGGTGCTGCGTAGTAGACGGTTACAGAGCCTTTCTGTAGCCTAGTGGTTAATACACCTGATTGACCTAAAGGTTAATTTGTTTACAATATTTGTAGGGGTTAACCTAACCTGCGTATAGGCTGGTTCACAACTACCGAGAACAACAAAGTTGAAATACATGTATTCTAATGGAAGCGTTCACAATCGACGGGAAGCTTTCCCGGGTCCCTGGAGCAGGAAAGAACAAGTTTTAACTTTCTCGTTCCTGTTCCCGGGCATGGCATATTAGATCCATATTGTGCATATTAGACTCTTCACTCTAGAGGTTATTCTAGGCGGCCATGACATTAACAACCTCTAGTGCTCTCTATACTCGCAAAATCGAAACTTGAACCTGGAAAAAATTATTAGCATATGAGCGCCCTAACCTCAGATCCATTGAGCGTTGCTTCTTATAGTGAAAGGGCCATCCGTAGTTATCTTATATGCAACTCAAAACTGGCTATTGCCTAAAACACAATAGTAAAAGCTACAAAGAACAGCTAAAACCGGTAGAAATTAACGAACAATACACAACTTTAATGTACGCCATTAAATAAAGGAATGAAAGCTTGGTACCAAATAATTTAATTGAGTTTTATTTATGGACGCTCTTTAACTGCTGTGGCTCTTGGTGTCCCATTCTATATTGGGTATGAAAGGCCGGTAAGTTTGCTCAGAGGCCACTTTATCAGACTTGAGGTTCTTTTACGTGCTGTAAATCTACGACACGGGACCACCGTCTTTACTTCCCTTCCGAAGAAAGCCATGCTAAGGATTTTTACGTCCGAAACAATCCGCGACCTCGGGAACTAGAGGCTAGCACGGTAACCACTACACCACGGTGGACGATAAAGCTTGGTACGTGGTGAATTTAAAAACAAATGAAATCCCACTGCGCAAATCGACTTTCCACTTTGTGATCGATATGCATTCCTGTTCTCGTTACCGGGCTGTTGTGAACCAAAATCTCGTATGTTGCATTGCTTCCCGTTCTTGTTTCCGGTTTGGTTACCCTTCGTCGGGCGGTTGTGAATCAGCCTAGTGGCAGTTCAGTCTCTACTCAATCCTCTTTGCCTGCTGGTCCTAGAAATACTTAAAAACTTGTCTATTGTTCATGCTGATCCATCAAATCTTTTATTTAGTCAATAAACCCTGCTCAGTGAACCAGTTGGTATACTCCTCACATCGATAAATCTCTAAAAGTGACCTCGGAAAGAAGGGGCATGACTGACATTGTGAGTTTGAGTCATTCCTGTTTCGGCCCTCCCTGTGTACGCCCCTGTAGTATTGCGTAAATCCTTTGCCTTGTGTTGCTTTCAAGAGAGCACAAGAAACTGCGGCGTCCACGAAGGTCAGGGTCAGAGCAGAGCGAATGTGAGAATGGGCTGAAAATCGGTCAACGCTCGGTCCACGGAGAAATATCTCCTTGCAGATAAAACATCCCACGCCGATATCTGTTCATCGCTACATACGGCACCAAATATCTGTTCTAAAAAGCGACACCCTAATTTTTCATCCTACACAATTTATTTCTGCATGTTGGAGTGATTTCTCATAACCAGCTCCTGTCCTTAATATTACAAAAGTAAGAATTGGTTTGGATTTTTCAACACTTTTGTCATATTTTGAAGTTCTGTCGCTATTCGATTGTTTCTTGCAACGTCATGGAAAGAGTATGGAATTTTTCTTCAGAAGTGAGGCAGTCGTAGAAGGAACAAATGAGCTATGCGAAAGCTAGGGAAGACGGAAAAACCTTATGAAGGGAAATTGCATTTATTTAGAGCACCACGGTTCATTGTCGCTATTAATTATTGCCCATCTAGCTAATCTCAGTGTATCTGATATCAATATTTTAGTTTTCCACGCAGAACTAAAGGTTCCGAACATTTAAGGGGGCAGAAGTCCTATCCCGCCGAAGTTAAATCTGTTAAAATCATGAGAGACTATCTGAGAAAGTATTTAATACATCACACTGAAATTTCTGCAGGATGTAGGTGCAAACATTCAGTTTATTGATCAACGTTTATATAGAAAGTGTGTTTATCAAGGAAGATAGGACCATTTCTTAATTATACCACCGTTTGATTAACATTTATCAGCAATTATTTTACAAAAATAACCAACCATGTTATTAACATCAAAGTATATCCATAATAGCACTTAAGAGGTTGATTTTTCATCCAAAAATTAAATTTAGCTATCTCCAATACTTTCTGAGAAAATCGTCATTTGTACCAGGAAATCTTACTCACAGAAAAACCTGTCCAAAGCAAAAATGGATAAAACAATCTCTCATACTTAACATAGTACTAGTTTGCAGTGCAAAACCTTTCTAAAAGATGGCCTAAAATTTACCATACTGCAAAGTGTACAGAGTTACGATTATTTTTCTGTGAAGCTCTGGAGAATTCACAGTACAAAATGGCAGATGTAGCAGATTTTTAAAAATAGTTTAAAATATAAATATTTCGTCTACGATGAAAATATATCAAATGAAAGAGGAAATTCCAATTAAAAAACTGATTTTCTCTGACTATTTACTGCGTAAAAATATAATAATAATGATCTACTCTATATACTTTTGCGTCTACAGTTCCCTATTTTTATTTCACATTAATCGGCCGCATACTTCACCTAAGAGTTGTACAACTAGTTTCTTTTCGTGCGAAATAATGTCAATTTTGCAACCTTTATGTAAAATAAAGCAAAATTTCGCTTTTTGCTAACCGTAAAACAGGATCCCTTCTACAGGCAATTAGTTTTCTAACAATCTGCAGTACGACGACTTAATGGAAACAAAATCAAATGGTGTCCTGTTAATGCACAATTCAGAATTAATATAATTTATTCTAACTTAGGATAGTGAAGTACTTTATCGACGCAACAATGCTCCAATGTTAAATCATGTGGTCTAACCTTTATCGGACGCAACAATACTCCACGTTAAATCATGTGGTCCAACCTTTATCGGACATAACAATACTCCACGTTAAATCATGTGGTCCAACCTTTATCGGACACAACAATACTCCACGTTAAATCATGTGGTCCAACCTTTATCGGACACAACAATACTCCACGTTAAATCATGTGGTCCAACCTTTATCGGATACAACAATACTCCACGTTAAATCATATGGTCCAACCTTTATCGGACACAACAATACTCCACGTTAAATCATGTGGTCCAACCTTTATCGGACACAACAATACTCCACGTTAAATCATGTGCTCCAACCTTTATCGGACACAACAATACTCCACGTTAAATCATGTGGTCCAACCTTTATCGGATACAACAATACTCCACGCTAAATCATGTGGTACAATCTTTATCGGACATAACAATACTCCACGTTAAATCATGTGGTCCAACCTTTATCGGACACAACAATACTCCACGTTAAATCATGTGGTCCAACCTTTATCGGACACAACAATACTCCACGTTAAATCATGTGGTCCAACCTTTATCGGATACAACAATACTCCACGTTAAATCATGTGGTCCAACCTTTATCGGACATAACAATACTCCACGTTAAATCATGTGGTCCAACCTTTATCGGACACAACAATACTCCACGTTAAATCATGTGGTCCAAACTTTATCGGACACAACAATACTCCACGTTAAATCATGTGGTCCAACCTTTATCGGACACAACAATACTCCACGTTAAATCATGTGGTCCAACCTTTATCGGATACAACAATACTCCACGTTAAATCATGTGGTGCAACCTTTATCGGACACAACAATACTCCACGTTAAATCATGTGGTCCAACCTTTATCGGATACAACCATACTCCACGTTAAATCATGTGGTCCAACCTTTATCGGATACAACAATACTCCACGTTAAATCATGTGGTCCAACCTTTATCGGATACAACAATACTCCACGTTAAATCATGTGGTCCAACCTTTATCGGATACAACAATACTCCACGTTAAATCATGTGGTCCAACCTTTATCGGATACAACAATACTCCACGTTAAATCATGTGGTGCAACCTTTATCGGACACAACAATACTCCACGTTAAATCATGTGGTGCAACCTTTAACGGACACAACAATACTCCACGTTAAATCATGTGATTTAACCTTTATCGGACGCAACAATACTCCAATGTTAAATCATGTGGTCCAACCTTTATCGGATACAACAATACTCCACGTTAAATCATGTGGTCCAACCTTTATCGGATACAACAATACTCCACGTTAAATCATGTGGTGCAACCTTTATCGGACACAACAATACTCCACGTTAAATCATGTGGTGCAACCTTTAACGGACACAACAATACTCCACGTTAAATCATGTGGTTCAACCTTTATCGGACGCAACAATACTCCAATGTTAAATCATGTGGTCCAACCTTTATCGGATACAACAATACTCCAATGTTAAATCATGTGATCTAACCTTTATCGGATGCAACAATATTTCAATGTTAAATCATGTGGTCCAACCTTTATCGGACACAACAATACTCCACGTTAAATCATGTGGTCCAACCTTTATCGGACACAACAATACTCCACGTTAAATCATGTGATTTAACCTTTATCGGACACAACAATACTCCACGTTAAATCATGTGGTCCAACCTTTATCGGACACAACAATACTCCACGTTAAATCATGTGGTGCAAGCTTTATCGGACGCAACAATACTCCACGTTAAATCATGTGGTCTAACCGGTGGTCTAATCTTTATCGGACGCAACGATACTCCAGGTTAGAACATGTGGTCTAATCTTTATCGGACGCAACAATACTCCAGGTTAGAACATGTGGTCTAACCGGTGGTCTAATCTTTATCGGACGCAACGATACTCCAGGTTAGAACATGTGGTCTAATCTTTATCGGACGCAACAATACTCCACGTTAAATCATGTGGTCTAACCGGTGGTCTAATCTTTATCGGACGCAACGATACTCCAGGTTAGAACATGTGGTCTAATCTTTATCGGACGCAACGATACTCCAGGTTAGAACATGTGGTCTAACCGGTGGTCTAATCTTTATCGGACGCAACGATACTCCAGGTTAGAACATGTGGTCTAATCTTTATCGGACGCAACAATACTCCACGTTAAATCATGTGGTCTAACCGGTGGTCTAATCTTTATCGGACGCAACGATACTCCAGGTTAGAACATGTGGTCTAATCTTTATCGGACGCAACAATACTCCACGTTAAATCATGTGGTCTAACCGGTGGTCTAATCTTTATCGGACGCAACGATACTCCAGGTTAGAACATGTGGTCTAATCTTTATGGGACGCAACGATACTCCACGTTGAACATGTGGTCTAATCTTTATCGGACGCAAAGATACTCCACGTTGAACATGTGGTCTAATCTTTATGGGACGCAACGATACTCCACGTTGAACATGTGGTCTAAGCTTTATCGGACGCAATGATACTCCACGTTAGAACATGTGGTCTAATCTTTATCGGACGCAACGATACTCCACGTTGAACATGTGGTCTAATCTTTATCGGACGCAACGATACTCCACGTTAGAACATGTGGTCTAATCTTTATGGGACGCAACGATACTCCACGTTGAACATGTGGTCTAAGCTTTATCGGACGCAACGATACTCCAGGTTAGAACATGTGGTCTAATCTTTATCGGACGCAACGATACTCCAGGTTAGAACATGTGGTCTAATCTTTATCGGACGCAACGATACTCCACGTTAGAACATGTGGTCTAATCTTTATCGGACGCAACGATACTCCACGTTGAACATGTGGTCTAATCCTTACCGGATGCAACGATACTCCAGGTTAGAAAATGTGGTCTAATCTTTATCGGACGCAACGATACTCCACGTTAGAACATGTGGTCTAATCTTTATCGGACGCAACGATACTCCACGTTAGAACATGTGGTCTAATCTTTATGGGACGCAACGATACTCCACGTTGAACATGTGGTCTAATCTTTATCGGACGCAACGATACTCCACGTTAGAACATGTGGTCTAATCTTTATGGGACGCAACGATACTCCACGTTGAACATGTGGTCTAATCTTTATCGGACGCAACGATACTCCACGTTGAACATGTGGTCTAATCTTTATCGGACGCAACGATACTCCAGGTTAGAACATGTGGTCTAATCTTTATGGGACGCAACGATACTCCAGGTTAGAACATGTGGTCTAATCTTTATCGGACGCAACGATACTCCACGTTAGAACATGTGGTCTAATCTTTATGGGACGCAACGATACTCCAGGTTAGAACATGTGGTCTAATCTTTATCGGACGCAACGATACTCCAGGTTAGAACATGTGGTCTAATCTTTATCGGACGCAACGATACTCCAGGTTAGAACATGTGGTCTAATCTTTATCGGACGCAACGATACTCCAGGTTAGAACATGTGGTCTAATCTTTATCGGACGCAACGATACTCCAGGTTAGAACATGTGGTCTAATCTTTATCGGACGCAACGATACTCCAGGTTAGAACATGTGGTCTAATCTTTATCGGACGCAACGATACTCCAGGTTAGAACATGTGGTCTAATCTTTATCGGACGCAACGATACTCCAGGTTAGAACATGTGGTCTAATCTTTATCGGACGCAACGATACTCCACGTTAGAACATGTGGTCTAATCTTTATGGGACGCAACGATACTCCACGTTGAACATGTGGTCTAACTTTGTCGGACGAAACAATACTCCAATGTTAAATCATATGGTTTAACCTTTATCGTATGCAACAATACATAATGATAATCACATACACTAACCTTTATCGGACATAACAATACTCCAATGTCAAATCACGTGATCTAACTTTTGTCTGACGCAACAATACTCCAATGTTAAATCATGTGGTTCAACCTTTATCGGACGCAACAATACTCCAATGTTAAATCATGTGGTTCAACCTTTATCGGAAGCAGCAATACTCCAATGTTAAATCATGTGGACTAACCTTTATCGGACGCATCAACATTGCAATATTTATTATGCTGTCTCATCTGTAGCCTTCAATATGATTTAAAAATTTACTTTCAATTCTGTGCTTCACATAGAGTTTTATAAGCTATAAACAGGCATGACATGAAAACAGGGCAGCTTATTACATACTTTATACTATGTGCATACATGTGTGGGATTGAGAGATCACTAAGGTTGGTTACACGGTCAATGCTGTAGGTGCGGCAAATGCATGACGTAATTTAAAGTTACGTCAAGGGCAAAAAAGATAGTCAATTAAACACGAGGCGCATCTCTCATTGTGTCGTGTCTAGCAATTAGGCCCCTGCAAATCAAACATGATGCTATTCCCTTTTCCCGTTGCTGACGGTATCGGCAAAACTAGGAATACAGTGTTATAACAACAGATCGACACAATTTTAACAGCTTATCCAGAGAATCCTTAAAGCCATGAAACATTGAAGGTAAACTAACAAAAGTCCCTCCAAATTCTAACATGGGAATGGCGCCGGAAATACATGTACCCCTGAGGTGTCTGAATAGTGGGTGTGTTCGAGGGAGAATTTTGTCTTAACTTTCCTAATTCAGTTATCAGGAGCTTTAAAGCTTGCTGGAGCTGACGACACTGTCGCCTTGCAGGGATCTCACCTCGAGATAAGTGATGAACAGACACAGGAATTTCTAAGCATTAGAGCCAGGACGAAAGGAAATGACGTTAACTGTTACTGGATTTACGCAGCAACGTCGCAGGTAACTTGCTTACCAACTACCCCCTTCCCTAGTATAGGGTGTTGGCATTTGCAGATACCAGACCATGTTTACCTGCCCGTCGGTGAATCATGACCGGTGTTGTTTACATTCTTTGTATTGATATAACGGTTTGAGTGCAGATAACTTGAAACCAATTGCTCAGGAATTCCTATGCCTTGTGATGACGTACAGAAAAAATCTGTGCTACATTCATATGACCTTCTCTACTCACTGTACGTTTGTTTTTAGATAACTTCTACATATTATTCTTACGAAAGCTTATTTTCTATCCACTTCATGTTAATCGAATAAAACCTTTGCAGACAACTTTGTAAACTTACACTGTAAGACAGTTTACTTTAATATAAATAAATAAATAAAAGCTTTCTAATATTTTCATCTTTTAATGTGGAAGTCCGCGCTGATTAACTTATCTGAACAAAACACTACATTTATAAAAAACCATCGGACATCACAGATTAAGCACCTTATATATTCCAAAAACTATCCCCACCCTTATTTTCATTCATTTAGCATCCTTAAATGTTTAAAAATTACCCTCACCCTTACGTTCTATCCCTTATATATACAGCTGCACCAACTGGCCTAGCAGAACAAATTCGTGCACTTGCACTATAGGGCTTGGGGAAACTTATAATTCAAAGTCAAATTCTTCTCTTTGCGAACCGCCGGTCGGTCATGAAGGTTGCCTACTTCATCGACAATGATGCGATTTCAAAAGGGGAAGTCGATCGCAACGCAGAACGTTACAGAGTGGAGCGCAAACTGGGGAAGGGAAAGTATATTTGGTTGCCATGACTACGGACGCGTTTCGTGGCGGGAAGCTTTTCCGCAACAGCCAGGGTTCTCAACACAATGCAAGAAACTTTTTAACTTTTTCTCGTCTATTTGAAGTGAAATAGATCGGTAGAAAGGGCAGCGCACAGAGCGAGTCCAATTACTGTTGTTTATATCGGTTTGCATAATGTGTTAAAATGTGATCCTTTTTCCTTAAGTGATAACGGATTACTATTGTGTGATCATAGATGCTTTCGCGAAAGTGAAAAGCAGAAAAATCGTCTTCATATAAAAGTAGTAGTAGTAGTAAGGTGAGTCTTATTTAATTAACGAAGCAGTAATCAATAGCAATTCCTCTTTCAGTTTCTTTTAATCGTGAGTCAATAAATTTAGCCTTGTTTTTGCGAGTATTTCCCAGCATGTCACCTCCTGCTCATAGTTAAATTGTCACTTAATAATCTATGCTATTCTATATTCGTACGCGATCAATATGTGATTGACGCCTACTTTAAACTGGACGCACGGAGCATATAATAATAATAATAATAATAATAATAATAATAATAATAATAATAATAATAATAATAGGCGAGTCACTATTAATTCACTCAATGCACACGCCTGATGCATATAGGTTTTCACCCTATTACGTACAAATATCTACCGTTTCACCAACCTGAACAGTAACCCATACATTTACGTTTTAGGTCTTAGCGAATCGAGTTTGGCTTTTGGCCGCAAATGGTAGGAAGGTTCGCGCTAGATTCGTTCTAAGTTATTTCTTTAGTTTATGAAAACCACTACAGTAGGTAACAAATGCACCTGAAATGTATTTAATAGCTCATTTACGTTTTCGGGTAGATGAATGCACGCCACGCTGTTGATACCGTAATTACTGACGGGAGATATAACTAATTAAATAAAGAAATGATAGTAAGATAAACAAATAATTGCAATAAATCGTTTCCGCACATTAAACCAATGCATAATGCAATAAGCTTGAGTTGAAAGATTTGTCCGGAAAGAAAAAATAATTAGGAAGTCAGGTTAACGAAAGTCATTAGTATCAGCCGAGGTCAGAACACATTAGCGTAAAAGGTTCCTGGAACGTAGTTACAAGTTCAGTACGTTGAACAGTCACTTAGGCAAATTCTGCAAAAGAGAAAGGTGGATGAAATTCTCAGAATTAGGAAAGTTACCCTAGTATCAAGGTAACAGAGGCACATGTAGGTTTCTTTAAGTATTGGCTTGGGCGTGAAACAGCGTTGGTGGGGAGTAATAAAGTGTGCGGAGCTAAAATTAATAAATTTTCGTGCAGTTTAAATCAGAGTGTTACTCTGGTACCGTCACCGATACTTACTGCTCGTGTGATATTTTAAGCGCTCAGTGACGCGCTTGTGTGAGTAAGATTTCGCGGCCATCGCGAAGGAACTTTCCGAGCAACATTTTAGCGATTCTCGCCAAGTTACGCTACACAGTTATTTCGAAACACAACGTTGATACTGCAGAAGTTAGCAGGTATAATAATTCAACTGTTATAGTTTCGAGTGCTACGATTGATAGTAAGTTTCATTCTTTATCTTCAAACGGTCGGCAACTCGCTTCTATAGCTCAAGTACTAGATCACATTAAATTTCTCAATCAATTTAAACTGGTGTTATCCTTTCGCAATAAACTCACGCATACGCTGAGAAAGTACTCGTAACCCTACCACTAGAGCAGCTGGCGCACAAGACAATAGAACGAGCTACCAGATAACGGCATCAGAAGCAGGTAAAGTATACTGCATCAGAAGAGCCAACCATCGTCTTGTATCACTGCGAGAAACCGGCTTATGGGACACAAAGTACTCTAGAATAAACTCCATCAAATTCCTTTGTAAACTCTGAAATGTAGCAGACATCAGTCGCTTTTAGAAAGATTTATTGTATAGAATATACTTTGTATATTGTCTCCAAAACTCCCACTGAACTAACTACTGCTCAAACGGATCCACTGTCGGAATCAATAGAAATGCACTTAGAGAAATGATATTGGATTATCACAAACAATGGTACATGCATTTTACAAACAACTTGTGACAATATTTCAAAGACTAACAGAGGTTTAAAAAAACTGCAAGCAAAGTTTGAGGTGTTAACCGAATTCAGCCAGCTATGATGGTATTAGATTTGGAGTTAAAAAGCAACGAGCTGCAAATTTCACAGCTTGGATTTTATGGTCATTCGTTTATTGTTATAAATGTGAGCGATCGAATCCTTGTGCAGTGCGGGCGTTTTAAGGTAAGGCCACGGACCGGCTATATGTGTAGCAGGTTGCACTGCGTGACCTCGGTACTTTTCCGATGCGCAACTAGCGGCGCATGACGTGTTCAGTGTTATTTGTTCGTGCTATAAGAGAGTTGACATTGTGAACCTCAAACGTGAAAGTTTATTTAAGATATTTGTGTTGTGTGTTAATGTCTGTTATTAATCCACTGCAATGCCTGCCGACAAATTCACGCTTGAACAACGAACTTTTATGTGCAACACATACGTAAAAACCCACTCACGTAGAGAGGAATCGATTTTCTTGCACCTTTGGCAGACAGTACGAAGAACCGAGCTTAGTAAAGGCGTGGGTTTACCATCTAAGATAAGTCATTTTTCAGTGTCGCTAAGATGCAAAAATGCATTGTGTAGTAGTTAATTAGTTAATTTCAGGAGACATTTCCTCGTATTCTAGTTCCAGGTAGAGAAACCGTTAGACGTTTGGTTAATACGTTTAGGACAATGGGATCACTAAATGCTAAACCTAAGAAGCGAAAAAGAAATGCAAATGAGGAAAAAACTGACGAAACTGGCGCATGTATTTGTGCGGAACCCTATAAAAAAGCTTATATAAGTAAAATCCTCACAGCATACACGAACTTAAGGTCAATACAAGCACAAATTATGAACATTAAGCAAGAAGAACTTATGCGTGTGAATGGAAATTTCATCCGAATATGCCAGAAATGTCTTCATGCAGACGGACTCCACTTATAACTTATTATAGTGCATGTTACCATCACTCCTGAATAAGTAACGCAGTAACAGAACGAAAACTCCATAGTGTAATGGCGTGCTGAGCACGCATACGCGCTATCCGTGGCCTCACCAGAAAACGATCGCCCTGTATTTTTATATGCTTTGAGAGCGGTTCCTGAATAAGGTCGTGTGATTTAAATTACAGCTGAGCGGTATGGCTCAGGCGGGTACGTCTATGGCCCGTATTCCGGAAGTCCCGGATTCAACCCACCAGAACCGACCAACCTGACTGAAGGGTTTTTCGCGGTTTTCCTCGGTCTCTAGATGAATGCTGGGTTGGGTAATTTCATCCGCGAATTTTCCTATCATCGCTTTCATCACTACATTTAATTTTTTTCTTCTTCACCTCCAGTGTTATGATCCAGAGTTTGCTTGCTCCTCGATAGACTAATGACCCAAGGCATTCGATTGATCACTCATCCTAGATGTGCTATGATCTAGAGCTTGCTTGCTCCTCGATAGACTAATGACCCAAGGCATTAGATTGATCACTCATCCTGGATGTGCTATGATCTAGAGCTTGCTTGCTCCTCGATAGACTAATGACCCAAGGCATTGGATTGATCACTCATCCTGGATATGCTATGATCCAGAGCTTGCTTGCTCCCCGATAGACTAATGACCCAAGGCATTGGAGTGATCATCCATCCTGGATGTGCTATGATCCAGAGCTTACTTGCTCCCCGATAGACTAATGACCCAAGGCATTGGCGTGATCACTCATCCTGGATATGCTATGATCCAGAGCTTACTTGCTCCCCGATAGACTAATGACCCAAGGCATTGGCGTGATCACTCAGCCTGGATGTGCTATGATCCAGAGCTTGCTTGCTCCCCGATAGACTAATGACCCAAAGCATTGGCGTGATCACCCATTCTGGATGTGCTATGATCCAGAGCGTGCTTGCTCCTCGATAGACTAATGACCCAAGGCATTGGCGTGATCACTCAGCCTGGATGTGCTATGATCCAGAGCTTGCTTGCTCCCCGATAGACTAATGACCCAAGGCATTGGAGTGATCATCCATCCTGGATGTGCTATGATCCAGAGCTTACTTGCTCCCCGATAGACTAATGACCAAGGCATTGGAGTGATCACCCATTCTGGATGTGCTATGATCCAGAGCGTGCTTGCTCCTCGATAGACTAATGACCCAAGGCATTGGAGTGATCAACCATTTTGGATGTGCTATGACCCAGAGTTTGCTTGCTCCTCGACAGGCTACTGACCCAAGATATTGACTCCTAAGTCCTACAAAGAGGAGGGTAATCCGTTGAAGAAGGTCTTTATTACGATCACAAAGAGATTTATGACTCATCTGATCACAGGGAATGAATATATATATTTATATATTTATATATTTATATATATATATTTATATATATATACATCCGATGTGTTGTATTCGCATGACTTTCCCTCCCAAAGCTTCTGCAAACTAATCTTACAAACGCATATTCTTCAATCTGCTTTATGCAAATTGAGATTTACAGATGTAGTTTTATTTACACATTTCGTTGTTGTTACAAGGGGGCTACAGTAGGCTTAAGCAATAGTCACATCCATCGCTATGTTATGGCTTTGATATTCCGTTCTCTTTGCATGATCACATAAAAAAAAGAATAGCGTCTCACAATTTAAAAAAAGTTATTTGAAAATTCAAGTCAACAACAAAGAATATCTCGGAAATGGTTAACGCCACAAAAAATGTTATTTGCCATAAATCGTGTGCTTTAACAAGATACAAATGTTTTGTTTAGTAAGATTTTATCTATATCTTACGGTTTACACAAAAAGTCACTGAGAATAAACAGGATTTCACAGGCTATTCCCAGAAAATTCAAGATCTACATTTTATTTGTCATTAAAATACCTTAAAAATATATTTTAATCAAAATTAAAAAACTTTATCCATACGAGGGTAGTTTGGGGTGCGGGTATTTTCTTGAAAAAATCCATGTCGCATCCTTGGAAGACCTGAACTTAAATACCAACTTTTGATTTTGAGCTCTCTCTCTCACACACACACACTAAGCATAACACAGAGCAATGTTTCTAGGACATTTCGAAAAGTCCGCCCTTGTTTTTCAGTATGTATTCATACTTTTGCCATGCATATATCAGCATATCTTTCAAGATTGGTGAACTGAACTAATGGTACACAACAATGAATTCTCACTGAGAAATCCCCTATGATGTAGTTTCGTATTGCTTACATGGCTAATATTTTATTCCCGAACATTCTTCCAGTCTTCGGATTAATTTTATACTGTGTACAAAATATACGAGTTTACGAATCTTGTTTTTGGATGAATGATTTGAGTCACAATTCTCTTGCTGCATAACATTAAAGATGTCATTATCAGTCTGTCCACTCCAAGAGTCGAAATAAGACGTCCTGTGCCTATTCTGTACGTTTTATCTGTTAGCGCAACGCTGGAATAAACGCATGTTTCCAATCACGATATCTCGCGACAGGCGGAATCACTTTTACCATGCTTTATCGATCAAAGAATCCACCTATATACTGATTTAGAAAAACGAAATCCAGCCTGTCAAGTTGAGGTACTTCCCTAGTTAGCCTTAAAGCTCACAGAAGTATTAGCCCCCACAGGAATTTTCTCCAAATACAGTGTAATTAGATATTATAACACTCATAAGCAAAGCCTACACTTAATTTAAAGATTAAACAAAATATTGAATAAAATGATCACTTGGAAGTTATAAAACAAATAGCAATTCCCAGATATTGTTTGATCCTCGAGCATGATTGAAATTGTGTTTTTTATTTATGGAACTCTTTAACTACTATGGTCCTTAGCGTCACATTCTATATTGGGCGTGAAAGACCGGTAATTTTGCTCAGAGGCTTCTTTATCAGGCTTGGGGTTCTTTTACGTGCCGTAAATGTACGACACGGACCACCGGCTTTACTTTCCTTCCAAAGGAAACTATGCTAAGGATTTTTACGCCCAAAACTCGAGCACGATGTTGATAGCGTAAGTATTGACACGAAGATCTAAATAAAGAAATGACAGTAAGACAAAGAAATAACTGCAATAAATAACTTCGTATATTAAATCAATGTATAATGTAAAAACCTGAGTTGAAAGATTTGTCGAAGAAAGAAAAAAAAATTAGAGACATGTTAACGAAAGTCATTAGTAACAGCCGAGTAACGAACTCGTTAACACAAAAGCTCTTGGAATGTAGTTAGAGATTCGATTTAGTACGTTTGCAAAGTCACGTAGGCAAGAATTCTGTAAATTAGAAAGGGGAATAAAATTCTAAGATTCTGGGAGGTTTCGCATAGAAACAGTGTTAGAGACGCATACATAGGATTTTCAGATTGGACCGCGCGAGGAGGATTATGGTAGGGGTAGCCATAAGTAGCTGGAGCTGAAGTTAAGTAAAGGGCGTGCATTGTAAATCAGAGTCACTTATTTACTTAATTCTGTGATGATCCTTGTGAATGTGAGTTTCATTTTAAGTAGTGTAGCGCCTATTGATGCGCTTGAAAGAGTAAGGTTTAGCGGCTGTTGCGAGGGATCTTTCTGAGCAACATTTCTGCGACTTACGGCAACTGACGCTTCGCTTAATTGTTGCTATACAGAGAGAGCCAAAAAACTACGAACCGGCTGCGCGGTGATTTTCCTGTCCGCGTCCTTGGTGTTCGTTGTCGTCTGCCGCTATCATAGAAAGGCACGGATGAAACCATACATTTTTAAAACTACTTTTAAAGGCTTCACTTACCAGCTTTATGAAAGGAAATGCTGAAACTGCCCACCGTCGTTGTCCAATACATTTTTGGCACCCCTTGTTTTAATTCTTCAGGGTGTGTGGTTGTTGTCTAGTACACTTTATGTTTTAAGTTACCCCAAAGATAGAAATCGCAGGGTGTTAGGTCGGAGGACACAGAGGGCCACAAATCTCTACTAATAATTCTGTCCTCAAACACACTTTCAATTGTTCTCATCGAAATATCAGCCGTATGAGCTGTAGCAGAGTCTTGTTGAAAAAAGAAAAAATCACGCTCTCTGTCTGTGGATTCTCTAAACAAGGGGGGGGGCAAAATTGTATTTACGTGTGTACGGGCGTCAACTGTTGACTCGAAAAAAATTGGCCCTAAAGCTCTTTCTCCGCTCATGGCGGCACCATACACCAATTTTTTCGTCATGAAGCGGTACTTCATGAACAATATTACGTCTGTCAGAGCTTCAATAAGATTATTTTGTGTACACACATATCCATGAAGGTGGAACCAAGCCTCGTCGTGAAAAATATTCAATATGGGTCTATTTCAACATTGTATACACTACTGAGACTCCACTCACAAAATGTGCGCCTAATTACAGGATCACCTGGTTGAAGAGCATGTGCCACAGTTATTTTATATGGTTTTAATTTCAGCAATTTGGCGGCGCTGTGGCCGAGTGGTTAGACCGCTCGCCTCCCACCGAGGCGGCCCGGGTTCAATTCCAGGGACCTGCATGTGGGATTTGTGGTGGACGAAGCGGCGTCTGGGCGGGTTTTCTCCGGGTTCTCCGGTTTCCCCCGCCATTCATTCCACCAACTGTTCCATCATCACCTTTCCTTTCATCCGTTTCATCTACTTCCTTCATCCCATACCAGGCATCGGGCTAATCACCCATCCTGGATGCTCTGTCTGATCCATGAGTGTCTGCTCCTCGACGGGCCTCTGACCCCAGGCACTCGCTTGTAAGTCCTGGGGGGTGTAAGTCCTACATAAGAGGAGGGTAAACAGATAATGAATGAATGAAAAATTAATTTCAGCAATTTGGTAGCTCTTCGTGCCTGCCTGTTGTGAAAGACGCCCAAGTGATTCCTGGGGGAATTCTCCAAACGATGATCGATGTCGTCAAATGTTTCTTCGGTAAGAACCGTACGCCGTCTTTTAGATTTCTTAGCCTGAACACTTCCTGTGGCCTGAAATTTACTGTAAAGTTTATATATTGTTGTACGGCCTGGAACTTTTACACCTGGAAATCTTTCTGCAAATCGTACTTTCACTTGGCGAGCTGAGTTAACAAATACGAATCATAAATACATAGAAAACATATACTGAGCCATAATATACTTTGTGACTAAGTACAAAACAAGATAATAAGTAACTCACATTACCGTCAACTCAATACTGCAGAGCAAAACCACGTCAAAAGCGTGATCTTGTTTACAGCGCAGTGCGTTATCATGTTTCCACACGCCCAGTGGGAAAACGACGCGAGGCCGGCTCGCAGTTTCTTGGCTCTCCCGTTAGAAGTAATTAATTCGTAAATTCAACAGTCGGCGACTCCTCTCAAACTGAACATTTTAATCAACATTAAAATTTATCAGATAAATAGACTGGTGCTATCCTTTAAAAATACACTCACGCATACCCTGAGATAAAGTACTGATAGTTATAGCGGTAGGTGGCGAGAACGAGCTACGAGATGACAAAACTCAACAGAGCAGGTAACATTAAATGTCAAACATTTGAAGCAGGGAGCGGCATCAAAAGTGCCGCACCCAGAACGGCTTCAGTGTATACAGGCACACCTTTAACATTCGGCCAAGTTTAGTTATATTTCTATGCATCCACTTGATATAAAAATAGATAGAACGGGACACAAAGCCCATACATACAAAGAAGTTGCTTCTTTAGTAAACATAGCTTTGAGCGCTGTTAGAGACATCATTAGACAGGATAAACAAGATGAAAGAATAGCATTTTTGCCGGAAACAGAGCGTCCTCAGAACAGATGAATGAGAGACGATGATAAATGCAAAAAGAAGTGACCCAAAACTGACAACCGAAATTGATGTATGACAAAGAAGTGCATCCATAAGGGCTGTGGGAAAGGAAGGATATAATGGAAGGGCCGCCAAGAAAACTCCTATGTGAATAAAACAGGCAGGCCATAGGCTAAGGAATTCCTTTAAAGAGATCAATCAAGAACGGCTGAGCGATGTAGTTTTTGTATTCCATTGCGAAAGTAGGGTTCATGTTTGGTGCAAACCTAATGCAGAGCTGAACAGAAACAATTTGCACCCAAAAAAGAAACATGGAGATGATAATTTGATGCTATACTACATGCATGATTCAGAAAAGGTACAAACGACATGTCGCTTCTTTGTAAGAGGATATAAACGCTAACACTCAACAAATCACGTGATTTTGTTGCGCGGGACGGGATCTGCAGACAAAATAATCCTCATAAATCTGTATGGCCAGGAAAAAACGGCAACGTTTATCATTTCTTTCAAGTGGCATATGTTGGAGCCTTTTCTAAATTTTGCAGCAACTTTATATAGGAATTGTATCAGCAGGTGAGATAGGAAACTTGCTTTCCATTGAGAGCACCATGGACAAACACCATTATTTCTACATCTGAAAGTAAACCCTCACCAGTTTGCATTAACATTATGGATAATAAACAGGTTTAAATTCCATAAACATGATGACCCAAAACGGCAGGCGTACACGATTAAGGACTGCTTATTGTATAACCACCCCACGATTCCAGATATTAACCCAAAAGAGAACTTGTGAAGTGAATTAGGTAAATAGATGAATCGGAAATTCTCCTATCACTTTGAAATGTCATTTTAAGAGATGACTGCTGGGAAAACAGGTTAAAATTGAATCACCTATCCGTGGAGATTCATTTGCACTATGAAATAGCCATACATACTGTAAGATGATTCTTCTTACTTTCTCTTTCACGTAACTAGTACGTAGAGGAAGTATTGTGGGTATTCCATCGAAAAATTCGATATCGAGATTTTACCAAAATGCATGTTTTGAGGACTTTCAATAAAAAGCATTTTAAAGAAACTGTGTGTGGGGGGGGGGAGTGTGAGGTGAGCAGTGGAGGAAGAAGGTGGTTTGTGCTAGGAGCTCGTCACTGAGAAGAAAAGCGAAACAAGTGATAATCGGATAAAGAAATTTATGAAAGGTAAAATGGAGCAAAGCATAACGATAAACTGGTTGGCTGGAAGCGTAATATTTATACTATTAATGATAGGCAGGATTGAGCTAAACCCAAGGCCTGAGCAAATATAAACATCAGAGAAGCTTGAAGAAAAACTGAATAAAATTCTAAAGTACGTAGCCAAAAGAAATAAAAAAGAAGATATTGGAAAAGAGGTGCTAAGAATAAGGAGAGGCGTAGATGGGGTAGAAATCATTACAATTCTATAAACAAACAAAAAGAGACTGGGGACGAGAACCATATGTAGATTACTGTAAGAGACAAGAAAAAGAAGGGATAGCTTGGATGGGAACAGAAACAATATTTCTAAGAGGGACAGGAGGTAGAGATAAAGGAGTATGTGAAATGTGCGGCGAGAAAGAAAGTACAACACATTACATGACGGAACGTAAGAAGTTAGGTTATGGAGAAAAAGGTTTGGGAGGAAAAATAGAGGGGAAAATTGTAGCTATAATAATTTTAACGGGGAAAGAAGAAAGGAAGATTAGAAGTATAGGCGAGTTTTTTACAGAAAGCAAAAGAAAAATGGGCGAGGAAAGTAAGGAGTATAAGAAAAGAAGACAGAGGGAAGGAGGGAGTAAACTAAGACAAAAGGGAAGGGACAACATGAGCTACCAGGCGGGGTAAACGGCCTGGATGCCATGCAAGCCAAGGTATCAACAAGGTTAATTTAATTTGTAATAGTTTGTGTTAGACAAATGAAAAAAAAATTGTAAAAGCAGTCGTTAAAATAAATGTGTGGTGTGTGTGTGTGTGTGTGTGTGTGTGTGTGTCTCCCAGTGTCTGTGAACAGCAGAAGTCAGAATGGCATTTTATTAAAAGAACAAGAAGACAGAGACAACCGCTGTGGTCTGGTGGTTAGCATGCTAACTTCCTGATCTAGAGGTCACGGGTTCGATTCCCGGCCGAGGATGGGAATTTCTCTTTAGCCCAAATTATTCCCCATCCTCCTTAGAGTCTGGAAGTGTGAATGAGAGTGTAAACCTATGTGAGTGAATTTAATGTTTATAAAGAAAGCCCAAAGATTAACACATCAGTAAAACAAGTGAACATCATTGCCGATAAGCAATTGTTTC
The DNA here is from genome assembly GCA_030765065.1 of Deroplatys truncata. Lineage (NCBI taxonomy): Eukaryota > Metazoa > Arthropoda > Insecta > Mantodea > Mantidae > Deroplatys > Deroplatys truncata. The sequence goes on from CM060987.1 coordinate 23,795,943, forward strand.
TAATGCAAAGCCGCCGATATGACCATAGATGTTATAGGAAGAAAGAAGGAAAGAAAGAAAATAAAGTCAGAGTTACTGCTGCAAATGGTATTCTAGACCTCTGTGTATTCTTTATTCAATTCATAAACATTCCAATCTCCTTTTAACCTTAAACGCCTTTGTAACAATTATAAAATTAAGAAAATTTGTCTATGTACAGGGAGAGCCAAAAAACTACGAAACGCCTGTTTTTCCTGTCCGCGTCCTCGGCGCTCGTTGCCGTCTGCCGCTATCATAGAAAGGCGCAGATGAAACCGTACAACATTTTTAAAACTACTTTTAAAGGCTTTACTTACCAACTTTACGAAAGGAGATGCTGAAACTGGCCACCGTCGTTGTCCATACATTTTTGGTACCTCCCTAGCAAACTATCCATCACTCGCCAATTTTGTTCGAGTCGACAGTTGAAGGCCGTACATGTGTGAATACAATTTTGCCCCCTTTCTTTTAGAGAATTAACAGACCGGGAGCGTGATTTTGCCTTTTTTCAACAAGACTCTGTGCAACAGTTATACGGCCAATATTTCCATGAGAAAAATTGAAAATGTGTTTGAGGACAGAATTATTAGTACAGATTTGTGGCCCCCCTCGGTCCCCTGGCCTAACCTCCTGCGATTTCTATCTCTGGGGCAACTTAAAACAAAGTATACAAGACAAACCCACACACCCTGGAAGAATTAAAACAAAATATCCGCCAGGAAATTTCTCAACGTGAACTACACAGAGTGATGGATAGTTTCCTAAAGAGATGCCGAAAATGTATGGACAACGACGGTGGCCAGTTTCAGCATCTCCTTTCATAAAGTTGGTAAGTAAAGCCTTTAAAAGTAGTTTTAAAAATGTTGTACGGTTTCATCCGCGCCTTTCTATGAATAGCGGCAGAAGGCAACGAGCGCCGAGGGCGCGGACAGGAAAAACACCGCGCAGCCGGTTCGTAGCTTTTTGGCTCACTCTGTATACTAGCAATTTACCTATCACAAGAATTGCATTATCGATAAAAAAAGTATTATTTATTTTCAAAACTTCAGTCATTAGGTATTTCATCTTGTAGTTCTACTATCTTACACATGACGATAGCCTGATAAGCGTCAGAAATGTGTCCTGGATTTTCATTTTCTAAATTTGGTCACCCTAAGTTAGCTTACTGTGTCTATCTAGAAGTTGATGCTTGTAGGCACTAATTGTCAGGGTCGTGTGGAATGAATGAGGTGATGACGACTGTTGTACACGTCCATTAACGATGACTGCAAATAAAGACAGAAGTGGAACATGTGTTTGCTCTCTGATAGCTTCAAATTGATCTACATTAGCTGCGTGTGAGTCACTTGTGATAATGAACTTTTCATTAAGTTATGTAATTACAGGTCAACGCTGTGTACCGAGCGAGCATGTTGCCAGCCGGGAGCTTCCAACTTTCAAGGTAAAATTGACGCAACGTTTGTTGGTAAATAAAAAACAAGGACATCCCAAATCTAGCGTTGTAACACTACTTCCGTCTCCTTCGGAAGTGGCCCTCAAACACTTCCTATGTTATTATTATACAGGCCGAGGCTAAATGTGAATGGCACTGTTCACCAAACAATATGAAATGCGCACGTGACAAGAGGCACGCGAGAAAACAAGGCCTTACCTGAGGTTCAGCAGTGTAATTACAAATTACTCAGTACCACTAACTCTAAAATATAATTCACTTGTTCTTCTTCTGGTTTTCATTGATCACTCAATACAAGCGAAAATATTATATTTACTACTCTCTGTCTGAAAATCGATACCTGTTGCTTGAAAACACAACTTTAACCTTGCAAAAGAGTTTTTATGCAGCTGTCACTAAAAGCAGAGCTTTTAACACGAGCCACTCGTACTAGAAATTTTAGATTATAACACTCAATAGAATAACATTTTTACTTCTCTACTACGTACAGTAAGTAGGGGAAGTATTGTATTCCAACCAAAAATTCGATACTGAGATTTCACCGGAAATATATGTTTTGAGACCCCCTGAATCCAAAAAAAGCATTTTTGTAAACATGTCCGTGTGTGTCTGTCAGTCTGTGAACAGCATAATTCAGAAACGAACAGTCGGATGAACACCAAACTTGGTATTTAGGTTCAATATCTTCCAGGGATGCGAAACGAAGGTTTTCAAGAAAATCCCCCCACCCCAGATTACGCTTTACATGGAGCATTTTTCGACAATTTTAATTTTCTCAAAAGTGGCTCTAGCAATTTTGATTAAAATATTACATGTTTAAGATGTACATCTCGAGTCTTCTGGGAATGTCTCCAAAAGTATTCTTCATTGTGAACGACTTTTGCATAACTGGTAAACCATAAGGGATTGACAAAATTTTACTGCACATAAAATGTAGATCGCGTTAACATACACAATTTGTGTCATATACAGTTTTTTTTGGGTGAACCATTTTCGAGATATTGCTTGTTATTCCCTTAAATTTTCCAATACTTATACTTTTTCTCAAATGGAAATTCGTTATTCATTTTTTTTTGTCCTGGTGATGCAAAGAGAATGGAATACTCCACATAGCAATCAGCTCTTAAAATATTTGACTATAGCTTAAAGCCTACCAATTGCCCTTGCATCTACAAGAAAATTAGCAATAAGATTGACATCTCGATATCTCGATTAACATGAAGCATATGGGGAATAAGCGTTTGTAAAAATAGTAGAGGTCATGTGAGTGGAACACATCAGATTTTTATAACACTGCATTACTATCACCCTTCCTTTTTGCGATGGAAATTATGTTTGTATTAAGTAGAGGCCTTGTATAGATTACTTGAATGACTCGGAAATGGATTCGGCAGAACTAGTGCTTTTCCTTCGCACTGTGGCTTGGCCCTGACAGCTCGGACTCCCACCGAAACAGTTATAATATCCCCGCAACAGCCTCACGGTCTCATAGTTACAATTACAATGATAATAAGTACAGCTTTATCATAAAGGATGTTGGAAATGTCCTCTTCTGTCTTTTGGCATCTTCTCAGGAAATTTTCATTCACACTGGAGAGTTCCATATCCGAATATGAGTGAATTTCTCGCCTGATATATACTTTTAATTCTTACAAAGTACGAGATTTGTTACACACATTCTATTTTTCATGTGAACATCAGAGTCTGGCAAATTTCTGTAATTAGATTTTGCAAAATATAGAGTAATTGCTTCGCACTTAATATTCTTCTCTGACGAAGCATGGTTCCATTTTATGACTGTTTCGTCGCACAGAGAAACCCTATTTTACACACGAGATTCCCTTGCATGACGCGGAAATTGGTGTGCAGTAAATACATAAAGAATACTAGCACCTAGATTTTTTTAACAAACAATAAACGCAGAGAGATACAGGAATAACTTACACCACATTTTAAAAAGCTGACCGACATTGAATGTCAGTCTGGATTTTTTTTTCCAACAAGACCTGCTACTGCACATACAGCTGATGAGCCATTAAATTTAATTCAGGAGAATTTTAAGATAGGTTAATTGGGTAATTAGTAAAGAATTGTGGCCCCCACGATCCTCTGATTTAACTGTATGTTGATTTTTATCTATGGGAGAAGTTGAAAAATAAAGTATATGCAACAAATCTCAAATCTTTCCTGAAAAGATGCCAGAAATACACGAATAGAGATGACAATATTTTCAACATCTCTTATGATAAGGTATGTGCTTATTAACACTGTAATTGTAACTATGAGAACACGAGGCGACTGCGGGGATATTATAACAGATTACGCAGGAGTCCGAGCTGCCGTGTGATGGCCATATTGTGAAGGAAAAGCATTGCAATATAAAATATTTCAAATAATAATATTATTTCATTTCAAAATTTGTTCAGGAGACTCTTTGTGAAACCAGTTTTAAGTTTCTTTCAAACTTGTCAACAGACATTTTGTAAATTCAAATTCCTTTTAAAGTTAGACGATTACCTTTTGTGCATCGAAGCGGAAATTCTCAGTTGCGGGGAGCAGCAACGGAATCTCGTCAGTTTTTACTTTCTCTACTACGTACAGTAAGTAGGGGAAGTATTGTATTCCACCCAAAAATTCGATACCGAGATTTCACCGGAAATACATGTTTTGAGACCTCCTGAATCCAAAAAAAGCATTTTTGCAAACATGTCCGTGTGTGTGTGTGTGTGTGTCTGTAAACAGCATAACTCAGAAACGAACAGTCCGATAAACACCAAACTTGGTATTTAGGTTCCGTATCTTCCAGAGATGTGACACGAAGGTTTTCAAGAAAATCCCCCCACCCCAGATTACCCTTTACATGGAACATTTTTCGAAAATTTTAATTTTCTCAAAAATGGCTCTAACAATTTTGATTAAAATATCATATGTTTAAGATACTTTCATGACAAATGAAATGTATATCTTGAATTTTCTGGGAATATCTCCAAAAGTATTCTTCATTGTGAACGACTTTTGCATAACTGGTAAACCATAAGACATAGACAAAATTTTACTACACAAAAAATGTAGATCGCGTTAAAATACATAATTTATGCCATATACATTTTTTTTGTTGAGTGAACCATTTTCGAGATATTGCTTGTTATTCCCTTACATTTTCCAATTATTATACTTTTTCTCGAATGGGAATTCGTTATTAATTTTTTTGTCCTGATAATGCAAAGAGAATGGAATACTCGACATAGCAACCAGCTCTTAAAATATTTTATTGTCGTTTAAAGCCTACCAATTCCCCTTGCATCTACAAGAAAATTAGCAATAAGATTAACATCTCGATTAACATGAAGCATATGGAGAATAAGCGTTTGTAAAAATAGTTTGTACAAGAGTAGAGAAAGTCATGTGAATGTCGTTCAACTATTTACATTACTCATTCCTTGCTTTTTAACTGGCTAACTCTGCTACGTTGATAATATTCCTTATTATTATTATCAATTTTTTTGACTGAGTGAGGTGGTAACGTGTGAGGCTCGCATTCAGGTGGTCCCGTGTACTAATCTTAGAGCAGGCCACTCTGATCACAGGCTTTTCATGGTTGACAAGTGCTGGAGTGGCTTCCTTTCTACCACGAATTTTCTTTCCCTCATTTTCCTATCGTTTCGCTTCCCCTTTCATGTTTCATGTAGGCCAGGGGCTGTGCAGTGCCAGTTGGTGTCAGACAAATGGCGGAGGTGCTTGCTCACTGCAAAATTATTTTCGCCCCTGCTACATGACAGCCTTCTCTGAGACACCTCAGGTGGGTGAAGTTCTTCCCGGTTCCTCCAGAGGGAAATCTTCTGTGAGCAGATAGCTGATGTGACCGGGTCATCAAGCTTAGAATCGTTAGGAACCTCTACACGTCTCTATCAACCGCCGATCTGCCAGCAGCACCATCTTATCTGTTCCTCCTGGGGCTGGTAAACTCAAAAGATCTGCGTTGGTCGAGAGGCCCCCTCCGCTCTCTGGTTATATTATATCATATCATTGTGTGTGATATATATATATATATATATGCCTAATATTTCCTTATTCCTTACCGTTCCTCGTCCTACAAGTTATCTTCATTTTAACATTGTATGATAAAATTCTTTTCTTTACAATCATTATATACACTATGCTTTCTGGTACATTCTTTTGTTCTTAATAGTTTCTTTTTTTCTTGGAGCCAACTTAAATAAGCATGCAATTTCTTGCTTAATCATTTCCTTTAAATTACAATTCTTCATGAGCTTCATGTTTAAATTATAAAACATTAGCTCTGGAATGATATTTCCCAGATCGATTCTTGCTTCAACCTACAATATCTCCATACTTAATTTCGGAAAATTATACTATTTATCATAATTTTGGTTTTGTGCTTGATTTTTGCAAACTTGATACCGAGGGAGGAATGTAAACTTGGATGCATGTAATGCTTCACTTAAAATCACTTTAGCACCGTTACAACATTGTTTTCAGAACTTAGCTTAGATGCAATAGCAACTCGGAAGTTCCTCGAAGGACGAGGTCCCTGTTTGCGACGTGTGGAATCAGTGAACTTGACCGAGTTCAAGAACTTCACCACATATTGAAATGACGGAGTGAACACAAGGACTTTTCTCGCGGTAAACCGTTCAGTATTTCTTTTCATTACACAGCAGTCTAAGGCGAGGGAGAGAAAATCTCGCGTCTCGAGTTGGAATCCTCAACAAAAGGAGGTTTGTGCATTCGACATCACCTTTATTAATCAACTAGTGTACACTGAATTACAAACAATTTATGATCAGCTGAAATACAATGCTTAGAGACTTTGTTACTGAGGAAATACGAAGTCCCAGGGTTTCACTTTATGCTATTAGCCACATCCTTCTCTATCACTTACCTTTCTCTACGTAAGCAGAGGAAGTATTACTTCGACATCCAGATTTAATCGCAAGTACAAGTTTTGAGGCTCTGAATAAAAAATCTGATGTGTTACACTCACATGACTTTCTCTACTCTTGTACAAACTATTTTTACAAACGCTTATTCTCCATATGCTTCATGTTAATCGAGATGTTAATCTTATTGCTAATTTTCTTGTAGATGCAAGGGGAATTGCTAGGCTTTAAGCTACAGTCAAATATTTTAAGAGCGGTTGCTATGTGGAGTGAATAACAAACAATATCTCGAAAATGGTTCACTCAAAAAAAAAAAAAAAATGTATGTGGCCTAAATTGTGTACTTTAACGCGATCTACATTTTTTGTGTAGTAAAATTTTGTCTATCTCTTATGGTTTACCAGTTTACCAAAAGTCGTTCACAATGAAGAATACTTTTGGAGACATTCCCAGAAAATTCGAGATATACATTTTATTTGTCATGAAAGTATCTTAAATGTGTGATATTTTAATCAACATCGTTAGTCATTTTTGAGAAAATTAAAATTTTCTAAAAATGTTTCATGTAAAGTGTAATCTGGGGTGGTGGGATTTTCTTGAAAACCTTCGTGTCGCATCTCTGGAAGATACTGAACCTAAATACCAAGTTTGGTGTTTATCCGACTGTTCGTTTCTGAGTTATGCTGTTCACAGACAGACACACAGACACGGACATGTTTCCAAAAATACTGTTTTTGTATTCAGGAGGCCTCAAAACATATATTTCCGGTGAAATCTCGGATTCGAATTTTTGGGTGGAATAAAATACTTCCCCTACTTACTACACGTAGTAGAGAAAGTAGAAAAGAAACATTTGTAGAAAAATGATGTGTGTGTGTTTTTTTTGTGAACAGCATAATTCAAAAACAAAAAGTCAGTTAAATATCGAACTTGGTATTTAAGTTCAGCATTTTCAAGGATAAGACACCAAGGTTCTCAAGATAATCCCCCACACCAAACTACACTTCATATTGAAAATGTTTCGTTATTTATTATGTTCTCAAAAATTGCTCTAACAGTTTTAATTAAAATACCATATATTTAAGATATCTGCATGACAAATGCAATGTATAACTTGAATTTTGTTCCAATAGCCTATGAAATCCTCTTCGTTCGGAATGACTTGTATAACTGGTAAAATCATATTACACAAAAAAAGGTAGATCTTGTTAAAGTACACAGTTTATATCAAATTTGTTTGTGGCGTAATTCTGGCTCGAATGCAATTTCCTCTACCTTAGATAAGGGGCTGATAAAGCAAAGTTGAATTCATTCACAATATTTCCAAATGGTAGATGCCAAAGAACAGTGTTATGAACAGCATGATGCTTTTGAATGATAAAACGTCCGGAGTTAGGTCATGTCCTCAGTAACAGGTTCTTTGAAATAAAATCAAGAAACAAATGAGGTTTTAAATACCAACAAGACAGAGCTAGTCCTTTGACCAGAAATAGATGTTTTATTGCTGCCTCTTAGAAGACCTTGTAGGAGCTTGGCTTGCATCCTCAAAATACTGACGGACTGTTCCACTTAGAGCTAGCGCGCCAATATTTCGTTATTTGGAACATAATATCTGGTTTCATAATAGTCTAATTCTGTTCAGTTCTCACCATCTGCCAGCTCCACACAAGCTTACCTTTACAGTGGCGGCGCCACAAGTTCCAACCTGGGGGAAAATAAGGGTGACAGTCATTTTGCATTGTACTACCAAGCTAACATGCCTTCTATTTTTGTAGCACCGGAGGCTGAGGGTCAAATTAATGTACACTAGTGCGTTTATACACTTCCGTTTGTGAAAATTGCAACACCAAGAAGGAAACGCATGAATTTAATAGCACAGATTAGGTACACTTTCAAATCTATACATGACCTTTGAGCCCTAATATTCAGTATTTGGTGTGGCCTCCATGCGCTACAATTGGAGCTGCTATATGCCATGGCATTGAATCAAAAAGGTTCTGAATAAGTTCCTGAGGGATTTCCCTCCACGCAGTTTGTATTCGAGCCCACAAATCCGCGACACTTGTTACTGGAGGACCGGACGCACCAGGTCGCGCCTGACATGTTCGAAGGGCGACATGTCAGGCGAATGTGCAGGCCAGGGAAGCAGTGATACCCGTCGCTCTTCGAAGAAGGCTTGTACATTCCTCGCAATATGTGGCCGGGCATTGTCCTGTTGAGATGACTGAAGCAGGGAGAGTACCTCAGACTCTACAACCACCGTTAGGTACCGGTTGCTGTTCAAAATGCCTTCAATTCCTAGGAGACGAGATCGGTTGTTGTAACAAATGGCGCCCCAAACCATCACACCTGGTGTTTGTCCGCTCAACAATGCAGCCCTCCAGGTTGCGCTCACCACGGTACCGCCGAACACGTATGCGGCCAACACTGTAGGACACGTTGAAGCGGGACTCGTCCGAAAAGACTACATTTTACCACTCAGCACCCCAGTGACGGTGTTCACGTGCCCGTTGCAGTCGGAGGAGCTTGAGGTTTCTGGACAATGAAAGCCTACGAAAGGCATGCATGCAACCAGTCCAACCTGCAGCAGACGGCGACGAACCGTTGATGGAGACAAGTTCACACCTATTGCAGTGCTCCAGCGTCGAGCCAACACTGTGGATGAAGCTGTGCGGTCCCTTATGGCCATGCGGACAAGATGACTATCATCCCGTGCTGTGGTCATGTTCCGTGGTCCAGTACGCGCTCTTCGCTGCGTACGACCTTCATCTACCCACTACTTCTACACACGCATCACTGTCGTAGCAGCATGCCCTGTACGAGCCGAAATGTCACGGTATGACAAACCCGCTTCCCGGAGACCGATCATTCTGCCCCGTTCGAACTCACTGACATGCCGATATGGCTTTTTTTGACGTCAATGAGGCATACTGGCACACACTTTATTGTTTCCACCTTGTTTGACAGCTCTGCACTGACTACACTGGGCGCAACACTGACCTTGTCGAACCGACACGAGAGGGCTCTGCACGGCCTACGTGTACCCCATTGCTTGCACACTCTTCCACACTTCCACCAAGTTTGGAGTTATTCGGGAATTCTTTCTTGGTGTTGCAATTTTCATAAACGGCATTACATGTTCCTTATTCAATTACAGTGGAGATTTGTTGTTAAAATTTACTAATATAGTGCTATCCTTAACGCTTAACTGTACTGTACACTATGACCTTTAGTCCCTCCACAACACCACAGATCTCATTTCAGTACACTGGCAAAATGATGCCTGTCAAGGACACGACGGTCACATTCCAAGCCCAAAGCACCATCCCTATTGCAACAAGAGTTAAGATGGGCAGTGTCGGACTGTCTCTACCAATGTGAAAGGTGTTTTCATTTAAGTTGAAAATGGTTTTTGTTGAACAGCGTGGTTTTTTAGCGGAGAATGTTTTTAGAGAAGGTGGTAAATGTACAGAAAAATCTGATGTGTTATATTCACATGGCTTTCTCTAACCTCTATCGTTTATTAGTGGATATACAAATTATTCTTACTAAAGTTTACTTCCCAACTTCATTTTAATCGAGATAATCTTCCCAGAAATAGCTAAATTGCATATTTCGTTATAAATAAAAAGGAAATAGCATAGTCAAATGTTTTAGAATTGGGTGCTATATGCTGGCCTTAAAATTCCATACTCTTACCATGCAATTGCAAGAAACGACTGAATGTCGACAAAACTTTAAAAGAATGACATTTTTTTTTGTGTACTACCTTTTCGCGTATAGCTTAACGTTTACCAGTTATACAGGTTTACACAAAATTCCTTCCCAATTAAAGAGGGCTTCATAGGCTAATCCCAGAAACTTCAAGACACACATTTTATTTGTCATGTAAATATCTTTAATATATTGTATTTTAATCAAAATAGTTAGAGCCATTTTTCAGAAAATACAAAATTTCGAGAAAAAAAACTTCCATGTAAAGGGTAGTTTCGGGTGAGGGATTTTCTTGAAAATCTTCCTGTCAAATCTTTGGAAGCTACTGAATTTACTTAAATACCTAGTTTGGCGTTTATCCTACTTTTCGTTTTTGAGTTACTGTTCACAGACACGCACTGACCTTTCCTAAAAATGCTTTGTTATTCAGGACCTCAAAACAAGTATTTTCGGTGAAATCTCGATATTGATTTTTTTATGGAATATCTTCTCTACTTACTAGTACGTGGTAGAGAAAGTAAAGAGTGAAATACAAGTTTACAAAGCAGTTTTCAAATTCCAAAATACCCTTTGGGATGCTGTTTAAGATTTAATAAATAAATTTCGCGAAATTTATTCTGTTCACGACGATGTAAGAAGGAGATCAATTATTTCTTTTGGGGTGGTGCAAAGTCAATAGTGTGTAAAGATAATCCGAAAACAACACCTGAATTGAAACCGGCAACAATAAACTATACCAATTCAGTGAAAAAAGACACTTTAATTAAAGCGTTTAACAATAAAATTGAATTTGTGAATATGTGCCTTCACAGAATGAGAGATATTTTCAACATCGTCTGTGAATGGGTATATTAATTATCAGTTTTGTTTATTTGTTTTTTCTTTCTACTGTTTCCTCCAAATTCATTCCAACCAGTAATAAAGGCGGGTGAATGCAGATTGCGCAGTAGCATTTCTACACGGCCTGCCAGCGCATACCGAGTGAGAATGAAACAGATAGTGCTCTCTCTTTCTCTCTCTCTACGTAGTGTCTTCCCCTCACCCGCCTACTTGTGTACTCCCAGCTCTTCATGCTGGTACTACAGAGGACAGTGAGGCGTCTCACGACTCGACGCACTTAATTCGCCACGGATATAGGGACCACTGACCCGCCGAGTTCAACCCAATCAGAACTCCCCCACAGAGGAGCTCAGACGTTCCGCCCAACGTACTTCGGACAAGCAAAAGCAACACTCCCATATCCTTTGCAGTCATGAATGCACATAAAATGTTCAAACCCCTTCTAGAATAAAGTCCTTCCTGCGTCACTACATCATAAAATGTATTTTTGAGATCAAACAACAAGCTCGCATTAAAATATGCTTCAATAACAATCATATTACACCGCACAGTCCGCATGGATTAATTTATTGGCCACGCAATCTTTATCAACATTTTTTTTAAAGAAAATAATAGTGTGAAAAGTATCTCCAAGATGAACACTTACTCAGCGTTATTCCAGAGCCATGTGATGCTGCAGTTCAGATGATATGACGCAATTATATGATTTAGATCGGTAATCACTGCTATGCATATTCCGATTAAATAACGCCCTACCTCAAGGAAATTGACCCTGGCGAGAAGTCACCATGTCCAACAGAAGACAGGAAATGGGTCTCGGAACGGAAGTAATTCCGACTAGCAATTACATTTAGGAAATGCTGGGAACCATTTCACGACTGAGGAAACGAGTGTTGTTAAACAATACCCGCTTTTAAGGGTACACACAGCTGAAATTTGGTGAAGGTTTTCCAAAATTTCAAAAATAGTTTTTATATAAAAATACATTGAACCTTTAGCTTCGATTAAATACCATGACTTTTGTTCTCAGAACCTTTGCAGTTTCAACACATGAGCATTTAGATGCCTAAGAGCAAACAACCTATGGCCTGTATTTACTTCCAATGCATTTTACTCCACTTTGATTTTTCTTACACTTTTGCGCATTAAAGATGTTCCACGTGATATACTTTGTTACTAATCTTGTTAAAATTTTCAGCACAAACAGAGAATGAGCTTAAAAAACTGGCATGCTTTTTGCTATACTTTTAAATTACTCAAGATATGACATAATTAATTCCACAATGAGCATAAATTGTTTAAAAAGTTATATTTTAAGGTTTAAGCAGTTTTTCTGAGACAGCCAGAGTAGCGAATACCATTGTACATGCCAGTTTTCCACACTAGTATTTAAATAATATGGTGTATTTTTAATTTTTCAAAATTCTGATTTATGTTCAAGTGGAACGCCTGGTTCAATAGCTTAATTAAAGTAGAATAATTCTTTCCTTAAAAAAGTTTAAAACATCTGCATGAAATTGTAAACACGCTTATAATTTGAGGTGCGATAAAATTTGGAAAACATTTGGATAAAAACGGCAAGATTTAGAAAGTTCACCTCTTCCCGAGTCCTATCAACGATTAGTACACATTTTTGCATGATCTTGCTGTTACATACCTTATATACCGACTATTCAGAAGGAAGTTATAGTACGATGATCTTATCCATAATTTCAGGCGCCTGAAATTAAATTGAGTTTTATTTGTGGGCGCTCTTTCACTGCTGTGGTCCTTAGCGTCCCATTCTAAATTGGGCGTCAAAGACCGGTAATTTAGCTCAGAGGCCTCTCTATCAGACTTGAGGTTCTTTTACGTGCCGTAAATCTACGACATGGGACCACCGGCTTTACTTCCCTTCCGAAGGAAGCCATGCTAAGGATTTTTACGTCCGAAAAACTCCATCGCCCTCCGCCGGGTTTGAACCCGCGACCTCGGGAACTAGAGGCTAGCATGGTAACCACCACATCATGGAGGCATCTGTCAATGAGCATAGTGACCAGAAGACTATTTCATACTTGCCAACTTCCTGAAATTGAAACCCGTAAAACTCTCCCTCGTCTAGAAAAGCTTAATAATTTTGCGATGACATGAAATTTGGTGCAGTAAACAACAATTACATGCAAAATTAATGGGAATTGCGTTTAATAAAAATCTTTGAAGACCTGGTAGTAATGTTGCTTTCTGCCACACATGTTGAAATTCTTCCTGGTACCCAATAAACACATATTAAACCAAATAAAACCACTTTCTTGGATATACATAGATTTTTAGTTAATATTCTACGTTTCATAGCATGAACTATAACAATGCGAAACATATCCCGCAGGCATAGAAAGCGAATAAGATAAACAATTTACGTGAAGAAATTGACTTTAAAGTTCATATCGTTCAGTACTGAATGTTCACGCCCATTTACTGCTGGTTCCTAGAGGTCAATAGTGGCAATCAAATTTTGAATCCGCATGCTATGCATTTTGCTGCAGCCCAGTGAAGGTGAGTAAATTGGTAGGTACAACGGTTCAGTATGCTATCATCTAAAGGGATTTATACCAAAGCGAACAGGGGTTCCCGACTTCAGCCCTTGCACTCTCGAGATAAAACTTCTGTAGTAATATATTACCATCTAGTGGCATCGACGTAAACTTGTTGCTGAGAGATGAATGGTAAGGGGCAGTGCACGTCTTCAAGTGTGCACGACCAGTATGTATTTCATCCATAAGGTTGCCAAAAGTTCCTAAAATGTGCAATCGTTAAGATGTGCTCGTGACTCTGTTGCCATGTCTCATCGTTTAGAGGAGAGGCGCGGTAGATTTAACTATGTTATATGTAATAGAGTTCAAAGAAAAAATAACAAATAAATCCGTAAGGTGTAAAAAATGAGTGTGTTCACGTGCTCTTACACAAAGACGCCACTGCTTATGCCACACTTGTAGGTGTGCACGTGGCTTCTCCTGCACTGTATTCCCATACTATCACTACAGTTTTACATTAATGGCACTAGATGGTAGCACACTGCGGCAGATAGTACCTATATTACTCTAATACAGGCATTGTAACAGAAGTAGGTAACGTGCACGAGAGCGGAAACTTCTCCCGCTCTTCTTATTCCAGACCATCCATACTCTCAACTACAATTTAATTTACACATTACCTTCTTTCTTGACTTAAGTTTACTTAACTATGCACACAACAAACATCCACAAAACAATCTGTCCTATTGTCAGACAACTTATGCATCATCATTGTTGTTGGGGGCGGCTGCAGTTTTATCAATTTGTTCACAATGATAACTATAAAGTAGCAGATGCTATTTCACATTTTCAGGCCTGTCTGACTAATATTTTTGAACACCCAAAATGTATGCTCATAAGCCGCTACTGGGTAAAACCTTGCCATTTTAACTTTCTTTTTCACATTCCATAAATCAGAAACCTTGTTCATTAACTTTCCAGCGATCAAGCTAAATATTTAACCCAATTCTGTTACCACACAGACCAAGGCTTATAGATGATAAACTTAAGTGCTAGATGTTTTGCATTACTGAAACACAAACTTTAAGGTTAGATTTCCAGAACGAGGCTCTGACCCTACAATTTTCATTCACAATTTTATCACAAAAAAGTATTTATCAACTTGTTTTCCTCAATCCAGAGTGATCTAAGGCTGTGTTTGTCGTTTCCTACTGGTCCAGGCTTGATGGATAACGCTGAAGAACAAATTCAAAACTCAGATACGTGTAGAATGTAACGTGACCGGCGAATTCTGGTCGCCGTGAATTCCTACAAAATCATAGCAAGTAGAAATGAGCGAGGGATGGAGATATGTGAATTCCTATAATATCGAAGAAATGGAGTATGTTAGTTCCTATACTTTTGTAGGTTGGAGAAGCCTGAAACATTCGGCACCACCTTGGTGTGGTTAAAAGTGCTATTTTTTTTAACTATAAAATTTTAAAACAGCTAGGCATTAAGGCTTGGTCAAATAAGTTTAAAATAGATATATCTAATTGTAATTTTCAATAATATTTCATCAAGAAAGGGCAATCCAAAGAAGTACGTCAAATCCTTTCTTATTTCGCTCTCACCAGCAACAAGCTGCTTAGAGGTTAAAGTCGCCGCACTCTGATTACAATCAGTCAGTCAGTCCATATCTTCACGATGGAAGTATGACTTGATGTCTGTCAAGCCTCAGCATCAAATATTAGATTAATTTTGTGATTATATCGTTCAACAAGCGAAGGATGCACTTTTTTGTGCTTAGCGGGAGGAACAAATATTTCTCAGTAGGAACCAGGGCCGGCTCCAGTAGACTTGCCGCCCCCCTTGCGCTTTCAGACATAGTAACTTTTATTCGCATTGTCAGTCCTCCATGACTCACACAAAGTGCCTAAATATACTTATTTACATGATTAATCAATAAACAAAACTCAAGAAGATATATACTTGATCAAAGTAAGAGATTGTTCCGAATGAGATAAAACAAGCAAAGTTACGCAATAAAAATGTTAAATATTTCTGGTTTGCCTCTTCATCAGGACATTAAAAGACTAAAAACACACTTGACGATCGAACTGCACTGATCGAATCCACAGCATAGTTGGACCTGGGCTCGTTTTCATTTCAGTAATAGAAGCTAGTAAGCTCTCCTTGTTTCATTGTAATGTCACATGCCCATTATGAGAGCGAGCCGAGCAGTACTTGAGTGTTACTGTTAGTGTGCGCTAAACTATTTGGGCCATAGGGTCCATAACAATAACACGGGATATTGAGGAGTAACTGATCCTTAAAACCATCTGTAGAAATGGTAATGGTTAATGTCTTCATGGTATTCCCCAGATCTTCCCGAACGGATGAGCAGTAGGTGGCAATAAAAATGGAATGCTTCAGCATGAGTAATACGAGAGGCGTCCAATAAGTAAGTTTCCCTATTTTATAAAAAACATTACAAACATTTGATCATGTTGAATTAATTTTATTTATATTGTACAATCTCTCTGTTAGTTTTCTACACAGTGAACATGTTTTTCCAAGCATTTTTGGGTGCGTGGCACAAGTTTTTCCAAGCCAGTGTTGTACCAGAAGTCGGGTCCTGTGCTCGTAACCAGCCATTTCACTTCTGATTCATCTTCGTCACGGTGTTAAAGTGCTTACCTCCAAGATGACCTTTGAGTCAGGGGAACATGTGAAAAGATCTGGTGAATATGGATGATGCGAGAAAACTTCCCACTTGAATCTTCTGAGCTCCGCCTGGGTCAAGATTCAACTTGGAAGTTTTCTCGTATCCTCCATATTCACCGGAGCTTGCCCCAAGTGATTTTCACATGTTCCTCCAATTCAAAGGTAAGCACCTGTAACAACGATGATGAAGTCAAATCAGTGAACAACTGGTTGCGAGCACAGGGCCCGACCTGGTACAACGCTGACTTGGATAAACTTGTGTCATGTCCCCAAAAATGCTTGGAAAAGCATGTTGACTATGTAGGAAAGTAACAGAAGGCTTGTACAATATAAATAAAATTAGATCAACATGATCAATTGTGTGTATTGGTTTCTATAAAATAGGGAACTTGCTCGTAATAAAAGTCCTGCGGGTGACTTCACGAAGCTTTCACTTACGTCATCAGTCCAGCACTTTAATACATGGACAGCGTTTAACCACGTTTTCAGCCAACCGCACAATTTCCCTCAAATTCTTATTTTGTAGATACTTATCTTAAAAAATAATGCACTTAGGACTACAATATCGGATCTTTGGAGTATAATTTTTCTCTTATATACCGTCTTGAACGCTAATGACCTAGCAGTTAGAGCGCCCTTAAATAAAACAAAACAAAACAAAAAACTGTCTTGAACTCAAATCTGAAATCATGGAGGACCTTATTCAAAGAGCTAAGGGTTCTCTGAAATAGCTCTGCTTCTTTAAGCGAAGAAATATGTTTGGGTGTACTGGCCTTACATGTGCCTTGTTACTGCATTTAATTCTAAGTTGTCCAATCGAATTTCTCTGGAGTTAAAGGTAGTACATACTAGCAAAGTTGGCTAACAACACAATAAATAACTGAACGCACAACCAGTGCCTCGGAGTACCATTAGGGCGATAACTGACCTGAGAGGTTCACGAGTCACCAATGTAAGCAAAATAAACCACAGCTGACTTGAAATACTCTTGTTTATACACGTCATGTTTATGTTCAACATCTGATGAGCACGGGATGTCTGTCACCAGTTTCATTACGAAAAATCTCCAGAAAGTCGCTAATTTTAAGCATGATTTGTAATTTCGTCATTCTTTCACATATCTTGTTCATGTTTGTGCCTTTTCCCCTTCCCCTTGGTCATGGCTTATGCAACCAGCACAAGAACGGCACAATGCTTCGGTAATGATGACGTCAACAACCGAAGCTTCGAGAAAGATGTCGTCATGCGCAACGTAATTCATGTTGGTGCAACTCAAAGCGTCGTGTAGAGTTACCATTGGCTGGTTTGCTTAGCGCTACTAACGGCAGCGCCATCACGTTCGTGGTCAACATCAGCAACTCCTGCGCAGGCAGCCAGGGACCGAGTGGATAGCATCCAGACTCGTGTTCTAGTTTTGGACGGCGAGATTTGGCGTAAACCACCAAGAGTAACTTTTTGGCTTTTCTAAATTATTTTCAACTGTTTGGTAAGCTGCAAAATTTAACCGTTTTACTCTTTGTGTTTCTAAATTCATATTTACGGGAGAAGTATTCATATTTTTTTACTTCGTGTAACATTGCATTGTATTATTCGTTGTTTGAGAAATATTCTCGATTTGTAGGGCAACTTAAATTGTCAAATGGTGAAAGAGTATATTACGTTGTCTCCGAGCATATCATTTGTAATTTTTTAAAATGTTAAAGCAAGCTGAAGATGGAATTGTTAACAAATGCAAAACCTTTATAATAAGTTGTTAACAGATGTGTTTGTGATTCTTCTCAATTCCTAGCTCCTTTCCACAATATTTAACACCTCTGGGTACGGAAAAGCCAAGTGGCGCAGTTTTAAGATTTTGCCGCCATGGGCGGTGACACGGATCGACCCCCTCACCCCCTTGAGCCGGCCCTGGTAGGAATTCACATATCAATATTCTTACAAACCATACATTTGTACGAATTCACAGAATCGTGAAACGCATGAAGAATGAATTTCGCATGCTATAAAGATTTTAAACAAATATTTCAGAATGTTTGAAAGTAGATTTGATAGAAAAACTATTTAGGAATTTGTCTAAAGCCCCTTGTGCACGATCAAACTTTTTTTCCGATTCAATAGTTTACAAGAAAAATTGTCAAACATTTTTCAATAAGTGACAAGACTGGACAAGACTTGACAATGTTATAAATGTATATTTACAAGTTGTCTATTTTCAAACTGAAACCCTTCAGGACACATTAATAAATAATATATCACTCACAAAGCAACTTACTATTTGCGTCACGGTGTAACAGTTTGCAATGAAATACTGTTCTATACCAATATTATGTAGCACTTTCACGTATTATAATCCAATGAAATCGCATTACGAGTGTGGAATCAACTGATAGGTTAACCACACTATATAACATTGCATTAATGTATACTTAGTTCGGAAAACTGCCTGGCAATTATTTCTTCATGTGCTACTTCATCTGCCCCATCTTGTGGTAATCCACGGAGCCCTCGACGCACAGACATGACCAGCTTATGTATACCCTAATCAGTTCGCATACACCATACTTTTGTTTACTTTTTGCTTTCCGCCATGTTGCAGATTTCGTGACGCACTGTAAATACTCGCATTTCATTGGCTAAAGCCATCAAATCATTGTCAAATCTTTTATCGTTTAGAGGTGTCCTTATTTGCTTTCAAGACTTTCGAAGAGTTTAAAAGTATTGGAAGCAATTTGACAAGAAAAGTTGTGACAACTCTTGAAGGGTCTTGTAAAGTATTGAATTTGACAAACATTTGATCATGTACAAGGGGCTTAAGACATCCACCATTTAAAATATCTTATACAGACTTTTGAGTAGAGAAATATAGCTCTTAAGGTGGGAGGGAGAGATAAAGAGTTAAAGTATAAGATTTTGTTAAGTTAATTTGTGATCCTCTTATTCCACTGTATCTCTCCCTCCATAAACATTCTTACAATGCAATACTTACAATGCACTCCCTTGCAATGTTCCACAGGATGTCCTCGTTTCCGAACACACGCTAATACCAAGCCGCGAACACAAGAAGACAAATTATTATATTATTATATTTATTACTTTATGATATTTGCGAAAAGAAATGAGAATCACAAGCTGTTAGCAGGTCTCTACGGTTCACTCTTTTTGTAAAGGTTGTTAATAGCGTTTCAACTACGTATAGTTCTTTTGTTCTAATGTGGTTATTATTTGTTTACACTTTTCCAAAATGTTTGGTTCTTGCTATTGCAGGTTCGGAGGACAGTTGTTCAGGGATTCATGTCTCGATCACGACACATTTTGACTTCACAACTTGTCTATGGTTGCTTCAAGAAGTGGGTTGAGACGAGACGTAATGTTAGCATGGAGTGAGAGACGCCACCACTTCTAGATGGTTACGTCGCTGAACTCACTCCCTCACACAGCCAGCCTGCAACAAAACAACATCACTGTGTCACTCCTCAGTATTCTTTAACCTATTTATACATCATGTGTTAATAGTCGTTACAGCTCTGCATTTACATATTTTATTTCTTTGTTTAGAATCGTGCCTACTGCAGTAAAATACACTACTTTTATAGTGCCTATAATTACCTATTTTATTAGCGTGTACTTTTAGTAGCTTAAGGTCTATTATAGCTCCTTTTCGTAATAAGAACTTTTATCGAGGTTTTAGCCTATCGTAATTGCATTATTTATGTTATTGGCGTTATTTATTAATATTGTTTATTAATGTGATGTTAACCTTGATATTTTGCGCTCTAGCCAATGAGTCATTGTTGACAACGTGCCTGAGGAAGTTGCACTGTTTCGTGTAATAATAAAATAGCGGCTACTTAACACAAATAAAGTGTACGGTAAATGGTCAACTACAAAAACACTGGGAAATCAATTTTAATATTAAGTAATCGCTAACTTGACTGTTTTCTACTTCCAACGTGGGCGAAAACAATACTGGGCTAAGAAGACACTTTGTTTTATTGAAAACATAATAATAGTCTGTTTTAACAATACATAACAGAGCAATAATAATTACAAACCGGAGTGGGAGTGTAAGCTTATTCAAGACAGATATGACTTAAAAACTGATAACAGGGTACTGTTCTGTCCTGTCAAAATTTGCTTTTAAGTGTAAATGAATAAATTATTGTGCCTACTTCAACTCTCATCATTATTGATAGTGCCTATATTAGTGTCTATTTTCAACTTATTGTAATGCCCAATATAAGTTTCTCGAGTCTATTGCGCCGAGCTCTAATATGTATACCAACGATTAATAATAAAGAAATTTCAGGATGATTATAACATGCGGATCACTTGCTGGTAGATTAAGAAACTCAGTAAGTGACATTTAAGGTAATGTAAAGAATGTCTTAAGTTAATCTTGATAAAACTAAGATTATAGTTGGAAAGGTAGTATCAGACGACTGAAAAACTCAATGCCAAAGCCGGGATTTGAACCACGGATCTCCCGGTCTCTGTCCGGTTGCTCTAACCACTGAGCTAACATGGCAACATGCGGGTACGACATTAAATTCCCCAACTGACTCGCATTTTCCCCGATAAACCACAAGGAGATCTCAAATTGTATTAAGATGACATACCCCAATGGCGACTTACAGTGCTGTAAGTACTTTAAATCCCGAGCTCCATAGTTTCGACCACTATTAGGTCAACTAATGGAATTACTACTAGTTAGAGCAACAGGACGGAGACCGGGAGATCCGTGGTTCAAATCCCGGCTATAGCATTCAGTTTTTCAGTCGTCTGATTCTACCTTTCCAACCTTGTCCAACACACGGCTTGTGTGGAAGAACAATTAATTCCATTAAGACTGTAGTATTAAAAAAACTGATGAGTTGCATTCAATGACATTCTCGCTCACTCCTCTACAAACTATTCTTACAAAAGCTTATTCTTCTGTCTATTCCTTGTTAATATAGATGGACTTTCATTCCACATTTCGCTGTAGATATTAGGACAAAGCAATAGTCCATTTTAAAAAATCTGATGTGTTACACTCACATGACTTTCTCTACTCTTGTACAAACTATTTTTACAAACGCTTATTCTCCATATGCATCATGTTAATCGAGATATCGATATGTCAATCTTATTGCTAATTTTCTTGTAGATGCAAGGGGAATATGGTAGGTTTTAAGTGATAGTCAAATTTTTAAGCGCTGGTTGCTATGTGGCGCATTCCATTCTCTTTGCATGCGCAGGACAGAAAAAAAAATGAATAACGAATTTGAGAAAAAGTATAAGTATTGGAAAATTTAAGACAATAACAAGCAATATCTCGCAAACGGTTCACTCAACAACAAAAAATGTATATGACATAAATTGTGTATTTTAACGCGATCTACATTTGTTGTGTAGTAAAATGTTGTCTATCTCTTATGGTTTACCAGTTATGCAAAAGTCGTTCACAATGAAGAACACTTTTGGAGACATTCCCAGAAAATTCGAGATATAAATTTCATTTCTCATGAGAATATCTTAAACATATGATATTTTAATCAAAATCGTTAGAGCCATTTTTGAGAAAATTAAAATTTTCGAAAAATTTTCCATGTAAAGGGTAATCCGGGGTGGGGGGGATTTTCTTGAAAACCTTCGTGTCGCATCTCTGGAAGATACTTAACCTAAATACCAAGTTTGGTGTTTATCCGACTGTTCGTTTCTGAGTTATGCTGTTCACAGACACACACACACACACACACACACACACACACACACACGGACATGTTTCCAAAAATACTTTTTTTGGATTCAGGGTGTCTCAAAACATGTATTTCCGGTAAAACATCGTTATCGAATTTTTGGGTGGAATACAATACTTCCCCTACTTACTATACGTAGTAGAGAAAGTAAAACGGAGATCGCTATGTGATGACTTTTAAAATTCGATGTTCTTTGGATGACCACGCGATAAAACGAATAGCAACTTAACACTCGAGAAAAGAATAAGTATCTGAATGCTCAAACTAATAACAAACAATATTTCGGAAATAGCTGACGCCACAAAAAAGTTATTCGAGGTAAACGGCATGTTTTAAAGAGAGATACATTTTTTTGTGTAGTAATATTTTGCCTGTCTTTTACGGTTTACCAATTATACAAAATTCATACACAATAAGAACACTTCAGGCTATTCCTAGAAAATTCAACTTATGCATTTTGTTACGTAACT
This sequence comes from Deroplatys truncata, assembly GCA_030765065.1. Classification (NCBI taxonomy): domain Eukaryota; kingdom Metazoa; phylum Arthropoda; class Insecta; order Mantodea; family Mantidae; genus Deroplatys; species Deroplatys truncata. The sequence continues at coordinate 23,818,290 of CM060987.1, forward strand.
ATCTTATAATATATGGTATTTTAATCAAATTCTTTGAAAAATGAACTTAAAACGCCAAATTTTGTATTTATCGGACTTATCATTTTTAGTTATGATGTTCACAGACACATGTGCCGTTTTTGTGTTTTGGGGACCTCAAAACGTGTATTTCCGGTGAAATCTTTAAATCCAATTTTGGATGGAATACAATACCTCCTTTAATTACTGCATGTAGTAGATAAAGTAATAATTAAATTAAATATACAGGCACACCCAATAGCTTTGCCCATACATCTATCCTAATACTATCCTTTCTGCGCATTTACACCGCTGCCGCTTCTCAAGGACAAGCCTCATGACTATGATAGAACTTCCAGTATGTAATTGTTTTTATATTTATTTCTTGTTTTAATAAATAGCTATTGTATTTAGTTGTGCATTGCATGCATGCTGAAATGAACACAACATAACCATGAAGTTGGGATCCACTATTCATTGATAGTCCCAACCTGAATACCGTGAGGTTTATACAACAAACATGTCACACAAACAAATTATTAAAAACCATACAGCTAAGTTGTTCACTGTATTTACATATCTGTTTTCAAATTGTGTGACGTTTCCTTTGAAGTCTTCTTTCACCTGGATCAGGAGGAACATTTTCAGGAATTTCTACAACCACTGAATTAAAATGTAACAAAAAAGAACGATATAACCTGGTATAGATGATCCTATTTGCCAATGGTATATTTAAATGGTTACTAAGGGTATTGTTTCTTAAATTCAATGGAGCACCAGTAATAATTCCAAGGCAGCTCTTCTGAAGAGTTTGAATACTTTTAATTTACAAAGAAGTAGAAGATCACCCGCATTGAGCAGTTGTATTGCAGCATAGGTCTAATGAAGAGCTAACAGTGATCTGACATGATGCGTTTTAGTTGTATTCCGTGTCTCATTTTCCTAATCAAATATTTAATGTGGAACTGTCAAGCGTATCTCTTATCAAGCATTTATCCAAAATATTTACGTGATTCTGAAGAGTGTACTGTTTGTCAAGTCACAACTACGGGATGGTTGGTAACATCCTTATGTATGAGAATTTAATGACTCCTGATTTTACAGGGTACGTAACTCACCATTTTTCGTATAAACTGCCAATAATTACGCAAAAGTGACTGACTTGTCTAGCTATAGACTCAAGTTCCTTTGCTTAACATGGTGATATCATCAGCGAAATGTGAAATGGCTAATTCACTCTTGAGATGGAAAGGCTGCTGTATCAATTATATATAGAAGTGGTCCGAAGACGCTTCCCTGAGGAACACAGCATAGCTTGGATCGGCTTTAGATAGCGCTGCTTTGCATTTAACAGATAAAGTACGGATCCTCAGTACTCTTGAGGATTCTAAAATAGATCTCCAGAATGCGATTTTCGATTTTGAGTAGTTGGTCTTCATAAATAAATTAACTTCTTCAATGTAATTATTGAGAATAGGAATGATGTACTCTATACCCAAACGGAGAATCAGATAAATTTCCAGTGTGAGCTAACGAATGACGTGTAAGTACACCTTCGAAGACAACACATAGGCACCAAATTCACTAACATGACTGAAGTTAAGTTTTCAATACTTAACTGAATTTAGACATAACAAAATACTGTCATGTCTGCGTTCGTTCGACAGTAACTAATCATCACCATTCGTCAGCATGTTTTCCTTACAATACCTCATGATACTGGGAACCCACTTTCAATTTAATTTTAATGAGAAATGCTAAATCCTCAGCAGATAGCAAACATTACAATACAAAAGATGATCACAGGATGTCCAAGTGGTGTCCATCATTTAAAGTTTTCCGAATGTAATAGAACAATTGAAAATAAATCGAATACGTTTCAGTGGATTTATAAAGGGTAAAATTTGGCATTTGTAATTCAAAGAGGCATACCGAAAAAGACAAAATAAAATACTGGTTCTATCACTTCTAATTTACCTTAAAACATGAGATGATGGAAAGTCCTTAACTGGGTAGCTAGGTCTTGCTAATTTTATAAATGTACATCCGTGGACAAACAAAGTCATGCCTTGAACGCCAATTTTTTCTAAGTCCCACACGGCACAGCGCCTTGTTTACACCATACGCATAGAATGTAGCCACTGCAGGAGGTTGTTGTACGGCATTATTAAACATGCTACGTGTCTTCTCCGTAGCGCTGTGCCAAAGCGTAGAGCACTTCTGTAGTTAAGACCGCAGGTTCGCTTCTCGCATGTAGCAAACACTTTTTTTTCTTCTGTTTATAATGTTTAATCAACACATAGTGTCTAATTATTTTCGATATACTGCATTTTATACACGGCATTTGGTAGAGTTCATAATAGAATAGTTATTACGATGCAAAACATGTGGCTTCACTATTTCATTCAGGTCGCATATCTGTATCTTGGACATTCAAGGGACGGTCTAGGTGTGTTGTGGCAGCTTGACGAAACACCGAACAGTGCGCAATACGCGGTAATACTTGAGAATATTTTGTTTCCCCCTGAGAGGGGGAGGAGAGATCCTGATGGAATTGTTGAATTCGTACAGGATAATCATCTTGTCCACATAAGTCGAAGCTTTCAAATTGGTTCTCAGAGAGGCAGGATATCAAAGTGATACATTGCCCTCCCTGTTTACAGATTTGAACCCTATTGAAAATGTGGAGCTGAGTTGAAAAGGGAGCTGCCCTCGAATTTCCCTGCACATGCGTGAAAGACAAAAGATGGCTGCTGGGCACAAATTCAAGAAGCCTGGGGTGTTGTAGCTTTTCATCCACGCTACTACAGGGATTTAATTTCATCTATAACCCGAAAATTGAGGGCAGTTATACATGTTCAAGGTTCATACACCCGATATTCTGTTTATTTGTTGTGTGTTTTAGTTTTAGAAAATAATTAGTTTATTTGCATTTATTTCTTTAGTTATTTAGTAGAATTATGTGTTTACGTGCAGATATGCCTAAAACTTAAAATGCCAAAGTTATATTAATGCAATGTTATATCCTACACATCCAGTCATAAAATTAACATAAAAAATAATAGTAACCAATACGAGATTTGGACCGAGGAACTTATGAGCGCAAGTAGTATCTTCTTAACCTCTCGGCCAACGAAACGTTGTGCCGCCCTCGTGTTTTAATAGCTTATAAGCATCGCCACCGGAAAACACCGTTATAAGGCGACCACTGCGCTCACAGGCACAGACTATTCTACAGTTCCTACACGTGCGTTGTGTACACAGCGTTACGAGGTACACGAAGCCCCCCCCCCCGATTGTCACATGGAATCTGGGGATGACTATTTTTTGTCCATGGGTGTACATAACCTCTTTTGTCGTGTCTGTGATCGTTTCGCAGACCACCACATTAGCTCGCTGTTACATGCTCTCTTACGATTGGCTGCTGTTGTTTCCATCGATCGTTATGGGTAACAAGATATCGCGTTAAATTTGCGGTCTTAAACCTCTTTTGGTTGTACAAGGCCAGGTAAGACCATAGTAAGACTATGCTTTAGTGTGCTGGCCTAAAACAGAACAAAACACAATAGTAGCCTGTCTACAAAATATTCAAAGGCTTGCCTGTCTTGGCATTACTGGTACGATCAGTGCCTGCCCTACATCAGCCATAGAGGTTTAATAGGATTAACACCTCTCCATATTGTAGTGAGGAAAGTCGCCTTATCTAGTGCTTTCAGGCTGCAAAGAAATTTAGTGATTCAACTGGCCATGAAAATTCTCAATGGGTTTACAGCGGATAACTTCATTATGTTATGGGACTCCCTTCATCGTTCCTTTAAGGTAATTCTTACTGAACTCATCAATGGAACAAAGGAGGACCCAATTTTGAAAAAGGGTCATTCATCTGGTACACATGACTAAAATATGTGGACGGGAAAACTAGTGTATGGGAGCATATGGGCCCAATTTTGCCCTATCAAAAGCCCTCGGTAACAGTCCCGCCATTTCTAGCAAAAATGCATGCAATAGAAACACGTGTCCATGTAATGTCAATAAAAGTCTTCATGGCGCCAGAATTTATATTTTGTCAGACGGCATTAAAGGCTCTTAATGCATACACTATTGAGTCAAAGTTGTTTGGGACAGCCTGCAAACAATAAACCAGCTGGTGAGCCGGAACCCAGTTACCTTAATGTGGGTGCCAGGGCATGGAGGTATTTAAGGCAATAAAATTACTGATCGCCTAGCCAAGGAGGGAGCCACTACTCTATTTAATAGCCCAGAACTATTTTGTGGAATGCCAGATTGTTATGTAAATGATGAGATACAAGTTTGGGAACGCAAAAGATGTAAAAGCTATTATGATAGAGTTCCAAAGCTAAATCATGCAAAGGATAGAACTCTCAGCTAAAACATCAAGAGATCCTCCCATTCATCAAACGGGAGTTGAGCATACTGAGTGGCCTCCTCACTGGACATGGTCCTTTCAGGGATTATCTCTGTAAAATGGGCAAGACGAATGTGAATATATATCGCTTCAAGTAAAGCTATACTTTGCGATTGGGAAGCGATTGCTCGCCCAAGGATGAAGCCTTTAGAACCTGTCTTCACTAGCCTGGGACAGACTGCCTCACCGCCACTACCACCCAGAAAAACTGTAAGCTTTATTAAAACCATTAATTTAAGCTGGGAAGTATAGATTAGGGATTTTTACATAGATCTATTAAGGTCGCAGTGAGAAGCAAACAGAGTTAAACAATAATAATCTAATCGCGTTAAGTTTATGCTTAAACTTTACGTAGTCATGTTAACCCTAATTTTTTATTGTGAATGGCCCTTATCGACGGCTAAAGGCAGTAAGGTTTATTAAGCAGAACATTTCCTTGAGAAAATTCCGTACCAATGCCCAATCAATGTGCGGCAAGATGTTCTGAGCCGTTGTTGATCCCCCCCCCCTCTATTCAGTTTTAGCTAACTTGGGATTGCATTATGACTCGCACATTTTTTATCACCGACGATTTCATTATGTGTCATAGGTTGAGACGAACGAAAGCGCTAGTGTGGGTGATCAGCAGGGCCCGGCTATGTTTTAAATGTCACAATATAGTCATTGCTACCGTGTAAATAAATTATATTTTCTCTCTCCCAATCTATTTTACGTCTCTTAACTACGCGGTCACATCGCGACGGATCCGTTAGGAGAGACTTCGTGACTCGGTTTGTGGCGAACAGTTAGCCTCCTAGGTCTCATCCCTGTACATATCAACGCCTCCTAGGAATATACCATCTTGCTTCGTCAAGCGTCCACAGAGGCCTTAGTGCTAGGCAACTGTATCTCTGTTTCTACACGTGCTGGACAGATGGCATTAGGGTGCCGTCCAGTCCACCTGCTTTCATTATCTGTGGATGGCAGAGCATTCGCTATTACCATCTACTATTACTATTGTTTTTGACCTAAGGTTGAACTTTGGGTCGTGGTATTAATAATCCAATTCGGTATTTACTGATGGGAAACCCCGAAAAAAAACCAATTAGATTGGTCGGCTCACAGGATTTGAACCTGGGACCTCCCGAATGCGGGCCATAGATGTGCCATCCCCCTCGGTGATAAATTCTTTCGTGGTTCCTAGATTATGAACATACATATTTATAAGGTCATTTACGGCATTTTCTATTATAGGTCATTTATTTTCAATTTTACATAATTTTCTTCCTTTACTTCTTTATTTAGTCATTTTCTTGCAATTACAGTCTAAAGAATTGTGTATTATTAACATTTTACGTAAAGATAACTTTTCAAACATTCGAAATTTCACTATTCGACTGAGAAATAAGAGTAACTTTGGTATGCTTTACTCGCATTCTTGTAAAAAAGTCACATTCCTATTTAATGGTTTGTCTGAATAGCGTTGCTTACGGTAGAAAGGGCGACTATTGTCAGGGAGCGGGTATAATTAGTAGTAACTTATGAATTCATGTCTCAAACTAGGGATGAGACAGATGAGTTTTCCCCTTTTGTTAATAATTGCGTACGGCCAGTGCCATAACTGTTTTCAACAAAAAGAGGACTCCACTGACAGGAAAACTCGATTTACAGTTAAGGAAGAAACTTCTGAAATGTTACGTCTGGAGTGGAGCTTTATATGGACACTGAAGACAATGGAAAGAAAGAGCACTGAGACGTGGTACTGGAGAAAAGCATAAAAATCGAAGAAGTTGAGGAGTGGACGAAAAAAGATATATCTTGCACGCTGTACAGAAGAGAGACACCATGAGAAGAAGAGGACTTCTGCTAGATGGCATTGAAGGCAAAATAATAGAAACGAGAAGACTGGGTGGAAGAAGAATATATTGAGACATTAGATGACATCAAGAAGAGAAGCTATGGAGAGTTAAAAGATGCAGCGGAAAATAGAAAGACTTCATATGGGGGTACAGACCTGCCTTAAGCCAGACTACCCATTAAATAGAAAAAAAAATGTATACTGTCAGGTTGCTGTTGCCCTGGTGTTGTGCCATAGGCTGGAAGGTTCTGTGCAATTGCCATGAATTTTGTATAATCTGGGAATTCAAGAGAGTTAATGCTACAGTTTTGTAAGACCTGCTTCAAAAACAATTTTCTTTTCCGATTCTTCAAACAAGAACATGGAAGAAATTTATTACTTTCTCTACTACGTATAGTAAGTAGGGGAAGTATTGTATTCCACCCAAAAATTCGATACTGAGGTTTCACCGGAAATACATGTTTTGAGACCCCCTGAATCAAAAAAAAAAAAAGCATTTTTGGAAATATGTCCGTGTGTGTGTGTGTGTGTCTGAGAACAGCATAAACCAGAAACGAACAGTCGGATAAACACCAAACTTGGTATTTAGGTTCAGTATCTTCCAGAGATGCGACACGAAGGTTTTCAAGAAAATCGCCCACCCCAGATTACTCTTTACATGGAACATTTTTCGAAAATTTTAATTTTCTCAAAAATGGCTCTAACGATTTTGATTAAAATATCATATGTTTAAGATATTTTCATGACAAATAAAATGTATATCTCGAATCTTCTGGGAATGTCTCCAAAAGTATTTTTCATTATGAACGACTTTTGCATAACTGGTAAACCATAAGAGATAGACAAAATTTTACTACACAAAAAATGTAGATCGCGTTAAAATACACAATTTATGTTATATACATTTTTTGTTGTTGAGTGAACCATTTGAGATATTACTTGTTATTCCCTTAAATTTTCCAATACTTATACTTTTTCTCAAATTCGTTATTCTTTTTTACTTTCTCTACTACGTATAGTAAGTAGGGGAAGTATTGCATTCCACCCAAAAATTCGATACCGAGATTTCGCCGGAAATACATGTTTTGAGACCTCCTGAATCCAAAAAAAGCATTTTTGGAAACATGTCCGTGTGTGTGTCTGTGTGTGTGTCTGTGTGTGTGTGTGTGTGTGTGTGTGTGTGTGTGTGTGTGTCTGTGTGTGTGTGTGTGTGTCTGTGAACAGCATAACTCAAAAACGAACAGTCGGATAAGCACCAAACTTGGTATTTAGGTTCAGTATCTTCCAGAGATGCGACACGAAGGTTTTCAAGAAAATCCCCCCACCCCAGACTACCCTTTACATGGAAAATTTTTCGAAAATTTTAATTTTCTCAAAAATGGCTCTAACGATTTTGATTAAAATATCATATGTTTAAGATATTGTCATGAAAAATAAAATGTATATCTCGAATTTTCTGGGAATGTCTCCAAAAGTATTCTTCATTGTGAACGACTTTTGCATAACTGGTAAACCGTAAGAGATAGACAGAATTTTACTACACAAAAAATGTAGATCGCGTTAAAATACACAACTTATGTCATATACATTTCTTTTGTTGAGTGAACCGTTTTCGAGATATTGCTTGTTATTTCCTTAAATTTTCCAATACTTATACTTTTTCTCAAATGCGTTATTCATTTTTACTTTCTCTACTACGTATAGTAAGTAGGGGAAGTATTGCATTCCACCCAAAAATTCGATACTGAGATTCCACCGGAAATACACGTTTTGAGACCTCCTGAATCCAAAAAAAGCATTTTTGGAAACATGTCCGTGTGTGTGTCTGTGTGTGTGTGTGTCTGTGTGTGTGTCTGTGTGTCTGTGAACAGCATAACTCAAAAACGAGCAATCGGATAAGCACCAAACTTGGTATTTAGGTTCAGTATCTTCCAGGGATGCGACACGAAGGTTTTCAAGAAAATCCCCCCACCCCAGACTACCCTTTACATGGAAGATTTTTCGAAACTCTTAATTTTCTCAAAAATGGCTCTAACGATTTTGATGAAAATATCATATGTTTAGGGTAATGTCATGAGAAATGAAATGTATATCTCGAATTTTCTGAGAATGTCTCCAAAAGTATTCTTCATTGTGAACGACTTTTGCATAACTGGTAAACCATAAGAGATAGACAAAATTTTACTACACAAAAAATGTAGATCGCGTTAAAATACACAACTTATGTCATATACATTTCTTTTGTTGAGTGAACCGTTTTCGAGATATTGCTTGTTATTTCCTTAAATTTTCCAATACTTATACTTTTCCTCAAATGCGTTATTCATTTTACTTTCTCTACTACGTATAGTAAGTAGGGGAAGTATTGTATTCCATCCAAAAATTCGATACCGAGATTTCACCGGTAATACATGTTTTGAGACTCCCTGAATCCAAAAAAAGCATTTTTGGAAACATGTCCGTGTGTGTGTGTCTGTGAACAGCATAACTCAAAAACGAACAGTCGGATAAACACCAAACTTGGTATTTAGGTTCAGCATCTTCCAGAGATGCGACACAAAGGTTTTCAAGAAAATCCCCCCAACCCAGACTACCCTTTACATGGAACATTTTTCGAAAATTTTAATTTTCTCAAAAATGGCTCTAACGATTTTAATTAAAATATCATATGTTTAAGATACTTTCATGACAAATAAAATGTATATCTTGAATTTTCTGGAAATGTCTCCAAAAGTATTCTTCATTGTGAACGACTTTTGCATAACTGGTAAACCATAAGAGATAGACAAAAGTTTACAACACAAAAAATGTAGCTCGCGTTAAAATATACAATTTATGCCATATACATTTTTTTCGCTAGGTGAACCATTTTCGAGATATTGCTTGTTATTTCCTTAAATTTTCCAATATACTTTTTCTCAAGTGGGAATTCGTTATTCATTTTTTTTGTCTTGGATATGCAAAGAGTATTAATCTGTGGCAAAGAGAATTGTGCTCTACATAGCAACCAGCTATTAAGAGATATGTCAATTCTTAAAGGCTACTGTATTTTTTTTCTAAATTGCACTTGCAAATACAAAACAAGGGGAACATAGTAGGTCTTAAGCGATAGTCAAATACTTTTAGAACTGGTCGCTATGTGTAAAATGTAATTCTCATTGCATGGCAAGAACATAAAAAAAATGAACAACGAAAATGTAAGTATTGGAAAATTCAAAGAAATAACAAGGAATATCTCGAAAATGGTTCACTTTACAAAAACAATGTTTATGACATATATTGTGCGTTTTAACGTGATCTACATTTTTATGTATTAAACTTTTGTCTTTCTCTTGCGGTTTACCATTTACTCTAACAATTTTTATTAAAGTATCATATGTTTAAGACATTTGTATGGCAAATAAAATGTATATCTTGAATTTTCTGGCAATAGCCTGTAAAATCCTGTTCATTCGGAAGGAATTCTATATAATCTTGTATAATTGGTAAGCGTTAAATGATAGACGAAAATGTACTACACCTAAAATGTGGATCTTTTGAAAACACCCAATTTAAGTTGTTTTCGGGTCTACAGTCAGATCACAAACTTGGGTTTGGTTCAGAGATTTGTAGTGGAAAGAAAAAACAGAAAACCTCAGGTATTATTTTGATTTGGTTGTAAACGTGAGAACAGTTAACCAATTTCATATTGTAGACCAAAAGCAGAAATGGAGATACGATATCACGCTATTTGTGCAATTAAGCCACCGAAGTCTGTGTAAGTTTCTACACCTACCGTATGAAAATAAATGGAAGCCAGTCGATCGCCCGAAGTGTTATGCGAGATCAGTGCTTTAATACAGAATTAACTATCTATTTGTTGTTAGTTATCTATGCAAGGAATGAAATATTTGAATGCAGAGATACCAATGTTTTAAGATTGAGTTAACCATCTATACATTATAACTTATCTATGCTAGGAATGAAATATATGAATGCGGTTCTCGCATGTCGTAACTATGCACTTCTTGTTTATACTGAGAAATAAACGAACTGCTATGATTTTGTGAATATTCTAGCGGCTATTGCTTCTAAGGAATGCTGATTTGAACCAATTTGGTAAGATCGTTTCATTTTATTAATTCATATCTTATTGTTCGTTATAGTAGCATTTTAAGTGTTCCTATTTTAGTTTATATTTTTTGTTTCCACGGTTTAAGGGCTGTTTCATTTTATTCATTCATATATTATTTGTTATACTACCATTTCAGGTGTTTCTATTTTGGTTTGTGTACTTTGTTTACTGGTTTACGTTTTAGGACTTTTCATAATGCCTAGTAAGAAACGAACCAGTTTTAATTTTAATGTTAAGAAGTTGTTTTACGTGAAAGCAGTCAAAGTCATTACCGGCACCTTGAACCAAAACAATAACATATTTGGTGAGGTTAAAAACACACAGTGCACAAGCAACTCGGTGATGGCGTTATGTTTTTCAAGTGTAATAAATATTGATACTTGGAGTTCTGAAGTAATTGATAAAATTCTTCATTTAGGCAATGATTTGCACTTAAAATCAATTTCAAATTATGATGGTGTTATGCCATATCCGCCTTACTTGTGTGCTGATGAGGTTTGGCTGCAGGATATTGTAATTGATGATGTAAAAGTAATCTGCAATGCAGTAACAAATAATTTTGCATTACAAGGGATCATACTGAGGGATTTAGGCAGTGTGTTAAAAACATTTTTCCAGTGCTATCACTACGGTGTGTTTACTGCACAATTAAAATCTATAGCTGTTATTAAGAATAAGTCCATGTACTGGTTGTTTGACCCACACAGCTGTAATGCAAAAGGTTTGTACGATGCAGAAGGTGTAGCTATCGCACTTGCTTTCGAGAACATAAATGAGTTGCTAAATTTAATGATACAAAAATTTCCCGTAGCTAATGATTCTAATGATCCATTCACATTAGTTCCTTTTGTGTTTAATGGTTCCGAGACCGATGGTCGTTCAGAACGTAGAACAGTGAGTGAGGAATTAACTGATCAAAAAGTTAATAAGAGAAAGTTGCATCATTCCTATTCACAGCGCACGAAAAAGAGAAAAGATAGCATGAAAATATTGCGTGAAGATGAAGAATATAATGAATCTGAAAGGAAGAAAAATAAAGAGAATAAACAGAAAGTCAGAGAAGATGAAGAATACAAAAAATCTGAAAGGAAGAGAAATAAAGAATATATGGAGCAAGCCAGAGAAGAGGAAGAATACAAAGAATCTGAAAGGAAGAGAAATAAAGGGTATAAAAAGAAAGTCAGAGAAGATGAAAAATACAAAGAATCTGAAAGGAAGAGAAATAAAGAGTATATGGAGCAAGCCAGAGAAGATGAAGAATACAAAAAATCTGAAAGGAAGAGAAATAAAGAATATATGGAGCAAGCCAGAGAAGAGGAAGAATACAAAGAATCTGAAAGGAAGAGAAATAAAGGGTATAAAAAGAAAGTCAGAGAAGATGAAAAATACAAAGAATCTGAAAGGAAGAGAAATAAAGAGTATATGGAGCAAGCCAGAGAAGATGAAGAATACAAAAAAATCTGAAAGGAAGAGAAATAAAGAATATATGGAGCAAGCCAGAGAAGAGGAAGAATACAAAGAATCTGAAAGGAAGAGAAATAAAGGGTATAAAAAGAAAGTCAGAGAAGATGAAAAATACAAAGAATCTGAAAGGAAGAGAAATAAAGAGTATATGGAGCAAGCCAGAGAAGATGAAGAATACAAAAAATCTGAAAGGAAGAGAAATAAAGAATATATGGAGCAAGCCAGAGAAGATGAAGAATACAAAAAATCTGAAAGGAAGAGAAATAAAGAATATATGGAGCAAGCCAGAGAAGAGGAAGAATACAAAGAATCTGAAAAGAAGAGAAATAAAGGGTATAAAAAGAAAGTCAGAGAAGATGAAAAATACAAAGAATCTGAAAGGAAGAGAAATAAAGAGTATATGGAGCAAGCCAGAGAAGATGAAGAATACAAAAAATCTGAAAGGAAGAGAAATAAAGATTATATGCAGCAAGCCAGAGAAGATGAAGAATACAAGGAATCTGAAAGGAAGAAGAACAAAGAATATAAGCAGCAAGCCAGAGAAGACGAAGCATACAGAGAATCTGAAAGACAAAGAAACAAAGATCATATGCAGCAAATAAGAAAAGACGAAAATTACAAGGAAATGGAAAGAGAGAAAAACAAAGAGCATATGAAGCAAATTAGAACAAATGAAAACTACACAGAAACCGAAAAAATGAAGAATAAATCATTAAAACTATCGCAAAGAAGTAACGAGATTCTCTGTTCAAGACAATACATCTATAACAAATTAGTACAAACAGATAACAATTCGTCAAGATTAAAATTGAATTTTATCCGAGGCAGAAAAAATGTACCAGAGTATGTTTGCTGTTGTTGTGAAGGTTTGTTTTTTGAGCACTCCATTAGTAAACTAAACACGAATCTAATTAAAAGAAAACAAGGTAACGACAATTTTGAAGAGTTTCTTGAAAGGATACATAATTACCCTTCTTTACATGTGTGTAGTACTTGTAAGAATTATATCATGAAACTAAAAGTTCCAAAAATGGCGACAAGCTGTGGTATGAAATTTGTGGATATACCAGAATGTATCAAGAAACTATCTCCTTTAGAGGAGCGATTATGTAGTCCTTATATACCATTTATGCAAATGCGACCTTTAAAAGCCTTTGCACTTAATCCACAGTTAGGAGTAAAGGGATCAGTTGTAAATATTCCAATAGACATTAACGAGTGTCTGCAAGTTCTACCCAGATCTTTTGATGATATGGCTACGATCCAGCTACAGTTAAAACGGCATATTCTGCACAAATCGTACTACATGTATGAGACAATTAGACCAGCAATCGTCTGTGATGCATTGAAATACCTGCAAGAAACTCCACTATATAAGAATAATGATATCCAAATAGATGAAATGTACTTAAAGAGGTATGAAAAACAATACACAGAAAATATGGAGTTTATCGTCGATAACAAAGCTAAAGAGGTAAACTCTTTGGAAACTAGAAGCAAAGAAGAAATTTCATTAGATCATGACAGTGAGGACGACGAAGGAGAAGAGGTACTTTTAATGTCCAGAAATAAAATAGGAAGAAACACAATAGAGATAATAGCGCCAGGACAGGACAAAATACCAGTCGCTTGGCATTTAATAGAACACTTTGATGAACTTTGCTTTCCTAAAATATTCGCGGGCCAGGCTTTTAATATGCCAAAATATCTTACATACAGCGATCGGGCTAAATCTGAATGTAGACGAGTTGATCGCAGATCCTCCACACCAAGCAGACTATTGTTCATGGCCAAACAGAAGATAGAAAGACAATGCGTAGCCAACATGAATATGTGCTTGAGGAGAACTAAAAGATCCTCGACTAGCATTAATGCAGGGAATTTACTAAATCAAGAATTTGTCAATAATTTAATTAAAGTTGACAGCGGCTACCAATTCACCAAAGAAATCCGATCCAGTCCAGCATTCTGGGAGAAGAAGAAGAAGGATTTAATGGCAATGATCAGGCAGTTAGGAAAACCTACCTGGTTTGTTACTCTGTCTGCAGCCGAAAGCTGGTGGCCCGAACTGCTTACATCGTTATACTTTATGCAACACAATAAGAAGTTAACTCCAAAAGAAGCACTTGAAATGAGCAACAGTGAAAAGACGCTGTTGATTAGAAATGACCCTGTTACGTGTGCTCGATATTTCGATTATAAGATTTCATCTTTCTTAAAACTTCTTACTGCAGAGGACAGTATATTTGATGAGCATGTTGTTGAGGATTATTATCAGAGGGTAGAATTTCAAATGAGAGGCTCCCCCCATGAACACATGTTTTTCTGGTTGAAAGATTCTCCGAGTTATAATCCATCAAATCAAGAATCAATCAAAGAAATTGTACATTTTATTGACAAGTATATCACGTGCGAGTACAATGAACATGATCCTTACATTGCTCTTCAGAAGCACAAACACACACACACTTGCTACAAAGGCAGGAAAAACAAAATGTCATGCAGGTTTCATTTTCCTTTACCTATGATGCCTAGGACCACTATTTTAACTCCATTATCAGAAGTTGAAAACAACAACGAAATAAAGAACAGCCTGAAAAAGATAAATAATTTGATGTGTTACTTTTATAAAAAGCTAGAATCAATTTCTTTCGAAGAAATTTTAAAAAGACTTAACATTACTGAAATGCAGTACATGAATGCAATAAGATCATCTTTAAAGCAAACACGTGTGTTCCTAAAAAGATCTAGCCTAGAAGTTGGTATTAATGCTTACAACAAAGATATGCTGCATTTGTTCGAGTCTAACATGGACATACAACTAGTTCTGGAAGAGTACGGACTGGCTACTTACATCATAAAGTATATAAGCAAGGTAGAGTCTGGATTGTCGAAACTTCTGAGAAACGCAGCGAAAGATGTCGAATCAGGGAACCAGAGCTTAAAGGAAAAATTGCGCAAAATATCCAACGTGTTTTTAAACAGCAATTTAATGTCAGCTCAGGAAGCAGCTTATTGTGTACTTTCTCTCCCTATGTCAAAGAGCAGCAGGAAGGTCATCTTCATAAATACCAGTCCTTCACAAGAACGCGTGGTGATGCTGAAGAACAGGAGAGCTTTGGAACAACTGCCGGCAGATTCAGAAGATGTTTATATGCAAGATGTTATACAGAAATACTGTCGACGTCCAAAACATTTAGAGCATGTGTGTTTAGCAGAATTCGTGGCTAATTATTATAAACCCTACAAAAGAATAATTGATGAAATGAACGATGATGAAAATGCTAAAACTGCGATAAAAGAAAGAGGAAAGCCTGCAGTGATTAGATACAGGAGATACAAGCTGGCGCAAGATCCCGAGAATTATTATCGAGAGCAAGTGCTATTATTAATGCCATTTAGAGATGAGATTCGTGACATAGAGAGCAAGAATTGCTACGAATTATATTGCGCTAGCTTGGAACAAATCGAAAAAAATGGAAAGAAATTTTCTATTAAAACAGATGAAGCACTTGAAGAAGCCTTGCAGATGGTTCAGAATAATATTTTTGAAAGTGATAGTTCTTACGATGCAGAACTTCAGAACGATGAACCGATAGAAAAAGTGGATATTTTGCAACAAGGCGGCTTGGAAGGGGCTGATAAACAAGACATAAACAGATTCACAATTCCTAGCAGAGTATCACGAGAAAAAATGTTTGAATTATTGAACAAATTAAACGGAAAGCAGAGAGAATTCGTCATGCATGTACTAAACAGCTTTAAAACTAACAGACTGCCAATGAGGATATTTCTAAGCGGCTCCGCTGGTGTAGGAAAAAGTACGGTGATAAATGCGGTGTATCAGGTGATAACGCGCTATTTTGACAGCTTACCAGGAGGCGATAAAGACAAAATAGTAGTCCTGCTATGCGCCCCTTCAGGAAAGGCAGCCTTCTTGATTAACGGAGTCACATTGCATACAGCTTTCGCTTTACCTGTGACACAGTTTGCAGGCAATATGCCCGCCCTATCCAGCGACTTAGCCAATACTATTAGAGAGAAATTATTTAATCTGAAATTGCTGATTATTGACGAGATATCCATGGTTGGAAGCGGAATGTTCAGCAGAGTCGATAGCAGGCTGCGACAGATAATGGGAATTGATCTTTCATTTGGAGGAGTCTCGGTAATAACAGTCGGCGACCTCCATCAGCTACCACCTGTAATGGACACTCCAATTTATAAATTTGCTTCAAATGAATTTTCTTCCTTAATTGACAGAAATCCTCTATGGGATGAGTTTGAATTCTATGAATTGACGGAAATAATGAGGCAAAGAGATGAACTAGAATTTGTGAAAGTCTTAAATAATTTAGCCACTGGAAAAACAAGCACTAGCGATATTACCTTAATAAATTCTAGAACTGTGGAAACAAATGAAGTACCAGAGAGCGCGATAAGATTATTTACAAGGAACGTAGATGTACAGGAGTACAATGAAAAGAGAATAACAAGCCATAATGCAGAAGAGTTTATATCGGTAGCAAGAGACATTATTATAGGAACAATATCTGAGAGCGCTAAAAATGGCATTTTGAATGCAGTTAAAAACAAGAAGCTAACGGAAGTTAATGGACTGCCTCATGAATTGAGGTTAAAAATCGGTATTAAATACATGATAACCAGCAATATAGATGTAGAGGATGGTTTAGTCAATGGAGCTTGCGGGATATTCAAAGAAATTGCTTTGAAACCCAATTCCAGCGAACCTAATATAATATTCTTAGACTTTGGTGACGAACACGTGGGTCGAAGAGCAAGAATGGTACGATGTGCATATATGGAAAACGAAAATATTAACCAAAATTTAACTCCATTAGATTTAAAAAGGCAAATACTAAATATATCAAACAAATTGGAACAACAGGTAATTCGAATACAGTTTCCAGTTGTCTGTGCCGAAGCATTAACTGTCCATAAAAGTCAAGGACAAACATATAAAGAAGTATGCATTGACTTGACAAAATGTAAAAGAATAAGCAGATCAATGCTGTATGTTGCTTTGAGCAGAGTGACCACTTTGTCTGGGTTATACCTTATAGGTAAATTTAGATCTCCTCAGGCTCCTAGAAGCAATGATCCTATAATAGCAGAAATGGATAGATTAAGACAAGAAAGACGTCTAAAGTTGTCTTATAACACTTTGAGGGAGAGCGGAGGAATAAAAATCATCTATCAGAACGTGAATTCACTGCCAAAGAAAATAGATTGTATAAGGTCAGATCAGTGGTATAGTAATGGAGACATATTAATATTTAGTGAAACTTTAGCCTCACTTCAACATAAATTATGCATAGATGGTTTCAATGAGAAGTTAAGAATTGCATTTTCAAAAAACTCACGAGGAATATCCATATACGTGAAAAAAGAGTTTCAAATTCAGGATGTAAATTACGTTAATAGAGCTGATAATGAAGGTCATATTGATTTAATTTCATTTCAAATTAACGAGCACTACGTAGTCTGTGGATACAAGTCTCCTGGAGCCAAAAGTAATACCTTTGAAGATAGTATAAACACAATTGTTTTAAAGAACATCAACTTAGAAAATAAAATCTTACTAATGGGAGATTTTAATTTCGACATTTACGAGCAAAAGAACAAATATATTTCAAACTATTTGAATAAACTTAATTTAATAAGCAAGTTGCATAAGAACATTTCAACAACAAATTTTAATACTCAGATAGATATAATATTTTCCAACATCGACATTTCTGCTGGTGTGTATGAAACCCTTTTCTCTGACCATAAACCTATATATGCAGTTTTGCCGGATGAAACAATACGAAGTGAAAGTCAGTGATTTTCAAAAAGGCCTGTTACTCTATGCACAAAGCGTAATCTACTCAAGTAAAACGCGCAACGTCTTATAACATTTGGTTAGTTTGTTAACACATAAACATTCAGCAATAGTTTTTAATGATGGTATAATGATTTTTGTTACATATTATCGCTACCGAGGGGGACACCGAAAGCCGGAATCTAACAATGCTATGAGGTCCAACCTTAGGTGAAGGTGATTGGAGTATCCGTCCTTGCTCGGCAGGTTTGGTGCTGTCACAGAATGGTTACAAGAGAAGGCTCAAGAAGCGAAATACGCCGGAATTCCGACAGTAATACCGAATAGAGCCTGCACGTCCATCTACTAAGTTTGCAAAAAGCTTAGAATTCTATCAATTACTGCCTGATAAAGACGTGCTCCAGGAAAAATATTTATAACTGTTAAATATAACACAATATCTGAGTGGGCGCTCAAACAGTTAGCAAGTACCCTGACTGAGGTTTTCCACGGTTTTCCCCAGTCTCGCAAGGTGAATACCGGGGTAAGTGTCTACAAGTGGTCCGTGGCCAGGATATACCAGCAGTATGATGAAACCAACAACGTTACAGCTGCAGCCATAATCGTTCTTTTATGATGGAAGTTATCGTCATATATGTATTAATATTTCAAAATAATAACTCTACAATTGTATATTATGTGTTTTTCTTCTGTTAAGAGTTTAATACCTGTTAAATAAAACATCTGTGAAGATTATGAAATATACATAACTTGCTTCTGCAGATTGCAGTTCAACTTATTTATGTCTTTCTCCACAACAACCACTTAGCTGAAATCATTTCTATGCAGATATTAACTAACTTGATTAACTTAAGAATACAAATAATATAAATTAGCTGAAATGTTGATGGTGTAGAGAAAGTTATGTGAATGTAACACATCAGATTTTTTTTATGTCCTGGACATGCAAAGAGAATGGAATGCGCCACATAGCAACCAGCGTTAAAATATTTGACTATCGCTTAAAAGCTACCATATTTCCCTTGCATCTACAAGAAAATTACCAATAAGATTGACATCTCGATTAACATGAAGCATATGGAGAATAGGCGTTTGTAAAATTAGATTGTACAAGAGTAGAGAAAGTCATGTGAGTGTAACACATCAGATTTTTTATGTCCTGTACTGCAAAGAGAATGGAATGCTCCACATAGCAACTAGCGCTTAAAAGATTTGACTATCGCTTAAAGCCTACCATATTCCCCTTGCATCTACAAGAAAATTGGCAATAAGATTAACATCTCGATTAACATGAAGCATATGGAGAATATGCGTTTGTAAAAATAGTTTGTACAAGAGTAGAGAAAGTCATGTGAGTGTAACACATCAGATTTTTTTAAATTAATTTTCTACATTATCTTACCCTTCCTACCTGTATAGGAGTTATATTCAGCATAAATTAACTTATAATTTTCTGCAACACTAATTTTAATAAATAAAACATAACTCAGTTTTAGGTCACTTATTGTAATTTTTTAAAAAGTTTGGTCATTTTTCAAACATTTTTAGATCATCAGGCTCCGGGCTGAGGTGATCAATCACAGCAATTAAACGGATAGCTAGGTTAAGAGGAACGTATAGCTTTGCTTCCTCTAACATCTTAAATCGTTCATGAATGACCTTGTTGCAAGGAGAAAGAATGGTGGACAGGTGATCAATAATTTAAAGGAACTGGTGTTGAAGTTTACACAGCAAAGGTGTCGTCACGCAAGCTTTGAGAATGAGGGTCAACCGGCCGCATCTCAATAATCAATATCGATTCGGTATTCCTTTGAGTGTCACTTCTTACTGTTCATTCACAACACGTACACAGAGCGCCAAAGAAAATCTTCGGCGGTTTTTGTATCGTTTTCTGGGGTCTTTTGAGGCGTGTCCTTCACCTTACCTATCGTACAGCGTGGTGGCTTGTTAACACAGCAATAAGAGGGAAAAGAGGGGAGGTTGATGCCTTTGCTTTTTCTGCTGTTATTGAAACCAAAACATGTTTATTGTCTCAGAACCAGTCATGCCGTATACTAGCGAAATTACTCGTGGACGTATCGTATGTGGGAGGCTGGTCACACTGTTACAGCAATTGCAACGGCAGTGCATAAGTGTTTTTATAGAAAATCACTGGATAAAAATATTCCAGGAAAGAGGGGAGGAGGGTCTGCATACTCGTCAGAAAGTGGGCACTCCCCGTAAAACATCCGCAGATGATATTTGTTTACTAAATGTAAATTACTCTTTTGTTATAATTGATCATATTTAGAAACTAGAGATAAATATGTATATGGTTTATCGAATATGACCCGCACACACGACAGCCACTGGCATCGCAAAATTTGTGGAATTGGGTTAAGAACTGGTACCTCACCCACCATATTCTCCAGATTTGGCTCCGAGCGACTTCTTCCTCTTCATAAACCTCAAAAATTGGCTCGCTGGAAAGAAATTCACGTCCAGTGAGCACATCATGGCAGAAACATCATCATATTTTGTAGGCTTCGAAAAATCATATTTTTTGGAAGGGTTAAAAAAAATTGGAGAAACGTTGGACGTGTATTCAATTGAAAGGAGACAATGTTGAGAAATAAAATTGATTTTTTATATAAAAAAGTGGCTTTTTTCTTTAAAAAGTCACTGACTTACAAATCCGCCCTCGTACATTAGTCAGACAACATTAAAATTTGGCGTATATCTTCGTTTGCTTAATATACTTATGTATCATTTATTTAAACACTGGATTGCTAACGGCGTCACACATGCTGTCCGGAACTTCACAGTCTCGTCTTCCACTCGTATGGCGATGACAATCCAGAATCATATGAAGTATGCAGTAAGTGGGCAATTACAGAAGTTACACAGTGGAAAAGAAACATGAGATATAGGATAGGAGTGAGTGATGGTCGTGTGTCCTGTGAGAGCAAGGGAGATCACTGGATATTTAGGACAAGGAGATTAGATGCCATGCAGTTTACTTGTGTATGAGCTACTTCCATATCTGAATGATCTCTTGTGGATGTATCCGAGGAAGTCACAGTACGGTATTCTACAGTTCTTAGGAGGATGCTTAGTGGCCTCTGTTAAGAGGCTATACGCAAACTTACGAGCCACATGTAATGCAGCTTCTCTGTTAGAGGCGGACATGGGATGGGATCTGTATCGTCAGCGTTTATCACTTCTTCCAACGGCATGTCGTTTCAACCTTTTCTAAACTTTTCAACAACTATGGGAGTATTACTAGTTATGGCACTCTGAACTGAAATTCTCAGTGTCACATGTGACTTAGCTTGACAGCAAAAATGTTAAGAAAGAATTTCCAACCATAGAATTCGAAGCGGACGTGCATTTAAGAACAGGATGATGGAACAGAGGATTTTGCATCAACAGCAACATTAAATCACATTCCCACTGTTTCCAAACTCCTCTTGTGCACCTACAGAAACAAGCATTGTAATAATTTATAGGTCTTGTTCTACTGAGCTCCATCATAAAATAAGGTGACTTTTCTAACGGCGAGCTGGTTTTCCAATAAGATATTTTGCGACACCATTATTAAACACAGCCTAACTCAAACGAAAAGTCGGATAAATATCAAACTTGGTATTTAAGTTCAATACCTTCCAAAGACGAGACACGCAGATTTCCAAGAAAATCCCTCCCCACCTCCAACTACCATTTACATGGAACATTTTTTTGAAATTTTCGTTTCTGTTTTTCAAAATTGCCTCTAACGATTTTGATTAAATGCCATATATTAAATATATTTACATGACAAGTAAAATATATATCTTGAATTTCTTGGAATAGCCCGGGAAGTCCTCTTCATTCGGTGGAAATTTATATAATCTTGTATAAGTGGAGAACGCTAAGCGATAGACCAAAACGTACCACATACCAAAATGTAGATCTCTTTAAAACACACAATTTATTTCAAATAATTTTTTGTGGCAACAGCCATTTCCGAGATATCCATTATTAATGGTTCCAAGTGCTCAATGCTCCCTTTCTTTTAAAGCTTTTGATTTTCAGTTGTTTCTCGCGTTGTCATGGAAATAGCATGGAATTTTAAGTTGTCCAGCTCTTGAACATTTGACTATCGCTGTTCACTTTGTATCTATAACGAAATGTGTAATGTAGCCATTTCTGCAAAGGTTTATCTCGATTACAATGAAGTAAACAGAAAAATAAGCTTTCGTAACATAAGTGCTTATACCCATGATAAATTATACAGCATAGAGAACGTCATGTGGGTGTCTATACGGTTAGCTCTGCTGATGCAGTTACTTAGCTCATCTCAGGCTTTACGTGTGGCATTTGCTGGAAGCCATAGTGAGGACAGTAATCCAGCGACGTCAGCTCCCTTCAAGAGCCTCTTAGCGATACACAGTTCAATTACTTGAATGGATTTCAGGGTCGGGTTGTATTCCACTGTTTCGATCGTGACAATGTGCAAAATCATAGCTTCGTTTAACTCCTAAGTTGAAAGGGCAGTGACCACTTTGAACCAACTGTCTACGAAGCTGCGAGGAGTGGTAACAAGTAATTTTGTTTAATATTTAACCAATCTTTTTTCTTTCCTTACTACTTAAGTAGAGGAAGTATTGTATTCCACACAAATACATGAGAAATACATGTTTTGAAGCATCTTGAACCAATAGAAAGTACTTTTACAAAAACTCCTTGTTTATATGTGTATCCGTGAACTGCATAGCTCAAAAACGAAAAGCCCGATAAAGATCAAACTTGCTTTTTCAATCCAATACCTTCCAAAGATGCGACATAAAAATGTTCAGGAAAATCCCCCCACCCCAACTACCCTTTACATGGAATATTTTTTTGAAATTCATTTTCTCCAAAAACGCTCACATTCTATTAAAATACCCATATTTAAGTGTTTTCATGACAAATAAAATGTATGTCCTGCATTTTCTGCGAATAACGCTTGAAGTCTTCTCCATTCTGAATGACTATTGCATAAAGCGTAAGAGATAGACAGAATCCTTTTTCTCGTTAAAGCACACAATTTATGTCCTATAATTTTTTGTGACGTTAACTATTTCCGAGATATTGTTTGTTACTGGTTTAAATTTTCAAATACTTATACCTTTTTTCGCTCTGCGTTTTTTTCTCGCAGTCATACACAGAGCATAAAATTTCAAAGACATTACATAGCAAACCGACTAAAAAAAGTGATACATTCACATGCCTTTCTCTACCCTCTATCATTTATTAGTGGGTACACAAACTAGTCTTACTAAAGCTTATTTTCCTATCCACTTCATTTAAATCCAAATAAACTTTAACAGAAATAGATACATTACACATTTCGTTATAGATACAAAGAGAACAGCGATAGTCAAATGTTTAACAACTGGACGCTATATGCTGCCTTAAAATTCCATACTGTTTCCACGACATCGCGAGAAACAACTGAATGTTTACAGGACTTTAAAACGATGGCTAGGTATTTAACAATTCGAACCATTCATAACGGATAATTCGGAAATGGTTGATGCCACAAAAAAGCTATTTGAAATAAACTGTCTTTAGAGAGATCTACATTTGTTGTGTAGTACGTTTTCGTTTATCGCTTAACGTTTACCGTTATACAAGATTATACAAAATTCCTTCTGAACGAAGAAGACTTCGAAGGCTACTCATAGAAAATTCAACGTGTGCATTTTGTTTGTTTCTAAATACAGGGAGATTTATAAAGAACTGACACATTTCTTTCTTTAATTATTGTCCGAAATTCACTCAATGCCTCAATTTTAGCACCGAATTAAGCAGAATGTTCTGGAGTTTTGATTGCCTGCCACTAGATGCGCAGATATTAATGTTTTATTCGTAATTGTTATTTTTATTGTCTGCAATGTTTTTGAGATTTTGTTCTAGTCAACGTGAAAATGGAGTACACATTAAATGAACGACTCTTCCTTGTAAAGCAATACTGGATTACGAATTCAATTACAGCTACTCAAGGGCATACCAGAGAGAATTTGGTGTTCGGAATCCTCCCCAAAGAAACACAATACTGGGACTGGTAAACAAATTGGAAACAACTGGATCTCTGGTGGGTGAAAAAGGCAAAACTCGTTCATTTAGGCTTCCCACGGTAGTTGTTGACGTAAGAGCACGACTGGATCAGTCACTAAAAAAGTCATTAAGACGTTTGTCGCAGGAGACAGGGTACAGCTACTCAATGTGTCAGAGAGCTGTGAAAAGTGCAGGTCTAAAGCCGTATAGGATTACGGTTGTCCATAGTTACAGAAACCAGATAAGGATAGACGACTGAATTATTGTCGTTGGTTTCAGGCGTTCATTGTGCAAAATCCTGCCATACTGCCCATCACATGGTTCATAGATGAAGCATGGTTCCATTTATCCGGCTATATGAACTCAAATAACTCACGCTATTGGACCAGCGAAAATCCACGTCATTCATGATGCACCTATGCACCCAGTTAAAATCGGAGTTTGATGCGCAATATTCGCACAGAGAAGAGTGGGGACAATTTTTTTAAACAATGTGAACACTGCAGAGTACCGACAGATTTTCATGGAGTTTGCTGAGCAACTAGACGATGTAGAGCTGAGTCAAGGATATTTTCAGCAGGACGGCGCCACATGCTATACATCAAATGAATCCATGGCACTAATTGCAAGTTTCTTTGAAGACTGGATAATTTCCAAGAACCTGTGGCCACCGAGATCTCCGGATTTAACATCGCCGGACTTCTTTCTATGGGGTTACTTATAAGACAGGGTTTATGTCACACGTCCCCAGACATTGGACGATCTGAAGCACAACATTACACAGGAGATTCAAGCTATTAACAACAGAGTCCTCCAACGAGTGGCCAGTAACATGGAACGACGTGTTGAGTTGTGCCTTATGCAGGATGCAGGACATTTTCAATATTAGCTATAGAGGTAAATAATCTCCCAAAATTCCTCTGCATTTCAGGTATAATAAGTTATCGCTAGCATAACTCGTTTTGAAACAATTAAAGGAAATAAATGTGCCAGTTGTTCATAAATCATCCTGTATCTTTAATGTATGGTATTTTAATCAAAATCGTTAGAGCCATTTTTTAGAAAATAAGAAAATACGAAAAATATTCCATGTAAAGGGTAGTTGGAGGTTGGGGGATTTTCTTGACATTTTTCGTGTCGCATGTTTGGAAGGTACTGAACTTAAATACCGAGTTTGGTGTTGATCCGACTTTTCGTTTTTGAGTTATGCTGTTCACAGGTACAGGCGCGCGCGCACACGCACACGCACGCACACACACACACACACACGTACCGTTTTCTATTTTTTTATTTTATTTAGGGGCCTCAAAGCATGTATTTCAGGTGAAATCTTGCTATCAAATTTTTGGGTGGAATGCTTCTCTACCTACAAGATACGTGGTACAGAAAGTAAAAATTTGACCACCAGTTTAGCCTTCTCTGTCCTCCTCAAACCTACAACGAAATGTATAAATTTATGTTAACATTTTAAAGAGAGAAAATTTGTGTGTGTGTGTGTATGTGTGTATGTGTGTGTGTGTGTGTGTGTGTGTGTGTGTGTGTGTGTGTGTGTGTGTGTGTGTGGTAAGCTCAAAAACAGTTTAACCCATTCTGATAATTCTTTCACCATTGAAAACCCTTATTCTTTCTGACGGACTTGCGTCATAAAACAGCTTATAATTTCAATTCATAAATTACTAAACGACTAAAAAGGATTTCTAAAGCCTAGATACGAGGGATGATTAGAAACTAAGGTTTACAAGGCCGATATTCCTGGAGTTTTGCCGTTATCTATAGAGAAATTAGTAATGCACATAATTCTAATACATGCGGTTGGCAACTGTGCAGAGTTTCAACCACCCGACAACTACAGCGCTAGTTGTAGGTAAACACAAATTGCGACTCGTTTGGAACACTGGTCTAGAGAAGAAATCCGCTCCTCTATTCGATTTCTATGGGCGAAACATGCAACAGCGGCCGGAATTTACCGGCAGCTGTTAGTGGTTTACGGAGACACATCAACATGCCGCAGAATAGTGTCGAAAATTTGCGGCCGGTAGAGAAAACGTCACCGACGAGGATCGCAGTGACCGACTCAGCACGGCATCAACAGATTTGAGCACAGTTCGCGTGGAGGGGTTGATTCAAGACAACAGGAGGATCACGTTACGGCATATCACGGTACAATTGGTAATGTTCGGAAGCGTTCGTTACATTCTTCACGATATTCTGCAGTACCAGAAAGTTTGTTCCCGATGGTTTCCACAAAATCTGTCCAACCAACACAAGGAGAAGCACATGGGGCCAAGTCTGCAACTTTTACAACGGCTCTACATGGAAGGGAACAGTTTTCTTTACCACACTGCCACGGTGACGAAATATGGATCCACCATTACACCCCCAGCAGTAACCGATCGACAACGGAATGAAAACACCCCTCCTATCGATAGATAAAGAAGTTTAAAGTTACACCATGAGGAGGTGATGGCCACAATATTTTGGGACAGCACGGGTGTCATACTCGTGACTTTCTGGAAAGAGGGCACACAGTGACCGCCGACCGATAATGCGAGACCGCAACACGATTTCGCGAAGCAATCAGGAGGAAACGGCCAGGACTTCTCACCGACGGCGTCATCTTCCTTCACGACAACGCGCGACCTCATACAGCCCAGAAGGCCACCACGCTGTTGAAGCAGATTCGCTGGGACATCATCGAGCACCCTCCCTGCAGCCCGGACGTCACTCCAAGCGACTTTCTACTTGTTCTTCACTTGAGGAGCACCCAGGAGGCCGACGATTCGCTTCAGACAAGGAGGTGAAACACTTCGCGACGTGGCTGAACACGCAAGGACAGGATTTCTACCAGGATCTCATCCCACGAAGCGACAAGTGCCTAAACCGATATGGAGACTATGTCGAAAAATAACCTACTGTATGTACCATCAGTTGGCTATTAGGTTGTATCAAATAAAATGTACACGTTTCACTGCAGGCCTTGTAGCCTTAGTTTCTGATCACATTGAAGTTATAAAAGAAAATACTTGCGAAGAAGCCTTTCCGTTGAGATTACGGATCGAGTAGAAAATAGTCGTTCTATTCCAAAGAAAAGATACGTAAAATAAGACAAATGCGTCGATATTCATTCCAAACAACATATCAAAATATCAAGGGGGAATGATCCCCTTGACCCAGGCGGAGCTCAGAAGATTCTCGCATCCTCCATATTCACCAGATCTTTTCCCAAGTGATTTTCAAATGTTCCTCCAACTCAAAGGTAAGCACTTTTAACACCGATGATGAAGTCAAATCAGTGAACAGCTGGTTCGAGCACAGGACCCGACCTGGTACAACACTAGCTTGGAAAAACTTATGTCACGTCCCTAAAAATGCTTGGAAAAACATGTTGACTATGTAGAAAAGTAACAGAAGAGTTGTACAATATAAATAAAATTAATTCAACATGATCAATTATGTGTAATGTTTTTTATAAAATAGGGAAACTTACTTATTGAACGATCCTCGCATTTTAACGAAGCTGCCTTCGCTATTAATTTTTGCATTGTTTTAGCAAAGGGGAGGGGGTTCCAAACCCCAAACCGCCCTAGCTACGCCTCTGGCAGGAAATGCTAAATAATTGTATAGTGAGCGAAAATTTTACATTAGAAATCAGTGAAGCGGTATTTAAATTAACTGAGTGCATTACTTTTCTGGATGGTCGCAGACTGTCTTTTCCAAGGAGGTTAATTTGGTGGCCTGGTAGTGTGGAATCTACATATTCACCAGCTTCACCTCTATTGTAGTTTGATGTTATTAAGAAACTATTGGGCCAAGCAGAACGTACAACGGTTTAAAAGTTTAGCTACTTTAATTATCTAAAAATGATTCGACCATTTCGATCGATGCTTGTTCCACCGCCAAAGGGTACTTATAGCTATGTAGGATTTCCGTAACCTGGAGACAGTTGGGGGAAGTTAAGGAAGTCGGACGTTCCGCCCATTTTTCACATCCTTTTGCGTATCAGCGATTTTTTTATCCGTTGTTAGGAATAGGCGGGGTCGTACGAAATTATCATAAGGGGTAAAGGGGAGGATTAACCATAAAACTCCTCTCGATCAATGTACCTAAAATAATTTCATTAAGAACCCTGGGGGGGGAGGTAAATGGAATTAAGTCGTCGTACGGTTTTAAAAAGCTAACCGTACAACATCGGGCAAGCCAGTTAGTGTGTAATAAAATGTTATCTCGATTTACAAGAAGCACAGGTAACAATAAGCTTACATATGTATGTAGTTATAGTTGTAGAGGAGTGAGTAAAGAAGGTCATGTGAATGCAACACATAAGATTTTTGGGCTTAATGTCTTTTTCGTGTACTTGGCAAACATGAGAAATGAAATGCTTGAGAGTCGCTTATCCTTGTTCAGGTCTTTGTGCTATTTGCCACATAATGCAACCATTTGCTCTGGAAAGCTCCATCCATCAAAAGGAGACGTGAATGTTGCTCCTCTCACGCTTTCTGCGCAGAAACTCAGCCGAGGTTCCCATTTGACCTTGGCTTCTTCCGGATATCCACCGCGACCTTCCGCTCCCTCACCAACTCCGTAACTGAATCACTTCCTATTTGTTTACTGTGACAAAAAGTAATGGTTGGTTTTCTCCGGTTCAGTCCTTGAGAAAGCATCGAATAAAAACTTGATAGGAATCTGAAGAAAGGGACAATGCAGCTACTGTTTAACAACATTGTAAATATACACAGAGAGAGAAATTTCAGATGTGTTCAAGGTATCTCTTTCTTGATGTTTAACGGATACTTTGGGAAAGAATTTCGGAGAACATACAGTTTCAGAGGATCTCCGTATAAACTACCCTTACTTTTGTACCAATTTAAGCAAATTTGAAAGGAGGCTCTATATATTATATTAGAGGTCTGCACGGCCCGAAATTGTTAGGCTCGGTATTATTTGGCTATTATTATTGCATGAAGCGCTCCTGCCTGTGGTGCAAGGGATTCGGGTTCAATTTCCGGTACCCACATGAGAACCTTTTTCCTTGCTGACACACCTGGTAAGGGATGTAATCAGGTGCTCGGGACCAATTGAGGAATCCCTTTACAGAAATAGTGGTGGCTGATCTCCTGGAAACCGCACGTGGTACGCGACGTGTTGACGGCATACTCTCTTATTGACCACATTACTGCACTTTGCCGAGCGAGGAGGCGCCGTGGTAACGTGTGCGATTCGATTTTCGTGGTTTCCCCGGGAAGGCAGGCGAATGCTGGGGTGGTTCATCTTCTATCGCGACTCTCCTTCCATTTTTCCTGTACTCATCACATCTTTCATTGCCACCTGTTTCAGGTTGTAGTGTTCGGCGTGTCGCTACTGGGCGGCCTGTAGAGGTTTCCTCCATGGGTCGTTGAGGGACTGCTCAGGTCTACCTACGAGTGAGCCCCGCCCTGGGTACCATCGGGGGTCCGGTGGCTTGTGGGTGGGCCGGGCGACCTAGGATGCATATATCTGGAATCGTTAGGGAGCCATTCATACTTGCGCCCGTCGCCATCCAGATCTGGCCTCTCTTTAGGTCTCTCCCCTCATCTCTCCCTCCCAGGGTTCGGTCACAGTAGAACCAAAAAGAGTCGTTGCGGACTACTTGTGGTGTTCTCCTCGGCTGCGGGGTCCCCTCGGTCCGTACCTTTATCTTTACTGCACTCTGCCCAGGATGTCCTGGGTGTGAGCGGATGGGGGAAGGCGGAGTTTGCACCTGCGGTGCTATTGTAACGCTATCCACAATTGGATGAAGGGAACATTTATGTATTACTATTGCTATTATTGTTGCCATGGATGTGTGCACGCTGCGATAATTGTGCTATTCTGAGCATCACGGATAAAATAATTGATAAACTCATTTCTTACTTTCTCTACTACGTATAGTACGTAGAGGAAGTATTGCACTCCACTCAAAAATTCGATACCGAGATTTCACCGGAAACACGTTTTGAGTCCCCCTGAATAAAAAAAAAAAAGCATTTTTAGAAAAGGGTACGCGCGCGCGCGCGCGCGCGTGTGTGTGTGTGTCAACAGCATAACTCAAAAACGAAAAGTCTGAAAACTGCCAAACTTAGTAATTGGGTTCAGTATCTTTCAAAGATGAAACGCGAAGATTATTTTCAAGAAAATCCCAGACTACCCTTTACATGGGACATTTTTCAAACATTCTGATTTTCTTGAAAATGGCTAACGATTGTGATTAAAATATCCTATATTTAAGGTATTTTCATGACAAATAAAATCTATATATATTGAATTTTCTGGGAATGTCCCCAAAAGTCCTCTTCAATCTGAATGCCTTTTTTATAACTGGTAAACCGGAAGCGATAGACAAAACTTTTCTACTAAAAATGTAGATGTCGTTAAGAGACACAATTTATGTCATACATTTTTTTTTGTCGAGTGAACCATTACCGAGACATTCCTTGTTATTTGTTTGAATTTTCTAATACTTATACTTTTTCTCAAATGGGAATTCGTTATTCGTTTTTGTATGTCCCGGACATACAAAGAGAATGGAATGCTCCACATAGCAACCAGCTCTTAAAACATTTGACTATTGCTTAAAGCCTACCATATTCCCCTTGCACCTACAAGAAAATTAGCAATAAGATTGCTAGCATGAAGTAGATGGAGAGTAAACGTTTGTAAAAATAATTTCTTCAAGAGTAGAGAAAGTGATGTGATTGTAACACATCAGAGTTTTTGTCTTTAGTTTCCCTTTAAATGAAAAAGTTCTCGTTACTTTTTAATTTTCTCAAAATGGCGCTGATGATTTTTGTTAAAAGACGATACGTTTAAGATATTGACGAACTTCTATGGTGAATATGACAATCTAATGTTATTTCACCTTTATTTTCAAGATCGAGCCGTGTAGACCTCTAATATATACACAGAGTGAATCACCTAAACCTTGCACCGCAAATATTTCGGAAATGGAAAGTGCTATTGATGTGCAGTTTTCACAGCATTGATTGGTAGTCAGGGGTTCGTACATTTAGCCTATAAACAGATTTTAATAATCCTGAGAAAGTGTATTTTTTGAGCAAACATACAATTTTTAAACGGAACAATGCCTAGTTACATCAACAGAATAAAGGTAGTGTAAATTAGAATGTCAGTGGCGTTTTTTGCAAGATTCTAGTGCAAGTGGTTTACGAGAAATCTTATTTTGAAGCTTTTACGCACCGACACTTGTACAACCTGTGGTAGCACAAACTAAAGAACAACAAAAGGGAATTACAATACTTCTAAGGTTTCTTACAAGTAAAGAGAACATAGCCCTTCAAAGGTTGTGTTCAAAATGACCACCGACAGCTTCAATACACGCTTCCAGTCTGCTATGGAAAGACTGCTGCACACATTCTAGCATTTCAGTGGAAATTTCAGAGTAGGCAGCAGTAATACGTCGTTTCATATCGTCTGGTGTAGTTGATACACCCTTGTAGACAGTGTCTTTCAGCCTTCCCCACAGAAAAAAAGTCTAAAGGGGTCAGATCCGGTGAACGGATCGGCCAAGGTACAGGTCCTCTTCGTCCAATCCAACGATTTGGAAACAATCTTAAGGCAAGCTGTAGTACTTCGTGCACTATGGGCTGGACAGCCATCATGTTGGTACCACAGGTTCCTCCTAATCGCAAAGGAACGTCTTCTAGTATCTGTGG
Source organism: Deroplatys truncata (assembly GCA_030765065.1). NCBI lineage: Eukaryota > Metazoa > Arthropoda > Insecta > Mantodea > Mantidae > Deroplatys > Deroplatys truncata. The sequence continues at coordinate 23,849,721 of CM060987.1, forward strand.
CAGATGGTCTGTCAGGAGGCTGCGATACTTCTGCGAGTTCATTGTTCCTTCTATGAACAAAGGGCCTATGAGCTGATGGTTCACTATCCCACACCACACATTTAAATTCCATGGATGCTGGCGTTCCACCTGACGAAGCCAACGTAGTGCATGTTTCTGCGGTTTACCTGGCCATGATTGGTAAATGTTGCCTCATCACTAAACAAGATACATGATGAATCTGGAGTATCATGTCTTAATGCCCATGAACAAAAGTTAAGGCGATTCTCAAAACCATTTCCATGCAGCTCTTGATGGAGAGAGATGTGATAGGGATGGAACCTATGTCGATGGAGAACGTGCAGTACACTTGCCTGACTTATGCCACTTCCCGTGCAATTGTGCGGGAACTAATTTGCGGATCTACTGCAACGGCAGCCAAAACATTCATTTCTGTCTCTTCTCCAGTCACTTGTTCGTTTCTGTTACGTTTTCTAGGTGTTACAGTGCCACTTTCACGTAATTGGTTGAAGAGGTTGATAAATAATTGCCGAGATGGTTGACGTCTATTGGGATACGTTTCCACATACACCGTACAGGAACGAACTGCATTCTTCCTACACCATGAGCATGTCGGCATTTTCTGCATCAGTAAACCCCATCTTCCATTCACGACTTACTGCTTGAACTGTCACAAACTAACTGACCAGAAAGTCGCAATGAAATCAATGAGCAGAAAACACAATGCAAAAAAACATAACATCGTACCTAGCAACAAAGCAGGTTGAATGGCACAAACAATTGTCAGGGTGGAAACTTTTCAAAATACGATTTCTCGTAAACCACTTGCACTAGAATCCTGCAACAAAGATCATTGAAATTCTAATTTACCCTGCCTTTATTCTGTTGATGTAACTAGGCATTGTTCCATTTAAAAGATTGTATGTTTGCCCAAAAAATACACTTTCTCAGTATCATTAAAATCTGTTTTGCGCTAAATGTACGAGCCCCTATCAACCAATGCTGTGAAAACTGCACATCAATAGCACTTTCCATTTCCGAAATATTTGCGGTGCAAGTTTTAGGTGATTCACTCTGTAATTTTGTACCGATTTCAACATTTGAAATAAATGGATAAATTTTTCTTCATTCTGTTATACACAGCGACGGTGATAATTCTGCTTTAGCGACCATATTTCAAAACAACTTTCTGTCCTGCAGCAATTTTATATGAGACTCTAATCTCGTTTGTAGCGCTGAAGTTACTCAACCGACTCTCTTTATCCCAGAGTCAATTGTTTAATATCACGTACAAGGAAAACTCCTGGTAGGTTCTACTAAAGAAAGCACTATTGTATTCGCTATTCTCAAAGATGTTTGAACGACTACTATCGCAGCTCAAAACAGTTATGCCCGCCATACATTTCGTTTAAAACAGCACTCCTGTTTAAGCATTGCATACATATCATGCAGCAACGCTCCCCTGCCCTCCACGCCAGGCATGTCCATGCTGTGACATACGGTGTAGACGGTCAATTGAAACTGGTCGGCGTCTAAGTCACGGAGCTCGAATCGGATACTTCCGTGACATGTGTACAGCAACGCTTTGTTCATGCAGGCTTTGCGTATATTTTGTAGCAGTTATAATGGGGAACACAACTATACTCACAAAACTTCCGATAAAATAATGCACATACGAGATTTCGAACAGACAAATGTTTCGCAGTGTTTTAACACTGCGTATTTGTAACCAAAATACACTTTATTCAATCATGGTTATCAAGAGGATTATGACTAAAGCTCGTTACAACGCTTCACTTACTGCAGCACTCTTAGCTCAGTGGTAGGGAGTTAGCTTACTGTTCCCGAGGTTACAAGTTCAAATCTCTGGAGCTATTCAATTTCTCTCCCTTTCATTTTAAATAACGAGTAAAAATATATTAAGTTTTCTTCCTTTTTTATGTATGTGGTGTTTATTTAGTAGTCTATCAAGCGGTAGATGGCAACCATGACAATTTATCGGTCTGGGGGAGGTTTAATACTGTCAATTTAATTTTATAACCACAAATTTCACTATTATTGTAATTATATTTGTAAGCAAAATGAATACAAGAAATATTATGTAACTATATTACAGTAAAACGAGTTATAAAAGAGGTTCGAGGATCGAACTTGAGAAGTTCGTACAAGTAGCTCAACCACTGCTCCACGCTGTGAGGTAGTCCAAATCAGTACCTTGTGGCTATTATAGAGTTAGACAAAGCGGCGCACAGAAGTTGACAGTTGTGAACTGTGGGCTCACTCGAAAGAACTTTGGAAAAATGCTACTGCTCAAGAGATCGGCCACTTTTAGTTTGACAGAGTGTGCATGTCCCTGATCTGTACTGCCTGCACCTGCTTGCCAGCAGTAGGTTTCCCGCCGGCCAAACTACACTTACTAGGCGAGCAGTTTCGTTAATGCTGCCTTATACAACCTGATGTAGGAGCCAAGGTTCAGAGAGCGAGACACAGGATTGGAAAACCTGTCTCCCATACTCTTGACTGCTGAGAGTGTTAAAACAGGATGCATGACCTCACAATACGATACCATAATGGTTACCACTGTTAATTTGTTTTCCATAATTACATGCTCCAAACTCTTAATGAAATAATATAACGTCACCATTTTGGAACTGTTTAGAAAATTTTCATCGGGATTTTAACCATTACATTCAACAACCTTTTTCGACGTTTTTAAAATAGTTTGATATCTGCAAACGTTTTCGGTTTTGCACATTGGTATGTTTTAAGTGTTTATTAATTTTAATTATTATTATTAACAGCTTTGCAACCTTGTGCTTTTTCGTTTTTAATTGTCACCTTAAAGACGCTGCGCTGCCGTTTTAATAATATGCACTCCCATAAAAGGTGATCTAACGCTTGATCTCATTTACACAAAGGCATCCTTTTAAACTGGGTGAAATCTAATAAAAGGGTTGAAAAAGGGTAAACATTCGGAAAATTCATAAGTATGGGAACCAGAAACCAAATTTTGTGAAGTGTAAAAGGTTAAACATTGTAAAATAGGGGAAAATTATTTAAAAACATCGAAAATGTTTTCAAACGTATTAAGAAAAAATAATTCTATTAAAGATTTCCATAAAACATCATGTATTTTAAGCTAGGATTAAAATTAATATAATAGGAAATGTTTGTGCTTCACTAACTCCTAACGTATATCCAAAGTAAGTATTGTTTTATTCGACGTATGCATCCAACAAGGTTTTTAGGTTCTATAGGTACACCAAGGTAACCAGCAGGTCCGGACTGTACTGCTCAGTGCGGAGGGGAGGGCTGAAGATAAAATACTGCCTCCCCTCACGCCAGGACAAGACCTCGTGCGTGTTGCCTAGGCAAGCAGGATTAGGCAGGAGAGATCGAAAACACAGCTCAAGTTGTGGCACTCGGTGTCATTCTCCTTCGTTGCCCTCCCAACTTCGTGTGTTGGAAATGGTCGGACTTTACGGCGACACAGATCTAATAGAATAGAAGCACCTTGAACGGTAGGCAAACCATAGAACAAAACAGGGCGACGATGAGCTACATCTCATGTCCCCTCCAACGACAACCCTGGTTTATGAAAATGAAATTGCATGAAATTCAAATTTTTACATTTTACACAAGTCATGCTTAAAAGCTAAACTGGTCTGTTTCGGGGTATTCAATAATTTTCATATATTTCACAGCGGCTTTAAGGTGTCGAATTTTGCAATTTGTCACCAAGACGAATATTTTTAAGTAATTAGAGGTACGGTACAATTCTTAAGTTTCGTTATGTGGCTTACTTAAACAAAAAGTAGTAACTTCAACAACTTAATAAAATGTGGTAGGAAGAAGCTGCTTCTATGACAGTTCAAAATTTTAACAGAATAGGTACTGTGAGGCAGCGTCTATGGTGTGCGGGAGCGCTATCCTGCTGAAAAATCCACCACTTCCCTTCAAACAGCTTCGAATTGATACGCTCCTGCACACAAAGCAAAAACCACACAGCAGTGGTTTGCAATCTATGTCTCACGGTTCATTCGCCACTGCTAACTGGCCTAGTGGAAGTCCGGACCTCAATCGATTGGATTATTCTCTGTGGCAGAAGCTCGAGGCGACGCATGTCGAAGACGGCACCGCAATATTGAGATTAAAGAAATCAATCACGTCGGCTGTCAAGAAAATTCCACTTGACACGATTCGTGCAGCTATTGATGAGTGGCCTCAACGTCTTCGCCGCTGTGTTGCCTAACAAGGTCATCATTTCGAATAAGAGTATGCTCATTCTGTAGCCTTTTTTTTTTTTTTGTTCTTTCAGAATGTATGTATATTAATGAGTTTGCATAGTTTTATTTAGTAGTTATATGCATTGAAAGTACTGACAGAACTTAAGGCAATGCTGTGTAGTAAGTGTTAATAATGCTACACGTTCTGTAAAACCACATCGTGATCACTTAATATTGTTTACGCTTATAGGGTCTAGGTCAACATGGGGAATCGCTACCCATATTGGCAGCAATCATCTTCCGTGGGCGGGCGGGTTCTACCATATTCACAATATTGAACGTCTGAATGTATTGCAGGAATAGGTATTCAGTTTGAAACGTCATCCCGACACTGTAGTAGTTCATCTGCAGGCACGGTTGTCGCTTGTCCATTGGTGATCCGAAGTTCATGGTCCAAACATTACAACCCAGGCTGCGCCATTTTGGTGAGAACAAAATACATTTTGGAGATTTATTGAATATATGCACAAAAAAATCTCATTCTTCTACAAACTACTCTTACAAAAGCTTATTCTCCTGTCTACTTCTTTTTTCTTACATTTATATGCCGCCTTTAACATCAAAGGTTATATCGCGGCTTTTGCCTCTGGAACACTCGGCTATAATGTTCACTCGTTTTACTGTAGTGTTAATCTTTGGATTTGTTTACTTTGCGTTTCATATTTAAACACTAATTTCACACACATTTACACTCTACACGCATACTTCCAGACTCTAGAGAGGATGGTGAATAATCCTGGCTAAAGAAAAATTTCCATCTTCCAGCCGGTAATCGAAATCGAAACCTCTGGATTTGGAAGCTAGCATGCCAACCACCAGAGCACAGAGACTGTGTACTGCATCAAATTGGAACTGAGTTTTATTTATGGACGCTCTTGTAACTGCTGTGGTCCTTAGCGTCCCATTCTATATTGGGCGTGAAAGACCGGGAATTTTGCTCAGAGACCTCTTTATCAAGCTTGAAGTTCTTTTACATGCCGTAAATCTACGGCACGGGACCACCGGCTCCACTTCCCTTCCGAAGGAAGCCATGCTAAGGACTTTTACGCTCGAAAAAATCCCTCCGCCGGGTTTGAACCCGCGATGCCTACTGCTCTAATACAGATAAACTTTCATTATAGGTTTCGTTGTAGGTATAAAAACGATACAGTAGACTAAAGAGATTAAGATTAAAAAAAAAAGTATCGCCTGTGATGGCTTTGAAATTCCATACCATGAGAAAAACGCGAATAAGGACTTTCACTTGAAAAATGTTTTAAGTAGATATGTGTAAACTCAAAACACTAACAAAGAATATCTCGGAAATGGTTAACGCCACAAAAAGCTGACAAATTGTGTGATTTAACGAGATCTGCATTTTTTGTGTAATAAGATTAGGTCTATCGCTTACGAATTACCAGTATTACAGAAATCAAAAAGAATAAAGAGGACTTCAAGGCTATTTCCAAAAAAATCAAGATATAAATTTTCTGTGTAAAGAAAATATCTTAGACATATGGTATTTTAATCAAAGCGTTAAGAGTCATTTCTGAGAGAATAAAAAATTACAAACTTTCCATGTAAAGGGTAGTTTAGGATGGGGGAGGGGTTTCTTGAAAATCTTTGGGTGGCATCCTTGGAAGATGCTGCACTTAAATACCAAGTTCGGTATTTAGTAAAAAATAACCTTCAACTATTCAGCCATTCAGAGCCAACAAAGACGATAATGGCACTAAGTTTGCCTACCCATCCATCTCAATCCATCACTTCCTCTCTACATCAAAAAGCAATACAAACACAGTATGGTGAAATCATATCTTGACTGCTGTGACATGAGCTCTTATGGCAGTGGAGTCAAGATTTCTTCCAAACCGCTTGTAGACAATGACAAATATGCTGCCCGGCAATAAAAGCGTAAACATTCAGGAAAATCTTAGATACAGTTGAAATGTATTGCCATTTGGGCACCTTGCTACAATTGGTTTTTAAATGCACTTTGCAAACAAGAACATGAAAACTTTTGGCTCTTATGACAAATTCTCTGGTGCATTTGGAAGGTCTTTGCCTGCTTTGCAACATTGCTTTGGTATACGCCTATCAAATTTTAGGCCCCATTTATCAATGCGACGTGTCACACGACTTGAAAAACACGTCGCATAGTCTTTCATATGCGACAGCCGCATGACTTCAACATACAGTGGGGTATATGGGCCTGTTTATGCCCGTCGCATTGCTGCATTGTGAACGAGATAAGCGAGTCATGCTGCCACTTTGGGGAAATACAGATCTCTGATTGTTGGGGTTTGTGCTGCTTTCATATGTTGCGAGGGTGATCTGATTGTCGTCGTTCAGACTTTAAACAGGTAAGGATACGGAATATTTTATAGAAGAAATTCTTATTTGGGGTTCAATTAGAGATGGCAGATGCCCATTTGATGTATGGATTAGTAAACGGCAATGGTGCTTGCGCTCAACGTTTGCACCGAGAAAGATTTCCAGGACGAAGGTGGCCCGACAGGAAAACATTTGAAGCCATTGATCGTCGTCTTAGGGAACATGGGGCATTTCGACCTGATACTCGCGACCGGGGGAAGCCTAGAAGGACGAGGACACCGCAACGGGAGGCGGCAATTCTTCAGGCAGTTGACGAACGACCCTAGTGTCGGTACAAGACAAGCAGTTGAATGTTGACCACATGACCGTCTGGCGAGTGTTACACGAGGTCCGGCTGTATCCATACCATTTACGTGTGCACACACTATCAGCAGCTGATTTTCCTTCACAGGTACGTTTCTGCGAATAGTTTATACAACAAAGTGCCAACCCTAATTTTAGTGCAACGGTGCTGTTCACAGATGAAGCGTCGTTTTAACGAGATCAGATTGTAAATTACCACAATCGGCATGTATGGGCTGACGTAAATCCTCATGCAACTCTTGAAGCAAGTCATCAACAAAGATTTTCTGTAAATATTTTGGCCGGCATTGTTGGGGATTGTTTGGTAGGGCCTCACGTTCTTCCACCCAGGCTCAACGGACAAAGTTACCATAATTTCGTAGCGAATGTTCTACCTGATCAGTTAGTAGAGTGCCCTTTAGCTGTGCGACAAAACATGTATTTCATGCACGATGGAGCACCTCCTCATTTTAGTGTTAATGTCCGTTGGTTTCTAAATAACAGATTCGGTGACAGATGGATAGATAAAGGTGGACCAATTACCTGGCCTCCACGCTCCCCGTACCTAAACCCACTGGACTTTTATTTGTGGGGGCATTTGAAAGCTCTTGTGTATCGAACCCCAGTACCAAATGTTCAAAGTCTCCGTGCCCGTATTATGGAAGGTTGCGAAACCATATGCAATATTCCAGGAATACATTAGCGTATCCGGGATTCACTACGACGGCGGTTTAATGTATGTATCAATGCTCATGGAAGGCATATTGAACATCTCCTGTGAGAAAGAGTTGCATGTGGTATGCTGGTACGTTCTATTCTTGTGTGTTTCCCATGATTAATGAGTTGGAACATGGTAACAAAGCGTTTCCAGACCCATGTTCATACAACATAATTTCTTTGTATATCATAAGCAATATTGTAATATGAGATAATTCAGCGTCTATGTTTATAAAGAGACATACAACAATGAATACTGTCCTAGTTAGCTAAGAGAAATCTTGGCAAACGTAAATGTAATTTAAGAACAGCACAGAACAATTACTGAAGTTAAACTTAGCATGCAGTATTACATAGAAATGCAATTGTAACATGCTGTGAAATAAAGATATTTAAACACACACACACACACACACACACACACACACACACACACACACGGCTAACCTCGGGTTAAATTCCGAAACCAGAGTACCCTGTGGTTTCACTGCGGCTCGCTACGGCCTGATAACCATATGCTAATGGTGGCGAGGTACATACAAGACCCCTTACTCGTAGTAAGAGATTACCCGTTACACAACACGTTTGTTTCATTTTTGTTGATTTGTTTTGCATATTTTGTTTTACATTTGTTGTCCACATTTGCATGTATATTTTACCATTTGATTACGTGAGTAAATCAAGTATTAGTCATGTCAAAGTCTTTATAGGATCATAGAAGTTAAATGGGTGCATACAAAAGAAAAGAAAATTCTGATGTGTTACATTCACATACTTTCTGTACCCTTTATCGCTTATAAGTGGGTATACAAATTATTCTTGCGAAAGCTTATTTTCCTATCTACTTCATTATAATCGAGATAAACGTTTGAGAAATATCTACATTACACATTCGGTTATAGATACAAAGGGAACAGCGATAATCAAATGTTTAAGAACTGGACGCCATATGCTGGCCTTAAAATTCCATTCATGCCACTTTACACGATATTGCGAGAAACAACTGAAAATCGACAGGACTTCAAGAGAATGGTTAAGTATTAAACAATTCGAACCATTAATAACGGATCTCGGAAATGGCTTATGCTACAAAACATTTATTTGAAATAACTGTGTGTCTTAAAGGCATCTACATTTTTTGTGTAGTACATTTTCGTCTATCACTTAACGTTTACCAGTTATGTAAGATAATATACATTTCCTTCTGAGTGAAGAGGACTTCACAAGCTACTCCCACAAGATTTAAGATATACATTTTATTTGTCATATAAACTTTAAATCCATGTTTTTTTAATCAAAATCGTTAGAGCCATTTTTCCGAAAATAAAAAAACTCGATTTTTTTCCATATGAAGGGTAGTTTGGGGTGGGGGTTTCTTAAACATCGTATAGCATCTTTGGAATGTACTGAACTTAAATACCAAATTTGACATGTATCCGACATTTCGTTTTTGAGTTTTGCTGTTCACATACACACGGATATGGAATTGAGTGAAATGCAATACTTTCTCTATCTGCTATGTACTTGTGCATGGTAGAGTAAAAGAAGATGTATTTGCGTGTTGAATTCCAACTTTGGTAGTTCTCAATTATAGATCGCCGTCTTTAACAGCTCGGCAATCAGCACAGGTTCGACAGTGAGAGCTCTAGATGAATGCAGCCAAAGACTCGCGGCGCAGTCACGTCAGTGTGAAACGACCTGGAGCCGAGGAGACTTTTAAGTCAGAACTTTGCAAAGGATAGCTGCTAATACGTAACTCGTGGTGTTACTTATTACTGCACTTATATGTTAAAGCATTCTCTGCTGCTATCTCGCCATGTAAAATGCGTCATTTGCTTAAACAGGTGCCAAAGGCAGCCTGCCAACCAGGAAAGTCGCGATGTTATTGCTCTTCGGCCCATTTGCAACACATTTTCATTTTTTGCCAAAATGATGCAGCCGAAGAACGCAAACTGCTTACTTCTATTTTATCTCTGTTTTTCGAATATGATACTATGTTTATATTAACCTCTTTATATCAGAAGTAATGAAAAGGCACCTTCCTTTTCAACTTCCTCTGCTACTTACGAGGGCTGCTCCAGAAGTATCCGACCTAACAAGGAAAACAAAAATGTTGGGAAAAAGCATCTTTATTTCTCTACATAGTCTCCTTTCAGCTCGATACACTTTTCCCAGCGGTGTTCAATATTTTCGATACCTTGTTTATAGCGAGAACCGCCGAGTTCTGCAAACTAGCCATCAACTGCAAACTCCACCTCTTCATTGTTGGCAAATATTTTACCACCAGGCCATTTCTTCAACTTTGGAAACAGAAAATAATCAGTGGGGGCTAAGTCTGGTAAATAGGGTGCATGGGGAAGGAATTTGAACTTTAACTCATTGATTTTGGCAATGGCGATAATGGACGTGTTAACTGGTGCATTGTCTTGATGAAACAAAATTTTCTTTTTCGCTAAATGGGGCCATCTTTGCTTGATTTCATCACTCAAACGTTGCAATAAGTTTGCATAATACTCGACATTGATTGCGTTTCCTTTTTGAAGATAATCAACAAAAATTATCCCACGCACATCCCAAAAAAACTGACGCCATGACCTTGCCTGCAGATGGAACTGTCTTCGTCTTCTTTGGAGCCGATTCTCCCCTTTCAATCCACTGTTATTGACTATTCCTTCGTCTCAGGTGTGAAGTGATGGACCCATGTTTATTCCATGGTTATGAATCGACGCAAAAAATCGGCTTTATTGCAGCGAAACATCGCCAAACACTCGATTGAAACATCCTCACAACGCTGCTTTTGTTCCACTGTGAGTAAACGCGGCATCCATTTTGCGCACAACTTTCTCATGTATAAATTTCCAGTTAGTACGCGATGTACAGCACTTTTTGAAATACCTACTAGCTCGCACTTTCAGTCGACGGTCATCCAATACCATTTTTGTGAATTTTCCTGGCGTGGTCACCTCATTTGGTCGACCACTGCGATGTTCGTCTTGGCAGCTCGTACGGCCTCGCTTAAACTCTGCCACCCAATATTTTACTGTTGTAAACGAAGGAGCAGACTCCCCCAGAGTAGAATCTAGCTCAGCTGCAATATTAGTTGGACTAAGAGCTTTCAAACGAAAGTATTGTATCACTTAACGATAGCCAGTTTTATCCATGTTTACAAATTCAATGAGCGAGTTCACTATTGATGGCTGCCAAACAATCACTAAACAACCCAACATCGTCAAACTTTAAACTTAAGGTTTATAAGGGTTGTAATTTCTACCATAGTCATTTGTTTGAAACAACCACTATATGTACGCCAGGTCTGATACTTCTGGGACTGCCCTTGTACCTATAATAAGTAGAGGAAGTATTGCAATCCACCCAAAAATTCTATACAAATATTTCATCAGAAATTTATGTTTAAAGCCCATTTAGAAAAATATGTGATACATTCACATGACTTTCTATACTCTCTATTGTTTATTAATGTACATGCAAAGTATACCAATTGAAAAATAAGTTGTGTGCAACAAACCTCATACGTTATAAGAACTAAAAGTAAACATCACGCCAGAAATTCACCCAATTTCGGATACTGAACTCTCGAGTGCGAAGGAAAGTTTCCTGAGAAGATGCCAGAAATATGCGGATAGAAAAGTACATTTCCAACATCTCTTGTGATAAGGTATGTGCTTATTATCATTGTAATTGTAATTATGAGAACGTGAGGCGCTTGTGGGCGTATTATAACTTTCGACGGGAATCCGAGCTGTGGCGGCCGGCGCGCGAGCCGCCGTGCCGTGGCCACAGTGTGTAGGAAAAGCACTATGGGCCGGTTTCACCAACCGATGTTAAGAATACTCTAACATCTTGTTTGTTAACAAGGTGTTCAAAGTTTAACATAAGGTTAAAATTTTTGCGTTTCATCAAGGTTTTACAGCAAATTGTTAGCTAACATTTTGTTAACGTCAAAGACAACTGCGAACGCTAGCTTTCGAGAAGGCGGTGGCCGAACTACACTGCTTCTGAATGTACTCCGATCCACTTTTGTCTACGTATCGCCGCGCTTTCTGTGTCAGCAGCCGACAACTATTTACATTCATAGCAATGGCCATGTGATTTTCCTGGTTGTTTGAGGTTAGAATCACTAAACGTGTCAACTGAAATAAACATTTCACGTTTGAAATGTGTTAATTAACATTAATAAGTATAAACGTATTGTCAAATGCGAGAAAGCTGACGGTCTTACATTAACGGATAAGATTGCAGCCTGGGACAAAACCCCCGAGTAAATTTAATTGCGTTTCTTTTTTAATTAATTTAATTTCACGCGTTTCTCTCAAGTCCAGTAAGCAACTACGACAATTTAATGCTAACATAAAGTACTGTACCAGAAACGTTAGGTACGAAGAGCGTTTAAGATGGTTTAAAACTGGTAGTGGACACTGCATTGAAACTAAAGTGGACGAAAACGTGTTATCGCTGATTAATCAAGCAGACCCCAAAAAATAAGTTTGCTTCACTCATGACCCCTTGGACAGTTTAAATTGCCTTAAAAATTCCTCTTTTGCAGGGTTTCAAATTTTTTATAACGTACGACTACTCTTCTATTACGAATGACATTCAAAAATGCCAATTGTAGCAAACTCGCATCAACAGCTTGGTTTGCGGCAGACATTTGTTAAAGTTAACATCGTTTGATGAAAAAGAATTTGTGTTAACTTCAGTGTTAAATCAGTTTAACATTGTGTTAAAATTTAGCATGTGTTGGTGAAACCGGCCCTATATATCGCAACAGCTGCTTCAGCTGTCCGACCATTGCAACCTGTTCAGAAATTGGACGTACATTGTGATTAAAATGAAATGGAAATAAAATTAAGCGTTTATATTTACTTTAGATAGGGTTGCTTTGAAATAGTAATCGAGCACGTGCGGTGGAGTTTTATTGAAATTACAAAATAACTGTACTGTCCTGGAGAAACATTTACGTTGTCAGCAGAGCTAGAAACAGAGTATAACGCGAGACAGTGTAAGCAGGCTCATTAATAATTAATACTCAGTAACAAACAAATAAAATAAATACGAATGCAAGTGATACATAAGACATAGCACGCAGTATAATATTAGTAATAACAGCAAAGAGAATATCTAATGTTAATGATACACGGAGTGATTGTAGCAATTTAAATATTTATAAATAATTCTCATTTAAAACTTCCTGTATTGTGTAAGAATTGGAGCTGGAAAAGAGGGAAAGGTTAACAGTTTGATAGACGGAAGTAATTAGCGACTCAGCCGAGGTCAGTTATTAGCTAAGCTCAAGGTAAGGGTTCTAAATTTCAGGTAGAAGCAGGGTTTCTGAGAATTAGCCAGCCATTGTAGGTAGATATGGCAACATGCAGCTAGGGATGAGAGAATAATTTAGGGAAGGATATTATGCTAAATTAATACACATAATATGTTAATATTTACAGAGAAAGTCCTAAACCGGGAGGCGGAGCGTAATGAAATAAAAATGCGTGTATTGACGCACCTCGTTCATCGATTTGGCATTTCGGCAACCAGCATTCAGAACTCAGTCCGCGCCTCTCACCTGTTCAACTCACTTGACTGGCGCTGATGTAAATCAATGTACTTGTTCTTAGATCATCTATTGAACGATATTAATTACTTGAAAGTAACGTCCGCAGTAGGCAAATATTTATTCGTATAACGTGGTAATAGCTTAGCTTGGCATAACGTAATTTGAAGCTTTGTTTCATTGGACTCGGCAAATAAATAGAATTTGTAGCGCTAAAAGGCACTAAACGTGTTATTACTTCAAAATCACTGTGTTACCCACGCCCACGAGACGAGGTAGCCCGAGGCACACGGCAAATGACATCCAACATCCGTTACAAACGAAAACATGCTTGTAATATTATGTCTTAGGTAGTACAAAGACATAAGAAGGGTAACAAACCACTGCTCACTACAAAGTTCAGATAAATTAAATGCCCCGTTGTAAGTCAAGAAAGAAGATTATCATATCAATATACAGCATACAAAAGATAATGGAACGATGAGCAAGAGACAGAAAGAAAACAAAGGCAGAATCACAAGGGGCGTGGTGATAAGGGAACTCTCAGATAAGATAAAATTCCAAAGTAAAGTTGTGATGTTGAAAATAATAATAACCACTATTATTATAATTACTATTATGAATCCAAACATGAGTAAATTTCTTGCGATTCTCAGTCGGACCAGCTGCCACTGACAGGGTACAGAAATGGGGCAACATTGGCACCCGAGGGAACTTTGGTTAACATTTGATCCTAAAAGCAGTAGCGGCTCGTGAGTACAGTTTTAGTGTTCACAAAATTTTAGTCAGACAACCCTGAAAAATGTGAAATAGCATCTGCTGCATAATAGTTATGATTGTGAACAAACCGATACAACTGCAGCCGCTAATAATAATAATAATAATAATAATAATAATAACTGACGAAAGAAAAGAGTTTTGTGTACATAGTTAACAGGGCCAGCTTTTGTGTGTTTATTTTTAAAAGATTTCGTGAAAAATGTATAAAATATGTATTTATGGTTTAAAAAATCTCGTAAGATTTCGTGATAAATTCTCATAGGCAATGGCTCTCATTGTCGGCTGGAGACAAGCTTTCAGCTGTGTTGAACACGTCCACTGCTTATGGTCGCATTTTCATAAGTTTATTTCTGTTGTTTCGATTATTTTCCGCTGCAGCAATTACTTCAAAACAAAAGTATTTCTTACCAAATGTTCCAAAAGGTCAGAAAAACTGCGTCAGCTGTCATAGATGGTCCTGCAGGTCATAAAATAGAATAATAATACAGCTTAAATTTTCGGGTTAATGTAGCTTTCCAAATGATAGCTGTAAACAGGTCACATTTGTGATAAACCGTGCATGTACTTCTTGATGCTTCTCTGCGTTACATTTCGCATTAAAAAAACTCGGCCCTGATAATAACTCTCCGTGTTAGGGCAGGAACAAAATAATGTGTAAATTAAATTGTAGTTGAGAGTATGGATGATATGGAGAAACCGAGAGAAGTTTCTGTGCTTGTGCACGTTACATACTTCAGCCGTAGAGTGCTACCACCTAGTGGCATTGACGTAAAATTGTAGTGACAGTATGGAAGCATAGTGCGGGAATAACTTTGCCCTGTAACTCTTGGTCACTTGCTCTAGTCACCTCTCATTGGCTGCTGTCGTGGAATACGTTGCTAAGCGATACAAAATAGTTCCTTATTTAACATGATCATCTACCTTAACACATCCGAATATAATTGTTAAATTTACATATTCATAACCGTATAAATTAAATGCAGCGAGAGCCAAAAAACTACGAACCGGCTGCGCGGAGTTTTTCCTGTCCGCGTCCTCGGCGCTCGTTGCTGTCTGCCGCTATCATAGAAAGGCGCGGATGAAACCATACAACATTTTTAAAACTACTTTTAAACGCTTTACTTAACAACTTTATGAAAGCAGATGCTGAAACTGGCATGATAGCCAGTGTTTCTATGATAGCAGCAGATGACAACGAGCGCCGAGGACGAGGACAGGAAAAACACCGCGCAGCCGGTTCGTAGTTTTTTGGCTTTCCTTGTACTTATCAACAAATAGATGGGAGGTTCCTCCGGTTTAAACCTGCCTCTCAGGATGACGAAAGCACGTGCATCATGAAAATGACGTGTTTATATCGCTTTTATCGCTTATCCTTGCACTGCACACGCCTTGTTTGTCACCATTCAGAGCTGCACATTAGCCAACCAGGGGAACGGGGGAGGAAACGCAGCGCGAAGAAAACATGTCCGCGGAGCAAAGTTATAAGAACCGTGTCTCATCAAACTTGGTATTTAGGTTCAGTATCTTCCAGAGATGCGACACGAAGGTTTTCAACAAAATCCCCCCACCCCAGATTACCCTTTACATGGAACAATTTTCGAAAATTTTAGTTTTCTCAAAAATAGGTGTAATGAGATTGAATAAAATACTATAAGTTTAAGACATTTTTATGGCAAATGAATTGTATCTCTAGAATTTTCTGGGAATGTCTCCAAAAGTATTCTTCATTGTGAATGACTTTTGCATAACTGGTAAACCATAAGAGATGACAAATTTTACTACACAAAAAATGTAGATCGCGTTCGTTATTCATTTTTTTTGTCTTGGATATGCAAAGAGTATTAATCTGTGGCAAAGAGAATGGTGCTGCACATAGCAACCAGGTATTGAGAGATATGTCTACGTTTAAAGGCTACTGTATTTCTATATTGCCCTTGCAAATACAAAACATGGGGAACACAGTACGCCTTAAGCGATAGTCAAATATTTTTAGAACTGGTCGCTATGTGTAAAATGTAATTCTCTTTGCATGTCAAAAGATCGTTTCTGCAAATGTTTATCTCGATTAATATGAAATAGATGGAGAATAAGAGTTTGTAAAAATAGTTTGTAAAAGAGTAGAGAAAGTCATGCGGGTGTAACACATGAGATTTTTTAATTACCATATATACGTTACATTCAATACATTCAAAGAAATCCGCAAGGTGTCAAAAATAGGTGTTCACGTGCTGTTATGCAGCTACGCCACTGCCTACAACAATTATCGCAGAGAGCGAAAACATTGGTCGTTCGTTAGACAGCTGCCTCATGGAGATGCTAGAAGAAATGAGAGGACAGAAGCCTGAACATGATCCACCTTCCACGAGAGTCTCAAGTTTACCGGTAGCCGTAGGAATAATCAATGTGTACTGTGTTCGTATCATTGGACCACACTGAATTCAAAATGTCTTTTTTTGTGTGTGTATGCGGCAATTGCAATGAAGGAACTGAAGATGTATTTTTGAATGCAATAACTGTTATGATAATTAGATGCACTGAGCGTACTTAGTTTACATTGTATTTTGTTTTTCTCTGTGTTCTTTACATACGTTACATTTGAAAAAATGTGGAAAGTGTTATTTTTTGTGTTGTCAAGTTCTCTTGTACCAAATACATATTTTAAAAATAGTCACCTGCCGAAGTAACCCCACTATGGTACAACTCTGCACAGGTCCATTAATATAGGACATGCCAACGTCCCCTCATGTACAGGTTAATATTCGCATGCAACCCAAAAATTCGATACCGATATTTCACTTGAAATACACGTTTTGAGGCTCACTGCATTAAAAGAAACCATGCTTAGAAACCTCTCTCTCTCTCTCTCTGTGTATGTGTGTGTGTGTGTGTGTGTGTGTGTGTGTGTGGACAACATAACTCAAAAACGAAATTCGGTTAAATACTTAACATGGCATTCAAATTCAGCTTCTTCCAGCCATGTGACAGGAAGATTTTCAAGAAAACCCCGTTCTCCAAACTACCTTTCAAGTGCAACATGTTTCGTTATTTTTGGTTGTCTCAAAATTGGCTCTACGTTTAGATTAAAATATAATATGTTTAAGATATCTGCATGACATATAACATTCATACCTTGAATAATTTGGGAACAGCCTGTGAAGTCCTCTTCATTTTGAATCACTTTTGTATAACTGATAAAGCGTAAGAATTGACAAAATGTTACTATATACCACAAAGCAGACCTCGTTAAAGCAATACAATTTATGTCTAACCATTTCCGAGACATTCTTTGTTATGGCTTTGAATTTTCAAATACTTATACTTTTTTGAAGTACTAATTCTCTATTAATTTTTTCTCGTGGTTATGCAAAGAGCATAGAATTTCAAAGCCACCACATAGTAATTCACTTTTTAAAAATCTGACTATCGCTTTAGTCTATTGTATCCTTCACATAGCTACAACCAAATGAGCAATGAAACTATTTTAATTGAGTATGCTACATTACGCAACGTAATACTACAAAGTGTTTTTACATTACGAGGTCAGCCCTAGAAGTACCCGACCTGACGTATATATAGCGGTTGTTGTTTCAAACAAATGACTATGGTAGAAAGTGCCACCCTTATAAAGCTTAAGTTTGACGATGCCACGTTGTTTAGTAATTGTTTGGCAGCCATCAGTAGTGAACTCTCTCAACAAATTTGTAAACATGGATAAAACTGACCATCCTTATGTGATACAATACTTTCATTTGAAAGGTCTTAGTCCAACTAATATTAAAGCTGAGCTAGATTCTACTCTGGGGGAGTCTGCTCCTTCGTTTACAACAGTAAAATATTGGGTGGCAGAGCTTAAGCGAGGCTGTACGAGCTGCCAAGACGAACATCGCAGTGATCAACCAAATGAGGCGACCACGCTACAAATTGTGAAGAAAATCCACAAAATGGTATTGGATGACCGTCGACTGAAAGTGCGCGAGCTAGCAGACATAGGCATTTCAAAAAGTGATGTGCATGGCATACTAACTGAAAATTTAGACATGAGAAAGCTGTGCGCAAGATGGGTGCCGCATTTACTCACAATGGAACAAAAGCAGCGTTGTGAGGATGTTTCAGTCGAGTGTTTGGCGATGTTTCGCGCAGTAAAGCCGAGTTTGTGCATCGATTCATAACCATGGATGAAACATGGTTCCATCACTTCACACCTGAGACGAAGGAACAGTCAAAACAGCGGATTCAAAGGGGAGAATCGGCTCCAGAGAAGACGAAGACAGTTCCATCTGCAGGCAAGGTTATGACATCAGTTTTTTGGGATGCGCGTGGGATAATTTTCGTTGATTATCTTCAAACAGGAAAAACAATCAATGGCAAGTATTATGCAAACTTATTGCAGCGTTTGAATGATGAAATCAACAAAAACGGCCGCATTTAGCGAAAAAGAAAGTTCTCTGTCATCAAGATAAGGCACCAATTTACATATCCATTATAGCCATGGCCAAAATCAATGAGTTCGAATTGCTGCCTCATGCACGCTATTCGCCAGATTTAGCCCCCTCTGATTATTTTCTGTTTCCAAAGATGAAGAAATGGCTTGGTGATAACAGATTTGCTAAGAATGAAAAGGTGGAGTTTGCAGTTGATGGCTATTTTGCAGAACTCGACGGTTCTCACTATAAACAGGGTATCGAAGCTATTGAACATCACTGGGAAAAGTGTATCAGCTGAAAGGAGACTATGTAGAGAAATAAAGATGCTTTTACCCAACATTTTTGTGTTTTCTTTGTGAAGTCGGGCACTTCTGGGACAGTCCTCGTATATTGTCTTCGTTTGCATCTTCTAGGCTTACTTTGTCAGCTGGGGGGCCCATTTCTGTATTTCCAGTGGTGCAGCATAGTCTGTGGAATTGTGTGTTTCCCTGTATATCTTTGCTACTTCAATAATTTCTATGTTTATATATGTTTAACACCAGCATTGCCCACGAAGCTTCAAACGAGACTGTTATGTATGCTCAGTATTTCGATGTTCATCCGTCTTTGGACTCTGAAACGTTTTTCTGCTTCTTTATAGCTTCTTCCCAAATTGGTGATCCATAAGTTAAAACCGGAGCAATTGAGGCTATATAGATAACCTCAACGCTTGGTGACCTGGGCCCCACTGTAATTTTGCAGTTGTGCTCAGCATATTTGTTAAGAGAAGTGCTTTTTCTGTTATATTATGCACGTGTTTGTTGGAACTAAATTTTTCCTCTACGAAAATTCCTAGATATTTTAGTTCACTTTTTTGTTCAAGTTTCTTTATGACTCAAATAAATAAAAATATATTCATCTTTCCTTTTACGTGATATCAGCAATATCTTTGATGTACTGTCGTTAAACTCTACTTTGTCATTTTGTGTCCACTTTTCAATGTTTATACCTTTCCCTACCACGTACATAGTAGGTAGAGAAGGTATTGCATTCCACCCAAAAATTCGTAACCGAGATTTCACCGGAAATACATGTTTTGAGGCCCCTGAATCCAAAACAAGTACTTTTAGAAAAAAAGTCCGTGAACAGCATAACTCAAAAACGAAAAGTAGGATATGGGACACGAAGATTTTCAAGAAAATCTCCCCACCCCAGACTGTCCTTTACGTGGAACATTTTTCGAAAACATTGATTTTTCTCAAAAATGTCTCTTAACGATTTTGATTAAAATATCATATACAAATTTAAACTATTTTCATGACAAAATGTTTATCTTGAATTTTCTGGGAATGTCCCCAAAAGTCCGCTTCTTTCTGAATGGCTTTTGCCTAACTGGTAAACCGTAAGAGAGACGAAAATTTTCTACACAAAAAATGTAGAGCTCGTTAAAACAGTGTATGCCATATACATTTTTGGGGGTAGGGGGTCTAGTGAACCATTTCCGAGATATTCCTTGTTATTTGTTTGAATTTTCCAATACTTATACTTTTTCTCAAATAGGAATTCGTTATTCGTTTTTTTATGTCCTGGACATACAAAGAGAATGGAATGCTCCACATAGCAACCAGCTCTTAAACCATTTGGCTATCGCTTAAAGCCTATCATATTCCCCTTGCACCTACAAGAAAATTAGCAATAAGATTAACATCTCGATTAACATGAAGCATATGGAGAATAAGCGTTTGTAAAAATAGTTTTACGAGAGTAGAGAAAGTCATGTGAGTGTAACACATAAGATTTTTTACTACAAAAACAAGCAAACTTATAAAAACTAACTTTATTACAAGTACGGCAAGGATTTGTGAGCGTAGATTGTTTAACTGTAAAAAAATGTAAAAAGCCGCTAATGTTCTATTTTACGGTAACTGATCGAGCCTTGTTTACATCGACTTAAAGAATGCAGAAGAGTTGAGCGACTTGTTACACTGTGCCGCTTCAAGGTGACTCTTGCCAACATTTAATTAAGGACGACAGAACAATGTTGACCGGTTACGTAAGCGAACAGGTGTAGCACGCACGCCAGGCATCCCTTTTGCTGCTTTTCGCGAAATTCTCTTCCATTCCTTTCTTTGTAACTTACTGCTACTTCACTGCATGGCAAAGCCAGAGCACACCGTGGTTTTTGTTGTTTAGATCACAGAAATGATGGTAAACCAAGTATACTGTTTATTATACATAACCTCTCATTACTTTCTATATCACGTATTTACAAGAAGTAGAGGAAGTATTGCATTCTACCCAAAAATTCTATGTCAAGATTTCACCGAAATACATGTTTGGAGGCCCTTAACCCAAAAGAAGTATTTTTAGAAAAAATCCGCGCGCGCGCACGTGTGTGTGTACGTGCGTGCGCGTCAAAAACGTAAAGTCCTACAAATACCAAAACTTGGTGTTGAAGTTCAGAATATTGCAAGGATGGGACACTAAGATTTTCAAGAAGATCTCTCCTACCAACCTGTCCTTTAATTGGAATTCGTTGTGTTTTATTTTTTCAAAATCCTCTAACGATTTTGATTAAAATACCGCATGTTTAAGATATTTTCACAACAAAATGAAATGTATATGTTGAACCTTCTGGGAATAACCTGTGAAGTCCTCTTCATTGTGAATGATTTTTGTATAATTGATTAACCGTAAAAGATAGGCAAAATCTTACTGCACAAAAATGTAGATCTCGTTTAAGTACTCAATTAATGTCATAAAAAATTGTGGTGTTAACCATTTCCGAGATATTCTTTGTTATTGGTTTTAATTTTAAAATACTTAATACTTTTCTCAAGCGGAAAATCGCTATTCTTTCTTTCTTTCTTTCTTTCTTTCTTTCTTTCTTTCTTTCTTTCTTTCTTTCTGTTTCCTCGTCATGCAAAGAGAACGGAAATTCAAAACCATTACATAGCGATCGCTTAAAGCCTACTGTATTCCCTTAATCCTCTTTGTATCTGCAAGGAAATATGCAGAAGATCATTTCTGCAAATGCTTAACTCGATTAAAATGAAGTAAACAGAAGAAAAAGAACACGCTGACCCGTCTCTGTGTTGTGGAGGTAGCGTATCTGGAGGTCCCGAGTTCGAATCTCGGGTAGGGCGAGTTATCCGGATAAGGTTTCTTTCCGGAGTTTTTCCTTAACCTGAAATGATGAAGCTCTATGGTGTCCGGGCTCATTTGAGCATCATTTCACCCATATTTTTCATCCTCCGATGTGACTTAACCGGTTAAAGGACGTTAAGCTAAAAGGAATAATAAGCTTTTATAATAATAATTTGTTGAAGAATGGGTAGAAAAATTTATTTCCTCTAACCGCGCGCGCGTGTGTGAACAGCATTTCTCATAAACGAAAAGTCGGTTGAGTACCAAACTTAAGAGCCTTCCAAGGATGCGGCATGAAGATTTTACAGAAAATTTTCCCATCTTAATTACCCATTAAATGAAAAGATGTTGCTTACTTATTCATTCATTCTCTATTTACCCTCCTATGTAGGACTTACACCCCCAGGACTTACAAGCGGGTGCCTGGGTTCAGTGGCCCGTCGAGGAGCAGACACTCATGGATCAGACAGAGCATCCAGTATGGGTGAATTGCTTACTTATTACCTTCTCAAAAATGGCTCTTAACGATTTTGATTAAAATACCGCATGTTAAGATACTTGTATGACAAATAAAATGTATATTTTGAATGTTCTGGGACTAGCCTGTGTAGTCCTCTTCATTCTAAACTAATTTTATAAACATTCTTTATAACTGGTAAACCATAAGAGACTAAAGTTTACTGCACAAAAATGTAGATCTCTTTAAAACACACAATTTATTTCAAACAATTCGCGACATGAGCCATTTCCGAGGCATTGCTTGTTATTGGCTCGAATCTTTCCGAGGCCTCGCTAAAGCCAAAAGCTTTACGTGTTCGTATCTGTCTGAGCAACTGTGCCGCTCAAAGTGAACATATAAACCGTAAAGAATAGCCATAAACTGACTGCAGGAAACGCACACATCTAGTTGAAATATACAATTGTATCCAATTACATTTATACGCATTTTAGCAGTACACTTTGAAATGTCAAGTCCTTTTGTTTATGATCTCGTAGCTCATATATGGCCACTATCAATGAACAGCCTGTCTCCAGCGTCCAAGAAAACGTGCATCGTGCATCGCTTTAAGTAATTTTACGACATTTCTTGTGATTAACAGCAGAACTAACATTTGCATGCTAGATAAGAAATGACAATGGTCTGGGAGTCATGCTGATAAAGAGAGAGGCTGTGCACTGCTGCAGCGTTAACACATGCCGAACGGAAACACATTTGCATATACCTATTACGTTGTATTATGTTGTGTTATTTTTAGGAAGGCAAGAGCAGTTCACTTCAGACAAGGTCACATCGCGATAGCCGAGTAAGGAACATGTTTACACATACTGTCGCCCGTTATTTTCACATAAAACTTTAAAAGTTCATATTCCGCACGATTTCTTTTAGATTTGCACACTTGAAGCTGTAAGTAAATACTGCGTAAAATAAATCATCATCATTCGCAATACATAGCCCTTCTGGATCCGCTCTAAGAAGCACACTTTTGTATTACTCCGTGCAACAAGTGCACAGCATATGCAATAACGTCGTCCTCCGTGGTGTAGTGGTTACCATCCTAGCCTCTAGTTCCCGAGGTCGCGGGTTCAAGCTCGGCGGAGGACGATGGATTTTTTTCGGGCATAAAAATTCTTAGCATGGCTTTCTTCGGAAGGGAAGTAAAGTCGGTGGTCCCGTGTCGTAGATTTACGGCACGTAAAAGAACCTCAAGCCTGATAAAGAGGCCTCTGAGCAAAATTTCCGATCTTTCACGTCCAATTTAGAATGGGACGCTAAGGGCAACAGCAGTTAAAGAGCGTCCATAAACAAAACACAATTTAATTTATTTGATATGCAGTAACTGCTGAGTTCACTAAACTGTTTGGTTTCTATTTCCTAACAATATAAACACGTAGCCTCGTATTACAACGGAATCCATTAGCGGTTCGGGAGTACACACTTTGGATGTTCACAATTTAGCCAGACAGCTCTGAAAATGCGAAATAACATCTGCTGCATGATAGTTATGGTTATGAATAAACTGATACGCTGCAGCTACGCATAATAATAATAATAATAATAATAATAATAATAATAATAATAATAATAATAATAAACATAATACCTAAAATTAGGTTAGGGCAAGAACGAAATAATGTGTAAATTAAATTGTAGTTGAGATTATGGATGGTCTGGAGAAATCGGAAGAAGTTTCCGCGCTCCTGCAGTTACCTACTTCAGCTACACTTCCCTACTCTAACTTCTGACATCTGGTGGCATTGACGTAAACTTGTAGTGATAGTGGAAACAGAGCGCGGGAAAAAACTTCGCGCGCTGGTGCAGTTCAAGTGTGCCCGACCCGTACATATTTGGTCCCATAAGGTATTCACGTCACATCAGTTGCGCATGCGCAGAAGCTCCTTAAAACGTGCACAAGACAAGATGTGCTAACAACCCTGTTGCCATGTCTCATCGAGTTTAGAGGAGTAGCGCGGTAGATTTAAACACTGTATATTTTAAATTGCCGCATATACGTTACGTTTATTAGTATTCAAAAAAAGAAGAAAACCACAATAAATCTGCAAGATGCCAAAATTTAGGGTGCTCAGTGCTCTTACGAAGCAACCGCCATTGTTTAAAACTAATAACACATAGAAAACTTGATCTATTTTCTACTTTTCGGTTGAGCGATGTGGTCAGGGGCCAATGAGAGCAACGTGCTTGGGCTGCCTCTCGCCTTTGTTTACTTCAAGCGTGTTTCTTATTTTGGGAAGAGTATAGTGAATTAGCTTCAATTTTATTTTCCTACTGCCAGACGATGACCATCTTATTATCTTCCAGCTGGTCACTCCACCATTCCAGATTTATTTCACCTGAGACCGCAACAACGCATTTTAAAACTGCTGTCTATTCCTACATCAGTGCAGTAATCGGGAAATGATTATCAGATCATTTTAACCTTGCAGTATGATAAAATAATTGTTTGGGCATCAAGTAGGTAAAAGAAAAGAATGTGCGAGCTTTACGAGGGAAGTTGTAGGTGCATCTCTTGATTCGTTTGGTCTATAAAACCTTATAGCAGGCTGTTCCAGTTTGGGTGTGCGCCAGCGTGCAGTGGAGTCTGCCTGCAGCATGCAATATAGCTCGGCACTGGGGCAAGCTGTCGTCACGGCTGAATCAAATGTTGTATAATGACGATGCATGTCCCATTTCCTCGTCGAACTCAGCAACTTTTGATATGCAAGACACAGCTAGAATCCGTCCTTTTCGATAAACGGAAACTGTTCTTTCCGCGAAATAGTCAACGGGCCTCCCCGGCTTGACATAGCGACATATGTTATGAAAAACGACACAACCTCAAAACGGCAGGAAGCCCAAGCACTAGTGCTATGATCTTACTCAGTGACATATTGGCTATTAAGAGGTCTGCATGGGCCGAAATTTATAGGTTCGGCCAGGCCCGGCGGAAATATATAAAAATTTATTACATTAAAAACAATTAATCTAATTGAAAAGATGAAAAATAAGGTTAATCAATTTCAAAAAATAAAATCAATACCAATTAAAAATTTAAAAGATATAAAAACAGCCGTAATCCGAGAATAGATGATACTGTACCGCCCGATCCGGGCCCGAATGTTTAATTTTCTTTCAATAAAATTATATTGTAGTTATTTACTACCATATTATTATTATTATTATTATTATTATTATTATTATTATAATATTCCACGAAGCGCTGCAGCCCGCGGTTCGAAGGGAACCGGGTTCAATTTACGGCAACGGCATGGGGATTTTTTTTTCGTTTGCTGGGAGGGATGGTAACGGATTCACTCAGGTCCTGGGACTAATTGAGAACCCGCTTTACAGAAATAGTGGCGTCTGGTTTTGGAAACAGTAAGCGAAATGTTGACGGGATGGGTGGGATAGGGAGTCGGAGTTTGCAGCTGCCGTAGTGTTGTACAGTGTCTTCGTTTTATGCCAAGGCTACAACCGCCTTATATGCTTATAGGCCGATACGGCAGTGACCTCGGTATTATACCACTGCGCAGAGGTGGCGCAGGGCATGTCAGGGTACGTTAATCAGCTGTGAGCTGTCTCGGCCGTTCCTTTGCCTTCGTGTGTGAATTTTTTCGACAAGACGTGTGTTGTGTGTGATGTTATTCTCTTATTAGTCCACGGAAATACCTGCCAACAAATTCGCGCTTGAACAGCGTATTTTCATGTATGATACATACGTGAAAACTGAGTCATATAGGCAATTTCAGCACCAATTACCTGGTTCTGAGAGATGTTTGGTCAATAAACTTAGAACAACAAGATCGCTAAACGCTAACAAATAAAGTTTATAGGAACAATCCCCACACCATACACGAAGTTAAGGACAATATAAAAGCAGATTTTATTCACATTACGCAAGAAGAACTTATGCATGTGAATGGTAATTTCATCCGACAATGTCAATGTCCTCGCGCAGATGGACACGACTTATAACAAGGTTAGTACTCATTACATATATGTTACTAACACTCGTAAGTAACGCGGGAGTTATGGAACGCATTCGCGCGATCCGCGGCCTTGGCATAAAACGAAGTTACTTAGTTATCCTAAGTTAGCCGAAGCCAGCATTTATTTATTATTACTTCTATTTCTACTGCGATGGATGCGTGCAATAATTTGTGATCTTCCGGGCATCTGGACATCGCGGCATTTTTTTCTCTTTATTTTCGGTTTACTTGGAAACAATTTTCGTTATTTTTTATTTTCTCAGAACTGGCGCTCATGATTTTGATTAACATACCATGTGTTCAGGATGTTATTGATTACAGAATCTTGCAAGGAGCTCGTTGTGTGCCTATTTTGCATGCGTATTGCTTCAACGAGCGAGATAGTTCCGAGGTAACGTGCGAGGCTCGCATTCAGGAGGTCCTCAATTCGATTCCTGTGGTCGGCCACTCTGACCAGGTGTTTTTGTGCTTTTTCCTGGTTGGCAAAGCGAAATGAAGAGGGGGTTTCCCTTCTGCCGCGAATTTCCTCCCCCTTATTTCCTATCATTTCGCTTTCCCTTTCATGCTTCAGGCCGGCTTATGGGCTGTGTAGTGTCGGACAGATGACACAAATGTTTGCACGTTGGTAAGTTCTTTTTGGCCCTGCCAGATGACAGACTTCTACGAGCCACCTCAGATGGGGCGAGTTCTCTGGGTAGCCTACCGGAATCGTTAGGGACCCCTGCGCGTTTCTGTCGGCCGGCCTTCACCTCATAGTAAGCGTTGCGTCGAGGTGTCCCTCCCGCCATACTCATACATTTATTATCGCTCCCCTGCGGACGTGCTGGTGTTCACACAAGTGCGTGTTCCGCCAAATTTGCTAACTCTATCTCCACTTTGATAGCCGAAGGACCTGATACCACTATCAACTTAAGTATTTACGTTACGCTAATGAGAGGATCCTTTTATCTCGCAAGGTGAGCGTTCCAGGTCAGTGAAGCTTCAATGTCAAACGAAATTTTCCTACCTGCAGGGCTATCAACTCTAACCACATAATTACATGCTTACTTCCTTTGTTTTTGCTTCCATCCTGTTTATTCTGCGGTTGGTGATGGATAGCACATAACCCCCGACGATGGAACGTTAAAGATGTCTAAAATTGGGTATTACATAATTTGGAAAATAACTCACTGTAATTGTTGAAACCCAGTTACCAATTCCTGAAGTTTTATCAATGGTTCGTTTATCCACTTTAAGAATAAAAAAGAATCAGATGTGAGATTCACTTACATTCTCTACCCTATCGTTTATTTTTCTACAGCGCCTAGAAAGTATTCTTGCAAGAGCTTATTCTACTTCTAGAAATGCTTGCATACTTTCTTTACACATTTCGTTATAGTCAAATGTTTAAAACCTGGTGCTATGTACTTTCCATTACCTCGGACATGGTTAACGCCGCAAACACTGACAGAAATTGTGTCCTGTGATGAAACATGTATTTTTTGTGCAATAGGTTTCTGTGGCTATTAGTACGCAGGAGGAAAGGATGAAGTGACGGAACAACAGGAGACTACATGCCGCATGCAGACGCGCGGAAGTCCCTGATAGTCCTGCTCCAAGACCTTTCTAGTGTTCACGGGGATTACTTGGATTGAGTATCCGCGCCATCTGTGCGGAACCGACACACACTAGCAAACACAGAAGCACACCTGCAAGATGAGAAGGAAAGACAATGAAAGGGAAATGAGGGAACGGAAATCTGAGAAACCATCCCAACACTCCCCTACCGACTAGGGAAATCCACGAAAAACCCAAGGACAGAGTGGGCGGGAATCGAACCCGGGATCCCCGAGCCTCCACGTTTTCCGCGAAGCCAACTCGCTCGGTAAAACATAGAGCATCTTAAAATCGTTAACGCAATTATTGAGAAAATAAACATTTTCCAGGGCGATCTTCATTCGGAAGGAATTTTGCGGTGGGGGGAGGGGAGGTTTGCTTGAAAATATTCGTGTCGCATCTTTGAAAGATACTGAGCTTAAATACTAAATTTAGTATTTATCTGAGTTTTCGCTTTTGAGCTATACTGTTCTCTCTCTCTCTCTGACATCGTCCTTCGCGAATTCATTATTATTATATTATTATTATTATTACTATTCTGTTCCGACTCCATTTAAATTAAGTAACTGGTCGACCATCTCTTATTAGGTCGGTTACGAATTCTTTTATCTTTTGGTTTATATTTCAAAATACATATTCGGAGATATGCGTTATTTTTGTATTCTTAATATACGTTCATACCAATTTGTCCAATATTCAATCTTGTGCATTATGCTCACATTTTGAATTAATTTAGAATTTATAGATTTTTTTCCTCTTATCCAATACAGTATACCCTCCTACACATCTTAAAACTGTCGTTTCAGCTACTCTATTCTTCCTTCGAGAGCTTTGTATATTATCCAGCATTCTGACCCATATAACAGCATTGGTAAAATTTCAACAGAGTTCCTCTTCTTACTTTTTTTTTTTTTTTTTGTAAATGATCTATTAATTGACCCACATATCAGTTGAATTAAACTCAGTTTTCTATTAATTTCGTTTGTTGTATTAAGGCGAACTGAAACCGCCAAATAATTAAAGTACATTACTTGCTCCGCTGTTTTATCAGTTATAGTTATCGTAAACCTTATTCAGAGCGTAGCTAGGGAGGGGTTTTGGGGTTGGAACCCCACTCCCTGCCATAAGAAAAATGTCAAACGTAACAGAAAAAATACCTTCTTAAAGTAATAGCATCTTTTTCAGTTGGCGTGAATGAGATACTTGTTACCGTATCACTAGTAACGCTATATTTACGCCGCATGTCTTAGACAATATCGCCAAAGGTGACAGCAACAGAAACTGTACTTCAGATGGCGCTGGTACAACCATGTTAAGACATCAGGGGCATGCTTTCGTTCCGATACTAAATTTGAGTGGTTTCCAAACGAGTGCAATATCTCACAGTTTAGAACATAACTAGAAACTTTATTTTTGAAATAAAATGGCCTACAGCAGTAATATGAAATACTTCACAGTGGTCATTAATTCTCATGTCACATTTGCTGCTTAGGATACACAAAACATCCTATGCTCATTTTAATTCAATTGCTGCACCTTAATCTGTGAATATAAAATAGATCTGTTTAAATATTTCAACTCAAGATTAATTGATATTTATAATTTGAATTGATACAAATTATTTAAAAACTCTTGTGATAATTCACATGACTTTCTCTACCCTCTGTCTTTATTAGTGCGTATACAAGCTGTTCCTACTAAAGCGTATGTTTTTATCTACTACGTTTTAATCCAAATAAACTTTGCAGAAACAGCTACATTACACACTTCATTATAGAAACAAAGAGAACAGTGATAGTCAAATGTTTAACAACTGGACGCTATATGCTGGCCTTAATATTCCGTACTGTTTCCATGACATCGCGAGAAACAACTGAATGTTGACAGTATTTAAAGAGAATGACCAAGTAATGAACAATTCCAATAACGGATATGTCTGAAATGGCTGATGCCATAAAAAACAACTTATCTGAAATGAATTGTATGTTTTAAACAGACCTACACTTTTTATATAGTAAGTTTTCGTCTATCGTTTAACAGTTATACAAGATTATTTAATCAAAATCGTTAGG
The DNA here is from genome assembly GCA_030765065.1 of Deroplatys truncata. Lineage (NCBI taxonomy): Eukaryota > Metazoa > Arthropoda > Insecta > Mantodea > Mantidae > Deroplatys > Deroplatys truncata. The sequence continues at coordinate 23,879,434 of CM060987.1, forward strand.
GCCATTTTTAGAAAATAAAACTTTAGAAAAATCTTCCATGTAAAGGGTAGTTGGGGGTGGAGGGACTTTCTTGAAAATCTTTCGTGTCCATTCTTGGAATATACTGAACCTAAATACCAAGTTTGGTGTTTACCGGACTTTTCGTTTTCGAGTTATGCTGTTCAAGACACACACGCACACGAACATGTTTCCAAAAATACTTTATTTGGATTCAGGGACCTCAAAACATGTGCTTCCGGTGAAAACTCAATATGGAATTTTTGGGTTGGAATGCAATACCTTCTCTACCTACGATGTACGTGGTAGAGAAAGTAAAAATGGATCCCTATACATAACACCCCTCAATATTTTTCTGGCTATGCTACTGCCCTTATTGGTTCTTTACTGCAGAAAACCATGACGTTAGTTTTGCCTTCTGATATTTGTAAATTAGATTTTGTTGCCGTTTGATTTAAGATAAATGCACTTCTTTGTGGACTATTTTCATCTGCTGCTATTACTATTTGATCATTCACAAAGAGAAGCGTGGTCAACCTCAGCGGTCCTATTTTAAAACTTTATTTAAAATATCCTGTCATTCTTTAATGACATTGTCCATATGTACAAACACTAAACCTTTTCTTAAAGGCATAAATACTTCTACCTACTAGGTATGTGGTAGAGAAAGTAAAAATGCGGTAATAATAATAATTTTAAAAATTCTGTGTTACACTCACATGACTTTCTTTACTCTTGTATAAACTACTTTTAGAAACGCTTACTCTACGTCTATTTCATGTTAATCGAGATGTTAATCTTATTGCTAATTTTCTTGTACGTGCAAGGGGAATTTGTAGGTTTTAAGCGATAGTCAAATGTTTTAAGAGCTGGTTGCTGTGTGGAGTATTCCATTCTCTTGGGATGTCCAGGATATAAAAAAACGAATAACGCATTCCCATTTGAGAACAAGGAATATCTCGGAAATTGTTCTCCGGAGGAAAAAAAATGCATATGACATAAATTGGTGTTTTAACGAGATCTACATTTATTGTGTAGAAAAGTTTTGTCTATCTTACGGTTTGCCAGTTATGCAAAAACCATTCAGAATAAAGAGGACTTTTGGAGACATTCCTAGAAAATTCAAGATATATATTTCATGTGTCATGAAAATATCTTAAATATATGATATTTTAATCAAAACCATTAGATCCATGTTTTGAGAAAATCAAAATTTTCGAAAAATGTTCCATCTAAAGGGTACTCTAGGGTGGGAAGATTTTCTTGAAAATCTTCGTGTAGCATCCTTGAAAGATACTGAACCTAAATCCACACTTTGGTATTCATCCGACTTTTAGTTTTTGAGTTATGCTGTTCATAGACACATACACGGACAAGTTTATAAAAATGCTTTGTTTTGGATTCACGGGGCCTCAAAACATGTATTTGTGGTGAAATCTAGGTAACGAATTTTTGGGTGGAATGCAATACTTTCCCTACTTACTATACGTAGTAGAGAAAGTAAAAAAAAACAGGCATTCTCTCTCGCAAACCTTCCAAACTCGGCGCCGTATATGCAATAAATCCTAATTATACGAACTTCAGATCTTACTCTGGGAATCGAACCGAGGATGTCCGGCACCATAAACTACTACTAATGCTCCATTTACTCATTTTATGTCATAATAGACTACGTCTTAAAGATTAAAATACTAATAATGACACTTCCAAGTCTGTAATTCTCACCTACATCTTTTAGTCACTTTAACGTACGAGGTCCGTTCAATAAGTAAGTTTCCCTATTTTATAAAAAAAACATTACACACGATTGTTCATGTTGAATTAATTTTATTTGTATTGTACAATCCTTCTGTTACTTTTCTACATAGTCAACATGTTTTTCCAAGCATTTTTGGGGACATGACACAAGTTTATCCAAGTCAGTGTTGTGCCAGGTCGGTCCTGTGCTCGCAACCAGCTGCTCACTGATTTGGCTTCATCATCGGTGTTAAAAGTGCTTACCTTTGAGTTGGAGGAACATGTGAAAATCACTTGGGGCAAGCTCCGGTGAATACGGAGGATACGAGAAAACTTCCAAGTTGAATCTTGACCCAGGCGGAGCTCAGAAGATTCAACTGGGAAGTTTTCTCGTATCCTCCGTATTCACCAAACCTTTTCCCAAGTGATTTTCACATGTTCCCCTGACTCAAAGGTCATCATGGAGGTAAGCACTTTAACACCGTGACGAAGATCAATCAGAAGTGAACAGCTGGTTACGAGCACAAAACCCGACCTGGTACACCGCTGGCTTGGAAAAACTTGTGTCACGTCCCCAAAAATAAACATGTTGACTATGTAGAAAAGTAACAGAAGGATTGTACAATATAAATAAAATTAATTCAACGAGGATGAATTGTGTGTAATGTTTTTCATAAAAAAGGGAACCTTACTTATTGGACGCCCCTCGTATTATTGGGCTAGACCTCATTAAATACGTCTCCGTCAATTTGAGGTACTAAGGTAGAGTATACATTGAGAAACGAATTGTATTAAATAATAAGGAACATGCGCGTGGCCGAGACTTGCGTGTGATCAGGAAGTGATTTCAAAGACATGCCAAGGTTAGGTCGTCTTACCTGCTAGAGCGGTGAAAGAGAACGTAAAACAGCTCAGTCGTGAAGACTCCCAAAACCTGCGAGAGAGTAATTTTCTAAATTGGGGCATGCAGGGCAACACAACGTTCTCCATTTTGACGTTTGTGTTCTCAGTTCTATTCAATGCCGCTTTATTTCGCATGGAAGCACACGTAGTAGAAAAATCCGAGTGTTGCATTCATATAACTTTCTCTACTCACATTTCCACAAAATACTCGTCCCTATTTGGTATACCCTGACAAGGATTTTTTAAGTAGTAAAATCTCACAGAATCGATATTTTTTTCGCGTTTAGTCCCATCAGAAATGAAAGATGAATTGGTAAAGCAGATGTTGCCTCGAAGTCATTTTGTCTGCCTCCCACCACCCCCCCTTTTTTGGCGATCCTCCTTAAGTAGCCGAAACTGAGCGGGATGGCTCAGGCGGTAACGTGTGGCCCGCATTCGCGTGGTCGTGGGTTCGATTCCAGCGGCCGACCTTCCTGGCCCATGGGTTTTTTCGGGGGTTTCCCGGGTCGCTAGGGGAATGCTGGGAAGGTTCATTAATCCTCCGAATTTCCTGCCCCTCCATTTCATCTCCATTCTCATTTAACTTCACCTTTCATATGCTTCACTTATTTCAGACTTGCAAATGTCGGTGGGAGTCTCGGCGCTGCATGGCAGGGGAAAAGGATGCTGTAACACTTCGTCACCCGGAATGGGGAGCGGTCTCCGCGTCCCGGACCCCCCAGTGGGATGTGGAAGCTTGCAGGGAGAGGGGAGCCGGTTGTACCAGCTGCCACCCGTGGAGTTTCAATCTGGAAAAAGGTAGGGACCCTATGCTCTGCCCTGTCGTGCCCCTGGTCCGGCCGCCCTGTCTCCTCTCAGCCCACCCTCCCGGGGGCTTAGGCACAAAAGATCTTCGGTGTTCCCCGCTCCTAGTCGAAACTGGCGACATTTTGAGTGAAATGTTGCCAACCAAACAACGTAAAAGGCATCTAATGAATGCCGCCAACATATTAAATTGAGTTTTATTTGTGGACGCCCTTTAGCTGATGTGATCCTTAGCATCCCATTCTACTTCTGGCGTGAAAGCCCGGTAATTTTGCTCAGAGGCCTCTTTATCAGGCTTGAGGTTCCTTTACGTGATGTAAATCTACAGCACGGGATCACCAGATTTACTTCCCTTCCGAAGAAAGCCATGCTAAGGATCTTTACGCCCGAAAAAAATCCATCACCCTCCGCCGGGTTTGAACCCGCGACCGTGGTAACCACTACACCACGGAGGACGACGCCACCAATATATCAAATTGTAGCTCGATCATTGGGGTTTAGCCTCAAAGATCCTAGGGCTACGCTTTGCGGCTTGGGTCCCTCAGTTGTTAGCAGCACTCCGGATATTTTCCGATTAGGCAGCAGAAGGACTACACCAGCAACTGCCCATAGTGTCTCGGGGGGTTGCGTGTGATGGCTTTTGTGTAACTGGTGTTTAAGCAACAAAAGTGTTAAAGTGTGTTTATGTCCATGTTCTGCTACTCTGAAGCAATAAAACCAGCATGTGAATGCGTGTGCATATAGCGATTCGGGCTTGTTCCCAGTGTACCAATGTTTACAAAAGTGGTGTATTATTCTAGTTACCTCTTGCTAATCCAGAAAACCTTTCAATTCATATTTACATACACATTTTGTTGTACGATACAACAGCGATAGTCAGATTTTTAAAGAGCGTGTCACTATGTGATGGCTTTGAAATTCCATGCTCTTTGCATGACCAGCACTTCCCATACGAGAAAAGTGTACGTATTTTAAAATTCAAACCAATAACAAGACATATCTCGGAAATGTATTATGTATTTGACATAAATGCTGTACCTAAATGAGATCTACATTTTTTGTGTAATAATATTTTGTCTCTACTGCATTCAGAATGAAGAGCACTCCACAGGCATTCCCAGAAAATTCAAGATTTACATTTTAATTGTCATGTTAATAATTTACAGTGATAGGTGAACACCAAGTTTGGCATTTATCGCACTTTTAGGTTTTGAGTTTTGTAGTTCACACACACGCACTTTGTTAGATTTTGTCTCAAAATGCACATTTTCGCTGAAACCTCGGTTTCGAATTTTTGGATGGAATACAATACTTCCCAACTTTACTATAGGTAAGTTAGAGAAAGTAAAAACGTTGCTCTGAGAACTCGAGTAATGGTGAAGTTAAACGACAGTAGAAGAGGTGGAGCAGTCATTTAGAATGATTCATGCACGGACGCTGGCCTACACCCCGCAACCCGCTCATTAACGGCAATAACCCGCTTACATAACACCATTATAAACCGCAGGAATCGACACATGAACGCCTGATCCTCGTTTACATGCCGTTTTCGCTCATGATCAACACCTCGTTTTACTTTCTCTACCATGTAACTGGTAGGTAGAGGAAGTATTGCAAAAAATCTGATGCGTTACACTCACATCACTTTCTCTACCCTTGTACAAACTATTTTTACAAGCGCTTATTCTCCATCTACTTCATGTTAATCGAGATAGTCAAATGTTTTAAGAGCTGGTCGCTATGTGGAGCATTCTATTCTCTTTGCATGTCCAGAACATAAAAAACGAATAACGAATTTCCATTTGAGAAAAGGTTAAAGTATTGGAAAATAAACAAATAAGGAATATCTCGAAAATGGTTCACTCGACCCCAAAAAAAGTATATGACACAAATTGTATGTTTTAACGAGATCTACATTTTTTGTGTATAAAAACGTTGTCTATCTCTTACGGTTTACCAGTTATGCAAAAGTCGTTCAGAAAGAAGAGGACCTTTGGGGACATTGCCAGAACTTCAAGTTATACATTTTATTTGTCATGAAAATATCTTAAATATATGATATTTTAATCAAAACGTTTCAGCCATTTTTGAGAAAATCAAAATTTTCGAAAAATGTTCCATGTAAAGGGTAGTCAGGGGTGGGGGTACTTTCTTTAAAAATCTTAGTGTCGCATCTTTGAAATATATTGAAACTAAATACCAAGCTGGTATGCATCCGACTTTTCGTTTTGAGTTAAGCTGTTCAAGACACACACACGGACATTTTTCAAAAGTGCTTTTTTTATTCAGGGGGCCTCAAAACATGCATTTACCGTGAAATCTCGACATCGAATTTTTGGATGGAATGTAATACTTCCCCTACTTACTACACGAAGTAGAAAAAGTAAAAATTGATACCGAGATTTCACCGGAAATACAGGATTTTAAACTTCCTAAATTAAAAACAAACAAAGCATCTTTAGAAATAGTCTGTGTGTGTGCACGCGAACAACTCTAAAACTAAATGTCAGATAAATACCAAACTTTGTATTTAACTTCCGTGAGTTCTAAAGATGTGACAAACATTTTCACGAAAATCTCGCACTCCTATCCTATGCATGGAACTTTTTTGGTATTTTGTTTTTCACAAAAATGGCGTTAACGGTTTTAAAAAATATTTTTAAGTATTTGCATGGCAAAATGTAGGTATATCTAAAATTTCCTGGGAACATTTTGTGAAGTCCTCTTTTGGGAAGGAATATTGTTTAATTTTGTATAACCATAAGCGATACAGAAAAACTTCCTATACAAAAACGTAGATATCTTTAAAACACACAATTTATTTGCAATAACTTTTCTTGTGACATCAGCCATTTCCTAGGTATCCATTATTACTGATTTGAGCTTTTCAATTGCCATTTTTACTTTATCTACTTACGTACAGAAATTAGAGGAAATACCGAATTCCGCTCAAAAATCTGATAGCGAGATTTCACCAAAAATGCTCGTTTTTATGTCCCCTGAATAAAAAAAAAACATTTTTAGAAAAAGGCACGCGCGCGTGCGCGTATGTGTGAACAACATAACTCAAAAACGAAAGGTCGGTTATTTACCAAACTTGATGTTTAAGTTCAGTATCTTAAATGAAGCTTTTCAATATCATCTCCCCACCCCAAAACACCCTTTATATGGAAACTTTTTCGTTACTTTTTATTTTTTCAAAAATGGCTCCTACATTTTTATTAAAATACTATATGTTTAAGATATTTGTACGACAAATAAAATGTATAGCTTGTAGTTACTAGGAATAGCCTCTGAACACCTCTTCATTTCTGAAGGACTTTTGTATTAGTTTGACAATTTCTTGTCACATTTTCGTCTTTCTGAGAGGGAAGTAAATAAATGTTTCTTCCTATTTCAATGCTTATCATCACTAATAGAGCCCATTTTAGTGCCTATTGTGCCGAGCTCCAATGATAATACACATAGAACGAGTATAACCTTGCCCCTTATCGCGCAAGTCAAGCAAATGTGATTCCAACTCCACTGCAGTTACCAATTCTGAAATTCTATTGGAAATCCTGTCGCAGTGGTCTGAGGGAAGAGCGGATAGAAAGAAAAATAAAAACAAAGAAAAAGTATGAAAGAAAAGAGGAAGGATAAAAATAGAAGACACAAGCTAATGTAGGCGTGGTTCAATACCTCAAATAATATTCTGATTTACGGCGTCTTCAAGGAATACACTTAACATAAATAGGATATGCTGGATTCACATGACTTTCTCTACTCACTCTTCAGCAACTATTCTTCTTCTGTGTACTTCTTGTTAATTGTGATAAACTTTCACTACCCGTTTACACATTCTGTTATAGGTATAAAAAAGTACGCTAAAGCGAGTCGGATTTTTAAAAAGCAGATCGCATTTTAGCTGTGCATGAACACGAGAAAAAAAATTGTCTTATATTCACATAACTTTCTCTACCCTCTAATGTTTATTAGTGAGTGTACATATTATTCTTACGAAAGTTGATTTTTTTGTCTACTTCATTTCAATCCAGATAAATCGTGCAGAAATAGCTACATTACACATTTGTGTCCTCAATGGTGTAATGGTTATCATGCTAGCCTCTAGTTCCCAAGGTCGCGAGTTGAAACCCGGCAGAGGGCGATGGACTTTTTCGGGCATAAAAATCCTTAGCATGGCCTCCTTCGGAAGGGAAGTAAAGCCAGTGGTCCCGTGTCGTAGGTTTACGGCACGTAAAATAACCTCAAGCCTGATATAGAGGCCTCTGAGCAAAATTTCAGGTCTTTCAAGCCCAATATAGAAGGGACGCTAAGGACCATAGCAGCTAAAGAGCGTTCCATAAAAAAAAGTTATAGATACAAAGGGAACAGCGACAGTCAAATGTTTAAGAACTGAAAGCTATATGCTGGCCTTGGAATTCCATACTGTTTCCATGCAATCGCAAGAAACAACTGAAAATCGACAGACTTTAAAAGAGTGACTAATTATTTATGAATTCGAATCATTAATAACGGATATCTCGGAAAAGGCCGATGCCATAAAAATAAGTTATTTTAAATAAATTGTGCGTTTTAAACAGATCTGCAGTTTTTTTGTAGTACGCTTTCCTCTGTCGCTTAACGTTTACCAGTTATACAAAATTTCAAAATTCCTTCCTTCATTTCACAAGGTATTCCCCAAGCTATTCAAGATTTTGTCCTACATTTTCCATGACATTTTCATGCATTTTGTCAGGTAAATATCTTTAATATATAACATTTTAATGAAAATAGTTAAAGCCATTTTTCAGAAAATAAAAAAACTCGAAAAATATTCCATGTAAAGGGTAGTTTGGGGTGGGGGGATTTTCTTGAAAATCTTCGTATCGCATTTTTGAATGATACTGAACTTAATACCAAGTTTAGTGTTTATCCGACTTTTTTGTTTTTAAGTTATGCTGTTCTTACACACACACACACACACACACACACACACACACACACACACACACACACACACACAGAGGCACGTGGACATTTTTCTAAAAATATATTTTTTTTACTCAGGGAGCTTCAAAACATGTATTTCCGGTGAAATTTCGTTGTCGAATTTTTGGGTGGATTTACGGCGTCTTAAAGGAATACAATTAACAAATAGGATATGCTGGATTCACGTGACTTTCTCTACTCACTCAACAACTATTCTTACAAAATATTATTCTTCTGTGTGCTTCTTGTTAACTGTAATAAACTTTCATTACCTGTTTACACATTCTGTTATAGGTATAAAAATAATACAGCACGCTAAAGCGAGTCGGATTTTTAAAAAGGTGTATCGCTTTTTGGCTTTAAAAGTCATGGTCTGTGCATGAACACGAGAAAAAAAAATATGTTATATTCACATAACTTTCTCTACCCTCTTACGTTTCTCATCAAGGGAAGCGTTGTATTCCACCCAAGAATTCGATTAAGATTCCACTGGTAATATGTTTTGAGGCCCAGAGAAAGAAAAGCAAAAAGCAATTTTCAGAAAAAGATCCGTGCACGCGTGTCTGTGAAATCAATAACTCAAAAACTAAAAGTCGGTTAAAAGCCACACTTGGTATTTGAGTACTCCATTTTCCAAGAATGTGAGAAGAATAAATGACTAACAATTTTAATTAAAACACTATATGTTTAAGATATTTTCATGACGAATGAAATGTATATCTTGAATTTTTTGGGATTGGCTTATGAAGTCCTCTTCATTCTGAATAACTTTTGCATAACGTAAACCGTAAGAGATGGATAAAATCCTACTACACAAAAACGTAGATAAAGCACTTTTTTTGTTCACTATTTCTGAAATATTCCGCTATTAGTTTGCGTTTTAAAATATTTATACTTTTGCAAATGGAAAGTCATTCGGTTTTTGTTTGTTTCTCTCTCTCTCTCTCTCTCTCTCTCTCTCTCGGCCATGCAACGAGAATGGAATTTCAAAGCCATCACATAGCGACCAGCTCTTAAAGGATTTGACTATCGCTTAAGCCTACTGTAGTCCGCTTGTGCGTACAAGCAAACTATGCAATAAGACAATTTCTGCAAACGTTTATCTCGATTAACATGAAGTATATAGAAGAATATGCTTTTGTAAGAACAGTTTGTACAACAGTGAGTAGAGAAAATCATGCGAGTGTAACACATCACACCTTTTGCTTACGGTTTACGTATACAACGAATACAATGAAAAGGACTTTACAGGTTATTCCCCAGAAAAGCGAATATACACATTTTGTTATGTAAACATCAAAATCGTTAGAGCCGTTTTGAGAAAATAAAAATGTTTCGAATATTTGTCCATGTAAAGGGTAGTTTGTGGTGGGAGAAGCTTCTAGAAAATCTTCGTGTCGCATCTTTGAAAGATACTGAAGTTCAATTTCAAGTTTGGTGCTTATCGACCATCTCGTTTTGCAATTAGTATTGTTAAGAAACACAAACACACATATATGTAGGAAAGTAAAAAGAATCCGATCCGTTACATTCACATGACTATCTCTACCCTCGTTTATTAGTGTGTATACAAACTATTCTTACGAAGGTTTATTTTTCTATCAACTTCCTTTTAATTATTCAGATAAACCTTTGCAGAAATAGCTACGTTACGTTTTAGATATAAAATGAATAGCGATAGTCAAGTGTTTTAAGAACCGAGCGCATGGCTGTGGCCACCCGGGGCCGAACAATCTGACCGAAGGTTTTTTTCACGGTTTTCCATGATCGCTAGGCAAATGCTGGGTTGGATAACTTGATCCGCGAATTTTCCTATCATCCCTTTCATCAATGCATTCCATTTCCTTCTTCGTTTGCTTGCTCCTCGACAGGAGCAATTTTAATCCGTTAAAAAAGAAGAATAAAGTTTAAGAACTGTACGCTATACACGTTAAAATGCAATGCTCTTTGGTGAAAAATCTCGAGAAACAACTGAATATCGAAAGGGGTTGAAAAGAATGACAAAGTATTGAACAATTCGAATCATTAATGATTAATATGACGGATACCTCGTAAATGGCTTACGGCACAAAAAAAGAGATCTACAGTTTTCGTCTAGCATTAACATTTGCCACTTATACAAGATTAACGAAATTCCTTCCGAATGAAGACGATTTCACAGGCTATTTAGGGTGTCTCAAAACGTGAATCTCAGTATCGACTTGAAATGTTTTGATTGTGCGGCCTGTACAGCGCCACTATGCAGTGCATCCGCGTACCCGCATATACCAAAAATAGGGGTTTGTGAGTACCAAACACCGAGCTATCTGTGGGTCGTGATAGAACATCTGTCGCGTGATTAATGCTGCTCATATTTCTTTTTAAGAAAACCTCAAGGGTTACTATCTATGTAGAGGGGAAAAGATAAGGAAAATGTCTTTTCGAGTAAATAGGTTTCTGTTTCACCATGAATGCTTTTAAGGGGGCCGGGAAGTATAAAACGACAAAATTTGGTATTTTCTGTTTTTAATGGAAAACAAAATTATGTTATTTTTTTCTGATTCAGTATATACGTGGTTTATTGATCGTTATAAACCCTTAACCTTTAAAAAAAATTTAAATAGACTACGCGTTGGTTAAATTTTTTAGTTCAGCGTCCCCTTTGCCCTCAACACGTGTCATCTACTCAAAGGGCATCACAGATTCATCTAAGGCAGGTATGGGCAAGCCACGTGTCACATCCAGGAGGGAGGGCCGTGGAGGGGTACTCTGACGAAACGTAGCTACCCCTCTATCGAAAAGGTGGCGTAATGCGATTCTTAGTTTTGAAAAGCTAGAAATGTCTATTTATTAAAACGCATGTTATGCATTTAAAAACGAAAGAAAATTAAGCGTTTTATTCATTATTATTCATACAATTAAGATTTCAAACTCAAAATATCTTATACTTTTTATCCAATTGAAGAAATAAGTATATCGTTTATAAACTTGTAGGAAAACTGAACAAACAATACTCAATAATTACAGTTTTTAAGCAAATAAATATCATCTTGCTTCCACTGACATTGGCTTACTAAATGTTGGAGTCGGGGATATTATCCTATACCTTTTTGGATAATTTTCCAGAAAAAATAAATTAAATAATGCATTTATTAAAGCAGTGGCCCTGGGTGATATTAAAAGGGCGAGTCACTAGCTATACTGGAAAATTATTTGTATGATACGTAAACTAATTTATTCTTGTATACAAATTTGTTTTAGATAAGGACATTTCCATATATATGCAGTACATTGCATCATCTTTGTATGCTACAAAAATATGAAAGTGTCCATTCTTCACTAAATCTCCGACCAACTCTTCTGGAATGAATCTCGTAATTGCGTACAGCAGTGTTACACCACTGCGTTAGAAGACTGCTTGTGTGCTGCAAACAGGCAAACGAGAGGGAGGGCTGGAGGTCACTTGACACGCGTCCATACCTGACCTAAGGAGTCCTTGGGCAAACGGCAAAAGATTGAAAATTAGGAGCCAAAACAGGACGCAGCTAATGATAGCCACTCCCCAGGAATGCATATTGTTAGTAATACCCTAAACTTAAATCTTAACTGCAATTATCTCAAAACTATTTTTCCACCAGAAATATATTGGCAAATTAATTTCCTTAATTCTGTGATAAACGATAGAACGTATTTATGTGTAGTAAAAATCTCAGTTCTCTGCTTCAACTACTTTCTGAGAAAAAGGAAGCTAAACATATCAAATCTTTGTTCTTTATCTAGCAACAGAAGTTAATCTTTATTTTTCAGACAAACTAAAAATCATATACTAATTTTGAAAATAGAGGAATATCAGAATATATGCCGACAGCACAGTGTTTTACAATGATTTGTCAATTAGAGAAAGAGATATCCATGGCACTCCCCTTGTGCCAGTGCTCACGTGTAATGCGGGATACAGTCCGCAGGGGCTTGTCGGTGCCAAGTTGCTGAAAATCGTTCAACAGCAGGATGATGCAAGCTTGACACATGCGCACGTACCTAGTAGGCAGAGGGGAGTATTGTATTGTACCTGAAAATTCCATTCCGAGATTTCACTGTAAATGCATGTTTTGAGGCTCTCTGAATATTTTTTTAAGAAAGATCCGTGTGTGTTGTATGAACAGTTTAACTCAAAAAAGAAAACCCGTGTATTTAAATAACAGCACCTTCCGAAGATCTGACACGAAGATTTTCAAGAAAATCCCAAGACAAACCGTAAGAGATAGACTTCTTACTACACAAAAAATGCAGATCTCGTTAAAGCATACAATTTGTCCATTTTTTTTTTGTGGAGACTCCTATTTCTGAGATATTCTTTGCTATTGGATTGAATTTTCAAATACAATTTTCTCAAATGGGATGTCGTTATTCACTTTTTTTCTCGCAGTCATGCAAAGAGCGTGCGATTTCAAAGCCATCACATAGCGACAACGCTCTAAAAATCTGACTCGCTTTACCTATTGTATCTACAACGAAATGTGTAAATGTGTACTGAATTTGATCTTGGTTAACAAACAGTAGATAGAATATAAAGTTTTTGTAGGAACAGTTTACAGAAAAGTGAATATGTAATAGGTCAGATTTTTCACAGAATGTTGTCGCCTGTGATGGAAGCAGTGGCCTGAGGTAATCTTCTTCAGAATGCTTGAGACGTCAGGCCTGAAAGCTGGATGTTCAAATCGTTCCGACAAATAGAAGAGCGTGCAACATTCTGATGAAAGAGATCTCAAAGATGAACTACAGGCAGCATTCTCTATGGCGAAAGGATACAAAAACTGGCGCACCGTTATAGCAAGTTCCACTTAAACGCCAGAAATTCTGTGTAGTAGTAGTTTAAGGCATGTAGGATGCAACTATAACAGAAACGTTTTTAAAGGAATGCCACGAGTTTCTACTTTCTCTTATCACGTACCCCAAAAGTGAAATGTCGATAAATACCAAACTTAGCATTTCGTTTCAGCATCTTCCAAGGATGCGAGACACCAAGATTTTCATGAAAATCTCCCCGCCTAAAACTAACCTTTAGATGGGGGGGGGGAGAAATTTTCTCAAAAATGCTATAACGATTTTGATTGAAGTACCAAGTATTCAAGATATTTACATGGCAAAATGTATATTTTGCATTTCTAGGGATAGCCCGTGAAAAAAAAGATATCCTTAAAACACAAAGTTTATTTCAAACAACTTTTTTGTGGTATTGCCCATTTCCGAGCTAACCGTCAATACCTCGCGATGTAATGGAATGAGTAAGGAATTTCTAGGCCAGGCATACAGCGGCTTGGTTTTTAAACAACTGACTATCGATTCGGTTTCTCCTATCCCACTTGTATCTTCAATGAAATGTGCAATGAAAGTATTTCTGCATAGATCTCGATTAACGTGAAGCGTCCCATTCTATATTGGGCGTGAAAGACAGCAAATTTTGCTCAGGCTTGAGGTTCTTTTACGTGCCGTAAATCTACGACACGCGACCACGGGCTTTACTTCCCTTCCGAAGGGAACCATGCTAAGGATTTTTACGCCCGAAAAAATTCATCGCCTTCCGCCGGGTTTGAACCCGCCAACTCGGGAATAGAGGCTAGCATGGTAACCACTACACCACGGAGGACGATAAGCTTTTGTAAGAATAGTTTGTAATAGCTATATAAAAATACACGATAGTGGGTAGAGAAAGTAATGAGAATGTAATTGTAAGAGTTATAAAAATTATATCCAAAATCTTTATAACTCTTACAAAAGAAAAAATGGATATAATGGTGTATTGTGTTTCTTGGGAGATACATGGAATCCGCTTCATTCTAGATGCATCTTATTCCAAAGCAATGATGAAGTACAAATGCTTGCAGTTTCTCTTGATATAAGTGAGGGATCCTCAGTACAAGATTCATTTTAACAAAGGAATGTTATAGTCCTGAATACTGCGCAGTTGTAGAACACCATGCAAAGCCGAGTCAAGGAAAATGCGCTGGGAAAGCATTCACGTATAAACATATTGATCCCAAGAAGCGGCAGCAGCTTGGCTCTCTCAGTTTTAAGTGTCCCCTATTCATGCATAGCGTAAACATAACGTTCCTCCTGCTCATTTAGTCCACTTTTGATCACGAGAAAACTAAGCTCGAACTGATGCAACCAAATTCGAGGATGCATCGCATTTCATTTGCGGTTTCCCCCCACAAGGAAAGACTAAATTAGGCAGCCAGTGAATATTCAGTTTAATTACAGCAAACAAACCTGTGTACTTCTGTTTGAACACTAACCACATCTCTGATTGTCATCGAGCCATACACAATGATCGCTAACATATCAAACTTTAATGTCATCGTCGGCACTTGCTCCGAGTGTAAGCCACTTCTGCCCTCATTAATTAACGACAGTGCTTGCTGCCGTCTCGGCATTTATGAACAGAAGCCACTAAATGATGACTTGCAACATTTGATATGCAAATTCTGGGACAGAATAATGCCTCAACAAGACCTTATTCGTCACAGCGTTTCAATCAAGTTGTGCTAATAATAAACCATGCAGTAAATAACTACCAAAGTAACCACTACATGATTCCTTTTCTATGTGTACCAGACGCTAACAAAAACAGACCGTGTATTTTAATTTAATTCTGTTACAAAAACATTTATACAGTTCAGTCTATTTGAAGAGCTATAGCGTCTAATTAAAGTTAAGGTTTAATACAATCCTTAATTTGGACGATATCTCAGATGTTTTTGTCCCATCGAATTCTCCAGAAATATAAAACAGATCGATAAAGCTTACTAAACATATGACGTTTGAGCAAAGACTTAAACAAAGGAAAACATCGAAAGTGTTGACATTTTCCTCTCAGTGGGGCAGTTCCAAGTTGACGAGCGGGGCGAGAAGGAAGTTGAAGGTGCCTTGCAACCCTTCTCGCTGAAGGTTCCCCAAGACCGAGTCTGCTAGTTGAAGAGTTATAAGCTGCTTTATGAGAATGGTAATTAACTAACTAACCTGCCTGAGCCCTGTTGCGCAGCTCCCTTACACCTGCACCACCATTGGGACTTGTGTTTCCGACCTCAGTCAATAGCACAATGGCTCCTCGTCATCTCCAAGTGCAAGGCACGAGGCAACCGATCAATATACCACCTTCAGAGAGCATGCGCCAAGACCCACCCACCTATCAGCCATTTTTCTCTACGAATATCTGCGATTGTGGAAAGTATAGAATGGAATGCGCTGGGAATAGCGATTCAAAATAATGAGATAATGACACCCCGAGTTTCGCTGCGGCCGGAATGAGCGCTAAGAATAACCGCAGCTCCAGAGGCTGACAACCATTATCACAGTTCGCTTTCGTAAATATGGAAAGTTGAACAGAATTCATTGCCACGGTCGGGAGTCGCGATACGAATCTTCGGTTTTCTGCAGATGCTCTACCCATTGGCTACCACAAGTTATCAAAACTCCTCGTAACAGAATTACTGATGCCCTTATTTTTAAGCGATGAGACAAGTTCAAGTTTGCAAAATTCCATACACAAGGCCTTGGGGAATTTAACAGCGAATTCGACAGGATGTTCATTTTTATTTTTTCTACCACTTAACTATGGCAGATGAAGCCTACTAAAAAAAAATCTGATGTGTTACACTCGCATGACTTTCTCTACTCTTGTACAAACTACTTTTACAAACGCTTATTCTCCATATGCTTCATGTTTATCGAGATGTTAATCTTATTGCTAATTTTCTTGTAGATGCAAGGGGAATTGGTAGGCTTTAAGCGATAGTCAAATATTTTAAGAGCTGGTTGCTATGTGGAGTATTCCATTCTATATGCATTACCAGGACAAAAAAAAAAGGAATAACGAATTTGAGAAAAAGTATAACTATTGGAAAATTTAAGGGAATAACAAGCAATATCTCGAAAATGACACACTCAACAAAAAGAAATGTATATGACATAAATTGTGTATTTTAACGCGATCCACATTTTTTGTGCAGTAAAATTTTGTCTATCTCTTACGGTTTACCAGTTATGCAAAAGTCGTTCACAAAAGAATACTTTTGGAGACATTCCCAGAAAATTCAAGATATACATTTTATTTGTCATGAAAGTATCTTAAATATGTGATAATGTAAACAACATCGTTAGAGCCATTTTTGAGAAAATTAAAATTTTCGAAAAATGTTCCATGTAAAGGGTAATCTGGGTTAGGGGGAGTTTCTTGAAAACCTTCGTGTCGCATCTCCGGAAGATACTGAACCTAAATAGCAAGTTGGGTGTTTATCCGACTGTTCCTTTCTGAGTTACGCTGTTCACAGACACACACACATACGGATATGTTTCCAAAAATGCTTTATATGCATTCAGTGCACCTCAAAACATGTATTTCCTGTGAAATCTCGGTATCGAATTTTTGGGTGGAATACAATACTTCCCCTACTTACTATACGTAGTAGAGAAAGTAAAAATATATGCATGCTAACAAAATTACTGGTGCCCTTATTTTAAAGTGATGAGACAAGTTCAAGTTTGTAAAATTCCATACACAAGGGCTTGGGGAATTTAACAGAGAATTCAAGAGAGGATATTGATTTTTATTTTCTCTACCACTACTATGGCAGAGGAAGCCTACTAAAACAATTGATATTGTGATTTCTACAAGAGCCACTTTTGAGCTCAACAGAATAACAACAAATTTTTATGTGTTACGTTCACATGACTTGCTCTACCCACTGTCGTTTATTTTTATATACGTTCTACGAACTATTTTTACCGACGTTTATTTTTCTATCTACTTCATATTAATCGAGATAAAACTTTACAGAAGTAGTTTCATTATAGGTTTCATTCTATGTACAAGGAGGATAGAGGAAACCGAATCAATAGATGTTTAAAAGGTAGTGGCTATATTCTGGCTGAAAAATTTCAAATCAATAACAACAGATACCTCAGAAATAGCTGTCAAAAAAGTTGATTGAAATAAATTGTGTATTTTAAAGAGATCTACATTTTCTTCCTGAATTCATTTCTATAGCCCCCTTTAACTATTGTGGTTATATCAGGGATTTTGACTGAAACATTTTATGCTCTTTAACTATTAGATTAGCTTGTAGGTTTTCGTCATTTTTAACTTATTTTCACATCCATATTCACTCTCACATCCACACTTTCAGACTCTATGGACGGTAGGAAATAATCCTAATTAAAGAAACATTCCCACCCCAGTCGTGTGAGAAGTCAGCGAGCTGACCACTCGACCACGGAGGCAAGCCTACATTTATTGTGTACCTATAGTACTTTGTCTATCTCTTAAAGTTAATCACTTATAAAAAATTCCTTCCTAATGAAGAGGACTTCACAGGCTACTCCCAGGAAATTCAAGATATAAATTTGTCACGTAAATATCTTAAACATATGGAACTTTAATCCAAATCGTTAAGAGCATTTTTGAGAAAATAAGCATTTTTAAAGCATTTTCCATGTAAGGGTAGTTTGGAGTGGGGGGATTTTCTTGAAAATCTTCAAGTCGCATCTCGGGAAGATGCTGAAATAATCGACTTTTCGTTTTTCAGTTATGCAGTACACACACACCTTTCTCTAAAAATACAATTTTTATTCAGAGGCCTCAAAACATGTATTTCCGGTGAAAATGTCGGTAGTGAAGTTTTGAGTGGAATTTAATAAATCCTGTACCTACTAGTACATAGTACAGAAAGTAAAAATAATAGAGAGAAAAGAAAGCATTTTTAGAAGTCCATGAGCTCGCGGGTTGTGGTTGTATATGCATGGGAGGGAGGGAGGGAGACAGAGAGAAAGAACAGTAAAACTCAAACATGAGAAGTCTGATCGATACCAACTTATTTAAACCATACACGTTTTAAAGAAGCAAAGGCGAAGCCTTGCAGCAAATTTCTATCTCCCAAAATAACCTTACAAGGGGAATTTTTATTTATTTGTTTTCAAAAATTGCTCTAAGGATGTTTATTAAAATTCATATATAACAAACAATGCTAACAAAAAAAACTCTTCTGTGTTACATTCAATGGCTTTCTATACCCATTCTTCTACAAACTACTATTACCACAGCTTATTCTTCATATAAATCGAGATAAACATTTGTAGAAATGGTTTTTATGGCATATTTTGCATATAGATACAAAGGGATTAGGGGAATACAGTAGGCTTGAGCGATTCTGAAAACTTTTATGAGCGAGTCGCTTGTGATGGCTTTGAAATTGTGTTCTTTGTAAGGCCGAGGAGAGAGAGAGAGGGGGGGGGAAATAACGATTTTTCTCTTGGAAAAAGTCAAAAGGATTTGGAAATTCAAGCCAATAACAAGAATATCTCGGAACTGGTTAACTCCACAAAACATTTTTTTTTTTTTTACATAAGTCGTGTGCTGTAACGAGATTTACAATTTTTGTGCAGTAAAATGTTCTCCATCTCTTACGGTTTATCAATTATAGTACAAGTGTCATTCCGAATCAAGAGGACTCGTAGGCTATTCCCAGAAAACTCGAGATGTATATTTTATTTGCCATGTAAATATCTTAAACATATGGTATTTTAATAAAAATTATTTGAACCATTTTTAAGAAAATAAAAAATTTCGAAAAATGTTGCAAGTAGAGATTAGTTTGGGGTGGGGAGAATTTTGTTTTGAAAATCTTCGTGTCGCATCCTTGGAAGAGACTTAAAAGCTAAGTTTAGTGTTAATCTGAATTTTCGTTTTAGAGTTATACTGTTCTGTTCTCTCTCTTACACACAGGACCTTTTTCTATAAATACGTTTTAGAGGAGTTCAGGAGGCCTCAAAACATGTACTATTTCCGGTGAAATCTCGACATCCAATTTTTGAGTGGAATGCAACACTTCCCCTACTTACTGTAAGTAGAGAAGGTAAAACTGTACCTATATTTTAAGTTTTCTTTCACGTACGAGGCCGTCATTAATCCCCTGGAATTGTATGCCATGCGGTTCACCAGCCCCTTAGAAACTGCCTTTAGGCAGACTGCAGTTTACAATCTACAAACTATGGTAACCGGGTACATTTGAAATCTAGAAACTGACAAACACAATAAGCTACCCTTATCTTCAACCCCTAACACACAAACCAACTGTCTGCCTTATCCATATTAAATTTTGTACACTTATGTTATAGGTCTCAACGGATATTATAAGCGACCTTAAAAATCTCCCTATCATATCTTCAACCCCTTGTGCAAATCTTGAACAATTATACAACAGGAGTTGGCAAGAATCATAGGTTACGTTACAACTTCCAAAAAGCACCTAATACTTATTTTAATTAATAATACGGCAAATTTATTTGGGAGGTCCCGGGTTCGATTCCCGGTGACCGCCCACGCTGACCATGGGGTTTTTAGTGGTTTTCACTTTGTCGCCAAGCCGGATTGCCACCACCAAGGTGGTGTGTTCTACCACGATCTCTTCTTTCCCCCATTTCCTCTCATTTTATATCCATTTCATTTTTCAGTCGTCCTCCGTGGTGTAGTGCTTACTATGCTAGCCTCTAGTTCCCGAGGTAACGCGTTCACACCCCGCGGAGGGCGATGGATTTTTTCGGGCGTAAAAATCCTTAGTATGGCTTCCTTAGAAAGGAAAGTAAAGCCAGTGGTCCCGTGTCGTAGATTTACGGCACGTAAAAGAACCTTAAACCTGATTAGGGAGACCTCTGAGCAAAATTACCGGTCTTTCACGCCGAATATAGCATGGCACGCTAAGAACCACAGCAGTTAAAGAGCGTCCATAAATAAAACTAATTTAATTTAGTTTTACTTTTCAAGTGTGATTTCGGGTCCTGCGGTGCCAGGCAGGCGGTGTGGACGCATGCGCATTGAACAGATTTTCCCCTGCGTACGCTAGAGTGAGCTGTCCCGCCAGTTAGGGTAGCTGTGACGCCCTCTTGTGGATTCCTCGCTCACTGGTATGCTCGTATTCAAACTGGAAATATTACGGTCTTCCGCGCGTCTCTATGGGCCTGCCTAACTGCGGCCTTGGGACCTCCTCCGGCTCCCTCGCCCATCCCTGCTCCAGGGAGAAGAAGCCACAATAGATCAAGATGGCCGCGAGGTGTCCTCCCGGCGATAAACATATTCTATATCCTACTGCAAGTTTTTAAAATCTACCTTTACTTTATTTTCAACCCCTTATAGATAAAACTGTACTGCTTGGTCAATCAGAGCACAGATTTGTGCACTTAAACTATAGGACATAGGGTACAATACACCTGCCCGTACTCATATTTTTAACGCCTTATGCACAAATTATCACTACCTGACAAAATTGGGCAAAACTTTGAACACTTGCGCTGTAGGTACAAGCAAAAATTAGGAGTACTTGCGACTTTATAAAATCGCCCCTATCCTTATTCTCAGCCCCGTACTTATCTATACAATGTCAATGTGATAGCGGGTACGACAGCTAGTGTTGTAATAAACAACAACAGAGTTTTAAGCGTTTCTTCGTCACTTACGACCTATTAGAACATCATCTCCGTATTATCCGAAGTATTCTCGGTCACAATTAACTCGGATAATCGTAAGTCTACTGTATAATACAATTTCAATGCATATGAAGGATTTCTCAAATACATTAAATATACCACCGCGGAGATATGAAAATCTACTATTCCACATATAATCGCTCTTTGAAGGAGCCCGATTCCTTGCGATTACCAAACAAGTACCCGTGTCACTGCACGAATTCCCGCGGTGTTTACAACTGCAGAGCTCGGTCCCTCAAAAGCTGCTTATTTCTTGTTTGTCAGTGACAAGAGAGTGGCTTTTAAGTGAAAGGAGAAACGAGCTAGGCTGTTAAGAAGTACGAAAAAAAGTCTGTAACAGTGAACTCCGATTTCAGGAGCTTAGCGGCGCTGCAAGCTTGGGGAAGAATTTTATTGGAGGAAAATCATGTGGTAACTACCGATAACTGGTGAAGGCGCAAGTTAACCTGATTAAGTGCATTCTGTACTTGTAGCTTCTTGCTATAATAAAGTTATGCCTGCCAGTTCTTTCATTTACGAGGGATATCCCAGAAGTACCCGAACTAACAAAGAAAACACAAACATTTTGGGAAAAAACCATCTTTGTTTCTCTATATACTGTTGGACGAGAAGAAGGCGAGCGGGGCCTGAGGAGCGAGCGGAGTTCTGTAACTGTTTATCTGCTCACGTACTAAAAAAATTACTGTCGATTGTTTACTACGTTTACTACGAAATGTGTTCATGTGTGCAAATGAACCACCCATGCTGCCAGATCTGATACTAGTAGAACAGCAACCGCCGTAATAGGTGTTAACGCATTGGCTCTTGCCATTGGTGAGTACTTGACAACACTGTGTAGTAGTTTATAACCTCCTTAACATGCTTATCGTATCCACACGGCGAGCGTAAATATGATACGGACGCAGGAAAGTGTTGATGTTACACATTCCTCTCGCTTGCCTTCTTCTCGTGGTCTATCAGTAGTCTCCTTTCAGCTCGATACACTTTTCCCAGCGATGTTCAATAGCTTCCATGCCCTGTTTATAGTGAAACCGTCGAGTTCTGCAAAGTAGCCATCAACTGCAAACTCCACCTCTTCATTGTTGGCAAATCTTTTACCAACAAAGCCATTTCTTCAACTTTGGAAACAGAAAAGTAATCAGAGGGGACTAAGTTTGGCGAATAGGTTGCATGGGGAAGCAATCCCAACTTTAACTCATTGATTTGAGCCATGACGATAGTGGATCTGTGAACTGGTGCATTGTCTTGATGAAACAAAACTTTCTTTTTCGCTAAATGCGGTCGTTTTTACTTGATTTCATTATTCAAACGCTGCAATAAGTTCGCATAATACTCTCCATTGATTGCTCTTCCTTTTTGAAGACAATCAATGAAAATTATCCCACGCGCATCCCAAAAAACTGATGACATGACCTTGCCTGCAGATGGTCTTCGCCTTCGTCTCAGGTGTGAAGTGATGGACCCATGTTTCATCCATGATTATGAATCGACGCACAAACTCGGCTTTATTGCAGCGAAACTTCGCCAAACACTCGACTGAAACATCCTCACGACGCTGCTTTTGTTCCATTGTGAGTAAACGCAGCACCCATCTTGCGCACAGCTTACTCATGTCTAAATTTTTAGTTAGTATGCGATGCACAGCACTTTTTGAAATACCTCAATGTCTGCTAGATCGCGCACTTTCAGTCGACGGTCATCCAATACCATTTTGTGGATTTTCCTCACAATTTCTGGCGTGGTCACCTCATTTAGTCGACCACTGCGATGTTCGTCTTGGCAGCTCGTATGGCCTCGCTTAAACTCTGCCACCCAATATTTTACTGTTGTAAACGAAGGAGCAGACTCCCCCTGAGTAGAATCTAGCTCAGCGTTAATATTAGTTGGACTAAGACCTTTCAAATGAAAGTATTGTATCACATAACATGGCCAGTTTTATCCACGTTTACAAATTCACTGAGAGAGTTCACTACTGATGGCTGCCAAACAATTACTAAACAACGTAGCATTGTCAAACTTCAAACTTAAGCTTTATAAGGGTGGTACTTTCTACCATAGTCATTTGTTTGAAACAACAACCGTTATATATATACGTCAGGTCGGGTACTTCTGGGACTGCCCTTGTACTACTTTCTACGATTCTCAGCTTTCAGTTCATTGAAGTTTTAAAGGTAAGTAAGCACTCTCATAAAATTAAATCGCAAATATAATGAAAGAGAGATAATTTCAACCCTCACCTAATACTCTAAGATATAGCCAATGAAAGTCTGTTACATACAGAAACTGTGCTCCCAAAATATCTCAGGTTTTATCTCTGATGTGACTCGGCGTACGCAATCCTAGGACAGAAAAATATGTTTTAAATTCTCATTGATTTTTAGCTGGAAGATGGGAATGAAGCTACTACTTCAAGTCACAGCAAGAAATTCCATTGAAAAAAAAATCCCATATGTTACATTCACAAATCTTTCTCTACACATTATCGTTTATTTTTGCAACTTCTACAAACTATTCTTACGAATAGATCCATCAGAGTCAGCATGTATATAACTTTGCGCTAGGTTTGGTGTCCCTGTTACCGTGTTTACGTGTGGCAACTGACAAGCCATCACTCAGAACATGTGGAATTCCCCTTTTTGACCAGGGATAAACAAACGCAACCTCAGGCGATGGGGATTTTTTATTCTTACAATGGATGGAGCTTGATGCTTATTTTTTAACTTCCCCCATAGATAAGAGTCGTACACAATCAAATCAGGGGATCTTGAGGGCAATATTTGTTTATTAAATATTAGGCCCCAGAAGTTAGGCAAGATGCCTTTTCTATTTGGGTGGATATATTAGAGCAGAGGTGGCGAAAACGTGACTCGCGAGTTATTTTGACTCGCAGGCGCACGTTTCCTCTCTGCAACCGTCCGCTTGATTTTCACATGCTACTGAGTGATGTAATGCGTGTTGCATATTTGGTGACTCGCGGAAGGAAGTCGTTTTCGCCACCCTTGTATTAGAGTGTTAAAAACAGATAAGCACGTTCCATATATTAAGCTACAGTAGGGTCAGTTTCTTATTTTGCCTTTCTTGCCTATTTTAAAATTTAATGCCTTTTTTGCCAGTTTTGGATCGCTATTGCGTTTTTCTGTTATTATTTACAATTTTAAAAAGCACATAAATAATTTCAATGTATGGAAGTGAAGTAAATGTTACACAAATAACGAAATGAGACATTCACGTCACAAATATTTATTGAGGATCTGTTCCCTATAAATGCATTTACCTTTTTGGAAACATTAGAAAACTTACCTCCCCAAACCGACCGGGATGGCTCAGGCGGTAACGTCTGTGGCCCGCATTAGGAGGCCATGGGTTCGATTCCCGTGGCCGACTTTCCTGACCCGATTTCCCCGGATCGCCATGCGTATGCTGGGAAGAATCATTACATCCCCCGAATTTCCTGTCCCTCCTCTTCATCTCCATTCTCATTTCACTTCACCTTTCATCTGCTTGATTTCTGCGGGAGGTCTCGGCGGTGCATGGCAGGGGAAAAGGATGTTCTGAGGAAACCTTCTGTTCCCGGACTGCGAGCAATCTCCGGGTCCCGGGTTCCCCAGGGGATGTGTAGGAACACAAGGGGGATGCGCCGGCTGCACCAACCGGCACCCAAGAAGTTCAAATCTGTAAATTGTAGAGACCCTGCCCTCTGCCTGTACTGTGTCGTGGTTCGCCCGCCCTCTGTCTTCTCTCACTCCATCCCTCCCTCCTGGGGGCGCACGGTCACGGGCCTAGGCACAAAAGATCTGCGTAGGTCAAAGTGCTAAGTCCCCCTACGCTTCTAGTCCCATGCTACCCTACCTCGCGAAACGATTCAATTAAGTTCTTTAAATAACAAAGCCTATAAATGGAATGCAGGGTAGGAGATAATGAATCCCAGGAAAGAGACAGGAAGAAATAGATCAGGTTACATGAGTTATTGTTCCTCATATGCTCAGGAAAGAGACAGGAAGAAGAAATAGATCAGGTTCCATGAGTTATTGTTCCTCATATGCTCAGGAAAGAGACAGGAAGAAGAAATAGATCAGGTTCCATGAGTTATTGTTCCTCATATGCTCAGGAAAGAGACAGGAAGAAGAAATAGATCAGGTTCCATGAGTTATTGTTCCTCATATGCTCAGGAAAGAGACAGGAAGAAGAAATAGATCAGGTTCCATGAGTTATTGTTCCTCATATGCCAGGAAAGAGACAGGAAGAAGAAATAGATCAGGTTCAATGAGTTATTGTTCCTCATATGCTCAGGAAAGAGACAGGAAGAAGAAATAGATCAGGTTCCGTGAGTTACTGTTCCTCATATGCTCAGGAAAGAGACAGGAAGAAATAATCAGGTTCCATGAGTTATTGTTCCTCATATGCTCAGGAAAGAGACAGGAAGAAGAAATAGATCAGGTTCAATGAGTTTTTGTTCCTCATATGCTCAGGAAAGAGACAGGAAGAAGAAATAGATCAGGTTCAATGAGTTATTGTTCCTCATATGCTCAGGAAAGAGACAGGAAGAAGAAATATATCAGGTTCCATGAGTTATTGTTCCTCATATGCTCAGGAAAGAGACAGGAAGAAGAAATAGATCAGATTCCATGAGTTATTGTTCCTCATATGCTCAGGAAAGAGACAGGAAGAAGAAATAGATCAGGTTCCATGAGTTATTGTTCCTCATATGCTCAGGAAAGAGACAGGAAGAAATAATCAGGTTCCATGAGTTATTGTTCCTCATATGCTCAGCAAAGAGACAGTAAGAAGAAATAGATCAGGTTCAATGAGTTATTGTTCCTCATATGCTCAGGAAAGAGACAGGAAGAAGAAATAGATCAGATTCCATGAGTTATTGTTCCTCATATGCTCAGGAAAGAGACAGGAAGAAGAAATAGATCAGGTTCCATGAGTTATTGTTCCTCATATGCTCAGGAAAGAGACAGGAAGAAGAAATAGATCAGGTTCCATGAGTTATTGTTCCTCATATGCTCAGGAAAGAGACAGGAAGAAGAAATAATCAGGTTCCATGAGTTATTGTTCCTCATATGCTCAGGAAAGAGACAGGAAGAAGAAATAGATCAGGTTCAATGAGTTATTGTTCCTCATATGCTCAGGAAAGAGACAGGAAGAAATAGATCAGGTTCAATGAGTTATTGTTCCTCATATGCTCAGGAAAGAGGCAGGAAGAAGAAATAGATCAGGTTCAATGAGTTATTGTTCCTCATATGCTCAGGAAAGAGACAGGAAGAAGAAATACATCAGGTTCCATGAGTTATTGTTCCTCATATGCCAGGAAAGAGTCAGGCAGAAGAAATAGATCAGGTTCCATGAGTTATTGTTCCTCATATGCTCAGGAGAGAGAGAGGAAGAAGAAATAGATCAGGTTCCATGAGTTATTGTTCCTCATATGCTCAGGAAAGAAACAGGAAGAAGAAATAGATCAGGTTCAATGAGTTATTGTTCCTCATATGCTCAGGAAAGAGGCAGGAAGAAGAAATAGATCAGGTTCAATGAGTTATTGTTCCTCATATGCTCAGGAAAGAGACAGGAAGAAGAAATACATCAGGTTCCATGAGTTATTGTTCCTCATATGCCAGGAAAGAGTCAGGCAGAAGAAATAGATCAGGTTCCATGAGTTATTGTTCCTCATATGCTCAGGAAAGAGACAGGAAGAAGAAATAGATCAGGTTCCATGAGTTATTGTTCCTCATATGCTCAGGAAAGAGACAGGAAGAAATAGATCAGGTTCCATGAGTTATTGTTCCCCATATGATCAGGAAAGAGACAGGAAGAAACAGATCAGGTTCCATGATTTATTGTTCCTCATATGCTCAGGAAACAAACAGGAAGAAGAAACAGATCAGGTTCCATGAGTTATTGTTCCTCATATGCTCAGGAAAAGGAAATAGATCAGGTTCCATGAGTTATTGTTTCTCATATGCTCAGGAAGAAGAAATAGATCAGGTTCCATGAGTTATTGTTTCTCATATGCTCAGGAAGAAGAAACAGATCAGGTTTCATGAGTTATTGTTTCTCATATGCTCAGGAAGAGGAAATAGATCAGGTTCCATAAGT
This sequence comes from Deroplatys truncata, assembly GCA_030765065.1. Classification (NCBI taxonomy): domain Eukaryota; kingdom Metazoa; phylum Arthropoda; class Insecta; order Mantodea; family Mantidae; genus Deroplatys; species Deroplatys truncata. The sequence continues at coordinate 23,906,458 of CM060987.1, forward strand.
TATTGTTCCTCATATGCTCAGGAAGAAGAAATAGATCAGGTTCCATGAGTTATTGTTTCTCATATGAAAGAGTCAGGAAGAGGAAATAGATCAGGTTCCACGAGTTATTGTTCCTCATATGCCAGGAAAGAGACAGGAAGAGGAAATAGATCAGGTTCCATGAGTTATTGTTCCTCATATGCTCAGGAAAGAGACAGGAAGAAGAAATAGATGAGGTTCCATGAGTTATTGTTCCTCATATGCCAGGAAAGAGTCAGGAAGATGAAATAGATCAGGTTCCATGAGTTATTGTTCCTCATATGCCAGGAAAGAGTCAGGAAGAAGAAATAGATCAGGTTCCATGAGTTATTGTTCCTCATATGCTGAGGAAAGAGACAAGAAGAAGAAATAGATCAGGTTCCATGAGTTATTGTTCCTCATATGCTCAGGAAAGAGACAGGAAGAAGAAATAGATCAGGTTCCATGAGGTATTGTTCCTCATATGCTGCTGCCTGTGACTCAGGGAAAATTGGCTCTGTTAACATGGAAAATAATTATACAAATAACATGTTAGTCTGCTGTTGAAATTGTTAAAGGCAACTCGAGTATTCGTGCTCATTTATTTATCATGCTGAAATTAAGTTCATCGCCGAGTAGTAAATTACACGGCTTTGTTCACGAATTCGGTTCAGACGCACTTTCTCCTGCTGGAACAATGCCATTTTGTGAAAGATCTATTAATCATGAAAAAAGTACTACTTTATAACTCAACATTTCGCGACAGCAAAACAAATGTAGAGTTTTTAGAATGGCCGGGCCTAAGACCACTTTAATATCAAAACAGCAGCTGTAACGTGCAGCAGACGATCTCCATTTTCCCTGGGTCTATGCAAGGCTTTCTGGACTCGGGAATTCCGCTCTGGAAACTGGGAAACCAATCCCTCAGGACGTTTCTGTAGAAGTACACTAAGAAGAGATTCCACTACACTAAGAAACTTCCTGAATCTCTGCTTTGAAGAGGCCCTGCAGAAGATTCGAAACGGAGTTGCGGAAAAGAAAAGCTGGATTTCCATTGACGTAAGAACTGATGCAATGGGACTTTACATGCCACAATTATCATGAAACTATACAAGCAATGCAAAGTGACACTGCAATATTTCCTTTGACACGGAAGAGATGGAGAGAGCATTCCACAATGGCACAGTTTACAAATTCCTTAATGTTACTCCAGCCACATGTAATACATGATGATGTCCTGCTTTTTGTCACAGAGGGGACACCTTACATGAAAGAGACAGCTTAAGCCTTGCAAGTTCTTCCCGAAAATGCTCTCTCTCAAATGTCTAGCCAATGGATTGCATAGAATCGCCGAAAAAGTAAGAAGTTTGTATCCTCTTGGTTGGTTTAGGTCTTTCTAAAATCACTTCCCGAATGGTGGTTTCTAAAGACGTTGCACCAGAGGTACATTTACCTCTACAGCCAGGTTCTCACCTGATGGAGAATCCGGATCTCAATTTGGGCAATATATGTGAGGTGTTTGATGCTATATCAGAAGACGAAGATGCTTCAGTTGGCGAGGTAAATAAGCTGTTGTCAACGAAGAACTCAGCAACGATCTAGCGTTTATAGCGCATTATAGTGTGCTACCAGAAACAATCTTGAAGTTGGAGCATAAAGGTGATGAGCCAGTGTCATTCAAGGCGATCTTTGAAGTTGTAATAAATCAACTGCTGCGAACACCAGTTTTAGTGAATAGCGTAAAGGTGTTATGACTGCTAATGTGAGCCTTAGAATATATGTGATGTCCTGTAAGGTGAACGTTCTGTTCTGATATGAGTCATTTCCAAATAACTTGTTTTAAATATGCAAATTTAGTGCAAATGAAAGGTATTTTTCCATGACGAAAAACATTCTCTCTGACAGGAAACTGATTATGACAGCTGACACCTTGAAAAACCATCTTCTTCTTGCTTGTAATCAAGAAAATTAGGAATATGTAGTTTATGCTATAAATGGATTATTAATTATCTTCTATAGCTATTTTCATCAATAAACAGTGGAATTACTCTGTTTTAACTTTAATAAATGCCTACTTTAATTTATATTACTGCCTATTTTCGGTAATTTAAATACTTTTTTACCTAAACTTCCGGGCTCTACTAATTACCACGTCTTCAAAAATGTCCTGAAATAAACTTAATGACTCATCAGCTGTATGCGGGTTGGACAAATACAGACTGACATTCAACGTACGTCAGCTGTTGAAAAAATGGCAAAGTCATTCCTGTATCTGTATTTATTGTTTGTTAAAAGAAAACAGGTATTCATTTACTTCACATCAATTTTCGCGTTTTGCAACGGAATCTCGTGTAAAATCGGGCTTCTCTGTGCTCCAATATTTGTTACTTTATGACGAAACATAGTCATGCAAATTGGACCATGCTTCGTCAGAGCTTCTTGGGTCAATTACTCCATTTCGCAATATCCAATCACAGAAATCTAACCGACTCTGATAAACACATGAAAATCAAAGTGTGTGCAACAAACCCCATACACTGTAAGAACCAAAAGAAAACATCAGGCGAGAAATTCACTCAATTTCAGATATTGAATTCTCGAGTGTGAATGAAAATGTGTGGATAGAGGACAACATTTCCAACATCTCTTATTATAACACGTGTGGTTATTATCATTGTAATTGTAACTATGAGGGCCTGAGGAGGTTGCGGAGATATTGTAGCTGTTTCGGCGGGAGTCCGAGCTGCGACGGCAGGCGCGCGAGAAGCCGCGCGGTGGCCACAGTGTGAAGCAAAAGAACTGTGTAAGGCTTATTAAAAGTTTTCAACATTGAGAAATCTAACTATTACAACATACACAATTTGAAAAACAATAGTCCTAAGTAATGATAATTTCTAATCAACATAAACAAATCTAATGTGTAGCAGTCACACGACTTCCACTATCGATTACCAAATATTGATCACTGTAAATATGGATAATACTCGTATGCTGTTTATATAAATAATGATACTTGTATGCATTTTAGGCCAATCTTGCTGGTTGCTTAGGAGGGGTTTAAAATTTGGGCTTGCTGCCTTGATTACACGCAAGATGCACGAAAACACTCAAGCTATTTAAATTACCAGTCGATTTTTCTCACTAATGAGGTTGCAAAAATAAAAATCTGATGTGTCGCATTCACATGACTTTCTTTACTCACTCTTCTACCAACTGTTCTTACAGAAGTGTGTTCTTCTGTCTACTTCTTGTTAATCGATATAAACTTTCATTACGTTGTAGGTATAAAGACACAGCAAATTAAACCGATAGTCAGATTATTTAAAAAGTGGATCGCTATGTGGTCGATTTGAAATTTCAAGCCTTTTGCATGACCACGACAAAAAACGAATAGCGACTTACCACTTGAAAACAAAGCATTAAGCATTTGAAAATTCAAACCAATAACAAAGAGTATCTCGGAAATCGTTAAGGCGGCAAAAATAATTTGTTTGTGTAGTTAAGATTTTGTCTATCTCTTAAAGTTTACAAATTATACAAAAGTCATTCAAAATAACGAGAACTTCAGAGACTATTCCCAGAAAATTCAAGATATGTAGTTTATTTGTCATGTAAATAACTTAAAACGAAAAGCTTTCCATATAAAGGGTGGTTTTTGGTAGGGGAGGTTTCTTCAAAATCTTCGTGTCGTATCCTTGGAAGATGCTCAAACTACATACCAGGTTTGGTATTTAACAGACTTTTTTCTTAGTTATGCTGTTCAGACATACGCGTGGACCCTCTTCTAAAAATACATTTTTTGGAGTCATGTATTTGCAGTGAAATCTCGGTTCCACTTGCAATACTTCCTCTGCTTATTATAAGTAAGCAATAGAGAAAGTAAAAAGAAATAGTTGAGTCATCAATTAAGTTGCATGCACATTGCTGCAGCAGCGGTAAACAAAGGAAAGTTTTGACATGGAGTTTAATTAGAATATTGATTGTTAGGAATAAGCTGAATGCTTCCCAGGACTGATTTACGTTACAAGAGCACTCAATACGTGCCTTGCTGCCACTGGGAAGCGAATACCTCTGTCATGATCGTGGGTAAGCAAAGCTACGCATCTGACAATCTGCAGGTTAACAGTGCTGGGATGTAAAAACCTAACGCGCCCAAGGGGAAACTGAATAGCCAAAATTACTGCCTACAAATTTAATTTTAACTTTTTGAGTGCAATCTTATTAATGAGAACTACTTTTTCAATTTAATGTATATTTTATCATCGTAGGCACAATACGAGGGTCGACGAATAAGTAAATGTCCCTATTTTATATAAAACAAACATTACATACAACTGATCATGTTGAATTAAGTTTATTTATATTGACAATCCTTGTTACTTTTCTACATAGTCAACATATTTGGGGACATTACACAAGTTTTTCCAAGCCAGTGTTGTACCAGGTCGGGTCCTGTGCTCGCAACCAACTGTTCACTCATTTGACTTCATCATCGGTATTAAAAGTGCTTACCTTTGAGTTGGAGGAACATGTGAAAATCACTTGGGGCAAGCTCCGGTGAATACGGAGGATACGAGAAAACTTCCAAGTTGAATCTTGACCCAGGCGGAGCTCAGAAGATTCAACTGGGAAGTTTTCTCGCATCATCCATATTCACCAGATCTTTTCCCAAGTGATTTTCACATTTTCACATGTTCCCCTGACTCAAAGGTCATCATGGAGGTAAGCACTTTAACACCGTGACGAAGATCAATCAGAAGTGAACCAGAAATCGGGTCCTGTGCTCGTAATCAGCTTGCCCCAAGTGATTCTCACATGTTCCGAGCACAGGACCCGACCTGGTACAACACTGGCTTGGAAAAAACTTGTGTCACGTCCCCAAAAATGCTTGGAGAAACATGTTGACTGTGTAGAAAAGTAACAGAAGGATTGCACAATATAAATAACATTAATTCAACATGATCAATTGTGTGTAATGATTTTTTTTATAAAATAGGGAAACATACTTATTGGACACCCCTCGTACTTATATTTTAAATAGGTATACTTTAAAAATAGTACTGCTTCTGTCATTTTGTACAATGGATTCTGCATCACTTCACAACCATAAACTGCTACACACTTACTTTCACTCGTCTTTTAGGGGAAGTTTTGATCTACAAATTGATACTACTTTAACTATGAACAGCTTTTGTTTGCTCAAGCCATGCCATTTGTTTCGTTCTTTGCAAATATATGCAAGCTTGTTTTCTCCATTTTTGCTTTGAAAACAGCTTTTTAATTTATTTTTAATTCTTTTTTGGCGTGTGAATGACATTTTCTGGTATAAATGACCCGCTAAGTTAAAATTTTAGAATAAACAATATGAAACAATGGAAAAACCGGTGGTAACCAAGAAGAATCAACAACGCCAAGGTAGAGGAGACGCTATGAAGCACGCATAGGCAACAGGCGCAATTAGGCCTTCGAGATCAGGAACGAAGAAGCTTTATTTAAATGAGAAGCCAGGGGGTGGTGGTTGTAACCAATGTTGGACTAGTATCGAGTCACCATATTTGTTACAGCCGACGAAGTTACGCGTTGATAGAATTGTATAATCCGCGGATTTAAGCGTTGAGAATATTAGTGTTCCTCGAGGAAGGGACCTGCGGCAACTTCATTCATTCTAACCTCCGCTAAAAATAGGCGCGTTGCAACATACGTACAAGAAAAGTATTTAGGCGTTGGGAGTTAAGTTTTGAAAGAAACGTGGCGTAGTAAGACGAGAGAAATCGTGGTGAAAAGTAGCCCTGAGAAAGACACTACAACTCACGATATGCGCCCAGTTTATTGATATGTAAACAAAGTCTTATGCTCAAGTTTTAAATGATTTATTTCATGTGGACTTTTCTCGTGCTGTAAAAAGTTACAATTCACACGCATGCTGTTTCTTTTACGAATAACATGTTGCTTATTTCTACGTCGGTCTGGATGGCTCAGCTGGTTAGGCGCTAGCCTTCTGATTCAAAGGCCGCGGGTTCAAAACCCAGCCCAAACCGATTGTTTTTTTAAGCGTGCTTGAAAGCGAGGGCACCATGTCAGTAGATTTACTGCGGGACGAAATTCCGCCACATCGGCGGTGCTGATATGATCCTGGCAATTGCCACATATCTTATATAGTTAATAACCGCCGCAACCTTCACGGTCATAGATGAGTGAAGTGGTAGTGAAAGCATGTGACGATTTTCCGAGCGTGTGTGAAGGCGAACTTTTATAACAGAAGCTAGGTGTGTAAGGGAAGCAGTTTTTCCTTTTCAGCACCGAGTTTTGCCACTCTTTAATCTTCAGACTGCTATGCTTTTGTACCACCTTAAACCACTGAGAGGGGTCGAGTGAGCCCTAGGCAGAAAACTCGAATTAACACAATATAATTATGTTATGTTCTACTTGGAATAAATAAAACATTTTAAAAAACAATTCTGTCTGAAATTTCTTTACCAACAATGTACTTCTAAATTAGCATTGTCAAACAAACAACCGAATTACAAATTATAATATTATTATTTTTATTTTCCAGCACTATCGCAATTAGAGGATTTTTTTTTCCACTGGGATTCACAACTGCATTTTAACATCTTTATAATGTACTACCAGTACCGTTTAAGTTTTTACACGGTGTTTTACAATTCATGTTCATAAAGTGTAACATCCAAGACACACTAATGTCTGCTTTTTCTTACTGTGAGTATAGCAAATGAATTTCTTGCAACTCACACTTTCTTCTAGTTTTTCTATTATTTTTTTCTTGGACATAACTGACATCGGCCTTTTAAAAGTCTCGCCTTTTCGTTTCGAAATGACTACAATTCACACTAGGCGAGTAGTGAACTGTTTCCACATAATTTAAAGCCAACAATGCATGCTACTGTAAAACACAAGGCAGCCAACATAAAACTCAAGATGTAGAAACTTTTATGAAACACGAACTGCTATGAGAGGTCCAAGTGAACCCCAAGTTGTATTTTATTTTTCTACAATTGAATTTATTCAACATTTTACGGAACTATTTTATGGTAATAAAGCTGATTAAATTTGTAATGTATTACAAAAATGTCAAGATTCTAAATTAGATATTTCACTCATAAAAACTAAAAAGATTAACATTGGGATCCAGTTGGACCCCACATAGCAGTTTGAAGGTCAATAAAAGTGTCGCTTGGTGACAGCACACACAAGCTACAAATACCAACAGATGACAGTCATCCAATTCAGACTTGCTTTGAATTATCTTTAGATGATTTCTTAGCTGTTAACAAAATGCACAAAGCAACAATGGAATTTAAAAATTATGATTGAGCATTGTGCTCAGCTATGCATAACTTTGAAAAACAACTTCACCCCCCCCCCAAAAAAAATATGCAAAAATATTCAGTGAGCAGACAGCAGTCTCAAATAAACACTAGAAGATGCCATCAAAATGGAAGACCTCCAAAGAGCTCATTTACAGCAGAATATAGGTATGCTTCTAGAAAAAAAATTAAAGCCTAAAGCTCCCCATTCAGCACTTGAATGCATTTTAACAAATACACCATTTTGTAAAAAAGTTTTTTTCTTTGAATTTGTCTTTTCCCCATTTCCAATTATTACCCATAAAAAAGAATGTAGCACGACTAGGAACTTTGAATATTTTGGTATGGCACTTGTTATAGAAAGTGGTGCTATTACTTTGCATGGACTGGGATAGAACCTGGGTTAGCCAAGACATAAAAATTATAAAGAACTTGGTACAAATACACAAATGTTATAACTGTGTGTTACTAGGAATTAAGCTTTTGGCTGCTTAAGAGATGTGTGATGGAGAAGAGAACACTTCTGAATTAACAATGCAATTAACTTTATTTCATGACAATATGTTTTTTCTTCAAGAATTGCCTTTTTCTTAATCTTGTGCTCAATGTACTAAGTATAATGTGAAACCAGCAGAGTTTGGTTAGCTACACTGCAAATATTTCTTCTAAAAATATAAATACAATGACACTTTATTTACATTTACAGCATTTTGGCATCCCCATTTTCAATTAAACCATGCCCAACCCACAGGGCTATTACGTTATTTCATAACTTTTGAAATACCACGCTTATATTTCTCTCCGTTTCCTTTTTCCTTCTGCTGCTCGCCAGTCTTCACAGAACAACAATCTGCTCACATCGCTTGGTAAAGGACCATGCAATAGTCAGTTGTTTAACAAACTCAACTGCCATCTGTGGACATTCTTCTCAAATATGGCAAAACTCGTGCTAAATCTGAATGACTGCGTATTGGAAGAAGTGTGAATGAGTTCATAGTGTTAAAGACAATATTTTACGATCAATTAGACGAGCCATGGCAACTGTGGAGACATGGTGTTACCTATATGCTCTTAAATACGTACATACATCACGTATATCCACGTAGCGTACGTATGATTCATCTGTAATTTGTGGAAAAGGTCCTATATGTGAGGAGGGAGTTGCAATAAGTGGGATATCACCATTGTTTGTAACAAAGTTGTCGCAGTAACTTCGTGTTATCTTATTTGCTGAGCGCCTGTTATTGTTTTACTATTTTGAATTTTGGGTTCTTTGTCCTCCGGCTAGCTATTATTACTCAGTCGAGCAAATCTCTTGAACAGGGTGTGTAAACGGAAAGGAGTTGTTACTAAAAGATAACACTGATAAAAGAATTTGTTTTTACACTTTTATTGCCGTCACACTTCATTAATTTCACATATTTACTCTTGATACACGCCCGACTGAAACTGTTGTATTTTCGAATGTAACTATTATCACTTATTTGCCGCACATTATTAATTCGCGTATTTTCAAATCTTGTAACTAACTTTACGACGCGAGAGATTATGTAGAACTGCGCGACGTGTAACCGTGAATGATTCTGTTGAACTGCGCGACGTTTGCCTTGTGAATTATTCTGTAGAACTGCGCGACGTGTAACCAGTGAATGATTCTGTTGAACTGAGCAATACTTGTGCGTGCGTCATGATGGCAGGTTGAGGGCAACCCGATGGTGTGTTAGGCGTGTACCTGCCCTAATTAGGGCTTAACCACGTAGTGACGGATATGGGGGTTATAGGATGGCGGTTGTTCTTTAGGTAGGGGAGAGAAAGGAGGTAACAAAGTTTGTTCCTCAACGGTAGCCGGTCATGGTGCAACTGCCCTTGTGCACCGCTGATGGTATTAATTTAGTAATTTAAACATGTAGGGATTGTAATTTTGAAGTCCAAGCTACTCTTGAAGGGATTGTATTGGAGTTCAGCTTTAGCTGCTGTTGGAAGCAATACTTGTCTCTGGCTTTAGCTTTTTATACTCCCTCACCCCGATATGCCTAAAGATTATAATCGAGCTGCTATTGGTTAATAAAGCGCGCCAACATTAGCGTCTATTTTTTTATATCCAATCAAAATTGCGAACACATATGTTCTAGGGAAGATATTCCCTCCATTTCTAAAGAAAAGCGCGCTACTCTGACGTCATTTGTTTGTCTCTTCTAATTGATAAACAACTCACCCCCTCGCTCATTGTTACCCGCTCCTATTGTCAGTTTCAGTGAGGCCGTGTAAACTTATTTCCTAACAATATAATTAACAAACATCTCAAATCATTGTCATACAATAATGCTAATTTACACTACAATCACTCTGGCATTCACAGTGTTGTGATATAAAATACTGCCTCAAAGTCTTGTTCGGTTTTTACTTTAACTGTTCATGTAGTACAGTCCTGGATTTACATCTGAACAAACAAACAAGTTGCGTACGGATGTGCAAGCCGGGTTAAGCAGTGTACTTGTTCCAGCTGAGTTTTTCAATATGAGCAGCGCCCATTAACGCGAGCCTCACAGCGTTCCAGAAGTGATTACCACTGCACAACCACCTTCACCAAAACTGCCACACCAGGTCGTAATCTTCTGCGAAGGAAGGTGGTGGCGTGCTACAATTGTGAAATGTGCTAAAATATAAGGCGCAAAGTATCGTGGAGGGTTAGGTTGTAAAGTGAACCCTTATATTAGCTGCAGCTGAGATATTAATCTTTGCAAACAGTAAATACACGTATAACAATTTTAAGTAAGAATTGAAGTAACATTCATGACAGTTTTGAAAGTACCGAGTGGTCGTTTCGTGGCCCGCCCACGAACGCTTATATACACTGCAGTGACCTCTGTATTGTTCCACTAGCTCACTAGTGGTGAATGATCCACTCAAGGCTATCGGCTATGTAAACTATCAGTTCCTGCCTTCTGTTCGTGCTGCAAAGACTAGAGTTCGTTCATTGTGCATCTCAAAAATGAAAGCTTATTCAAACATGTGTTGTGTATGAATTACTTTAGAGCATTTTTATTGTTGTTGCTGTTCTTGTCTTATTTGTCCACGAAATGTCTACCGAAAAATTCACGCTCCAACAAAGATTATGTACGATACGTACGTAAATACTAAAACATGCAGACAGGTGTGTAGAAAATTTCAGGACAAAGTATAGAGATACTGTCAGATGTCTGGTTAATAGGTTTAGGCGCGCTAAACCTAAGAAGCGAAAAAGACATTCTAACGGAGCAAAAATTTACAAAATTTGTGCATCATTCGAACGCTATCCAAAGACGTGTTGCACATTAAGTGGGCGTTTCGAAATCAATGTTCATACAGCTGTTAAACTTTTCAAATTGAACCCTACAGTAACTAATTCTTCAATGAATTACAACCTCGCGACGACGTGGCAGGAATGCCTCAATACAGATGGACAGCACTTATAACAAGGTTAGTATTCATTATCGTGCATCTTACTATTACTCACGAGTATGTAACGCGGGAGTTTTAGAATGGAAAACCAGTGCAGTAGACAGCCCGCGGAGCACGTATACACGCAAACCGGGCCGGCTCATAAAACGATCGCCCTGTGTTACTCAATTGAAGTGTGAAATTCAAATCTCTGAAATACAATTTTTAATCCCTTGAAAATCGTAACCTTTTCATCTGAAACTCTTATTATATAATATACTTATTCGTTTCCCTATACATCTGATTCACCAATATAGAATGTTCGTTAAATGTAAAGTAGGTAGGCAATGACTCTGTTCTGAATGACTAGAACTGTACAAGTCATATATAAATCCTCACAAAATAATTTCATAGTCCTCTGTGATCGAATGGTCAGGATTCTGGCTTCCCAACCCAGAGGTCCCGGTTCGATTACGGATGGGGCGTGGAAATGTTTCTTCAACCAGAAGAAACCCTTAACCCTTGCCCTACAGCGTCTAGAAGTATGAATGTACGTGTGTTTAACAAGGAAAGTAAAATTAGTAAACTAAAATTTAAATACCTACAGTCAACGAGTTAGTAACACCATAAGTTTTCAGCTGACTTTGTATCAAACACGCGATAACTGTTTATTAAGTCAGAAACAAACAAACAAACAAATACCAAATTTGGTATTTAAGTTCAGCATCCTCCAAGTACGACTCCCGTGCGGTGGCGCTGTGGGCTAGATCGTGGAGCTCTGGTTCCCGGCTGTGAAATGTGCCGGAGTTCGATTCCAACATGCGGGGTGGGGGTTTCAAGTCCCGGGTATAGGACCGGTGCTGACTCTGCATCGTGAGGAAAGTGAGGAACTGCGATAGTCAGCTGTCCTGACCTCGTGAGCCAACTTTCCAGCTAGGGGAAACGTTATGCTGGCCACATCACCTCCCCGTATCGGTTGGATGACCGCCCTTCTTTTACGTGTAGGTGGGCGTGAGGCCGGTTTTATGTTCCAAGTATGTGACAAGATCTTCAGGAAGATCCCGAATCCTAAAATACCCTTTACATACAAGATTTTTAGATATATTTTTCTTAAAAAAGGCTCCTAACGCTTTTAACTAAAATACCACATGTTTAAATTTTGAACGATTAATAAAATTCATATCTTGAACTTTCTGTGAACAGACTGCGAAGTCCTCTTCTTTCGAATGAATGTTGTATAATTCTGCCTAACTGGCAAACAATAAGATAAAGACAAAAAGCTTACTCGGATAAAAATATAAATATTGCTAAAACAGAGAAATAATTTATCTCTATTTTCTGTTGTATTAACCATTTTCCAGATAACACACTTTTTATCGCTTGACCATCCGTGAAACCTCCTGTATTCCCCTGGTAGCTACAGTGAAATACGTTATTGGAACAATTCGTGCAAAAGTTTACCGTTCACCGTTACGAATTAAGTAGCTTTGTCGTGGCTGATTTTCCACAAGAGATAAGAGCTGTGAAATGGCAGCTTGAAGCAAAGATACGGTCCACTGTGGCGTTAAGCTGAGAAAATCTCGCTCTACTTAAAAGGAAAATTACAGGAGATTTAATGCGAACTTCCTGCAGTTGCATTACTCATCGTATATGGCAGCTTTCCAAGAGAAACATCGAGTGGAGATAAATTGCTGCATTTCTGTATGGTATTGTTTCTCTGAAGGCGTGCCCAAACTCTTGGCTTTATTGGCGCTGACATCAACGCTCGAGGCTGTCCTCAGGGATGATGACACATAATAAGTAATTGACGAAAATGCTGCTTCCCGGAGATCACTCATTTGTAGACATCTAGGACCTGCAATCTTCCATTCAGCCTCGGCTTCCTTCACTTTCTAAGGAACGTGCACAAGAAAACACTCCACATAGGATTATTGATCGTTGTCGAACACAAATGGGTGCTACTTGCCCTTCCACGGACTTATCGTCGGCAAGGATTAACGGTCCATAACAGTAACGTGTTAAAATGCGTAAAAATAAACCTTAATTTATGAATAAACACACATTTTATTTAAATGATCCTTTACATAATACAAGCTAATTCAAATTGATTGGTGCATAAAGAGAATACTGCTCCGAGTAATGGATTTATTTCACAAATGTAAATATGACAGACAGACAGAAAGATATGGATTAGTTATTGCTGTAGACATTGGAATTCAGAGCGACAAGGGGGGGGGATACAAACTTAAATGTAAAAATCTGATTTTGCACTCAGGTGGCTTTCTCTTCTCACTCTTCTACAAACTATTCTTACAAAAACTTATTCTTCTATATACCTCTTGTTCATAAAGATAAACTTTCAATTCACACTTAGTATTTCGTTGTACGATACAGAAGGTAAAGCGATAGTCAGATGTTTAAAGAGAATGTCGCTATGAATCTGAATTCAATACTCTTTGCATGACCACCAAAACAAAACAAAAAATAATAATAATAAAATACATAAAAATCGTACACTTTACCAATATACAAAAGTCACTTAGGATAAAGAGGTCTTCACAGACTATTTCCAGAATCAAGATTTTCTCTCATGTAAATACCTTAAGCATATGGGGCCGGTTTCACCAACCGATGTTGAAAATACTCTTTAACATCTTGTTTGTTAACATTTAGCTCAAAGTTTAACACAATGTTAACATCAAAGACAACTGCGAGCGATAGCTTTAGAGAAGGCGGTGACCAAACCACACGGCTTCTAAACGGACTCCGATGTACTTCTGTTTACGCATCGGAGCGCTCTTTATGTCAGTGGCAAGACAACGTTTATTGGCAATTGCCATGATGCCATGTAATATTTCTGATTATTTGAGGTTAGAATCGCGAAGTCAACTGAAAAATATAGATGTAGAGGAACCAAATGTTTCATGGTTTGAAAAGCATTAATTACAGAACTGCTTACTAAATACGTATTATCGAGTGCGAAAAAGCCGACGCTCATTAAAGGATAAGGAATAGTCTGGGAGAAAATCCTGAGTAATTTTATTTTGGAATGAACGCATTTCTTCCAGGTACAGTAAGCAACTGCGGCAATTTTATGCTAACATAAAATGCAGAACCAAAATTTGCAGGTGTGAGGAGGGCTCAAAATGGTTTAAAACCGGTGGTGGACACCACATTGACGCTAAAGTGGGCGAAAGTGTGTTACAACTTATTAAGGATCAAGCAAGCCCACACTTAAATACCTTTTGCTTCTTGAAGCAATTGCTTCGGAAATCTTCCGAATAAACTCACAAACGGTAGCTTTGAGTTTTGGAAACAGCAACATTATGAACTACCATTAAATCAAAAGTGCTAGGATCATAAAATCTCAAAGTAATTAGCACTTGTAGTATAGGAAAATGAGGGATGCTTCTGTTTGTAGTATTCTAACCTCTCGTATTTACCATAAAACAATGCTCATGACCCCTTTGGACAGTCTCTATCCATTTAAAAATTCCTCCTTTTGCAAGTTTTCAAATGTATTATGACGCACGACAGCTCTTTCGTTAGGAATGGCATTCAAAAATGCCAAATACAGCAAACTCTCATCAACAGCTTGGTTTGGGGCAGCCATTTTCCAACTTCTAACATTTGTTAAATGCCGTAACACAGGGGTACAACTGTGTTAAATTAACGCCAAGTTTAACACAGTGTTAAAGCTAGCATTCTTCGATGAAACAGAATTTCCATCAACTTCAGTGTTAAATCAGCATAACATTGTGTTAACAATTAGCATCGGTTGGTGAAACCGGCCCAAGTTATTTTAAACAAAATGTTTAGGGCCATTTTTGAGAAAATAAAAATTTTCGAAAGCTTTCCGTTTAAAGGGAAGTTTTGGGGTGGGGGATTTTCTTGAAAATATTCATGTAGCATCCTTGGAAGATGCCAAACTTTAAATATCAGGTTTTGTATTTAACCGACTTTTCGTTTTGGAGTTACGCTGTTCACACACACACACACACACACACACACACACGTGGGCCCTTTTCTAATTTTTTTTATCCAAAGAACCTCAAAATGTGTATTTCCGGTAAAATTTCGGTATCGAATTTTTGGGTCCAATACACTATTTCCTCTACTTACTATACGTAAGCAGTAGAGAAAGTAAAAATTATCTGTCTTGTAAAGAACACTGAACGTCAAACATATCTTGATTGTCAATCTAAATGTATTTAGTGGAAGAGTCTAAGACGAGGTGAAAAACTGAAATTTTCCATTGGTAAGTATTCAAAATTAATTTGTGTAATACTATGTTTATTTTAATTAAGGTAATACTCAAATTATTTTTACTAAATTGTGTACTGCAAAATAATATTTAAATTTAGAATATTTTTCTTCATATACAGTTGCAGATAACTCGAGACAAGTATTGACGGCAGCGTTAAGATACCAAGTCCATAAAAACTGGTCGAATATGAACGTAAGAGGCACATCCCGAGTTTATTTCTTTTAAAGTAAACGTATTTAGCCGGGATAATTGCGCATGCGTAACACATTTATGACGTATCAATCATATGCCGGACGGACAAGTCCCCCCTGGTGCCAGTAGCGCGGCAGCAGGGGTCGAAATGGCGGCTCTTATTCGTTCTCCCGCCGCCTGCGAGGTTCGGCCAGTGATAAAGTTCCTTTCTGCACAAAACATAGCGCCGATGAAATTCATCGTCAGCTCTGTCAGGTCTACGGGCCGAACATCATAGCAAACAGATGGAGCGTAGCTGGTGTAGGCAGTTTTCCGAAGATGGTCAAAGTGTCCATGACAAAGAGCTCAGGGGGCGACCGTCCCTCATCAATGAAGATCTTGTTGAGGTGGTGCGGCAGCGCATCGTGGAGAACCGTCACTTCACGATTACGGAACTCAGCAGCCAATTTCCACATATATCGCGATCCTTGTTGCAAGAAATTGTCACAAAGCACCTGCTATTCAGGAAATTGTGTGCCAGGTGGATGCCGAAAAAGCTGACACCCGAGCACAAAACGAAACGCTTAGGAGCAACACTGACATTTCTGCAGCGGTATCATGATGACGGCGACGAGTTCCTTGACAGCATCGTCACGGGCGATGAGACATGGCTTTCGCACTTTACCCCGGAAACCAAGCAGCAGTCAATGCATTGGTCAAGACGAAATTCAAACAGACTGTGTCGGTACAGAAAGTGGTGTGCATTGTGTTGTGGGACAGGAAGGGCTTTCTGCTCATTGACTTCCTGCCCAGAGTGAAACAGTGAACGCTTGTCGTTACTATGAAACACTGCGGAAATTGCGACGTGTCATTCAAAAAAAGAGGCGTTGAATGCTTACTGTAGCTGTTGTGCTGCTCCATGACAATACTCGTCCACATACGGCTCGGTGCACAGCAACTGTCCTGCAGGAGTTCGGCTGGGAGCTGTTTGATCATCCACCAAACAGTCCTGATCTTGCTCCCAGTAATTTTCATCTTTTCTTGCACCTCAAGAAATTCGTGTCCTCCGGTCAGCGTTGTGACAACAACCAGGAGCTAAAGACGACTGCCACATGCTGGTTCCATTCACAGGCAGCAAACTTCTACGGAACAGCAATACTAAAGTTGATCCCAAGATATGACAAGTGTCTCAATTCTTGTGGTGACTATGTCGAAAAATAGCTGAAACATTGATGTACTGTTGCCAATAAAGTTTTTCAAGTAACTAGTTTTCTTTGTTTTAAAAAAATTGGGAACATACTTTCTGGATGCGCCTCATATATGGTACACCACATAAAATTCTTTTGTAATAACAACACTTTACACGCTGAAGTATCATCATCCCAGAGATTTGTTGTATAACTAAGATGGATATGGATTTGAGCATAATATACTGTCAATAAGGATTCCATGTTTCAATTTGAAAAATTAACTCCGGCTGGGAGTTTCCAGTTGGGAACAATGAAAACTAGCCTATGCACATTATAGGCGCTATTAATCAAACTGGTGGATCAGCGATAGAAAAATGTACCCTGGAATTTACAGGGATAATCTATCTCAATATACTATTCAAGTGGTCGTTGGACCAGTTGAGTATTCGAATTCATTTTGCAGCAATATGATACCCCACCACATTGACACATAGTCACCTTAACGAGCTGGATTGACAGTGCTGGGTTGGAATGAAGTTTGTGACACTTGTCTCCGGTGCAGTTGTCTTCAGGATTGCAGTTCTGGGAAACCATTAATGCTTGAAGGCCGAGCGTAAATTAGGAGAGGGTAAAGGGGGTATATTCTCCCCTGTTGTTACCAGAAGCTGGCCTTGTTAGTTCATCTACTTCCTTAGTCGTCATAGATTCAAGTTCATTTTTGCGCTGTTTTCATTGTGGATTTCATGGAGTTCACCGATACTAGCAAGGGCTTGTTGATCTGTAACGGGTATCAATATATGAAATCATACAAACAGGAAACCGTCACTCATTGGCACTGTGTGAACTAAAGGAAGGAAAATTGGAAAATTTCAACGAAAAACGTCATTTTGGGATGTTGTAGCAAATGACGTTCGGAAAGATGACTTACGCCAGAAAGCGAGTGAAGGAATCCGATTAATCTGTTTCAAAAATATATGCGGAAGAAGTTAGAAAACTGTTTAATAGCGGTTACGCTTTTGTGACTGCTATGCCAACAGGCGCTGTATCGCATTCGGAGGAAACACCTTGCATTATTACAAGATCCAGCTCTTGCAAAAATACAATTATTAACCATGAACGACGGGGAACATTTCCTTCTGCACGATGACAATCGGGGACCTCAAGATAGGATACGCGTTTGCCAGTAAAAAAAAAAAAGAAAGGGATATTTTGGAAACTGCCTCCTAGCTTTGTTTATTGAGGAACATTTAAGAGTTCTAGTAAGCAATTTAAGCAGGTCTTTACAATACACGCTGATCTGGGAAGTTCTTTAAATTAAACCAATGTCATACCTGTACTGTACGCACTTCTGCCAAATAAGAAGCGCGAAACTTATGACAGATTGCTCACAGCTGCGAAGAGCTGTTTGCCGGGCTGGAATCCAAGCACACTGGTTGTTGACTTCGAGACTGAGTCAATAATTTGTTACCACCAGCAAAGCTTTGTGGCTGCTATTACTATTTTAACCAATGCTTATGAAGGTAAGTGCAGGAACTTGGTCTAGCAACAGTATCCATGGAGAATGAAGAAACTCGTCTTCATATTTGCATGTGTGCTGCATTGGTACACGTACCTTTACACACGATTGATGATGCTTCGTATGCATCCAAGAAAACACGCCGGAAGTTGAAAAGCGTCGGAGTTTCTGCGATTACTTTGTCGAGCAATGGTTGGAGAATGACATTCTTCCGAGAGTTATATTCAAGTGCTCGGGCAAACGGCATAGCACCAACAACGTCTGCGACGGCTAGAATAGAAGGCCAAACAATTAGATTTCAGAATATATCCAAATGTGCCTTAGTCACCATCCTTCGAGATGATGTTGAATACCATTCACACACATGCAATAGAAGATATCTCAATCTTGAGGACAGAAAAGGAAAACATCAGCAATAAAATTTGATAAACAAATTAGTGAAGCACTGAAAATGCTTGAGGAAAACCGAAATCTTATGCATTTCCTTAAAGTAATGGCCTACGCATAAAAAATGCAGTAAAAATCTCTTCACTGTTAAAGGAAACAGCATATAGTATGTAAATATTGTACATCAAAACTAACGTTCTACTGGAAAAGGCACACATACACACACTTAATAAAATAAAGATTGTTTTGTAACATATTTAAATGTTTTAAAAAATAGGGAACACAAAGAGACCATCTCCACATGGTGTTCCCTGGCAAGGACATTGTGTCGGCTGTTTCCTCATTATTATTATTATTATTATTATTATTATTATTATTATTATTATTATTATTATTATTATTGATAATCACAATTTCTTTACTTAGCAATGGAAAAAATTTGGCAACTTCAACTTTGTCCTTGGGCAGGTAGCAAGGTAATTAGCGAGAAACTTTGTACTCAGGTATCTATAACAATGGTTGAGGGCAAGTGTCACCGGGGCCAACGGGTGCCAACTGTCACTGAGTTCAAGTATCTCGCACCCGTTGGGATGATGTGCCATTGATGATGTGGCCTCCAGGTCACTCGGATATGTGAAGCAAATGGTGTACAGTCGAGGGCATGGAAATGTGCCGATATAATGCGCAGTGGTTTATGTTGGTAAGGAAATACCAAACCGTCTGTGCCGCGGTCCTTACCTGGTTCTAATACCCCAATATTTGTCTTGCTACCCCCTAAGCCTATTGCCGACCTGTGTGCATACGTTAATGCCAGACTTATGACATCAAACCAATACGAGACAGACTAATCCAGGAACTGGTGTGGACCGTCGTTGCAAAGCATGCCTTGCAGCCACTCTGATGAAATGTTTCCGTACTCCTCCCCTTTCGCATCACAGCTAGGCCTGATCTTTAGAGTAATCGGTGTATGTCGGACTTGAATTCAAACCAATATGAGATTGGTTCAACCAGGGCATATGTGGATGATAGATAAGCAGTTTTTCATTCACTCATCTGTTTACCCTCCTCTTATGTAGGACTTACACCCCCAGGACTTTCAAGCGGGTGCCTGGGGTCAGAGGCCCGTCGAGGAGCAGACACTCATGGATCAGACAGAGCAACCAGGATGAGGGATCAGCCCGATGCCTGGTATGGGGAGGAAGGAACTAGATGAAACCACAAATCCCACATGCAGGTCCCTGGGATTGAACCCGGGCCGCCTCGGTGGGAGGCGAGCGGTCTAACCACTCGGCCACGGCGCCACCATCAGCAGTTTTTACCAACATTAAATAAAGAAAAAAACAACAGAGGAAACCAAACGTAACGACACGTTTCTGTGCACTCGACCGTACGTACCTCCCCACTTGTACAGGACTTACAACAGCTAAGGCGTGGGATAGTCAGCACGGTTAACTTTAAGATCTGGTTATTATGTTGACATGGGTCTGGTAAGAAATGGAGTATAACATATCTGTCCTGTACAGATCCGCACAGGCCGAAATTCTTAGGCGTGATGGTCCACGAAGGGCTGCTGCCTCCGGTGTGAAGGAACTCGAGTTCCTCGGCAGGCCTGGTAAGTGATGCACTTAGATCTTTGGGTTCAATTGGGGAGCCATTTTCGAGCAACAGTGGCGCGGTTCAAGTCCTGGAATCTGCTTATAGTAAGCCGCATGTTGATCGCAAACCTACTGCCTTATTGACATGTCGGCTGTGGACGGGGGAGGCGGAGTTTGCAGCTACCATGCTGCTGAACATTATTCGTAATTGGCCGAAGGGAGCATTTATGAATTATAAATAGTTGCTATGGTTGTGTGCAAGCTGTAATAATAAAATGGTGCTATTTCCGGCATCTCTACATCGCGGACCAAAGAAAATGTGATAAATTAACTTTTTTGTGTTTATTTTCCCTTCACGAGGAAAAGTTTAAATTATTTTTGATTTGATGAAAAAATGCGCTCATGGTTTTAATTAAAATACCATACGATTAAGATATTTACATGACATAAAATGTTATGTTGAATGTAATAAATTAATTTTTTCAAAATAAGGACGAAGCCGAACACGTGCAGATCTCTAGTGCCGTGTCACAAATGCAGCCCATTTCGAAATCTGTAAACGTCCATGGTAACCTGGAGAGTCAACTTTTTAAGTTATATTTGTATTTATGAAGTAACTACAATTCATTACAGAAGTTACAGCAATATTCTCTTTCTCTACCAATCATTTTAAATATCCTGTATTGCTGATCTTAAAAAATACTAACAAACCTTGCACTATCAACATAAGATCTAATTATAAATAAATCAGAAATGTCATGCAACAATAATTTCTGCCAATCTTTGGTTGAAGTTCTGGTCGACCTCCGTGGTCTAGGGGTATCATGCTAACCTCTAGTTCCCGAGGTGAGGGTTCAAGCCCGGCGCAGGGCGATGGGTCTTTTGGGGTGTAAAAATCCTTAGCATGGCTTCTTTCGGAAGGGAAATAAAGCCGTAGCCCCGTGTCGTAGATTTACGGCAGTAAGAGCCTCAAGCCTGATAGAGAGGCCTCTGAGCAAAATTACCGGTCTTTCACGCCCAATATAGAATGGGACGTTAAGAATCATAGTAGTTAAAGAGCGTCCATAAATAAAACTCAATTTAATTTAATTTTCAAGGCTGGTTTTCAAATGTACCAGTAAATTGAAAGAATGGAATTAATTGACCTAATACCTAGTGGTTGAAACTATGAAGCACGGGACTTAAAGTACTTACAACGTTGTAGGTCGACATTAAATTAAACTGAGTTTTATTTATTGACGCTCTTTAACTGCTGTGGTCCTTAGCGTTCCATTCTATATTGGGCGTGAAAGACCGGGAATTTTACTCAGAGGCCTCTTTATCAGGCTTGAGGTTCTTTTACGTGCCGTAAATCTACGACACGGGATCACTGACTTTACTTCCCTTCCGAAAGAAGCCATGCTAAGGATTTTTACGCCCGAAACAATCTATCGCCCTCAGCCGGGTTGTAGGTCGACATTGGGGTATGTCATCTCAATACAATTTGAGATCTCCTTGTGGTTTACCGGAAAAAATACTAATCAGTTGGGGAATTCAATGTCGTATCGGCAAGTTGCCATGGTAGCTCAGTGGTTAGAGCAATCGGAAGACCGGGAGATCCGTGGTTCAAATCCCGGCTATGGCATTGAATTTTTCAGTCGTCTGATTCTACCTTTACAAATTGGAAAGTTCAACTCCTTAACTGATTTCAGATACAGAGTAGACAAGTCAGGTTACATAGAGCAAACATAAAATTACATAATTTGTTAGTACAAGAACCAGCTGCTTGAATTCCTTCCTCGCAGTGACATAAGAGTATTGTGTAAGTCAGTTATAAAACAGGGTTTCATCAACTGATGTTAACTTTTAACACAATGTTTAAGTGATTTAACACTGAACATAACGTAAATTCTGTTTCAACGAACAATGAATGTTAGCTGTAATAATTTGTTAAACTTCGTGTTGAGTTAACATCGCCTTACAACTGTGTAAAGCATTAAACAAATGTTAGAATTTGGGAAATGACTGTCACAAGCCAAGCTGTAGACATGCAGTTTCTGAATGCCATTTCCAACCAAAGAAAACCCGTGAGCTTTTAAAACTTGCAGCAAGAGAGGGATTTTTAAAGCAATACAGTCTGGCCAAAGTGCTCGTAAGTAGCATTGTAGAGGAAATACGAGACAGGTTACAATACCAACAGAAGCATGCCCCTTCCTCCTATGCTACAAGTGTTAGATTTAATGCTATTGGCACTTTTCAGTTAATGCTAGGTGAGAGCGTTGAACTTGCTTACTTTGAAACTGGTTTATTAGTGTATGGAAATGGTTCTGGCCTAAAATATGTATTATTTTTATTATTATTATTGTTATTATTATTATTATTATTATTATTATTATTTAGTGCAAAAACAAAAGCCATACCTGAATCTTCCCGCAGACCTTTATTTGTCAGAGAAGGCATTTTAACAGAGTACAGTTTGTATATTCTTGATCTTTTAATGTTTTTAAAGAAAAACATGTCTAAGTAAGAACTCGGAAACAATTTTCATTCCCACAATACAGGGTACAACACATATCTAAACACAATATCCAAGGTTAAGTAAAATAAAATACTCAGGTTTTAATGCAATTAATGTTTATACTATGCTTTTTGAGAGAATATGAATTTTAACTATAAAACAGCGTAAGATTCAATTAAGCTTAAGGCCAAAGAAAATCCATTTTAAAATTAGCATGAATATTTTAGCACTATTTCCAGATTTTAATTTATTTTTAATTTATTTTTAGACAGTTTGACGTTCAATTTCCTAATTAAATTTCGTCATAAGGTGGTGTATAACAATAAACAATGTATGTTTTATCTTGTGTTCTACGAGGGCTTTTCCAGAAGTACCCGACCTAACAAAGAAAACACAAAAATGTTGGAGAAAAAACATCTTTATTTCTCTACGTAGTCTCCTTTCAGCTCGATACACTTTTCCCAACGATGGTCAATAGCTTCGATACCCTGTTTATAGTGAGAACCGTCGAGTTCTGCAAAATATCCATTAACTGCAGACTCCACCTCTTCATTGTTAGCAAATCTTTTACCACCAAGCCATTTCTTCAACTTTGGAAGCCTGGCGAACAGGGTGCATGAGAAAGCAATTCAAACTTTAACTCATTGATTTTGGCCATGGTGATAATGGATGTGTGAACTGGTGCATTATCTTGAAACAGAACTTTCTTTTTCGCTAAATGTGGCCGTTTTTGCTTGATTCAAACGCTGCAATAAGTTTGCATAATACTACCATTGATTGCTTTTCCTTTTTGAAGACATTTAATGAAAATTATCCCACGCGCACCCCCCCCCCAAAAAAAACTGACGCCATGGCCTTGTCTGCAGATGGAACTGTCTTCGCCTTTTTTGGAGTCGATTGTTCCCTTTCAATCCATTGTTTTGACTGTTTCTTCGTCTCAGGTGTGAAGTGATGGACCCATGTTTCATCCGTGGTTATGAATCGACGCAAAAACTCGACTTTATTGCAGCGAAACATCACCAAACATCTTCACGACGCTGCTTTTGTTCCATTGCGCACAGCTTCATCATGAATACCATTTTGTGGATTTTCTTCAAAATTTCTAGCGTGGTCACCTCATTTGGTCGAGCACTGCGACGTTCACCTTGGCAGCTCTACGGCCTTGCTTACTCTGCCACCCAATATTTTACTGTTGTAAACGAAGGAGCAGACTCCCCAGAGTAGAACCTAGCTCAGCTTTAATATTAGTTGGACTAAGACTTTTCAAATGAAAGTATTGTATCACACAATGATGGCCAGTTTTATCCACGTTTACAAATTCGTTGAGATAGTTCATTATTAATGGCTGTCAAACCATTACTAAACAACGCAGCATCGTCAAACTTCAGCTTTATAAGGGTGGTACTTTCTACCATAGTCATTTGTTTGAAACAGAAACCGCTATATATACGTCAGGTCGCGTACCTCTGGGATTGCCTTCGTATGACATGGCCAATTCTATTTTATAATTTAAGGCTCAATAAATATTATTGTTATTCCCAAAGCTACCGTTTGTGGGGTTATCCAAAAGGTTTCTGAAGCAACTGCTTCAGAAGCGAACAGTAACTTGGGTTCTGCTTAATCTGTAATAACTATACCGCTGACGTTTAGATTAAAACCTATTCTTTTCCTCAGTTCCTAATTGCAGATAAAATTGTACCACGGTCCGCGACTAATTAACCTGGAATATGTTAATTTTACAGCACCTATCACGTTAGCGCCCATTTTTCACTATTTTAGCTTTAAAATCCTAAAAAGCACATATTTCGTTTAATATAACATCAATCAAAATCAGTTTTATTTAAAAATAACTAAAGATTAGAACTATTTCCAATAATCTAGGAGAACATTATTGGAGGAGGTTAGAAAGAAAATTAATGGTGGCCAGGTGAAGTGGGACAAAAGTATGCGCAAACATGCAAAAGGTTCTGCAGAAGAACAACGGCTTGAAGGATTTGTGTGCAGCAGCAGATATTCTTGTGAGAATATCCGGTGATGTAGAACATTCTTTTTCAGCATATAAACTAACATTGACTGAAAAACATCAAAGGATTTCTTTGGAAAACTTCGAAAAGGTTTTGGTGGTTTATTGTAAAGCCAACCATCGACTGAATATTTGTTTGTAAATTTAGCTAAAGTTTGTAAAAAGTAGAATGTTTTCAGGAACAGTTTATAAATCAAAGTAGTCTAATGTTTGTTATGTTGTGCAAGTGTACATATTGGAATTTTCTTTGTTTTTAATGTGCAATAATATGCTCATTTGGCAACATTGTGTATTTTTTTACTTTCTCTACTACGCACTTAAAGTAGAGGAAGTATTGCAATCCACCCAAATTATGACGAGATTTCCCCAGAAATACGTGCTTTGAGGCCCCTGGACAAGAAGAAAGCATTTTTAGAAAAAGGTGTGTGTGTGAACAGCATAACTCAATAACGAACAGTCTGTTAAATACGAAACTTGGCATTTATGTTCAGCCTCTTCCAAGGATGTGACACGAAGATTTTCAAGAAAATACCCCCACTCCAAACTATCCTTTACATGGAAAATGTTTCATGACTGACGATTTTAATTAAAATGCCTATATTTAAGATATTTTCAAGACAATGAAATGCATATCTAGAATTTTCTGAGGATAACCTCTGAAGTCTTCATTCTGAACGAACTGGTAAACCTTATAACATACAAAAATCCTATTACATAAAAAATGCAGATATCGTTAAAACACACAATTTATGCCAAATACAATCTTTTGCGGCTTTAAACATTTCCGAGATATTCTTTGTTATTGGTTTGAATTTTCCTCTTGGCCATGCAAAAAGAACAGAATTTTAAAGCAATCGCATAGCAACGCCCTGTTGAAATATTTGACAATCGCTAAAACCTACTACTGCGTCTTCGTATAAAACCTGACCGCTTGCACAGTGTTGTGCGTCAGAGCCAATGCCGGGTGGCTTCTCCCATTCCCCAAATCGCGCACTCACGACAGGCTTTCTGTCCTTCAGTTAGCATGTAGTCATTAGCGTCAGTAGTCCACTTTCATTTGCGAAGTTGGGAAGGCAGTTATCCTTAGAACAAGGTATATTTGTCTGTAAATGATATTTTAAATACGAATTGGCTCGTCGCATTCCTACAGAATTCATGCTGTAGTTTGAAGCTGGTAAATATGAAAGACGCCCAAGCGAAGCAGTGGTATCTCTCGGCAGCTTTGACCACGATATTCCAGGCAGAATTATGTCATCAGGGCTTGTGTGGCGGAGAGGACAGGTGCTACACAAACTGGATATACCAGACAGCCAGGCGGCACTGCGGGCATTAACAACACCCTGGATATACTCAAGACAGCCAGGCGGCACTGCGGGCGTTAACAACACCCTGGATATACTCAAGACAGCCAGGCGGCACTGCGGGCATTAACAACATCCTGGAAATACTCAAGACAGCCAGGCGGCACTGCGGGCGTTAAGAACACCCTGGATATACTCAAGACAGCCAGGCGGCACTGCGGGCATTAACAACACCCTGGATATACTCAAGACAGCCAGGCGGCACTGCGGGGATTCACAACACCCTGGATATACTCAAGACAGCCAGGCGGCACTGCGGACATTAACAACATCCTGGATATACTCAAGACAGCCAGGCGGCACTGCGGGCGTTAACAACACCCAGGATATACTCAAGACAGCCAGGCGGCACTGCGGGCATTAACATCACCCTGGATATACTCAAGACAGTCAGGCGGCACTGCGGACATTAACAACATCCTGCATATACTCAAGACAGCCAGGCGGCACTGCGGACATTAACAACATCCTGGATATACTCAATACAGCCAGGCGGCACTGCAGGCGTTAACAACATCCTGGATATACTCAAGACAGCCAGGCGGCACTGCGGGCATTAACAACACCCTGGATATACTCAAGACAGCCAGGCGGCACTGCGGGCATTAACAACATCCTGGATATACTCAAGACAGCCAGGCGGCACTGCGGACATTAACAACATCCTGGATATACTCAACAGCCAGGCGGCACTGCGGACATTAACAACATCCTGCATATACTCAAGACAGCCAGGCGGCATTGCGGACATTAACAACATCCTGGATATACTCAAGACAGCCAGGCGACATTGCGGACATTAACAACATCCTGGATATACTCAAGACAGCCAGGCGGCACTGCGGGCGTTAACAACATCCTGGATATACTCAAGACAGCCAGGCGGCACTGCGGGCATTAACAACGCCGTGGATATACTCAAGACAGCCAGGCGCAACTGTGGGCATTAACAACATCCTGGATATACTCAAGACAGCCAGGCGGCACTGCGGGCGTTAACAACATCCTGGATATACTCAAGACAGCCAGGCGGCACTGCGGGCGTTAACAACACCCAGGATATACTCAAGACAGCCAGGCGGCACTGCGGCCATTAACAACACCCTGGATTTACTCAAGACAGCCAGGCGACACTGCGGGCATTAACAACATCCTGAATATACTCAAGACAGCCAGGCGGCACTGCGGGCATTAACAACATCCTGGATATACTCAAGACAGCCAGGCGGTACTGCGGGCATTAACAACACCCTGGATATACTCAAGACAGCCAGGCGGCACTGCGGGCATTAACAACACCCTGGATATACCCAAGACAGCCAGGCGGCACTGCGGGCGTTAACAACACCCTGGATATACTCAAGACAGCCAGGCGGCACTGCGGGCATTAACAACATCCTGGATATACTCAAGACAGCCAGGCGGCACTGCGGGCGTTAACAACACCCAGGGTATACTCAAGACAGCCAGGCGACACTGCGGGCATTAACAACACCCTGGATATACTCAAGACAGCCAGGCGGCACTGCGGGCATTAACAACACCCTGGATATACTCAAGACAGCCAGGCGGCACTGCGGGCGTTAACAACACCCTGGATATACTCAAGACAGCCAGGCGGCACTGCGGATATTAACAACATCCTGGATATACTCAAGACAGCCAGGCGGCACTGCGGGCGTTAACAACACCCAGGATATACTCAAGACAGCCAGGCGGCACTGCGGGCATTAACATCACCCTGGATATACTCAAGACAGTCAGGCGGCACTGCGGACATTAACAACATCCTGCATATACTCAAGACAGCCAGGCGGCACTGCGGACATTAACAAAATCCTGGATATACTCAATACAGCCAGGCGGCACTGCAGGCGTTAACAACATCCTGGATATACTCAAGACAGCCAGGCGGCACTGCGGGCATTAACAACACCCTGGATATACTCAAGACAGCCAGGCGGCACTGCGGGCATTAACAATACCCTGGATATACTCAAGACAGCCAGGCGGCACTGCGGACATTAACAACATCCTGGATATACTCAAGACAGCCAGGCGGCACTGCCGGCATTAACAACATCCTGGATATACTCAAGACAGCCAGGCGGCACTGCGGGCGTTAACAACATCCTGCATATACTCAAGACAGCCAGGCGGCACTGCGGACATTAACAACATCCTGGATATACTCAAGACAGCCAGGCGACACTGCGGACATTAACAACATCCTGGATATACTCAAGACAGCCAGGCGGCACTGCGGGCGTTAACAACATCCTGGATATACCCAAGACAGCCAGGCGGCACTGCGTGCGTTAACAACAACCAGGATATACTCAAGACAGCCAGGCGGCACTGCGGGCATTAACATCACCCTGGATATACTCAAGACAGTCAGGCGGCACTGCGGAGATTAACAGTACCGTGGATATATTCTAGACCACCAGGCGGCACTGCGGACATTAACAACATCCTGGATATACTCAATACAGCCAGGCGGCACTGCAGGCGTTAACAACATACTGGATATACTCAAGACAGCCAGGCGGCACTGCGGACATTAACAACATCCTGGATATACTCAAGACAGCCAGGCGGCACTGCGGGCATTAACATCCTGGATATACTCAAGACAGCCAGGCGGCACTGCGGGCATTAACAACGCCGTGGATATACTCAAGACAGCCAGGCGCCACTGTGGGCATCAACAACACCCTGGATATACTCAAGACAGCCAAGCGGCACTGCGGGCGTTAACAACATCCTGGATATACTCAAGACAGCCAGGCGGCACTGCGGGCGTTAACAACACCCAGGATATACTCAAGACAGCCAGGCGGCACTGCGGGCATTAACAACACCCTGGATTTACTCAAGACAGCCAGGCGACACTGCGGGCATTAACAACATCCTGAATATACTCAAGACAGCCAGGCGGCACTGCGGGCATTAACAACATCCTGGATATACTCAAGACAGCCAGGCGGCACTGCGGGCGTTAACAACACCCTGGATATACTCAAGACAGCCAGGCGGCACTGCGGACATTAACAACATCCTGGATATACTCAAGACAGTCAGGCGGCACTGCGGACATTAACAGTACCGTGGATATACTCCAGACCACCAGGCGGCACTGCGGGCATTAACAACATCCTGGATATACTCAATACAGCCAGGCGGCACTGCAGGCGTTGACAACATACTGGATATACTCAAGACAGCCAGGCGGCACTGCGGACATTAACAACATCCTGGATATACTCAAGACAGCCAGGCGGCACTGCGGGCATTAACAACGCCGTGGATATACTCAAGACAGCCAGGCGCCACTGTGGGCATTAACAACACCCTGGATATACTCAAGACAGCCAGGCGGAACTGCGGGCATTAACAACATCCTGGATATACTCAAGACAGCCAGGCGGCACTGCGGGCGTTAACAACACCCAGGATATACTCAAGACAGCCAGGCGGCACTGCGGGCATTAACAACACCCTGGATTTACTCAAGACAGCCAGGCGACACTGCGGGCATTAACAACATCCCGAATATACTCAAGACAGCCAGGCGGCACTGCGGGCATTAACAACATCCTGGATATACTCAAGACAGCCAGGCGGTACTGCGGGCATTAACAACACCCTGGATATACTCAAGACAGCCAGGCGGCACTGCGGGCATTAACAACACCCTGGATATACTCAAGACAGTCAGGCGGCACTGCGGGCGTTAACAACACCCTGGATATACTCAAGACAGCCAGGCGGCACTGCGGGCATTAACAACATCCTGGATATACTCAAGACAGCCAGGCGGCACTGCGGGCGTTAACAACACCCTGGATATACTCAAGACAGCCAGGCGACACTGCGGGCATTAACAACACCCTGGATATACTCAAGACAGCCAGGCGGCACTGCGGGCATTAACAACACCCTGGATATACTCAAGACAGCCAGGCGGCACTGCGGGCGTTAACAACACCCTGGATATACTCAAGACAGCCAGGCGGCATTGCGGACATTAACAACATCCTGGATATACTCAAGACAGCCAGGCGGCACTGCGGGCGTTAACAACACCCAGGATATACTCAAGACAGCCAGGCGGCACTGCGGGCATTAACATCACCCTGGATATACTCAAGACAGTCAGGCGGCACTGCGGACATTAACAACATCCTGCATATACTCAAGACAGCCAGGCGGCACTGCGGACATTAACAACATCCTGGATATACTCAATACAGCCAGGCGGCACTGCAGGCGTTAACAACATCCTGGATATACTCAAGACAGCCAGGCGGCACTGCGGGCATTAACAACACCATGGATATACTCAAGACAGCCAGGCGGCACTGCGGGCATTAACAACACCCTGGATATACTCAAGACAGCCAGGCGGCACTGCGGACATTAACAACATCCTGGATATACTCAAGACAGCCAGGCGGCACTGCGGGCATTAACAACATCCTGGATATACTCAAGACAGCCAGGCGGCACTGCGGACATTAACAACATCCTGCATATACTCAAGACAGCCAGGCGGCACTGCGGACATTAACAACATCCTGGATATACTCAAGACAGCCAGGCGACACTGCGGACATTAACAACATCCTGGATATACTCAAGACAGCCAGGCGGCACTGCGGGCGTTAACAACATCTTGGATATACTCAAGACAGCCAGGCGGCACTGCGGGCGTTAACAACAACCAGGATATACTCAAGAAAGCCAGGCGGCACTGCGGGCATTAACATCACCCTGGATATACTCAAGGCAGTCAGGCGGCACTGTGGACATTAACAGTACCGTGGATATACTCTAGACCACCAGGCGGCACTGCGGGCATTAACAACATCCTGGATATACTCAATACAGTCAGGCGGCACTGCAGGCGTTAACAACATACTGGATATACTCAAGACAGCCAGGCGGCACTGCGGACATTAACAACATCCTGGATATACTCAAGACAGCCAGGCGGCACTGCGGGCATTAACAACGTCCTGGATATACTCAAGACAGCCAGGCGGCACTGCGGGCATTAACAACGCCGTGGATATACTCAAGACAGCCAGGCGCCACTGTGGGCATTAACAACACCCTGGATATACTCAAGACAGCCAGGCGGCACTGCGGGCGTTAACAACATCCTGGATTTACTCAAGACAGCCAGGCGACACTGCGGGCATTAACAACATCCTGAATATACTCAAGACAGCCAGGCGGCACTGCGGGCATTAACAACATCCTGGATATACTCAAGACAGCCAGGCGGTACTGCGGGCATTAACAACACCCTGGATATACTCAAGACAGCCAGGCGGCACTGCGGGCATTAACAACACCCTGGATATACTCAAGACAGCCAGGCGGCACTGCGGGCGTTAACAACACCCTGGATATACTCAAGACAGCCAGGCGGCACTGCGGGCGTTAACACCACCCTGGATATACTCAAGACAGCCAGGCGACACTGCGGGCATTAACAACACCCTGGATATACTCAAGACAGCCAGTCGGCACTGCGGGCATTAACAACACCCTGGATATACTCAAGACAGCCAGGCGGCACTGCGGGCGCTAACAACACCCTGGATATACTCAAGACAGCCAGGCGGCACTGCGGACATAAACAACATCCTGGATATACTCAAGACAGCCAGGCGGCACTGCGGGCGTTAACGACACCCAGGATATACTCAAGACAGCCAGGCGGCACTGCGGGCATTAACATCACCCTGGATATACTCAAGACAGTCAGGCGGCACTGCGGACATTAACAACATCCTGCATATACTCAAGACAGCCAGGCGGCACTGCGGACATTAACAACATCCTGGATATACTCAATACAGCCAGGCGGCACTGCAGGCGTTAACAACATCCTGGATATACTCAAGACAGCCAGGCGGCACTGCCGGCATTAACAACACCCTGGATATACTCAAGACAGCCCAGGCGGCACTGCGGGCATTAACAACACCCTGGATATACTCAAGACAGCCAGGCGCCACTGTGGGCATTAACAACACCCTGGATATACTCAAGACAGCCAGGCGGCACTGCCGGCATTAACAACACCCTGGATATACTCAAGACAGCCAGGCGGCACTGCGGGCATTAACAACGCCGTGGATATACTCAAGACAGCCAGGCGCCACTGTGGGCATTAACAACACCCTGGATATACTCAAGACAGCCAGGCGGCACTGCGGGCGTTAACAACATCCTGGATATACTCAAGACAGCCAGGCGGCACTGCGGGCGTTAACAACACCCAGGATATACTCAAGACAGCCAGGCGGCACTGCGGGCATTAACAACACCCTGGATTTACTCAAGACAGCCAGGCGACACTGCGGGCATTAACAACATCCTGAATATACTCAAGACAGCCAGGCGGCACTGCGGGCATTAACAACATCCTGGATATACTCAAGACAGCCAGGCGGTACTGCGGGCGTTAACAACATCCTGGATATACTCAAGACAGCCAGGCGGCACTGCGGGCATTAACAACATCCTGGATATACTCAAGACAGCCAGGCGGTACTGCGGACATTAACAACATCCTGGATATACTCAAGACAGCCAGGCGGCACTGCGGGCGTTAACAACATCCTGGATATACTCAAGACAGCCAGGCGGCATTGCGGGCATTAACAACATCCTGGATATACTCAAGACAGCCAGGCGGTACTGCGGACATTAACAACATCCTGGATATACTCAAGACAGCCAGGCGGCACTGCGGGCGTTAACAACATCCTGGAAATACTCAAGACAGCCAGGCGACACTGCGGACTTTAACAACATCCTGAATATACTCAAGACAGCCAGGCGGCACTGCGGGCATTAACAACACTCTGGATATACTCAAGAACAGCCAGACGGCACTGCGGGCATTAACAACATCCTGGATATACTCCAGACAGCCAGACGGCACTGTGGGCATTAACAACATCCTGGATATACTCCAGACAGCCAGGCGGCACTGAGGGCATTAACAACATCCTGGATATACTCCAGACAGCCAAACGGCACTGCGGGCATTAACAGCACCCTGGATATACTCAAAACAGCCAGGTGGCATTGCGGGCCTTAACAGCATCCTGGATATACTCACAACAGCCAGGTGGCACTGTGGGCATTAACAACACCCTGGATATACTCAAGACAGCCAGGCGCCACTGCGGACATTAACAACACTCTGGATATACTCAAGAGAGTCACGCGGCACTGCGAACATTAAGAACACCCTGGATATACTCAAGACAGCCAGATGGCATTGCGGGCCTAACAGCATCTTGGTTATACTCCAGAACCAGACGGCACTGTGTGCATTAACAGCACCCTCAATATACTCCAGACCTTTAGTCGGCACTGCAGGCATTAACAGCACCCTTCACGAGATCAAAGATCGTTAGGGAATGTTGAGAAGTCCTAGAAAGGCTAGGGGAATGTAATATACTTATTCTAGCATGGGTCCTTGGAATTTGGAAATGACAATGCAGATAATCTGGCTAAAATAGGAGCACAGACCCCAATTATAGAACCAGAATCGGTCTTGGGTATTACCAAATTAATGGTAAGGACAAATCTATTAGATTGGATTCAAAGACAGCATATAGAATACCGGAGACATATCCAGGAACAAAAGACACGGAAAATTAATGGTGCAACAACCATGACGTCCTAGGATACTGCAGTCCTTACATTAAATAAGAAGCAGATGAGGCTCATGGTCGGATTGATGACTGGTCATGGGAATTAAAAAAAAAAACACCTTGCGGTTAACTCCCCTTTCAGAAGACCTAAGATGCAGGATGTGCGGTGTAGAGAAGGAAGCGGCCTCGCACTTAATGTTCCAGAGTGAAGCACTGGAAGTGAATACATACAATAAATTTGGAACTATTGGTCCAAATGATATAGTATCTAATAAAACCCTAATCAATGGACGCTTGAGACTTATCAGAGTTTAGAGAGGTTAAGATTGGAAAAACAGGGAGAAACCCGTACAATAAACCTAAGGTTTCAATGCGGGAGAGGTATGTCCCTCCTGTTCATCTCCATGTCAAATATCTAATTTAATTATCTATCCAGAAGTTTCCTGCACGATTGCCTCCTTTCGGAACTTCAATTCGCAATCTTGTGAATAAATTTGAGACTACTGGTTTCAGTACAAAACAGAAAACACATGCAAAGACGTACAGTATTAACAGAAGAAACATTAGATGAAATTGTCGAAAAAATCTTTAACGTTCGCTACGAAAATCACTATCGAAGTTCAAGTTGGGATTTCAGCGACTTCGCACATAAAGCATTTCCTATGAGGTAAGAGTTAATTTTGTTATATTTTACCTACAGGTTTACAGGAATACAGATTTAACATGTGAAGATATAAAGAGTGCTGGCAAGACCGGCTGTGGCATGTCGTGCTACCCAGAGGAAAAACTTGGTTTGAACGGTCAGGTTTTATACCGAAGACCCTGTATATATACCTTTGTACCGGAAATACGAGGACGGACTGATAAGTCCATGGCTTTGATGAGATATAGAGTTCTGTTCACAGGCTTCTTGTTTGCATCCAAGTCTTACATCTATTCTGGGTATAATCGCAGAAATTCGTCATTTGTTTCTTAGAACATTGTTGAGAGCGTCTAAAATAAGCATATGTGTGTTGCTTCGTAGAAAATGGAGAAAAGTGAATTTCGTGTTCTGCATAAAGCACTACTTTTTGCGTGGTAAGACGACGAAGGAAACGGAAGAAAAGCTGAACAGTATTATGGAGATTCTGCTCCATCTTATGGCATGGTTCACAAGTGGTTCACAGAATTTCGATGTGGCCGTTCGAGCACAAGAGATGCCGCAAGCACAGGACGGCTGGTTGAGGTCACAATAGAAGAAATGGTGAACAAAGTTCACGATATTGTGTTGGAAGATCGCCAAGTGAAAATCCGTGAGATAGCCAAGACCGTAAACGTCTCGAGTGAACGGGTGTATAACATTCTGCACAAATTTTTGGGTATGAGAAAGCTGTCAGCAACGACTGCTCACAGTTGAGAACAAGCGTAATCGTGTGAACATTTCACAGGGAGGTTTTGAAAATGTTCCAGCGCAACCCAAATGAGTTTTTGCGGCGTTATATCACGGTTGATGAAACTTGGATACATTACTATCAACCTGAAACCAAACAACAATCAAAGCAGTGGATTTCCTTCGGCGAACCTGCTCCAAAGAAGGCAAAACCATTCCACCAGCAGGAAAAATCATGGCAGCCTGTCATTTGGGATTCACAAGGGGTGCTAGACATCCACTACATAGAAAAGGGTAAAACGATCACAGTTTCATACTATGCTGCAATGCCGGATCAGTTTCACAAGGAATTGTTAAGGAAACTACCCAATTTGGTGAATAAAAGGTTCTCTTTCACCAGGATAATGCACCCGTACACAAGTCAGCCATTGCCATCGCAAAATTTGTGGAACTGGGCTACGAACTGATATCTCACCTACCATATTCTCCAGATTTGGCCCCGAGCGACTTCTTCCTCTTCACAAACCTGAAAAATTGGCTCGCTGGAAAGAAATTGACGTCCAGTGAACACATCATGGCAGACTCATATTTTGCAGACTTCCAAAAATCATATTTTTTGGAAGAGTTAAAAAAATTGGAGAAACGTAGGACAACGTGTATTGAATTGAAAGGAGACTATATTGAGAAATAAAATTGATTATTTTTTTGAAAAAAAGTGTTGTTTTCTAAAAAGTCACTGACATATCAATCCGCCCTCGTATGCAGTAAGACCATTTCTGCAAATTTGGTCTCGATTAGTGTAAAATACATAGGATAAAAAGCTTTTGTACGAATAGTTTGTTGAAAATGAGTAGAGAAAGTCATGTGAATGTAACATCCGATTTTTTTAGGTTTTATATTTATGTTTTACTCCATACTTTTAGAGCCTATTTTAGGTTGTTACATTACCTAACTGAGGTACTCAAAGAGCCTATTTTAAGCACTTAAATGTTGTTTTTACGACCTAAAAGTCCACGGTCTGGTGATAACACATTTTCGTGCATTTTAGTTTCAATTTAGTGTCCACCAAAATTTTTAAACCGTTCTAAACGCTCCTCGCAACTGGAGGGTTTGCTGCGTTTTATTTTAGCATGTAATTGCCGCAGTTGCTAACTGGGCCTGGGAGAAACGCGTGCAATTGCAATTAATTCCTCGCGGATTTTCTCCCAGCCTGTATCCTTTCCTTTAATTTAATCTAAGTCGTCAGCTTTTATGCACTCGATTATTCCTCTGTACTTAGTAACAAGTTCTATAATTAAAGCCTTTTCGAAAGGTAGAAAATGAATTCCTCTACGCCTAGAATTGTTTAGTTGATAACACGATTCTAACCACGAAAATTACATGCCAATAATTGTCTATAAGTAACTAGTTATCTGCTACTGAATCAGACAGCGCTGAGATGCGCAGAAAAAAAGCGGATCGGAGCGAGTTCACAAGTCGGGTAAATCGCTCACCGCCTTCTCGAAACGTGTTGTTCACAGTTGTCTTTGACGTTAACAAAATGTTAGCTAACAATTCGCCGTGAAAGCATGATAAAATGCAAGAGCTTTAACATTACGTTAAACTTTTAATGTTAGCAAACAAGATGCTAGAGTATTTTTAACATCTGTGGGTGAAATATGCTCTAGGCAATTTTGTTTGCTATGGTCCACGTTAATGTTTCTGGCGTATATAATGGCATTAAAGAAGTCCCATATATAATAATCCAGAGGTGATTGTTGTGATGAGTATGTTGGTCATTCAACAGGACCTGAATGACCTGCTTATTTGCCCTCGTGGGAATTGTTTGAGCAAGCACGTGTGGATAACAATAAAGTAATGTGGTGTGACACCATCGTGTGGGAAAATTTCCTTTGTTCATTCAGGATCTTCCTTGTACTCTTCAACTTTGAGAATACCTTCCATTTAAAGAGACTCCGACGACTGTAAATCCCCATATGCCACACCAAATCATAACTTTCCTGTCCCTTGCATTTTATACCGACCGTCAATTTGAGATTGATGTCACTTAAGTAGAGCCAGTTTTGCACAAAAAAGAAAAACCCCTTTGCCAATGTAACCAGACCTCTGGTCTACTATTATATGTGAATCATAGTGTATTAATAATAGCAACTTCAAAACATGAATGCAGCATTTCTCTTCAAAGCAATTTCGCTGTGCGGTAAACAGCTGTGCTATCATATTCTTTTAGCTTTAAATGGTCTAATATTGCGTTTTTACTTTCACTACTACCACGTATCGAGTAGATAGAGGAAGTATTGTTTTCACCCAAAAATTCCATATAAATATTTCACCGGAAATGCATACTGAATCCAAAACAAGCACTTCAAGAAAAAGGTCCGGCGGTGCGTGTATATGTGTCTGATCGTTAGTTTTTATTTTTCAAAAACAGCTGTAACGATTTTGATTTAAAGATATTTATTCGACAAATAAACGCATTTCTTTAATTTTCTGGGAATAGTCTGAGGTCATCATTCCAAAAGAACTTTGTATAGTATTGTATAACTGGTAAACCATAAGAAATATGACAAAAACGCACCACAAAAACTCTTTAAAACACACACTTTATCTGAAATAAATTTTTTGTAGCATTAGCCATTTCGAGATATACGTTATTAATTTTAATTTTTCAATGCTTTTGTCATTTTTACTTTCCTCTACGACGTATACAACATGGACCAGTTAAGTTGACACTGTACAGTATCTCCAAAAACTAAGCGTTGTAGAAAGAAATGTCTTGAATAAAAGTTGCTTGATATTATGGGGGAAAATAAATGACATTAGTCGTGGTTTGTTTGGAGGACTTATGATAGTCATTTTAGGATCAAATTGAAACACACCAGTCTTGCCAAAAAATATATGCTTCATAATGAAAATCCTAACTCTAGAGTTATTAGAAATAAATGAGTCAGAACGAAGAACAAAATATATCTTGTTTCACATCATTTGTGTGTTTAAATTCTAGTTTGGCTTGCTGCATCAACGAATAGCGGTCGCGCTGCATTCTATTGTTTGCATTTCAATTCTGTCCTCTATTTTTACACAAAAGTACTTCGCTCAATGCTCAGCCGATGTATTTCTGGATAAACGCAATCTCAAGATGGCTATGAAACATTTTCAAATTAAACTTACAAACACGAACTATGGAATAAAAGGATGCTGATATTTCTAAATCCTCGAATACTGCATACAAGGAAAACTCCTGCAACAGAACATCACCACAGTAATGTCACACTGTGGACTTCACGGCTTTTATGGAAGGCCACTGCGCCACTAAAACTGCACTTTTAAGGCTTCAACTACTCTCTTAAGCGAGGAATGTCAAATGTTTGTTCTGGTTCCCATCACACGTGACTTGCTAGTATTCTCTCGTGATAGCACGCGTTGTTTTGCTTTTCTGATTCCACAAATATACTGTATGCAAGAGGTATATGTAGACGCAGAAAACTGAACTGAAAAGCGCTCGAAATGGAATATTTAGATACGTGGTTTATGCTAGCATATCTGGTAGGGAAGGAAAGAAACATATCTGTTACAAAATCACAAATTGTATTTCCTTTCGTACACATGTGTAATACTGAGCGCGATGGCTCATGCAGCAACGTGTGTGGCCCGCATTCGGAGGTCCCGGTAACCGCCCACGTGACCATGGCTTTTTTTTGTGGTTTTCCCCTGGTCGTTTAGGCGAATGCCGGGGTGGTATATTCTACCACGATTTCTCCCTTCCCCCATTTCCTCTCATTTCACCTCTCCCTTTCATGTGTTTTCAGGTCCTGCAGTGCTGGAGCTGTTGGGCAGATGGCGTGGATGCTTGCGCAATAAAAAGATTACTCACGCTAGGGTGCGTTGTCCAACCCTTTAGGGTCGATTCTTCGCCTCCATTGGTGCGCGGGTGTTCAAACTGGAAATATTAAGGTCTTTTGTGCATTTCTGTGGGTCTGTCTGTTTGTCTGTCTGCGGACCTGAGACCTCCTACGCCTCCTTCACTTCACACCTGCCTCCAAGGGGGATGTAGCAACAATAGATCAAGCTGGTCGGAGTGTGCGAGATGTCCTTCGATTAATACATCCTACACATGTGTCATACTGTCTGCACGATCAAAGTAGTCTTACACATTATTTGTTTATTTAACACGTTATAGCCTGTTCTTTTTACTTTTTCTGCCGCGTACATAGTAGAAGACTATTGTATTCCACCCAGAAATTCAACATGGAGACTTCACAAGTAACACATGCTTTGAGCCTCCTGATCAAAAATGAAGAATTTTTAGAAAAAGGTCTGTGTGTGAGAGTGAGTGTGTGAACACCATAGCTCAAAAGGAAATGTACGATAAGTACCAAACTTCGTATTTATGATCAGTATCTTCCAAAACCGACACGAAGATTTTCAAGAAAACTAAACTATTCTCTATGTGAAAAAAGTTATTTTTATTTTTTTCAAAAATGCCCGAAGATTTTGATTAAAACACGATATGTTTTAGATATTTAAATGACAAATTGTACATCTAGAATTTTCTGTGAATAGCCTGATAAGTCCTCTTCTTTCAGAAGGAAGTTTGTAAAATTTTGTATTACTAATAGAATATAACAGACAATAAAAAAATCTTCTTCTTCAGATTACCCTCTCCTTGTAGGACTTATAAGCCGATGTCTTGTGTCAGTACCCTGTCGAGGAGCAAGCAAACTCTGGATCATAGCATATCCAGGATGGGTAATCAGTCCAATGTCTTGTGTCAGTAGCCTGTCGAGGAGCAAGCAAACTCTGGATCATAGCATATCCAGGATGGGTGATCAGTCCAATGTCTTGTGTCAGTAGTCTGTCGAGCAGCAAGCAAACTCTGGATCATAACATATCCAGGATGGGTGATCAGTCCAATGTCTTGTGTCAGTAGTCTGTCGAGCAGCAAGCAAACTCTGGATCATAGCATATCCAGGATGGGTGATCAGTCCAATGTCTTGTGTCAGTAGTCTGTCGAGCAGCAAGCAAACTCTGGATCATAGCATATCCAGGATGGGTGATCAGCCCAATGTCTTGGGTCAGTAGTATTTTCGAGGAGCAAGCAAACTCTGGATCATAGCATATCCAGGATGGGTGATCACTCAAATGTCTTGTGTCAGTAGCCTGTCGAGGAGCAAGCAAACTCTGGATCATAGCATATCCAGGATGGGTGATCAGCTCAATGTCTTGTGTCAGTAGCCTGTCGAGGAGCAAGCAAACTCTGGATAATAGCATATCCAGGATGGGTGATCAGCTCAATGCCTTGTGTCAGTAGCCTGTCGAGGAGCAAGCAAACTCTGGATCACAGCATATCCAGGATGGGTGATCAGTCAATGTCTTGTGTCAGTAGTCTGTCGAGCAGCAAGCAAACTCTGGATCATAGCATATCCAGGATGGGTGATCAGTCCAATGTCTTGCGCCAGTAGCTTGTCGAGGAGCAAGCAAACTATGGATCATAGCATATCCAGGATGGGTGATCAGCTCAATGTCTTGTGCCAGTAGTCTGTCGAGCAGCAAGCAAACTCTGGATCATAGCATATCCAGGATGGGTGATCAGCTCAATGTCTTGTGCCAGTAGTCTGTCGAGCAGCAAGCAAACTCTGGATTATAGCATATCCAAGGTGGGTGATCAGTCCAATGCCTGGTATGGCAGTGAAGGAGGAAATGAAATGTAGTGATGAAAGGGATGATAGGAAAAATTCGCGGTTCAAATTATCCAACCCAGCATTCGCCTAGCGACCGAGGAAAACCGCGAAAAAGGCGTTCGGTCAGATTGGTCGGCCCTGACTACACAAAGATGTAAATGTTTTCTTTAAGTCACACAATTTATAATTACTATTTCTTTGTTGCTTTAACCATTTCCGAGGTAATGGTTGTTATTGGATTCAATTTTCAAATACTTCATACTTTTATGAAAAGCTGAGTTCCTCATTCATTTCGCTTCTTGTGTTCATCCAAAGATTGGAATTTCAAAGCCATCACATTGCGACCAGCATCTTCAAGATTTGATTATAACTTCTGCCTACCGGGTTCTTCTTAAATGTGTTATGAAACCATTTCTGCAAACGTGGATAAAAAAAATGGCTTGTAAAGGAGTGGGTGGAAACGTCATGCGAATTTAACGCGAAAGGTTTTCATGAATATCGTTGACTTGGCATCTGATATAGAAGAGTATTTCAGTATTCAAGAACGTATGTAACTACTTTTAACATGTCCATATTTTCAGGTCTCTAATGCATACATAGTTACACTTATGTTTGTACTACTTACGTATAAATATGAAGAGGGCCAATTTTCTGTAGCGCACTCACCTGAAAGAAAAAAAGAAATATATGCTATACAATTACCTGATGCAGTGAGAAAACTCGTTATTTTATTTGCAAACATAAAGAAATTATAAGATTATATGACTGCAAACTCATCGCTTCAAACGACACTATAGTGGCCTCAAGAGGTGGATCCTGGAAAGAAAATGAATAGTTCCAACATTTGTGTGCGTTTTATAAGTAATTGCATATGCAAATAATACTAAATAATAATAATAATAATAATAATAATAATAATAATAATAATTGCATGAATCATAGTTCGTTCGTTAATAACACTGTTTCTTTCGAGTAATGGTTTCTATCTAGGCTCACTTTTACACTACAGAGTTTTAGTGAGAGTTCATTAGCAACGCTATAGGACATCCATTTGCTTAAATGGTAAAGGTCGAGTGGTCAGCATTTAGACTTCTCAAGCCTGAGGTCCCGGGTACGGAGCTTTTCTTTATCCAGAATCATTCCCATCCTCCATAAGTCTGGTAGTATGAATGAACGTGTGTTCAACGTTCAACATAAACGAAACCAATATTAAAAATTCCATAGTTCAGAGGGTAAAAACATTATCAGTGAGTTGTTTCTCAAGTCAAAGCTATCGATATGACCGTAAATGTGCCCAAATAGCTTTCTCTAACGTACTCACCCTCATACGAGAAATACAAGACGCTGTTGTTTAAAAAAGATACTATGGGTGTGTTGAAATTTCAAGGACATGTTTCTAAGGAGGAGCAAACTCTTTAAATGATTCACTTGAGTGTATTCTGGACTTGAGGTAAAACATCCGTGAAATTACTAAAATCAGTGAAAATTAAACTTTTTTTTCACAACAAAAATGAGTTCTAAATTTTAAGAAAACATTTTTTCCCCACTTGGCGGATTTAAACTGCCAATATAAATGGACAGCTGCGTTCTTAGTAATAGGCACGCCCAACTTTTGACCTTGTTTTCTTTTAAACTTTTTTCCCCATATTCAAAATGCTTCACACGATGCAGTTTTGTATAATTGGTTTCGAAACCACATTGCACTGACTCCCAAAAGTACATTAAAGAAATTAACCATATACTTTTTTAAAATAATGTTCCAGTTTTGAGAAATAAATTATTAACTTTTGAAAAACCAATAAATTTGGAGAGTACAAAAAGTAATGTTTCTAAAATAATTGGGGGATAATATAAAAAGTCTGATGATAGATCTTTTTGTACACTCATTTACTGCAGTACCTCAATTATTGAGGTGAACATTTTTAAAAATGCATCGTGGGGAGCATTTTTTATTGGAAGAAACAATAAAACATTAATATTTAAATAAACATGCGAGCTAGAATTTTGAAACCTGGCAAAAAAAACGCATAAATTTCATTAAGATATCTTACATACACTGTATTTTCCAAATTTCACAGATGCATAAATGCTGAAATTTAGGAAGGATATAAAAATAACGTCCCTGAGAGCTAAAAGTAAGAAAAATGTAACACTTTCTAAAAAAATCTCACATACTTTTAATCTAAAAAAATAATTTAGCTCCGAGACACAAATACACTGACTAGAGGTATCACAATAATTACGATTTAGAAAAGACAAGGGAGAGAGAGCCCTTTTTTCCCGTCTCAATAGCTACACCATAAATGAGTCCAGATTTTAATATATCTAACGCAGGTCTGTTAAAGTCCGTATTACTATGGAGATCCTCATTCCAAGAGTAAATCCACTCTTGCGAGCTAGGAGAAGGTCGCTACTCTTAATTTTCAGTTCCTCAAACACCAAATTTGGAATTAGATCAACGAATTAGGTGTTTTACATAAATAGCTGTAAGGAAGGAATGAGGAACTTTTAGAGTCCACAAATCTCTCCATAATGTACACACCTATAAATCATTATTCCGTAACTAGGTCGCCCGCGACGGTTTGGAAGTTCGTAACGCAAGCTTGTGACATTGTGTTTCTGGGTAACAGTTACACAAGGACAGACTGTGTTCACTGTGAGTAGCATCCAATCGAAACAGTTCAGTCTCTACAATGTCACAAAATATTAACTTTTAAAACTATTTGTCAATTCCAAAATATGCGATGACTTCACAACTGTCTTTTCAAGTTGAATGAGCATCTGTAATGGTCGCAATCCAACAGAAGAATTCGTCGTTGACCACAGCGTTCGTAACCATGTCACCAAATGTTTACCCCCTAAAAAGAACACGGTGCAACAAGCTTAAAACTATATATATATATATATATATATATATATATATATCCCTAAACAATGTCGTCCTCCATGGTGTAGTGGTTACCATGCTAGCCTTTACTTTCCGAGGTCGCTGGTTCAAACCCGGCGGAGGGCGATGGATTTTTTCGGGCGTAAAAATCCTTAGCATGGCTTCATTTGGAAGGCAGTAAAGATGATGGTCCCGTGTCGTAGATCTACGGCACGTAAAAGAACCTCAAGCCCGATAGACCTCTGAGCAAAATTACCAGTATTTCACGTCCAATATAGAACGGGACGCTAAGGACCACAGCAGTTATAGAGCGTCCATAAATAAAACCCAATTTAATTTAATTTTACCCCTAAAAATAAACTTATTTTGTTATGTTCACCGTGTTATTGCAAAATATGCGTCAATTTTACAATTTGCAGTTTTAAGCCCATAGCCACCTATATTTGCTGCAATCAAACAGAATAGTGTTTATTTACCACTGATACGTTCATCACAACGTTGGTAACTGTCACAGAATGTTTATCCCTAAAAAGAAGACGGTGCAACAAGCTGAAAACTAAATACACCCTTAAAAATACATTTTGTCCTGATCGTTTTGTTATATTGCTTTACATGAGTTTTACTTTCTCTACTACGTGTAGTAGGTAAGTAGGGAAGTATTTCATTCCTCCCAAAAATTCGATATCGATATTTCACAGAAATGCATGTTTTGAGGCCCCCTAAATCCAAATTAAGCATTTTTGCAAACATGTCCGTGTATTGTCTGTCTGTGTACCTGTGAACAGCATCACTCAAAAACGAAAAATTGGATAAGTACCAAACTTAGTATTTATGTTCAGTATCTTCCAAGGATATGACACGAAGATTTTCAAGAAAATCTCCCACCCCAACTACCCTTTACTCGGAACTCTTTTCGAAATTTTTTATTTTCTAAAAAATGGTTCTAGCAATTTTTATTAAAATACCATGCATTAAAGATATTTCAATGGCAAATAAAATGTATATTTTAAATTTTCTAGGAATAGCCTGTGAAGTCATTTTCATTCAGAAGGAATTTCGTATAATCTTGTATAACTGGTAAACGATAAGCGATAAACGAAAACGTACTACACAAAAAATATAGATCACCTTTCTGAGATTCTGTTATTGATGGTTCGAATTTCTCATTTCATGGTCACTCTTTAAAGTCCTTACAACATTCAGTTGTTTCTCGCTATTACATGGAAACAGTATGGAATTTTAAAGCCAGCATATAGCGTCCAGTTGTTAAACATTTGACTATCGCTGTTCTCTTTGTATCTATAACGAAATGTGTAATGTAGCTATTTCTGTAAAGGTTTA
This sequence comes from Deroplatys truncata, assembly GCA_030765065.1. Taxonomy (NCBI): domain Eukaryota; kingdom Metazoa; phylum Arthropoda; class Insecta; order Mantodea; family Mantidae; genus Deroplatys; species Deroplatys truncata. The sequence goes on from CM060987.1 coordinate 23,951,173, forward strand.
TTTGGATAAAAATGCAGTAGACACAAACATAAGCTTTATTAAGAATAGTTTGTGTACCCACTAATAAACAATAAAGGGTAGAGAAAGTCATGTGAATCAATCACATCATAATTTTTTTTTCTTTTTTTAAATCTTGACACTCCGGATTAGGATTAGCACATCAATCGAAGCTGCTCAGCCTATATAGTGACGCAAAAATATTAAATTCTAACTGATGTGCTGATCACAGCGTTGGTAACCATGTCACCAAATGTTTATCTGCTGAAAAGAAGAGCATAAAAGCGTCGTTACAATATTCTGTTCTACTCGTTGTGTTGTATTGCATTTAGTAATGAATCATCGTCTAAGAGGACGTCCATGGCGGCGTGGTATAGTGCTACGGGAGTCTTCAATAGCAAGAGTCAGAATACCAATGATGGTATACAACATTCGTGAAAGACATATCAGTCCCTTAGGCCGCAATCTATTTAAGATGAAAATTCTATTCCAGAGTGTAAATGTACTAACAATATTGTGTTTTAAGTTACGTGCAATTGATAAATTAGTTTCTGCTTTCAACAATTACACTCTTTAATTCGCAACTACTAGTAATATATAAATGAGAAAATGTAAAGGTGAAAAATTTTTACGGAACAGAAACTGTTTTATTAGATTATTACTCAAATTAATTATGTATTATTTAATATAAGAAAAACTAAATGAATAAACATGAACACTATTTAGAGTATTTATATGCATACTAGAGTATGTTCATAACTCGTATTAGTTCATAATTCGAAATGAAGAAAAAGATTCAAAGTATTGTGCTTTACACCGGTTTTAAAAATCTGATGTGTTACATTCACATGACTTTCTCTATCCTCTATTGTTTATTACTGGATATAACTATTCTTAATAAAGCTTATTTTTATATCTACTTCATTTTAATCCAGACACACCTTTGCAGAAATGCCTACATTACACATTTTGTTATAGAATCAAAGGGAACAGCGACAGTCAAATGTTTTAGAACCGGACGCCATATGCTGCCTTAAAATGTCATACTGTTTCCACACAATCGCGAAAAGCAACTGAAAATCGACAGACTTGAAAAGAATGACGAAGTCTTGAACAATTCAAACCATTAAAAACGGATATCTCAGAAATGGCTTACGTCACAAAAAAACCGTTTGAAATAGAGTGTGTTTTAAGGAGATCCAAGTTTTTTTTGTTTGTTTTTGTTTTTGTGTAGTACGTTTTCGTCTATCGCTTAGCGTTTAATTATTTGTCATGTAAATATCTGTAATACAGGTATTTTAATCAAAATCGTAAGAGTCTATTTTATATAAATAAAAAAAAATTCGATATAATTATGTTCCACGTAAAAGGTACGTGGGGTGGGATTCCTTGAAAATCTTCGTATCCAATCATTGGAAGATACTCGACTTAAATAACAAGTTTGGTATTTAACCGAATTTTCATTTTTGAGTAATGCTGTTCACACATACATACGAACCTGTTTATAAATGTTTTTGAGGAGTTCAAGGGGCCTCAAAACATATTCCCCGGTGGATTTTTGGGTGGAATACAATGTCTTTTCTACCTGCCATGTAGGCGTAGAAAAAGTAATAAATGAAACAGCCATATATAAATAATAAACTATTTAGAGTATTTACATACATACCAGTACTGTACCCATAATGCGAATTAAAGAAAAAAATTCTGAGTACTGGTACTTTACACTGGTTTTAAAACGTCAACTTTCGGAAAGGCAGAATCAGACCACTCAAAAATTCAATGCCATACCCGGGATTTGAACCACGGATCTCCCAGTCTCCGTCCGGCTGCTCTAACCACTGAGCTAACATGTCAACATGCCGGCACGATATTAAATTCTCCAACTGATTCGCATTTTTCCCGGTAAACCATAAGATCACAAATTGTACTGAGATGACATACCCCAATGGCGACTTACAATGTTGTAAGTACTTAAGTCCCGGGCTTCATAGTTTCAACCACTATTAGGTCAATTAATGGAATTAATTGTTCTTCCACACAAGCCGTGTGTTGCACAAGGTTGGAAAGGTAGAATCAGACAACTGAAGAATTCAATGCCAAAAACTTAAAAAATCCAACGTCAATGTTTCTTTGCTTCTTTGATTTTTCCACATAGTTATTGTATGCTGCCATCGTTTAGGCTTTGCGATGATTGAAGTCTTCGTGTAATTCCTAGAACACACTGGGAACACTTTCAATATTTAGGTCTGCTTCTTCATCCCAGTCCCCATCAGTGTCATCATATACAACCTGGAGAAGAATGACCTTGCTCGACCGAAGCATAAATAATAATAATAAATAATCCCGTGACGCTACGCCCACGTACACACGGCAGAGATGGGTGATCATTCAACCCAAATTGAGAAGTCATGTGGCCAGCATCATGCATCCCCCAGCTAGAAAGTTGGCCTTTGTTGCCGGGATCGCTGTCTATCGCAGCTCCACACTTTCCTCGCGATGCTGAGTGAGCACCGGTCCAATACCCGGGGGTGGGATAGAACCCGGTCGCATTTCTTGGCTGGGAACCAGAGCTCCACGCTCTAGCACACAGCGCCACGACCAGAAGTGGATGTATGTCGTGTCACAAATGGATGCCATATTGAACACTTGTAATTTGTGTTATCAACTTTCAGAGTTTTCCGCAGAGAAAATAATATGAGTTTGAAACTCCTATAACATTTGTGAATATCCTGTATATTAATAACTGTTTTTCCATTCGGTGAAATGTTTACCTCCTTTTATAATTTGGGTTTCCACTGACGTCTCTTCACCGCAATGGTGTAAACAAATATGGAACGTACAGTAAAATGACTCCCCATCATCTCATTTGTAGATGACCTGCGTTATTATAACTGTTTATGTTAATAACTTCCCATGTGTGATATAACATTTCTAATACTGAACAAAACTTGTAATTTTGATAGGCCCAGGAAAACCTATTTATATAATTATTAACTCTCCATAGAAACCGCAGGACTTTGCAGTTATTGGGGGAGCTTCCGTGTACCTGTGAACATGTGGGCTGTACTGGAGTTACTCATGCCAGGGAGGCTACATAGGAGGTACTACACAAAATGCAAACCAGAAGCTCACAGCTAGAGAATCATTCACTGTGTATGGACTCTGGAGTAGTTGAAAACAGTGTCGTGAAGGATCTTTACAGGAGACCAGGCAACACCCGGTAGTGTTTAGTCTTCCCAATATAATTGGAGCTCTGTGCTGGATGACCTATATTTCCTCGGTACTTGTGGGACTTTTATGGAATAACAAACTAAAAAGGAATGATAGGGACTCTCCAGTAGAGGGAGACCTATTATCAGAAAACTGAATCATCTATGGATAGTCAACACCTGGACAAAACTTTGCCTGTTGTAGCAAGAATAAAAAGGAAGGTCATACGAACTAGGAGAATTGGGAACGATCCGCAACCAGGATCCTGGTATAACGAAAGTGTCGAGGTTAACCTTGCTATGAAACTAGTTCAGATTAACTTGCAGCACTGCAAAGCAGCCTCTGCTATTTGAATCAAAAATCTGGCAGAGGAAAACATTGATATAGCACTCATACAGGAACCTTGGGTGCACAAGGGCACTGGGAGTACATTGCTTATTCCCAATACTGATAACTAAGAATTTGCATCTACACTAGGAATTGGTTAAATGCATTGCTGCATGTAGAGTACTGTTCCACGGACGTGATCGTTGTTGGAACATCCTTGATGGTATGGGGCAGGAAGAGAGCCGTAGTGTTCTCATCAGCGTAACTACCTTATGATGAACCTAATTCGCCGTCGGAGGCGGCGAGGAAATTGGTGACTCACTACGACCAAACAAGCAACTCATCCTAGGGACTGATGCCAATGCTCACCATGTTTTATGGGGCAGCACTGACATCAAATCAAGAGGAGAGCAACTGACAGAATATTTGGTAGGTACAGTTAATATTCTGAATAAAGGCAGTGAACCTACTTTGTTACTTCCCAAAGAAGGGAAGTCATTAATATTATACCTAGTTTCTAACTGGCAAGTGTCTTCAGATGTTTCGGCATCTGATCTCTCTCTCTCTCTCTCACACACACACACACACACACACACACACACACACACTACATACATCTGCTTTAAGATTAGGTATGTATGATAACCATGTGAAATATAGGAATCAGATGAGTACTGATTGGGAAGGCTATAAAACGACCTTTCTGCATTAGTTTCGGGAATACCCAAGAATGTCAAATCGGAACTGGATACGGAGTTGGCCACTGACCAGCTGCAGCAGTCCATTCTCCAATCCTACTACCAAAATTGTCAGGTAAGGTCGCTTGCTCGCCAAGGCTAACTTGTTGGTGATCTAGAGAGCTAACAAACCCAGGAAGAAAGCAAGGAGACTTTCAAACTTGCAAGAAGAACCGACATGTAGGTACTTTATCGGAAAGCACTAACCAATTACAACAAAGTAATCTATAAAGCCAAAAGGCATTCATGGAGGCTGCACTGCAAGGGGGTAAAGATATTCCAACTAGTTCAATAGTGAAATTCATGGCTAAAAATGCTAATAAGATAATTAGTACCATTAAACTGCCTCATGGCAGTTATACTCGGTCTTAACTGGAAACGCTATTGCATTTAGCTAGCATCCATTTTCCAGATTCAAATTAGTAATCAACCAATCGATCGGGGGCAAATCAATCTGCGTCGCCTGTGTCGTAACGGAAAGGACTGGAACCTGATCAAAGGGTTGATCACTTAAACCAAAGTTAGATGGATTATGAATTCATTTGAACTACTTAAATCAGCAGGGCCTAATTTTATCTTTTCTGTACTGCAATAGGTTAATTGATTCCATTCAGTCCCTGCTCTGCAGAATTTACAGAGGTTGCATAGACTATGGCTACGTTCCACTGGCATGGAGTCCGTTCCTAGCTAGGCCGAGGCGAAGGTATATCCTCCAATAAGATTCGCTTCGGTTTTTCTTAAAGGATTGGAGAGATTACCTAATAGACACTTACGGGACAGTACTCTGGGGATTGCCCCACTACACAGATACCAATTTGCCTATCAGTCTGGGAAATCGATGGGAAACAGCCCTTCGTCATGTTGTGTCTGCTATAAAGAAGTTGCTGGCGTCCAAAGAGATTTCCATTGGTGCATTTCTCGATACTGATGGTGCCTTTGATAAGACTTCCGTGAAGTAATTATGAAAGGCCTTCAATATTCACCACCGATTATTTGTAGGTGGATAGATTTCAGTTAACCAATAGAGCGTTAATCTTAACTGTGTTTGGGCAGACGCTTGGTCTATCAGCGGCCAGGGGCTGCCCGCAGGAAGTGGTCCTCTCGCCTTTACTTTGGAGCCTGGCGTGGATGGACTAATGTGGCAATTCAATAATGCCGGCTTCCTTACCATTGCAGTTGTGAAAGATATTGTTATTATCATCAAAAGGAAATTTCCTAATACTGTTGTCGAGTGCTTCAATCTGCACCCAGTTGAAACTGGATGCGACGAAACCAACTTTCTGTCAATCCAAAACAATTGTGGCAATACCCTTTATGAATGAGGAATACCGGAGCCTACCTTATTTGGTGAAACTGTACCATATTCATCACAATTTTTTTCATCGCTATTTGGCAAAACTTGGATACATAACACGATGGTTAGATCCCTTTTTCTCTTACGCTGCATTGTACTGGTTGCCAAGAGTCAAATTAAGGCAGTGCAAAAATGAACTTAGCAAGTTGCAAAGGGTGTTTTACGTTGTCATTACAGGGCAGCCTTGGAAATGCTGTTGGAACTCGTCCCCTTGCCCATCCACAGGTTAAAGCAGGTAGAAGTATAACGCTTTAACGGGAAATATGTTTTTGGTATACCAAGGTTTTGTCTATCTCTTACGATGTACCAATTATACAAACGCATTTCAGGATGTAGAAGAATTCACAGACAATTCCGAAAATTCAAGAAATACATGTTATTTGTTATATAATGCGTAAATGTCTTAAACATGACATTTTAACCAATTAAGGGACATTTTTTAAAAATAACTAATTTCGAAAAATTCGTCCATGTAAAGGGTAGTTTGGGCGCAGGATTTTCTTGAAAATCTTCTTGTCCCATTTTTTAAACTTAATAACAAGTTTGGGATTTATCCGACCGTTTTGTTTTTGACTTCACACACACCTTTTCTTATAAAATGCTTTTAATTCGGGAGGCCTCAAAATATGTATTCCGGTGAAATCTTAGCAAGAAGTTTTGGGTGGAATGCGATACTTCCTCTACCTACTAGGTACGTGGTAGAGAAAGTAATAAAGTGGATGGATACCAGAAGAAGTTGGCAACAAACGATCTCAGAACAGTTGCTCAATCGCATGTAATAACCAGTGCTTGCAGAATCACAATATGAGAGAGACATTATGATGGACTACTGTAATTTGGATTCGCAGCTTGTGGCAAGAGGCTTCCAGAAGTCGCGAGCACCAACTCCAGAGGACAACGACCTGAGAAATCAAAACTAGAGTAAAAGCAAGTTACCTTACCTACCACTTACGTAACATTTAAAACCAGGTGATATTAGCCTGACCTATCTTACTGCAGTGAGAGCTAAGGTGCCTCACGGTTCAGAAACCTGCTGTCGATCGACGCGACCATGATTATAGAAATTCATCTCTTTTTACACACATTAGACCAGTATTTCCTAAACCCTTCCGCTTAGGGAATCCTTGAAAGGCTACCTAAACCTCGAGGAACTTCCATTACATCTATGCCAAAATACGCATGTGTTGTACAGTTCCTCGCAAATATTTTGCCTGATGGAATGTAGCGAAACAAAAGTTATTGTATAGCATTGTATTGTCACTGATAGATACCACCAACGATTTTACAGTTCACCATCAAAAGAATAAACACTCTGCCGGAGTGAGGAAATCGCATTAACAATCTATTTATCACGGCGTGCCGTGTTGCCAAGTCGGAATTGACACAACCCGCTCGCGTTTACACTCTGTTCACCACTGTGTAATTTGCTGTCCTCTCGCGGAGCTCTATCTTATTTGGTTGGTAATTCTGCTCGTGCGTGCGCGCACGCGTGTGTGTGTATGTGTTTACAGACATTATACATGTAACAACCTTAACTTCAGTTGACCCCTGTCTGCAAACAAGTGAGCATTTAACGAAAACACAGTTTTCCTAACTATTTGTTGCATTGTCATTGACAAGTGTATGTAAAATACTGCACTATTGTAATGAATCTTAGTGTTATGCAAATAGCTAAGGTTCTTAGGGTAACACTAAGAAATCGAATTTGTATGTACACTCGGTCAAACTGAAAATGGTCCGGTCTCTTGAGCAGCTAAACTTTTTCCAAGTCCCTTCGGTTCACAATCGTCAACTTCTGTGCGCCGCTCGACTCTATAGTACAAACTGCAAGATGCTGATTTCGCCACCTCCACACCGTGCTTCGCGTGGAGCAGTGGTTAAGCTACTTAACTTCTACGCAAACAGCTCGAATTCGATTCTCAGTAGTGGACTGTTATCTTTTTATTTTTCTACAACTTGTTTTACTGTAATATAACTTAAATAATGTAGCTTGTGTCATTTTATTTTACTTACAACAATGGTGAAATTTGTGGTTGTAAAATTAAATTGACCCGAGTATGAAACCTTCTCCCGACCCGATAAATTGTCATAGTTGCTACTAAATAAACACCACATACATAAATAGAAAGAAAATCGATTATATTTTTACTCGTGTATTTAGAATGAAAGGGGGAAAACGTTGATTAACTCCACGGAGATTTGAACTTGCAACCTCATGAGCAGTAAGCTGTCTACCACTGAGCTAGTGCTACAGTAACCGTGGCATTGTAACGAACTTTAGTCATACTCTATTTGAGAATCATAAATCAATAAAGTGTGTTTTGGGTACAAATATTTAGTGTTCAAACACTCTGAAACGTCTATTTGTTTGAAATCCCGTACATGAATTATTTTCTCGGAGCAATTTTGTGATTATAGTTGTGTTCCCCTTATAACTACTACAATATACGCAGTCTTGTGAACAAAGCCTGGCTGTCACGAGCGCTCATGGAAGTACCCGATTTGAGCTCCGTCTCTCAGACGGCGGCCAGATTTAAATCTTTAGTTATGCAGCTGACTTGTTCCCTATTTCAAGTACTCCTGTGCATGTACCCAAGGAATGCAATTTGCTATGACTTCGTAACTGAACATTATTCACTGATACCTCTCACTTAAGGCAGGTTAGTCTGAGATTCATCAAGATATGTCTCAGTGATCCATCATCTCCTTAGGACTCCAGATCTCAATTCAGTCCATAACATTTGGGCTGAAGTGACTTACGTCCTGGATAACACAATATTTGTTGAGAGATGATGCAGGAGATTTGGTATGATGAAACATCGTTGAAGAACATTATGATGTGACAGCAAGTGGAGTGGCTATTGATAAAAACTGATTATTGCGTTCACATAACTTCCTCTATTCATTCTTCTACAAAATATTCTTACTAATCTTATTCTTCTGTTCACTTGTTAAATCGAGACAAAGCTTTCATTGCACATTTCGGTGTAGCTATAAGAAGAATACGGTAGACTAAGGCTGTAGTAAATGTTTACAAATCGGATCGCTGTGTGATGGCTTTGAAATTCCACGTTCTTTGCATTCGAAAAAACGAAAAGTTGAAGACAATACAAGTGTTTGAAAATTCAAAAACACAATATCTCGGAAATGGTTAAGGCACAAACAGCTGACGTTAAATATGTGCTTTAGCGAGATCTACAAGTATGATTTTATTTACCTCTTACGGTTTACCAATTACACAAAAAAACATCCAGAATGAAGAGGACTTCGCAGGCTATTCACAGAAAATTCAACATACACATTTTGTCTTGCAAATTTCATATTTTAAAGAAAATTGTTAAAGCCGTGTTTTTGAGAAAATAAATTTCGCAAAATTCCCCATGTAAAGCGTAATTTGGGGTGGAGAATTTTCTTGACAATCTTCACGTTGCATCTTTGGGAGATACTGAAGTTAAATACCAAGTTTGGTATACATATCCAGCATTTTGAGTTATCACACACACACAATCTTTTTCTAAAAATAGCTTTTTATTCAGGGAAAATCAAAATGTGTATTTCAAGTGAAGCCTCGGTATTGAATCTTTGGGTTGAAAGCGATACTTCCCCAGCTTACTATAGTAAGTAGTACAAAAAGTAAACAAAAAAACACTGTGTTGCACTCATATGGCTTTCTTTACTCTTGTACAAACTATTTTTACAAACGCTTACTCTAAGTCTACTTTTACTTCATGTTAATCGAGATAAACATTTGCAGAAACTATCTTATTGCTAATTTTCTTGTAGGTAGAAGGGGAATATGGTAGGTTTTAAGCGATAGTCAAATGTTTTAAGCGCTGGTTGCTATGTGGAGCATTCTCTTTGTATGTCCAGGACATAAGAAACCGAATAACGAATTTCCATTTGAGAAAGAGTATATTGGAAAATTCAAACAAATAACAGGGAATATCTCGTAAATGGTTCACTCCACAAAAAATGTTTATGACCTAAATTGTGTGTTAACGAGATCTACATGTTTTGTGTAGAGATATCTTGTGTATCTCTTACGGTTTACCAGTTATGCGCAAGTCATTCAGAATGAAAAGGACTTTTGGGTACATTCCGAGAAAATTCAAGACATGCATTTCATTTGTCATAAAAATATCTTAAACATATGATATCTTAATCAAAATCGTTAGAGCCATTTTTGAGAAAATAAAAAAAAAAAAAAAAATCGAAAATGTTCCATGTAAAGGATAGTCTGGGATGGGGGAAATTTTCATGAAAATCTTCGTGTAGTACCACTGGAAGATAGTGAACTCCAGTACCAAGTTTGGTATTTATCCGACGTTTCATTTTTACTTTCTCTACTACGTATAGTGAGTAGGGGAAGCATTGTATTCCACCCAAAAATTCGATACCGAGATTTCACCGGAAATATATGTTTTGAGACCCCCTGAATCCAAAAAAAGCATTTTTGGAAACATGTCCGTGTGTGTGTGTGTGTGTGTGTGTGTGTGTGTCTGTCTGTGTGTGTGTCTGTGAACAGCATAACTCAGAAACGAACAGTCGGATAAACACCAAACTTGGTATTTAGGTTCAGTATCTTCCAAGGATGCGACACGAAGGTTTTCAAGAAAATCCCCCCACCCCAGAGTACCCTTTACATGGAAGATTTTTTGAAAATTTTAATTTTCTCAAAAATGGCTCTAACGATTTTGATTAAAATATCATATGTTTAAGATATTTTTATGACAAATAAAATGTATATCTTGAATTTCCTGGGAATGTCTCCAAAAGTATTCTTTATTGTGAACGACTTTTGCATAACTCGTAAACCATAAGAGATGGAGAAAATTTTACTACACAAAAATGTAGACCGCGTTAAAATACACAATTTATGTCATATACATTTTTTTTTGAAGGAACCATTTTCGAGATATTGCTTGTTATTCTCTTAAATTTTTCAATACTTATTTTCTAAAATGGGAATTCATTATTCATTTTTTTGTCTTGGATATGCAAAGAGTTATAATCTGTGGCAAAGGGAATGGTGCTGCACCTAGCAACCAGCTATTAAGAGATATGTATGTGCTTAAAGGCTACTGTATTTCTATATTGCCCTTGTAAATATATATTCCCCTTACATCTACAAGAAAATTAGCAATAAGATAGAGTCTGCAAATGTTTATCTCGATTAACATGAAGCGTATGGAGAATAAGCGTTTGTATAAATAGTTTGTACAAGAGTAGAGAGTCAAGAGTACAAGTCATGTAAGTGTAACACATCAGATTTTTGAGTTATGCTGTTCACAGACAAACACACACGGACGTTTCCAAAAATGTTTTTTTTTTGGATTAAGGGCACCACAAAACATGTATTTCCGGTGAAATCTCGGTATTGAACTTTTTAGTGAACGTAATATCTCCCCAGTTTACTATAGCTAAGTAGTAGAGAGAGTAAAAACGAAATAAAAACACTTTCGTTTACTGTTTGTTACAAAGTACTGTCAGGGTTTAACGCTGCTTGTAAGAGTATCAATTTGCTTTACCTCGTGTCGCTAAGCAGCTATTAGAAGCAAAGGAATGTTTCCTTTGTGGGACGGGTTCGATCTGCATACCTGAACCTGTGCAGATTTCACCTTCGTGCGGAGCAAGAAAGATGTACGAGGCCAAACTGACACACATTCCCTACATCGGACGAAAACATTCGCGAGAAACTACAGATGCTGATCCCTATCAGAGTTGCCGAGTAAGGAATCCGTCACCGTTTAGAAAGTCGTTCAATTTTATTTTTACATTTTAACCATTCCCAATTGCGTATCTTTTTAGATTCGCTCTCATATAAAGTACATCATAAGGGGGATGGCGAGCGGGATGGCTCAGCCCGCATCCGGTCCCGGATTCAAATCCTGTGGGACGACCAGTCTGACATTTTTTCCCCTTCTTTCTTCGTGGTTTCCCTCAGTCGCCAAGATAAATACCGGAATGTATATTTAATACAATGACCCAAGACTTCCAATTTGGGTTTAAAACAATAATAAAAATGAAAATAGATAGTAAAGGTGAATGCTCCGCCATCTATCCACAGATAACGAAAATAGGTAGAATAGATGGCACCCTAATGCCAACTGCTAGGCAGGTGTAGATGCAGAATACGGTTGCCTGCACAAGGTCTATGCGGACACATGTCGAAGCTGTCATCTGCCCGACATGTGTAGAAGCAGAGGTACAGTTACCTGTACAAGGTCTATGTGGACACGTGTCGAAGCTGTCATCTGCCCGACATGTGTAGAAGCAGAGGTACAGTTACCTGCACAAGGTCTATGTGGACACGTGTAGAAGCTGTCATCTGCCAGTTACATGTAGAAGCAGAGGTACAGTTACCTGCACAAGGTCTATGTGGACACGTGTCGAAGCTGTCATCTGCCCGACATGTGTAGAAGCAGAGGTACAGTTACCTGCACAAGGTCTATGTGGACACGTGTCGAAGCTGTCATCTGCCCGACATGTGTAGAAGCAGAGGTACAGTTACCTGCACAAGGTCTATGTGGACACGTGTCGAAGCTGTCATCTGCCAGTTACATGTAGAAGCAGAGGTACAGTTGCCTGCACAAGGTCTATGTGGACACGTGTCGAAGCTGTCATCTGCCAGTTACATGTAGAAGCAGAGGTACAGTTGCCTGCACAAGGTCTATGTGGACACGTGTCGAAGCTGTCATCTGCCCGACATGTGTAGAAGCAGAGGTACAGTTACCTACACAAGGTCTATGTGGACACGTGTCGAAGCTGTCATCTGCCCGACACATGTAGAAGCAGAGGTACAGTTACCTGCACAAGGTCTATGTGGACACGTGTCGAAGCTGTCATCTGCCAGTTACATGTAGAAGCAGAGGTACAGTTGCCTGCACAAGGTCTATGTGGACACGTGTCGAAGCTGCCATCTGCTCGACACGTGTAGAAGCTGAGATACTGTCTTCCACAGCAATGAAAGTCCCCGGGAAATGAAGCGCAGGGCGGAAATTGCTGATTAGACACGGTCCGATACCCCGCCTACTTGCTTATGGTACTCTTATTTATGACACACACAACAGCTCAGTTACAGCCCATTGAATAGTTTTACTACTTGCGTAGCATGCGTTTTGTCACACACATTCACTGTCCTTGTTACACTATTCCAAAATGATAAGGGCAGCACATTCCTATCAGGGACTTTTCTCCGTTGAACAGTACAGTTGCCTGGCACTAAGGTCTATGTGGACACGTGTCGAAGCTGTCATTTGCCTGTTACGTGTAGAAGTAGAGGTACAGTGCCTGGCACCAAGATCTATGTGGACACGTGTCGAAGTTGGCATCTGTTCGGCACGTGTCGAAGCAGAGGTACAGTTGCCTAGCACTAAGGTCTATGAGGACAATGTCGAAGCTGTCATCTGCCTGTTACGTGTAGAAACAGATGTACAGGTGCCTGGCACCAAGATCTGTGTGGACACGTGTCAAAGCTGTCATCTGTTCGGCACATGTAGAAGCAGAGGTACAGTTGCATAGCACTAAGGTCTATGAGGACAATGTCGAAGCTGTCATCTGCCTGTTACGTGTAGAAACAGATGTACAGGTGCCTGGCACCAAGATCTGTGTGGACACTTGTCGAAGCTGTCATCTGCCCGTATAGAAACAGAGATACAGTTATCTAGCAGTAAGGCGTCTGTAGACACGTGACGAAGTAACATTGTATGGTACAGGAATGGGACCTAGAACGTTAACTGTACGGCACACAGCGATCCACGAGGTATGGCCTAACAGATCCTTTACGATATGACCATGTTAAAACGATGTAAAATATTGAAAAAGATGCAGTTTACACTAATTTCTTGAAATGCAGTTTTCTCCTTGGCCGCAGCAACCTTAGAAAGGTATTGAGATTCTTTGCCGTCAACGGTTCGTTTATTACTTTGTGTTTATTCGCTTCTTCACAGGCATAAAATACGAATAACTGGGATAATACGTCTACAGCTTTCTGTGAGATTACAGCAAACTCCGTAACCAAGAGATACGTACAGAAAATTCGTTCAGATTCACCTTTAATGTGATAACGCATTTTATACTTGATGGTTGATAAATTAGTGATATAACACGTTCGTGCTGAGCTTACGTTCGGACTTTAGCCGGCAACGTGAGTTTTCCTAATACTGGGAAGTACGCTGTTTGCCGGCGGAGTCGGATATTCATATCCTCTTAAATTTAAGCAAATAGATTTCTCATGCAAATTATAACTACAATAATCACACACCTTCGTCATAGAAGACGTTGGAAATGATGTCCTTGTCGCAGCATACATCTCTCACACCTTTTAAGAAAAACTGCATTGACACTCATTAATTCTTGATGGCAATGTAAATAAAACCATGCTTCCTTCGCTTCCCCCGCAAAAAAAAAAAAAAAAAAAAAAAAAAAAAAAACACGCGGATCAATAGAGCGACCGTTGATATTATCCAACATCCAATTGCAGAAATTAATTCTACTCACATTATCGCGTGGTTGCAATTCCTGAATCACAGCTATCTCATAGGGTTTTAATTTAAAAGTTTAGTGGCATTCCAAGACGAGATTTACGAAATTCCTGTGTAAGCTTTCTCTGAAGCCTCGTTCTAACTTTTTTCCGAAGCCATCGAGTTTTTCCTCTGCGAGAACAAGGTGATTTATTTTCGGTTTCTTATCAAAGAATAGATTCCGTTTCCCTAAATCTATTTACAAGATTACGAAGTTTATCTATGAAGCGCATGCACATAGCGGCTCACTTCTCTACAAGAGTTTGTTGTCACGTAGGAATCATACATGAAGATTCTGTGTACTAAAGTATACGGATTTTTCCCGCATTACAATGGCACTAACACACTACAACACTGAAACACGTGGTCTCACAACGTACCAACCTCTGTATGAAGGTCGCATCAACTGATTAGCCGGCACACGGGGAGGAGCGAAAAGCGGAGGAAGAACAGATCCGTTTATAAACAGCGCCGTGCAGGGCAAGCAATTCCCCGTAATACGGCCCGCCTCAAAACGAAGACTCTGTGAAAGTAAATGGGTCAATTATCTCTCAAGAGACATTTCTTGTGGATGCCAAACTTGTTAAAGCCAAAGGTTTATCCAACAGTATTTTTTTAAATGTTTATAAACTTCTTCAAAATACGCAAGTTTCTTACTCCAGGATTAATTTTCAAGAAACAGAAGAATGTTTTTATTATCTGCCTAAAGAAAATTGGAAGTCGTTACTCCCTAAAGAAACTTAGACCATCCTATACTTAAATTATTCTTGGTAATTGTGTTCTCATTGAGTAAATTCAGATTTCTGTGGAACCCCAAACGTAAGATCTATCCTGCCGACCATAACTACAGTTCATAATCACAAAATATCCAAAGTTCTCGTTGCCCCGTATGGGACATTATATGCGAAATGGAACGGCAAAAAACCTCGCATTTATTTATTTATTTGTGTTTCATTGTAATTTTTGCTGTTAATAAGGGGTGCTAAGAAAAGCATATTTATCAAATATTAGCATCTAAAACCCACGGTTGTCACGTTATTGAACATAAATGTATCGTATTAATTCATGTTGTCACCTTTTAAGTACGCATAGCTCTCGAACTCTTTATTTCAGAATATTGTACCAAATCTCATTTTGTAGATAAAAGTCCGCATTTTATTACAGCATATTCTAATTATGTTTATAATATTCACAAAAATCTAAGTTTTTACTTATTTTAAGCACCTGTGGGTTTTAATAAAACTAATATTAGATTGAGAATGATCCATAGTGTCATTAAGAGAAAGCAGCAATGTTGATAGTGGTAATGTTAGGGTGTTTTAGTTATGACACAAAAAATGAATAAATGCAGCGACTTACGTGGTTGATGCACGATGATCATCCAGCCCCTGTGAACCCGTGAGGAAATAAACCGCATACTGCTTAGTAAGCGCATTTAATGTTTAACCGTATGCACAGCAGCTTGCTTGACCTTCAGTTCAAAACAAACGTGCGAGAGCGACCGTGAGCACGTATTTTACTACTCCCGCGCATACGATAATTCACTTTAATTATTTCAGACGAATTCTTATGTCACCATTGCAGTAAAATATGTTTGTGTTTGAATTACGGAATCTACCATATATAATACAATTCTTCTTCTTAATCCGTTACCGCCTACACTTGAAAAATACAAATTTCTTCACTTAAGTAGAAGTAAGAATATGTTTACTTATCAGTATGAAATTTAAGTTTAGGGAATCAAAATAAAGCTGGATTTAAATAATTAGATTTAAAGGTTTCAGAGTTATAACAGCATGAAGTTGGGGATTTTAGGAAGATACGATAAATTTGAATAATTTTAATTGCAAAACTATGATGTTTTGAATTTAAGAGTTTGCATGAAGTACTGATGGGGCCTGTCTCCAAATACACAAAGTCTGGTTTCGTTTAAAAAAATCTGATGTGTTACACTCACATAACTTTCTCTACTCTTGTACAATCTAATTTTACAAACGCCTATTCTCCATATGCTTCATGTTAATCGAGATATCGAGATGTCAATCTTATTGGTAATTTTCTTGTAGATGCAAGGGGAATATGGTAGCTTTTAAGCGATAGTCAAATATTTTAACGCTGGTTGCTATGTGGCGAATTCCATTCTCTTTGCATGTTCAGGACATAAAAAAATGAATAACGAATTTGAGAAAAAGTATAAGTATTGGAAAATTTAAGGAAATAACAAGCAATATCTCGAAAACGGTTCACTCAACAAAAGAAACGTATATGACATAAGTTGTGTATTTTAACGCGATCTACATTTTTTGTGTAGTAAAATTTTGTCTATCTCTTATGGTTTACCAGTTATGCAAAAGTCGTTCACAATGAAGAATATTTTTGGAGACATTCCCAGAAAATTCGAGATATACATTT
Organism: Deroplatys truncata; assembly: GCA_030765065.1. Classification (NCBI taxonomy): domain Eukaryota; kingdom Metazoa; phylum Arthropoda; class Insecta; order Mantodea; family Mantidae; genus Deroplatys; species Deroplatys truncata. Next base: position 23,967,732 of record CM060987.1, read on the forward strand.
TATTTGTCATGACAATATCTTAAACATATGATATTTTAATCAAAATCGTTAGAGCCGTTTTTGAGAAAATTAAAATTTTCGAAAAATGTTCCATGTAAAGGGTAGTCTGGGGTGGGGGGATTTTCTTGAAAACCTTCGTGTCGCATCTCTGGAAGATACTGAACCTAAATACCAAGTTTAGTGTTTATCCGACTGTTCGTTTTTGAGTTATGCTGTTCACAGACACAGACACACAGACACACAGAGACACACAGACACACAGACAGACACACACACGGACATGTTTCCAAAAATGCTTTTTTTGGATTCAGTGATTCTCAAAACATGTATTTCCGGTGAAATCTCGGTATCGAATTTTTGGGTGGAATGCAATACTTCCCCTACTTACTATACGTAGTAGAGAAAGTAAAAATGTAAGGTTGATTTTCTTCTATTTCGGACGATTTGAAATGGAATGTACCGTATATGGTTAACGTTCCATCTGTATTTCACTGGCTATAAACACGTATACCTCTTCCTGTTCTTCTATGAAAATGGATAGAAAATGAAACGCGTTAGGACGTGTTCTCCCTCTCTTATACCGACACGGGTAGCCGGCATGGCCTCGTGAACGTCAGGTTGCGATACAAATCCTGCCAGCACTGTCCTCTCTGAATTAGGCTGTTTTCCAAGTTTGCCTCAGTGCTCATTACTGACAAAATGCTGGGGAGGTAAATACCCTGAAGTTAAACATGGAACGTTTTCTTCCTAAATTTCCTCTCCGCATCATTATTTCATTTATCACAAGCCTGTGGTGTCGTATATGTAGTAAAACTGGCGTTAAACACAAAAAATAACCATGTATTACATTCACATGAATTTCTCGACCCGTTCTTCAACAAACTATTCTCAAAAAAAAAAGCTTATTCTTCTATTTACTTCGTGTTAATCGAGATAAAGATTTGCAGGAATGGTTTTACTACATATTTGCTTGTAGGTACAATGCTAATAAAGGGATACAGTACGATTTAAGCAATAGTCAGATCTTTTAAGAGCTGGTCACTATGTGATGGCTTTCAAAGTCCGTTCTCTTCGTATGACCGTGAGAAAAAAACGAATAGCGATTTTGCAGTTAAAGTATAATAAAATATATTTGAAAATTCAAACCAATAATAAAGAACACCTCGGAAATGGTTAACGCCACAAAACATTTTATTTGAAATAAATTGTGCGATTTAATGAGCTCTTCATATTTTATATAACAATAGGCGAAGTCGTGGCCGAATGGTTAGACCGCTTGCCACCCACCAAGGCGGATCCAACAGTGGGATTTGCGGTGCACGAAGCGACATCTGCGCAGGTTTTCTTCGGGTTCTCCGCTTTCCACCAACTGCTTCATCACCTTTCATTTCATCAACTTCGCCTTCATTTCATATCATCTTCCCTCAGTCTCATAACTGGCTGTGGGCCGATCCCTTTTTCAGGTTCCTGATTCTCTGGTTCAATGTCCGTCTACTGCTCAATAAGCCTCTGGCCCTAAGCACGGTTGTAAGTCCTAGGGATGTAAGCCCTACATACGAGAGTAAGCCGACTAAGTAAATAAATTTTGTCTATCCCTTACGGTTTATAAGTTATAAAAAGGTCATTGAGAATGAAGACTTCACAGCTATTGCTAAAAAATTCAAGATATACAGTTTATTTGTCATGCAAAGATCTTAAACATATATATATTTTTAGAGCCATTTTTGAGAAAATAAAAAATAACCAAAATATTTCCATGTAAACGGTAGTTTGGGGTGGGGATTTTCTTGAAAATCTTCATGGCGCATCCTTGGAAGATATCGGTTTTGAGTTATGCTGTTCACACACAATCTTTTTTTTTTAATTTTATCCAGGGATCTCAAAACGTGTATACTTCCACTGAAATCTCAGCATCGAATTTTTGAGTGGAATGCAATACTTCCTCTACTTACTATAGGTAAGTAGTAGAGAAACACAGAGAGAGAGAGAGAAACAAAGGGTTTTTACACCGTGATCTCTCACACAGCTTACTGGTGCTGTTGGACAGTTTAGTTTCGTCAGCGACTGTCCTAATAATAACTGACGCTATTTTCTCCACACATTGCACCTGAATGCGAGCGCCAAATTTCGCAACTTTCACGTCCTCCTAAGTCCACGTGGCAAAAAACACAAAATCAGTAGTCTAAGGAACTCTAAATGCAGCTACTATCAACAAAAACATAACATAATGGTAAAAATCTGGTGTTACACTCACACGACTTTCTCTACCCTCTATCGCTTATTAATGGGTATACAAATGATTGTTACGTAAGTTTATTTTGCTATCTACTTCATTTTAATCGGTATAAACCTTTGCAGAAATAGCTACATTACACATTTCGTTATAGATGCAAAGAGAACAGCGATAGTCAAATGTTTAACAACTGGACGCTATATGCTGGCCTTAAAATTCCATTCTCTATGACATCGCAAGAAGTATTGAGTAATTGGAACTACTAATGACGGATATCTCGAAAATTAATGATGCCAAAAAAAAAAAAAAAAAAAAAAAAATAATAAAATAAAGGTATTCGAAATAAATAGTGTGTTTTAAAAGGATCCATATTTTTTGTGTAGTACGTTTTCGTCTATCGCTTAACGTTTACTAGTTATATAAGATTATACAAAATTCCATCCAAAAGAAGAGGATTTCTCATGCTATTGCCGGAAAATTCAAGATATACATTTTATTTGTAATGTAAATATCTTTAGTATACATTTTAATCGAAATCGTTAGCCATTGTTTTTAGAAAATAAAAACTTCGAAAAATGTTCCAGGTAAAGGGTAGTTTGAGATCGGGAGATTTTCTTGAAAATCTTCGTGTCACATCTCTGAAAGGTACTGCCAGTTATGTCTTCAGAAACGTGAACGTTTTTTAGAAAAAGGTTTCTTTTAAATTCAAGGGACCTCAGAACATGTATTTCCGGTAAAATCTCGATATCGATTTTTTGGGTGAAATGTAATATCTCCTCTTCTCTACGTACGCGGTAGAGGAAGTATTAACATTTCATAATTTAACTTCCCACCTAATGATGTAATAACGATAAGTAGTCTCTGTGGTATTGTGGTTAGTGTTTTAACTACTGAATCCAGAAGTGCCGGGTTCCATTCCGGGCTGAAGAAGGGGAATTTTTAATGGGTATCATTACCTACCCTCTGATGAATGTGTTTCATAGCAGTTAATACCTACCGCGAGTATCGCCACAGAATTTAGGGCAAGCTACACAAATAAAAGGCCAGATATTTGGTTGAAACTGGTACAGCATACAAACCACCGCACACGAGAGTCGTCCTCCGTGGCGTAGTGGTTACCATGCTAGCCTCTAGTTCCCGTGTCGCAGGTTCAAACCCGGCGGAGGGCGATGGATTTTTTTCGGGCGTAAAAATCCTTAGGATGGCTTCCTTCGGAAGGGAAGTAAAGCCGGTGGTCCCATGTCGTAGATTTACGGCACGTAAAAGAACCTCAAGCCTGGTAGAGGCCTCTGAGCAAAATTACCGGTCTTTCACACCCAATATAGAATGGGACGCTAAGGACCATAGTAGTTAAAGAACGTGCATTAATAAAAAACTATTTAATTTAATTTTACCGCACACGAGGACGAAAAATCTGCCCACACATCCCTGAGTTTGGTTGAAAATGGCACAAAAATTTACGTGAGTTTATGCAGAGATTCTACTAAAAAAATATAAGTTTATTGGGATTATTTCTCTAAATAACTACAATAAACGTTTTCAATATGCTGCTTCAGAATGGACGCGCATTTAGGACCTTATGCATCAATACTTTAGCTGATGTAGCCTATTTCTTGCAAGCTTTACTCCAACTCTGGCATGTCCGCCGGATAAGGTGAAAGGGAGAAATACTCGTAAGTGGAAAAGGTCATTGACTTCATGCAAACTCGCCTCAACTCTGGCTTGCCAAATGTCTGGAGATTTTCCATCTTCATTACCTTGTTACGGTAAAGGGAACAGAGGTGGATGAGATTAACTTCCAACATGGTTACTTATTACCAGATGGCGTGTCAGCTTTTGTTACATCATAAGCATTGCTAACATGTGCATAAATCCTTATCTTGGGCCCCAGCTATTGAAAATGCATGCTTATTAAGTGATTTTATGGCATTTTTATTTTCTTGTCCTTTGCGTCTTTATTTGGTCATTGTATTGCATTTACATTCAATGTATAAAACGTTTATATTACTGACATTTTACATAAGGATACTTTCCAAACATCAGAAATGTCATTGTTCAACTGAGAAATAAGAGAGACTATTTAACGGTTAGCCTAGAAAGGGTTGCTTGTGGGTGGAAGAGTTGCTAATGTCGTCAGGGGAGCAGATGTAATTACTGTTATGAATTCACGTCCCAAACTGGAGAAGAGACGGTCAGGTTTCCCTTTTTCGTGTTAATAAGTGCGCAAGTACGAGCTCTTCACTATGGATTTTATTTTAATCTGAGAACTCAAGAGAGTTAATGCTGCAGTTTTGTAAGATCTGCTTCAAAAAAAAATCTTTTGAAGTTCTTTAAACGAGAACATGGAACAAATGTATTTTAAATTAATTTTCTAAATTATCTAATTATTCTTGGACCTACCTTTTTTTTTACATAGCAATTATATTCATGTATAAATTAATTTATAGCTTTCTTTACGCTAATTTTAATTACATCTCAGTGTTTGGTCACTTTTGGTAAATTATGTTATTTTTAAAAATTTAAAGTCATTCAGGTCTTTTTCAAAAGTTTTAGGTCATCAAAATCCGGGCCCTGCTTATTAATAATTCAAAGAAAATGCAGCTTCTTCTCGCTGTCCTCGTGTGCAACATATCTAGACGACACGTTTTCAAGACATTATAAAAGTTTATTTCTGGTATGTTACTAAAATTAGAAAAAAGAAAAACAAAGATTATATAATAACTTAATGGCTATTCCTTATGCGTTTATGCGATTGGAACTATACTGTCTTATTCTTATATAATAATAGTTTTTATTATACAAGTGATTTACTTTAGATTTTATCCAAGAGTGGAAGCGTTTAATTTACTAAATTCAATAAGTGGATCAAGTTTAATTAATCGCTTGTATAGTACAAACGTTTAGGCACAGGAATTCTTAGAAGTTCACTTCAAGTTAGTTACACTCAGACCATTATCAATACCTAGAACGTATACAAGAGCGGCCAAAAATCACTGACGGCCGCTAAAACACGGTTTCCTGACAGGTCTGCACACGCCAACAGACTCTACGAGGGACTGGTTGTCTGTGACGTCATTGCGTAAATTCCAGTAACAGTTCACGTAATTTGTTTTCGTCCTGGCTTTAATGCTTGGAAATTCCTCTGCCTGCTTAATAAAATATTAAATAAACATAAGTTATTTAAAATTAGATCATTGTGTTACGTACAGTAACACTAGGCCTATAGGTGCTATGATCGGTTGCTAGTTTGTTACTAGGGATTGTAAACACATTTTTGTTTTTGTGTTAAAGAGATAGCTCTTCTAAACTGTAATATGGATACTGAGAGAAATGCACACATTCCTGATGTTAGTCAACTCTAAAAGCTTGATATATCAAAGTAAATTTGTCCTGATATCTTGGTAAATTTAAACTGTTATACATACACACTCTGCGATGTTTATATGTATTGTTGTGGAAAAACAATATGTAAAAATTACAGAGTAGAAAGGCAGTACAAGATAAGCATTTTGAGGATAGAAACGAGGTTGTTTTTTACTTTCTCTACTACGTATAGTAAGTAGGGGAAGTATTGTATTCCACCCAAAAATTCGATAGAGATTTCACCGGAAATACATGTTTTGAGACCCCCTGAATACAAAAAAAGCATTTTTGGAAACATGTCCGTGTGTGTGTCTACGTGTGTGTGTTGTGTGTGAACAGCATAACTCAGAAACGAAGAGTCGGATAAACACCAAACTTGGTATTTAGGTTCAGTATCTTCCAGAGATGCGACACGAAGGTTTTCAAGAAAATTCCCCCACCCCAGACTACCCTTTACATGGAACATTTTTCGAAAATTTTAATTTTCTCAAAAATGGCTCTAACGATTTTGATTAAAATATCAAATGTTTAAGATATTGACATGAGAAATGGAATGTATATCTCGAATTTTCTGGGAATGTCTCCAAAAGTATTCTTCATTGTGAACGACTTTTGCATAACTGGTAAACCATAAGAGATAGACAAAATTTTACTACACAAAAAATGTAGATCGCGTTAAAATACACAATTTATGTCATATACATTTCTTTTGTTGAGTGAACCGTTTTCGAGATATTGCTTGTTATTCCCTTAAATTTTCCAATACTTATACTTTTTCTCAAATTCGTTATTCATTTTTTTATGTCCTGGACATGCAAAGAGAATGGAATGCGCCACATAGCAACCGGCGTTAAAATATTTGACTCCCCTTGCATCTGCAAGAAAATTACGAATACGATTGACATCCTGATATCTCGATTAACATGAAGCATATGGAGAATAAGCGATTGTAAAAATAGTTTGTACAAGAGTAGAGAAAGTCATGTGAGTGTAAAACATCAGATTTTTTTCTGCGCTGCACGCGTCAACATTAAATTCAGGTTGGAGTTTCCTGTTTGTGGTTTGTCAGATGTAAACAAAACACACTCTTGAAATTTAAATTGTGTTTTATTTATGGACGCTCTTTAACTACTATGGTTCTCAGCGTCCCATTCTATATTGGGCGTGAAAGACCGGTAATTTTGCTCAGAGGCCTCTTTATCAGGCTTGAGGTTATTTTACGTGCCGTAAATCTACGACACGGCACCACCGGCTTTACTTCCCTTCCGAAGGAACTGCAGTACTAGTCATTGTCACTGGGTGTGACTGATGTGAAGTCTACTGGATGGTACGGTAATACCGACTTGTTCGTACAGTAGTTTCTCATTGTGTACCTACCATTCATTAGTTGAGAACAGTACATGCATCCTTGTTGTATGACTGGCAAATGATGTGACTCCAGTTATGTTCATGCAGCGCTCCTGTTGTTATACTGCATCTTAACCTCAAAATGCTTTGTTTGATACTGACTTTGTTCTACAATTGTCTGCAAATTGTTTTTCCGCACCCTGTAGAATTAGCCCATCAACACGAAACGACACACGTTTATACCCAGTATGGTTCTTGCTTTAATCGCAGTAGCGTTGTATTCGCAGTTTGGTTCCACCTTTTCCCGCTGATTGAAGAGGTGTCCCTATCCGCTTTACCTTGTTCGATTTTCTCCCTCCCTCTATTCAGGTAGTCTTTCTAAAATCAGTAACAAAAGTTACTTTACTTTGGTAATCGTAGAAGCCAAAGCACTTTTAATTTGATTTCTCACCAAACCTCTAAAAGAAACGAAGAAAGAAAAAGAATTCCGTGAAATGCACAGCATTTCCCGAAGCTTGCCTGTAGAATGCAGGAAATATTTTATGCATCAGTTGAGATCTCTTGAAACTAAAAATAACAAAAGCTTGAGCCTTTAAACATATCTCATCAGCGTTGAACAGAGAAAAACGAAAGAATCAAACTTCTCTATTTTGCATTCACTGTTTGCTGTGTCGACCGGAAATGACAACGCTGTACTGCAAAACGCAATATATTCGAAATACAGTCCTCGAATGTTCAGCAAAAACAGTACACCTCTGTTTGCACTTTATCTACAATTTCGGAGAATTATCAGCAATGTGTTGCATTTTATACTGGGCGAGTAAAAACATAACGAGCGCCTCTTGCGTCCGTTCTGTAGGTACAGAATACAATCGAGAGAAATCTGATGGGTTGTATTCACTTGACTTACACACTCGTCTGCAAAACATTCGTATAAAAATACTATTCTTCTTGTTAATCAAGATAAACTTGCATTACACATTTACGTACTTCGTTGTGGGTATAAGGCGGATATCCTACACTAAACCCATAGTCAAGAGTTTTAAAAAGTGTGTCGATATATCATGGCTCTGAAATTCCCTGCTCTTTGCATGACCAACAGCAGAAGCGAATTTCCACTTGATAATTCAAACAACAAAGAATACCTCATAAACGGTTAATAACACAAAAACATTTGACAAATTGTGTATTTTAATGAGATCTATTCTTTTGTGCAACAACATTTCGTCTGTCTCTTACAGTTTACCAACTACACAAAAGTCGTTCAGAATGAAGAGGACTTCGGAGGTTATTTCCAGAAAATTCAAGACATATGTACATTTTATTTGTCATGAAAATATCTTGAACTCATGGTATTTTAATGAAAATCGTTAAAGCCATGTTTGACAAAATCGAACATTTTAAAAAAATATTCCGTGTACAGAGTAGTTTGGAGTGATGGGATTTTCTTGAAAATATCCGTTTTACATCTTTGATAGATACTGAACCTACATATCAAGTGTTATATGGAGCTAAAATATGGGGACTGGGTGGTGGATAAAGTACACAGGATGTTTTGTAGAGAAGTGCTAGGTTTACCACACGCAACAGTAAAGAAGTTGCTCAAATTGAATTAGGAAGAGTGGGAAGGAAAGGTGTGATTATGGAGAGAGCTCTTAAATACTGGCATAGAATACTAAATCTAGATGGAAGGAATCTCTTAGGACAATGCCTGGATTTCCAGGAAAACAATTTAAGGAATAGTGGATGCAATTACAGTACACAAACTATATTACAGAAAAATGGGCTGGGCGATATCTGGAGAATGAGAGAAAAAAACGTGAATGGATTTTGGAAAGAAGTTAGGAAGAGATTGGAAGATATAGAAATACAAGAATTGTTTAGGAATATAGGGGATAAAAGATCACTAGAATCATGTGTACAAATAAAAAATACATGGGAAAGAGAAGGATATGTGGACAAACTGAATAAAGAACAAAGAGAGAGAGTATTGTTTGGGTTCGAGCGGGCGTGTGGAGGTTAAAAGGGATGAGAAAAGGTTTCCAACAGAACTTGTGTCCAATATGCTCTAGGGAAGGAAGATTTGGAACATATAGTGTTGAAGGAAAGAGTGTTTAAGTGAGAAATTGTTTTAAATTAGACAGAAAAGTACCTTTAATTAAACTTTTTAGCAAAGGCAGCAAGAAGATAGGTAAGTACTTAACTAAAGTTAGGAAGAAATTGTTGTGGTGCTTAAGAAGAGAAGAAAATGAGACTTAAGATTGCGATGTGTGTGAAAATAAAAGTTTAGTAGACTAATTCGAACATTGCACACGTTTAAACCCTCATCATTACTGTTACTATTATTCATGAGCAATGTTACAAAGATTGGTATATAAATAACATTAGCAACATTGTATCATTGTTAATATTAAAATTATTTTTATTATTATCTTTGTAGTGGAGTAGTAGTGGTAGTACTAGATACAAGGAAAATTGAATTTGGAGTATGGCTATGATAACAGCCTGGGCTAATGTTAGCCATAGTCTGTGTATGGTGGCTTAATACAAATAAATATGAAGTTTGATATTTATTGGTTCTTTTTGTAAACAATTTTTTATTCATGAGGCCTCAAAACATGAATTACCGGTATAGAATTTTTGGGTGGAATGCAATACCTTTTCCACCTACGTACGTGGTAGAGGAAGCAAAAACTAGCCAACTCCTTATATTTTGTAAATAATAACTTGTCTCCACAATAATATAACAGTTTTGCAACGCTCGGTGAAATATTTGGATTTCTTAAAGAGCACCACTAAAATTCTCTCTCTGGATTTATCAAGATATACCAACATGTGGTGTTAGGCTTCATAGAGTCGGTCATCTTCTTACACAATAAGGTAGTGCGCACAGTTGTAGCTTCATCCGAATTTCAGGCTTGGGATTTGCTGATGTTCTTAATGAAAACAGTAAACAAGAGAGAGGTACGACCCTAATCGAATGTGTTCACGCCCGAGTCCTATGCAAACTGCATAGAAATGTTTGCACCAAATAAAGAGTAAACCAGTAAAACGGAGGTTGAAACACAACAAAACTGAAGTAGCAGGGATCCTCTGGGATGACAGCCTTTCAATTAGTTTTTAGTCGTGCAAGCCATGCTAAACAGTCACCAAATTCAAAGACATGTGAGAATGAGATTCATCGCAAATGTTTCTTCTAGTGATCAAAATTTGAAATAGAGGACTGGTTTCTCTTTCGCCTCTCATTTGTTCTGTTTACTCGGTCAAAGACTGGCCGGTCTCTTGAGCAGTTAAATTTGCTCAAAGTCCCTTGAGTGAGAGCGCGGTTCACGGCCGTCAACATCTGTGCGCCGCTTTGTCTAACTCTACAGGATGTATCTTTATTGGTGTCATATATTTGGGAGACGTGTTCCTGACATCAAAACAGTAAAAAAAGTTCATATGAACATGGGTCTGAAAATCATTTATTTCAGAGTTGCATCACAAAATCGAAAGTTACAAAAATTGCTCGAAGTGGCTTTCTCTTGCTTCGATGCATGCAGTAAGCCTGTGTTCCATGCTCCGGCGTACTCTTGAAAATTTCTGGTGTGTTTCGAATTTGGTCAAATCCAGTTTGGATACGTCCTCTCAAAATGCCAACATCAGCTACAGGAGTCGCATAAACCAAGGACTTCAAATGTCCCCAGACGAAGAAATCCATTGCATTCAAATCAGGCGATCGAGTAGGCCATGCAATGGGCCCCCCTCGATCAATCCATCTTTGCGGAAATCGATCATTCAAAAACTTACGAAATATCATACTGAAATGAGCTGGAGCACCATCGCGTAAAATCGACATTCGTTGGATGATGTCCAGAGGCACATTATCAGTTAAGTGATGCAACTCATTTCTGAGAAACTGGAGATAGGCTTGTCCATTCAGGCGCGGAGGGAACAAGTAGGGACCTATAAGGTGATCATGAATGATTCCACCCCAAACGTTGAGATAGAACCTCTTGATGGTTGTCCTATCGTACTTCATTAGGATTTTCAAATGCCCAGTTATGAGTGTTATGAAAATTGAAGATGCCGTCGCAAGTAAAACCAGTCTCATCCGTGAATAAGATACAGGCTAGGAAATTGATGAACACAGCGCACTGCTGTAACATGCGTTGACAGAAACGTCTTCTTGACTCAAAGTCCGCCTTGCACACGTTGAAGGTGATACGGGTACAAAAGATTATCATGCAGAATTCTCCAGATAGTCAAATGACTTTTTCCCTTACAGCCATACGTCTTGTGCTTTGTGATGGGTCTGCATCCACAGCACGAAGAACTCGTTCAAGCTCAATACCTCGTACCGCTCTTGGTCTCCCAACATTCCTAGTACTCCTCTCAAATGCGCCATTCTCTCTCAAGCGTTGGTGAATTCGTGCGAATGTTCTTACACACGGCCTGCATAAAGTTCACATGCTCGTGCTGCATTGCCGTCTGCACGGCCATACGTGTAGTCATATCCGTCTGTTCACTCATGGAATACATCTTCTTTCACCTATAACAACGGTTGATTTTCAGACCCATGTACAGATAGACTTTTTTTTTTTTTTTTTTTTTTTTTTTTTTACTGTTTTGATGTCTGAAACACATCCCCCAAATATATGACACCAATAAAGATACTCTCTGTATAATACAAGCCACAAGGGACTGATTTGGGCTATCTCCACACCGTGCTTGGCGTGGAGCAGTAGTTAAGCCACTTAACTTCTACACAAGTAGCTCGAGTTCGATTATCGACAGTGGATTGTTATCTTTTATTTTTTACAACTCGTTTTACTGTAACATTGTTAAATAATATTGCTTATGTTACTTCACTTTACGTAAAAATATAATTACAATAATGGTGAAATTTGTGGTTATAAAATTCAAATGAGTACGAAAACCAGTGTCATGGTTTCCATTTGGATTATTTGGACTTCAAATAAACGCCACATACATAAAGTTGAAGAAAACCTGTTATATTTTTATTCCTGTATTTAAAATGAAAAGGGGGAGAAGGTGAGCGTCTTCACGGAGATTTGAACTTAACGAACTTTAGTCATACTCCACTTGAAAACCATAAATCAATCAAAAAACACTCTGAAACATGTCTGAAATCTCGATATCAATTACTTTGTCGTAAAACACAGTTGTGTTCCCCATTACAACTACTACAAGAATAATATAGGCAGTCTGTCCCGAGCACTTATAAAAATACCCGATCCAAGCTCCGTCTCTCAGATGCCGGCCAGTTTTAAATTGACCGAGTGTACAGTAACTATAAATGCAGCAGATCTTCCGTTGTTTTACATCATTCTGGTACACGAAACGCGGGATAATCCTTGCAGACTTTATCAGCACAGACGCCCTATCGATTAGCTTCAGAACGCATTCTTGAGAGTACGACGACGATGTTGTTACAAAGTGCTGGAATATTTCTTGTCCAACAAGACAGAGGCTGTGCGTGGAAATGCTACAGAATGCTGTTTATTATTTTGAGAAAAATCGAAAACAGAAATACTCCGCAGTATCATCACTATATTATCTTCAACATTGTTGGGAATCACTCTGAAAGGGATCGAAGTTTCGTGTCGGAAGTCTTCTAACATTCCGCAGGACCACGAAGAGCAGCCGGTGTATTAGGCTATTCCAGGATATCATTATAAACAATGCTGAACAAGATGATGTGGCATCAGTGCGAAGATCACCTCAATCAACAATAGTGCGGAAATTACTTTCAAAGCAAACCTGATATACTGCACAAGAACTTTGCACTGACTTCATTTAAAGCCACAGCCTTTATTTTTGGGCTCCTCACAGCCCTGTGTGTGAGAAGGATGCTGGGGCGTAAGCATCTGCTGCGGTGTTCTTGACGGGCCTAGATTGAAAGGACGATGTTATCTGAAATAACTTAAAAATTATTTGGAGAATTTGCTTTATGAAGTTCCGCATCGACTAAGAGAACAACACTTTGTCCGGACAGGTGATGGATCATCTCATTATTTCCCATCTCCAAGAAATCGAACGCCGGGTTGGTCGGGAGGCTCCTTACCTTGGCCAATAAACTCTCACAATTTAATCCTCTAGATGTTTTCCCTGTGAGGCTACAAAGGCAAAGAGTTTCAAAGTCTCTGAATGGGGAGAAATCACATACGAGGTCAGTCCTAGAAGTACCCGATCTGACGCACAGATAGCGGTTGTTGTTTCAAACAAATGACTATGGTAGAAAGTACCAACCTTATAAAGCTTAGGTTTGAAGTTTGACAATGCTACATTGTTTTTGCAAACATGGATAAAACTGGCCATCGTTATGTGATAACAATACTTTCATTTGAAAGGTCTTAGTCCAAATAATACTAAAGCTGAGCTACATTCTACTCTGGGGGAGTCTACTCCTTCGTTTACAACAGTAAAATATTGGGTGGCAGAGTTTAAGCGAGGACGTACGAGCTACCAAGACGAACATCGGAATGGTCGACCAAATGAGGTGACCACGCCAGAAATTGTGAAGAAAATCCACAAAATTGTATTGAAGGACCGTGGACTGAAAGTGCGCGAGCTAGCAGACTTCGTAAGCATTTCAAAAAGTGCTGTACATCGCACACTAACTGAAAATTTAGACATGAGAAAGCTGTGCGCAAAATGGGTACCGCGTTTACTCACAATGGAACAAAAACAGCGTCGTGAGGATGTTTCAGTCGAGCGTTTGGCGATGTTTCGCTGCAATAAAGCCGAGTTTTGCGTCGATTCATAACCATGGATGATGAGATGGAACTTAAGGGCGCTCAACTGCATTGGTTATTAGCGCCCTTACAATGTATGAAATATAAAATTGAAAAGTCAAAAAACTAAAAAACCACTCACAAACCCGCTTGGTCAAAAACACTAAAAACCACAACAGTCCAAAGACCAAAATCTACACACCAAAACCATGATCACTAAAAGAATAAAACAACGTGTCAAGAACTGCAGAATGCAAGGGACATGAGCGCCTTATGTCCGTCGGGGAAAAGAGCCCCATTAAAACTGACAATATAAAATCTCAACGTTAAAAGACGCCCAGCGCATCAAATGCGCCGTTTAAAACCAATGTCACTTATAAAACGTAAAAGACATTCTACAGCATGCGCGTCGTCTGCCAAAACGTTGGCTATGCCAACAGGCAGACCCACGCGAACGCGCAGTGGAGCTAAAACTTGACACTCAGTTAAAATGTGACGCACCGTTAAGGGCGCATCATACTGCTGACACAGTGGAGCGGGATCACCACTGAGCAGGTAACTATGACTAAAAAGGCAATGTCCGATTCTTAAACGGGCTAAAAGTACCTCTTCCCGACGTGTAGAACGAGAAGAGGTACCCCAGACTAACGGGAGAGGCTTAACCTCCCGCAATTTGTTCCCCCGGAGGGCCGTCCACTCATCGCGCCAAAGCGAGAGGATGCGGCGACGTAAAATAACACACGAATCGGACGAGGGAACAACAGAGGTAAAAAATCTGGGTAATAAAATCGCCGATTTGGCAGCGGCGTCGGCAGACTCGTTCCCTGAGATGCCCACATGACCTGGAATCCACATGGAGACGCGAATGCCAGAGGCACCAAGCGAGTGGACCAGGTCATGTATGCGCTGTACGAAGGGGTGGTAATTGTACAGCGCCCGAATACTTTGAAGAGCACTCAGGGAGTCTGAACAAATAAAACAGTTCCGTAAGTCGTACCGCTGGACGTATAAAAGTGACTGATAAATACTAAAAAGTTCGGCGGTAAATAACCATGGATGAAACATGGTTCCATCACTTCACACCTGAGACGAAGGAACAGTCAAAACAGTGGATTGAAACGGGAGAATCGGTTCCAAAGAAGGCGAAGACAGTTCCATCTGCAGGCAAGGTCATGGAGTGAGTTTTTTTGGGATGCGCGTGGGATAATTTTCATTGATTATCCTCTTCAAAAAGGAAAAGAAATTAATGGCGAGTATTATGCAAAATTATTGCAGCTTTTGAACGATGAAATCAAGCAAAACCGGCCACATTTAGGGAAAAAGAAACTTTTGTTTCATCAAGACAATGCACCAGTTCGCACATCCATTATCGCCATGGCCAAAATCAATGAGTTAACGTTCGAATTGTTTCCTCATGCACCCTAATCACCAGATTTAGCCCTCTCTGATTATTTTCTGTTTCCAAAGTTGAAGAAATGGCTTGGTGGTAAAAGATTTGCCAACAATGAAGAGGTGGAGTTTGCAGTTGATGGCTATTTTGCAGAACTCGACGGTTCTCCCTACGAACGGGGTATCGAAGCTATTGAACATCGCTGGGAAAAGAGTATCGATCTGAAAGGAGACTATGTAGAGAAATAAAGTTTTTTCCCCCCAAAATGTTTGTGTTTTCTTTGTTAGGTCGGGTACTTCTGGGACAGCCTTCGTAAAAAAAAAAAAAAAAAAAAAAAAAAAAAAAAAAAAAAAAAAAAGGTGACACCAGATATAATCAGGCGGGTCTTTTTTTTTATGATTTATTGATTAATCAGTGCATGTGCGCTCTACAGACATAGCTTCAAAATAACATTGAACCGAGGTAAACCAGATCGGGCCCCTTATTAACAGCAATTAGTTCACATTGAAGTACACAAAAGTTCGCGCCAGTGCACTGATCACGGGGCTAGCTTTCGAATAGCCGTGTTATGGATGGAAATTTGTAATAAAGCCAGAAATGTATTTCTTAAGCATAAGTAGCTTTAATCAAGGCTTACTAGAAGTGTCATAATTATTTAAACTAGTAGTAGTCGTCGCCCTAATAGAATTACTATTATTGTAGCAATTGTGTGATATTTTGAAAGTTCAATCGTGGAAGTATAGCGTTTCCAGTTCCCTTTCTCTGAATTAGCAGCACTCTCATTGAAATTGGTCCTTCAGTCTTGAGAACCGTTCATCTCTCTAGCTTAAATGACTTCATTTCCAGCTAAATTACCAGTTAACATATGTATTTAAGTTTTTTCTTTTCTTTTGTTTTTTTTATCCCGATCTTCATAGAGGCGTTATTGGGGGTGGCATAGGATTAGCAGTTCGAGCATTCGGTTTTACACCATTCTCGAAACCAAAAGCCTGCCTCAATTGCTCACCAAAACCTCCCTCCTCAAGTATAATGCTGGTTCCGGGTATTGAACCTATATCTTCCTCTCCGCAACCAGCAACACTAGCAAACCATCACAGGGTATTGCAGGTTGCGCATGTAAGTCTCTTCTAGAAGTGCGAAAAGAACAGGACACTCCCTTCCCTACTCGCGGCACTTTTGGCTGATACGTAAACTCGAGTTCTTTCTGGCATTTTCTAAACAGGCCTGCCCAGCATAGGTCTAACAGAAGCTGTTAGCAGAACAGTTAAATGTTATAGTATTAACATGTAGTCCTTTCTGAGCTCAGTCACAAACCTAATTAATATACACTTTAAACTAGTTATATATTCAGAGCTACAGTGAGTGGTTCATTGAATTCCTCAAGACTAAATACAAAACTGTTCGCAAGAAAGGAAAAAGATTTTAAGGTGTCATGGCATTCTGCTGTCCTTAAGCTACCTATATATAAAACTACACTTCATTTTTCAAAGCTAATATTTTAATGTTGCACGATCGCGGTACGGGACTACAATGTCGAGGACAACAACAGAAGTCCCTGGCCTAAATGAACCTCTGAAGAACGAAAATATTACTGTAAAGGCATACTGGAACAAAAGTTAGTTAGTTCCCAAGGACTTAGGAAATCAGATCGCTGTTAGAGCGGGCAACGACCGACAGCCAAGGTTTTCCAACTTCTTAAGATGATAGTGAAAGTATGTGTGCATGACCTACATACTTAGAGGACAGAGGGGAATGTCCTCTTGTTCATCAGGGGTTGATGCCCTCGCTGTGACCTACTTTCCTACACACACTCCTCACCTCTTATATTTTAGGCAACACCTCAGTACATTGACTTCACTAGTGGTCAAACGAGCTGTTGTCACCTTGACAAGCTAATTCAATTACTGTGTCCCTATCCAACCTTGCCAAAACAAAGTTTGCTCTATCTTTTAAGGATATATGTAGGCAAATTGTGTCAAAAGCGGATTTTGTTTCTGACTGTTGTAAATACTTGTAGCCTAAGACTACAATCACTAGTTTTTCCCTCCATTTATATGCCGCCTTTAACATCTAAGGTCATATCGGCGACTTTGCCTTAGAACAATTATCCATTGGCAAATATGTTCACTCGTTTACTGTTATGTTAATCTTTAGGATTGTTTACGTTGGGTTTCCTTTAAAACATTAAATTCTCACACCGGGGAAGAGAGGGGATAATCCTGGATCACACCTCTTGCGACGTACAAACTAGAGATTATTATCTGGCCACACCTATAACTACATCACCTGGAGCAGCTGGGAAAGCTAAAAGCGAACTTCTTAAAGAAAATTCTGTGTCTCAAAATATACCCTCTCAAGACTGACATATCAGCTGTTTTTCGTGGAAGAGCTTCATATCAGGTTATTGATGCCCTCCACCTTTGGATATGAATAACTCCTGGAGAAGCTAAGAACAAAGAAGAGAGAAATATGGAGCGATTTCTACAGTACTGATGCTATGACTTGTGATGACTGGAAACAAGGGGACTATGACCTCAGGCATATCACTACGCGTTTTGCTGTACACGGCTTCCACCACAAGGTATAAAGTTAAAAAGTTCCATCAGCCAGACGCAAGGTGTTTCTGTGAACGATACCATGAGATGCTCTGTGCACTCAGAAATGAATCTCTGACAACCTACTGTAGTGATGATTAATACAGTATACAATATATAACATTCTTATTAGTACACCAGGTTTTCAATAAAAAGTCACTCTCTACTTGCTTAAAAACTTGTGTTTTTCTGAGTCATTTATACGTGCTTGATGAATCTAATTCAAACTAATTTCAATTAAAAAATGCATTTCAAAACCTACACCATTGCATGAAACAGGAATGTTAAAGAAGTAGCTCCCAATTTTGTACAACATTCCTATTCGTACAGTTGTTAAGAATGACCGCTGCGTCGTAAACAGTTTCAACATGCACGTGTTTCAAAGGTCACTTAGGCTACTACGGTCACAGTTGTATACGTTCTGTCAGTAGCGATCGAAATGGGTAAGCAAAAGGAGCTTAGTTGTGATCTGAAGCAAGTAATTATAAACTTGACACTTAGAGGGCATTCTCTCAGAAAAATAGGAGAGACAGTAAATAAACGGCATTCTACAATTCAGTACGTAGTCAAAAATTTAGGGAGCAAGGTTCTACAAAGAATTTACCACGAAAACCTAAAGAAAGCAGGCTGAATGCACGAGAGGAACGTTACATTGTAAGCCGAATCCGAGAAAATCCAAAATTAAGTGTTCAATTACTACCATTAGTAGAAAATGTGTCTGGAAAGATGTCTGACCAAACAGTTCGTCGTGTCTTATGGAAGTATGGATACCATGGCCCAACACCAAGGAAGAAGCCTTATGTAAGTGCAGCAAACAGGAAGAAACGAGTTGCATTTGCTAAAGATCACATTCATAAGGATCAGAACTTTTGGGACAGCGTGATATGGTCAGACGAGACTAAGAAAAAACTTCTTCGGGTCAGATGGGATAAACAGAGTCTGGAGAAAAGCAAATTCAGGCAATGACTACCGAAACACTCTTCCCACAGTTAAGCATAGTGGTGGTTCCATTGGCCATGTGTATTGACATTTTAAAGAACAATATATGCCGAGAAAATGGGCATGGCACCTGGTTATAGGTTTCAGCAGGATAACGATAGTAAACACAAGGCAAGACTGAACATGAATTGGTGGATATGGAATGTACCCAAACTACTACAACCACCTACTCAGAGTCCCAACTTGAATCCAATCGAGCATCTGTGGACAATTCTGAAGAAACGAGTCCGCAAAAGCAGAGTAAAATCTAAACAAGAGCTTAAACGTGTTGTGGAAGAAGAAAGGAATAAAATTAGCCCAGAAGAATGCAAAAACTTGGTTACTTCTATGAAGAGAAGGTGTGAGGCAGTTATTAAGCCAAAGGGTGCCCAACAAAATATTAGATTATCGGTGGTGTATTGGTTATTAAAATATTACTTCTAATGTACGAATAGAAAAGTTGTACAAATATGGTCATGTTTCTTTTACGATTTTATTTAATTTAATTTGTAAGTTCATAAGTTAATCTTTAGTTAATTCCTAAAACAGCACGTGTTATATTGTTCAATATGTATGGAAAAAATATTACTTTAACTGTGTCTTCTAATAAACAAAGTATTTTCTTAGAAAATTGAAGTGTACGAATAAGAATGTTATATACTGTATATTCATGCCCATTGGGTGCCATTCCTCTTTCATTCATGATTCAATAATCCTGGCTAAAGAAAAATGACCATCCTCCAGGCGAGAATCGAACCCGTGGATTTCACACCACAGAGGCAGTCGGCACCATTTTGTTCAGCATCACCACCTACATTTCTTGTATCACTGGAAGTTATTGCCTGTGGCTAAAATTCTTCAAATTGACCTCGTTGTTCCGGAACACAGAAGCAACTGATAATCCTACTTGAAGATAGAAAATCTGATGCGATGCACTCGCCCGACTTTCTCTACCAATAACAAATTCATTCACACATATTCTTTATATAATTAGCTGATTTACCAGACGTTGCAAGGTTAGCTGCTTGAAATCAAATGTCCAATTAATGTAACTCCCCCTCTCTGTGTGAAACTGTTGTACAACATCTAGAGGAATTTTATTATTAATCTCCCCTTTGCCTCTTACAATTGTAATTTCGTACAGTCCCAGCTATACCTAATAACGGATGAAAAATCTGACATTCACGTAAAAAGATGGCTAACATTGACGGAACGTTCAACTTCCATAACCTCCTCCGACAGCCTTTCAAGTTTTGGAAATGCTACACAGCCTATAACTGCCCTTTGGTGGTGGAACAATCATCGGTGTGATTAAGGCTTCAGGTTTATTTTACTTCCCGCCCTGGTGTATGTTATTACAGCCAGCAAATTTAAGCTGGTAGACATGGGTTTCCTTGGAAAGGAATTCATGTGATGGATTCTAAATTTCCTTTTGTAAATATCATCGGGAAGACGCAGAAAACACACGATCGTCCAAAACCGTTATTTATGCAACTAGTGGGATGTATCATTACCTCTCCAGCGTGTTTTGCAAGAACGTGGCGTAAACCGAGTTCTGTAATTACATGAGAGCAGTAATTATGCTCATTCCACTAGTTGCGTGCAACATTTTATCCGCAATCATTTATTAATGGCTACTTACCTTATCTGTTCATGATACGATCGTTGATTTTTAAATAACACCATAATTATTCAATAAACAATGTGATATATACCCTGTGAATCAACATAAACCAAAGACTGGTTGGTCTAGAAACAAAAGAACTAATGTAACGATATTAATTTGTTTGCGATAACAATACAATAGTATAGATTATCTGGAATCAAGGAAAATCGACTAATTCGTTCTGAATAATGTATAATTCTGAAGAAGTATCCCTTGTTTGAATATTATTGGCCGGAAAAATTGTAATAACTCAGAACTGTTAAGGAAATTCCACTGAATCATCTCATATTCAATGTCATACTAATGTGACTATTAATACAATGTTGATGAGATTCTGCTTATAATCATATGGTATTCATTATTTTTAGGCAGATTGGCCTAAAAGCAGAACTTTTAGCATAGTGCACAAGAACTAAAAGCTTGACATTATCGTACTTTTGTGACCAACTTTAGTTTCAAATCTAATCACATGGCAATTACCCTTTGTATTTTGATTAGGTTTTACTTCCCATTATGTATTTTTACAAAATTAATTCCTCATGGTGGTCGCATTATCTGTTCACAATACAAATCCTCATACTTCAATTTATCGCAATTCGTTGTGGAGTTAATTTATGCCTTATATTGGCAGCCGTGTGCTTTCTGTGATCTAAAACGTTACTCTTTTATCTAGCATAACCTACATAAAGATTAGATGGCGGCAATTATGAATTCAGAAGAAACTGAAATGGAAGAGCCAAGTGAAATTACAGAAGCAGCAGAAAGAAAGCACTAGAACTACTTACCCCAAAAAATCCAGAAAGCAACATGATATAGCATTTCATCGCTTCATTGCCTGGTGTAAGGCAAAACATGTTGAAAATAATGTCACTGAAAATGACTGCTAGCGAATCAACGAAACATCAAAACATCTGATATCTCGCTGCACACGAGAGCTGATCTCGTTTTAACCTCATTCTCTTGTTTCAAGAATCTTGCTAAACGCACGACTTGATTTAGTTCTAAACTGATTTTTCTTAGTTTCAGGAATGAATATTTTATTATTATTGTTTTATTGATATGTTACAAATTCGGACGCTGTTTAAAAAATAGTATATGCCACGCGTGTTAACAGTGGACTTATTTTGCTCGCAGGATTGCAAACTAAAACCCCACTTCTAACACTCGTACCATAATCTACAATTGTTACAAGGAATGTGTTATAAAGTATGTACTAATGATCAAGATTTTTTCAGGAGTCGTTTCGAATGCTAAACACGCCACGTAAATAGACTTGATTACCGCAACGAGTGCTTAATTACACATCGCACTCGGAGTAGTAATGAGTGCCATTACCATGGTGACAGCCATTATTAAATGGTCGCGGATCTGTTTCTTTTCTACTAGCGTATAATCTTGAACTCCACGCTCCTCTTGATGTTAAAGGAATGACCTCTGGTTTTGAACCTACTACTTACATATTTATATATCGTTATGCACTCTCTTGCACACATTTTACAAACTGCGGTAGTTCGCTTTATGCATACCAGTACACGATATTCATGCTGCTCTCTTCAGAGGAGTATACGTAACACCTGCTCCACGCCAAAATGTTACTTTTACATTACCTCATACGCGGAAGAGTGGTCATTGCTTGCATACTATCATTACCAGGGCACGAATTTTGACGAGATTTATTTAATTTACTAAAACTAGGGCACAGAAAGCTATAAATTAATATTCTTGGAAATAATTACTATATTAACTAGAAAATGAAGGTACAAGAATGAGTTAATTCACAAATCAATTAAAATGTTTATTTTACTTCTTCTTTAAAGAATCTGGAAAGAAAATTAGTAAAATTATTTTTGAAACAGGACTTACAAAACTGTAACAACTGTTTCGAGTTCCCAGATTATACAAACTTTATAACAAATGAACAGAACTTCACAGCTAATAACAGCAACCTGGCTGTACATACATAACGAAAAGAAAAGGAAAACTGACCTGTCTCATCTCTAGTTTGGGGCATGAATGTTATAACTGTAATGATACCTGCTCCCCTGACAATAGCCACCCCTCCACCCACAAGTAACTCTTTCCAGACTAACCATTAAATAGGAATGTGATTTTTCCAAAAATGGAAAGGTGAAGGATTGTACTAAGTTTTATTTCTCAGTTGAATATTGAAATGTCTGATGTTTGAAAAGTTATCTTTGCGTAAAACATCTATAAAAATCCTCAATGTAAAAGCAAGAAGATTATAAATAAAGACGCAAAGTGCATCAAATCAAGGTAAAAAAAGGCCTAAAAATAGAAAATGGCACATGACCAAAAATGCCCTAATAAATATGCGTTTTCATAATGTGGGACCCATAATAAAGATTTATGTACGCGTTATCAATGCTATGATGCAATAATTGAAAGATGGCATGTCATCAGAATCGGAGGCTTCATCGTCACTGTTAAATATTTGAAAGAAAATGTGTTTTTATTTTTAAAGGAGAGATTTCTATCGATGTATTTGGTACAGGTTCACATATATGTCCAGGAACTTGTGCTCTAAAGGGAACGCCTGCAGTTACATTGAAACTGCTAGCAGGAACATGAAGTTATTTAGACAGCTATATACCTACAACAAACTCCCATAAATTGTAAGAACTAAAAGAAAAAAATCAGGTGAGAAATTCACTCAATTTCGGATATTGAACTCTCGAGTGTGAATAAAAATTTGCTGAGAAGATGCCAGAAATGTGTGGATAGAAAAGGACAATATTTACATAATTTATGATAAGGTATGTGCTTATTATTATTAATTATTATTATTATTATTATTAATATTATTATTGTAATTTTAACTACGAGAACGTGAGGCGGTTGCGGGGATATTATAACTGTTTCAACGGGAGTCCGAGCCGCCGTGTGGTGGCCACAGTGTGAATGAGAAGCAATGTATAAGGCTATTGACTGATGGCATTAAAAACTTCTTGAATTTTTAGTCATGTCATCAGGGATTACTTCACATGCCAGGTATTTGGTACTAACCAATTCCATGGTAACTGACATTATAGAATGGCATAACCTTGCATAACAAAACAGCAGCAAACCAAAACCTTTTAATGGAAATTTCACTTTGACCATGACAACTGTATTTGAGTGAAGAGCAGAACAGATCTATACATTAGCAAAGCTGTATTTTCTGTACATGACTTCAATAACAAATAACTTTGGGTAAATCACGGTGAACTTATTAAGAACCGAACATTCAGCTCTGTTAATCATTATTTAGTTCTATGCAAGTTTGTACCTTAATGTTAGAAATCCAGCACAGAAAGCTAACCCTTGGATAATAATTATTGCAAACATTAGACGACTTTAGCCTTGACATTTCACAATACTAACGGTTTACACAACTATCAGTTACAACAAATGGTCACTTAGGCGGGCAGCGAAGTTAATTTACTTATTTATATTTATCCCTTGTAATAGTTTAACGCCCTTTAACCCAGTGGAATTTATCAGCAATTAAATAAAGAATGCAAAGAGAAGGTAGAGCAATAAAAATTAAAACCAAGGCTGGTAATAGTGTTCAAAGGATTTCTAAATATTGACCGTCTATAACATGTCGATCAATACATTTATTTGTTAATAAAAAAACTCTAAACTAATTAGGAAGAGGTCTCCTAAATTGAATTAATAAATAAACCCCTGCTGTGGGTAGGTCATATTGGACGATGAATGAAATGATGCTGAAATGGGCCCGGTGTCCATATCTGACATTCACCTTCTCAGAATAAGGGAAAACCATGGAAAAACCATTATCCAAGAAACTCATCCTAACCGAGATTCGAACTGGGACCTCCTGAATGTGAGGCAAACACGCTATGCCCACACCACGGGCATAGTTATTTTCTACGCAGATTTATTTCAACAAACTCACTACAGAAATACTTGAGTGCTGACTACCGCCTTTGCTTTCACATGGAACATTTACGGCCGTCTGTCACTAAGACTTGTCCAAATTAAACTGGCCTCTTCAACAAAGCTCAGAATTAGAAAACGCTCAACGGCTTTCTTTAACTTAAATTGTGCCAACCGATTAAACTGAAAATACCACACAACACAATCGTAGGCTGTCGCCGTGGTCGACCTGACTTCTCACTTGGAGGTCCCGGTTCCATTCCTGGCCGGGGGTGGGGCCCTCCATAGTCTGGAAATGTGGATGTGAGAGTGAATGTACATGTGAAAACAAATTATCCCCCCTAAAAACGACGAAAACCTACAGCGACCTTCAAAGAGTAAAAACCCACTAAATCTATCAGATCAGGCCCCCGTGTATGACTAACAGAATACAGGAGGACATGATAACTGTTGTTCAAAAGTCTTTATATGTGTCGAATATTACTAACCATGGAAAATCTCGGTGGAAAGCAAAGAATACAAGTAAAGCGTAGGGTATCTTGAGCGGAAATCAGAGCAGCCATATAATATGGATTTCTTGTTCATCAGCCCAGTAAAAAACGCAATAAGTGTTTAACAAAAATCGAAGCTGTTACAGACGTGACACGTACACTGAGCAACTTCATTGTTAGAGCTGTAATAATGGTTTTCTGACCGATGGTACACTACCTTACCTCTAGAATCGTAAAACTATCTGCATTCTTCGCGGAAAAGGTATATCACGATATGAGGTCGGGAAGCGGTTTTCATAGAATCGAGATACAGGATTAAAACACGAAGCGAGATTCTGTAATACACTTCGCAAACGTGTATTGTACAGATTTTTGTACGATAATGTGTTTTGAAATATATTTTAAAACCTTAATATTTATAACTAAACGGCTTAACCAATGCTGCAAAATTAAATTGAGTTTTATTTATGGACGCTCTTAACTACTATGGTCCTTAGCGTCCCATTCTATATTGGGCGTGAAAGACCGGTAATTCTGTTCAGAGGCCCCTTTATCAGGTTTGAGGTTCGTTTACGTGCTGTAAATCTACGACACAGGACCACCGGCTTTACTTCCCTTCCGAAGCGATCCATGTTTCTAAGCCCGCCACCTCGGGAACTCATGGTAACCACTACACACAGAGGACAAGGTCTTCTTCGCAAAAATGCTTGTTTTATAACTCCAATGTGTTTGTATTCAAGTACAAGGGCTTTGTAAATCCTTTTCAATCCCTTAGTAATTTATGAAATGAAATTAGGTGCTTTATAGCTCCATGTCTGTCAGAACGAACCGAGCTCTTCAATGGTGAAAGAATTGTCAAAATAGGTTGACTGATTTTTGAGGTTACCCTACATACACAGACACAGCAATTTTCTCTCTTTATATTTATTCAGTAAAATTAAACTACAACTTTACCAATTTAAGACTGCCAAAAAATACAAAGTTTAACAATATAATTCAAAAGCATTAACAATTAAATGTAAAGAGTAAAAATTAAATAAGAAAGAAAGCATGAAAAAGAACATTTTACTGTCTATAAAAGTATGATACGTGTTTTTAAAATAAGTATAGTTTTGGCCGCCGATAAGTCCACTCAGCTAAAGGCGTGGTATAAATGGAACTGAAAAAAAAAAAAAGTTCAGTTTCAATATTTTGGCGCTGCAGCCGCAATCTTGAACATGCGCGATCACTTCATCCATTCATTAGGAAGCCAGGCGCAACTTTGAGTGATCGTCACTTGTGTTTTCTGTTGTTAGAGCACTTCAAAATGTTCAAAACAATCCAACGACCCGCCGACTGTGAAATCAAGAAATGTTACGCAGCAAAAATGCATCGCCAATTGTGTGAGGTTTATGGTGAAACAATAATGAGTGACGATGTTCCCCCACACTCAGCCAAACACACTCAAGATCTGATCGCATCATTTGGCTGGGAACAATTCGAACACCCTCCCTACAGCCCGGATTTGGCACCAGGTAATTTTTTTCTGTTTCTTCATCTGCAGAAATTCCTTGGTGGAATACATTTCAACGGCGATGATGTGAAACAAGTGCAGACGACATCATTCTTTGACGAAGGCATACAAAAGCTGGTTTCCCGTTAAAACAAGTGCCAGATTAACGGCCATGACTATGTGGAGAAGTAGTGTAAGGTAATGAATGATAAAGTATCTGGAAAGTAATGTTCTGTTATTTTTAAAAAGTTATCGGAACTTTTAAAATACGCCTGGTATAGATACAATCCATATTTACCGATGATTGTAAAAATAATTTATCAAAATTTAAACTGAACCTTTAGTGTTGTAATGGCTATTTGTTTAAAAACATGTTTTTCTAATTTAAAATCACGGCATAACTTAACGAAAATTGTTCCTCTTGCGCTGATCATTACACCAAACAGTGATATCTTGGAAATTTTCTTTGTAGTGCTGGATGTGGGCTTTGTAGTGGGCGCATAACTATTATTCTTCTCCAGAATGACGTCACAGGGTTGGCTGACTGGTGTTAGCAGTCTGGCAAACTAAATACGCTAAATGCCGAAAGTGTTTTTATTTAACATAATAGTAGGCTATGCCAAGAATCAATATGACGGCATATAATACATATGATTGAATTGAAAACGATTAAATTGAAGAAGCATGGGAAGCCAAATGTGCCTCTTTAGAATCCGAGTACGATTCCAAAAGCATTCAATAACCGCATAAACTTCAACTGAAATTACAAGGGACTAAAATGATTTGGTACTTTTAGTTTTGCTCTTAATTGGAATAATTTTTATTTACTTTTAATAATTGAAGCTCTAAGTGTTTACATAAGATTCAATACATTTCAAATGCAATCATTTATTTTGAATCCCTTTTGCATATTAATTTTATACACATTATAGCATACTTAGAAGGTAGTGGTTTAACTTACAATATTACATGTACAACACCATATTACGACACACTCATCCAACTCTGAATTCATATTATCTTCCAACATTGCGGCCGTTTCCGTAACGAGAAAACACACTTTTGGCAAAAGCATGTTTATCTTATAGAAATGCGGATGACAGTCAAATACCTACATGAAAGTGTAGCTCTGCGTGTGTGTGATATGAGAGAGAGAGAGAGACCGCGCCTCGGACAGTGTTAAATTGGAGCAGCTGTCTGCGCGAGCACATTTTTATGACCTTGAAAGTATTTGCAGGCAGCCAGCACTAGGGTGGTACATATGTTTTTATGCAAATAAATCGCCTCTTCATTGCCTACGGTCTGGTATACAGAGGTGCACAAACTAAGGGAAACGAGGAATGGGGAACTGCTTGTTTCCGTTTGTCATTACTCAACCACGGCTAATGGGGATGGGATGGAATGGAGTGGGATGGTAGATAGATTAAGATAGATAGATCGGGCGTGGAGCGGATAGATAGATCGATAGACAGACCGAACGGGCGTGCGAGCGGATAGATAGATCGATAGACAGACCGGGCGGGCGTGGAGCGGATGGACAGACAGATAGATAGATAGAGATAGATAGATAGAGATAGATAGATAGATAGATAGATAGATAGATAGATAGATAGATAGATAGGCCGGGCGGACGTGGAGCGGATAGATAGATCGACAGACAGACCGAGCGGGCGTGCAAGCGGATGGATAGATAGATAGATAGATAGATAGATAGATAGATAGATAGATAGATAGATAGATAGATAGATAGATAGATAGATAGATAGAGATAGATAGATAGATAGGCCGGGCGGACGTGGAGCGGATAGATAGATCGATAGACAGACCGGGCGGGCGTGGAGCGGATGGACAGACAGATAGATAGATGGATAGATAGATAGAGATAGATAGATAGATAGAGATAGATAGATAGATAGAGATAGATAGATAGGCCGGGCGGACGTGGAGCGGATAGATAGATCGATAGACAGACCGAGCGGGCGTGCAAGCGGATGTGCGGCGATCACCTCCTCATCCGTTGCTGTAGCTTACCTTGATGCTTCTCCCGTTGCTTCCAGAAGTTCTCAGCGTGTTGGTTCTTCAATTTATCCTCGGCTAGCTGCAGTAATTTTCCTTAAATTATATGGGAGCATGGACTTATCCTCGGTAAAGGAAAACGTAGATCTCGGGTGGTGATATAGGAAGACATAGACTTGCTTTGTTTATGAAAAGATGACACTGCCGTTTCTTTTTATTTAATTAACACTCGTAGTATACAAAACTGGTATTGCCGCTGTAAAATACTGTCCACCGCTGTTAAACTATGGCGTGGATATGGCACGAAATATAACTATTCTTATTGTCGCTTTCAGAGTAGCGGATCTTAGGTGTGTTGCTAAAACTATTTTGATTCCCTGTTTTGGCGCGATATCTCACACATCCTGCAGCATCTCTCCCTGACCACACATTACGAAAACTCTCGAATAAAATGCAATACTAAGCTGACATGACAAATTTGACTTGATTCCCTTTTTGGCACGATATCTCACACATCCTGCAGCATCTCTCCCTGACCACACATGACATAAACTGTCCCGAATTTTCCCCAAACAGATCCATTTATAGTCTCAGGCTTCTGAGGCTGCTTCCTTTCCTATTGGTCCATTTTTAGCGCGACTCGACGCGTCTAACTATTTCGAATAAACTTTCAGGGATCTCATTGGTCCAATTTTAATATAAATCGCGGCTTTTCCTACATGTACCGTTAGATTGTCCTTCTCACTCACTTGGTCACGGCGAATTATCAAATAATGGGACAAAGGCTCTACACCCTCGCTGTAGGAATAATAGCACTGCGACCGGAGAGAGGTAATAAAACTAGGTTTTCTGCCTTCGAAAGCACTCTTCCTGTAGCTAAAACATTCCATCGTGGACAGTATTTTAACATAGCGCTTAAATTATTTACATTAAACCATTTATAACTCTACTAATATTAGTAACCTAGATAGATACATAATGTTAAATCACCCTTCTTAAAATATACAAGCAGTATTGAGAAAAAGATATTTACATAGTACGATTTAACATGAATAAAAGTTAATTAATAAATTATCTAGAATTACTGTTCTCGGGCCCGGCCTAGAGTTGCCGTTTCAAATTGCCCTGTTCTGGAAAAGAATAAATTTTTCAGCACTTGATACAATTTTCTTTTCCAGAATAATTCCTCTGATTATGGCCTTTGTAGGTTTGTTTTGTTGACAGAGACCCTTCGCTATACCTGTTCCTTCACAAGGGTTCTGCCCAAACCAGTGGTGTTTATATTTGGGTCATTCACTCTACCCTTTGTTATGGTTGACCCCCTCTCACCATTTAAAAACAGGTTTCCGAGAGACATTCTTACACAATACATTTCGCGCACACGAATAACTTGTAACGCAAACAAATACTCTAATACCCAAATTAAGTTCTAGAACTTAAATCTATTTACATACATATTGGTACATAATTATTATGCATTTAGTTACTTCTTTACATCCTTATTTCTCGGGTGTATTACCTTTACTATTTGTTCACAGGGTTGCTACCTCATTTCGAGTAAAACTAACCTGATTATTTTCATTACATTCTTCACCCTTCTCATTCTCTAAACATTTGTACGGTTTGAGCAACTGTTTATGATATCTCCCTACGATCTTGGAATTCTTTATTTCTTGTAACTCAAATGTATCCGAGCCAAAAATGTTAATCACCCGGTATGGACCTTTAAATAAATTTTCCATTCTATGATACCTCTTTTTTTTATAATTAATAAAACTAATTTATATGTTTAAAGAAAACTGTCAGCATATTGCTAGCATACCAACCAATTAATAATTTACAAATATTGCTAAATATCAAAAAAAATAATAACTATTCTGACAATAAAAGCTGTTTCAACCTTAAGACAAACTTATTCAAGCAGAAAGAAACTGAAACATATTAATGGCAAAGGTGTTTCTTG
Organism: Deroplatys truncata; assembly: GCA_030765065.1. NCBI lineage: Eukaryota > Metazoa > Arthropoda > Insecta > Mantodea > Mantidae > Deroplatys > Deroplatys truncata. Next base: position 23,997,902 of record CM060987.1, read on the forward strand.
TTCTTCTTCACTATCACTAATGAGCATTTTATACTCAAGTCTCTTTAGTAATGCAAAAAATATTCTCCACAACTGTTTAAGATAACTCATTAATCCACATGTGAAAGCTCTCCTTTCCAGGCACTGTAGAGTCAGGATCAATGATATTATGTCTCTTTTTTTTTTTTTTTTAATTTGAATGCTGGATTTTTTTTTATATCCATACTAATTCTCCAAGTTCGATCAACCCTTTCTTTCGCTTCCTTGTTTTAAATTCCTGCTTTCTTTTCTGCGCCCTTTTTAACATTCTTTCAAAAGCTTTCTTTAACGTCTCTTCTCCCGTTAGTGTTTTCGGATCTTTAGTTTCTAGTATCTGTAGTAATTTCCCTTCAAGTGTTTCTATTAACTTCCCCTTCATCATCTCAACTAATTTCCCCTCTACATTCTTATCTTGTTCACTTAAGTTTCTTTCTAATTCCTTATTCTGCTTACTTAATTTCCCTTCGAAATCCTTTTTCTGTTCACTCAATTTTCTTTCTAAGTCCTTACTCTGCTCATTTACGATTCTTTCTAAGTCCTTACTCTGCTCGTTTGATTTCCCTTCTAAATTCTTATCTTGTTCCCTTACGATTCTTTCTAAGTCTTTACTCTGCTTATTTACGATTCTTTCTAAGTCCTTACTCTGCTCATTTGATTTCCCTTCTGGATTCTTATCTTGTTCCCTTACGATTCTTTCTAAGTCTTTACTCTGCTCATTTACGATTCTTTCTAAGTCCTTACTCTGCTCGTTTGATTTCCCTTCTAAATTCTTATCTTGTTCCCTTACGATTCTTCCTAAGTCTTTACTCTGCTTATTTACGATTCTTTCTAAGTCCTTATTATGCTCATTTGATTTCCCTTCTAGATTCTTATCTTGTTCCCTTACGATTCTTTCTAAGTCTTTACTCTGCTTATTTACGATTCTTTCTAAGTCCTTACTTTGCTCGTTTAATTCCCCTTCTAAATTCTTATCTTGTTCACTTACGACTCTTTCTAAGTCATTACTCTGCTTACCTACGATTCTTTCTAAGTCCTTATTATGCCCATTTGATTCCCCTTCTAAATTCTTATCTTGTTCCCTTACGATTCTTTCTACGTCCTTACTCTGCTCATTTAATTCCCCTTCTAAATTCTTATCTTGTTCACTTACGATTCTTTCTAAGTCATTACTCTGCTTACTTACGATTCTTTCTACGTCCATATTATGCTCATTTGATTCCCCTTCTAAATTCTTATCAAGTTGACTTGCGATTCTTTCTACGTTCTTACTATATTCACTTAAGATCTTACCCCGCTCATCTACTATGCTTTCTAACTTTTTACTCTGCTCATTGAATATGCTTTCTAAGTTCTTACCCCGCTCATCTATCTTTGCGCTCAAATGTTGAAGCAATATTAGCAGCTGGTTTTGACCTGCGTCAATGACCTGCTCAATCGGTGATTGCCTATCCAGCCTAACTTCTACCTCTGCTGCACCCATATTTTCTCCCTCTGTTGTTATGCTGACAATAGCCTCCCTATTCAGTTCTTCAAAATCTTCCCTTGACCTACTCATGGTTCCGTTAGCAAGTTCTACCTCCCTAGTAATGACTTTACCCCCTCTCAATAACATGTGTTCACAAAACTGAATCACTACTCTGCATGCCTTTTTGTTTGTTTTTGAATAAATGTTCTAACCTGTATTTTTTTCAATGTTAACTGATGCGTTCCGGGTTCGAATCCTGGTGAAGTTCTAGAAGCGATGTTCTCAGCTGTTTTGTTGTCCCACGTAGGTAGACTAGAAGTTCGCGTTGTAATTTTGTTCTGCTGTGCCCCTTTCCTCTGAAGATTCTTCGTCTGTTCGTTGTTTCCTAGTCCTCCGTTTGTGTCGTTCCTCCCTTCGAGCTCCACGTTATGGCGCCAGTTTGCGGCGATCACCTCCTCATCCGTTGCTGTAGCTTACCTTGATGCTTCTCCCGTTGCTTCCAGAAGTTCTCAGCGTGTTGGTTCTTCAATTTATCCTCGGCTAGCTGCAGTAATTTTCCTTAAATTATATGGGAGCATGGACTTATCCTCGGTAAAGGAAAACGTAGATCTCGGGTGGTGATATAGGAAGACATAGAGTTGCTTTGTTTATGAAAAGATGACACTGCCGTTTCTTTTTATTTAATTAACACTCGTAGTATACAAAACTGGTATTGCCGCTGTAAAATACTGTCCACCGCTGTTAAACTATGGCGTGGATATGGCACGAAATATAACTATTCTTATTGTCGCTTTCAGAGTAGCGGATCTTAGGTGTGTTGCTAAAACTATTTTGATTCCCTGTTTTGGCGCGATATCTCACACATCCTGCAGCATCTCTCCCTGACCACACATTACGAAAACTCTCGAATAAAATGCAATACTAAGCTGACATGACAAATTTGACTTGATTCCCTTTTTGGCGCGATATCTCACACATCCTGCAGCATCTCTCCCTGACCACACATGACAAACTGTCCCGAATTTTCCCCAAACAGATCCATTTATAGTCTCAGGCTTCTGAGGCTGCTTCCTTTCCTATTGGTCCATTTTTAGCGCGACTCGACGCGTCTAACTATTTCGAATAAACTTTCAGGGATCTCATTGGTCCAATTTTAATATAAATCGCGGCTTTTCCTACATGTACCGTTAGATTGTCCTTCTCACTCACTTGGTCACGGCGAATTATCAAATAATGGGACAAAGGCTCTACACCCTCGCTGTAGGAATAATAGCACTGCGACCGGAAAGAGGTAATAAAACTAGGTTTTCTGCCTTCGAAAGCACTCTTCCTGTAGCTAAAACATTCCATCGTGGACAGTATTTTAACATAGCGCTTAAATTATTTACATTAAACCATTTATAACTCTACTAATATTAGTAACCTAGATAGATACATAATGTTAAATCACCCTTCTTAAAATATACAAGCAGTATTGAGAAAAAGATATTTACATAGTACGATTTAACATGAATAAAAGTTAATTAATAAATTATCTAGAATTACTGTTCTCGGGCCCGGCCTAGAGTTGCCGTTTCAGATGGATAGATGGATAGATAGATAGATAGATAGATAGATAGATAGATAGATAGATAGATACATACATAGATAGATAGATAGATAGATACCATAATGCGGTTGCATTCAAACTGCCTACGAGTTAATAAAAGAAATGTATATAAATTCTGAAGTCCAGTGATGCCGGAAACTTGATGCGATTAAATATTTAAGTTATAAACAAAACAGAGAAATAACTTATTTGTTTACCTTGTGGATTAGGTTAGAGTAAACGAAATGACAATTCGATTAAACGCATTCATCAGATTAATAACAAACAGGACTGATTCTACCTTTCCAACCTTGTCCAACACACGGCTTGTGTAGAAGAACAATTAATTCCATTAATTGACCTAATAGTGGTTGAAACTATAAAGCCCGGGTCTTAAAGTACTTACAACATTGTAAGTCGCCATCGGGGTATGTCATCTCAGTACAATTTGAGATCTCCTTGTGGTTTACTGGGAAACATGCGAATCAGTTGGGGAATTTAATGTCCTACCGGCATGTTGCCATGGTAGCTCAGTGGTTAGAGCAACCGGACGGAGGCCAGGAGGTCCGTGGTTCAAATCCCGGCTATGGTATTGAATTTTTCAGTCGTCTGATTCTACCTTTCCAAACAGCATATATCCTATAATGACTTAAGTACACGTAATTAATTGCGTGCTTGTGATAATTGCATTTCTTCGGTTAACTTCAATAAGCTTAGTATATTTAGCTGATCTGAGCTGAAGTGATCGTCATTTATAGGAGAAGTAGAAAGTAAGAGTAATGGCGGTCAGTTATGCAGAATAATTTTAACTCCGTTGCTTTAAAACACATAGGTATTTCCAAAATCCGATAAAATTATTTTTACTGGGCGTTTCCTACTAGTAATGACTAAACGCACGCTAAATTGTATGAAGTCTTCAGAAATTCCTTTTCCTTTGCATTGGCTGTTCCACCACCTTTTCAGTGCCTGACGTTATTTCACTGCAAGTGAGGGCTTTGTGCACCCCTGCCTCTGGTAATGCACTCCGCTCCAGCTTGCGAGATGTTTACTCCGACATGCCTGGTCTAGAAGCAAAACCGGATGAGCGTAGGTAACTTACTCGATGTTCGGAAATAGGCATAGACACAAGTATACGGCCAAAACCTCGTTCACTCATTACATTCGGTTTCCTTTTGTTATTTAGGTACAGTACAACCCCGCTGAATCGAACTAGAGGGTTCAGAGCCGTTTCGGACAATCGACGTTAACGACTTTAAGCAGCGAAAGGCAGAAAATAATTATTGCATTCAAAATGTATGTGTTAATGTTTAATAATAATAATAATAATAATAATAATAAAATTACTACTGTATTCAATATTAAAATATGCATTACAGCATTTACAGATTATTTCATAAAATCAGTAATTTTTTCTGAACTTTCTTCCCACAACGCTTGCGAACAGGTGTATCACATCACCGTTTGATAAGCATTATATCTTTTGGTATTGTTTCACTGCTTTGTTTTACAAAACGCGAGGTAGCCTAAAAACAAATGTTTTGCTATTGACAGTGCCGTAACCCAGCATTTCCGTTAAGTTTTGAATACGAATTTGGAGTTTTTCTTACCTCTAATGATTTGAATGCCTCTTCCGCTGTTACTCTGTCACTAACGGCTTGGAGTTGCTGTTCAATGCTTATTACAACACGCTTTCTTTTCGCCGACATCTTAAACACAAATAAACCACACTGACAACAAAACAACAGTGGACCCCCGCATTGAATGTGCGCGCAAGAAACTTGTTATAAACGTACAATAACTCTTGGTAGGAGGTGAGGATTAACTGCACAATATCATATCAAGTACCTGTATTGGAATTTAGAGTTGAGGCAATGTTACCAGCACGAATTTGAGCATATTGTATATTCTTTCGTTAATTCATTCTTACTTCTCTTTTTCCTCCTCCACGTTTCGGATAAACGGAATTCGGTTAAGTGGGGTTTTACTGTATTCAATATCCATTTCTTTTTACTTTTACCTTAATGTTTGAAATTATCAATAGAGTTCGTTTAAGACATCACCTATGCATCCTCGATTTCATTGAAACTACTTGAAGAAAAAAGTAACATTTCGCTGGCGTTCATTCTCAACAATCGCAGGCCAGACCTCCTTCCTTCCCTTGTCCAATCTACTTGCCAAGCCTATAGTACTCGTGTCACAGCTAGGCTTTCCTGGCAGACGGAAGCGTCGAGGTCATTGTAACACCTGTTGGGTGAACTGCTTGTGTGGTCTCAACCCACATGTCCCAGGTTCGATTTCCGGCTGGGATGGGGGATTTCCTACAACCAGAATAATTCCTTACTTTCCGCAGAGTCTGAAAGTAAGATCATTATGTATTACTCGCAAAAAGGAAAACCTGGAAAAAAAACTTAGTTAAGGATGACAGTCGTGAGGGATTTGAACCACAGACCTCCCGTTCACGAGTCAGTGCCTTAACTATCTCGGCTAATCGTGTTGGCAAGGCCTATTAAAACATTATCCTTGCATACATTGAGGTTACGTTTGGTATATACAAATAGATTTATATTTGTTTCCGAATGCTGATTTAACCTTAAGCGTATCCAGGATTTACAGGATAGTTTTCTGTTAAATACAAACATGGGGCGCTTGAAGGTTATCATGTTATACCTTCAGATATTACAGATTAACACGAAACGTTGGCCATAAAGGCTGGTTCACCCAAGATCGGAAATGTATACCGATGACCACACATGGAAAGTCGATTTGTTTGCAACTGACCCATGATACTTTTTCGCCTATTTCCAATTCAGACACATGATGCCGGTTACCAACCTCAAAATTCGATAGAGTAAATATTTTCTGAATGGAGATCCATTATTAGTTTCCATTCCTCTAGTCGTACCAAGTTTCATTCCTTTTTAAAGTTGTTTGTTGTTCTTTGTTAACTACTATGCTATTATTTTAAGCACCCAATAGCCAGTTTTGCATTGCATATAAACGAACTACAGATTAGCTAGAAGAACCAACGTGCAGTGCAATGGTTCGGAGGCCAGGACGCACATTTGCTAGAATTTCTTCCAGTTTCATTTTCGCAGCTTGCGACTAGGGAGAGCCCTAGCGGTGTTTTATGTCATGGCCACCTACCTTGAATAATGTCTACACTGAAGAGTCTAACGCATATGCCGTGCCTGAGAATGAGAAGGTTAAAACTTGACCAAATCTTCTTTCCCGTTCCCCGGATCCGAGAAAGCTTCCCGTTAATTGTTAAAGCTCACATTATAATATATGTATTTTAACTTTGTCGTCCTCGTTGTGGTTAGCGTTCTCGGTTATTGTGAACCAGAAGAAGCGCTTTTTATAAACGATGCATAATAAGATTTAAATTTAAGGTTCGAAATTAATGGTTTGTTCTGTAAATAATGTGAAACAATTCCTGCCTCAAGGAGGATGAACACCAGGGCGGATACCCCAGCTCTGATTCGTATCGTGACGTTTGCAGCCGTTCGTTGAACAGTTGCTGTATTTTATTTCCTGTTTATGAAGAATCCTTCACCAGGAGAAGTGACACTATATAAATATAACACATCGATCAAAAAGTCCTGCGACTAACTCACAGATGGCGCCGAAAATCAAATATCCTATGTGTGTTACATAGTAGCAACCTTTAAACGATAGGTTTCATGACATTTTTATCATTCCTTATGGAGATATTGAAGTTTTAGTAACGCTACTTTGACATTTTCAAAACAATGGACAAAACCGAATTTCATGTGCTGATTAAATTTTTTATGAGAAAAAATACCGTTCATCAAGCTCAGCAATGGCTTGAAAAGTGTTACAAGGAATCTGCCCATGTAAAACAACCATTTGTCGGTGGTTGACGCAGTAATTTGTATCACAAATTATGTAAATGTCAGAGTGATTGTAGTGTGAATATGCATTGTTGTGTGACATTGATTTGAGATGTTTGTTGATTTTAATTATTGTCGAGAAGTGGGTTTATACGGCCTTACTGAAACTGACAATAATAGCGTGCAATAATCTAGCGAGGGGGTGAGCTGTTTATCATTATTAGAGACGAGCAAATGACGTCAGAGTGGCGCGTTTTTCTTAGAATTTTCGGGAACATTTTCCCCAGAGCATATGTTTTCGTAATTTTCATTGGATATAAATATAGACACCAATGTTGACGCGTTTTATTAACCAATAGCAGCTCGATTATAATCTTTAGGCATATTGGGGCGAGGAAGTATAAATCCAGTGTCAGGGTCAAGTTTCACGTAGTTCAACGAAGGCATTCATGGAGTATACATCGCACGAAGCTCATCAAGGTTACGCGTAGCAAATTTGTGAAAAATCTCTCGTGTCGTAAAGTTAATTACACAAAAAGTTGAAGTACGCGAATTAATAATGGGCAGTAAAGTTATTATAACAGTTTCAGTTTGGCGAGTGTCAAGATTCATAGGTGAAAGTGAATGTGTTACGACAATAAAAGTGTAAAACAAATTCTTTTATCAAGTGTTATCTTTGGATAAAAACTCCTTTCCGTTTACACGCCTGTATAAGATAAGTGCTTGACCGAGAAATCATAGCTAGCCGGAGGACAGTGAACCCAAAATTAAATACAATAACAGGCGCCCAGTAAAAGATAACACGAAGTGACCGCGACAAATTGTCTTTTATACGTGCGGCAAATAAACAATAGCATTTTCAATTACAAACATTAATACCACCACATATTGTTTCCCCAAATGTGAGGCGAACAATAATAATACCCCCCGCATATTTTGCCGAGTTTAAACGGGGCCGTACGGACACCAATGATGCTGAACGCTCGGGAGGTCCAAATGAGGTGACAACATCAAAAAACATAACAAAAAAAAGTGCTCAAAATTGTGTTGGATAATCATAAATTGATGTTGCAGAAGATAGCCGACATCCTTAAAGAAATCAAAAGGCAGTATATACAATATTTTGCATGAGCATTTCGGCGTGGGAAAACTGTTTTCCAAATGGGTGCCGCGTTTGCTCACAGTGGAACAAAAGCAATGCGTTTGGAGTTGTTTAGGCTAAATAAACGGAATTTTTTGTCCTTATGTGACAATGGATGAAACATGGATCCACCATTAGACTCCAAATCAAATTAGCAGTCAGCTGAGTGTAAAGCAGCGGGTGAAAGCCGTCCTAAGTGGCCAAATACACAACAGTCGGCCGGAAAAGTTCTGGCGTGTCTCTTCTGGGATGTCCATGGCATAATATTCGACTGCCTGGGGAAACGAAAACCATCAATAGCAAATATTACAGCGTTATTGGATCGATTGAAGAATGAAATCAAGAAAAAAAGACCCCACGAGGAGGAGAAGAAGAAAGTGCTCTTTCAACAAGACAATGCACCGTGTCACAAGTCAATGGTTACACTGCACGATTGGGCTTCCAATTGTTTCCCCACCCACTGTATTTTCCAGAACTGGCTCCCAGCGACTATTACCTGTTCGCAAGTCTCAAAAGGATGCTCCGGGTAAAGAGATTTGGCACAAATGATGAAGTCATATCGGAAACTGAAGCGTTTTTTGCAGGTCTCGACAATTCGTTCTATAAGAATAGCATCGAAATGTTAGAGAAGCGTTGGAATGATTCTATCACTCTTAAAGGCAATATGTTGATGATTAAAGTCGAAGTTTTCTACAAACAAAAAAGGTTTCTTTAGTTGTTAGTCCCGGGACTTTCTGGCCGATGTGTTACTAGCTGGCTGCCCGACGTTGCACGGATAGCTTTTCAAACTGGAATTTCGAACGGATTAACTTCATTTACCTCCCACGTTTCTTTATGAAATTATTGTACAATTATCTACATTTTTATGCTGATCCTCCCGTTATCCCTTGTAACTGTCTTACCCGATATTGCATTGGTACATTCTACAAGTACGGGATTGAATATAAGGATAGGACTGATTTTTTAATATCGTAAGTAGTCTGTAATTTGTACTTGTACCTAAAGGTGTTGAAAAACATGAGTATGGGTAGCTTTTTTGAAGTTGTATGGTACCCTATAATTTTCGCCAAGTCCTATAGTCCAAGTTCTGTGTTCTGGTTGACCAAGCAAGTACACTTTTATCTATAAGGGGTTGAAAATAAAGTAAGGGTAGATTTTAAAAATTACGAGTACCTACTGTATAATTCAAAATTAGGATTAAGTGGTTTTTGGAACTGTAACCTAACCGGTTATTTTTGCCAACTCCTATTGTATCATTGTTCAATATTTTGACCTATTGTTTAAACAGCGCAGATTTCTACACAAAAGGTTGAAAATGTAATGAGGGTAGCTTTTCAGAGCTGTAAGGTAGCTTATAGTTTTAATTTGGTTCTACAGTACAAGCGTACAATGTTACATCTGGGCAAATCAAAGAATGTTGATTTGTAGTTAGGGGTTGAAAATAGCGATTAAACATAAAAGGTAACTTATAATTTCTGTCAATTTCTAGAATCCAAATGTACCCGGTTTTGTCAAAATCATACCAAAAATATTACTTGATACCACTTCAGTGAAATATGAGAGAAATGTGATATGAGCAATACACAACCCCCGCTAAATCCACGTATAACAACTCATTTTTAAAAAATTTAGCCTCCCCATTTAATCCTTTAGGCTCGAAGTTAAAACCCTGTCATATTTGCAATAAAGTGCCAAAAAGTAACCTATGACATCCATATTCACCGAAGCGAAATTTGGTAACATGAATATGAAAAAGATACTCATAACCCTAAGTTTTCAAATTGTTGGAAACATTCTATAGCCTGTGACCATCTGGAAGAATAGGGCTTCTCAACGGTGAAAGAATTATGAAACTCGGTTGAGTGGTTTTCCAGATTACCCTACACACACAAACTTTCTCTCTTTATAACATTAGCATAGATGTGTTGGTACAGAGACAAAAGTAAACAGTTAACACATTGTTAACTTCCAACTCTGTTTTCATATCTGATTTTGTGTTACATTAACACCGAAACTCATTTTCCTCACAAACATTAAAACCCGTTTTTTTGAGAGAGAAAAAAAAAAACAACGAAAACTATTGATGTAGAAGATAATTTGGGGTGAAACTTCGTGAAAATCTTCCCGACACCTTCTCGGAAGATCCAGATTTCTTATTTATCAAACTTTTAGTTTTTAGATTCTCTCTCTCTCTAGCGGCCAACTACAATCACTCCAAAAAGTATTCGCCTGACCGTTGCGTATAGAATATAACAAGCACAATCATAACAGTATAGCTAAGAAACAAACAATAACTATTTCTTACATCGTTTAATATCTCCGTTTAGAAATAAAAGGCTATTGGGTTCATATGTTGCTTAGTTTGTGAACAAATCTGCGTTATTTAAAATCATGCTCCATTTGATGCCAAATAAATATTCGTCTAGTAAACAAGATCTCAGATATGGTGCCTCACTGACACACACCCCTCTGCCTTTTGTTATGCGTTTGTGTTTCCACTGTAGTTAATAGTTCCATCACTGTTTTCAAAGGCATTGAGTGATATTTAAGTAATGTGGATCGAAAACGTCGCGAAACTACCAGTACAAAATAGAGAGAAATCTGCATCAGGTTGTTTTTTAAAGGAAAATATCTTCAAGAAACTGGAGAAACCATTGGCAGACCTACCAGTACAGTGAGGACTATTATATGTAGATCCACTCAGTACAAAACTTACGAAAACCAATCCTGTAGTTCTGTCCGAGATGGAAAAACGACAGCTACTTAGAGAAGTCAAGAGAAATCCAAAACTAAGTGCTTCAAAACTTGCTACTGCAGTTCAAATGCATATCGGAAAGTCTGTTTCGACATAGGCTGTAAGAAATATGCTTTATGAAGCAGGGTATTAAGGACACCAATAGCCCGTAGAAAACGTAAAATCAACAAAAGGAAGCGAGTTGCATATGCAAGAGAACATAAATACGATGGGTTTGATTCTAGAGGAAGGTTCTATTTACTGACGAGAGTAACTTTGAGCTGTTTAAGTCATATGGGCGAGTAACAGTTTGGAGGAAAAAGAATTGTGAACTTAAAGAGAGAAATATCACAGCTTCGGTTAAACATGAAGGAGATGCAGTGTCTGTAAGGGGCTGCTAGAGTGCAAATGGTGTGAGGGATTTGTGTTTTATTGATGGAATTTTGAACCACAAAGTTTACATAAAACATCCTAAAAACACATCTATCCAGAAGTGTGAATAATATGGGTTCTTCTGGGAATTGTAAAAAGGAAAGGAGGAGCTAATAAGTACTAACCATAGGATTCAATGTCCAGAGTGTACTTATAAATACTACCTACGAATACTTATTTTGCATCCTAAATTGTCTACCTTTACTTTCGAATTTTTAACCATGTTCATGCAAATATAAATTGTGTTTATTTATTGTATTCTCTTTTTTTTATTGATTAATAAACAAGCCAGTGTCCCTACTGTACTTCATTCTGATGTTTTACTATCTATACACCTTTAAATATAAACTCGTGTATTAGACGAATACTCTTGGAGTCCAGTGTACGTGCTTACACTAAGTAGTAGTATTGTATTCCATTTAACAATTCGATGTAAAGATTTCACCAGAAATACGTTTTGAGACCCCGAACCCAAAGAAGGAACGCTTAGAAAAAATATCTGTGCTGTGTGTCTGTGAACACCATAACTCAAAAACGAAAAGTTCGGTCAAACACCAAACTTGGTATTTAAGTTCAGGATCTTCCAAGAATGTGACACGAAGATGTTGAAAATCCCCCACTCCAAAACCACTCTCTACATGGATTGTTTATTTTTATTTTTTTTCTGAATGTAACGATTTTAATTAAAATACTACAAGTTTAAGCTATTTTCATGATAAATAAAATGTACATTTTGAAGTCCTCTTCATTCCGAATACCTTTTGTATAACTGATAAACCGTAAGAGATAACACAAAACCTCTCTGCACAAAACATGTAGATCTCGTTACAGCACACAATGTATGTCAAATAAAATGGTTTGTGGCAAACCATTTCCGAGATATTGCTATTCCTTTTTCTTCTTCTTCTTCTTTCTTTTCCGTGTTCATGCAAAAAGAATAGAATTTCAAAGCCATCACATAGCGGCTGTCTTTAGAAACATTTCACTATCGCTTTAGCCTAATCTATTCTTGTTATACTTACATCGAAATGTGTAAATGAGTAACGAAGGTTTACCTGTATTAATAAGTAGTAGTTTTCGTAAAAATAGTTTGTAGAAGAGTAGAGAAAGTGACGTGAATGCAAAACTCAATATGCTTTTCCTTCGGGGGGGGGATTTATCGACCTCAAAACATGTATATCCGGTGAAATCTCGATATAGCATTCTTGAGCGGAATACCGCCTACTTTACGTAAAGTGGTAGAGAAAATAAAAAGAGAAGAATTTAGATCAGCATAATTAAGACAGAACTGTAAGCCAACAATAATTGTGATTTGTCAGCAAGAACACGAGTATTAGGATCAAGGCTTGGCTTGCACAATCGGCCTTTAAATTGGCTCCGAACAGACACCAAGCCAGCACAGCGTCAGCGTGTCTGGTTCCTTTTTTGTGTTGTTTACAGCGATTGTGACTCATGTTATTTCAAGGTCAACGTGGTGCGGCACTCGCACAACGGAAAATTTTGCCAGCGTCTTATCATCGCCACGTCTCAATGCCCAACCCACGAACATCCAGAGGTGTGTCCTGCCTGTCAGCATGCGAAAATTGTCAAGTATTAGCACACTAACGTGTTTACACTAGCCACAAAAATACAATCACTTTCCCAGGCTTTATTCTGGTTCCGTAAAATACATCAACACAATGAAAAAGGAAATTACTTACATATGTTATATTCACAAGACTTATTGGGTATACAAATTATACCTAACAAAGTTTATTTACCTACCTGCTTCATTTTAGTCGATACAAACCTTACATTACACATTTCGTTATATATACACGTAAATAGCGGTAGTCAAATGTTTAACAACTGGACGCTATATGCTCGCCTTAAAATTCCATACTGTTTCCATAACAACGCGAGAAACAACTGAAAATCGACAGCGTTTTAAAAGAATGACTACTGAACAATTCGGAATATTAACGGATATCTCGGAAATGCCTGGTAATACAAAGAAAGTTATTTTAAACAAGTTGTGTGTTTTAAAGAGATCTACATTTTTTGCATCGTACGTTGTCGTCTTTAACCTAACGTTTACCAGTTATACAAGATTATACAAAATTCCTTCCGAATGAAGAGGACTTCACAGGCTATTCCCAGAAAATAAGATATACATTTTATTTGTTGTTCAAATATATTCAATATATAGTATTTTAATCTAAATCGTCAAAGCCAACTTTAGACAATAAAAAAAATTCGAAAAATGTTCCATGTAAAGGGTAGCTGGGGTGGAGTGATTTTTGTTTAAAATCTTCCTGTCGTACCTTGGAAGATACTGAAACTAAATACCAAGTTGACGTTTATCCGATTTTGTTTTTGGGTTATGCTGTTCACGCGCGCGCTTGGATATTTTTCTAAAAATGTTTTTTGGATAGGGGGCCTCAAAACATGTATTTACGGTGAAATCTGGAAATCGAGTTTTTAAATGAATTGCAATGCCCTCTCTACCTGCCACGTAAGCAAAAAGCAAATATCATACTCCTTACGGTAAAATTCATGCGCTTTGCTTTTTAGTCGGAAATAATGTAGTGGCATTGATAATTATTATAATTAAGGGTAATGATTTTTTTTTTTTTTTTGCACTTTGATTTGTACAGAGCATTTTGAAGAAAAATAGCGAATAAACAGGTAATGTCTTTTGACATAACTTAATGTAAAATTAAAATTCATTTGTAAAGGATTAATAAAAATGCATAGGTTAAAGCAATAAACAGAAAAATAGATTGATACATGTTAAAAAGTAACACACAAAAAATGAGAAATTTTGATGCAAAACAATAATAATAATAATAATAATAATAATAATAATAATAATAATAATAATAATAATAATAATGTCAATTCACAAAATTAACTAACATATGATGCAAGTTTGCCAACAGCATTTGCAAGCTGTCTACATCTTTATTTTACTACTTAGTTTGTACTAACAGTTGGGAATGAATTCATACACCTAAAAAACTATTCATAATAACTTAAAAAATGGATATTTCTTTTACTTTCACTTAAATATTCAAATCTGTTGACAATATTCGGCCAAAGGTGACAACCAAAAGATTACCAACCTCTTGGGAGACAAAAAAATCTTTTTCGGATTTTCTTTCATACGAGTGTTCAACCTTTAACTGTACTTAAGAAAACATTTCATAAAATGTTTTCATTAAGGTTTTTGCATCTTCATTTGAAAAAGAGTCCATTAATTGCAACACATTTCGCTTTTATATAGCATTTTAATGTAACTTTGAGTAAATTTCATATGTTATTGCATTATCTACACATTAAATATGGTCTGAAGTGACAAATGAAAATAGAACAGTAGAAGCCCTTATGAGCATTTCGAACTGTATTGTCAACATCCCTAATTATAGTCATAGATATTTTGGGTAATAAACCTTGAATTATGCATATTTATGTGTTTACATACAACTACCCTTAATTCGTAACCATTTCAATCAAATTTTCCGCGTTCGTGTGCGTGCGCCGTGTATTCCGGTTTTCGAAACTGCTCCATATATATATATATATATATATATATATATATCATATAATATAAATATATATGATATAAATATATATATTTCCACTTTCTCTACTACGTATAGTAAGTAGTGGAAGTATTGCATTCCAACCAAAAATTCGATACCGAGATTTCATCGGAAATACATGTTTTGAGGCGCCCTGAATCCCAATGTAATTAAAGGCGGGGTATAAATGGAACTAAATAAAAAACTCGAAAAAATGAAAATCGGATAAATCCGAATTTGGTATTTGCGTTTAGTATGTTCAAAGGATACGACACGAAGATTTTCAAGAAAATCCCCCACCCCAGACTACCCTTTACATGAACATTCTTGGAAAATTTTGATTTTCTCAAAAATGGCTCTAACGATTTTGATTAAAATATCATATGTTTAACATATTTTCAAGACAAATGAAATGTACATCTTGATTTTCTGGGAATGTCACCAAAAACCTCTTCATTGTGAACGACTTTTGCATAACTGGTAAACCGTAAGAGATAGACAAAATTTTACTACACAAAAAATGTAGATCTCGTTAAAACGCACAATTTATGTTAAACATTTTTTCCCCCGGAGTGAACTATTTCCGAGATATTCCTTGTTATTTGTTTGGATTTTCCAGTACTTATACTAGAAGGGTAGGTAGGACAGACCTGGCCCACTTTTTGCGTTTATATGGGAAAGGATAGGGAAAACGTGGGTATATGCGGCGGTTCACGGAGGAAAATGCGTTTATATGGGGAAGATAGGGACTACGAGGATTGATGCTAGGCTAGATAGAGGTTGAAGGAATGAGGATGTGCTTTATATGAGAGATACGGGGAATACGAGGAGAAGTGTTAGACTAGATAGAGTTTGAGATGTGAAATATGCATGTATATGGGAAAGATAGGGAAAACATGAACAGAGGCTAGGATAGACAGATGCTGAAGCAGGGGGAATTTCGGCTTATACGGGAGAGATAGGGGATACGTGGAGAGGTACTAGACTATTCAGGGTTTGAAGGGTACAGTATGGCTTTTTATATGGAGATACGAGGAAAACGAAGGTATATGCTAGGTTGAGAGAACCTTCAAGGAGGAAAAATGCGTTTATATGGGAGAGATAGGGGAAACGAGGACAATTCCGAGGTAGAGCAGGGACTCCAGGAGGGAGGGATATGCTTTATACGACAGATAGGGCATACGAGGAGAGGTGCTAGTGTAGACAGAGGTTAAGGAGTAGGGTATACGCTTATATGAGGAATGTATGGAAAACGGAGACAGACAGTATTATAGACAGAAGCTGTACCACTTTTGCGTTTATGTGGGAAAGGATAGGGAAAACGAGGGTAGATACGACGGTTCAAGGAGGAAAATGCGTTTATAGGGGAGAGATAGGGAATACCAGGGCTGATGCTAGGATAGTCAGATGCTAAAGGAGGGAGGGATAGGCTTTATACGAGAGATAGGGATAACAAGGAAATATGCTATACTAAGCAGGACTTGAAGGGTAGAATATGGTGTTTTATATGAGGGAGATAGCGAACCGAGGAGAGGTATTAGGCTAGGAGGTTTGAATGATAGAGTAGGCGTTTATATGCGAGAAATAGGGAATACTAGGGTCGAGGCTAGGCTAGACAGGGCTGAAGTAGGGGAATGCGACTTATATGAGAGAGGTAGGGAATATGAGGAGAAGTGTTAGGCTAGACAGGGTTTGAGCTGTGGAGTATGACTTTTATAGGAAAGATAGGGAAAACGTGAACAGATAATAGGCTAGACAGATGCTGAAGGACGGGAATATAGGCTTATACGGGTGAGATAGGGAATACGAGGAGAAGGGCTAGACTAGACAGGTGCTGACGGAGGAGGGGATACGCTTTATACGGAAGAGATAGGGAATACGAGGAGAAGTACTAGACCATACAGGACTTGAAGGGTAGAATATAGCGTTTTTATATGGGAGAGCTAGCAAACCGAGGAGAGGTATTAGACAGGAAGGTTTGAATGACAGAGTATGCGTTTATATGGCGAGACGAGGAAAACGAAGGTAGGTGCTAGGTTGAGAGAGTCTTCAAGGAGGAAAATGCATTTATATGAGAACGGTAGGGAATACGCGGAGAGGTGCTAGTCTAGAGAGGGTGGAGGAGTAGAGTATACGTTTATATGGGAGAAATATGGAAAACGAGAGTGGTACAAGGATAGACAGGGGTTGAAGAAGGCGGAGGAATGTAGATTTATACGGTAATATAGAGAGTAATTAGATTATAAAACATTTCTCATCCAACGTTACAACACTGTTATATACTTTTTTCTAAACCTTACAAACTTTTTTATATGTTAAACAGTAGTGCGCGAGACGGAGAGGGACAAACTGTATATCGGTTTACAGTGAAGTATACGTCCTAACCTATTCCCACCTTGTATGCTCTGGATCTTCTCATTGTCTATTCATTCCTATCATCATCTAACGTAACCACGTAACAAGACGTAACACAACGTAACATAACAGCATGACAAGACGTCATACTAAGTAACATAAGCACGTAACCACGCAACATCACGTGACATCTCGTAACCAGAAACGTCACACGACGTAACACGTAGCAACTATGTAACCACGTAACAAAACGTAAGAACAACACGTAACCAGCCCATTGCTAAGGTAATCTAAGCTAATCCATCCTTCATAACTTAGACAATAAGTACGAGAACCTAGCCTAGATTAACCTGACCAATCCCAAACGTTCCTCTCATCATCTATTCTACTCAGTCATCGACTAACCTAATCTGGCTAACCAAAGATAACCTCAACTTTCTTTTAGTGAAATTGCAATGTTTTATTCAGGTTTTATTATTCGAGAGTTTTAATTGAAAAGTTTACGTCAACATACCTTTATTTTAGTTCGTTGTAGGCGTCTCTCCCCTTTTTATCTAGGCTTCAGACTAGCACTAGGATTGCTCCTAATGGCAGGGTTACCACCTTCCCTTCCATCTTCTTCTTTCTTCATCGGTCGTCAGCTAGTTGCATACACAGCACAGGGATAACCTTCTTTTTTAAGATTGTAGACTCACGAGAAAATCTTTATCTTTGACTTACATTCTTTTAAGCACTGTTTGTAATGGCGTAATGTCCATACGCATATGTCGTTATTCCGTCCTCAGCAATAATTCTTTTATCATCAAACGGAGTCAATGCAATTTTATTCACTTGCACTGTGGCAAGAGCATGCTTCCGAGACAGGATCAGATTCATGGGTGTTCTGATGATTTCTCCGGTTTTAAGACAGTCTGTATAGATGTCAAACGAAATGTACTGCTTAATAGCGCTACGTTTTATACCTTTAATCTTTTTTATCATTGAGCCTTGAATATCTAAGGCATACATCTTAGGACGTAGTCCGACAAAGCGTAGGATGATTTTAGCATTAGACTCATCTTTAAATTTTCCCAACACCTTCTTGTTTAGAGCTGAATAGCATATATGATTGACAGGGTAATCAGCTGTATCTAGGTGTTCGAGAAAACGTAGCTTGTCCCGGTACACATCTTCAGTTGTAACACGATGAATGAACGAATCAGTGTCCATATACATAAGCTTCAGGTTTTCAGCTCCATAATAAGGCAACAACACGTCGTAATGATAGTTATACATTAATGTCTTGGAGATATCCAACACACTCATACCGATGTATATAGGCTTGTTGAACACGATCTGACGAGAGGCCATATGTACAGCAGCTAGATTAGAAGCATATATCGTCCTGTCGAGAAACGTAGGCTTTTGCAATTAACTTTTCCAGAGTCTTCTCGTTTGTCACCAACCGTATATCCACACGATTACGAAGGTTCTCCATTGTTTTTCCAAACATGGCATTGTTAAACAGTTTGTAGAGATCCTTCTCAAAATCATTTGCAGCCTTTTGTCGTAGTCTGTTGTTAAATTCCACATACGGTTTTAACCACTGTGACTGTCGGAATTGTAGCACACGATGAATTTTTGTTAACCGTAGTCCATGATTAAGTGCTTGCTTCAAAGCTATGTAATGTACTATATACTTCTTTCGAGGTCCTAGAAGAGGTATCAATTTCTTTGTACTCGAGTCCTTAGGCTTCATACATTCAGGCAGGAATGGTAAATCATTATGCAGATCATGAAGTTCTGTAGGATACTCGATATCGACTTCTAATATATATCCATGAGGATCATCTTCTTGTAGTCTTTCTAAGTCAATTTTTTCAGGTGATATCCACTCAAATCCACCATAAGGGAGGGCGTGACACATGGCCCCCACCCATATTAGTTATTAGCGTCCTCATATGTAATGAATTGGGTTGGTCTCGACGGATCAAACTTATCCATATACCTGTTATTAGCCTCTGCATACCGATGGGACACTTGGCATAAACCTCCTCTTATGCCGGATTCCACCATGAGTAGTTGGTCATAATCTTGCAACAGTTCCAGTTCGATTCCAGTTTACAGTAACATGGCGTCCCATGTAAGTCCTGGAGAGGTAAAATAATGTGCGGGATCAACTTTGTGCGTTTTGAGAGTTTGCTCTCTGAATGTCTCAAAGACATCAGCTAGAAGAAGAACATCAGATATTAAGTAGAGGTCACTGTATTCTCCCAGGTTTCTCACATTAAACAGCTCGCATACATTTCTAGTATGTTCGTAGTCAGCATCACTAACTTCTTCTTCATTCAGTTTATTGTAGAAGTAGTTCTTAGGAGGTAGGCAGGTCTCGTTCAAGACGTCCCATGAAGTGACGTAATCATAGGGAAATACACCCTTACGTGTCATCAACTTCATCTTGTCTTCTCCGAAGTACTTCAATGTTTCAGGGTACGATGTTAGATTTTTTACCAGCTTATCCAAGCTTGTACTCAGGAACCGAAAACTATCAACAAACCGGAGCTTTATATCTCCGACATACTTGGAGAATGATATATAGCTTTCTTCAGAGCTAGGAATTACTTCCACCCGCTCACTTGTACATCCCAGCTCCTTAACAATGAAGTGTGAGTCATATCCACTGAGGTTGTGCATGAAGACAGGGATATATTTAGGTGTTTTGCAGGCTAAATTACATTCATTATGCAGACTTCCTCGATATTCACCACTGATGTGATCATGGTCGCGTACTTTATAGTTCTCTTCAGTAAAGGTTTTTCCACACAAGTAGCATACTGTAGAGGCGTTGAAATCCATCTGCTGTTGATCTGTAAGTTTCAGGGGCATGACAGATTTGTATATATTATTAATCTCCTTTGAAAGGAATGACTGGTATTCCATAAACTTCTGAGCAGCATCAACACCACGATATACATAGGGATGCTTAGGAAGGCTAATTTTCAGATGTTCAACGTTGGTTGATGGTTTAACGTAAACACAGAAGCTCATTGCTGTATGCTCTTGATAAGGGGTTGTATAGGAAGTTTCAGGACTGGTTATGCATGTATGACATGGAGCGAGAATGCTTTCAAAGTCTGCGTAGATGACGTAAGGTAGTTTCAACATCCTTTCAAAAATTTTAAACTGTACAATGATTTCTCTTTGTAGGCATAACTACCCTTGCAACACCATGCTGATTACAGATGGATGCATGTTCTTGCAGTTTTTCCAGTCCACTTGGTCCATATCGATTGTCAAAATGTGTAAAACAACGCTTACAGGTATATATCACTCCATCACGCTTAGTTTTCTGACGTCGAACGAGCTTCTCAAAATTCTTGATATATACATAGTGATGTTTTCCACTACTGTCACTCAATAGTAGAAGATCACGGTGGTCAGGTAGTTCAGTGTCAGCAACCTTTATCGGATACACTTCATGCTTCTCATCCAGGCCGAAAACGTTGATAGACATCCTATTAAGCTTCTCAAATTTAGGTATTTGAGAAAGTGGAGTAGGATAGGAAACACAGCTGAAGTCGTACTTATCTTGGAGATGTTCGTATTTGCTTACCCGTTGGGAATTCTTTCCTATGAATTTAGCTAATACAGAGTACATAAAGCATAGCTCATCAGTTAAATTCTGGATGTTAATGCAGGCTTTTCTTGCTTCAACAGATGGCGGTAGTGGTATGTAGCTACTTCCTCGTAACGGGTTGAACTTGTTGATACGAAGGCGCACCCCTTCCACAGCAAGCAGAGCCCAGTTGCTTCCCTTTAGTTGTGATTCCTCCATTTCAGTAACCAATTTCTTCATTTTGGTTTCCAGCATAGAGTCCAGATCCGTTTCTAGGAAAACAGCTTGATTTCTGGTTTTAAATGTCTTGTCACAGGTTTCTCCGATACTGTTAACAAATCTACACTCAGCTAACAGATTAATTTTCAAACTCTTGTGAATACCAAGCTCTTTATGCACAGCCTTGATTATCCGCTGTTTTGCTTCATGCAGGTATATATTCAGGTCCTTAGTCGATTCACTTCGTATAAAATACGATTTCAAACGTCCATGGAATGAAGTTTCATATTCTTTCATGTCACACTCCTCCATCGTAGATAACAACTCTTGCTTTGACGGTTCTAATCTACGTTTCTTCTCAGGTCTGTTTATTTCACACGCATCTTCGTGTCGACGACCCTTATAACTGTCTTTGAAGGCTACATTACAATATTTACACTTGAAGAGCTTTTTACAACGTAGCTCGTGTCGTCTTTTATCATATCCACGGAGGAACTTCTTACAGCATTTACCACAAGAATATCCCGAGACACTAGGAATGATATCCTTATACGAGGACTTATTCATTTTTCTTGATATAATAAGGTATTTACCTTTCTTCAAGGATATGTCCGTCTCTTCACCTTGATATCACTTAGAAAGCTGATTATTTTCTGTGAGAACAGCGATGTTAACACCTCAGAGATGATCAACAGAATGAATTTCAATGCTAGAGGTTGCTAGTCGACATGCTTAAACACGTTAACTTTCACCATATGACGTCACAGTCGGGGACAGTTTGACTATCGCAGACATGTCGAGACACGCACATTTAGCCATCTCATATTTTAGAGTCATATACAGAAGTTTCATACCAACGTACTCACTACGCTCGCAAAGATAATCTAAGATTTCATCGTTGAAATACTTTGGAAATAGCGTAGAAGTTTTTCAGCCCTTATTTAATTAAAATTCATGTATATACCCTATTATTTAGTGATTTTTTCAATAATTTCTTCCTCTCATCTCAATCATTCTTCAAAAAATCAGTGTACAATATGCATTTTTATGCGTTTTAATGTTCGTTTATTTTTAAAACCGCTGCATTTGCCCGTAATTACGAGCAATAATTTTTTTTTCAGATTTACTCAGATGTGTAGCTTATAGAATCGAATTAGGAAATGTTTTAATATATGTATTGTAATTCCTAGCTCTGAAGAAAGCTATATATCATTCTCCAAGTATGTCGGAGATATAAAGCTCCGGTTTGTTGATAGTTTTCGGTTCCTGAGTACAAGCTTGGATAAGCTGGTAAAAAATCTAACATCGTACCCTGAAACATTGAAGTACTTCGGAGAAGACAAGATGAAGTTGATGACACGTAAGGGTGTATTTCCCTATGATTACGTCACTTCATGGGACGTCTTGAACGAGACCTGCCTACCTCCTAAGAACTACTTCTACAATAAACTGAATGAAGAAGAAGTTAGTGATGCTGACTACGAACATACTAGAAATGTATGCGAGCTGTTTAATGTGAGAAACCTGGGAGAATACAGTGACCTCTACTTAATATCTGATGTTCTTCTTCTAGCTGATGTCTTTGAGACATTCAGAGAGCAAACTCTCAAAACGCACAAAGTTGATCCCGCACATTATTTTACCTCTCCAGGACTTACATGGGACGCCATGTTACTGTAAACTGGAATCGAACTGGAACTGTTGCAAGATTATGACCAACTACTCATGGTGGAATCCGGCATAAGAGGAGGTTTATGCCAAGTGTCCCATCGGTATGCAGAGGCTAATAACAGGTATATGGATAAGTTTGATCCGTCGAGACCAACCCAATTCATTACATATGAGGACGCTAATAACTAATATGGGTGGGGGCCATGTGTCACGCCCTCCCTTATGGTGGATTTGAGTGGATATCACCTGAAAAAATTGACTTAGAAAGACTACAAGAAGATGATCCTCATGGATATATATTAGAAGTCGATATCGAGTATCCTACAGAACTTCATGATCTGCATAATGATTTACCATTCCTGCCTGAATGTATGAAGCCTAAGGACTCGAGTACAAAGAAATTGATACCTCTTCTAGGACCTCGAAAGAAGTATATAGTACATTACATAGCTTTGAAGCAAGCACTTAATCATGGACTACGGTTAACAAAAATTCATCGTGTGCTACAATTCCGACAGTCACAGTGGTTAAAACCGTATGTGGAATTTAACAACAGACTACGACAAAAGGCTGCAAATGATTTTGAGAAGGATCTCTACAAACTGTTTAACAATGCCATGTTTGGAAAAACAATGGAGAACCTTCGTAATCGTGTGGATATACGGTTGGTGACAAACGAGAAGACTCTGGAAAAGTTAATTGCAAAAGCCTACGTTTCTCGACAGGACGATATATGCTTCTAATCTAGCTGCTGTACATATGGCCTCTCGTCAGATCGTGTTCAACAAGCCTATATACATCGGTATGAGTGTGTTGGATATCTCCAAGACATTAATGTATAACTATCATTACGACGTGTTGTTGCCTTATTATGGAGCTGAAAACCTGAAGCTTATGTATATGGACACTGATTCGTTCATTCATCGTGTTACAACTGAAGATGTGTACCGGGACAAGCTACGTTTTCTCGAACACCTAGATACAGCTGATTACCCTGTCAATCATATATGCTATTCAGCTCTAAACAAGAAGGTGTTGGGAAAATTTAAAGATGAGTCTAATGCTAAAATCATCCTACGCTTTGTCGGACTACGTCCTAAGATGTATGCCTTAGATATTCAAGGCTCAATGATAAAAAAGATTAAAGGTATAAAACGTAGCGCTATTAAGCAGTACATTTCGTTTGACATCTATACAGACTGTCTTAAAACCGGAGAAATCATCAGAACACCCATGAATCTGATCCTGTCTCGGAAGCATGCTCTTGCCACAGTGCAAGTGAATAAAATTGCATTGACTCCGTTTGATGATAAAAGAATTATTGCTGAGGACGGAATAACGACATATGCGTATGGACATTACGCCATTACAAACAGTGCTTAAAAGAATGTAAGTCAAAGATAAAGATTTTCTCGTGAGTCTACAATCTTAAAAAAGAAGGTTATCCCTGTGCTGTGTATGCAACTAGCTGACGACCGATGAAGAAAGAAGAAGATGGAAGGGAAGGTGGTAACCCTGCCATTAGGAGCAATCCTAGTGCTAGTCTGAAGCCTAGATAAAAAGGGGAGAGACGCCTACAACGAACTAAAATAAAGGTATGTTGACGTAAACTTTTCAATTAAAACTCTCGAATAATAAAACCTGAATAAAACATTGCAATTTCACTAAAAGAAAGTTGAGGTTATCTTTGGTTAGCCAGATTAGGTTAGTCGATGACTGAGTAGAATAGATGATGAGAGGAACGTTTGGGATTGGTCAGGTTAATCTAGGCTAGGTTCTCGTACTTATTGTCTAAGTTATGAAGGATGGATTAGCTTAGATTACCTTAGCAATGGGCTGGTTACGTGTTGTTCTTACGTTTTGTTACGTGGTTACATAGTTGCTACGTGTTACGTCGTGTGACGTTTCTGGTTACGAGATGTCACGTGATGTTGCGTGGTTACGTGCTTATGTTACTTAGTATGACGTCTTGTCATGCTGTTATGTTACGTTGTGTTACGTCTTGTTACGTGGTTACGTTAGATGATGATAGGAATGAATAGACAATGAGAAGATCCAGAGCATACAAGGTGGGAATAGGTTAGGACGTATACTTCACTGTAAACCGATATACAGTTTGTCCCTCTCCGTCTCGCGCACTACTGTTTAACATATAAAAAAGTTTGTAAGGTTTAGAAAAAAGTATATAACAGTGTTGTAACGTTGGATGAGAAATGTTTTATAATCTAATTACTCTCTATATTACCGTATAAATCTACATTCCTCCGCCTTCTTCAACCCCTGTCTATCCTTGTACCACTCTCGTTTTCCATATTTCTCCCATATAAACGTATACTCTACTCCTCCACCCTCTCTAGACTAGCACCTCTCCGCGTATTCCCTACCGTTCTCATATAAATGCATTTTCCTCCTTGAAGACTCTCTCAACCTAGCACCTACCTTCGTTTTCCTCGTCTCGCCATATAAACGCATACTCTGTCATTCAAACCTTCCTGTCTAATACCTCTCCTCGGTTTGCTAGCTCTCCCATATAAAAACGCTATATTCTACCCTTCAAGTCCTGTATGGTCTAGTACTTCTCCTCGTATTCCCTATCTCTTCCGTATAAAGCGTATCCCCTCCTCCGTCAGCACCTGTCTAGTCTAGCCCTTCTCCTCGTATTCCCTATCTCACCCGTATAAGCCTATATTCCCGTCCTTCAGCATCTGTCTAGCCTATTATCTGTTCACGTTTTCCCTATCTTTCCTATAAAAGTCATACTCCACAGCTCAAACCCTGTCTAGCCTAACACTTCTCCTCATATTCCCTACCTCTCTCATATAAGTCGCATTCCCCTACTTCAGCCCTGTCTAGCCTAGCCTCGACCCTAGTATTCCCTATTTCTCGCATATAAACGCCTACTCTATCATTCAAACCTCCTAGCCTAATACCTCTCCTCGGTTCGCTATCTCCCTCATATAAAACACCATATTCTACCCTTCAAGTCCTGCTTAGTATAGCATATTTCCTTGTTATCCCTATCTCTCGTATAAAGCCTATCCCTCCCTCCTTTAGCATCTGACTATCCTAGCATCAGCCCTGGTATTCCCTATCTCTCCCCTATAAACGCATTTTCCTCCTTGAACCGTCGTATCTACCCTCGTTTTCCCTATCCTTTCCCACATAAACGCAAAAGTGGTACAGCTTCTGTCTATAATACTGTCTGTCTCCGTTTTCCATACATTCCTCATATAAGCGTATACCCTACTCCTTAACCTCTGTCTACACTAGCACCTCTCCTCGTATGCCCTATCTGTCGTATAAAGCATATCCCTCCCTCCTGGAGTCCCTGCTCTACCTCGGAATTGTCCTCGTTTCCCCTATCTCTCCCATATAAACGCATTTTTCCTCCTTGAAGGTTCTCTCAACCTAGCATATACCTTCGTTTTCCTCGTATCTCCACATAAAAAGCCATACTCTACCCTTCAAACCCTGAATAGTCTAGTACCTCTCCACGTATCCCCTATCTCTCCCGTATAAGCCGAAATTCCCCCTGCTTCAGCATCTGTCTATCCTAGCCTCTGTTCATGTTTTCCCTATCTTTCCCATATAAATGCATATTTCACATCTCAAACTCTATCTAGTCTAACACTTCTCCTCGTATTCCCCGTATCTCTCATATAAAGCACATCCTCATTCCTTCAACCTCTATCTAGCCTAGCATCAATCCTCGTAGTCCCTATCTTCCCCATATAAACGCATTTTCCTCCGTGAACCGCCGCATATACCCACGTTTTCCCTATCCTTTCCCATATAAACGCAAAAAGTGGGCCAGGTCTGTCCTACCTACCCTACTTATACTTTTTCTCAAATGGGAATTCGTTATTCGTTTTTTTATGTCCTGGACATGTAATGAGAAAGGAATGCTCCACATAGCAACCAGCTCTTAAAACATTTGACTATCGCTTAAAGCCTACCATATTCCCCTTGCACCTACAAGAAAATTAGCAATAAAATAGAATCTGCAAATATTTATCTCGATTAACGTGAAGTATATGGAGAATAAGAGTTTGTAAAAATAGTTTGTACAAGAGTAGAGAAAGTCATGTGAGTGCAACACATCAGATTTTTAAGAAATTCACTGAAAGGAGTTAGGAGCACGGGAAATCGTCGATCTAAATAAGCGTCATCTTCAAGAAAACTCATTTTCATAAACTTTTAACTTTTTAAAAGAATAATATGGAATGGCAAAGCCAGCGACTAGGCCTTTGCATGCTAAAGGCGAATAAAATGAATAATAAAAATACATAATAGTAGATTATTCAATATGCACTGCTTCAGAAAATTATTTTTGAACACCAATTTTAAATATCCCTAACTACTTTAAACTTAAGATAGGGAATCCGTGGAATATTAAACGATTATACAATCCAGGTCCAAGATTTTAGGAGGCCGTGTCAATTGTTGGTTAATCTTTAAGATGGTGGGAAGCTTCATAACCAGTTTCAAATTATAACACTGCCATATTAGTACAGTGCGTTTCCCTCGCACTGCGGCCACCGCTCAGATCTACCGCCGAATGCAACAAACCCCATAAATCGTAAGGACTAAAACGTTCACGCAATTACGGATACTGAAGACTCCAGTGCGAATAAAAATTAGCTGAGAAGATGCCAGAAATGTGTGGACAGAGGACAATATTTCCAACATCTCTTATGATAAGGCATGTGCTTATTATCATTGAAATTGTATATGAGAACGCGAGGCGGTTGTAGGAATATTATGACTGCTCCGGCGGGAGTCCGAGCTGCAACAGCCGGCGGGCGAGTAACCGTGCAGCAGTGTGAAGGAAAAGCATTGTATTAACAAATAAATAGGCAAGTAAAGTCTCCAATAAGATTTAAATGATAAAATAACATTCCATATCTACAAT
Source organism: Deroplatys truncata (assembly GCA_030765065.1). Lineage (NCBI taxonomy): Eukaryota > Metazoa > Arthropoda > Insecta > Mantodea > Mantidae > Deroplatys > Deroplatys truncata. The sequence continues at coordinate 24,025,446 of CM060987.1, forward strand.
CATAAACATATCAAAAGTTAATGGATTTAATACACTCCAAGTATAGTGAACTAAAATAGCCAAACACATAGATAAGTTAGATTACCAGCACAGAATGCAGGAAACTAACTTTCCGCTATGGCAGCATGAACCGGAAGTAGCTCAAAAACACTATCAACAGTAGAAGCATTAGTGCTGATAGTTTTACGAAAATTTAATTGAGGTTAACGAATGCTTCTTTTCAGGATAATTATTTCCAGACGGAAGGCCAAGAAATAATTATCTTACGAAACGATGCACGAGTTTGAAACCGAAATTAAATTGCCATGTAAAACTAGTAGCACGAGTGCTACTCAGCTAGATAATCAAACGAAAAACTTATTATGAACTTACCTAGTTTAGCGCCAACCATGTTTGTTACTCACTGCAGTGTAGATTAGATGCATGTTTGGCAAAAGGAAACAAATGCTACACGATCTCACTGCATTCATACAAATTAAAAACAAGTGCACCACCATGAAATACTATCAGTGTAGTATGGCTTTGATTGGTCAGCCGACTAGCATACTCTACCTATCACTGGCTAATGGCATATTGAGTGCGATTATCGACGAAATAGTATACGTATTGCGACACAAGTGCGCTAAGTGCATCTTTGCAGAACGAGGAAGAAGTTTGAAAATACGACAGGAAATCGGGCTTAATTTGAAGAATATTTGCGGGCTCGGGTTTGAAAATAAAGACGAGAAAAACTAATGCATCACATTCAACGTAACATTTTATTTGTCATCTAAATATCATAAACGTATGGTATTTTAATCAAAATAATTAGCGCCACAGTTGAGAGAACAAGAAATAACGACCGAGCGGGATGGCTCAGGCGGTAAAGTCTGTGGCCCTCATTCGGGTGGTCCCGGGTTCAAATCCCGTGGGTCGACCAATCTGTCTGAGGTTGTTTCGTGGTTTTCCTCAGTCGCCAAAGTAAATACCGGATTGGATATTTAATACCACGACCCAAAGTTCCATCTTAAGTCTAAAACAATAGTAAAATGAAAAATAAGTGATAATAGCCAATGCTATGCCATCTATCTACAGACAATGTAAGCATTTAGACTGGACGGCACCCTAATGCTGTCTGCACGGATGAAGCAGAGATTACAGGGATGAGACCTAGAAGGCTAACTGCCCACCACATATCGTTCTAAGAGTTATACCAACAGATTCGTCGCGATATGACGAAGGAGTTAAAGCGACGTAAAATAAAATAGAATAAAACAAAAAAGAAAGATAAAAAACTTTCCATTTAAAGGGAAAATAAAGACAAAACAAAATTAATCCATATTGAGATGTCCGGAATAGCACAATTAGCGCAGTATGCACACAGCCATAGCAGTAGTAATACTAATAATGAGTAAATGCCAGCTTCTGCCAATTGCGAATAACATTACAACAGCACGGCAGCTGCAAACACCGCCTCCATCCGTCCACCCACACCCAGAACATCCTGAGCAGAGTGCAGTAATAAAGGTAACATGTGGTCAATACGGCAGTGTGCCATCAACATGCCGGTTACTACAAGCAGATTTCAGGACCTCAGCCGTCACTATTTCTGTAATGTGCCTCTCAAGGGCCTGAGTGCATCCTTTGCCAGGGCTCCCAGAAGCGGAAAAATCCCCATAACGGTACCGGAAATTCAATCCGGGTCCCTTCACATCAACGGGAGCACCGCTTAGACTAATAATAATAATAATAATAATAATAATAATCAATAACTACAAAATAATTTTATTTATAACAAAATTAGACAATCGGGCCGGGCCGGGTGGTGCAGTATAGCTTGTTCTCGGGCTCGGTTCAGATGGGACCGAGCCTAGGAATTTAGGCCGTGTAGACCTCCAATGCATTGCGTATATTTTTTTAACGATAGGAATAATAGAAATGGTTACGCGAAAATGGCAGCTTTTCAAAAGCAGTATCCTCTGCGAATGGTGATCGATCAGTCACGCCTGGTAGTGCTGACTAAAGCAGTCAACGCTGCTTACGCCGAAATTGTTACATTTTAATGATGCAGGAATTAAAGCGTAAATAACAAATAAACGGAAGTAAAGAAGCTATGATTTAAATGGTAAATATTCAGCTATCAAATATGTTTTGTGTAGCAACAATAAATGCACTATCAATAGTTGGGAACTTTAACACCTTAGCATGAGCGGTAACTGGATAAAAACATCGTCGAAAAATTATCTTAATTCCATTTGTCATTAATGCTTTGCATGCAGGGATCCTGAAAGTAAAACGCTCTCAATTATCATGTGTGGAATTGTTTACTCTCTTGTGAAAAAGTAATCACTGATGTCCTTAATTGCGATGTCTTAATTTGTTTCAGCTAATTATATTAATTGTTTATAGACTTTTCGTACCTTTATTTTAAATCTAATGCAGATAAGTCACCTACTACGAGTAATTAAAAAGAATCATCTAAGTTATACCGAGCTCAATTTTGAAACAGTAAAACTGCCTAAATATATCTTTCTCTATTCGCGTTCTTTACAAGTGCTAAAGGTTTTGACTCAACCATTGAGAAAGATCCACGCTATAAGATATCAAACCTCTGCGAAACTACGACATCACAGAGCTAAGATACTTATGAGTAGGAGTACGCCAAAGCCAGAGGTCCCCAGCATTGCCACTCGAAATAGCGCACTTAAGTTCTTGATGAACAATGGAGGCAGCACTTTCTTTTGGTCCAATGACGCTGTCAAAAGCAGCGAACTGTCACTGGGATGAACAAAGCGACGCGTTTAAAGCAACTAACACAAACGATACATGAACTTTACTCGTCTTCATGCCAGTAAATACCGCAGGGGAAACGCGGAGAATGTGGCCCCCCCCCCTGAAATTTCGTTTCTGGCGCAACAGCAGTAAAAATTATTTGATAAACAAAGGTCACCGCAAACATTTTAGATCAAATCAGTCGCAGAGGAATGTATTTCTTCACAAAGAGTATCTTTATTTTTCAGAAGAAAATCTTCTTAAGGCAATATGACATGGAAAGCTTCAAAGATAATGACGTCTTTGGTTGGCTATGTTTTTCTCAATTTATTAACCATGTTGCCAGTTTCCACTGCTTCTCAGAAAGAACGTTTTCCAAGTTCATAAATTAAAGACATATTATCGAGAAGGAAATCTGGATTTGTCTTGCTGTCAATTCATTCTACTCGCGATCTGGATAAGTTTGCTAGTGTTCGGAGAGGACTTGACTTTGTTATGAGCACGTTTGTACTCTCAAATTGTTTAAACTAAAAATATGTTAACACTTGTAAAAATGTTCTAAAATCCACTTTGTAGGTATCAGTATATGTATGCAAGACGCCACACAGAAAGTGGAGATACCTGCCTCATAAGCCACAGGGTGTACTTGTTTGAAATAATTAACCCTTGACAATCGTGTGTATGCATCACTATATTTATGCAACATGCCACACAGAAAGTGGGGATATCTACCTCAGAACCCACAGGGTGTACCTGCTTGAAATAATTAATTCCTGACAACTGTGCGTATATCAGTATATTTATATAGAACGTCACACAGATAGTGGAGCTTTCTGCCTCAGAACCCCAAGAGTGTACTTCCTTGAAATAATTAACTCCTAACAACTGTGAGTATAACAGTATATTTATATAGACACGTCATACAGATAGTGGAGATTTCTGCCTCAGAATCCAAACAGTGTACAGTGTACATGTTTGAAACAATAACTCTTGACAACTATGTGTATACATCAGTATATTTATATAGACACGTCACACAGAAAGTGGAGATTTCTGCCTCAGAACCCACAGAGTGTACTTGGTTGAAATAATTAACTCCTGACAACTGTGTATATATCAGTATATTTATATAGGCACGTCACACAGAAAGTGGAGATTTGTGGCTCAGAATCCAAAGAGTGTACTTGCTTGAAACAATAACTCTTAATAAATGTGCGTATATATATTTCAAAGTATTCCGCTGAAAACTCTTAGGGCGATTTTCCACTGAAGGACAACTCTTAAACAGGAACACATGCTGACGTTACAAATATAACAGTCCTGTCCTCAATGCGGGCACTTTTTATATTAGTTGCCCTGTCTCTGCAACCGATATCTTGGCACTCACTTCGAGCCTGGTTTAGACTGGCGTTCGCGCATCAATTACATTACTATACTAATAAAACACGTAGAGATTTATTTATGCTATGGATCTTAAAAAAATTATGTATCTCCCACTGTTTTATTATCCATTGCCTGGCTTCTCCGACGTTGCACGGATGTTAAACTCGAATGAAGGATTAATTTGATTTACCTCTCCCCGTTCTTTATGAAATTATTGTACGAATATCTAAAAGATTTTATGGTGAATCTCCCGTTACCCCTTGTAATTATTTTAATTTCGTACAGTCAGGACTGTTTTAAATAACGGACGAAAAATCCCGATACTCGCACAAAAGGATGTAAAGCATCGGCGGAACGTACGATTTCAACTTCCCCCCGACAGTCTTCCAAGTTCTAGAAATGCTGCATAGGCTCTGGCGATGGAACATCATCACTCGGAACGATCCGTGTAACTTGTTACATAATTAGAGTTAGTGAAATTTTAAACCCTTGTACTTTCTCTTTGGTCTGTATTTATTTAATAACATAAATGGTACACTGTTTTCGCATAATACAGACACCCCTAACATATGCAACGAAATAGTAGTGAATACGTAGGTTCCGCACTTCCGCACTCCCAGGCCACCAAGGTAACTTCTTTGGAAAAGACAGATTAGATTAATGTCTGGTCGTTTAAGACTTCGACTTCTCTTCACTGCGACCTTTATAAATCTATAGCGAATGCCTTGTTCTAGTAGTTCCAGTTTGGTTTAATGCTTTTAATGCAGCCTTTTCCGGGGTGACGTTAAGGCAGTTTGTCCTGGGGCTGGAAACGCAAACAGGTGCCTTATTCTCTGTCGGACAATTGCTTAGCATTCGCAAAGCATATGCCTTGCCGTTTCTTTTTCTTCTAAACAGAATCTACATATGTTCACCTCAGCTTTGCCCATCTTAGAGAGAGGATTTTTGAGAAGGCAATGTCCAATGAGAAGGCCATTTAGAATTCTCTGCTCTTGTTTGCTGAATGTGACATCTTTTGGAAAAGACATATTCTGCGAACATCGAGAAAAACAATCTTCTCAGTTGTTAGTTGGTTCAATGATTTCTAATGTTAGTCATTTTCTCTCTTTGTACGATTATTTAGCATGCGCTGCTAATGTAGTTTATTACTGCTAAAGTACAAAGAAAAGAAAGCAAAACTTTCTTACTTGAGGGTTACTAAAATATTTTTGCACTGGCATCGCACGCCTATCAAGGACACATACATAATAGCTATTTAAGTTATGGTGTTTCAGTTCGGGGTGCGGCGGCCAGCGCCCGTGAAGTGGCCACAGTGAGAAGGAAAAGCAATGTATTTGAAGTTACTATACAACGTACTCGTTTTGCCCAACAAAAAAATAAAAAAATAAATAAATAAATCTACATACCTATCTTACCGAAACGTACCCTTTAGCATGTGTTACGGTTTTGCAAAAAATAACAAAAAAAATGCCCTTAACGACAGGTACACGCATTATCGCAAACTCTTAGAGTTCTAGTATGAAATCGAATTCCCAGATTTCGCCTTCAATCTGACCAATTCTGCCTACGTTGGATTAAAGGCGGGCGACAATTGAGATGTCCTTTGTTTCCAACTGACCAATGATACTTTTTCGCCTGCTTCCAATTCAGGAACACAATGCAGGTTAGCCAACGTCAAAATTCCTACCGTAAACATTTTCTAAATGCATATCCATTGCTATTTGCTCTTTCTGTAATCGTACCAAGCTTTGAGGAAGGCGTAGAAGAGAAAGCAGAAGAGGAAGAGAAAAAGAAAATGAGTAGAATAAGAAGGATGAAGAGAACAAGAACAAACAAAACAAAAAAAAAAGGAATAAGAAACACACAATGCTACCAATATCCAGAACATAACAGCTGCGGCGGTATGGTTTGCTTTTGCGACTGAATGCTAAAGGACATTAATGGAATTTGCCAATATCTGCTAGAAGGAGACCTGACAGATGTGAGTGCAAAAACATCACCCGCAAAAATATATAACTAAACTATGATGAAACCAGTTAAATTCCACTTGTCTTCATTGAAAAGGTTCAGAAGGCTAAGGGGTTAAATAGGGGCTCATAAGAAGTGATGGACAAACACTTGCCATTATATAAGTTGATAATGTGTGAATGGCGGGGCCATTCTGCTGCTATGCTGCAATTTATGACAAGTGTAGCAAACTGTAGTCTGGTGTTAAATAAAGTCTTCCTCTCTGCTGCTAAACTCCACAAGCCTGAGGAGAGACCGGGACTTGCTTTTATTTTCACTTGTTTTAAAATCGTTCACAGACCTTTAGGTGTCTGTTATTTGTTTTTAAATTCTAGCTCCCTTTAATATTAACCAGTTTTAATGTATATTCTCGGTTGAAGATTCTCCATAATCAATAAACAATGTTTTGGTTATGTTTTCTTACCATAGTTATAAATCATTTAAAATAAATACATCATGCATGTGATTTGAAAACACTAACATATGCTGATCACCGGATTACAATACCGAATTCTACGGATGAATGGCAATTAGGCACAACTACTACTACCTATAAAGCATCTACCTTTAAAAACCCAATAGCTTTAACTTTTGTACGAGTCTCGGCTTACAACAAACTAAGTTATTGCCAGTCTGGTTGCACCTACCAGAAAGGCGTTCTAACTGCTAACAACAAACATTTATTAAACTAAGCGTTAAGCATTTAATGTGTGCCAGTAACTTTCTCTATGAAATCTAAGATGTTCAATTCATCGTCTTCATCATCTATGTACTTACACATGAACTGCAGTTTGCGACCATTTTAAAAACTCCTATTTGATCGCATTAACAGCAATGTAAATATATCTGGAACCTCGGTTTCTTAACGGGAACAGTTTGACAAATTTCTATTTTTACCGTCTCTCTCTCTTACCTATGGAAGGTAAAGAAAATTTTGCATTCCATCCAAAGATTTACTAACGAGATTTCACCGGAAGCAAAAGCTTTAAGATCCGCTGATTCCCACAAGAGTATTCTTAAACACACTCGGTCTAACCAAAAGTGACCGGTCTATTGAGCAGTTAAGTTTGTTCAGTCCCTTCGAGTGAGCGCACGGTTCACAACCGTCGACTTCTGTGCGCTGCTTTGGCTAACTCTGTAATACAAGCCACTGATTTGGTCTACGTTCACACCGTGCTTGGCGTAGAGCAGTGGTTAAGCCACTTAACTTCTACACAAGTAGCTCGAGTTCGATTCTCCGCAGTGGATGTTACCTATTACAACTCGTTTTACTGTAGTATAGTTAAGTAATATTGGTTGTGTTGCTTCATTTTACTTACACTGATAATTACAATAATGGTGAAATTTGTGGCTATAAAATTAAAATGAGCATGAAAACTCCTTCCCACCGGTAAATTATAGTCACTGTAGTGACTCCAGATAAATTAATGTCATGGTTGCCATCTATAAGTATGACACATTTTATTTTATTTATGGACGCTCTTTAACTGCTGTAGTCCTTAGCGTCCTAGTCTATATTGGCCGTGAAAGACCGGGAATTTTGCTCAAAGGCCTCTATCAGGCTTGAGGTTCTTTTACGAGCGATAAATCTACGACACGGGACCACCGGCTTTACTTCCCTTCCAAAGGAAGCCATGCTAAGGATTTTTATGCCCGAAAAAAACCCATCGCCCTCAACCTAGTTTGAACCCACGACCTCGGAAACTAGAGGCTAGCACGGTACCCCTAGATCACGGAGACCGAACCCGGTATGACGGACTACTAAATAAACCCACATACATACATGAAGAAAACCTATTATATTTTTACTCATGTATTTAAAATGGAGGGGGGGGGGAGTTGAGTAGCTCCACTGAGATTTAAACTTGCAACCTCAGGAATAGTAAGCTTTCTACCACTGAGCTGAGTGTGTCCCAGTAAGCGTGGGCTTGTAACGAGCTTTAGTCAGATTCCTCTTGAGAACCATACAGTGTGTTTGGTTACAAATATTCAGTGTTGGAACACACTAAAATATCTGTCTTGTCTGTCCGAAATCTCGTATATGAATTATTTTTTCGGAAGACTTTTGTGATTATAGTTGTGTGCCCCATTATAACCACTACAAGAATATACACAGTCTTATGAACAAAGCCTGGCTGTCCCGAACTCTCACGGAAGTAGCCGATTCCAGCTCATCTCTCAGACGTCGGCCAGTTTTAAACTAACCGAGTGTGCGCGCGCGCGTGTGTATGATATATATATATATATATATATATATATATATATATATATGAGAGAGAGAGAGAATAGCGTAACTCAAATCGAAAAATCGGCTCAATACCAAATTTCACACTTAGGTTCAACATTCATCCTTTGATGACAAATGCATATTTTCAAAAGAGTTTCCCTCATACTAGAGTAAACCTTATGGAATTCCTTTTCCTCATATGTTTGATATATTCTTATAAAATGTATTACCTTCAATTTTTACAGATTTTTGGGAACTTTATAAGTAGGGGAAGGTTGCCTATATTGGACCACTTTTGTTTTGTTGCTCCAAGGCTTTATTATGTATCTAATCGAAACAAAATATACTGTACAATAATATAGATGGTTTACACTTTCATTAGGTGGTATTACATTTTGAATGAATACATAGCTTAAAGGCGTATAATTTAAAATTTAGAAGTATGTAAATGGTCCGAATTAGGAAACCGGTTGCTTTATTTGGACCTTCAGTTGCTTAAGTTGAACCAGATGACAAAACTGTGAGTAAAAGGTAAGTAAGAACTGCAAAGTTTTAAAGAAGCTATATTTGAACATATTTATTGGACATACATGATATTTAGGTAGTTAGGCCTTATTATACAGAACAAATATTTCTGGAGTATTCATCACCAGTAAGATATTTATATTGGTAGGTTGGGGGAAGCTGTTTCTTCCCCATAAAGGGCTTCAAAGTAAGACAGAGGAATAAACTAGGAAACTTGTTGCATAGAAAAATGTAATAGACTGAGATTTAGAATGGCAAGTTACAGTGAAGTCTAATTGCAGGCTGAACAGAAATATTGTTTATGTAAGCTGGGCTTCACATTGACGCATAATTTACAGCCCTTACACTGTATCATGCCATCTTCTTTTGTCTTCTTACACAAAACACAGAACCAGTTTGAATTGCCAACAGTGTCGTTTGTCTTCTGTTCTTTGGGAAATAAAGCTGTGTTAGCAAATGTTTGCTTCTTAACTTGGCCCTTCGACAGCTCTAATTGTTGCTTATAAGGGCTGCTAGTGATTACAGTGGTTTTCTGTGCTTTTCCCCTAACTCGAATAGCAGGCTTCTTGTATGAATTTGGAAGGGTTGACGCGTTGTTCATAATCTGCTTGAAATTCTTTGTAGGTGTCGTACATTGAAACAGTGAGGTAACTCATATTTCTCTGCTATGTCGAATGCAAGTTTACGAACACCTTTGATGGTAAATCCAGAAAACTTCTCTTCATATAATATATATGAGCACACATGAAGTCCATACTTACCGTTTTGTATGCTGCCACAGCGACCTTCAGCTCATCCTTTGTCCATTTCCCACACATTCCCCTTTTTGCCATCTTGAAAACCTAAAACGATTACCCCTGCCTATTACTTATTGTAAAACTGCACTTAAAAGGCCTAAAAGCATTACCCCTTGTATTATTTATTTTAAAAGTGCACTTAAATATTAATTTTTATGAGTGTCTCCTAAACAGGACCGGTCCAAATTAGAAACATGCAGCGGTCCAACTTCGGCAACTGGACACCATATAGGAAAATATAATGCTACAGGAACATACAGAATTAAATTCTAGCTTTGCGATGTCTAGTTATAGCTAATGAAAGAGACTTATGAACTATGCTGCTGATAATTTATTTACTTACTCATACTGTATATAGAAGCTTATGATTTTAGCACAACAATTATAACAAAACGAAGAAAATACAACAATGCCAACTATTCTTGCTTTAATGGCTACAGTCGACTGACCGCTGGACCATGCGACCTTAGCAACATTTCTCACCAGTAGAGCCAACTTGAAGGTTTAAGTTACCAACACATAGCGAAATATGAAGGTGGTCCAACTTCGGGAACTCTCCCCTATAACTGAGAATCTAAAACACAGTTTTATTTGTAACTTATGCTGTTGGTTTGAATTATGCTTGAAATGTTATGTCCGATCTCTTTGTCTCATCAGCTCAAGTAAGGAGTGTGCATCAAGGCCAGCATATAGCTATCTGATTTTTACACATACGAGTGTCATCTTAGCCTCCTGTCTTAGCGTGCTTCTCTGTATCTACAATTAAAATTGTATTGAAACCATTTCGGAAAAAACTAAATTTCATGGTGATTGACAGGAAGAACACAGAGAAACAAGCTTTCTGTGAATAATCTGTAGAATTATGACGGAACTAAATTATAGTGCATAGTGAAAGTCATGTCACTATAAAATATTTTTCCGTGGTGTTCAAGGGTGAACCTAGCCGCTGGAGATCAAAGGAAAAACAAGAGGCGCTCATGAGCAATGATATCAGAAATCTTGAGAAAAATACTCAAGGGTGAACCCAGCCGCTGGAGATCAAAGGAAAAACAAGAGGCGCTCATGAGCAATGATATCAGAAATCTTGAGAAAAATATTCAAGAGTGAATCCAGTTACTAGAGATCAAAGGAAAACACGAGGCGTTCATGAACAATAATATCAGAAATCTTGAGGAAAATATTCAAGGGTGAACCCAGCCGCTGGATATCAAAGGAAAAACAAGAGGCGCTCATGAGCAATGATATCAGAAATCTTGAGAAAAATATTCAAGAGTGAATCCAGTTACTAGAGATCAAAGGAAAACACGAGGCGTTCATGAACAATAATATCAGAAATCTTGAGAAAAATATTCAAGAGTGAACTCAGATGTTGGAGATCAAAGGACAAATACGAGGCGTTCATGAACAATAATATCAGAAATCTTGAGAAAAATATTCAAAGATGAACCCAGCTGCTGGAGATCAAAGGTAAAAGATGAACAATAATACCAGAAATCTTGAGAAAAATATTCAAAGATGAACCCATCTGCTGGAGATCAAAGGGAAAAGATGAACAATAATACCAGAAATCTTGAGAAAAATATTCAAAGATGAACCCATCTGCTGGAGATCAAAGGGAAAAGATGAACAATAATACCAGAAATATTGAAAAAAATATTCAAGGGTGAACCCATCTGCTGGAGATCAAAGGGAAAAGATGAACAATAATACCAGAAATATTGAGAAAAATATTCAAAGATGAACCCATCTGCTGGAGATCAAAGGTAAAAGATGAACAATAATACCAGAAATCTTGAGAAAAATATTCAAAGATGAACCCATCTGCTGGAGATCAAAGGTAAAAGATGAACAATAATACCAGAAATCTTGAGGAAAATATTCAAGGGTGAACCCAGCCGCTGGATATCAAAGGAAAAACAAGAGGCGCTCATGAGCAATGATATCAGAAATCTTGAGAAAAATATTCAAGAGTGAATCCAGTTACTAGAGATCAAAGGAAAACACGAGGCGTTCATGAACAATAATATCAGAAATCTTGAGAAAAATATTCAAGAGTGAACTCAGATGTTGGAGATCAAAGGACAAATACGAGGCGTTCATGAACAATAATATCAGAAATCTTGAGAAAAATATTCAAAGATGAACCCAGCTGCTGGAGATCAAAGGTAAAAGATGAACAATAATACCAGAAATCTTGAGAAAAATATTCAAAGATGAACCCATCTGCTGGAGATCAAAGGGAAAAGATGAACAATAATACCAGAAATCTTGAGAAAAATATTCAAAGATGAACCCATCTGCTGGAGATCAAAGGGAAAAGATGAACAATAATACCAGAAATATTGAAAAAAATATTCAAGGGTGAACCCATCTGCTGGAGATCAAAGGGAAAAGATGAACAATAATACCAGAAATATTGAGAAAAATATTCAAAGATGAACCCATCTGCTGGAGATCAAAGGTAAAAGATGAACAATAATACCAGAAATCTTGAGAAAAATATTCAAAGATGAACCCATCTGCTGGAGATCAAAGGTAAAAGATGAACAATAATACCAGAAATCTTGAGAAAAATATTCAAGGGTGAAACTAGCTGCTGGCGATCAACGGAAAAACATGAACATATTATCAGAAATCTTGAGAAACATATTCAAAGGTTAACCCACTTGCTGGAGATCAAAGGAAAAATAAAGAGGCGCTCATGAATCCAATATCAGAAATCTTGAGGGAAAATATCTGGATATTCGCTAACTGGGTCAATACAATTCAAAATCTTGTCTTCACAAATATTTCTTGTTCGCACAAATGATTAGTCGTTCAAAAAAGATACACTTAATTCACAATTGAAATTCCTAAATCAAATTAAAAGTATGCTACACTTACCAAAATAAAAAGTTAAGCCAAAATATGCAACGGTTGGCAACAACGCTTGTGTTTAGCTTGAATATTTTGTTTTATCAAGAGCAACAGCAATACTTCGTAGAAAGCTTATTATGGGTGCTGGCTGTTTTGCGGTGAAGTCATTGCATCGATTAAAGAAAATAATAAACTTTAAACACAAATTCCAGGCCTTTGTGTACCAATTGTCGATTCTAATGCTTATTTACGGCGTTCTCCTGTAACAGCCGATAAAACTCGAGGGGATTTGTCTTCGAAATAATAAAACATTAAAAGCCAAACAGATATTTAAAATCGAATTAACTGTATGAATCCTTGATGGATTCAATGGTGTAATTTGATGCCATTCATAGCTAAAGCTTTGTAATTTTGCTAGCTGCAACGAAACAGTAGCGGAGTTCTTTTCTATTGTGCGTATAACGAGTAGCTAGCATATCTGCTTTAAACAATTACTGATGTAATTAATTGTTCTTTCACAAAAGCCGTGTGTTGGACAGGGTTGGAAAGGTAGAATCAGATGACTGAAAAATTCAATGCCATAGCCGGGATTTGAACCACGGATCCCCCGGTCTCCGTTCGGTTGCTCTAACCACTGAGCTAACATGGCAACATGCCGGCACGCCATTATGACATCTCAATACAATTTGAGATCTCCTTGTGGTTTACCGGGATAAATGCGAATCAGCTGGAGAATTTAATGGCGTGCCGGCATGTTGCCATGGTAGGTCAGTGGTTAGAGCAACCGGACGGAGATCGGGAGATCCGTGGTTCAAATCCTAGGCTATGGCATTGATTTTTTCAGTCATCTGATTCTACCTTTCCAATTACTGATGTATTTTGTTAAATTTCGACAAAACAATTTTAAGTTGCGCAGATATATAGAACAGTTCTAATAAAGCTACCACAGAAAATCCTCACCTCAGGTAACATGATGATTACAAATCTGATGCGACACATTCACATGACTTTCTCTACCCTCTATTAGTGGGTATACAAAAACTATTCTTACTAAAGTTTATTTTTCTGTCTACTTAAATTTTAATCGAGACACATCTTTGCAGAAAAAGTTACATTAAACATTTCGTTTAGATTAAAAAAGAATAGCAACAGTCAAATGTTTCAGAGTTGGACACTATATGCTGGCCTTAAAAGTCCATACTGTTTCATGACGTGTGAAACAACGAAAATCGACAGGACTTTAATAGAATGATTAAGTATTGAATTCGAACCATAATTAACGGATATCTCGGAAATGGCTGATGGCACAAGAAAGTTCTTTGAAATAAGTTGTGTGCTTTAAAGGCATCTACATTTTTTGTGTAGTACGTTTTCGTCTATTGCTTAACGTTTACCAGCTATGCAAGATCACACAAAATTCCATCCGAATGAAGAGGACTTCACAAGACATTTTTTAGAAAATTCAAGATATACAATTTGTCACACATATCAGATATCTTTAACATGCGCTGTTTTAATCAAAAGCGTTAGCCACTTTTTAGAAAATAAAAAATTTCGAAAAATGTTCCTTGTAAAGGATAGCTAGGGGTGGGGGGATTTTCTTGAAAATCTGCGTGTTGCTTCTTTGGAAGGTACTGAACTTAAATGTCAAGTTTGGTATTTATCGGATTTTTCGTCTTTTAGTTATCTATGCTTTTCACAAACACGCACCTACTGACCTTTTTCTATACATGCTTTTTGGGGGAGGGGTTCAGGAGCCTCAAAACATGTATTTCCGGTGAAATCTTGGTATCGAATTTTTAGTGGAATACAATACTTCCCTTACTTAGTATAGTAGTAGAGAAAGTAAAAAACACAACCAGTAAGAATGTAATTTAGAAAGAACAAAAACGTAGATCCTGATTAAACTCCCGGATGGGTCGAGCTGCCTCCCAAACTTATATGGTGCTCCCTCAGTCCTCTAAGCGTGGTTAATTTAAGTTTAAAAAATGAGCATGTGTTGCATTCACATTACTTTCTCTACACATTATGGTTTGCTTTTATATAGCTTCTGCAAGCTATTCTTACTAAACCTAATTTTTACTTTCTCTACTACGTATAGTAAGTAGGGGAAGTATTGTATTCCACCCAAAAATTCGATACCGAGATTTCACCGGAAATATATGTTTTGAGACCCGCTGAATCCAAAAAAAAAGCATTTTTGGAAACATGTCCGTGTGTGTCTGTGTGTGTGTGTGTGTGTGTGTGTGTCTGTGAACAGCATAACTCAGAAACGAACAGTCGGATAAACACCAAACTTGGTATTTAGGTTCAGTATCTTCCAGGGATGCGACAAGAAGGTTTTCAACAAAATTCCCCCACCCCAGGATACCCTTTACATGGAAGATTTTTCGAAAATTTTAATTTTCTCAAAAACGGCTCTAACGATTTTGATTAAAATATCATATGTTTAAGATATTTTCATGACAAATAAAACGTATATCTTGAATTTTCTGGGAATGTCTCCAAAAGTGTTCTTCATTGTGAACGACTTTTGCATAACTGGTAAACCATAAGAGATAGAGAAAATTTTACTACACAAAAAATGTAGATCGCGTTAAAATACACAATTCATGTCATATACATTTTTTTTGTTGAGTGAACCATTTTCGAGATATTGCTTGTTATTCCCTTAAATTTTTCAATACTTTCTTAAATGGGAATTCGTTATTCATTTTTTTTGTCTTGGATATGCAAAGAGTATTAATCTGTGGCAAAGGGAATGGTCTTGCACCTAGCAACCAGCTATTAAGAGATATGTCTATGCTTAAAGGCTACTGTTTTTCTATATTGCCCTTATAAATACATTTTTCCCTTACATCTACAAGAAAATTAGCAATAAGATAGAGTCTGCAAATGTTTATCTCGATTAACATGAAGTAGATGGATAATAAGCGTTTGTAAAAATAGTTTGCACAAGAGTAGAGAAAGTCATGTGAGTGTAACAATCAGATTTTTTATTCTGTTTGCCCTTGTTATAGAGATAAATATTTGCAGACTCTTGTTTCATTAATCATTTCGATGTAGGTACAAGAGAGACACAGGAAACCAAAGCGATAGTCAAAAGTTTGAATACGGGTTGTTCTTTCCATAATATCCCGAGAAACAGCCGAATTGCGACAACACTTCAAAAGTGATTGAAAAATTGAAACCAATAACACTGAACATGTGGGAAATGGTTGATGCTACGATAAAGTTATTTGAAATAAATTGTGTTTTAAATAGATTTACAATTTAGTAAGTTTTTGTCTGTATTTATGGCTTACCAGTTATACAAAATTAAGCAATATTACTCCCGAATGAAAAAAACTTCATAGGCTACTCCCAGAAAATTGAAGATGCACGTTTTACTTTTCATTTAAATATCTTTAAATATGGCTTTTAATCAAAACAGTTAAGAGCCATTTTTGAGAAAATAAATGTCCCATGTAAAGGGTAGTTAAGGGTGGGGAATTTTCATGAAAATGAGAAAATCTTCGCGTCGCCATCTTTGGAACATACTGAAATTAAATGGCAATTTTTCTGTTCATACACACACGGACGTCTTACTAAAAATGCTTTGGGAGGCGGGGCTTCAGGGACCTCAAAACATATATTTCCGGTGCAATCTCCATATCGAATTTTTCGGTGAAATGCAATACCTTCTGTAACCACTGGATACGTGGTAGAGAAAGTAAAAAGCGAAAAAAAAAACAGAAAGAAAAACATCTGATGTGTTACACTCACATGACTTTCTCTACTCATGTACAAACTCTTCATGTTAATCGAGATATCGAGATGTTAATCTTATTGCTAATTTTCTTGTAGATGCAAGGGGAATTGGTAGGCTTTAAGCGATAGTCAAATATTTTAAGAACTGGTTGCTATGTGGAGTATTCCATTCTCTTTGCTTGTCCAGGACATAAAAAAATGAATAACGAATTCCCATTTGAGAAAAAGTATTGGAAAATTTAAGGGAATAACAAGCAATATCTCGAAAATGATTCACTCAACAACAAAAATATATATGACATAAATTCTGTATTTTAACGCGATTTACATTTTTTGTTTAGTAAAAAGTTGTCTATCTCTTATGGCTTACCAGTTATGCAAAGGTCGTTCACAATGAAGAATACTTTTGGAGACATTCCCAGAAAATTCGAAATGTACATTTCATTTGTCATGAAAATATCTTACATATGTTTTAATCAAAATCGTTAGAGCCATTTTTGAGAAAATTAAAGTTTCCGAAAAAAGTTCCATGTAAAGGGTAATCTGGGGTGGGAGGATTTTCTTGAAAACCTTCGTGTCGCATCTCTGGAAGATACTGAACCTAAATACCAAGTTTGGTGTTTATCCGACTGTTCGTTTCTGAGTATGCTGTTCACAGACACACACACACAAACACACACACACACGGACATGTTTCCAAATATGCTTTTTTTTTGGATTCAGGGGGTCTCAAAACATGTATTTCCGGTGAAATCTCGGTATTGAATTTTTGGGTGGAATACAATACTTCCCCTACTTACTACACGTATTAGAGAAAGTAAAAAACACATTTATCTAAACTCTGCATTTTATGCGGATGAAGTATAGAACTTGTGTGATTTCATTAAACTACCGCAATATGAGGGTTGTCCCAGAAGTACCAGACCTAACAAAGAAATCACAAACATTTTGGGAAAAAACATCTTTATTTCTCTACACAGTCTCCTTTCAGGTCCATACACTTTTCCCAGTGATGTTCAATATTTTCGATACTCTGTTTATAGTGAGAACCGTCGAGTTCTGCAAAATAGCCATCAACTGCAAACTCCAACTCTTCATTCTTAGCAAATCTTTTACCACCAAGCCATTTCTTCAACTTTGGAAACAGAAAATAATCAGAGAGGGCCAAGTCTGGCGAATAGGGGGCATGAGGAAGTAATTCGAACTTTAACTCATTGATATTGGCCATGGCGATAATGGTTGTGTCAACTGGTGCATTGTCTTGATGACAGAGAACTTTCTTTTTCGCTAAATGTGGCCGTTTTTTCTCGATTTCATTATTCAAAAGCTGCAATAAGTTTGCATAATACTCATCATTGATTGATTTTCCTTTTTGAAGATAATCAGTGAAAATTATCCCACGCGCATTCCAAAAAACTGACGCCATGACCTTGCCTGCAGATGGAACTGTCTACGCCTTCTTTGGAGCCGATTCTCCCCTTTCAATCCACTGTTTTGACTGTTCCTTCGTCTCAGGTGTGAAGTGATGCACCCATGTTTCATCCATGGTTATGAATCGACGCAAAAACAGCGAAACATCGCCAAACACTCGACTGAAACATCCTCATAACGCTTCTTTTGTTTCATTGTGAGTAAACGCGGCACCCATCTTGTGCACAGCTTTCTCATGTCCAAATTTTCAGTTAGTGTGCGATGTCTACGATGTCTGCTAGCTCGCGCGCTTTCAGTCGACGATCATCCAATACCATTTTGTGGATTTTCTTCACAATTTCTGGCGTGGTCACCTCATTTGGTCGACCACTGAGATGTTCGTCTTGGCAGCTCGTACGGCCTCGCTTAAACTCTGTCACCCAATATTTTACTGTTGTAAACGAAGGAGCAGACTCCCCCAGAGTAGAATCTAGCTCAGCTTTAATATTAGTTGGACTAAGATCTTTCAAATGAAAGTATTGTATCAAATAACGATGGCCAGTTTTATTCATGTTCACAAATTCGCTGAGAGTTCACTGTTAATGGCTGCCAAACAATTACCAAAAACCTAGCATCGTCAAACTTCAGACTTAAGCTTTATAAGGTTGGTACTTTCTACCACAGTCATTTGTTTGAAACAGCAACCACTATATATGTCAGTTCGGGTACTTCTGGGACTGCCCTCGTATGAAACAATCCTTGCTCTATGTACATCGCTAAGGGGTTGTGCAATTTACTCTCTATAAAACATGGCTTCAAGTAATAGAACGAAAGACGTCCTCACAGTAAGTATCCAAATTTGATTTGAAATATTCTAATGTTACCATTGACCAGAAGTGAACTTGAACTAAGGGGAGATTGACCAGGTTATGTCTAACAATGTTCAATTTTAAAAACTTAAGTTCCATTTTCTAAAACCCTATATGGGGTAACACATTGAAATTTTTGCACGTATAGTATGAGCTCTTAACGATACAATAAATCTAGTCTTATTATCTTAAACTTTGTAGACGAAGAAAGAAAAACAAAACATTGAAATAAATAATAAAATTGTTTCTCAAATTTAAAAAAATTAGCAATGACTTTTCAATATCAGCATTAAAATATAGTTCGCTCTATAGAGACATGGTTATTCTATATATACTTATAGTTTCAGATTTGTCTTAAAAGTTTTCAAGTCACTAGAACCTAAGCATAAGAAAATGTAAATTCGAGAAAATCATCATGCTAGAAAGCCCCCATCTGATAATCTGGTCCTGTGAATCTTCTCTCTTCCCCCCCCCACTCATGTTCTTCCTTCTAGAATCCTTTTCCAAGATTTCCATGGCTTTTTCTGCTTTTTGTATTTGTTCATTTTGGTACAGTAGTAGGTATATTTGCGGTGTTTGGACTTAATTCCATATCAAGATCTTGCATCAGCTTTACTCTGTTAATATTACCACATTGAGACACACAACTGCATCTACACTCCCATTTTCATTATATTAATCCCTACATATACAGTTTTGAGAATTCTAACCCAAATCAAATTATTAAAGGATTCATTTATATTTTGTGTTTTCCCATGTAAGCATTTTTGGAGATTTGGCCTAGAAAGTTCTCTATATACAGGTTTTATTTTCTCTATTACAGCATATGGAAGACCACGTGCTTATATTCATTTGGTTTTGTATTTACACCATGAATATTGTCCTTTAGGACTAAGTTATCACGATGTTTTATATCTGTTGAGCATTTGTGGATACAGAATAGCCAGAACTGTTTTTCTCGTGATTTCATTATTTCCACATGTGGATCTTATTTCTGCTCCATAATAGTTCTGGAGTTATCAACTTCATTTCCTGCCAGTCGGCCTATAGAACCTAAAACCTTGCCGTCTTCAAGCTTCTGGCTTTTATTTTCTAGAGCAGTGAAAATCAACCCGTTCGCTTAAGAGCTAAGGTTCAAAGTTCATAGTTTACCCCACTTACTATGTTTGAAGCGATTGACAAGCAAACCAATCAAGTTTCTGTCCTTGGAAGCACGGGTGGAAATGAGTGGGAAGGGAAACTTCCTTCATCCCCTCTCTCTGTAGATTGGGCATCCCTATTCTAGAGTCTCTAAAAAGCCTAAAAAATATGAAGAACATGCGCCAAGGAAAATCCGAATATAAACCGGAAACTGAAAACAGGAAGCTCTAAACCAGAAACTTCCGTGATTATGACACAGGCTGGAAAACTTAAAGAGTGAAAAATACCGAACAGAATAAGCGTTGGTTCACAAACTGCTTTTATAGTTGCCAAGTTATGGGCAAATGCATGGAGCCATGCACAAAAGGGGACGGCGTGGCACATTGCGTACATTAGATTGCGTACGAATAATGGGAAAGAAAATCATTTTGGGCTCAGAATATTTATTTTCTTCTTGGATGTCAGTTTTTAAACAAGAATGAGTTGCTATTTATAATTTTACCCATTTATCAAGATGGTGCGGTTTATATGTCGGGAGTTTCATGTGTATCGGCAGAGCTACTTTATGGAACGACCTGACCAATCAGTTCCATCTATTGCAAAGAGCTTAAGCGGAAAGACAATTCACTTAACACACAAGTGCTAGTGGAAAACAGCTCCAAGGCACTTAAATTGAAAGATGTGTATAATCTATCTGCACTCTTGGTGGCAGTTATCGTATTTACATTCAAGTAACCTGTATTCGCTATACATAACAGGGATAATAGCTGAGCTGCCCGCAAGTAAACAATGCTAGAGATGTGTGTGTTCTGAGTATACATATGATAAAGATAGTCTCAGACGCGTATTTATGCTTATAAAAAACTAACAGCCTTGCTTTGTAATTATAGCATGGCTTTTTGTGTATAAAGAACAAAAGGAAAAAAAAACTCTTCTGCTCAACCCAAAAGTCCCGGCTGAGGGGGGAATATTTCTTTAACCAGAATCATTCCGCATCACCCACAGAGTTGGAAGTATGAATGTGAGTGTTTAATGTTAAAAATAACAAAACTCAGCGCTAAAAAAATACCCACAGTTCAGCGAGCAATAACGCCATGAGTTTCTCAAGTCAAAGTCCCTGAAATGACCAAAGAAGTTAAACAGAGTTAAAATGGAACAAAGAAAGAAAAGAAAAACAAAACTCATAAGTACAGGAATAAATAACCGGTAACATTATTTATGTAGCTACCAAACGAAGTGAAGTGAGATGTACGAATTTGGAAATAAGTAAGGAAGCGGCGCTTAGTAGCTGTATTATAAACCGAATTTACATTAATATGATCAAATACTGGAATACAAAATGAATAGAAGGCCTGTGTAATGTCTGCATCTCAGCCCCACGCCCCTGATAGCGGTTAGATGGAGTAAATGTGTTATCTATTTGTTTATATTGATTAGACGTATTACTGAATAAATTAAAATCATAAAAATATTGGAGAGGGCACTCCCATTGGAGATGTCCCTGGAATGTTCTTTGAAACCCTAACTGAATATAAAAAATGAAACACGTCGCTTATCTTGTAGCATGATGCTGGATAAATTTGTCAGTTGCTTTGTGTCATTCCAATGCATTTTCAATGGCATTTATGATAGATGCTAAGCCAAATTTTAGAAGGTTTTAATGGGATTTATTAAAACACCGGAAAGTGAGTTGTAAACCCATGGGAAAACCGAGAGATAATGATATGATCTACACATTACACTTTGCACATGACCAAGCGATAATGGCACAAGATTATGAAGATATTGAATTCGTGACAAGCAATAATTTTGAACCATAAGCCAAAAAGGGAAACAAACGTGGGAAGACCACTAAGAAGATGGAATGAGCAATTTCTAGAAGCCAAAATAGACTAGAAAGCCTAATGCTTGCAGTTGATGATAAAATTAATTTCAGAATATGATAAGGGTACTTTGATAATTAACAAGAAAAAACCCAAATTATACGCGCATAGGAGGAATTCAACAAGATTTAACACTATATAATAAACTTGATTATTAAAAACACAGAGAACTACAAATATTTAGGCATTATGCTTTATAAAAATAGTGGAATGGAAAAATAAATTCGGAATAGAAACACTCGGGGCAGGAAAGGCACTACTCAGTGGGATACTATGAGACAGACATATCACAAAAAGGGGAAATCAGTTTATTTATGACTCAGTAGTTAAGAAAATAACATATGATTCAGAAATTTGGCCAATAAAAAGATGAGAAGAATGGAAATTATTAGCAACAGAAATGGATTTTTGGAGAAGAGCAAATAGAACTTCCAGGATGGAAAGAATTAGGAATTAAGTAATTTGGGAACAAATAGAAATGTAACAACACTATAATAAGTGAAATTAAAGAAAAACGACTTGTATGGTATGGTCAGTAAGAAGGATGTGAAGAGATTATCAAAGAAGATTTTTAGATGGAATCCTCTGGACAAAGAAAAGAGGAGGCTCAAGAAGTCTTATCTTTATGGACTGCAAGATTACATGAAGGAGCAAAAATATTCCTAAGATCCTATGGGAGAATAGAGAAGCTTGGAGACTGAGAATACAGAACATACATAAAAAATTGTTGAAGTCGATTACTGGCATTTGACCCACTTTTTCTAGCATTCTGAAAAATCACTTTATTATCACAGAGATATCTTTCTTCCAATTAAAGTGAAAAAAGAGAGAGAGGTTTCTGTTTTACTAAAGAATATTGAAAGTTTTCTGGAAATGTCATAATTTTAAAGCAGTTTTGTATCTAAATATGCATGTGAAGGAACAATTTTTGTAGAGACTTGGGCAGATGTCACGTATTATATCCAGACACAATTAACCATTCACAAATGAAAACTTATCTATAGTAGTTTAGTATGATAGGATGGGTGGCAACACTGCCCTGCACTGCGACTTTGCAGATTTGTTGCTCATTCCCAGTTCTTATTATCACTGATCCATAATGAACTGAATCAGACTCTGGAACGTCATGGTTGAAAGCTGGAGACTGACTCCCAAAAACTAGGGTTCTTTAGTGAGCAAATGCTGGACACTCACAATAGTTGGGCCTGTTAACACTGTCTACAGGCAGGATTCACTCCAAAGCCCAATCTCAGTATGGGAGCTTTGGAGTGACTGAATCCTACAGATGAGTTCTCCAGTGTTTGTGTTCTCTGAACAACCAGTCCCTGATAGTAAGTAGGGGAAGTATTGTATTCCACTCAAAAATTTGATACCGAGATTTTGTGGAAATATATGTTTTGAGACTCCCTGAATACAAAAGATGTAATTTTAGAGAAAGGTCTACCTGCGTGTGTGTGAACAGCATAACTCAAAAGCAAAATGCCGGTCAACACCGAATTTCATATAATTTGTATACAGAAGTTAGAAACTGTCATGTGTTTGAATTAGATTTAGTTTTTTGAGTTGGAATTGTAACACTAAAAACAATAAGTTGTTTGGTGTTATAGTTCCAACTCACAAAACCAAATCTAAACCAAACTTCATATTTAAATTAAGCATCTTCCAAGGGTGCGACAAGATTTTCAAGAAAATTCCCCAAACAAACTACCCTTTAGAGGGAAAATACTTAATTATTTCTGATTTTCTCAAAAATGGCTCTAGTGATTTTGATTAAAGTAGCACATGTTTAAGATATTTGTATGACAAATGAAATGTATATCTCGAATTTTCTGGGAACAGCCTGTGTAGTCCTCTTCATTCTGAATAACTTAACTATAATTGGCAAACCATAAGAGATAGACAAAATATTACTACACAAAAAATGTAGGCCTCGTTAAAGCACATAATTTATCAAATTTTTTGGAGATATTCTTTGTTATTGATTTGAATTTTCATATATTATACCTTTTTCAAGTGGTAAATCGCTAATGATTTTTCCTTATACTCATGCAAAGAGCATGGAATCACAAGCAAACACATAGTGATCCACTTTTTATAAGTCCATCGTTTAGTCTACTGTATTCATCTTACACCTACAACGAAATGTGTAAATCTGTAGGAAAGTTTATCCTGATTAACAAAAAGTTTATAAAAACTAATAAGATTTTGTAAGAATAGTTTGTAGAGGAGTGGGTAGAAAGAGTCATATGTAAAACAGCCAATTTTTTAGCTTTAAAATAATTTAATAGTCTGTAATCTATTCAGTGTTCTGCAGTGAATTCTAATGTCCATGTTGAAATTTAAAACACAAGTACAGGGTAAGCATCTGCTAATACACTGCATTGAGAAACAACCCATTTCAAGCAAAAACGACGATGTCTGGCTAAGCTAATGTAAAAAATTAGAAACAATTTAATCCAGAAAGGCTGCAAGAGAGAGTGTGTCTTTCATAAAATTATTACTGTATTCCAAAACACAAAAAGTGAAATTAAAGCTTCTAAAACCAATTATCGAAGATCAAAAATAAAATATTGAGGTCAGTGGTCAGAATTAAGTTACATCATTCACATCTCAATATGTCACATATTATCTCGTGTTTAAATGTTCTGTTTTAGTAAAATTTTTAATACAGAGTATCCCAAATGTAGGTATATAGTACAGACTGAGCGATATTTCTTCATAGATATTGGGAATGTTAACTGTGCAGGAAGTTAACAGAAATGCAATAATGAAAAAAGAAAATGGATTATAAAGCAGTACTGGAAAACTGAAAATGCATGGCAAGTAGAATTTTACACACCCCAAACATGTTTGACAATTTAATGTATCTGAGACAAATTTGAAGCAACGTTTTCTGTAAAAATGCACCCAAATCTAAAGACATCTCTGACATAAGAGAATAGTCCAAAAGAGGTCAGTATGTTGTGCATTTCAGGAGCTATGTATACGATGTTCCTTGCAATGCTTAATGTGTAAATTGAAACTTACTGTCCAAGACTTCTACATGGTCTTCTGGAAGAGAAACAGACAACTGGCTGCAATTTTGTGAAGTTATGCGTAATCAAGTTGATTACCAACCAGACTTTCTTAATAAAATCATCTGGTCTGATAAAGCCTGTTACATAATTGTTTGTATTGGACAGATAGAGATCCTCAGGTGAGTATTACATCTCAACTGAACCAGCCGGTGTCACTGTGTGGGGTGCAATATCCAGCAAAGACTGGTTAGGACCGTTTTCTTTGATACAACTGAGGATGGTAATAATGTTGCACAACTCATGAACAGAATGACTTCCCTGAACTAACTTCCAACAAGATGGGGCACCTTGTCATTTTGTTCTGCTGGTAAGGAACTACCTTCACAAAACTTTCCTAAAGCATTGGATTGGATGACGCAGTAGCATTACTGGACAACATGTTCAACCATATGACGCCTAAGGATTCCTTTTTTGGGGCATGCTAAAAATGAGGCATTTTAGAAGAGACCTCACACAATAGACAAATTAAAAGAGTTCATCATGACGCATTTTGTGACAATGAAGCTGACCATAGTTTATGTATCACTATGTGTCGTAGCATTCTGTGCAGGCTTGAACAGTGTTGCAACGCAAATGGAGGACATTTTGGACACTTACATGATTAATATCACTGTCAATATGCAGGAAAAAGGGAAATAAGGCAAATGAATACCTACATTTGGGCCATCTATATATAAAGTATTTGTAAATTAATACAGTTTCACTATGAAAAGTAAATTGTTTACCATAACAATTTGAGCTTGCACTTTCCCACCGGACATTAAAATCAATCTCTAGAGACATCCATGCATCATAAACAAACTAGTTTAAAGTGCTCCCCCAATACAGATAATACTTGACATTGTGTCAAAAATAGGTTTTAATCTGATAAAGAATCGAAAAGGCTGTCTGTCAGATACAATCATAATGTCTGTGATATAGTCAGGTATTATACAAAAAGGATTGCTCCACTAAATGCATATCAAATAATTTTGTAAAACACCATATGAAAAAAAGGGTGCAAGTTTCAAAAAATAATAAAAGCTAATAAAATAAAAAATCTGGAAAATGCTTAAACACACATGCTGTAATATTGTTTATTCTTTCAGCATATTAAAAATCAAAATTTCCAAAAAGAGTCTGGTTCGGACTCTAGGTCTGAGTAAAGGCTTAGGTTGTACAGTGTGACAAAAAATCAAGCATAGCTACTGCTCAGAATCACTCAGACCCTTGACGCTGGTCCTGTACCTACCTCCGCTGCAAAAAAGAAACTCTGAAACCAGTTCTAAAATCAAGTTCAAGAAAGACAGCTCGAGATTATTATGATTAGGTTCTAGGTAAATGAAATAGATCATCATAAAATACCACTTAATAAACATTCCTCTTGCATCAGTCACTTTATTAATAAAAACCTCAACAACATTTTGCTATCAAAATAATTCCAAAGCCAATTAAATGTGCTGTACTGATGCATGAACCGATGATCATCATTAACTATAACTCTGTTTGATTCTATTTAAATAAAGTGAAAACCATGATCAATCATTGGCAACTCACAGACACACAAATTTGTATCAGTTACACTTGTAGATCATTATAACCTGACTTACACAATTTCTCAATGTTTTGTTAATGACACTATAAGTTGTCCTGTTGGAACACACCAAATTATTAGTCAACAATAACGTCAAAATTAATTTTATTAGCTCTCGGTAGCTCATATCTGTGCATTATCTCTAATTTTACTGAAAGTTCAAGAGTAGATATCTAATATCACATTCTCCTGCATTACTTTGAGCTACAATATCAGTCATCTATTTCAGTTTTGTGTCAACACATATGTATTATAAATGCAAATATACTAAACTAATACCTACATGTTTAAGAAATATGTGCTCTATATAAAGTATGGTTTTCTCTTATTGTTTTTAATTTTCTAGCCCAAAAATATTTTCCATGTGCTTGTAACGGTTACCAATAAATAATATTTTATAGTCAAAATCTGCCATGTCATGCTGTTCATAAGTATTTTAGCTTTTAATTCTATTCTTACCAATTCCTTACCATACATACTCTTTTGGAATCATACTTTGCTATCTAGTTATACTAACAAGGATCGGTGCTAGGGCCCATTCTCTTTCTAATATTTATTAATGACATTATCAACATTAACTTGAAAGGAAAACTTAACACTATTCGCTGATGATGTCACTTTTTTATATTAGAAAAAAATGAAACATCACTTATTAATGATATGCCAACAGATCTAAATTTACTAAACCAATGGATATCCACTAACAAATTAATTCTTAATACTAATAAAACTAAATACATGTGCTTTAATAAATCCTCATATTCAATTTGCCTGGTGCTTCAGAATGAGATTATACAGAAGGTTCAATGCTTTACATTTCTTGGTCTTACATTGGAACTCTTAACCTCAACTGGAATTATCACATTGATAAAATTAAAGCCAAGATTACCCCGACAATTGGCGTGATTGTACAATTGAGAAATATTGGGCCATTTTAAAAAATTTCTACTATGCACTTATCCATTCACAATTTACTTATATGGACATAGTCTGGCAATCATGTACAAAAGCTCAGCCACAAATAATTTATAATCTGGATTTTTATACTCCTACTAAGCTAGTACACTGGTATACAGAATTATTCCATTGTCAATAAGTCTCAAACTATCCATTATCTCATTTGCTTTTAAGGTCCTCAATGGGCACTTCCGTACTAATATACAAATGATGAAGCCAATTAGCATACACCACCATTATACTAAATGTGTGAATAATAATATGATGACACATGTTGATACAACTAAACATGGATTAAAGGGCATAATTCACTTAATGACCATAGCCTAGAATGAATATTAAAGAAATTATAAAATTCACAATTCTTAAGAATAAGACAAGAAAGTACCCACTTACAGAATATTATAAATAAAATGCTATTGTAAACATTCTAGATTCTAGTCTGCAATATGTTTGTTCTTATCCTGTTAAATAATAATTTTGGAATGTTTTTATTGAATTGTCTTTATCTCTAGTCTCTTATTTCCTGTTATGTATATTCTTTATGCATTATTTATATCTTCCTTAAATATTATATAGTTCCTTATCACTGCCATATAATTATAAAGTGATTGTCACTGATATGTGCCCAAGGGCTCCTTGTATTCAAATAAATAAATAAAATAAACAATAGCAATATTTACCAATGCTAAAGCTTTGTTAAACTATTAGAACTATTAATATGTTCAAAGGATACTTTATATATCCTCACAAGTTCTATTGCATTTTAAATTATTACTATCCAATCACGATGAATAAATATTTGCAAGTGATTCTACATTCCGAGAGGATATGTATTTTAGTATATTAAGGTTCTCTGTTCTCTTTCGTAAATGTAATACTTTGGCATTCAAATGTCATTGACCCTTTCTGGAATCTTCCAAACTATCCGAAAATGTGTCGAGTACAGTCTAACCATGCGCGTGCATTATCGTATACTAATGTAGAGAATTATTTTTTCCCCCGCATTATCCATTGTTAATTTTCTCGCTTTTAAGCAAATATCGTAAATTGAAATGAAACAAACTGAGAGCTCCTTCCTGTTCCTCTCTTTTCAGCTGCGTCATTGATGTTAAGCAACTTTAGAACAATGGCAATTACATATTTACTTGTACTAAGCTCCTTAGAGTTTATATCGCCTGGAGCTAACCGTAGTTCTATTCCGAGCCACACAAAAATATCTTTTTCCCCCGTTTGTAGTTATAATATTACAATTCTTGATTTAACTTCAACATACACATTACATAGCGCCTAATTGATACATGCACATTTCCAACTTTATATATGCACCAAATCCATTTCCTCTTGACCCCTTATAGATGCCCTCCTAATTATTAATCTGAGATTGTTGATTTCCAATTACTATTGCTTTCGCTACCATCAGCCATTTTTAATTACGGATCATACGTGTGTCAACGCAATTATTTGTTCTATGTTACACCCACCCGGCACATAATTCCTTAGAAACTGACATACTTTGAGTGTGATGAACTATACAAGCCGGATTTCTGCTTACTTTTCTATTGTTATTAAATGACAAGAATCATTATGAAAAATGATTTTATTACTGCAATACATTACAATTCTTAGGTTAGCTACTACTACCTGCTTCCGGTATGGCAAGTGTATGGAAACTTTTAACACCTCCCACATGTTCAGGTCATTTGTCACACATTTGAATTCCGGCACTGCCAAAAGTATTTCCTCTATTAAAGCTGATTTTTGCAGTTTCATTATTTCTACTGAGAATTTCGCGTGTCACTCACCTTGAATGTACGATTACACTTTTCACTACTACTCTATAAACAGTATATCTTCCTCTAACAAATCACAATTCATTTCAGTCAGCACAGTTCACTCCAGCTGTTTGGTTCCGCTCCCCGACCTTGCTGGAAAAACACAAGATGGCGGAACAAAGAGCTTCAATGAAGAAGACACTATACTGCACTGCAGGCTACAACCCCAAATTTCTTTTTTTATTGCTCTCTGTTTACTTCATGTAAGGCTCACCTATGGTAGGTAGAGGACATCTTGTAACTACAACCAAAAATTTCGTAGCGAAATGTCATTGCAAATACACGTTTCGACTTTTTGGGGTCCGTGTGTGTGGAACAGCATCTCCAAAACTAGGTCGAATTGGTAACAAATTTCTTACCTAAGTCAGATGCCGTTTCGAGAAGACAGGCGAAGATCTGTTAAAATTCTTCCACATTAAATAAATCTATATAGAGTTTTTTTATATATATTATCGCTGACGCTTAAAGCAAATTGGCGTATTAATTTCACATCTACATATTTTTCAATAAGCTATTCTTACAAAACTTACCTATTGTTCTATCTACTTCTTGTTAATCGAGTACAATTTAATTGCACATTTAATACATTTCATTGTGAATATAAGAAAACTTCATTAGGCTGAAGAGATAGTCAAGAATTTAAAAAATAAAAAAAATAATAAAAAAAAGGTTGCTATGAAATCATTTTCTCTTTGCATGAACACCAGAAAAGAAAAAAACGAATAGCGACTAACCACTTGAAAAAAGGTAAAAGTATTTGAAACTTCAAACCAATAACAAAGAATATCTCGGAAATGGTAAACGCGAAAATACATTTTATTTGACAGCAGTGCACTTATCGAGTTCTACTTTTTTGTGTAATAAGATTTTGTCTATCTCTTACGGTTTACTAGTTATGCAAAAGTTATTCGGAATGAAGAGGACTTCACAGTTTCTCCCCAAAAAACGAGATATGTATTTCATATTGTCATACTGTGACGTGGCGGCCATGACCCAGGGTTATCGGGAGGTTGGCGGCGGGTAGTGAAGAGGTAAACAGAGATAAGTCGCGTCTCGCCCAACGTAAACACCAGAAGCGCTATCGACAGATAACCAGAATCTTCTGGAAGTTTCCTTCCCCCCGCCTCTAGAACGTGTGTCCAAAAAGTTATAGAATGTTCTATGGAAGATTTCATTGGCTATATAAGCGAGAGTTCTCGCGAGTTGATTTAGTCAGTAAGTGGGTTAGCGAGTGCGTTTTTGGTGCGACGAAAAGTGCTGTTCTCTTGGCGAGTTTGTGATAACTGCTGTGACATGCAGTGAGTGCTGCTTCCGCGAGAGACTGCAGAAGTCTTGTGTTCGACTCTCCAGGGAGTGAACCATCCGGAAGAAGAGGCTATGTTGTTCGTATATCATTACGTCACGAATAACGTAAAGTGACGACTGATGTGACGTGCAGTGAGTGCTGCTTCCGCGAGAGATTGGAGAGGTCTTGTGTTCGACTCTCCAGGGAATGAACCATCCGGAAGAAGAGGCTATGCCGTTCGTATATCATTACGCCACGAGTAACGTAAAGTGACGACTGCTGTGACGTGCAGTGAGTGCTGCTTCCGCGAGAGATTGGAGAAGTCTTGTGTTCGGCTCTCTAGGGAGTGAAGCGTCCGGAATAAGAGGCTACGTCGTGCGTATTTCATTACGCCGCTGTGTTACAAAGAAAGTGAAGTGACTGAAAAGTTGAACTAGATCATACTAACGAAGAGACAGCGAGAACTTGGTGAAATGGCAGTTAAAAACTGGACAGTCACAATGTTGACATATCATTGTCATGAAAATATCTTAGATATGTGGTATTTTAATGAACATGGTTAGAACAATTTTTGAGAAAATAAAAAACAACGAAACATTTCCCATGCTTTTTTAAGTAGTGTTTAACGTCCGTTCTTACTACATGTCACCACAGTCGGTGAGCACTGATCGTACAAGTAATGCAGTGATATTTGGGAAACGTTTTCTGGGAAGGAAACATTCCAGGCCTAAATTTAGGGCACCTCCTTGACATTTGCCGGTTTTAAGAACCGGGGAGAATCTAGAAAAAAAGAAAAGAAATTAAAAAAAAAAAAAAAAAACCTGTCAGGGAGGACGGTTCTGGAGGGATTTCAACCGCGAAGACCCAGTTCTCGAGTCCGTGTCTTAACGACCCCAGCCACCCGTGTCGGTATTTTCCGTGTAAAGGGCAGTTTGGGGGGAGGGGCTTTTCTTGAAAATCTTCATTTCCATCCTTAGAAGATGCTGAACTCGTGTATTTAACCGACTTTTCCTGTATGAGTTATGGTGATCACACACACACACGGATGTTTTTCTAAAAACAATCTTCTTTTTTATTCAGGAGCTTCAAAACGCGTATTTCCAGTGAAGTTTCCGTGCTGAATCTTGTTGGTAGTATACGATACAATGATTACTTCCTCTATTTACTGTAGGTATGTAGAAGAGAATATAAAAAGGACCAATCTACATTCTTGTGAGAATAGTTAACAATATAATTAAAATAAAGAATTATTGCTTCGACTCATCTTAAACAACGTCTTTGTAAATCAACACAATTCGCCTGTCCTTCGTTTCAGCATTTACATATCACCCTCGTCTTGAAGTCCTGTGTCATGGGTGGCAAACTCACATACGTGGAGTTTCCAAATTTAAACAGTATCTGGTTAGTCACTCATCACATCTCGACACAGATGTCACAGGGGTTGTCAGCATTCTTCTTCTTCTTCCTTTTCTATTTCACGGTTTTAGGCCGTTTAGCCTGTTCCGGCTCCAAAATCTTGTTGTACCCATCTCTTTTTTTTTTTGGTCGTCCTGGGTTTCTGTATCCTTGGGGTCTGTAGTTATATGTTGCTCGGGGTGTCCTGTTTAATGACATTCTTTCTAAGTGTTGTTTCCAGTTAGTTCTATATTCTATTATTACTTTAACTCTTCTGTTTTTAACTTTTGCCTTATTTCGTTGTTTGGCTTTTTATCCAGTCTTGTGTATCCTGCTATAGATCTGAGAAATTTCATTTCAGCTGTCTGTATCCTCCTTTTATTTTCTGCTGTCACTGTCCATGTTTCAGACCCATAAGTTACTGTGGGGATGGCCATTGCTTTATACAGCAATGTATAATAATTTATACAGCAATGTTGTCAGCATTAATTTAAGCAATTGTGTTGTTTCTGTACACACGCTCTGAAGTTCATTGTTAAGTACTTACTGTTATTTTGTTCAGGTGTTTTTTTGTTGTTTTTTTAACCTTTCACTCAGCTCTCGCTGTCACTGTTCTCAGTTTTTATGTACTTCACCTTCACTGGGAATTCACTTCACCAATGCCACTTCACTAAGGTGAACTAGTTCAATTCTCTGTCACCTCATTTCCTTCTTTATACCGGACGGTTCACTTCACTCGGGGGTCGAACACAAGACCTCCGCCACCGTCGCTCCGCGGTAGCACTCGCTGCACGCCACAGAAGCCGCCACCAACTCGCTCGGAGAATCGCTCTTAATGTCGCCGGGAAACTCGCTCGCTCACCGACGCAACTCAACTCACCGCCACTCGACTCGCACTGCGCGAGAACGCTCTCTTATATAGGCAGTGGAATCTTCCATAGAAGGTTCCCGAACGTTCCAGAACTATTTCGACACACTTTCTGTAGGAGGGGAGATAAAGCTTCCAGAACGTTCTAGTTATCTCCCGATAGTGCGTCCGGTGTTTACGCTGGCAGGGGTGGTTATCTTGTTTACTTCGACCGCTCGTCGCCGACCTCCCGATAACCTTGACCATAGCCGCTCGTCACAATACTATGACTAAGGCAGTGCCTCCCACTAAGGTGGATGGCAGGTTTGGAGAGAAAGAGAGAGAGAGGAGGGTTCTCGGCTGACGTAGATTCTGGAACGCCTTCGAGATGCAAGAAAATCTTTCTGGATGTTCCTCTTCTCGCGGACTTTCTACTAAGTCCGGTATGACTTTTACAGAAAGCTCTGCAGCTATAATTAAGCGAGAGTGCTCGCGAGTGAGTTTATTGTTATTGCTGTTGTACGAGTGTTGAACCACTGACGAATTCGAATTACTGCTTAAAAACTAACAAGTGAAGCTGACAGTGAAAACTGAAAAAGTCGCAGTATGCATATAACCCAACACTAGGTGGGGAGGAAAATATTTTTTCAGGATTAGAGCAAACATTTGCGAGTTCAATCTCAAGGTTATTCGCACACAGATGGACTAATAGGTTTAAATGTCGTGGAAACTAAGAATAATTATTGTTAAATTTAGTTTTGTCAAGAAGTTCCATGAAAGCAAGCTTCTTGAAATTACCGAAAATATTTCCAGTTGAACCAGCACTGGTTCAAGAACTTCATAGGCAATTCTTGTTTGAACTTGGTTAGCATTTACCATATTGGAACACTAAGTACTACATTACTCTTCAGTTTCTTTAATAATTGTGTCATTTTTACAGATCTGGTATTCTCTGTTGAACCTTCACCTCTTTTATGCATAAGTTTACACCAGCAGTCGTTTTGGATTGTAGAATTTTAAACAAAAATGAGTATAAACAAAAATTCTATAAGGCAGACAGAGGAAAAACAAAAATGTATAATTGTTCAGTATAATTATTTATTCCTGTAGCTGAACTGAACTGATTCTAGAACTCAATTGTGAGAATTAATATGTTGGACTCTCCTTTACAGTTGAGAATTATACCTATTTACAGTCATAACTAGGGCGAATTTTTAGGTTTTAACCTATATTTTTCCTCGCTATTTAATTAACACATTTCAAGGTATATATTCGTTTCACATTTCCTGGAGAAGAATATGCGAATTTCATTACAACTAAAAAGTGCTAAATGAAGGGCTGACACCTAAAATAACCTAAATAGCTGTTTTTCCTTTTTCGAAATGAAGAATGTTATTTTCGGATTGAAACTCATTGTATAACTATTTCCACCACTTATAGCCAGCAGATAGTTCAAGTTACTACAGTTAAACGCAGCACATGTGACGTGGTGACACCTGGATGCAGCTGATAGAAGGTCAGGACTTGGCTGTCTGCTGCCATTTACTGTGCCGAACACTTAAAAGGCGTTAAAAATGTCGTCAATGAATTTTATTTTCTTTCTTTTGAACTGTGCTTTTACTGTTTTTCATTACCGCTTATTGCCGCAATTACACACACACATACCCATGCCCATGGCGGGACTCGAACCCGCGACCCTCAGCTTGGCGGAGCGCCGAAGCTACATGCTCCAGTGACCACGGCACCGAGGGCGCCATGAATGGAATGAAACAGAAGCTTCCTGCATTGCCAAGGCTAAGAAATCACTCGAGTGCCCCACTCTTGCTGCTTCCCTTGCATACATTAAGACACATTTTTGTTTTATACCAGAAGCTACTCTCCGGTTGGAAAGTACAACTTTGCCACTGAAAGATGCTCTAGATATCATTAACAATGTTTCCAGTAAAGAAATACCTGGGCCAGTGGGAGTTGCATGTTCTTCGAAGTTGCAGAAGGTTCTTCTACGAAATCCTGCTTTTGAAGATATGAAAATCATCAATTCAGTATTGCAGGGAGAAAAGTATACAGGAGAACTACCCCCAGAACCTGCTGCACTGGCATCTATGTTCTACGCTCCAATGACATCATGTTCCGTTGAAAGAACCTTTTCTTATACAAGAACGTGTTGCTGATGACAGGAAATTGTTTACGCCAGAAAATTTGAGAATGTATGTAACTACTGCAATGCCAAAAAATAAATCTTACAACTAAGTACCACAAAATTATTTATACCTGTATTGATCCACGAAGTAAAACATTAAAAAAAACAACTTTTAATCAAGAAAAACCTAAAAAAAACCTATTTTAAGCATATAAGAAACCTATGAAGGTTTACTCCACCTAAAAATTCGAGCCCTAGTCATAACAGCCCGAGAATGAAAATTCTATAGGGTAGAAGAAGGGTGTGGAATCTGAAAAGCTCGCTCTTTCAGCGGTTCTGTACATGTGGGGAATGAGAGAAGTAACAAGTGCAGATAAACTATTTCACGTCTTGTACAGTTTTAGCAGCATGAAGAAGAACCAGATTGAGTTAGTGGGCATAGCACTGTCTTACAATTGTCTGACATAACTGTAGGATAGGATAGCACTAGCAGTGGAGGGGGAATTAGCACCTCGATCTTTTGTACCTAGGCCCCCGGGAGAGAGGGATGAGGTGAGAGGAGACAGGCACGACGGGCAGAGGGCAGGGTCCCTACCGTTTATAATTTAAACTCCACGGTTGGTGGCTGGTGGAGTCTGCTCCCTTCCCCTCTGTGGGATTGCACATGCCTTGGGGGCCCGGGACCCGGAGATCGCTCAGAACATTCATTTTCCCTGCCATGCACACGCCGAGACCTCCCGCCGACACTTGCAACCCTGAAAGAGCCCAAGCAAATGAAAGTTGAAGTGAAATGAGAATGGAGGTGTAATGGAGGAACAGGAAATTCGATCGCGGGAATCGAACCCACGATCTACCGAATGCTGGCCACATACGTTACCGCCTGAGCCATCCTGCTCGGTGACATAACTTAACTCCGTCACATGTTTGGTGTATGAGTTTGTTTTCACCAATATTGCACTCTTTCAGATTTGGGAATATGACATCAGCTAAATCCTTAGCAGTCTTATCAGAAGACACATAAAAAATATCATGTGTTGCACTCACACGACTTTCTCTACTCACTCTTCTACAAACTATTCTTACAAAAGTTTGTTCTTCTATCTATTTGTTGTAAACACAGATAAACCTTCGTTACTCATTTCGTTGTAGATATAAGAAGAATGCAGTAAACTAAAGCGATAGTCAAATGTTTTCAAAGCCGATCGCTATGTGATGTCTTTGAAATTCTGTTCTCTTTGCATAAACATGAAAAAGAAAGAAACAAAACAAATAGGATTTTGTTGTTGAGAAAAGCATAAAGTATTTGAAAATTCAAACCAATAACAAAAAATATACTGGAAATAGTCAACGGCACAAACATATTGTATTTGACCTGAACTGTGTGCTCTAACGAGATCTACATTTTTGTACAGTAAGGTTTTGTCTCTCTTACGATTTACCAATCATACAAAAGCCGTTCAGAATAAAGAGGACTTCAAAGACTATTCCCAGAAAATTCAAGATATACATTTTGTCATGGTAATAGACTGACATGTGGTATTTTAATCAAAATCGTTAGAGACATTTTTGAAAAAATAAAAAATAGTGAAGCATTTTCCATTTAAAGGATAATCTGTGATGGGGGGATTTTCTTCAAAATCTTCTTGTCGCATCCGTGGAAGGTCCTGAATTTAAATAACAAGTTTCATGTTTAACCTACTTTTCGTTTCTGAGTTATGCTGTTCACAGACACACACACACACTTTTGGGTTTAGTGGGGCCTCAAAACATGTATTTCCGGTGAAATCTTGGTAGATATATCGAAATTTTGAGTGGAGTACAATGCTTCCTCTACCACTGAAGTATGAAGTAAGAAAGTAAAAATCACAGAAAGCGCTCTTCATTTTTGTTCCGTCGTGCAATACCTCACAATTATACCCAACAGAGATTTTACTGAAACATCTGTCATTTCATCAGCTTGAACGGAAACGAATTCAGCAGATTTGATTTCTCCTAGAATACTTTGCTGAACAGTAAGAGTCAAAGCCTGAATTTAATCATTTTGTATGACATTAGAAGTGCCCTTGAAAACTTTTCCTGGCTCTAAATAACCCTTCATGCAAGATTCTTCAGAAGACCTTACCCAAATAGGCACAACTTCGCTTTCTCTGTGACCTCTAAATAGCCATTCTTGTAAGCCCACATAGCAAATAATATCTCCCCAAGATTTGCCTGTTGTCTTATATTATTACTTTATCTACTACGTACTTACAATAATAGGGGAAGTATTGTATTCCACCTAAAACTTCGATGACGAGATTTCACTGAAAATATATATTTTGAGACTCCCTGATACCAAAAGACAGCATTTTTAGAAAAAAGGTCGTGTATATGTGTGTGTGTATGAACAGCATAACTCAAAAACGAAAAGTCAGTTAAATACGAAATTTGATATTTAAGTTCAGGACCTTCCAAGGATGCGATACAAAGATTTTGAAGAAAATCCCCCACGATTTTGATTAAAATACCTATGTTTAAGCCATTTTCATGGCAAATAAAATGTATATGTTGAATTTGCTGGGAATAGCCTGTTAAGTCCTCTTCATTCTGAATGACTTTTCTATAGCTGGTAAACCGTAAGAGATAGAGAAAATCTTACTACACAAAAACCTAGATCTTGTTAAAGCACACAATTTATGTCAAATAAAATGTTCTGTGCCGTTAGCCATTTCCGAGATATTCTTTGTTATTTAGTTTGAATTTTTAAATACTTTATACTTTTCTCAACTACATATCGATATTTTTTATTTATTTATTTATTGGCCTTTCCTTTCTTTCTTTTTCGTGTTCATACATAGAGAACGAAGTTTCAAAGCAATCACTTAGCGATCGGATTAGAAAAGATTTGACTATTGCTTTAGCTTACTGTATTCTTATTAAACCCACAAGGTAAGAATACTTTTAGGAGAGTGAGCAGAGAAAATCATGTGAATGCAGCACATATTTTTTACGCATTTTCATTGTGCTTAATGGCCTGGAATCTGTGTCTCTTCAAAACAACATGATCTACAGATGTAAAACAAACTGTACCTTATAAGTTATAAGATTCGTTGGTAGAACCGATGTTAACATGTCTGGTGTAACTGAGCCTTCGTCTCAACTTGGTAGGGCTGCAGGTGATACGTTTTCTTAACACTTTCCACACTATCATTGTTGGAATTACTAGTCCTCGACTCTCCGCCGCACGAAAGCCGTTGTGGTTCTCTCCTCATTCTCATCTGACACACGCGGTCTTTCCTTTACAGGACATCAGTCGTTTGGATTTCATGGGACCACCTATGAATGGTGTTACCAGAAGGGGCGTTAAGACCAAATCTTT
This sequence comes from Deroplatys truncata, assembly GCA_030765065.1. NCBI lineage: Eukaryota > Metazoa > Arthropoda > Insecta > Mantodea > Mantidae > Deroplatys > Deroplatys truncata. Next base: position 24,063,511 of record CM060987.1, read on the forward strand.
GCCTATACGCCACTGAACCTAACTACTGAATTATGTTTCGCAATTTCCAAGAGACAAACAAGCTTTTTGCTCATGAGTTGCCACGTTTTATGTATTTCGTTGCCATGGCTACTAAACAAAACAAAATCTACGCATGTAAAATTCAAACTTGCACAGTTATTACTAAGTTTAAGCTATGATTCAAAATTATATTGTATATTGCGAGAAAAAGTATAAGTTTAAACCCCTACAATCATTTGTGCACACCTGTAGTTTGGTTATCGTATATTTCGTTGTAGAACGGGGAAACAGGAGGCTGAGAGGTAGTTCAAATGTTGCTTACTTTGAAATTGCATACTCTTTCCATAACATCTCGGCAGCACTTCCATAATGACAAAGGGTTGAGAAGTTCAAACCAATAACAGCGAATACTTCGGAAACGCCTGATGCCACAATAAAAGTTATTTGAAATAAATTGCGTATTTTAAGGAGATCTAAATTGTTTGTGTAGTAAGTTGTTGTCAATCTCCTATGGTTTACCAATGATACAAAATTAATTTCGAATGAAGAGGACTTCACAGGCTATTCATAGAAAAATAAGGTCATATAAATGCCTTAAACATATTGTATTTAAATCAAAACCGTTAAGAGTCAATTGCGAGAAAATAAAAAAATAGTGAAAAGTTTTCCAAGTAAAGGGGAGATGCTGCTGAAGTTAAATAACAAGTTTGGTATTTCGTTTTCGAGTTATGCCGTTCACACATACACACAGGTGCGGATGTTTTAGTAAAACTTCCTTTACTCAGGGGATCTAAAACATGTATTTCTGGTATCGAGTTTTGGGTGGAATACAATACTTCCTCTACTTACCACGAGTAAGGGGCTAGAGAAAGTAAAATAAATGCAGGTATTCATACAGTATTTTAGCGGGAACATAGGTTCAAGGCTTGAACAGCTTCCAAAACAACCTTAGTAAAATCACATGTTCTTAAATATAGTCGTCCTCCGTGGTGTAGTGGTTACCATGCTACCCGAAGTCGCGGGTTCAAACCCGGCGGAGGGCGATGGAGTTTTTCGGGCGTAAAAATCCTTAGCATGGCTTCCTTCGGAAGGGACGTAAAGCCGGTGGTCCCGTGTCGTAGATTTACGGCACGTAAAAGAACCTCAAACCTGATAAAGAGGCCTCTGAGCAAAATTACCGGTCTTTCACGCCCAATATAGAATGGGACGCTAAGGACCACAGCAGTTAAAGAGCGTCCATAAATAAAACTCCATTTTTCTGTTCTTAAATAGCTCAGGACCCCCATAAACTCCAACCCACCTGTTAGAGAGGGAGGAATGAACCCGTTGTTGAGTTCAACAGGTAACAGTAGTGCATGGAGTCTTCTTAACATTAGATTAAGTAAAACATTTTACTTTCTCTGCTACTTATGTACTAATAGTAACTAGAGGAAGTATTGTATTCCACCCAAAAAGTCGATATCGAGATTTCATCGGAGATACAAGTTTTGAGACTTCCTATGTCCACAATAGTACATTATGATACAGGGGTAAAGGTAAGGTTTCATTGTGCGAGTAGGAATGTTTTTGCGAAACGAAGGCCGTACGTCGAGTTTCGCAACTCCACGAGCAAAATAAAACAACTTTTAATAGTGTGGCATTTGACAGCGCTCCAATTTGTAAAACATCAATAATATTATATTGATTCCTGGAATTAACAGATGCCACCTTTAGAAGGCTCTTGAAACAATAGAAATGACGTCAAAAAGCGAGATGTCAGATGTTTTGTTGATTCGCTAGCAGTCATTTTCAGTGACATTATTTTCAACATGTTTTGCCTTACATAAAGCAATGAAACGATTAAATGCTATATCATATTGCTTTCTGGATTTTTGAGTAAGCATTTCTAGTGTTATACTTTCTGCTGCTTCTGTAATTTCACTGTCTCTTCCATTTCAGTTTCTTCTGAATTCATTATTTCCGCCATTTAATCTTTATGTAGGTTACACTAGATACAATGGTGACGTATTAGTTCAAAGAAAGCAGAAGGCTGTCAATATAACGCATAGGTTAGCTTTACAACGAAATGTGTTAAAGTTAAGTATGGCGATTTTTATTGTGAACAGACAATATGACTGCCATGAGAAATTAATCATGTAAAAAAACACAATGAAAAGTAAAACCTAATCAAACCAAGTCGAATTATTAAACATATGCAAATGCAAAGGGTTACCTTGTGATCGGACTTGAAACCAAAGTTGGTCACAGTGAAGGTTGTCGCACTAGTGCGATGGCTCGTGTGCACTGTGTTAGAACCTCTACTTTTGGGCCATGTTGTCTAAAAATAGCATTTTTAGGAAAAGGTCCGCGTGTCTGTGTGTGCCTGTCAACAGCATAATTAAAAAAAGAAAAGTCGTTAAATACCAAATGTGGTATTTAATAACAGCATCTTCTATGGATGCGACATGAAGATTTTCAAGAAAATCAGCATATCCCAAACTATCCTTTACATGGAACATTTTTCGAAAATTTTGATTTCCTCAAAAATGACTATAACGATTTTGATTATAATACCATATTGTTATATATCGGGGTGAGGCTAAAAAGGTTTGCAGCTAGATATAAAACTTTAGTTACCTACATAATATTGGGAGGCATAGCATCAGAGGTAGCGAGAGGACCAGAAACTTTAACAATACATTCGGAGCAGGCGTGGGATAATTACCACAAAATACACAGAATTTCAAATTAATCACATTACCTGTGGTTTATTGAATATAAGCACGGTGCCCCTGCATCTCACACAAAAGATAAAAAAGAAGAAATTGAAGGAGATGCTACACACACGCGGTTACATTCACACAATTCACATAGACCTTCCACACCAGACACTCGACCAGAAGTCACGCTAACACACAACACACAAAAGAATAATGCTCGCCTCCCCCACTCTCCACCGCTAGCTAGGATCACCAGCTAGACAGTGGCTAGTCGTCACGTCAAACGAACTTCAAGAACCCCAGCCGAAAGAATTACCCCAACAATACATTCGCCAACGACGCAATGATGTGTCTGGAGTGACAACACACACACGCCACAATATGTCTAAGATATTTTCACGACAAATGAACTGTATATCTTGAATTTTCTGGGAATAGCCTCCGAAGTCCTCTTCATTGTGAAATACTTTTGTTATCTGGTGACGCTGTGGGCTAGAGCATGGAGCTCTGGTTCCCACCCATGAGGTTCTGGGTATAGGACCGGTATCCGCTCAGCATCGTAGGATAGTGAGGAGCTGAGATAGGCAGCGAACTCGGTCAGGAGGCCAACATTCTGGCTGGGGCATGCGTGATGCTAGCCACATTACTTCCTCGTATCGGTTGCATGATCGTTCTCTCTGCCGTGCGTACGCGGGCGTGAGGCCGGCAGGTCAAGGCCCTTCATGGGCTCTACCCCCATGGGATTATTATATTTTTCTCAAATGGGAAGTCGTTCCCCTACAAGGAAATGTGCAATACGACAATTTCTGAAAATGTTTATTTTGATTAACATGAAGTAGCGTTTGTGAGAATAGTTTTACAAGAGTGAGTAGAGAAAGTCATGTGACTGCAACACTTCAGATTTGTTCAACTAGGAAGTCGCTATTCTTTTTTCTCTCCGTCAAGCAAAGAGCATGGACTTTTAAAGCCAACACATAGCGACACGCTTTTTAAAAATCTGACTGTCGCTTTAGCTACTGTATTCTTCTTATACTCGCAACGAAAAGAGTTCATCTCTATTAACAAGAAGTAGGTAGGGAGAAAAATAGGCCCTTTGTAAGAATGGTTTATAGAGTAGCGAGTAGTTTATTGCTATTTGTTTTCATCACAGTGTAAACTTCGTGGAAGGATGTGGACCGTGAAGTATGAGATGTATTTTGTAACCGGATGAAATGAAATCGAACTAATGCAACGTCATCTTCAAACTGGGGAGAAGACACCATCTGCTTGCGACAGCTTCCTGCTTGGAGCAAGCAATTCAAGAACGTTTTGGGTTTACCTTTCCACCCCTACAAACCAGGAGATCATAACTTTATTATTTTCTGATCTCTTCTGTTTCATTAGGTTTTTCTCTTAATTCTACCTAGCTTATGAGGTTTTATCCTTCGAAATGTATGCTTATTTTTAATTGCAAATACTGTGAAGGTATTTATTTGGGTCGAAAATCTAATTATTAATTTGTATCCGACTTCGATAAATACTTTTGTGATCTAGTATCACAAGTATAAATCGGATAGGTTTACTGAATTTAAATTATAAAAAGTAAAATCACAAACTTAACGAAGCAATAAAAATCTGGTGTTTTGCATTCACATGGCTTTCTACATTCACTCTTCTATAAACTATTCTTATAAAAGCTTACACTTCTCTCTACATCTTGTTAATCGAGATAAAAACTTAATTACATATTTCGTTGTAGGTATAGGAAGAATAGTGTAGGCTAAAGCGATAGTCAGATTTTTAAAAACCGGTTACTATGTGATGACTTTGAAATTCCATGTTCTTTGCATGACCACGAGAAAAAACGAATAGCGATTTGCCACTTGAAAAATAGTATTTGAAAATTCAAACCTATAACAAAGAATATCTTCGAAATGGTTAACGCCACAAAAAATTGTATTTTACATAAAGTTTGTGGTTTAACGAGATCTGAATTTTTTGTCTACCTCTTACGGTTTACAAATTATACAAAATAATTCAGAATAAACATGATTTCACAGGCTATTGCCAGAAAATTGAAGATATACATTTTACTTGTCATGAAAATATCTTAAACATGTGATATTTTAATCAAAATAATTAGTGCTATTTTCAGATCAAAATTTTGAAAAATGCTCTATGTAAAGGGTAGTGGAGTGGGAGGATTTTGTTCAAAATTTGCGTGTGGCATTCTTTGGAAGATATTTAGCTTAAATACCAAATTTGGTGTTTATCAGACTTTTCATTTTTGAGACACAGACACACACGAAACTTTTTCTAAAATGCTTTTTTTTGGCTCAAGGGACCTCAAAGCATGTATTTCCGGAGAAATCTGGACATCAAAGCTTTGGATGGAATACAATACGTCTACTTACTACAAGTATGTAGTTCAGAAAGTAAAAACGAATAGCGACTTGCCAATTGAAAAAAAGTATAAGTATTTGAAAATTCAAGTCAATCACAAATAATATCTCGGAAATGGATAACGTCACAAAAATTATATTTGGCGTACTGTGTGGTTACGAGACCTACATTTTTGTGCAGTAAGATTTTGTCTATTTCTTATGGTTTACCAATTACACAAAAGTCATCCAGAATGAGGAAGACTTCACAGGTTATTCCCAGAAAATTCAAGGCATACATTTTATGATGCAAATATCTTAAACATATGATATTTTAATCAAAATCTTTAGAGCCATTTTTGTAAAATACAAAATAATAAATAATTACATGAAAGGGTAGTTTGGGATGGGGGAATTTTCTTGAAAATCTTCCTGTCGGATCTTTGGAAGACCCTGAAATTAAATACCAAGTTTAGTATTTAATCGAATTTTCTTTTTGAGTTATGCTGTTCACACATACGGCACATCGTTTCCTAAACATGCATTAATTTTAATTCTGATAGTCTCAAAATATGTATTTCCGGTGAAATCTCGTGATCGAAGAAATAGGATACGTATTTCCTCTACCTACTAGGTAGATATACGGTAGAGAAAGTCGTAAAAGAATGGGTATTTTACCAAAATAATTGAAGCACTATATTGAAAAGTATACTATGCAGAAGTTCGTGGTTCTCCCTAAACATTTTCCTGTGACTCCAAGAATGACAGAAACCTAATATAAGCCTAATATTACGCGCAGGAGCCCTGAGATTACGCTTAAGCTAAAGTACACTGCCTGTATTTCGAAGATCTTGTCGCCTTTTTCAACACTGAAGGGGTTCATCAAGTAAAGTACCTGTGTATCTGGAAGTGAAGTCACCTAACTGATCGATAGAATCTGGCGTACAAACTCCACAACAAACTGTTCTACCTGCTTTACGACAGCGCGGAAAATATTACTTAATGCTTAGTGTCGCGAATTTGCATTAAACAACTATGTTGTATTCTTTTAATTTTTGTTTTGTTTATCTTTCAAAATTTTGTAAGTAAAAACAATGAAACCAGCTGGGATAAAAAACAATATTTTGGTAACATTTTGAATTATTTATAAAACACAATTTGGAGGCTCTGGGGCAGAAAAAACTTTTTAATTTAACTTGAAATGAGGTCAGTACAACCCCATCATCATCATCATCATACAACACCTATTTTTTTAATTTGTAAATGAAAATAATAATTCAGGCATTCTGATAAAATATATGTAGGAAAAGCCCCCTCATCTGTGTGGGTGTGTGTGTGTGTGTGTCTGAACAGCACAATTCAAAAATCAAAAGTTGGTAAAATACCAAACTTGTATTTAAGTCCATCATCTTTCAACGATGCCAAACGATTTTCAAGAAAATCCTCCACCCCAGATACTACCCTCTACATGGAAAAATTGTCATGAGTTTTTATTTACTCAAAAATTGCTCTAACGATTTTTTGTTAAATGCCATATGTTTAATATACTATCTATATTAATATTATAAAGAGAGAAAATTTATGTGTAGGATAATCTCAAAAAAAACACTCAACCAATTTTGTTATTCTTTCTGACAAACGTGGGCCATAAAACAGCTTCTTATTTCAATTCATTAATTACTAAAAAGCCAAAATCGATTTTTAAAGCCTGTATACTACAATACGAACACATTGGAGTTGTGAAAGAACATACTTGCAAAGAAGGGTTTGAATTCCCGTCGAGATTGCCATGCAGTAGGAATCAGTTGTTTCTCCACAGAAAATGCATCTAAAATAAGAAAAATATAGCCGATATTTAGCCCCAAACATACACGGGTGACGATTTACCATCTAAGAAAACAGAGTAGTTACGTAGCAAAATAACAGAATCGAATCGGTTTATAACGATGCGATATGCACGTGATACCACTGCCAAAATATGTTAATAACACTCATGTAAGAAGTTCTGTTATTTTCTTTGTGCTTATGTTTTAATCAAGTTCGCTAGCAGGGCATACGAAATAATTGTATACAGAGAGAAAATTGCTAATCTGTGATCTGATATTATATATATATATATATATATATATATATATATATATATATATATATATATATATATAACTGAGAAGATTGCTTTTCTCGATGGTCGCAGACTATTGTCTTTTCCAAAGAGGTTAACTTGGTGACCTGGAAAAGTGGCATCTTCATATTCACCAGCTGCACCTCTATTTAGTTGTATATGTAGAGGGTTTCTGCATTATGTAAAAAGTATATAGCTTTTATGTTATTAGTTTGAAGACTGTCGGGGGAGATTAAGGAAGATTAAGTCAGACGTTCCGATGTTTCACAGAATACCAGAGGATTTTTCATTCATTGACTACGTATTAAGATTAGCCGGTGTGTACGAAGTTACACTAAAAGGTAACGTGGAGGATTAACCCTAAAAATCTTATTGATGATTGTACAAGGTAAATGAAATTAATTCGTCATTCGAATTTAAAAACATCGGAGAAGCCAGGTAGTGGTGACGACGACGACGACCACCACCACCAATAATAATAATAATAATAATAATAATAATAATAATAATAATAATAATAATAATAATAATAATAATAATAATAATAATAATAATAATAATAATAATAATCTGTTAATAGCCCGTGAAGTCCTCTTCATTTAGACTGAATGTCCTATAACTCTACATAAATGGTAAACCATAAGAGATAGACAAAAGCTTTCTACAGGAAAAATATAAATCTCATTAAATAAAACCCACATAGTTTGTTTCAATAATTTTTGCCTAGCGTTAGCGTTTTCGAAGCATTGCACGTTGCATGTCTAGCGTTTTCTCAAGTGTGATTACGTCAGCCAAAAGATATGCTTGAAAGTTTGCAATTCTTTTTTTGTTCTTCCTCTTTTCACCTTTCTTATTACTACGCATAAACATTTGCGTGTCGTCTGCATGTTACAACTAAGCATTGTTTCCTTGAATTATATGGCTGATTAAATGCAAATTATTCTGAATCAATCCAAATTATTATTCTCTCATTTACTGACTTCGTCGACGCGAGTTCTCTTTTCGAGTTTAAATCATTTTGTTTTTACATATTATATCTCTCTTTAGCTAATTTTCTAATTACTTTATCTTGACCTTAGCTTCTTTCGTCAACTATTCCAGATAAAAGTGCTATTTTTCTTTTATTTTCCTCAACTTTGTTCGCTAACCTAGCCATTTCAGCCGAATATTGTCCTATTTTAGTCCTATTCTCCTCCATTTTATTTGCTAAACTAGTTTTTTCAGTTTTATTTTCTACCTTCATTTGTTTCAGTGCTGTCAAAATTACGAGAATCTTAGATATATCTCCTGCTAACATTGTCCGTTATTTAAAATACGTCCCTGATTATCTATTTCATCAATATAATGTAGGACATGTATTTTATAATGAAATGTACTTACCTACTTTTCGTACCCTCTCTTCTTATATTCTTTAAGGTGTTATAGATGATTTTCGTCTTCTTGATTATTTATTTATTTTTACTTTCTCTACTACGTATAGTAAATAGGGGAAATATTGTATTCTAGCCAAAAAATTCGATACCGAGATTTCACCGGAAATACATGTTTTGAGACCCCCTGAATCCCAAAACATCTGTGTTACACTCATATGACTTTCTCTACTCTTGTACAAACTATTTTTACAAACGCTTATTCTCCATATGCTTCATGTTAATCGAGATATCGAGATGTCAATTTTATTGGTAATTTTCATGTAGGTGCAAGGGGAATATGGTAGGTTTTAAGCGATAGTCAAATATTTTAACGCTGGTTGCTATGTGGCGCATTCCATTCTCTTTGCATGTCCAGGACATAAAAAAAAAAATCTGATGTGCTACACTCACATGACTTTCTCTACTCTTGTAAAACTATTTTTACAAACGCTTAATCTCCATATGCTTCATGTTAATCGAGATGTCAATCTTATTGATAATTTTCTTGCAGATCCAAGGGGAATATGGTAAGTTTTAAGCGATAGTCAAATATTTTAACGCTGGTTGTGGGCATTCCATTCTCTTTACATGTCCAGGACATAAAAAAATCTGATGTGTTACACTCACATGACTTTCTCTACTCTTGTACAAACTATTTTTACAAACGCCTATTCTCCATATGCTTCATGTTAATCGAGATATCGAGATGTCAATCTTATTGCTAATTTTCTTGTAGATGCAAGGGGAATATGGTAGGTTATAAGCGATAGTCAAATATTTTAACGCTGGTTGCTATGTGGCGCATTTCATTCTCTTTGCATGTCCAGGACATAAAAAAAATGAATAACGAATTTGAGAAAAAGTATAAGTATTGAAAAATTTAAGGAAATAACAAGCAATATCTCGAAAACGGTTCACTCAACAAAAGAAATGTATATGACATAAGTTGTGTATTTTAACACGATCTACATTTTTTGTGTAGTAAAATTCTGTCTATCTCTTACGGTTTACCAGTTATGCAAAAGTCGTTCACAATGAAGAATACTTTTGGAGACATTTCCAGAAAATTCGAGATATACATTTTATTTGTCATGACAATATCTTAAACATATGATATTTTGGTGTTTATCCGACACTTCGTTTTTGAGTTATGCTGTTCACAGACACACAGACAGACACACACACACGGACATGTTTCCAAAAATGCTTTTTTTGGATTCAGTGAGTCTCAAAACATGTATTTCCGGTGAAATCTCGGTATCGAAATTTTGGGTGGAATACAATACTTCCCCTACTTACTATACGTAGTAGAGAAAGTAAAAATGAATAACGAATTTGAGAAAAGGTATAAGTATTGGAAAATTTAAGGGAATAACAAGCAATATCTCGAAAATGGTTCACTCAACAAAAGAAATGTATATGACATAAATTGTGTATTTTAACGCGATTTACGTTTTTTGTGTAGTAAAATTTTGTCTATCGCTTATGGTTTACCAGTTATGCAAAAGTCGTTCACAATGAAGAATACTTTTGGAGACATTCCCAGAAAATTCGAGATATACATTTAATTTCTCATGACAATATCTTAAACATATGATATTTTAATCAAAATCGTTAGAGCCATTTTTGAGAAAATTAAAATTTTCGAAAAATGTTCCATGTAAAGGGTGGTCTGGGGTGGGGAGATTTTCTTGAAAACCTTCGTGTCGCATATTTGGAAGATACTGAACCTAAATACCAAGTTTGGTGTTTATCCGACTGTTCGTTTCTGAGTTATGCTGTTCTCACACGCACGCGCGCGCGCGCACGCACGCACGCACACACACACACACACACACACACGGACATGTTTCCAAAAATGGTTTTTTACTTTCTCTACTACGTAGAGTAAGTAGGGGAAGTATTGTATTCAAACAAAAAATTCGATACCGAGATTTCACAGGAAATACATGTTTTGAGACTCCCTGAATCCAAAAAAAGCATTTTTGGAAACATGTCCGTGTGTGTCTGTGAACAGCATAACTCAGAAACGAACACTCGGATAAACACCAAACTTGGTATTTAGGTTCAGTATCTTCCAGAGATGCAACACGAAGGTTTTCAAGAAAATCCCCCCACCCCAGACTACCCTTTACATGGAACATTTTTCGAAAATTTTAATTTTCTCAAAAATGGCTCTAACGATTTTGATTAAAATATCATATGTTTAAGATATTTTTACGACAAATAAAATATATATCTCGAATTTTCTGTGAATGTCTCCAAAAGTATTCTTCATTGTGAACGACTTTTGCATAACTGGTAAACCATAAGAGATAGACAAAATTTTACTACACAAAAAATGTAGATCGTGTTAAAATACACACTTTATGTCATATACATTTTTTTAGTTGAGTGAACCATTTTCGAGATATTGCTTGTTATTCCCTTAAATTTTCCAATACTTACTTTTTCTCAAATTCGTTATTCATTTTTTGTCCTGGATATGCAAACAGAATGGAATGCTCCACATAGCAACCAGCGCTTAAAGGATTTGACTATCGCTTAAAAGCTACCATGTTCCCCTTGCATCTACAAGAAAATTAGCAATAAGATTAATATCTCGATTAACATGAAGCATATAGAGAATAAGCATTTGTAAAAATAGTTTGTACAAGAGTAGAGAAAGTTATGTGAGTGAAACACATCAGATTTTTTGGATTCAGGGTGTCTCAAAACATGTATTTCCGGTGAAATCTCGGTATCGAATTTTTGGGTGGAATGCAGTACTTCCCCTACTTACTATACGTAGTAGAGAAAGTAAAAAGTATTTTTGGAAACATGTCCGTGTGTGTGTGTGTGTGTGTCTGTCTGTGTACATTTCAATGTACGCTCATTAATTCTTCATGTCAATGTAAATAATACCATGCTTCATCTGTAAAAAAAATTAAACGTGGTCAATAGAGCGACATTAACTTTCCTCACATTATTATATGGTTGCAATTCTTGAACTACAGTTTTGTTATAGGGTTTTGATTTTAAAAATTTAGTAGCATTCCAAGTTGAGGTGTGCAAAATTCATGATTAATGTGCAAGCTTTCTCAGAGATTTCTTTGGACTTTGTTTCAACTTTTCTCTGATGTCGTCAAGTTTTTCCTCTGTAATAACACAGTGGTTTCTTATCAAGAACAGATTCTATTTCTGTAAATCTGTTCACAAGATTACGAACTGTTTCTCTGTGAGATGCACGAACAGCAGGGAATCTGTCTATAAATCACTGCCTCAATTCTCTACAAGTGTTTGTTGTCACATAGGAATCATACATGAAGATTCTGTGCGCTAAAGTATCAATTGTTTGCCATTATAACAGCACTAAGACAAATTAACACTGAAATGCACGGTCTCATAACTTACCACCTCAGTACAAATACTTTGCACAGAGAGGCCCCAAAGTGGAGGTGAAATAGAACCGGTTAGAAACAGCACAACACAGGGCAATCAATTCACCGTAATTCTGCCACACATTGAAAAGAAGACTTGCATTATAAAGAGAGAAAATGCATGCATGTTGTGTTAATGCATATAGTTGAAAGTAGTTGTTATAGTTTTCAATGGATATTTATTTATCCATAACCATAATTTTGTTAACTAATTTTTTAATCATGTCTGTTTACATCTTAAACATAAATAACATTTAACCAAAATTAAGCATAATTTAAAATTACATCATTTTAACCAAGAAGAAATGAAATTTATTTGAAAGCATCTCGCATCCATTCCTCATTGCAAATGGATATGATAAGATGTCCATTATCTTGATCGGACATATTAAGAGTAAAGACAATTTATATCTGAGTTAATATATAAGAAAATAATTGTTTGAATATGTCAAGGTTAGTTTTGTGTTTAACCAACCATATAAGTTTGTTTTTCAAATGGAAATCTTGAGAAATAAAATGTTTACATAATAACTTGTTCTTACAGTGACCATGCCTAACAATAAGAACTTGTCGCTGAACTGTCAAACCTAAACAGGCATTTGTTGAATTAAAATAAGCTCAAACTTCATCATCTTACTCTGTTTCCTCAAACAACATTCATCTTATGCTTCCACTTCTACCTAATTTCTTAATGGTGTCCACCATCACAGTTTCCACTTCTACTTCATTTGTTACTTCAAATGGTACCTACCATTACAACTTCCACTTCTACTTCATTTGTTACTTCAAATGATGCCCACCGTCATGGCTTCCACTTCTACCTTCATTTGTTACTTCAAATGGTGCCCACCGTCACAGTTTCCACTTCTACATCATTTCTCACTTCAAATGATGCCCACCGTCATGGCTTCCACTTCTACCTTCATTTGTTACTTCAAATGGTGCCCACTGTCACAATTTCCACTTCTACATCATTTCTCACTTCAAATGGTGCCCACCGTCATTGCTTCCACTTCTACTTCATTTCTCACTTCAAATGGTGCCCACCGTCATGGCTTCCAATTCTACTTTCTCACTTCAAATGGCGCCCATTGTTACGGCATCCACTTCTACTTCTTTTCTCACTTCAAATGGCGCCCACTGTTACGGCTTGAAATAAAGAGAACGAGTAATAAATGAAATTTAGAAAATTACAATAAAACTAATAAAGTGAAAAAAAATAAAGAAAATGGAAGAAGATGGCATCACGACACCGGAAGGTACGGTGATGGTCTCAGAGGAATAGAAAAAAATCTGATGTGTTGCACTCACATGACTTTCTCTACTCTTGTACAAACTATTTTTACAAACGCTTATTCTCCATCTACTTCATGTTAATCGAGATAAACATTTGCAGACTCTATCTTATTGCTAATTTTCTTGTAGATGTAAGGGGAATATATATTTACAAGGGCAATATAGAAATACTGTAGCCTTTAAGCACATACATATCTCTTAATAGCTGGTTGCTAGGTGCAGCACCATTCCCTTTGCCACAGATTAATACTCTTTGCATGTCCAAGACAAAAAAATGAATAACAAATTCCCATTTGAGAAAATTATTGAAAAATTTAATGGAATAACAAGCAATATTTCGAAAATGGTTCACTCAACAAAAAAAATGTATATGACATAAATCTCTTAATAATGCAAGTCTTCTTTTCAATGTGTGGCAGAATTACGGTGTATTGATTGCCCTGTGTTGTGCTGTTTCTAACCGGTTCTATTTCACCTCCACTTTGGGGCCTCTCTGTGCAAAGTATTTGTACTGAGGTGGTAAGTTACGAGACCATGCATTTCAGTGTTAATTTGTCTTAGTGCTGTTATAATGGCAAACAATTGATACTTTAGCACACAGAATCTTCATGTATGATTCCTATGTGACAAAACACTTGTAGAGAAGTGAGGCAGTGATTTATAGACATCATGCTGTTCATGCGTCTCACAGAGAAACAGTTTGTAATCTTGTGAACAGATTTACAGAAATAGAATCTGTTCTTGATAAGAAACCACTGTGTTATTACAGAGGAAAAACTTGACGACATCAGAGAAAAGTTGAAACAAAGTCCAAAGAAATTTCTGAGAAAGCTTGCACATTAATCATGAATTTTGCACACCTCAACTTGGAATGCTACTAAATTCTTAAAATCAAAACCCTATAACAAAACTGTAGTTCAAGAATTGCAACCATATAATAATGTGAGTAAAGTTAATGTCGCTCTATTGACCACGTTTAATTTTTTTTACAGATGAAGCATGGTATTATTTACATTGACATGAAGAATTAATGAGCGTACATTGAAATTTTGTTAAAAGAAGTGAGAGATGTGTGGTGGCACATGGACATTATTCCCAACATCTCCCGTGACATGGGTATGTGGTTACTGAAGTTATAATTTGCATGAGAAATCTCTTGCTTGAATTTAAGTGGCTATGAATATCTTGGCTCTGCCAGCAAACAGCGTGCATCTCACTGCCAAGAAAATTCTCGTTAGGCTGGCCACACATCCAAACAAAGGCTCTATATTAGTGTGGGTAAAAGGACATTGTTTGTTGCTTTGAAATATTATCATTGTCGTTATCGTCTCATTTTTAAGAGCCATTTTGTCCCTATTAACCAATCTGTCTTTCCCTCTCCACCTTTGTCTTTCTATATTCATTTTCTCTGACGATTCGTATTCTATTAATAGTTTTGGTAAACTCTCCACATTCATCCTTTGAACTCTGTATCTCCAATTTTCCTTATTTTCGATAAATTTGAAATATTTTCAGCTCATGACCCCATTTACAGACCTGCAAATGGTACCCAGCAACAGGCCATAAAAGCTGCATTTCTTACCAATTCAATTTTTATCTTCTACTTTCTGTTTAGGTTCCACATTGTGTTTACGGGAACAGCCATTTTCTTTTTTTTAAAAAAAGTTCAGGTAAGAACATTTTAGTGATGTAGTGTAACAACCTTCAACTGTATTTATTTTAAATTATGACACATCACTGTTACTAGCTTCTAAATCTTCAAAATTAGCCATTGTCTTATAAAATCTATATGTGTCTATCTTGCCTGTCTTAGCACTTTATTTATTGGAGTTTGCTTACATTTCTTTCTTCTTACACAGGAGTAAATAAACATCTCATCTATCTAAATACTGGAACTTGTTTGACAATTTCACTATTTACAACTTTGCTTTTACCTAATTTTTTTTATCTTTAGATGCTGAAATTTTTGTTTTATTGTTTGGCATTTTCAAATTTTGTTCCTTGACAATTTATTTAATATTTGCAATTTCATTTATAAGTTAGTTTATAATTCTGTAATGAATACTTGGTCGCCAGCATATTACAGTGTCAATTTCTCATCCGTTTATTTCAAAACATTTGTTAAAACGATTGAGCCAATTATAAATGATATTATAGATATATACATAAAAATTAAATGAAATAAGCAACAATGGATATCTTTTTTAAAACCCTAGATTATTTTGAAATATTAAAGTTGTAATAAAAATTATATTTCATCTCACATTTTGTGGTTTATATAATGCCCAACCCCAAAAAGAAAAATTACATCCCTGGATGCCAACAAGATAAAAACATAACACTTGAAGATAAGAAAGCAATACTGAGAGGTGCAGGTCTTAAGAGTTGTCAAGTTGGACACACTGCAAAAAGCATCAAGTGTGCCTCTTATGTAACACATACAAACAACGCTAAGCCATAATGTGCAATTATTCTGAATGTAAACCATGAGAAGAGAGATAAACATCCCCTCAGTCTAAGTCTGCCACACTGACCTTCAGACAATTTAATAAGTTATTTATATATAAGGTATAAGATAAAAAATGAAAAATAAAAATTAATCAATTTAGACACATAAATGGCACCACATTAAGAAATTTAAAAATCTGATGTGTTACACTCACATGACTTTCTCTACTCTTGTACAAACTATTTTTACAACCGCTTATTCTCCATATGCATGTTAATCGAGATGGAGATGTTAATCTTATTGCTAATTTTATTTTAGATGCACGGGGAACTGGCAGGCTTTAAGCGATAGTCAAATATTTTAAGAGCTGGTTGCTATGTGGAGCATTCAATTCTCCTTGCATGACCAGTACACACACACAAAAAAAAAAAAAAAAAAAAAAAAAAAAAAAAAAAATGAATAAGGAATTCCCATTTGAGAAAAAGCATAAGTATTGGAAAATTTAAGGGGATAACAAGCAATATCTCAAAAAATGGTTCATTCAACAACAAAAATGTATATGACATAAATTGTGTATTTTAATGCGATCTTGAAGTATGATTATTTGTTAGCCCCATGTTTGGGTTACAATTTACAATCTACGTTTTTTGTGTAGTAAAATTTTGTCTATCTTATGGTTTACCAGTTATGCAAAAGTCGTTCACAATAAAGAATACTTTTGGAGACATTTCCAGAAAATTCAAGATATACATTTCATTTGCCATGACAATGTCTTAAACATACGAGATTTTATTCAAAATCGTTAAGAGCCATTTTTAAGAAAACCAAAATTTTCGAAAAATGTTCCATGTAAAGGATAGTTGGGGTGGGTAAATTTTCTTGAAAATTTTCATTCACATCCTTGGAAATAGTATACTCAAGTACCAAGTTTGATATTTATCCGACTTTTCGTTTTTGAGTTATGCTGTTCACAGACAGACACAGAAGCACATGGGCATGTTTCCAAAAATGCTTTATTTGGATTCAGAATACCTCAACACACGTATTTCTGGTGATATATCAACATTGCATTTTTGGGTGGAATGCAATATTTCCCCTACTTACTATATGTAGTAGAGAAAGTAAAAAGTGCAAGAATCGGTTAAGACAGGGACCTTTAGTGCTAATAAAAAACACACAGAAAAAAATTCAATTGAAGTGATTGATTCACAGACACCTGTCAGCAGAAATATACATGTCAAAAATGAGAGTACAGTGAAATCTATAGGAAGTATCAAGGAACTACATAAAAATATAATTTGTATACAGAAGTGTGATGTGATGTGTTTGAATTAGATTTCCTTTTTGAGTTAACACTATAACCTTACCTTTTAGTGATATTTTTAGTGTTAGAATTCCAACCCAAAAAACAAATCTAGAACAGGAAAATTCAGATTTTTAAAATATGTGCCATCCGAAAATGGTATACCTCAGTAGACCTTGGATTTAATTATTTTGCTAAAATTAAAAAGCCAAATATACTCAGACTTTTATGTTAAGAGGCTAACTTGATCACTCATCCTGATTATATCCCCTGGAGGGGCAACTACCTACATCCCCCAAAACACATACCATTCTGCACATTTCTAAATAGAATAGAAATATTAAATAAAAATATTTCTCATACAGAAACAAATAATTAGAACCATAACGAATGTAAGTAAGGTCACACATTGTAAACCTTACTTCATTGACTTTGAAGTGCTGGCAGTGCCATGTATTTATATCTTAGAAACCATCTGTTTTTATACATAAAAATACTACCTGTTCAATTTTAATTGTAAAATTCATATTCATTTTATTCATAATTGTAATAAGATTTATATAGAAAATAATAGAACTTCTAAGAAGCATCAGTCAATTTTTCACACAGGAATTCCATGAGGACTATCCCAGAAGTACCCAACCCAACAAAGAAAACACAAAAATGTTGGGAAAAAACATGTTTATTTCTCTACATAGTCTATTTTCAGCTCGATACACTTTTCCCAGTGATGTTCAATAGCTTCGATACCCCGTTTATAGTGAGAACCGTCAAGTTCTGCAAAATATCCATCAACTGCAAACTTCACCTCTTCATTGTTGGCAAATCTTTTACCACCATATCATTTCTTCAACTTTGGAAACAGAAAATAATCAGAGGGGGCTAAGTCTGGCAAACAGGGTGCATGAGGAAGCAATTCAAACTTTAACTCATTGATTTCGGCCATGGCAATAATGGATGTGCGAACTGATGCATTGTCTTGATGAAACAGAACTTTCTTTTTCGCTAAATGTGGCCATTTTTGCTTGATTTCATCATTCAAACGCTGCATTAAGTTTACATAATACTTGCCATTGATTGCTTTTCCTTTTTGAAGATAATCAATGAAAATTATCCTATGCACATACCAAAAAACTGACACCATGTCCTGCCTGCTGATGAAACTGTCTTCGTCTTCTGTAGAGCCAATTCTCCCCTTTCAATCCACTGTTTTGGCTGTTCCTTCATCTCAGGAGTGAAACGATGGAACCCATGTTTCATCCATGGTTATAAATAGATGTAAAAACTCGGCTTTACTGCAACAAAACATCGCGAAACACTCGACTGAAACATCCTCATGACGCTGCTTTTGTTTCATTGTGAGTAAACGTGGCACCCATCTTGTGCACAGCTTTCTCATGTCTAAATTTTCAGTTAGTGTGCGATGTACAGCAATTTTTGAAATGTCTACGATGTCTGATAGCTCGCACACTTTCAGCCGACGGTCATCCAATACGATTTTGTGAACTTTCTTCACAATTTCTGGCGTGGTCACCTCAATTAGTTGACCACTGCTATGTTCGTCTTGGCAGCTCGTATGGCCTTGCTTAAATGAAGCCACCCAATATTTTACTGTTGTAAATGAAGGAGCAGACTTTCCCAGAGTAGAATCTAGCTCAGCTTTAATATTAGTTGGACTAAGGCTTTCAAATGAAAGCATTGTATCTCAAAACGATGGTCAGTTTTATCCATGTTTACAAATTTGCTGGGAGAATTCACTATTACTGGCTGCCAAACAATTACTAAACAATGTAGTATCGTCAAACTTCAAACTTAAGCTTTATAAGGGTGGTACTTTCTATCATAGTCATTTGTTTGAAACAACCACTATATATACGTCAGGTCGGGTATTTCTGGGACTGCCCTCGTACTATACAACACAATAATAAAAAAATACAAACCTAAATGCAAACAATTCAAGCATGAAGTAAAGCAATTCTTAATATCACACGTTTCTACAGCACAAAGGAGTTCCTTGAACGCCTCAACAACTCCAGCAATAATTGTCAAAAGTGCAAACCATGTATTTGTAAATTATGCTCCGTGCAGTGTAAATAATAGTATGTTTTTCTTATGTATCCAAGCTATGTAAATATTATTGAAACCAATACTTGATGAAACCTAATTCTGTAAAAGAATGTTATGGTCAATAAAGAAATGTCATAAAAATAAAATGAAAATAATATAATATTGATAATTTTATTGTTAATAGTTTTATACATCATGTAATGCTCAGAATAGGTTCCCAGCTTCTAACATGTGCAAAAATGAACCTGAAAAACTGGTTCCAATTAACGGGAAATGTTTTACTTACAGGTAACACAACAAAAGACAAACTTATACAAAACCTTATCATGAAAAGACAATGTTATTGCATTTACTCAATATATCAGGCTAAGTTAATGTAGCAACTTGTACTAAAGGTACGCTTTCTTTGCTATGGAGAGAACAATGGCTGCTGTACTCTATTCTCAATGTTCTATGTAAGGTGGAAGTTGAGCAGTAGCTCAAGAATGAAGCAGAGAATGTAAATTATGAAATTTTATATACACTAAATCAGTAACCTATTTTTTTCCTTTGTTGCTTTTTACTATTTAATGAACACTTTTATGAATGATGCCTACTTTCTTTAGCCTGTATTCCATTTTAGATTCTAAAGATTAAATTAGATTAAATTCTTTTAAACGAATTATAGCACCATACAAAATCATTCACTCTGTTAATTAATATTCTTTATGCCCTTAAATTATATACTCATACTATATTTAACAGGTCAGTGATACCTACAAACAAATCAATGTTGTAGAAATACAATTAGCTGGATCTTGCAGGTAACAATAACGGACAATGCCTATATATCTATAAAGTATTTGTGCTTAAGCTGGAACCTGTAAATAGCTATCAAACAAGCTTGGTAGCTTGCACTGCTTCAGTAATTCAAGGAAAAGCATTATAAGAATGAGCACATAAGCTTAATACTTGTGTTTCATCTGATCAATTCTATCACAAAGCAGTGTTTCTATACAAAGTTATAAAAGCAAAATAACGACTTAGTTTCACACTGGGTATTCTTATTCATTATTTTCTATATAGGAAGCAATAACTCTATTTGTCTTAAGTCAGAATAAATTAATTAAGCAGAATATAACAATATTAGATGTCCAACAAAGCTGGTTTTGTTTCTTTGGCACATTTCAGAACTGACTGGATTAACTTCACAAAACCGGTGTCTTTTGGCTTCTCTAAGCCACGGAGCAGTCTGTTCTTCATAACAGCTACAAACTCCCGATTGCTCAGCTGACCATCCACTGGAACAAATAAATAACAATTTTACATAAGAAAGCATATAAAGCTATTAAACAAAATACCACTATATGAGGTCACTATGCTCCATCGAGCCCAAGAAAGGATCCTGGTGTAAACAAATGCACGTCACCCCACCATCGTAGTACACATTTCAAGCGAATAAAAATGGTTTGTTACTCACTGCATATATGTTTATCACCCATTTTGTACTTCAAATAATAAAGACAATGAATAATAATAGTATTTTAATAAACATTTCATTTAAACATAATTTAATTAATTAGCTTCTATTTATTATCATGACCATGCAGAGGTCCATATTACCACATTGTTTATTGGAGGGAAGCAACGGTCATGCTAATGCATTGTTTATGTTGCTATCATGGCTGTGTGCATAGCAGGTAAGAGTAATAATTAAACTAGAACTGCCATAGTCGTAGTTTTCACACAAAGTGGCCAAAAAAAAAAAAAAAAAAAAAAAAACCACCAACAACAACAACAACGATACTTTTTGTTAAATTTTTTGTTTCAGCATTATGATATGCCCTTGCTGTTAAGGATGTCATTAACATCGGAAGCAACTGGTGTCTGTAAATACTTTGCAATGAAGTTATAGACAGGCTAATTATAAATCTTGAAGATAACTCAAGCAATATCACCATTTCTAATCACCAGCTGGGTTTCGTGTTTACCGAGGACTCCAATTAACATGCAAGTTTTTAATGTAGAGTCAACTGAAAAATTCAATGCCACAGCCGGGATTTGAACACAGTTCTCCTGCTCTCAGTGCGGTTGCTCTAACCATTGAGCTACTGTGACAACATGCTGGAGGGTAATTGAATTCCCCAATTGACTCAAATTTTGGAGAGTGGGAGAACTGTGTTCAAATCCCGGCTGTGGCATTGAATTTTTCAGTGGAGAGTGGGTGAATTGTGTTCAAATCCCGGCTGTGGCGTTGAACTTTTCAATCGGAGAGTGGGAGAACCGTGTTCAAATCCTGGCTGTGGCATTGAATTTTTCACCGGAGAGCGGGAGAACCATGTTCAAATCCCGGCTGTGGCGTTGAATTTTTCAGTTGACTCTACATTAAAAACTTGCCTAGGCCAGGCTAAGGTCTATTAAAAGTATAATTAATTTATACAATAGCAATAAAAAAAATTAAAAAGATGTAAGTTATTACTGATAAAAGATATTTCATACCATTTCTTCATCAATTCTTGAATTAGCACATTTATTTTAGTATAACAAATACAGAGGTTTGCATTTCTTTAATGCTGGCGCAGTGAAAGATAGCACATGATTAAGGTAACACTGTGAGGTAATGATGACAATTTCTTGAGCTCCTGAAAGTAAACAGCAGAGAAGCTGTTAAGGACCAAGAAAGGACTCTCCACCATCGCTCACGAAATGTAAAAGTGCAGAGTGATACTATGTGCATTGTTTATGTTAGGACCCATTCTCAGGATGGAAGGATTATAGATAAGTATTGAGACCGAATACTGGCCACCTCTATGGAAAGCATTGTCGTTGGGTCAAAATTGCTGAGTCATTGTACTGCCCTAGTAATACGCATATCTCTGTTATGTCATTCATTTTCCTGCATTTTATGTTTAAATCCAGAAACTGTGAATGTCCTTGCAAGTGCAATGGAGATTCAGAGAGAGGATCTTTGTGTGATTACAATCGTGACAGTCACTTCAGCATTTGAAGGGAGCTTTTGGGGACATTTCTCCTTCATGTGCTATGGTATTCTGCTGGTTTGGAGAATTTAAGAGGGGATGGCAACCTCTTAAAGATGAAGAGACGAGTGGTAAATCAACAACAGCAATGACTGAGAAAAACATAACCTCTGTGGAAACAATGATCAAGATTAACCTACAAGGACAATGAACTGGCATTATCGATTAGTTCACAGGGAGCTTCAACCATCCTTCATTAGCAACCTTGTGTTAAAAAAAAAAAAATTTAAGCTGGGTCCTTCATAATTTGTCTGAAGCAAAGAAATTCCACAGAATGGAACGGTGCCAAAAATGCTACATGTCAGATATTGTTACGGGTGATGAAACATGGCTATTTTAGTTTGATCCGGAAACAAAACGACAGTCCTCCATTTGTGTTTTCCCTGATGACCAACCATCTGCCAAAGACAAGAGGTCAAGGTGTGTGGGAAAGAAAATGGTTCTCTCTTTTTCTCCACAAGTGGTTACATGGCAACCATTATGCATGTAAATCAGAAAATTGTTATTGTAAAGTGTATTTTGCTTCCAGTCTTGGTTCTGAAGATTGATCAGGTATACAGATAATAAGGGAGAATATTTCGAGATGTAGAGGTTAAGTTTCAAATAAACATTAATTTATTGCCTATATTCAGAAACTTTCTAGACATCCTTTGTATACTTTAATCATAATGATAATATGATAAAGATGAATAAATCAGTACTAGCAGTCAGCTTTTATACCCATTGCATCTCTGAACTGTCAAACACATTTTAAACATTTTTGCACAATTACATTTTCTTGAGAGATTATTTAACCCTCCATAGTTGGGATGGGGGCATAACTGTAACTGTCCAGAGGTAAGGTTAATTTAGTTACCAACTGAGCATTTGTTGCTGGGTCATTTAGTACTTTGCACAACCCCCATCAGATGTCAGCAGTATGCAAGGATGCCATTCATAGCCACCTAAAACATTTTAAAGGGGATTCCCAGGCACAAGGTTATGATTATATTATATTTTGATTGTTAATGATATCAACTGCCAGGATCATAATTATCAGCAACACCGGTGTGCTGGAATTTTGTCTCACAGGAGTTGTTTTACATGCTAGTAAATCTAACGTTGTCTGTCTGTCTGTCTGTGTGTGTATCTGTGCGTGCGTGCATGCATATGTGTGTGTGTGTTTTTTTTTTCCCTGCTTTTTTAGAGCTTTTTTCACGACATGAGAAAATGACATAAAAATGAACACTGATAGATAGTAAAATAATGCCAATGTTTAATGATTTAAGTGATAATTCTTCTTTTTTTCAGATTATTTGGCTTGAAGAAAAAGAAGCCGCTAGCAAATTGGGTGCAACAATAGCTCAAGTGACTAGTGATGAGTGGCTGGATTTGCAGGTGTTACATGCTGTTAAACCTACAGTTGTGAATTTATATATTTATGATGTTTTGGTGCACGTAAAAGAAAATCTACATACCTATGATATAAGAAGTGATATACATACATATAATACGTGTAGTAGGAATAAGGTAGATACGCCTTACCATACACTAAAGAAGACCTCAAAGCATCACAAAGTAACAGGCATAACATTTTTCAATTCTCCCAAAAATAGTGAAAGCGAATATTCTAGTTTTCAAAGATAAAGTGTACAAATGGCTAATAAAACATCCTTTGTACAGTGTACAGGAATTTGAGACAGCAAATAAAAGTGAAATGTAAAACTGTATTCTTTATAGTGTAACAAATACTGTATACATTTTAGGCTATTCTTTTATCTGACGAAACCTATTGTAATTACTAAATGGTAAATAAAATTATTATTATTATTATTATTGTGTACCAATAATTTATAAGCCTTATCTTCACCCAGATAAGGTTTCAATCTTTGTCACACAAAGAAAACCTACAACCTGTGAGTGTGTAATACCAATGTATATACTGTATATACGTATAAACTTCAGCAATACACTGTTTTTGCACACGGCATCTCAGTGAATATTTGCCAAATCAGCATGTCACATATAATCACTTACATTTACATAACATTAGTTGTAATCCACACAAGTAGGTGTAAATAGCATAATATTTTCAATATTTGAGAAATGTTTAAACTTTGTTATATCTGGACCAACCTAATTCTGCATGGGAAAGGTTAAAATATTGGAAGATCTAATAGAACTAAAATTTTGCTGGAAATTGTTCAAGTTCTAATGAAAAAAGTTGAAACAGTTTAATAAAAATCTGATGTGTTACACCCACATGACTTTCTCTACTCTTGTACAAACTATTTTTACAAACGCTTATTCTCCATCTACTTCATGTTAATCGAGATAAACATTTGCAGTCTTTATCTTATTGCTAAGTTTCTTGTATATGTAAGGGGAATATATATTTACATGGGCAATATAGAATTACAGTAGCCTTTAAGCACATACATATCTCTTAATAGCTGGTTGCTAGGTGCAGTACTATTCCCTTTCCCACAGATTAATACTCTTTGCGTATCCAAGACAAAAAAATGAATAACGAATTCCCATTTGAGAAAATAAGTATTGATAAATTTAAGGGAATAACAAGCAATATCTCGAAAATGGTTCACTCAACAAAAAAAATGTATATGACATAAATTGTGTATTTTAACGTGTTCTACATTTTTTGTGTAGTAAAGTTTTGTCTATCTCTTATGGTTTACCAGTTATGCAAAAGTCATTCACAATGAAGAATACTTTTGGAGACATTCCCAGGAAATTCAAGAAATACATTTTATTTGTCATATCTTAAACATATGATATTTTAATCAAAATCGTTAGAGCCATTTTTGAGAAAATTAAAATTTTCGAAAAATCTTCCATGTAAAGGGTAATCTGGGGTGGGGGGGATTTTCTTGAAAACCTTTGTGTCACATCCTTGGAAGATACTGAACCTTAATACCAAGTTTGGTGTTTATCCGACTGTTCGTTTCTGAGTTATGCTGTTCACAGACAGACACACACACACGGTCATGTTTCCAAAAATGCTTTTTTTTTGGATTCAGGGGGTCTTAAAACATGTA
Source organism: Deroplatys truncata (assembly GCA_030765065.1). Lineage (NCBI taxonomy): Eukaryota > Metazoa > Arthropoda > Insecta > Mantodea > Mantidae > Deroplatys > Deroplatys truncata. Next base: position 24,088,690 of record CM060987.1, read on the forward strand.
TTTCTGGTGAAATCTCGGTATCAAATTTTTGGGTGGAATACAATATTTCCCCTACTTACTATACATAGTAGAGAAAGTAAAAAGGCTTCTGTAACAACTATATCTATAAAATAAACAATCAAGATAATTAATTAATGAATAATAATCCACAGAAAAGTGAAAAAGGAGAAAGAAAATTATTGTATGGTAATACTTACAGTTTTCATCAAAGATCGTGAAGACTACGTTAATAACATGGTCACTAAGGTCCACATGTGCAACAGTCTTTGCAACATGTTTCAGTGTGGCTGAAACACAAATACAATATCTGTGATGTAAATGGCAGTTTTCGTTAGCATTGAACTAACCTCTAACAGTAATTTTTAATTTAAACCGGTACTCTTATTTTATGTTTCACCAACTCATCTTACCATGGTCAATAGATGCTCCAGCAATGTGATAAAATGTCAAAGCAGTATCAACATCATTGATGTTATTTAGGAAATGGTAGAATTTGAGATAGTCATCTCGACTGATGCCCTTAGCATTCTCCTTAAACCTGCATATAAATAATTAGAACCATTTATTTTCATAGCATTAATTCATTAATACTTGTATTCAACCACAGTAACACAAAACCAAATCATCCAACTCAATACACACATTAGAACAAGAATAATGAAAAGGGGACAGTGATTAAATTGGACTAATGAAAGTGCTGATGGTGATTGCTCAAGATGTTAAGTTTATTACACATTTAAATTTTATAGAGAATTTTGAAAACACTTGTTGCATTAGTTCTTGCCTGTTCATTTGAATCTTGGCTCAACACACTATTTGTTTATGGTAATATATATACTTACAACAAACATTAAATTTGTTTTGATTTATGTTTGGGGTTTACTAGGCTATCAAAGTTAAACATTTAACCAGTACCCACTCTTCAGAAAGAAGCTTGTCCATTATTGTTTTTAAGCAGTAATTGTGAGTTCCAAGCCATTACATAATGTACCTACTGTTGGAAACTTTCAATATTCATTTAGCACCACTTTTGAACAACATACTATCATTACTGAGTACTCACCTAGTAATCGTCTGCTTAATAGCATCTACATATTTCTAAGTGGCCATTCACAAGGAAAATGTAAGCATAGAATTATAGAAAAATTGAATTGGAGTTCAAACATTTAACATGTTTTACATCATTTACATGTTTTTCATCCTGACTGGTTTCGAGAGCTACTTGCTCTCATCACCACAAGTGGCTGACTGGTTCCTTGTGTTGTTGTCCCATGTGTGGTGACATCTGATAGTGGAGGTATGAACTTCATAGTAGGTTTGGTGGTGGCAATTCAAAATTCATTGCACAGTGTTTATGCTTTGCAATTGTCTTTTTGGAATTTGTAGTGAGTCTTTGGGTGGAAAGTGAACTTTTTGAAAATCTTTTTGTTTTTTTGTTGGGTGAGCTTTCTGGTATCCTTAATGTGTTTCTGTCTCACTCCACAAAACAAATTCAGTCTAGAGAAATTACTCTACAGCAAATCAAAGGACATTTCAGAACCAAAAAGCAGGAATCTATCCGATTAATTGCCCAGAATGTGACCAAATCTACATAGGTAGAACAAAAAGAAATTTAAAGACAAGATTAAAAGAGCACACGAGACACATCAAATACAAACAGATGGATAAATCTGCAGTGCCACATCACTTATGGATGACAAATCACATCACACCAAGCACAACACTCCTAAAACTGGCGAATTATGCAACAGATTTGGATACTTGGGAAAAGACATTGATATTAATCACAATACATAAACACCATGTAATGAATTTCGAATTGCCGCCACCAAACCTACTATGAAAATTCATCACTCCACCACCAGATGTCACCACATACAAACACACATGGGACAACACCACAAGGAACCAGTTGGCCACTTCTGATGATGAGAACAAGTAGCTCTCGAAACCGGTCAAAATTAAACACATGTAAGTGATGTTAAATGCTTCAACTCCTACTCAATTTTTCTATAATTTCAAATTCACATCACTGTTACTAGCTTATCCATGTACCTATATTATAGAAAGTAAACATACAAGCTTGTTTCATGTTATCTTAATACATGTGTTCACATTGAGACATAAGCATGGCCATAAACTTATAACATAAACTATATACTCCAAGTTTTCATATTTATATCTACGTCAAACATAAGAAATTAGCTAATCAAAGAGCGATTCTCAACATGTGATTAATCATTTGTGTAATGTGAGCAAGTGTATCTCTTGACTTTTGAGAAAACTGTTGACACTCTTTAACTTTCTACACACAGTCTGGATCAAGATATGCAAAATATGATTTTGTGGCTTGATGCACATCATGTATATTACGCACATGCCATATATAACTCAATTTTGTAAAATGTTGCATCTATTGAAGTATGAAAAACATGCTCCTCAGTCACAAGCCCCAATGCAAATATTGGGATAATTTACTTCATTCTGGCTTAAAAATAATATTAAATTTGTCCCTCTGTAAATAAATATGACTGTTTTTGAAGATTTAGAAGCTTGTAACAGTGATGTGTCATAATTTAAAATAGAGAGTTGAGGGTTGTTACACTACATCACTATGATAATCTTACTTGAACGCGTTTCGGGAGACGGCTTGTCCCCATCGTCAGCATTCTCTCCCAACTGAGTTGGGAGAGAATGCTGACGATGGGGACAAGCCGTCTCCCGAAACGCGTTCAAGTAAGATTATCATAGTGATGTAGTGTAACAACCCTCAACTCTCTATTTTAAAATATGACTGTGTCAATCTTCATCATGAACAAGCTATTATATATTTTTTATTATATACATATAATTAAATGAAATTAATTATACTTTTTAGAGATCTTAGCCTGGTCTTGGCAAGTTTTTAATATAGAGTCAACTGAAAAATTCAAAACCACAGCTGGGATTTGAACGTGGTTCTCCTGCTCTCTGTGCGGTTGCTCTAACCAACAACATGCCGGTGAAACATTGAATTTCCCAATTGACTGAAGTTGTTTCCTGGATAGACCACCAAGGCATCTCACTTAAGAAACCCATACGCACCCAGTATGAAAGTACTTACGATGGCAGGTCGCCACTGAGATTGTCATCTCTAGTGAAATGCCTTGGTGGTCTGTCTGGGAAACAACTTGAGTCAACTGGGGAATTCAATGTTCCAAGAGCATGTTGTCACAGGAGCTCAATGGTTAGAGCAACTGCGCATAGAGCGGGAGAATTGTGTTCAAATCCCGGCTGTGGCATTGAATTTTTCAGTTGACTCTATATTAAAAGTTATTATATGACTATGAAGGCAAGCATTAACATTAGTGACCAAATTTTAAAGGGAAGCCTTTCAATTTAAAACGGACAACAACAACAAAAAAGGGGGAGGGGAGAAAAGGGGAATGTAAAAGTATTAATAAGGGACACACATTTATTTCATTTTTCACTTCACTTCATTAAAAAAGGAGTGAACTTCTTTGTATTTAACACTGCCACATGGTTGAAATCTGATTGTCTCTTTGATGCACAATATCTTTGTACAAAGAAGAAAACCTCTAAGTATAAACAAAAACCATTGTTGAATACTTAGTTCAAACTCTGAATTTTAAGCCATTCCTCTTGTTTTTCAGTGTCTGGATTTTGAGACTAACTTTGCCTAAGCAAATCCCTTGATCATTCAACTTCTATTACTAGATCCCACTGTGACTCCTTAGATAAACACTCCTTCTCCAGTTGTATGATAGCCCCTGGTAGAAACACAGTTCAGTCTCCAAATTTGGGTTCCTTAGTAAAGCCTTTACTTGCACTACAGCTGTGGATTATACATCATCAAAAGGCGGAAGAAATTCTTTAATATTGTTGAAATGCTCACAAAGGAAAGGAGCACACACAATCCATTTTCCTTACCTTTATAAGGAGAAACTTGGATAAGGGCAAGGCTGTGATTTTATTGTTTATATTCTATTCTACTGGGAGCCTTTTAGTACAGAGATGATGGCATTTGCTATGTTGTATTCAACTCTGATGGCCTCACACACCCTGTGCAAAGTATGAGCAATACAGGTTATGTGATGGATTTTGGAATATATCGTTTCAACTGAGCAAATGCCGAGACCATGTACGAGGTGTGATAAAAAATAACAGGAATTTTTTAATTTCGCGAGCTTTATACATCCAATGTTCAAAACTTTTGTTTTATCTTGTTGGTACATATGTTCCTGATGTATATTTGCATTTTCAACTGTTCTGAATATTTAGTTTATTGTTGATAGTCGAAAAAGTTATACATGTTTTCGAGTGCTTGGCAAATTTTTACCTTCGAGAAAGATGGATCAAAGAATTTGCATTAAATTTTGCTTGAAAAACGGAATAAACTGCAGCACCGCATTTGAAATGTTGACTGTGGCTTTTGGCGAATTTACTATGAGTAAGACAAGAGTTTATGAGTGGTATAAACTTTTCAAAGAGGGTTGAGAACACATTGAAGATGACGACCTAGCACATCAATTACTGATGACAATGTGGAAGAAGTAAAGAAAATGGTTCTGGAAAATCACTGAATCACCATCAGAGAGGTTTCTGATGATGTCGGTATATCCTTTGGCTCATGCCAAGCAACTTTTTTGGATGTTTTGGGCATGAAACATGTAGCAACAAACTTTGTTTCGAAATGATTGAATTTCGGCCAAAAACGATGTCACGTAAACAGTGCTTGGAATTGCTGAATGAAGTCAACAATGATCCAGAACTTCTAAAGAAGGTTATAACAGGTGACGAAATTAAGGCCCAAGACTGAAAAAAATTTGACAAGTTTGATCACATGAAGGTTCTTCTCACCGTTTTCTTTGATTACAATGGGATAGTGCATCAGGAGTTCCTATCTTATGGTTGTACGGTCAATAAGGAATACTACCTGGGAGTTATGCGCCATTTGCATGAAGCAAACCTAAGAAAATGACCAGAATTGTGGCAAAACCACTCTTGGAAATTGCATCACGATAATGCACCCGCTCACACCTCAATGCTTGTTCGTGACTTTTTGGCAAAAAACCAAATGTTATGCAGCCTCAGCCACCGTATTTGCTGGACATGGCCCCCCTGCAACTTCTTTCTATTACCAAGGCAGAAGAGAACCATGAAAGGACAACATTTTGCCACCACTGATGAGATAAAAACAAAATTACTGAACAAAAAGTGAGTTCCAGAAGTGCTTCCAAAATTGGAAAAAGCGCTGGCAAAGTGTATTATATCTGAGGGGGATTACTCTGAAGGGGACAGAGTTGATATTGATGATTAGATAAAAATTCTTTAAGAAAAACCAAAATTCCTGTTACTTTTAGATCACACCTCATATGCTGCTTGGTCAGCGACAACTTGCCATATTTTATTGTACAGTAGGTATTCCAGAGAGTCAGAGTACAGCAACAGTTGTTAAAACTACTCATGACAATTGAAGAATTGACGTTTTCCAATTGGTGCATTACAAACAGTATTGGTTCACCTGGATCTCTATCAGAGGCAACAAAATATATTCCAAACAGCTCTTAAAGGGGAATCACTTGTTTCATCTACAATACAACTAACAGAATGGTCCCCAACGACCTCTCTAATTACTTCTATACTGGCTTCATAAACTAGTTGCAAGCAATTCTTTCGAAGAGCACTTTCATCTGGAACAGATCTTTGAGTATACTTTTCTAGGAAACTCTTTGTTGCAGGCATATTAATGGAGAGGAATGCCATGTTGTACACTGTGCAATAAGTGTTCTGCTTTTTGTATCAGCCTTCTACAATGATTCCTGAATGAGTAACAGCTTCATAGCTTTCTCATTACGGTATGGTTCGCATACTTAACATGCTGCATTATTTTGTCCCATCTACCTTAGAGAGCACCCGATGAACATCAAATAATCTTACCTTCTATTTTGATGAAAGAATTTGTAACATTGTAATTGCATTTTGTATCTTGCTGCTGCTTGTATAAGCCTTGGCCATTTTAACTTAAAATTAAGTACGGTGGACTTTGTGACAGTGACGTGCACTAATCATTTAGATTAATTACCAAGTCGATTTGTAACACTACATCACTTACTATATTTAGAAAAGGAAAACATGTTTCTGGAACTACTTGTTCCTGACATTTTACTAATACTTGGAGAAGAGAAAGTTTCACATTGATAATGACCTTGATTGGCTAATTGCGATTTAAACCCTTGAGATTGGAGAAAATATGAAGGGAACAGGTGGAGAAGGATTAGGGGCTGCTGTTGAAAGCCAGTCAGTTGTTGTTTGAGGGAGTCTTATGTGTTGTTCTCAGGCTGTCAAACATGTCAGAATGGCATTGACACTATCTTACTGGCTTGTCAGGCTGATAACTTAATTGCTTTGTTGTTCACAACCCTTAAGAGCTCACAGATGAGTCCAACATCCACAGTGGCGAAGTGTCCATGTTAGCAGTGTTTGCAATGCTGTGAGTTCGAAAAGCTATTTTTTTTTTAATTATTTCATATGAAATATGTTATATCTTATTAGGCCCAAAGTCTGTAAGTCCTTCTTGCAAACTGTCGCAGTCTCTCTCATCTCTAACGCTTGCCAGAGTATGGGTGGCTTGGCGTATGCGCATGGTGAATCTTATTCCCACTTCACCCTTCCCTTGACCATGAGTTGAAGGTGTAAATGAGAGGTGACTGTGTTAGCGTTCACAGAATCACTTGTGTGTTAGTGAAGTGGCATCAATCTACACTAAAATCAAAATAAGTGAGTGCAATTGCATCATTGAACAATTGCTATAACAATCATTTGGCAGTTCAAAAAAGGATGTAATTTCAGAAAGTAAGACCCACTCCACTTCTAAATAACTTCATGAAACTAACAAAATGTTGTGTACATTTCAATCATGAATGGTATGCAAAAAGATCCTTGGCTTGGTTGTGAGAAATAGTGTGCACTTTTCTGTGGGCTGTCTCTCTTGTTTTCAAATGAAGGTAACATTTGGACACACAAAGGGAGTAGTTGTTATGTTTTGAAAAAGCAATATGAAGTGCATCACACATCAGCTCTAAAATTGCCCTGGTAAAGTTTAGCAATACCAGAATTAAAGAATCTTTAAGCTTGGCTTTTAAAGTAAATTGCGACAAGCTTAATGAAAGGGTAAAAGCAATGGATAGATACATAGTGAGTTGTTTGGTTGATACGATATGTTTCTAAGCAGAACAACTATCATTTTGTGGCCATTTGGAAAACAACGAGAGGTTGTTAAGAGGTTGCATAATAATTTGGAAACCACCTCTGTATTTATTAGAATGTCGCATGATATCCAGAATGACTTGATTGATGCAGTTTCAATAGTAGTAAGAAACAAAAACAAAGATGAGGTAAAAAACTCCCTTTGTCTCTATAATTGTTGATGAAGCTACTGGTATATGCCACAAGTCACAGCTGTCATGTATTTTGTGGTATGTCACATCTGATAGTATTCGGGAGTGCTTTACAAAGTTTGTTGATGTTAGTGGCAACCAAACTGCTGATAATCTTGCCACCCTAGCGACAGAAATAATATCTAGTTTCAGCTATGAAGACAAATTAGTGGCCCAAACCTATGACGGTTATGCTACAATGGCCGGAGTTCATAGTGATCTTCAGAAACACATAAAAGACAAATATGAAACAGCATTATTCATACAAAGTTATGCACATAAACTAAGTCTGGTTTTAAACCAACCAGTAGAGTGCATTAGTGAGTATAATGTGTTCTTTGAAATGCTGTCTGGTTTTGTCACCTTTTTCTCAAGATTTACAAACAGAAAAATAGAAATAATGATTTCTGCAGCAGACGCTTGTCTGTGTTTGCTCCTACTAGATGGATATTTTCAGAAACACTTATTGAGGCCATCTCAGACGTTAAAAATGATTTTCTGCTTTTTTTGTTTTTATTTTTACTCGGTTGTTAATGACCATGAAAAATGGGTTGGAGAGACAGGAGCTTGCTCCAGAGGCTTTTGAAGTATGCTCAAAGATTTTGAATTTCATTTTCTACTCAGCTTATTTTCAATGGTATTGCCTCGGACAAAAATACTGTTTGAAATTCTGCAAACAAAAATGAATGATATAACATATTGTTCAAATAAAGTAATAGGATGTAAGAATGTTTTGAATGAAACAAAAGATAATTTTGATACTTTCTGGAAAAGCCGTAAAAATAAGTTTCAGTGTAAATCACATGAAGATGAAATTCCATCTCAACGACACAGAATTTTGTGTATAAATAATGTTAAGAAAGCTTCATATCACAGGTTTTATTTTAAAATACTAGATACAATCATAAGGCATTTGACAGACAGGTTTTCAAACATACAAGAACTTGAATTCCTGTCCATTTTAGATCATAATAGTTTTGAAACTTTTCTAAAGAGTTTCCTAGAAGATCTTACAACTCTCTCATCACCTCATATGGCCGTTACTTTAATGCCACTGTATTGAAAGCTGAACTGTCTGCCATTTACTCACCAGAAGAGTTCAAGAAGAAGAATGTTCTAGAACTATATAGATATCCTACAGAAACAAGGCTAAATAGTGCATCACCTGAAATGACAATACTGTTACTCTCTTATTGCCATTGAGAAGCAGCTGCTAAAAACACGCGAGAAGGCACCTATTTTCATGATTCATTATTGATGCTTTTGCTGCAAAAAATAGCTGTTTGGAGCTCACTTATGTGCTCTAGAGAATACAAAGGGGAAACAGTGGTCATTGGATGCAAGAAGCCAGATTACTACTGTAAGTGTTAAATCAATAGTCCATTTATTGTGTTATGTTCACATTTTGCTTGCATATTTTACTAATAAACCTGTGTGATGTCACAATTAATACATCTAACATGAGCTCAATTGTGAAAATGTTAGTTTTGGTTATAAGCCGGATAAGGTTACTGCTAACACTTGCCCAACATTCACACTCCACCACTGAACCTCCATCAGGGTGAAAGGAAGTATTCTTTTTAATGGTGAACCAGTGAAAACATTTTTAAAGTTTTTCACTAAAATATTGGGTAATTTATGGCATTTTAAAAATTATTAACGATAAGGGGAAACTCCTAAAAAGGCCAAAAAAGGGAGAATTTAAAACCTGCAATTAATGGCTGGAACACACCCAGTAAAGCCATTTTGAATTATATCACATTACGTGATGAAGTATATAAAAAAAAAAGAATTTCCATTAAAATTCAGTCCCTGATTATCATTAAAAGATGCATTATTGCACTGGATAACCACATTGTTAACTCTTACATTTTCTTCACCCTTTTGAGCATACGAGCCTTCTTCTTTGGTGGGTAGCCTGCATAGGCCAGAAGCAATTCCGTGAAGTCGGCTTCAGTGATGTTGCCATTTTCATCAGGACCTTTTCGTTGAAACTGTTTACAAAAAGAAAGCGATGGGTTTAAGTCTCAGATGCACAATATTTCTTAAAAAATATAGCAGGTATAACTATGGATGAAAGTTATGAAAAATTTAAATAGAATGGAGAGAATTAAAGCACATTCAATTTCTTTGAGATAGCAAAAATTAAACTATATTTCTAAAATATGTTGTATATCATTGCAAGTCTTATCTTCACTTTAGAATAACTTGTAATTATCTGCAAGCAGCATGAAAAAATATATGTCTCCAAAAGTAAGGCTTACAGGAGTAAGTAAATGAACTTCAGGATTCTCTCCAAAATGGTAATTTATTTTGGGATAAACGTTTTTGGAAGGTGTATTTTTTTAACAAGTTCTTTCAAATAAAAATGTTTGCAGTTCTCTGTGATATGTAGTTGATTTGATCTTAAACTGACTTACATAGTATTTCCCATTCATTGTCAAGTGCTTTAGTAACTTAACATATTTATGTATGTATTAAATACACTCTTTCTAGCTCGAAGATTTAGACATGCATTTTAATTCTTATTGCTAAATGTTGACTAAAACAGTATCACAAGATACTGAATGCATATTACACATTTCAGTTCTAATTGCATGCATCTTCATTCAGTTCCTGTAGGAGCAGGCCAATGCTGAGAATACTATCTACTTTTAAGTTTTTATGGAAGCCAGGAAAATACTGCTGATCAGTGATTAAATGCGCAAGATGTCTTTCCTATCTGAAATACATGATTATAGTTATCATGAATCCTTGAGATTGATGACCTTATTTGCCAAGATCTGCAAAAGCATTCCCTTTATACTATACATATTAGAAACCGCAAAGCTTTCCCTCGTCCAGCAAAGCATAATAATTTTGCAATGAATATACAACAATCACATGTAAAATAAATGGGAATTCTGTTTCATAAGAATCCTTGAAGACCTGGTAGTACTGCTTCTTTCTATCACACATGCTGAAATTCTTCCTGGTACCACAATAAACATGTATTAAAGATCACCACTTCCTACACTATACACAGATTTCAGTCCATATTTTACGCCTCATAACATTAACTATAAACAGAAGAACTATCACAAAACATGAGAAACTTATACCCTGCAGCCGTAGTATGTGAATAAAATACAAAATGCACATGAGGGAGTTGACCTGTTAACATTGTCCACCACTGAATGTTCAAGCCCATTTATTGCTGGTTATAGAGGTCACTTAGTTGTGCAATCAAATTTTAAATCTGCACACTGTGCATTTTGTTACAGCCCAGCAAAGAGGGACCATGATCATGATGGATAGACACACAGATAAGATCTGTGGAATTAACTGTTCTTCCACACAAGCCGTGTGTTGCACAAGGTTGGAAAGGTAGAATCAGACAACTGAAAAATTCAATGCCATAGCCAGCATTTGAACCACGGATCTCCCGATCTCTGTCCGGTTGCTCTATCCACTGAGCTACCATGGCAACATGCTGACATGACATCTATGGCATTGAATTTTTCAGTTGTCTGATTCTATCTTTCCAGATAAGATCTGGCCTATCATAGCACTGTATACTATTCAGTCTGTAATCTTAAGTTACAATATAATGCAACAGAATTTAATGCTTTGTCATGTGTATGGTGAAAATCCGTAACACATTGAATCTGCCCACAAATCTGCATAAATGCCTCCTTTGCCAAAAAGTTGTAAAAAGGCCTATGCTCCCTTACATTTTACAGGAAAACTAAAAGTTGGCAAGTATGATACTAGCTTTTTTGTCATCCTGAAAAATACCTTCATTGATGGTGGTTATCTTCAACTTCCTCCTCCCCCTCAAGAAACATTCTGTCATTCAATTTCCTTCACTTTCTCTCATGTAAATCCCCTATATTGTTGAAAGGAAACTTTCATATTTAACCGCAGTTGTAAAGGAGAGTTTGCTTCAAACATGTTATACTTGTGTTGAAGGAAATGACTTAAAGGACGCCTCTATTCCTACAAGCCCGCTTATGCAGTTAACACAACTGAACTGCAGAGGCATATTTCATCTATAACATGAAATCATTTAATCCAGGCCTTAAGGGGAGATTATAAGTCCTATCCTGCCAATGTTAAATCTGCTAAATTCACGATCCATATCGTGTAAACTATTTAAGATATTGGACTGGCATTTTTACAGGATGCAGATGCATACATTCTAAGTTCACTGATCTACTTGTATCCAGTGAGCTTGTTTATTAAAAAAGATAGAACTATTTTCTTAATTATACCATCTTTTGGTTAAAATTTATCAGTAATTGATGTTTTTAAAAAATAACCAACCATCTTTTTAACACAAAAGTATGAGGAGATCCACAACCACATCTACAGGTTGTAATCTAGCTAGCTACCTTGAATAGTTTCTGGTTCTTTGTGGCACAGTGGGCCGGAGTGAGGTACTCTGGTTCCTGGCCATGGAATGTGTCTGGGTTTGATCCCACCTGTGCGGGGTGTGGAATTTAAGTCCCGGGTGTGGAATTTAAGTCCCGGGTATAGGACCAGTGCCCACTCAGCATCGAAGGGAAAGTGAGGAGCTGTGATAGGCAGTGACCCCAGCCTCAAGAGGCAACATTCTGGCTGGGGGATGAATGACGCTGGCCACATCTCCACCCCATAAGATTGTCACGCACCTCTGCCATGAAGCCAGCAGTTGAGTTGGCAAGATAAGGCTCTGCATGGGCTGTAGCGCTATGGGATTCTGTTTAGAATGGTTTCTAAGGAAATGTGTCATTTATACCAGAAAATGTCGTTCACAGGAAAAGCTGTTGAAAGCAAAATGTGGAGAAAACAAACTCGCATATATTTGCAAAGAAACAAACCACATGGCTTGAGCACACAGAAACTGCCATACTTAACAGAAGTACCAATTTGTAGAGCAAAACTTCCCCTAAAAGATGGGCTAAGGTTTACCTCTACTCCAAAGCATGTATGAGTTATTTTTTTTCCATGAAGTGGTCAGAATTCAGAGTATAATATGGCAGATGCAGTAACATTTTTAAAAATATATTTTAAGCTTTAAGTATTGTGGCTATAATGATAAAATGAGTTTCAAATTAAAGAGGGCATTCCAGTTAATGAGTGCACAAAAAACTGTCATTTTTTTGGCAATTTTTGCCATTTTTCTCCTTAAGAAGAAAACATGTTGCAGATAGTTTGTCAATCAGCTAGACCTACATGTATAAGGAACTCACTTTGAGCAATGACAATGGATACAACATGTATTACTAGAGCATTATGAACTTTGGCTAGATGTGAGAGACTGCAGAGGCACATATGAGGCACATCTAGAAAGTAAGTTCCCTATTTTTTTAAAACAAAGAAAACACTGTTACACAAAAAACTTTATGGCAACAGGTACAGCAATGTTTGAGCCATTTTTCAACATTCAGCACAAGAATTGAGACACTTTTCATATCGTGGGATCAACTTTTGTATTCCTGTGTTGTAGAAGTCTGTCACCTGTGAATGGGACCAGCGTGCGACAGTCGTTTTCAGCTCTTCATTGTCGTTAAAACCCTGACCGGAGGACAGGAATTTCTTGAGGTGCTAGAAAAGGGAGCAAGATCAAGACTGCATGGTGGATGATCAAGCAGCTCCCAGCCGAACTCCTGCAGAACAGTAGCTGTGCACTGAGCCATATGTGGACGAGCATTGCCATGGAGCAGCACAACACCTGCAGTAATCATTCCACACCTCTTGTTTTGAATGGCACATCGCAATTTCCGCAGTGTTTCACAGTAAGGGTCAGCGTTCACTGTTTCACCTCTGGGCAGAAAGTCAGTGAGCCGAAAGCCCTTTCCTGTCCCAGAACACCGTGCACATCACTTTTTGCACCAACACAGTCTGTTTGAACATCGTCTTGACTGGAGATCCACCGTGATGCCAATGCATTGACTGCTGCTTGGTTTCCGGGGTAAAGTCGAAATCCACGTCTCATCGCCCGTGATGACCCTGTCGAGGAACTCGTCGCCGTCATCATGATACCGCTGCAGAAATGTCAGTGCTGCTCCTAAGCGTTTCGTTTTGTGCTCAGGTTTTTCACACCCCCTGGCACACAATTTCCTGAGAGCAGGTGCTTAGTGACAATTTCATGCAACAAGGATCGCGATATTGCGGAAAATGGCTGCTGAGCTCCGTAATCGTGAAGCGACGGTTCTCCAGGATGCGCTGCCGTACCAGCTCAATAAGGTCATCATTGATGAGGGACGGTGGCTCACTGAGCTCTTCATCATGAACAGTTTGACAACCTTCGGAAAACTGCCTACACCAGTGACGCACCATATGTTTGCTCATGATGTTTGGCCCGTAGACCTGATAATGAATTTCGATAGGTGCTATGTTTTGTGCCGTAAGGAACTTTATGACTGGCCATAATTTCAGCCCACTGCTGCTGCGCTACTCGCACCCACAGGACCTGTCAGGCCAGCATATGATTCAAATGTCAGAGATGTTACGCATGCGCAATTTTCGCGCGCTAAATACGTTTACTTTAAAGGAAACAAAATCGGGAAACTTACTTTCTGTATGCGTCTCGTACAAATTGCATCAACATTTGGGCCAATATATTCAAGTTCATCTAATAGATCCATTGTGATGACCATCTGCTCAACACAGCTCACTATGTCCACTTTCTATAAAACGGGCTGCCTATTCTACCGGATGAAACACCATTGCAGAACCAAATAACAACATGGTACCATCAACCCGTTGTGTAACATATCTCAATGTCACCTATATAGAACAGTGGTTACAATATGTGGTCAGCATAATCACCAGCTCATATGCCATTAGATGTTTTCTTACAGGGATAAGTCTAGTGAATATATAATCATACTTCATTGACTTTTGGTGCAAAAATAAAATATAATGGAATAAAAATGTAGAAATAAAGATGAAAGTTAAGAACTTTTTGTTTCTTTGATACACTTTAACCTTGTACTTTCATGCCATACTACCATTTTTTTAATGTCAGTTTTCTTAGTGCTGTTTGATGGAGGCAATAATTTTAACCTTCATCTCCATGTCACTGATGAAACCTCTCATATAAATGTTTTAACTGTTGTACAGTTTAATGACACATGCAAATAATTCTTCATTCCTTCCTTTAGAAAGCCAAATTTTGCTACCAATTGCAGTGAAACTCTTTCACAGAGGCACTATCAGAACCGTTTTACTTCACATCAATTATAATATCGTTCATTGCTTTGTGTTTTTGTCCCTGGATTGTTTTTCAGGGCAATCACACAGAGAACTGATACTAGATGGACAAGTCACAGTTTGGTTACCTTATGGAGGGAAAAACACTATTGTGATCTAGGGGAATGGGCCACTTTTTATGCATGTCAGCGTACATACTGCTCCAGAACTATTTCTGGACTTTCTGTAAGTATATCCATAAAAAGCAAAATTCATTCTATACCATACGCTTGTCATGTCATATTAATATGATGTCATTCATGTTTATATCTTGTTTTATAAAGCAGATTTTAATAGTAATTTGTAATTGCTAGCCTTACGAGAGTAAACTTCAGCCCCGCCACTGAAGATGTTCATCACAGCTGTAAACAAAATGTTTGGAGTTAAAAGAAATTCCAATGGACCAGACCTACAAGCCCGTAAACTATAGTCTACAAATTTGTGATTTATTGTACATAATTAAGCTTTTACATTAAAGGATATCACAGAATGTATTATTTATCTCTTCCATAAAAAAGCGTGCCAGTATTCCCTGGACCTTCACCAATAAAGCCCAGTGTCCTTGTGGAATATGTGATAACATATAGTAGACAATTTGACTGAAATCAATACAATGCAGAGGCTAATGTTTATGTTGTAGCCTATAAAATGTTGGAATGTAGAACTTTCCAATCCTCAGGATGACAAAATTCACCCATTATACATTATAACACAGCATATACAATGATATTATAATAGAAACAGATAAGGTCCCAAATGAAGAGTGCTGCATGTATGTATTATAGCATGGTTAGCAAAACAGGGAGCAACAACAAACATTCATAGAATAGTGCTGAGCTTAGAGTTGCAGACTTATGAGCAATTAGTATTTTAGTTTTCTGCAAACCTCTCTCACATATCTGATATTTACTAATTGTGCTTTAGTATTACACAGTTTCATTCCTATGTTACTGAAGACTAATACAATTGAAGGACACTTACTTCCAGACTTAGAATTTCCTTCTGAAGCTGATGCTGAAATTCTAAGAATTTCTCTATTGTCAATTTTTGATTCATGCTTGGACCAAAGAAATAGGTAGTAAGAGCCGAATTCACACCCTGAAAATATAAAATACACTCAATAAATCACACTCCAGTTATAAATAAAATTGTTATATTAAGAGAGGAAATCGAAAATTACCTTAAACGTGTTTCCTGTATTAGCATGGTCTCTATGACGACTGCCAATGCTTGTCTGTTGACGGATAAGGGTGGCCACTTTTTCAAATTCCTCTGAGTCTACGTCACCATCACCATTCAAATCAAACATTCGGAAAGCTATCTCAAAATGGCGACGAGAAGCTGTAATAAAAATGTACACATTATTATTTTGTATGCATTTTGTAACAACAAATAAAAAGGTATTATTAATTGTTATTAATATTAACTTCTTATTTATATAACCCATTATTATTATTATTATTATTATTATTATTGTTGTTGTTGTTGTTGTTGTACTCCAAAATTACATTCCAAATGAGGGTGACCACTGATTTTTGGCCTAGCCATTTGACAGTAGTCTACCCTCTCATATCATTACTGCTTGCACTTGTCATTAAACCTAACATGCCTAACATAACATTCTATTTTCTAGATATGAAGTGCACTCAATCAAAATGTACTCAGTCAATAATAAAAACCTTTTCAGGAGTGAAGAAAAGCTGATACATCCTTTAGTCAAGTAATCAATCATCTTATTTGTCCTTAATCTCATACATCCAATAGACATTGGCAATCAGGTAAATACATATTGCGAAAGAGCCGGACTTCCGCAACATGGGTAGTGGGCGTGTCTTTCAGCACTAGCCGGCATATAATTGGTTGGAGTGAGGGGGCACTATCGACTTAACGAAGCGTCCAAAGACACAAGTGAGGCACACACTGAGTTTTTTTTTTAAATTTCCTTCCGTTCTGCTGCCCTGGAGATACTTTCTAGGTCTTCTCGTGCATTTATACAAGAAAGCGTACTCGTTGCCGAGGTTATTGTTGTTGTGAAGTCGAGTGTTGTGCTGCTTACTCAATGAGTACTGCGTGAGAATCAGTGAGAGTGAGACTGGAAGGCGAGTCCTGTGTTCGACACTTTAGTGAGCGACGGAAGAGAGAATAGCAGTCCTGTGTTCGACACTCTAGTGAACAACCGCAAGAGAGAAGAAACTGCGTCCCCCATCTTTAATTGCAACATGTGCGCAAGAAAGAAAAGAAAGGGAGAAAAAAAAAGTGAGCAACTGAGAGAAAACTGGAGGAAGTCACGCATTTAAACTTTCCTCCCGGTAGTTATCAGTAACATGAGTTTTTGTATTATTTTTTTTAACGGTAGAAACCTCTTCACATGTTTTCGCGTAGTCCATTTCCCACAAATATTCTCATAAAGAGGTTTTTCTGCATATATAGAATGTAACAAAAATGTACGGCACAAATTACAGGAGACATTTCTCACATGTAGACGAAGAAATTATGTTATATTGTGACGTATGCAGAGATTATAGGACATACGTCTCTCTGGTCACCGGATTTGAGATGGCAGTTAGAGTTTGGGTAGGGGGGAACTAGGCACTTTAGGAGGGGCTGAGTTTGTTTGGCTTCCCTGACGCTTTGAGTAGCGTCACTTGGGACAGTGAGTCAGGGTGTGACCTTCGAGCTGTAAGGACGTGCAACTGCCTTCTCTGTGCCATGCGGCCTCCCCCGGCGGACATGTAGGCTAAGAGTGTAAGCACTACGTTATCTATCTTTACCTATTAAATTGTGAACCATCCATTCTCTTGAAGTTTTAATTATGTTAGTGTAGAGTCCCAGCTGTCAAACAAGAAAAGGACCTAAGAATCAGAAACCAGCAGGCTTATTACAACCAATTCCGGTTACTTCTGTAGGCGAGCGGTGGGGTATTGATTTGCTTGGGCCTCTCCCATGCTCAAATTCTGGACACAAGTATGTTGTCGTTGCGACCGAGTATGCTTCTCGCTGGGTCGAGTCTGCGTCGCTTCCTTCAGCAACAATTCCTCAAGTTGCTAAGTTTATTTTGCATAACATCATCTGTAGGCATGGAGTCCCTGCTGCCTTGTTATCTGATCGTGGCTCAGTTTTCTTAAGTGAAGTGACACAAGAATTGTTGAGATCTTTATCTGTATCTTCCAATTTCACTAGGCTTATCATCCAGCTTGCAATGGACTCACTGAGAGATTTAATCAAACCCTCTTAAATATGCTCAGCCATTTTGTGGACAATAATCAAAAGAATTGGGACTCAATTTTGCCCTATGTCATTTTGTCCTATAACTCAAGTGTTCAAGA
Organism: Deroplatys truncata; assembly: GCA_030765065.1. Lineage (NCBI taxonomy): Eukaryota > Metazoa > Arthropoda > Insecta > Mantodea > Mantidae > Deroplatys > Deroplatys truncata. The sequence goes on from CM060987.1 coordinate 24,106,673, forward strand.
GTCTACTAAATTTTCACTCTTTTTCTTGATATATGGTCGAGAACCTTCTTTACCTAACCAGGTTCAGCTACAAGCTACGTCTAATGACCTTTTTGTGAAACAGACATTGCAAAAGATTCAGAAGGCATGCAAGGTTGCTGTTGCTAACATTACAAAGCAACAAGCGAAGCAAAAAGAAGCATTTGATGCTAAACATAGAGATGTGGTTTATAACGTAGGTCAATTGGTCAAAGTTTTTACCTCTATTAGAAAGAAAGGTAAATGTACAAAGTTGCTACATAGATATTTTGGTCCTTTTGAAATTATCCGACAGATCACTCCTGTTACCTACCTTGTTGGTCGACCTCATGCTCCTCGTGCCAAACATCAGAGTGTTCATGTATCATGCCTTCACCCTTACTATGATCCTGTGGGTCCTTATAGACTGTAAAGTTTGAGTTTTGTAATGCTATTTTTATTGTATGCCTTTATGTTGGCATGAAGCCTATATTACATGAAACTGGAAAATTGCACTGGAATTTTGTGGTAAAAAGTATAAGAAAAAACCTGGGAGTGTACTTAATTTTTGTTTGATTTTCAGGAATGTTCTGTGACAGTATTGTTTTGAGTAATGATGTGATTTTGTTCTGTTGCATTCGATTTGATTTGATTTGATTTTGGCTTTCATAATGATGCTGTGATCTTTATTTGCAGAAAATTGTTGCATGAATAGTGTGTGTATGTATGTGTATATTTGAGGTTATGTGATATATGTGAGATTTGCCTCGGTGGAAGTGCCAAAGTGTAACCCCGATGGCGTAGTGTGAGATATGTGAGAGATATGAGTTGATATTTGCCTCGGTGGATGTGCGTAAGAGTAACCCCGACGGTGGTAAAGAGAGGAGAAGAGATGAGATGATGTCAGCTTCGGTGGAAGTGCCAAAGTGTAACCCCGACAGTTGTAGTATAAATGTGTTGATTTTTCAGGAGGGCTACATGTACCTGGAAAGTTGATGTGATGTGATGATTTCAGAGATTTTGCTTATTGGTGTTGCTGCAACGTGCCCAGTATAGCATGTGTGATGTATTCACACGAGAGATTAAATGTATGGAAGTGACTGTAATGAGAATAATTTTTTTTTTCTATTTATGCAACAAGTTTATTACCATCTTAGATAGCAAGTTTTAATACCACCTGTTTTCCAGCTTAATTTTGATTCGGAGGATGTGGATGCAACAGTATAATGTCATGTTATTTGTGTCATTCCTGAAATGTTAATGTGATTTCTATAAGGTTATGCCTATGTCAGATATTTTTGACTTTGCAGCATGTTAAATGAGACACGTCAGTGAAGATGTTTTATTTTCGCAGTAATTACTGTCCAAGAGAAAATTGAAAGTTGAGATAAAGATGATGATGACTGAAGTAATGATGATGATTGAAATACTGATGATGATGATTATGATTGAGATTGAGATGAAGAAGATAGTAATGTAGAGGAGAAATTGTATTAGTGACAGAGTATGACTATCGTAGTTAAAAGCATGTCACGTGGTGTAGTTTGAGGATGTACTGTGGATCTATTTTGTAGTTTGTAGTAATGCATACAGTAGTTTTCAGTAGCTAGTTAAGTGAGTGTTGTGCATAATTTGGGCCATGGTCAGTATGAATGCTTCCATTTCATTGTCATGTGTGAATGTCTTGTAAGTGCACTTATTTTCTTTTGTTAGTGGTACCAGCTGGCCATTAAGAATTAATGTTGGGATCCCAAATAAGGTTATGTCTTTTCCTGTCATGTTACTGTATGAAAAGTCAATGTTACTGATATAATGTTAATGTATTCTGATTGTGTTCTAATGTTCTATTTGGATTGTGAAGCATTGTGTGTTAAATTTTGGATGGCAACCCCCTATAAAATTTAGTTCTTATGTCAATATGTAGTCATTTCTTTTTTCTCTCTTTGCCCCATGTTAAAAGAATTTTCAGTGCGAACCTTTTAAACATTTGAAATATTTGATTGTACATGACATACTGTTTTTTTTTTGTGTGATTGTTTGTTAGAGCACCCTTTCTATTGTTTTGTGGTTTTGTTGTAGTTATTTTGCTGATGGCGGAGCTCGAGCGGATAAGCTGAGCACCCCAATTGGCACGCCAGATGTTCCAGAGTCACCACTGGAGAGCTGTCGGGCAGCCACTACACTGCCGTGGCATAAGGAGCCACTATTTTGGGGGGCAGTCCAAGCCAGGGACTGCCCACCCCTTCTTCATCTCCAATGACCTGCGGAATCAAAAACTTAACATCCAGGATAATTCGTCGTTGTGGGTGATCTACAATCTCCACCCACAAACAGTTACGTCGGACATCATCCCAGGTGCAGTGTAGTGTGCGTGTGACAGAGGCAGCGTGGTGTGTGTGCGTGTGCGGGGTGCTCGAACACAAGTGCTCTAATGATACAGATCCGAAAAGACTTGAGACTCTTAAAAAGGCCCAGAAGATATAAGTTTATATTGTTATATTATCTTTCAGTGTTCAACACACATGTTTAATTTTTTTGTATGTCATTTGTTCTTTTTATTGTCTCTTTTGTGATTATTTGCCTTGTGTCGACGAGGGCGTCGATCTCGGTGGCCAGGGGGAGATGTGACGTATGCAGAGATTATAGGACATACGTCTCTCTGGTCACCGGGATTTGAGATGGCAGTTGGAGTTTGGGTAGGGGGGAACTAGGCACTTTAGGAGGGGATGAGTTTGTTTGGCTTCCCTGACGCTTTGAGTAGCCTCACTTGGGACAGTGAGTCAGGGTGTGACCTTCGGGCTGTAAGGACGTGCAACTGCCTTCTCCGTGCCATGCGGCCTCGCCCGGTGGACATGTGGGCTAAGAGTGTAAGCACTACGTTATCTATCTTTACCTATTAAATTGTGAACCATCCATTCTCTTGAAGTTTTAATTATGTTAGTGTAGAGTCCTTTCCTTCCTTTAAGCCATGTAACGTCTCTGATTAGTAATATTTTCTGTACTTTCTTTAGCTGCGTCCCTCGTCGTAGCCTCGCCATGTAAGAAGTTGATTAATTTTCCGGTACCCCTTTGCAAGCGAGTTGCCCCATCATTTTTTGAGCATTAGTAAGAAGAGGCTACGACAATATGGACATGAGTCTGGAAACGCTTTGTTTCCAAGTTACAACTCATTTTCTCCAACTCATTAATCGTGGAAAACACACACGAACAGAACGTTAAAATCATGTGGAATATGCAGTCTTGGTTACGTTGTCATTATCGTAGGTGCTAGTGTTTTGTTTCACATGTCCCTGTTACCATGCGACTTACGTCATTGCTTGTTTACAGGCAACATCAATTGTTCCAGTGAGCAGTACGGACTTGGCAAGCACACGGGTTACTACGTACTAGTAGAGTTGATGACAGACTTGGCTCGTGCAATGGCAGTGTACACAAATGCAGATGATAGATGCCCATTTATGCGCTCAACGTTTGTGCCGGGAGAGGTCGAAGGTACCCCGACAGGAAAACGTTTGAAGTCATTGATCGTCGTCTTAGGGAAAATGGGGCATTTCAGCCTGATACTCGCGACCGGGGTAGGCCTAGAAGGACGAGGACACCGCAACGGGAGCGGTAATTGTTCAGACAGTTGACGACGACCCTAGTGTCAGTACAAGGCAAGTAACTACAACAATGAATGTTGATCATATGACTGTCTGGCGAGTGTTACACGAGATCCAGCTGTATCCATATCATTTACTGGGTGTGCAGGCACTACCAGCAGCTGATTTTGCTGCACGGGTACGCTTCTGCGAATGGTTTATGCAACAAAATGTTAACCCTAATTTTAGTGCAACGGTGCTGTTCACAGACGAGATGTCGTTTCAACGAGATCAGATTGCAAATTATCACAATTGGCATGTATGAGCTGACGTCAATCCTCACGCAACTGTTGAAGCAAGTCATCAACAAAGATTTTCTATCAACGTTTGGGCCGGCATTGTTGGTGACTGTTTGATAGGGCCTCACGTTCTTCCACTTAGGTTCAACGGACAAAGTTACCATAATTTCGTAGAGAATGTTCTACCTGATCTGTTAGCAGATGTGCCTTTAGCTGTGCTACAAAACATGTACTTCATGCACGATGGAGCACCACCTCATTTTAGTGTTTTCCGTCGGCTTCTAAATAACAGATTCGGTGAGACGGATAGGTAGAGGTGGACCAATTGCCTGGTCTCCACGCTCCCCGGACCTAAACCCACTGGACTTGTATTTGTGGGGGCATTTGAAAGCTCTTGTGTATCGAACCCCAGTATAAGATGTTCAGAGTCCCCGTGCCCGTATTATGGAAGGTTGCGAAACCATATGCAATACTCCAGGGATACATCAACGCATCCGGGATTCACTACGACCGCGGGTTGATGCATTTATCAATGGAGTCGCATGTGGTATGTTGGTACGTTCTATTCTTGTGTTTCCCATGATTAATGAGCTGGAGAAAATGAGTTGTAACATGGAAACAAACCGTTTCCAGACCCATGTTCATATAACATAATTTCGGAATGTGAGGAATGTCTCCTGCAATTTGTGCCGTAATTTTTGTTACATCCTGTATAGTATACTCTTTGGACGATTTTGCGAATTTTTGGTACTAAGGGACAGAATGGAGAAGGTTCAAGCTACAATTCCGCTTGTTACATTTACCTGAGAAATGTTCTAACCACTTTAAGAATTCTTTGGTAATTCATTGATCATGTCTGAGCACCTAAAAGCCCACAACGCACTTCAAAAATTTCTGCCATGGAGCTTTAAAAGGCTGTGAAATGCAAAAGCCTGCAGAACAGCCCGACGAATTTGAATGTTTGTGTTTCAGGATATTTCGGCCTCTATGCCTTCTCTCAGTTCCCAATTTTCTTCAGATTTCGACCATGTTGATTAGGGAATTACGAATATTATTAACCGGCATAGGAATGTCTAAGCACTAAGGTCAGGACGAAAGGAAATACAGCTGAACTTTTGCTGGACTTAAGATAGAGACGTCGCAGGTAACAAACCACCCCCTCATCCCTCGTACAGCCTGTTAACGCTTGCAGACAGCACTCATCAGATTGTCTTTACCTGTCGTCCATGACGTTTGGCCGCTACTTAGTTCTTTGTGTTTGATTTAGTAGTGTATAACGCCCATTCTTACTCCATACGGCATCACAGGCGGTAGACATAGCAATGAAATGATATGTGGGGAAGGAATTTTGGGGAGGAAATGTTTCAAGCCTAAGTTTAGGGTACCAGTTTGCCAGTTATGGGGACTGAGGAAAACTTTTGAGTATAGCAATTGTTTAAGAATTTCTATGCCTGATTATTAAGGTTAAGCCAACTTCTTCTCTACGGAGGAGTATCAATTTTCAAACATTGTGTTGTTATTCTCAACCAGAAAGTGATATTCAACACGCATGGATAATTTTCCCATGTCAGTGGGTTATTTTCAGAATATTTTGAAACGCAATCCCCCTGTTTACCAAATCACTGCTACCACGCGCATCCAGCGACCGTGCGCTCATCCGACTGCGCCATTTTTATTCGCTCTAACTTGAATGCTATCCACGCTTTTACTGCTTGTCTCGTTTCATTCTGCCCGTACATATGCTAGCCCCGCTGAATGTTAACATGACTCCTACCGACTTTCTGCGACTGCAGGGCGGAAAGTCGGTAGTAATCATATTAAAATTCAGCGGACTTATGTGCAAACTTAAAAGGAACAAATTATATCAGTACGACGTGCATATAAACACACTTTATTGTACAAAAGACAAAACAAAATTCGAATAAAAGCAAAAAACGGGATCGAAGCCATAAACGCAGATCATACAGCGGGCAAGAAATACATACCAGAGATCCCTCTCGAGGAAACAAGAAACCAAATTTAACGCTGCAGATGACAACCATAAACGAAGACAGTGATCTGACGAATATGCATACATATTTCAAAGAAACGATTTACAGAATAAACAATGCGTTAATATACAACTTAAATTTTATGAAACAATGGCAGTTGCAGTTTATGGGGCTCAAAATGAACGCTGAATAGAAGCGAAAGAAGAAAGAGTACATGTTCTTAAGACTACTAGCACGTTCCACAAGAAGGCAACTGAGAAACACCGAAAAGCAACCCCACCAAAAGGCTTATTCAATCCAACAGAAAATCTGCAATATGGTACAATCATATGACTTTCTCTAACAATGACACCCCCACACATATCTGTTATAGGTATAGTAATATCCACGTTAAATTACTCAATACACATTTGTGCATAGGAATGATTTTAAATTAAGCTAAAAGTGCTTAGTTACATGCGGAAATATCATTCAAAGGTTTATTCGTGGTAAAAAGCTCTGGCAATGGGAAGAAAAGAAATCTTATGGTACATTCACATAACTTTCTCTACCCGCTATAATTTTATTTTTATATAGGTTCCACAACGTATTCTTAGGAAAACTTATTTTTCTACGTACTTGCAAGTTAATCGAGAAAAACCTCTGCAGAAATGCTTAAAAGCTTCTCGGTATATGCTGGCCTTGAAATTCCATACTCTTTCCATGAAATCGTGGGAAACAACTGAATAGCGACAACACGTCACAAATGACAGTTACAAAAATTCAAACTTATAATTCGGAATGGCTGAGGCCACAAAAAATATCATTTGAAATAAATTGTGTGTTTTAAAGAGATCTATAGTTTTTCTGTCTCTTAACGTTTATAATAGTTATAGAAAATACCTTCCGAATGTAGAGGACTTCATAGGCTATTCCCAGAAGATTCAATATGTATATGTATTTTATTTATCATTAAATATCTTAAATATATATTTGAATAAAAATCGCTACAGCCATTTTTGAGAAAATAAAAAAATTGAAAAAATGTCCGTGTAAAGCGTACTTTGGGATGGATTTTTTGAAAATCATGTTGCATTTTTGGGAATACTGAACCTAAAAACCAAGTTTGGTATTTATTGAACATTTCCTTTTTGAGCTATACTGTTCTCTACCTCTATCTCTCTCTCTCTCTCTCTCTCTCTCGCGCGCGCGCGCGCACACACACGCACGCACACACACACACGGACCTCTTTACAAAAATACTTTGTCTGGATTTAGGGAACCTCAAAACACGTATTTCCGGTGGAATCTCGATATCGACTTTTTGGGTGGAGTGATATACCTTGTCTATCTAATATGAACGAGAGAGAGGGGGAGAGGGAGTTAAAATCGCAAACTTTCAAAAAGGTCCGTTAGATGACACATAAGTATAAACAAATACATATTTCGAAAACGGCTAACTCTACGAAAAAAATTATTTGACAAATCGTGTACTTCACAATTTTGCTGTCATATGTTTTTGTCTATCTCTAATGGTTTTCTAGTTATAAACCCTTACAACAAATTTGGACAAATAAAGGAGACTTCACAGGCTATTTACAGAAAATTCAGGACATACATTTTATTAGTTCAGCAAATATCTTAAGCATATAGTATTTTACTCAAAACCATTAAAGCCGTTTTATGAGAAAATAAAACATACCGAATCATTTTCCACGTAAAGGCGAGTTTGGGGTAGAGGCATACTCTTGAAAACCTTCGTGTTACATTTATGGAAGATGCCCAACCTAAATTATTAATGTTGGTATTCATCCGCCTTTCGTTTGAGTTATACCTACTGTTCTACCACACCACATATTTTTCTAATAATTAGTATTTTTTTTTATTCAGGGGATCCCAAAATGTGTATTTCAGGTGAAATCTTGATATCGAACTTTTTGGGGGAATGCAATACTTCCAGCGGTACCATGCTAGTAGCCTCTGGTTCCCGAGGTCCCGGTTCAAACCCGGCGCAGAGCGATGGATTTTTTCGGGCGTAAAAATCCTTAGCATGGCTTCCTTCGGAAGGGAAGTAAAGCCGGTGGTCCCGTGTCGTAGATTTACGGCACGTAAAACAACCTCAAGCCTGATAGAGGCCTCTGAGCAAAATTTCCGGTCTTTCACGCTCAATATAGAATGGGACGCAAAGGACCACAGCAGTTAAAGAGCGTCCATAAATAAAACTCAATTTAATTTTTTTTACCATACTTCCTCTGCCCATTACAAGGTGGGCCATGGGAACCTGACAATTTTTAACTTTTAATAAATTGGTAAATAAGACATAGGTGAAATTATGCATATGCGCAATACTTGCCATTGTAAAAAATCTGATGATACATTCACATGACTTTCTCTAACCTTTATCTTTAAAAGTGGGTATACAAAGTATTCTTACTAAAGCTTATTTATCCTTCTACTATATTTTAATCCAAATCATCCTTTGCAGAAATAGCTACATCACACATTTCGTTATAGATACAAAGAGAACAGCGACAGTCAAATGTTTAACAACTGGACGCTATATGCTGGCCTTAAAATTCCATAATGTTTCCACGACATCGCGAGAAACAACTGAATGTTGAAAGGACTTTACAAAATGACCAAGAAATGAACAACTCGAACCATTAATAACGGATATCTTAGAAACGGTTTATACTACAAAAAACTTATTTAAATAAATTGTGTGTTTTAAAGAGATCTAATGTTGTGTGTAGTACGTTTTCGTCTATTACGTTTACCAGTTATACAAGATTATACAAAATACCTTCCGAATGAAGAGGACTTCATAGACTATTCCCAGAAAATTCAAGATATACATTTTATTACTTTCTCTACTACGTATAGTAAGTAGGGGAAGTATTATATTCCACCCAAAAATTCGATACCGAGATTTCACCAGAAATACATGTTTTGAGACCGCCTGAATCCAAAAAAAGCATTTTTGGAAACATGTCCGTGTGTGTGTGTGTGTGTGTGTGTGTGTGTCTGTGTCTGTGAACAGCATAACTCAGAAACGAACAGTCGGATAAACACCAAACTTGGTATTTAGGTTCAGTATCTTTCAAGGATGCGACACGAAGGTTTTCAAGAAAATCCCCCACCCCAAATTACCCTTTACATGGAACATTTTTCGAAAATTTTAATTTTCTCAAAAATGGCTCTAACGATTTTGATTAAAATATCATATGTTTAAGATATTTTCATGACAAAATGTATATCTTGAATTTTCTGGGAATGTCTCCAAAAGTATTCTTCATTGTGAACGACTTTTGCATAACTGGTAAACCATAAGAGATAGACAAACTTTTACTACACAAAAAATGTAGATCGAGTTAAAATACACAATTTATGTCATACATTTTTGTTGTTGAGTGAACCATTTTCGAGATATTGCTTGTTATTCCCTTAAATTTTTCAATACTTATTTTCTCAAATGGGAATTCGTTATTCATTTTTTTGTCTTGGATATGCAAAGAGTTATAATCTGTGGCAAAGGGAATGGTGCTGCACCTAGCAACCAGCTATTAAGAGATATGTATGTGCTTAAAGGCTACTGTATTTCCAAATTGCCCTTGTAAATATATATTCCCCTTACATCTACAAGAAACTTATCAATAAGATAGACTCTGCAAATGTTTATCTCGATTAACATGAAGTAGATGGAGAATAAGCGTTTGTAAAAATAGTCCGTACAAGAGTAGAGAAAGTCATGTGAGTGTAACACATCAGATTTTTTTCATGTAAATATCTTTAATATATGGTATTTTAATCAAAATCGTTAGAGCCATTCTTTAGAAAACCAACATTTCGAAAATTGTTCCATGTAAACGGTACTTTGGGGTGGGGAGATTTTCTTGAAAATCTTCGGTTGCATCTTTGGAATGTACTGAATCTAATCCGACTTTTCGTTGAGTTATGTTGCTCACAGACACACACACTTACCTTTTTCTAAACAATTTTTTTTTGATTCAGGGGGCCTTAAAACATGTTTTACGGTGAAATCCCGGCATCGAATTTTTGGGTGGAATGCAATACCTTCTCTACCTATGATGTACGTACATGGTAGAAAAAGTAAAAAGGGCGACTCGGATCTCATTACAGGAATATTTCGCCGACCTTTTAATGTTCTATGTCATGGCGCAAGAACATTATTTATTTTCAATCATACAATATACAGAGTAAAACAGTGTTATTGAAGATCACGTGAAAGTGTTAAAATAAGATACAAATAATTACAATAATACAGTAATAATAAAAATAACAATATATACAAGCAAACAGTAGCTTCATAACAACGTACAATGCAAATGGTAAAACATGAATTATATACACAAGATATTCATTACTTTATACAAGTTATAATTATTACCACACAAGAACAAAAAGAGGGTATAGCGAAGTTACAGATGCGATGCACCACTTCAGAAGAAATCACCAATTCCTGTGAGAACACCGCAAAACATCGAAATGAGTTCTAATCGCTCAACCAGAAAACACGCTGCTGCCTTACGTTTATCACCTACTAGGTTGACAATTAAATTTTCGTCCTTACAAGATGGTTTTGTGGTTCAAGATTTAAATGATCGTGATAAAGCAAATGGAGTGACATTCTGTGAAAACTTTCTCATCTTTATTGATGACTATAGTCCTGTTAGTAAGTGATCAAGCCCATGGCCCAACCTTTATAAGAAAATGCTAGAGAAAGTAAAAACAGTACAACTATTTCAAAATGTAAGAATGGCAAATCATCAGCTAACAAATCTTAGACATTTTTAATTATACACCTACAGGCTCTAGAGATGTGGATCGACTGTGTATTCAAAAGAGATGGATTAACGCTTCCCTCGCAGCAAAGGGAAGACATTTTCAACGACGTCTCTGAAAAAGGTAAGCATGTTTTGTGTACTATCGTAGTAGCGCGACGTGTGAGATGTGGGCAGCTGAGTTATCTCTACGGTCGCTTCTGTTCTACGTTGAAAAATAAAATGCATAAAATAGAGACGGCCACGATTTGTAAAATTCTCAGCGATTTCGCTATTGTTGCTAATTTAATGAGCCAGACGTTATGGATTAAATTACAACCTTGCATGAATGGAGATGGATAAATGTACATTAAACGCTTTGCCTTAAGTCGGCAAGTTAACTGAGTTTTACTCTCATGTAGACATATAAAGTACTAACGTTAATTTTTGTTTCATCGTTCGCTGTACATATGAAACTCGGGTTCCCCAATCTTACCCAGTTAAATCGCCGCAGACATGAAGGGCGTAAACTCGAATACAATTTGACAAAGGTTCACGAGATTTTTGTTTCATCAACAGAGCACGGAAAGATTGGCCGGGTATAAAAATAGCATTCTCTATTCATCTCTATGCATCCATCTATGGCATTAACAGAAGACGCATAAAACTGCGTCTGAAATACTAATAACATATAACATAGATAATAATTTAATGACACTATTACTCAGCGAAAACGATAATTAAATGACACGGGATAGGGACGTCACACGTTTCGTATTTATATTTTTTGTTGATTCTGAACATGGGTTTTTTCGATCACTTCAAATTAGAGCTATGTAAGAATCAATTAAAAAAGCTGCTTGAACAATAAGCACATTTAATAGATGTCTGGTGTTCTACTAGATCAATGTATCAGAGCAAGGGCAAAGAGCCTGAAAGACAAAGATAGAACAGCAGCAGACACCGTGCGTCAAGAAAATCAATACACGTTTTGGGATGCAGCCTATTAGCTTCAGTTTGCAAACAGAAGCAGCTGAAAGCAGAGGATGGAGGCACTCTCCACTTCTGAAAGACAGCATGAGGCAGTGGGAAATGACTGAAATAAATCCTAGAATAGAAATAAACATCCCAATTCTTTCTATAGGTGAAGTTTGAGTTAAACAAAGAGGCAGGATATATGAGAGGCTGGCTAAGACGATATCGTGGGTTGGTGCAGTTCTTCCTGTTCCTTGTTGTGGGTTTACTCTACTGCTTGCTGCTGGGAAGTTATGCTCTGGCGCGCCAGCAACGGCTCCCCAAACCACACAATGTCAACACCACCAGGCCACAGACCTTTGCTCAGGTTAAAGTATGTGTATTTTTCTAACAAATCTTGGTCATATTTATTTACTTACAGCTCAATTTCATAAAACGAACACCCTGGTTGTTGTGTGCAATGGATCCTGCTTCTCTCTGTGTATTTTATTGAAAATGGACATTAATATTTGTTTCTTCCTACAAAAGATCATCTTTCAGTTCCTGTTTCTTTGCTTTCTTCATTATCTCTATCATTAAATTCTTCCTTTACCTTACCCGATCACTTTTCTCTTACTTTCCCTATATACTTGCCAAATTGTTAGAGAAATCCCTTTCTATTAATTTCAAAATTTCTGTCTGCAAATTATCCCACTTCCTGTTCCATGCTTCCTCCCTCCATGTTTTACTTTCTGGACAATCTGCTAAACAATGAAGCGCTTTAGATTTTCACATAATGGACATCCTTTTTTTTTTTTTGTCACTTTTAGTGCACTTAACCACATTATACCTGCTCTGCCCCATCCAAATCCTTCCCCTTTTATTGCAAACATCCACATATCTATCCCGCCCCCATTCTTTCTTAAACTTCCTGTCATATTTTAAAGTTCTCATCTCCTAGATTAACCCATATTCCCTACATTTCTATATCATAAATCCTTAATTTCACTTTATTCCATAATCATCGTGTATTAATTATCTCGCTCATGATAAAAAGATACGAAGTGCAGTCATGGAACTTCAACATTTATAACATTTATAATTCACTAGGGGCGGCGCCGTGGCCGAGTGGTTAGACCGCTCGCCTCCCACTGAGCCGGACCGGGTTCAATCCCAGGGACCTGCATGTGGGATTTGTGGTGGACGAAGCGGCGTCTGGGCGGGTTTTCTCCGGGTTCTCCGGTTTCCCCCGCCACTCATTCCACCAACTGCTCCATCATCACCTTTCCTTTCATCCATTTCACCAACATTTCGCTTCATCCACTTCCTTCATCCCATACCAGGCATCGGGCTGATCACCCATCCTGGATATTCTGTCTGATCCATGAGTGTCTGCTCCTCGACGGGCCTCTGACCCCAGGCACCCGCCTGTTAAGTCCTGGGGGGTGTAAGTCCTACATAAGAGGAGGGTAAACAGATAATGAATGAAAGAATGAATAATTCACTAGGATGTATTTAAATACTGATTCCGGATTTTGTGACCCAATTTTTTTATTTTTGATTCAGACAAAAACGGTGCTTGATAAACACAATTATTTTATTCTTGCTAAAGCCATCAACAAAAAAAAAATTAGCTTCTGGTTCTAGAGACTACAATCAACAAATGACGATGACAAACATCAAACTGTTGTATGTTTCACATTTTTACATAATTTTGAATTTTACGAGAAGCTCTCACTTGTATATCACAAACATGCAAGTGTTTTGAATACACTATACACATAGTACATAATGAAGTATTAAACATTCTCTGACAGTTTTGCCTGCAATTAGGATAAAGCAGAGAGAATTTAATTTCCCTTTTACTTTCTCTGCCACCTACCTCTAGTAAAAGGAAGTACTGTATTCCACCCAAAAATTTGATGTCGAGATTTCACCAGAAATACATGCTTTGAGACCCCCCGAATAAAAAAGAACAGGATAACCCAAAAAACGAAATGTCCGATGAATACCACACTTGATATTTACCTTCAGCATCTTCCAAAGATGTGACACAAAGAAAATCCCCCCTTCCCAAACTAATATTTTCCTTGGGAGATTTTTAAAAATTTTGGGGTTTTCTAAAAAATTGCTCTAACGATTTTGATTAAAATACATGTTTAAGAAATTTGCATGATGAATAAAATGTATATCTTGAATTTTCTGGGAGTGACCTGTAAAGCCCTCTTCATTTGGAAGGAAACTTGTACAATTTTATATAACTGGTAAACCATAAGAGATAGACAAAAACGTACTACACAGTAAAATGTAGCTTCTCTTGAAGATACACAATTTATTTCAAATAACTCTTTTTGTGGCATCAACCATTTCTGAGATGTCTGTTATTGGTTTGAATTTTTCAATACCTTTTTCAGTTTTTAAAGTGCTGTCGCTATTCAGTTGTTTCTTGTGATGTCATGGAAAGAGTAGAATTTCAAGGGCTTATTTAGTGGCTCGCATTTAAACATCTGACTGTTGATCTGGTCTCCTCTATTCGCCTTGTATGTTCACTGAAATGTAATGAAACTATTTCTGAAAAGGTTTATCTCAATTAACTTGGAGTAGATAAAAACCAGTTTCCATAAGAGTAGCTTGTAGAAGTTAATAAAATAAACAAAGGTGGGTAGAGAAATTCATGTCAATGTAATAAACACATTTGAAGTTTTCTTGCTACAATAACTATCATATGCAAATATTGCAGTAATAGGGTATTATTCTCTCACACTTTTAAATAATTAACTCTTTCACACTTTTTGACACTCACCTTCACTAATTAAATGTTGTATAAAACAGAAATGTTTTCGAGGGCATTCGTCCTCATCGTCCGCGACTGGGTGACTAAAGGTCTCTTTCTCCTGTATGCTCTTCTTCCTCTTCCTGCGGATTCTGAACCTGTTGCCATCTGATATTGGGGGCACAAAGTTTTTACACATTGTTCACAGGAGGGATTTCAAAGTTAATGGTGTTGCCGTTTTTGATGATGTGTATTTTTTCCCAGATGTTCAATTCTATTGGTGCGGTGAGGGGTTTTAACAATTTTATACTTTGGCCAATGTTGGGTTTTCTGTCCAAAAATGGTACGATACAGCGGATATTTCTATTTGTTTGTTTTAGTTTTATGTTCCTTAAGTCTGGTTTCCAAGTTTCTTTTTGTTTTTCCTATGTAGTATTTCTCACACTCATCACAATTAATCTGGTAAACTCCAAATTTTAATGTGTGGGATGGTATTTTTGAGAGGTGTGTTTAGCAAGTTCTTCAGGCTGAATTTGTTTTGTGGAACTAGTCTTATGTTAAATTTATTGAAGATTCGTTCAAATTTTCTCAAGGCCCAAGGGGGTATGTGAATTTCCAGTTTTTGTTTGAGAGAGGTGTTACAATGGTAGTTTTTGAAATTGCCTTGAGTTTCATCTTCTTGTTTATCATGTTCCTTATGAGATCCGAGTTGAATCCATTAGTTACTGCTATTTTTTCTATATGTTGTTGTTCTTTTAAAAATTCTTCTTTGTTCAAGGTGATGTTATGTAACTAGTGGATCAAACCTCTAAAGGCGACTAGTTGGTGTGAAGTTGGGTTGCAACTATTTTTCTTTATATAATTGTCCACATGTGTAGGTTTCCTATGTATACCGAATTTAAAATCATTTTGATCTCTAGTTATAACGAGGTCCAGGAAGGGTAAGGTGTTGTTCTCTTCAATTTCAACTGTAAATTTAATGCTGTTATCCTGCAGGTTCAACAGTTTCAAAGCATCTTCTATTAATCTCTGGGGTATGATGGAAAAAATGTCATCAACTTATCTCTGCAAAATTTGTATATGTTAGGGAAAGCTTTCATTATGTGGACTTCAAGGTGGCTTATATATAGTTCTGCCAGAATGGGGGACAGTGGGTTTCTCATTGCTAATCCTTTTGATTGTTTATAGCATTTATTATTAAATGTGAAGAAGTTGTGTCTAGTGCATAATTCAGTGGAGTTTATTGTAGTCTGCTTCAACCATTTTCTGAGTAGAGTAGGTATTTTATCTATGGCAATACTTGGGAAAAGTGCTTTGATGTCAAATGATACCATTATGTGGTTTTTTGGAATGTTGTAGTTCTGTAAGTGAAGTTGTAGTTGAGTGTCAAAAAGTGTGACTCAATCTACCATCATGAAGAATACTTCACGGTTAATAGTGCTTCTGTTTTTAATCTTTCATTAACTCTTTATTCATCTAAACACAATGAGTTACTTTATTTGGAAACAAACTGAAACTGCCTTTCTTAGCACATATCCCCTCTTCAGTGCTCTTCCAAAAGAACCTGTAGCATTCATAAAGCAAATGGTTTGATAAAATATCAATATGCTAAGAGCTTTTTCTCAGTTCAACAGTGCACTGTGAAATTTCAACGTAATTGCTTAGCTAAGCAATGTATTCTTGTATAACTACACTCACAGTCATCCCAGATCTCCGGGTATAGGAATTGTTTTGTAATTAGAATCACTCCATACACTCTGCAGTCTGAAGTATGAATACAGGAAGAAATGTGAAGGTGTTATAAATTGTAAAACCTAAAGTTAAAGCCCCTCTGTCACAGAGGCAACAATACCAATGAAGTGAACTGTTTCTAAATGCAAAGCCACCAACATGACTAGTTAATGGTGACTCTGGGGAGGGTGGAGGGAACAAACAGCACTCACACGTTAATTTTGAAATAAACAATGCGTTAACTCAAGTGAAATGAATTTGAGGATGTGCAAGCACTTACAGCTTGCATATGTGTAGTTGGTGTTTTTGTCTGATATTGTGAAAATTTAAGTCTGGAGCTTTTGTGAACTTTCATATCAAAATGAGACAAAAATAAAATGGTAGATCGAAACAATAGAGATGTGATAGATTACAACCAATTAAGGCACACACCTTTAACAGAACTCTCATGGCTTACTTTTATAAGAGTTTCTCTACTCACTCTTCTACAAACTATTCCTAAAAAAGCTTATTCTTCTCTCTACTTCTTGTTAATTGAGATAAACTTTCATTACACACTTACACATTCATTGCAGGTATAAGAAGTTAAATTAAATTGAGTTTTATTTATGGGCTGCTGTGGTCCTCAGCATCCCATTCTATATTGGGCGTGAAAGACCGATAATTTTGCTGACAGGCCTCTTTATCAGGCTTGAGGTTCTTTTACATGCCGTAAATCTACGATACGGGACCACCAATTTTACTTCCCTTCCGAAGGAAGCCATGCTAAGGATTTTTACGCCCGAAAAACCGCGACCTCGGGAACTAGACGCATTGTAACCACTACACCACGGAGGAGGACAAGTATAAGAAGGCTACTGTACGCTAAAAGTGACAGTCAGATTTTTAAAAAGTGAGTTGCTATGTGATGGGACTTTGAAATTCCATGCTCTTTGTACGACCATGAGAAAAAATTAATAGCAGCTTACTACTTGAGATAGGTATAAAGTATTTGAAAATTCAAACCAATAACAAAGAATATCTCAGAAATAGTATGACAAAAAATTTATTTGGCACAAATTGTGTATTTTAAAAAAATCTACTTTTTTACTTTCTCTACTACGTATAGTAAGTAGGCGAAGTATTGTATTCCACCCAAAAATTCGATACCGAGATTTCACCGGAAATACATGTTTTGAGACCCCCTGAATCCAAAAAAAGCACTTTTGGAAACATGTCCGTGTGTGTGTCTGTCTGTCTGCGTGTCTGTGAACAGCATAACTCAGAAACGAACAGTCGTATAAACACCAAACTTGGTATTTACGTTCAGTATCTTCCAGAGATACGACATGAAGGTTTTCAAGAAAATCCCCCCACCCCAGATTACCCTTTATATGGAACATTTTTCGAAAATTTTAATTTTCTCAAAAACGGCTCTAACGATTTTGATTAAAATATCATATGATTAAGATATTTTCATGACGAAATGTATATCTCAAATTTTCTGGGAATGTCTCCAAAAGTATTCTTCATTGTGAACGACTTTTGCATAACTGGTAAACCATAAGAGATAGACAAAGTTTTACTACACAAAAAATGTAGATCACATTAAAATACACAACTTATGTCATATACATTTTTTTGTTGAGTGAACCATTTTCGAGATATTGCTTGTTATTCCCGTAAATTTTGCAATACTTATACTTTTTCTCAAATTCGTTATTCATTTTTTTTTGTTCTGATAATGCAAAGAGAATGGAATACTCCACATAGCAACCAGCTCTTAAAATATTTGACTATCGCTTAAAGCCTAGGAATTCCCCTTATATCTACAAGAAAATTAGCAATAAGATTAACATCTTGATAAACATGAAGCATATGCGGAATAAGTGTTTGTAAAAGTAGTTTGTACAAGAGTAGAGAAAGTCATGTGAGTGTAACACATCAGATTTTTTTTGTTTGTGAAGGGTGCTGGGCTAGTGCAGTGGTTATGTTTTGGCTCTTGTTCTGAGGGCCCTGGGTTCAATTCTCGGCTCTGAGGTGGCTGTTTTAAGTTGGCCCTATCCATGGCTTCAACTCTGACTTGCTCATGCAGAGTATCCCCAAGGCCAACATGGTTCAGAGTCCACGGTAAAAACTGTAGGTCCTCTCATTCCACAGTCATCCTCATTATCACCCTACCATCAAAGTTAACGGACTCTGCCCTCTGAGTGACTCCACCTCAGAAATGGGTCCAATCATCGCTTGGTGGAATGAGGTAGCTACTGAGGGTCGTAGACCATATATCGGGAGCATTAGAGATGACAACATTTTTTGTCTATCTCTTACAATTTATCAATTATACTAAAGTCATTCAGCATGAAGAGGACTTCACGGGTTATTACTAGAAGATTCAAGATGTGCATCTGTCATGCAAATATCTTACACACACACAGACCATTTCCTGTAATTGTTTTTGTTCAGAGTCCTCAAAACGTGCATTTCCAGTGAAATTGCAAGATCAAATTTTTGGTAGAATATGCTACTTCCTCTACTTACTTTAGGTAAGTAGAAGAGGAAGTTAAAAATTGGATAATGTAGTATCATCAAACAGACAATGTTTCATTAATATGTAGACTCTAGCGCGAATTATGCCATGTAGATTTGACATACTAATATAATGCCTATACTACATTAACAATTTACATAATAAATAGTATTTGAGTTAAACTGCTTAATTCAAGCAAGAAAGGATTAAAATGGTATAAATAAAAAGTGTCTTTGGATGTAGGAGGTTTGAACCTTTGATCCACCCTAAGAATTGCAGCATGTTAGTCCACTTGAGCACAGCTCTAATTTCCACAATACCACTTCAGGCAGTTAAAATATAAACACTGCTGACAATACACAGGTAGCTTCTTAAACTTAATGGCGATTTAATTTATTTACCTTTATCAAATTAATCCACAATGATCTAAAAGATTTTTATGGTGATCCTACCCTTTACCCCTTATAATAATTGTTATTTGTACACCTCCGGCTATTACTAATAGATGAAAAATCCCGATATTCATGCAAAAGGAATGTGAAACATCAATGAAATGTTTGACTTCCTTAAACCCCCTCCCCTTGACAGTCTGCCAACTTCTGGAAATAGCCTTTATGTTAGCATCATTGGTTCAGAATGGTGGAGTAATTTTTTAGATTTTCACAGCAGGTGACACTTTAAAGCTTTGTAGCCTCTCTTTGGTCCCAAAGTTATTTAATACAGTCAAACTTGGTTAATTCGAAGTTGAAGGAACCAAGGTTTCAAATTACAAAAGTTAAAAGTTTTTTAAAATTTTTTAAAATTATACCGGTCTAAATTAAATGAAATTATAGCAAGGACAACATTACAGTGTGTGCTTACAGTTTTGTGATGTTAAAACTCAGGTTCAGTTCAGATTCAAAGTTTTTTAAAGAAACTTGATATCTTTGTTTGTTTTTTAGCATTTAACCTTTGATTCACACAAAACACTTCTAGTTTATTGAGTGATTGGAACAGTGTTTCACTCACATTTTGTTGTCTCTCAACATAACACCTTAATTGTTTTAAGTGATCCATGGCCTCAGCAATTGTAGGAATTGTTTTCATGGGTTGTTCTGGTTCTTCTTCACCTGAAGATAGGGCTGCAGTTTGTGTGTTCATGACGTCGCCCAAAATGTCCGCATCGGTTAGCTCCCCACAAACTGCCAATTCATCGTCCATTTGCACAAAATCCTCATAGAGAACACCAGTTTCAGAATTCACATCTTCCCAGTATTCAAGTGTAGGCACATCGTTTCATTTTCTTCAAGACCTTTTGTCCATATTTTTGAGGTACGTAGACAACGTATTCTGGGGGATTCCAAAATCTCTTGCAATGTCACACTTTTTTTTAAAACCTTTTTCCACTTTGCGAATGGCTGCTGCCTTTTCAGCTAAAGTAAGAGTTTTGTAATTTATACGTTTAGGTTTGGAGAGAGCCATGGTCAGCTCAGTTCACTACTTAAACACACACTGATGATTTTGATGCAACTGTGTACACTGTTTAAAAATGCTCACTTTAATGCACGGAAGTTATTTGCTGCAAACGTAGCAGGTAGGCAATGGACTGGGTGCAGTGTTCACAATGACACATGCTTGTAAGAGGCTAGGGGCTGGCAACAAGTTCCTAGAATTGCACAAACAAGCTTGAGTAACTAACATTCCTTACCAGCAGGAGAGGGAATTACAATATGATGCATTTCCTGGAATTTAGCAAGGGAAGGAAATGGGATCACAGTACAGCACATTTCCTGGAATTTATCAAGCAAGTTTGACTAACTTATAATTTTTTCAGTCATTCTCGTTGAATATTATATCGAATTATCCAAAAGAAATATTGATTTACAGAAGGCTTTTTAACACTGCTTTGTATAGGAATGTCAAGGGGCCATGCTAAAAGCTTGAATTATCCGCAATTTCGAATTAAAAACATTTGAATTAATCAAGTTCGACTGTAACATAAAAGCTACATAATTTTCACATAATACATATATACAACAAAGCCGATGTGAAGCTGGTGAATATGAAGATTCCCCAAGCCCAGACCAACAAGTTAACTGCTTTGGAAAATATGCAGAGACTGCAACCATAGAAAAAAAGTAATATTCTAAGTTGTTAATTATAAAATAGAGGTTGTCAGGCTTTAATGTTAGCTAGACACAGTTTTCTCTTTATACAATTATTTAACATACCCTGCTAATGATCTTGATTACAACATACAAAGTAAATAAAGCAAAACATTCTTACATGAGGGTTATTAAAATATCTAACACTGGCAAATTCCATTCTTGTTTGTTTTACATGTATACTGCTTGGAATGAAATGCCTGTGGTATTTGTCTTATTTTACATGCATGCTTTATGGAGTAACAACAACTATTACCTACTCCGAGGCATCGCCCCCCCCCCAAAAAGTCAAAGCCTTCTTTGGAAACTTGTTTTTATAACTCACATATATTTGTAGGGCTTTGTAAATTCTTTTTAATCTTTTAGTAATTTATGAAATGAAATAACGTGTTTTATAGCCCCATGTCTGCTAAAAAGACTTGGGCCTTTCAATGGTGAAATAATTATCACAATGGGTTGAGTGGTTTTTGAGATTAACCTACACAAACAAACAAATGTTCTCTCTTTATATTATTAATATTGATTAGAAAACTCAACAGTGGCTGCTCATTTTTGGACTAAAAATCATTATATAAATCCCACTCTTATACTCTTAACATAATTAATAAAGCAACAGGAACTGATCACTTGGGAGCAAATCTAAATTTAGAAAAAAAAAAGAAAAAAAAAAAACAAACAAGAGTTTGCAATTTTGAAATTTGACCGAAAGATATTTTTCAATGAGTTCCTGGGACCACTACAAGAGGATACAACTCACCTACATCAACAACAAATCAGCAGTTGAACAGATAATAATTGATCTCCTAAACATGTTCCTAGTTATTAGATTAAATGATGTATAATGGTCACTAATCGACTCAAATTCTTTCCACATTATTAAATTAGACCACTGTCCTTAATCTCCTAAACAGAAGTACCTACATTTGTTCTGTAAATCAATCAATCAATTAATCAATCAGGGGAGTCAAGAGAACATTTTTCAAACATGCACAGACCATGTTAAAACATCAATTCAAAGTCTAGTATCAAACAGTTCATTAGAAGCAGAATTTGGCAGGGAAGGTAGGGGAGAAAGCAAAAAAAGTAAAAAAGTTTCTCAAAGGAAAAATTACAACTTGAAATTTGTATGCGATACGAAAGCATTAAGTCTGTTTATTTGCTTATTTTTATGCTGTTATATATTTTATAAAACTGTAAGGTTTATTCAATTCTTTTTGGAGACTATAGCTGATTGAAAAAAAAAAAAATCTGATGTGTTGCATTCACATGACTTTCTCTACTCTTGTACAAACTATTTTTACAAATTGAGATCAACATTTGCAGATTTATTGCTAATTTTCTTGTAGGTGCAAGGGGAATATGGTACATTTTAAGTGATAGTCAAATGTTTTAAGAGCTGGTTGCTATGTGGAGCATTCAATTCTCTTTGCATTTCCAGCACATAAAAAAATGAATAACAAATTATTCCCATTTGAGGAAAAGTATAAGTATTGGAAAATTAAAAAAAAAAAACAAACAAGAAATATCTCGGAAATGGTTCACTCGACAAAACAAAACCAAAAAAATGTGTATGACATAAATTGTGTGTTTTAACAGGATCTACATTGTTTGTGTAGAAAAATTCAAGATATACATTTTATTTGTCATGAAAATATCTTAAATATATGATATTTTAATCAAAATCATTAAAGCCATTTTTGACAACACCAAAAATAAGAAAATGTTTTCCATATAAAGGATGGTTTGGGGTGGATTTTCTTGAAAATCTAATCTTTGTGTTGCATACTTTCAAGATGTTGAACTGAAATACCAAGTTTGGTATTTAACACACTGCTAACAGCTGCAGGTATGAATGCAAATTTGTAATCCGTCTAGTGAGACTGCCTATTCAATGCTTTTTGTCTAGCTAGGTTTTAACTGAGAAAAGAAAAACAAAGTTGCCATTAAGACTTTTTAAGTTCCCATATTCAAAGTAATAGAAATGAAAGAATCTAGCTAAATGCCAGGGAATGTGTGCAAGAGAGAGAGAGAGGGAGGGAGAGAGAGAGAGGAATTTGTGTTTTTATTACTGCAATGGAGGCAACAAAAGTTGAAGCCACTCTCAACAGACACAAAATTCATTGGAATAATTATTTATGTTTATGCTTATTTAACGACATTACAACTTCGAGGGTCATATGAGTGTTACTAATGTGTTATTGTACATATTTAGTAATTGCATGGGCTTCTGCATCTTGGCAAGACTCATGGCTGCCTGCCTGCTTGTTTGTTTGGATTTGTATGCAATTAAAACACATACGCATACCAGTCTGATTTTGTATGAGCAAATAGTAGCAGAGAAAGCTACTGAAATGATACTCTTGTCGCTGTTGATTAAGTTGATGGAAGAAGAGAAATCATATGCGTGGTTTCAACAAGATTTGGCTACTGCTCATACAGCACTAAAATAGGGAACTGTTTGAAGATGATAATGTGATTAGGGCTGATGTATGGCCTTCTTGCTCCCCAGAACTAACAGTCTGCAAGTTTTATTTGTGGAGAATGATGTGTACTGGAAGCCCTGTAGAAGTTTGTCCCAGTTGTTTTACATGCCAGCACACTTACTGAGATAAGGCAGTTGCAAAACCCCCTTAATTGCCATTATCCTTGGGAGAGATCAAATCTGTAACCTTGGGTGGAGAAAGTTAATATTCAAACAGCAATGTTACTCAGTGAATCTTAACTATCAAGTAGTTTTCTTTATTTACTGCTCCTTTGATAAACAAGATGATCAATTACAACATACACAGACAATATCAAAATAAATTGCTACAATGGTGTATTTGGGTGACTGCCATTCAGAAAATGCTGTTTCATTATTTATAATTACACTTATTAGTTTCTAAAGGAGATTATGTTGAAATAGGAACTATTTGAGGCTTTTATTAACCATAATTACCTTTCATTTTCTTGCATCAAAGAATACTTAAACATATCTGCCAACTTTTCTGGATTTTCTGTAAAGTGTACAAATTTGTGTTTTACGATTTATGTAGTATGTTATTTCACCATTTTTCAATATTCACGCATAAGAACATCAACATTCCTTCCCATATATGTTCATCTAGAAACAAAAATTATCTATGTATTCTTGATTTCAGAGATCTGCTGATTATAACCAGTCGTAACATTGTAGACTGCATTTCTCTAGTTTAACTGGGCTTTGTGTTTGTTCTGTGTAGGATGAAGTATTTTTAATGAGTATGCACTGTTAAATTTAGATTTGATTTATGCTCCAATATTTTTTGCAAGAGAATCTCCTGGATTTCTTTTTTGAAAGCTGGCAGGTAATGTTGGATTTTCACCCAACGCAGTGGGCCAATTTCCAATGCTTATCTATTATAGGTAGATGAGGTATTGTATTCCACCAAATATAAAGATTTCACTAGAAATACTTCTTCTGAGCCCTCCCGCCAAAAACAAAAGCTTTCTAGAAAAAGTTAATGTGTATATAAGTAGCATAAAACTCAATTAAAAAAAAGTCACATAAATAAAAAATTTGGTACGTAACTTGAGCATCTTCCAAAGATTCAACACAAACATTTTCAAGAAATTCCTTCCACATGAAGCTACCTTTTGAATAGAACATTTTCATTATTTTTCATTTTCTCAAAAATGGCTTTAAAAGTGTTGATTGAAATACTGTACATTTAAGATATTTTGTATGGATAATAAAATGTATATCATGAATTTTATATAAATTTATGTAATTAGAAAGACAGATATAAACTTACTTTAGGATACAATGTAGAACTGATTATAATATACAGCATGGCATGGAATCAGCTACTTTTGAAATATTTCACGCTGTATGTTACAAATATAATGACATCATCTAATGGAAGATGGTTGAAAGCTCCCTTTTCCTTCACGGGACTGAATTTATTCCTCTGTGCTTGCAATAAACATTTTCATGTTGTATGTAACAAAGTAATTAATGTCTAATTTGAAATAATTTTGAGAAAAATATTGGGAATAACATAAATGTTTAATACATAAGGTATGATTGTAAATATACAAAAGGGTAGAGAAAGTTGGATGACTGTACCATATCAGATACTTTTATCCGAGTTTCTTTGAACTCTTCTCTGAGCATTTGGATGTTAGGTCATTTTAAGAACATGTGCATTATCTGATAAAGATCTTAGCCCCTAGGAGACCTGTTTTACTTTTTACTTTCTCTACTACTTAAGTATTGCATTCGCATTCCACCCAAAAATTTAATATGGAGATTTCACTGAAAATTCACATTTCGAAGTCTCATGAATAAATAAATTTAAAAATCAAAAGAAAAAGTGTGTGTGCGTGCATGCGTGTGTGTGTGTGTGGGTGAAAAGTTGCTTAAATACCAAACATAGTATTGTCCCAAAAACAGCTCTAATGATTTTGATTAAAATTCCACATGTTTAATTAAATGTATATCTTGAATTTTCTGGGAATAGCCTGTGAAGTTCTCTTCATTCTGAATGCCTTTTGTATCACTGGTAAACTGTAAAAGGCTTACAAAATCTTACTAGGTGCATAAAAAATGAAAATCGCATTAAAACACACAATTTAGATATGTCAAATAAAATGTGTTGTGTCATTAACTATTTTACAGATATTTTTTGTTATTAGTTTGAATTTTCAAATACTTATACTTATTTCAAATGATAAGTCGCTGTTTGTTCTTTTCTTTTTTGGGTTTGTTTTTGTTTGTCGTCATGCAAGGAATATGGAATTATAATGCCATCAGGTAGCGTTCTGCTTTTTAAAAATGTGACTATTGCTACAGCCTACTACATTCTTCTTATACCTACAACGAAATGTTAAATGTGTAATGAAAGTTTATTTCAAGTAACAACAAGAATAATATTATGTAAGAGTAGTTTGCAGAAGAGTTAGTAGAGAAAGTCATGTGAATGCAACACATCAGATATTTTAAAATAAATGCACAACACAAAAAAGGCTACTTCATTATAAAGCTTTAAATTAATTCTGATTACTATGTGAAGGAGTTAAAATGTATTTTACAGAGAGTCCAGACACAAAGTTCTCGCGTTGCGGCGGTGACAGAACTGGAGGTCCAGGATGAGGAAGAAATAGAAGCAGAGGGTCTTGATGAAGTAGAGGCAGAGCTGGAACAGCGGCGCTTACGAGTCTGGCAAGTGTGCACTGCTCATAATTTACAGGGAAAGGGTCAACCTAACTCCTGGGAATTCTTTATTGATTCCACACACGGTCTTGTGTGGTGCAATGTGTTCAAGGCTGCCAGCTCCAACTGGCTGTATAACTTCAATCTTCTAGGTGAGTCTCACTATATTACATTTAATGTACCTACAAGTTTCTAACCCTTTATAGTTGCACAGGGGATTACACAACTTCATTTTGTTTCAATATCATTTCCAAATTTGAGGTTCTATAATTAGGTATTGGCTTAAAATGTCTTGGAGACCTTCATGTTGCTTCAAAAAGGTCTCAACCTGAGTACCAAAACCTTGTATAATCAGCAATGTTGCAATGATAAATAAAGTATGACAAATTATATACAGAGCTTTTGTTTGGATGCATGGCCGATTAAGGGGAAATGACTGTTCTGCACTGCACTGTTTCTAACCAGTTCTGTTCCCCCTCCACTTTCCTCTTCTCAGTGTGCAGGCTAATCAGTTGATGCAAAGTTTGTGCTGTACCGTGGTAATACATTGTAAGACCACATTTCTGTGCTATAATGCCGAAAAGTTTCTGTATACTTTAGCACAAAGAATCTTCATTTATAATTCCTGAGTGACAACAATCTCTTGTAGAGAAGTGAGATGGTGATTTATAGACAGATTCCCTGTTGTTCATATGCCTCATAGAGAAATGGTTCGTAATGTTGTGAACAGATTTAGGAAAACGAATCTATTCTTGATAAGAAACCAAAATTAAATTTGCATGTTCTTGCAGAGGAAAAAACTCGGTGACACTGAAGAAAAGTTAAAAATGAAGTCCAAAAAAATCTCAGTGAAAGCGTGCACAGGAATCAGAAATGTTGCAAACTTCAGCTTGAAATGCCACTAAACTTTTAAAATTAAAACCCTCTATGATAACTGTAGTTCAGGAATTGCAACCATGGGATAATGTGAGTAGAGTTAATTTCAGCAATTGGGTTTTGGATAGTGTTAATGATTGCTCTACTTAATTTTTTTTACCGACAAACTGTAGTTTTATTTACATGGCCATGAAGAATTGACAAATGTTAATGCAAATTTTCTTAAAAGGTGTGAGGGAGTGTGGCAGCACAAGGACATCATTTGCAACGTCATCTATGATGATGGCATTGTAGTTATAATTTGCAAGTGAAATCTATGCGCTTGAATTTGAAGGGCTATGAATGTCTGATTACACAGACAAACAGCGAGCTTCCCAGTGTAAAAAAATTCCTGTTAGGCCAGCCATGTGTCCAAACAAAGGCTCATCAGTATCAGGCCTTTGTTTCTCTTTGTTGTCCTCATTGTTGGATTATCTTTGCTGGTTATGCTGTTACTGTTTGTTATTTTAATGAGTTAGTGTTTTTGTTATTGAATTCTGTAAGTAAAGAGATTTTAAAGACTAAGAATCTGGAGGAAGGGCATTATTATTATTATTATTATTATTATTATTATTATTATTATTATTATTATTATTATTACCAATTATAATAATACAATGCCAAAATATTTTGAATGACAATATCAAAACACAAAATAGCTGTTCTAGTGCAGTCTATTTTTATGAAATAAATGCATTGAAAAATATGGGAATTAGCTGCTGTGACCTATATATTCACAATTTAAGTAACCTCTCTAAGGTACACTGTTTCTGTAGTCAGAATATTATTGTTGAGGATATTATGGTGGCTGTGGCTTTTGCAGAATGTTTCCACAAAAATGACTCAAATACATCAGTCTGTGTTTATACAGTGCAGGCGTTTAAAGGTGAGACCACAGATCGGCTATATGCGTAGCACACTTACTGCAGTGACTTTAATACTTTTCCAATGCGCAACTGGCGGCACGCGAGATGTTCAAGGTTACATTTATCAGTTGTGTTTCAGTTGCTGCTGTGTACGTGCTGTAAAGAGAGTTGACATTGTGCATCTCAAAGATGAAAGTTTATTCAAGACATGTGTTGTGTGTGATTTGCTTAAGAGTGTTAATGCCTTGTTATTAGTCCACTACAATGCCTGGCGAAAAATTCACGCTTCAATGATGAATTTTTATGTAAGACATATACATAAAAACCGAATCATGTAGACAGTTTCAGGAGAAATCTCTTGGAATTCAAGTTCCAGGTAGAGATAATGTTAGACATCCGGTTAATAAGTTTAAGACAATGGGATCCCTAACCCTAAGAAGCAAAAACAAAATGTTCTAACCAAGGAAAAAATTGATGAAATTGGTGCATCTACTTGTGGGGAACCCTAAAAAAAGTTTATAGGAACAATCCCCATACCACAGACGAAGTTAAGGACAATATAAAAATGAGAAATTATGAACATTGAAGCAAGAGCCTGTGTGTGTGTGAATGGAACTTTCATCTGAAGATGAGAGGAGTGTCTTCATGCAGAAGGACACCATTTCCAATACCACTTATAACAAGGTTAGTACTCATTATTAGGGTCTGGATTTTTAGGTTTTAACCTATATTTTTCCTCGCTATTTAATTAACACATTTTAAGATATATATTAGTTTCATACTTCCTGGAGCAGAATATCCGAATTTTGTTACACCTAAAAAACCTAAACGAGGGGTTGACACCTAAAATAATCTAAATAGCTGTTTTTCCTTTTTTGAAATGAATTGGATTGAAACTTATTGTAAAATTATTTCCACCACTTATAGCCAGTATATAGTTCAAGTTACTACTTTTACGCAGCACATGTGACCTGGTGACACTGGATGCAATTGATAGAAGGTCAAGAGGAGCACAATATGTGTAACGGGATCGCTCCAATTGTTCACTGAGAGTACAACAGAGTACACCGAAAGTATTTTTCTAATGTAATTGTTGTATAGTGAAACAATGCCTAAATCACGTTTATTGAAAAAATGGATTGCTGCAGATCCACACTTCACTTTGTTAGTGACAGGCAGTCCTTCCATCCGACCATGCTACATGTTACGTGCTTGGCCCAGGGCCTGCACCACCTTGCAGAGAAATTAGAAGCCACTTCGATGACGTGAACAACCTGTTATCTTTGGTCTAGAAGGTTTTCTTAAAAGCTCCAACATGTATACAATTGTTCAAAGAGAGGGTACCGGCAACCTCTTCTACCTGGGCCGATACTTACCTGCTGCAGAACTTGGCTGTCTGCTGCCACTTACTATGCTGAGCATTTAAAAGACGTTAAAAATGTCGTCAATGAATTGGACAAAACAGAAGCTTCCTGCATTGCCAAGGCTGACAAATCACTTGAGTGCCCCACTCTTGCCGCTTCCGTTGCATATATTTTTTTTATACCAGAAGCTATTCTCTGGTTGAAAAGTACAACTTTGCCACTGAAAGATGCTCTAGATATCACTGACAATGTTTACAGTAAAGAAATACCTGGACCAGTGGGAGTTGCATGTTCTTCGAAGTTTCAGAAGATTCCTCAACGAAATCCTGGCTTTGAAGATATGAAAATAATCAATTCAATATTGCAGGGAGAAAAGTATACAGGAAAACTACCCTTAGAACCTGCTGCATTGGCATTTATATTCTACGCTCCAATGACATCATGTTCCGTTGAAAGAACCTTTTCTTCATACAAGAATGTGTTACGTGATACTAGGTAATTGTTTACACCAGAAAATTTGAGAATGTATGTAACTATCTACTGCAAGCCAAAATATAATTCATACAACTAAGTACCAGAAAAGCAAAATTACTGATACCTGTATTGATCCACAAAGCAAAAAAACAAAAACTATTTTAATCAAGATAAACCTAATAAATCTATTTGAAGCATATATGAAACCTAAACTGAAGGTTTATTCCACCTAACAATCCGGGCCCTACTCATTATAGTGCTTGTTATTATCACTGGAAGTAATGCGGGAGTTAAGGAACAAAAAACCCAGTGTAATAGACAGTGTGCAGAGCATGCATATGTGTGATCCGTGGCCTCACCTTAAAACGATTGCACTGAAGAACCAATAGATAACAATATTTTTGAATGATGTCAAAGAAGCTTTGATTCCCCCGTGTTTAGATTTTATACACGAGACTCTGGAAGGAATAGAATAAAATAAACTGTTGCAAAGAACACACTTTTAACAATATGTTTATATGTTAAGCAGCATGTAAAAATTGTATATTCAGGATATCATTTAGTTATAAATAATATTACAGAAATTGTGTTCTCATTGGTTGAATAACAATTGCAAATTTTAAGTTAATTCCTTGTGAAATTTGTACATAATGTATGCCTGCTGCCACAGTGGCAGTGCAGAAATCCTGTGCATCTATGGAGGGTTAAGAACTTTAAGCTCTTCCCCTTAGGCACCTATGGCTGCAAAAGCTAAATGTTGATAAACATAGAAGAAGATTTCTGTTGCAGGAGGCTACAAAGATCAATTTCTGCGACGATCTAAGAAGCCCCTTCTAGCACTAGCAAGATCGCGTTTTCCTCGCCCAACAGTCACACAGCTTCAACAGGCTCTTCCCGAATCACTGTCTTTCATTATTGTACGAGAGCCATTTGAGCGCCTCCTTTCTGCATACAGAAATAAAATTGAAGGATTGCCCGAACGGTTCTACCGTAAACTGGGGCGCGAGATTGTTGAGAAATATAGAAAACGAAATCCATTAGCTAATAATACTGTTTCTGGTCCAACATTTGCCGAATTTGTTGACTATGTGTCAGGCAGGGCACCACAATTTGATGAGCACTGGGCTCCTTATCAGTCCTTTTGTACACCTTGCCTTGTGAATTTCACTGTTATTGCAAAATTGGAAACACTAACAAGGGATCAAGAATACATCATACGAAGAGCAGGCTTGGAGAATATCCTAATGCTTCGCCAACATAGTAGACAAAAGCCTAGAACTGTGTTAAATAAGGCTAGAGATGGTAAAAACACTAATCTGCTTATAAGGAAATACTATGCACAACTTTCCTTGGATCAGCTTGAAAAGTTATACAGGATATATGGCAATGACTTTGAAATGTTTAATTATAACTTCACAAAGTACTACAGTATAGTCAAACATGATACAACTACTTCAACTGAATGATAATAATCAATTTTTATTATTTTTTTGTTCCAAATTACATACCTATGGGGACCATGTACGTAAATGAGTAATATATTTGTGTTTCCCACAAAGCTTTACATTGCAGTCTTGCTAAGATCATTGCAGTTGATTTAATTTCTTCCCACTCTGCAACAGCTTTCTTTAAGCTGCACAACAGAAAGAACAGATGAAAATTGCTAATAAGATGTTGGAAATGGAAACTATGTAACACGGATGTAGGCTTGTGGTGAATTTGTTTTTTTTTTCTTTCTTTTCTTCTTTCTTTCTATAAAATAATCTGTATATTATCAGCACACTTACAAAATCACATACCTGCGTACTAATTTTACGGTAGAGGAAAGAAAAATAATGTATTTATTCTCGTTGTTCAAACTTAATAAGTATTACCCTACATATTTTGCTGTTTATGAATTTCACAATCTTGGCAGTCATTACATAAAGGCAGTGAAAGTAAAGGGACATTTTTTCCACTTTTGTTTTTGGTCCATAGAATTAGTAAAATGCAGATACTCTTTTTTTCAAGCAAGTTGATAATATATGATTTACTTATTCTTCTTCTTTAAGCCTGTTTAAGTAATGCTCTGTGGCTGACTGCTACTTTTCTAATTGCTTCTATTTGTTCCGAATTTAAAAGAGAATTTAATGCATGGTTGCTTTCTTTGAATTTAAAATGTTTCTTCTGTGTGATACATAGTTGTAGCAGTAATAGCATTTTGGCGATGTGAAACTGCTAGGTTCATCAGCGCTGCACTCTGGCTATATATTTACTCACATTCAGGTCCAAAAAGCTATACAATCAAAGCAATCAGAGAGAGAACCACTGGGAGTATAAAAATATGAAAAGTAAACCAAAAAGTACAAAAATTAAGCCATAGAAATCTTGCACATTTGTTAAACAAGAACTAATCCTAAGTAATACATGTTCTCGCACAGTTCAAAAGACAATATCACATGAGAAACTTCTCTAATACAGATAGCAGTAACGAGCTTCAATGTTAACTTGCTTCAGACAAAACCTACGTTTGTACGGTTCTGACTGCATCTTCAGTCCATCACACAGGGGACACTGATCCTTTGTCAATAGCATCAGCTCAGGCAAGTCCTGGACACTGTGTCGCCCAGAGCAAACATGATTTTACAGTACAATTCTTGCACAGTTCAAAAGACAGTATCTTATGAAAAACTTCCTTTGTGTTAAACTTTCACCTGTTGATTAATTACAATGTCTATATCACATTAGTGCTATAACTTCAGCATGTACTGCAATAATCCTATCAAATACACTTTCTCTGATCAATCATCTCTCCTCCAAAGAATTGGGACTTGTTCAGTTTTACAGGCAGGGCTGTTCACCATAAACCAGCCCCCGAAACCTGGAGAATCAGTGACTCAGGACCCTGGGAGCACCAATCCTGTACTTACAAAAGTAAACCCTTGGGGCCTATGCAATATGCAGAAAAATAGTAATTTGATTTACTACCTTAAGTAACAATATATGAGCAATAGAAATTGAATGTACCAAATAATCTATGGTTATTATAAATAATAATTATGTAGAAGCGATTGATAGTGAAGTATTTCAAATGAAAATGAATGAGGAGTAAGAAAACTCATTTACACTCTTCACTTAAGTAAAATTACCTGGACATGTTTCAAGAGTCCCTTGCTCTCATTGTCAGCTGTTGACCTACTGGCTGGTGGTTGTTTGATTGTCCTGTATCCACCTGTGTTGATCATTTGAGGTGGTATCTGGAGGGTTTGATGTACTTGCTAAGTTTGTCCTCTGCTGGGATATCGAAATTCATTGCAATATTCCTGTTCTTCCAAATGTAGATTTTTCTCCCAAGCATATTACGAGGGCTGATCAATAAAGACTGAGACTGATTTTTTTTCACAGATATTTATTACTCCATTTCAATGTTGACATGATATTTTTCAAAGTAGTCCCCTCCTAACTGAATGCACCTTTTATAGCGTCTCTACCAGTCCTCGAACACATGGTGCAGGCCATTCTTTGTCAGGTCTTTGAGAATTGCCTCACTTTTCTTTAGCACTGCTTCAGTGCTCTCAAATCGAATGCCCCGGAGCTTTGCGTTTAGTAATGGGAATAAAAAGAAATCACAGGGGGTAAGACTGGGGCTTTAAGGCAGATGCGGCACACAGGTAATGTTGAATTTAGCCAAAAATTCCTGGACTTGATTTGCGACGTGAGGCCACACGTTGTCGTGATGAAGTCGCCACCCATTCCGATGATGTTCTGGACATTTCCTTGTAATGTGCTTCCTCAGTGTAGCTAATACTGACGTGTAGTAGCTGCTGTAACAGTAGTGTGAGGGGGGGGGACTGCATGCTGGTAAATCATTCCATTCCGAAACACCAGGCTCGCCTTGCTTAGCACAGAGGACTCGCCCTTCTTTGAAGTCCTTGAACCACCTAAACACCGTTGCACGAGGTAGTGCATCTTCACCATATGCTTGCTTCAGCTTTTCGAAAGTTTCAAGGCTGTATGATTTAAACGAAAATAAAATGTTATTGCTCCTCTCGTGTCACCTCCATTTAGTGGTATGCGAAATTCAAGTAGGGTTAACAATATACAGCATTACTACCAACCTACCGTTACAAGAGTGCTGTCGCTTATGGACATTATAATGAAACCCTGCTCTTTTCAAGTATTTCTGGTAGAGACATAAAACTACCAAGGAAACTACAGAAAAAAATCAGTCTCTGTCTTTATTGATCAGCCCTTGTAGTTCCATAGGCTTTGAGGTTTCGTTTAACAGTTTGATATCCGGGTCTATTTTGTGATTTTTCTCCCAAAAATCATTTGTAACAGCAGATTTTTCAATTTGCTTTTGGTGAATGTTCCTAAAGTGCTCTTTTCTGAGCGTTTCAATATTTCTTTTAGTTTTTCCAACGTATTTCATGTTGCAATCTAGGTATTCTATGGCATATATTCCGGACTTTTGCTCTGGAGGGACTTGATCTTTTGTCTTTGAACTTAGGAGATTTTTAATGCTGTGTTTGTTATATGATGCAAGTTTTACGTGGAATTCTCTAAAGATGTTTTGAAATTTGTGATAAAAGTGTGCATGGTATGTATTGCGTTTTGATTGGTTTGAGTGTGGAGACTTCTGTAATCTTCTTCTTTCTTTTGAATTTATTTATTTTCTTTATTATAGTGGATTTTCTGAAACCATTGGCGACTGCTGTGTTTAGTATGTGGTCAAATTCTGTTCTGTACTCTGTGTAATTCATGGGGATGTTAACCATGACAGATGGTCAACCCAGGCAGATACAGGACAATCAAACAACTGCCAGCCAGTAGGTCAGCAGCTGACGATGAGAGCAAGGAACTCTCAAAACATGTCCAGGTAATCCTACTTAAGTGAATAGTGTAAATGAGTTTTCCTACTCCTCGTTCATTTTCATTTAATCTATGGTTACTTAACTAGAAAGGACAGTTACTCAAGCTCGATGGTTGGAGGCAGTGGTAGTAGTTTGGAGGCATTGCTTTTCTAGCATGAATGTGATGTTTACGCAGTTAAAGACTACCCCAAGACTCTAAAACAGAATGCTATTGAAGCCTGGAGAGCTGTGTGCATGTGCAACTGGCTTTCATAAAGCAAAACAATTTGAGTGCATTAGTAAAAGCACTACAATTTAAGGGAAATTACACTTTTCTTTCTATCTGGCAACATACAGATATGGTGGAACTGAGTGCATCAAAGTCATGGCTACCTTTGTTATACAGTCATTTTCCATACAGTGCTATATGTTTCTCCTGCATGTATGATGATTTAATCAGAATTCTGAGAGAAAAACAGAACAGGTTAATTCATGAAAGTATAGATAAAGTGTAGCAACTTTATTAATTACATATGTTTAACACAAATTCCTACCGCTAAAGAAAGAGAGAAAAAGGAGGAGAAATATGCACTCTGGCATTTAAAATGTTAAAGACATAAAACAGATACAGGAAATAGCACTGAAAGTAGGATAAGACATCTTAATTACCTTGAGCAGTTGGTTTGACCACTTAAAAATAAAGTGAGGCAAGAATCTCTCCTAAAAGCGTAAGAACAGAGGTGTACGCACAACATTACAGCATCAATATTCTTATTTTCTACATAAGGGGTTACTTTTCAAATTAAGTCTAAGTGGCAAAACTGGATGAGCACTTGCTTTTTGCAACCTAGGTCAGATGATGATTAACCAGTCAACTTCCTGAAATTGAAACCTCTAAAACTTTCTCTTACTCCAGAAAAGTGTATAGTTTGGCAAAGATGACATAAAATTTAGAAGGCGTAAAATACTTAGTGCAGTAAATGCACAAAAATTACATGTAAAATAACTTAAAAATTCCATTTTATAAGAATCCTTGAAGACCTGGTAGTACTGCTTCTTTCTGTAATACATACTTAAATTCTTGCCGGTACCACAATAAACACGTATTAAACCAAAGAACACTATTTCCTAGGCCATACACAGATTTCTAGTGTATATTTTATGTTTTGCGTTATGAAGAATAAACAAACACTGTCACAAAAAATGGGAAACATATCCCACAGCCATAGAACACAAATAAGATAATTTATGTGAGATAGTAACATTACGATTCAGCATCCACTACTGAATATTCACGCCCATTTACTGCTGGTCACTATGGTGCAATCAAATTTTAATACTATGCATTTTGTTTTAGCCCAGTAAAGGGGGACCGTAACTGTGATGAAGGAAAGACACACAGATAAGCTCTGACCTATTATAGCACTGTGTACCAATTAGCTCACTGCATTCAGCCTGTAATATTAAATTACAATGTAATGCAATAGAATCCTCTTAAATTCCTCCCTCTGCCGTTCAAAAAGCACATTTAAACACTCAAAGCATTCAAACACACTTTGACGAATTCTTTTGAATCTTCTCACATGAACTTTCATGTAATTTTGATTTCTGAAACATGGCTAAATTCTCTCCTTCCGTCAATACATATTGAAATGAATGGATATACTTTGCTCCGTAATGATAGGGCCAACAAAAGAGGTGGTGGTGTACCTGCTTATGTAAGAACAGAGTTATTTCAGCCTTATCATCAGAGTACACAGCACAACCTGAATTCCTTTTCATAGAAATAATGACTAATTATATGAAATGCCTAACATGTGTAGTATACAAAGTAAACCACATTAATAACATAGAGGCTGCATTACAAAATGTACTACCTGATTATGAACATGTCATCCTTATCGGTGATTTTGATACAAACTTAATGGCTACTGATGCTGCATCAACCATACAGTTAACAACCATGTTCCATTCTAATAACCTAAACATTCTTCCTCTTCAACCAACACACCATATGCATATGTCCACAACTTATCTTGACCTGATTGTGACCAAAACCCTGGACAGAGTGCTGACTTATGGACAACTTCTATTAGGTGGAATATCAAACCATGATATATTCATTCATAACCTGGCAGAGGGTGATGGTTTTTTTCAGGTGTAAAGATCCTTAGCGTGGCTTCCTTCGGAAGGGAAGTAGAGCCGATGGTCCTGCGTCGTAGATTTACAGCACGTAAAAGAACCCCAAGCCTGATAAAGAGCCCTCTGAGCAAAATTACCAGTCTTTCACGCCCAATATGGAATGGGACGCTAAGAACCATAGTGGTTAAAGAGCATCCATAATATAATTAAAAAAAAAAAAAAAAAAAAAAAGGAATAAGATATATTCATTGCTTATTCTCTCAAATGCCCAAGAAATTTGCACCATATAGCTACCTAGAGAAACCTAAAATGCATTGATGGAGCTGTTCTAAAAAAAGATGCCCTACAGATACCCTGGTGTACAATTTGGATGTTAAACAATGTAAATGAAAAAGTTAAATTATTATTAATGATCTCATTATATGACAAGTTTTCCCCAAGAAAAATCTGAGCTGTTAAGATGAAACCAGCTCCTTGGATGACTGATGCTAAACGTAAATTGATCACAGAAAGAGACAAAATATATCAGAATTAGAGAAGAGAGAAAACAATTGACAAATTTGAGCACTATAAACGAATATGTAACCAGACAACTCAAGCAACCAGAAACACAAAGTGAGAATATATGTATGGCACTACAAAGATATTTGCAAGTGCTTCAGGCCTTTGGAATACTTCACACAAAATGGGAACACAGAAAACAAGGGCTCAGGTAGACAACATCCAGGTACCTTTAGACTCACTCAGTGAATACTTCATAAATGTTGCCACCATCCCATTAGACAAAAATGACACTATTAATCAACTACATTACTGCTCTAGACGTAAAGAAAGCCTTGTTGAGAATTATCATTAAAGCTGAAGGATGCGACAAAATTAACATCACTATAATACGACCGATTCTTGACATACTACCTACTGTGACCCATAAACTTAATGCATTGATAATAACCTCCACATTCCCCTATTTATGGAAACATGCCTCTATTTTTCCCCTCCCTAAAATCAAAATTCCTCATTCTCAAATGATTATGGCCTATTGGTATCCTTCCTGTCATGTCCAAAGTACTTGAATGGATAGTTCACAGACATGTTACAGACTACCTCAATGAAAACGAGTATCAGTGGGCTTCAGACAGGGATACAATACAAATACAGCACTATTAAAAGTTACTGAGGACATATGTGAAGTCACAGACAACAGACAATTGACTTTACTAACATTATTGAATTTTTCTAAAGTGGAGATTCACATTATGTAAGTTTGAACATTTGAATTTATCTTTTTATCAAATCAATTACACATGGTTCAAGTCTTATTTATTTGAGTGCCAGCAATCTGTTGTAATCAAACTGATCTCATTGGAAAGAAACAAAAGCTGGTGTACCACAGGGATCAGTGCTTGTACCTCTGTTGTTTGCTATTTATGACATTACAGATAGTATAAGATGTAAACACCATATTTTCGCTGATGACTTACAACCATGTTTACACATGGATTCTAGTAATTTAGAAGACCTAATTAAGTCTGTAAATGAAGAGTTAAATTCACTATCGATCCAGAAAAGTCACAAGCTATCATTACGGAACAACACAA
Source organism: Deroplatys truncata (assembly GCA_030765065.1). Lineage (NCBI taxonomy): Eukaryota > Metazoa > Arthropoda > Insecta > Mantodea > Mantidae > Deroplatys > Deroplatys truncata. The sequence continues at coordinate 24,144,773 of CM060987.1, forward strand.
GTGACTGTTGGGAACTCTGAACTTGGATAACATAGAACACCTTGCATTAGATAATTTTGAAGTCTCATTTTGAAATACAGTAAAAAATCTTTGAGTTTATATGGATCAAAATCTGAACTGGAACATACAAGTTACGCATCTACGCAAAAATGTATTCTCAATAATCTATCCTTTAAAATGTATGAATGACTTTCTACCAACTTCAATTAAGAAAATATTAATACAAACACTTGTGATACTCCATTTTGACTATGATGATTATCTTTTTACTAGCTTAACTGAAACTTTGACTCTAAGACTTCAGCGGACTCAAAATATATATGTATGCCTTTTATGCAATCTCTGTCGATTTGATGTTACACCATAATTCAAGTTACTGTATTGGTTCCAGTTTTGGGAATGAAGAACATTGCATTCTTTATCACTTCTCTACCAACTCCTTCATTCATGCATTCCAACTGTTTGCTTTAAATATGTTTCTGACTGTAATAATTGAGAAACTTGTTCACAAAACTCTTTCACTTTAGCTATATACGAGGTTTGGGGCAAAAGTCATGGCAACTATTTATTTTCTTGAAGATACCAGTCCAGTTGGAAAATGTGACATATACAGATGAAAGGACAAGGTGTTAGCTACATGTGTGGACAACGAATAGCACTGAAATATCGTAACACACTAATTTATTATGGTAGTAACACGGCAATATGGCCTTCATGGTGCAAAGGAATGACAGCACAGTACACATACAGTTGACACGACAAACCTGGGCCTAAAGACCTTCAAAGTAGTTCCCTGCTACTATTGCCACATGCTGCCAACGATGTGGGAGGCGTTGAATACCATCTGCCTCAGCATTTGCCGCACCATGTGTGAATCGAGTCACCTGTTCGTGCACAGCATTAGCAATGTCCTCTCGTGTTGCAAACCGCCTACCACGTAGTGGTTCCTTAATCTTTTGAATGAGATTAAAGTCACAGGGCAAAATGTCGGGAGAGTACGGTGGGTGCTCCAATTCTTCCCATCCCCAACATCGCAGTAGCTGCCCTACACACTCTGCTTTATGTGGTTTTGCATTGTCGTGCAGGATTATTGCACTGTCCACAAGATCCGGACGTTTCTCCCGAACGCCACATTGTACCTGTCGCACCAGGAAGTCCCTGTAGTACTGTGCGCTCACTGTTCTGCCATGTGGAACAAAGTGGCAAACAATGACACCCCTGATGTTATATGCGATGATAACCATCAATTTGACTGGGGAAGGATTGTGACGGAACTTCTGCCTCCTTGGTGATCCAGCATGTCACCACTCCAGACTGACGTTTCAGTTCTGGTTCGTATACCCTGGCCCAAAATTCATCGATGGCAATTATTCGTGACAAGAATTGATCGCCGACCTGTTGCCAGCGTGCAAAGTGTTCGGAGCATATTGCATAGCGCACCCACCTTTGAACTTCTGTCAGTGCATGCGGTACCCACCGCGATGCGATTTTGCATAGTTGCAGCTCATTACGCAATATCCTATGGACGGTGCGTTTCTCAATGCCACTTGCCATCTCTAACTCCAGTAGCGTCCATCGTCTGTCTTCATCCAGGAGCTGCTCGATGACAGCACGTGCCACGTTGGTCCGCACACTGACAGGTCGTCCCGAACGTTCTCATCACTGGTTGACACACGTCCTTGCTGAAACTTTCCTAACCAGCGTGCTACCGTACGGTATGGTAGGGCATTATTCCCAAGGGCTTCCACTAATTCACTGTGACATTCCATCGCATTTCTCCCTCGGAGAATGGCTATTTTGATGTAAGCGCGCTGCTCAACATGGGTTACTTCCATCTCGCACGGCACTCACCAACTGACTGATTTCGCTGTCCTACTACCAGCTATCACAGAGCCATCTGTTGTTCTGCATACACACTATGCCTGCAGAACTTCTACACGACACATATACGTTTGTGATGCATTCACATATCTACAAGTAAAAAAATAGTTTCCATGACTTTTGCCCCAACCCTTGTATTTTATCATACAACCTTCTATTTATTCACCATAGCATTAGCTCATCTTTGGAATTCCCTGCCGGAAGATATCAGGGACTGTCAGAACGTTCTATAGTTCAACAGGAAAACTAGGGCATACATTTATAGTCCAACCTAATCTGCTGCTATATTATACTCATAAATACCTTGCAACTTTAATTTGTTAGTACTATTACTTTATGTGCTAGCAACTATTATTTCAAATTTAAATATTAAACCATTTACAGTAATTGTTTCTACCTATTTGAATATTCTGCTTAAAACTATTCTATTGCAGCAGAGTGTGCAATTGGCAGCAGCGTGGACAAAATTGCAAATTTCTTCATTACTGTGAGGAGCTAGTTTACATAATATAATTCCATGTTTGCTATGGTATCTTTTTTCTTCTCTCTTTCCTTTGCTCAATGTTACAATTGTAACTGAGCGTTTTCAGCTTGCCTATTTCCAAAAGCTTTTCATCTTTTTTCTCTTTCACTATTACTATTAAAGTGAGCAGCATTTACCTTCTTTTTGTGTTCTTTCATGTAGGTTCAATAATAATGGCATTGCAAAATCTCGAACAATTACTCAAGGAAGAGTTAGGCTTTATACTTAAGTTACGAGGAGTAACATTTAATGTTTCGGATACTGTTCCTGTACTTTTGCAACTTTTAAAAGATCACGTGCAGGCGCATCTGAATATAAAGTGCTTTACTAAAGAAGTTTGCAAACTTATTATTTTCAATACAATGAATTTTGTAATGCTATTTAAGAATAAACTGGAGCATTTTCACCTGCTATGTTACATCACCTTAAGGCACGTATTACTCATTTTGTCGAACGATTACAATATTTGCTTTCGTTCCCATTTCTTATGGAGGATAAGGTTAAAGTTCAGGATTTACTTCGTCAATGTTACTGCATTCTATAGTGGAGCCATTGTTAGTGGGTTCAGATGAAAAGAGTAGAATTGGGCGGTGAATCTTTGTTATATAATTCTACTTTACCAAATTCTGTTGCGTTAGAAGGGGAACGACGAAATGTTTTATTTCAGGCTTTAAAAATACCACATCCAGCACAATTATTATTAGATTCTGCTCATTATAAACTTAATACTGCTGATCATGCTATTGCATTTCTAAACTTTTGTTTCGATTACAGGATTTGTGTGGGGTTTCTTTGTTTCCAGTTACAGACTTTTATACTTTACTCCTTTCAGCTGTGGAAGGTAAAATTGAGTTTTTGGTACATAATGCCTTAGGAAATGATTTTGATTTAACAACTTTTCATGTTGCAGTTCTGGATTTTTTTTCTTTCCACTTCAGTATGTGCCCAATACCTTTTTAAATTTTATTATGCAACTCAACAGTCATATGAGGATTTGCTTGTATTTTCGGAGAGAGTTGAATTGTATGCTTGAATTTTTCATATGGGTGATTCAGAACATCAAGTCTGTGACGTTATAGTTTCGGGTTTGAATTTTAAGACACATCTGAGAGATGGAGGAAGATGTATTTGGATTATAGAATTCTAACATGCTTCCTGTATTATTTGTTTCTTCTCGGAGAGTATGCATAAATTGGGTGTCTTTCATAGTAACTAAGCCTGCCTTGATTACATAACAAAATGTACTGGCAGCTTTACATTGTAACAAAAAATTATATGCTCACAATACAGAGTATTTGTTTGGATACATGACCATTTTGGGGAACTGCTTGCCCTATGCTGTAATCTTTCTAACTGGTTCTGTTCCCCCTTCACTTTTCCGCCTCTCTGTGTACCGGCTAAACAGTTGATGCAATGTCTGTGCTATACTGAGATTGATACGTTGTGAGACCATGGTTTTAATGTTACAATGTGCTAGTTCTGGTATACTGACAAAAAGTCTATATATTTTAACACACACACACGTATGATTCTTATAGAACAACAAACTCTTGTAGAGAAGTGAGATATAGACAGATCCCTTGCTGTTCATGTGCCTTACAGAGAAACACTTAGTAATTTTGTGAATGGATTTAGGGAAATGGGAATTATTCTTGATAAGAAACCAAAAGTAAATAAATCTTCATGTTCTTACAGAGGAAAAGCTTGATGACTTTGGAGAAGCGTTAGAACAAAGTCCAAAGAAAGCTCTGAGAACGCTTCCACAGGAATCAGGAATTTTGCAAACCTCGACTTGGAATGCCACTAAACTTTTAAAATTAAAACCTCATAAGATAGCCAGTAGGTCAGGAACTGCAGCTACACCATAATGTGAGTAGAGGTAATTTCTGCAATTGGGTGTTGGATTGCTCAATTGACCTGCATTTATTTTTTTTGTGGACAAAGCACGGTTATATTTACATGGCCATAAAGTTAATTAGTATTACTGGAAATTTTCATAAAAGATGTGAGAGATGTGTGGCGTGACATAGTTTCCAATATCTTCTTTGATGAAGGTATGTAGTTATTGTAGTTTATAATTTGCATAAGAAGTCTAAGCGCTTGAATTTAAGGGGCTATGAATTCCCTATCCCTCAGCAAACAGCATGCATCCTAAAGCCAAGCAAATTTCTGATAGGCTGGCCATGCATCCAGATGAGGGTTCTGTATTATTTACTCATAAGAGCTTCCATTTTCCTATGAATAATGGTAAAAACTGAAGATTGATGCAGTAATTACAAACAAAGTCACAATTGGGTTTGTATTGTGCATTTGGAGGGATTAATGTCATTAGCTTCCACTTGATACAAGCATTTACAATAAATGCATGTCCTAGCAATGCCATTTTACTTCACTTTTATGATACACGATACCAGTTCGAGCTTCAGGAAAGGAAGAATGACAATAATAAACACTTCAATAGTAGATTCAAAAGCCTTATTAGATATATTGTTGTATCAATATGGTAAGTGTACTTCAATGTCAACTGCTGAAGAATGTAACTGCAACAATGAAAGTGGAATATATTAAAAAAGTTGAAGGTTTCATACAGAATGCATAATGTTCCTTTGGAAGGTTGTCGTGCATTTACATATTTTAATTACAGCTAGGCAATTAATGACGAGGAAAATGTCTTATTTGAATTGAAAAGAAATGAACTATGGAAAACAATCAACAGTTTTGTCAGGTAGGCTACAGACAGTCCACGTTCTCCTACATGGGGGATAAACAGAAAGAAAATAATTCCTGTCTGTGCTGTGAGCAGAAGAGTATTCTGAATGTGGGAGTATAAACATTCAATAGATTATTTTGCTTAATGGAACAGTCTGTTGTTAATATTTCAAGGGAAGATACAGGGAAGCTGTTTAGCTTTTCCACTATCATAAAACCACCACACATCCTAGTTATAAGATATATTTTAATCACACCACTGGCCACATGCTTAAAACTTCTTGACCTTGGAATACTGAAGTAGACAGAATCTTTATAATGGCTAAACATCAAAGAAGTCACCTATATTTATTAGGACGTAAATAAAGCTCAAGTTTTTTATTTGTGCTTGGTCACTATGATTGTACATACAAAAATGTGCTGCAGTATTGAGAAAAAATATGCACGCACGCACACATACACACACACAAAATTAAAGGCGGGTTCACAACTCAAGAACGGAAACTAGAATAGGGAGCAAAGCAGCATACATTCTGGTTCACAATATCCCAGGAATGAGAATGGGAATGCAAAGTGGATAGTCGATTTTGCATATTAGGACGTCATTTGTTTATCACGATCAATGACATTTTTTCACTTGCTTCCAATTCAGTCAATGTGAAAATTCTACAGAGTAAACATTTTCTAAATGTAGATCCTTTACTATTTCTGATTCCTCTAGTCATACCAGAGATTAATATGTTGTACCATGTGTCCTTTATTAACAGCATACCTTAAAGTTATGTGTTCTTCTTTATTAATTTCTACCAGTTTTTGCATTCTTTGTAGTTTATTTCTTTTTTTTGGGGGGGGGGAGGCAATAGCCAATTTTGAGTTGCATATAAAAGTTACAGAAGAAACTTTTACTACAAGAAGCAATGCTCACTGGATCTGAGGGAATCATGATGCACATCTGCTGGAATTTCTTCCAGTTTCATTTTTCCAGATTGAACTAAAGAGAGCTCTAGCGGCTGCTTTGAATAATTTCTACACCGAAAAGTTGAATATGCACAATACGGATCTAATATACCATCCCCAGGTATGAGAACAAGAAAGTTAAAATCTGACCAAGTCTTCCTTCCTGTTTCCAAGAGAGCTTCCCATTCATTGTGACATCATTATAAATATACAGTAAAACCTGCCTTCAACAGACACCTTGTTAAACAGAAATATTTCATGGTCCCATGAATTCTGGGCTGAAAAACATGCTAAATTCCCTTTATTAAATGGAAACTATCTTACGCGGACAACAGAAATGAAAGTACATCTTTAACAGAAATTTTCCACTTCCGGAATGCAGAGTTTAGAAACTTTTCAGGCACCCTGTGAAAGTCTGCTCTAACTACATAATGTTTAGGTTGAAACTTGACCATTTTGCTGCTACCTGACCTGTCTAGGAAGGGGGGTATGCTAATGATGGTGTGAATATTGAGAAACCTGTCACACTCATCCTTCACTGCATACTAAGTTAGCAACAAGCACGGCTGATTGTCTTTTATTGTTGTCTCTTCCCTTTCCATTTCCTGCTCTAATGACTGGTCAGACAGCATAGAATACAGCTCTTAACAGTACACCTCTAAACTTACATAGGTGATATTTTAGTTCAGCATTAGTCACCATGGCTTCGAAAATAAGAGTTGTGCTAGATCTTAACACGAGAGTGAAAGTGATTTATGCTAGTGAACGTGATAAAGATCATGAAGGTATAATAGTAGGCAAAACTCAAGTTTATAAGATTCTAAAGAAGAAAACAGAGATTTTGAACCGGTGGGAAAATTATGCTAATGGAAAAATAAAGAGGAACTTAAGAAAACTGAAAACCAGGACATTAATGAAATAGTGTGGGAGGAGTTTGTTAGTGTTAGCGCAAAAACTTCACCGCATATCAAGGCCTATGTTACAGGAATATGCTAAAAACGTAGCTGAAAAACCGGTTAAGACTGAATTCAAAGCATCTAATGGATGGTTGGAGTTTTTCTGCAAAATACATCAGTTAGTTTTAACAAACTTTGTGTTGAATCGAATGACATTAATATCGAAATATTGCTGAATGGATTGCTAAACTACCTTCAATAATCAAAGGATACAAACCTGAAAACATGGCAAACAGCGACGAGACGGGACTATTCTTCTACGTGTTAGTGAATAAATCATTATGTTTAAAAGGTGAGAATAGGTGTATTGTTTATGGTTTAATTTTGTTAATAGCCTATGCCTACCTTCTTTAAACAGAAACCTATCTTTAACGGAAATGTTTGAGAGCCATGTTCAATTCTTCTGAAGACAGGTTTTACTGTATTTTAACTTTGTCATTCTCGTTCTGGTTTCTGTTCTCGGTTATTGTGAACACACTGACAATGCTATCACATAGTTTTGCTATGGATTGAAGGACAGGAACAAGCTACTTGTGTTATGGGTATGGAAACATGGAAATATCTAATACTTTATCCAAACACAGGAATGCTTGGAAACTACACCAATGCAAAAAGTTCAGCTCATTTTCTTGTTCATTAATTTTTCACATGTCCTACTAAAATAATCAGAGAGGGCTTTGAATGCTCAAATCTACCATGCTGATGATAAGTAATTTTACTACAAGTGAAATATATTTAAGCAGGCAAAAACCTTTGCTTCTTAAATATCATAGCCATGTAAAAATATACATGATTATTATTATTATTATTATTATTATTATTTTATTTGCATGCATAAGCTTGGTACTGTTATGCATAAATTTATGATCATATGATACTTGAATGGTTTAAAGAAGAAAGACATAATTGGCAATTAACACGAATATATCCCCAGTTCGATTCGCTTTCAATGTCCCTAATAAGTATTCCGCTATATTAATGTAAGGAAAGATAATTAAATTTACCAAACTATAATAGTGACAGGAGGTAAAATGGAAAGAAAAGCAAGGCACCAAATAATAATTGAGGTGAATTTGACACAAACTTCGCTACCAGAACAGGTTTCAATCTTGCCTTGAACTCAAGATAGCTGATGATGCAAGAAAAGGCTCTTTGTAACACATTTTGGATTAAAAAAAAACAACAACAAACAAACAAACAAACAAAACACTAGGTAGTGAAGTTATAAAAATCTGTCTCAATCATTAATAACTACTTCACTATAAATTCCAAAGTGAAGGCACTGAATGTTGGCAACTGCAGTTGTTATGATTATTTTTAGCCCTTCTTTGTGAGTGTTCTGTTCCCTTGCCTAGTGTCCCATGCTTGCAGGTGCTTGTGTGTAGATAAGAGATGCAACACAAATGGGGCCAGGATACAGGTGGAGGATATACAAACACTGCAAATAATAGGACAAGATAAAGCTTATGATAAGCAATGCCAGTGTATATGGATTACGTTTTTTACTAATAGGTATACTCTGAAATTCAACTTGAGTATTATGAAATTATTCTATACAATCTTCTCAAATACAGCAATAAATGCCTAGAATTTTGTGAAAACCTGATCTAATTAGAAAACATAAATAAGAAATAAATATTTTACATATCAAATTTATAAGTATTTTGATCTTGCATATTTTCGTAACAGCTGTTTTGGTAGCTCATTTACCAAAGAAAACAAGTTCAGATTTGCAGTAGCAAAAGTAGATTTGAAAAATGAAAGAAGTTATATTACTTTGCTTTTTTATGCAGCAGCAGCAGCAGCAACAACAACGAAATGTGAAAAGGATAAACATAAATATGACTGCATTTACATGTGAAAGTGTTTATTTATGAAGCAGTATGGAGCCCAAAGTAACAATGTGATTCAGTACATAGTACCAGTTAGATTGGAGAATTGCACTTGTATATATTGACTATAACCTTGTATGTATCTGTAAAACTTCTTTGTATATGTGATATACAACTAAATTGCCCACACAACTTGAATTCCTTTGTATCTTCACTTAAGAAATGCTTTTTATGCATTAACCAAATCCAAGTGCCAATATTTAACCATGCTAAGCTGATAATTGAATTGTGAAAAAAGCAGAAAATCCAAGAACACAGAGGTGTGAAAATTATTAGACTCGAAGCTAAGTTTTGGTTATGTACCGCCTGAGGTTATGTCTCCTAGGTACTGAAGCTTTAGTGTGATAAATGCTTACAGAGTTTTCCATCAATCAGAATTAGATGATTGTTTGACCTTGTACTGCTGGACAGTTGGAGATATTTTTTCTTCGCTGAAATACACTTGTCAAAAATAGGTATTAGATGACCGTTTCAGTCATTCTTCACCCCAATGTTATTTGTGAATATTCAAGGCCATGCCTGGAAATTAAATATTAGATATTTGCTTTATGATGTGTGATTTTTGTTCTGTGTAGATTTTTGAAACTGTGGATTCAAAAAATGATTGTTTTGCAAATAAATATTACTAATGTGATAGTGTTATTAGAGGAAAAGAAATTGAATGAAAAATAGCTGACAGGTATTCACATAAGATGTTTATACGATTTTAGACATTTGTAAATTATTTTGAAACTCAGAACTTAAAATCATTTTACCATACAAATATGCACTGATGTGCATAAAAAGTGGGCCATTTCCCTAGATTGCAATAGTGTTTTACCCTCCATAAGGTAACCAACCTTTCACTCCATCCAGCTAGTATCAGCTATGTGACAATGAACAATGTTACAATCAGTGTGAAATGAAGGGGTGTTTCACTTACCACCTCTATGAAAGAGTTTCACATCTGGTACACAAAGAAAGGCTAAAGTAATACAATGTAAGTCAGCCTTTAGAGGGAGGGGTGAAGACAGCTGCATTTGTATGAGAGCTTTTACCAGAGACATGGAGAAGCAAGCTTCCATCTAACAGCAATAAGACAACCATTAAGAATACAGTAGTATAGCATGAAAACACAAGATTTAAGTGTATTAAAAGAACAACAAACAAAAATTTCTTATTTCTATGTTTTTATCATATATTTTTACGGCAAAATTCAATGAAGCTTTACCGCTTAATGGTACTCTGCTAGTGAAAACTGCAGTTTGGCCATATTTTGGGGTGAAGTCCCCTGCCAATCAAGTGGATAGAATTATGCTCAAAGAATAGAGGAGGTCAGTTTTGCAGAGGGCGGGGTTAGATTTGTCAGTTGCAACATAAACTGCACTCTATTATGGCCCACTTTTTGTGCACATTTGTATACTTGAATTTACATAATAGTTTTCACATCTCTGTAGAATACTTCACAAATACAAATACAAAAAAAAAAAAAAAAAAAAAAAAAAAAAAAAAAAAAAAAAAAAAAAAAAAGAAGGCATAATGTGTGAATTTTTTTATAACTTTGAAAAGAATTTCAAGTAATATTTTCAAAGGTCATATATTTGGATATTTCATAGCAAGTTTTGTGGGTTGTGTAATATGTCACTCCAGTACCTGCTATGTGCGCTCACTGTTTCAGTAAATGCTAACCTTGTACTTTTCCCCTCAATTCTCTGTGGTATATTTTTTAAAACTGTTGTCACTATTGACAATCACTTTCAAGGCAGACTCTTTGCTTTCTGCCACAAAAACAGAATAAATGCTGAGTGAAAGATGAATAAAAGGTGTATGTGTATGTATGTACATGTATTCTCTCCAATGGCACAAAAAAAAGTGCAACATACTGGGGAACAATGTAAAATAAATGGTTCATTCTTTTACGGAAGTAATTCTTTGAGTAAAAGGATAATTTGTTATATTCCATGTGATTATTACAGAATAGTCTACTTCTTGTATACCTATTTATTCATGTTCTATGGATGTGTTAAATGCACAAATATTTTCTATGTATACATATTTTTTTCTTGTATGTGCTTTGCATGTGATGAATCAAATCATTATGTTCTGGTTAACAAAGTACAGGAATTAAAGGCCATGCCTCAAAATGCTATATGTGTTCTTTTATACATTCTTTGTTCCATTTTATCTGTCCAACAATATTTGCCCCATCTTTCTAGCATATATATTCTGAAGATGGCAGGATGAAAATCTATTTACAGTACACTCTTGATTATCTGTGTGCTGTTTATCTGGTTTGCAAATTACCCATGCATGGCTTATGCTCAGAAATATTTAGCACTTATTAATATTAATAGAAAGTGACAAAAAAAAAAAATCTGGACAAAATTACACTGGAATTCAAATCAAAATGGTAGCTAAGCTTTGCTGCTTCAATGTTAACAGTTCCCTGTTGAGGGGGTGGGAAAAGGAACGTCTCATTGAGAAACAGTAAGGGGAGAGAATCTGAGCAGATGATCAGTCAGTTTTTATGTATACTTGAGTGCATGGAACCCCGCAGATATAATGTACAGTGGCTTATGTAGGTAAAAAAGTACTAAACTGCCTCTGTTCCCACCCCTTGCCTGGTTCTAACATTCCACTTAATGTTTGTCTTGCTGCCCCCTTTTCCTTCACTCCTCAACCTGAAACTGATCTGTGTCCACAGTTTAATTTTGAGTGCCAGAGTTTTGATATCAAAACAACATGAGACGGACTCATCCAGGGAAAAATTATGAGGGTAATCCAGAAAGTCCCGGACGTTTTGAAATAAACAATTAACAAAATGCAAATATCAATGTTTATTATCTACATTTGAAAGGTACACTCTTAAGCTATTTTTCTACATAATCGCCATTCAAACTGAGGCATTTATCATACTGTGGCACAAGTTTTTCAATACCCTCTCTGTAGAAATCTGCCGCCTGCAACTTCAACCACTGGTTTACACCGGCATGCAGTTCAACGTCAGTATCAAAACATCAATCTGATGCACCAAACTCCATGAAATTTGGGGAAAATGTTCTGAAAGTTCTGTAATCGTGAAACGACGATTTTCACAAATTTTGTCATTGATTTGCATTGACAGTTCATCAGTCATAAGGCTAGGCCTATCACTGCAATCCTCATTGTGAACATTGGTATGGCCATTTTTAAAATCAATGCACCATTGCCTGACTTGGCTTTCACTCATTATTTCCTACCCGTAAACATCACAAAGTTGACGATAAATTTCAATTGGTTTGTTCTTTTTAGCCAACCGCACAAGTGGCTGGGTTTTCTATTGCATTTTAACAACTCACAGAGAGCACAGTAAGGAAGGCACAGTCCTCACACTACCACAGCTGGATGCGTACTGAATATAGGAATGTTCTGACACCAAGATGGCCACAATAGGCCAAAACATCTGGGACTTTCTGGACTGCCCTCGTAAATAGAGTTTTATTTATGGATGCTCTTTAACTGCTGTGGTCCTTAGTGTCCCATTCTATATTGGGCGTGAAAGATTAGTAATTTTGCTCAGAGACCTCTTTATCAGGCTTGAGGTTCTTTTACGTGACGTAAATCTACGACACGAGACCACCGGCTTTACTTTCCCTCCGAAGGAAGCCATGCTAAGGAGTTTTACGCCCGAAAAAATCCATCGCCTTCCACCAGGTTTGACCCCATGATCTTGGGAACTAGAGGCTAGCATGGTAACCACTACACCACGGAGGACGACCACTCACCCAGGGGCATGCCTTCTAGCCACTCAGGTGAAATGTTTCTGTACTCTTCCCCTTTCGCTGCTCACCTGTGCCTCACCTTTGTTCATGAGCTAATGTGTGTGTGTGTTGGGCTTAAGTTCAAACAAATAAGACATTGACTCATCCAGGGGCTGGTGTGGACTGTCATAGCAAAGCATGCCTTCCAGCCATTCAGGCGAAATGTTTCTGTACTCTTCCCATTTGGCTGCTCACTTGTACCTGACAGGCAGCATGCTTCTTTCTGTGTGCACCACTAAAGAACAGCTTGCAGAATCTGGATTCTGTTGTCTGAAGGTGTAACAGGAGCTGAAATCCACAGAGGACTTTCCGCACAATGTGGAAACAATGTTCTATCAAGGTGAAGTATGTACAAATAGACCGAGAAGTTAAAAAATGGTTAAAAAAGTATGAAGGACAAGGAGAGAGCAGGTCACTCATCCACCCACCGTTTGTGATGTCAACATTCAGCCAGTTCATGCCGTGATTCTGAATAATCAAACAACTGTCTATTGACGAACTGGCAAATTATTATGGAAATTAGTCATGGTTCTGTATGTGAAAATTTTCACAACATTGTCACAATTGTGGTTAACAATAATGTCTGGGACTTAAAAGTACTTACGAGATTGTAAGTCGCCATTGGGGTATGTTATCTCAAAATGAACTTGAGAACACTTTGTGGTTTATTGGAAAAAAAATTACATGTCAGTTAGAGAAATTAATGTCATACCTGCATGTCAGCATTGGAACTCAGTTGGTTAGACAATTTGAAAATCCGTGGTTCAAATCCGGGCTATGACATTGAATTTTTCAGTCTGATTCTACCTTTCCAACCTTAGCCTACACAGCAAGTGTGAAAAAAACAATTAACCCCGTAACTTGTATTTCTGGTGGAATCTTAAATACTGAATTTTTGAATGGAATACTACAGAGAGAGCCAAAAAACTATGAATCGGCTGTGCATGATTTTCCTGTCCGCATCCTCGGCGTGGACATAAAAAGGCGTGGATAAACCATACAACATTTTTAAAACTACTTTTATTTACTTACCAACTTTATGAAAGGAGATGCTGAAACTGGCCACTGTCGTTGTGGCCAGAGAGAGTTATAGGGCCAATTTTTTTCGAGTCAACAGTTGAAGCCCATGCATACATGAATACAATTTTGCCCCCTGTTTTTAGAGAATTAACAGACAGGGAGCGTGATTTTGCCTTTTTTCAACAAGACTCTACAACAGCCCATAGGCCAATATTTTGATGAGAACAATTGAAACTTTGTCTGAGGACAGAATTATTAGCAGACATTTTTTGGTGCCCTCGATCCCCCGACCTAGCCCCCTGTGGTTTCTATCTCTGCGTTAACTTAAAACAAAGTGTACAAGACAAACCCACACACCCTGGAAGAATTAAAACAAAATATTGGCCAGGAAATTGCCAGCATTTCTCAATGTGAACTATGCCGAGTGATGGATAGTTTCCTAAAGAGGTGCCAAAAATGTATGGACGACGGTGAGCAATTTCAGCATCTCCTTTCATAAAGTTGGTAAATAAAGCCTTTAAAAGTAGTTTTAAAAATGTTATATGGTTTCATCCACGCCTTTCTATGACAGCGGCAGATGGCAACGAGCGCCGAGGATGCAGACAGGAAAAACACCGGGCAGCTGGTTTGTAGTTTTTTGGCTCTCCCTGTATAATTCCTCCACTTAAAAATAGGTAAATGGCAGAGAGAGTAAAAAGAAAAATTGCAAACCTTCAAACATGTTCTGTCAGATGAAGTACTTAAACTTTAAAACATGCCAACATAGAGTATTTTGAAAATGGCTAACACTATGAAAAAAAAAGTTGACACAAACAATATATTTAATGAGTTCTAAGTATTCTGTGGTAATAGGTTTGATTTCCCACTTAAACAAAATTGTACAAAATGAAATCAGATTGAAGATGACTTCATACTATTTGCAGAAACTTAAAAATATGCACTTTGTCTGAATAAAACCTTAAGTGTTTTTTTGAGAAAATAAAAAGTTTTCCTTAAAGGCTATTTTGGGGTGGGAGTAATTTTATGAAAACTCTTCACAATGCATCCTTGAAAGATGCTGGACTTAAATACAAAGCTTGGTATACACTTAATTTTTCAGTTTTCTAGTTATAATCTCTTCCCCTCTGTCATGTATGTACACACAAAACATATATTTCTGGTAAAATTCCGATACTAAATCTTTGGGTGGAATACAATATCTCTTCTGCCTATCATAAATAAGTTGTAGAGAAACTAAAAATATGATGTGTTAGATTTGCATGACTTTCTACCCATTATTGTTTATCTTTATATTCTTACGAAAGCCTACTTTTCTAATTCATATTAATTGAGAAAAACATTTACAGATATAGTTTCACTATACATTTTGTTCAAGATATAAGAGGGTTAGAAAAAACAAAATCAATAGTCAGATGCTTAAAAGTGGCTCGGTATATCCTGGCTTTAAAATTCCATACTCTTTACATGACATTGTAAAAACAAAAACAGTGAATAGCGATAACATTTTAAAAAACCTGATGTGTGGCATCACATGACTTTCTCTCTCACTTTTCTACAAACTATTCTTACATAGATTACTCTTCTATCTACTTCTTATTACCTACATAAGCTTTCAATAACAAATTTCATTGTAGATAGGTACAAGGGGAAAAGTGGACTAAAGCGAGTAAGATTTTTAAAAAGGGGATGACTATATGATGGCTTTGAAATTCCATGCTCTTTGCAAAACCATGATTAAAAACAAATAGCAACTTACTACTTGAAAAAGGTTCAAGCATTTAAAAATTCAAACCAATAACAAAGAATATCTCGGAAATGATTAATGTCACAAAAATTATTATTTGACATAAATTGTGCACTTTAACGAGATCTACATTTTTTGAGAAGTAATATTTTGTCTATCTTTTATGATCCAGCAGCTATACATAAGTCATTCAGAATGAAGATGGATTTCACAGACTATTCCCAGAAACTTCAAGTAATACATTTTAATTGTCATGCAAGCATCTTGCATGCACGCACATCCCCCCCCCACACACACGTGTGCGCTGTTTTCTAAAAATGCTTTTTTCTGTATTCGGAAGCCTCAATACAAGCATTTCTAGTGAAATCTAGGTATCAAATTTTTTTATGAAAGGTAAGTATTAGAGAAAGTAAAAATGTCAAATCCTCTGAAATGCTGCAGCAGGCCACAGTGCTGGAATGTCACCTATCATAGCTGGCTGCTAGTAAAGCAATGGCAAGGTATTGTGGGACAAAAGCACAAAGTAAGATACTAGATTACCACAATGCAAGATAATTTCCCTTTTTCCTAACTTATGTTTTCATCACACAAAGATTCTCATGGCTTGACCCTCCAATAGTTTAGTGTCTCTTTACATAAAGCCACAAGAAAAGCCTGTTTGAATGTGAAATATATCAAAGTGATTCCTTTGGGGAAATTCTTCAAATGATTACCAAAGGCATCTAATGTTTCTTTATTGAGAATCTTATTCTATTTGTTAGGGTTCTTAAACCAAACAGTACTTGTGGCTTGGTAATTGTTATAAAGATGGTATGGTTTGCAAGTTTTACAGACATGTCTACATTTTCTGCTGTTTTTGACAGCCAGAAGTGCTGTGATCATCTTGGGTGGATTGCTGAGGTCCTTCTTTCATATGTCTAATAAATCTGAATGATGGATTATCTAGAAATAGTGGACAATCTAGGAACCATCCATTCTGTTGCAATTTCCAGCCTTCCCTCCGAATATGCTGCCGCCGCCGCCGCCGCCGCTGCCACCACCACCCTTTCCTCTAAGACCATAAATATTTTCTCTCTGAGCACAAGACTGCCCCAAACAGTATTTCTTTTCCAAGCACACTATGCATGTTTGCCTTTAATTCTTTGGCACTTTTATCCCGTATATAGGCTCGAAAAAAATGGAACTGCATTTTCAGTAGTGCAGCTATAGCATTTGCGATCTTCTTCCAATCTAAATTGATGAATTTCTGTGGAGGCAACCACACGGGAAGAAAACCCTGCAAGCCTTCTACAACCTTCTCCAACAGATTTCTATGCTTTATCTCATATGGAGACCAATGGCTGTTTTTACAGTCAGTAATTTCTTGTTAAGAGCAGGTTGGTCGTGTGTTTTAAAATAAATAAATTAAAGGTATTCCTTTCACGTGCAAATATCCTTTCCTTGACCCATTCCTTAAATTAAAAATGCAAAACAAAAAAAATTGAATATATGACAACTGTCAAACAATAAGAAATTAATCATATTATTGCAAATTGCAATGATTCCAACATTTTCTGACTACACCTGTGCCCTCATCATCATTTCCTCTATAACCACATGTCTCCTATGACCACTTTATTGCCCCCTCCCCCCATGTACTTCCTTTTCTCAGAATCCCAAAAAACACCAATGGTAGGGGCACTTAAGTGATTGTAGGGGAGGCTGAAAATGCCAGCAGAACTGATGGGTCCTAGATTATCCACTATTTCAATTATCTTTAATGGAAACTTAAAAAAATTTGTTAGTGCTGTTTCAATTTTTTTTAAAATTGACCATGTATGAAATTCAACAGGTCATTCTATGGTTTTTAGAGGGTAAACATTGTTTTCTATGTTGCCAACTGCTGTTTTAAAACATTTTTCTTGTGTTACATTCACATGACTTTCTCTACCCATTCAAAAAACTATTCTTAAAAAAGCTTATTCTTCTATCTACTTCATGTTAATTGAAACAAGCATTTGTAAAAATGGTTTTGTTACATATTTCCTTGTAGGTACAGTAGGAATAGGGAATGCAGTAGGCTTAATGATAGTTGAAACTTTTAAGAGCTGGTCACTGATGTGGTGGCTTTGAAGTTCCCTTGTCTTTGTATGACCAGAAAGGGAAGAAGAAGACGAAGGGAGGGGGGGAAGAGCCAGTAACAGCTTCTCACTTCCGTTTGAGAAGCATAAGTATTTCAAAATTCAAACCAATAGCAAGAAATACCTTGGGAGGAAAAAAAAAACAACTAAATTGTGTCTTTAACGAGCTCTACATTTTTTGTGTAGTAAGAGTTTGTCTATCACTTACAGTTTACCAGTTATACAAAAGTTATTCAGAAAGAGGAGGACTTCACAAGCCATTCCCAAAAAATTTACGATATGTTTCATTTGTCATGAAAATATCTTAAACATATGGTATTTTAGAAAGGTAGAATCACACTGAAAAATTCAATGCCATAGCCGAAATTGAACCATGGATCTCCCGGGTTCTGTCCGGTTGCTTTAACCACTGAGCTACCATGGCAACATGCCGGTAGGACATTAATCCCATCTATGGCATTGGTGAAATCTTGGTATCAAAATTTTGGGTAGAATGCAATACTTACTGTATGCAAGCAGTAGAGAAAGTAAAAATGAGCTGCTAATGTTAGTTTTATATCTCGTGTGCCTGTTCTCTTAGCTCTATTTTTTTTGGAGGGGGGGGGGGAGGAGGAGTGAACTGAACTGAGTTTTTTTTTTTAATTTTATTTATGGACGCTCTTTAACTGCCATGGTCCTTAGCGTCCCATTCTATATTGGGTGTGAAAGACCAGATATTTTGCTCAGAGGGCTCTTTATCAGGCTTGAGGTTCTTTTACGTGCTGTAAATCTACGATACAGGACCACCAGCTTTACTTCCCTTCTTAAGGAAGCCATGCTAAGGATTTTTATGCCCGAAAAAAATCCATTGCCCTCCGCCAGGTTTGAACCCGCAACCTCAGGAACTAGAGGCATGGAGGACGACGAGGAGGAGTGAAGATAAAGAGAAGCTTTTTAACAGAATTTTCTTTTTGTCTACCCTAAATATAGTCTCATTAACTTTTATATTATAGAGTCAAACTCCCAAGGTTGAGAATGGAAACATGGGTTTCCAAAACCATCCCTTATAATTAAAGTGTAAGTGATGTGTAGTGTTACAACCTTCTCTACAATATTAAAGTATAATTTGGACTTCACTTCAATAAACATTAATTACTGTCTCATTCTTTAGATTGTATCATATATTTTGGATGCTTTGGAATTGTATTTTTACTTTCTCTACTACGTATAGTAAGTAGGGGAAGTATTGCATTCCACCCAAAAATTCGATACCGAGATTTCACCGGAAATACATGTTTTGAGACCTCCTGAATCCAAAAAAAGCATTTTTGGAAACATGTCCGTGTGTGTGTCTGTGTGTGTGTGTGTCTGTGTGTGTGTGAACAGCATAACTCAAAAACGAACAGTCGGATAAACACCAAACTTGGTATTTAGGTTCAGTATCTTCCAGAGATGCGACACGAAGGTTTTCAAGAAAATCCCCCCACCCCAGACTACCCTTTACATGGAAGATTTTTCGAAAATTTTAATTTTCTCAAAAATGGCTCTAACGATTTTGATGAAAATATCATATGTTTAAGATATTCTCATGACAAATGAAATGTATATCTCGAATTTTCTGGGTATGTCTCCAAAAGTATTCTTCATTGTGAACGACTTTTGTATAACTGGTAAACCGTAAGAGATAGACAGAATTTTACTACACAAAAAATGTAGATCGCGTTAAAATACACAACTTATGTCATATACATTTCTTTTGTTGAGTGAACCGTTTTCGAGATATTGCTTGTTATTTCCTTAAATTTTCCAATACTTATACTTTTTCTCAAATTCGTTATTCATTTTTTTTATGTCCTGGACATGCAAAGAGAATGAAATGCGCCACATAGCAACCAGCGTTAAAATATTTGACTATCGCTTAAAAGCTACCATATTCCCCTTGCATCTACAAGAAAATTACCAATAAGATGACATCTCGATAACCATGAAGCATATGGAGAATAGGCGTTTGTAAAAATAGATTGTACAAGAGTAGAGAAAGTCATGTGAGTGTAACACATCAGATTTTTTTCTTAATTTCTTTAATTTGATAAGTTTTTTATGCTGTGTTTGATTCACAGAGCCACAGATATGTAATACTCACTAAAAACCTTTAGGAACTTTTGCATTGCCAATGGATCTGAGTGAATTTGTATTATTTTTCCTCTGTTTTGTATGAACATTTTAGTCCAATTTGTTTCCTCCTTTTTATTTGCTGTGATTTCTTGTATACTAATATGCAGATAGGGCCATTCTTCTCTGTTATGTGTAGGCATTAATTCAAGTTTAATGCGATATTTAACAATCTTTGTAATACACTATGATGATTGATGTTTGTGGGTCCTTGAACTGAAGTTTGGGATTTTATGACTGTCTGTACAGGCCACACAGTGTCTATTGTCTTCTAGACTTAAAATTCCAGTGTATTTACAGTACAAGTTATGACAAAAATTCTAGTATTGCATTGAGTCATATTGCAGTAAACAATGCATGTTGTGTCTAGCTTAACATCTTTTTATTTGTTTTCGCAGGCATAATATGAAACAGTATTTATTACTAGCTGCCATAACTAATGTTGCACATTTTGCATGTTTTTAAATCTCAAAGGATGATTCAATTAAATTTACTCTCTGTACTCTTTATGACATTATTGTACAATGATCTAGATAATTTTTTTAAAGGTTGAATTCTCCCCTTTACCCCTTAGAACTGTAACTTCATAAAATTCCCATCCCATGCTATTCACAATAATGTACTAAAAATTTAATGATATTCACAGAAATGGGAATGCAACACCAAATTTTGTATTTCTAATCTACGCCTCTCCTCATTTTCTTCCCTGCAACAATCTTCAAATTCTGGAAATGTTATATAGTCTGTACAAAAAATTTAGGGGTGAAGGATTATCCAAATGTTGGAGCCATTTTCAGATAAGACAAAAAGTTATGGGGAGAAAATATGTGCAAAACAATAACACTACAAAAATACTTATTTAACAAGATTTTCCAAGAAGATTTCCCTGAAAATTCAATCTAAAATAAATAAAATATTCTATGGATATTTCACCCATGTTTTCCAGTATGTAATCACTAATTTCAGTATAACCCATATGTAAAAAAAATTCAAGTATATATCCATCATTTCCAGAATCAGTAGACACCCTGCATAAAAAATTCTTTGGAATAAATTATGTATTTTAAAATGATGTAAGTGTTTTGTTTAATAAGTTCTTTTGACTATCTCTTATGGTTTACCTGTTATATACAAAAGTCATTCTGTATGAAGAGGACTTCCAAGGATGTTAATGTGGTTAGTAATGTAAATCGTTTTGTGTTGCTTCCTTGGAAGACAGTTCATTTTAATACCAAGTTTGATATTTATCCAACTTTCCATTTTTCGTAATGCTGTTTTTTTTCCCCTCTCACACTCTCTCTCTCTCACTCACTCACACACCCACACCAACCCTACCTTTTAAATTTTTGGCCACAATGCAATACTTCCATACCTACTATATGTAGAAGCTAGAAAAAGCAAAAGTAAAGAAAAAAATCTGATGTGTTACACTCACATGACTTTCTCTACTCTTGTACAAAGTATTTTTACAAACGCTTATTCTCCATCTAGTTCATGTTAATCGAGATAAAGATTTGCAGACTCTATCTTATTGCTAATTTTCTTGTAGATGTAGGGGAAAATATATTTACAAGGGCAATATAGAAATACAGTAGCCTTTAAGCACATACATATCTCTTAATAGCTGGTTGCTAGGTGCAGCACTATTCCCTTTGCCACAGATTATAACTCCTTGCATATCCAAGACAAAAAAAAATGAATAACGAATTCCCATTTGAGAAAATAAGTATTGAAAAATTTAAGGGAATAACAAGGAATATCTCGAAAATGGTTTACTCAACAAAAAAAATGTATATGACATAAATTGTGTATTTTAACACGATCTACATTGTTTGTGTAGTAACATTTTGTCTATCTCTTATGGTTTACCAGTTATGCAAAAGTCGTTCACAATAAAGAATACTTTTGGAGACATTCCCAGAAAATTCAAGATATACATTTTATTTGCCATAAAAATATCTTAAACATATGATATTTTAATCAAAATTGTTAGAGCCATTTTTGAGAAAATTAAAATTTTCGAAAAATCTTCCATGTAAAGGGTACTCTGGGGTGGGGGGATTTTCTTGAAAACCTTCGTGTCGCATCCTTGGAAGATACTGAACCCAAATACCAAGTTTGGTGTTTATCCGACTGTTCGTTTCTGAGTTATGCTGTTCACAGACACACACACGGACATGTTTCCAAAAATGCTTTTTTTGGATTCAGGGGGTCTCAAAACATGTATTTCCGGGGAAATCTTGGTATCGAAATTTTGGGTGGAATATAATACTTCCCCTACTTACTATACGTAGTAGAGAAAGTAAAAAAGGATGGGAGATGGCTAAAGTAATGTATAAGTGAGAAAATGTAAAAGTGAATTTTCTTATGGAACTGAAACTGTTTTTTTAGATTATTATCTAACTAATTGTGCATGTTTTAATATAAGAAAGTAATAAATAAAACAAACACATAAATAATAAACATAACACAATTCAGAGGTTTAAAGAAATTGTCAATTTTTCTTTGCTTCTTTGATTTTTCTTACAGTCATACATTGGTTGCTTATATGCACTTATCACAGAGATGCTTTCATAATTTAGGCTTTGCGATGAAAGAAATCACTGTGTAATTTCTAGAGATTGCCTCATGCACACTGGGAACACTGTCACTATTTAGGCCTACTTCTTCATCACTGTTAATGTTAGTATCATTTGATGCCACCTTGGGAAGGATGACCTTGTTTACAGTATTGTTAACGCATACACAACAATAATGCACTCCGGAAGTATTGCACCCTTGCCCAAGATGCCCACTGTTTTGTGCTGCATCAACAAAGATACAGTATACAGAAATCATGCATAATGTACAGGGAGAGCCAAAAAACTACGAACCGCCTGCACAGTGTTTTTCCTGTCCGCATCCTCGGCACTCGATGTCTGCCGCTATCATGGAAAGGCGCGGATGAAACTATACAAGATTTTTAAAACTACTTTTAAAGGTTTCACTTACCAACTTTATGAAAGGAGATGCTGAAACTAGCCACCGTCGTTGTCCATACATTTGTGACACCACTTTAGGAAGCTATCCATCACTCGCCGTAGATCACGTTGAAAAATGCTGGCAATTTCCTGGCGGATATTTTGTTTTAATTCTTCCAGGGTGTGTGGGTTTGTCTTGTACACTTTGTTTTCAGTTACTGCAGAGATAGAAGTCACAGGGGGTTAGGTCGGGGGACCAAGAAGGCCACAAATCTCTACTAATAATTCTGTCCTCAAACACACTTTCAATTGTTCTCATCGAAATATTAGCCATATGAGCTGTTGCAGAGTTCTGCTGAAAAAAGGCAAAATCACGCTCCCTGGCTGTTAATTCTTAAAAAAAGGGGGCAAAATTGCCAGCATTTCTCAATGTGAACTACGGCGAGTGATGGATAGTTTCCTAAAGAGGTGCCAAAAATGTATGGACAACGATGGTGGCCAGTTTCAGCACCCTTTCATAAAGTTGTTAAGTAAAGCCTTTAAAAGTAGTTTTAAAAATGTTGTATGGTTTCATCTGCGCCTTTCTATAATAGCAGCAGACAGCAACAAGTGCAGAGGGCGCGGATGGGAAAAACACTGTGCAGCCGGTTCGTAGTTTATTGGCTCTCTCTGTACATCTTAACAGACATAAACATAACATACAAATGAATAAATAATTTAGTATACTTCAAAGATGAGGACTAGAAAATGTGGTGTATTAATGAGAAAATATATAACTGAAAGACGCATAACTGAGCTAAATGTTAATGGAGAATGTTCGGTGCCTAAAAACATTTAGTGTATATCTGCGAAAAACATAGAAGAGAGTAATGAATAAGAGATTCAATTATTCTATATACATATACCGTTTAAATGTATACATTATAATTGATCCGTAATGGGTTATACATTCTATAATTTTCATTTTATGCAGAAGGGGAACATTAAACCATGTATATTACAGTTTATAAATTATTCCTTCCCTGTCATTCTATCATTTATATGTTAATGATAAACACAACTTCATACTACTGACACAAGCAGGATGCCAGCAGATAAAGTACTGAGTGACTCATATACCTTGCCGACATGGACGAGTTAACTCGAACCTTGGTTGCTTCTCACTGCAGGCAGCAGCCCTTGGTGGACTGATGATAACAATAATAATAGTAATGTCAATAACTATAAAATAATTTTACTTAAATAAAATTAGACAATCAGGCAGGGTCAGGTGGTACAGTGTTAACCTATTCTTGGGCTCGGTTCAGATCAAGCCAGGCTGGGCCAAACCTAAGAGCTTCAGCCCGTGCAGATCTCTATTACATGCATCATGTGGAAACAAAATTAAGATTCTGGCCAAGAAATGAGCTAGCCGAGCCCAGCAGTTGATCTTCAAGTGGGGTGAATACACCTCGAAATTGTTCAAGTGTTCAACTTAAATGAAACTAGTGAAGCCAGTGTTAATAATGTAGACTTAACAAGTATTTTAAACAAAATTAAATTACCTTCACTGTGTATAGTGCTTCTTTTTATGAACAAGATTCAGATGTTTTGTGAGTATAAGCAACAAGTGCATGTACAGAAACAAGCAGGAGAGAGGAAAAGAGAGAAAAGCAGGAGGAGAAAAGAACTGCAAACTTTAAAATTACACCACTGACACAATAATGTTAATTATCGTGGGAATATATACTTACAATATGAAATATTTTGAAAGTGACTAATGTTAGAAAAAAAATTCTTTGATAAGATTGTTTATTTTAATAAGCTCCACTTTTTCCTGCGGTAAGTTTTTTGAGTACCTATGGTTTCCCAATTGTACAAAATTCAGTCATAATGAACAGAACTTCACAAGTTATTTGCAAATTAAAAGGTAGTTTGCAGTAAGGGTAATTTCATATAAATCTTCATGCTGCATTCCTGAAAGACTCTGGACTTAAATACAATGGTTTATATTCATTCAATGTTTTGTTTTTGCATTATGCTCTCTCTCTAATCTTTATATTATATTTATATTTGTGTCTTTGTCCTGCTTACGCAGCAAACCTCTGTAACCTAAGTACCGATTGCTTTGTACAAGTATGTATACAACTCAATTTATTTGTATCACCTGCATACAGGCACAACACCTTTTTTTCTAAAAGTGTGTTTTTTTTGGTACAGGGGACCTCAAGACATTTATTTTAAGTTTCTGTATTAAATATTTGCATGGAATACAATACTCCCTTTAGCTACCATAGGTATTTAAAGAAGAAAGCAATAGTGTGGGTCAATATTTATACAGTGTAAAAAAAAAAAAAGTAGAAATGGACTGTGAAGAGAGAGAAAGACAATTTAATGGTGGGTAATAATAATTAGTTATTAAATTCGTATGAAATGTAGTAGTTGTCCATTGAATGAGTGGCCAGGGCCGAATTTCAATAGACAAACCAACTGTAATTTTTTCTAAGCACTTTACCAAATAAATAAAATAAGATTAAAACCTCCATAGGCAAGTAGTAGAAAAAATAAAAGCTTGAAACAGTATTAATGAATTTTGAAATCCCTAATAAAGATAAATCGCTACTCAGATTCATCAGACAACCCATATATGAAGCTCGAGTATCAACCCAAAATAATGACAGCATTTCTGGCATTCAAAAACAGATGAGGATAGATACCAACAGAACATTGTTGGTAAGTATTAAGGGGGGAAAGGGGTGAAAATGTGACCAAAAATGACAAAATTTCACATTCTGTTTTTTTTGTACCAAAACATACTATGTGGTTTGAGGTGCATATATGCAAAGTTTTAAAGCCCTAACGTGTCTGAAAGTTGCTCTAATTACATCATATTTAAAGGTCTGCGCTCCTTAAATGTCCCTGAGAAGGCATGACAGGTGATTAAATTGCTGCATGAAGTTTTTTTGTTTTTATACAGATTTTTGTGGGATTTTTTCTGTGAAGCTTAGGCTCTGGTTTGTCACTGAGCCACCGTGATCGGTAAAACATGGTAATACCAGCTCTGCTGGTAGATGTTGTGTAACATCAAAGTAAATGTTGTTTAATTTACAAGTGCCAGAAAATTAAATTAAATTGAGTTTTATTTATGGACGCTTTTTAACTGCTGTGGCCCTTAGCGTCCCATTCTATATTGGGCGTGAAAGACGAGAAATTTTGCTCAGAGGCCTCTTTATCAGCCTTGAGGTTCTTTTACGTGCCGTAAATCTATGACACGGGACCATTGGCTTTACTTCCCTTCCAAAGGAAGCCATGCTAAGGATTTTTACGCCCGCAAAAATCCATTGTCCTCCATTGGGTTTGAACCCGCGACCTCAGGAACTAGAGGCTAGCATGGTAACCACTACACCACGGAGGACGACACATGAGCCAGAAACAAGTGTAAATTATGTAAATAATACCGTGATGAAAGGTTAGATGAGCAAGAATGTGTACAAAAGAAAACTTTAAGGCAGAAACAGCTGGAGGATAATTGTGAACATATACCTACTGTAAATAATGAAGACTGTAAATATATTTTGGTGGTCACCAGTTTTACTGTCATCATTGGTGACTGACATGAAGTGTAATGGACACAATCAAAAGCGTTTGTACATAGGACTTGGCTTATGCCATAAATTAGAACTGATTTGCAGTGCTTGTAATGAACAAGAGTACAAATTACACATCTAAGCTGCACACTTCTAGGAAGGTCTGCAAATCATTATTTCTGGTTAACTGCGCACAAACTTTTAAATTCATTTTTCCTCGCTTTAATTTTTGCTACACTTTTATTCATTCAAAACAAAATTACATCCACAAATTAAGTGTTAGAGGGCTGAAATTTTTACTGTACATTCTATAAAGCATAACAAAACAACTGACACATGGAATTCAGGATTAACTTAGTACTTTTTGAGATTAAAAATAAAATGTATGTAGTGATTGCAAAAATTTTTGCTATGCAGATCATGTTTTGTTTTTAATTTTCCTTACAGCTAAGATGTTACAAAACCCGTGTGTCAAGTTTTTTTAAAATGAGTTCCTGGTTTTGCAAAAAAATTTCAAACGTTTTTTTAAAAAAAGTGTGAAGTGAATTTCATTTTGAAATTTGCAAATTTTTTGAAAGAAAATGTTCAATAATTCAAAAGCTAATTGACATAGAAAAATGAAACTCTGCCAAATAGTTCCACATAAAACCGCAAATGTGTGTACAAAAAATTAAGTATCCAGCTTTAAAACTGTGAAAAATAGAAATTTCACCCATCATCCCCCTTAAGCATTTATTTGAGTAAACTGTTAATTATAAAATCATCCATTTATCACTTTTTCAATGAAATGTTCATTGATATCTAAGATTAATTATGTTAGGCATGCTATTTCTTTACTCTACGTACCTGAAGATAACACTTTTAGAGAGGCATCATAAAAAAAAAGGGACTAATCTAATGAATGAAAGTTGAGCATCACAGCAAATTAAAATTATGTACTTACTAGAAAGGACGGTGAGCAAAAATATGTAGTCAGAAAATGTGATCAGTCCTGAACTCCCCAATTTGTAGAAGATACTGTCTTCATCCAGTGCAAGTTCTAACTTCATGTGTACATTCTGTGATGATAAACAAGAAATATTGATTATTAGCATAGTTGAAAGCATTATGTCAGTCATCAACAAGCCCTCTCCTACAGAGAGAAAGATTGAGCTGAAAATAGCAGAAAAATATTAGTCAAAATATCTGATCTATTATCATCAAATGTGAACACCTGTATGCAGTATGGAAGCTGTAGGGTTATAGCAGCCACAGTCTTGAGAAGACTTTCTTTCTTCCTGTAATAATTCTGATCACTTTGTGGCTACTGCTTCACATGAAAATTATGAGCTCATTCAGGATCTTCAAAACTTGCACTCTTTTTTCCCCTCGTACATGCAAATATTTACAATGTATAGCTAAATAAAAGCTATAATAGAAAATCAGGACAGAGAACAGAAAGTGTGATAGATAATAAAGAAAAAAAACCAGCCTCATAAGAAACTTTTATCACACTTGCCAACTTCCTGAAATTGAAACCTGTAAAACTTTCCCTCGCCCAGCAAAGCATAATAATTTTGTGATGACATGAAATTTAGAATGTGTAAAATATTCAGTGCAGTAAATGTACAAAAATTACATGTAAAATAAATGGGAATTCCATTTTATAAGAATCTTTGAAGACCTGGTAGTACTGCTTCTACACATACTGAAATTCTTCCTGGTACCACAATAAAAATGTATTAAACCACAGTACACCACTTCCTAGGTATACACAGATTTCTATTTCATATTTTATGCTTCATAACATGAACTGTAAACAAAACCTGTCACAAAATATGGTAAACTTATATCCTGCAGCCACAGAAAGCTAGATAAACAATTTACATCAGGGAGTTGACTTTACAGTTCACATAGTTCCATTACTGAACATTAGCACCCATTTATTGCTGGCCACTAGAGGTCACTAGTGATGATGCAATCAGATTTTAAATCTGCACACTATGCATTCTGTTGCAGCCCAGCAAAGAGGGACCATGATTGTGATGAAGGATACACACACAGATAAGCTCTGGCCTATCATAGCACAGTACATCAATTAGAGTGATACAATCAATCTGTAATCTTAAGTTATAGTATAATGCAATAGAATTTAATGATTTATCATGTCTGTGGTAAAAACCTGTAAAACTCTGCCCACAAAGCTGTAAATATGCCTCTTTTGTTGTAAAGTCATAAAAAGACTTCCAAAGCCATAAATTTTGCAGGGAAACCATAAAATAATTTGGCAAGTATGTTGTAGGGAATTGCTGCTGGGGATTTTTCTAAACACTTTATAGTTACTAGAGCATAGTTACAGAAGTGAAGTCTTTAGGTTTTGCAATTATACTTAGTGGGAGTTACAAACTGTAAGATTTTAATATTTTCATAGCAAATTTGACCTCCATTAAATAAGTCTGTAGATATTGTATAAACACTAATGGCACAGTGATGTTACAACCCAATCTCAATCCAATTGCTACATCTTCTATGCCATCTTTAGACTGTTTATGAGATAATGCATAAGCCTTTATAATACTTGCAGCTATTGTTTATTCACAACTTAATTAGCCTGGTTGCTTTGTTTTTCATAAACCACATGGAAGCAACCTCAAGTGCCAAACCAGTAAATAAACCTCCTAACGCTACAGGTTACAGCAATACAAGTTGTCTGCCACCACTTACTACTTTACAGATTAAGCTCCCATGGCTTTTACTGGTCTCACAAAGTTATTTTGTTTTAGCCATTGCTTCCGAGACTGTCAAGCCTATTTTCTATTTCAATACTAGGCTGTAGTACAATATCTTTAATGGCATGTGATTACCATACATCCTTTCGGCATACAAGACCAAGTTATTTCACTTTTAAATTAAATATCTTCACTACTTCATAATATTTTTATTGTCTTTTAAGCATGCAAGTCCTTAAACTCTTCAAATCTCATCTTCATTCCTGGTTCTTTGTTAAGTTTCAAGATTTTGAGCCATTTAAGATGAGCAGCAGTGATTTCTGTATTATATTTCAACAGAGTTTCCTCCACTTAATTGTTGCAAACAGGTTCCTAAATTTGTTGATTTTATTCATTACATAATCTCTTTGCACTTGTGATACAGTAGCTGACATAATGAAGTATTTACATGCTCTTGTAGGATGGATCCCTTAAAGGCTGAAATGTTTGGTTCTTCTAATGAAATTTCTGTACTTTTTACACACATTGTTTAGTTTAAAACTGGTAATGTTAGATTTTGTGCTTTAAAGCTATCTGTGAAGATGTAGCATGGTAATATTAAAAGAAACAGAGCAAGTTGCCTTTGTGATAATGTGCGAGGCTTGCATGCAGGAGGTTCCAGAGTCAATTCCTGTCAACTACCCACTCTGACCTAGGGATTTTCCTTGTTTTCCCTCGTCGGTAGGTAAGTGCTGGGGTGGGTTCTCTTCTAACATGATTTCCTTTCTCTCTTCTCATGTTTCAGGTGTGGTCTCAGCTTTCGCAGTGTCAGGCAATGTCAGATACGAGGGCAGTCCCAGAAGTACCTGATCTGATGTACATATAGCGGTTGTTGTTTCAACCAAATGACTGTGGTAGAAAGTACCACCCTTATAAACCTGAAGTTTGAAGCTGGACGATGCTGCATTGTTTACTAATTGTTTGGCAGCCGTTAATAGTGAACACTCTCAGCAAATTTGTAAACATGGATAAAACTGGCCATCGTTATGTGATACAATACTTTCATTTGAAAGATCTAGGTCCAACTAATATTAAAGCTGAGCTAGATGCTACTCTGGGGGAGTCTGCTCCTTCGTTTACAACAGTAAAATATTGGGTGGCAGAGTTTAAGCGAGGCTGTATGAGCTGCCAAGATGAACATAGCAGTGGTCAACCAAATGAGGTGACCATGCCAGAATTGTGAAGAAAATCCACAAAATGGTATTGGATGACTGTCGACTGAAAGTGCGCGAGCTAGCAGACATTGTAGGCATTTCAAAAAGTGCTGTACGTCGCATACTAACTGAAAATTTAGACATGAGAAAGCTGTGCACAAGATGGGTGCTGCATTTACTCACAATGGAACAAAAGTAGTATCGTGAGGATGTTTCAGTTAAGTGTTTGGCGATGTTTTACTGCAATAAAGCTGAGTTTTTGCGTCGATTCATAACCATGATGAAACATGGGTCCATCACTTCACATCTGAGACGAAGGAACAGTCAAAACAGTGGATTGAACGGTGAGAATCAGCTCCAAAGAAGCTGAGACAGTTCCATTTGCAGGCAAGTTCATGGCCTGAGTTTTTATGGGATGTTTGTGGAATAATTTTCATTGATTATCTTCAAAAAGAAAAAGCAATCACTGGCGAGTATTATGCACATTTATTGCAGCATTTGAATGATGAAATCAAGCAAAAAACAGTCGCATTTAGTGAAAAAGAAAGTTCTGTTTCATTAAGATAATGCACCAGTAAAAATTAAATTAAATTGAGTTTTATTTATGGACGCTCTTTAACTGCTGTGGTCCTTAGCATCCCGTTGTATATTGGACATGAAAGACCAAAGCTTGAGGTTCTTTTACGTGCTGTAAATCTACAACATGGGACCACCGGCTTTCTTTCCTTCTGAAGGAAGCCATGCTATGGATTTTTATGCCCAAAAAAATCCATCGCTCTCTGCCGGGTTTGAACCCGCGACCTCGGGAACTAGAGGCTAGCATGGTAACCACTACACCACAAAGGATGACTTCACACATCCATTATCACCATGCCCAAAATCAATGAGTTACAGTACGTTGCTTCCTCATGCACTCTATTCGCCAGACTTAGCCCCCTCTGATTATTTTCCGTTTCCAAAATTGAAGAAATGGCTTGGTGGTAAAAGATTTGCCAACAATAAAGAGGTGGAGTTTGCAGTTGATGGCTATTTTGCAGAACTTGACGGTTCTTACTATAAACAGGGTATCAAAGCTATTGAACATTGCTGGGAATAGTGTATCGAGCTGAAAGGAGACTATGTAGAGAAATAAAGATGTTTTTTCCCAAAATTTTTGTGTTTTCTTTGTTAGGTCGGGTACTTCTGGGACAGCCATCGTAGATGGTGCAGTATCTTGCTCCATGGAAAGACTATGCTGTGAGGATACCAGAGGGCTGTCTGGTTCTATGAGTTGTTTGTCTACTCTGGCAGCTCTGGTGTGGGTTGGGTCTTTGAGCTGGAGCTGTTAGGACTTCTGTGCGTGTCTGTGGCCTCCTTCGCTTCATCCATTCCTCCTGGAGGGGGGGTAGTCACAATAGATCTGCATAAGTCCTGGTCTGCGAGGTGTCCCCCTCCATTGTATACCCATCCTAATATTAAAAGAATGACACTGCAAGGACAGTTGCTTGGCCTCTAATGGAAAGCATAGCCCTATTCTTCATTGTTGTCACTGACATTACAAACCTTATTACTGACCATCCAAATCAAAAAAGCTTTAAAGTCTCTGTTATGTCATTTGTTCAATTTGGATTGAGCTTAAAAAGAAAGATGGGTTGTTCACAAAGCTGATTATAACAAATGTGATCCACATTTATCGTAATAATTATGTTGGATAATGTTTCCTGAGCACAATATATCTGAACATTTTTAATGGAGGCTTACATGGATATATCAGTACCAGAATAAATTTTAAAAGCATACAGTATTTGAAGCTGCTGCACTTTTGATGTTTTTGCTTGTTCATATTTATGTTTCTGAAAAGCTGAGTAAATTAATGCCTGAAGTTGTAATTTTACAAAGGAAGCTTTTATGATTTTTAGCACATTTTTGGCTCATACAATATCATATTTAGGAGTACAGCAATTTGTCATTTTGGGGTATCAACAATATCAATTCTACATTCTATGCTCCACAGTTTGAAAAACCTCCCAAATGAATGAAGTGGTTAATTTTAACAATATAACATACAAAATCATTATGCTGTGCTGGCATTGAACTACTTTTCTTTTGGAACGTAGAATCAGATTGAACAATTCAGTGCCATAACTGGGATTTGAACCACAGATCTGATTCGCTCTGATTCTATCTTCCAACGTTAGCCTACAGATGTCATGTGTGGAAGAACAAGTAATTAACATTGATGGACCTAGTAGTGGAGCTCAGGACTAAAAATACATGCCATTGGGATGTTACCTCAAAATAATTTGAGAATGCTTTGTGGTTTACTGGGAAAAACATAAGTCAATTGGAGGATTTAGTGTCATGCCGGTATGTTGCCATAGTATACAGTTAGAGCGGGACAGAGTAAGTAAAAGATCCATGGTTTAAATCCTGGCCATGGCATTGACAGGTAATAAGAAAAGTGAGCCGTGACTCATGAGCAATGGTTTGTAGCAAAACCGAGTAGTCAGTAGCAGCGAGGCAGGAGTCACAGATTTGGTATTAATAAAAACCTCCCCTCCGTGCTGAGCCTTGGCTCTATGATTGTGAGTCTCTGACTTGTGTTTCCCGTCTTCCTGATTACAAATGCATTATTGTCGAGCGGCAGTAAACATTTGATTCAGTTTAGGTATTGCACCTATTGTATGATGTTTCTGCTGTAGTTGTAGCATTTTGATATGAGGTCATGAGCTATGGTGCAATATCATAACCAGCATCTTCAAGCAGTAGCGAATTTGCAGTATTCCCATCCATTACCTGGCAGGTGAAAGAATTGCTCCATATGCGATCATCATGTACAGATCCGGGCCATTTTGCATTTATGCTAGTAAAGTTTTCCTTTGCATTACACGTGGCCTGGATGTTTATACTGGCAACCTTTTCTATTAATAAATTCATCTCCATGCACATGAGGTTTCTTAATCAGTACATGGGTACAGTCTACTGTGTCAATAGCATCCGGAAATGTGTAATTCTGTTGCCATTCAAATTTAGCAGCTTGTAGTGCTACAGTGGTTGCTGGCAATTTGATCCAGTTTCTCAATTTTTGTTTAATGCAAGAGGAAACTTCCCAAAATATATTTGAAACTGTACCTTGTAAAACACCAACGTCCTCTGCCATACCAGACTGGAATCCGAGGTCCCCAATGCTGAGTAGGATTATTCTCATTTTTCCATCTCTAGTAAGGGCCTTTCTTCTTGTCTCCACAGTTTCTGGAAGGAAATGCCGGGCAGGCCACCTCACGTTTTCTTTCTCAAACCTATAAAGTTGTTTATAATTGTGTCTTTAGCACCCTGACACATTTTATAGTATTTTTGTTTTCTCAGGTTGACGTTCACTTGCAACTGAGCCATCACTACTGAGGTGGCTTAAGAAATTATAAGCCATGGCTCTTAAAGTGAAGTCACAGTTCTGTTTTATTGATACGACTAGAGCCGTGACTTGCTAGAAGGAGGGGTTGAGTCAATGAAAAGTCGAAGGTCACACTAAGCTTGAGTCGTTGCATTTTATTAATACGGAAGTGAGTCGTGGCTCAGAAATTGCGAGTTTCAAGTCATGGCTCGCTTTTATTAATACCACCCTTTGAATTTTTTAGTTTGCTTCTACCTTTCCAACCTTAGCCTGCACATGTGTGTGGAAGATCAATTAACATTGGTTTTCTTTTCTCCATGAAAAATGATGATTCTATCACCTAAGCAGTTTTACATAAACTGCAGTTCCAAAGTTGATTAGAGCTATAAGAGTTATTAAATGAACAAGGTTACTACCCTTTAATAGATATGGATAAAGGCGATTTATGTTCATATAGGAGTTTGTAAAAAGAAGGGCGGTTGATGCCTTTTAAGGCTCAATTCTTCAGTTATTTCTTGTATCACTAAAATACTGATGGTAATCTTTGCTTAAAACAGAGAAGCTGGAAATGAACTCATTATATTATGTCATTAAATTCAGGCATAATTAGGTTAATACATAAAAAAAGAAAAGTATATTAAACATACTATATTATTGTTGGTTACAAAATGTGCATCACTGTAAAAGTTTCCAACTGTAAAAACCCTATCTCTTATTTAAAGCTATATAATGATAAGGCATGCCCTGGGCAATTTACTGCAAAAGCAAATTAAAGCATAGTTTACTAGTACCATATTATAAAAATATTTTATTTAAATGCCATTAAATTCATGCTAATAGGCTTAAGATGATTTTACTAACATTTAGAATGCTAGACTTATAAAAATGCTATGCATCAGTACTGCTTAGAATATTATCTTCAAATGTTGTAGGGAGAACTAGGAGTTTTTTCTTAAACATTTTCTTTCTGTAGTTATTTTTGACTTGTTAGAAAATCAATGCTTTACAGTTTAAAGTTGCTTTATTATCCTTGTTAGTAACTGCTTCTGTCCTTTACTACACATTTCATGAATGTAACTCTACATAAATATTATGTATTTAATATGCTTAGAAAATTCCAATTAATAAACATATTTAGATAACAGATGTTCGGTTACTGATACTGAATTACAAGAAAAAAGCAAAGAACATGCTTACAAAGTGCACAGCTGTGACCATGACATAAAGCATGCTGGAAATTTCTGAAAGCAGCTACATAGTATACTTATCAGGACAATCTTTCTATCCCTTGCTCCTAAAGATAACTTTGTTTTTAAATTGTTTACTTTGTATGCCCCCCTTTAACTTTTTGGTTATATTCGGCAATAGGACTTTTACTATTTTTACACACTCGTATTCCTCCAAAATTCATACTTACAGACCTTGAGAGGGATAGGGAATGACAGGCTATTGAAAAATTCTCCACCACAGCTGGGAATTGGAACCGGGACCTCTGGGTTGAGAAGCCAGGGCACTGACCACTCAACTGCAGAGGCAGACAAATTAAAACTGTTGCTTGTGGCCAAGTGAATCTTTAATTTGCACTTTTTTATTTTCTTTACCATGTACCTAAAATCGAATCAGTCTTAGAACCAGACTTGATATAAACAAAACAGTTTGAATCCTTCCATGTTAGGCTTGTGTTCAGCACTTGTAGAATCAGCCAAGTTTATCCCCTTACCAACTGCTCATCATTGTACAAGTGCAGAAAAGGGGTGAATGACATCGCACAGTATTAAACGGAAGCTATCTTATTTGATTCATATTTTTATTGTTCCATATTAATTAAAAGTTCTGAACTATGATTAACATATTTTTTGAAAACCCGCATTAAAAATGTGCATAATAGTGTACTTTAAGGTACTATATGTTATGGTGTGCTTTGGCTTCCTGCATATCATGGGCTAGTTAATGATGTCATGTTACATCAAGTTGGGTTCTAAGAAAGTGTGACTATGGTAGCTAAAGAAGGTATTACATTGAACCCAAAAATTTGATTTCGGGAGTTCATCAGAAATACACACGAATCTCATTTATCTAGCTCTCATTAATACAAATTTCAGTTTCCAGATTGATTTTTGCTTATTCTTTCATCATGAAAATATATGCGTCTTTTGATAAATACATACGCATGTGTGCGGTTGTAACACTAAGATTGCAAGAAGCATAGAGATTGCCATCGGTTGCATGAATGCATAAGGTTGTAATGTTGGCAGTGCAGATAGCGTAGAGATTGCTATCAGTCACGCACTTCAAATTAACAATAAGTACCATTGCCATGGTCAAGAACAACAAAACTAAAGTACGAGGGTGATTCAAATATAAATGGTAATTTTTTTTAATACATTTATTGATTAAACATATACACAAACGAGACCTTTTCTATTTCTCTAAATAGCTTCCTTCACGCTCTACACACTTTTGCCAAAGATTTGGAAGCTTGAATATTCCTTGTTCAAAAAAAGTTGCGGGACGTGTCATCAACCATTTGCCCACATGCTCAATGTCTTCAATGGTTTCAAACCATTACCCTCCAAGCAATTCCTTCATGGGTGCAAACAAACAATAGTCCGGGGGGTAGGGACAAGTCTGGACTATAGGGAGGATTTCCCAGTGCAAGTCCTCAAATGTATCTCTTGTCAAATTCGCAGTGTGAGGCTTAGCGTTGTCTTGGAGAAGGATGGTATCTCTGATGGACATACAACGTCTTTTGCTCCGGTAGGCGGCTTTTACTGACTTCAACAATTGGCAATAGTAAGCCGCATTCACCATACGTTGATCATGCAGAAAATCAATGAGAAAACTCCTTTGTAGTCAAAAAAACACTGTCTCAAACACCACAGATGTTGTCATCAGTGAGACCTGACCTTGGACGTCGAGCATGGCCTTCGTTCTCTACAGTTTCACAACCACCCTAAATTCTCTGGCTCAAGTAGACACTGATTTTGGGACAGTGTAGTGCGCCTTCAAACGAGTGAAAATCTGAGGGTTTGACCCCTTCATTAGTTAAGAACTTTATAATAATGCATTGCGCAATTGACAAAGGAACCTCTTGTTCACTCATGACTGTGCTGACGCCGAAACTTAGCGAAGCAACTAACCAAGGCTGGTTCCCCCTTCCTAACACGCTGACCTTCAAAGCCCCACTCGCAACTGCTGCACAGTACTCTTGTGCAATTACCGTTAATATTTGAATCACCCTCGTATAACAGATTATATTTCATGAGTCGTTATAACAATGATAAATGTTCTCTTCTGCTTTTGCAGTGATCCAAATTTCACTAATCATGCATCAAAGTTTGCATTTATTTAATAGTTCATTTCTGGATTATCTGGGTTTTCGTTAATCCGGATTACCTCCGGTCCCACCTTGTCCAGATACACAAGGTTCTTGTGTACATGTTTTGAAGCCCACAATCTATAAATGCATTTTTAGAAAAAGGTCATGTGTGTGTGTGCCTGAAAACAGTATAACTCAAAAACCAAAAGTCGGATAAATATCAAACTTGGTATTTAAATTCAAAGATATGACATGAAGATTTTCAAGAAAATCCCCCCACACCGAACTACTTTTAAAGGGAAAATTTCCCAAAATTTTGGATTTATAAGATGTTGAATTTATTTATTTATATATTTAAATGAAAAGTAAAATGTATATCTTAGTTTTCTGGGAATAGCCTGTGAAGTCCTCTTTATTTGGAAGAAATTTTGTATAGCTGGTAAACAATAAGAGGTAGACAAAAATGTACTGCATAAAAATTGAGATCTCTTTAAAACACACAATTTATTTCAAGACACTTTGTGGCATCAACCATTTCCATGATATCTGTTATTACTGGTTCAAAACTTTCAATACTTTTACAATTTTTTAAAGCACTGTTGCTATTGAGTTGTTTCTTCTAATTTCCTGGAAAGAGTATGGAATTTCAGGCCAGCAAATAGTGACCTGTTTTTAAACATCTGACTGTTGATTTGGTTTCCTCTAATTCCCCTTGTACCTTCAACGAAATGTGTAATGAAACTGTTTTTGCAAAGTTTATCTCAATTAACATAAAGGAAATAGAACAATAAGCTTTCCTAAGAATAGTTTTCAGAAACTATATAAAAATAAATGATAACAGGTAGAGAAAGGCGTGTGAATGTAACACATACAATTTTAATAAATATAGATGCTACTGGATTCACTACTTTTTAATGGTTAGCAAATTTTAAAGATGTTGAACAATCACACTTCAGTATTATAAGCAGACATTGCTTGATATGTCGGTCTGGGTGGATCCATTGTTTATACACTGGCCTTCTGATTCCAAGATTGTAGGTCCAGACCGATGGTTTTTAAGTGTGCTTAAAAGCTACAGCACCAAATGAGTAGATTTACTAGCATGTAAAAGAACTCCTGTGAGGCAAAATTCCAACACACCAGCAGCGCTGATATGATCCTGGCAAATGACAGCGCTGTTAAAATATTTTTTAAAAGTATATTGCTCACTGTAGAGTAAACTGTTTTATTGAAGACACTGTGGCTGTAACTTATAATACTTACACCCCAACTTGAACAATCTCACTTCTTGAACTTATGCTATTACTTTCTCTACTACGTATACTAAGTAGGGGAAGTATTGTATTCCACCCAAAAATTCGATACCGAGATTTCACCGGAAATACATGTTTTGAGACACCCTAAATACAAAAAAAAGCATTTTTGGAAACACGTCTGTGTGTCTGTCTGTGAACAGCATAACTCAGAAACGAACAGTCAGATAAACACCAAACTTGGTATTTAGGTTCAGTATTTTCCAGAGATGCGACACGAAGGTTTTCAAGAAAATCCCCCACCCCAGATTACCCTTTACATGGAACATTTTTCGAAATTTTTAATTTTCTCAAAAATGGCTCTAACGATTTTGATTAAAATATCATATGTTTAAGATATTTTTATGACAAATAAAATGTATATCTTGAATTTTCTGGGAATGTCTCCAAAAGTATTCTTCATT
Source organism: Deroplatys truncata (assembly GCA_030765065.1). Taxonomy (NCBI): domain Eukaryota; kingdom Metazoa; phylum Arthropoda; class Insecta; order Mantodea; family Mantidae; genus Deroplatys; species Deroplatys truncata. The sequence continues at coordinate 24,183,338 of CM060987.1, forward strand.
GTGAACGACTTTTGCATAACTGGTAAACCATAAGAGATAGACAAAATTTTACTACACAAAAAATGTGGATCGCATTAAAATACACAATTTATGTCATATACATTTTTTTTGTTGAGTGAACCATTTTCGAGATATTGCTAGTTATTCCCTTAAATTTTTCAATACTTATTTTCTAAATGGGAATTCGTTATTCACTTTTTTGTCTTGGATATGCAAAGAGTATTAATCTGTGGCAAAGGGAATGGTGCTGCACCTAGCACCCAGCTATTAAGAGATATGTATGTGCTTAAAGGCTACTGCATTTCTATATTGCCCTTGCATATATTTATATTCCCCTTACATCTACAAGAAAATTAGCAATAAGATAGTCTGCAAATGTTTATCTCGATTAACATGAAGCATATGGAGAATAAGCGTTTGTAAAAATAGTTTGTACAAGAGTAGAGAAAGTCATGTGAGTGTAACACATCAGATTTTTTTTATTACTTTCTCTACAACTTCCATATAATAAGTAGAGGGAGTATTCTATTCCACCCAAAAATTCAACGCTGAGATTTTTACCAGAAATATACAATTTGACAGTCTCTGAATCCAAAAAAATGCATTTCTAGAAAAAGGTCTGTGTGTGCGTGAACACTATATACAAAAAGTTGCTTAAATACTAAACCTAGTATTTAATTTCAGCATCTTTCAAGAATATGCCACAAAGGTTTTTAAGAAAATTCCCTAACCACCAACTATCCTTTACAAATAAATATTTAAACTTTTGTTTTCTAATGATTAAAATACCATTTGTTTAAGATATTTGCATGACAAATAAAATGTACATCTATCTGTGAATAACTATGAAAACCTCTTCCTTCTGAATGACTTTTGATAACTTGTAAACCGTAAGAGATAGACAAATATTTACTACACAAGAAATGCAGATTTCATTAAAGCACACAATTTACGTCAAAACTTTTTTTGTGGTATTACCCATTTTTCATATTCTTTGCTAACGGTTTGAAGAGGCATGGAATGTCAAATTTCCACCTATATAAGTATAAAAAAAAATCACTGTAGATCACTAATGATATTGAACAGAAAAGCAATAAGCAAATTAAGACATGCCAATGCTCAAAATGGGTGTTGTACAGTCACTTCACATAGATGAAGTTAAATGAATATTGTAATTCTGGCATGTAAAGGAGGTATATATTTTATTAGCGCACACAATACCTTGTACCACTTGACTGAAAACATTAACGTCTCTAATCTAGGGTTATAGCTACAATAAAAGGATATAACATACAAGCAAAGCTTTGAGTAGCATCCTATTTCATCCACTGCAAAGCTACATTAGAATTTAAAAAATGCACAGGTGCAGGTTTTATGGTAGCCAGGTGGTACCATTAAGCATGGACTCAAATCTTGCTTAATAGCTTAACTCTTTAATTTTTTCCTTCTTTTGTTTTTACAGCTTTTGACTGGGATTGGACATTATTGTATAAATTAATATAGGATGGTTAGAGATATAAAACAGCTAACAGTTTTAAGGTCCTTGGAAATAACATTTATGGTGTTCTGATTAGCGCACTGAAGAAATAATTACAATTAAATTCATAAAATGGATTCTACAGCACCAGACACAGTAAAATACATTAAAAGCAGGCATAATGGCCACAGAAATGATAAATTCAAATGAGACTAGGGTCCAAAGACATCTTTTCAAGGTAAGTAGGGGGAGACTTATCCAGGCAACTTACTGCTACATAGATATAGCCAGTTCACTTTGTGTTTACATCACTTGACATGTAAATGAAAAATCTGTGTTACATTCACATGACTTTCTCTACTATGTATAATATGTAGGAGGAGTATTGTAATCCACACAAAAACTTGATACTGAGATTTCACTGGGAATACATGTTTTGAGACCCCCCGAATAAAACACAAAGCAATACTTATACCTATGTGTGTGTTAACAGCATAACTCAAAAACGAAAAGTCGGATAAATATTAAACTTGGTATTTAGGTTCAGTACCTTTCAAGGATGCGACACGAAGATTTTCAAGAAAATCTCCCAACTCCAAACTACCCTTTACATGTAACAACTTTCAAAATTTTTGGTTTTCTAAAACATGGCTCAATGATTTTGATTAAAATACAATATATTAAAGATACTTACATGACAAAATAAAATGTATATCTTGAATTTCCTGGGAATACTCTGTGAAGTCTACTTCAGTTGGAAGAAATTTTGTATAATCTTGTATAACTGCTAAACGTTAAGCAATAGTGAAAACGCACTACACAAAAAATTATATCTCTTTAAAACACACAATTTACTTCAAATAAGCTTTTCTGTGGCATGAGCAATTTCTGAGATATCCGTTGTTAAAGGTTCAAATTATTTATTACTTGGTCATTCCTTAAAAGTTCTTTCAGCATTCAGTTGTTTCTTACAATTGCATGGAAACAGTAACAAATTTTAAGGCCAGCATATAATGTTCAGTTCTTAAACATTTGATTATCACGGTTCCCTTTGTATCTATAACGAAATGTGTAATGTAGCTATTTCTGCAAAGGTTTGCTTGGATTAAAATGTAGTAGATAGAAAAATAAGCTTTAGTAAAAATAATTTGTATACACACTAATAAAGTAGAGATAGAAGGTAGAGAAAGTCTTGTAAATGTATCACATAAATGTGTTTATATATATTACTTTCTCTATTATGTATAGTAAGTGGGGGAAGTATTGCATTCCACAAAAAAATTTGATGCTGAGATTTCACCGGAGATACATGTTTTGAGGCACTATGAATACAAATAAAGCATTTTTGGAAACACATCCGTGTGCATGTCTGTTAGCATATAACTCAAAAGTGAAAAGTTGGATAAATACCAAACTTGGTATTTAGGTTCAATATCTTCCAAAGATGCGATACCCAGATTTTCAACTAAATCTCCCCTATCCGAAACTATCCTTTACATGGAACATCTTTCGAAAATTTTGATTTTCTAAAAAACTGGCTAACGATTTTGATTAAAATATCATATATTAAAGATATTTACATGACAAATAAAATGTATATCTTGAATTTTTGGGAAATAGCCTATGAAATCCTCTTCATTTGGAGGGAATTTTGTATAGTCTTGTGTAAATGGTAAACATTAAGCCATAGATGAAAACATACCACACATAAAATGTAGATCTCTTTAAAAGAAACAATTTATTTAAAATAAGCTTTTTGTGGCATAAGCCGTTTCTGAGATATCTGTTATTAAAGGTTATTTCTTGGTTATTCTTTAAAGTTCTTTCAACATTCAGTTGTTTCTCATGATTGCCTGGAAACAGTATGGAATTTTGAGGCCAGCATTTAGCATCCAGTTCTTAAACATTTGACTGACACTGTTCCCTTTGTATCTATAATGAAATGTGTAATGTAGCTATTTCTGCAAAGGTTTATTCCGATTAAAATGTAATAGACAGAAAAATAAGTTTGAGTAAGAATAATTTGTATACCCACTAATAAATGATAGAGGATAGAAAAAGTTATGTGAATGTATCACATCAGATTTTATTATTCTAACAGTTTCTACAAACTATTCTTATGAAACCTTATTTTTCTATCTACTTCATATTAATCAAGATAAACCATGACAGAAATAGTTACATTACATATTTTGTTGTAGGTATGAAAAGGATAGAGGAAATAAAATTGAGTCAGATGCTTAGAAGGCGTGCACGCTCGCTCGCTCGCTCTCGCTCTCTCTCTCTCTCTCTCTCTCTCTCTCTCTCTCTCTCTCTCTCTCTCTCATACACACACAACCTTTTTCTACAAAAAATGTTTTAGATTCAGGGGGCCTCAAAACATGCCTTCCCAATGAAATCTTGATACAGAATTTTTGGGTGGAATGTAATACTTCCTGTCTACTAGATACGTGGTAGAGAAAGAAAAAAGAAAATAAAAAGTGTGAGGGAAAGTCATGGGAATGTAACATTAAATATTTTAAAAATAATTTGTTCTACTTCATTACTTACTCTGTAACTTGAATGATATTTGTGGTCATCTAGTTTTCAAAATCCCTCTTAGGTACAGCTGGTTATGAAGCTACTGTTCTTCATTATAGTCCATAAATATGGAGTGTCTTAACAAAAACATGTGCCTTGTTGCTTTCAAGGAAAACATCATCTTGGCAATTTCACATAACAAAACAGTGCCTTTGAGTTAACTGCGTGTTTGAGACATGACAGACAACACGTGAAACACAGAATATCACTTAATAGAACATTTAAGACATTAAAGTAAACATTATGACAACAATGAAGGTCAGTGAAACTGGTTATTATTCATTCAAATATTTCACTCACCATTTAACTGCAACACATGAAACATAATCTGCTGCGACAAACCCTTTCCCTGCTTTTCATTTAATCTCAATAAGTTTAAATGGTCTTGAATGTATGCAATCTAAAGAATAAATGAATTAAACTGAATAATTTACCACTGTTGCTAAGTTAAGGAGCAAGAGACGAGCAGACTGGTAACAATTAATATTGTCACATGAAGACAAGACATAAAACACAAAATTTAAATTTAATCCTTACATCTATCTTAAGCGTACCACTAGTAACATCTTGGAAATAATTTATTCTTAAAAGACAGCTATAGAATCAGAGGGGTACAAAGACTCTTCATGCATTTAATATACATTCAAGAGAGGACATACAATATATCACAACGTAAAAACTAAATGTATTAATTCTTCAAGTCTAGCTCCACAGTACTTAAGAGCTTGTGAAATATAGCCACTTATTCAATATCTCTGCATTTCTCTCTTATTTTTTTTGTATCAGATGTTAAAGTTACAAGCCACTGATCATGTTATCATGTCAAGTTAGAAAATAATGCAATGAGATTAAAAATTAGGTGAGAAGCTTTAAATGCACTTTGGCTTAAAAAAATAAGCATATATCACCTTTAAACATCCGGTAAATAAATAATAAATTGAAGGGGGTACACAAAAATGGTGTAACTCTCAAAATCGAAAATACGCTGATTTCTGCTTCCATCTGTTGTTCAAAGTGGAAACTATATATCTGAAAGTTGTTTCAACATTAATCACCACTGGTGGTAAAATATTTTACTGCAAAGTTTTTGCATGAAAGCTAAGATGCTTTTCCAGAGCACAAAAAAGATCTAATCACTTGAAAAGCAAACTAAAGTACTGGGCGTAATGTTTCCAAAGTCCAGGGTCAAGGAATTTTAGCAATTTGCCTAAAATGGTAGAAATTAATTTTCTAAGTATTCTAATAATTATCATGAAATCCTAACCGTAAATATATATAAGAAAACATCATTCAGAATATATTGCAGGAGTGCTGGGAATTGAACCCAGACCTACTGTTCAGCAGACTGGCATATTAACCACAAAATCATGAATGTGGTCTAATTTGCAATGCTAGCCAGAATAAAATAATGTTTGGTTTTTTTAAGAAAATGTGTAAAGAATAAAAAACATTCTGAACACATACCTCATCCATTCTAATAATGGTTGGCACACAGTTCACACATAGAAAATGGATTCTTATTCTAACTTACGAAGAAAATGGACTTGATATATGCAATACCTTCATATTTATACTTACTCTTCCACCATGATGCGACGGAAATTTCAGTACATAAATATGACAATATAATTAAACTCACTGTCCCATAATATTGACTGACAATGACATTTACTTATAACAGAATTACATATTACACTTTCTAGAACACAAAACGTGAATTTCATTCAAACATGTTTAACAACAGACTGTGGTAAAAGACATCAAATATGCATGGCATGTGTTACATATAAGAACGGTAGATAATAATAGGTCAATATTGATTACTGAGGCATAATTAAAATTATAGCACTAGAACATTATAAAAGGAAAGTGTATATACTTGTTAATACCATAGATTGAAATGAGCAGTATCATGATTTAAAATATTTTTTTAGGAGTTTTGCAGAACTAAATTTTTCCCAGTTTTAAAAAATTGAGGGTTAGACCATTTTTGTGCACATGCTTCAATTAAATAAATCCTTTTAAGAAATTTGGCACTTTTAATACAGAATGTTTCATTTTATTTATACTTATTCGGCATAAATCTATTAAATGAGGGCAAATCAAAAGAAACTATAGAGAAAAAATGGTTTAAAGAAAGTTCCTACACATGGAAATAACTTTTGCATACATGTTTTACAAACATTAGGAAACAATAAGCATCCAGCATGATTTCAAAGCACCTTGCTCTCCATTCTTCCGATTAGTATGCTTGTTAAACTAAACTCAAATATAGTACATACAAAAGAACACAATTCTATTACACAAAAAATACAGTTATCAGAAATTAAATTGACTTTGCTCATTAGTCTTTTAGTTTCTACTGGCAGCAGTACAATATAAAATATTTACAAAGCGAACCTACAAAATTATTATAAGAGGAAGTTACATATGAGGTGACCACCCATTCGGAATTTTGTGGGGCAGTATTTGTCTGGAATTTTTTTTAATGCTTGACTTCTCTTTCTTTAGTCAGATTTTCAAATGTTTTGATAATTGATAATTATGCTGTCCATCAGCCAATGCACTTGCTGAATTAAAATTTCAGCCACAGGCAAATGCCATTGTCAGAAATTAGAAATAGGTTACACAAAAATAAACTTAAAGCACAGCCTCAAGTATAACTTCATTTTAATACGGCATGTAAAGAGATTTTCTCAATGATAAAGAAATTCTTGCATGCCCAAGAAGTAACAAGAGGTACACCTTTAAACAGACTTATTATCTACTTCCAGCAAATAAACCATTTTGATCTTTCTAGTTTTTATTGAAGATATAATATTCAGTATTCTTTTAATACTTGAAAAATATTTTAGTAGGCCTGGCACTAATTTTTGTCTTTTATTATGTGTGTTATTACAATATGTTCTCCTTAGTGCTTTCCAATATGATAATGTTTTATAAAGCTTGACTTGAGAAACAAGTCGTTGACTGTAAATTCTTTAGTACTGGTTTTACACAAATTTAACTTGAAAGATGCTTGCACTCACATCATACTCATAGTTCCAGACTCCGTGGAGGGTAGGGAAAGATTATAATTAAAGAAAAATTTCCCTGCTCCAGTCACTTCTGGGTTGAGAAGCCAGAACCCTCAGCACTAAACCACAGAGGCAGTCAACCATATTTTACTCCCTAGTTTAAAACTGATTTCTTTATGCAGTTTCTTTCGTAATTAATAAACTGATTTTAATTATAACAAAAATTAAAAATATAAGATTTGTGTGCTAGTGCTTTCTGTTTTCATTGTAGGATGAGAAATTTTCCTAAAATTTGTTATTCTATTAACAGAATGTATACAGCAGGTTTCAGATATTTTATTGCTATTTACTGCACAAACTCGTGCAGGGTGTTTTCTTTTCAAAAAATTTCAGCTGATTATCTTGAAAGCAACAGGTTTTGAAGTAAACAACGACTGTTTATGGTGAATGCTCCTTCATTTGAGAGGAAAAATCAATAATATTAGTTTCATTTTAGTTAGTACATATTCTGAAAGTTGGTCAGCTCAATATTTTTAAACAGAAAACACAATTTAAAACAAAAAAAATGAGCTGAGTATGAAATGATACTGAAAACATGAGCTACATAAGATGTAGGTAGCTTATATCTTTTCTTTTCTGCCTCAAATGAATACCATAAATTTTCTGGCAATTATGTTGCTTTCAAAGTAATTCAGTTGGAAAATTTAAGGAAAAAAGACCACTCTGTATATTTAACAAGGACTATTAGTTATTCCGACTGGTCAGTGCACATTAAGACCTGGTAAGCTGCACAAGTTTTTATTTAGTATAATTACCAAATTTCAGACATTTAAACTCTTGACCCTCCCACAGAAAAAGGGGCAAATATTTATTACATACACTGAGCCATAAACCTTTTTTTTTTTAGCCTTAAGGATTACAACATTATGATGAAACTTCTAACTCCATAAAAAGCAACAATGTGTTTCTTACATATTGCTTGGCTTAAACATCATTATTGTAACCACATTCCCTCTGCTTTCTTTTCATGTGCTTTTGTTTTGTGGAAGGATGGACATACTTATTTTTTGTGGAGGGTTCTGGTTCAAGTTAGTTGTGAACTCTCTTCTTATGCACATTAGAACCATTAAATATGACATGGAGGATGCAAAGCCTCAATTGCAAGGCATATGCATATAGTGCTGTTCTGGAAGGAACATCTGTGCTAGTGTTTTGTCAAAATTATATTATCTGATAGTGTTATACGCTGTTACACTTCATAGTTATATAGAAACCATTACCTTTTTTCCATCCAGTTTCAAATAATGTTTCTGGGCCACCACTTAATTAAAAATTATACATCACTACTTGTTAATTACCAAAATAAAATATAGTAGAAAAAAAACTAGTTACAGACGAAGAACTTTTCTCTTTGGATATTTTCATTCATAAATTTAAAATTCTGGCTAAACAAAATGATTATACAATCACAATCTAAAATAATAAAATATGGCAAAATTTAGCATGAAACCCCAAAAGGAACAAAGACACCATTGATCAAAAAGACTGGCAACAGCCCATCTAAGTGGTTTACTAATGCCAGATCTAATGTTAAGCTAACAGAAAGACAATTCATTTTATAGCAACACTCTTCTACTTAGTTTAATGCAACAAATAAATGCATATAAAAGCAGAAGCAGTACTAATATGAGGAAAAAGGCTAAAAGACTCAGTAAACATTTAACTACAGAAAACATTAACAATGAACTATTTAAGCCATTCCTTTGACAGCATGCAGAAAGTTGATATAAAGGAGTTTCACAATAAATACCTCATCATGATTCTGCAAAAGTACAGAGAACAAAGAATAAAGAAAAGATAGTAACAGTTATCAGAAATTAGAACAACAATTACAGTGAAAGTTTGGGTTTTGCAAGTAGGACCTTAGTTCAAATGACATTTGGCTTCAAGTAGATTCAAGCACATACAGCCATGGTGCTAGTCCAGACCAATGCAATTTATAACAGGAATAACTGGAAAGTTATAGATTAAAACCTTGCTTGACAAGATTTCTTCTCTCTTCAGATTTTTAAATAAAGTACTTTGTGTGAAACAATACTTTCACATAGATATTTATATTCTGAATGAGAGAAGTATATGCCACACGGTATTGACAATAGAACATAAGTGCCATATTAGGAGCCAAGGCTTGATTTCTACTGAGAACATTTATGAATGTAGGCTGCTTCACAATAACCTGTGAATGGAAATGGAAACAGCATACAACATTTCAGTTCACAATACCCTGGGAACGAGAATGGAGATGCATACCAATAACCATATCGACAGCAAAGTGGAAAGTCAATTTTGCTCATTGGTACATAAATTGTTAACTGACTTCCAATTCAGCTGACATTATGCAGGTTAGCCAAAATCAATATATGGTCAAATAAACATTTGCTAAATGCAGATCCATTGCTACTTCCAATTCCTCTAGTTGTACCACAGATTAATACATACTATCAAGTGCCATTCCTTTATTAATAGCATATATTAAAGTTGTTTGTTGTTCTTTTTTAATTTCTGCTCTTTTTGCTTTGAGGCAAAAACCAGTTTTGCATAGCACATTGTAACACAGCAGCCATGGCCCAAGATTATCAGGAGGTCAGAGATAAACAAAGTAAGTAGCGCTCTGACAGCGTAAACACTGGAAGCATTATTGTCACATAACCAGAATCCTCTGGTTGTTTCTCCTTCTTGAACATTCTGGAACTCTGGAGATTTCTAATGGCTATATAAGTAAGCACTCTCGGATGTCAGTCAGCGAGTGAGCATGTTAGTGTTTTTCCAGTGCAATGAAAGGTGCTGTTCTCCGAGTGAGTTTGTGATGACTGCTGGGATGTGCAGTAAGTGCTGCTTCTGCGAGATACTGGAAAAGTCTTGTGTTTGACTCTCCAGCGAGTGAACCATCCGGAAGAAGTGGCTACCTCATGCTAATTTCATCATGCCACTACGTCACGAAGAAAGTGAAGTGACAGTGAAAACTGGGCAGTCACAATATAAATAAACCAAAGATGATACTTTTGCTAGAAGAACCAATGTTCAATGGATCCAAAGGGGTCAGGATGCATATTTGCTGGTATTTATTACGGTTTCATTTCCCCATACAGCTCTAACGGCCACTTCATGTCACGGCTGCCTTGAATAATTTCTAGAGTGAAGAGTCAAATGTGCAAAATATGGATCTAATATGCCATCTCCAGGAACAAAAAGTTAAACTTTGACCAAGTCTTCTTTCTCATTCTGGGACCCAGGAAAGCTACCTGTTAATTGTGAACACTCACATTATAATACATATAATTTAACTTTTGATTCTTGGTTATTGTGAACCAGCCTTGTGGGTAAGCAGTTTTCTCTAACCATGGAGAGGCAAGTTGGAGACTGCTCTATTGTTGGATACTATTGTCATCATACAGAGCTAGCCACTAACTTAACTATCAGGATATTAAGAGTATTTTAAGATTTGAAACTACTTTAATTTATGCAACTCCAACAAAAACTAGGAAATAGTGATTGCAAATACTCTTGAAAGGGAGATGTGAGCTTGTACCATTAGTTTTAGAAAGTAATCTAGGGTGAATCAAAAGAAAACCAACAAATTTCAGCCATAATTCAGATTTATTTGAGTGTTTTCTAAAAGAGAATATTTGGTCCATACATACATTGTTTGCAAGATAAGCAAAATTAAATTTACTAAACAGCAGCATCAGATTGAATAAAATTCAAACAATTTTTATTCTCCCACAGTTTTGGAATACTGCATATGTTCCGTTTTCTATTGTGTTTTGAAATAACACTTATGTTATGTTTTTCTTCTTTTTTTGGTATTGTTTTATATCAACAATAAGTATGTGCTCAATTATTATGAGAAATGTTTCAAGTTATCTGTGAGGTACAAGAGAAATGTTGTAACTCCATGTAATAAAATATGACCCCAATAGAGAGAAAGATGCATCAACATCTGTTTGGGCAAATTCCATCTAACCCAACATGACTACTTAGTAATTTTACTGCCCTATAGCTGGATAACATGTTAACCGACACGTAATCCCTATACAAAAACACTCAAATGGATTCCCTGTATCAAGCCTGATAATTGTTTGGTGTTATTCTGAGTCATCCTTTATATATACAATCATAATTGTAGCTCAAGTACTACATTATGAGTTATTCATCATTAATACTCAATTCTTTTTAACAAAGAGGGGAGTTGTATAGTTTTCACAGCGTTCTGCCTAGTTTCTTTGGTAAAATACTATGTAATGCAGTCAGATATTTTATTTGTTGTACAACAAACTAGTTACATTAACATAATTACTAGTAGGCTGCTTGGGATGTCTCTAGCTTGACACACTCTAGTTTTTGGTTATTAGAATATTGTCTGTAGTCCCCCTCTATCCTGTGAAGAAAACTATTTAGGGGTATCTTCTCATTGTTTTTGAATTTATCTTTATGGTTTTTTTTTACTCTTTTGTTCACTTTGACCTCAAGCAAATAATCTTTACAGTTGAAGTGAATTTCATCAACTGACGAAGCAAGTGGAATGCTTTATGTAGGATTATGAAACCATCATTTCAAAGATAAAATTTTAGAGTGAAGAAGCTCTTTTTGTTACTACATTTAATGATAATTCAGAAGATAATTTGATACTGAGTGAAAGCAATGATATCAATCAATTCAATCATGGCTTTTAAATCAGATATTCACAAACTATACAAATTAGAAGAATAGCTATAAATAATGCAGGTTCACCCTTGCATTTTAATGCTGCCACAACCATAATAATTTTAGAACATACATGTCACTTTTAACAACTTATGAGGACAGTTCCAGAAGTACCTAATCTGACGTATATATAGCGGTTGTTGTTTCAAACAAATGACTATGGTAGAATGTACCATCCTTATAAAGCTTAAGTTTGAAGATGCTACATTGTTCAGTAATTGTTTGGCAGCCATCAATAGTGAACTCTCTCAGCGAATTTGTAAACATGGATAAAACTGGCCATCGTTATGCGATACAATACTTTCATTTGAAAGGTCTTAGTCCAACTAATATTAAAACTGAGCTAGATTCTACTCTGGGGGAGTCTGCTCCTTTGTTTACAACAGTAAAATATTGGGTTGTAGAGCTTAAGCGAGGCCGTACAAGCTGCCAAAACGAACATCGCAGTGGTTGACCAAATGAGGTGACCACACCAGAAATTGTGAAGAAAATCCACAAAATGGTATTACAGACCGCCGACTGAAAGTGCGTGAGCTAGCAGATATTGTAGGCATTTCAAAAAGTGCTGAACATCGCACACTAACGGAAAATTTAGACATGAGAAAGCTGTGCGCAAGATAGGTGCTGCGTTTACTCACAATGGAGCAAAAGCAGCATCATGAGGATGTTTCAGTCGAATGTTTGGCAATGTTTCGCTGCAATAAAGCAGAGTTTTTGCATTGATTCATAGCCATGGATGAAACATGGGTCCATCACTTCACACCTGAGACAAAGGAACAGTCGAAACAGTAGATTGAATGGGGAGAATCGGCTCCAAAGAAGGCAAACACAGTTCCATCTGCAGGCAAGGTCATGGAGTCAGTTCTTTTGGGATGCGCGTAGGATAATTTTCGTTATCTTCAAAAAGGAAAAGCAATCAATGGCGGGTATTATGCAAACTTATTGCAGCGTTTGAATGATGAAATCAAGCAAAAACAGCCACATTTAGTTCTGTTTCATCAAGACAATGCACCAGTTCACACATCCATTTTTGCCATGGCCAAAATCAATGAGTTAAAGTTTAAATTGCTTCCTCATGCACCCTATTTGTCAGATTTAGCCCCCTCTGATTATTTTCTGTTTCCAAAGTTGAAGAAATGGCTTGTTGGTAAAAGATTTGCCAACAGTGAAGAGGTGGAGTTTGCAGTTGATGGCTATTTTGCAGAACTCGATGGTTCTCAGTATAAACAGGTTATCGAAACTATTGAACACTGCTGGGAAAAGTGTATCAAGCTGACAGGAGACTATGTAGAGAAATGAAGATGTTTTTCCCAAAATTTTTTGTGTTTTCTTTGTTAGGTCGGGTACTTCTGGGACAGCCCTCACATATTAAAAAGTGAAATGAATTATAAAATACATCCATTGTTGGTGCTACTAAAATCGCTGTATTATAACTTGTCCCTTGAGACAGCTCTGGCACCACGTGGCAAAGGTGAAGGTGCTAACAGCTGAATCATTATTGTACATGACTAACTAAATCATCTTTCCCACACTGTTTAACGAAAGAAGAAATTATAAGTTAACATTTATACTGTGAAACTACTAATGCTATTATGAAAAACCATATTAATTACAACTATTATAATTATAAATTTAATGATTGCATTGCGAGGTAAGATAGTGGGAAGGCGGAAGGCTAGTGAGTAGCATTCCTGATAACAGAATAAACATTTGATAACAGACCCAAATCAACCATAAGAAACATTGTAATGAGTCGTGCATAAAATGCTCTCCATAATAATTTAATTTTCACTTAGAAACGGATAAATGTATTTGTAAACTCTGTGAATTAAAAGTTTGACATATACCACGTGCTATATTGCACCAAGTGCTGAAAATTATTGACATGAGTGTTGAAAACTAAAGATTTGTTTCATTCTTGCACACTTGTCCAAATTTCACTTTTTATTACTATTGTTTCTAATAACACCTGACTACTGTTTATTGTATATTATGTCAAGGCTATGTCTATTTTTACTTTCTCTACTACGTATAGTAAGTAGGGGAAGTATTGTATTCCACCCAAAAATTTGATACCCGGAAATATATGTTTTGAGACCCCCTGAATCCAAAACCATCCATTTTTGGAAACATGTCCGTGTGTGTGTGTGTGTGTGTGTGTGTGTGTGTGTCTGTGAACAGCATAACTCAGAAACAAACAGTCGGATAAACACCAAACTTGGTATTTAGGTTCAGTATCTTCCAGAGATGCGACACGAAGGTTTTTAAGAAAATCCCCCCACCCCAGATTACACTTTACATGAAAGATTTTTCGAAAATTTTAATTTTCTCAAAAATGGCTCTAATGATTTTGATTAAAATATCATATGTTTAAGACATTTTCATGACAAATAAAATGTATATCTTGAATTTTCTGGGAATGTCTCCAAAAGTATTCTTCATTGTGAACGACTTTTGCATAACTGGTAAACCATAAGAGATAAACAAAATTTTACTACACAAAAAATGTAGATCGCGTTAAAATACACAATTTATGTCACATACATTTTTTTTGTTGAGTGAACCATTTTCGAGATATTGCTTGTTATTCCCTTAAATTTTTCAATACTTATTTTCTCAAATGGGAATTCATTATTCATTTTTTTGTCTTGGATATGCAAAGAGTATTAATCTGTGGCAAAGAGAATGGTGCTGCACATAGCAACCAGCTATTAAGAGTAATGTCTATGCTTAAAGGCTACTGTATTTCTATATTGCGCTTGTAAATATATATTCCCCTTACATCTACAAGAAAATTAGCAATAAGATAGAGTCTGCAAATGTTTATCTCGATTAACATGAAGTAGATGGAGAATAAGCATTTGTAAAAATAGTTTGTACAAGAGTAGAGAAAATCATGTGAGTGTAACACATCAGATTTTTTTTTATGCCTGCATGCATTCCTTCCAGGGTTCACGAGACTAAAAGATATACATATTACCATGTGCCAGCAGTACAAATAAATCCATCAACAGTGGATGTGTTAATTGTTGTGTTATGCTGTAAGGTCAAAGGGGTGTTGGGTGGTATTGATGGTGATTGGTTGTCTCACATATAGCTGCAGTGATTGTGACTGTCACTGAGCTGTCTCAAGGGACAAGTTATAATACAGCAATTATAACACTTTTTCAGGGCAAGGCCAAAATATATCTGGAAGACTTTTACACCAGAAGTGAGAAACAAACCTGATGATATGGAAAGTAACCAAATCAAAAGTAATGATAGTGAATTTGTACTTTACTTACAGAAATGAATCATAAGTGCATATAGGAATATTACCTTCTCAAATTTCAGCTTTGTGCAAGATATATTAAGAAATTGCTTAGGTTTAAAAACAACCATAAAATTGGTTGCATGCTACTAACTCTTAAACAGAAAAGCATGCAACCTTACTAATGGGCATTTTTTCATAATTTATCAAAGTTAAGCGTATTTAAAAATATATTGTGTTTGGTTTATTTAGTTGTAATTCTTAGGTCTATGTTGCTTGCTTATATTCCTTACGTAGGTACGCATTTCTAGTTTGAAATTTTAGTAACAAATATTTACATGTTCTAATTCAGGGTTAAAAACATTTTATAAACCAGTTTTTTTATTTAACTCTTGTTTTTTTGTCATTTTGGTAATATGAAGTTGTCAGAATTAACTGCTGTATGATGGTGGTTAAAACCATTCTTAAACCACTGTTAACCCCTACAAGATTACTCACTAACCCTGCTGCAGCAGAAAATTTAAACTTTTCAGTGGGATACGACAACATATTAGCTGATATGCTAATGAACTGAGTAAACATTTTCCTCTCACAGTTTTGAAATGTTTACTTGCAATGGCATGCATAAAAACAGGTGTAGCATTTACTCGCTCAATATGAAGTCATGGATTGGACTGGACTGTAGAGAGGTGGCCTCTACATTGCAGAGTTGGTATTCCAGTTTCACATGCATCAGCATAGGGTGATAGTAACTTATGCTGACAAATGGACGAGAAAATGCACTAGAGTGCTGAAAGTAATGTCAGAATTGAGTATCATTTAAAATCAACATTACTTGGGCAAATTATTTCAGTTTTGGATCATAGCCAGTATAAGCCTGATTCAAGTTTACAGCAAAATTCTGGGGAGGAGAGTGTTGCAATGATGAGGAGGGGGAGGAGAATAATAGGGAGAGGAAGGGGAGAAGAAGAAAGGAGAGAAGAATCAAAAGGAGAGAAGAGGAGGGAGGAGGAGAATAATAGGGAGAGGAAGGGGAGAAGAAAAGAGGAGGGGAGAAGAAAAGAATCAAAAGGGGAGAAGAGGAGGGAGGAGGAGAAAAAGTAAAGGAGCTGGGGTGGAGAAGAGAGAGAAAAGGAGAAACAGTGAGGACAAAGGGGAGTAAAAGTAGAATGGAGAGGAAAAAGAGGAGTAAGAGGAGAGGCGGAGAAGTAGAGAGGAGGAGGATAATATAAAACAATAATAATATTACTTTAACCACTTGTTTGGCTCTCACACTGTATGAATAGGCTGGTATCCCAGATGGGTACAAACTTCCTTTACCAAGCTTTTTGCTTAGGTTTTTACCTCAGTAAAACCCTAGGAGGAATGTTGGGCAGCTTTAGGACCCTATCTCATAATACATAATAGAGGAAGTATAGCATTCCACCCATACATTTGATATTGAGATTTTACAGTAAATACATGTTTTTAGGCACTTTGAATGTGAAAAAAAGCATTTTTAGAACAATTGCGTGTGTGCATGTATGTGAACAACAAAGTTCAAAAACAAAATGTTGAATAAATACCAAACTTGGTATTCAAGTTCAAGATGCAACAACATGACTTTTAGGAAAACCCCCAAGTATCCTTTACATAAAATTTTTTTTCATTATTTTTAATTTTCTGAAAAATGGATCTTCAGATTTTGATTAAAATTCTATATATTTTATTATATGACAATAAAATGAATATCTTAAATTTTCTGGCAATAACCTATTAAGTCCTTTTCATTTACAAAGAATTTTGCACCATTTTGTATAAGTGGTAAGCAATAATAGTTAAACAAAAACTTATTACACAAAATATTTATATCTCATTTAAATGTACAATATGTTTGAAATAACTTTTTTGGGCATCAGCTGCGCTCCCAGGCCAGAAATGTTATTTTTAAAGTGTACTCTTTCTTTAAGGAATTGACATGCGATATTACTTATATATAAGATATTACTTATATATAAGTTTTAACATTCTTTAACCTGGCAGGTCATATTGGATGATAATAGAATGCTCAAATGAACCAGGGATCCATAGAGCTTAAAGTTACCCAACATTCGTTTTCTCAGAATAAGGGGAAATCCCCGGAAAAAAAACCTTATTCAGGTAACTTATCCTAACCAAGATTCAAACTTGGGACCTCTTGAATGTGAGGCAGGCAAGCCACCCCTTACACTACTGAGGCAGGCAAGATATTCTTGTTATTTGTTTGAATTTGTCAATACTGTCACGTATGTCATCGGCAAAAGTATTTAACTTATATTAATTTGATATTACTTCATTGATGATTTAAAGATATTCAGAATTTAGTCGAGACTTCATTTTTATATTTTCTTAACGTGTAGAAGCTTTGTTAAGCTGCATACATGACAGGATGTAAGTAGCTACCATTTCCTATGATAGAACCTAGGGATGTTCTAGTAATGCAATTTCCTCATGGAAAGCCGTGGAACAATGTTACATCTGCAACTTGCGATGTAGTGTGTCAGGTAGGAATTTTCCTACCTACCCACGTAAATCCTGGGGACCGGCACGCCATATATGGTAAAGCCGCCATGGCAATTTGATGTTATTCCACAGGATATTAATTTGTTATTTAAGAGAGTCCGGGAGTCCTCTTGCAGGCTTTTTGTTGTCCTTGATCTCTTAGTCTCAAGATAGACACTCTACGGCCCTCTGGGTACGTCCGTAGGCTCGCCGATGACACACTTTTGACACTTCTCCTAAGGTAAGGCCTGATGGCTAATCACTTATCTTAATCTTCATCCTAGTGTTAATTGTAAAGATTCAGTTTAGGAGCCCTGTCACATAAACCAAAACTAGCCATTTGAAGTCATTAAAATACTGCTCAGTACGTTAGTCACAGTTAAACCAAACTTTTTCATATTGCTCTACTTTCTGATCCTTAAACGTACATCCTCAAGTCGCAACCCCCTGGACGTTTTGTCATTTTATAAGTGTTGTCAATATGCAGTTGTTCCTTACGATGTTATGGAAACCATAGAATTTCAAGGCTAGCATGTAGTGAACCACTTTTAAACATTTGACTATTGCTTTGGTTCCCTGAACCCCTTTGTAATGTACCTATAGCAAAATGTGTACTGAAGCTATTTTTGTATGCATTTATCTTGATTAACATCAAGTAGAAAAATATGGTTTTGTAAGAAAGGGTTTCAACTTCAGCATGTACTTCTGCAAAAACTGCATATCAAATTTTTTGGTGAAATACATTATTTCCTCTACCTACCATATATAAACGGTATAGAAAGTAAAAATGGAACACTATTTAGTGCCATCCTGTTCATTAGTCCCTTCTGTCCCGCTATTGAACTATGAGACCATGGGACCAAGTGCAGCTGCAGTGTCCAATCTCATAAGTAGCAAAATGGCAAACATTAGAAGAATCAAATGGTGGAGGACAAAAGATGACAAATAACAGTTATGAAAAATTATCTACCCTAAATTTATAAAGAAATATTAAATGTTCTGCAGAATATTTTGGCTATTAGGATTTCAGTATTTTGATGCTTGAGCTTGATCTATAGATGCATATCATTTTATGCAAAAACGATTGTCTTTCATGCATTCATTTGCAATGAGACAACAGCACTCACTTTTGTTGAGTTTCGTTTTTCTTCTTTTCTTTCATTTTACAGCCAGTTGTAACTACAGCAGTCAAACCTGCAACTTTGGTTTCTGACACACACATTGGTGTTTGTAACTGATTTATTACTTTCTCTACTTCGTACATAGTAGGTATTGTATTCCACCCAAAAATATGATACTGAAACTTCCTCGGAAAAACATGTTTTGATGAACCCTGAATCAAAAAAAAAAATATTCTGTGTTACACTCACATGACTTTCTCTACTCTTGTACAAACTATTTTTACAAACGCTTATTCTCCATCTACTTCATGTTAATCGAGATAAACATTTGCAGACTCTATCTTATTGCTAATTTTCTTGTAGATGTAAGGGGAATATATATTTACAAGGACAATATAGAAATACAGTAGCCTTTAAGTATATACATATCTCTTAATAGCTGGTTGCTAGGTGCAGCACCATTCTCTTTGCCACAGATTAATACTCTTTGCATATCCAAGACAAAAAAATGAATAACGAATTCCCATTTGAGAAAATAAGTATTGAAAAATTTAAGGGAATAACAAGCAATATCTCGAAAATGGTTCACTCAAAAAAAAAAAAAAATATGTATATGACATAAATTGTGTTTTTTAACGCGATCTACATCTTTTGGGTAGTAAAATTTTGTCTGTCTCTTATGGTTTACCAGTTTACCAAAAGTCGATCACAATGAAGAATACTTTTGGAGACATTCCCAGAAAATTCAAGATATACATTTTATTTGTCATGAAAATATCTTAAACATATGATATTTTAATCAAAATTGTTAGAGCCATTTTTGAGAAAATTAAAATTTTCGAAAAATGTTCCATGTAAAGGGTACTGGGGTGGGGGGATTTTCTTGAAAACCTTCGTGTTGCATCTCTGGAAGATACTGAACCTAAATACCAAGTTTGGTGTTTATCCGACTGCTCATTTCTGAGTTATGCTGTTCACAGACAGACAGACAGAGACACACACACGGACATGTTTCCAAAAATGCTTTTTTTGGATTCAGGGGGTCTCAAAACATGTATTTCCGGTGAAATCTCGGTATCGAATTTTTGGGTGGAATACAATACTTCCCCTACTTACTATACGTAGTAGAGAAAGTAAAAAAGTCACATAAATACTAAACTTTGTGGATAAGCTCAGTACCTTCCAGAGATGTGACACAAAATTTTCAAGAAAATCCCCCACCCCAAACTACGCATTACATGGAAGATTCAAAATTTTTAATTTTCTAAAAAAGGTTCAAATGTTTTTGATTAAGATACCACAAATTGAAAATATTTACATGACAAATAAAATGCATTTCCTGAATTTTCTGGGAATAACCTGTGAAGTACTCTTGTGCATTCGGAAAGAACTTTGTTTAATCTTGTATAACTGGTAAACGTTAAGCAATGGATAAAAACATACTACACAAAAAATGTTTATCTCTTAAATACACACAATTTATTTCATATAACTTTTTTGTGGCATCAGCCATTTCTGAGATATCCGTTATTAATACTTTGAATTGTTCAATACTTAGCCATTCTTTTCAAGTCCTGTCGATTTTCACGGTTTCTCGTGATGTCATGGAAAGAGTATGGAATTTTAAGGTCAGCGTATAGCATCCAGTTCTACAACATTTTACTATCACAAAGGGAACTTTGTATCTATAACTAAATGTGTAATGCAGCTGTGTCTGGAAAGGTTTATCTTGATTAAAATGAAGTAGATAGGAAAATCAACTTTTCTAACAATAATTTGTATACTCAATAATAAGTGATAAGAGGGTAGAGAAAGTCATGTGAATGTAACATATCAGATTTGCTTAAAATTATTAAACATGGTTTTATTGTATTAAACACTGAATCATGTTTACATTCATACTTTCTAGGTTCCATAAGGGTATGGAATAATCAAACAAAATACCAAATTTGTTATTTAAGTTCAGTACCTTCCAAAGATGCGACACAAAGGTTTTAAAGAAATTCTCCCGATGGTTTACATGGAAAATTTTTTGTTGTTTATTTTCTCGAAAATGACAAATGAAATATATATCTTGAATTTTCTGGGAATAGCTGCTAGAATCCTCTTCATTCTGAATAACTTTTGTATAATTGGTAAACCATAAGAGATACACAAACTCTTACTATACAAAACATGTAGATCTTGAAGCAAGTAATGTATGTCAAATAAAAGCGAGTGGGATGGCTCAGGTGGTAACATCTGTGGTCCGCATTTGGGATGTTGTGAGTTCGATTCCCATAGCGAACCTTCCTGGCACATGGGTTTTTTTCAGGGGTTTCCCTGGGTCACCAGATGAATGCTGGGAAGGGCCATTACATCCCCTGAATTTCCTGTCCCTTCATTTCATCTCTATTCTCATTTTACCTTTCATTTCCTTGGTTTCTTTCAGGGTTGCAAGTGCCAGAGGGAGGTCTCGGCGTGTGCATATCAGGGTAAATGGATGCTCTGAGTAACCTTTGTCCTCTGGACTGCAAGCAGTCTCCAGGTCCCTGGCCCCCCAGGGGATATGTAAGCCCATAGGGGGGAGGAGGGAGGGGAGAGCCGCTGCACCAGCCACCACCCGGGGAGTTCAAATTTGTAAATGGCAGGAACCCTGCCCTCCTGGTCCACCCTCCCTCCCAGGGGCGCCCCGTCAAGGGCCTAGGTACAAAAGATCTACATAGATCATGGTGCTAAGTGCACCTATGCTTCTATTTCTATCCCATCCTATGTCAAATAAAAATTTTTGTGGCATTCAGTATTTGTGAGATATTCTTTATTATTGGTTTGAATTGTCAAATACTTAAACCTTTACAATTGCAAAGTTGCTAATGTTTTCTCGTGTGATGCAGTAATTTGTATCACAAATTACTTAAATGTAAATAATGATTGTAATATGAATATGCATTTTTATGTGACATTGATTTCAGATGTTTATTAATTGTAATTATTATTGGGAAATAAGTTTATACGGCTTTACTGAAACTGTCAATAATAGCGCAATAATGCAGAAAGGGGGGTGAGCTGTTTATCATTATTGGGAACAAGGAAGTTACGTAATGTTCGCGCGTTTTTTCCGTTGAGAACCTTCTGGAATGTTTCCCTAAAAGCATATGTATTCGTGGTTTTCATTGGATATTAAGATAGACGCTAATGTTGGCGCGTTTTATTAGCCAATTGCAATTCAGTTATAATCTTTAGGCGTATCTGATTGAAGGAGTATAAATAAGCCAAGTCAGAGGTAGATCGGTGGCAGTTCATCAAAAATCTGTGTACACTACACGTCGTCTTCAGTCAGTCAGTTCGTCGAAAGTATTAGTACGGTATACATCGGATATAGATTCACAAGTTACGCGCAGCAGAATTATGAAAGATCTAAAATATGGTAAAGTTAATTATACAAAAGGTTGAAGTACGTTGATTAAAAGTGATCAGTAAGAAGTTATTATAATAGTTTCAGTTTGGCGAGTATCTAGATCAATATGTAAAAGTGATAGTGAACGTGTTCGACAATAAAAATTATAAAACAAATTTCTTCATCAGTGTAATTTTTGGATAAAAGATTCCTTTCCGTTTCACAACCTGTATAGAGATACGTGCCCAAGCCAACAGGATAATAGCTAGCCGGAGGACATTTGAAATGAAATCAAACGAACACTAACACTGATGCAAATTGCTAACACAAGATGGAGCTACAGACCAAACAAATGAATGACGTCACAAGATGGCAACGCGTGAAGTAAACACACATACACAAACATCACAAGCATCAACATTATAAGTAATACCGTCGCAAATTGTCTACCACAACGTGGGGCTACAATAATGTTACTTCAAATTGGCTCCCATACGTGGGGCAGTTAAAATTATGTAACCAAACAAAACAAAAGCAGCACAACATAAGATCTTCAAGTTTTAACAACATTACGTAAAAACATATTACGTAAACAATAATGCTATCGCACGTGGTCATGCAAAGTGAAGGAAATCTCAAAGTCCTCGCATAGCAATCCATTCTTAAAGATTTGACCATCACTTAAGCCTACTGTGTTCCCTTATTCGCCTTGTACCTACAAGGAAATATGTAATAAAGCCATTTCTGCAAATCTTTGGATTAACATGAAGTAGATAGAAGAATAAGAAGAGAAATGGCAGATGGGGGGTTTAAAGTTATAACTTGTCAAGGAGTTTGATTATTTGGGGGTGAGGATGAGCAGTAATGGTGAATGGGCAGTGCATAGCAGGAAGGTTATGGCTAAAGGAAACATGGCAATGACAGGAGTAAGGATGTGCAAATACAAATTAGAAATGCCGACTATGTATGAGGCATTGGTAGAGGCAAGAATGCTATATGCAGTTGAAATTTGGGGGGGGGATCTGAATTAAGATAGACCACAGCTATAGAACATTCTGTAAAGAACTATTGGGGTTACCAAGATCAGCACCAGGGGAAGTAGCGTTAGTGGAATTAGGAAGAACAAGAAGAAAAGGGGTGATACTGGAAAGGATATTGAAATTTTGATTTAGATGCCTGAAAAAAGATGAAGGAGAAATTTTAAAGATACGTATGGAACAACAAAAGAGTATGAAAAATAAAAATAGCTGGTGGACAGGGGTAGAAAAAATTATGGAGAAGATAGGAATGGGAGATATTTGGAGAGCAGGAGAAAGCAATAGCAACGACTTCTGCATAACAGTAAGAATCAGAGTGGAGGACATAGAAAGACAAGAGATTTGGGAAAGCTTAGAGAATAAAAAATCACTAGGGTTCTATAGGTTAGTAAAAAGGAAATGGGGAAGAGAAGGATATGTGGATTACTGTAACAGAGCTGAAAAAGAAGCGTTTGCATGGATGAGAACAGGATCAATGTATCTGAGAGGACTAAGAGGCAGAAAAAGCGTTATTTGTGAACTATGCGGAGTTAATGAAAGCACAGAGCATTATATGATAGAATGCAAAGAATTAGCAGAACGGGGACAAAAAGTACAGGAGGAAAAATGGGGAAAATGGATGGTAAAATAGTAGCAATTAAAATTTTAACAAGAAAAGAAGAAAAGGAAAATAAGAATATGGGGGAGTTCTTAAAGAAAGTAAAGGAGAAATGAATTAGAAAAGTAAGAGAGATAAGAAAGGTAGAAGGGCAAACAGAGGAGGGAGAGGATGGATCATAGGTGATTAAGGGTAGCAAGGACTGCTCAGCTGAGCCATAAGGCTCCAAGTAGCCATAGGACACAGAGGGCAGCAGAGACATAATGACTTGGCCGAGCATTTTCCGGCTGCAAGCTCCAGTCAACCAACTGATGAGCATGCTTCTCATCGTCAGACGATGACCGGCAAAAATCAGTTGAGAGAAAATGCTGACGATGGGAACAAGCCGTCTCCCGAAACGCGTTCAAGTAAGATTATCATAGTGATGTAGTGTAACAACCCTCAACTCTCTATTTTGAATCGGACATGTTTCAAAGAGGTGTGCTCTCCATCCTTAGCAAGTCGGCAGATTGAGGTTCACGTCAGATAACGGTCTTCCCCTTCCTTTGTTGCCCAGTCTACCACTCTTCCAATTGGTCAGTTGCAAGACATCGTCTATTGCTGGTATTTAAAAGTTTATAATTCAATATAAATATTTCCCATACTGTTAATTCCCAATGGTTCTTAGCTGGTTTTAAAAGATTGATTTCTTGGCTAATATTATGATTGCATGGCCAAAAGTGATGGATTATGGCTGATTTATCTGTATGTTTATATTTTATATTTCTGAGATGTTCCTTCAATCTGGTTTCTAAGTTTCTCTTTGTCTTTCCAATATACAGGATGATTCAAAAGTTTCTTGACATTTTCCTCATATCGTTAATTTATGCATTTGTGTTATAGGTAATTGGAAACTATGCTTACAGTAGAGGAAAGATTAACTGTCGTTTTCACTCATATACAAGGATTGACTTACGAGCAGGTCCAAGAAGAATTCAATAGAAAGTTCAGGAAACCAGGTCCTAGCAGGCAAGCTATCAGAGATCTGGCACTGAAACTGAAACGGGCGGGATCTGTTGCTGATGAGGCACACAGTGGGAGGCTGGCTACAACACCAGAAGACGTGCAAGTCATACGGGATGCCATCTCACGGAGTCCTGGTGCATCAACCAGAAGACTCAGGAGAGAGCTAGGTATGTCCCAAAGCACTGTATGGCATACCTTGCAGTTCAAACTGCACAAACGCCCTTATCACATCCAGATAATGTATAAGCTTGAACCAGAAGATTATATAGCTCGACATGCTATGTGTGATGACCTGTTAAATGCCATTGAAAATGAAGACATCATGGAACATGTGTTGTTCAGCGATGAGGCAACATTCCACGCATGTGAACATATCAATAGGCATAATTGTAGGATTTGGGCAGATGAGCAGCCATACAAGAGTTGCAGAGAGACACACCAAAGGTAAATGTGTGGCTGGGAATAACGAAAACAAAACTTTACAGACCTTTCATGTTTGCAGAACCAACAGTAACTGGAATTACGTATCTTGACATGCTACAATTCCTGGAACTGCAGCTAGCACAGGATGCAGTACAAGATACTGTGGTTTTCCAGCAAGATGGTGCACCACCCCATTTTACTATTATTGTTCGTGACCACCTTAAAAAAGTTTTCCCTGGTAGGTGGATCGGTCGTGGTTCACCGAGAATTTGGGAGGCCCGCTCTCCAGATCTGACACCACTAGACTTCTTTGTCTGAGGTTTCATCAAGTCCAAAGCATATGAAGTGAAGATCAACACCTTACAGCAATTGAGAAACTGAATAGCTGCAGTGGTAGCTGCAATCATGCCAGTTATGCTGGCAAAAGCGTTTCGATCTACACAACAAAGATGGAGTCTGTGCCATGACTTAGAGGGCCACCACATTGAAATGTACTGAGTTTATTATCCAGTAGTCATTACTTTCCATATGTAATAAAAGGTTTGACATAAAACATTGTTTTGATGAAAATGTCAAGAGACTTTTGAATCACCCTGTATATTTTATAACAGTCTTCACAACTGATGCGGTAGATTCTTGATAATTTATTGCTTGGAGTGATATTTTTAAAGGGTGCTTAAGCAGATTTCTCATACTGTTTGTTTTGTGGAACCAGTTTTATATAATAGTCTTTGAAAATCTTATTATTCACTTTTGGTACTAATGGTAGGCAAATAAAAGTGGTACCTGAATGGTTCAGCAGCTGAACCTGTCTACTACTCCATCTGTAATTAAAAATACTGGACTAAACTGCTCTTTCATTTAATGACCAATATAAGTGTATTGTTTTTACTTTAAGCTTTTAGTCAATGAGGTAAAATGAGTACTATAGGTTAGAAAATATAACAGAAAACAACACGACTCAAACAATTCTGCATCACTAACAACGAAGTTCCATTACTGCTAAACAACAGTTAACCACATTCATTGTCAATTAAAGGTGGGTAGTTTTCACATAATTTGTTTAAAACATTAAATATAATTGTCTTCTTTCCACTTTCCGCATTTATGTTTCTCTACAATGCACAAGATTCTTAGCCACCATGATACTCTTAAAAGTAACATTTTCCTCAACATATGCATCAAGTGTCAAGCATACTCAACAGCTTATCCAGAAACTGGAAACGAACTGAAGTGCCTGTGTATAGCCTCATAAACCTCTTACTTTAACGGTTCAGTTAATTATAGATGAATCTGAATGAATGCATTTTGTTTCTTAAATTGAATTGTCAGAATAATGGATTTTTTAAAATGTCTCTGCACTAGAATAACCAGAAAATGTTATGATCTTAACCGAACTGTTTTATGTAAGGGAAGAGACAACATGCTAAATGGGTAAAGTTGTAGTGCGCTCAGGGGTGTCATTTCGGGCTACAGGCCCTCCCCCAAGTTATGAGAAGGCTACCCATTATTATTGCTCTACCAAAAGAAAAATTACGAGAACTGTATTTTTAATATAAATATTTCACATTTACGAAATAGAAGATAACTTTCTCTTAGGCTAAATGTGTCGTTAAAATGCACATGAAAATTTGGACAACTGCTTCAGGCAATCTTGTCCCCTCCAAGCAGAAACTGAAATGACGCTCCTGAGTACGTGAAACAGCCTTGTCATATGGTTTTGTTTACAACTCATTTGAACTTAAAGTGAAACCACTCTAATAGATGTTGCTTATCTCTTTTTAAAGTGGAAAAAAGCTCCTTCAATTTGAGAAACTTCTCCCCAAAAATGGTGGTTAATAAAAGTACCATATACATCTGCTTATAAATAATTACTATTTTCAGGCTTGATTAAGAAGGGAGATTTAAAATCAGAAGAAATATCAAGGCAGGCATTTCAAGTTGTATTCAACTTGCTCAGGCAGTTATGCTCTCAGATTTGTTTATTCAATACCATATTTAACACTTTGCTGCATGTGCTCTAAAGGTTTAAACTTCTGCTATAAGTGAAACATTTAGCTTGCTTACAAAGTGTTGTATGATTGGTGGGAAGCTTTTACAGGTTGGATGGAGCAATAAAAAATAAGAAAGAATTTCATAAATCATATGCTGTACTTATTTTATTTTCTATGTCTCATATTATTTTAGTTATCATGGCCATCGCAACAGATTTCACCAAAATTAGGAATTATTGGAAATAACCACTGTAGTCTTCATTATTTTGTTATTTATTGTACCAACATTTTAAATGTTACTACTGTCAATAAATTTCTTGTAAACAATAATGACTTTCAAGCCAGGTGCCGCCTGTTTGCAGTAGCAATGAAGACAATGACATGCTAATTTCTCTGACTTCAATTGTTGTCAGTGCATAAACAATGATACCAGCAGCTACGGTAGATGACAAACATTATAATACTCCATAATGTAATGTGTGTGTTCAAACTCATGGTAGTAATCATGATATTCTTAAAACAAACTACAACTGATCACATATCTACGCTATTTCCTTAATGGCTTTTAGCTTCTCCATCCAAACTTCAAAGGTTTCTCACCAATTAACACACTAGATAAAGAATTTACATTGGTCTGCACCCACATATTTCAGAGGAAATAACAAACACTAAGTGATAGAAACGTGAAAAGAAAACAAAGAAACACTATGGCATATTTGCAAAAGCAGGGTGTTTTCTTTCCTTCCCTGTTACATTCTCCCTAATATTCCTAATTGGAAATTTGCTTGTTTAGATAAGTATTTTTTATGGGTAAATTAAACAAGAGTTTAATCCAAAAGCTTATTATAAACAATTTTAAACATTATTATTTGTATATGCATATATTTAATGTTTGATTATGTTAAAACAGCAGTGAACGTACCTTTGGATCATAGCGTTTATACTGATCCAGCCCAAGACCTGCAAAAAGAGAATTTTAGCTTTTACATAAGATACTACTATATTTCATATTCATTACTCATTCCAAAATTTATACTCAGCTTCTTTGTTTAAATGTCTTAGTATAATGCAAAGTATTTATGACATGAAATAAGTATATTTACTATGAACTACTACACACAGATCACATGTAACATGCCTTCTGGGTATCTAAAAAAAAGTGCATTATGTTAAAAGATTACTACGCTAATTAGAATAATTATGCCAACAAATTCTGAACTGCAATCTGATGGTTTGCAATACACTATTTACTTTCTCTACTACTTACCTACGTAAGCAGAGGAGGTATTAGATGTCATCAGAAATACACGTTTTGCGACTCTCTGAATTTAATATATATATAAAAAAAAAACATTTTTAGGAACACATCTGTGTGTAAATGAATGTCTGTTAAGAGCATAACTCAAAAATGAACAATCACTTTAATACCGAATTTGGTATTTAAGTTGAGCATCTTCCAAGGATGGAGCATGAAAATTTTCAGGAAAATCTTCCACTCCCACCTTAAACCATCCTTTAAATGCAAGTTTTTTCATTATTTTTTATTTTCTCAAACATGGCTGTAATGATTTTGATTAAAATACCATATGTTTTAAGCTATTCACATGAAAGTTAAAATATATTTATCTTGAACTTTTCGCAAATAGTGAAGTCCTCTTCATTCTGAATGACTTTTGTATGACTGGTAAATTGTAACAGGTAGAGAAAATCTTTCCACACAAAAATTGTATAACTCGTTAAAGCACATTATGTCAAACAAAAGTTTTTTGTGACATTAACCATTTCCAACATATCTTTGTTATTGGTTTGAATTTTTACATACTCGTACTTTTTTCAAGTGGTTAAGTTGCTATTCGTTTTTTCTCATGGTCTTGCAAAAAGCTATTCTTCTTACACGTGCAACAAAAATGTGTTATGAAAGTTGATCTTGATTAAGAAGAGGTAGGTACAATAATAAGCTTTTGTAAGAATAGCTTGTAGAAGAGTAAGTAGAGAAAGTCATGTGAATGCAACACATTAGATTCTTTAGTTACTAGCATAAACTGTTAAATACATACCTATACAAGTACATGTTTAAGATTAAAAGTCAAACCAACCCTCCACAAGTACATCATTGGAAAGTATGGTTAGAGCAATAAAGAACTTTTAAGCAGTCATAATTGGTAATGGTAACATGAATCACACATATACCTATATTATTAAATTTGTTAATCTTATAGAAAAGAATAGAATATTTATTTGTACCGAACATCATACACAAAAAATGGATACATAAATGTCAGATCTTATAGTTGTTTACATTCAAGTACAATTTGTGTCCAATTTTTCAGTCTTTTAAGGGCTACCTTGCATCTGGCACTCTAACCCTTTGGCTTCAGTTACCTTATTCTTTTCCTTCCCTTTCCACTTCTCTGATTCTTACTTTCTCCTATTCTCCTATCTCTTGTCCTTCCTACTCCTTTCTCCTTGCTTTTTTTAGTTTCCTTAACACTTTTCCTTGATTTTCCTTATAAACTTACCCATAGCCTTGTTTCTTTTTCTTCCTTAACTGTTAACATTTTTATGGCTACTATTTCCTTGTTCATTTTGTCCCACTTCAAATTCGAAATATCCTGTCTCCACTTCTGTAACTCTGTACTTTCCTTTTCTCCACATATGATATGTTTTTCTCGTTCTTTCCCTCTTCTCCCTCCTAGAAATATTACCCCTGTTCTCACACATGTTAAATCTTCCCTTTCCTGTCTGCTACATAACTCAACACAACCTTCTCTCCCCCAATCTCTCTTAATCATAATCTTGTAAATTGGCCTCATCTCCAGGAAAGTTCATTTTCATAATTTGTTAAAGAAATATTATAACTGGAAACAGTTGCACACCAGCAAAGGTAAAGTCGATAAAATGACCTTAGAGATTAAAGGCAGCATGTAAATGGAAAAAATCTGATGTGTTGCATTTACATAAATTTCTCTATTCATTCTTCTACAAACTACTCTTAAAAACCTTATTTTTCTATCTACGTCTTGTTAATACAGATAAACTTTTGTTACACATTTTGTTGTAGGTATAAGAAGGATACAGAAAGCTAAAGTGATAGTCAAATTTTTAAAAACCATGTCGGTATTGATGGCTTTGAAATTCCACAATCTTTTCATGGCCATAGGAAAAACGATGACACTTGACATGTATTTTAACCAAATTCGTCAGAGCCATTTTTGAGAAAATAGACGGCTGTCCCAGAAGTACCCGACCTAACAAAGAAAACCCGATACACTTTTCCCAGTAATGTTCAATAGCTTCGATACCATGTTTATAGTGAGAACCGTCGAGTTCTGCAAAATAGCCATCAACTGCAAACTCCACCTCTGCACTGTTGGCAAAACTTTTCCACCAAGTCATTTCTGGAAACAGAAAATAATCAGAGGGGGCTAAGTCTGGCACATAGGGTGCATGAGGAAGCAATTTGAACTTTAACTCATTGATTTTGGCCATGGCGATAATGGATGTGTAAACTGGTGCATTGTCTTGATGAAACAACTTTCTTTTTCGCTAAATGTGGCCGTTTTCTTGATTTCATCATTCAAACATTGCAATAAGTTTACATAATACTCGCCATTGATTGCTTTTTCTTTTTGAAGATAATCAATGAAAATTATCCCATGCGCATCCCAAAAAATTGATGCCATGACCTTGCCTGCAGATGGAACTGCCTTCTCCTTCTTTGGAGCTGATTCTCCCCTTTCAATCTACTGTTATGACGTTCTTTCGTCTCAGGTGTAAAGTGATGGACCCATGTTTTATCCATGGTTATGAATTGATGCAAAAACTCAGCTTTATTGCAGCGAAACATCAAACACTTGACTGAAACATCCTCGTGACACTACTTTTGTTCCATTGTGGGTAAACGCAGCACCCATCTTGCGCACAGCTTTCTCATGTCAGGACCTCTAAAGATATTTGTTATTTTAACAACTGCAATTAAAGTTAAAAATAAATAACAGGCAATTAAAATTGTAATCAGTTAGTGTGTGATATACAGCACTTTTTGAAATGCCTACGATGTCTGCTGGCTCGTGCACTTTCAGTCGACAGTCATCCAACATCATTTTGTGGATTTTCTTCACAATTTCTGGCATGGTCACCTCATTTGATCGACCACTGCGATGTTCGTCTTGGTAACTTGTATGGCCTTGCTTAAACTCTGCCACCCAATATTTTACTGCTGTAAACAAAGGAGCAGAGTCCCTCAGAGTAGGATCTAGCTCAGCTTTAATATTAGTTGGACTAAGACTTTCATATGAAAGTATTGTATCTCATAACAATGGCCAGTTTTATCCATGTTTACAAATTCGCTGAGAGAGTTCACTATTAATGGCTGCCAAACATTTACTAAACAACGTAGCATCCTCAAACTTCAAACTTAAGCTTTATAAGATAGGCACTTTCTATTACAGTCATTTGTTTGAAACAGCAACTGCTATATATACATCAGGTTGGGTACTTCTGGGACTGCCCTCATAAAAAACAACTAATATTTTTCCATGTAAAGGGTAGTTTGGGGAACAGAAATTTTCTTGAAAATCTTAGTGTCACATCTTTGCAAGATGCTGAACACTGAACTTAAGTACCAAGTTCGATATTTAACTGACTTTTCAATTTTGAGTTATGCTGTTCACAGACACAGAGAGACAGACATGGACCTTGTTGCTAAAAATGCTCTTTTTGGATTCAGAAAATGTTTATTTCTGACAAAATCTTGTCATCAAACTTTTGGGTGAAATGCAATAATTTCTCTACTTAAAGAAGTTATAGAGAAAGTATTAATAAAAAAGAAAGCACTCGTGGGAATACTTATGTCATACAAAATAAAATATATATCAATTAAGAGTAAAAACTGTGTCAAGTAATGAGACAAAACAACACTTGCATTTTACTCTTGATTTCAACAACACTGTCATCAGCTTCCAGTTTTTAAGATGAAAGTACATATTATTTAATTAACACACTGATTTAAGTATTATAGGTATTTTTATAATATACATTTGAAGTTATTTAAAATTGCATTTTAGCCTTAAAGTAGGTAACAGATGGAATTTTGTTTTACTGTATACCATTATGTATACAATCTAGGACCAAGACACACTGATTCAAATATTATAGGTATTTTTATAATATACATTTGAAGTTATTTAAAATTGCATTTTAGCCTTAAAGTAGGTAACAGATGGAATTTTGTTTTACCGTATACCATTATGTATACAATCTAGGACCAAGACACACTGATTCAAATATTATAGGTATTTTTATAATATACATTTGAAGTTATTTAAAATTGCATTTTAGCCTTAAAGTAGGTAACAGATGGAATTTGTTTTATCATATACCATTATGTATACAATCTAGGACCAAGAAACAAGGAGGCCAGTCCTCATAACTGGCAAATGGTGGGGAGATACCCTAAACTTAGGCTTGGAAAGTTTCCTTCCCAAATACCATTTCATTTCAAGTATACCAGTATCACCGCCTGTGGTGCGTATGTAGTTAAACACTACCAATCTCAGCATGGTAGTTTAACATTAAGAGCAATGGTCAGAGAGCGTAAGATCTATGCTTCAAATCCTGGCCATGGCATTGAACTTTTCAAATCTGATTCAACATTCAAACTTCTTGCCTACACATGGCTGTGTGAAAGAACAATTATCAAACAAAATTATCCCTTACAGTGGCTAACTAAAAGGCCAGGGAATTAAAATCAATCACAACATTTCAAGTCGCCTTTGAGGTATGATAACTGCAGTATTTGAGACTGCCTTTAAGGTTTACCTGAACTGGATATAGTATTATGAAACAATCAACTAATGGGAGTCTTGCAGTGTTCTCATATTGCATTCCTGCTAGTAGAAAGTGCTGCACATCAAGTGAATCTGTCTCCAGCAAATACCACTTATAGTAGGTCCAAATATTCTAATTTTGCAACAAGTTAACCCATGAGGAAGACAAAGGGCAATATTTGTAACACAAACGTGAAAACCACATAATTTTAACTCAAATAGTTTTCATAATACAAATGAATACGCACATCCATGTACGTACTGAAATGGCCTTCATTTTAAAATTACATAGTATTGTAATGCAAACTATTGTCAGTTAAACAAATTATGTTGAACAAGCACCAGGAATTTGTTTATTTTCTCTCTCTGTTGCTTAAGACAAGAGCCAATAGCTCACTTAGCCCAGTAAGCAGAATGCTGGATCTGGAGAATCTCCACTGTGACTTAAATAATGCATAAGCAGGCCTTATGTTTGCCCTTCAGAGTTCACATACTTGATACCAGTAATCTGTTTTTGCTTTAAGTAGCAATACAACAAGTGTGAATTTGTTCAATGGCCTTGGTGAAATTAGTGACTAGACAAAGTACTCCTTGAAATATTATTTTTAGGATGTACAGCAGAGCCCTGGTATTTCGAGGTTTCATGTAATTCGAGCTGGTCTTAAGAAAATTAAAATTTTGCATAAAACTAGAGTAAAAACCTGTTTTTGTACGTTGTCCGCACATACGTTTTACACACTTATGAATGTGTTACATTTTGATTTTTTTTTTTTTTTAAATTTTCCATGTACAATACAGGCAAAACTGTCCCACATAGGGTTTTCGTTCATAATGCACAGAAATAACCTTGACCTCATACAGCTAGTGCATTTCTATTACAGATGGACAGGTACCATTAGGTTTCGAGGAGTGCACTTGCTCTTTCTTTGTTGATCCTTCATTAATTGGGACCACCTGACAATCAGTTGTATAGTGCATACCATCCCTATTGTTGTCCCTACTCAGCGACAGTGGTCATTAAAATACGCTTAGGTAAAAATACACATTTTACAACATAGACTGACTGTTGTTGTATATAGGTGGTTGTGTAGTAACATCTGTACCGTAGTGAGCCCACCTGTGTCATGTTAATTTTAAAATGTTGTACATATGTAACTGTGTTTCTTAATGTTTTAATTCATACATTACAATGAGTGGTAGGAGTAAGAGAAAATTTGTGGGGTTGAATGTGAAACTGGGGACTTTGATTCAGGTCTGAAATAAAGGCGGAGATGCTAAAAAACTCTTGGAACCAGATTTTACGGAATGGAGCGAATACCAACAGTATAGATGAAGATGATCTATCACTGGCAGAACTGATGGAAAAGCTTGCTGATGTGAAAATGCGAATGCGAGTGAGGTTTCAGAATGGATGAACAGTGATGAACAGCTTGAAGTGACCGATCTTGCAATTGTTAGTGAGCCCGGTGAAGACAGTGGCAACAAGGAATTGCCTAAAGAAATTGTACCAGTAATCACTCGCACCGAGGGTTTGGTAGCACTAAATGTAGCATTGCATTATATCGAGCAGCAAGCAGAAACTACTCCAACTGACACCATACTTCTTAGAAGATGGCGCAGCATTGCTGCTAAAAAGTGAGGCTCTATTTTAAAACAAAGGACTTTGGATAACTGCTTTAAAATATAACTTATATTTTTGCAACTTGGAAATGTGTGCCCATATATGTACATATAACACAGGTATGTACTAAACTGTTTTTTATAATTTGCTTTTTAACCATTACCGTGCTCATTAAACATTTATTCATGATTTACCCCTTGATTTAGTGATATTTCCGTATAATCTGAGTTATTTGTAATTTGAGGTAGCCTCAGCCCCAATTAGCTCGAATTACCAGGGCTCTACTGAACACATTTTTCAAAAGATGCAACAATGAGGAGGGAGAAATCAACTGATTTAGAAAATGCTCAGCAACTTACTGCTCAAGCATTGGTGTAGGCAAAGCAAGTGTGTCTCGCAAAGTACTTACATCACCTTGCACTAGACAGGGACATATGAGAAGAGTGGAGTAACAAAGTGGCAACACACAGTTAATAACAGCATCTGATTTGCTGGGGACCAGCTCTTCCCATTTGAAAGGTACTGTACTTGAGTGAATGTCATGTAAAGCACTTGTGACAATGTATGCTATGGCCTATAAAGTGTCACTTGGTGGTTAAGCATGAACATAATTTAAATGAATCGGTCTTTCTTAGACATGTAATTCTAGCTTAACTAACACACATGCAAGAAAACATGCACACAAAGTTAGCCAAGGAAACCCAACCAACACCTAAAAGCAGATTTTGCTAGGTGCATCACCCCAGTATTCTTTTATGAAGTTGTCTTTAAATCCTAAATAACATTTAATGTCCAAATTCATCAAGCAACTATTTCTATAATTTTGACTAGTATAAAAAGTTAATTTCTTAAAGTTACCATCAGGCTGTTTGATGCCAGGAGTCATTGATCGTAGGAAATCATCAGGTGTCATATAAACTTCATGGGCTTCCCCCCCTCCGTGGTGGGGATGTGTCACTTGTAGTGTGGCAAAATACCGGAACACTTTATCTGGTGTTGAGTACTGGCGAATGCGATTCTCATATTCAATTATCTGTTATAAGCATATCAGCGTCAGTGTTAGAGAAGGTAAATGCATGCATGCATTCTATTTAAAGAAACTGGGAAGAAGCAGAAGAAAAAGAAAGGAAGGTTAATGAGCTGTTAGCATAAGATTGAAATACAACCTATATACAAAGAGAAGATAAATATTAGTGTTTCCTGAAAAGAAAAATCAAATTAACAGCAGACTAACCAGTGGACACATATTAAGTTACAAATGATATGATTGTTTCTGCTTGCTAAACCTGTAAGAAAAAACATTTAAAATTAGAAAATCAGTAATAAAATTGTGTATGAAACAATTGAAACGAACACCTTGGAAAAAAATGCTGAAAGCAGGTAATCTAAGATCTTTCTCTTCATATTTTAGGTACACTTGAATTTAAAATATAAATGTCACTTACTATTCCATAAAAAAATATCACCAACAAATTGTTTTTAATACTGCAAATAAAAATATGTTTTGTCATTAAGGGTATTTGATTATTTGATACCTATACTGCTAATGTCTATAAATTTCAAAAAATTTAGTTATTTTTACCAGATTTGTTCAATATAATTAGAACATAGAATTAATTTCATGATCCTACATACCTAAATTCCCCAAAAAATAATTTTCAAAAAATGAAAATAGTCTCTCTTGTAAAATGTCCCACATGATGAAAATCTATTTATCAACCTTCAAGAATGTATAGCATCAACCAAAAGAAACTGATTAAAAATTGCATCACAATGAGGATTTTAAAGCAGCAAAAATGTAATAAGATTGTGAGAATGCCTCTGCAGATGAGTGGTCAGTGCTCTGGTTCTCTACTAGAGGTCTCAGATTTGATCCCCAATTGGAGCAGAGAGTTTTTCTTTAACCAGAATTATTCTCTGTGGGGAACAATAGAGTCTGGAAATATGAATGTGGGAGTGAATGTGAGTGTGTTTAATGATAAAACCAATGTTAAGAAAACCCCAAAACCTACAGTTCAGCGAGCAATAACACCATCACCTGCTTCTAAAGTCAAAACAAAAAAGATAAGTTTTAAAACCTCACATTCTATTTACACACCCTATGCACACGCCTTTAATTGTCATATTTAGGTATTCAGATGGCCAGATGCTCTAAGGGGATACTCTATCTGTAAACAATAGAGACCCCGCTGTGCTGCACTGCCCTTTGTACATTTTGCTTCATGCCTTTCTCCCAGATATTTAGGGGGATGCTTAGTTGTGACCAAAATCCTCCTTCATTTCTTAAACCTACTTCCTATGAAGTGACCAGAATACAAATTCTATTCCCTTATCTGATTTTAAAATTAAAGGGAATTCAGTTTTATAACGGTCCTTGAAGACCTTGTAGTATCACTTCCTCCTGTCACACATGCTGAAATTCTTCCTGGTACCACAATAAACACGCATTAAAGCAAATATAATTTCCTAAGCTATACACAGATTTCTAGTCCATATTTTATGCTTCATAACATGTAACTAAACTGGTGTGCAAAACCTAAGGACGTGATGGGTAAAGTAACATAACAAATGAACTACTTGGTGGAAGTAGATGAAGGTGCGGGAGCATGTTGCCAGAGGTCTCTCACATGTACACAGAAAGCTGCGCACCTCATGGCGTGAGTGTAGCGAGCCTATAGTGCCAAATGGGTCTGGTCCTGCAACACGGGGCAGTTAACGAAACAGGACAAGACAGTGTATGGCAATTAGCGAGATGTTACAGTGCACTGCAGTGGTGTTCTTCATTGCAACATGGCCCGTACACACCATTTGGATGACTTCACACGGAGAAGAATCATTGGGAAACTGGAAGAAGGGTGAAGCGTGACGAGTGTTGCTCAGGAGTTTGGAACTGCTCACAGCATTGTTTCCGTGCATGGAGAACCTTCCAAACCACAGGCACTGTTGTCCCAAGGAGAGGTGGTGGTCGACCATGCTCAACTACAGCAGCAGATGACTGCTACATTGTGCAACAGGCAAGAAGGGATCCACGCCAAACAGTGGGTGCAATTGCAACCACATTTAACAGGACAGATAGGCATGCAATCTCACGATATACAGTGGCACGGCAACTACACAGAAGTGGTCTCTTTATCCGATGGCCAGTACGTTGTTTTTCATTGAAATGCGCACATCGGCGGCACCGTTTGCGATGGTCCCAAGAGCAACAAAATTGGACCGAGGAATGGGGTTGCGTGCTCTTCTCAGATGAGAGCAGATTCAGTCTAAGTAGTGATTCTTGATGTACCCTCATCTAGCAAGAGGTGGGAACACGTAATGAACCCAGGAACATCCTTGAACATGATTGTTTTGGTGGTCCAGGTGTTATGGTTTGGGCAGGCATAATGGTGCATGGTCACCACCGACCTCCAAATATTTGAACATGGTACACTCACTGGTCAATGTTATTGTGATACTGTATTCCTCCTTTTCAGGGATGCAGTTGGCCCTGACTTCATTTTTATGGATGACAATGCACAACCACATTGAACAGCACAGGTGGAGGATCTCTTGGAACGAGAGGATATTCGGCAAATGGACTGGCCTGCCCGTTCCACCAATTTAAACCCCATTGAACACGTGTGGGATGCTTTGGGGAGACGCACTGCAGCACATCCACATGCACCAACCACCATCCAACAGTTGTCAACAGCGCTGGTGGAGGAAATGGAACACCCTACCACAAGAACTGCTTACCAACCTTGTGGCCAGCATGGGAGCACGATGCAGAGCATGCATTGCTGTCCGTGGTGATCATACACCCTTTTAAGCACCATGTATGTATTTGTTTCTGTAAAATCTAGAGAGCCATCATATGTCGTATTGACTTTAGTGTAGCTTATGGTCTATGAATAAACGTGGCATTTCTGTTCGTCTCATTGCATAATTCGTTTAGTTGTCTACTGTAGCATACCGTAGCAGTTCCCTCTACGTGAAGATTACTTTCGTCCTTAGGTTTTGCACAGCAGTGTATAAATAAATGTAGCCACAAAAATGGGAAACATATCCTACAATCATACAGCATGAACAAGATAAATAATTTACATGAGGGAGATGACTATTGAATTCACACCATTCATTACTGAATGTTCACAATCATTTACTGCTGGTTATCACTAGAGGCGGAGTCTTACTATACACAAGCCATGAAGCTCCACATGTAGTGAAAATGCATTGGTTTGATACTAGTGCTCCTGATGGCTAGCTACTACGATCATTTCAGCAGATGACAAAATATACTTTTGTTATGTTCTTTTGGAAAAATAAACAGCTTCCTTCCATTATTTAAACTTTATACTGCATACTTAATTTAATATTTCAATGAATTATAATAAATTCCACCATAAATACAAAGACATGATAAAAATAGCAATAATTATTATTCTGAGGTGGGTAGGCATAGTAACATTTACTATAACTGTGAATGGTCATTTTCATTCATACCAGAACTGAGTCATTAATACTTATATTTTTACATTTTAATGTAGGTAGAATGTCTTATGAACTCATCTCACTGGTTCTTTCAGAAATTGGAAGGAGGATATATCTGGCCTTTTTTTCTTACTGTTAATTTATAGCACTATAAACATCTCCTCCCTGTCCCATATTATTGTTCTTAATGAACATTCCACACAACATGTCTTTTTCTCTCAAACAACAAATTAACACAGCTGTTCGGAGGTTAAAACTATTCTCCAAGTACCTGGCCACCAGGAGCGCTGTAATAATGCCAGCTGCAAAAAACATCTCAAGCTTCATGACTGTATGGTAGTACACTGTGACTGGAGGTCACTTGCAATCAAATTTTAAAATGCACAATCCCACAAATTTTAAATCCACATCCTTTTGTTCAGTCCTGTTAAGGGGGACCATAGTACTGTACACTAATTAGTGTGGTACAATCAGTCTGTAATCTTAAGTTAGTTGGAAGTCTTACATTATTACCATAAAAGAACTACCATATAATGCAATAGGAAATTAATGCCTTGTCATGTCCATAGTGAAAAAGTGGTAGCACTTTGAATACACCCATAAAGCCATAAAAACTCCTCCATCGCCGTAAAGTTGTAAAATGACTTCTGCTCCTGTACATTTTATGGGCAAGTATGTGCATGTATTGCTATAACTTTTATTAATCCCATTTAAATGCTGATTTTGCTGCATTTGTTTGAATGCTGCCATTGCCATATGGCAACTACAGATACTCTCACTATATAACTAGATGGCTGCCCAATGTTGCACAAGTAGTTTTTAAACTCTAATGTCAATTTAATTAATTTCATTTACCACCGCTACCATCTATATGAAAACACTTTGCTTAAAACACAAAGTTACGCCAAACTTCGTTAGAAAATATGTAAAATTTAATCACAATGTAAAACATCAAACAATAGTAGACAAGAAAGTAATCAAAATTTAAAGGAAAGAACAAACATTATGCACATTTACAGGACTTGGACCTTAGAATCTAAGAATTACACTTGTGGTTACCGAAGGTTTTAGGACAACCCTTATGAGAAAATTTATGGTCAAATTTCCTTACGATACTTAGCAAGAAAATGAGCACCAAAACAATGAAACTAAAAAAGAAACTAAACAACCTAATATTCAAACAAAAAAACTCCCTGGAACACCAGAAAAAATCCCCTAGACATAACCAAAAACAGAAGGCAACGTATAAACACAACCACAACAATGAACCCACAACAGGCCAATATGTAGTTAATCTCTCAAAAGAATCATTCACCAGCACTGAGTTATCTGTCTTGAACAATGGTCTAAAAACCTGTATAAACTTCATCAAAAATACAGAAAACTTCATTGCTGATATCGAAATAGCCTCCATCACTTAAAAGATGATAAAAGAATAATAAAATCACAGTGTGAACCAATATTGTACCAGATACAAGTTTAAAAATACCACTACATACCACATCAAAAAATTATTAAATCTCTGAAGTCAAAACCTATAGTATACACCAAAGTAAACAAAGGAAACACATTAGTGATATTAGACCAAGAAGATTATGAAACTAGGGTTATGTAATTACTACATAACCCAGAGTACATAGAAATCAACAAAAATCCATTAAAAGAATGCACCAAGTCACTCCAAAACACATTGATAAAAACCAAAACATTAAAAAAAGCCAAAAAAATCCAGAATTAAACCAGATTTCCCACCATACCTAGGTTATATGCATTACCAAAAATACACAAACGCGGCAACAAAATGAGGCCCATAGTGAACAAGATAAACTCTCCCACATATAAACTAGCAAAATGGCTTTCAAATACCTTC
Source organism: Deroplatys truncata (assembly GCA_030765065.1). NCBI lineage: Eukaryota > Metazoa > Arthropoda > Insecta > Mantodea > Mantidae > Deroplatys > Deroplatys truncata. The sequence goes on from CM060987.1 coordinate 24,224,289, forward strand.
AACTCCATGCCTGTGTTCAAAAGTCTAAGTATAAAAAATTCATCAGAATTAACCAGTCACCTTTCAGATATAAATATATCACCCACAGACATGATGGTATCATTTGATGTCACTATACTCTTCCCAAGCATACCAAAAGAAGAATTATTACCACTCCTAGAAACTTAGATATTAAACAATGGCACACCTAGAGCACAAACAGAAGATTACTTAAAACTAACAAAGAAATGTCTGGACCAGAATTTCTTTCCATTCAATAACAAAATCTTTAAACAAACCACAGGCTTAAATATAGGAAACCTCCTTTCACCATTTTTAGTAGAGCTATTATGAGCCATTTTGAATGCCATATTACTAAATCTTTCCCACATCTATTCAAAACCTGGTATAGGTACGTAGATGATATTTTTGCTATTGTTCCAAAAAAACTTTCAGAAGATGCTTTGAAATTATTGAATTTACAAAAAAATATCTATAAAATTCACAATAGAAAAAGAATAAAATGGCCAATTACCTTACCTAGACATCAGAAATAATTCACACAACAAACTAACGTTCGGCATTTACGGGAAACCAAGTCACACAGAAAATTATATTAAAAACAATACTTATAATCCTACAAGCCACAAACATGCAATTTTAAATAGTATTACAAACAGGTTAGTACATATACCATTGGAGAAAAAGGATTACCAGAAAGAATACCAGCACATTATCCACATAGCCACCATGAATGGATACCAGAAAAAAACAATAGATAAGAGATAAAAAAAGTTTGAAAGACAGAAATACATTCAACAAACAACTAATTTACTCAGAACAACAACAACCACAAGCATATAGGAAGTTCAATTAACAACCTTGGACACTTCATAAATTTCAAAGGATTTTCAAGAAATACAACATCACCCTGTCTCCACAGAATAACCACAATATACAGAAACTACTATGCAATAGAACAAAAGATCCTATCCCCAACGACAAATCAGCTGGTATATATCAAATAGTTTGTAATGACTATAACCTGGTATTCATAGGAATAACCAAAAGAAATCTTGAAAGAAGACTTAAAGAGCATATGAGATGCATTTACCAAAAACAGACAGATAAATCAGCAGTAGCACATCATTTCTGGTCTTCAAACCATGAAATCACTCCAAACATAAAACTCTTAAAACCGATCAACAGCAGCAATGAACTGGACATCTGGGAAAAAGTACATATCGTCAAACACAGGAATCATCTAATGAATTTCGAACTACCACCACCCAACAGCCTTTGGAGGTTCATCAGCCCAGCACCAGAGAACACCACTAGCCACAAACATTCCCCAGACAATAACCGGCAAAATCAGTTGAAAACATGCTGACGATGGGAGCAAACCTTTCTCCCAAAATGCGTTCAAGTAAGAACATTTTAGTGATGTAGTGTAACAATCTTCAACTCTCTTTATTTTAAATATGACACATCACTGTTACTAGCTTCTCAATCTTCAAAATTAATTAACATACATTTTTTTCCACCAGAACAAATATATATAAAAAAGAAGTTCAGCATTCTAGCATAGATTATCTATAACTCTCTTCCTAATTCTATAAGCAACAGAAAAGTATAATACATTTAAATCAAGGATGAAGCACTTCTTACAGGAACACTGCTTTTACACTGTGGATGGGTTTTTAGAATTTAATAAATATCCGTCTGTGTAGCTTATTAGCTTTATACTTGTATTGTATAATATTTGATAAGTTGTAAATATGTTTATTAACTTGACGTATCCTGTATCACAGTATATTGTATGGAATGATTGAAAGGATAAATTGAATTGAATCGAATACACATATAATAAAAAGAAAGAGAAAAATCAAAATGCAAATGACATTGAACAGAGACAATGGTAAAAAGAGAGTTCCTGTGCTGCTTTGCATTTGCTTCATTATTCTGAAAAACTTTCATAGCAAGATGAGAAAAATGTACACATGTGTAACTCATGAAGAGCCCTGAACAATCAGAGCATTTTATGTTAAGAGGGTAAACTTACTATCTTATGTGAAATCACATCCTATCACATTCATGAACATGAAACATTTTCAGCAAAGTAAAATCGTGTTCTTCTCTGCATTGAAAATATTTACAATATAAAAAACATGATGCATGCACCTGTTCTTGAATATAAGCAAGATATTGCCATACACAGTAATGGAAAATAATTCTGTAACTCAAGACAGAATTGTCCAGTTACTATTACTTAGTATTTTTTCAAGGAATGCTGGGCTTCTATCAAATAGGGAAATGTTGTTCTGTTCTTCACCACTCCAATGGGTGAAGAACAGAATGTTCTCAATGTTGCTAGCATCATATATTTACTGAGGGCTAGGAAACCAAGCACCCACAAAACCTTCTATGTATGGAAGGTAATATCTAACATGAAGACTACACTTAATGAGGACATATAAATGAAATAATAGTTAACCCTTTAATGCTTGATGTGAGTTTGTATCATATCAATTCAATTCCTTTATAGAAGTAGATCCCTTTGGAATCCACGTGACAACTGATCTATGCTTTGCAGAGGGATTTTAAAAGATCTCAATAAGATAAAGACAGGACCAGATATCAATGTGTTTGAAAGCATGAATACACAGTAGTTACGTTAAGTTTATGGTGAAAGGTTGTGTTGAAAATAATCGTAATTGTGCCATAAAAAGAAAATTTTCTTACTTCTGATATTACGTCTATCCTAACTCCTTAATACTAAGCTCTTATTTTGGATTCTAAAGGCATGGTCAAATTAGTAAACTAAACCTAGTAAATTACTACCTCTTCCATTAGTTAGTACATTTTGAAATGAAAAATACTCATTGTTGTCACATATAGGGCCAGTTTCACAGTTTAAGCTTAAACCCATTCACATCGTTTGACGATCAGGGCTCATACATGTTTTTTTGGCATATGAATCGTAGATGACCTCAGCTTGCAATGCTGCATTTCTCTACATAAACTACATGTAGTTTAGGTTCCTTCTCACAGATGTCATTTGTATATACCTTTCAAATGAAGTGCAGACATGTGATGTTTGTAATTCCTGCAGTATGACCTCATCAACTGTGTATCAACCAAGGAAAAATAATTTTATTCTTCCTGCACTCACATCAGTAGCCATCATGACCATGAAAAAAATTTGTGTGGATAACGAGAAGGGTTTGAGAAAACTGATACAAAGTTTAAAATAAAGTAGTGATACCTTTTAGTGATGTAGGTAACAACCTCCAACTCTCTTTATTTTAAATTATGACACATCACTGTTACTATGAGGCAGTATTTTTAACACTTAAATGATTTCAGTCAAATTATATAATATAAAAAGCATGTGACAGTCATTGTATTAATATTTATATTATGTACATGTTCAATAATGTTATATGAATGTATTAGGTAATTTAATAATGTAGGAGCTGTGAGATTAATAGGTTAAAAGTTGTTAACAATGAGGTAACCTTGAGGCAATAATGAGTAAGAAAGTTTAATAATGCTACTAGGCATTATTGGAGCAACAATAATGTAATTTTTGAGACAGTTTATAAATAGCCAATCAACAACCAAAAAAAAAGCTTAAGTTAAATAAAAGTATTCTATTGGAGTAGGATTAGCCAATCAGAAAATGAAATAGGGCAAATTGTACAAATTCAGAAGTCAGTTGCTAGCAGACAGTGTTCCTAAATGGATGCGAGACACATCCTCGAGAAGTTGAATAGTATTCAGTGTGAGACAAAAAAATAGTTTACGTGTTTAAAAAGTGCAAGTATTTAATAAATAACCTCACAGCTATCTCTCTATATCAGTGAAGTGTTATTTTAATCATTTAAAGAATTAATAAATGGAGTGAAGTACAAATTATAATCTGTGTAAGCCTACATTCTTAGCAGCACTACTCCCTGCAAACAAATCCATGTCTCTAAGAATAATACTGATGCACCAAGCCAAACATAAATATATAATACAAGGTACGTCCAGAAAGTAAGTTCCATTTCAATTTCTCTCTGCTGCAGCGCTGCGATCGCAGTTCCGCACATGCGCGGTACACGCTCTGTATCAAGGAGAAGAAACGTGCGCCATTTTGAGATCACTGTCAGCCACGTACGATTTGTTGTGCTTGTTTACAATGTCGGTGTTGATTGAAAATCCCGCTGCTTGTGAAATCAGATCTGTGATTCGTTTTCTGAATGCCAGGAAAGTGAAACCAATTGAAATTTATCGGCAAATTTGTGAAGTTTACGGACAAAATGCGATGAGTGATTCAATGGTGAGAAAATGGGTCCGACAGTTCAATGAAGGACGTAGTGAAGTGCATGATGAAGAACGAAGTGAGCGTCCATCTTTGGTTACAGATGAACTGGTTCACGCGATTGATGACAAGATCCAGGAAAACCGCAATTTACAATTAGTGCTCTCGCTATGGAATTTCCCCAAATCTCACGATCACTAATTCATGAAATTGTTACCGAAAAACTGAAATTTTGTAAACTTTGCTCTCGTTGGGAACCCAAGATTTTTACTGAGCAACACAAAACAAACCGGATGGGTAGTGCACTTCAGTTTTTGACCCGTTATGATGAAGGCAGCGAAGAATTTCTGACACAGATAGTCACAGGAGATGAAACTTGGGTTTCTTACGACACCCCTGAAAGTAAGCGGCAATCAATGGAATGGAGGAACACTTCATCCCCAGCAAAGGTTAAGCCGAAACAAATCTTGACACCTTGAAAAATGATGTGCACAGTGTTCTGGGACTGGAAAGGCATCTTACTCATTGATTTCTTATCGTGTGGTCAAACAATCAAAGCAGATGTTTATTGCGAGACACTTAGGAAATTGCGTCGCGCAATACAGAATAAGCGTCGAGGATTGCTGTCAAAAGGTGTTGTTTTTCTTCACGACAACGCACGACCACACACTGCAAAGGTGACGCAAAACCTCCTACAGGGATTTGGCTGGGACGTGTTTGACCATCCTCCGTACAGCCCTGACCTCGCTCCTAGCGACTTTCATCTGTTCTTACATCTCAAGTCTTTCCTTGGCGGTCAACACTTCAACAATGATGAAGAGCTGAAAGAAAATGTTTCCAACTGGTTGAAGACACAGGCAGCAAACTTCTATGAAGAAGCTATACAAAAACTTGTGCCACGCTATGACAAATGCATGCAAAATTTCGGCAGTTATGTGGAAAAGTAGTTTAAGAGTTGTAGAATTTTGTGCAATAAATAATTTTTCTGTATCTGTACACAATTTAATTTTATTACCAAATGGAACTTACTTTCTGGACGTACCTCGTATTTAAAGAAACAGTCAAATTACAAAGTTAATATTTTTAAACTTGGGGCGAAGGCTACCGGAAACGTTTTACCATACGTGTGGTTGCAACTACTTTAAGTGTTCGGCTCCCCAACAATCGAAATACAATACAACTCCTCCTTCAAATTGGCTTTCCATACGTGAAGCAACAACCTACTTCAACTAGCTTTTCACTCTTCAAAACTAATTACTGATACAAAGTGTATTAGAGAGCGATAGTGAAAGTGGTGATTTTTCTGAATATGAAACACAGACTGAAGAAAGTTCTAGTGACAGTGATAATAATCTAGTGCAGAAAGTAGTGAGGAAAATAATTATGAAACCAATGATGACATGCCAGGCCCTTCGAAACGCATTCGTACTATGACATAGAAAAAAAAAAGTGACTGGAATTGGGCTAAAACTGACAATAACCCCATTCTCTACCCTTTTACTGCACATCATGGTGTTTGTAAATACTTACTGAACAAGCATTCATCACAGATGCCATCTGCACTTTGTTTCAGAATACATGAAATCACTGTTTGACAAAACATGTTACAAAACTAATGCTTACAAAATCCGCTTATGACAGATGAAATCAGGGCATATATTGTTATTTTAATGTCCGAAGTGCAAAAATTGCGTATTTAATTGTACTGGAGCAATTCCCAATTGTAAGTAAAAAGGATGTCGCTCTTCATTTAGAGGATTGTTCTGAGATCTATCACACACAGCAACAGTAATACGATAACAGTACTGGTGAGTTTATGCTTTTAATATTGTGCACACAAATTTTCACCAAAAAACTCTTACTGGTTGATTTTAAATGATTTTTTTAAGCATTAAGCTGTTACTGCTCTCACTGCTAGAGGATTTAAATCTGATTTCTTGGTTAGTTGAGTAGGCATTTAAATATGAAGCGACTGGGTTAACCTTCGAATAGGGTTAAAGTAGAGTTTTGTAACACGCAGTGCAAGTGATATGCTGAGCTTATATGTGGCTTGGCTTAAGCTGTACTCAACTGTGGTTTAAGCCAAGGAGTCAACATGTTATCTGAAGATGATGATATTAGTGACGAAGAAATGCAAATTATTTTAAGCCATATGCACAATGGAAGATACCTAGAATGCTTAGAATGTGTCCAAACCATTTTCACATAATATGGAATAACTGAGAATTCTACAAGAGATTTTGCTTAAGTAAACTATCGGCAATGATGGTACCAAAAATTGATGATACAATTAAACATAAAACTGACTGATAAGTAAAACTTATTTGTTGTCCTCAATGCCATTGCATCTGTAATGTATTGCTTTATATTTCAGTGGCAATGCTTATCTTAACACTTAGGCTACACGCAAGTGGAAGCATGCAGAGCTGTCAAAATTGTTTCACATCAATCTAATCCAATCTTCACATCATGGTTTTTCTCCAAGTTTGCTTTTCCTTACTCTGTAATCATTTGTCTGATTGCTTGCATTCTATGGCATGCTTATGCTGCTTCACAATTTCTATGAGAATGCTAACTGCTTGAGAAGTAAAGTTTGCAGTACATTTTCACTCTGAAGTTTCTGTTATATTAACTGTATGTTGCTGGATAACCTACAAAAGTTTGTTATAGTAACAGCATCACCATAAACAAATGATAGAAATCCACTCGATGCGCACATGCAAGCGTTACCAACTTTTCAGGTCCGTGGAGTTGCTCAGCTCAGTAAAGCCAAATGTGGTTACCCTACTGTGAAACTTGCAAAGCCTAAACCAAAGCATAAGCATTGCTTAAGACATGTCCATAGGTTATTAAGGCTGCAGCTTAAGCTTAAACTGTGAAACCAGCCCTTAGGTGTTTAAACATTTAAATATTTGACCACTTTGGATAACATGAATGCATTAGCAGCAATAAAATAGATTTACATTAAAGGCCATATTGTATAGGGATGACTTTTCAAAATCTTGCACGATTCTTTCATCAGAGCCGTTATAGCTAGGCAACAATTATTACACTAATCTAATTTAGGCTATTATATCACAATACTCCTAAAAATTGACTTTTCTGCAAATGCTGATATCGCAGAAACATTAGCAAACTTTTAGCAAAGATATAGCGCAGTTTAGTGATTTTGCATAAAATTTATCTAAAAACAAAAAGTTAAAAATTCTTATCAGGGCAAAAGTAATAGGTGCTAGGCACAGAGAATTAATATTTTCTTGTATTTAATACTGTTTTAACTATAACAATTAACAATTTATGTTATATGAACACATTTTCAAGAATAATCATTGGGCTAATGAGAATGTTTAGTCCAATCATTTAAAAATCTCTGCAGTTTGTTCTTCTTCTTGTGCAGCCTAACTTCGGCATTAAGGGGTTAACTAAGCTAACTAGATGGTAAAGCAAAACTAAATGTTCCAAAATGCTGATGTCTTCTTCCCACTTCTGCTCTTCACTACCATGGGTTGGCTAATGAATTCTCAGCTTCAACAGGATGTTACAGTATCAATAAAGCTAAGAGTTTTTACAGACAAGGTGAATAAAGGGCAAGCTGTGAAGACCACAGGAATGCAACATAATCTTGATGGGTGCAAGGGTTCTTTAAGTGCAGTCAGTTGCAGATGTTAGTAATACCTTATTCCTGAAGCAAGGCCCACAGCTTTCAAGGCTGGTTCACAATAACCGAGAACAGTAACCAGAACGAGAATGACAAAGTTAAAATACATGTATTACAATGTGGGTGTTCACAATTAACTGGAAGCTTTCCTGGGAACGGGAAAGCAGACTTGGCCAAATTTTAAATTTCTTGTTCTTGTTTTGAGGCACGGAATCTACAAGGGGTGTCTCAAAAGTAAGTTATACTATTTTTTTAAAAAAATAACAAAACGTTTATATATAAAAAAAGGTATATTTTAAAAGCTACATTCAATAACTATTTCTCTACATAATCTCCTTGAATCTCAATACATTTTGGCGCCGTGATAACAGTTCTTTTAATCCAGTGTCAAACCACACTCCCGCCAAACTGACTGATCATGTTTACACTTCTTGTTTTAATCGTCATTTATGAAGTGTCTTCCCCCGAGATGCTGCTGCAGCTGCGAAAAAAGATGGTAAACTCTAGGTGCAAGGTCAGGTAAGTAAGGTGGATGACCGAAAACATCCCTTGAAACTGCTCAAACAGGGCTTGGTTTATTCGAACCTCGTCAACATTATCCGGAACATGGGAAGTGGAGGGTCGGCTGCTTCATTGCTCATCGTGTGATGTTGTTCTCCCTTCAATGAACGATTGATGCCAACAAGTAACCATTGATCTTGACATAATGTTTGTACTGTACACACTGCAGAACTCGCAATGAATTTCAGTCACACATTTATTTTTTGCCGTCAAAAACGGATTATAGCACGAACTTTGCAATTGGTGGTAGGAGTGAGTGGAATCTCCATGTTACTGCCGTTTTAATGTCCAAGTGGTAAATGTAGGTGCCTAGGAGTTTTACGTGCTGCCACTACACTACTGAACTTTTCCCGCCTACTGCGCGGATTTGAAAAAAAATAATGTAACTTACTTTTGAGACACCCCTCGTATATTGTAAATATTTGACTCTTTACTGTAGAAATTATTCAAGGCAGCTGTGTCATGAAGCAACCACTAGAGCTCTCCCTAGTCGCACGCTGGGGAAATGAAACCGGAAGAAATTCCGGCAAATGTGCATCCTGACTACACATCCATTGAGTGCTGGTTCTTCTAGTGAATTAGTCATCTTAGTATACGTTGATATTGTAATGAAAAGAAGCTAGAAACAGTGATGTGTATTGAATTTATTTAAAGGTGAGTTGGAATTGTTACACTAACATCACTTAAGTTTACTCACTTAACATGTTTCGGGAAACACCAACAACACGGGCCAGTCAAATTAACTTCTGAGGATGGGAACAACCGTTTCCCGAAACATGTTAAGTGAGTAAACTTAAGTGATGTTAGTGTAACAATTCCGACTCACCTTTAAATAAATTCATCTTAGTATGTTTATATGCAACTCAAAACTGGCTATTGCCTCACAAAACAATAGCAAAAGCTACAAAGAATAACAAAAACTGGTAGAAATTCACCAATAATAACAAACAACTTTACCGTACCTACTGATAATGGAATGAAGCCTGATATGACAAGAGGAATCAGAAATAGTAATGGATCTACATTTACAATGTTTACTCTATCAAATTTTGATGTTGGCAGGGTTTGAAGCAGATGAAAAACTATCATTGATTAGTTACAAAGAAATGATGTATCAAGGCACAAAATTGTCTTTCCACTTTGCTATTGATATGGTCATTGATATGTATTCCTGTTCTCGTTTCCATTCTTGGGTTATATGAACCAGCCTTTATCATCAACCAAATATGTTCACTGCTGCATGGAAGAGGGGGGGAGAAAAAAGAAGAAACAATGGTTAATGGTTAGCTTTAAGGTAATAACCTATGTGAGAAAGCCTGAAAAGCATTAGAACTGTTAGATTTTAGCAAGCACTCATAGCGAATTAGTGGTCTTCATGTGTAGTCAACTGCTTGCTCTCTCTTACCCCAAGGCTGCTGCATGCCAGGTGTGATAGAGCGCAAGAAGTCATCTGGGGTCATGTAGATTTCTACACCATGTGCAGTAGTCATCTTAACTGTTGCAAAGTACCGGAAAATTTTATCAGGAGTTGAAAAAGCACGAATTCTGTTCTCGTACTCAATTATCTGTAAAAAATCGCAATACTAAAGCTATTGAAAACAATATTCTTAACTTAATATGCTCCTGCACTTGAGAAGCAACTCTACATACTGCCTATCTTTTATTTGCTTTTGTGTTTATTTCTCAACTATTAATTTAAAAACTGATACTAATTAAGAATATGAAAGGAAAAAGCATTTTAGAAGCTACGCTACATGAGATGGATATAAAACATACCATTGTACTAAGTTCATTAAAACATTTATGACTTGGCTTCAGCCCTGGCCCTTTCTCAAGCAATGAAAGTCTATATTAAGGCAACGCATCTGTGAAAATCCTAAGATCTACAGTTTTCTTCTGATTGCTTTGATGTTTTTACCATATATTCAGAACATAAAACATACAGTGGACGCAACATTTTAACCAGCTAGGCCAAACCATTGTTAAGATATTAATTTCTTTATTCATAATTAATCACTTTTTGATGTGGTAATATGAAAAGCTACTTGGACCCTAGGGTTTATCACATTGTTCCCAAATTTTTAATTTGGGTTTAGTATACAAACTTTAAAAAAATCGGCTCTTCAAGCATTTCTTAATTAGTTAGTAAAACCTTTTTTCTATACATGTTACTGAATTTTCCCAATTTTTCAATGTGAGTTATTAAAAATAATGTTAACTGAACTATTTAATGTATTTTAACTGGTGCACAACAATTTTTAAATCCATTATTCCTGAAAATATCAAGCAAATAAGTTATAAACTGTGGTTCAAGGAACATTCTGAACAGTAAAAAATGCTCAAAAGAAGGAATTGAGAAAAATGGAGTTTAAAGTTCAATGTGATGCTTTGCCCGAACGGTAAAGAACCTATTAAATAACCATTTTTAGATTAAAATTGCTCATATTAAAATTCCAATTATCCAATTTGTAGCATGAAAGCACAAGTTATAAGTGATCTGATGTGATACATTCACATGACTTTTTCTACTCTCTATCTTTATTAGTGGTTATATAAACTATTCTGCCTAAAGCTTATTTTTCTATCTACTACATTTAATCCGAATAAACCTTTGCAAAAATAGCTACATTGTACATTTTGTTATAAATACAAACAGAACAGCGATTGTCAAATGTTTAAGAACTGGATCCCATACTGTTTCCATGAAATCGCAAAAAACAACTGAAAACCAATGGGACTTTAAAAGAATGACAAGTATTAAACAATTTGAACCTTTAATAACAGATATCTCAGAAACGGCTTGTGTCACAAAAAATGTCTTACTAGTAAATTGCATTTTAAAGAGATCTTGATTTTTTGTGTGGTACATTTTCCTCTATCGCTTAACATTTACAAATTATACAAGATTACACAAAACTTTTTCCAAATGAAGAGGACTTCCTACGCTATTCCCACAAAATTCAAGATATATATTTTATTTGTCATGTAAATATCTTTTATATAGGGTATTCTAATCAAATCGTTACAGCAATTTTTTAGAAAATGAAAATTTTCTAAAAATGTTCCACGTAAAGAGTAGCTGGGGATGGGGAGATTTTCTTGAAAATCTTTGTTTCCCATCCTTGCAAGATGGGAAACAAACTTGCAACTCAAATACCAACTTTGGTATTTACCCGACTTTTCATTTTGGAATTGTGCTGTTCACAGATAGACACACACATGGACATATTTCCAAAAATACTTTATTTTGAATCAAAGCACCTCAAAACAAGTATTTCCGGTGAAATCTCGATATTGAATTTTTGGGTGGAATACAATACTTCCCCTACTTACTATACGTAGTAGAGACAGTAGTAAAACACAAAAAATCAAAACGGTTCACAAGTTTTAGAAAAATGTCACCAATGCATTGCCTTAATAATAGGTAACAAAGATTAACACCTTACAATAGTATATCCATTAATACAATATCCCTGGTTATTACACAATTCAAAGAGCTCCATGTCATGAATCTGAGCCAAGAACAACAATGTTCAAACACTTCTTGATCCCATCTATTTTTGACTTCATACAGATAATCCCTAAATTACTTATTTGGGACTTATCTCCAAATTTTCTTTGCTGGACATAAACTTTGCTCCAGACTTCTTCCTATTTCCTTTAATTTCCATATTCCTAATATCTAATCCCTTTCTTTCTTTATTACCTCATTATAAGCCTCGCACATGCCATCCTCTTTTAATTCTCAATACAGCAACACAGAACTTTGAGATAGTAGCATCTTGAAATGGTTCTGATAATCTTCCAAGACCCATCTGGCAAATTGTCTTTACTTAACCAATCCATTCTGAAGTAGTTCTTAACCAATTTTCCCTACCCAACTCGCTTCTCTTAAATTGGATTCTTGAAATTTTAATCATTCTTTCAAAATATACCCATGTGGCATCTGTTACACTATAAACCAATATTTTAATACTTTCTCCATAACCCATCCTCTCACATTTACATAAAACATACCATTATGTGGCATGACTTAGCAAGACAAAGGAGGGAAGTATGAAGCACATGTACACGGTTGTGATTATATTTTCCTGTTTTAAGTTTTATTTCATAATACTTAGAGTAATGCCAATAACATGACAAAGGAATTGACAAGTTGTGACGTACATATAATTCTAAATCAACTTACAACAATTTCTGACAGTGTTTGGAAATTTCAATTTTATAACTTGTTTTTCAGACTTGGGTGTTGTTATGAACTTAAACAGATAAACAGACAAAAACATACCAATACAGAGGCCCAACCACGAAACCTCCAATAGTTTTAAGGTACATCAAAAAGTTATTAAACATTATTTGATTTTCTCACATATTTCTTTCTTGCTAAGTTAACAGTGAAGAAGTTAAATGATAAACAGAGATGCATTTTACATACAGTTTCACTGTTTTAATCAGAACATATGCTAACATAAACAAGGCTATAAACTTATAACATCACAAGATCATTCTGCTATCTCACATCACAATATCGTTGCCATGTATTGACTCCATGTATTGACTCAATAACTGGCTTTCTATGTAAAAACACAGCTCAGGAATCACTGGGTTATCTATATAAAAGTCACAGCAAAACAAATCACACCGTAACTGTGTTTTTTTGCGAGTTTAATGCCCTTTAACAGGGTAGCTAACTTTGTTCATTTTTATACAAGTACATAACCTCTTTTGTCGTGTGTACTTTGGTGGTCATTCTGCAGACCGCCATATTAGCTCAGATGTTTCATGCTGTCTTGCGAATAATAAATAACTATTTTGTTTGTTAATGACGTCAATTGCCAGGATCATATCAGTGCAACCGGTGTGCTGGAATTTTGTCACACAGGAGTTCTTTTACAAGCTAGTAAATCTACTGACATGGGGCTGTTGTTTTTAAGCACATTTAAAAACCATTGGTCTGGGCCAGGTTTGAACCCGTGACCTTGGTTTTTGTGAATTACAACTAATCATGTTAACTTTATGCTTAAGTTTTACACTGTTATGTTAATGCTTAATTTTCATTGACTCTTAGTCTCAGCTAACAGCCTATTCAAAGTATCAATCAGTCAATCAATCAATAGGTATGTTTGTATTTGTACATCAGACTGCATCCACAGGGTCACATTTGCATTTCTTAAATGCTAACACAACCACAATTTTCAGGAAATTAGTTATAAAAGGAGAACTGACCTAAATAAAGTTTCTCGTTTAAAAATTTATTTCCCTGCTCATACTCATCTTTTGTTTGTTTTTGGTCGTTTATAAATTATTTCTCTTGGTGGTAAACTTCATAGGCATAAATTGAAAAAAAGAGAAGAAAAAGAAAGAAAAGAAAGGAAAAAAAAGGAAGAGCTCTTCTTCCTGCAGGAATTGAACCACCAATCACCCTGATGACTGTTGAGGACTGTTATGGCAGAAGTGCAAGGTAGTATATTGTGATTTATGGCTTGGTGCTGTGCATGATTGCAATTATCTACATTTTTATGCATTGCTGGTTGCATATGAAGCAAAAGACATATTCTTCTCTCTTGGTTTCCCACTTCATGCTTGATTACTGCACAACATGAGTGTTCTTTTTTAATAACAACATATAAGAGATATAAAAATGTAGGTTAGCTGTAAAACTTTAATAAGGTAAGGTTTGGACTCCTGTAAAGAACATAATTACTTTTATGCTATGAATTGCATACACTTATTACATTCTAAAGCGAGTATGTAAAACAAACTCAACTAAAAAACAACACATTTACTTCCATATTGGCACACCTTATGAGTAGCAGTTGCAAAATAATAAAATGCACTATTTCAATTCCTGGTGTAAAGAAGTATATCTTGATTTGAATGTGACACATTTGCTTTAGTTAAACCTCTTCATACACCCACTGAACATTGTGTCTAAGGCCTCATTTATATTAGCGATTTTGTGGCATACAACAAGGAATCACTTGACACAGCAGAAGTTCTAGATGTCCACTTATGCATGCGATGTATCACACTGTGTATTGTTGGGAGATTAGTTCTATCAGCCCATTTCCAAATTTGGTTTGACAGCTGGTATGCATCCATATGCATTATACTATTTTTACAAACTCTTAACTCAAAAAAAGCAAAACAAAACGATGGAGTGTACATCCGATAAATCAGTGCAAGGTTCATGGACAGTGCATTTAGGAACCTCTATGGGAAATTGCTGCTTCTTGTCAAGACCCTTGTAATTTTCTGATGCAACATTTCAAATTGAACTCCTAACACAACTTTCTTCTACAGAATGTTCCGTATCCATACTTGATTAAAGTCTGAATGATGAAAACCAGATCACTCTCGCAACACTTTAGAGCACAAACCACAATGAAAACTACAACTCTGGATTTTTTAAAGTGGCAGCGCTGACTCGACTGCCTTGCTCACAATGTGACAACACGTCATGCATAAACAGGTCCATATACGCCCATATATACTGAAATATGTGACTGTCGCATATCTTGCACAAACTGAAAGACCATTCAACATGTTTTGTGTTCAAAAAACACAAAATCTTCCACGATGTCACATTGTGCTGTATAATTTTTTTATTTAATCAATGTACATTCAGATCGTGTCACGTGACACACATAAATGGGGCCTAAGGTATACATGCAACAGCACTTCACCTTACAGCACTTCTTCCTGGATGTTAGCTATGAAAATTGTTTTAAATAACCTTTATCATCAGCATTTAATTACAAGAAATAATTACTTATTGAAGTGCCACGTTCTGCATTGGTTGAAAACAGCTTCGAACACAATTTACATTTCAAAATATAAAAGCCAGCAATTCTGTAAGTAATTTATGTTTTATTTACTATGGAAATGTTCATGTTTGACTTATTGGATTTCAAGTTTTCATCATGTTGTGAATAAAAGAACTGATTATACAATGACTCCCATACAATGAGCAATATATAGTATGCAATACTGATAAGGCTCTCATAAATGCATCCTCGGAACAATAACTGTGACCTGCTTTCATTGATGAAGCATTATCAACAACATACTACAATGAAATTTAAGCTAAAACCAGACGTCTGTTCTTAATAAGCAATGTATGTGTTTTGCAACTATATTTCACAGAATGCACAGAAGTTAGTTTAAAGAATTTTATTTCATAGGTACAGTACTTAAAAATGAACAAACCTTTCTATCTCGGAAGCCAATCTTTTCCTTCTTCTTTTTCTTCTTTCCATCATCTCCATCTCCGTCTTCATCTTCATCATTCTTTCCCTCTGGTACCACAGCTTTTTCCCCATTTTCTGCCAGCTGTGAAGCTGCCTCAACTGATGGAAGCACTGTGTGTTTTAAGCTGTAACAGAAATAAGTGTGAATACTCTCACCTGGAGAAGCACTCTACCAAGTAACTATGTGAATTGACGTTATGCACTCATATTGCTCCACTTACCAAATTACTGGCAGGACATGTTTCCAGGACCTACCATCGCCATTCTCAGCTGCTGGTCAACTATCCACTCATTTTCTGATGTTCTTCCCCAGGTATTTGTAGTGTCAACTGGTGTGGCATTGGCGAATTTAGAGTTTAAACTATCTATTGGAATTTCAAAGGTAATAATTCAGGTTCAAAACTTTTGATATATCTGTTTCCCATAAGCTGTTATAAGGGGTTGTGCACAGATTTTAGCAGCTTGACTTCTTATTCTATATTGTGATTTTCTTTCCAGAAGTGGCTGATTTATCTAACGGTTTGTATCTGATATTTCCGAAGTGTTATTTTAGTTTGGTACTTATGTTTCTCTTGTCTTTTCCTATGTATGTTTTGTTGCAATCTAAACAGTCTATTTTATATATGCCTGGTTTCTTTTCTGATGGGATTCGGCCTATGTGTTCTGATTGTTTTTATGCTTTATTTATTTGTGCTGTATTTTTTTATGCTAGGGCTATGTTGAATTCTTTAAAGGTCTTTTGGAATTTATGAAATGTCCAGGGTGGTATGTGAACTTAGAATGAGAAAATGCTTTAGCGATGTGGTATAAATATGTAAATGATTTGTTTGCTGTGATCTATAAAAAAATGTAGATGACACACTTAAACTTCTTAATCTTCAGGAATCAGCCACCAAAATCACTTTAGAAAAAGAAATAGATAATTCACTACTCTTATTTGACCTAAAGCTCACCAGAATTAATGACAAAATAGAGTTTGGAATTTACAGAAAAAGCACACAAACATATCAAAGCCAACAATTTCAACCCTAGACCATAGAAATACGCTGCATTCAACGGTCTAACTTGCAGATTGGTAAACATGTCATTAAAAAGCAGGAATATGAGAAAGAATACAGATACATATTAAACACTGTTGAACATTGTTCAAAACTGAACTATTTGATATGAAGATTAAAAAGTTCAAGCAGCAGAAACAACTCAAAGAAGTAATAACACTAATTCCCAACAAGGGAAAGCCTAAGTTTATGAAGTTCACATATTGCCCATGGATATTTAAGAAATTTAAAGAATCTTTAAGGAATTCAACATAGTTCTAGCATCGCAAAATAAATACAGCATAAAAAACATGCTGAATTCAGAACACATAGCCAGAATCCTATCAGAGAAGAAATCAGACATAAGACTGCTTAGATTGCAACAAAAAATACATTGGAAAACCCAAGAGAAACATAAGCACAAGAATAAAACAACACTTCAGAAATATCAGACACAAACAGATAAATCAGATGTAGCCAGTCACTTCTAGGAAGAAAATCACAGCATAGAACTGCAGCAGTTGTTTTAATTTCCAATCTGAGGTGTTTTACAATAATAACAGCGAAATTAATTTTGTTTTAAGTTTTATAATATGCTGACTAATTATACATGATTAAAGTCTTGATGATACATTTACTGAATATTGACTGAATACTAAGGATTATAACCATCCGGAATACTGAGGAATACATAATAGTAGCTTCTCTCTTGAAAATTTGTTTATATACGCATACTATTTCCTTGACAATTCATTAACAATAATTCTTAGTTATTACTTTCCCTACTACGTATAGTAAGTAGGGGAAGTATTGCATTCCACCCAAAAATTTGATACCGAGAATTCACTGGAAATACATGTTTTGAGGCCTCCTGAATCCAAAAAAAGTATTTTTGGAAACATGTCTGTGTGTGTGCCTGTCTGTGAACAGCATAACTCAGAAACGAACAGTCGGATAAACACCAACCTTGGTATTTAGGTTCAGTATCTTCCAGAGATGCGACACAAAGGTTTTCAAGAAAATCCCTCCACCCAAGATTATCCTTTACATGGAACATTTTTCGAAAATTTTAATTTTCTCAAAAATGGCTCTAGCGATTTTGAATAAAATACCATAAGTTTAAGACATTTTTATGGCAAATGAATTGTATATCTCAAATTTTCTGGGAATGTCTCAAAAAGTATTCTTCATTGTGAACGACTTTTGCATAACTGGTAAACCATAAGAGATAGACAAAATTTTACTACACAAAAAATGTAGATCGTGTTAAAATACACAATTTATGTCATATACGTTTTTTTTTTGTTCAGTGAACCATTTTCGAGATATTGTTTGTTATTGCCTTAGATTTTCCAATACTTATACTTTTTCTCAAATGGGTATTTGTTATTCTTTTTTTGTCCTGGTAATGCAAAGAGAATGGAATACTCCACATGGCAACCAGCTCTTAAAATATTTGACTATCGCTTAAAGCCGACCAATTCCCCTTGCATCTACAACAAAATTAGCAATAAGATTAACATCTTGATTAACATGAAGCATATGGAGAATAAGCATTTGTAAAAATAGATTGTACAAGAGTAGAGAAAGTCATGTGAGTGTAACACATCAGATTTTTTTTTCTATGGTTATAAACAAAAAGTAAACTTTTTTCCTTACTGACACTTGGCCATGTAGCTTTTAAATTTGTTATTTCAATATTTTTTTCCTCATTATACCAGACATATATGCAAATTGAAATATATGATTATAATTAATAACAAATAATGAAACATAACTATATTAATTAAGGTATAAAAAATTTGTTAACACTAACACATCAGGTAAGTTCTCTATTGAGTCAACATCGGGTATTATTAACTACTTCAGAACAAAAAATCAAGCTGCTAAAATCTGTGCATAACCCCTTAGAACTTGAGCTTATGGGAAAGAGCATATATCAGTAGTTTTGAACACTAAGTTATGAACTTGGCAATTCCAGCAGAAGATAGTTTAATTTCTAAATTCATTAACTCACACACCAGATGATGCTACAGATATCCAGGGAAGAAGAAGATTGGGAAATCATAGGTTAGTCAAGTAGCAGCAAAAAATCGGGACAATAGGTCTTCAAAATATGCCCTGCCAGTAATGTGGTAAGTGAAGCAAAATGTGTGATTAATGTCGATTCACTATACTTTATTTATTTATTTGCTTCACTGTGTGCAAGTTCCAATTATTTTAAACTTAAACTAATTTAGTCTTTCCATTCCATTTTCCAACTGAATGTATTTCTTTTAATATTTGAAAGTTACTGTATATGAGTATCACTATTTAACTTTTTGAATTTTTAGAAACTGCAAAAGCAAAATTTTTTACTGACAGAACTGAAAAGAGGCGTATGGATCAGTAAGAGCAATGACAGACAACAAGTCTAATTCAGTACACAACCAAATATCATGTTTGAAATAATGCAGATATCAAGAGACCAAATGAAGGAAGAAACAATACTATTTAAGTAGCATCTCGTATATAATTTAAAATTACATTAAAGTTAAAATTAAATTGAGTTTTATTTATGGACGCTCTTTAACTGCTGTGGTCCCTAGCGTCCCATTCTATATTGGGTGTGAAAGACAGATAATTTTGCTCAGAGGCCTCTTTATCAGGCTTGAGGTTATTTTAAGTGCTGTAAATCTATGACATAGGTCCACTGACTTTACTTCCCTTCCAAAGGAAGCCATGCTTAGGATTTTTACGCCTGAAAAAAAAATCCATTGACCTCCGCTGGGTTTGAACCCGCGATCTTGGGAACTAGAGGCTAGCATGATAACCACTATATCACGGAGGACGGCTATATTCAAGTACATTTACTCAAGTACAAAGTAAATACAGAATTACAATCTTCAGGCTTGGTTTCAACCCTGGCTCTTTCTCAGTCCATGAAAATCTGACCAGGTAACAAAAAAAATTTACATTCTTAGAATAATGCACTCATTAATACAATGCCCCTGATTGCTACACACTTCATGGCGCAAATCTGATTGAATAAAATCAATGTTAATTCACTTATTGGTCTTACATACCCATTTATTTTTCACTCAATGCAGATATTCTCTAAAATTCCTTATCTGAGCTTTATTTCCAAAACTTTTCTTTACCGCTATTTCAGATCTTAGCTGAACCCATTTTTCTTTAATCATCTGAACCCTCCAGTCTCTTGTATGAAATTTTGCTCAGAGACCTCTTTATCAGGCTTGAGGTTATTTTACGTGCTGTAAATATACAACACAGGTCCACTGGCTTTACTTCCCTTCCAAAGGAAGCCATATTAAGGATTTTTACGCCCGAAAAAAATCCATCACCCTCCGCCAGGTTTGAACCTGCGACCTCAGGAACTAGAGGCTAGCATGGTAACCACTACACTGCGGAGGACGACTCCAGTCTCTTGTTCCTGGATATTCAAACACAATATGAATGGCATTCTCATTACCTCTGCACACTGGACACAAATTCTGCTCCAAGTTTTCTCTAATTTCCTTCAATTTGCAAATCCCTCTCTTTCTTTCTTACTACATCTAACCATATAATCCTTCCTCATACAACCCTCTTTTAATTCTCTTAATACAAACAAAACTTTTGTCTAATAGCATAAATATTTTGTCTATCTACATCCTCAAAAAGTTCTGATCATCTCCCAAAATAAAACTTTTCTTTTCTTAACCACTCTTCCCCATTCCATTCAGAATCGCTTCATATCCTTTTTTCCAGCTCATTTTCTTTTTAAATGGATTCCTGAAACTTTAAACATACAACTATATTATAATAAATATGGAATAAATAAAAAGCCAGTATTACCTTTTCCAGTTCAAGGCAGAACCTATGAAGAGAGTTCCAATGAAGAAGTGCCAAAATTTTGTAAATGCTGGTGTTGGTTGGGGTCTGTGACCAAAGTTTTTATAATATCTGTAGTCTTCATGGTGTGGAGTAGCGGCAAGACATGCAAGGTGCTTTCTTGGACCTTGCTTTATGGGTAGTCTCTGCAGTAGCACAACGAGGCTTCTATTCATTGCCTAAAAAGTAAAAAGTGCTTATGTAAGTCAGCTAAGCAAGTTGGTATAGCTGCATTCATCCAGAAATTTTCTTAAATGGCTGCAGTGATTTATTATTTGCTCTACTTCTTATCAATAGTAAGTAGAGGAAGTGTTATGGAGATTTCACTATAAACACACATTTTGAGATCCCCTGAAACAAATGAAAATGAAGCATTTTTTAGAAAAGGGTGTGTGCGTGTGCCTGTTGTGTGTGAACAGCATACTCAAAAACGAAAAGATGGTTAAACACCAAACTCTGCATTTAAGATCACATTTTCAAGGATCCTATAGGAAGATTTTCAAGAAAATCCCCATCACCGTATGGGGGCATTTTACTACAACTGGAAAATTTGTCGTATTTTACCTTCTCAAAATGGCTCTTAACAATTTCGATTAAAACACCACATATTTAAGATATTTGCATGATAAATAAAATGAACTCTTCAGAATTTTCTGAGAATGGCCTGTGAAGTCCTCTTTGTTCTGAATGACCTTTGTATAATCGGTAAACCATAAGAGACAGACAAAAATTTACATATCGTTAAAACACATAATTTATATAAAATAATTTTTTTTTGTGGTATTAACCATTTGTGAGATATTCTTTGTTATTAATTTGAATTTCCAAATACTTATACATCTTTCAAGTGGTAAGCTGCTATTAGTTTTTCTCACTGGCATGCAAAGAACATGGAATTTCAAAGCTATCACACAGCCATCAACTTTCTAAAAATCTTGACTATTGTTTTAGCCTACTGTCTCCTTCTTATGCATACAGCAAAATATGTAATGAAAGTTTATCTTGATTAGCACGAAGTAGAAGAATAAGGTTTTCTAAAAATGGTTGTAGAAGAGTGAGTGGATAAAGTCATGTGAATGCAAACACATCAGATATTTTGCTGATTAAATTATCTTTATTTGGATAGTGTTAGTCATTACTTGACCAAGCACTAAAGACAACTGCTCAAATGCAAAACTCTGATTTGACTTATGTAGATAGATACTTTATTTGTACATTTTTCTACACAATTCGTTTTACAATGTTCTACTTATAGACTAACTTAACCTATGTACAAATTTCTTGGCAGCTATGCTGCTCTTTTTGCCTGGCACCCTGGCCTTCTGGCTCATCTAAGCATCCCTTGCTATCTTTAATCCCTATTGCCCATCTTCTCCTTCCTCGTTTGCCTTTCTACTTTTCCTATCTCTCTTACTTTTCTAATCCATTTCTCTTTTACTTTCTTTAAGAACTCCCCCATATTCTTATTTTGCTTTTCTTCTTTTCTCGTTAGCATTTTAATTGCTACTATTTTTCAATCCATTTTTTCCCATTTTTCTTGTCTCCATTCTGCTAATTCTTATGATGCTCTGTGCTTTCACTGCCTCTGCATAATTCACAAATTCTGTTTTTTTTACCTCTTAGCCCTCTCAGGTACATTGATCCTGTTCTCATCCATGCAAATGCTTCTTTTTCTGCCCTATTACAATAATCCACATACCCTTCCCTTCCCCATTTCCTTTTTACTAATCTATAGAACCCTAGTGGCTTTTTATTTTCTAAGCTTCACCAAATCTCTTGTCTTTCTATGTCCTCCACTCTGTTTCTTACTACTATTCAGAAACCATTACTATTTCTTTCTCCTGTTCTCCAAATCTCTCCCATTCCTATCTTCTCCATAATTTTTTCTACCCCTGTTCACCAGCTATTTTTATTTTTCATACTCTTTTGTTGTTCCATGCATATCTTTAAAATTTCCTCTTTATCTTTTCTCAGGCACCTAAACCAAAATTTTAATATCCTTTCCAGTATCACTCTCTTTCTTCTTGTTCTTCCTAATTCCACTAATGCTACTTCCCCTGGTGCTGATCTTGTTAACCCCAATAGCTCTTTACAGAACATTCTGTAGCTCTGGTCTATTTTTCTGCTTAATACAGATTCCCCCCCCCCCCAAATGTCTACTGCATATAGCATTCTTGCTTCTACCAATGCTTCGTACATTCTTTCTATCCATTTTTTTTGGCATTTCTAATTTATATTTGCACATCCTTACTCCTGTCATTGCTGCCTTTCCTTTAGCCACAACCTTCCTGCTATGTGCCCCCCGTTCACCATTACTGCTCATCCTCACCCCCAAATAATCCATCTCCTTGACAACTTCTAACTTTAAACCCCCCATCTGCCATTTCTCTTCTCTTTTTAGTTTATTTCCTCTTTTAAATACCATAACTTTTGATTTATTTAAATTTACTTTGATTCCCCATTCTTCGCAGAATTCATGTATTCCATTGATTGCGTTCTGTAGCCCAATTACCGTTATAGCCCCGACCACCATAAAATCATCCACGTATAGTAAACCTGGTATCTCTGTATTTGCTATTGTGCGGATTTTTTTCTTTCACTCTTTCTAATATGTCATCTATAAATATATTAAATAGTATAGGACTCAATTTACACCCTTGTCTTAATCCTATTTTTTGCTCCGTCATTTCTGTAACTCCATTATTTTTACATCTTATACAGAATCTTATATCTTTATAAATGACTTATGTAAAGATGGAGTCGGTTACGACTGCTCTTAACACTGAAATGTATAAGATTTATTTTATTATCTCCTACCTCTATCATTTTAGTTAAATAGCCCTGTCCCTTTAATAAGGGACAGTAGGTTATTAATTAAGTTTTTCTTAGGAAGATGATTATCTAGGTTTATCAACCCCCGTAGTTGATATCTTTTCCAACACAGCACTTCACATTTGAAGATTATATGATAGGCAGTTTCGTCCACTTCAGTACATAACCTGCATACTGGTTCTTCTTTGAAGATTCCTATTGTATGTAGGCATTTTCGTAATCTGCAATGCCCTGTCAAGAGCCCAATGATCAGGTTTTTTGGGATCTAATGAGAGTGAGTACATCTTCAGCGAGTGAGGAGGATATTTTATTCATCATTGGTTTACTGTGCTTGCATCCCTTTGTTTGAACCCATTGAAATTGGTATGATAATTAATCCACTCATCAATGGTTCTTTGAACAGAACTTAAAGAAATGCCAAATACTGGTTCAGGTTTGAGCAGACCCTTTCCTGCAAAACCCTGTATATTCATTCATCTTTTATACACAATGTAAATGAACATGTACCAAAGTGAATAAAAACAGGAATTCTCTTGCTACATCAAAATCAGTGACGTTTTTGATATTATGATGTCCTAATTCATGAAAATGCCTCTTGGTCATTGATGCTGCTTTTGTATCACTTGACTAAGCAACAAAAACATGCAGAGACTACCTCTGCACTTGGGTGATTCGCATTCTAGTTTCCCATCTGATCTCAAGTTTGACCCTTGACTGGGAGGGGTTTTTTCTTTGATTAGAATCATTCCCTACCTTCTAGGAAATCCTTCAGTAAGGATGTAAGAAATGTGGCAATAAAGGAATTGGATTTATGCTCTAATACTTTATTGGGGGAACACACACAAAAAAAAATTAGATAATGGGAATGTTAGTCACCTCTCTGGTCCCTGCACTGCTCGATGCGAATATTCCAGTACTGGATACCGTCCAGCAGGCCATCTTACATTATGGGTTCAAAATTTGCTTGCGCTGCATCCAGGAATAAAAAACTTGGTATCTTTGAGTGTGGACCCAATTTTCAGGAAGAGAAAAAAATTGTACGGCACTATGTTCAGCGAGTACCACAGATTACTGGAATGTTGTTTTTCACCAAATAACACATCACAGATTTTGGGCTGAGGCATTGTCCTGGTGGAGGATGGATGAGATGTTCTTCCACAAGTCTGATCTCCTTCATTTACATGTTCATGGAGGGTCTTCAAAACATATTTATAATGTATCTGATTGACAGTCTGACCTGCAGGCACCCAATCAATGTAGATAACCCTCCAGATATCAAACAAAAAAATCATAATTGCTTTGAATTTTAATTTACTCATGCATGGTTTCTTCTTCCTGTGGGATTGGGCGCTCTTCCAATGCTTGGACTGTTGCTTAGTCTCTGGGCCATATTGGAAAAACCCCAAGTTTTGTTGCACTTAATTATGTTTGTGAAGAAATCAGGCTTATTTTCAATGTATACAAGAATGTCAACAAAGCAATTCACTCGATCTTCCTTTTGCATGGGGCAAGGATTTTTGGCACCATTTAAGCAAACACCTTTCTCATGCCCAGATTCTTCTGCAAAATCTAACACTTTCTTATTGATGTTGACAAGATCAGTAACTGTGCGAGTGCTCAATCAGCAACCTCCTCAAATAATTTTTACAACTTACATTTTTTTCAGTTTTCATAAAGGGAGGACAGATCGGTTTTGGATTGTCCCAAATGTTTTCCCTACCAACCTTAAATTTTTTAAACCACTCAAGAACTTGCATACGAGACAGACACTGATCACCATAAACTTCTTTCAACAATTTGTACGTTTCTGTGGTGGATTTTCCTTGTTTTGTGAGGAATTTAATGTTAACTTGCTTTACTCTACCATTTGGTATTATTCCGACAGAGCTCAGACACATGAACTGCTTCTAACACTGGTTATGGCCACACTAATCACTGCACATGAGCGACACTTCATGTGACAGTAGAGGGGAGTCCACAAGTCAATACTACCCTCCTCTTCATCCTCCAAGTGCAGAAAATGAGTAAAAACTTAGGTCCAGTTCTGTTATTGCCATACCTCATATAAATGAGAGAGTGAATGTTGGAAGTAAAAGTGACACAAAACAGTGATGAAGTTTTAAAATGAGCCGTACAATCACTTGATTTACTTCACTTATACCTTGTTATAACATGTTTTGCAAGCCCTGTTTGGTCCTCAGCTCTGTTGTGACTGACACCAGATCCAGAAATTTAATGGTTGGGCTTCTTGATGCCATCTGCTGGGTCTTTGATGAACTTAAAATCAGGTTCTCTTTTAGTGGGATACTGAAGTTCCTTAACTGCAGGTTTTGTTTGGTGATGTAGATCTTTTACCAATTATCAGGTTCTCTAGCTTTATGTATTGTTTTTGGAAGTTCTATTTTTCTTCTACTTCACGATTTGGATAAAAAAATGTGCTGCCATTGCTGGTTTATTACTATTTTTGTGACAAAGATGCCAGAAAAGCTTTTTTTTGTCTTGTGTGTAAACTTTCTCACAATCTTTGCATTTGTCCTCTGGGCATTTCTTGTCTATTGTGTACCCTTTTAAGAAATTCTTGATGTAATTGTTTGTGGGTGCCAGTAGTATTATCATCTCCAAAAACCCTTTAGAACTTCTTTTTAGTCCAAGGGTAGTACGTAAACTTCTTGAAATGTTTATTTCCTCTAGTGTATGGAGAAATCATTGTGATCCATTTTACTTTCTTGTAATATTTCAAGATTTTAATTTTTGGTTTAACAGATCTATTTTGGTATCCAGTTTTACTTTCTCTACTACATACCTACAGTAAGTAGAGGAACTAGGTATTGCATGCTGCCCAAAAACTGATAATGGGATTTCACTAGAAATGCACTTTTTCTGGCTTCCTGAATCCAGAAAAAGGTGTATGTGCAAGTTTTGCATTTTGTTTTTTTATTTTATTATGAATGGCTCTAATCATTTTGATTAAAATACCAATGTTCAAGGTATTTTCATGACAAATAACACATATACCTGAAAGCTTTGACAACTAAAATGTGTGTGTTGTCCTCCGTGGACTAGTGGTACCGTGCTAGCCTCTAGTTACCAAGGTCGCGGGTTCAAACCCGGCAGAGGACGATGGGTTTTTTCTGGTGTAAAAATCCTTAGCATGGCTTCCTTCGGAAGGGAAGTAAAGCCGGTGGTCCCATGTCATAAATTTATGGCACGTAAAAGAACCTCAAGCCTGATAAAGAGGTCTCTGAGCAAAAATTACCGGTCTTTCACGCCCAATATAGAATGGGACGCTAAGGACCATAGTAGTTAAAGAGCGTCCATAAATAAATATATATATATAAAAACTAAAATGTATATCTGAAATTTTTTGTGAAAAAATAAATATCTTACCTATAGCATTAACCATTTCCGAGATATTATTTATTATTAAATATTTATAGCGATCTGCTTAAAATGTTTGACTATCGTTAAGCTTATTGCATTCCTCTTGTACCTACAATGAAATAAGTAATAAAACTGTTTCTGCAAATGTTTATATTGATCAACACGAAGCAGATGGAAGAATAGGCTTTTGTAAGAATAGTTTGTGGAATGGGTACAGAATGTCATGTGAATGTAATACATCAGATTTTGTACTGCTGTTTGTAACATCTGGTCATATTCTGTAAGACATTCTTTAATGCTAAGGTAGGGTGACCAGTCTGTGTGCTAAACTATTGATGGTAGCATGTTGAAGACAACCATTTTGTGAGGTTGTCTTCAACATATCTTAATAATCTTGTCTGGCAAAGAAAATAATGTATTCTACCCAAAAATGTAATATCAACATTTCACCAGAAATACATATTTTGAAGTCTCCTAAATCATTTTTAGAAAATGATTATGTTCATATGTATGAACGTGAAACTTAAAAATGAAAAGTTAGACATATACCAAACCTCACATTTATGCAACACGAAGATTTTCAACAAAATTCCCTAACTTTAAACTACCCTTTGTAAGGACAATTTTTGTTTTTATTTTTTTAAAAATGGATCACACAATTTTGATAAAAATACCATGTTTAAGATAATTGCACCACTAATAAAACATATATCTTGAATTTTCTGTGAACAGGCATGAACTCTTTGACAAAATTTTATTTAATTATGTGTAACTAGAAAATCATAAGATATACACAAAAAAAGAAACCCAACAAAAAACACCCACACCCACACACAAGAGGAAAAACCTAAAGCTTATTAAAATCTACAACTTGTGCTTAATTTGTTTTAGCATTAATAGTTCTACAATATTCCATGTTGCAAATTTACACTTTTCCTAAGTCAAGTGGATCATTTAATAGACATTTCCGTAAAGTTTGTGATTCTTCTTTTTACTTTCTTCCATCACAAGAGATTGTTAACACAAATAAACATTTGAATGCTGTAACTAAGTAATTTGAAATCATACATAAGCACAAAAGTGTCGCTTAAATCATTTTTAGAAAAAGATTATGTTCATGTATGTGAACATGAAACTTAAAAATGAAAAGTCAGATAAATACCAAACCTTACATTTATGCAACATGAAGCAAAAGCATATCTTGAGCAACTTAATATGGATAGAAAAATTACATTTTATATGAATACTATAAGTATAACATATGCACGAAGCTGTCATTGGTAGAGACAGTTCTGTGGATGTATAACATTTTTATGGTGCTAACACAATTATGCAGAGTGAACACTGATGATCAAGCGTAGATATTTCTAACCATTAAAGCCAGAAAGGAAAGGAATAAGGTTGAACTGTCACTGGACCATCACAGATAACAAACCACTACCAAACCCTTGTACAGTCTTTTGGTGTTTGCAGGCAGCGCTCAGGCTGGTTTTTACCTGTCAGTGATCCTGATGATACACAAAATGATAGTTGGGAAAGTGCATTTGGAAAGGAAATGTTGCATGTTGAAGTTTATGGCTACCTCTCTGGTATTTGCATTTATTAGGTAGAAGGAAAGAAGAAAGAAAGAAAAAACTTTGGCTAAGCAAAAGGATTCTGGTGGGATTCAAAAAGACACACATATCTCCTTCATGAATCCTGATTTCAAGGATCTTGCTCATTGGTATCAGTAAATAAAATAAACAGAGTTTTATTTATGGATGCCCTTTTGGTCCTTAGTGTTCCATTCTATATTGGGTGTGAAAGACCGGAAGTTTTCCTCAGAGGCCTCTTTATCCGGCTTGAAGTAAATCTGCAACACGGGACTACCATCTTACTTCCCTTCCGAAGGAAACCATACTAAGGATTTTTACGCCCGAAAAAAATCCATTGCCCTCCGCCGTGTTTGAACTAGAGGCTAGCATGGTACCCCTAGATCACAGAGGACGACACCGGTATCAATGTTTAGGGATATGCATGTGTTAGGTGGCCTTCAGAGAATATTATAGAAGCATAATCCTTTTGAAAATATGGCTATGTTGCATTACTTTGGTCTTCATTGAAAACAGTGATAACCTGCATTACGTTGGTCTTTAAAGGCAACATTTGAAATCGCAACACGATTGAGAGCCCTCAGCCTCAAGGCGTAGCCGAGGGATGTTTTTTAAAAGGAGAGCAGTGTAAAGCGACGACAGGGCGTAGCCGAAGGATCTGCGCATCTAAAACTCGAATGAATCACGTTGGCAGGAATTCTTTCCAAAAGTCGCCAAAAAGACTATATAAGAAGGACCGCTTAACCGTTACTTTTGTTAACGTTTTCAGTGAAGACCAAAGTAATGCCGAAAATCAAAATATCTTTGATATATTATTAGTCTTGTATGGATTACATTTATGTCTGAAACTATCACTAAACAAGAAGATTATGAGTGGGAAGAATCAGCTCCTTTAAAGAAAACCTGCAGATAAATGGAACTGTAACTAAAAGACTCGTGGTATTATTTCTGTTATTAGAAGCAGAGGATAGCGCCTAACAAATTCTAGCTTGCTTCTTGTTTAACACAAGTCTAAAAGCACACTATGAACCGGCAAGCTTACCTGGATATATAACATTCAAAATCACTGGAAGATTTAATATGTGTAATCGGTATAATTATTCGGTCAGTTATTCTATCCAATGCAATTCTAATTTAGAAAAAATAAAATGTATAATTCGCTTGTGCCATTAACCTAAACAGAATATAGAGATTTTGGTGTATTAACAAAATGCATTTAACAGCAATGTAAAATGAGCTTGCAGTTCGACTATAAGTACATCATTTACTCACTTTAACTTATTCAAAGACCATTCATTCACCCATTAATCGTAACAATTTATTTGCATTAACTACGTTTTCGTCTGCCTTTCCGTCAATGTATTCAATTGTTTAAATTGGCCAATATCGCCAACAGCTCGTAGGAAAAAATAAAGTACCAATCGTTCAATAGTAGATTGAATCGACACTCTTTATTCTACTAAAAAAATTTGTACTAAAATTGATACCTTTATGCATTTCATGATTAACAAGAATAGTAATTACTTGTTTTAAATGCAAGGATGTATGCAAGGATTAAATGAGCTATATCAATAATACAAAAGAAGTTGATAAAATTCTTATTCCAAATAGGACTTGAATTTCCCCAGTCCAAGAGTATTATCGGATAATTTTCATAAAGGGAAAGAAAGCAACAAATATACTTTACTATATATATATATAAGATTATGCAAATAAAATAAAATTTGCTGAGTTTATCTCCAATTTTAGAAATTGGCGTACTATTTATACTGATGACTCTAAGGATCAACAGAACGGAGTGTAAGCTACAATTTTTCATGCAAATTCAAATACAGGACATACACTTAAATTAAATAAAGATTTGTCAATTTCTTCAGCAGAGTTTATAGCTATAAAGATTGCTATAAGCTTCATTAATAACAACAAACTCAAAGAAAGTATCATACTTACAGATTCAGAAAGCCTTCTTATGAAAATTTTTAAGGAATAGCTGAAACAAATTGACTAAAATAAAATAAAATAAAATAATGTTTATATAAAGTTCATTAGAATAACATTAAAATTAAATTAATGTGACGTCCAGGTCATAATGTTATAAAAAACGAAATAGCTAATCAATTAGTAAAATGGGTAAGACGTTAAGAACCAATGTACAATACTTATTTTCCTAATAAAGATAGCTACATAGCAGTTATAAAGAACCTTTTTAAAAATGGAACAAGGAAAATGAGGCGAACATTATTACGGAATCACAACAGGTTGAAAATTAATGGAACAAGGTTTCCACGATATAAAAAGCCAGGTCCAATATAACAAAATATCCTGTAGTTTCTAAAGAAAATTGGACACGCTAATGATGAATATTGTAGTTGTGGAAGTTTGGGATCTACTGAACATGATATTTGGATGTAAAATAATGAAGAAAAATATTTTATTAAATAAATTGTACAAATTAGGCTTACCCGGGTCTATTAAATTATAAATTTTTTTAATTGTCTCCTCCAAAAAGCATTTAGAATGTTTTTACAGCACCTTAAAATGCAAAATGAAAATTTAGTAAAAATAAATAAATAGAGTATTTAGCTAGGCATTCGTTCTAACCTAACATTAAACCATTAGATTAATGTATGGATGTTACAAGGACACCAATGGAGTACAAAGGCGCCGGGAATAAGGAAGAAGAAGAACAACAACAGGAAATGTGCTATCATTGATAACATTTGGCTACTTTAAGACATCATTTAAATTGTTTTCTTTTTCAGTAGTAGTAGTGGTGGTGGTGGCGGTGGTAGTAGTAGTTCATTCGTTCTGTAGATGATAACAACCCTGAATATATTACGTAGAACACGCCCCAAAAACTGTAGAAACATATACAGACTATTGTTATAATGTGCAGATATATACATGTGATTCACCCTGAAGACCTTATAAATTAGAATCTTAAGCTGTTAAATGGATACGTATGGAGTATTTTATGCATTTATTCGCAATTTGAAAACTACCTTTGAACATATTCATAAAACTCCGCTATACTGTAAAAAGAATGCTGAAAGAATGTTTAACACAACTTCCGAATTCATGCAGTGCAGGCATTTGCTTCAGATAGTTAGGTAGTCTCTACTGAAGCTGGAAACCTGTATATACAAATCCTTTTTTAACAGGCTTGATTGTGTATAATAAAATGATGTGAAGTTGATTTTTTTATTTGTACACATTATGGTACTTAATTTCTGGTTATAATCGTTACTTTAGTTTATGATTTGATTTAAGCATTATAGTGATTTAGTTCCACATTGCATATATTTATAATTTCTTTGTGTTCCTTTCCATGCTATATTTTATTGTTACAAGCATGTTGTACTTTATAATAATGACACATATATATATATATATATATATATATGTATTAATTATAATCCTAAAATGTCGCAGGATGATATAGGGTTCACAGATTTTAATAATAATAATAATAATAATAATAATAATAATAATAATAATAATAATAATAATAATAATAATAATAATATCTTCAATGTGATTATTTGCAATACTCATTTTCTTATAATAAAACTTTCGTTTTGTTTTAAAGAAGATTGGGTCACACAGAAAGATAAATATGTAGAAATAAGAAGTATAGTTATGATAGTGTCTAATTACAGGACTTTCATTTAAAAACTTCCCAGTCTAAATAACAATTTATTAAAATTTAATTTAACTTAAACAAAAAAAAAAAAAAAAACACGTCAACTTAGATATTGAAGAGGAAGCCTAAAAATGGTCTTAATTGTATTTTAGATTTCACCTCAGCCAACCCCACTTTGAAATTTCAAATGGCACCCCGGTTATGTTTATACTTAAATACGAAAGATATTTAATTGTTTATTTATCTCACTCATTTATTTTATATATTTTAACTGGCAACCTGACAAGAAACACAACTTTTTTGGACCAAATCAAACGCTCAATATGTGCTCCATTGTTGGCTAAACAGTACTACAGTCTGAAACCCCTTGCGATCTTTCCGGCGTGTTTCATAATTAATCCAATTACATTCTTGGGTTATTCCATTTCTCAGTTTTTTAAAAATATTCTTAGGCGGAGGAGTATAAACAACTGATTTCAAATGACCCCATAGGAAGAAGTCAAGTGGCGTTAGGTCTGAAGATCTCGCCGGCCATTCTATAGCGCCTCTCCTACCAATCCATTTTCCTCAAAATCTTCTATCCAGCCATTGTCGCACGGGAACTGAATAATGTGGGGGAGCTCCGTCTTGTTTAAAATGCAAATATTGTGGGTCCAAATACCACGTTTCCTTCACTGACTTGGTTTCTAGCGATAGTGTGATAAGTGGATGAATTAGATTTTCTAGTATGTTCAGATATAATTATCCAGACAAATTTTCCTCAATGGAAATCGGTTCAACAGTATCACCCTCCATAATTCCAGCCCACACATTGATATTCGGAAACTGAATATTATCTTCACGAAACACACCAGGATTTTCATTGTCCCAAACCTGCAATTGAGTTTGTTGGTAAATCCATTTATGAAAAAGGTTGCTTCATCACTAATACAAATATTTCGTGCCAAATTCCAAATGCCAAAGATCTACTCTTCCATCAAAATCGTCTTCGCTGAGCTGTTGGTGAATTTGTATTTAGTAGAGATAAAATTTGTTCATTTTTAGCCCGTTATATATGGACCCAACCGAAATGTTTGTTACAGCAGATATTTTTGGAATGGGCGCTGTGTGTTCAATACTGAAATGCCTAATATTTCAATCTGTAAAATTTCATTGGGTTTTCTAGGTTTATTATCTACTTTACTGACACAGAACCAGTTTCTTCAAATTTACGTACTAGATCTATAACATATCGTCGAGTTACGTTTTTCTCAGGATGCCTCTCGTTAAAAGCAGTAGGAGTTCTATGGGAACAAGCGTTTTTAGCTCCATAAATATGATTTTACAAACATTTAATACACAAGAAATGTTCAAAGTGGTCTTTCACAATAACAACAATCCAAATTTCTATACAACGATTTAAAATAAAAGTTGTAAAATAAATGAATGAGACGAATAAACAATTAAATATTCTTTTATATTTAAATTTAAAATATAGCGTGCTATTTGAAATTTCAAAGTAGGGGTGGCTGGGTGTGAGGGGATAACACCTAAAATGCAACCAAGACCAGTTTTAAGCTTCCCCAATATATAATCTGACGTGCCCTTTGTTTTAATTGAATCAAATTTAAATAAATTGTTATTTAGACTGGAAAGTTTTGAAATGAAAGCCCTGTGTATTTCGTTATAAAATTAAAATAATGTTAGGTTATTATAATTTCTTCTTAAGGCTATGGTAGCTGCAGCAAGATTATATGAAGTTAGAGAAAAAGAACCTATAAGAGAAATGTAACATCAAGCCCTTGAAGGAATGCATGACTAGAGAAGGGAAAAAAGAAAAGAAAGAAATAGAGAAAAAATAAGCAGACTCAAGAACACACCGGCACAAGTTTGCTCTTATAAAACATATTATTAAAATACTGCGAAATAATATGATGCAGTAATCTAAGGCTACACCCTGATAAGTTGTTAGCGAAGGACATAAGGAATAGAGAACTCTGCACAACAATTAGACCAACATTCCAGGGCCACAACTTGACAAAATGTCAGCGAAGAACACGAGGGAGACACATCTGGAGGAGAGTAAGAAGGCCACTTACTTATGCAGCTGCAGAGTTTTCTTCTTCTAAAAATAGGCAAAATCCAAGCCTCTGCTATTTGGCACAGTTCCGAATCACAGCAGAACACAGGCCGGCTGCAGAGCCAGAGTAATGCTCATGTTGCCTACAGCTGTAGTCAAGTATGTGCAAAGTATACATACTCCCACCTCTCAAGTACATGCAGTGCCCCACCTTCGGAAAGCACTGGCGTAATATGCGACGCTAAGGGCCATCACCGCATACTACACTGCATGCACTAAACCAAACCCCCGTGCACAGCCTCATAGGTATCCCAGGATAATTTTGAGATTGCCACACACCAATCAGAGCTGCACATTAGGGATTGTAGAAGCTGGACAAGAGCAGCCTCGATGGCAAACAGATGGCAACAGATCATGGCAATAGGCCAGAGATAAAAATCAGCACAAAATATCATGGCAAAGGCCAAAGTTGTATCAAAATATCATGGCAAAGTTGTATATAAAACATAGCAAAATCCAGAGATATAGATCAACATAAAATCATAGCAAAATTCAGAAATAAGTATAATTGTATAAAACTAAACCAAGAAGTATGAAATACCTGGTATCAATATGATTAAATCCGCATTTGAAAATTTAACTTTGACCCAAACTTAAAGATCCTATCAGCCGTTTGATCATTGTCCGCTAAGACTTCTGCAAGACTGGCCGGCAGTTTCAGAGAGTCCCAAATATTGTTGGAGGAACACACTCTTTCAACTCATGATGGACCGACAGATTTTCGCTACACATCGGGCAGGGTTCCTCTGAAAAAGGTAACCGTGCGTAAAATTATAGTAACCAATATGCAATAGAGCCAAAATCACCTCCTCACGACGAGATGCACGAGAGAAAGTTACCCAGTTTAATGGAATGTGCTTCACTACTCTAAGTTTATTTCCGATGAGAGCTAACCACTCCTCGTGCCAGCACGATAGCACCGCTCTCCGAACAACAAGCCTAAAGTCCTCGACGATACACGAGGTATTTAACAATGGGTTCTGTGGTTGTAGCCCTGCAGTCTTAGCTGCCAAATCAGCAAGTTCATTCCCCGGCAAGCCAATGTGACCAAATGTCCAGGAACAGACCACATTAATGCTAGTGGCATACAAAACATGAAGGGCATCCTGGATTCGCTGAACAATGGGGTGGTAGTTGTACAGCTCACGAAGGCTCTAAAGTGCACTAAGGGAATCGCTCAAAATAAGACAGTCGCCCAATTTTTGACGGCGCACATACAAAATGGCTCGATATATGGCATACATCTCTGCACTATAAATGAAAGTGCTATGATGAAAACCGAATGTAAGGGGTTCAGTTCCATGAACATACGCACATTCAACACCGTTGAAGCACTTAGATCTATTGGTGTAGATAAAAACTTGGTCATTCTAACCTGACAAAGTTGGCATAGGAGCACGAATGGAATCCGTTCATCAAGGGACCGGCAATCGGCGGAAGTGGGCAATTGACCGATGAATAGATTCCTTAGCAGCAGAAGTGTCATATCTGTGAGATTTTCGACTAAAACATTTACAGAATCGTGCTCATTGTGATTAAACACACCAACTAGTAGTAGAGGTTACAGTTGGCATCATTTAGGCAAGCGTTTAGAAGATGTGTCAGGTGTTAAGAGACTAATAAGACATTGAAAGTGATCACTAGAGTGTAAATCAGAGATAACATTTCATTGTAAGGAAATTGCTAAGAGTAGCGAAGAAACTGCAATATCAAGATGTGAAAAAGTGTTTAAGAGTCTGAAGGAAATGTAGGCTCTCCGGTGTTCAGAAGAGCTAGGTTATAATAGACCAAAACTCCAATCAATTTGTCTCTCGCACAAGCCCGAGGTGAGCTCCAACAGAAGAGATGGTGGTAACTGGGAAACTAGATCTTCTAAATGAGTGAGCGAGATGTCGTCAGATGGAGGCAGGTAAGTGTTATAAATGGTAAATCGAATGGATGGCTGTTTAATCCTCACAGCGACTGACTGAATGACAGACTGTATGGATACAGATTCCACGAATAAATCTCCTCTCTTCTCACAAGCCATCCATAGAATTGGTTTGTGTGCTCTTGTAAATGTGGCATCAATGTCCACAGAAATGCATTCTTTTACGGAATAAATATTACATACATAACACCGAGTTGTATTATTTGAGTTCAAATGCATATAAAACTACAATGAAAAGGTCTGTGCGCTTTCACTGGAGCTTCGCGCGCAGAAGCTCTCACATTTCTTTTAACAGCACATTTGGCCTAAAAGAAAGTCTTTTGTTTCTTAAATATGAAATATTACTATTAAAAAGCACAGTTGTCTTTTTTATATAGCACTAATAACCAGTAGCCTAATTATTTACATAATATAGGGGGCAAATATCTCCCCAAATGACGCCCCTATTCGCGCGACAATGTAAAATTGTGTCACCTCGTTGTGAACACTAGATCTTGAGGAGCAATATGGCGTTGCACGTCGCCAGTGTCGCCCCATTGTGAATTTGTGTTAATAACTTCAGTGTTCTTTTACATAAAAAGGTTGATTTCGGTCTTAATAAGAAGTCAGTGAACTAGCATTTGGATTAGTGCACGCAATTACGAGGCAAATAAGTTGCTTTTAGAATATGCCATCTTATCCCATGGTATACACTGACCAAATTTTTTCTATTTACCATCCATCAATATAGTGACCGCTAATTACAACAGGTCGCCTTTTGCAACGGAGATTCAATGCAGTGCGCTTTCCATCTAATGTAATTGTTTGGTTAGAATCATTACTGGTTACAATATTTTGAGGAAGTGTTTCTATCATTGGGTGAGCTGACTGCCATCAAATACTACTGAGTACCAAAACAGGAAGCTCGAACGATTTAACATGGGAATGGCTGGCAACACACGATGGCGTAGTGGCCTGGACTACGCACATCAGGTGATTTCACTCAACGGAACTGATGCTGTGACACACGTTGTGATATACATTAAAACCGGAATAAATAGGCCAATTTATTAATTTTCTTCTCACTGCATGTCACAAAGATGATGTAAGTCGTTATATTTCAAGTGTGGATTGGTTTAACGGTTAAAGGTGAGGCAGTATTTTAATACCTGAATAATTTCAATTGTAATTTTAAATAGGTAAACTCAATAACAACCCGCCTTGAAACAATATATATGTAATAATTATTTAAATTGTATGTAACAGTCATTGCAAATGCTTATTTTATTGTAAACATGTTTTATTAATATTATGCGAATAATTACATACTCTAATAATGCAAGAACTGTGTGAATAATAGGTTTTAGGTTGCTAACAATGAGTAATAATGAGGTAATTGTAGCAATAATGTGTTCAGAGTTTTGAAATGTACTGGTCATGATTAGATCGACGATGACGTAGTTTCTGTAACAGTTTTAAATTAGCCAATCAACAGCAAATAAAAGTTTTAAAATAAATGCAGCAATACACTTGGACTAGAATTAGCCAATCAGAGACTTGCAATACCGAAGCTATGGGTTTTGATCGTTGAGGTTATTCAGTTCCTGGCGAGACTTGATAGCATACAGATGGGAAAATGTATTCTCTACGGGTGAATTATAAAAACAGATATACGCATTAAGTGAATGTATAAAAGTTTCTCACAGTTCTTTAAAAGTGTAGTACTCTATAAATATGTGCAATAAAGTAATAAAAGAAGTTAATTTAAAAGTTTAATTCTGTGATGTCTACAACAATTGTCATACCACGCCTTGAATAAAATTCATGACTCTAAAGCAAGACTGACGTAGCCGAGGCAAATTCAAACAGTAATATTACGTAAGCAAAAAAATTGAAACCGACACCCAAAGAATGTTCCAGGAACTCTTTAAATGCAACTAAAATAAAGATTACGTAAACAGAATCTTGAAGTTTAAACAACAGTTGAAAAACATAACCTTCTTTAAGTTTACGTAATATAATACGTAAACAAATCAACATAATAAGATCTTCAAGTTAGCGCCCATACATGGGGCTAACTCAAAACAGCAGCGAATAAGCCCACTTCTTCAAATTAACTCCCAATTGCGGGGCTGATAAAGTAATTTACGTAATTATTACGTCACCAAAACAACTTCAAATTGGCTCCCATACGTGGGGCAGTTAAACATAAAGCATCTACCTATCTTCCTTCTTCAAATTGGCGCCCAAAACGTGGGGCAAATACAGTTACAAACTTCAAATTGAGAAAACATCCTTCTCAAAGGTCACACAATATAATTGTTTATAATAGCTTTTATGTAGGCCTACATTAGTGGGAAGCGTATCAACTCCAGTAATTTTAAGATGTGCTTTGGGGCTCAATGGTTGATCATTCATAGGTTTTGCGGTGCTGTTGAATAAAATCTAACTTTTACACAATTGTTTTGTGCCGAAAATATGAATACTGGAACCGCCAAGGCGTATTTCGCAGAAAAACAGATTTTGATCTAGAAAATCTGTCAAAGCTTAGAAAAGCGCAAATTGAACGCGTGTACTATTCAAATGCTGCTTAAAACACGAGACTTTGATCTTTCACTTTACTCCTCTCCTCAGCAGTCCGCAAACGTTTCTGAATGAAATGCTGTTAGATCTTCATTCTATATTCATTTTGGAATGTGACAACAGAATGCACAGGGAAAACATGTTTAATTTGAATTTTATAACTTAACCTAAACTAAGACTAACATTGCAAATTTGACTATAGTCACTATACGAATATTTATTTGAGCAAATAGCTGCAATTTTTCATATTGTATTTCATTAGTTTTAATTGAAAGGAGTATTACAAATTACTTTAAAGTTGCAATTGTGTTTGTGGTGCACACTCGTTTGCTTTTGTATATGGCTGTCGATACTACTTCGGATACGTTTACGTTCAATATCTGTTTTTATATACGTATACATAACTTTAGCTAAAGGCCTCTGAGCAAAATTACCGGTGTTTCACGACCAATATAGAATGGGACGCTAAGGACCACAGTAGTTAAAGAGCGTCTATAAATAAAACCCAATTTAGCTTTAATAGCTTTAGCGCCAGCAACTACTAAAAACAGTCTCTGAGTACCCAAAACAAAAGATTCTGATTCTTAGATGTTTGTGGCACCCTATAAGAATGAGTAAGGTCAATTCTCTGCCAGAAAACAAATCTGATGAGTTACATTCACATGACTTTCTCTATCCTTATTAGTGGGTATACAAACTATTCTTACTAAAGCTTATTTTTCTATCTTCTTCATTTTGACCTAAAGAAACCTTTGCAGAAATAGCTACATTAGACATTTCGTTATAGATACGAGGGCTGATCAACAAAGACTGAGACTGATTTTTTTCACAGATGTTTATTACTCCAATTCAATGTTTACGTGATCTTTTTCAAAGTAGTCCCCTTCTACTTCAATGCACTTTTTATACCGTCTCTGCCAGTCCTTGAACACGTGCTGCAGACCATTCTCTGTCAGGTCCTTGAGAATCGCCTCACTTTTCTTGAGCACTGCTTCAGAGTTCTCAAATCGAATACCCCTAAGTTTTGCCTTTAGTGATGGGAATAAAAAAGTCACAGGGTGCAAGATCGGGGTTATAAGGTGGATGTGGTACACAGGTAATGTTGAATCGAGGCAGAAACTGCATGACTTCATTTGTGACGTGAGGCCGTGCATTGTCATGATGAAGTCGCCACCCAATCCGAGAAAGCTCTGGTCGTTTCTTTGCAATGTGCTTCCTCAGTGTAGCCAATACTGACGTTTAGTATGCTGCTGTAACAGTAGTGTGAGGGGGAACTGCATGCTGGTAAATCATTCCATTACAGTCAAAAAATGTGATCATCATTTTCCCTGCAGATGGAACAACTTTTGCCTTTTTTGGTGTTGGAGAACCTGGCGATTTCCACACTGTGCTGGCTTGTTTTCCTTCAGGATCATAATGATGCAGCCATGACTCATCACCGGTTATAATCGATTTAAAAAATGCATCCCCTCTATCAGCAAAGAGACGCAGCACCTCACGGCTTGTCTCCATACGCACAGGCTTTTGTTCGGCAGTCAACAGACGTGGCACCCAACGAGCACAAACTCGGGTCATATGGAGATGGTCGTGCATAATTGTAAACACACTGCCATATGAAATTCTCAACACTTCACTGAGGTTACGTAATGTTATACGCCGATCTTTTCGGACAATCACAGCAGCTGTGTTGATGTTGACTTAAGTCACAGCAGAAGCCGAAACACCAGGCCCACCTTGCTTAACACTGACAAGTCGGCCTTCTTTGAAGTCCTTGAACCACCTAAACACTGTTGCACGAGGTAGTGCATCTTCACTGTACGCTTGCTTCAGCTTTTCATAAGTTTCGATGGCTGTATGGTTTAAACGAAAACAGAATTTGATTGCGCTGTACTGCTCCTCTCGAGTCACCTCCATTGTCTGGTATGCGAAATGCACGTAGGGTGTACAAAATAGAGCATTACTACCAACCTACCAATACAAGAGTGCTGCCGCCTACCAACATTATACATAAAACCCGCTCTTTTCAAATATTTATGTTACAGATACGAAACTATCACGGGAGCTACAGGAAAAAATCAGTCTCAGTCTTTGTTGATCAGCTCTCGTAGAAAGGGACCAGTGATAGTCAAATGTCTAAGAACTGATTACTAAACGTTGGCCTTAAACTCCATAACGCGAGAATCAACTGAAGGTTGACAGGGTTTTAAGAGAATGACCAAGAAAGGAACAATTTGAACGGTCAATAACGGAAATCTTAGAAATGGTCTATGCCACAAAGAAACTTATTTGAAATAAAATTGTGTGTTATAAACAGCTCTACATTTTTTGTGAAGTACGTTTTCGGGTATGGCTTAGCGTTTACCAGTTATACAGCATTATACAAAATTTCTTCTGAATGAAGAGGACTTCATAGGTATTAGAAAATTCAAGATAAGGTTTTATTTGTCATGTAAATATCGTGCATATATAGTATTTTATTCGAAATTGTTAGAGCTATTTTTTTCGAAAAATGTTCCACATAAAATGTAGTTTGGGAGGGGGGATTTCTTGAAAATATTAGTGCCGTATCTTTGGAAGATTCTGAATCTCAATACCAAGTTTGGTATTTATCCGACTTTTGGTTTTTGAGTTATGAAGTTCACACCCACATGGACATTTTTCTAAAAATGCTTTATTTGGATTCATAGAGCTTCAAAGCACATATCTCCGCTGATATCTCGATATCGAAATTTTGGGTGGAGTGCAATACCTTCTCTACCTACCTAACAACCATGTACATGAAAACAAAGCAAAAATGTTTTTCCTTATTCATGGGGCCTCAAAACACGTATTTCTGGTGAAATCTCTGTATCGAATATTTGGGCGGAATGCAATACCTTCTCTACCTACTATGTACGTTGAAGAAATTAAAAATGTGGATTTTTTTAAAATTAATAAGGGTACTTGTAAATCATTGTTAATTTCTTCGGTAGATTTCATAATATGCCTTTATACCCGTATTGGCAACTTTAACGAAACGTAATCTCGTATACTGGCACTGGTCATATGCTTTAAAACACTACTTAACTCTCTTTACATCGAGGAAATCGAAAGAAAGAAACGACATTCTTTTGCCAAGTACAGTTCTGTCAATAAAGTACCGCACATACGTTCCTGTCCTTGAAGGTTTCCATTGCTTAACACTCGACAAAGCAAACCTTAATACCCAATTCTTCAGATTCCTTTCACAGCTGATACAAATACTACAGACCGCTGCGCCAGAAGCGCTAGTGTTCCACGTCTTGACGTTTTCGGCCGAGTTTCCTAATTTGCACCGAATGGTGCTTACTGTCGTGTAGTAGTGGTGTAGGTATTGTCGTCGTAATGGCAAAAGTGGATTGCGATAAAATAAAGGCAATTACGATCGGTATGTTACCGAGTGGGATGGTTCAGGCGGTTACGTCTGTGGCCCTCATTCGGGAGGTCCCGGGATCGATCCCCGGTGACCGCCCATTCTGACACATGGGTTATTCGGAGGTTTTCCGGGTCGTCAGTTGAATGGTGGAGTGGTTTCTTTCATCCGCCGAATTTCTCGTCTCTCCATTTCTCTCCATTTCCTCCCGTTGGTCTCTTTCAGCGTCGGAAGTGTCGGCGATGGTGTTTCGGCGCAGCGTGGCAGGGGAAAAGGATGCCTTTTGTGACTCTCCGGCTCCCTCGGCTGGCTGCGAGTATCTGAACATTCTTGAGGGGCATCGGGCTCCTTCTGTGGGGGTGGGATCCCCGGTTTGCCTGTCCGTCTGTCTGGGTGTCTCTATCTGGAAACTTAGGGATCCTGTCATTGCTATGCTGTCACTCCTGGTTCCGGCCGCTCAGTGTCTCCTCTCGCCTCATCCTTCCTCCCGGGGACTTCCCCTTTTAGGGGCATAGGTTCAATATCCAGTTTGGATCGATGTCGAGTCCCCTACGTAGACAAATCAATCCAATCGGTATGCAAGTTATCTACTCAGGGCGGCAATGCTACTTGCTTCGCTGAAGCCAGCGTCCTCATCTTGTGTCACTGTGCTCTGCGTTAGCTACTACGTGTATCATCTATCAAATTCATTGTTTTCCCAGGTTTTTCGAGTAAAGAACAATGGAAAATCGAAGTATAGGGATTGTCAGTTATACGAATATTTAATACATACAACCACATTTTTGAGCCTGACAGATATTATTGACAAATTGGTATTACTACACCAAACATCGTGGCGAAGTTCATAACTTAATTTCTCTGTTATGGCTTAGTCTATAACTATTATTGATGTAACTAAAGTCTATATCTTACAGTGGTAGTTAAAGCTTTCGGAGAGTGTATGACACTATTAATCAGGAATTTCGGTCATAGGATATTGCGATAATTATCACTCAATTCAAAGTCCGAGGAACATACATTTTATTCTCACGGTTCTGGTATCCAAGCACGTAATTTGATACATATTCTCTCTCGCGATAGCTGCAGCATGCACTAATTAATAAGACGCTTCTTACAGAAATAGTAAGGTTATAATGTGCACGCAGATAGGAGTTATAACTAACTGTATATACAAATTCTAGCGTTACTTATGTGTATAGTGCGCTATTCCGACAGCAATTAGAATCGTGTTTATATTAATTTTGAGCTCAAGAATGAAGCAGTTACTGAGAAAGTTTTTATATAAAATAAATCCGAATCCTCGGTTCCAAAGTCCTGGAGTACACAGAAGAAGTAGGTGGCAAAAAAATTTC
The DNA here is from genome assembly GCA_030765065.1 of Deroplatys truncata. Taxonomy (NCBI): domain Eukaryota; kingdom Metazoa; phylum Arthropoda; class Insecta; order Mantodea; family Mantidae; genus Deroplatys; species Deroplatys truncata. The sequence continues at coordinate 24,267,755 of CM060987.1, forward strand.
TGTCGCTTTTTATCTCCCTCTCTTAGGTCTTTCGGAGTTGAAAACTTAAAATTAATGAACAATACAGAATCGTTCTGTTGGTAGTACATAACTTATATCTGAAGTTTACCCCCGAAAAGTCAGTTAAATGGCTACACTAAGGCGGGTGTTGAAATATCTCATTTTAATTAATAATTCTTTTTTCTATGAGAGAAATGTCACCCAAATATCATACACAGGTTGTCCATCATATTGGCTTGAAAATCGGTGTATAAATTTGTGGATTAATTTAAACTTCACACCACAGGGTAATTTTTTTTTGCACATTCAACTTATACGAGATTACTTATTTCAAAAACATACCGATAAACTATGGCGCCGCGCGCAAAGCAGGCTTCACCAGCGGTAATACAAATGAATTGGTCATTATCTAAACTATAATTATCTGTGGTTATCTAAGCGTTTAATGCGCAGTGACTTTGAAATCGGAGTTTGAGGTTAATGTTAATATTTGAGAATTTCTGCGTATCAAACTGGAATTTTGCAATAAAAACACTTAAAGTGTATAAACACTGGGTATATGGTAAGAACAACGTTACCTAAATGGATAGCGATTTTGTGGAGTTCAAGGTAAATTTATATAGAGATATAGTCATTTAGAACGAATGATGTTAGGCAAATACTAATTAGCGTATAAATATCTTTCTTTCAGCATTTATTTCCTCCAGAAACAAAAATTATTAGTTTCACTGGTTCTGTAGACAATTACGTGGCCAATCTACGTTGCAAGTGTAAAAATAAAGAGGATTTTTCTCAGAACTGGTTGAAGCAATACGGACAAATTTCAGGAGTAACACTTAGATTACAACTAACAAGACGTAGATGTGGCAAAACGGTTGTATATAAGGTAAGTTTTCGGACATTATTCCGTACGTCTAAGTTTTCTGCCAATGCTGTATAATAGCGACAAGTCCTCTTCTGCAATGAACAGCTTCACATGGCTGTTGCCAACCGTGTGACTTAAGTACTCACAGTATGCATTGAAATTTGAGTTTTATTTATGGACGCTCTTTAACTATATGGTTTTTAGTGTCCCATTCATATTGGGCGTGAGAGACCGGAAATTTTGCTCGGAGGCCTCGCGCAGTAAGCAGGAGATCTTGCCAAATGAAATACAATGTTTAGAGCGAATTGCTGTAGTTGAAATGTGTAGAGGGAATCATCTCAAACATACAAACAGTCACACACACACAGACACTAATACTCTCTCACTCTTTGAACCTCTCACAGACCATCACACTCCACACTGTCACTCTTTCACACATTCTCTCTCTCTCTCTCTCTCTCTCTCTCTCTCTCTCTCTCTGTGGTGCGTTATGTGTGCAATTCACACAAATAAGGAAGGGAAAAAATGTATTAAAAGCGTAGAATTCAAAAACAAAAACTAGGTTAATATCAAATGTATGTCATGGAGAAAATGATTGAGGACACTCTGAGAGCAGAATATTTCCAAGTCCCACTTCGTATTGTAGCGTGGTTTACACAAGCCGATATTTCCAGCATGCAGCTAGGCTTTATTAACAGTTTCTGTGGCATACATTATCGTCTGTTGAACACAAAAATAGGCTGTGCCGTGAATCACGTCTTGCATTTGTATTTGTTCCTGATAAAGAAAGAGGGTGATGCGGCAACATATTGCTATACTCTCCATTTTTCGTTAGCCAGTACGTCAACAGAATGCAAAAGTATTTCTATCTGATGTTATGCTTATTGATATTTATACAATTAGGAGCAACCAAAGCCCATTCAACCAAAAACAACCAATGACCTGAATCATAAGCCTTCAAGTATCTGAATACTATAAATAAATAATGTTATCATGAAAGCTATGGCTGCTGTTATAGCGCATATACAGGTCTGTGGCAACAGACCTTTTAAAGCCCAAACATATATAGCTGAGAGGTAATGCACACTTCTGGGGACTGGCAAACCTAGGTTCAAATTTGTGTGATGATACTTACTTTTTGTTCCCCTTTATTTTCTTTCTTCTGTCTTCTATATCAGAATCTAAATTTAAACTGATATAGATTTTCCACAATATTTGTTATAAATTAAAATTAAGATATATGCAAATATTTCTTTGTCATAGCCAATGCTGCCAATTATTGGTGATAAGCTTGATTCTGTTATTATTTTGTTTCTTTTCTTTCTGTGTTGGTCACACACTTGTGCTTAGTTCCATTTATTACCTAAAGAGGTTGTCAATTGCTACTATTTTTCACAGGGCTATATGGCCACCAGAGCAGGTAGTATTTGTAGTGCTCCACAGTCCACTGCGAGAAGGTAGGCGAAATTGTATTGAGAAAATGGGCAGATTGCTGCAAGGAAGAGTACAGGTCGCTCACATATATCTAGAGAGAATTGAGGCAGGTCTCTCTTGGAAGAGGTCAAAAGAGATCTGTTTCTATGGGCCGCTGAATACAAGGCTTTGTTTTTATTCCCAGGTAGTGTATGGTCAGTTGTCAACCATTGTAAAGATGCTGGAATTTGGCGAAGACGTGCAGCAATAAAGGAAGAGCTAACCAAAGCCCACAAAATTGACAAGTTGGCATTTGCTGTACAATATGAGTACTTTGATTGGAGCGAAGTAATTTTCTCCAACGAAGTTACATTCTGTACTGCAAGTGCCAATTCTGCTGTGTTTGTGAGGCCCAGTGGGACTCGCTATGACAGACACTGTCTGGCTACTTGTGCAAGGGGTGGTCAAATGAGCATTACTGCTTGGGGGTGAATATCTTAGGAAGGGGCATGCATGCTGAATGGGGAAACCTATTCCTAACTTCTAGAACATGTTCTGCTCCCATCTGCCTGAGAGCATTATCCTGAAGCTATTATTACATTCTAACAGGATAACCACAAGTCTACCAAGTTTCATGTGTGGTTTTCTGAACACACGGATATCACAGAGCAGATACCATGACCTCCAAAGTCAGCAGATTTGAACCCAATAGATGTTTGGGTGAAAGTAAAGCATCGGCTTTCTCAAGGTCCTAGATTGACTAATGCTGCACAACCTTGGTGTGTCATGACAGACCTTTGGGAATCACTAGCAGAAGACATCAATTATTTTAAAACACAGGTGAATTCCATGCCCCGAAGATTGAGGGCAGTGATAGAAAATAAGGGGGACCACACAAAGTATTAGAGTTCGTTTTTTGTTTCTCTTGTTTTATTAGCTTTTCGTTACATTTAGAAGCAACCAAAGATCAGGTCACTATCTTTTTCATTATTTTCTAGTTTGTGAGAACAGCAGATAAATACTTCACACATCATAGAGTGAATTTTGTATTATAGAATGTAATCTACATCGATATAAAAGGTGCTAATATGAAGAAAGTAGGAGAAAGCCCCCTCCCCCAAAAAAAACCGCAAACCTATGCAGGTCGCTGGATTCAAACCTACTCCCTGAGTAGCCAAGCTTCAAATGCAAAACCTATCACGCAGAAACCCTTACTCTGTTTATACAAAACTATAACAGACAGTTCAACACTCAAGGTTTGGTTTGGTTTAGTGAGTGTTTACTGTACATATTAGCAGAGAAAGGTTCTTTTAATTGTTCCCTGGTTGCAATTTTATATTATAATGCAATAAACTGTGTCTTACCTTGCTGTGCACAAGTCTGGTGTGTAGCATAGCACACGTGCACACCAAGCTCTGTTAACTTTGTTTACTTCCATGAGGCTGATGCGACACTTTGAAAGGTTACAGCACTCAGTCATTTTTCCCATGGCTGTACAGTTTTTAGTTTCTAGGAATATAATTAAGAACTTCTTAAAAAAAGAAAACACGTTTGTTATATCTAAGTTGTTTAGAAAAATGCCTAATCTCATAATTATAACAGTTGATAATTATAACACTTGCTAGATCTATTTCTCATCAAAAACAAACATTCTAATGGAAAAAAAAATCTGATGTGATGTATTCACATGACTTTCTCTATCCTCTTATCATTTAATAGTGCATATACAAATTATTTTTGCTAAAGCTTATTTTTCTATCTACTACATTTAATCCCAATAAACCTTTGCAAAAATAGCTATATTACACATTTTGTTATGAATGCAAAGACAACAGCGATAGTCAAATGTTTAACAACTGGACGATATATGCTGCCTTAAAATTCCATACAGTTTCCATGACATCGCGAGAAATAGCTGAAATTGATGGGACTTAAAAGAATTAAAAGTATTGAACAATTTGAACCTTTAATTATGGATATCTCAGAAATGGCTAATGTGACAAAAAAATTTATTTTAAGTAAATTGTGTGTTTTAAAGAGATGTGCGTTTTTTGTGTGGTACTTTTTTGTCTGTCGCTTAATGTTTACAAGATTATACAAAATTCCTTTTGAATGAAGAGCACTTACTAGGCTATTCCCAGAAAACTCGAGATATACATTTTATTTGTGATGTAAATATCTTTCATATATGGCATTTTAACTAAAATCATTAGAGCCATTTTTAGAAAATCAAAATTTTTGAAAAATATTTCATGTATAGGGTAGTTAAGGGTGAGGTTATTTTCTTGAAAATCTTTGTGTTGCATCCTTGGAAGATACTAAACTCATATACCAAGTTTGGTATTTATCTGACTTTTTGTTTTTGAGTTATGTTATACACATGCATGCATGCGCACGTGCACAGTTTCCAAAAATGTTTTATTTGATTTCAGAGTGCTTCAAAACATGTATTTCCGGTGAAATCTTGGTATAAAATTTTTGGGTGGAATGCAATGCTTCCCCTACTTACTATACATAGTAGAGAAAGTAAAAACATGACTGAAGGAAGAAGCATTTTATTCATCAAGATTTTTGTATTTCATATCACCAGAATGTTGTATTTTTTACTTTCTCTACTACGTATAGTAAGTAGGGGAAGTATTGCATTCCACCCAAAAATTCGATACCGAGATTTCACCGGAAATACATGTTTTGAGACCTCCTGAATCCAAAAAAAGCATTTTTGGAAACATGTCCGTGTGTGTGTCTGTGTGTGTGTGTGTGTGTGTGTGTGTGTGTGTGTCTGTGAACAGCATAACTAAAAAACGAACAGTCGGATAAACACCAAACTTGGTATTTAGGTTCAGTATCTTCCAGAGATGGGACACGAAGCTTTTCAAGAAAATCCCCCCACCCCAGACTACCCTTTACATGGAAGATTTTTCGAAAATTTTAATTTTCTCAAAAATGGCTCTAACGATTTTGATTAAAATATCATATGTTTAAGATAATGTCATGAGAAATGAAATGTATATCTCGAATTTTCTGGGAATGTCTCCAAAAGTATTCTTCATTGTGAACGACTTTTGCATAACTGGTAAACCATAAGAGATAGACAAAATTTTACTACACAAAAAGTGTAGATCTCGTTAAAATACTCAACTTATGTCATATACATTTCTTTTGTTGAGTGAACCGTTTTCGAGATATTGCTTGTTATTCCCTTAAATTTTCCAATACTTATACTTTTTCTCAAATTCGTTATTCATTTTTTTATGTCCTGGACTTGCAAAGAGAATGGAATGCGCCGCATAGCAACCAGCGTTAAAATATTTGACCATCGCTTAAAAGCTACCATATTCCCCTTGCATCTACAAGAAAATTACCAATAAGATTGACATCTCGATATCTCGATTAACATAAAGCATATGGAGAATAGGCGTTTGTAAAAATAGGTTGTACAAGAGTAGAGAAAGTCATGTGAATGTAACACATCAGATTTCTTAAATAAAAATGTTTTACTCTATTTCAAAGAATAACATTTGGGTGTTAGATGATAAATTAGACTTATCAACCTCTTATTGAGTATGTATGTATTAATGTATGTATCAAGAGTACATAAAGAGAACCAATCTGGAAAAAATGACAAACATTCACATTTTACAATGGCTGATGTAATGGTGTTGATGCCTAAAAGTCGAGCATTATATTCATTATTTAGATATGTAATTAAAACTAAAATTATAAAAACATTTAATTCATTTGCATTACATTTTTACATTCTTTTTACTTTTTCTACCACATTCCTAGTAGGTAGGTATTGCATTCCACCCGAAAATTCGATATAGAGATTTGACCAGAAATACATGTTTTGAGGCTCTCTGAATCCAATTAAAGGATTTTTAGCAAAAGTCTCTCTCGCTCTGTGGGGGGGAGGGGAGAGAGGGGGGGGGAGGGAGAGAGAGAGAGACCAAACTTAGTATTTAGGTTCAGTATGTTCTAAAGATCTTCCTCCAACCCGCAACTACCCACATGGAACAGTTTTCTAAATTTTTGATTTTCTAAAAAATGGGTCTAATAATTTTGATTAAAATACCATATAGGTATGAAGGACATTTACACGACAATAAAATGCATATCTTGAATCTCCTGGGAATAGTCTATGAAGTTCTCTTTATTTGGAAGGAATTTTGTATAATCTTGTATAACTGGTAAACGTTAAGTGATAAGATGAAAATGTACTGTAAAAAAATGTAGATCTCTTTATAACACACAATTTATTTCAAACAAGATTTTTTATGGCATAAGCCATTTCTGAAATAGCATTATTAAAAGATAAAATTCTTAAGGCCAGCATATAGTGTCTAGTTCTTAAACATTTGACTATCGCTGTTCTCTTTGTATCTATAATGAAATGTGTAATGTAGCTATTTCTGCAAAGGTTTATTTGGATTAAAATTTAGTAGACAGAAAAATAAGCTTTAGTAATAGTTTGTGTATCCACCAATAAATGAAAATGGATCAAGAAAGTTATATGAATGTATCACATCAGATTTTTTCCAGTTATTAGGCCCTTTTTAGGTTATTTTTAGGGGTTTTTGTAAGCAACTTCTGAGCCTAACTTCAGAGCCCTACTAATGAGTAACATAATATTAAAAATTAACCTTAAATTCCTTAAAATTAATTACTTGAAATTCATGTGCCTCTACTTTTTAACATTTTTCACCAACAGATGCTAAATTTTAATGCAATGTTAAACTGATTTAACACTGAAGTTAACACAAATTCTGTTTCATCAAACAATGTTAACTTTAACAAGTGTTAAAATTGCAATACCCCTGTGTTAAGGCATTTAACAAATGTGAGAAGTTGGAAAATGGCTGCCGCAAACCAAGCTGTTGATGCGAGTTTGCTACAATTCACATTTCTAATGCCATTCCTAATAGAAGAGTAGTTGTACGTCATAATAAATTTAAAACCGTGCAAAAGGAGGAACTTTTAAAGCAATATAAACTGTTCAAGGGGTCATGAGCATGGTTTTATGAGAAAGACAATACTACCAACAGAAGCATGCCTCTTTCTCCTAAGCTACAAGTGTTAATTAGGTAGTTCGATTTTATGCTACTAACATTTTTCATTTACTTAGTGGGTGATAATGTTGGTATTTCGAAAGCTACTGTTTGTGGTTTATCCAGAAGGTTTCCAAAGGAATTGCTTCAAGAAGCAAACAGTATTTTTCTCGGGTCTGCTTGATTAATCAGTGATAACACATTTTCATCCATTTTAGTTTCAATGCAGTGTCCACCACCAGTTTTTAACCGTTTTACACGCTCTTTGCACCTAACATTTCTGGTGCTGCACTTTATGTTGGCATAAAATTGCTGCAGTTGCTTACTGTTCTTAAGAGAAAAGCGCCCATTCCAATTAAATTTCGCAAATTTTGTTCCAGGCTGCAATTTTATCCTTTAATGTAAGACCGTCAGAATTTTTGCAGTTGATAATATGTCTGTACTTATTAATCAGGTGTTAATTAATGTGTTTCAAATGGTGAAACATTTATTTCAGCTGACATTGCAATTCTAACCTTAAATAATCGAGAACATCACCTGGCAATTGCCATGCATGTAAATAGTTGTGTGCTACTGACACAGAGAGCGCAGCGAAACATAGACAAAAGTGCATCAGAGCAGTGTAGTTCGGCCACCACCTTGTCGAAAGCTAGCGTTTGCAGTTGTCTTTGACGTTAACAATATGTTAGCTAACAGTTTGCTGTAAAAGCTTGATGAAATGCAAAAGTTTTAACCTTAAGTTTAGCTTTGAACACTGTGTTAACAAACAAGATGTTAGAGCATTTTTAACATTAGTTGGTGAAACTAACCCTAGGGGTTTACATATGACCTGTTTTCTAGACTCGCGTGATATATCTTCAGATATCACCCACATTTTTCCCTGTTACTTTAGATATTTAAGTTGAAGTTTATCATCAGCGCTGACAACGTGAGCACTATACTTATCCCTTTTTCTGTTGAACACAACATCAATAAAATCACCAAAGTTAGCATCCATGCACAAGATTTTTTCAAGTGCTATTTAGCTTGCCTATAATGAAGTTCAGCTTCCTCAGGGACACTATGCTCACTCTTTGACAGTTATGACAGTTACATATCCTGAAACAGGTTTAAAAAAGTATAATGAAAGTATACCTTGGATAGTTTTTAGCAATTCAGGCCTTCTAACTAATATTATGTACATATATGTTTTTTAGCTTTGTTTTCTGAAAAAGTACTTATAATCAGAGCTGTGTGTATATCAACACATTAAGAGGCATTTTGGTAACATTATTCAAATGTTGTTGCAGGCGGCATATAGATGTGAACGGAATACTTACCCCAGCAGTCATCGAAGGGTTAAATCTTCATACAAACATACAGATTGTCGTGCTATTATGAGAGTTACTATAAAATCATCTATTGAAAATCGAAGAGTCAGGTAGGTTTTAGACTTAATACCTACTTTTTATTTTCATTGGTTAAATTATACTTAATACTGCATGCATTGCAGATTTATGGGTCATTCTGTGCTAAATCATCTCTGACTTCATGGTCACTTATATGTAGCATTTGTAACATGTACAAATACCTTACTGTATCAATACAAGAAACTTGGATGGTTGAACATGGGATTGGCTGGCAGCAGTAGCCATGGTCACTATTTAGTGCAGTGGGTTGGAAAACACACATCAACCGATTAACTAAATGGAAATTTTGCTGTGACACACATTGTGATTGCTGTTAAAAGAAGAATGAATATGTAATTTTACGTGTTATCTTTTCAGTGTAGATCACAAACAAGGCCTTTCTTTATATTTAAAATGCAATAGTTAACCTTTACAGGCCTCACAACATGGCTGTTTACAGTAACCTTCATTTAGGACTATATTAGTGTGAAGAATAACAACTGCAATATGTAAAAGTTATGCTTTGAAACTCAAAGTATGGACATTCACATGTTTTGTGGTGCTGCAGCCAAATAAAACCTAGTTTTAACACAATTGTTTATGCAAAAAACATGAATGCCAAAGCATGTTTTATAGAAAAGTTGATTATGATTTGAGAATGTGTCAAATCTTAGAAAAGCTGAAATCAAACATGTCTGCCGCTCAATCCATGCTTAAAACTTAGGATTTTGGGACACTTAGTAGTCTGCAAAAGTTTTTTGAATAAAATACTGTTAGGCCCTCATTCCGTATTCATTTCACAGAATATGATAGTGTGCGCAGAGATAAACTTTTGTAACATGGTTTTTGCAATTGAGGACTGGAATTCTCAAAGGTGTTAAGTGCCAAAATTTACAAAATTGAGATTTTTTTTCAGAAAGGTGCTTTAAGCCAAGGCCATTTTCTTCTCAGAAGTGCTGTGTTCCTATTCGTTATCTTTGATTTAAAACTGATTACACTGGTGTTAACTCCAGCAATCATGGCCTCTTAAAAAGTATTAACAGCTGCATTGCTAATTTGACATGAGATGAAAATTAATATTGTTAATGTTGGCGGTTCTGATTTCAGCATGGTGCAAGGATTATTAGTGTCAAATTATATAAATCTGATAAAAGCATTTTAGTTATATTATTATTTGGAAAATACTTTTTTGTAAGTTAAGTAACATAGCATCTTTAAGAGGAAATCCAAATGTGAGATTACCATTTTCCTAATTTCAGATTTAAATATTAAGTTACATGCTTTTTATCTCAGTGTTATTTACATATCCGTAATATGGTAAATAGTCTGGTAAGACTACTGCAGTTTGACATAGTTCCGTGTATAAGAACCAATAAAAATACTCAATCAAAACATATATTATTTATAACTAAAAAGTAATGTTTTGTTGCTTAACACTTGTGAGAATTTCAGTCCTGAATTATTTATAAGCTAAAACAGACATTGCTGGCAAAATGCATAATTTGATTATATATATGCATGCAGATATACATTTAACAAAAAGTTACAATAATCCATGCTGTAATTGAGTTTAATTGCAAAGATTATTGAAAATGACCTTCAGGATGTGTCAAGTATAGTTTTAGAAAGATGCTGTAATTGTGTCAGTATTGCACCAGTTTTGCTTTGTTGCATCGCTGCATATATTTCAAATGGTTTCCTAAGTAGTATTTAAAAAATGTGTGAAAAAAGCCGGGGCTTATTTAATGAAGGTTTAAAGCACAAGCTTTTCAGATTTCTTCAGCTTCAGAATATTCCAAATGATAGTATTTCATAAAATCTTATATAATTGTAAGTTATTTATACAATTATTTGCATTTGTGTTTTATGGGCTACAAATCCTCAGAATTAACTTCTCTAGACAAAGTAATTTTCTAATTTGAACAGTCACAAAATAGATCTCAGCTTTTCTCATAAATATCCAGTAGTTAACTACGAGGGTGGATGATAAGTCCATGACTTTGATGAGAAATAGCAATCTAATCACAGGTTTCTTGTTTGCACCCAAGTCTTACATCTATTCTGGGTATAATCGCAGAAATTTGTCGTCGTTTGTTTCTTAGAACATTGTTGAGAGCGACTAAAATAAACAGATGTGTGTTGCTTTGTAGAAAATGGTGAAAAGTGAATTTCATGTTCTGATAAAGCACTACTTTTTGCTTGGTAAGATGGTGAAGGAAACGGAAGAAAAGTTGAACAAGCTTTATGGGAACTCTGCTCCATCACATGGCATGATGGTTCATGAGTGGTTCACAGAATTTCGATGTGACCGTGCGCACAGGATGGCTGGTTGAGGTCACAACAGAAGAAATGGTGAACAAAGTTCACGATATTATGTTGGAAGACCGCTGAGTGAAAATCCGTGAGATAATAAAGATTGTAAACATCTCGAGTGAATGGGTTTATAACATTCTGCACGAATGTTTGGGTATGAGAAAGCTGTCAGCAAGATGGGTGCCATGACTGCTCACAGTTGAGAACAAGCGGAATCATGTGACCATTTCACAGGGATGTTATGTTCCAGCGCAACCCAAGTGAATTTTTGCGGTGTTATATCATGGTTGATGAAACTTGGATCCATTACTATCAACCTGAAACCAAACAACAATCAAAGCTTGGATTTCCTTCGGCGAACCTGTTCCAAAGAAGGCGAAAACCATTCTGTCGGTAGGAAAAATCATGGCAGCTGTCTTTTGGGATTCACAAGGGGTGATAGACATCCACTACCTGGAAAAAGGTAAAACAATCACAGGTTCATATTATGGTGCAATGCTGGATCAGTTTCACAAAGAATTGTTAAAGAAACGACCCCATTTGGTGAAGAAGAAGATTCTCTTTCACCTAGATAATGCACCTGCATACAAGTCACCCATTGCCATCGCAAAATCTGTGGAATTGCGCTATGAACTGCTACCTCACCCACCATATTCTCCAGATTTGGCTCCGAGCGACTTCTTCTTCGCAAACCTGAAAAATTGGCTTGCTGGGAAGAAATTTACTTCAAGCGAACACATCATGGCAGAAACAACCTCATATTTTGCAGACTTCAAAAAATGATAATTTTTGGAAGGGTTAAAAAAAATTGGGGAAACGTTGGACGTGTATTGAATTGAAAGGAGAGTATGTTGAGAAATAAAACTGATTTTTTGGAAAAAATTGTTATTTTCTTTAAAAAGTCACTGACTTATCAATCCGCCCTTGTATATATTTTATATTTTCTCCTTCACTCAATAATCAAAGTTCACAACAAAAAATTAATTCAGTTGAATCTTAGAAGTGGAATACTGGAGAATAGTGAAGCTGAATCAGTGAAATGAAATGAACTGAAAGAACAAATGAACCCATGTGTAACTTACCTTTATGGGCTTCAGTTATCGTAAGTTTTGAATAAGCAATTTTTCTTTACTAATGTTGTGCAGAATCTGTTTTGAGACTCATAACTTGAGTAACCATTAAGGTTAGCAAAACAAAAAATGTTGATCCTAATTCTCCATCTCTAAACAGCCAATACAAAAACTCCAGCCCTCTGCACTAGGAGCGCTAGTGTTCTGTGTCAGCTGTTTTACCTTGACTTTCCTATAATGGTAGATTGGTTAAATTTAAATTGAGTTTTATTTATGGACGCTCTTTAACTACTATGGTTCTTAGCATCTCATTCTATATTGGGCGTGAAAGACTGGTAATTTTGCTCAGAGGCCTGTTTATCAGGCTTGAGGTTCTTTTACATGCCGAAAATCTATGACATGGGACCACCGGCTTTACTTCCCTTCTGAAGGAAGCCATGCTAAGGATTTTTACACCCGAAAAAATCCATCGCCCTCCGCTGGGTTTGAACCCGTGACCTTGGGAACTAGAGGCTAGCACGGTACCACTAGTCCACGGAGGATGACGGTGGATTGGTATTGTAAGGTATTTGATATATGTTAAATGTAACATGTAAAAAAAGAAATGCATGTTTAATGTTATTCCTATAAATTTCAAATTTAGTTCTTGATATACATTATATCTCAAAATTAAATTATTTTTTCTTTACTGTCCTAAAATTTTGCATTCCAATTTTTATATTTTAAAACCTGTTTCCTGAATTATAAAAAAAAATGGTGTATTATATGATAGTTACAAAATTGGAACTTAAAGGCTGGTTAATAAAAACTGGGAATAGGAACAACAACGTTAAAATATGTGCTTTACGAATAATGGGAAGTGTACTGGAGCCTGGGAACCATGTGCACATCAGCTATCTGTCTGAGGGAATCTGTAATACTGGCATAATTTTACATTGCTCTCACTAAAATGAAAAGCAAGGTTTGAATCACATCCGTTTCTAGTTGCTGCGTTCGAGAAAATGGGAGTGCCAAACATACAGCCATGTATGCAATATGTGTTTACTTTCTCTCGTTTTTAGCTATGGTAAATACAGGAAGTATAGCATTCCACCCAAAATTTGCACACATGCATGCGTGTTGCATAGCTCAAAAACAAAAAGTCAGTTAAATACTAAACTTGTTATTTAAGGTTAACATCTTTCAAGGATGCAGCACAAAGGTTTTCAGGAAAATCTCCTCCCCCCAAACTACCCTTTACATGGAAACATTTTTGTTGTTTTTTATTTTCTCAAAACTGGCTGTAGAGATTTTGATTAAAATACCATATATATTTGACAAATAAAATATATAGCTTGTGAAGTCCTCTTCATTCTGAATGACTTTTGTATTACTGCTAAACCGTAAGAGATAGATAAAATCTTACCATACAAAAATGTGGATCTCTTTAAAGGATTCAATTTATGTAAAAAAATATTTGTCATTAACTATTTCCAAGGTATTCTTTGTTATTGGTTTACGTTTTTAAAATATTTACTTTTTTAAGTGGTAAGTTGCTATTCATTTTTTCTTGTAATCATGCAAGGAGTATGGAATTTTAAAGCCATCACGTAGTGACCCACTTTTTAAAAATCTTGACTATTGCTTTAGCCTACTGTATGTACATTTATACTAACAGGAGAGCCAAGAAACGCCGTCCTCTGTGGTGTAGTGGTTATTATGCTAGCTTCTAATTCCCGAGGTTGCAGGTTCAAATCCGGCGGAGGGCGATGGATTTTTTCAGGCGTAAAAATCCTTAGCATGGCTTCCTTCAGAAGGGAAGTAAAGCCGGTGGTCCCGTGTCGTAGATTTACGACACGTAAAAGAACCTCAAGCCTGGTCAAGAGGCCTCTGAGCAAAATTCCCGATCTTTCACGTCCAATATAGAATGGGACGCTGAGGACCACAGTAGTTAAAGAGCATCCATAAATAAAATTCAATTCAATTTTTTAGCCAAGAAACTACGAAGCGGCTGTGCAATGTTTTTCACTGGGGGTGTGGAAACATGATAACACACTGCTGTTATAAACAAGGTCACACTGTTGACGTAATTTTGCTCTGCAGTGTGAAGCGCAGTATTGAGTTGACGGTGGTGCGATGTAGTTCAGTTATTATGAGTTCTTTATTATTTTGTCCTGTACTTAGTCACAAAGTATATTATGGCTCAGTATATGTTTTCTACTGCACAGCGTGTGTTTATTTATGATTTATGTGTTAACTCAGTAACTCACCAAGTGAAAGTACGATTTGCAGAAAGATTTACAGGTGTAAAAGTTCCAGGCCGTACAACAATCCATGAACTTTGTAATAAATTTCAGGCCACAGGAAGTGTTTAGGCTAAGAAATATAAAAGATGGCATATGGTTCATACCAAAGAAACATTAGACAACATCGATCATTGTTTTCCCCCCAAAAATCACTTAGGCATCTTTCACAACAGGCAGGCATTTCTTATGGCTCTGTGCGAAGAAATAGCAAATTGCTGAAGTTAAAACCATATAAAATAACTGGCACATGCTCTTGAACCAGGTGATCCTGTAATTAGGCACACATTTTGTGAGTGGAGTCTCTATAGTATACACAATGGCGAAATAGACCCATATTTAATATTTTCTACAGACAAGGCTTGGTTCCACCTTCATGGATATGTGTGTACACAAAGTAATCATTATTGAAGCTCTGACAGACCTAATATTGTTCATGAAGTACACCTTCATGACGAAAAAATTGGTTTATGGTGCGGCATGAGTGGAGAGAAGAGTTATAGGGCCAATAGTTTTCGAGTCAACAGTTGATGCCCGTACATATGTGAATACAATTTTGTCCCCTGTTTTTTAGAGAATTAACAGACAGGGAGCATGATTTTGCCTTTTTTCAATAAGGCTCTGCAACAGCTCATACGTCCAATATTTCAATGAAAACAATTGAAATTTTGAAGTAATTTGTATCTTCATCACTGCTGTTTATACTTTCACTGATATGTTGATTATGTATGTTCTTATTCTCTGAACTCTGTTCACTTTCACACGATACATTTGTAACACCTTTAATGCTCTAGACATGTTGAGTGGCTGAATGTTAGGCAATCGCAGTAATTGACAAGTTTAAATTTGGCAGAAATACAGTTACAGTTATGCCACCTCAATGCAGACTACAAGGTGTATACTGTATTATTGGTGCATTCATGCTGGTTACGATGCGTTACAACATTCTACAATACTGTCAGGTACATGCAACATTTTATTGGGCAGTTATGATTCTTATCCAACATGATGGTGGATACGATAGTCAAAGTTCATACCACTATATTACGGGTAAAATCAAGATTTAGGCGGTTGAAACTTCTAATAATCGATGTGCAGTACCCAGGGTTTATCATAAGCGCGATAACTGATTTTCGCAAAAAAAAAAATGTCATGATACTTTGCTTGCAGGGGACGATCGATATTTTGGGAAAATCTTTGCATTTTTAGGATTATTAATTTTTTTCTTTTAAAATAATTTTCATTAGCAATAAGTCACTGTTTCCAGATATTCTGTTCATCCAGCTTTCTGTGAAACCTCATTTAGATAACCTGTTTCCAAGAAACATGTCTGGGAAAACCCATACCACCCTTTCCATCACCAGATATACTTGAGAAAATGTAGCATTTCCTCTATGTGATGCCATGTTTGAAGTTAAATGCCCTCGTAATTCTGTGTGATGACTCTATTTACTATTGCGACTGCGCGCAGAGCCTTATTGCAGTGCCAACATCAGAAATGTATATTTGCGGCACACTAGCCTAAGCCGTACATGGTAGAATAAGTAAAAATTAATGAAAATAAATATAAAATATTTTATTTTTCTTGCTGAGCTTAAGTATGCTTTGCTTTAAACATTATATATGTTTGGTTTCATCTATGTGTTTTGTTTTAGGGGTTATTGCATTTCATTTTTGTGTTTTTGCATACAATCCATGCAAATTTCTGTGCGTTATATCCATGTTTATGCTTATTTCACTTTTTATTTACCCTTATAGAAAACCTGCATTGCTTATTTTATGCATGTACAAAACATCAAATACATCATACGCACATTTCAACATCACCTGTGTGTTCCTTGCTTGTTTAACGTGTAGTGATGTTGTTACATATTACGTTGGTAGTGGCTGATATCCAGTGAAAACACAGTTGTGATATTGGTACTTCAATAAGTGATGTGCATGGCTGCCATAGTAAATAGAGTCATCGCACAGAATTACCGCCCTCTATTCTAGAATAGTTTTTATTTTTGTGAACCAATGCTTTTAGTGGCATATTGTAATTTAAGCAAGGACAAAGAAACTGGTAACTTCTTTTTCTTTTGTCCTAAGTTTAAGAGTTCCACAGTGATAAAAACCCATAAATTCCATGTAATTTGTTGTATTTCATTTGATATTTTATTATTAAATATGGACAAAATCTACAAAGCCTATTTTTGAAACAAATGAATTTGATCCTGCTCCAAACCCTTGAAGTATCATATGTTTTGGCTTTAAATATGCATTTCATAATATTTTTGTAAATGTTTCATCATATTTTGCTTGTCTGTAGTGATGATATGGGATTGTATGAACCTTATTTTGCATTTATTTTTCATTGAAACTATTTGTTTAATTTTCAGATCAAATGATTCGCTGCGTGGAGATTATCCAACTCTCATTACAATAGAGCACAACCACAACCACAGAATTGAACCTGCAAATGCTCCTGAAATGAAAGATATTTCTAAAAAGGAGGAAACATATGATGACACTCCAGCAATAGCAGTGCAGCTGCAGGAAGAAGAGGTGATAGACGAATGTCTGGACTATTATGAAGACCTCGCAGATTCTTCATTGTACCCTGATCTACAAATTGTATATAACTTTTCTGACTCCGATATGCTACAAGAAATAGAATTAACAACACACCATGTTGAGGTAATCACAGAGCCTTTCGTTATAATAAAGCAGGATGATCAGGAACATAGAGAATGCCTCTGGTCTTCCATACAAGATCGATGGAAAGGACTTTTTGAAAAATGGCAGAAAGAGAATTCCATTGCTCAGTATAATGCTCTTGTGGAAGCCCTCACATTTCTGGAAAGTTGTCAAACAGAGACTGCTGCTATATCTGCATTACAGTGTCTTGGGAAAAGCTTCAAGGCCAAAAAAAATGGAAGAGCAGCAGCTGGAAGAAGCATGCAAAGTGATTCCATAGCTAAGTTTTCATTAAGTGACCATAACTACAGCAAACAAAAGGATCCACAGAATAAACAATTCTCCTATGCTCTTCAAGGCTGTGAAGTTCAAGAATTCCTTCTTGAACAGTAACTGTTTGTAACGTACAGTGAAATAACATTTTTTTTCTCTGCTTAGTCAAGCCATAAATACGAGGGCTGATCTACAAAGACTGAGACTGATTTTTTTTCACAGATGTTTATTACTCCAATTCAATGTTTACATGATCTTTTTCAAAGTAGTCCCCTCCTACTTCAATGCACTTTTTATAGCGTCTCTGCCAGTCCTTGAACACGTGCTGCAGACCATTCTTTGTCAGGTCCTTGAGAATCGCCTCACTTTTCTTGAGCACTGCTTCAGAGTTCTCAAATCGAATACCCCTAAGCTTTGCCTTTAGTGATGGGAATAAAAAAAAGTCACAGGGTGCAAGATCAGGGCTATAAGGTGGATGTGGTACACAGGTAATGTTGAATCGAGCCAGAAACTGCATGACTTGATTTGCGACGTGAGGCCGTGCATTGTCATGATGAAGTCACCACCGAGTCCGAGAAAGCTCTGGTCGTATCTTTGCAATGTGCTTCCTCAGTGTAGCCAATACTAACGTGTGGTATGCTGCTGTAACAGTAGTGTGAGGGGGAACTGCATGCTGGTAAATCATTCCATTACAGTCAAAAAATGTGTTCACCATCACTTTCCCTGCAGATGGAACAACTTTTGCCTTTTTTGGTGTTGGAGAACCTGGCGATTTCCACACTGTGCTGGCTTGTTTTCCTTCAGGATCATAATGATGCAGCCATGACTCATCACCGGTGATAATTGATTTAAAAAATGCATCCCCTCCATCAGCAAAGAGGCGCAGCACCTGATTGGTATGCGAAATGCACGTAGGGTCTACAAAATAGAGCACTACTACCAACCTACCAATACGAGAGTGCTGCCGCCTACCAATATTGTACATGAAAACCCGCTCTTTTCAAATATGTTACAGATACGAAACTATCACGGAAGCTACAGGAAAAAATCAGTCTCAGTCTTTGTTGATCAGCTCTCGTAGTGTCAAGAATGATTGATTTGGAATGTAGATCCAGTTTTCCAGGTTGTAAACTACCTCAAGTTGAAGGTTATTCCTTACCAGCATGTGTTCAACAGTAAAAGAAAAAGAGTTAGCCCTCATTCACAATGCTAACGTAATGCAGCATAAGTGCAAGTGTGAGGTAGGACCATTCATTGCAAGAAGTTAGTGCCAATTTATATATTCTTGGTTGCATGCAGAAATTTGAGCATAACACAGTAATATACAATATGAAAATTCATTCAGTCTTTATAAATAAAAAGGACATAACAGGTGTTGTACTAAGCCAACAATGGGTCAGCATCTGGCGTCAGCATTTAAAATGACGTGGCACAGTCAAATGGAAGAGCACCAAGATTGTACAGTAGATGACGTAAAATCTTGCATTGTGATCATGTACTGTTGAGAAACTGCTAGTGCATGGAGAAACAAATGCACAATTCTTCCTCTCTGCAAGTAACACTAACATAACTGACATAGGTAGCCAAAGTCATTAAGACATGGACTCATGAATAAGAAGTCCGTGGTTCAAATTCTGCCGGGACCGTCCTTCCTGACTGAGGTTTTTCTCAGTCCTGATAATTGGCAGATAACGGAAAGATACCATAAGCTTAGGCCTGCAACAGTTCCTTCCCAAAATTCCTTTTCCAAATATGATTTCATTGCACATAACATTAGTGTCCACCGCCCATGGTGCCTTATAAGAACAGGAGTTAAACACTACTAAAATAAAGAAAGAGGGAAAAAAACCAGTTTGGAGTTTGCATTCTCTTACATTACATAGTACATTATGTCTTTCTATGTGAATACATCCATTAAATAACACAGAAGCAAAAGTCTTGCACTGTTTCTGTGCTTGCTTTTCATTGTGAATGGGCATTAATCTTCTTGACTTAAACATGGAATGGGATGAATATAAAAACAGGGTTGAGGGTCTACTAATAAGATTTTCCAAACTCTGAAAAGGCAGAAAATCAGAAAAATTTTCGTCTGCCAGACAATTCAACAATTTACTGAGATTGACAATGTAAAAGATTGCACGAGGGTTGGTTGACCTCGCAGCGTGAAAACAGCGGTGGCTCATCTGGCGAAATCCCATCTAGAAGTAGAAGATAATGGCTTGGGAGCTCAACATTTCACCGTGATGAATATTCACGGTACTTTCTGAAGATGTTAGCCGTACAGTGTAGCAAAGCACCGGACTTTTCCTGACACTGCACCTGAAGAAGCAGAGGAAACTAAAGGCAGCTCCTGTGTTCATGCACCAACAATGGGCATCAGAATTCTAATCACAGATCAAAGTTTTAACTACCAGATTGACAGGTTTGTCCCTCCAATGAGGGACCCATTTGTGTAAAATGCACAAAAACAAATACCAGAGTTAATTAATTGTTCTTCCACACAAGGAAAGGTAGAATAAGACTGAAAAATTCAAGGCCATAGCCAGGTTTTGAACAATGGATCTTTGGCTTACTGTGCTGCTGCTCTAACCAACTGAGCTACCATGGCAATATGACATCATGACACTAAATACTCCAACTGACTCACATCTGTGGTTCAAATCCCGAACCATGGTATTGAATTTTTTCAGTATGATTCTATATTCCCAAATGCCAGAGTGTATGTGGAAACTGTTCTGGACCCTCTCGTGGAAGATTTTAGCTGCACCATGTTTAAAAATGAGTCCTGGACCTTACAGCAAGATTGTACAGACTTAATCTCCACTGCCTGGAGGCCTTCTGGTAGTCCAGATCTCAATCACTGAAATCTGTGATCAGTGCTGGTGAAAATGATTTGCAAGAAAGGACACGGTAAGCTTGAAGTATTGTTTAGTGGCAGATTTCTCAATTTTTGCTAACTGTTCTGTGATAGTATGTGTGCCGAAGGTAAACATTTTGAAGATTGATTGTTATAAATGGTGTGTAAAGTGCATTTCTATAATATGTTAAAAGGAAATTGAAAAATCAAAACCATATTTTATTTATTCTAAAAGCATTTTGTGGCAATATTTATGGGTAGGCTAGGTACACTTGAAAGGAGAAAAAGTAGCCCATTCCCCTAGATAACAATAGTGCTTTTTCTTCTCTTAGGTTTCCTCATTTTTCTACACAAAACTAGATTCCATCCAGCCATTATCATTTGTCTCTATGACTGGCTTGGAACAAATCTCAAGAAACGTACCTGAACCATGTTATATTCTGTGTGAAACTAAGAAATGAATTAGACTGTGATTTTTATAAATAGATGTACAAGGCTAGACCAATGTAACATGATTAAGGACTTGATTTTGTAGAGGTAGGGATGGATGAGTTACAGCGCTGAAATGCACAAAAGCCATAATACTAAGGTCGGTCATGGTTTACTGAAACTAATTTTTAGACTTGAAATATATGCATACAAAAGGACACCTTGTTTGTCTGGCCTTCATTAATCCAAATTTTTAGTTTATCTTGATTTTGGTTTACATTTTCACCATGAAAGTTTGTGAGCCCTTTGATAAATACGTGTGATCGTGTACGGTTGTAACGTGGCATTGGTCGCATGCCTCAAGCTAACAATAATTACCATTATTGTTGCCAGTGTCAGAGCAACAAAACTTAAGTGTATGACATTGTGTTACATTGGTTTTCATGCATCATTAATGATTATTTACATGATTATTATTAATTTAACTAGCAAGAACATAGCTCATTGTCAATGTTAGCCTGCTCATCTTTAGGAAAGACGCAAGCAATTTACCAGTTAACTGGAATTATGCAAGAGGGGAAGTTGAAAGGTCATACTTGGTAAGAGCAGAGTTATGTTTGCCAGTAACAACTTAAATCCCCTGGTTCCTACACGGACAACTTTTTCTGCTCCCAGGTGTAAATACTCTTAATAAATAACATTGTTGGTGTAATTGTTTAATCAGGTCTATTTATTTCAGTGCTATTAAATAATGTTTTTCTTTCAACAAACCAGTGCATTTTCTCTAGTGGACTTTCCCTTGATCAAAGTACTATAACTTTGTACTAAAGGAAATAAAGTCAGATGTAGATTGCACCCCAATGCAAGAGGGTCACAATTCAGAAAATGTTCCTCTTTTTGTATTCTTACATAATATTTTTATTTTTCAGAAATTGTGTTAGTAGGCGGATCATTATATATGCCACTTTGCACTTTCTTTAGCATTTACTAGTACAACAGTCATATTTCCAGATGCAAATTTGTTACATTCTTCTGCCTGCATGTCAATAAAATAATACGTTAATTTGAATTAACATTCTGAATTCTTACTCGCCATTGGAATCTTTTAAAACCTTTTCTGCAAAAGTAATAAACTTTGGAGTATAGTCTCTTTTATGTTGGGAAACTGGTATGCATACTTGCCAACTTTTATGATTTGCGCATAAAACGTGTTCAAGCAGAGGCCCTTTTTCAACTGTATGGCAGAGAAGGCATGTTTACAGCTTTGTGGGCAGATTGAATGTATTACAGATTTTCATCATGGACACGACAAAGCATTAAATTCTGTTGCATTATATTGCAACTTAATATTGCTAATTGGTATGCAGTGCTGTGATAGGCCAGAGCTTATCTGTGTGCCTATCCATCATGATCATAGTTTCCCTTCTCTGGGCTGTAACAAAATGCATAGTGTGCAAACTTTAAATAGATGCAAACATTCAGTAATGACTACATGAATTTTAAATGCAACCTTCTCATTTTAATTGTTTATCTTATTCACGTTCTATGGCTATGAAATATAAATTTCCCATTTTTGTGAGTTTTTTACTTTCTGTACTACGTATAGTAAGTACGGGAAGTATTGTATTCCACCCAAAAATTTGATACCGAGATTTCACCGGAAATATATGTTTTGAGACCCCCTGAATCCAAAAAAAGCATTTTTGGAAACATGTCCGTGTGTGTGTGTGTGTGTGTGTGTGTGTGTGTGTGCATGCGTGTGCGTGCGCGTGTGTGTGTGCGCGCGCGAAATGCCCCCACCCCAGACTACCCTTTACATGGAACATTTTTCGATAATTTTAATTTTCTCAAAAGTGGCTCTAACGATTTTGATTAAAATATCATATGTTTAAGATATTGTCATAAGAAATGAAATGTATATCTCGAATTTCCTGGGAATGTCTCCAAAAGTATTCTTCATTATGAACAACTTTTGCATAACTGGTAAACCATAAGAGATAGACAAAATTTTACTACACAAAAAATGTAGATCGCGTTAAAATACACAATTTATGTCATATACATTTTTTTTATTGAGTGAAACGTTTTCAAGATATTGCTTGTTATTCCCTTAAATTTTCCAATACTTATACATTTTCTCAAATTCGTTATTCCTTTTTTTTATTTCCTGGACATGCAAAGAGAATGGAATGTGCCACATAGCAACCAGCGCTTAAAATATTTGACTATCGCTTAAAAGCTACCATATTCCCCTTGCATCTACAAGAAAATTAGCAATAAGATTAACATCTCGATATTTCGATTAACATGAAGCATATGGAGAATAAGCGTTTGTAAAAATAGTTTGTACAAGAGTAGAGAAAGTCATGTGAGTGTAACACATCAGATTTTTTTGTTTATAGTTTGTGTTGTCAGGCATATGGACTAGAAATCTGTATATAGCCTAGGAAGTGATGTTCTTTACTTTAATACATGTTTACTGTGGCACCAGGAAGAATTTCAGCATGTGTGACAGAAAGAAGTACTACTGTGTCTTCAGGAATTCTTATAAAATGGAATTCCCATTTAGTTTACATATAATGTTTATACATGTACTACACTGAACATTTTATGAATTCTAAATTTCATGTCATCGCAAAGGGAAAGTTTTACAGGTTTCAATTTCAGGAAGTTGGCAAGTATGGGTATGTAACAGCCACACGATTTTCTTTATTAATTACCGCTTCAAAGAGATACCAGTTAACATTCATATAAAAAGTTTATTTGTATATTCATATAATTAATCACAAATATTTGTGTACATGTGGAAAAGTAGTTTAAATTAGGCAAATTAAATTTTTCGTAAACAGAAGGCTAAGACAGCACTGTCTGTTTGCTAAACAACTTTGTTACCACCATGCTTATTGCAAACAAAACTACTGCCAATGTTCAAATACATGTTTTATGTTTCAAACATACTAAATTAGGTACAGCACTATAATATTTAATTCAAAGACTTTGCAGAAAAATAAAATGCTCTGCATGTTTGCAGATGAAGTGACATGGATAACAACAAAGCAGTGAAGCAAAACAACAAACAATATTGAAATTCAGATGAATTATAATACTCTTATGCTAAACCCTTTCATCAAGTTGGCAAAGAAAATAATATGACCATCAATACCCAAGAAACACAATTCTTTACAGCATGATCATTCTAAATTATTCCAAATCAATTTTGAAACATTAAAAGTACTATTCCAACTCTTAACGACTACTAATTATTTTGACTTCGTTAACAGAGAAAATTAATATTACAAGTTCTGAAACTTCTGCATGACAGTGGCATCACTCAGCAAAGCTCAGCAGTCCTGGAACCAATGAATAAAACCAAAATAAACCATTACTTATCCTTGCACATAGAGACAATCTTGAGGTTTCATACACAAAATGTAGGTAACGAGTTAATTTTAACTTTAATAAAAGCTCTCAACATTTACAAATGTGTTGCATATAAAGCTATAATCTTTAAAAATATTTCATATGGATACTAACTTAACATTTAGAAAAACAATTGTTTAATAGTTTATTAGCATAAATATTGATTGAAAGAAGAATAAACGCTAAGTTACTGAATGCACACAATTGATGATAGTCCATTTTAGGAGAAATGGTGTACCTTCAAATGATTTGCTTCACTTTAAGTTTTAGTTTATGATTTGTATTTACTTTAAACTTAGCAGACTCCAACTGATTGTTTCATCCTGGACTATAAATGAACAAATTCTTATAGCTTTTTACTTGCAAGCCACATACCTAGAGCTGCCATGAGTGAACTATTTGCCCAAAAGAGAACACATGTTGTCTATAGGGTTTGGACTTGTGATTTTTTGTGTGCATTGTGAAACAGACGCTGACAGGGATCACATGTTTGAAGTGAAATGGATAATTGTTTGGTATGAGAGATATTCCAGTTCCACATCCTGTGAGTAACGTTGCTTCAATCATGTAAGGACTTCACCAGTAATCTTCTTCTAAACAAGCTTTGGAGAACTCGTTATATAGCAATATTATTGGAAATCCCAATCTGAGCGCCGGTTCATGTCGGAGGAGACCAGGACAGAGCTAAGCAGCTTAAGAAACTCAATTTCATGTAGGATTGGATCTTCTCAAAATATGACGCAGCGGCTATAGCCCGAAGATATCAGGAGGTCGGCGCCGAGCGGTCGGTGTAAACAAGATAACGGCCGCTTGCCAACGTAAACTCCGGGCGCGCTATCGAGAGATAACTAGAACTTTTTGGAAACGTCTCCCCCTTCCTCAGAAAGTGTGTCGAAATAGTTCTAGAACGTTCGAGAAACTTGTGGAAAGATACCATTGACTATATAAGCGAGCGCTCTCGTGGGAGGCAATCAGTGCGAGGTGAGTAGCGAGTTGCGTCGATAGTCAGTTCGAGTTGGTGAGCGACATCGCGTGCGATACTCCCAGCGAGTAGGTGACGGCTACTGTGGCGTGCAACGAGTCTACTATGAAGCGGCGAGAGACTGGAGGCCTTGTGTCAGACTCCCGAGTGAAGTGAGCCGTCCGGCGCGTAAAGGCCATGTCAGGAAGAAGTGAAGGGACGGAGAATTGAACTAGTTCCTTAGTAAAGAGAAAATGTGAACGAAGTGAACTCCCGTGAAGGTGAACTACATAAAAACGAAACAGTCACAGAATTGAGTGACAGTTTTAAAAACTGGACAAAGTCACAATATGCTTATAAGACTATAAATTTGGATAGTTTGTAATTTTACCTCCAACCCAAAAGAATGTGAATGTTAGAATTCGTTCCTACCATTCAGCGGGAAACATGAAGCATTGAACAGTCCTGAAAATTTTCTCTGACTTCAGATGGAAAAAGCTTGTAGCTATGCCATAACGATGAGAAGAAGATTATCAGGGAAACAGTCTCATAACTTTCTCTACTGCTTACCTATGAGTGATAGGGTCAATAGTACGACCTTTGTCTGTTGCGCATCCCCAGTCTTAGTATTATCGATCCAAAAGTCTGACATTCATAATGAACTGAACCAGACTCTGGACCGTATTAGTTGAAACCTCATCCAATTTTGGAAATTTACTCCCCAAAATGAGGGCTCTTTGGTCAGATAATATTGGGCACTCGCACAGTACATGAGCAGCTGTCGGATTTGACTGTTGATACCATCTACAGTAAGGATTTACATTCTGTGCAGGTCTCCCCTTTCCTGTAGAGGCCTACTGCTCAAGAGAGCTTTTTCGTGCTTATTTTTAGCAGTTCTCTCGAACTACTTATTTTCATTTTCCGTATGGTAGCTTTGGAGTGCCCGAACCCTAAACATGAGTTCCAGTATTTCTTGTGTTCTCTAAGCAATCATCCCAGATAACCAGCTTAACCGGTCCTGATGTTAGTTTCAGTACTTGTTCAGGTCCAATGAAAGGTTGATCAGTTCCCTTTTTAGTAGCTTCATCTGCTCTTTTGTTGCCCAGAATCCCCACATGTCCCGATATCCACTTTAGCTGAACTGCAGCGTGGATACTAGTGCCGTGAGGGATTCGCGCATTCTAAGACCAATTTGGACTTAATCGAGGGCCTTCAGACCTGTCTATCTGAGAGTATAAGAATACATTACTATAGTGTCTTCTTACCTTTCCTAAGTACTAGTTAAAGTAGCAAATATCTCTCCTGAAAGACTGGCATATTCGCCTAAACTAAATCAAAGCTTGGTACCATAGCAATAGAGTTCTGCCCGTCCTAATTCTGGTTTTAGAGCCATCAGTGTATCAGATTAGGCCTTCATTTTCTTAAGTTTTAAACCTGTTAAACAAAAACCTTAGTTTCAAAATACTGATAGGATACTGATTATCCTAAACAATTTTTGTTCCAGATAGCTTGAAGTGATCTAAGTATCCATCAAGGGGGGACTTCAATTTGATGCTTTAACATGTGAAATGTCCGAAAGGCCTCTGTCGATGGGAAGGGGACGAGTTGCAATAGCATTTCTATGGCTACAGTGGAGGCAGTTCTCAGTGCCCCTGAAATGGTAATGCAAAACACCCTTTGCAATTTGCTAAGTTCGATTTTGCACTGTCGTAATTAACTTGGCCACCAATACAACGCAGAGTAAGAAAAATGGGATCTAACCATCGTGGGTATATCCAGTACATTATTTTGGGTTTTAGTTCCCATGTCTTGCCAAAGAGCTTTTGCACGTCCAAAAGACCGTGTAAACTCTGACAACTAAGTGACCTCAATGGACCTTCCAATCAATTTCTTGTCTAAAAGAAGACCAAGGTATTTGACTCGTGATGAGTATGGTGCAGTCTTACCGAATAGAGTAAATTCCTTTAAGGTTCTAGTATTCCTCATTCTTGTAAAGGTTATTATCACTGTTTTACTTGGATTGACAGATCTGTCGCACAATGTCTCAACTTTCCTGAATGCAGATTGAAGTAACTCAGCAACAGTATCAGGAATTTTCCTTTTGATAACGATAGCAATACCGTCCGCAAGTTCAATGATAAGAAAACCGGCATCATTGAGTTGCCGCAATACCCCATCACCACCAGGTTCCAAAGCAAGGGTGAGAGGACCTGCGGGCAGCTCCTGGCAGCAGATAGACCAAACGTCTACACAAAGACGCTCAAGATCAGCTCCCTATCGGTTAACATTAAAAGTATCCACCTACACTGCTTACGTATAGTAGGCAGAGGAAGTATTGTATTGCACGCAAAAATCCCATACTGGGATTTCAGCGGAAATACACGTTTTGAGACTTCCTGAATAAAAAAAGAAAGCATTTCTAGAAAAAGGTGTGTGTGTGTGTGTGTGTGTGTCTGTGAGCAGCATAACTCAAAAGAAAGAGGGAAAGAGAAGTTGGTTAAATATCCAACTTGGTGTTTACGTTAGCATCTTCCAAGGATGCAACACGAAGATTTTCAAGACACCCCTCCAGCTCAAATTACCGTCTATGGAACATTCTTCGCTATTTTCGAGTTTCTCAACAAATGGCTAAGGACTTTGATTAAAATGCCACACTTTAAAGTACTTGCATGGCAAATGAAATGCATATCTCGAATTTTAGGGAATTAGCCTGTGAAGACCTCTTAATTTGGAATGATCTTTGTATAACTGATAAACCGTAAGAGATAGACAAAATATTGCTATACAAAAAAATGTAGATCTCGTTAAATCACACATTTTATTTATTTATTGGAGTGCCATTTCCGAGATTTAACGTACTATTGGTTTGAATGTTCAAATATTTATACTTTTCTCCAAATGGGAACTCGATATTCATATTTTCCCCCTCGTGGTCATGCAAAGGAGCATGAAAATTTAAAGTTATCACATAACGACACGTCCTTTAAAAATCAGACTATCTCTTTACCTAATATAGATATCGTAAAACGAAATCTGTAAATGTGAATTGAAAGTATGGCCAGGTTTAGACGAGGTAGCTGGAATAATAGGCTTTTATAAGAATAATTTGTAGAAGAGTAAGTGGAGAAAGTAATGCGAATGCAACAATCTGATTTTTAAAAATCTTACTCTACTTAGAATTGATCATGGATAAGAACAAGTCACATTCGCCATGTTTTCTAATGTAGAATGTGTGCTGTGTATGCTCATATTTTGAACCACCAGTAGAAGTGAAAGGCCAAATTACCAGACGATCCAAATTCTCAGTATGGCCATCTTGCCTAAGAGTATCCTGGAGGTGGACATGATTTCCACAATGCAATTTTATCAAATTTCTCTCTCTCTCTCTCTCTCTCTACGTACGTACCTAGAGAGACAATAGCACAAATTGATAGGGTTACAAATAGTCTCAATAAACATGGGTCCGCAAGCGGGCCGTTTGAAAGGAAATTGGGAATGTATGATTAACAATCGCCCAATGACTTCGTTAACATCTTCCTAGTAGGTGGAAGATTAATTTAAAATGTAATATTTTTGTTTAATTTTTCAACTAATTCGATCAACTTTCACTCATGACTTAGGTACCTTAAGAAGGAATTGCATTATTACTTTGCTACATTTTACAACTTTCTGCAAACTTATACCCATTAAAGGAGGTGTTTATAGTGTCGTCCATGCAGCTCTAAGCAAGACTATTCGTTTCTGTTGTGAGTTTCAAATTCTTTCCAACACCTCAGGATTATTTTAGAGTTGTTGATAAGCATGCACAATTCTCTGCTCCAATTCCCCAACTCTCGCATGTTAACGGGCATTCTGCACAGTACGCTTTTGAGGAGATACCAGACATAAAAATCTAAAAGATTTAAATCCGGCGATCTTGCAACAAGGTAAGGTACGGCGCTACTTATCCGTCTTGTGCCGAATCTGCACGTTAGATTTCACCGCAGCAAAATGTGCCGGTGCTCCATCATGCATGTCCCACATATTCTGACGTTGCTCAAGAGAAGCATCCTCGAGCTGTTCGGAGAATACTGCCGCAGAAACCGAACGGATCTCCGTACATTTAGTTTTCTTAGAGGAATGTATGGCCCCATGAGACAGTAATTGTACTAACTACACATTCGGTGAAAAGTTGCTAGTGTAATGCCTCATGAATAGCATATCGGTTTACTTCACACCAGACATGTCAATCATGGTAATTAACGATACTATCATCTGTGAACACCGCTTCATCTGTAAATAAAAGACCACTTGCAAAATGAGGCTTGACTGTTGGTTCATCCACTGACGAAAGGTCAATCTTGGACCAAAGTCCCGATCAGAGACATTGACTCATTGGAGGCGGTAAGGGTGCAGTGCATTGCAATGTAAAATTCAACATACATTACTGTGGCAATTCCCGTCGATGTTCCTGGAGAGAGATGCACTGCTTCCGACACCATGTCCTCAACCTCAGGCGTAAAGCATGTAGGCCTACCTGATCCCCTACCACGTGCGAGGTTCCCGTTCTCTGAGGCGCTGATGGACTCTTGTATATGTGCGATTTTCAAGGTGTCTTCGATCAGGATATGATTCTTGGTACCATTTAGGACTATATGCAGATATCCGTTCTGTAGATTCTGTGGATTCAGTAAAACGACTTTTCCCGGCAATGTTCAATTTTGATACCAAAGGTCAAAATGGACCACATTTCGCAAGAAGTAAAGCACGCGATGTTCAAAACAATGAAGTCACTGGCGGCTCGTAGCCAAGCATTTGCAGTTGTCTCGTAAATGGTTCATTTGCCGACCCATGTTTGCTGAGATTTGTTTTGCCTCTATTTGCGTGTGCCGTCAGCCTTAGCGGTTTGCACTATCATCTATGATACACTCTCTCTCTCTCTCTCTCTCTCTCTCTCTCTCTCTACACACACACACACACACACACATACTGCTGGTGGTATTCTCTGATCTTCACTCTTCCATATTATAAGGGCTCGTAACAAGGACTCTACGTTTCCAATATCCCCATCAAGTGGGGAGAGATCTGTTCTCATAGCAACCAATCACTGCTGGTGGTATATCTCTCATGCTCACTCTTCCATATTAGCAGGCCTCGTACTTTAAGTACATAAAGTCTTTCGGTTTCAAGTTTTGCATGCATGCCGACTATAAACTGACCTAGAAGTTATCAGTAGTAATGTAAACCGGTGTGCCTGAACATAGCACGCTAATAACAAAATTACAGGGTACTTATTTTCATGGGAGTGTTTCTTTGAAGTGCCGGTTGGTTGAAGATCTAAAAACTGCCTATTTTCTCCGCCGCGGCAGAACATCGATGGATTTAACAGCACACCAGAAGAACTCTAGGTTTCTGCAATTCGCTGTAGCTAATTGTTATGAGAGTGCAGAACAATAGTTTCTTCAATTATTTTGTTTGGCATATCTCAGGATCAACAAGGGGCAGTCATTTTGGTTTACTTATCTTACGATTACCCCGAGACCATAGACATGACGGCTATTTTGGAATACCAGTCATGATCCGAAAACGGGAGACAACCATCTTTAAATACCTTAACCGCAAGGGTTACTTGGATATTCTCCAGTCGGAGTCATATTGAATACCTGATCCCAAGTGTCACTCTGGCATCCATGTTGGAATACCTATCATCTTGGAATGCTCTGATAAACCAATCAGAAGTAACCACGAATACGTTAACTATAATGTCTAAATTATAATATTAAATTGTTTATACTGTGTAATACCAAAGATACGATGTATGATGCACCAGGAATCGATATCGTCAATGACTGCGCTCTGGGATCGAGTCAAGAGTCAATGACACGCAGGGATGAATCACTCCGAAACGGGAGGTATGCCAATCCCCTACTAGAACGTTCATCAATGACACACCCATCAGGATTAGCTCTGGAGATCATGATCTAAAAATAGCATATGCCACAGTTGTTAAAAGTGGCTTTAATTTGCTCGTAGGATTGCCAAATAAAGCCCTACTTTTAACACCTGTATCATAAACTACTATTAACAATTTTTCATTACTATTATACGTATATCTAAACCGCTTATAATGAGAAACAATATGCTTCAATCGCATAGCAAACATAAAAAATATGATTAAGTTTGTATATTGTTAAAATGTTTTACTTATGTTTTGATTTTTATTAACGTCGTAGGGAAAGTCATTTTATAAACAGTTTGCAAAACATTACTTGTAGGGGATGGATAATGGTGGAATAAAAAGGAAGAGAGAAAGAGGAGAAATCTAATTTTGCTACAACAAAACAAAATGACATGTTTTTAATATATTTGTACAAAATTACAAGCTTTGTATCTCATCACACATATTTTTTTAAGGTTAGCCGAACTCAAAGAGGACGTATTGCAGTTTCTGTAGTAAATCAAGAATATAACTTATTTGTTTAAAAATTTATGGTTATCCCGAGTTTGTGAGCATGCATTCAATTGAAGAGTAAGTGTGTAAGTTTGAATTCTACATGTGCATATTTTATTTGGCTTTGTTTTTCAGACATTTTGACAAAATAAACAAAAACACATTACTCGCGAGCAAAAAACTTTTTATGTCTTGGAATTTGCGAAACATAATTCAGTGACTACAGTTTAGCAGACGTATAGGCAAAGATTTGATCTTAATGCCCTTTCTGGTTACAACATTCATAGTTAGTATAGGTACAATCAGGTGCAAACGACGAGGTGTCTCAATAAAGGAGAGATCTCGTGTGTCAGATAAGAATGTGGAGAGAGTCAGAACGGCATTCGTCCGACAGGCGAGTCGAGAACTAGCAATTCCAACAATGACTGTGGAAGGTGTTAAAAAAAAAAGAAAACGTGTCACCGCTACCTGCAGACTTACCTGAGTTGAGACGGAGGCTCAATTATACCAGGCATGCAAACGTCAGTGTTACAAGAAATGAATGTATGCAGTATCACAAATGGATGCCACATGAAACACTTGTAATTTTTGTTTTGTTAACTTCCATAGTTTTTCTTTAATAGTTAAATCATGGTTCAAAATTATATTGTATACCGCGGAGAAAACATAGAAGTTTAGAACACCTGTAATCATTTTTGTGCAACCTCTACATTGGATTCCATTTAGGAAACAAGTCTTATGGCATCTTAATTACTTTTTACCAAAGGGGGGATTACTAAGGTTTGCAATCAGATATCTCGCTTGGTATTATTATTATTATTATTATTATTATTATTATTATTATTATTATTATTATTATTATTATTATTTTGCTACTTACTAAAAGTTCCTAAGCGCAATGTTTCCGACAATGTTTCATATTCAACAAATTTCGGTAGAATGAATATTTAAGGAGTTTTAACAACTTTTTGATTACTATAATTGACGTGCATACACCGATTACCACGGGAAATCGTATAATGTGAAAAACAGTGAACCCAGCAACAACGTATCTCACAATCGTAATAATACTGATGGAGCTACAATGCAGGGAAAAGGTACCAGTCATTTACACAATTACTGCTTAATTGTTTTCAAATAATGCAATGCCAATTTTATAAACGAGTAGTTGCTTGCGAAAGCTATCATCAGTTGGTTTGTACACTTGTGTGCTACACACGAAGGCATCAGGTTACAACTTAACACTACCTGAATCTTAGGCACGCATGCAAACACACATTCTAACCAATTTTAAATCAGACCTACTGCACATGAAATACCACGTGCTTGTGAGTAGTGTATTTTAAACATGACGGAAAAGAACGTGCAAAATTGCTTCAATCTCAAAAAAGTAATTAGCGCGCCTTGTGGGTCTAAGTAGAACTACTTATTACAAGCTTTGGGTTCCGCTGTTTAGGGAATCCGATGATAAACAGCTCGCTCTACCCAATGACCGAAAGGGTAGAGTCGATCAAAAACAAAAAGTGGAGCTTCATTTATCACTACATTTCGGAAATGTTTCCTTAACCGTCCATCACTAATACAATTAGAATGCATTTAGAAATATCCTTAATAGTTATTTTAATTGTTATGAGATGTCTAGTCTGTACTAAATTAAACTCTCTACAAGTTAATTTCAAGGATAATTACACGCGAGCGCGTTTTAGACAATGTAATGTCTCATGCCTTATTCATCAAACAAAATCTAACTTCAACGATTGTTTTAAAGC
The DNA here is from genome assembly GCA_030765065.1 of Deroplatys truncata. Taxonomy (NCBI): domain Eukaryota; kingdom Metazoa; phylum Arthropoda; class Insecta; order Mantodea; family Mantidae; genus Deroplatys; species Deroplatys truncata. The sequence continues at coordinate 24,300,952 of CM060987.1, forward strand.
ATGGTGTTCAAAAACTAATAAATGATAGTTTTTCTTCTACATTCATTTTTTCCCATATAATCTCTGCTCGACTAGACATCTAGGTAGCCTATTCTCTTGCATTTTCCTGTTCACTTTTAGCGGTCGACGAAACTATAAAAATGGTGAGGATTTGGACTTTGGTGATCTGCAAATTCAAAATATAAAAGTGATAGAAGATCTAACACTGCATTATACGAGATGAAAAGGGTAGACCACTTCAGTGATTCTTATTAAAAAAAACAACAAAAAAAGACATCTATTCGCATTGTACGAGGGCGATACTGAGAATACCATGCTTCTAAGAGCAAATGAAATTTGTTTATATTTGATAGCTACTTTCTAATGCTTTGCGAGTTGATTGCCGTATAGTTTGCTCGATTTGCGCTAATAGTTTGTTAATTATCATCATTTAAAGATTTTGTGTTCACCCAAAAATGAATTTGACTAGAGATCATTTCCGGGCTATGATTTTTTACGATATTAAATTGTCGTTAAGGAAAAAATTCGGTAATTTTGCTTAGAGGCCTCTTTAACAGGCTTGAGGTTCTTTTACGTGCCGTAAATCTACGACACGGGACCACCAGCTTTACTTCCCTTCCGAAGGAAGCCATGCTAAGGATTTTTACGTCCGAAAAAGTCGTAAGGTCTAAATAATGTGAAGATCGGCTAGAAATGCATTTGGCGAAGAAGGTCCATCTAAGATAACAATTTATAATTAGTACAGCGAATTCAAAAGAGTGAGTTTTTCTTAGTGATGAATTTCGTGAAAGACGTCCAAGAACTGGTATTACTGATGAAAAGATTGTTGCGCTGTTCGAGCAATGCTTGAAGAAGATCGACAGACATATTATGGATTTATTCGGGCGACATTGGACATTGGTATGAGTCAAATCCAGAACATTTCACATCAATAGTTAGACGTGAGAAAACTCTGTTGTCGATGGATTCCGCATAAATTGACTCCCGATCAAAAACAACGCATTGATTGGTGCAGAAATACTCGGGAAAATTCCAAGGCGGCACTTCAAACTTGGTTTGGAATATCGTTACTTGGATTTATTGTTATGATCCTAAAACGAAAAGTTAATCAGTTCAATGGATCTTTCGACAGAAGTTAAGCCTACTATACTCTGGCAAATTCGCAGTGCTGATAAAAAAGATGGTTACTAGTTTTTTTTTTCTCAAATGAGCCATATTGCTTCTATAGCATTAGAATATAGACGTACCGTTACTGCCGATTGGTACACAAATGTCTGTCATTTTTGAAAAAGTTCGTGGAAAACGCCCAAAAAGAAAAATAACGTTACATCATATAACTGAGTATATGGATGCACTAAAGGTCAGCAACATGAACTCTGCACCATACAGCCCTGACCTAGCACCTTGTGATTTCTTTTTGTTTCCAAAAACTAAAGATAAAATGCGTGGAATCACTTTTTCGTCATGAGATGAAGCAGTGGAAGATTATAAAAACCTGTTTCTGAAGTGCCTCAGGAAGAGTGGCATCATTGGTTTAAGGACTGGTTTCATCGAATGCAAAACTGTTTTGATGTTAAAGGGGAATATTTGAAAAAAAAAAAAATCGTCTAAGTCTTTTAAAATTAATCCTTGTTTGATTTTCTAAAAATGTTCAATGTCGCCTTCGTAATGATTCCAGTGATTGTGGCAAAAGCCCCTCCTCCCTAAATAAAAGGCATCGTTCTCGCATTGTAATTATGTTATCGAATCGTCCTCTTGCTTATATTTTTTCTTAGGTAATGTAGTTGAGCTTTCGAACTCGTGCTTGTTGTCACTCGTTTTAACCTCAACTGAATTACCGAAAAACTATCAGCACTCGTGGTATTACTGAAGATTATTTTTATTTTTAGCATTGCCAAATAACAGTAAAGCAACCTTTTTTTTTTAAATTGCTTCATTTGTATAACTCCCTTTAACTTCAGTGGTCATTGCGGAGGCTTTGACTTGAGAAGTAACTGATAGTGTTATTGCTGGTTGAGCTGTAAGTTTCCTTAAAGTTGGTTTTATTCATTTTCACTATTATTCACATCTCCATACTATGTGGGAGATAGGGAATGATTCAGGTTAAAGAAAACTTTCCCGCTCCAGCCGAGAATCGAATACGGGATCTCGAGGCTGAGAAGCCACAGCGCTGACCACTGGACCGCAGAGGAAGCCTTTGCCATCCTGTATTCTTAAAACTTTGTTAAACAGCTCACACAGTTTGCTGAGGATGAACAAAGCCACTGTCTTGAACAGAACGAGATAGTGCTAGGCGAGATATTTAAAAAAAAAAGAATGTGTAAGGTTGCATTGTCCGGCTAAACTTAGTATTTGACCCCCAGGGATGTCTGGTATACCGGCCGGCAGGTCTGATCTCATTGGGAGTTGCTGCGATTAAGGATCACAGTCAAGAATGCCGCGTCCTGCCTTCTGGAGGGTCCCACAACCCAAAGAAAATGTAAGTAGTTATGTTGTTGACGACAGATGGCATTATCAACAGACGGAAAGGACATCACTTGAAAAGTGTCACTCAGCCTTAACACAGGAAGTTCCAGCGAACTGGAGAAATTTGCGCATTCATCCCCGCGTGCTCTAGTGACAGTTAGGGTTCTTGACAGTAAACTATCCATAGTTCTCTGGTGCTTTTTGGACATTCGATGTAACTAAACAAAATGTGAAACAACACGCTCTTCTTCACCCTCTGTCTTGAGAAATGGGCTCTTCCTCGCTCAACCTTCCGCTGTTGTACCAATTTAATTGTTAGGCAGTCATTTGGAATGTTACTAAGCAGGAATTACGTCACGTGTTAAATATAAATGACAACTGTATTGCACGCTGTAGAGAAAAACAAAACAAGGCATTAAAGAAAATTGAATCGCAACGCTAATATTCTCACTAACTAGTTTTCATGGTGCGCCGTAGAATATAAATTAAACAAAAACCACATTAACCACATTGCGAATGAATAGAAAACATGATATAAATGTACTAAACAGTGAAAGTGGAGACTTTTATTACAAACTTAGCTGAAGAACTTAATTATAACTGAATTGACAATACCATCAGCATATTTCACGTTCGGAATCTAAAGTTCTTTAGAAAGTATACTCAAATTTCTTCGCCGTTTGATTTCAATACAGAAATATTGGCTTTGTCAACAATACAATTCTTAGTACAAAAAGAACAGGACTAATTAGATGTAATACACAAATACAGAAATCCTAATTTATTACATGAGTAAGTACCTAAACTAAATTTTGGAATTGCAAACATAGTATACTCCATAAGAAAGCTTATAAACTAATTCATTTCTAGATATTGTTACACTGAATAAAAACAAACCTGTATTAGGAATTTTTTCAAATCTTTTTGAAGACTGTTGGAGTTTTAACCTTTTTTAAATATGTGGGGAGTTTATTAGACAATTGAATGTCATTATAATATAAGGTTTTTTCATTACATTATGACCTGTAATGCGCAGATTATATTTATTTCTTGTATTATAGTCATGAATATCAGCTTTTGTGTTAAAACTATTTCGCTGCTTATACATTGTTACCAGAGTTTCAAAATATGTATAGTGAAGGAACAGTCAAGATATTTAACAGTATGAAGTAAGGTTTACAGCTTGTGTTGCTGCAAAGGTTTAACATTATTCTGACTGCCCTTTAAAATTAAAAATACTTGATACTTTTGCAGAGTATTTTAACAACGATAATAATAATAATAATCGGTAAGAGCCCTTCCTCGACGATTGCTGGAATTATGTAGACATTCTGTTTAAATGAATAATTTTATTTCTGTTAACATTTTTTTCAACCTTGATTATTTCCAAACTAAGAACTTTGTTTTGAATGAAAGTAGAGGTAGTTAAAAAGCTCTCTTAAGGTTTCAATATCTATAGGTATTACCTCTCGGTTTAACAGAGATACCTAGTATTTTACGAATTCTGATTTTAGTTTTCTGTAATTGATGTTTTGTGTTATAATTACTGTGGCAGTCTACCTTTAACACCCGATTACCTTCTATACTATTTACATGTTAGGTGGAGCAAGGATTTATTGTATTCTACCCAAAAATTCATATCAGAAGCACACGTTTTCAGGTCCCCTGAAAAAAAAGGAAACACGTACTGTAATTGTGCGTCTGAACAATATAACTCAAATACAAAAAGTTAGATACGTATCAACTTCATATTTAAGCCAGACATTGTTTAAAGTTGCCACAAGATTTGCTATAAAACGCCAATTCCACTTTATATAAGTATTGCATTTTCTATGCATATCTTGCGAAGTGATGAAATAGGTATCTTCTTCATATATGTTGGAAACTAGAAATCAGAAAAAAAAGCTTTCTCGGGATAAATGTGGAGCTTGTTAAAGTATACAATTTGTAAAAACCTTTTCGTGTCATTAACCGTTTCCTAAATATTCGCTGTTACTTTTTTAATTTTGCGATAATTTAAGCTTGCAGTTTAAAGTATTGTTGTTTTGTTTTATGCAAGGCCGTGCAAAGAGTATGGTTATTCAATATTAAGACTATTATATAGTAAATACATGCTGTATATGCACTATCGCCCCAGTCTCTTGTGTGCTGCTGTGTACGTACAATAAAATGTGCATTGAAACCATTTTGTCAACATTTATGACGATTAACAGAAAGTAGGGGGAAAAACAAGCTTTTGTGTGTATAATTTCTAGAATAGATTTTAAAACAAATTGCATGGCTAGAGAAAACCTGTGGCTGCAACACGTTGGAGTTTGTTACTTTTTGAAACATTCTACAGTACTTTTCCCTCACACTGTGGCCACCGCACGGCTGCTCGCGCGTCGGCCGCCTCGGGCTCGGTGTGCCGCCGTAAAGGTATATCCCCGCAACCGATTCACATGTTATAGTTACAATTACAATAAACATGCCTTATCATAGGATATGTTAAAAATGTAGTCCTTATCTATTCAGACATTTGTGGCATTTTCTCAAGAGATTTGCATTCACATTCCAGAGTTCAACATCCGGAATTGAGTGAATTTCTCGCCTGATGTTTCTTTTAGTTCTTCCAATGTATGGGGGCTTGTTGATTACACTATAATTTTCATATGATCATCAGAGTCGGGCAAATTTCTGTAATTGGATTTTGCGAAATGTTAGTGCCAGAGTAATTGACCTGCACTTAATACTCTTCTCTGACGAAGCAAGGTTCCATTTATATGGTTATGTTTTGTCGCAAAATAATAGATGGTGAAGTACAGAGAAGCCTGGTTTTACAATCGGGATACCGTTGCATGACGGGAAAACTAGTGTGCACACAGAATAATAGGACCTATATTACTTTGAATAAACAATAAATGCAGAGAGGTACAGGAATGTCATACTCACACAAGTTTTTGAACAGCTGCATCGACGTTGAAAGTCAATCTGGATTTTTCGAACAAAACTCTCCTACAGCGCATACAGCTGATGAGCCATTGCATTTAATTCAGGGAAGTTTCGCATATAGGGTAAAGAATTAGGACTTCACCATTTCCTGATTAAATGTGTGCAATGTTTACCTATGGGGGAAGTTAAAAAATAAAGTGTATGCAAGAAACCCTCATGCATTGAAAGAACTAAGAGAAAACATCAAGCGAGAAATTCACTCAATTTTTGGGTATTGAACTCTTGAGTAGCATGAGAATTTCGTGAGAAGATGCCAGAAAAGTGTGGATAGAGAAAGACATTTCCAATATCTCTCATGATAAGGCATGTGCTTGTTGTAATCATACCTGTACCTTTGAAAACCTGAAGCGGCTACGGGAATATTAAACTTCTTTTGGCGGTAGACCGAACCGAGACAGCTGGCACGCGAGTTGCCGAGCGGTGGCCGCAGTGAGAGAGAAAAGCACTGTAGATTGGTACAGTAATTTAGATCTGAAAATTATTGATCTACATCATTTTCTTAAACATTTTCTGGAGACACAGCAAGCGAGAAGGAAAACGTTTGCAACAAATAGACTTGGATAGGAGGGGAGCACATGATGCTTCTTTAGGGCTATTTACACAAGGTTGGTTAACAAAAAATCTGATGTGTTACACTCACATGACTTTCTCTACTCTTGTACAAACTATCTTTACAAACTCTTATTCTCCATCTATTTCATATTAATCGAGATAAACATTTGCAGAAACGATCTTTTGACATGCAAAGAGAATTACATTTTACACATTGCGACCAGTTCTAAAAATATTTGACTATCGCTTAAGGCCTAATATGTTCCCCTTGTTTTGTATTTGCAAGGGCAATATAAGCACAGACATATCTCTTAATAGCTGGTTGCTATGTGCAGCACCATTCTCTTTGCCACAGATTAATACTCTTTGCATATCCAAGACAAAAAAATGAATAACGAATTTCCATTTGAGAAAAAAGTATCGAAAAATTTAAGGGAATAACAAGCAATATCTCAAAATGATGCAATCAACAAAAAATGTATATGACATAAATTGCGTATTTTAACTCGATCTACATTTTTTGTGTAGTAAGATTTTGTCTATCTCTTATGGTTTACCAGTTATGCAAAAGTCGCTCACAATGAAGAACACTTTTGGAGACAATCCCAGAAAATTCAAGATATAAGTTTTATTTGCATTGAAAATATCTTAAACATATGATATTTTAATCAAAATCGTTAGAGCCATTTTTGAGAAAATTAAAATTTTCGAAAAATGTTCCATGTAAAGGGTAATCTGGGGTGGGGGATTTTCTTGAAAACCTTCGTGTCACATCTCTGGAAGATACTGAACCTAAATACCAAGTTTGGTGTTTATCCGACTGTTCGTTTCTGAGTTATGCTGTTCACAGACACACACACACACACACACACACACACACACACACACACACACACACACACACACACACACACACACACACACCATATTTCCGGTGAAATCTCGGTATCGAATTTTTGGGTGGAATACAATACTTCCCCAACTTACTATACGTAGTAGAGAAAGTAAAAATGATGACGAGAAAAGCACTGATTGACTCGCTCGCTCTTGCTGGACACTTGTGATAGCTTTACATTTGTGAAATAAAGTTTTGATGATGATAATCATCAATGCTGTGTCCACTATTTGTCCTCTTGAGCATCCTTATGCCACTTGAGATGAAATTATGGAGCCCTGTTAATAGAGCTGACGACTAGCCAGGTATATATCTTCAGCAGAATTTAAGCAAGAATTCAAGTGATCTACCCTAAATTACGATAGGGTACTATAGGGTAGATAAAGAAGAAGTTAAAGTGATTACAGGACACTATCAGCTAGTAGACACCAATTTATCAACAGTTCACATCGATAAGCGACTCTCAAGGACGAGAAACCGCTTTTATGTTACTCAGATATCTAACGGGTGAGCAATCCTTGGTGAGACCCATTTCACGGCGTGCGGCCGGCCGGCGAGGCTGGTTGCTGTGTCGGCGGTGCGGGTGAGAGGAAGTCCGCAGTAAATATTGTACGGTTTGTCGCATAAGTTAATTCTAACACGCATAACATAAACACTTAAAAAGAAAAAGGAATTACTCACGTGTATCAAGCAAGGAGATGTTGGTAGTGCCTCCCTTCGTTGTTCAAACATTTCTGGCACTTGCTTAGGAAATTGTCCATTATAGTTCCCTCTGAGAAATGGTAGCAATTTATTGACGAATTTTATTTTTTAAATTCATTTAAAGTGGGTGGATTTGTTTCGTAAAGTTTGTCTTCTAATGTCCCCTCGTTCCCTTGGCTTAACCCAAGAAATTCGATATCGTGGCTTTACTGAAAATGCATGTTTTCAGGCTCCCTGATAAAAAGAAAATAAATTAGAAAAATGTTTATGAGAGAGAGAATATGTATGTGCCTGTGAACAGCTTAATTAAAACACGAAACGTTTATTAAATACCAAACTTGGTATTAAAGATAAGTAACTTAAAGTACGCGACACGAGATTTTCAGAAAAATGCCCCCTCTCCAAACTACCCTTTATATGGTAAATTGTTCGTTATTTTTGAATTGCTCTAGTAACGATTTTGATTAAAATGCCATATGCTTAAGGTATTTGCGAGACGAATACAATGCATTTCTTGAGTTTTCTGGAAATAGCTTGTGAAGCCTTCTTCATTCTGAATGACTTTTGTGTAATTGATAAACCGTAAGAGGTAGACAAAATCTCAACACAGAAAATATAGATCTCGTTAAAGAACACAATTTATGTCAAACAAAAGTTTTTTTTTGTTATGGCGTTAACCAATTCCGAGATATTCTATTATTGGGTTCAATTTTCAAATATTTACACTTTTTCAAGTGGTGAGTAGCCAATAATTTTTCTCGTGGTGATGCAAGGAATATGTGTTTCAAAGATAACTCAGCGATCTGTTTTTTAAAAATCCTCTGTATACTTCTTATAGCTACAACGGAATGTGTAATGAAAGTTTATCTTGATTAACAAGAAATGGAAGAACAAGCTTGAATAAGAGTAGTTTGTAGAAGAGTGAGTAGATAAAGCCACGTGAATGCAACGCATCGGATGTTTAGAAGTTAACGTAGCAAACTGGTGTTGGTAATTTGTAACTCTAATAACTCTAAGGTTTTCTGTGCCGAAATATGACTGTTAAATGTGTGTTAAACATGCCCTCTCGTATAAAATCCTTCTCGTCCGTCCACAATATGGTTGTAGGAAATCTTGGTTCATCAATACATTTATGAAGAAACTACTGGACAAACTGTAGTCGGGGTGGAAAGTCATCTGCCCCCCCCCCCCCGGTATTTGAACTCGGGTGATATGATACGAATGTAATTGCAGTTCGCGCAGAATGCTAGTAACCGAAGACTGGCTTGAATGCATGACATGCGCTATTGCTCTTATGCTTTTGGACGGTCAAGAACCTCCTTTTCTAGAGCCACTGTTCTTACATTTGTTTGGACCCCCGAACGATGCGCTTGTTTTTGGGAAGTTGCTGTTTCTCGCAGTCATTGATGCACGGCAGTAAAGGTGCTGTGTCTCCTTGGGTAAAGCTCAGCACCTTTCGCATTTTCCCAAGCAGCACCATAAACGTAATGCATGCCTGCTAGTTCTGCGCAAGCAAAGCAGAACATTTGTATAATAGGCTGTAAAACTGAAAGTCCGTCCAGTAAACGGAGCACGTTAGTATGTCCTAATAGCTGAGATTGATAACCTCTTGTAGGAAGCACAAAGTCACACAAAATGCTGTATAATATGCGACGAAATCCTTTACCTCTTAAGGCGACCCTATGGTGATGAGATTTTGGTTCAAAATTCAAAATTTCACACTTTTTTGTTTTTGAATTTCTAATAATTTCAAGCCTATAATAACATAACGTAGTATTTTCCATTTTCGGCCTTAATAGAGTATCTCGTGACCCCATATCAAGGCCAGAAGCACAGAACAGTGGCATGTGAGTCGTTAAGCTTTATTTTCTAAGAAACAAAAATTTCCACATTTTTCAGCACATAAAATGTCTCTCAGGATGAATTTTTTTCACCAACCTTTCTGAAATTTGCAAGCTAGGCATACAAAACATAGACAAAGAGCTTCAAAAACTTTTTTTAAAATATGTGAATCGTTCCCACATCGTGTATAAATTGTGAAATAAGTGAAAATTTTGGGGGATTTTTCTGTAGAGCAGAAAATGTTTTTTTCTATAGTTAAACAAATATGGGGAAAAAGACCGATTTGGATATCTTAGTAAGATATTTAGCTAAAGGCACGAAAATCTTATTGTACGAAGTTAAATAATTTGACGTGTAGGACATTTTATATAGGTAACAATATTTATATACAAATAATTAATAGTTGCCAAAGTATTTGCACTAGCTCCATGAAACTTTGCACTCAGATATAAGATAACCTTCAAAGCTTGTGTTTAAAATATTTCAAAACAGGCTAAGAATTGGGATTTTAGAAATTTCACCATAAGGTTGACTTAAATATCAAAACGCAGGTTTTAGGTTAATGATGATATAAACAATGTTAAAAACAGAACACAAAGCGAATTCCAAAATGTAAAGAAAACAAAGCATAAACGATATCCCATTGTCGTGGGGAACAGCGATTTGACAAAATTTCATTTAAACCGACGCGGCGTTTAAAAAATGTTCATGTCCTCTTGCTGGATAACACGACGTTTACAGACAGGCATCCCCTATACGAAAGAACTCAAATATAGCCCTCAAATCACGCCTTCAAATTAATCGGTGTTACTCTGACTCACGCTGTATACAAGGGCGGATTGATAAGTCAGTGACTTTTAAAAGAAAATCATTTTTTTTTCAAAAAATCAATTTTATTTCTCAACATAGTCTCCTTTCAATTCAATACACAATGTCCAACGTTTCTCCAATTTTTTAACCCTTCCAAAAATATGATTTTTCGAAGTCTGCAACATATGAGGTTGTTTCTGACATGATGTGTTCACTGGACGTGAATATCTTCCCAGCGGGCCAATTTTTCAGGTTTGCGAAGAGGAAGAAGTCGCTCGAAGCCAAATCTAGAGAATATGTTGGGTGAGGTAGCAGTTCGTAGCCAAATTCCACAAACTTTGTGATAGTAATGGCTGACTTGTGTGCGGGTGCATTATCCTGGTGAAAGAGAACCTTTCTCATACCCAAAAGTTCGTGCAGAATGTTATACACCCGTTCACTCGAGATGTTTACGGTCTTGGCTATCTCACGGATTTTCATTCGGTGGTCTTCCAACACAATATTGTGAACTTTCTTCATCATTTCTTCAGTTGTGACCTCAACCGGCCGTGCTGTGCGCACGCACCTCTTGTGCTCGAACGGCCACATCGAAATTCTGTGAACCACTTGTGAACCTTGTCATGTGATGAGCAGAGTCCCCATAATACTTGTTCAGCTTTTCCTCCGCTTTCTTCACCGTCTTACCACGCAAAAAGTAGTGCTTTATCAGAACGCGAAATTCACTTTTCTCCATTTTCTACGAAGCAACACAGTCTGCTTATTTTAGACGCTCTCACAATGTTCTAAGAAACAAATGACGACCAACTTCTGCGATTATACGCAGAAGAGACAAACAAGAAACCTGTGATTACAACGCTATCTCTCGTCAAAGTCATGGACTTATCAATCTGCCCTCGTATATATTTATACAGGGTGGACCATTTAAGTTGAGATTGCACAATATCTCCAACACTAAGCGTTGTAGAAAGAAATGTCTTTAATAAAAGTTGCTTGATGTTATGGGGGAAAGAAAATGTCATTAGTCGTGTTTTATTTGGAAGACGTTGTGATGGTCATTTTAGGCTCAATTAATTCTTTTTAAAATGGGAACCGGCCTTTTTTATGTTATTTGCTCACTCCTCATAAAAAGCTAAATAACGTTTGTAAAGCAGTTTGCAATTGTTCTTACGCCAACGTAAATAACAACGAACATTTTGAATGGCTGTGTACGAAGAGCGCAATGAATGGTTGGACCATTCATGGATAGTCATTTGAGGGTCAAGTTACGTTTCGTAATTGGGAGCAAACATTTTTTATTTTGTTTCCTTATTCCTCATCACAAAATAAACAGCTTTTTATAAACCATTCTCTAATGAGAAAACAATATACAAAACATAGGTTCCCATTTAAAAATGTTAAATTGTCATAATATCGCCATCACAACGTCCTCCAAACAAAACACGACCAATGACATTTACTTTCCCCCCATAACATCAAGCAACTTTTATTAAAGGCATTTCTTTCTACAACGCTTATATTTGGAGATTCTGTACTGCAGAGGTCGCGAAAACGTGACTCGCAGGCGCACGTTCCATCTCTGCAACCGTCTGTTTGATTTCCACATGCTGCTGAGTGATGCAGTGCGTGTTGCATATTTGGTGACTCGCGGAAGGAAGTCGTTTTCGCCACCCTTGCTGTACTGTCTCGACTTAAATGGTCCACCCTGTATACAGCAGTCATAGAGGACTGAGATTGTCGGTACAAATTAGGTTATGTCTGAAAGCGTGAGGGGGCGACAAAACTCTTGAAGCCGGACCTGGCAATCTGTTAAGTCGTTGATAGCGATGAACACTCGAATAGATAATCCTATAATGACGCTTTTTGTAAAGAGATTACAAACTCCAACCTTCTCCATATTTTGTCTTTAACAAAATAGTTTTGTTTTCAGGTGTCATTTATGCAACGTTCAAGCTAAATATTCGCAAATGTAAAAATCTTGTGTGTTACGCTCGCATGAATTTCTCTACTCACTCTTCTACAAGCTCGTCTTACAAAAGCGTATTCTTCTATCTACCTAACAAATCGAGATAAACTTCCATTACACGTTTCGTTGTGGGTATAAGAAGGATACAGCAGCGATAGTCAGATTTTTAAGAGCGTGTCGCCATGTATGGCTTTCAAATTCCATGTTTTTGGATGACCACGAGAAAAAACGAAGAGTGACTTACCACTAGAGAAAAGTATACGTATTTGGAAATTCAAACCAAAAACAAAGAATATCTCGACAAATTTTAACGCCATAAACACGTAGTGACATAAATTATCTAATTCATATTCTTTGTGAGCTTTAGATTTAGTAACATTTTGTCTATCTCTCACGGTTTACCAACTATATAAAAGTCATTTTAGATAGAAGAGGATTTCAAAGAATATTCCCAGAAAATTCAAGATATATATTTTATTTTGCATGCAAATATACCTATCTTAAGCATATGTATTAGCGAGATAGCTCCGCTGCAACGTGTATGGCTTGTATTTGGGATGTTCTGGGTTCGATTCCTGGGGCCGGTCACTAACTATGGGTTTTTCGGGGTTTCCTTGGTTGACAAGGCGAATGCTCTTCTACCACAAATTTCCTCTCCCTCATTTCCTATTACTTTGCCATAGGTGGGTCGAGTTCTCCCCGTTTCCACCAGAGGGAAGCCTTCTTTGAGTAGCCCGCTGATTTGACGAGTCATCAAGCTAGGAAACGTTAGGGACCTCTGCGCATCTCTGTCGACCAGCCTGTATGCGGCCTATAGCCTCCTGGGATTCCTTCACCTCATCCGTTCCTCCAGGGGAAGATCTGTGTTGGGTCGAAGTACGAGGTGTCCCCTCCGTTCCCTGGTCCTAAATGTGTGGTAATGTAATCAAAATTGCTACAGCCATTTTAGAGTAGATCATAAATAACAAAAGATTTTCCGTGTAAAGGCCAGTTTTATTTGGGAGGATTGTCTAGAAAAGTCTTCGTGTCGCATGCTTAGATAATGCTGAACTTAAATACCAAGTGTGGTATTTAGCCAACTTTTCGTTACAGAGATGTGTTTTTCAAACACAAATCGAGATACTTTTTTCTAAAATTCTTTTTCCTGGGGTTTCGGAGAGCCTCGAAACATGTATTTCCGGTGATATCTCGATATTGAATTTGGACGTGGAACACAGTACCTCCTCCACTTCTGTAGGTAAGTGGCAAAGAAGGTAAAAATATACATTCTCGATGTCTCAGGCTACGAAAAGTTAGATATTCCCATTAAATGATTCCATGAAGAAATATGTATGTTTTTTTTCAGCTCTTCTTCCACCAATTATTTCCGTTTTACTTTCAGGAGTATGAAATTAGCGCACACAAACTGTGATCTATACTTATTTAACTCTCTGTGGCATTTCTGTATTTCGAAACCTATTGTCATATCTACGTTATCCTATCTGCAATGTACCTACCTGTGTTTCATTTCTCGGCGTGACAGATGACATGGCTAGATGTACCTAAACAAACACAAGTCATTAAATGGGGGCATGGGATCAGTTATAATTTCTCAAGTGACAGAAACTGAGAACAAACGTAAAGGTTTCTGAGTCCCTGTAATCTCGCCCAAAGAAGTTGTTCCAATTAAGCCGGTCAAAATACGGCTTCAGCTGCTCAAGTAAGCTATTTTAGAGTCTAAAACCGGTTTATTTTCGCGATCTCTACATCGAAATTCACTCGATTTTACCCGCGTGACTCGTCAGGATTAGTTGGAATTCATAAAAGCAATGTTTAAAGAGAGCAATAAGTAGCTCAGTGACGTACACCAGGCAGTGCTTTACCTAGAGGCAATGATAGCGTCCCTGGCACTAGTAGGCTTTACTTGAAACTCCTAACACCAATACTGAAGGGAGCACGCTGACCTAGACCAGGTGGTGAGTAACGTAGAGGTACTCCCTGGCACTAGTAGGCTTTACTTGAAACTCCTAACACCAATACTGAAAGGAACGCATTGACCTAGACCAGGTGGTGAGTAACGTAGAGGTACTCCCTGGCACTAGTAGGCTTTACTTGAAACTCCTAACACCAATACTGAAAGGAACGCATTGACCTAGACCAGGTGGTGAGTAACGTAGAGGTACTCCCTGGCACTAGTAGGCTTTACTTGAAACTCCTAACACCAATACTGAAAGGAACGCATTGACCTAGACCAGGTGGTGAGTAACGTAGAGGTACTCCCTGGCACTAGTAGGCTTTACTTGAAACTCCTAACACCAATACTGAAAGGAGCACGCTGACCTAGACCAGGTGGTGAGTAACGTAGAGGTACTCCCTGGCACTAGTAGGCTTTACTTGAAACTCCTAACACCAATACTGAAAGGAGCACGCTGACCTAGACCAGGTGGTGAGTAACGTAGAGGTACTCCCTGGCAGTAGTAGGCTTTACTTGAAACTCCTAACACCAATACTGAAAGGAGCACGCTGACCTAGACCAGGTGGTGAGTAACGTAGAGGTACTCCCTGGCACTAGTAGGCTTTACTTGAAACTTCTAACACCAATACTGAAAGGAACGCATTGACCTAGACCAGGTGGTTGTAAAGTAGAGGTAACGACAACGTCCGCGCGACTAGTTAGTGATGGTTGTAACTCCTAACACCTATACTAAAGGTAACACATTGACCTAGACCAGGTGGTGAGTAACCTAGAGGTACTCCCTGGCACTAGTAGGCTTTACTTGAAACAATTAACACCAATACTGAAAGGAACGCATTGACCTAGACCAGGTGGTTGTAAAGTAGAGGTAACGACAACGTCCGCGCGACTAGCTAGTGATGGTTGTAACTCCTAACACCTATACTAAAGGTAACACACTGACCTAGACCAGGTGGTTGTAAGTTAGAGGTAACGACAACGTCCGCGCGACTAGTAGTGATGGTTGTAACTCCTAACACCTATACTAAAGGTAACACACTGACCTAGACCAGGTGGTGTGTAACCTAGGGGTAACGATATGGCTAAAGGCAATGGACAGCGTGACGGGGGAGCTGGCTGCCCAGCGGATAAATATAGCCGAGAGCTATGTCGGCCACATCCTCTGCGTCGCCAGTGCCCTGCAGGTACCGAGTGAGTGATGTAGTTGCCATGGTGTACAGTGCTGACAACTAGTTCTGGATTTACCGATTCCACATACAGGTTTTCATGTTTTCGTTGGTGCTTGGTGCGGGAACTTCTGTCATTTTAAGTTGATAGTCAAGTGATGCGGGTCTAATTGCTTCCAGCATCCTTCATAAGCGTGCCATGTCTTAGATATACTGCTGTTCTGTTTTCAATTGAACAACACGTGAATAAAGCACATACTTTATATAGTTTACTCAAATAAATTTTATCGTGAGTGCTTCCCGTAAATATTATTTTTCTACGTGTAACAAACTAGCAAACCACAAATTAAAACTAACGTAAAACTGAGTATGACCTAATAGTCGTAGGTTGTAAACGGAGATTTCGTTAATAGTGCATGTTTAGACAAAATGTAACGAAATCCTTTCATTTTAAACACGCGCTAAATTAAATATTGCGAAGTGTACAAAAAGGGGCGTGGCATATGTAAATAAGTGTGTTGTACTTAAAGCAGTACAAGATTACGTTATGTGTATATCGATATTATAAATATCAATGCGTTTTGACGCATGATAACCATAAAAACTAAACATTTGCAATAACAATGTTTTTAAAGTCGCGTATGGCAACGTGCCATTTGATAGTGTGAAGCGCGCTGAAGCAGATCTAATGTATTTTAAGGCATCAGACCATTAAGCTAGTTGTATCATTCTGCAAAGGTCACGTTTACCGCAAACAACTGAAACAAATTATTTTATCTCCCATACTTCAATCTTTCGTAAACAAAGCGAATTGCATTTTATCCAGTATATAAAAAATGTGATACATTCTCATGACTTTCTGTGCCCAGTATCGTTTATTTTAGTGTGCTTTCTACACACTATGCTTCGGAGGCTCATTTTACTGGTGTTAATCGACATAAACATTTGCATAAATAGTTAGATTATACATTTCGTTGTAGATGCAAGGAGGAAAGAGGAAATCAAATCCGTAGTGAGATGTTTAAAAGCGGGCGGCTTTATACTGGCTTAAAAGCTCCACACTCTTTCCGTAATACCGCGAAAAACAACTGAATAGCGAGAGCACTTTATAAATGACGAAGTATTGAACAATTCAAATAATACATATTTCGGAAATGGATGATACCACAAAAATGTTATTTGAAATGAATTGTATGTTTTAAAGCGTTCTACAGTTTTCGTGTCGTATGTTTTTTTTTTTTACTAATTTTTACGCTTTACTTACAAAAATTTCAAAATCATTTCCGAATGAAGAGGATTTCACAGGCTATTCCCAGAAAGTTCATGATATACATTTTGTCATGTAAATATCTTAAATATAATATATTTTAATAAAAATGGTCAGAGCCATTTTTTAAAAAATTAAACATTTCGAAAAATATCCCATGTAGAGAGTAGTTCAGGAATGGGGAATTTTCTTGAAAACCTTTGTGTCGCTTCTTTGGAAGATACTGAACTTAAAATACGTTGGTATTTATCTGACATTTCGTTTTTGAGTTGTGTTCACAGCATACATACACCCACATCGTTTTTCTAAACTTTTTGGGGGTTCCGGGAACCTCAAAACATGTATTTGTGGTGAACTCTGGACACCGAATTGTTGGGAGGCATACAATACTTTATTTACCTACTGTAAGTACGCAGTAGAGAAAATAAAAACGCTTACGAGACACCCTTTGTATGCTGTTCCATGGAGCAGATAACTTCAGGTGGTAACGAGGAACCAAGTTCAATGGCGGGAACAACACTACTGTGGTTAGAGCTTCAAAAATGACACGAGGACGAACATTTCTGGTACAATAAATAGAATTATTCCTCATAATCCCGTCATTACTTCCTTTGTATGACATCCCTGACTTTCTGGTACAACGTCTCGTCATCATTGTCACTTGAACACTACTGTCCTCTTGATTGTGTAAAAGGAACTTGTAGATGAATAAGCATTCTAAGCTGCAAACATAGTACTTAATGTAACGTAACATAAATATGTATTAAAAGAATCGGGAACAGAGGAAGAAAACGAACACACATAGCGTACTCACGTACTACTTAGGCATTTTAATAGGTAACGTTGCTACTATTTTTCAAATTAAAATCCATTCAAATAAGAACTGCCCCTATTATATTACTTTCTGAAATTAATATTGCATTCCACCCATAAATTCGATACCGAGGTTTCAACGGAAATACACATGTTTCGAAAAGTGTGTCTGTGAACAGCATAAATCAAAATCGAAACGTCGGTTAATAACCAAACTTGGTATTTAAGTTCCACATCTTCCAACGACGCAACACGAAGATTTTCAAGAAAATCCCCCCAACCAAACTCCCTTTAAATGGAAATTTTTTCGAAAAATATTGATTTTTCCCCCCAAAAGAAGACTGTAAATTTTGATAAAATACCATATATTTAAGATATTTACACGACAAATAGAATCTATATCTTAAATTTTGTGTAACTGTAAGGTAATCTTCCGTGGTATAGGGGTACCATGGTTTCTGAAGTCGCGGGTTCAAACCCGGCGGAGGGCGATGGATTTCTTCGGGCGTAAAAATCCTTAGAATGGCTTTCTTTGGAAGGGAAGTAAAGTCGGTGGTCCCCTGTCGTACATTTACGACACATAAAAGAACCTCAAGCCTGATAAAGAGGCCTCTGGGCATAATTTCCGGTCTTTCACGCCCATTATAGAATGGGACGCTAAGGACCATAGTAGTTAAAGAGCGTCCATAAATAAATCTCAATTAAATTTTCCTTGTGTAACTGTAAAGCGTAAGAGTTTCACAAAATCTTAATGAAAAGATGTATATCAAGTTAAAGCACACAATTTATATCAAACTTTTTTTCGTGAAGTTAACCATTTCTAAGGTATTCCTTGTTATTGGTTTAAATTTCCAAATAGTTATACTTTTCTCAAATCGGAAGTCGTCCGTTTTTTTTCTCGTGGTACGTAAAGTGCATGGAATTTCAAAGCCATCGCATACCGATACGCTCTTTAAAAATGTGACTATCGCTTTACCTACTGTATTTTACAAAAACATCTGTACATGTGAATTAAAGTTTATCTGGATTAACAAGCAGTAGGTACAAGAATAAGTTTTTGTCAGAATTGTTTATAGAAGAGTGAGTAGTGAAAGTCATGGGAGTGCAGCACATCATACATTCTATGAATACATCTAGAATTTTTCCAAGGTTGTGCAAAAAACTCAATAAATAAAAATCCAAACTTTGAGTAGTTATATATTTAAGAAAAGCAAAGCACCAAGCACCAACTCAGGCGACTCTCTTTCAGTACAGCCCGCGATGAGTAAAGCACATGAATTTGGTGTCACACTGCAACGGAATAACCCTAAACAGGCATGGGGTCTCCGGCTTGTTGGTGGCTCGGATGCTGGGGCACCACTCATCATCACCAAGGTTAGTAGCCATGCCGCAGCTCTGTTCGCGTTATTGCGTCAACTGTTATACTCTCTCTCACTGTTTCCCTCCATTTCCGCCTTTTCTCCATCTCCTCTTTATGTACATATGACGTGATGTTTTGATACCCCTTTACTTTAAAACATAAGTAAAAAGTTTAATGATACACATACAGGTGAGCCAAAAAACTACGAACCGCCTGCGCGGTGTTTTTCCTGTCGCGTCTTCGGCGCTCGTTGCCGTCTGCCGCTATCATAGAAAAGCGTGAATGAAACCATACAACATTTTAAAAACTACTTTTAAAGGATTTACTTACCAACTTTATGAAAGGAAATGCTGAAACTGGCCACTGTCATTGTCCATACATTTGTGGCACCTGTTTAGGAAACTATCCATCATGGAATTTTTGGAGGGAATTTTCCAAATGATGACTAATGTCGTCTAATGTTTCCACTTCCTGTGGCCAAATTTGCTGCAAAGTTCATGGATTGTTGTACGGCCTGGAACGTTTACACCTGGAAATCTTTCTGCAAATCGTACTTTTACTTGGCGAGCTGACCGAGTTAACACATACGAATCATAAATAAATACACGCTGTGCAGTAGAAAACGTATACTGAGTCATAATATACTTTGTGACTAAGTACAGGACAAAATAATAAATAACTCGTAATAACTGAACTGCATCACATCACCGTCAACTCAAAACTGCACTTCATACTGCACAGCAAAACCACAACAGCGTGACTTTGTTTATAGCAGCAGTGCGTTATCATGATTTTATCATATTTCCACACGCCCAGTGGAAAAACACCGCGCAATCGGTAATACTGTTCATAAAATACCCCTCCGGGGTAACTTAAAACATAAAGTGTACAAGACAAACCCACACACCCTGGAAGGATTAAAACAAAATATCCGCCAGGAAATTTCTCAACGAGAACTATGGCGAGTGTTGGATAGTTTCCTAAAGAGGTGTCAAAAATGTATGGACAGCGACGGTGGCCAGTTTCAGCATCTCCTTTCATAAAGTTGGTAAGTAAAGCCTTTAAAAGCAGTTTTAAAAATGTTGTATGGTTTCTTCCGCGCCTTTCTATGATAGCGGCAGACGGCAACGAGCGCCGAGGACGCGGACAGGAATAACACCGCCGGTTCGGAGTCTTTTGGCTCACTCTGTATTTGTGGTTGCTCAATACTTTGGGAGGGGGTGGTATCGGAACTAACACGTGTATTAACTATTCATCCTATCGAAGCTTTATAACAACAGTAATTAAAATTGTCAAGAATATTTTACTAAAAATCTTTGTTATGTAATCATTTTCAAAAAGTGCCCAATAAACGATTTTTTTGATTTTGCGCTTTGTAGCAGTGTGCTACTGAAGTTGGTATGCTGGCTCGAGGTTAGCTGCTTCGCTTCTTCTGCTGTTGCTGTCCTAAATGACCTATATTTGCCTAGCTACTCTTATCTAGGGTCGGATAATGATAGTTGAGTAATGTCTGGATGTATTCCAATTAAATAAACAACAATAATGAAGCTGCTGGCCAATTACATATCATATTTGTCCAGAACACTTGAAATTCCCCGAACTGCACATTATTTCCCCGCTCCTTTGTTATAATGTAAGATGTATCTACATCAGAGCTCACATGCTTCCCATCCGCACAGACCGACGTGAAGTGGACCTCTTGAAGATTAGAACTGGAACAAGATTTCTCTGGATCGCTCCCTTTTTATACTCTGCCAGACACGTTAATTTTCTCGCTGTAATATATAACGTGTTTTCCAATTGGTTAGTGTGTTTGGCGCCTTATAAAAATAAAATCGTTCATGTGTTTTTCTCTGGCAAAACTTGACTACTTTGGGAATTCCGAGTTACCTCAGTCTCTTTTTAATGCTATTTATCTCACTCACTCCATCACTGTTTCTCCTCACCACTGTGCTATTCGTTCACTTATTTTAGCCTACTCCCTGTGATGAAGTTTTCTCAGTTATTCTGTGTGGTCCTTACTAAATTACCTTTCTCTGTTAGCCAGTTTCCTGTACAAATTTTGTCCTTTATATTATTCAGTTCTGCTTGCATACATACATAATATTCTTATATTATATTATTTAAATACTTATTTACTATTGCTATCTTTTTCTGATTCCCTATTCTTTCTTAATTAGTCTCTGTTTTATTCTATCATTATTTCCTGTTTTGACGTGTTTCTTTCTACAGTTATTATTTTCTCTAACATTTTTCTTATACAATTCTTTATATTTAACGTGAGGTAGATATTCCCTCTACAGCTCTATTAGAAGCACCACTTTGGAGGAAGTGCGCAATATAGATACTACAGGGGTGGGCAAAAGTAGGTATATAATAAAATTATACCTAAAATACTACGGGAGGGCTACACAATGATGAGTTCTGTTTTCAACAATATAGGGTTCTTGCTCACTAAGCACGAATTGTGCGAGACTTTTAGACACATAATTTCCAAATACCTAAGAGAATAGGGCGAAGGGAATCAACTCAACGGTCACCAAGATCTCCGGATCTTACCTCTATGGATTTCTTTTTAGGAATGTTTCTTGAATACATGTGTAAGCAGAAATGATTTAGTTCATTAGGGAGACGTGTCAAGAAATTGATACAAATAAAGGACTGAGTAGTAAAATGTGTTTGAATGTGAAGTACAGACTACAGCTATGCGTAAATGCTGAAGACCAATGTGAATATTCATAAGAGAATGTCCTAATTCTACCTGTTACTTCATAAACCTATATCATATTATATTAGGGTTCCTTTGCATACTTCATATTTCATTAGCTACTTTTGCCCATTCCTATACCAGGTGAGTCAGCCGCCCTTACCGATCCAATTTATGCTCTTAACATGTTCCCGTGAGGAAATTGTGTAACACAGATATCTTTGGTTTCCCACTCAGCGAGATGACTAATGTGACAAATGTTACAGCATCGCTTTTAATGCATTTCTAATACACAGTTGACGCTAAGGAAACATTTTCACAACAAGCACATACTTTGGATAGCAAACTCTCATGCTTCTACATAGTTCAGTTGGAAGAAGTGCTCCTTGTAGTAAAGTTGGTTTGAATCACGTGGGTAAACTTATTTTTTAAGGTGTTGTAATATTCACAAATAATCTTGTTTTAAACTAATATTATATTTCAGTGTTAATACCTTTTAATTTGCAATTGTTTTATTTTTATTTAATAGGTTCTTATTGATTGTGTTTATTTTTTGGTAAACTACAGTTAGGCAAGTGTTTAAATGCGACGTAGGTATATACATTTGATGTTGATGGGGTAAGGATTCTTCACATTTGATCTCAGACAATAAGCAAATTATACCACATATGCTTAGCGTGCAAATTGAAACAGCGGAGTTCTTTGATGCAGTGCACAGAAATGTATTTTGTAATAAATATCGCCTCCTGTTGGTATGTTATGGTGGCCCTGAAAGGATCCTTTTGTAACAAAATTCTGCTTGTTTGAAGTCATTGGTGATTACCAATGCTCAAACGCGACTCTTTTAACGAATGAAGTGCTCAAAGTGATGTTAATGCACACCTGGGCATGCTGTTGCATGGGAATTCTGACTCGGTGTAACAGGCGGGTGTGATGAATCTACAGGCCACCGTAATATGTTGGCGAAGGCTCTCTAGATCTTCTGGCTGCTCTGCATAAACTTGTTGCTGTAAATAATCCCAGAGGAAGAAGTCCAGAGGCGTTAGGTCAGTTGATCTGGCTGTCCAGGAGACTGGTCCTTGTCTTCCTATCCAATGACCAGAATGTGCCGCATTTAGATGATTGCAGACGATCGTTGACCTGTATGGTGTAGCACCATCGTGTTGAAACCAGATCGTTAATTGCTCTTGTAGTGGTACATTTTCCAGTAGCAACGGGAGCTTATTACGGAGAAGTCCAGGTAGCCCGTTCCTGTTGGATGCCCCTCGAAGAAAACTGGTCCAATAAGAGGTTGCCCAAGATTCCGCACCAGCCATTCAGTCCCCACTGCTGTTGGAAAGCCGCCTTCCTTACCCACTGACGATTATTAACACTCCAATATGCATGTTGAGGCGATTTACGGTCCCGTTGTTGTGGAATCTTGATTCATCCGAAAACAGGATTCTGGAGACGAACCCCATATAATTTGCCACTCGGCCCACCATCCATTCACAGAAGTGTATCCGAGCTTCGTGGAGTGCTTGGTGTAGGTGCAAATGCTATGGATGAAATTTATTGGCTCGCGGTACTCGCACTCTCACCACAGGAGTTTGCCCATGTTCTAGTATGCAGATTGTTTCGTATGACATTCAAAACAACTTGCGCATTAACACCGGATGCCACTGATGCGTCTCTCACAAGAGGTGTCCTTGCAAGTGACGATGTTGTACGGAGACGTCTCTCAACATTCTGCAAAGGTTTTGGTGTTGGTTACCATCTATTTGGATATCTCTCCTGGTATAAATGTATTCGCTCTCTCCTCTCCGTAGACAAGGAACATATCAACGTACTTGTCTGTCGAATACACAGCAAAGGACTGGCACAAATGTGACTGTATTCTGTCACAACTGCATACGTGAGGAGGAAGGCAGTTGACATTCAAAACATCACTTTTCTATGTAATACTGGTCAAAAGGGGACAGAAAGGTATACAATTTGTGTTTAGGTTATTATACTCATTCCATTACAAAATTTATACATTCAGCAACTATTTAGATTATAATTTCGTTAAAAACTGTGGGATTCTAAAAGTACATTCTTAAGTAATCGATTTTCAAGCATTAATGAGAAGAAAGAAAGACAAACAACGCAAGATTTGAACCCACGTTACTGGCGACTAACGCTCAGCAGTATAATTTCACTCATCTACTTGGACGCTTGGTTGAGAGTACCTTTGCGGTTAAACCTTGGCCAGACGCCGCGCAGGTACCACCTTGCTACTTTGCATGTATGATATAATCTTTTAAGAGTGTTGTAATTTAACTTGCATAAGTTATTCTATATGTTATTTGAGATGCACCTGTGGTAGTTTACGCCGAAATTGAAATAAACCATTACTTAATAATCTTTGTGTCTTGATTGTACAGCGTCCATTTTGGATACAGCGTGTCTCTAATGTATCCTGTCTCTATTTACAAAATTCCCTGTATTGTTTTAATGGTTTTGATATTGAATACATACGAGGGCTGATCAATAAAGACTGAGACTAATTTTTTTCATAGATATTTATTACTCCATTTCAATGTTGACATGGTCTTTTTCAAAGTAGTCCTCTCCTACTTGAATGCACTTTTTATAGCATCTCTGCCAGTCCTCGAACACATGGTACAGGCCATTCTTTGTCAGGTCTTTGAGAATCGCCTACTTTTCTTCAGCACTGCTTCAGTGCTCTCAAATCGAATGCCCCGAAGCTTTGCCTTTAGTGATGGGAATAAAAAGAAATCACAGGGGATAAGATTGGGGCTATAAGGCAGATGCGGCACACAGTTAATGTTGAATTTAGCAAAAAATTCCTGGACTTGATTTGCAACGTGAGGCCGCACGTTGTTGTGATAAGTTCTG
Organism: Deroplatys truncata; assembly: GCA_030765065.1. Classification (NCBI taxonomy): domain Eukaryota; kingdom Metazoa; phylum Arthropoda; class Insecta; order Mantodea; family Mantidae; genus Deroplatys; species Deroplatys truncata. The sequence continues at coordinate 24,325,320 of CM060987.1, forward strand.
GATGTTTCCTTGCAATGTGCATCCTCGGTGTAGCTAATACTGACGTGTAGTACGCTGCTGTAACAGTGGTGTGAATGGGAATAACAATCACAGCAGCTGTGTTGATGTTGACTTCAATCATAGCAGAAGCCGGAGCACCAGGCCCACCTTGCTTAGCACAGAGGACTCGCTCTACTTTGAAGTCTTTGAACCACCTAAACACTGTTGCATAAGGTAGTGCATCTTCACCGTATGCTTGCTTCAGCTTTTCCAAAGTTTCAGAGGCTGTATGATTTAAACGAAAACAAAATTTTATTGCTCCTCTTGTGTCACCTTCATTTTGTGGTATGCGAAATTCAACTAGGGTCAACAATATACAGCATTACTACCAACCTACCGATACGAGAGTGCTGCCGCCTATGGACATTATACATGAAACCCCGCTCTTTTCAAATATTCATGGTAGCGACAGGAAACTCTCAAGAAAGCTGCAGGAAAAATCAATCTCAGTCTTTATTGATCAGCCCTCGTATGATTTGTCCATTTTATCAGGGAGTTTTAATCAGTTGAGTAGCTATGTACACTGTAACGTAAAAGTTTTAAAGTCTGCTGGAGTCTCGGGGTTTGCTGTCAACAAATGAGTCGTATAGTTTTATTGTACTTTAGTGCGGATTACCTTATGTCCCTTAAACAGTTTTCCACTGAATGTTGAGCCTTCGTATATCTAAACACGTCAATTAGTAAGTTCCTAAGCAAAGAAAATGGACTAAAATCGCAATTGCTGCTTGAAGAATGACCTATCTTCCAAAAAAGATGCGTGTCTTCAAGGTTGTCCATTATAGACGTTAGTGTGAATTATTCATCCAAAATGAAACAACTACCAGATACATTTCTGTTATAGCTTGTACAACAAGGAGAACCAGCTGCTATGCTAGCGTTATTGTGTTAAATCTGGAGATTCTTGTCTCACTTCATCTCTCAATTTTCAGAGTCCCTCCCTCCCATCTCCTTCCCTTTCTTTCTTACTATATCCATCTACCATTCTCCTTCTCCCTTTTCTAATCTTGCATTCTTTCCGTTCTCACACTCTCCCTTCTTCCTTCCATCACCCTCACTTTGCAACTTGTATGTCATGGGATGTTTTGAAAATCGGCAATAACATTGGTTTTGCTGAAGTTTTATTAAACCATAAGTAAAAACCTCAACAGTACACATCGTACCTCTTCCCTACGCTTGCAATGTGATCGTGTCAACGGTTTATGAACACGAATAAAACACGAGTTGTTACAATTTCTTAAGTATTCATCTCATTGGAATTATATAATTGACGACACTTGTTACAAACATTAAGCCTATAAGGTTTAGTTACGCAAAATTTACAAAAAAAAGCTTAATAAACGAAATATTCCATTTTTTTGTACTTTGAGTCCCCTATGCACACACATACATATATGCATACACAAATGCAACCGAACATTAATAAGTGCGATTTCCGGCTTAATGGTAGCCCATTGTATAGGTTAGTATCAAATTGTTATTCATCATGAATACAAAATTGTCAGAATTTTGTTTCCAGCTTTATTGTATGTCTAGATATAAACATAAGGGAATATTTAAAAGAGTGTTTCTAAAATATTAATCCATTTTATTCAGCTCGTTTTGCACAGTGTATAAATGATACTTATTTGCAGTGGCTATGTTCTCTTATACTAAGTAGAACGTGACACGTGTGCTTAAACGGATATATTGCATGAATAATAAAATATGCTTCAAATGGTACCGACATTCAAGCTGAAAACCATTGAATGACTATTAGCTTCCTTTTATCTGCGAATTAGAATAATTTCTTATACACAAATTTTATAGATTCTTTCGAACTATAAGTACACATAGATTACGCCTTATCTATACTGGAATAATTAGGCACATATTATCAGATTTAAGAAACTCTGAATATTGGATAGGCAGCAGTGAACACCATCCAAAAAAGCCTTCATGTCATGGAGCTCTGCAATCGTTGGATCCCCCATCACCTCACAAATGAGCGGAAACAGGCACATGTACAATGATGCCAGGAAATTACAGAAACATTTCATGGGGGAAGATCCAAAAAAATTGTAATATCGCAACAGTGAAGAAAGTTGGATATACCAGTGCTACCAAAACTAAGCAACAATCATCGGTCTGGGTCATTCCAGGAGAGGATGCCCCAACAAAAGTGAGCCGATCAAGAAGTTCTGGCTAGATGATCTGTTCGTTCTTCTCAGCTAGTGGTCATATTGTGACAGTTCCGCTTGAGGGACAAAAGACTGTCAATGCAAGATGGTACACCTCAAAATGTCTGCCACAAATCCACAATGAATTGAGAACAAAGTGTCCCAATACTGGTGTATGTTGAATTTTGTTCACCACGCAGCGTCTCTACCCACACTGCACTAGAAAATACTCAATTTCTGCAGGAGTCAGGAGTCAAATATTTGTCCCATGCTCCCTACAGTCTAGGTCTGGCTCCATGCGACCTTTTCTTTCCCAAAAATCAAAGAAACAAATCGAGATCAACAGTTTGAATCACCTGAAGCTGTAGTAGATGCTTATGATGAATGTATTTGCACTCTCTCCAAAGAATGACGTTCAGCACTCGATAAATGGTGCAAATGGTGCAATGGGAGAATACATTGAAAATATGCAATGATCAGATCTAAATTTTAAAAATTGTATTGCATTCATTCTCAAATCTTTTAGGGAACCCTCGTAAAGCAGAAACTTTGCGCAGGATTGCCACTGGAGGGGACACAAGGATTAACCCATCCCTGCTTTGTTTTTCGGTTTGCCTATCGTTCAAGGAGCGTCTGTTCTACTACACTGTGGCGCCCTAAAGTGCGACCACCCACATCACATGAAGTTGGAGGGAGAAAGGAGGAGAATGACACCGAGTGTCATAAAATGACGCGCGTGTTGTATTACAGTAATTTCTAAAATACTCAGCCGATTTTCACAATTTTTTCACCCATGAAAAACACTGTTCTTCCGGCAGACATTGGCTATGAAATATTTCATAGCACCTGAGCGGCTAATCAGGTTGGAAAGTGCGATAGTAGAGATATGGGGTTTCATGCTTTTGAAATACTTTTGCATCTTCCTATTTTTTGCGCTCTACCCACGATACTTTAAACTGACGAAGTAAGAAGACACTTGGCAGACCTTAGTCTAATGGCGTGGATTAATGTTCCCTAGCAATTTATGGATTACGCATAACATACTCCCGAAAATCTTTCTCGAAAATACACTAGAAACGTCTCGCAATTTCACTATTAGGTATGCTTCATACGTTAAAAGTGGACTAGCAAGGGTTTTACCTAACTATTTTCATTTAAAATAATGTTTATTTTTAACTTAATTATTTATTTGTATGTATGCTAAAATGCATTGCTGCTTACCCTCTCTATATTACACTTTTTTGTAAACCAAGTACTTTGCATATTAATTATCGTGCTATTTATGATGTCTTTTTGGTTCACATCAGTTTTTTCTGGTGTTTTATTACACAGCGCGTTTCAAAAATTCCGCATATTTTCTGCTGCAGCTGTAACCACATGAAAAAGGACTGCTGTAACTCAATAACAACGGCAGCTATCACATGTTCAAGATAGGACACACTTGTTGAAAGACCCTTTACTTAAAAATGCTTAGCTTACACTTTTATAACTAATAGATTATAAAAAACAACCTGCACTGCCCAGAAATGAAAAGGAAGGTTGTTGAAAAAATATCCCACTACAAACTATTAGGCAAGCTGTAAGTAAAAATTAGAAAATGTGGACCACAGTCCATTAGTTTTACGGCACCCATTTCCGTGAATAGCAGGGGATTTTCCATTAATTAATATGATAGGGCAGAGTTTATTTGTGTGTCATCACGATTATGGTGGAATAAAGGTTTTAAACTGCCTGTGTATTAAATGTGTTAAATCAACTCACTATTGCGCTCCTCGAAGGAGTCCTAACGTGTGTCTAAACATTACACTCATGGCGAAATAGACGGTGCGTTTCAACAACGGACTTACGAGGGCTGTCCCAGAAGTACCCGACCTAACAAAGAAAACAAAATTTTCGTAAAAACATCTTTATTTATCTACATAGTCTCCTTTCAGCTCGATACCCAGTGGTGTCCAATTGCTTCGATACTCCGTTTATAGTGAGAACCGTCGAGTTCTGCAAAATAGCCATCAACTGCAAACTCCACCTCTTCATTGTTGGCAAATCTTTTACCACCAAGCCATTTCTTCAACTTTGAAAACAGAAAATAATCAGAGGGGACTATGTCTGGCGAACAGGGTGCATGAGGAAGCAATTAGAACTTTAAATAATTGATTTTGGCCATGGCGATAATGGATGTGTGAACTGGTGCATTGTCTTGATGAAACAGAACATTCTTTTTCGCTAAATGCGGCCGTTTTTTCTTGATTTCATCATTCAAACGCTGCAATAAGTTTGCATAATACTCGCCATTGATTGCTTTTCCTTTTTGAAGATAATCAATGAAAATTATCTCACGCGCATCCGAAAAAAAACTGACGCCATGACCTTGCCTGCAGATGAAACTATCTTTGCCTTCTTTGGAGCCGATTCTCCCCTTTCAATCCACTGTTTTGACTGTTACTTCGTCTCAGGTGTGAAGTGATGCACCCATGTTTCATCCATGGTTATGAATCGACACAAAAACTCGGCTTTATTGCAGAGAAACATCGCCAAACACTCGACTGAAATGTCCTCGCGACGTTGCTTTTGTTCCATTGTGAGTAAACGCGGCACCCATCTTGCGCACAGCTTTCTCAAGTCTAAATTTTCAGTTAGTATGCAATGTACAGCACTTTTTAAAATGCCTGCGATGTCTGCTAGTTCGCGCACTTTCACTCGACGCTCATCCAAAACCATTTTGTGGATTTTCTTAACAATTTCTGGCGTGGTCACCTCATTTGGTCGACCACTGCGATGTTCGTCTTGGCAGCTCGTACGACCTCGCTTAAACTCTGCCACCCAATATTTTACTGTTGTAAACGAAGGAGCAGACTCTCCCAGGGTAGAATCTAGCTCAGCTTTAATATTAGTTGGACTAAGACCTTTCAAATGAAAGTATTGTATCACATAACATGGCCAGTTTTATCCATATTTACAAATTTGCTGAGAGAGTTCAATATTGATAGCTGCCAAACAATTACTAAACAGCGTAGCTTCGTCAAACTTCAAACTTAAGGTTTATAAGGTTGGTACTTTCTACCATAGTCATTTGTTTGAAACAACAACCGCTATATATACGTCAGGTCGGGTACTTCTGGGACTGCCCTCGAACTTTCAACATAATTACGTTGATACCACAAATATGCGTAGGTTAACTGGCCAAGCATCCATGATAAACAAAATTGCATATTTGGAAGTTCGTGTTGCCTTGGCAACTTTTCATTATCACTACTGTGATTTCATTTTACAGCTCTACCAAAGTAATCAGAACCAAATGCCGGACCCTGTTCCTGAAGAAAACGCGGCGATAAGCAAAGAACTGCGTCGGGTGGGACGAATTGCTGGGAGCGTGACAAGTAGAGCAAAAGTTTTGCACTTCTTGTTCCAATTACTGTGTTTACTTGGGCAAAGAGCTTTCTTGTGTAATGCAACAAGACCTGTTGCCAATGGCATTTCGGTGCCCTTGTTTTTAAACAATATCTCTGTTTATTCTGTGGATTCAAGACAGAAAGGTCAGGTTTGCCACATAACAAAGAATAATCTGATGCGTTACATTCACATGAATTTTTCGGTCCACTATTGTTTATTTTTATAACTTCTACAGACCATTCTTATCAAAGATTATTTTTTTTCTAACTACTAAAGTAGCAGTACTAAAAGCGTTTTTAGTAGTTTTACTATTAAACTAGTAGTAAAACTACTAAAAAAAGTTTTTCTAACTCTAACTAAAAGAAAATTTTCTAACTACTCTATGTTAATCTAGATAAACATTTGCAAAAATAGTGTCATTACATATTTCGATTGTATATACAAGGGTTATAGAGGAAACCGAATCGATAGTCAGATGTTTGAAAGCTTGTCGGTATATGCCGGCCTTGAAATTCCATACTCTTTCCATGATATTGCAAGAAGCAATGGAATAGCGACAGCATCCTAAGCAACGACAAAGTGTTGAAAAATCCAAACCAATAATAAGGATATTTCGAAAATTGCTGATGCCACAGAAAAAGTTACTTTAAATAAAGTATATGTATTACAGAGGTCTACATTTTTTACGTAGTACGTATTTGTCTAATTATTATGGTTTCCCGTTATACAAAGTTATGCAAAATTCCTTTCTAATGAAGTGGACTTCACAGGTTGTTCCCAGAAATTTCAAGATACACATTTCATTTGTCACGTAAATATCTTAAATATAGCGTAATTTAATTAAATTGAGAAATTAACAAAAGATGTTACATGTAAAGGGTAGTTTGGATCGGGGAGATTTTCTTGAAAATCTTGATGTCATATTTTTGTAAGGTACTGAACTTAAATACTAAGTTTGGTTTTTGGTATTTTTTTGACTTTTCGCTGTTGAGGTTTGTTATTTACAGACACACTCACTGACCTATTTATAAAAATCTGATTGTTACATTCACATGACATTATCTACTCTTGTACAAACCATTTTTACAAACGATTATTCTCCATCTACTTCATGTTAATAGAGATAAACATTTGCAGAAATTGCTAATTTTCTTGTAGGTGCAAGGGTAATTGGTAGGCTTTAAGCGATAGTCAAATGTTTTAAGTGCTGGTTGCTATGTGGAGCATCCCATTCTCTTTCTATGTCCAGGACATGATAAAATGAATAACACATTCCCATTTGAGAAAAAGTATAAGTATTGGAAAATTCAAACAAATAACAAGGAATATCTCGGAAATGGTTCACTCCACACACAAAAAAATGTATATGACATAAATGTGTGTGTGTTTTCTATTTTATTTTACGTCGCTTTAACAGTTACTAAGGCTTGCGACCAAGCTGGGACTAATGACACTAGGTGACAAATGAAAACTTTTTCTGTGCTACGATAAAAATAGTTGACTTTTACTAATTTCGGTGCACAGAATTAAAAAAATGCATTCTGTTTTCCTGTAGCACATCTTGTTTTGGCAATTGCGACGGATCTGTTGGTGGATAACTCTTAGAACGACATGTGATGGGCAGTCAGCGTTCTAGGTCTCATGCAACCAGATCTTTTTGTGTAGAAAAAGTTTGCGTATCTCTTACGGTTTACCAGTTATGCAAACGCGTTGAAATTGAGAGGAATTCTGGGGAAATTCCCAGAAAATTCAAGATATACATTTAATTTTTTATGAAAATATCTTAAATATATGATATTTTAATCAAAATCGTTACAGCCATTTTTGAAAAAACAAAATTTTCGAAAAATGTTCCATGTAAAGGGTAGTCTGGGGTGGAGGGTTCTTGAAAATCTTCGTGTCGCATCTTTGAAAGATACTGAACCTAAATACCAGGTTTGGTATTTATCCGACTTTTCGTTTTTGAATTACGTTGTTCAGACACGCAGACACATATCCACACAGACACACACGGAGACCTTTTTCTGAAAATGCTTTATTTGGTTTCAGGGGCCTCAAAACATGTATTTCCGGTGAAACATCGGCATCGAATTTCTGGGTGGAATACAATATTACTCAACTTGCTGCAAGGGCGTAGTAGAGAGTAAACATAAAATGTTGTATATTTGCGAGTTTGTGTTAAAATAATTGCAATTTGTCTGCGCCTCGTTTTTCTACACAACTGAGTAAAATTTAGGTCTGCCTTCAGCAAAAGAGACTTTAAGCATGTTCACTTTATTGGTTGGTTAAAATAGCATCTTCATTTAACAAAGCGGATTTGAGAAATGTAGCTCCACATCATTAGTAGACCAAATAACACGGTCAAGCGACAGCTCAAATTGGCGTGCTTGCAGTGATCCCCCTATTCACTCGGACTGCATCCTTCTGTTGAAGCAAATATAAACCAACAACATCTTGGCTCTTCCCAATGGGAAGTACAATATTACTTTCTCTACTACTTATCTATAGTAGGTAGAGCAAGTATTCGATACCGAGGTTACACCGGAAATATACGTTCTGAGACTCCCCGAATAAGAAAAAAAAGTATTTTTACTTTCTCTACTACGTATAGTAAGTAGGGGAAGTATTTTATTCCACCCAAAAATTCGATATCGAGATTACACTGAAAATACATGTTTTGAGGGCTTCTAAACCCCCCCCCCAAATTTAGAAAAAGGTCCGCGTATGTGTGTGTGTGTATCCGCGTGTATGTTGTTTCTGTGAACAGCATAACATAAGAAATCTGATGTGTTACACTCACATGACTTTTTCTACTCTTGTACAAACTATTTTACAAACGCTTATTCTCCATCTACTTCATGTTAATCGAGATAAACATTTGCAGAGTCTATCTTATTGCTAATTTTCTTGTAGATGTAAGGGGAATATATATTTACAAGGGCAATTTGGAAATACAGTAGCCTTTAAGCACATACATATCTCTTAATAGCTGGTTGCTAGGTGCAGCACCATTCCCTTTCCCACAGATTATAACTCTTTGCATATCCAAGACAAAAAATGAATAACGAATTCCCATTTGAGAAAAAGTATTGAAAAATTTAAGGGAATAACAAGCAATATCTCGAAAATGGTTCACTCAACAACAAAAAATGTATATGACATAAATTGTGTATTTTAACGCGATCTACATTTTTTGTGTAGTAAAATTTTGTCTATCTCTTATGGTTTACGAGTTATGCAAAAGTCGTTCACAATGAAGAATACTTTTGGAGACATTCCCAGAAAATTCAAGAGATACATTTTATTTGTCATAAAAATATCTTAAACATGATATTTTAATCAAAATCGTTAGAGCCATTTTTGAGAAAATTAAAATTTTCGAAAAATGTTCCATGTAAAGGGTACTCTGGGGTGGAGGGATTTTCTTGAAAACCTTCGTGTCGCATCTCTGGAAGATACTGAACCTAAATACCAAGTTTGGTGTTTATCCGACTGTTCGTTTCTGAGTTATGCTGTTCACAGAGACACACACACACACACACACACACACACACACACACACACACACACACACACACAGACACACACACGGACATGTTTCCAAAAATGCTTTTTTTGGATTTAGGGGGTCTCAAAACATATATTTCCGGTGAAATCTCAGTATCGAATTTTTGGGTGGAATACAATACTTCCCCTAATTACACTGAAAATACATATTTTGAGGGTTCCTAAACCCCCCAAAAATTTTGAAAAAGGTCCTCGTATGTGTCTGTGTGTATCCGCGTGTATGTTGTTTTTGTGAACAGCTTAACTCAAAAAACGAAACATGCCTAACATGGTATTTAAGTTCAATGTCTTCCAAAGATGCGGCACGAAGGTTTTTAAGAAAATCCCCCCACCCCAAACTATCCTTTACATTGAAGATTTTTCCGAATTTTTTATTTTCTAAAACATCGCTCTTGATGTTGATTAAAATACCATATGTTAAAGATATTTATGTGACAAATAAAATGCATATCTTGAGTTTTCTGGGAATAAAGTTCTCTTCATTCGGAATAAATTTTGTATAATCATAGTGGTTACCAAGCTAGCCTCTAGTTCCCAAGGTCGTGAGTTCAAACCCAGCGGAAGGCGATGGATTTTTTCGGGCGTAAACATCCTTAGCATGGCTTCCTTTGGAAGGGAAGTAAAGCCAGTGGTCCTGTGTCGTAGATTTACGGCACGTAAAAGAACCTCAAGCCTGATAAAGAGGCCTCTGAGCAAAATTACCGATCTTTCACGCCCAATATAGATGGGACGCTAAGGACCACGGCAGTTAAAGAGCGTCCATAAATAAAACTCAATTTAATTTAGCCATTTCCAAGGTATCTGTTAATAATGGTTCGAATTCTTCAATACTTAGCCATTCTTTAAAGTGCTGTTGCTTTCCAGTTCTTTCTCGCGATTACATGGAAACAGTATGGAATTTTAAGGCCAGCATAAAGCGTCCAGTTGTTAAACATTTGACTATCGCTGTTCCCTTTGTTTCTATAACGAAATGTGTAATGTAGCTATTTCCGGAAACGTTTATCTCGATTAAAATGAACTAGATATGAAAATAAATTTTTATAAGAATAATTTGTATACCCTCTAATAAACGCTAGAGGGTAGATGTGAATGTAACACATCAGATGTTTATAAAAAGGTCCGTGTGTATGTGTGTGTCTGCGTCTGTGAACATAACTAAAATATGAAAAGTTGACTAGATACCAAATTTGGTATTTAAATTCAGCGTTTTCCAAGGATGTGACACGAAGATTTTCAAGAAACTCTCCCCAATTGAAACTACCGTTTAACTCAGAAAATGTTTCGTTATTTTTTATTTTCTCAAAAACGCCTCTAACAATTTTTATTAAAATTCCTTATGTTTGCATGACAAATGAAGTGTATAGTTTGCATTTTCTGGGAATAGGCTGTGAAGTATTCTTCATTCTACACGACTTATATAATTGATAAACCGAAAGAGATAGGCAAATCGTATTGCACAAAGGATGCAGACGTCCTTATAGCACACAATTTATGTAAAAGAAACTTTTTTTTTCAGAGTGAACCATCGAGACATTCCTTGTTATTGGTTTGAATTTCTTTTTTTTAGTTCCATTTATACCCGCTTGTAACTACATTGGTCTTATCGGCGGTCTTTCCTTTTGAACTTACTGCCTATTGACAATGGTGTTAACTCTTGTCGTTGGGTTTCTTGCACTTTGGTTTTTAATCATTAGATCATACACACATTCACATTCTCATTCAACTTCCAGACTTTTTGGAGGATAGGGATTAAATTCCCATCCTCCAGCCGGGAATCGAATCCGGGACCCCTCGCACAGCACGCAGTAGCTCCACCGACTGATCTATGGTGCCAGCCAGGTTTGAATTGTCAAACAAAGTTTTCTAACTTGGAAATCGTTATTCGTATATTTTTTTTTCGTGATCATGCAGAGCATGGAATTTCAAGCCACCACATAGCGACACACACTTTAAAAATGCGACTATCGCTGTAACTACAACGAAATGTTTAAGTGTGAATGAAAATTTGTCTGCATTAACAAGAAGTAGAACAGTACACTTACCGATCGTTTGTAGAAGAGATAGTGGAGAAAATCATGTGAATACAACACAGAAGAGTAGTGTAGTGGTAAGTCGCTATTCGTTTTTTAATCTTGGTTATGCAAAAATATGGAGTATCTAAGCTTAAACATAACGAACTTTTTTTTAAAAAATCTGACTGTCGTTTTAGTCTACTGTGTCTCTCTTACACTTACAACGAAATATGTAAATGTGTAATGAAAGTTTATTTCGATTATCAAGAAGTAGTAAGAAGAATAAACTTTTGTAAGAACAAACTATAGAAGAGTAAGACAAATATTGTAAAGCAATACACAGATTTTGAAAATTTAATCTATAATCTATAATTTTAGTTATTTATCTTTCTCTACATTATATAATTGTTACACCTAACTTTTTAGAAGAAAGCATTTGACACTTTTAACTACTTTTGTTAATATTGAGGAATTGAAATAAATAGGGGATGACACAATACATCCCGTTTTAACTGTGACCGTTCAATTGTCGTTGATGACAAGGGATGCGCTTTTTGTACTGTCATTGCTTCACCTTGAGGAACGCTGGGAATCCTTGAGCTTATGCAAGGAGGGCCAAACAAGTGTGCCAAGACAGAGTAAACAATGTTAGTACTCTGTGCCAGAATCTCTCACTTTCCAACTTTTTAATGCGCTTTTTCACGCATATGTAATATTACTGACAAGTTTCTCTAGATTACTCATAGCCAAACATGAGGCCTGTAATGTTCGCTGAAGATGATCAAGTTGTAACACGTATAACGGAGATATACATTACTGGCAACTTGCCTTTAACCGATATTAATAAATATAAATGTCAGATCAATAAACATATTTGTTGCTTTAAGTTTCAGGCATTCGATTTAATCCTTGAATCAAAGTAGACATACAACTTACACATTACAACTTAGATTTAAACTGGATGATGTTTTCTGAGCATGGTTCTGTATTTATACAGGATGTATCATGATTGGTAGTAAAAACCAATAGGGTTGACAGTGTGCCAGTAAGCATGGGTCTGCAAGCATACGGTTTGCAAGACAATTGGGAATGTGTGTTTACAAGCCCCCAATGATTTCGTTTCAAAGAATCTTCCTAAGATTTTTGTTAATTTTTAATTCAATTTGGTTCAAATTTCACTCAGGCTACATTACTACTTAATGTTACATTTTACAGATTATTAGTGTACAATTTTACCCATTAAAAGTGTTCCAAGAGTTGTCCTTGTATCTGGAGGCAAGACTGTAGTCGTATCTGTGGCGAGCTTCGAATTCTTTTGAAAAACCCCGAATCATTTCAGAGTTGTGGACAAGCATGTTTCAGTTCTTTAACTATTCACGGGAGTGCTGTTCGGTACGCTTTTGAGATGACCCCAGACATAAAAACCTAAAGGATTTAGATAAGGTGATCTTGCAAGTCAAGGCACAGCCCACCTCGCTGCCTATCTTGACTATATATGTGTGTTAGATGTCGTCTCACAATAGCAGAAAATGTGCTGGTGCTCCATCATGTATGTATCACATACTGACGTTGCTTAAGAGGAGCATGCTCAAGCAATCCTGGATGATGATGATGATGATGATGATGATGCTGCAGAAAACCGAAGGTATCCCCATCCATTTACCTTTACTGGAAAACTGAGAATCGTTGCTAATGCGGTCCCTCATGAACAGCATGTGAGCTTACTTCACCCAAACATGTAAATTATGGTAATTCAAAATACCATCACATGTGAACAACGCTTAAAATGTCACTTGCAAACTGAGGATTGACTACAGTCGTTGTTGCATCACCTGACAAAACGACACCCTAGGACCAAAGTCCGGATCATGAGACTTGAACTCGTTGGGAAATTAAATTGAGTTTTATTTATGGACGCTCTTTAACTACTATCGTCCTTAGCGTCCCATTCCATATTGGGCGTGAAAGACAGGCAATTTTGCTCAGAGGCCTCTTTATCAGGCTTGAGGTTCTTTTACGTGCCGTAAATCTACGAGACGGGACCACCGCTTTACTTCCCTTCCGAAGGAAGCCATGCTAAGGATTTATACGCCCGAAAAAATCCATCGCTCACCGCCGGGTTTGAACCCGCGACCTCGGGGACTCGTTGGGGGTTTAAGGGTACAGTAAATTAAGATGTAAAATTCTCCATACATTACTGTAGCTTAGCACAGGGACTTGTGTGGTAATTTCCCTTGTCGATATTCCTGAAGAACGTCGTACTACTTCCAACCTATTTCCTTAACTTCAGGTATTATGAAAGCTTACTTGCTCCCCTAACATGTGCGAGACCCCGCTGTACTCCGCGGCGCTGATGGACTCCTGTAAGCGTACAGTTATCTCTACAATGTCCTTAGCCCTATCACACATGAAATGCTTGTTTTCATTGATTGTAGCGTTCCATTTTCTCTAACAGGAAACGGGCCGAGCTGCTAAAAGCACGAGAAGAAAAGGTGCCAACGCTGTACTACAACATAGGGTGAGCAGGAGGCCCCGCGTAGCCCCGGTCGCTGCAGCGTTTGACTATGGCACTCTGTGACGCAGGGGGTCGCGGGTTCGAATCCTGCCATGGGCATGAGTATTTGTGTCCGTGAGTTCCCATACTGGGTATAAGGGACAGCATAAAAGATTTCTGATAATCGAGGTGTGAGCGTCTCTGAATCCTCACACTACACTACAAGGGTGACCAGATGTCCTACGTTTCCCCGACATGTCCTACACTTTAATTTCATATCCGCAGATTAGGCAAATATCCGACCTTAAAATGCTTGGTTAAAATATTTTTTTGTTTAGTATTCACACCAGTAAGATCCTTACTTATTTGATATGAGAGGTATGCTGATGTTGTAACAAAGGAATCGCAGCAATTTCGTACCCACTGTTGCGCTGGCCACTTACGGGTCCGTTGTTTGGCAGGGAGAGGGGAAAAGGTAAAGGTACGGACGAACGGAGGGCTCCCGTAACCGGGGCAGAGCACCGCAAGTAGCCCGCAACGCTCTTTTGCTTCTAGCGTGGGAGGGAGAGATGAGGCGAGAGATATGAAGGACGAGTAGATCCAGATGACAATGGGCGCAAGCATTTCCATTAGAAAGCATCCGACGACTCCCTGGCCCACCCACAAGCCTCCAGACCACCGGCAATCCTCCCTGGTGGGACCCACTTGAAGGTTACTGATCAGTCCCGCAATTACTCCAGGGACGAAAGCGTATTTCCACCGGCCAGCCGCAACCCGCCGACATCGTCAGCTGGTCCTACAATCTTGAAACAGATGACAATGAAGGGCATGATGGGTACAGGAAATAAGAGGCAGGAAAGTCGCGATAGAAGAGGAACCACCTGGGAAAACCACGAAAAACCCATGGGTCAGAGTAGGCGGTCGCCGGAGAACGAATGCGGGATCTCCCGAATGCGAGCCACACGCGTTACCGCGGCGCACCTCGCTCGATAGGGAGAGGGGAAACTCTGGTGTAGTGTAAGTGGTCGGTCGATCTGACAGAGTGCAAACCAAGTAACCTAAACAGAACGGAAACTTAGCTTTAGAGACGGCGAGCAACCAGTTCAGAGAGTTTCCGAAGCAGGGCACTTCAACTCGATACGGAAAGGGGACGGGTGAGCTACGCAATAGACATCAAACATAAAATAACCGAAGAAATCTCTTCCACACATCTATGTCTCTGTGAACAACATTCAATATTCCAAAGTTTCGTACATTGTAAAAATCTCACATATTTTATATTATTAAAGACAGGAATTGATTTTATATACTTTCGAGGTTATAACAATTCAGTCCAACATGGAGAAACAAGTTATATACGATGAAACATTACGGTGACATATGTTGGTGCACTGTGTAGCGATGAACAGATATCGGCATGGAATTAATGTATTCGTGTACTGTGTAACGGGCCCTAAAGGAATATGCTGTGAAAGCGTTTTCGCGGTTACAGTGTTATACATTTTTCATTTTAGTCGCTGTAGTATAACTTATTATTTAAATGTTGTGATATGGTTTACTTCTAGCGTATTTCCTATACTAGGTCCTTGTCCAGGCTACACACCATTTGCTTTCCTCTCCCTTTTCGTAGCCATAATGCAACGATATGTTGACTATGTAATATTTTTCCAATCGCCACAGTGCTTTATTTATGTGGCCGATTATCGCGAAAAACAGCTGTAAATAACCTTCCTTCCGTCCAATGCCTTTGGGGTAGTAGCCTGTCGAGGAGCAAGCAAACTTTGGATCATAGCATATCCAGGCTGGGTGACCAGTCCAATGCCTTGGGTCAGTAGTCTGTCGAGGAGAAGCAAACTCTGGATCATAGCACATCCAGAATGGGTGATCATCCAATGCCTTGGGGTAGTGGCCTGTCGAGCAAGCAAACTTTGGATCATAGCATATCCAGTATGGGTGATCAGCCCAATATCTTGTGTCTATAGCCTGACGAGGAGCAAGCAAAGTCTGGATCATAGCATATCCAGTATAGGTGATCAGCCCAATATCTTGTGTCTATAGCCTGACGAGGAGCAAGCAAAGTCTGGATCATAGCATATCCAGTATGGGTGATCAGCCCAATGCCTTGGGTCAGTAGCCTGTCGAGGAGTAAGCAAACTTTGGATCATAGCATATCCAGTATGGGTGATCAGCCCAATATCTTGTGTCTATAGCCTGACGAGGAGCAAGCAAAGTCTGGATCATAGCATATCCAGTATGGGTGATCAACCCAATGCCTTGGGTCTATAGCGTGACGAGGAGCAAGCAAAGTCTGGATCATAGCACATCCAGAATGGGTGATCATCCAATGCCTTGGGGTAGTGGCCTGTCGAGCAAGCAAACTTTGGATCATAGCATATCCAGTATGGGTGATCAGCCCAATATCTTGTGTCTATAGCCTGACGAGGAGCAAGCAAAGTCTGGATCATAGCATATCCAGTATGGGTGATCAGCCCAATGCCTTGGGTCAGTAGCCTGTCGAGGAGTAAGCAAACTTTGGATCATAGCATATCCAGGATGGGTGATCAGCCCAATGCCTTGAGTCAGTAGTCTGTCGAGGAGCAAGCAAACTTTGGATCATAGCATATCCAGAATGGGTGATCAGCCCAATATCTTGTGTCTATAGCGTGACGAGGAGCAAGCAAAGTCTGGATCATAGCATATCCAGGATGGGTGATCAGCCCATTATCTTGTGTCTATAGCCTGACGAGGAGCAAGCAAAGTCTGGATCATAGCATATCCAGAATAGGTGATCAGCCCAATGCCTGGTATGGCGGTGACGAAGGACGTGAAATGTAGTGGTAGGATGATAGGAAAATTATTCACCCAATATTCGTCTAGCGACCGAGGAAAACCGCAAAAATCTCTGTCAGAATGGTTGGCCTGGAGGTTTGAACCCGAATCCTCCCGAATGCGAGCCACAGACGCCTGAGTCATCTCCGGTAACTTAATATCATGGTATATTAATATAACTTTTAGATTTCAGAAGAGAGTAGTTTCACATATAACAGTATATCTGCCATTAATATTTTATTTATTCACTTGAGCTCTAATTACTGTTTGTATGGTTTAGGCACTGAAAAATTATTTTATTACCGATCCATTTCATGGATTCGTATACACATCTGCCTCTCCCGGTTTTTTCTTGGCTTTTTATGTACAAGGAACAGTATTTTTGTCCATTATTTTTAACATTTATTTGGAAACCTTAAAAAGATGGAAAGAAAAACCTTTGGGTATCCAAATTGGAGGGTTTGACATGAAAAGTTTAGTATGTGCAGACGGCCTCTTAATTATACAGGTTTGAGAGGGTAAACTTAAAAAGGCAATTTATTTATTCCATGATTTTGAATTAGTCCTATATTTTAAAACGCCAAATCTGGCCCTGTGTATTTCAAATTTTTAAGAACTTAGTTGTGGTATTCTACTAATACACACAACGCGCTTGTTGGCTTATTTTGAAAGCCTTCGTGTTCTAGATTGTCCAAAAAATAATAAAAAGAACTGTAAGTTATTGGCATTTAAGGTATTAAAATCGAATTTAAAGTCCGCAATTTATCCATAGCCAAGTGTTTCCGAAGCGAAGCAGCCGAATGTTTCCGAATGTTTGTTACATTAGGTAAAATACTGTGCGATCAAATATATACGTAAGGAACGGAACTGGTGAGAAATAAATAAATTGTTTTATTTAATTTTAATTAGAGGCGCAATATAACCACAATGCAATCCCTTGTCGGACTGGGTGCTCGGTTGGTTAGGCGTTGGCCTTCTGATCCCAAGGTTGCTGGTTCAAGCCCGACTTAGACCGATAGTTTTTAAGTGTGCTTAAACGCGACAATCCCACGTCAATAGATTTACTAGCATTCCGGTACACCGGGATACTGATATGATCCTGCCAATTGATAGCGTCGTTAACAAGGTATTTTTGAAACTTTTTTTTAAATTCAAACCTCTGCAGCAGTCGTAACAGTATTCATGTCACAATAGGTCATAATCATGCATTACTTCCATGATGTAATGGTTAAGATAGTCACCTGCCGCGTGTTTGACTGGGATTCCATACCACACTATAAATCATACTTACCCCTTCCTAATTAGTTCTTAATAGTCAATTATATTCTCATTCATCTGTCATTGTATCGATTGCAATTATTACGCGTTCTATTTTACATTTATTTCGATGAATTGAGGTTGTGCTCAGATAAGTCAAGGGAAGGCTGGACCACTCAAGATATAATGCAATACTACCATTAAAAGTAACTAAAACATTGGGGAATCTCATACATTTACAAAATATCCTACCATACAACACAATCGTAAAATCTTCACACGATTAGGTATGTGTACAGAATGTAAGATACACGTATGTAATTTACAGGTGCACCAAAATCTTTTAAACTTGGATTGGACTGGGTGAATGTCAATGTATGTTATATTTAGATATTTATCAGGACTGTGCGAATTATTTGCACGGGTTATCTAGTAAATATAAAATAATACTGGATAAAGATTTGTGAAACAAGTCCAACAGTTCAACTATTTGGGATTTGGATATAACAAACAAATTAAGTAAATATCAAATTATGTGTGCAAGTATTAAAAGAATACGTGAACGAATACTAAGTTTTTATAAAGCAATGGCGGTAGCGACATTAACGTATGGCAGTGAATCCTGGACGAAAAGGTAAACAGATTACAGACGCATCCAGACGACGGAAATGAGACTTTATAGAACTTTGTATACAAAACAGAGTATACAAAAATAGGATATTAAGAGATTAGAAATAAGTTAAATGACTTTACAGTAAATGAACAAATTGAAGAAAACATATCTGGAAGGAACATTTAAGTAGAATGGACTGCAAAACAATACCAAAAATAATGCTGGCATACAAACCAAGAGGACGAAGAGACGCTGGATGACCGAAACAAAGAGGGATGTAGCCGGGGCAGGCCCTATGCCTCAGAGAAGGAAGAAGAAGTAGTAGGCTGTTTCGCGTTGCTGGCTCCTGGCACATACGCAACCGTGGTATTTAATTTTCCAAAATCGCCACCCGATGGTCTAAGAGCAAGCGAAGGGTTTGAAGGAAACATATGTCGTTCAAACTCCTCTAAAGCGCGCGATATAAAATAAACACCGATAACTGCTTTACATTATTTTATCCAAGAAAGTGAACAGATTAGCTGTAATGAATCGGTGTCCATAGCACAGACCTACAAGCCTGCTGATCTGCAGCAGGATAAAATCTACTACCTATGGGTAAAAAGAGAGTAACATATATGAGGGCAGATCGAAAAGTAACACACAGTAATTTTTTTTCTGTCTTGGTATTGCAGCTGGAATGTTGCAATTTCACACAGATACAGTTTGAAGTTTTCACTACAGAGGGTATTTTTTGTTTCATGTGCAGACCTAGCAAGAGAAGCGTGAACTACACAACAAAGATGGCGCGCATGTTATGTCTTCCACATGTGAAGAGCAGAGAGGTGTGGTTCGATATTTGTGGGACAAAGGGCATAAACCGAGTGATATTCACAGGACATGCGTGGCGCGTATGGGGGTGATTATATGGACCGTAGCAATGTTTCCAGGTGGTGTACATTCTTCTTAGAGGGCCGTATAAATCTTAGTGATTCGCCACGCTCCGGGAGGCCGATAACAGCTGCAACCCCGCGGAATGTTAAAATTATTGAGGCGGCAATTTTGAACGACCGGTGTGTACAACTGCGAACCTTATCGCAACAGTTTAGCATTTCCTATGGTGCAGTGTACGATATTGTTCATGACACGTTGAAATTTCGTAAAGTTAGTGCTCGCTGGATAACTAAGAACCTAACAGACAACCACAAGGACCAGCGAATGATGAGCTTGGATCTCCTAACGCGGTACACCGCAGAAGGGCATGACTTTCTGAAAGTAATCGTCACTGGTGATGAGTCGTGGGCATACCACTGCACGCCCGAAATCAAGCAGGCAAGTATGCAGTGGAAA
Source organism: Deroplatys truncata (assembly GCA_030765065.1). NCBI lineage: Eukaryota > Metazoa > Arthropoda > Insecta > Mantodea > Mantidae > Deroplatys > Deroplatys truncata. Next base: position 24,345,006 of record CM060987.1, read on the forward strand.
CATGCTGGTTCTCCAGTGAAGAAAAAGTTCAAAGTGACTCAATCTGCTAGGAAAGTGCTTGTGACGGTGTTTTAGGATATGCAAGGTGTTGTATTGGTGGACTTTGCTGAACACGGGACCACTATGAATACTGCAGCCTACATGAAAACTTTGGCGTTGATGCGTCGTGCCCTTCGTGACAAACGCCACAACATGAATGCTGACGATGTCAAAATTCTTCATGACAATGCTCGCTCCCATGTTGCTGCTGTTCATCAGAAAATCACCAAATTTGGTTGAGAAGTGCTCCACCATCCACCATACGTGGACCTTACACCGTCGGGCTTTCATCTGTTGGGTCCCATGAAGGAATTCCTGGCCGGCCAACGCTTTGCGACAGATGCGGAAGTGAAATCAGCACGCCGCAGCTGGCTATACTCCAAGGAAACGGATTTCTACGAACAGGGCATATTGAAACGGGTATCAGGGTGGAGAAATGTGTTAAGAAACTTGGTGACGATGTCGAAAAGTAGGTAGAAGGTGTACGTTCATTTGTGATTTTTTGTTGTTGTTGTTTCAACTATTAAACTTGTCTGTAAAAAAATTAGTGTGTTTACTTTTCGATCCGCCCTCGTATATTGGCATGAAGCACTTATTGTTTATTAATAATAATTATTATTATTATAAGTGCGCATGGTAATGCAACTCCAAAACAGCATATGTATAGCATAGTCGCAAATCGCATCAGCTGCACACTATATGGTATCTTTTTCACAGTTTGTTCGGAACAGCTGTTGAAACCTTTGTCCGTTACATTTTGCAAAACGATTTCGGTATTTTGTGACAAGCACCAGATGCTTGTTATGCATACCTTAACAGAGGTAGTGTTTTAGAGAGCTATCTACTTATTCTAAACAAGGCTATACGTTTTTAAGATAAATATCCCGTTATGCAGATTTGCTGTTTGCTTTTCGCACCTAATATATTCTTTAAGTTATACGCCTAAAGAAATACACGTCAAGCTTTTGGCAGATTACTTTGATGTGAAGATCCAAATTATAGGAAAACTCTCTTGATGATAAGCTGACATAAGTTTCTCCCGACCAATTATCAAGAAGAAAGATATTTTCAATGCAGTTCTTGTTTCAGGGTCTTCTGTGTACACACGATGATAAGATTATTTGCTAACGCCACCGTCGCCGCCACTACCACTATCATCACCACCATCTCGCACAATATTGGTGGTGTATTTCACTTAGTCTGCAACGCATTTACTAAATCTTCCAGAGCAGGTTGTTGAAACTGTGTAAACAGTTTCTATCGTAACTTTCCTGACATGGTCAAACATAGTTGAATCTCTATGAGGGTGTAATTGATGTTGCAGATCAGGGATCCTAACCGCAGTCCAAAGAATGGAGAGCGGGTGAACCTCTTTCAACCCCTCCGATGTTTTGTTAAGATCATTTAAGTCTATTCTACGTTGACGACGATGAGCTATGTTTGACGAGTTTCATTGCTGGCTGGAATACAATGTGATATTCTTTAGCGAAATTTAATACGTTACATGAACGCTGCTTTTGCGTGACATTTCTCTGAGGGACTTTTCCAGCAAATTTTATTTTTAACACGGATATCGATAACACTAGTCTGCATGATATCGGATGACTGAAAACTAATACATGATTCTGACTCACTTATTTATGCTGATTTCAGAACTGCTTTTTTCTATCACTTACAGTTTTTTCACAATTTCACTTCAAAAATATAGAGATATAAAGATATTGCTTCCGCCACTACACATAAAATTGGGCTTGATGAAGCAATTTGCAAGGGCTCTACCACAGGATGGACCCTGTTTCAAATACCTTTCCAAGAAATTTCCCTTCATTACACAAGACAAATTACAGGCTGCAATTTTTGTTGGTCCTCAAATAAAGAAATTGATGAAGGATGAAGATTTTGAGAAGACAATGATTGAGAGAGAAATAGAAGCATGGACCGCCTTCTGATCAGTTACTAAAAACTTCTTAAGCAATAGTAAAGATCCTAATTACAAGGCCATTGTTGAAACAATGTTGGAAAATTTCAAGAAGATGGGTTGTAACATGAGTTTAAAGGTGCATTTTCTGCATTCACATATCGACTACTTTCAAGAAACTCTGGGACATTATAGTGAAGAGTAGGGTGAACGTTTTCACCAAGATATTAAGGAAATGGAGAGGAGGTACCAGGGGAGATGGAATGAAACTATGATGGCCAACTACTGTTGGATGTTGAGGAGGGACAGTCATCTTCAAGGATCTGCAAGGAAGTCAAAGAAAAGAAAGTTTGAAAAAATTAAATGAAACACTTTGGCTTCTTGTTTTGTTAAAATGTAGTCATGAAACAAATTAGGGGGAGTTCTTGAGAGTATTCTTAAAATGTTTCTTGAATAAAAACTTACCTTGTGTGAAATGGTATGAGTAAAATTGTCAAAACATTACTTATTTGTGTGAAAACCTGACGTTATAGAAAAAAACGAAGTTATTTCTGGAATCAGCATAAAAACTTGATTCAAGAACAGCTACTTTTAAGAAATTATCTGAAAAAAAGTTTGAAAATGCAGACTAGTGTAATTGCTACAAATGATGTAGAAACTCAAGATTTACCGAGTGTTCGTCGCTTATTCTATTTCAATACTTATGCTTTTCATGTCTTTTCCTATTTGTTCTGCAATTAGATATGAAGCTCTTAAAGTATTCCGCGTGTTTGGAAAGCTTGACCAGTAGCTTCTTTCACATTCTTTAATTTTTGTAGTCAAGATTCGTCTATAAATAAAAATATAGAATTACACAAGTGCAATAATATTAATATTTGCAACGCTATTTGAATGTATAAAATTTCATATCTCAAAGAACGTGTTGTCCATAGTCAGAATTATCATACATTTCGAAATGTCGTTTGACATTATATTGAGACTTCAACTGCAAATATTATGAACAAATAAAGACAATTTGCTTGGTGGTGCTTTTGGACACAAAAGTTTTGCATTGCCACGATTTGTGAAATAAATAGCTGGATATCTTTGAATGTGCCAATGCAAAACGTAAACTCACAAGACTACCGCCACTGCAAATGAATGTTGTGAATGGTGTCATAGTATGAGACCGACAGGCTAACATGTACTTTAGAGGTGGGGAGTTCAAATATCAGCAACATGCGCGAGTTACGGTTGGGCCTGCCTGCTATAGCTCTCTCTGCGGTGTGCGACAAACTGCACTTAGCTATATTCTCCTGTCAAATTAACTCACCACGTACTTACGGCCGAAGCACAACGAACAATTGCTCCGCAATTCTATAGACATGATTCTGCAGCGATAAATTCCAACTCCTGAGCCACTTTCTCCGATAGATGTTCATGATAACATATGAATTGTATCCGCAGTCATTCTACAGTACACATTATTACAGAAAAGCTACACGGTCGTATATATATATAGCCACTATCGTTACTAGAATATTCTCATCTCGAAAGTTCAAGGATTTTTTCCAACCAATGTTGGGTTGCACATATCTCAGGCACTAGTAGCGCGTTGGAACTTGCCAAAGAAATGCCAATTCAAACGTGGGCGAAACTTGATAGATGACCTATGAACGTATGATATAATTTGCTAGATATTTGGGGGATTTCCCTTAGATTTGAAGTGACAATGCCAAGAGGTTCCCTTGCTAGCTCTGTGTTATTTCCAGGCCATTGTTATGCTTATACTCTGTTTTTTCTAAGGAAGTGTTTTATATCATTATGGAGCATGATATTGTGTTTAAAATTCATGCTCTATGGGTATAAAACAGGGATTATAAACAATCTTATTTGCACGGACACCCTAAACAAACGATAAACGTTTTCATTTTTTCTTCAAAGTATTTCTGCATGGTGCAGAGCATCCCAAACACATTCATCATTGCCACTCAAGTTATCAAGATGGTCTTTCTAACAATTTGACTGATATTGTGCATAGCCGGCAGGTAACCGTTTGTATTCGAACCAAATCTAAAATCTCAGGAATATGTGTGTGTGTGTGTATGTGTGTGTGTGTGTACAGGGTAAGTTGAGTTAAGTTGAGACTGTACAGTATCTCCAAAACTAAGCGTTGTAGAAAGAAATGTCTTTAGTAAAAGTTGTTTGATATTATGGGGGAAAGTAAATGCCATTAGTCGTGTTTTGTTTGGAAGACGTTATGATGGTCATTTTAGGATCAGTTTAAATTGACCCTAATTGTAGCTTCACATTTAAAAAAATTAAATTGATCCTAAAATGACCATCACGATGTCCAAATAAAACAGGACTAATGGCGTCTACTTTCCCCCCATAATATCAAGCAACTTTTATTCAAGACATTTCTTTCTACAACGCTTAGTTTTGGAGATATTGTACAGTGCCAACTTAGATGGTCCACCGTGTATATATAGCTAAATATAATAGGAATGAAATCCAGCACGAGCCCCTTTAAAGTGTTTTTATTTGAAGACAAATATATCGCATAATGATATCGAAAACGTGCTAGTAAAGAGATCCCATATTATATCACACGAACTCTAACTTCTGTAGCTTGAAATTTTGACACAGGCCATCTAGCAAATAGAGGAAGTTAAGAGGAAGTGGTTCGCCCTAAGTTTTTAAACGTTTCCACTGTCTTGTATTTAAGATCATGAACTGTTAGATAAGCTCTCCATTTGTAAATCAGGTGGTTTAGTCCTCACTTCGGATCTACAGCAGTTTTGTTCTGGTCACAGATATACTTTAGTATTAGTTAAGCTCTCCAATTGTCAACGCAGTGCTTTGGACCCAATATAGTCTTTTCTTGGTCACTGTGACCAGCAATAGCTTACTCTGTCAGAGAGCTCTCTGGGTGACATAACAGGGTGGGTGGAATCTGCTATGACTCACTGGCCTCCTGGTGGTAGACAACGTGACTAGAAACTGGCTTCTTGTGCCAAGCATCTTCCTAAGAGACTCAAAGATATCAAGCGGAAGGTAAAATCTCAACAGTGCTAAATTACCATATGGAGGAGCTAAATTAGTGTGTAAAAATGAAAAATAAATGAAAAAAACTAACATGACATTAGCTATTACTGACCAACTGCTTTATCTTACGTTACACGGTCATGTTTTTAAACTCGAATGACGAATTAATTGCTTCACTGCTCCTCCCGTTGTTTATGAAACTTGCACAAGATCTGGAGGATTTTTAAGGTATATCACCACCTTTACCCCTTATGATTGTAATTCGAATAGCTCCGGGAATTCTTAATAACGGATGAAAAGTCGCGTGTTATTCACACAAAACCTCCCCGCCACAAACTTCCAAGTTCTGAAAATTCTGCATAGGTTACAAGTACCCTTTGACGATGGTTTATATGGTCGAATAATATGTTGGTTAATTACAGTAGGTGAAACTTTAAACCATTGTAATTTCTCTTTGGATCCATAACTATTTAATTACATAAAGTTACATAGTTTTCACACAAAAATAAACCCTTAACATATACATTGAAAACGAGGTGACGCTGTGAATATGAAGACTCCGCACTCTAAGGCCACAAAGTTAACCTCTTTGGAATAGACGCATAGTCTGTGATCGAGCAAAATAATCTTCTCTTTTGTTGGTTTTAAATTATCGGTTCACTGATTTCTAATGTTAGCAATTTTCCCTCATTATACAGTCCTTTAGCATGGCCTGCTAACGAACTTGATTACAAGATAAGCACAAAGATTTCTTACACGAGGAATTAAAGTATCTCGCATTGGTATCGCATGCGTATCGTAGCGTTATAAGCAGATTCGATTCTCTTTTGTTTTCTGCGTATTTCGATTTCTTTATATCTAAATCGTGACCATGTGTATAATTGTATTATTTGGAATGAAATGTCATGACATTTGTCTTATTTTACATGCATTTTCAGCGGAGTAACGACTTTATTTCAAATCCAGGGCAATCTCAACGAAAACACAAAGCCTTTTTTATTTTCTCTACTACGTATAGTAAGTATTGCATTGCACCTAAACATTTGATATCGATATTTCACCGGAAATACATGTTTTGAGGTACCCTGAACCCAAATAAATTATTTTTGGAAACATGTCAGCGCGCGCGTATCCATCAGTCTGTCTTTCAGTCTGTGAACAGGATAACTCAAAAACGAAAAGTCGAATAAATACCAAATTTGGTACTTGAGTTTACTATCTTCCAAGGATACGACACGAAGATTTTCAAGAAAGTCTCCCTCCCCACCCTAGACTACATTTTACATAGAACATTTTCAGAAAATTTTGAGTTTCTCAAAACTGGCTCTAACGGTTTTGATTAAAATATCACATGATTAAGATATTTTCATGGCAAATGAAATGTATATCTTGAATTTTCTGGGAATTCCCCCAAAAGCTCTGTTTATTCTGAATGGCTTTCGCTTAACTGGCAAACCGTAAGGGATAGACAAAATTGTACTATAAAAATATTAGATCTCCTTAAACCTTTATGCCATATGCACGTTTTTGTTGATTGAACCATTTCCGAGATATTCCTTGTTTTTTTTAATTTCCCAATACTTATAATTTTTCTCAAATGGGAATTCGTTATTCTTTTTTTTATGACCTGGACATGCAAAGAGAATGGATTGCTCCACATAACAACCAGCTCTTAAAACATTTGACTATCGCTTAAAGCCTACCAATTCCCCTTGCATCTACAAGAAAATTAGCAATAAGATTAATATCTCGATTAACATGAAGTAGATGGAGAATAAGCGTTTGTAAAAATATTCAATACAAATGTAGAGAAAGTCATGTGAGTGCAATACATCAGATTCATATTTTTTTGCAAGTGTATAATTTGATAACTCCAGCGTGTTCGTATTCTAGTACAAAGGCTTTGTAAATCCTTTCAATGTTTTAGTAATTTATGAATTGAAATTAGGTATTTTATAGACATTGTCCATCAGAAAAAATTGGACTTTTCAGTGGTGAAAGATTATCAAAATCGGTGAGTGGTTTTTGAGTTTACCCTACATTCACTTTCTCTCTTTATAATACCGGTAGATACTTTTGTTTAAAGATGTTTTAACGAAAATGTTGAAGTGCTAAAAGCAGAGAGACTATTTTTGCAAGAATTCCACAACATGAAGACAGAGAGATAGCGCTGTGCAGACTTGACCCAGATAACTGCTTGACTGGGGCGTAATTCTTTTCCTACCCCTACGCTATTAAACCACCAAGTGTCCAACAGAGCCCTATTCCAGAGTGCTGAAATTGAAAACTACAGAAACTACGAAAATATATGCAAATATTTAGAGCATTACCAGTACCAGCTACGTTAAATACTGAAGCGTAAAGTAAGTACTGAATACAAAAATAAACCAGAAACAAGCAAACAAGCATATATAGGCCTTACGAACTTCCGAGATCAGGTCACTAAAGAATTTTTCTGATTCAAATTGTGTAAGTCTCAATTGGGCACCGTCCAGAAATAATCTTGGCCCTACAATCTGAGTCACAATGGACACTTTCCAACTCAGCCTTGTGTCAAATGTTTAGCATCACAATATTTTGTTTTAAATAAAAGCAGTTGTCGGAGTATAATATTTCATTCTCATCTAATTTTAATTTAACTGCATTCTCTATAGAATACGTGGGTGTAACGTTGGAATTTCGATCAGCACAAATTCTGTAGTTATAATCGGTCACGTTTTGTATTTAATTCGTCTCTCATTCCAAGCTCTTGCAGAATCTTAATGGTATAGCACCTAAGTAAACCTTAAAATTAATGGCTGTTTTTTGAAACAGTAAATCAAAGCATTCTTTCTGTTTTTCTATGACCTCTTAGCACACTTCACGTCAAAGATTTGCGGCTACTGCTGGTCTGTGCTTATTTATCTATATCAAAGAACAGAAATAATAATAATAATAATAATAATAATAATAATAATAATAATAATAATAACAATAATAATAACAATATAATAATAACATACTGCTTTATATGGCTGTCTTATAGTGAAAAAAATGGTATATGTTACATTCACATGACTTTCTTACTCATTATTCCCAAATTATTATTACAAAATCGTATTCTTCGAGATAAACATTTGTAGAAATTGTCTTATTGCATATTTCCTTGTAGGTACAACGGGACAGGGGTCATGCAGTAGCCTTTAAGCGATATTCAGATCTCTTAAGAGCGACTCACTATGTGATGACTGAAATTCCGTTCTCTTTGCATGGCCGAAAGAAAAAAATGAATACGGCTTACCTCTTGAGAAAAGTATAACTATTTGAAAATTCAAACCAATAACAAAGAATATCTCGGAAATGGCTAACACCACAAACAATTTTATTTCACATAAATTGTGTGCTTTAACGAGATCTAATTTTTTTTATGTACCCCTAATCCTTTCTCAGAAGCAAAAAGGGCTGTTGTGGCCTTCTTGTGGTGTTCTGTCCCGGTTGCGGGAGCCCCTCCGTTCATCCGTACCTTTACCGTTACCCTTTACATGGAACGTTTTTAAAAATGTTTGATTTGCTAAAAATAGTGCTAATGATTTTGGTTAAAATGTCACAAAGATATTTAAGTGACAGATACAATGTATATCTTGAATTTTCTAGGAATAGCTTGTGAAGTCTTCGGAAGGAATTTTGTATAATCTTGTATAACTGGTACACGTTAAGCGACAGACGAAAACGTACTACACGAAAAATGTAGACCTCTTTAAAACACACAATTTATTTCAAATAAGTTTTTTGTGACATAAGCCATTTCCGAGATATCCGTTATTAGTGGTTCGATATTTTCTATACTTAGTCTTCTCTTAAAGTCCTGACAACATTCAGCTACTTCTCGCGATGTCATCGAAATACATGTATCCAACGTAACGGCAGAAGCTACTCAATGGATATTTATAAATTAACAAATAAGGTTATTTTTCTCAATGGTTACGGTCTATATGCGTATCCAATTACTTGATCATTTCGCACATATTTTCTTTAATATTGTGAGGGAACCTATGTGAAATCTGTGGAGCCTTTTATTAAATAACTACGAGAGCAAAGAGAAGGCATGAAAGTTTAATATTTCCATAAATTTAATCGTAGAATAATTGGTCATATCGCGACGGATCTGTTGGTGGATATCTCTTTGAACGATATGTGATGGACAGTTAGCCTTCTAGGTCTCATTTCTGTAGCCCCTGCTTAATGCAGATGGGTGCCGTCCAGTCTAACTGCTTACATTGTCTGTAGATAGATGGCATAGCATTCGCTATTACCACTTAAGATAGAACTTTGGGTCGTGGTGGCGACTGAGGAAAACCACGAAGAAACCTCGGACAGATTGGTCGGCCCACGGGATTCGAACGCGGGCCACAGACTTTACCGCCTGAGCCATCCCGCTCGGTAAGGATAATTATTCTCAGAAGATCACAAAGACTGTATTTTATTTTCGGTGCTTGAGCAGGAATGCTAGGACCATCGATCCTTTATTAAATTATTTTCTTTTTAATAATTAATTTAAATTATTCATGACGCTTATTAATAACTCTCTCGTGCTTGCTTAAAATTAGTTGACCGTTTGGACATTGCTTCAGTGCTTAAATGTATTACAGACTGCACAACATTTCCAGTACTAGGCGGTTTGTCGGGGGTAGGAGATTAAGAAGTTCAGAAATACATCGGACGATATTTTCATTTTAATTTTTATGAATATGAAGTGGGCGGCGCCGTGGCCGAGCGGTTAGACCGCTCGCCTCCCATCTAGGCGGCCCGGGTTCAATCCCAGGGACCTGCATGTGGGATTTGTGGTGGACGAAGCGGCGTCTGGGCGGGTTTTCTCCGGGTTCTCCGGTTTCCCCCGCCATTCATTCCACCAACTGCTCCATCATCACCTTTCCTTTCATGCATTTCACCAACATTTCGTTTCATCTACTTCCTTCATCCCATACCGGGCATCGGGCTGATCACCCATCCTGGATGCTCTGTCTGATCCATGAGTGTCTGCTCCTCGACGGGCCTCTGACCCCAGGCACCCGCTTGTAAGTCCTGGGGGGTGTAAGTCCTACATAAGAGGAGGGTAATCAGATAATGAATGAATATGAAGTGAGTTTTGGTTCATTATTACAAATATCTCGCGGCTTTACAAAATCTAAGTTCAGAGGGACGGTATATAGTTTCATAAAAGAAAATGAAGTCGCCATTTGATGTTTAAACCCCATCCGTCCAACGATGACCAAGCCAGCTTGCATTTTCATGAGTGCTCTGTCATTTTTCCTTACACGAGTTTTTTTTTCAGAGCTAACTATTCCATATTTATTTGGAAACGTGGACTTGTGTTGTACCTTTAATAATGCACTCTTCGTTTGGAAGTGCGGTAGTCTTCAATTTTTTTATTTTATAAACATTTCTTTTAAGAAACTAAGAAAAAAGAAAGAATAAATTGCATTTTTTTTCACTTAGATCGCAAATAAAGTTTCATGTGTAAAGATTTCTTGTTTGGTTTCAGATCATCGAAGGGTCACCAGCAGATCGACAACTCCGCCGAGGCGACATCGTAAAGAAGATTGGTGAATATGACGCGAGAGATCTGCGCCATGAAGATGCGCAGAACTTATTTATGAACGCAGGAAACACCGTTAAAATTGTGGTACAAAGGTGAGTTTGAGTGCATCTTGTGATGGCAATGATATACCTTTCGTTCTGATGGTCAGTCCATGATAAGGCTATTTTACTCTGCTTCTCTTTCAAACTGCGGCCACCGCACGGCAGCTCGTGCGCCGGCCGCCACAGCTCGGACTCTTGCCGAAACAGTTATACCCCCGCAACCGCCTCCCATTCTCATATTTACAATTACAATGATGATAATCACATATCTTATCATAAGAGATGTTGGAAAGGTTGTCCTCAATTCACACATTTCTGACATCTTATCAGGAAATTTTCATTCACCCTGGAGAGTTCAATATCCGAAATTGAGTGTATTTCTCACCCGATGTTTCCTTTTAGTTCTAACAATGTATGGTGTTTGTTACAAGTACCTTATTTTTAAAGTCGCCCCATAGATAAAAATCACATAATTTAAATCAGGAGGTCGTGAGGGCCACAATACTTTACTAACTACCCTATGTTAAAAATGTCCCACTAAATTTAATGACTTATCAGCTGCATGCGCGGTAGCAAAGTCTTGTTGGAAAAATCCAGAATTGATATTTAACTTCGGTCAGCTGTTCAAAAACTTTGGAAGTTATTTCTGTACTTCTCTGCATTTACTGTTTGTTAAAAATATATAGGTCCTATTATTCTGTATGAACTTACTGCACACCAATTTTCGCGTTTTGCAAGGGAATTTCAAATATAAAGTCGGGTTTCTGTGTACTCCAGTACCTAATATTTAGCGACGAAACATAGACAAATAAACGAAAAATGTTTCGCCAGAGAAGAATATTAAGTGTGGGTCAATTATTCTATCATTTCACGAAATCAAATAACAGAAATTTAACCGACTCTGCACAATCGACTGATGGCATGAAAAGTAAGGAAGACATATGCAACAAACCCCAAGCATTGTAAGAACCCTCGAGTGTAAATGAAAATGTCCTAAGGAGATGCCAGAAATATGCGGATACAGAAGGACATTTCCAACATTTCTTATGATAAGATATATGCTTATTATCACGGTAATTGTAATTGTGAGGTGGTTGCGAGGATATTATAACTGTTTCGGCGGGAGTCCGAGCTGTGGCGGCGGCCGCAGTGTAAAGAAAAACCACTGTAGTAATTCCCTTCCGGAACGGGCCATACACACTTTGGAGTCTGTGAGGTAATCCTTGTTTTATAGCTGACCGCTGCACATTTAAAAGTTTCAACGGTTTTTTCTAGGACAATATTATGTTGGATAATCCAGAGACTTTGATCCAAATTAGCTTTTTAAATGTCCTACCTATTTGTAAAGATACCACAAAGATAAGACATCAGCTCGGAGAGCTCACATTGTAACTTTGTGGTATCTTTACAAATAGGTAGGGAGTTAAAACAAAATGGGTCAAAGTCAATGTTTCGGTAGTTATTAAATTTGGAATTAAAATATCTGATGTACTTTCACGCTACTTTCTGTACCAATAACAATTTTTTTACCGTACACATAGAAAGTGATTAAACAATTCACGTTGTACTACTCGAGAAATGTATTTTCTTAGGAATAATTTCAATTTAACGCGGCAGCGGTCGCACAAACACTGATAACAAAAGTGGTCGCATCAGGTCACCTTGACCCGTTTTATTTTATGTGATTTAAGATCTGTTTAATGCCTAGCAATGTATTTTATTTTGTTTCTAGGGTATTCTTTAACATACATTAAATAATTCAAATGATAAATTTGATTATTTTAAGCGTAGAAACAAGAGTGATAAATTATTATGAGCACAATTGTTTACATTAATTCAATGTCTGGATTTCATATTGCTGTTGTACTCAGTATAGCCTGATAGGATGCCTCCACTTTATAAACAGTCCTTTCAAACTATTTCCCATGTGATCCCCACACACGCAAACACACGCGCGCGCACACACACACACACACGCACGCACACACACACACACACACACACACACACACACACACACACACACACACACACACACACACACACGCTCGACGCCGGTGCCGTGTCGTAGATTTATGGCACGTAAAAGAACCTCAAGTCTGATAAAGAGGCCCCTGAGCAAAATTACCGGTTTTTCATGCCCAATATAGAATAAGGCGCTAAGGACCACAGTAGTTAAACAGCATTCATAAATAAAACTCAATTTAATTTTAATATACACACATTTGACACAGTGGACAACATGAAAAGCCTTAGAATGTTTTTTGCTAGGGCATGGTTCACATATTCTACGCCTTGCAGGTCGGTTAGCTCTCCTGATGGTCCAGCAGCACGATTCTGTCTCCTCCTAAAGGCAAGCAGTATGACACCCCGCAGATATCTTGACAAATTCTTCGGCTCCATTCTACATCTTAGATGATCCATAACTAGATATTGAGCTAGCATTTTCATAAAATTTCTCTTCACAGACTTTCTGTCTGTATTTCCAGTAATAACTAGTTGAGTATTTATCCCACTTATATTCATAAATTGAAAAATACTGTCATGGGCCATCGATTGGTTTTTCTTGCAGCTGTATACAGGGAACACATTTCATCAACAACATCGGCACCACCCTTTGTCATGCTATAAAAAGTGGTGATTTCAGGCTTTCTAGTATCTCCTGTTTCTTCATCAAATGATTTGCTGTTGCGCATAGTGAACAGCAACACAACAGTTTTCTCGCTTTTAGAAACGTAGGACACAAGGGTGGAATTTTGTGAAAAGCCAAAAAGACTGTTGTTCTCTTCTTGCTCTGCTGACAAATAGTGGTGGTAGCTCCGGTTTGTTCTTCCCAGTATGCATACTATTGCTAGTTTATGCTTTTCAGTAGTTCCTTAGATAGTGGTGTGCTGGAAAACCAATTATCGGTTGTCAGATTACGCCCACTACCAGATATGGTTGAACTAGCCTTTTCACTATCTCTGAAGGTGTCTGGTTTAATTTTAAAGGACCATCAGGTTGTTTTCCCCAGATAAATTTCCATATTGGAAACAAAAATGCCCTTCAGTCAGTCAGAATGAATACCTTTATGCCGTATTTGGCACGTTTGCTTCTCATAAATTGGCGCAATGCGCAACTTCCTGTAAAAGCGCACTGTTGTTCATCGATGGTTGTGCACTTTGAGAGTATAGATTTCCTTGCATTTTGTACGAATGTATCAAATATTTTCCTGATAGGAGACAGTTTATTAGTCAGGCGTCTTTTATGTCGATTTGTCTTGTCAAACCTTACAGCCTCCAACAGAAATCTGAAGCTTGTTGCGACATAACAACAGAGAAGGTGGTTACTCCAGTAGCATCTTTTTCCCATAGATCATCAGTATTGAGATTTGATGATTTCAATACACCTGCATAGCAAAGAAGCCCAATGAGAACCTTGACTTCTATTTTATTGGTAGGTACATGTTGTATCATGGCTTCGAGCATAGATTTTCCTCGTCTCTTCTATTTTGAGATCAACATAGTTCACTATTTTGTCAATGTCTTCAGTGAAGAAACAGAACTATGAACACAGTGGATCGGTGGCCTGTTTAGCAGTTCCTTTCACACCAGGTAGATGCGTTGGCATATTATAAGCACGTGTTCTTACATTCCTGTTGGTTCATCCTGATATCATTTAGTTCTTCCATCTTTCTCCAAGTAGAAACCTACATCAGCTATAGGTAAGTCATCTTCATCGACCGATTCATCACTTTGTTCAGGATCTGAGTTTCTTACTTCTGTCAGCTCGCTCTTCTTCGCTTGACACATCACTTTCTAATTCACTACAGGATCCATCAAACTCTTACTCTTCATTAGACGCATTATCCATCGATGTACTCATCTTCTCAAATAGTTTTATTCACTCCCTTTAATAAGACAAATGTAGACGAATCTGGTCGGACCGGTTCAGCCTGGCCCACAACTGAACTCTCAGCTTGAAATCACCGAGAGAACTGACTAATTGTTGTGCAATATTGCAAAGTTAGGAAGCCACCAGTGCAGTTTGGTGTGATAAAATCGCGGGAAACAACAAGACAAACACATTTACCTCTGGTCAAGGTGACCTGTGCGACGGGGCAAGACGCGCTTTTGAGGAAACAGTATTCAAATGCTTATTTAAAGGCAAGAATCGCAAACCTCTAAACATGCCCGTTAGTTGACACTTAGTATGGAACATTTCAAGATGGAATATTTCGAAAACAGCTAACAGTGCGAAAAGTTTGTTTGACACAAACTGTGTATTTTAATCATCTCTACATTTTTCCTGTAGTAAGTTTTGTTTATCCTTTTGGTTTACTTGTAATTCAAAATTGTAAAAAGTTGAATAGAGTAAAGAAGACTTCACAGGCTATTAACGGAACATTCAAGACATACATTTTATAATCATGTAAATATCTTAAATACATGCTATTTTAATCAAAATCGTTAGAGACAGTTTTGAAAAATAAATAAGGAAAAACTTATCCATGCAAAGGGTAGTTTGGGATGGGGGGAGTTTTCTTGAAAAAATTAACTCACATACCAAGTTTGAAATTTAACTTTTCGTTTTTAGGTTATGCAATTCACACACACACACCACACACACACACACACACACATTTTTCTAAAAGTGTATTTTTGGATTCAGGGAGTCTCAAAACATGTATTTCCGGTGAAATCTCGTTATCGAATTTTTCGGTAGAATGCAACGATTCCTCTACTTACTATAGATAAGTGGTAGGGAAAGTAAAATGTTAACATATATTAATATTGATTGAAATAGGCACCACTTATCCGATTTGAGTTTACTGTGAATTTATAGAACTTAGCTAGACTTTACATGAGAGGATTTTGCATACAAAATGACACCATTCGTTTTACAAAGGCTTTAATGATAAGATTCTGTACATTCCATCAACATAGTTTTTTGTCTGCCTCTGTGGTCTGGCGGTTAGCAAGCTAGCTTTCAAATCCAGAGGTTCTGGGTTCGATTACCGGCTGAAAGATGGAATTTTTAGACAGGATTATTCCCCATGTCCCTAGAGTCTGGAAGTATGATTGAGAGTAAAGGTGTGTGTGAATTTAATGTTTATAAACAAAACGCAACGTAAACAACCCTAAGATACAAACAGTGAACGAGTGAACGTCATTGTCGATGAGCAATTGTTCCAAAGGCAAAGCCACCGATAACACCTTAGATGTTAAAGGCGGCATATAAATAAATAAAAAACAATATTGAAGGAGGTGTTTAGATTTAAACTGTGCGTTTCAAACATTCAGAATTCAGGAAATAATGGTTTAGTAGTCTGAACTAGTTGATTTAAGTAAGGCAATGCGGCGAGACTTAATGCTCTACACGCACACAAAGCGAGGTAGAGCATGCCCTCAGTGTCTATTTCAAAGCAATGAAACTTTAAGGCCAGACCAAAAATAAAGCACAGACCTAGACGACAGCGAACTTAACGATGTAATGCTAAGAGCTCAAATTAGAAACAGTAGACATCTGTGACTGTTGTTATTAATTTGTTTTGTACATTAGAAAATACAAAAGATAATTTCTTTTGTAAGGCGACGAAAAGGAAATTTGTTTATAAACGAAATAAAATACAACATTAAGAATAAAATTAAGGCATGTGAAGAGTTGTGATGTTTATATAATTGCAAAGAAGAGACGCTCGTGACAGATAGCTATACAAACATCTAGCATGCACTTGTGACAGATCAGTCGGAACTTAAAGGAAACTGACTTGCAATTTAATATAGCTAGCGCTCAGAAGCTCAACACAAATTGCTTGAAAAGATATATAAAAGTACCTAAAATATCCTAAAAGGACCTAATAACTCGAAAAAGGTCGTAAAATGTGGTGCAAATTAATATTTTCAAGACTTAATTTTAATAACATATTTAAATAATGAATATAATGCTTGGCAATAGGCATCTAATCATTATATCGGTCGACTAGGCGCTGGCCTTCTAATACCAGGATCACGGGCTCAATCTCGCCCCAGATCGATGCTTTTTAAGTGCACTGATAAAATCCTACATTGACAGCGTTGTTAACAAACAAAATATTTATTTATTACATCGCCATTGTTAAAAGGGAATGTGTGTGTGTGTGTCATTATGTTATTTATGGACTCTTGATGTGCATTAATGCATATATATTGCAGTGAGAGTGATGTAATTAATTTAACATGTAACACCAAAATGTTATTCTTTGAAATAGAGTTAAAGTGTTTTGCTTGAAAAATACAAATTTCTGGAGGTATGAAACATACAGTGCGAAAAACTTTGAGTAAAATGCTTCTTATTTTAGTCATATTCTTTTAGATTTTTGTGTTAAAATTAAGAGAGAGCAGTACAATGTAGTCGGAAGAAGGTGGACTTGCAGAAAGGCCGTTAAGACCTAAAGAAAGGCTAAAATAGGACCAATAAAACCGATGAAAAAGGCAAAAAATGATAAATAAGATATAATTTCCTGAACTACAGTGACCCAAAATGAACATACATTATATAGGGCTTTTTCTATGGATACTTGAAAAGACAATTTTTCTCAATTTCCGAGGTTTAATAATGACTGTTCTTAGCCATCAATTATTTATCACTAATAACCAGTTAATCTGTATGTGCATTACTATGCACATGTGGTAAGCGTATCATTGGAAACAAGAAAGGTTTGGAAAACACAATACGAAGCCGAGTATTTTCTATTTCAGAGATTCTCCAATGAACTTAATACATGCGTAGTGCACGCTACTCTTTAAACGATAGTGAATAATAGAAATAGTGCTTACGCGAAAATAAAATTAATTACTAACGACTGTTGAACATGGCGATTCCAGTAGCAAGGTCACCAACATTAACCTTACTGGCGCCTGGTTGTTGACCCTTGAAAGAACCAGTAACTTGCAGCTCATACTTACCGTTTGCTCAGTTAAATCGGAAGTAGGTAAATGTTAACAAATAACGATAAAGAGGACTTTATAGTGAGTTCTTCCCTTTACCCCTGATAATTACAATTTCATACAGCTGATTTCCTTAACCTCCCCCCTCCCCCGACAGTCTTCCAAGTTCTGAAAGTGCTGCATAGTCTATAAGTGCCACTTGGTGGTGGAACAATCATCGGTCGGAGTGGTCAAATAATTTTATAGATAATTACAGTAGATGAAATTTTAAACCGTTGTAACCGTCTTAGGTCCCACAGTTATTTAACGACATAAAGTCTACATAGTTCTCAAGTATTACAGACATCCTTAACATATACAACGAAATAGAGGTGAAGCTGGTGAATATGAGGATTTCCCACTACCAGGCCACTAAATTAACCTCTTTGAAAAAGACCATCGAGAAAAATAATATCGTATCAGTTAATAACTATAAAATATAGATTGACTGATTTATAATGTTAGCTAGGCACAGTTTTGTCTCTTCTATTATTATTATTATTATTATTATTATTATTATTATTATTTAGCATACGTTGCTAACGAAACTGATTACAGCATACAAGGAAATAAAGCAAAACTTTCTTACATGTAGGTTATTAAAACATTTTGCAACTGATATGGATTTGATTCTGCTTTGTTTATGTATGTACTAGTTGATAAATCGTGACCATCTATATTTATTGTTTAGAATGAAACATTTGCGGTGTCTGTCTTATTTTATATGCACTTTCTGTGGAGCAACAACATCTGTTTTATACTCCATGGCAATCTCAACAAATAAAAACATTCTTCGCAAGTATGTTCTTTTATAAATCCCATGTGTTCGTATTCTAGTACAGAGGTTTTGTAAATGCAATCGAAATTAGGTGTTTTATAGCCCGGTACGTCAGAAAGAGTGGGGGTTTTCAGTGGTGAAGGAGTTATCAAAATGAATGAGTGGTTTTTGAAATTACACTGCATACTCAAACACACACAGATACAAATTTCTCTCTTTATAATATTAATAGATTAACATGGTTTTCTTTGTAAGCAGTGTTTCTTAAAGTAACCAGCTTTGTTTTGTGGCTTGTGAAATTAAACCGACACAGCTGGATACTACAAAGCATATGGTGAATTTTCAGGAAACAAGGACAACCTCAGGCTGCTGCACCATTACCGATGGGGTCGCATGGGCCTGGACCACAGCCTGCCAGAGTAGCTTCACCTGGACCATTATCCCCGACGACAATGCGCCTGCAACAGACTGAGGCTGCCCGCCCAGCATCGCCGATCGTATTCCCACCACCGTTACCCACATCCGATGCTATGGCCAGCCGTCCCGGACCAGGAGCATCTGCCCCCTTTATTCCGGCTTTCCCGTCTGCAGGCACAAACTGGACACCATCTCACGTGGAGGAAGAGGTTGCCATCAACAACCAGGCAAGTCCCACATATATGCTATTTTCTGTGCGACAATGAGCATCATTCATTGTATACGGCGATACAAGTATAATAAGTACATCATTGGAAACGCAGGAAGAGTTTGAAAATACGAGACGTAGTCGAGATTCTCTAATTCATTTAACGTAAAGTGTATTGCGTACTGATCTCTGGACGATAGTGAATAATAGAGACAGTATTTACGGAAAAATAAAATTAATTACTTATAACTGTTGAACATGATAGTTACAGCAGCAAAGTCACCAACATTAACTAGTGATCGATTACCCACGCCAGAATATTCACCTTAAAAGAACAAAAACTTGCAGCTCATTCTTAGCTTCTGCACGAATTAAATCACAAATTGTAACGGTATTATTGTTGTATATGTTTTGAGCCCCACGTTTGGGAGCCAATTTGCTAGAGAAATTGCTTTACGTAATGTTGTTTACATCAGTGTTGAAGCCATCTTGTGACGTCACTCCTTTGTTCGGTTTGTAGCTCCATCTGGCGTAGTAATTTGCATCAGTTTTGAAATAATTCACTTTAAATGTCCTCCGGCTAGCTGTTTGGGTTGAACATGTTTCTCTTACAGGTTGTGAAGCGGAAAGGAATCTTTTATCCAGAAATTACACTTAATGAAGAAATTGGTTTTATAACTTTTATTGTCGAACACGTTCACGAACACTTTTACATATTGATCTGGATACTCGCCAAACTGAAACTGTTTGTAATAACTTCTTACTTATCACTTTTAACTCACGTACTTCAACTTTGTGTATGTTTAACTGTATAATACTTTAGATTCTCGTAATTCTGCTGCGCGTAACTTATGACGAACTGACTGACTGCAGACAACGTGTAACGTGCTAGAAATTTTGATGAACTGGGCGACCGACGTGTAAGGTATTGAGAATTTTGTTGAACTGCGGGGCGATCTACCTCGGGCCTGGCTTTATATACTCCCACTCCTCGACATGCCTAAAGATTATAAATGAACTGCTATTGGCTAATAAAACGCGCCAACATTAGCGTCTATTTTAATATCCAATGAAAACCACGAATACATATGCTTTAGGAAATATTCTAGAAATTTCTACCGAAAGCGCGCGAACATTACGTAACTTCCTTGTTCCCGGTAATGATAAACAACTCACCCCATCGCTGCATTATTGCGTTATTATTGACAGTTTCAGTAAAGCCGTATATTATTATTTACCAATAATAATTACAATTAATAAACCTCTGAAATCAATGTCACATAAAAATACATATTCATATTACAATCATTATTTACATTTAAGTAATTTGTGATACAAATTACCGTATCAAAATAAATATTAACAAATAAAAAGGAGCTAAAGAGCCAGGTCATATTTAAATGCTGAAGTTCAGCTATCAAAATTGGTAATATTCCACGACTACAATAATAAATGTATCAAAAGTTATAGGATTTAATATAGTTCATACACAGTGCAGTAAAACAGGAAAAACAGCAAGTAGGTTAGGTTACCAGCACTGAATGCAGAAAATTCAACTTTGCACCATAGCAGCATGAACGGGAAGTAAATAAAAACACTATAAGAACGTTTAAATATAATTTCCACGTAGTTATTTCGTGCTGGTGTTGAGAAAGCTATAATCAGTCTACTGGTAGAGTTGCGACTACACCGTCAAGTGCGGGGCGTGAATGCTTTGCTGCAGATGAAAGACGTTGGAGCCAGTGGTAACTCGATACGGTCTTCAGCGAATGTGTAAATGGCGAACAATGAATATGCGTACACTCTCGCGGTTTTGCTTTCATCTCTTAGCATCTGGTTACCCAACGTGCACAATACAGCTAATATTCAGCGACAGTTTCATATATGGAAAAACTCTGGACATTTTTGTAAACCGTTTCTAATCTTGAAACGTCTTCCCATCTTGAACACCTGTCTAGATATTTTCTGGGCATATCTAATAGAAGTAACATCTGCTTTTGTATTTGAACGACTGATACGAACATAGGTACTGTTAACAAGAGCCACTAGAATAGAAGTACTGAAATATATAAGGACTAAGCTATGAAGTGTGAGCAGGGTGTACTTTATAAGAATCTGTATCCACGCTTATTCCTGCTCCAAAAAGGAACATTAGCAAAATTTAAAGCAGGCCTGTAATAACCAGTGTTACAGTGAATTTACGCGGTTATAATAATAAAGTAAATGATAATAAAAATAACAATAAAGGTAAAGTGTTGCCACGAATGCCGGAGTGCGTCAAGGTTAGGTATCAGGATCTAGCTGTAAGGAAGGCCCTGGCTGGTGCCCTGGCGGTTAGGAGGTGATCTTTATTGCGTGGTTGTAGGCCTCAAGAGAGGCCCTGTGGTTTACGTGATGAAGTCAGCGGCATATGCTGTTGAGGAGTTTCCCAAAATTTGCAAGATTTCGTCGAGTACGTTCTGTCCTCTGTGCGGAGAGTTCTTCCATGCCTGAACATCTGGGAACACTGAGCTTAGCAACATGTTCGGTGTTGCAGGAGCTGGATGTGTGCAAGGGAGTGTTGCTGGAGTAGTGTGTGGTGTTGATAGATGCAGTTCCAGGTTCTGTGGAGCTGAATGAAGCCTTCATCCTGGGATCAGAGAGATGAGGTGACTGAGTCAAGTGGTAGCTGGAGGTGAAGGCCCGAGTGACAGACGTGGAAGTCCTGGTTTCTGGCTTTAATGTTGTGGATGCGGCGGAAGCCTGTTTTGGAGTGAAGGGCGGCGATGAAGTTGGCGATGGTTTCCTCTAGGTTGCCCGGTGGGTGCTGATGTTCGGAATCTCAGCATGTAGATCTTGGACGGCATCTCGCAAAGGATGGTCAGTTTAGTGACAGGAATTTTCCCCGGTGAGGAGGCTCCGATTGTCGTCCGGCCCAGAGTTGGGGCTTTTTGGGTGGCTGCAAGTGTCTCCGAATGTTGCTTGCGGTTGAGCGGGTACGTGAAGCACTGCGCTTGGCCTGTGTAATGGTTTAAGCCATTGCAGGTGGCGCAAGTAGCTGCGGCGGTTCTGAAGTGTGAGCTGTGCATTCGGCTGTCAGGCAGACGGCGCCACAGTAGTGACATCTAGAAGGAGCGGCGTCTTGACCGACTGCACATCAGCGGTGACATGCCTGGTGGCGTTCTACTTGTCCAGTACCTAGCATCATGTACTATGCAAATGGGAAACAATGGGACTTGGTCCAACCTATTGTAATTGGTTTACTTAATTGTTATACAATAAACATTACATTACGTTCCCTAGCATAGATCATTCTCAGCAGCTACAGTCCATGATTCCCATTACTTTACCGCCGCGGTACAGACCTATATCAATAAATCTACAGGCTGAAGTCTGAGTATGCTTCACCTTGATAAGGTAGATAAAGATAGATACTACTTATATGGTCACACGTTTCTATTGTGTTCTGTTCATGATACCCATTCCATTTCTGGCTGATGTAACAGTACCACCACGAAGAAGACTCTGTATGACCTTTAGCTTAGACAACGTCAACTGCTTTAGGTATACGGTACCGGACCAATGGCAATCAGTAAGTCTATGATCTTGATCTATGTGTGATTAATCAGGTTATATTTGTTATGTTGGAACAAGTGTATGAACTTAAAATTAGAGCAAAAAGAAAAAAAACTTGTCCCACGGTGACGACACTGTAACCATGTGTACCATAACCTTATAGGTTATTAATTCAGATATACCTCAAAACCCTCCTGCTTTGTTTCATTACTAGAAGAGATGCTGGACTGTAGATATAGGTAGCGATACCATTTTCTAGTGCTCATAAACGGATTCACTGGTTCCTCTGAACCTTGGAGAGCAAGAAACTTGACAATCAGCCATTGAGATTTCCTTACTTTTTCTTACTCACATTCGTCGTTCCAAAACTGTTGGACAATCGAGCAGAAGTTGCTGTGTAAAGCAGTCAATACAATTTTGCGCAGTAACACGTAATGTTTATTTTAAAACCGCAATCACCTTCTTCCATTAGTAGATCCAACAGTGGCAGGACCACCCGATGTGGTGTCTCTGCATCCTAGCAGTTATTCAATATTCTGAGCTTGATGTTTGGTAATATACATAGTCGTGCCACATGCCACAGTTTACTTAGTTCATATGTACAACCATGTAAATCGCAAATTGATTCGCTCACTGGATTTTGAGGTTAGGGTGCTCACACGGAGAGAGACATAGAAAACTATATTTTTACACCCTCTTCAGTTTTCTACGTCTCCCACGATATTTACACAGAATGAAGTTTACAATTTCAACACATGAATTCATCTCCAAGCAAACCCATGTTTATTAACATAAATCTGGTGGCTGTAATAACATACAATATACACAAGGGCGGGAAGATAAATAAATTTGAAGCTTTAATTTATATCTTAATAGTCGTTAAAAACACAATGCGGTGAATGGGCACTCTTCGAACATAATAACTTATGTTTTTACAAACATTATTGAAAACTAATTAACTGTAATTAAAACTGAATGAACATTTTATACATCATTCTAGATTTTTCAGGAATCAATGATGCGCGCCCAATTTCCCATGCCTCTTCAATACTTGCGTCTTCATAATCCACGTCTCCGACATCAAATTCTTCTTGAAATACTGAATCTCTATTATCGTCCAAACAACCCGCTTTGAGTCACGGCATCAGCCATCAAACAATTGATTCAAAACCTCCTAAGTTACAGTATTTACGAAGCCATCGTATTAGTTATAGCTGTTGATCTGTCAGCATTGTGTTATCCGAAATCTGAGGCTACGATTAGTAAGTTCATTAGAAATCGCTTTTATTGTTAATAATTCATTTTCAAAATAATAATACACGATCGTGAAAAACACATTGTACAATACACGTGTGTCAAATGCACAACAGAATCTCGGAAATAGAAAATATTTTTCGAATCTGTAATAATGCACTTCGCATATACTATTTGGGTTTATATCAACAAACATCCTTGTCTAGCTTCTTTTATTGCTCCTGAAGACTAAACACATTCCAAACTGCTCATTTAAGCGGTGTTTTGTAAAACAGGGAGGATACTCTGACTTAAAAATGTTTTGTTTAAACATGTTTTAAAAGTCTTTAGTTACTGAATGACAGATGAAAAATTATGTAAGCTCAATTGTTTGACAGTTTCTGAATTTGTTGGTTTGTGGTGCTAGAAATGCAAGTGGAGCGGAATAATTAAGATATAAGAAATCGCTCCTTCCTAGAAGTTAGCTAAAGCAATGTGCATAGTATCTATAGAAATGTAAAAGTTTAGGACGTGGTATTTAAAAATACACACACTTATCCAGGGAATTTATATTCTCTTCCCATATTCTGTCATAACTTGCATACAACGTTAAGAAGCAACAGAAACAAACGAAGTGTATATTACATTTCACTGAAACCAACCTTAGCATTCTCAAAGTACTTTTACAGCAATAAAGACAAATGAAAAAAGCCACACTTTGGAAGAAAGGTCTGATATCGGGGCTCATTGTGCAACCATACAGTTTTGTTTACTCTTGCACTGCGCATTGTTTGTATTTATAAATGTTCAATTTTAATCTTCTCCAGTGTTCGAACATCCTATATACAGTGCAAATGTTCTATAGTATTTCACCTGAAAGATTTACTGTGCTGAGAGTTTGGTTAAAAACTTCAAATTTTACAACTTTTTTCTTTTGCCATTTTAAAATAATTTAGATTCTATAGAAACATATTCGTGCTTTTCCGGCCATTTGCGGGTGTTATACAGGGGAACTTTTACCACACATCAAAGTCAAAAACGCACAATAACGTCATATGCATCTTTAAACCTGATGTTCTAAGAAACAGCATTTCAACATTTTTCCGTGTATAAAATGCTTCTTTCCATACAAATGTTTACCAGTTTTACTGAAACTTACAACCTAGATACATAAAACAGAGAGGTTCAATAGAGAGGTTCAGATAGTCCTTTTTAAAATATATAAATGATTAAAAATGAGCCCGTATAAATTATAGAATATTTTGTGTATTTATTCAATAGCAAAGAAGACAAAAGTTTGTTTACAGCTAAACAAACGTGGAAAAAGGTCAGTTTAAGTACCTTAGCATTATCTTTTGTTAAGGTCTGGAAATGTTTTATTGTAAACACTAAACCAATTTACAACATGGGACATTTCATAATTACCAATATATACCCACATAACAATTAAATAATCTCTAAATTATTTGCACTAGCTACACTAGCTAGTGGTTTAAAATTTCAAAGCAATTGGTTAAGAATTAAGGAATTTGAAAATTTCACCTTACGGTTGCCTTAAGTAGAAGTTACTGTTATTAAAGTTTATTGTACTCTTATTTAACTTAGCTTTATAGTATAAGACGTATTTTGAGGAGCGGATCGATTTTTAATTAACGTTTATTCAATTTGCAAAATATTTCATTTCCTTAAAGCTTTTAGTTAACAGTGGAAATTACGCTGTTCCAGCTACGTTAAAGTTTGAGTTAATGTTAAAGCTAACAATTTAAAGAATGAATTTCAGCTATATTTATGGAAATTTTATTTTAAAATATTCTGCTCCAGCCCTTCTGCGTGAGTGCAAAACTGTCTCCAGAAGTTCAACCAATACGTTAGTTAAGACTTACAAAAGTCGTTATTTTCAAATATGTTATAGTTTTCAATTTGTGTATTCACAACAGTGTCTAAGACAAAAAATCAATTAAATTAAACGATAATAGATATAGACTGCACAGCAGGAGGAATTCCATTAATAATATATGAGTGTACTTGTGAATTCCACACACAGGACTGCGCGTGTTGTCTTTGGTATTAAATACTGCACCTTGTGATGCGGTGACCCTCATAATTTCAGTGTCAGAGGGAAACATAAATCTGCGGGGCTTTACTGTATTCGACTTGCAAGAAGGCCCTTAAATTGTTCAGTTAGTCATTGTGCCAATGACAAACTTAAGGGGATGGGTAGTTACAGAGCTCTTTTGAGTACTCAGAACATAGAAATTTTTAAACCTCTGTACTGAAAAGACTATTATAGATAATTATACAACGTTTTGCCACAGTATAAAGCTAACCAAAATGAGTTTAATGCATATAGCAGCAAACAATAACTTTAAATGTTATTTTAAAGTGTTTTTCATTGGTCATGTAGCTTTTGTTTTATTTAGCATCAGTAGGACAATAAACTGGGTTGATCTTTCCCGGAATAGCTAACCGGGACTGCAAAATCCAGCTCCCTTTCACTTGAAAGAGGCCCTTGCCCAAAAGGGATGTACGTGGGCTAATTGTGAATGTGTAAATTAAATTTCTACTGTACATTTTGATGATATATATACTACAGTTTCTAGAAAAATTTGCGAATCAATGTCTTTTGTTTTTTATTTTAAAATTAATTTTTACTGCACAAAGTTGAAATGTTCTGAACATAACATTGCAAAACGTTTTATTTAATTGATATATGGAATTTGTACTAGCAATTGTCAGAAATTTTGTTTAAAACATCATATAACTTGATAGTCATAGGTCAAACACTTTCAGAGAAATGTATGCTAAATAAAACAATTAGTGTACAGCCAATAAAAGAATAATTTTAAAAAGTAGTATGCAAAGTAATAATTTCCTACTGCATGCATTAACAGCAGATTATGATACAAGGGGTAAAAGTAGGGTTTTATTTTACAAGTAGGAATGTTTGCGAAACGAAGGCCGTAGCCTGAAATTAAGAGAAATCACCTTTAGAAAGCGGCTCTTGAAACTAGAGAAATTATTAAAAAAGCGAGGTGTCGGATGTTTTGTTGATTCGCTAGCAGTCATTTTTAGTGAAATTATTTTCACCATGTTTTGCCTTACATAAAGCAATGAAACGATTAAATGCTATATAATATTGCTTTCTGGTATTTTTGGGCAAGTACTTGTAGTGTTATTCTTTCCGCTGCTTCTGTAATTTCACCTAGCTCTTCCATTTCAGTTTCTTCTGAATCCATAATTGCCGCCACTGAATCTTTATGTATCATAGATAGATGAATAGCGTTCTATATCAAAGAAAGGAAAAAGCTGCCGTATAACGCACAGGTTAACTCTACAACGAATTGCGATAAATTGAACTAAGACGATTTGTATTGTGAACACATAATGCGACCGCAATGAGAAATTAATCATTTAGAAAGACATAATGAAAAGTAAAACCAACTCAAACCAAGTCGAATTATTAAACAGTGCAAATCACATGGGTAATTGCCATGTGATTGGACTTGAAACCAAAATTGGGCACAATTAAGATTATGGCACTAGTGCGATAATCTAAAGCTTTTAGCTCGTGTGCACTGTGTTAGAAGTTCTCCTTTTAAGGCTTGCTGTCTAAAAATAATTTTAGTTAGCTTTCTACTATGGCAAATTTTTTACATTATCTGTTGTCATTTTCAGTCAATTGTTGATGGTTGATTCCGTGACAAAGCGAGTTGTTTGAAAATAATAATATGTACGATAATAGAGATTCGGTATTTCAAGAAGAATTTGAAGACGGAAACGTGGATTATGAAGAAGCAGATAGTGTAGAGACAAGAAATATTGGGTTGTATTTTACTTCCCGTCCTGCTCTATATGGTAAGTTATTACAGCCACCAAACTTGTGTCGGCATATATGGAAACGAATTCATGTGTTGCAATTGTATATCTCCTTCTGTGTAAATAACATCAAGAAGACGTGATAGCACACGATCATTTAAAACTAAATGACCTTATTCCTAAAATAATGAATATGAATTGTGTTGCTAGAATTCTTTATTATGCTTATCCGGTTTCAGCTTCTATGTTTCACTGACAACGTTTCATGATTTTGTCATTGTAAAAAATGTATTCATAATTATTAATTCAGTGGTATCTATTAGAAGACCAATTTTTATTTACCAGAAAGAGAAGGTACATGATCAACGTTGCTTTATAGTCGAATGGTCAATGTTCTGGTTTCTTAAGTCAGAGGTCTCGAGTTCGATTCCTGGTTGGGGTGGGGGATTTTTTTTTAATTATAATCATTCTCTACCCTCCGCAGAGTCTGGAAGTATGAATGTGTTTCCTAGCGAAAATCTTAAAAACCAGCAGTCAACGAGTTAGTGTTATCTAAAGTCAAAGAATATGACCAGAGTAGTAGCAGTAGGAATACAGATCACGGAGGGGCCCCCAAATCCGGGTCAGAGCACCGCAAGTAGGCCAAAGTGACCCTTTTTTTGCTTCTAACGTGGCCTCTGGTAGGGAGGGACGAGGGGAAGACCCGAAGGGTGACCAGATGCGGGCGACGATGTGCGCAAGTATGGACATGGTCCCTCACGGTACCAGATAGAACGCATTCGGACGCCGGCCAGTGCTCCGCGAAAGCCCGGGGGCTCCTAAGGGCCAGGGATGCCCCCAGAAAGCGGGTCTGTCAGCAGTTCAACCAACGCCAGAGAGAAACCTTTCCAAACCGCATATCCACCGCCCAGCCGCATCACACAGAACGCCGTTGCTGGTCCTTCAACCCTAAAACAGATGATAGGAAGTGATGAACAGAAAACTCATGGTAGAAGAGAAGCAACTCCAGTATTCGCCTACCGACCCGGCGAAACCACGAAAACAACCCAAGGACAAAGTGGCCGAATAGACGGGAATCGAACCCGAGAACTCCCAAATACGAGCCTCATCGTTATCGCGATGCTCGGTATATGACCATAGAATTTAAAAGAGGCTATAGAAGTGCGCTTGACAAAATGGTGATAGAACGTATAGAATACTGTTATTCTTTACGGTATTTCACTTTTCATAGCAGTAAATGTGAACTTGTTGGAATTGTGGGTAAGCTAACGTATAGATAATTAAAACTCAAGCTTGCTAACCTTACAATGGGTTTGTCTCAAAGTAATGGAGTAAGTTGGCAAAGAGCTGCAAGCATCGAGTCTGCAGCTGTGTGCTGGATATTTGGAGATCTAGCCTGCAGTATTAATTACATTCCACTTCCTGACCGGAAGAGCGACTTTGCTCGTGTATATCCTGTACAGTGCGATGGTACGTAACACAACTTTTAAACACGAACCAGCTATTATAGGCTTCAAATTTATACGTCATTAATACCTTTTCATAACTGCAGATATAATTGCTCAGGCTGAAGTCAGGAATGACTTTAAAATGACACACGGTGCATAAAATTAAATTTACTCTTGCAGCATTTAACATATTGATGATTTAACCCAGTCATCTGTCAGATGTTTGTATTAACTTATTAATAGAGCCCGGATTACTATGCATAATCAAATACTAAAATATAGA
Source organism: Deroplatys truncata (assembly GCA_030765065.1). Classification (NCBI taxonomy): domain Eukaryota; kingdom Metazoa; phylum Arthropoda; class Insecta; order Mantodea; family Mantidae; genus Deroplatys; species Deroplatys truncata. The sequence goes on from CM060987.1 coordinate 24,374,294, forward strand.
TGAAAATACGCAGAAAAATTTTAGAAGCATGCACAATAATATACAAAACAAATGAATAAAAATCAAATAAACTATTGTATGAGTTATGTATTACTAATAGAAATGAGGTCTCTTGTACCTCTCGACATTCAGCGCACGGTGATAGGCCGCAGCGAGCCGCAGTGAAACTATAGTCCTCTGGTTTAGGGTTTTAACCCGAGATTAGGCTAGGGTGTGTGTGTGTGTGTGTGTGTGTGTGTGTGTGTGTGTTATGCGGAAACCTTTTCAACCTAGCGACCTTGAAATTTACGTTTCGCCACAAATCTTGATCATTTTGTATATTTGTTCATTCCTTCTGACCGCCTCATGCTGATGGAGGTTGAACCTGAACTCATTTGGAATCGGGAGTGTCATTATTCATCTCAAAGACCCTGAAAATAATATCGACACTAATATCGGTCGTTTTTATTATTTGTACCGCCACACCTTCCCGCCCCTACAGTATTGTTTTCCAGTCACATGTGTGCCAGTTTGGTTGAAATTGCTCCAGGTGTTCCAGAGTTATGGTGCAACATAATACATTTTTATGCGACTGGTAGCAGTACTTTAATGGGCCTCATTAAAGTACACCTGTTCATTAAAGTACTGGTATTCGACCAATCAGAAGTGGCCACGCAACACTGTGAAAGCGCAAGTATCGATTATTCTGCGTAGTACGTCTCACAACGCTAGCAACTTTGTTTGACACAGGTGCTACAAGGTCATTGTATTGTAACCATAGATAAAGGAATAATGATTGTAACACATCACTCAAACCAGAAACGAATACTTATGAAATCTTTAATTTAGATACATGGTCGAGCATAAACAGTCGTATGAAACTTGACTATAATGGTGATTAAAACGCTCGTATGATAATTATTAACCGACCGAGTGAAGCGTCGCTCGGTTAATAATAATACTCGCATTTTAATTACTACCATTATAGTGTCGTTGCATAATATACTATTATATTATGCATTTATTGCAGAAACTTTATTAATTTCAGTAATTACTGATTAGCTAAAGGAGCAAATTATAATTTAAAATCGCATTCAAGGGCAAAACGTGCGTTTTTGCATTAAAATTTAAAATACCAATTTTTCACTGGGATATGCATTTATATTCATTATCAAACACTGGTCAAATTGTGTGTGAAATTATGACTTGCAAAGTGTTTCATTTCCACATACCTTGAAATATATATAAATGAGCATGCATCATTTCGCCATTAAATCCAGGCACTAGTATTAGTGAGTATCAAAAACATAATCTATAAGAATCTGGTATCATTATATTGGTATCTAGTGGCTAACAAGAAGCCCCTCTGCTGGTCTAGACATAAAACTGATGTCAGATGCCATTTTTTCGTACGTTCATTTTAAAAGTGTGGTTATAAAATACCTAGGAAACAAGAAGGCTCCCAGTTATTTGATAAACAATCAAAATGTGTTGGAAAGGTTAAAATCCTTCGAATACATAATGCATTTAAACTTCATTTTCTAAATTTTCGTCTTGACGCTTGAAAATTTTGGTGAAATGAAACAACAAGAAGCAGAATGTTTTCTTCATAAACAATATGGAATGGGGATACCAGAAGTAGCACCTTAATGTAATGGAAATTACGAATATAATTGGTGGATGCCATTCAGAGTATCAGACGTATAGTAAATGCGAGTTAAAAGTTATGAACATCTAATGCCTTTGTAAAATAAGTTCGTATTATCTGCCACGGAATATGTTTCATTTCATCACGTTATCTACTAAATTAATTATCATTGCATTTATATTTCTAATAACAACATTGAAATTTCTGAAAGAAAAGACAGTGCCCACTGGGGAAAACAGACTCCATTTGTTGTTTGTTTTAGCACTTCCAAGAAGCTCTAAATTAGTACACATTTTGAGAAAAGTGTTTGTGTTCTTTAATTTAGAAAACCTGTGCAGTTGTAGATATCCATATCTATATCTATACTAATATTATAAACAGAGAAAATGTGTGTATGTAGGGTAATCTCAAAAACCACTCAACCGATTTTGATAATTCTTTCACGGTTGAAAAGCCCAATTCGTTCTGACACACATGGAGCTATAAAGCACTTAACTTTTAGTTGAATAGAAAAAATAGTTGTACTCCACAGTATACAATTTTCTTTTATAATCCGCAGAAAATAAAACCAAAAGCCCGTTACATTTTTACTTTCTCTACTACGTATAGTAAGTAGGGGAAGTATTGCATTCCACCCAAAAATTCGATAACGAGATTTCACTGGAAATACATGTTTTGAGACCTCCTGAATCCAAAAAAAGCATTTTTGGAAACATGTCCGTGTGTGTGTCTGTGTGTGTGTGTGTGTGTGTGTGTCTGGGAACAGCATAACTCAAAAACGAACAATCGGATAAACACCAAACTTGGTATTTAGGTTCAGTATCTTCCAGAGATGCGACACAAAGGTTTTCAAGAAAATTCCCCCACCCCAGACTACCCTTTACATGGAACATTTTTCGAAAATTTTAATTTTCTCAAAAATGGCTCTAACGATTTTGATGAAAATATCATATGCTTAAGATAATATCATGAGAAATGAAATGTATATCTCGAATTTTCTGGGAATGTCTCCAAAAGTATTCTTCATTGTGGACGACTTTTGCATAACTGGTAAACCATAAGAGATAGACAAAAGTTTACTACACACAAAATGTAGATCGCGTTGAAATACACAATTTATGTCATATACATTTTTTTTGTTGAGTGAACCATTTTCGAGATAATGCTTGTTATTCCCTTAAAATTTTCAGTACTTATATTCTCAAATGGGAATTCGTTATTCATTTTTTTGTCTTGGATATGCAAAGAGTATTAATCTTTGGGAAAGGGAATGGTGCTGCACCTAGCAACCAGCTATTACGAGATATGTATGTGCTTAAAGGCTACTGTATTTCCAAATTGCCCTTGTAAATATATATTCCCCTTACATCTACAAGAAAATAAGCAATAAGATAGACTATGCAAATGTTTATCTCGATTAACATGAAGTAGATGGAGAATAAGCGTTTGTATAAATAGTTTGTACAAGAGTAGAGAAAGTCATGTGAGTGTAACACATCAGATTTTTTTCCAAGGAATATACAGAGATGGCCATGATGTAAACTTCAGCAAACAAAGGGCAAGAGTTTAAAAAACGACAATAGATCCTGCGTTATATTTGTTTTTAGACAGCATAGCCTAAAAGTAGAGCTTCTAACACAGAGCACACGATCTAAAAGCTCAGTGCGAAATTAAATTAAATTGAGTTTTATTTACGGACGCTCTTTAACTGCTGTGGTCCTTAGCGTCCCATTCTATATTGGGCGTGAAAGACCGGTAATTCTGCTCAGAGGCTTCTTTGTCAGGCCTGAGGTTCTTTTACGTGACGTAAATCTACGGCACGAGACCACCGGCTTTACTTCCCTTCCGAAGGAAGCCATGCCAAGGATTTTTACGCCCGAAAAAAATCCATCGCCCTCCGCCGGGTTTGAACCCGCGACCTTGGGAGCTAGAGGCTAGCACGGTAACACTAGTCCACGGAGGACGACGCTTAGTGCGATAATCTTCAGTGTGACCAACTTTGGTTTCAAGTCCAATCACATGGCAATTGCCCTTTGTATTTGCACATAATAACTCGACTTGGTTTGATTAGGTTTTACTCTTCATTATGTCTTTCTACATGATTAATTTCTCATGCGCTCGCATTATCTGCTCACAATACAAATCGCCATACTTCAATTTATCGCAATTTGTTTCTTTGATCTAAAACTCTATCTTCTTTTATCTAACATACATAAAGTTTAAATGGCGGAAATTATGAATTTGGAAGAAACTGAAATGCAAATGAAATTACAGAAGCAGCGGAAAGAATAACACTAGAAATACTTACCCCAAAATCCAGAAATCAATACAATATGCATTTAATCGCTTCATTGTCTGGTGTAAGGCAAAACACAGTGAAAATAACAGTGACTGCTAGCTAATCAATAAAACATCTAGCATCTCGTTTTTTTATCGTCATTTCTCTTGTTTCAAGAGCGCGTTCTAAACGTCATATGTTAGTTTCAGGAATTAATATAATATTATTTATGTTATAAATTCGAGCGCTATCTAAAAGCTAGTATAAGCCACAGTGTTAAAAGTGGTTTTATTTTGCTCGTAGGATTCCTACTCGCAAAATAAAAGTCTACGTTTACCCCTTGTATCATTATCTACTATTCTTTAATTGCTATTTATCAAACACTGTAGATGTGTGTATAATGAAACGGCCCAAACCTTTATTCTGATTCCATAGATGTATGCACTGAAGTTTCTGGATGCCATGTTTTGCTTTTGTAGCGGGAAATCGTTGATCCTCTTGGTTGATGTCCTCTGCTGCCGTGTCCTGGTCTCTGGCTACCTCTCCTCAGCGGCTGATGATTTCTCCTTCCTAATAAAGTACCTATCTAACTGATTTCGCTGGTCTCAGGGTTTTCGTAGGTGAGGCATTTCGCTAAAAGTATGGTTTAATAGTTATCAACAAAATACTTATGGATGACTAGCTTTTCCCATGTGTAACAATTCTCACCATAATAATAAATTAGGAGCCTAGTCTAGCTGCACACGTTTCCCACCCATATGCACACACGTGCATCCATCGTACAGACAATATCACTGTGTGTCGATGAGATTCTATAAGAGAGTGAAAATCTGGGGCTTTCTTCCCCCTTTTATACCCAAACCTAGTGACGCTCACCTTCGCGCCTTATAATGTAACATTTCTAATTGGTCTTCAGACCGCGTTTACCTTATTATGTAAGAAAATATTCTGCTCCAAAGCGTTTCGCATGCGCATCCAGTGACGCGTCCGGGAAGCAGGTTCAATATCTCTGTCTCTTCATATTTCTTGTTATTGCTTCAAGTTCCTTGCTCATTAGCTTGGTGAAGGGTGCTGCTTTGTACATCTCTTAGATGCTAAATATTCTAACATCTTTCTTGCTGAATTATACTATTATTATGTAGAATTCTTGTTTGACATTGATTTATATATATATATATATATATATATATATATATATATATATATGTGTGTGTGTGTGTGTGGTATATCCCCGTTCACTTTATTTCCTTTGTATTTATGTTGTAATCAAGCTCGTTAACAGGGCGTAATAATTGTATATAGAGAGAAAACTGCTAACATTAGAAATCAGTGAACCGGTATTTCATAATTACCAGCTGAGGAGATTATTTTTCTCGATGGTTGCAGACTGTCTCTTTCAAATCGGTTAACTTGGTGGTCTGGGAGTGCGGAAACTTATTTCCTTGTATGTTAAGGGTTTCTACATATGTAGCGTTTGTTATTAAATAACCATGAGACCAAAACTAAAGTAAAATAATTTGAAAATTTAACCTAGTATAATTATGTAACAAGTTAGTCGACCATTCCGACCGAGGATTCTTCTAACACCAAACAGTACTTAGGCTATGCAGCATTTCCAGAACTTGTAAGACTGTTGGGTGGAGGTTTAGGAAGTGAGGCATTCCGCCGATGTTTCACATTCTTCTGCATCACTATCAGGGGAGCGTTCATCGGTTATTAGGAATAGCTGGGGCTGTACCAGATTACAGTTATAAGGGTTAAGGCTGGTTCACAACCGCCCGAGAACGGTAACCAGAACGGAAACGAGAACGGGAAGCAATGCACCATGCAAGATATTGGTTCACAACAGCCCGGTAACGAGAACGGGAATGCATATCGATCACAAAGGGAAAGTCGATTTTGCGCATTAGGATTTCATTTGTTTTTAACTGACCAATGACATTTTTTTCACCTACTTCCAATTTAGCCAGGCCAACGTCAAAATTCGATAGAGTAAACATTATCTAAATGCATATCCATTACATTTCCGATCCCTCTACTTATGGCAATCTTTCATTCCTTTATTTAATGACATACATTAAAATTGTTTATTGTTCTTTTTTCATTTCCACCGGTTTTAGCTGTTCTTTGTAGCTTTTTCCATTGTTTTTAGGTAATAGCCAGTTTTGAGTTGCATATAAACAAACTACAAATGATCCCTTCACCAAAGGAACCAACGCTGATTAGATTTGCGGGTGTCGGGATGAGGTTAGGAAGCACATTTACTACTAATTCCTTCCAGTTTCATGTTTCCAGCTAGCGACTATAGAAGAGTACTAGTGGCTGTTTCATGTCACGGCCGCCTAGAATAATGTCTAGACTGAAGAGTCTAATATGCACAATATGGATCTAATATGCCGTGCCCGGGAACGAGAACGAGAAAGTTAAAAGTTGGGCAACTCTTCTTTCCCGTTCCCGGGCCCGGGAAGGCTTCCGGTCCCATTTGAATACATGTATTTCAACTTTCTCGTTCTCGTTCTGGTTACCGTTCTCGTTGGTTGTGAACTAGCCTATAAAGGGGAGGATTCAGCGTAAAAGTCTTGTAGATCATTTTACATGCATTTTATAAAGTACGGGGGGAGGTAAATTAAATTAATTCGTCATTCATGCTTAAAAAGCTACCCGTTCAACATCGGACGCCAGCTAGTAATAAATAATGGGAAGCAGTTATGCAAAAAGGAACTATCTACTGCATAAGAAACCTCACTGAACGTTATACTTACTCTTAACAAAATGCTGATGCGGAACTTTGTTTTCTTATGCTTCTGTAAACATAACTGTATGTTATGGTATTACATAATTGGTGCCTTCTTACATAACTCGGTCCAGTTGTAATCGTAGCCCAAATAAACCGCTTACTGCAGATAGACAACATGTCCACATTTCCCAATCTAACAGTGGAGGCAAGGAACTGAATACAATCTTCCCTGTCTGCAGTAAACAGAAATTTGAAGGCGTTGTCTGGCCCCTGTTATCGTGCAGAAGAGCTTCATTTCTGTAGTAAACGATCCATTGACCCAATTAAAATCACAATCGTCAAAAAAGGATATGTGTATGTTGCGCTCATGTATAACATCTGAGTCAGTCCATACAACTATGCTGTGCCTTGCATATTCGCTGATAGTATGGTAGATGTGGCACATTAGCTGCATCTCAGAAAATAAAATATGTTACTGTGTGTGGTGCTCAGGTTGATTTCCCTGTGTCTTTTACTTGAGTCGTAGTGCAGAGAAAAAGTGCATAACAAGGAATTTTTATTTACTCTATAAGAACACAAAAACACCCTGCTCGTCTCTTGGTATGATCTGCAAATCAAATCCCTGAACATAACATTACAAAACAATGAGAAGAAATACAGAACAGTTCCGAAGCTAGGCTGCAACTTTTTTACTTTCTCTATTACGTATAGTAAGTAGGGGAAGTATTGCATTCCACCCAAAAATTCGATACCGAGATTTCACTGGAAATATATGTTTTGAGACCCCTGAATCCAAAAAAGCATTTTTGGAAACATGTCCGTGTTTGTGTCTGTGAACAGCATAACTCAGAAACGAACAGTTGGATAAACACCAAACTTGGTATTTAGGTTCAGTATCTTCCAGAGATGCGACACAAAGGTTTTCAAGAAAATCCCCCCACCCCAGATTACCCTTTACATGGAACATTTTTCGAAAATTTTAATTTTCTCAAAAATGGCTCTTAACGATTTTGATTAAAATATCACATGTTTAAGATATTTTCATGACAAATAAAATGTATATCTCGAATTTTCTGGGAATGTCTCCAAAAGTATTCATCATTGTGAACGACTTTTGCATAACTGATAAACCATAAGAGATAGACAAAATTTTACTACACAAAAAATGTAGATCGCGTTAAAATACACAATTTATGTCATATGCATTTGTTTTGTTGAGTGAACCACTTTCGAGATATTGCTTGTTATTTCCTTAAATTTTCCAATACTTATACTTTTTTCTCAAATTCGTTATTCAATTTTTTTTGTCCTGGTAATGCAAAGAAATGGAATATTCCCATAGCAACCAGCTCTTAAAACATTTGACTATCACTTAAAGCCTACCAATTCCCCTTGCATCTACAAGAAAATTAGCAATAAGATTAACGTCTCGATTAATATGAAGCATATGGAGAATAAGCGTTTGTAAAAATAGTTTGTACAAGAGTAGAGAAAGTCATGTGAGTGTAACACATCAGATTTTTAAAGTAGTGTTTATTGGCCTTTCTTACTGTATATTGTAACGTATGAGCCAAGTTAACTTAAATTATTTTCTAAAATCGTTACTTCATATGGTGCAACACAGGATGTATAGAGTTGTGTCATTTCCTTTGGTTTCGTATAGGTAGTTGATGTGAACTAAGAGAGTAAAAGCTATCTCTCCATATTTGGTCATGTCCTGAGTGGAGGCGCGTACGTATAGTATAAAAATCCCTCCTGAAATCAATGGGTAGGGCAATCGTGATAGAAGCATCACCAAGGTTATCCGGCGACTCCACCACTATGTCGCACCCTTAATTTGGAGGGAGTGGAGGACGTGACTTTTGGAAGTGTAGCTGGATTTAGGTTCGGGTGAGCACTCATGTCATCAAGACATAACTTATAAAAATATATACTTTAATAAGAGTAAATGGAAATACGGAACACCATAGTATGCAAGCTAGCCGACCTGTTTCACTGAGACTACAAATACTTAGTGGCAGATTACCCTACTGAGCAGATGTAAAGTCGAATGTCATGCTTGGGTGTGGGTGATGCCCTGGGTAGCCCATGGTTTGGGTAACATTACATCATGACAGCACAGGCGCGGGACAATGGTGATATATACAATGAAATGAAAGTTGGCAAAGGAAATGTTTCAGGCCTAAGTTTAAGGACCTCCCCGTATTTTCTAGTTATGAGGATGAAGGAAACCTAGCAGAAACCTCAGTCAGGAGGGATGGTCCTGGCGGGATTTGAAAAGTGGACCTCCCGTTCATGAGTTCCGTGCCGTAACGACCTCTGCTACCCGTATCGGTAAAGCTGCAAGTGTTGACCAAAATTTACAGCGCTCATGCCTCGCAGGAAACGGGGAATAAACACTTTAAAAACTCATCTTTGTAAAAAGTAAACATGTTTTCTGTGCTTTGCCAAAGCGAAGCGAGGTTTGGACAGCTTTGCTGTATAATACTGTTCCCACTTTGCGTCCACAAGTGTCGAAAGATATAATGTATTCATGATAATACAGTATCCCTTAAGCTTTTCGGGTATTTCTTTGTGTAAGGTACAGAAACCCTCGATAGTATCACAGGTTAGTTGCTTAAAGCCTATACTTCACATTTCTAGTGTTTATATGCAGCGATAGAGAATACACCGTGAATATTAGCCATGTGCACATACATTTACACAAGACAATTATTTAACATAAACGCAAATTTGGACACAAATTTGTGCAAATAACAAACAACAGCATAACCATTAGATGAATAGTAATAATATACTTTGCTCAAATAAATATTTTCGAGAAGAAATTAAGAAATGTGATGGTTCACATGTTCAGTCAAGTTTCGATAGGGTGATGTTCACAAAATATTTAGTATGAAATATTTACCATCTGGAAACTACAATAATTAAAACACGCGCCGTTTTCAATCGTGAGGCAAGTAGGGTTTATTACTAATTTAAAGTTTCATAAAGATGAGCTGTTCTATGTTTACCATTTGCTAAGTTTCACCCTGATTGTTATTTGTGTATTAAATTGAACATTTTGTTGTTGCTTCTACCAATCTAGCGGGTAAAGCAACTGTCTGTATGATTACTAGAGTAGAATAGATTAGGTTGCGAGAGGGAATGCGGCATGGATGCAAATAGGAGGTCTATTGTATCTAGTAAACCTCCGTAAGGAAGAAGTGAAGGAGGGACACAGAGGGTGAATAGATCCGGGGCAGCAGGCGGGGCCCTAACGTCTCCAGGTGTAAGATCCCAACGCTGGCGGAACCACCCATACAAGCCTCCTCCCCAGGTGAGGTTTCGCTAGAGATTCGTCACACACCGGACAGACAGTTATTCAAAGCAAATTCCACCACCATACGCCTGCCATGATCCTTCGACCTTGAAACATGACAAGGAAATGAAATGACAGGAAATGGAGGGCAGCAAAATTTGCCGCATTACAGAAATCACCCAGCATTCATTAACCAACCTGGGAAAACTGAAAAAAAAAACCGATGCCAGAGTGGCCGGCCCAACGGAAATCGAACCCATGACCTCCCGAATGGGAGCCTCACGTGTTACCGTGGAGCCATCTTGTATGATGACTAAACGCACGTTTTTGAACGCATTCTCTGGTTTTATTTTATATATTTATTTTATTATTTTCTTGAAGTTTAACGTCCTTTAACCTGGTAGGTCACATCACGATGAATACAATGGGTGACTCTATGCTCTAACGAGCCCGGGGTCCATAGAGCTTAAGTTACCGATAATTATCTTCACAGGATAAGGAAAATACCATATCCAGGGTAACTCGTAGTAATCGAGGTTCGAACTCGAGACTTCTTGAATGTGAGGCAGACACACTACCCCCACACCACGCAGGTGGGTGGCTTTAATGTTACCGCACAGCTTTTTACCCCTCCCATTTTGGCACCGATCGCTGCCAACTAGGTTGCCAACAGCTTATGCTAACAATAAACAACATCGATGGTTATTCAATAAAATGAGGTTCTTTGACGTGAATGTTTTGCTACAATTATTTTTAATGAGTGTGACAGCGTGCAGTTTCGGCTCGCTCAACCCTGTTATTTAATGTCATACCTGGCACGGCACCAAGGAGGGTGCAACGACCAGCAGCGGATTGCACTCTTCCTTGCAAACATACCAAAATAAACTGTCATCATGTCGACCATGTTGCGATCAACAAGACTTTCACATCTTTGCAGCACACCACAACAATATTATATTACTATACGGGGTCTTTTATAATGCAAATACAAATCATTTTTTAAAAAAAATATACTCGGACACGCCAAATTTAGTATTTTGAAAGTAGTTGTAGTATTTTCAGCTATTGTTGTACAGGGCGTGATCTCATGGACATACATTTTAAACCGCAACATACTATTTTGTCATTGTTTCTGAAATATAATTGCACGAACAATTTCATTTCTTTCGCACAGAAACTTTGGTTGCTACGGAAAAAGTTTAATTGTTGGCCTGTTTAATAATTTTCTCCACAATTTAAACAACTACTGTAACAAATAGAACTGCAATTATTTAACATAATGTTCAAAATGCTCCCCATTTACATTTTGGTAGTAGCTAAGTTGAAGTGTGAATTCTTGTTGAACATTTTCAATCACTGCTGCTGGTATATCTGTGATCCCCATGTTTAAATCTTTCGTATTAACAGGCCTCGTAACAAAGAATCCACATTTCAAACATCCCCATCAAGTGGAGAGAGACCTGTTGCCATAGCAACCAAACCTCTTGTATGAGACAAATAAAATTGTTCATGCAACTAAATAAGATGACTACTTTTTAGAAAAAAATTAAAAAATAATATGTCACCATTTAACATTTTTTTGTCGATGACGTCACACCCTGTACAATACTGGCTGTAAATTGTGCTTCTTTTCGTTTTAGACGTTCTATACTCCCTGATTTAAAAAATACCATTTTAGTGGAAAATTTCCCTTTCAAAATATTACATTTTACATATCTGAGCATTTTTTTTAAAAACATGAGTTAATTTTAGTTTTATTTGCATTATTCCTTAGTTGTGTTTAGATGTGAAAATTTACTCTCCTGTACATGTGAAGTTTTTCCTCCTCTATTTGACCTGTATAAAGTGACAGAGATGCCTGAGGAATTTCAAAGCTATGGTATATATCGCAGTTGGGTGTAGTTATGGAACAAGGAACCAAATGCAAAATAACATTTTACAACACAGTTACCTTTAGAGGGCATCATTTTATAAATAAAGCTCTACAACAGATTTCATCAAAAATTGCATGCAATTTTAGCGCATTGTTAAAGCTGTTTCAAAACCGTGGTTTCATTTTTATTTCTTCTACTATTTACCTGTAGTAAGTAGAGGAACCGAGATTGTAACCTGTGAGGTTCGCATTCGGGAGGTCCCGGGTTCAATTCCGGTCGGGTCAGTCACTCTGTCCCACCATTTCCTTTCAGAGTTGTAGGGCCAGGCGACGGCGGCTGGTGTGTTGCGGCAGGACGGTGAAATGTGTGCTATGGAAATATTTCCCTCTGGCGCTTAGTGGGACTGTTGTGGTCCCCTTCCTTCCTGGGAGTGCCTCGTCTATTACCGGGACCCCCAGGTTGCGAGTGGCTTAGGCGTCAGATTGGTGCCATGTTGGAATCGTTAGGGACCCCATCCTTGCTAGCGCGTTGTCCGTCGTCCGTATCCGGTCGCCCTTCGGGTCTTCCCTTCATCCCGTCTTCAAGGCACAAAGTGCCTCGTGCAATGTGTGGTCCACTTGCTAGGCGTTCCTCCGTCTGGCTACTAAATAGAGGAAGTATTGCATTGCACTCAAAGCTTTAATCAGAAATACACGTTCTTGACTGCCTGATTAAAAAAAGAGCATTTTAGGGAAAAAATCCGATGTGTGTGTCTCTGCCTGTCGCTCTGTGTTTCTGAACAGCATAACTCAGAAACGAAGAGTCCGTTAAAGACCAACATTCATATTTAAGTTCAATAACTTCCAAAGATGCGACATGAATATTTTCAAGGAAATTCTCCCTCGTCCAAAATCACATTTTACATGGACAATTTTTCCTTATTTTTTTCTAACTACTTTGATTAAAATGCCGTATGTTTAAGACATGTTTATGACAAAATGGATATCTTGAATTTTCTGGGAATATTCCATGCAGTTCTCTTCATTCTGAACGGCTTTTGTATAATTGGTAAACCGTAAGAGACAAAGTCTTACTATACACAAATGCAGATCTCGTTAAAACACACAGTTTATGTCGTATAACATTTTTATGGCGTTAACCATTTCCGAGCTATTCTTTGTTATTGGTTTGAATTTTTAAATGCTTATACTTTATTCAAGTGGTAAGTCGCTATTAATTTTTTCTCGTGGTCATATAAAGAGCATGACATTTCAAAGTCATCACATAGCGATCCCCTTTTTAAAAACTTGACTATCGCTTTAGCACCAATGAAATGTGCAATGCAAGTTTATCTGTGTTAACAAGAACTAGATAGAAGAATAAGCTTTTATGAGAATAGTTTGTAGAAGAGTGAGTAGAAAAGTCATGCGAATGCAAAACATCCTATTTTTAATTAGACAACTGTTCCATAAGAGTACGTATGTTTAAGAATAGTAACTTCAGTAGAGTAGCATATACATACAAGTATGTATGTACATATATTGTTCCTAACACATGCTGACATGGTGTCTGGGAACCTCTCGCTACCTTGTTGGCAAAAGTGTTAGCCATATTGTTAATGAATTCCAACTTTCTCTCTACAAGCGTTAATCATTTAAATGGCGCCCCAGATTTAGATAGCCAGAACTGAACGCAAGTAGGTGGCAAGGCCGTGCAAGCCAGCCAATATAACATCTAACAATAGTTGCTGATATCTGAAGTTCAGGGAGGAATGTCACTTTCATAAAATGTAGGTACTTACTTTGTGTTATCGATATGTTGGTGAGTGCGAAGCACGAGCTGATTATCTCATGAAACTTGTAACCTGGAATGGGATTCATTAAGACTATTCCATGAATAAAATGCAATATATTATGTAAATTATAATTACTTTTTTACCTTGTGATGTTTAAAATCAAATCATCAATGTGTCAGCTGTTAGGTCACGGCCTACTAAGTGAGTAAACAATCGAATGTGTTACGGAATATTAACCAATGCTACCAACAATGGGAATGAGAGAATAGTTAACCTCAAAATTAAGATACGTTAAAATCAGAACACAATAAAGACATATATATTCCAAGAATATTATTTATTTGAAAACTGACAGTATTTGAATGTGCATTGATTAATAAAAAGAATAGGGTGCCTTCTAAAGCTGCGGTGACGGTATACGAGAAATGGAAGCGAGTGATGGGGCTAAACGTACGTTTTTGGATGTTTTAATTATAAGAAATCTGATATGTTGTTTTCGCATAACTACCTGTTATACAAACCATTCTTTCAAAAGCTTATTCTTCTATTTATTTTTTGATAATAGGGATAAACCTCTTTACAGGTATAAAAAGAATACATTTGGCTAAGGCATAATCAATTTTTTTTAAACGTGTGGCTTTGAAATTGCGTGCTCTTTGCATGACCACGAGAAAAAAATGAATAACGAGTTACCAGTTGAAAAAGTATAACTATTTGGAAATTTAAACAAATAACAACAATATTTCGGAAATGATTAATGCTACAAAACGTTATTTGTTATAAATTATGTGCTTTATCGAGATATACATGTTTTTTGTATTGTGTAACTTGGACTGTCATTTAGGGTTTACCAATTATAATAAAGTTACTCAGAATGAAGAGGACTTCACAGCCTATTTGTAGAAAATTCAAGATATAAATTTTATTTGTTATGTAAACATCTTTAATATATGGTATTTTAATCAAAATCGTTACAGCCATTTTTCAGTAAATAAAAAATGACGAAAATATTTCCATTTAAAGGGTAGTTTGTGGTGGGGGGAGGACTTTCTTTAAAATCTTCGTGTAGCATGCTGGAAGTTGGTGGATAAATACAAAACTTGGTATTCAGCTTTTAGTTTTTCAGTTATGCTTTTCATAGACACACAAACATATAGACCTTTTTCTAAGAATGCCTTATTTTATTCAGGGAGACTCAAAACGTGTATTTCCGATGAAATCTCGGTATCACATACTTCCTCAGTATACAAGTATGAAGTTAAAACGGGAAAAATTTGAAACTAATGGGTAAAGCATTCCTTCAATTTTGGTTCAGTGTTTATTAGGTATAGGTTATACAATGGAGGGGATATCTGGCGCATTGAGATCTACATACATCTATTTTTGCTAACATCCCCCAGGAGGAAGGGATGAAGTGAACCACAGGAGGCTATAGGTCGCAGGCATAAAGGCCACATGACGCACGGAAGTCCCTAACAGTTCCAGCTCGAAAACGTGTCCTTCTGCTGGTGCTGCCTAGAGAGCGCGATGAGTGACCCGTCGACCAAGCAGCCTCTAATGTCCACGGGGTATTCTTTCCTCCAAACAAGCATCCGCGCCATTTTCCCGGCACCGCCATACGTCAAGAAACCCGAAACATGAGAAGGAAACGAAATGAAAGGGAAATGATGAGAAGGAAATCGTGGTAGGTGAGAAGTCACCCCAACATTCGCCTACTGGCCAGAGAAAACAACGAAAAACCCAAGGTAAGAGTGGGAATCGAACCCGGGACCTTCCGAATGCGAGCCTCACACGCTACCGCGGAACCTTCTCGTCCGGTTGTCTTGATTATTTAATTGTTTAAGCAGTAATATGTTAAAATGCTTATTTTCTCTACAAGTCGTGTTATTGTATATTTTCGTTTTGTTTATAACCAAAGCAAAAACACACTATAACTACACATTTTCATGCGCGAGAAATAGAGCCTTTTCAAATTTAGTATCTTAAGAAGAAATTTGGTGTGTAAGACACGCTGGTATACTATTCAATCGTTTATATCCAATTTGGTTTCACAAAACTATTTATCCTGAATTTTTGTTATTACACTCGTGATATTTTCATCACTTGCTATGCTCGTGGAGAAAATCCTTCCACTCGTAAAAAAAATTCCATTAGCCACAAGTTGCATAATAGAATATTATGCAACGAGACTAAAATGGTACTAATTAAAACGCGAGTATTATTATTATTATTAACCGAGCGAGCGAAGCGAGTTTAATAATTATCATACGAGCGTTTTAATCACCATTATAGTCAAGTTTCATACGACTGTTTATGCTCGACCATGTATCTAAATTAAAGGTTTCATAAGTATTCGTTTCTGGTTTAAATGATGTGTTACAATCGTTATTCCTTTATCTATGGTTACAAACAATGGCCTTGTAGCACCTGACATTTTCGGAGAACGAATGTATACCTTTTGATATTCTCCAATCCATGAATTGTGAATAGAATTTCTCGTACATCTTTCTTGACTTTTGTGGCAACAAGTTATTGGTAAGGTTGAGTGCCTTTGTCGTAATTTCTGGGGGTGTAAGTTGAATGTCACTGTTACTAGTGTCAGACATTTTGACTTTTTACTTTCTCTACTACGTATAGTAAGTAGGGGAAGTATTGTATTCCACCCAAAAATCCGATACCGAGATTTCACCGGAAATATATGTTTTGAGACCCCTTGAATCCAAAAAAAAGCATTTTTGGAAACATGTCCGTGTGTGTGTCTGTGTGTGTGTGTGTGTGCGCGCGTGTGTGTGTGAACAGCATAACTCAGAAACGAACAGTCGGATAAACACCAAACTTGGTATTTAGGTTCAGTATCTTCCAAGGATGCGACACGAAGATTTTCAAGAAAATCCCTCCACCCCAGAGTACCCTTTACATGGAAGATTTTTCGAAAATTTTAATTTTCTTAAAAATGGCTCTAACGATTTTAATTAAAATGTCATATGTTTAAGATATTTTCATGACAAATAAAATGTATATCTTGAATTTTCTGGGAATGTCTCCAAAAGTATTCTTCATTGTGAACGACGTTTGCATAACTGGTAAACCATAAGAGATAGACAAAATTTTACTTCACAAAAAATGTAGATCGCGTTAAAACACACAATTTATGTAATATAAATTTTTTTTGTTGATGAACCATTTTCGAGATATTGCTTGTTATTCCTTTAAATTTTTCAATACTTATTTTCTAAAATGGGAATTCGTTATTCATTTTTTTGTCTTGGTTATGCAAAGAGTATTAATCTGTGGCAAAGAGAATGTGCTGCACCTAGCAACCAGCTATTAAGAGATATTGTCTATGCTTAAAGGCTACTGTATTTCTATATTGCCCTTGCAAATACAAAACATGGGGAACATAGTACGCCTTAAGCAATAGTCAAATATTTTAGAACTGGTCGCTATGTGTAAAATGTAAATCTCTTTGCATGTCAAAAGATCGTTTCTGCAAATGTTTGTCTCGATTAATATGAAATAGATGGAGAATAAGAGTTTGTAAAAATGGTTTGTACAAGAGTAGAGAAAGTCATGTGAGTGTAACACATCAGATTTTTTCTAAACTCGCGCTAGTACCGTTATCGATCGAAACGAGAATAATCGATACTTGCGCTTTCACAATGTTATGTGGCCACTTCTGATTGGTCGGATACCAGTACTTTAATGAGGCCCATTAAAGTACCGCTACCAGTGTATAAATACTACATTTTGGCATGGTCGAGCATAAACAGCTAGTATAACTGCCCTGGAAGTAGGAATTCGTTGCTTCTGTAGCAGACAGAGCTATTGCAGCTGACAGTCAGTGTGTGGGTTATTAACATTAGAGGGATGGGCATCAAGTTGATTAGATTATTTTTGACATTAATAATCAATATTAAAAGACAGACAATATTCAATATTTCTACTCATGTTAAATAATTTATGTGCAATAGTGAGGAAAAATTCGATCGTTCATTAGTGGGTATACCAACTATTCTTACGAAACGTTTATTTTTATATCTACTTCATCTAATCGAGATAAAACTTTCCGGAAATAGCTGCATTACATATTTCGTTATAGATAAAGAGGGAATAGCGCTAGTCAAATGTTAACGAGCGGGATGGCTTAGGCGGTCGTGGGTTTGATTCCCGCGGCCGACATTCTTGGCCCAAGAGTTTTTTCGGGAGTTTACCCGGGTCGCTAGATGAATACTGGGAAGGTTCATTACATCTCCCGATTTTCCTGTCCCTTGTTTTGACCTCCATTTTCATTTCCCTTCCCCTTTCATCTGCTTGGATGTATCAGGGTTGCAAGTGTCGGAGGGAGTCTCGGCGTTGCATGGCAGGGGAAAAGGATGCTCTATGTAACCCTTCGTCTCCCGGAATGGGGGCGGTCTCCGAGTCTCGGCCACCCCAGTGGGATGTGCAAGCCTGCAATGGGGAGGGGAGCCGGTTGCACCAGCTGCCATCCGGGAAGTTTGAATCTGTAAAAGGTACGGACCCTGCCCTCTGCCCTGTCGTGCCTCCTGTTCCGGCCGTCCTCTGTCTCCTCTCGCTTCACCCCTCCCTCCCAGGGACACCCCCGTCAGGGGCTAAGGCACAAAAGATCTTATAGGTCGAGGTGTTAAGTCAACTCCGTACCTAATTCTATTCCTACTAGTCAAATGTTTTACACGCTATGCTGACCTTAAAATTCCATACTATTTCCATGGCATCACGAGAAACAACTGAAAACTACAGGACTTGAAAAGCAGACAAAAGTATTGGACAATTCGAACTATTAAGGTAATAACGATTAAGGCATCTCGGAAATGGCTTACACCATAAAAGAGAATTTAAAATGAATTGTATTTTAAAGAGATCTAAATGTTTTGAGTCGTATGTTTTCGTCTATCAGTTATACAAGGCTATACAAAACTTTCTCAGAATGAAGAGCACTTCACCGGCTATTCGTAGAAAATTCAACATATATATGTTATTTATTATCTAAATATATTTAATAAATGACATTTCAATCAAAATCGTCAGAGGTATTTTTATCGAAAATTTCGAAAAACTTTCCTTGTAAAGGGTTGGCTGGGTTGGGAGTATTTTCTTTAACATCTTTGTGTCGCATCTTTGGAAGATACTGAACTTAAATACCTATCAAGTTTGGTGTTTAACCAAAATCATTTTTTAGTTAGGCTGTTCACAGGCACACATACAGGGCCTTTTTCTAGGCGTTTTAGGGTTCAGAGAGCCTAAAAACATATATTTACAATACAATCACGCCATTGAAATTTTGGGTGAAACACAATATGTACAATACTTCCTGTAAGCACGTAATAGAGAAAGTAAAAAGAAAGAGGAAGGACGGATGAATCTGTAACAAAACAGTGACGCTAGTGCAAGATCTCGCGCTCTCTGAAATCAATTCCATCCTATTCTATCCACACTTCTCTGTTTATTGACTCACGGTAGACATTAGTAAACCATCAAATTTTTGAATGCAAACCCACCTAATTACTCTAGAAACATTCATTAAATATGTTGAGTATTGAAACGAAGACTGATCTTTGTAAAACTCGATCATGACCGATATATATATATATATATGAATCTTCGACTCTTCGTGCCGATGCTCTGACCATTTGAGCAAGCGTGGTCACCTCCCTAATTCTCAAGTGTTTAACCAATATCAGTTTTACGACTACAGAGAGAGAGTG
Organism: Deroplatys truncata; assembly: GCA_030765065.1. Taxonomy (NCBI): domain Eukaryota; kingdom Metazoa; phylum Arthropoda; class Insecta; order Mantodea; family Mantidae; genus Deroplatys; species Deroplatys truncata. The sequence continues at coordinate 24,393,608 of CM060987.1, forward strand.
CACACACACAGCAACAACAACATTCAGAAGTTTGCATGCTAATTGTTTAAAACAAATCTTATGTGCTGCATTCACATGACTTTCTCTACTTACTCTTCTGCAAACTCTTACTAAAAGAACGTATTCCTCTATCTTTTGCTTGTTAATCGAGATAAGCTCTCATTACACATTTCGTTTTGTTTACGCCCTTCACACATACACAAAACGTTTTCAAAAATGCTTCTTTTTTTCGATTCACGGAAGCTCTAAAGGAATATTTCCATCGAAATCTCGGTATCGAATTTTTCGTGGAATACAATACTTCCAATACTTACTACAGGTAAGTATTGGATAAGGTAAAAAATCATAAGAGCTGATTTGTCACTACATAAAACTTAAAGAATGATAGGATAGAAAAATCTGAACCAAATACTTATTTTTACTTTCTCTACTATTTATATTCGGTAAGTAGAGGAAGTAATGTATTTCAACTAAAATTTTGATACAGAGATTTTAGTGAAAATATACGTTTTGAGATTCCTTGAATCCCACAAAAAGCGTGTTTAGAAATATGTTCGTGTGTGTGTGTGACAATGAATAACAGCGAAACGTCCGATAAATACAAACTTGGTATTTAAGTCTAGTATCGTCCATGCGACACGTGGATTTGACTTTCAGGGAAATGTTTCACCCAAAACTACACCTTACATGGATATTTTTTTCGAAATTTCTTTATTTTTTTCAAAAATGGCTGTAACGATTTTAATTAAAATATCTTAGATTTAATATATTTACATGACACAATGTAATTGAATTTTCTGGGAATAGCCTGTGAAGTCCTCTTCATTCGGAAGGAATTTCGTATAAATTTTTATAACTGGTAAACCATAAGAGAGACAAAAGCATACTATACAAAAAATGTGGGTCTATTTTTAAAAACCCACAATTTATATAAAGTAAGTTTGTTATGCCTTCAGCCATTTTCGAGATACCTTTTATTATTGGTTTGAATTTTTCAATATGTTGGCATTTTTACTTTCTCTGCTACGTATAGTAAGAAGAGGAATTATTGCATTCCACCCAAAAATTCACCGGAAATACATATTTCGAGGACAGCTGAATCCAAATAAAGCATTTTTGAAAATGTGTCCGTATGTGTGTCTGTGTGTCTGTCTGTGGACAGCATAACTCAAAAACGAAAATAAATACCAAACTTGGAATTTAGGTTCAAAATTTTCCAAAGATGCGACCCGAAGATTTTTCAAAAGAATCCCCCTCCGCAAACTACCCTTTACATTTTTAGAAATTTTTGATGTTCTAAAAACTGGCTCTATTTTGATTAAAATACCATATGTGAAAGATATTTACGTCACAAATAAAACGTATATCTTGAATTTTCGGGGAATAGTGTATGGAATCCCCTTCTTTCGGAAGGAGTTTTGTATAACTGGTAAACGTTAAGCGATAGACGAAAACGTACTACACAAAATGTAGAGCTCTTTAAAACACACAATTTATTTAAAATTATTTTTTGTGGTATAAGCCATTTCTGAGATATCCGTTATTAAAGGTTCGAATTGTTCATTTCTTGGTCATTATCTTAAAGTCCTATCAACATTCAGTTGTTTCTCGCGATGTCATGGAAGCAGTATGGAATTTTAAGGCTAACATATAGCGTCCAGTTGTTAAACATTTGACTATCGCTGTTCTCTTTGTATCTTATAACGAAATGTGTAATGTAGCTATTTCTGCAAAGGTTTATTTGGATAAAAATGTAGTAGATAGCAAAGTACTGTCGCTATTCAGTTGTTCCTCGGATGTCATGGAAACAGTATGGAATTTTAAGGCCAACATGTAGCGGCTCGCTTTTAAAATAGGAGTATCGTTTCGGTTTCCTCTTTCCCCTTTGTATCTACAAGGAAATATGTAAATGAAACCATTTCTATGAAGTAGATAGAAAAATAAGCTTTCTTATGCCTAGTTTCTAGAAGGTATATAAAAATGAACTATAGTGAGTAGAGAAATTCATCCTAATTTTTTAGTAATTTTTAAGGCTCGTTCTTACTGTATACGGCACCACAGGCGGTGGACATAGATGATACATGAAATGAAGTGATAATCGAGAAACGAAATTTAGGAAGGAAACGTTCCAGGCCTAAGTTAGGGTATCTCCCTGGTATTTGCCAGTTACGAGAAAAGTGAGGTAAACCTGGAAAGAAAGTCGGTTGGAGAACGGTCCTTGCGGGATCTGAACCGCAGACCTTCCGTTTACGAGTCCGTGCCGTATCTACCTCGGCTACCCGTGTCTGCCTCTGTTAACGAGTGTTAATTTTTTCTACATAAGAAAATCGTTGACTACAAACTGTTTCTCTGGTGGCACGTCCTTGAGGTGTTCTACAGCCTTACAAGCTTTTGGCAATATGTCAATTGTTTTTCTCTCTGAAATGAATCCCATTCAAACTGACCTAACACTCACATCACTTAAGTCGGCACAGAAATTGAGTCGCGTTAAGAATTTGTCGTAAGATATTCATGTCCATTCAATAAAAAGTGCTGGTTATGTCGCGGAGAGAGTTCTATTGAGCCCTTTCCCTCGCAGAATGGACCGATCCACCGATTGGGTGTTGCCCAGATTCCGCGCTGTGCGGTATTTCGGTCTGCTCACACCCACCCACCCACAGGGCGGCACGTTTGTCTGGATTTCTGCCACACAAAATGTAACAATAAAAACAATCACATATATCAATAGCACCTGTTCGGAAATAGGAACCCATTCTAACAGCTTATACATCCTTAAGGGGAGATTATTAAACCAAGGTTAAATCTGCGAAATTATTCGCCAATTTTCGCAAAAATATTAATATATCACAATGAAATATTTAAAGGACGTATATGTATGTCTTTTCAGTTCACTGATATACATTTATCTAATAAGTTTGTTTATTAAGCAAAACTGCAATTTTTTCTCAATAATACCATCGTTTAATTAAACTTTATCATCATTTATTAAAAAAACAACTAGCTTTATAATACAAACATAGAACCACGATAGCACTTAAAGGTTGTTTTTGTCATCCTAAAATTTAATGCAGGTATCTTAAATAGATTTCGAGAAAACTGTTTTTTATACTCGAAAATGTCATTCACAGAAAAAAGCCTTTCAAAGCAAAAATGGAGAACAACTCGCGTATATTCACAAAGAAAGAAACCACATGGCTTCTTTCTGCCACACTTAACACTAATGCCAATTTGTAGAGCAAACCTTTCACTAGAAGATGAACTAAAGATGATCATTTTACTCCAAAGTGTGAAGTGTTGCAGAATTCACAGTACAAAATGACACATGCAATACCATTTCTAAAAATCTGATGTGTTACACTCACATGACTTTCTCTACTCTTGTACAAACTATTTTTACAAACTCTTATTCTCCATCTATTTCATATTAATCGAGGTAAACATTTGCAGAAAAGATCTTTTGACATGCAAAGAGAATTACATTTTACACATAGCGACCAGTTCTAAAATATTTGACTATCGCTTAAGGTGTACTGTGTTCCCCATGTTTTGTATTTACAAGGGCAATATAGAAATACAGTAGCCTTTAAGCACATACATATCTCTTAATAGCTGGTTGCTATGTGCAGCACCATTCCCTTTGCCACAGATTAATACTCTTTGCATATCCAAGACAAAAATAAATGAATAACAAATTCCCATTTGAGAAAAGAAGTACTGAAAAATTTAAGGGAATAACAAGCAATATCTCGAAAATGGTTCACTCAACAACAAAAACATATATGACATAAATTGTGTATTTTAACGCAATCTACATTTTTGTGTAGTAAAATTTTGTCTATCTCTTATGGTTTACCAGTTTACCAAAAGTCGTTCACAATGAAGAATACTTTTGGAGACATTTCCAGAAAATTCAAGATATACATTTTATTTGTCATGAAAATATCTTAAACATATGATATTTTAATCAAAATCGTTAGAGCCATTTTTGAGAAAAATAAAGTTTTCGAAAAATGTTCCAGGTAAAGGGTACTCTGGGGTGGGGGATTTTCTTGAAAACCTTCGTGTCGCATCTCTGGAAGATACTGAACCTAAATACCAAGTTAGGTGTTTATCCGACTGTTCGTTTCTGAGTTATGCTGTTCACAGACACACACATGGACATGTTTCCAAAAATGCTTTTTTTGGATTCAGGAGATCTCAAAACATGTATTTCCGGTGAAATCTCGGTATCGAATTTTTGGGTGGAATACAATACTTCCCCTACTTACTATACGTAGCAGAGAATTCTAGCGTCTTATGTTTTTACTTTCTCTACTACGTATAGTAAGTACGGGAAGTATTGTACTATTCCACCCAATACTTCTTTTTTATTCAGAGGGCCTCAAAACATGTATTTCCTGTGAAATCTCGACATCGAAGTTTTGGGTGGAATGTAATACCTTCACTACCTACTTTGCACGTGGTAGAGAAAGTAAAAAAGAAAGTAAGAAAACGATTAACGACTTCCCAGTTGAGAAAAGTGTAAATATTTGAAAATTCAAACCAATAAGGAGGAACAACTCGGAAATAGTTAACTCAAAAAAGTATATGGCATAAATTATGTGCTTTAACGTGATATACATGTTTTTGTATATTAAGATTTTGTCTATCTCTTATGGTTTACCAATTATACAGAAGTCATTCAGAATGAAGAGGACTTTACAGGCTATTCCCAAAAAATTCAAGATATACATTTCATTTGTCTTGAGAATATCTTAAACATGTGGTATTTTAAACAAAATCGATAGTCATTTTTGAGAATATAAAAATAACGGGAAATGTTCCATATAAAGGGTAGTTTGGGATGATGGATTTTATTGGAAATCTTCGTGTCACATGCTTTAATATAGAGGTTGAGTATGGCCAGGGAAAGGAGGGAACAAATCACACCTCGATGCAATGCTTACCACCCCCAGGAGGAACGGATGAGGTAAGGAACCACAGGAGGCTATAGGTCGGCCGACAGAGATAATAGAAGTCCCTAACGATTCCAAGCTTGATCAAATTGCCACCAGAGGTGACTCAGAAAAGACTGTCACATGGCAGGGCCGAGAAGGACTTTCTAGCGGGTAAACTTCTGTTCACTCTGCCCCTCACCGACCAACAGTGCATAGCCCCTAAGGCTACCTGAAATAGAAAGGGGAAGTGAAATAATACGATTCGTGGTATAACAGAAACTACCCCAGGGTTCGCCTTGCCAACCAGGGAAAACCACGGAAAACCCATGGTCAGAGTGACCGGTCCCAGGACCTCCCGGATGAGCGGTAATTAGAGGTTAGTATAAACATATGGACCGTAACCTGCACTTTTATTTTCCTAATAACGAATTTCCTGGCTGCACATGCCAGGAACGTTACCTAGAATCAGCTCATAGCCAAGTGAGAACCACAAAGAGAGCCAAAAATTACACAATAGCTGCAACAACAGTTGCAGCCTAAAGAAAGCCTGGCGAGTTGCACCACATTTGCAAAATATTCCTGCGTTGCTACAAAATTCCGTTTGCCAGCACACAGGGGCTGCAGGTTTGGTGTAACATCATTATCATGTTTACTCTTGTAGGAAATTGTGGCGGCCATTCAGTCCAATGTGGCCTACAACATGCAGTAATCTCAACTCTGCTTTGTCGCCACAGCACGATTCACTGGTGCTATACTGGATAACCCTGAGAAATACCAGTATGCCCTTTATAGCATATTCCTCATTTTAATGAGAACATTTGGCACAAGCCGGGGGTTCGCAATGGATGGGACACTGAACTACATGGTTCTGGTAAATACTGCAGTACTCTGAAAAAACCTGAAGTGTTGCATTCACGTGACGTTTTCTACTCACTCTTCTACAAACTATTCTTAAAAGAGGCTTATTATTATGTCAATCTTTACTTTCTCTACTACGTACAGTAAGTAGGGGAAGTATTGCATTCCACCCAAAAATTCGATACCGAGATTTCACCGGAAATACATGTTTTGAGGCTCCACTGAATAAAAAAGCACTTTTAGAAAAAGGTTCGCGTGTGTGTCTGTGTGTCTGTGAACACCATAATTCAAAAACGAAAAATTGGATAAATAGCAAACTTGGTATTTAGGTTCAGTATCTTTCAAAGATGCGACATCAAGAAAACTCTCCCACCCAGACTACCCTTTACATGGAACATTTTTCAAAACTTGATTTTCTTAAAAATGGCTCTAGCTATTTTGATTAGAATATCATATACTTAAGATATTTTCATGACAAATAAAATGTATATATTGAATTTTCTGAGAATGTCCCCAAAAGTTCTTTTCTTACTGAATGGCTTTTGCATTATTGGTAAACCGTAAGAGATAGGCAAACTTTTTCTGCAGAAAAATGTAGAACTCATTAAAGCACACAATTTGTGTCATATACACCTTTTTTGTGTAGTTAGTCATTTCCTAGATATGCCTTGTTATTTTTTTGAATTTTCCAATACTTATACTTTTTCTCAAATGGGAATTCGTTATTTGTTTTTTGTCTTGGTCAAGCAAAGAGAATTGAATGCTCACATAGCAACCAGCGCTTAAAACATTTGACTACCGCTTAAAACCTACCAATTCCCCCTTGCATCTACAAGAAAATTAGCAATAAGATACTTTCTGCAAGTGAAGACTAACATGCATTAACATGAAAATGGAGAATACGCGTTTGTAAAAATAGTTTGTACAAGAGTAAAGAAAGTTATGTGAGTGTAACACATTAGATTTTTAAAATTAAGATCAACTCATTACACACATATTATATATTGTAGGTATAAGAAAGTTGCAGTTGGCTAAAGCAAGAGTCCGAGTTTTACAGAGCGTGTCGCTATGTGATGACTTTGAAATTTCATGCTCTTTGCATGACCACGAGAAAAAACAAATAGCAAGTTACTACTTGAAAAAATAATAGCATTTGAAAATTCAACCCAATAACAAAAAATATCTCGGAAATGGTTAACGCAAGAAAAATAAATTCAGTTTTCATAAAAGGTGCTCTAATGAGACCATTTTTGTGGCTAATTTTGTCTGTCTCTTACGGTGGTGGGTTTTGTGAAGAGGACTTCACAGGCTATTCTCAGAAAATTCAAGATATACAGTTTACTTGTCCTGTAAATATATGGCATTTTAATAAAAATTGTTAGGTCCATTTTTGAGAAAATTCAAAATATCGAAACGTTTTCCATGTAAAGAGTAGTTTGGGTTGGGGGATCTTCTTGAAAATCTTTGTGTCGCACCTTTGAAAGGTACTGAACTTAATTACCAAGTTTGGTATTTAATGGGGTTTTCGTTTGAGTTATACTGTTCCAGACACACACAGGGACCTTTTTCTAGAATACGTTTTGGATTCTTGTAGCCTCAAAATACGTATTTCTGATGAAATCTCCATATGGAATCTTTGAGAGAAATGCAATCTCTACCTATTAGGTGTGTGTTAGATAAATTAATAAGCGATATTTGGTACAGAAAATGATGTAAATAAAACTCACAGGATTTTTTAAAAGTAACCTCCAGTAAATTGTGAGGTAATGATTTGCAGACTAGTGGTGATAATGACTGGAGGTGCCACATGATCATCGATATTGGTGTCACCTTGTTAGGCAGATTGCAGCACAGTTGAAAGAGGGCGGGCGGAAGGCATGATGCAACAGAGTTGCTATTTCTGACCATCTCTGCTGGCAGATTTTTAACTGTATCAACAGTGAAGCCCGAGGTTGCAGCTGCCTGCGTTCTTTGCACTTCCCCAATTCAAGGAACAGGTTCACGTTACATAATACCTTGGATTTGTCACCACATGTTCACGTTTTAAACGCCAGTTTTTTGAAGAGCTCTAATTCAGTTCTCGTTTTCAGCATGTTAAAGACAATTTGCAGTCACTCACTAAGGATTTTCAGAGGATGAACGACATTTCTCCGAACGTCAGTTGTATATAATCCCATCAACTATGTGCACTTGGATAGCAGCGAAAATTCAAGTCAATTTCATCAGTCAGAAAGGCATGCACTGTTAAGGACAAGGAATTCGCAAATGTTTTATCCTAAGTTTATTTTAAAGTCGGTATCTTTTTGAAACCGTATTTTCTTCATCCTTTTAGAGTAATCCCAGAAAAGAAATGTTAATCAAAGTTAGGGTCAATGTCTTTCTACTTCTATATCATGTACATAGTAAATAAAGAAGGTATTGCATTCCACCCAAAAAATCGATATTGGGATTCATCGGAAATACATGCTTTGAGGCCTCCTGACCAGCATTAAAAACACCCTGCGCGCGTGCGTGTGAACAACATAACTCAAAAACGAAATAGTCCATAAAAACCAAACTTTATATTTAAGTTAAGTATCTTCCAAATATGCGAAACAAAGATTATCAAAATCTCCTCAGCCATAGGTACGTTTAACATGGGACAGTTTTCTAAATTTTAAAATTTTCTAAAAATAGCTCAAACGTTTTTTTATTAAAATACCATCTATTTTTAGATGTTTACATGATAAATAAAATGTATATCTTGAATTTTCTTAAAATAGTCTGAGAAATCCTTTTCATTCAGTATAAATTTTGTATACTTTTGTGTAGCCGGTAAGCATTAAGTGATAGACAAATGCATTTTCACAGAAATGTAGATCTCTTTAAAACACACAATTTATTTCAAATAATTTTGTGTGTCACTGGCCGCTTCCCATATATCCGTTATTATTGGTTTGAATTTGTTAATACTTTGTGTTATTTTTTAAAGCGCTGTCACTGTTCAGTTGTTTCTCGCGATGTCCTAGAAAGAGTTTGGACTTTCAAGATCAGCAATTTGGCGACCCACTTTAAAATATCTGACTATCGTTTCGGTTTCCTGTATCCCCCTTCTACCTAAAACAAAACGTGTAATTAGACTATTTCTACAGTGATATATCTCGATTAACACGAATTAAATGGAAAACTAAGATTTCGTAAGAGCAATTTGTAGAAGCTTTATAAAAATAAATGATAGTGCGTAGAGAAAGTCATATGAAGTAATATATATATATATATATTACTTTCTATTGATGCTTATGAATTATTTCATAACACCGACTTGGCCCTTTAGATTAAAAATAAAATTCTGTCGCGAAAGAATATATAAACATACATTCCATCATCTGCTATAAACACCATTATTACATTTCGTTAAGGAAAATCGGTGTTGAGAAATTTTACTTTATACCTTGTAAGCTTCTTCAAGGGAAGTAAGCTCTATCACTGTTGTGATTCCAGCTCACAATTTTTTAAATATCTTTCAAATATTTTCCTTTCATTGTTCTTCATACTGCATTAGGAGCCTAAGTCAAAGATGGGAAGAGATTTCGTGACCTTCGAACTCTTTCCTTCCTCCAGCAGCAAGATAGGTTTTTCAAGACCAGGCTTACGAGACAGCTTCTCCCAGAGCGATGATGTTGTTACGTCATCTCTGCTTGACACGGAGACGCCACCAGATGTGACGAAAGCCCATGACGGCTCCACCAGATGCGGACTAAGGTCACTTTCCCCAAACCAGTGCTTATACCAGAGGTGACGAGGACGGGAATGTCATCGAGAGGTTTATAGGTTGCGGATAGCTAGAAAGCTGGTGCAAGGATGACAGTATTAGATGTGTAATTCTGATACCAAGAGAGGCTTTAACCTTTGTAATAACTATCCAAACTACAATGCAAGAGGAAGAGAAACAGCTTTTGGGTTTACCTAGGACCTAGTGGCTACGTCGAAGTTGTAAGCCAGCACAAAATAAAGTTAAAGAGCTGACCGTCACAGAATTCTGCTGGGTAAGTCATAGGCAGAGTCCCAGAGTCCCAGAGTAGGGTTACTAGCACTTTAGCCAGCACTAGTAAGCGGGTGTCAGCATGATTTGCATAACCACCCACGTGTTGAACATAAGGTGACCGTTCATTTAAAAATAATCTATTTAAGCAAATCCCTGCTTACATAAGCACCCGAAAAGTGACTCGCAAGAATTCTTAAGCCAATTTCATGGATTTACTTAAACAAATGTTGTCCTGAATAGCTCGAACTTTATAAAATTAGATTTATCACGTTGTTGTAAAATAAAACTATAACCGTCACAATGTTCTCCAAGAGGTGAGCAATGCCAAGCAGCCTTCCAGAAACGAGCAAGGTAATGTTAGGTGCACAAGCTTTTAGAATCGCTTGTCATCTTCACTGCATTACAAGTTCATATTTTGGAATAACCAAACGAAAGACATTAACATCTTCAAGCGTATTTCTATCTCTAACTCGCTTTGCATTTATAAATATTTTCTATACTTCTTTCTTAACAGAAGTTTATCAAAACTTTTTCATCTGCTGGATTTCCTTGAAAATGAAATGCATACTCAAGCATAAGGCATTTGAAAGTACAAGAACAATTATGTTTTTAAACATAAAATGCAGACTTTCTCATAAGTAGTGTAAAGTTTAAATGATTCACACGTGTAATAAAACTATCACACTTTTCTATCACAATTATTTACAGTTGATAGTGTCCAGAATAATAATAATAATAAGAAATTATATTTACTCAATCCTATCATTATAAACAGGGCGTTACTGTATTCAGTATCGTGCGTAATTTGGCGCATTATGGCACACGTACCAATAATAGCAATGACATATTTCCTATAGCAATGACGTAATATTACTATCCCAAGTTTCTGTGACTTACAGAGAGAAGATGAAACCATTTTGTGATATTCTTTTCTCTGAGCAACGAATATGCAAAACCTGTGTACTTAAACATGGGATAATTAAGATCTGCATTTATAAATACCTAGCATTCCATGCTGATAATAGGCTACATCACAGTCCGTAACACCTGCTCACTTCTCTCCAAGGAAGGGAATGCATGCAAGTGGCTGCCTTGCTTATCGGTTCAACACTCCAGGTAATAACAAATAAAATTCGGGTGGGAAGCTAACGTATCATAAACTCTCACTTATGTCCGCTATGGATGCCGAATTACTTCATTTATAATGCTAAGATTGCATAAAATGTTGTATCCAACTTGTGGATAATCTTAATAATGACATTTGTGAACTTTCACTCGTACCATAATCATTGAACTATTGTCGCGGTCCATTTTCATCATAAACGAAATTGACATACAGAGCTATTAAATATGCGAATGTTTTAAAGAAATATAATTCCTAGCTATGGTGCATAATCTCAAAATTAAGTGTTTGTAAATTTCTTCATTAAATTCCGATGGAATGAACCAAATTAAAATGAAACAAGATTATCTTCTACTACTGCAAAATATTACGGTATTGAATGTAATGTGCAATGTTCGATTTTAAATATGCATTAAGACATTTTAATACTTCCAGCCATATATCTGAAAGTTTGCTAAAATGAGTGAAAGCTTGCTCAGAAAATCGTTTAAAAGCTTAGTAGCTAAGTTTAATATAAATTATTCTTTATAAAGTCAATATATAAAAATAAGATATAGAAGTCTACATTGAGTGTAATTAATATTAACTTCTGAAGCTCTAAAATAACTAAATATAGTTTTATTTATGGACCCTCTTTAACTACTGTGGTTCTTAGCATCCCATTCCATATTGGGCGTGAAAGACCGGTAATTTTGTTCAGAGGCCTCTTTATGAGGCTTGAGGTTCTTTTACGTGCCGTAAATCTACGACACGGGACCACCGACTTTACTTCCCTTCCGAAGGAAGCCATGCTGAGGATCTCGACGCCTTCTGAAGTTCTGGATGCTTTTTGGCTGCTTCCACTAATATTACAATCGGATGGGAAGCATCTAACAAAGGCTTGTTCTACTGGAGATTTCCTAATCGCCGATAAACAATGAAACGTTATTAGAAACGAGCCAGAAGTTTGCTAAAATGTCTACTTTTACTCTGACTGTGCGAAGGACTACATTGTGTATTTTGACCGGGAGCCAACAATAACTTGTTGTTCCTTGCTCGAGCACAATATAGTAACTGGTTGACTGTAGCCATTAACGTTATATCTCTTAAGTTGCATTCCACCCAAAAACTGATACCGAGATGTCACCGAAAATACATATTTTGAAGCCCCCTGAATAAATAAAAAAAACGTTTTTAGAAAAAGGTCCTGTGTGTGCGTCCGTGAACAGCATAGTTCAAAAACGAAATATTCCATAAAACCAAATTAGTATTTAAGTTCAGTATCTTCTAAAGATGCCACACGAAGGTGTTTAAGGAAATCCTCCGATCCACATATATGCTTTATAAGTTATTTTCAAACATTTTATTGTCTAAAAATGTCTTTATCGATTTGGATTAAAATACCATATACTAAAGGCATTCACATTAAAAATAAAATGTATATCTTAAATTTTCTGGGAATAGCCTGTGAAGCTCTCTTCATTTGTGGCGAATTTTGCATATTTAGCAAACATTAAGCGACAGACGAAAACGTGCTGCTCAACAAATTTAAATCACTTTGAAACGCAATATATTGCAAATAACTTTTTTGTGGCATAAGCCATTTCCGAGATATCCGTTATTGTGGCCTTGAATTTTCAATATTTTGTAATTATTTTAAAGTTCTGTCGACATTTAGTTGTTTCTCGCGATGTCATGGGGAGAGTATGGAATTTTAATGTCACCGTATAGCGTCTAGTTCTAAAACATTTCATTATCGTTATTTCCTTTGTATCTATAACGAAATGTGCAGTGTAACTATTTCTGAAAAGCCTTATCTCGATTAAAATGAAGTAGGTGGAAAAATACGCTTTCGCAAAAATGGTTTGTAGAAGCAATATAAAATAAATGAAAGTGCGTAGAGAAATTCATGTGAATATAATATATTAAAAAAATTTATTTTTTGTTCATTTGTATAGCCTTCTTTAACTTCTATGGTCATAATGGGGCTTTGATTTGAGATGTAACCGACGGTGTTATTATTCGTTCAGCGTTGAGTTATATTCTTTTTTACGGTGAAACATTCCCTCCTGTTTTGACACTTCCAGACTGAAAAGGCGAGGGAATTATTCTCGTTAAAGAAACCTTCTCCCGCCACAGCCGAAAATCCAACCTGGGATCTCTGGACTGAGAAGCCAGAACCCTGGCCACTCAATAGACATCCGAATAAAAGCTATTTAACATAAATCGTTATGTATTGCGTTAGTTATGTTTTAGTTTATCTTTGTATTTTCCCATTTACATACAGTTCGAGAAAAAATGCCCGCCTCTATGATGCGCGGGGGCGTGTCCATCTCACATTCAAGAGGAGTCCAGTTCGAATCTCGGTTAAGGCGATTTACCTGGATAAGGTATTTTTCGGGGTTTTCCTTTATCCCCAAAAGATGAATGTCAGGTAACTAATCTCTATGGACCTCGGGCTCCTTTGAGTATCATTTTACCTATTTCATTTATCGTCCGGTGTGACCTAACCAATTAAAGGACGCTAAACTAAACAAAAAGTCAAATGGCTACATGGGTGATATGATCTTGTGATATTTTAGTCAAACTCATTAAGTCCATTTTTGAAAAAATAAAATATACCTATTTAACAGGTTTTTGTAATGCAGAAATTATATGAAAATCTTTGCTTTGCCTACTGAAATACGCAGTTTCTTGTTATATGGCTTTGGTTATGCCATTTCATCTAAACATGATCCAGATAAAAAATTTCCCCCATAAATATTCTGCTAATTGTGATACATATTTATATTACACTGGTTCAGACTTTTCTTGAATAGTTTTCTAAAATAAGACAAACACCTTCTGTATTCCTTTAAATCTTCTTAATATGTTAGAACAAACTTTCTGCAGCAAATTATTTGTTTTTCATGCAACGTGAAACTATTGCATAACATGAATTAAAAACCATATTGCACTGTAGTACAGGGGACACAACCTAAAAAAAGATGGCTGATGCCGCATGTCAGGGTGGTCAACGTTCTGACTTGAGTCACTAGATATATAACCAAAGAAATCGCCAGATAACCTATTTACAAAACACGCACTATTTCTCTTCTGCTAGTCTTACAGCCATTGTCATATCACATATACTGCTCTGTAGTATTGTTTTCTTCGGTACAAAGTTTTGGTCATCACCTTCGTTCTCCGTCATAATCGTTGATTACCTATAGCTTGGATGTACTGAACCGTGCCATGGACTTAATTTATACGTATAACACTCGTAAGTTATTAAACGTTGTAAATTACTGTACCTAGTGTAATAGTATGAAGAACTCTTAAATTTGTATGATTTCGGTGTACTTACCTAAACCAAACAATTGAATTTCTTGGTTTTCTTCTACGCAGATTTCTTCCTCTAAAAATAAAACCCCACACAAACAGCCAATGCTTACACTAAAATTGGAAAAATAAAACTATTCAAATATTTAGGTAATTGCAAAGGTAAAACCTAATAATTAATAATAACCTAATAATTAAATGTTCATATAATTAGCCTAATTAATGTAACTAATATATAAATATTAATATAATTCATATTATAATAAGTGCGTCAGTCGATGACGTGCAAAGTTTGAACACCTGCGAATATAAAAACAGGTCGCCAATGTAAGCGATACAATATACTAACCTTCCAATAATGTAACAGGTGCGTATTTACGGAGAAGTTACCGGTTATGAATGGAACCTAACATTCCGAATATTACTAGATTCTAGTGACTTATCCCATAATGGTGGAAAAATGACAAAGTTGCACTTTAGTAACCTGTCCAATATTGTAACCTCTATACCAGTGTTTAAAAGGGGGTAGATCCGGAAAAAATGCAAAATTAAGTATAAAAGTGAGCTGATTCATCTCTAAAATATTACGAGCCATTTTCATCGCAAACGTTTATGTACTTACCTTCACGAATCTATTTATTTTACATTTTATTCGCCGCTTGTAGCGTGAAATAGAATGAAACTTTATTTTCCCCTCGCAGATCACAACAAATCAAAAACATTTCTTCACGAAACCACTGGATATGGTAAGCATAAACGCACGACAATGGAATATATTATTATAAATTAGAGGTAGAGAGAGAGAGAGAGAGAGATGGCTCTAATATACAAAAACAAACGTTCTGTAGAAAGCTTTGCGCTGACTGATAAGCGGTCCTGTAAATTACCAATGATCCATACTGTAATATTTGCTTAAACTGTAACAAAAATATATTTATTTTTCATCTTTTAAGGGTTATGTTTCCATGCACCTAATCTATGCACAAAATAACGCATATTAGGAGTTACGAGTAGTCAGAAGTCAGACGGGGGGGGGTCTCCAGTAATTGGAGCACGTAGTGCGTGCTTTGTGGTCTTCCAACGCGACACGAAGGGCGACCAGATCCGGACGACGATGTGCACTAGCAAGGAACGGGGTCCCAAATGATTCCAACATGACACCAATCTTGAGGCCGGCTGACGTGCCTTAGCCACCCGCTATCTGGAGGTCCTGGGAATAAGCAAGACAGTAGCTCCAGTAGGAACTACAGCCAAGCGCTGGGAAGAAATCTTTCCAGAACGCAAATTCCACCGTCCTACCTCAACACACCAACCGTCCTGGCCTGGCCCTACAACTCTAAAACAGATGAAAAGAAATGATGGGGAGAGGAAATTCGTATTAGAAGGGAAACTACCCCAGTATTCGCCTACCGATCCGGGGAAACCACGAAAGAACGCAAGATCAGAGTGGCTGACCGGACGGGAATCGAACCCGGGACCTCCCGAATGCGAGTCTACACACTACCGCGGAACTGACGCTACCCAAGAGGTCCACAATAGACTGTACAAGACTGAATGTGGCTGACCCTGTAGTTCAGTCGGGTCCTGGGTTCGATTCCCATCTGGGGTGGGAATTTTTCTCCAGCCAAGATTATTCCCTGTCCTCCTGCATGAGAGGTGCAAGAAACCCAAAGACAAGTTAACACCATTGCTAATGGGCAATAAGTTTCAAAGGAAAGGCCACCGATAAGACCAATGTTGTTAAAGGCGGGGTATAAAACGAACCAAAAATGACACCGTATGGAAATTCTATTTATTAGATATACTAGTAAGAGGATGCAGAAGCAGTTTACGTAAAAATGAGTTCCAATGTTCACCATCACGCCAAAATGTGTCACTGTACATGTGATATAATAGTGGTGACGTCAGTCGTTGCTAGGAAGCCATCATCTATTCTAAACAACTGGCTGCTGCTAGGACGCGTTGCTGCTATGGTTTACATATGCTAGTCATTTGACAGGCGACATAGCGGCATGGCTGTTGAGAAAGAGCACGTGCACCACTGGTACAGGATGATGAGAACTAGTGGGTTTTCAAGAGTAAATCTCTTAGGTAATGTCCATCTTACAGGACTAGTGATAATATCTGTTCTCTGCAGGGCTAAGATATGTGAGAAGTAAACACAACTACATGCGAATCTAGCATTGCATACAATATGATTATTATGAACACAGTGTGTCGTCCTCCGTGGTGAAGTGGTTACCATGCTAGCCTCTAGTTCCCGAGAGCGATGGATTTTTTCGGGCATAAAAATCTTTAGCATGGTTTCCTTCGGAAAGGAAGTAAAGCCGGTGGTCCCGTTTCGTAGATTTACGGCACGTAAAAGAACCTCAAGCCTGATAAAGAGGCCTCTGAGTAAAATTACCGGTCTTTCACGCCCAATATAGAATGGGACGCTAAGAACCGCAGCAGTTAAAGAGCGTCCATAAATAAAACTCAAAAAAAAAACAGTGATGATATAATTCTGGTGATGATGGTTCGTCATGAGTACTCCCCCTGAAATAATTAGCGTTTAGGCTGGACCGTGATTGACAAAGGTACGCGAGGCAAGGCGACATCATCGTGTAATATAAAAGGTACGATAAACATGTAAACATACCGTACCATGCACTAAGGATTTGTGACTGTGTGAGTGTTAATGAAACACACAGATCAAAACATGTAATGAATAGGATTCGTTGCACCTAAAATACGTTTACAATAACTCTTTGGTAATATGAAAGAAAATCCATAGAAGTGAAGCACGAGGAATAAAATTATATTCAAAACATACCCACATTTTTGGTGCATTAATGCTGACAGTGTCAATATTGTCTAAGATAAAAAAGTATATGTTTGTAATTATTAAAATATTCTTGTGGGATATGTTGAACGCCCTTTAAACTGAAATGCATTTCAAAAGATGACCAAACGTGTAAAATGAATAAGGAAATAGGCACACAGGTACACCGCGCTGAAGCTAGCTGATATTTGTGCTAAGCATGATGAACATTCTCGAAAAAGAATTTCAGGCAAGCAGCTTGGTCCAACCGTGATTCGACGCCCGTTTCGCAGTATGAGAGATCAGTATCCCTACTCTGACACGATCCTCAACTGAACTGGTTGAAATCCTCCAGCTCTGAAAGGTCGTGTTTCCGCAACACACGCATGCCAAAGCGGTTGCATAGCTATCGGGGGCTGGCGATTCACGCGAACTGCACTTGGCAGCACAGCAATACAATGCCCATTTCCATTAGATGGATCCATTGGTTTACACACAAGGAAGGAAATGCACAATTATACTTTCTCTATATGGAACTGGCTTTAGGGTAATTTGTAATCAATCAGCCTGCTTTTCCCTAACATTAATGTTGGCTTTGTTGAATTTGTGACTGCTTTGAATAGGTAAATTTACTTTTGTTCCCTTTACTACTTACCTATAGTCAGCAGAAGAAGTACATTTCGCTCAAAAATTCTATAACGAGATTTCACCGAAATATACGTTTGAGGCTCTCTGAATTAAAAAGAAATACAGTTTTAGAAAAACGTTTACGTGTGTGTTTATTTTTTAATAGCGTAACTCAAAAACAGCATTACTCTCAAGGATGTGACACGAATATTTTCAAAAAAATTCTCCCACCTCAAACCACCCTTTGCGCAGAACTATTTTCTCAGAAGTGGTTCTAGCGCTGTCTCAAATTCACAGGATGACAAAACATAGGCGTTTTAGAAAAATTGAACTTCCAAGACACATACCTTCAGAAAAGAAACATTTAAACAAATTTTCCGCTTCCTTAATTGATCCTTCGCCACTGTATATTGATCGGCTGTTAGGAAGTGCACTGCTGCTTCCGCTGGGAAGTGTGTCTTCAGCCAATATGAATATTATCGGCAGTGGGCGATGCGAGAAGCGGGTGGGCACCGCGGCCGGCTGGCTCAGTGCTCGTCTGCCTCTTGTCCATGGAGGATGGCTATGGCTGCTAAACCACCTTACCAGGACCAGGAGTCTGCGTTGTTATGGGTGAGATGTTGTGTGTTAATATTCTGCAGTAGCATCCACTCGAGAAACATTATTTATAGTGGCTTTACATGGAAATGGAATGTACACAGCGTATTTAACTTATTTGTATTTATCTAAGCTTCTGATTTGCTGTAGATAACATTTTGTTATACGTGAATGGACAGTTCTTGATAACGTATTTAGTGAAGCACAAAATGTTTGCAGGTATGTACTAACACAAAAAATGTTATTAAAATGAGGAAAAACATTGACAGATATGCTGTCTATGGGTAAGAATCAAAATAATTACTTTAGTAACTTCGGGCAGATATACTTCCAAATGAGCACGTTTCACATTGTTGCAATTACAGCAACAATACTCACCGTTGTTGCTTTTGGATAACCGTAAATAGGTATAGCAACAATCATGGTGAAAGTGTTATCGCCTCCCTTTTACTTTTATTTGGCGTATACACGATGTAGACCAATAATGCTTAAGAGCGTCTCGAATCATTGTCCAATAATAGCTTTTATCATCGGATATTTTATTTTTCTCCCTTGAACCATACTTTACTAAATACGTAACATCATTTATAGTGATTAATGAGGCATCTATCTCTTTTGTGCGTTTAAATAGCTTCTGCTTTAAAATTAAAATTTGTTCAACCCAGAAGTTTCCATGTTTGTTCTGCTAATGTAAGGTTTTGTCTTCTGAGGTTAATTTCTCATAAATGAGTTATACTTCATTTGATTAAAAGGCGCGCTCTGACCTCATGTTGGTTTGCGTTTTAAACAATAAAAAGTAGGTAAAGTGTTTAATAATTATTATGATGTTGATAATGATATTGCTTCTATATTATGTGCGTTCATTAATGAAGTAACCATAATAGATTTTGAACCTCAGCTCGTATATACTGTTTTTTTTAATTCGTCCGCTTCACTTGCGCAGTACGAGTAATTTTGAAACAATATAAATATCTTATATCGACACAAAAGTGCAATTATATGACAGCTGCGGTGATTTTAATACGAAAGTCTTTATAGTGACGCAAGAGAACAAATAAACGTTTTACTACAGGACATGTGTTTTCCTTTTTGTTTATTATTTGTGTATTTTTATATCCAGTTTCACAGTCTCTAGAAAAGTTTTTTTACTGACGTTTCATACGAAAGTCATGGACTTCTTTTACTCCTGAAATATGATTATGTTGATAATTTATGATTCAAGGGGAAAAGGATACACGCAATAAAATATATTGGCAACTCTTAAATGTGGTAGAAGTTTTTGCATTTATTTCACACAGGTAGTCAAAGTGCTGATTTCGGGCAAAGGAAAGCATTTTTTTTTCAAAACACCGAATTTGATTTTGAAAAAGTATACAAGCATATTGGAGCAATAAAGTATATTGATTTCCTTCGTCTATTGCCTTGCTCAGGAGTAACATTTCGATATCGTCCCCTGTTCAGATCAAGTGCTTTGAGTAAAGATTCTTTCATTTGGAGGGTGTTTCTACTATATTATAAATGTGAATACAAATAGCTTTAGAATAGAAGAACTGTGCTTTTAAATTTGCCACCATTTCATTTCATTCGTCCCATTCATTCTTTGAGAGATTTGTGTCGCTAGGAGTTTCGGCACATACGTTTGTGACGTAGGATATTATTTTTAGCGTATTTGGAACAGGAAATTGCTCCACTTTGGCATTCGTTCTTCGCAGAATCACCACTGATTATTATAGAACCACGATTGATTATATATTCCCTGTGATTGGTTAGTTTTTCATAGAGTCACAGCCGAACAACACACTGGTGACTTCATCAATAACTGATGGAGTATACAGGGTACTAACAGCAGAGAACACTCATACAATCATAGACGATTATTTACTCCTGGTCACTTATCAATAGCTCGTGGTATATAAACACGTTACTGATCTGTGGAGAATTACAGCCGATCATCAAAACTCTGATGACTTCAATACTCGTGGAATATAAACATATTAGTGTTAAGGTGTCCTCAATGGTGTAGTGATTACGAAGTTAGCCTCCAGTTCCCGAGGTCGCGAGTTCATGGTGGATGTTTTTTTCGGGCGTAAAAATCCTTAGCATGACTTTTTTCGGAAGAGAAGTAAACCGGTGGCCCGTGTCGTAGATTTAAGGCACGTAAACGAGCCTCAAGCCTGATAAACAGTCCTTTGAGCAAAATTACCGGTCGGTCACGCCAAATATAGAATAGGAAGTTAAGGACCACGGCAGTTAACGAACGCCCATAAATAAAACTCAATTGTTTTTAGATTATTGTCATTTGAGTGCAATCACAGCTGATTGTCAACACTACAGTGACTTCATCAATAACTCGTGGAGTATGAACAGGTCACTGTCATCTGAGGACAACCACAGTGGATCATTAACACTCCGGTGACCGCAACAATAGCTCGTGGAGTATAAACAGGTTACAGTCATCTGAGAAATTAAATTGAGTTTTATTTATGGACGGTCTTTAACTACTGTGGTCCTTAGCGTCCCATTCTATATTGGGCGTGAAAGACGGGTGATTTTTCTCAGGCGCCTCTTTATCAGGCTTGAGGTTCTTTTACGTGCCGTAAATCTACGACACGGGACCATCGGCTTTACTTCCCTTCCGAAGGAAGCCATGCTAAGGGTCTTTTACGCCCGAAAAAATCCATCGCCCTCCTTGGGTTTGAACCCGCGACCTCGGGACAGTCATCTGAGGACAATCCCATTGGATCATCAACACTCCGGTGACTTAAACAATAGCTCGAGGAGTATAAACAGGTTACAGTCATCTGAGGACAATCCCATTGGATCATCAACACTCCGGTGACTTAAAAAATAGCTCGAGGAGTATAAACAGGTTACAGTCATCTGAGGAAAATCACAGTGGATCATCAACACTCTCGTGATTTCATCAATAGTAAGAGAAATATAAACAGATTACTGTCAAGTCGTCCTCCGTGGTGTAGTGGTTACCATGCTAGCCTCTAGTTCCCGAGGTCGCGAGTCCAAACCCAGTGGAGGGCGATGGAACTTTTTTTCGGTCGTAAAATCCTTAGCATGGCTTCTTTCGGAAGGGAAGTAAAGCCGGTGGTCCCGTGTCGTAGATTTACGGCACGTAAAAGAACCTCAAGAGGGATAGAGGCCTCTGAGCAAAATGTCCGATATTTCACGTACAATATAGAATGGGACGCTAAGAACTACAGTAGTTAAAGAGCGTTCATAAATAAAACTCGTTATTTTAGGTTATTTCATTTGAGCACAGCTGATCAACACTCCAGTGACTTCACCAATAACTCGTGGAGTATAAACAGGTTACCGTCGTCTGCAGATAATCACTCAGGTGATTTCATCAATAGCTTGAGAAATATAAACAGATTACTGTCATTTGAGGACAATCACAGCTGATCATCAACACTCTGGTGACTTCATCATTAACTCGTAGAGTATAAACAGATTACTGTCATGTGAGGACAATCACAGCTGATCATCAACACTCCGGGACATCATCAATAGCTCGTGGAGTGTAAACGATTACTTTCATCCGAGGACAATCAGAGCTGATCATCAACACTCCAATGACTTCATCAATAGCTCTTGGTGTATAAACAGATTAGTCATCTGAAATTAATCCCAGATGACCATCAACATTCTTCATCAATAGCTCAAGAAATATAAACATATTACTGTCAATTGGGGTCAGTCACAGTTGATCAACACTCCAAGACTTCATCAATAACTGTTGGAGTACAAAACAGATTAATTTCATCGGAACACAATCACAGCTGATCATGAACACTCCAGCGACTTCATCAATAGCTCTCGGAGTATAAACAGATTACTGTCATCTGAAAACAATCCCAGATGACCATCAACATTCTTCATCAATGGCTCAAGAAATATAAACATATTACTGTAATTTGAGGACAATCATAGCTGATTAACACTCGGGACTTCATCAATAGCTCTTGGAGTATAAACAGATTACTGTCATCTGAAAACAGTCCCAGATGACCATCAACATTCTTCATCAATTCTCGTGGAGTATAAACAGATTACTTTCATCCGAGGACAATCACAACTGACCATCAACACTCCAGCAACTTCATCAATAGCTCTTGGAGTATAAACAGATTACTATTATCTGAATACAATCACAGCTGATCATTAAAATTCCAGTGCTTCATCAATAGCTCATGGAGCGTAATCAGATTACTGCCATCTGAGTATTATCACAGGCGATCATGAACACCCCGGTGACTTCATTAATGGCTAGTTGAGTATAAACAGATTAATACCAATTGAGTATAATCACAAATGATTAATTTCAACACTCCAGTAAATTCATCAATAGCTCGTGGAGTATAAACAAATTACTTCCATCTAAGTATAATAACCTAATCATCAACGTTCCAATGACTTAAAGCTCATAGTGTGTAAACAGATTACTTTCATCTGAATGCAATTGCAGCTGATCATCAACACTCCGGCGACTTCATCAATAGCTTTTGAAGTATAAACAGGTTACTGTCGTATGAGCACAATCACAGCTGATCATCAACACTCTGGTAACTTCATCAATACCTCGTGGAGTAGAAACAGATTACTGTCATCTGAGTGCAATTACAGATAGTCAACATTCCAGTGACTTCATCAACAGCTCGTGAAGTAGAAACAGATTACTGTCATCTGAGTAAATTACAGCTGATCATCAACATTCCAGTGACTTCATCAATAGCTCGTGGAGTAGAAACAGATTACTGTCATCTGAGTACAATTACAGCTGATCATCAACGCTCTAGTGACTTCATCAATAGCTCGTGGAGTAGAAACAGATTACTGTCATCTGAGTAAATTACAGCTGATCATCAACATTCCAGTGACTTCATCAACAGCTTGTGGAGTAGAAACAGATTACTGTCATCTGAGTACAATTACAGCTGATCATCAACGCTCCAGCAACTTCATCAATAGCTCGTGGAGTAGAAACAGATTACTGTCATCTGAGTACAATTACAGCTGATCATCAACGCTCCAGCAACTTCATCAATAGCTCGTGGAGTAGAAACAGATTACTGTCATCTGAGTACAATTACAGCTGATCATCAACGCTCTAGCGACTTCATCAATAGCTCGTGGAGTAGAAACAGATTACTGTCATCTGAGTAAATTACAGCTGATCATCAACATTCCAGTGACTTCATCAGTAGATCGTGGAGTAGAAACAGATTACTGTCATCTGAGTAAAATTGCAGCTGATCATCAACATTCCGGTGACTTCATCAATAGATCGTGGTGTATAAACAGATTACTGTCATTTGAGTACACATACAGTTGATCACCAACACTACAGTGATTTCATCAGTAGTTGGTGAATATAAACAGATTACTTTCATCTGAGGACAATTTCAGCTGATCATCAACACTCCGGTGACTTCATCAATAGCTCGCGGAATATACAGATTACTGTCATGTGAGGACAGTCACATCTGATCATCAAGACTCTGGTGGTTTCATCAATAGCTCGTGGTATATAAATAGATTACTGTCATCGGAGTACAATTAGAATGGTCACTGGCACCCGAAGACAAATGTAGAATGTTCCTCTTTTTACACTAATACTTCTTACTTTTTAAGTGGCATTAGTCTTTTCGTGATACCCGTTATTATTGTTTTGAATTTTTCAATACTATTGTCATTTTTTAAAAATAATGTAGCTCTTCAGCTGTTTCTCTCGATGTGACGGAAAGAGTATGGAATTTCAAGTGCGCCATATAGGGATCCGCTTTGAAGCATCTAACTATCGATTCGCTTTTGACTAACTCCGTTATATCTACAATGAAATGTGTGCAATCTTTTTTTTTTTGGCATTAACAAGTTCCAAAATGTTGCTCGTAAAAGATTTTAGGCCTTTAAGACAATTCTTTAATTTTGTTTGTAGTTCTTTTGTTTTAAAATATTCAACTTAATTGCCAAGTTTGACACGTATCGAACATTTCGGTTTCGAGTTATGCTGTTCACACACACAGCTAGAGACAGAGAGCTGCACACATGAGATTTGTTTCTAAAATGTTTTGTCTTTATTCAGGGAGACTCAAAACATTTATTTCCAGTGAAGTTTCTATATAAAATTTTTGTGTGGAATGCAATATATTTTCTACCTGCTAGGTGCGTGGTAGACAAAGTAAGCATTAGAACTTCGTTAGTCGGCTATGAGTCCTATTTTTTTTTGGCTGATTTGAGTGTGTAGTATCTCATTAGTAATGTGTTCAAGCGCTTTTGATTGCAATTTTATTTTGTTTATTGTGTTTTCGTTTTAAATTATTGTCCAGAAATCTCCAAATCTCGAGGTTACCTACATTTCTGCTTAGATAGATACTACGTATATATTATATAGTTTACAGCTCCTTGCACATAAACTTTAATAAAGAAAGTTTTGTAAAACAGGTAACTGAAGTGTAGAAATCTAATGTAAAACAATCAAATACTTTTTCTCCCTTCATCTGTATTTAAATTCCTTTATAACAGTTTGAAATTCATAAAAATATCCGTTTATAAAATATATTGATGTGCTAGTCATGATATTACTTTATCGTTGCATGAGTTAATGGGAGACAAAAGAACTGCAACCAAAATTGAGAAAGTTAAGTCTTTTAAATGTGGAAAAGCGTTTACGAGCAATAGTGAACGTTCTGAAAGTGGTAAAACAAACACACACATTCACATTGTACGCCTTAATGAGATGTACATTTTACCTTTCGTAAATCTTAATCCGACTCTTATGCTTTCCCGATTAAGGTCTACAAAAATGAAGACTTAATTATTGTCAAAAAGCGTACACAGGGTGGAAATTAAAATACTGGACTCAGGAATTTAACTGGGGAAATAACTTCTTCTCTAATACTTTCTGGCTGTTAATCCCAAAGAAAACTCTTACAAGTCTATTGCAATAAGAGTTAAAAGGTGAATCAAAATACAATATTTAAAACTGTGTTATATTTACTAATTGTTTCTAAAACTGTAATCATTGCAATGTTAAAAGCCTTAGTTGTTCTGTATAACACATGCGTGAGTAATGTAAGCTCATTCCCTCTGTGGTCTGGTGGTTAGCATGCTAGCTTCTAAATACAGAGGTCTTGGGTTCGATTCTCGGCTGGCGGATGGGAATTGGGAGAGTGTAAATGTGTGTGTGTGTGTGTGTGTGTGTGTGTGAATTTAAGTCTAAGGAAAGTTCAAAGTGAACAAGCCCTAAGATACACAATAGTAAACGAGTGAACCTCATTGTCGATGAGCAATTGTTCCAAAGGTAAAGTCGCCGATATTACCTAGATGTTAAATGCGGCATATAAATGGAACAAATAATAATAATAATAATAATAATAATAATAATAATAAATCTAATCTGTCATGATATATTGTCGAAACCTCCTTTATGTCCTCCATTACGGGGGGTAGAGCACAGGACCGAGATCTAAAGTAACCCATTACACATTTTCCTAACACGAGATCCGACGGGGGTAAGCTAACAAAGTACTGAAAAACCAAAGTACTGTAGGAAGGGACCACCTACATAAATAATTCACATAGTATAGAGTTAGATGTCAAATATATTATACTAAATAAAAGTGACACAGTTTACCTTCTTGTTCGGCGAAGCGTCATCCTAACACACGTGCTTGCTCTGTTCGCTGGCAAGGCTCAAAGAGGACGCAAGCTACACGCTACCCAAGATAAAACCAGTTTAACCCCTCCCCTTCTGCTACGTCACTACCTGTTCTCATTGCCAACCTAAGCATTAACCATACAATGTTACCACACCACATATTACAGTGTTACCAACCTCACATGCCACAATATCATTCATTGTTGCAAGCTTGTAGTGAGTCATGGCCCACGATAATGAAACAAAATTAATACTGTAAAGAATTAATAATTTATGGCATAATATTATTTTCCCTAAAATAAACAACATATGAACTTGCTGCTTTTGGATTCTATTCCTTGTTTAATCTTCTTCAACAATCCTTATAAAAGTTACCTCTAAAATCAACAGGAAAGAGAGTATCTGAGAACGATTTCCCATATTAAATCCCTTTATACCGTAATTTTATTTACACCCTATATATGCAATTCTTCGTTCCAATACCTCAAACATATTTTATTCAGATTCGTCACGACATTTACAGCACTTTCATCCTTAAAAGATTCTTATGCGTGGAGGTCTGTGTAAATCCCAACTTTACTTTCTTGCTTACCTATTGAGTAGAGGAAGTATTGCAGTATTGCATTCCACCTAAAACTTCGATATTGACCGCAAATGTGTTTTGAGTCCCCCTAACCCCCTAAAAAAGCATGTTAGCAAAACGATCCTGTGTGTGTCTGTGAACCGCATAACTCAAAAAACGAAATCAGTTAAACATCAAACTTGGTATTTAATTCTGCATCTTCCAAGGATACGACACGAAGATTTTCAAGAAAATCCCATACCCCATACTACGCTTTACATGGAAAATGTTTCAAAAATTTGTTTCTCAAAAATAGCCCTAACGATATATTGACTTTTCTGTGAAGTTCTCTTCACTCGGCAGGAATTTTGTATAATCCTGTATAACTGCTAAGCGTTAAGCGATAGACGAAAGCTTATTACACAAAAAATCTGATGTGTTACACTCACATGACTTTCTCTACTCTTGTACAAACTATTTTTACAAACTCTTATTCTCCATCTACTTCATGTTAATCGAGATAAACATTTGCAGACTCTAGCTTATTGCTAATTTTCTTGTAGATGTATGGGGAATATATATTTACAAGGGCAATATAGAAATACAGTAGCCTTTAAGCACATACATATCTCTTAATAACTGGTTGCTAGGTCCAACACCATTCCCCTTGCCACAGATTAATACTCTTTGCATATCCAAGACAAAAAATGAATAACGAATTCCCATTTGAGAAAATAAGTATTGAAAAATTTAAGGGAATAACAAGTAATATCTCGAAAATGGTTCACTCAACAAAAACAATGTATATGACATAAATTGTGTATTTTAACGTGATCTACATTTTTTGTGTAGTAAACTTTTGTCTATCTCTTATGGTTTACCAGTTATGCAAAAGTCGTTCACAATGAAGAATACTTTTGGAGGCATTCCCAGGAAATTCAAGATACACATTTTATTTGTCATAAAATATCTTAAACATATGACATTTTAATCAAAATCGTTAGTCATTTTTGAGAAAATTAAAATTTTCGAAAAATGTTCCATGTAAAGGGTAATCTGGGGTGGGGGATTTTCTTGAAAACCTTCGTGTCGCATCTCTGGAAGATACTGAACCTAAATACCAACTGTTCGTTTCTGAGTTATGCTGTTCACAGACAGACACACAGATAGACACACACACGGACATGTTTCCAAAAAGACTTTTTTTGGATTCAGGGGGTCTCAAAACATATATTTCCGGTGAAATCTCGGTATCGAATTTTTGGGTGGAATACAATACATCCTCTACTTACTATACGTAGTAGAGAAAGTAAACAAATGTAGATCTCTTTAAAATACACACTTTGTTTCAAATATTTTTGTGGCATCAGCCATTTCCGAGATGTCCATTACTAGCCGTTCGAATTGTTCAATACCTTGTCATTCGTTTAATGTCTGTCGACATGCAGTTGTTTCTCTGCGATTGCATGGATAGAATACGGAACTTTAAGGCCAGCATATAACGTCCATTCTTAAACATTTGACTATCGCTGTTCCGTTTGTATGTGTAACGAAATGTGTAATGCATTCTGCAAAGGTTTATTTGGATTAAATGTAAGTACATAGAAAAATAAACATTTGTAAGAATATTTATATACACAGTTATAAAGATAGAGGGTAGAGAAAATAATGTGAGTGTAACACATAAGATTCTTTTATATTAACCGCTAATTTTTCTAGAAAAATTATTACTTTTTGTACTGTTCAAAATTCTTGATTTTTAAAACATTAATAATTTATTTCTCAAAATTTGAGCAAAAACATATGTAATCATTTTCTTTAATGTAGTTTTGAAAGGCAGCACAAAAATGTTGAAAGAAATTTACAAAAAAAATTGCATCATTTGGAACATTATGAGTGTGGAAAAATGTGAAAGAATGTTTGTGAGAAAACAAGATTTATTTGGGTGTGTTTATCATACGCATGCGTCTGTCCATTTATACCTTCAGTTAATTGGTATTTTAAGCCCGCCAATTGGAAAAAATGATGTCTTCTTAAAGCTTAGAGTTCGTACTATTTTATTATGAAAAAATATTTATTAAGTTTTTTACAATTTTTGGCCAAATTTCATAGATGCATCACCTTAAACGTTGTTAAATTTAAACGTTTTTTTTTTAAAAGCTGAAGTTTTGTTCACGCGCGAAATGTCAAAGGAGTTGTTTGAAGACTTGAGCTGATTGAGAACTGAATCCTCTGAGGAGATACACAGGAGCGTAAAGGGTTGCGTCTGTTGGCTCTGCTTTAGTCTCTCTTACATCATCAGAGATAAATATTCACAAAACGGACCGGAGCATCCTAGTTACTCCTGTTTATATTTGGAACAGCACGTATGTTGCTAGTATTTCCTCATTTCTTACGCTTCTACACTTACAAGCTGACTCGCAAACAGGTATACAGGGCGTTTCAGAAGTTGCGCAGTGGGTTAACTGCATTACTGTGAGGCGCAGGTATAACCTGTGTTGGTTTTTGCTGTTTCTAGGAATTAGGGGTTGGATGGCTGTATGTGCTACATACTAATTTGCTTCTGAGATTCTATAATGGGCATTGGACTTTAACTTGCTAAGTGCAATCCATAGTTAACGTGAATGTTGCATCATTACGCTATGAAACTGAATCTAGGAGGTAAAACAATACTTCGTTCATAGCTCTTTACCGTCTTTTGTTTTTAAGGTACGTATTTACCAGTCATACAACATGATCGACATTAAGACACACAAAATATGCAAAACAGATGGAACCATTTTGATTTATATAGATCAATTATTTAAATTTAAAGCGGTTACTTTTGTGCTGATTTATTTTCTTTCCAGTAGATTATGGCTCCTAGATCGTCTATTTTATCCAAATCAGTTCACGCATCCATTAACGCCATGGCCAAAATCAATGAGTTCAAGTTCAAATTGCTTCCTCATGCACCCTTTTCGACAGATTTAGCCCCCTCAGATTATTTTCTGTTTCCAAAGTTGAAGAAATGGCTTGGTGGTAAAAGATTTGCCAACAATGAAGAACTGGAGTTTGCAGTTGATGGCTATTTTGCAGAACTCGACGATTCTCACTATAAACAGGGTATCGAAGCTATTGAACATCGCTGGGAAAAGTATCAGCTGAAAGGAGACTGTGTAGAGAAATAAACATGTATTTTCCCAAAATGTTTGTGTTTTCTTTGTTAGGTCGGGTACTTCTGGGACAGCCCTCGTAATTACATATATAAAGGGTTAAAAGCTCACTTCCATTTGGACACAGTGTTTATTACAATTAAAGAAAAATTACAAACCCAAAGATTTAAAGAGCATACATAAATAAAATAAGCTCAAACCTTCTGAGACCCATACACAAAACTTTTAGTAAAATTATAAAGAAAAATTGAATATACAAAATGCCCACGGATTACCGCGCTAACTCTTTAGGATTATCTTCCGTGGACAAATCCGAAACAAATATATTAAATAAATTATCGTCTAAGTGTAAATGCTTTCATGTTACATTCATGAAAATATAACAAATTACGAGACGCCAATTCCATGGCATACTGGTGCCTGTTGCTGTTTACACTGGCATTTCGTAATCCTGACTCACGTGCCCAGTTGGAGGGAAAGACGAGTCATGGGTTTGGACAACACTGACGGAAGGTCAAGAGGTAATGTTAGTCATTGGCCTGTTTCTGTAGAGCGGGTCTATAGGACCCTGAGATCTTATACTCGCTCAATTGTTCACTGCAGTGCGCGATTAAGTATTCTGTGCGTGTGATTATTATTATTATTATTATTATTATTACAAAACACTGATAGTTTAGAAGTAGAGCTTAGAAAAAAACAACAATAATGCTGATAATAATGATACCGAATATCTCAGAAATGGCTGATACTACAAACCATTTATTTGAAATAAATTGTGTGTTTTAAAGAGATTTATATTTTTGTTAGTAGAGTAGAATGCCATATTCATTGTTCTCAACATTTTAATTATTCAGATTCATACCTTGCACGAGTCAGATAGATCGTACGTACTTATATAATACACTATAATTCACATGCTACAGTCTATAGTAAACCTTTGCCTTCTCTTATGGTTTACCAGTTATACAAAATTATATAAAATTGATTTCCATTAAAGAACACTTAAGTTATTTGCAGAAGATTCAAGATTGAGGCAGTATTTTTAACACTTAAATATCAGTCTAATTATATAATATAATAACAGCCCGCCTTAAAGCAATATGTTATAATATAATATATAAAGTGTGTATTACAGTCATTGTATTATGTTTATATTATTATGTACATGTATAAAATGTTACGTGAATGTATTATTAGAGCTATTTTTGCAAAAATAAAAAACACCGAAAAATGTTCTATGTAAAGGGTAGGTTAGAGGGGGGAATTTTCTTGAAATTCTTCGTGTCGCATCCTTGGAAGAACTTAATTATCAAGCTTGGTATTTGAAGTTTCATTTTCGAGTTATGTTTTTCAAAGACACGCGCGCGCGTACCTTTTTCTAAAAAGTTTTTGGGGGGAATTCAGGGAGCCCAAAATATGTTTTCCGCGGAAATTCGGATTTTAAGTTTTAGATGGAATACAATACTTCCGCTACTTACTATATTTAAGTGTAGAGAAAACAAAAAGGGAGTATAGGAAGGCGTTGTTCGTGGTCAGGTACTTAGGTTCGTTGATCAGTTTTTGTGAAGCACCAGTTTTATATCGAACTATGTTGCCATTGTGCCATAGATATAATTAAATTTAAATTTACACAACCTCGCTCTCTAAAAGCTGCCTTCAAATAAACAACGTAACATAGCCGGTCAGTGTTTTAAATTTCCCAGAGCACATGGAAAGTTTCTAAAGAATGCTCTGCAAGAAGGTCGAGATATATTTATAACAACACACACAGACACTGTCCCGGCGTTGATGTAATGTCCAGACGATTACAAGTGTGCATTGGAAAACGTTTGCCAATACTCCCCCGTCATCTGCTGAATGCACGCACTTCTGCAAAACATATGACGGCAGCGATTATAGTACGCCTTCAGGTACTGCGATTTTAAGTATGGGTGTTTCTTCAGGAACAGCAAATAATATCTCTAAAACTTCCTTTCTACTTCGAAGAATCCATCTTTATAACTTTTAGATTACGCTTTACCAAATCAGCTCTGTCATTAGGATAGCACGTATCCGATGCCACATGCGCGGTGCTTAAGACCATCGGCGTAGCCTTAGGGGAGCCAGGGTAGTATCTATCCTACATTTTGAGACAAACATTGCTGATTTTGGTTCTTAGACTTCTCCACATTTAAATACAATTACTGTCTTATACTATACGAGGGCGGATCAGAAAGTCTTTGCCCCTATTTTTAGCCAAATTACAGCTGTAAATGCGAAGTCAACATATCCATTCACAGTGGTGGAGCTATCTTGGACTGCCCTGGTCTTATCTGCCAATAGCTTCATTGCACGGCACAAGCAACAAAGTGATTTGTTTTCTATGAAGCAACGGACAAATGCCCATCGTGATCCACAGGGAAATGCAGCTCACATATGGGGAAAACTGTCTTGTTTTGAGAAGTGCGAGGTGGTGGTGTTGAGAGTTCGCAAAAGGCATGAAGTCTTGCATGAAAATGAGCGTTCGGGGAGTCCGCGCTCGTCGCTAACATGACATTTTCCGCGTGGATGCAATGGTGAAAGCACATCAGCGTGTGCACCTCAAGGTCATTTCCCAGGAGCTTGGCACTTCGTATGGAGTGTTTAAGACATCATTCACAGGTCCTTAAGGTACCGGAAAATGATTCTCAATGTGGACAAAGTGATTCTCCTCCACAACAATGCAAAGCCATATTGGCAATCAGAATCGCCGACAAGCTTCAGACATTACACTGGGAGAAACTGAACCACCTGCCATACAGTCCAGAACTCGCACCTAGTGATTACCACGTTTTCGGAACGCTGAAGAAGTTCCTGGTAGGACAGCGATTCACATGCAATGATGGTGGTTCCACAGTCAGACAGATGAATTCTATCATAAGGGCATCTCAAATTTAATATTGTGTTGGGACAAATGTGTAAAATGGTGTGGGACCATGTGGAGAAATAGTGTAAAATATATAGAAAAGTACATATATTTTTAATTACCTGTATGTACCTTATTTTGGCTAATAAAAATAGGGGCAAAGAATTTCTGATTCGTGACCACTGTGGCCACCGCGCGGTGGCTCGCGCGCCAGCCGCTAAAGCTCGGACTCCCGCCAAAACACCTATAACATCCGCGTAACCGCCTCACATTCTCATAACTACAGTTACAGCTTTAATGATAATAAGCACATACCTTATCATAAGAGATGTTGGTAATGTCCCCTACTCACACATTTCTGGCATCTTCTAAAGAAAGTTTTCATTTACGTTGGAGTTCAATATCTGAAATTGGGTGAATTTCTCGTTTTCTTTTAGTTCTTCCTATGCATACGATTTGTTGTATTCACTTGATCATCAGAGTCATAAATTTCTGTAATTAGATTTTGCGAAATGTCAGTGATAGAATAACTGACCCGCACTTAATATTCTACTCTGACGAAGCATGGTTCCATTTGTATGGTAATGTTTCGCCGTAAAATAACAGATACTGAAACACAGAGAAACCCGATTTTATACCGGAGATTCCCTGCAAGACCCGAAAATTGGTGTATGGTGTGCAGTAAATGCATACAGAATAATAGGAGCTATATTTTCTGAAGAAACAATAAGTGTAGAGAGGTACAGAAATCACTTACACCATTTTTACTTTCTCTACTACGTATAGTAAGTAGGGGAAGTGTTGTATTCCACCCAAAAATTCGATACCGAGATTTCACCGGAAATACATGTTTTGGGACCCCCTGAATCCAAAAAAAGCATTTTTGGAAACATGTCCGTGTGTGTGTCTGTCTGTGTGTCTGTGAACAGCATAACTCAGAAACGAACAATCGGATAAACACCAAACTTGGTATTTAGATTCAGTATCTTCCAGAGATGCGACACCAAGGTTTTCAAGAAAATCCCCCCAACCCAGATTAACCTTTACATGGAACATTTTTCGAAAATTTTAATTTTCTCAAAAATGGCTCTAACAATTTTGATTAAAATATCACACGTTTAAAATATTTTCATGAGAAATGAAATGTATATCTTGAATTTTCTGGGAATGTCTCCAAAAGTATTCTTCATTGTGAACGACTTTTGCATAACTGGTAAACCATAAGAGATAAAACAAAAATTTTACTACACAAAAAATGTAGATCGCGTTAAAATACACAATTTATGTCATAAACATTTTTTTCGTTGGGTGAACCATTTTCGAGATATTGCTTGTTATTCCCTTAAATTTTCCAAACCTTATACTTTTTCTCAAATTCATTATTCATTTTTTATTTTGTTCTGGTAATGCAAAGAGAATGGAATACTCCACATAGCAACCAGCTCTTAAAATATTTGACTATCGCTTAAAGCCTAGCAATTCCCCTTGCACCTACAAGAAAATTAGCAATAAGATTAACATCTCGATTAACATGAAGCATATGGAGAATAAGCGTTTGTAAAAATAGATTGTACAAGAGTAGAGAAAATCATGTGAGTGTAACACATCAGATTTTTTTCAACAGCTGATCCACGTTTAATGTGAGTCTGTGCTTTGCCAACAAGACTTTTGGTACCGCGTACAGCTGACTAGTTTAATCCTGGAAAGTTTTGAACATAGGATGATTAGTAAAGGATTATGACCCTCAAGATTCCGTATTTAACTGTATGCGACTTTCATCTACGGGGGAACTTGAATAATAAAGTTTACGCAAAAGAAAAAAAACACATACATTGCAAGAACTTGAACAGAATATCAACTAGAAATTCACTCAGTTGTGGATATTGAATCCTCGAGCGTGAATGAAAATTTTCCTGAGATGTCAGAAATCGATGCATGGATAGAGGAGGACAACATTTCCAATATCTCTTATGATAAGGCATGTGTAATTGTAACTGTAACAATGAGAACGTAAGCGGTTGCGGGCATATTATGACTGTTTCGGCGGGAGTCCGAGCTGTGACGGCCGGCGCGCGAGCAGCCTTGCTGTGGCCACAGTGTGAAAGAAAACCACTGTATTTAAAAAGGGATATTTATTGCACTAAGCTGTTCCTTTGATAAAGAAAAGGGACAGAATAATATGTGGTTACACTTCTACTTTCACTTTCCTTCCGTTGCCGGCTCCTAACACTTCTTTATCACATGTCTACCCTCAGCAACGCTCAGAGTGCTACTGCGCATGCTCTCTTTACCCCACTTCTCATGTTTGGTGTCATTCATTGACTGGTCAAGGTAGACATGTCTATAGTCGACCATCTCCGTGCAATAATGACGCGTGTATATGCGCAGGACACTGAGTGTGTTTGGTATTTGTTAATGTATCTGTAATTATTAAAGCTGTGTATTAATACAATTACGTATATCATGTTCTGGTAGTTTAATTCCGACAGTAGAACTTTCGACTCCGTTCTGTTTTAATAAAACACTCATTATCAAAATGAATAATAATAATAAACGGTATGTGTATGACATAAAATATCTCGGCCCATCCTAGATCCTTCTAAGATGGAAAAGTGAGAAGAAAATTCCAAGGTAATTGTTCCCTAAAGTACGGATGACTTAGAGGTTGTAGCCCTAAGAAAATAGTTGGATGACTACTCCAGTGAAGAGCCATGGAGAGTCAGTAAAAGACACAAGCTAAAACTCTGAAGCTCGCCAGAACAGAAGGTCGTATTTAAAATGCAGATATGCTTATATTTTGGAAGAAACAGGATTGATCGTTATTTCTGTGGAACTTCTCTCGGGCAAACAATGAAAATATGACGTGGTAATCGAGGATATTTCTAACAGCAGTGCAACTAGGTATACTGAGGCAAAATTTCTTCCCAGATATTTTTGTTACGCTGCGTTACTAATGAAGACACAGAAATAAAATAACAAACTGAGGATATTGTCTCTAACATGTGCGACAGATAAGAAGGTAACAAATGGATAATGATTACAAATATATTATATTAACAATTCGATTTGGCTACATAATAGTAATAAAGTATTAACAAGGTTAACAAATGTAATCAACTAATCACAGTCAATGACTGAGAACAGGGTTTGGATAAGTGAGATTAATTAGTAGTCTGAGAAATCACTATCTCTGGAATCAGTGAGCAGGAAGTTTTGGATCAATTTTCTTTTTAACCTTCTCTTCTCTGGATTTCTGAGTGCAATGTGATACGTTGCAGCGCCTGACACCCCGGCTAATCTGAAGAAGAATTTCTTTGAGAGCAATTTGAAGTACTGTTCTACGGGAAGAATTCCAAATTCCTGATGAAGCTGGCCATTTCTTATGAGTCATGTAGCCTTTGTAATTGTGCGGAGCAATTCCTTTGTATAATCTGCAGTAGATAAATGTGAGTTTTGCTAACTGCACCCCAGATTAAAGGACACGTGAGAGACTTGTATAGCAGTATTGAGTATTCTAGTCCAAGCAGTTACATTTTGTGTAGTAGAGGGTATAGTTTTATGATTCTGGAAGTAGCTAGTGTTGAAATGTGGGATATATGAGAATTCCAGGTTAGTTTTATACCTAGCATTACTCCTAGGTATTTAACCGGTGTTTCTGGGGGCATTACATAACCTACTTTTCCTGGAGTAGTAATGCAGTGGATTGTTATATGGTCTTAAGGAGAAGATTTTAGTTTCGCTCTGTTGGTGTTTAACTTCAATCCCCAGGTAAAAGAAAATGAATGGAACTTTGGAAACTAAGCGTTTCTTGCATGGAAAAAAATCATATAAACTGGAAACTTAACAAGCCGTCACAATAATCATAACAATGCAAATACGAAGTGTTATTTGTACATTTTTTATATTGAACATTCTGTTGTAGAATATAAATATAACGTGGGCGAGCTTTTCAAGGCTGCAAGATGGTCTATAATTTTGAGGAGCCCAGTAAACTAAATGTACAAAACTTTGTCGTAATAAGGTATAAATCAAGGTACCTCTTGATATTTGTGCGATATCATATCAATTTTTCCCTGACCCTAGGCACTAGTGTTCAAATTTTTGTCCGGATTATTCAAAAAATATTCTCTGACAAAAGGAAATTTTTGCTATGAGCATGAAGCATCCACTTCAATATTCCAGCCTAATAGACTTTTTATTTATTTACTAACCAATAACATAAGCATAAAACTGAACACAGAAATAATGGCTGTAGCTTTTATATGTTTCCTTCTTTGTGTGTGTGTGTTCTTTTAGTTTAGTTCAAGAAATACATCAAGCAACAAATAAATAAAGTATTTGAAGCTGGTGATTCTCCATTTTAAGGATCGAGAACATGTAAACAACCTCCAAAGATCCGTCGAAAATTGCCCTCAGCGCTAATCTTACACCGCGCTCTTTGCATATAGTCTAAATACTGTGCCTGATCAATATCATTTAGGAAATGCGAAAGTAGTTAGTACACAGTATACCCCATTATCCATAGCAAGGTGTTCTGCCTCTTAAGAGGCTGTTGAAAATTCTGACGAAGAAAAGTTTCCGGAGTGCAATTGGCAATAACTAACTGTTGCAGGAAGTTCACAACGATGGCATAAACAGCAGATACAGTGGTACAAGTGGCAGTGGTTAGTGCATTCAGTTGATTACAATGAGGGCACGTCGAGGAGTCACTCAGGTGAATAACTGCGAGTCGCTGACGTGTCAGTAGGATTTAATGAACTGCTTGTTACCAAAAGAAGCGGATTGCATACGGAAGTACAGCACTGTTGGTGTTCTTTCAGAGTTGTTGGTAGTTAAGATTAGGTGGCGCAATATGTTCTATGCGCATTGACGGCACTTCGCAGACTTGAATAAGTTCCTGATAGATTCGTCGTGCAAGTCTACCCAAGATGTAGTAACGAGGTAAGGTACGAAGAAAATATGGTAAGTTCATGCGAAAGAAGTCTTCCCTTCCCTTACGTTTGTTACTTCCTGAAGCCACGTAAATGTTGATGAAGCCCTAAACCTGGAGACAACACTAATACCACATCCAAATAGAAGGCGTTCAATGGTCTGAAGAACAATCCCAGGTTTTGCGATGACTGCCGTACCGCGCCGATCTGCTCTTACGTTAACATGTGTTGTATAGCGACGTAAAGAAGAAAAATCGGTGAAGGTAACTTCTTGCAAGAACAAATGTCAATGTTATAGACATAGAGAAATCGTTGTAACGCACACAGATTGGTTTGCAAAGAACTGACATTGAAGTTTGCTGTAGCAGCAAGTAAGGCACGGCTCACACAAAGAAGAAATAAACAGATAAATAGGAAATGCCGTAAATTGAACCATGCCAACACTGTAGCTGCATCGTGCTCCGTGGCCTAGGGGTACCATGATAAACTCTAGTTCCCGAGATCGAGGATTCAAACCCGGCTGAGAGCGATGAATTTTTCGGTCGTAAAAATCCTTAGCATGGTTTCCTTCGGAAGCGAAGTAAAGCCCGTGGTCCCGTGTTGTAGATAAGGAGACCTCTGAGCACAATTTCCGGTGTTTCACGCCCAATATAGAGTGGGACACTAGAACCACAGTAGTTAAAGAGCGTCCATAAATAAAACTCAATTTAATTTACTGTAGCTGCAACTCCAGCTTACGAAGAAGAGGAAATCTAAGTTTATTGCTTTCAACATTTTTACAACGCTTACCGCAGAACCAATATTCGAGTTCTTTTGACTCATCGCTTCCCGCGGTGGTACTAAAGTCCTTTAATGAAAAACGTTCTGCAACCACAACATCAATCCAATTTCCATCACTGAAGGTCACATCGAAGAGCGAAGTTTTTGCGGTATCTGCTTCATCAGTGACAGGAGAGACAGTGTCGCCTTTCCCACGAACCCCAGACCACAGGAACGGTAGGTCAGAACTCAGCACTGAAGAAGATTGACAACGTGACTCAGAAAACGCTTCAGGATGTCCCTTAGCATTATTAGTTCCCGACTGTCCGAGTGCGAATGAGACATTGGTAGTTATGTTACGGTAGTACAACGGGATTCCTGAGTTGCTACATTTGACTGCTCAAAGCCTGGAAGCTGTTCCTGTGCCTAGGACATGTTGCAGATGGGCAATGAGGAGACGTCCTCTTCAGGCTCGATCTCCATTGTGGTCATGGTTTCAGCGGGCAGAGCAACGGGTGGAACACCACAGCGGTGAATCGTCAGGTTGTGCTACAGACGGTAGGCAGGGTCATGAGAGGAGCTGTGTTGCTTGAACAGGTCACTGAACATGAGCCGCGTCCTTGGCTGAATACTGACAGACTGCCGAAAATCTCCATTAGGACACGCCTGTCGGAGGTGAGAAGAACTGCCACACGAGTACCAAACCTGTTCTTGTCCAGGATAAGTCGCATAAATTTCGTGACCAAGAATGTATATATTGGACGAATGGGTTTTTTAAGCTGCATGGAAGTGATCAGGATGCCAGTTTCTGCGTTAAATCGGTACTTGTTTGCCCAATTTTCCCTTCAACATATCGCACTTTTCTGAAAGTGAACTAACACATTACGTACAGAATCATTTGTCATTTCAAGCAGAACGTTTAGAATGCATGCTGTAATCAGATATTTTCAACGGATCTAATGTTTACAGTTCTAGTTTCCCCATTTAAGAGTTCGATTATAGGTTCGCCCCTGTAATGTTGCAGATAACTGTTGTAAACTGTGTCGTTCGTAAACTTCATGTAAGCTACATTCTGTTTTCCTACTAGTTGAATAGCTCATAAATCCTTATCTTTAGCATGCAGCACTTCGTCAAGCCAGCGGAGTACATATATCAATTGCAGAGGGGCGTTGATCGTCCTTAAATGTCACTTTTAGCATGTTTTGACGCGCAGTTCTAATTGCCATCTTAATAACGTAATTGCAGTAAGATATCAAAAACACGTAGTAAAACGAGGATAATTACCGGCACTACACAACAAGCAAGCCACTTAATCCGTGGCCTGCATTGACATGCTTTTAATTATCCCTTTTGTAAATTGAAATTGAGTTTTATTTATGGACGCTCTTTAACTGCTATAGTCCTTAGCGTTCCATTCTATATTGGGCGTGAGAGACCGTAAATTTTGTTCAGAGGCCTCTTTATCGGGCTTGAAGTTCTTTTACGTGCCGCAAACCTACGACACGGGATCACCGGCTTTACTTCCTTCCAAAGGAAGTCGTGCTAAGGATTTTTACTGCCGAAAAAAATCCATCGCCCTCCGCCGGATTTGAACCCGCGACCTCGGGAACTAGAGGCTAACACGGTAACCACTACACCATGGAGGACGACGTATCCCTTTTGTGCTGACTGATGAGAAACGTTCTGCTAGATGGCGAAAGATGAGTTATACATGTTAAATGCCCTCTGTTAAAAACAAATAAAGCTGAGCTAAATTAAAGAATTTGCCAAAAGAATCGCGAAGATAATACTCTTGGTTGGTACTTCTGATTTTGCAGAATTTTGTTGTATTTTCTGTTTTGAAAGCCAATAACGTATTTGGAATCCAAGGCTCAGTCCTTGCAGTATGTGTGTATAGTATTAAACTTCATGCCAAATTCTTGAGCTTATTCGCTGTAGTGAGTTATTTTACCGAGCTCTGTACTTCAGAATGTTGAACAGTTTCAATTTTATTGTAGTAATCTAAAAATATTAGAATGAAGAGTTATCCTGAATTTCTTTTCTCACAGCATGTCTTCGTGTCCAATGCTTTTGTATAGTAGTCTCAACAAACTAAGGAATACCACACACCTGTTACGTAAGTGTCCTAAATCTTAGCAGTTCTGAACTACGCTGAAAAGCATAAAAGTTAGATAAAAGGAAACTGTGCGATTGGACTCCGCAGTGAGTATTCGGAGGTCCCGGGCTTGATTCCCGTTGACCGTCCACTCTCACCTTGGGTTGTTCATGGTGTTCCCTAACCGGTAGGCAAGTGCTGGGGTATTTTCTCTTCTGTCACGACTTCCTCTCCCTCATTCCGTTCCCTTCTCGTGTTATAGGTATGCTTTCAGGTTAAAGGGGTTTGAGGCAGTGCCGGACAAATGGTGAATATGCTTTCTCCAAGGAAAGAGTATTTCTCGGGGACACCAGAGATCTACCTAGGTTGTACGGGTCGTTCATCGTCCACTCTGGACGACTCACTCGGTGGGTCGGGTCTTCGAGCCAGGAAACGTTAGGGAATTCTGTGCATCTCTGTGGCCTGTCTCTCTGTTGCCTTTAGCCTCCTGTGGTTCTGTATTCCTGGTTAATAGATATACAAAAACTTACTTCAGGGAAATTTTAGATCTCAATAAGACGAACAATTTATGCCACTCACATTTTTAGGGGAGGTATTTTCTGTTGTTCTTTTGAATATTTCCAAATTTTAAGCATCCAACGGTCGCTCTTCTGTCCTTATGAGCTCACACAAAGGGTATTAATCATGACGCATAGTTATTGACTAACCATTGACTGCAACCTTAGTCTGCAAAGTGCATATTATCGTAACTGTTGTTACCTAACTGAAATCATTGGGGAATTTTATCACGATCAGCAGGTAGTGTATAGGAAAAGTAGTGATAACTGAAAAAATAAATGGTGTGGTTTATCAAGTCAGGGCGAATGCACTACACTGTTGTCCTTTAAGCCAGAACTTGTATTCGTAGACCGATATTATTTGGGCGCTATTGAGTTGCAAGTAATTTACTGATTTTCCTTTCCATTTATAGGGGTAATAGATGTAAAATTATTATCGGTAAGGGGCGTTTCTCATCCATTAAGAACACAGGGTAGAAAATAAGTTAACACAATTGTTTTAAATAGGTATTAAGGATTCAAACTGCGAATAGATATAGATGAATAGAAGTGAAAATGCATCCGCGACACAATGCACCCAAAACGTGCACTCCCAAAGTAATTAATTGGTGCACATCGAGAAACATGAGACAGTAAGTTACGACCTTGCGACTAGTGCCACTCTTGCTCCTTGACAAGCAGGCGGTTCCATTTGCCTTTTCTCTATTTATATCGCGGTCAGGCAAAGCACATGTGCCATAATAAGTCTGCTTGTCCGCAAACTGGAATTAGGTTACACTAATATTAAACGACGCGGCACCTTGCACCAAACACAGTTTTGCTCACATAATTTGCATCCAACTTCTTTGAAACATCAACACAATTCAACTGAGGCCCAGATGTGTAGGAAAGGATAGTAAATCCCCAATCAACTAAACATATGTGTAGGGGAAAATCTTATGGGTTGCATTCACATGAATTTCCCTACTCACTCTTCTGCAGACTGTTCTTACAAAGCCTTATTCTCGTATCTACTTCTTGTTAATCGACATAAATTTGCAGTACATGTTTGCAAATCTCGTTATAGGTATGAGAAGGAATAACTATAACGATAATCGGATTTTTTAAAAGCGGATCGCTATGTGATGGCTTCACAATTCCATGCTCTTTGTTTGACCATGAGAAAAAACGAATAGCGACTTACCGCTTGAAAGAAGTATAAGTATTTGAAAATTCAAGCTAATAACAAAGAATATCGTGGAAATGGTTAACTCCTAAAAAATGTTATTCTACATAAATTGTGTACTTTAAGAGACCTACTCTTTTGTGTAGTAAGATTTTACTGATTATACAAAAGGAGATCTATTTGAAATCTCCTCGTGGTTTACTGGGAAAATGCGACAGTTGGGGAATTTAGTGTCGTGCCGGCATGTTACCATGAGCTGATTAGAATAACCGGACGGAAACCGGAAGATCCCTGGTTGCAATCCCGGCTATGACAGGAACTTTTCAGTCTGATTCTACCTTTCCAACCTTGTCCTACACAGGGCTTGTGTAAAGAACCATTAATTACCAAGGGGTAACCTAGGGGAAAAGAGTTCCAGCAACATTGCTTAGAGCAAGCAAAAGCGTTTAATGTATAACATTTGCTTCTTATAGCACAAATGATTATAATTTAAGTTTGATTTGCATATAACGGAACTAGCCTGTCCCGGTCATTAACTATAAAATGCTGTTCCCGGGCAGAGCAGATGAAGGATATTAATTCCTCTATATCCTCAAGCAAAGCGTGTCTTGACGCCGTTTTAGGATATTGTCATTTTCTTTTGATCAAACCCAGGATGTAACCGACCAGAGCTTGTAGCAAGAGACAGTGATTATTAGCTCTGTTGGTTGAGTACCACCCTTTTCACATCCTATGCCACGTACCTGGTAAGTAGAGAAGATATTGCCTTCTGCCCAAAAACTCGATATAGAGATTTCACGGGAACTACTTGTTTTGAAGCCGATGAATGCAAACAAAAAAGGATTTTTTTTAGAAAAAGATCCGTGTTTGTGTGTTTGAAAGGAATGTTCTATAAATATAAACTTGGAGTTTAAGTTCAATAGCTTGAAACATGCGACACAAAGACTTTCTAGAAAATCTCCCCAACCCAAAATAACCTTAATATGAAAACTGTTTCGAAATTGTTTATTTTCTCAAAAACGGCTGTAACGATTTTCATTAAAATACCACATATTAAAGATATTTACATAACAAATAAAATGTATATCTTGGAGTTTCTGCAAACGTCTGTGAAATCCTCTTCTTCGGAAGGAATTTTGTATAACTGATAAACCACAAAAGAAATCGTCCTCGGTGGTCATGGGGTACCATGCTAGTCTCTAGTTCTCGAGGTCGCGGGTTCAAACCCTCCCGGAGGGTGATGGATTTTTTCTGGCGTAAAAATGCTTATCATGGCTTCCTTCGTAAGGGAAGTAAAGTCGGTGGTCCCGTGTCGTAGATTTACAAACGTAAAAGAACCTCAGCCTGATAGAGAGGCCTCTGAACAAAAATTCCCGGTCTTTCACGTCCAATATAGAATGGGACGCTACGAACCGCAGTAGTTAAAGAGCGCCCATAAACAAAACTCAATTTAATTTCATCTCCACAAAATATAGACAAAAAATATTACTAGACAACAATTGTACATCTCTTTAAAACACACCATTTATTTCAAATAACCTTTTTGTGGCTTCATCATTTCCGAGATATCCATCGCTATTGCTTTGAATTTTTCAGTAAGTTCACTTTTTTAAAGTACCGTCGCGATGTCATGAAAAGAGTATGAAATTTCAAGGCCAGCATACAATGACCCACTTTTAAATATCTGACTATCGATTCGGTTTCTTGTGTTCCTCTTGTACCTACAACGAAATGTGTAATGAAATTATTTCTGCAAACATCTACCTCGATTACCATGAAGCGCATAGAAAAATAAGCGTTGGTGAGAATAGTTTATAACAGCTGTATAAAAATAACCGATATGAGTAGGGAAAGTCATGTGAATGTAACGCATACTATGTTTCGTGTTGTAGTAGTTTTAAGGATCTAATGCTGAAAATATAAATAATTTAATATTGTGGCTTAGTTTAGTTTTCATATCATTTCACCTTTCTTTTCTTTGCGCGTAGCGGTGTAATGAATCACGCTCAAAGCACCCTATTTTTCCTTCCTCTTCACTCGCTGGAGTGTCGAACACAGAACTCTTATTCCCTCTTCCTGTCGTTCTCTAGCCGTCGAACGTAGGACTTCGCTACTCCCGCACATTGAGCAGCACTCGCTGACCGTCACAACAATCAACTTTTAACTCCCTATCACGAGCGCAGTCGCAGGAGTTTTGAGAGTGTTCGCGGAAGGCCGGGGGATAGAAACATCCAGAAATGTCTGGTTGTGTCTCGACGCCACTTCTTCGCTTCACGTCGGAGGAGAGCGCTCCTCCCTCTCCTCTCCAACCAATCAAACGTCTCCGGAGCAGACTGCCATCGACCTTAGTGAGAGGGGCCGTATTCACCACAGTATTGTGTCCCTTTCTAGGATTGCAGAACAAAATGAAATAAATAGGTTACAAGGAGGATAGCATTTACAAATGCATGTGACTGACTAGTATACATTTAATTAACGCGTTAACCATTCCCAAAGAAATAAACCTTTTATATTATAAATAATAACTGAGCGACTGCACCAAAGAAAATATGTACCTATTATTCGAACCAGGTATGTAATCATCCTAGTTTTAATATAATGGGTTACTGTAATCACAGCTGTTCAAGGCATGGTGCCTTTTATTTCTGCCAAGAAAGGTAATACTCTCTAGTACGGGTGTATTAAACTTCTTTGCTTACTTCTATCCTGAACAATTAAACGATTACAAATACCGCTTTTGCTCAGGCTGCCTGGGGCATAGGAAGGTAAACCGGTCGCAGACTACTTTCCCAGGCGCAAACCGACCTGGGTAGGCTTG
This sequence comes from Deroplatys truncata, assembly GCA_030765065.1. Classification (NCBI taxonomy): domain Eukaryota; kingdom Metazoa; phylum Arthropoda; class Insecta; order Mantodea; family Mantidae; genus Deroplatys; species Deroplatys truncata. Next base: position 24,438,472 of record CM060987.1, read on the forward strand.
AAAAACTTTGCTTGCTTCCTAATTAACTTATTCTGCTACGCAGCATAGCAGTTCAGTTCTGCCTTGAGTATTGCCTTATTAATATGAGATTAGTATTAATACAGATAGAAAAAGCTGTTTATTTGCCCGATTTTATTTGGGATTCTTTGACACAAATAATTTGTTTATTTAAGAAAGGTACTTGTAGTATACCAGGCAGAGAGGTTTTAGTAAGTAAACAGAGCAATCGTGTTACCGCACGGAGTATAGGTGACGTCAGGTTCTGTGACGCACACGCTGCCCCTCTTCCCTTCACAACACCGATTTCGTTGCGACTGTTCCATTTATTCACTGCATACAGACCAGTGGAGAACTGTGGTAATATGCCTAAAGTAAAGAAGATCACACACCAAAACCATCATCACAATTAGTATCGTTTGTGCGGAATTTGTTAGGGGAAACTTCACAAATGGCGAAACCTCAAATGTAAGGTACGTCACATAGAAGTAAGAGGACGTTTAAAATATCATGTTAAACGTTATGCCACATTAATACATTAAACATGTCTAGCACGTGGTCGTTACCGAGTTGCACAAGAAATAAGAGCCTGTTTCCCGGATGTTGATACTTTCATTGCCAACGTGAAAAAGATATTTCGCAAGGAACCTCAAGAATCAAAATATTTAATTAGATGGAACCTGGAATTCCCCTGACTCCACAATCAGTAATGTAACTCGGTGGGGGACATGGCCGCAGGCTGTAGTATACTAAGCTCAATATTACGACAAAGTTGTTAATGTAATTAATGTCTTTGACGAGAGAAAATGCTGCTATACGTTCAGTGAAGGAAATAATTCCACCAGCTTTGTTTTGAGTTTTTTTTAATACTCAGAATCATTTCAGTAATATTGCAACTAAATAACACATGTATTTGCAAGCATAGACACTAAAATACTTCTAAGCTCTTGAGGCAATAGAACCTGTTTCAGAAACGCTGAGTAAAGTATAAAGCTGGAACTGTTAAAGAAAGGGTGAAAAAAAAACTTAAAAGTATTCTAGAGAAGAATTCAGGGTACGCAGAAATGAGTAAAAAGCGTTACTGAGGCAGAGAATCTCAAACAAGTCTAATATTTCGTTCTTTTGTTTGCTCCTACTACGTTGGGTGATGTGGAGCTTAGTTTTACAAAATATAACTGTCTACATGCTAATCGCATGCGATTTATGTTCAATGTATTTCGAAAATGCAATCTTGTACATTGTAAAACTCACGATGTAAAAGAAGAGCCAATGTAACTCAGATTTATGTACATTAATAACTTAAATAATCGAGTAACTTTTTGCACAATGCCAATAGCTTGACATATCTACATTGTTTTCTTCCGATGCTGCGTAATCATGATGAACCTGCATTAGAAGCAGGGTGTAGTGCCTTCAACTGTTCATATTTGTTTACAGAGAACACTGGAAGGTCTCAATGGCTACCACCTTCCCTCGCCACTAACCCTCGGTGTGTTCCTAACTTGATGGTTTACTTACTAAAACCCTCTGCCTGATAATTACTATTCTTTCATAACATACGCGTTTTAAGAAGTTCTTTCACGAACAAAATGTCAACCCCGTCAGAAAATAACACTCTGAAATTTCTGAAACTTGATAATTTTAATAAATTGATTCCCATATGTGTAAAGATAATCGTAAAGGTGGTTTAGAACATAATAATACTAGAGAATCAGAAACAATGCCCTTTAGAAAAAAGGCAGCTGTTTGTTCAATATGGAGGTGTATGATAAAAGATTTTTATGTATTGAAAATCACTTAATAGCATATAACTCACCTCTGTAGTGTGAGGGTCCCGAGTTCGAATCTTGGTTAGGGTGAGTTACCCGGATAAGATTTCTTTCGAGGTTTTCCCATATCTTGAAAGATGAATGTCGGACAACTTCAAGCTCTTTGGAGCCTGGGGACATTTGAGTATCATTTCACCCATTTCATTCAGCGTCCGTTATGACCTAACCAGTTAAAGGGACTTAAACCTAGAAAACGAAGCATAGGTATTCTAATATGTTTATTGGGTTACGTGTACCCCACATTATATATGTTTATTGCCAGTAAAAAATATAAACCATGCTTAACAATGCTTTAAAAATAACAGCTGTTTTTCGAAAATAAGCCTGATTTACTGGAGCTGGTTCTCTAATTCAAAGGCATCTTATAGCCATGCCACTACCACGACATCAAACACCAACTAGTGTGTTTACACTTACAGAGTAAGCCTAACATGAACTCACTTGTAAAGGAATTAGTGTTCCATCTTTGTCCTTACGTTTGTTTATTTCGTTACAATTTATATTTTTTAAATGTTGAGGTGTGTTTCATTTGAACAGCTGAAGCCTCCCGTGAACATTACTGCTTTTGGGGAGGAATACTGACCTGTGCTGCCTTAAGCAATGTGTAAGAATGTCACTCATTATAAAACGCTATGCACTTTGCTCTTATAATATGTATATGATATGTTTAAATGGTGCCAAGTAACATAGACTAGACTATCCAAGTACGGTACAAAATTATTTTGGGGGAGGCTTCTATTTTGGTGAATTATTTTGCGGGTTTATTCTCGGACACACATATCCCTGCCTCTCAGAGTCAACCCAGTCTGTTGTTCCATCAGATAATAGTAAGGCTATGCTTGTAGTGCCAGCAGAGGCAACTTCAAAGTGAAACACATCTGATCTGGCAGCAGACTTTGTCTGCGTCATGAAAATGGAGAATGAAAATTAAAGTTTCGCCCAGAAAATTGCGAAACCTGTGATAAAAACGGACATGGAATTTGGCGTATCATAACGAAACCAAGCAAAACGGCAAATATTAATTGAAGAAATGCTTCATACTTTCCTGCCAGCAAAGATTTTTCAGGAAACATCCTTACTCTCTTATGCTTATTTCTAGATATAGCTTCTCTTTCTCAAAATGTATTTCAAATATCGCTATTATGAAATAGCAGACAACAGACAGATGTGACTGAAGATGCTTGGGGTCAAGTCTACTGAAACCAGAAGCGGTTTACATATTTCCACAAGAAAGAATAAGTAGTTCATATTGGACATGGTAAACTATTCTGCGCTTTAAGATCCATCTCTGAAAATGTGCTTCAGTGGGGACGATTTCTCTGAGCTTGCGCAGCAAGGGTAGCGTACTTATTTCCTTATTTGGACCAGAATGTTGAAATTCTTGCCGTAAAGATTCAAGGTTTTACCTTTGCATAGGTAGGTCAGCTATAGTTAGGCTTTCTCTTCTCTTGGAGATACGGACAGCATGTAAACAGAGCGCGAAAATGAACGCGAGCAAAGCACTTTGCTTTCGATATGTTCCAAACCCCGTGTTTGCTTACCTGTGGTGTGAGAACTTAAGTGCCGACATTGGCTTAGGGAGCGCTCATTTATTCCGAAAAGTGATTTTTGTAGCCCACCTCTTCCTAAGTCATGGTCTGTCACGTTCTGCCAAAGCCCCCTTCTCCATATCTCACGTTAAGCTTGCAGCACCATTTTATTTTTATGGTTGTTTTCTCATTCTAGTACAAAGTGTGTACTATTTTAAGTGCAACATAGCTATTAGCAGAATTACTAACAACATCGTTAAACGTAACAATAGCTTTAACACTTTAAAATTGAAGTAAAAGTAGCAATTTGGTTTGCTGAGGGTGGGCCTGCTATTGTTAGGGCGGCACCTACGCATCGAAGTCAGCAAGGTAGATCGCCAGGTACCCTGTCGCCGCTGCTGCACTTTCAGTCACAACTTCTTCCTGCGCAGCTCAACCGAGGTGCCACTATTGCGTCGTCCCCAGTCTCAAAGCCGACTGCACTGAACATATCCTAGGAACCGCTGCCGGTACTACGCCACCTGCGATGGCTTCGGCCGCTTCACGAGGCAGGCGCAGTGTGCCCTCTATCCACGCAGCCGTCACCAGACACCTCAAGCCTCCAGCTCCAGTATAGATGGCAACAACGCCACCACCAGTTCCAATCTCGCCGAAATTCCCTGCGAGATGCATTCCAGGATCTCCACACAGAGGTTCTGAATATCAGCAACCGCATGACCTTCCTGGAAGAAAACCTCGCGAACAACACCACCGCCGTCAACTCTGCACACTCCGATTCCCATCTCCACCACTTTGCCAACATCAAAACCGGACTTCAGGACCTCCACGCCATCACCGCCGCCTACTCAACTGCACCTTCTCCTCCAGCTGCTTTTAACCGGCTCGATACCGCCGACAACTCCATTCGCAACCTAGTGGATGGTGTCACCAACCTGCCACAACTACGCTACCGCAGCTCCGACGGACCTTTTTCGGAGGAGTCAAGGCGCACTTTAACTGATCTGTTGACTTAACCAATGCCGTCCTGACATCCACGGCGCACTGGACTCCTGTTAGCGGACCTGAACGCCGGCCAGGAACAACTACACATTCTCATGGTTGCACAAGGCACAACTCATTTCTATAATCAAAAGTATAAATAAAGAAATATCTTTCCAGAACCTATCCATCCTCGCTTCACTATCCGTGGTGGCAGCCAGGGCCCTGGCAAGGCCATGGCTGTCACCCAAACATTTTCCTTCGCCCACTGCCGGCCTAATTGCCTAATTTCTTGCAGTTATATCCTTTCCACACTAACGGGGATGCTCAGTGGAACCCTAATATCTATTCTCACTTCTATCTACCCCTCTTCTTCGCTTCTCGCCTTCCTAATCTCGAACTTCCCGAAAAGAAAGGAAGGAAAATGAGAATAATTCCACATCATACTCTTCATCAATGGGTAGAATAACCTAAAATTACCTACAATAAACACGATCGGCAAACGAAACCTGGTACTTAGCAATGATTTTCGTTTGGTGAATTCTATTCTTTAATTTCTTTACTTGCCAAGTAAAGAAAATCAGCGAGTAGCATTGCATTGCGTTCCAATTTGCAACGCAATGAACTTATTAGAGCAGTGGACAAATTCAACCAAATAAGCTCTGCTGGGTTTCAGGACAGCAAAGCCGCTGCTCACATAAAACAAATCATATTGTATGGACCAATGCGCCAAAATCTACCAGAATGGAATGGTCAAAAGGCATTTTGGATTTCTCATGAAGTAAATCAAACAAAGCCTTGTGTAAAACTAAGAAAGATTATGTTGCAAAAAAGTTACGTTCGCAGACATTAACCAAATCTGTACGTCTAGGGATGAAGCGTAGATTGGACAACTTTGTTCTGGTAGCCTAACAGATCGCAGTGTTGAGAATAGTTTTATTTCGTATTGTCTCCTTTGGTGCTTTACAGTCTTATATTCACCAAAGGGCGGTCATTTCCACCAAATATGAATAAATCATGGCAAACTTAATAAGTATACTTAAATGCAAACAAGGAAGACAGCTGTAGAAATTAAATGAATAAATCCTCCTTATTTATTTCCAGATTATTTTATAGTAAAGAAGTCAGGCACGCAATAGAAACTACACGAAAAAATCCTCTTGCGTACTTGAAAATGATGTTATCGCATTTAAACACTTACTACAGTTCAGGCCAAATCATTCTCAGCAGATATTAGGTATGTCCTTTTGTAACAATTGTTCAGTGACAGACCTCACAGTGGGTATTATGCCAAAAACCTGAACCATGGCCAACTGGGATGAAACACATTGTTCTTCATAGTTCGTTCATTCAACGAAATTGACATTGAATTATCCGGACAAAGTAGCGCTAGGCGTCAGTAGAGTGGATATACAATAGGAAAACTACCTACAGCGATCAACAGTCTATTAGGGCTAGGGCTATACAACGGAGGGGGACACTTCTCCACGTAGACCTACATAGATCTAACACGCCCCAGGAGGATGGGATGAAGTGAGGGAACTGCAGGAGGCTACAGGCCGCAGGTAGACATACCACAGAGATGTGCGGAATTCCCTAACAGTTCCAGGCCCCAAGACACGTTCCACTGCTGGAGTTGCCTAGAGAGGGCGATCAACGACCCGTTAGTCAAGCAGCCCTCTAGTGTCACGGGGAGTATTCTTCCCTTTGAAAAAACATCCCTTTAATCATTTGAGTTATTTTATTTTTATTTTTCACAGAAACGTCTAGTTATTTCTCAGCACAGGAAGCGTTTTTGCACTCTCCTCATGTCTCTTCATAACGGACACTCAACAATGACGTACAGCAGACGTACATTACGGTGGGCGAATAGGCGATCATTCAACCGATTTCAACTTGCGTTCTCACGTAATTGTGCACAATTCCCAGCCGGAAGTTTGCTTTACTAGACCTACAGATCGCTACCTAGCGCAGCACCTCAAATTCCTCGCTCTGCTGAGTGCGCAGCGGTCCCAAAGTCCTGGGCTTCACAGTTAACCGCCATTAGGTCAATCAATCATGATTAATTGTTCTCCTACTTACTTAAAGTAAGTACTTTATTTTACTTAAAGTATTTACGAGATTGTAAGTCGCCTTGGGGTAAAATGAATTTGAGTTTCCTTGTAGTTTACCGGAAAAATATGAGTCGGTTGGGGAATTTAATGTCGTACCGTCATATTGCCATGGTAGCTCACAGAGCAGCGGCCGGTAAGCCGAAGACCCGGGGTTAAAAACCCGGCAATAGTTTTGAAATTTTCAATCTTATGCTGTGTTTACATCCGGGAACCTTCTTTATTGAAGAAAAACTTTTCAGAATTGTCGGAAATCAAACTCGGGATCCCCTAGAACAGCAGGGAGTGCTCTACCAATATTAGGCCACGAGGTCAGTCAGTGGCGGTATTCGTCTTTAAATTCATTTCTTGTAGACAAATCATACTGGTTGTTGTGAAGCAGTTAAATACAGTTAGTATTCGTGTTGGTTAAAAAAAAGCCAGCCTCCAATGAAGAATAAATATGCTCATTATGTGGCTTCAGAGAATGTTTGTTTTAATTTTCCTTGGTACTTACACGTTGTTTGTTGAATGTTCGTAATTTTTCAGTTGATTCATTAGTCTGATTGTTTTGTCTTCCATAGCTTGAGATATTAGATAACCTATATCTTTTGTAAGCTATTTACAACACTTTTAGCGGCATTTGTATGGGATTTAACAACATTTATAACATCTACAGTGTCTGGTCTTGTATAAAAAAATTTCAGTGTTGAAAGCCAACTCTTTGAGTGCGATACCATTATTGTATTTATGGAAGAAGATTATTCAATGGCTGCTCTGTGTTTGCTTTCTTCCTAAAAGGTTTCTACTTTTTGTTTACATTTTGATTTGTTGAGAAGCTTCCATGTCTGAGTTGTGTTTAAGAGGATCGGTTTCGGATTGGCTGTTGGCTTGGCTTGTAAATTCAGAAGTTTTTTGACCCCTTGTGCGTGTGGTGAGTAATGGCGGGAATTCGGTTTTTATTACTTTCTACACTGTTGTCCTACGTCTACTGTTTTAATACACTTTAAAGCCCCCCAAATAAAACAGTGACGTCAGAGATTGTAATGTTTTTACTTTCTTTACCACGTATAGTAAGTAGGGGAAGCATTGTATGCCACCCAAAAATTCGATACCGAGATTTAACCGGAAATATATGTTTTGAGACCCCCTGAATCCAAAACAAAGCATTTTTGGAAACATGTCGGTGTGTGTGTGTCTGTCTGTGTGTCTGTGAACAGCATAACTCGGAAACGAAGAGTCGGATAAACACCAAACTTGGTATTTAAGTTCAGTATCTTCCAGAGATGCGACACGAAAGTTTTCAAGAAAATCCCCCCACCCCAGATTACCCTTTACATGGAACATTTTTCGAAAATTTTAATTTTCTCAAAAATGGCTCTAACGCTTTTGATTAAAATATCATATATTTAAGATATTTTCATGACAAATAAAATGTATATCTTGAATTTTCTGAGAATGTCTCCAAAAGTATTCTTCATTGTGAACGACTTTTGCATAACTGGTAAACCATAAGAGATAGACAAAATTTTACTACACAAAAATGTAGATCGCGTTAAAATACACAATTTATGTCATATACATTTTTTGTTGTTGAGTGAACCATTTTCGAGATATTGCTTGTTATTCCCTTAAATTTTTCAATACTTATTTTCTCAAATGGGAATTCGTTATTCATTTTTTTTTGTCTTGGATATGCAAAGAGTTATAATCTGTGGCAAAGGGAATGGTGCTGCACCTAGCAACCAGCTATTAAGAGATATGTATGTGCTTAAAGGCTACTGTATTTATATATTGCCCTTGTAAATATATTTTCTCCTTACATCTACAAGAAAATTAGCAATAAGATAGAGTCTGCAAATGTTTATCTCGATTAACATGAAGTAGATGGAGAATAAGCGTTTGTAAAAATAGTTTGTACAAGAGTAGAGAAAGTCATGTGAGTGTAACACATCAGACCTTTTTTAAACATGTTGCTTCGTCCTAAGTGTTAATATTTATTGCTGACACTTCTTATATGTAGTTTCTGAATAAGAGCAGGTAGCACAATTATTAACAAGCATCTGAAAGTTTGAGAAACTTATACAAAAGTGAATTATTTATTTTAGTAAACCCTACGTGCATAGTGAATGTTTTGCACCAAATAAAAATTAAATACCGGCAGTTAAAATTACTTAAAAGTGAATAAAAGTGGAAGTGTCTTTTTATCGGCCTGGCCTACTTTTGCAATGCAGTATGATGAGTTTCTGTTCGTGGATTCTATGCAATGTTATTTTTAAAAGTTGTGCCCCAACAACTAAAATGTGCACCAACCGCTACTGTCGAACCATAGCTTTTCTTCTACATATACTCTTATGTCAAGAGCAGTCATAAAGCTTTGACGATTATTCCGCTTTGCTCTTGCTGAAGAACTTTCTAAAAGATCATCAAATGGCTTCGTAAAATCCCAATTAAATATCTAGAATGCTTGCAACTGTGCAAAGACATCAAAACATCTCTCCTTCTGCGTGATTTTAACACCACAACAGAACCTTGACAAATTAGACCAGAGGTGGTCCTTCATTAATGACATAAAAACACGGTTAAGGACTTATATGCTCAGAGCTGGCCATGTATCATCCCCAAACTAAGGCGAAGGGATAATTATCAGAAAACACGAGCAAGACGTATCGTTTCCAGCGGATACACAGACCATACATTTTATTTCCAGTATGCAATTGCCCTTGGCCTATATAACAAGAGAAACGGCAGGTAGCCCAACGTCTGCAAACATTCAAATCCAAGTGGTCTAAATCCAAGAATATACTTATAGAAGAGGAAACGTTTAAAACCTGTAGTGTGGACTAAAGGTAGCACCGCTTTCAGTTAAATGTCTACCACCCCTTGAAATGGCAGCACAAAATGTATGCCTGAGAAAATACTCCCACGTATTAAGTTCAAGAACGAGGAAATATCAACATTTAGGTTGGTAACTAGTAGAACCCTCAGCTTTACGCGCGTTTTTGCTTTAAATGAGGAGATTCTTTTTTCTCTCACACACTTTCTCACCTTGTCTCTTCCTTTTTCTCCCTATTTCGGACACTCTCACTCCTCTGCCTTTGTCTCCCTTTTCATCTCTTTCCCTCCCATTCTTTCCTTTCTCCGTTTTAATCTCTCTGTCACTTCCTCCCCTCCATCGCTTCATTCCCTCTCTCCTCTCTATGGAACTTACATAATGTGAATTCCGAAAAAAAATAGTAATAATGCAGCTTTTAAAAGCAGTTTCATTGTTTTGTTTGTATATTTCTTTGGTCAAATAGGGGGCTTGGCCTTGAGAAACAACTGGTGGTGTTATTGGTCCCTGAACTACAAAGTTTCTTAACGTTGTTTTCATCAGTTTTGGGTATTAAACACACTCACATTCACACTTCCAGACTCAAGGGGGGATACGGAATGATTCTGGTTAAAGAAAAATTTCCCGACCAAGCCAAGAATCGAACCTGGGACTAGCGCGCACACCACTCGACTTCAGAGGCACGAGTAAATTAACTTAAAACACAAATAAAACATTAAACAGTATACAAACCTATACGTTATCTTTATGCTGGCAGTGCGATTGGAACTGTACAGCTAATCGTCATAATTGTTATACGTACGAGAATAATACAAACAAGTTGTAACTTTCTAAATTTGTCCTATAGAAATTTTGTAAGTAAAAAACCTGTTACAAATATTATGCTTACAAACTTTTATTTTATGACTTTTTCAAAAGCAAATTAACAAAAAGGAAACTATTTCGATATTTCGATTCTGCGCCTCATTAACCCCTACTTGTGACGAATAAATTAAGATGCCACACAACGTATTTTCTAAGTGGAACATAAGGCATGCTGTATACCAAATTGCATTACACTCGGTTAGGCTACTTTTGCAAGAAAAGGTAAAACGTTCGCGCACGCGCACACACAAAACAACTGAGGCATTAAAATTCCGTTTTGGATTTTTCATCATCACAACATCGACAACAAAAATGTATCAGAATATTTTCTTCCAAAGTGAACCCATGACTGATTGACATGTCACACTCTCAAGTATGCTGTTGTACCCCACAGTGCCGTCACTTGGGAAACGCTGGTGAAGCTTGCAAGTAAACTGCTGTCTTAAGAGCAGGATCAGTATGGACATTTGCCGCAAAGCTACAACATGAATACAAAACTTCATCTGAAGGAGCCATGACAGTACAAAGAATGGCAAAAATAAAATAATATATGAAGGAAACTAAAACTATACGAGGTGTGGCAAAAAAGAAATCGGACCTAATTTTTTATTAATTTTCCTCTACTTTGAGCACAAAGAGGGGAGCAGACATTGATCTGTGTACTCCCCTCTACCGTGACACGAAGTTTCACTCGTGCGCAGCGGTTAGTCTGGCCGTGATCATGTTAGAAGCAAATCGTGGGTCTGAACTCCGTCGGAATAATACTGAGTGCTAAAGTGACTATATTTATGCCTGTTATTTTCAGAATAATAAATAAATAAAATATTAGAGTACTGCAAGGTATTAATGTCATATTCCTCACAAAACTTGGAAGATCTGTCACAGAAACTTATGTTGATCATGATAACTAGAGCAGGAGAAGGAGGAGAAGGAGGAGGAGAAAGTTTTAATAGCCGAAAACAGAATGCACAAATAAACTCAGTGAAAAAGAGAAAAATTAAACATTTTTTTAGCATGCACGTCCTATTTATATTATTCAGACGCGTGCTACACCATCCAACAGTCGACAGCATTATATTAAACGCATTGAAATGAAATGGAACTCCACTAAAACGGACAGTTGGTCTGTTAACAGGACATGTCAGTTGCAGAGGCATCTCTACAAAATCGGCAAAGCAGTCGATCAAGCATGTAGAAGATGCAGGAGAGCAAATGAAAGAGTATCTTATTTGCAGAGTGACTGTCTAGCTCTCATAGTCCTAAGGTTGAATACTTTAATCAGGAAATCATGCAATTGCAACGATTTCAAGAAGTGAGAGAGTTGCACACTTTGTGAAGGAAGCAAAGATCTTCGGAGATTAATGATGAGAAGCCCAATAGATCACAACTAGTTGCAGTGCATGGGGCATTTATTGCCCTCCCTTTCTTTACAGTACAATAAAAAATACAGGAAACGTGACGCAGTAGCACTACCCATTTCACCAAGAAAAACCAAATAACCCATGCCCAAGTCAGCAGAAGAAGTAAACCAGTGAAATGTGTAGCCAGTAAGCAGCTAACAGGCGATATTAAGTCAGCAACTTTTGATTTCTTGAGAATGTTCTTTGTTAACTGAAACAAAGATTCAAGATGAATGTGATACTGATAATTCACAATTCGAGCGGAATCAGTGGACATTGTGTTGTGGACGAGCTGAGACTGGTGAAAAAGATCAGTAGGTAATCGAGTGTATGGAGAACTGAGAAGTCGCCTATCAGAATTCGAAAACCAAGTTTGTGCTGAAATGTAGCAAGCAGAGGAATATAAAACCAACACTACCGTGTTCTGGAAACCTCTATACATTTAAATCAATACCTATGTCACCACTTATCACGTTTCGTCTTTGTTTTAAAACGTTTGAATACTTGCTGCTCATTAAGAATAAATTAAATTTAAAATAAAATTCGCAGATATCACTCAGCTACTGAAACAGGTCAGTCAGTTATACAGCACTTTTTGGCCACAACTCTATTGTTAATTGTCGTTCAGAAATAATTTAATTAAAACAGAAGCTTTAAACTTCCACTTCAAACAGTATTTTATAAGCTGACACTAAGGTTGTAATTTCAGAAAAATATTTTGGGAATCATGCTTAGCTACGAAGCGAGTTGTCAATCACAATTATTTTAGAAGTAAATAAGAATATTTTTGTTTAATATGCATGTTTATACATCATCTGAATCGTGCACTTTTCCTCTATTACTGCAGGTACATATGATGCACACTAATAATTTCAATTTATAACGCAATTCAGGCGGACCTTTTGCTACGAAAGTATGCTGTATATGTCAGTCAATCGCGTGTGGAATTGTTCAATAGTATTAGTGTAAATCTCTGGCTTCACTACTGTACTATTTTGTTTTTATCTATATATTGAGATTAATGAGAGGCTATGCTTGCAAAAATTGATAAATAGCACATCACCTCTGTCAATGCAATGCTATAGAATTTAAGACGCTGCGCTGATGGTACATTATGCAATGCGGACTTTGCAAATATTGTTCTTAATTAAGTTGAAATTGTTTCTTTTATTTCAGCCATAATAGGCAGTATCACAGCCTGTCAGTCTCAGAAATCTCTCAGATTTTTGTACACCATTACTGCATATATGTACGAGAACGTAAACTTAAAACTGGATGACTTGTATGTATTTTCGTGCATCATAGTTCATTCCTGAATTTTAAACTATGACACTCTAAGATACTAAGACCTGCATTTCACAGCACTTCAAAACGTTGGTCCCACGAAGGTGTTACTTCACAAAATATTAATTTCATCGCAATAATTTAATTAAATAAATTTGTATTTATTAATTGTTAATTAAAATACATTTTACATACATATATTTATAATAGCTTATGTTATTCGATTTAATAAGTCTATGATTCTGATGACTCTGTTCACAACTAGTGGTTCATAATCCTCTTTGTGTTCAAAGATTTCTTACTGTTTTCACCTGCAATTTGTCTAGAATAATGCTTGTTTCAATCTTGGTTAAAACGTTCAGCTGTTAAATGGGCTGTTGCGTGGGTGAAGACTGAATCATAGATGGCGTGAGCTGCAAGTTTATTTGAACGCAGGTGGCGAACTTCTTATTTCATAAACAAATTCTGGATTACCGCCAGAACAGTTCAGAGGCGGCATTTTGCCTAGAATAAATACTGGCGTGACGAAAAGCATTTTGCTGAACGTGCTCCAATAATCAACGCCCTATTAGTTGCGAACATATTTTCAATTATTTTGCACATTTAAGAAGAACGTAAAAATCCTGGATTAGAACCATTTATTTCAGAAGTTATGGTTCCACTTTCCGGTTTAGTGCAGTGCTCCGCTTTTATTTTCCGCGTTCTATCTTTAAGAAAAAATACCAAAAGAATATATTCAATGAGTATCTGCACCTAGTGTTCACTAGTGTGAAGTTTAAAGCAATCAAAAGCAAAGAACCAGAGAGGTATGAAAAGACCTTTGAAAGAGACGAATACAATCTCCAAACAGCACCTCGTTGGGAGTTGAGAACAACGCTATTAAACACTGCCATCAAAACTACAGCGGCGAGTAAAACATAAAACGCATTGCTCAGCACTTAAATCGTCCGTCAATTAAAGAGTTCCCGCGATGCAGATATGACATTTTCACTTTATTTACTACGTATAGTAAGTAGGCGAAGTATTGTATTTCACCCAAAAATTTGATACCGAGCTTTCACAGGAAATACTAGTTTGAGACGCCCTGAATCCAAATAAAGCATTTTTGGAAACATGCCCGTATGTCCGTCTGTGTGTCTGTGTCAGTGTGCCTGTGAACACGATAATTCAAAAACAAAAAGTCAGATAAATACCAAGCTTGGCATTTAGGTTCAATATCTTCCAAAGATGCGACACGAAGATTTTCAACAAAATCCTTCCACTCCAAACTACCCTTTATATGGAACGTTTTTCGAAAAATTTGATTTTCTAAACAATGGCTCTAACGATTTTGATTAAAATACCATATATCAAAGATATTTACGTGAAAAATAAAATGTATATCTTGAATTTTCGGGGAATAGCCTATGAAGTCATCTTCATTCGGAAAGAATTTTGTACAATCTTATTTAACTGGTAAACGCTAAGCGATAGACGAAAACGTACTACACAGGCAATATAGATCTCTTTAAAACACCCAATTTATTTCATATAACTTTTTGTAGCATAAGCCGTTTCCGAGATATCCGTTATTAATGGTTCGATTTGTTCATTAATTGGTCATTCTTTAAAACCCTTTCAACATTCAGTTGTTTATCGTGATTGCATGGGAACAGCATGGAATTTTAAGCCCAGCATATAGCGCCCAGTTCTTAAACATTTGACTATCCCTGTTCTCTTTGTATCTATAACGAAATGTTTAATGTAGCTGTTTCTACAAACGTTTATTTGGATTAAAATGTAGTAGATAGAAAAATAAGCTTTAGTAAGAATAGTTGGTATACTCGCTAATAAAGACAGAGGGTAGAGAAAGTCGTGTGAATGTGTCACATCAGGTATTTTTTAGCTTAATGTCCTTTATCTGGTAGGTCATATCGGACGATGAATGAAATGGATGAAGTGATGCTCAAATGAGCCCGGGGTCCATAGAGTTTTAGAATTACCTGACAGAAATTCCAGAAAACTGCTTACTGGTAACTAACCCTAAAAGAGATTTGAACTCGAGACCTCTTGAATGTGAGTTAGACATGCTACTTCCACACACAGAGGTGGGCTACTGCCATTTGTAATTTGTCATTAGAATTACTAAAATAACTTGATCGTTTGCATTACTGTACTCAAGACTGCGTCATGTATTCTAAAAGCCTTAGTTAATTTTTGTTGTCATTATCTGATTACTTTATCAGTGTAAACACCGAACGATACAGGGGATAATGGGCCGCCCTGATTGACTTCTTGATTTGTTTTTATTGATCTATCGCTAGTTTTATCTATTCTTTTGATTTTTATATTAGTACCAAAACGTAGGCTTTGAATTACACTTATTAGGTATTCTGGTAATTCTTTTTAAATGTAATTTCTGAAAGTTTCTTTCATGATATTTTGTCAAAGGCGTTCGCGTAATCTATGAATAACATATAGTTGAGAGGTTAATGTGCGTCCATTTTTAATCATTTGCTCTACTGAATATGCAGTCTGAACATGAACGCCCTTTTCGAAAATTATTAGGTTCTTCTGTTAATATATTTGCATGTATTACGTTAAGTCGGCGAGCTGTTATCTTAGCGAATACTTTAAACGCAGGGTTTAACAACCATATACCTCTATAGTTCTGGAATTCGTTTCTCTTTCCTTTTTTAAATACGGAACGTTTTAAATATCACCATTCCTCCGGGATTGAGCAGGTATTTCAACAGATATTAATTATGTCTAAAAACCTAATTTTACTCATTCTTTTTGTTCAATAGAAATATTTTTGGAATGTGTGTATTATTACTTGTTTTATAATAAGCTACAGATTACTTGTGTTATTAGTAATGATCGAATGAAACTTCCACTTGCGTTATGCTATTACTCTCTCTCTCTCTCTCTTTCCTTCTCCCTCTCTAAAATTTGTGTTGGGCATACGCTTGACAGAGGAGCTTACTTCCCAAACGTCTCTTATCCAAAAACTCAGATTTGGTCCGGGTGCAGGTCAATGTGGCAAAACTCTTTTGCAAAATGACTTTTATTGAAACGTTCCCGAACATGTGTTCCATGTTTAAAATGTGATTGTTGCACGCTTATCCAACAAAAAGTGCAAGCGCCCTCGAGCACAATTTAGCACAAACTATTTTGCTAGTAGCCAGTTAACAAGTTCGTTAACAAATACACTGATGTATTAGATTATGAAATTTCTATCGGAACGTGGAAGTGAATATAGAAAAGAAAATTTTTTTATAGTACTGAGACTGCTGTGTACAACCCGTTTCCGATAGATACTAGATCAAAAATAGATTGCCTACTCATGCAGGCCGCAGAGCCTTCAATTACGATGTACTGAAAACTGCCATAAGGTATCAATATTGCCCCGTGCTCTCTTCACATAGTGCAACTCTCTTTAGTAGCCCTTTTGCCACCCTTCGTATCGTTTACAGTGCTGCTCGTTTCCCATTTAATGGGTAATTTGTCTCAGGAAATAGTGATCTCTTACGCATCCCGTATAAATATTCACAATAGATTATATTATGGGGATTACTTGCTATGGTGTTTCTGTAAAAATTACAGTTAGAAAAAATCTGATGTGTTACACTCACATGACTTTCTCTACCCTTGTACAAACTATTTTTACAAACGTTTATTCTCCATATGCTTCATATTAATCGAGATATCGAGATGTCAATCTTATTGCTAATTTTCTTGTAGATGCAAGGGGAACATGCTAGGTTATAAGCGATAGTCAAATCTTTTAAGCGCTGGTTGCTATGTGGCGCATTCTATTCTGTTTGCATATCCAGGACATAAAAAATTGAATAACGAATTTGAGAAAAAGTATAAGTATTGGAAAATTTAAGGAAATAACGAGCAATATCTCGAAAATGGTTCACTCAACAACAAAAAATGTATATGACATAAATTGTGTATTTTAACGCGATCTACATTTTTTGTGTAGTAAAATTTTGTCTATCTCTTATGGTTTACCAGTAATGCAAAAGTCGTTCACAATGAAGAATACTTTTGGAGACATTCCCAGAAAATTCGAGATATACATTTCATTTTGCATGACAATATCTTAAACATATGCTATTCTAATCAAAATCGTTAGAGCCATTTTTGAGAAAATTAAAATTTTCAAAAAATGTTCCATGTAAAGGGTAGTCTGGGGTGGGGGGATTTTGTTGAAAACCTTCTAAACCTAAATACCAAGTTTGGTGTTTATCCGACTATTCTTTTCTGAGTTATGCTGTTCACAGACACACACACAGACACACACGGACATGTTTCCAAAAATGCTTTTTACTTTCTCTACTACGTATAGTAAGTAGGGGAAGTATTGCATTCCACCCAAAAATTCGATACCGAGATTTCAGCGGAAATACATGTTTTGACACCTCCTGAATCCAAAAAAAGCATTTTTGGAAACATGTCCGTGTGTGTGTCTGTGTGTGTGTCTGTGTGTCTGTGTGTGTGTGTGTGTCTGTGTGTGTGTGTGTGTCTGTGAACAGCATAACTCAAAAACGAACAGTCGGATAAACACCAAACTTGGTATTTAGGTTCAGTATCTTCCAGAGATGCGACACGAAGGTTTTCAAGAAAATCCCCCCACCCCAGACTACCCTTTACATGGAACATTTTTCGAAAATTTTGATTTTCTCAAAAATGGCTCTAACGATTTTGATTAAAATCTCATATGTTTAAGATATTTTCATGACAAATGAAATGTATATCTCGAATTTTCTGGGAATGTCTCCAAAAGGATTTTTCATTGTGAACGACTTTTGCATAACTGGTAAACCATAAGAGATAGACAAAATTTTGCTACACAAAAAATGTAGATCGCGTTACAATACACAACTTATGTCATATACATTTCTTTTGTTGAGTTAACCGTTTTCGAGATATTGCTTGTTATTTCCTTAAATTTTCCAATACTTATACTTTTTCTTAAATTCGTTATTCATTTTTTTTATGTCCTGGACATGCAAAGAGAATGGAATGCGCCACATAGTAACCAGCGTTAAAATATTTGACTATCGCTTAAAAGCTATATTTCCCTTGCATCTACAAGAAAATTACCAATAAGATTGACATCTGATATCTCGATTAACATGAAGCATATGGAGTATAGGCGTTTGTAAAATTAGATTGTACAAGAGTAGAGAAAGTCATGTGAGTGTAACACATCAGATTTTTTTGGATTCAGGGGGTCTCAAAACATGTATTTCCGGTGAAATCTCGGTATGGAAATTTTGGGTGGAATACAATACTTCCCCTACTTACTATACGTAGTAGAGAAAGTAAAAAATGAATACTTTATTCCCAAGAGAGACAGAAAATAATACACGGGAATATTTCTTTAAACAATAGCTTTCCCTATTCCCTACAGAGTCTGGAAGAGTGAAGATGGGAGTGAATGTGAGTGTGTTTAATATAAACCCATCTTTAACTAACCCTACAGTTCAGCGAGCAATAACACTATCAGTTGTTTCCAAAATCAACGCCCCCCCCCCGATATTACCAAAGAAGTTACAGAGACTACACAAATGAAAAAATTAAAACAAAGAATAACATGGTTACTCATTTATTACTTTTAGCACAAACGTACCACTTAGTAATTACTTCATCCTCAGAAAATCATACTACAGATTATGCAATGAATACCACGTGACTTGCTCTTTGTTTGCTATATGGGTAAGAAAGAAACGAAAGGACTTAAAATCCTAAAGAGTAGAGCAAATTTTCAAGAAAACCTGACCGTTTCAAACCATCTCTTATTTACTGAACTTCAGTTATTCCTAATTTGAAAAGTCCGAGTAGGTTAAATCTGTATGTTCTTACTTCGAAAAGGTAGCACCCAAAATGCAAGTTTTGTAGCTTTCAGTATTTTGTATTTCAAAACAGTCGAGTAGAGCAGCAACACCTTGAATGAGTGCAATTTTATTGTTCCTTCTCTCGCAAACTTGGGGCAAAATAAAGAGCCCCTGCAGCGTGCACAAATAGGCAACCCACTCTACATCTCAGTTTCTATCCAAGAGCCGATACAGGATTTTATTATACTGAAGATTGAGGTATTCAACGAGAAACACCTTGGCTTTAGACAAAATGGACCTATCTTCTCGTTATTTAACACCGGGTCTGGTGGAGATCACATTCACTGGAGTCACTTGGCTATAATATGTAACCCATTTGCGTCTTTGATATTATTCCTGACTAAAACACATGATTGCTGCCATAAAATTTATAATATCGATTAGTGTTGTACCTCACATGGGCTGTGCAGTCCGTTACAAAAAAGAGCTGTAACAATTATTTGTGTTGTCACGTCACGAACTCACTACCGACCGCCATTTGTAAACCTAGAAATACTTACCTTGCCTTCAGCTTTCACGCTTGAATGTCTTTTGTACGTGAAGGTAAATGACATAATATTGCTTCTTGTTATCTATTACACGATTGTCCGACTCGTACGTGAATGTGCCAAAATATAGTACAACCATGAAAACCTTTGTATATCTTTTCAACAAACAGGGAAAACTGCGCAAAAAAGTATGACATCCTGTAAAACTTTCTGAGAAAATGGGTCGTGAACTTAACAGATTTAACATTTGCAGGACAGAGCTTTGAATCTCCCCTTAATTCCTTACTAATCAATATCGTAAATTTACCTTTAATTGCTTTCAAAATATCAATAAGATCAACTTTCTTAAGTAATGTTGTTTATACTGTTGACAATTTTTAATATATTGGATTTTCATTTTTTGTGCGTAATTTTGACATCAAACTATACTAATATATGGCAATGATACACTCAATATCATGTCATACATTACAAACTCCTTGTCTGCGACTCTCCCGGTCTTATATATCCCATGTAGAATATGGCCTGTTCACATATAAACTACATATTTTTGTTCTATGAGGTGCAGACTCCCCAAAAAGTCTGCGTTGCATATGTCTTTTTCACTTTAATATTTTTTTATTTCTAAATTCTGCTGTCTAAAATTCATTCATTGGTTACATACGGTAGGAGAATATTATGATGTCGATGAAACTTCACGGCATAGGTTAATCTTATTTAAATGAATTATTTGATTAAGTACATTTAATTAATATTAAGGTTTCTATTGATTTGCCGATTTGAAATAAGAAATCTCTTGAAAATGAGCTCCTCGCAGGTTCATTTATAACAACTTTGACGTTTTATTAATGTTTATGTATGCATATATCGGCTGAAATCTGCCTACTTGCTGAACATCTTGTTAGCTCTAATGCTTCACTGCTGTATAACATGTTACTTGTTTCTGGGGTTTAAATTTAAAACAGTATTTGAGGACCCAATGAAGTCAGCAGATAGCTTTAACAAAGATCGCTGTTTATAAATAGAAGTTCCCCTCCATTCTAGAGGACCATGTACTGATAAGAGGATTTAGCAGTCTCAGCTTTTTGAGGATAGTGGCAAACTGTAAGGGGGAAAGCCGATATTAATTCAAATATTCGCTTCAAAGCTATAAAAGTGCAGTGAATGCTTGTCATTAAACAAAAGAAAATCGCAGTCTAATTGTCATATTCCTAATTCTGGGTAAGACGAGTTTATTAGTTATAAAAAAGTTAATATAATAATATTTTACCTTTCTGGTTGCTCTCACCTTTGTTACAAAAGTTCAAAGTGTGCATATCCTAATTCCAAGAGGTGTTCAAGAATATTTTCTAGCTATATAGAAATCACACAACATAACGACTCACCTAAATATGATGCCCAGTCATTGTTGTATAACAGCAGATTATGATACAAAGGATAAAAGTAGGAATGTTTGCGAAACGAAGGCCATAGACCGAGTTTCGTAATCCTACGAGAAAAATAAAACCACTTTTAACACGTGTGACATACGATTTTTAGGCAGCGCTCAAATGTGTAAAATATCAATAAAATAATATTATATTGATTCCTGAAACTAACAGACATCACGATTAAAACGCGTTTTGAAACAACAGAAATTACGTTAAAAAAGCGAGATATCACATGTTTAGTTGATTCGCTAGCAATTATTTTCAGTGAAATTATTTTCAACATGTTTTGCCTTACATCAGGCAATGAAACAATTAAATGCTACACTACGTGATCAAAAGTAATCGGACACCTGGATGAAAATCACGTACAAGTTCGTGGCGCCCTCCATCGGTATTGCTGGAAGTCAATATGCTGTTGGCCCACCCTTAGCCTTGATGACAGCGTTCACTCTCGCAGGCATACTTTCAATCAGGTGCTGGAAGGCTTCTTGGGGAATGGCAGCCCATTCTTCACGGAGTGCGGAACTGAGGGGAAGTATCGATATACGTCGGTGAGGCGGCCTTGCACCAAGTCGGCGTTCCAAAACACCCCAAAGCTGTTCTATAGGATTCAAGTCAGGACTCTGTGCAGGCCAGTCCATTACAGGGATGTTATTGTCGTGTAACCACTCCGCCACAGCCCGTGCAGTATGAACAGGTGTTCGATCGTGTTGAAAGATGCAATCGCCATCCCCGAATTGCTCAACAGTGGGAAGCAAGAAGGTGCTTAAAATATCAATGTAGGCCTGCGCTGTGATCGTGCCACGCAAAACAACAAGGGTTGCAAGCCCCCTCCAGGAAAAACACGACCACACCATAACACCACCACCTCCGAATTTCACTGTTGGCACTGCACACGCTGGCAGATGACGTTCACCGGGCATTCGCCATACCCACACCCTGCCATCGAATCGCCGCATTGTTTTGCCACTGTTCAATCGTGTAATGTTGACGCTCCTTACACCAAGCTAGGCGTCGTTTGGCATTTTCCTGCGTGATGTGTGGCTTATGAGCAGCCGCTCGACCATGGAATCCAAGGTTTCTCACCTCACACCTAACTGTCATAGTACTTGGAGTGGATCCTGATGCAGTTTGGAATTCCTGTGTGATGGTCTGGATAGATGTCTGCCTATTACTATTTACGGCCCTCTTCAAATGTCGGCGGCCTCTGTCAGTCAACAGACGAGGTCGGCCTGTACGCTTTTGTGCTCTACATGTCCCTTCACGTTTCCACTTCACTATCACATCAGAAACAGTGGACCTAGTGATGTTTAGGAGTGTGGAAATCTCGCGTACAGACCTCTGACACAAGTGACACCCAATCACCTGACCACGTTCGAAGTCCGTGAGTTCCGCGGAGCGTCCCATTCTGCTGTTTTACGATGTCTAATGACTACTGAGGTCGCGGATAATGAGTATCAGGCAGTAGGTGGCAGCACAATGCACTTAAGATGTAAAACGTATGTTTGTGGGAGTGTCCGGATACTTTTGATCACATTGTGTATATCATATTGCTTTCTGAATTTTTTGGGGTAAGTAATTCTAGTGTTATTCTTTCTACTGCTTCTGTAATTTCTCTTCTGTTTCAGTTTCTTTTGAATTCGTAATTTCCGCCATTTAATCTTTATGTAGGTTAGATAAAAGAGTAGTGTTTTAGATCAAAGAAAGCTGCCAATTCAACGTATACGTTAACTCTACAACGAATTGCGATAAATTGAAGTATGACGATTTGAATTGTGAACACATAATGCGAGTACTATGAGAAATTAATCATGTAATTATACATAATGAGAAGTAAAACCTAATCAAACCAGGTCGAGTTATTAAACATGTGCAAATACAAAGGATAATTGCCATGTGATTGGACTTCAAGCCAAAGTTGGTCACAATGCAGATTATTGCACTAATGTTTTAGATAGTGCGATAATCTAAAGCTTTTAGCTCGTGTGCACTGTGTTAGAAGCTCTACTTTTAAGTCTTTCTGTCTAAAAAATCAATTTATGTACCGTCGTGTGTTTTCTACGTCTTGCAGATGATATTTACACAGAAGGAAACTTAGAACTCCAGCACGTAAACTCGTTTTCAAGGAAATCCATATCTACCAACATAAATTTGGTAGCTATAATAACATACAACATACACTAGAATGGCAAGTAAAATACATTTGAAGGCTTTAATTTACATCTTTTTATTAATTAGTGATAACACATAACAGTGAATGGCATACTTCGAACCGAATAACTTTTGTTATTTCAAACATTACTGAAAACTAATTAAGAGTAATGAAAGATGAATTAAATATTTCATATCTCATTCTACACTTTCCATGCCTCTTCAATATCTGCGTTTTCATAATCCACGTCTCCGATTCGAATTCTTCTTATAATACTGAATCTCTATTGTGCATATTATTATTTTCAAACAACCCGCTTTGAGACACGGAGCACATGGGCCATAGTGAGTGGTGGTACCAACGTGACCTCTGGGAGAAAAATATGAAGGGAGACCTGAATGGCAACCAGATCCAGACGACCACGTGTGCGAGCAAGGACGGGCTCCTAGCGATCCCTGCCTTAGCCACCCGCAACTCGGGGGTCTCGGGAATAGACGAGACACTCCCAAAAAGGAAGGGGCCCGGAAGTCCCGCAAAGGGCCAGGGAGAAATATTTCCATAGCATGAATTCCACCGCCCTACCACAAACCACCGTCGCCTGGTGCTACAACTCTGAAACAGATGAAAAGGAATGCAGTGGACAGGACATAATGAATGCGGGTAGAGGGGGAACCACCACAACGTTCGTCTACTGACCGGGGAAATCACGAAAAAACCCATAGTCAGAGTGGAACCTCTCGAATGTGAGCCTCACTTGTTATCGCGAAGTCCTCTTGCTCAGTAATTATATGTAGTACCTTACTAAGCCATTGTATTAGTTATAGCAGTTATAGTTGTTGAATTGTCAACATTGCGTTACCAGAAATCCGAGGTGTTGATGAGTAAGTTCATTAGAAATTGAATTTTATAAATAATTCATTCAAAACAATAAAAGCCCGATAGTGCAATACATGTGTGAAATGCATAACAGAATCTCCGAAACAGAAAATACTCGACTTTGTCTCGTCTTTTCAAACTTCCCTTGATTCTGCAATAATACACGTCCCATATTTATATCGCAGTATACTATTACATGTTTCAAATGTTACGCCTTTAAATAATATGTTTTCCCACAATATACCCTGTAGGTATAAATGAACGATTCGTTGTCTACTTTGTACTTACATGTAATTTATACAATGTTTACAATACAATGGAGTTGCTTATTTCTCTTCCCCACATTCTGTTATATTTATATAATTTTTCACTATTTACTTTTTTGCCTTGTTATCCTTTTTCCGTATCTTCTCCAATTTGCTTCACGTCTCTTTTAACCACTTTAACCTAATTTTCCCTAAATATTTTCCTGCTTTCTCCATATATTCATTTAATCTTGTATTAAAAATCTTCCTATCTTTTAGCTCTATTGGTAAATTTTTCCATTTCTCTAGTATTAAATTCTCTCTTCTTTTATCTGTGTCCTCGCATTCCAGAATATAACGCCAATTGTCATGTAATTAATTACATTTAGTACACCTCTCCCCCTTCTTCTCCCTGTTAGGCCACTTAAACTCATTGCACTTGTTTTCGTCCATACATACCCCATCTGGTCTCTTTGTGGCATGCTTCGATGGATCTTTCTTTGCCCCATTCCGTTTTAAAATGTTTACAATGTATTAATGACCTTTCTTCCTTGAAACTACTTATGATTTCTTGCTTTTCAATATCCTCCACCCTTGTTCTAATTTCTTTCCAGAAACCCCTACTTTCGTTGTTTCTTTTTGCCCATGTTTCCCCCCATTCCTATTTATTCCAATGTTGTCTGTAACTTGTGCATCCGAGTTTCCCCCTATGTAGGTAAGGAAGGGCATATAACAAGTTATGGTCACCACAAGGGTGCACCAAATTCCCACAGTCCAAGCGAGAAAAAGGGCACATGTGATTAATTGTATGCTAAGTAAGAAACGTGAGTAATTACTGTTTGATTAAATGATATTTTAATTTCTTTGCAGCCTTACCGCACCACGCCGCTGGTTCTTCCAGGGGCGAAGGTGAAGAAGGATGCAGCTCCAACTATATCATACCTGCGTCATCATCCGAATCCAATGTTCCGGCAGCCACCAGCCCACTATGATACAACTGCAGAGGTTCTCATGCAGCAAAAGGTGCGTTAAAATCAACAAATATTGCATCAACACTCAATTCATAGGTCATGGAGGGATGTACATAGCCTTTGTTTCGGCACGTGGCCGTATTACGGGAAGTGCTTGCCCTGCACTGCGTTGTTTCTAACCGGTTCCGTTTCCCTTCCACTTTGCCTCCTCTCTGTGTTCCGGCTAATCAGTTGATTCCAAGTCTGTGCTGCACAGAGTCTGAGACCACGTGTTTCAGTATTACAATGTGATAGTGCGGTTATAATGCCAAAAAGGTCCATATACTTTAGCACACAGAATCTTCATGTATGATTCCTATGTACAAAAAAAAATCATGTAGAGAAGTGTAACGGTGATTTTATTTATTTATTGAAATTGAAACAATGACAATAAAAACTCCCCGTATTTACTGCCATCACAGACAGAATAAAAAAGACAAATTATAACTAAATTCTCTACATCAGATACATTAATAAAATATATAGATTCCTGCTATTTGTGCGCCCCACAGAGAAACCAGGTACATTTAGGGCCGTGTTCACCAGCAGATGTTAAAGTTTAACACAATGTTAAACTTATTTAACACTGAAGTTAACACAAATTCTGTTTCATCAAACAATGTTAACTTTAGCAATGTGTTAAAGTCGGTGTTAAGTTACCAGCCCGATACCCCTGTGTTAAGGCGTTTAACAAATGTTAGAAATTGTAAAGTGGCTGCCGTAAAGCAAGCTGTTGATGCGAATTTGCTACAATTGCCATTTTAATGTCATTCCTAATAGAAGAGCAGTCTTCGTCATAATAAATTTAAAACCCTGCAAAAGGAGGAATTTTTAAAGCAATATAGATTGTCCAAAGGGTCATGAACAAGGTTTTTTTTGTGAAATTCGAGAGGTTAGAATACTACCAACAGAAGCATGCCTCTTTCTCCTATGCTAAGTGTTAATTAGGTACTTAGATTTTATGCTTCTAACATTTTTCATTTACATGGTGGGTGATAATATTGGTATTTCCAAAGCTACTATTTGCGGGTTTATCCAGAACGTTTCCAAAGCAATTGCTTCAAGAAACAAATATCATTTTTTTCGGATCTGCTTGATTAATCAGTGACAAACATTTTTGTCCACTTTAGTTTCAATGTAGTGTCCACCACCAGTTTTAAACCGTATTTAAACGCTTTTTGCACCTAACGTTTCTGGTGCTGCACTATGTTAGCAATAATTGCCGTAGTTGCTTACTGGACTTAAGAGAAACAGGTTCATCCCAATTAAATTACTCGTGGATTTTGTCCCAGGCTGCAATCTTATTCTTTAATATAAGAACGTCAGCTTTTTCGCACTTGACAACACGCATATACTTATTAACCAGATGTTAATTAACGCGTTTCAGACGGTGAAACATTTATTTCAGTTGACATCGCGATTCTAACCCCAAACAATCAGGAACATCACATGGCCATTGCCATGAATGTAAATAGTTGTCGGCTACTGACACAGAGAGCATGGCGATACATAAGACAAAAGTGCATCGGAGTACATTCAGAAGCAGTGTAGTTCGGCCACCGCCACCTCTAGAATTCGCAGTTGTCTTTGAATTAACAAAATGTTAGCTAACACTTTGCTGTAAAAGCTTGATGAAACGCTAACGTTTTAACCTTATGTTAAACCGTAAACACCTTGTTAACAAACAAGGTGTTAGAGTATTTTTAACATCGGTTGGTGAAACCGGCCCTTAGGGATCTATTCTTGATAATAAACAAAAAGCACACCGCTGTGTTCTTACAGAGGAAAAACTCGATGACATCCGAGAAAAGTTAGAACGATGCCCAAAGAAATCCGAGAAAGCTTGCCCAAAAATCAGGAATTTCACAAACCTCGGCTTCGAAAGCCACTACATTTTTAAAATTAAAACTCTATAAGATAAGTGTAGTTATGGAATTGCAACCTCGCGAATATGTGAGTAGAGTTAATTTCTGCAACTGGTATTGGATAATGTTAATGATCGTTCTAATGACCCGCGTTTAATTTTTTATGGACGAAGCATAGTTTTATTTACATGGTCAAAAAGAATTAATGAGTATTAAAGCAAATTTTCGTAAAGGGTGTGAAAGATGTGTGACGGCACAAGGACATCATTTCTAACATCTTCTATGACGAAGGTATGTTGTTGTTCTACGTAGTTATAATTTACATGAGAAATCTATGCGCTTAATTTTACGGTACTGTGAATAACCCCTTACGCCGGTGAAAGCGTGCTTTCCGGGGGCAAGAAAATTCCCGTTAGACCGGCTACGCATCCAAACGAAGGCTCTGTACATTTAACGTTGGTATAGGTATACACTCCGCATTTGTTGGATTGTTGCACCTGGCAAGTGCTTTAGTATGAAAAAGAAAGTGGAAAGAAAATTACAAGGTGTATGAATAGCGTTCCACTTTTCATCAAAACAAAAATTCAAAATTATCCCTCTCCACATTTTGCATATAAACATTTTTTTTCATATTATGCTATCTCGAACAGTTGTTGACATTGTCGATGTGACAGTTTTTGTTACTGGATAAGTTTTCGTATAAAGTAAGTTGTGTTTACGGCTAATGCTGCAGAAATATGAACCCTCAAATAGGCCCAAAAGTATATTCGTTGGGATTAAAACAGCACGTTCTGGGTGTAAATTGAACTGAGTTTTATTTATGGACACTCTTCAACTACTATGGTTCTTATCGTCTCATTCTATATTGGGCATGAAAGACTGGAAATTTTGCTCAGAGGCCTCTTTATCAGGCTTGAGGTTCTTTTATGTGTCGTAAATCTACGACACGGGACCAACGGCTTCTCTTCCCTTCCGAAGGAAGCTATGCTAAGTAGTTTTACGCCGGAAAAAAATCCATTGCCCTCCGTTGGGTTTGAACCCGCGACCTCGGGAACTAGAGGCTAGACATTCTGGGTGTGACTGTTCTGTTTTGACTAATCGATCTTCTGGAATATTTTTACACACACACATATATACTACATACATACGTGCATATATACATACACACACATATATACATACATAGCTAACGTTAATTATCATATTTTATAAGCATAGTGCGCGTCCAACTGATGCTAACAAATGAAAAATGCGCCCCTGCTCGAAATCTGTAATTAAACCGGCTTAACAAAAACGTATAATCTAGCTTATAAGTAGATAATGGATGTGCATTTCCCCATAGAGGATTTTCATCAGCAAGTGGTGCTCGTTTGATGGTTAATACATCCATCGCTCAGCTAAGCAATACTTCTCACTGTGCACGTCATCAAGCGTAGCTTAGTAAACCAGTCTACATCATCGAGGTGTGCAATAAAGAAACCAGACTGATGCTCTAACTCTTTATTGAAAAAACTTAAACAACTGAAATGTTGTCCCCTTCAATGTAGTCCCCTCCCCGATCCCTGCACCGCTCCATGCGAATTTTCCACTGTTGGTAGCAGCGCTGCGAGTCTTTTTCTGTTATGCTGTTGAGGAATCTCGTCGCTTTTTCCTTCACTGCATCCATGGACTCGAACCTGGTTCCTTTGAGCGCAGACTTCACTTTTGGGAAGAGAAGAAAGTCGCATGGTGCCAGGTCAGGTGAATACGGTGGGTGTTCCATCACTGGAATGTTGTTTTTCGCGAAAAACCTCTTCACAGGCATCACGTTATGGGCCGGCGTGTTATCCTGATGAATGCAAGAGCGATTCTTCCACGGATCTGGTCTCCTTCGTCGCACACGTTCACGTACGGTCTTCAGAACAGTTGTATAATAAACAGTTTGGCCTCAAGGCATCTTTCAGGCGGTCTTCTCGAACAATTCTACCGACCTTCTCCACATTCTCAGTTTTCGAGGTGGAAGGACGGCCCGATTTCGGATCGTCTTCGACGTCTTCCCTACCGTCCTTGAACCTCTTAATCCACTCGAAAAATTGCGTACGAGAGAGACACTGCTCACCATAAACTTGTTTGAACAAATCGTAAGTTTCTGTGGTGGGTTTTTCCAGCTTTGTGAGGAATTTGATGTTAATTCGTTGTTTAGAGCGTAGCATAATTCCGACGGAGCTCAGATACACAACGCGTTTGTCAGACTAACCACTACAGCGGCGTGAAATTTTGTACACGTGTCATCAGGGAGAGTCCCAAGGCCAATCTCCCACTCTTCTCTTTGTCATCGACGAAGCCGGAAATGCGCACAACAATCACTCCGGTTTCTTTATTGCCACACCTCGTACATGTAAACATGTAATGTTACATTCATACGAGTTTCGCTACTCACTCTTGTACAAGCTATTCTTACAAAAACTTACTAGTCTAGCTGCTTCTGTTAATCCAGATAAACTTTCAATTCACATTTAACATTTCGTTGTAAGATACAGCAAGTAAAGCGATAATTAGATTTTTAAAGAGCGTGTCGCTATGTGATGACTTTAAAATTTCATGCTCTTTACATGATGAGAAAAAACGAATGTTACCAGTTGAGAAAATTATATTAGGACATTCAAACCAATAACAAATAATACTCGGAAATGGTTAACTGCACAAAAAAGAGAAGAAATTATTTGACATAAATCGTATGCTTTAACGAGATGTACATTCTTCCTGCAGTAAGATGTTGTCTATCTCTTACGGTTTACCAATATGCAGAAGTCATTCAGAATGAAGAGGACTTCAAATGCTATTCCCAGAAAATTCAAAACATATATTTAATTTGCCATGTAATTATCAACATATATGATATTTTAATCAAAATCGTTAGAGCCATTATTGAGAAAATAAAAAAATTCACGAAATATTCCATTTAAGAGTGGTTAACGTTTCTTGAAAGACTTCCTGTCGCATCCTTGGAAGATGCTAAAAATGAAATGTATCAGAAATGACTCTTCAAATCCCTGCTCATCCAACATTTAATTTCTGAAGGCTGGGTGAGAAACATAATCACACAAAAAAATACTCGTTTTGGAAATATTGGTACCTGAAAGTTATACAGCGTCTGTACTCCAGTTCTTACAGTATGAAGCCTTCAATAGCTTGCATAAAAGTTACGCAAGTTTCTTTGACGCTGCTTTTCTTCGAATTGAAATGAACGTTATTTTAAGAAAGAGACTTTTCGGAACATTCGTGAGCTTCTCGAGCACGTCATATCAAATGGATTCGAAGAAGTGCTGTCGGACTTATTTCATCTCCTTTTGACAATTCCAGTAACAACAGCTGGTGTCAACAATTGTTTTCCAATCCGAAACCTATCAAAACCTCTGTCCGAAGTACGATGAGGAAAACCGAGCGGGATGGTAACGTCTGTGGCCCTCATTCGATTCCCGGCGACTGCCCTCTCTGGCCCACTTCTACCACGACTGTCCTCCCTCTCATTTCCCCTTCAGACAACGGTGTTCGGCGGGTTTGGCGGTTTGCGCACCGCAGAGGTTTCTTCCCTGGCGCCGCTGCGGGGTCTGCTCAGTTAAGTCTCTTCTCCGAGCGGGCTCCACCTCAGGGAACCCGCAGGAGATTGCTAGATTTTGGACGAGCCCGGGTGGCGTCGGAAACGTTAGGGACCCCGTCTATGTTTGCGCCATCGTCATCTGGATCTGGTAAATGCTTACGCCCTGTAGCTGTTTTTAATCTGGATAATTCCCATTTTACCTTGATGAGTGTAGTCATCCATTCTGTTGCCAGTGCATATCGAAGCAAATTATGTTTATGAAGCTGGCACTACGGTTCTTCGTGGTTAATCTCACCTGTGAGGTGTTTTTGTATCTATCCATTCCCAAAATATCAAGCCCAGCAGTAGTTTGAGTCAAACATAGGATTGTATTGCACTCACTTGTCATCGGCGTTTGTCCCTGACATCCCTTCTGCCAAACATATATAGCGTGTAATAAAGGGCTTCTCAAAAGCGTGTGTTAACGAAACCAAAAGGTGATACAAGCGTGTTAAGTGCATCACTGAAAAACGGGGGAGAGTCTGGAAACACGAGGCGAAGTCCGAGATTATCCAATGCACTTAGCTCATGTGTATTGCATACTATTTGTTCCATGGTAGTCAATAGAAATAGTACTTACGCGAAAATAAAATAAATTACTCACACCTGTTGAACATAGTGGTTCACACTTAGCTGCTATATTCATTAAATCATAAGTAAATATTAATAAATAAACAGGAAATAAAGACCCAGTAACATTTAAATCGTAAAATTGAACTATAAAACATTATTATTTTCCATGTCTTGAATAGTAAATATATCAAAAGTTAGAGGAGTTAATACAGTTCATACACCACGTACAGTAAAATAGACACAGCACGCAGGTATGTTAGATTACCAGCACTGAATGCAGCACAGTCAACTTTCCACCATGACAGTGAACGGGGAATGGATAAAAAACACCATAGTTGAAAAAAGTAATTTAATGGAAGGTTGATCAGCATCGTATGATAATCCCCGGTGTCCCAGCCCTAATTGGGCCTTAGCCTGCTTATATTAGAGGATTACAATGACCACAACAATAATAAAGGAAAGCATGTTCTTATATGAGCAAAGGAAGAAACATCAGCAGTCTTTATATTATTGTAGGTACTATTGTTTACTGTTTAGTTATGTTGATACATCCTTTTGTTATGATATCCTCAATATAAGTTTACGTACATAATCTAAAACAAAGCATTTAATCACGGAACAGAACAGAGCATTAATTTTATTTAATATTTACATCACCTGGAACCCGATGGAAAATAAGAGTTACTACATTTTTTGAGAAATATTTTTAGTTTTGGTGTGTTTGTTCTTCCATTCATAGTAGTGTTTAACGTCCGTTCTTACTACGAGGGCAGTCCCAGAAGTACCCGACCTGATGTATACATAGTGGTTTCTGTTGCAAACAAATGACTGTGGTAGAAAGCGTCAACCTTATAAAGCTTAAGTCTGAAGTTTGATGATGCTACGTCGTTTAGTAATTGTTTGGCAGTCATCAATGGTGAACGCTCTCAGCAAATTTGTAAACATCGATAAAACTGGTCATCGTTATGTGATACAATACTTTCATACGAAGGGTCTTAGTCCAACTAATATTTAAGCTGAGATAGATTCTACTCTGGGGGAGTTTGCTCCTTCGTTTACAACAGTAAAGTATTGGGTGACAGAGTTTAAGCGAGACCGTACGAGCTGCCAAAACGAACATCGCAGTGGTCGCCCAAATAAGGTGACCACGCCAGAAATTGAGAGAAAAATCCACAAAATGGTATTGGATGACCGTCGACTGAAAGTGCGCGAGCTAGCGGACAGTGTAGGCATTTCAAAAAGTGCTGTACATCGCATACTAACTGAAAATTTAGACATGAGAAAGCTGTGTGCAAGTTGGTTTGCCGTGTTTACTCGCATCGTGAAGATGTTTCAGTTGAGTGATTGGCGATGTTTTGCTCCAATAAAGCCGAGTTTTTGTATCGATTCATAACCATGGATAAAAATGGGTCCATCACTTCACACCTGAGACAAAGGAACAGTCAAAATAATGGATTGAAAGGGGAGAATCGGTTTCAAAGAAGCTGAGACAGTTCCATTTGCAGGCAAGTTCATGGCGTCAGTTTTTTGGGATGCGGGTGGGATAATTTTCTTCATTATCTTCAAAAAGGAAAAGCAATCAATAGCGAGTATCGTGCAAAATTATTGCAGCATTTGAATGATGAAATCAAGCAAAAACGACCGCATTTAGCGAAAAAGAAAGTTCTGTTTCATCAATACAATGCACCGGTTCACACATCCATTATCGCCATATGTCAAAATCAATGAGATTAAATTTGGAATTGCTTTCACATGCACCCTATTCGCCAGACTTAGCCCCCTCTGATTATTTTCTGTTTCCAAAGTTGAAGAAATGGCCTGGTGGTAACAGATTTGCCAACAGTGAAGAGCTGAAGTCTGCAGTTGATGGCTATTTTGCAGAACTCGATGGTTCTCAGTATAAACAGGTATCGAAACTATTGAACACCGCTGGAAAAATGTACGTATCGAGCTGAAAGGAGACTATGTAGAGAAATAAAGATTTTTCCCCCAAAATTTTGTGTTTTCTTTGTTAGGTCGGGTACTTCTGGGACAGCCCTCGTACGGACGGCACCACAAACGTTGGGCACTGACGATATTATGATAATTGGGAAAGGGCGTTTGGGAAGGAAACGTTTCAGGCGTATGTTTATTGTACCTCCCCGGTATTTGCCCCGTATGAGGACTGAGGGAAACCTGACAACAAACAAAAAAGTCAAGGAGGACGGCTCTGGCGGGATTTAAACCGCAGACCTCTCGTTCACGAGTCCGTACTTTAAACTCCTCGGCTAACCGTGTCGGTAGAATGAAGGTTTATACGTAATGCGACTTCCCTATGTATTACACGTTGTTTGAATACAGTTGAATGTGTCTTGTTTTATGACGCCATTCTGAACCATCCCCAATCAAAACCTAAATAGTGAGCATCGTTGTTTATAACGTGTAATTATGACACATTTAAAATGTTGCCACAGGCGCTAAATATGTATGGCGATCGTAATATGATGTAACAAAATAATAGGCAAAAATTCTGCTTTTGCCACCATAATCCTTACATCAACACGTACTGTGTGTGGTCTGAGGGACTTCTTCTTTTCACATATACTTGATATATGCGTTTATAGACACTGCACAGCTACTAAAAGACAAGGGTTGCTAAAAGCTAGAAAGTGAAATATTTACTTGCACCCCTTGAAAGTACCTTACATTGTATTCATTTCTTATACAAACAAGAAAATGCACGCAAAGGTTATTGGCTTTGAAGCAGCGTTTTAAAGCACTATTTGGAAAATGGCAGGCAGAAAGTTAATCACATACGGAAAATTGGGCCATGGCTCCACGGCCTAATACGGTTTACACCTGAGATGCCGTATCCTCCTCCCGAAAGCATTGCGAGTTAAGAGGCGTTTTACATAAAAACCACATTTTAAAGTTATCTATTACACAATATTACTTTAAATTTTTCAGAATTATGCTGAAATGCATGCATTTCATCAAAGATTTAAATGAATAAAATACTTATCTTAGAGGGGAAATGTATTAAAATTCCTTATTTATACTAATTTTTGAAAATCCTATAGAGGCATTTCACTTCACCCGAACTTTGTAATTGCTAGTATCGTCGTGTGTCATAAGTCTGTGGAACAATGAATATTTCTTGAAACATCATTGTCGCTTTCGGATAGGATATTTTCTAGAAAAGTTTCTTGTCGCATTCTTGGAAGACACTGAAATTAAATATAAAGTTTGATATTTAACTAACTTTTCCTTTCTGAGGAGTTGAGCGTTTCACAGACAGACGCATGAACGACGGACAGACACATATTATATACACAGAGACTTGTCTCTATACATGGAACCTCAAAACGTATATTTTAGGTGAAATCTCGATATCGAATTTTTGGATAGACTGCAGTATTTACTCTGTTTACTCCATGCAGTAACTTTCCGTTACCTTGAACCGCTGCACATAGTTTTAATTTCCCACTAGTTAAGAAATCTCGTAGGTCTGCAGTTTATGAAAGGTAACGTAGATAAATAAGTAATACAAAACATGTTTAAAGAACACGTGGAAAATGTTTACGCTTATTTTTAAGACATGAATCCATTTGCTTTAATTGTTTTCAAAAACTGTAATTAAGATCTCTTTTGTAACACACTTTATGTAATTTGCAATTGCTGTCTTCAGCCCATCGCTTGTTTGGGGTTGTCTCTGTAGATCGAAGGTTTAGGAAATAATCGGGAGGAGTCAGATCAGGAGATCATGAAGCCTACTGACCTTGCGAAATTAGTCTTTCTACTAATAGCCCCATAGATTGCTTCTTGTTTAAAAGTGCACTGTTTAAGTCATTTTCATTTCGCTGTCGGAGGAACAGTCCAAACAGTAGATATCAGAACTAATTCAGGTGTGGACAAAAATTGACCTAACAATTCGCTAAACGCATGCTATACGCATTACTATAAATAATAATTCTGTAATAAAAAGTGCTTCGTCTCATTAACGTACGTGTTATATTGTTTGTGTCCATACGTACTACATTAATTTATTCCTGCTTCGGATTAGAACACATTTATTGCAGTTAATTTTTCATTTGCACGAATAAAATAATGAATACCAAGTGGTTTCGGGTATTTATTTTATGTTGCGCTGTCATTTACCTGGTTATCATTAGTTTCCTTCTCCTGCTCCTCTGCCTCTTTACATCTTCACGGGGTTTTTGGAAGAGTAAACACGATGGTTTGCATATGTGCCAGGCGCCAATAACCAGAACAACTACAAGCGTTATGCAAACCATGGACAGTTGACAGCATTCACAAAGTCCTGCGAAAGTTTCTCAAGAATTTGAAGCAACAGTGCCACGGGGTTCCCTTGTCAGTTGGTGCTACTCAAATAGCCATATCGCCTGAATAAGCCGGTCAAAGGAATAAGTAAAACGAACGATATTTCAAGATGCATTCCTGTTTACTCTCCACATATAAGTTGATGTAAAATTAAGTTGTAGTTTGCAGTTGCAGGGCAATGCTCGGAGTGATAAGATTCTCCTCTTTGTTCTCAGAGATGTGGCTTGCAGAAAAGAATTGTAATAAATTATCGCAAGTAAATACACGATGTGCGTTTTCATTCAATTTAGGGATATTTCGTACTTTAGAATTATATAAGAGTTATAATCTGCTGCAATCTTGTTGTAGTGATGCTATTCGCCTGTTGAAATTAATTTGTATTTTACTCGCAAAAATCTTAAAAACTATATTAACGTGGGCGATGTATGGTATACAGATTAACTACATTATATATATATATATATATACCTATAGTAAACAAATAACAAATCCATGCTTTGGAATATGCTAATACTACTTACCTTCCTTTTAAATACTACCTTATCTACCCATTCGTTTACTATTCATGAAATTAAAATCTAACAAACAACATTATTTGGCTCTGGTTAGGACTTGCATTAAACAGAATTACTTCTCAAAGTAAAAACGAAAAAGAAAAAATAAATAAAAAATAAAGGTAAATATAATGCAACTGTAAAAAGTTCATGCGCTATAATCTTTAATCTCTCATTTCTCCGTAAAATCACTATTGATTTAGTGTACCTATTTGACATTGCACAAGGCAAAGTAATTATGAGGGCCCTGAAAGGTTATTTTCTACTCTTAAGTTTACGAAAATGAAGCAGTTTTACCAACATAATAAGCTCACGCTTCATTCATCATACATATTTAAGTATTTAACATTGCTGGTATTTCTTTCCGAACATAAACAAACATAAGTGAAAGTTACATAACACAGGATGGAAGAGTAGGTATAGTAGCTTTTTGGGGGAATGCTGGCGTTGCCATCAACTAAGGGAAAATGCTGCTACTTCAAGGATCAAGGCGCATTCCAGATTTCAGTGTTACCATCTCCTTACAAATTTGTTCGAAACCTCGACTGAGGAATGCTGAGCCCATGACCCTCCAAAAACGTCTTACATGATAACAGGTTCTTAGTGATTTATAGCAAAAGGACACCGAAAGAGACTGCTTCTGCGGTCGAGAGACCAACGTTCTGGTTTCTCAACCCCGAGACCCCAAGTTCAATTCCTGGCTGGAGAGGCATTCATTCCCTATCCTAGAGCCTGGAAGTATGAATGTGGGTCTGAATATGAGTGTGTTTAATAGTAAAAGGCCGATAAAACAACGTTAAAAACACTGCAGTTCAGCACAGCACCATCAGTTGCTTCTCAAGCCAAAGCCCCAATATGACCATAGAAGTTAAACGGTGCTATACAAATGAAACAATAATAAAAAATAAATACTGAAAGGCTGTTTTCTTTCAGGCTCAGATAATACGAACAACAAAGGAAGTTCAAACAAACACTACAATCACCTTTTTCCAAGCAAGCTTTATTACATTTTGTCCACAATTCAAGTTAAACCTATGATAAATAATGGGAGAGATTATGACATTGAGATACCTTCAACAAAACTGCACTAGACTGCAAGACAATTCCAAGTTGCAGTGCAGTATACATGTTGTAGAGGAGATGACGTACACACAAGAACACTAAACTTCAACTGGCACAGAAACAGCACACACTACACAGAATGGATAAGCATCTACTTAAAGAGAAACTGTCTCTTGTGCAGGTTGCAGACACTGTGATACAACGAGTTACTGGTGAAGAAGCAGCTTCTGGAAAGCAGGTTTGTCAGAGTGATATGTTTGTTACTTCCCTTCTTACCATAGGATGCCTTAAAATGTTTTCCCTGTTTTACTTAATAATGAGATAAACCATGTTTGCTTGCCCCCTTTATTGCATTTTGTTTGACATTGCTGTGAATGTATGAGATGTGTTCTTAACAAGGAGACCTTTTAATGTTGGAAATTACTTCCGCAGAACTTTGGATGAAAGTGCATAGAAAATAAGGAAATGTGTATATGGGTATTCTATTCTGTAGACCCTAGTTTGGCAGAAAATAAGTGGGTATTAATCACTGTTACAACATTTTTCTTTGTTACTCATGCATTAACGTAAATTTGTCACGTAGTAAATTAATTATACGAGACTTATTCCAAAACTAAGATTCAGTGAACAATATTTAACAGATGGTAGACCTAAATGACGCTCCACACCTGCAACGCTGTCTACCTACTCCTGAGGAACCTACCGTAGTGTTGGTGTGACGCAGTAGGCGTTTGCCAGTCGGCGAGAGCAGATCCCGCCAGTTGTGAAGTGATTAGATTTTTGCTGGATCGTCAGCTGTGGTCATCCATTGTGAGTTATGCCTCGTGTATGGACCGGGCATAATGAGTGACAAAGAGGTTCGTCACTGGTGTCAAGAATTTCGAAATGGCCGCACAAATGTGCACGATGAACAGCAGAGTGGTAGGCCCAGTATTCGAACTGACGGCATTATTGAGCAAGTGAACGAAAAACCTCGAAGTGATCGGCGTTTGACGATTAGTGCTCTGGCTGATGAATTTCCAAATGATGCTCTAACCTCACTTTACAGGATTGTCAATGAACAGCTTGGATATCGGAAACTTTGTGCGAGGTGGGTGCCAAAACTATTCACCGGTCAGCACAAAGAGCAACGAATGCGTAGTGCACGACATTTTTTGGACATCTATAGACAAGATGGAGATGGTTTGTTTTCTCATATTGTTACGGGTAACGAGGCATGGATAGCGTACACCAACGCAGAATCAAAACAACAGTCAATGCAGTGGCGCCGTTCCGGTTCATCCAAACCAAAAAAGTGTAAGCAATGCCGTACATGAATCGCAAATTGATGGCTGCTGTGTTTTGGCACGAAAAGGGCGTCCTTTTGATTGATTTCATAAACCGTGGGTCAACAATCACAGCTGACGTGTACTGGCAACGCTTACCAAACTGAAACTTGTGATCCAAAATCGACGCCTCAGGAAACTGTCGTCTGGCATCATCCTCCTGCAGGACAACGCACGCCCGCACACCGCTGCCAAAACCAAAGAGAAAATTCAAGAGTTTCGTTGGGAACCCTTTGACCACCCTCCGTACAGTCCCGACCTAGCAAGAAGCGACTATTTCCTCTTGTTGCATTTAAAACGGCGTCTGGGTGGACAACGATTCCAAACCGACGATGAACTCAAGACGAGCGTTACCAACTAGTTCAAGTCCTAGGCGGCAGACTTATATGCCGAGGGATTAAAGAAGGTGGTGAAGCGTTACAGCAAGTGCATAGATGTGAACAGCGATTATGTCGAAAAGTAAAGTATATATGTAGGCCTCGTGTATGGATAAGCATCTACTTAAAGAGAAACTGTCTCTTGTGCAGGTTGTAGACCTGTGCTACAACGAGTTGCTGGTGAAGAAGCAGCTGCTGGAAAGCAGGTTTGTCAGAGTGTTGTGTTTGTTACTTCCCTTCTTACCACAGGATACCTTAAAATGTTTTCCCTGTTTTACTTAATAATGAGATAAATCATGTTTGCTTGGTTATAGCAAATGTATATTCTGTCAATATAAACTTTGTCTCAGCGATGTTGTTATGTGCAAACGGACCTTAGTTTTAGAATACGCCGCGTATATGTTAGGCTCAAATATCGAAATCACTCAATGGTCAAAATAATAAGACTAGAGAATTGTGGCTCTTGTGAAACAAAGAACGCGAAACACCGTGTTCTGGCCGATTTTAAATAGTCACAACGGGTTTTGATATATAAACACATTCCAGGTGCGGATTTCATGTCATAGCTGTTAAAGAAAGCTACCACAATGCGTTCTAGCATTGTCAGAATACTGCAATGTGTCATGGGCCTCCCTTTTAAACGGATAGAACTCTCAGTAAATTTTCAGAAAAGGTAACTGTAAAAGAATTATTTTAAGAGTAGTGGTTTACTGACCTTAAACACGCTGACACTTAGATGGACACCTGATGCCGTTTATATATGCACACACTTTGCTGATGCCTGTTTTGCGGAGAAGTACAGACGTGAAAGAGAATGCAACTGCCCATTAACCTGAGTGAAATAAATGGGGATAAACACGAACTATCTGCACAACATTTCATCATAAATACTGAACAGTAGGTTGAGTAGCCAATTCCCGGTCACTGCAGGGGTTTCCATTGATGTAATGGAAACTCAAAGGTGTTCAAATTAAGATCCGTCCTGCTTATGCGCACAACGCCTGTGCAGCCGGTGTGAGGGTTTGTGGTAACGCAACCAGCTTCTCTTACGGCATTTGCAACCACGGGGTCTTTCAGTCGCACCCGTAGCGGTCAATTTGACGCATGCAGCCGACCATGATTAATGAGGGGGGGGGTTGTCCAGTCGTCTATGTGGAAATCGTGCCCTTGCTTGTCTTATTGCGTTAATACTCTCCAAACACAAACGACATATAAACAAATTTATTTTTTCCGTATCTTAGTCATTCCATAAGAAGAACCAATCACAATAACGGACCACAAGTGACATAGGTACCAAGTTTCAGCAAGTCCAGGAAGTTATGTGTTGCAGCGGCGATGTAATACCCAATCCCGAAAATATAAAGCCCTTAAACAAGTAGGCCACCCAACCTATTGCTCAGTATCTATTCGAACCACCAAGTACAGGTTTATAAACAGTGATTTTTAAAAAAAAATGTTCGTAAATATGTTCGTCGCTTTCAAGCAACTGCTCTAAAATGGAACATTTTTGGGACTTACTAAAAAGAATGGTTCAGTGTGATTCCGGTTTATTTTAATTGCACTCCTGAACCATAAGCCTGCTTAAGAAGATTTATTGCATCGTCTATTAGACAGGTTAATTAGCAAGGTAATTCTTAAGATAGCACATAAACTGTATGGAAAAATACAGAATAACCCAAATTACGGTTGGTTAACAGGTCAAGTTCCATTTGATCCAACAAGTTATCAGAAAGATTCCTGATGCAGAGAGCGAAGAAAACATTGGTCGCTCGTTAGACCGTTGCCTCTTGGAGATGCTACAAGAAATGAGAGGATAGAAGGAAGTAGGAAAAACGAAACGGGGTAGAAAAACATTGCCCGGCACAGCATTGAGCCTCAAAGAATCTGACATGATCCAGCACTTCCACGTCTGGAATTAAGAGTCTCAAGTTTACTGGAAGCCGTAAGAAGAATCAATGTTATTGTGTTCGTGTGATTGGACCAGGCTGGAACACGACCAAGCAGTACCAGTAGCAGCTCTTCTATGTCTGGAATTAAGAGTCTCAAGTTTACTGGAAGCCGTGAGAAGAATCAATGTTATTGTGTTCGTGTGATTGGACCAGGCTGGAACATGACCAAGCAGTACCAGTAGCAGCTCTTCTATGTCTGGAATTAAGAGTCTCAAGTTTACTGGAAGCCGTGAGAAGAATCAATGTTATTGTGTTCGTGTGATTGGACCAGGCTGGAACATGACCAAACAGTACCAGTAGCAGCTCTTCTATGTCTGGAATTAAGAGTCTCAAGTTTACTGGAAGCCGTGAGAAGAATCAATGTTATTGTGTTCGTGTGATTGGACCAGGCTGGAACATGACCAAGCAGTACCAGTAGCAGCTCTTCTATGTCTGGAATTAAGAGTCTCAAGTTTACCGGTAGCCGTAAGAAGAATCAATGTGCATCGTGTTCGTATGTTTGGACCAGACTGGGTTCAGTGTGTAAAGTGGCATTATTGGGTATGTGGCAATTGCAATGAAGAAATTGAAGATATATTGTTTAATACAAGAGATGTTATGATAGTGATTAGATACATTGAGTGTATTTACTTTACGTTGTGTTTTGTTTTTCTTTATGTTCTTTACATACGGCACCTTTGTTTCTAGAAGCTGAAAAAATGTGGAAAGTGTATTTTGTATTATATTCTCAAGTTCTTTTGTACCAAATAAATATTTCTAAAACATATTCACATGCCAAAGTAGCCAAAGTTACATACAAATTTGCACAACTCGCATTAATATATGACATGCCGAAATTTCCTCATGTGCAGAGTAACAATAGCAATTCAAATTGTTTTACTATAACGAGAAGGAAATTATTAAAATTAGTTTTGGTACAAGGCAAATGTTTGCATATCATGAGGTAATCTGAAAACACCTATGAGCATATTTTAAATGCAAATGTAAAAACAGCCAATGTTTCCCCATTTTACAAAATTAGTTTGCCATTTAACAATTTTGAATCTGCTATCTCCATACGCTTATATAGAATTAATAGACATACGACATTGATGATCTAAGCATAACATATGCTCTAAAACAAGAAATCTCATTAAAATGTATAAATAATGTATATAAATTGCCATTTATCGTAGACTAGCTGATATAAAGACTGGTAAAACAAACATAACCCATAACGCAAAAAAGACGAATTATATATTCATCGTAATAATTGCGTTTGCAGTCGCCATACATATTGGAGGCATGTTATACAATGTAGGTGAGGCTGCAATGCATAGTTACAACTGAGATAGCGTAAATGAAAAATGTGATGTGATAC
Organism: Deroplatys truncata; assembly: GCA_030765065.1. Classification (NCBI taxonomy): domain Eukaryota; kingdom Metazoa; phylum Arthropoda; class Insecta; order Mantodea; family Mantidae; genus Deroplatys; species Deroplatys truncata. Next base: position 24,480,369 of record CM060987.1, read on the forward strand.
ATTCACATGACTTTCTCTACCCTCTATCTTTACTGGTGGGTATACAAACTATTCTTACTAAAGCTTATTTTTCTATCTACTACTTTTAATCCAAATAAACCCTTGCAGAAATAGCTACGTTACATATTTCATCATAGACACACAGAGAACAGCGATAGTCAAATGTTTAAGAACTGGACGCTATATGCTGGCCTTAAAATTCCATACTGTTTCCATGACATCGCGAGAAACAACTTAAAATCAATGGGTCTTCAAAAGAATGACAAGTATTGAACAATTCGAACCTTTAATAACGCATATCTCAGAAACGGCTTATGCCACAACAATAAAAACTTATTTTAAGTAAATTGTATGCTAAAGAGATCTACATTTTTGTGTGGTACATTTTCGTCTATCGCTTAACGTTTACCGGTTATACAAGATTATACAAAATTCCTTCCGAATGAAGAGCACTTCATAGCCTATTCCAAGAAAATTCAAGATAGGCATGTTGTAATGCAAATACCTTTCATATACGTATTTTAATCAAAATCGTTAGCCATTTTTTTAGAAAATCAAAGTTTTTGAAAAATGTTCCATATACAGGGTAGTTGGGGTGAGGGATTTTCTTGAAAAACTTCTTGTCGCATCCTTGTAAGATACTGAACTCAAATTCCAAGTTTGATAGTTATCCGACTTTTCGTTTTTGAGTTATGCTGTTCACAGACAGATACACACACACGGACATGTTTTAAAAAGGCTTTATTTGGATTCAGGGTGCCTAAAAACATGTATTTCTAGTGAAATCTCGGTATCGAATTTTTGCGTGGAATTATTTCCCCTACTTGCTATACGTAGTAGAGAAAGTAAAACTGCAGTAATAGCTGCAATTTATTACACGTCAGTTCGTATATTAACCCCCGTCAGGCGCGCGTTTGGTAGAACGCCGTTAGTCGCGCGGGGCCTAGTAGATCCGCGCTATATTTTTGTTGTTATTGTTTGTATTTTTGTTTTCTTTCGTTTATTTTCTTTTTCCCTGTGTTTACCTTTATTTAGATTAAGCGTATAAGGCTTTCATTAGTAGGTTTTATATTACAACATAAAAATACAAGCTAAAATATGAGTACATATACATTATAAATTGTATTACAGTAAGTATAAAGAAATACATTGCCATTTCCAGGTATACATACAACTTGTAATTTCAAATGTTCAGTTACCCAGAATCATCTACTATCTCAGCCGTGTTTTCCCCGACTAAGCAACTTTCGCAAATAATTTTAGCATATTTGCTCAAACACAGGGGGGTGTTGCATTTCCCACATGCATATTTAGTTTTGCAGTTCATTTTGTCTTTGTTGCAGGGTTCACATCGCTTCCTTTTCAATGTGCATAGAGGTGTGTTTGACAATTCATCTACCGCGTATTCTTCAGGTTTATATTTTGTCAAAAGGCCTTTCAAATCATCGGGTAGATTTGATGCTTTTGCTCTCTTTTGTAGCTGTTGCAACAGTAAAGCTAAGGATAGTGCTTTCAAATACTCCTGCCTTGTGGAATATTTATTTTGGTTTCCAAGTAAGATAACCTTAGAATTAATACCTGCAGTGTTCAAGACATGGTAAAAAATTACCATGGGCCACCTTCTCGTTGTTCTTGCTACATTGTATGTAGCACACAATTTATCTACTATATCAACTCCAGATTTACTGTCGTAACGCAGGATTATTTTAGGCTTTTTCTCAGCACCTTCTGATAACTGTGTGGATGAAACATGTGGACTTGAGAGCAAAACTACTGTTTACCCATTTTTGGAACATATGAAATAAGCGTTTCATTTTTTGTGAAGCCAAATATGCTTTCGTACTGACTGCGATCTTTTGGAGAATTGAAATTAGCGGGTAATTCTTTTTTGTTCTTTCGCACTGTACCGACGAAAGAAAGTTATCTTTTGCGTAATTCATTCACCAGCGATACACTGGTAAACCAATTATTTGCAGTAACGTTTCGTCCAGTGCCAGAGATTGGTTCAGTTAGTCTCAGCACTACAGCCTCTGCCGAGTTAGTTTGCAAATATGGTCCGTCCGGCTGCTGTCCACAATAAATCTCCATGTTAGTTGTATAAAACAGTTTTGCATCACTCAAACAGAATATCTTTATGCCATACTTGTTTGGCTTGGATGGTATATATTGTCGAAAACCACATCGACCACGAAATGTCGGCAACTGTTCGTCGACAGTGACATTTTGTCCAAGAGAATAATGGTTCTGACAGTTGTTCAGAAACAATGTAAACATTTCTCTAACAGCAGTCAATTTATCCAATCTTCGTCGCTCCAGTCTTGAGCTTTTGTCATCAAAGCGAATACAGCGTATTAGAAAATTGAATCGTTTTTCGGACATAGCCATTCGGAATAGAGGAATTCCAAGATCATCGGTTATCCAAAAATCGTGATTATTCTGGCATCCACCAAGAAAAATTCCTGCCAGGCACAATAAGCCTAGGAAAGCATTTATTTCTATTACATCTGTAGGTCTGCTGCCTCTTTCACGATCAAATTTGTGCTGCAAACTGCTAATGTAAGTATTTGAGCTTTCAACAATCAAATCAACTATATCTTCGGTAACAAAAAGGTTCCAACAATCAATTTTCGATTTCGCATTTTTGGCAGCTCCTACCACACCAGGAATTTTGGTCAATATATTATGAGCTCTTGTCTGTGTTATATTCCAAGGTGGTTTTTTCCATTTTGTTCCATCTCTTCCTGGAAATAACAACAGAATTATTGTTAATAATAATAATAATAATAATAATAATTACTATGATAAGCATATGATGTTACCTATAAAATACATGTTATCACACAAGCTGCTTTCATCGTCTTCATCTTCATGCTCAGTTTCTAAATCTAAAGATCTCGTTTCGAGTTTATCTTCTGAATCAGAGTCATCTTATTCGTATAAGCTGTCATCCACGGGCAAGGCATCATAATCGCAAAGTAGGCGATGTAGTTCTTCCAAATTATTCGGATTCTGTAGATCGTACCTTTTACTCGTATTCATGACGAAGCAGTAACAGCTCCTTGCAATAGCAAAGCAATATTGAACAAAAGCTAATGAGAAACAAATCTGTCAAAAATATGTAACGAGAGCAGGCGCGCGGGGCCTGGTTGACCTGTGCGATACGTAACTGCTGATTAGTCATTCCTCCAGCCAAACAAATAAACAGATAAGGTTATCGCTGCAGCAAATAATCGCGCAAGGTGTAATGTTAGATGTCCTAGTCAGGCAATTGCATAGGTGCGTTCGTTCGAAAATTATAACATTTATATAATGCCAGGGGTCTCTCAGGCCCCTAGCGACTGACGGAGGGTTAATTACATCAAGCTTTAAATATCTCCAGAAAAAAAACGTGTAGCATATTATTTATTGTTTTAAGTTCTATATATCTATAATCATTTAAAAATTTAAGTACTGCTAAAAGTAAGTAAGCAAATTGATTAAAAGAACAAAATATGTTTGTATACAAACTCTTAAGAAGTTACTTTTATATTACTACAGGGTTATTCGCCTGTATGTTACTGACGTACCTATATATACGAATATATGACTATAACATCATATGTCAATTAGTAACCTAAAGGTCCCATAAATACCGACATCCAATTTTTGGGTAGAATACAGTGCTTCCTCCTACCCATGGTAGGTGACAGAGAAAGTAAAAAGTAGCCAAAAATGCGAAAATTAGCGAACGCTGGCAAACCTTGGCTATCCCTGCCGTTAATATGAAATATTTAAAGTCTGCAGCCAAACTATGGTGCGACCAACGCTGACGGAATACTACTGACCTAACGGGCCATATATTTTACTGCATATACACCTTTGCATTCGAGTTACAATTTTATCTGAGGGTTTGATTGATAGTTATAGACATTACTATATACCTGTAACAAGGAAATGGCGCTATGTGCCACCCAATCGGTGTTTTGTTCTTACGATAGTACATTTCTGTTTAAAATATAGTGTACCCAGCTTAAGAGATGGAACAGCCATGCTATTGCAGCGAGCCCACATAGCTGATATTAATTTAAAACACAAACTTGTTTTCGCAGTTGGGTTAGTCACCCCATTTTAGGCAGCTAAACTTCCAAGTTATATTGGAGGGTTGTTCTGGATTTGACCTACATAATGAGTGTATACTTGACATATGGCCTTAGATCGCAGTTATCTTCCCGCAAGTGAGTAGTAAACTTATAGTTAATTTTCTAATCTCGTTTCCATACCATCTATCTTGTTTCTAAGTGCGGAGCGGTCGTTTTATGGGCCGGCCCGAATCGCATGTATGCGTGCTCCGCGTGCTGTCTACTACATTGGGGGCTTTTTTATTGTAAAACTCCTGCATTACATACTCGTGAGTAATAGTAACATGCACTATGAGTGCTATAAGTGGTGTCCATCTGCATTCAGATATTCCTAACATTCGTCATCGTTACGAGGTTGTAATTCATAAACAACAATCCCTCTGTAGGTTTTCAATTTTAACACTTTAACGGCTGTATGAACAGGGGTTTTGAAACATCCTTTTTCTATGCAAACCACTTAGAGGCTTATTTGGGGAGCGTTCGAATGATGCAGCAATTTCGTCAATTTTTCCTTCATTAGAACATGTCTTTTTATTTCTTAGGTTTAGCGGTCCCGTTGTCCTAAAATTATTAACCAGACATCTGAGAGTGTGTCTGTTTGGAACTGGAATTCCAGGAAATGTCTCCAGAAATTGTCTACACATCTGGGTTTTTAATGTATCCCACATTAAATTCTCTGTTCAAGCATGAATGTTTCGGTAAGCATTTTAATGCACTAATAACAAGACAAGAACAGCAACAATAATAAGAATACAATAAAGTAGGTAACTCGCACACAGCACAGATGTTTGAATAAGCTTTCATTTTTGAGATACAGCACGAACAGAAGGTAGTAACTGACAGTTGACAATCACAGCCGATAAGCGAAGCCTTGAGCGGGTCATTCGCCGCTAGTTAGTGTCGTAGTGGTGTAGTGGTTACCATGCTAGCTTCTAGTTCCCGAGGTCGCGACTTCAAACCCGGCGGAGGGTGATGGATTTTTTTCGGGCGTAAAAATCCTTAGCATGGCTTCCTTCGGAAGGGAAGTAAAGCCGACGGTCTCGTGTCGTAGATTTACGGCACGTAAAAGAACAAGCCTGATAAAGAGACCTTTGAGTAAAATTACCGATCTTTCACACCCAATATAAAATGGGACACTAAGGACCACAGCAGTTAAAGAGCGTCCATAAATAAAACTCAATTTCAATTTTACGCTAGTCAGCTAGCGGAACATACAGGGGTCACTGTAGTGCAAGCGAATCACGCATACACCCGATCCTGGCCGGGCCATAAAACGACCGCTCTGTATTCAATCTATTGATAGATGTGATTAAAGTCATTGAAGTTGTATAATATAGTCTGTTGTGTGGTGACTTTCGGCGCCAAAAACTTCGGTCTAAGCTACGTATTAATTACTTTCTCTACTACTTACCTATAGTAAGCAGAGGAAGTGCTTTCCATCCAAAAATTCGAAGAAAGAAAAAAAGCATTTTAAGAAAAAGGTCTGTGTGTCCCTCTCTCTGTGAAAGAGACAGAGAGGGGGGAAGAGAATAGCGTAACTCAAAAGCAAAAATTCGGTAAAATACCAAACTTGATATTCGAGCTCAGCCTCTTTCGAGGATACAACACGAAGACCTTCGGGAAATTCTACCCACCCCAAACTACCCTTCACACGGAAAATGTTTCGTTATTTTTGACTTTCTAAAAATGGCTCTAACGATTTTGAATAAAATACCTAAGTTTTAGATATTTACCTGACAAACAATATATATATATTGAATTTCCTGGAATAGTCTATGAAATCTTCTTCATTTTGAATGACTTTCGTATAATTGCTAAACCGTAACAGATAGACAAAATCATACTGCACAAAAAAATCACATCTCGTTAAAACGCACATATATATTCTTTTTGTGGCGTTAGCCATTTCCAAATATTACTTGTTAGTTAGAATTTTGAAATACTTATACTTTTTTCAAGTGGCAAGTCGCTATTTATTTTTTCTAATGATCATGCAAAGAGCATGGAATTTTAAAGCAATTGGCGACTCACATTTTAAAAATCTGTTTATCGCTTTGGATTATTGTATCCTGCTTGTACCTACAACGAAATGTGTAATGAAAGTTTATCTCGATTATCAAGAAGTAGACAGAAAAATAAAGTTTTGTAAGAATAGTCGTAAACGAATGTGTAGAGAGAGAGAGAGAGAGAGAGAGAGAGAGAGAGAGAGAGAGAGAGAGAGAGAGAGAGAGAGAGAGAGAGTCAATTGAATACAATAGTTTTTTTTTTCTTTTTACTGTGACAAATTTAGCCTTATTAGTGGCAGTTGTATAAATATATTTTGGGAGATGAAATTGTATTTCTATTTTATTGTATTAATTGTGTCTAGTTTCATATTTAGTTGTAGTGTAAACAATGTATTCAGATGGTGTTGTCCACTCATTCGATGTAAACATGCTGATAGAAAAGTGTTGTCAAATCTAGGAAGACCTAAGGACAGTGCAGCAGGAACCTAAAAGGAAGCTGGTCAGTTGCTACAGTATACTGCATTATAAAGCATAAATGTAATGCTTGGTACCATAATGCAGATATTACTGTTTTTTTATTTTGCCACCATTGTCTTAATTTCACTCTGTATGTGCTGAAACTTTGCTGGGGCGGAAAATGGAGTGATAGTCAAATGAAAGATTCGGATTTCGTTTGCCTATTACAGCTTCCGGCCACTTATATTTGGAAAAGTTTTTTAGTAACTTATTTGCAATTTTACATTAAATAATCCTTTACGACTGGTACGTCTCTCGATTGCTAACTTCTACTTCTTACTATTAATCCAATCTCTCTCAAACAGATCCCTTCTATCCACAGCTTCCTTGCTCCCACTTCCATCATCCCACTCTCTGTGTCATAGATACCTCCTATCCATGGCTTCCTTGCTCCCACTTCTTTCTATCATCCGAATATCTGTCTCATAGTTCCCTTCTGTCCATGGCTGCCCTTTTTCCTCCTTTTCTATCACTCCAATCTCTCACATAAATCCCTTCTTTCATCCCAATCTCTCTCACATAGATCTCTTCTGTCCATAGCTTTCTTCCTTCCACTCCCTTCTGTCATCCCAATCTCTTTCACATGGACTCCTTCTATCCATAGCTTCCTTGCTTCCACTTCCTTCTATCATCCCAATCTGTTTCTTTGTCGCACAGATCCTGTATGTCCATGGATTCCTTGCTCCCACTTCCTTCTATCATCCCAATCTCTGCTTCATAGATCCCTTTTGTCCATGGCTTCCTTGTTTCCACTTCCTTTTATCATTCCAGTCTCTCCAGCATAGATCCTTTGTCCATAGCTTCTGTGCTCCACTTCCTTCTATCATCTCAATTGCTGTGTCATAAATCCCTTCCATAACTTTTTCAGCTCCTTCTTTACAAAATTGCTGGTCCCCATGGCCACATTCGCTGAAGTTCTTAGCTTTTGTTTTAATGGTGCAACAGATAGTGGGTTCAAGTACCACTTCTTATATATATTTTTCTAAATGTGTATGTGTAACTAAAGGGGGAAATGGGAAACCCAGAAACTCAGGGAATTAATGGAAAATAAAGAAAGATAAGAAAGAAAAGAAGAAGAAGAAAGAAAAAAAAAAAAGAAATTGCTAGGTTATCCTCTCTGGTTCTTCTCACTGGAGTCCACTTTCCATTTGGTCACCTGCTTGTCCATGCACTGCATAGGCCCAAACCATAAAGTTAATCTCTTTTCTTCAAATGTATCTAAAATTGTTTTACTTACAATAGTTTTACATTTGTCCTTGTGTTTTAATTACTATGTTGCATCTGGATATATTACTTCTACTACTATTCCTCCAATAACCATTCATCATTGCCATCAATCACTGAGTGTGTGTGCACGGCATGTGCATGTGTGCGGCACTACTACCTGTTTCAGCATCACAGTTACTTACATTCCACAACTTGAATATTAAATGGCCTTGCTTTTGAGAAATAATAAACCTTTATACCACCAACTCTGTATTATATCCACTGTTAAAATATCAGAAACAAAATAATTTTAAAATATGCACAATTTTTCTGATGATTCTTGAGGTATTGTGATTTCAGTTTTGAAGATTACGGCTCACGGATGTTAAACATTCCTGGGCTTTTGATGTAATGGCTTTCTGAACTTCATTGCTTCTAAAGGTTTTCTGAAAATATCTTCAGCAATGATATTTCACTGCATGTCTGAACTTTATTTCAATAAATGTTATATAAATATTTAGTGTAATTTTTTTCTTTTTTTGAACTAATGCCCAAGTCTAAGTAAAACTTGATTCAGGTTTTCTAAGCTCAATCAGTGCAAGTGGCTTAGGGAAGACTGTATCCATGGATACTCAACCATTCTCTGATTTACCTGTGAAAGTATAACAAATCAATTTCTATGAATTGTGTGGTGGAAGGGAAAACATAGTTACTTATCTGACAGAATATAAAGAATAATTTAATGCTATGGAGGCAAAAAATGTGGGAGAAAAAGTGGGACAAATTGGATGATAAAACTTTAGCCATAAAAATTTTAACAGAGAAACAGGAAAAGAGAATCAGAAACTTGGGGAGCTCTTAAGCAAAGCAAAAGAAAATTGGGCCAGGAAAGTAAGCGATATAAGAAAAAAAGAACAACAAAGAGAAGAGGGAGAGTAAACAATATAAAAGGTTAAGTTTGGAAAAAGGGCTGCAGCTAACAGAGACATAGCTAAGGGAGTGGGCAGTTCGGAGGTTGGAACCTCCCATTGCTAAAATAAAATGTAAACATTAGTAGCAAAAGTGGCTTCATTAAAATAATAGCATCTTTCTAGGTTGGTGGGTATGAGGTACTTCCTAATCGTATCACTGGTAGCGCTATATTTATGCCACATGTTCTTGGACAGTACTGCCAAAGGTGACAGCAATAGAAACTGTATGTTAGATGGCATTGGTATAACCATGTTAAGATATGGGGCATGTTTTTGTTCTGGTGCTAAATTTAAGTGGTTACCAAATGAGTGCAATATCTCCCAGTTTAGAACATAACAGAAACCTTATTTTGTAGTGAAATAACATGGCCTGCAGTGGCAATATAAAATACCTACTTCACAGTGGTCATTTTTCTCATGTCACAACACATTTGCCTCTTGGAATATGCTAAAACATTCTATGCTAATTTTAATTCCAATTGCTGTACCTTAATCTGTGAATATAAAATTTATTTATTTAAATATTTCAACTCAGGATTCATTCATATTTATCATTTAAATTGATACAAACTGTTTAAAAAATGGATTTTTATACATAACTCCCCTTAATATTTTTCTGGCTATGCTACTGCAAGCTGAGGTAGCACAGAAAATTTATCCATAGTTTAAGCTAGGCATATAGGAATAAGTTTTGTATAAAATACTACATAAATTAAAATATGCAGGTAAATTAAATTTATTCAAAATAATAAATTGAACAAGTATTCTCTGGATAAAATTTTATTAGAGCCATGTATCTTATGACTAAACACCTAAGATATCCTTTGATCTCGCATAAGATAAAAAACAAATGAGGTGTTTCAAGTATAAAATGCATAAGGTGGTATCTCTAGTCTCATGTTTTTCCATGTCATACAGTTTTTAAAACCAAATAATATGAAAACACTGTTTCACCCACATTGCATGAGAAGATGCGCATAACCTCTATTCCATTTCAGTGAGTTTCCCTCTAAGATAACATCATCCTCAGTGGTCTAGGAGTACCACGTAACATTGAGTTCAAACCCAGCGGAGAGCAATGAATTTTTTGGGGTCTAAAAATCCTTAGTATAGCTTCCTTCGGAAGAGAAGTAAAGCCGGTGGTCCTGTATAGTAGAGTTATGGCACATAAAAGAAATTCAAGCCTGATAAAGAGGCCTCTGAGCAAAATTTCTGGTCTTTCACGTCCAATATAGAATGGGATGCTAAGAACCATAGAGCATCCATAAATAAACTCAGTTTTCAGTTTCTCTAAGATAATATTTTTGTAACAAGCTTATTCTTTCTGTCCAGGTGGTGCACAAGCAGTTCAACTCCCCAATTGGTCTTTATTCTGATGAGAACATAGCACAAACTATACAAGCTCAAACTGGAGCCACACCGTAAGTATTGCAAATTGTTAACTGTTTGTATTAAAATACCCACTTCCGCTTTTCATTTTATTTGAATAATAACATGTTGCTGCGTTTACATTTTAATAAAGTCAGTTTTCATTTGTAAAACCCTAGGAGCAATCCAAGAACGTCTACGCTCGACCGACGAAATCAAGTCAAAGTGAGGCAAGTAGAAAATGGAACCAACTTTTCTTTTTTCTACTCACTGCCTTTGGTGCTGTAGACAATATAAAATTTAAATAAAAAGCAAGCCAATGCATATTTTTTGTTGTTCTGCATGATCACAAATACATATGAAAATTAGCTGCATGGCTCAACGTGTAGCTATGTCATGTGATCAAACACAAATTTGGACTATTAAATAAAGTGCACGGTAATAAAATGTAATGGACTGAATTAACAATTCCAATGTTTGATAATAAAATGCACGCTTATTTTGGAAAATGCTTAACATAACACTCTTAGTCAACTATATTTGTTAAAACACTATGCATTCAGAGGGATATAACTAATTTTCTTGAAGCCCATTTCTGATGAACAAATATGCCTTCTTCTTAACATAGTGTAAAGCAGCATCAGTAACAGAAACAAAACAAGAGAGAACATTAACACATTTACCCATTTAACATATGTGGCATGCTCCAAAAGCTTCCACTAATATAGCAATAAAGGTATTAATACTTGCAGCATTCCTTGAATTAAACAAAATGCAATTTTGCAATCGATTCAGAAATGTGTTTTTGTAACTAGGTGCTGCTTAAGCAAAAATAATTATTACAGATCAGTTAAACTGCTACACCTTTAAATTGAAAGAGATGCGCTAATAATTTGATGGTTCCTCTATAATATTAGTGCGTAATAGTATATTGTAGCAACCCTAGGGGCAGTTAGCCCTGGGGATTGGTGACAACGGCAGTGAGTAGCGTCAGAGAGGGGGTGAGAAATAAGAACAAGAGCGTCTATAAAAACTAACTGTATTGTTCAATAGATGGGGTTTAGGTTGTAGACCATCTGGGGGTGAGAGATCTGTTATGCAAGAACTTAACTGTATGGGCACATGACTCACCTGTAAGACTATGGCAGGACTTGAAACACAGATTAAAACGTTTACTAGATAGGCTGGGGCACTAGACTCAAAACAGATGTAGCCTCTGTGTTGCAGCTGCTCATGAAGAGAATTGAGTGTTGACCCACTTATGTGGCCAATAAATATGCTTTTGGGGGACAGCTCAGCAACCTGTTGCCATCATTGCAACACTTTCTGAAGCTTAATGTAACCTGATGCAACTTCCTGATCACGGTTCGACATCCACAAAAGGTTGTTATAATATTGCCAAACAACTGTGGTAAGTGGAGAACAAGGAAGAGTTTGAAAATACGAGATGAAGTACTAACCCCTGTTGAATATGGTGGTTCCAGTAGCAAGGTCACCGACAATAACATTGGTGGCGAACTGGCAATCAATTGGTCAGCTTATGTAACTTAAATCCAAGTACTGAGCATGATGCCTTGTAATGATATGAGATTTCTTTTCTTTGTCAAGTGCTTGTAATTTATTAATTTGTCATAAAACTTAGCTTAGTTACTTAGGCACTAATGAATTCCAGCTCATCTGAGTGGGTTACTCTTCTCATTGTCAATTATGACTTTAATTGAAATGAATGAATATTATTACTTGAGATTGAAATTTGTAACAGCAGTGCTAAAATAAAGAAAGTAAACAAAACAAAAACACATTACTGCCTCTGAGGTCGAAATATCATCATTCTGGCTTCTCGACACAGAGGTCTTGGGTTTAACTCCCGACCGGCGCAGGGGGATTTTTTGTTTTATTAGAATTTTCCCTACCCTCTGCAGAGTTTGAAAAGTGTGAGTGTATTTAAATTTAGAAATGATTAAAATCCACCGTTGAAGAACCTACAGTCAATGAAATATTTCTCAAGTCAAAGCCCCTGATATGACCAAAGAACTTAAAGGAGGCTATTAAAAATGAAACAATTAAAAAAACAACAAAAGAGAGCAAACCAATAGCTTTTAATATTTCCATATTTTGGAATATTATTTATTTTAGCAGTGGATAAGTGCAACAAATTTTAAACAATGAATTCTGAGTGCAAAAAAATGAATATGTCAATATCAAAATTTAAGCATATGTGCACCGTTTACTGATTGCACTAATTGCAATCTTATTATGTTAACTGCAGTAAACCAAGTGTTATTTTGTAACTTCTTTTTTGAGGGGGGGCCCTTCAGTGTTAGAATGCTAATCTAGTTACAGCAATGCTGGAGATATATATTTTTACTTTCTCTACTACGTATAGTAAGTAGGGGAAGTATTGTATTCCACCCAAAAATTCGATACTGAGATTTCACCGGAAATATATGTTCTGATGCCCCCTGAATCCAAAAAAAGTATTTTTGGAAACGTGTCTGTGAACAGTATAACTCAGAAACGAACAGTCGGATAAACACCAAACTTGGTATTTAGGTTCAGTATCTTCCAGAGATGCGACACGAAGGTTTTCAAGAAAATCCCCCACCCCAGATTACCCTTTACATGGAACATTTTTTGAAAATTTTAATTTTCTCAAAAATGGCTCTAACAATTTTGATTAAAGTATCATATGTTTAAGATATTTTCATGACAAATGAAATGTATATCTCAAATTTTCTGGGAGTGTCTCCAAAAGTATTCTTCATTGTAAACTACTTTTGCATAACTGGTAAACCATAAGAGATAGACAAAATTTTACTACACAAAAAATGTAGATCGCATTAAAATACACAATTTATGTCATATACATTTTTTTTTTTTTTTTGAGTGAACCATTTTCGAGATATTGCTTCTTATTCCCTTAAATTTTCCAATACTTATACTTCTTCTCAAATTCGTTATTCCTTTTTTTTTGTCCTGGTGATGCAAAGAGAATGGAATAGCCACATAGCAACCACCTCTTAAAATATTTGACTACCGCTTAAAGCCTAGCAATTCCCCTTGCATCTACAAGAAAATTAGCAATAAGATTAACTTCTCGATATCTCGATTAACATGAAGCATATGGAGAATAAGCATTTGTAAAAATAGTTTGTACAAGAGTAGAGAAAGTCATGTGAGTGTAATACATCAGATTTTTTATAATAAAATCCTATGCTAAAAGATTAAAAAATATCCTATATTGCACTATAAATTTGAAGCTTAAATATACTATAGATATTAGGTACCATTAAAATTGCTGGTTAACAGCACATGAAAAGAAAAACAAATTTGATTAACGAGGTACAGGAAAACATAAGTGTAACTTGACCAGTATGAATTTATAATTTTAGACATTAAAACAAATTTTTAACTAATGGATTTCACATATAAAAATATTATCCATTAGTTTAATTATTATTTTATATCTCTAAAAACAATTACATTTCAAAGGCAAGTTATTTTTTAAAAGAAGGATTCAATAAGAAAATGTCTATAATAATGTATAACTCTACAAAACAACTCAAGCACCAAATACAAACACCCAATTTACTAGTAGCTGACACGTATGATTACTGATTGGTTTATATAGCAAATAAGTGCTATATGTTTGTAACTTTTCAAGAACCCTTTCCCTTGCATCAGCACAAGTTGTGAAAAATTTTCAAATTATACCATTCCTGTTCATCAAAATGTACTAACCTAACTTAAAATATATTTTAAACTTGAATAGAAATCACCAATAATTTGGAAGTTTTAGTATTTATTAAAGTTTATGATTTTCAGATATTTTCAAGCATTTATAATATACCGCAAAAATAATAATTAGAACTATAAATCTGACAAATTGTAAGGATAGGTTAAAGTGTATATTAAATAATATAACCTCCACAACCAAACTGTTATTCTGTTTTAAAGAAATATTCTTGTATTTATAAAAATTATATATTTTTCTCATACTACTAGATCCACTTGTTGGTAGCCTATCATTACAGCATTCAATATCAGATATAGGTTTTTATATGTCTTCAGATCCTGAAACTGTTTGATTTTCTAAAATATTTATTTCTATAGTTTATTCTCTTTACTTTTGATGTTTATTCTATGTTTCATTCATATGTTCTTACCATTTTTACATCCAAATGAAATTCATTGAATATATTTTATGTATGTTTAGTACAGAATATACGGATGCACTTCGGTTGTCCTCCATGGTGTAGTGGTTACCATGGTAGCTTCTACTTCCTGGGGTCGTGGATTCAAACTTGGCGGAGGGTGATGGATTTTTTCGGGCATAAAAATCCTTAGTATGGCTCCCTTCGGAAGGGAAGCAAAGCTGGTGGTCCCGTGTCATAGATTTACGGCATGTAAAAGAACCTCAAGCCTGATAAAGAGGCCTCTGACCAGTCTTTCGCACCCAATATAGAATGGGATGCTAAGGATCATGCCAGTTAAAGATCGTCCACAAATAAAACTCAATTTAATTTAAGTTTTGGTGCATTTTGTTGCAAAAATGATTACTCATGATACAAGAAGCCAGAGGAGCATAAACAAGAAAGCAATGAATGTAATGAAATACGAATAGAGGAAATTAACTACAAATGATTGGCACACTCACTGTTCTAATATTCATGTATTAGATCTACTCCTCTCTTCTAAACAACCCATTCATTAATTAATTTCTGGAATTTCAACAAAAGGGGAGCATGGCCAGGCAATGGATATATCAGTTTCCATTGTATTTCTCAGAAAGCTTTTATTTCCAAATAAAGTAAAAAATAGTGTTCACTTTCAGAGGAGATGCTAATGTGCAGTCAAAAATGAAGACAGTCTGGACATGTTTCACATGAATAGTGGCAGAGCATCAGAAAAATGCACAAGTCCTCATGACAATAGAAATCTTGTAATTTAGTTTTCATTGTTATAAGCTTGAAGTATAATTCATTTTCTAGAAACAAAACATTGTTTACTTTAAAATTATTAAGAACAAAATCTGATGTAGAACATTTACACAACCTTCTCTATCCTTTACAAATTCCATATACAGGGAGGGCCAAAAAACTACGAACCGGCTGCGCAGTGTTTTTCCTGTCCGTGTCCTCGGCGCTCGTTGCCATTTGTCTCTATCATAGAAAGGCACAGATGAATCTATACAACATTTTTAAAACTACTTTTAAAGGTTTTACTTACCAACTTTATGGAAGGAGATGCTGAAACTGGCCACCGTCGTTGTCCATACATTTTTGGCACCTCTTTAGGAAACTATCCATCACTTGCCATAGTTCGTGTTGAGAAATGCTGGCCATTTCCTGTCGGATATTTTGCTTTAATTCTTCCAGGGCATGTGGGTTTGTTTTGTGCACTGTGTTTTAAGCTACCCCAGAGATAGAAATCGCAGGGGTTAGGTCGGGGGACTGAGGGGACCACAAATCTCTACTAATAATTCTGTCCTCAAACACACTTTCATAAAGTTTTAAGTAAAGCCTTTAAAAGTAGTTTTAAAAATGTTGTATGGTTTCATCTGCGCTTTTCTATGATAGCGGCAGACGGCAATGAGTGCTGAGGACATGGACAGGAAAAACACTGCGCAGCTGGTTCGTAGTCTTTTAGCTCTCCCTGTATATCTTCATTTGTAGATCCAGGAAAGGCTAAGAGGGACTATAGCCACCCACTTTTAATTAAAGAAAAAGATGAAAATTGTTATACTTAAGATCAGGGTATGACAAATCCCGAGCACTTGGTTGCCATGGTAGCTTAAAATATTTAAGGTATCACCTGTTTTTTAAAATACCTTTCCCCATTCATATTTTAAATTTCTTGATCCAACATGACCTGCTCAAATTCACAAGTGATATCATAAATAAGCCTTTGAGGTCTACAGCTACATAATCTGTAAAACCAAGTAGATACCCATAATTATTATTTTAAATAAAAGTAACTTTCTCATTGTCTCTGTATGGGAGGAAGATAGATGCCCAAGCCTGCCCCTGCTTGCAAGACTGCATTATTTATTTTACAATAGTTATCTTCAATACATTTAAGTCTAACTGAAGAAGCCAGACACAACCAGAACAAACAGTATACACAAATGAAATATCATACCACTCTCAAAGAAATCATAAATAACGATGAGTATGATGGCAAAAATAATTCACTTGTTCAGGGTTATTTATTTAGCTGAAGAAATGCTGCATAATGCCTTTTATCCTGTAGTACCACAAACAAACTTAATGCATTTGCTGACAACAGCCATTTTTACTGAAGTTTTCTTCTAATTATACTTTTCAAAGCATAATTAGAAATTGAATGTTACTGCATATATTTCCTTTGCTGCATGTGTTGTGCAGGTTCACTAAAAACTGAATAATATTTACTGCTTATTAAGTTCTATGTTTCTGCAATGTATTTAAGTACTAAAAATAAAAAATAAAACTGAACATTTAAAAATATATACCATACTTACTCACATGTTTTCCTCCTTCCTCCTCTTTACTCTTACATACAACATAAAGTGCTTTTGAAAATATTCTGAGTCAGTATGAATTGCACATCCTTTTCACCTTTTGTCATTTCATAGTTATTACATTCACAAAAAAGTTGTATGTTAATCACATATTTGCAAAGAAATGATTTCAGTTTTAATACATCCTTTGTTAGTGATCTTCAACTGTTTATAAGACAAAATAGCTATAAGGTGTGAGTGCAAGCCCCTTATACCCCCAGACCCCTGGTACTTTTTATTATCTACTATAATTTTTTGCCCCCCCCCAACTTTGCTTCTAATTCCTAATCTTGCGGCCTCTGGCTGTATTTGAGAAAATAAAAAAAAAGGAATACAAAGAATGCAGTTTGTGCATCCTGAAATCTTAATATTTAACTTTTGAGTGAAATGCAATACCTTCTCCACTACTACAGACAAGTGGTAGAGAGAATTATATACAAACAAAAGAAATAAAAATCAACATCTTTCAATGATTCTCTTACCAAGGAATAGCATATAGCTGTGCTCCTAATTGTAGCTGTAGGTTGCATTACATTTAAAGAAAAAGAACAACACAGTGAACCTAACTCCCTGTTTATGCTTCGGTTTTCACAGAAACCTATCCCTGGGGATTTTTGTCCCTTTTATGCACATGGTTTCCTAATTGATATGCTGAATCTTATTGTTGAACAAACTATTTGTTTTTAATAAATATAAAAATAGTAAATATAAATAAACATTTAATATAAAATTGTAATTAATGGATTAGGTAGCAATGTTTCGTATTTTCCCCCCTGATATATATTATAATAGATTTCAGTTTTCTTTCTTTTCCTCCAGTTCTTTTTATGAAAGGGACCTACAAAACTTCTAATTAAAAACGGTTAAGGACTTTTTCAAATCTTTCAGTTTCTTATACCATTACTAGGAACCATTGAGAAGTTTAATAACTCAATCATACAACATTGGATAGGGTAACCGATAAATAAATTGGAGGAAACAAAACCAGAAAATTGGTACATTGTATACAATGCAAGTAACTTAATGTGACAGTGATCCATATTGGTTTGCAGCCTTTCTGCCCCTACAACTTGATCACATTTGATTTGATACCTTAGCTGACGTATTTGCACAAATGATGCATGGCAGTGGACACAGCCCTTGACCAAGTCTTGTATGTAAGGTGTTTAATCATTAATAATTAAAGATATATGTAAATAAATAAACATAATTATTAATACCTAGATAAATTTCCAATATCAGCGTAATATCATGTTTATTAGCATTTTTATGCTTTTAGATACAAGGAACATTATCATCAAACCTAAATTTGTTAGTGCATATTCAATGCTATGATGTTGCTCTCAAACAATTTCTTCTGTGGAGAGAATTGGTTAGAGCTTAAAATCAGAAATATTATAGTTTTCCTTTCCTTACTTAAAATAATTTAATATTAATACTGTACATTTTGCAACTTGAAATATGACACATCAGGTTTTGTTTGGAAACTATTTGAACTGTTTGCAAATTTACGATCTGTACTAGTGTCAGCTCCAGAAGTTAATAAGTGAGAGAAGTTGCGCCAATACTATAGGTACCCATTCCCATAGATTAGCTACCGGTCAAGTGATTGTAAGGACCAAAATACTTAAAATACACTATATTAAATTTTAAATATTTTATGACGTTTTCTTTGCCATTAAAATTGTATGCTGTTTTTCATAGAATGTATTCCATCTTTAGACAATGCAGTACATTCATGTAATGTTGGTTGCAAACAAGTTCACAAACAAATGGGCTGCAGTAATTTACATTTAAAACTCTTGGTACTTTTTGTTCTTGAGCTCTATAAATGATAAATAAAAACCACAAAATATGATCTTCTGTACAAAATGGCATTACATATAAGATGTTGCAAGTAACTTCCTTACAAATGCTTTTCCTACATATGAAAATACATATGTAGCATTTGTATGTTACATATTAAAACTAGAATGTTTATCTTATCATCTATGCAGCAAAGCTTAGATATAAAAGCAAAACCAATATGTGAATAACTATGGTATATTTTTCTCCTGTTTTCATTAATCTATGTTATATCTTTCCCTTAAGGCACTCTACCTTCTTTGTCACTTACCTTTCTTGTTTTCATTTTATTAAGTAGTTGTAACCTAATACAAAATAAAATATGAGGAGAATAGAGGAAAAACAATCAGAATTTTATATATTTGTGGAACTTGTTCTACACTATTATAGGGATAGTGCTACATTCATGACAAAATACAAAATAAACAAACTGTTCACTAAACATGTGCTACAAACTAAGTTGTACAGGGAAAAACGTAATTATTCACTTAAGCACCCAGTGACATTTGTTTCAAGCCTGTTTTAATATGTGGTAAATAATACCGTAAAGATGTTTTGGGATATATTTTTTAGAGCAAAAGTTTAGTTTGATCACAATAAATGTTTAAAAACTAAATAAATATTACAACGTGCATGCACCACAGCGATCCCGCCTTAGAATCTACGGTAACACAAAATACAATTGCAAGGCTATGCATTTGAACTTACCTCAGGTTGAACTTCTCAAATGCAGCAGATACATTTGCCATTAAAATCACGCACACTTCCTAGTGTTATACCATAAGAGGATAGGAATAGTTAACGGAGGGGACTCCTAGCATCTCGACCCCCAATGGATCATTTGTGCATACAACCCCAGGATGGACAGATAAGGTGAGGGAACAGCAAGAGACGTATGGGCTGTATAGAGGCCGTCGCAAGTCGACAGAGACACGCAGAATCCTCTAACAGTTCCAGGCTTGACACCCGGCCACGGGAGGGTCGCTCGGAGTCGTCCCTCTAGTGGGATCGGAGGAACACGACCCGGCACTGGAGGCTCGACAGGCTTCCCTCTATCAGGGCCGAGTAGTTCCAAATCTCAAGCCTCTGCGCCATCTGCCCGATACTAACCGAACCACAGTCCCGGACTCAACCTGAAATATGAAAGGGAAATGACACGAGAGGAAATGGGGGAGGGAGAAAATCCATGATAGAATACACCACTACAGCATTCGTCTATGTCAACAAGGGAAACCCACGAAAAACCCGTGGTCAGAGTAGGCGGCCATCGGGAATCGAACTAGAGACCTCCCGAATGCGAGCGGAGCCATCTCGCTCGGTTTATATCATAAGTTCTCCTTCGTTTAGCACTTTCATCTCAATATCTGTAATAGTATGTATTTTAAATGATATTCAATGTTTTTTCGCTTATTGGAATTATTAATATACTCGCAGTGAACAAAGGTACTAAATATTCTATCAATACATCCACTACCAGTCCATTTCAATACGCAAATAGATCAATTACACAAGGAACCTGACTTTATAACTCATTTGTCTACCACTTTAGTACCACCTATTTTGTCTTGCACCAGTAACCACGGCACATTAGCTTGCATCTGTCCATTGTTCACGCTCAGTTACATAAAACCAAAGCAGCAATAACGACAGAATAATACTAAATAAATGACTACGCTTACCTTAAAGCCTAGCCGCGGCGAGAAAAAGTGATGAATCCTGTCTTCTAATTTGGGAAATGTCCTGTTGCAAATGTATTCTGCGCCGAAAGAATGATGTTTCTGCTGAAGTGTACATCCTGTTGTCCACAATTTTCACAAGCAGTCCTTCAAAATGTTATGATTAATAAAGAACTGCAAAATTTGATCCTCCGGAAAAGTTAGTTTTACAACACTCGCAACTCATCTTCACTCCAAATGCCCGCAAGAACTCGACAAACAGTGTCGATATTCTTTTTTTTTTTTCATTTGCGCACACATATATGCTTTGTTTTGTAATAATATTACATACGATAATTTAACATTTTCTTACAGAATAAACGTCTAAGATAGCATCAACATGCATTTTTACCATTTCCTTAAAAATCTATGCACCTTATAAAAAAAATTGGTTTTGTGGATGCATTTGAATCGTAAAAGCGAATATAGAAACCCAATTGGAGGCTTAAAATCGTATGCTTTGAAATGTACGAGATGGACGTATCACAACCCTCCAATTGACACCAGAGTGACTTTCAAAGAACAAAATTAAGCGAGCGGAAAAGAGTGTAGTGTGGTAGATATGAATTAGGTGCAAGGAGCAAGTTCCTTGATAAGTATCTTTTTAAGTTTATTATTATTTCTCCATAACTTTCCCAAAAAGACACCCCAAATAGTATATTATGCAACAAAACTATAATTGTAGTAATTAGGATGCGAGCATGTTTAACAAACGAGCGTCTTAATTACCATTATAGCCAAGTTGTCTAGGACTGTTTTTGGTCGACCACTCTATAATTTCAAACCTTTGAGATTTTACAAAAAGATCTTACTTTGTTAATTGTGTGTAATTAAATGCTGATCAGATAGCAGTACTGATGTTAGGACCTTGAGCGTGTTTGTGAATAGTGCAACAGATGGCAGCACTTTTGAGCCCATGCCATATTTATTGATTTTGTTTGCAGATAACCTGAAAGCAACACATTTAAGCGAAGGAAATGAAATCAATTTATTAATATTGCTTCCTTGATTTTTGTGGCAATAAACTGTTGCAACCTTCAAAACCTGTGTCTCAATTTCCAGCAGTCTTAGATTTTCTAAATCAGTGCCAGTTTTAAAACTTGTGCCTGCCATTTATGCCTGCTTCTTTGAAGGTGTTAAAATGCATGAGCAATAGGGGAGCTGTGCGTGCCACCAAGTAAGATCATAATGACTCGCTGAAATATTGTGGATGCCATAACCGTTCAGCTACGTCACATGTAATCAGCGTATTATAGTGTAGTCGATTAAAAATGTTATTACAGTATTATTTAGTACATATTAAAATGGGTTTGAAACAAATCACCGGGGTGCTTAAGTAAATAATTACCGGGAAAAATTATTAAAGCCAAAAGGTAATATAATACACCCCTATGCAGCCAAAAGTGAATTTTTTTATTGTTTTTCCCCTGTACTTTTTATGTATATATTGCTCAGATACAGATAAAAATGCACTGTTTCTTACTTTAGACACTGCATCATAAAGCTTTAGAGTAACATTTTAAATATCTGAATAACTTTAACAACTTTGTCTTGCTATTTCTAACTTAACAGTTAACTTTAAAAAAAATATATACATAGATATCTTTTCAGGCTGCTTTTCTTCCCCATATTCATTGCTTTAGTTGGAAAACAGATTAAGGACACACTGAATATTAAATTTTGTTTGTTATAGTTGAAAACCATTTATTTTTTGTTATAGTTGAAATCAAATTCAACATCTTGCTAGAGATTGCTTCACAATTGGGCAATTTAAACTAATAATTTTGTTGTTATCACAATTTTTCCATTTGTCTGCTATAATTTAAAACATGGCCCCTGTGTCATTTCAACTAGGTATTTTTGTATCTACTTGATAATGTATCAGAAACAGTATATCTACAAAACATTCTTAATATTTCACACCGCCTATTTGTTCAAATAAATGTTTGTTTTATAAAGCAAACAAAACTAACTAATAAGTTTATTTAAAAAAAAACAACCTAGAAATGAATTCAATTAAGGCCATAGGTGATGCTGCACTAGAGTACCTAACATTGTTTAATCACACTGTGAAGTTTGTATTTCAGATGAATATCATTGACAGAAGCGCCATTTCAGTTTCAGTTGCTTAGTGGTGGGGGCAAGATTGCCTGCAGTTTCCCAAATTTTCATGTGAATTTTAATAGCACATTGAGTCTAAAAGAAAGTGTTATTTTATTTCTTAAATGTGAGATATTTGTATTAAAAGTACAGTTGTCATAATTTTTCTTTTGTTAAAGCAATAATGACCAGTAGTCTAATTATTATTTCTTGTAACTTAGGAGAAAATTTGACCCCTCTCTGAACCCCGTAAATGAAGCCCCTGATCATAGATCTTTCCATATTTGATTACATTGCATTAAAAAAAATTTAAGGGTTTTAGCATTAACTATTCAATTTATTTTGCACCTCAGATTATCTTCATTGTTATAAAACCTCTTAACTGGTACAATTTGCCATTTTGAGATTATGATGTCATTTGATCTTTGCTTTCCAAGTTTCACAATTTGGAAAACATCCCAAGGCAACTAATGCTATCTATGCAGCTAAAGTTTCAAACAATCTTAATCAAAATTACTATTATGAACCAGTGGTGAATTAATTTCACAAAATAACTATATGTAACTCATTTATTGGATAGGTAATGCATTTTTCAGTACCTAGTTATAAATGCCTTCCTAATAGAATAAAATGTATTATTCCAAACAACTTAAGTTGGGTGTAATTGGCTGCCATAAATATATTTATACAAATTTAAATTTGTAGTTACATACAAGTCAAAAACTGGCTTTGAAAATTAAATTAAATCCATAAATTAAATTAAATCCAGAATGCTAAGTACTAATTTTAATTTACTTAAGATTAATAACATTCACACAAATATGGAATAAAGAGATACATTTATCATTCCTGTATATTATACCAGTAGCGGCTTGTGAGTATGCGTTTTGGATGTTCATAAAATTAATAATAATAATAATAATAATAATAATAATAATAATAATAATAATAATAATAATAATAATAATAATAATGCATAACCTGTCTGATGAAAGAAAGAATTGGTTTTGTGAATGTTTGTTGTTGTGTACTTAATTATGTACACTATGTTAGGGCAAGAACAAAATAATGTGTAAATTAAATTGTAGTTGAGAATATAGATGGTATGGAGAAACCGGAGAAGTTTCTGTGCTTGTGCACATTATCTACTTCTGCCCTAGTGTGCTACAACTGTGGCACTGATGTAAAATTGTAGTGATAGTGGAAACAGAGTGCAGCAGAAACTTCACACGCTAATGTACTTCTTCAAGTGTGCACAACCCGTATGCATTTAGCCCCATAATGTACTTAAAGTCATACCAGTTGCACATGTACAGAAGCTCCTTAAAACATGCACAAGTCAAGATGTGCTAGGGACCCTGTTGCCTTATGTTTCATTGAGTTTAGAGGAGAAGTACAGTAGAAACACTGATTTTGAATTACGCATATACGTTAGTGTAATAGCATTCAAAGACAAAATAACC
This sequence comes from Deroplatys truncata, assembly GCA_030765065.1. Taxonomy (NCBI): domain Eukaryota; kingdom Metazoa; phylum Arthropoda; class Insecta; order Mantodea; family Mantidae; genus Deroplatys; species Deroplatys truncata. The sequence goes on from CM060987.1 coordinate 24,504,218, forward strand.
AATAAATCTGCAAGGCATCGAAAGTTAGGATGTTCACATGCTCTTATACAGCAGCTGCCTCTGATTGTACCCCATTAAATATTTCTGTAAAGAAAGAAGAAAGAAACTGATTATAAAAAATTAATTTTGTGCATTTTAATAGGCCAATTTTCTGATTTACCACCACTAAGCTTTCACTCTGATGACTAGCTCATGTGAAGTATTCCCAAGGCCCAATTGGTTCAGAGACCATGGTAAAAGCTGTAGGTCCCCTTGTTCCTTCACCATATACCATTGGAGGTAATAGACATCACCCCCATCATCTCTTCCTACAACAAGCTATCCCTGAAGATCAGTGACCATATGGGGAGCATTGGAAACAACAGCAGCAATATTTTGTTATTTACTCCTTCACTATTTATTACTGCTCAGGTTACTTTCCTTTCAAAGCACTTGCTTCTGGCAAAATGTTGCCCCCTGAAGCTCAGCTTTTCCTCTGATACCAGGGACTGGAAATGATGCACTGACTGTTGCTGTTTGTTGCCAGCAGTTGGTTTTGCAACTACCTACCAATGTTTGTTTCTTCTTTTTGCATATTACCTTTTCTTTATATTCCTTTCCCTTTTGCTTCTTGCAATCCTTTTTTTCCTGTCTGTCCTCTGTGTGAAAACTACAAACTTAAAATTTAAACATATAATTTACATTACTTTTTCTTCTTTTAATTACTACATGTGCTCTTTATTTCGCACTTCTAAAAAAGTCTTTTGGACTTACCTTATGAAGTATTATAAAATTTTTTGTGTGTCCTGTGTTGAAGAGTGTGAGTTTATTATATATAATATGTAAATGGTTCCAACTAAAGCAATGAACATTTATCAGCCATATAATTATGGATAATGCATGTCATAAATCCTCAATTTCAGTGGCTTGAAAATGTATTTTTATACCGTAAAGTAGTTTTTATTATTATTCACATTGCACATTTAAATGTTCCATTTATTTTATGCTGTAAAGAACATTTTCTGCATATCTAATCTTAGTATTTTCATTGATCTTTCTTTCCTCAAACAAAAAATTCAAATCCAACAACAACAACACGGACAAACTCCCAAACCATGGCAAAAACAATAAACTTATCTCACTGTTCTTAACGTGTCCTCATTCCCACATCCCTCTACATTCCCACATGTCTTACCTTTGATGCTAAAATGCTTTTCCACAAACTCTGCGAGAAATACCCTGCACTGACACATACAAACACATTATGGATATACATACAGCATGAAACCAACGCTGAGCTTTGATCCAGCCAAATCTGAAACATTCAAAGCACTTCAGGAATCAGAACTGGGAGACCAGATACAAGAAGTACCAGTACCTATTGAACCAAAAGTCTTCAGTCCAACGAAAAGCTTGCAGGCAAAGGTAAGCCAATGAGAACCCAATAACCTGATAATGTTCTTGTTCATACTTAGTAGTAACAGTATAAAAATATCTTAATGAGTTCTTCCAGACTTACTGAAATTGTCTTTTTACAACTTCATTTTTTATAAAAATTATACATTTTAAAAGAAAAATTTCACAGAGTTTTAAAATTCATTTTCACCCACAGTATTGAACAAACAAGCAATTCATTTTAACATCTGCAAAGCATGCTTTATATTTATTGCAGTCTTGAAACTAACTGAGAAGTAAAGCTACTGAAGTCAGTCACTGTTATTTAAGACTTTGCTGATATTATATAATTCATATCATATTACTTTCTCTACTACGTATAGTAAGTAGGGGAAATATTGTATTCCACCCAAAAATTCGATACCGAGATTTCACCGGAAATATATATTTTGAGACCCCCTGAATCCAAAAAAAGCATTTTTGGAAACATTTCCGTGTGTGTGTGTCTGTCTGTGAACAGCATAATTCAGAAACAAACAGTCGGATAAACACCAAACTTGGTATTTAGGTTCAGTATCTTCCAGAGAAGCGACACAAAGGTTTTCAAGAAAATCCCCCCACCCCAGATTACCCTTTACATGGAACATTTTTCGAAAATTTTAATTTTCTCAAAAATGGCTCTAACGATTTTGATTAAAGTATCATATGTTTAAGATATTTTTATGACAAATAAAATGTATATCTTGAATTTTCTGGGAATGTCTCCAAAAGTATTCTTCATTGTGAACGACTTTTGCATAACTGGTAAACCATAAGAGATAGACAAAATTTTACTACACAAAAAATGTAGATTGCGTTAAAATACACAATTTATGTCATATACATTTTTTTTGTTGAGTGAACCATTTTCGAGATATTGCTTGTTATTCCCTTAAAATTTTCAATACTTATTTTCTCAAATGGGAATTCCTTATTCATTTTTTTGTCTTGTATATGCAAAGAGTATTAATCTGTGGCAAAGGGAATGGTGCTGCACCTAGCAACCAGTTATTAAGAGATATGTATATGCTTAAAGGCTACTGTATTTCTATATTGCCCTTGTAAATATATATTCCCCTTACATCTACAAGAAACTTAGCAATAAGATAGTCTGCAAATGTTTATCTCAACATGAAGTAGATGGAGAATAAGCATTTGTAAAAATAGTTTGTACAAGAGTAGAGAAAGTCATGTGAGTGTAACACATCAGATTTTTTTATTATGTTCAGATCTAAAACCAGTAATGATATAGAAAAGATAGTTTCAAAGTGCAATTTACACATGTGTGACTGTATTATTTCCATTTCAGTGCAGCTTATATATGGTTTCTTATTCTTTAAACACTGCAAACCTGTCTTTTACCACTGTTATAATTAGAGCTTGGCATTTGTTCCTTTGCTTAGCATCGTAGGCTTTTTATGTATAAATATGTTTCACACTTACTGGAGTAAGATTACTAATTTTATAGTATCTTTATTTATGGGTACCTATTGAAATTTTTTTTTTTTTTTTGCTTGCTTATTGAAATTTCATTATTTATGTTATTGGTGGTTATTTATTAATTAATGTGATGTTAACCTTAGTATTGAAATTAATATTTTGCGCTCTGAGCCAATTAGCCATTACTGACAACGTGCCTGAGGAAGTTTGTAATAGCAGCATTCTTTCCTAACATCAGCAGTTGCATTGTTTCATGTAATAAAATAGTGGCTATTTAACACAATAATGCATATGTAAATTTTCAACTACAAAAAAAATGATTTGTTTACAACTGGAAAATCAATCATTCTAGTATTAACTCATCACTTTGTTCATTCATATGATTGCTTTATTGTCTTTGCTTCTCATGTGGGCAAAAATGCAGCAATAACCTAAAAAGACAAGACTTATTTCATTGCAAATGCAACAATACCTCTTTAACAATAATGCATAACAGACTCAATAATAATTACAAACCAGCATGGGAGTGTAAAACATACTCAAAAGAACCAATAATAAATTTGCTATATAACAAAATACATAGTAACTGAAGAGTGAAAATTTAAATAAATAAAGTTTATAGTTTACATTTCATTAAGAGAATAGTGGAATTTTGTAAATTTAACATGTAGTATAGGGGATATGGCTTTTTGATGCTTTTATACTGCTCTGTCATGTCAAAATGTGGTTTTAAGTGGTAAATGAATAAATGATCGTGCCTACTTCAGTGCTTATCATTACTAATAGTTTAAGACAAGGATGTAAACTAAGTTCCATCATGTTTAATTTATTTATAGATAATACGAAGTGTGGCAATAAAGAAACCGGAGTGATTGTTGTGCGCATTTCCGGCTTCGTTGATGACAAAGAGAAGAGTGGGGGATTGGCTTTGGGACTCTTCCTGACACGTGTACAAAATTTCACGCTACTGTAGTGGTTAGTCTGGCTGGGAGCCTTCTTAGAAATGGGTCGTGTATCTGAGCTCCGTCGGAATTATGCTATGCTCTAAAGTAGAACAATGTGTTAACATCAAATTCCTCACAAAACTTGGAAAACCTGCCACAGAAACTTACGATTTGTTAAGCAAGTTTATGGTGATCAGTGTCTATCTCGTACACAAGTTTTCGAGTGGGTTAAGAGGTTCAAGAATGGTAGAGAAGATGTCCTTCCATTTCGAAAACTAAAGAGAATGTGGAGAAGCTCAGTAGAATTGTTGGAGAAGACCGCCTGAAGGTCAGCCTGTCAATCAAGTTTATTATACAACTGTTCTGAAGACCCTCCGTGAACATGTGCAACGAAGGAGACCAGATCTGTGGAAGAATCGCTCTTGGATTCTTCATCAGGATAACACACTGGCCCATAACGCAATGTCTGTGAAGAGGTTTTTGGCGAAAAACAAAATTCCAGTGATGGAACATCCACCGTATTCTCCTGACCTAGCACCATTCGACTTTTCTCTTCCCAAAAGTGAAGCCTGCGCTCAAAGGAACCAGGTTCGGATACATGGATGCAGTGAAGGAAAACGTGACGAGACTTCTCAACAGCATAACAGAGAAAGACTTGCAGCACTGCTACCAACAGTGGAAAATTTGCATGAAGTGGTGCTGGGATTGGGGAGGGGACTACATTGAAGGGGACAACATTTCAATTGTGTAAGCCTTTTCAATAAAGAGTTAGAGCATCGGTGTGGTTTCTTTATTGCCACACCTCGTATATTAGAAAGAGTTAGGGAAAGTAATGGGCACTGCCCTATATTAATGAACAAGGAGATACCAGGGGTGCTGTATGCAGATGACTTAATGGTAGGAGCTATATCCGTAATAGGCTTACAAAAAGCAATTAATGAAATACACAAATTTTGTACAGAATGGGGAATTTGAGTAAATGTAAAGAAATCAAAAGTTGTATTCAAAGCAGAAATAAACTAAGAAAAGATGAATGATTGTACCTGAATGGACAACAGTTAAGAGATAGTAAAGGAGTATAATTATTTAGAAGTAAGATTAAGTAATAATGGTGGATGGGAAACACATGGTAGGAAGGTGATGGCAAAAGGCAAAGCTGTTATAACAGGATTAAGAATAAGTAATTACAAATTGGAAATGTCTGTTAAATGGTTGGAAAGGATGTATGAAACATTGGCAGATACCAAAATGTTGTATGCAGTAGAAATATGGGGATTTCAGAATTAGACAAAAAGGTAGATCAGCTATACAGATTATTTTGCAAAGAACTTTTGAAATTAATCAGATCAGCACCAAGAGAAGTAACACTGGCAGAATTAGGAAGAACAGGTAGGAAAGGAATAATTATGGAAAGAATCTTGAAATATTGGTAGAGGTGCCTTCAAAGAGAAGATCAAGATATATTAAAAATGTGTGAGAGTCAACAGAAAATACCTTCAAATAAGAATCGGTGGTGGGCAGGGATAGGAAGAGAGTTGGAGAGGATAGGAATGGGTAATATTTGGCAACTAGAAGAAAAAAGTAACACATTTTGGAAAGTAGTGAGAAATAGGATAGAAGATATGGAGAAGCAAGAAATCTGGGGAAGTCTTGAAAATAAAAAGTCCTTAAGTTTATATAGAACAACAGAGAGAGATTGGGGGAGAGAAGGTTATGTTGACGTATGTAGCAGACAGGAAAGGGAAGGTTTAGCATGGGTGACAACAGGGTCTATGTTCCTTAGAGGGTTATGAGGGAGTGAATCGTGAACATGTGTCTGTCATATGTGGAGAAAAGGAGAATAAGATGCATTACTTGGTAGAGTATAAAGACTTAGAGAAGTGGAGACAGGAGGTTTGGGATCCAAATGGGACAAAATGAGCAAGGAAATTATAACTATAAAAATATTAGCAGTTAAGGGAGGAAAGAGAATAAAGGATATGGGAGAGTTTTCAAGGAAAAATGGTTAAGGAAAGTAAAAAAAGCAAGGGGAAAGGAGCAGGAAGGGCAAGAGAAAGGAGAATAATAGAAAGTAGGAATCAGGGAAGTTGAAAGGGAAGGAAAAGAGTACGGGCTAACTGAAAGCGAAAGGGCCGGGATGCCAGGTGCAAAGTGGCCCTTAAAAGGAAAGAAAATTGGACTGAATTTGTACTAGAATGTAAGAGCTTTAAGAATTGAAATTTTTGTATGTTGTACAAAATAAATATTCTATTCTACCAATAGTGTCTATATTAGTGCTTATTTTGAGCTTGTAGTTTTTATTTGCCTGCCTTTTTAAGTTTTTTAGCACCTATTGTGCCAAGCTCTGGTTATAATTGCTCATTTATTCACGACTTTTATACAAGAACAAATTTATTTAATTCCTTTTTTTTCCCCCTATGTATTATAAATATATTCTCAAAATAGATTAATTTATTAGGAAGCTATTAGAAAGGAAATTACTGAAATTATTAGAGCATCTTCCTCCTCCTAATAGGAGATATTCTTTCTTTTAGATTAGCTTATCTTTGTTCATATTACTGCCAACATTATTTATACCTATGCTGTCAACAAGTAAAAGGAGCAGTGGATGATACAATTAAGTTGGCTGTACCTATCTGATATACTGGCACTACACGAGTACTTGTAACATAATGGCCACCAAACTCATGACTACACTGCTCTTGTAGATAGAACCAAATTTTAGATTTGCTTATAACTTTGTGAAATAGTATCTTGCTTTCCAGTTAAAACTTTAAAAAGATGATTGGCAATGCTGTAGTTTATGCTTATTTCTTTAGATGAATGTTTTATGGTATAATACATTAAACAAAAACAGCAAACCATAAAACAGTTGGGCAGTTTTTAATTCTGTGATATAGTATATTTTCATGGTCATAAGGAACAGTAAAAGGAGAACATGGAGAAGGGGTGTCTTTTCATAGTTTTCCATATAGAAGAAGCTTATCACAAAGGTTCAAAACATAGCTGCATACTGTATAATGATTTTGAGGCAATTTCTCTCATGCTGGAGAGGAAAGATAAACTATAAAAAAAAATATTCATGTTATCTTAGCAGAAGAATATAACACGAAGACAGCTGGCCATGGATTTGGAACACCCAATAGTGGCTTGTCAGTATACATTTTGGGTGTTCATAAAATGTTAAGTTAGATAGCCCTGAAAATTGAAACAGATCTGCTGCATAATAGTTATAATTATGAATAAATTGGTACAACTGCAGCTGCACCTAACAACAATAATAATAATAATGCATAACTTGTCTGAGGAAAGAAATTTCTTTTTTTATGTTTGTTATGTGCATAACTAAGTACACTATGTTAGGGCAAAAAGAAGTAATGTGTAAATTAAATTGTAGTTGAGACTATGGGAGGTATGGAGAAACTGGGAGAAATTTCTGCACTTGTGCACATAACCTATTTCTACTATAGTTACTCTAACTTCTGCCTTAGTGTGCTACTACCTAGTGGCATTGATGTAAAATTATAGTGAGAAATATGGAAACAAGAGTGCGGGAAAAGGTTTACATGCTAGTGCACTTCTTCAGGTGTGCACAACCTGTATGTATATGGCACATAAGGTAACTACATCATACCAACTGCTTATGCACAGAAGCTCCTTGAAACATGCATAAGTCAAAATGTGCTAGCGGCTGTGTTGCCCTGTCCACTACTACTAGCGGCATATATCCTGTCTCATTGAGTTTAGAGGAGTAGCGCGGTAGATTTAAATGCTGTGGATTTTAAATTACCGCATATATGAGGGCGGATTGATAAGTCCATGCCTTTGATAAGAGATGGCATTCTAATTGCAGATTTCTTGTTTGCACCCAAGTCTTACATATATTCTGGGTATAAATGCAGAAATTCATCGCCATTTGTTTCTTAGAACATTGCTGAGAGCCTCTAAAATAAGCAGATGTGTGTTGCTTCATAGAAAATGGAGAAAAGTGAATTTCATGTTCTGATAAAGCACTACTTTTTGCATGGTAAGATGGTGAAGGAAACAGAAGAAAAGCTGAACAAGTATTATGGGGACTCTGCTCCATCACATGGCATAGTTCACATGTGGTTCACAGAATTTCAATGTGGCCATTCGAGTACAAGAGATGCCATGTGCAGAGGACAGCCAGTTGAGGTCACAACAGAAGAAATGGTGAGCAAAGTTCATGATTGAAAATCACCAAGTGAAAATCCGTGAGATAGTCAAGACTGTAAACATCTCAAGTGAACGGGTGTATAACATTCTGCACAAATTTTTGGGTATGAGAAAGCTGTCAGCAAGATGGGTGCCATGACTGCTCACAGTTGAGAACAAGCGGAATCATGTGACCATTTCACAGGGATGTTTGAACTTGTTCCACCGCAACCCAAGTGAGCTTGCTGGGAAGAAATTCACATGCAATGCACACATCATGGCAAAAACAACCTCATATTTTGCAGAATTCAAAAAATCATATTTTTGGAAGGGTTAAAAAAAATTGGAGACATCTTGGACAATGTATATTGAAATGAAAGGAGAAATAAAAGATTTTTTTGGAAAAAATTGTTATTTTCTTTAAAAAGTCACTGACTTATCAATCTGCCCTTGTACATTACTTTTAATGGCATTCAAAGGAAAAATAACCAATAAATCTGCAAGGTGTCAAAAGTTAGGGTGTTCATGTGCTCTTATTGCAACAGCATCATTGGGAACACCACTTGAAGACAGAGAAAGACATGACATGTGTTTGGAATGCTAGTTAATTGGCTACTGTGACATTTTTTTATAAAGCCCAACAGTGAGCTTGAAGATACTATAAGTTCTTTTCAAGGCACTCTTATCAATACAACATAGTAGTTACAAATTTATGGTCTGTGCCCATAGACTGTTGAGACTTGTTGGGATGTCATCATTTCGAGATTTAAGAATATGGTAATCTTATCTCGTGGAAAATCAGTTGTTGATGTGAGCCAATGTAATTTAGCTAGCCAAAGATATTGCCTTTGGTTAAATAGCTGGCAACCAATTCAACGTACAAGAATCTGTTCAAATTACAGTAGCCTAATGAAAACGATAAAGCAGCAATGTCAGCACAAATGCAGTTTTGTTACCTTCAGATCAGCTGCAGTCAGTGCTAAGATTTAACATAACATAACCACCTCCATTGTGTGAGAGCAGGGAAGCAAACTGTGAACAGAATATGGAACTGGACATGACTTTATATGGGTTATCTCTATCTGCCATTACTTAAAAATATTGACAGTAGCAATAAATGTCATAATGCAGCTGTGTTTTAAACTGCAGGAGTATTACATTACATTATGCAGTAGTAAAATCTCAGGAAGTTTCAGTTCAGTCATTATTACCATAAACATACACAAATCAGTTACATGGAAGGTAAACACCCAGTGTGTGACATTTGCAGTTAATTTTCAATCATCATGTTGAGTAGGTACTAATATGATGTATTACATAACTCAGCTTCACTGTTTATGGTGACCAAAACAATGCAGGGTTTTCAGAAAATAAGCCAAAGAAATACCTATGTAGAATAAAAACCAATTTGCATACTGAGTAAATTCATAGTCACCTGTTGGAGAGGGTTATGAGCAATATCAAGAAACAGCACCCCTAACCTGACTAAGATATTTTTAGGCCTGTAATAAAAGAATCATAATTTCTCTCAATAGTTTTGTTTTAGACTAATTTATTTTTAATCAGTCAAGTAGAAGCACATTTATAGCATCAAATTCTTTACTACGAGGGCTGATCAACAAAGACTGAGACTGATTTTTTCCTGTAGCTTCCGTGATAGTTTCGTATCTGTAACATAAATATTTGAAAAGAGCAGGTTTTTATGTATAATGTTCGTAGGCGGCAGCACTCTCGTATTGGTAGGTTGGTAGTAATGCTCTATTTTGTAGACCCTATGTGCATTTCACATATCAGACAATGGAGGTGATGCATTTTTTAAATTGATTATCACCGGTGATGAGTCATGGCTGCATCATTATGATCCTGAAGGAAAACAAGCCAGCACAGTGTGGAAATCGCCAGGTTCTCCAACACCAAAAAAGGCAAAAGTTGTTCCATCTGCAGGGAAAGTGATGGTGATCACATTTTTTGACTGTAATGGAATGATTTACCAGCATGCAGTTCCCTCACACTACTGTTACAGCAGCATAGTACACGTCAGTATTGGCTACACTGAGGAAGCACATTGCAAAGAAACGACCAGAGCTTTCTCGGACTGGGTGGCGACTTCATGACAATGCACGGCCTCACGTCGCAAATCAAGTCATGCAGTTTCTGGCTCGATTCAACATTACCTGTGTACCACATCCACCTTATAGCCCGATCTTGCACCCTGTGACTTTTTTTATTCCCATCACTAAAGGCAAAGCTTAGGGGTATTCGATTTGAGAACTCTGAAGCAGTGCTCAAGAAAAGTGAGGCGATTCTCAAGGACCTGACAAAGAATGGTCTGCAGCACGTGTTCAAGGACTGGCAGAGACGCTATAAAAAGTGCATTGATGTAGAAGGGGACTACTTTGAAAAAGATCATGTAAACATTGAATTGGAGTAATAAACATCTGTGAAAAAAAATCAGTCTCAGTCTTTGTTGACCAGCCCTCGTATATAAATTCAGGGTACATAAATAAAAATATGAGCAAAATGCTTGGGTATCCATACATAGTAGAATTGTAAATCAGCTGCAAGAAGAACACATAATTGTATTATATACAACATTAAGTTTACAGTAAAGTTATAAAAAACTTTCAATAATATTTAGTTTTACAGGTTTTTTTATATTTCAATTTGGCTAACATGCCTTTATTTGTGCACTAAAGCACAGACACATAAATCTGTAGTAGTATTATTTTTCCTGCAAGGTAAACATTGATGGGGAGGGGTTACAGTTCTTTTATTACACCATCTTGCTCTCATATAATCCAAGTCCTTGGTGGGATGGATTTAGAGGACTTCCACAAATGTTAGTTTAGAAATAAAATTTAAGTTTCTCAGTACTTCTTACTAAGCATTTATTTTGTTTCCTTTCTCCAGAGGGCTCCACCTCCACAGCAAGTAAAAGTAAGTACATATTGCTTTTCACTTACTTTATTTAATGCTGAATATGTGTATACAAATAAATAGTGGTAAGATATTTCCATATTGCTGCTCAAGTGCCATAGCTATGATGATCATACATCCTATAAAAACATGAGTCTCTTTTTCCAGCCTTGTAGGATATCTACATTTTTACATGTAAACACAGTATTTATCTTGCAAAAAACATGTTTAAGAATAATATATAATCTCAAACAAAGGGAATCATATAGAGAAACATTTATTCAGAACCAAATGTTAATTTTATATTCATTATATGCATACCATGTTATTCTCCTGGTTACTGATAAACAACCAAAAATAATGAAATCCATTCTTACAATATTTGAATGAAAAATGGCTATTATAAATCAATCCACATTAAAAGAATATCAGATAAAAATGTCAATATGATGGAAATCAATTTATATAATAAATTACCATCAAGATTAAAATTATTATCTGGCTCCACTTTTAAGTGCCATCTGAAAAAATTTCTTATTCAGAAATGTTTGTACAATCTTGACAAATTGTGAATTATCAGGTAAATGAGACTTTTATTTTATACTATTATAATACTGATGAGGCTAACATACTGTGATGAATTTACAGCTAATAAAAAAATTTAATTGAATTGAATAGATCAATTCTACATCTGTCCCATTTTGTTCCAGCTTATTATTATATAGACAATCATATCTTGGAAACATTTTCAACTAATGTTTGTATAAATTGAGAGTTCAAGGGAAAAACAATCACAGTCCACTTTTGGGGCAATAAAAAAGAGCTAATGGTGTAATCCTAAGAGCAGATCAGTTCCTTGTAGAAAATTACAGAGTCTAAAAAAATTATGGGCACAAATATGTCAAACGGAAGTGTGACTGCAGTCCTTTAATTTTATAGAACAATGATCAACTTCTTAGTAGCATAAATATGAGTAATAATATTGCAGCAAATAAACAGTAGGAATTCATTTAACAAACTTAACTTACCTCCATTCAAATAAACAAACAACTTTTTTACAATAATTTTGTATTTGCAATGTTATACTTAATCACTGCCAATATTCACCTGTTATGACATTATTGATAAAGCTTTTTGAAGAGCTGAATTAGAAGCTTTCCAAAATGCAATGAATCTCAATTTGTGTATGAAAATCTAACAATCGCCCCAAAGCCAATTTTGAGATCTCCAAGTAGGTACTAAAAAGATTCTGTACTACATACAGCTGTGGAAGAGTTCTACGATGTCTCACCACTGTGCTAATATAAGTAAGAATAAGAATTATAATGTGACACACAAAATTAAGCTTTAAGTTAATGTTATTTCTGTTCATAACATTTACTCTCATAGTTCATCTTTGCAACATATAAGGGTAGAGAGTATTCTGTCCACTCCAAGAGGAACAAAAGTGTTTTTATTTTTGTTAAATTGTTATAGGGTTAAAACAAGTTGCACAATCCTTCATAGTTCTTTTCATCATTACATCAGTTTCATTGTAAGGATCTTTCCCAAACACTTCACAATCAACAAGTTTCTGCAGGTAGCATTTGCTTATGTTTCAATTGTATAACTTCATCAAACTATTTGTATCATCATTGTACTGTTGTTGTTTTGTTTTATTGTAGGTTCAAATAAAAATAAGAAAGGATAAGATTAGTCCACTTGACCAAATGTTTAGGTAAAATAGTTATATTTATTGTCATTCAATTAATTCCTGAATAAAATACCTATTTTGCTTTATTTGTTGTCATTGCTTAGGTAAACATGTAATTTTTTCTGTTTCATCTTGTATACAATGGTTACAAACTACTGTGCCTATTTTGGATTCCAATTTAACTATGTATCAGTAAAAAATTTAAGTTAATGCATTCATTTTCTTCCATTCCTTAGTTCAAATGCAAATAAATGTTTTGCTTTAGTTGATTTCATTAAATATTAATACTTGCAGTGTAAAAGTTTATGAAAGAATTGCCTTGGGAATTAAATGAGTAAAATTTAACACCATTCTCATAATGATCATCTTCACAGGCAACAATGGAGAACAAAATCCCAAAAATTGGGATATTTCAAGATTTTGGAAAAAAATAACAGCGTGGAACTGATTCGTAATTCTGTTTTCTTCCTTCTCTTAAAAGATGGAAATGCTTTCGTTATACAACCTAATTTTACATTTTTCAACTAGAAAATGCTAGAATAAAAGATATGGAAACTAGTAATTTAGCACTAGGCCTAGTAATGTATCTCTAGAATATTAATAAAATACTGATAGTTCAAAGGTGCATTATTTCAGTTACAGGTTTACTGATTTATTCTTAGAAACATTATCCTTAGTATAAATTTAAACTAAACTGGATGCACATGTATGTGTGCTTATCAGGAAGCTGTATAAATGCATTTATCTTTGTCTACATAAATAAATTTATGCTTTTGTTTTTCAGAAACCCGCCACTGGACACCCAGCCAATTTTGTAAGTCCAACACAGCATATTTTTATTAGTGTTATGTCAAAGCTGTACTACCATCAAAACCACTACTACAGTTCTGCTATACACAATTTCGAAGCTCCATATGTAACTAGAGAAACTGCACTGATTTGATACCAGAGCACTCCTGGATCATTTCAGCAGATGACAAATATAATTTCATTGTGTTCATTTGGAAAAATAAACATCTTCCTCCCATTATTTAAACATTATACAGCATATTTAATTTAATATTTTAATGAAGTATAATAAATTCCACAAAGCCACAAGAAATAATAGGAATAATTATTATTAAATGGTTAACATTTTTTAGAAGAAGGAGCCCATTAGCCCACGGTCCACAAGCAAGGCTAATACTTCATTTAATACTGACACCGGTCGTAAAAGCCTACAAATTTTGAATAATTATTATTTTCAGCTGTGCAGGCATAATGAAATTTACTATAACTATGAATGGTTGTTTTCATTCATAAAGTGTTTCAACCACAACTGGGACATTAATAATTATATTTTTGCATTTTAATGTAGGTAGAATGTCTTACTAACTCACCTTAATGGATCTTTTGGAAATTGGAAGAAGAATAAATCTGGCCTTATTTTCTTATACAGTTCTAATACAGTTTATATCACTAAAAACATCTCCTTGTCCCATATTACTATTTTGAATGAACATTTCATATGACATGTATTTTTTCTCTCAAACAACAAATTAATACAACTGTTTGGTTAGTTAAAACCATAGTAGCTGGCCTCTAGGAGCACTATAATTGCACTAGCTGTAAAAAGCCCTTCAAGCTTTGTGACTGCATCATATTAGACTATGATATTACACTGCTACAACAACTTTGGTTTATGTAATTGACCCCCTTGCCAAAGTAATTTTATTTTTTGACATAGCACTGTATGCAATGTACACAAGAACCTTGTTTATCGGCCCTCATTAATCCAGATTTCCAGTTATCTGGATTGATTTTTGCTTACTTTTACACCACCAAAATATGTGTATCCTTTCATAAATGCGTATGAATGTAAAACAGTTGTAATGTTCACAACGCAGGTGGCGTACAGATCACCATTGGTTGCACACTTCAAGCTAACAATAAGTACTGTTACCAAGGTCATTGTCATAGAGCAAAAAAAGCTATGTGTGAGCTTGTTGCATTTTTAATGACAGATATAGACATCTCATCTACGGCTTTCAATTCCTTTTTCCTTCTCCTTTTGCAGTGATCCAAATTTCACTATCATACATCAAACTTTATATTCATTTAGTGGTTTGTTGTCAGATTATCCAGATTTTCATTAATCCCTAACATTACCTCTGGTCACACCTATTCTGGATAAACATTCTTGTGTACTACCTGCATTAAAACAAATACAACTTTTCCTTTACACAAAAGGCAGTTTTACATGCATTTAATTGTTTCTTTTCTCCTTTCACAGTCGAACTCTATTTCTCACTACGAAGAAACCATCCAGCAGAGCGGGAGTTTTAAGCGCCTCATGAACCAAGTTTTGGGACAGTCTGAATTCTGAATAAGGAAAACAAAGCCATAAAACTTGTAAATGTCTTTTGTAACTATATAAAAATGTATAATGTGCCCATGTGCTGCAGCTGGATATGTATGTTCTATATTATGTTTGTATGTATGGCATTTCTGCTACAAAATAAATAACCCTGTTTAGAGACATTCATTTTATGTATTTGTAGCAACGCAAAGATAAAGCTGTCCTGTGTTAACAGTTCAACAGTTATGTGCTGTACTCATTTTCTGATTTCAAGTATAAACAAGGATTGTATTCACTGAGTGTAATTCTAGTCAGGCCAAGTAACTGATATACATATTCCTTACATTATGTATGCCAGTGATTTAAGGAGGTGTACTTTTTCATTACAATGAAATGTGTTTTACTTCATTGCAATAAATGGTTCTTTAAGGTATGAATGGTGGTAATGAACAGTGCAGAAGAAGAATGCTAAATAAATAAGCCAGGAATGTTATTTTCTTTCATTTTTATGTAAATTGTCTGTTTAGAATTATTACTTAGAACTTTTTTTTGAGAAATTAATATAAATAAATTATCCTACACATGTTAACTGAAAGACTTGACAGTGTCCCATGAAGTCCCTTAGAATTTCCCATTAGGTTCCTTTTTATAGTCTGATTTCCAGTATGAATAAAGTAATAAATGTTGTTATAAAGAAATATGGAATCCATTGTAATGCAGTGATTCTTAACCCCTTCATATTAAGGCATTTAAACCCCATGCCATTGCAACACCTCAGAAAAAACTGGTTTAAACCTGTCTGTGACGGTTCATGATTCATTTTTTCAAGATAGTTGATTGAAACGAAATTTGTAAAAGTAAAACTATTATCTATGAGAAGATATAATATGTACCACATAAACATCAATTGCTATAGTAGTTTTAATTTTACACTGATTTGAATTTGCTTCTTCATGGAACATTAGTGTTTAACATAGTGTACAATAATAGTAAAGCAGCAGGTTGGTTACTTTATTTCTCTATGGATTGTGCACTGTAACAGCCACATGGAAATGAGCAGCTCAACTGTTTACGTCTTGTGAAACAGCAATGATATGAGACTTCAGAGTACGTCTTTCACCCTCAGTTTCAAGGTGAGATACACAAATATAAACCTACCTGAATGTAGCGATATTAATGTAGTATTTGTGTAACATTATTGTAGCCCCACGTTTGGGCGCCAATTTGCGACGGTAGATGCTTGTTTAGTTTACGTAATATGTTTTTTTTGTATTTGTTAGCCCCACGTTGTGGAGCCAATTTGCGATGGTAGATGCTTACGTAATTTGTGTTTGTTATTTGTTAGCCCCACGTTGTGGAAGCCAATTTTGCTAGAGAAATTGCCTTACGTAATGTTGTTTACATCAGTGTTGAAGCCATCTTGTGACGTCATTCATTTGTTTGGTTTGTAGCTCCATCTGGCGTAGCAATTTGCATCAATTAGTTTTCGAAAGAATTTTAAGTTTTGTATATTGTCCTCCGGCTAGCTATCATCTTATCTTGGTAGAACATGTATCTCTATACAGGTTGTGAAGCGGAAAGGAATCTTTTATCCAGAAATTATACTGATGAAGAAAATTTGTTTTATAATTTTTATTGCCGAACACGTTCACTAACACTTTTACATATTGATTTAGATACTCGCCAAACTGAAACTGTTTGTAATAACTTCTTACTTATCACTTTTAACTCACGTACTTCAACTTTGTGTATATTTAACTGTATAATATTTTAGATCTTTAATGATTTTGCTGCGCGTAACTTGACGAAATGAAGGACTGACTGACGACGTGTAACGTGCTAGGAATTTTGATAAACTGGGCGACCGACGTGTAAGGTATTGAGAATTTTGTTGAACTGGGGGCGATCTACCACGGACTCGACTTTATATACTCCCACTCCTCGACATGCCTAAAGATTATAAATGAACTGCTATTGGCTAATAAAACGCGCCAACATTAGCGTCTATTTTAATATCCAATGAAAACCACGAATACATATGCTTTAGGAAATATTCTAGAAGGTTCTACCGAAAACGCGCCAACATTACGTAACTTCCTTGTTCCCAGTAATGATAAACAGCTCACCCCATCGCTGCATTATTGTGTTATTATTGACAGTTTCAGTAAAGCCGTATATTATTATTTACCAATAATAATTACAATTAATAAACATCTGAAATCAATGTCACATAAAAATGCATATTCATATTACAATCATTATTTACATTTAAATAATTTGTGATACAAATTACCGTATCATATGCCCCACTAGAAACATAATTATAAATATTTATAACTTGTTTGGAAATTTTATAATTGTGTTTTTAGTCTCCTAAATCTTGGAACACACGCTATCACTTTCACTTAACACTTCACACGTATTTAACACACGACATGTTTTTTTTTTTTTTTTTTTATCTCGCCACTACTTATTGGCTCTGGTTTAATTAATTTAGATATTAATCTGACATCACAAATTTTTTTTATAGCAAATACTTTACCCCAAATTATTTAATCACTGTTACCAAATTGTTTACTTTCTTAAGTTGTTGACAAAAATTTATACATTTAGGATTTTTGTAATTATTACACATATTTACCAAAATATTCACCCTTTATACAAATATTTACATCTCTTAAATCTAGACACTGTTTCACATGTTCTATTTACTACATAAGTATTTGTTTTTAATTATATTGACCAATTTTTTTGTTATTCTGAATTTTATTTTAACAATACTCTTGGAATAGTATTTATATACTTTACTTTAATATCATATTAAGTTTAAATCTTTACATTCTTAATTTTCAAATACTGTTACAGTTACTAAAAAATGTTATTTTTTTTTTTTTAAATATTTATTTCTTTTTATTTTTCTATTTTTTTTTTTTTTTAATTTATTTCTGTTTTCTCATGACATATATATATTTAGTTAACCCTCTTACGTTCCAATACATTTCTCTGCAAGTCATCTTTACCTATCCAGCATTTACTTTACATCTCATTGCTATTTACCCTCCTGGATCAAATTGTGTGTGGCTAAACATTACTCGTAGCCATATCCTAACCTTCAAATTTTTGTTCATGAATAACCTCTTGTATTCATCTGATATTTCGTTCCCTGATAATATTTGAAAACAATCTAAAGTTTCCTGAACAATACATCTTTTGACAACTTTCGTTTTCAATTCTTCTGCTATCTCTTTACTTTGAGAATACTCTGACAAATCTGTACCAAACTGTACTGGACTGGAGTTTTCATTCTGAACATCTTGGTACAATTTCTTTCTTTGCATTATTGACTCCTTCTGTATTTCTGATATTTCCCCTCTGAAATTAACTTGCGCCTGATTTACATCTACATTCATAACCTCTTTCATCTCTCTTATCTCACTTACAATGTTACTCATATGACTTCCTAACTCTGTACATTCTACATTAACCTCACTTTTAGTATTAACCTCACTTTCTTTGTTATCTCTTTCCCTGCTCATGTCTAGCATTTTCTTTGAAATTTCTCCTATCTCACTTGCTATTACTTCCTCATTTTCATCTCTCATTTCTGGCATACTACTATCTAGCTTCATAACTTTCTTTTCAGTTTCTTCCCTGCTTTGATCTACTTTTTGCCCTAATATCTCATTACTCCTACCAATACTTTCCATTAATTTCCTATGATCTTTGTTTATAGCTTCTCTCAATTCCCTATAATCTTTGTTTATATCTTCCCTTAATGTTTCAAAAAAATTTCTTATCATGTCCATCATCATTCTAGCATCAATAGTAATATTTCCTGCTATTCTATTCTTACTTTCTGCACTAACATTTCCTCCATCAGATACTACATTGTTTAAGCTATTTTCTGTATCCTGTATTGAATTAAAGCTAACTATTACACTATCTCCCTCCATAATTATTTCTTCTGTATTACTAGCAGCTATTGTTTTCTTTATCCTACCACTCCTAAGGAACATTTAAATTTGTTTACCCTTTTTTTTTTAAAAAAAAAGAAATTACGATACTCTAACCTTTGTTATGCTGTCTGTTGCTGTTACTTTGATGTCTCAGCTTTCTGCCCCTTTCTCCTAGGTTTGTATGTCGCTTCTGCGTTGTGTTATGATGAATGTACGTTGTCTTGTTGTTTTGTAGTTGAATTCCTTGTTGCCATGTAATCTCGGAATTACGATCGTAGTCTGTCGTTCCTTTTGTTGTTTCTGGAATCTGCGTCCTGTAGATCATTTCACTGCTGCATTCGCCCCTTCCTGGTTATGTTGATCCTTTCCTGGTCATCGTGTTCCTTTCCTGGTCACTATGCCTCTTTCCTGGTCATCGTGTTCCTTTCCTGGTTATCGTGCCCCACGTTCTGGGTGCCAATTTGTAGCGATGTTAATGTAGTATTTGTGTAACATTATTGTAGCCCCACGTTTGGGCGCCAATTTGCGACGGTAGATGCTTGTTTAGTTTACGTAATATGTTTTTTTTGTATTTGTTAGCCCCACGTTGTGGAGCCAATTTGTGACGGTAGATGCTTACGTAATTTGTGTTTGTTATTTGTTAGCCCCACGTTGTGGAAGCCAATTTTGCTAGAGAAATTGCCTTACGTAATGTTGTTTACATCAGTGTTGAAGCCATCTTGTGACGTCATTCATTTGTTTGGTTTGTAGCTCCATCTGGCGTAGCAATTTGCATCAATTAGTTTTCGAAAGAATTTTAAGTTTTGTATATTGTCCTCCGGCTAGCTATCATCTTATCTTGGTAGAACATGTATCTCTATACAGGTTGTGAAGCGGAAAGGAATCTTTTATCCAGAAATTATACTGATGAAGAAAATTTGTTTTATAATTTTTATTGCCGAACACGTTCACTAACACTTTTACATATTGATTTAGATACTTGCCAAACTGAAACTGTTTGTAATAACTTCTTACTTATCACTTTTAACTCACATACTTCAACTTTGTGTATATTTAACTGTATAATATTTTAGATCTTTAATGATTTTGCTGCGCGTAACTTGACGAAATGAAGGACTGACTGACGACGTGTAACGTGCTAGGAATTTTGATAAACTGGGCGACCGACGTGTAAGGTATTGAGAATTTTGTTGAACTGGGGGCGATCTACCACGGACTCGACTTTATATACTCCCACTCCTCGACATGCCTAAAGATTATAAATGAACTGCTATTGGCTAATAAAACGCGCCAACATTAGCGTCTATTTTAATATCCAATGAAAACCACGAATACATATGCTTTAGGAAATATTCTAGAAGGTTCTACCGAAAACGCGCCAACATTACGTAACTTCCTTGTTCCCAGTAATGATAAACAGCTCACCCCATCGCTGCATTATTGCGTTATTATTGACAGTTTCAGTAAAGCCGTATATTATTATTTACCAATAATAATTACAATTAATAAACATCTGAAATCAATGTCACATAAAAATGCATATTCATATTACAATCATTATTTACATTTAAATAATTTGTGATACAAATTACCGTATCATGAATCATGTGAAAGTGTTTTCACTCAAATATAAACTAAGAAAATAATAAATAACATCTGCATATGCTGTCATCATTCACAAACAGTGTAAAATTCTTTTACCTGCTGAATTCTAGCAACCATTATCTATAATCCACAATTATTTTGTAGGAATTTAATGTAGACTATAACGTCCATATACAGCGAGGCCATGGATTGCGCATATGCATGCTCTGCACACTATTACACTGGAACTTTTTTGTTCCGTAACTCCTGTGTTAGTAACATGCACTATAATGAGTGCTAACCTTGTTATAAGTGGTGTTGCAAGTCGTGTCCATCTGCGTGAAGACATTCCTGGCATCTTCAGATGAAATTTGCATTCTCACACATAAGTTCTTGAGTAATATTCATAATTTGTGTTTTATAAGTTCATTTACGGCATGGGGATTCTTCCTATAATCTTTAGTTTTTAGGATTCACTACAAATAGATGCACCAATTTCGTCAATTTTTCCCTCCATTAGAACATCTCATTTTCACTTCTTAGTTTTAGCATTTAGTGATCCTGTTGCACTAAACTTATTAACCAGATGTCTAACAGTTTCTCAACTTCAAACTGGAATACCAGGAAATTTCTCCTGAAATTGTCTATACGTCTGGCTACATGATTAAGTTTTTATGTACACATTGTTGTAACCTCTATATTTTCGCAACTCATGGGGGGTAGAGCACGGTACCAGGATCTAACATTATCAATCTACATGAGGTCCGACAGGGCGAGCTGATAGAAATTACCTAAATACACCTGAAAATTCCTAAAATATGCCTAAAACATTGTGGGGAAGGAAAGAAGGATCAATCTACGTTAATAATTCACATGCCAGGAATTTAGATTACAAAATTATATATTGAATTAAGTCGGATAAGCTAATCCATGTCTGCACTCCTCGATGGTTACAAGAAGAGAGAGAGCGTCAGACGCTTGCTACTGATAACCAGTTTTACCCCCACTCCTATTACATCATTCTGGTCTGTACTACCAACCTAACATAGTCACCAAAACAAACATTACCATGACCGAATATATTTCCACAACCAAATCCCACATTATCGTACATAAAAATTTGTTGTTGAAGCATAAATTTGTTGACAGGCATATCAGTGGACTAATAACAAGACATTAACACTTTTAAGCAAACACACAACATAGATGTCTTAAATGAACTTTTGCCTTTGAGATGCAGAATGCACAACTCTTTTTTCACAGCAGCAACTGGAACACACCTGATCAAGATATTCTTGAACGCTTCATATGCCACCAGTTGCACATCAAAAGTACTGAGGTCAGTATAGTACGTGTGCCACACATATAGCCAGTTTGTGGCCTCGCCTTAAACAACCACACTGTATAACTCATTCAGAAGTAAATTAACTAGGAACAACAGTGTGTCTTTGCAGTATTTCAATATAAGAGAACCAATATAAAGAGCCACCAAGAAAGGTTTTATGTACATATAAATAAACCACAAAACTACATAAAATAGGGGGGTATAATTTAGAGTGCACAATAGGCATATAGTTAATTATAACCCAAATACAGTAAATAAAAACAAGTCTTTGCAGCTTCCAACTGCACTCAGAGCAAGGTGGAACAGTGAAGTAATTAAACATATATGCATAATAGACTTACAAAAGCTTCAGAAAGAAATCCTTCCTAGTAAATACTAAGTACACACAGAAATTCAAAAGTGAAAGATATGCAACCTTGACCCACTTTTAGTTATAAGTATTACACTACTTGACTTGTATCAGTAAAGATTCCAAATGATAAACTCCCATCCATTAAAAAAAGAATATTCATGCTTTGCTTTGCATGTTTATTATTTTGTTTTCTTCACCTTCAAATATATACAAGCTTAGTTTCCATTGAATCTTAAACTACAAAAGCAAATTATAAAAAAAAATTAACTCCTCAACCATTTTAAAAATATACTATGGGCAGTCAGAAAATAATGCCTACTATTTTCTTTTTTGTTTCTTACTTCCTAAATACATTAGTAATGTGCAACTTTTGATTTGGGACAATTCCTAAATCTTGTTCTACAGTGCACTGCTGCAACAGGTTGCAATAAAATAATGGATAACGTAGACATGAATTCCTGAATGTGGAAGGTGAAACACCTATTTACACTCATGGGTTTATCACTGTATAGAAGCCAAAGGGGAAACATTGCTGGCTGATGAAAAGTGGAGTGTTTGGCCACCAATTGCAGTGACTCTGCATAACATCCAGCAAGTTAGCAGGGTCAATTGAAGTTTTTTCAACAGCCGATAACTCAGGTTTTGACAAAATTAAGATGTATATTATTTTGTATAGTTTAAGTAGTTGCCTCTCCAATGGTTAAAAAGGTTGATATTCTGATTTGTGCTGCAATCAAAAGTGGTAGAAAAATGAGTTTTCACAAAATCCAATATCTCAAAACTAAATATTATGTATGTGTCAGTTTTTTATATAAACGCTCTTCAATTTTGATGCCCATTGGATGACAACAGATGAATTAATGTCTCATACTCTCCATCAGTGAAGACAGTGCAATGACCACTATTGACGAACTGGACTGTTCGAAAGTTTGTTCATGGCTGGAACCCAAAATGTTGAGCGACCAGAGTAAAGGGCAAGGAAAACATAACCTCAGTGGTGGCTGGTACACATTTAGTTTGTGGGTACACAAGAAAACACTTCCAATTTTCTTAAAAGTAATTTTATGTATTGCTATTCAATTTTTATTTGAAAGTAAAATATTCACTTCACACCACACATTTACTAAACTAAATAATTCACCTTCACTTTAAGTTTCTCATGCATTTCAGAACTTTGTTAATAGTTTCACTAGATGCTCTTGTTCAGAAACTGTACATACAAGAATTAATGTTGGGAATAAATGTAAATATTTAGGACAAAACAGCATATTTAAATAACATTACTGTCCACAGCATCACTATTTTTTTGTGAGGGGGGGGGTCCTTTAAAGTGTATTAAAATCAATAGTAAAATGTAACTTTAAAGAATACAATAAACACTAACCTCTCTATTTATAGATGAAGTCCAATCTGTGATTCTCCTCTCACTAACCATTCAAGTTTACTCTTATGATAAAGAGTACTCTTTTTAAAACCTAATATTATTTAAGATACATTAGATGAGTTGCCTTTATAGTGGAAGAGTCTCTTATAGTTTAGATTCCTCATAAGACATTAGTGCAAAACAGCAAACTGCTGATGGGAATTAATAGCACTAAGTTCACAACATACTGCTTAGGGAAGCTCCTCTTGCAAGTGCTCTGATAGGGAGGACAGGCTCAGTGCCAGGGAAGTCACAGATTGCCCTTAGTGATATGCGATACCCCTGTTATGCCCTTGTCCATCATAACTACTTTTAAACCAAAGCATTCTGCCCTGCTAAGCCTGGCCACAAGGAGATGTACCCTGGCACACCACGTTAACTGAGAAGCATACTTCTCTTGCATATCACAATGCAGGTACTGAAACACTCAGAGTTGAGTCTAACATTTTTTTTTTTTTTTGAGTTGGCAATTTATGCAGAAATTATTGAAAGGTAACTATGATTCAAAATTCAAAGGCAGATATGTGCACTTGTGCATTTTAGAATGAGCTGCCACTGCTGGGATACACAGGGTGTGATGCTGGGGCACTACTGGGATAGGACAAAACCATTAACAGACAGCATTATGCAGCTTTGCTGGATCTGTTGAAGGCTGCTATAAAAGTCAAAACATCCACATTTGTCCAAGAAAATCAAGACTTGCACTTAAATTGCTGTTGCATGACTTGTGCTCTGAACTGCTGCCACATGCACCATTTTCACCAAATGTGCCTCCCAGCGACTTTCTTCTCTTTCCCAATCCGAAGAAATAGCTTACTGCACAGAGGTTTACCACAGATACTAAGTTACATGAACTCTTATTTTGCAGATTTGGATAAATCCTTTTATACTGGAGGTAATAAAGAAGTTAGATAATCATTGAACAAGTGTATAGAGTTAAAAGGTAACTATGCTGAAATATAAAATTAGTCGGGTTAAAAATATTGCAATTTCCTACTAAAAACTTTTAGGAAACCTCATATGCACAGATTGGAAGAAATTAATTAGCACAAAAATAAAAATGCAACTGAAATCTAACCTCTAAACAGAGCTAAAACCAACCACTGTAACTTGGAGAAGGCTTGAAGCTTTATTGATTCAATTTTATTGGCTGTTAAAACTTAATATTAATATTCAAGGTATTTTTACATTATTAAAATCACTTCAGATGCCAAGAAAGTTTCATAGGACATTTTTTCGACGGGCCCTTAAACTCCACACCACCACACCACACCATAGGACATTTGATTTCTTTCAGACAAAAGCTGGGAGAGTGAAAACCATAAAAGAATAAATTGTTAATAATAAGATTGCCATTATTGGTTGAAATTCATTTCCCTTCATTTTACTGACTGAAATCTATGACATACTAAATGTGGAACATTTAAATGAATGTCTGCAAATAGTCTTGCATGTTAACTGTCTTTATTACAAAAGCTAATTCTTGCATCTACTTCATGTTAATTGATAAACATTTGCAGAAATAGTTTTATTACACACTACCTTGTAAATACAAAGGGAATAAGACAATAGATTAGGTTTAAGTGATACTGTAATCTTCTATGAGTGGGTCACTATGTAACAGCTTTGAAATTCTCTTTGCATGACCATGAGGAAAAAAATGAATAGTGATTTCCCAATTCAGAAAAGTGCAAGTACACAAGTATATTTTATGAAAGTGTAAGAATATCCCAGAAATGGTTAACACCACCAAAAAAAAATTATTTGGCATAAATTGTGTGCTTTAAGAGATCAAAATTTTTTGTGTAGTAAGATTTTGTATTATCTCTTATGGTTTACCAGTTGTACAAGACATTCAGAATGAAGAGGACTTCAGAGCTATATCCAGAAAATTCAAGATATGCATTTTATATGTCATGAAAATATCTTAAAACATATAATATTTTGATCAAAATTGTTGTATGCTTCAGAAAATAAAAATTAATTTAAATTTTTTCATGTAAAGGATAGTTTGGGTTGGGGGGATTTTTTTTGGAAGATAAACAACTTATAAACCAGGTTTGGTATTTATCAGACTTTATTTTTGAACTGTTCTCTCTTCCTCATGAACCTTTTTTCTAAAACAGCTTCTTTTTTTTATGGGGGAGGGTGGGTTCACGGACTCAAACATTTATTTCGGTGAAATCTTGGTATTGAATTTTTTGGTGGAATACAATTCTTCCTCTACTTACTGTAAATATGTAGTAGAGAAAGTAAAAATCTACACTATCAAGTTCAAGCAATGCTCAAGGAATTTTAAAATTCCAGTGTTGGAGAGTCTAAGCTAACAAAGTTTCAAGTTCACCTATCACCCAACCCTAACAAGATTTCACTCACATTCCTGAAGAAACTGGGAGCAACTGCCACCAAACTACTTAGTTGTAAAACAAAAATTTGACGTTTGCATTCACATGACATTCTCTACACTCTCTTCTACAAACTTATCTTACAAAAAGATTATTTTTCCACATACTTCTTGATAAACTTTCATGACACATTTACACATTCATTGTAGGTGTAAGGATGCTGCAGGTTGAAATTCCATGTTCTTTGCATGACCATGAGAAAAACAAAAATGACTTAGTACTTGAAAAATCTGATGTGATACATTCATATGACTTTCTCTACCCTCTATCGTTTATTAGTGGGTATACCAACTAGTTTTATTACATCTTATTTTTATATCTACTACATTTTAATTCAAATAAACCTTTGCAGAAATAGCTACATTACACATTTCATTATAAATACAAAGAGAACAGCGACAGTCAAATTTTTAAGAACTGGACGCTATATGCTGGCTTAATATTCCATGCTGTTTCCATGACATCGCAAGAAACTGCTGAATTTTTATAGCATTTCAAGAGAATGGCTAAATATTGAACAATTCAAACCATTAATAACGGATATCTCAGAAATGGCTTATGCCACAAAAAAACTTATCTGAAATAAACTGTGTTTTCAATAGGTCCATATTTCTTGTGTGGTACTTTTTTGCCTAACTCTTAATGTTTACCAGTTATACAAGATTATACAAAATTCCTTTCAAATGAAGAAGACTTCACAGGCTATTTCTAGAAAATTCAAGATATACATTTTATTTGTCATGTAAATATCTTTAATACATGGTATTGGAATTGAAATGTTAAGAGCCATTTTTTAATAAATCAAAAATTTAAAAAAAATGTTCCATGTAAAGGGCAGTTTGTGGTGGGGGATTTTCTTGAAAATGTGTTGCATCTTTGTAAGATACTGAACCTAAATACCAAGCATGGTATTTATCCGACTTCATTTTTGAGTTATGATGTTACACATTTTTCTTAAAATGCTTTTTTTATTCAGGGGCCTCAAAATATGTATATCTGGTGAAATCTCGATATTGAATTTTTGGATGCTACCTACTATATATGTAGTAGAGAAAGTAAAAATGTGGAAGTATTTGAGAATTCAAACAAATATCTCTGTAATCGTTAATGTTACAAAAAGCTTTATTTGAAATAAATTGGGTGCTTTAACACCCAATAGTAGAAAGATTGTATCTATCTTTTATGGTTTACCAATTATACAAAAGTCATTCAGAATGAAGAGGACTTTACAAGGTATTATTCTCTGAAAATTCAAGATATACTTTTTATTTGTCTTGCAAATATCTTAAACATATGGCATTTTAATAAAACTCAATAGAGTCATTTTTAACACGTGCGCCACACATGCATGCACACACAAAACCTTTTCCCAAAGAAGTTTTTTTTTTATTCAGAGCACCTCAAAACATGCATTTCCAGATAAATCTTGGTATCAAATTTTTAGTAGAGTGCTATACTTCTTTTAGGTAAGTAGTAGAGAAAGTAAAAAGTAAGTGAAATTTATATTGTTCCAAATGATTCAATAATCATAACTACAACTCAAATATATTACATTGATAATGCATCTCACAAATTACTGACACAAAAGTTTAAAAATATTCAAATTTGCCTTAGTGCAATTTGTATGATTTTCATCACAGTTGCTTACAAATAAATACTATAAACAATAGTAAATTACAATCATAATAGGGGGAGCGGATAGTTCAGAAGTAAATACAAAAGATATCCCCCCTGCTAGTCAAATTGCCATTTAACAGATCAATATAAACACAGCTGCTCAAAATAGGTAATTTGTAGCAACAATATTTTGAAATACTTAATTTCATAAAAAGAAAGATGTATGTGATATACATTATTATATTTTAATTATATCTCCATTTTTCTTGTCGTAATTACTTTCTCTACTATGTATAGTAAGTAGGGGAAGTATTGTATTCCACCCAAAAATTTGATACCGAGATTTCACCGGAAATATATGTTTTGAGACCCCCTGAATCCAAAAAAAGCATTTTTGGAAACATGTCCATGTGTGCGTCTGTGAACAGCATAACTCAGAAACAAACAGTCGGATAAACACCAAACTTGGTATTTAGGTTCATTATCTTCCAGAGATGCGACACGAAGGTTTTCAAGAAAATCCCCCCACCCCAGATTACCCTTTACATGGAACATTTTTCGAAAATTTTAATTTTCTCAAAAACGGCTCTAACGATTTTGATTAAAATATCATATGTTTAAGATATTTTCATGATAAATGAAATGTATATCTCGAATTTTCTGGGAATGTCTCCAAAAGTATTCTTCATTGTGAACGACTTTTGCATAACTGGTAAACCATAAGAGATAGACAAAATTTTACTACACAAAAAATGTAGATCGCGTTAAAATACACAATTTATGTCATATACATTTTTGTTGTTGAGTGAGCCATTTTCGAGATATTGCTTGTTATTTCCTTAAATTTTCCAATACTTATACTTTATCTCAAATGGAAATTAGTTATTCATTTTTTGGTCCTGGTAATGCAAAGAGAATGGAATACTCCACATAGCAATCAGCTCTTAAAATATTTGACTATAGCTTAAAGCCTACCAATTCCCCTTGCATCTACAAGAAAATTAGGAATAAGATTAACATCTTGATATCTCGATTAACATGAAGCATATGGGGAATAAGTGTTTGTAAAAATAGTTTGTACAAGAGTAGAGAAAGTCATGTGAGTGTAACACATCAGATTTTTTTATGTCCTGGACATGCAAAGAGCGCTTAAAAGATTTGACTATCGCTTAAAACCTACCATATTTCCCTTGCATCTATAAGAAAATTAGCAATAGGATTAACATCTCGATTAACATGAAGCATATGGAGAATTTGTAAAAATAGTTTGTACAAGAGTAGAGAAAGTCATGTGAGTGTAACACAACAGATTTGTTTTATTTATTTGTGCTCACCCAATTACATGAAATTCTGTATATTGTACAGAAATTTGAAGATGGCAGTCCAATACTATGATACTTTTATCAAAATCACTTGAACCATTTGGAGGGTAAAGGATCAGCTGGGAGTTGTCTGCTATCTAAAGTTGTTAGAAAATGTAAACGTTTTCTAAAACTTCAGTAGCTCCAGGCAAATAACAACTATAATCAAACTTCGGAGCAATGTATTTTAGAATGCATATAACATTAGTATTAAAAAGATAAACACACAGCACTTTTTAAATGTTTATAACAGTTAAAAACCCATATTTACACATTCTGCATATTTTACAGAAAATCATAACGAAGTGTAACATTGACATAAGGCACTTGCATTTAGTTTTCTTGCCTTAAAGATATCAACAAAGTCATGCACTATTTAGCACTTACTATACTGTATATTGTTGCTTTACAATGAAAATAAATTCCCCTTGGCATAAAATCAAATAGCAAATCAACTGCTTATTATTAGCCAACTTTAAGAAATATTGCTATGTACGACATTTCATAAAAGCCTTAAAAGTAAAACAAAACATTAGTATCATTTTTTGGCTAATAGCCTAACCTTTATTAGCCTCACACGCAGCTTGCATATGACAAATGAGCAGGAAAAAATTAAAACACAGGTATTTTCAGTCCACACTCCTTTCTGCCACTGCTTAAGGACACATTTTGGTATAAAACTGATCTTACTATACCTAAAAATATTTTGTATAGCTATGACAAAATGAAAAGCAGTCACACTATTGGTAAAGCCAAGTTGTTCGCCATTCTTTACCAGTAAGTGAAGAGTCTGTTTCCCTGAATATGCATTATTTTTAACTTGGATATGCAGTGGCGGTTTGTGCATTTATGAGTTAGAGCTGCAGTGAAGTTGATTATATTAAAATTTTGATTTAAAAATGGCAATTATCACGTGTAGCACAAAAAATAAATTCGATATATGTACTTTGATACAGACTCAGCTGAAAAATTCAATGTTACAGCCAGGATTTGAACACAGTTCTCCTGCTTTTCATGCAGTTGCGGGAGAACCATGTTCAAATCTCGGCTATGACATCAAATTTTTCAGCTGACTCTATATCAAAACCAATGCCAAGACGGTTAGGTCTTTAAAAAGTTAAATTAATTTCATTAATTATATATAATAATAAATCAATATATGTAGTCATCTCAGTAACCTATACAAGGTTCATTAATGTCTATCTATGAGCATGGTTAACTCTTTGTTTGGTTCCACCTACATTGTAATAACAATTAAAAAGAAGGGAACAATTTAGTCATTGCTTCAAGAAGTATGTTAAAAATACTTGGCATCCACGTTTGTACAAAAATTGCACATATTTTCTTTTTTTTAAGTGAGAGTTTTGTACTTACATTTTGCTCCATGCAGTAGTAGCAATAAATTAACAGTACCTGTGAAAATTTATTTCCTGTATATAAAGTTCTCCTTCTATTCTGAAGTTTGCACCAAGTTGCTATAAGCTTGCACATCAAAGAAATGCATTGATACACTGAGCTAATGACTGAGAGTCACTTGTGTAGAAATTTCCCAAAAATGGAAACAGTTCCCTTGCCCTCGGTATGCTACAATAAAAGTGGTCACCTTCAGTAAATAGAAGACATTCTAGCTAGAAATATAATTTCAGAATTAAAAAATAATGCCAGAATTTGACTACCATAAATTGGTTATATCCTGCAATGCTACAACCTATCCAAATTCTGAACAAATATCAGCCATTTAGTTTTAAGAAAGTAAAGAATGCTAAGGATGGAGCTGAGGGGTGGTGAGAAAGACTTGCATTTCCTGTTTGATCTGCAAAAGCCTGCAGCTACATGAGCTATCTCAAACTGTTCCTATTCTATCCTTCTGTCTCGAAAATGCATACAAGGAGCTGCAGTAGCCAGAGAGAGTCAAATACTGCCCAGTTATTGGAAAGAGAAGGCTGGATATGGTCCAAGTTGTTTTAAGGAAGTAGCAAAATATGTCAAATAAAGATGCAAACAATTCTCTAAGAATTACAGAAAAAAAAAGTATTCAAGTGGGAGTGCTGCAGCTCTTATGGATAACCACACATATGGATATCCTGAAGCCCTTGAGCTGATTGTCCTATAGCCACAAAATATACTAACTCACTGTTGTAAACTGTTTACAATTTAATTTTGTTGTTTTTAGTTCTAGTATGCAACATATTTCAGCACTTATAAACCATCTATTAACAATAATATATATTTAAAAATGTTAATATATTCATTGGGCAGACATTCCTACCATTAATGCTTTTATATCAATATTAAAATACACAGTTATAAAAATATTAGAATTTCTTTGTTTATAAAATATGCACTATCAACAATCTCTAAAGCTATTATGAACTTTTGTACTCCTTACAGTGGAATGAGCAATCTATATAATCATACATTTTACAATGTCATGCATACAGTAAGGTGCTTTGTTTAGATTTCAGTAGCCTTAAGGTATTAAAGCTCAACACAGCAAAATTAAGTGCTAAAGAAGGGTAAAGTTAGCAGAAAAGTAGGACTCGAACAAGGAGGAAAGAAAGAAAAATCTTAAAAAAGAAGAGACTAAAAAGTTATGAAATTACCAAAATGGCAAGAACACCGAGGTAGCATTCAAGGCTCTCATACTGCAGGTTTGCATACTGTTTCATCAAGCTGTATGGCTTATAATTTATATCTGCAACTTTTCCTCTAGAAGAAGTGATGTATAGATAGTAGTAGTGAGGACATAGATGGAACAAATAAAAAAGATTTGCACTTGCAGAAGGAAAAGCAGCTATGCCAACTATTAAGGAATGTTTGTACAAAACACCATATAGGCAAAACAGTTAGAAACAGTTGTAAATCAATGGTAGAAGTATTGAAATATGGGGACTGGATATTAGATGGGAAATCGTAGATTCTTTACAAAGATCATTGTGCAGAGAAGCTCTTAGCTTACTGATTTCAACATAAAGAATTTGCTCAAATAGAAAAGGGACAGGTAGCAAGAAAAGGTTTAATTATAGACACACCTCTGAAATATTAGCATACGATTTTAAATTTAGGTGAGAACAATTTACTAAAACAGTGTTTAATTTATCAAGAATTATCTCTAGAGGATAAGCAGTGGATAAGTAGCATAAGAAATACCTTGGAATGCAATGGCTTAGGTAATACTTGGAGAAGGAGAGCAAAAAATACTAAAGGGTTTAGGAAAGAGGCAAAATTAAAATTTGGAAACATAAAGAAACAAAATTTGTTTATTGGCTTAACAGAAAAGAGGTTACTAGTATCTTATGTTGAACCATTGGGATAGGGAAAAAAATATATTGATAAAGTAAACAAGGAAGAAAGACAGGGCATAGCATGAGCAAGAACTGGAGTGTGGAGGTTAAAGCTCAGAGAAATGGTTTTATACAGGGCCATTATGTGGAGGGGGAGAGGAAGACCCAGAGCATATAATGTTCAAAAAGGTTTGAAAAAGACAGAAGTTCAGTTTTAAACAGAATATTTATAGAAGAAAGCAAGAGAGTGGGTTAATATTTCTATAATGTAAAAATTAACTGGAAATGGACTATGAAGAGAGAGGGCAAAAGATCATTTAATTGTGGGTAACAATACTTAGTTATTCAATTTGCATGAATTGCAGTTGTATACTGAATGAGTGCCGAGAGTCAAATTTCAGCAGATAAATCAATTGCATTTTACCACTTAATTAAACACTTTAAAAATGTTCAAGGAACAGACTTGTGTTAAGTATACTTTTGCTTTAAAGAATAGTTAAATTTACTATAATGCATTAGTGAATCTTGAATAGTAGCACAGGAACATGAACAAACAATATTGCTTTATGTATTTTGTTAGCAAATTTTATTTTTGAGGGGGGAGGAGGCAGAAAAACACACATGTGCCCACTGTGTAATTCAACAAATACATCTTTTAGAAAGAATAAACTCAACAAGTTTCCAATTTTTCTTTTTCTTTCTTTCCTTCCCAATTTTTATGTCAGAAACAGAGACATTAAAGCAGCAAACCAATAGTACATTCAATGTGATTTGTTCAAATCAAACAATTCCCAAGCTCTTTAAAGGCTACATCAGATGTTGAAAGGGACAAAATATTTATAACAATAGTTACCTCTTAGGCAAGTGACAGTTGTGACAGCTGAGAATGTGCTTGGTGACACATGCACACATCAGTAAACTGTAGCATTAAATTCATCTGAATTCAGCAACAGTTGCCTGCTTATTATACGGTACTAATTATTATAAATGTCTCACTAAAACAATGAAGTCACCATGCATATCGAGTTCCTCCTTGTTTTCCTAATCAATAATAATAATAATAATAATAATAATAATAATAATAATAATAATAATAATAATAATAATAATAATAATAATAATAATAATTAATAGTAATAATGATACTAGTAATAATAATAGTAATAGTAGTAATAGTAATAATAATAGTAATAATGATACTATTAATAATAATAATAGTAATAGTAGTAATAGTAATAATAATAGTAATAGTAGTAATAGTAATAATAATAGTAATAATGATACTATTAATAATAATAGTAATAGTAGTAATAGTAATAATAATAGTAATAGTAGTAATAGTAATAATAATAGTAATAATGATACTATTAATAATAATAGTAATAGTAGTAATAGTAATAATAATAGTAATAGTAGTAATAGTAATAATAATAGTAATAATGATACTATTAATAATAATAGTAATAGTAGTAATAGTAATAATAATAGTAATAATGATACTAGTAATAATAATAATAATAATAATAATAATAATAATAATAATAATAATTAATAGTAATAATGATACTAGTAATAATAATAGTAATAGTAGTAATAGTAATAATAATAGTAATAATGATACTATTAATAATAATAGTAATAGTAGTAATAGTAATAATAATAGTAATAATGATACTATTAATAATAATAATAATAATAATAATAATTAATAGTAATAATGATACTAGTAATAATAATAGTAATAGTAGTAATAGTAATAATAATAGTAATAATGATACTATTAATAATAATAATAGTAATAGTAGTAATAGTAATAATAATAGTAATAGTAGTAATAGTAATAATAATAGTAATAGTAGTAATAGTAATAATAATAGTAATAATGATACTATTAATAATAATAGTAATAATGATACTATTAATAATAATAGTAATAGTAGTAATAGTAATAATAATAGTAATAGTAGTAATAGTAATAATAATAGTAATAATGATACTATTAATAATAATAGTAATAGTAGTAATAGTAATAATAATAGTAATAGTAGTAATAGTAATAATAATAGTAATAATGATACTATTAATAATAATAGTAATAGTAGTAATAGTAATAGTAGTAATAATGATACTAGTAATAATAATAATAATAATAATAATAATAATAATAATAATAATAATAATAGTAATAATAGTAATAGTAACAGTAAGAACAATAATAATAATAATAATAAGTAATAATAGTAGTAATAATGATACTACTAATAATAAAAATAATAGTAATAGTAGTAATAGTAATAGTAATAATGGTAGTAATAATACTAGTAATAGTAATAATGATACTAGTAATAATAATAATAATAATAATAATAATAATAATAATAATAATAGTAATAATAGTAGTAATAATAGTAATAGTAACAGTAAGAATAATAATAATAAAAATAATAATAATAATAATAATAATAATAAGTAATAATAGTAGTAATAATAATAGTAATAATGATACTAGTAATAATAAAAATAATAGTAATAGTAGTAATAGTAATAGTAGTAATAGTAATAATAGTAGTAATAGTAATAATAGTAGTAATAATGATACTAGTAATAATAGTAGTAATAATAGTAATAGTAATAATAATAATAGTAATAATAATAATAGTAATAGTAACAGTAAGAACAATAATAATAATATCATCCCAACCATACTGACCTGAACTTTATTATGTTTTAATGAAGTATTTGATAACCTGCTTGTAACTCCCCACTCTCAAAGTCAACATAAGCAAATTATGTAAAGCAGAGAATGAAACCTCCAGCTTCAGTAATCAAATGAGTATACAAGGTCTGTTCAAAAAATTCCAGAACATTCGTAATTTCACGCCAATGGAGTGTTGGAGCAAAATGCAGTTGGCATCCCTGCACACACCTGTGTTTAATGTGTAACTGCCAGAAGTTTCATTATTCTATGCCTGTTAGTTATTGTTCAGTGCTGTATTGAGTAGAATGTTGTGTCACACAGTTTGCAAATTTTGAGATAGCAGAGTTAGAGTAGCAATGCGTCTGCATTAAATTTTGCATGAAACTCAAGAAAACCTTTACAGAGACACACCAAATGATGCAGAAAGCCTTCGGTGATGAGTGCTTAAGCCGTACTCAGTGTTAAAAATGACCAGATGGAAATTAAAGATGAACCTCGCTCAGGACGCCCTTCGACGTCTACCGACGACACTCATGTCAGGAACATCAACAAAATTGTGCGTGCCAATCGAAGACTGACTATCAGGATGTGTTGCAACACCTGAAAGAAAATGTGACAAGGAAACGGCCTGAAATGTGACGAGACAATTCTTGGCTCTTGCATCATGATAACGCACCTGCACATTCATCCCTGTTGGTGCGTGATTATTGCACAAAAAACAATTTCAATCACTGTGCTGCCTCGTCCTCCATACTCTCCAGACCTACACCCTGCAGACATTTTTTATTTCCAAAGCTGAAAACCCCGATGAAAGGACGAAGATTTGCAACAATAGACAAGATCCACAAAGAGATGTACCAAGACTGCTTCCGGAAGTGGAAATGGCGTTGGGAGTGCTGTATCAATTGTGGAGGAGAGTATTTCGAAGGAGACCCTGCACAATAAGCATAGCAAAAGGTAAGCATAAAAAAATGTTGTGGACAAAGTTCCAAAATTTTTTGAACAGACCTTGTACATATTTTTATAGAGTTAAAGAAATCAAATTACCAAGCAAGCCAACAAAGGAACTAATAATAACAACAAAGTTAATAACAATGAAGATACATTTGTAAACCAATGCAAAGTTTGGTCCTAAAAATAGTTATGTCTAGAACCATCATCATCATCATCATCATCATCATCTCATTATCATTCCAGGAACTAAACAATGTAACCTGTTGCTTGCATCATAGAAATATATACAAAAATATCTATAATTCTCTCATACAACACACAAAAATCTGATATAAAACAAAAATAAGTTCAATAAAGAATTTGCATTTGTATAGCTTTTGTAGTTTTTTTTAAATTAACATGGTGCCTATTTCTTCACTAGGAAAATATAAATTAACCTAACAGCTTGAATGTTAATATCCCTTTCAATTGTTTTAATAACTATCATAACTGTTATTCTCTATCTTAATATTTTTTTGTTGTTTGCTGGATGTTGAGAAGTGGTTGCCAGATGCTGCATTAAGGCTTGTATTGGCCATACGCTGCATTTTCAAGTTGCAATACAAGGTTTAGCAAGTCTCTTTTTGTAGAAGCTGCCAAATTTCATCTGTCTCTTAACATTACATTTGACTAGTTAGGAATACATGTACTATAACTTTAGAAAGGCAATGTTTGAACTTTTCTCAGTTTTATAAAACCTAAAAACTCTTTCCATATAACACAACAAGTATTTTTTCTTTATTTAGGTCTTAAAATTTCTATTTAAGGCATTTGAAAATGTCTAGCTGCAAATGAATCACACTAAAGACATAGGGATGAAAAAAGGTATGGAATATTCGTTTTAACTTAGGGTTTAGGGTGTCTTAGAAAACACATCTTTGCCAAATGAAAGTCCACACCTAACTTAACATCTCTCTATTACCTCACTTCTTCATATTCTATTTCTGGTTATTTTATTTATTTAAATTTTCTCCCTCTTTCTCTCCTTATATATTATTATGCTTAATCCATAATATAAAAGACGATAGGCAATTTTTATGTGCATGCCTGAACACAAGTTAGACAATTAATGTACTCCCATGGAATATTTATCACAAAATATAAGAACAGAAGGCATAAAATGTTAAATTCTTCTCTTTTTTTAAATAAACTTGCCTGACCAAAACAAAGAGTACAGATCAAAAGCACAAAAATAAGCCTGGACTGTTATTTAAGAAAAAAAAAAGTGTCTTTTGATGCACTCTGCATACTGAGAAATCTTTTTATTTTGTTTATTTTTATATTTTTAATAGAGCTTACTACTCGTTCTTACTACATACAGCTCCACAAGCAGTGGCACTTATGACACATGAAATGGAAATAGGGAAAGGAAAATTTGAGAATGAAATGCTCCAGGCTAAGTTTAGGGTACTTTCCTGGTATTTACCAGTTATCACGACTGTGGAAAACTTGGAAAAAGCCTCAATCAGGGAGGACAGACCTGGCAGAATTTGAGCCGCAAACCTCCTGAGCATGATTCCATGTCTTAACCTCGGCTACCCATGTCGGTCAATATACCAGAGGGTATAAATTTTTCAATTATGTGCAAGTGCTCTGTACAAATGCAACATTCAACATTTTTAAGAATTACTCAAATTACATGGTTATTAGAAATATTCCATAGCTTTTGTTCATCTCTTATCATGATGTATTGTTCTGTCATTTTGTAATTATTTTCTGGATCTGAGGCAAAGTATTTCTTAAAAATATTATAGAGAACTTGGCTTGGTTCCATTTTCATTTGTAGAAAAATGTGACAATTTCTTTCATTCCTATAACCTAGATATATGAAAATGGTTTGCTGAGAATTACATTTTTCAATGTGTGTTTAGATGTCAGTAGGCCAGATATGTTTTTGTTTAACTTTATTTACCAATGTGAGCAACTGCTAGGTTCTTATCAAGTTTATCTTGGAGTTCTTTTAGATGCCAGTAAATCTTAATGATGTGAGGCTGTTACATTTGAGCATATTTATATGCTTATCATCCTGGGCTGGGACCAAATCTGAAACCTTAGACACAGAAAGCCAACATATGAGATAGGTGACAGAGATGTGCACTAAGAATGAAAAGGCTATCTATATTCGTAAAAACACCTCTTAAGTGCAGCAGCAAAACATTTTATGATTAATTATTTCATTTCCCTAGCATTTATAAACTGAGTTGAACACATAAATTGAGCTGAAAGCAACATTGATGAACCCAATGCAGCTAGTATCGTTCTGACCTTTTTCAAATAAATTCTCATTTGGATCTTTTTGCTCCATGAGATACAGCTTTACGAGTATTCTTCATTAACAGCTCGTCCAATTACAAGTCTTCGAATTTCACTTGTTCCTGCACCAATTTCATAAAGTTTGGCATCCCTGAGGAGACGTCCAGTTGGATAGTCATTGATGTAGCCGTTTCCTCCTGTAAACAGAACAAGCAGAAATAAGTAATTTTCTTTTTATTTTGATTTTATTTATTATTATTTTGGAATTGAGACAATACATTTTAGAAGATAAAACAATGCATTAAAGCAGTGGAGTTTCTTCTCTGTGTGCAAGTCTCCCCAACCCTACGTTCTCACTGATTCTCCCTTTCTCTCTCACATTTCATATATGTCCCTTCCTCTTTCCCCCTTCATCACCCTCATCCCTGATTTCTCAACATGAACTACAGCGAGTGATGGATATACCCCCGCCACTGTAACGTTGCACTTGACAGCTAGCGTTTAAGTTGGTACACTCGCAAAAAAACAGATGAAAAGCTTCAACCGTTTGACTTCCTAAGCCAATCACAAGGCAGCATTCCGGATGGTCGATGACAAAGCGGAACCGGAACTAGAATCGGCTCTGTTGCTGGATGTAACTATTCCCAACCACGTGCTTCAGTTTGTGAATCTCTAGCACGAGCGTCAAGTTGTTCTTTGCAAGCTACATATTCATTGTTATTTATATTTGTGGTTCTTGTTTAATAGTTTTGTTATTGTTTGTTTATACATATATATTTATATATATATATATATATATATATATATATATATATATATATTTTCATTCATATTATTTATTTAAACCAAAATTAAGTGCGACAATGTCTGAAAAAAGACGCCGATCGCCAAGTGATTCACGAAGTGAAAATCCTTTGCGCCGAGGTGTGCCACTTAATAGTCAGGCATTGGAACTTTTTAAGCAGAATCCGGGAATTCTTTGAACAGGAAAAGCAGTACATAAAGCTTCATGGCAATCCCTCTATTCCTGCTGATAAAGTCGTACAACGAACTGCAGCAGCTCTTGGACTAAGCACGAGAACTGTTATACACAAGGGAGTGAAACTCCAAGAGAAAGAGGACAAAATTCCTGAACCATCTGGAACGCAACGGTATTTCTATCAACTCCAGGGAAGAAAAGAAAGCAGCGTCGTCAAGTCACAAATCTTGATGCTTTCCAATTAGACGCCATACGTAGACACATTTATGCCTATTATCATAGAAAGGAGTATCCGACCATACCAAAGCTGCTTATATCACTTATTTTCAATTAACAATAATAATACGAAATAGTTATTATTCATTGACGTTCGCTACTTGCGTACACTTTTTGTATGCGGCTTAGACACGATAGAAAGGAGAGCAATCAGCTGTTGTTGTTTACTAGCCACTCTGGCAACGTCGCAACCGCAATGTAGCAAACCTTACGCGAAGCCACACGAACTGTCAAGTGCAAAGACACAGCGGCGGGGGTATAGTTTCCTAAAGAGGTGCCAAAAATCTATGGACGATGGTGGCCAGTTTCAACATCTCTTTCATAAAGTTGGTAAGTAAAGCCTTTAAAAGTAGTTTTAAAAATGTTGTATGGTTTCATCTGCGTCTTTCTATGATAGCGGCAGACGGCAACGAGCACTGAGGACATGGACAGGAAAAACACCGTGCAGCTGGTTCATAGTTTTTTGGCTCTCTCTGTATAATATAAAGTAACAGAAATTCACAAGAGAAAGTTTTGAAAAGATTGAACTATTGTTTTATTCAGTGCAAAGTGTAGAACTGAAAATCATTACTGGAACTATGGTATTTAACTAGATAATGGCTGTAAAAATTCTCTTTATAGACACATGTAAAATAA
Source organism: Deroplatys truncata (assembly GCA_030765065.1). NCBI lineage: Eukaryota > Metazoa > Arthropoda > Insecta > Mantodea > Mantidae > Deroplatys > Deroplatys truncata. The sequence goes on from CM060987.1 coordinate 24,544,300, forward strand.
ATATTCCAGTGATACTTGAACAGGTGAGCGAATGAGATATCCCTGCTACTACTGAAGGCAGGTAAGTGACTAGCATCTGCTTTCATTAAAATGTTTGTGTTCAAGAACAAGTGCACAAGCTATACACAGTGATACGCACCACAATAGTTATCTTCCTGTTTATCACCATCTTGCATATGAACACAGGGTGGTATTAAATCATGTATTGTGAACACAGCATCAATGAAGGCGTTCAATATTTCCCAAATTGAATTCCCTCTCTAGCTGTTGCTCATTTTAACTGTCTTAGTATGCATATTCTGTACAATGCTGAAGCATACATGAAATATCTTGATTACAAAACGTATCAGCTGAGGCAATGAAGTCGGTGAGAAACCAAACTCACACAATTTATAAGAAAACTAATGCTATTACAAAGATTTTAAATGAGCATACTTTTGTGAGAGTAGGAAATGTATTCTTCATATATGGTTCATGTGAAATAGCATGGCAATCTTACCAAGGCACTGAATGGCTTCCAGAGCCAGCACTGTGGCTTTCTCGGCACAGTAAAGAATCACGCCTGCACAATCCTTTCCGCCCACATGTCCTGCATCACAAGCACGTGCTACGTTATAGAGGTAGCTTCTGCAGGCATTCATGGTGGTGTACATGTCAGCAATCTTACCCTGTGAAAAGCATCAGTTTGCGTTATTAATCTTATAACCATTGGTAATCTTATGCTTCTTACCATTGGTAACCATAGGCACACAATTTTGACAATAATACATAAAAATAACATCCATTTTTAATGTTCTTCAAAAAGTATACTGCAGTAAGCATCACTGCCAATTTTTCTTAAAACAGCATAAAAATTGTATTTATTAAGATAATTTAAAGAAAATTGAGTTTTGTGAATTTGTAAGTTAAAGTCTCCTTAAATATCTTTCCTAACATACTTAAATTAACAGTAAACTAAACCTATACACAAAAAAGGAGATAAAAAAGATCCAAACGATTACTATTCAATCTCCCTTGTTCCCATTATGTCTAAAATAGTTGAAAGTATAATGCAAATACAGTTTTATCAATATTTCAAAGCTAATAATTTGTTAAATGAGGCTCAGTTTGGATTTAGGAATGGTCGATCACTGTCAAAGCAATAGAAGAACTGGTAACTACCATACTAAATAACTTTGAAAATAGAAATAGCGTGTGCTACATTAATAGATCTTAGCATAGCATACTGCTAGAAAAACTTGTTTACTATGGAATTAGAGATCAGGAGATTGCACTAGCACAATCTTATTTAACAAATAGTCAACATATGGTAGTAATTAATAGTGAACACAAACCTGAATTTTTAAAAATAAAGAAGGGAATTCCTCAAGGTTCTGTGCTAGGACCTTTTCTGTTCATAATTTATATTAATGATTTATCATATTATTTACCTTCTAAATGTTATATACGCAGATTATACAATATTTTTTTAATTCTGATTCTGCTCTTAAAAACAATTGAACAAACTAATGCTTGAAAAATCTGCCACAAAGGTTCATTTTAATGAACTTGTAGTACACGAAAATAAAACTGAGCAATTTTATTTTACTTTAAAAAACATACCTAATTTAGATCAAGAGATTAAGTCTGTAAAATTGTTAGGTATATATCTTAGTGGGAAACTGAGTTGGAATCAACACACTTTGAAAATATGTAGCAAATTGTTAAGTGCGATGTATGTACTGAAAAAAAACTGAAGTTTAAAGTTATATCAATGGCATATTATGTATTCTTTCACACTCATGTACAATATGGTATTATTCTCTGGGGAACTCAGGAATAGAACAAGCACTTAAATGGCAAAAAAAGGCAATCAGATGTATCAAAGGTGTTGAAAAATCTGCTTTGTAGAAGTCATTTTATGGAGCTATACCTTTTTTACTATAAGCTGAAAGGAGAAGTAAACAACTTAAATGTATCACTCCCCGAGCACATGGCAGCACCATGTGGAGGATGACGGGAACTAAGACCTATGAGAGGAAATTGCTTCATACAGAATGCGAATACAGTATATTGTGTAGCTTGGGGATCATTAGCTTTTAAACATTGTATGTCTTGTTCCTATATTTTGCCTCACATTCTAAACTTATAACATACAATACTAAGAGTAGACAAATAAAAGTTGTACCTGAACAGTTCGGCACCTGTGATTAAAGGTACTGGATTAAACTGTTCTTAACTTCAGGCTTTAGAAATCTTTCATTTAATGACTAATATCACTATACTACTTTTGCTTTAACCTTTTATGAGTGAACAAGTTAAATAATGATTAGCACTAGTAAATACAGGACCGGGTCCGCCAACGCAGGACCACACCCTCGCAACCCAGGAGAAACTCGTGGGCCTTTCCATTAGGAGCGGTGCCTATTTTATATACCGCCCCCCCCCTGCCTGGTCGAAATCGGGCAAGGACACCTACCGTACCAACCCTTCCAAGCAGGGACGGAAGTGGATACGCCACTTACGCGCGTCAGGCCAGCAGGGCGAACCCTACTGGGGGAGACTACCGAACAACCTCGGTGGGGCCGACAGTTTCTAGCTACTGTCTACCAGCTATCCCTCATGGCTGGTGCCGGAGAGTCTGGAGGCGTCTCACAACCCCGCCTGGGTGGAATTAACATAGCCAGGCGTACCCAATCACCCATGGGTATCGGGAACCACTGCCCCGCCGAGTCCAACCCAATCCAAACAACTCCCTTTCGGGAGGGGCTCAGATGTTCGGCCCAGCATACTTCTGGTAACATCAGAAGTACCACGAGTGCTAAGGGTCCGCAGCGCCCGCACCACGGCAGCTGAAGGGGTCGGAACCTCCCCCTTATGGGGAATGATTAGCACTATAGGTTAGAAAACAAATGGAACCAAGCTATCCGAGCAACAATTCTGCATCACTAACAAAGGAGTTCAATTATTGCTAAACAATGGCCAACCATATTCATTGTCGATTAAAAGTGGGTACTTTTCAGAGAATTTGTTAAAAGCATTTAACACAATTGTTTTCTTTCCATTTCCCTCGTTTATGTTTTCTACAGTGGCAGAAGATTCTCAGCCGGAAACGAACTGCAGTGCCTGCACATAGCCTCTTAAACCCTCTGCTGTAACGGTTCATTAGTTATAGCTGACTCTGACAAACACATTTAGTTTCATAAATTTAACTGTTACAATAATGAGCTTTTTAAAGTTCTCTGCACGAGAATAATCACAAAATGTTACGATATGAACCGATCTGTTTTTTGTAGAGGAAGAGATGACATGCTAAGCGGGAACGATTATAATTTCTCCACCAGCCAATGAGGTGTTGTCTTGTCACATGGTTTTGTTACTTCTCCTTTCAGCTTATAGTGAAAAAGGTATATGCATATTAACAGTCCCCAGTTTATTTATCTTATATGCCTTTCTATAAATTAGAGAAAATATAGTAGCCTTTAACCTCAGAACAGATGTACACATACATGGGGAAAAAAATAATAGACATTCCTAATACAAGATTAACAATAAATCAACATCATTATACATATATGGGTATTAAGTTTCATAACAGGCTCCACCAAGAACTAGCATCAATAGTGCTAAATGCCAAATATGTCACTACCAAAGGATTAAAGCTAACAGGGTTTTATGATATAAATGAATATTTTGACTGTTCTATGGATGATTTGTGAATTAGGCAATAAATTCTTTAACTGTATAATTTTAGTAATATACAGGGTGTTCCGCTTATAGGTATAATAAAATAAATAGCTATAACTTCTGAATTAATACAAATCTGGAGATCAAACCTCTTCCTACAAATAGTGAAAACTGGGATTTTTTTTTCTTACCTATTGGTTCCTTATGGTTCATAAACCTCAACATGGCTGACATTAGTGGCACGGGAAATGTCCAACCGGTATTCAACCTCAACCCATGTGTTATGAAGCATCTGTGGTGTAACATTGTCAACAGTAGCATAAATTCTTTGTCGTAAGTCTGCCAAATCACATACTGGTGTCCTGTAGACCTGATTCCTAATAAATCCCCAAAGGACGAAATCGGGTGGTGTTGTCTGGTGATCTGGCAGGCCATGTGATATACGGTGATCCTTTTCCGATCCATATTCCAGGGAGCTGTTGTCCAAGAAAGTTTGAACTATTTGGTAAAGTGTGGTGGTGCCCCATCTTGCTGGAAAATTGTTCCATCAGGGAGTTGAGGCACACTAAACAGTTGCAATATATCCAAGTACGTGTTTGCAGTGACAGTCATCTCAGCAAAAAAATAGGGACAGGTGATTCTGTCATGCATGATCCCACACCAAACATTCCATTTAGAGGAATCCTGCTGATGTTCATATACCGCACATGGATTTTCAGACCCCAGATGCGACAGTTGTGTCTGTTTACTTTTCCACAGACATAGAATGCTGACTCATCTGAGAAGCAGACTTGAGTTTGGAATGCATCGTCATCGTCCATTTTTTTCCAACATTGGTTGCAGCAAAGCATTTATCATTCGGCGTAATCTTCTGGTGAAGTTGCAGTTTGTACTCTCACAAACACAATCTTTTATGGAGCAATGTATGCACCATTGTTGGTGGGATGTTCAGCTGCACACTAACCTTGCGAATGGATTTCTGCGGGCTTCTCTGAAATGTCTCGTGAATATGCTCAACATTGCTTTCAGACACTTTACACTTGGAATGTTTACCTGCATTTAACACCACACTTCTGTTTCTCTGAGCTGTCTATCCCATTTCATTATTGATACATACGTCGGAACGGCTTCCCTCAGTTTAAGATTGTACTGATGACAAAACAGGTTCTGCAAAAGAATTACTGATACGTTCTGCTAATGCTAGCACACAAAAGATGGTTTGCTGTGGCGTCTACATGCTGACTGATGAACGATCTGATATGTGTTCTCCTATGCAATGATCTGCGCATGCAATGCGTGAAAGTTAACACCACCAATGAATTAAAACTTCCCAACTTCCTCTTTCAAATGGTATCAACCTTAACCCATTTGGATGCATAGTACAAACATTTCTTTTATTATACTTATAAGCAGAACACAGTGTATATTAATAGCTAGATTTGTTGTATAAGACAAACGTTGTAAATAGTGATTAAGATGAAACCAATACCTTGTAAAATCTGATGGTGAATAAAATTCTGATTCTGAAGTAAGTGCGCATTTCCAATGGAAGCAATTAGAGCAGCACATGTATGCCGAAGATTAGGAAAGCCATAAAGCAGGAGTGATGCAAACAGTTTCCTCCAATAGGGTTTAATATGGGAAGTAGAAATTCTGAACTTACTACTTTTTCTTCAGTTTTTATGATAAAAATGGAATATTTAGCATTCCGGTTGGACTGTGCCATGATCCCAGGATGAAATGTTTAAAAATGAACTGTTCCTGTAATATCAGATATCTGGGATCCTTATCCAATTAAGGTAAGTATGTAGATATAGATAAAGTTAATACACATGCTATGCACATATATAAATATAGCATGTAAATTGTAGTGAATGGATTGTGGGAAAAAGTATTCAACAAACCACTCTAATGTGAGTGCAAATAAATGGAGTAGACATTCCTCATGAATCTTCTCCTGTACATTGGGAAGTTAACAATTCAGGTACAGTCCCCAGCATCATATTGACTTTGGCCAAACTGGCTGTTATGTTCCTCTCAGTATGTTATGACTTTAACTTCCACTAGCACAGCTGTGTAAGGGACATTCCATTTCAAATTGTCCAAAATAGAAGGAAAATCAACCTTGCATTTTTTAAATGAAACAAAACCATTTTGTATTGGAGACAAGCGCAATACAATACTTTATGCAAACTCTTAAAATTCAAAACATCATAGTTTTGCAATTAAAATTGTTCAAATTTATCATATCATCCTAAAATTCCCAACTTCAAGCTGTTATAACGCTGAAACCTTTAAATCAAGCTTTATTCTGATTCCCTAAACTTTAATTTCATACTGATGAATAAACATGTTGTTCTTATTTTTATTTAAGTGAAGACATGTATTTTTTCAAGTGTAGGCGGTAATGGATTAAGAAAAATAACTGTATTATATATGGTACGATTCCATAATTTAAACACAATCAAACACATATTTTATTGTACTGGTGGCTGATAAGGATTCGTCTAAAATAATTCATAGTAGTAAATTACTTTATGTGCAGGAGTAGTAAAACACGTGCTCATGGTCGTTCTCGCACATTTGCTTTGAGCTGAAGGTCAAGCAAGCTGCTGTGCATACAGCTAAACAATGAGAATGCTTACTAAGCAATATGCGGTTCAGAGTATTTCCTCACAGATTCACAGAGCACTGGTGATCGTTGTGCATCAATGATGTGTATTTTTATGTTTATTCGCTTTTTGTGTTATAACTATGAACACCATAACATTAACACTTTACAATCATTGCCGGCCTCTCTTAATGACACTATGAATTACTCTCAAACTAATATTTGAGTTTTATAAAATTCTGAAGACGCTTAAAATAGGTAAAAACTCTTTATATTTTTTTGTGAATATTATAAAAATAATCAGTACATGCTCTAATGAAATGCAGACTTTTATTTACAAAATGAGATTAGGTACAATATTCTGAAATAAAGGGTTCTGGAGCTAAGCACACTTAAAATGTAATAAAATGTATTAATGCAATACATTTATCATTCAATAACGTGACAACCGTTGGTTTTTAGAGGCTAATATTTAATAAATATGCTTTCCTTAGCACCCCTTAACAGGAAGAATTATTAACAAAAAAATGCAAAGATTTTTGCCGTTCGATTTCACATGGAATGTCCCATATGCACTGGCCTTTGGTGCTGAAAATACAGGGTTCAAACACTCACTAACAAAGATATACTTGTTTTAGGAGGGTAATTTAACAGAGATGATGGTTAGGTATGGAAAACATACTTATTCTGCGATGTTTATTTATGTGAAAAGCTTAATTTTGATTCAATCCTAAATTGCTATCATAATCTTCATTTTTTTTCTCAAAAATGGATCTAACGATTTTGATTAAAATATCATATGTTTAAGATATTTTCATGGCAAATGAAATGTATATCTTGAATTTTCTGGTAATGTCCCCAAAAGTCTTCTTCATTCTGAATGACTTTCGCATAACTGGTAAACCATAACAGATAGAGAAAATTTTACTATACAAAAAATGTAGATCTCATTAATTTTTTTTAATTATTTTTTTTTTTTTATTTGGTGCAGTGAACCATTTCTGAGATTGTTATTTGTTTGAATTTTCCAGTACTTATACTTTTTCTCAAATCGGAATTCGTCATTTGCCTTTTAATATCTTGGACATGCAAAGAGAATGGAATGCTCCACATAGCAACCAGCTCTTAAAAGATTTGACTATCGCTTAAAGCCTAGCATATTCCCCTTGCATCTACAAAAAAAAATTAGCAATAAGATTAACATCGCAATATCTCGATTAACATGAAGTAGATGGAGAATAAGCATTTGTAAAAATAGTAGTAAAAGTAGAGTAGAGAAAGTCATGTGAGTGCAACACATCAGATTTTTCAGTAAGGTATTCAAACTTTTGCCATGCATATATCACAATATCTTTTAAGATTGATGAACCAAACTGGTGGTACACAAGGGAATATAACTTCATTATAAATCATATAGTTTCTGCATTGTTTCCAAGGCTAATATTTTATTTCTGAACAGTTCTTTCAGTCTTTGGATTACAACTTTATATTTTGTTTGTTAAAAAAAATATATGTCTATGGGTTGCATGAATCTTGTTATTTTTGGAGGAATGATTTGAGTCACAATTCTTTTCTTATGTAATATCCTTGTTATTTGATCGTAGGTTTTCATGGCTGGTGTTATTAGTAAAACATGACATCTTTTATGGACTTATAGGCTGTGATCAAACAACGAAGTTATTAATTCTTGACGTTTAGTCCTCAAATATGGAGGATGAAATGTCAAGTTTTAACAACTTTATTGTTCGACCACTTCCTACAAGCATGGAAAATATGTCATATTTTACTAATCCTTATTATTTGCTCATCATTAAAGATGGCATCAGTTTGTTCACTGAAAGAAACTAAAAGGATCAAATGACCCATGCCTATCCTGCAAACTTTACATATTAGCGCAATACTGGAATTAAGTGCAAGTTTTCATCATCTTCCTAAAGCCTCTTGTATATGATCAAACCTTTTTTTCAATTCAATAGTTTACAAGAAAAATTGTGAAATGTTTTTCAATATGTGACAAGATTGGAAAAGACTTGGCAAGACTTGACAATAACAAAAATGTGTATTTACAAGCTGTCTCTTCGCCAAACAAACCCTACAGAACACATTGATAATTTATCACGCGCAAAGCAATTTAGTTTTGGCGTCACAGTATAACAATTTGCAATGAAATACTGTGCTTTACTAATATTATGTAGCACTTTCACGAATTATATCCAATGAAATCACTTACGATTATGGAATACAATGGAAATAACACCAACCGATGGGTTAACCACACTATATAACGTTACATCATATACTTAGTTCGGAAAATTGCCTGGCAAATATTTCTTCATAATCGTCTTCATCTGCTCCATCTTGTGGTAATCCATGGATCCCTCGACATACAGACATGGTTGACTTGTGTATAACCTAATCATTTTGCATACGACATACCTTGGCCGGGTAGCCATTTTTGTTTACTTTTCGCTTTCAGCCATGTTGCAGATTTCGTGATGCACTGTGAATACTCGCATTTCATTGGCCAAAGCCATTAAATCATTGTGAAATCTTTGACCGTTTAGAGCATGTCCTTATTTGCTCTCAACACTTTCAAAGACTTTAAAAGTATTGGAGGCAATTTGACAAGAAAAGTTGTGAAGTTGTGACAACTCTTGAAAAGTCTTGTAAAGTGTTGAATTTGACAAAAATTTGCTCATGTACAAGCGGCTTAACAGATGATATTCCTAGAAAGACTATTCCAGTCCATAAAATTCTCCTGCCACCTCTTCACAGGGCGATCCAGTGATTTTTTCCCCTAATGGTCTGGAGTTCCAAATCACTCAAGGGATCCTGCTTCTGGGCATATGTTTGCCATACCGGAACCAAAGTTTCAAATCACAGTATCTTGCAACAAGCGAATAAGCTTGCACAATTACTTTTTCCATGTTTTTATAGACCAAAAATCTACCTATATACTGATATAGAAACAAACTGAATCTGTGCAGTTGGGGTAATTACCCTGTGGGCTCTTACCTAAAATGAGTTTACAATGATACATAGCAAATTATGGCGATTTACTTGGCTTGTACTGTGGAATCCTACTTCATCTATAAATAACACAGCTAAAGACTTGAAGCTTTCTCGGTATTGATTGTGGTTTTGTGGGGAATTTACCAAGTAACCTGGTCAACAAAGGTCAAGCTTTCGGCCATCCTCACTATGTGGTTTTTACTCAAGAGCACTAAAATAGAACTGCTTTAGGTGATATTTATATTAAAATGCTAAAGCCTGTGATTGGTTTTTAAACTAACCAATCGCATGCCAAGAAAATTGTGTGCGACTCCTGAGATTGGGCCATAGCCAATCTTGGGAACTATGTTCAACCCAGGGCTGCAATACAGTTATCCAGAATGGTATATCTTGGTTCACTTTGCACTGCTGGCAGTTGTTGCAGCAGCATTCACCAAGCTATCTTATTCCCTTGCTGTGGCCTTCTCTCTTGTTGCAGCATTGGATTCCAAGCTTCATTCCGTTATCCCTTGAAATTGTGCTTGCTGATCATGCTTCCAATGGATTCCCTAATAAAATGGCTCCAAAAATTATTGGCTTTATAAATGCCAGTTACCTGATCAAAAAGGATTTTATGTTTAAATTCAATGCAGTATTGCACCCAGCTGATTTGTCTGCATTGTGCAACTTGATAGTGTTTGTGTTTGCTGCATCACTGTTCTAGAGTCCTACCTATCTGTCTAATATAATAAAACCACACTGGCAAGTTACGTGGTACATACCTCAAGGCCTCAGCCAAAGATCATCCTTCACAGACTGGGAATATTTGGTTGATTTTCCACGAAACCACCGTAAACAATAATACACTTGATACAGTGTTTGGATCTTGATTAAAGGCTGGTTCACAACCAGAACGAGAACGAGAAAGTTGAAATACATGTATTCAAATAGGAATGTTCACAACTGATGGGAAGCCTTTCCGGGCCCCGGGAACAGGAAAGAAGAGTTGCCCAACTTTTAACTTTCTCGTTCTCGGGCACGGCACATTAGATCCCTATTGTGCATATTAGACACTTCACTCTAGAGGTTATTCTAAGCGGCTGTGACATAAAACAGCCACTAGTGCTCTCTATAGTCGCAAGCTGGAAACATGAAACTGGAAGGAATTAGTAGTAAATGTGCTTCCTAACCTCATCCCGACACCCGCAAATCTAATAAGCATTGGTTCCTCTGGTGAAGGGATCATTTGTAGTTTGTTTATATGCAACTCAAAACTGGCTATTACCTAAAAAACAATGGCAAAAGCTACAAAGAACGGCTAAAACCGGTGGAAATGAAAAAAGAACAATAAACAATTTTAATGTATGCCATTAAATAAAGGAATGAAAGTTTGGCATAAGTAGAGGGATCGGAAATGTAATGAATATGCATTTAGATAATGTTTACTCTATCGAATTTTGATGTTGGCTTGGCTAAATTGGAAGTAGGTGAAAAAATGTCATTGGTCAGTTAAAAACAAATGAAATCCCAATGTGCAAAATTGACTTTCACTTTGTGATCGATATGCATTCCCGTTCTCTTTACCGAGCTGTTGTGAACCAATATCTTGCATGGTGCATTGCTTCCCGTTCTCGTTTCCGTTCTGGTTACCGTTCTCGAGTGGTTGTGAACCAGCCTTTATAGTCATATGAACCCTACAATGACACTACAAATTTGATTGATGATCCAGCTGACACAGTCCCTGGAGAAGTTGCATGTGGTAAGGATGTCATTCTCTGTGGTTTAGTAGTTACCATGCTAGCCTCTAGTTCCCGAGGTTGCGGGTTCAAACCCAGCAGAGGGCGATGGATTTTTTGCGGGTGTAAAATTCCTTAGCATGGCTTCCTTCAGAAAGGAAGTAAAGCCGGTAGTCCCGTGTTGTAGATTTACAGCACATAAAAGAACCTCAAGCCTGATAGAGAGACCTCTGAGCAAAATTTCTGAACTTTCACGTCCAATATAGAATTTGACGCTAAGGACCACAGCACTTAAAGAGCGTCTGTAAATAAAACTGAAATTATTTATTTTTGTGGTAAGGATGGAACTATATGTAGCACTTTCATGTGGAAGACTGTCTGATACTGAAGTGCGTAAGGATGTCCTTCATACAACTATGCAGACAATGAATTGTATAATCAATCACATGCTTTGTCATTGCATCACTCATAGGGCGATCTCCTTGTGGATGAGATGTTTTGCACAGTGTTCTAGAAGACAGTTTGTAAACTGCAGGAATGTGCGAGTTTCACTACACATTGATACGGTAATTTGTATCACAAATTACTTAAATGTAAATAATGATTGTAATATGAATATGTATTTTTATGTGACATTGATTTCAGATGTTTATTAATTGTAATTATTATTGGTAAATAATAATATACGGCTTTACTGAAACTGTCAATAATATCGCAATAATGCAGCGAGGGGGTGAGTTGTTTATCGTTATTGGGAACCAGGAAGTTACGTAATGTTCGCGCGTTTTCGGTAGAACCTTCTAGAATAGTTCCTAAAGCATATGTATTCGTGGTTTTCATTGGATATTAAAATAGACGCTAATGTTGGCGCGTTTTATTAGCCAATAGCAGTTCATTTATAATCTTTAGGCATTTCGAGGAGTGGGAGTATATAAAGTCGAGTCCGTGGTAGATCGCCCACAGTTCAACAAAATTCTCAATACTTTACACGTCGGTCGCCCAGTTCAACAAAATTCTTAATACATTACACGTCGTCAGTCAGTCCTTCAGTTCGTCAAGTTACGCGCAGCAGAATTACGAGAATTATTATAAAGTTAATTCTACACAAAGTTGAAATACATAGTTAAAAGTGATAAGTAAGAAGCTATTACAAACAGTTTCAGTTTGGCGAGTATCTAAATCAATATGTAAAAGTGTTAGTGAACGTGTTCGACAATAAAAGTTATAAAACCAATTTCTTCATTAAGTGTAATTTTTGAATAAAAGATTCCTTTCCGCTTCACAACCTGTATAGAGATACATGTTCTACCAAGATAAGATGATAGCTAGCCGGAGGACAATATACGAAACTTAAATTCTTTCGAACACTAATTGATGCAAATTGCTAACGCCAGATGGAGCTACAAACCAAACAAATGAATGACGTCACAAGATGGCAACGCGTGAAGTAAACACACATACATAAACATCACAAGAATCAACATTATTTGTAATACCGTTGCATATTGGCACCCAGAACGTGGGGCGAAGTGACCAGGAAAGGAACACGATAACCAGGAAAGGAACACGATGACCAGGAAAGAGGCATAGTGACCAGGAAAGAGGCATAGTGACCAGGAAAGGAACACGATGACCAGGAAAGGATCAACATAACCAGGAAGGGGCGAATGCAGCAGTGAAATGATCTACAAGACGCAGATTCCAGAAACAACAGGGAGGACAGACTACATGGATAATTGGACATCGTAATTCCGAGATTACAAGGCAACAGGGAAATTCAAACTACAGGACGACAAAACTACGCAGATTCATCGAAGCGACATACAAACCTAGGAGAATGGGGCAGAAAAGCTGGACATCAAAGTAACATCAACAGACAGCATCACAAAGGTTAGAGTATCTTAATTTTTTTTTTTAGAAAAAAAAGGGTAAACAAATTTAAATGTTACTGAGGAGTGGTAGGATAAAAAAAACAATGGCTACCAATAATACAGAAGAAATAATTATGGAGGAAGATAATGTAACAGTTAGCTGTAATTCAATACAGGTTGCAGAAAATAGCCCAGATTTTTTAGGATTTGAAGATGAAAATGTTAGTGTAGAAAGTGAGAATAGAATAGCAGGAAATGTTAATCTTGATACTAGTATTATGGAAATGCTGAAAAATTTGAATGAGAATATGAAAAAGACTAATGAAAATATGGAAGATATGCAAAAGAGTCATAGGGAATTAAGGGAAGATCTTAGTAAGAAAATAGATCAAAACAGGGAAGATATGCAAAAGAATAATGAGAAATTAGAAAAGAAAATAGATCAAAATAGGGAAGATATTAGTAAGAGTATTACAGATCAATTAAGGGAAGATATGCAAAAGAATAATAGGGAATTGAGGGAAGATATTGGTAAGAGCTTAGAACAAAACAGGAAATCAATTGAAAATATTGGTAGGAGTAATGAGGTATTAGAGCAAAAAGTAGATCAAAGCAGTGGAGAAATTGAAAAGAAAGTTATGAAGCAAGATAGTAGTATGCCAGAAATGAGAGATGAAAATGAGGAAGTAATAGCAAGTGAGATAGGAGAAGTTTCAAAGAAAATGCTAGACATGAGCAGGGAAATATGTAACAAAAAAGGTGAGGTTAATACTAAAAGTGAGGTTAATGTAGAATGTACAGAGTTAGGAAGTCAAATGAGTAGTATTTCAAGTGAGTTAAGAGAAATGAAAGAGGTTATGAATGTAGATGTAAATAAGGCGCAAGTTAATTTCAGAGGGGAGATATCAGAAATACAGAATGAGATAGTAATGCAAAGAAATAAATTGTACCAAGATGTTCAAAATGAAAACTCCAGTCCAGTACAGTTTAGTACAGATTTGTCAGAGTACTTTCAAAGTAAAAAGATAGCAGATGAATTGAAAATGAAAGTTGTCAAAAGATGTGTTGTTCAAGAAACTGTAGACTGTTTTCAAATGTTATCATGGGACGAAATTTCATATGAATACAAGAGGTTATTCATGAACAAAAATTTGAAGGTTAGGATACGGCTACGAGTAATGTTTAGCCACACACAATTTGATCCAGGAGGGTAAATAGCAATGAGATGTAAAGTAAATGCTGGATAGGTAAAGATGACTTGCAGAGAAATGTATTGGAACGTAAGAGGGTTAACTAAATGTATATGTCATGAGAAAACAGAAATTTAATAAAAAAAAAAAAAAAAAAAGGAGAAATAAATATTTAAAAAAAAAAAAAATAACAATATTTTTGTAACTATAACAGTATTTGAAAATTAAGAATGCAAAGATTGAAACTTAATATGATATTAAAGTAAAAGTACGTAAATACAATTCCAAGATTTAAAAATTAAGAATGCAAAGATTGAAACTTAATATGATATTAAATTAAAAGTACGTAAATACAATTCCAAAAGTATTGTTAAAATAATAATAACTTCAGAACACAAAAAAAAAAAAAAAAAAAAAAAAAAATACTTATGTAGAAAACAGAAAAGGTGAAACATTGTCTAGATTTAAGAGATGTAAATATTTGTGTAGAGGGTGAATATTTTGGTAAATATGTGTAATAATTACAAAAATCTTAAATGTATAAATTTTTGTCAACAACTTAAGAAAGTAAACAATTTGGTAACATTAATTAAATAATTCAGGGTACAGTATTTGCTATCAAGAATTTGTGATGTCAGATTAATATCTAAATTAATTAAACCAGAGCCAGTAAGTAGTGGTAAGGTAGAGGAAAAACATGTCGTGTGTTAAATGCGTGTGAAGTGTTAAGTGAAAGTGATAGCGTGTGTTCCAAGATTTAGGAGACTAAAAACACAATTATAAAATTTCCAAACAAGTTATAAATATTTATAATTATGTTTCTAGTGGGGCATATGATACGGTAATTTGTATCACAAATTACTTAAATGTAAATAATGATTGTAATATGAATATGTATTTTTATGTGACATTGATTTCAGATGTTTATTAATTGTAATTATTATTGGTAAATAATAATATACGGCTTTACTGAAACTGTCAATAATATCGCAATAATGCAGCGAGGGGGTGAGTTGTTTATCGTTATTAGGAACCAGGAAGTTACGTAATGTTCGCGCGTTTTCGGTAGAACCTTCTAGAATAGTTCCTAAAGCATATGTATTCGTGGTTTTCATTGGATATTAAAATAGACGCTAATGTTGGCGCGTTTTATTAGCCAATAGCAGTTCATTTATAATCTTTAGGCATTTCGAGGAGTGGGAGTATATAAAGTCGAGTCCGTGGTAGATCGCCCACAGTTCAACAAAATTCTCAATACTTTACACGTCGGTCGCCCAGTTCAACAAAATTCTTAATACATTACACGTCGTCAGTCAGTCCTTCAGTTCGTCAAGTTACGCGCAGCAGAATTACGAGAATTATTATAAAGTTAATTCTACACAAAGTTGAAATACATAGTTAAAAGTGATAAGTAAGAAGCTATTACAAACAGTTTCAGTTTGGCGAGTATCTAAATCAATATGTAAAAGTGTTAGTGAGCGTGTTCGACAATAAAAGTTATAAAACCAATTTCTTCATTAAGTGTAATTTTTGAATAAAAGATTCCTTTCCGCTTCACAACCTGTATAGAGATACATGTTCTACCAAGATAAGATGATAGCTAGCCGGAGGACAATATACGAAACTTAAATTCTTTCGAACACTAATTGATGCAAATTGCTAACGCCAGATGGAGCTACAAACCAAACAAATGAATGACGTCACAAGATGGCAACGCGTGAAGTAAACACACATACATAAACATCACAAGAATCAACATTATTTGTAATACCGTTGCAACATTCATTGTAGGTAAAGCAGGATAGAGAAAGTTAAATGTTTAAAAGCTAGTTGGTAAAAGTTGGCCTTGAAAGTCTATACTGTTTCCATGACATCATGAGAAACATGTGACTGATAGCACTTTAATGACAAAGTACTGAAAAATCCAAACCAATAATAACAAATAACTCAGAAATGGCCCATGCCCTAAAAAGTTACTTGAAATAATTTGTGTTTTAAAGGGATTTACAGTGTTTGTGTAGTACAGTTTTATCTATTTATTAATGTTTAGCAGTTATATAAAATTACACAAAATTCCTTCCACATGAAGAGGACTTCGCAGGCTAATCCCAGAAAATTCAAGAAAAATTTTATTTGTCATGTAAATATCTTAAATATGTGGCATGGTAATTAAAATTGTCAAGAGGCAACCAATTTTTGAGAAAATAAAACATTTCGAAAAATTTTCCATGCAAAACTTAGTTTGGAGTGGGGGGGATTTTCTTGAAAATCTTTGCATTGCATCTCTGGAAGATACTGAACTTAAATACCAAGTATGGTATTCATTAGACTTCTCATTGTTTGGTTATTCTGTTCACAAACACACACAGAGCTTTTTCTAAAAATGCTATTTTTTGAATTCAGGGTGCTTCAAAACATATATTTCCGGTGACACCTTGATATCAAATTTTGGGTGTAAAACAATTCTTCTCTACCTATTATATATGTGGTAGGAAAGTACAATATGCATTCTGAGCTATAGTTCAAACCATGACACTCCAGCATGCTGTCGTGTAAGTATACCACATTAACAAACGACATTAGATAGGCTAATGAATGCAGTGGGTCACTTGAGAGCATCTCCATTTTGCTTTGTCTCTAAAATGCAGGTTTGCCTAGTTACTACTCTACAGGATGTGAAGATTCACTCAGTAAGATCCAAATTAGCTTGTATATCAACCTGAATTAGCTGAAACTCGCCGATCCTTGTGTTGAACTGCTTTCTTTGGTGAATATATTCAAATGTAATATCACAGGATGCCTGCATCAGGCTAAAACATAAAAATATTCACACATTACAATACATTCAGTTTGGTTTGCACTATTTTTTTTATATTTTTATACTTAGCGCAGTTGATATAAAACTGCTTCTCAGAAACATTATGCCTTATAGATTTTATTTAAACATCAAATGCATGAACAAAAATTATGAAACTCAAGAGAATATGTCTGACATTACTCATTCCAGTTTCTGTCAAGTATAAATATAACACACACATTTAAATATACTCTTTACTTTTAAAAGCATATGAATTTATAGTAACACGTGTATAAATTGTTTACTCACCTTTGTAAATATTAGCTACTTATGCCATTAAAACCTTCTTGGAAGTCCTAAATCTATGAAAATGTTTTGATCATATAGAGGAATGGTTGCTTATTTTACTGACTATCTAGTGAGGCAGCATTTTAATGCCTAAATGATATTAATTGTGTTTTATTATAATTAAATTCAATAACAGTCCATCTTAAAAACAATATGTATATAATTATTATTTATATTGTATGTAAAGTCATTGTAAATACTTATTCTTATTGTAAATGTATTTATTAATATTATGTAAATGTTTATATACTCTAATAGTGCAAAAACTGTGAGAATAATATGTTTTAGGACGTTAATAATGAGGTAATAATGTAATTTTGGTGACAATAATGTGTCTGGAATTTAAAAGTACTGGTCATGAAAAGATCGGTAATAATGTACAGTAAAGAAAAAGTTTTGGTTTGAATACTTAAATTCCATTGGACTAGAATTAGCCAATAAGAGACTGGCATTACCGAAGCTATAATGTTTTTACCGTTGAATTCAGTCAGTCGCAGGTAAGATGTTGTAGAGTACGGATGGTAAAAATTGTGTTCTCCGCTAGAATGTATAAAGTGCTCACAGTTTTCTTTTAATAAAGTGTTGTGTTTATAAATGTGCAAGTATAAAGAGAAATTAAAAAGTAAATTCTGTGACGTCTTTTAATTTTTGTCTTATCACAACCTAAAAAGAACTTATGTTTCTATAGTGCGACTGAAGCAGCCGAGGCAAGTTTAAATAATATTACGTAAAACAAGCATCATCTTTACTATAAAGTTTGGCGTCCCAAGCATCAAACAACATCAAAGTGTACCTTAGAAACGTTGGGTTAAATACTTCTTCAAAGTTGGCAACAAATAAAACTAGGCTCAATAACATTCTCAAAGTGACGTACAACATGGGGCAAACTCCTCCAAACAACTACGTACCCTATAAACTATCGCAAATTGACGCCTCAACGTAAAGCCATCATCACAACTCCCACAAATTGGCTTCCAAACGTGGAACTACCATAATAACTAATCGCACTAGGATGTGTGATTTTTACAATCAGTTGTGGCCTGTGAATTAATCTGACTTACTCATGAGGATCATGTACTAACTCTCCAAGTTTTAGGATTTGATGCATCCTCATTTAAAGAATTATCAGTTTTTAGCATGTTGTGTTATTTTTAGCACCTTTGTAACAAGAATCATTTGACTGAATGAAAACAGCTGTTGCACATTAAAACATGTGATATCCTCAATAGTTCCCCCCCCCCCATTATTTACAGTTTGAATTCCTACCAAATTCCTGCAATTGAAACCTGTAAAATTCTCCCTGCCCAGCATATTAATTTTGCGATGACATGAAATTTAAAATGTGTAAAATGTTCAGTGCAGTAAATGCACAAAAATTACCAGTACAATAAAATGTGAATTCTGTTTTAATAAGAATCCTTGAAGGCCTGGTGGTACTGCTTCTTTCTGCCAGCATGCTGAAATTCTTCCTTGTACCACAAGAAACACACATTAAGGCAAAGAACACCACTTACTAGTCTATGACAGCTTTCTAGTCCATATTTTATGCTTCATAACTAACTATAAATAAAAACGGTCACAAAAAAATTGGAAACTTATATCCCACAGCCATAGAATGCAATAACATAAACAATTTATATGAGGGAATTGACTTTACAATTCGCATAATCCATTACTGAATGTTTGCGCCCATTTACTGCCAGTTACAAGAAGTCACTAGTAGTGCAATCACATTTTAAATCTACATGCTATGAATTTTGTTGCAGACCACTGAAGGGGGACCATGACTGTGATGAAGGACAGACACACATATAAGCTCTGTCCTATCATAACACTCCCGAGGTGAAAATCTGTAACACTTTGTATCTGCCCTCAAAGCTGTAAAAATGCCTCCTTTGCCTTAAAGTCATAAAAAGGCCTCTGCTTTCCTACAGTTTATGGTACAAAGTGGTGAACTACTGAAGGGCTTTCAGAAATATTTCCTTAGCCCTCATTTCTGGAAATACCAGAGAGCTATTTTGCCACTGTGGTGCTTCACTAATTATAGCAAACATTAAACTACTATTTCACAGACCAGTTCACCAATATTACACTTCATTCTTAACAACTATTTGCAAAATGCAATCTCTTTATTCCAGTAACTTCAAATGGTCCTATTAAAATGTTTCAATTTTCTTTAAATCACACATGTGAAACAGCTTCTGTCAGAGAAGTGACCTCCCTGCAGTGAGAGGCAGGTTGGTCTCACTGGAAGTAAAGCCAACTTTAGCATCCCTGCATTAATAGCTAAAACTTACCCAACAGGTCCAGCAGCCAATACAAGGCGTTCTAAGTCCAAGCCACTAAATAGCACATAAATGCCTTTGTTCTCTTCTCCTAATAAGTTTTCTGCAGGTACTTTACAGTCTTCAAATATCAACTCTGCCGTATTGGAACCTCTCATTCCTAACTTATCCAATTTTACTCCTGTTTTGAATCCTGGATATCCCTTTTCCACTATAAAGGCTGATATTCCATGCTGAGGCTTTGCAGCATTAGGATTTGTCCTGGCGTATACCTATTACATGGATGAAAAATAACAAAGATATAAAGTTTGTGACTGATTTGCTGCATATAATATTATCAAAATGAAAAAGTGTTAAAGCACTGTTAGGTATTCTGTAGATTATAAAGGGAGGGAAAAGATGGAGAGTATTATTGCAAAACCTAATGACATGTTTTTCAGCTGCATAGGAATTCAGGAAGCTTATGGACATTGTTCCACATGACTGAAGGTTACTCCCAATATTGTGATGAATCTGGCTCCACCCTGTGGCAAATAGCAATGTGTCCTTTAGTGCTCATTAGTGATTAATTAGACAGGGAGAGGAGTGGGCTGCTCTGCCCTACGTTAATACCAGGAACACCTTCGAGACAACCAGATAACGATAGATGCTTCTGTTTCTCCCCACCTTCCACAAACATTCTGGAATGCTCCGACAGTTATATATAAGCAAGCGTGAGTTAGCCAGTAAGCTTTTGCTGTTGATGTGGCAAGTGCTACGACTGAGGTTGTGACGACAACTGTGATGGATCATGAGTGCTGTTCAGCATTTAGTGAATTCTAGCGAATAAAGCAGCTACTTCGTGCACAATTCATTACACTCCTTCGTGTAACACAAAGTGAAGTGGCAGTGAAGACTGAATTAAGTCACATTAGTAAATTGAAGTGACTAAAACTAACCTAAGTCACACTAGAAAATGGCATTGAAGACTCAATGTGATATAAGAAAAACCTTCAACATTCTGAGATGTAGTAGTACACATCAAAATAAGAAAAACAGCAGTCAATACATACTGGTCTAAAACTTAATATTTTGTGACATAAGGGCATTTAAAAATCCATATTTAACATTGTCATGTCTTCTGATTTTGTTCTTTACTTGCTGTTTTGGATAAACTTATTGGAGATCTGCATGGGTCAAAATTCCTAGGCCTGGCCGGGGCAAAGCCCAAGATTAGGTTATACTATACCACCCGGCCCAGCTCAATTGTGTAATTTTGTTTTAAATAGAATTATTTTGGTTATTTACTATTATTATTATTAGTCCACGAAGTGCTGCTGCCTGCAGTAAAAGGGACTCAGGTTGGACTTCCAGTACTGACATGCAAAGTTTTTCCCCTTGCTGGGGACCGTGGTAAGGGATGCACTCGTCCTTGGGATCAAATGAAGAGCCACTTTACAGAAATAGTGGCAGCTGTGGTACTGGAATTATCATGCAAGTGGCATGTTGATGACATATACCTTATTGACCACTTGTCACACCTAATACTGCACTGTGCCCATGATGTTCTGCATGTGAGTGGACAGAAGGAGGCAGAGTTTGCAGCTGCCATGCTATTACTATTATCTGCAATTGGTCTAAGTGAACATTTATTTATTATTACTAGTATTACTACTGCTATGGAAGTGTGCATGCTGTGATAATTATGCTATACATTGTTAACCAAAAGTTGTGATAAATTAACTTTTTTCATCTTTATTTTCAAGCTCAAGCCTGACAACCATCTTTCAAATTAAGCCTGCACCTGGCCCAAGCCTGTGCAGACCTCTAATACTTATATTGCTAATGTGGCAGTTTTAGTGTTACCATTACACAATGAAAGGGAACAATCTCATTATATGGCTTTAAAAGAAGGGATTTCCCATAGATAAACTAAATTTGTGTTTGTAAATTTTCCTTTTAACACAAAGATTGTTTCATGGAAATGTTTGTTAATGGCATGTATTTGTCTGTTACACACTTGTCCATATCCAAAGATTGCAACTATTTCTGCAAGTAAATTACTGACATATCTCCTGGAATACTTGGTAACAAAAGATACCAAGCGGCTGTTTGTATGTCCATAATTTTTCATACTAGTTCTAATGAATGGGTGTAGCTTTCAAATTCTCAGACTTCATTGTATTAAAAACTAATTACTGTTTCTCACTTTAGGACCCCAATTTTATCTGACATTTTACCCATTTTTTAATGGATATCTCAAAACACTTTATAATTTCTTTTAATCACCTACTAGCTACCAGATATGCGAGGTCATTTAAAACTTTATGGATGATAGTGAGGTTCATTATGAACGAACAAACAAAAAACAGTGTTTTGTTAGTGTTTAATGCCTTTTCTTGCTACATATGGCACCACAGGCGGTGGACAGTGGTGACGCATGAAATGAAATAATTGAAAAGGAAACGTTCCAGACCTAAGTTGGGTACCTCCCCGACATTTGCCAGGAAGACATTCCTGTTAGTATTTGAACTGCAGACCACCCATTCATGAGTCCGTGCCATAACAACCTCAGCCAATCATGTCGGTAACCAATGTTTGATGAATATAAAACATAGCACTTTGACAGAATGAGTTCCATGATGTCAGTATTTGATTGTAAGTGAAAGGTTATAGACAGCACTGAAACCTATACTTATTAGCAGGTGGCATTATTGTAGTGATCCGGGATGGAAGCTCATACCCCAGCATTTAACAACACTAAATAATATAGTGAATTTTTTAAAAAAGGAAACAATGGGAGCTACCTTGGTAGATTTAACAAAAGCTTTACATTGTATTTCACATGCTATTTAGATTAACAAGAACAATTATTAGGAGTAAATGGACATGAATTTAACTTGTTAGCATTCCTAACTTAACAAGAGAGAGCAGATGGTAGTTGTGAATAACAAAACATCTGAGCTAGCTCCAGTAATAGCAAGCGTACCCCAAGAGTCTGTGTTGGGGCCTTTCTTATCTTTAATCTATATGAACGATTTAAATTGCAATTTACCTTGTACCACCTTATCAGCAACAATAATAATATTGATATAGTAGAGCAACAAATGCACCTATCCTGTGAAAGTACAAAAATATGGTTCTCCCTAAACAATTTAACACTAAATTTGTCCAGAACTGAAAATATAATATTTATACTGCAACATAATGATACTCACAGTTCAGCTAATTTACTAGGACTACATTTGAACACCAAACTAACATGGGAAACACACACATTTCACCATTGTAATAAGCTTGCTAGAATCTGATATATTTTAAAGAAGCTGAAGAAACGTGTACGTCAACATATGCTAGTCACATCTTACTATGCCTTCTTTTATCCACACATATTGTATGGGGTTAGGGTTTGGGGGAATTGCACTACCTCAGAAAATGCATTTATATGGCAAAAGAAAATGCTTACGCTAATTTTAGGATTAAGACAACTGGATATACACTACGTGATCAAACGTATCCGAACACTTGGCTGAAAATGATGTGTGATGTGTGGCTTATGAGCAGCCACTCAACCATGGAATCCAAGGTTTCTCACCTCACACCTAACTGTTATAGTACTTGGAGTGGATCCTGATGCAGTTTGGAATTCCTGTGTGATGGCCTGGATAGATGTCTGCCTATTACTCTTTACGATCCTCTTCAAATGTCAGCAGTCTCTATCAGTCTAACAGACGAGGTTGGCCTGTACGCTTTTGTGCTGTACATGTCCCTTCACATTTCCACTTCACTATACATCAGAAACAGTGGACCCTGGTATGTTTTGCAAAGTGGAAATCTAGCGTACAGACTTCTAACACAAGTGACACCCAATCACCTGACCACATTCGAAGTCCGTGAGTTCCGTGGAGCATTCCATTCTGCTGTTTCACAAAGTCTAATGACTATTGAGGTCGCGGATAATGAGTACCAGGCAGTAGGTGGCAACACAATGCACCTAAGGTGAAAAACGTATGTTTGTGGGGGTGTCCGGATACTTTTGATCACATAGTGTATGTAAGCCTAGCTTTATAAATCGTAATATAATGACACTATCGTGTGCGTGTGCGTGTGCATGTGCATGTGTGTGTGTGTGTATACACACACTAATATCATACACGTTAAGGAAAATAGAAATTTATTCATAAATTGCTCTTCAATACATAGTTATAATACCAGGTGTACACATGACCTAGTTGCACCTCACAATCGGCTGAGCAAGACCATCAACAGCCATTGTCTAGTTCCTGAGGTCGCGGTTCAAATCTGAATGACGGAATTTTTTCGGGCATAAAGATCTTAGCATGACTTCTTTCAGAACAGAAGTAAAGCCGATGGTCCCGTGTTGTAGGTTTACAGCACATAAAAGAACCTCAAGCCTGATAAAAAGGCTTCTGAGCAAAATTACCAGTCTTTCACGCCCAATATAGAATGGGACGCTAAGGATGACAGTAGTTAAAGAGCATCCATAAATAAAGCTCAATTATAGAATCAACAGCCATTGTTGTCAACAGTTAGAATTATTTAAAAAGCTTCCTCTGGAAGTAAAAGAACTGCTCCTGAACAGATTTGTTAACAAGCTAAAAACTAGTTTAAACAGAAAGCACTTTACTCTGTACAATATAATATAATATTCATGCTACTGAATTCATGTGAATGTATTGTAAAATATAGTAATAATTAAATAATGAATATGATTAGTTAAACATATTGTTACCTTATGCCTTATGTTTGTGTATATTACTTGCAAATCTAATTAATGTAATAGTTAACCTGGTGTACCCTAGAAGCCATGTAAATAAGTATGTTAAACTTGATTCCAAACAATCACCTTAGGTTATATTATGTGAACAAATTTGTAAATTCTTTGTACCTGTATATACATTTGTAAATAGTTGTTTATTGCTGACGAAACCTATTGCTTTTGTAAGCTTAATGGTGAATAAAGATTGTAATTATAATACTAACTTAAAGGCTTATGGAACCATGTGCTCCAATTATTATGTGTGTAATAATTTATAAGCAACAACAAAACAAATCTTTTAAAGGATGATGAGCCAGAATTAGTAACACTAACATCACTAAAAGTTTTTAACTTGCTTGTACATATTTCTGGGATGGTTCCTCTCCATCATCAGCAATATCCAATATTAAGGCTGGTTCACAACCAAAACAGAAATGACATCAGGAAGCAATGCAGCATACAAGATTTTGGTTCACAATAGCCCAGTAGCAAGAAAGAGAATGCATATCAATGATTATATCGATCACTAAGTGGAAAGTGAATTTTGCGCATTGGGATTGCATTTGTTTTTAACTGCTTCCAATTCAGCCAACATAATGCGGGTTAGTCAATGTTAAAATTCAAAGAGTATATATTATTTAAATGCAGATGCATTGCACTCCTGATTACACCCTAAGACGACAAAAAAACAAGAGCAGACTCTAAAAGTATATATTTGTCGAAGTCCAAATCATTTTCACAACCAGTTCACAATGCTGTCTTGGGACACATGCCTTTAGCTTCATTTTATCACCTTTCATATCGAGTCCCAGCTACTGAATATGTGCTGACAGCCAAGCGGTTAAGCAGGTATGTAGTAAAGAGGCCTACTGAAGTTTGTATCCAGCATAATTTTTTTTTTTCAGAAAAATGCAGTGTTTATTATGCATATTATAACATAATTTCCAAACATTAAGGCCTATTTGATTCTTGCAGGCCAATTTAATTCCAAAACATTCTTCAGTTTATTTCTTCTTATTTTCAATGGAATTCAAACCTGGTGAGCAAGGATGCCAATCAATCACTGTGATACCTTGCTTTGTAAGAACCATTTAAAACCTGCTGACTTGTGTGAACAGGGTGGTTATCCTACTGGAATTCAATCATTCCATTGGGATATCTAGTCCTTACAGAAGGAACTATAGTGTTTTTGAGGATATCTTTATACTGCTGGCTATTTAATGTGCCATCAAGATGCCACAACATACCTAGGCTATCTCGTGACATCCAATCCCAACATGACAAGGATACAGACCTTGGTGATCCATCTGCACCATGTATTTTGCATTGTAACATTTTCCACTGGGGCAGTAGACAATTACTCACCCCCCCCCATTTGTAGATGGAAATGTCACCTCGTCTGTGAATATAACCCTATTCCAATTATGGTTGACATTTTTCTGCAAATGCAAGGCGAGAAAATCTGAGCTCGTCTGTAAGACACTGCTTCTTAGCTGCTAATAGAGCAGAGTGTCCTGCTGCAGTCAAACAATGCAAGGCTGTGTGGTTCAACTCCAGAAATTAGAATTAGTTCTAATTGTAGACGCATGCTGGAAGGGATTCCTATGGCATCTTCTATAAATGCAGTGTTCTACTGAGAAGTGGACAAACGTTTTCGACCCAAACCAGGTCGACGAGAAATCATCCCTTCCCTGGATAACCGCACTCACCTCGTAGCTGTAGATATAGGTGCTCTTGCAGCCTGAGACACAGAGTATCCAGCAACGTTCACTAACATAAGGAGAGATTTTGTGTTTATTTGTGTGTTCAGTCATAGCTAAAGTCAGTATGACTGCTAACATATCTTGCAGAACTCCAAGGCTATGAGGTGTGTTCCCATGATCATACCAGCGCCATTCATAACTCAAGAACCAGACACACAGTTTGCACATCCAATATTAAGTCTATTAAATATCTGCTTTAATTTTTTACTTTAGAATACTTACTAATATGGCAATTTTGAAAACAAAGAGAGTAATTTGTTTGTGTTTTTATGCATGAATGTCTTAAAAATAATAAATATCTTATGCATGGAAAACATAGGGCATTGTCATATATTTAAGAAATTAAAATTTAAATATATAAAAAATCTGATGTGTTATACTCACATGACTTTCTCTACTCTTGTACAAACTATTTTTACAAAAGCTTGTTCTCCATATGCTTCATGTTAATCGAGATGTTAATCTTATTGCTAATTTTCTTGTAGGTGCAAGGGGAATATGGTAGTATTTAAGCAATAGTCAAATATTTTAAGAGTTCGTTGCTATGTGGCGCATTCCATTCGATCTGTATGTCCAGGACATAAAAACATTAATAACGAATTCCCATTTGAGAAAAAGCATTTGAAAATTTAAGGGACTAACAAGCAATATCTCGAAAATGGTTCACTCAACAAAAAAAATGTATATGACATAAATTGTGTATTTTAACGCGATCTACATTTTTTATGTAGTAAAATTTTGTCTATCTCTTATGGTTTACCATTGTCGTTCACAATGAAGAATACTTTTGGAGACATTCCCAGAAAATTCGAGATATACATTTCATTTGTCATGAAAATATCTTAAACATATGATATTTTAATCAAAATCGTTAGCCATTTTTGAGAAAATTAAAATTTTCGAAAAATGTTCCATGTAAAGGGTAATCTGGGGTGGGGGGGATTTTCTTGAAAACCTTCGTGTCGCATCTCTGGAAGATACTGAACCTAAATACCAAGTTTGGTGTTTATCAGACTGTTTGTTTCTGAGTTATGCTGTTCACAGAAACACACACAGACATATGTATTGTAATGAAAAGAAGCTAGAAACAGTGATGTGTATTGATTTTAAAGGTGAGTCGAAATTGTAACACTAACATCACTAACACTAACATTAAGTGATGTTAGTGTTACAATTTCGACTCACCTTTAAAAACACACAGACATGTTTCCAAAAATGCTTTTTTTGGATTCAGGGGGTCTCAAAACATTTCCGGTGAAATCTTGGTATTGAATTTTTGGGTGGAATACAATACTTCCCCTATTTACTATACGTAGTAGGGAAAGTAAAAAAAAAAAAAACCACATACACCAAAGATTCAAACCCAGGTTGTTCCAATTACTAGACACATGCATCACCTACCATGTATACAACCACACTGAAGAGCATGTTTCTACTTATCGCATAGCTTTGAAATGAATGCAAGGTGGTACTAAATTGTGATTATGAATGCAGCATCAGCAAATGCTTTAGAATTTTCTAAATTAAACATCCTCTCTGGCTGTTACTCATTTATTTTGTCTTAGGTTGTACAACTTTAATGTTAATTGTTGTTAATTTTTATCTGTTCTTACTGTTTTTTGTAAGCTTTTGCTATTGTTTTTGAGGCAATAGCCAGTTTTGAGTTGTATATAAACAAACTACAGATTATCCTTTCACTACAAGAACCAACGCTCAATGGATCTGCAGGTGTCAGGATCTGAGGTTAGGTAGCACATATGCTAGAATTCTTCTCGTTTCTGTTTCCAGCTTACAACTAGAGAGAGCACTAGCAGCTGTTTCATGTCACGAATGCCTAGAATAACCTCTACAGCAAAGAGTCTTAATATGCACAATGTGGATCCAATATGCCGTGCCTGGGAATGAGAATGAGAAAGTTAAACTTGGCCAAGTCTTCTTTCCCGTTCCTGGGGCTGGGAAAGCTTCCCATCAGTTGTAAACACTTCCATTAAAATACACATATTTCAACTTTGTAGTTATCAGTCTGGTTATCATTCTCAGTTGTCGACAAGCCTTTAGTGTTACTAATACTAATTTATCATCCTTTAATGATAAACACATCACTGTTTCTAGTCTTATGTTATACAATATTAACAACAAATCTGTTTATAGGCTCTTAAAGAATGTATAAAATGTTGCAAATAGAACAACATAAATTATAAAGATTGTTTAATGATTTTGAAATAAGGTTAATTATAGCATAAAAGTTTTAAATTTTATGAAAATTCCATAATTCATATTGACATATATAAACTTTTTATGTTTTTAATTCATAAAACAGAAGACTATTAACTGACAGAATAAACAAAGTTATTGATAACTTTTATAATCGGTAGTAGGTCTGATGTAAAACACAATGTTCCTCTGGAAGAAATAACTTGGCATATACAAAATTGTTTGAATTGCAACAGGTATACACTAGGAAGACAGAGAAATCTTCTTTTCAAAGAACATTTCAGTCACATTTTATATAAGCATACAGATAAATCAGCCATATCAGCACATTTTTGGGACAGTAACCTGATATCAGGAGAGAAATTACTACAACCAGTAAATAAGACTATCAACCTCAGCGCATGAGAGAAGATTTTTATATAGAAGTTCAACAACCTCATGAACTTTGACATTCCTGAGGACAGCATGACTTCCAAATTCAAGTCTCCACTAGCAGCACTCAATACTTCCTATATCCAAAAATTATCCAATGCTGGCAGCCAACAGGCTGAAGATAACAGTCTGTGAAACATGTCCTCAAAATTTTGAGGAAGTAAAGTAGTAAGTCTGTGTTAAGTCGCTTCATCCATCTTCTATTAATTGAATTTACCAAGTATACGTCTCACTTGAATTCAACAACTTCTGCAGTATAGCTTCCTTCACATACAAATTTTATAATAAGAATGTTTTGGGAATGAATGCTTTAGATGTGTTCATACTCACTAAAATGTTACTCTTATGTAAAATGTTTATAAGCACTTAATTAGATTTCTAAGCTATGACTCACCACCAGCACATCAGCATCGGGACCATTGGTAATCCAAAACTTATTGCCATTAAGGACGTAATAATCCTTTTTTTTCTCTGCCTTCAACTTCATGGATACCACGTCAGAACCTGATCCTGGCTCAGACATGGCTAAGGCACCAATATGCTCCCCATTGCAGAGCTATGGAATCAGAATGCAACAGTAAGAATACATGGTATATATTGTACAATAATTTGGCCTACAACATTAATACAGTAAGAGACAAATGCAGAAAGCCAATATTACATTTCTCTTCCCCAAACAAGAAGGTAACGTCTGTCAATTGTTTTTTCACTGACTATTATACCCCCGCTGTTGAAACGTTGCACTTGACAGGTAGCGATTAAGTTGGTACACTCACAAAACAACAGATGAAAAGCTTTAACCGTTAGACTTCCTAAAGCAATCACAAGGCAGCATTTCGCATGGTCTATGAGAAAGCGGAAGCGGAACTAGAAGTGTCTCTGTTGCCAGATGTAGCTATTTCCAAGCACGTGTTTCAGTTTATGAATCTGTAACATGTGCGTCGAGTTGTTCTTTGCAAGCTAATACTGTTCATTGTTATTTATATTTGTGGTTATTGTTGGTGTTTGCTTATGCATATATATAATATTTATCTATTTTTATATATATTTCATTCATATCATTTATACAAGATTTGAAGTGTGACAATGTCTCAAAAATGACGCCGATCACCGAATAATGATTCATGAAGCGAAAGTCCTTTGCATTGAGATGTGCCACTTAATGGTATTGGAACTATTAAGAGTGGCCCACAAATTCTTTGAGTAGGAGAAGGAGTATGTGGAGGTTCCTGCTGATAAAGATGTACAACAAACTGCAGCAGCTCTTGGACTAATCAAGAGAACTGTTATTTACAAGGAAGTGAAACTCCAAGAGAAAGAGGACAAAATTCCTGAACCATCTGGAATGCAGCATGAGCGAAAATAACTTTGTTATCACATTAATTTTAAATCGGAAGACATAGTGAAAAGATTAAATATAATATATACAAATGGTTGCAAATATACAATTTCACTAAAATAGGTTCAATACCTCAGAACTAGTTTCGAGGAATCACTTACTCATTGTCAGCTGATTGCAACTGGTTGGCTTTCCACTGATGGTTATAGATGTCCTGTTGTCCCTCTAGTGGTGGTTCTACAAGTTTAGTAATCAAATTTTTGTCCATAGGGATGTCGAAATTCATTAACCTTGGACGAAATTTCCAAAGAAATATTTTCTCCCAAATGTTTAATTCCGTAGGTTTTTGTGCCTGCTTGATAAGTGATACTGTGTCCTCAATTTCATGTCCCTGTATCCAAAATTGTGCTGCAACTACTGATTTTTCTTCTTCCCTGGATTTGATGTTTCGAAAATGTTCCTTAAGCCTTGTTTCTATGTTACACTTAGTCTGACCAATATAGATTTGTTCACAATCCTTGCAATCTATTCTATAAATCCTGGATATTTTACGAGCTGGCATTTTTTCTTTTTGGTTTGCATTTATGAAGAATTTTATGCTGAATTTATTTTCGGGGATGAGTGCCACATTGCTATCATTGAAGATTTTCTTGACTTTGTTATGTGCCCATGGATGAAATGTGACTTTTTTGTATGTCGGATTTTGTTTGTGTGGTTTGAGGGTTGTATTTTCTTTTATCATTTTTTGTTGCTTGAATTTTTTGATTAACCTATCCACCATATCTGTTTTGTAGCCATTTTTTCTAGCTGTTTTTAAGATTTCTTGGTATTCTAAGTTATATTCCTTTTCATTGAGGGGGATGTTCACTAATCTATGGGTCAAACTGTTAAAAACTGCAACTTTGTGTGATGGGGGGTTGTAACTATTGTTTTTTATATAGTTATCCATATAGGTGTTTTTTCTGTATATTCCAAAAGCTAATCTATTGTTCTTCTTCATGATTTTTGATGCAGTAATTTGTATCACAAATTACTTAAATGTAAATAATGATTGTAATATGAATATGCATTTTTATGTGACATTGATTTCAGATGTTTATTGATTATAAATATTGTTGGGAAGTAAGTTTATACGACCTTACTGAAACTGTCAATAATAGCGCGCAATAATGCAGAGAGGGGGGTGAGCTGTTTATCATTATTGGAAACGAGGAAGTTACGTAATGTTGGCGCGTTTTTTCCGTTTAGAACCTTCTGGAATATTTTCTCCCTAAAGCATATGTATTCATAATTTTCATTGGATATTAAAATAGACGCTAATGTTGGCGCGTTTTATTAGCCAATAGTAGTTCAGTTATAATATTTAGGCGTATCTGGATGCAGGAGTATAAATAAGGTAGGTTGGAGGTAAAGTCAGTCAGTCCTTCAGTTCGCCGAAAGCATTCATACATTACACGTCGTATTTAGCTCAGTTCATCAAAATTCTTTGTACACTACACGTCGTCTTCAGTTCGTCAAAATATTTGTATGAGATACGTCGGCTATAGATTCACAAGTTACGAAAATCTAAAGTATTATAAAGTTAATTATACACAAAGTTGAAGTATGCGAATTAAGAGTGATTAGTAATGAAGTTATTAAAACAGTTTCAGTTTGGCGAGTGTTAAGATCAATGTATAAATGTGATAGTTAACGTGTTCGACAATAAATGTGTAAAACAAATTTCTTCATCAGTGTTATATTTGGATAAAAGATTCCTTTCCGTTTACACAACCCTGATCAAGACACATGTTCGACCCAAGATAAGATAATAGCTAGCTGGAGGACAGTAAACAAAACTTAAAATTCTTTCAAACACTAATACTACCACAAATTGCTAACACTAGATGGAGCTACAAACCGAACAAATGAATGACGTCACAAGATGGCTTCAACACTGATGTAAACAAACATTTATAACATTATACCGTATCAAATTGGCTCCCATACGTGGGGCAGTTAAAATTATGTAACCAAACAAAACAAAAGCAACACAACATAAGATCTTCAAGTTCTAATAATTTACGTAAAAACATATTACATAAGCACAAATGTTACTTCAAATTGGCTCCCAAACGTGGGGCTACAATAATGTTAAATAACTAACAAATACACTCGCAAATTGGCACCCAGAACGTGGGGCAGAGTAACCAGGAAAGGAACACAATGATCAGGAAAGGATCAGAATAACCAGGAAGGGGCAGAATTAACCAGGAAGAAGTGAGATGACCAGGAAGGGGCGAATGGAGATGTGAACTGAACTACAAGACGCAGATTCCAGAAACAACAAAAGGGACGACAGACTACGCGGATGATTGGACATCGTAATTCCGAGATTACAAGGCAACAGGGTAATTCAACTACAAAAACATCGAGAAGACGTAGATTCATCGTAATACAACGCAGAAGCGACATACAAATCTAGGAGAGAGGGGCAGGAAGCTGGACATCAATGTAACAGCAACAGACAGCATCACAAAGGTCAGAGTATCGTAATTTTTTTTTAGAAAACAAAATTGTAACCTTCAAATGTACTTAAGGAGTTGTAGGATAAAGAAAACAATGGCTACTAATAATACAGAAGAAATAATTATGGAGGGAGATAATGTAACAGTTAGCTGTAATTCAATACAGGTTACAGAAAATAGCTCAAACTTTTTAGGATTTGAGGGTGGAAATGTTAGTGCAGAAAGTCAGAATAGAATAGCAGGAAATGTTAATCTTGATACTAGTATGATTATGGAAATGCTGAAAAATTTGAATGAGAATATAGAAAATAAAATAGATCAAAACAGGGAAGATATGCAAAAGATTAAGAGGGAATTAAGAGAAGATATTGATAGGAGTTTAGATCAGAATAAGAAAGAATTGAGGGAAGATATTGGTAAGAGTATTATAGATCAATTAAGGGAAGAAATTTGTACGAATAATGAGAAATTAGAAAAGAAAATAGATCAAAACAGGGAAGATATGCAAAAGAGTCATAGGGAATTAAGGGAAGATATTGGTAAAAGCTTAGAACAAAACAGGGAAGAAATTGAAAAGAAATTCATGGAGCTAGATAGTAATATGATGAGAATGAGAAATGAAAATAAGGAAATGGTAGCAAATGAAATAGGTGAAGTTTCAAAGAAAATGTCAGAAATGAGCAGGGAAATATCTAACCAAAAAAGTGAGGTTAATAATAAAAATGAACATGTTGATGTAGAATGTACAGAGTTAGGAAGTCAAGTGAGTAGTATTTCTAGTGAGATAAGAGAGATGAAAGAGGTTATGAATGTAGATGTGAATCAGGCGCAGGTTAATTTCAGAGGGGAGATATCAGAAATACAGAAGGAGTCAGTAATGCAAAGAAATAAATTGTACCAAGATGTTCACAATGAAAACTCCAGTCCAGTACAGTTTAGTACAGATTTGTCAGAGTATTCTCAAGTTAAAAGGATAGCAGAAGAATTGAAAATGAAAGTTGTTAAAAGATGTATTGTTCAGGAAACTTTAGATTGTTTTCAAATGTTATCATGTGATGAAATTTCAAATGAATACAAGAGGTTATTCATGAACAAAAATTTGAAGGTTAGGATACGGCTACGAGTAATGTTTAGCCACACACAATTTGATCCAGGAGGGTAAATAGCAATGAGATGTAAAGTAAATGCTGGATAGTTAAAGATGACTTGCAGAGAAATGTATTGGAACGTAAGAGGGTTAATTATTTATATGTCATTTGAAAAGAGAAATATATATAAAAAAAAAAAAAAATTAAATTTTTAGTAACTGTAACAACATTTGAAAATTAAGAATGCAAAGATTGAAACTTAATATGATATTAAATTAAAAGTACGTAAATACAATTCCAAGAGTATTGTTAAAATAAAGTACAAAACAACAAAAAAAAAAAAAAAAAAAAAAATTTACTTATGTAGCAAACAGAAAAGGTGAAACATTGTCTAGATTTAAGAGATGTAAATATATTTGTGTAGAGGGTGAATATTTTTGGTAAATATGTTTAATAATAAAAAAAAAAAATTCTTGAATTGATAAATTTTTGTTAACAATATAAGAAAGCAAACCATTTTTTGTAATAGTAATTAAATACTTCAGGGTACAGTATTTGCTATAAAAAAATTGTAATGTTAGATTAATGTCTAAACACATTAAACCAGAGCCAGTAAGTAGTGGCAAGATAGAGGAAAAACATGTCGTGTGTTAAATGCGTGTGAAGTGTCAAGTGAAAGTGATAGCGTGTGTTCCAAGATTTAGGAGACTAAAAACCCAATTATAAAATTTCCAAGCAAGTTGTAAATATTTATAATTATGTTTCTAGTGGGGCATATGATGCAGTAATTTGTATCACAAATTACTTAAATGTAAATAATGATTGTAATATGAATATGCATTTTTATGTGACATTGATTTCAGATGTTTATTGATTATAAATATTGTTGGGAAGTAAGTTTATACGACCTTACTGAAACTGTCAATAATAGCGCGCAATAATGCAGAGAGGGGGGTGAGCTGTTTATCATTATTGGAAACGAGGAAGTTACGTAATGTTGGCGCGTTTTTTCCGTTTAGAACCTTCTGGAATATTTTCTCCCTAAAGCATATGTATTCATAATTTTCATTGGATATTAAAATAGACGCTAATGTTGGCGCGTTTTATTAGCCAATAGTAGTTCAGTTATAATATTTAGGCGTATCTGGATGCAGGAGTATAAATAAGGTAGGTTGGAGGTAAAGTCAGTCAGTCCTTCAGTTCGCCGAAAGCATTCATACATTACACGTCGTATTTAGCTCAGTTCATCAAAATTCTTTGTACACTACACGTCGTCTTCAGTTCGTCAGTTCGTCAAAATATTTGTATGAGATACGTCGGCTATAGATTCACAAGTTACGAAAATCTAAAGTATTATAAAGTTAATTATACACAAAGTTGAAGTATGCGAATTAAGAGTGATTAGTAATGAAGTTATTAAAACAGTTTCAGTTTGGCGAGTGTTAAGATCAATGTATAAATGTGATAGTTAACGTGTTCGACAATAAATGTGTAAAACAAATTTCTTCATCAGTGTTATATTTGGATAAAAGATTCTTTTCCGTTTACACAACCCTGATCAAGACACATGTTCGACCCAAGATAAGATAATAGCTAGCTGGAGGACAGTAAACAAAACTTAAAATTCTTTCAAACACTAATACTACCACAAATTGCTAACACTAGATGGAGCTACAAACCGAACAAATGAATGACGTCACAAGATGGCTTCAACACTGATGTAAACAAACATTTGTAAGTAATACCGTCGCAAATTGGCTACCACAATGTGGGGCTACAATAATGTTAAATAAATACAACATAAAAACTATCGCATTTTTAGGTCCAGGTAGGGGAGCTGGTTATCCAATTCAATTTCCATGGTAAATTTAATATTGCTGTCTTGCAAATTCAATACTTTGAGAGCATCTTGTACATGTTTCTTGTTAACCATTGTGAATACGTCATCACCATATCTGGCCCAAGTTTTAAATAACCAAGGAAAAGCTTTTACTACTCTTGTCTCAAGAGCACTCATGAATAAATCAGCCAGAAAGGGTGACATTGGATTTCCCATGTCTAGGCCTGTGTGTTATTCAAAATATTTTCCTTCATAGCTGAAGAAGGTTTGCTCTATGCACACTTTTGTCAGATTAATAAGTTCTTCCATTTCTGTTGGGTTTCTATTGATGGCAGTTAACCAATTTTTTAAACCCAACAGAAATTGTAGTAAAATTTTGTCTATGTCTTATGGTTTACCAGTTATGCAAAAGTCGTTCCCAATGAATACTTTTGCAGACATTCCAGAAAATTCAAGATATGCATATTACTTGTTATTTAAGTATCTTAAATATATGATATTTTAATCAAAATTGTTAAAGCATTTTTGAGAAAATTAAAATTTTCGAAAAATGTTCCATGTAAAGGGTAATCTGGGGTGGGGGAATTTTATTGAAAACCTTCGTGTCGCATCTCTGGAAGATACTGAACCTAAATACCAAGTTTGGTGTTTATCCGACTGTTCATTTCTGAGTTATGCTGTTCACACGGATATGTTTCCAAAAATGCTTTATATGCATTCAGTGCACCTCAAAACATGTATTTCCAGTGAAATCTCAGTATCAAATTTTTGGGTGGAATGCAATATTTCCCCTACTTACTATACTTAGTAGAGAAAGTAAAAATGTTGTATGGTTTCATCCGCACCATTCTATGATAGCAGCAGACATCAAGATGCGCCGAGGACGCAGACAGGAAAAGCACTGCGCAGATGGTTCGGAGTCTTTTGGCTCACCCTGTATATGCAGTAACATTAACAGTGAGAGTTAATGTCCTCTCAAATACAAGGGTTTACAGACAGAGATGGTAATCAGTTTTTCCATTGTAAAGACAGACAAATTGCAGAAGAGACATAGTCCTGACAAACTGTCTCATAGACTAAGCCTATCTCTGCATGAAGTAGATGTATTACGAACTTGTTTTAACCTATGTTTTACTACTTAAGCATTTCAATCAAGTCCAATACGTCTAAGCTTATCTTAAGGAGAGACTTGAACTGAAAAACTTGCTTACCTTTGGCAAATATTTCATCTTCTGCTCTTGAGTGCCATTCCTAAAGATCTGATTTACGCACAGATTGGAATGAGCACCATAACTTAATGCCACTGCTGCACATGCTCGTGACAGTTCCTCAACTATGATCACGTGATCCAGATATCCCATTGCAGAACCTCCATACTCGGTAGAGACTGTTGGGCCCAGCATTCCCATATCTCCAAGTTTCTTCCAGAATATCTACATTCAAAAAGTTAGAGAAAATGAAAAAAAAATTGTCCTAAGAGTTTATTTCATTCTTTTTATGTTATCTATACGAGGGTGGTCTGAAAAGTTTCCGACCTAATAAAGATACAAGACATTTTTTCAGAATTTGTTTTTTATTTTTCAACATAGTCTCCTTGTAACTCAACACACTTCTCCCAGCGATGCTCCCATCTCTGTAACCCGTCCAAATAGTATTCGGCATTTTTCTCTGCAAAATAATTGTTCACAAAGGTGATTGCCTCTTCATTTGACGAAAATCTGTCCTCCAAGTGCAATTTTCAGATGAGGGAACAAAAAGGGGCTAAATCTGGTGAGTAAGGCGGATGGCCAAGCAGTTCAAACCGTAATTCGTGGATTTTTGCCATTGCAACCACTGAGGTGTTGTCTTGGTAAAACAGGATTTTCTTTTTTCTGCAAATGTGGCTGTTTTTCCGCAAGTTCTGCCTTCAGCTTGTAATGATGCGTAGTATGCTCCTGTAATGGTTTTTCCTTTTTGAAGATAATCGATTAAAATAACTCCATGACTATCCCAAAAAACAGTCGCCATCACTTTCCCAGCCGAAAAAACAAGTTTTGCTTTTTTTTGGAGCCGGTTCTCCCTTTGCAGTCCACTGTTTGGACTGTATTTTTGTTTCGGGTGTATAATGGTGTAACCAAGTTTCATCTACAGTAATTAATCAGCGCCAAAATTTGGATTTAATGCGCCTAAACTGCACCAAGAGAGTGTTGGAAATGTTCATTTGAGCAAACACGGCACCCAATGCGCGGACAGCTTTCTCATGTCTAAATGTTGATTTAATGTGACAAACACGTTCTTTTGACATGTTCATAGCCTCTGCTATCTCTCTCACTTTAATTCGGTGGTCGTCTAACACCATTTGGTGAACTTTGGCAATGTTTTTGTCGTAGTTGCAATTTTTGGACGTCCCGAACATTCGTCTCCCAAGCTCTTACAGCCACATTTAAATTCAGCTGCCCAAAATTTCACTGTGGTAAATGATGGTGCAGAGTCCCCATACACAGAATCCAACTCATCTTTGATTTGCGTAGGCGTATTGCCTTTCAAAACCAAATATTTAATGACAGTTCGATTCTCGATTTTGTCCATTTTCATAAAAACACTCACATCACCTCACTCAAACGACTGTTACATAACAACTGAGCGTCCAAAATGGATGAAACTTTGGTGAGTAACTGTCAACAGATGAACAACGAAATTCACTAGCTTTTATTTACGAGTGCTGCCATCTTCATGTTGAGGTCGGAAACTTTTCAGACCACCCTCGTAATGTAGATATGTACTACTACATTCATAATAAACCTAATGAGTTACGAATTACTCATGTGATTGAAAAAGAAAAGAAAAAAAAGACACCAAGTAGTTCAGACTCTGTTTAGACGCATGGCCATATTACGGGGAATTGCTCGCCCTGCACTGTGCTGTTTCTAACTGGTTCAATTTCCTCTCCACTATTGCTCCTCTCTGCGTGTTGGCTAAGTCTGTGCTGTACAGGTTCACACACTGTAAGACCACATGTTTCAGTGTTGTTTGTGTTAGTGCTGTTATAGTGCCAAAAAGTCTGTATACCTTAGCACACACAATCTTTCTGTATAATTCCTATGTGATAAACTCTTACAGAGAAGTGAGACAGTGATTTATAGATAGATCTCCTGAAGGGACTATGAATATCCAACTCCGTTGGCAAACACTGTGCTTCCTGGTGCCAAGAAAATTCCTGTTAGGCCTGCCATGTGTCCAAATAGACTCGGTACTAGTAACAACAACAATAATAATAACAACAATAATAATAATTTTAAAGAAAGCATTTCTTAAAATACAAAACAATTTTTTCCCCCACAAATATTCATTTTGAAAACCAAAAGTCATCCTCCATTCACAATATAAACTTTCCAAATGGTAAGTGGAAAGAAATAAGCTTCAAGCTTAGCTCAATAAACATGTAAGAAATGCTGAAGGTTACCATTGAAGTGGATTTTATAAGAAATGATCATTATTATGGAATTTATACAATACTCTAAAGTTGTGCACAATTGAGGGGTTTTTATTTTGCTTTTAGTGATAGAAGTCTCGCACATTGAAGGGTACTTTAAAGCCGATATGCCCTAAGTTGGTCTTAAGTGTTGATTATGAACATATTAGTTTTAATAAATTAACAACTATATTTGTGCTCTGGTTTGATGTTTGAGCAATGAGCCTTTACTTCAGGGAGTGATATGTTGGATTTTAAGACTGCTCAAGCTGTTGATAACAAATATATAAATTTTATTATTTAATATTTCAAACACAATTCAGGCTGGTTAAAAGTAACCAAGAATGGAAACTAGAATGAGAATGACAAAGTTAAAATACATGTACTATAATGTGAGCATTTAGAATTAATGCAAAGCTTTCCTGGATCCCAGGTCATTCTCGGATACAGCATGAGGATGAAACTGAACATTTTGTTTCTAAAAAAAAGTTATATTGGTTTATATTTGACAGCTACTTTCTGATATTTTGCAAGTTGATTGCTATGTAGTTTGTTCGATTTGCTCTAAGAGTTTGTTAATTATCATCATTTAAAGATTTTGTGTTCACCCAAAAATGTATTTGACTAGAGATCATTTCCAGGCTATCTTTTTTTATGATTTTAAATCCTCATTAACGCCTAAACAATGTGAAGATCAGCTTAGGAATGCATTTGGTGAAGAAGCCCCATCTAAGTTAATTTATAATTGGCACAGCGAATTCAAAAGAGATCAGTTTTTTCCTAGTGATGAATTCTGTGAAGGACGCCCAAGAACTGATTGTTACTGATGAAAACATTGCCGCTGCTCAAGCAATGTTTGAAGACATCTTATGAATTTATTTGGGCGACATTGGACATTGGCATGAGTCAAATACAAAACATTTTACATCAACAGATAGACGTGAGAAAACTTTGTTGTTCATGGATTCCACATAAACGCACTGATTGGTGCATAAAAACTGTGGAAAAATTCCAACCCGGCACTTCAAATTTGATTTGAAATATTGTTACTGGTGATGAATCTTGGATTTATTGCTTTGATCCTGAAAACCAGAGGCAATCAGCTAAATGGGTCTTTCAAACAGAACCTAATCCTACAAAAGTCTGACAAATTTGCAATGCTGGTAAGATGGTAACTAGGATTTTTTTTCCAAAACAGGCCATATTGGTACTATAGCATTAGATGACAGATGATCCGTTACTGCCAATTGGTACAAAAATATTTGTTTACTGCAAATTTTTGAAAAAGTTCGTAAAAAATGCCCAAAATGAAAAGTAATGTTACATCATGACAATGCATCATCGCATATAGCAAAACTAGCAATTAAGTATTTGGAGCCCTAAAGGTCTGTACCATGGATCCTCCACCATACAGCACTGACCTAGCAGCTTGTGATTTCTTTTTGTTTACAAAAATTAAAGATAAAATGCATGGAATCACTTATTCGTCATCAGATGAAGCAATAGAATATTATTAAAACCTGGTTTCTGAAGTGCCCCAGAAAGAGTGGCATCATTGGTTTAGGGACTGGTTTCATTGCACACAAAAAATGTATTAATGTTAGTGGAATATTTTGAAAAAACAGTAAAAATCATTTAAATTTTTTAAAACTTATCCTTGTTTGATTTTCTAAAAATCTACAGTGTCGCTCTATTATTAGACTTTTCACTGTAGAAATTACTCAAAGTGGCCATGACATGAAACAGCTGTTAAGAGCTCTCTCTAGTCTCAAAAACTGGAAGAAATTCTAGCAAAGGTGCGTCCTGACCACACATCCTGACTCCCTCAGATCCATTTAGTGTTGGTTCTTCCAGCAAAAGTGTTTCCATAGTTTGTTTATATGCATCTCCAAACTGCCTACTGCCTCAAAAAACTACATAGAACAGCAACAACTGGAACAATTTAACATAGAATAACAAACAGCTTTAATGCAAGCTGTCACTAAAGAAATGAAGCTCGCCATGACTAGATAAATCGAAAATAATAATGGATCTGCATTTAAAAAATGTTTACTTCATTAGATTTTGATATTTGCTAAGCTGCATTAAGCTGGCTGAAGTGAAAGCAGATGATAAAATATCATTAGTTACAAACAAAAGACGTCCCAATGAACAAAACTGAATTTTTACATTGCTATCAATATGCATTTGCAATCTCATTCCCATGATATTCCGAACCAATCTATTGTATGCTGTTTTGCTTCCTGTTATCGGGTCATTGTGAACCTACCTTTATGATTTAATGATACTGAACAAGTATTGTGATATTTTCGTGTAATTCCTTTACTGGCCCACTGTGCAATGCTTAGACATTGATATGGAAGACATCAAAACAATTAAAGTGCATTAAACAATACATTTCTATCTTACCCTACCCTAAGATCTCCAAATCCATTTGTTCTGTCAATTTCACTGGCTTTAGGTGCAAGTTCTTTCTGTGCAAAGTTGAAGACTGCTTGACGTAGCTGAAAAAGAAAACATGTTTAAATTTCTTGTGGCTATACAGCATATTAAATTACTAAATAAATGAAGGTTAGTTATGAATAGAGACCAAATCCACTGAGGCACAATTCTCTGAATCTCTTTAACACCTTTAGCTTTAAATGTTTCCTCAAGAAACCATCTTCATATTTGCTTTTGATAATTTTGCTCTTTTACACGAGTTGTGTGAAGTCCGATTCAAATCATGAAGTTTAGCCGACACACAGCCTGTGTGAAAGAACTATAAAAAAAAATATATGATGTTCTGCATTTATATGGCTTTTCTACTCGCCTCTTCTACAAGTTATTCTTACAAAACTTTATTCTTGTATCTACTTCTTGTTGATAGAGATAAACTTTCATTACTCATTTACACATCAAGGAGAATACAATAGATAAAGTGAGTGTCACATTTTTAAACAGTGCATCACTATCTGATGGCTTTGAAATTCCATGTTCTTTGCATGAGCAGGGAGAAAAAAAAAAAAAATTGTGTTGCAATACATCCACATGACTTTCTCTACCTTCTATTGTTTACCATTGGGTATACAAATTATTCATACACAAGCTTATTTTTCTATCTATTACATTTTAATCCATATAAACCTCTGCAGAAATAGCTACATTACACATTTCGTTATAAATACAAAGA
This sequence comes from Deroplatys truncata, assembly GCA_030765065.1. Classification (NCBI taxonomy): domain Eukaryota; kingdom Metazoa; phylum Arthropoda; class Insecta; order Mantodea; family Mantidae; genus Deroplatys; species Deroplatys truncata. The sequence continues at coordinate 24,586,360 of CM060987.1, forward strand.
GAACACCGATAGTCAAGTGTTTAAGACCTGGACGCTATATTCTGGTCTTAACATTCCATATTGTTTATATGCAATTGTGAGAAACAACTGAATGTTGAAAGGATTTTAAGAGAATGACCAGTAAATGAGCAATTCTAACCTTTAATAATGGACATCTAAGAAATGGCTTATACCACAAAACTATTTTAAATAAATTATGTGTTTTAAAGAGATCTACATTTTTTGTGTAGTACGTTTTCGTCTGTCACTTAACGGTTACCAGTTATAGAAGATAATACAAAATTTGTTCCAAATGAAGAGGACTTCACAGGCCATTCCCAGAAAATTCAAGATATACATTTTATTTGTCATGTAAATATCTTTAATATATGATATTTTAATCAAAGTTGTTAAGGCCATTTTTTAGAAAATCAACATTTTCAAAAAATCTTCCGTGTAAAGGGTAGTCTAGGGAGGGGAGGGGGCAATTCTCTTGAAAATCTTTGTATCACATCTTTGGAAGGTATTGAACTTAAATACCAAGTTTGGTGTTGATCAGACTTTTTGTTTTTGAGTTATGCTGTTCAATAAAAAAAAACACACACACACACACGCACGCACGCACACACACACATGGATCTTATTCTAAAAAATGCTTTTGGGGGGGGGATTCAGGGGCCTCAAAACATGTATTTAAGGTGATATCTCAATATTGAATTTTTGGGTGGGATACAATACTTCCCCTACTTCCTATACGTAGTAGAGAAAGTAAGAAGAAGAGCGACTTACCACCTAAAAAGCATATAAGTATTTAGAAAATTCAAACAAATAACAAAGAATATCTTGGAAGTGGTTAATGACACAACAAATTGTATTTGATATAAAATGTCTGCTTTAACAAGCTCTACATTTTTTGTGTAGTAAGAGTTTGTCTATCTCTTACAATTTACCAATTAAACAAAAGCCATTCTGAATGAAGCAGGCTTCAAAGGCTATTCCCAGAAAATTCAAGATATACATTTTATTTATCCTGCAAATATCTTAAACAAGTGTTATTTTAATCAAAGTCATTAGAGCTATTTTTGGGAAAATCAAAAATAGCAATTCTATGACACAGTTTGCACTACTAGCATTGGGAGGATCATTTACTCAACTTCATTGCTTGATGAATCTTTCTCATTCTAAGTTTGCTATTCCCTACTTGCCTTTTTGAGGTGGCACTGGAGTTCATCCAAAGTTTGATGTAGAGATTTGCCAGAAATACATGTTTTCAGGCCCCCTGAATAAAAAAAAGAGCATTTTAGAAAAAGATAGGAGTGGGTGGGTTGGTGTGTGTTTGTGAGAGAGAGAACAGTGTAACTCAAAAATGAAATGCTTTCAGTTCAGTATCTTCCAAAGATTAACACTAATATTTTCAAAAAAAGTCCCTCCCCCAACCCAAACTACCCTTTATATGAATAAGTTCTAATTACTTTTTATTTTCTCAAAAATGACTCAAACTATTTTGATTAAAATACTATGTAACATTTAGAATATTTACATGATAAATAAAATATATATCTTGAAGTTTCTGGGATTAACCTGTGAAGACTTCATGTGGAAAGGCTTTTATATATTTTTCTATGACTGGTAAACCATAAGAGATAGATAAAAACTTATTATAAAGAAAATGCAAATCTCTTTAAAACACACATGTCCATAATAATCCCAACTAAGCCATCAACTGTGCCTTTGCTATATGTGATCTGTAAAATCTATCCACTCGCCCTTAGCTTGTTACAGAAAATGTAGAATAGATGAGTAAGGTACACATAGTCTGTAATAGATAACTATGCCAAGGATGTGACACAAAATCATTTCTAATTCTTTATCAAATGAACAAGTACTGCTATAAAATAATGGTAATGGTTCTTTAAATAACCGGTAATTGAAATGCAGAAAACGATGATTTAGAGAATAGAAATGCATATATTACACAGAGGAGATGTAAACGGTTAGAAATCCAATGAACCAGCTACTTGTACTTTTTAAGATACTTTCTTATATTCTAAATAAATCGCTAAATGTCAACAAAGTACTCTACTTTGTTACTACTGCACATGCACGGAAGAAAGTGCCAACCTATGAGTACTAGCAAAATCCACAAAAGTAACAATATTTCATCTTCGTCTTCTTCTTCTTCTTCTTCTTCTTCTTCTTCTTCTTCTTCTTCTTCTTCTTCTTCTTCTTCTTCTTCTTCTTCTTCTTCTTCTTCTTCTTCTTCTTCTTCTTCTTCTTCTTCTTCTTCTTCTTCTTCCAAACACACTCATGAATTACTTACTGTATCTATCCCACCAAATAAAGTTTCATAATTCTTCACTGGGGTTTAGCTTCACAAATCCTACAGCTATGCTCCACTCCTTTTCTTATAAAAAAACATCCCTCAATTACGCTTTGTGGCTTAGGGCCCTCAACCTTGGACTATGCTTTGCGGCTTAGGGTCCTCAACCTTGGACTATGCTTTGTAGCTTAGGACCCTCAACCTTAGGCTACATTTCGCGGCTTAGGGTCCTTAACCTTGGGCTATGCTTTGCAGCTTAAGGCCCTCAACCTTGGGCTACATTTTGCGGCTTGGGGCCCATAACCTTGGGCTATGCTTCGCAGTTTAAGGCCCTCAACCTTGGGCTTGCTTCGCAGCTTAGGGCCCTCAACCTTGGGCTTGCTTCGCAGCTTAGGGCCCGCAACCTTGGGCTATGCTTCACAGCTTAGGGCCTTAACCTTGGGCTATGCTTCACGGCTTAGGGCCCTTAACCTTGGGCTATGCTTCATGGCTTAGGGCCCTCAACCCTGGGCTACACTTTGTGGCTTAGGGCCTCAACCTTGGGCTACACTTTGCAGCTTAACGCCCTCAAACCTGGGCTATGCTTTGTGGCTCAAAGTCCTAAATCAGTCATTCACGTAAGGCTTACTATACTTAAAATTTGAGTTGGTATATGTTAATTCACATCACATAAAGACGCTAGTTGTTACCGTAGGAGTGCTTTCGAGAGATATGTTTCTCTCATCCTCAGCTGAGAGCATATAACATCACAATAAGAAATACTTCTGGTTTATTATAAAAAGGCTTACTATGTTTTTCATTCAGATGTTGGCAGGCTCTCCCGCATGTACAGCACAGACACAAAGTGCCTACTACCGGCCGAAGCACTTAGTAAATGTCACTGGTTAAACATGGAACAAATTTGAAAATAGTGAATGATTCAAACACTAATTACAAAACTAAGAGAAAACAAATTTTAACAGTATTGTAGCATCCCAGGACAAGAACGAACCCCAGGTATCACAGTGAGACAACAGTGTTGAAATCAGGGTAGGTGGTGAATCTACATCAACAGAATGCTGACGCCTCACAGCGTAAGATATTTAAGCTAACCAAACTAAGTCACATGGGGAGATCACCTCAAAACCCTCTACAGAACGTCTCAATGCTGAATGAACTCGCAACAAGTCTTTTTGTAATTTGTGTACGAGAAACATTTTCACCACCAGTGAGGTATGTAACAAGCTGAGGTACATCAGACAGTATGTGAGTATGTGCATGCACATGCATGTATGATATGGACAACTTTTGTTATTTTTTTTAAGTCTCAAATCTGATTTTAAGAACTTTGATTAAAATATCATATGTTTAAGATATTTTCATGGCTAAAAAAAAATTAATGCCTTGAATTTTCAGTAAACAGTTTATGAAGTCCTTCTCATTTTCCACTTCTGATACTCATAATTAGTTAGAATTTTTCAATACTTTTGTTCTTTTTACTTTCTCTACTACGTATAGTAAGTAGGGGAAGTATTATATTCCACCCAAAAATTTGATACCGAGATTTCACCAGAAATACATGTTTTGAGATCCCCTGAATCCAAAAAGAGCATTTTTGGAAACATGTCCGTGTGTGTGTCTGAATGTCTGTGTGTCTTTCTGTCTGTCTGTCTGTCTGTCTGTCTGTGTGTCTGTCTGTGAACAGCATAACTCAGAAACGAACAGATGGATAAACACCAAACTTGGTATTTAAGTTCAGTATCTTCCAGAGATGCGACACGAAGGTTTTCAACAAAATCCCCCCATCCCAGAGTACCCTTTACATGGAACATTTTTCGAAAATTTTAATTTTCTCAAAAATGGCTCTAACGATTTTGATTAAAATATCATATGTTTAAGATATTTTCATGACAAATAAAATGTATATCTTGAATTTTCTGGGAATGTCTCCAAAAGTATTCTTCATTGTGAACGACTTTTGCATAACTGGTAAACCATAAGAGATAGACGAAATTTTACTACACAAAAGATGTAGATCGCGTTAAAATACACAATTTATGTCATATACATTTTTGTTGTTGAGTGAACCATTTTCGAGATATTGCTAGTTATTCCCTTAAATTTTTCAATACTTATTTTCTCAAATGGGAATTCGTTATTCATTTTTTTTGTCTTGGATATGCAAAGAGTATTAATCTGTGGCAAAGGGAATAGTGCTGCACCTAGCAACCAGCTATTAAGAGATATATATGTGCTTAAAGACTACTGTATTTCTATATTGCCCTTGTAAATATATATTCCCGTTACATCTACAAGAAAATTAGCAATAAGATAAAGTCTGCAAATGTTTATCTCGATTAACATGAAGTAGATGGAGAATAAGCGTTTGTAAAAATAGTTTGTACAAGAGTAGAGAAAGTCATGCGAGTGTAACACATCAGATTTTTTTGAAGTTGCTGTCAGCATTCAGTTGTTTATCATGATTTCATGGAAAGAGTATGGCATTTTAAAGTCAGCATATAGCCACCCTCTTTTTAATTTCACTATTGCTTAGCCTCCTGCATTCTCTTTGCAGCTACAACAAAATGTGTAATGGTCTAGTGGTTAACATGCTAGCTTCCAAATCCAGAGGTCCAGGTTCGGCTCCTGGCTGGAGACTGAATTTTTCTTTGGCCAGGATTATTCTCCATCCTCCCTAGAGTCTGGAAGTATCAGTGAGAGTGTAAAAATGTATGTGAATTTAATGTTTAGAAAGAAAATCAAAAGTAAACAAATCTAAAGATTAACACAATAGTACTGGTCATTCAGAACATGACACATGGGTTTATGATATGCAGTAGATTAAATCGAAAAGAATTCCTCCAGCCCTAGAGGAAGAGGGTGGGGTGAACAACACTCAATGTCTTCACAGCTAGTTGCTCTTTGCTGTCCCTCCCGCCCTTCCTGTCTCCCCTTATGCGCAGCCCATATGTCATGCCATTCCGAATGAGCAGTAAATGAGTAAACATCATTGCCAATGAGCAACTCTTCCAAAGGCAAAGCTGCTGATATGACCTTAGATGTTAAAGACAGCATATAAATGGGAGGCGGGGGGGGGAATGTAATAAAGCTAGCATCATCTTCTTTGTTCAATGTTCTTCTTTTTGAGTATTTCTAACTCGTGAAGAACCTTGCATTCCAATACAATTTGGCAGTATCACCATTTTGTTGCTTAATGTCATATAGCCTCCTACATATGAGGAGATGGTCAGGATTTATTGTGGTTCCTGATATTCTGTATGTTGTGCCAAACTGTCATGGATTTCTTCCATGATATTTTGCTGTTTGTTGGCCAATCCAAATGCATATTACACCATTCTTTATTAGTAGTGTTATTTGTTATTAATTCACTTTTTAGTTTGCTTCTTGTTAAAGTTTTAAATTCTTTTGCTTCCAATACGTTGTTTGTTTTATGTAAAAAGGATACCCTTTTTGCTAGCAGATTTGCCACCTCATTATCTACAATTTCACATGGAAAGGTACCCACCTGTTTGAATGCTGTTAAGTGACCTGATGCCTTTTAATTTCCAATATAGTTTGTAGTTTTGGTGTTTTGTTGGAGGCAATACCTGAATGATCAATTTAGAACGGCCAAAATCATTACTTTTTCAAATGCATTTTGCTGGCATAATAGTTGGGTTAATGAGTATAAAATAGTTTTGTTCTTGCCAACAGCTAAATAATGACTAAATGATTCTGAAAACATTCCTGCTCCTTCTTCTGTTTTAAGGGAGCCATCTGTATATATTCTAAACCAGTCTTCCAGTGGATATTTTGTGTTTGGGGTTTCTAGGATAAACTGTTTCAAAAATGTAGCTGAATCCGTCCTTTTGATTGACTCTTTCATTAACTCACAATTTACATTCCAAACTTTACAGTCTAGAGGATTTGCTATTTTAGATCATTTTTTGGCTTAGAAGTTTCAGCTTTTGCAAATAATTGTTAATTTGATGGGATGGGAATAAAACTATTTCTACAAAAATTTACCTCTATTAACCTGAAGTAAATAGGGAAATATGCTTTTGCAGGAAAAGTTTATAGAAGCTATAAATAAATAAATTTTAGATGTGCAGATGCCTCAGCTACGCCCTGTCATTGCTACACTCCTCTCCTTCTAAAAAACATCCCTCGGCTACGCTTTGAAGCTGGGGGCCCTCAATCTCTCGGCTACGCCTTGAGGCTGAATATCTTACCAGCTTTGGCGGCATTAGTTATTCATATGTTGCCAGCATTACGTTAGAGCAAGCATATGACATAGAGTGACATCTGTTGGACATATAACACAGCATTTTCATCGCTGTGGAGGATACACTAAGAGGAGAATATCGAATAAATCTATTGTGTTTCTGGCACTTTTTCTTCATTTCAGATTCTCAATGATATCAATATTAGGCAATTTTTGTAAGAAAAATGAACTGTAGATCTACAGTTTTAGCAAAGGTTACCAAGTAAGCTTTTTCTTTCACTTTAAGAATGTGAATGCATTGCAGGATCAGCCATGCATTCTATGTTACTGTTATTGCAAAAGATTTCATTTCTCAAGACCAATTAGAAATCTCCATCTATAGGACTGTTATTTAACACAATTGCCACAACCTATCATTTACACCTGATGAGATATGAGGGCAGTACTTAAATGGTATAAGATTGTGCCTTGACATAAATAATAAAATTGCACCTCCAACTAATTCATGCCTGAGCAAAATTACCGAATATAGAATGGGATGCTAAGGACCACAGCAGTTGAAGAGCATCCATTAAAAAAATTGGATAAAACTCAAACTTCTAAGTGATTAGCGGTTTCAGTTTAGTGCTGACCAAGAAGGAATAATGTCCAAAAAGGAACAAACAGAACTTGTAGGGACAATAACCGGGACCAGCTGTTATGCCTGTTATGTGACTGGTTACTGTTAGTGATCCTGGCTAAATTGCCCTTCTTGGGCCCACCTAGAAAATGCAGAAGGAAGTGAGAAATAATGGAATAAATTACCTTAGGAGTGAATGTAGAAGTAGATGTTCACTCGCCAATGTCTGGTGCCCACCTGCCCTTCCTGTTTTGGTGTCTTACTTATATAGGTTAACTGCGATGCGAACAAGAAGAAACATGGCCACCTTTACGGTAATACTGACGCTCATTTGGAAGTGCCAACTGAAGTACAGAATTGGGGAATCCGCTAAATATGCGATATATTGTTGTTACTACTTCTTCTTCTTATTATTCATGAACTATAGCAGCAGAAGAAAGCGTGGCGCATTCAGAGCAAGCTGTGCAGAAGAGGAAAGAAAATGGTGTGCACAGGCTGCAAAAATAGCATGTACACAGTTACAAGAGACTACATGGGTGGTGAAAGCTTGCAGTTGCTTCAGGAATTCCTGGTGCAGCATGGAATTATCAATGAAGTATGTATCTGCCTGTATGCGTCGAAATTCTTCCATTAAAATGAAGGAAAGGAAGACAAATGTTTTTCATATGCCAAAAGGGTCACCCAAGGAGGAAACTGAGTGCAAGAAAAAGTAGTTTTATTGGTGACGCACATCTCTCTCCACAACAAATATTACATTTTTGTGTAATGTGGTGCATACTGGATAATCCCAGAACTGGCACAATAATGTGCGAGATGAATGCAAACTCGCATACCGTTGTCAACTGGTCTAACTACTGCTAAGAAATCTGTGTGAATTGGGCCCTACAAAACTGCAGGAATCGGAACTGTAGTTGAAATCAATGAATCCAAGTTTGGATGTAGAAAATACAACCGTGGGCATCACATCGAAGGTCAATGGGTGTTCGGAGGTGTCCAACGAGAAATAAAGACAAACTTCTTCCTTGTTCCAGTGGAAATCAGGGATAAGGAAACATTACTGCATATTATCCAAGACTGGATTTTATCCTAACAGAAGCAGCGAAATACTATCCACCAGAACTTGAAATGTTTTTATTCCTGTTGTGAAAGTTTGATATATTATGTTATTTCTCTTAAATTTTTAATAAAGAAGTTCCTTTACCGTAACACTGGTAGATAGTTAACCTAACTTAATATAAAAAAAACCTAACCTAAGGCTAACCTTGCGTGAATTCAGAAACCTAAGCTTATATAAAAGAAAACCTAACCTAAGGCTAACCTTGCATAAATTCAGAAACCTAAGCTTATATAAAAAAAACCTAACCTAAGGCTAACCTTGCGTGAATTCAGAAACGTAAGCTTATATTAAAAAAAACCCCTAACCTAAGCCTAACCTTGTGTGAATTCATAAAGCTAAGCTTATATTAAAAAAAGGGAAAATCGAAAGAGTTGGGGATATATCTCCGCCTTTGGCGGCATTACTTATTCATATGTTGCCAGCATTGCGTTACTGCCAGAGTATGACATACAGTGCCATCTGTTGGACATATAAGACCATTTCTATCGCTGTGGGCCAAAGAAAAGCAACTTACCGGTGATCGTAAATGCAGTGCCGTGTCATTGCTTTAATCTGGACATGGAAAATGCCGCTGTACACCAAATGGTTAGATAACCTATAATATTGATGAACGAAAAGCCGCTATGTACCAAATAGCTAAAAATCCTATGTTTTCAATCTTACCATCTAATGATAAGAGTCAGTTAATACATTACCTGTCTTTGCTCCTCTGAGAGACCAAATATTTCTTCATTTATTGGATAATATTGAGACGCCAACCGTTTACACAATGTAATTAATTTTTCATTTGTTTGACATTTTGTCTGGTGTCTACTATTCAACAGTAACAATCGCCTTAAACCCAGCATGGCACACGTTGCCAAAATCAGTATTAAATGCAGAATTTAGTTACAAAATCCCGGAGTGTTTACAGACAGGAATAATTAATCTGTGGCTACCGTAATTAAATTGGAAAAAGTTTTTATCCTAACCAGGTTTTGACACTGTAGTTGTATGTTGGGCTGTGACTGGTTGGTTGATATTACTGAGCCAATAGCAAGTACGAAGGATGTTTAAATCCTCACTTCGTGATCATGATGATGATTTTTTTGACACTACTGCCAACACTTGGTCGGGTTACATTACTGCATCTGGGTGCGTTCCATTATACAACTACGGAGAAAAATAAAGAGGTTGTTCGGAAAATATTGCGACTTTGTCCAGTTTTTTAACTGTCACTTCACTTTCCTTCTTGACTAACGGTGTAATGCAATACACACGATGTAGTAAACTCTTCCGGACGGTTCGCTCTGTGTAGTTAAAAACAAGACTTGTTCAATCTCCCCCGCAGTAGTAGTATTCACCGCACTTGATGCCGCACCAGAAATGCACTCGCTCACGGACTACTCTCGCGAGAACGCTCGCTTATATAGACAATGGAATCTTCCACAGAACTATCTGGGCACATCTTCTGAGGGCATGGGAAAGAAACATCCAGAAAATTCTGGTTATCTGCCGATAGTACTTCTGTTTACACCTGGCGAGAGCGCGACTTATCTTTATTTATCTCCGACTGCCTGGCGCCGACCTCCCGATAACCTTGAGCTTTAGCTGTTGACTCACAATATGTGTGATTACCGCCCTCTGGAATTCCAGAGGATATTGTGATGATTATACTATTGCTCCCAAAGATCAGATGTTTTGTTCTGTATTCCCGCCAGAGTATACAAAATCTGCTTATCGTTTCCGTCCCCGTCCATCGTGAAGGCGGTGGGTTATCCTTAACCACCTCACCCCATTGGGCTTCGGAAATTCACGTATTTGGTTTTATTAAATTAGTACTACAAATTGCTCATTTACCGGGAGCGCTAAACCGAACAACATTGTCATAGAGCAGCTGGATGATTTTATAACTTTATTATATAAAGAAGGTTTACATGGCAATCACAAATTAATTTTTCGAAAAATTATCAAACACACCAGGAAATACAAAATCAAAATTTATTTCACACTTTTATTGAGTTTTGATTCAGAATAACAAGTATTTAATGGAACTCATTGTTTCATTACTAAAATAATTACAGGTACTATACTTAGGTGGATTCAATCTTCAGGAGCATCTTTAAATAACTGAAAAATAAATTGAATTTGCAAGTTATTGAAATATCTTTTCTTTTTACTGTTTCTGAACCAAATAAATATGTTTATCAGGTCAGCGCAGTCTGTTTAAATGGCATCCATTTTGATAATGGGTCATGAAAATGCCAAAATAAACCATGTACCTACACCATTAATCTACCCTTCACTTTTCTGCATTTAAAATGCAACACATTAGCGCTAGCACAGAATATCCTTATGCCAATAAACGAAAAATTGTGCCCTTTTTATGTTACTTCCAAATATATTATACAGTGCATCAAACTACCTCAAGTTCTATGTGCTTGCCCATTGTTTAGCACAGCTGGCAGCAGACAATATTCCTCTCCAGACAAACATTTCATTTTTTCTTTGTATAGCCCTCTTTAACTTCAATGGTCACATCGGGGGCTTTGACTTTAAATTTATTTAATTCTACTTTATTCATCATTACAAAACACACACACACATTCACTCCCACACACTTCCAGACTCTATGGAGGGTAGGGAATGAATCCAATTCAAGAGAAATTCCCTTGCTCCAGCCAGGAATCAAATCCAGAATCATTCATTATCTGTTTACCCTCCTCTCATGTAGGACTTACACCCTCCAGGACTTACAAGTGGATGCCTGGGGTCAGAGGCCCATCGAGGAGCAGACACTCATGGATCAGACAGAGCATCCAGGATGGGTGATCAGCCCGATGCCTGGTATGGGATGAAGGAAGTAGATGAAACGAAATGTGGGTGAAATGGATGAAAGGAAAGGTGATGATGGAGCAGTTGGTGGAATGAATGGCGGGGGAAACCTGAGAACCCGGAGAAAACCCGCCCAGACACCGCTTCGTCCACCACAAATCCCACATGCAGGTCTCTGGGATTGAACCCGGGCCCCCTTGGTGGGAGGCGAGCGGTCTAACCACTCGGCCATGGAATCTCTGGATCAAAAAGCTAGAAAATGAAAAACCTGCACTCGCACAAGATTACTCTCTAATTCTCTTGCATAGATCACTGAGTGGAAATAAGCCTATGATCAGAAAATGGCTAACATCACTTGCTGGAATGACCTTGTTTGTTGCTTTGTGAATCAAGGTTTGGATGAGTCATGTTTTCACTTATTTTGTTTGGTTTACTGGGGAAGGGTGGAGTTTAACCACCAAATATGGCTGCACTACTATTTGAGTATAAATAAAACCTCTATTTATGCAAGTATTTCCTTCCACACAAAAACTGGTTACACATATTCACCTGAAATACATGTATTGGGGTACTCAGAACAAGAAAGAGAAAAAGTTAAATAAAAAAAAAGTTACATTCTCATGAGTTTCTCTACCACTATATCTATTCTTACAACAGCTAATTTTCTATTTACTTCATGTTGAGGCAAGATTTGCAGAAATAGTTTCATTACACATTTTGTTATAGGTACATGGGGGATCCACAAAACTGAAGTGATAAAGAAATGTCTGAAAGCTGGTGTCGTATCTATATGGTGGCCTTGAAATGCCATTCTCTTTCCATGACAACATGGCATGACAAGCAACTGTATAGTGACATCGCTATAAAACATGATAAAATATTGAAAAATTCATTCAAACCAATATTAGTGGACATCTCAGAAATGGCTGATGCTACAGAGTTACCTGAAATAGACACTTTTAAAGAGCTATACATTTTTTTGGAGAAAGTTTGTGTATATCTCATGTAGTTTACATGTTCAACATTACCAAAAATTCCATCTGCATGAAGAGGACTTCACTGGCCATTCCAAGAAAATTCATGATATACATTTCATTTTCATGTAAATATATTAAATATATGGTATTTTAGCAACAAAAAAATGTAAACATTTTGGAGAAAATTAAAAAATTTCATGTCGAGGGTAGTTTGGGGTGGAGGGATTTTCTTGAAAATCTTTGCATTGCTTCTTTGGAAGATGCTGAACTTTAATACCAAGTTTGGTATTTCTCCGTTTTGTTTCTAAGTAACCTGTGCTCTCTGTATCTCTCGTGCACACAAACACACATTTTTGTTTTGTAAAAATGCTTTTATTATTCAGGGGATCTCAAAACATGCATTTCTGGTGAAATCTAAATATCACATTTTTTTAGTGGAATGCAGTACTTCCTCTAACTACTTTTTATGTAGCAATAAAAAAATGCACACAGAGGAAAGAAAGGAAAGGGAGAAAAATATATTTGGAAAAAACAAAAGATCAGAGAAATCATTACACAAGTCAAAAATCTGATGCATTAAATTCAAATGACCTCTACCAATTATCAGTTACTTTTATATGTTACACAAACTATTGTTGCAAAACCTTATTTTTTTTATTAATTTGTGTTAACTGAGATAAACGTTTGGAGAGTAGGTATGATTACACAGTTTGTTGTAGGTACACAGGGGATACATGAGTCTCAGGTGATAGTTACATCTTTATAAAGCAGGTCACTTGCATGCTGGCTTTGAAATTAAATTTGCTTTATATAACATAACCAGAAACAAAAGTACGCTGACTTAGCACTTCATGAAATGTTTGATTCAAACCAACAATAAGAAACATCCTGGAAACAATTTAATACCACAAATACTTTTAATTTTAACATTAATTATGTATTTTAACAAGATCTGTAATTTTACTATAGTAAGTCTTTGTCTAACAGTTTCAAAATTCAATCAGAATGAAGACAGCAAAGAAAGGTATACATTTTATTCATGCCAATATCTGAAATATGTGATATTTTAATCAAAACTGTTAGAGCACTTTTATTTTTAAGAAAATAAAAGAATATCAAATGTTTGCATGTGAAGGGTATTTTGGAGTGAAAGAAATTCTGTGAAAATCTTTGTCACTCCTTTGAAAGGTATTAAGATATAAATACAAAGTTTAGTTTATTTAAAGGTGAGTCGGAATTGTTACACTAACATCACTTAAGTTTAGTGTAACAATTCCGACTCACCTTTAAATAAATTCAATACACATCACTGTTTCTAGCTTCTTTTCATTACAATATCAACAAAGTTTAGTATTTAGCCCAGATTTATTTATGAGTTTTATGCCCTCTCTCATGCACACACACCTCTTTCCAGAACTTTTGTTTTGGAAATATAAATATTGAATTTTTGGGTGGAATTTTCTCTATTCATCATAGATAAGTGGTAGAGAAAGTAAAAAAACAAGTCTGACAAGCATCAAACTTTCTAATAAGTAAGGCAATTTTTAAGGATGTCAGACTAAGATTTTCAGAGACTTAACACCTGAATAACCCTTTCAATGAAAAAATGTTCAAAATGTTTTGCTTATAAAAAAGCTTTATGGTTTCTATTACATTTTATTGAGATATTAATCTAAAAAACAACTTTTATTACGTTGATAAACGTAAGTGATGTTAGTGTAACAATTCCGACTCACCTTTAAATAAATACAACTTTTATTATTTATTTTTGCTTCCTCTGAAGCCTACCTACAGCAGATAAGAGGTATTGTACTCCAACCAAAAATTTAATGTGGAAATTTCACCAAAAATACATGTTTTGAGACCCCCTGAATCCAAGAAGACATTTTTAGAAAAAGGCCCCTCTGTGTGCGTGTTATGAACAGCATAACTCTAAAACAAAATGTTCAATAAATACCAAAGTTCAGTTTTTCCAAAGATGTAGCACGAAGACTTTCAAAAATCTCCACCCATCCCTAACTACCCTTTACATGCAAAATGTTTCAAATTTTTTTCATTTTCTCAAATTGGCTCTAATGATTTACATGTCAAATAAAATGTATATTTTGAATTTTCTAGGAAGAGCCTGCAAAGTCCTCTTCATTCAAAAGGAATTTTGTATAACATTGTGTAGCAGATAATAAGGCAGACAAAAACATATGTACTGCACAAAAATTCTGATGTGTTACACTCACATGACTTTCTCTACTCTTGTACAATCTAATTTTACAAACGCCTATTCTCCATATGCTTCATGTTAATCGAGATATCGAAATGTCAATCTTATTGGTAATTTTCTTGTAGATGCAAGGGGAATATGGTAGCTTTTAAGCGATAGTCAAATATTTTAACGCTGGTTGCTATGTGGCGCATTCCATTCTCTTTGCATGTCCAGGACATAAAAAAATGAATAACGAATTTGAGAAAAAGTATAAGTATTGCAAAATTTAAGGAAATAACAAGCAATATCTCGAAAACGGTTCACTCAACAAAAGAAATGTATATGACATAAGTTGTGTATTTTAACGCGATCTATATTTTTTGTGTAGTAAAATTTTGTCTATCTCTTATAGTTTACCAGTTATGCAAAAGTCGTTCAGAATGAAGAATACTTTTGGAGACATTCCCAGAAAATTCGAGATATACATTTCATTTCTCATGATATTATCTTAAACATATCATATTTTCATCAAAATCGTTAGAGCCATTTTTGAGAAAATTAAAATTTTCGAAAAATGTTCCATGTAAAGGGTAGTCTGGGGTGGGGGGATTTTCTTGAAAACCTTCGTGTCGCATCTCTGGAAGATACTGAACCTAAATACCAAGTTTGGTGTTTATCCGACTGTTCGTTTTTGAGTTATGCTGTTCACACACACACAGACACACACACACACAGACACACACACGGACATGTTTCCAAAAATGCTTTTTTTGGATTCAGGAGGTCTCAAAACATGTATTTCCGGTGAAATCTCGGTATCGAATTTTTGGGTGGAATGCAATACTTCCCCTACTTACTGTACGTAGTAGAGAAAGTAAAAATGTAGATGTCAATTTATTTTAAATAACTTCTCTTATGGTACCAACTATTCCAGGATATTTGTTATTATTCATTCAAATTTTTCAATACTCATCATTTATTTAGAAATTCTGTTGTTTTTTGTGATGTGATGGGAAGAGTATTTCAAGGCTAGCATTTAGTGATGTTTTGAACATTTGGCTATGACAATCTCTTTGTACCTATAACAAAATATGAAATGAAACTATTTATGCAACAAATTATCTGAATTTACTGAAGTAGATACAAGAATAAACCTTTTGCAAGAATAGTTGTAGAGGTTATATAAAAAAAATCTGATGTGTTACACTCACATAACTTTCTCTACTCTTGTACAAACTATTTTTACAAATGCTTATTCTCCATATGCTTTATGTTAATCGAGATGTCAATCTTATTGTGATACGGTAATTTTTATCACAAATTACTTAAATGTAAATAATGATTATAATATAAATATGTATTTTTATGTGACATTGATTTCAGAGGTTTATTAATTGTAATTATTATTGGTAAATAATAATATACGGCTTTACTGAAACTGTCAACAATAACGCAATAATGCAGCAAGGGGGTGAGTTGTTTATCATTACCGGGAACCAGGAAGTTACGTAATATTTCGCGCCTTTTCCGTTTAGAAGCTTCTAGAACATTTCCTAAAGCATATGTTTTCGTGTTTTTCATTGGATATTAAAATAGACGCTAATGTTGGCGCGTTTTATTAGCCAATAGCAGTTCATTTATAATCTTTAGGCGTATCTTGAGGCAAGCCTATAAATAAGCCAGGTTCAAGGGAGCGTCCCCCCCAGTTCAACAAGATTCTCAACACATTACACGTCAGCTCCCAGTTTAACAGAATTCTCCATACTACGCGTCGGTCTCTCAGTTCGCCAAGTTACGCGCAGCAGAATTACGAGAATCTCAATTATTATAAAGTTAATCCTACACAAAGTTGAAGTATGTGAGTTAAAAGTGATAAGAAGTTATTACAAACAGTTTCAGTTTGGCGAGTATCTATATCTATATGTAAAAGTGTTAGTGAACGTGTTCGACAATAAAAGTTATAAAACCAATTTCTTCGTCAGTATAATTTCTGGATAAAAGATTCCTTTCCGATTCACACCCTGCATGAGAAACATATTCGACCCAAAGAGCTAGCTGGATGATATTTAAAGTGAATTATTTCAAAACTGATGCAAATTGCTACGCCAGATGGAGCTAAACAAACCAACAAGGAGTGACGTCACAAGATGGCAACGCGTGAAGTAAACACATATTTGCTCTCGTAAATTGGCTTCCAAACGTGGTGCTATATTAATGTTAAACACATAAGTAACATTAAAACCGTCGCAATTGCTAATTTTCTTGTAGATGCAAGGGGAATATGGTAGGTTTTAAGCGATAGTCAAATCTTTTAAGAGCTGGTTGCTATGTGGCGCATTCCATTCTCTTTGCATGTCCAGGACAAAAAAAAAATGAATAACGAATTTGAGAAAAAGTATAAGTATTGGAAAATTTAAGAAATAACAGCAATATCTCGAAAATGGTTCACTCAACAAAAAAATGTATATGACATACATTGTGTATTTTAACACGATCTACATTTTTTGTGCAGTAAACTTTTGTCTATCTCTTATGGTTTACCAGTTATGCAAGTCGTTCACAATGAAGAATACTTTTGGAGACATTCCCAGAAAATTCGAGATATACATTTCATTCGTCATGAAAATATCTTAAACATATGATATTTTAATCAAAATCATTAGAGCCATTTCTGAGAAAATTAAAATTTTCGAAAAATGTTCCATGTAAAGGGTAATCTGGGGTGGGGGGATTTTCTTGAAAACCTTCGTGTCGCATCTCTGGAAGATACTGAACCTAAATACCAAGTTTGGTGTTTATCCGACTGTTCGTTTCTGAGTTATGCTGTTCACAGACACACACATGGACATGTTTCCAAAAATGCTTTTTTTGGATTCAGGGGGTTCAAAACACATATTTCCGGTGAAATCTCAGTATCGAATTTTTGAGTGGAATACAATACTTCCCCTACTTGCTATACGTAGTAGAGAAAGTAATAAAGATAGTGGATAAAGTCATGTGAATGTAGCACATCAGAAATTTTTTTGTTAATTGCAAAAGGATTAGTTGTTTACATGGCACATTGAATTAAGAGTAATTTGAGACATGATTATTTTATATTTCCTTCTTTAATCAAATAACTTCAGATTACTAAAATAATATACATATAAAACACAGTATTACAAAAGTTTCATTCAGAATAATACACAATTGTCAGAATTGACACAATGATTACTATAATATTCAATACCTCTGGCCTAGGTTTTTCTATACATCCGTTCCATAATTTGTTATCTTTAGAAATGTTAAAAATTTCAATGTAAAACTTGAAGCTTACAGATTTGCAGTTTCTCTCAAGAATGAGTGAATGGATCCTGAAGTTCTATAAAATGTTTCTTCAGGAGTGGGTAGATCAATGCCAGGAAAGAGCAAATGTCTACCCTAGGATTGTCAAGCACTATTATTTGGATACCAACCCCCCCAAGTGAAGCAATCTTCAACAATGCAGGAGTGAGACCACTATTATGGTTTTGCTTCACTTAGCACACTTCACATGCACAACATGTTTTGTGGGGTTTCGGCGCATCCTCTACTGTCAACATGTGGGGAAGGCCCCACTTACCATATGTCCTGTGGTAAGTAAAGCAAAAGAGCATAATAATCAACTCACTCTTCTACTCCTATATGAGTTTGCTTACTGCAGTAGTTTTATGCTACGCACAGTGAGTCATGTACATCCCCAATCTAATCCCTGCCACTACTCAGAGCACTGATAAGATACTCATACTCTGCGAGGTAAGGCAGATTTTCCAAAGCATATTTCAGTTTTTTTAAATTAGTAATCTCCATTTTAAATAACATGAGATCAAGCACCAGCGGAGAAGATTTGACTGCTTTCTGAAATTGTGGTTTACAGATATGTTGTATTCTGTAAACAGATATGTAAAACGGAATCAATAATTTTGCCAAAGAAATAGCTAAGCATGAGACACGAACATTTGATGAAAACTTTTCTGCATAATCACAGAGTAATTTCTGCATTTCAATAGATGTAGCTAATTCTATGGCTGTTTTCCCTTGTGAGTTCTTGTCGTGTAAAATGGAAACACCTGAAACAAATTCACAGCATGATCATTTGATACACCTTTTATTTAATTTTTCTTAATTGCTATTTTACAAATTTGTGTAGGCATGAGGGCAACACTGAACATTTTTTAGAAAATCAAACAAGGTTTAGTTTTAAAAAATTTAATAATTTTATTGTTTTTCAAAATATTCCCCTTTATCAATACATTTTTGCATTCAATGAAATCAGTCCTTAAAGTAATGACGCCATTCTTCCCCCAGTTTCAGAAACTAGGCTTCATCTAATGATGAAAGTGATTCCACACATTTTATCATTAATTTTTGGAAACAAACAGAAATCACAAGGTGCTAGGTCAGGATTATATGGTGGAGGCTCCATGCTCCTTTAGGGCATCCAGATACTCAGTTGTTTATTTTTGCTGTATGCATTGTTATGATTTAACATTATTTTTCACAGACTTTTTAAAAACTTTGCACTAAACAAACATTTGTGTACCAATCAGCAGTAATGGTACGTCTATCTTTTAATGCTATAGTAGCAATATGCCCGCTTTAGAAAAAAAAAAACAATAGCAACCATCTTACCAGCACTGCAAATTTGTTGCACTTTTGTAGGCTTAGGTCCTGTTCAAAAGACCCATTGAGTTGTCTGACTTCTTTTCATGGTCATAACTAGGGCCCGGAGTTTTAGGTGGAATAAACCTTCTTTTTAGGTTACTTATATGCTTAAAATAGTTTTTTTTTTTTTTTAATTCGTGGATCAAATACAGCTATCAATAATTTTGCTTTTCTGGTACTTAGATTTATTTTTTGGCTTGCTGTAGATAGTTACATGCATTCTCACATTTTCTGGCGTAAACGATTTCAATTATCACGTAACACATCCTTGTATGAAGAAAAGGTTGTTTCAACGGAACATGATGTCATTGGAGCGTAGAATATAAATGCCAGTGCAGCAGGATCTAGGAGTAGTTTTCCTCTATACTTTTCTCCCTGCAATACTGAATTGATTATTTCCATATCTTCAAAACCAGGATTTCGTTGAAGAATCTTCTGCAACTTCAAAGAACATGCAACTCCCACTGATCCAGGTATTTCTTTACTTGAAACATTGCCAATGATATCCAGAGCATCTTTCAGTGGCAAAGTTGTACTTTCCAACCGGTGAATAGCTCCTGGTAAAAAACAAAAATGTGTCCTAATATACACAAGGGAAGCAGCAAGAGTGAGGCACTCGAGTGATTTCTTAGTCTTGGCAATGCAGGAAGTTTCTGTTTCATCCAATTCATTGACGGCAATTTTAATGTCTTTTAAGGTCTCAGCATAGTAAATGACAGCAGACAGCCAAGATCTCCAGTGGGTAAGTATCGGCAGTGGAAGAGGGGTTGCTGGTACTTTCTTTGAACAATGGTATACATGTTGGGTTTTTTTAGAAAACCTTCTTGACCAAAGATATCCGGCTGTTCACATCATCAAAGTGACTTCTAATCTCCTTCGCAAGGCAGTGAAAGCGTACGCCAAGCACGTAACATGTAGAACCTCTCTTGCCTTCAACATGTAGGTAGCATTGTCTGACACTCACAAAAGTGAAGTGTGGATCTGCAGCATTCCACTTTTTCAATAAATGTGATTTAGGCATTGTTTCACTATACAACAATTACATTAGAAAAGTACTCTCGGCGAACGATTGGAGGTGATCCCGTTACGCAGATTACGCTCCTGACCTTCTATCAGCTGCATCCAGGTGTCTTCACGTCACATGTGCTGCATTTGACTGTAGTAACTTGAACTATCTACTGGCTATAAGTGGTGGAAATAATTTTACGATGAGTTTCAATCTGAAAATAACATTCTTCATTTCGATAAAGGGATAACAGCTATTTAGGCTAATTTAGGTGTCAACCCCTCATTTAGGTTTTTTTAGGTGTAATGAAATTCACACATTCTGCTCCAGGAAGTGTGAAACAAATATATATCTTGAAATGTGTTAATTAAATAGTGAGGAAAAATATAGGCTAAAACCTAAAAATCTGGGTCCTAGTCATAACAATAAATCCAAGATTCATCACCAGTAACAATTTTCCACACTAAATTTGAAGTGGCACCTTGGAATTTTACCAGAGTTTTTCTGCACCATCAATCCAGTGTTGTTTTTGATCGGGAGTCAGTTTATGTGGAATCCATTGGCAACAAAGTTTTCTCATGTCTAACTGTTGATGTAAAATGTTTTGGAATTGACTCATACCAATGCCCAATGTTCCCCGAATAAATTCATGAGATCATTGATCTTCTTCAAGCATTGCTTGAACAGTGGCAATATTTTCTTCAGTAACAGGAGTCTTGGGTATCCTGCATGAAATTCTTCACTAAGAAAAAACCAATCTCTTTTAATTCGCTGTACCAATTATAAATTGACTTAGATGGGGCTTCTTCACCAAATGCATTTCTAAGTTGATCTTCACACTGTTTAGGCATTATTGACAGTTTAAAATTATAGCCCGAAAATTTTCTGTAGTCAAATTCCTTTTTGGATGAACATAAAATCTTTAAATGATGATTAACAAACTATTACAATCTCAACAAACTACACAGCAATCAACTCATAATAATTAGAAAGTAGCTCTCAAATATAAAGAAATTTCATTTATTTTTAGAAACATGACATACTAAAAACTTTCAGTATCACCCTTGTAATTGAATTGTGTTTGAGCAAAGCACTTGCAACTTCCATAATCTCTTAACTCTCTCCTTGATGGCCACTAGTGATATATTATAAATATATAAAAAAACTGGATTAGTTTTGGTATTTAATAGAGAGAAACCAAAAGGATCGTTCACTAAAGACAGAGAGTGCAGCCTTAAAGCACCAAAAAAGTGATCGATCTACCATCTGTGTGGTCATTTTAATTTAAGGCCACAGATCGGCTATATGCGAAGCATGTTGTACTGCAGCGACCTTGGTACTTTTCCGATGCATGACACATTCAAGGTTATGTTTATTAGCTATGCTTCAGTCACTGCTCTGTGTTCGTGGTGTAAACAGAGTTGGGCATTGTGCATCTCAAAGGTGAGAGTTTATTCAAGACATGTGTTGTGTGTGATTTGCTGAAGAGTGTTAATGTCGTATTAGTCCACTGCAATTCCTGTCGACAAATTCACTCTTGAACCACGAATTTTTATGCATGACACATACATAAAAACCAAATCATGTAGACATGTGTAGACATTTCAGAAGAAATTTCCTGGTAATAAGTTTCAGGTAGACAAACTGTTGGATGTGTGGTTAATAAGTTTAGGGCAACGGGATCACTAAACACTAAACCTAAGAAGTGAAAAAGAGATGTTCTAATGGAGGAAAAAAATTAACAAAATTGGTGCATCTATTTGCTGGGAACCCTAAAAAATAATGTTTATGAAAACAATCCCCAAACTGTAGATAAACTTACGGACAATATAAAAACACAAATAATAATATTGTGCAAGAACAACTTAGGCATGTGAATGGAAATTTCATCCAAAGATGCCAAGAATGTCTTCACACAGTTGGACACCACTTATAACAAGGTTAGTAATCATTATAGTACATGTTACTTTTCACTCATTAGTAAATAATGCGGGAGTTATGGAACAAAAACCCCCAGTGTAATAGGAGTGTACAGCATAGGCCTCACCATAAAACAATTACACTGTACTATTAAGCACCCTTGACTGCCACTCTGCTTTTCTAAACTCAATCATTCTCCATCAGTAGTGTCTTGAACTTGGTTATAGCTTGAGATACCTAAAGATGGTAGAACTGCAAGAGCAACATTATGCAATCAAACTTTATGTTCTATTGAAGACTTCTTCAGAAACACGAAGATATTCACAGAGCTTATGGCAAGTCTAATATATCTCATGCTGCATGTTTACATTGGCACAAAATGTTTAGAGATGGAAGAGAGAGCTATGAGCTGCAACGAGGAGAGGGAGCCCTCACCACAGTCCTTACCGAGGCTGCTGTCAGCACTGCTGTGCCGTCATGTGCAAGGACTCTCAAGTGGCCATGCTGGACATATGCTGGAAGTGCTTACATCATTTGAAAATGTCACAAGCGTGCACTCATTGGATTCTATCAAGTTCATGTTAGCAACTTTTGGAAAATGTATGCATAAGATGGAGAAATTTAGTGCAAAACCATTATCACTTCCAACAAATAATGGGTTTACTGTTATGACTAGACATTGGAATTGTATGCCCTAAAAATGTTTAAAATATGCATGCATTTATGCTCTCAAAATCTTTAATATATGCTCTATAACTTTGAAAATATGTACGTATCAGATTTATATGCACTGATAAAGGTACAAATCTGCATGCATCCATCCATGCTGTAAAAATCAAAGTAGTATGTACTTAAAACACCAAAATATGCAATTGAACTAGAATAATAACTGTAAAATTATTATTCTAGTAATCACCATTATCAGTAAACTGTGATCTTCCAGAAATCTGGAATAATAAACCATTAAAATGTTAGTTTTTATTAGTACTCATATGAAGTTGATACTTTATTTACATTTCAGTCCTGATTGTAGTTGGCTTTACACTATACAACCACAGGTTTTTCAATATGATCTGGATTCAATTTTTTGTCACTTCTCTGCGAGGATAAGTTTGTATACAGAGAATGACCATTCAACATCTGCAGACATTAATGACAATGCTTAAATTCACCCACAATAGCCGGATGTATTTTTCTGGAAGTTGTTAGCACTTGTCTTTCAAATATTTGTTTACAGAACTTACAACACTGTAACCTACAGTGGGACAGGGAGTCTCTCTGTAGGCTGCACTTTGAAGAGGAGCTTTTAGGAATACCTTGTTTGTGGTTATTAAAATTGGTGCCAATCAAGAAGGCAATTGACAGTTATTAACCACGTTGTGGAAAGCTTTAAATGAATGGGAGGGGATGGATACGTCATAGCGATCATCATAGAAACAATTAGAAGGACCAATTACAACTAAAATGTTTCCATAGCAACGCTAGATGCAAAAACCTTGTTGCCAATACTGTAACACATGATTAGTATGACGTGCCTGGCGAGCAACAGCTGCAGTAACATGAACTGCACGTCTTATCTTCTGCTGTTGCTGCAGCTATAAACAACACTTTCTTTAGCCACAACTTAAGCTATTTACATCAGTTTAGAGATTGCCTGTGTACTGAGAAGTTAGTTTGCATCATCCTATTTGTACGGTTATTTGCTTTGTGTTTACTTGTGTTTGAGTCCGTGTATCTGTGCGCGTGTTGTGAGTATTTGCAACTGATTTAACACTTTTAATGGATATTTAACAATATCCAAAAATAGTGACAAAGACAGCAAGCCAAACAAAAAACTGAGAGTACTCGGTAACCAAATAAAATGTATTTGGTAAAGGTATCCCAATTAAAGGACAATCATCATCGTACACAATTCTAATGCGGTCTCCACGTGGTCGCGATAAGTGGCAATGTCGCCTCTCTCTCTCTCCCCACGAAATGTCAATCCCTTTCTTCTTTGGCAGCGAGTATAACTGGTTTATTTCTGGAAACATTCTTTATCAGTTTTTGTTACTAAATTAATACCACGTATAAAACATGCCAAATGAACCAAATGTGGATAAAATACCTTTAATTAAGATCCAGCTGACAGCATGTAAGATACTGCATCAGAAAGAATACAAAATTGTTGTTCTTTCCTTCTGCCGGCCATATTAATCTTAATGAATCGTCAACAAAACAACCTATGGTAGACTGATTTGTTCTGTCCAACACTTTACAGGGAAGTAAGTAAAGTTTTCCAGGACTATCTTCACTTAACTTCCCAACAATGAAATTTACATGGCAGCCACAAGAATCTGTTGTTTCATCAACAATGCCAAAAAACAGAACAATTTCTTAATTCATTTCGTATTTCTTGAATTACTAAATGCAGCCATCTAGATAGATTTCTCTGAGTGCCAATTCATCTGGAATATTTTTATTGGAGTACTTTTCTAAAAAACTATGAAAATGTTTATTGTTAAGTTTATTCTAAGGGATATTTGCAACAACTAATGTTTCACAAAGATCATGAAAAAATTCATTCTTATGCTTGGAAGGCTTTGCATTTTGTGTAAGTAAACTTTGTTTGGCAGAAATTGCATGGTTACTTGCTGCTAAGTGTGCGCTAGTTTTTGTATGTTGCTTTAACTGATTTTTTTTTTTACATGGAACTTCCTTACTACATTGTTTTGCAAAACACTATTTTACCATCTGTTATATATGTATTTGGATATATATAATCCACTGTCTCACTTCTAGATGAGCTGACTTTAGGCATAACCAAACAATCTGATTGTTACTTCACAAGCAAACTAAATTACATTTGTTAAGAACACATGCTGCCTGCATAGTGTATACTGACACTGGCTACTGCATGTCAACAATAGTGCCCTATCTTATTTGAGGAATAGTGTAAGCCAAGACTGTAAATCCTTGCCAGACCAACTAATGTTCAGATGAAGGAGGTAATAATTGGTTGACTCGCAAATAATGAAAATGCATTTGACTGAGTCATCTTCTCTAAAGCGTATTTTTTCGAAATAACATTATATTTAGAATAATTGATATATGCACAATGCCACAACGTATGCCAAAATCATGAAATATGCAACATGGTAAATAGCAATTATATGCACTATAAAATTACATATACAGACAGAGAAGAACATGCATTTGCCTTGCACCTTATTTGCATATCATATGCAAAGTTAAACTAAATATGCATTTGCAAAATACATAGTCTAGCTATGACTGGACTGAAAAGACAGAGCACAGTGTGTGTTCAAAAGGGACAACCTTGCCAAAAAAAAAAATCAATCCAGGTATCTGCAAACAAATGCAGATACTGCAATCTGCACTAAAGTGATCACATTTTCTTATTGTGATATAGTGTACACACATCACAATCGAGCATTTCTGTACTTTTCCATGCTTCGGATTTGACAAACTTCTCCATTAAGTTTCTGCAGTAGGTATGTAAGCTCCTCATACAGAAATGCAGCCGTTGACTTGTCTGATTGAAACAGTCAAAAATGGCTCTAACTCGAATGAAAGAGCATGAAAAAAGGCCAATTTGGCATCAATAAGTGGGTCACTTACCGATTCCTTAATCACACTGAAGGTTCTATTTTTCAGTGTGTATTGGAATACATACTTTTTAAGATGTGGAAGCATTCAAATGGCTTGCTCAGTCACACCTTTATTTTCAAACCTTCGAATATTGCAGAACTTTTGCGGAAAAATTCCTGAGTTGGTAATGCAAATGTAATTGGCTCATCTGCCTGGCATCCATTTGAATAAGTAATACAAATTGCATAGGAAAGCTACTAATGGCCAAGAAGTACTCTTGATTCCATTTTTGAATGCTCCATGGATTGCATGAAGGGCACAGCTTCCAATATCCAAAACTAATGGATCATCATTTGTTTTTATTTGCTTTAAGTCTTTAAGGCCTGGTTTCTGGAATGTCAGATATCTTTTCAATACGCTATCAAGCAGACATATCTGTTTCTGAAAGGTAAGATAGTGGTTATCAATCTGATAAGTCCCCAGATAACTTATCCCCGCAAAAATGGCCAGATATCTCTCAGATATTTGACTTCAGCTAATATGGCGAATGTGGTACATGTTTGATTTCCATTGGTTTTGAAATTTCTCTGGATTTGGTTAATATCTGCAAGGCAATAATCAAATATTGTAGTGCATTGACAATAATTAATCCACAGGCACTACATTTCAATATTTTACGTCAATGTGAGCTTTGATTTATATTCCGAATACTTTTTCATTTGTATTTTTCACTTCATAGTATGGATATTGTATCATCATCGTCCTCCTCAACAGCTTCATTCTCCAATGAAGAAGATGCAATTAGGCCTTTACAGCGGCGCATATTTTGTGCTAGAAATAACCCATTTGAAATGTACAACGAAACTGAATTTAAAAGAAGATTTAGGTTATCTAAACAACTAGTGATGGACTTAATTGATGAAATAAGACACAATTTACGGCCAACAACGAAAAGAAATATGGCTATTTTTAATGCTTCTATCTGAAATAAATAATGAAGCATATATAAGAGGAAACAATACAGTTTTAGCTAACATAATCCAGCATAACGCATTCATTTTATAATGACACCAATGTTATAAAAGTTTACATAATTACCTTATCATTACTCATTTCTTTCTTAGCTTGGTTTTTCATGCAGTCATACAAAGCATGTAATTGCTTTGGTGTACGTATTCCTGTTCGACATGATGCGTTGTAAATTTTGACAATTTCTTCCCATGTTCATTCTTTGCTTTAATAGTAGTGCCATCAGTTCTTTTGTTTTTTTAATGATATCCTTCTTTTTGATCACTAACTCTATTAGCATTTTTTTTTTTTTCAAAGTCGAAGTACCTACTGCTTTAGTGCTCATTTTACTCGATGTTGAGGTTAAGTTTCACATGTGCTGAGCTCTGTTTTACAATATATCGATATACTGTCATTCAGTTAAGTTGGCTATCATGATAAACAAGTAGGGAAATTAGCACTTTTATTAATCAAAACTGCGTGGATACAAGCGCCATTGCGATCGTTGTTGCAATTAAATGAAGGAAAAATGCAGGTCGCCATCTGTTGTCGTATTCCGAACTAAATTGTAGAATAGATTGTTATCCAAGGAACAAACTCTTTAAGGCCTGGTTGCATAAAACACTAGATATCTATTTGATTGCTATTTGTTGGATAAACCTTATCAGAGAGATAATTTGTATCTTTTTCTTAAAGAGTTTCAGTTCCTTGGATAACAATCTATTCCACAATTTAGTTTGGAATACGACAACAGATGGCGACCTGCATTTTTCCTTCATTTAATTGCAACAATGATCGCAATGGCGCTTGTATCCACGCAGTTTTGATTAACAAAAGCGCTAATTTCCCTACTTGTTTATCATGATAGCCGACTTAACTGAATAACATGAAGTGTCATTATTGTTTACGTAATATGTTTTACGTAAGTTATTAGAACTTGAAGATCTTATAGTTAGCCCCACGTTGTGGTAGCCAATTTGCGATGTACTTGCAAATGTTTGTTTACATCAGTGTTGAAGCCATCTTGTGACGTCATTCATTTGTTAGGTTCGTAGCTCCATCTGGCGTTAGCAATTTGTGTTTCCTAGTATCAGCTTTTTGAAATAATTCATTTCAAAATGTCCTCCGGCTAGCTATTATCCTGTTGGCCTGGGGTCGAACATGTGTCTCAATACAGGTTGTGAAGCGGAAAGGAATCTTTTATTCAAAAAATTACACTGATGAAGAAATTTGTTTTTATAATTTTTATTGTCGAACACGTTCACTATCACTTTTACATATTGATTTAGATACTCGCCAAACTGAAACTGTTATAATACTTCTTACTTATCACTTTTAATTCACGTACTTCAACTTTGTGTATAATTAACTTTATAATACTTTAGATTTTTTTGTTACTTGTAAATCTATGGCTGACATATGACGAACTAATACTTTCGACGAACTGACTGACTGAAGACGACGTGTAGTGTATGAATGCTTTCGGCGAACTGAAGGACTGACTGACGTTACCTCTAACTTAGCCTCTATTTATAATCCTGCAATCAGATACGCCTAAAGATTATGAATGAATTGCAATTGGCTAATAAAACGCGCCAACATTAGCGTCTATTTTAATATCCAATGAAAACCACGAATACATATTGCTTTAGGGAGAACACATTCCAGAAGTTTCTACCGAAAACGCGCCAACATTACGTAACTTCCTCGTTTCCAATAATGATAAACAGCTCACCCCCCTCGCTGCATTATTGCGTTATTATTGACAGTTTCAGTAAGGTCCTATAAACTTATTTCCCAGGAATAATTATAATTAATAAACATCTGAAATTAATGTCACATAAAAATGCATATTCATATTACAATCATTATTTACATTTAAGTAATTTGTGATACAAATTACTGCATCAAACAGTATATCAATATATTGTAAAACAGAGCTCAGCACATGTGAAACTTAACCTCAACATCCAGTAAAATGAGTACTAAGCGCAGTAGGAACTTTGACGACTTTGAAAAAATTATGCTTATAGAGTTAGTGACCGAAAAGAAGGATATCATTAAAAAAACAAAAGAACTGATGACACTACTATTAAAGCGAAGAATGAAGCATGGGAAGAAATTGCCAAAATTTACAACGCATTGTGTTGAACAGGAATACGTACACCAAAGCAATTATATGCTTTGTATGACTGCATGAAAAAGCAAGCTAAGAAAGAAATGAGTAATGATAAGGTAATTATGTAAACTTTTATAACATAGGTGTCATTATAAAATGAATGTGTTTCTGTATTGTTAGTTGAAACTATCGACAATCTGCTCTTAGTTCTTCTCTTCCTGAGTGAGGAAAATGATGTGTTATATGTCCAACAGATGTCACTCTATGTCATATGCTAGCTCAACAGATGTCACTCTATACCATATGCTAGCTCTAAGGCAATGCTGGCAACATATGAATAACTAATGCCGCCAAAGCCTGTAAGAAACTCAGCCTCAAGGCGTAGCCGAGAGATTGATGGCCCTCAGCCTCAAAGTGTAGCCAAGGGATGTTTTTTAGAAGGAAACGAGTGTAGCAGTTGCGTTCCTAGGTTAGGTGTATGTTCTTTTTTTACTTTCTCTACTACGTATAGTAAGTAGGGGAAGTATTGCATTCCACCCAAAAATTCGATACCGAGATTTCACCGGAAATACATGTTTTGAGACCTCCTGAATCCAAAAAAAGCATTTTTGGAAACATGTCCGTGTGTGTGTCTGTGTGTGTGTGTGTCTGTGTGTGTGTGTGTCTGTGTGTGTGTCTGTGTGTGTGTCTGTGAACAGCATAACTCAAAAACGAACAGTCGGATAAGCACCAAACTTGGTATTTAGGTTTAGTATCTTCCAGAGATGCGACACGAAGGTTTTCAAGAAAATCCCCCCACCCCAGACTACCCTTTACATGGAAAATTTTTCGAAAATTTAAATTTTCTCAAAAATGGCTCTAACGATTTTGGTTAAAATATCATATGTTTAAGATAATGTCATGAGAAATGAAATGTATATCTCGAATTTTCTGGGAATGTCTCCAAAAGTATTCTTCATTGTGAACGACTTTTGCATAACTGGTAAACCATAAGAGATAGACAAAATTTTACTACACAAAAAATGTAGATCGCGTTAAAATACACAACTTATGTCATATACATTTCTTTTGTTGAGTGAACCGTTTTCGAGATATTGCTTGTTTTTCCTTAAATTTTCCAATACTTATACTTTTTCTCAATTTCGTTATTCATTTTTTTATGTCCTGGACATGCAAAGAGAATGTAATGCGCCACATAGCAACCAGCGATAAAATATTTGACCATCGCTTAAAACCTACCATATTCCCCTTGGATCTACAAGGAAACTACCAATAAGATTGACATCTCGATATCTCGATTAACATGAAGCATATGGAGAATAGGCGTTTGTAAAAATAGATTGTACAAGAGTAGAGAAAGTCATGTGAGTGTAACACATCAGATTTTTTTATATATATAAGTTTAGGTTACGTTTACTTTCTTTTTTTATATATATAAGTTTAGGTTACGTTTACTTTCTTTTTTTTTATATATATATAAGCTTAGGTTTCTGATTTAATTTTATATATATCCTTGTTTTAATTTGTTACCAGTGGTTACATCAAAGCACGCGAACAAAGCAAGCGTGCGTTCCTAAGCTTAGGTTTCTGATTAGGTTAGGTTTAGTTTATATATATATATATATATATATATATATATATATATATATATATATAACCTTGTTTTAATTAGTTTCCAGTGGTTACATCAAAGCACATTCGCGAAGCTCGTTATTATTGTTGCTTGACTTGGCACCATTGCATTAATACATTCAGTTTTGGTCTGTGTTCCAGTCATGACAGATAGTGTAGAAAGGAGAAGTCTTCATTGCAGCAGTTGAATAAAAGAGAGAGAAGTAGTTGTGATATGAAACCACAAATTATGGATTTTGTGCAAGGCAAACCACACTAATAACACATAAGCAGCGATGAGTTCAGTGTTTCCGAGTGTAATATGTTAAATGGCAGAAAGTTGAAGAAATAGTTATTTAGCCGTACAGGAAAGTGAGTTTTTTCAGGATGAGTAAGATGTTTATGGCCAAAGTTTATCGAAATGAGTCCTGAAAAAAACACTTTCCTGCCGTTACATACGAGGCCTGTTCAAAAATTTCCGGAACTTTGTCCTCATTTTCTACATTTAGCTTTTACTCATTTTTCTACATTTAGCTTTTACTTATTGTACACAGTCTCCTTCAAAATACTCTCCTCCACAATTGATACATCACTCCCAACATCATTTCCATTTCCGGAAGCAGTCTTGGTACATCTCTTCCTGGATCACACAAAGAGCCATCTGCGAATTTTCTTTTATCTCATCTATCGCTGCAAATCCTCATCCTTTCAATGGGGTTTTCAACTTTGGAAATAAAAAAAAGCCTGCAGGGGCCAGGTCTGGAGGTTACGGAGGATGAGGCAGCACAGTGATATCGTTTTTGGGCAACAGTCACACACCAACAGGGATGAATGTGCGGGTGCGTTATCGTGACGCAAGAGACATGAATTGTCTTGCCACATTTCAGGCCGTTTCCTTCTCACATTTTCTTGCAGGCATTGCAACACAACAGTCAGACTTCGACTGGGACGCACAATTTCCTAACATGAGCGTCATCGGTAGACGTCGAAGGGTGTCGTTAACGAGGGTCATCTTTAACTTCCATCCAGCCATTTTTAAACCACGTGAACCATTCGTAACACAGAGTACGGCTTAAGCACTCATCAACATAGGCTTCCTGCATCATTTGGTGTGTCTCTGTAAAGGGTTTCTTGAGTTTCACGCAAAACTTAATGCAGACGCATTGCTCCTCTAACTCTGCCATCTCAAAATTTGCAAACTGTGGGACACAATGTTCTACTCAATACAGCACTGAACAATAACTAACAGACATAGAATAAATGTCTGTTAGTTACTGTTCAGTGTAAATAATGTTACACATTAAACACAGGCATGTGCAGGGATGCCAGCCGCATTTCGCTCCAACACTCCACTGACATGAAATTATGAATGTTCCGGAATTTTTTGAACAGACCTCGTACAATGTTTTGTTTCATACTATGTCAAAATACTATATATATATTGGTTAAATATTGCACTGCATATAGTATTGGACATGGACA
This sequence comes from Deroplatys truncata, assembly GCA_030765065.1. Lineage (NCBI taxonomy): Eukaryota > Metazoa > Arthropoda > Insecta > Mantodea > Mantidae > Deroplatys > Deroplatys truncata. Next base: position 24,618,010 of record CM060987.1, read on the forward strand.
GAGCCATGTTTCATACACTCGTTGCAGGGCCAATGTATTCATATGCTAGTGTTAGAGCTCAGAAAGTAACTGAACAGAAAAGTTCAATTTGACATACTGGTTTGGAGACAGAACAACATGAAATTCCAGACAGTACGAAACAAAGTTTATGAATGCTGGCACTTCAAGGAAAGCATTCATGGAAATCTATACAAAACTGATATGCTTTTCGCTTAATTTGCACACAAAAAACAAAGTCAGGGATTTCCAATATGTCTTGAATATTTTCTAATTGCATTACTTTTCTTGTGAAAACCTTCCAAAACTTCAGGGTGATTTTATATGTGATGCCATTTTATATTTGGACCAATATGGTAAGAAGCAAAGTTTCAAAATAAGTTTAAAATAAAACCACTGCAGCATGGAGATATTCACACACCCCAACAGATATGTGCATTTATTTTGAATGTTCATGTGCTTCAGGCACATGAACATTCCTCTCCTGGTATACTTTATTTCTTTAAACAAGTATTATTGCTTACCTTCATATCTCAACAGTAGTTTAGCAATTTCTAATTTATTTCCCATTACTGCAGCCATTAGGGGAGTAATGCCATTAATATTCTTGGCATGGATGTTAATTGGTTTCTTTCCTGAAACAAATCCATACATTCATATATAAGCTTACAAAATGACTTTTCATAATTAAATCAAACATGTTAGCTTTCCACAAATCTGCATAGCAGTCTTGTGATTTTAAATATAAAACATATGTTCAAACAATTGAAGGGGCAGGTGGATGAAGGTGTTGCGTGACATTTTCACAAAAATTGAGTTAGATGGCTGGATAAAGATGTTATGTCCCATTCTATCTATTAAAGACAATTTTATTGCCTTCATGAACTGGTATATCCCTCATTTATTGACATTCAGCAATAAAACTGCCTTTAATAGACAGAGTGGGACATAACACATTTATCCAGCCATCTAACTCAATTTTTGTGAGAACGTCACATAACACCTTCATCCACTTGCCCCTTCAATTATGATTTACATTTATGCCAAGCGTACTTCAGGTTTAATCACCTAGAAGTCCACAGCTCAAGTGACATTTCTACTGATGTACTGAACAAAATACTGCAGTAACATTTTCTTCTCTCTGATCACTAGATACAACTAAAACTTAGTTGGTATCAGAATCTCATCATGTCATAATGCTGTGATACCTTTGAATATCAAAGAATTCTTAATCTATTAATGCCCACTGTTGAAGAGATTAATTTTTTACTCAAGTCACTTGACCTTTCTAAATCAATTTTCAATATACATTTTATACACAACTTTATTTGTGTAAAAAAATTATATTTTTAAAAGTAGAATCATGTGTAAAGTATTAACTGCTGTGGTGAGGATAAATATTTGTTTACAGCCACTGCAGATCAGTCACATGAATCAGCACATGACTAAGACATTTGATCTTCATTGAAGGTAAGGAGATACGAAATGTAAAAAATGATAAAAAAAAATCACATTACGACTGCAACAAAGTTGAGAGAGAGAAAGAACTTCTAACTGAAGACAAATGCATACTTGCCAATTTCCTGAAATTGAAACCTGTAAACATTTCCTTGACCAGCAAAGCATAATAATTTTAGAATGACATGAAATTTAAAATGTATTAATTGTTCAGCGCAGTAAATCTACAAAAATTACATGTAAAATACAGGGGAACTCTGTTTCATTACAATGTTTGAAGACCTGCTTTCTGCCATACATGTTGAAGTTCTTCCTGGTAGCACAGATAAAACATGTATTAAACAGCAAAGAACACTACTTCCTAGGTTATATACAGACTTTTGGTCCATATTTTACATTTCATAACATGAATTATAAACAACCAACACAAAAAATGGGAAACTTATATCCAGCAACCTATAATGTGAATAACATGAACAATTATGTAAGGGAGTTGATTGTATAGTTCAAATTCAAGCCCATTTACTGTTGGTTACTAGACGACATTAGTGTTGCAATCAAATTTTAAATCCACATGCTATGCATTTTGTTGCAGTCCAATGAAGGGGGACCATGATCGTGATGAAGTATAGTCAAACAGAGGAAAGAACATGAACAAAGATGTAAACCTCAGAATTTGTAGTTTTGGAAAAGCAGTTTGGTTGGGCTGCAAGAACAAACATCCAAGAAACTAGTTGACACACCCTCTTGTCCGGCACCTGAAATTTTTTGTGAATCTCTGGCGCTAATTTTCTTTTTCAAAATTTGGATTGTTAAAACTTCATTTTGTCTTTATTTTTGTCCCATCTTACATACATCTGTGTGTCCCCCCTTCTTTCATCTATCTTTAAATTAAACAGCAGCAGCAGCAGTTGTTGTTGTTGTAACACTGCAACAGGATCATTGCAGTTTTCAAGGCAAGAGGAGATGCAGCGAACATAAGGGTGGTTAACTAAAATTACAGTATTCTTTACTTGACTATGAATCAAGAAATTCAAATGACTTTGCAGTAATGCAATTTTAAACAGCATTTTACTGATTAGAGCTTCTCGGGTTATCAGCCGTGTTATATTGATGAAATTACTTGAGCTTTCGGCCATCTTGACTCTGTGGCCTTTTTTAGGAACTGATGTGAGCAGGACCTATCCCTGTTATACGAGATGTGATCAAAATATAATAGGAATTTTTTTAATTTCATGAGCTTTATACATCCGATGCTTAAAACTTATTTTGTTGGTACACATGTTCTTGATGTATGTTTGCATTTTCAGCTGTTTTGAATATTTAGTTTATTGTTGACAGCCGAAAAAGTTATACGTGTTTTCGAAGGCTCGGCAAATTTTTACTTTCGAAAAAGATGGATCAAAGAATATGCATTAAATTTTGCTTTTGAAAAACGGAATAAAAAGCAGCACTACACTATGGCTTTTGGCGAATCTAGTATGAGTAAGACAAGAGTTTATGAGTGGTATAAATGTTTCAAAGAGGGTCGAGAAGACATTGAAGATGACAACCGCCCTGGACGCTCTAGCACATCAATTACTGACGACAATCTGAAAGAAGTAAAGAAAATGGTTCTGAAAAATTGCCGAATTACCATCAGAGAGGTTGCTGATTATGTCAGCATATTCTTTGGCTCATGTCAAGAAATTTTTTCGGATGTTTTGGGCATGAGGCATGTAGCAGTAAAGTTTGTTCCAAAATTGTTGAATTTCGGTCAAAAACAACATCACATAGACATCGCTCAGAAATTGCTGAATGAAATTGAAAATGATTCAGAACTTTTAAAGAAGTTATAACAGGTGATGAAACATGGGTATATGGGTATGACGTTGAAACTAAGGCCCAATTGTTCCAACGGAAACTGCCTGAAGAGCCAAGACCGAAAAAAATTTGACAAGTTTGATCACAAGTGAGGGTTCTTCTGCTTTCTTTGATTACAATGGGATAGCACATCAGGAGTTCCTGTCTTAAGGCTGTATGGTCAATAAGGAATACTACCTGGAAGTTATGTGCTGTTTGAATGAAGCAATCCAAAGAAAACGACCAGAATTGTGGCAAAACCACTCCTGGAAATTACATCACGATAATGTACCCGCTCACATCTCAATGCTTGTTCGCGACTTTTTAGCAAAAAACAAAACCATTATGCTGCCTCAGGCACTGTATTCGCCGGACATGGCCCCGTGTGACTTCTTTCTATTCCCGAGGCTTAAGAGAACCATGAAAGGACAACGTTTTGCCACCATTGATGAGATAAAAACGGAATCGCTGAGGGAGCTAAACACCATAACAAAAAGTAAGTTCCAGAAGTGCTTCCAAGTTGGAAAAAGTGCTGGCACAAGTGCATTACACCTGAGGAGATTACTTTGAAGGGGACAAAGTTGATATTGATGATTAAATAAAAATTCTTTAAGAAAAACAAAAATTCCCGCTACTTTTTAATCACACCTCGTATATACTTGCAGCCAGGAGGGCAGGGCTAAACGGCGCAAGCCGGTCCTTTCTGACTAGCCTGCTGGGAGGAGTTAGTGAGGTTATATCTATGTCTGAGAGCTGCTTCCATGCAGTCTAAAGTCCTCAACCATGCTGTGCTGAGCCAAAGGCTGTTGTCTCTATTGAAGTTATAATTAGACTTTAGTTTAATTTCTTGTATAGCCTCTTTTATGATTCCGTCAAAACATTGGTCACTACGGTGTAACACTGTGACCTCACCAAAGTGTATGCAGTAGTCATGGTCAAAACTGTGTTGTGCTATTGCTGACTTCTCAGGTTGAAGTAACCGGAGGTGCCATTGGCCGAAAGCTCAAGTAATTTCATCGATAAAACACGGCTTATAATCCAAGAAACTCTAATCAGTAACCATCGCAGTGAAGCTTTTAAGTCTTTTTAGAAACATTTTACATGTTCAAATAATGCAATCACTTTAAGTCAGCAATTATTTTTCCTCCAGTGATTGTCATTTTTTAGCATGGAGGGCAATTAGGATCAGGAGTCTAAGAGAATTTAACAATCTTGGCATAGATATTGCAGATGTAAAATGTATAGAGCCAGGAAATTGAGTACAAAAGACAGAGGATTCCAGCACTGACGTCAGTCTGTCACTGAACCATTACATCGTTCAGATTGGTCTTGGTATCCCAGCAGGCATTCCTATAACCATTATAACTCCACCATTGGGTTGGGTAAATTATTATTTCTTTATAGCTTCTCAATGTAGAAATGAACATATAATAAAAAGCACTATGTTTGAGAAAACTGAGACTTGTTCCACCTGTAAGCTAATGTCACCCATTTGTAATGTATGGTGTCACTGATTTCATTATGACATTATAAAGTAGTAGTTAGCCCCACGTTTTGGCGCCACTTTGAAGTAGTTATGTTCTTCAAACTTATGAAGAACACTTGAAGATGCACTTTGAAGAAGGTTATTTTAGTGTGTTTGTCCCATGTATGAAAGTTACTTTGGAGTTGGTTTTAGATGCTTGGGACGCCACACTTTGTATTAGTAGACAATGTGATGTTTGTGTTACATAATGTAATTTGTACGCAGAAACTTGAAGAATTTGTATATAATTTGTTGCTTTATGCGTAGGTTTCAATTAATTATGCTTATGTAATATTATTTAAATTTTCCTGGGCGCTTCAGTCGAACTATAGAGACATAAGGTCTTGTTCAGGTCGTGGTATGACAAAAAATTAAAGATGTCACAGAATTACTTTTAAATTTCACTTCTTTTTATTTCTTTATACTTGCACATACATAACACTGCACTTTATAAAAGAAAACTGTGAGAAACTTTATACATTCTTAATGTATTTACTATAAAATCTTGCTCGTGACTTTACTAGTGGAGAACACAATTTGTGCCATCTGCACGCTATCACATCATGTCCACGACTTTTACATCTGCACTCTATAACATCATGTCCGCGACTGACTAATTCCAACGGTAAAAACCTTAAAGCTTCAGTATTGCCAGTCTCTTATTGGCTAATTCTAGTCCAATAGAATTTAAGCATTCAAACTAAAACTTTTCTTTACTGTTGATTGGCTAGTTCAAAACTGTAAGCGAAACTACGTCACTACCGATCTTTTCATGACCAGTATTTTTCAAAATTCCAGACACATTATTGTCACAAAATTACATTATTACCTCATTGTTAACAACCTAAAACATATTATTCTCACAGGTTTTGCACTATTAGAGTATATAAACATTTACATAACATTAATAAAATATGTTTTACAATAAAAATAAATATTTGCAATGACTTACATACAATTTAAATAATAATTATATACATATTGTTTTTCAAGGTGGGCTGTTATTGAATTTAATTATAATAAAATAAAATTAAATTTATTCAGGCATTAAAATACTGCCTCAATTAATGTTTAGTGTTACTGAATTCCAATCCCTATAATGTATCTATTTTTTTAAAAGCAACTCTGGTAGTACCTAATGATTCTTTTTAATAATTTTACAATATTCCCTGTTTATACAGCATGCAAATATTTTGTGTTAAAGCTGTACTTCTGCCTAGTGCAATTAGATTTTTTATTGAATTATTGATAAATTTTGTATTTTCTTTAATGTGGGTCCATGTATCATTTTTTTTTTCTGAAAGTCAGAAGAAAAATTGCACAATAACTTGTTACCTTGTTTAGGTTTGTGACTCAAAAGAGCTCTGACACACTGCACAGATCCTTTAAAGGCAGCTTCGTGTAGTGCTGTCCAACCATCGCTGTCTGCTGCACTGGCATCAACATCTGGCTGTCTCAGCAACTTCAGCACATGCTTAGCATCATTCAGGCTGCAAGCTCTCTTCAACCTTGAGTCACCTCAAAAATACAAATCAATATTTTTTACTCTTTCTTTCCTTTTCTTTTTAGGAGATTAAACACATTGGGCAATTTAATAATTTGGGTCTAATAGTGACTGCTACACACCACTTACACTAATAACTAGGAACACGTTTTGGAGTCAATCATCTCCATTTTGAACCTATGTTTTACTGTCAAAAAATGGAATTCCACTCCTGTTACTGTGACTCCAAAAAGTATTCATCTCTACTTTAAAACATTCTAGCAGCCAAATGAACACAGAGAATTCTCATTTTTAATATGCAGAAAACAAACTATATTATAATTTACATGTTCTGGCATTTTTCCAGATGTTTCACTTTAATAGCTTTATAATTCTTTGAAAATTGCATCATTTTTTCCAACTTTTTTGTGTGTAGTGCTTACAAAATTAGTTTATATGCATTTAATAGAGCAATTATATATATATATATATATATATATATATATATATATATATATATACAGGGTGGAAGTGAAATGGTCCTGCAGACTGGGGGAGGTGAGAGAGTGGATGTAAATGAGCAGGGTCTTCTGATACTTTTTTGTGATTAAAAGCACTGTTTTCTTAGAAAATATTCTTTTATCCAAAAAAAATGTATCACCTTGTTGGATTACTGTTTATTAAAGGTTCTCAATGTATGACTATATTGAAATAGAAAATTGAATAAATGACAACTTTTTCCTTTGGAGTATTTCAATAGAATGAACGGTTTTTGCGTAAATTAAATTTAAAAAGTCCATAATTTGTTGCCTTAGTTCTGTTAGAACTGGCAACATTGCATCAGCTGTGTTTACTTTCTTCCAATATCAGTGTAGATTGCAGGGAATGTTTACTTAATGACATGCAATTGTTTTTTTGTCAAAACCAGAAGTTAAGATCAGAGCAGTTAAAGGAGGTGTGGATAAAAAACAAAACAAAGGGCAGAAAATCTTGTTACAGAAGAGCATAACAATGCTGTGATTTTCAATGTCCGAATATCTGGACATGATCTTAATTTACAGGGGAAATGCAATGCAATTCTTAATCTGCACAACAGCTCTATGCTGAAAGATTTCGTAACAGGATTGTGCCAGGCACAGACATGTTTGTTGCTGTTTACCAGCGGTTTGTGATACAGGTAGTGTAATTCCAAGTTACCATAATCGAGGGCATATGGAACAATTCCTCTAAACTCTTATTTCAAATTTGCATCCTGGAAGCAAGTTCAGATATTTTTAATTAATCCCATTATTTTCGCTTGTAAACAGTAATAAATGCTAGTGATTAAGGTTATGATCATTTTTTTTTCTAAAGCTACCAAGTAAATAATGATCGTCCGTGACTGTGGAATTTCTTAGGCATGAAGAGCAATGTCAATTTTGTTCTATGTTTTTTTAAATATTTTGATATCTGTTGCACATACTCACACACATAAATCTTATCAGTAACGTTGGTGTTGCAAATTTCACTAACTCAAGCTTTTTTGCGCTCATAAGCTTATTGTTAGATCATATTGCAGTAACCATTGGCAAAATTGTTTCTAAAAACTTCTGCATCATGTTACACAGATTCCTTTTTTTAGACCAGTAATTAGATCTACATGCTGGCATGAAGCAATTAATCCTATTTTAAAACGGGTATATTAAAAATTAAATAGAAGCATACGCTTCCCGGTTGGCCAAAACTATAAACAACTGCACATAAATTTCGTTTAAGCATATTGCAGTGGAGTGTAAATTCACATTATAAATTATGCTTTCCTAAACGTTTAGCAATTATTAGTACCAAAGTGTTAAATTCAACACAAAATAATGGTGTTAATAACGTAAGTGGTGTTTTACATAAGAGTGCCATAACCTTCAGAATGGTTATTTTCATTTCAAGTAAAGCATTACATTGTCACTAAATATCACTGCAGTATGGCATTGTATAATAATTAAAATGTACCTTTTAAACTGCATACATAGATATTATGTGTAAAAAACCTTAAAACTGTTTAATATCGGTAACAATTGCACGTGAGTTTGTTACCTTACTTACCATGGCATAAGCCTCTCTAACAGAATAGGCCAGATATTCAGACCTTTAAACACATCAAATAAAATATTTGTAATTACATAGGAATGTAGAATTTTAGGTAATGTTTACATACGGTGCAGTGAACAATAACCTGACTTTTGTCTTGCGCGCCAGTGACAAAACATCTGAGTTCGATACATGACCAACACTACTTAAATAGTTTTATAGAGCTTTCAAGGCGCAGCCAGGAGAAACAGACTACTCAATCAACAAGTTGCGCCACGTTGCCAAATACTCCTACTTTTAAACATGATTATTTAGTTAACGGTGCATTTAATTACAAAGAAGTACTGGAAGTTTCTGTTCATCTACATCCACTCTCCCACCTCCCCCAGTCCGCAGTATCATTTCACTTCCACTCTGTGAGTGCGTGCGTGTCTCTCTACATACATACACTTGACAATGTCACCAATTTATGATTTAAATTAAACTGATGGAGAAATAAATTTATAAAGTCGTAATACTGAGGCAATGCAAGCCTTTGAAATTCTTTTTTCTCTCTCTCTCAGTTCACATCAAAACCCATTTTTGCAACAATTTCAAGTAATATACCCAAAATATATTTGTGTATAACCACGAAGATATGATCTATTTGAGTTTCCACTTCTTTATACTACGCTCTCCCATTTTGTCTGTTTTGTAAGACATAATAAACTTCAGAAAAATTAAATAATGTATGGCTTCTAGTACCTAGTACATTTCTTTTAGTGATATTTTGTGTTCCTGGAGACATTCTTCTAGCTTCATTCTGTACCACTAAAGATGGTCTTCTTACTTCTCCCTGAAAACAAGAGGTCAATTCATTTAACAAAAGTGTACAATTTTGAACAACTTTAAGTCATGCAAGCGCTATTCTACTGTAGTGGAGTTTTATTACAAATGTATCCTTTTAATATGCAATAAGTGGATAACTTATGTCTAAACATAACCTAAATATTTCTTTAATGTCTTTCTAAATATATACAGCTTTGTATAGTTTTTATTTCATTTGTTCACGAGTTATAATGTTTGGAAGCTGTGCATGGTACGAATCAAATGCTGTATTCAGTGGACTTTGGCATTATTAGTTGAATATTATTCTATTGTTTCATACTATTGTTATGGATTTTAGTATTCAAGTTTAATTTAGTGATTTTATTTATAACTTTATACATAAAAATTATTAGTCCAAGTTTCATTTTGACCTTTAAGGCTGGGATCTTTGTAATTATACACGATTCTCATTTGGGGTTTCATATAACACCTCATACAATATCCTTATTAACCTCCTCACAGTATTTCTAATTCATTTAACTTTTGTTGTACGTTGCTCAGACATGATTCCAGTGAAATAGGAATTTATTAGTGAACTTTGCATCGCCAAACGTATCAGCAAATTGCTATTTCAGATATGTCCTTCATAATTCCAGTTGTCCAGCATTCTCTACCTTCTGGTAGACTTTCCTGGACAAATTCCCTCTGTAATGTTTTATGACACCATTTAAAGCATACTGGATCAGATTAAAATCTAGAGCAATACTGTGACAGAGCATGCTGTTACTGTACTTCTGAATGAAGTTTTGCACTCCCAGATCTGCAGCATGTCCTCATTCCATACTTCAAAACAGATCTGACCTTTCTCATGATAGCCCATCTATACATATACCACAGCACCCAGTGTGCATCATCAGTTGCCTGCTATACACACCACAATGAGAAATTGTCTTTCCAAAATGGTGTAATTGGCTTCCTGGGGATTTCAGGACCAGAACTTCTTGTATTGCTGTTCTTTGTACAAGGAACAGTGAAATGAAGTTTGTCATATACGAGGTGTGATCAAAAAGTAACAAGAACTTTTGTTTTTCTTAAAGAATGTTTATTTAATCATCAACATCAACTTTGTCCCCATACAAAGTAATCCCCCTCAGATATAATACACTTGTGCCAGCGCTTTTTCCAATCTTGGAAGCACTTCTGGAACTCACTTTTCGTTATGGTGTTCAGCTCCTTCAGTGATTCTGTTTTTATCTCATCAATGGTGGCAAAGCATCGTCCTTTCATGGTTCTCTTCAGCCTCGGGAATAGAAAGAAGTCGCAGGGGGGGGGGATGTCCAGCGAATACGATGGCTGAGGCAGCATAATGGTTTTGTTTTTTGTCAAAAAGTCATGAATAAGCATTGAGGTGTGAGCAGCTGCATTATCGTGATGTAATTTCCATGAGTGGTTTTGCCACAATACTGGACATTTTCTTTGGATTGCTTCACGCAAATGGTGCATAACTTCCAGGTAGTATTCCTTATTGATCGTACGACCATAAGGCAGGAACTCCTGATGCACTATCCCCTTGTAATTGAAGAAAACCATGAGAGGAACCTTCACATGTGATCAAACTTGTCAAATTTTTTTCGTCTTGGCTCTTCAGGCAGTTTCAATTGGAACGATTAGACCTTAGTTTCGATGTCATACCCATGTTTTGACACCTGTTATAACCTTCTTTAGAAGTTGTGGACCATTTTAGACTTCATTCAGCAATTCCTGAGCGATGTCTACATGATGTTGTTCTTGGTTGAAATTCAACAATTTTGGAACAAAACTTTGTTCTACATGTTTCATGTCCAAAACATCCAAAAAAATTGCTTGGCATGAGCCAAAGGATATGCCGACATTATCAGCAACCTTTCTGATGGTGATTCAGCGATTTTCCAGAACCATTTTCTTTACTTCTTCCACACTGTCGTCAGTAATTGATGTGCTAGGGCATCCATCGTCTTCAACGTCTTCTCGACCCTCTTTGAAACGTTTATACCACTTGTAAACTCTTGTCTTACTCATAGTAGATTCGCCAAAAGCCACAGTCAACATTTCGAATGGGGCGCTGCACTTTATTTCGTTTTCAAGCAAAATTTAATGCAAATTCTTTAATACATTTTTCGAAAGTAAAAATTTGCTGAGCACTCAAAATCACGCATAACTTTTTTGACTGTCAACAACAAACTAAATATTCAAAACAGTTGAAAATGCAAACATACATCAGGAACATGTGTACCAACAAGATAAAACCAAAGTTTGGAACATTGGATGTATAAAGCTCGTTAAATTAAAAACTTCCCAGTTTTTTCTTATCACACCTCGTACATATATTCAGAATAGATTCATGAAGTGAAGCAACTTCATTGATATTGCCCGTTTCATAGATACCAATAATATTGAAGGTAGAATGATGTAACATTATTATAACTGTATTTTCTTCATTTATTGTGTGTATAGTAGCACTATGCCAGCTGTGTGGCAAGAGCTAAAAAGCACTCCCGATCTGTTCCACATAGAGAGAGTTAAAGTTAGAAATCTTTAAAATGCTCCTACCTACATCTTCAACTGCAATAGATCATTGTTTCTTCCTTTCTTTTCAAAATATTTCTTCCATACTGAATGTGTTTCCAAAATTAAGAATGGAATGTAGTCAAGAAGATGACTTCTTATGCAATTAGTTCCATACCTTTTTATAATTTAGTTCTTTATTAAACCTAAGATTCTCTTGTATAATAATGCACTGCTGTGAGATTTTCAATTTGCTTATGTTTCGGGCACTTCATCTTTTCTTGTACTCATAATTGAATGAAGATAAAGCAGGAAATAATCATTTCTCATAATACTGAATGTGTAAAAGCATTACCTGCCAGTAATAGAATTAAGTCTCTACAAATCCCTGTCTAGAAATAAAGATGGATACTAGGAAAATAAGCATTTCAATGGTTGAGTGCTTATTTACCAACAACTTTAACTTAATTACTTTTCTGTTCACATTCAAGTTAATTTTTACAATTAGCCTTTGAACAAAAACAAAATATATTCATACCTCATTAGTATCTTCTTCAGCTGTTCCGCCAAGTACATAATAGCATAAATTAACCTGGAAGAAAATGCATTTCTTAAAATTCCATTTCTTTATTCAAATATTCTTTGAAATACAGCTCAGCTAAAACAATATCATAAAGTTGTTATTATTATGCAACAAGAACTGTAAAGAGAGCATAAAAGTTAACAAGATGGAGGAGAGAAAGCTGAAACTATAGCAGAATTTGCACTGCAGGTACAAGGGTGATGTGAAAAGTTTCTAACATTTAAATGAACAAATTTATAAGTTATTTTTAAATAAAACCTCTGTTTAGTTTATCAACTGCAACTTATCTCTGAAACTTACATAATGGAAACTTCAATAACTAAAACCAAAGCAATACGCTTGGTTTAAAAAAACATCATTTTTTTAATAAAATCTGCCATTACAATAAACCAGTAGAACAAGCTTCATCTTTTAAATACTTAGGCTTCTTTTTGAGGTATGAAACAGAAAAAGATATTGCAACAAAACTACATAGTTTCATGGAATTAATTGTTCTTCCACACAAGCCATGTGTTGGACAAGGTTGGAAAGGTAGAATCAGACAACTGAAAAATACAATGCCATAGCTGGGATTTGAACCACGGATCTGCCGGTATCCGTCCGGTTGCTCTAACCACTGAGCTAGCGTGGCAACATGCCGGCACGACATTAAATTCTCCAACTGATTCGCATTTTTCCCAGTAAACCACAAGGAGATCTCAAATTGTATTGAGATGACATACCCCAATGGCGACTTACAACGCTGTAAGTACTTTAAGTCCCGGGCTTCATAGTTTCAACCACTATTAGGTCAATTAATGGAATTAATTGTTATTTCACATAAGGTGTGTGTTGGACAAGGTTAGAAAGGTAGAATCAGCAACTGAAAAAACACCGGGAGATCTGTGGTTCAAATCCTGACTATGGCATTGTATTTTTCAGTTGTCTGATTCTACCTTTCCTACATAGTTTTAATTATGCAATGAGTACAATAAATAACATTTTCAAACCATCTCTTGTCCAAAGACAGACTCAGATAAAGGTCTATAAGACATAGACGAGACCAGTCCTCATGTACGAAGTGAAGGCTGGACTATGCAACAAAGTGATGAACATCGCACCACAGCCAATGAAATGAAATTTTTAATAACTGCAGGAAATACTAAATTAGATAAGAAAAAGAGTTTAGATATTATGAAAGAACTGAAAAATTCACCCTCTCTTAGAAACAATTCACAATTACAGTCGAAACTGTAGGTCCAAAATGCTCATGATGCCTGCAACAAGAATTCCTTGGTAAATATTAAATTACGGACCACAAGGGAAACAATCTTTGGGCCATCCAATGAAGAGATGGAATGAGACGTAACAGACCGGCAGGTCTAATATATGGTAAGAAGAAGAAGCTCTGTTATATGGTCAATACATTTATTTCAACAATTTTCTAACCACAACCACTGATAGAGAAGGCCTGACAACTTCACCATGAAGTCATCATAACTACAATATTGCTGGCTACTAACACATCATTACAGCTTGCTGAGTGAAACCGTGAATAACAATAGGACCTTGATGATTTACAATTTCACAACTTTCTCTACCCACTATTAACCCTTTCCGACGCATAGCGTAGTGGAACGTAGTAAATGTGTTTATCGTTTCATATAGGTTCTGCTTATGCTGACCTCAGCTTTTAGGAGCTGTGTCGATATAAACGTACTCCTGCTGCATTGTTCCAGCGGTTTCGCAAGCCAGAATGTAATAGCAAACCATAAGTAGCACTGTTTACAGCCAGTGCAGTTGTGCAAGTAAGCAGTTTCCTGTCGCATTTATAGCCATATCAGTACCATGGAGGCTGTTCCAAGTACATCACGGTCTAGAAAACGCTGTAGTGAAAAGGTATTGTTAACAGACGAGGAAATACTTGCAGCAGTTTACGAGGAATTAGATCGCGAAAGTATAGCTCCGACAAATCTTGGTTTGGCGAGTTAGTGGAAGACAGTGATAAGGAACAAAGTGACAGTGAGAGTGCTGAGATACAGGTAGCAGAACAGGGGGCTAAAGCTAGTGAAAGACAAACTAAAACTAAAGCAGTACCGGCACAGTGGACCTCCAATTTGATTTTCAATAGATTAGAAACATTTTCGTTCCCCTAAAGGTGCAAATCATTCTATTCCTACAGGAAATCCAGAAATAGATTATCTTGAACTTTTTGTAGATTCCAATTTTTGCGGAAAAATCGCAGAGGAAACCAACAGATATGCAGCTCAGATTCAAGCTAAAATAGGCGGATCCAAAATGGGAAGTTACAAATTCAAGGGAGATACAGGCCTATTTAGGTATTTTGATATATATGGGGATGGTAAATTTACCTGAAACCAGAGATTACTTTTTGGGGGATTTTTGTATTTGTCCAATTTTAATGACGAATCTGCAAGGCCACAATTAGGGGTAGATTCTTATGATTATTTGTATAAGTTACAACCTGCTTTAGACATAATCAAAAAGTTTGTGAGTGTCTACAAACCAAATCACAAACTTTCTGTTGACGAAGCAATGATAGGTTTCAAAGGACGCTTCTTTCTAAAACAATATATGCCTGCTAAACCAACAAAATAGGGGATAAAGGCATGGGGTATTGCAGATAGTAAAAGTGGGTATTTATTGGAATGTAAAAACTATCTGGGAAAAAAGAAGCGAGAAACAGCGATCTTCTACTTGGGGAACAGGTTGTTTTAGATATGTGTGAAAAATATACCGGATTTGGCATCACGTATATTTTGATAATTTTTTTACTTCCACGCGGCTAATTAAATTACTTTTGGACAGGAAAATGTATGCGTGTGATACAACTCGTTCTGGAAGGAAAGACTGGCCAAAACAATTTTCAAAGCACAACTAAAATTGAAAAGGTGCGAATCTCGCAAACTGCAACATGAAGGTGTAACTGCGTTGTTTGGCATGATAACAGGGGCGTTCTTTTATTATCTACAAACTCCGATCCTAGAACTGATGGGGAAGTAGAAAGAACAAGTGGCAAGGGAAAAGAACAAATAAAGATACCTTGTCCTAATGCAGTGATAAACTATACTCGTAATATGGCAGGGATTGATCTCGCAGACCAAAGGAGGGAGTATTACAGTGTCGGCTGACCCTAAAAAAAAATGGTGGAAATACGTGTTCCATTTCATAGTGAATGTTGCTATCGTTAATAGTTTTATTATATACGACATTTCGAACAGACCTGCTTCTACACCTCATGGCAACAGGCTTCTTTACTAAGGCAAAATTTAATGCAACAATTAATTGCAGACTTTACGTCACAAGCGAGCGGGATTTCAGCATAGCCTACCTTCTGCTACTCCTGCACCAAGTTCTCTTCACACCCTCGTAAAAATTCAAGGCCTGGTGAAATCGTGTGCTCAATGCATTGTGAAGAAAAGGAAAACACCATCAGGTTGTGGTATACAGTCACAATACAAGTGCAAACATTGTGACATTGCGTTGTGTAGAATTGGATGCCTCCTCAATTATCATCAGGCAAAGGGGGTGGAAATTCAAAACTAATACATGGGTGTACATACGAAACCATTAATAATCTTAAGTGTATATATAACATTTTTATGGTGCAAGAGAATAGTCTAGGTAACATTTTATGGACATGCTGCAATAATGCAGGGATGTAAACATTTTAAGGGCGAGAACCATAATAATTTTGCATAAATTATTGTATTTATTTTACTTAAGTATAGCAGATTTTATTCCGGTTTTTAATATCCTAAAGTAACGAATTCCATTGCCATTAATATTGCAGAGTTATAAAGATGCATTGCAAAGGGGTGCATGTAAATAAGTGTTGTATGTCTACAAAGGGGTTAATAATATTTAGTCTTGTTTACTTCAAACCAATTTTAAATGAGTTATTAATCAATCAATTTAATTTAGCTACTAAAAGATGTAATTATTCGTGTATATAGGTCACTTTTAGTTTAACATATGTAGTAGAAGCTCAGAATTTAAATAGACACAATTCTGCTTGGAGAACAACTAGCTAATACTCTATGCGCAGCAAAGGGTTAATTACTTTCATGTATACTCTAATTCATTCATTCATTCATTATCTGTTTACCCTCCTCTTATGTAGGACTTACACCCCCCAGGACTTACAAGCGGGTGCCTGGGGTCAGAGGCCCGTCGAGGAGCAGACACTCATGGATCAGACAGAGCATCCAGGATGGGTGATCAGCCCGATGCTTGGTATGGGATGAAGGAAGTAGATGAAACGAAATGGTGAAATGGATGAAAGGAAAGGTGATGATGGAGCAGTTGGTGGAATGAATGGCGGGGGAAACCGGAGAACCCGGAGAAAACCCACCCAGACGCCGCTTCATCCACCACAAATCCCACATGCAGGTCCCTGGAATTGAACCCGGGCTGCCTCGGTGGGAGGCGAGCGGTCTAACCACTCGGCCACGGCAACGCCATGTATACTCTAATTACTCATAAAAATTGTTTGTTTCTACTTCTTGTTAATCATGATAAATATTCTCCAAATTGGTTTCAAAACAAATTTTGTTGCAGAAGATGATATAGGACACTAGTATAACATGTTTAAAAATCTGATGTGATAAACTCGCAAGACTTTCTCTACCCACTATCATTTATTAGTGGGTATAAAAACTATTGTTACTAAAGCTTATTTTTATATCTACTTCATTTTAATCCAAATAAACTTTGGCAGAAAAAGCTACTTTAAACATTTCATTATAGATACAAAGGGAAAAGCAATAATCAAATGTTTAAGAACTGGACAATACAGGCTGGCCTTAGAATTCCAAACTGTTTCAATGGGATTACAAGAAACACCTGAATGTTGTCAAATGGATGTATAAAAGAATGGCTAAGTATTGAGCAATTCAAACTATTAATAACGGATACCTCAGAAATGGCTGATGCCACAAAAAAAAATCTGATGTGTTACACTCACATGACTTTGTCTACTCTTGTACAAACTATTTTTACAAATGTTTATTCTCCATATGCTTCATGTTAATCGAGATGTTAATCTTATTGCTAATTTTCTTGTAGATGCAAGGGGAATATGGTAGGTTTTAAGCAATAGTCAAATCTTTTAACCGCTGGTTGGTATGTGGCGCATTCCATTCTCTTTGCATGTCCAGGACATAATAACAAGCAATATCTCGAAAATGGTTCACTCAACAAAAAAAAATGCATATGACATAAATTGTGTATTTTAATGCGATCTACATTTTTTGTGTAGTAAAATTTTGTCTATCTCTTAAGGTTTACCAGTCATGCAAAAGTCGTTCACAATGAAGAATACTTTTGGAGACATTCCCAGAAAATTCAAGATATACATTTTATTTGTCATGAAAGTATCTTAAATATATGATATTTTAATCAAAATCGTTCGAGCCATTTTTGAGAAAATTAAAATTTTCGAAAAATCTTCCATGTAAAGGGTAATCTGGGGTGGGGGGATTTTCTTGAAAACCTTCGTGTCGCATCTCTGGAAGATACTGAACCTAAATGCCAAATTTGGTATTTATCTGACTGTTCGTTTCTGAGTTATGCTGTTCACAGACACACATAAGGACATGTTTCCAAAAATGCTTTTTTTGGATTCAGGGGGTCTCAAAACAGTATTTCTGGTGAAATCTCGGTATCAAATTTTTGGGTGGAATACAATACTTCCCCTACTTACTATATTTAGTAGAAAAAGTAAAAAGGCATTTAAAATAAATTGTGTTTTAAAGAGATCTACATTTCTTGTGTAGAACGTATCTGTCTATTGCTTAACGCTTACCAGTTACACACGATTATAAAAATTAATTCCGAATGAAGAGGACTTCATAGGCTATTCCCAGAAAATTCAAGATATACATTTTATTTCTCATGTAAATATCTTTAATATAAGGTATTTAATCAAAATCATTAGAGCCATTGTTTAAAAAATTAACAATTTCGAAAAATGTTCCATATAAAGGGTAATTTGGGGCATGGAGATTTTCTTGAAAATGTTTGTGTCGCATCTTTGGAAGGTACTGAACTTAAATACCAAGTTTGGTGTTGATCCAAGTTTTCGTTTTTGGGTTATGCTGTTCTCTCTCTCTCTTTCACATGCACACACGCATGCACGCACGCATACAAACAGACAGACATACAGACAAACAGATGGACCTTTTTCTAAAAATCTTATGTTGCACTCACATGACTTTCTCTACTCTTGTACAGACTATTTTTACAAATGCTCATTTTCCATCTATTTCATGTTAATCGATATAAACATTTGCAGAAACTTATTGCTAATTTTCTTGTAGGTGCAAGGGGAGACTGGCAGGTTTTAAAAGATGGTCAAATTTTTAAGAGCTGGTTGCTAAGTGGAGCATTCCATTCTCTTTGCATGTCCACAATATAAAAAAAAGAATAACAAATTCCCATTTGAGAAAAAGTTAAAGTATTAGAAAATTCAAACAAATAATAAGGAATATCTCAGAAATAGTTCACTGGACAAAACATAAAAATGTATATGACATAAATTATGTGTTTTAATGAGATCTACATTTTTTATGTAGTAAAATTCTGTCTATCTTTTACGGTTTACCAGTTATATGAAAGTCATCCGGAATGAAAAGGACTTTTGGGGACATTCCCAGAAAATTCAAGATATACATTTCATTTCTCTTGAAAATATCTTAAACATATATTTTAATCAAAATCGTTAGAGCCATTTTTGAGAAACTTCAGACTTAGGCTTTATAAGGGTGGTACTTTCTACCTTAGTCATTTGTTTGAAACAACAACCGCTATATATATATATATATACAGTAATTCTGGGACTGCCCTTGTATGCCTAGTGCATCTTGTAATTGTAATTAGTCTTGTAATTGTTTGGACAAAAGCAATAATATCCGGTTCATGAAGAATTCCAAGAATTGGAGTAAAAGCTGATGTCGGAGAATTATATAATCAAATTCAATATCAAGAGATACTCTTTCAAGTGGTAATTTTTTTCATGGCCATGCAAAGAACATGGAATTTCAAAACCATCACAAAGCAACTCACTTTTTAAAAACCTGACTCGCTTAAGCGTATTGCATCCCTCTTATATCTAAAATGAAATGTGTAAATGTGTAATGAAAGTTTATCTCAATTATCCAGGAGTGGATAGAAGAATGAGCTTTTGTAAGAATAGTTTGAGGAAGAGTGAGTAGAGAAAATCATATGTCTGCAGCGTATCAGATTTTTAAAAATCTGACTCTTTTAGCTAGTAATGGGACACCACCACTGTTTCTCAATAATTGATACCGATACTAATTTTGGAGCACTAACTTTATAAAAAACATAAAGGCGATAGCTTCTCGCTGCTGCATTGTTATTAGTTTTCTGTGTATAAACCATGTAACCAATTGTGTGCTAATTCTGAAACTGTTCTTGTTTAACTTTCTCCAAATGGATGCTATTTTCTTATCCTTATAATGAATAAAGCTATATATTTTGTTAGTTATGGATGATGATAATAATAATAACAACAAAAGTAAAGATTTTCTATCCTTATTATGGCAATTAGTTGTAAGGTATACCTGTAAGTTATGCTCATTGCCCGAGTTAGATTTATGAAAACACAAACTAGCAGATAGAAAGAAAGAACAAATATTTCCGTGCGCTGTATTATCTCACATCTTAAGTTCCGATTTGTTTCTGCTGAATTCACAGATTTTGATCACCAGAGTAGGTAAATGTAATGGCTGAGAGTGAGTCACCAAGCCAGGCTATTGCAGAAACGCAATTTACCGTGTCCGCTAAATCAGCTTCATTCACAACTCAGTTAACACTGCAAGCTACATGAGTACCTCTACTCCTTCCCTCATTATTTTACATGTTTTCATTTGCACACAAGAGCCTATGGAATGTTGCATTGATTCACCCACAGGAAATACAGTCAAGGTCTATCAAGAACTATAGTCCAGCAACTCTTTAGGGACACGTATGAGACAATAACGTGAAGTCTAGACTCCTTTCATTCCTTATCTAGCATAAAGTTAAATACAACAACTTCAATAATGCAAAACTTAAAAGTATCGAAGGTTTATCTCAATGTATTAGACATACTTCAATACCATTGAGTATCGAGTTCCCATCGCCAGTTTTAACCTATTGTATTTTTTTTATACCTACAACAAAATGTGTAATGAAAGTTTATCTCGATTAACACGAAGTAGAGAAAGTTATGTGACTGCAACACATCAGATTTTTTTTTTCCAAATTGTAACAGTATATGAAAAATATTAGTAAATTTGGTATGCTACTAAGAAAGCTGCCATGATCTTCATTTCTGAATGTGTTCATTTTAATTCCATTGTGAAACTGCATTAATACACAGGGTTTTGAAACTGAATATTTATCTCAAAGCTGATTTCTTGGTTTTTTATGATACATAACACCAATCAAAACAGGTAAAAGCAGGGCTGTCATTGGCAAAACTTTTGGTATGTTATTTTCACTTTTGTGATTAAATTCAGCAACAATTACTCACCAGATTCTCTATGGTAATTCTTTTGGATGGTATCCGCTTAACTTCTTTGCATGTCATCAGGTATGCAATCCGGAAGGCAAACCATTCGGGATCTATGCCATGTATTGCATATAGTATATCTTCAGTCTTTAGATCTGTAAGTTTTAAAATACTGCTGCTCAAAGTGTCAAATTAAGGCTGGTTCACAACCAACGAGAACGGTAACCAAAACAAGAACGAGAAAGTTGAAATACATGTATTCAAATGGGAGTGTTCACAACCGACGGGAAGCCTTCCCGGTACCTGGGAACAGGAAAGAAGAGTTGACCAAACTTTTAACTTTCTCATTCTGTTCCCGGGCACAACATATTAGATCCATATTGTGCATATTAGACACTTCACTCTAGAGGTTATTTTAGGTGGCCGTAACATAAAACAGCCGCTAGTGCTCTCTATAGTCGCAAGCTGGAAGCATGAAACTGGAAGAAATTAGTAGTAAATGTGCTTCCTAACCTCATCTTGACACTCGCAAATCCAATGAACGTTAGTTCCTCTTGTGAAAGGGTCATTTGTAGTTTGTTTATATGCAACTCAAAACTGGCTATTACCTCAAAAACAATGGCAAAAGCTACAAAGAACAGCAAAAACCGGTGGTAATTAAAAAAGAACAATAAACAACTTTAATGTATGCCATTAAATAAAGGAATGAAAGCTTGGCACAACTAGAGGAATCGGAAATGTAATGGATATGCATGTAAATAATGTTGACTAACAAATTTTGACATTGGCTAACCCATGTTATGTTGGCTAAATTGGAAGTAGGTGAAAAAATATCATTGGTCAGTTAAAAACAAATGAAATCCCAATGCGCAAAATCAACTTTCACTTTGTAATCGATATGATCATTGATATGCATTCCCATTCTTGTTACCAGGCTTGTGAACCAATATATTGTACGATTCATTGCTTCCCATTCTCGTTTCCGTTCTGGTTACCGTTCTCAGGCGGTTGTGAACCAGCCTTTAGTGATACCTTAAATTCTTCTAGGCACTCATCAGTGACAACTGTGATGAAATAAGTCAAAATAAAATGAAGCTTAATGCGTCTAGAAGTTCTTTTTGTTGTTTTCTGTCCACTTATTTCCCACCCTCTCTCCCTTAACTTTTTTAGAGAATATAAACTGCAAGAGATGACAATCCATGATATACATATTTATAAGATTCAATCTTTATGCATTTCTTAAAAGTAGTATGTAAGTGTATTATGTGTAGAATTTAACCAATAATGTTAAATATAATAAAACAAAGTCACAACTTACTCACAAAAAATGAATAAACATAAATAAAAATAAAATGTTTACACTTGGGGCTCAAATTTTCTTCTCTTTCCACCATTCCCAGGCGAAATATCCATATATTCACTATCATGGCTATATGTCAGGTTCATTTGGAAGTAGTTGTGCATTCAATTAAGCCAGCATTGCAAAATGGGCACTAGTGTTACTAGATTCACACAAGCATGTTTCCATGCTTCTGTTTTCATTCTGGGTTGCAGGATAACAAATAAGTTTTAAAATAACCCTGAAAATAATTCTGTCCAGGAAGGATTAAAGCCATTATTGCTTAGTTATAAGTAAAGGAATCCTATTTAACATTTGCACTTTGTTTCAGATAGTTTATAGCTCATTTTCTTTGGCCTCAATAACTAAAAAAATAGTTTATTTGCAATATGTTGCACTATTTAATTTACTGTTGTTGCTGCTTTAACTGCTCACTGGTTTGTTGAAGTACATAGGATGTCATTACAGATCTTCTATTTGTTGCATATTGCCCCTTTTTAGGTATTTACCATATATTTTGTTTATATTGTATTGCATTGCTTATTTATTCTTTTTTATTAATATTTACATTTGGTATATCTGATATGTAACACATCAAAGAATTACAGGGTGATCCATTTGAGATGTCAAAAAGTAAAATGTTATATATTAGAGGTTAATCCATACATCTCTCAGAAGGAAAGAATGGAAGTTAACAATTAGCGATGTTCACCCACGTGGCATGGCAGCACTATTGTGCATAGGAGACAAAATGGTGGTCATTCCACAACAGCGAGCTCAGTTTTTATTTATGGACGCTCTTTAACTGCTGTGGTCCTTAGCATCCCATTCTATATTGGGTGTGAAAAAGACCGGCAATTTTGCTCGGACACTTCTTTTATGTGCCATAAATCTATGACATGGGACCACCGGCTTTATTTCCCTTCTGAAAGAAGCTATGCTAAAAATTTTTACGCCCGAAAAAATTCATTGCTTTCTGCCGGGTTTGAAACTACAACCTCAGGAACTAGAGGCTAGCATGGTAACCACTACACCACAGAGGATGACAGCATGCTCACTGTGTCATATGGTATGTGAAATGTTCATATGAGACGTATGGGTTCTCAGTTCTCCAAATAATGAAGTTGGCCACTCACATGAAATGTGGCTTTGTCCATGAACATGCATCGATTTAACCACTGATCATCTGCGCCCTGCCCCTCACACATCATGACAGCAAATTTGAGACGAGCTTCGTAATTATACTGCATCAAAGTTTGCTTTTGCTGAATATGGTATGGAAACATCCTAAGGTACTGTCTATCAATCCTTCGATAGGGCATACTAACATCTAAAAGCTTGCTGGATCCATGTTACATTTTGAAAAGTTCATATACCATATGACACATGAACATACTGTTGTGACATGACCACCATTTTGTCTCCTATGCACAAAGCGTGCCGTACCATGCAGGTGAAGTTTGAAACATCACTCATTGTTAACTTCCATCCTTTCCGTTTATACTGCAACAAACTGCTCAGAGATGAGTGCATTAACCTCTTATATATAACGTTCTACTTTTATGATATCTTAAACCTGTGTATACATTATTTACAAACACCCTTATTTACATTAACCAAAAAGTCTTAGTGGTTTTACCTGCTGCCCGAAAAAAAGTTATATCGTCTATCAAGCTATTATCTATCATGTGTAATTAGGCTCAGCATTGTAATCACGTTTAATCATGCTTATCTCTTGAAATAATACATCTAGACAATAAAATATCAATCTCCCCTACCTATAAGACATCACAAACACAGGCTTTCTGACATTATAGGCCCATCATCAAGAATTGTAATGATCCCAGAATTTATGTAGGTGGCCATAATCATAGTAAGAAAATTGTCATTAAAACTAAAGCACTGAATGTTTACATTTTGTAATAAAATTTAATACTTGTCAAAGTCAAAAGAATTGAATGGATTGGGCATGTGATTAGGATGGATGGGGGTAGATCTGTTAAAAAGTTCTTTGAAGGTAAACCTGAAGGAAGAAGAGAGTGGGGAAGGCCAAGATTAAGAAGGTTGGATGGTGTGGAGAGGAATTTGCATAGCATGAGGATTACAAGATGGAGAAGAAAGTCAGAAAGTAGAAAAGAATGGGCTAACATCATTAACGAGGCACTAGCTAGACCATAAGAGCTGTTTGCTGTAACGGTATTACTTACAATGTTTGTTTACATCAGTGTTGAAGCCATCTTGTGACGTCATTCATTTGTTTGGTTTGTAACTCCATCTGGCGTTAGCAATTTGTGGCAGTATTAGCTTCTGTTTGATTTTATTTCAAATGTCCTCCGGCTAGCTATTATCTTATCTCGGGTCGAACATGTGTGTATACAGGTTGTGAAACGGAAAGGAATCTTTTATCCAAAAATTACACTGATGAAGAAATTTGTTTTATAATTTTTATTGTCGAACACGTTCACTATCACTTTTACATATTGATCTAGATACTCGCCAAACTGAAACTGTTATAATACTTCTTACTGATCACTTTTAATTCACGTATTTCAACTTTGTGTATAATTAACTTTATAATACTTTAGATTTTCGTAACTTGTGAATCTATAGCCGACGCATCTCATACAAATATTTTGACGAACTGACGAACTTAAGACGACGTGTATTGCACAAAGAATTTTGATGAACTGCACAACTGAATACGACGTGTAATGTATGAATGCTTTCGGCGAACTGAAGGACTGACGGACGTTACCTCTAACTTGGCCTATTTATACACCTGCATCAAGATACGCCTAAAGATTATAAATGAATTACTATTGGCTAATAAAACGCGCCAACATTAGCGTCTATTTTAATATCCAATGAAAACCACGAATACATATTGCTTTTAGGGAAACATTCCAGAAGGTTCTCAACGGAAAAAACGGGCGAACATTACGTAACTTCCTTGTTTCCAATAATGATAAACAGCTCACCCCCCTCGCTGCATTATTGCGCTATTATTGACAGTTTCAGTAAAGCCTTATAAATTTACTTTCCAACAATATTTACAATCAATAAACATCTGAAATCAATGTCACATAAAAATGCATATTCATATTACAATCATTATTTACATTTAAGTAATTTGTGATACAAATTACTGCATCATATGCCCCACTAGAAACATAATTATAAATATTTACAACTTGTTTGGAAATTTTATAATTGTGTTTTTAGTCTCCTAAATCTTGGAACACATGCTATCACTTTCACTTAACACTTAACACGCATTTAACACACAACATATGTTTTTTTTTTTTTTTATCTCGCCACTACTTACTGGCTCTGGTTTAATTAATTTAGATATTAATCTGACATCACAAAATTTTTTTTATAGCAAATACTGTACCCTAAATTATTTAATTACTGTTACCAAATTGTTTACTTTCTTAAGTTGTTGACAAAAATTTATACATTTAAGATTTTTATAATTGTTTAACATTTTTACCAAAATATTCACCCTCTACACAAATATATTTACATCTCTTAAATCTAGACAATGTTTCACATTTTCTGTTTGCTACATAAATATTTGTTTTTGTTTTTTTTATTATTATTTTTACCCATTCTTGTTATTTTGTACTTTATTTTAACAATACTCTTGGAATTGTATTTACGTACTTTTAATTTAATATCATATTAAGTTTCAATCTTTGCATTCTTAATTTTCAAATGTTGTTACAGTTACTAAAAATTTAATTTTTTTTTTTTTTAAACATTTCTCTTTTTTTTTTTTTTATTATTTATTTCTCTTTTCAAATGACATATAAATATTTAGTTAACCCTCTTACGTTCCAATACATTTCTCTGCAAGTCATCTTTACCTATCCAGCATTTACATTACATCTCATTGCTATTTACCCTCCTGGATCAAATTGTGTGTGGCTAAACATTACTCATAGCCGTATCCTAACCTTCAAATTTTTGTTCATGAATAACCTCTTGTATTCATATGAAATTTCGTCCCCTAATAACATTTGAAAACAATCTAAAGTTTCTTGAACTACACATCTTTTAACAACTGTCATTTTCAATTCTTCTACTATCTCTTTAATTTGAGAATACTCTGACAAATCTTTCATAAGCTGTACTGGATTGGAGTTTTCATTTTGAACATCTTGGTACTTGTTAACTTCAGAAATTAGCTATTGATTATTTACAGGCAATACTTTAACTTCTTCGTACAATTTATTTCTTTGCATTACTGACTCATTATGTATTTCTGATATTTCCCCTCTGAAATTAACTTGCGCCTGATTCACATCTACATTCATAACCTCTTTCATCTCTCTTATCTCACTTGAAATACTACCCACTTGATTTCCTAACTCTGTGCATTCTACATTAACCTCACTTTTAGTATTAACCTCACTTTTTTTGTTACCTATTTCCCTGCTCATGTCTAGCATTTTCTTTGAAACTTCTCCTATCTCACTTGCTATTATTTCCTTTTCATCACTCATTTTTGGCATACTACTATCTAGCTCCATAACTTTCTTTTCAGTTTCTTCCCTGCTTTGATCTACTTTTTGCTCTATTATCTCATTACTCCTACCAATATCTTCCATTAATTTCCTATGACTCCTTTTCATATATTCCCTGAATTCCCTATGATTCTTTTCCATATTCTCATTCATATTTCTCAGCAATTCCATCATTTCCTTCATCATACCAGCATCAATAGTAATATTTCCTGCTATTCTATTCTTACTTTCTGCACTAACACTTCCTCCCTCAAATATTACATTGCTTGAATTATTTTCTGTAACCTGTATTGAATTACAGCTAACTGTTACACTATCTCCCTCCATAATTATTTCTTCTGTATTATTAGTGGACATTGTTTTCTTTATCCTACCACTCCTAAGGTACATTTAAATTTGTTTACCCTTTTTTTTTTTTTTTTTTAGAATTAACATAACATTTTTCTAACCTTTCTGATGCTATCTGCTGATGTAGCTTTGATGT
The DNA here is from genome assembly GCA_030765065.1 of Deroplatys truncata. Lineage (NCBI taxonomy): Eukaryota > Metazoa > Arthropoda > Insecta > Mantodea > Mantidae > Deroplatys > Deroplatys truncata. Next base: position 24,645,180 of record CM060987.1, read on the forward strand.
CCAGCTTTCTGCCCCTTTCTCCTAGGTTTGTATGTCGCTTCTGCGTTGTATTATGATGAATCTACGTTGTCTCGATGTTTTTGTGTCCACTTATCCGCGTCGTTTGTCGCTCCTCTAGTTGTTTCTTGAATCTGCGTCTTGTAGATCATTTCACTGCTGCATTCGCCCCTTCCTGGTCATCTCACTTCTTCCTGGTTAATTCTGATCCTTTCCTGGTTATTCTGATCCTTGCCTGGTCATCGTGTTCCTTTCCTGGTCACTATGCTTCTTTCCTGGTCATCGTGTTCCTTTCCTGGTTATCGTGTTCCTTTCCTGGTTATCGTGCCCCACGTTCTGGGTGCCAATTTGAAGTGTCATTATTGTTTACGTAATATGTTTTACGTAAGTTATTAGAACTTGAAGATCTCATATTGTGCTGCTTTTGTTTTGTTTGGTTACATAATTTTAACTGCCCCACGTATGGGAACCAATTTGTAACGGTATTACTTACAATGTTTGTTTACATCAGTGTTGAAGCCATCTTGTGACGTCATTCATTTGTTTGGTTTGTAATTCCATCTGGCGTTAGCAATTTGTGGCAGTATTAGCTTCTGTTTGATTTTATTTCAAATGTCCTCCGGCTAGCTATTATCTTATCTCGGGTCGAACATGTGTCTCTATACAGGTTGTGAAACGGAAAGGAATCTTTTATCCAAAAATTACACTGATGAAGAAATTTGTTTTATAATTTTTATTGTCGAACACGTTCACTATCACTTTTACATATTGATCTAGATACTCGCCAAACTGAAACTGTTATAATACTTCTTACTGATCACTTTTAATTCACGTATTTCAACTTTGTGTATAATTAACTTTATAATACTTTAGATTTTCGTAACTTGTGAATCTATAGCCGACGTATCTCATACAAATATTTTGACGAACTGACGAACTTAAGACGACGTGTATTGCACAAAGAATTTTGATGAACTGCACAACTGAATACGACGTGTAATGTATGAATGCTTTCGGCGAACTGAAGGACTGATTGACTGAAGACGACGTGTAGTGTATGAATGCTTTCGGCGAACTGAAGGACTGACGGACGTTACCTCTAACTTGGCCTATTTATACGCCTGCATCAAGATACGCCTAAAGATTATAAATGAATTACTATTGGCTAATAAAACGCGCCAACATTAGCGTCTATTTTAATATCCAATGAAAACCACGAATACATATTGCTTTTAGGGAAACATTCCAGAAGGTTCTCAACGGAAAAAACGGGCGAACATTACGTAACTTCCTTGTTTCCAATAATGATAAACAGCTCACCCCCCTCGCTGCATTATTGCGCTATTATTGACAGTTTCAGTAAAGCCTTATAAATTTACTTTCCAACAATATTTACAATCAATAAACATCTGAAATCAATGTCACATAAAAATGCATATTCATATTACAATCATTATTTACATTTAAGTAATTTGTGATACAAATACTGCAATACAAATTACTGCATCATTGCCAAAAAAAGAAAATTAATTCTTGTGAAAGATTACCAATCAGCAGAAGGTGTTGGTTCTGGCTTTATAACATGCAACTAACAATTTAGTAAGGTGGGATCCTTCATGGAAATATCATTATATTTAAGTTTTACCAAAATACACTCTTGTTCCCTTCTTTTCCTGAATGTGCTTTGAGCAGGAAATATGTATAAGAGGAGTAGAAATAAGAATTTCTGATATTAACAATGCCAAAAACTTCTGACACATGTAATGTCAACAAAAGCACTTGTTTGTGCACAAAAACTGAAACTGTGAAATCAGTAATGAGTTTAATTTATGAATCATATTCATGACAAGAATAGGGATGGGAATTGAGTAAAACTTGTTATATTCTACCAATACCAATTTTGACTCATAATTTACTTCTTGAAATAAAATCATAATTATTAATCCATAGTAATAACTACATTCTAATAATCAAAGTACAATATTGAGAGTTTGGTAATTTTGTAGCCCTAGTACTCACAAGATGCATGCCAAACTTCAGATCAGAGTCCACAGGTTCATTAGAGGCAAGAGACTAGATTAACCTTGGCTATCCTTCCTTCAAGACATAACACAAGATGTGCATAAGTCTGGCAAAGTGATAGCCTTTGTGTTCCAACATGCAAGTTCAGGAAGTGAGAGGAAACACATATGCAATCAGCACAATGCTATGATATGTTAAATAATAATCTAAACCACAAATGGAATAATTCTCTGGAACCGTTTGCGTAAATAACCTAAGACGGATTATTATATACACAATACATAGCTATGTGCTAAATTTTTAAATTGATAGCTTATAATTTTGAGTACGACTGTAATTGCACCAAAATTTCAAGAACCGTGTATGTGAGATTTAACATGTCATAAGTTATTTGGGAACAAAGAAACTAGCAGAGAAACTACAATTATACTTAAGTTGAAAATACAGCAAAACATTTCATTCACAGACGTATTTTAAATTATTCCTTCATTGTAATTCTAATGCAATCACATTTTTTTTGTACTTTGTTTTATTAAAATACAACCCTTTGTAAGACAGAAACATGTAAAAACAGGAAAAAAATATAGGAATGATTGTGTTCTGTTTTAGGTAGGTTTTCTGTAGTTCTTTTGGATAGACTGAGACTTATAACCTATAAGGTGCTACACCACTGCTTGTTAAGGAAGAAAGTAAAATTTACACTTAAGACCATCACAAAGCATAATCTAGTTTAGTCATGCATTTTGTATCATTTAGTTATCCCTTGAGTGTCTTTGTTGAAGATGAGCAACAAAACAATTGCTACTACGGGATAAAATAACTGCATATGGACACTGTTGGCATAACTGCATATCCAGTATTATTTTAATACTCTCAGTAGTATAGCTTTAACATCTTGTCAACTGTTATGATATTTGGAAATAGTGACCAGAATGAATCAAATTATGGTGCAAAAGGTCTAGAGTCCTCTGGCTGTTAAACTTATCGGACTTTGGTACTGTGCTGTTTCTAACTGGTTCTGTTTCTCCTCCACTTTCCCTCCTCTCCATGTGCCAACTAATTAGGTGACATGAAGTATGTGCTGTATGGAGGTGAAACGTTTGGGACCACATCTTTCAGTGTTATAGTGTATTATGGGTGTTTCAGTGGGATGTCCCACTTTTTAATTAGATCTAGTCTGACTAAATAACACAAAATAAACGTACCCAAGTGTAAAAAAAGAGATTATCTCTTGGAGAAATAACAACAGTTTACAATATGTGCTGGAAGTGTCCCCCCTCCTCCTGGAGATACATTCTTGCCTGTTTCACCATGTTTTCAGATAATGTCTGAGCATGCGTACGTCAATATTCTTTATTTCGGCTGTGGTGTTTGTCCAGAGATTCTGGATGGTTCTTAGTCTGTTTCTGTACTCTCTTTCCTTGAGATGGCCCCACAAAAAAAAAAATCTGCTGACATCAAGTCTGGTGATCTTGGAGGCCACAAACCTTTAGAGATCGCACGGTTCTCAAAGAAGCTGCTGATGTGTGCGGCATGTAGCACCATCCTGTTGAAAATATCCCTGCAGAAGTTCAATGCCGTCTAGCTGCTCCATGAAATCTGTGAAAATTTTCTTATACACATCCGCATTTACAGTTTCGTCAAAGAAAATTGGTCCAATGACCCTGTGACTGGATATTGCACACCACACTCCAACTTTTTCTGGATGAAGTGATGTCTACGGTACACATGAGGATTTTCTGATGCCCATAACCACATGTTTTGAGAATTTACTTAGCCTGCGAGAAGAAATCAAGATTCATTGGTAAACTATGCCATTTTCAATATGTCTTAGTTTCTTTCCACAAAGTTGAGGAACCAATTGTAGTATCGCATACACTTCATTTTGTCGGGTACTTTCAGCTTGTTTACTGCTGTCACTTTGTATGGCCAGAGTTTTGCATGTTTTGCTGCTCTTTGGCACATTGTTACTGAGTAGCCGGTCTCTGGTGACAGACAGTGTAAAGACTTTTGTGGGAAGCGAAGCAATCGCTCATGAACATCTCCAGAGAGCTGTGGCACTGATGACAACGGATGATGCTTGCCTTTTTCACTGTCTTTTGATCAGGACCATCACAAACACTGTACTCACGTCAGTAAGCTCTTTATGCGGTGGTAACAGAATTGGTGAGCCAATAATTTTTCATAATAAACACACACTGTTGAATTGTGTACTCCATTTTAAAGGTTATGTGACAACAACAGGGAACATTGATATGTATCAAAAGCAAACATCGATATGCATCGAAATCAATGGCAATCTGCCATCTGCTGGCACCCACTGAAACTCTTGACTTTGCTCATCATTGCAAAGTACATACAATTTAAAGTCATGTAAGGATGCAGAGCTATAGCTAATTAAAAAGTGAGACATCCCACAGAAACACCCCATATAATGCCAAAAACTCTGTATACTTTAGTGCATAGAATTTTCATGTATGATTCTTACGTGATAAACTGTTGTAGAGAAGTGAGACGCGATTTATAGACAGATTCCCTGCTGTTCATGTGCCTTACGGAGAAACAGTTTATAATCCTGTGAATAGAATTAGGGAAATAGGATCTAATTTTGCCAAAATTAAATCCCCATGTTCTTATAGGAGAAAAACTGTAACATCAGGGAAAAGTTAGAATGAAGTCCAAAGAAATCTGTGAGAAAGCTTGTACAGGAATCAGAAATTACACAAACCTCAGCTTGGAATGCCACTAAACTTTTAAAGCTAAAAAATCGTATACAATAACTGCAGTTCAGGAATTGCACTGGTGTGATAATGTGAGTAGAGTTAATTCTTTTACAAAGCATGTTTTTGCTTACAAGGCCATGAAGATTTACAGCATGCAACATTAAAGCAAGTTTTCTTAAAAGGTGCAAGAGATGTGTGGCAGCACAAAGACATCATTTCCAACCTCTTGTATGATGAAGGTATGTGGTTATTGTACAAGGGTGGTTTGATAAATTATCGGAATCACCACAATGGGTCAGCACTAGCACAACGAGTTGTTCACGTGATATTCATTGGACTGTTGCCTGTAAACACGTGCCACGTCAGTGCTCTTGGAAGAAAGCTGTGGTGATGACGTGGCTCTGTTGTTGTTCCCGTGTAGTGATTTGCAAAGATGAAAAAAATCGAGATTCAAGCAGTGATTAAGTACTTCGTAAAGAAAGGTATGAAAGCAAAGGACATTCATGCTGACTTCCAGAATGCACTGGGTGACTCTGGTCCTTCATATTCAACTGTTGCCAAATGGACAAATGAATTTAAATATGGTCGGGAGAGCTTACATGATGATCCGCGCAGTGGTCAGCCAATATATGTCACTACTCCAGAAATCATTGCAAAAGTACACAAAATGGTCATGGAGGATCGCCGATTGAAAGTGCGTGAAATTGCTCATGCTTGCCAGATGTCATCTGAAAGGGTATATCACATTTTAACTGAAGATTAAAGATGAAAAAATTATCTGTGAGATGGGTGCCGCGACTCTTGATGCTGGATCAAACACGCATGAGAATGGAAATATCGGAACAATGTTTGGCTCGTTTTAGGAGAAACGAACGAGATTTTTTGCGCCAGTTTGTGACCACAGATGAAACTTGGGTGCACTACTATACTCCAGAAACAAAACAGCAGTCAAGGCAGTGGAAACATGCTGATTCTCGCCACCAAAGAAAGCAAAGACAATTCATTTGTCTGGAAAGGTCATGGCATCAGTATTCTGGGATGTGAAGGGGATTCTGTTTGTAGATTATCTCCCCACTGGGCAAACAATTACTGGAGAATGCTATGCTAACCTCTTGGACAAATTGCAACAAAAGATATGCAAAAAAAAAGGCCAGGTTTAGCAAGGGAGAAAGTCATCTTCCATTAAGACAATGCGTGCCCGCACATGTGTGCCGTCGCCATGGCAAAATTACACGAACTAAGGTATGAATTGTTGCCACATCCACCTAATTCACCTGATATGGCTCAGTCAGACTTCCATCTCTTCTATTTTGCAGGCCTGGAGGAATCTCATTTTTGAGATGGGATCAAGGCACTGGATCATCGTTGGACCAAGTGCATTAATCTACAAGGAGACTACATTGAAAAATAAAAAAAGTTTCAGTGATGTAAGAACTTTTTTTCTATTCCGTTCCGAGAACTTATCAAACCACCCTCGTAGTTATAATTTGATGAGAAATCTATGCACTTGAATTTAAGGGGCTATGAATATCCAACTCTGCAGGCAAACAGCATGCTTCCTGGTGCCAAAAAAAAAATTTCTGTTAGTCTGGTGATGGATCCAAATGAACGCTCTGCATTATTCAGAATATGAAAAATTCCAAGGGTGGGAAAAAAGATTAGTTAAAACATGCAATAAGTTCAGGTACATGGAGGTATATAGTTGTTCTTACAACCTACTATCAATTAGCTGAAGTCATCTCACTTCAGAAACTGGAATAGGTCTAGCTAAGTTCATATATTCACTTACCAGACAAAGCATCAGCTATGTGTCGTGCGAGTTTATTACAGTTTGAACCATAATTTGGATAAGGTCCCAGAGAAAAGTCACATAAGAAAGCAGCCTCTGCAAGTAACTTTATGATTTTCTGAAAGAAAGAAAATACATACAGTTTTTCCTAAACTCTGACAGCTTCTCTACGGACATCATAATCACATTTTCTTGAAATGCATGTAGGCAGCTCTGACATTTGTATTTCTGTTGAAGAAGAGCTGTGTTAGAAATGGCATTCAAGTATGCTGGTAAACCTTCAAGGCAATCTCAAATATTAGAGATACCTCTAAGATGACTGCAATTTTGCAAGGTGTCTGGCCTTTATCTATAACCTCTATTAGCATTAATTTTGTATTTGGAAAAGTTTTTCACACTAGTTGTATGAAGGCGGTAAGTTGAATCAGACTTGAAAAATTCAGAAGATTAGGTTTAATGCACATACAGGCATCTCACCATTCTAGCTCAAGTGGTAAGAGCATCGGCACAGAGAGCCAAAGATCTGTGATTCACATTCTGGTTGTGGCACTGAATTTTTAGGACTTTTATATGTTGCTGATTCTAAACAAAGACTAAAAAACTATCTTTATTAAAAACATTCAATACAGTAGAACCCCGTTTTAATGAGCCAGCTTTTAACAAAATTCCTTTTTTAACAAACGTTTTTGGAAGCCTCACCAAAAGTTCCATAAGTGTTATATTATTTAAACCTGCTTTTTACGAATCCTGCATTAACAAAAAGCCCGTTTTAAATGAAAATATTTTTCTCGAATTTGCGATCGTGCAGCTTCTTCTGTGTAGTTAGTGCATTAAGATTTTCAGAATGAGTTAATCCCACTATAATGGGCAACATTACGTCTTTTTGGATGCTTTCAAATTCATTAGCCTCCATGCGTCACTTCGTGTTCCGTTTTAGTTCACATTAAACTGCAAAAGTTGGCAGCTCGCAATCACGTTTTCAAACCTGTTAACTTCCATATCTCTGACTTCCGAGTTCTGTTTGATTTCTGCTTCCATTTAAAGTTCACTGGGCAGCGCGTTAAGTTGTGTTGTCTTTATGATAGTGATTTATATTTCTCATTTGAAAAAATGGCTGGTAAACAGAAGAAGCTTACCATCCATGACAAGATTACAATAATTCAAGACGTGGCAAACAACAGCGCAGTTTCTTTGACCAATATGGCTAAAAAGTATGATTTGGCTTCTTCCACGTTGCACGCTGTACTACAGAAAGATGCTATTCTGTCTGAGGAAGTACAGTATGGATCACTGGTGAAGAAGCGAAACAATTTTCGTAGCTCTCCGTTTGAAGAAATCGAAAACATTTTAATGAAATGGTTGGAAGCCAGAAGAAGTGACAATGTTCCTATCGATGGAAACATCTTAAAAGAAAAAGCTCACCAAATAGTGCTAACTTTACATATGGATAACTTTTGCGCTTCAAATAGTTGGCTTGATCGTTTCAAGAGGCAGCATAACCTTTCATGGCAAAGCCTGTGCGGTGAAAGTGCGGATAGTTGTGACGACAGTGTCCTAACCTCAGAAGCATTTGTGGACGTGAGCTATGTAATGAGGCAATGAAGGAATCAGCAGTACCAACATTTGCAGCAGCAGTGGAAGGATTGGATGTCGTGAGACGGTACCTGTGCTCCTTCCCTATTGATGAGGGGCTACTACAAGCATTAATCACATTGAACACAGGATTCTAAGTGCCAGATACCTGGGCAGGAGCAAGCAGACTATTCTGCTGGATTTCTTTAAGAAATGAAGGTTAGTAACTTTACTGTCTTGTTTCTTTGCCGGTAGTACTCAAGAATCAGCCTGCATTCATCTCTAATGATAAATATGTGAATCTGATATCTACTTACATTTTGTTTGTTGCAGATTAAGTGCAAATGGCTGACCATGAAGCGGTGTTAATATCAGTGTTTCCCATTTCTGAAACTAGTATAAATTTATAGCTATTGTAGCATTTTAATTCTTTAAATTACTGGATTTTGTTCACTAATCTTTAAATTCATTTCTTAGAATTACAAGTGTACGTAATAATTTAAAACTTCTGTAAATAAGTTTTGCTATTAAAATACTTAAAAACACGATTTGCATATTATTTCTGGCAACTGAATGCTCAACATTATGCTAACCCCCTTTTAAGGAAAACCCCTATCTAAGGAAAAAATTTTAATTCCCCCTGAGATTCATTAAACATGGGTTTTACTGTAAATTGAATCAGAGTTTTGGCTTTTCAGTATTTACCACTTAAAACAAAATAGAGTAGCCTCATTTGCTGTGGAAATTAAGTCCTGTTTTCACTGTAGGTGGCAGTACTAATATTGACAGAGAAAATACATGCCAATAATATTCTGTTGTAACAATAAAATGTTTTGGGTGCCAATGTAATATTTTGTTTGTTGCCGTGGCGACCACACACCTAAGAATTTTCCAGCCCTGCTATAATAACTTTTAAAATACAACAAAATTTATAAATATCCATACTTTAAATATCTCAACTCTCTTGCTCTTCATTGTAATACTAACAATTTAATATAGAATAAAACAGAAGCAAAACAACATTTGGTGTTATGTCCTTTTCTTTCATACTACTGCCATGATACAGGATCTCGCTTGCCCACTACCGCAGCTCAGACTCCTGCCAAAAACTGTTATAATATCCGCCCAACCGCCTATGTTCTCATACTTACAGTCAATTACAATGATAATATGCACATATCTTATCATAACAGATGTCAGAAATGTTGCCCTTCTCAATCCACACATTTCTGCATCTTCTCAGGAAATTTTCATTCACACTCGAAAGTTCAATATCCCAAATTGAGTAAATTTTTTGCCTAATGTTTCCTTTTAGTTCTTTCAAAGTATGGGGGTTTGTTGCATACACTTTATTTTCCAAGTTTCCTCATAAATAAAAATCACTTAGTTAAATCAGGGAATCATGAAGGCCATAATTCTTTAATAATTAATTACCCTATCTTGAATTAAATTTAATGAATGCATGGTAGCAGTGTCTTTTAGAAATCTCCAGACTGACATTCAAAGTCAGTCAGCTTTTCAACAAATGGTGTAAGTCATTTCTATACCTCTCTGCATTTGTTTGTTCAAAACGTATAGGTCCTACTATTCTGTGTCTATTTACTGCAAACCACACACCAATTTTTGCATCATGCAAGGGAACCTCATGTTTCCTGTGCTCCAATATCTGTTATCTTGTGATGAAACATAACCCAGTAAATGGAATCATCTTTGTCAGAGATAATACAGAGAGAGCCAAAAGACTACGAACCGGCTGTGCAGTGCTTTTTCCTGTCCGCGTCCTCGGAGCTCATTGCCATCTGCCACTATCATAGAAAGGCGCAGATGAAACCATACAACATTTTTAAAACTACCTTTAAAGGTTTTACTTAATAACGTTATGAAAGTGTGTTTGAGGACAGAATTATTATTAGAGATTTGTGGCCCCCTTAGTCCTCCGACCTAATCCCCTGTGATTTCTATCTCTGGGGTTACTTAAAACATAAAGTGTACAAGACAAACCCACACACCCTGGGAGAATTAAAACAAAATATTCATCAGGAAATTGCTAGCATTTCTCAACATGAACTACGGCCAGTGATTGAAAGTTACCTAAAGAGGTGTCAAAAATGTATGGACGACGACGGCGGCCAGTTTCAGCATCTCCCTTCATAAAGTTGGTAAGTAAAGCCTTTAAAAGTAGTTTTAAAAATGTTGTATTCGCACCTTTCTATGATAGTGGCAGACGGCAACGAACGTCAAAGACATGGATAGGAAAAACACCGCGCAGCCGGTTCGTAGTTTTTTGGCTCTCTCTGTATTAAGCAAGCGTCAATTATTCTTAATATTGACATTTTGCAAAATCCAGTTACAGAAATTTATCAGACTCTGATGATCACATGGCAGCAATTCCTAGACCACAGAAAGCTTGTAAGGTTTCAATTTCACTAGTTTGGTAGCTCGTCATGCTGAGCTCATTGAAACTTCTGTTTCCTATGCAAGCCGCTGTAGAGATATTCAAGGAGTGTTTTCTAAATGTTCTCCAATTTCATCCGGCTTCTCAACAACTTGCTTTGTTACTCCTAATTTTTTATCAAGAATAGACCCCATCCCCCTAAATGTATTCATAAGTCTTTGCATGGTTTCACTATGTGGAATAGGTCATCGTCATCATCTCTAACAATCCCCATATATGGCCTTATGACATTCAGGGTTACCTCATTCCACCAAGTGATGTCTGGACCCATTTCTGAGGAGGAGGCACCCAGCAGGCGGAGTCCTTTGCCTCCAATGGTAGGCTGATGATGAGGATGGCAGTGGGATGAGAGGAGCTACAGTTTCTACCATGACTTAGAGGACCTGATTAACTGGTGGCGATTCCCGCAATGTCTCAGACAAGGGTCTCGAGTCTGATTCAACAACTGACAACTGATCTGACGACTCTCCGGATAAGTAATCGCAATTGAACAACTGATCTCCCTCGAGTCAAAACCCTGTAGTATAAATATATAGCCAAGAGCTGACTCGGCGTTCTTTAGCGTGGCCGTGTTTAGGTAACCTGATTTCGACACTTTACGAGTGGTTATGTTGTATGATGTAAACCTCGGCGCTCGACCTGGTCCGCTACAATATATGTATCATACATAAAAATCCTTTGTGCAATCATGTTGAGGTATTATGGAAAAATGCGTAAGCCTGGTAACAGATTTAACTTAATTGGCACTTAAAACCCTTAAGTTTATAAGCATGGAACAGGAACTAAACAAATTAGACAATGCTTCAGTGGGACTGTTGTTCACTCACACATCCTGCTGTTGCGAGCCACAAACATGCACAAACCAGTGTGCGTGGGTGGCAGAAGTCCCAGCTGTGACTGCCATGCGCTGGTCACAATGTGAAAGAAAGCACTGTATAATACGACTCTAGCAATTAAATTTATAAAGACAAGCTTTTCATTTTAGCATTCATTTTAACAAGGCTCGAGTTATTTGAATTTTCTGTTTTAAGTACAGATGTTGAAATTCAATGCATAAAACAAAATAGCAGAGATTGGGACTTCACTTTCTAAGTTTTGCATTTTAACAATGCTTCATAGCACAGTTCTATGATTGCAATGTGAGGCAGTATTTTTAACACTTAAATGATATCAGTCTAATTATATAATATAAAATATAATAACAGCCTGCCTTAAAAGCAATATGTGTATAATATAATATATAAACTGACATTACAGTCTTTGTATTATGTTTATTTTTTAAGTACATGTATAATAATAATATGTGAATGTATTACATAATTTAACAATGTAGGAGCTGTGAGAATAGAAGCAAGCTACCTTTCATAGCAAACAGAATTACAAAGTAAAAGACGAAAGTTGCTAATAATGAGGTAACCTTGATACAACAATAAATTAGAAAGTTTAATAATGCTACTAATAATTCTTGGAACAATAATGTAATATTTAAAACCGTTTATAAATAGCCAATCAAAAACTAGAAAAGCTTTAAGTTAAATAAAAGTATTCTATTGGAGTAAGATTAGCCATCAGAAACTTGAAATAGAGGAAATGTGCAAATTCAGGCGGGAGAAGCTACCAGATAGCGTACCCAAACAGTACAGTTTAGATTTGGTACGTGTTGAGTGTGAGACATAAAAATTCATTGCAGCGTGAATATAAGGTTTACATGTTTAAAAGTGCAAATAACAATAATCTCACAGCTCTACAGTAGGATATATCAGTGAAGTGTTATTTAATCGTGTGAAGGATTAATAAACAAAGTACAATAAAATTATAATTTATGTAAGCCTTGTTCTCTAGCCGTACCAGCCCTGCTAAGAGATACATGTTCTAAAAATTACTACTGATGCAGCCAAGGCATACATATATAATATTTAAATAAACATTAAAATACAGAGATGATTTTTAAACGTGGAGCGAAGGCCACCGGAATATTTGTATCGTACGTGGGGCGAACACTCCAAGAAACATATCTCTCGCAATACGTGGTGTAACCACAACAATAAAACTACTTCAAGTTTGGCACACAAAGCGTGGTGCTAATAACGTAAAGATAACCAACATCAAATGAAATTAACATTTTTTCCCCATTAACATACACAAGTGTTTTCAAAGAGAAGCACAACTAAATTAGGCCTAATCTGTTCTTAATTTTTTTTTAAAGCTACCTTTTAAATTAATAGATTCTAAAATAATAGAACTTACTATGAGGTTTTGCAGAAAGGACAGAGGTCGTCTCGAGATATTTGCTTCGATCCATACTTCAATCAAAGGGATGATGTCGCATACACCATGAACTGGAGTACCTTTAAAACCTGCTCCTCTCCATAGTGTTACCAGAACAAGAGGTCTAGTTTTTTCCATCTTAATATACTTTGACGGATTATCCTGATAATTTGCAAGGAAGTTGATGAAATCTATTTCAAATACATCAGCTATCCATTCAAGCACCCACGTCAGCCTTTGCAGTTTCTGTTCTCTAGGCAATGTTTTGTAATTGTATCTGTTTCCTTCGGTAACTTCCTCTTCAGCAGCAACATCTGTAAATTCTGTAACTGGCGGAAACTCGCTGGAGACTATGTCATCATTTAACTCCTCTAGAAGACTTATTATGCTGTGTAGAAATCCATTCCTTTTTATTTTTGGAAACTCCTGAAAATTATGCAAAGCAATATCTATATTAATATTATAAAGAGAGAAAACTTGTGTGCGCGCTTGTGTGAGTAGGGTAATCTCAAAAACCACTCAACCGCCATATGCTGGAGCAAAACAGTAGATGCTTTAAATAAAAGTCTAAATCATACTGCGAATACACTAGTTAAATATTTTGAATCCATAAATCTAAAATGTAACATGCTAAAAACTAAAGTAATGTGCTCCAGTACATCAAAAACAAATTACCCAAATACAGAAATAAAAATAAATAACTCTATGGAAGAAGTTAAATCATATAAGTTTCTCAGAATAATAGTAGACAAGCAGTTATCAAGGGCTAAACATGTAGATCATATATGTAATACTGTCAGCAAATATATATATACTTACTTAGATATTTTCAAAGTTACAAAGACACTAGGCTTCTGCAGATGATCTATTTTGGATGTATATATCCACACTTTAATTATGGGATTGAAATAAGGGGTTCAACTGCAAAATATCACATGGACAGGTTATTAATTCTACAGAAGAAGTGCGTCAGACTGATTTATAACCTAAAACTAAGAGAATCATGCAGGGAGACATTCAAAAATCAAAACATGTTCACAGTCTATTCTCTTTATGTGTATAGAACTATTCTATTTGCAATTAACAAGCTTGTATTGATACGAAACAAATTCACAATTATAGTACAAGAATCAAAGATGACTATCACATGTATAATATTAGCAAGTGTGTCAGTGAACAGGATATTGGTATCAGAGGGATCAAATTGTATAATAGGCTAATGAGATTAAAACTTTGACTGATACTTCAAACTCAAAATTTAAAAATAAATTCAAAGAATATTTGTTAAGTAAATGTATATATATAGCTTAAATAAATTGTAAATTATTTATATAGTACCTGGTATACTTATTGGAGAAATGTATTACTTCTTTACTGTACTTTTAAGAAATGACGAGTCCAAAATCAAATGTAGAAATTGATAAACTGAATTAACAAATTATTATTATTAACTGATTTTTGATAATTCTTCCACTATTGAGAAGCCTAATTCATTCTGACGGACATGGAGCTATAAAACACCTTCTAATTTCATTTCATTAATTACTAAAACATTAAAAGGATTTACAAAGCCATTGTACTTGAATACAACACATAAGAGTTGTAAAAGAACATGCTTGCGAAGAAGGCCTTGAAGTGCCACAGAGAAGAAAACAGTTGTTACCTCACAGAATGTGCATGTAAAATAAGACAAATGCTGCAGATATTTCATTCTAAGCAATATTTAATATAGATGTTACAATTTAGCAATTAAGACAGTAGCAAATCATAAGAGAATCAAATCTGTTTATAACACTACAACACACATGCGAAACTACTGTCAAAATATTGTGATGCAGAGCTATGGCCAAGGTTATCAGGAGGTTGGTGCCAAGCAGTCTGAGTTAACAATAATAATGCCACTTGCCAGCGTACACACTGGGCATGCTCTTGCGAGCAGTCAGTGGCAATAGTAGAGTGAGTCACATTGGTCAGTTGAAAGTTGAGTGCGAGAGAGTTGTTGAGTCAGTGTACGAGCTAGTTAGCGATGGCGTTTCCAGTATGACATCAAGAGCGACTCTCCAAGTGAGTTGATGATGGCTTCTGTGACGTGCAGCGAGTGCTACCGCAGAGTGACGGTTGTTTAGGTCTTGTTTTCGACTCCCAAGTGAAGTGAAGTGTCCAGCGTGAACAGGCTGCATCACAAAGGAAGTAAACTGACAGAGAATTGAACTACTTCACCTCAGTGAAGTGAACTTCCAGTGTAAGTGAACTACATAAGAACAAATCAGTGACACTAAGAACTTAGAACAGTAAGAGTGAGAATTGAGAAGAGTGAAAGTTGAAAAACTGGGCTAAGTCACAATACTTTAATAACCCTCAAGTAAGTAAATCATAACGTACTCTTATCAAATTATCATATTATGGCATTAAGAATAAAACATATCAATGGATTGCATCTTACCTATCAAAAGACATCAAAAGGTCATAATAAATTCTGCAGATAATTCCAAAACATATTCCAAATGGTCAGAAATAAAGCATGGTGTTCCACAAGGTTCGATTTTGGGTCCATTATTGTTTCTGATATATGTCAATGACCCCCCAGAGTAATAAATGAACATGCTCACCCAGTTCTCTTTGCGGATGATACAAGTATTATAATTAAAGGACACAACATCAGTCGCCTCTCAGAGTTATCCAACAGTATTTTCAGTGTGCTAAATAATTAGTTCGATAGTAACAAAATTCATATAAACTTTGAAAAAACTAAATATATCAATTTTTGCACAAAAAATAAAAGTATTGCAGACATAAGAATTGAACATGAAGGCAACGAAATTACTGAAACCTGTAGCATAAAATTTCTTGCTCTTATTATAGATCATAATATGAATTGGAAAGACCATATTGTCTACATCCTACCAAAACTAAGCTCTGCATGTTTTGCAATTAGATCATTAATTCATTTTACAAATAAAAGCATCCTAAAAACAGTGTATTATGCTTATTTTCATTCAATTATGACTTATGGAATAACATTTTGGGGAAATTCAGTAGACGGAAAAAAAAAATATTTCTTTTGCAAAAAAAGGTAATAAGAATAATGGCAGGTGTAAAGAAATCAACTCATTGTAAACCACTATTCAAAACATTTGGAATTTTACCATTAGCCTGTGAGTATATTTTAGCTGTACTTTTAACTAGTTGACCAACCAGAAATGTCCATAAAAATTCAGACATACACAGCAAACAAACCAGAAATGGGGCAGGACAAGCAATAACCTACAAGTATTCCAAAAACGGGCTTACTACAATGGTATAGTATTATTTAATTCACTTCCATCATATATTAAGGAACTGAAAACTAATAAAAATAAATTCAAGTTAGCATTGAAAAGATATCTCATTACTCACACCTTCTACACAGAGGAGGATATCTTTTATTCAAAAAAATAACTGACTATAAAATGTTACTGAATTTTATAAATACATTAAGAATAATATTGTTTTAATTTTTTAGCTCTAACATACTCTACATCAGAACTACAATTTATTTACATTCAAGTACACAATGTAATTACGTATTTATGACGTAATCTACATCCTAGAGTAGATGAGCTTTCATTAAGTTGATCTAGCTCACTATAGGGTCTACAGATTGAGATGTTATGTTATAAGAAAGTTTTGCTTTACTTCCTTTGTACTTAAAAGTGTTGTCAACTTCGTTAGCAGGGCATGATAAATAATTGTACAAAGAGAGGAAATTGCTAACATTAGAAATCAGTGAACAGATATTTTTCCTTTCTCTACTACATATAGTAAGTAGGGGAAGTATTGTATTCCACCCAAAAATTTGATACCGAGATTTCACCGGAAATATATGTTTTGGGGCCCCCTGAATCCAAAAAAGCATTCTCGGAAACGTGTGTCTGTGTGTGTGCGCGCGCATGTGCATGTGTGTGAGAACAGCATAACTCAAAAACGAACAGTCAGATAAACACCAAACTTAGTATTTACGTTCAGTATCTTCCAGAGATGCGACACAAAGATTTTCAAGAAAATCCCCCCATCCCAGATTACCCTTTACATGGAAAAATTTTTAAAATTTTAATTTTCTCAAAAATGGCTCTAACGATTTTTATTAAAATGTAATATATTTAATATACTTTCATGACAAATAAAATGTATATCTTGAATTTTCTGGGAATGTCTCCAAAAGTATTCTTCATTGTGAACGACTTTTGCATAACTGGTAAACCTTAAGAGATAGACAAAAGTTTACTACACAAAAAATGTAGATCACGTTAAAATACACAATTTATGTCATATACATGTTTTTTGTTGAGTGAACCATTTTCGAGATATTGCTTGTTATTCTCTTAAATTTTCCAATACTTGTACTTTTTCTCAAATGGGAATTTGTTATTCTTTTACTATTTTTACTTTCTCTACTACGTATAGTAAGTAGGGAAGTATTGTATTCCACCCAAAAATTCAATACCGAGATTTCATGGAAATACATGTTTTGAGACCCCCTGAATCCAAAAAAAAAATTTTTGGAAACATGTCTGTGTGTGTGTCTGTGAACAGCATAACTCAGAAACGAAGTCGGATACACAAAACTTGGTATTTAGGTTCAGTATCTTCCAGAGATGCGACACGAAGGTTATCAAAAAAATCCCCCCACCCCAGAGTACCCTTTACATGGAACATTTTTCGAAAATTTTAATTTTCACAAAAATGGCTCTAACGATTTTGATTAAAATATCATATGTTTAAGATATTTTCATGACAAATAAAATGTATATCTTGAATTTTCTGGGAATGTCTCCAAAAGTATTCTCCATTGTGAACGACTTTTGCATAACTGGTAAACCATAAGAGATAGACAAAATTTTACTACACAAAAAATGTAGATCGCGTTAAAATACACAATTTATGTCATATACACGTTTTTTGTTGAGTGAACCATTTTCGAGATATTGCTTGTTATTCCCTTAAATTTTTCAATACTTATTTTCTAAAATGGGAATTCATTATTCATTTTTTTGTCTTGGATATGCAAAGAGTATTAATCTGTGGGAAAGGGAATGGTGCTGCACCTAGCAACCAGGTATTAAGAGATATGTATGTGCTTAAAGGCTACTGTATTTCGATACTGCCCTTGTAAATATATATTCCCCTTACATCTACAAGAAAATTAGCAATGAGATAGAGTCTGCAAATGTTTATCTCGATTAACATGAAGTAGATGGAGAGTAAGCGTTTGTAAAAATAGTTTGTACAAGAGTAGAGAAAGTCATGTGAGTGTAACATATCGTAATTTTTTTTTTTTTGTCCTGGTAATGCAAAGAGAATGGAATACTCCACATAGCAACCAGCTCTTAAAATATTTGACTATCGCTTAAAGCCTACCAATTCCCCTTGCATCTAAAAGAAAATTAGCAATAAGATTAACATCTTGATATCTCGATTAACATGAAGCATATGGAGAATAAGCGTTTGTAAAAATAGTTTGTATAAGAGTAGAGAAAGTCATGTGAGTGTAACACATCAGATTTTTTAATTAACAACTGAGAAGATTGTTTTTCTTGACAGTCGCGTATTATGTGGCCTTTTCCAAAGAGGTTAGCTTGGTGGCCTGGGTCGTCTTCCATGGTGTAGTGGTTAGCATGCTAGCCTCTAGTTCCCGAGGTCGCGGGTTCAAACCCGGCGGAGGGTGATGGATTTTTTCAGGCGTAAAAATCCTCAGCATGGCTTCCTTCGGAAGGGAACTAAAACCGGTGGTCGTAGATTTATGGCACATAAAAGAACGTCAAGCATGATAAAGAGCCTCTGAGCAAAATTACCGGTCTTTCACGCCCAAAATAGAATGGGACCACAGCAGTTAAAGAGCATCTATAAATAAAACTCAATTTAATTTTTGTGGCCTGGTAGTGTGAAATCTTCATATTCACCAGCTTCACTTCTACTTCATTGTACGTGTTAAGGATCTCTCTTTTATGTGAGAACTGTGTTCCTTGTATGTTATTAAGTAACTATGAGATCAAAGAGATGGTAAACATTATAACAGATTACTCAACCAGTCCATCAATGATTGTTCCATAGCCAAAGGGCACTTATATGCTATGCAGCATTTCCAGAACCTGGAAGACTGTTGGGGGGAAGTTAAGGAAGTCAGACGTTCCACTGGTGTTTCACATCCTTTTGCATATAAATCACACAATATATGTTACTAGGAATAGTTGGGTTGTGTGAAATTAAAATTATAAGGTATAAAGGTGAGGATTCAGTATAAAAATCTTGTGTTCATTACAATAATTTCATGAATGGGCAGAGGTAAACAAAATTAAATTGCCATTCAAGTTTAAAAAGCTAACCGTACAATGTTGGGCAGCCAACTAGTAATTTGTAAACAGGAATTAATAAGTAATACTTTTTTGTATGATCATCTGAATGTATATTATCAAATATGCAATAGATATTTTATTAATTTTTTACCTGTAACTTCTAAAATGTCATCAAAATTTACTAAAAAAATGTCTATGATAAAGCAGGACTAAAAATAATTAGCAATTTCAAACGTCACAAGCTTATATATCACTTAAACACATACCATGCAACCACACAATGGTTTTCCCCAACTTTATTCATTATTTCTTTAAGTTTTTATAGAATCTGGGACAATAACATGACACAATACATACAGATAAGATTAAATAACATGATATCAAAGTCTCCTCTGCTATATGCAAGCAGGATGGGAGACAGCACAATTAATGAGATTCACAAGACCAGTTCTGAGAAAATGATATGAGATGCACTGGCATTACAAAGAACTTGGAACTGCAATTACAGAGTACCTACTGCCTTAAAGGTTTAAAATTGCAGCAGTATGCATCTTTATTGGTTTTGTTTATCTCCACAGTCACAATATGAAGCTGCATTTATTACTACAGAGTGAGCCAAAAGACTACGAACCGGCTGCGCAGTGTTCTCCCTGTTACTCTTTCTCCATTCATGGCGCACCGTACACCAATGTTTTCGTCATGAACAATATTAGGTTGTTAGAGCTCCAATAACAATTACTTTGTGTACACACATATCCATGAAGGTGGAACCAAGCCTCGTCCATGAAAAATATTACACACATTGTGTACACTATTGAGACTTCACTCGCAAAATGTGTGCCTAATTACAGCATCACCTGGTTGAAGAGCATGTGCCACAGTTATTTTATATGGTTTTAACTTCAGTAAGTTGATAGCTCTTCGCGCAGAGCCATAAGAAATGCCTGCCTGTTGAGAAAGGTGCTAAGTGATTTTGGGGAGGGGGGGGGGGGAATTCTCCAACGATGACCAATGTCATCTAATGTTTCTTCGGTAGGAACTGTATGCCATCTTTTAGATTTCTTAGCCTGAACACTTCCTGTGGTCTGAAATTTATTGTAAAGTTCATGGATTGCAATACGGTCTGGAACTTTTAAACCTGGAAATCTTTCTGCAAATTGTACTTTCACTTGGCAAGCTGACCGAGTTAATACATACGAATCATAAATAAATACATGCTGTGCAGTAGAAAACATATACTGAGCCATAATATATTTTGTGACTAAGTAGAGGACAAAATAATAAATAACTTGTAATAACTGAACTACATCACATCACTGTCAACTCAGTATTGCACTTCATGTTATAGAGCAAAACTATGTCAATAGCATGACCTTGTTTATAGCAGCTGTGCATTATGTTTCCACAAGCCCAGTGGAAAAACACTGCGGAGCTGGTTCGTACTTTGACTCTCCTGCTACATTGCTTAATGTGTTTGTTTCTGTAAATAGTCACTGTGAGCAAATATTAAAACATATGGAGAATCACATGTTAAAAGTTACTTCACTTAAAGACAGATGGTTAAAAACAAGGAAACATTTTTCAGAGATGTTCATCTCCATCCTCAGCTGTTTGGTGACTGATGACTGGCTGCCGTCCCTCTTTTGATGCACCGTGACCTTGATGCCTTTTCTAGTGGTAGTTTTACATAACTTCATTAGTTCGTTCAGCGGCGGGATCTCAAAATGCAATACGTGAATTTCTTTTCTGTAAATATAAATATTTTCCCAAATATCCATTTCTAAAGCTGAAGTAACAGGCTTTAACAGTTTGATATCTTGTGCTATTTCATGATTATCCAACCAAAAGTGGTGAGCTACGGCCAACTTATGTTTGTTTGTTTTTAATATTTCTTTGATGCTCCTTCAATCTGGTTGCTTAAATTTCTTATAGCTTTCCCTATATAAAATTTCTCACAATTAATTTAATAAATTCTTGATTTCATTCTGGATGGGATAGCATTTTAAGAGCTTTGTTGAGTAAATTATTCAAATGTATTTATTTTAAGGAGCCAATCTGATATTGAATTTTTCGAAAATCTCAAATTTAGAAAAAAAGACCAAACAGCTGAAGATGGAGATGAATGCCTCTGAAAAATGTTTCTTGTTTTTAACCATCTGACTAAGTGAAGTAAGTTTTAATACGTTAAGCGCCAGTAGACATTTGATGAAATTTTCCCAAGCACAGTTGCAAGTTTTTCCCCAAAAGTCAATAAATGGCACACTAAATATTAACTTACTGCAAAGATTAATTTTGTAGAAAACTTTATAGACAATTATTATAAAAAATAATTCCAGAGACCGCTGTGGTCCCACTAACAAATTTTATCATGGGACCAACAGTCCTGCATAGCGGTCTGCAGTAATTTTTACCAAATGTATGCATTTATTGAAGTCAAAAGGGTACTTTTCCATTAACACACAAGTGATCTGCAATGCAAATAAAAAAATTAGGGCCATTGTTTTCAAAGAAGTTTAAGCTGCTCTTCAGTACCTTTCCTGTCACTCGAAGTATTAAACTCGTCCATCACAACTTTCCAGGCATTTCTCTTCCAGCATCTTTACATCATGTTTTTTGCACTCTATATTGTTCAAATACATTTTCTTTATCTCTAACAACAAACATTTACCTCTTCACTGACATCCCCCCTCTTTTTGTAATGCACATAACCTCATCCATGATCACTTCGATTAAATTGTGCAAACAATAATCAGGGAGCTCTCCATTACTTCTGAAGTAATTTACTCCAACATGGTGCATGCTACCCTAAAAGTTTGTGATGTGATACAATGTTAATACAACAGAGTTTAAATTAAGCTAGGACACCATTAGACTGATGTGGTGGAGTGGAGTGACATGGTGAGGCATTATGTAGAGAAACACAGAGCAGAATTCCTTACGGACATTCACTACCAAATACAGCAGAGTGCATTATCAATTTTGCTTACAGTAGGTTTCCTAAACTGTATCTATTTTGAAAAGCTTGGTTGATATTGTGTCTTCTGAAGATCTTGTGAAATTTGTAGCATATTCTTGGGTAATATGCAAAAATTTTTAAATTTCCATGTGTTTCTTGAACTTTGCTCAATTATTTATTTTTTGAAGCCGAAAATAATGGCTTCAGTAAACAAATCATTGAATAAAAACAAAACACATTAAAGGCACCATAAAACTCTCAGCACAAAAACCAGTTGAGAACTTTCATTTTTGTTCATCTCTAAGCAATCTGGTTTTCAATAATGCTTCAGTTGTAAACTTTGTGTTAACGTATCACTACAACAATATTGGATACAATGCTACAAATTCAGAGACATGCTGTCTAGTTGCATGCAAGCAAGTATTGTGCTAATGCTTTATTAATATTAATATTAAAATAATTATAAATATAAAATAAAAACTTACATGCCCACAGTCTGTTGTCAAGAGATCAATATAATACTGTCGCATTTCAGCTGCATTTGGTGGATGTGTAGTAATGAAATGTGACAGTGTGTGTATGGTTTTCACTACAGCTGCAATTTCATGACTGTTCTGAAAGAATCAAAAGTACAATCTTACAATATAATACGCCATAAAAATCATAAGATAACATTTGTAACTCTTTTATATAATGGAACATATTTTCATCATTTTGTCTTTCAAAACAAAATTTAATTTAAAAATATTTGCTTATCACTATTATGGAATCTATTCTTTATGATCAGCATTTCACTTTTGTTACATTGGCATTCTCTCACTTTGCAATAATGGAAAGGGTCAGACGTGTGAGAAAGAATGTATTTCTGAGATTAAATGAAAGCACCTTGGTTTTACTGAATATGTTTAATTAGATATCTTAAAAAATATGGGAGTACATTACACTTCAACAAACACCTATAACTTTAATCAACTATGATCAAATCACACAAATGAGATGTACGAGGATCGGCTGATAAGTCCCAGGCCTCTCAATGAAAACAACATTTAAATTTTTGTTTTTATTTCTCAACATAATCTCCAGAAAGGTTAATACATTTGTCATACCAGTGTTGTAATTTAATTAAACCATCTCTGTAGTGCGATTTATCAAGGTCCTCAAAATAGCTGTTTACTGCATCAATGGTCTCCTCGTTGCTGTTAAATCTTCGTCCTCCAAGAAATTTTTTGAGATTAGGGAACAGGTGGTAGTCACTGGGTGCTAGATCTGGCGAATAAGGTGGATGTTCAAGCAATTCAAACTTTAATTCGCAAATTTTCCCCATTGCAATGACTGAACGATGGGCCTGAGCATTGTCGTGATGAAACAAGATTTTTTTTAACCAAATGAGGTCTTTGTCTTTTCAACTCATCACTCAAACGTTGCAGTAAGCTTGCATAGTAGTCACCAGTAATACTTTTACCCTTTTCCAAGTAATCAATAAAAATAATTCCCTGTGCATCCCAGAAAACACTCGCCATAACCTTGTTAGCTGACAAAATTGACTTTGCCTTTTTTGGAGTTGGTTCACCTGGCGCAATCCACTGTTTTGACTGTGTTTTACTTTCTGGAGTGTAGTGATGTATCCAAGTTTCATCCATGGTAATAAGCCGTCTCAAAAATTCATTGGGATTTTTACGGTAGAGCTCCACATTCTTAACAGAAATAGTTTTTCTATGCAACTTTTGATCAGGTGTCAACAAATGCAGCACCCACCTCGCACAGACCTTGTGAAAGCCCAAAACATTACTTAAAATATTACCCGCACATTCTTTTGATACGTTTACAGCCTATGCTATCTCAAACAACTTTAATCTGCGGTCTTCCAGTACTAAACAATGAATTTTTTCAATCATCTCTGGAGTTACGACTTCCACAGGGCGTCCAGAGCAAGGCTCAGCACTACTGCTCGTATGTCCCATTTTAAACTCTGCAACCCACTTTTTAATCATTGAATATGAAGGGGGAGAGTCTTTCAATGTACTGTCCATTTCCTCCTTGATTTCTTTTAGGCCTTTCAAATGGAAGTATTCAATCACTGCTCGATTTTCCAAATCCTCCATTTTCGTGAAAGCCTTAAAGTTGTCTTGTTTAAAATGCTGGCATTCAAAAACTAAACATGCTATTGACCTGTAACTATGGATACAAGCTAGTCTAGAGTAAAACTATATGATGCTGTCTAACTTGCCTAGTGGCGCCATCTCTGTGTGAGGCCCGGGACGTATCAGCTGACCCTCGTATTTAAAAGTAAGAGAACTCATTTTTTTGCTTCTACTGGAATGGTACTTAAACATTGTTTTATATCATATGAAATCTATAATTGTTGCCAACTATCTTGAGGACAAAATATTAATTTTGTGTTTTAGCCCATAATTTGGGGCTTTCTATAGGGTTACCAGCTTATTTCTATGAAATATAGGACACACTGTTCCAAAATGTACAACATTAGAAAATCAAACATCCAACATGCAAAACATGCATGTATCACATGCTCATGCTCACCAGGTCTCCTATGGCTCGGGAATGGGAATCTATGCATACCAAGGGATACCACAACCCCATCTTAATACCTCTTTATTATTTATCAAATCAGTACACAACCAGTGAACATACAGTCTCACATAAAATTTGCACAACTTAAACATACAATCAAAACCTTATGCTGTGAAGGTACACCTTTTAAAAGCAAAACCTGAAAGTACATATGAAACTCAGTATGTGAGTGTTGATTAAGGTAACTTCAAACCCTTTAAAGATAAAGGCAGATTCTCGACCATCAAGGAAGGAGAAGCTTAAATGTAACTCACAAGAAACTAAGTTCCAGTATCTAAATGCACTTGAAACTTCTGAAACAAAGTAGTAGAGAACCAGAAGGTGCCGCCTTCTATACAACATAAATGCAAGGTAATCCAATGATCACACTCGCTGAATTTCACCAAATATGCTTTAAAGTACTTCATGCTCAACAAAACGTAAACCAATAAAACTGCCTTCCATAAAGCGTGTATCAAGAATGCCTAACCGTTCCCGATAGGCAATTATTGCGATGAACACAAGCTGACTTTCAATGACAATATTCCCCAGTGTCTCATGCACATAAACCATAATCCAGTAACAATTACCAGAAAATAAAGATCATGTTAGTACTCTGCCTTCTCTGCAATATGGCTTAGAAATGCACAAATGTTTACAAATCCAAGTGAACTCGCTCATGAGCTGCCTGACCGTCCCACCCAGCCAGCTGCTCCTACACAAAACAAAAACCAAGCGGGCGGCAACTTAACTCAAGGGAAAAAATAAAGCATACCAAGGAGGATAAAGCAGAGATAGCCAGAGCCCACCGGCACAAACTGAAAAATCCAACTAAATATATACAGCATACGCCTACATATATGTTATATATTCATAAAATATTCGAATACTGTTTGAATCAAACACAGCTAAAGGCTGGTATACAACAACTGAGAATGGTAGCCAGAACAAGAATGACAAAGTTGAAATGTGTATTTAAATGGAAGCATTCACAATTGATGAACCTTTCCAGGGCCCCAGGAACCAGAAAGACAACTTGGCCAAATTTTAGCTTTCTCATTCTCATTCCCAGACATGGCATATTAGATCCATATTATGTAAAACAGACGCTTCACTGTAGAGATTATTCTAGGCAGCTGCAGCCTGAAATAACTGCTAGTGCTCTCTCTAGTCACAAGCTGGAAACATAAAACTGGAAGAAATTCTAACATATGTGCTATTTAACCTGAGATCCTGACACCTACAGATCCACATTGAGCATCGGTTCTTCTAGTAGGATCATCTATCTGGGCTACAGTTCAGTCCCGCACGGAAATCGCCCATCAAAATTGAACGGCTCAGAAAACAAAAACAGACAACCTAAGCAGCAGCCAGAGTAGGTGAGTTGTCTACGAGGTTTGCCCTGGCAAACCCAGCAGGATAGCCTCATATTTTCCATGAGATTCGTGCTAGCCACTGCATTGGACAGTATATATACAGGCCAATTCAACAGATCAGTCATTCAGCATGCTGAAGATGGGAGAGATGCACGCTCCCAAAACCACCTTGCCTGGCTTGTAGCCCGAGAATGTCTAGAGTAGGATCACCTGTAGTTTACCTGCATCTCAAAATTTTCTATTGCCTCAAAAACAATAACAGAAACTACAAACACCAGTAGAAATTAACGAAGAACGAACAACTTTATTATATGCCATTTAATAAAGGAATGAAAGCTGGGTACGACTAGATAAATAGGAATTGTAATGAATCTGCACTTAAATAATGTTCACTCCATCACATTTTGACATTGGCTAACCTATATTATGTTGGCTGAATTTGAGGCAGGTGAAACAATTTCATTGGTCAGTTAAAAACAAATAAAATCCAATGCACAAAATCAACTTTCCACTGAGTGATCGATATGCATTCCTGTTACCTGGCGGCTATGTGAACCAAAATCTTGTATGCTGTATTGCTTGTCGTTCTTGTTTCCCTTTTGGTTACTGTTCTCAGTTTATGGTGAACCAGCCTTAAACTTTCACTTAACTTTGTGCTCATCAACTCCGAGGATCTGATCTTATGCAAAACATCAGGATTAATTTGAAATTCTTCACATTGAAGTTTTTAAAATTATGTTTCATTTCAACAATACTTTTGACAGAATCATTCATAACATGTTCTCTCTTTCGTCTGTTCACTAGGTAGATATTAAAGAAAAACCCTCGAAACACTAGCAATGTGTACGGAAACATCAAAAAGGTATTCCAAGCTTTCTTTGTCTTACTTCTTACTCACTCCATCACGCTTTGGGGGCCATTGTACTTTTTCATCATCATCTTGATATCAAAGACTATAGAGGTATACATGGTGTTTGATAACAGTCATGTTCCTAAGGTAAAGTTTGGCTAATTTTGTATTTTTCTGAGTTTTTTATTCACTTAAAAAGTATCAAATTATGAATTCATAAAAAATGTAGCACATTCATAAAATTGAGACATGTAAAATCAAACGTAGATGTTACATTTTGCATGTTTGTAGAAAACGGGATATAAGTTGATTGTTGCCCACAGAGTGGCTGATACATTATGAAATTTCAGACTTTTGTTGCACAAATATCTCTCTTTCTCTTTCTCTCCCTCTCTTGCAATAAGTGTACATTACATAGAAGTTTTCTTTTAGGCTAATTAAAATGTATTTCTCTCCAGAAATGTCGGAATACTCAAGCTATCTTTTGCAATATGTCCAAATTAATTGGAAATACGTATAAAGCAAATACCACAGATGTATATTCTACAAAAAAACTCCATCTTCACAAACAACTAGACACAATTAAAATGCAGATATGTTCAAAATTTTCTGGATGTCTAGTAATCCTAGCTCTCTGACCCACTTTGAAATGGCAGAAAGGTTTATTCTTAGGGTAGAAAATTACATGTGATTATAATCATAACTCTCAAGGGCAGAAGTCAACCACGGTGCTGTAAAATCAGTGCTATATAGCAATGCCATTCAAATAATAAAAAAGAAAGGTAACGGTTCCTTAAATACCTCCAGCTCAACTTTCCAACAGGTGACACAAGATTTTTTCTATGTCCAACGCCAGTGGCATACATTTTTTTTTTTAGTACAGCTGCAAGTACAGCTTATGTAATATGTATTTAAAATTATTTATTTGGGTGATTTCTTGTTGAAAAATATTTTATTAACACAGCTTAAGCCTTATAATTATTGATTTGTTTACTTACTGCGCATGTGGCCATATTGAAGAATGCAGAGCAGCCAAATTCTCCATTTTGCATCACTCAAAGCAATGCAGTGAACACTCTTTTTTGTCACTAAATTACACTAACTATATAATTATATACATTGTCCCTAAATTATGCTGACTATAGCTTTTCCACTATAAGCTGAAAGGAGAAGTAAACAAACCCACGTGACAAGACAGCACCTCATTGGCTGGTGGGCAAACTACAACCTTTCCCGCTTACCATGTCATTTCTTCCTCTACAAAAAACAGTTCGGTTCAGATCGTAACATTTTGTGGTTATTCTCGTGCAGAGAATTTAAAAAATCCATTATTGCAACAGTTAAATTTATGAAACTAAATGTGTTTAGATTCAGCTATAACTAAATGAACCTTTATAGCAGAGGATTTAAGAGGCTATGCGCAGGCGCTGGAGTTTGTTTCCGGTTTCTGGATGAGCCACCATGTACAGCTCATGTAAAATGTCATGACAGTCCATATGCGCAAGAGAGGAGAAATGAGGAGTAGTGGTGAGAGTGGTGGGGAGCAAGTGATATCAGAACTCGGAGGCAGCCACATACACAACACATTGTAAACAAACGTGTAAGGTTACCTTGCATTTGAGCTCGCAGCAGTTGGAACACTGACCCCCACCTCTGTTATTATGCAAGTGGAGTGGTCAGTGCTATTGTGCATATATGCTTCAGGAGTGGGGGACTGTCACGATGATTTACACAAACTGTACTTTTGCAAGGTGTTGAGAAAATCACTATGTTTCCATGGGGAATTGAAATCAATTTGATTCCAGTTCCATACTGAATGTGATCCGCATTTCCATGTTAAATTCAATACGTATTGAGATTGATTTGGATAGACAAAGTTCGAGAACAAAATAATTCAAGGTTTTATGTTGGTCAACTTGGATTTAGGTTGCCGAACCTGTTAAGCATATGTTAATTTGTTTTTCTGTATATTTTAAGTGGGTTTTGAGGTTAGTGAACGTTCTTGAGAAGAATAAATTGTGAATTATAGAAGCGATAAAAGTGACTTTGCTGTGTGTTTTATTACACATGTGATTAACGATTTCCACTAATAAAAACAAAATGACGAGCATGTAGCATGTTACGAGTACAGTAAAGGATAGTATCTTTGGCATATTCAAAATGATTTGAATACGGTAGGTGTTTCCATGCAACAAATTTCGACCCAATCCTACTTTCTAAGAGTTGACCATTGTTTAGCAATAATTGAACTTCTTTGTTAGTGATGCAGAATTGTTGCTCGGATAACTTGGGTCACATTTGTTTTCTGTTGTGTTTTAACCTATAGTGCTAATCGTTATTTAACTTGTTGACTCATAAAAGGTTAAAGCAAAAGTGGTATATTGATATTAGTCATTAAATGAATGATTTCTAAAGCCTCAAGTTAAGAACAGTTTAATCCAGTACCTTTAAACACAGAAGTCGAACTGTTCAGGTACAACTTTTATTTGTCTACTCTTGGTATTATGTGTTAGAAGTTTAGGATATAAGGCAAAATATAGGAATAAGACATACAGTGTTTAAAAGCTACAAGCTGCACAATATACTGTATTCACATTCTGTATGAAGGAATTTCCTCTCACAGGTCTTAATTCCTGTCATCCTCCACGTGGTGCTGCCATGTGCTCGGCAGAGTGATACATTTAAGTTTTGTTTAGTTCTCCTTTCAGCTTATAGTGAAAAAGGCATAGCTATGTACACTAAATGCTAACTCGTTAACTAAACTATGCCTAGCCTAAACCTAATCGCTGCACCACAGGTTAGGCCTGCCTAATGTCTTCCATTAGTTCCTGGAAAGGGTCTGCTGAACAGTTCTTGGTGTCAGGATGCCACAAATACTGACAAATGTGAGCATCTAGGTGTTCTCTGTATCACTGAGGTAAATGACAGATCCGTCTTATTAATCGGACGAGACATTTCTAAAAGTTTTATTATTTGCAAGAATATCTCCAAGAACATACAAATTTTGCTTCTCGCACAACAATAAATTCTACTCCAATGACCGTGAATGTAAAACAATAAAACCCGAGAGAAAGCGTGGTCAGAACTTTTCAAAATTGACTGGTTGCTAATCGCTTCCAGATTATGGTATACAAATTGTTGTGCAGAGGTATGGGAATATTTTTTCAGAGGTTGGCTACATGAAGCACATGTTGGCTGCTATGCGAGAAGCAATAAAACTGGTAGTCATCGGTCGTTTCAGTCTGCTTTCACATTGGAGAACCTTTAGACTTAGAAAATTTCTCGCGTCACATGTTCGAAAGTATCTCCAGTACCTCTAAACTGAAATGCAGAAAAAAGTTGGTTTAGAGAATGAAAATGCATGTATTACACACTTTAAAAGGATATGTGAACAGTTCAGAAGCCTGTGGCCCAGTCAATCACCTTTTTTAAGAGACTTTTTTATATATGAAATAAACTGCTAAATGTCAACAACATACTCCATTTGTTTTACTACTCTGCATCTGCGGAAGAAGTGCCAACCCATGTACTAGCAAAATCTGCAAAAAATAGTGGTATTTTTAGCTCTTCTTATTCCAACCATCCTCATTACCTACCTATGTATCCCTCCAAATACACTTTCATAATTCTATATTGGGCTTTAAACTCACAGATTCTACAGCTATGCTATGTGGCTTAGGGCCCTAAATCAGTCATTTGCATAAGGCTCACTGTGTTTATCATTCATAAATTGGCAGCTCTCCCGTATGAACACCACAGACAGAAAGTGCCTGCTATCCCAAAGCGTAAACTAAATTTTTGAGGGTGAATGTGGAATAAAGTCAAAAAGAAGTTTGTGATATGCTTGCTTACCAATATGAAGTCCAGCAAGTGTAGAATGATTACTGGAGGTGGGTACTCATATCCTATTAGGAGCATGTTGATGTACTCGGCAGCACATGTCCACATAGTTTGATTACAGTAGCCATTCAATATACTTTGTAGTGGATGACAAATTTCAAGATGTTTGCCCTGAAAATATAATAATATTGAACAATATTAACACTTTTTTATTACTGGCCACATCTAAGAATAGGCCGAAATCTTTTACCCATATTTCAGGATTGTATGGAAAATTCCACAGAATAACTTTTAAATATAGCCCCGTCGTTGAAACTTTGCACTTGACAGTTTGTGTGGCATCGCGTAACATTAGCTATATTATGGTTGCGACATTGCCAGAGTGGTTAGTAAACAACAACAGCTGATTGTTCCTTCTATCATGTCTAAGCTGCATACAAAAAGCGTACATAAATAGCGAACGTCAATGAATAATAATATTTTGTTTATTATTGTTAATTGAAAATAACTCAGCATAAACATTGCAACGTATGTAGAATAAATTACACACTTTTAACAATATACAAACAGAATAATGCAAATGTGCCTGCTGCAGTGAGGAGAAATAAAACAATAAGCTGCGATAACGAAGTTATTTTCACTCACGCTGCATTCTAGATGGTTCAGGAATTTTGTCCCCTTTCTCTTGGAGTTTCCCTCCCTTGTAAATAACAGTTCTCGTGATTAGTTCAAGAGCTGCTGCAGTTCATTGTACGCTTTATCAGCAGGAATAGAGAGATGCCCATGAACCTTCACGTACTCCTCCTGTTCAAAGAACTCCTGGGTCCTTCTTAACAGTTCCAATGCCTGACTATTAAGTGGCACATCTCGATGCAAAGGATTTTCACTTCATGAATCATTACTCGGTGATCAGTGTTGTTTTTGAGACATTGTTACACTTCAAATCTTGTAAAAATAATATGAATGAAAAATATATATATATATATTAGATGCATAAACAAACAGCAACAATAACCACAAATATAAACAAACAATGAATAATATTAGCTTGCAAAGAAGAACTTGACGCACGTGCTAGAGATTCACAAACTGAAGCACGTGGATGGAAATAGCTACATCCGGCAACAGAGCTGCTTCCAGTTCCGCATCCGCTTTGTTATAGACCACCCGAAATGTTGTCTTGTGATTGGTTTAGGAAGTCGAACGATTAAAGCTTTTTATTTGTATTTTTATGAGTGTACCAACTTAATTGCTAGCTGTCAAGTGCAACGTTTCAACAGCGGGGGTATAGGATCCATTATTCAGCACAATCAGCTACATGTGCTGAGTTGTATATTGCACACAATACAAAATAATGTGAATGCCACATCAAAAACCTTCATTCTGAACAAAAATAAGTCAGTATACTACTTTTAAAATATGATTCGTCCAAAAAAGTGTGAATATTGGCAATCTTGAATCACACAACCCTATTTGTTGCAGATTTTTTTCCTTCCAATGTTTCAGATTCAGTTACCTGCTGTGAACCTTGAGACACATTCATGCATTTTTTAGATTCTATAAATACTAAACTATGTTAACAAGCTACCGCTGAGTAAGCAGGAGAGTCAATACACACCAATAGCAATGGCAACTTGTGGCCAAAATGATTGATGGGACTGCGTGAAAATATTATTATTAAATACAGAGAGAGCCAAAAAACTATGAACCAGATGTGCGGTGTTTTTCCTGTCCATGTCCTCGGCGCTCGTTGCCATCGGCCGCTATCATAGAAAGGCGCAGATGAAACCATACATTTTTAAAACTACTTTGCCCCCTTTTTTCAAGAATTAACAGACAGGGAGCATGATTTTGCCTTTTTTCAACAAGACTCTGCAACAGTTTATATGGCCAATATTTCGATGAGAACAATTGAAAGTGCGTTTGAGATTATCAGTAGACATTTGTGGCCCCTCGGTCCCTCAACCTAACTCCCTGCGATTTCTATCTCTGGGGTAACTTAAAACAAAGCATATAAGACAAACCCACACACTCTGGAAGAAGTAAAACAAAATATCCGCCAGGAAATTGCCAGCATTTCTAACGTGAACTACTGCAAGTGATGGATGGTTTCCTAAAGAGGTACCAAAAATGTATGGACAACAACGCTGGCCAGTTTCAGCATTTCCTTTCTTAAAGTTGGTAAGTAAAGCCTTTAAAAGTAGTTTTAAACATTTTGTATGGTTTCATCCGCGACTTTCTACTATAGCGGCAGATGGCAACGAGCGCCAAGGACGTGACAGGAAAAACACAGCGCAGCCGGTTCATAGTTTTTTGGCTCTCTCTGTACTTTTAAAATGCATTTCAAATGAATGGTTAATTTGCAATTTTATTTTTAGTAACTTTCTAAATGGCACTGTCATTCAATAAAAATGTTTTAATACTGCTAACAGAAACATAGTGCTAGGTCTCCACAGTTTTATCAAGGAAAATAATCTACAAACAACTTTATTTGAAGTAACCAAACTTGTTGAAATAAGAATGCTTCTTCACCTGCTTACAAGAAGTAAACTAAACCTGGCAATTGTTTGTTTTTGTTCATTTGGTCCCACTGTGAACAATGCTAAGGGACATTGAACACGTCATACAATTATGAAATATGCAGCATAACTAATAATATACCCAACATCAAGAACATTTCTCCCTCTCCTTCACTCTCTCTTCACACCATGCGTTATCTAAGAAATGAAAATTTGCAAACCATCACCATTCCAAGAGTAAACATCTCAACATGCATTACAGTAGCACAATAACAAATAAGTGTAAGTCACCATCATATGCCATCTGCCCTATGTATTGAATATTTATATGGTGCATGACATATTAAAAAATTCCTCCATAGTATATGGGGAGTGAGTATATAAGAAAGACTTTAGCTCTTTCTTAAAGATGTTATGTTGATTAGGCTTGCCTAATAGTTTTAAGTAGCATGGAAGGTTATTGTAAATTGTTATTGCTGAATAGTAACATCATTTTTGGAACAGTTTTCAGCTATTTGCTGGTCTATGCAAATCGCCTGCATGGCTTGCAGAGCAAGGTTCATTGTGAAGTTATCATAATTGTCTGTAAGGTAGCTCAGGAGAGAATATACGTATTCATCTGTGAGAGTAAGAATTTTTTGGGCTTTGAACAACGGTCTACAGCAATGACAGGACCCAACACCACAGATAATACGCATGGCCTTTTTTTTTTTGTAATATAAATACTGGCTTGCTATGTGCTGAATTACCCCACAACATTATTCCATATCGCAACAGGGAGTGAAAGTAGACAAAATATGCTGTTCTTAATGCATTTTGGTGGAGCAAATTTTTTAAGTTTCTTAAGGCAAAGCAAGCCAAGCTGAGTTTTGGCAGCATGATTTTTATTTGTTTTCTCCAGTTGAGCTCTCCATCTATTTGAAGCCCAAGAAATTTTGTATCAGGTAACTTATTTATGGTGTAATTGTTGTACCTGATTGTTAATTAGCTCACTTGTTTATACTTGGTTTGAAATTGAATAAAATTGGTTTTATCATAGTTTAAAACCAAAAGTTGAGCTGTTCGAACACTTTATTGACAGAATTTCTTAATTGCTGATGTGACTTTTCAGATATAAGTACACTGGTATCATCTGCAAAAAGCACTGCTATTGCATCTTTGCTAAGATAATATGGCAGATCATTTATAAATATTAAAAATAACAAAGGACCAAGTATAGAACCTTGTGGGACACCTCTAGTAATAACACCTGGTTCTGAATCACAACCATTGATTCTGGTTTTCTGGATCCTATTTGTTAAGTAAGATCTGAACCATTTTATAAAGATATCATTGAAGCCATAAACTTTTAACTTTTGCAGCAAGAGGTTGTGATCTATGCTGTCAAATGCCTTAGCTAAGTCACAAAATATTCCTAATGGTAGTTCCTTTTTATCCAAGGCTGTTAATACTTCAGAAGTGAGCATGTATGTTGCATTTTCTGTTGACATCTTTTTCCTAAATCCGACCCGGGATACTGAGAGAATGTTGTTGAACTCCAAGTGTTTTATAACCCGATTGTATAGTTTTTTCCATTACTTTAGAAAAGGCTGTCAAACGAGAGATGGGCCTATAATTGGAAGCCAGGCTTTGTCTCCTTTCTTGTATTGTAAGCCTATTGTGTCAGAATCCCAATGCTTGCATCGGCTAGCCCTCAGGAAGACCATGTTGCTCAGTGTTAATCTCAAGATTCTCTTATACTGTAGTGCCTAACTAAATACCTCATGTAACATGTGCTGCATTGAGGCAGTATTTTAATACCTGAATAATTTCAATTGTATTATATAAAAGTAAATTCAATAACAGCCCGCCTTGAAACAATATGTATGTAATAATTATTTAAATGTATGTAACAGTCATTGCATATGCTTATTTTTATTGTAAACATGTTTTATTAATGTTATGTGAATACATTATATACTTTAATAATGCAAGAGCTGTGAGAATAATAAGTTTTAAGTTGCTAACAATGAGATAACCTTGTAGCAATAATGAGTTTAAGAGTTTGAAAAGTTACCAACCATGATTATATCAAATATAAGGTAAATTCAGTAACAGTTTAAAATTAACCAATCAACAGCAAGGAAAAAGTCTAAGTAAAATGCAGATATTCTATTGGACTAGAATTAACCAATTAGAGACTTGAAATATCGAAGCTTACAGGTTTAACCGTTTAAAGTTGTTCAGTCGCTGGCAAGCCTTGGTAGTGAACAGATGGAAGATGTGATCTCTACGAGTGAATCATAAAATATGTATACGCGCTAAGTGAAAGTATTGAAGATTCTCACAGTTCTTAAAAAGTGTAGTTCTTTATAAAAATGTGCAAGAACTAATAAAAGAAGTGAGTTTAAAAACTTAAATTCTGTGATGTCTACAATCATTGCTGCACCGCACCCTGAATAAGAGAAACATATTTATAAAGCAAGACTGACGCAGCCGAGGCAAAATTCAAACATAAATAATATATAGAAGCAGTGTTAATAACAAAGTTAAATATTATAGTATAAAACTTGAAGTGTAATAACAAAAACACATCATGAAATCAGCTTCTCATATGTAGCACCATATTGCGTAATAACAGTAACTATTACGTAATCAACAAATTAAAAACAACGCCCAAAGCATGTTTTAATACAAACATTCTTCAAGTTTAAAAATATGTAACAACAACAAACTACTATCTTCAAGTTAAACATATTACGAGAAGCAAAACAACTACCTACTTCAAGTTGGCTCGCATACGTGGTGCAGATATAAAATAATTTACATAAAACATTACGCAACAACACATCTTCAAAATAAATAAGTTACGTAAAAATATTACGTAAGACAAACAACTACTTCAGCATGCATACATTTCAGTCTTTGGCGCTTGTCCGTATTAGACCCTGTCCCTTGGTTACACTTTATTTTAACTTTTAGAATTGTAACATGCTTAGAAAGATATTAGTACGGAACTGTAAATAAAATTATATATTTTTAAAATATGAGGTGGTATTTGTGGTTAATACAAAAAACCTGTGGTAGGGCTAAGCCCCCTTAGCCTCCCAAAACGAACCGCCACTGGGAAACAGTGACCAAATAATGCCAGATACAGTAGCGCTCAAAAATATTTTGTAGTTAAAGTTTTATGTCAGTAATGTTTGCATGCAGTCACAACAGAGCAACGCATTTAGCTGTGTCACTCCATGAATAGCTTCACGTTGTTGCAGTCACAATCAAGTTCATACGATAACAATGTAAGTATATATTCCTTTAGCTCAAAAGTATGAGGGTGGATCGAAAAGTAATGCACAATAATTTTTTTCTGCCTTGGTATTGCAGCTGAAATGTTGCAATTTCACACAGATATAGTTTGAAATTTTCACTACAGAGGGTATTTTTTGTTTCATGTGCAGCTCTAGCGAGAGAAGCGTGAATTACGCAACAAAGATGGTGCGCATGTTACTGTCGTCCACGTGTGAAAAGCAGAGAGGTGTGGTTTGATATTTGTGGTTCAAAGGGCATAAACCAAGTGATATTCACAGGGACATGTGAGGTGTGTATGGGGATGATTGTATGGACCATAGCAATGTCTCCAGGTGGTGTGCATTCTTCCTAGTGGGCCGTGTGAACCTTAGTGATACGCCACGCTCCGGGAGGCTCGCAACAGCTGCAACCTCGCAGAATGTAAGAGGCATTGAGGCAGAAATTTTGAACGACCGGTATGTGCAACTGCGAACCTTATCACAACAGTTCAACATTTCCCATGGTGCAGTGTACGATAATGTTCATGACACGTTGAAATTTCATAAAGTTAGTGCTCGCTGGGTGCCTAAGAACCTGACAGACAATCACAAGGGCCAGTGAATGATGATCTTGGTACACTGCAAAAGGGCAAGACTTTCTGAAAAGAATCGTCACTGGTGATGAGTCGTGGGCATACCACTACACGGCCGAAACCAAGCAAGCAAGTATGGAGTGGAAACATGCTGGTTCCCCAGTGAAGAAAAAATTCAAAGTGACTCAATCTGCTGGGAAAGTGCTTGTGATGGTGTTCCGGGATATGCGTGGTGTTGTATTGGTGGACTTTGCTGAACATAGGACCACTATGAATGCTGCAGCCTACATGAAAACTTTGGTGAAGTTGTGTCATGCCGTTTGTGACAAACGCCACAACATGAATGCTGACGATATCAAAATTTTTCATGACAATGCTTGCCCCCCATGTTGCTGCTGCTGTTCATCAGAAAATCACCAAATTTGGTTGGGAGGTGCTCTAGCATCCACCATACAGTCCAGATCTTGCACCGTCGGACTTTCATCTGTTTGGTCCCATGAAGAAATTCCTGGCCGGCCAACGCTTTGCGACAGATGCGGAAGTGAAATTAGCAGTCCGCAGATGACTATACTCCAAGGAAACAGACTTCTACGAACAGGGCATATTGAAACTGGTATCACAATGGGAGAAATGTGTTGAGAAACTTGGTGACTATGTCAAAAAGTAGGTATAAAGTGTACGTTTATTTGTGATTTTTTTTTGTTTTAACTATTAAACTTTTTTTAAAAAAAATTATTGTGCATTACTTTTCGATCCACCCTCGTATTTTGTAATGTGATCTGGTGGTATGGTATTTGTTTGATATTGTTACTTAGGCATGCAGACAGACTTTATTTGTAGACAACTAGAAGCATGCCAAAAACAAACAGAATACTCAATGACGTGAGACAAGCTGTTTTGAATGCTTTGAAGAAGGGAAAGTAGCAGCCTAGTGTTGCTAGACTTTGGCATATCACAACAACTAATAAGTGTGTGGAGTTGACGGCAAAAACAGGAAGGGATAATAGCCAAAGTCAAAGTCTGGTCATCCTCAAAAAACAACAATGAGGGAGGACAGAATGATTTATAAACAGTCAGTTCCTGATCCAAGACAATCGGCTCGACTAATTAGGGATGATCTGGAGCAACATTATGGACTGAACCTACATGTCTCTACTGTAAAACATCTAATAGCAGCGATTTAAATGGTAGATGACCACGTAAACCATTCATAAATTCAAAAAATAGGAAGGCCAAGTTAGAGTTTGTAAACAGACATCAAACTTGGAATTCTAAAGATTCGTCCAAGGTTTTATGGAGTGATAAGAGTAAATTTAATTTATTTTCTTCTGATGGTGTGCAGTATGATGTAGCATGTATGTTTGTGCATTGTTGCATCAGACACATTATTGCTTTGTAGCATGACATTGTTGTGTATAATTATTTTGATTGAGGTTTGAATTTTGTCCAACGCAGCATCTCTCTCCCCCACCTCCTGGCCAAGAGGTGGAGAGAGGAAGGGGAAAAGCAAACGTTACTGCTTTCTTGTTTTGGTGGCGTGGGTTAGTCTTGTGAGTCTCTTCAGGGCGCATGAATGTAGTGTGTGTCTCGTGTGAGTGTGGAAGATCTCCCTCCAATGTTTGTCCTGTAATCTTTTGTGTATAATGTAGTGGCACCAAGGCAAATTTATAATAAACCACAGGTAATGTGTTAAATGTGAATTATGTGTATTTTGTTATTAGTATCTCACGCCTGCTTTGAAATGTAATATTAAGGTTCCTGGTCCTCTTGTTGCCACTGATGATATGCTCCCCAATGTTTATGCCGGGGTAACTAAATTTAATATCTAGCTGCAAAACCTTTTGACCTCACCCCAGTATGTAACATTTTACATCAACCAAAAAATCAAAGGGACAACAAAAAGTGCCAGATACCAACCATTAAGCATGGTGATGGCAGAGTCACGGTGTGGGGATGTTTTTCTAGAAGTGGGGTTGGTCCTCTAGTCCAAATAGAATATGGATCATTACCTGTACAGTGACATTTTAGAAAAGGATATGGTTGCACATGGGACAAAGAATATGCCATATAATTGGATTTTTCAGTAGGACAATGATCCAAAACACACCTCCGGCCATTTAAAAAAAATTCTTTTCAGATAAAAAATCAAACTTTTGGAGTGGCCAAGCCAGAGCCCAGATCTAAATCCAATAGAACACCTCTGGGATGAATTTGATTGATGTATTCATCATAGAAGCTACTCTAACAAGGATAAATTTGCTGCTGCCTTATTGGACGAATGGTCAAAACTCCCACTCGACCGATTACAAAAGCTTGTTGATTCAATACCAAATAGATTTGAAGCTGTGATCAAAGCTCATGGGTATGCAACGAAATACTGATTTTTTTTTTCAGATTCCAAAATATTTTTGTTTTATTCTTACATACTTAGACCTACAAATTACTTTTGAGCCAGAAGGATGTTTATTTATTTTTTATGTAAGATAACTGTTTAATCTAAATGTATTTTTTTACTAAATTGATTATAATTACATACGTATCAATTATCCATTGGCATTTTTTTCCATTAATACCTATCTTTATCTAATTGTAACTAATGCTTTCTACAAAATACTTTTGAGCATTACTGTAGGTCATCGGAGACACTGAGAAAAGAGGGGAAGAGGACAAAGCAGTGAACAGGAGTGACTTATGAAAGAGAGTCAGCACCCCTAAACATTTGATCATAGAAGTGCTAAGGGAAACACAATGTAAGCTGGGATTGATGTTTGGAAGCACTCTGAAGAGATGAGCATGGTGTCATCTTGGGGAAACAGATTCTTTAAGCTAGGAGATCATAAGGAAAAATGGCACAGGAAAATGGCAAGGATAAAAGTAAATGTACAACAGTTATGAGTTGATAGGATGAGATCAGTAGAGACAGAATTAATCTCTGATGGTGACGTGCTGGAATGCAAAATGTTTATTACACAAAATTGATAAATGAGAAGTAGTATACCTGATTAAATTGGAAAATGTAGTGGCACTAGTTGAAACTTGGGTAACGAGAATATAGTGATAAGCCTAAATGGTTTGATTATTTTGAAAGAAATAGAATGAGAGAGGAAAACAGCAGGTTTCAGGAGGAATGAAACAATGGTGCAGGTGGGTTGGAGAATAAAGTAGTACATAATGTTAGAAAGAAAATTAAATATAATGAGAAAAGATGGTACAACAAAAGGGTAAGGTGCTTTTAGGTGGTCTTTAACAGCGATGGAAGTCATGTCTTATATGTCCTATAGATGTCACTCTATGTAATTCTCTAGCTCTAACGCAATGCAGGCAACATATGAATAACTAATGCCGCCAAAGCTGGTAAGATACTCAGCCTCAAGGCATAGCCGAGAGACGTTTTTTAGAAGGAGAGGAGTGTAACAGTTGCAGCCTAACTGCAAAGTGACAACAGGGCGTAGCCGAGGGATCTGTGTGTCTAAAACTCGAGTGATTCACGTTGGCAGAAATTCCTTCCAAAAGTCAATACAAAATGAAGTAGTAACAACAACATCGCTTATTTCGCAGCTTTCACTTATTTAGGTTGGCAGTATGTGTATTAGCGGGAAGATGGCTACATTTGTTCTGTTCATATAGCAATTTTCCTATAAAAGTAAAACACCTAAAAAGGGTGGGCAAGTGGGCACCAGATATTGACGAGATCACATCTACTTATAAATTCACTCTTAAGGTAATTTACTCCATTCCTTCTTGCTTTTTTCAGCATTTTCAATGAAGACCACCTAAAAGCACAATACCCCAACAAAGGCTGTTTCTTGGCTAAGAAAAAAGCAGAGAGAGAGAGAGTAAAGGAGGTAGAGCTCTAGAGAAATTGTTGGGACCCTGCATTTACCTGCCAGGCACTTTGATTCCCCACCATACAAGATGGTTCCCCACCACTGGTGACCGG
Organism: Deroplatys truncata; assembly: GCA_030765065.1. Taxonomy (NCBI): domain Eukaryota; kingdom Metazoa; phylum Arthropoda; class Insecta; order Mantodea; family Mantidae; genus Deroplatys; species Deroplatys truncata. The sequence goes on from CM060987.1 coordinate 24,686,249, forward strand.
AGGTGGGGTAGGTCACGTGATCAGAGCTGCTGGAGGAGTGAGCCTTAGCCATAATGAAGGGAGAAAACGTTGGAATCTAAATCTGCAACAGTGTGATGGATTTATCATTTTCACATTGTTTGACGCTTACCTTTTATTAAATAATGCATTGTTTTAAAGGAAAGGGTCAAGGAAAGAAAAGTTTGCATGTGAAAGAAATACACTGTAATTTATTTATTTTAAAGCAATGAGGAAGGAAGGATAGTTTGCACATGGAAGGAATAGTTTATTTTAAAGCAACAGAGCAACGGAAGGATAGTTTAAACATGGAAGGAAAACGGTTTATTTTATTTTAAAGTAATGAGATAAGAAGGACATGGAAGGAATACAGTTTACTACATTTTAAAGGAATGGGGCAAGGAAAGGGTAGTTTGTATATGAAAGGAATACAGTGACGAAATTAAATAGTGGTGGGGGCAATAATGTGGTTGCATGGTTAGGTATCATGGATACAGTCATGTGGTAGGAGATGAAACAGTGGTGGGGGCAACTTCTTGTTCGGAAGGTAATTAGAAAATGGTAGGAAAGCGCAGGGTCTCAACAATTTCACTATTACCGGAGATGGGAACAAAATTAGAAGCCACTAGAAAAAGAAAGCCTTTTAGTAGTCAGATGAGCAATATAGATGTCTAATTGAAACAAAACAAGAGTAGAGTGGAAACATTGAAAGCAAAAATATATAATTACTTTTGGCATTTCCCCAAAGATTTAGCTGTTTACATATGCACAATTCAGCATTCTCATGAATGATTCCCTAGATATTGCTTTGATTTCCGGTCTTAATTCCGTAAGAGATAAAACGGAAAACGTGGAAGAATATGCAAAATCAGCAATCACTGTTGCATAAAAATTAATAAGATATGTTTAGATTTTGAGTGGCATTCAAGAATTTATATCCATAATATTTCGTATTACTGAATCTACAAATACTTACGTGAACAGAGTGACAATGGTGCGGTTCTCTGTAGCATAGGTGATAGGGCAAAGAGCTCTTTTTCCTGCTTTCATACTCTTCATGCATAACAGTTTCTATTACTGCATCCAAGCTATTTTCTATACCTTCACGTATTACATTTCTTAAATGCTCCGTTCGTGCAGCTCTGTGAAAAGCACCAGCTGAATGAAGCTGTGTAACTTCATTCAAACTATTTGCATCTTTAGCCCTCTTTAAACGTACATTTGTAAATTTATTTTGAAGCCGGCTTCGGGAATTATACCTTGTTTCCAATTTTCGCTCCTGACGGGTAGCACAAGCAGGAGCTTTAATTTTCCCATAAAACAACGGACTTCTGAAACCATCACTTGTAAACAACGAATTCTTACCACCATCGCTATCCTGATCAGAGCCACTTTTTGCTGTGTCTTTACATCTTAAAAATAATTCAGAATCATTATCAACATTGCCAACAGAATTAGCATTAAAATTCGTGGTGTTATTTGCATCGAGTCCGTTTTGTGTTTCATTTTCATAACTTTCAATACTGTCAAATTTTGAGGATGACATTAAGCTAAAACTTTCAACACATTTCGCCATCTCCCGCCCTAATTCTTTCACATCATGTGGATGCATGGTGGCCAGTTATACCAAAATCTTACCAAATTCCCACAAACTGTGCAAATTCGCAAAACATTCCCCTCGCACTGTATACAAATGCATTTCGTCGTACGTAGTAGGATGAAGACTGTATAATGTACAAGATTGGTTATAGCGACCATCATAGATGGTGAATATTAGGGAATGCAATATTTTTATTACAGTTAAATGTATTTGGTTCTACTCCTATTGACTCCGCCCGATTATTATCGCATTCAAAGTCGCATTACATGGAGTCCACAGAACAGCAAAGTATTAGAAGTGCAACTCTCGTGTTAAACGTTGGAAACACGAGGGCGATCGCAGCGTGAGTAGTGATCTGGGATGGAACTAAACTATGAAAAATCGTGCTCTCGGATGATGACGTCCCTCGTAGCTATTACAGCTGTATTTTTCATACCTGCCTAGCTGTCTGCTCAGCTGATCATATGTTCCAATACTGTATCGCTACTGACGACGTACAAAGTTAATTACATGAGCTTCAATAATCGTGATTGCACTTGGAGTTATTCATATTTCTTTTTAAAGGAGTCGATTAAAGCTCACATAAAACAACTTGTCACTGTCATCTGTAGCAATACAATATTAGAACACAATTATGATCAGTTGAACACCTCACAGCTAGGCTAGTATGAAAAACACAACTGTTTATTCCTGTGTAACTTATTAAATTATCCAATAGTTGGCACATACATTGCTTTTTATATAATATTATTGGGGTTAATAGTGGTTTCTGAATGTTTCTATGTCATAATACATAATGGTCACATTTAAATTTTTGAGAGTGAATGAGATCCAGCACCTTGCAATAATTTCTTCTGCATGCTTCATAGTAAAATCTTTTGCACTTAAACTGCCTCCATGGTTTGTCTGAACTTCCAACCAACAGTAGGATGTGGAATTTGACAGGAAAATTGGAAGAATAACACATGTTTGACACTTGTTATTTTATTCTACTCTAGATAGCGCAATACAATTTGGCATAACTTAAATCCATTTCCTACAAAGAAACTTCTGCACACATTATATGCAATAGTGTAGCTATTGTTTGTCATTCACTAAATTGCTATTAGCAGTGCAATAAATGTCATTAGCCAGTTTCACCACACCATTTAACACTATTAATGTCATTGTCACTCTCTGTGCTCTGGCACCATCACTGGACACAAATAGCCACAACTTAACTCCAACTTTCCATTGTGTATATCCTAGAAGTAAATAGAACACACATGTTTAAACTACCCTTAAAAGTAGGTTTCTGAAAAGAGAAATTGCTTACATTAAGGAAACATTTGTGGTTACAAACACCTTGTGATCATATTACACACACTATCCACTGTAAACCAGAGTTCTCTCTGATGTAAACAAAGCATATACTTCCTCTTGCCATGAAACTAAGCACTACGCTTTTGCCAATGTAAATAATTCCTTAAACGTATTGTGTCATGAAACATTGGAGTAGGAAAGGTATAGAACTACACATTTTATTGTGATTATCGTAAGAACTCATTGTTAAAGGTTATGGATCTATAGTAACTGTTAAGAGATTACAAAATATGATTTTCTTAATTCTACCTGCTATTGCATTAACAATCAAAGAGTATCTTTTTGTTAATTACCAACTGTATGGATGATTGCTATTCTCTTGCCTATATGAGAAATGCAGCAATGAATTCGCAGCGGTGCTATCTGAGCATCAAATAAACTCTTTGCATAAGACAGGAAATATGATAAGCAAACAGTCATTCATAATACGCTAGCACTCATATGCTCAGCTCAGGTCAAATCTTCAATTTTATAAGTTAGTGCTTGAGTTGCCATGACAAAGGAAGAAGTGCGTAGTGTGAATAAGCTGTTTTAACACAGAACTGAGAAACCGTTAAAAAGTGGCAAAAAAGTTTGGTTGATAAAGTGCTAAATGAGAAGGAAATAACACTTTTTATTGTAAAACCACCACCACATTGTGTTACTTGAACAAAATAAAATTCAGTATATGCAAAGGATTCATGGATCTTTTCATTGAGGATTCAATGAATCAGATCTTCTGAAGGATCTTTCGAACTGTTATTTATAGTGAAATTTTAAACACTTTTCATTAAAAAAATTACTAACCTGTGAATTCAGAAAACTAAGCTTATATACATAAATAAACAAACCTAATGCTAACCTTCCATAAATTCAGAAACCTAAGCTTATATAAAAAAAAACCTAACCTCCCATAGTACCTCGGATGCAATGTGCTGCATATGAAAAGCGTTTAAAATACTCAGTGTGTTAAAATGTTCACTATAAATAACAGATCAAAGGATCATTCAGAAGATCCAATTCATTGAAAAGATTCATGGAACCTTCACTGAAAAGAGCCATGGGTTGTTTGCATATACACAATAGTGGATGGGTATATACAATTGGACAAAAAATTCGATGCCATGCCTGGGATTCAAACCAGCAATCTTTAACTTGCCATACCACTGCTCTGCCATCTATGACTTTCTCTACTCACAGTAAGCTATTTTCATAAGTATTCTACAAATGATTCATCATATATCGTGATCAACTTCATGTTTATCATATGTGTTAACTTAAAAGGCTTCAATACATTTAAAAAATATTAAATGCCCACTACTTCAAAACCTTTGATTTTTGCACAAAAACAACACGATCATTTAAATGCCTATACATTTCTTATAATATCCTGCAACTTAATTACTACTGCACAATGTATCTTTAAGGGAAGGATTTTGTATCATCAAAATTGCTACAAAGTTTAAATGGTAGAAAACAGACACAAAAGACTGAAACCACTTTGGAATTTCAAAGCCTCAGAACACATACTGAAGCTGCTAATTTCACTCAAAACAAACACTTCAGTTATTCTTGGAAACAAATGCTTTTGAGCATCTGTAATAACAGATTACAAGGACATTAATTGTCAAAAAAGCTACCAGAATTTCTATTTTCATACACCATGCCCAGTTCAAAAAAGGACGTAGTGGCAGTTAGATAAAAATGCCCAAAAGAGGGCGAATTACTGAAATATATGTGAATAATATCAAATATCTTTCTTCCTTCTGTATTAGATAATTTCATTTGGGCACTGTCTTAAAAGAATTATAGTATCATTGGCATGCTATCCTTGACAGTTAGTGCGTCAGTCCACCAAAATCCTACATTTTTTAATTATACAAGAGTATCGCTCGCATGATCTGCATCTATGTGTTTGAATATTAGCACAGTAACATGCTAATTAATTTGCATTAAAGGTTGATTTTACCTTACCTACTTTTGCCTGTGATCTCCACCCATTAATTATGAAGTGCAAACACGAAAAGTAATCGTATATTCCACTGTCTGGACGACTCACAATATCTGAAAAGTAAATCAGGACAATATAAAATTCAGCAACACTAAGAAGGTCTTAAAAACTTAACCTTTCATCCAGCACTCTCATGCTGGAAACTTAATAACATACCTTCAGATTCTATGTCACCATCCGGGACTCGAACCACAACACTGGAAGGAATGTAAATCGTAGGCGTATCCCCTCTGTCTGGACGGCTCAATGTATCTGAAAATTAATTCGTTATATAAAAATGTTGCAACACACAATAGCCTATGTAATATTTAATAGAAATTACCAATATCACAACAAATATACATTCAATCAGAAATAGCGTAAATGTATGATTACCGTCTCGGCTTTGTTCCTGGTGAAAAAACTTCGGACGAAAACTTCCAGCTATAAAAATCCAACATGTTCCCTTTCTTCGTGCCTGCAATTTAGTTCGTTACGAACTTCGAAACTTGAAACAGCCAATCAGAAAATTCGCCTTTCCCGCAAAAATACAACTAGTGACACACCGTGCTCATGTGGGGAGTTAGTGCCCTCTGTTTCCACTTAGCCAATGCCACCATCATCCCTGGAGTCTATAAAATAAACGCACATCACAGAACGCCAAAGTATTAGAAGTGCAACCCTAGTGTTAAACGATGGAAACACCAAGGTAATCGCAACGTGAGTAGTGATCTAGGATGGAACTAAACTATGAAAAATTGCGCTCTCGGATGCTGACGTCCCTCGTGGTTACTACAGCTGTATTTGCAGCTCATTGTCTTCGATTGGCAGCAGCGTCAATTTACAAGCCTACAATATAACAAAACAACAAATTTAGTACATTTGAAAAGTGATTGTTATTGTATTACGTGATGGTTTAATGTTTCTTCTGAATTAGTCATGACGGTGTTTGATCTAATATCCTCCTTGTCAGATAATCCGTATTTTGGTGCGGGTTTCGGGTTGTTTGGGTTAGGTGCTGGAGCAGCTATTTTAAGGAAAGCATTGCAGGGTTCTTTAATATTCTTTAGAAGGCATTATATGATTACATTAGAAGTTCCATGCAGGGACAAAAGTTACCAGTGGTTACTGCAATGGATAACCCAGAAAGGAGCACGACAAACTCAGCATTTGAGTGTGGAAACAAGTTTTGAGCAGAAAGATACAGGACAAGTCAGGACGAAATATGATTTTATACCAAGCGTCGGCACTCATTTTTTTAGGTAACAACTAACCTATGTGTTATACATGTTTACTAGAGACAGTGAATTCATTTACTCATTCTATTTGTTTGTAGTGTATTCTGAGTGAATTCATTGTACAAACCTAATCTACATACTGTTGACATTGATATAACTGCAACGTTGCTGATGAGTTTCCTGGGAGAAGCAAACTCTCTTTCCAACTTTTGTAACTAGATCATGCAGCAGTAGCTTCTAGTCACTTAACTTAAATTTTTGGCATTCATCCAGTATGTCTCCCAAACAGCAGTGCATAAGCCAAATAAGTAAACATGTATATTTTTCTCTTCCTTCAGAAGATCGTTTGAGCTATGAATACAAATTTTATTAAGTGCATGGCCTAGTTAAATGCCTGAAACTGCAGCACCTGACGTTCTTCATCATGCATTATATGCGTCATCTACAGTTTCAGCTTAGTATTAAAAGTACTTCATGCCTTGAAGTTGCTCCAAATCGGCTGCTGTTAAACATAAGAAGCTTAATGAAGTTGCTGACTGGCAGGATATCAAATTTAACACTATATTGGCATTTTTAAAAATAAATATCTTTTCCCAAATAGTCGTCCTCCGTGGACTAGTGGTACCGTGCTAGCCTCTAGTTCCCAAGGTCGCGGGTTCAAACCCGGCGGAAGGCGATGGATTTTTTCGGGCGTAAAAATCCTTAGCACGGCTTCCTTCGGAAGGGAAGTAAAGCCGGTGGTCCCGTGTCGTAGATTTACGGCACGTAAAAGAAGCTCAAGCCTGATAAAGAGGCCTCTGAGCAAAATTACCGGTGTTTCACGGCCACTATAGAATGGGACGCTAAGAACCACATAGTTAAAGAGCGTCCATAAATAAATCTCAATTTCAATTTTTTTTTCCCAAATGGCAAGTTCAAGCAGTCTTCAAGGGTTTTAAGAATATAATTTCTTGTCTTATATTCAGGCTGAGGAAAGAGGGGCTGTTCTGCACTTAGAGTATCATTATTGAGAATGCTTATAAAAGCCAAAGGAAAGTGAATAAATCACCTTAAGAGTGAGTTTAGAAGTAGATGTGATCTCTTTAATAGCTGGTGCCCACCTGCCCTCCCCTTTTAGGTGTTTTACTTTTATAGGAAAATCACGTTATGAACACAACAAACATAGCCATATTTTCGCTAAAGCACATGCAAAATGGGAACTGCCAACCTAAATATAAAGTGAAATTCGCTAAATATGCGATGTGTCATTGTTTCTGTGAACGTAAATCATTCGAGTTTTAGATGTGCAGATCCCTCGGCTATGCCCTGTTGTCGCAACTGCTACACTCCTCTCCTTCTAAAAAAACATCCCTCGGCTACGCTTTGAGGCTGAGGGCCCTCAATCTCTCGGCTACGCCTTGAGGCTGAGTATCTTACCGGCTTTGGCAGCATTAGTTATTCATATGTTGCAAGCATTGCATTAGAGCTAGCATATGACTTAGAGTGACATCTGTAGGACATATAAGACATCATTTCCATTGCTGTGGAAGACACACTAAGAGAGAAAGTCAGAAAGAGAAGTAAGAGATAACCATTAGTCACCACCATGCTAACGATGGAGACAAATGTCTCAAAAAACGTTTCACGATTTTAACACCTTGATAAGTTTAAAGTGTATATATGACTCATTCATACTTCTAAAATTTATTATATCCAGAAAACATGATAAACTGGTATCTTGTGGAATATCTGTGAATAAGTGATTGAAAATACTTAACATATCATGTTGCAAGGCAACGACATCACAACCGCCTAGCTGGTGCTGACTGCCTCTGCTGTGTTTGGGGCAGGCTTTGTGGTTTATTCTAATCAGCAGTTTTTCCATGCTGTATTTTGTTACAGCCTTTACAATTCATTGTTTTATGTAGAATTTCCAACATTTAAATTTAAAGAGGAAATAATTGTGCACAACCTAAAGTTTAAATTCTTAGCACTGTTCCCAGAATGTTTGCATCCACCAGTTTAAGAAACTGAATTTACAGAACAAAATATACATTTGTATGGGACTCAATATCAGAAATAAGTGCCAGATAATTCACACCATAGAGCATTATTTTGATTGAATATACTTACAGCAAATGCTTACTGTTCATAGATATGGTCACTCGTGGATTAGAGTTGAACGTACCAGGGAACAACAAACACTGGATCTTCATATGGGTGTGCCTTGGGAGACTGTTACACTCACATCATTTGGACGCAATAAACAACTATATTTTAATATTCTGGAAGAAGGTTTGTACATATATGCATCATTTTTTCCATGAACTAAGAGAATGAGGTAAACAATTAAGGACATGAACAAACATCTTCATTGCTATTTCTGATCAATTAAATGGTATGAAAAGCTGAAGATTGAAGTTCATATCCTAACCATGGCATTCAATTTTTCTTTATTTAGCACCAACTTAATGTTGGACCGCACAGTCAGTTGATGATAAGGAAAGACAATCTTCAAAGCTAATTCCAAATTAAATACCTAATTTAGCAAAATTTGTATATGTGTGACCACATCTAAAACTTTTATGAAGCACATTATTTGAAAATTTTATTCAAAGAAGCTACTATAATAATTATCAAGTATTTCTTAATTTAAAAAGCTTAATGATTCAAAGAGCAAAATGAGCAAATTAGACATACTCTATATTTCATTTTACTAGCAAGCCATTGAAAATCATTACATGTGCCATGAATAGTTAACATCTGCTCAATAACTTCACATAATTATCTTAATGTTTGTTAACCATAGTTTTTATGAAGAGCATCAAATCAAAAAGCATAAAGTGCATAAAAAAAGGTTTTCAGAAGAGAGGTAAAACTGATATCTCCTAAACTTACTGGCACTTTTTAAATCTCTGGATATCTAACTACAGGGAGAGCCAAAAACTGTGAACTGGCTGCTCTGTTGTTTTCCCTGTCCGCTCGTTTCTGTCTGCCACTATCATAGAAAGGTGCAGTTGAAACCATACAACATTTTTAAAACTACTTTTAAAGGCGTTACTTACCAACTTTATGAAAGGAGATGCCGAAACTCGCCAATTTTTTTTGAGTCAACAGTTGAAGCCTGTACATATGTGAATACAACTTTCCCCCCTCTTTTTTAGAGAATTAACAGCCGGGGAGCATCATTTTGCCTTTTTTTTTCAACAAGACTCTGCAACAGCTTATGCTGCTAATGTTTCGATGAGAACAATTGAAAGTGCGTTTGAGGACAGAATTATTAGTAGAGATTTGTGGCCCCCTCTGTCTTCCGACCTAACCCCCTGCAATTTCTGTCTCTGGGGTAACTTAAAACATAAGGTGTACAGACAAAGCCACACATCCTGGAAGAATTAAAACAAAATATCCGGCAGGAAATTGCCAGCATTTCTCAACGTGAACTACAATGAGTGATGGCTAGATTCCTAAAGAGGTGCCAAAAATGTATGTACAATAATGGTGGCCAGTTTCAGCATCTCCTTTCATGAAGTTGGTAAGTAAACCCTTTAAAAGTAGTTTTAAAAATGTATGGTTTCATCCGTGCCTTTCTATAATAGCGGCAGACAGCAACCAGTGCCGAGAACGCAGATAGGAAAAACACTGCGCAGCAGGTTCGTAGTTTTTTGGCTCTCCTTGTATTAGTGCAATGGCACCAAGTTAAGCAACAATAGATCATGTCAGAAGTAATCATCAAAGCTTGAGAAGTTTTGGTTTGTTCATGACCTTGAGCTCAGCTGTGTTGACTCGTACTGCTCAAGCTAGTACAGTCCTTCACAAAAATAGTGTCTTTAAATATTAGGCTGTGCATTATAGTTTTTAAAAGCACATTTTAAGGTAAAAAAAACATTGTCTTCTATTTGGGTCAATACAGTAATTTGGTATTAAAACACATGATCATATATTTATAATTTCTGTCCAGCTAGACAGATGGCGTTGAAACAGCATGAAGGAAAGACCATCATGTATACTGCTTTAGGATCAGAATGGAGGCAGTTTGGTCATCCTCGCAAACGAAGACCTCTTCATTCCGTTGTTCTTGATGAAGGAGTAGCTGAAAGGATATTGGAAGACATTAAGGAATTTATAGCCAATCCTGAATGGTACAGTGATAGAGGTATATGTATCGTAATTTATTGCACATTTCCTTAAATTTATGATGGATAAAACAATGGTTACATTTTAAGAAAGTTTTGAATGCACAGTTGTCACATTTGCATTTCATTATTTTTCTTCTCCCTCCCCATTTATTATATGTGAGAAATGTTAAAGAGAATTCTGGCATACGTAATCCTAGTAACTACTTTCAGGGATTCCATACCGCCGAGGCTATTTATTGCACGGACCTCCTGGGTGTGGAAAGTCTTCCTTTATCACTGCATTGGCTGGGGAACTGGAGTTTGGAATATGTGTGTTGAACTTAAGTGAGAGAGGCCTGACAGATGACAGACTTAACCATCTCCTAAGTGTTGCACCTCAACAGAGCATCATTCTGCTTGAAGATGTGGATGCGGCTTTTGCCAGCAGAGAGGAGAGTCCACGGAGTAGGTACAGCATTAGCATTACTTGTAATTTCCTCATTATCATCATCTGAAAAATTGAGTTTTATTCATGGACACAAAATAACTGCTGTGGTCCAGCGTCCCATTCTATATTGGGCATGAAAGACCGGAAATTTTGCTCAGAGGCATCTTTATCAGGCTTGAGGTTCTTTTATGCCCGAAAAAGTCCATCGCCCTCCACTGGTTTTAAACCTGCGACCTTGGGAACTAGAGACTAGTCCACGGAGGACGACGGTACATCTCTTTTGTTAACATATTGCTTTAGGATTATATTTGCATACTCAGTTCTATGCTTTCCATGAAGATAGCCATTTTGTTATTGTCTTCATACGTATCTGAATGATTGCACCACATAAATAAGAAGAAGGAAGATACTGCTCTACAGTGCAGTTGTGCGCAACACAATCAGCTTTGTATGTACTAATTCTAGCAAGCTCGCCTGTCCCTTGCCATGAAACATCAACCACTTTCTTGATTTGCACAGATTATGCATATATTGGAACAATGATAGCAATAAAAATTAATTGAGCAAAGAATAAAATCATAGATTTAGGCAGTCAAGAAATGTTGAAAATAAATAGCATTTAATAATATGTAGAATAGTGAAGCAAATATACAAATATATTTGTGCATTTTATTGGCTTAACTCTTGCACGGTGCTGTAGCCTATTTAGTATTACCCAGGGGACACCACAAGGAGGCAGGCTACTTAATCCCCCCCCCCCCAAGTGTTTAAGTTTGATAACAGGAGCAGTGAAAACAACACCAATTAGTGCACTTCTTGCTGGAACAAATAATAACCCAATGAAAGCCAACTTTCAAATATAAGCTGCACAATTATATGTAAAATTGAAAACAAACCCAAGCAAACATCAATGGTTTCAACAACTACCTAGAGAATACAAGCTAAAAACACAGATTACAAACAAATCTTTTTAGAGAAGAATTATAATTACCTAAATTTATCAGAAAAATGCACTCCTCATCCTCCTAGAACTAATCCAATGGATTTTATCAAATAAAGAGCTGACAGAACAACTAAATAAACAAGAAGACACTCCAGAAGTATGCGGAATTGCTACACTTGAACATATATAATCAATTCCCTGAAACAGAGTGGCTTACTGTAAATACTTTTCACATTATTTTGCATTGCCTAGACAATCCACAAATTTTGATGGTGAAGTTGTTGCAATACAACAAGCATTAGAACAGATTTACTGCAGGACTGATATAAAAGAAAATAAAGTAGTTGTTCTCACAGACTCAGTTTGTGCCATTCAAGTAATAGAACGATATGATAGTCCAGATGAATCTTATGATATTAAGGATGTGAGATCTTATTATATATTACTACAAACAAAATTTCAACAGATAATATTACTGTGGATACCAGCACACGTGGGAGTGAATGGTAACGAGACAGCAGACTTTCTGGCCAAAAAGGGTGCAGAGTTATACTCAAAACCTATAGTCTTGTGGACTAGATATGAAACTAAAAAATGTTAAAAATACCAACATAATATTCAAAAGGCAATTACTAATAAAAATTACTCCAACATAAAAGAAATAATACCAAAAATAAAAAATGTTCCAAGGAAAGAAGCCGTTGCTCATTTCAGATTAGCCACTACACATGACTGTCTGGCGGAGCATCTACATAGATTTGGTTTTATGAATGACAAAGCATGTAAGATTTGCAATGCTGACAAGATTTTAAATGGAGAACACCTACTAGAATGCCCAGAATTGAGGAAAGCTGTACCAGATGGGAAGATACACAATTTATATTGACTAGCTAGAGAAAAATTGATGGATCAAAATCCTGCACATTAGATCAACAACATACACAAATATGTACATATATAAATTAGTGGCAGATGCTTCATTTGTCTTTTTAAATAAGTTCAAAAGCAGAATATGTTTTCCAATTACTCAAGTACTCTTCAGCTATACCCACCTTGTTTATGCTGATGTGACTTCATTAAGGCTACTGCCTGCCGCTAGGTGACCAATTGTTCACTAAATTAATGCTATTTACTTGTAATGTAGTGGTTGAGGCAAAAAGTTGTATGGCATCGAAATATGTGGACTAGAGGGAAGATGGGAAATTGTGCACAGAATGTTTTGTAGGGTAATTTTAGGCCTGCCAAGTGCAACAGCAGAGGAATTTGCTCAAATTGAAATTGTAAGAGTGGCGAGGAAAAGTGTGATTACAGAAAGAGCTCTTATATATTGGTTTAGAGTTTTAAATCTAGATGTAAGGAACTTGTGGAGACATTGCTTAGAATTTCAAGAGAAGAGTTTAAGGAGCAATGGATGGAGTTATAGTCTGCAATTTAACTTGGCCAATAATGCTTTGGGGGAAATCTGAAGGAGGAGTGAAAATAATGTAAAAGGTTTTTGGAAAGGCTCAAGGAGGAGATTTGAAGATACAGAAATACAAAAACTGTTAAGTGACATTGCAGGAAAAAGATCATTAGTGTCATATTGTTATACACCAGCTATGGCCCAAGTTTTGGGAGGTCAGTGCCAGGCAGTCTCAGACAAACAAAGATAAGTAGCACTCTTGCCCAGTGTAAACACTGGTTTATCACGCTATCATCAAGATAACCAGAAACCTCTGAAAGTTTTCCCCTTCTTTCTGCCTTTAGAACGTTCTGGAATAGCGGCTATATAAGTGTGCACTCTCACAAGTAAGTCAGCGAGTTAGCAAGTTTGTGATGTAGAATGAATGCTGCTGCAGGAGAGATTGGAGAAGTCTTGTGTTCGACTCCCTATTAAGTGAATCATCCTGAAGAGGGTATGTCATGCATATTTTGTTATGTCGCAAAGAAAGTGAAGTGATAGGGAGAAATTGAACTAGTTCACATTAGTGAAGTGACAATGTGAACTAAGTGAAGTCCAGTGAAATTTGAACTAGATCAAAACATTGATAGTAAGAACTGAGTGAAGTAACAGTTAAAAAAAGTAGGCAGTCACAATATATACCAATAAAAAATAAATGAGAAAGAGAAACATATATTGATAAATTAATAAGGAACAAAGAGATCGCATTGCATGAGAATGAACAAGTGTGTGGGGATTAAAAGGAGCGAGGAAAGATTTCCCACAGAATAGTGTCCATTATGTGGGAGAGAAGAAGATATAAAGCATAAAGGATCAGAGCTCTGGAGAAAAGAGTATATAAATGGGAAATGGTTTAAACTGGATAGAAAGGTAGCTTTAATTAAACTCTTTAGTAAGGATAGCAAGAAGGTAGTGGAATATCTAAATAAAGTAAAAAAGTAATGAAATTGGATAATAAAAAGAGAAGTAAATCCAACTTAAACTTAAGTGTTATCAAAGTAGGAGGTTTACACATTAAGGAAATTTTGTGTATGAATATGGCGAGCTAAGAGCCTGCGTTGAGTGCTTACCCATAGTTTTTTGTTTAGTATAAATAAATAAACAAACAAACATTAATGCTGTCTACTGATTAAGATAATCTTGTTTAAACATTTGTAGTATTTTGAAATTCATTGCACCACCTTTTTCTTTTGAAATATCTTCTCTCAAATCATAATTTTTATAAGTCCATTAATTGTTTTAATAATTTAGCTTTAAGGTCTTATAATTAGATGACTAAAAATGATCTGCAACAACTGTTTTATTGATTTTTTTTCTGTTTAATATTTCTAAAATTTATAATTTTTTGTGATTTATGATAATTATAATATCAGTGCATTGGTACCTTTCTGAAAGTGCTCACTCTGCAATAATTTTCATATAAATACTTTTAAAACATTGTATTTACTCGAATACTTTTCACACTTTTTGGCCAAAAGTCAGATCGGAAATTGCAGTGCATAAATTATTCAAGAAATTAAAAAAAGTCTTGCATTAAATCAATGAATTTTATTATAGTTTATTAATACATGTTATGTATACCAAATATAAAAAGCATTGTGCACAATGCCCATCATATGTACAATTTCTCTTAAGTTTCTATAGCATTTTGATGGCTTATATGGTCCCAAATTTTCATGAGCAGTTGGAAAAATTGGCTGAAAATCAAAAACAATGAAAACCTGCAATCAAATCTTTAAAGCAGTCATGTATGTTGAGACATACTTGCAAAATAATGCTCTTATGAAGAAATTATATATGAAATAAAATCATAGTTTAATTTTTTGTTTCTTTACCAAATAAAATTACAGATTTAGGTTTATCAATCACTAACTTATAATATGCTGCTCATTATGTTTTGTCATGCCATATGCTATGTTTATTTCATTCAGTGCTTTGGCTTTATCTCCCCTATTCCCATCACTCCGTACGTCATGCTGCATTGTTACTTTGTTGTTTGATGTCATTTTTCGCATGAATTGCCCCCAATCTTAGTGATAAAATTACAGTATTGCTGCTCCAAAGGTATGCCAGTTATATGCAAATTGCAATTGAAAGGACCATTTGTAAGCAAATATTTGAGAAGTAGTACTTCAAGCATTGTGGGTTTTAATAGCACAAGTTATAATAGAATGTGCTTTGGGATTATGTAATTCAAAAGATACGAATAGTACAATCAAGAAAATGAACATTCCAGGAACAATAGATCAAAATTTTACTGTATAAAGTTGAAGTTCATTGATGCAGTTGTTTTGAAATCAATAGATAACTAATAATAACTTCATTCTAGAGATGAACGAAACATTTTTGGAAGGCAACATTGCTCAAGAGCCTTGATAATGTTGTGAGAGGTTAAAAGGGAGAACATAAAATGTGGTGAAAATTAATTTAACTTGATTCAGCTGCTGAAGATTTATAATAGTTTATTAAGTTGTAAAAAATAAGTAATAATAAATGAGTAGTGATTCTAAACATAAATCACTTAGTTTGTGTTTCAGTATTAAACTTATAGCAATATTAACAATGAACTGAAGAAAACGAGAAACCTTTTTTTGTAGTAGTTTGGATTCCTGTCAAGCTGGCAGTGTTTTCTGTATTCCAGTGGATTTCTAAAGCCACTGATAAGCCATTAAGCATATGGTGACAGGTGATTAGTCCACTGCCCATAGATAGTGCTATTGGAGTAGCAGGATTCTAGTGACATAAAATGGTCAACAATTTTGCTCAGCGACCTCTTTCACAGTACAAGTTTCTTTTATGTGCAAATAAACCTTATATGTTACCAATGGCTTTATTTCCCTTCTGAAGGAAGCCATGCTAAAGATTTTTACATCAATCCCCAAATGCCCTCAGCTGGATTTGAAACCACCTTTGGAACCAGGGGCTAGTGGTATAACCACTATACCATGGAGGATAGCTGATTTAAGATATTAATGGGCAGTAGTGCTTGACAAAATGTACTGTTGCTTAATTGGTATTCAAAAGTAATCTATTTAAGTTTAAAGATTAAAAACAGAAGCGTTATTAACAGTGAAGTATTCATCATGATTTAGATTGAGTCACACTTTTTTACACTCACCTTCACTAATTAAAGTTACATAAAGCAGAAACGTTTTCGAGGACATTCATCCTCGTCAGCGACTGGGTGACTAAGGGTCACTTTCTCCCATGTCCTCTTCTTCCTCATCCTGCGAATTCTGACCCTGTTGCCATCTGGTGTTGGGGGCAACACATGTGGACAACTACATAAAGAAAAATGGTTGCAACCCAACTTCGCACCAACTAGCCGTCTTTAGAAGTTTAATCCACCGGTTGCATAGCGATCCCTTGAGTAAAGAAGAATGTTTAAAAGAACAACAACATATAGAAAAAATAGCAATAACTAATGGATTCAACTTAGATCTCATAAGCAACATGATATACAAGAAGAAAAAACTCAAGGCAATTTCACATTCCACCACTCTAACGCCTCTCTAAAACACAAATTGGAAATATAAGAAATTCACATAGCACCCTTGGGCCTTTAGAAAATTTGAACAAATCTTCAACAAATTTTAACATTAGACTAGCTCCACAGAACAAATTCAGCTTGAAGAACTTACTAAACACACCTCTCAAAAATACCATCCCAAACACACTAAAATCCGGAATTTACCAGATCAGTTGTGAGGAATGTGAAAAATACTACATAGGAAAAACTAAAAGAAACTTGGAAACCAGACTTAAGGAACACCAAAGAAATATAAAACCAAAACAAATAGAGAAATCCGCTGTATCACACCATTTTTGGACTGAAAACCACAACATTGGCCAAAGTATAAAGTTGTTAAAACCCCTCACCACACCAATAGAATTGAACATCTGGGAAAAAATGCACATCGTCAAAAACAGCAACAACGTCATTAATTTTGAAATCCCGCCTGTAAGCAGTGTGTTAAAACTTTGTGCCCCCAACACCAGATGGCAACAGGGTCAGAATTCTCAGGATGAGGAAGAAGAGGACATGTGAGAAAGCGACCCTTAGTCACCCAGTCGCTGACGATGAGGACGAATGCCCTCAAAATG
Source organism: Deroplatys truncata (assembly GCA_030765065.1). Taxonomy (NCBI): domain Eukaryota; kingdom Metazoa; phylum Arthropoda; class Insecta; order Mantodea; family Mantidae; genus Deroplatys; species Deroplatys truncata. The sequence continues at coordinate 24,703,445 of CM060987.1, forward strand.
TTTCTGTTTTATGTAACTTTAATTAGTGAAGGTGAGTGTAAAAAAGTGTGACTCAATCTAAATCATAATTTAAGTTTGTTTATACAGCCTTTGAGTTAAAAGGACATGGACTTTAAAAGATGCTTATCTATTTGCAGTAAAAGCTGCATATGAAGGCCTGAATCAAGTTACCTTTAGTGGACTGCTGAACTGCCTTGACGGTGTGGCATCTACTGAAGCCAGAATCCTTTTTATGACAACAAACTATATTGAAAGGTAAATTGTTGTTTTATATAAGCATTGTTAAAGCAAATGGAATGATCGGATACCTAGGGAATTTTGCAAGATATGGTAGAAGATAGGACTTTAATCTAGCGCATTAATAGTAAATGCACTGCTAGAAGGTCCCACAAAATTGGAAATTGGTGGTGATTGTGCTGATTTGCTAAGGCAAATGAGATGTAAATAAATCAGCACCGCTTAAACCAAATTATTATACCTTTTTCACTATAAGCTGAAAGGAGAAGAAAACAAAACCACTGACAAGAGAGCACCTCATTGGCTGGTGGGTAAACTACAACCTTTCCCGCTTAGCATGTCGTCTCTTCCTCTACAAAAAAAAGCTAGTTCAGATTGTAACATTTTGTGGTTATTCTCGTGCAGAGAAATTTAAAAAATCCATTATTGTACAAGGGGCACTATTTATATTTTGATCCTAATAATTAAAACAAAGTAATTTCTGATTGAAAACTGCTTTATTGTTTTTCAAAATATTCTCCTTTATGATCAATACACATTTGCATCCATTTGTCAAAGCATTTATTCCAGTCTTCTTCAGACACCTCCAAAACGTGGTTTTTCAAAGCATCAACGGCTTCTTCTGCCAACGAAAATCATTGTCCACACAATTCTTGATTTTCAAGAACAAAAAGAAGTCATTGGGTGCCAAATCAGGACTATATGGCAGATTACCCTTCAAATACTCTGTTGTTAGATGAGATGTGTGTGTGCGCTCGCATTGTCTTGATGAAGAACGATCCTACGGTTCTTGTTGGTTTTCCTTACTTCACCAAAGACTTCCGGCAAACAAATGGTTGTGTACCATTCGGCATTGACCATTTTACGTTCCTCTAAAGGCACTGTTGCCACATGGCCAGTTTTGCTGAAAAAGCAGGCGACCATTTGCTTCGAGTGCAAACAACTTTTGTTGGCTTTGCTTCATCTTGAAATACCCATACAGTTGGCTGCTGTTTACGTTCCTGCTCATATGCATAGATCCATGATCCCTCACCTGTTACAATCTTATATACGTCTTTTGAGGTACCACCATTGTATTTCTTGAGCATTTTTGTACACCAATCGACACAAGCATCTTTTTGAGATTGCGTCAAATTATGTGGAATCCAATGAGAGCAAACCTTTTTCACAGCTAAATAATCATGTAATATTTTATATATGCTGGTGGAACTAATGCCTAAGGTTGCCTCAATCTCACAATATGTCGCATGACAATCTTTCATTATTAGTTTTTGCACAGCATCAATGTTTTCTGGCACAACAACTGATTTTGGACGACCTTCACGAACTTCATCGTTGAGCGAACGGCGGCCACGATTAAATTTGTTATACCAGCGTTTCACAGTGGCAAAGGATGGAGCTTCATCGCCAAATGTGGAAGTTAGTTGATTGATGCACTCCTGTCTTGATAATCCACGTCGAAAGTCGTAATAAATCATTGCAGAACATTTTAACAAGTTAATTCCATGTTTTTGTTGACACACAATTTTCAAGTTAGTGTAAACAAAACAAATGACGCTCTATTGACAAAATGAAGTAGATTATGGTCAAAAATGTCAAACTTTCCATTGGAAACGTCAGATGGCACCTAAAACATTCAGGGTTGCCAAGGCTGAAAATTAAATAGTGCCCCTCATAACAGTTCAATTTATGAAACTAAATGTGTTTGTTCAGATTCACCTATAACTAAATAAACTGTTTAGCAAAGTGTTTAAGAGGCTATGCGCAGGCACTGCGGTTTGTTTCTGATTTCCGGATGAGCCGCCATTGTACTTTTGCAACGTCTTGAGAAAATCACTACGTTTCCATGGGGAAATGAAATCGATTTGAGTCCAATTCCATACTTAATGCGATCTGCATTTCCATGTTAAATTCAATACGTATTGAGATCGATTTGGATACACAAAGTTCGAGAATAAAATAATTCAAGTTTTTATGTTGGTCAACTTGGATTTAGGTTGCCGAACCTATTGAACATGTGTTCATTTGTTTTTCTGTATATTTTAAGTGGGTTTTGAGGTTAGTGAATGTTTCTGAGAAAAACAAATTGCGAATTATGGAAGCGATAAATGTGGCTTTGCTGTGTGTTTTATTACGCACGTGATTAATGATTTCCACTTACAAAAACAAAATGACGAGTGTGCAGCGTGTTACAACGAATATAGTAGAGGATAATATCTTTGGCGTATTCAAAACGATTTGAATACGGTAGATGTTTCGATGCAACAAATTTCGATCCGATCCTACTTTCTAAGAGTTGGCCATTGTTTAGCAATAATTGAACTTCTTTGTTAGTGATGCAAAATTGTTGCTCAGATGGCTTGGGTTGTGTTTTAACCTATAGTGCTATATGTTATTTAACTTGTTGACTCATAAAAGGTTAAAAAAACAGTGGTATACTGATATTAGTCATTAAATGAATGATTTCTAAAGTCTGAAGTTAAGAACAGTTTACCCAGTACCTTTAATCACAGATGCCGAACTGTTCAGGTACAACTTTTATTTGTCTACTCTTGGTAGTGTGTGTTAGAAGTTCAGGATGTAAGGCAAAATATAGGAATAAGACATATGTTTAAAAGCTAATGATCTCCAAGCTGTGCAATATACTGTATTCGCATTCTGTCTGAAGCAATTTCCTCTCACGGGTACGTCATCCTCCACGTGGTGCTGCCATGTGCTCGGCGAAGTGGTACATTTAAGTTTAGTTTACTGCTCCTTTCAGCTGCTGGGTGACTAACCCTTGATTCTCTGATCTTCCCTGTGTATCCACAGTGTCATCTTTTGTGTGGTTGGTGAATTTAAAGATTCAACTATCATGTGTTAGAACTTCAAATTTTATAATTCAATACTTGAAACTTTTGATGGATGCTCCTTCCCATAAGTTCAGTTCTACAGGGTTATGCACTGAGTTTAGCAGTGTGACTTTTTGTTCCATATTGTGATTTTCTTCACAGAAGTAATTGTCTACATCTGATTTCTGAACCTTTTAGTCTTGTGCTTTTGTTTCTCTGGGCTTTTCCTATGTTTGTTTTGTTACATTCTTAACAGTGTATTTTATATAGAACACAATATAATATGGTTTATATTAACGTGTGTTTTTTTTCATGACACAAGTCTAGTCCCCATAAGAATAAGAATAATTTTATTGTCATTGAACTTTTACAGTAATAGACGTCAGATAGTATAATGCTAGTATAGGCTATTTACAAAATTATATTTACATTATTATTGGTACTAAGATGTACCTACTCATCAAAAAATTCTTGTAGTGAATAAAAAGGTTTAGTAACAAGCCAGTCATACAATTTATTCTTAAAACTAGGTATGGGACTTTGTTTTAACTTTACTGGTAGCTTATTATACAATTTAGAGCCAAGTATTTCGAAACTCTTCTGTGTTGTAGTCAATCTACAATATTGTATATCAATCAGTTGACATGATCTAGTATTATAAGAATGAATGTCTTGTCTGTTTTGTAATTCTGATATGTGTTGTTTTATAAACAATATCACTGTGTAGATGTACAAATTAATTACTGTCAAAATTTTTAATTTCTTAAATAATGGTTTACAATGAGCTAATTTTGATTCATAAGACATGCGAATAGCTTTTTTCTGTAATACAAGAATATCATGAATGTGAGTACTGTTGCCCCAAAGTAAAATGCCATAAGAAATAATGCTGTGGAAGAAGGCGAAATATGCAGATCTAATGTATACTTCAGGAACATGCATTTTCAATTTCCTAATCAAATGTATTACTCTAGAGAGTTTAGTTGTTATAAACTCTATATGCGGTGCCCAGGTTAATTTATTATCTATTATAACGCCTAAGAATTTTACTTTATCCGTGTAATTTGTACTATGTGTATCTCTACAGTTAAAAATCATGGGTTGTGTCTTTTGTTTATTAAGCAGAAAGCCATTAGCTCTGAACCATTTGTCTGCTTGGGTCAGTGTGATTTCTGTTGTGGATTTGAGTGTCTGTAAATCTTTACTCATATTAAAAAATGTAGTGTCATCTGCATACAAAGTAGAGTGAGAGTCTACAAAAGATGGTAGATCATTAATCATTACTAAAAATAATAAAGGTCCGAGAATTGAACCTTGTGGGACACCATATTTAGTTTCTGCTATTTTTGACTTCTTACTGCCTATGCAAACTTTCTGTTTTCGCTTTACTAGGTATGATCTAAGTAGTTCAATTGCTGGGTTTTTTAATCCATAGAATATTAATTTGTTAAGTAGATAATTGTGGTCCACGCAATCAAAAGCCTTGCTTAAGTCACAGAAAGAGGCCTGCGCACAATTTTTGTTTTCAAATGCTGTGAGTACTTCTCTTGTTAATGAAACTATTGCATCACAGGTAGATTTCCCTTTCCTGAATCCATATTGCGATTTGGTAATAATGTTGTTCAAAATAATTATATAATTGAGTATACATAATCGATTCTAGTACTTTTGAGAAAGTGGGAACAAGAGATATTGGACGGTAGCTAGCTGTTAGACGTTTATCTCCGTTTTTATAAATTGGAATGACTCTGGACAGTTTCAATACTTCAGGGAAAACTCCCTGAGCCAAGCATTTGTTTAAACAGAATGTGAGGGGTTCATTTATGCAGTCTATAACCTTTTTTAGTAAATTATTAGAGAAACCATAGATGTCGGTGCTATCAGATGGTTTGAGTTTAATCACTGTCCTTAGTACTGTTTCTGGAGTTACTTGCAAGAAGGTAAATTCAGGGTGTTGACTATTCTTATTTTCTTTTATTAAATCAATTGCTGTTTTATCAGGAAGCACAATATTGGTTCTAATTTCTTCGACTGATGTTATGAAGAAGTTATTAAAGTCATCAGGGGTGATTTCTATTTCGTCGTGTTCGGAATATTTAGCAACAGAATTGATCAGATTCCATGCTTTCCTACATTTGTTATTTGATAATTCTATACTTTTCAAGTTATGAAGTCTTTTCGCTTCATCTATGGCAGCTTTATATTCATTTCTTGATGTAACATAGAGTTGCTTGGCCCTGTCCGTTTTTTCTCTCCTAAATAAGCCTGAATATGTCATTGTTCTTCTTTTCAGGTCGGCTAAAGTAAGCCCAGTATATCTCAAAGGTGAAAAAAGCTGTTTTAACTTCTGGTGAATCAGTTTATGTATTACAAAAAAACTAAAATATATTGATGAACAACCTTAGATTTGTATAAGTATTTCCTCTTTCAGGTTGGACCCAGCATTAATAAGGCCTGGGCGAGTTGATTTGAAGGAATATATTGGATATTGCAGCGGCAGGCAATTACAGCAAATGTTTCTACGCTTTTACCAAGGAGAGAGATCATCTGCATCTGCAGAGAAGTTTGCAACAAGTGTCCTTGAATGCAATAAGCCAGTTAGTCCTGCTCAAGTTCAAGGGTACTTTATGTTTCACAAAGAAAGCATGGAAGATGAAGTACTCAGTAATGTTGAAAAGATATGGAGCCTTGTTTAGCCACAGATACAGTTATTGTGAGAAAATCCAGTATTGATGGTGAGGTTAAATGTAAAACCATTTGCTCAGAGAATAGTATTTGTAATCCATTCTAAACTCTTGTCAGCAATTGGTTGAGGTTAGAGTGAGTATTTGAGCGAATGGGTTACAGCAATAGCTGCCTGGTACCACTTTATCCACTACAACTTCCTCTAGAGGGGACCACTGTGTGGCAACTCATATTTCATCAGCTTACAAGTTTGCCTTTAGGCAGTGCTGTAACTCACTGTAAAGGATCATGCATAGATACAGACTTTGTCCTTCTCACGAAAGGAGAGAGCTGCAGAAAGAAAAATCATGCAAATAATTTTTATATGCAAATAAATTATTTATCAGACAGACAAAAGTTGTTATTTTTCCTTTTCTTTTCACTCCTTTTTATTTTCTGTACTACTTACCTGTTTTAGAAGTATTGCATTCAATCCAAAAGTGTGAAATAAAGATTTTATAGAAAATGCATGTTTAGAAAAGCATTATGTGTATGCGTTTGTGTGAATACCATAATTTAAAAATGAAATTTGAATATACAAATCAAAATTCATACCTACTGTCCATTCCAAACCAGAGCGCCTCTCACTGTAAACAAACTCTTTGAATCATCCGCGCAATCCCCACCCCTAATGGCTGCTTGTTGAACATTGTTTCAATCTATAAAAAGGTAGAGTAGTGGAATAAATGTGTGTGAAGTGTTGAGTATAGAGAAAAGGCCAAATAATGTGGATAAAGATAAATAGGGCGAAGGGGATGGAAGTTTGTATAGGATTAGGCATAGTGTATAACCCACCAGAAGTCTCGGAATTTTATAAGGACAATTTATATATAAGGCTGAATGATAGTATGGAAGAATTAAGAAGCAAAAATCCTAACATAGAGTTCATTGTAGTAGGGGATTTTAATGCAAGAGTAGGGGAATATAATCCAAGAAGTTTAAATGTAGAAAGTGAATGTATCTGGGAAAAAAATGAGGAAAAGGAGAGGAGAAGTAGAGATAAAGTGATAAATGCAGAAGGTAGAAAGTTAATAGAATTCTGCGAACAGAATAATTTAATAATATGTAATGGATACAAAGGAGAGGACCAGTGGGGAGAGTTTACATTTGTAAGTGTAATCGGCCAAAGTGTAATAGACTATATGATATGTAGTATAGGAATCGAAGAGGTGATGGAAGAATTCAAGATTATGAACATAATAACAAATAGTAGTCATTTTCCATTAAAGATGAAAATAAGACTAGGGTTATGTTACAAGGAAGATGAAAAATTAGCATTAAAACAAATCAGAAGTTACAAATGGAAAGAGGAGAATGCAGAACAATTTAGGTGTAATTTAACTTCCAAGTGTGGTGAATTAAGGAAACTTGGTATTAGAGAAGCATTACAGTGTGGGAGGATAAAGGGAGCACTGGAAAGGCTAGAATCAATGGTTAAGTGGGCAGGTAGCAGGATGGAAGTGAAGCCTAAAGTGAATGTAAATCAGTGTGGGTGGTATGATGAAGAGTGTGGAAAGGCTAAGAAAGAAGTGATGAAAGAAATGGATAGATGGAGAAGGTCAGAAGAGGAGGAAGATAGGCAAATTTTTTTAGCAAATAAAAGGGGTTATAAATGTCTACTAGATGAGAAAAAGCAGGATTGGCAGCAAAGAATGGGAGAAAAGATTAAGGAGGCGGTCAGAGGGAAAGAAAATAAATATATATGGTCAGTTGTTAAGGAAATGTACAGAAAGAAACAGGTAGTTAATAAGATAACACCAAGGGAATGGAAATATCATTTCGAAGGTTTATTGGGGGGAGGAAGAGTTCAAAAAAGTGAAGTATATTGGGGAAATTTTGAGAACAGAGTGGAGCACTTAGACATAGAGGTAGAGTATGAAATAAAAAAAATTAAAACAGAAGAAGGCTACAGGGGCCGATGGAATTCTGGGGGAATTTTGGAAAAATTTTGGGGAGTTAGGTGAGGGTACAAAGTTGTTGACACAGCTATTTAACAGGATCAAAGAGAAGAAAGTGATACCGGAAAGCTGGAAAGTGAGCATTATTGCACCATTGTATAAAGGAAAGGGAGATACAAATAATCCAAGCAACTACAGAGGAATTAGTTTATTATCTATATTAGGCAAGATATACACTGGTATATTAGCTAGAAGATTATATGAGTGGGCAGAGAGGGAAGATAAGTTATCAGAATACCAAACAGGTTTCAGGAGAGGAAAAAGAACAATAGATAACATAATGATAATTCAAACTATAGTAAACAAATATTTAAGAAATAAAAGGGGTAGGGTATACATATTTTTTGCAGACTTCGAGAAGGCTTTTGATACTATAAACAGAGAGGCTTTGGCATATAAATTGAGGAACAAAGGAGTCAGCACTGCATTCATCGAGGGGGTACAAAAATTGTATGAAGGAATTAAATTTTGTGTAAAATGTGGAAGAAATAGTACTACTGATTATATACAGCAAAATTTAGGTCTAAGGCAAGGTTGTAAACTCAGTCCAATATTATTTAACTTATTTATAGATGATATTTTAGATAGAATAATGAAAAGTAATAAACACTGTCCAGTCATAGGGAAAAAGGAAATACCAGGGTTACTATTTGCAGATGATCTAGTAGCTGGGGCAGTAACAGTGATAGGGTTGCAACATGCTATTAATGAAATTGCAAAATTTTGTATGGAATGGGGGCTAAAGGTGAATACAAAAAAGTCCAAGATAGTGTTCAAGAAAGGATCAAAATTAAAAAGAGAGGAAAGATGGTATATAAATGGAGAGCAAATAGAGGTGGTAAAAGAATTTGATTACTTGGGCATTAGATTCTCAAGCAACGGGAAGTGGGAAGCACAAGCTAAATATGCACAATTGAAAGGAAAGCTAGCGATGAAAGCTGTTAGAGTTTGCTTGTGCAAAACACCCACGCTAACAATGAACTGGTTGGAAAGGCTATATGAAGCTGTAGTAGAGTCAAAAATGTTATATGGAATAGAAATATGGGGGGTGGCAAAGGGATGGATTAAGATTGATATAGTCCATAGAATGTTTTGTAAAGAAGTTTTGGGTTTACCCAAGAGTTCACCAAGGGGCGTGGCACTGGCAGAGCTAGGAAGGGTAGGGAGAAAAGGTATAATAGTGGAAAGAATATTGAAGTATTGGTATAGATGTTTAAATTTAGAAGATAATATATTAAAAGAATGTATACAGTTTCAAAAAGCTGTCCTAGGAGAAGAGTGTTGGTTAGGGGAGATGGGAAATGTCCTAAAAGAAATTGGCATGAGGAGTATTTTCCTATTAGATAAATATAATAACAGTGGGTTTTGGAAAGAAGTGAGATTGAGGGTGGAAGATATCGAGAAACAAGAGATATGGGCTAGTTTTGAGGATAAAAGGTCATTGATCTTGTATAAATCAGTTAAAAGAAATTGGGGAAGGGAGAAGTATGTAGATATATGTAATCAATTTGGTAGAAAAGGTCTGGCGTGGATGCGCACAGGAGTAATATTTTTAAAAAGGAATGGATATAATGGTTCGGGGAGATGTATTGTGTGTGATGAATCGGGTAGTACTTTTCATTGTCTAATAGAATGTGATAAGGTTAAAAGGTGGAGAGAGGTTATATGGAATAAAAAATGGGACAAGTTAAACAAAGAAGCAGTAGCATTAAGAATGTTGGGAAGCACAAAAGTAGAAATAATTAAAATGATGGGGACATTTTTAGGCGACACAAAGGATAAGTGGATAAGGAGCTTAAGAAAGGTACAGCTGAACGAACATAGTTTGTAAAGTGGAGAGATGGTATAGTAGCTTTATCCCAATATATACAGCCTAGGGGCTAAATATGGGGGAGCTAGAAAACTGGTGCACTAGACATAAGTTTTAGATATAAGCGTTATTTGTATTATTGTAATAATGATGAAATAAATATTACATTACATTACATTACATATAAAAAGGTGCCCTGCAAGAGAATCATAGTTAAAATGCAACCTGAGATAACAATCGATTTTATAAGTATGCAGAAATTAACATTTTACTTATGTTAATCACAATCCTCAGGCAAAAGTGCAACACTCAAATCCAAATCCTCCAAAGATGACTCAGCTGCCATATCGGAATCAGAACTACTCTCCAAAATAATGACAAGCTTATCCACAATTCCACAGCACTGTCGCACACAGAGCAAGTTCCCACATTTGATTTTCCTACTCTATGTTCTATTATGTCTGTTTATATTCCCTGCCACTTTGGTTACACTTTTCACTGAAATGCCTGTAAACTCGGATGTTAATCTCGTAATATCCATTTCTGCAAGTGCCAGGTATTTTTCTAGTAGTGAGTTGAGTAGATTATTTGTTTTTTGCCACTTTTTAACAGTTTCCCACTTTTGTGTTTGAACAGTTTACTTGTACTACATGCACCTTCTTCTGTCATGAGAACTCAATACCAACTGGCTAAATCACAAGATTTGACCTGAGCTGCGCATATGTGCACTAGCGTATTATAAATGACTGTTCGCAAAGTGTTTATTTGGTACTCAGATAGCACCTCTGGGAATTCATGGCTGCATTTCTGTATGTGCAAGAGAATGGCAGTCATCCATACAGTTGGTAATTAACAAGCAACATACTCTCAGCATTAGCGCAGTAGCAGACTAAAATCATATTTTTTAATCTCTTAATAGTTTGTATATATCCGTTACCTTTAGAAATGAGTTCTTATGATAACTACAACAAAATGTGCAGTTCTATACCTTTCCTGCCCTAATATTTCATGATACAATACATTGTATTGTATTTTATTTCTGCAATGTAACTACATTTTACCGGATCGTCCAATTATACAAAAATATAACAGTGTATATATAAGAAAATGAGAGGTGAAAAAGTACCATATTTTACAGTGTGTTTATCTTTTCATTTGTTATCTGTTTCATTTGTGAAGGTAAATGATTGTACATATCTTTGGTGTTATGTTCTATGCATTTGTGATTTAGTGTCCCTCTTCATCTATTTCTGAAATATTATGGTATTATGGTTATGAACATTCATATTTTTGTTCTGATTATTGTAACTTTTTACAGCAAATTTAATACATTCGTGTATATATATAGTGAAGGTAATGTTAAAATTTTGAGTGTCTTATATGCCGTTCTACATGTATCAGTTATTTTTTCATTTTTAACGTTATACGTATTGCTCTTTTTTGCAACTTGAATATCTTTAAAACTGAGGATTTTTGTGCTGTGCTCCATAGAACAACCCCATAACTTAAGTGGGAGTGGATGAAGGCATAATATACTTGTATGATACTTTTTCTATCCATTATTTGTGTTTGTTTTAAAATATATAAGGCTGTGTTAATTTTTTTTATGACTCTCTCAACATGTCTGTTCCATTTCAGACTACTATCTATGATTAACCTCAAAAAGTTTGTTTATTTTCTATTGTTAATTTAATGTTGGCCTGTGTTTTATTACTCACACTGATTTGCATCCACTGTGTTTTGTTTATATTTAATGCCATCCCTAGGTTTGCTAACTGTCTGCTAATTATATCTAGCAGTGCATTTGCTTTTTTTGTACTTCTATTTCTGTTTTTCCCGTGACTACAATCGTGGTGTCATCTGCATAATCAATAGCTATTCCCCCTGCATCTTTTATATGTTTAAATAAGTTATAATGTATATTAGAAATAAGTATGGTCCTAATTTTGAGCCTTGTGGCACTCCATGTGTTATTGTTTTAAAAGCTGATTTGATTTTAATCAGATTTTCGCCTGTATTGTGTATAATTTCAACACATTTTTCTCTGTTTTGTAAATACTAGCTTAACCATTTTAGTGGAGTGCCCCTAATCCCATAATTTTTAAGTTTTTCTAGTAGTTTTTCAATGTTTACACAATCGAATGCCTTAGAGAGGTCTAGGAAGATTGCTACTACATATTCTTTTTCTATTTATTGCATTTATAATGATGTCATTTCCTTTGCAGATCGCCTGTATTGTTGACTTTTTTTTTTTTTTTTTTTTTTAATACCCAAATTGGTATTCTGAGAAGATTTCAAATTTGCTGCAGAAACTCTATAGCTGTTCTAAAAATAGTCCCTCTATTATTTTGGAGAAAGTCGAGCATAAGGATATCGGTCTGTAATTTTCGATTGCTAGTTTTGAATTCTTTTTCTAGTATATTGGTCTAACTACTACCTGTTTTAACTTATTAGGAAATGTTCCAGAATTAAAAGATTGGTTGGTAAGGTGCGTAAGTATGTCTAAAAGTTCATATTTACAGTGTTTTATCATCTCATTTGTGAATTCGTCCAGCCCGCTAGACCTTTTACTTTTTAATGAGTTTATCTGTCTAGTAACTTCCTCTTCTGTAATTTCTCGTAGCATCATAGAGTTACAAACGTTATTTTCATTTATTGGATCATTATGAGTTTGTTTAATTCCTAGAATTTTTATAATGTTTATATAGTATTCATTAAAGCAGTCAGCTATGTTTATTGGATCTCGTATCAACACTTTGTTGTTTTCAATGATCATGTTTTCCATCCATTTTGGCTTGTTTTCTTTGTGTGTTACTTTTATTTTATTTTCTGCATTTCTTATTAAACTTTTATTATGCAACTTTTTTGCTACTTTTATTACATCCTTTTAAAATTTGCTTATATTTTTCTATGTAGGCGTATGATTTTTCATCCAGTCTAGGGTGTTTCAGACTGTTAAGGAATTGCATGCACTTTTTGGATATATCAGTACCTTTGGAGCACAACGTATCAAATTTTTGTTTATTACAATTAGCTTTAAGTAATGGCAAAGTTGCATCCAGACAATTTTTTTGCAATATACAAAAGTAATTAAATTTATCATTTATTTCAGCTTTTTTGTTTATCCTAACCCATTGTGTTGCTTTGAGATTATTTCTCAGTGCCTCTAGTGTATTTTCTTTTAATTTCTATCAGTTTATTGGTTTTATACTTAAGTTTACTTAAGGATTTAGCTACGATTAATTGACCATAATGGTCACTTATTCCCATTTTGATAATTGTACTACTAAAATCATCCCTATTTAAGTTAGTGTACATGTGATTAACACAGGTTGATGAATGTTTGGTTACCCTTGTTGGTTCTGTTTTTGTCAGAGTTAGGTTATCTCTTTCTAATAATTCTAGTAGCAGACTTTTCTTATTACTCTCTACAAGTACATCTATGTTAAAGTCCCTATTACAATAATATGTTTGTTTTTAGTTATGTTATTTATACACCCTTCTAATAATTTTAAGAAAGCTTTTTTGTTCACCTTTGGTGGACTATACGCTCCCAATATTATAAGTTTTTTCTTTTCTAAGGTGACTTCAGTTGCGGATAATTCACCACACATTTCTTCACAGTATTTGTTACATTCTATTTCTTCATATTTCATCCCATTTGAAACATAGATTACTACCCCCCCCCCACGTTTGTATTTTTTTCTGCAATAGCTGGGCCCTAAGGTGTAGTTTTCATAACAATTTACTTTTAATTCATTCATCTGCCTTGAGCCCATGTTCAGAGAATGTTATAACATCTGGCTGCATAGTTAGGATGTTTTTCCTTGTATTAAGGAACTATTTATGTTGGTGTAAGAGTGTGTTCTTGGGTTTGTGACAAGCAGAAGCACATGCTTTTGTTTACATCAGAGGGAACTATGTCTTGGAATGGACAGTAGGTCTTGTTGCTAAGTCAAAAATTTCAAGGGAATTTCTCCTCCCTAAACAAACCTTTACATTGAACAATTTTTTAAACTTATTCTCTCAAAAAGAGCTCTAATGTATTTGATTAAGTCATATGCTAGGGATATTGGCATGACAGGAAAAATGCACACATACATTAAGGCTATAATGGTATTCTTTTTCAGCAGCTGGTTTTCATCTCAAATCCCTGTATGCTCTTGCGCTCCTACAACAAAATCTATTTTGAAACCATGTATGATTAAAGATGAGAATTCCATGCACTATAAAATCCCAAAGCATGCTTGCATTCATGCACTATCAAACTACAATACATACACAATCAAGTGAAAAATACATAAAAATATGCACTATCATTTTTGTAATTCATTAATTTACTTCCCTTTTTGCACAGTTAACGTCTCTAAAAATTTTCATATGAGGTATCTGTGCTTATCAGTCCAAATAATTTTGTCATGTCCAGTTCTTCATTCATGCTTTCACTACAAAATACCTTCTTCACTGAACAAAAGAATCTGTAGTCAGGGTTCCTGTTTATACACTGTCCAGTTTGTTCTTTGCATCTACTCCCACTTTACCTTGGACATAACTGAGGAATCTATGGAATTCCTTAACGATTGACATTGAGTCTACCAGTGGCAGACACGTGGCTTCTAATTTTTTTGTTGTACAGCGAAATTTAGAGAAGTTTGTCTTAATGTAAATTAAATCCTGCTGCACATTTTTTGCATTCAAATGCTGCTTGTGCATCTGATACATACAGCATCATCTAACGAGAAACTGTTTACTACCTAAACTGAAAGTAGTATTGGAGATACTTTCGAACATGTGACACAAGAAATTTTCGAAGTGCAAAGGTTCTCCAATGCGCAAGCAGACTGAAATGACTGATGACTACTAGTTTTATTGCTTCTCGCATAGCAGCCAACATGTGCACAATTGTGCATTATCATTTGGAAACATTAGCAACCAGTCACTTTTGAAAACTGAGCATGCTTTCTCTCAGGTTTTATTGCTTTACAATTACGGTAATGCAGTGGAGTAGAATTTATTGTAGTGTGAGAAGAAAAGTTTGTTAGTTCTTGGAGATATTCTTGCAAATAATAAAACTTTTAGAAATGGCTCATCCAATTAATAAGATGGATCTGTCGGTTTACCTCAGTGATACAAAGAACACCTAGATGCTCCCATTTGTCAGTATTTGTAGCATCCTGACACGAACAGTTGTTCAGCAGACCCTTTCCAGGAACTAATGGAAGACATTAGGCAGTCTAACCTGTGGTGTAGTGATTAGGTTTAGTTAAAGTTTAGGCTAGGCATAGTTAAATTAACGATTCAGTGTTTAGTGTACATAGCTAATCAGCATAATTTAGGAACAATGTATACAATTATATATTTAGTGACAAAAAAGAGTGATGCAAGATAGAGAATTTGGCTGCCCTGCGTTCTTCAATATGGCTACATGCACAGTAAGTAAACAAATAATTATAAGGCTTAAATTATTAATAGAACAAAAAATTCATCCAAATAAATAATTTTAAATACATATTTCACCAAAGAAATGAAGCTATACTTCAAAAACAATATGCCACAGACATTGGATGTAGAAAAAATCTTGTGTCACATGTTGTAAAGTTGAATTAAATACTGAAATATTAATTTTATTTCATACCAATTTAATGGCATCAAAATTGTCAAGAGTAAAATATTGCAGCTTCCAACCAAGTACCTGATCTTGTAAGGATGGGCTGAGGGGGTAACAGTAACTCAGGTAAACTCTTTGTAAGCAGCTACATGCAGGAACTTTTGAAAACACCTGTATAAAACATCAAAATAGACTTATTTATTTTTACAGCTTTGGGACCATTAAAACTGATATAAACCTAAATTTTACACATACCTTTTTAGTTAGGATATCAAAGTATTGACCTAGTCATAATTAAGAGCATATTGCTTATGCAACACAATGTAGCCCATGACCAAGACATGTAATGTGTTTTACATTTGGGTAGAATATTTTAATTGCTTTCCCGGCCTTCAGTATATAGGGAGCAGCATCACTTAATGGCAAAAGAACTCGGCTTTTATTTAGATTATTTGGTCACAGAATACCTAAAATATATGAAGCAGTTTCTCAGAAAATGATTTATAAAAATAGGATCTTAAATGAGAATAAAATAATTATTTAAGATGTTATTCAATTACAATATCTGATTAAAGCATACACAATCCATCATCAAATAAACTAGCAATTGTGGAGTTACTTGCTTTTTGCAGAATTTTACAGCACACTAAACGAGTTGACCAGGCCCATCCTCAGTTAATTTTCCTACAATTAGGTTAACAACATAGCGCCCCAAAGGATCAGTTGTTTCATCTACAGATGTCCATATGTTTGAAGTTCCTAAGTCCTTGCAAGTTTTATCCAATATCTGGTTAGCAAAACGAAGTATTTTTATACGTGTGAAAATAGGTTTCAATTATGTTTACACAAAATTAAATTTACTTTGTCAAATACATTATGTAGGCCTACCTGATTATAAGATTTTGATACGTAAATTTACGTCAGTGTCAAGGAATCGGGAATATCTTTTGATGTATGCTTCTCAAAAAAAAAACCTTAAGAGTTGGGTTTCTGAGTTTCTCAGGTGGTATATTTGCTCCTACAAGAGCATTGCACAGGTCCATGTAAAGATTATTTTGTGAAGCCTTAGGTGCAGGAGCAGTAATAAATGACTGGATTTGGTATGTTGCACATTATTTTGTTTTTCTCATTGTTGCAATATGTGATGCAGATGCGACATGCTGTTAGATTTGAAATTATTTTAGCAGATTTTATCTGAAATTTTAGAAGTACCAGTTACGGATATCATTTTTAAAAAAAACTAGCATTCTTATTTAATTATTTTAAATAAATTTTGGAATTTTTTACAAATCACAAGTGTCTAGAACATTTTCGGAAAAAGAATAGCTTAACTCTTTACAATAACATTCACAAATACAATGTCCCATCTAATCTAATAAAGTCCTTTCCTTTATCCACTATGTAAGGACTACACTTCTGGAACTTTTAATTGGAGGCATATTAGAAGCACATTAACAAATGCAAAAAGAATAACATGGACATTTACCACTTACGAGGTTCACACACACACTGCAAAGACAGCTTAGCAAATGATTTCAGCTTTAGAAGAATCAAAATTCCACCAAGACCAGTCTGCAGCTGTCTCTACATCGTGTCAGCCCAAGTGCCTAACTTAGAAGGCTAAATTTCCATTGTTGCAAAATCAAAGATTTGCTGATGATTGTTGTGGATAAATAAATCTGTTTATGACAGAGGGCTGTTGGTAAAAATTCTGGGAAAGTTATCCTATTGTGCGAATCTCGACTTTCTATTTCTGTTATTTCCCCCCCCCCCTTTCTTTCTTCAATCCTGATTCCTGAAGCAAAAATAAGGATCATAAAATCAAAAAACTGAAGTATCTACTCAAAGCCATTAAAACATGTATAATTAAGCTTAAAATGCCTTATATGTGCATTATGCATGTTTTTACCCCCAAAAAGATCAAAATATGCATGGAAAAAGTACAATATTTGGTATCAGAAAGTAATTAAATTCTCATCTTTATTAATGACAGTAAATATAAGCTTTTGTATGAGCAGGATAGATATACATAGGTACAGAAAGTTGTGTATTGTTACACATATCTGTGCACTGGAAGTAAAGGGTATATTGTCTTTTTCATAAAATTGGCATTTGGGCATGTTTTTGTAGTTTTGTGCTATTTTATAGGGTGCAAGGGTCATTCTTATGCATAAGAAGTCTACATAGCTTTTTATTAACAAAGATGCTAATTAAAGAAGCATAGAACAAATTTTCTGTCTTGCAAAATCCTTTACCTCTTATGTGTACAATGAAGTGTTTAAAAAGACAGGAAAACTCTGAGATAAAATATTGTCAAATTATGGAAAATTAATTGACATTACGATTCATACTGCTCCGGTTACCAGATTACTGGCAGGACATGCTTCAAGCACCTATTGGCCCCATTCTCAGCTGCTGGTCGACTAACCAGTGATTCTCTGATCTCCTGGATATTTGCAGCATCATCTGGTATGGGATTGGTGAATTTAAAGATTAAACTATTGGGTAAATTGTCATACTGTTTCCCTCGTTTGTGTCACTTTTGCCCGCATTAGGTCTTACGCTGCTCTAACGTAATGCTGCCAACATATGAATAATGCCACCGAAGCCGGTAAGATACTCAGCCTCAAAGTGTAGCCGAGAGATTGAGGGCCCTCAGCCTCAAAGCGTAGCCGAGGGATGTTTTTTAGATGGAGAGGAGTGCAGCAAGTTGCGGCCAATAGGCCGCAACTGCGAAGCGACGACAGAGCGTAGCCCAGGGATCTGCGCGTCTAAAACTCCAATGATTCACGTTCACAAAACAACAGCACATCGCATATTCAGTGCATTTCACTGATTATTTAGGTTGGCAGTACCCACTTTGCATGGAAAAATGGCTACGTTTGTTTTCTTCCTAACGCTATTTGCCTATATAAATAAAACACTTAAAACGGGTAGGTAGGTGGGTACTAGATATTGGAGAGACCACATCATGTTCTAAAATCACTCCTAAGGTAAGTAATTTCATTGCTTTTTCACTTCCTTATTCCTAATTTAGGTGGGTTAAAAGAAAGACCTAATGCGGGCAAAAGTGACACAAACGAGGGCAACAGTATGACAATTTAGCCAAACTATTGTCTGCTGAAATTTCAAATTCACTTTAGAAAAATAAATAGATAACACTCTACCACTTTTGGACCTAAAACTTGACAGAATAAAGTTTGGAATTTACAGAAAAAGCCAATAATTTCAACCCTAGATTACAAAACATGCCGCAATCAACAATCTTAACTTACAGATTGGTAAACATGCCATTAAACAAGCAGGAATATGAGAAAGAATACAGATACATATTAAACACTGTTGAACATAATGGGTTCAAAACTGAATTAGTTCAGAAGAAAATTTTAAAAAAGTTAGAGAGGTAGAAACAGCTCAAGAAAATAACTACATTGACAACGATAAACTGAAGTTCGCATACCACCCAACAAATTCTATAACATTTTTAGAGTTGACACATAGTCCTTGCACTGCAAAATAAATATTTCTTAAAAAACTGCTGAAATCAAAACACATATAGAATCCCAACACAAAGGACACCAGGCATGTGTAAAATAGACTGTCTAGAATGCAACAAAACATACATTAAGAAAACAAACAAGACTAACACTTCAGAAATATCGGATACAAACAGATCAATCAGCCATAGCCATATTTAAGAAGAAAATCACAATATAGCACAAAAAGTCAAGCTGTTAAAATTAGTATATAACCCCTTAGAATGAAGCTTATGGGAAGAAGCATATATAAAAGATTTCAAACATAGAATTATGAAATACTTTTTAATTGGAAGACATAGTGAAAAGATAAATATAATGTATAGAAGCGGTTGCAAATATACAATTTCACTAAAATAGGTTAAATACCTCAGTAACTAGTTTCGAGGAATCACTTTCTTGTCAGGAAGTCAACATTCAGTTGTTTCTCATGATTGCATGGAAACAGTATGCAGTTTTAAGGCTAGCAAATAGCGTCTAGTTCTTAAACATTTGACTATCACTGTTCCCTTTGTATCTATAATGAAATGTGTAATGTAGCTATTTCTGCAAAGGTTTATTTGGATTAAAATGTAGTAGATACAAAAGCTTTAGTAAGAATATTTTGTATACCCACTAATAAATGATAAGAGGATAGAGAAAATCATGCGAATGTAACATGGAATTTTTTTGTATGAAGTCACCAAAAAGTTTAGATTTGTAGATATGAATGCTGAGGCAGTATTTTAATACCTGAATAATTTCAATTGTATTTTATAAGTAAATTCAATAACAGCCCACTTTGAAACAATATGCATGTAATAATTATTTAAATGTATGTAACAGTCATTGCATATGCTTATTTTTATTGTAAAAACATATTTTATAACATTATGTGAATACATTATATACTTTAATAATGCAAGAGCTGTGAGAATAATAAGTTTTGAGTTGCTAATAATGAGGTAAGCTTGTAGCAATAATGAGTTTAAGAGTTTGAAAAGTTACCAACCATGATTATATCAAAGATAAGGTAAATTTAGTAACAGTTTAAAATTAGCCAATCAATAGCAAGGAAAAAGTTTAAGTAAAATGCAGATATTCTATTGGACTAGAATTAGCCAATCAGAGACTTGAAATACCGAAGCTTACGAGTTTTTACCATTGAAAGTTGCTCAGTTGCTGGCAAACCTTGGTAGTGAACAGATGTAAGATGTGTTCTCTACGTGTGAATCATAAAATATGTATATGCGCTAAGTGAAAGTATTGAAGATTCTCGCAGTTCTTAAAAAGTGTAGTGCTTTATAAAAATGTGCAAGAATTAATAAAGGAAGTGAATATAAAAACTTAAGTTCTGTGATGTCTACAATCATTGTTACACCGCACCCTAACTAAGATATATGTGACTCTACAAACAAGACTGACGCAGCCGAGGCAAATTAAAAAATAAATAATATATAGAAGCAGTGTTAATAACAAAGTTAAATATTATAGTGTAAAACTTGGAGTGTAATAACAAAAACACATCTTAAAATCAGCCTCTCATACGTAGCAGCACAAAATAATGATCAAGTTAAATAAAAATTACGTAATAAACATTCTACTTCAAGTTGGCTCCCATACATGGGGCAGATATAAAATAATTTATGTAATTTATTATGTAAGCAAAATAACGATCTTCAAGTTAGGTTCCACATGTGGGGTAATTAAAATTACATAACAAAACAATACCTACTTCAATGCCAAATCATTTTTTAATTCATCTTTCAATAAATAATGCCATTGTTGTCGAACTCATTTACAACAGATGCAAAGCTTTCAAAATTTATTCCATAGTACAAAACCGCATTTAGCCATGTGCCTCAACGCATAACTACTGGTGCAGGAGGAAGAAGAAGATTGGGACATTTTCTCTGAAGAGATCAATCAAGTGATTTAAGAAAGATTTTTTCCCCATTTGATACAAGCTTATCCACATGGCCATATAAGAGTCTGGTACATTTACATAATCTATGCTTTTAACATGAATAATTTTAGGAAAACTCACGGAAAAGACGACCTGCTTTTATCAGTATGGTGCACCATCAGTGAGAAAGAGTAATACATTGCTGTATGTTATACCATTTGGCCACATCTTATGCATAGTTTCATGAATAACCTCACAATCATATTTTTTGCTGCAGAGAGTTCTTTACACTCCACTAAATATGACTGCTCACTATTTCATCATTTTTCAATACATTGACATTTCTTATTTTTCTGAAATCTTGGGTTTCATCAAGCTCATCCAATGTTTTTCATTTTCACATGTTGTCCTAATTTTTTGCAAAGTTGCATCATAGCATGTAGGAAGGTAGTTTTTTCTTAATGTTGATCCTTCAGAGGCTCAATATTGATATATTTAGTCAAAAAGTTCCTAAGTTGCAGTATTTACTTTTTTGTCTATGGTTGGCAAAACAAAACATTATTGTCTGCGGTAAAGTTTTTAAAGTCGTTGACATATTGCTAAAGATGCATTTTAACACTTGATTTAACTTTCGGCATGTTTTCAAGATGCACAAGTTCAAACTCTTATTCACAAGAACTGAAGAAGGAATGCGGTCTGCATGCATCATTCACACTGGTTCAACTCTAATTATTATGAGTCTGGGTTAGTCTACACACACAGATGTAAGTAATTATAAACATAGTGATAGGAGAGGTCATAAATGCTAATGACAAATAGCTTCAGCTCACTTAAATGATTGGGAATGCCAATACCCTGCATCAGGTAAATTTCTTTAGGGAAGTAGGCTTGAAAAATCTCTTAAGTGGATGCTAAATCTCACAAGTATTATTATTTATTGCAAGTGCTCAGTGTAGCAGTATAAACATATTATGAAATATAGATAGCAGATGAGGAATAACCAGGGTGTCAGCAAGTTTATTCTATTTACCTTATGCACCATGATATGGTGAACATTCTCTGATTCCCGTGATGTAATACAATTCATACTGTATATATGTATAATCAAATAAATTCAAAATTATGTAGGATGAATAATAGCAAAAATCAAAGATTAATTCAAATTTATGGACGATTATATGAAAATATGCATTTTGATTTTTATGAGGAATAAGATTTCATATTTATGCTAATGACCCTTTATTCAGAATTTTCCCCTTTTTGTGGGAATTTATGTGTTTGCAGAAAAAATATTTACCTAATAGTCTGCTCCCTATAACTGTAACATGGTCTTTATATGCAAATGAAAGATTAATCTGAAACAAAATTATTCTAAGATACAAAGGGAATCTGAAATTTTCTAAAACAATAAATAAATGAATAAAACTTCAGGTGCAATAAGGTTTCAAGGCAAGAATTAGCAGCTCTCAGAACTGTGAAGTTATAGCGAAATGCTTACAAGTAAGATACTGCCCTGTTTCAGATATTCTTACAATTTCAATTACCCTAGCAGGAGCAATAAAGGACAGTGGCTGCAATGCTACATGTTGATATACAGTAAAAACCTGCTTAACTGAAGGGGCCAAGCTGTTTTGGATAATCAATGGTAACAATTTTAAGCAGCAAACAGAAAAAGAATATCATATTCCAAATGCATAACAATGTTTAATCAATTACTATTGCACACAGTATTAAAATATGCATTACAGTATTTACAATGACTATTTCATAGTCTATAACTTTTTCTGAACTTTGTTCTCACAGCGCTTACGAACAGCAATATCACGCCACCGTTTGATAAGCAGTGTTGATTCACTGCTTTGTTCCACAAAATGCAAGGCAACCTAAAAAGTTTTTGTTATTAATGGTGTCGTAATTGAATATCTCCCATTAAAATCTGAACAAAATTTGTAGTCTAATGATTACTTCTAATGATTTGAATACCTTGTCTGCTGTCACTCCATTGCTAACTGCTTCTAGTTTCTGTTCAATGCTTATTACAACACGCTTTCTTTCACTGGCATCTTAAACACAAATAAACCACATTGACTGATACCAACAATAAAATAACACTCAGTGTGTCTGCAAGTAGTTAATACTTGTTATAATGGTACAATATTTCTTGTAATGTGGGGTAGGGGGCGAGGATAACTGCATACAATACTAAGCATCTGTGTTGGAATTTAGGCAAAAGAGCACTGTTGTAGCAACGTTGCCAGGGCAAATTTGAGCATCTTTTTTTTTTGTTCATTCTTACTTTCTTTTCCTTCTATTTCTCCCCCTCCCCTCTCTGCTGTTTCATTTCAGCAGGGTTTTACTGTATATATTGTACCTTATTAGCTGCTTACCTGTATAACTGAAGCTAATATATCCACAGGGGAGGTCAAGCCATGCCATTGCCCAGGGCGGCAAAATCTTAAAACATGAAGATATGTAAAAATATGACGAATTACAAGTCATACTTAAAATATAGTCTGTAAGCTTTCACTTTTAAGGCCTTTACATTTGGTGAGATGCTGTTTATTCAGGATGACATCTTCACAGAGTGCACCTGGGTGTAGGTAGGCATCGTATCTTCTAGAGGTGTTCTGTGAGGCAATCGTGGCCAGTTGCCATCCTAAATAAGGCCACTGCAGTTTTCCTTGGCATTTTTTGTACATCAATTCTATCTTTAATATTCTTATAATCTTTATCCTTTAATTTATCTTCATCAAGTCTTTGCTGTCTCTTAAAATGTTGTTTAATCATTTATTTCTATTTATCCTGCAGGTTTTATTGGTTGTATTCCACCTTTCTTTGCTAATTGATCCGCATGTTCATTGCCCAAAAGTCCAAAATGCGGAAAATGATGCAGATCAATTAATACCCAGTGCCATTGGTGAACAACAACTTAAAATATAGTGACTTTCTGGAGATTTTTTGTTGTGAAACGGGTGTCAAACAAAGCTCTAGAGTGATTTGGATGCAATCCTCATTCATGATGGCCAAAATATCACACATATGCCAGGTGTTCAACAATAAATATCATTCATAAACAAGAGTGTTTCAAGCCACTAGCTTTAGTTTATTTGCTCACATTGGTGACTCTTGGATCTCTCAGGTCAGTTATTGCCCTAGTGGTATCCTGAAAATCCAGTGTTTGTGTGTTCAGTTATAATCGGCGCAACAGTTCTAGACACGTGAAAATCTTAATGAGAGCCACAGAACAGCAAACTATTAGAAGTGCAACTCCCGTGTTAAACGTTGGAAACACGAGGGCGATCGCAGCGTGAGTAGTGATCTGGGGTTGAACTAAACTATGAAAAATCGTGCTCTCGGATGATGACGTCACTCGTAGCTACTACAGCTGTATTTTTCATACCTGCCTAGCTGTCTGCTCAGCTGATCATATGTTCCAATATTGTATCGCTACTGACGACGTACAAAGTTAATTACGTGAGCTTCAATAATCGTGATTGCACTTGGAGTTATTCATATTTCTTTTTAAAGGAGTCGATTAAAGCTCACATAAAATAACTTGTCACTGTCATCTGTAGCAATACAATATTAGAACACAATTATGATCAGTTGAACACTCACAGCTAGGCTAGTATGAAAAACACAACTGTTTATTCCTGTGTAACTTATTAAATTATCCAATAGTCGGCACATACATTGCTTTTTATATAATATTATTGGGGTTAATAGTGGTTGCTGAATGTTTCTATGTCATAATACATAATGGTCACATTTAAATTTTTGAGAGTGAATGAGATCCAGCACCTTGCAATAATTTCTTCTGCATGCTTCATAGTAAAATCTTTTGCACTTAAACTGCCTCCATGGTTTGTTTGAACTTCCAACCAACAGTAGGATGTGGAATTTGACAGGAAAATTGGAAGAATAACACAGGTTTGACACTTGTTATTTTATTCTACTCTAGATAGCGCAATACAATTTGACATGAATAACTTAATTCCATTTCCCACAAAGAAACTTCTGCACACATTATATGCAATAGTGTAGCTATTGTTTGTCATTCACTAAATTGCTATTAGCAGTGCAATAAATGTCATTAGCAAGTTTCACCACACCATTTAACACTATTAATGTCATTGTCACTCTCTGTGCTCTGACTTGAAACACCATCACTGGACACAAATAGCCACAACTTAACTCCAACTTTCCATTGTGTATATCCTAGAATTAAATAGAACACACATGTTTAAACTACCCTTAAAAGTAGGTTTCTGAAAAGAGAAATTACTTACATTAAGGAAAAATTTGTGGTTACAAACACCTTGTATTACACACTATCCACTGTAAACCAGAGTTCTCTCTGATGTAAACAAAGCATATGCTTCCTCTTGTCTTCAAACTAAGCACTACACTTATGCCAATGTAAATAATTCCTTAAACGTATTGTGTCATGAAACATTGGAGTAGGAAAGGTATAGAACTACACATTTTATTGTGATTATCGTAAGAACTCATTGTGAAAGGTTATGGATATATAGTAACTGTTAAGAGATTACAAAATATGATTTTCTTAATTCTACCTGCTATTGCATTAACAATCAAAGAGTATCTTTTTGTTAATTATCAACTGTATGGATGACTGCTATTCTCTTGCCTATATGAGAAATACAGCAATGAATTCTCAGCATTGCTATCTGAGTACCAAATAAACTCTTTGCATAACACAGGAAATATGATAAGCAAACAGTCATTCATAATACGCTAGCACTCATATGCTCAGCTCAAGTCAAATCTTCGACTTTATCAGTTAGTGTTTGAGTTGCCATGACAAAGGAAGAAGTGCATAGTGTGAATAAGCTGTTTTAACACAAAACTGGGAAACCGTTAAAAAGTGGCAAAAAAGTTTGGTTGATAAAGTGCTAAATGAGAAGGAAACAACACTTTTTATTGTAAAACCACCACCACTTTGTGTTACTTGAACAAAATAAAATTCAGTATATGCAAAGGATCCATGGATCTTTTCATTGAAGGTTCAATGAATCAGATCTTTTGAAGGATCCCTCGAACTGTTATTTATAGTGAAATTCTAAATACTTTTCATTAAAAAAATTACTAACCTTCTGTGAATTCAGAAAACTAAGCTTATATATATAAATAAACAAACCTAATGCTAACCTTCCATAAATTCAGAAACCTAAGCTTATATAAAAAAAACCTAACCTCCCATAGTAACTTGGATGCAATGTGCTGTATATGAAAAGTGTTTAAAATACGTAGTGTGTTAAAATGTTCACTATAAATAACAGATCAAAGGATCATTCAGAAGATCCAATTCATTGAAGAGATTCATGAAACCTTCACTGAAAAGAGCCATGGGTTGTTTGCATATACACAATAGTGGATGAGTATATACAATCAGACAAAAAATTCAATGCCATGCCTGGGATTCAAACCAGCAATCTTTAACTTGCCATACCACTGCTCTGCCATCTAAGACTTTCTCTACTCACAGTAAGCTATTTTCATAAGTATTCTACAAATGATTCATCATATATCATGATCAACTTCATGTTTATCATGTGTGTTAACTTAAAAGGCTTCAATACATTTAAAAAATATTAAATGCCCATTACTTCAAAACCTTTGATTTTTGCACAAAAACAACACGATCATTTAAATGCCTATACATTGCTTATAATATCCTGCAACTTAATTACTACTGCACAATGTATCTTTAAGGGAAGGATTTTGTATCATCAAAATTGCTACAAAGTTTAAATGGTAGAAAACAGACACGAAAGATTGGAACCACTTTGGAATTTCAAAGCCTCAGAACACATACTGAAGCCGCTAATTTCACTCAAAACAAACACTTCAGTTATTCTTGGAAACAAATGCTTTTGAGCATCTGTAATAACAGATTACAAGGACATTAATTGTCAAAAAAGCTACCAGAATTTCTATTTTCATACACCATGCCCAGTTCAAAAAAGGACATAGTGGCAGTTAGATAAAAATGCCCAAAAGAGGGTGAATTACTAAAATATATGTGAATGATATCAAATATCTTTCTTCCTTCTGTATTAGAAAATTTCATTTGGGCACTGTCTTAAAAGAATTATAGTATCATTGGCATGCTATCCTTGACAGTTAGTGTGTCAGTCCACCAATAATCCTACATTTTTTAATTATACAAGAGTATCACTCGCATGATCTGCATCTATGTGTTTGAATATTAGCACAGTAACATGCTAATTAATTTGCATTAAAGGTTGATTTTACCTTACCTACTTTTGGCTGTGATCTCCACCCATCAATTATGAAGTGCAAACACGAAAATTAATCGTATATTCCACTGTCTGGATGACTCACAATATCTGAAAATTAAATCAGGACAATATAAAATTCAGCAACACTAAGAAGATCTTAAAAACTTAACCTTTCATCTAGCACTCTCATGCTGGAAACTTAATAACATACCTTCAGATTCTATGTCACCAATCGGGACTCGAACCACAACACTGGAAGGAATGTAAATCGTAGGCGTATCCCCTCTGTCTGAACGGCTCAATGTATCTGAAAATTAATTCGTTATATAAAAATGTTGCAACATACAGTAACCTATCAGTTTACTACCTCATTCTACGAATATCACTGAAGTTAATAGAAAATACCAATATTACAACAAATATACATTCAATCAGAAATAGCGTAAATGTATGATTACCGTCTCGGCTTTGTTCCTGATGAAAAAACTTCGGGCGAAAACTTCCAGCTATAAAAATCCAAGATGGTCCCTTTCGTCGTGCCTCTGCCATTTAGTTCGTTACGAACGTCCAAACTTGAAACAGCCAATCAGAAAATTCGCCTTTCCCGCAAAAGTACAACTAGTGACACACCGTGTCCATGTGGGGAGTTAGTGCCTGTGTTTCCACTTAGCCAATCCCACAATCACCCCTGTGATTTAGTTCGTTACGAACGTCCAAACTTGAAACAGCCAATCAGAAAATTCGCCTTTCCCGCAAAAGTACAACTAGTGACACACCGTGTCCATGTGGGGAGTTAGTGCCTGTGTTTCCACTTAGCCAATCCCACAATCACCCCTGTGGTGTTCCCCACAGGGGTGATTGTGGGATTGGCTAAGTGGAAACACAGGCACTAACTCCCCACATGGACACGGTGTGTCACTAGTTGTACTTTTGCGGGAAAGGCGAATTTTCTGATTGGCTGTTTCAAGTTTGGACGTTCGTAACGAACTAAATGGCAGAGGCACGACGAAAGGGACCATCTTGGATTTTTATAGCTGGAAGTTTTCGCCCGAAGTTTTTTCATCAGGAACAAAGCCGAGACGGTAATCATACATTTACGCTATTTCTGATTGAATGTATATTTGTTGTAATATTGGTATTTTCCATTAACTTCAGTGATATTCGTAGAATGAGGTAGAAAACTGATAGGTTACTGTATGTTGCAACATTTTTATATAACGAATAAATTTTCAGATACATTGAGCCGTCCAGACAGAGGGGATACGCCTACGATTTACATTCCTTCCAGTGTTGTGGTTCGAGTCCCGATTGGTGACATAGAATCTGAAGTTTCCAGCATGAGAGTGCTAGATGAAAGGTTAAGTTTTTAAGAGCTTCTTAGTGTTGCTGAATTTTATATTGTCCTGATTTAATTTTCAGATATTGTGAGTCATCCAGACAGTGGAATATACGATTAATTTTCGTGTTTGCACTTCATAATTGATGGGTGGAGATCACAGCCAAAAGTAGGTAAGGTAAAATCAACCTTTAATGCAAATTAATTAGCACGTTACTGTGCTAATATTCAAACACATAGATGCAGATCATGCGAGTGATACTCTTGTATAATTAAAAAATGTAGGATTATTGGTGGACTGACACACTAACTGTCAAAGATAGCATGCCAATGATACTATAATTCTTTTAAGACAGTGCCCAAATGAAATTTTCTAATACAGAAGGAAGAAAGATATTTGATATCATTCACATATATTTTAGTAATTCACCCTCTTTTGGGCATTTTTATCTAACTGCCACTATGTCCTTT
Organism: Deroplatys truncata; assembly: GCA_030765065.1. NCBI lineage: Eukaryota > Metazoa > Arthropoda > Insecta > Mantodea > Mantidae > Deroplatys > Deroplatys truncata. The sequence goes on from CM060987.1 coordinate 24,732,107, forward strand.
TTTGAACTGGGCATGGTGTATGAAAATAGAAATTCTGGTAGCTTTTTTGACAATTAATGTCCTTGTAATCTGTTATTACAGATGCTCAAAAGCATTTGTTTCCAAGAATAACTGAAGTGTTTGTTTTGAGTGAAATTAGCGGCTTCAGTATGTGTTCTGAGGCTTTGAAATTCCAAAGTGGTTCCAATCTTTCGTGTCTGTTTTCTACCATTTAAACTTTGTAGCAATTTTGATGATACAAAATCCTTCCCTTAAAGATACATTGTGCAGTAGTAATTAAGTTGCAGGATATTATAAGAAATGTATAGGCATTTAAATGATCGTGTTGTTTTTGTGCAAAAATCAAAGGTTTTGAAGTAATGGGCATTTAATATTTTTTAAATGTATTGAAGCCTTTTAAGTTAACACACATGATAAACATGAAGTTGATCACGATATATGATGAATCATTTGTAGAATACTTATGAAAATAGCTTACTGTGAGTAGAGAAAGTCTTAGATGGCAGAGCAGTGGTATGGCAAGTTAAAGATTGCTGGTTTGAATCCCAGGCATGGCATTGAACTTTTTGTCTGATTGTATATACTCATCCACTATTGTGTATATGCAAACAACCCATGGCTCTTTTCAGTGAAGGTTTCATGAATCTCTTCAATGAATTGGATCTTCTGAATGGTCCTTTGATCTGTTATTTATAGTGAACATTTTAACACACTACGTATTTTAAACACTTTTCATATACAGCACATTGCATCCAAGTTACTATGGGAGGTTAGGTTTTTTTTATATAAGCTTAGGTTTCTGAATTTATGGAAGGTTAGCATTAGGTTTGTTTATTTATATATATAAGCTTAGTTTTCTGAATTCACAGAAGGTTAGTAATTTTTTTAATGAAAAGTATTTAAAATTTCACTATAAATAACAGTTCGAAGGATCCTTCAAAAGATCTGATTCATTGAACCTTCAATGAAAAGATCCATGGATCCTTTGCATATACTGAATTTTATTTTGTTCAAGTAACACAAAGTGGTGGTGGTTTTACAATAAAAAGTGTTGTTTCCTTCTCATTTAGCACTTTATCAACCAAACTTTTTTGCCACTTTTTAACGGTTTCCCAGTTTTGTGTTAAAACAGCTTATTCACACTATGCACTTCTTCCTTTGTCATGGCAACTCAAACACTAACTGATAAAGTCGAAGATTTGACTTGAGCTGAGCATATGAGTGCTAGCGTATTATGAATGACTGTTTGCTTATCATATTTCCTGTGTTATGCAAAGAGTTTATTTGGTACTCAGATAGCAATGCTGAGAATTCATTGCTGTATTTCTCATATAGGCAAGAGAATAGCAGTCATCCATACAGTTGATAATTAACAAAAGGATACTCTTTGATTGTTAATGCAATAGCAGGTAGAATTAAGAAAATCATATTTTGTAATCTCTTAACAGTTACTATATATCCATAACCTTTCACAATGAGTTCTTACGATAATCACAATAAAATGTGTAGTTCTATACCTTTCCTACTCCAATGTTTCATGACACAATACGTTTAAGGAATTATTTACATTGGCATAAGCGTAGTGCTTAGTTTGAAGACAAGAGGAAGCATATGCTTTGTTTACATCAGAGAGAACTCTGGTTTACAGTGGATAGTGTGTAATATAATCACAAGGTGTTTGTAACCACAAATTTTTCCTTAATGTAAGTAATTTCTCTTTTCAGAAACCTACTTTTAAGGGTAGTTTAAACATGTGTGTTCTATTTAATTCTAGGATATACACAATGGAAAGTTGGAGTTAAGTTGTGGCTATTTGTGTCCAGTGATGGTGCTTCAAGTCAGAGCACAGAGAGTGACAATGACATTAATAGTGTTAAATGGTGTGGTGAAACTTGCTAATGACATTTATTGCACTGCTAATAGCAATTTAGTGAATGACAAACAATAGCTACACTATTGCATATAATGTGTGCAGAAGTTTCTTTGTAGGAAATGGAATTAAGTTATTCATGTCAAATTGTATTGCGCTATCTAGAGTAGAATAAAATAACAAGTGTCAAACCTGTGTTATTCTTCCAATTTTCCTGTCAAATTCCACATCCTACTGTTGGTTGGAAGTTCAAACAAACCATGGAGGCAGTTTAAGTGCAAAAGATTTTACTATGAAGCATGCAGAAGAAATTATTGCAAGGTGCTGGATCTCATTCACTCTCAAAAATTTAAATGTGACCATTATGTATTATGACATAGAAACATTCAGCAACCACTATTAACCCCAATAATATTATATAAAAAGCAATGTATGTGCCGACTATTGGATAATTTAATAAGTTACACAGGAATAAACAGTTGTGTTTTTCATACTAGCCTAGCTGTGAGTGTTCAACTGATCATAATTGTGTTCTAATATTGTATTGCTACAGATGACAGTGACAAGTTATTTTATGTGAGCTTTAATCGACTCCTTTAAAAAGAAATGTGAATAACTCCAAGTGCAATCACGATTATTGAAGCTCACGTAATTAACTTTGTACGTCGTCAGTAGCGATACAATATTGGAACATATGATCAGCTGAGCAGACAGCTAGGCAGGTATGAAAAATACAGCTGTAGTAGCTACGAGTGACGTCATCATCCGAGAGCACGATTTTTCATAGTTTAGTTCAACCCCAGATCACTACTCACGCTGCGATCGCCCTCGTGTTTCCAACATTTAACACGGGAGTTGCACTTCTAATAGTTTGCTGTTCTGTGGTGTTCCCTGAGGTGTTTACACTCGCTAACTGCTGTGCTGTGTTTCCGATGCTTGTGATTTATAGTATTTTAGTAACCGCGGCAGTTTGTAATCACATTAGCGAAGCAATAGTGTTTGAAAACCTTTATTTGAGCAATTTGGGAAACGGAAATAATCCCAGTCATGCGTTTTTAGTCCCGTGTGCTTTCCAAGTGTTACTATGTTTACTAATATATTACATGTAGATTATGGCTACATTAAATGTAAAGTATAATTATACATTTTTTAATTTATCTACTTGAGAATATAGTTTGTGTCACGGTTACTGTGGTGAAATAAAGAAATTGTTACAGTTTGGACGTTATAGTTGTAAATATACTTAACCTAAAACATTAAAACGCCATTATGTTTCCGGCTGTAAATCGAACTTTGGTTATAATGAATAGAGGTGCAAATAATTGTGATAAATATTTTAAAATATGCTATATACAGTGTTAATTTGAGTTATAAAATATGTTAAATTATGTATATTTATGAGATACAATAAAACAATTATGAGTATTTGAGTGTGTATGTGTATAGTGAGTCCCAGTTATTCTCTTATCCCGGAGTATGGCCATTCATATTTCCAAAATATAAAGATTTAAAAGAAAACAGTTAATATACATAAATCGTAAACACTTTACGCATTCGAAGGATTCGCCTGTATGCATCGTTGTTTCCGACTTAGTTATAAGAAGGGATAAATTCCGTTACGGTGGTTCTTTTATAACTGTTCCTAGAAAGTGGTTAAACTGCAGAATGGTGCATTTCTGACAGTTTGTTTTAATTCAGCCATCGTATTTATGCTGTTACGTTGTATGCAATACTGTAGACTGCATGAATGTTGTTTTGCAATGCTGTTTAACGTTATGTATTTCATATATTTCACTTGCAGTGCTGGTTTAAGACTACTTATTTGTTATATTTCAGTCTATCGGAGTGGACTCTGCAAAAACTAGTAAAGGGTGCTATAAGTCGCTAAGTGGTATAGTTTTGAATAATTATTGCAAACTTATAAATGAAAAGCGTTCAGTGAAAGCAAAAGTAACCCTAGAGCTTCTAAATTTAATAGCTAATTACTGTAAACAACACCATTCCGTGCCATCCAGTGCATATAATATTGTGTATAATGTGATAAACAGTGTAAATATTGACACATAATTTTGAGTGAATTTAATCAGTGTCAACCTCAATATCAACAGTTCTGTTTCATTCAAGTATTACAGTGTTTGCAGTTTATAAAAGTATGTCCTTTGTAATTTAAATAAGTAGATGTAGTTTAGAAATGCTCTTAAGTTATAGAATGCATGAATGTTGTTTGAGGTTACATATTTCATTTAATGTTAAAATGCATTTAGTTTACTTTAAATACAGCGTTTTTGTGCACAGCAGCATATATCTACACAAACGACATGTCACTGCACCGCATTAATTGTATTTTACTGTGGAGAAGTCATAACTTGTAGACAAGAACTGATTAAGGCATTTCCCAAATTCCCACCACATAGGCCGCCATTTTGAATGTCAGTGTCAGGTCCGTTATCCAGACGGTCCTGTGTGTTTCCACTTAGCCAATCCCACAATCACCCCTGTGATGAGAGCTATGATGCGAGTTGCTTACCAGATCAGGTGGTGACCAGTGAACTGCATACTGCAGGAGTGCGTAGGACAGTCATCGTCAAATATCCACACCGGTTATGCACTGCTTTGCGCTGATAAACTTAGTTATATACAGTATATTAAAATCCACGCTGTAAAAAGCGCTTAATATAAAAAACGCTGTCAATCATTGCCTCCAATTCTTCCACACCTAACAACCCTTCCTCTTCTGCGGAATCACTCACATTATTGCCGTCATCGCTGCTGTCACTACTTTCTGCACCATTATCTTGGATGAGAATTCTTTCTATTTGATTTTCTGCAATTCCGTATTTTTCGAAATAATGATTCTTAATTTATTCAACATGTCGACATACATTTTCCCATTCTGGCCTTCCAATTTCAGCAAATTGCTGGCGTTATAACTGCTCCACATATTTTAATTTAAAAGTCATATTTCTGCATGCCACCCATTTTTTGATATCAGCCCACATTAATTCGATTCGGTTTAGATCTGGGTGATGCGACGGGATTCTAAGTACATTATGGCGATGTTGTATTACTATCTGGTCAAGTCTGAAGCTGTTTGTTGGTTTTAATTAAGTTATATAGCTTTGTTTTACTCATGCTTTCATCTAAAGCTATATTATGTCTAAGTAACCAAGCTCTCATTTCTTCTTTCAATGAATTTGAGGTAGGTGGTTTGTCAATTGAGTGTTGACGCATTGTGAAGCATTGTCGATGACCAGAACAGACCCAGCAGGCATATTAGGTCTCAACATGGCGTTGATTCACTTCATGTACTTTTCTGTATTCGTTTCTTGATGGAAATCTCCTGTTGTTTCTGCAACTTGTAAAAGAAGGGCATTTGGAACGAAGCCGATCTCTCCAACAGCATGAACGATAATAAGTATTTGCCCTTTAGCAACAGGAACCTGCAACCTAATTCGCTATCGTCACTCCAACTTTTAGATGCTGTACGACTGCTGTGTATGTACGACTGACTCATCTTCATACACTATAGTATTTTTCTGAAATTTGTAGCACCACCTTAAAAATTAATGCTGATATAAGTACACACTGATATAAGTACATATAAAATTATACTCATTTGGAAAGGTAGAATCAGACTGAAAAATTCAATGCCATAGCCGGGATTTGAACCACGGATCTTAGGCTTTCCGTGCCGTTGGTCTAACCGACTAAGCTATCATGGCAACATTTACTTTTTATTTTTTTTATTTTATTATTTTATTTATTTATTTTGCTTTTCTGTTAGAGTTCTATTTGATTTCGGTTTCTTCCACTTGAACCCTAAATCTTTACTAATTTTTCTGAGATTTGTAGCACAACCTTTAAGTTTCTGCTGTGTTTCAGCTGGATGAGCAATCTGCTTATTGTTAGCAGTTTTTTCTTCCACACAGGAATTGTGAATCGTGCGCCAAATGACGCATTCGAAATCGTCTATTTCTGTAATACGTTTAGGGACCTTATGTTTCTTCCCAGGTGTGTCAAATGGTACTCTTTCATCCATATGTTTTTTACTTTCTCTACTACGTATAGTAAGTAGGGGAAGTATTGCATTCCACCCAAAAATTCGATACTGAGATTTCACCGGAAATACATTGTTTTGAGACCTCCTGAATCCAAAAAAAGGATTTTTGGAAACATGTCCGTGTGTGTGTCTGTGAACAGCATAACTCAAAAACGAAGTCGGATAAGCACCGAACTTGGTATTTAGGTTAAGTATCTTCCAGAGATGCGACACAAAGGTTTTCAAGAAAATCCCCCCACCCCAGACTACCCTTTACATGGAACCTTTTTCGAAAATTTTAATTTTCTCAAAAATGGCTAACGATTTTGATGAAAATATCATATGTTTAAGATTTTCTCATGAGAAATGAAATATATATCTCGAATTTTCTGGGAATGTCTCCAAAAGTATTCTTCATTGTGAACGACTTTTGCATAACTGGTAAACCATAAGAGATAGACAAAATTTTACTACACAAAAAATGTAGATCACGTTAAAATACACAACTTATGTCATATCCATTTCTTTTGTTGAGTGAACCGTTTTCGAGATATTGCTTGTTATTTCCTTAAATTTTCCAATACTTATACTTTTTCTCAAATGCGTTATTCATTTTTTTTATGTCCTGGACATGCAAAGAGAATGGAATGCGCCACATAGCAACCAGCGTTAAAATATTTGACTATCGCTTAAAAGCTACCATATTTCCCTTGCATCTACAAGAAAATTACCAATAAGATTGACATCTCGATTAACATGAAGCATATGGAGAATAGGCATTTGTAAAATTAGATTGTACAAGAGTAGAGAAAGTCATGTGAGTGTAACACATCAGATTTGTTTTCTTATCTTTGAGAACTCTGGAATCGGAACTCGGTGAAACACCAGTTGCTTTGACTACTCTTTCTTTCATTCTCTTAAGGCTTTTGTGGAAATCGGATGAACATATATTTTCTTCCTTCATCTCTGCTTCTTGCTTCATGAAGTCGAGGACATTTGCAATTATTTCCCTACTTTGACTATGTAACACCTTACCACTTAACTTTGAAAACATAGGAGCCATGGTTATAAATATAACAAATATGAAATAAGTACTATTTAGATACTGCAGCTCTCTTTAAAATTAAAACCAGATGCAGACACTTTCTATGCAGACTGTATGTGTTACGCACTGTGAGTAAGCAAAGGTATTATATCGCTTTCGTTGATAAAGCTAAACATAAACCATTCCTAGGCTCGGCAGCTGGGTTGGCAATCAAGGTCACGAGTCCAGAAGTTTTGCGGGAGTAATAATTCTTGTGTTGTTAGTAACCACTTCTCATGCCCGTACCCAGAAAAAAGTTTTGGGGGATTTCCATACCTAGATTTAAACTTAACAGCACTCTACACAGTTACCATGTAACCATACTACTCTGTAGTATGAGGATGTTATATGGATAAGAAAATTACTTGGAGACATTACATAGATAGGAAAATAAACTGTTTTAATCTCTTTGCTTAAGAAACTGGGACGGATGAAAATCTTACCAAGACAACATTAAAAAATAGGATGTATAGTCACTTTACCTATGTAGGGCAACAAAACTGAGTTTCCCTTTTCTTTGTAAATGTGCTACTACCAGTAGATCTACGGTTATTTAACGAAATTTTCCCATATTGGTTTGATATAAATTTAAATAAATAAAATATGCCAGTTTTGGGGAGATTGAACCCTACCCACCCTTCTAAATATGGCCCTGCCACTACTTTTAACTCCAAGAAACTCAACTGAAAAACTTTGAATTAAATGCAATAAGAAGGGATATCTATGGCATATCTTTCAGTCAAAGCAATCTCATTTCACCACATATACCTCCTCTTGAGTTTTGTTAATTGATTACCCCTGCAAATAAATACAAAATATATTTACTATGAATGAAAATGAGTAGTTGTGGAGTGCTGACATTAGGGATAAAAACTAGTCATGTCTGAAAAAGCACTTGCAATTACCACATAACTATAAGGCGGAAACAGCCCAATTGGGTCACAGTCTACCTGAACCAAGGCTCACACTACCCAGGACATGCAACAATGACTGGGCAGAGTGCCTACAGATCAGAGTGAGAGCGAGGAAGTGGATATATGTAGATGAGAGATGAATAATAGGAAAAGTGATGATGGAGCAACAGTGAAATGAAACATGGCAGTGGAAACCAGAGAAAACCCTACCAGACATTGTTTGGTCCACCACAAATCCCACATGCAGGTCCCTGGGGTTGAACTTGGGCTGCCTTAGTGAAAGGCAAGCAGTCTAACCACACCACACAGCGATGCCATGCAATTATCACATGGGGCAGCAACACACCTGTATATCCATAAAGTCTTAGTTCCTTTATGCTCTGCCAGACAAAAGTAACAGTTATTCCTGAGAAACCACTTCCATGGTAGTTGTTACCTACCCCTAGTTAGGCTACAGCATGTTCACACTCGCATTCATCTCTAATTTGAATACTTACATCCACTATGGAATAAAGTATGGTCTTTTGGCAAGCAAACTTCACATTTTGTTGCATTGTACTTGAAGCAGAAGCTGCTGCCAAGGGGGAATTAGCTACTTCATCATATAATGAATTTAAATATACCAGAAGCAGACAACTGCATTTTTTGGTTCATCAACATCAAGCCAAAAGCTACAAATGAATCAACTCAATAATTGCTCCAGCAATCGGCAAATAATGAGAGTGCAAGTTCAGAATAAAATGTCCTGTATAAAATATAGATGAGTGAAGCATTTAAGTGTTCACATTGAACAAAGGTGCATTAAATCAAACTTTGCATAAACTTAGCAGAAATAAAAACCATATACTTGGGTACTGTTTGGCTAAACAAATATTTTGTAAATGGAAGTTCTGTAGATGTTACAGCAATGCATCATGAAAACCCAAAATCCAGTTTACTTCAGACTGTTTTGGCTAAAAACATACACTGCACTGACATTTTAACGTGCTGTCAAACCGTTATTAACTTATTACACTTTTTAATTTAATAATATGAGGTGCCCCTGGACCAACAGTTTATCATATCACTCCCAAATTTTTAATTTGAGCTTAGCACATAAACTTAAATTGTTCAGCAGGCATTTCTTAATTTCAATTAGTTTAAGAGGGGGGAAAAAAAAGGTGCGTATACATATTATTGAATTTTGCAACTTTTTTAATGCGAGTTATGGAAAATAATTTCGACTGAACTAATCAATATTTTTAATTAGTGCACAACAATTTTTAAATCCACAATTCCTGAAACGATCCTGAAATTTTCAAGCTAATAAGTTATAACGTGTGGTACAAGGAACGTTTTGAGCAGTGAAAAATGTGAAAGGCAGTTACTGTATGGTTTAAACCAAGCCACGTAAAATTCAGGTTATTGCTTGAACTACAGCAACCTCTTTGCTTAAACCACAGTCCAGTACGGTTTAAAGCAAGCCACATAAAGCTCAGTTTATCGCTTGAACTACAGCAACCTCTTTGCTTAAACCACGGTTTAGTACGGTTTAAACCAAGACATGTATAAGCTCAGCTTATCGCTTGAACTACATCAACGTCTTTGCTTAAACCACAGTTCAGTGCAGTTTAAACCAAGCCATGTATAAGATCAGCTTATCGCTTGAACTACGTAGCTCCTTTGCTTAAACCATGGTTCAGTACAGTTTGAAGCCATGTATAAGCTCAGCTTATCAGTTGAACTGCAGCAACTCCTTTGCTTAAACTATGGTTCACTAGTTTGAAGCCACATAAGCTCAGCTACAACTCCTTTGCTTAAACCATGGTTCGAAGCCACATATAAGCTCAGCTTATCGCATGAACTACATCAACTCCTTAGCTTAAACCACAGTTCAGTACGATTTAAAGCAAGCCATATGCAAGTTCAATTTATTGTTTGAACTACAGTAACTCCTTTGTTTAAACCAAGCCATGTATAAGCTCAACTTATCGCTTGAACTACAATAACTCTATTGCTTAAACCACGGTTCAGTACATTTTAAAGCAAGCCATGTGCAAGTTCAGTTTATTGCTTGAACTACAGCAACTCCTTTGCTTAAACCCTGTATAAGTTCAGCTTATCGCCTGAACTACAGCAACTTTGCTTAAACTACGGTTCAGTATGATTTGAAGCCATATATAAGCTCAGCTTATCGCTTGAACTATGGCAACTACTTTGTTTAAACCATGATTCGGTAAATTAAAGCAAGCCATGTATAAGCTCGGCTTATCACTTGAACTATGGCAACTACTTTGCTTAAACCACGATTCGGTACATTAAAGCAAGCCATATATATGCTCAGCTTATCGCTTGAACTATGGCAACTACTTTGCTTAAACCATGATTCGGTACATTAAAGCAAGCCATATATAAGCTCAGCTTATCGCTTGAACTATGGCAACTACTTTGCTTAAACCACGATTCGGTACATTAAAGCAAGCCATGTATAAGCTCGGCTTATCACTTGAACTACACACTGTAAAGCTCCAGTGTAGATTAAACGTCCACTAAAGCCAGACTTGAAGCTTAGGCTCAAAATATGAAACCAGGCCTAAGAGTGCAAGAGAGTTATCTTCAACTCCTCTTTGTGGTGCAGTTGAAAACAGCAAATGACATGTTAAAACACTAGACTGGAACAAAGTTATTGAGTGCGAGAACTACAAACGAGTTGCCTCAAATTAGTAGTATAGTGAAGTGAATACTACAAAGTGTGAGAAATGGGAAAAGTTACTTCACATTTCACAGAAGTGAAGTGTTTGTAGAATGATTTTTTCAATAGCTCCCACATTACACCCAACTATGCCTGCACACTACCTTGTTAAAACAATGTGCAAGTGAACCTCTGCTTAACATTACAAGATGAGGTGTGATAAAAAAATAATGGGAATCTTTTAATTTCGCGGGCTTTATACATCCGATGCTCAAAACGTTTGTTTTATCTTGTTGGTACACATGTTCCTGATGTATGTTTGCATTTTCAGCTGTTTGGAATATTTAGTTTATTACTGACAGTTGAAAAAGTTATGTGTGTTTTCAAGTGCTCGGCACATTTTTACTTTCGAAGATGGATCAAAGCATTTGCATTAAATTTTGCTGAAAAATGTAACAAAGTGCACCACCGCATTCAAAATGTTGACTGTGGCTTTTGGCGAATCAACTATGAGTAAGACAAGAGTTTACGAGTGGTATAAACGTTTCAAAGATGATCGAGAACACGAAGGCGACGACCACCCTGGATGCCCTAGCACATCAATTACTGATGACAATGTGGAAGAAGTAAAGAAAATGGTTCTGGAAAATCGCTAAATCACCATCAGAAAGGTTGCTGATGATTCAACATATCCTTTGGCTCACGCCAAGCACTTTTTTCAGATGTTTTGGGTATGAAACATATAGCAGCAACGTTTGATCCGAAATTATTGAATTTCGACCAATGTGGCGTCATGTAGACATCCCTCAGAAATTGCTGAATGAAGTTGAAAACGATCCAGAAGATTATAACAGGTGACGAAACGTGAGTATATGGGTATGACGTTGAAACTAAGTCCCAATGGAAACTGCCTGAAGAGCCAAGACCAAAGAAAAGTTTCACAAGTTCGATCACATGTGAAGGTTCTTCTCACTGTTTTCTTTGATTACAATGGCATAGTGCATCACGAGTTCCTGCCTTATGCTCATAATGATAATAATAAATACTACCTGGAAGTTATGCGCCATTTACTTGAAGCAATCCAAAGAAAATGACTAGAATTGTGGCAAAACCACTCATGGAAATTGCATCATGATAAGACACCCACTCACACCTCAATGCTTTTTCATGAGCTTTTGGCAAAAAACAAAACCGTTATGCTGCCTCAGCCACCATATTCACCGGATATGGCCCCCTCCGACTTCTATTCCAGAGGCTCAAGAGAACCATGAAAGCACGACGTTTTGCGACCATTGATGAGATAAAAACAGAATTGCTGAAGGAGCTGAACACCATAATGAAAAGTGGTTCCAAAATTGCTGGCACTAGTGTATTATATTTGAGGGGGAATTACTTTGAAGGGGATAAAGTTGATGATTAAATAAAACTTCTTTAAGAAAAACAAAATTTCCCGTTACTTTTTGATGACACTTTGTACATGAGCTACTTACCCCCAAAACATTGGTGACTGGCTGCTAATGTCTGGCCTCTCAGAATTCTTCCATTTGCCATCTTACCTGAAGTAGCCTATTTGGATGCAACACTACAATGGTCTAAATTGTCTTCTTGCTCAATGGAGATAGGTTAACATTTTAGAAACTAGAAAGCTTAAGGTATACAGTTTTTATATGAAGGAAAACGTTTTATTCCTTTGTAACACCATTTTACTTAACCACTGATGTTTATAAACAGTTCAAATAAAACTTCTTCAGCCCTAACACCAGTTGCTGCTAAGGTCAAAGCTTACACTAAAAAAAGCAGACTGTAAACAAACTTTCAGAGATGTCCCCTACTGCAGAGAATGTGCATGTATGTGCCAGGTTGCTATTGCTTATTAATACAAATAGCTTAATAGATTTAGAATGCTTTCTGATAAAAACATATGTCTTAACACTAGAAGTGCCATTGGGTTATAATTTGACCCATTCGAAACTTGCTGCTTATTGCTCCCTTTTCAAAAAAAAAAAAAAAAAAAAAAACTAGGAACTTGAAACTTCACTGCTTTTCTCAGGATGTGGTGGCAAGTGCTTGCTTAAATTTTGAGAAAGGGGGGGGGGGAAGTTGCCAAATTGTCTAGAAGTCATTTTACACATTTAATTAGCAGTCCTAGATTTCCACCAAGAATATTATTGTATTTTGCAACATTGTTTGAAGTACATTGGACACAACAAAAATGTAGCACACATCAGTTGTGAAGATGGCTTCAAGGAAAAGATATCCAGTTCTCAAATTACAGATCACAATGTAGGTACTTGCACAACAAATAAAATGAGTTACTGCCAAATAATGGAGTGTAATGGTAATAAATGTTATCAGTTACACAATTTGTTTTTAGAAAATGCACTAATAAAGCAATGAAACATTACTTTTGCATGGCATATTCAAATTTTTCAGAATAGGTAACAAAAAAGTTTTTATGTTAGAATATTACATTATGGTAGCAAACCCATGGGATATTCTATAGTTTAAATACATGCATCACCAACTCTTGTAGTTGTACTATGTAGCATACTTCACTTTTTCACTCCATTAATAAATTCCTGGAAATTAATTCACAATAAAATTGCTTTGGTGGACTTTGTGACAGTGATGTGTCCATAATTAGTAATTATTGAGTCGATTGTAACTCTACACTTGTTTTTATAACGAATACACTATGTGATCAAAACTATCCGGACACCCCACAAACATACATTTTTCATCTTAGGTGCATTGATCTGCCACCTACTGCCTGGTACTCATTATCCGCAACCTCAGTAGTCATTAGACATCATGAAACAGCAGAATGGGACACTCCGTGGAAATCACGGACTTCGAACGTGGTCAGGTGATTGCGTGTCACAAGTCTGTATGCGAGATTTCCATACTCCTAAACATCCCTAGGTCCACTGTGTCTGGTGTGATAGTGAAGTGGAAACATGAAGGGACATGTACAGCACAAAAGCGTACAGGCCGACCTCGTCTGTTGACTGACAGAGACCGCCGACATTTGAAGAGGGTCGTAAAGAGTAATAGGCAGATATCTATCCAGACCATCACACAGGAATTCCAAACTGCTTCAGGATCCACTCCAAGTACTATGACAGTTAGGCGTGAGGTGAGACACCTGGGATTCCATGGTCAAGCGGCTGCTCATAAGCCACACATCACGCAGGAAAATGCCAAACGACGCCTCGCTTGGTGTAAGGAGCGTCAACATTACACGATTGAACAGTGGCAAAACGTTGTGTGGAGTGACGAATCACGGCACACAATGTGCCAATCCGATGGCAGGGTGTGGGTATGGCGAATGCCCGGTGAACGTCTTCTGCCAGCGTGTGTAGTGCCAACAGTGAAATTCGGAGGTGGTGCTGGTGTTATGGTGTGGTCATGTTTTTCCTGGAGGGGGGTTTGCACCCCTTGTTGTTTTGCATGGCACGATCACAGTGCAGACCTGCATTGATATTTTAAGCACCTTCTTACTTCCCACTGTTGAAGAGCAATTCGGGGATGGCGATTGCATCTTTCAACACGATCGAGCACCTGTTCATACTGCACGGGCTGTGGCAGAGTGGTTACATGACAATAACATCCCTGTAATGGACTGGCCTGCACAGAGTCCTGACTTGAATCCTATAGAACACCTTTGGGATGTTTTGGAACACCGACTTTGTGCCAGGCTTCACCGACCTACATCGATACCTCTCCTCAGTTCCGCACTCCGTGAAGAATGGGCTGCCATTCCCCAAGAAACTTTCCAGCACCCGATTGAAAGTATGCCTGCGAGAGTGAACGCTGTCATCAAGGCTATGGGTGGGCCAACACCATATTGTCTTCCAGCATTACCGATGGAGGGCGCCACGAACTTGTACATCATTTTCAGCCAGGTGTCCGGATACTTTTGATCACATAGTGTACATGTTTCAGGAGCTAATTGCTCCCATCCTCAGTTTCCTGTCGGAATACAATTTATATGGCACTTTTAGTGTTAAGTAAAAATCAATACACTTCTAAATAACGCATTCTTATGTGTAATGGCAGTGAAATAAGGCTTCTAAATTAAATTATTTGTATTACTGCTGACGTTAACCATAACCTCTACAGCAATTAGAAATATCATAGAAATAGGTTTTCTCATAAAGTTTGTTTCCTAGCTGGCACCTCTAATGTAGAGTATACACAAGAGGGTTTAACCTTGTGTTCATAGCTTCATTTCTCATTCAGTTGTTTTCGCTCCAGGTGAGGAAGATTGAAACAGCATCACTTGGATTAATATGATAACTTTGTTAACATTCATTTCTCATCATTCCTATATTGCTTGGTTCTGTGAAATGTACAAGATATTTTTTTGTTTTTCACTTCTATTTACAGTTAACACAAAAAAGTCCATTTTCAGCATATCTTATTACAAACAGAATATTGTTTTCCATAAAAATTTGACTGTAATAATTAAACCCATTCATACACTTGTGATGGCTGAAAGAGCAGACATTTTGTATACATATTTTTTATATATATATATATTATATATCCCTTTATACATAACACATACAAATAATAAACATAACTGTGTTTGCATGGTATTAAATCCCATTTTGATGTTCTTTTAGGCTTTCCCCGGTCCAGGAAAATAGAAATTTCAAATGTGGAACACTTTCACTCATATTCAAAACTAAGTTCTTAATAACTTATCTCTTATTTCCATTCATGTAACCTCAAAAATTAACAGCTATAATCACTTTACATTATGTATTTGCTAATTATTTACATATGCACAAACAAAATTGCATTACTTCACCTCTTGGAAGATTAGACAGGAAGGCAGTGGCCTCAAGAATTAGGAGATCTGTTCCAGATGGGATTGGAATAGTTTTCTGTTGCTCTGATCCATATTTTTTGTTGGGTATATCAGCATTATGGTCTCACATATTTACAAATAACAATCCAACAATTATATAAGACCAGGACAACACGTTACACTGTACATGAACTCGGAGAGAAACCAATGAGTGAGTCTGACCTTCCTTCCTCCTTTTTGTAGTGCAACATTCATTGGATGGGACTGCTCATACATCACCCCAGACGTTCTGTTTCTGTCACTCATCCACAGTCTCTTCCGATTGCTGCACTGGGCTGCTGTTGCTATATTGTGCTTCACTACAGTTGCCTACAGGAGGAGCTTCTTCGCTCATGTCCCGCTTCATATCCTCAATTGTGGAAGCACGATGTTCTGCACCATCTACTGCGTTATCATGATTATCGCCGCCGCCTCCACCCATAGCAGTTGTTGATGACATCATGTGAGCCAGCTGTGGTGATGTTGCTTGCAGATTCTTTCTTGTCTTCTCCCCCTTTCGCCATAGAGTAATTTCCTAATAAATAACAATATTTACAATAATGCATACAGGAAATTTAGATTATATTTTATCTACATTTAAGCTTCTGTAATTTCTACAACCACGGCTCAAATTTTTGTGATAGATTGATTACAGTAAACTTTTAAATGGCTAAAATCAAAAGGTACCTATGTAGCCAAGAGTGCTAAATTTTATTTGCAACTTCCATTATTTATAATGCTAAATGACATTTTTTAAAACATTTAGGGTTGGCTTCAACTGAAGTTAAATTTTAATACAATGTCAAAGTGATTTGGTTTCAATTAAAGAATTAATACAAATTCTCTTTCAAGAAACAATGTGTTAAACTTTGTATTAAGTCAACATTGCCTTACCCTTGTATCAATGCATTATAATATATGCAGAGTTGACTTTATGAATGAGCCATGCATCATAATGAAGTTGCAAAAGGACGAGTTTTTATACATACTGTTGGTTGTAGAGATAATACAAGAGTTAGAATACTACCAACAGAAAATAAAAATAGCTGGTGGACAGGGGTAGAAAAAATTATGGAGAAGATAGGAATGGGAGATATTTGGAGAACAGGAGAAAGAAATGCAATGGCTTCTGGATAACAGTAAGAAACAGAGTGTAAGACATAGAAAGACAAGAGATTTGGGGAAGCTTAGAGAATAAAAAATCACTAGGGTTCTATAGATTAGTAAAAAGGAAATGGGGAAGAGAAGGATATGTGGATTACTGTAACAGAGCTGAAAAAGAAGCGTTTGCATGGATGAGAACAGGATCAATGTATCTGAGAGGACTAAGAGGCAGAAAAAATGGAATTTGTGAACTATGCGGAGGTAGTGAAAGCACAGAGCATTATATGACAGAATGCAAAGAATTAGCAGAATGGAGACAAGAAGTATGGGAGGAAAAATGGGAAAAAATCTGATGTGTTACACTCGCATGACTTTCTCTACTCTTGTACAAACTATTTATACAAATGCTTATTCTCCATCTACTTCATGTTAATCGAGATAAACATTTGCAGAGTCTATCTTATTGCTAATTTTCTTGTAGATGTAAGGGGAATATATATTTACAAGGGCAATTTGGAAATACAGTAGCCTTTAAGCACATACATATCTCTTAATAGCTGGTTGCTAGGTGCAGCACCATTCCCTTTCCCACAGATTAATACTCTTTGCATATCCAAGACAAAAAAATGAATAACGAATTCCCATTTGAAAATAAGTATTGAAAAACTTAAGGGAATAACAAGCAATATCTCGAAAATGGTTCACTCAACAACAAAAATGTATATGACATAAATTGTGTATTTTAACGCAATTTACATCTTTTGTGTAGTAAAATTTTGTCTATCTCTTATGGTTTACCAGTTTACCAAAAGTCGTTCACAATGAAGAATACTTTTGGAGACATTCCCAGAAAATTCAAGATATACATTTTATTTGTCATGAAAATATCTTAAACATATGATATTTTAATCAAAATCGTTAGAGCCATTTTTGAGAAAACTAAAATTTTCGAAAAATGTTCCATTTAAAGGGTACTCTGTGGTGGGAGGATTTTCTTGAAAATCTTCGGGTCGCATCTCCAGAAGATACTGAACCTAAATACCAAGTTTGGTGTTTATCCGACTGTTCGTTTCTGAGTTATGCTGTTCACAGACAGACACACGGACATGTTTCCAAAAATGTTTTTTTTATTCAGGGGATCTCAAAACATGTATTTCCGGTGAAATCTTGGCAACGAATTTTTGGGTGGAATACAATACTTCCCCTGCTTACTATACGTAGTAGAGAATGGAAAAATAGTAGCAAGTAAAATGTTAACAAGAAAAGAAAAATAAGAATATGGGGGAGTTCTTAAAGAAAGTAAAAGAGAAATGGATTAGAAAAGTAAGAGAGGTAAGAAAGGTAGAAGGGCAAACAGAGGAGGGTGAGGATGGGCAATAGAGATTAAGGGTAGTAAGGGATGCTCAGATGAGCCAGAAGGCCAGAGTGCCAGGCAAAAGGAGTAGTATAGCTGGCAAGAAAATATGTACATAGGTTAAGTTAGTTTATAAATGGAATATTGTAAAAAGGATTGTGTATAAAAAAATGTACAAATAAAGTTATCTACTACCAACAGAAACATGACTCTTTCTTCTAAGCAACAAGTGTTAATTACTCCAAGATCTTATGCTATGGGCACTTTTCAATTAATGATAGATGATAGTTCCAGTATCCAAAATGGTAGTTTCCAAAGCTACCATTTTTGGGTTTATCTAAAAGGTTTCTGATTGCTCGTCTTAATCAGCGATAACACACTTTCATACAGTTTAATGTAGTGTCCACCAGCAGTTTTAAACCGTTCTAAAGGCTCTTCGCACCAGCATTTTTGTACTGCATTTTACATTAGCATAAATTACTACAGTTGCTTATTGGTCTAGGAGAAACACATGCAATACAATTAAACTCCTCATGGATTTCCTACAGGTTGCATATTTCTCCTTTAAGTTTGTCAGCTTTCTTCACTCTACAATTCCTCTATACTTAGTAACCAGTTCTCCTTTATGAACAAAGAAACATTAGTTCTTCTTTACCTAGATTTTTCAGTTGGCATCACGATTCTAACCTCAATCAGCAAAATCACATGGCAATAGTTGTCTATGAATATAACTAGTTGTTACTGAAACACAGAGCGCTATGATGCATAGACAAAAGTGCATTGGAGCACATTCAGAAGCAAAGTTGTTCGGTCTCAAAAGCCGATAAAAATTGGGTCAGAAATCTTCTCTTCCTTCTCAGGGCAAGAACTGTTGGACAAACCTGATAAGTGGTTCATGAGTACTAAAAGATCTTAAATTTTTGTTTTCTAACATTGCACTTCAATACAAGATTAGGCATTTTGATAGAACTACAATAAATATCACAAATTCTATGATAACCAGGCACTAAATTTTAACAATTTAATGTTTGAAAAATGACAAAATAACTCTTAAATTTAAAAAAATTACATAATAATTACCTTAGAGTGCAGAAAGTTATAAATTAATTTATACATGGATATTATTGCTATACAAGTAGAAAAAATAGGTATAAGAATAATAAGATAATTTAGAAAATTAATTAAAAATATATTTGTTCTGTGTTCCTATTTAACAATCTGAGAAGAAAATTGTTTTTGAAGCAGCTTAAAAAACTGTAACATTAACTTCTTTTGAGTTCTCAATTACACAAAAGCTATAGCCACACATCCATCCATAAGCAATCCTTTCCAGACTAACAGTTACACCCCCGCTGCTGTAACGTTGCACTTGACAGCTAGCGTTTAAGTTGGTACAGTCGCAAAAAAACAGATGAAAAGCTACAACAGTTTGACTTCCTAAGCCAATCACAAGGCAGCATTCCGGATGGACAAGGACAAAGCGGAACCGGAACTAGAATCGGCTCTGTTGCCGGATGTAACTATTCCCAACCACGTGCTTCAGTTTGTGAATCTCTAGCATGATCAAGTTGTTCTTTGCAAGCTACATACTGTTCATTGTTATTTATATTTGTGGTTATTGTTTGATGGTTTTGTTATTGTTCATTTATACATATATATTTATCTATTTTACATATATTTCATTCATATTATTTATTTAAACAAAACTTAAGTGCGACAATGTCTGAAAAACGACGCCGATCGCCGAGTGATGTTTCACGAAGTGAAAATCCTTTGCGCCTATAGGTGTGCCACTTAATAGTCAGGCATTGGAACTATTAAGGAGAACCCGGGAATTCTTTAAACAGGAAAAGGAGTACGTGAAGCTTCATGGCCATCCCTCTATTCCTGCTGATAAAGCCGTACAATGAACTGCAGCAGCTCCTGGATAAGCACAGGAATTGTTATTCACAAGGCTATGGTGGACGCGGCTTCGTGGAAGAAAAGAGTAGATCATGTGAATAAGCTAATACGAAAAGCACAAGAAATAGACGGAATAGACAAGGAATAGACTGTGAATCATTGATGATATGCCTTGGTGAAGATGATGATGACAACGGGGATTTGGATGGAATTGAGCCATTGCAGTTTTAAATGTGTGAGTGAAAATAACTTTGTTATGGCATGCTTATAATTTGTTTTATTTCTCCTCATTGTAGCAGGAAGTTTGTATTTTGTTTCTATATTGTCAAAAGTGTGTAATTTATTCTACATACGCTGCAGTGTTTATGCAGAGTTATTTTCAATTAGCAATAATAATACGAAATAGTTATTCATTGACGTTCACTACTTACGTACACTTTTGTATGCGGTTTAGACACGATAAAAAGGAGAACAATCAGCTGTTGTTGTTTACTAGCCACTCTGGCAACGTCGCAACCACAATGTACCCAACCTTACGCGAAGCCACACAAACTGTCAAGTGCAAAGATACAGCGGCAGGGGTATAAATAGTAATGTCATTTTTCCCAAGTTATACAAAATTACTCTTATTTCTCAGCTGAGTAGTGAGATTTAATAACATAAAATTCTTTATATACTCAACATACATGCAAGAAAATGACTAAATTAACATTCAAAGGGCAAGAAATGATCTAATAAATATGCATTTTCATAATCTGGGACTCATGATAAGGATTTATGTACATGTTAGCAATGCCTATGATGCAACAATTAAAAGATAGCATGTCATCACAATCTATGCCCTGATGATAAAGGAATCTTTTTTTACCCACCTGCTGTTTAAAATAACGTCTATCTTCTTCATCCATAAGCACCAGATTAAGATAATAACGGACAGAGAACTTCTTATTTATGTCACGCATGGTTGGCGTAAGGTCATAGCCTGCCAAGAAAACACGAATAGGAATGCTTTCACCTCTAACTGGAGCACCATCCATAATTTCATATTTGGCTATAGTTTCATTCTCTGTGAATGTGTTGGGACCTGAAAAATAGAGAAGCAATAAATGTCAAATGTTCGTGATATCTCCACCAGGCATCCATAATACTAACAGAGGAAATATGAGTTGACAACATGCAATAATAAGCCCACCTCTTTGGTGTGGGGATAGCTTGACTGTCTCACATTCAAGAGGTCCCAAGTTCAAATCTTGGTTAGTGTGAGTTACCCGGATAAGGTTTTTTTCTAGGATTTTCCCTTATCCTGAAAAGACTGTTGCGTAGCTTTAAGCTCTATGAATCCCAGACTCATTTGAGCATCATTTCACCTATTTTGCTCATTCATTGTCTGATATGACCTAACTGCACAAATGATGCTAAACAAAAAATAAATAAGATGAGGCTAATAAATATATCACATATTTGCACGTGGTACTATCTTGGACTGTGCTATATATGATCTATCTTTATCACAAAAATACAGTTTGATGAATTGCATTCTTCTGCTTGTGTTATACAAGGGCATTAAGTGAAAAGATATTAAATACGGTAATCCATAATCTGATTTGAACTGTAAAAGGGATCCAAGATTTATCCAATTGCATTTTACCTGCATTTCCAAAAAAATAAAAAGTACATATACAGGTATACCAGATATTGTACTTTATTTGTGGGGGGGGGATCACTGATAATGCAACTTAATAAGAACAGATTTAATTACTTTTATCCCATATTCTGAACTTTTCAAAAAAATACTAAAAACATAACAATGCTTATCTTTAGTGAAGAGGAAAGAGCCTTGATGTTCAAACGCTCTGAAAATCTGCATATAAACTCACAGCTGATGTAATGAGTTGGGTCTATTTTGCTTATCTGGCAAGAATCTATTGCAGGTTAAATTGCATTTCCTTCTACTTTGTGCTCTGCTTACTGAACCTACATGAGTTGGAATATTACTGACCTAGTTAATCAACTTATGCTTCATGTTAACAACTTGCATGTAGAAATAGTTAATGCTGATTCTTCAGTATCAGTGACGGCTCGTGCACATTTTAGGTTGGTGCAGCAAAACTAGGTCAAACCAAAAAAGAACACACAAAACACTATTCACTACTCACCATACATTTAATAAAACGAACAATTCCCTTCACTCAAGTTTCTCATGCAGTTTAGACCTATGTGCTCTTGTTCCGAAAATACATGCAAGAATTAATGTCCACAATAAATATAAATACTTACTAACCTTAAACAAGTTTCAAGTTACATACTGTGGCATTTACTGGGCTTTTAGGGGATTATGTTATTGTATTTTGGGGGATTGTGTATTCAGGGGTTGGTAGTATAGGTTGGCAATGTGAGAGGGCAGAGTTAACAGGTATTTTTACTAATGCGTACACATCTATCATCCTCTTTGTGTGTGAGAAGCACAATGGTCAACATGGATGGGTAACCAGCACACAGTGATCGCTAAGACAAAGGTAATAATGTAATACCCATACTTTGTGCCTAAGTGTTTTTTAACTCTGTACTGAGTTACTGGAATTATTTTCCTTTTCTTGTCACGGTTGTACTAATATTGCATGCATAGTTACGCTTCGCTACCGATACTGCCCCAATTGCATTTTTATAAAGTAATATTCCCGGACCTTAAGCTCTACCATCTAAATTATTCTTTGTGGTATGACGTACAGTAAACATGTAGTTTTAGTGGTTTATGTATTTAAACTAGACTCAGTATATTATAATTTATACTTTTATCAATCGCTGGTCACTACTGCTTTGTTTTTCTTGTGTTCATGCAAAGAGAACAGAATTTCAAAGCAATTACATAGCGACCTCCTTTTAAAACATTTGACTATCGCTTCAACCTTCTGTATCCTCCTTGTATCTACAAAGAAACATGTAAGAAAACTATTTCTACAAAAGTTTATCTTAAGTCAATGCATGTGTGAAATTATTGCATTTTTATTACAATTATAACTTGCACTTTCATGCTACATATTTGTTTTTTTAATATCAACTATTTTAAAGTCACCAATGACTATTTAATTGGCCCTTTACCATTTAAGTAAAGCACTGTATTGAACTTTAAACTCCATTTTTCCCTGTTCACTATTATCAGCATTTTTCACTGTTCAAAATGCTCCTTATAACTTATTAGCTTGAAATTTCCAGGAGAGCTTCAGGAATTAAGAGATTTAAAAATTGTTCACTAGTTAAAAAATATTAAATAGTTCAGTAAAATTACTTATTTTCCAAAACTCACACTGAAAAAGTTGACAAATTTAATAACTTCTATAAAAATATTTTTCTCTTAAACTAATTAAAATTAAGAAATGCCTCACAATTTCTTTAAGTTTGTATACTAAGCTCAATTTAAAAATCTGGGAGTGTTGCAAGCAACTGTAGGGTCAAAGGAGCATTTCATTTTACCATACCAAAAAGTTAATATGAATAAACAAATTAATATCTTAATGTCTGACAGCTCGATAAAATATTGTGTGCATTATATGTTTTATGTTCTTGAGTATGTGGTAAAAAATTCAAAGCAATCGAAAACTAGATTTTTTTTATTTTCACAGATGCATTGCCTTAACATCAAGCAGATAAAATAATAAACTTCGGTATGAATAGTTTATAGAAGAGAGGGTAAAGAAATTCATATGAATACAACACTTCCGATTTTTACAGTATGGTTGACCAAATACTTTAATATTGAAACACAGCAGATTTATCCCATTAGCGGACGCTTCTAAAATCAGTATGACAATTTTGGGAAATATGCAGCATTAGTAAAGAGAGTTAAAAATTTAAAAGCTCTGTTCAATATTGCCACTGTATTTCAGGCTGAAGTTTATATGTGTCAGGGAGAAACTAAATAAGGGCTACAAAGGAAGCAACATTTGGATTTACTGACAGCCAAGCTGCTTAAAAAGCCATTGCAAACTATCAGATAACATCTGAGTTAGTCTGAGATTGCCCAATAAATCTTATACAACTGGCAAAACATAACAAGGTTATTCTTGGGTGGGTGCCTGGACATAAAGGAATTTTAGGCAAGGAAAGGATCTGCTCAAACTTTGCTGGGTCTGAACCAGTATTTGGCATTTCTTTTAAATTCTGTTCAAAGAACCATTGCTGAGTAGATTATCACCACCAATTGTGATGGGTTCAAACAAAAGGATGCAAGCACAGTAAGCGAATGAGTAAAATATCCTCCTCATTGAGTGAAGACGTACTTAATCTCAATAGATCCGAATAAACCTGATAACTGGCTCTTGATGGGACACTGTTGATTACAGAAACACCAACACGCAATGCAAATCTTCAAAGAAGAACCAGTATAGAGGTCATGTAGTGAAGAGACAACACTGCCCATCATATACTCTTCAAACGTGAAGTGCTGTGTAGGAAAAGATATAACTATTATGGCCAATAAACTCAGATGATCAACTTCCTAAGGAAAATTCAGTTAATAACCTACTGTCCCTTATTAAAGGAACAAGGCTATTTAACTGTTGTGATAGAGATAGGGGATAATACAATAAAGCTTTTCAATGTTGAGGGCTATGATAACCTGACTCCATCTTTACATAAGTCAAGTCTGCTCAATATATGAAAATGATGGAAGATTGTAGAGCCTTGCCCAAACCACTCCATGTGATTAACATTGTCTCCCTAATGAAAGATTTGTAAAATACTCTTGCTCCAATATTTCTTAAAACTCTACATGGTAAAGGTTATATATTTTCCATTAAAATATTGCCATATACAGAATTAAAACCAGATAACACTCATAGGATTAGGGTGTTCCGACTCTGAATGTGTGAACAGAATTATTTAAAAGGATATTTAGAACTTTATTCCAAATTGGAGTTGTAAAATATGTCCGAAGTGGTTTCACTTTAAGTTTAAAGGAGTTGTAAACAAAACCACGTGACAAGAGAGCACCTCATTGGCTGGTGGGCAAACTATAACTTTTCCAGCTTAGCTAGTCGTCTCTTCCTCCACATAAAACAGTTCAGTTGAGAGCGTAACATTTTGTGGATATTCTCGTACAGCAAAATTTAAAAAAAACCCATTATTGTAACAGCTCAATTTAGGAGAGAAAGTGTGTTTGTTCAGACTCGCCTATAACTAAATGAATTGTTACAGTAGATGGTTTAAGAGGCTATGCACAGGCGCTGCAATTCATTTCCTGTTTCCAGATCAGCTGCCAGTGTACTTTTGCAACGTGTTGAGAAAATATTACATTGGAGAGTGTCATGACTGAGAATCCTATGCCACCGTGGAAAACAAATGCAGGAAATGGAAAGAAGACAATTGTGTTGAATGCTTGTAACAAATTCTGTGAAAAATACCCTCCTTTAATTGAAAATGAATATGGTGGCCATTATTTAGCAATAACTGAACTTCTTTGGTAGTGATGCAGAATTGTTGCTTGGGTCACATTTGTTTTCTAATTTATAGTGCTAATCATTTTCTTAACTTGACTCATAAAAGGTTATATTAATCATTAAATGAATGATTTCTAAACTTGAAGCTAACAGTCTAATCCAGTACCTTTAATCACAGATGCAAACTGTTTAGACACAACTTTTATTTGTCTATTCTTAGTACTGTGTGTTAGAAGTTTAGGATGTAAGGCAAAATATAGGGATAAAGACATACAATGTTTAAAAGCTATGATCCTCAAGCTGCGCAATATACTGTATTCACATTCTGTCTGAAGTAATTTCCTCTCACAGGTACTTAGTTCTCATCATCCTCCACGTGGTGCTGTCAAGTGCTCAGCGGAGTGATACATTGAAGTTTTGTTTACTTCTCCTTTCAACTTATAGTGAAAACGGTATAATTACTCCAGTAAAGAGAAATGTTAAAGTTTTATCATAAAAGCTTGGGCAGTATTCCTTCTACGCAAGAACAGAATTAATTGTATTATGTCCATATTTATGTTAGAAGAGATTAATTTAGAGTAACAGCGCTTCAGAATGAAGAAAATGTGTTTTTTCATAATAGCAAATGTATGCTTCTGCATATTCAAATGTTGGTACTTGGACCCCTTTTTCGTCAACATGCCATTTTACTAATAATGCCCTTGTTGCACACAGATATTTAACTATATTTAACTCTGAGTATAGGCAACATGCATGCAGATACCTACCAGAACCAGTTGTTTCACGTTTAATGATAGCTATTTCCATATTTTTTATCTTGATGCGGACCAACAAGAAATATATCTTGCCAACAATTACATCCTTCAAGTGGTACCTGTAAAATAAACTACCATCACTTTCTTTTCTTTCCTTCTTCTTTTAGATAAACCTACTTGCCAACTTCTTGAAATTAAAACCCGTGAAACTTTCCCTTATACAGCAAAGCGTAATAATTTTGCGATGACAATTTAGAATGTGTAAAATGTTCAGTGCAGAAATTGTACAAAACGTATTACATGCAATGTAAATGGCAATTCTATTTTATAAGAGCCAATGAAGACCTGGTAGTACTGTTTCTGTCACACACACTGAAAAATTCTTCCTTCCACCAGCAAGTGTTAAACATTAGCAAAGAACACCACTTCCTAAGCTATACACAAATTTCAGTCCACATTTGATGCTTCATACTATGAACTATAACCAAAACCTGTCACAAAATAAGTGAAACTCAAATCCTGAAGCCATAGAATGCAAATAACATAAATAATTTACCAGGGAGAGTTGACTATACAATTCATGTCATCCATTACTAAACCTTCACACCCATTTACTACTCATTGGTTACTTACCACTAGAGATCACTAGCGGTGCAATCAAATTTTAAATCCCACAGAATAAAGCACACATGCACTGATTTTGTTACTACACAGTGAAGGTGGAGCATTATGAAGAAAGATGCACAGGTAAGCTCTGGCCTATTATTGCACTGTATATTATCAGTGCAGCATATATGATGAGTTACCATAAAAAAATTAACAATATAATGCAATAGAAATTAATGTTTCGTCATGTCCACAATGAAAACCTGCAACAATTTGAATCAGCCTAAAAAGGCCTATAAAAAAAAGGTATCTACTGCTCTTAAAGTCGTAAAAAGCCTCTATTCCCCTAAATTTTATGGACAAACCATAGAAGTTGGCAAATATGTACAAAGCAGGCCTTAAAAGCTTGTAGCATAATCTAAGAATTCTAGATATATTGAAAAGAAGAGTGGGAGAGATTAAAAAAAGCTATCATTTGTGACTTGAAATGTAAACAGAAACAAAATTGTAAACCTTTGTTGAAAAAGTAATACAATTAATATTTATATATATATATATATATATATTATGTTAATTCACTCCAGTATTGTAGTTCTCTGGAATGTTAACAAAGGAAATGAAAATGATATATCACCCACTCCTCATTGTTCTTTAAGCTTTGAATCTATCTAGAAAAGTGATTCTTATCAATAATCTCAGATTAGTGCTTCAAGAGAGTGTTATTCAGGTTTAAGAAGCATTATAAACTATATTACATTAACCATTGCAATATTTTTACATCAAATGAGGTATGCGGATTATATCCTCTTGGTAGGAGCACCTAAAAGAAACAAGTACATATGTAGGTCAGTTTTAAATTTGCATCATTAAAGATGGCTTGGTTAAATTTTACACTGGTAATGACCATGCTTATTTTATTTTTAAGAAATGTTCAATAATGGTCTGCTAGGACACTTCCTTTGAAGATGTAGTAGATCCCTTTCCAATACATTAATTCTTGTCATTGGTGTAGTACCCACCTATAAGAACATCAAGTCATTTCTGATGACTTCAAAGCCTGCCGCAGCTTAAGAGAATATTGGAGGAGAGTTAACATCATATGGACCACCACCTCCTCCTCTTCACTTAGTCTTGGTGGAATAGATAGATTTATTGTACAATTTATTCTACATGTTTAAAATACATACAATGTACAGTAGAATCTCGTTAGCACGTTTTTGCAGGGATCTAAGGATTTGGACATCATAGGCGGTATGTGTTAACGAAAATGCGAAATATGCAATTTAAGAACATAGTTATGTAATAAAATCTAACAATTACTACGTCTCCATGGGTAATTGAAATCGATTTTGACTACAATCCGTGTTGAATTCAATAAGTGTTCAAATGGATTTGGATACACAAAGCCTGAGAATAAATAATTCAAGCTTTTATGTTGTTCAACTTGGATTTTTGAGGTTATGAATGTTTATGAGAAAATAAATTGCGAATTGTGGAAGCGAAAAGAGTGGCTTTGCTGTGCGTTTTATCCACAAGTCCCACTAAATAAGAACAAAAGTTATGAGCGTGCATCACGTTACGAGTACAATAGGCGAATGTATCTTTGGCGTATTCAATACGATTTGAATACGGTAAGTATTTCCATGCAACAAATTTCGTTCTGATCCTATTTTCCAAGAGGAAAGTTTTGTTTTTGCATTTTTCCCTTCTTTAAAAGTAGTTTTAATCAATTTAGGTTTGCTAACAATTGTGTTTAAGGTTGACAGAGGAATGAATAACTTCCGCACTATATCCACATGTTTCATATTTGGATTCTGATCTATTTCAAGGATTTTCAGTTTTTCACTATTGGTTATTTACTACACTTTCTTTTTTTCATTGCAAATGAAAAGTTAAAATACAATCTACGTATGTTTGGTCAACACTCAACAGTAGAAACTATCGGCGTTTACCACGCCAAGGTAAAGCATTCTCTATCCCGCCCACACAAATATTTACATACATGCATGTGATTGGCTGCCGGTATCCACCCCGTGACCGAGGATTGACCAAAGTAGCCAATGAGGACATCAAACTTTGAACGTGTTAAGCGCCTTCTCCCACTGGACCGATCAAGGATTGGCCAAAACAGTGAATGAGGACGTCAAACTTCAAACGTAGTAAGCGGGACTGGGAATATGCACTAAGCAAACGTTATTTATTACATTTGGTGATTTGATACCGGGACTTTTATAATTGAACATAATACACGGGAAAACGTGTTAATGAGGAACGTGCTAACGAGATTCCACTGTATATTCATTTATACCCCTACCTCTGTTGTACAATTTGTCTGGTGCTTGTTTTCTTATTGGGCCACTCAGATTGCTTTGCTCCCTGGCCTTTTCACTCACTAGCGACCCTTACTTCTCTTACTTTTCTATACCATTTTCTTCCCTTTACCTTCCTTATTCTCCTCTCAAGTTCTTGGTTTTGTTTCTTAGAGCCTTTTATTGAGTCAATCATCTTTATGGTTTTTACCCCAATTTCCCATTTTTCGCACTTTCTTGAATTTCATTTATTGCTTTTGTAACCCTATCAACAATATGGTGCATACCATAAAATCGTCTGCATATATAGAACCTGAACCTGGAATCTCCTTATCTCCTATTACTGGATAATGCTAATTTCTTATTTTTACTCCTAATATCATCTATGAATAGATTACTAATATGAACTCAATTTACATCCCTGCCTAACTCATATTTTCTTTTGTATCAATTTACTTCCTTTCCCTATTTGTTCTTTGTTTTATCCTTATATACGTAAATTTCTCCATTGCTTTTCTGAGTCTAGTATGCCTGGATACCGGGTTGACACTTTCCTCCCCTTGTAGCATTACCCTCCCTTCTCTCAAATCTATTATTTGATACCCTCCCCCCCTCCTTACAATTTCTTCTGCTGATCGTTCTCACTCGTATTATTTCCCCACTTCTCACTCGTGCCCCTCCCTCCTCCGCATACGTATTTCTTGCTGCACTGTTAATCAACTGCTCACTCAGCTTCTCCCCACTTCTTCTTCTTTGCATTTCTTCTCACCCCGCCTCTGCAACCAATGTTAGCTCCTCCCCCTCAATAGCTGCTGCTTCTTCCTCCTTATATTCTTCTGTCAGCTTCTCCCCACTTCTCCTTCTTTGCATCTCTTCCTGCCCCGCCGCTGCTACCAATGTTATCTCCTCTTCTCCCTTCATGGCTGTTCGGTCTTCCTCTCTAATTTCTTCTGTTCTCCTTTCATGGTTGTTTCTCGCATCTGTTGGTTTTGTGACTTGATCAGCTGTTTTCTGCTCCTTTCTCCAAACTGTTGACTCAGCTGTTCTCTCGCTTCTTTGACTTGTATGTGTCCTGGGCCATTGTTTCTGCTGACATTCGCACATTTTTTCTCGTTCATTCCTCCTTATACTCATACTCCATTCTTCTCCTTCCACGAATAATTTTAAACCTTTCAAAGTTGCCTTTTTCCCAGCTGCTCTTGCTTCTCTCATCCTGGCAATTAGTTCTTTTTTCAGAATTTGTTCCTCTCTCGTATAGTCATGCTGTATGAAAATTTTTGAGACTCTTAACCTCCTGGTGTTCCTTAAGATTTCCGTCTTTTTTTCCATTGTTGTTCTTATACAAATGGGTCTAGATTTTCTTCCTCTTTTTCCGATTCGATACATGTCCTCTATCTCCCAACCAGACGTTTTTATACCTAGTCCTTCTTCCATGATCGCGTACACTATTTCTTCTAGATTTTCGTATTCTTCTGTCACTCCGAAAATTATGCAATTCTTTCTTCTCTGACCTGCTTCGAATCTTTCCTCTATATCTTCAATTTTTTTCTTGTAATCCATTATCTGTTGTACCATCTCTTCTCTCTGCTTCTTCATAACCTCTTCAAGTCGTCTTGAGTTTTCCTCGGATTCCATTAGTTGGTTCATTTCTGCCGCTCCTGTTTTCACCTCCACTCCGTCAATTTTTCAGCTCTCGCTCCGCACAACCTTCTCCTACCGCTGTCACCACCAGACTCTGGTGGAATAAAGCTTTTCCACTTCCATAATATTTAAACAGAGCATCTTAGCATTATGTACTGTACATAGTAAGTCAAAATGATGGATCTTGATTTCAGAAACTGTGTGAAACCTATTGAATGTATTGCAGTGTGAGACATGTGCTTTGAAAAGTAAACTCTCAAAGTTTAGTTTCCACTTTGCAAACAGCTGAGAACATGGCATTGATTGGAGAACAAACTAAACAACTCTGCGATTAGTGTTCATCAGTTTCCAAACCAAATATTGGGTAAACCACCTACTGGGAAGGTCATTCAGAGATTAAAGCTGCATTTCTAAAAGAAAACTGACTTGCTGTCCATTGACTGGGGAAGAGACAATGGAACAGTTCACGCATGTTTCAAAAGGAGTCTACAGAAGCCTACATACCAGGCAGTGAGATAAATTCCTGCAAAAAACCATATGGTGGGTTCTGTAGAAATGTTTCCTGGTGAAATCCTACTGCTTGCAACTGGTTCAAACCTTAGAAAATACCAAATATGGTTTGTAAGCATCCTTCATTGGAGGAGAGTAGGTCAGCAAATTTTAAATTAGCATGTTAATATCAAGACAACTACAACAACAGCTTTTGGGAAGGCAGTGGGCAAACACACTCCAATACACTCTGTGTCAGTAGCATACAATAATTATGTAAATGGACAAATGCCATGTGATTTTCCTGCTTGTTTGAGGTTAGAATTGTGATGTCAAATGAAAAACCTAGGTGCAGAGGAACTAAGTTTTCACAGTTCAAAAACATAGAATGGTTGCTAAGTATAGTGGAATTATTGAATGCAAAAAAAAAACACAGATTTAAATTAACGGAGAAGGATGCAGTCTGCGAAAAAATCTGTGAGGAATTTAATTACAACATTTCTCCCAGTCTGGTAAGCAAGTGCGGAAATTTTATGCAACATAAAATGCAGCACCAAAAAGAGCCAGTGTGAAGAGTGTTAAAACATTTGCTGGTGGATATTACATTAAACTTAAGCTGGAACAAAGTGTGTTATCACAGATTGAGGATCAAGCAGATCCAAACAAAACTACTGTTTGCTTCTTGAAGCAATTGCTTTGGAAACCTTCCGGAAAAACGGTAGCTTTGGAAATTTCAACACATCACCCACCATTAAATGAAAGAAAGAAAAAACAGCATAGAATTTCGAGTTTAATTAACGCTTGTGGATAAGAGAAAAAAGCAAACTTTACATTGGTGGACACAACCTCTTTCGTATTTATTCTACAACCCTGCTCATGATGCTTTACATAATCTGTATAAATCCCTCCTCCAGCAGGTTTTCATAATCATGATGCATGCTCTTCTTCACTTAGAAACAGCATTAAAAAATTCCATATATAGCAATTCCACATCAACAGTAATGCTAACACAAAGTTTAACACAGTTACAGCAAACACTGTTGTTCGATGAAACAGAATTTATGTTAATCACTTTAACATTGTGTCAAAATGTAACATTGGTTGGTGAAATCGAAAGATTTGCAATTATAGAAGCATCTACCATGAATGACAGTTGAAAAACAAGCATATAATTTAGATATACCGTGTTGTAAATATCTATACTATTACGCATAATTCAGATTTATATACCTTTAGAACTAAGCACTGATTTTTTGCAAACACATCTACAACAAGAGTGAGTTCACTAGTTATAATTTTTGCTCTTATTTCAAACATGCACATTCACACAAATAAAGGTAATTTACTTACTTGGATTTGTTGTATTCGAATTCTATGTGGAGACAGTCTTCTATGCCAACCTCCATCTTGATGCTATTGTTCATCTCAGGGTAGCAACTGAGCGTGTGAACAACTATGTCCAATTCTTTCACAATATCCGACAATCTTCTTACAATTGTCACCCTTAAGAAATATCTGTAAGAGAAGTATAACACAAGTGAACCATCTTTCACAGAACACACATTAACTGAATGATATTTTACATGAACCTAGCAAAGGAAATTAACAAGCTAAAATCAGAATTTGGAAAGAAATGAAATTGTCTCAAAGCGCTGAAATTCATAAGTTATTATAACTGTCTATAATATGAAATTGAGAAAGGTGTTGTTTGTATTGTAACTTGTTTGCAACACGCTTTGGGCATCAATTTGAAGTAGTTTGTATTGAAGGAGTGGTATTATATTTCAACTGTTGGGGAGCCAAACACTTGTAGTAGTTGCAACCACACGTATTGTAAACAGTTTCCGGTAGCCTTCGCCCCAAATGTACTTTCAGGTGGCCTTTGCCCCAAGTTTAAAAAAATATTAACTTTGTAATTAAACTGCTTCTTTAAATATTTAATATTTATGTTTGCCTCGGCTGCGTCAGTATTTATTTTAGAGACATGGATATCTTGGCAGGGTTGTAATGCGACAAGAATGTAGGCTTACACAGATTATAATTTAACTTCACTCCTTTTATTAATACTTGATACGACTTAAACAACACTTCACTGATATAGAGCGCTGTGAGATTCTTTAATTAATTACTTGTACTTTTTAACACGTAAACTTATTTTTCGTCTCACACGAATACGTATTAAATCTCTCGAGGATGCACAAGCAATGCACCCTGTTATGAGCACTGTCCTCCTCAGGCAACTGAATAGATTTCAACTGTCTAAACTTGTAAATTTCGTATTTCAAGT
Organism: Deroplatys truncata; assembly: GCA_030765065.1. Taxonomy (NCBI): domain Eukaryota; kingdom Metazoa; phylum Arthropoda; class Insecta; order Mantodea; family Mantidae; genus Deroplatys; species Deroplatys truncata. The sequence continues at coordinate 24,765,422 of CM060987.1, forward strand.
CTCTGATTGGCTAATCCTACTCCAATAGAATACCTTCATTTAACTAAAGCTTTTTCTGGATGTTGATTGGCTATTTTTAAACTGTCTCAAAATTTACATTATTGCTGCTCTAATAATGACTAGTAGCATTTAAACTCTCAAACTCATTATTGCCTCAAGGTTACCTCATTGTTAGCAACTTTTAACTTATTATTCTCACAGCTCCTACATTATTAAATTATGTAGTGCATTCACATAATATTATTGAACATGTTTACAATAATATAAGCATATGCAATGACTGTTACATACATTTTACAAATTATTACATAAACATATTGCTTCAAGGTGGGCTGCTATTGAATTTACATATATAATTTGACTAAAATCATTTAAGTGTTAAAAATACTGCCTCAAAATGTGCATGAATGCACATGATACTCCATTTAAAGTTTTAAAAGCAGTGACAGTACTGTGCACTGTCCTATTCTCAAGTGCCATATTAGTGTAGATGCCTCGAATATCAACAATTTTGAACTGCTCTTTAGATATGCATTAGAAACACAAAATCATTTTATTATCAAGGAATGGAAAAAAAAGGTACTCACCGCAGTCTAACATTAGAGCCAGTGTACGACTCAAATGGCTTTTCAACATTGAGAAATTCAAATGTGTATGATGTGTTTTGTGTCAGATCTCCAGGGCGAGCTAGTTCCTTCACCAGATTGGTAAACTCATGATGGTTCCCCCTATCATAGTAAAGCTCTATTTGTCCTACAAACTCTATCTTGACACCTTGATGTTCCATTTTTGAACCAGGTTTCTTAAGTGTGACATGCACCTGTAACAAGAAACATCCATACATTTTTATCTGCTAACATTGATGCAGCTAACATAGCTGCATGGTCAATATCCAACAATGGTATCCGCTGCTGTGATGAGTATCAGCCTTCACAGAAAATAGAAACTTACTTATGACAATACAAAAAACAAGAATTCTCAAAAATTTCCAGGTATAACTAACTTAACAAGGGTAAAACATAAAGATCGTGTGATTAAGAAGATTAGTAAATTGTTTATCTGCTAATGATATTATAATCTTTTAATAACATGGGTAACATATTGTAGCGTATGTGTGTGCATTGTTGCATTGGACACATTATTGCTATGTAGAATGACATTATTGAACTAATCATTTTGACTGGGAGTTTGAATTTACGCCTGACGTGGCATTTCCCTCCCCACCTCCTCAGTCTGCTGGCGTCACTAGTAGCGTCAGTCTTGTGTATGTCTTCAGGCCGTGTGGATGTGTTTTTCAACGAGTGGGGGGCATCTCCTTCCAATGTTTGTCTGTAACCTTTTGTATACAATGTAGCAACACCATGATTATTTTAAAAAACCATGCGTTAAATGTGTATTTTGTTATGAAAATCCCACGCCTGCTTTAGATTTGTGCAGCAAGTTCCTGGTATCTCTCCTTTGCCTCTGCTGTTACATCCCCCAATGTTTATGCTGGGGTAACTAAATTTAATATCTAGCTGCAAAACCTTTTGCCTCACACTGGTATATAACAATATGCCATTGAAACAGAAGATATAATTCCTCCAAAACCTATATACGATGACTCTCTATACTGCATAAGAAATGTATAAGGATAATTTATAACTTAAAACCCACTTAGACATGCAAACATGCATTCATTAATGGTAGCATAGTGATATATTCAATGCATATTTGCAGAAATAAATGGAAGTGAAAACAACACCCACCACCACTATACTAGACATATACAGATTATTATAAAATAGGTTTTAGTAAGAAAATATAAGAAAAAATGTAAATTTTCAAGGTTTAATTTTGTACAATAAAGTGCCAAATGCATTCAACAACTGGATCTAAATTTGAAACAAAATTTAAAATATTCCTTAAGAATAGATGTTTTTATAATTTAGATGACATGTAAATAATTCTTCAAATGTTATTTTTACTTTCTCTACCATGTACATAGTAGGCAGAGAAGGTATTGCATTCTACCAAAATATCTGATACCAGGACTTCCCCATAAATAGATGATTTGAGGCCCCTTAATCCAAAAAAAAAAAAGCAAACCTTTTTTAGAAAAAGGTCCATGTGTGTGTTTGTGAACAGCATAACCCAAAAACGAAAAGTTGGATAAATACAAACTTGGTATTTATGGTTCAGTATCTTCCAAAGATGTGACACAAAGATTTTTAAGAAAATTCCCCCATCCCAAACTACCCTTTACATTCAAAATTTTTCGAAATATTTGATTTTCTAAAAATTGCTTTTGGATTTTGATTAAAATACCAAATATTAAAGATATTTGCATAACAAATGAAATGAATATAGCTCATATCACCAGTTGCCTTTGACTGTCAGATCAACTCTCGAGCTGTTTTGTTGAAAGCATGTGTCCTCTGGTGGACTGAGGATGAACCTAAATAAGAGGTTGTCTGTTTCTGGCAAATCAAAGTTCATGATCTGGTTTTTAAATTTCTTTACATAAATCTTTTCCCGTATTTCAAGCTATTTGGGTTTCTGGGCTGGCTTCAGTAACTTGATGCTGGATCCTATTTTGTGGTTTTGAGTCCAGAAGTGTGATGCAGGTGCTTATTTTTTAGTCTGATTAAATTTGATGCAATATCAGTGTTCCTTGAAGGGGATGCCTATGATCCTTTTACTCTGGAAGATTCTGGACCTTTTCTGGGGTATGGAATCACATTTTTTTTTAAATAATGAGATTCTTGATAGTATCTTTCTAAGGTGCCAGGTGATGATGTGATTCTTGATAACGTTCTGTGAAAAAGACCCAGGTGGTAAGTAAATTTTCTGAAGTTGGTCTTCTCTGATGTGTTTGATAGTGTTGTGACTTTATCTGATCTCATTTAGAACATCCACAGGCTACAAGAGGACATCACAAGCTTTCAACAAAACAACTCAAGAGTTGATCTGGCAGTCAACAGACAACTGACAATGTGAACTCATTCTCATGATACATGTTTTGCATAATAAATAGTTGAGTGAAGCTTTTAAGTGTCTTCAAGTTGACTCCATCTTTAATTAAGTGTCTTTTAAGAGATTAAATGTTTAAAAAGTTCTGGAAGTTTTTACACCTGCCCAAACACATGTAATTTATGGAAGCATCTAGGGCCATAAGTCACTTTACAGTTCCCTGACCAGCAAACACTAATAATCAAGAATACACTTGACCCCTTATACATTTATAATCAAAATGTCTGATTAGGAAGTGTTTGAAAATATAACAAAGGGAACACAAAAGCTTGTGAATACCCCAGCATTACTTCACATATGCTGTTAAGTGTTGATTATCTTTTAAAGGCTTTTTTAAATCATTCCAAAATTTCATATTTACATTCATAACCCATTCAAGTGAAAAAATTCCTTGTTATATTTCCAAATTATCCTTCAAATTCTGAAGGATCTTATGATATCTAATGTAAAGAGTAATGTTCACACATATTCCAAGCAGTGACTGTCTTGTTTATATCTGGGGCATTGAAAGACAGGCAAAGCCACTTCTTTAATTGGTTTGCACAGTCCACTCTAATTAGAGCTCCATAACCATGGTTTTTGTGGCTCCCTGTACCTTCTGCTATTCTTGTAAGATGGAATAGAAACTGAGGCATTCGTTTCCAACAACCACTTGGAAACAATCATTTGGCAATAAGCACTCACACTGCTCCACTAACCAAATTGTCCCTATTGTCCCCATTTTCGGCTGCTGGTCCACTAATCGGTTCTTCTCCGATCTTCTTCTTCCTTGGGTATCTGTAGCATCATCTGGTACCAAGGGAAGAAGATCGGGGAGTCACCAGCTAGTCAACCACCTGCTGAAAAGGAGGACGAAAGCTCCTTAAAACATGTCCCACCAGTGATTTTGTAAGTGGAGTAATATGAGTAGTTAATGTCGATTCAATTTCCATAATTCAATCATTTGCTTCCCTGTGTGCAAGTTCTAATTTTAAATTATGGAATAGTTCACTAAGGTTGCTAGTTCAATGCTGGATACATCTTGTGGCATCATGCTGTTTCATGTAAGGCTGGGGGCACTATTATTATTACACATGGAATACCAGTCTAAACTTTATATAATACCAGCTAATTATAGTCGGCGCCAATCAAGAAAGGGATTGACAGTTACTAACCATGTGGCGGAAAGCTTTAAATGAATGGGGAGAGATGGATACGTCATAGCAACGATTAGAAGGACCCATTAGAACCAAGATGTTTCCATAGCAACGATACTCAAAAACCTTGTTGCCGATACTGTAACACGTGATTAGCATGACGTGTCTGGCAAGTGACCGTTGCAGTAACATGAACTGCACGTCTTGTCTTCTGCTGTCGCTGCAGTTATAAACAATGATTCCTCCTGTAGCCACACTTGCAATGTATTAGCACCAGTTTAAAGACTCCCTGTGTATTGATAAATTATTTTGCATCATCCTATTTGTACGGTTATTTGCTTTGTGTTTACGTGACTCTGAGTCCATGTATCTGTGCATGTGCTGTGAGGATTTGCAATTGTGCCAACACTTTTAATGAATATTTAACAATATCCAGAAAAGAGTGCCAAACAAAAAACTGAGCATACTCGGTAACCGAATAAAATGTATTTTGTAAAGGTATCCCAATTAAAGGACAAGCGCAGGAAATAATATGCTCTGTGAGAGAATCAGCGGCATTTTCCCATTAGAATAAGTACCTATCAATATTTCACAGGTATGTCTCTCTTGTTAACACAGATCTTTGCACTGATATATTCTTGCATGTAGATTCATTATTTTATAATTATTTTCATATATGAATATAAGTAATACCCGCCCTACAATGCAGGCACAACCCAATCGCCTTCATACATATAATTCTAATGCGCTCTCCACATGGTCACGATATGTGGCACCTCTCTCTCTCTCTCAGCAAAATTCAATCCCTTTCTTCTTTGGCAGCGAGTATAGTTACCAACTAGTATTGTGAGTATATACTTGGTTAGGAAAATGTAGAATAAATAGATTAGATTGTTCAATTTACATGATACTGCAAGCTACATGTTTGAATTTAGAGATTAAACATAGCATAAACATAATGTATGAACTTGAGGCCGGAGAGAGACTTACCAAAACTGCATACAAAATGTAAAATGCGTGTAAAAATATTTTACGAGTAAAGATATTTCGGAAGTGCAATCCTTTAGTGCTATGGAAGAAGATTCTAGAACGGATATTAAGCCCTAAACCTTGAAGAAGTTATTGTTTTGTTACGTAATGTTTAACTTGAAGAGGTTATTTTGTGCTGCTGTTGTTTTGTTTGGTTACGTAATTTTAACTGCCCCACGTATGGGAGCCAACTTGAAGTAGAATGTTTATTAAGTAATTTTTATTTAACTTGAAGGTTAAATAGCTCCACGCTTGGGAAGCCAACTTGAAAAAGATGTATGCTTACGTAATTGTATTTTACATAATATTTATTTAGTTGCATTTAAGGAGCTCCTGGAACACGCTTTGGGCGTTGATTTGAATTTGTTGATTACGTAATAGTTACTGTTATTACACAATATGCTGCTACGTATGAGAAGCTGATTTTTAAGATGTGTTTTTGTTATTACACTCCAAGTTTTACACTATAATATTTAACTTTGTTATTAACACTGCTTCTATATATTAGTTATGCTTGAATTTGCCTCGGCTGCATTAGTAATGTTTGTAGAGTCATGTATCTTAAGCAGGGTGCGGTATGACAATGATTGTAGACATCACAGAATTTAAGTTTTTAAATTCACTTCCTTTATTAATTCTTGCACATTTTATAAAGAACTACACTTTTTAAGAACTGTGAGAATCTTCAATACTTTCACTTAGCGCGTATACATATTTTACGATTCACACTAGAGAACACATCTTCCATCTGTTCACTACCATGGCTTGCCAGCAACTGAGAAACTTTCAACGGTTAAAACCCGTAAGCTTCGGCATTTCAAGTCTCTGATTGGCTAATTCTAGTCCAATAGAATATCTGCATTTTACTTAAACTTTTTCCTTGCTATGGATTGGCTAATTTTAAACTGTAACTGAATTTACCTTACCATTGCTTTAATCATGACTAGTAATATTTCAAACTCTTAAACTCATTATTGCTACAAGGTTACCTCATTATTAGCAACTCAAAACTTATTATTCTCACAGCTCTTGCATTATTAAAGTATATCATGTATTCACATAACATTATAAAATATGTTTTTACATTAAAAATAAGCATATGCAATGACTTGCATACATTTAAACAATTATTACATACATATTGTTTCAAGGCGGGCTGTTATTGAATTTACTTATTATAAAATACAATTGAAATTATTCAGGTATTAAAATACTGTCTCAACCTTTTGTTTTCCTCTCTCCTTTATTTCTAATTTTGGATACCAGAAACCACGACTTGGCTTTCATGGCTTCGAAAGTTGCACACTCAGAAATAAAATCATTCAGAAATCCAGAGTTTGGAAACAGGATTGTTAGGGAAACAGTATTCAGAAATATATCCAGGAATTAAAAACCTGCACCATTTTTTTCATGTCCAAACACATACCTCCCAATGCTTGTAACAAACTCATTTTTACTTTCTCTACTACGTATAGTAAGTAGGGGAAGTATTGTATTCCACCCAAAAATTTGATACTGAGATTTCACCGGAAATATATGTTTTGAGGCCCCCTGAATCCAAAAAAAGCATTTTTGGAAACATGTCCGTGTGTGTGTGTCTGTGAACAGCATAACTCAGAAACGAACAGTCGGATAAACACCAAACTTGGTATTTAGGTTCAGTATCTTCCATATCTTCCAGAGATGCGACACGAAGGTTTTCAAGAAAATCCCCCCACCCCAGATTACCCTTTACATAGAACATTTTTCGAAAATTTTAATTTTCTCAAAAATGGCTCTAACGATTTTGATTAAAATATCATATGTTTAATATATTTTCATGACAAATAAAATGCATATCTTGAATTTTCTGGGAATGTCTCCAAAAGTTTTCTTCATTGTGAATGACTTTCGCATAACTGGTAAACCATAAGAGATAGACAAAATTTTACTACACAAAAAATGTAGAGCATGTTAAAATACACAATTTGTCATACATGTTTTGTTGAGTGAACCATTTTTGAGATATTGCTTGTTATTCCCTTAAATTTGTCAATACTTATTTTCTCAAATGGGAATTCGTTATTCATTTTTTTGTCTTGTATATGCAAAGAGTATAATCTGTGGGAAAGGGAATGGTGCTGCACCTAGCAACCAGCTATTAAGAGATATGTATGTGCCTAAAGGCTACTGTATTTCTATATTGCCCTTGTAAATATATATTCCACTTACGTCTACAAGAAAGTTAGCAATAAGATAGAGCCTGCAAATGTTTATCTTGAAAAATATGAAGTAGATGGAGAATAAGCGTTTGTAAAAATAGTTTGTACAAGAGTAGAGAAAGTCATGTGAGTGTAACACATCAGATTTTTTTTAACACTGTTTACCACCCGCTCTTACTGCATACAGCACCATAGGCTGATACTTGAAATTATTAAGAAAGAAAATTTGGATAGGAAACATCCCAGGCCTAAGTTTAGGATACCTCGAAGGGGGAGGGGAAAAAAACCTCAGCAAAGGCCAGTCCTGGAGGGATTTGAACCACACACCTCCCATTCACAAGTCTTTTAACCACCTTAATGTGTCAGTAACAAACTCAAAGGTCTGTATGCTACTGCTAATTTCTGTTACCTATAAACACAGAAGATACACTGTCCAAACTTCATTTTCAATTCAATATATTATAATAATATCTGGCCCTTCAGAGTAACAGAAGTGCATTTCATCAAAAGAAATGCTAAAACATCAACAATCATTTAAGTTTTCTAGTGTGTAATTACAAACTCCAGGAAACCCAGTGTGCAAATCAAATATAATTCCAGTGTTTCCAATATTAGAAAACAATATGTGAAATTTGACCCACAGGTTTTTGTTTGGTCTTTAGAACTTTGATCCTGAATTTGGAAGTTACTTCCATGTAGCATTTTGCAGTTAGGAAATGAAAATAAAAACATATATCTTCTAAAAGTTCACACCTTTGCTTACTACAAAGTGAATTTTCCATTTGTCATACGCCACTAGAATAGTCTCATGACTTTATCTCTGTTTCCAAACAGCATTTAAATCTGCTGCAGTAATATGTCAATGATTCCTTACAATACTGTAATTCAAAATAGTTGTTTTTCTATTAATATGGACCACTAGTCAGATGGTTGGTCCAAGATTTTGGAGTTATTTCATTATTATTTCAGCATTGGCAATATTAACCAAACTAAAGTTAAATAAACCTTCAGTGAGAAGCACGCTTCCTCAAAAAGTGAGCAACTGCGTAAGTCAGAAGTGTAAATACCTAACTCTTGATCACACTAAGCTTTCTGTAGTTGGTAATACATTTAAAATACAGAGAAGGCAGGGAACAGAATCAGTTTAAGGAAGACATTGCAATTGATAATCTACGTGCTGAATTGTTTCAAAGTAATAACAGGTGGTTCAGTTTCTTTTCTACATAATTGCAAAAAATCGAGCTCAAATCTCTTATAACTTCTTATATTTATCTTTCACTAGCTGGCTCACACGACGGACAATTGGCATTTTAAACTCAAATCACATTTTAACCAATTTACCTGCACATGGTGTTTATGAAATTATTGTATAACGGTCTAGAGGATTTTTACAGTGAATCCTCCCCTTTATCCCTTATAGTTTTAACTTAAACTTGGCAAGACCTGTGCTTTGTTACAGGCAAGTGGGACATTGACATTAAGCAATAAAGATGAAAGCTGAATAACTGCTAATGAAATGGAAGTTATGAGATGCACAGCAGAATATACCAATGAGGAAGTAATGGATGACCTACAATTACAACTTGATAATTATACTCGCTGCCAAAGAAGAAAGGGATTGACATTTCGTCGAAAGTGAGAGGCTACGTTACTGCTTATCGCGACCACGTGGGGAGTGTGTTAGAATTGTGTACAAAGACAACTGCGTTGCATCTGCATAGTAGTGCGGGTATTGTTTATATTAGTATATGAAGACAATTATAAAATTACAAATCTGCATGCAAAGGATAGAACATGCAGGAATATATAAGTGTAAAGATCTGCATTAACAAGAGAGACCTAACTGTGAAATATTGATACTTATTTTGATGGGAAAATGCTGCTGATTCTGTCACAGATCATGTTATTTCCCACACTTGTCCTTTAATTGGGATATCTTTATCAAATACATTTTATTTGGTTACCAAGTATGCTCGTTTTTCGTTTGGTTTGCTGTCTTTGTCGCTATTTTGGATATTGTTAAATATCCATTAAAGGTGCTAACACAATTGCAAATGCTCACAACACATGCACAGATACATGGACTCAAACACAAGTAAACACAAAGCAAATAACTGTACAAATAGGATGAGGCAAAATAACTTTTAAGTACACAGGAAATCTCTAAACTGATGTAAATACATTAAACTGTGGCTAAAGGAAGGCACTGCAGAAGCTAAGGACTTGCAGTTCATGTTACTGCAACAGTTGCTTGCCAGGTGCGTCATGGTAATCACTTGTTACAGTATCGGTAAGAAGGTTTTTTGTGTCTATCGTTGCTATGGAAACGTCTTAGTTCTAATTGGTCTTTTCTAATCATTGCTATGATGACCGCTATGATGTGTCCATCCCCTCCCATTCATTTAAAACTTTCCGGCACGTGGTTAGTAACTGTCAATCACCTTCTTGATTGACGCCGACTATAATCATGTACAACATTACAAAACAAATGGATAAATTATTATCCGCATTGCATGTGCACAAATAGTACCCCAAACACCATGCTTCACTATTGTCCAAATGGAAAGATCTTTAGCTGGTCCAACGAAAGATAGGATTGAAAATTCAACTGTGAGATCCTAACAGGCCATTGGGCCTTGAAAGGCAGAAGAAAAATTGTAATTTCATACAGCCCTAGCTCTTACTAATAACAGATGAGAAATCCCCTCAAATACATGCAAAGGGATGTCAAACATCAGTAGAACGTCTGACTTCCTTAATCTCCCCCTGGACAGTCTTCCAAGTTCTGGAAATACTAAGTAGCTTATACGTGCCCTTTGTGGCAGTGGAACAATCAGCTGGAATTGTTGAGAAATTTCTTATATAATTACAGTAAGTGAAATTTTAAACTTCTGTTACCTTCTCTTTGCCCATAGTTATTTAATAACATAAAAGGTATATAGTTTTCATACAGGTACAGAAGAGATGGGAAACATGATTCTTCTCACATGTATAATAGGCATGTACTGGTAATTGGTGGAGTCGAAATTAATCCTGGGCCAAATGGGAATCGAAACATCATGGATGAAATTTTGGCTAGAATAAAAGATATGGATGAGAAATTAGGAAACAAACTTAATGGAGTAGAAAAGAACTAATAGATATCAAGAGAGAGATTAAAAATGAAATGCAAGATATAAGAAATGAGGTACAGAAAATCAAAAGAGTAGAGCTGTTGGAAGAGAGACACCCCAGATTCAATCTAGTTATAGCAGGAGTGAAAGAAAGAACTGGAGTATGGCCTGTGGAACAGGTTAGAGACATTATAGAAAGAAAGCTTGGAATGGTGCTACAGGGCTGGGAGATTAAGGAAGCATTCAGAGTGGTAAGGTCAAGAGGAGCCAGAATGATAGTTGCAAGATTTACGTCTGTTTATGAAGTGTTAAAGGAAACTAAGCAACTAAAAGGAACAAATATTTTTATAAACAGAGATTTATCGGTGTAAAACAACGGACCTCGAAGAAAGATTTAATACAACAAATGAAGCTGACAAGAATGGAAAGGAAACGGGCCGTCATAAAGAACTTACAGTTGTGGGTTGATGGGCGCATGGTGGCTGGATGCGAAATGACACAAGAAGCAGTAGATTGCAGGAGCAGGAAATGATTCAGCTAAATACATCTGAGACCAGAGAGAAGGAATGCAGATCGGAAGGAAACCCAAAGAGCAATTGGAAATTGGAGAAGAATGGATACATGGAAGTTACGTCACCGCTACGTGGGGATGGCAGGAAACAGATGGTTGTGTCAGATGACATAGTGAGAACGTCAGATCAGAGTGACGTAAGGGTAACAGCTGGCAAAGCCAGGAAAATGACATCACCAAGGAGGGAGGAAGTTCAATCGCCACGTGATATGGCCATGGGCAGGGCAGAGGCATGGTTTCAGAGTGGTGAAATGGTGGAAGAAGAAAGCATTGTGTTGACACCCAATGGGAGTATACGGGTTCTAGACAGAAACAAAGCAGGACCATCAAGGGAGCCAACAGGAATAGATTTATGGAGTAGGAAAGTGTGCCATACGTATAGAAATAGAGCAGGCTCCGAGAGAAGTATGGGAATACAGAAGCAATAATAATGGGGGAGTTAATATTAGAATAGGGAGGGAGAGTGATTAAAGAATGAATATGTTGTGGAAATGAAACATGATCTAGAAGTGAACAAATTAGACAAAGTAAAGACAAATGTATTGATAAGCAAGTGATAGATTTATATGAAATCGTGAAATGAATTATTTAGATATAAAGGATGGTAAACACAGAGAGGGCTAGGAGGGAGTGTTATATTTCTTAATATGAACGAGCAAATGCTGTTATGGTCGATCAGCATGGGAATACAATAAGTATTCTTAAAGGTATTAAATTGCATGTAATAGTAGCCATTTCCCACTGGTAGTGGAGATTTAAAGACGATCAGAGGAAGTAAGGGAAGGAGATGGGAATGGGATAAGAACACTAAGCAGTATAGTGACTTTAAATGAGAAACTGTTAGCGATATGAAGCTAACTCAACACACACGTTTTGTAAATGTGGAAGCTTGGGTATGATCGGCAATAGGAGCCAGGGCGTGACGCTGATCATGCCCAAATGTATTGTATTAGCTCAACATTCAATAAAGATATCATATCATATACTTTTCACATAATGCACAAATCCTTAATATAATGAAATAGAGGTGAAGCTGGTGAGTAAGAAGACCCCCCATGGTACCGTATTAACCACTTTGGAAAAGACACAGTCTGAGGTCATGGAGAAAAATAATCTTCTCAGTTGTTAATCAGTTGACTGGTTTCTAATGTTAGCTAGACATAATTTTTTCTTTTTATACAGTAGTAGCTGACTTACTCGATGTTGCACAGTTAGCTTTTTAAACACAAACAACAAAGTGATATTCCCCCACCCCATTCTTTATGCAACTAGTGGACAATGCTCTAAAGGATTTTGATGGTTAATCCTTCCCTTTACCCCTTATAATACCATACATCTGCAGCTATTCCTGATAGCAGATGAACAATCTTGATATTCACGCAAAAGGATGTAAAACATCAGCAAAACATCTAACTTCCTTAACCTCCCTCTGATGGTCTTCCAAGTTCTGGAAACCCTTTCTTTGGTGGTGAAACAATCATCACTCAAAATGATTGAGTAATTACTTTCTCTACTACGTATAGTAAGTAGGGGAAGTATTGCATTCCACCCAAAAATTCGATACCGAGATTTCACTGGAAATACATGTTTTGAGACCTCCTGAATCCAAAAAAAGCATTTTTGGAAACATGTCCATGTGTGTGTCTGTGTGTGTGTGTGTGTGTGTGTGTGTGTGTGTGTGTGTGTCTGTGAACAGCATAACTCAAAAACGAACAGTCGGATAAACACCAAACTTGGTATTTAGGTTCAGTATCTTCCAGAGATGCGACACGAAGGTTTTCAAGAAAATCCCCCCACCCCAGACTACCCTTTACATGGGACATTTTTCGAAAATTTTAATTTTCTCAAAAATGGCTCTAACGATTTTGATGAAAATATATGTTTAAGATAAAGTCATGAGAAATGAAATGTATATCTCGAATTTTCTGGGAATGTCTCCAAAAGTATTCTTCATTGTGAATGACTTTTGCATAACTGGTAAACCATAAGAGATAGACAAAATTTTACTACACAAAAAATGTAGATCGCGTTGAAATACACAACTTATGTCATATACATTTCTTTTGTTGAGTGAACCGTTTTCGAGATATTGCTCGTTATTTCCTTAAATTTTCCAATACTTATACTTTTTCTCAAATTCGTTATTCATTTTTTTATGTCCTAGACATGCAAAGAGAATGGAATTCGCCGCATAGCAACCAGCGCTAAAATATTTGACTATCGCTTAAAAGCTACCATATTCCCCTCACATCTACAAGAAAATTACCAATAAGATTGACATCTCGATTTCTCGATTAACATGAAGCATTTGGAGAAAAGGCGTTTGTAAAAATAGATTGTACAAGAGTAGAGAAAGTCATGTGAGTGTAACACATCAGATTTTTTTTACTTCTTCTACCATGTACAAAGAGCGCCAAAGAAAATCTCACTGCACCTCGCATTTATGTCACATTATTTATCATTGTACGTGGCTTGCAAGGCCATGGCCATTTCATTGGTTGCTTCAGGCCACAGTGCAAGGATACGCTAGTCCTTCTGCTAAATAGTTGCACCAATAACCACAACAAAGGTTATAAAATGGTATAGAACCGAAATATATGTTTACGCTCTCGATTGTATTGGCTAAAAGAGAAAAAAAAGGTAGAGTGAGTGCACGCAGTTTGTCATACAGGCCTCTTATGGTGACTGGTAGCCTATACCTTATCGGCTAGCGCAGGACATGCCTTTAAAAGGGTTAAAAGCTAAGGGGAAAACGATGAGCGCCCAGGTTAGCGAAATGTAGAATGGGCAGCATGAGAAGATTTTCAAATTAAAGCTTGAATGGTATTCATTAAATACATAGTGATACTTTATAACAAAAATTAAACAGAACTGTATTCTCACAGTGATATCAATGCTTGTTGCTGCATAGAAGCAAACATAACTAAATAATAAATAAATAAAGCAGCATGTCCCTCTAATTCAAACTACAATTGGTTAATATACCTGTACTAACATATTGCTGATCATAGGAATACAACAGGATTATATACAAAAATATAACCCAATTTTATTGCCATAATATGTATGTCATATTCGGTAAACCATATACATATACATATTTATCTTTAGTTTCTAAACATGACCAGTCAATTATAACAAAAGAGTAATTTGCATTTAGTAAACGAGCATCATCTGTGGATGTTTTAAGGGAGTGCCCACTTTCTGACGAGAATGCAGACTGCCATCCCCACTTTTCTGAAATATTTTAATCCAGTAATTTACTATAAAAACACTTTTATGCACTGCCACTGTAACAGTGCGACCAGCCTCCCACATACGATACGTCCACCAGTAATTTTGCTAGTAAACGGCATGACTGTTTCTGAGACAAACATGTTTTGGTTTCAATAACACCAGGAAAAGCAAAGGCATCAACCTCCCCTCTTTACCCCCTTATTGCTGTGTTATCAAGCCACCACACTCTGTGATAGGTAAGGTGAAGGACACACCTCAAAAGACCCCAGAAAAGATATAAAATCCGCCGAAGATTTTCTTTGGTGCTGTTGGTACATAGTAGGTACAGAAGGTATTGCATTCCACCAAAAAATTTGATACCAAGATTTCAACAGAAATACACGTTTCGATGCCCCCTTAATCCCCCCCCCCCCAAAAAAAAAAACATTTTTAGAAAAAGGTCTATGCGTCAGTGAACTGATAACACAAAAACAAAAAGTTGGACAAGTGCCAAATTTGGTATTTAAGTTCAGTATCTTCCAAGGATGTGACATGAAGATGTTCAAGAAAATCTCTCCACCCCAAACTACCCTTTACATGGAACATTTTTCAAAATGTTATATTTTTCTACAAAAAATGACTGACAATTTTGATTAAAAGACCATACATAGATATTTACATGACAAATAAAATGTGCATCTTGAATTTTCTGGTAATAGCCTTTGAAGTCCTCTTCATTCAGAAGGAATTTTGTATAATTGGTAAACATTACGAGATAGACGAAAACGTACTGCATAAAAAATGTAGATCTCTTTTAATTGGTCCAAGATTTTGAAGCTATTTCATTATTATTTCAGCATTGGCAATATTAATAACCAAACTAAAGTTAAATAAACCTTCAGTGAGAAGCACATTTCCTCAAAAACTGAGCAACTGCATAAGTCAAAAGTGTAAATACCTAACTCTTGATCACAAGTTTTCTGTGGTTGGTAACACATTTAGAAATACAGAGAAGGCGGATGCACACACAACACACAATTTATTTCAGATAAGTTTTTTTGTGGCACAAGCCATTTCTGAGATACCTGTTATTAATGGTTCAAATTGCTCATTTCTTCGTCATTCTTAAAGTTCTTTCAACATTCGGTTGTTTCTCGCGATTGCATAGAAACAGTATGCAATTTTAAAGACAGTATATAGTGTCCATTCTAAAACATTTGACTATCGCATTTCTGTTTGTATCTATAACAAAATGTGTAATGTAGCTATTTATACAAAGGTTTATTTGGATTATTAGTATATATAAAAATCTGATGTGTTATACTCACATTACTTTCCCTACTCTTGTACAAACTATTTTTACAAACGCTTATTCTCCATCTACTTCATGTTAATCGAGATAAACATTTGCAGACTCTATCTTATTGCTAAGTTTCTTGTAGATGTAAGGGGAATATATATTTACAAGGGCAGTATCGAAATACAGTAGCCTTTAAGCACATACATATCTCTTAATAGCTGGTTGCTAGGTGCAGCACCATTCCCTTTTCCACAGATTAATACTCTTTGCATATCCAAGACAAAAAAATCTGATGTGTTACACTCACATGACTTTCTCTACTCTTGTACAAAGTATTTTTACAAACGCTTATTCCCCATATGCTTCATGTAAATCGAGATATCGATATGTTAATCCTATTGGTAATTTTCTTGTAGATGCAAGGGAAATATGGTAGCTTTTAAGCGATAGTCAAATGTTTTAACGCTGGTTGCTATGTGGCGCATTCCATTCTCTTTGCATGTCCAGGACATAAAAAAAATGAATAACGCATTTGAGAAAAAGTATAAGTATTGGAAAATTTAAGGAAATAACAAGCAATATCTCGAAAACGGTTCACTCAACAAAAGAAATGTATATGACATAAGTTGTGTATTTTAACGCGATCTACATTTTTTGTGTAGTAAAATTTTGTCTATCTCTTATGGTTTACCAGTTATGCAAAAGTCGTTCACAATGAAGAATACTTTTGGAGACATTCCCAGAAAATTCGAGATGTACATTTCATTTCTCATGACATTATCTTAAACATATGATATTTTCATCAAAATCGTTAGAGCCATTTTTGAGAAAATTAAAATTTTCGAAAAATGTTCCATGTAAAGGGTAGTCTGGGGTGGGGGGATTTTCTTGAAAACCTTCGTGTCGCATCTCTGGAACATACTGAACCTAAATACCAAGTTTGGTGTTTATCCGACTGTTCGTTTTTGAGTTATGCTGTTCACAGACACACACACAGACACACACACAGACACACACACAGACACACACACACACAGACACACACACACACAGACACACACACGGACATGTTTCCAAAAATGCTTTTTTTGGATTCAGGAGGTCTCAAAACATGTATTTCCGGTGAAATCTCGGTATCGAATTTTTGGGTGGAATGCAATACTTCCCCTACTTACTATACGTAGTAGAGAAAGTAAAAATGAATAACGAATTCCTATTTGAGAAAATAAGTATTGAAACATTTAAGGGAATAACAAGCAATATCTCGAAAATGGTTCACTCAACAACAAAAATGTATATGACATAAATTGTGTATTTTAACATGATCTACATCTTTTGTGCAGTAAAATTTTGTCTATCTCTTATGGTTTACCAGTTTACCAAAAGTTGTTCACAATGAAGAATACTTTTGGAGACATTCCCAGAACATTCAAGATATACATTTTATTTGTCATGAAAATATCTTAAACATATGATATTTTAATCAAAATCATTAGCCATTTTTGAGAAAATTAAAATTTTCGAAAAATGTTCCATGTAAAGGGTAATCTGGGGTGGGGGGATTTTCTTGAAAACCTTCGTGTCGCATCTCTGGAAGATACTGAACCTAAATACCAAGATTGGTGTTTATCTGACTGTTCGTTTCTGAGTTATGCTGTTCACAGACAAACACACAGACAGACAGACACACACACACACACACACACACACGGACATGTTTCTAAAAATGCTTTTTTTGGATTCAGGGGATCTCAAAACATGTATTTCCGTTGAAATCTCGGTATCAAATTTTTTGGGGATTTTTACTTGACGGTCTTCCAATACAATATCATAAGCTTTGTTCACTATTTCTTCTGTTGTGGCCTCAACCGGCCGTCCTGTGCACATGGGTCTCTTGTGCTCAAACGACCACATTGAAATTCTGTGAACCACTTGTGAACCATGCCATGTGATGGAGCAGTGTCACCATAATACTTGTTCAGCATTTCTTCCATTTCCTTCACCATCTTACCACGCAAAAAATAATGCTTTATCAGAACACGAAATTCACTTTTCTCCATTTTCTAGGAGGCAACACAATCTACTTATTTCACACGCTCTCAACAATGTTCTAAGAAACAAATCACGACAAATTTCTGCGATTATGCCCAGAATAGATGTAAGACTTGGGTGCAAACAAGAAACCTGTAATTAGAATGCTATCTCTTGTCAAAGTCATGGACTTAGCAATCCGCTATTATATATATATATATATATATATATTTTTTTCATTATTTTCCCAATGTTGTTGCCACCTGGGTCTAGGACCATGTGGTTCATGCATAAATACAGGGCTGACTATGCTTATCCTAAACATTTTTCTTCCTGGCCCAAGCTGGAATGGGGGATTTTCTTGAAAACCTTTGTGTCGCATCTCTGGAAGATACTGAACCTAAATACCAAGTTTGGTGTTTATCCGACTGTTCGTTTCTGAGTTATGCTGTTCACAGACAGACACACACACATTTCCAAAAATGCTTTATGTGCATTCAGTGCACCTCAAAACATGTATTTCCTGTGAAATCTTGGTATCGAATTTTTGGGTGGAATGCAATACTTCCCCTACTTACTATATGTAGTAGAGAAAGTAATAAAAAGGAAATGGGGAACTGGGCATACCAACAAACATCTGTAAAAACCTATAAAAAAAAATCTGATGTGTTACACTCACATGACTTTCTCTACTCTTGTACAAACTATTTTTACAAACGCTTATTCTCCATATGCTTCATGTTAATGGAGATATCGAGATGTCTATCTTATTGATAATTTTCTTGTAGATGTAAGGGGAATATGGTAGGTTTTAAGCGAGTCAAATATTTTAACGCTGGTTGCTATGTGGCGCATTCCATTCTCTTTGCATGTCCAGGACATAAAAAAAATGAATAACGAATTTGAGAAAAAGTATAAGTATTTGAAAATTTAAGGAAATAACAAGCAATATCTCGCAAACGGTTCACTAAACAAAAGAAATGTATATGACATAAATTGTGTATTTTAATGCGATCTACATTTTTCATGTAGTAAAATTTTGTCTATCTCTTATGGTTTACCAGTTATGAAAAAGTCGTTCATAATGAAGAATACTTTTGGAGACATTCCCAGAAAATTCCAGATATACATTTTATTTGTCATGACAATATCTTAAACATATGATATTTTAATCAAAATCGTTAGCTGTTTTTGAGAAAATTAAAATTTTCGAAAAATGTTCCATGTAAAGGGTAGTTTGGGGTGGGGGGATTTTCTTGAAAACCTTCGTGTCGCATCTCTGAAAGATACTGAACCTAAATACCAAGTTTGGTGTTTATCCGACTCTTCGTTTTTGAGTTATGCTGTTCACAGACACACAGACACACACACGGACATGTTTCCAAAAATGCTTTTTTTTTGGATTCAGTGAGTCTCAAAACATGTATTTCCGGTGAAATCTCGGTATCGAAATTTTGGGTGGAATACAATACTTCCCCTACTTACTATACGTAGTAGAGAAAGTAAAAAGATACTTAAGTTCCAGATAAAGGCTTTAGTTCCATACTTACCTAACAGTTATAATGTGGTAAGAGATAGCAACTTTGGAAAGGAAAATGCACATCAGATAGCTTTAAGAGCTCTAACCCATCAACTTGCTCATTTAAGACACTTTCTTATACAGCAAAACCATTATGATGTGCCAAAAGATTACTCCATTTTGTTAATAGTGTACTTGCAAGACAGAACCCAACCATATTAGTGAAATCTGTGAGAATAGCGATGTTAACCCTCAAACGGAGTTGTGGGTTCCTTTTCGGTAGCAGTGGAACTGAACACCCCTGCATTTGCTATATTGGTCATTCTATTGTTGACTATTCTACATCCCTTGTCGGTAGTTGACATTACTGACCCCACAACACTGTGTTTCTATTTGGTGTATTGTCAAAATATGCTTATCAATGACTTGGTATGAATATTGAACATTTGTGAACTAATGTGTGTGTGCAGTTCATTATTTGCCATTAATCTTTAACTATCTACATGTTCATATTTACAGCATTCTACAGTGCCATCAGTTTAAACAGGGCACATAGCGACCGCCCACCAACACTCCACTTCCTGTGCAGCCAGCAGAAGAACTATTTCGCACCATGTGAAGCATGTGCAAGGCCAATCAAGTCAGCGGACCATTGGTCGTGTTGCCGATAGGTTGCATAACAGTGTATTTGCTTGAGTCATGGTGTGATTTAGTACCGAACAACGAATATTCATTTGTAGTCATTTCATAAAATATGCTTCACTTGCTCAGTGCCGTAGAGCATTTAGGGAAAGGTTTTTTGACATTGATCCGCCCAATAGACATAGTGCATAAAATATTCCACAAATTCAATACTACAGGATAGGTATTAGACCAGGAAAAAAAAAAAAGCGAAGATGCCACGTACTCACAGAAGAAAACCTTGATATCAGTGCTTGATTAAAATGATCGCCCCAAAAGTCTCTAAGTTAGCATAGCAAGCAGGTGGCAGCTATGGATCAGCACAGAAGGCCACAAAAATGCTAAAATTGTGACCATACAAAACAACAGAGGTGCAAGTCTTAAAAGACTGGGATCCCCAGACTAGAATAAGGTTTTGCGCCTGGTTTCACGAATCCATGCATGTCGGTATCATAACCTACAAGTAGTGTTATTCAGTGAGGAGGCATGGTTTCATCTCAATGGACACGTTAACATGCAAAATAATCACTACTGGGCAACAGTAAATCTGAGACTCACACTGAAAAGTGCACTACATGATCCAAAGGTCGGCATATGTTGTGCAGTGAGTGCGACAAGAATCACTGGTCCTATTTTCTTTCACAAAACCATTAATTCAGAACGATAGCAAACAGTAGTTTTGGAACCATTTTTCACTCAATTGACTGATGAACGAACACATGGAGTGCTTCAAAAAGATGGGGCTCATTCCATACAGCTCGGTCTTCATTGCATGCTATTGCTGACATGTTTGATGAAATTAATTAGTGAGGGAAAGTGGCCACCTACGTCCCCAGGCCTAACATCCTGCGGTTATTATTTGTGGGGCACTTTAAAGGACAGGATATATAAAACAAATCCCCGAACATTAGATAAACTGAAACATAACATAAGGGAAGAAACAGCCAACATTTCATAAGAAGAATTACAACGTGTGAACACAAACTTGTTGAGCCGTTATAACGCCCGTCTCACAGCACAGGGAGAACATTTTCAACATCTTTGAAACAGGTAAGCAATGTAGACACACATTAAATGTTTGTAATAATGAATAATGTTACGTTAGCCTGTTCTATTGCCGGCTGCACGGGGAGGGGAGTGGAGTGACAGCATTATGTGCTGCGAGGGGAGGGTCCGTTTAAACTGATGGCACTGTATTATTGTTCTATGTTATTTCTACTCCAATGACAGAGTTCTAATTCTTTTGTATAATTTCACTTCACTGTTGTACAGGGTTACTACATTTCTTTTCCTTTTGCGCTTTATTTCGAGTTTATTGGTGTTAAACTGATATTTTGTATTCTAAAATGTACAAATATGAAAATTATGAAATATTTGTGACAAAAGTCAAATAAATTACTTTTCAGGCTAAAACAAAACAGTATCTTTTTTTAGCCCCACAATACCATTTATATTACAAAGAGGTCACAACTCGCTTTGAGGGTTAAGAAATAACAAATGCCCAATTTCTGATACACCCCTTCTTTAAAATCCAGTTCATATATACACACACATCTTAACCTCACCTCATTTAAATCTCAAAACCACAGGTTACAATGCAACCCTGTATGGCCTGATGGCCTCCACTCGCCTCATACTCGTTCTATTAGTCATTACTATCTTGTAGATTTTCCTCAAATGTTGGCTGCCCTTCAGGATAATCTCCATGAATTACAATAGCACAAAACAAAAACTACTGACCAAAACATAAACTAATCAACTAAGTACGGAACAAAGCCACAGATAAATGGAAGCTAAACAATGCAGGTATAAACTTTATTACTATTACAACTCTGCTAAGGCCACCCCTGTAGTGTGGAGGTAGCATGTCTGCCTCACATTCAAGAAGTCCCTAGTTCAAATCTCTGTTAGGATGATTTACCCAGAAAAGGTTCTTTTCCAGAGTTTTCTCTCATCCTGAAAAGATGAATGTTGGGTAACTAAGCTCTATGGTCTCCAGTCTCATTTGAGCATCATTGCACCCATATCATCCATCATCCGATATGATCTAACCAGTTAAAGAACATTAAAATATAACTCTGCTAAATTTACACTTTTCTACCACTCAGCTAATACTGTCACATTTTAGTTTCCTCTCTGGGTAACAAACAGCTCTATGGAAAACTGCAATATCTAAGCAATTTACAAGAAAAAGAATGATGTATGAAAAAACGGAAATCAATACTTTACTTATGAATTCCTGTATTTCACGTAGTGAGGAAGGGTGATTTAACTTAACGTTTATTACTGCCAATAGTTATCCAGAAATCTGATACAAAATATCCTGTGCAATGCTGGGTAAAAAAAAAATAAATAAATAAATAAATAAATAAAATTTAGAATGACGCTTGCAATGAATAAACATTTGAGCACGAGAGACAGAACATTATTTTTTCCCCTCTATCCATTCAGTTTCTGGTGAATACAAAGTAAGCAGTTTTATTCTTTACAATCATAGTACCTTCCAAATTATTTTTGCAAGAATCAATTGTGTAAAACAGAAACGTGGGTTTTCCTTTTGAAAATTTCAGAACTGGCTCTTGAAGCATTTGATATTTTCTCCTCATACAATCATCAGACCTTTTGCCATTTAGTAATATGTTATTTCGGGTAAATTGCCTTTAGGTGATCTTCAACAGCGATGGAAGTGATATCTTATATGTCCTACAGATGTCATTCTCTAGCTCTAACCCAATGCTGGCAACATATGAATAACTAATGCTGCCAAAGCCGGTATGATACTCAGCCTCAAGGCATAGCCGAGAGATTGAGGGCTCTCAGCCTCAAAGCATAGCACATCTAAAACTCGAATGATTCACGTTGGCAGAAATTCCTTCCAAAAGTCAATACAAAATTAAGTAGTAACAACATGACTTATTGTGTTGGCAGTATGTGTATTAGCGGGAAGATGGCTACGTTTGTTGTGTTCATATCACAATTTTCCTATAAAAGTAAAACACCTAAAAGGAGTGGGCAGGTGGGCACCAGGTATTGCAAGATCACTCTACTTATGAATTCACTCTTAACGTAATTTACTCCATTCCTTCTTGCTTTTTTCAGCGTTTTCAAAGAAGACCACCTAAAAGCAAAATAGCTGTTATTTCTTTCATTGCACAATGTTTTGTACATTAAGTCACTATTAACTTTTTGTAATTGTTAGAGAACTTCTGTTGCAGTAGAAAATAGTAGCACAGTCAGTTAAAATCTTTCTATCCGAGAGACCAGCAAAAAATTAAAAATATTTTGAATCTCAATAAATCAAACCTAACCTAGAGCTTAGTTTAATTCTGCTGACTGATGCTTCAATACCCAAACTTCTACTGGGCAAAAGAGTTTAGGCTGCTCTTGCATTAACATGGGGCTTTGGGTGGGAACACTGAGTAGAATAGGAGAGTAAGAAAGCATGAACGCAAGAGAAGGTAATAGGCCTTCCTTTCTAGCTGTCATATGCTTCCTTCTACTGCCTTTCTTCTGCAATGCAATGATTATAAGCGTTTACCTTCTTCTTACACCCCCTTTTGCTTCGAATGCATACTAAAATACATAATTACTTTTCAATTTTACGCCTTTCTATTTTTGTCACCGTATTTGATTCTACAATAAACAGACATTTAAGCATTGTATCAGAAATCAGTTGGTCACTGAATCAATGAACAACTGGTTTCAAACATGCTGCATGGCATTCAAATGTAGAACTGTATCCTGGTAAAAGTTATCAAAGCTGAGTAACAGAGGAATAAAACACCTCATAAGAGGTAGGTACAAGCAGCATTTACACTTCTAGCTTATTGCCTTCTGTACAGAAAACATTCATATTTCAACAATTTACTGAAAGATGAGCAGAACCAGCATAGAGTATATGGATTCAAGAGAGTCCAAAAACTCTTGCATCATTTCTTTCATTGAATATGATATTTCTTCAAACGCACTGCAATGAGTACAGATAAATAAAACAGTCCCCACATTAACTCAAATGAAAATGCAATTTGGAACAGAAGGTGGAGAAGTTTCACTGTAGTTAACAAGCAGGTTAGTTGCAGCTCTCAAAAACACACATGCCAGAAAACTGTTAAAATTAAAGAAGAATGAATCAACATACAAAAGGCACAGGCATCATGTGTGTTTTATTTCTGCAATGTGCTTATGCCTTAACTCGGCTACAGTAAAATATTGGAAACATGATTTGCTGCCAACCTGCTTTCTATCTATGGCATTGCAATTCTAAGGGATTTTCAACCTCTAAACTGCAGCTGCTTTATAGCCAAATAGATCCTGTACTAAATAAGGATATTTATTTTTAAGGATGAAGGTATTATGACAACTCAATATCTGACGCTCATTGTTGATGGTTACCATTGCACATTCTTCCTTAGCTTTCAAGATTACCCAGCATCTTTACTTTAAAAACGGCATTTACTGGTATTGAAATTAACTGGTACATTCTCACTACTGGAAGTTGGTGGCTTCTCATGTATTGTAAACGTATTCTTTCCACCACATACCCAATGAAAATGGTTGCTTGTTCGTTTGAAAAGTCACGTGCCAACAAATAATTTCATGCTCTTAGAAAACGAACCTTTCCAGAAACAGTTTCTCCATCATAATAAAGTAAATGACGTTCCTTCTTTCCATCCTCCGACTTAATTTCTGCCATTTTTCTGCTTTCAGTGCCATCGAGGACGATGTCGATTTCCGCACTTTGTCCAAATCCAAAAAAGCTCTGAAACACAAAAACAAAGCAATGTGCGCGGCGCTATAGTTTACTTGATTTCATTGCACATGGATAAAGCAACAACGAGTGACTTGTTATCCATGAGAAATTGTATTTATCAAGGAAAACACTACCCGAAAGGTCTTACTGTTTGATGTGATGTTTACATAACTTACCATTTTGCTAGCAAAATTTGTTTGGTGAACCTTAAAAATCTGCAATTCGCAAGCTCAACTTCACGCTAAAATTCACACGGGCATCGAATACATTTGGATTAGCATTTTGTCTATTGAACCTATATTTTATGACCGCAAAATTTGATGAAGTCCCTTTGCTATGGCCGACACTACTTTAAGTCAACATTTTCGCTCAGCGCTCAGTACCGCTCACAGGTACCGCTTGACAGTCGCTCAGTTCAAAGCACAGATTAAAGTCATAGTCATAGTAAAACCACAGACTCTAGTAATACTACCAGCCAAGGAGGCCATATTGGAGTCATCATCGTTTGGTATTTATTATTAGAACGAAATACTGTAATATCTTGGGGACAGCAGCTTAGTGTTAGCTATTAAAAACTGTAAAAAATACTACCATACTAACTACTTATTCTTTTAATTTTACATAAATGCAATGTCGCTTAGCCTAGTCTACCATTATACATTTTAACATGCTGTAGTCGATTATGTTAAACTCCTCATATTCATGAACTGCGTTTTTTCAAAATGTCTAATTTAGGCGCCCCCAGATGAATACATTCTCAGGTATAACTAAATACCCCCAAATCCTGTGGTTCAGCTGCGTCTAAGAAATGCAGCTGCTACAGTGGCGGGAGCATTAATTTGTATATGCACTTACATTTTTAAAAAGAATTTGACTGAGCTTAAGCTTTTATTTGAGTAAGCTAACAGCATTTTTGACACAAAAACGGAAACAATATGTTATACCTGTTTATACAAATAACTATTATAACATGAAATAAAACGTTCTTCTTCTGATTGCTATAAACATTCAATTAACTAAATACAACAATACAAATTTTATTATTCCAGTAAACCTCATTAATGCATTTACATTTTCTGACGCATTGGATACTCACCGCGATTTTTGTAGTCTTCTGTTTAACCAGTTTTTCAATACGTGGGACTATTTTTCACTACCACCCAATTGTAAACATGCTGTCAAGTATTCTTCATTTAATTGGTTCTGTGGCATAACCACGGTGTGACATTATAAGTTTCATTGAAAAACACAGTATCTCGCATACCCAGGTTGTACCGAACAAGCACAAAATTCTTGCAGTGAGATTGTGAAACTTAGGAAACGTTTCTTACTGGACAAAACTGTAGAAGTGGTTTATACATCGTCTGTGTTTATACATATTCTCCGTCCTTTAACTCAATATCGTCTTGTATATCAGTACATCTTAATTGTAGTTCAACCGCAGCATTTAAGACTACTCACTGACAATGGCATGTAAATTTCTTAAATTATGTTGCAAATGCTGTAATGTCCTACAATCTCCGTCAGAAGTCTTCGAGACATTGTCGCATTTTTCTTACACATTCCTCTATGTCCAAGGCTTCTACGCGCTGCATCACTGAGATTAAGTTCGGGAAATGTATTGTCTCCTTATTGATAAATTGATGCTCTCAAAGACATAACTTCTGTTTAAATGCCTCTATCCCACCAAACAAGTCAGTAATAATATCTTGAAGTTTAGTACTGAGTTCACTGAAATAGGTATGTACCTATCTAGCTAAATCTATAAGGAAAGCCAAATTATTTACACCTTGTTGATCTTCGAGTTCTGTAATTATAGTACAACTTAGTAAAATCACTCGGTCTACGGATTGCGCGAGTATTCAGGACGGATAAATCGCCCCCACTCTACTTATCTTTTGCCTTTAGCTACTGAGTTATCCAATGAAGTGTCTTAAAGAGGAAGTAGACTGATACGCCGGAAATAAGTGTCACGTCACTGTTGTGAACACAGCAATACTTATAGTATAGAAAAATGTAACAGGATATTGTTTACATCGCGATAACTCAAAAACCAAAATCCTTCAGCTCTGTAAGAAGTATGTTAAAGAGCACAATTTCGAGATTACAATCATGATGATGTGATTGGTCTGCTTGACCAAAAAATTAAAGCCACTGGTTTTCTTTGTATAACTTCAATTGAAATAATTTGTATTATGAAAATCAATCAGCGAGGAGGAACTTCTTTCCTTGAAGAGATAGATGGGAAGTGAAGGCTATGAAATACCCTAGAAAGTGTGAATTAACGTTTGGAAGATATCCCATGATAATACGGCATGTATGTAAAATGATATCGCTAGTTATATACAAACATTCGTTTTCACACCCGTTGCACCTTGCTCTTTGCGTGGGCTGTCACAGCACTCTACTAACACAGCATTTGTGTCTTTAGTCCTAACTCTACAGTTGGATAGTTACAACAGTGTGATTTAGTGATAAACGATTTTTTGAGAATAAAATAAAATACGGACTAGACGAAATTACGGCATGTGGCGCTTAAGCAGCGACTCAGCGGCAGAGTAGGAGAGGCATGCCCACCGAAGGTAGTTAGAGAGAGGGAATACATCACCAGGTGAGTTACTCCTCCCAAGGTTTTTTTCTAAGCTGCTGAACTGTAGTTTTTCATGTACATCCATAAAAACAGCAAGTTTATTTGTAAGTCGAAAAAGCGTTAACCTAACTTAGACACCTTACCTCAGTGTGGTACAGTAAATTCTCATACTCACTGTTAATAGATTAGATTAGATTGCATTCTGTGAGTTCACTAACAGCCATAAAGGCTTAAGAACATAGAACATGTCAAGGAAATGTACAAAAATTACATATAAACATAAATATTACACAGAATATAGAACATTTCAAATAAAATAGACACATACTATGGGCGTGTCAAGGAAATGTACAATATAGTTACATATATACATAAATATTAAATAGAATACAGAACATTTAAAATAAAATAAAGACATGTTATATACAAAAGCAAACAAATCAGGTGTAATTTTGTATAAAGTCGAATTCCTCCCTACCGTTATAAGGTTAACATATTTATAGACAAGAACAGTTATTTTAACATTCACTAGGCTTGTTCGTCTCATCATTTTGTTCTATTCGATTTGTAATAAATAGCATTTGCTGTCAGTTCTTAATATACATACATTTAAATAGCTTCATTAATTCTACAGCAGGCATCAAATATAACTGGTAATTGTCATTAATATTTACTAATGCTACTTAGAGAGGTATACATATATTATCATCAGGATAATTTGTCATTCAGTTAATCTTGTACAGAATAATATGCTTTTGAGCATCGGTACTCTTTAACAGCAGTTTTAAAGGCATTGAAATTGTCAACTTTTCTCTTAAGATCATTAGAGAGAGTATTAACTATTTTTATGGTCTCACAATATACACCTTTCTGGAAGCAAGAAAGCTTTGCACTGGGATGATTTACTGGATCATCCACATAGTTTCTGGAACTCTTTGAACTCTCTGTCCCTTAGATTAGATAGGATTAATTGTTCGCACAACAATCTTCATTGTTGCGACGATTGCTTTTCGCACATAAATATTCTTGGTGTAAAAGACAGTGCACGTGTGAAAGTTCCATATGTATGTTTAACTCTTCCTTTTTGTGTGGTTGAACCAATGCAACAGACCTCTGTTTCTTTCCACACTTAAGTGGTGCGCCGTTCATCGGCACAATGTCTAACATTTCTCCTTTATTTGAAAATCTGTGTTCATACTTTTGATGTAAACTGTAAGATGTACAAATTCCATTATGTCATTACTCTCGTCTATTGCTATAGAAAACGCAATTGGTGTTTTATCTATTTTAGACGACTGTTTCAGAATATCATCCGAAAGGTCTTGTACACGCCATGTTAATGTGGAGGATAATAAACTGACTGGTTGATAATCCTGTAAATGCTCCGGACTTAATATTTCAGCTGCATCAATTAAATATTGTTTTTGAAACTTATCTTCACTGAAAGGTCTCCTGTCCCTATCAATTCTTAACGTTATTTTATAGCTCACTCTGACAATACAAGCGCGATCATTTTCATCTTTGTTTGTATTTTGTGTTTCACATTTTCAACAGCACAAAAGCGTTCATTGTCCTTGTATTTATCAAAATCATTCGGGTGATATAACAAGTATGTATAATTTTGTTTAGTAGCTTGTAACGCACTAATCACGCTGCTGGGTCGTTTTCTTCTACAAACAGAATGCTTTGTTCCCATATTTCTGGGAAGTTTTATTAGGCGTAGACTAGGATTTGGCAAACTACTACCCGGAGGTCGAATCCGGCCCCTGGGCTGTTTTTGTTTGACCCGCCTACAAACTTCAAGAAATATAAATAAAATGAAACGTGCGCCTGTATTAGATTAATCTATTTACCTATTTCGAAGATTAAATAAAATTAAGTAGTCAGATTCTTAATTTATATACACTGTAATGTTGTACTGAAGGATAAATAGGTACAAAGTAGTTAATTTGGTTCATTTTTACAACTGTTTGCCGAATGATACATTTTGCATTTGAAAGACTTTGCATGAGGACTAATATCAGTGTTCGGATGGACGTATACCGAAAGGATATATTCAAAAATGAAATATTCGAATCAAAATATAGATCTGCTATGACTGATGAACATTTAGAGTCCGTTTTGATGATAGGCAGCACGAAATTAGAACCACAAATGTCTGCAGTTATAGCACAGAAAAGTCAACTTCATTCTTCTCGTATGAACTGCATTGTCATGAGACTATGAATGAAAGTGTGATCATTTGTTAAGTATTTCATTACATCAGTTATTAATGCGTAAGTGTAGATCTTAGTTCAATAAAATATTGTGTTGAATTACTAATGTGATTTGTGCGCCTCGTGCCTGTGAGTTTATGGTTCCCATCTTTAACTTATGTAACTTCACCCGCGATTCATTCTCTGATGGTTGTGACCCCCGTTATGAAAAGTTTGGCAACCCCTGGAGTAGAGGATTGACGACCACTATCCAAGCTCTGATGTAGCAGCTATCATAAATATGAGACAGTATGTTGCGTCCCAACACCATCGATAGTCTGGAGTATGTAAATGTGGCCCGCAATGAGGGCCGTAAACAATCTTGCACGCCCGCAAGCAACCATGATGGGCCTTGGCGGAACGTGGTCTAATTCTTCATATCCCTTATCAGAAGAAAACCTTAACATATCTCCAGAGTAACACATTCTGTGAAACCCAACTTGGTCCCATTTTCTACTTACGAATCCTAACTCGGTGCGGTCTTCCAAAGTGTAAACAACCTAACTCGGCCCCGTCTTTAAAAACATAGACAACCTATCTCAGTTCCGTTTTCCAAAATATTAACAACCTACCTCTTCCTGTAAGAAATTAATATCAATCTATGTCATTTAAGACTTATAACTTTCAGCAGGCCTATAGTGACTGCAAAATGTATTACAGTTTCGTGTTTGACTAAAACCGATTTTAACCGCAAAATCAGATGTTAAATAAAAATTTTGCTCTATTAAATGCATGTAACGATTTTGTAAATACAAAATAGTTGAAAATCTGCGTAACATTAAAAAATTATAATTAAATGAAGGGTTTTTAAACACACCAAAATATTTAATCTGTAATAACGTTTGTTCTTTTGTGAACAACTACCAGCAATGTTACGTTCACAACCAACTACTTGTGCTCAGAGTCATTGTCAATTTTTCGTAACAGGGATGCCACATCACTTTATACTTCACTATGCTCAGAGGACTATTACTGTTTCGTACTAATTGCTATGGAGCTGAGTTGGCTTGCTGACAATGTATTCTACGGGAATGAGGTTGATGACAGTATATGCTACGGGGCTGAGTTGCATTGTTGACAATATATGCTACGGAACTGAGTTGAGTTATTGAAATTTTACTCACAAAGATAACGGGACCGAGTTAGATGCGTTCAACACATTACTAAATAGAGTGTGGTTATTCGATAAAACTGATTTGGACTAATGGATTTTGTCGATGTGTCAATCTCTTTGGTTTACTTACAACCTCTGTGAATGACTACTTTCCAGTTTAAACAAACATCTTGATTTTATCTTATCCATTGTGTCAGAGCAGGGACAATTTTCTCCTTTTCCGGGTAGGAGAATGCTTCTCCTATTGCGTCACATATGTGAATCTTCTCAAATGATCTATATGTTAATTGATATAAAACTTAACATTTTTTTCGTGAAAAGAGAATTCCAACCTCTAAACATGTGTTTAATACCCTTTGACTTCAATGCACTTCTTTCTTTCCTTCTTCCTATATTTCTCCTTTTTTGAAAGTTAATATCCGTTTGGTAGCTGTATCTACAGAGTGAGCCAAAAGACTCCGAATCACCTGCGCGGAGCTTTTCCTGTCCGCGTCCTCGAGGCTCTTTGCCGTCTGCCGCTATCATAGAAAGGCGCGGATGAAAACGTACAACATTTTTAAACATACTTTTAAAGGCTTTACTTACCAATTTTACGAAAGGAGATGCTGAAACTGGCTACCGTCGTTGCCCATACACTTTTGGCACCTCTTTAGGAAACTATCCATTACTCGCCGTAGTTCACGTTGAGAAATTTCCTGGTGGATATTTTGTTTTAATTCTTCCAGGGTGTGTGGGTTTGTCTTATATACTTTATGTTTTAAGTTACTCCGAAGGGGTATTTTATGGACAATATTACCGGCTTCGCGGGGGTTTTCCACTGGGCGTGTGGAAATATGATAAAAATATGATAACGGACTGCTGCTACAAACAAAGTCACGCTGCTGTGCAGTATTGAGTTGACGGTGATGTGATGTAGTTCAGTTATTACGAGTTATTCATTATTTTGTCCTGTACTTAGTCACAAAGTACATTATGGCGCAATATGTTTTCTACTGCACAGCGTGTATTTATTTATGATTCGTATGTGTTAACTCGGTCAGTTCGCCAAGTGAAAGTACGATTTACAGAAAGATTTCCAGGTGTAAAAGTTCCAGGCCGTACAACAATCCATGAACTTTACAGTAAATTTCAGGCCACAGGAAGTGCTCAGGCTAAGAAATCTAAAAGACGGCGTTCAGTTCATACCGAAGAAACATTAGACGATATCGGTCATGATGTATAGTTTCCTGAAGATGTGCCAAAAATGTATGGACAACGACGGTAGCCAGTTTCAGCATCTCCTTTCATAAAGTTGGTAAGTAAAGCCCTTAAACGTAGTTTTAAAAATGTTGTATGGTTTCATCCGTGCCTTTCTATGATAGCGGCAGACGGCAACGAGCGCCGAGAACGCGGACAGGAAAAGCACCGCTCAGGCGGTTCGGAGTCTTTTGGCCCACCCTGTAGTTATACATAAAAAAGTTTGAAGCGACACTTCATAAAAGCAGGCTTGGCAATCTAACGGAAAGAAACCTCCTATATTAAATGAACAAGTATTCGTTTTACCTAAAAAGATAAACTTCACATGGATGATTACTTTGCTTTAGTTTTTATTATTTTAATCTAGAGTATGTCAACTCAACTATGTATGAACAGCATATCCTATGTGCTCCAGGAGGGGTTCTGGGGAATCATAAGAGTGGAGAGGACAGGCTGTCGTTATTATACAGAATGTAACAAAAATGTACGGCACAAATTGCAGGACACACTCCTCACACGTAGACGAAGAAATTATATTATATAAACATGGGTCTTGAATCCGGGTTCTCCGGTTTCCCCCGCCATTCATTCCACCAACTGCTCCATCATCATCTTTCTTTTCATCCATTTCACCATCATTTCGTTTCATCTACTTCCTTACTCCCATACCAGGCATCGGGCTGATCACCCATCCTGGATATTCTGTCTGATCCATGAGTGTCTGCTCCTCGACGGGCCTCTGACCCCAGGCACCCGCCTGTAAGTCCTGGGGGGTGTAAGTCCTACATAAGAAGAGGTTAAACAGAGAAAGAAGAAGGGTCTGGAAACGCTTTGTTTCCATGTTACAGCTCATTTTCTCCAACTCGTTAATCATGGGAAACACACAAGAATAGAACGTGCCAGCATACCACATGCAACTCTTTCTCATATATACAATATGCCTTCCGTGAGCATTGATACACTCATCAGTCCGCCATCGCAGTGAATCCCGGATGCGCTGATGTATCCCTGGAGTATTGCGTATGGTTTCGCAACCTTCCATAATAAGGGCATAGAGACTCTAAACAACTGGTACTGTGGTTCGATTCACAAGAGCTTTCAAATACCCTCACAAATAAAAGTCTAGTGGGTTTAGGACCAGGAAGCGTGAAGGCCAGGCAATTGGTCCACCTCTACCTATCCATCTGTCACCGAATCTGTTATTTAGAAGGCGACTGACATTAATACTACAATGAGTATGTGCTCCACCGTGCATTAAGTACATGTTTTGTCGCACTACTAAGGGAATATCTGCTAACAGATCAGGTAGAACATTCTCTGTGAAATTATGGTAACTTTGTCCGTTGAGCCT
The DNA here is from genome assembly GCA_030765065.1 of Deroplatys truncata. Taxonomy (NCBI): domain Eukaryota; kingdom Metazoa; phylum Arthropoda; class Insecta; order Mantodea; family Mantidae; genus Deroplatys; species Deroplatys truncata. Next base: position 24,798,527 of record CM060987.1, read on the forward strand.
GGGTGGAAGAACGTGAGGTCCTACTTGTCAGCAAGAATGCCGGCCCAAACATTGACAGAAATTCTTTGTTGATGATTGCTTCAATAGTTGCGTGACGATTGACGTCAGCCCATACATGCTGATTGTGATAATTTACAATCTGATCTCGTTGAAACAACGCCTCATCTGTGAAAAGCACCGCTGCACTAAAATTAGGGTTGGCACTTTGTTGCATAAACCATTCGCAGAAGCGTAACCGTGCAAGAAAATCAACTGCTGATGGTGTCTGCACACGCTGTAAATGGTATGGATACAGCCGGACCTCGTGTAACACTCGCTAAGCATTCGTCAACATTCATTGGTGCAGCTACTTGTCTTGTACTGGCAGTGGGGTCGTCGTCAACTGTCTGAAGAATTGCCGCCTCCCATTGCGGTGTCCTCGTCCTTCTAGGCCTCCCCCGGTCGCGAGCATCACGCTGAAATGCCCCATGTTCCCTAAGACTACCTTCAATGGTGTCAAACGTTTTCCTGTTGGGGCACCTTCATCCTAGAAATCTCTCTCCCGGTACAAACGTTGAGCGCAGGTGCCATTGCCGTATGCTAATCCATACATCAAATGGACATCTGCCATCTCTGCATTTGTGTACACTGCCATTGCACGAGCTAAGTCTGTGATCAACTCTACTAGTACGCAGTGCTTGCCAAGGTCGTACTGCTCACTGGAACAGTTGATGTTATCTGTAAACAAGCAATGATATAAGTCGCATGGCAATATGGACATGTAAAAACACTGGCTGTGTGCCTAAGATAATGACAACGTAATCAGACGTAACCAAGAGTGCATGTTTCCCATGATTAATGAGTTGGAGAAAATGAGTTGTAACATGGTATTAAAGCGTTTCCAGACCTATATTCTTATAACATAATTTCTTCGTCTACGTGTGAGGAATGTGTCCTGCAATTTGTACCCTACATTTTTGTTACATTCCTTATACTTAATAAAACCCAAAATCTCGGCAGCACACAGTTACAGAGTAGGGATGGGCAGAAAATAACGTAACGGTTGCACTGTAATGGTTATCTTAATGTAACTGTTACCAAAGTAACTAATTATCCAATAGCGGTATCAAAGTAACGAATATAAAGTAACAATAACGATTACTAAAGTAATGAAGACAACTAGTTATCGCCTTAACGGTCACTGAAGAAACGAGAAAGGTACCGAGCTTGGATGACATAATTAATTCATTGCATTTGCGCGGCATTGGTATCGCATATTGGGAACTAGTTACCTCAATATTCTTTACAAGTTGAGTCATTCACTTACGGAGTTGCAAGTACAAAGCTGCATACGTTGCATTAAGATTGGTATTCATATACGATTGTAGGTACAGGAGTTTTTATACATCGCGGGTAGATGGGTATGAATAAACAATTAATGCTGTTTATAGCAAAATATGAGCGGGCCGCTATGCTCAGACGACATCGTTGCCCGCCTCTGTGGTGTGGGGGTAGCGTGTCTGCCTCACATTTAGGAGGTCCCGAGTTCGAATCGCGGTTAGGGTGAGTTACCCGGATAAGATTTTTTCCGGGGTTTTCCCTTATCCTGAAAGGGATGTGTCGAGTAACTCTAAGCTCTATGGACCCCGGGTCATTTGAGCATCATTTTACCCACTTGATTCATCGTCTGATATGACCTAACCGGTTAAAGGACATTAAACATAAATAATAATCATAATAATAATAATAATAATAACACGTCGTCCATATTGAAACGTAGTTACTTCTACTGATAACCGTTAATGTAATGTAACTGCGAACGTGATAACCATGTAAGCAAATAACTTATTCGTTATGGTAACCATTACATTAACCGTTAACGCACTGTAAACTGTGACAGTTATAATCGTCGAAAATAAACGCTAGTTACATCCCTAGTACAGAGCCAATATTTGGTAATCTAGACTCCTTCATTACTTCTACATTTCCTTTAGTTCATTCTTGACTGTCACTATCGTGCATATCGTTAACCGACGTTTAACCCAAGAGAACGACACTAATTCTGACAATCCTTACTGTAGACCATTACATGTTCGAACATGTAGAGTGTTTTAAATTACGCAGAAAGCATTATTAGAACGAGAAAGCACATACAAGTAAAGCATTGCTTGAGCATTAAGTTGAAAAGTTAGAGAAGTGGATGAATCAGTGAGAGAGGTATTTGCAATCACTCATCACTGCAAGTATACCGTGCTCCACAAATAAATAACTAATAGCTGGACTAGGTGCTTTTTTTCTCTTTTTTTGCTTAGGAAAGTAATATACACTATGTTACATTGCATTCTTGCAACGCATAAAAAACCGACTTCTACTCGATGTAGGTCTAAAAGTGACTCCATTTTCCGCCAAACCCTCGCTCCTTTTCTTTCGTTATTGGGCTAAATGTTGGGATCGGCAAGGTTTGTTCATGCCCAGTTTCGCAATTATACGAGGGGCACTATTTATATTTTGAGCCTTGGCAAACCTGAATGTTGTAGGTGCCATCTGACGTTTCCAATGGAAAGTTTGACATTTTTGACCATAATATACTTAAAACATTTTATCAATAGAGCGGCATTTTTCTGTTTACACTAACTTGAAATTTGTGTGTCAACAAAAACATGGAATTAACTCGTGAAAATGTTCGTGCAATGATTTAGTACGACTTTCGACATGGATTATCAAGATAAGAGTGCATCGATCAACTAACTTCCACATTTGGCAACGAAGCACCATCCTTTGCCACTGTGAAACGCTGGTATAACGAATTTAATCGTGGCCGCCGTTCGCTCAATGATGAAGTTCGTGAAGGTCGTCCAAAATCAGTTGTTGTGCCAGAAAACATTGATGCTGTACAAAAACTAATACTGAAATATCGTCATGCGACATATTGTGAGATTGAGGCAACCCTAGGCATTAGTTATTAGCATATATAAAATATTGCATGATTATTTAGCCCGTGAAAAAGGTTTGCTCTCGTTGGATCCCACATAATTTGACGCAAAAGATTCTCAAAAAGATTCTCGTGTCGATTGGTGTACAAAAATGCTCAAGAAATATAATGGCGGTGCCTCAAAAGACGTATATAAGATTTGTAACAAGTGACGAATCATGGATCTGTGCGTATGAGCCGGAACGTAAACAGCAGTCGAATGTATGGGTGTTTCAAGATGGAGCAAATCCAACAAAAGTTGTTCTCACTCGAAGCACTTCGAAACAAATGGTTGCCTGCTTTTTCAGCAAAACTGGTCATATGGCAACTGTGCTCTTAGAGGAACGTAAAACGGTCAATGCCGAATGATACACAACCATTTGTTTGCCGGAATTCTTCGGTGAAGTAAGGAAAACCAACAAGAACCGTAGGATCGTTCATCAAGACAATGCGAGCGCACACACATCTCGTCTAACAACAGAGTATTTGAAGGCTCAAAAATCGAATTGATGGCTCATTCGCCATAAAGTTCTGATTTGGCGCCCAATGACTTCTTTTTGTTCCCGAACATCAGGAATAAATTACATGGACAACGATTTTCGTTGGCGGAAGAAGCCGTTGATGCTTTGAAAAACCATATTTTGGAGGTGTCTCAAGAAGACTGGAAAAATGCTTTGACAAATGGTTCAAACGGATGCAAAAGTGTATTGGTCATAAAGGAGAATATTTTGAAAAACAATAAAGCAGTTTTCAATCAGAAATTACTTTGCTTTAATTATTAGGCTCAAAATATAAGTAGTGCCCCTGTATCAGCCTTCCATTTACTTTGGACCACATGGTTTTTTGGGGTGTTTTTTTGTCTGTCTCTAGAATAATTCACTAGCCATTGGGAGAAACTGAAAGAGAAATCTAATATGTGCACCTTGATGTTCTTCTAAGAGGTTCTCTTTTAGGGATTACTTTTTTGTACAGGCATCTGTAGCGTGAAGATTTCTTCTAGCAGTTAACGGTGCCAACGTAAGGCCTATTAACTTTACGATAGGTAACGGAGGAGGTGAGAGTATTTCCCGCATTCCCAACTACAGTTGCATCCGCATCCAGAGCAGTAATTCCGGTGTTCCGAATTTGCTTAGTGTTTCTATCAATATTTTCCTTCTCTTTTAAACAGTTAGGATCATAATGGATTTGATTATAATTTCTGTAACAGTTAAATAAAATATGTAGTTCTCTATTCCACCTACAAGATTTATTATTTGTTAATAGTACCACGTTAAACTAGATATTAGTAGATTAAGAACTTTAAGAAAATCGTAACGGAAGGTAAAGATAACATAGAAATGGTCATCATCTAAGAAAAAAATCTGATGTGTTACACTCACATGACTTTCTCTACTCTTGTACAAACTATTTTTACAAACGCTTATTCTCCATATGCTTCATGTTAATCGAGATATCGAGATGTTAATCTTATTGCTAATTTTCTTGTAGATGGAAAGGGAATTGGTAGGTTTTAAGCGATAGTCAAATGTTTTAAGAGCTGGTTGGTATGTGGAGTATTCCATTCTCTTTGCATTACCAGGACAAAAAAAATTAATAAGGAATTCCCATTTGAGAAAAGGTATAAGTATTGGAACATTTAAGGGAATAATAAGCAATATCTCGAAAATGGTTCACTCAACAACAAAAATGTATATGACATAAATTGTGTATTTTAACGCGATCTACATTTTTTGTGTAGTAAAATTTTGTCTATCTCTTATGGTTTACCAGTTATGCAAAAGTCGTTCACAATGAAGAGTACTTTTGAAGACATTCCCAGAAAATTCGAGATATACAATTTATTTGCCATACAAATGTCTTAAACTTATGGTATTTTATTCAAAATCGTTAGAGCCATTTTTGAGACAATTTAAATTTTCTAAAAATGTTCCATGTAAAGGATAATCTGGGGTGCGGGGATTTTCTTGAAAACCTTGGTGTAGCATTTCTGGAAGATACACCTAAATACCAAGTTTGGTGTTTATTCGACTGTTCGTTTCTGAGTTATGCTGTTCACAGACATACACACACAGACACATGGAAATGTTTCCAAAATGCTTTATATGCATTCAGTGCACCTCAAAACATGTATTTCCTGTGAAATCTCGGTGTCGAATTTTTTGTTGGTATGCAATACTTCCCCTACTTACTATACGTAGTACAGAAAGTAAAATTTCAGGACAGAGGGTTTTACTCATTGGTAGAGATCCAACTGTACATAGCAAAATATGGATTGGGAAGATAAATGTATAGGACAATTGCAAATGTGTTTCCTAAAAGAAGTTATTGTAATACGAGGTACGTCCAGAAAGTAAGTTCCGTTTGGTAATAAAATTAAATTGTGTACAGATACAGAAAAAATATTTATTGCACAAAATTCTACAACTCTTAAACTACTCTTCCACATAACTGCCGAAATTTTGCAGGCATTTGTCATAGCGTGGCACAAGTTTTTGTATACCTTCTTCATAGAAGTTTGCCGCCTGTGTCTTCAACCAGTTGGAAACATTTTCTTTCAGCTCTTCGTCATTGTTGAAGTGTTGACCGCCAAGGAAAGACTTGAGATGTAAGAACAGATGAAAGTCGCTAGAAGCGAGGTCAGGGCTGTACGGAGGATGGTCAAACACGTCCCAGCCAAATACCTGTAGGAGGTTTTCCGTCACATTTGCAGTATGTGGTCGTGCGTTGTAGTGAAGAAAAACAACACCTTTTGACAGCAATCCTCGGCGCTTATTCTGTATTGCGCGGCGCAGTTTCCTAAGTGTCTCGCAATAAACATCTGCTTTGATTGTTTGACCACGCGGTAAGAAATCAATGAGTAAGATGCCTTTCCAGTCCCAGAACACTGTGCACATCATTTTTCGAGGTGTCAAGATTTGTTTCGGCTTAACCTTTGCTGGGGATGAAGTGTGCCTTCATTCCATTGATTGCCGCTTACTTTCAGGGGTGTCGTAAGAAACCCAAGTTTCATCTCCTGTGACTATCTGTGTCAGAAATTCTTCGCCGCCTTCATCATAACGGGTCAAAAACTGAAGTGCACTACCCATCCGGTTTGTTTTGTGTTGCTCAGTAAGAAACTTTGGTACCCAACGAGAGCAAAGTTTACGAAATTTCAGTTTTTCGGTAAAAATTTCATGAATTAGTGATCGTGAGATTTGGGGAAATTCCATAGCGAGAGCACTAATTGTAAACTTGCGGTTTTCCTGGATCTTGTCGTCAATCGCGTGAACCAGTTCTTCTGTAACCAAAGTTGGACGCCCACTTCGTTCTTCATCGTGCACTTCACTACGTCCTTCATTGAACTGTCGGACCCATCTTCTCACGATTGAATCACTCATCGCATTTTGTCCGTAAACTTCGCAAATTTGCCGATAAATTTCAATTGGTTTCACTTTCCTAGCATTCAGAAAACGAATCACAGATCTGATTTCACAAGCGGCGGGATTTTCAATCAACATCGACATTGTAAACAAGCACAAGAAAGCGTACGAGGCTGACAGCGATCTCAAAATGGCGCACGTTTCTTCTCCTTGATACAGAGCGTCTACCGCGCATGTGCGGAACTGCGATCGTAGCGCTGCAGCGGGGAAAAATTGAAACGGAACTTACTTTCTGGACGTACCTCGTATTAGCAGGAGCTTATTTATTCTTTCATGGTCATTATAGATTAGACTGTGAGTTCACTAGCAGCCATAAAGTTTTGTGAACATAGAACATGTCCAGGAAATGTACAGAAATTACATATAAACATATATATTACACAGAATATAGAACATTTGAAATAAAGTAGAGACATACTATATGCGTGTCAACGAAATGTACAATATAGTTACGTATATACATAAACATTACATAGAATACAGAACATATAAAATAAAATAAAGACATATTATATAAAATCTTATGTGTTACACTCACATGACTTTCTCTATCTTGAACAAACTATTTTTACAAACGCTTATTCTCCATATGCTTCATGTTAATCGAGATATCGAAATGTTAATCTTATTGCTAAATATCTTGTAGATGCAAGGGGAATTTGTAGGCTATAAGCGATAGTCAAATATTTTAAGAGCTGGTTGTTATGTGGAGTATTCCATTCTCTTTGCATTACCAGGACAAAAAAAAAACATCTGATGTGTTACACTCACATGACTTTCTCTACTCTTGTACAAACTATTTTTACAAACGCTTTATCTCCATATGCTTCATGTTAATCGAGATGTTAATCTTATTGCTAATTTTCTTGTAGATGTAAGGGGAATATGGTAGGCTTTAAGCGATAGTCAAATGTTTTAAGAGCTGGTTGCTATGTGGCTCCTTGCATGTCCAGGACATAAAAAAATGAATAATGAATTCCCATTTGAGAAAAAGTATTGGAAAATTTAAGGGAATAACAAGCAATATCTCGAAAATGGTTCACTCCATAAAACAAATTTGACCTATCACTTTGTCAAGGGTCATCCTTAAACTGGAGTGCTGGTCTGTGCCATAATGTGGGTTGAATCTCAAAAATTTAAGAGATAATCGCTCGCTTTGTAACATAATCATTAGTCATCAGCAGCATAACATTATTATTATTATTACTATTATTATTATCATCATAATCATCGGAAGCGGGTTGAAACCTTCAAAATTTCCTTCCCACTTGGCCTGCTGTGAATCTTCGAGAAGCGCCGCTCGGGTAGGTACCTATAAAAAGAAGGTTGATCGCTGGCTCTGTGATTCGATTCAGTTCTGTTTTGCTGTTTTCTTAGTGATGTGCGTTCGGATAGCAGTTGTCTATGCGAGTCCTGAGTTCGACAAGTTTGCGAGTGACGAAAGAGAAAAGGCACAAACAAGCAAACAAATACGGGATGAAGTCACAATAGTGCCATAAGCGCATTTGAACGCCACGCTAGAAGGAATACTTCAACAATTAATTATTAGCCGAAATGAAGACCCTGAAATCTGTAATGGTGGAGACGGGAACTGAAATGAACATCATGAAATCCAGAATGAAGAATATGAAAAGGGAAATGAAATCCAGGATGGGGAGAAAGTCGTAAAAAGAACAATTATAGAAACAAAAAATGGAGGAAATGAAATCTGTACTTGGCCACGCCACTGATTCCGAAAAATGTGAAATAAGCATTGCCATCAAAGACTTAAAAGACGACATTACTAAGGAATTAGAGGAAATGATATTCGACATGGTATGAAAAATTGATGCACCGGAAGAGAAAAATCAGCAGAAAAGAAACGGTGACACCAGGACGTGGAAGAAAAGAGGATGATAGACGCAGCAGTGGAAGTGCGTCTAGATTAGCAGGAAAAACGGTTAGATCAGCAGGGGAAGGAAAAAAAGGGGGAGGATGCATTAATATTTGTTGGCAAAGTTCAGTTGCGGAGGAGCCCTGCACCAGGGATATCTTCCTGAACCCAAATGGGGGTCTCTATGCGCTTAACTGGTAGGTTGAGTCTAGGGTTAGACATGAGTCTAAGCCAGCAGCGCTCACCTAGCCTAAGTGGTGCCCATGAAGGAGTACGTCATTAGAGAGCATAGCAGTAGTGTAAGGAACCGATATTTGCAAGTATATTTAATTTCCGGAGTCATATGTAGCGGAAGTAGGTAGCTGAAAACGTCATCTGCACAACTATGAAGAGATGTTTATGGGAAAATGAACTAAGGAGGTTGAAACTAGGGGTAGAAGGAGTAGGACTGAACACAACTGTTGTTCCTAATTGTTGGTGCCGAAATGAAAGTGATATGAAGAACCCATCCATGTCTTTCCCTTCCATCTATACGTTCTCAAGATAGTGAACTATGTCTATAAACTTCTCTTTTCGACTTTTCAGCTCGAATATCTAATATCCCCTTGGTGGAGTGAGGAATAACACGCTTAAGTACCTGCACTCGAAAGCGCTACCAGACAGTTTCAACACCGCCGTGCCTTTGACAAGCAAGTTTATTAAAAGTTGCTACACGCCAAGATTTATAGAATCACTCGGGTTTGACTTCATGTCCTCTTTTCACTTCTTTAATAACTCAATGACTTCATCTACAGTCTGATATGCTGTACATGCAGATATAAGACTATGCATTTCTTCATGCAAGGACTCAAACGTCATATCGTTACTCCGTTTGCAACTGCAGATTTCTTAAGACAAGCCTTAGTAGTGCTTTCACCCAGTACTTCTTTTCATACATCTGAGGTGGAAGCCCAAATCAGTGTTAAAATGCTTTTTCAATATGCGGGAATACCTTCTAGCCTCTCCTCTTTTGGACCATATTCTGCAGATGTTACAACACTCTCCTGATGATAAGCTTTCCTTACTCGTGGATACTATACTAGGCATAATATCAGCTTTCCTATTATTGTTGCAAAGTCACCATCACCACCCCCCTGAAAGCCAGAAAGGTCCTCAAATGTGGCTATTAGCAGCAGTATTGCCCATCTAGTCTCATTCATGGTTTTCCACCAGAAGAAAGATGGAGGATTGGCAAATTTCATAGCCTGTAACATATAAATAGAATTTATAGGATCAGCTAGCTGTTTGTAATCTGAAATTTATGAAGTAACAGCTATATTGTGACAGAGAATTCTTTTTCCACAATTTGTTTTTTTTCTTTTTAAATAAATGGAGAACTTCATGATTGCTTACTCAGCATGAAGTTTTGCTGTTGCCTTCCCTCAGGGGTTTAGTTGTTGCTTTGTGATAAATTATAATTCTTGGTGGACCTGTGTCTATAAACTTGAGATTTGGAATGGCTTCTATTTTTCCTACAAGAAAATTCTCTGGCTCAAATTTGTTGGTGCTGGATATCATTTTCTCCACATTTGACCAGATATGCAACCTTTTCTAGGCTTGGAGTTTAGAGAAGGCTTAGTTGGGAATCTTGTCTATTGTATTCAAAGCAAAGTGGGATATGTTTCATTTGGCACATATTGGTTACATTAATTTCAAGAAACGATTATCATAAAAAATATATATATAAAAACCCCCTTTGAGTAACTGAAACTTTAGTTCTCCCATTACATATCAAACTGAGGCAGTTACTCATGCCTTTGGACAGGACCAGCCTAATCTTGCACCTTTAAAAGATTTCCTTTATTGTTTGAAGTAAAAATGAGAGAGATATTTCATTGCTGCAACTTCACTAGTTATTATAGATGTTGCATTTAGAAATACCAAGAATAGCTTTATGTTTGGGCATAGGATTCATTCAAAGATGCTATCTACAAGTTATGGGCAATGTTAATGATGAACATTACCATAAGACACAGTCGAGTTGCGTCCACTGTTTTCAAAACTGAACATTGCTGAGAATTCACATTTTACTCAACCCACAGAACGAATATTAGAACACAGTCTCAAATGGTAGCAGTCATGTTACCTGCTTGAGTAATAGTTGTGCTGTACTGTAGTCAAAATGGAAATTCAGCAAGAACGACATCATTTCATGTATGGTAGGACTAACAGCAATGCAAGAAATTCTTCAATTTGTACCAAGAAGCATTTCCTCATTGAAGGCACCCCAAAAGGTCACACATTTACAATGGTACCTCAGTGCCTCAGAGAACCGGGGAGCTTCCAATATGATAGAGGAGCACATAGGCCTGCACACATTACACCTGACGTTGAGGATATGGTGTTGGAAGTAGTACAACTCTCTCCAGGAACTTTGAAGAGAATTGCCAGCAAGGGAATTTTACATCACAGTTCACTGTACCCTTACCACCTCCAATGAATTCAGACTTTGGTCCTAGAGTGGCCTTACATTAGTGGATGCAACAACAGATGTAGTCAACCCTTGTTTTGCAAGTGACATTCTATTTACAGACGAAGTGGCATTCATGTGCAATATTTTTAATTGCCATAATTCATATTTTTTGGTGTTCTGCACAGTGTTATAGCCTATTTAGCATTATTCAGGAGACACCATGAGGAGGCAGCCTACTTTATCCCCCAGTTTCTGCTATTCAAGCAATAGAACGATATGACAGTCCAGATGAATCTTATAATATTAAGGATGTGAGATCTTATTACAGATTACTCCAAACAAAATTTCAACAGATAATATTACTGTGGATACCAGCACATGTGAGAGTGAATGGTAATGAGACTGCAGACTTTCTGGCCAAAAAGGGTGTCGTGTTATACTCAAAACCTATAAAGTCTTGTGGACTATATATGAAACTAAAAAATGTCAAAATTAATATAGAACAAAAATACCAATATAATACTCAAAAGGAAATTACTAACAAAAATTACTCCAACATAAAAGAAATAGTACAAAAATAAAAAATGTCCCAAGGAAAGAAACTGTTGCTCACTTCAGATTAGCCACTAGACACGATTGTCTGGCAGAACATCTACATAGGTTTGATTTTATGAATGACAAAGCATGTAAGATTTGCAATGCTGTTAAGATTTTAAATGGAGAACACCTACTAGAATGCCCAGAATTGAGGAAAGCTGTACCAGATGGGAAGATACACAATTTATATTGGCTAGCAAGGGAAAAATTGATGGATCAAAATCCTGCATATTAGATCAACAACTGATTTGTTGGTGTGAGGTAAACCCACATGCTACTCATGGGTCACCACATCAGCAATGTTTCTCATTGAATGTGTGGTTAGAGGTCCTAGGTGATCGTCTCATTGGACCACACATTCTTCCAAGAAAACTATCTTTATTTTCTGCAGCAACATTTTCCAGGATTGCTTGAGGATATTTGCCTTGAGAAACATCAGAATATGTGATGCATGCATGATGGAGCACCAGCACACTTTGCTGCTACTGTGAGATGACACCTAACAAGATGGATGGGTCAAAGTTGGCCTGGAAGATCACCCAATCTAAATCCTTTATGTTATGTCTTTGCAGTCATCTCAGGAGCATAATCCTGTTAACATAGTTGGAGAATTAGAGCAGGGAATTTTGCAGGTTTGTCAACAATTCCAAAATAATGCAGAATGTTTGAATGAATTCAAAACTCACTGCATAAATGATGCTTCAGATGCAAGAACAACACTTTGAACACTTTCTTTAACGGATAATAATGTTCAGTAAATGTAAAATGTAACATAACATTACCTTGTTGGTAAGCCATTAGTGAAACCTGAGTCAAATCATATGGAAAATTAGACAAAAAAGTGTATATTTCATATTAATTTTGACACTTACTTGGAAGGTGTTTTAAACAAAGTCAGTGATGGCTTGCAACCACATACTCTCAATTATCTTACAGCCCACCTATCTTATTAACAGCCTGCTTGCGGACCCATGTTTACTGGGACTATTTTGATTCTATTTGCATGCATTGTCAATCCTATCAGTTTGCGCTATCAATTATGATACACCCTGTACGTATGGAAATGCAATGAATTGAAATGATGTCTGCCACCAAGCACAAGTCATTATATCTTAGAGCATGATTTTTGGAAGCTGTTCAGCTTTGGGACTTTGAAGATGAAAAGATGAAGTTGCAGAGTCTGGGTGTGCTTACAGAGTTCTTTCAAGGTTTGTGGCTTTATGCATGGTTTAATGTATGCAGTAGAAATCATGTTTAATTATGGAAAATCTCATTTAGAATTGACACTCACAGAGCTATCTATCTTATAGATTCAGTGACACAATGTTAAAGCTTGCAAGGGACGTTTTGAGTAATTATTTATTGCTCCATTGTGATAAAGGTATTAACATCAATTTTTATTCTTTCAGGGAAAGCTAACAATAGGCAACCAGTGGTTACTTTAGAGGATGGTAGATGATGTTTTGAACTTATAATGCAATCTACAAATATCACTTATGACACTGCCTATAATTTTTAAGATTCAGAAACAGTGCAGTAACAATCTATTATTGTTAAGCATACACAAAAGCATTTTGAGAATTTACTACACCTAGTTAATATTTACCATACTTTGATACCATCAGATTGTATTAAGAATTTAGGCATTCTGAGCATTTGCAGAGGTTATAATCACTTATTTCGAGGTAAGAGCAAAAATTTAAAGATTCACCAATTAGTTTTATTGCTATGGTGCCACAGAAGGCATTCTCAGCACCAATTAGATGCAATTTAGAGAGATCCTAATCACTTATTACACAATCAGTTTTTCAGGGCTATTCTGTAACTTTATTGTTAAGAAGGGACCTATAATTGTTAAGGTTAAAGAACCACTTTTAATAAAAGTGTTGCTATTTGGATTCTGTAACTCATTTGTTAATGCAATATTTATTTTCTCGCAGGTTGCCAGCCAACTGGAATGACTAATAAAAAATTCCTGCACTCTGCAATAGTGCTTTGTTTTCGCATTGTCACTAGCATGGGAATGACGACTAGCAAATGCTTTTGTTACTCTGCCTTGCTGAGATGGAGAGGAAGCATTCTGAGGAAAAGTATACATGGACTTTTTTTTAATTCATGCCCATTGCTTAGCACAGGAAGATTTACACCTTCTTTTGACCCCAAAGAATTAGATTTATTATGGGGAAAACTTGCCCAGCTGCTCAAGAGCTGTAAAAGAGGTCCTGAAAAATGAGTTTGAATTTAAGGTTAGGAAAGGCAGACAAAAGAACTGACCACAGAATTGGAGTTTCATATTGTTTTGATACAACTTTCACTAATTTATATCAATCCACAATTTATTGCTTAATATTCTTTACATTTTTTTGCTTTCAGCGATTATTTTTAAAGATGCTAGTTGGCATGCAGATGTTCTCAAAGTTTTAATGTTTACCATGAAATATAAGTAGGTACCTACTTATATTTTTATTCATAGTTTGGCAACGTTCAGCTTTAGTTCAGATGTGTAGAAATGCTTTTGTATTCAACAATCATGGAGCAATTATCATAATTGGTATCTGATAATAGGCATATTATTTTAGATATTCACTGAGTGGAATAATATGGCAAAAAGAAAGGTTAGATTCACTAGTTTTGTGCTCTGGTGAATGTTGCTGCTACAAGTATTTTATTAAGGATTATTATTTATATACAACTTTTCAGAAGTGTTTATTATCACTGTATAATGAAACTGACTACCTTCTGTTATGCTCTTCCTTTTTCAGTAGCATCAGTACAAATAATAATGTTTGATGTTTCCCATGTTGTATTAATATGACTCGAGGATGAAATAAATTATAATTATAATCTATGATTATGAGATACTACAGAGAGAGCCAAAAAACTACGAACCGGCTGCTCTGTGTTTTTCCTGTCTGCATCCTCGGCACTCGTTGCCATCTGCCATTATCATAGAAAGGCACGGATGAAACCATACAACATTTTTAAAACTACTTTTAAAGGCTTTACTTACCAACTTTATGAAAGGAGATGTTGAAACTGGCCACCATCGTCCATACATTTTTGGCATCAATTTTGTTTTAGTCAATAATTGAAGCCTGTGCATACATGAATACAATTCTGGCCCGTTTTAGAGAATTAACAAATAGGGAGCATGATTTTGCCTTTTTCCAACAAGACTCTGCAACAGCTCATATGGCCAATAATTTCAATGAGAACAATTGAAAGTGCGTCTGAGGACAGAATTATTAGTAGAGATTTGTGGCCCCCTCCATCCCTGAACTAACTCCCTGCAATTTCTATCTCTGAGGTAACTTAAAACATGAAGTGTAGACACACCCACACACCCTGGAAGAATTAAAACAAAATATCCACCAGGAGATTGCCAGCACTTCTCAATATGAACTATGGTGAATGAAGTTTCCTAAAGAGGTGCCAAAAATGAATTGACAATGACGGTGGCCAGTTTCAGCATCTCCTTTCATAAAGTTGGTAAGTAAAGCCTTTAAAAGTAGTTTTAAAAATGTTGATGGTTTCATCTGCACCTTTCTATGATAGCGACAGACGGCAACGAGCGCCGAGAGTGCGGACAGTAAAGACGCTGCGCAGCCGGTTCGTAGTTTTTTGGCTCTCCCTGTAATAAATAGCTTTCTGATAGTCATTTCTTTTAGCAGAGTGAAAAGTCTAGTAAATTCATTCCAGGAAGGAAACTAGATAGTTGTTAATACCTAATGAAGCAAATATATTCATGAAGCATTCAAATGAACACAACATTAATCATTGTCTGAACCTAAAATTCTTAATAACCATTACCTCTTTATTACAAGATTACACAACATTTATTTTTGAATTAAAACTCGTCTCTTAAAAGTTATATTGGGAACGCCGTTTACCAATGCTATTACATGGAACATTGCTTACCCAGGTAGTTAAATTAATCTGTAACATTTATATTTTATACCACAATAAATAAATAAATAAATAAATATTTGATAATTAAATTGTACACATTTTAATCTATCGTGCTCTCCCTCTTATAGCACCAACAAAATGACATCCAAATCTCTCTCTGTGCGAATCTGCTGTGTAACAAATGCGTTAGCAAGAGGTTCTTAGGGTTTGTTACATTCAACAAACAAATCTTTACTCTTAACAACATTTTGTTTTGTTAGGAAGTTATAGAATGCCAAA
The DNA here is from genome assembly GCA_030765065.1 of Deroplatys truncata. Lineage (NCBI taxonomy): Eukaryota > Metazoa > Arthropoda > Insecta > Mantodea > Mantidae > Deroplatys > Deroplatys truncata. The sequence continues at coordinate 24,814,006 of CM060987.1, forward strand.
TGACACTTGACAATTGGTTAGCAGCTTTAGCATTGTTAAAACAAAACGTTACAGAATAGCCCTGTATATCTATGATTTTAAAGGCTGAACAGCTATTACAAATTTGCTATTATAATTCAAAGCAAGCATAAAGCTTTTGAGCATTTGCCAATATGAAGGTCCTCTTCACTTAATAAGCTACATATATAAAGAATTTTAAGAATTCATAAGACAATGGAACAATAAAAAAGAAATTTTTTAACATTTGCTGTGAAGTTAATGTCTCAAAAACTGGTAAGAATTGCAGCTTTTTTTTAATTTCATTTGAACATCTTACCTGAAAATTAATTAAAACAGTTTAACGATTTCAACTAAACATTTTTGGAACACAATTATTAATATCATCTGTTCTATATGGTCCCTTCAAGCTCCAGAAAGCTTTGACAAATTTTATGCGTAGATTCCACATTACAAGCACTATAAAAATTTGACAATTCAAAGTTTGATAAGTCTCATAATAGCAATATAAATACCTACAATTAAAGATACTGATTGCTAAAATTCTATCACATTTGCAAATATCTTTTTAAATTTTCATATGTTCATGCCAACAGTTTGCAATAAACACTAGTGCTGCCAAAACTATTCATTTTACTCCTGAGGATGGACCATAACTGGTTCATAATTCCCCACCCCCTTTCTTTTTCCTTTTTTTTCTTTCTTTCTCCCTATTTATATGTCACATTTAAAATCTGAGGTCATATCAGCGGCTTTGCCTTTGGAAAAATTGCTCATTCACAATGATTTTCAGTTGTTTACTTTCCTGTTAATCTTTGAGCTTGTTTACATTATATTTTTGTATGAACATTAAATTCAGTGCACACATTTACACTCTCACTTATACTTTCAGACTCTAGGGAGGATGTGGAATAATCCCACCCTCCAGCCAGGAATCGAACCCAGGACCTATGGATTTGGAAGCTAGAATGCTTACTACAGAGGCAGTCAGTTCATTTTTTTATTGTATGTGTATTCTGAATTTCAATAGAACTCTCTAGTTCACTGTTTTTTATCACTTCAACCAAGAGTTTACTTCATTGTGTGATGTATACATATTTACTGAAATCAATGACACATATTTATGAAATAATATTAAGTTTTATTTACACCAATATCATGCTCCAATATGGATACTGCTATTTTACCAATATAAGTCAACATGGAACAAACTTTTCTCACAAAACGTTTTGTTCTAACAGGAAGACATTCCCAGTTATTCAACTTGTTCATTCGCAGGGTGATTAAGTTCTACACCCGCACTAAACTACAACTCTTCAGATACTCCTTAGTCTTTCAGTTCAGGCTGCAAATGAAGTTTTGCAATCAGATTGCTCTACACAGTACAAATAGGGAAGAGTTCAAGTATCACTTATTTCTCACAGCTTTAAAGAGGTGGAGTATACGATCTATCTGGTTGTTGTTGATGTTGAGGTTTTTGAAACCTTGGATGACCACTACCCCTTCTAATTCCAACCCCAGTGCCTATCGGCCAGTTCCGCCCTCTATGCTGCTGATGCACCATCTGTTGCTCTGGATTCCAGATACCAGTCCCATGGAAAAATGGCCCTGTAGGCCTTAAATCCATGTCCACAGATGGCTTGTTTCCATCACTATTCTGGTCAAAATTTGCACAAGGCATCACAGGAGGTATCTGAAGCGTAGCACCGTAAGGGACACCAGGGGCTGGACCAAGCAGTCCCGGAGCATTGTTACGACGTCTAGGATCTAACATCATACCACCTGCCATCATACCAATGGGCTGATCCACAGAAAATGGCGACGGCATCTGCAACAGTCCGATACTTTCCACGGGTGCTTGCCCTGTTTGGGAAGGTGTATTTGCTGAGGATGTTGGCTGCTCCTGTGCCTGGAGCTGACCTCGTCTCCGGGGGTCTGCCCTTGCCACGGATTGTTTGGTTTGTGTAACTAGAGATGGGGGTGCCTGAGGCGGTGGTGATGCAGGAGACAGTGGTGTAGCTGTTGGTGGTGGTGTTGTTGTTGTAGCTGTTGTTGAAGAGGGTGTGCTGCTTGAAATCTTGAATAACTTTCTTAAGCGGGGATCACTGTGCACCTACAAGGAAAATAAAACAGATCATCAGGCATTCTAACTCCTACAAAAAAAGGAGTAAGTGGGGGCTTTTTGTAAGGATTCAAACTGTGTTTGTTTATGGCATAACTAGATACAAGGAATACAAGTAACTTTTTTTACATTTCCATGATGAATTCCAGTAATAAGGGATAAGGAGATTCCAGGTTTATTATACGCAGACAATCTTATGGTAAGTGCCATATCGATAATAGGGTTACAAAAAGCAATAAATGAAATTCAGAATTTTGTGAAAAATGGGGAATTAAGGTAAATATAAATAAATCCAAAATGATAGTGTTTAAAAAAGAAAATAAACTAAGGAAGGAAGAAAAATGGTTTCTAGTGGTCAAGAACTGGAGGTAGTCAAAGAATATGATTATTTAGGAGTAAGGTTGAGTAATAGCGGAGAATGGGGAGCACATGGCAGGAAGATGTTAGCTAAAGGGAAGGCAGCTATAACAGGAAATAGAATATGCAAATATAAATTAGATATGTCAACAAAATGGTTGGAGAGAATGTATGAGACACTGGTAGAATCAAAAAATGCTCTATGTGGTGGAAATATGGAGGGGAGGAGAACTAAGTAAGAAAATTGACCAAATGTATAGAATGTTTTGTAAAGAATTAATTGGACTAACAAGAGCACAACCAGGCGGCATTGCATGAGTAGATCTAGGAGGAAAGGTATAATAGTAGAACAAATTTTAAAATTTTGGTTTAGATGAATGAAAATGGAGGAAGGTGAAATCTTAAAGATATGCTTCACTCAGCAAAATGTTCTAAGAAACAAAAACAGCTGGTGGAAAGAAATCGAAAAAATAATGGAGTCAATCGGAATGGGAGAAATATGGGGGTTGGAGAAAAGAAATGCAAATGGATTTTGGAAAGTAGTAAGAAACAGAGTGAAAGATATAGAACGACAAGAGATATGGGGAACCTTGAAATAAAAAATCATTAAGCCTTTATAAATTGATAAAGAGGGAGTGGAGAAGAGAGAGGTACATTGATTGCTGTAATAGACAAGAAAGGGAAGGTTTAGCATGGATGAGAACAGGATCAATGTATTTAAAAGGGATGAGAGGTAGTGGAAGAGGGATATGCGAGTTGTGTGGAGGAAGAGAAAGTACAAAACACTATGTGACAGAATGTGAGGAAATAAGGAGCTGGAGGGAAAAAGCATGGGAGAAGAAATGGGAAAATATGGATAGAAAAATTGTAGCTATAAAGATGTTGACAAGGAAAGAAGATATGAAAATCAAGAGCATGGGAGAAGTTCTAAGGAAGGTAAAAGAAAAATGGTCTAAAAAAGTAAGAGAGGCAAGGGCCACTCAGTGAGCGATAAGACCCGGGAGCCAAGCAATCTGAGTGGCTCAATAAGAAAACAAGCACCAGACAAATTGTACATAGGATGTAGGGATACAGTGATATATTAATATACATTGTATATATTGTAAAGCAAATTGTAGAACAAATTGTACAATAAATTCAATTCAATTCAAGATGAACAGCAACATTACTTCAAGCTTTGTATCTACTATCTGCAATTGGTAATTATTTTAATAATAAAGACACACACAAAAGAAAATGCAGAATTCTAGCTGTTTGTTCAATTATCAATACAAGCTGCATTACAACTAACAGAATTTAAAAATATTGCGTTTTCTGTACTTTCATTCAGAAAATTGGCAAGTCTTTCAATGCATTTTCTACATATGCACTACAAAGCCTTCGTTTTGATGTATGGCCATATTATGGGGAATTGCTTGACTTTCCCTGCACTGTACTGTTTCTAACCAGTTCTGTTCCCCCTCCATTTCCCCTCCTCTTCATGTGTTAGCTAATCAGTTGATGCAAGGTCTTTGTACAGAAGTTGATACATTGTGAGATCACATGTTTCAGTGTTATAGTGTGTTACTGCTGTTATAAATCCAAAACCTCTGTATACTTCAGCACACATAATCTTCATATATGATTCCTATGTGACAACAAACACTTGTAAAGAGGTGATGCCTGCTGCTCGGGCGCCTCACAGAGAACCAGTTCATAATCTTGTGAGTAGATTCAGTGAAATGGGATCTATTCTTGATAACAAGCAGAAAGTAAACCACCATGTTCTTACAGAGGAAAAGCTCAATGACATTAGAGAAAAGTTACAACAAAGTACAAGAAATCTCTGAGCAAGGTTGCATAGGCATTAGGAATTTTGAAAACCTCAGCTTGGAATGTCACTAAACGTTTAAAATTAAAACTCTCTAAGATAACTTCGAGCAAGAGCTTTACTTAATCTCACACTTATACCTACTTAATCCACACAAAATTACTATATATCCAAAGAATTAAATATATCTTTAAATGATAGCTCAAGAATTGCAACCACACAGTAATGTGAATAGAGTTAATTTCTGCAATTGGGTGCTGGATAATGTTAATGATCACACTAATGACCCGTGTCACATGGACATCATTTCCAACATCTGTAGTTGTTGTAGTTATGATTTGCATGAGAAATCTATGTACTTGAATTTAAGGGGCTATGGGCAGCATGCACCATGTTGGAGTAAATTGCTTTGGAAGTAACATTTACTAAAGAAGTCTGTACTATGGAAGTAGGTTACTATGTGAGCAATTTATTCTGGAAGTAACATTGCGGAGCTTAATTACAGTTTATTCTTTTAGTTAGGACTACGGAAGTAAGAGCTCATTACACTCAGAGGTATTGTTTTGTTTGCATAATTTATTTGACGCGATCATGGATAAGGTTATGTGTGATAGGAAAAGAGGGAAATGTCAGTGAAAGAGATAAATGTTTATTGGTAGAGATAAAGAAAATCCATTTAAACAATATGGGTGTGAAGCGGAATTCAAAGCTACATAACCTCACAGGCTTACTTATGAGCATGGATATATTTATATGTTAATTGGAATCTTAAAATGTATTCATATTTATTGCTATTGTATTGTTTATTTTAATTTCATGTGATCAATATTGTTGTTGGAATATGTATGTTGTTGAATTAATATCATAGTAACATAACCTAAAATTGTAATGGGAGAATTAAATTACTGTAAATTTGGAACATGAAAGGAAAAGGTTAAATTAAATAATAAAAACATAGTTATAAGGAGTTATATAAGGCCATGGAAGTGATCATTGTTGACCCTAAGAGAGCAAATATGTGAATGGAAGGGAGGTTACTATGGGAACCTATGGAAAATTTTGGCAAACAGAGCAATTACTGCCTAGAGGGTGGTAAGCAATAAAAAAGATGCTAAGTTTGAAAAGTGAAGCCAAGCTTTGTTAGCAGTTGTCTGAGTGAGGTAGCAGTGACGCCAAGCCATAGTAGGTGGCTGGTGCAGCCATTAATGGCTGATTTAAAAGTTTTGTTTTATTTGTGAATATTATTAGATTGGATTAGATTAGATTTATTGTCAACCGTAGGAATTACAAGAATTCATGGTATCATCCAAAAAAAAAAAAAAAAAACAGTAAATGAACAAGATAAGAATAAATATGTACACTTAAATACAATATGTTAAATTACACACCCTAGAAGTATCATAGTTATTTAAAAGTATTTGCAAATTCTTCAATTGAATAAAAACAGTGCTGCAATAACAATTCTTTTACTTTGCATTTAAATGTAGCTTCTGAGGTGGTAAGTTTTTATTTTATCAGGCAACTTGTTATATAATGTAATCCCAGAATGTCTTATGCTTTTGCCAAATAATGATGTGTTATGTGTAATTATGCTAAATTTATGCCTATTTCTTGTGTGATAGCTATGCTTTTCACAGTTTGCCCGAAAGTATACCAAATTTCTCCTAACAAAAGTGACAACTTCTAATATATACAGGCAAGGAAGTGTGAATATGTGGAGTGTTCGAAATAAATTGTTGCGGGAATCCCTTTGTTTCTTCCCCATTATTATTCTAATTGCTCGTTTTTTAATTTTGAAGATTATATTATGTGCTGTGTATATGCATAATTGACTGGAAGTATGAGGGAATGAGTTTGTAAACCAGCAAATAAATAAATAAATTCAACAAGTTTCTACTGCAAAGAAAAAAAAAAGAAAGGGAGGAAAAAGAATGCCTCAAGTAAAAAAATGTGTTATAAAGATGCTGAAAGAGAAATGCTGGAAAGTCGTGACGAGAAGAGTTTAATGCTTTGAGCAACGGGAAATATACTGAAGACCAGCTTAAAATTCTGGAAACAATGTTTCTAATCTTTATTTTGCATCACAGATCGCTTGTGTGTTGATGGAGAAATACCCTTTCTGATTTCAGAAAAGTTCACCATATTCACAAAATAGTAACATGCATGCAGTCAATTCCGCTCACAATGTGGGAAATCTGCAAAAGTGATTAAGAATTGCCTTTTATTTTCTGAACACTCGTGCATATTTATATGTGTAGGTACCTTGCTCTTAACCTTAAAAGCGCTCTAACAACACAATGAAATACACAACCAGCAGACACATGGTGAACATTTATTTATAAGATTCCCTGTAATGCAGGGATTATGATGAACTTTACTTATTGTGACATGAAAGTAAGAAATGCTGGTAAACTAAAGGTCTAATTGGCATACACTTAATGTAATGGGAATGATTCTTGATTGAAGTTTTTTTATTGCTTTGAGCAAGTGCTTCACGCCGATTGGTTCTAATTACCGTGTAACATAAAATTTAATGTAATGGGAAGGAAAAGTTGACATTGCCAAACTCTTAAGTTTCATCGCATTAAGTCAATCCTAAATATCTCCATTTAATATAGTGTTACACTGTCATTACATTAAATTCATCGTAATGCCAGCTTAAGTATCTGAAATGTTCCAGTACAAAACACTCATAGGACGCATAACAATGATTGCAGTTTGGGTTATTGAGCTGAATTTCTGTCCGAGTTTTGTTGTAAATGCTCTCCAAGCAGGTTCAAAAGGCATGTAAAAGATTCTTTCCTAATGCTGAAACATTTGTTGAACTCTCTCTCTCTGTATAAGTATCATATGGTTCTTGCATACCACCATCGCATTCCCATTGTTTTCTTCGAGATCATCGATGTAATCTAAGTAATTCTTGAACACATTAAAATATCTTCCGCCAAATATAATACAGCATTCTAGTCAATCGACAGGTTAGTCACTGTATCTAGGTCGCGAGAGTAAATTCTAACCTATATTTGTGCTCTATTTAATTCTGTAGTAACATTCTACATGACCGTGACCTCCGACATTTATTTCTGTGGTAATTTAATCTGGGTGTATCTGAAAGAAGTAAAATGCTTCAGAAGTAGTTTACTCTCATATGGAAGTCACCAAATGTTGACTTGAATAGTAGTTTACTATGAAAGTAGAGCTTACTCTAGGTTGGTGCATGCCGCCCTATAAATATGTGACACAAACAGCATGCTTCCCAATGGCAAGATAATTCCTGTTAGGCAGCAATGCATAAAAATGAAGGCTCTATATAAAAAAAGCATTTATATATTACATTATGCACTGAGGTGACAGGGGGAGGTCTGCCAAAATGTAACAAAGCATTACACTGGAGGGGAAGGCTTGTTAGCATCAGCATGATACCACTTTTTTCCCCAGAGTTTAATAATATCTCTATAAACTACCGTATTTACGCAAATCTAATGTGCACTTTTTTGACCAAATGCAGTACTCAAAATCATGGTGCACACTAGATTCACTGGTGCATTAGATTTGAGTGCAAATCTGTTCCATAGAACGTCAGTAACTCACAACAAGCTAGCCGCTCATTTATCATTGGCCTGTTATTGAGCTTTTTTAGTTACAATATGGAGGGCAAGGGCAAACAGAGAAGAACATCTTATGATGCTTCTTTAAAGCATAAAGTAATCCTTTATCTTAAAAAAAAATGGTAATAAAAAGGCAGGAAGGAAATTCAATGTATCAGAGAGAACGTTCGCTTGTGGCGAAAACAGAAATTGGCATTATTTGTTACTAAAGCTATTAGGAAGAAATTTATGGGTCCTCGCAAAGGAAGACATCCTGAAGTTGAAGAAAAGGTGTTGGAATTTGTGCGTGAAAGGAGGAAGAAAGGGCAACCTGTGACTAGTGACACTATACGAAAGAAAGCTAAAGAGGAGGCTGAAGTTCTTGGTATTCCGAAACAAGAGTTCAAGGCTAGCCATGGATGGGTGGATTGTTTCATGCGGCGGGCAGGTTTATCTATAAGACACTGTACAACAATGTGCCAGAAGCTTCCTGTATATTTTGAGGACAACCTACAAATGTTTCAGTGGTATGTCATTTCACTTCAGAATAAAAAAAAAATTTCCATGGGGCAAATAGGAAACCCTGATGAGATGCCAATTTGGTTTGATATGCCATGGAACTATTACTGAGAAAGAGACAAAGGAAGTTATCATCAAAATAACAGGTGCGAAAAACAACGCATAACACTAATTTCGTTCTTTAACAATGTGTCACCTAACATTAGGGCACTTTCAATTCTATAATCTGATGGTTTATATATACAATAAATCCATTGTTGTATTAAATAAATTTAAATAAAATACCTATTACCTATTTACTATCACTGATGCACTTTACATTTGATATAAACCCTTTTTTCCATAGTTTTAAGTTTCAAATATGGGGTGCGCATTAGATTCACGTAAATATGGTATTTTATCTTCAAGCTAATTAAGTAATTTAGAATATTTTGCTTGGGTTGACTTAATTCAACAGATTAAGATTATGGTAACAGTGTTAGTACTGAACAGAAATAAAATGCCTGTACCAGATGTGTCTAAAAACTGTATGAAATTATATCATATTCTAACTTTTTTATTAAAAGTATTAATTACGTGTGTATCCATGACAGTGCCTGTCTACACAGCCATATTAATTACTATGTACTGACAAACAGCATCAATTTATAGTTTTGTCTTAAAGTTAATATAATTATGAAGCCACTTGAAGTGTTATTTCATTTATTTAATGCATATTATCAAAAACATGTTCGTTGTTTTAGTGCCGTGTATGCAAATTTTAAATTCAGGTACTTCTTTACTCTTTGATTAGTCTTATCATAGGAAAATATATTGATTTTAAATAGCAGTATAGCTTAACTTTCATGTTAATTAAAATTCACTTTTGCTTGAACGTAGCAACTTAAAACTATTGCTAAGAAATATAAAAGGTTAAGGCCGTCGTTGTCATCATCTGTTTTCAGGATTTGACTAAAATGTCCTGTTCCTTCTCCAGAAATATTAGTGATTATTTTTACAGTAATTGTTCTAATTGTCTTTTTCTAGGTCTTTCTGGCTGTCTTATTCCAATGGGTCAATAATTAAATATTTTCAGGGGTATTCGGTCAGTGTCCCTTCTTAGCAGATGCTCATACTATTGTTGTCAGTGCATCAATAGAATCTAATACACATTGTGTTTTAAGTTCGGATCTACTTTCTTCATTATTGATGCTGTAATGCATATCCTGCTAGTGGTCTCAGCAGTTTCATTTCTGCTGCTTCACTCTACTTTCTCTGATTTTTTGTTAGAAACCAGTTGTCAGAGCCATGTGACAATGTTGGAATAGCCATTGTTGTAGAATTTAATTGTTGTTTCTTTCCTGACCTTTCTCAATAGTGTTCATTTTATAGTCCCTAGTAGTTGTGGAAATTCAGATGGTTTCAGCTCTTGATCTCTTATTCTGTCATATGCTATTTGGTAGCCCACATAATTAAAATTACACACCTGTTCTAAAATAGTATTATTAATAATAATTTTTGCTCTTAAAGGGTATAGTCCTTTAAATCCTAAAACTTTGGATATTGTCAGACTATACTCTTGTATTATTTTATGCAATCTAAAAATTGCTCTTGGGATTGTTCACACCGCAATTGTCCATTCCATGCAAAATGCATTTTAATGTTCAACATTTATGAGGTCTGTTCAAAAAATTCTGGAACATTCGTAATTTTGCACCAATGGAGTGTTGGAGCGAAATGCGCTTGGCATCCCTGCACATGCCTGTGTTTAATGTGTTACTGCCAGAAGTTTCATTGTTCTATGTCTGTTAGTTATTGTTCAATGCTGTATTGAGTAGAATGTTGTGTCACACAGTTTGCAAATTTCGAGATGGCAGAGTTAGAGGAGCAACATGTCTACGTTAAATGTTGCATGAAACTCAAGAAAACCTTTACAGAGACACACCAAATGATGCAGAAAGCATATGGTAATGAGTGCTTAAGCTGTACTCGGTGATACGAATGGTTCACACGGTTTAAAAATGGCCGGATGGAAGTTAAAGATGACCCTTGTTCAGGACGCCCTTTGACATCTACCGACAATACTCATGTCAGGAACGTCAACGAAATTGTGCATGCTAATCGAAAACTGATTATCGGAATGTGTTGCAACGCCTGTGAGAAAATGTGAGAAGGAAACAGCCTGAAATGTGGCGAGACAATTCATGGCTCTTGCATCATGATAATGCACCCACACATTCATCCCTGTTGGTGCGCAACTATTGCACAAAAAACGATATCACTGCGCTGCCTCATCCTCCGTACTCTCCAGACCTGGCTCCTGTGGACTTCTTTTTATTTCCAAAATTGAAAATCTCATTGAAAGGACAAAGATTTGCAACGAGATGAGATAAAAGAAAATTCGCAGATTTCCGGAAGTGGAAACGGCGTTGGGAGCGGTGTATCAATTGTGGAGGAGAGTATTTTGAAGGAGACCATGCTCAATAAATAAAAGCTAAGCACAGAAAAATGTTGTGGACAAAGTTCCGGAATGTTTTGAACAGACCTCGTACAACAAACAATGCAAGTATGAATTCTTCTCCTTTGCGGAAACAGAGTGATGTTTGACATTTACATGCACCAATTCAAATGTCAACTTGTACATGTAAAATATGCAAGTATGAGTTCATATTGTACTTAATCAAGAATTTGTAACTTTTCTCTCAGTGAAAGAGAATTTATTCCTGAGGATGTTTAATGTAGCTTTTATTTACTCAGGTCTTCAGAGGCAGTGAATGAATTTTGCCCAAATGAGCCCAGGATCTATTGATCTGAGAGTTGCCCAACATCTATCATGTGAGGATAAGGGAAAAACTTTGAAAAATCCTTATCCAGATAACTCATCCCAAAGGGTTATATGGCAAACATGCTCCTTCCGTAGCAGAGTGGTAACACATTACCATTTTGGGACAATCACCATGAAGTGATAGTGCAAAGAATGACTTATTAGGGAAAGAGCAGAAAACTTGCAAGCAAATTTCTGAATGTTATTTGCACAAAAAAATATTGCATAGGTGTCAAGTAAAAATGGCCATTACTAACATGTAATTAGCTTTATGTGTAGGATGGAAAAGCAGTCACATAAGTTAAAACATTACAATTTTCGCTATTTATACGGAATTGTATTATTTCCAATAAAAAAAACACTAGAATTTGAATCATTGTAAGAGAATAAAATTGTGCAAAATCATAGCATAACGAACAAAACAGCATTATCAGCGGGAGCTTATTAATGGGGTTTTGCTGCAGTTAATCATAAGCCATTACTAGAGGTTTACCTGAGGATCAGAAATGGTCAACTTCAGTCCAGAATAGTCAGGGCGAGGTATGCTGATGGGAACAACCTTATAGTGTATTGGGGGATGACTGGTGAGCGAAGCATCAATCTCTGTCGCAGGAGTGTGCATAGGCACTGGCTTGAAGGGTAGACTCAGCATGCCCCTTAAGTCTACATCACTTGGGCCAGTTCGTAAGTCTGTGTCTCCAAAACGGCTCAGGCTCTGACGCAAATCTGTATCCGATATGGCTGGTGGCAGATAGCTGCGGAGATCAGTGTCACCACCTCCTGCAAATAACATTTATCATTTCAATATTTCTGAAAAAACAATATAAGTACACAGAGTAGAAAATTTTAAATAACTTTATATTTACAATGTGGCAGTGAGCAGCACAACATTAATTCTGATTTTTTTTTTTTAAATTCCATTTATACCCCACCTTAAATTGCAATGGTTTTATCATGAAGTTTCCTTTAGAACATATTATTGCCTATAGGCAATGGTGTTACTCGTATTCACTTGTCATTGCATTTTTGGTAAACTTCAGGTTTTATTGAATAGATCACGCACGCACGCATATTCACACTCTCATTTATACTTGCAGACTCAGGGGAGGACAGAGAATAATCTTGGTAGAGGAACAATCCCAAACCACGCCGGGAATCGAACCCGGGACCCCTCACACAGCAGGTGAGTGCTCAGACTCAGCTGCAAGGCCAGTCTAATTCTAAAATTGTAGCATGAAAATTTAGATGCATAATAAATAGCTGTGATGGTACCAGGTAACATCATGTAATACCTCACAGCATATGAGAATTTTATATTATTGCTGATAAATTTTAATCCAAAGATGGTATAATTAACAAAAAAGTCTTATCTTACTTAATTAACAAATCTTTTTCCTTTTTTTTTTTAGTTTAACATCCTTTAATCAGATAGGTAATATAGGACAATGAATGAAATGATGCTTAAATGAGCCTGGGGTCCATAGAGCTTAGTTACCCAACATTAATCTTTTCAAGATAAGCGAAAACCCCAGAAAAAAAACCTTATCCAGGTAACTCACCCTAACCAAGATTCAAACTCAAGACCTCTTGAATGTGAGGCACACACACATACACTACCCTGCACCATGGAGGTGGGCTAATTAACAAACTTGCTGGATAAAAGCAGATAAGTGAACTTAGAAGACATGCATCTACATCCTGCAAAAATTTCAGTCTGATATGTTAAATAGTTTCTGAGACAATGGGTCATGAATAAGGTTCCAGTGTTGAGAAGCCCAAAGGCTTATACCAGCCCCTTAGGGCGGTATTCATAGTCTATTTTGGTCTGAACCAATTTGCCACCTCTGGTGGGTTTACAGCGGACCATCAATTTTCTTATTCATAGATCGGGACTTGTGTTGGTCCGGGAATCAAATGCCTTTGTCGGGACCAAATTTTGGTCTACCTCAGAGGGGTAGATTAAACACAGACCATGTTTACAAAATGGATGACTTTAGAGTGATGGGCATGGCTGCTTGCATAGAATTCGCAAAATGAGATGGTGGAGTAAAACTATCTACCAAAATTAGACATAATTGGAAAGTATGGTGAACCTAAACTTCAAAACAAATACCGGTTTAGTAAAGCAAAGGTTAGAAGGCTGATAAAACGGATTCATCCTAACCTATATGACAGAGATGATAACTGAGGCTCGAGTATCTCAATTGATACGTTGCTAATAGCACTTCCATATTATGCAAGAGAATGGTATCAAGAAAACACTACTGACCTTAGTAAGGCATCAGTAAGCCGCATTATAACTAATGTCTTATGTGTCATTGCTAGATTTACCTTTGTTAAACCGGGATTATGATGCACTTTGCGCAACATGGCGGCATGTAACGCGAAGTTAAGAAATTCTGTTAAAGTACAGGTCTAATTAGGATGCACTTAAACAATGGGAATGAATCTTGATTGGTTGTTTTTTTTTTATTACTTTATGCTACTGCTTCATGTCGATTGGTTCTAATTACCATGCCACATTAAACTTGACGTAACAGGAAGGAAAAGTTTGACACTGCCAAATTCTTAAGTTACATCGTTAAAGTAAACCACATTAAGACAATTCTAAATAGCTCCATTTAATACAATGTATAAGACCTTCACATTATGTCACATTAAGTTAAGTCACCTGAATTAAGTTCGAATAATTTAGGCTTTACTTGCATTTTCCCGGCAAGGAGAGGAGGACTAGAACTCCCGGAAGGTTTATGATATAACAGAATTTCCTCAGGTAATTATTTCTGTATAATTACTGTCACACAATATTTAATTATTTGGTTAAGATGCAGGGTGAGATTTTAATAACAGTAAATGTTCCTTCCTATTTTAATGCAATTTCATTTTGTAATTTTAAGGTTAAAAGTTAATATTCCAGTAAGTTAAATTCTTATTGAAATGATTAACAATGCTATGAAACTGTGTATCTGGTGGATAAGAACGTTTCCAAAATGGGAGAGGTGGTAATAGGTTAGTATCATGTACAAAACTGCCTATATATGCATTATCTCCCTCCATGCCTTCTCTTTTTTTGCATTTGTCGAAACCGATTTGTTTTCAATAATATCCATCATTTTTTTGTATTGAGGAAAACAGGCATTTTCTTCCTCTGACCGTTTTAATACACGCTTCTTGGTTACCTCCATTTTTTTTGCTGAGGCAAGGAGTGAGCACTGAACCGATGAAAAAACAGCTGTGAAACGACCATAGAAGGTTAAAAACTAGGGAGTAACAGTGGTTAGTTTACTACTCTATGGAAGTCGCACATGTGCAGAACTATCTTTCTTCATCGTGTAACATTTTCTCCTTGCTGATCCACGGCCTTTCTTGATCCGAGACTTTGTATCGTCTATGAATATCAAAAACTTGGTCGGCCTTTGGTTCGGAACAAATGAGTCTGGAGATAGTGCAGACCAATGTGAAATCTATGAATATGGCCCTTTATAATCTAATCTGATCTAAATGGGTCATGAATTTAACAGATTTAACATTGACGATATACGGCTTTCACTGTAAAAGAACTGATACTTACCAGTTTCCCTCTCTGATACTGGAGTATTGGTGGCCAAAGGTACAGTGATTGCAGAACTGTAGATGCTGGTAAAAGATGTAGAACTACTACGTCTGACAGAGCGACTGGCTGGGCGAGGCTCCTCTGTAGATTTGTTCCTTGGATCTGCACTAGATGATGACGACGAAGATGAAGGAGAAAGCAGCACAGAAGATCTATTTCGAGGATCACGTGACACTAGTCGAGGATCTCGTGCTGCTGGCGATGCTCCATGTGATAACCTGCAGTAGAGAAGTCTATATAGCCAACCACAAAACCAAAACCAATTACATATTTGACTGTTGCATGCAATTTCTAACTCACCTTGGATCTTTGTCGGAAGTCGTCAAACTTCCACTAGATGCCACAGTAGATGCGGTACTTTTTGCTGGTGCTGCGGCACTACTAGAAGTCTGAGGCATATTGATGGCACTGCTGTTCCTGATGCTCGACAGCAGCTTACTCACAGATTCACTTATATTAATGGACGACAGATCAGCCAGCTTGAACATGGGGGGCACTGCTGAGAAACTTGATGCTGCACTTGTTACTGTAGAGGAAGGAGGCAAAGGAGGTGTTGTGCTTCTTTGAGATGCTGATGCTGGCTTCTCCAAATTCTGTTGCTGTTGCTGCTCCTTTGTCTGCCAACAATAAATTATATAATTCTGAATGTTTTGAAGTTAAGATTCTACCTCATTTTGCAAATTCAAAAGTAACCAACTATTCTACAATAAACTGAAGATAACCAAATATGCATGTTCAATGTATAGTTTTCTTAAGCCTGTCAGAAGGAAGTGCCCAAAAGGGAGGGAAAGAGAAAGAGCAGTCGTACATCATAATAAATTTGAAACCCTGCAAAAGGAGGAATTTTTGAAGCAATATAGACTGTCCAAGGGGTCATGAGTATGTTTTATGGGAAATAGGAGAGGTTAGAATACTACCAACAGAAGCATGCCTCTTTTTCCTAAGTGTTAATTAGGTACTTAGATTTTATGCTACCAACATTTTTCATTCACTTGTGATAATGTTGGTATTTCCAAAACTACCGTTTATGGGTTTATCTGGAAGGTTTTCAAAGCAATTGCTTCAAGAAGCACACTATTTCAGGTCTGCTTGATTAATCAGCGGTAACACATTTTTGTCCACTTTAGTTTCAATTTAGTGTCCACCACCAGCTTTAAACCGTCTTAAACACTCTTTCTGGTGCAGCACTTTATGTTAGCATAAAATTGCCGTAGTTGCTTACTGGGCTTAAGAGAAACGCTTTTATTCCAATTAAATTACGAATTTACCGGCTGCAATCTTATCCTTTAATGTAAGACCATCAGCTTTTTCGCACTTGACAATACGTCTATACTTATTAACCAGATGTTAATTAACACATTTCAAAAGGTGAAACATTTATTTCAGTTGACATCGTGATTCTAACCTCAAACAACCGGGAAAATTACATGGCCATTCCGTGAATGTAAATAGTTGTTGGCTACTGACACAGAGAGCTCAACGATACATAGACAAAAGTGCATCGGAGTATGTTCAGAAGCAGTGTAGTTCGGCCACCATCTTCTCAAAAGCTAGCATTCGCAGTTGTCTTTGATGTTAACAAAATGTTAGCTAACAAATTGCTGTAAAAGCTTGATGAAATGTAAAAGTTTTAACCTATGTTAAACTTTGAACACCTTGTTAACAAACAAGATGTTAAAGAGTATTTTTAACATTGTTTGGTGAAACCAGCCCAAGATCCGTTACACAGAAATAACCATGGAGTTTAATACATAGTATCCCTCAACAACAAACAGCTGCATGTACAGAATTGTAAAATATAACATTTAAAGTAAATAAACCACTCATACAAAAATACATTAATAACACAAGTACAAGTTTCTGGATTTACTTTTCACTGCAAATCATACATCTTAATTGCTATACAACAGAGAAGTGAGATTAATAAATGTTTAAAGATTTTCTTTGGTTACCTGCTGTTGGAGATTCTTCAGTACATCTGCCAGACTTGCCTCCTCTTCGTCTGAGGAGTACCAGTTCTCTTCAACCACATTATCTTCTTCATTTCCATGACCATCATCCTCCTGTTCTTGGCTGCTAGAATCCGCTGCCTCACGTTGCTGTTGTTGTATTCTCAAGAAGAGCTCTCGCTGTTTCTTTGGTAGGTTCGCAGGGATTCCAACTTCAAGGCTACAGCTGCTGTCACCTGCATGCAGCAATCACAACACTTACTAACATTTCTTCATGTTGCTCAAATGGATATTGCATTTGGTGAAAACAGATATACAAAAAAGAGAAACAGAAAACCATTGAATAGCACACCACAAAACAACTTTACATTCCTGTGGTGTGCAAAACAACCTTTCATCCATTTTTAACAAATAATCTGAAGCCAATGAAACAAGCTGGTGAATTATCTTCCCAGGACAAAATACAAGCCAGTACATTATGTAAACTTTTGAAATTTCATGCCATGAAACTCTTTAGCTTTTAAAAACTGATGTTTAATCCCCCATCCCAAACAATGTAAAATTCTAGATACTGGCCATGCAGCGACATTCTAGATAGGAATTGGGGTGTCTTCCAAGCAGGTAGGGATTTAGCTACTGGAAGGAGGTAGTGTTTACTAGGTCTGAGGCAAGTGAGGGGTCAAGACGTGCAACAGAGGAAAGACTCTTGGCTGTTTTCCACTGTATGCATCATGCATGGCATGAGTTCAGCATACTGTGTACGAGGTCTGTTCAGAAAATTGCGGAACATTCATAATTTCGCACCAATGGAGTGTTGGAACGAAATGCGGTTGGCATCCTTGCACATACCTGTGTTTAATGTGTAACTGCTGGAAGTTTCATTATTCTATGTCTGTTAGTTATTGTTCAGTGCTGTATTGAGTAGAACATTGTGTTGCACAGTTTGCGAATTTTGAGATGGCAGAGTTAGAGGAGCAATGGTACATTAAATTTTGTGTGAAACTCAAGAAAACCTTTATAGAGACACACCAAATGATGCAAGAAGCCTATGGTGAGAGTGCTTAAGCTGTACTTGGTGATACGAATGGTTCACGTGGTTTAAAAATGGCCGGATGGAAGTTAAAGATGACCCTCGTTGCGGATACCTTTCGACGTCTACCGACAATACTCATGTCAGGAACATCGACATTGTGTGTGCCAACTGAAGACTGACTATCGGGACGTGTTGCAACGCTTACGAGAAAATGTGAAAACGAAACGGCTGAAATGTGGCGAGACAATTCATGGCTCTTGCATCATGATAACACACCTGCACATTCATCCCTGTTGGTGCGTGACTATTGTACAAAAAAAAGAAATCACTGTGCTGCCTCATCCTCGGCACTTTCCAGACCTGGCCCCTGCAGACTTTTTTTTATTTCCAAAGTTGAAAACCCCGTTGAAAGGACGAAGATTTGCAACGATAGACGAGATAAAAGAAAATTTGCAGACAGCACTCCGCGTGATCCTGAAAAAGATGTACCAAGACTGCTTCCAGAAGTGGAAACGGCATTGGGAGCAGTGTATCAATTGTGGAGGAGAGTATTTCGAAGGAGACCATGCACAATAAGTAAAAGCTAAGCATAGAAAAATGTTGTAGACGAAGTTCTGGAATTTTTACTTTCTCTACTGCATATAGTAAGTAGGGGAAGTACTGTATTCCACCCAAAAATTCAATACCGAGATTTCATCGGAAATACATGTTTTGAGACCCCTGAATCCCAAAAAAGCATTTTTGGAAACGTGTGTGTGTGTGTGTGTGTGTGCGCGCGCGTGTGCATGTGCGTGTGTCTGTGAACAGCATAACTCAGAAACGAACAGTCGGATAAACACCAAACTTGGTATTTAGGTTCAGTATCTTCCAGAGATGCAACACGAAGGTTTTCAAGAAACTCCCCCCACCCCAGACTACTCTTTACATGGAACATTTTTCGAAAATTTTAATTTTCTCAGAAATGGCTCTAACGATTTTGATTAAAATAACATATGTTTAAGATAATGTCATGAGAAATGAAATGTATATCTCGAATTTTCTGGGAATGTCTCCAAAAATATTCTTCATTGTGAACGACTTTTGCATAACTGGTAAACCATAAAAGATAGACAACATTTTACTACACAAAAGATGTAGATCGCATTAAAATACACAATTTATGTCATATACATTTTTTTGTTGAGTGAACCGTTTTCGAGATATTGCTTGTTATTCCCTTAAATTTTCCAATACTTAATACTTTTCTCAAATTCGTTATTCATTTTTTTATGTCCTGGACATGCAAAGAGAATGGAATGCGCCACATAGCAACCACCGCTTAAAATATTTGACTATCGCTTAAAACCTACAAATTCCCCTTGTATCTACAAGAAAATTAGCAATAAGATCCACATCTTGATATCTCGATTAACATGATGCATATGGAGAATAAGCGTTTATAAAAACAGTTTGTACAAGAGTAGAGAAAGCCATGTGAGTGTAACACATCAGATTTTTTTGAATAGACCTCGTACTCCACCTACCAGCTAAAGCTTTACCTGAGAGATAAACAACCCCATCCCTAGCTAAAACATTGCTGAACAGACAAGTATGAGCAAAGATTTGATTGATTCAGTAACACACAAACTTGTATTAAACAATTTGAACCATTAATAACAGATATCTCAGAAATGGCTTATGATACAAATTTCCTTCTGAATGAAGAGGACTCCGCAAGCTATTCCCAGAAAATTCAGGACAGACATTTTATTTGTCATAAAATATCTTTAATATATTGTACTTTAATCAAAATCATCAGCCATTTTTTAGAAAATCAAACATTTCGAAAAATCTTTCATGTAAAGGGTAGTCTGGGATGAGGAGATTTTCTTGAAAATCTTTGTGTCGCATCATTGGAAAATACTGAATTTAAATTCAAGTTTGGTGTTTATCCAATTTTTCATTTTTGAGTTTTGCTGTTCACAAACGCACACAGGCGTATCTATTTATAAAAATACCTTTTTTGGCTTCAGAGGGCCACAAAACATGTATTTCTGGTGAAATCTTGGTATCAAATTTTTGGGTGGAAAGTAATACCTTCTTTAACTACTATGTATGTGGCAGAGAAAGTAATAAAGCCATCTGGTTACAACAATGCCATACCAAATAAAATACTTGAAACTGTTAGGTAACAGCGTGAATAAATGCTCAGTTAAGCCACAAGAAAACAACTCCATGTTACCCGTTAGGTCTATGGTAATTCCACAATCAGCTATTGGTACAGCAATCGCCTTTTACAAGAAACTGGACCCTAATCAGCTTGTTAAAAGCTGCTAAGCCTTTTAGATAACACCAAAAAATGCTGCTATTCTTCATGCTTTTGTTTTACTTAAAGATTGGCATAGATTGAAATCATTGGACGAGCATAATATCTTGAGGCAATGTTTAATAATACAAGAAAAATCCAGTGCTGGGATGAACTGGGCTCAAGAAATAAGGAGAATTTTACAGGAAATAGGAATGGGTAACTTATGGGAGGAGAGAGAGGGGTTAGTTAAAGGTTTCTGGAAAGAAGTGAGGAACAGAGTAGAAGATATACAGAAACAAGAATTATTTCAAAGTCTGGAAGAAAAGAAAAGCTTGGAACTATATAGACAATTAAAGGTGGACTGGGGAAGGGAGAAGTATGTGGATGTAGGTAATAGGTTAGTGAGAGAAGGGTGGGCCTGGTCTAGATTAAGTGCACACAGGCTAAGGGGAGATAGGAAGGGAGTGAATATACATAGGTGTCCTCTTTGTAGAGAGGAGATAATGATTTGGATTATATCATTGAATGTGAAGAAACTAAGTTGTGGGGAGAGATCAGTTTTTACCTAAAGAATGGGAGAATGTTAACAAAGAAGTATTAATAGTTAGGATAATGAAAACACAAAAGGAGAGGGATATAAAAAGAATATGAGAATATATGGGGAGAGTAAGAGAAAAATGGTTTAGAAAAATAAAGCAATATGAATTTGTTATGACCCACCATGCATAAATAACTACGGTGTTAAAATGCATGATGGACCAAAGAAAGAAAAAATAGCAACTCAAAGTAATGTATTAAAAATTGTAAGATTTTTGTATAGAATTAAGGAAATAAATACATAAATACTAATGTATCAGCTCACTGGTAAATATACTGACCTGCATCAGTCTGTTCCTTGCGTGTGCTACTCTCCTGTTGTTTTGAGAAAGACTGGCTCTCCTCTTCGCTATCTTGGCCATCCACAATTTCTAATTTTCCCTCATCCTCTGTGAGCTTAAGTGGTGGATCCAACTTCACTGCAGCTGCAGCCATCGAGTTCTCTATGGAAGGTGGTGAAGGAGCTCTGATTATCCTTGTCTGATGATGTAATCCTTCATCTGAGTCAGCTGTAGGCCTTGATGGGGAGTACCTGAAAAAGGTAACAGCAATGACACTTCATGCTAAGAAGCCTCTCACAAGCTTTACAAATATCCCAAGAAAATATTGGCTTAAAACACCCAAAAGAAAGTTATACAGAGCCAAAGTTACTAACACTACTACTTCACTTAAATATATTTAAATCAAAATACGTTTTGCTCCCAAGTTGATATTCAACTTTGACTCAATATATTTTATTTACTTATTGAAACAATAAGAGCTCCCCATATTTATGGATTGCCATTAAGACATTAACATAAATGAAAAAATGCCAGCTCATAAAAAATCTGAGATTTATAGAATAAATTGCAAGGATTGTGATCAAATCTATATTGGTCAAACTAAGCGTAACATAGAAACGAGGCTTAAGGAACATTTTCAAAACATCAAATCCAGGGAAGAAGAAAAATCAGCAGTCGCAGCATTTTTAGATACAAGGACATGAAGTTGAGGACACAGTATCACTTGTCAAGTAGGCACAAAAACCTACTGAATTAAACATTTGGGAGAAAATATTTCTTTGGAAATTTCGTCCAAGGTTAATGAATTTTGACATCCCTATGGACAAAAATTTGATCACTAAACTTGTAGAACCACCACTAGAGGGACAAAGAGACATCTGTAACCTCAGAGGAAATCCAACCAGTTGCAATCAGCTGACGATGAGGAAGTGATTCCTCGTAACTAGTTCTGAGGCTATTTTAGTGAAATTGTATATTTGCAACCACTTATATATATATATATATATATATATATATATATATCATATTTAATCTTTTCACTATGTCTTTCGATTTAAAAGTAATAATTAACATATTTGTTTGAATTTTTCAATACTTATACTTTTTCTAAAATGGAAATTCGTTATTCATTTTTTTATGTCCTGGACATGCAAAGAGAATGGAATGCTCCACATAACAACCAGCTCTTAAAACATTTGACTATCGCTTAAAGCCTAGTAATTCCCTTGCACCTACAAGAAAATTAGCAATAAGATTAACATCTTGATATCTCAATTAACATGAAGTGGATGGAGAATAAACGTTTGTAAAAATAGTTTGTGCAAGAGTAGAGAAAGTCATGTGAGTGCAGCACATCAGATTTTTTAAATCTCTGAAGGAATGTTACTATCAACTCACAAAATGACTAATATTTTGTTATTTAATCTAGGATTTCTGCTTGAATACATATGCACTGGATGTGAACAGAATAAATAAACTGGCATTTTTTTTCATCATCAATTTATTTTATTCTCTGACCACTAGAATATTTCATCCTGCATAATATTTTGAAACACATAGCATTTTCAATTCTTAAATAGACATAGATATTTACGAACAAAGGAGTCAGTAACATTTTAATTGTGTAATGCACCTGTAAATTTGAAACATTTGAGGTGCATGACTTTATGCATGTTTATGTATAAGAAAAACAATTGAATGGCAACAGTTGCTGCATATGCATCTGTTGGTTTCACTTAGAAAAAAACCTCATTAAGTGATTGTCTTATGCATCAACGGCATCAGAGGTACCAAAACAAGCCAACCTTCTAAATGCTACTTATTTAAGCTCCTATCTCAGATTGTCACTTTGTGTTTGCATGCCTATGTGTGTGGCAACAGAAGTCATTCTACTTTTATGCAGTATTTACAACAATGCAGTAAAATGACTGATACTTTGTAAGGCTACCTACCCTGCAAGGCGATGAAGGTTAATTTCTTGCTTTGTTCTTGCAGACATTGTTTTTGATTTTGAACGCTTATGACGCTGTCGATGATGCCGTCCACGATGATGCTCAGGACTACCAGTCACCTCATCAGCACTGCTTAATGTCTCTTGATAAAATCGTGGTTTTATTTTATCAGGTTTTCCTGTGGTGTGGTCCTCAGCAGTTTCATGGTTTGCTAACCTGCAAGCAGTGTAGACATTTATTATTATTATTATTATTATTATTATTATTATTATTATTATTATTATTATTATTATTATTATTATTATTATTATTATTATTATTATTATTATTATTATTATTATTATTATTTTAAACACAATTACATAAAAAAAAACAAATTTAAGTTTAGGGAAAAGTCATGAGAAAATAAAGGTGCATAAATATAACATTGAAATTTATTGTTTTCAAACTATGAATGAACTTATCAACTGAACTAACACAAAATGCAAGATATATGCCATTTGATGAAATTAAGTCACAGAGTATGACAGATGTTGAGGTCATAGTATTCGTCATAACTCATACAGAATCAATACTTTGATTTTAAAATTAAACAAATATAATAATACTTATTTCAGCAGTAATTGTGCTAAAAATTAAAAATGTTATCCTTTTGACCAGAATAATTCAGCGCTGATAATTTGTCACAAGATTCCAAATTTCGAAATGAAGGACTTTGCACTCCATCTTTTTGAGCATTCTAGGCATCAAAATTGTTATGTTTTATGTGTTTAAAGGCCTACAGCTCTATTTTCGAAAGTTAGGGTCTGAAAGATTAGCAGCCAAACTCTGGACTACAGTGCGATGTTGCCAATACTCACAACACATGTTCACTTGACATGTGCATACATCAGGATAGCATAATTATTAATCAAACTACACAGAGACAGCAGCCATAAGTAAAGTTTTGTTTTAATCATAGTTACAAAAATAACAATTCAATAGAAATAAGTTTATGGAAAGTTACCGAGAGCTAAAATGATAAAGGAGGGGAGAAAAAAAATAAGCCGTCTGGTAGTTAAGCCTGTTCTTTGAAGGTGCCAAGAAAGCTTCAGATGAAAAAATAGCCATAGGAAATTGTAATAATGCTTCACCTTTAGTTTTTCATTTTAACCACAAATTAAATGATAAATTAAATAATAATAATAATAATAATAATAATAATAATAATAATAATAATAATAATAATAATAATAATAATAATAATTTATTTCATCCAGTTTATCATACATCTGATTTTGGACATGTCAAAACAAATATATCTTTACAAATCCTTTAAATCATACAGACATTTGTTTATTAGATACACCCTCAATTTCCTTTTGAATTGCTGTTTAGAAACATCAACTACAGATTTGATTTCCAGTGGTAATTTATTAAATAGCGTGATTCCAGAAATATATAAATCCTTTAAAGATACACTTTTTTTTACACTATGCCTAAAGTAGTCCAAATTTCCTCTTGTATTATGTTCATGGATTTGGTTGTTTTTAATTGGTTTGTACTTATCTATTACATACATTATTGTCCTATATGCATAGAGAGAGTAAATAGTAAGCAATTTATTGTTAACAAAGGTTTCCCTACACAATTCTCTTGGTTTTAGGTTAAACATGATTCTGATGCATTTCTTTTGGTACATAAGTAATTTATCCATATGCATTTTTGCAGCAGCACCCAAGATTTCAATCCCATAAAGTATGTGTGGAGAAATATGTGCATGAGAAATATACAGAAATCAAATCAATTAGATGTATACTTCTGCCACACATTGACATATTGTTTCATTTGTTTAAGAAAATGGAGCTTAGCATTAACATGAATGAATAAGTTTATTCACAGACTTTCCATACATAAATTATTTTTTTCATTAGTACAATAATGCTATAGACCTTTTACTTCAATTACAATTGTATTTTGTAATTTAAAATTATCTGATTTATAGAGTTGCATTACTTTCATGCAACCATTATAATTAACACCAGGTTATCTATATAATGCATTATATAATGGATTATATATTGAAACCGTCATCCTAAAAGTTAACATTTTCTTGTATACCTCAAAGAAGATTATCTCCATTGTCCTTTCCATTAAAGTTGCCCACTTCCATAGCCATTTTTGTCTCACCTTACCTATGTACTTTCCCAATTTTTTGTTTTCCTCTGATCTTAGATTTAAAATTGTTTTGCCTCTTATTTCATTTGGTAGTTTCCCCTTATAACCTCTTGTAAAAGGAATTCATCCGTCCACATTTTAGTTTGTTTACATTCCAGAATGGAATACCATATGTTATCTGTTTCTTCACATATTGGACATTTTTCCTTGATACATCCATTCTTTATCCCACTTAAGTATGTTACCACACAAAACCTTCCCTTCCTGCTTTGTCGCAAATTTCAATATGTTTTTCTCTACCCCAATCACTTTTCAGTGATCTGTATAGTTTCAAACATTTTTTGTTAATAAGTTTAGCCCATAATTCTTATTTTTCAATATCCTCTATTCTTGCTATCACCTCTTTCCAAAATCCCTTTTCCATTCTTTCCCTATCAAACCACATTACTACCAAGCCAACTTCCTGAGGGATATTTTGGATTTCATATGTCCATGTTTCTTTCCCCTTAATTTTCACTTGCATTATCAAACACTGTTTAATCACTTTCTCCTCTTCTTGCTTCAGACTCTTTCCACTACCTTACTTTTACAGAGCCTAATTTTATTAGAACAATCTTATTAGGCACAGGTCTAGGTAAGCCTAGTGCAAGTCTACAAAATAGACTATCGCATTTATTGCTTTCCAATCCTTATCTGGCCACCAAATTTTTACCCCATACATCATTCTGCTCCCTACTATTGAACTGCATGCCCTTTCTAACCATTTTACTTGCATATTTGGTATTTTGTTTACACAAGATCTAATCACACTCATAGCCATTTTTCCTTCTGCTAGTGCTTTCCTTTTGTGATCACTCCATTTTCCATTACTTCACAATCTAACCCCAAGGTAATCAATTTTCCTGACAATCTCAATTTCTGAGCCTTCCCTCCACCACTTCTCTTGTTTTCTTTAACTTGTAGCCTTTCTTCATTACCATGATCTTGAGTTTGTTTTATTTATCTTCTAGCATTAATATAACAACCTCATAATCTACTGGCTATAAAACATTACACAACTAATAATGTAGATAAGAAATTGAAATAACGGAGAGCAGCCCTTTCCTCAGGGTATGAGGCTCTATTGCATTTGAATGAACATTACACAGAAAACACAAGACACAGTAATTGCAACCTAAGTCATGAGCATAATGCAAAAACTGAATACCAGCAATGAATGGCCACATGTTAATGTAGCATTGGAAATGCATCTGTTATCATAGCAATAGGTTGCTGTGCTCACTTGTTTTTCCGACTGCAGCGCTTATTTCAGATCCCAACTCTTGAGAGTAGAGGTTGAACAAGATTGCTTAAGTGTTAATTTTCCTTCTAGATTTGCCACACGGTTAGGTACTGTATGATGCAGGCATTTTTCATATTATCATACTCATTATTTTCATGACAAATTCATGCTTAAAAGTCAGTACCTTGGTACCTAACTTCTTTGCATTTATGAGAACTTAATGCTTTATATTTCATATTTGCAGTTGCTTATATTAACTTTAGTGTTACTCCCCTCTCCCCATTATATCATTTACATAGCCTCCTTAAACTTCTATATTTATATAGGGAGTTTGACCTTAGTAACAACTTGTTGACTTATAGGTTCTTTAAGGTTGCTTTTTAATCATTTTTACTTTCTCTATCACATACCTGGTAGGCAGAGAAGGTATTGCATTCCACCCAAAAATGTCATACCGAGATTTCACTGGAAATACATATTTTGAGGCTCCTGAATAGTAAATAAAAGTATTTTTAGAAAAAGGTCTGTCTGTGTGTGCCTGTGAACTGCGTTAACTCGAGAACAAAAAGTTGGATAAACACCAAACTTGATATTTAAAGTTCAGTACCTTCCAAAGGTACGACACAAAGATTTTCAAGAAAATCCCAACACTCCAAACTACCCTTTACATGGAAGATATTTCTAATTTTTTTTATTTTCTGAAAAATGCTCTAATAATTTTGATTAAAATACAATATATTAAGGATATTTACATGAAAAATAAAATGTATATCTTGGATTTTCTAAGAATAGCCTTTGAATTCCTCTTTATTTGGAAGGAATTTTGTACGATCATGTATAACTGGTAAACATTAAGCGATTCACAAGAAATGTAGATCGCTTTAAAACATGCAATTTATGACTATCAATGACTTTTGTGGCATTAGCTATTTCCAAGATATGCATTATTAACAGTTCAAATTGCTCAATACTTAGCCATTCTTTTAAAGCCCTGTCGATTTTATCCTGAAAAGACAAATGACAGGTAACTTTAAGCTCCATGGACCCCAGGCTCATTTGAGCATCATTTCACTTGTCTGATATGACCTAACTTGGTTAAAGGACACTAACTGAAAATAGAAAAAAAAATCTGATGTGTTACACTCACATGGCTTTCTTTACTCTTGTACAAACTATTTTTACAAACGCTTATTCTCCATATGCTTCATGTTAATTGAGATGTTGATCTTATTGCTAATTTTCTTGTAGATGCAAGGGGAATATGGTAGTATTTAAGCGATAGTCAAATCTTTTAAGAGCTGGTTGCTATGTGGCGCATTCCATTCTCTTTGTATATCCAGGACATAAAAAAAATGAATAACGAATTCCCATTTGAGAAAAAGTATGGAAAATTTAAGGGAATAACAAGCAATATCTCGATAACGGTTCACGCCACAAAACAAAATGTATATGACATAAATTGTGTATTTTAGCACGATCTACATTTTTTGTGTAGTAAAATTTTGTCTATCTCTTATGGTTTAACAGTTATGCAAAAGTCGTTCACAATGAAGAATACTTCTGGAGACATTCCCAGAAAATATACATTTCATTTGTCATGAAAATATCTTAAACATATGATATTTTAATCAAAATCGTTGGAGCCATTTTTGAGAAAATTAAAATATTTGAAAAATGTTCCATGTAAAGGGTAGTCTGGGGTGGGGGGATTTTCTTGAAAACCTTCGTGTCACATCTCTGGAAGATACTGAACCTAAATACCAAGTTTGGTGTTTATCCAACTGTTCGTTTCTGAGTTATGCTGTTCACAGACACACACACACGGACATGTTTCCAAAAATGCTTTTTTTGGATTCAGGGGGTCTCAAAACATATATTTCCGGTGAAATCTCGGTATCGAATTTTTGGGTGGAATACAAAACTTCCCCTACTTACTATATGTAGTAGAGAAAGTAAAAAGAAAAGAAACACACACATGCATCACTGTTTCTAGCCTCTTTCATAAATAAAGGTACAGATATGTAGTACTGGGAAAAAATATACATCCATGCTATTCAAGGCAAACAATGCACACAAACGGTGCTTTCCTTATACTATATTCAAATATGTTTTGCATTAAAATCTCAGAGTATTGCCCAAATTTGAAATCGGAATTAAAATTAAGAACCTTTTATACTAAACTGTTCTTATTTTTTTTTTAATATAAAGTCAACTGAAAAATTCAACGCCACAGCTGGGATTTGAACATGGTTCTCCCGCTCTCCGGGCGGTTGCGCACTGTTCTTATTACTATGAATACTGCAAATACAAGCATGTTGGTGCTTAAGGCTGCTGCATTTTAATATACATTGAAATTGTGAGTGGATTGATGACACTTCAGTTTCACTTACTAAGTTTTCACTCAGAACATGTTTCCAAGATTTCGCTGTTTATAACCACTTCAAATAACTTTGCATATAATATACATTATTAAAGCTTACCTTTTTGTTTGGGTTTCCCTCTCCTCGCTGCCTGCTTGGGGTATCTGAGACTCATCTCCTGAGTGATCTGCATCTGTACCCTCCCTATGACTCCTTCGCTTATGTCCAGATTTTTTCTGTGATTTGCTATGCTCTTGTTTTGGACTCAAACCCAATGGTGTATTTGTTCCATCATCTGTAAGTAGTACAATATAACAGTCAAGAAACCATAAAAAGAAATCAAATCCTTTAAAAACAAACAGCAACTACTCTTTCATCATCGTTAGTGCCATCACCGCTGTGCTGTATGCACATGCTCCATGGTGCGTCATTGGTTTCCCAGGGTTTTCATTCATAGATGTTTCTTGCAAATTATCAAGTGGCAAGTAAAGAGAAGATGAAACTAAAATACCAGATACAGGAAAGCTTCTAATTACCACTGCATATTCAGCAGTATAATATGTGTACAAAATTCTGAAGATATTGTGGGGTATGTTAAAAACTGCTTTAACCTCTTTTATCATATGAATATGTACGTACCCCACCATTGAATCTTTGCACTTGACAGTTTGTGTGGTTTCACATAAGGTTGGCTATGTTGTGGTTGCAACGTTGTCAGAGTGGTTAGTAAACAACATCAGCTGATTGTTCTCCTTTCTATCGTTCTAAGCCGCATACAAAAAGTGTACACAAGTAGTGAACGTCATTTGAAGTAGTATTTATGTTGTATTTATTTAACATTATTGTAGCCCCACGTTTGGGAGCCAATTTGTAACGGAAGGTGCTTACGGCATATGTTTTTACGTAAATTATTAGAACTTGAAGATCTTATATTGTGCTGCTTTTGTTTTGTTTGGTTACATAATTTTAACTGCCGCACGTATGGGAGCCAATTTGATGCGGTATAATGTTATTTGTGTAACATTATTGTAGCCCCACGTTGTGGTAGCCAATTTGATGCGGTATTACTTATAATGTTTGTTTACATCACGTGTGTTGAAGCCATCTTGCGACGTCATTCATTTGTTCGGTTTGTAGCTCCATCTTGTGTTAGCAATTTGCATCAGTGTTAGCTTTTGTTTGATTTCATTTCAAATGTCCTCCGGCTAGCTATTATCTTATCTTGGGTCGAACATGTGTCTTGATCAGGGTTGTGTAAACGGAAAGGAATCTTTTATCCAAAAAGAACACTGATGAAGAAATTTGTTTTATAATTTTTATTGTCGAACACGTTCACTATTACTTTTACATATTGATCTAGATACTCGCCAAACTGAAACTGTTATAATAACTTCTTACTGATCACTTTTAATTCACGTACTTCAATCTTTTATATAATTAACCTTACAATACTTTAGATCTTTCATAATTCTGCTGCGCGTAACTTGTGAATCTATATCCGATGTATGACGAACTGACTGACTGAAGACGATGTGTAGTGTACACAGATTTTTGATGAACTGACGCTAAATACGACGTGTAATGTATGAATGCTTTCGGCGAACTGAAGGACTGACTGACTTTACCTCCAACCTACCTTATTTATACTCCCTCGTCCAGATACGCCTAAAGATTATAACTGAACTGCTATTGGCTAATAAAATGCGCCAACATTAGCGTCTATTTTAATATCCAATTAAAATTATGAATACATATGCTTTAGGGAGGAAACATTCCAGAAGTTTCTACCGAAAACACGCCAACATTACGTAACTTCCTCGTTTCCAATAATGATAAACAGCTCACCCCCTCGCTGCATTATTGCGCGCTATTATTGACAGTTTCAGTAAGGCCGTATAAACTTATTTCCCAATAATAATTACAATTAATAAACATCTGAAATCAATGTCACATAAAAATGCATATTCATATTACAATCATTATTTACATTTAAGTAATTTGTGATACAAATTACTGCATCACATTGAATAATAACTATTTTGTATTATTATTATTGTTACTTGAAAATAACTCAGCATAAACATTGCAACGTATGTAGAATAAATTAGCACTTTTGACAATATAGAAACAAAATAATGCAAATGTGCCTGCTACAATGAGAAGAAACAAAACAAATTATAAGCTGCGATAACAAAAGTTGCTTTCACTCACGCTGCATTCCAGATGGTTCAGAAATTTTGTCCTCTTTCTCTTGGAGTTTCACTCCCTTATAAATAATAGATCTCTTGATTAGTTCAAGAGCTGCTGCAGTTCATTGTACGGCTTTATCAGCAGAATACAGTGATGCCCATGAACCTTCACATACTCCTTCTTAAGAGTTCCAATGCCTGACTATTAAATGGCACATCTCGATGCAAAGGATTTTCACTTCGTGAATCATCACTCTTTGATCGGTGTCATTTTTGAGACACTGTTGCACTTCAAATCTTGTATAAATAATATGAATGAAATATATATAAAAAAGATAAATATATATATATATAAATGAACACCAACAATAATCACAAATATAAATAACAATGAACAATATTAGCTTGCAAAGAACAACTCGACACACATGCTAAAGATTCACAAACTCAAACACGTGGTTGGAAATAGCTACATCTGGCAACAGAGCCGCTACCAGTTCCGCTTCCACTTTGTCTTAGACCACCCGAAATGTTGCCTTGTGATTAGTTTAATGGTTAAAGCTTTTCATCTGTTTTTTGCGAGTGTACCAACTTAATCGCTAGTTGTCAAGTGCAATGTTTCCACAGTGGGGGTATAGATGTCCATAATGCTCATCACACCTAATACTTAACAACACAGGTGGCTGTAGCCATTAAGGCCCCAGATTCATGAACAGGTGGTCTGCAGTTCAAATTCTGCCCAGACAATTCTTCCTTACAGATTTTTTTTTTTTAAAGTTTTCCTCAGTCCTTATAAATAGCAAATGTCTGGAAGTTACCCTAAACTTATAATATAATTTCCTTTCATGTATCATCAGTATCCACCACCTGAGGTAAGCTTGGGTGTTGAACACTATTAAAAAAAAATCTAATGTATTACATTCACATGACCTTCTCCTCTCTATCATTTATTAGTGGGTATACAAACTATTCTTACGAAAGTTTATTTTCCTATCTACTTCATTTTAATCAAGATAAACCTTTCTGGAAATAGTTGCATTGTACATTTCATTATAGATACAAAGGGAAAAGCGATAGTCAAATGTTTAACAACGGAATACTATATGCTTGTCTTAAAATTCCATACTCTTTCCATGCAATCACAAGAAACAAGTGAATGTTGACAGACTTTAAAAGAATGAAGAAGTATTGGACAATTTGAAACATTAATACAGGGTATCTCAGAAAAAAAAATAGTCATTTGAAACAAACTGTGTGTTTCAATGAGATCTACATTTTTTGCGTAGTATGTTTTCACCTATCGCTTAACGTTTACCAGTTATACAAGATTATAAAATTTCTTTCCAAATGAAGTGGAATTCTCAGGCTACTCCCAGAAAATTCATGATATACATTTTATTTGTCATGTGAATACCATTTGCTCGCATGCATGCACACACCACATGGGCCTTTTTCTGAAAATGCTTTATTTGGATTCAGAGAGCCTCAAAGCATATACTTCTGGTGAAATCTCGACATCAAATTTTTGAGTGGAATACAGTACTTCCCTTACTTACTACAAGTGGTAGAAAAAGTAAAAAGAAACAACTAATAGATAAAATAATAAAATCTTCTGGTTTGGAAGAGCATGGTCTATGGGTAAAATTGTTTATACCCAGCATTTTGGTCAACTCTTTGGTTGCCATCTTCATGAGGGTAACACTCTGGTCAGTTCAATGGGCAGTTGTTAAGCTAAGTTGCCCAGGGTGTGGGTGTTACCATCTTGAAGATGGCAGGCAAAGAATTGACCAAAACATCGGGTGTAAGCAATTTTACCTATAGACCATGCCCTTCCAGCCCAGAAGATTTTACTGTTTTATTTATTAACTCCAGCCATGAAAGCCTTTGCACTTATTTAAACATCTAATACTTTACAACTCTTAATTTTATTAACACTTCTAAGTTCAGAATACATCCCTGACATTTACCAGTTATGAGGACTGAGGAAAACCTGGAAAATACCTCAGTCAGAGAGAATGGTCCGGGACTTGAACCACAGACCTCTTGTCCATGAATCCATGCCTTAATGACCTTGGCTACTGTGACATTTAGTTTTCTTTGCTAAGTTTGATCTCTCTATTTAGCAACTCACCTTCATTATCTGAAGGCATTGGTGTAGCTCCATGATTACGGTTTCCGAGAGGCGACCCATCATCATCCCCACTTTCAGAATTCAGCATTCTCTGAGCAAGAAGTTGAGGAGGTATGGGAACTTGTATCTCAAACAGTGAGGGAATCTTCTTTCCCGGGATGGGGCCTTTTGCTCTGCCCTTTTTGTTGTATACCATTGCAGCTGCTCCTTCCCGACTCAGACGTGGGAAATCTCCAAGAATCTCCTTAGGGGCAGTCTCCAAATGCTGTGCAGTGACGAACTTCATTAAAAAAATTTCTGCATTTTAGGCAATTGATTAAAAATTTAAGACAAAGACTTCATGCATAATTTTGAATGTTTTCTATTAGAGCATTAGAAAACAATAAATTTTAAAAATGCCAATTTTATAATATAAGCAACTAAAAGAACTTTTATTTCTTGGAATTTGAATAATACTTCAACACTATATCTTAAAGATGTGCTAAAATATTAATTAAGCAACTGAATTACAGGTTATCTATTTATATGTCAATTCATCTGAAAATATTACGGGGAGGAACTACAGAATAAAAACAAAATGAAATGCTGTAGTCATTTCTGATACATAGTAGCACAGAGTGACTAAAACACAAGCCTCTATGAAAATGAAACTATTAAGGTTTTGTTTTGTAATTGGGAAAATAAAATGTAACATATTTGTTGCTTTTCTGTTTCAGCTTTACTCATTTAATGCAGGCATAATGATTAAAATAAAGTATGAAACATTATCAGCACCGCCACCACTGCCACCACCACCACCATCATCATCATCATCATCATCATCATCATCATCATCATCATCATCATCATCTTCATCAATCTCCTCTGGCAAACTGATTTTGTCTTTCTTTATAGTACTAGTTTCCACTTTTCCATGGAAATGCACAATATTTCTCTGTTGCATTCTTAACATCACAATACAGTAGAATCTCGTTAGTACGTTTTTCCAAGGACCTAAGGATTTGGACATAATAGGCGGGAAAATGCGTTAACGAAAATACAAAATCTGCAATTTAAGAACATAATTATATAATAAAATCTAATAATTACTACGTCTCCATAGGCAGTTGAAATAGATTTCAAGTACAATTTTATACTGAATACGATTCGTGTTTCCATGTTAAATTCAATATGTGTTCAAATGGATTTGGATACACAAAACCTGAGAATAGATAATTCAAGCTTTTATGTTAGTCAACTTGGATTTTTGAGGTTATGAATGTTTTTGAGAAAATAAATTGCAAATTATGGAAGCGACAATAGTGGCTTTGCTGCGTTTTATTACACATATGATAACAATTTCCGCTAAAAAAAGAAAACAAAATTATGTGCATGCATCATGTTACGAGTACAATAGATGATAGTAACTCTGGTGTATTCAATACGATTTGAATACGGTAGGTGTTTCCATGCAACAAATTTTGTTCCGAGCCTTTTCTGATTCTATTTTCCAAGAGGTAAGTTTTGTTTTAGCATTTTTCCCTTCTTTAAAAGCAGTTTCAATCAATTTAGGTTTGCTAACAATCGTGTTTAAGGTTAATTAATTAATTATTAATTTATTAATCCTTTAACATCAATTCAGTACATAGTACATTGATACAGGATATGTCAATAGTTAAATTTATATATTTACATTACAATAAAGTTATATATAATTTGAGTTCAACTATGATATACAATAGATATATTTATAAATTAAATGACATACTACTAGATAACTTAACGGATTAGTACAATGTCTTATGCAAACAAGGATTTATTAAACTGTAAATATTCCTTTACGGTGTAGAAGCAGTGTTCCTGCAAGAAAGCCTTTGTTCTAGTTTTAAACACATTATAATTATTTATATCTTTAAGGTTGAAGGAGGAATGTTTAACTTCCGCATTATATCCACATGTTTCATATTTGGATTGTGGTACACTTCAAGGATTTTCAGTTTTTCAGTGTTGGTTATTTACTACACTTTCTTTTTTTCATTGCAAATGAAAAGTTAAAATACAATCTACATATGTTTGGTCAACACTCAACAGTAGAAAGTATCGTTGGCGTTTATCACGCCAGGTAAAGCATTCTCTATCCCGCCCACATAAATCGTGTCACACAAATATTTACATACATGTAATTGGCTGCCGGTATCCACCTCGTGACCAAGGATTGACCAAAGTAGCAAATGGAGGACGTCAAACTTTGAACGTGTTAAGCGCCTACTCTCACTGGACTGACCAAGGATTGGCCAACAAGCGAATGAGGACGTCAAACTTCAAACGTAGTAAGTGGGACCGGGAAAACGCACTAAGCAAACGTTATTTATTACATTTGATGATTTGGTACCGGGACTTTTATAATTCAACGTAATAAACGGGAAAACGTGTTAATGAGGAATGTGCTAACGAGATTCCACTGTATTTCACTTTTTTCTATTTTTGAACAATTAGCTATCATGAATTCCTTTGTCAGAACTGATAGTGAGTTGTAGCGAGATTTTACTCAATTCTTGATGTTGAAAATATTCTTATTCATTTCCTTGAAAAATAAAGAAGATTAAAGGAAGGGTTCATATTTAGGAGGAGGTTTTTACATTCTTGCCAATTTCTTGAAACTTCCATAAAAAAACTTTCATAAAACTTCCCCTCATCTGGCAAAGATTATAATTTTGCAATGACATGAAATTTAGAATGTATAAAATGTTCGGTGCAGTAAATGTACAAAAATTACACGTAAAATAAATGGGAATTCCATTTTATAAGAAACCCTAAAGACATGATAGTGCTGCTTTTTTCCTTCACATGCCATAATTCTTCCTTCTACCACAATAAACATGAATTAAAGCAAAGAACACCACTTCCTAGACCATACACAGATTTCTAGTGTATTTTACATTTATAACATGAATTATAAACAAAAAGTGTCATCACAAAAAATGGAAAACTTAGATCCTGTAGCCACAGAACTACAATTCATGTCATCATTTACTGTTGGATACTAGTGGTGCAATCAAAATTTAAATCCACATGCTATGCATTTTATTGCAATCCAGTGAAGGAGGGTCATGATCATGATGGATAGACATACAGATAACCTCTGGCATGTCTTAGCACTGTACACCAATTAGCGCATACATTCAATCTATAATCTCACGTTATAATGGGAGAGCCAAGAAACTAAGAAGCGGCTGTGCAGTGTTTTTCCACTGGATGTGTGGAAACATGATATTGCACTGCTGCTATAAACAAGGTCACACTGTTAACGTGGTTTTGCTCTGCAGTGTGAAGTGCAGTATTGAGTTGACGGTGATTCGATGTAGTTCAGTTATTACGAGTTACTTATTTTATCCTGTGCTTAGTTACAAAGTATACTATGGCTCAGTATGTGTTTTCTACTGCACAGCATGTATTTATTTATGATTCATGTTAACTCAGTCAGCTCGCCAAGTTAAAGTATGATTTGCAGAAAGATTTCCTGGTGTAAAAGTTCCAGGCCGTACAACAAAATATGAACTTTACAATAAACTTCAGGTTACAGGAAGTGTTCAAGCTAAGAAATCTTAAAGACGACGTACAGTTCTTACAATAGAAACATTAGACGATATCAGTCATCGTTTGGAGAATTCCCCCCAAAAATCACTTAGGCATATTTCACAACAGGCAGGCATTTCTTATGGTTCTGCATGAAGAGCTACCAAATTGCTGAAGTTAAAACCATATAAAATAACTGTGGCACATGCTCTTCAACCAGATGATCCTGTAATTAGGTGCACATTTTGTGAGTGGAGTCTCAATAGTGTACACAATGGCGAAATAGACCCATATTTAATATTTCTCATAGACAGGCTTGGTTCCACCTTCATGGATATGTGTGTACACAAAATAATCGTTATTGGGACAAACCTAATAATGTTCATGAAGTACTTCTTCATGATGAAAAAATTGCAACAAGACTCTGCAACAGCTCATACAGAAAATATTTCGATGAGAACAATTGAAGGTGTGTTTGAGGACAGAATTATTAGTAGAGATTTGTGGTCCCCTCGGTCCCCGGACCTAACCCCTGGCAATTTCTATCTCTGCGGTAACTTAAAACATAAAGTGTACAAGACAAACCACACATCCTGGAAGAATTAAAATAAAATATCTGCCAGGAAATTGCCAGCATTTCTCAACGTGAACTACGGCAAGTGATGCGTAGTTTCCTAAAGAGGTGCTAAAAATTGTACGGACAACTACGGTGGCCAGTTTCAGCATCTCCTTTCATAAAGTTGGTAAGTAAAGCCTTTAAAAGTAGTTTTAAAAATGTTGTATGGTTTCATCCGCGCCTTTCTATGATAGCGGCAGATGGCAACAAGTGCCAAGGACACAGACAGGAAAAACACTGTGCAGTCGGTTTGAGTTTTTTGACTCTCTCTGTAATACAATGCAATAACATTTGATGCTTTTGTCATGTCCATGGTGAAAATCTGTAGCACTTGACTCAGCCCACAAAGCCATAAAAATGCCTCCTTTGCCATAAAGTCATAAACAGGCCTCCGCTTTCATACATTTTATGGGTAAACCATCAAAATTGGCAAATATGAATTTATACTATTTTTAAAAGCTTGTGGTGCTGCAAATTATTAATGTTGGATTTAGGCGTTGATTAAGAATAACTGAAAATCTTGACTGCTGGACCCTTCACCATGTGAAATGCTGATGTTGTGTTTTGACTTTTATCATTCTACAATATTTTGGGTTATTGCTTTGCAAACTTTATGGAGAAGCTGAAGTGTCAGAAATTTTTGCATCATTTTTATCACTTCCTTCCAGCAAATATGCACTTTGGTATCTAAGAAGCAATCATGGCTATAACATCTTCTCTGTGACACTATATAAAGCATTATGCAGCAGCATTGGCAAGTTTCTCCACTTTCTTACCACTCATTCCAGTAACAGTTCCATCATCATTTTATTCCATCTATGCACATCATTAATCAAATTGCATACATGGTTTTCTGACATGTACAAGAAGAAAATAACTAAAAGTACTGCACTCTGCCTCCTGGACTTATACCTTGTGAGTAAGAAAACTTCAATGTTTTCTTTTGTCATAATCAATAATAACGTTCATCATTTTACTACTTCTGTTTAGCACAAGCATTTGGACAAGACTGAAAAGGTATTCAGTTGCTTGGTGGAGGTTTTTCTCAACCCAAGATGGTACATTTTGAATTTTAGGTTGCTGGTCTTATTGTCATTGCTGATCATCTTTAGCTGGTTTTATTAAATTGTAGCCTGGTACACATAAAGGATAGTTAAATTATATTCGAACCCACTCGCGCCCCTCTCTCTACTGCGCAAGACAGCCAGCAGAGGCGGACTAAAATCCTTACCTTATAATAGATGTTGGAAATGTTGACCTTCTGCTCTCAAACAGGCAGCATATCTCGTGTAAATATTCTCACTCACTCTCCAAAGCTCAGCAGCAGGAATTCTTGTAATTTCTTGCACAATGTTTTTTCT
Organism: Deroplatys truncata; assembly: GCA_030765065.1. Lineage (NCBI taxonomy): Eukaryota > Metazoa > Arthropoda > Insecta > Mantodea > Mantidae > Deroplatys > Deroplatys truncata. Next base: position 24,852,564 of record CM060987.1, read on the forward strand.
AAGTTCCTGTAGTGTGCGAGGATTGGAACGATATACTTTGACTTTTAAAGAATCCCATAAATAAAAATCACAACTTGTTAGGTCAGGAGAACAAGGGGGCCACACATAAACACTAATTATTCTGTCATCAAACACCTCTCTTATTGCATATAATGATTCGGCAGCCATATGTGCTGTTGCAGAATCTTGCTGGAACCAACCATACAATTTCTCTTTTTCTGTCAAGCGATTGCAAAATGGCCTCAGAATTAACCTCCAATATTGCTCTGCATTTATTGTTTCATCAAAGAATATGGGTCCTATTATTCTTCTAGCATTTATTGCACATAACACTCCAATTTTCTGATCATAATGAGGCATTTCATCCAGCAGCACAGGTTTTTCTGAAGCCCAGTATTGACTGTTGTGAGTATTCACACGTCCACTTAGATGAAACCAAGATTCATCAATGAAAAACAAAAGCTGTAGGTCAATGAAACCCCTTTCTACAGATTGGAAAAACTAGTTAAAATAATTCACACATTTAGCAGGATCATTTGGCTTTAATGCTTGCACTCATGTGTAGCAATAGGACTTCAGTTTCAACAGACGTGTAGCATTTCTTGCAGAAGATCGAGATACACCTGTTTGCTGCGCTAGTTTTTTTCAGCGATTTTTTATGTGAATGCTCCAAAGCAGCACCAATGTCATCCAGTTTATTTTCAGTTAACACTGACCTCTTCCTCAAATGTTTCTTGTCCAACACCGAACCCAAAGCTTCAAATTTATTTATGATCGCATGTATGGTTAACTTGCAGGTGGTACAGAGTTCGGAAACTTTTCAACAAACTCCCTGCACACACGGCGAGCACACGCATTCTTCCACAGATAAGTGACACGCCATGCTTACTGCACAACAGAGGCATACTGAATAACTGCAGCTGACGCAGCAATACCAATGAGAGTTGGTGTCGGCGCACTTTCGAGCGGGCATTGCAAGTCCAAAGTTCCAGCAGTTGGCGCGGGAGTAGTGAAGGAGAGAGAGGCCACGAATGGATTCGAATATAATTTAACCATCCTTTATTAGGTTAAAGGATACCATATTTATAAGCAAGGAAGGAAATATTTTTCTACGCTTCACTGTGCTATGCAATCTTTCAGAAAAATTAAATGAGATAATTTTTGTAGTTCTCTCTCAGAAGCAACAAATTGCTTATGGAAGAAAATATTATAACAACATTGTAATCTAAAACACATTTTAAATATTTTTTCTTGTGTTCTGCAAACATCTGTTTGTGCCATGATATGAACCATGAAGTTATATTCATCTGTATAAGAATGCAATATTATCTCCTGTTTCCCATGAACTTTGTTGATTTGTCTGTCTTCTAGGTGGTTTACCTTTGTGAAATGCATAATCTTTTATTTTTTGTTTTGTTTTGTTAAGAGTTTACTCAGATAAATACTCCTGCTTTATCATTTCCAGAGAAATCTAGCATGGAATGGTGGCTGTAGTATGGTGTCGCCCTCTGTGTTAGTGCATATGATGCTTAGAAATTAGGAAACTCTACCCTAAAACTAACCACGCACATGGGTTGCAAACAGACCTACAACCAAGATTAACACTGTCAATTTTATAAGACAATGTCACATGTGTTTGGTTGTATGAGAACTTATGAAAACTTGCTTAAGCATCGAAGTCCATCTATCTACATAATAAAACAGAACTAAAGAAAACAATTAAGTATCGTAACCCACATAGAAACTAAAATTGTAACACTTACATCTAGAGCAGTGTGACCAACCTTGAGCAGGATGGCACGCAGTGTGTCCGTCAGTGGTCCATGGCTGAACTTGCACCTGTCTCCAGCAAAGCATTTCAATCCTGTGTGGAAGAACTTGCATGGAAAGTCTGAGTGCATGTACAAGCATTTGTCTTTCTTTGCACAGCAGTCCATGAGGTAAAATTTACACAATTCCATTTTTCGTGGTGGAAGTGCATTATGAGAATATGGGCATTCTTCACCCTGTCAACACATAAAACAATTTAATTAATAAGAAATAAGTTACAGTTTTTTGAAAAAAATGGAACTTACACACAGTGAAGCAATCTTCAACAATGTAAAAGGAATGAGTTGACTACCAGTTGTTTTGCTCCGCTTACCACGTTTCACATGCAGCACATGTTTTGTGGGGCCTCCCCCGCATTCTCTGCTACCAAACATTGACTTACCACCCATTGGCCATGAACAAATTCCAGACCATTTTCAAAGAATATAATTTCTCCTTAGCACCACAAAACAAATATAACCTCAATAACTTGATAAATTTAGACAAATGTGACAGTACTCCACTGGGGAAAAATACCAGGTGTGTTCAAAATTGATTGCATAGAGTGTGCAAAGTCATACTTTGGGAGGACATTACAATAACACCACGGCTTCTTCACTGGATATGACCAGGACGGAGACATAGTTTAAGTTTCCAGATGGGAGAGCAAAGCTCAACACAGGGGTGGTGAAGGGTGGCAAATTATTGATGTGTAACTCTGGTTCCAAATTTAGTTTAATTATCTACAGTACTACTCCACGCTACAATATATGTCGGCAATATTTAGCTGGCTGTAGTTTTGCTCTACATTACTACAAACACATCTACCAACGATAAGGATTCAAGAGACAAATTTACCTGGGCTGCAAGGAAGGTTGGACTTTCCATGTTCCCAGGATCTTGCTGCATAGCTGAAGATTAGGTTAAAGATTAAAAGACTGAGTATCCCAGATTTCTGTTAGCACTTGTCTAGCAGATCACAAGCCTTCAAAACCAAGGAGTATGCTGACCAGTGCTTTAGATATCACTGACATAAGTGGGTGTCATTTGCATAATCCACCCATGAGTCAAACTTTCCTTGAACCTGAGGTGAAAATTTCCCCTAAAAATCATACAATCTAGCCCCTCCTTATATAAGCATCTGGGAAATGACTCGCAAGAATTCTAAAGCCAATTTCCTGGATTTGCTTAAATTTTGTCCTGAATATCTCGAACTTTATAAAATTACATTACATTCTTGTAAAATAAAACTATATACATCAAGAAATTTGGAACCACCTTATGAATTTTGGCATCCCAGCAGACAATGCCATCTTTAATTCAGTAAGCCTCCACCAGGGACACATTGCAGCCCCTATCCTGCAAATCCATCCAAAAAACCAGAACTGAAAATTAGCTGATGAAACTTGTTCCAAAACATATTTTGGGAAAGAGGAGCATTTGATTGTTCAGGCTGACTCAGCATTGCACGCATTGTCTTAGTGCTTCACTGTGTTTAATTCCTTTTATGTTAGTAAATAAAATAATAGTGTTAAGCAAAAGTCTAAACTTCTGACAGGGTAAAAAATAAACAAAAGAAGCAAATTTAAACTTTAGTAATACCAGATTTATTATAGCTCTTCAAAAACAAAAAACAAAAAAAACTAGCTGTCACTAAATTTAAAACAGGCACATTCCCTTTGAGAACTTAAAAGCATCAAATTTAAACTGAAACCATCGTAGAAATAAGTAGTAGTTCCTTTATACAAACACTGCTATGTCAAAGCTTATGATTATCATTACACTCCAACAGTAAGTGAATGGTGTACTTTCTCCTAAACTACATCAGCAGCGTAGTGTAGCAGTAATGTAACAGTAGTATTTAACATCCATTTTTACTGCATATAGCATCACATGTGGTTGGACAATGATGATACATTAAACAATTATTGGGAAAGGAAATTTGGGAAGGAAATTGACTAATTTTGAAGATTTAGAAGCTAGTAACAGTGATGTGTCATAATTTAAAATAAAGAGAGTTGAAGGTTGTTACACTACATCACTAAAATATTCTTACTTGAATTCGTTTCGTCAGCATGTCCTCAGGATGGGAGCAAACCATCTTCTGAAATGCGTTCAAGAAAGAATATTTTAGTGATGTAGTGTAACAACCTTCAACTCTCTTTATTTTAAATTGGGAAGGAAAAATTCCAGGCCTAAGTTTAGGATAACTCCCCAACATTTTCTAGCATACATAGCAGGATTATTGGTAATGATTGAATATGTGGTATCTTATCCACCATAGAACAACAAAAAACTAACGTACTCACAATGTGCTGTGAACACCTGCGTTGAAAACTACAGTCAATTATTTATGTTTGTGTAGTAACAGTTCAGTCCAAAGACATTGTAGGTCACCGCAAAGTCAGGCAACTAAAACAGTGTAGCATCTTCTTTTTCAGTTGTGTATGAAAGTTACAAACAGAACAAAGTAAGTGAATTATTAAAAACTCTATTTAGCAACAGGATTCTCAGTGAAAAAATTCAGATGAAAGCATTGGGTGGATCACTCCCAAATCTGAATCTGCAGCAGCAAACAAAAATCAATATCATCAGTTCAATCCAGAAATTTACCAAAAGTATAAATGGATTCATGGCTGTGAGGAAAACAGTGCTCTTATTTTGTTTTCCTTGCGTATTATTTGGGAGAGACGTCCAAGTGTACAACTGGAATAACTGATATTGAGCATATGTGGTCTAAAGTGAAAGTACATTAAATTCTTGTTAACTGCCTAATATGTTTGATGCTACTGCACGAAGTTGGTAAACACATATTTGAGGGATTAGTTTTCTTCTTCTTCTTTTTTTCACCACCAATAAATGCCTCAGTGGCTACTACTACTGAATGACATGTCGAGATGAAATAAAAAATTGTGCCAAATGTTGTGGTAAATAAACTACCACCACTACCACTACTATCTCCAATGTGTGTGTGAAATCATAAACTTTGTGTTTTGCATGATCAAACATTTTCTGCAAAAGTATCTGGAGTGACAGCAAACTAAGGGACATATGGCTTACATTAGAAAAATTCTTGCCAGTTACCTTCTGACATTTGCCCTGCATGTAGAACATGCATAGTGAGTCTGGACCCTGCTGCCTGTTATCCTGCATCATTGTGTTCCTCTGCAGATGGCGTTTATTGCCAGGTCTCTTTCCAACCTTCATAGTCTGATCCTTCAGTCCCCGTCCTTTGCTCTGTAGGCCACGCCCACGTCCACCAGTCGGTCGCCTCTTAATGCCTCGCCCTCTTTTGCTCAGGACCTGCCCAGCTCCGTCGTCATCCTCCCCTCTTCTTGTTCTTACAAACTCTTCATAATCCGAATCTTCATAACCTGATTCATACTGGTCTTCAAAGGGACCTCCTGAAAAAGCACCATTCAGTTAAGCTAATCACTCTCAAGATTTTCTATAATACTATAATTGGGGCATACAGGTTTCCCATTTTGTACAGGATGTCACTATTTGAGGCTGTAGAAGCTTGTGCCCTGTTCATCTCTAAGAAACATTCAAAATTGCATATTTATTACAGACAGGTAAAAGAAGAGTGATTTTTTATACAAATTCAATGTCTTTCCCCTAGGATACCATGACACATTGTTCAATTAGTGGTGTCAAATGCCACTCGTTTAAGCATTTTTTTGCATTGCACTGCACTGTCAAAGTAGGAGCCGTACTGGGAATGTTTGCTATTTCCATGCATGCATTCAAAGAATGTTTATTTAGTCTTTATTGAGTGTTGAGCTATTACAATTCATTTGGAGTGCTAAGCAAGCAGTGGAAGAGTGGATGTGTGTGGAGGAAGCTTCTGGAGTGGAAGAAAAGAAGAGCTCAAGAAACTATGGGAATTAATATTGAAGCGTATAGAGGAAGAATTGGAACTTTAACAAGTTAAAATGGAAGGAATTCAAAACAAATAAAGGTGCAGAAGAGGTGGTAAACATGTTTCTTCTCACATGTATAATAGGCATACTATTGGTAATTGGTGGAGTTGAAATCAATCCTGGGCCAAATGGGAATCAAAACGTCATGGATGAAATTTTGGCTAGTATAAAAGATATGGATGAGAAATTAGGAAATAAACTCAATGGAGTGGAAAAGGAACTAATAGATATCAAGGGAGAGATTAAAAATGAAATGCAAGATATAAGAAATGAGGTACAGAAAATCAAAAGAAGAGTAGAGCTGTTGGAAGAGAGGCACCGCAGATTCAATAGAGTTATAGCAGTAGTGAAAGAAAGGAATGGAGTATGGCCTGTAGAAGAGGTCAGAGAGATTATAGAAGAAAAGCTTGGAATGGTGCTACAGGGCTGGGAGATTAGTGGGGAGATCAAGAGGAGCCAGAATGATAGTTGCAAGATTTACGTCAGTGCTGTTTATTTATGAAGTGTTAAAGAAAACAAAGCAACTAAAAGACATTTTCATAAATAGATATTTATCGGGGGAACAACATGCCTTGAAGAAAAACTTAATACAACAAATGAAGCTGGCAGAATGGAAGGGAAACGGGTCTTCATAAAGAATTTAGAACAGTATTTGATTACCTTGTGTTAAATTACATCATGATAATGATAATGGAGATGGTTAACTATAACAACACTGACAATTGCTAGTGTCTCAGTGTTACCACTGTGACAAATTTTGTCCTACAGGAGTTGTTTACATGCCAGTAAATTGTCTGACATAGGTTGTCATATTTAAGGCTGGTTCATGATAGCCCAGAGAACTTCAACTAAAACGGAAACGAGAATGGGAAGCAATGCAGCATACAAGATTTTGGTTCACAACAGCTCAATAACAAGAATGAGAATGCATATCAATGAACATATAGATCACAAATAGGAAAGTCAATTTTGCGCATTGGAATTTCATTAGCTTTTAACTTACCAATGATACTTTTTCATCTGCTTCCAATTCAGCCAACATAATGTGGGTTAGCCAACATCAAATTCAACAGAGTAAACATTATTTAAATGTAGATCCATTACACTGCTGATTCCTCTAGTTGTACCAAGCTTGTATTCCTTTATTTAATGCCGTATATTAAAGTTGTTCATTGTTCTTTGTTAATTTCTACGGTTTTTGCTACTCTTTGCCATTCTTTTTGAGGCAATAGCCAGTTTTGAGTTGCATATAAACATACTGTAGATGACACTTTCAGCAGAAGAACCAATGCCCAAAGGATCTGCGGGTTTGACGATCTGAGGTTAGGAAGCATATATACTACTAATTTCTTCCAGTTTATGTTTCCAGCTTGCAACTATAGAGAGCATTAGCAGCTGCTTCATGTCACAGCCACCTAGAATAACCTTTTTACAGTGAAGAGTCTAATATGCACAACATGGATCAAATACGCCATGCCTAAGAATGAGAATGAGAAAGTTAAAACTTAGCCAAATCTTCTTTCCTGTTCCCAGGGCCCGGGAAAGCTTCCCGTCAATTGTGAATGCTCCCATTAGAATACATGTATTTCAACTTTGTTGTTCTCATTCTGGTTACCGTTCTCGGTTGTTGTGAACCAGCCTTTATGCATACTTCAATACCATCATCCTGACGTTAATCAAACCTAAAATATTGGCCATAAGAAACCTGTATTCAACCAACTGTACCATTTAAGTCATCACTATAAATGAAAGAATGCTGTTAAACCTTTAACATGCGTCATTTTTTCCTGTATGCTACTATCATTTAAATTTGCTCATTGCAGCTGACACATTAAGGAAGAAAAAGAAACATGTACACATTTAGAAAAAAATCTTTAAGTGAGATTAAACTAGTATGTTTTTTTCACAGCAGCCATGCATAGATTAAGGTTGGAAGACTGAATCTAAATCAAAAGATATAATTAACACAGTGTGGTTAACTAGAAATACTATATAACCCACTTTTAAGCTCCCAGAATTCACATCTTCCTTATGGTTCCTTCTATTTTCCTAAGTTTATAACGTATTTTTAACCTCATATTTAATCTTGCATAATTACAAATGTCTAATGACCTGCATCATCTCAGAGATGCCGAGGGACTGACATAAAGCTGCAAAGTCATGGACATGGTAACATGCAATCATCACCAGAAATTGACAGTCTTTTTTTTTTTCATTTATGTGGCTGCATTGCACTTCCAGTACATGCTATACATGAAACATTCTATGCTAAATCATAGGATCATAAAACATAACCTTTTTATATCCAGATGCATTTTTTCAAGCGTATACTATATGAACCAAATTATTTTACAGTATTTTTATTACAGTTTACCTTTGTTAGTTTCAAACTTATTTATTCTGAAGTATAAAAAGCAAGAGTCTGCCCTGTTTGTAAAAGGTACATAAACAATCCCTCTTAACACGTTTTGTCTCTGCAGTTCTAAGATGACGTAAGATCGAATTCTTTGGTAGAATTTTTAACCCTGTACTGCCCTAAGCTTTATTTGAAGAAATCTAGTAAATGACTGACTTTTCTTTGTTTGCAAGTAAGTAGAGGGGGGGGAGGTAGAGTAAGACCATTAATACTGTGTATGAGAATATGGAAAGTCTTTGAATGCATGAAGGAAGAGTCTTCTTCCAAACAATTGACAACCACCAATCAAGCGACTGCAATTCCACACATGCTGCAGAATTATGGTGTTTCTGTTTTAGCTGAAGGTATTCCACAACATAATACCACATGTTGACATCTTGTACAATCAAGTTCAGAAAATAACTGATCGCACATAAATAAGGAATAATGTGGGCATATTTCAAAAATTTATAGAAAGAGAAAGAATGGAGGTAGTAAGTATGCAGGCACAAAAAGTGGAGGTGTCATCAAACAAAAGAAAAGTTAAAAATACTTATACAAGTAGAACTGTGGCCAATATGAAAGTCTGCAATGTAATCACTAATCAAGCAAAATTAGGATTTTTGTTTACCAGGCATTACTGTGCAGTATGTGCTTTAATTGCCAAAAACTTCTGCCAGTATGAGCGGCGCTTTACTTAGCTTCATGAAGAAACTGTGATTGTTTATCCCTTTTTAGAAAAAGTTCACTTAAAAAAAAACTAGAAATTATTTATAGAAGACAGGACTTCAGAAATATGAGTGGCACTCACTTTTCTGCAGTTTATATTGAAAAAATGTGTATGATGTATTTTTTGTGACCTATCAATTACTGCTGATACTTTCCACGATCCCAATGGCCACTGCTGAAGCTAAAAAATGCTTCCCTGCCCTAAAGAGAATTAAGATATTTTCAAGGAGTATTATGGCTGAAGAAAGATCCATGCATTAGCAATGCTGTCCAATGAAAAAAAAATATTATTTCTAAAGTCCCCAATTTCAACAAAAGTGCGGTTGATCTGTTGGCCCCAACCCCTGACCGCCCCCCAAAGAAAGCAAGGAGGAATGGCGCTTATTTATAAAAATTGTACATAAATATCTCTTTTCTATGACCGAGACCTTACTCAAATGTGAGATATGTACACTTCTGATAGTAAAGTTAATGGTAATTTACTTTGAAACTGTGTTTTATGTTTTTATTGACACTACTCCTCTGATCTTGAACATTACTTACAGTAAAATGCAATGATTTAGAACTAATGCCATTTGATCAGGGCTATATTTTTGGGAAATTCCATTCCAAAAACCCACAAACTGCCACTGATATAGCGCATGAAAGATAATTTTGAAACAAACCAGGGGAATCAGGATCAAATTTAATTATGATTTGTGCACTTTTTCAAGAACTACACAAAAACATGGTAAACTTAAACTTTAAAGCACGCTAATGAACCAAGGAAGCCATGTATGTGGTTGAACATAGTCAACTGTCTTCACCTCTATTTATGTGGCACCATGAGCTGGAAGCATGCATTCCATGCAATTGGTACTGCATGTTAGCTAAGTGGGTCTTATTGTACATGTTATGCTATGAAAGCTTCTTTGCGTTCTTGCTATACATTGTACTACTACACCTATAGTACAACCAGAATTTTTTTTTCTTTTCTTCTTTTTATTAAATGTTTAGCATTCTATCAGTAATAACTTATTATTAGAGAGAATGTTAAACACCTGAAAAAGCATGTCTTAATCACTATTTAGTTGCAAGGCAGTGGAAAAACAAAAGTGAAGCAGATGAATGATGATGACAATGCAGAACAAACTGAACTAAGTAGGAGTAAAATATCCTTACCAGAAGGGTCAGAGTACATGAGAGAATCATCATGAAACCCTCCATGCATTGGGCTGTGCATTACTGGAGAAGCCCCTCGCACGAAAAGCATTTCTTCATCATCATCGTCATTATTTTCACCTTCTTCTTCCTCCTCCTCTTCTTCTTCATGTTCCTCTTCTGCAACATCTGCAATGCGTCCTCCAGCTCCATGGCTCTTTTTGCGTTTCTAAAACATACAAACAAAGAAAAACCATAATTAATTACACTTGAAAAAACACACTGAAGTAATGAATCACTTCAAATTAGAAAATCTGATGTGTTACACTCACATGACTTTCTCTACTCTTGTACAAACTATTTTTACAAACGCTTATTCTCCATATGCTTCATGTTAATCGAGATATCGAGATGTCAATCTTATTGCTAATTTTCTTGTAGATGCAAGGGAAATTGCTAGGCTTTAAGCGATAGTCAAATATTTTAAGAGCTGGTTACTATGTGGAGTATTCCATTCTCTTTGCATTAACAGGACAAAAAAAAATGAATAACGAATTTGAGAAACAGTATAAGTATTGGAAAATTTAAGAGAATAACAATCAAATATCTTGAAAATGGTTCACTCAACAAAAAAATGTATATGACATAAATTGTGTATTTTAACGTGATCTACATTTTTGTGTAGTAAAATTTTGTCTATCTCTTATGGTTTACCAGTTATGGAAAAGTCGTTCACAATGAAGAATACTTTTGGAGACATTCCCAGAAAATTCAACATATACATTTTATTTGTCATGAAAGTATCTTAAATATATGATATTTTAATCATAATCGTTAGAGCCATTTTTGAGAAAATTAAAATTTTCGAAAAATGTTCCATGTAAAGGGTAATCTGGGGTGGGGGGGATTTTCTTGAAAACCTTCATGTCGCATCTCTGGAAGATACTGAACCTAAATATCAAATTTGGTGTTTATCCAACTGTTCGTTTCTAAGTTATGCTGTTCACAGACACACACATGGACATGTTTACAAAAATACTTTTTTTGGATTCAGGAGGCCTCAAAATATGTATTTCCGGTGAAATCTCGGTATCGAATTTTTGTGTGGAATGCAATACTTCCCCTACTTACTATACGTAGTAGAGAAAGTAAAAAGGACTTGCTCCCACAACCTTACCAGTTGTAATCAGGTGATGATGGGAGCAACAGCTCTGAAACATGAAAACCTAATGCAGTTGCAGCTATTGTGGGATCAAGTCCCTTTGCCTTTTCGAATGAAAAATAAGTTAATTAAAAGATCCATTTATGATAACCAAAACAGTAGTGCATGTTATTTCAACATTATAAAAGCAGTAAATCTATATTTTATTATTTCAAAGGGATGCCAGTTCAGGCCACTTAAACTTATCCCAATGAAGTGAACTTGTGCATATACCACGTGGCCACAATTAAAGAGGTGTTTGAGGGGTCACAAGTAAACAACGGTGAGGCCAAATAAATTGAAATTTAGTGTACAGAAGTTTCAAATAATGGGAATTCCATTCTGAGAAAAAAAAAAAGTTCCAAAACTCGTCGCCAGAGGATGAAATGGCACTGTATGGGTGAGTGAAAGGAAGCAAGATGTTACTGGTGATTTTAATCCAATACAACTACAAATGGGGCTCAATATGCTGCCCTTGAACATGTTCCAGAAACTGCTGTCTCTGAATCACAACGTCTACTGCATAACGTAGCACATCCCCATGTAACTGTCTCACGTGAGTGTTGTGCGCCCCTTTAAAGTTGCTAAACTATCTACAGGTCAACTTGCTCTTTGAATAACCCCAGAACCAAAAATCATATGATATGAGATCTGACATACGGGGAGATCATTTCATAGGAATGTCTGACTGGTTATGTGATCATTAGTGAAATCTCAGAGGAGGACTCACTGCACTCAGATCCAATGTGAGGGGGCACTCTATCCTGCATAAACAGGTAGTGTGGAGACATCAACATTGTTGGAGGTCTGGACAGCATCTGCTGATATCTCCATGCATTGACAGTATGAAAACTGCAAGCGTGAGTTTGCATACATCTGCATCACATAAGAGAACATTGCATACACAAGTGTATCCTACTGACTATATCCAAAGAGGTCAATACCTATTGATATTGCTGAATGAGACCTGCACCATCGCCATACAGCACCATTTCGTCCTCTGGTGGCAATTTTTGGAACTATATTTTCTTCTAAGAATGGGATTCCCATTGTTTGGAATGTACGTACACCAAATTTCAATTTATTTGGCTTCACCATTGTTTACTTATGACCTCTCAAACACCTCCTCTTTGATTAAGACCACTGGTATTCAAGATGGACTCACTACAGTCAACATGGACCTTGAGTGAAGCTGTGCACAATCAAGCCAGTCTACAGGCCAACAGTGGTTCACTTGTATGTGGATTAGTGTTTTAATCGAGTTGTTTATTTCAGAAACATGCTATGTGCACATTTTCAATCTTTGGCAAAACAAAGAAAAACATTTTATCTTTGAACAAATGAGGATTTTATTTTTATAAAATTCAACAAGGTAGTCTTACTTAAATCAGCATTAGTCATATGAATCTTTATTTCATTTCTTTTGTGTTTACAGTCTGAAATACCAATTTCACAAAACATGTGGGTTACTAGGTTTCTGAAATGAACTATTCAATTATAGACTTTAGAGACATGTTGACAAAATGTTCCAACAAGATTCAAAATAGCAACTTATGCTTTGAAGTCCAGTGTTTTTGCACAGTAATAATTGCATTACATATCTTTAATAATAAATCATTAACATAACACAATCAGTAATTTACGGGAATTAATTGCTTTATTGTAACATAAATTATTGTACTTCTGAAGCAGAAATGAACCACACAGATCTCTCAATGTTCACTTCACAATAATTAAAGATCTTACCAAAAATGTTTGAAATCTAATGTATCGTTTAATTCCTTCTATTAAATACAATGATCAATAGCAAGTGGAAGTGGGCTGGAATCATTAATTTTTTACTTTCTCTACTACGTATAGTAAGTAGGGGAAGTATTGCATTCCACCCAAAAATTCGATACCGAGATTTCGCCGGAAATACATGTTTTGAGACCTCCTGAATCCAAAAAAAAGCATTTTTGGAAACATGTCCGTGTGTGTGTCTGTGTGTGTGTGTGTGTGTGTGTGTGTCTGTGTCTGTGTGTGTGTGTGTGTGTGTGTGTGTGTGTGTGTGTGTGTGTGTGTGTGTGTCTGTGTCTGTGAACAGCATAACTCAAAAACGAACACTCGGATAAACACCAAACTTGGTATTTAGGTTCAGTATCTTCCAGAGAAGCGACATGAAGGTTTTCAAGAAAATCCCCCCACCCCAGACTACCCTTTACATGGAACATTTTTCGAAAATTTTAATTTTCTCAAAAATGGCTCTAACGATTTTGATGAAAATATCATATGTTTAAGGTAATGTCATGAGAAATGAAATGTATATCTCAAATTTTCTGGGAATGTCTCCAAAAGTATTCTTCATTGTGAATGACTTTTGCATAACTGGTAAACCATAAGAGATAGACAAAATTTTACTACACAAAAAATGTAGATCGCGTTAAAATACACAACTTATGTCATATACATTTCTTTTGTTGAGTGAACCGTTTTCAAGATATTGCTTGTTATTTCCTTAAATTTTCCAATACTTATACTTTTTCTCAAATTCGTTATTCATTTTTTTATGTCCTGGACATGCAAAGAGAATGGAATGCGCCACATAGCAACCAGCGTTAAAATATTTGACTATCGCTTAAAAGCTACCATATTCCCCTTGCATTTACAAGAAAATTACCAATAAGATTGATATCTCGATTAACATGAAGCATATGGAGAATAGGCGTTTGTAAAAATAGATTGTACAAGAGTAGAGAAAGTCATGTGAGTGTAACACATCAGATTTTTTCTTAAAGTCTGGTAGTTGTAAACAGAAAATTAGGTACATTAACAAAAGGCTCTTTTTCTGGGGGAATCCTAACACAAACACTTTTGGGACCCTAGAGAAGGAAAAAACAACAATTTCCCTTCTTTTACACATGAATTGAAAAATAAATATCTTGTTTCTGTTTTTTGTGTTGCTATTCGGCTTCAGTTGTTTACTTGCATCATAGCAAACCGTACAGTTTCACATTGATTATAAGTGTTTAGTGAAATTATTTGTTATGAAACCAATGAAATACTGATTCAATGCCTTGCCTTGTGACTTGAGAGGTAGCAAGTTATGGTCTGATATCATAACTGCATGATTGATGGTTCAGAAGTTGGTAAAATGCATTCTTATAGTAACACAGACTAGAATAATGGAGTAATCATTTTGGTTACTCTGAGGCAAGTAGCCAACGTTGTTTAGGCATGGACTCATGAATGGGAGCTCCACATTTCAAATCCCACCAGGACTGTCCTCCCCGAATGAGGTTTCTTCCAGAATTTTTTCTATCTTCATAACTAGCAAATGCCAGGGAGGTACCCTAAACTTAGGCCTGAAACGTTTCCTTTCCAAATATGGATTCATTGCATACATCACCAGTGTCTACCATTTGTGGCATTATATGTAGTAAAAGCAGGTAACAAACACTACTAAAATTTTGGTAACATTTGTTGTTTTTATCTATTATTAAACATTGTTCAGCGTATCATCTGCAATCATTTTACAGCATCTCCTTAACATAGTTTTATGTAGCAACTTCTTGGGCCTACTGGTTGTGCTTATCTAAAGTTGCTACCAGGATCTGGCAACTTAAACCTTATGGCACACCACAACATGATTCCTAAGGTTTAAAAGGTCAGACCATATAGACATACACAGATTAAACTGTAACCTTTCAAGGTTAAGAAGCAATTCATTTTCCCCTCACTTAAGAAGCTAAAATGGAAAATGTCAAATCCAGTTTGAGTACAAACATCCACAATGAATAATAATGGAACTGTATATCCAGGTGTAGGCCAAGAAAATGGCAAGTTATTATGAAAAAAATCTGAAGCGTTACACTCACATGACTTTCTCTACTCTTGTACAAATTATTTATACAAACACTTATTCTCCATCTACTTCATCTTAATCGAGATAAACATTTGCAGAGTCTATCTTATTGCTAAGTTTCTTGTAGATGTAAGGGGAATGTATATTTACAAGGGCAATTTGGAAATACAGTAGCCTTTAAGCAAATACATATCTCTTAATAGCTGGTTGCTAGGTGCAGCACCATTCTCTTTGCCACAGATTAATACTCTTTGCATATCCAAGACAAAAAAATGAATAATGAATTCCCATTTGAGAAAATAAGTATTGAAAAATTTAAGGGAATAACAAGTAATATCTCGAAAATGGTTCACTCAACAAAAAAATGTATATGACATAAATTGTGTATTTTAATGTGATCTACATTTTTTGTGTAGTAAAATTTTTCTATCTCTTATGGTTTACCAGTTATGCAAAAGTCGTTCACAATGAAGAATACTTTTGGAGACATTCCCAGGAAATTCAAGATATACATTTTATTTGTCATAAAAATATCTTAAAACATATGAATATTTTAATCAAAATCGTTAAGAGCCATTTTTGAGCAAATTAAAATTTTCGAAAAATCTTCCATGTAAAGGGTAATCTGGGGTGGGGGGATTTTCTTGAAAACCTTCGTGTCGCATCCTTGGAAGTTACTGAACCTAAATACCAAGTTTGGTGTTTATCCGACTGTTCGTTTCTGAGTTATGCTGTTCACAGCAGACACACACACGGACATGTTTCCAAAAATGCTTTTTTTGGATTCAGGGGGTCTCAGAACATGTATTTCCGGTGAAATCTCGGTATCGAATTTTTGGGTGGAATACAATACTTCCCCTACTTACTATACTTAGTAGAGAAAGTAAAAAATCTGATGTTACATTCATATTACTTTCTCTACCCTCTATCATTTATTAGTGGGTATATAAATTATTCTTTCAAAATTTTATTTTATAGCTAATTCATTTTAATCAAGATAAACCTTTCTGGAAATAGCTGCATTACACATTTCATTATAGATACAAAGGGAACAGTGACAGTCAAATGTTTTATAACTAGATGCTAGTATAAATGCTATAAGAGTATAAAATTCCATACTCTTTCCATGATATCGTGAGAATCAACTGAAAATTGACAGAACTTAAAAAGAACAGCTAAGTAATGAGCAATTCAAATCATTAATAACAGATATCTAGGAAATGGCTGATGCCACAAAAAAGTTATTTGAAATAAATTGTGTCTTTTAAGCAATCTACACTTTTGTGTAGTATGGCTTTGTCTATCACTCAACATTTATCAGTTACACAAGATTATACTAAATTGCTTCCAAATGAAGAGGACTTCACAGGCTATTTCCAGAAAATTCAATATATACATTTTACTTGTCATGTAAACATCTTTAATATGCGGTTATTTTAATCAAAATTGTTTTGGGCATTTTTTAGAAAATAAAATATTTAAAAGGGTAGTTTCAGATGTAGGGATTTTCTTTAAAATCTTTATATTACATCTTTGGAAGATACTGAACCTAAATATCAAATTTAGTATTTATCCAACTTTTTGTTTTTGAGTTATGCTGTTCACAGAAAAACATACACACACATACAAACCTTTTTCTAAAAATGCTTTATTTGGATTCTGGAAGCCTCAAAACATGTATTTCTGATGAAATCTCGACATTGAACTACTATGTGCTTTATAGACAAAGTAACTAGATCATTTATCTGTTACATTTTGGATTAGAAAAATCATTCTGTGGAAACAGAAACATGAGTGGCTAATAGAAAACAACAAATTCTGACAAAACAATGCCAGTTTGCAATATGTGCAATTTGCATTATTTAGTCCTAAATCTCGTGAGCTAAAGGTGATGGTTGGTGTAAGGTTAATGTTCTTGCCTCTCATGTTGCATACCCAGATTTGAAATCCAGATAGGTCAGGAATTCAGGATTTTCCATCAATTCCTAAGATGAATGTCGGCCAGATATAGCACTTAAGGACCCTTAGCTGATTTGCTCATTCATTTTCTAATTTCATTTATCATTCAACATCTGCTTATAAGACGTTGTAGGCACAAAAAAGAAAGAAAGAAAGAAGGAGGGAGAAAAAGAAAGAAAGAAATAGATAAAGGAGAGAGGGAGAGAGAAAGAGAGAAGGAGAGAAACAGAGAGAGAAAGAGAGAGAGAAAGAAAGACAGAAAGAAAGAAAGAAAGAAAGAAAGAAAGAAAGAAAGAAAGAAAGAAAGAAAGAAAGAAAGAAAGAAAGAAAGAAAGAAAGAAAGAAAGAAAGAAATTAAGAAGTGTTACATTCATATGCCTTTCTCTATCCTATAGCTTATTAGTGGGTATACAATTTATTCTTATAAAAGTTTATTTTTCTATTTATGAGGTATGTTCAAAAAAAGACCAAACTTTTGAAATAGTGCACCAACCAGCTCAGGGAGTGCGCTGCAGCTATTGAGTGCACCTAGCTGCAGGTTTAGATAACAAACTGCCATTTGCCTCAGTTTGCTATGACCATTAGATGTCAAGCTACAACCACTCAAGTGAGCACGTGTACAAGCTGTTTGTTGGATTAGTGACAAAGTGACAATGAAAGAGCTTGAAGAACGTGTGTGTGTGAAGTTTTGCTACAATGAGTCGCATGCAGTGCTATGAGAGGTTTAAGCATTTTGAATGGAGCAGAATGTCGGTCTTGAGGCCTGGACAACCTTCCACATCAATAGATGATGACCATGTCGAAACTGTCCATCAGAAACTTGTACCACATGGTCAGATGGTAAACAAAGAAGTCTACCAGGAAATTTTAGCACATTTGAGGGATGCCATGCGCAGGAAGAGGTCTGCATTGTGGATAAACCAGACTTGGATGTTGCATCTTAGCAATGCACCGGCTCACGCATCAGTTCTTTTCTGCAGCAATCTGGCAAAACTTCTCCTGTTTTCCAAGCTTAAAACCGCTTTGAAAGGTCATCATTTCCAAACCATAATAGGAGATTCATGTGACAAGAGACCTGCAGGTCATCCCAGAAAGTGCATTCCAGGAGGCTTTCCAAAAATGGAAGAAACATTGAGAATGGTGTATTGCCAGTAGAGGGGACTCTTGGAGGGGACAGCACTTAAAATGTTGTAAATGAGCAATAAAGATGTTATAGCAAAAGTTCAGTCTTTTGTTGAACACACCTCGTACTTCATTTTAATTGAATAAACTTCTCCAGAAATAGTTGCATTACGCATTTCGCTATAGTTACAAGAGGAACAGCCATAGTCAAATTTTTAAGAACTGGATGCTATAACATACTGGCCTTAATATTCCATACTCTTTCCATAATATCGAAAGAAACAACTGAAAATGAACAGGGCTTGAAAAGAATGGCTAAGTATTAAACGATTCGAACCATTAATAATGGATATCTCGGAAATGCCTGATGCCACAAAAAATTATTGAGAATAAATTGTGTGTTTTAAAGAGTTCTGCATTTCTTGTGTAGTATGCTTTCATCTGTCGTTTAACATTTACCGGTTATACAAGATCATACCAAATTCCAAATAAAGAAGACTTCATAGGCTATTCTCAGAAAATTCAAGATAAAAATTTTATTTTTCATGTAAATATCTTTAATATATGTCGTTTTAATCAAAATCATTACAGAAAATAAAAAATTTTGAAAAATCCTCTATATAAAGGGTAGTTTGGAGTAAGGGATTTTCTTGAAAATCTTTATGTTACATCTTTGGATGGTGCTGAACCTAAATATCAAGTTTGGTGTTTATCCAACTTTTTGTTTTTGAGTTCTGCTGTTACAGACACAAATGGACTTTTTCTAAAAATTCCTTTTTTGGATTCAAAGGGCTTCAAAACATGTATTTCTGATGAAATCTCGGTATCAAATATTTGGTGGAATGCAATATGTTCTCTACCTACTAAGTCATAGTATAGAAAGTAAAAATTGTGAGACAATTCTACTTATCACAAAAAAAAGCCAAGAGCATCCAATCTGGTAGAGAGATATGGTTTGCTAGGGCTACAGTATTAAAGAAAACTGTACATCACTAATTGGGACCAACACAGGTACCTGAGGACGTTAAGGTATGGACTCAGGACTGTCCTCCATGACTGGCTGAGGTTCTTTCCAGGTTTTCCTCAATCTTCATAACTGGCAAATGCTGGGGAGCTATCCTAAACTTAGGCCTGGTATGTTTCCTTTGCAAATTTCCTTTCTCAATTTTTATTTCATATATAATCAATGTCCACTACCTGTGGTACCATAAGCATTAAAAGCAGAAAAAGAAATCACTGAATGGTTGTACTAACATATCTTATTTGGAAAAGAACACTGTTACTGTGCAACATTGGCCAATGAATGGCAGTAAAGCATCTTGAAATCATATGAAACATTTGTTTCACAAAAGAAGTATATTATCAACATGGATTAGATAACAGATTAGAATTTGACAGGGAGATGAACAGGAGGGACATATCCCTACCTGCCTGCACTGAAACCTTAGGTTTATTGTATGGTTTCCTACCTATTTTTCCAATCATCACCTCCCTAAGCTCTAAGTCTCAGGAGCCCATTGATTAGGTCCATTGATTAGGTTTTTATTAGATACTTAATAAGTCTCAAGAGTTCATTGATTAAGATACTTCATAAGTCTCAGGAGTCCATTGATTAGGTTTTATCAGATACTTAATAAGTCTCAAGAGTCCATTGATTAAGATGCTTAATAAGTCTCAGGAGTCCATTGATTAGGTTTTTATTAGATACTATTTCATTTGGATTAACAGTTCCAAATTGATTGTATCTATTCACTTCTAGTGCTTCACACACCACACATCCTGCATCTTGGGTCTTCTGAAAGCCCCATTATCAACATGGAACTGATGAAATGGGTAATTCATTACAAATGAACTACAGTAGTATATTAGGTACTGTATTAATCCGAAAATAAGCTGCACTTTTGGTCCAAATTTCATTGGCAAAATGTCAGATTGCTGCTCATATTTGCTACCATGGCTTTTTACATACCTTTCTTTATTGATAAAATTTATGTTCACTTGCAACAACACAACTATACCTTTTTCACTATTAGCTGAAAGGAGAAGTAAGCAAAACCATGTAACAAGACAGCATCTCATTGGCTGGTGGGCAAACTACAACCTTTCCCGCTTAGCACGTCGTTTCTTTCTCTACAAAAAGCAGTTCGGTTCAGATCGTAACATTTTGTGGTTATTCTCATGCAGAGAAATTTAAAAAACTCATTATTGTAACAGTTCAATTTATGAAACTAAATGTGTTTGTTCAGATTCACCTATAACTAAATGAACCGTTATATCAGAGGGTTTAAGAGACTATGTGCAGGCACTGCAGTTCGTTTCCGGTTTCTGGCTTCTGCCACTGTGGAAAACATAAATGCGGGAAATGGAAAGAAGACAGTTGTGTTAAATGGTTTTAACAAATTCTGTGAAAAGTATCCACCTTTAATCGACAATGAATATGGTTTAGAATTTGAATTTGTTTGTTAGTGATGCAGAATTGTTGCTCGGATAGCTTGGGTCACGTTTGTTTTCTGTTATGTTTTAACCTATAGTGCTAATCGTTATTTAACTTGTTGACTCATAAAAGGTTAAAGCAAAGTGGTATACTGATATTAGTCATTAAATGAATGATTTCTAAAGCCTGAAGTTAAGAACAGTTTAATCCAGTACCTTTAATCACAGAAGCCGAACTGTTCAGGTACAACTTTTATTTGTATACTCTTGGTATTGTGTGTTAGAAGTTTAGGATGTAAGGCAAAATATAGGAACAAGACATACAATGTTTAAAAGCTAATGATCTCCAAGCGGTGCAATATACTGTATTCGCTTTCTGTCTGAAGAAATTTCCTCTCACAGGTCCCACATGGTGCTGCCATGTGCTCGGCGGAGTGATACATCTAAGTTTTGTTTACTTCTCCTTTCAGCTTATAGTGAAAAACATATAGTGACTAGGACCAAAACTGGCAGCATTTTATTATGCAACAATGCAAAATTTTATCAGTGTTTTGGTGTTAACAATGTATACATTGTTTTGTTAGTTCTACCTAATTCAGCTCAGTTTTGGAGAGAAGCTGCACATTGATAAGAAAGGCTGAATGAACATTTACAGCAAAAAGCATCATCAAGCCACGATGTTCATATGGTTACAATGCAAGCTTCAAACTTGCAGTTGTGCTTTGTGCCAAAACCACAACCAACAGAGAGGCCAGAAGAAAGTATGGACTACATAATGTGTTTGGTGCCAATGTGATGTACCATATGCTAGGAAACATATTTACATACATGTAAGTATAAGAAAATAAATGTTTATACCCATTTTTTTCTTGCCAAACTAACCCCCCCCCTTTTCACCCTCAAATTTCAAGTGTGCAGCTTATATGCAAGGACAGCTTATTTTCAGGCCAATACAGTGATATAAAACTGCTATGCAAAAGTAGGAATAACAACAATGATATCATTCATCATCACTGTCGTCATCCTCATCAAGATTCACATGCGACAATAAATTGTCTCAAAGTATCATTGTTGTTGTCATTAAAGTTTCCTGGAAACAGTTGTTATAAGTATTGAACAAACTGATTTATTATAATATTCAAGGTATTCTAAAGCCGCTTGTACACGATCAAATTTTTGTCAAATTCAATACTTTACAAGACTTTCAAAGAGTTGTCACAACTTCACAACTTTTCTTGCCAAATTGCTTCCAAGACTTTTAAAAGTCTTGAAAGCAAATAAGGACATGCTCTAAACGGTCAAAGATTTAAAATGATTTGATGGCTTTGGCCAATGAAATGCGAGTATTCACAGTGCATCACAAAATCTGCAACATGGCTGAAAGCGAAAAGTAAATAAAGATGGCTACCAGCCAAGGTATGTCGTATGCGAACTGATTAGGCTATACATAAGCTGGCCATGTCTGTACGTCGAGGGCTCCATGGATTACCACAAGATGGAGCAGATGAAGGCATATGAAGAAATAATTGCCAGGCAGTTTCCCAAACTAAGTATACATTAATGCAATGTTATATAGTGTGGTTAACCTACTGGTTGGTGTTATTTTCATTGGATATAATACGTGAAGTGCTATATAATATTAGTAAAGAACAATATTTCATTGCGAATTGTTATACTGTGACACAAATACTAAATTGCTTTGCGCGTGATAAATTATCAATGTGTTCTGAAGGGTTTCAGTTTGGTAAAGAGACAACTTGTAAATACACATTTTTGACATTGTCAAGTCTTGCCAAGTCTTTTCCAATCTTGTCACATATTGAAAAACATTTCACAATTTTTCTTGTAAACGTTTGAATTGAAAAAAAAGTTTGATCATGTACAAGGGGCTTTAAAGAAAGAAATAGAGGTTCATTGTATGAGGTTCTTCGCTCCTTCAATGCCTTTTTCACAAACAGTGAATACTGCTGCAGCATTACTTTCTAGTACTGCTTTTCAATATGCCTACCTTTGCCTCCTTGTGCTCTTCATCATCAGCTTCTTTCGGCCTTTTCTTCCTCTTCTTGCGTTTGCCTTTGTGTTCCCCAGCCTCAGTTTCTCCAAAATCCTCATTACCATCCTCATTTCCCTCTGCAGCAGGCTTAGTAGTTGCCATTGCAGCCTTAATGGCTTTTTCCACATCGCCAGCCCAGTCATCTTCCGTTACTATGTTCTCACTCTCTCTCAAAAGTGTTCGTGGAAGTTGGCGTGGTGCTTGAGGTTTCTTTGGAGGTTTTTCCACCTCTGGGGACACCTTGGGAATACAGATTTCCTCATCTGGTATTTCTCCATCCTCTATCTCGCCGTCTTCTAGGTCTGCTCCCATTGCACTGCAACACAGTTTGTTTTTTTTATTATTCCCTTCAGTATTTTGTTGCAATTTGTATTTTTCTAAATTAAATATTCCACTCATCTGCTACTATTGCAGATTTTTTAAAAGTAAAAAAAAATCACAATTATTTCATTTCAAAAATCTGTACAATATAAGCTTACTTAATTTTCATATTACTGTGGATAAAGTGAATAATTTCTGTGCTTCAATGGCAATCAATTAGAACAACGATAGCAAAAATGTCTTTCTCCCTCTAGTCATCAAATATACAACATGCACTATAGCACCCAGCAGCATATGGAAAACAAATGAATAGACAGCTAGAAAAGCTATGAGTCACACTGCCTCGCAAGTCCCGTTTTTGCCACCACTGAATTAGAACATTACTTCAAACCTTTATTTTTACCTTCTCTATCACATACATAGCAGACAGAGAAGGTATTGCATTCTACCCAAAACTTTTATACTGAAATTTTACCAGAAATACATGTTATTAGGTACCCAGAATAAAAAAAAAGAAAAGTAGTTTTAGAAAAAGGTCTGTGTGTGATTGCGGACAGTATAACTGAAAAACGAAAAGTACAGTAAACATCATACTTGGTAATTAACTCCAGTATATTCCAAAGATGTGACACAAAGATTTTAAAGAAAATCCCCCTTAAACCCCAACCACCCTTTACATTAAAAATGTTTTTGAAATTTTTGATTTTTCAAAAATGGCTCTAACAATTTTAATCAAAATACCAAAGATATTACATGACAAATAAAATTTTTATCTTGAATTCTGTATGAATAGCCTCTTCATTCGGAAGGAATTTTGTATAACGGGTAAACGTTAAGCGACAGATGAAAACAAGCTACACAAAAAATGTAGAACTGTTTAAAACACACAACTTATTTCAAATAAGTTATTTTGAGCCATCAGCCACTTCTGAGGTATCCATTATTAATGGTTCAAATTGTTCAATATTTTGTCACTCTTTTCAACTCCTGTCGACATTCAGTTGTTTCTTGCAATGTCATTGTAAGTATATGGAATGTTAAGGTCAATATATAGTGTCCAGTTGTTAAGGGGACTGGGTACTGACTCATACGATTTCAGTATTTCATACATAACTTTTGAACATTTCTAGACTTCTACTATTCAGATTAAGATGAAATTTGGTATGAATGTACAGTGATTCACTGTAATTCCAGCGCTATAAACAATAACTCCATAATTATTTAAAATGGCTGCAAAAAATATCATAATTAATAACATGAACCTGAAAACAAAATATAGCATATCTAATACTTGCGGTGCACTTTACTTCAACAATATTCAAGCATATTCCTTGAATACTTTTTAGGGCACTAAGCAATGCCTATTCTTAATTTGTAATTTAAATTTATTTAAATATTTTTGACTGTATTCAAGAGAAACATTTCTGGATTTTGGTAAAAAAATTTAAATCTTTTTTACACAAATATTTTTTTTTTAACTGTATGTTTTGGAGCTTTAGAATAATAATAGGTAAAGTTTGTAGAATACATGCTTCAACAACTATAGCAAAAGTTCGTTAAAATAGGTTCAGTAGTTTTGAAGAAAAGTGAACCTAAGTTTGAAAAATTTTAAGTTGTGGAGAACTGCATTTAAAGAAAAGTGTATCATATGTTGGCTCCACCAGCTAAGTGGGCATGACCCAGTGTGCTGCCATATTTAAATGGACCATTTAAAGTCTTAAATGTGCAGATACCCTTACTATAATATATCATTTTAAAGAGAAAGATTCCTAACTTCTTTTTAAGATGCAAAACAAAAAAATCAATGTTTTGAGCCCAAATTACTACCCAGTACCTTTAAACATTTGACTATCGCTATTTCCTTTGTATATTGAAACATGTAATGTAGCTATTTCTGCAAAGATTATTCTCGATTAAAATGAAGTAGGCAGAAAAATAAGCTTTCATAAGAATAATTTGTATCCCTGATAATAAGCGATAGGGGGTAGAGAAAGTCAGTGAATGTAACCATCAGATATTTTTAATATAACAATTTTATTCAAAATATTCTTTTCTCCCTCATTACACTGTTTACCATTTCATTTACTTATTTTAAGCATTTTGTGGATGCTTTCCTACTGTTAAATTACTTACAAGGTCCCTCATATCTAATCTAATTTTTATCACAGATAACAATATGTGCGCACAAACTTTAGAGGCATCAAAACACAGAAAATTCCACAAGTGAATGTGGTAGCTCCTTCAATGAAACAACAGTTTATATTTATAAGTTAACATAAGAGAAAAGAGGGGTAATTTTAACTATCCAATTTCATCCGCTTACAACATTTACTAAAACAATGGCTATACAGGTGCAAAATGTACATATTGAATATTCTGCACTCACAAATTTATTTAGTTAGTGAAAATGTAATAAAATCACTTATGCCTACGGCTCTGTGTCAAAGTTATGGATAAATTTTGTTCTACCAAAGAGCTATACAGTCTTATCAAAATGAGTTCAGTTGTATAGTCATGGTAAAAAGTTGTTGGAAACATATGGCCTCCTATCCAGAGGAAATATTTCCATTGAAGCCTACAATTAGATACTAATGGGAAAAAGCACTTGCATTATATAAAATTAAATATCACAAACACAGAAGCAAATAATCCAAAATTTGCTATACTGAAGGCAATTAAAATGCAGAGAAGAAAGGTGGCTGTTGTCACCTAAATGTTGGTATTAGGTCTAACTTTATGAAGAGCTTCAGCAACTTTATTTTACTGTTTACAAACCCTAATATTCATCAACTTACAGTTTCTTTGCTCCAATTAAGCTGAACCCAAAGACACACAGTACTTAACCTACAATAACGAATGGCATTCAACAAGGAAACGCGTAAAATAATTCTACTATAGCAGGCATTCAAAATACCCTGTATTTTAGTATATGGTGGCTGTTGACTTTCAATAGTTCTGTCATCAATGTGTGTGTTTCTCTGCAGTACTATAAACGTCCGGTCGAAACAGAGCCAGTTATTTCATAATTCCTTTAACTGAACTTAAAAAGGCTTTGAACACTGGACATGACTTAATTTGACCCGTTGACTGATTACTCTGATAACTATTTTAAGGAATTTGTTCCAATTCACATACATTTTTATAAAGCCAGAATCTATGATCATCCGTGATGAAAGTAATATTTTGATGTGTATTTAAATTTAAAGTAAAAATGTACTATAAGCAACAGATATTAGGAAACAATCTTTGAAGATGCTGTCAATAAATCAATCTCCACATAGGGTGTATACAATTTCATAACATCATTAGTAATGACAAGCACAATTCTCTCACGCTACAGTTCCTTGAGATATCTTCAGCTCCATATTTAGGTAATCTTACATCCATGGGCCCAACAATTTTTCTGCCCCCCGTCCACGCAATGCCACTCAAAAACAGTGCAAACAGCATGCAGGAAGGCAGTATTGCCAATTGTACCATGCACGTAAGAACTCCATCCATCTACTTACAATTTCCCTCTCACTAATAGAAATTTCCGCTACCATTGCTGCTCTATTTTAGCGCATGTGAAAATTTATTTTCAGTATATATATATTATTATTATTATTATTATTATTATTATTATTATTATTATTATTATTATTACTTTCTCAATGTTACTACCGCCCCTAAGAATTTGCTGCCCTGGACCCGGGCCCATGCGAAAATACGGGACTGGTTATTTTTTTTCATACTTATTTTGTTTGTGGCAGTAGGCTATAACTTCTCAAAAATTATCATTACTTTCTCTACTGCTTACCTACAGTAAGTAGGGGAAGTATTGCATTCCATCCAAAAATTTGATATGGAGATTTCACCAGAGGGACACATTTTGATGTCCCCTGAACCCCCCCAAAAAAAATATTTTTGTAGAAAGTTCCTCTATGTGTGTGTCAATGAACAGCATAACTCACAACAAATGAGAAGTTCGTTAAATACAGAACTTGATATTTATGTTCATCATTCTCCAAGGATGCAACACAAAGATTTCCCACAAAATCCCCCTACCCTAACTGCCCTTTAGATGGAAATTTTTTATTTTCTCAAAAATAGCTCTACAGTTTTGATCAAGATAGCATTTTCTTACAATATTTGCATGACAAATAAAACATATATCTTGAATTTTTCTATGAATAGCCTATGAGGTCCACTTTATACTGAATTACTTTTGCATAACTGAATAAGAGAGACAAAATCTTACTACACAAAACATGTAGATCTCGTTAGACAACAAAATTTATTTCAAGTAAAATTTTTTTATGGCATTAACCATTTCCAAGATATACTTTATTATTGATTTGAATTTTCAATTACTTATACTTTTGTGAAGTGGTAAGTTGCTATTCGTTTCTCATGGTTATGCAAAGAGCATGGAATTTCAAAGCCATCACATAGAGACTCCACTTTTTTAAAAACCTGACTATTGCTTGGCCTGCTGTATGCTTCTTATACCTACAGCAAAATGTGTAAATGTGTAACAAAAGTTTATCTCAATTAATAAGAAATAGAAGAATAAGCTCTCATAAGAATAGTTTGTAGAAGAGTAAGCAGAGAAAGTCATGTGAATGCAACACATCAGGATTTTTTTTTTTTTTTTTTTTTTTTTTTTTTTTTTTTTTTTTTTTTGCATTTAATGAATTACAAGAATATAATGATGATTGTGATAAATTAAATTAAATTGAGTTTTATTTATGGACGCTCTTTAACTACTATGGTCCTTAGCGTCCCATTCTATATTGGGCGTGAAAGAGCGGTAATTTTGCTCAGAGGCCTCTCTATCAGGCTTAAGGTTCTTTTACGTGCCGTAAATCTACGACACGGGACCACTGGCTTTACTTCCCTTCTGAAGGAAGCCGTGCTAAGGATTTTGACCAGCTTCCAGTCAAAGGTGCAAAGTTGATAGAGCTATCCAAATAAAAGAAAGATGGAAGAGTAATTTCTTTTTCTTTTTTTTCCTCTGTTTCTACAAATTAGTCTCACAGAAACTTATTTTTCTATGCACTTCCTGCTAATGATAATAAAATTTTGCAAGAAAAGTTTTCAATATGTTGTAGCACATCTGTTAAAATGTAAATCAAATAATATGAACTCATATTCTTTGCAAATGTTGATGACAAATACAAGAACAGACATGACATTTCAAAGTGTATAGCTTAAAACATTGGAAAATTCAAATGAACTACAGATAGTATCTTATAAATGCCATAAAAAACAGCTGTTTGATACAACTACATATTTGAATTAGCTCTACTATTTTTCTATAGACAGTTCTTGAGGTTGCGGGTTCAAACCTGGCAGAGGGCAATGGATTTTTTTCGGGCGTAAAAATCCTTAGCATGGCTTCCTTCGGAAGGGAAGTAAAGCCGGTGGTTCCTAGATTTATGGCACGTAAAAGAACCTCAAGCCTGATAGAGAGGCCTCTGAGCAAAATTACCAGTCTTTCACACTCAATATAGAATGGAACGCTAAGGACCATAGCAGTTAAAGAGCGTCCATAAGTACAACTCAATTTTACAGAAAATTTAGCATATATGTTCCATTTACCACGACTATATTTCAACATAATTATCAGATTTTAATAATAATAGAGAAGATGCGCCCAACTGGGCATTAAGTACTTTCCTTTAATCTTTGCAAAGGACAGTCAATGAGACTGAACCTTTGGACCACTTTGATGTATGGTAATGATCACAAGGCTTTCATGTATCACACATATGCATGTTTGTCCCGGCTCATGAAATAGGAAAGGTAAAGGCCCATTTCTTAAAATGTGCGATGAGAATAGGAAAAGCAGCACCCTCGAGGTTGGCCTATGACCTGGCAAAGGACCTTTTATTTGGAAGACCTAAGAGCAAAGAACCTCCTACCATTTACAGATCCATATAGAACATTGGAGAAAAGAAGACAAAAGCAAAGACTCAAAGAAGAGGAGTTCTATGCAACAGGTGCAATGACTGACAGAAACTGGACTAAAGAAAACTAGGACCCAAGGCATGTAGTTTACAAGATTCGTTCTACACAGATTTCATCACAAAATATCAGATTTTAATCAAAATCATAAAAGCCATTATTTTGAAAATTAAAACTAAAACACTGTGTTATTTAGAATGGAGAAGAGTTTTTGAATATCTTTTATGTTGCATTCTTGAAAAATGGACATAAAGATGAAAGTTGTGTTTATCTGACTTTTCCTTTTTGGGTCTCTCTGACTCACACATGCGCGCGCGCACACACACACACACACACAGGACCTTTTTCTTAATTTCTTTTATTCGGGGGACCTTAAACTGTGTATTTCCGTTAAAATACAGATATTGAATTTTTGGATGGAAAGTAAGCCTAGAGAAAGTAATTCTACTCTCTACACCAACTGATTCTTGTGACCATTACTTTCTTAGCATTGCCTGTCAGCTCATCTTGTACCGTTAGTCCACAACGCACAGCGGTACATTGCATTGTAGCGCAAGCAGCACTTTCCTAAACATTAACAACCGACCTTACTTTGATAGTTTGTGGATGAGGGGGGAGCGGTATGTTTTTTTTTTTTTTTTTTTTTTTTTTTTTTTTAAGTTTAACGTCCTTTAACCCGGTAGGTCATTATCGGACGATGAATGGTCCAAATGATGCTCAAATGTGCCCGGCATCCCTAGAGCTTAGTTATCCTACGTTGTCTTCTCAAGGTAACTCGCCCTACCCTAACCGAGATACGACTCAGGAACCCCTGTATGTGAGGCAGAAGCTACCCCACGCCACGGAGGACCCTAAACTTAGACCTGGAACGTTTCCTTCTCAATTATCATTTCATTTCACGTGTCACCGCCTGTGATGCAGTAGCTTAAGAAACGAACAAACAAGATAAAAAGGACTGTTACCGAGATAGTTACATGAGAGCGGTTTCTTTTACTCCCACACCACTGATCACTTTATCATTTAGGGAAGTCTGGTAATAACTCTAGGTGTTTCGTAGGAGGCAAAAGCCATGCAGTTGGCTATGATGAAACACAAACACCTGTTTTAATGAGGGCGCATTCGAAACATCAATTCTTGTGCCACAAAATGCGCGGTAAATGTCCTGTTTCTAGGGAGTAGCTGGCCTAGTGTTGATACAATAACCAGAACCTCAAATACTAAGTCCATTGAGAAGCGAAATGAGTTTGTTCAAATTTGCATTCAGCACCGAAAACTTTCAGACCAGGCATCCTCCTTGGGAGCCATGTTTGTCTGCAAGTCACCCTCCCCCCGAGCGGGCCTCTTTCACATGCCGGTTCCAGAAGCTGGGTTGCGCGGATAGGCATTTTCCCAACACGATATCGAAACTACTCGGCACACTGCTTTTGGTTTTCGTTGATATGACAATACAACAGGAATAATAACCTAGGCTACTTCCTATTATACAACTCGAAACTCTCATTAAGAGAATAATATATTTCCGATTAAAACATATCCTCCGATAATGACACTGCTCAGTCATTGTTCTGCACTCTTTACCCTGAGAAGTTTGCTAATGTGACCACAGTGAGTGCCAGGAGAGGGGAGGAGGTATCTCTTTCTGTTTGTCTGCCTGCCAGTTAAAACCAAGTTCTAATGAAACTTCCTTCTGTTTGAGGTATGTCAGTCGCAAGCGGCCATGTGAAAATGTAAATAAAAACGTTGCAGAAGAGAAGCTGGGAAACCAATGAAGAGCAAGTCTGACCATCACCAATCAAGCCCGTCAAAATTATTCAAAATGTCTACGAATATGTTAAAGAAGGATGAAAATGTGACAAATCAGTAACCAAAACAAGAGTCGGCGGTCAATATGACATAACTTTATCAAAAGACTGTTCAACTCTTAACTAAAACGAAAGGTAATAAGAATAAAAAGAGATTGAAATCTGCAAGAACTGACGAACCTAGTAATTATCTAATATACCGAACAGTATATCAACGTTAGGCTAAACATAAGAAAATCGGTTACCTTATCGATAACCCCCTTTAATGGAATTTTTAGTCTCACTAAAATTTAAGTACAAATTCCAGAAAGGGCAGAATGACATTCAAATATGCTAGAATCGGCAAAAATCAAGATATGCTGACTTATACAGGTATAATACCACAAGCAGTTATTATTAAAAATGCTCACGGATGAGACGTGGTACGACAAGAACGATGAAGTTCTCAGACCTTGGAAACGACAGTTTCGATTTTGCACCATAAAGAAACAAAGGCCTCAAAGTTAGCTTCTGTACTATCTGTTTTGTTATACAACTACTAAACTTTGATTACTGCAATGGAAAATGTATACCAAGGAGCATTCCCCTTGCGGCTAGGGAAAACCACGAGAAATCTACTCAAGTTGACCATAGAATTGTGTATCACTAATTATTGCAGCTGATTATCAGGGTACCATGATCAACAGGTGGTCTAATAGCAGCACAGACCGTTGTGTGTTGATCTAACATCCCAATGCCAACTATACCTTTGCATACACCCAGCAGACTTTTACTCGTCGGATTCGGTTGAAATAAACTTTACGTACGTCAAATACTGTTCCATACCGATATGCAATGCAGTTGCTGTGTACTCTATTGCTTTATTTAAAGCCTAAAACCAATTTATAACGGGTTACTACTTAAAAGTACCAACTCAGTTATCTGTGCAGACCGTAGGTCTTAGGAGAAAGCAGTTAAGCCTATGATTAAACTATTGTACCTATACTCTTGTGAGATGCTTCACGTAAATTACTGAATAAAATCTCTGAATAGGCCCAGTTTTCAATATTCGTCACTAATTTAGTATTTCTGACTTCAAGCTACTTCCTAGTTCTAGACAAGGCATAATAAGTTTGTGTAGTTTCTACTCAACAGCGGTTCTAGCTTGATTCCATACTAAACATAATGGTTTGATTTGTATTTATATATTTAAAGTAAGGATTTGACAAACTGAGGCATAACTGGTTCAAAGCGTTATGTTCTTAGACTTGCGGAATGAAAAGACGGCATTTTAGTGATAGGAACAAAACGCTATAAATTCACCTGCTGGTTTACATTCACGTTGTATATAAACACGAAAACCTCTTAAGATGAGCGCCAGTACGATTTAAACTGACTCGAAGTTTTCAAGTATAAGCGACCGTAGTTGGGGAGAGGGCAACAGCAAGCAATAATCGACATGGGACTAAAAATTCAATTAAAATTATTGAAACGTTCACTCTACCTCTCCACATATACCCCGTTTTGAAAACACTTCTTCCTATTGCACAAAATATTTTAAACCTGTACACAAAGCCCACTGTCACAACTTTCGATTCCTGAAGGCCTTTAAATTGCCTAGTATATCGCACGAAATCAAAATATAAAAAGAGGAAAACTTCCTCCGATGGTTTCATGCATATCAACAGGTGTATTGCGCTTTATTCATTTTCGTTTCTACTATTGACAAATGAACAGAAGTGATAAATTCACTTTTTGGAAACCCAAGATTTTGATGCCATGCTGTTGTAGGAACCCCTACATTTCACCATGATAAAGCATAAGAAAAACACGCGTAGTCCGTTCAAAATCTGCTCCCAAATAATTGTGCTAAAGAAAAATAGTCAAAAAGGTCTATAAAAATAAAGTGCAATTGCTTCCCCACTATAAACTTCAAATACTATAGTTTTTTTATACAAATTTAAATGTACTGTGTCTTTGTAAGAAAAGTGCAAACGGGAAATATAGGCACACACCAGATTACTGCAAAATTGTCTATGTGCTGATCAATAAGCACCAGTCATCGTGGTGATGTAGCGGTCTGTGGGCCTAGTTTCGTTTTCCGATTGGGCTAAGTTGCCTAGCTTGGGATTTTATCTGGGTTTTCCTCGGTCCTTAAAATGAATATCAGGCAGCTTGAGCTTCCCAAGCTCATTTGCGGATTCATTTCATGCCTTCATCCATCGTCGTGATCTCACTGGAAGTTAAAAATATAAATGTATAAATAAACAAATATATAATAATAATCCTTTGTAAGAGTGACGTAATAATAACAGGGTTGCGATGATGCCCCTAATAAAAACTGTCCAGTAAATGTGTACATACTTAGACATTTTTCTATATTTCTAAATTTGACAACCAAAAAGGCGATGCCGCATTTTCTTTATCCTCGAGCCTTGTACATAGTATGCCTTTCCTATTCTGAAGATCTCAATTGTTGTTATTATTATTTATGTCTATCCAGTGGAAAGTTTTTCTAATAGTGTAAAATGGAACGTTTCCCTTCACTGTCATTACAGATAAGTGCGGCGATATACAATGAAACAAATACAGATCAAATATAAACAAACACAATGCCGTAATCATAATCTACCGTAGCACTGAACGGTGTTCTTCCGACACAAAATATCTTCGTTTGGGTCTTTATTTGGCTGACTCTAAGCTTACAACTTTTGGAACAGTGTGTATTGCTTGACACGATAAAAGGTGAAAATGCATTTTTCTTTACCATGTAAACATGTTTAAATTACAAGCGGATTGAATATCTAAAGTTGCTTTCACTATGAAGCAATTAACGCTACAGGCCTACTTAAACGACCGAAAGCAAGAACAGCATAGCAAGGCGATATTTTTAGGTGCATTGCTTTGTTTGGCTTGGCAAAAGGCGAAAATGATTTTTTGAAGACCTACGTAACTTTCAGTATAATGTACAAAAAAAAAAAGGTCGTTATTACGAAGCAAATACTTCAAGTTTACCTTGAAAATCGAAAACAAGAATGACATATCAAATAATTACCTTTCTTCGTGTATTTCACAAGAGTAAGCTGTTTAGTTATATGCCTAACTTTTATGAGTTGGACAACTTTGAAAATCCATGGTTAATTTACACACCACCAGAAGTTCTATAATATGCCAAATAAACCCAACGATTTATACTTTGCTTAGAAAGAAAGGGGGAAAATATTCCAAATACCCAATAGAAGATACTTAATGTCTGATATCCGGTTTACAAAATACTGAGATGTGCACATTTCCGCGTGCATTTAGGGCAGGCTCATTAAAAGAGCATAATGGCCAGGATTGTCTACAAACCAACATAGCATTTTAATCCTTTCAGTCTTCGAAAATTGACACAAAATTCTACAGAATCAGGACATGTTCTTCCACGATTGTTGCTATAAACAAACATTTTCGCTACATCCGGTGGGTACGTTCACTATTGGAATGATTTGAGGGCTCAACAGATAAATGTACCACGCGACTCCGTTGTTGGCTAATGCACATAAAAAGAAAACGGAGGGAACGTGCAGTGCTGTATTGTACTGGCTGCAGAAGAAATGCCGATACGATATATTATCGTTTTCCGAGGATGTAAGCAAACCTGGCGAGGTATAAAGCTTTTTAAGGCCCTCTGTATATCGTATGTCATTTGTTTCCTCAAAGCATTCGTAACACCATATTTCAAATCGATAGCGACTTCGATGCGACATTTCTTCTGCATGGGATAGTACATTAACGCCAAAAGTTCAAATAGCTTTTTAATACATTCAAATTAAATAATATTATAATAATAATAATAATAATAATAATAATAATAATAATAATAATAATAATAATTTTATCGGCATTTGATAGAGATATTTATTTTCCTGTGTCTAATTTTTTTCCCCCATTCTCCATCACAACTGTGATCAGTTTAAGAGATTACAACAACCAGCAAAGGGTATTATTATTATTATTATTATTATTATTATTATTATTATTATTATTATTATTATTATTATTATTATTATTAATGCTAGATGCAACTGAAAAACATAAAGCAGCTAGTTGAACAAATTAAAACACCTGTCTAATAGTGCAATGTGATCCAAGAAAGGGACCATAATGACACTTGTCCTACGATACATATGCTATAAATGGACTGCAACCAAATTTTCATCATTACATTCAAATGCCTAACAAATATTAGTGTTTTGAATACAAGAAAATGGATTTGAACCACAGAAATATCATGCCTCTTTCCGCACTACATAGGATTAAGCTAAACCTAAACAAGAATACTTTGATTGAAATATAAATATTTGATGGTGTTTGGAAAGGATTTTAGCATACTTATGTTAGAATATGACGTATCCCCAGTTTTACAGGAAGAGCATTTGCTCAACAAGCATACATCATCAGATTGAATGATGTGATTATTTGAATTGAAGTAACAAATGATTGTTATTATTTTCAATCATACAAGTGGATGCATTAAAAATTCTGGTGTAAATAAATTAGTTTCGTTCCAGCCACGTTTTAGATGGGTACTGTTCAGGCCAAAAACAAAAGTTAGGTAAATAGCTAACTTGAACTTTCTGAAATTTCATAGATCCATTTATTTCTATTGTATACATCCATGGATTTTGTACCTAAACATTATATACATATGTTTCTTTTCATGCATTCAAATTAAAAATAAAATAAGTCTCATCATAAAATTGGAGTTGAATTCAGAATTTTGACTTACTAGGTACAGCACCAAACATAAATGTACCAATAGTGAAGCTGATAACGAGTATGTATGGTGGCAAATGACTTTGTAGGGAGAACAATTTTAGATTTAGGATGTATACATAAATCAAGATTTACAAAATACATGAATAGAATGGATATGGTATTTTGCCAAATGGGTGTTAACCACAAAATGCACTGAAAGCTACAATTTTTAAATCTTAATATATTTTCTGAGTAAGGTGTGTTCAGAAGGTTCTTCCTTTTTCTTCATTAACTTTTATAGCATTTAGTACCAAATCCAGTAATGTATTTTTCTAGAGAATTATGCTTTATGAACTTTTTTCTTTCATAACCTTAATTCAACTTCAGTGGGATAATCCATAGAGAAACAAAGTGTCTTAAGCATCAAAGCCCATGCATACAAACAGCACCCATATGAGATTTGAAAACATAAGGTCACATGACCTTCATTAGTTTTGATGTTAATATTCACAAACTGTGTTCTGCACAGCTCTAAGTGCTGTAACATAACATAACATCTCAATCTATAGACCCTATAGTGAGCTAGACCAGCTTAAAGAAAGCTAGTCTACTCTAGGATGTAGATTACGTCATAAATACATAATTACATTGTGTACTTGTATGTACATGAATTGTATTTCTTATGTAGAGTACGTTAGAGCTAAAAAATTTAAAACAATATTATTTATACTTAATGTATTTATAAAATTCAGTAACATTTTATAGTCGGTTACTTTTTTGAATGAAAGAAATCCTCCTCTGTATAGAAGGTGTGAGTGATGAGATATCTTTTCAATGCTAACTTGAATTTATTTTTATTAGTTTTCAGTTCCTTAATATATGATGGAAGTGAATTAAATAATACTATACCATTGCAGTAAGCCCCTTTTTGGAATACTTGTAGGTTATTGCTTGGTCTGTGTAAGTCCTGCACATTTCTGGTTTGTTTGCTGTATATGTCTGAATTTTTTATGAACACTTCTGGGTGGTCAACCACGGCTAAAAGTACAGCTAAAATATACTCACAGGCTAATGGTAGAATTCCAAATGTTTTGAATAGTGGTTTACAGTGAGTTGATTTCTTTACACCTGCCATTATTCTTATTACCTTTTTTTGCAAAAGAAATATTTTTTTTTTGCGTCTACTGAATTTCCCCAAAATGTTATTCCATAAGTCATAACTGAATGAAAATAAGCATAATAAACTGTTCTTAGGAGGCTTTTATTTGTGAAATGAATTAATGATCTAATTGCAAAACATGCAGAGCTTAGTTTCAGTAGGATGTAGTCAATATGGTCTTTCCAATTCATATTATGATCTGTAATAAGAGCAAGTTCTCCTCATGGGAAAATAGGAGAAAAATACATCATAAGATGTGACCAGCATCATAACACCTGAAAGTGTGACAATGTGCCCTTTAAGGTACTAGAGACCTGGAAATTTTCAAAAGAAAAATCTTATGTTACATTCACATGACATTTTCTATCCATCATTTATTTTTATATACTTTCTACAAACTATTCTTATAAAAGCTTATTTCTCTATCTATCTATTGAGATAAACCTTTGCAGAAACAGTTACTTTACACATTTCATTGAAGGTACAAGGGGGTGCAGGAAGCCCAATCGATACCTAGTCATGTGTTTAAAAGTGGGCTACTATAGGCTGCACTTGAAATTCCATACTATTTTCATGAGATTGCAAGTAACAACTGAACAGTAGCAGCAAGTCACAAAATATTGAAAAAATCAAGCCAATAACAACAGCTATCAGAAATGACTTATGCCACAAAAGAAGTTATTTAAAATAAACTGTATGCTTTGAAGAGATCCACATTTTTTATAAAGTAACATTTTTGTCCATCTCTTATGGTTTGCCAATTGTACAAAATTATATAAAATTCCTTCCAAATGAAGAGGACTTCACAGAAAATTCAAGATATACATTTTATTTGGCATGTAAATATATTAAATATATAGTGTTTTAATCAAAATTAAGAGCATTTTGAGAAAATAAAAGACCTTTTCCTAAAGCTACATTTTTTTGGATTCAGAAGGCCTTAAAACACATATTTCTGATGAAATCTCAATATCAAATTTTTGGGTGGAATACAATATCTCCCTAACTGCTAGATACCTGATAGATAAAAGTAAAAATTTGTATGTGAGACATATGACAGATGCCATGTGATGGCAGGAAAAAAAATGCTGTGTTAATACACCTGTTATAAATCAACATTTTTTAAATGCAATATTTATATACTGTTACTCTGATAGACTAAAAATTAAATTGAGTTTTATTTATGGACGCTCTTTAACTGCTGTGGTCCTTAGTGTCCCATTCTATATTGGGCATGAAAGACCAGAAATTTTACTCAGAGGCCTCTTTATCAGGCTTGAGGTTCTTTTACATGCCATAAATCTACAACATGGGACCACCAGCTTTACTTCCCTTCCGAAGGAAGCCATGCTAAGGCTTTTTACGCCCAAAAAAGTCCATTGCCCTCCACCAGGTTTTAACCCGCAACCTCAGGAACTAGAGGCTAGCATGGTAACCACTACCAGGGAGGACGACTCTCTGATAGATTGAATTTAGTGTACTTTCATTGCTGTAAATTAGTACACACAAGATTTTAATTAAAAAGCTTACATGGTTTAAAAGCAGTTTAGCCACTCTCTATCAAAAGAAGTAAACTACTTTAGAATGTGGATTCGAGTCACAAACTCCTAGACAACTATTTGGAACCATGATTCTAACAGCATAATTAGTAGGCTTGTACTATGGGGAGGCTGATAACCTGATAACAATTACATCCTACTCTAAATGATGGTGTGTAAATAAAGTGAGATAGTAATTCAATCCACAAGGCTCAAGAATTTATTAATATCTTACACAATGTGCAGTTTATCCCCTTCCTTTCCTGGTAATGTTTCCATTTGGGAAAACAAATAAACTGTTTATTAACACATATTGTAAGAATTGAAAAAAAAGAAGTCTTTCAATTGTGTTATATTACGATCTAAATTTATTTTTAAAATATGAGAAACCTTCTGAATAGGGAAGAAAGATCAGATAGGGCGGTTTAAAATACCCATGTTAAAATGGCAGAATTGCACCCACAAGCAAATGAAGACCCAACGGGAAAAATGATGGATGTCACTTTTTTGTCGAAAATGAGCTAAGAGTGGCAATGCATAGCTTAAGCCATGTAGAATGCACATGCAATGTTATACAGCAAGAACGCTGACAGTCAATGTGCAGAAACAATTGGAAAATTACCCATGAATGAAAACAATGCTGGATGTCAGCTGTGGCATAGGAAAAAATGATGACTGTCATTCCCACGTGTTTCTGAACCTGTTTCTTTTATTCTGTATTCTTTGTAAACTCTGTTGGAAACCCTGCTTTTATTGTTTTCAGTCTCTTGTTTACATAATTATTATTTTGTGGATGCAATTTGTAAGTTACTGGTTCTAGTAATTGCAGTGGTGTTTCTGTGTTGTTTATTTGCAAGATGGTGATTTGAAAAGTTTGGAAGGTGAAATATGACATTCAAAACATTTAACACAGAGAAGTCTTCTGAAAAGAGAAAACGCTATGACAGAATGAGGTTCTGAACAAAATTGATACAATGTCCACAATATTAAAATCAAAATTCTGAATTGTATTAAAAATATGAGACAATAAATACTCCAACAGTGCACATAGTTTCAGACTGTATAGCCAAGCTTTGATCATTTCAAACGATATTGCTTCTCGTGAAAAACTGACATCCATCATTTTTTTTTCATAACATCATAATAATTAGGTTAAACCTTTTGCATAATCAAACAATTTTATGTCAAACTTAAGTAGAGCAAAGCATATCTTGGTATAACCAAATGGGAACATTGGTATGTATTTGAATTACATACTCTTACTTTTTAATACATCTTGGCATAAAGATATAATCAGACTGAAAAATTCAATGCTACAGCAGTGCTATTTGAACCACTGGTCTTCAGTTTACCAAGGTACTTCTCTAACCAACTGAGGTACCATGGCAACATGCTGGCGCAACATTAAATTCCCTAAATGACTTTCATGTTTCCCATTAAACCACAAGGCAATCTCAAATTCATTTTGAGATAATATAGGTACCCCAATGGCGACTTACAATCTCTTAAGTATTTTAAGTCCCATGCTTCATAGTTAACTACTATTAGGCTAGTCAAAGATAATTGTACTTTCACACATGGTGTGTGTAGGTTAAAGTTAGAAAGATAGAATCAGATTGAAAAAATTCATGCCATAGCTAGTTCAAATCCTGACCCTTTCAGCTCATCTAGGAAAGTTCCTTGTTGGTCTTAAGAGCTCAGCGTAGACAGAAAACAAGGAAACTCTTAAAACTTGCAAAAAGACTAGTAATTGGACCCCATATAGGGAGGCACTTCCTAGTTACAACATAGCTTTACGTAAGGCCAAAAGGCTTTCATGGAGGAAGTATTGCCAGAGAGTATCTGATGCTCCCAGTAACTAATTAAGGTGATGAACAAAGGTACTCAAAACATCATTAGCACTATAAAATTTCCAAATGGTGATTTACACAATCTGGGAAAGAAAAGCTTTCATATTTAACCAATTTTCACTTCTTGGATTCAAAGGTGATCAATGATCATGCTGCTGACCAAGAGTAACCACATCCAGGAGAAATCCGGCGGAGGGCAATGGACTTTTTCAGGTGTAAAAATCCTTAGCATGACTTCCTTTGGAAGGTAAGTAAAGCTGGTAGTCCGGGGTCATACATTTACGGCATGTAAAACAACCTCAAGCCTGATAAACAGGCCTCTGAGTAAAATTACTGGTCTTTCATGTCCAATGTAGAATGGGATGCTAAGGACCACAGCAGTTAAAGGCGTCCATAAACAATAACCTCAACTCAACAACCATGGAAATTCATCAAAACAAAAAGAATTAGAATCTATTCATGGATGACCAATGTGACTAAAATAAGAGGAGCTATTAATTCATTTGAGGCATACAAAACTCCTGGAAGAAATAATGGACCAGTTTGGTATACTGATGATTCTAAAACTGTTACACGAACTGGTGCCGGTGTATATGGAAATGGTATTATCCTCTCATTTAGTCTGAGTAAATTTGCCACGATCTTCCTGACTGAGATATTTGCTATCCTG
This sequence comes from Deroplatys truncata, assembly GCA_030765065.1. NCBI lineage: Eukaryota > Metazoa > Arthropoda > Insecta > Mantodea > Mantidae > Deroplatys > Deroplatys truncata. The sequence goes on from CM060987.1 coordinate 24,893,180, forward strand.
GCTAGTATAAGGAAAAGTATTAAGAAGAACTATAAGGATATCAACATTCTTATAATTTCTGACAGTCGAGTGGCACTTAAAATGTCCATGATTAAGTCAAATCTGGTTCTAGAAGGCTGTGTGGACCTCATGATACTGGGTGAATGTGCTGGGACATGTAGAGATCTCAGGCACATGAGACTTCTAAGAAGAAAGCAGAGTACCATTTAATGGACCTGAACCAGTGCTGGGACTATCAATAGATGAGTAAAGCAAGCTGTCAAAATCTGGATTCACAGAGAGCATGAACACCACTGGAATTCAGTTGTTGGCTGCAAATGTTCAAAGATTCTTATTAAGAGCTTTGTTGGAAAGAGATCTAAAGATCTGCTAAGAGTGAACAAATGCAATCTGTCTTGGACATTAGGTCTACTAACAGGCATTGTGCTATACAAGAACGCCTACACAGAATGGGTTTCACTATTAATCCAATCTGTATTAGGACGATTGCTCTCATATGTCATGTTCACACAAGGTAAAATGGTAAGAATTCGAAACAATAAGAAGAGTCCCTGCGGTCTGTCTTACTCAAGCGTGAACATGACATATGAGAGCAATCGTCCAGAAGAAATTATGGTGAGCACGCTGTAACACATGATTCTTAAAACAGACGAACATGCCTTCGCGTTTTCTACGCATTTCTTAGACATATATTCTCTTGTCCCCCAACACCCTACATGATGATCCGAGTGGATAATTTCGAGTGCAACCAGAAAGACAACAAATACACTATAATAATAAAACAACCAAGTTCTATTTACTAAATGCATAAGAAACCCTAATGGTCTTAGAGGGAAAAGTAGATTTGCCTTGATATGTGGGTAAGACATTTATATCCAGTAGAAACAGGGATGTCTGCAGATTATTTCTTAGAAACGGGCAACATCATTTCAAAAGCAACTGATCGTTAAAATGTAAGGACTTGGGAAAAAGAGCTAAGCCAATATGTGTGTACATGTGTTCAACATCCTATGTGGCTCAGAGTGTTCGACCTTTACTAAGGATCAAGGACTACATTGGATGCAGCGTTGCCGATTAGACGCCTTATGCATAAAACGTTATGAGATGGCTCGGAGAAACAGTAGAAACGACGGGACTTTGAAATAACCGACTTTTCGTATATTGAACGATTAGACAACAAGCGCATAAATGTGTAGGTAATACTACAGACTTGCAAACAGAAGACATGTTGGCCGACCATGAAAACAATAGACAGAACAGTAACATTTCATGAGACCGCAGCAATCCATGCAGTTGAGACGACGATGATGTGGTGGTACATACTGGATGAATCTTACAGGCGAGCGAAATGCAAATGCTCAACTGGTCGCCGCATTCACCTCACCGTCCGATAAGGCTACGGTGATCTGTTAACGCGACGACCACGTTAAATTATCACGGTAAAGGGTCGGGATTCAAATCAAGAGTCTTAGAATCATGTTTGTTTTAACTTCTGTTTCGAGTATATTATTATTATTATTATTATCATCATTATCATTATTATTATTATTATTATTATTATTATTATTATTATTATTATTGAGATTGAATCCTTCAGATGCCTGGTACGAATTCCTATGAACCACCTTCTAGAGCCAGGAACACTAGAAAAGACTTCTCATTCACAAAGAGATCGCCCGTCTGTGGCGAGGGATGTTCGCAGGAGTTTCAATATTCCGCGTGAAGAACTCTAAGGAGATCGCTACGTCCACGAGCTGCCTACTCTACTAGACGAAGAGCCATTGGAATAACCCGATGCAAATGTGACGGGGGCATCGTGTTATCATCACCTAACCGCAACGGCGCATCACAAGTATGGACCAATAATCTGAAAACTCTAATCAATTTAGACTTTTTCTTTAGTGGTTACCTAAAGATATTGTATAGGTACCGGGAGTGGTCAATGACTCGCCAACAACTTATTAGCTTGCAGTAACGTTACACCAATGATGCTGGGTTTGACTCGGAGAAGACATCCGCCGGCAAGGTCGTCTGTTCAAATGCCTGTTACAAGCACATGGAATAAACAAGAGTAAAATTCTATCTGTGGATAATTCAGTATGTAGTTATGTCTACTTAGGAAAACGAGAGGTTTACAACGATCAAAATATGGACTTTCTGAAAGTAAAATTGTAGTTTACATTTATCTAATGACTACATACTCCTCCAGAAATATCGCTTATCTTTGTTTTATATAAGTATATCTACAAAAGTAAAACATTCAATGCCTTATGTTTGTCATTTCACATTAATGTAATGTCATTCGTGTGTATATTTTTATGTTCGATGAATTGGATTCTAATAGCAGTTTGTGATTTAATAGAAATCCACGCTATTACGTTTCCACATTAACAAATTTCACAGAATACGCACAGTTTATCTCTTGCATGTCAGTATTAGAATCCCGCACCTTCACCGCTAAAGCCCATCCTGCATGCAGTTATGCTAGTGGAACACCGAAAGGCACATAGCAGCCAATTGGCGAGATTACAGATTATTTCGTCACAACTGGTAGCCATTTAATACTACTTTGTGACACTGCTTTAACATATCCGTTGTTCAGTTTACACATAAGAATTTCGGATAATGCCCCTAGCTGCCAACCGATAACCGAAGTCACGTGATATTACAGCTTATTACAGCGTTAACTCAAAATCCAAAAGTCAGTTAAAGATGCGACACGAAGATTTTCAAGAAAATCCCCCATCACATACTACTCCTCATTCTAAAGATCTTTATTAAAATGCCATGTTTTATATATATATTGATATGCATGAGGGATAAAAATCTATATCTTGAACTTGCCTTTATTTGACTGAATTTTATATAACCAGGAAATCTTAACAGATAAACATTTAATACATGCAAAATATAGAGCTGATTAAAATTGTTTCGTAGCATTAGCCGTTTTGAAAATATTCCATGTTGCAAGTTTAGACCTTTGCTTAGCATCACATAATGGTCATGCTTGAACATTCGTGGTTCTTGCTTTTTACCCCCTTTCTTTTCTTTCCATCGCAAGAGTTTGTTACCACGAATAAACATACCAATACTTTTTCAGCATGCTGCAGCCTTCTTACTTAATTTGAAACGATAGGTAGGTAAAATACATCGTGGGTAACATAGCGAGGATATAGGAATCACTTTTTATTTCAATTACGTATAATGAGTACATGTTAATTTGTAACTGGTAGAAAAAGTCATTGAAGTTCAATCGGTTTGGTCTACACCCGTTTCACATGTTTGAATGAGGAAGGATCTATGCCGTTTGCCATATATGAACTAAAAATAAATTTAAATTGAGTTTTATTTATGGACGCTCTTTAACTGATGTGGTTATTAGCGTCCCATTTTATATTGAACGTTAAAGACCGGTAATTTTGCTCAGAGGCCTCTTTATCAGGCTTGAGGTTCTTTTACGTGCCGTAAATCTACGACACGGGACCACCGGCTTTACTTCCCTTCCGAAGGAAGCCATGCTACTGATTTTTACGCCCGAAAAAGCCATCGCCCTCCGCCAAGTTTGAACCCGCGACCTTGGGAACTAGAGGCTAGCACGGTACCACTAGTCCACGGAGTTTTATTTGTGGACGCTCTTTAACGGAGGACGACGTATAATAGCTATAATATCGATTCTTCTATATGATGCCTTCTCGGCGACAGCGCGGATTTTCTAATAAGTTTGAGGGATTCAGTGATCAAGGAGTGCTCTTGATAGTATTCAATGTTTTTGAACATCATTAGAGCAGTCTTTTCCACATGGGGTGTCGTTTGGGTATGGCAATCGCTTGAAAATCTTCGCCTTGCATCTTTAAAAATATCAAATTTGTTACGCAATTCAACTTCTCGTTCTTTAGTTATTTCGAAGCAACGCACTAACAAACGTAAGCAAACCTCGATACTAAGTGCCATACTTCTTTTAACTTCAGTAAAGAGTATATAGCAAATAAACGGGAACTCGTTCAATTTTCTCTGCCTCGTCTCGGATCCGGAAGGCTCCTTTGCATGTATCTCCAATCCAAAACAAGGAACCTTAGAACTAATTAGAGGATACTGGTTTCTCGGAGAAAGACACTTTTTGGTCGTACCCTCTCCTTGTCCAAATTAGCATACCTATAATCACCTTGGAGTGTGAAAGCACTTGTCTAAGATTCCAGAGTTCTACATACTCGCATTTCACCAATGAGATAGGCCTATCCATTTTACGTGAATCGTCGTAAATATCTGATTATTATAAGATGCTTTACGGTTCAAGATTTTCAATAATGGGTAGGAAGGCGAGATAGCAGTGAAATTGTAATGGAAGAAATCTTTGTGTCAGTCATGGTACAATACGAAACAAAAGAATTATGACAGTTAACAGGACTTAAAATCTAGAAAATTGAAACGCATACAGCAGCGAGTATCTCGAAAATACTGAGTTCTGTATTTAAAAAAAAAAGGTCTTCTACATAAATTCGTGTTTTAACGAGAGTTTTTCCTGCAATACCTTAGTTTTACTTTCTCTTGCATTCCACCCAAAATTTCAATACCGAGATTTCATCGGAAATACATGTTTTAAGGCCTCCTGAACAAAAAAGAAAAAGCAGATTGGTCCGCGCGCGCGCTTGTGTGTATGTGTGAACAACATAACTCAAAAACGAAAAGTTGGACAAATACCACACTTGGTATTAGGTTCAGTACCTTCCAAGGATGCGACAAGAAGATTTTCAAAATCCCTAACTATCCTTTACATGAAACATTTTTCGAAAATTGTGATTTTTTTAAAAAATGGCTAACGATTTTAATTAAAATATCCTATATTAAAGACACTTACATGACAAATAAAATGTATATCTTGAATTTTTGGGGAATAGCCTGTGAAGTTTGTATAATCTTGTAAAACTGGTAAACGTTAAGCGATACACGAAAACGTACCACACAAAAAATGTATATCTTTTTAAAACACACAGTTTACTTAAAATAAGTTTTTCTCTGGCGTAAGCCGTTTCTGGGATATCCCTTATTAAAGGTTGGAATTGTTCAATACTTATTCTTTTAGTCTCATCGATTTTCAGCAGTATGGAATTTAAGGACGGCATATAGCGTTCAGTTGTTAAACATTTGACTATCGTTGTTCTCTTTGTATCTATGACGAAATGTGTAATCTAGCTGTTTTTACAAAGGTTTATCTGGATTAAAATGTAGTAAATAGAAAAATAAGCTTTATTAAGAATAGTTTGTATACACACTAATAAATGATTGAGAGTAGAGAAAGTCATGTGAATGTATCACATCAGAATTTTTAATGGTTTCCATCAGAATGAAGAGTTCTTCCGCTAATTCCAGAAAATTCACGATATAATACATTTTGTCATAAACTTATATTCTCGCCAAAATCGTAAGAACCGTTTTCGAGAAAATAAATTTAAAAAAAAAAACAAATAAAACGTTTACTTTTAAAACGTTTGTGCTGATGTATAGGTGGCAAATTTCATTAATTTCTTCGCCTTGCATTCTTAAAAGATCCCTGACTTAAATGCTAAGTTTGCTATTTATTCAACTTGTTGTTTCCCAGGTTTTCTATACTCTCTGTTTTTGTGCGTATCTTATCCATTTCCGTGCTGTACCTACCAATAATCTGCTGGCTTCGTGTTAGATTCTCGCTTGGAGTGAGTAGCCTTGATAAGCTTTCTCCCTCCCCCCAATTTCCTTTTTCTTTTCTTAGAAAGAAGAATGTCGGATAACTCTTAAGTTCTCTGAACCGGGTTCATCGTGCGCGCGCACACACAGATAGAAAATATTTTTATAAAATCTGATATTTGACACTCGCACAACTTCCCTAATAATCAATTCTCAGGTAGTCATTATGCACCGTACTCGTAATATGAAAATCATTCTCTCAATTTATGTTAGTCGCGATAATGCCGGGATTACGATGTACTTTATTTAACGTGAAGTTAAGGAAATGTTGCTAAACTAAAGGTCTAATTAGGATGCACTTGACGTAATGGGAATGACTCTTGATTGATAGTTATTTTATTACTTCATGCTACTGCTGCACGCCGAATGGTTCTAATTACAATACGACATAAAACTTGCCATAGCGAGAAGGAAAAGTTTGACATTGCCAAAATCTTTAGTCACGTTATGTTAAGTTCAACGTAATCCCGGCATTAATGTTTGCCTAGAAATGTCCTCACATTGGGCAATACGGACTTAGTTCCACATAATGCAAAAAAATTGTGCTTTTTATATCATACGGCAATTTTTGTTGCAAATAAGGCTCAGTCGGAAAAAAGGTCAATTCCATGAATGAAAAACTTCGATTCGGGAAAATTTGAAACTTAGTTCGGAAACTGCTAAAGCCACAACAAATGACACAAACTGTAGATATATTTTAATTAGTTCTGCATTCTTAATGCATTCTCTGTTCAGAGTCGTTTGTGACAGTGGAAGGAGGAGATAAGGCCAACGCGCGGCCGCCGCGGTAGCTATCACAAAGAGCCGCCACACGAAGCCGACCTTTGGACGAGCAACCCGTTTTCAACCTTCCCCTATCCAATGTCTTTGTCCTTTCAAGTTTTATGAAAATTAATGAGAATAAAGATTTCACAGGTCATTCATAAAGAATTCAAGATATGCACGAATTAGTAATGACAACATTTCAAACGTGATACTACAAACAAAAATCCTAGAGCAATGTTTGGGAAATTAAAAAATAACGAGACAACCGCTTGTAACAGGTTGACTGGGGTAGGGAATTTTCTTTAAAATCTTCGCCTTCACACTTATAAGGTTCCCCATTGAAATATGACATGTATGTTCCTTGTTTTTCATTTCGGATTATGCGGTTAACAATACAAAAATACCAACAGACACACACGCATGGACCTTTAGGTTTCTTTTGGAGGCAGGGGCGAGGAGAAGCCTCAAAAGTACATAAGGAACCTAGTCATGGAGTGTTTACGTGGTGCAATACTTGCTCTACTTGCTGCGAATAACATGTAGAAAAGTAAAAATGCTGTTTTAATTTCAAGATGTTTCAAGATAACTATTTTCAAGTAAAGTCGCGATAACGAATCTTTCAATTGTTCAATGCAATGAAAGTGGCAGCTAGGGTTTCAGTTCATTTCCTTGAAAGCGTTTATAACGGTGTCTGAAGGGTGTAGCTTCACTTGCAAAACCCGGGCATCGCAATATTGATTTTGCTGGTCTACTGCAGTGGTTCCCAAACACTTCCAGCTTGCGCCAGCTCCACAACTCGCATGGTCCCCTACAGTTATTTACAGATACGTATGCTTTTCTCAAAGCAATTATATCTGAGAATAACAAAATACACGGGTGCTTGAAAATTCATAGTATTACAGTAACCAGCTTTAACAAAAACCAAAGCAACACAGTAAATTGAAACAGTTGAATACAATCACAGGTCAACCAAATGTCAAAATCATGCTTGCTTCCAACCCAAAGTGTTGGTCTAAAAAGTATAATTAAATATGTAACTAGTTCAATTATCAACACCCAATATACATATGTGTATGCATACACACCTGAAAAAATAAACAGTTTGAATTTGTATGCACAGGAACAACTTGCCTCACTGATGTCAGCGCAATTTGACCATATTCTCTTATTAAAAAGCCATAAGGTGAACAACAAAACCTATACAATTTGACCATATTCTCTTATTAAAAAGCCATAAGGTGAACAACAAAACCTACACAATTTGATTATATTCTCTTATTAAAAAACCAATAAGGTGAACAACAAAACCTACACAATTTGACCATATTCTCTTATTAAAAAGCCATAAGGTGAACAACAAAACCTACACAATTTGACCATATTCTCTTATTAAAAAGCCATAAGGTGAACAACAAAACTTACACAATTTGACCATATTCTCTTATTAAAAAGCCATAAGGTGAACAAAACCTACACAATTTGACCATATTCTCTTATTAAAAAGCCATAAGGTGAGCAACAAAACCTGTTATTAAACAGCCATAAGGTGAACAAAACCTACACAATTTGACCATATTCTCTTATTAAAAAGCCATAAGATGAGCAACAAAACCTACACAATTTGACCATATTCTCTTATTAAAAATCCATAAGGTGAACAATATAACCTGCACAATTTGACCATATTCTCTTATTAAAAAGCCATAAGGTGAACAACAAAACCTACACAATTTGACCATATTCTCTTATTAAAAAGCCATAAGGTGAACAACAAAACCTACACAATTTGACCATATTCTCTTATTAATTAGCAAAAATTAACAGTTGAATGTATGTTTGTAACATTATGAAGGCATACATGCATATCGAAGCCTTTTACACCAAGACATTTACCAACAACGGCAGCCGAAGTCCTTAGGCGCGGACTCGCGAACGGCAGGTACCGTTTCAAACCCCGCCAGGACCGTCCTCCCGCACAGAGGGTTTTTCCAGGTTTTCATCAGTCCTAATCACTGCCAATGCCGGAAAGGTATCCTAAAACTGATATCTGAAACGCTCCCTTCCCAAATATAATTTAATTGCATGTATCACCAATGTCCCCACTGCGGTGCCGTATCCAGTAACCACACAAAACACAAAGCATTCAACACTGATCCTTACTGGGATCCTGTTCTATAAATTACAAATTAAAAAAAAACTAAGCAAGGAAACGTTTTAAGGCAGTTAAACAGAATAAATACACATGGAAGAGTAATGCATTAATCCAATCTATATGCAATTAGAATTGTAATGTACTTTAATGCAATTTAAAATTATTTATACATTGACAATGTTAGACAATTGGTATCAGAGTTATTATTATTATTGTTATTAATTATTATTACTATTATTATTAACACCGAGCTAGCTGACGCCGCAGTGACGTGTGAGACTCGTATTCGAGAGGTCCTGGGTTCAAACCCCCAGGGTCGACCAAACTGGCCAAGTTTTTTTTTTACCGGTTTTCCTCGGTCGCTTGGCGAAGGCTGGGTTGGATAATTTGATCCGCGAATTTTCCTGTCATTCCTTTCATCACTAAATTTATATTTTCCTTCTTCACCGCCATACCAGTCATTGGGCTGACCACCCATCCTGGATATGCTATGATCTAGAGATTGCTTGTTCCTCGACGGGATACTGACACAAGGCATTGGCTTATAAGTCCTACAACGCGGAGGGTAATCTTTTAAAGATTATTATTATTATTGTTGTTGTTGTTGGTAGTGGTACGTTCATCTATTTGTTTTCTCAGTATATGTATGCCCCAAGGTGGGTTCACGCCCCGCAGTTTGGGAACCGTTTACGTTTGTAAAATTGTGAAATGAGAGACTCGCCAATGCTCTATGGTACACCGTAATTATGACAAACCAGAATATGTCACGTATTTCTTCACTCAGGTAGCAGGTTGCTCATAAAGTCTACCATGGCATTGTCCTAACACGGTGTTTGCATTACTGCAATGCGGGGGATTTGCTTTCTGATACGTATAGTCGTTCGTCACGTTATCCAAAACCGTAATACGGACAATAGCGTCTTTTACCATAATAGTGTGTTTGCCCCATCACTGAATACGTTATCGTCAAAGTAATAAACAAAATGGTGAACTTAATTTCAGACCGCTGCATTTGGAAGCATTGAAAACGATTTGTCAACTTAAAGGTATCATTGTCCATCTAAACAGAAGGTTAGATCTTCAGGTTCCAGTCCTAGAAAGCTTTAGATTGTATTTAAATAATTAAAGTGACGAGGACTGTATTTGCATTTTGAAAAGATATAGGTACTATCTACAGAGTTTAGCTGATGTTTTTGAAGTTATGGTCATACGAACTGAATTTCCATGAATTTCTTTCCATAAGCTTGGTTAGGACTTGCTGCAATTTCTCGCTGTAAAATTAGATTAATCTGTATTTAAACGAAGTCTTTCTTGATTCTCTTGCGCCATAACATTTACTGTAAACTATCACGCAAATCAAAGAGAATGTTGTTACATTAATGGCGTTTTCATTAACGGAAAGGGGCGCTAGTGCAGGACATACGTGACGTAGTTTTACGATAACTAAGAATAGGCTTTGCAAAAGCTCCATTTGGACTCCCCCCCCACCCGCTCCCCCACCCCTTCAGAAAGGCAGTCACCTCTGTTTGTAGTTTAATAACAGGCCAAACTTTAATGGCCTGCCTTATCTCAATGTCCCCTGCACGTGCTATTTGATAACATGCATGATTAATTGTTCGCTCTTAAAAGATACGCCGTTAAGGTTTGTCCCGTTGTGTGCATGACGCTAGTGTCTTACAGTTTAACTGTCCCTGAGACTTGGGGAAGGAAGGTGTTTTCGCCATTCCTGTTGTAACATTCCCATGATTAAAGAACACAAGCATGTGTTAAGTTCACTATTCTCAATTTTTGTCCAACGGAGCTACACTATGAGTACGCAATGCAAGCATTGAACATTTAAATCAGTAATATTTAATCAAACTTTCTGAGACACAGAAGTACGCATACTAAGTTTACAATGAGTGAACTTCAAGCAGAATGTCATGTTTCTAAGTCATCCCTTTTCAGGGTATTTTTTATCTTATTTTTAATTGTGCTCGCTATAAAGCACTCAATGAAATAAAAACGTTTACGTTAAATGAACTTTCTTAAATTTATATTACTATATTATCAATTTGAATAAGCTTTCTGGCGTCTCTTATAAAATCTCAAGTGTGCAGAGACTATGAAAGGAGAAGCGATTACTCAGGTCTACAGCGAATATTCGAGTGATCCTTAACTCCAAAGAGCTCAGAGCTGCTCGATATCTGTCACTCTGCAGGAGAACGAAGGAAACAAACAAAAGGCTTATTTACGCCAAGCGTCCAACTTGGGTTCTTTGGATTTCTGTACAGACGCACCATTCTTTGCGCCATGTGATGGTCGTCTGTTTACACTTTAATGGAAAGGGATGTCAGCTTTTAATGCTTTATTTCTATATATGCCCTGAATATATTATCAAAATGAGAACACGTCTTTCCATGCCTGCATATTAGGACAAGTTGAAAATATTACTTAGATAAATATTTAAGATCTGATTTGCATTTTATCACCTAGCTTTGGCGCTACTGACATCCGTAGGACCCGAAACAAAAATTCAACATGAATCTGAAAATGCAGTTTTCAGAGTTGTAATAAATTAATTAGTATTTGTTAACATGTTTACCTGTTGTCTAAGTTTCACATCTGCATTGCCTCAATAAAATTGATTAAAATAGTCCCAAGGCTTAACCCGCAGAATAAAAGACATAGAAATAAAATCAATTATACAGGAAGGAAACTATACAACTGGGGTCAATTTTCAAGTTACCCAGCAGCTGATACAGGAAGACTACGCAACTGAGGCGTCTGTACCGCTTCACAATTACATGTTCAACCTACTTAGAGCACAAGATAATACTTTCCAATTAAACAATACCCTAAAAGAAGCCACAAGATAAAAGGCCCGCCTCCGTGATGTAGGGGTAGCGTGTCTTGCTCACATTCAAGAGATCCCGAATTCGAATCTCGGTTAGGCCGAGTTACCCGGCTAAGGTTTCTTCCGGGGTTTTCCCCTCATCCTGAGTGGACAAATGTCGGGCAACTTTAAACTCTATGGTCACCGAGCTCATATGAGCATTATTTCACGCAATCCATTGATCTTCTGATATGACTATCAGGTTGGAGGAGGTTAAACTTCAAACAAGAAGAAGAAGATGGTACAGCAAGACGACAGCACAAGTACGCGAACACCTGTATCAAAGAACCCTCGCGTACTGACCTTCGTATTAATGCCTTTAAGCAAGTGTGCATAAAAAAGCCATAAAACGATGCAGACAAAATTGGCTGATTACTAGGGCTCGGTTGTTAGACAAAATGCCTTTTTCTGGGTAAAAAGAAATCAAAAGTTATGTACATATAATCGACAGAACCGGTTTTTATTTTGTCTATTTTGCCCATTTTGCCTTTTTAAGGCCTAATTGCAAATTTGAATTATAAATATGGACCAATGTTTGCCCTTTTTAGCCAACTTAAACTTTTCCAATTTATTTTAAATGTTTTTATTACATTCAGGGAAATCTAGATGATGGACACCATTTTACTTTGGACTGTGACCACCTTGTAATGTTTGCTATCTGCTCAGGGTTCCCCGGTATCAGGAAACCATTTTGGCGAATAGTGATAGCAGTTACGTCACATCATTTAGTCCCAATGTCAGAAAAATTCAATTAAATTGAGTTTTAATTATGGACGCTCTTTAACTGCTGTGGTCCTTAGCGTCCCATTCTATATTGGGTGTGAAAGACCGGAGATTTTGCTCAGAGGCCTGTTATCAGACTTGAGGTTCTTTTACGTGCCGACACCGGACCACTGGCTTTACTTCCCTTCCAAAGGAAGCCATACTAAGGATTTTTACGCCCGAAAAAATCCATCGCCCTCCGCCGGGTTTGAACCCGCGACCTAAGGAACTAGAAGCTAGCAAGGTACCACTAGTCCACCCTGGCTATATATTTACCTAAGTCTGATACGAAAGCAACACATGCAAAGCAATTACAAGAATAAACAACTGACATTACAAAAGTGGAAATATTAAACAAAAAAATATAAATATTAAACAATAAAAAACTCAATAATCAGGATAAACACCCGGGAGCCAGCAAGAAGTAAAGAGTGCAACTGATCATGGATTTTATGAACAAGTGGGTGTAGGCTACAGAGATCCAGTAAGAACGCTACCCCCCCTCAAAACAGCTACTTCCAACAGCGTTTCTACTCTAACAGTCACAGTTTGCATTAAATTTGAGTAAATCATTAGTTGATCCTAGCAGAATCTAGCACAAAGGTATTTATTCACTGCAGTAGTTGTGGTAATGTGCAACAACAAAAGTATAATTTGTATAATTTTTAAACCAAATTGGTTATTAAATATATCACGATTATGGCTTTAAAATTTATAATGCGTTTTCTTTAATTTACCGTCCCTTTCTTTTTTTACGCTTTAATTGACATTTTTGCCAACCTGTTTTGATTGTTACAAACGGCTTTATAATCACCCAGGCTCTGCTGGCTAACTATATTGTGCATATTGAATAGATTCCAAAGGAAACAGCATGGCAATGGATGAAATAGATTGTGTAATTGCTGATATTTGTCTTAAGTGCAGGAGGTCAAACTCAAATGGCATTCAAATCCACAGCGTAAAAGGCAATACGATACAAAATCTTAAGACAACAAAATGCGTACTGAAGAAACAGAGTAGGAAACTTATCATTTTCAGGTCAGCTTCGCTGAGAAAAAAGCTACTACGATGGTTTTGACAGCAAGTACTACGCTTTAGGGGAACCCCCGTTACCCGTCGTGACGAGAATTTCGAGGAAGGCAGCTCCTGTTATTGATCCTCTCGGGTTACGGATAGGCGATTGCAGCCCGGGCATACAGGCATAAATAAAGTAGGGGATGTTCAAGATGTTCGCTTCATTTTTCGGAGAGCTCGATAATAAGAGCAGTATGGTGTTATTACTGGTGTATTTTGTCCCTCTTTTCTATCGACTCCCACCCCTGCAGTGACCGTTATTTATGCAGTTTCGTTTTGTTTTAGGGAACACACATACTTGCTGTTAGATCACTATTGCCAAGTAGGACAAATGCTCTCAAACACCAAGAGAGAGAAAAGAAAAATAAATAAATAAAGATCCTACGAGACCAAGGACAACTCGTCCCTCTTTTCTTCTACACACAGACACTTTTAGCCAGCTCCGAAGGGAAGGAGAAGGGCGGGTTCAAATCCCAGAGCCCCAAAGAAAAAAATAGTTGAAAAAATATGTGATACATTCACATGACTTTCTCTACTCTCTAACGATTATTAGTGCGTATACAAATATTCTTACTCAAACTTATTTTTCTATCCACTACAGCTTAATGCAAATAAACCTTTGCAAAAAAAATCTGATGTGTTACACTCACATGACTTTCTCTACTCTTAAACAAACTATTTTTACAAACGCTTATTCTCCATCTACTTCATGTTAATCGAGATAAACATTTGCAGACTCTATCTTATTGCTAATTTTCTTGTAGATGTAAGGGGAATATATATTTACAAGGGCAATATAGAAATATAGTAGCCTTTAAGCACATACATATCTCTTAATAGCTGGTTGCTAGGTGCAGCACCATTCCCTTTGCCACAGATTAATACTCTTTGCATATCCAAGACAAAAAAATGAATAACGCATTTGAGAAAAAGTATAAGTATTGGAAAATTTAAGGAAATAACAAGCAATATCTCGAAAACGGTTCACTCAACAAAAGAAATGTATATGACATAAGTTGTGTATTTTAACGCGATCTACATTCTTTGTGTAGTAAAATTTTGTCTATCTCTTATGGTTTACCAGTTATGCAAAAGTCGTTCACAATGAAGAATACTTTAGGAGACATTCCCAGAAAATTCGAGATATACATTTCATTTCTCATGACATTATCTTAAACATATGATATTTTCATCAAAATCGTTAGAGCCATTTTTGAGAAAATTAAAATTTCCAAAAAATGTTCCATCTAAAGGGTAGTCTGGGGTGGGGGGATTTTCTTGAAAACCTTCGTGTCGCATCTCTGGAAGATACTGAACCTAAATACCAAGTTTGGTGCTTATCCGACTGTTCGTTTTTGAGTTATGCTGTTCACAGACACACACACACACACACACACACACGGACATGTTTCCAAAAATGCTTTTTTTGGATTCAGGAGGTCTCAAAACATGTATTTCCGGCGATATCCCGGTATCGAATTTTTGGGTGGAATGCAATACTTCCCCTACTTACTATACGTAATAGAGAAAGTAATAACTACATTACACATTTCGTTATAGATGCAAAGGGAACAGCGATAGCCAAATGTTTAAGAACTGGACGCTATATGCTGGCCTTAAAATTCCATACTGTTTCCATGACATCGCGAGAAACAAGTGCATGTTGAAGGGACTTGAAGGGAAAGACCAAGAAATGAGCAATTCGAACCTTTAAAACCGGATAGCTCAGAAACGGCTTATGCCACAAAAATTGTGTAGTTCGTTTTCGTCTATCGCTTAACGTTTACCAGTAATACAAGATTGTATACAAAGTTCCCTCCGAATAGAGAACTTCAAAGGTTATTCTCAGAAAATTCAAGATATACATTTTATTTGTCATGTAAATACCTTTCATATGTGGTGTTTTAATCAAAATCGTTAACTATGTTTTAGAAAATCAAAATTTTGAAAAATGTTCCATGTAAAGGTTAGTTTGGGGTGGGGTGAGTTTGTTGAAAATCTTCGTGTAGCATCTTTGGAAGATATTGAACCTAAATACCAAATTTGGTATTTATCCGACGTTTCGTTTTTGAGTTATGGTGTTCACAGACGCACAGACATACACACGGACATGTTTCCAAAAATGCTTTATTTGGATTCAGGGAGCCTCGAAACATGCATTCCTGGTGAAATCTCGGTATCGAATTTTTGGGTGTAATGCAATACTTCCCCTACTTACTATAGGTAGTAAAGTATAATATATAAGAGAAAATTAAGATATATTATATAACATTTTATAAGTATTTTGCCCTTATCGGATGGTGAGACGTCATTTTTAAAGTTCCTACACATTGCTTTCTGCATGCATGGTAAATTGTTATTGCTATTTACCCCCTTCCCCTTTCTCTCTTTCTCTACATTACAAGGTAAAAATGGATACAATTTTTTAACTATTAAATATACATTCATAAAATGCAGAACATATTCCTGGATTATTACTTTTTTCTCTATTACAGAATATTGCCAATTGATTTCGTTTTAAAAATATGACTAAGTTTACAAAAAAGAAAATCAGAATTTACGGACTGATATAAAATTCTGTTACGGAGCGTTAATAGAGCCTGCTTTTACAAGCAAAATGTAAAAACTGTTTCTATTTCTCTTTTGAAATGGCTGAGATATATCGGTTTTAGCAGAGCCCTGCATTGGGTACACTATTTTGAATATCTGGCCCCCAAATGATTTATTTTTGACTAAGCTGCTTTAGACACGAGCTCTTTACACACAAATAAATAATGTTCTGTCAAGTAGGAGCTAACGTTTAAAAAATAACATTCTCTACCGTTAAAATTTGCCAGCGACTACTGTCTACTGTTTTCTACGATAATTGAAGAAGAGATGAACGAGAGAACGACTACTGTTGTTCAAATGTTCTTTTGCTCCACCCCCAATATGGCTAAGTCGCAACACA
Source organism: Deroplatys truncata (assembly GCA_030765065.1). Lineage (NCBI taxonomy): Eukaryota > Metazoa > Arthropoda > Insecta > Mantodea > Mantidae > Deroplatys > Deroplatys truncata. Next base: position 24,909,479 of record CM060987.1, read on the forward strand.
CCAACGGATCAGTTGTAAAACCTAAACCTTTTCAACTGTTGGCAAAAGTGGTTTTGCTCCACTTCCCGTGTGGACTGAAAATGACCTTGCCCGCGTTATCATGTCTTCCCAGTGCTAACTATGCCACTGTTTTACCAACACACAAACTTACTCCTCGAGTAAAAATGCAGCAAATCTTATTTGAATTTGCCTGAAACGCCAATGATAAGCTCAGCACGGGACATCTGATTGGAATCCAGCTACTTCATTAACACTTGAATGAACCAGTTTTAAGGGGGCGTTTCTATTTCATTTTACTGATTACGTATAGCAAGTAAAAGAAGTATTGTACTCCACCCAAAAATTCAATACCGAGATTTCGCCGGAAATACGCGTTTTGAGATTCCTTGAACCCATAAGCATTTTTAGAAGAAGCTCCGTTTGTGTGTGTGAACACCAAGCTTGGTATTTAGGTTCATCTTGCAAGGATTCGACACGAAGATTTTCGAGAAAATCTCCCACTCCAAACTACCCTTTAGATGGAAAAATGTTCATTATTTTTTATTTTCTCAAAAATGGCTAACGATTTTTATTTAAAAAACATATATTTAAAATATTTACTCTCAAAAATATTGCAAATCTTGAATTTTATGGGAACCGCCTCTTCATTCGAAAGGAATTTTGTAAAACGGGTAAACCACACGAAATAGATAAAAACGTGCTACACAAAAAATCTTATGTGATACATTCACATGACTTTCTCTACCCTCTATTGTTTATTAGTGAATATACAAACTATTCTTACTAAAGCTTATTTTTATATCTACTACGTTTTAATCCAAACAAACCTTTGCAGAAATACCTACATTACACATTTCTTGAAAATCTTCGTGTCGCATCCTTTGAAGATACTGAACTCAAATACCAAGTTTGGTACTTATTCGAATTTTCGTTTTTGAGTTATGCTGCTTACACACACGCGCGCGCGGACCTTTTTTTAAAGATTTTTTTTTGATTCGTGGGGCCTAGAAACATATATTTATATTTTCGATGAAATCTCGTCATCGAAATTTTGGGTGGAATACAATACTTCCCCTACTTACTTACGTAATACAGAAAGTAAAATTGTATACCTCTTTAAAACACACTATTTATTTAAAAATAAATTTTTCTGTGGCAGCAGCCATTTCCGAGATATCCGTTATTATTGGTTGGAATGTTTTAAAACGTTCTTAAAGTGCTATCGATATTCAGTTTTTTGGAGGGGGTCATTCTATAGCCCCCTTTAACTACTATAGTCATATCGAGGGCTTTAAGTGAAACATCTGATGGTGTTTTCACTTTTTGTACTATTAAGTACTATTAGGTTACTGAAGGTTTTCGTGGGGTTTTTTTTGTTTTATTGTTTTTTTTAACTCTTTTCACACGCACATCCACAATTCCAGACTCTCTGGAGGATAGGGAATTATCCTAAGTAAAGAAAAGTCCCCACTCCCGGCCGGGAATCGAACCCGGAACCTGTTATTCAGTTGTTTCTCGCAATGTCATCCATGGAATATCAAGGCCGGCGTAAAGCTACTAGCTTTTAAACATCTGACTTTATACTCGGTTTCCTCTATCCCTCTTGTATCTAACATGAATGGATAATGGAGCTATTTCTACAAAGTTGCCTCAGGTTCATGTGGCTGTTTGTCTCTTCCTGCCGCGTTGCAGTGAGTAAACATAGCGGCGGAAACCAGAAAACGCCACATACAACTCAAGAAAGTACTCGTCTGCAATTTAAGAAATTCTAGCAGCCAAATTAATGGAGGGACTTTTATTTTTACTTACATAAAGATCACATGGCAAACTGCCAAACACGTAAACTGCATTACCATTTGATCTTTATTTCCAAAAAAATTTAGATTTTTCCCTCCATTAATTTGGCTTCTCGATTAAAAGATAGAAAACAATACATAATAGTAGACAGAAAAATAAGCTTTTGTGGGAATAGTCTGCAGAAACTATACAAAAATAAAACGATGGTGGTTAGAGAAAGTCATGTGAATGTAACTTTTTCTCTTTAAGGTTTTCTAAATATTATTCGTTCTTTGAAAACAAAGTCTTAAACTGCGCTATTCTTTCAATACAAGTTCATTCCAAAGAGTCTATATTCATGATAAAGTAGGTAAATCAAGTCGATCTTGCATGTTATGTTTTAAGCGTGCAGGACGTTGTCTTCTTTATTTTACACAATGGAAAAGCAAATTACGATTGAAGACTATGGAAAAGTCCACCGGTTAGGGCTGGAAAACATAATACTGAGAAATAATTAGAAAAATATAGAAAGAAAGGTGGAAAATACTATAAAACATAATCTGTTGTGTAGATGATGATTGCATAATTCTTCGTGATCGCTTATATTATAAAAGAATTGAAGACAAATGAATAAGTGATAAAAGTCATTCTTCTATCTATTTTGAATTAATCATGCTAAATAAATGCACAGAAAGTATTTCAGAGCAATGTAGACATCAGTTGCGGAGACAACACTAAACAGTTTATATTATAATTCATATTTATATTCACATTCATTCATTCTCAAACTTGCTACATAGATAGCGCCTCAAACATAACACTATAATCTGAAAACCCTTTTTTTTCCCTGTGGTAAATTATGCGCAACTTTTTGGTTTCCCAGTTATAGACAAATCAGTGACAATTAAAAGGATTTCACCTCCTGTTTGAAGAAAACTCGGTGATACACAAGTAATAAGTCGTGGAAATACTTAAAATCTGTAATAATACTTCAAGAGGATTTTTTTCTGAAAATAAACGAAAATTTATCTATATGAAGGGTGGTTTAGAGTGGGTGGATTACACTTTTAGTAGGGCCTGCTTTATTTAACTTTTGGTGTGAGTTACGCTGTTCATCAGTGAAGGCCAACCTGTTCTCTTAAGAGCTAAGAAAAAAATTGAGTTTTATTCATGGACGCTCTTGAACTGCTGTGGTTCTTACGCCCGAAAAAATCCATCGCCCTCCGCCGGGTTTGAACCCGCGATTTGGGAACTAGAGGCTAGCACGATACCACTAGTCCACGGAGGACGACTTAAGAGCTAAGGTTCATAGTTCACCCCACCTACTATATTTGCAGAGATTGACTAGCTAAACCAATCAAGTTTCATTCCTTGGCAGCACGAGTGAAAATTTTGTAAGATTGGGCATCCCTGCTATTCACACTTCCTCTCCTCCCTCCCACTCTCTCACACACACACACACACACACACACACACACACACACACACACACACACACACACACACACACACACACGTTTCTTGTTCTGTTCTAAAAATGTCCCTTTTAGGATTGAGGTAATGTCAGTGCACTTATCGAGTTAAATCTCGATGTCGAATTCTTGGATCGAATGCCTTTGAAAAGCTATCGAGAAAATAATACGCCATTCGACACCGAGTTAAAGAGCGTTACGAACTTCAATCACCATCTGGGTTTGTAAGCGTATGAAATAAAAGAATTAACACCCTGCTACAGCTCTTCGGCTAAACGAAATAGATGCTACCAACACAGAAAAGATAACAATGATGGGCACAAGAAGCACCTGTGTTTGGAATAAACAATGAAGTCCATGAGTTTAGCTCCGAAGGAAAACAAGTTGGGTTTCTTAATTCCTTATTGGTACTGGATGATAAGCCAAGAAACGTAAATGGAAGTTTACGCTAAGCTAAAGAAATGTTAGCTATTAAGTGATAAGAAGCCGTATATACACTATACCTATAGTAAGTTTCATACCAATCATTAAAATTAAAAAAATCACACAAATCAAAACAGAAACAAAAGGAAAAAAATTGAAACATGCATTTTCTGATCTCGAACTGGTCCATCATGCACATAATATCAATTATTCATCCAAAATCGAAAACTATCAATGTTACAATGTTATGTATATGTATACATTATTAGGTGGAGTTAGCATAGTTATAACCTAATGTAGAACAAGAACAAGACTAATGGTCAAGTTTCAGGAAGATGGTGTTCATAATCAATATTGTTAAGCTGTATTACAAACTAAGGATGTCACGTATATGTGAAATAGACGTATTTTATCAGTAGTATGCAGTTCACTTCTTACATAGTGTGTTTCCAGTTTGAATATTTTGTCTAAGTCAGAAAAAGCAGCTTAATCAACCGTTTTCAAAACGTCATATCACACAGGGAGAAATGTAGAGAAAGCGAGAGGCACACAGAGAATGGAAAGGAAATGAAGAGGAGGAAGCAGAAGGAGTGGCAGTGACACGAAACAACGCAATAACGTGAGCGGAGCTGCAGGTTCTGTTAGCAGTATTATAGTTAACTGTTCTTCCATATGTAGGCTAAAGTTAAAGTCTGAATGAAGAATTCAATGCCATGGCCTGGTTTTGAATCACGGGTCATCGGCTTACCGTGCCAATGCTCTAACCGATTGGGCTACCATGGCAACATGCCGGCATGACTCAGTGGGTTAGAGCTGCTGTACGGTTAGCCGAAGAACCGCGGTTCAAATGCCGGCTATTGCATTGAATTTTTCAGTCTTATTCTACCTTTCCAGCTTTATAAAGTGCTAAAGTAATTTGGGTGTGAAAAGGCAAGTGGTTCCTTATCATACATAATGGGCAAAATCGTAATATTTCGGGCTATTTTTAGTCACTGTTAACATTTGATAGGAATTAAGAAGTTGCTTTAACCATTTTTGGTTACGTGAAATAATCGTTATAAAATGACGTCATCCTTCCCAACTCTAATGGCGGCTATTTGTATTTTGATGGTTGAAGGAAACAGGAATTGACTGTTTGAATTTGTTTGCATCACGCATCTAAGCTATTTTTAAAATTTGATTTCTTAATTATTGTTAAGATTTGTAAAAACAAAAGCGTGCTTGGTCTGGCTCCGCAGCTCAGTCGGTAGAGCACTTGTCGCTGTGCGAGGGGTCTCCGAGTTCGATACCCGGCTGGGGGCGGGAATTTTTCTCTAGCCGAGATTACTCCCTATCCTCCCCACAGTCTGAATGTGTGTATGATCTAATGATTAAAACTCCAAAAGTGCTAGAAACCCAACGACAAGAAAATACGAGTTAACACCACTGCCAATACACAATAAGTTCCAAAGGAAAGGCCGCCGATAAGACCAAAGTACAATGTTAGTACCAATGTTAATTAAAGGCGGGGTATAAATGGAACTTAAAAGTGTTTATGGAAGTGTTGTTCGAAACTTTTTGCCATCTCGCATTGCAAACTTTTTCTTCTTTTTTAAATTTAACGTCTTTTAACCTGAGGTCAAATCAGACGAATGAATGAACAAAACGGGTGAAATGATGATCAAATGAATCCGGTGTCCATAGAGCATAAAGTTACCTGACATTCGTCTTCTCGGATAAGGGAAAACCCCGGAAAAACCTTAGTCGGGTAACTCACCCTAACTCGAGATTCGAACTCGGGATCTCTTGAATACGAGGCAGACACGCTATCCCCATACCATAGAGCGACCCTTATACTAATGAGAACACTCGAACTCATTTCAATGCATGATTTGCATGGCCAACCTGAATTTGGCTTACTCTTAAGGATTTTAGAAAGTGCTGCAGGTTATAAGAAAATAGAGCATTAGTGCATGGTTTTTTCAAGTTATTTGTGACATTAACTTTTACATTCTCTACTATTTACCTATATAGTAAGTAGAGGAAGTATTGCATTCCACCCAAATATTGATACCAATATTTCACCGGAAATGCATGTTTTAAGGTCCCTAAATGCAAAAAAAAAAAGCACTTTTAAAAAAGGGTCAGCGCGCGTGTATGAAGAGCGCAATTAAAAAGAAAAAAGTCTATTAAATACCAAATTTATTGTTTTAAGTTCAGCATTTTTCAAGCATGCGACCTGGAGATTTTCAAGAACATTCCACCACCCCAAACTATACTTTACACAGAAGAAAATTTCACTATCTTTTTTTTTTTTAAAAAAAAAAAAAGGCTCTACGATTTTGATTAAAAGTTCAAGATATTTGTATGGCAAACGTATATCTTGATTTTTCTGGGAATAGCCTCGGAAGCCCTCTTCATTCTGAATGACTTATTGTGGAGACAAGACAAAATCTTACTACACAAAAAAAGTGGATCTCGTTAAAGGGCACAATAAATGTCAAATAAAATTGTTTGAGGCGTTAACTATTTCCAAGATATTCTTTGTTATTGGTTTGAACTTCCAAATACTTATACTTTTTCAGCGATCCACTTTTTAAACATCGAACTATTATATTCCTATAGCTAAAACGTCATGTGTAAAGTATAATGAAAGTGTATCTCGATTAACGACTTTACAACAACCAGATAAAGAAAAAGCTTTTGTAAAAATAGTGAGTGGAGAAAGTGTTGTGAATGCAAAACATCAATTTTTTTTAAACTATCTAAAATTAGCATGCGTTTGAAGAAAACTGTTGATGTCCAGTTCAAGGTGAACCTAAAACAGCATAATCTTTACTACCAAAGATCTATATGCTGCTTATTTAGTTTAATACGCATTTTAATTTGTGCAACTACATCTACCTTCTGTTGGAAGTACTTCCAGTATGACGAAACCCTTGAATGATCGTGGTTTAACTTTTGAAACGACAAGCTTGATTTTATACTGACACTCAACTGTTTTTTGAGTAATGGTGTTGGTGGCGTTAGATAAATAAATAGCTATTATTATTTATTAATTAATTAATTATTATTACTATTATTATTATTATTATTCGACCTTTAATACAAAACGCACAATTTTTATTGCTCATACCCCATCCACCCTTCCCAATATCCTGAAGTCACTGGTCTTTACAAAAAGAGAAAACTGAAGTTTAGGACACTTCAGTAAGAAACGGTTTTATGATTAGATGACGAAACATATATGACTTCCTCCGAGGGTACTTCAGGTGCGGCCCAATCCCTTCCCCTCAATGCGCCCTGACCTTCTTAACCCTTCCCTTCTTACACGAAGACCTGGATGGCAGGTACAAGTCATTAGCAAGTCACTTTTCAACAACTTCCTAAGCGGAATGAAAAGGGCTCAGAGTTACAATGTATAAAGGTGGGCAGAACTAAGAAGAAGCAGCAGCAGTCCCGTGTTTTTGTTAAACAAATTATTATATAAGTTATAATATATATTATAACTTAAAACGAAAAGCATGAGGACAAATAAAATATGAAAGTGATTCAATCCGCGTCTTCATAATAACTTAACAATTAAGGAACAGAGACGGAGATTCTTTTGTTGCATTACGAAATAAATGAGCGAACTCAAATCAAACAGACTGTCAGCTGTTTGTTGCGACAAACAAAATGGTTGCATATTGTGTACATATTTTCTGGCGATTAATATTTTCTACAACTTTAAACCGTCAATCTACCTTCCAGTCGAAAACCTGTATAAAAGTGAGGGGATATTGCCAGGAAAACTCTGTTACACACATTTATTTCACCCCACATTATACCTAATACCACAAGTTCGATATTGCTGATATTCCCGAGCACTATCAAGTACCGACACACGAGAGGTATTTGTAGGTCTATTTACTAAATGAAACGTTTAATAAACAATATTAATAAAATGAAAATAACATAGGTGTTTATATTATTATTATTATTATTATTATTATTATTATTATTATTATTATTATTAGAGTTTATTGCATACCAATATCATGACGTAGCAGGTCTTTTTTGAAAGTGTTCATTTCTTTACCTTATGAATCATAAACAATTGTAAATCAGCTGCGACAATTTCCATACAATTGCAGATCAGCTGCGACTTCATTTCGACAAAAAATTAAATTAAGCTTATTTATGGACGCTCTTTATCTATTATGGTCCTTAGCGTCCCATTCTATATTGGACGTGAAAGACCGGTAATTTTGCTCAGAGGCCTCTTTATCAGGCTTTTACGTGCCGTAAATCTACGACACGGGACCATCAAACTTACTTCCCTTCCGAAGGAAGCCATGCTAAGGATTTTTACGTCCGAAAAAAATCCATCGCCCTCCGGCAGGTTGAACCCGCGACCTTGGGAACTAGAGGCTAGCATGGTACCCCTAGACCACGGAGGACTCATTTCGACAACATTTCAATGTTAGTCTACCGTGATTGGTTCAAACTGACACGTACTGTAAATCGTATTGGTCAATATTAAATGCTTTTTCAAGGAGGAATCATATGAAAAACAAAACAGTTATAAGAAATGAAATAATAGATCAGTTTCCCCATTTTAACTACCTAGGCTTTGATGTCCCAATTGCCAAAGGGAAGAATCAAATATTAAATTAAACAACTTCAGACAAGTGTGTGGAACAATACAAAATATATTAACACTTGAAAGTTAAGAAAAACACAAATGAAATTGTAAAAAGCAATGGCTATACCAATAATAAGCTACAGCTGTGAAAACTGGACCCTGAATAGACTAGAAAAGAGAAATGAGCTAGCTGGCTGGCTGTACTGTCATGGCTCAACTCTCAAGAATGAAGACATAAGAAAAGAGCTCCAAATATACAGTTTAACAGAAGAAATTGATAGAGCAAAAGGTAGTGGCTGAGCATGCACTAACAATGGAAGAGCACCAACTCCTGAAGGTCCAACCTCAAGGACAAAGAAATATTGGCAGACCTCTTCGGAGATGGATAGATGACTTCTTGAATCGAAACAGCGCAAAGGGCCTAATACCAGTAGTAGATGAACATTGAATGGCTGGCCCATGACGTAAATGGCCCATGTTGATGATTTAAAATAATTTCATAAAAATGAATAATCGCTAGTGCTTTATAATATCTTATTTTAATAATATTTTATTCACATTTATAATTTTTCTACACTAAACGTATTATAGAATACATTTTAGCGAAAATGTTTGCACATTCCGGGTAACAACCTCTCTTCCGTCAGGAAAACGGTACGAGGACGCGGTAATTTACTTTAAACCAGGGTCAGGTAAATAACTAAAAGCGGGTGCACCGTGTATTACCCCTCTACCCTACCTTTTGTTAATTACCTCGGATTCAGACACCGATAACACCACAACCGAAAATTCAGGGCTACCGCATCCTCACTCACAAAGGCGACCTTCTTTCTGTGTGTGTGTGTGTACATGCCCATAAACCGAGCGGGGGACTAAGGAAGCCTAACCTTGTTCGGAACTATACATAGCTCGAATTCACAGACATTAGCTTTCCGTCCTACAGACTCCATTTAACACGCTACAGTAGTCACGACCATATTGCTTCCACGAATTCTGTACTTCTAATGAGGGGTCCCAAATGGGTGTCCTGCCGATATGGGTTTCTAACGTTATCTCTGGATGACAATTACCAAGCTCTCATTTCCTCCACAAAAGCGTTTAATTACATCAGGATGACGAATCTATGGCACGCATGTCACCTGTCATGTGAATGCATGAATATAATAATAGAAGCAATAATAATAAATATAATAATAATCAGTCTTACCTTCATGCAAGGTTTCTAAATTGTAACTCACTTAAAATTATATTACAATTATGCCTTAGTTCTAATCATATATACAACCATCTATGGAATCGTAGAATTGTTTTAAATGTATTCTTTTATCTGTCTTTTAAACTGTTTGCCCGTTTGATTTTCACATCTCTTGGGAACCTACAGAACAGATATACCATATTGATTGCCTTGGCGTTGAAGTTACAATGTGGAAACTGTTCACTCCTGTATTTCACAACTAAGCTTTTTCATTTGGTTTTCGATTAGAGAATAGCTCGATAAATATACATTCCACTGACGTTCATCCTTGTGATTAAAAATGGCTATTTTATGTGAAAAGACTCCCAGTACATATGAAATAAAATCGTTTTATAAACGTTTAGGTAAATTAATGTAAGTAGAAAATAATTTAGTTACACGTTTATGTAAACTTACTTTCGGGTCAAAACTTTCGATTTGAAGAGGCAGCTTTATATTGACAATTTGACATGATCACATTTTTATTTCGATTTACATTATTTCCTGTAACCGTGTTACATTTGATTGCGAATTTTGAAATCCTCTCAATTATTCTACATGATTCTCAAATACAAGTACTTAAGAGAGAAAAATATTTATAACACCAATTGAGACACATTACATCTGCAGAGGTTCTTAAACGAGACTTAGGTTGTAACGTTGCGCAAGTCGGACTGCATGAATGCTTAAGTGACGAAGGTTTTTAATTTAATGTTAATGTTAAAATGCTAAACTGAATAAAGATGTTTTAAAATCATTGGATTCATTTTTAATTTCTCTGCCATCTACTTTTAGCATATAGGAGGAAGGATTGTATTAGACCCAAAAATTCTACGTCGAGATTTCCCGGAAATACACGTTTAGAGAACGTATTTATGGCTATGACCATTTTGTTTAAGATACATGTTTAAGATATTTACATAACAAAGTATGTATCTTCAATTTTTTGGGAACTGTTTGTGAACTCGTCTTCATTCTGAAGGAAATTTGTATAATGGGCAAACCATAAGATATAACTTACTTCAGTACTTTGTGTGAGGATAGCATGTCTGATTCACATTCAAGAGGTCGCGAGTTTGAATCTTGATTAGGGTGTTACCCGGATAGGTTTTCCCTTACACGAATGTCGGTAATTTTAAGCCCTATGCTCCACCGGCTCATTTGAGCACAATTTCACCCATTTCTTTCGTCAGATATGAGCTACCAGGTTAAATACTTCAAGTGCTATCAGTATGCACTTCTTTCTCGCGATGATATGGAAAGAGTTGATATTTTAAGGCCAGCATATACGCGACTCGGTTTGCGCTATCACCCTTATACCTACAACCAAATGTGTGATTAGACTAATTCTGGAAAGGTTTATCCCGATTAACATGAAGTAGACAGAAAAATAAGCTTTCGTAAGAATAATTTCTAAAAGCTATATAAAAATAGACAATAGTAGGTAGAGAAAGTCATTCGCGAGATTTTTAAGTTACTGAAGATAAAAAGTGAAAGGACTGGGTTAGATTAACTTGTATGTATTGACAATTACCCCTGTAGGTCATTTTGTTTAAAAATAGGGGTTCTAGTTATGTTCTAAACTGAGAGATATTGCACTCATTTGGAAACGAACACATGTCCCTGGTATGTTAACATGATTGTATCAACGCCATCCAAAGCAGAGTTTCTATTCTAACACCTTCGGCGTAAACACAGCGCTACCAGTGATGCTATTACAAGGTATCTCCTTTTTACCAACCTAGAAACATGCTATTACTTTAACGAAGCTATTTCACTATTCATGTTTTTAGCAAAGGGGGGATCCAACCCCCAAAACCCCGCCCTAGCTGTGTGTCTGAATTTCGGGGCCGAGTTTGCAACCGGTAAGTGCTTATTTACAACATACGGACAGCATTCAAATGTTTATTCCTGAAAACAAGCTCTCGCGATGTAAAGAAAAATAAAGGCGGATAGCTACATATATGCTGACTTTTGAAGTTCCATTCTTTTGACATCGCGAGAAACAACTGAACATCGACAGCACTTAAAATGAAGGTACTGAAAAACTCAAACTAATAAGGGAAATCCGGAAATGGCTAAAGGCATAAGGAAAGTTCTTTTTTAAATAAATTGTGTTTTACAGAGATCTACATGTTTTGTATAATAAGTTTTCGTCTATCCCTCGTGGCTTACCCTATGTACATTTCACAAAATTGTTTCCGAGTGAAGAGGACTTCACAGAAAGTTCAAGATAAATGTTTTGTTTATCGCGTATCTTATAATAGTAGTATTTTAATCAAAATTTGTAGAGCCACTTTTTAGAAAATAAAAGATATCGAAAATATTTCCATTAAAGAGTAAATTGAAGTGGGGGGATTTGGAAGACACTGAATTTAAATAGTAAGTATGGTATCCATCCGACGTTTTCCTTCTTGAATTACGTGGTCTCCTCCCCCCCCCTCTCTCTCTCTCTCTCTCTCTCTCACACACACACACACAAAAGCTGAGCTTTTCCTAAAAATCTTTTTAGGGAAGTTCAGGGGACATGAAAACATATATTTCCGGTGAAATCTCGACAAAGAACTTTTGGGCGCGATACAATGCTTCTGCACTTAAATGTAAGTACAATAAAACCTCGCTTAACTGAAACGGCGGAGGGGGGGAAAAGAAAGAAACCAAACGAAAAATTACGAGATACTCAAATTCGTGCTGGCAACGTTGCTGCGACAAATGGCAATGTTCTTTTGATCCAACATTGTATGCAGTTAATTCTCACTCCTTCCCCTCATTCCATGAACTACTGAAATTCATATTCAAATCTTAACGGGAAATATTGAATTACGGCACTATCAATAACAAAAGTTTGGTTTTTGGTTGCCTTACGTTTTGTGAAACAAAGCAGTGAATCAACACTAACAGATATGATGTTTTTCAAACAATGAGGTAATATACACAGCTGCTCGGAAGCGATACGAGAAGAAAGTTTAAAAGAAAAGGGGGGAAAAATTACTATGAAATAATCTTTATAAAGACTGTAATGCATATTTTAATTCTGTGTACAGTAGTAGTTTTTTATTAAACATTATTACATGCATTTGTAATGCAATTATTTTCTTCCTTTCCCTGCTTAAAATCCTTACCATCCATTATTCGAAACGTTATCGGAAACATCTCTTACCCCCTTTAGTTCGTTAAGCGACGTTCTACTGCGCGGTAGAGAAGGAGAAAAAATTCAAAAATTTAAACAAATTAACGGATATCTCGGAAATGGCTGATGCCACAAAGTAAGTTTGGAAATAAATTGTGTTTTAAAGAGGTCTGTATTTCTTGTGTAGTATGTTTTCGTCCATTTCTTATGGTTGGTCAAATGTAAATTATGCAAAATTCCTTCCGAATGAAGAGGGATTCACACGCTATTCTCCGAAAAAATTCAAGATATACATTTTATTTGTTAGATAAATATTTTACAGTTATGGTATTTTACTCAAAATCGTCAGTCTTTTTTGAGGAAATTAAAAATATAAAAATGTTTTCCATATAAAGGATAGTTTGGAGTGAGGGAGATTTTGTTTATAATCTCTGGAAGACACTAAACTTAAAACACCAGCTTTGATATATAACCACCGACTTTTCGTTTTTGATGTTATGTTGTTCCTAATAGGGTTTTTTTTTTATTCGGAGGACCTCAAACGTGTATTTCCGATGAATTCTCAGTATTTAATTTTTGGGTGGAATGCAGGACTTCCTCTGCTTGGCGCGTGGTGAACAAATAAAAGACTGCTTTTTTTGGTAACATAAGTTCTTATCACACAATTAATTATAGCGACACAACACTGAACATAAATACATTAGTGTACTGATTGTGAAGCGAAACGATAACTGCAACCTAAAGCTTTAAACAAGTCATATTACCGTACAATAAACAATGTTTAACGTAAAGAACGTCTTGAAACGGCAGCAATGATTTTTCTAGGTAAATCCGGGAGCTTGTACCGGCCCAGCAATTCAAACATTTGTCTAAAGGAGTACCAGAAGTTTAAGATAATGACAAAATAAGGCAGAACGCACCAGTATTCTAATATGAATTAATATGCCACACATTAATTCAAAGAAAAAGCGACTAACATTCCTATACAATGAATATAAGAAAACGATTCAAAATTCAGCAGCCTTGAAAAAGTAAATCCTTAAATTTAGCACAGCATTTCTACCCAAACATTGTTGCAGAAGCCAAAGTAAACTATCGGAGAAAAATGTGGAAAATAGAAAGTGAAGTCAAAATGATTGAACAGACATTTTCGAAACACACAATAAAAATTTAATGGATCAAATAATTATTATGTATGTGCTTTAACACACAAAATTTCAGCACGGAAGTTGATTCGCAGCTTTTTCTTCTCAAACAATTCAAACTAACCTCTAATGGTAAGTAAATTCATAAATCTATTAAACTGTTAGTAATATTTAAGAAAGTCACTGTTTAAATATAATTACTTTAAACACAGATAAGAAACACATTTTCAATTGCATTACTGGTGAATGAGCAATAACCTAGGTCACTCTGTGTATTGTTGGCGTATTTGGGCTGACAGATTGTGGAGTTATGTGCGAGTACCGGTAGTTCAAACTTCCAAATAAAGCCTTGGATAGTATCCTCAAAACTGACTTAATCGCAATTTCTAATTGCCTTTAAAAATGTGTGATAGCTTTCAGAATAAAGATATGCCCACAAAAAGTGTCAACTTGACAAACGCACACATCTCTGAAGTAATCTTTAACGTTCTTAAATGCACATGGTTACTAAGAGTGGCAAACAATACTGTCGCTGAAATCATATGCAGCTATTCATGTGACCGCCTACCGTTTATTTATATTATAGACAAAAGCAGGACCACCCATAAACGGGGGCCGGGGAGTGTTGCACGCGTACACCTTCGGGGGAGGGGGGCGTAAGGGCCTACATGTTATACTCTAGAAAATCAAAACCAAATAAGATGTTCAGCTAATGAGAAAAGAAACAAAGAGATCAAGTCAGATATGCTTTACATTTACTTAAATCACTTCTGAGTAAGAATTAAGCTCTCGAACAACGAGTATCAATAACGTAAAGAAAATGAGTAATCAAAGTAGTCAAATATTATGTTTATGACATTTTTATATTTTAATAATAATTTCATAAGCTTTCTCAAATTTAAATTCATTTTTGTATCCAAAGGATAATACGTTAATCCATAAGTTGTTTGAAAATTTAGAAATTAAAACCCACATATTTTCCTCATTAACATGGTACGCCTAAAAACGTGTTAGCACCTCCCTAAAGTAATGTTGGATCCGCCTAAGCGCCGTACATCAAAATATCGGAACAAAGGTTATAGTGATTTCTCATTACTGGACAATTTATTTGGTACTTTGTCACTAACGCAGGGCAGGGGGCCGCGCCACGGACTTTTAGAAACTGGAGACCAACCACCATTGACAAGAGTACTGTTAGTATTATTTCAATAGCAAATTAACCTCTTCTGTTATAACATTCACATTAGTAAAATACACGGAGTGCTTAGAAATAAATCCTTCTAGGAATGTAGGGCATACCAAAATCTGTTATAACAATAATATGATTCCCTTCCCAAGCTATTTCCATACACATTTTGCTAATTGTTCATGAACAAATTATTTTTCTATTTAAACCCGGCTAATATTTACAAGGCTGAGATAACACACAGCTATTTAAAAAAAACAAATCAATAATTATACGCTAGCTTGATATGGCTGCTCATGGACATGAAATTGAAATCATTAGAAAAAAAAGAACGACCACTTAACATTTCTAGGATCCTACTAAAATTTGGAAAAATTAAAATCGGAGAATACTTCAAAAATGGGGAAGGGCAAGCCCATTTTAGTATTTAAAGTGCATCTCTTATCTAGACCTGAATTATTTCTGAAGTTTTTTACTATCTCTAAATTTTATGCAGTCAAGCGAGAATGGGATGGATTTCCAAGGCGATTTATAGAAAATTCTGATATACATTTATCATTCCAAATTCTTAAACATTCTTCATTTTACTCGAGACTTTAGAGCTGTTTTTGAGAAATTTGAAGATAAACAAAATGTCTTGATGTAAAATGTTTTGGATGCGGGAGTTCCGTTAAAATCTTGCCTGTACCCTAAAAGTTGCGCGAATTTATGTATGAATTTTTGGCATTTAGTGGCAACGAATTTTTCTAACTAAGCGATAGAGAAATAATTTAACGCCAAGTAGGGCATGTCACTTATCAGTAATGCTTTACTTTTCCGGAAATAAATAGTATCGTACGACACAGCTGATAAATGTATTGACGGAAATTCAACACTTTGCTAGCATATTTACACACACACGACTCCGCTTTAGGAACATGCTCAGGCGGCCACGTAATTCTCCGCACGTAATAAATGCCAAACGAAATAAACAAATACCTACAAGTAAACAGCCCTAATTTCAATAAGCTTGTTCGGACTGGAGAGAAAGTAAGAAAGAAAAAAAAAGTGGGTTGGATAAGAAGCGAGGAAGAGTGAAAATTGTTCATTCAAAACTAGTTGCCCATTACAAACTACTGCAGACTACACACAACGTTGACTACAGTGTATTCAGAACATATTAAAAGAAGACTATTGGTTTTCCTCCTTAGCTTATGTCAAACAGTTTCGACGGAATCGTGCAACATGTTATTACTTTTTACACATTGTCGAAATATAGCGACAAAATTACAAATGCAATAGCTTTAAAATGTTCAAGATCCCCCATCTCCGTTTCTTTCCTTTATCATAAATTCATCACATTAATTATGGCTTAGCTTTGAAAACGTCCTGTATCACCTTGATAATCTTTATCTGAGCTTCGGAAACCCGGAAATACTACGCATGTTACGTAAGCGCTTTCTACGTAGCCATGCGCGCTTGCCAAATGCTCAACCACACACACATTTCTACCCAATATTCAACAGAGAATTTAGGTCAGTGAAATAATAAACTAGGTAAAAACCAGAATGCATGGCACCTTAAATATTCATGAAATGAAACTTTTCAAACTATAGCTGCTTAAAAGGATACAAGTGAAATGATTATTTGAAATTAAAATGAAAGACAAAATACATTGAAGCCAAAAAACTTTGAGGAAGCAATGCTGCCCCTGTAAATTCCCCTTAGAATTACTTCGTTACGAATTACTAATGCATCACATTTCATAATACTGGTTCAGGCGACCTCTTAACTTCCTGCATCTCGTGCACCCTAAATATGTACATATAAGTATGTACACGTGTATGTATAGAAAAGCAAGTCCAATTTCCTTACAGGACGAGTAAAATAAGGGAACATAAAAGCTTATGCTTTTGCATGCGTCATGGGGAAAAGAGGCAAATATAGGCACAAGCAGGCAAGACATTATGGAACAAGAAGAGGAATATTTACACAATTACTTCATTAGAACCCTGCACCAAATGTTTTAAAAGCAACGTAGCATATACCAAAAGCTTTTGTTGAAAATGTTATACTAACTAAAGCTAAGAACCGTGCCTAAGAAACAATAACAATTAGCTCTTTTGGTAGTGAAATACAGAATAACTACGAAGAGGCATTAACCAACATGCATTAACATTTCAAAATTTAATCTTAAAAGGCGAAGCCCGAATCAACGACTTCTGCATTCCGTCCGCCATTACGTGACGTTGCGAAACTGCCACGTCATCGTCATAGCTTTCTAAACAGAAGCGTGTTTCTTCCAGACTTCGTTGCAAGCAAGATGGCTATCACCGAACTATCGATTCTTCTATTAATTGTATGCCATGTAGTTACCTTAGAAATTCTTTCTCATCCTACCACTGCATCCTAAACCCCTATTTTTTCCGGAAAAAATTTACAAACTCTGGGAAATTAATAGTCGAATAATACATTCGAGTGTTAAGGATTGCTTTACATTTACCCCAGCTATAAATTAAAATATAATGCGTCCCAAACATTTTCAGGTTTTGGAACTTGGTAGAAATGCAAACCTTTTTTCATCTCCATCTGTAACATGGATAGCCGATGAGGGGGTCACACCTTCGATTTCTAGGGCCATTTGGTACAGTTGACTTTTAAAAACTAACAAAGCCACACATACTGGGAATTAAGAGTTTATATATAAAGAAAAAAAAATCACTTATTTAAGCATAATTCCACTGGATGATTTGCTTTATGAAAGAATGGAAGATGTAATATGATTACGCATTAGAAATAGCAATATCATCATTCAGTTCCTTCGAGGCAGCTTCCTTTGTTGGCCGTGGAAAAAGTAAAAGCAAAACCCTTTGACTCGGTATTTCAACTGTTTCACGTCTTTCCATGCACACGAATGGCGGAGTTGACGCTAGTCGGTACAAAGCTGGCAACGATATCTCTTCCCCCACCCCTCAGCTTCCACTACGCTCAGCTTGCATTCGTCATTCCACAAGGTTGCAGTTAAAACCTGAACATATCTTACCGAAAACATTTCGGTGTTCCATGGATTTACAGCTGGATATCAATGAAAAGGACAATTTTAACGTGATTAAAATTAAATTATGATATACTAATTCAACCCCTGCTATGCAGTTGGGATAACTTCAATTTTGGATAACATGTTCCATGGAGACAAAACTGGCCGCATTTCGTTCGTCATCCAGCGGGTTTTCATACAACCAACGTCCATTTGACCTTGGGAGTGGGACATAGCCTCTAACAGGGTGTCAAAAATCATTGATCGTGAAATGCTAGTTTTAGTCATATTACAGAATTCTGTATTATTACTCCAAAATAATGTTTTTCAATATAACTTCTTAATGTGAAGTATAATAGACCTGAAAAATAAATGGTAATTAACAGTTTGCTCTACAAACCATTTATTGCGTTTTATTCGTTTACGACAAATTTATTACGCATTCTTTGGATATAATTATGA
The DNA here is from genome assembly GCA_030765065.1 of Deroplatys truncata. NCBI lineage: Eukaryota > Metazoa > Arthropoda > Insecta > Mantodea > Mantidae > Deroplatys > Deroplatys truncata. The sequence goes on from CM060987.1 coordinate 24,927,929, forward strand.
TTTCAACATAACTTAATAGTAGTGTTTAAAGAGCCTTATTAGTGTTTTCTTAGGTGAAATGTACTGAATACATAATCCATAAATTCGCACAGAACTTTATTTACAACTTACATACATATGTACATATTACCTACGTATGACTCTCGGGTTGCTGCACTAACACATTCGAATGAAACAATGGAGTTTGTCTTGCGAAGACTTGTGTAGTGTGTAGTCTTTATAAAAGTACTGTAAAACAGTTTTCGTTAGTAGCTGTAGCAAATGTGTATCAGGATCCACGCCCACACGATTAAGTTATCTTGGATTGTTAATGGATTATTTAAAATGTCGGAAATACACATGCACTTTACTTATAACAGGAGTTCTATTTCAGAATTTTCAGCGCTATGGATTTTTATCATTTAGGCGAATTATTTCCATAGTTTTTCTACGCAGCAGCTTTGTTTACAGAGAGAAAGAGAGAACCGGGTATTTTACCACATAGCATTTACCTTGTAATTTGATCGGGCTCAATCATTTCTGACCGCATCTGAGCATCCGAAACATTCCATTTCCAGTATTAGTTAATGCGATAAACTGAATATGGCACAGTTAATGTCTGACGCAGCTTGGTATTGTACGTCATCAAAAGGCGAACAATCTCTTGCTTCCCAATCCGTCACTACTCTCCATCCATTCTACTTTCTATTTCTGTCTCTGTCTGTCCCTCTCACTCATTTTCTGTAGCGTAGATCCGGTTGCATTATGACTCATACGTAATTGACGCCCAAAAGAGAAAAATGACAGCCTGCTAAAGCTATTTTACAATTAAAATTGATAATATTAGGCTGATTTTCACGCACTCGTCCTCTAAGAGAAAGTGTGAATGTTTCTAAAATTTTCTTCTCAAATAATAACGATAGATTATCTTAAAAAACTAAATCATTGACAAATTTTCGTGTTTGCGTTTAACAAACGATATTTATATTGAACACTTATGGGTAATATAGGTAGGCACCTTGAATATGTAATATACTATTTGGTATTTTAACTGAATATTCTAATATTTCAGTTATGCAAATACAGGCTAGACAGTTTAAGGAAATGAAGCAGTACAATTTATCTTACCACACATGAACCTATTACTCGTTAGTATGGGTTACCAAACCACCCGATTTAGCTGGATATTATCCGGTTTTTAATTTCCGTTTTCATACCGTGGTTAAAAATCCAGATAACGGGATAAACACTCGGTTTCCGTACTTGCGCGTCATCTGTAGTGACTACATAAGCAAACGACGGATGAAGCCATGTAATGAATCAGCTGCATTCAATTTGCTCCTTCTAAAACACCCGGATGGGAAAATGTTGAACATTGTATGTTGTACTATAGGGAGAGGGAGGGAGGGAGGCAGGTGTACTGTTTGATGAAATTACCTGTCTAAAAAGGTTTGTTTGTGAACAGCTACGATGAGAAAACAGAGCACATTTTAGGCATGACTGTTTCCGATACCTGGTGTAATTTTTTGAGCAGCCAATTCAGACTACAGGTTCACCGAAGTGAAGAAAGAACACTGTTCAGTTTTTCTGTTCAATCATGGCCCAAAAAGCAGAGGTGGAAAGAATTTTTCCTTCTTTAATCTTCATTGATCAAATGATTAGGTTACCAAGAGAATGTATAACAAATTTGTTGTTTCATATAATTATAAAGATGTCAATTGTTCTAAATTCTATTGCATTAAATGCAGGGGTGAATTTCTAGAAAGTTTCGAGGAAGTGAGAAATATTTTTTTCTCTCAAAAAGTAAACATAAACATGCTTATATTGTAGTTATCATTACAATAAAGGATAAGTGTAAAGCTGCCCCAATTTCTTCATGTTGGAATTCTAAAACGCTACGCTGGGTTACGTGAACCTTTGAAAGTCTTACAGACAGTGGCGGCTGCTGTATAAGAGCACACGAGGACGTGAGCACCTTAACTTTTGACATTTTGCGGATTTATTGGTTATTTTACTTTTTCTTCTACATACAGAATGTTACAAAAATGTACTGCACAAATTGCAGGACACATTCCTCACACGTAGACGAAGAAATTATGTTATATGAATATAGGTCTGGAAACGCTTTGTCTCCATGTTACAACTCATTTTCTCCAACTCATTATTCGTGGGAAACACACACGATCAGAACGACAGAACCATGGGGAACATACACTCTTGGTTAACTCTGGTTACGTTATCATTATCGTACCACCAGTGTTTTGTTTTACATGTCCCTGTTGCCATGCGACTTACGTCATTGCTTGTTTACAGGCACAGATTAATAGATTTACAGGTAACATCATCTGTTCCAGTGAGCAGTACGACCTTGGCAAGCAGACGGGTTACTACGTACTACAGAGTGAGCCAAAAGACTCCGAACCGCCTGCGCGGTGTTTTTCCTGTCCGCGTCTTCGGCGCTCGTTGCCGTTATAATAGAAAGGCGCGGATGAAACCATACAACATTTTTAAAACTACTTTTAAAGACTTTACTTACCAACTTTACGAAAGGAGATGCTGAAACTGGCCACCGTCGCTGTCCATACATTTTTGCAACCTCTTTAGGAAACTATCCATCACTCGCCGTAGTTCACGTTGAGAAATTTCCTGGTGGATATTTTGTTTAAATTCTTCCAGGGTGTGTGGGTTTGTCTTGTGCACTTTGTTTTAGGTTACCCCGGAGGAGTATTTTATGAACAATATTACCGCTTGCGCGGTGTTTTTCCACTGGGCGTGTGGAAATATGATAAAAACATGATAACGCATTGCTGCTATAAACAGTCACGCTGTTGTGGTTTTGCTGTGCAGTGTGAAGTGCAGTTTTGAGTTGACGGTGATGAGATGTAGTTCAGTTATTACGAGTTATTTATTATTTTGTCCTGTACTTAGTCACAAAGTATATTATGGCTCAGTATGTGTTTTCTACTGCACAGCGTGTATTTATTTATGATTCGTATGTATTAACTCGGTCAACCCACCAAGTGAAAGTACGATTTGCAGAAATATTTCCAGGTGAAAAAGTTCCAGGCCGTACAACAATCCATGAACTTTACAGTAAATTTCAGGCCAAGGAAGTGTTCAGGCTAAGAAATCTAAAAGACGGCGTTCGATTCTTACCGAAGAAACATTAGACGACATCGGTCATCGTTTGGAAAGTTCCCCCAAAAAATTCCATGATGGATAGTTTCCTAAAGAGGTGCCAAAAATGTATGGACAACGACGGTGGCTAGTTTCAGCATTTCCTTTCTTAAAGTAGGTAAGTAAAGCCTTTAAAAGTAGTTTTAAAAATGTATGGTTTCATCCGCGCGTTTCTATGATAGCAACATACGGCAACGAGCGTCGAAGACGCGGACAGGAAAAACACCGCGCAGGTGGTTCAGAGTTTTTTGGCTCACTCTGTAGTAGAGTTGATCACAGATTTGGCTCGTACAATGGCAGTGTACACAAATGCAGAGATGGCAGATGCCCACTTGATGTATGGATTAGCAGACGGCAATGGCGCTTGCGCTCAACATTTGTACCGGGAGAGATTTCCAGGACGAAGGTGCCCCGGCAGGAAAACGTTTGAAGCCATTGATTGTCGCCTTAGGGAACATGAGGCATTTCAGCCTGATATTTTCAACCGGGGGAGGCCTAGAAGGACGAGGACACCGCAACGGGAGGCGGCAATTCTTCAGGCAGTTGACGACAACCCTAGTGTCAGTACAAGACAAGTATTGCAACAATGAATGTTGACCACATGACTGCCTGGCGAGTGTTACACGAGGTCCGACTGTATCCATACAATTTACAGCGTGTGCAACACTATCACTGCAGGGGTACGCTTCTCCGAACGGTTTATGCAACAAAGTGTCAACCCTAATTTTAGCGCAACGGCGGTGTTCACAGATGAGGCGTCGTTTCAACGAGATCAGATTGTAAATTATCACAATCGGCATGTATGGGCTGACGTCAATCCTCACGCAACTGTTGAGGCAACTCATCAATATAAATTTCCTGTCAATGTTTGGGCCGGCTGTTGGTAGTTGTTTGGTAGGCCTCACGTTCTTCCACCCAGGCTCAACGGACAAAGTTACCATAATTTCGTAGAGAATGTTCTACCTGATCTGTTAGCAGATGTGCCTTTAGCTGTGCGACAAAACATGTACTTCATGCACGATGGAGCACCTCCTCATTTTAGTGTTAATATCCGTCGGCTTCTAAATAACAGATTCGGCGAAGCTGGATAGGTAGAGGTGGACCAATTGCCTGGCCTCCACGCTACCCGGACCTAAATCAACTGGACTTTTATTTGTGGAGACATTTGAAAGCTCTTGTGTATCGAACCCCAGTACCAGTAGTTCAGAGTCTCCGTGGCCGTATTATGGAAGGCTGCGAAACCGTACGCAATACTCCAGGGATACATCAGCACATCCAGGATTCACTACAACGGTGGGTTGATGTATGTATCAATGCTCACGTAGAGCATATTGAATATCTCCTGTGAGAAAGAGTTGCATTTGATATGCTGGTACGTTCTATTCTTGTGTGTTTCCCATGATTAATGACTTGTAACATGGTAACAAAGCGTTTCCAGACCCATGTTCATAAACACAATTTCTTCTTCTACATGTGAGGAATGTGTCCTGCAATTTGTGACGTGCATTTTTGTTACATCCTGTATAGTAAAGGCGAAGTATTGTATTTCATCCAAATTTCGATGTCGAGATTTCATCATAAATATATGTTTTGAGGCCTGTCGTATAAAGATACAACCTAGGATGACATGACAACGTAAAGCCCCCCCCCCAACTAGCGGATGCATCCCCACAGCTGTGTTTACTAAAGATATTTCCTGTCAGAAGGTGCTTTAGTAACATTTCGGCAGCTGGATTTGTACTTAGTGTTAACTAGAAAACAGAAATAAGTATAAGAACCTTAAACAATTGTTGGATGAGTCAACATAGTATTAGCTAAAGGTGTTTGACATTGCTCCCTTTCTTGTGTGCGTATGTGCCAGAGCTTTTATCCTGGGAAGTTAATACGCTGCCCCTCCTATACCATTGTAAAAGCTATAAAACCAACTTCAGTTTAGATTATCACTAGGGCCCGGATTTTTAGGCGGAACAAACCTTCATTTTAGGTTTCCTATCACTTAAAATAGCTTTTTTTTTTTTTTTTTTAGGTTTTGCTTCGTTGATCGATAATTTTGCTTTTCTGGTACTTAGTTGTGAGATTTATCTTTTGGCTTGCAGTAGATAGTTACATAGATTCTCAAATTTTCTGGCGTAAACGATTTCCTATTATCATATAACACATTCTCGTATGAAGAAAAGGTTCTTTCAACGGAACATGACGTCACTGGGGCGTAGAACATAGATGCCTGTGCAGCAGATTCTAGGGGTAATTTTTCTGTATCTTTTCTTCCTGCAATACTGAATTGATGATTTTCATATCTTCAAAATCAGGATTTCGTTGAAGAGTCTTCTGCAACTTCGAAGAACATGCAACTCCCACTGGTCCAAGTGTTTATTTACTGGAAGCATTGTTAATGATATCTAGAGCATCTTTCAGTGGCAAAGTTGTACTTTCCAACCAGAGAATAGCTTCTGGTATAAAACAAAAATGTGTCTTAATGTATGCAAGGGAAGCGGCAAGAGTGGGGCACTCGAGTGATTTCTTAGTCTTGGCAATGCAGGAAGCTTCTGTTTCATCCAATTCACTGAAGACATGTTTAACGTCTTTTAAGTGTTCGGCATAGTAAATGGCAGCTGACAGCCAAGATCCCCAGCGGGTAAGTATCGGCTCAGGTGGAAGAGGGGTTGCTGGTACTTTGTCTTTGAACAAATTTTTAACAAAACCTTCTTGACCGAAGATATCAGATGTTCACGTCATCGAAGCGGCTTCCAATCTCCTCCGCAAGGCGGTGCAGGCCGTGGGCCAAGCATGTAACATGTAGTATGGTCGGGTGGAAAGACTGTAGAATCACCCCCCCCCCCGGCCTTCTACATGTAGGTAGCATTGGCTGTCACTAACAAAAGTGAAGTGTGGATCTGCAGTAATCCACTTTTTCAATAAATGTGATTTAGACATTGTTTCACTACACAACAATTACATTAGAAACGCATTCTCGGCGTACTCTGTTGTACTCTCGGTGAACGATTGGAGGCGATCTCGTTACGCAGGTTACGTTCCTCCTGACCTTCTCAGCTCATCCAGGTGTCGCTACGTTTAACGGTGGTAACTTGAACTATCTGCTGGCTATAAGTGGTGGAAATAATTTTACGAGTTTCAATCCGAAAATAACGTTCTTCATTTTAAAAAAGGAAAAAAACAGTTATTTAGGTTATTTTAGGTATCAACCCCTTATTTAGGTTTTTTTAGGTGTAATGAAATTCGAATATTCTGCTTCAGGAAGTGTGAAACGAATATATATCTTGAAATGTGTTAATTAAATAGTGAGGAAAAATATAGGTTAAAACCTAAAACTCCGGGTCCTAGTTATCACTGTGTAACGCGGGCAGATCTTTCGTCAGTATTCAACGAGGACTTACATCTTTGAAGTTTTAGTAATAAACTTCCTCTCATCTTTAACTTGTGCCTTCTTGTTTGCTGAGCTGCCTTGTTGTCGAGCTTAGCTCGGGGCTTACCTACAGTCTCTGAAAAACTTACATCTACAGTCGTGTGCAGAACCCTTGTTGGTGTCTGTGAACAGCATAACTCAAAAACTAACAGTCGGATAAACACCAAACTTGGTATTTACGTTCAGTATCTTCCAGAGATGCGACACGAAGATTTTCAACAAAATCCCCCACCCTAAATTACCCTTTACATGGAACATTTTTTCAAATTTTTTTATTTTCTAAAAATGGCTCTAACGATTTTTATTAAAATACCACATATTAAAGATATTCATATGGCAAATAAAACACATATCTTCAATTTTTTGAGAATAGCCTATGAAGTCCACTTTATTCGGAAATAACTTTGTATAATCTTGTATAACTGGTAAACGTTAAGCGATAGATGAAAACGTACCACACAAAAAATGCAGATCTTTTTAAAACACACAATGTACTTAAAATAGTTTTTTTTGTGGCATCAGCCGTTTCCGAGATATCCGTTATTAATAGTTCGATTTGTTCAACACTGTCATTCTTCTAAGTCCCATCGATGTTCAGTTGTTTCTGGCGATTTCATGGAAACAGTTGGAATTTTAAGGCCAGCATATAGCGTCCATTTGACTATCGCTGTTCTCTTTGTATCTATAACGAAATGTGTAAAGTAGCTATTTTTGCAAAGGTTTATCGGATTAAAATGAAGTAGTTAGAAAAATAAACTACAGTAAGAATAATTTGTATACCCACTGATAAACGATAGAGGGTAAAGAAAGTTATGTGAATGTAACACATTTGATTGTTTTCTTGAGTGCTATTAAACCTAACGTATATATGGTAATTTAAAGTCTACGGCGTCTAAATCTACCGCGCTACTCCTCTAAACATGAAATGTGGCCACAGGGTCGGTAGCAAATCTTGACTTGTGCACGTTTTAAGGAGCTTTTGTGCATGCGCAACTGGACGACGTAATTACCTTATGGGCCAAATCGTGTACACTTGAAGGCATGCAAGAAGCTTCTCCATTGCTGTTTCCATACTATCACCATAATTTTACATCAATGCCACTATAGATGGTAGCACTATGGCAGAAGAAATAAAGTTCTGTATACACGAGAAGTAGGTAATGTGCCCGAACGTGGACACTTTTCCTGGTTTTTCCAGACTATCGCTACTCCAAAATTACAATTTAATTTACAGATTACTTTTCTTGCCACCAAACGCTGCACTTAATTATATACACAACAACAAACATCCACAAAAACACCCTTTCTTTCGTCAGTATTATATTGTTATTAATTATAATTATTTATTGTCATCATTATTATTGTTGGGAGCGGCTGCAGTTGTATATCAGTTTTTCACAATCATAACTATTATGCAGCAGATGGTATTTCACATTTTCAGGGCTGTCTGACTAAAATTTTGTGTATACCCAAAACGTATACTCACGAGCCGCTACTGCTTATAGATCTGCCTCACGGAACAGTCACGTGCATTCTGTATGCAGGGTTCAACCAACTCACAGCATGGCGAGCTTCCTTCGGTTTCCGGTGTGATTTCCAGGAGCCATTCCGGCCAACCACAACGTTATGTCGTGGGTTACAGTTTCATTTATATTTTCGATGATCACTAAAGCACATTTGCTGATCGATCAGTTTGTAATTAAAAACAAATGGTTTCCGGTGTATCCAGAATGACTCAGTTTTCTTTTGTCTTCTGTGATGACGGGGTTTTGAGTACATGGTTTTATACTCTTTTAACTTTCTGTTTAATAAGTTCTGACGTTGTTTACTGATTTTAACTTAGGTTGATTCCATATCCACATCTCTACTGTAAAATAGTAGTAATACAGTAAAATATTAGAGACCAGAAACACTTAATGGACAAAATGGATTCAATAATTTAATAGCTGACTTACTCGGCAAGGTGGCTTTTAATTCTCGAATGAGATTCCATTAATATCACAGAAACCATCTACCACATCTTTTATTATGTTATGAAATTATTGTACAAGATCTAGAATAGTTTTGGGTTTAATTCTCCCTTTTATACCTTATGTTCCTCTCTACCATAGAACCAGGGCTCGAATCAAACGTTTTTACGAGGGGGCAAGTGAAATGTAGGTGTAATGTACTAACATGTATCTCGTATAAAAATAACTGTAGTAATACCAGTCAGTTGAAAAGAAAACTTTTCGAACGTATATAAATATTCCAAATAATAAGAATACACTCAACGAATTTACAGGAACATTAATGATGCAAGATTCTTTCACTCTGGTCGAGAAGATTCTTTAGACACGGTCAGTTATAATGAAACAAACGCTAGTGTTTCCGTTTTCATCCAATTCTGGATTTAGTAAGAGTACAGTTCGTGAACCCCTTTCATATTACTTTGTATCAGTTCCTTCAATGATTCACCAATAATAGTAAATTACGATACGAGTGTTAAAACCACTTTTAACACGTGTACCATATACTATTTTTTGGACAGCACTCGAATTTGTAAAATATCAATACAATAATATTATATTGATTCCTGAAATTAAGAGAAATCACGTTTAGAGCGAGATCAACTCACGTGTAAAGCGAGAGAGATTCTTGAAACAAGAGAAATGACGTTAAAAACGAGATCAACTCTCGTGTGCAGGGAGATGTCAGTTGTTTTGTTGATTCGCTAGCAGTGACTTTTGGTGAAATTGTTTTCAACATGTTTTGCCTTACACCAGGCAATGAAGCGATTAAATATGATATATTGCTTTCTAATTTTTTTTTTTTTTTTGTAAATAGTTCTAGTGTTATTTCTTCTGCTGCTTCTGTAATTTCACTTAACTCTTCTATTTCAGTTTCTTCTGAATTTATAATTTCCGCCATTTAATATTTATGCAGGCTAAATTAGATAAAAGAATAACGCGTTAGGTCTAAGAAAGCACAAGGCTGCCAATATAATAAATTAAAAGACATAATGAAAAGTAAAACCTAGTCAAACCAAGTCGAGTTATCAAACATGTGCAAATACAAAGGGTAATTGAAACCAAAGTTGGTCACAATGGAGTGGTATAGCAACTTTATTACACTACTGCGATAATGTAAAGCATTTAGTTCACATGCACTGTGTTAAAAGTTCTACTTTTAGGTCATGCTGTCTGAAAATTATATTTTCTTCACCTTCTTGAAGCACCACCGAGCGAGGTGGCTTCGCGGTAACGTGCAAGGCTCGCATTCAGGAGGTCCTGGGCTCATTCCTCACACTGGCCAGTCTACCAATGGGCTTTCGTGGTTTTCCCTGGTCGGCAAGGCATATGCTAGGGTGGTTTCGCTTTCACCACGAAATTTCGCTCCCTCATTCCCTATCATTTCGCTTCCCTTTTGATGTTTCAGGTGGTCTCAGGGGCTGTGCAGTGTCGATCGTGTCGGACAGATGGCGCAAATGATTGTTCGTTGAAAAGTTCTCCTCGGTCCTGTCAGATGGCCTTCTCTGAGGCGCCCCAGGTGGGTCGAATTTTCCCGATTCCGCCAGAGGGAAGCCTTCGCCGAGCAGCCCGCCGGTATACCGGTTCATCAAGCATGGAGTCATTAGGGACCTCTGCGCGTCTCTATCGACCGGCCTATAACCTCCTGCGGTACTTTCACGTCATCCGTTCCCCCTGACGGTGGTAAGCAGAAAACATCCACGTTGGATCGAGGTGCGAGGTATCCCCTCCGTTCCCTGGTCGTAGTCCTAGTCTTGAACTGTCGATATTCTTTTAACATTTTCGCAATAAAGTGTCGGAGTTTGAAGGCACTAATTTTAAAGTGTTAATATAAGGACTCGATGTTTTCATCACCAAATGATACTAATTCATTTTCTTCCTATGGACACCACATTTTCTTTAACTTCACACCCTTTAAAAATGAACTAGGGCTTGAAAATTATCCACTAATCCTTGAAGAAATTGTTTACAATTTGTGAACGATGTGCTCAAAGGTTCGGAGATGAATTATAGTTTTTAATGTTTTTGTAACTGAATATTCGACTAGGGCGGTTTGAAGATGAATGCCATGTTTGTCTTTTATTGCAGTCAATGCATCAATGCAGTTATATTTCTGAAGATGCAATTATAACGTCAGAGTTTCTCAACTGCAGATAAAGTGACAGTGTTTTCAGAACATTCCTAAGTAGAACCTGTTCCATGAAGTCATTTTCTGGAGAAATCCATGAAATTTTGCTCTGCTATGGGAAAGCAATGAACGATTTTTCTCGATTTGTAAAATACTCAATAAGCGATGTATAACTTGGCATCAAAGACGTCGCGGTAGTGCATGAGGAACGAATATAAAATATCTTTTTAAGTTCAAGTCATAATGTTGTGACTAGAGACAGGCAAAATGTTACGAAAAGTATGCCAAAATATGAAGAAAACAATTATTCTAAAATATTAGAAATATATAATTTTTTAAAATTATAATATCTTGTACTTTAAGGATTTAGAGCAGGTTCACTCATTACTTAAAACAAAAACAAAATATTATGTGTTACATTCACATGAATTTCTCTCTCCTCTATCGGTTATTGGTTGGTATAGGATTCTATAAGTTATAGTTTGTTCAACGGAGGGGGACACCTACAGAGATCTATTATGCCTACTACTCCCCAGGAGGAAGGGATGAAGTGAAGGAAGCACACAGGAGACTACAGGCTGTAGGCAGACAGGCCATAGAGACACGCGGAAGTCCCTAATATTTCCAAGCTCGCAGACCCGTGTGTCACCCCCGGAGCCGCCGAGAGAGGGCAGCCCTCTGTATCCACGGGAAGTATTCTTATCAGTGCGCATGCATCCGCGGCATCTATCCGGCACCGCCATACACCACAAGACCTAGAAGCAGACCTGAAAGACGAGAAGAAAACGGAATGATAGGGTAATGACGGAAAAGAAATCGTGGTGGAGAACAAACCATCCCTGCATCCGCCTGCCGACCCTGGGAAAACTACGATAAACCTATGGGTCAGTGGACGGTCGCCGGGGATTGAACTCGGGAGCTTCTGAATTCGAGCCACAGGCGTTGCCGCCTGAGCCATCCTGCTCGGTTATTAGAGGGTATACAAATTATATTTTCCTATCTACTTCATTTAATCGAGATAAAACTTTCCAGAAATAGCTACATTACACGCTTCATTATAGATACAAAGAGAACAGCGATAGTCAAATGTTTAACAACTGGACGCTATATGCTGGCCTTAAAATTCCATACTGTTTCCATGACATCGCGAGAAACAAGTGAATGTTGGTGAAATAAATTGTGTTTTAAAGCTATATACATTCTTTGTGTAGTACGTTTTCGTCTATCGCTTAACTTTTACCCGTTATACAAGATTATACAAATTTCCTTCCGAATGAAGAGGACTTCACAGGCTATTCCCAAAAAGCTCAAGATATACATTTTATCTGTCATGTAAATATCTTTCATATGCGATATTTTAATCAAAACGTTAGAGCCATATTTTTAAAAAATTAAAACTTTCCAAAAATATTCCATGTTAAAGGTACTTGAGGTGGGGGGGATTTTCTTGAAAGTCTTCGTTTCGCATCCTTAGAAGATACTAAACTCAAATACCACTTTGGTATTTGTTCGACTTTTCGTTTTTGAGTTATGCTGTTCAAACACACACACACACACACACACACACACACACACACACACACACACACACACACACAGAGGGACGTGTTTCCAAGAATGTATTATTTGGATTCAGGTCACCTCAAAACAGATATTTCCGGTGAAATCTCGGTATCGAACTTTTGGGTGGAATGCAATACTTCTCCTACTTACTACTTAGTAGAAAATCATGTTTAGAGAAAGTCATGTAACACAAGATTTTTTAAATCTTTGGTTCTATAATGCAGAAGACGAAAAAAGCAATCAAGAATTCCTAAATGAAATAAATAATTTAATTACAGTCCTAATTGGATGCTATAATTAACTGAACATTTTCTCTGCCGTTAAAAATACATGAACGTTGAACCAAACATGTTTGGAGTAAAAACAAACAAAACAAACAAATACGTGTCATGGTCTATGACGTCATGCACAGTACTGAAAGTCCACACATTTTATACGCATGCTTGAATATTTATATTATTTTTATTTCTTTTTCACGAGATTTTAAAATAAAAAATAAAATGAAAATACATATGAGATGATTTTTTTTTGTATAAAATATTTCGTTTCTTGAGACAACTTTAGCCAATATTGCAAAATAACAAATTATTACTTTGTTCAGTAGACAGGAGAGAGAATTGAATTGAATTGTGTTTTATTTATGGACACTCTTTAACTGCTGTGGTCCTTAGCGTCTCATTCTATATTGGGCGTGAAAGACCGGTAATTTACTCAGAGGCCTCTTTATCAGGCTTGAGGTTCTTTTACGTGCCGTAAATCTACGACACGGGACCACCGGCTTTACTTCCGTTCCGAAGGAAGCCATGCTAAGGATTTTTACGCCCGAAAAAATCCATCGCCCTCCGCCGGGTTTGAGCCCACGACCTCGGGAACTAGAGGCTAGCATGGTAACCACTACATCACGGAGGACGACAAGAGAGAGGGAGAGGGTAGATACTCTCACAGTTCTACTGTTATTGGAAATGTTTGTGAGATATCATTTGCGTTTATAGACTAAATTCTAAGAAATTACACCCCAAATTAAAGAAAAGAGAAAGAAGGGTTTCGATGTGCGCACCAAGCGCAGGCAAACAAATCGGAGTTCTGGAAGGCAGCTGTATGTTTTGCTTACTCTTAAACGAACTAAATTGAAATTCTAAAATGGGGTATAGGTACAATGGTGGGTGAAACTTCGCGCACTGCGACCTAAATCTATTGCGGCTAGCACCCCCCAGGAGGAAGGAATGAAATGAAGGAACCACAGGAGGCTACAGGCTGCAGGCACATAGTGCGCCAAGTCCCTAACATTTCCTGGCTCGAAGACCCGTTCCACTTCTGGTGCTTCTCAGAGAGAGCGATGAACGACCCGTTCAACCAAGCAGCCCTCTTATGTCCACGGAGAATACTCTTTCCTTGGAGCAAGCATCCGCGCCATCTATCCGGCACCGCCTAACGCCACGAAACCTAGAAATACACCTGAAACATGAAAGGGAAATGATGGAAAGCAAATTGTAGTAGATGAGGTTTTCCCTACCGACCAGGGAAACCATCAAAAACCTAAGATCAGAGCAGGCGGTCGACGGGAGTCAATACACCTCGGAGGACGACGCCAACGCGCTCTGCTTAAAACTCAACAAAAATGATCAACTATTTTTATGCTTAGCGTTCCTTTAAGTGGACAGGCTGCGTGGAACGATGAATGTATGAAGTGAATTTGCAATTATTGACCAACTTGATATTCTTTTATGGGCAACAGTGTTTTTACTTTCTCACCACCCGCTTATTGTACGTAGAATAAGTGTTGTATTCCAACAAAAAATTCGATATCGGGTTTTCATTGATATACATGTTTTGAGATCCCCTAAATAAAAATTTAGAAATGACTCGCCCGTGTCAGTTGTGTGCGCGCGCGCGTGCGTACTTACTTGGCAGTGTAATTATTTCTATATAACGTCCGCGTTTTGCATGTTTCAATGATACAAGCACAGGCGTTTTAAAGGGCGGTAATTTATTCCTTTACGCTTCTGCGTAATTTATTCTTTCCTGGTTAAATAGTAATGAAAATAATTTTATATGGGAAAATATTTCAGCTAAAATCCGCCCCAGAGGAAAGTATTTTTTCAGAAAGGGAATCTTTCTTCCTTTCTCCACCACGTACCTAGTAGGAAGAGAAGGTATTGCATTTTACCCAAAAATTCATACCGAGATTTCACCGGAAATACAATGTTTTGAGGCCCCTGAATAAAATTAAAAAAAAGTATTTTTAGAAAAAGGTCTGTGCACGCCTATGTGTCTTTCTGTGTCTGTTTGTGAACAGCATAACTCAAAAACGAAAAGTCGGATAAGCACACCAAACTTGGTATTTAGGTTTAGTACATTCCAAAGATGTGATACGAAGATTTTCAAAAATATCCCCCACCTCAAACTATCTTAGTGATTAGCTAGACGGAGGGGGGGCCTCAGCCACCGGGGCTCAGCACCTCACATAGGTCATTGTAAGCCCTTTGTGACTTACGTGACCCTTGGGAGGAAGGGATAAGAGAAGACCAGATCCGGACGACGGGCTCCCTAATGATTCCAAACAGACATAAATACTGACGTCGGCACCGTCATCAGCCCGCGGGACCCAGAATGACGAGCCCATCAAGAGGGGCAGCAGCCGGCCATCCAAGCGCCAGCGAGAAACCTTGACACAGTGCAAATTCCATCGTCCCGCCACCACGCACCAATCGCCGTCGCCTGGTCTTGCTGCCCTGAAACACATGAAGAGTGAAACAGATGAAATGAAATATAGAGATCTTCAGTATCTTCCAGGGATGAGACGAGAAGATTCTCAAGAGAATCCCCGCAACCCAAATTACCCTTTACATGGAAAATATTTCATTGGTTTTTTTATTTTTTCAAGCTTGAATTTTTGGTGCATGATCTAACCTCTTCATTCCGAATGAAGTTATTGAATAATTTTGTATAACTGATAAATCGTAAGAGATAGATAGAAACCTACTGCACACAAAATGTAAATTTCATTAAAACACACAATTTATGCAAAATTTTAGGTGGCATTAAGCATTTCCGAGATATTCTTTGTCATTGGTCTGAATTTTCAAATAGTTAATACTTTTTCTTCAACTGCTAAGTTCACTATTAATTGTTTGATCACGCATCATCGCCATCACATGGCGACCCAATTTTAAAGATGAGCCTACTGTATGCCCCTTCTGCATACAACGTAATGTGCAATAAAAGCATTTCTGCAAACACTTATTTCGGTAAAAGAGAAGCAGATGGAGGAATAGTTTATGAAAGAGGGATTAGAGAAGGTCATGTGATTGTAACACACCAGAATTTCACTTTTGGACTTCATAGAGAATTACTGGATAAGATCTTAATATGTTTTATAAAATCACGCGTTTTCCTTGTTATAGGCTATTTAACCGAAGAAACTATGATACGGAGAAGGACACTTCGCCCACTTCGACCCAAGTCTACCTTTCCCCAGGAGGAACCGGGCAGACAGGTCACAGAGACGCGCAAAGGTCCCTAACGATTCCAAGCTTGAAGACCCGACCGCACCGTCGGACTACTCACGAAGCTTCTCTCTGGCGGGATCGGAGAGAACTTCACCCACCGTAGTCGGCTCAAAGAAGGCTACCATCCAGCGGGGCTGAGAAGAAGTTTACAGTAAGCAAGCATCTGCACTATCTGTCCGACACCGACTGGCACTGCACAGCCTCAAAGCCCACCTGAAGTGTGAAAGGGGAAACGAAATGAGGGGACAGGAAGTTCGTGGTAGAATGGGAACCACCCCAGCATTCTCCTACCAACCCGAAGAAGCC
This sequence comes from Deroplatys truncata, assembly GCA_030765065.1. Taxonomy (NCBI): domain Eukaryota; kingdom Metazoa; phylum Arthropoda; class Insecta; order Mantodea; family Mantidae; genus Deroplatys; species Deroplatys truncata. The sequence continues at coordinate 24,944,024 of CM060987.1, forward strand.
ACTAAATAATCCGGACCGACAGGAATCGAACCCGGAACCTCCGAATGTGAGACCCACGCGTTAACGCGGAGCCATCTGTTTCGGTAACCGAAGCAACTATGGGACGAAGAAACGAAGGCGCAAATTTGAAGCATTTTAACTGCACTACATTAACCCTAAGCACTAGGACATAGTGCAAAACTAATGATATGTACCTGCAGTTTTTATATTTACTGTAAAGTATATTTTATAAAATTAAAAGCCATGTTTAATAAACAATAATTTGCAAAACCTTCATTTATACACGAGAAAAAAGAAGCTTGGTACCATTCACTGTCACATTTGATATCACATACCTTAGTGTTGGAGGTTGCTGTGACGTGTAGAATTTCTGGCAAAATAAAGTACATAATGTGTGTACTGCAACCTTGGTGTAAGATGGTTTCGGGTTGTCATCATAAAGCGATTAGTAACATTATTATTATTATTATTATTATTATTATTATTATTATTATTATTATTATTATTATTTGCAAATGTTTGTCACGGGCTTTCTAGTTAAAACAAACTACATTAGATGTGAAAAAGTTGCCGGTCTCTTGAGCAGTTATGTTTTTTCAGAGTCCCTTCGAGTGAGCGCGCGGTTCACAACCGTCAACTTCTGTGCGCTGCTTTGGATAACTATACCTTGTTCACTATAAGCTGAAAGCAGAAGTAAACAAAACTTAAATGTATCACTCCGCCGAGCACATGGCAGCACCACGTGGAGGATGACGGGAATTAAGTGTCCGTGAGAGGAAGTTGCTTCAGCAGAATGCGAATACTGTATGTTGCGCAGTTTGGGAATCATTAGCTTTTAAACACTGTATGTCTTATTCCTATATTTTGCCTTATAACCAGGGTTAGGGTTTTTAGATGCGAACCTTTTTTCTTAGGGTAAGTTAAAGCTGTGCGGAAAGATATCACAGTGTGAAATTTTGTTTCTAGTTGCAAAAAGAGGCATTTTTTCTCGCACCTTTTACCCTTTTTTGGGACCTTTACCCCGTTTTGACACCTTTATCCCATTTCCCCCCCCAACCATGCCCATAATACCCATTTCCTCCCTTTTTTCATTTAAGTTTCATTCCAATTTAGTCTTTAACTTTCAATTAACGTCTCCTCAGCTTGCTATGTACGTGCGAATAGTAAGCCTACCTCTTTCAGCAAACGCCGCGCGGGAATTGAAAGCACACCCGCAACAATGGAAAATAATTGTGTGTTCGACGAAAACCTCTTTCTCTCGCTTTACCGCTACAAAGTAGTCCGCAATAATGCGATTGACAATGAGTGATTCTATCCCACCAGAATCAGTAGCCTGCTGTTCGTGAATGTGAGTTTGTTACTGTGAGAAACGTCATCTGTTTGCGTGGAGGCGAAGGCTGGGCACGCAGAGACGGCAGTAACCCCACCCGCGCAGTTCCGAGAATTATTAAGACTAGGTTCTGCTCGAAACTACTAGAAATCGCTGAGACTGAAGTTCCAGCATGAATGAGAACATTCTGGTAATTGTCGCGGTGTTATAAGAGATTTGGACAGCGATTGAGCGCAAGAGTGAGTTGTGTGACAGTCGCATTGTGTTAGCAAGTGAACTAGTGTTAGCTCTCAAACGAGTGTACTAGTACTAGATTTTACCACCACAAAGGTGTCCAGTGATCGATATATTGTTCTGGCTGAGGAATTCAAACAAGATTTCATAGGCACTGATGGAACTGTTATGCGATGTACTATTTGTGATTCAGGAATTTTATTAGATGAAAAACACCAGCGAGATCGCATCAAATAACACATTTCCATTTCTAAGCGTCAAATGAACAAGACTCTTCAAGCAAACAAATCACGGCAACCTCTATTACAAAATCCGTTTCAACAGAGTTCTTCAAAAAGCCACAATTTGAAGGAATTAAACATTGATTTGTGTGCAGCTCTTACACAAGCAGGAATTCCACTCTCAAAAGGTGAACCATCCAGCCTTCAAGAGATTTCTTGAAAAATACACAAAGATGTCAATGCCCGATGAGCGTAGTTTAAGAAAAAACTACATGGAGCCTGTTTACCAAGAAACCATAGAAAGAATCAGGGAGAAAGTGTCTGATTGCGATGTGGAAACCATTGTGGATGAAACCATAGACTCAATGGAACGATATATTTTGAATTTCAGTTTTACCCTTAGTAGGGGAGAAAGTTAAGCCCATGTTGTTAAAAATGTACGAGCTGCAGAAAGCCAATGCCAGTACAGTAATGCAATCCATTATGGACTTCTGTCAGAAACGCCTACTGTTATCGAGTTTGAAAAACTTCTTCTTGTGGTTACGGACCAGGCTCCATACAAGGTTTCAGCTGTTAACCAATTGAAACCTTTATTTCCTAACTTGAAGGAATAGAGGAAAGAGAAATCGTTGAATTAGATAAGGGAATGCACTACTGAAATTAACCTAAAATCTCAATAAATCGCAAAAAAAAAAAAAAAAAAAAAAAATTATGTTCCCAAAAAATTCTCCATTGCTTGTAGTTTTAGAATCCACTTTTATTTTTGACCTAGCGAACGTTTCAGGATCGTTACGAGATTTTAAAATACCCTTGCGCATTTGGTTGCTAGCTGTTTATATTTTTAAAACTTGATTTTAAGGCGTTTCTTATTTTCACCATTTCTGCATATTCAAAATGTTCCACACGATGTAGTTTTCATCCATTCATATTGACAGTTTTTATGCTTATTTCATAAACACAAATAAATAAAACTGTCATATAACTTTTCTGTGTAATGAATAGTTTTTGCGCTACTAATTTTTGAAGATAACGATATATAAAAAAACAACGAAAAAAACTGCAAATACAAAACTGCAAAACTTTTTTCTCTCTTAAACAAAGAATGGTAGAAAAAAAATTATACGACAGATTTATAGTTCCTTGACATAGAAGCAACATAAGATTTTTTTTTGTTGAAAATGCATCATGTGTTGCATTTTGCATATACCCATAATTTTATGTTTTGAAAATCAACAACTTGAAAACTAATTAAGATTTGGGATTGAACTTCACAAAACGATTATATCTAAAGAAGAAAATAAAATTTCAGCCCAATTGAATGGATAGTTTAGAAAATGGCAATTTCAGTTGTTCATCCCCTTAAATAAACCAGCACCTTATTGTCCCCTTTTTTTTACCTTATTTGAGCACCTTTTCCCTTCCTTTTTTCATCTGAAATTTGCACCTAAAAATCCTAACCCTGCTTATAACACATAATGCTAAAAGTAGACAAATATAAGTTGTACCTGAACAGTTCGGCATCTATGATTAAAGGTACTGGATTAAACTGTTCTTAACTTCAGGCTTTAGAAATCATTCATTTAATGACTAATATCAGTATACCACCTTTGCTTTAACCTTTTATGAGACAACAAGTTAAATAACGAATAGCCATATATGTTAAAACACAACAGAAAACAAACGCGATCCAAGCTATCTGAGCAACAATTCTGCATCACTAACAAAGAAGTTCAATTATTGATAAACAATGGCCAACCATATGCATTGTCGCTTAAAGGTGGATACCTTTCACAGAATTTGTGAAAAGCATTCAACACAATTGTCTTCTTTCCGTTTCCCGCGTTTGTTTTCCACAGTGGCGGAAGATTCTCAGCCGGAAACTGGAAACGAACTGCAGCGCCTGCGCGTAGCCTCTTAAACCCTGTGATATAACGGTTCATGTAGTTATAGGTGAAGCAACAAACACATTTAGTTTCATAAATTGAACTGTTACACTAATGAGATTTTTTAAATGTCTCTGCACGAGAATAACCACAAAATGTTACGATCTGAACTGTTTTTTTTTTGTAGAGGAAGAGACGACATGCTAAGCGGGAAAGATTGTAGTTTGTCCACCAGCCAATGAGGTGCTGTCTTGTCACGTGGTTTTGTTTACTTCTCCTCTCAGCTTATAGTGAAAAAGGTTTACATATTATACACGACACAAGACGCTGATGTGGGCTAAGTCCACACCGTGCTTAAACTGCTGAACTTAGTTTGATTCTCGGTAGAGTGGATTATCTTTTATTTTAACAACTCGTTTTACTATAATGTAGTTAAATAATATTTCTTGTGTCATTTAGTATACTTACGAATATAATTACAACAATGCTGAAATGTGTGGTTATAAACTTAATTTGACTACGAAACCTCCTCCCGACCGATGAATTATGCCATAGTTGTCACCTACCCGTACGACAGACTACTAAATAAACGCCACGTACATGAAAAATAAAGAAAACCAATTATATTTTTACTAATGTATTTAAAATAAAATACATAGGAGTGACTCCACGAAGATTTGAAATTGCAGCCTCAGAAACAATAAGCTGTCTACCACTGAGCAGAGTCCTTCAGTAAGCTTAGCACTGCAACGAGCTTTAGTCCGTCATACTCCACTTGAGAATCATAAATCAATAAAGTGTGTTTTGATTACACATATCAGTATCAAAACACCCTGAACATCTGTCTGTTTGAAATTTCGTATATGAATTATTTTCTCGGAAGACTTTTGTGACTACAGTTATGTTCCCCATTATAACTACTACAACAATATACACAGTCTTGTGAACAAGCCCTGGCTGACCCGAGCGCTCACGGAACTAGCCAGTTCAAGCTCCGTCTGTCAGACGCCGGCCAGTTTTAAATAGATCGGTTCATCTCTCATATATTGAAAGTGGGTGGCAATCAGACACCACATACCCCTATTAGAATGCGCACATGCTCATACCCAAGAACACGACTAACTGAAATTCGAATCTAGGTCCTCTGCCAGTGCAACCCAAGTACAAAAGGTCTCGGTGAGCCTGTATACCAACTTTTATTTTACATTTTGTAAGCCTATCTATCCATATGGAGGTTTTACAGCTACATTGTGTGATAAGATGTTTTGTAAATGTACGAGTGTGAGATTATACAGTATTTTATTTACTTTTAACGTAGCATTTCATTAATTTCAGAAGATGTTAGGCGGTTTCCAGGTACTTCTGTCATACTTGGGCGCATGTCATGGCAATATAAGTAAAATAGGAAAGGTAATAAACTAATAATAATAATAATAATAATAATAATAATAATAATAATAAACGAAGGAGAATGTCAAAACAAAAATACGGTCTGTGAAGAGCAGACACTGAATTTCCAAGCATTAAAATCAGGACGAAAGGACATTAGATTGAACCGTTGCTGGACTTTACGCATGACGTCGTAGATAACAACTGGCCCGGTTCAGGCTTAATTTGAAAAATGTGTGTCGGGCTCGGGCCGGTCCCAGGCTTGAAAGTAAACACTAACAAATTTAATTTAATATTCAACATATACTCATTATTGTAACTTTTGAAAAAGAAAATAACCCAAAAAACGTTTCCACGTAAACGAAAAGTAAAGACGAAAAAAGTTAATTTATCACATTTTCTTGGTCCGCGATGTCGAGGTTCCCAGAATAGCACAGTTACCGCAGCATACGCATATCCAATGCAGTAGTAATACTAGTAATATTAAATAAATGCTCGTTTCGGCCAATCGCGATTAACGTTACACAGCACGGTAGCTGCAAACCCCGCCTCCCTCCGTCACATGCTGGGCAGATGGCAATAATAGGGGCGGGATATGGTCAGTAACACAGCATGCCGTCAAAATGCCACTTACCACATGAGGATTTCAGGACATCAGTCACAACTGTTTCTGTAAAGTGGGTCCTCAGTTGGTACCAAGAATCTGAGTGCATCCTTTACCAGACCCCAGCAGCGGAACAAATTACCATGCCAGTACCGGAAATCGAACCCTCGTACCCCGCACCGCAGGGAGCAGCACTTCATGGACTAATGATGACAATAGATTAAAAATACACGACTTGTGTGAAAAATCAATTAATTATCTACCAATAATAATAATAATAATAATAATAATAATAATAATAATAATAATGCACGATTTGTGTGAAAAATAAATTATATACCAATAATAATAACAATAATGCAGGGCTTGTGTGAAAAATCAGTTATCAGTAATAATAATAATAATAATAATAATAATAATAATAATAGTAATAATAATAATACACGGCTTGTGTGAAAGATCAATTAATTATCACCAATAATAATAATAATAATAATAATAATAATAATACACGACTTGTGTGAAAGATCAATTAATTATCACCAATAATAATAATAATAAGAATAATAATACACAGCTTGCGTGAAAAATCAATTAATTATCACTAAACTTCGGATATTTAGGTTTTTACCTATTGTTTTCCTTTACAGGCTATTGAGCCTAACATAGATAATTGCACATTTTACTATTACACATATAATTGTCGTCCTCCGTGGGCTAGGGGTACCGTGCTAGCCTCTAGTTCCCGAGGTCACGGGTTCAAGCCGGCGAAGGGCGATGGATTTTTTTTCTCGGAAGGGAAGTAAAGCCGGTGGTCCCGTGTCGTAGATTTACGGCACGTAAAAGAACCTCGAGCCTGATAAGAGGCCTCTGAGCAAAATTTCTGGTCTTTCACGCCCAATATAGAATGGGACGTTAAGGACCATAGTAGTTAAAGAGCGTCCATAAATAAAACTCAATTTAACACATATAAATGACCTAAAAAGGTATTAACGAACTTTTATAGTGCCTATGGCACCTATTTCAACATAAATGTTAATTTCTACCTTTTGGTGCCTATAAACCCCTTTTAAAAAACTATCAATGAATTTATTCAGTACACTGTTGTATTCAATAAATAATTATTTAATCAACAACAAACCTTTCATTGACTGGATACTTATTTGATTTATGTTTGATAAAATGCGCCGTGGTGTCGTTTTTAAAAGGCTTAGCGCAACAATAAATATAGCAACAATCAGTGAAACCTTAAGGTGCCGCATGCGAAATCGGAACTTCGACAATGGAATAGAATAACAACAATTGGCCCACGTCTGGTTCTCAGAAAGAGTTATTTAAAAATAAGGCAAAATGTCGGTTTGTGTTCATAATATAACTATATTAAAGTCTTTGGTGCTGTGTTAATTTTTCTGCTAGTGCTGCAAAATGCCTAAGAACAAATCTACCAAAAGTGCATTAATAAGTACATGGGTTTCAGATTTCCAGTCTTATATAACAGATGGGAATATAATCTTCTGTCAGCTCTGCAATAAAGAGGTAAGCTTTTTACTGTATTTTCTGTCATTTTTATTATTCACATGAGACCACGTATGTTAACTATCGCGATTAATTGTACCGTATGACTTTTTCTTCTATCTGAAAGTAATCTGAAATTTGTTTGATATTTTATTAAGTCCAATACTGGGATCTTAACAGTACAACAGATCAGGACAATACTAATTTTGTAAAAGACAATTTTTTTAAGTGATACTAATTTTTATGTAAATTATATTGGTTATTCATTTTAATTTTTAATTATTTTAACAAAATATGATTTACCGACATTAAAATATATTTATAAATATATTATTCTATATAAGGAGTCACTTGGTGCAACACGAGAAAACTTCAATGCATCAAGAAAATTCTAAAAAGAAAGATTCTCAGAAGCAAACTTTACTTACACAGCCCATACCCTCAAAAATAAAATTCTAGTTCTATTTTGATATGTGTAAAGCATTCGCTGCAGCCAACATTCCTTGGAATGTAGTTGAAAATACAATAATGAAGTAATTTTTAGAAGAGTGTTGCAGAGAAAGAATACCCTCCGAATCGACACTTAGAAAAAAGTATCTTGAGATGGTATATAAATCACAGCTGAATGAAATAAGGTCAGAAATAGGAGATTCCTACATCTGGATTTCTGTAGATGAAAAATCACAGACGACCTGGGGCGAAGTATATCAAATTTAATCGTAGGGAAATTAGATGAAGAAAATTATGGAAATTCGCATTTGATTTGTTCGAAGGTGTTGGAGAAAACTAATGCTCAATCAGTTGCCTACTTCGTAAACTCCGGACTAAACGTACTGTATCCGAATGGTGTAAAGGATGAAAAGGTGTTGTTGCTGTACACTGATGCAGCACCATATATGATAGCAGCTGGGAAACTTTTGAAGGTATTTTTCAGCATTTAACACACGTTACTTGCCTGGCTCATGCACTTCATCGAGTAGCAGTTCGAAACCAGTTTCCCAAAATCAATAATTTAATATCCTCCATAAAGAAAGTATTTTTAAAGTCAAATTCTAGAATTGCAGCTTTCAAAGAAAGATGTCCCAATCTGCCTTTGCCACCAGCGCCTATTTTGACAAGATGGGGTACGTGGCTGCAGGCTGTGAAGTATTACAGTGAGAACATTGACAGTGTTTGAAGAGGTTGTAAATGGTTTTTAGGAAGAAGAATCGCAGTGTATTAAGGTTGCCCTAATGTCCTACGAGATAAAAGTTTGAGACAGGATCTGTCATATATTCGCGCTAATTTCACATTTTTAGCAGATACTATAAAGCAATTAAAATCATCAAAGCTCAGTCTCACTGAATCAATCACATTATTTACAAGAGCAGAAAGTCAGTTAAACAAAGCTGTTGGTGAGGTTGGGAAAATTGTTTCCAAAAAACTACAAATGGTGCTCGCCAAAAATTCTGGACATACGGTTCTGAAAGGAGTATCAGATATTTTAAGCGCACGCGAGGCAGATCTCCCTACAGGATTTAATCCGCATATGGTTTCTCTTTTCAAATATGTTCCAGTCACCACTGCAGACATTGAGAGATCTTTTTCAGCATTTAAGCTAATTCTGACCGACAAAAGACCTAAACTTACCCCACATCTTCAGGAAATGCTTCTTGTTATTTATTGTGCACAAAATTACGGCCAAAAGTGATATTGAAGAATCTGTCATTTAAAAAATAACAATGTTACATTAAATTTTAAAATTCATGTAAGACACAATTTTATCCTTTATATTTTAATTAACTGACATTGACACAGATTTTTATAGAATGGTTGTTCAATTACTATATTATCTATCCTGCTGTATTTAAGTGCGTTTTGAAATAAAACATTAATCACTGTGTTTTGCATGGCGTGATGCATAAAATTTGTTTATTTATTGTGCCTATTAAAGACCTATTTCCGTACTTTTAGGACCTTTTTAGGCGCCTAATATCACTTTTTAGGACCTAAAGATCCGCATTCTAATTATCACCAATAATAATAATAATAATAATAATAATAATAATAATAATAATAATAATAATAATAATAATAATAATAATAATAATACACGGCTTGTGGGAAAGATCAATTAATTATCTACCAATAATAATCATAATAAACCAATAACTGCAAAATAGTTTTATTTAAAGCAAAATTAGACAACTGGGCCGCGCGGGTGGTACAGTATAACCTATTCTCGGGCCAGATCGGGCCTAACAATTTCGGCCCTTGCAGATCTCTAGCAGACAGCACTCACTAAACCGTGCTTTTATCTGCCGTCAGTGATCCTTGGCCTCTCTGTTAGTTATATTCTTCGTATTGATAATGGTTTGAGTGTAGCTAACTTGAAACCTGCTTAAGAATTCCTATGTCTGATGATGTAGTAAATAATCATTCACGCGACAGATGCCAAATACAACCATTTACTACACTACGGAACAGTATTCTAATGTGCTATAAAACCAAAAGCCTTACGGTGGATAGCGCAGTGGTTCCCCTGGCGGATGAACGTTTGGAACTTTATTTTAATTAGGTTTTATTATTACGCGGAGTCATAAAATCTTGTATTGATACATTTGTCACACACGTATGTCCTAACGCTTCTAATAGATGTTCATTTGTATAATTCCGTTTGGTACTTTCCTTAATATTTGTTTAAGACCATCTGCCTCTTTAGTGAAATAATAGAAAGGAGATGTTCTGCGTTCAGAGGTGATTTGGTGAACCTTAGAAGGAATGTGTCTGCGCATGCGTGCAGGACACGTAAAGACGAAGTGCCATTAACGGGTCAAGTTGCCTCAATGGGCAGGAGTGGCAATGCAATCATGCTAATTTTAGAGAAGTGTGTTCTACAAGCGCTATCCTTGACTTAAAATCGATACCGAAGTACAATAATACCCTAATATGTATTTGTGCCAGTTTTGCTTTTCGGACCGGTAACTAAACAACTTTGTATTAAACCACAAATCTCCCAACTAAATATTGACAAGCACGACAATATGTCTTTATCGAGTGGTTTTATGGGCTGGGCTGGGCTGGGTTTAAACGATAAACCAACTCATTGTACGGAAAAAGCCATAAAAGAGAGTCCTAAACTGCTTCACTAAAGGATCCCAGACTTTTTGTGCTTTTTGGGGAACAATACAGCTCTAAACCGGAATGTTTCCATTCTCTGCATAAACCACTGACCTCAATAATCAACAGCCATGTTGAAAGAAAGTCACAGCTGCGCGGTTCCTGACTGTTGTAAAAAGAAAGGCAAGTTGTAAACGTGACAACTTCTAATAAGGTGAATGTCATAAATATTTTTGGTGCATGAACAGCTAAATAGTCTTTAAAGAGGCTGAACGCACCATGTGGTGCATATTGCAATAAGCTTTCAGGAGCGTGAGTATGGTCTATGTAAATTAGCAATAAAACTTTAGTAAACAAATCTTATATTTTACATTCATATGGCTTTCTCTACACCTTCTTCTGGAGATTATTCTTACAAAAATATATTCTTCCATCTACTTCTCTTTAATAGACATAACTGTTTACACAAATGCTTTCATTATGGGTAGAGGGCGATGCAGTAAGCTGAAGCGATATTTAAATCTTTAAAAGCTGATCGTGTATGTGATGGCTCCGAAATTCCACTGTTTCCATGACCACGAGAAAACAATTAATAGCGACTTAGCAATGGAAAAAAAAACATTAAGTATCTGAAAATACAAACCAATAACAAAGGATATCTCGGAGATGGTTACTGCCACAAAAATGACTAAATTGCGTGTCTTAATATCTACATTTTGTGTGCAGTAGGTAAGTTTATGTTTTACGAGCGAGGTGGCGCGCAGTAAAGTGTCCCACGTTCAATTCCCGGCGATCGCCCACTGTGACCCATGGCTTTTTGTGGTTTCCCCGGGTCGGCAGGCGAATGCTGGAGTGCTTCACCTTCTACTGCGACACTCCTGCCCCCGTTTCCTGCACCCATCATCTTCCTTGTCATCTGTTTCGGAGTTGTAGGACCAGGCGACGATGTTCGGCGGGTTGCGGATGGACGGTGGCTGTGCGCTCTGTGAAAGTTTCAGCTTGACGTCGTCCAGGGACTGCTCAGCTGGAACCCGCCTCTGGGTGCTTTCGAGTGGGAACTCTTTCGGGAGAGCCCGATAGAGTGGACTCGGGCGGCGTTCAATCTGGAAACATTAGAGACCCCGTTTGTGTTTGCGCCCGTCGTCGTCCGGATCTGGTCGCCCTTCGGGTCTCTCCCTCATCCCTCCCTCCCGGGGTCACGGTAGAAGCACAAGGGGCCGACTGGCCTGCGTGCGGTGCTGGTTCCTTTGTACCTTTATCCCTTACGGTTTAGCGTTATCTAATATTATATCAAATTCATTCCGAACGAAAAGGATTTCATAGGCTATACATAGAAAACTCAGCATATACAGTTTAAGCTTTTATACACTTTAAATTAGCCGGTTAACTATTTGTCCATTTGAGGGACTAATTTAATTTAAAGAATAGTCACAAGAACAGAATTGTTGGTGTAATTTTTTTACATTTATAATTTTTTTTCGTGGAAACCATGTAATTTAGGATAAATATCTTTACCTAATAAATGCAGCTAAAAATTCTATACAAGCATAAAACATTTCAAACTTCTAAGTTAAATAGATTTTGAGATAAGAGACCTGATGTTTAAAAACTAAAACTTACGGGAAATGGCAAAAAACAAGGTGAGCACATTGTTACATATCAATATACAAAGAGAGCCAAAAAACTACGAGCCGGTTGCGCCGTGTTTTTCCTGTCCGCGTCCTCGGCGCTCGTTGCCGTCTGTCGCTGTCATAGAAAGGCGCGGATGAAACCATACAACATTTTTAAAACTACTTTTAAAGGCTTTACTTACCAAATTTACGAAAGGAAATGCTGAAACTGGCCACCGTCGTTGTCCATACATTTTTGGCACCTCTTTAGGAAACTATCCATCACTCGCCGTACTTCACGTTGAGAAATGCTGGCAATTTCCTGGCAGATATTTTGTTTTAATTCTTCCAGGGTGTGTGGGTTTGTCTTGTACACTTTGTTTTAAGTTACCCCAAGATAGAAATCGCAGGGGGTTAGGTCGGGGGACTGAGGGGGCCACAAATCTCCGCTAATAATTCTGTCCTAAAACACACTTTCATGAAGTTGTTAAGTAAAGCCTTTAAAAGTACTTTTATGGTTGTATGGTTTCATCCGCGCCTTTCTATGATAGCAGCAGACGGCAACGAGCGCCGAGGACACGGACAGAAAAAACACCATATGCCGGTTCGTAGTGTTTTGGCTCTCCCTGTACTATAACATCTCTGGACCATCAGAGCCCTTAAAGTTCCAAATAAAGTTAAAAAAAACCATGCATATATTCCTTATGCCATTTATAATGCATTACAACAAAAAACAGAAAATCAATCTTTTGAACTCAAACCTCTACCAAGTGTCCTAAAGCGATAGCCAGAGGTTTCTAAAAACCACATCGCTATGTGATGGCTTTGAAGTTCCACACTTCTTGCATGACCACGAGAAAAACCGAATAGCGGCTTACCAATTGAGGAAAGTATAAGTTATTGAAAATTCAAACCAATAACAAAGAATATCTCGGAAATGGTTAAAACCAGAAAAAGCTTTTATTTAACATAAATTGTGTGCTTTAAGGAGATCTAAACTTTTAATTAAGATTTTGTCTTATCTCACACGGTTTTTCAATTATACAGAAGTCATACAGAATGAAGAGAACTTCATTGGCTATTCGCAGAAAATTCAAGATATACAGTTAATTTTTCAGGTAAATATCTCAAACGTATGGTATTTAATCAAAATCGTTAGAGCTATTTCTGAGATAACAAAAATAATGAAAAACTTTCCATATAAAAGGCTACTAGAGTGGGGGGGATTTTCTTGAAAATGTTCGCGTTGCATCCTTGGAAGTTACAACACCAAGTTTGGTATTTAACCGACTTTTCGTTTTTGGGTTGTGCTGTTCGCAGATACGCATACACGCGCGCGAGGACATTTTTTTCTAAATATGCTTTTTGTTTTAGCATTCAGAGAGTCTCAAAACTTATATTTCTAGTGAAATCTCGGTATGGAAGTTTTGGGTGTAATGCAATACCTTCTCTACTTACTACAAGTAGTAGAGAAAGTAAAACTGTGTAAAACGGAGGCCTAGTTTAATTTCAGAGTAATTCGGATATATAGGTAATCTGAAACTAAAAACTACATTTACATAGCTTCAAGGTATTCTCGAACAGAGCACTACGAAATGTAAGATATACCCACGTCAATCAGTAACAAAGCATTTTATCGCTTTTTTTTAAGCGCGAATTATCAACATCATAAATGTGAATGGACACGACAAAAGAGAGATATAACGATGATTAAATATATAAGTTTATTGCCCATAGACTCAATTACAGGTTTCGAGCATTGTCAAGTACAAAGATAAAAACTTGAATTACAGTTTAGAAAATATACGCGTTGTTTACACTGTTGAAAGTATCAATATTGTTTACAGGCTCTTTCAAGCATTGTTAAGTACAAAGAGGAAAATCATTAATATGTAATATATACAGGATTGTTTAAAAGATATTTCTTTTGCACTCTGTTTGAATCTAATGCTGTTGCTTTCACGTTTTACTTCAGTTGGTAGTCGGTTGTGCATATATAAACCAAATATAAAAGGATCTTTGTTTATAGATTTTAAATTATAACTATTTTGGTGCAAATCAAATTTACACCTTGTGTCGTGACCTTGTATTTGTTTTAGATTTGTGCAGTTCAGTCAGACAGATTACTTTATATACAATGTACAAAGACACTACAGTAAACAGTTTTTCTCTTTTGAAGACTTCCTTACAGGACTCACATTGAACATTGTTCTGATACATTTCTTTTGGAGTACTGGAACCCTTTGGATGAGGGTATTACTACAGCCACCCCATATTTATATGCCATATTGGATGTGCGAGTAAATTAAGCCATAATATATAGTTTTTAGAACATCCAGTTACAACTCTCTCAACAGGTACAGGCCTTTACTAATTTTGTTACATAGGTTGTCAATGTGATTAGTCCATGATATGTATTTATCAACCTGTATACCTAAGAATTTGTGTGAGGGGGGATTCCTTTATCACTGTACCTGCAAGGTTAATATGAAGCATAGCATCTATTTTCTTTTTCTTTTTTTTTTAGTTCAAGTTTAACTATATTAGTCTATATTATGATAATGGTGATGTGCAAATAACATAGATTACCACACGTTATCATTTTAGACACAAAACCGAGCAAAGCAAATTTAATCATGCTCCAGATATAGTTTCCAAATACCATTCTTGTCTTTACGTTGTTTATAAACAACATGAGTAACTCGTAAAATTGGCACATAACTCAAACTTTGTTGTTAGTTTATTTTTATTTCTTTTCTTTCTTTATGCGTTCCATTTATGTGCCACCTTTAACCTCTATGGCCATATGGGCGGCTTAGCATTTGGAACAATCCCATCTTCCAGCCGGTAATCGTTGTTAGCTATATTTTTCTTCTACTTTTACTTTCTTTGCTACGTAACTACTAGCAAATACCTTAATACAGGGTGAGTCAAAAGACTCCGAACCGCCTGCGCGGTGTTTTTCTGTCCGCGTCCTCGGCGCTCGTTGCCGTCTGCCGCTATCATAGAAAGGTGCGGATGAAACCATACAACATTTTTAAAACTACTTTTAAAGGCTTTACTTAGCAACTTTATGAAAGGAAATGCATTCCCGAATGTATTCCTCGCGCGTTACCGCGGAGCCATTTCGCTCGGTATAGAATAGGCATACTAATTACTTCCACAAAGGAGGGGGGTCCAATGGGGTTCAAAATCAAGAAGGTTAAATATAACAATTATCGACGTTTTGAAAATGCTGCACAATAAACATCTATAATCACGATGATTCTGACTAGTTCTGTTATTTACAGAATTTCAATTGGATGAGTATTTAAGAAGCTATATATATATATATATATATATATATATATATATATATATCTACAATTTTTCGGTACTATTATTCATGTACATAAACCTATTGCCATAGGAAGCAGTATAGTTCCGAAACCATGTTAGGTACAAGTTTTATAAATACCCATTTTTTTTCTCTTTTTTTACGTTTTCAAAATACCTCATCCAGTGCTTTGCACAGAGGAACAGGACGACTGAACAAGAGAGCGAGAAAGGGAGAGAGGAGAGGGAACTACCTAGAAAGAAATAGGCAGAGCGAAAAAGGAAGGGGGAGAGGTAGAGAAAGAGGGAAGGCATGCTAAGCATTTTTGCACCCAAAATGTCTGTTGCCCTTTTGCCAAATTTGAACCAATGACCAGTGGAACTGGAGGCTGGCATGGTGATCACTACACGACAGAAGACAACAAGTAGTGATTACTGTAGTAGTCATTTGCGAAAATGAGTATTTTCAAGACGAATATCGAAACGAGTCCTGAAAAAAAGCAACACTTTCCTGCAGTTACGTACAATATTTTGTTTTATACTATGTCGAAATACTTTATATATTGGTTAAATATTGTACTGCATATTATGTTGGACATGGACGCAGTAATATGTTTCATATGCTCATTGCAGGTCCAATGTATTCATATGTTGTTGGAGTACGGAAAGTACGAGGCGCATCCCATTTTTTTTAAAACAAAGAAAACATAGTTACATGAAAAACTTTATTGGCAACTGGTATATCAATGTTTGAGCTATTTTTCGACATACTCACCACAAGAATTGAGACACTTGTCATATCGTGGGATCAACATTTGTATTCCTGTGTCGTAGAAGTCTGCCGCCTGTGAATGGAACCAGCGTGTAACAGTCGTCTTCAGCTTTTCGTGTTGTCAAAACGCTGACCGGAGGACAGGAATTTCTTGAGCTACAAGGAAAGGAAGCAAGATCAGGACTGTATGGTAAATGATCAAACAACTCCCAGCCGAACTCCTGCAGAACAGTTGCTGTGCGCCGAGCCGGATGTGGACGAGCATTGTCATGGAGCAGCACAGCACTTGCAACAAGCATTCCACACCTCTTGTTTTGAATGGCACGTTGCAATTTCCGCACCGTTTCACTCTGGACAGAAAGTCAATGAGCAGAATGGCCTTCCTGTCCCAGAACACCGTGCACATCACTTTCTGCACCGACACCGTCTGTTTGAATTTCGTCTTGACTGAAGATCCATGGTGACGCCAATGTATTGACTGCTGCTTGGTTTCCGGGGTAAAGTGCGAAATCCAGGTCTCATTACCCGTGGCGATTTTTTCGAGGAACTCTTCGCCGTCATCATGATACCGCAGCAGAAATGTCTGTACTGCTCCTAAGCGTTTCGTTTTGTGCTCGGGTGTAGACTTTTCGGCACTCATCTGGAAAACAATTTCCTGAACAGCAGGTGCTTAGTGACAATTTCATGCAACAAGGATCGTGATATCTGTGGAAAATGGCTGCTGAGCTCCGCAATCGTGAGGCGACAGATCTCCACGATGCGCTGCTGCACCAGCTCAACAAGGTCATCTTTGATGAGGGACGGTCGCCCACTGTGCTCTTCATCATGGACACTTTGACGACCTTCGGAAAACTGTCTACACCAGCGACGTACCATTTGTTTGCTCATGATGTTCGGTCCATAGACCTGACAATGAATTTCAATCGGCGCTACGTTTTGAGCAGTAAGGAACTTTATCACTGACCGAACCTCGCAGCTGCGGAAGAAGAATAAGAGCCGCCATTTCGAGCCACTGCTGCCGCGCTACTGGCACCAGGCGGGACCTGTCCGGCCGACATATGATTGATACATCATACATCTGTTACGCATGCGCAATTTTCCCGGCTAAATACGTTTACTTTAAAAGAAACAAAATCGGGAAACTTATTTTCCGGATGCGCCTCGTAACTGGACGGAAAAGTTCAATTTTAGGTACTGGTTTGGAGACAGAAAAACGTTAAATTCTAGATAGTGTGAAACAAAACAATTACCGTTCTGCTGATATATTTTAAACTACTCTGTATTCACTCTTAGGTTGATCCGCGGCAAAACAAACACCGTGGTCAGAGCACCGTGTTGCAACACGGTAGCAATGTGCCCAGGAAAGTAGTCCCATGCTAATTTCTGAATTTTAGAATGAATTTATCCTTAAATAGTATAATATTTTATACAAATGCCTAAGGTTTTATTTAACGCTGATTTAAACCGTAAAACAGAGCTACAAGTCCCATGATCCAATTCATATGAGTCACCTGACATCCGTGGAGGCGCCGAATATTGTTTACAGCCAGAAACCAGCAGCTGTGTTTAGTATCAGGGAGGACGGTGAATTTGCTCTTGTGTTTTCTCCAATTACGTAATTCATTAGCCGCGCAAACCATTTACTAGTGGTGAAAAAACAATAGTGTTGAATCTTTATTATAAGTTATGTGAGAAATATCCAACACTTTCCGCGAAAGAAATGATGAAATTAACTTCTGAGTTCACCGGTGTTTCGAGTACAAGTATAAACAGTGCTTTTGCGGAAAAATCTGAAACGGGAAAAGTGATTACATCCGGAAAAAAAAATGCATATGAAATACGCGATGCAAGAATGTATTGATTTTGAGAAGAATGCAATTCGCGTAACAGTGCACAATTTCTTTTTTAAAATGAGCCACCAACTGTTAATAAAGTGTCGCTTCCAGAGAGCGAATAAATTAAGTTATCGCATACCTGTAACTTTATTTTTCGCCCATTTATTTTAGAATTAACTATTATTATATGTACAAACGTTTATTTTCTTGCAGTATCAATCTTATCACCTGTAACCGTTAACAGAATATGCTAGTCATCGTTTCAGTTGTCGAAATAAGGACTCTGTTCTTTTTTGCACTAAGTGCCGTTGTACTGGCCACATGGTCTGAAAGTGTGACAGTATTTCTAGTGCGAATGGCGGAAGGATACATTATAGCGGTGCACTGGTCACCTGGGGTTTGTTTTGACGCGGATCAACCTAAGAGTGAATACAGAGTAAGTGGTAGAGAAAGTAAAACGGGAGAAGAAAAAGAAATTAAACACATTACATTGTTCGAATATTCTTCTTTTTGAAAAATACATTTTATAACAAACCTATTTAGTAACTTAGTAGCCTACAGCAAGGCTTTTACAGGCACACGTCCTCTTTATGAAAATACTCAAATATATTACCGAGTCTAATCTGTTAAATGTTTCGTTCATTATGCGTTTATATTTATTACCAGCGATAATATATTGAAGTTCCTCTGCGTAAGGTCACTATTATGCAAGATTAAGCAACAGAGAGATGATGTAATCAATGGCGACACCAGAACTTCCAAAATGAGGAGCTGTGTCTATGGTGGACACAGGGAAGGTGGCGGAGGTGAAGGATTTTATTAGTTAGTAGTTTTCTCACAAAGGGAAAATACCTTGTATGACCAAACGATGTTATAGTAGGGCTTTTGATCAAATGAATATAAATCAGTGCATTTATTGTTCCTCAGTGCAGGAGCGTTCTCTCTTGAAAAGAGTTTGAATCGCCAAGTGTCCTACTCTTTTAAACAGCCTACGTGGTTATACGTGTACTTTATATTCTAGTATTTATTCTTATTTATAAAACTTGTGCAAGTTGTATTTTTCGTAATAAAATCCCTCTCTTTGAGATCCGCTGGTCGGTCATGAAACTTGCCTACTTAATTGACAGATGCGATTTTAAAAGAGGAAGCCGATCGCAACGCAGAACTTGACAGAGTGGAGCGTAAACTGGTTGACGGGAAGGAGAAGTATAGTTGGTTGTCATCACTACGGACGCGTATTGTGACGGGGTGCTTTTCCGCAACAATCAGTGCTTTCCACACAATGCAGGAAAGTTTTTCACTATTTCTCGTCTATTTGAACTGAAATAGGTTGGTAGAAGTGGCAGGACTTAGAATGAGTCCCACTACTATTGTTTATATCGTTTTGCATCCTGTGTTATTATTTTTTTCTTTTTTTAAGCGATTAGCGATTGTTGTTGTGTGAAGGCATGCGAAGTGAAAAACAGAAACGTCTTCTTGATACATAAACAGTACCTAAGATTAGCCTTATTTTAACTAACGAATAGCTGAGTAGTAATTAGTAGCAATACCTCTTTCATTTTTACTTTCTCTACTACGTATAGTAAGTAGGGGAAGTATTGTATTCCACCCAAAAATTCGACACCGAGATTTCACAGGAAATACATGCTTTGAGACACCCTGAATCCAAAAAAGGCATTTTGGAGACATGTCCGTGTGTGTGTCTGTGTGTCTGTCTGTGAACAGCATAACTCAGAAACGAACAGTCGGATAAACACAAAACTTGGTATTTAGGTTCAGTATCTTCCAGAGATGCGACACGAAGGTTTTCAAGAAAATTCCCCCACCCCAGACTACCCTTTACATGGAACATTTTTCGAAAATTTTAATTTTCTCAAAAACGGCTCTAACGATTTTGATTAAAATATCATATGTTTAAGATATTTTCAAGATATTTTCTTGAATTTTCTGGGAATGTCTCCAAAAGTATTCTTCATTGTGAACGACTTTTGCATAATTGGTAAACCATAAGAGGTAGACAAAATTTTACCACACAAAAAATGTAGATCGCGTTAAAATACACAATTTATGTCATATACATTTTTTGAGTGAACCATTTTCGAGATATTGCTCA